>CM066249.1:4776568-9946568 GCA_033675135.1 Frankliniella intonsa | reverse complement strand
CATACCAGAGGCCTTCCCTGCTGCAGTCTGCGCGCCAAGCCGCCTGTGGTTCGCGTTCCCGCCGGGAGAGGGCCCCGCAGCTAGAGGGCCTACCGCCTAAAGAGCACTCGCGCACGCACGCCCCGCGCCCGCCGCGCTCAAACCTGCCGCGCTGACCGAGGCGGAAACGGATTACTGCTGACATTCCGGTGATGCAGAGGGAATTTTGGCCAAATTTTGTGTGATTTGGGCACTGTTTTACACCTTGGAAACCGCCGATTTACCATTGAAAAACGATTTTAACGAGGATTCAAAGGAGCAGTAGAAAATGTAGATAAAAACTCATGGTTATCCGAGAAGTATTCAAGGTATTCCAGGTAATCCAGGCTATCAGAGTACCTAACCCGGCTGAAAATGAAACCTCGAGCACCAGCACCAGCACCAGCACCAGCACCGGCACCGGGCCCACAACCCACCGCGGCGCGCCGGCAGGCAGGCAGGCCGGCCGGCGCGGCGGGCCGACGACCATTCACCTCTCTCCTCTCCCTCTCTCCTTCCCCCGCCCATGCGCGCCCGCCCCTCCCGCTCGTCTCATCGGTGCAGGGGCCTAACTGCGCGGCAACAGCGCCCAGACGCACGTGAGGTCGGACCATGTTGCCGGACGTCCGTCTAGCGCACGCCTCTGCCACGCCCACCTCTCTCTCTCTCTCTCTCTCTCTCTCTCTCTCTCTCTCTCTCTCTCTCTCTCTCTCTCCGCTCAGATTGAAGGCACACCGGCACCTCTCACGCCCTCGACTGAGCTCCTCCTTCTCGAACCCCTTCGGCGACACATAAGCGCGTCTGCCACAGGTGCGCCATCTGCCCCATCTGCCGGTGCGCTGCGCTCGCAGCTTCCACCCATAGCAGCAGCTGCCCGGGTCACTGACTCGCCACAGTTCCACTCGACGCGGCCGGCAGGGCGGAGCTTTCCATCACGCTTGTCTCGACGCGCCGATATTCCTCCCGCCTCAAACTTTTCATCGGATGCATCATCGCGCCGCGTCGATGGCAGACCGGGCCGGGCTGGGGCGAGCCGCAAGCTTTTGCAGAGCAACTTGTGTCCGAATGAATGAAACTGGCAACAGCTGTTGTACCGGTCTAGCGGCGGCGCGGCGGCATGCAGCGTGCCTCGCGGCCACGCCCCCTCCCCTCCCCTCCCCGCCTCTCCCTTCTTTCCCTGCGACGCCCTGCGTCGCGACGCCCAAGTTCGCCACCATATCATCATCTTGATCATTTATCTTGGTCTTTTTGTCGCCGCCGTCCGCCTCGAAACCTTTTGAGACGGGCTGCGCTTCACCCTTCACCTCCCCTCGCCTCGCCTGCCTTTTTCTCCATTCAGTACCAGGACACTGCACATTTTCTATCACGCTTATAATTAAACAAAAAGTTCCCGTTGAAAATATTTACATTTTTAAATCGCAGAACCGAAAATATGTTGGTATTGTTTTTTTTTCATGAGATGAGAAAACTTCTTGCCAGCGTGATATTATCTTTATTTTAAACCTTTACAATACGAATTATGTACGCAAAATGACGCGAAGTCGGTGCAGAATGAGTACCAGACTGGGCCACTTCCGCTCTATGATATGATATATATCGCCACGTCACGGCGGCACAGGCACACTTTCTACGCACAACCTGCATGTGATACCGGCCAGCCCAATACTTAATCAGTGATCGGACCACCAATCAGGTTTGGCCGGCGGCCTGGCCAGGCCCGGCTCCGGCGGCTCCGGCCGGCCGGCAGCTCCAGAGGCTC
The DNA here is from genome assembly GCA_033675135.1 of Frankliniella intonsa. NCBI lineage: Eukaryota > Metazoa > Arthropoda > Insecta > Thysanoptera > Thripidae > Frankliniella > Frankliniella intonsa. The sequence continues at coordinate 9,944,791 of CM066249.1, read as the reverse complement.
CGGCGCAATCAGACCCCGCCCCTGGAGCCGGCCCGGCCAGACTCACAGGAGTGTACAGGAAACGCACGGTTATACTGACGGAAAATGAACTCTTACGCACACGCGCGCGCGGCGCGGACATATGATTTCAGCTTACGTAAACATTGCTGTCATTTTATGCGTCATGTTGACATCGGGCAGATTCAGACCCGGGAACAAGTTTGCAGTGAAGACACTCTACTTACATGTTTTCTTTTTTAAATTCTATAACTACAGAAATTAAATTTTCTTCGTATTTTCCGAGACTTTCGAGGTCGTAAAAATTCTTCCGAAAAACACACACACACAAAAAAAAACAAAAGCGTAGTAATGCCTAATTTTTTTCTAAGTGAAATTACATTCAAGGTAAAAATATCATCGAACTTAATTGAAAAGATTAACGCGGATTAACGGTTCTTTTTGGCCGTCCAGCTCAACGGGTGTGCATCACATATACGTCGCAAGTATAAACGAGCCTTCCCCGATCCCTACACACCCGCACACACACACACACATGCACGCACTCTGACACACACAGACATACACACAGCTGCTGGGCGGGCGTGGAAGACACATGTTACCCGCACCTCGCCCCCCTCCTTCACATTGTCTTCATCTTCTAATTTAAGAATGGTCTCCTGCACCGAGAGCGCGGAGTGCAGCGCAGTGACTCAAGGTTTGGTCCAGGCCGCAATGACCAGGTACGTGAGCGACAGAGAGAGTGAAAGAGAGTGAGAGAGAGAGAGAGAGAGAGAGAGAGAGAGAGAGAGAGAGAGGGGGGGGGGTAATGCGAACAAGCTTTTTAAATCCAACCGGAGTGTGTAGGTCACTGCCTGAGTTAAAGGGCCAAGCAGACCGAACGGGTCTCCTTATCTCTTTCATTGGAATGGAAACCCGTTTCAGCAAAGCGATTCGGCAGAGCTGCCATGCGAGCAGCGATACTCAAGTGTGTAAAAAGGGTTTAGAGTACTTGCGACAACATTAGAAACGTGTAACGCCAAGAGCCACACGTGCCAAAAAAACGCGAAGGGGCTCGAAAGGGCATCACTACTACGATGGTTATCTTAATCTTACTTAATACATATGTACTTCATATTAATAAATCAACACTGATATGGTTGAGACGACATGATTAATCTTTATACGAGTATCCTCGAAAGTGCGGCGGATAAAGTATACGGTCGGGTTGTAGAGGCGCCGCGGTTAGTGATGGTCTTAGGTGTGCGCTCGCTCGCGTTCATGCAGACGGTAGAGCTGGGCCTCGTTGCGCCCAGGCCAATCTGTCCATACGGATTCGAAAGGAGGTAGCAGCAGTTGCAGAGGAGAGAATTAATCAATAATCTGGCGCAGTGAGCGACGCCGCGCCGAGCCGAGCCGCCACGCGGTCGTGACAAGAAAGCGGCTCCAGGTCTGTCCTGTCCGCGACTCGTTTGGTTATCGCCTCAAAGATCGGGACACGTGAAGTTGCGCGCGCCGACATTCCAGCCGCCTCCGAACGAGGGCGACCTCTACATTAGGGGCGCCAAGAAAATTATTCGAAGGTTCATTCATTCTAGCGCAGCTTATAGAACCAAAACGACGGAAAGGCTCCGATAAACCCTTGGCTTTTTAAGTCTCGCGCACGTCACGTGACTCACTCATTTGCTTCCCTCACAATTCTGGCCGATAAATCACAACAGGTGTAGAGGAAACTGAAAAGATAAAAGTCTCCTCAATGAATGGAGGGCGAGGCATGGCGGGCGGGCGGATGCCGCGACACGGAGGCGGGGCGGGGCGGGGCGGGGCGGGGTCGTCCGCCCACAGGTGTACCGAGGCGAGCGCGCGGCCGCGGGATCGCGAATCTGGAGTGGCGCGAAAACGGCCATTCATAGGGACCGCCGACGCTCCCCCCTCCCGCTCCCTGTCCAGCGTCCCACGCACCTTTACCTCACGAGAGCGTGCGTCGTGGTATACGAGCAGCAGAGACCGGACCGGCGAAACGACCGCGGGGAGTCTAGAGACGCACGCTGCGACTTTCTGCAGATCAGAGTCTGCGTAATAATATGTTCGCACGCACCGTTTTCTCGCGATTACATCGGAGAGCAAAGCACAATTATTCGGATTTTCGCTTATTTCTATGTAGTGTGATATTGTCCAGTCCAAGAGTACAAACGTTGGGCCCGGCCCGGACTGTCGCACTTTACTCGGCTCCCGCACTGGTACTGGGGCGGGGCGGGGGCGGGGCGGCGCTGGTCGAATTCCCTTCCAGGAACAGTATATATCGTCAGAGCCGTACCGGTCTGATATGAGGAGGGAGTGGCGACAAACACGCGCGCGCGCGGACACACACACGCTCTCACGGGCCGTTTGAACAGGAAGTCGGCTCTCCTGCGGGGCGCAGTGCGGCGCTGCAGGGCGGGGCGGGGCGGGGCAGGACGCGGCGGCGCCACCGAGTACAGTAGTTCGAACTTTGTAATCCCGATAGCGCCGAGCGGGGAAGCGTTTCCTCCACTCGTGCATTCAGGTGCACACACACATACACGCAATCGGTGCAATGCTAACACAAACAAAGAGAAAATGAAAGAGGAAAAACCATGACCATTTCATGTCAGAAGAAAAAAAAACCCTCTTCTTGATGGCTTTGCAAAATTATCAGCACCGCAGCCATGGGCATTTGATACGAACACCTATAATTTAAATGATAATCAGACTTTAAAAACTGAGACATATTTGTGATACTGGTGCCCACTGGAGTATTACGTATGCTATGCTATGAATAATATGATTTGCCAACACGATTGCAATCTCTGTACCTACCCGCGGATCAGTTCCGACCCGCTTGCGACCGATCGCCCGCCTCTTCCTCAAGTGTACCGGTGGTGTGTACGTCCCGCCCCGCCCCGCCCCGCCCCGCCACGTCCACCCACGTGTGGCGGAGAAAGGCGGCATTACACCGCGTGCCAGCCACAACCCCCTTCTCCTTCCCCTGCGAGCCCTGTCCCTACCTGAGGAGTCATCACAAAGCTAGTCGACCGTCCTGGCTCAAGAGTCAAGTCCAAGGGAAGCCCCGTTTGACCCGACACCGTCAACAATTAAAAAAACTTGACATTTTTTTGCGGGCGCGGACTTAATTTTGCGCGCGGCAGTATTACTTATTGCTGTCACTCCTGCGAGCCCCCAACATACTGCACCACGCATGCTGCTCCTGCCGCCGCCATGCCAGGAAAACAAGAGAGCAGCTAGATATAGAGGCTGTATAGAGGCCGATGATCGCGTTGGTCTTTGCCCCACGTACAGTGAGGCCCGGCCCCGGCCCCGGCCCACGCCACGCTGCAGCAGGACCCGCCCGGGCCGGGCCCCGCCCCGCGAGCGTTTGGGCACGCCTGCCCGCCCGTCTGCCTGGCCAAGTTCATTGACGCAATCACTGACGCTGTGCCGCGCCACGCCCCGCCCCGCCGCGCTTCACCCCACCCCGCCACGCCCCGCGCGTACGAGGGCCTAAGTACATTCCATCTCCCAGCGCGCGCGGACCAGCTGCTCATGACCTCCCGGGGAGCAGGTCGCGGAGGGACGGGGACGGAGGAATAAAAAAAGGAAAAACACATGAAACAAAACTACGAGACCTCGCGTGGAAGTACGGGTTAAATCAGCACAGCACACCACGCATTGTGGAAGTCCCGGCCGCGTCCCTTCATAACGAGTTTTCTCTTAAATTTGTAAAGGTATCTTGATATTCATTTTACATGTGTAAACTTATATCCGCTCTTTAGTTACAGAAATACATGAAAGATGTATACTAAACCCCCAAATGTCAACTCTTTAGTTATTTTAATGCAATAAAAAACCATGTGTAAGTTTTGAAGGCGTAAAATCTTTGCAAAATAGATTTTGGACCATTTTCTTAAGTAACCAAACCTCCGAGTTTTCGCGCTCAACGCTTTCGTTATAGGTACGAGCACGCCAATCTTCCATTTGCAGACTGCCAGTACCTCGTCCAAATAGCCCTCGCCGAGGTCTTCCCGTCGGCCCCGGCCCCGGCCCGACAGCAGCGCCAGAGCGCCCGCCCAGTGCTCGGACCTGACGCGCTCCGCTCGCCCCGCCCCAAACGTCTCCCTCTCTCCCTTCCCTTCCCTTCTCTCTCTCCTTTCCCAGGCGGCCGACCTCCTCCGCTCTCCTTGCCGCCTGGTGGGCCGGGCCCCTCGGGGAATGACCGATGGGCAGCCCGCCGCCCCGCTGGCCAGCAGCCGGGCCGGGCAGCGGCGAGTGGCCCAGCCCAGCCCAGCGGGGCCCAGGTATATAGATCAAGGGATAAGCCCCGCGCTTCAAACTCTTCGATCTCGAAAAATTTTATGCCTGGTGTGTGAGCCCCGCTGCCTCTGTGGGAGCCACTCGCGCCACAGGTTACGGCCCGGCCCCGGCCCAGGCAGGCACCCCCTCAGCGCCGGGCCGCGTCTTACAAATTGCCTCCACCTACGCGGCCATCAAGACAAAATACACTCTACTCCGGTTCACCTTACCATTCATACCCATCACTTTTGGGAAGACGGATTCAGTGCGGTCCGTCGGTTACACGGCCCCCGCCCCGCGCCCGCGGGCCGAGAAGCAGCGGAGACGACCCCCTGCGCGCGCCGAAAACGGGCGGGAAATTTATCAGGCGATGATTTGTGAGGCGGACGGCAGCTGATAGGGCGCCCCGCCCCGGCCGGCAACTAATTATGATGATAATGACTGGAACACACCGCGGACCTCGTCCGGTGCGTAGGTAATAGATTCAGCCGGGCCGGACCAGGCGGACGCGCTTCCCTACGACACGCACCGCAGCCGCGCGCGACACTTAGGCCCTCCTGAACGACGCGCATGAATTAAATCAAACAGACGACCATAAATCTTGGCTTCGCCCGGCCGCCAGGGAAAGGCGGCCGTGGGATGATCCCTGCGAAGTGAATGGCTACGGCTCATTGTGTTTTTAAAGAAATGACCCGAGCACCCTCCGCCGCGCGGCACTACCGTACCACCGGGGCCCGGCCCAGCCCTTCTCCTGCACCCCCACTGCCTCCCACGGTCTAGTGTGTGCCTAGTCATCGATACCACGGGGCGACGATCAAACGGTTTCGTTAATCTGAGAGAGATATGGCCCCCAGAAAATCATAACAAACGCGCGGCCATGTCAAACAGCCCGCCGTGGAGATCAGTGCGCTAGGTAAATGCATTTATCAAGGCCCCGTGTTCAAATAATTCCGAAACCTCTCAACGTATTGAAAGAAGAAAGTTTGGTTCTCTGGTGGTTTTTGAGCTCAGAAGATGAATTTTATAGAGATAATAATTTTAGAATTATTGTGAAAAATTGTTAACAATAAGGTGATGGAAAGCTTACCTAAAGCACAAAAAAATACCTAAACTTACAGAATTCTGCGCAATCTACTCCACTACTCTACTGCCACCTCCGTGGGCGCGACCAGACGTACAGCAATCGAATCGCCGACTTGAGTGACCCCATGCAAGTGACCATTAAGACCAATATGGGCAGGAGCGTGACCACACACTGGAGCTGGAAAAGGACAGGACAAGGAGAGAGGCTGTGTTGATTGAATGGCTGCTTTCATACGAGCGCCGTACATCAGAGCCTCGTTCAACTCACCCAGACCCAACCCTAGCAGTCATGAGGCATACCTCTGCTTTCCCGACAATTTACCAGCAGTTGGGAAAGCGCACAATCGTTTCACGTCTACTGATTCTACTAGAAGAATCACAATCACGTGGCGCTGTCTATGGCATTGATCGTTACGCCCTTCGAATGACATCTGAGACGTTCAAAGCGCGCATTAATTAGAACTTTTAAAAAAATGAAAACCTTTCAAAAATTGTAAATGCTGTAGTTCGGGCGCGCAGCGCAGGCTCATCCGTCGCGGTCGAAAGCTCGTGCCTGATACCACCTTCCGGCGGGCCGGGCGTAGCCGCGCGTAGCCGGGCGTAGCCGACTGGCAATTAAAAGCATGTGCGGCGCATTTAATTGTGCCATTTCAATAAGTCGGGGAGGAATACATATGTGAGCGCGCCTTGCCGCAAATGTGGAGGGCAGCAGGGAAATATGCCGGGATTCGTTATCGCGGCAATCAGACCACCTCCCAGTTTTTATCCCTCTCCAGTGCACTGGTAAAACAAAGAAGGTAAAAGCAAAAACTGGAAACTGAATTTGACGGTAAAAGATGCGATTCTACAAGGGCAATTATAGAGCCTCCAGAACATCCGCGCCCGCAGCCGTCTGGTATGTATGTTTTTTCTACATTATTTCAAGCGGCCCAAGTTTGACCACAACTTTTGTGAAGGTATATTTCACTGGGCAGCCAGGGGTTATCAAACTGGCAACTAGGCCTCTGCAAGAGACGCTTTATATGAAGGCGTGTGCCACCGGTAGCAGTAAAGCACATGACGTTAAACAGTTGAACTAATTAACGTGGAGTGCGCGTGTGTGTTTAGTAGGTCTGCTAATTGCAAGAGATATGGCAGCCTTGTGTGGTTCTTTGATCTCGCAAAAGTCCCCCTTTGCAATGCCGCTGCTTTACTCACGGTTGTACTGGGAGGGGGCGGAAAGGAACACTCTCTCGTCGGAACACGTGAAATGTGTAACTTCTCTCAAAGTTAAACAAGTTAAAATAAGTAAAAGGAAAAAAGGAGGCAGGTGCAAGTCAGTTTAAACCTGGGCTTTTTAAAAAATGTTAAGTACACAAACCGAGACACAAACCGACATGTAGGTGTTTATAAAAACAAGCAGTAGCTGCCTCGCACGCTATGAAATCCATACAACTTTGAGGAGTTGCGACCTCAAGTTCAAAGCTCAGTAGTAATCTCTTCGGCGCACCTAGGGCTTCGTGCCTGGTCCAAATAAGATTACCAACGGCAGTGATAAGTAGCTTTATCCTTTAAAGCAGCAAGCTGAAGTGGGAACAAGGAGCTGAGAGAGCGAGCTCATGTGGCGGTGGGATACATGAAGGCGGTACTGAAAATATTGTTCGTCCAAACAGTTGAGACCCCGCGTCCGCGTGTACGAGCACGGCGTTCCCGCCCAGCACCAGCGCTCCGGCTAGACACACCTAATCTGCATTATTTTAGACAAGGTATTCGTGAGAGTGAGAGTGCCTGGCAGAGAGAGAGGGGAAGGGGGACAGGGCCAGGCTGGGGGCATCCACGTGATCCCGACAGGATGTGTGTCCCACTAAATATTGACACACGCCTATCCGGAACCCTTCCAGACCGGGCGGGCAGGAGGCCAGGACGGGCGACACACACATACACACACAAATACCCCCTCCCCCCCCCACACACACAGACACTTGGACTCACACACATAACTATACATTCTCCATTCCGTATGACCAAGTACATGGACCACTGCCTGCTGGCCCACTCAACCATCCAGCAGACTGCAGGGCTCCAATGTCAGTCCATCTGTCAATTATTTTCGTCGAGCTTCTTCCTCCCTCGGCCGCGCTGACGGGCGGGAAAGAGCAAGCAGACAGGTCAAGTCCACAGCGGCCAGCCACCCCTTGGCTCCTTGGGGCAGCACGCGGTTCAGACTTTGGGAAATTTACTTCTCGAAAATGCTGTGGTCAGTAATAGAGGTGGGCTACCTGCGTGCCGCGGTACACCCTACTTCCAGAATCCAAGATTTCAAAACTGAGAGAAAGCCACGCGAAAACACATGACGGACGCAGCCGAGATACTTGTTACCTCAAAAACTAACTTTCCTCCCAATAGCGCCATCACATTCACGACGTGCAAACTACCGGGCCAACACCCCACGCGCGGCGCGGCGGGCCTCACTCGCACGTCACCCGAGGCGCGCAACAGGTATGACGCACCGCACACGTGAATGAATGGTGCAGTCAATCGGCCCGCCCGGCCCGCCCGCCAAAGCCAGAGAGCCGCGCCAGTCATTAAGTTACGCCTTCCCGGTAAAATTGTAAACTCGCTGTGACTGCTCGCGGGGCGTTCCTGTCCAGTCCGTGGCAGGGCGGCGGGCCTGACCCGCACGCTCCGGGCGACCTGCCCCGCCCCGCCCGGCCCCGCCCCACTACGCCCCACCCCGCCACGCCCTGCCCCACCCCACCACGCCCTGCCCTGCCCCGCCCTGCCCCGCCCCGCCCCACCCTGCCACGCCCGGGGCCCGTGTGGGCCATTCACTGGCCGGTGTTACTCGGCGCGCGGCGGGCGAGAGGGAGCGGGTCAACATACCGGCCAGGAATGTAACGCGCTTGACCTTGGAGGAGATCTTCTGACATCAATCTTTGAGCGCCAACAACTGTCCATTTGCATACCGCGTTGCCATGGTAACGCGCCACGCGACGCCCCGCCGCCGCCGCCGCCGGAGAGGGACAAACAAGACGCGTCCCTCGTCTACATAGTCCATGCAATTGTTTGAGGCTCGAACAGGCCGGCTCTCACATACCCGCACATTCATACACTCGGTCCTACCTTCCGGTGGTAGGAGGGGGGGGGGGGCATCTTAAAAAATATCCCTTCTCGCCGCTGAACCAGGCCCAAATCCCCCCTGAAGGCATTCGCAAAGCAGATGATTTGGCTTCTCGGAACCCATCTCGTCGACCCGCCCGGCCCGGTCCGGTCCAGCACCTCGGCCAGCTCCTCCACCAGACCAGGACCGCTGGCCGCAGGCAGGGCCTGCCTGCCGCATGTTTGGGGTCCGGTCCGGTTTGGCGCGGTGAGCCAGGCCTGGTCTGGTCAGGTGAGCACTGACCCTCCCTCCCTCCCTCCGGACTGGAGGTGAGGCGAGGTGAGTAACACAATACATTCAAGTGAACCGCGTTAGTCACCGCCGCGCCGCAGCTCTCTGCTCTGCCTGCTCATCATATCGACCGGGCCGCTCACAAACATTTCCCCTGGGCCCAAGTTCTTTCCCCTCCTCCCGCTTCCCCCATTCGCTTCCTGCTCTCCTCCGTCGCCCTTCTGCTGCAAACACAAAGCTCAATGAACTGCTGCTGCTGCAGTCTTTCTTTTCAGCCTTTTCTTGGCAAAATGGGCTGAGCTGAAGACACTCCTCCCCTTTCTCTCCCTCTCATTCCCCTCGCCACCGAGCGAACAGAAAAAAAACTGCCTATACTCTCTGTCGGAGGAAATGCCCCGCCACTCTGATCTCGAGGTAAACAAATGAGCTGCTAGGGTCAGTCAGGTGCGGCGGGGCGGGGCGGGGCGGGGCGGGGCGGAGCGGGGCGTGGTGGGCCGCGCCCATGCCCATCCACACAAGAGCCGGCGGGCGCCGGCCGGCGCGCCAGGCCGCGGGGCCGCCACTCAATACTTATCGGCGCCGACCCTAAAAATACCAATAACGAAACGAAGGAATGCATCCGTCAAATCCTGTTTGCGCGGAAACGGACCCGACTCACCGCCGTCCTCAGCGGGCGAGTCGACTCGACCTCAGCACCCCGCCCCGCCCCGCCCCGCCCCGGCGCTCCAACCACCCTTAATTTCGCGAATCATTCCTTTCGATGAGGCGACTGTAAACACGGAGCCGGGGCGGCCCCGTCATGACGAGGCACTCCCTCATCAATGAAATCAGTCATCAATCGCCGGGATCACCGGCGCGCAACTCGAGCGCACCGACAGGCTCGCCGCGCGCTGCCCTGCTCCTGCTCACCGGCGCACCGCACGGCTCGCCTCGCCTCGCCGCGGCGTTATCAGCGGCGCTCCGAAGCGCTCTGATAAGAGCTGCCAGAGCGGGGATGGAGCTTCGCGAAGTGAATGCTGCTCCACTCCCACGGCACGGCAGGAGAGTGGGATTCGCACTAGCGCGCGTACACCGCCCCGCCGGCGCCCCCGGCCGCGCCCAGCGCGACGCTACGCGGCATACATACATACCACGTGACCGGCCGGGCCGGGCCGCGTCACATGGACATCCTGTGTGTGTGTGTGTGTGTGTGTGCGCGTGCAAACACCGACCGCAGTGTGAGGAGAGGGTGGAGGAGCGCGAGCTGAGGGGGCGGGGGGTCACCGAAACAGTGAAAGAAGTCCGGCGGGGCGGGGCGGGGCGGGGCGGGGCGGGGCGGCCACTGCCAAGGACGCGCGCCTCGTGGGCGTGACGTGGCGCGGCGGGGCGGGGCGGGGCGGGGCGGGGAGCTTCCGGGTAGAGGAATGAGCTAGAGCAGAGAGCCTGCGCGAGCTGGCGCGGCGGGAGGCGTTAGAAAAAGCCAGCGCGCCGCGGACGCCCGCGCCTCTCAAGGACGCGACGCGCGCGCTATTCGGAGCGCGTGGCCTGGGCGCGTTAGGCCTAGGCGGTTGGGCCGGTGGGTGGCGGTGGTGATGGGAAGGGTAGCGCGAGTGGGCTGCAGAGTGTCTGCGAGAGCAGGGTGGTTGCGGTTGGTTGGGGTGTGGTCGGGGAGAGATTGTCTGGGGGGGTTGTTAGGGTGAAGGAGGCTGTGTCTCAGGGTGGGATAGGAAGGTCGCCTGCTCATCCTTGTACACATATTTGAGAAATGTGTGTCTTGCGCCGAATTTTCGCGATTCTACGGGCTTTTCTTTCCCCGACGTCGTCATCGAGCGCCGCTCATCGCCATTCATAAAATTCGCCGCGCTGCGTGTCTCGCGCCAGGCTGGGTGGGGCGGGGCGGGGTGGGGTGGGGCGGAGCGGGGGGGGGGGGGGGGGGGCGGGGGGGGGGGGGGGGGGGGGGGGCGGGGTGGGGCGGGGTGGAGCGGGCGTCCTTCAAAGCCAACGGGACGGCGGGGAGCGGAGCGCGAAGCGGCAGTCCTGATTAGACGATACCCATCATCGAACGGACAGCGGCAGGGGTCCTTCGCCCAGGAGAGTGAGAGAGATACAGAGCGAGAGAGAGCGAGAGAGCGAGAGAGAGCGAGAGAGCGAGAGAGATACAGAGCGAGAGAGAGAGAGAGAGAGAGAGAGAGAGAGAGAGAGAGAGAGAGAGAGAGAGAGATATGTCGCCGCTCTTCAAGAAGCAGCTCAAATTAGGAGCGCGGAAGAGTGGAGAAGCCAGGGGTAGCGTGGTGATAAAGGCTCCGACGAGGCAGGCGGGGCGTTTCAACACGATGTGGGGGACCCACTAGTGAAACTGTCCTGTCGTGCCCTTAAGCCACAAAAAGGAGAGGGGGGGGGGGCACAACAGTTCTAATATTTCAGACGATAGATCAAGTGTAAAAAAATGTACGTATCGATTACATGACGGTGAATATCGTGGGCGAAAACGTTGCCTTCTGAAACGGTCTCTACACGTGTTCGGCCGAGACGCAAAACGCCTAAAAGAATATGGTACTGTATATGGAATAAACTCCACGATCTAGACGCGGTATAAGAGGCTATCATACGGAAACCTCTTAAGTACGTTATCCGCGTATCTCGTGGTGCATTTACCTTACACAAGAGATTGTCGCCCCCTCCGGATCCCCATGTGTCGTGTCATCACCGCCGCCCTTTCATAAGGGAGTGATAAGCGAGTCCTTGGGCCCCGCCCCGCCCCGCCCCCGCCCAGCTGGGGCCGCAGCGCAGGGCCGCGCAGGGCCGGGCGGGGCCCCTAGCAACCGTCACCCAACCTGCTCCCCCTGCCTATGACATGACAATCGGCTCTTATTGGCTGCTGGCAGGCAGGCCGGGGCCGGGCCGGGCAGAGTCTGCTCAGCGGCCTCCTTCGGCAGCGCTCGCATCGCATCGCGCCACTCGAGCGATATCGTCCCGAGCGCAAGCGGCAGAGGCTAACCTCCTTGAAACTACCAAGCAGAGATACGACGTTACTTCACGTGAAAAGGAACAGTTGAATCGAAAGCAAAGAAAACGAAAGTCCCCACATCGCCCGCGAAATTCGCGGCACCATACAACGCACATGACACCGCCCTCAATCAAACAAGCGAGGGAGCCGTCCTCGAGACTTAGTATAGTCTCGGACAGCCACGGCCTCGCCGACCCTCGCGCCCCGTCCCGTCGCCTCCGCAGCCGCGCCCTATCAAACTTCCTGGTGTTCGCAAAAATGATAAAAGTAGAGAGGCGCCCGCGCGCCTGCCGGCTGGGGCGCGCAAAGATAACGCAAAATAAAAATCCTCAACCTGATTAACATTGTTGCAATCTGCTGCTGTAAGACCCTCTCATGCCGCCTCCCTCTAGACTTCTCGTTATCGATAAAAAGAGACCAAAGGCGAGGTCACTTTACGAGGCGCGCGAGCAGAGCATCGCAGAACAAACGCCATAACCACCAGAGGAGAGTGCGTTTTCTTTTTCTCCTCGGCGGGGCGGGGCGGGGCGGGGCGCTCCCCTTCCTTGCACAGTGGTGGCACAAATTACACCGCTCACGACACGACATGTCACTAGTACTGCCGCCTCGCCCTCGCCGAGCCCCACCGCACCTGTCCAAATACGTGCACTGGCGATAAAGGGCTGCAGGTGCCAGTGAGGCGCGTGGGGTGGGGTGGGGCGGGGCGGGGCGGGGCGGGGCGGGAGGAAAAATGTACTACTACACGCGTTTACTGCGAGTGTGGCGAGGCAGTAGTCCAACTGTATTTGCTTGTTTGCACATATCGTACTACTCTGGCCGGGCCTGCACTCGGCGTACTCGCGTACTCGTACTCGGCGTAATGTACGTAGCAAATGTAGAGGCGGAAAGAAAAGATGAGGCGCCGTGACTGACAGCGCCGCGTCGCGCCGGGCCAGCGGTGAAATAACAGCAGATAAGAGCTGGAGCTGATAATAAATTGATCCAAGCGGAAGACGCCGTGGAAGGCCCCAATGGCTGTCGAGTACTCCTCCGCCGTGCCGTATGGAAATTTCTTGACGCGGCGACTTACAGATTGTCGTGTCGTGAAGTGATGCGAGGTCGAAAAAAAAAACATTACATCAGGGAGAAATACAGTTTATGGCGTTCGCGGTCTTTCTCTTTGTGCGGTCCATGGGACGGGCGGACGGACGGGCAAAAGTTACCCGGCGCGCGTTTAATGCTTGCATAAATAATTGTCGAGCAAAAGGGCCATCGTGCGATGGCAGCAGGGGCCATAGAGCGCCACGGGGCGCAGCGCAAAAACACTATCAATTACTCATGTCTCAAAAGGGAGCCAGTGCAGTGCGCGGGGCGGGGCGGGGGGGCGGGGCGGGGCGGGCGCGCGGGCCCAACCGCACAGAGGCATGTTACGCACTTTGGACCGTCATTCAGCTCCCCGCCGGGCTGGGCCGGGCCGGGCCGCAGCAGCCAGGGCCGAGAGGCTGGAAGGCGTCTGTCTGCACCCACGGCGCGCGGGGAAGGGGGGGGGGGGCGTCTGCGCCAGGCAAACGCTGCAAGTGCAACTTTGTAACAGTCCTGTCTGCAGGATCGCGAAGAGATCCGCGAAGCCAAGTCTTCCCGCGCGCCGCGCCGCGCCTACTCCCCACCCCTTTCCTGTTCCTCCCCCGCCCCGCCCCGCCCCGCCCCGCCCTCGCCACGCCCCACGTGGGGCACGCGCGACTTCTACTGCGCGCCAGAGGGCGGCACTGTCGCTTATCTACAACGACGACGCCACGACCGCGGCCGCGCGCGCGCGCTCGTTTTGCGCGGTTACAAATTTAGCGGCGCAGATCAGTATGCAAATCCCCCTTGTGAAAAATGGACTGCGTGTGCGAAAACGATACTACTGTAGTCGATGACGAGACTCGTTCGCAGCCGGCGCCAATAGCCAATACGAACACGCGAATCCTAGTAAGAAATCCGCTTTCGATATTGGGTCCACGATGACCACCTGTTTCTTCAATGAAGCGGCACAATTACAACGCCGACGTCAGGATGAATGTTGTATTTCGTGTGAAAACCGATGGCGCCACGTAAAGAACCGCAATTCGTCACTCGTGCGAAATGCCGCCGTCTCGAGTGCCCAGGTGGGCCGAAGGACCCGCCCGTTATCACCAATTCGTGGGCCGTGGCGCCGATGGCGCCAAAAGGCGCCGTGTGTTATCGCGCGGCGTCGCTAGGCGTCGCGGCGCGGCCCGGCGCCGTGGCCCTGGGCCGCACCTGTCGCCTCGCCTCGCCTCGCCCCGCCCCGGCGCACGGGGCGTACGGCCGGGCCCAGCCCAGGGGCGCCCGGGCGCTCGCAGGGCGCTAAGCCACATGTGCGACAATGTTGCTCATGCGTCCGCAGAGTAATCAGGCCCATTCACTGCGCCCGATCATCTGGCTCGGCGCGAGCATGCCGCCGCCCGGCGCGCGGGGATCGGGCGGTACACTGTTGTAAACCTTTGCGGGCCAATTAATCGTTACCCTTTGGGGTTTATGGCGGCACGTAACGTTGGAACATCAATGTGACTACCACTTTACAGCGGATTTTACACCCTCCCTCCCTCCCCCTCACCGAAACAACCTGCCGACATTACTTCCCAGGCATCGCGCGCAAGGGAGAAATACCCTTTGACAATGTTTCAATTGAAACTCACGGAAAAGAAAATTCAAACGACTTACTCGAAACGAAAAGATTAGTCCGACATGGGACCATAACGCCCGCCAAATCAGGTCAGCAGAAGGGAAACTTTAAGCGAGAAAGGTTATCATCGGGCGATTAGGGTTACCACATGGAGACTGAGCCAACCTTGGGAAACCAAGTCGCCTCAAGGACTCACGACAAGATTTTCGTCATCGCGCCCAGCACGGGTTTCTTCGTCGAAAAAGGACAAAAAAAGGCAAGAGGCTTAGATCCCAATAAAATGATAATAGAAAAACTTGAAGGATAGTATACTAATTTTTCCTGCCCGTAAAATAAAAGATTACAAAATCCATAAAATTTATATTCCGGAAAGTTTTAACGTGTTACTAATTATAATTAAATTTAACTTTCTCGAAAAACAGGATTCTATTTGGAGCACAAAACTTTTGTGTCAGAATATAAAATTAGTAACGAGAAAAATTATCTAGCCAATAAAAGGCGATTAGTGGTGGCCAGTGGTGGAAGGAGACACTTTTTGAAAGTGCGTTTTAGGGAGCGAAAGAAAATTTCCCCCGACTTCCGGCCCTGGGTGCGCACGGTGCTCACGCAGCGGTAATAGGCCGGGGAGCCATCACGGTGTCACGCAAGGCGGCCCAACACGGCCGTGCCAAGAGACGGGACAGTAGCATCTCTTTTTTTCGTAGAAAACCCTATTATTGTCAATCATGAGCATTTCAAGTGAAAATCACTAGTTTTGAGACGACGCCGTGCCCATGGAATCCCCTACTGCTTACTTCAAACGACAGAGCCCCGCTCACTGAGCACTGAATTTTTCGACAACTAAAGATCATTCTGCTCTCGTAATTCGATCGTACGAGCGACTATACACAGGGCTACACAGAAGGAGGCGGGCCCGGGCCGAGGACCCCTCGCTCACTCGCCCCACGTTTCTTTTCCGCGGTGTCCGCGTCATGTTCCGGCCGCATAGACTAGCTGGCCTGGCCCGGCCCGGCTCGGCTGGCTGGCCCCTGGCCGCTGATGGGCCCGGCTGGCCCGGCCGCACAAACCTGCCTACGCCAGGCCAGGTCTCCCGATCGTAAAATTTGCCCTGCAGTTCCGGCAGCTCGTGTGTGTCGGGCCCGGGCCGGGCCAGGCCGGGCCGCTCCCGGAGCTCGTAAAGGAGCCCGAACTTCATAGAGGCCTTCAGCGAGCAGCGCGGCGGGGGTGGGCGAGCCCTAACCAATAAATACCGCGCAGAGCTAGGGCCGCACGAGGAAAACCAGTTGAACGGCCCTTTTGCTCGGCTCCTCCGGCCGGCCCGGCAGGAGTAATCGTCCGGTAAAGTCACGCGCCGGGCCGCGCCGGGCCCAGCCGCGCCAGCGCGTCGAAAAGTTTCAGAAAAGGATGCCTCACGCCGCCCCGTCTGCTCCAGCAGCGCCAGCAGCGCCCCTTAGAGCGAGCCCTGCCGGTAGCAGACACCTGCCCGCCCCGCCCCGCCCGCCCCGCCCGCCCCGCCCAGATCGATGTCACCATATCCCATATTAATGCCCCCGTCGCCGTCGCGTCGGTCCGAGAGCGAACGCCACCAGCACGGCAGCGCCCCGCCCCGACCCGCCCTCCTCCCTCCTGCCCAGCCGCCCCAGATTCAGACCTTTAAGTGCCCCAAGCGCGACGCGTTTCGTCACGTCACACACGACGGGCTCGCGTGCGCGATGTAGTGGCGGTGTGGGCGGGTTATCACGTAGTTTTTATAGGACGCAGAAAGATTTCCAGGGAGGGGTGGCCCTAGCCGACAGCACCGCCGCGCGGGCTGACCCGGGCCGGGCGGGGCGGGGCGGGGCGGATCACATCCCCGGGAGGTTATCAGGGCGCCTGCCCCCCAGCCCGGCGCAGCCCAGCCCGGCCCGGGCCGCGGCTACGACATCAGGTCAAGTAAAGGGACGACCACGACGACGGACCACACATTTTTTCGGCCGACCCAGCGAGCTTCCGCTGCCGCTACCCTTTCCCGGTCCACACGGTCAACTCTTTTTATTAATTTTCCCGTTTCAGTTTCGCGCACGATGACTGGTACGACTTGGCGTACAATTACTGACAACCCAAAGTAACAGTGTACCACCCATCGGGCGCATACTTCTTACTTAACTACAATCTCCCGGAAACAGGGGGCGCACTTCCGCTGCGAGGGGAGCTGCGAGCCCGCGCCGCCTGTCAGGTAGGCAACCCCTCCGGCGACCCGGCGCGACATTGTGCCAGGCCCAGCCAGGCCCGGCGCGCGGCAGTGGGAGGGTGGGCGCCTGCCCGGCCCAGGTCGAGGCTCCGTCGCCCTGCCCTGCCCTGCCTGCCACGCCGACGCAGCGGCGCGGCGGCGCGTGGCGACAGACAGGCGAATCGGTAGTCGTCTGCAAACTCGAGATAAGCCCCAGATTTCGCGGCAAATTTGGGTGCCGGTGGCGCGGCGGTCTCCGGTCAATGGATCCACCGCGCCGATAAGGGCTCTGCGGGGCGGGGCGGGGCGGGGCGGGGCGGGGCGGGGCGAGGAGGGGCGGGGCGGCAGACCGGTGGTATCGCTATATTGAAATTCAGACGGCACGGCAACGCAAATCCGTCAAGAGCCTGTAACCTTGGGCAGTCTGTCGCCGCCGTCCCGTCCGGGCCAGCAGCGCGCCGCCCGGCCCGGCCCCGCCGCCGGCTGAGGCGACGACGCGACGCAACGCCGTCAGGTGGAGCTCCGGCTGTTCGAAACAGCGTTTTCACTCGATACCACGGTGGTTTATTCCTCGACCAGCCGTACCCTCCTCCCGCCCGCAAAAAAGGGGGTGGTATACCATACACTATAGCTCTGACAAGAAGGAGTCGAAATGTAAATGCCCCAATATTTTACCAAATCGTGTTAAAGTTCTTCGTGACCGCCCCCCGGAACCGAAACGGGCGATAGTGTATTTGCGTCTCACTTTAGTCAGGAGACCCACCGGCCCGTCCCGCCCCGCCCCGCCCGGCCCCGCCCAGGCCGCCCGCGACGCAGAAGTCCAAGCCTGATGGCGCGGCAAAAAAAAAATTATATCGGAGACGAGATACTAGAAACGCCAACCTAAACTGACATGTATGGCCCGCGTGCGGCCGGCTGCCGGCCCCGCCCGGCCTGGCCCGACCGGCCAGGCCGCTGACTGACCGAACCAACGCCAGGAGCACGGAGAAGGGACGGGTGAGGGTGGAGAGTCCTCCTGCAAACGCGCCACTCTGCGCAGCGTACCGCTCGTCGCAGGCCGGGGCGGGGCGGGGCGGGGCGGGGCGGGGCGGGGCGGGGCGGGGCGGGGCGGGGCGGGGCGGGGCGGGGCGGGCCACGTAAAGCAGCCGACTCTCACGTGTCGCGATAGCGTCCGCCAGGCCGTTGGAGTAGTGCTCGGCCTCGAGGCGGAGCAGGGCAGGAGCGTCCACTTGACCATTTTAGGTAAAAAATTATAGAAAACTATTTATTTTTAAATAATGTGGTGGGACGTGTGAATCAATCGAGTATCGTAAAGCGTTACTACAACTGGTTACGTTCATGCGTCACAAAATTATTTTCCAACTCATAGTCTCGTTCGGGATTAAAAGCCTCATTCGTGCTTTTCAATCTACACAATACTATACACCTACGGTACATTTACATCTAAAACTTACAAAAAACGACTAAAAATTGCATTGGCAAGGGCTTTTAATTTATAAGTTCTAGTTAAAAGATGAGCTTAATCCCCACCGCCATCGGGTTTCACAATCTAATTTTCAGCAGACGACAGCCTGGGCGGGAGTAAAGGCCGACTTCAGATCGCACCGCACGTGCCAAAGTACGTCAATGTACAGGGTACATACATACCTCGCGGGGCCCCGCAGCAACGCGCCGCGCACAGAGCAGTGAAACGAAAGCGAAAAGATAAAAAGGCTACGATAGGAACCTCAAAGAGGTTAAAATGTCCAAGGTCAGAGATCGCGGCTATCAAGGCCTTGCAGATATCCTCGAACTTAGTGAGTACAAAGTTGCTGCGCGTGTGCGCCCCCCGCCCTCCCCTCCCTTCCCCTTCCCTTGCTCCTTCTCTTCCGCGCCGTGGGCGAATAGTACACTGTGGGGTGTGCGCCCTCCCATTCATTGATGGGCAATATGCACAACGCCCGCAGACATCTACTCTATTTATATTTCTGTCACTTCAAAGTCGGCAAATGATCTTTCGATATCGACTAAGAAAGACGTATGATATGGGGCAATCGTGGGTCGTGTGCAAGGCGGTGGCCAAAAATGAGGTCTCAATCATGATCCACCGGTCCTTTGACAGCTTTCACGCACTACAAAAGTCTTTACGCAACCTTTTAATCGTTTGCAAAAAGGTAACGATGAAGATTTTGTACAAGAGCTGCCGTTCGCAAAATTTTGCTCTCACGCATATTTTTACTTTGGGATTGTCATACTATTGTTTCAAAGTAAAATTCCGCGTGCGTACACGTCACGTCGATGACTGAGTCCCGTTCCCACCAGGAGACACGTGGGGCTGGGCTCGGGGATGCTCCCGCTGTCCGGACCGGACCGGACCCGGCATTCCCGTGGCGGGGCGGGGCGGGGCGGGGCGGGGCGGGGCGGGGGTATCACTCTGACCTACACCCGCGGTCAAGGCCACACGTGCCTCCCCAGTTTTTGGAGTGGTTGCCAAGGAGGGTGCGACGCGACGGCGACAGAGGGGCGACTTGACACGACTGATCACGTGACAGAAGCGACCGAAAAGAGGTTTCGCTGCTTTTGTCCGCTAAAGCCGCTGTGGACAGGCTAGGGTAAGCAACGGGCCCGGGCGCCTGGGGGGTAGGCAAGCCAACATACAGTACACGTCTTTCGCTCTACCTCGACGAACGCACCGGTCCGTTTCTACCTCTTTTTATGTACACTTTAAAATAGTTTGTTGAGGCACGTACGACGGAAAGAAACGCCGCCCGTACTAAGTACACTTCAAAAGAAGAAAAAAGTGTACACACCAAAGGGTGAGCTGTGGCTATGCTAGGCCAGGCCTGTCGGGCCAACCAGGCCAGTCGGCTGTTGCATCTCTATCAGTAGTCCTTGGCTCTCTCTGTCATATCGAGGCTACACAACTGGCGCCAGTGTAGATAGTGGAGCGAGTATCAGGCAGTCTTCCGGATCCATACCCAAATGGGACAGGGGCGTAATCAACCCACTTATGTACCATCGGGCAGAAAGATACCAATTGAATATTTTACCAAATTGTGCCCCGCAATCGTAAAAAAAAAAGGCATACAATATTTAAATAAACTTAAACAAAAATAATTAAAAAGTGCAAGCAAAATGAGCTTTCACAGCAAATTCAGAACAACTCATGTTATTCTAGCTAAGGAATCTGGGGCAACATTGATGTGACTTTTCCCCCACCCTTCAACCCTTATCTACCATGGACGACCCGGTAGTGGATTAACATTGCGTGGCATGATTTCTCCCCTACTCAGAAAGAAACTGATTATATAAGAGAAGTGGGGCATCAATACTATCTTGGCACGTGGTACGATATCAATGCACTGAGTACCATGCATCGTCAGCAACACCATTGGTACAAAGTATAAGAGCTATGAAAAAAGCTTTTATTCTACTCTTCCAGAGCAAAGGGGAAATAATAACCAACTAAATATACATCAAATAGAGGATATAGCAGTTGAAATGCAATTTTTAGCAAGTTTTCATCCTAAGCCAATAAAACTTTGGCAGACTGGGTTTAAAAAAAAAAATCCTGTTGCGAACGTAACTATAGTTTCACAGCCATGAAAACAATTATTATTATTAAATGAAACTAATTATAAATTTTCTTACTAGATGGAGGAACTTGATGTACCATAATTAAATTAAAATGCAGAGTTTTACTTTTTAATAAAAGTTCTTTGCAACAATTTGCTAACATAATAATGCAAAATTTTAGATAAGTAACTGGTACCTAGCATTTTAAACAACGAGACAGAAGAGTCAACAAGAAAAACTTGTTTTAATATGGTCCTTCTGCAATCATTCACTGATGTGTTTATCTTCATGGCAGACAATCTCCTTTGTTTACATCAACATAGCAGCTCAAAACTTAATTGACAGCACTTCACGATGTAGGATCATGTTATTTAGCGATACCTCTAAAAAACTAAGTTACGTCTTCAACGAAATAAAATTTTGAAATGACCCGAACCGAAATTAAACTGATCGAAATCTGTATAAATTAATGCCTTATGGGGGGGACCACATTGTCAAGGTTGTAGGTTAGAAACTCCTATATCGTCTGCCAAAGTCGAAATATCCACTGACCTGCATGGAATCTGCATTTATAATTTCTCCGCCAAACTTCTTAGCTAATTCCACTGACAATTTTGTTTTTCCAGTTCCAGTAGCACCCACAACAATAATTAAAGGAACTCGCGATAACATTTCGGAGTTTAACGCGGCGGCCATATTTACACTACAGTGGTTCTGAATCGCCATCATAAAATACTACGGGCTCTGTGCTCTTTGATAATAAGTAGATATTTCCCTTTGCGCAAATTGTAGTTCAAATTAATTCAATAAATAAAAAGGGTACTTTAAGCACAAAGCCACACAGCCACAGAACAAGTCATACAGCGTAGTTTCTAAAGATTTCATGGGTTCAGTTGGTACTGCCGTTATGAAGGCTATGAGAAATTTCGTAGCGCACCGGCGGCAAGATTTAAATAGGATGAAAAGCAAGTCAGTAGCCATTACGGCAGAGGTATTATACTAACGAAATGAAGAGTAGAACTTTGCATCATTTGATTAAAGGTAAGCCGTCAAAGAGAATGGCTCGTATTTCAAATGCTTTCTGTAGTTAACACGCGTAATTTATCTTTTTCTCTACCTTCCAAAGTCGGGGTAGTCCCAAAATAAATTTTGAAAATTGCCGGAACCTAGGGTTTTTAATTATTAGAATTTAAAAATGCATAAGAGTATTTTTATTTGAGAAAGTAAAAATAGTCTCTTCCGATTGTCGTGGGTGAATCTCTTTGACTGTACAGTTTAGGCGGATAAGAACTCGACTCCGAGGATCAGAGAGAAAAACAAAAAGTTGTGGTGGGGCACATGAAAGGCACGTGGCTGCTCCGATAGCGCGCAATATATAGTAGTCAGGTCAAGTCAGCTCCGAGACAGGTCCGGCCCGGTCCGTCCGGTAGTGCGTTGTACGGCAGGGTAATAGCCATGTGAAGCCAAACCGGGGCTTTCCTTAAGTCGCTCCCTCCACCCGACCGCACCCTGCAGGGGGAGGAACAACTTCGGGCGCGCATCTACCCACCGCACAAACTAAATTACTCGGGGAAAAATGTCACTTGAGTACGGAAATGAACACAATCTCCCAGTCCTTGTAAGAAAAATTGCGAGCTGCAGCCACTCGAATTTCCGCAAGATTCAAACAGCTACATCGTACGTAGTCCGCCACCAAAGTACACGGACATGCAACGACATTCTCGTGGAGGCCAGCCAGCCGGGACAAAGGTTCTTCTTCAGAAGACAGTGGACCGACCGATAGGCCTACTGCTGGCCTTCCCCCTTGCAGGCAGCTTTGCAGACGCTGCGGGTCGGCCAAGACGGGGACCGTCGCGTCGGCACGGGACGCGGCGCGAACGGCAGACGCAAATAGTACGTGCCCTTTGCGCGATATTCTGCACGCGCATCCAGGGCGGGCCTCGCCGGGCGGGGCGGGGCGGGGCGAGGTGGGGCAGGGTAGGGCGGGGCGGGGCGGGCAGGGCGGGTCGCGCGGGCCGCGGCGGGGAGGCGGAGGCCGTGGCTCGCTCCACAGGGCCCTGCCTGCGGGCTTGCCGAAGACAGTGGCGGAGGCCCCCGAGGCCCCCGTGCCGTCTGCTGGTCCCGCTCCGTAGGCCTCCGCGGCCGCAGCGCGCGAAACTCGCCGCATTGTAATGGCTGCATTTGCATTGTTGTCGCAATAGGAGTGGACTCCCCATTTTAATGACGGTATTGTGCGTTGACAATGTTGACGTGTTTTGTGCCGGCGCGGCCCGGGCCCGGCCCACCCACGCGGAGCTGCGGTGCGGCGAGGAAGGAAAGGTGTGCGGATCGAAGACGACGCTTGCAATTTTGAGGGAGCTTTGCGAAAGACGAGGGGAGGGAGCTTATGGGGTGCGCGCGGGGGAGGGGGGAGAGGGGGGGTGTTTTTGAATACGGATCGGGGGCTTTGCGCGCCGCGTGCCGGATAGGTGCGGGGCTCCTCCCTGACACCAGAGGGGGGGGGGGAGACAAAAGGGGGATAGTTACGCAAAGAATAGTGTGGCCCATTCATGAATACGTATCTGCTACAGCAAACCTATACGAGAGCGGTTTGTTTGCCATTTCTCGCAACTACTGTGTCCCAGACAAAAAAAGTGTTGTGTTGAGTTTATAAATACTGTACTTGAAAATGAACACGGCCTTGAAGTAATTACGTTTCTTATTGCATGCCCCGCATGAGACACGCCATTGGTGTTTGCACTGGCCGCGATTCTCATCAGCTCCCGGAGCGGCCCGGAGGCGCCCTGCAGGCCGCTGCCGCCCCGCGCAACTCACTCACGCCCCTCCGCCTCCGGCGCCTCCGGCCAGGCCCGGCCCCGGCCCGGCACCGCCGCGTAGTGTATCATTTAGCGCGCGTCTCAATCCCTGTTCCGCTCCGGAAAATCGCACACTGCCGGGGGTGCCAAGTGGGGCGGGGAGGGGCGGGCGAGGCGGAGCGCACCGGGCAGGGCAGGGGGCGGGGACAGAGCGCCATATCGCATTATTAGCAGGCATTACCTTCGATTTATTAGCAGCCGTCTTCTCTGCTAATAAGGGAAGCAGGGCCGCGCTCCGCTCCGCCCTGCCGGCTGGCTCGGCCTGGCCTGGCCCGCCGGCCCCGCCCCGATGCCCTGCCTCAAATTAAAATATAAATTCTGCACGACCGTATTCCCTACCCCGCCTCCTCCTCCTCCTCCTCCTCCCCGGGCCGGAGGCGGCGGCGGCGGGGCAGGTCCGCGTGGCGTCCTCCAGAACCTGCCCCGCCCCGCCCCGCCGATTTGTATGCCCTGTCTATGGCCCACCGGGCGCGGCAGCCGAGGCGCGAAATGAACGTGTTTGTTTAGGCCTCGCCTCCGAGCTGCTCTAGTCGCACCAAATGCTGAGCTATGGGGGTCGTGAGAAGGGGCAAGGTTGGGCAGGTCCACCGCGCCCGGCTTCTGGAATAGAAAACGGTCGCAAGTGTAGTCATAGCAGGTGGGGCAGGGAGGGAGGGAGGGAGTCACTTGGTCGGGGCGGGGCGGGGGCGGAGAAGGGCTCACAAGGCAATATTTTGCCGTCACACACTGCCCGTCATTCCCAGGAAGCCGACTCAATTCCCTGAAACGGCCCGACTCCCTCGGGTGGGGCGCACTCTTTTGGTGTGTTTTACAAAAAGGGTCAAAACATGCGAAAACTGCCCCCGTACAGGATTTCGGAAGCGTTTACCCACACGCTCGCAGTCCTGAATAGAGACGCCGACGCACTGCTCTCTTCTCATACTCTGCGTGCGGTGCAAGGGAACCTCGGCCCCGCCCCGCCCCGCCTCCCCCTCCCCACCGCCGACCTGACCTGCTTCAGTACGGCCAGGGAGAGGTGGAAGAGGGCAGGGAAGAGAAGAGAGTGCGTCTAGAGTTTCTTACCTCCCCTCCTTTTATTTTTCCCCCGGAGTGCGGCGTCCACACAGCCAGCCGTTGGGTCCTCTGAACCACATGTTCCTCCTCGCCCTTCCGCCCCACTCCGCCCCACCCCGCCCCACCCCGCCACGCCCCGCCCCGCCCCGCTCTGCTCGACCCCTTTGCTCTGCGCCGAGCGAGTCAGAAATCTGGCCCGCCGTGTAAACACAGCCCGTCCACTTCTTACACGCGGGGCGGGGCGGGGCGGGGCGGGGCGGGGCAAGGCGCGGAGACGTCGTCGCCAGCCTCGCGTTTAGTTTCGCGGAAGGGATGAGGAAGTCATCCTCCTCCAGGAAGGGGAGGGCCTGGCCAGGATCAGGGGGAGCAGGTCGAGGTCAAGCTTGCGCTTGCAGGGCCGGACTGGCCCACCGGGGTACCGGAGAAATCCCCGGTGGGCCCCGGGCCCCTGGGCCCGAAGGGCCCATCACTGTAACTAGCCAGGACCTCCTGGGGCAATTATGCAGTCAACAAAAAATATTTAAAATTAAAAAAATAAAAATTAATACGTGGTATTTGAACCACTGCCCACCTGGTACTATGAGCAGGGTCGGTACCAATGACGCTACGTGGCCGGCCTAGCAGCACACGGAGAGCAGGAGTACTGATGACACCGGGTTCGTTTCTTCGGTGACTGTGGCTTCTCGCGCAGCATGCCTCCTAGTGGTTCGGCAAGTGGTACCGTGGCGACGTAGCCGTGCCGCTATAGTGTCCGCCCGGAGAGTGGCACAACGAAGGTTCAAATCTTAGCCACAAATTTAATTTTTCTGAGGACAACAACTTGGAGTGGAATTCAAACCCCCCATTTCAACCGAGTTCCCTCGTGGAATAGCCGACGGTCTAGTGGTCTAGTGGTGCCGCGAAAACCGTGGGGTGTCTGTGAGACTCGGCACATGGGGCCTGGTTCAAACCCAGGTAGGTTCTTCACTGGTAGCGACAGCGGGTTGCCAGGAAGTTCCGTCCCATGCCCACGACTGGTGGTCGGTCGTGGGGTCATAAGTCCTAGAATCTGGCTCCAAAAATAGCTATTCCATGCTCTGGGGACAGGGCAGTTCGGTTAACCACCGTACGACTAAATCTGGCAGTACGGGGATCAAATCTGTCGAATTGCGCGACAGGATCGCAGTCAGAAAAGCACCGGTTCCCATAAGAACACCGAAGTTGTTGGCTGCCACGGGGGGTAAAATCCCTGTGCCTGGCGGGAACCGCAACCTCCTTCGGGAGGTTTACTGTCGCAAAAATTTTCCATGATTTTACGCCACCCTTTCACTTGCAGAGCACTTACGTAATTTTTCAAGTTTAAGGCGGGATTGAGCTCAGTATTCAAGCCGAAGGCTTGGCTGGCTAGTAACAGTGCATGATACGGGCCCCGCGAGGGGTCCTGGGCCCGGGATTCAGTTTCACACGTTTAAGCTCCCGTTGCCCCTTGAAGGTAGGCAATTCCGGGCCCCTCTCAGCTACTTTCCCGGCGGGCCCCTGCAAGCTGGACGGCGCGGCGGCCGGCCGGGCGGGGCGAGAGTGAAGCTGACAACTCGTGCTTCAGTACCAATAAGGCCCGGCTCGGCTCTAGCTTCGGACCGCCAGGGCTGCCAGGCCCCCGCCCCGCGGCCCTAGCCGCTCTGCCCTGACGCCGCCGCACGGATGAGTGTGTGTCAACACAGTTATACAGTAGGGCAGGGCGGTAGTGGTAGGGGTGCCGGCCGAGCGAAAAACAGGGAAGTGCTGGGGTGAGCAGGACCGCGGGGCGGGGCGGGGGCGGGGCGGGGTGGGGTGCCAGTTGTAATGAGATAATCGCGAGGGAAGGAGGACGCGTGGATTGCAATGGGGCCGGGACTGAGCGGAGTGCCGAGCCGAGCCAGGGCGGACCGAGTCAAGGGTAGCGCGGCGCGGCGGGGCACGGTACGTCCGTGCACACCTACACACTAAACACTCACACACACGCAAACACACCACGCACGCACTGTTTTCCTCAACGTCAGGCCAGCAGGAATGTTTACATCGTCATTCATCGCAGAAACTATAACGCTGCTCGGCCCCACCGGCCCGGCCTCCGCGGGCTCGCCTTGGACTGGCCGCGCTCCGCCCGGCCTCGGCCGCTGCTCTACGCCGAAAGTGGAGGCCGGGCCGGGGCTCGGTGCAGCTAGATTGTCCGACACAAGACCGTCGAGGTAAAACACTTACCAGCAGCGTCCCCCGGAGAAGTTCATCCAGTCGACGTTCAACAAAATGGCGGCTGACATAGGTTACCAGCGGCATGACGTAGGCAATCTTATTGGCGATCTTGACATCACACACAGTCCCGATTTATGACTTTTGTCGAAGAATAGTCTAATCTGACACTACTTGAATATCTTATGTTCACGCCGATACTTTGCACAGTTGCTAAAAGTTTTGTTCAAGCCGCGAAAACGAATAAAAATGCCGTACCGAACGATACGTGACGACACTGAGCGCTGCACATATCAAACTGTCCCTGCAGTGCAACTGTTACTGCAGGGCTGCCAACTTCAATCCAACCTAACCACACTCGTTACTGATGCAGTAAAAATTTTCGGATTTGAGCGGATGTTCTTCGTGCCATTTTGGCAATGAAAGCAGCTAACGTGATGGAAAAGAGACTTTTCCGTGAATTATAATTGTATAATTTTTGACGAATTTTGCAGATCTGAAAGCTGTTACTGAGCCTGGTCGGGTCAGGACGGGGGGCGGGGCGGGGGGGCTGTCGATCCATCACAGGAATCAAGAGGATCGTCTGCTGGGGTGACTAACATCATAACCTAGGGACGACTCGGAAAATCGAGTGGCTTCGACGTCCAATTTACCCGTGTAAACAAGGTTGGACAAAATCTAGGTCGGACAGCGCTTTTCCGGATTTCGGGGAAATCGCCAGGTCGGACAAAGAAAATTTCTATACACCCCCGGGGCCGGGGCAGGCGCAGGGCGCATCAACCCCGGCCGGGCTAGCTGCACTATCGACTCTGCGTCAGGACGGGACGCGACGGCGCGACTTCCCACACTCGTCATGCTTACCTCACCTTGCCTGGTGCGCCGCGCGCCGGGCCGGGGTGGTGCTCGCATCGCCCCGCGTCGCCAAGACCCGCGAGCCTCGCGCTTAGGAATGTGTCGAGGCACACATCACGGCGCGTAATCCGAAACCGGAAGGGACAGCGCAGGAGGACTCGGACTGGACTGCGCCGTCGTAGCCACCCCCTCCCCCTCCACTGACCAGCTGCCAATATTATCATCGAGCAGGCAGGCCTGTGCGCGGCGGGAGAGGCCGCCGACGAGATGGACCCGCCCCGCCCCGCCGTGGTACGGGCACTTCTCGCGCCATGCCGTGTCATCCCCAATACACCTGCACCTGCCACGGCTGACCGCCGCGGCCCACCCCACCCCCGCCCCGGTGAGGGTAGGTCTGGAGCTCACTAGCCACCGCAGCGCCGCGCCGCCCGGCCCCGGCCGCAACCCCTCTAGAGGAAGTCCCGGGGACGTGGGTCAATTTTTGAGGGATCGCAGGCCTTAATTGCCGCCGCGGCCCGAGATGAGGACACGATAGGATAGGGCGCTTCCTTCCTGCGCACTGCGCTGCCTCCCAGCCCAGCCACCACTAGTGTCCCCGGCGGGGCCGGCCCGCCCCGCCGTCCCGCCCTGGCCCGCCCGGCCGCACCACGCTAGGCTACGCCGCCGAGTGTGACCTAAGTGGACACGCAAAGGTCCGACAACGAACGGGGAGAGAGGCCAGCAGAGCAACAACATAACCGCAGACAAGAGAATTGTCCCCAACATGAATGGTGCGTGGAATCAACGTCATGCACTACGCCTCGGAAAATTTGGACACACCGCGTGGAAAAATAAATTAAAAGATCGCTGTGTCGACCTTGAACCTCCAAAGTTTAGTGTGTAAACAACATATGGTATAATGAACTCTGCATCCTTCTTTCACTTTTCGTACCACCAAGTTCCGCCTGTTCCACTTTCCACAAAACATAATAAATTGTTTCAGCTCTATGGCTGTTAATGACTTTTTCATTGCAGAGATTCGTTTAATGGCATCAGTTTTCTGAGTGTTGTTGAAAAGAATTATAAATGGGTGAGATAAAAAACGTACTTATTAAATATCCCGCAGAAAAATGTAGAATTAACTGACTCCTCACACACATGTCAAAAGGATTCATAATCAGCAGAACAGTTTTAGGTTTATATTGTATTTATTACATTACAATAAAGAAACATAATTTTATGTAAAAAAAATGATTGTAAAACTAATTATTTACAAGCATTTAAACCAAAGTAATGGTAACATTCAAATTTGATAATATATAGTAATAATGAAAAAATATAGAGCTATAACATAAATATTTTAAATGTAATGATTACTATTTATGGGAGATCAATATAATTTTTATAACTGTATTACTTTGGTTTAAATTTTATTGTTAGATTACAAAAATAACGTATATACAAAGTATCACATATTATATGCAAAAGTTGAAAAGGGATGCGGCTACTAATGCCCATCAAACTGGCTCATCTCTTAGCCAAAGGGGCTGATGACAGCTGAAGACATTAATTAAGACCATTAACAGCCGCTTCTCGCTTAGCAGGCATTCTAAAACCAAATTGCTAAGACTTGGAGCCTGGCAAATTGTTTGATGAAACTAAAGCGATAGCAGCTGATCCATAGTACGAAATACCCACGGCTACATTCTACACCCAATAATGATATCTCTGTTAAACTCAACAAAAAAAAAAAGGAGCACAGATATAAT
Organism: Frankliniella intonsa; assembly: GCA_033675135.1. Classification (NCBI taxonomy): domain Eukaryota; kingdom Metazoa; phylum Arthropoda; class Insecta; order Thysanoptera; family Thripidae; genus Frankliniella; species Frankliniella intonsa. The sequence goes on along the minus strand of CM066249.1, from coordinate 9,915,923 downwards.
CAACATAAAAAAGGGGAAAAAAAATGAACCAAAACTAACAAATTAAAAATCGTAGCCCGTGGATCTACTCCGCACCAAAGGCGGGGGCACTAAACACGATGGTTACTTCAAAGGTCTAAATGAAGCCCGGTCGAGTACTGGGAAACAGCTCAGGGCAACTGTACAATGCACACAAAACACTGTTCATAGGAGCGATCAAGGCATTCTAGCAGCTGAGTTGGATCGACACATCCCCCTCTTCACTTCCGCACGGGGTGGTTTGGTTGGGGGGGTCGGCGGCCGTCCTACACACCCATCCGCATAGACGCCACCTGCTTTCTGAGGTACGAGACTCTCGCCAGCAGCCGCTCTCTCTCCCGCTCCAGGACCTTGGACTCGTGCTGCAGGTTGTCGGCGTCATCCGTCAGCTGTTGGCAGTACATGGACGCCTCCTTGAGGATCACCACCTTGGCGGCGCGGGGGTTGGAGTTGAGCACGGGCACGACGACGCGCAAGTCCTCGAACGCATTGCGCAGGTCGACCCGCCTCTGGCGCTCCATGTTGTTGTGCAGCGAGCGCTTCTCGCACGAGTCGGGCTCAGAGTCGGACGAGGCCGACTTGAAGGAGTGCGCGCCGCGGCGCGCCGTCTTGTAGGCGTGGTGGTGCTTGGCGCGCTTCTTGGACGGCCGCACGACGTCCTCCTCGGAGCTGTCATCGCGCTCCTGGGCGCGCCGCTTGCGCTCGCGCTGCCGCTGCCGCTCAGCCTGCATCCTGGCCAGCTTGCCGCTGGGCTGACGTCCGTTCAGGTACGAGGGGTAGGTCGACGCGGCCGAGTAGGCCGACCTCTTCATGGCCGACGCCATGGTCTGCTGCAGCGCCTGGCGGTCGCGGGCCGACGGGTTGGACGGCAGGGCGCCTTGCGACGACGACCGGCTCGACGCCTTCTCGCCGCACACGGACACCACGTCGATTTCGTCCTCTGCAACAGGAAGAAAAAAAAAGGGCCAACGTCAAAACAGAGCGGACAACAGTTTCACAGGAAGACAGTGAAGCGGGCGGGCCGGGACAACCCTGTGGGAACCAACGGGAGTCGCCACACTCAACCCTTCTGACCCGCAGCACGCACACGGCGGGGCGGGGCGGTGCGGCGCGCGCCAAATCACGAGTGACACTCGGACACCCGCCCCGCCCGCCTCGCCCCGCCCCGGCCGTTGCAAATCCCGCACACTCGCACACAAACGAGCTCTCACGCGGGACGGGACGGGCGGGGCGACGCACAGGACGAACGCTATCGAGTCATCATGAGGGCCAATAAATAAGCGCTAAACAGGAGTGGGTTGGCGGCATGCGGGCCGGCCCGGGCCCGGGCCAGACCAGGCAGCGCAGAGGGCAATACGATAGGCAACGGCTAGAGAGCGGAGAGGGGAGGAGGGGGGGGGGGGGCGAGATCAGCGACCTTGAGCGTGCGTCGGACGGAGAGCACCGACCTTGGCTTGGCCCAGGGTTGCGCCGGGTCGATACCGAAAGGGGGTGGGGATGTGCCGCACGCACAGACCGACGCACCCCCTCCCGCCAAAAGCCCAGCGCGAGCCGCCCACCCCCGGGCGGGCCCGGCCCCGCCCCGCCCCGCCGACCGTAGGCATCCGAGCTGCTGGGCGTGGCAGGGCAGGGCAGGGCGCGGTGCGGGCGGGAGGGCCCCGGTCCCCGCCCTGCCCGGGCCGCCGCGACCTTCAGACTTGCGCCCTCCGAGCCCTTTCGCCCGCCCGCCCGCCCCCGCCGCGCCGGCCTCTCCCCTTACGGCCGTAAACCTCATTCCATCCCGGGGCAGAGGCGGGTGGGACGGGGGAGGCTGCGCGCCCGGCGCGGCCACACCCTTCTGCGCCACCCGGCCCAAGGCCGACCCGACCAGGCCGACCAGGAGGGGTAGCGCGGAAAGCGAAGCGGCTCGGCCCCGCCAGAACACCCGCAGCTTGGCGTCGCGGCGCGGGGCGGGGCGGGGCGGGGCGGCGGCGCGGCTACCAGACCACGAGACGCCACGCGCGTTCTAATTGGAAGATTCCGCAGTCTTCTTGGAAGCCCGCCGACTGACCGGCAGCGCCGCGCTGCGCCGCGCCGCGGCCCCGCGACAGAGCCGCCCTCCTTTGGCGCGGAGCGGCGTGTGCCGTGCCGGCCAGCCACGCTCTACTGGGCCAGCCCATGGCGCTCCGCGGCCGTGCGAGCGAGAGAGACGGACGGGCGGAGGGACATGGGCTTGGGGGCGATGACATGAGCTTTGCCGCCGCCGCGCCAGACGGGCCCGGCCCCGCGCCGCCCCCCACCCACAACGTAAGCTAATTGGAGAGATGCCTCCCCTCCCCACCCCAGCCCCGCCGACGCCGCCCCCTACCTTACACCGCTCCCCCGTCCCGTCGTCTGCTGCATTCATATCTGAGCGCTCCCGCCAGAAATCGATCGATCAGGCAAACGCCCGGCTTTCTACCCGCCGCCGCGCCGGCAGCCCCTCCGACGCAAGCGGGCGAATGCGACACCAGTGCGCTGCTAAACGCCCCAGACACCGAAACCGAGCAGGGAACGACCCCTACTCCTTTCGTGTAACAGTGTTTCAAGCAAAAATCACCCCGTGCAAACGGCGGTGGCAAAGTTTTGCGTGGCCCCCGGGGGCGCTCCCCACGCCACTGACTGTGCAGGCAGGCTGTACAAGTACAGCCCCTGCCCAGCCGAGCCGGCGGCGCGACGGAGGGGAGAGGCCCCCGCCGCCCCGCCCCCGCCCCGCCGCCTGGTCTGGGGGCCCCTGCGGCCCCGCCCGGCGGCCCCGTAGCGGGGGTGGAGGCAGCGCGCCGAGTGGGGTGCAGATTGGGGAGGGGCCCCGTAGGCTCCAGTAGCAGCAGCAGCAGCAGCACCAGAGCCCCCCGCCTTCCCCCTCCAACCTCTTCTTTCACGCCACATTTACAAACTTCATTTTTTCCCCGGGGCCCCTTTCCTCCTGGTACAGCAAAAGGGATAAGAGAAAAAAAACCGCTAGCAGCAAGAGGAGAAACATGCACAAATGGTCTGGGACTGGTGCTGAAGCACGCAGGCTAGGCCGTGCAGCAGCAGCAGCAGCAGCCGCCACCGCCACCCCCAGGGGACTCACCAGCGCAGCGCAGCGCGCAGCCTGCGGGGAGCAAAGGGTGGCGCCCCTGCCCAGCCCAGCCCGGCCCAGCAGCAGCGAGCAAAACCGACGGGAATCACCCTATCCCCTCGGGGGGCACCGCCTGCCTACCCCACAGCGCACCGCGCCGAGCGCTGAGCCGGGAGGGATTGTGTTGAGGCGGGGCGGGGCGGGGCGAGCAAAGGAGTGCGCAATGAGGGTCTTTGCAGCAGGAGCACCCTCTCCAGCCGCCGCCCCACCCCACCAGTTATAAACTCCTCATTCCACATTCCTCAATTTACGGTGGTGCGGGTCGGGCCGGGCCGAGCCGGCCGAGTGCCGTTAGAGAGCGCGGAAGGCAGCCAACAAAAAGGCTGAGCGGCAGGACGGCCAGCGCAATCAGCAGCTGGGAGCGCAAAGAGGGACGGGCCGGGGCGGGGCGGGGCCGCAATATAAGGTGAAGACACCTCACCTCAGTGCAATCAATCCACACAGACTATCGACAATCTGGGAAAAACACCATTCCGCTTGACACCGACCGACCCTCCTCGCCAGCCCGGCCCGCCCCGGCCCAAACATTTCCAGGCGGCCGTGGTGGGGTAGGGCAGCGCGGGGTAGGGCAGTGCGGGGCGCGGCGGTACTGACCACAGCTAGGCCGGGCTGCCACGCCCGCGCCGCCACCACCACCACCAGCCTGCACAAAACCTGCACAGCAAGATTCCGTTCCCAAGACGACAAGGTTCGTTCGACGTTGTCCCGCGGTGACTGGCTACAACCGGCCCGCCCCGTCTTAGGGCCGACCGGGGCTGGGCTGGGCTGGGCTGGGCCGGCCAACCAGCCGTGCCGCTGCTGCTGGATGGCTGGCTAGGTCGCCGGCGCAGGGCGGGCAGGGACTGACCCGGTTTCCCCCGAGCAAAAGTGGAAAGAGCTTTCCAAGAAGCCAACAAATCATAGTAATGCCCTCTATAAAAGGGAGACTCCAATTGTCGGCACCGCCATAAGCCACCCGCTGCACACCCAACTCCAGGTACCACGCCACCCCGTTCCCAAATTAAATCAACGGCAAACAAATAGGGGGTGGGTAGGGTAGGGGTGTGCGGGGGCGCCGGAAGGACTTACCCAAAACATTGACTTAATCGCTTCCGGAACACACAGGGAGTGGGGGGGGGGGGGGGGGTGCAGCGGGAGGGGGGGGGGGGAAGCGACGCACACCGCGTCGACGTCTCCCCTAATGAGAAGCATAAACAAACAGCTGGCAACGCCGTCGTGGCGCGTCGCGTCGTCTCACTGGGAGCAGCCCGGTAGGCCCTCCGTGAGACTGACGGACGCGTCCCTGACAGTTCAATTCCCATCACGCGTTAGGCCCGGCCCGGCCCGGCCCGGCCCGGCCCAGCCCATGCACGCACATCCCCCCCTCCACCCCCCCTCCTCCCGCATTCTCGACCGCCACGCCACTAAATATGAAAAATTGTCGCGCTGAGCCCCCGAGGCATCTGACGCAGCAATTTTTCATACTTGAGGGTGTAAGTAAAAGGAAATCGATGAGTCTCACACTCCGCTCGTCTGCCATCGACACAGCGAGCGGGGCGCCCGCTGCCTTCCGAGATGGCGGCAAGAGGGACGGGGGGGGGGGGGGGGGCATGCACTTCAATTACAGGCGCCACGGCGGGGCCTGGCCGGCCGGCGCCATGTGATCCGCAGAGGGCTACGCGTGCAGAGAGCATCGGGAGACCCCTACCCCGTCGCACCAGCCAGGTGTCGGGAGAGATCCACACACAAAATTCTCTCCAATAAAAATAAAACTAATAAAAAGGAAACACACACACGGCGGCCGACAGAGTCGGTGTGCCGGGCTGCGGCAGGTACGCTGGCCTGTGCATCTCTCAGTCCATTCACAACCCACTCCTCCCCCACCACCCTCTCCCCATGGGACACACAGAACACCCTGCCCGGTGCGAACACCATCCCCGAAGCCTAAGCCGGGCCGAGCCGGGCCGACAGACAGGGCGTAGGCAGACAGACGGACCGTCAGACGCCGGCTGGCTGCCGCTGCTGCTGCTGCTGCATCTCTCCCCCGTAATCGACACATCTCACTCTCAAGCGCGGCAGAACGACCTGGGGATTGGGTGCCGATCGGAAAATAAGAAAAACTCCGAAGAGCAGGGACGCGGCGGCGGCGTCGAACCAGGGGGAAAAGAAATAAAAAAGAGAAGAAAGGACGGCAGGTACAGGTGGGGCCGGGGCCGGGCGGCGGCAAAGAAATACTCTGGTGGAGGCGGGGCGGGGGCGGACTGTTGCAGTCAGATGGCGAGTGGAGCCTGGGCGGACGCGACGGGGCGGGGTGGGGTGGGGCGGCCTGTGCCGGACTGGTTTTAAATGTCCATAGAACAGCTATTTTCTCTCTGCTTCCCTCTCTCTCTCCCGCCCCGTCGAGCCCCAAGGTACCGCCGCGCCGGTTCAGTTTTTGCAGTGCCCCGCCCCGCCCCACAGCGCACCCGCCGCGGCCATTGACCGCCCCGCCCGCCAGCACGGCCCCGCACACCTGGGGCGGGGCGAGGCGGGGCGGCGTCGCATTCCAGACGGATAGTCTCCCCGCGTGCCAAGAGCGCGTCGGTCGCCTGCATTCGAAAACCAAACCGCGACCAAGCCTCCCGGCCTGGAGGCAGTCAGGTCCCCGAGGCGGCCAAGTCGGGCCTGGCTGGCACCGCGCGCAAACTCGACGCCGCGCCGACGGGGAAGCACCATTCCTATTCCGTTTCCCAGACGACCGGGCCGCGCCATGACGTGGGGACGCCCCCCCCCCCTTCCCCCGGCTATTGGCGCCTAGCGGGCGGGTGCAGCGCGCCGCGGGCTGCAATGTTGTGCAAGGCCCGCCCGAGTGTACAGTAGAATGCGTGCGGGTCGGGCCTGGCCTGGTCGGGCTGCACAGTACTCTCGTATCAGACGGGCGGAGGGGGGAGCACACGCCACGGGGACGAGAATCACGCGGCGGCAGAACGCTCTCGCGAAAGCCTAGCCGCCTGCGCTGCGTCCTCTCACACATCCGTCACCGCGCTACAAACATTTCAGTCCAATGTACGCCCACCCCGCGCGAAGCGCACGACACCACGCCGCGGAATTTCTTACACGTGACATAAGAGCAATGACACTCGGTCAGTCACGTGACGCTGCATGGCGCGGCGCTGGCAGGGCAGCCCCGCCGGGCCGGACGGGCCGGACCGGACCACATTCCGGCCGCGGGGCGCGGGGCGGGGCGGCGCGCACCGCAGCAGACCCTTTCCCCGGGCAAACAGTGAATCAGCGACGGGGCGGGGCGGGGCCGGCAGCAGCTGCGGCACAGCGGAGATGCCTCGCCTTCCCTTCGCCCTTCCCAACAAGAGTTATACAACTCCGAGCCGGGCGGGGTGGGGCCGGCCGGGCGGCACGGCGGAAAGGATTTGGTATTCCTCGCGGCCCAGGGCGGGCGGGGGGCAGGAGGGGCCCGCCAGCAGCTTTACGACCGCCCCTTCCCCCCCTCTCTCCCTGCTGCCGCCAAACACGTACGGCGACGTCCGTACGGGCCGTACACGCACCGCGAGGTGCTGGTGAGTCAAAGTCTCAGTTCGCGGGAGACGCGCCCGGCCCGGCCTGGCTCAGCTCGGCGGTCGTTTCGCGTCTCTCCCAAATGGGCCCCGACCCGACCGCGGCGTCATCGCCCACCTCAGCGGGGCCCACGCCGCCGCTGCCGCCTGGACATGGAGACCCCATGGCACCCCGCCCGGAGCCGATCTCTACACGCATCCCGATCGCCACCGTTCAAGCAGATTGACCCCAGAGTGTCAGAAAACAATTGAGCGTGGCCGCGGCTACGCTGAGACCACCGCCAGCGCCTCGGGCCAGCAGGCCTTCCCCGCCCCGCCCCGCCTCGCCCCGCCGCCGGCCGCGGACCCGCGCGCCGCCACGCCGCTCCACGCCACGTCCTTGCTGGTGCTTTGCTCCTGAGCGAACGACAAAAGATAATGACCTTGGGAGCACAAGGATGCCCCCCTCCAGGGCCTCCCGCCGCCGCGGCCGCCACAGCCCAGCCGCGCGCTCGGCCCGGCCCGGCCCGGACACGGCGCCGCCGCGGCCCTCAACGCGTTCTTCATTATCACTTTTCCTTTCCGAGGGCGCTTCGCGACGGCCCCCGCCCCGGCCCGGCCGTGGTCCAGTGCCCAGCTCAGCTGCCCAGAGTGGCCGGGCTGGGCTGGGCCGGCCCGGGACCGGACAGGCGGCGTGTTCCTGGAAGCCGCCTAGGATGGTCCTTCACCCTCGGGCCGCCCGGCCCGGTCCGGAGAGGGACGTCCCAGCGCGCCGCACTGTCCGGAGATTCCACCATATAATCCACACGCCCCGCCCGAGCGAGACCCAGGCCAGTGGCGCCAAGCTCCCCTCCCCCGCCCCACCCCACCCCAAGCAGGTAGGCGTGCCGGGCCAGGGCCCGGGCGGTGGCGGAGCGTGGCGCGCCGTGCCCCGCCCTGCCGTGCCCCGCCCTGCCCCGCCTTACATAAGCGGGCCCAACCGCCAGCGCCATTGAAACGGCGGGACAGCGATCAAAATCAGTCTCACAAGGTTGGAAAAATAGGACCTTATCAAATATTAACACGCGAGACGCACGGCTGTATTAGATAAGTACAGTACGGCCTAACGAAAGTACACTCGCGTCTGAACAGCGAGGGCAGGACCAGGGTGAACGCTCGCGCCAAAATGCCAACAGCCAGTGCATGCGAGACGAATCCGCGCGAGCGCAGAGTAGGGCCGAAGCAACTGGGGGCATAACCGCCGCCGGAAACAAGTCTAGAGGACGCGCGTCAGAGCCGCAGTTCTCACAAACATGTTTCCGACAGTGTGCGCGCCAAAATAAACCGCTACAAAAAAATCGAGTAAAAAGAAAATAAACTCACCGGAATCAGAGGGCGTCAGGTTGCCAGGGATGGAGGGGTGGTCCGTCTTGCTCAGGTGGTAGCTGTGGTCGTTGAAGAAGTGGTTGGACACCGTCTGCTGCGGTCGGGAGTCGAACCGGGAGGCGCGCTCATGGTGTTGCTGGTACAGGGACGTGCGCACGGTCTGCCCCGTCACTTTGGACACCGGCACCGCGTCAATGGGGGCGTCGTCGTCCATAAGGGAGGCGTCATGGTCAGCAGAGTCGTCATCGTCGTCCTCCTCCTCTTCGTCCTCCTCCGTCTCCTCGTCGTCCTCGTCATCCTCCTCCTCCTCGTCCACCTCGTGACGAGAGGAGCCGAGCTGGTGGTCGACCTCGGAATCACTACATATACTCTGGGGGGTGTCGGGCCGACCGGAGTCGTCACTTTCGTCCTGAGACGCAGCTGTCCGCTCACTACCCACCACAGTAGCCGCACTGGCGCGGGGCTGGTTAGTCCTGAGTAAGCTACGGTTGTTTGATTTTACAGCGGATTGTCTACTATGGTGGTGCACACTGGGGGTATATGCAGGCACTATTTCGGTGTCCTTGGTGGGGGTCTGCAGGACCGCGGGCGAGCAGGTCTGCAGGGTGGGCTCACTCTTGACAGGGCTCTCCTGCACCCTGTCGAGCGGGTTGGGGCGCTCCTTGTCGTCGACGCAGGTGCCGGCCCACATGCAGTCGTGGATCACCTGGGACAAGCTGGGGCCCTCGACCTGGAGGTCCGCAAAGTCCAGCTCCGGCAGGGAGCCCCCGAAGAGGGGCGTGTCGTCCAGCTTCAGGTCAAAGCTCAGGTTCATGTCGTCGAAGTTGAAGTTGAACAGGTCGAGGGAGGTGTCCTCGGGCAGGCTCAACTGGCCCGTGGGGTTACCCCACGGGTGCTCGAACTGGGGTGGCATGGTGGTTTCTGCAACACATACCGCGCGCGTTACTACACACGTATGTCACCAGCAGGAAATGTTATGACGATGAAGGTAAATGTGACGTTGGGTAAACTTTGTCTTTGCAAATACTGGAAGTTAAAGTATTTTGAAACAATTGAGTACGTATTATTTATAATAATACATAACTAAAATAATGTATTGATTTTAAAGGGGCCCTTCTATTTAAGAAATTTAACTAACTAAATTAAGTCATATGCCTTTCGCGCCCACCTGTCACCAGCCACTTTGAAACCCGGCTGTACGCCCCGCCAACACCCACGGCACAACATTTTCATCTTAACGGTACTGTATGTGAAACTTGCTCGCGCCCCGCCCCATCGCCCACTACGAGCAGGGCGATACCAACAAAGCCGACACATCTACTAATCTAAGGGCGTAACGGACTCCGCGTCCGCACGTCCTGGGCGGTTTGACAGCTTGGGCGTAGCTCAACAATCGAAGGCTGCCAGCCGAGCATGGCCGCCGCGCCGGCCGGCCGGCGTAGGCACGCAGGCCCCAGCCCAGCGGCCCCAGCCCCGGCCCCAGCCCGGGGCCGGGCCGGCGGGGGAGAGACCCGAGAGGAAAACGAAGCCGGCCGGGCCGCAGCGCGCCGAGGGCGCTGCAGCAGCAGCACGGCTGCTAGACGAAGCCCGTCGCCACAACAGTCAAACGCTGACAAACACTGCCGGCGACTTCCGAGAAGACGCCGCCCAGGAACAGTCTGGCTGGAAGGCGCCAAATACCCAGCGATTGCACAATTCGTCCCAAGCGTTCCAAATTTGGGAACGGGGGATCCCATGGCCAGTCTGAGAGCCCTAAAGGGGACTTCCGCGAGATCGGAAAAAAATTGCCGATAATTCGAGAGAAGTTGAAGTTTATTTATAGCGGGAATTCGCTTTGATGACAGCAGCCTGACTCCCAGCTTGGCTCAATGGCGGTGATTCACCAAAATGTTGTATGACAGGGCACGACCATCACTGTTCAACTCACCAGAACTCATTAAATTTGATGAAATAATCCAAGGGCGTAGATCACTAATGGCGGTAATCCAGGCGAGTTAATCCAGTAAATTGTCTCTTCGCGAAACACTTCCAGGAATATCAAAGTCCACAATATCACACAGACACTTGGGCTCAAGTGAAAATCCAGGAACGGAGCGAGCCGCTTGCGAACTCGCAGTTATGTCACTGACAGCAGCCGAGTGCGAAGCGCGCGCAATGTTTATAACAACAAAGGTTGGAGTCACAGATGAAAACAACGGGGACGTCGGACACAAAACACCAGGGACCGACTTGGGATGCACAGGCATTTCACTACTTGCTCCACCACTCGCGAGTCGCACTAGTCACCATCGACCGACCGGATCGCCGCGAGTTCACCGCAAGCCAACGAGCTGACTCTGCGATGCGTACGCGTACGACCGAGCTGGGCGGGCGCCGGTAGCGCAGTGGAGAGGCGGCGGCGGCAGGAGGTTCGGCAGGCCGGCCGGCCGGCCGGCACCCCTACGCTAAGCGTGCCCTCCCCCCCCCCCCCCGCCCGCCTTGCCCCTTCCCCCCCCCTCCTCTTCCCGCTCCCGCACCGCACTGCCTGGCACTGCTGTACTGCCGCCGCGCCGCCGCGCGCTCGGTTCCGCATCCTGCCGCAGGAGCGCGCCACCGGTCCGACGAGCGGGCGGCGCGCGGGGCCCTGCGTCGAGCCTTGAATCGGGCGCCAACCCAAGTGATGTAGGTCAACGTTTCCGGCAAATGACTGAAAATTTACCGATGGGGTCGCGGATGGGCGAGTTTTGTGCGCGGGTGAAGGGCTGGGGACAGACCGAACCGGCCTGCGTGCGGCGGCCGCCCGGACAAGCTGTACTGTCAAAAGAATCGCGAGCCGGCGGTGGGTCTACTTTATGGCGGAGGCGGATCGGGGATCGGGCGCGGATCCTTCCGCGCGGCGCGGCGCGCTCGGCCCGCCCTGGCCCGGCCCCGGCAGGGGGTGGGGGAATGACGCTACGCTCCGCGCGACCGACGCCCTGCCCCGCCCCGCCCCGCCCCGCCCCGCACATCGTAGCCGTGAGCCCCGCGCCCGCGCCCGCGCCGCCGCGTTCAGTCTCCCCGCGGGCCCTGGGCCGGCAGGACGAGCAGAGAGTGGTCCACGCCGGTCTCAAGCGCGATCAGGCGGCCCAGACAGTCGTAAAGGAGGGAAGGAAACGATGGCTTTTTTGGCGCTAGAACGGAGTCCAGAGAAAGACACTTGGGTGTACCGATGCGGGCGCGTACACAGTCGCACTCGATGCGAAAACAAAATCGTACACATAATATCGTTGTATCCCCGAGCCCCCGAGTAAGATAAATATGTTTTTCAATTAACTTTCACTCTGCGATTTTCCCATGACTATCTCTTGTCTCGCTCTCCCTCCCTTCACGGCACCAAACAACGGCTCGCTCTCGCACGGCGTGGCACATCTACGCACATCTATACTGTATCGCCCGTGCCGTGTCCGTGCCCTGCCACCCTGGGCGGGGCCGCGCGGGGCTGGGCCGGGGGCGCGGGTGTAAGGGGAGGTGCCGCTGCCTTGTTGGGGCGCAGCGGCGCAGCGCAGACGAAAAATCGACTCGAAGCGCAGTCTTTGGCTGGGTGGCCATTGAACTGCTGCCGCCTGAAATATTGTGATGGCTGCGATGACACTGCCTCTGCCCCGCCCCCGGAGGCGGCGGCCGACGCCGCGCCGCTGTGCCGCCCCCGCAATGCACGCACGGCTGCTGCCGGACAGGGGCGGGGGTGGAGGCTGGGGGCGGGCGCGTCATGAAGTTCTGCAGGGTCGTGGGGGCCGGGGAGAGGCACCGCACACATCACGGGCAGAGCGCGTTCCATATGGCTGGGGCTTGCCGGTGTGAGGAAAAGGGAGCGGCGGGGTATTGGCGACACCGAAGTAGTAAGCTGCCCCCGCCCCCGCCCCCAACCCCATGTGGCAACAGTGTCGGCTCACGGCCCGGCTGAGCTAGGCTCCGGCCCAAGCCTGCCGGTGCTACAACCTATCCGGAACCCTCAACGAAGCCTCCCACGCTCAGGGTCAGAGTGCCGAAACGAACGCCCCCCTTGGCCCCTTGGGCCTTTATTTTCTCCTGCGCTGTTTTTTATTGGCCCTCCTTCCCCTACTTCGCATCTCGCTCTGTCTCTCTCTCTCTCTCTCTCTCTCTCTCCCTGAAGATTTTCGTACCTAGGGTCCTTTAGATGGTAAGAGAGCCGGCGTTTGTAGCCCCCCTGCCCCCCTCCCCATCCTCTCCGTCCCATACCATCGACCCCCCCCCCCCCTAACCTAAGGGGGTGAGGAGACGCAGGGCTGCCCGCGCCTCTGTGCCTGAGGGGGGGGGGGGAGGGGGAATAGTCGCAGCCGTAGCTGATTCCGAGCGATAACAGAATACTGCATGCTCTGTTTCAACCGCAAACATTGATTCGACCATCATAAGTCGGTCTGGGGGAGTGCCCCTCCCCCATACCCCGCTCTGCTCGTGATATTCAGGTAGCCGAGGGGTGGAGGGCAAACGCAAATGGAAATGGCCCTGCCCCCCGGGGGTGACGAGCCGCACCGCGTCAGGCCGGCCAGCGCGGCTGGAGAAACCAAAGTGTTGTCCGAGTTCACATGTCGCCCCCGACGTAATAAAATTTAAAAAATTGGGCCGATCTTGGTGCGGGGGGCCTTTGGATTCCGTGATTGCCCTGCAAGAAGAGGCGTGTGGCCGCCAGCGCCGCTGCCGCCGCCGCGTCGGACGGCCGATTATTTTGCAGAAAAGAGAGCGTGGAGAAGAAAAGGGGTCCGGATTTTGAAAAGACGGCTCAGAGGAAGCAATAAGGCTCGGACAAGCAGACGGGGGCGGGGCGCGGGGCTCGGGGCGGGGCACAGCGGGGCCGGGCCGGCCAGCACCCCTGCCAGCGCCTGATCCTGATCCTGCTTGCCTGCTTGGTACCGGTGCCGGAGGGCCGACCGTCAGCCAGTCTGCTACTCTCAGGATTCTGGACGGCCAGGAGTGAGTCACGGCGCTTTTCCACTTAGGACTCTCTCTGAGTCCGGCGGGCAGGGCGCGACGCGGCCGGGAAAACACCCTTCAGCGCTGCGGCCAGCGCAGCTCCACTGTCTCCTCATTTAGAGACGCGCCCCACGCCAGGCCGGCCGCCGTGGGGAAATCCAACAGTACACTGGAACTCTGGATCAGCCCTGGCTGGCCTGGCCCTGGCGTGGGGTGGAGACGGGGAGGAGGATTAGGGGGTGGAGGAGGAGGCGGGGCGGGGGAGAGGGGAGGGCACGCTACGCGCACTTGGCTGCACTTCGAGGAAAATGGAGGCATGTGTCACTTGCGCGCAGGTAGAGGCCAAGACGGTCGGTACGGGCCGCTGGGCGGGGCGGGGCGGGGCGGGGCGGGGTGGGGGCGGCATTCTCTGCATCGCTCCTGGCCCGGCCCGGCCCGTCCAGCACACAGCCTCCACCCCCGCGCCCCGCCACGCCACGCCGCGCCCGTGGACGTCCTACGCGCGCCCTACGACCACAACAAACAGACCCTCCCCCGGGTCCGGTCGCTGTACACTCGGCTCGTCACCAGGATTTCTTAGCTTACATGCTAGGCCTCACATCCGCTCACACCCCACAAATGGCCGTACTAGTACCACCAATCGTAGCCCGTAAGATTTCAGTTCAAATCTCATGTAAGTTTCATGTTAGACATAAAATGTTGTTGTGATGCGCCATGCAAATCAAAGCCGTATTCGTAATACGGGAGGCTTCGCTCAGCTCGCCTAAAAAAATGTACATTGCATGACACTTTTCAGGTCAGCGGGGTAAAAAGTTGAAAATGGCCATCTTTATAATACTTTTGTCGGCAAAGTAATGGCTGTAAAACTAAAAGTGGGCGTTTTGTCCTCCCCGCGTAGCGGCCCGACGCTCTGTTCTCCGACAGGAGTGCATCCTGGCGGGGGAGGGGGAGGGGTGGGGACAGTTCGCTCGTGGGGTCCGGGGGTCCGGGGCTGCATTTCTGAGAAGTGCAGGTTGGCGACTGCCGTCCTTCTTACGATCGCTACCCGGAGAGGAGAGGTGCGAAGAGCTGCAGAAGGATGGGAGGGTGGGGGAGGGAGTGAGGAGGGAGCGGGATGAGGGTCGAGCGCGTGCCCGTCCCGTCCCGTCCAGAGCACCTCCTGGGAGACGCTAAAAGGAGACACTCGTGGACTTGACTTGGGGTAGAGAAATCAGGGCGGGGGACGGCGCGTAAGCGCGCTGTCGAGCTATAGAGCAGAGCTCGCGACCTCGGGTGGGGTGGGCTCGCGTGGCGTGGGCCGGTGGGCCGCGCCGCACTCAACGAGGACGAATAAGCAATCAGCGCGTTTTGCAACACGGCGAGCACGGTGTTCGCGCGGTGCGGTGCGGTGCGGCGAGGGGCGCCGCGGGGCGTCGCGCCCCTGCCCGCGCCGCCCCCGACTGTGGGAGACGATTGCACGGGACCGCAGCACAGCACGCGGGAGGCTGCCGGCGGCTCCGCCGCGCTCCGCCACGCCTAGCCTGCGGGCCGCCGCCGCCGCGCCGCACTGCACTCAGCCTGTCGCGGGCGGGGTAGGCCGCCAACACGACGCGCGCGCGCGGCGGCTGGACTACCCGCGGCCTGCCGGTCGCTGCCGCACCCCGCGCCGCCGGGGCTCGCTCCCCGCGGGCCGGGCCGCACGGCTCTGCACCACCCACCCGGACAACTCTGCACGACGTACTCTCGTCCTTTTCAAAAAGAGAAAAAACGCGTGTGTCCACGGATACACAATAAATAAATCACCACTTGTTACCGTGGCGGCCGCGGCCCCGCCGCGCGTACAGTATCGAGTTTAGCTTTGATCGACGCCGCCGCCGGCGCGGTACGGCAGGGCGCGGCGCACGGGCCTGACGCGCCCGCGAAAAAACGACAAAATAAGGCGAAAGACTGTCTCTTTGGCTCGCTCTTTGGGCAGGCGGGCAGGAAGTCCAAATCTACGCCTTCGGGCGGGGCCCGGCCCGGCTGGGGAGGAGAGGGGAGGGGAGTGGCGGCGCCCTTGAACCTCGCGGCACGGCGCCGTCATCGCAGCGGTCCCGCAGTATCGCCACGAGAAAACAAGTCGCAAGCGTTTTGGCTAGAGCGACCACGCCACGCCACGCCGCGCCGGCCGAATAGCAGGGGGACCTCGAGCGGGCCGGGCGGGCGGGCGGGCGCGATGCGATGACCAAAACGATACCACTTTTACGACTGAATCAAGGCCCCTCCACGCTTTTCGTCTTTTCCCGGCGCTACTCCGCACCCATATCATCATTGAGGAAACAGTATCAAGAGTGACAATGTTGCGTCACTTCCGCCCCCTCCCCTCCGCGCTACTCACACTCCCCGCCTCTCTTTGTCGTATCTGACCTGACGATGTGTTCATCAGTGTACTCGTTGGTCGGACCAGGTTCAACGCGGTGGTATGGTTAAACGACGTGTGTTGCCCGCACACCCCCTATACCCTTCCCCTCCCACCCCAACGTGTCCGAATTCCTTCCCCGTTTTCTTTCTTTCCTGACGAAGTTATTTCGCTGAGGGAAGAGGTAGTGTCACATTTTCGCGTCCATCGGATTCCGGGCCGGGCGCTGCGCTGCAGTGCGCCGCGCCGGCCGGGTCTGGGACTGGACGACTGGACTGGACTGGACTGCTGATGCCCCTCCATCGCCCGTCCTGTCCCGTCCCGTCGTACTGATGCCTCGGTATTCCCGGAAGCAGCCTGCCCCGCCCCGCCCTTGCCGGTGCCAGCCCGCCCTCCCCGCCCCACGGGCCTCAGGTTGGCGATATTAGTTGGCAGAAACTCAACGGACACATGCTTCACATTTGTTGCCACCACCGCGCCGCGCCGGCCGGCCGCGCGGAGCGGCCGCGAGCCGAGACAATAGAGGGAGAAGGAGAGCGAAAGAGAGAGCGAGAGACCGAGAGAGCGGGAGAGACAGAGACAGAGAAAGAGACAGACAGACAGAGAGAGAGGGAGGGAGAGAGAGGCACGCCGGCCAACGCGCCTGCCTCAAATTTCGCGCAGATTCACAAGACAGCTCCTTAATTTTCCACCACGACGACGCACCGTCTAAATTCGCACCAGTCAGGACACAGAACACCTTCACCTAGTGTGAAAGAGAGAGAGGGACGGAGAGCGCGAAGAGGAAGAGACACCGCTCGTGGCTTCGTGGGGACTTTGAAATCGTCGGCGTCAGCAAAGTGCCAATAGAAGCCAAACAAAAAGCCGGCCAGTGCTTGGGTATTTTCTATATTTCTCAAAATAATTCAGTTACACAGTACTGCATACAAGAAGGGAGATGAACGTTGCAGGACGGGGTGCCTGGGCATGCGGGGCGGGGCGGGGCGGGGCGGGGCCGTGGTCAGTCCCCGGGCCGGGCAGCGGGCAGCGCGGTCAGCGGCCCTGGCCTTCGCGGCCCTGGCGGCGTGACGCACCCCGCGTCCTTCACACGTGCCGCCTCGCCGGGCCGGGCCGGGCCGGGCCGCACAACTTGCTTTGCATCAAATGACGATGACCATAACGAGTTTGGCTGCGGGATGCGGAGGGGCGCCCCGCGCCGCCCCGCCCGTCGCGGACCTATCCTATAGTCCTCTCACTCTCAGTTATCGCCCCCCCTCCCTCCCCGCAGAGATCCGGCCGCTCCCTGCTGTCTAGGCCCCCTCCCCTCCCTCCCCGCTCCCCGGCCCGGCCCGGCCTCCGAAACTTCCCTCTCACTCCGTCACCCCCCGCGTCGGGAGCTCGGCGCCCGCCCGCGCCCGCCCGCGCCACGACCGACCAGGAGGCGGGCGAAGCGACTGTCACTTTCTTGGCGCGCGAATAAGAGAGCTTGAATTGTGGCGGTGCGCGGGCCGGGCGGCGCAGTGGGGCTCTCTGAATGGGCGGCCTGGGCCGAGGCGAGGCGAGCCGAGCGCCGAGCCAGGCCAGGCCGCGGCCCACGGCGGGCGCAGCGTACGGGCCCGCTACTATAATACTACAGCTGCGCATGCGGGGCTAAGGGTGGGAACGCCCCGCCCCGCCCCGTACTGCACTGCGCATATTGAAGGGGGAAAAAGATAGCGCTATTCGTTGCCTTACGTTTACTACGGCCCGCACCATAGCGCGCTTGAATGCTCGAGCGGCCGTACTGTGTATTTTTGCGTGGGCCCGTAACACGACCTGCCGAAAATAGGTTCTGCTGCAGCAGTATAAACGGCAGGGCGGGGGCGGGGGCGGTGCGAAACGGAAGGGGTGAGGCAGGAAAAGTGTAGAAGAAACACGGGTCCGTCATTGTTTACCGGGGGAGGGAGGAACGCGGGGCAGCCGCACGAGAACAGACCTCATCTCCGCGGAATAAGAATTGACCGAGACGGCCCAGATTGTCCGCGTCTTTTTCCCCTTTCCCGCTTTTGTTTACTTGTGACAGTACGTGAACTTAAAATGACGTTAAAACAGCGACCTCGCGCTTGTAAAACAGCAAACGAATTCAATGGGAATAGACGCGGCCGGATTAATTCCATCCATATCTTTTGCGAAGTGGTCGAACGACATCTCGTCATATTGGGCACAAAGTACGTCATGCTGACGGCCGCCAAAGAATGACACGTGACGGTCGCGCGAGCCCACGGCCCAACTGAGGCCCAAGGTGGTCTAGGTTCGCCTCCCGCGCGCGCTACCACTCAGATCTTTTTCCCCCTTTTTTTGTTATTTTACATAAAACAATAAAAAGGCAGGAACGCATATGCCGTTATCTCATGGCGGTTACACCACCGTGCGTGGCAAGCACGGGGTGGGGCGGGGGCGGGCGGGGTGTGGTGGTGAGGGGTGGGGCGGTACGCGGTTGGCCTTGGCGAGCTAGGCCCTCCAAGGACGCACATAAACCTCCAATGTTTGTACGACTGGGCTGGGCGCCGCGTGGCCGCCAAGCCCAGCCCAGCCGAACGACTTCCTCTGCCGCGAGCTTGACCAACGCACTCCCCCCCCCTCTCTCTCTCTCTCTCTCTCTCTCTCTCTCTCTCTCTCTCTCTCTCTCTCTCTCTCTCTCTCTCTCTCTCTCTCTCGAGCCCCCATTCTCATGAGAGGGACAAAGACGGATGTCTGCGGCCCTCTCGTCCCTTTCGAATTCAAGGCGCGCATCCAAACGACTATATAGCGCTTCCCGCCCTGCTCGCGTGCGTGTGCGCGAAACAGGGAGCGGGTGAGGGAGAGGGACAGGGAGAGGGACAGGGAGAGGGACAGCGAGAGAAAAAGGGACATGGAGAGGGAGCCAGAGGGGCGCAGACTTCTTAGTCAAACCTTGTCGGCGCGGGCAGGGGCGGAGGTGTTCCGGATGAGCATGTCCTGCCTCTTTGCCCTCTCGCTCGGCGCACCCACCGTTGTGATTGGCACTTCCCTCCGAGTGTCCTTGGCGACCCGCCGCGTGTCGTCGCGGACCCTACCAAATCGGTAGTCGATGCAAGTGTACTCTGCGTGAGGGACACTTCAAAAAGTAGTTTTCTTCTGGCGTTAAAAAATACAACATCGCACGTTAAGGCCCATCATTTTCATTCATACTGAATTTTTTTTACACTGTATAGGATACAGTAAATATTGATGGTACGAAAAAAATACCAATACATTGTGAAACAGTTTTTCACAAAGCGGAAGTTTTGAGCGGGGAAATTTCAAACGTATATGTACATTTATTCGTTATTCCACCCCCCACCCCCTCTTTAGAAAAGAAATAAGAAAAATTTTCAATCTTTTTTGAGTCAGCGTTCCGCATATGCCTTCCCGATAACTCCCCGAGCGCGCGACATTGACCCGTGACATTTCTGAAGCGGTTTTGGCTGCCGAAAGAGCTACGCGGTCCGATCCGCCGTCCCCGTCAGAGCGCCGCGCAGCGCAGCGCCGCGCCGCGCCACATCAAGTCTCGCTACGCCTCCGTTTCTGCAAACGTCGCATAAGCGGCGCGCTAAACTCTCTTCTTTTTCTGTCTTACGTGCGAAACGTGACGCTCGCGGCGGGGCGGGGCGGGGCGGGGCGGGGCGGGGCGGGGCGGGGCGGGGCGGGGCGGGGCGGGGCGGGGCGGGCGATGGCGCGCGTGGTTTAATCTTCAGCGCCGCCAGTTCGACTCGCGCTGATTGTAACAAATGCGCGCAAGCTAACGCCTAACGCCGCCGCCCCGCGTGAATGTGGAGCGGGGGGCGGGGGCGGGGGCGGGGGTGCAGGGAGGGGGAGCTCTAGTATCTCTCGCTCGTGATTTGAATTTACAGCCCTCCGCCTTAGGCGCAACTATATACCGATGCGCGGCGCTGTGGCTCGGCCCGGCCCGGTCAGGTCGTAACGTGTGGGATCGACTCTGCCGGGTGGCGGCGCGGAGGTGGGCTAACCACGCCGCTATTATTGCTGTACGGTCTCATTGCCACTACACACACACAGGCGCGCGCGCGCGCGCACACCGCGGTTCGTCTGATCAGCAGCGACGCCGCAGCGCTCGGCGCGGCGGTGAGAAACCCTTTTAACCGATTGCTATTTATTCTTCCGCCGCCGTCGTTGGGGGGACCGCGACTGCCCCGTGCCATTCTGCTCCCACGCCGCCGCCGCCGATTTAGAAAGGGTCTAGGCTTCATTGCCTCCCTCGCCGCGGCGTGGCGCGGCGTGGCGACGTCCGCGCACGTCTGTCCGCGCCGCCGCGCCGGCTCGGCTCGGCTCGTCGCGTCGCGCGTTTCCGTATCCGATTTCACTTGTCCGTCAGATCGGGTTTCGCCATCGGCCGGAATCAAAGGGGGCGGTGGCCGCGCCGGGCTGGGCCGGGCCGGGCCGCGGGGGTGAGCTGAGCTGAGCAGCCCCGGGCGGCCAGGCGGGCATTGTTCGCGTGTGCACGCCGGCGTGGCGTGGCGTCTCGATGGAGGTGGAGGCCCTCCTGAGGCTGATACCCGCCCCGCCCCGCCCCTCACGCTGCCCGGGTAGCGCCCCCCGCGAAGCGCCGCAGAGCAGACCTCTTACATGCATGAAGCCCGCGGCCCCGGGAGGGAAAGAGCCACACCGCCCCCGCCCCGCCCCGCCCCGCCCCGCCGGCTCGGCGGCCACCTTCCGAATGACCGTCGCTTTCGCCCGCCCGCCCGGCGCGGCCGCCGCCGCCGGCAAAGCGAGGGGGCTATATGGCCGTTTCGCAAGCCCGTAAATCAATAGCTTCTCCTCGTCCTCGTCTGGATTTTTCAGCGCGCAGAGCACAAGTTTCGGGAGGCGTGCGTGGAGCAGGCAGGGCGGGCCGGGGCGGACCTGCCCGGCGGCGTCCCGTCCCGTCCCGCACCGGTGCCACGCCGCCGCTGCCCTGCCCTGCCCCCGCCCGGGGCCCCGGGGGCGCTGCCAGCCCAGCCCGTCCAGGCCCGACCCGACCCGACCGCCTTGCCCGCCGATATTCAATACTGCCGCTCCGCTCTCGGCCCCCGGCCCCCCTTTGACCACTTTGACCACTGACACGTACCGTCTCATTAAAAAGGGAACACACCCGACTGGCCCGGCCCGGCCCGGCCCGGCCAAACCGATCGATAACCTCGAAAGGCATCTCATTTCGCACGCTCAGAGACTTGTTGACCCAAATGACCCGGCGGCGCAGGCGAGGTGCGCGGCGGCACGGCACGGCACGGGCAGGAGCGGGGGCAGAGGTGAGAAAAGTGACGCGGGGGGTGAAGTGATCCGCAGCTTTAGACGGCGGAGGACTTTTCTTACCTTTGGCACGGGCGGCCCGGTGGCACGCAGCCGAGAGGTCAGGCGGGTCAGGCCCTCCCCTGCTGGCCCCCGGGGCGGGGCGGGGCGGGCCGCCAGTCCAACCCGCAATGAGTTAAGCCATTACCGTACGTGTCATGTCTCGCACGTGGGGCCAAAAGCAAGAGAGAGCGAGAGAGGAAGAGAAAATGGAACAAGATGGGAGGGACTCATTCCGCAGGAGTCAGCGGGTGGCGCGGCGTGGCGCGGCGCGGGGAATCTTTCCAGTTCGGCAGCCAACGACGTATCGACGCGGATCTGAATGTCATCGATTGATCAGCGGGGCAGGGCGGGGCGGGGCGGGGCGCGGCGTTCCAGCAGAGATGGTCCAGCCGATAGGAGCCGTAAGGCACCGCCAAGCTGCGCGCCGCTAAGACAGTTTTTTGTTTCGTTTTATGCCATTCCGAGGGCCGCCGCGCCGCCGCCGCCTTCCATTTTGTTACTCAAACGCTATTTGGCGAAACGGGCCAAACTAATGAATTGCCCTGAGCCCAATATGTGCGTTTTTTCGTGGAAGAACGAAATAAAACACACGCTTTCGGGGCCCATCGGCAGGCGGGGCGCGGTGGGGCGGGGCACAGGGGGGCCCAACGGGTGAGTGGAACGGTGTTCTGCTGGGTCGTAAAAGGAACACCGCAACACGTCGCCGACGTCGTGAATGACCGGCCCGCCGGACCCGGGGGGTACTTCTTATACCTTTTTCCCCCTCATTATTATTTATAAATACTTCTTCATATTTCGAGCAGGGTACCGACGCGATTCGAAAACTCTGCGGGTACGTGAACATGTGTGTGTCATACACGGCCGCAACGGCAATCATACATTGAGACAAAGGGCGGAGGCAGAGGCAGGGTGTTGATTTGGAGCGGGCGGGGCGGGCGCGCCCGGGCCGGGCGGGGCGGGGCGGGGCGGGGCGGGGCATCGAGTCTCGAGGCGCGGCGCGGCCAATGAGATCTCTATCACAGGGATTAATGCTCGGTCCTGGACCGCCCCGGCCCGGCCCCGCCGCCGCCGCCGCCGCGACCAGCACCGTGTTCGATTATACGAATCGCCAGCCCATTCGAGACACTCAAGGTGTGGTGGTGCCTGTGCCTGCCTCCCAGCCGCGCGCGCGCGCGTTATTCGGGGGAGGAGCCTATCTTTTAAGAATGTTGTAGGGTTGTGTCCGGCCTGGAGAAATGGGTTTCCTCTTGTTCAAATCACTAACGGAGACACAGTTTGTTGATACATAGTCACCCCGTCGATCGAAAAGGCAAACAGTAAGCTGGTGGGTGAGGTCAGGGAGTGTCCAGCCCACGACATGAAGAGGGAAGAGGGCCCCCATTTTCAGGCTGCCCTCCAGGACCTTTCCAGAACGCGGCAGGCTGACCGCGGGGCCGCAGCAGGGGCGGCGGGCGGCGGGGGGGCCTGGCGACTTCCACATCATCGCCTCCCCAACATCAGCCCCTGCGAGCAGACGGCCGGCACGGGGCCGGGCCGGGCCGGGGCGGCGGTCCACACCAGACGGCCTTGCGTGTGAATGGCCGAAAAACGGACCCCAAAATTCCGGCCAGACGATACGGAAATCAGGGCGCGGCTCGGCTGGGCTGGGCTGAGCTGGGCGCGCCATTGGGCCGCACAGGTGCCGCCGGCAATTACTACTTGTATAAGCCACCGCCGCCGCGCCGCGCCGGGCCGGGCCGGGGCGTGGCGTGGCGTGGCGTAGCGTGCTGACCATCGCCCGATTGGAGGCAGGGCAGCGCGCGGGATGATTTTCACGCACTCCTAATCGATTTGAGACCGGCTCGTTAGTCGGGAGGCCCCCGCCCCCGGTGACCACGTGATGACCACGAGCGTACACACGGACCATATCATTATACAGTCTCTCACTCTTTCACATCCCCTTCACTTCCCCGTCCCGTCTTTTTCCGACCCCCCCCCCCTCCCCCCCACTGCCGCCAGCCCATCTCACTCTGTATAAAAGATCTAAACGCTTCTAAGAAAACGTATTCTCGGACAAAAATACCGGAGGCAAAAATACACAAGAACGTGCATAGGATCAAATTTCCCCGTTTGTGGAAGGCTATCTCGGTTGTCGAGTCTTACTCCCGCTATCGCGCCCTCCCCTTCCCGAAGCCCGGAGTCACGTGCAGAACACTGTGCCGTAAGCAGAGACAGGCGGGGTCAGGCGGGGGGTGCGACGGAGAGAGTAACAAGAGATCGGAACTTTTTGACGACAACGACAGAGGACGTGCGCCGCCCCCGCATCGCCCCCGCATCGCCCCCGTGCCTCCCCCGCGCCGCCCCCGCGCCGCCCCCGCGCCGCCCCCGCACCACCCCCGCGCCGCTGCCGTCCGCTCGCCTCGACTCGACGTCCGTCGACGAAGGCTTTTTCCTCGGAACGTGTCCGTCAAACTCGCTGAGCCCTGGCCGGTCCAGGCCAGGCCTGGGGCTTCCGGGGGCGGCACCAGAAGGTGATAGGGCGCGGTTCCCCTGGAGGGGAGGGGGGGCGGAGGGTCGCATGGGGGCGTTATTAAAGGCAACTTCTCGCCGCCGGCCACACTAAAACCCTTCGCTAAAGTTCGGCTGCCGCCCGCACCGCGGCCCCGCGGCCCCGCCCTTACCACGTACACACACAACACCAGTCTCGTGCACACTTCTTCGCAAAAACCGCGAGGATTAAAAATTCGATAAGTTGTAAAAGAAAACAGTGAAACATATATGGGGCACCAGAGACAAAAAAAATTAGACTGAGGGGCTCATATTGCGCGATACATGTGGGTTTTACAAACCTGGGAAGAAGTAGTGATTCGTGGAGGATAATGGTGAATCCGCAGTGTACGGGGAAGGGTTGTGCTATTATGGGGCGCCACTCGAGCCAGCTGTGCGTGAGTGAGTGATGCGTGTCCTCGACCGGCTGGCGTTCTTCCTCGTTCCAGCCGGGCGGAATGGGACGGGGCAAGGCGGGGCGGGGTAGGGTGGGGCGGGGTGGGGCGGGCGACACACAGACACACTCTCTCACCCCCTTGTCGATGTGGCGAATCCCACATTCCCCCCTATCCCATCTCATCCCATCGCATCCCTCCACTTCATTCCCAATCCGCGCCCCCTCCCTCCTCCCCTTCTCCTTTGCAACACTCAGGTGCAGCTTCCGGTAGCGCTGCTGGCAAAATAGGACAACAATGCGGCCTCCTTAGCGTGCCCCGCCCCCGGGCCCTGGGCCCGCTCTCAATGACAACCCTTCCTTCCCTCAGACAATGCCCCGCCACGCCACGACCCCGAAGTACCCGCCGTACTTGCACACCTGTTTCGGCGGGGCCCACCCCCCAATCGGCGCGCCCCGCCTGGGAAAAGTGTTGTTTTCCATCAACTCCCGGCCCGAGCCGTGCACAAGAGAGCCATCTTTCCGGTCGGACCGGAGGGGCGCGGCGGGTCGCTCAGCGCTCCGGGAGGAGCTTTACAACAGGGGACCCGCCGCGCAGGTTATAATTACGGCCGATATCAGAACAAATGGTTACGGATGCGGAACAACGTGGAACAAGTGCCGAGAAAACAGGTTAGCGAAACAGAACATTTTTTACCCCCCCCCCCCCCCCCCCCGCCAGCACAGTCCTGGCCCTCCTGTAAGCCTGCAGGGCGGGGTCAGTACTCCAGGGGAGGGACTCGTCGGACACGCAGCGCAGCCCGAGCGAGCGCATCCGGCCAGGGCAGGGCAGGGCAGGGCAGGGCCGCGATGTACTATAGGTGACTCGTACACCGAGACCTGCATGTCAGGAGTGTGACCCCGAAACTGTGCATGCGCGCGGCTCTGCATCAGGCAGGGCGTGGCGCGGCGCGGCGTGGCGCGGCGTGGCGTGGCGTGTCGCGGCGCGGCGGGGGGGCAAGGACGGCCCACTTTTAAACAGAAACCCATCATTAGCACGATAGAAGCAGACACACGCACACACACACAGCGCAAGTTGCTTGCGCATATGCGCGCGCGCGCGCGCCCGCTCGGGTGCATTCAATACATATAATAGAGCAAAAACACGGGCGTGTGTAATTTTCATATCACGGGGAGACGCACCGGGAGGGAGTGGGGGGAGAGGAGGGAAGGGGACAAGGCGGGGCGGGGCGGGGCAGTTCAAACCGCACACACACCGAGCGTAGCGTCGCGGTGGCGCGGCGGGTGAACGCGACGCGAGCGCAGCGGCGGAGCTTCGGCACCCCGATGCCGTGAGGAGGACTTCGCTCTTTACTAAGCCGCGGCCGTCGCACAGACAAGTAACATGACATCGCGGTCGCGGGGCGGAGAGCGGCGCGGGCATCCACGCGGAAGGAAAGCCATATCCCCGCGGATTTTCGAAGAAGCTGTGTTGTGTTGCGGGCGGCGTCCGTCGCGACGCGGTGGTGTGTTGTGTCACAGAGCTGTAGCGACCCGAGCAGGCGTCGCGACGGCGTCGCGTCTCTACGTATTGCGTCCCATGACGGCGCCGCCCCCCCCCCCACCCCGCCCCGCCCCGCCCCGGCAGCTCCGCTCTGACCCGCCCCCGACGCACATGAATCCCCTCGCTCTCAGCGCCTCGCGTCGGTTTCCGGTCAGCGGCTCCTCGTCAGCCCAGCCCCGAGGTGGTGGCGTCATGCACCATAACAGTTATGGCGCAGTTACTGCCAGTAAACCCAAACTCCACACGTTTCGCCTTCCCCGTGGCAGTGAGCGGGTAGCCGGTCCGGGCTGGGGGCCTGGCCTACACTCGCCTACCCGAACATTCGAAATTCCCGTCGCGCACGTTTCCGTCTTCTCATGACTCCCCGCGTCGATACCACTCGAATAGACTTGGACAGTGGCTGGAGGGTGGGTCTAACTAGGGGTAAGGGCGCAGCTGGAGGGGCCTGCTGCGCTGGGCTGGGCTGGGCTGGGCCCGCGAGCGCACAGGGACAGCGAAGAGGCCCGGTCGCGTGCGTGTCGGTAAGTGTCGGGGACGCGCACCGGTTCCCATGGCGACGGGACGTGCGCGCGCTTATTCGAACGCCGCGCCGTGTGTGCCCCGCACTCCACGTCGTGCTCGGTCGCGAGAAGGAGAGAGAGAGAGGAAGAGAAAGAAAGTGATCGAAAAAGTCCACCGCCGCGCGTGCGCGTCGTAGGAGGAGCGGGTTGTGGCCGCGGCCGCGGGCCGGGCAGGGCACGGGGGAGCCTCGGCGTGGCCGTGGGGCAGGGAGCGGGTCATGGGGGCGGGCCGGGGGCGGGCCGGGGGCACAGAGTGGGCCTGCGTGTCCTTGTTCCCAGGAGTGCCCGGCCTGCCTGCCCCTCAAATTTGTGTTTTTACAAAGACACGAACCAGCTGTGGCAGGGCAGGTCTTACGGGCGCAGGAGGATGGGTTGCGGTCCGTCAGCCCAGCGCGCTCAGAAATGCCTCAAAATGCTTAAAATCTGCAGCAGCAGGCAGCTTCCTCCGCGGCGCAGCGCGGCGCCACGGCGCTCCCGTGCGTGTTCAAGTCCATTACGCCGCGCGCCACTTCCCGGCCCGGGGGGAGGTCTCCCAGCAGGACGACCGCCGCGCCGGCATCCGAAAGCGATATCAATGAATGCTGTTCCACGCAAAGTGAGTGTGGTTGCTGCAGTGTGCAAAGTGAGTGCGAGCCGCCCGCCTCCTGCCCCATCCTCCTTTCTTTTGAGCCAAAGTCTGAGGCCCCTCCCCCCCTCCCCCTCCCCCACGCGTTCCTCTCCCTAGCTGAATGGAGTGCGAAAACTGGCGCGTAAAGACAAGACATTGCGCTTCGCTCTTGCTCCAGATGTGTCACCGGTGCGACCGCCCCCCTCCCCTCCCCGCCGCTAGTCCCTCCTCGTTTTGCAGTCCCTCCTCCGCCTCCTCCTCCGCCAGGCCGCCGACAGACTTCGCGGGAAAATCGCGCGAGCAAAAAGCAAAAAGCTGCAGCAGGACTGGAGAAGAAAAGGACGGAGGAGGAGGAGAAGTGTTTGGAAAGCAATAAGGAAGGATAGCCGGGCAATGTGCGACGGTGCGACACCACACCAACTCGCCAAAGCCACAAAAGAAATTGTATTCATATTCAATTTAAAAGTGATTTGAGGTGGCGGGAGCCGAGAGGAGAGGAGGGTTACCTTTCCCAAATGGGAGGCAGGGCAGGGCAGGGCAGGGCAGGGCAGGGAGCGGGGGTCCACGGGACGGGGGAGCAAAGACGCTCTCTCCCTCGTCTTCGGTTTTTGTGCTCGGATGGGCACGCCGATGCGACGACGCTGTGTACCGGTCATGTAGACCACGAGGAAGAAGGGGGGAGGGGGCGAGGGAAGGTATCAGGAGCAGGGGACAACGTCGTTGCAGTACTCCATTTTCCGGCTTTCGTGTTCTCAGCAGAGGACATGTTGCTGCTGCTTTTTCACGGCTCGACGCGTCGAGACGATTTTTGCCGATATCCCGAGGCCAAAAACAGTCTAAACAGCTCAAAAGTGTGTGGGATGCCGGGGCTGAGCAGACCCGCCGCGTCAGCTAAATTGTTTCATACTCGCGAAATTCTTATGAGCTGGAGCTTTCAAGATGAGCCCGGTAGCAGAAGTCGAGGCTCAGCACGGCACGGGGGCACTCTCGCCACATGCGCCGGAAACAAGCGGATCACAAGGCCCGCGCGGCGGGAGGCTGGCGCTGGCGCTGACGGCCCGGCCGGCCCGAGATACCGCTTCGCGGCAAGTTTCAAAATCTCCCAACAACCCCGGAGCCCAGAGCCGAGCCAGACCCCCCGAGTGCGGTGCGGCGGAGAAGGCAATAACTCTTTTCAAAACGATGCCGGTTATTTCCTGACGACTGGCCCGTGCTACGGGTGCCGCCGCCGCGAGGCTCCTGCAGGAAGGAGACCAGCTCCTCCTCGGCGGAGCGCTACGCGCTACGCACGCCATCGAGGACGAGAGAAGAAAACGAGGGTGAAAGAGAGATAGAGAAAGAGGATCAGGCAAAAAGGTGGGGGGGGGGGGGGACAAAGCGACTGTGTGAAACCATTTTGATTTACGTGACATCTGGCAACAATGCCGGGGTTGCACGGCCAGGCCAGGGCCAGGAGGACAGCGCCAGGCTTCGCTGCGCCCGGGGCCGGGCCGGGCCGGGCTGGGCTGCTGCGTGCCGAGGAGCCCGAGGAGGCTGTGGCCTGCGGCTGCGGCTACACCCTGCGCAGCAGCGCAGCGCAGCGCTAAGGTCCCATGCAGATGAACGCGACGCGGCGCAGGACTGGGGCGAGGCTGGGCTGGGCTGGGCTGGGCGGGGTTCCTTGTCTGGTCTCGAGACGAGATAAGGAGGGGTTGGCGGGGGGACGGGGGGCGGGGCAGGGCCACCCCGGTAGTAAGGGAAGGGCGTGGGGAGGACGACGCGACGCCGCTGAGTTATACTGCGCGCCGCCGCGCCGCACCGCGCCGCTCTCAGACGTGAACCGTGGAGAATCCGCGCGGGCTTTTCGGCAGGCAAACGACACCACCACCACCACCGTGCGCAGTTCGCCTCGGCCGACCACAATATTCCCCCCCGCTCCCCAAACCTCCCCGCCCACCGCCGCACCCCGCCGGGGGCCGGGGAGCGAATGAGGATTAGAACGGGTTTCACACGTGCGAGTGAGTCTGGGCGGGGCGGGGCGGGGCTGGACCGCACGCCGGTCTGCGGTTAGGACCGCGCCGAACTGAGAAGCATCTGCAGCCGCGCCGAGCGCGGGGTCCGCCCCGCCCCGCCCCGCCCCGTCCCGCTACCAGCTGCTGGCTGGCCAGGCAGGCCAGGGCGGCGCGAGAACCACTCCTGGGGGCGAAGAGAAGAAGACTCCCCGCGACCCGTGGGGGGGAGGTGCGTCAGTGGGCGAAGGGCAGACAGACACTCGCCCCCGTAGGGCCAGCAGGCTGCACGCCGTGCAGGCCAGGCGCGGCAGAACAGGCACGCGATCGAAACGATTCAGTTTCGTAGAGGTAAATGGAGAGGAGCCAGGCCGCCCCGCCCCGCCCCGCCCCGCCCCGCCCCGCCCCGCCCCGCCCCGCCCCCTCGAGATCGTAAACCGCGCAGCCGCACCGCACCGCGGCCTGTTTGAACGCTCTCGTGTCTAATAGGTCGCTGCTCACGGAGTCGAGGCGGTCCCGGTCGTAAAGCGAGTTTAATGTGACGCAAATTGATATTGGGGTGGGCCTGGCCACTGGAGAGCCGCGCCGGCCCGGCCTGGCCCACCGGAGTCCACCGGAGCCCATCGCCGGAGCCGCTTCTCTTCTCCTGCCTGCGGCCCGGCCCGGCTCGACGGGCTCGACTCGGCTCCGGGTAGGTGGAGGTGGAGAGGCACACGCCGTGCGACACCGGTCGGTCTTTAGTCTGCTCGGACGTTTATGTACTTTGGCGCTTGATTCATGGGATCAAAATACAGTCTGGCTGGAGACGAGGGCCTGCAGGGCAAGGGCAGGGCAAGGGAGGAAGGCCGAAAATGAGTCGCCGGCCTGCGCGTTCCGGGAGGCCGCAAAAATAAAATGAAGCGAAAAGTGCAAAGAGGCAAGACTCGGCTGTAAGGGCAGCAATTGCAAGTCCCCGCCCACGCCGTTATTGCGACCCTGGCTACCCATCTGTTTGTCTGACTGTCTGTCTGTCTGTCTGTCTGTCTGTCTCTCTCTCTCTCCGGCATTCCCTCATTTGACATCCCCGCGTCCTTCTCCGTTTTTCAGAAACATTCGACGTGAGAGGGCGCCGACGAGCGAACCGAAATCTTGATGAAAAGAGAGGCAAGGAGGATGAGAGATGACAAGGATGCTTCCCTTCCCCCCCCTCTCCCTCCCTCCCTCCCTCTCTCTCTCTCTCTCTCTCTCTCTCTCTCTCTCTCTCTCTCTCTCTCTCAGTCGACCCTCAAGGAGACCGCACGGAAATCAAGTTATAAAAGTAGCTGGTAATGACATGACAATTACCCCGGTGGGGCCCGGCCCGCCGGCCCTGCACGGCCCGACGGGCTCGCTCCACCGGCCGGAGAGAAGTGAGTGTTTGAGCAGCGGGCAGCGAGTAGCATGCTCCTGCAGCAGCAGCAGCAGCCACCGCCAACCAAATTAAGCCAGCAGCGATCCTCCTCGGTGATACGTCTTGAGCGATCATCATGTCAGCTCACGCTGCCGCGCTGCCCGGGAGGTTAGCTGAGGCGAGGTGGGGCGCCCGCCCGCCCTGTCGTGCCCCCCCCCTCCCCCCCCTCCCCCCAGCCCCACCTCGGAATTGAATTGAAACGGGTGAGCGGGGCCGAGCGGGACTGGTGTAAACACGAGTGCAGGTTGCAAATGACCATTGTGTGCACGTGTACGTTTTGTGTGTCACTTTCACTGCGGCGCGCGGTGGGGCGGGGCGGGGCGGGGAGGGGCGGGGTGGGGCGCGGGGTGAAATGCCAAGGGCGGGCGTTACACCCGGCCCGAGGACGCGATTGGGATTCAAATGCGTGCGCCCCCCCCCCCCCTCCCGCGTGCGTGAAGGCGTGGGGACATCCCCGCCCCGCATCTCTTATTTTGCTATTTGTATGTATCTGGGCAGGGCGCGGGGCGCGGGGCGGGGCGCGGGGCGACGCGATGGTTGCCGGCCGGCGAGCGGAGCCGGGGGAAATACCGTCGCGGAAAATCCCTCCCTATTCGCTACAGAGGAACTTGTAGAGGAGGTGAGGACTGGACTGGCGGGCAGATAGGGAATGTCCTCTGCTTCGTTTTGCAGGCCACGTTGCGGGTGTTTTCTTTCCGGGCAAAACGTTTGCGGGCGGAAAATTTACCGCACCAGAGTGAGCGGCACGCTTCCGGGCAAATCTGTCCCAGTTCGCGCGGCGATAAAAAGAACGGCGCCGCTGCGGGATGTCCGCCTCCGCGGAAACGCGGCGAGAGCAATACGTATACATTTCTGGAGCTGTTCCCTACGACATTTTTCCGGGGACGCCCTTTTCCCTTTTCTCTCGGAAACGTTGGGGTAGGCACCTCCGTCTCAACAGCCACCCCCGGCCTGACTTTGCCCATCTCTCCCTCTCACCCTGTCCCTGCGCGCAGCCCGGTGCGGCCGAGCCTACGCCACCACCGTCGCCCGCCGGAACAATCGGTGCAATACCAACCTAAAAGGGCTGCGGCTGTCACCCGCCCGCACCTGCCCACCCCGCCCAGGTCCTTCCGGCCGATCCTTCCAGATTTTCCCTTTCGGCTCTCACGCTCCTAGAGGCGCGCGGCGCGGCGGCACGGCACGGCACGGCCGCCGACTTATCGCATGGCACATCTTGATAAAGAAGAGTCCGGGGTGAATTTTTAATCATCAGGCGATTTCCGCTCCTCGGGGCGCATTCATTAGCAGCAGACGACACCAGCCGGGCCGGGCCGGGCCGGGCCGGGCCGGGCTGACGGGGCTGACTCCAGCGACTCCTCATCATGGCCCGGCCCGCATGCATGGCAGCCCGTCAATCTCAGTCGCGTGTCGCCCGGCCCGGCCGGCCGGCCGGCGCGGCCCGGAGGGTGATGGACGTTTGCCAACATAATTACGGGACAAAAGGGTTGAAATAGAGCTGGGCCGTTATATATACGTATATGTGTGTGTGCTCCCCGCTGTTTCGCGCCCGCCTTCTCCAGGTAAAAGTTACGATATGCGGCAACACAAAAAAAGGAGTGTGTGTGTGTGAGTGAGCCGACGTGTGACGACTGCTGCTGCCCCCAGTGATAGAGTGCTTACACGATTTTTATTGACATGGCGGGCGGCCGCCACGGCGCAGCGTGTTTTCACAGAGGGAGTGAGCGCAAGAGAATTTTTTCCGTGTGTGTTTTTTTTTTAAAGAGACAGATGGGAGTTTTAATTAGGAGTGTTTTGATTCGCAAAATAAAATTTAAAAAAAAAAATCAACAACAAAACGATGGTTTGAATATTTGTTTAAAGCGAGGCTGGGAAAGATAGGTGTGATTTCTAGCGAGTAATCGCGAAAATGTTAAGTGTGAGATCCATTATAAGTGCAATATGTGGCATATGTATAATGCTCGTTCCTGGAAAGTTGGGGGAGGGGGGTGGGGGCAGGGCAGAGAATATCGCCTTTTCATCTTTATTCTGTGCTGAATGCGAGCAGATCGGGAGCTTTTACAGCGCATTCACCGATCGTTGCCACTCTCATAATGGGAGTAATTACACAAAAAGTCCTGCGAGCAGCAGAGGGAAAAAAAGTCTGCAAACAGGTGTGGCGGCACCTGGAGGCGCCTCTTTGTGCAACGATGTGCACTTCTGTGAAAGCGCTCCATGCTCGGCTCGGCTCGGCTCGCCTGGCGACACCGACACCCAGCCGCACCTGGTCGGGCACAGGCACCGCCTTCCGCCGCGCCCAGGAGGACCCGACTTATCTGCTACCCATTAGTACCGGCACGACGCCCCCGAAAAACCGTGAGAAGAAAGGAAAGGGCATGGGGAAATACATATCCTATATGAATATGGATGCGGAGGGGAGGATGACACCACCCCCGTTATGTCTCAGCTATATCCGCTTATGAGGAATTTTATACGATTAACTGTTATAATGAGGTTTGAGAAAAAAAGGAAAAGAGAGAAGAATTATTCGGGGTCAGGAGGCCAAAAACTACGTCACCCGAGGGGTGGTGTCAAAAAAGAGAAGGGAAAAAAGGACTGCCGTGGAGGACATATTATCTTAGGCTGAGTTGGATCGCGACGGTAGAAGGGGAGGGGGCTCTACCTGCTTCCCCTTTCCCCCTCTCGGCCTTATCAGAAACATGAATGGGGGAGGGGAGGGCGACGGTAAGGGGGTGTGGGAGGTGCAGGCGGAGAAGAAGGAAGAGGTAGAGGCCAGAGACTGGACTGAGGGTGACGACAAAAAGTTTTGGGGCCGCCAGTTTACACAGCATTTATCTCTTTCACACTCGCCATGCGTGTGGGTCCCCCCCAACGCTCCGCTCCGCCCAGCTCGGCTTCTCGATAACCTCCGGGCCCAGCCCCAGCTCCAGCCCTGCGCCCCCCCCCCTCCCCCCGCCACTGTCTATAGGGCCGCTAATCAGACTAATGGCACTGCACATGATTTCATCCTAGCCTGCTGCGGGCCGCTGGGGCCGGCGTGGCATGCCGGGGCGGGGCGAGGACCCCCGGTCTCAGTTTAGAGTCGTTTTAATAGGGTGTGCACTCTGTGCATACCGCCGACCTACGAGAGCAGCCATGCAGTACCACCATGTATGTGCACAATTCCGTGCGCCCTTCCATTAAGAATATTTCTCCCCCCCCCCCCCCCCCCCCAGGTCGTCAACCCATTCCGTGCATCCCCCGGAACCCCATCTCGCGTAGCATGTTACTGATCGCACAAGCCTCAACAATACTCTGGGCTCGGCTGCTGCGGCTCTTCTGCCGTAGATAGAGAATGAATGGCCCAGTGCACTTTGCGATGCGTGAGAAGCACTTCAGCTGCGCCCCGGCCCGGGCCGCTTCCATCCTGTATGCCCGTGTCCTATAATATTCGTTACTTCGATACACCCTTCGTCTTTTTTCTCTGCATATAATTTTTTCTCGGCTGGATTAGGCTGTTGTGACAAGGGGTGGAAGCGGCGCGGCTCGCTCATAGAAATTCTCCTCTTCTTCTTCTCCTCAATCGAGAGCGAAGGCTTTGGCGGGGCGGACCGAGCGAAATTGGGGGTGAAAGACGAGAGCAGCAGAGAAGAGACGCGACGGGCGTGCGGGGCGGAGCGGCGCGGCACACAGCACGTAATGACAGACGAAACCACTCCCACTTCCGGTGGCTGAAACCTTGATACGGCGGAGAGGGGAAAAAAATATGCAAGTCTCAACGGTCCCACCGGTGTAAGAGCGACGAGGACCGCCCCGCCCGGCCCGGCCCGGCCCCTCCCGACCCCGCCGACCTGGGCCGCGCCGGGCCGCCGCGGGGCCGGGTTGGGTCGGGTCGGGTCGGGAGGGACGCGACAAGTGTCGACACCCGTGATCATCCGGATAAAATTGAAGGTTACGAAAAAACTAGTGGGGAAAAGGTTGAATGTGGGCGGAGTTGAGTTGACACTGGGATTCAGGTGACACTCCACACACAAGTGCGCATCAGCGGGAACCGTATAGTTGTCATAGTTAAATCCTTCCCTACATAGCACGACCGATCGTACTGCTGGAGGAATCTTAGTTCCGACAGGTTCAGTTGGGGGGAAAATAATTCCAGGAAAAATGGTGACGCGGTCGTGAAATTATTGTCACCGTCCTCGCGCAATTAATTGCGACCAGTTCTGCGCGAGCCATTGTTTTCACAGATAATTTTTGGCAGTCGCCTGCCGCCCTTTTCCAACGAGGGTGGCTTGGGAATAAAGAGGAGAAAAAATAAATAATCGGGACGAGGAGAGAGAGAGAGAAAGCCGCGAAGACAGAACGAAGCTGTGCGTATGCACGGCCAGAGGGAATCACAATGGAGAAGAAATAATGAAGGGGGAAGGCAAAAACAAAAATCACTGACAGAGAAAATAACGTGCAAAACAAAGATGTGAACGCATTATGGGAGTAGTTAATTGCAGCCTATTGATGGCGAGGCTGGAGTGCGGTGGAGAGAAAATAAATACTCGATACAGAGTAAGGGCATTTGTTTTTACAGCTTTTCCGCAACAATTTTGAAAATTCTGCAACAATTTTTCCACGAGACTCTGCAATTTACATACACCGATGAAAGCAGAGCACTCGTTGGCAAACTCCGTTCGATTTGTCAGCAGAGTGCAATATGCATCCGCAACAAATTGCAGAACAAAACGAAAATCGCGATCAAGAACAAAAGAACTGTTTTGCATCAGGGAGTACCGGGCAAAGGCCTTCAGAGGAGTCGTGAATGAATTGGCGATTCTCTCTGCGAGTATGATTCACGGCGGATGCATAGTGAGGCCGGGGCGACCTGACCTCACCACAGAATTGTCCAAAGAAGCGAAGCAAAATGAAAGCAAGGTGTCCCTGTTGAGAGGTGAACTTTCCTTTCAAGATGTCTGTCCATTCATTTATTTCGGCCTCATCGGTTCCAGAAGAGGCATTCGATTCACCTTACTTCTCCCTCACTCTCTCGACTCAAATTCTTTTTCATTTCATGAAAGCTTGACCAGAAGCAGCAACGCAGTAACAAAAATTTATATACACCCGCACGTTTCCTCAGTTTTCCGTAATTCAAGGTACTTGTAAATACCGATGAAAATCTTAAAATCTTTGCAGCCACTGGCGGTTGCCACACGTTCACACCACCGTGGCTTTGCTTTTCTAATGCTGCATCAGAGCATGGGTGCGTGGACGCGACAGTCGGACCCCATCATCCCTCACCCCTCCTCTAAAAGTCGGTGTGCCACCGAATTCGCGTTTGCAATTCTGGATGAAATCGCCACAGAGCAAAAGAAAGGGCGATTCCATTTTAAATTTCTCCCGAAGCAGAGACAAAAGCGGCGCGGGGTTGACCCCTCGATAGTGAGCACGCAGCAGGGGTAGAATGGCCGCTAGCAAATCATTGCTGACAGCTTTATGGCAATAGGGTGCTGTAACAACCCTCCTCGGGGAGGTCCTTATGGAACATCCTTCGTCGAAATGCAACTCCAGTGCTTCTAGTAATCCAGGCTGAGTGAAATCCTATGGTCCATTCAATACAATCGTTGCAAAAGCTTAAAATACTACCTGCAGTCATATGTGAGAAACTTTATGAAATTACTATTAACAAGGAAACAAAGGAAGAGGGTAGCGTCGTTGTAATTAGGTATTCAACACGACAGCACGAATAAATTTTGCTATCTCATCCTTTGATGCTCACGGTACGCACCTGGCGAACAGGACGCCGAAACTTTTATTACCATGCGATAAATCATTTCGACTAATTCTCATATTTGTCGGTATTTTTTGGGCCTAGTTTGGAGTGCTCTCACGCAGCATAGGTCAAAGTCTAGTCCCAGTTATTATTCCAAAAGTAAGATGGTGGCAGCCAGCGCGACCAATCGCTCCAATGTTTGTTGTCCCCTAGGCGTCGCGAGAGTTGAGTTGTTTCCAAATTTATGACCGTTCCGCATTACGGCAGAGACCACGACACCACGGTTCGCGTCCCCAAAAATTTCATCGAGCGTTACCAGTCGATTCGCCGCCGTCCGCCGCCGGGAACGAACGTTTGCCGGGTTATATTTAACGATTGGAAACAATACAAGCTCTGTTTGTACAATGTGAAATACAACCTTCCTAGCAATCGCCTTCCCGCGGCGGCTGCCTGCAAAGTGCCTGACGAGCGCCGCCTCGCCTCGTAGGCCCTCTCTGCGCCCAACAGCGTCCTCTAATAGAGCGCGACGAACGTAAGCAGTACAGTGAAGGGAGACAGGGGCCGCCTGCACCTGTTGCAGAGCGTCCAGAAGATTTATGTCGCGGGAGCGGAGCGCAGCGCGCGCCGTGTCGCTTCATTAGCGCCCATAGGCAGGACAATGATCGCCCAGACATTTCAGACTAAATTTGTCCCGAAATCGAACTAAACTTGGCCGCCTCGGCCGGACGAGCAGCGCACCACCCGGCCGCCCCGCGCCTCCCAGCCCCGCCCCCGCCCCCGAACGTCGTGAAGGTGTGAGGTCGAGTCACGCGCCACGCGACATCCTAACGCTCTTTGGCCGCGGGCCAAATCGGTGGCACGAGGCGTCGGTCTGCTGGCCCTACAGCCCGTGCGTGTGCGTGTGTGTGTGTGATATTGGCACAATGGGGCGGGACGCCCCCTCCTCGCGGCTGACGCGGCCAAAGACTAGAGAGAGAGAGGGAGTATCGTTTTTGCGCTAAACCATACCTGCAGGAGCTGAAGCTGAGCAGGTCCTCTTCAGCTTCAGAACGCACCCCCGGCACAGGCCGTAGACTGCGGGAGGCGGCAGCCTGGCAGACACGGCTGTGGAGAGGGTTGCCTACCCTCTCCACAAAGCGCACGACTCCACCAGGGGCCCACCGCCGAGCTACACGGTTCAGCACATTCACGGTTTGCTGCTTGTTTCTCCTGACCCGACAAATATATTTTTACTTTTTTTACGTTGGGTTTGTGGCGGGACCATAGAAAGGGTTAAGAGAGAGGATGAAGGGGCGGGGCGGGGCGTGGCGGGGAGGGGCGGGGCGTGGCGGGGCGGAGCGGGCAGAGGCAGTCGCCCTCGACAACCTCCAGCCTGTATACATCAACCCCAGCAGACCACCACGGGTTCATGAATACAGCACATTCGAGATTGTTATGTGCACGGCCCCGCAAAAATACACTTACGCAAGCAGATTTGCTCTACAAAAGGCGCATACATAGCAATTTAATCTCTCCATTTACTTTTTCTTTTCACCCACCACTACACACACGCCAGAAGAAAGAAAGAAAGAAAAAACAGTATTACATATCAAAACTATCGTTGTCGATTTAACAAGATAATGACGGTCAGGGCCGGTCCGGCGCGGCGCGTCGCGGCCCGCCTGCCCCGCCCCGCCCCGCCCCGCCCCGCCCCGCCCCGCCCCGCCCCGCCCCGCCCCGCCTCGCGCGCGGCCAACCCTTTGCCTGGGCCGGGCGGGCCGGGCGGGGCCAGCGGAGAGCACGGAGGTGTCACATCACTCACGGATTAAAGCACTCTCCGAACGTAATCCACGCGGCGGAGTCAACACGCCCCGCCCGCCCGCCGCGCACAAAGCCGGCGTGCCGCGGAGGACTCCGTGGAGAGGACTGCCTCGCGAGAGCGACTCCGAAGAAGGACCTTCTTCTCCTCCTCCTCAAACACACGTGCGGCAGGCCTCCCCTGCACGGCCTCGGCCTCTCACCGCGCCGCGCGGCACAGGCCTCGAGCACCTCGGCTGCAAAGAGCGCGGTGAGGGCCGGGGCGAAAACGGCAAGGATCTGCTGCACTTGCACGAAGTAGACAGATCAAAACTTCATTAACTTCATATTTTTTCCCTCGCGATGCGTTGCCACCACCATCACCACCATAGCGTTCTCCGCAATCTCCAAACGATTACGCGTTGTATTTATTTCTCGAGAGATGAGCGTGCGCGCGCGTGAACCAAGACGTTACAAAAACGTTGCCACTCGGCGGTCGCACAGTCATATCTCTCGCATGACTGCCCCTGCCCCGCGGCGCGGCGCGGCTCGGGGTGTACGCAGTGCGTCGGGCCTCCTCAATTTGTCGCCGTGAATGAAGAGGAATGACTGGCGAGGCGCTGCGGTCAGGAGGCCGCGGCTCACGCGGCTCGCCCCGGAGTCAGGCCGCGGCCTGGCCTGACCTGTCCGCGGGGCGGGGCGGGGCGGGGCGGGCTCCCCGGGGAAGGCTTTCGACATGCTTCCGAAGGAGGCGCGCCAAGGAGGAGGAGGGGAGAGGGGATTTGTGCGGTTTTGTATTATATGGAACCAGCCGTGGCGGGGGAAGGGGGGGGGGGGGGAGCAGCGTGCGAAGAAGCTATTCGGGAAATTATAATCGGCATTATGCAGTGATACCTTTGGAGGACCCCCTGGCGAGAGACTGCTTGCTGCTCGCGACCAGGGCCAGGACGACCGCTGCGCGCTGACCCCTTCCCCTCCATCTCCCGTCCTCCCTCTCCCGTCCCCCCTCCCCCCGCTCCCCCCTCTCTTCCCCTGCTGTACCTACCCGAAACCGCGACCAGAGGAAGAACTTCACACAAAATCAAAATAATTAGACCGTTGACAAAAATACGACAGGGTGAAGGTGCGTGCCTTTGTCGTCGTCTTTTGGTCAACATGATCATCCCCGGCGACTTACATAATGTAAATAACAATAAAACTATATGAACCACTTCCTTAACGCATAAAAAAACGGTCTCGGAAATCTAGTCCCACAACCGAGTGTTTAGATTTCATTCCCCTGCCCTTGTGATATCATCTTGAGCAAAAAGCCCTACATACGCGGCGTTAGCCGGGTGGAGAAAAGGAGCCTCATCCATGATCCTGTTTACCTAGGAAAAGATTAAACCGAACCAGGTGGTCCACCTTCGGAATAAGCTCGGCAAACACGATGATACGAGGCTCATGCGTCTCGGGGGAGGGGAAGGGAGGGGAAGAGGAGCAAATGTTTGTTCGCGCCGTCAATCGATTACGTTCATTACGTCATTTTCGTAGGCAGAGTGGATACTCGCTCGAGCGTAAAAGGAATGCAGTATTGGGCCGTCCCGGCGAGGAGCCCTGGTCATAGACATACTAACGGTATGGACACGGCCAGAGCAGCTCGAGGATCATCCCTTGCGAACTTTTTTCAACGCCAGCAGCTCACGGGGCGGGCTGGGGTCAGCTGGGCTGAGCGGGCTGTTCCTGTCTGCGTTGCACAGGTGATGGCGGCAAGCGTTCCCACACGTAAGGCTCCCTCCGCTCCGAAAGGCCGACCCGGTTCGGGGGCGGGGCGGGGCGAGTTCGAGGGTGACCGGGGTGCCGGAGAAAGGGAGGGAAGGGAAGGGGAGGCCGCGAGGCGGGGCGAGGCGAGCCGGGCCGGGGATCGTGCATGGAAAGGGGAGGGTGTCACATGCAGCCCCTCGGCGACCCGGCACAATGAAGGGGGTGAGGCGAGGGCACGGAGGGGGGGGGGGGGGGGGGGCAAAGACACGAGCAAAACAAAAAGGAGATATTTGGATGCCATAAAGCAGTCTTATCCTACGCGGTGAGACTGCTCTCCTGCCCCGGGGGCACGCGGCGACTCTCTCCCCCCCCCCTCTCTCTCTTTCTCTCTCTCTTTCTCTCGCTCTGTCTCCTATCCTTGACCACACGAGTTTTAGATTCTTGATGGCCGTACCTCACTCGCTCGCTCGCTCGCGCGAAGGCTTCCCCTCCTGCATAAACCCTCGGGGGGTCGCGCTTCCCCGCCCCGCCCCGCCCCGCCCCGCCGCTGCTGACGAGACTTACGAGCTAAAGTTCCGACACCGCACACTGGCCGCCTATTCGCAGCGCGGCCCGCCCCGCCGAGGACACATCAGCGCCTGGCTGGCCTTCTCTCTGTTCGCACATTTAATTAATTCCCGAGCGCCAGTATCGGCAGCAACCAGGCGGCGCGGCGCGGCGACGACGGCAGAGCGCAAGAGTGCACCGTTTCCTGGGGCCTCCCTGACGCGGCAAACTTTCAAAGGTTTTATATATACAGTGCTTCAGGTCAAGGTGGCAGGTGTCATTCACGGGGGACCTCGGCGCGGGCCGGGCGCTAGACCAGACCCCGCCCCGTGTCCCCGATGACACGGAGATGTTGAACCGGGCTAAAAACGTGATGACATCCTAATGGCAGCCGTGCCTCA
Source organism: Frankliniella intonsa (assembly GCA_033675135.1). Lineage (NCBI taxonomy): Eukaryota > Metazoa > Arthropoda > Insecta > Thysanoptera > Thripidae > Frankliniella > Frankliniella intonsa. The sequence goes on along the minus strand of CM066249.1, from coordinate 9,876,008 downwards.
GTGGCGACAGCAAAGCCCTACGGGCCTGAGGAGGGCCCGGGCGGGGCGTGACGGGGCGGGGTGGGGCGTGGCGGGGCGACGAGCACCATGGCGGATTAATGAAAAATGAAACTGGCGAATGCCAGGATACATTATGGGCGAGCGCCGCGCCGTCCGGCTTAACATCCCGAAGAGAGGGATGTCACTAACCATCAAGTGATCTCCACCGCCCCTCTCCCTTACTCGCGCCCCCTTTCTTCCTCATTCTCTCTCCCTTTCTCTCCCCTCTTTCTCTCTCTCTCTCTTTCTCGGGCGCGCTCCCGCGACTCACTCTCCCCCCTCTGTACTTTCCATTCCTCCTCCCAATGATTGATTAAGTCCTCTATGTCTTTCTCTCTGTCTCTCGCACACACAAGCCTCTGCCTCTCTCTCAATGCCGCATACACACACATGGACGCGCACGCCCACATACTCGAGTTTTATTGAGAAATATGTCCTTCGGAATTGGCGTGTCGCTGTCACGCACGCGCGCCGGGCGCTCTTGCTACTACAGAGAGTAAATTGTGCTGAGTCAGGGCGCGTAAAACCTCTCGCGAGGCACGGCGTCGCAAGGGTGTGAGCCCGTCGCCACCCCGCCCGCCCCCCAACGCCACGCCACGCCACGCCCCGCCACGCTCCGGCCCATTTTTGCACACCGCTTATGGGGCATGTCGCAGGTGTGGGAGCCGCGCGGTCCGGGTGCGTCCCTGCAGTGCCGTGCAGTGCCAGGCAGGCCGACAAGCCACCCCAGCTGCGTGACGCCTAGCCTCACCGCGGGGTGCACGCCCCGCCCCGCCCCGCCCCGCCCCGCCCCGCCGCGGAGCAGAGCTCGACAAGGCGCGCGAAAAATATTGTCGGTCCAAGGCCACGCCCGCCCCTGCCTGGACCCCGCCCGGCCCGCCCGCTGCCCTCGCCCTGCACGCCCTGCCCTGCCCCGCCCTGGCCCTGCTGACTTTTTGGCGCGCCGGAAACATCAAAGGATCTGGCCACTTCCGCGCGATGCACCCGCAGCGCCATTATTTCTGCACTCGGCTCCGCCCGGATCCGCCCCCGCCACCCCCAACGCGACCGCGCCGATGTCACGCGGGTCTCCAATAAAAAATCATTTTTATTGTGGAGAAATTTCTGTGGATAAAAATAAATAAACGCCTTCCTATGCGTTGGATGTAGCGCCAGCAGGTCACAGCTCAGGCAAACGCGCAAGAAAGCTCCACATTCTTTTTTCCCGTGGCAGTGCACAAGACTAACGAGGAGGGCCGGGCCGGGCCGGGTCGGGCGGTGCCCCGTGCTGGATTGGGGGGCGGCGGATGTCGGTCTTTCGCGCAGACACAGACAAGGGGCGTAAAATTAGGGCGGGGCCAACAACTGCGCCGGTAGTCGGAATTCCGGGCCACGCAATTTTTCCGAGGGGGACCTCGACCTGCGGACTCGGAAGCCGCAAAAGACCTTTCTGATTCGGAGGGGATGAGGCGGGGGCGTGGCGGCCAGTGGACAACCCGCCGTGGCTGAAGAGGGGGGGGGGGGTACCGGTCAGTGTGCCTTGCGAATGCGCCCATTTCCGGCCGGCTTCTTGCAAAGGACCTGCTCGCCGACATTTTACGAGGTGCGTAAACGCATTTTTCCGCAGAATCTTTGCGGTGGTCCTTGCGCGCACCTTTGCTGCTCCTCACACGGGGGCGGGCAAAGGCCGCCGCGCCCCGCCGCGCCCCGCCACGCCCCGTGGATCAGAACGGGAGGACCCCATCGGAAGTGCGCATGTCACCGGTACTGTAGCGAGGAGGGGCGGCGCGGCGGGATGCGGCGGAGGGGCGTGGCGGGGCGTGGCGGGGCGCATTTGCATGAGAATAGGAGGTATCCAGGTGGTAAAAGGGGGTAGTGAAGTAGGGGGGGGGGGGGGGTCGTGTCTTGGGTATACTCGACCTTAACGTACTAATCAGCATTTTAACGAGGACTCGATACCTGGTATCGTCGTGGGATGCGTGGAAGAAGGAGTGGGTGGGTGTGGAAAAGGAGGGACCTAACGCCCTTTTAATGGGAACGTTCATAACGTTCGTGGTATACTTGTATTCCTGTTGTTTTTTTAATGCACTCAATGGATGATGTATTATACAGTCCAGCGATGAGAGAGGGTTAGGTTTGAATTAGCTAAATAATATTGAACAAGTTCTCAACCGCTTGGCCTGCTGCCTTCATCGGCGTCGGGGTGCCGCACAGATTACTCGTCCGCAAAAGCGGAAGTCGTACATTAGTTTCTCGATGACATACGGAGAAAAATGTACCCAGAGATAGCAGAGGGGCGTCTACTTCCTCAAGAGTTCAGGGGTCGTGTCTACTTTCGTTTCCCCGAAAAGCACACGCACAACAAGCGGCTGAAGACAAGGGGACGCGGGCAGGGAGGTCGCCCTGTTTAGCATACAGCGCGCAACACGTCACAAGACGCCATTTTCACTTCTCGCCCTCTTTCTTCTAACGCAACAAATTTGCGAATACAGGTGATAGGAGGCAGGGCAGAACACCGCACACCTGGCGACGCGACCGCGCGTGGCCCCCTGTGGAGGTCCAGTCCTGGGCAGCTGCAGGGCCGTGGCCAAGTGGCCACCCCCGCCGCAGCGGGGCGCCATGCCGCGTACCGCGGGGCCACTTTCACTTCACACCTCGCACACAGCAGTGGACCGGAATGCCACCCCCGCCACCCCATGGACTATTTCATTCACAAAGACTGGGGACACCACTATACCATCCCCCCAGGTACACTGCCCGAATGCGCCACTGTATATACCGCTAGGTTTTGCCCGGTGCGTTACATGTGATCTCACATGTGAGTTCCACTTGTCCTATCACATAAAACTCGTCATGGGATCACTGCCACTGCAAAAACAAATGGTGGGTCCCGTGAAGGAGTGTCGCGCTCCGCTCAGCGTCTGCCGGGCCCCGCGGGCCGCGCATATCGTCTTACAGGACGGGCGAACAGAACGAGGTCGCGCCGCGCCGCGCCCGGCCGCGCACGTGAACAAGATGGCAGCCCTTTTGTGCTCCGCGCGCCGCCGTTGTTTGGAACGCGCTGAGCTGCGCCTCCTTGAACAAACCGCGCCGCGCCGCGCCGACCCGGCCTGACAGGGACACTTCCGGTCGGGCGGGGCGGGGCGGGGCGGGGCGGGGCCGGCCAGGGGGTTGTGAAGGGATCGGGCCGGGCCGGGCGAAGGGGAGGAACTCGCCAAACCACTCGCGAATGCAGTGATAAAAATAATATAATCACTCCTTCCGCGAGGAGGTTAAAATACGACTACGCGCGTCGCCATGCTGATTAGCAGACGGATGTATATTTTGTTTTTATTATCATGGCATAAAATTATACACTTTTCGCCGTGACGTCAACGAGGAGGAAGTTTCTCGGGTTGTTCTAAACGCCTCGGGTTGTACCTTTCACAAAAGTGAAACGTGATAAATGGACGGCCCCCCTATAAGCAAGGCCTCCGATCAAGGGTTGAAGAAGGGCGACGCGGGCCGACGGGAGGGCAGGCAGGCAGGCAGCCCGGCACCGGTACAGGTACAAACAGTCGCCAACAGTGGACGACGCGCAGCCCAGGCCCGGCCAGGTCGGGCCGGAGCAAGAGAGAGACCCGTTAGACATGATGCTGCCCCTGGCTCCTCCTTTGTCCAGCGCGAGCCCCCACTGCACGGGCCCGGGCCGCCCCGCCCCGCCACGCCCCGCCACGCCCCGCCCCGCCCGCCCCGCCCGCTGCTGTGGAGCGTCTCGACGCTGGAGAAGCAGCAGCAGCATCAGCGGGCTTATCAGGCGGGCGGGGCGGGGCGGGGCGGGGTGGGGCGGGCGCGGCAGGGCCCACAGCTACGCGGTCTTTACATCGCGACTCCGCCCCGCACCGGCGCCGCGTACCGTATGGCATGGAGGCGGGGAGCGGGACGGGGCGGGGTGGGGCGGGGTGGGGCGGGACGGGGCGGGGCGGGGCCGGGCGGGGGCGGTCCATTCACAAAACCGTTTCCAGGGTATGCCCGCCGCCCCGCCCCACCTGCACTGCTTAATCTCAACCTGTCGATTGGCGAAACACGATCACTTTGAGCAAGGAGGGAAGCGCCCCCGTCCGCTCAAGAGAGGGAGGGAGGGAGGGAGGGAGGGAGGGAGGGAGGAGGGAGAGAGAGAGAGAGAGAGAGAGAGAGAGAGAGAGAGAGAGAGAGAGAGAGAGAGAGAGAGAGAGAGAATAAAAAAATAAAAGGAAAAGGACTGACAAGGAGGAGCAGGGAGGCGGTTGTCACCGGGAGAGACAGAGTTCTTCATAGAGTTTATAGGGTAAAGGAAAAAAAACTGTGTCGTGTGACACGACACGATTTCATTCTCGTATTGTCCCCGGCGCGAAAGCCTTTTCATCAATGAGCGCAGAGCAGGTTCCCACACACACCTCGGCACCCGGGTGGTGCGTCCTCTCCTCGCGTAGGACGCCACCTGCATGCGCAAGGGGGAGGGGGGGGGGGCACAGGACCGGAGGGGACCAATCTGATCCCGGACAAAAAAGCGCGAGGCCGGGTGAAACAAAGTTCGCGGACATCTGATCCCTTTCCAGCTCTCGCCGTATGCCTGTACATAAACTTTCCTCCAGCGCACAACCTGCTTGTCTCGGATGAGCGGGAGGGTCTCAAGTAGTCTTATTTGAACTGGCCCCGCCGCGCCGGCCTCGGCCCCGGCGGAGTAGCTAGCTGTGTTTGTCGTTAGTGGCATTGAGTAAGGGAGTCATCCGTCACCGGCCAGGAAAAAGGGGTAAGGGACCCAACAGGCCGGGGAGGGCAGAGGCAGGGGACCAACAGGGGCCGACGGGTGGCTGCGCTCTGCGCTACTAGGCCGCCTAACCGCTCGGGGAGGACGGGGCTAGGGGAGGCGAGTACACCGCTAAAAAGTAAAGCCCTACTCGAACGAGAATCATATTCGTCCGCAAGCGCGCGGTTACACGCAGCGAAGCAGGCGGTGCGGTTCTGCATACGCCCCCGCGATAAAGCAAACAGAACCAACAGCATCAGACCAGCGGGGCGCGGGTGCGGGCGTTCAGCGCACGCTGCAGCCAATATTATTATTATTATTATTATTATTTTGCGAAAAGAAAAAGCCCCCCCCCCCCCCCCTCCACCCGGTCCTCGCCCAGCTGCACTGTGGCCCCTGCCCTGCGGGCTGGCGGTGGTGGTGCTGGACAGCCTGAGGCCGGCTGGCCGCTGGCCGGCTCCTCTGGGGCCCCCGCCCGGCCCGGCCCGGCCCGGCCCTGCCCTTGCCTCCCTAGGCTGCCCACATTCCTCAGCCCAGGTAGAAACACGTGCAGCCCCGGGTCCTGCCGGCCCTGCCGGGCCCGGCTCCCTTCACTGACAGGACCCCGCGAGGCCAGGCCTGGCCTGCAGCCCGGGTCCCAGAGTGGCGTTTGTTTGAGCAAAGGCGCGCGGCGTCCTGTGTCTGGACCAAAACGAAACGCGCCGCTATCGCGTGCAGCACTTGTGATATCGCACAAGTGTGTGCAGCGGGGGAAATAGTGGCAAATATTTAGCGAGGGATGTCCTCCTCAAACAGACTCGCCCCTATATATGGCACGCCACGGTTGACGGGCAGGAGGAGGACGGTGAGAACGCTGGAGGCGGCGCGGCGGCGTAAGGTGCACGGGTTATCACCTGAGTGTGTGCGGACGGGCCGCGCTGCCTGACTGGAGTATTAGAGGGACTTGAACGTTATCGCTGCGGTGGGCAAACAGAACGCCCAGCCCAGCCCCTCAGCGCCGGCCTCGCCACCACGTGTGGAAACTCCCAAGAAATACGTAATTTTACCTGCGAATATACCTTTTGCTTCCTCCTGAGCGCTCATTGGCTGACTTGACTTCAGACCAATCAGAGATCAGGCGGAAACAGAACCGGTGGGCGTCCTTTTCTCCTTTAGGTTCCGCAGTTTCACTCGATCGTAATATTCTATAAATGGCAATTTGCGTCGATTCGCGCGGCAGGTTCGGAGGGCACGCGCCTTGAACGCCTCCTCATACTTTACGCCCATTTGTCGAGATTTGGACGGGACCCAGCCGGCCAACCAGCGCAGGCAGTGCAGCCGCCCAAGAGACCCAGGGGCACGCCCACCCCGCCCTGCTGCGCCTGCTGCAAGTCCCAACAGGCTTATCGCACCTAAATCTGGCGTCGCTGGGCCGGGCCGGGGCGGGCCGGGGCGGGCCGGGCCGGGCGGGCCCCTCCGGGGGGCTCCTCTGGGCCCCTGGGCCACTCGCACGCCCCCTACCGGCCCCGACCAGGACGACCGGCCCAAGCCGAGCCGAGCAAAGCCGGGCCCGGCACCCTGTTTAAATGCCGCCGCTTCTGGGTCCTTTAAAAATCGACAAAAATGCCGGGGGGCTTCGAGGGGAGCGGGGAATGGAGGGGGGAGAGGGTGAGCTGAGCGCCAACGAGGAGCGGCGGGTGGGCCCAAGTCCCAAGCCGCCCGCAGGATGGGACCTCAGCCCAGCATCAATCTGGACCGGCATGTGGCTGGCTGTTCTCTCTCTCTCTCTCTCTCTCTCTCTCTCTCTCTCTCTCTCTCTCTCTCTCTCTCGTTCTGTGACGGCCCCTCCTCCCCCTTGGCGCCGGGATGCCGATCACCAGTCGCCGTCGTTTGCAACAGGTACTCTGGATATAGAGAAGGGGTGCGATCAGGCACGCACGCTTTCTTTTGAAAGAACGCATAGGAGGATTCGGCTTATGGGTGGGCTATGTTTCTCTCGCTGCTTTATGTAAACTTGTGCCACATGTACTTCCTCATCTCTTCCCATAAATGTCCTTCCTGCCCCTCTTGTCTCGCGGAACTCAGCGAAGAGCTCGGGACGCAGCGGGGGTGGCGAGAGGGGGACGGGGAGGTTGGCATCAAAACAAGTCGTTTTGCGGAAACAGACAGAGGGGCCCTGTGCGCATGCGCACTGGGGGTAGCCGGCCGGGCAAGTCACAAATCACACCGTCCGAGGCCGAGGCAGCTGCAAAACAACGCACTTGTCCGGCTCGTCACAGACAAGGTGCCGCTGCATGGTGGCCCTTTGTGGCGAAAAATTTCCTCTCGGTGCGCTTTTGCTCTTCTGTTCCGCTGTCGACGACACAGAGGACTTTTGCCCGGGGCGAGACCCCCCCCCCTCCCCTCCCTCCACGGGCGAGTCAATGCGCGCGTCCTCATCCCGCCATTCGACAATTTCGCGGAAATTGTCAGCAGGTCGAAGCCGTCTCCGCGTCCCGTCCGCCATCGCCAAACACCGGCCGGGCAGGGTGGGGCAGGGCGGGGTGGGGCGGGGTGGGGCGGGGCGGGGCGGGGACGCACAGGACGGCGTCCTTTCCTCTGTCTCTCCGCTGACTCGAGAGGAGAGCGAGCGCGTTGTCGTTGTCTCTGGAATATAAGGGTCTCTTGAAGTTTTCGAGTCGAGTTTCGTTTTCCGATTCATCTCTCGAAGTGGGGAGGGAAGTAGGGAGAGAGGGAGGGAGGGAGAGAGGGAGCCAGGCCCGGCCCCCGGCCCGAGCTCCTCCCCTGCGCCTTGATTGATAATTAATTGTCATTCAAAGGTTCAGTGTTGGGAGTATTCATGGAGGCGATGCGATGGACGGACGTGAGTAGGAGTTTCCCCATTAGGGTAAGTGGGCGCCGTGTGCCGTGCGCCGTGCGCGGCGCCGAGCGGAACAAAATCCCACGATGTGCCGCTCAAGTTAAAAGAAGAGAGAGAGACAATTTAACAGAAGAAAGTTAACATGTCCACCGGGCAGCGTCCTTCTCCTCGCCCTCCGCGCAGCAGCACAGCACACCTTTACCTGCGCGCACAAGTTGAAACCTGCAGTATGGGTGAAGCAAGCTCAGGGGCTGCTTGGGGAGGGGGGGGGGACGAGATGGGGAGGAGGGGGCGGGGAGTCTGGATGAATGGACCCTCCTCCTCCTCCTCCTCCCCGATAACAAGAAGGCTCGGCGGTGTGGCGTGGCGCGGCGTAGCGCGCGGCGTGCACACAGAATACTTCTGAGAATCTTACGGCGCGGGGACTGTGTGCGCGGGGCTAGCCTAGAGAGCGCGGCGGCCGCAAGGATGGAACTACCCTGGTGGTCAGAGAGAGAGAGCGAGAGCGAGCGAGAGAGAGAGAGAGAGAGAAGGAAGAGACAAGATGGACACCGAGACAGACTGATGGACTTGGCTTCAGACGGGCGCGCGGAAGGGCTGAGCGTGAGCTCAGAGGGCCGCTGCGCTTAGCTGCGCCTCTCCTCCTGGGTGGGTGACGCACTCGGCTGGAAAGCCGTATGAGCGGAGTAAAAGCAGCAGCAGCAGCGGCAGTTAGCACAGTGGGGATCCTGATTTTACGGCCCTCGTCCACACCACCTGCCTCACCTACCGCGCCCCCCGCAGGACAAGGTGCCGCCGCCGTCAGCAAGGGGGTGCGCTAGGCCGGGCAGCCGGACCGCAAGGCGGTGAGCCCGGCCCAGGTCCCACGGACGCACAAGGAGTAGGGTGCGACCCCTCTCTTCTCCAGCCGGTAGGCAGGAAGCCATAAAGTGAATATATGAGAATCTATGTCTCTGGTGTGGGGTGCAGTCCAGTCCGGTGGAGGCCAGGCCAGCAGGGACAGCAGGTTGCTCGGCTCGACAGGGGAAAAGTGGCGCGCGGACACGGGAGGAGGGGGAGGAATGGAGGGATTCAAGGACATTTACAGGTGACCCGCTCAAGTGTCCCAGGGAACCCTTCGGACTGGACTCCCAGAGCCCTATTGAGTTCTATTGACATCGCGAAGAGGCAGCTTTCGACTTATTTTTCGGCACACCGTTCAAAATTCCAACCAGGAAGAAAATTTGCGGCGCAGTTTCCAGTAGGTGCAAGACGACAAACTGTTTAGAATATTTTGTTTTCGAAAAATTCACGTAATGTGTTTACCAAATTTCGTAGTAGATCCCTTGGCTCCACACGCGCGCCACTGACCGAGTGGCCCTGCACTGAGGTGAGGTGAGCCACCCTCCAGCCGATATCGCGTGCGCTTGATCCCCACGGCTAATGGCCTTTTTCTTTAGGGGATCAGTTTGAGTTGCTCGGGCAGGGGGAGCCGCGGCGGCGGGGCGGGGCGGGGTGGTGCGGGGCGGTGCTGAAATATGGCAGCCAGCTGATGGTAATGTAGCCCTCCTCGCGCCCCGCCCCGCCCCGCCAGTGCCTCGTGATCTGATTCACTAACAAGGGCAGAGGGCGAGGGTGGCGGTCGGGCGGGGCGGGGCGGGGCGGGGCGGGGCGGGGCGCGGAGACGGACGGCCGCGGGGAGCAGGCAGGGCGCAGGGCGGGCAGCAGGGGCCGAGGAGGAAGGATCGAAGCGCGCAGCCCGCCGCCGCACCGTTAGAGTCTTTAAAAAGGCGAAGGGACGCAGTTACATTTTTTCCCCCTTTACAGAGCTTGGGGGGAGTTTATTTCATCTGTTTCTCTCTGTGCAAATTGCTGCGCCTAGCGGAAAGGGCAGAGCAAGTGCAGTGCAGGAGGGTCGGAACGTAAGCAAACAGGTCACAGCTGACGGGTCGGGTCGGGCACACGTGCGATATTGCTGCTGCATCTACGCTTCACAATATAACGGCCATAAACTTGGCTCTCGGTAATGATTTATTACCGTCTCAACGACTCCCCCGCGCTGTCTCCCTCCAGGAGAGTGTCTCCAAAGTGTCTCCTGTCCCTCAACAGCGCAGCGCGCCCTTTTCTGTGCCGACAGCAAATAGCGGTGCCGGCCGGCCCCGCCCCGCCCCGCGGAGCAAGGTCACTGGACCCAAACAAAAGGTATACAGGATAGGTAACAGGTAGGCAGAGCAAAAACAACATCAACAAAAACACGCCCTTTTGCGATATAAAATAAATATAAATAAAAAAATCTGGGCCTGCCTATAGGGCCCTCTCGACCGTCCTGATGTCCCCCTGCTATCTTCCACCCGCACCGCATCCGGGTCCGGGCACTACTCCACGCGGCACTTACTCGTAATGACAATGTTTGTTGCGGCGTAATAAAGACATTCGCCCCGCACTCTGATTAGAAGGGAGGGACGTCGGCGTCGAAGGGAATGACACCTGAGTATCGATGTTGCCCCGGCCCGCCCCCAGGAGCAACCCTTCATCCAACCGCCTGCGCACCTCCGGGTCCGTACCTTACCACAATTACACCCCCGCGCCCTCCTCGCCCCCCCCCTCCCCTCGCACCAGCACGACCACCTCAGCACCACAGCCACCCCTGCTACTTCTCGCTGCACTTTGCCGTGCCCTTTCCTGTTTGTATTGAATGGCGAAGAAGAAGTTTTCGTGTAAAATGATCCCAATGTTTATGTGTGTTTCTGCTCGCGGTCGGCGGAGGTGGAGGTGTGAAAAAAAAAAGAACAACAAAGCACACACTGCGTTATTCCCCACGGAGAGTTCCGCATCGTGCTCGCGCAAAATGAGCCTCCTGTGAGCGCGGCGTGGCCAGGCGTGGCGCGGGGGTCCGGACGGCCAACTTAGAGCCTACTCAAACAAATCGCTCCAGCGACGCGGTCCACACGGCTCTGCACTGCTCTGCAGGCCGATGCGCTGGGCTATCAGGGTGGCCCTCCCCCGGCCCCGGCCCCGGCCCCGGCCCCGGCGCGCGTGCCTGACCGCGGTCAGCGACAAGTGCCAGTGCCTGAGGCACCGCACCGCACCGCCTGCCGGCCGCAGCGCAGTGCAGCGCGGAGCAGAGCGCCCAGCGGGTAGGCAATCCGTCGGACCGGGCTGGCGCGCGGGCCAACCGACCGCCGGGCGCTGAGCTGAGCGACGCGAATAGAGAAGGCTTAGGCGGCTGCGAGAAAAAGGCTTATTGAGGCTAGTCTCTCTCTCTCTCTCTCTCTCTCTCTCTCTCTCTCTCTCTCTCTCTCTCTCTCTCTCTCACCCGCCCCATTCGCCGGGTCTCTCTCAAACCCTATCTCTCGCACACAACAAAAACAGCCGCTCATACACGACACGAAAGATGACACCACTAGCCACACGCAAGTCAGCGAGCAGGACGCACAATTTTTCAACAACAAGAGCGTACCTTCTCTTTCAATCTCAAAAGCCATCAAAAAACTGGCACTCATCAGAACCAACGAAAACAAAATACCTTCCGTCCCCCTCTTCTGCAAGGTAAAAGAAAAGGGCAGCGAATTTCCAAAACTGAAATCTGCTGAGCCAATAATTGGACAGTCGGCCCGAGGCGTTACATTGATTGTTCCTCCTTCGGTATATATAAAAAGAGACGACTGTTTGCGTGGCCCCGTTGCGTGCGCCACCCCGGCCCGGGCCGGCCCGGCGCGGCGCGGCGTTACCTGCTGGTGCGGCCCGGGCCGCTTTGCTTGACGGCTTTGTCCTCCAAAACGCAAATCAAAGGAGCCGGCACAGCGCCGAAAATCGAGGCCGGACCGGGGTCGGGCAGACGAGGCGGGCCGGGGCGGGCCGGGGCGAGGCGGGCCGGGGTGGGGTGCGGTAGGGCGTCTCTGTCGGGGTTGGCGCCCCGCCTCGGCCCCGGTGCGGACGGATAGCGTGGAGACGACCCCCCCCCCCCCCCCCCCGGCCTGGAGCCTCAGCGCGGCCCAGCGGTACGAAGGCCATGCGTCAGGTGGACTTCCGAAAATCAGCGCCGATCAACCAAGTGAGTTTTACACACCTTATAATCGAGCTGCAAAATACAGTACGCCGAAGGGCTTTGTAAAGCTGCGCCACGCCCCGCCAATACGCCCCGCCACGCCACGCCCCGCCGCTTCACGAGGGTCCGAGGTCGGGCAGGGATAAGAAAGGCGGATCAGGCGAGAGCTTGCTGATGCGAAAGATCACTCCCCGAAGCCACGCCCCGCCCTCCTGGTCCGGCCGAACCGAGGATCCGGAGAATTTCCCGCATCAAACAGCTCCGGTTTCTCCTGCGAACAGTCGCGGGGTGCGGCGGCGCGGCGCTATGGGTCTCGCCGCTCAGCTCAGTCCGCACCGCTCACCTGTCGCTTGCTGGCCCGGGCCCCCTCGGGAGACTTTCTCACGCCCGTGTGGCCGTCTGAGTCATCACACCTCAAACACACACGAAGGTGGAGAGGAGTTACCCTCGTCGTCAGGGAGTTATCGTTTTCGCAGTATGTAGTCCTTTACGGGTAAATTTCGTCTCATTGGAAAAAATGCTTTAAATTCAAGGTACAGTGGAGTTGGCACTCGCCTTAGATATGGACGGCACTGGCGCCGCCTATCGGTCGGACGGGTAGACAGTCGTCCGCCGACAGGCGGGCTGCCGCTGGCGCTTCGCCGTCGGGGGCGGGGCGGGGGCGGCATGGGCTGCAGGCCGGACAAAAGAGTGCTTAGCTCCCCATTATGGCCCGGAGCTCTGACAGAGATAACGCCCTTCGACCTGCTTTGTGGACGTGGCTGCCTGCCTGCAGGCCTGCGCGGCGGCGCGGCGCCTCGCTGCTGCATGGTCCATGGGGATGGCAGGCGCGGCCCTGGACACAAAGAGACGGCTACTGATCCGCTGTAAGTAGCCGAGCCCTCCGGGCGGGGGTGGGGGCGGGGCGGGGCGGGGCGGGGGCGGCCCGGGCAGGTGGGCCGGGATGGGATAACGCTCTGGCCAGCGCTCGGGGACATCATAGGGACAATGCCAGGACATCGTCGGGACAATGCGAAGGACACACCGCAGCAGCCAGGCTTTCACCCCGTCCTAGCTAGCGCCAGAGCCCGCCCCGCCCCGCCCCGCCCCGCAGGGCATAAGGGTTGTTGGACCTCCCAGCACGGCCCCCTGCTGGTGGGACAACCCGGCGCAGCCTCTGCCCCCACCCCCATACCCGCCCCGCCCCGCCACGCCCCGCCACGCCCACGCTCACCGGCGCCGCTGCGCGCTGCGCCCCGCCACCGCAGGCGTACCGATACCATCTTTCTACAAGTCAGCATAGTTGGTGTGAACAAGACGCCAGCAGACTCGCCATTTATGTTGTTTGGTATCGCACTCCATTTCATAACTGGCTACGCACGCAACTCCGAAGCGCCGCGCCGCGCCATAGCGCTGTCGAAGAAGCCGACGGCTAACCCCAACTCAAAAAGCCTCGGGGGGAGAAGATAGTCCAGCCCAGCCCTCAGGGGCCTCAGGGCGAGGACCGGAGTGCGCTGGACAGCGAGGACAGCGAGCGAGGACGGCAGAGTTTCCACACGACTCACATTGCACTGCTGCTGGGCCTATCAAGGAGCTACATCGCAGAGATTTTTAGGAAAACGAAATATTATGCTGCCCCTTTTGATGGCCTTTAAACAACATTCGGTCGGCGACACCTCCGCGAACAGGACACCGCCGTCCAGGGTCGGGGGCCAAACAAAAGGCACGCACGAAAAATGAGCTGATAGAAATGTTGACACGGCGCGACCCGCATGACAAGTTTGACGGCGAGAGGGAAATCTATCTTGGTCTCGGGCAGCGCTACAGGGCGCACCTCACGCCCCCGTGCTGCTCGTGGCGCAGCCGTGTGCTGCGGGCCGTGCACATCACGGCACAGAGGCAAGCACAGAGGCACCTCCCCTCGCCTCGCGTCTAAAATACGCAATTTCCGAGAAATATCGGCCCAATTAGAAATAAAAAGGCGAGCGCGCTTATCATTTCACGCTCGCCTGCCAGGTCCAATTACAAGCGAGGCAGTTTGCCTTCGCCCCGCTCCTTCAAACGTGGCGATTCGTATGGCCTCATAAATACGCATTGCGCGATTTGTATTGTGAGAGACAGGGTGGAGGTGGGAGAGGGAGGGGCGGGCTGCTGATGGAAGGGGTAGGGTGGGGGGGTATCGCTGGACAGGCACACAGGAGGTCAGAAATCCACACATGTATTAATAAAAATTAGGAAGGAATTAATTTTAGAAAACCCATGCCATGGGGGGATGGAAAACGAGTGCATTCTGACAGACAGATCGCCGCGAGCTGGACTAATTATGCAATTAAAAACCCGTCTCGGTACAGCCAAGGGGACGACTATGCCAAGTCCGCGAAGTCAGCGACCGCCGCCCATGATGACGTCAGAGAGGGCGACGCGCGCCCAAATACACGCGGGGCAGCGGCTGACTGTTATTATTCAGTTTCGCGCAAAGCGTCTGGATATCCTGACGGCTCCCTCAATGTAATTTGGGCGCCGCGACGCCCAGGCCGGCCCGGCCCGACGCCGCAGGGCGCGCGTTGAGGCCGACGCCGACACGCTCAATGCATGTCTACGACGTGGAGTCAGTCAGTGGCGACGCCCCTGTACGCCCTTTCAAATTAATTACCAAGTCGAGCCAAAAGTGTTGTGTGTGAGTGTGTGCGGGAAGACGCCGGCAGTTGAAACCAGTTTTGGCAAAAGCCGGGCCGGGCAGGGCAGGGCAGGGCAGGGCAGGGCCGGTCCGGGCGCCACCAACGCTTCCGCCACCTCCTAGTTTTACTGTTCCACCTCCAGCTCGCTACACACGCGGGCCGGGCGCGCGCACTCACTCAAAAGTACAAAGTTGGTTTAAACCAGCGGCTCTCATCTACGGAACCCCCGCGGCCCACGCTCACGGGCAGCGTTAGTTAGTGGCTGTCACCATCCGCGTTTATAAATATTACTTTTGTGCCGCTGGGCAGCGCCTCGCCTCGCCCCGCCCCGCCCCGCCCCGCCCCACCCCGCCGCGGCCCGTCGGCACGCAGCTCACGTTCGGCGTGGTCGACCCGACCGACTCCATCCGACCGGTCAAACGGATTAATTGATTCGGTCCCATCCATTGGCCGGGGTTTAAATTGTTTACCTTCCGTTCAGAGCACGCCATCGCCCAGCCCAGCCCAGCCCCGGGCAAGATACCTGGAGAAGATCTCCGTAAGAGCAACTCGAAGCGACGGCGGCGACCACCCGAGATTGAGTTGAAAGTTGAAAGTAGAAACACCCTTTCAAAATCGTAAAATCCGCCATTCCAGAGAGGTTTAGGCTGGTATGATTACAGGGCTTTAGCGACTGCCACCAACCACCGGCCCCACTAACCTCCCAGCAGAAGGGGGCGTACACCGAACGACCGCGTGTCTTATCAATCACGTGCGTAATTTGCGGCCAACAGACGTCGCAGTTTCGGTTTCCAGGTGCGGAAAAGGATCCCAATGCCCACTCCCCCATTAAACCTTTATTTTCCGACTTTCAACATGACGAACTCTTTCTCTCTCCTCCGCTCTTAAAAGCAACCCCTCTCACTCTCTTTGACACCGAATGGTGGCCCGAGAGAAAATTAAAGGGCCGAATGGCACGACTCGCCCAGCCGGTACATAACCCCGTCCACCAGGCCCGCCCCGCCCCGCCCCCGCCCCGCCCCGCCCCGCCCCGCCCCGCGTCACCCCCACCGCCGCCACGGTCGGCCGGGCGCAACTCATGTTTCCCGCCAAAAGCGTCCCACTTACCTCCCTGAGAAAGGCGAAAGGCGTCCGGGAGGTGTCCGGCGGCCGGGCCGCGAGCGACAGGGACGCGGCGCTTTCGCCGACGCCACTTTCGGACGCGGCCCCGCAGCAGGCCGGCCGGCCCCGGCCCAGCCGGGCCACCGTATCGCTTCGTAATCCTTTCGGACCGACCCGCCGCCATATAATCGCCGGCCGGGCCGCCGGGGCTCGTTTCTCTGCGTTTTGACCAGTCAAAAAGCGCGCGCGCGCGCCCGCCCATGTGTGTATGTGTACCATAATGACGACGGTGACGTCCAAGTTGATGTTATTATTTGCCTCATTATATTTCTCGCCTTTGAGGCCTGCTGCTGCGGCTGCCACTACTACTTGCCACCACGCCACTCGCTTGATCGCAATTAAAATTCGCAGGAATTCCAGCTGAGCGCGAGACATCAAGTACACACACGCGCTCGTCGAGGGCCGAGGGGGGGGGGGGGAGGGGGAGCGACTGTGTACTCGCGGGCCCCGCCCCGCCCCGCCCCCGTACCTGCGGCGCGATCGTACGGGGCGATATGAGTGTTGAGCGAGCCCGGGCAGAGAGTGTCTTTGTGAATGAACGCCTGAGTGACGGATGTGACGGAGAGGCGAGGGCGCAGGAGAGAGCGGGGCGGGGGAGCAATTCTCTTCCGGCGTGTCTCGTCTCTCCTTTTTTCCTACCTCCCCGGCCTGGACCTCCGTAGCAGGTCGCTCCTTTGTTTGAATCCCGTGTGTTGTTATTTGCACGCCCTCATGAGTAAACTCATACAGGACACGCACAACTTGCAAATACACACACACACACATCTAGGTTGTTTCCACTAGGCAAGCCTTTGCGCTCTTCATTATAACCGCACAAACCTAGCTCAATGACGCCTCTCTCTCCCAGCTGCCCAGTTTGTGAAAGAGTTTATGTGTTCTGGTGACTGCGCCCAGGGACACACGCGCGAAAACCGACATGAGCAAAAGATTTGATCCCTTTAAAAGGAGGCGGACGTCCTTCAAACGCGCGCACACGCACACACACAAACTCACTCTCACTGACCGGATACGACCTCACGGTCTAGGCTTTGGGCAGCACACTTCGCTTTTAAACTGCCATTTGTTTACTTGGTGCGTGAGCCATATCATTCGGTTAGGCAACCCTTAACTAGCAGGTGAAATGATAGATCGCCTTCCTGCTCACCTGCGCGCCGTGGAGAGCCAGGCGCTTCGCTTTGCCTTGGCTTCCGGCCCGGCCCGGGGCCCGGGTCGGGTCGGGTCGGCCACTTCATTAGGCATTCAGAAGGACACGATCTACTGTTCTGTACATTTGGCTCGGCCTTGGCTTTGGACGGCAGCTGAGCACGGCAGGGCAGGGCAGGGCAGGGCGGGGCGGGGCGGGCCGGTCCCGTTACAGGACAGGGCGCACCGTCACCGTGCCGCGCGCTTCCCTGTATTATCATTATTTCCCCACTTTGATGTTGGCTTCGGCGTGGCGCGTGACACATACAGGACCCGTGGTGAGAAACGAGCTCAGAAAACAGCAGGGTTACCAAAGGGCCTAGTAGTAACGCAAGGGGCGATACCGGACGGCGGCGTCGCGGAAGAGACACGGGATGGTAACGAAGCGAGGCGCGGCGCGGGTGCACGCGCCCGCGTAGCGTTACGTGCTTGTTGCATGAATGTCCTAAACGTGTCCCGTCCCAGGGCGTAGCCAAGGCCCCGACGACCCCCGGCCCGGCCCGGCCGGCCGGCACCGGCAGGCTAGCCCAAGGCCGCGCCGCGCCCCGCACCGCCGACGCCTAGGCTGTCGGCGTAAATCGCAGTAGAAGGACGCGGCGCGGCGGGACGCGACGCCAAGGTGCTTGGCACTCCCCGCGGCCCGGCCCGGCCCGGGCCCCGCGCTGCCGAGTCTAGAGGCTCAGTTTTTCCTTGTTACAAAACTAGCAATGAATTTAATGTTCCATTTCACCCACCTGGGCACATGAACTTTCAAAGCGGTTGCCTATTGTCCGTGTACCTCAGAGTTTCGGTCTTCAACTCCACGAAACTCCCATTCAGACTTGGTTAAAACTGAAAATCGTAAAACCTGCTCGCTCTGCCAAACTCCGCCCGAATCCATAATCCTATAGCTCCAGCACCTCATTAGCGATTTCCAGATCCAATACGCCGCAGAGCAGATGTAACTTTGTTTTAAAAAAAATAAAATAAAAACGGACCGAGAGCAAAGAACACGGCTTTGAATACCTAATAAGACAGACAGCTCTCAAAATTTTTACATCGGCCGAAAAAAAATATGGCGGGGCAGCGCGTGGGGCACTCATTTATTATTCGCTTTTCTTTGTTGCATCACACAGCCGCCTTGTTTTAACTCGCCCCCTCTTCGACCTAGACACGTCGCAGGTTTCTCAGAAAATGCGTCTGGTTTTACTTCTTTTCCCTCCAGTTTTATGTGCTAGAAGTCCTTTAGTGCGTCTCGTCTTGGCCGCGACCTGCCGTCTGGACTGGAGTCCACGAGCGGCCGGCCCGGCCCGTCAGGCAGACGAAGGCTTCCGATAGACGCCATGAATGCGACCCATCTTCATCATTTCTACTTTGTCGAGGAAATTTACGAGCCGGTCTCGTGAAGACGACAGGCAGACCGGCCGTTCGTCAGTCACTTCATTGGCACCGCGCGCTGTAAACGCATTTCCGCGTGTGTGCGTTATCTTGGAGCGATCGGGCCTGAAGATGTCGCTAGCCGCCGGGTCCGTCACGAAACGGACGAAAAAGAGACAAAAATCTGACGCGTAGCCCACCTGATGACGTTAGTCTCAACGCTTTTTTTTTTTGCTCTCGATGATTTTTTTTCCCCTTTTCTGGTCGAGTTTCAGCAGCAGCCGCAGCAGCAGCACTGTCCGCGGCCTCACTGCCCATCTCCTCGAGACATGAAATCCCTTGGAATAAGCTACGCTCGTGGAATTGTTTCAAACTAATTATGTGACACTGGTCCTGCGTTCCGAGTCCCCGGGCCGGGCCGGGCCGGGCCGGGCCCGGGGCTACAGGCGCGGGGCCTGCGCCATTTATCGTCGCTCAGACAGCTGCGCCATTCCTGGAAGCGGCTGTTTGGCATAACGTCCTTTCGTCCGCCTTAGAGGTCAAAATCCCATCGCGTTCAAATTTTTTTGGGACCCTCCTCTCCCTTGCAATACGGCGGTAGGCAGCGCCCGCGAAACATGGCGGCGCCCTTCTCGGCCCAGCCCAGCGCCACGGGCCACTCCGCCGCTCCCATCCCATCCCATACGCCTTTCAAACCACAGGAGAGGCGACTGGATATGCTTAAAAATGAATCACAAAATACGCAAATGGAGGCGACTGATACCTGTTCGTCCGGCTCGGCTCGGCACGGGGTGGTGACGTCCGCTGGACCGCTGCGCAGCGCCGCCCGCCCCCTGGACCTGGACGCCCCTGGAACACACGAGAAAAGTTGGAGACAATGGGGGGATACGTCATGCCGAGGCAGGAGTGGAAATGTCCCCTCGTCTGTGCGAGCGTGCGTGTGTGAGTGTGTGTCCTAAAGGTTTGAAGAACAACTTTCGTTTCTTTTTTTTCTTTGTTTTCTCGTGCTTTATTTTCCAGAATAAAGTTCTCGTAAAATAAAAAAAATCGACCCCTGAAAAGGTCATTGAGCTTTTTCGAGCTGCGCGAGCGAGCGCGACCATATTCGCACGCATACTGCATGCATCAGACTCGCACATTATATCACACACGGGCAGAGCGGAGAGCGAGGAGCGAGCACGCGCAGGAGAGAAAATAAAAAGAGATGTAGGAAATGTACACGCGTGATTGTTGACGCCCACGGCATGAAGGTGCTGGGTCACGCGCCATTTGAGCGGCGTGCATGTCCACCTGCAGGGGGCTAGCGGGGCGGGGCGGGGCGGGGCGGGGCGAGGCGAGGCGGGGCGAGGCAGGGCGGGGCGGGGCGTGGCGGAGCGGGGCGCGGGGGCAGAGAGTGCAGCTGCCGGCCGGGGCGGAGGGAAGTCCGGTGGCGGTGCTCAGCCCAGCGCGGCGCAGGCCTCTCCAGGTGATGTGTTGACACCTGGTACGCGGGGGCTCCTCCTCGTGAGGGCACACCGTGACGCTGCGAGAACCATTGAGGTAAGAAGGGGACGCGTTGCGGCGTGGGCGGGGCGGGGCGGGGCGGGGCAGGACCAGCTGGGCCGCAATAACAAGAGGGCCACCGCGCCACAAGGGAAATTAGCTCCCAGGAGGACGCCGTCGACGGACGTGTGGCCGCCCCGCCCCGCCCCGCCCCGGGCCAGTACAGGGCGCGTGCACGGCTGCGGCGGCGTCAGAGTGTCAGAGGGCCACGCCGGTGGCAGGCGGCCTGCTCTTTGAAAAATGAGGACTTGATCGCCGCCTAATGCCTTTCGCACCTCCGCTCCGCTCCGCTTCGGCGGCTCTTCAAGCGTGACTCTGTCCTTTCCGCGCGGCCCGTGCATGTGCAGGCCGCCCCGCCCCGCCCCGCCACGCCGGAGGTGTCAATAAGACGCCACAAAGCCGAGGTGCACGTTTTTGAGAAATGTTCTCCCCCCGGAGCGGAGCGGAGCTGACGGACGAATGGCTTCCACTCCAGCGCGCCGCGCGCCGCACGCAGAGCAGCACGCTCCAAACACCCATAATACAGTGCGGGCTGAATGAATGCTTGAAACTATATTTTAATGACCACGAGAAGCCCACCGTCCCGTCTGCAGCTGTCTGCTGCATCACGGGGCGGGTGGAGCCGGGGCATGGGGCATGGGGCATGGGGCCGGGGCATGGAGCCGGGGCATGGGGCCGGGGCATGGAGCCGGGGCATGGGGCCGGGGCATGGGGCCGGGGCATGGGGCCGGGGCAATGCACAGCGCGCTCAATGTAGGGCAAGGTGAGGCGGGGCGCGGGCGGGGCCGGACCAGGGGAGGGTGCGCATAGGTGAGCGCGGGTGGCAGTCTATAACGGGTGCGGGCCGGCCGATAATCGCCAAACATCCACCCGGCGCCAGAGCCAGCGTCACGCCCGAGCGACTGATATACTGTACGACGCGCCCGTGCGAACCCAAAGCCTCCCCCTACCCCCCCCCCTCCCCTTCTTGAGGACGCGGGCGTCGGATCAGGCGACAGAGATATAGAGGCGGACAGAGAAAGAAATAGTGCGCGAAACAGACAGCGTGAGAGAGACGCTGTTCGCCCCGCGCTGCGCTCGCTGGCCGGCCAGGTCACAGGCTTAGCGCCACGAGTAGGGTGGCGTGGCGCTGGCTCGTGGTTCGGCGCCTCGGCTCGGCTCGGCCCTACGGCGGCGCGGTCGTTCGTTTCGCCGAAAGCTGCTCACAAGAGACGGCCAGGCCAGCACACCTCTTTAGCGCCCCCTCCTGTCCCCGCCCCTCGCGCCGCCGCCACGCCGCGCGCCAAGACAAGCACATTCCCCAGGGCGCTGAGGAGAAGCCCGCGCGACCACTGCGCCGCCGGCGACGCCAACGACATTCCCCGGCCAGCGCGCCTCGTGTCGTGGAATACATAGACACAAGAATGAAGGTCTGCGGGGCGGGGCGGGCGCGACGCGGGAGCGAGCTTCCCACCGGGCGCGAAGGCACACGAGACCCGTACGGGCGTACGCTGCACCGGCGCGGTGCGGCGCCGCGCGGGGCCAGGGACCGCTCTCCCCTTCCCTATCGCCTCCGCAGGCCGCGCCGGGCGAGAGGGCCGCGGAGAGGATGCGGGAGATGGGGGCCTGCAGCCGCGTTGAGTCAGCGGGTCTCACGTGGCGTCTGGCCCGGCGTCTGGCTGCTGCAGCCGGGGCGGGGCGGGCAGGGGCGCGGCGGGCGGGGCGGGGTGGGGCGCGGCGGGGCGCGGCTCGGCGGGGGTCCGCGTCACACTGACCCCACCGCACCGCAGCGAGCGCAGGAGCCGCTGCATGCGCCACGGCCCGGGGTGCCCCAGCCCGGCCCCGGCGCGCTCGCGCTGCTGGCCGCTCACGCCCCACCGCGACGACCTCTGGCGGCCGGCGTCGCAAGCGGACCGCGCCGGGCCGGGCCGCGCGCCGCGAGCCGGGGCGCAGCTCTAGCAGCAGGGCCGTCGCGACGCCCTGTCCCACTTCACCGAGGGCATCTAGGGCACGCGGTGTAGGGCAGGACGCGCAGGCACGTGGCGTCTGGGCGGGTTATGTCAGCGCGCCGCCCGCCCCGCCGCACTGGCGCCGTTTACACAGTGGAGGCAGAGTGTACAGGCCAGGCCGGTAGCGGCGCGGCGCGGCGGTGCGGAGAGGGGCGGCTGCCACGGCCCGCTGGCCTCCAGGTGCTGCCCCCACCCTCGCACGCACCCTCTTCCAGCTTTTAGCACGTCCGAGTGGCAGCGGCCGCTGCCACCACGGCCCCGACAACACGCGACAGGTGCACCTGCAGGTGCCCCGGCGACAGGTGGGGCCCAGCTGCAGGTGCCGCAGAGCATGTGTCATCCATCCGCCCAGCCGGCGGCGGGGCGGGGCCGGGCGGGGCGGGGCGGCGCCCTGGCCGCTGACCGGGCAGACTGCTAAAGGCTTATCAGCGCGTCGTGTTCCCACGGGGGGTGGGGAGCGGGACGGGAGCGGTCGGCGACCAGAGCCCCAGCCAGCTCGGGCAAAGGACTCAGGTCCGTTCTCGGGACGGCGGGGTGTGAAAGGAAACCTCCGGCCAGGAGGAGTCCCTGCAGATACACGAGAAAGGCGCGGGCCGTGCGTCGTTGGAGAGGACGACGACGCGCTTGGTGTCGGAGAGGCACAGCACGGGGGCCGGGCGAGGACGGGCACGAGTGGTGCAGACTTAGCACGGCACACCAGTGACACATTACACCTCTTATCTTCTCATACACACACTCACATCTTCAATTCATTTCTCTTCCTCAATTTATAAATACACCACCTTTTTTTGGAGGGGCGGGGAGCGGGGGGTTTACACTGGAACGCCCAACCTTTTTTGCAGTTTTTATTATTTGTGTCCTGTCTACGTCCACCCTCACCCTGGGAAACCAGAGACACACGCGCAGATTTCTCGGCTGCTGGAGCCCCGGCCCCGGCCCCGACCCCCTCCAGCAGCCCCCTGCCGTGCCGTGCTGCTGCACGCGGGGCGCGACACGGAGCCGAGCTGAGCCGAGCGGAGCAGCCAATGAACTTGGTTGTCCCCGGCCGGACACGCTACATGCGCTGCTGCTGCTGCAGCGCGTTGCGTGCATGAACGGCTCCCGTGACGTGTCGTGTCGAGGTCGGCTCACTGTCCCGTGTCAGGTGCAGCGTGCAACGCTCCCGCACCGCTCGCTCTGGACCAGGTCACGAGATGAAGCCCTGCAGTGTGTTCAGAGCGCCCCCCGTTAGGCGAGATGCACGCCTCCCTCCACCCGCCCCCTAAACGACCACCCCTGATCGTCGCCGTGTGGCGGACAATTCCGTCGTCAGAGTCGTAAAAATACCTGCTACCTGCGCCCGCGCTAGCGAGCAGGCCGTGGTGGGCTTCCTGTCGCGTTCGGCCATGAAGCGCTTTTCGACACCTGTCTCGGATGCACGTGGCCCCTCCAATTTGGCCCACCACTTGGCCCGGCGCCGCCGGACAGGAAGCCGAGCCGCATCCTCTCCGTGGCCCCGCGCGCGCCAATGCTCGATCGGTAGGTGGGGGGGAGGGGGGCAGACACGTCGGTCCGCCACACCACGCCCCGGCACGCCGCACCAGCACGCGTGCCTCGCCCCGCCGGACCAGCAATTACTCCGCAATAATAATTACGCACGGGGTGGCGCGGCGTGGCGGCGGGCGTGCCGACTCAAGCGGCACGTCGCCTGCGCTGCAGCGGCGGCATGTGCGGCGGGCGGCCGCGATACCAGGGGCGTTCCCGTGACTATCTTCGCGACGGGCTTTTTGCCTACCCGACGCGCGGATAGTGAGTCTGCCTATCTGACGACTTGTTACAGGATGTATCCACTTTGCGATACGCGCAGCCCCGCCCGCGGGCAGCCCACGCACGGTGGAACATACACGGACAGAGGCAAGTGAACTCGCGGGGCGGCCGCGAAAGTTGACGTCATATCGCACACCTTACACGGCGATCGCTAATCTATTCCTCTCCGCAGCAGGTTGATAAAGGCATAAACTGAGCGGCGCGGGGCCGGCAGGGCGCTATAAAACCGTGTCCGTCTGCACTAAAAGCCGCGCCGCGCCCATTAAGTCTCCCGACATGCGAGTAAACGCGATAGTTTTGCATGTCGTCGCTAATAATGCCAGAGTAAAACGGCTCCGCGACTTAATTCTGCCGCGACCTCCGAAATTAAAAGGCGCCATAAAAACTTTTTTATGGCGGACGTACCCTGTTGCCCGCGTGTTCGTGCGCCGGCGGGCAAAGTGGGTTGTCATGTAAACTCAGAGTAAGAAGAGGGGTTTTCACGTAATTAGACCATTTTATTTTTAAAAATCTCTAGTATAGGACCTGTAAATACCTTTCATAGAACTCCCTATTTTTCCATTTTAACCCACCCTGTAACCACTCTCTGCAGATTAATAAAAGAGGGTGCAATTTTCACGGCCTACCTAATGGCGCCTTGTTTTCACATAAAAAGCCAAGCGCGGCAAATCGACTCTCCTCCCTATTCATTCATTCGCGATGAAGCCCAGCGCGGGCTCTAATGAGCTCGACAGTCAGCGCGCGGGGAGCCCCTCCGTCCAGCCGCGAGGCGCACTGACCTCAGCACAAAATCCCAGCCATAACGAAACGGCGCCAAACGGCTCCATTTAAGGCCAGTTACGTGGAACAAAAATGCTGAGCACGATATAGCAAGCACTAAAATAGTCGCCACCGTTCTCTTTTCCCTGGCGGGTTTTTGGGTAAAGGCTGCCAAACGAGCACGGCGAGCGAAATTACTGGCATGAACTAGTGCGAGAGAGCGCGCGGGCGGGTGGCGCGGCGGTGAGCTCAACGCGCGGTAGCACGGCGATGCCGGCGCGTCGCGGCGCCGTCGCGACGCCACCCTAATCGTCCACGAAATGGACCGCTGCGCCTCATATAGAGGCAAGCCGGGCGTTCCAAAGTCGCGCATCACCAAGCATCGCGGAGGGCCTTGGTCCGCACCCTCGGCGGGCGGGCGCGGCTGCGGGCGGCTGCGGCCTTCCCGCCCACGCACTAGTTTTACGCGGTCTCAGCACGGCTCAGCTGTTTGGAGACCGCGCACAGCAGTGCGGGGGCGTCGCACGTCAATTTGTGACGTTGGCCGCTGACTCACGCGGATCGCCGTTCGATCACCACCGTCAAATTTATTAACCGTGGGCGGGGAAGGGAGGGGGGGGGGGGGTGATCAACACATACGATTAGCAGCAGCGGAGAAGCGCAGCTGACCAAGGAAACTGATTCCCATCCCCATATAGCGGCAGGAGCGTGAAATTTCACACACCAAGTTCAAGTTGGAGCGGCTCGGCCCCGACGCACTGCAGCGGAGCACCGCCCCGCGGCCACCGCGCCGTCAGCAGTCCTCGCGCAAAACCCAAAACAAATCGCCGGCGGGCCCGATGGCCCCGATGCGCGAGCGTTTCTCCTAAAACCGCAAACAATAAACACACGGCGCGGGGTGCACCGCCGGCCAACCCTTGCGCGTCGAGATCGTCTGAACGGCCGTCAGTCGTCGATAGGTCTCATTGCTGGCCGCAGTTGGCTCGCTCCGCGCGGTGACAGAGGCCGTGGTGCAACGGGGACTTCCCTGTATCGCGATGGGTGCCGTTCGCGGAGCCGTGTGCTGGCGGCACGCTTTCGTTTTCTCGCTAGTACTCGTGGCCACACTTCAGCCTCTGCCTGTGAGTGCTATTAGTGACATCGGGAACGGATACGCAATTTTGTGTTCAGTGATAGTGCCCTACAGCACAAAGTGTATCAATTAGTGCGATGGAAATGTGACACCAGTGAAAGTGTTGTGAAGTGCGACTATTAAAGTGCTTCGATCAGCACTACAGGGGCAATGTAAAAGCCCAGGGCCTTCCAAAATCGATGACAAAAATAGCACAGTTTTTCCAGTGATTTTGAATCATTTATCATTTTTTGTCAGTTACTATTTTCCGATTTCGGGAGGGTTCATATTTTTCTGGGTGTGGGCAGGGTGAGGCGAAATGCCTGACTGTTCGTAATGCTGCGCGTAATGCAAGCTGCACGAGGCTAAATATTTCAAGCACTGAACACATTCGTTTTATTGCTGTTTCAGGTGCTCGCAAAACCTGCATCTCTAGGCGCAACTTTTAGTGCCCTTGTCAACCACGTTAGCAGTACTAACAGTAGCAACAATGCGAACGGGACTGTCGGGGGGACTATCGTCTCCAGCATGAACAGTGCCTCTGAGACGGGGTCCCTGTCAGACCTCTACTCCAGGCTGAGCTCGTTCATCACGAGCCTGCTAAGCTCCGTGTCTTCGTACTTCAGCGGCATCAACGATGACGCCGGCGTCAACACAGTGACTTTTAACGTAAGTGCGACCGGCGTGCAACCCAGCTCTGGGTCTAACTCCTCGACCACGACCACGTCAACTTTAAGCACGAGCACCGATTCAACTACTGAGTCGTCAACGACGACAGCGAGTTCGACCAGCGCTTCATCTACAACTGAGTCATCGACTCCATCAAGCTCAACGACCAGCACGTCTTCCACCAGGTATCTTATCTTTGAATTTTTAACTTAACAACGAATAAGGGTTTGCAATCTTGTGGAGTTGCTACAAATTAAATTATTTGAAAACAGTTAAATTTAAACCCTGAAAGAAGAAGGATCTAAAATAAAACTTGACGTATGTTAGCAGCAGCCAAGCAACTACGGCAGATACAGCAATACAGGCATCGAATTCACTAAGCGGCGTGGATGCAAACGGTGATACATTCGCATCAGTTAGTGTCTCCGTGCCGGGTGCAAGTGCTAGCGCAGCCACAGGCACAGCTAATGGAACGAGCTCAAACAGCACGTCAAACACATCCGATAGGTAAATGATAGAACACCGCGGCCGCCATGTCACAGCAGAACGCTAGTGCAAAGCAAAATGTGAAGGATTTCAAACCCTTACTGGAAGCAATTAAAACATTTTCATTTTAGGAGTTAAATAATAAAATAATTTCTCTTATTAAACAGTGCATCGTCCACAAATAGTAGCGCCTCAACAGCGTCAACGGCATCAACCGCAACCAGCTCCGCTGATACGAGTTCAACAACAAACTCAGATTCCACAACGGAATCGTCGACAACAGCTGCATCAACAAGCACCAGCGGCACGACCCAAGCTGATTCTACGAGCACGGCATCGTCATCCTCGTCAGCCGCGTCATCATCAAGCTCATCAACATCCTCAAGCACTTCGACCACCGCCGCCTCCAGCAACAGCACTGCTACGGCCACGGGCAGCACTTCGACCACGTCAACCGATACAACAACTTCGAGCAGCACCACTGAGGACCCTAACTCAACAACCACATCTTCAACTACAACGTCAACAACAGAGTCGCCTACGACCACAGCGGCGTCGACCAGCACTAACGCTACTACCACCGCAGATTCCACCAGCACGGCGTCATCGTCGTCCACGGCTTCTTCCTCCACAACCGCCAGCTCGTCAACCAACGCAAATTCTCAATTGCTTGATATTAGTCTCTCGAGCAATTCCTCAAGTTCTTCTTCAAGCGAGTAAGAGTCTTAAACGTTTTAAACGCAAACTGATTTTTATGTACAAATAACTATATTCTTTCTTTCCAGCGCCACCACTTCAACACCAACATCATCATCTACGACCTCGACAACAGAGTCGCCCACGACTACAACCACTGCAGCGTCGACCAGCACTAACGCTACAACAACTGCTGACTCAACAAGTACAGCGTCATCGTCCTCTACGGCGTCTTCCTCAACAACCGCTGGCTCGTCGACGTCAAGCACTTCGACCACTTCAAGTGATACAACTTCGAGCAGCACCACTGAGGACCCTAACTCAACAACCACATCCTCATCTACGACCTCGACAACAGAGTCACCCACGACCACGACCACTGCCGCCTCCACCAGCACTAACGCTACGACCGCCGCTGACTCTACCAGCACAGCATCATCTTCCTCGACGGCGGCCTCATCTTCAACCGCCAGCTCGTCGACGTCAAGCACTTCGACCACCGCCGCTGCCAGCAATAGCTCTACTACGGCCACCGACAGCACTACGACCACTTCCACGAGCAGCACCACTGAGGATCCTAACTCAACAACATCATCATCTACGACCTCGACAACAGAGTCGCCCACGACTACAACCACTGCAGCGTCGACCAGCACTGACGCTACGACCACGGCTGACTCAACAAGCACAGCGTCATCGTCCTCCACAGCATCTTCCTCTTCAACTGCCAGCTCGTCGACGTCGTCAAGCACTTCGACCACGGCTGCTGCCAGCAATAGCTCTACTACGGCCACAGACAGCACTTCGACCACGTCCACGAGCAGCACCACAGAGGACCCTAGCTCTACCACTACAACAACGACCACGTCAACATCAACGACAGAGTCACCCACGACCACGACGACTGCGGCGTCGACCAGCACTAACGCTACGACCGCCGCTGACTCTACCAGCACAGCATCATCTTCTTCGACGGCGGCTTCATCTTCAACCGCCAGCTCGTCGACGTCAAGCACTTCGACCACCGCCGCTGCCAGCAATAGCTCTACTACGGCCACCGACAGCACTACGACCACTTCCACGAGCAGCACCACTGAGGATCCTAACTCAACAACATCATCATCTACGACCTCGACAACAGAGTCGCCCACGACTACAACCACTGCAGCGTCGACCAGCACTGACGCTACGACCACGGCTGACTCAACAAGCACAGCGTCATCGTCCTCCACAGCATCTTCCTCTTCAACTGCCAGCTCGTCGACGTCGTCAAGCACTTCGACCACGGCTGCTGCCAGCAATAGCTCTACTACGGCCACAGACAGCACTTCGACCACGTCCACGAGCAGCACCACAGAGGACCCTAGCTCTACCACTACAACAACGACCACGTCAACATCAACGACAGAGTCACCCACGACCACGACGACTGCGGCGTCGACCAGCACTAACGCTACGACCGCCGCTGACTCTACCAGCACAGCATCATCTTCTTCGACGGCGGCTTCATCTTCAACCGCCAGCTCGTCGACGTCAAGCACTTCGACCACCGCCGCTGCCAGCAATAGCTCTACTACGGCCACCGACAGCACTACGACCACTTCCACGAGCAGCACCACTGAGGATCCTAACTCAACAACATCATCATCTACGACCTCGACAACAGAGTCGCCCACGACTACAACCACTGCAGCGTCGACCAGCACTGACGCTACGACCACGGCTGACTCAACAAGCACAGCGTCATCGTCCTCCACAGCATCTTCCTCTTCAACTGCCAGCTCGTCGACGTCGTCAAGCACTTCGACCACGGCTGCTGCCAGCAATAGCTCTACTACGGCCACGGACAGCACTTCGACCACGTCCACGAGCAGCACCACAGAGGACCCTAGCTCTACCACTACAACAACGACCACGTCAACATCAACGACAGAGTCACCCACGACCACGACCACTGCGGCGTCGACCAGCACTAACGCTACGACCGCCGCTGACTCTACCAGCACAGCATCATCTTCTTCGACGGCGGCTTCATCTTCAACCGCCAGCTCGTCGACGTCAAGCACTTCGACCACCGCCGCTGCCAGCAATAGCTCTACTACGGCCACCGACAGCACTTCGACCACTTCCACGAGCAGCACCACTGAGGATCCTAACTCAACAACAACATCATCATCTACGACCTCGACAACAGAGTCGCCCACGACTACAACCACTGCAGCGTCGACCAGCACTGACGCTACGACCACGGCTGACTCAACAAGCACAGCGTCATCGTCCTCCACAGCATCTTCCTCTTCAACTGCCAGCTCGTCGACGTCGTCAAGCACTTCGACCACGGCTGCTGCCAGCAATAGCTCTACTACGGCCACGGACAGCACTTCGACCACTTCCACGAGCAGCACCACAGAGGACCCTAGCTCTACCACTACAACAACGACTACGTCAACATCAACGACAGAGTCACCCACGACCACGACCACTGCGGCGTCGACCAGCACTAACGCTACGACCGCCGCTGACTCTACCAGCACAGCATCATCTTCTTCGACGGCGGCTTCATCTTCAACCGCCAGCTCGTCGACGTCAAGCACTTCGACCACCGCCGCTGCCAGCAATAGCTCTACTACGGCCACTGACAGCACTTCGACCACTTCCACGAGCAGCACCACAGAGGACCCTAGCTCTACCACTACAACAACGACTACGTCAACATCAACGACAGAGTCGCCCACGACTACAACCACTGCAGCGTCGACCAGCACTGACGCTACGACCACGGCTGACTCAACAAGCACAGCGTCATCGTCCTCCACAGCATCTTCCTCTTCAACTGCCAGCTCGTCGACGTCGTCAAGCACTTCGACCACGGCTGCTGCCAGCAATAGCTCTACTACGGCCACGGACAGCACTTCGACCACTTCCACGAGCAGCACCACAGAGGACCCTAGCTCTACCACTACAACAACGACTACGTCAACATCAACGACAGAGTCACCCACGACCACGACCACTGCGGCGTCGACCAGCACTAACGCTACGACCACGGCTGACTCAACAAGCACAGCGTCATCGTCCTCCACAGCGTCTTCCTCTTCAACTGCCAGCTCGTCGACGTCGTCAAGCACTTCGACCACGGCTGCTGCTAGCAATAGCTCTACTACGGCAACCGACAGCACTTCGACCACTTCCACGAGCAGCACCACTGAGGATCCTAACTCAACAACAACATCATCATCTACGTCAACATCCACGACAGACTCGCCCACGACTACAACCACTGCAGCGTCGACCAGCACTGACGCTACGACCACGGCTGACTCAACAAGCACAGCGTCATCGTCCTCCACAGCATCTTCCTCTTCAACTGCCAGCTCGTCGACGTCGTCAAGCACTTCGACCACGGCTGCTGCCAGCAATAGCTCTACTACGGCCGCGGACAGCACTTCGACCACTTCCACGAGCAGCACCACAGAGGACCCTAGCTCTACCACTACAACAACGACTACGTCAACATCCACGACAGAGTCACCCACGACCACGACCACAGCGGCATCGACAAGCACTAACGCTACGACCACCGCAGATTCCACCAGCACGGCGTCATCGTCCTCCACGGCGTCTTCCTCTTCAACCGCCAGCTCGTCGACGTCAAGCACTTCGACCACCGCCGCAGCCAGCAATAGCTCTACTACGCCCACTGACAGCACTTCGACCACTTCCACGAGCAGCACCACTGAAGATCCTAACTCAACAACAACATCATCATCTACGACCTCGACAACAGAGTCGCCCACGACTACAACCACTGCAGCGTCGACCAGCACTGACGCTACGACCACGGCTGACTCAACAAGCACAGCGTCATCGTCCTCCACAGCATCTTCCTCTTCAACTGCCAGCTCGTCGACGTCGTCAAGCACTTCGACCACGGCTGCTGCCAGCAATAGCTCTACTACGGCCACTGACAGCACTTCGACCACTTCCACGAGCAGCACCACAGAGGACCCTAGCTCTACCACTACAACAACGACTACGTCAACATCCACGACAGAGTCACCCACGACCTTGACCACAGCGGCATCGACAAGCACTAACGCTACGACCACCGCAGATTCCACCAGCACGGCGTCATCGTCCTCCACGGCGTCTTCCTCTTCAACCGCCAGCTCGTCGACGACGTCAAGTACTTCTACAACCGCAGCATCAAGCACAGCCGCGGACAGCACTTCGACCACAAGCGAGTAAGTGTTGTTTAGGTAGTGAGAATAAAATACAATTAATCGTGTAGTGCTAATATTATTTTTTATTTTTAGCTCAACTACGTCTACTACTACTGTGGCAACAACGACGACCGAAGATGACTCAAGTTGCGAGGTCGTAGGAGTAACGGACATTCCAACATCATCTAGTAACCTTACGAATATTGACGCCCTGCGAGCTATACTCTTTAACGAATTTTTGAAGAGTGTTAAATGTTCGTGTAATAGAAAGAGGCGAACAACGGTTGCGTCTTAGTATTTTTAACTATTGATTTTATTTATTTATAAATAGCTGTTTTCTTAAAAATTAAAAACCAAAAAATGTATGTTATTGTTTGATACTTTTTATGTTGAAATGAGAAAAGAAAAGTTGTATAGTAACTATGCGTACGGTAACGTTTAGTGTAGCTTATGACTGAATTATACGTCACACAAAATACCTGTATTTTTAATTTTCTTCTGTCAACGAATCCCTGTGAAATTTTTCATGCAAAATAGTCCATTTAAAAATTAAAATTCAAGGGATTTCACACCAGGAAATGATTTTCGCATGAAATGAGGAATCGAAAGAGCAGCCAGGGTTGGCTGGACACAAACACGGTCTCTTAAAGGAGGCGAAGTATTTCTGAGCGCAGGAGCGCGAAAGAAGTTCAGGTACGGTTCCTCGAATCGACGCTCTTGCCCATTTTCACAGGATGACGCTCCGGAAATGCCATGCACACCATACCGCCCGGCCGCAGCATAACTCGGCAAGGGGTCTGCGTCCGGCGGGCTAGCGGGTGCCCGCTACATGCATTTTGCTCTCACAAAAAAGAGCAAATCAAACGCCAAAGTAATTCACGTGCGACTGCAAAGCATGATGGTCGTGCGTGAGCACGCGCGTGCGTCGTGTCAACATTACCATAAACGCCTTGCGACCGGCACGCGTGGACCGGTCATCACGCACAGGTCCTCACCCAGGGCTGCGTACATTTTCCGAAGTTATACAAATTTGCCCTCCTTGCCTAAAAACTCTAACGAATAGGTGGAAAATTGCCAGAATAAATTTAACGCTTTCGACTAAACAATAAACTCAATTACAAAATTCAAGAGGCAAATATACCCCATCCCAGCCCCTAAAACAATTCGTAATTTGAGCGTGACCCCATGCCCTGGGCTCTGGGCAACCTGGGACACCGCCCCTATCCTCCACGGCGCGGCGGCGGGCCGCCCCTGGATATGCGGGGTATTGCCGACGCATGCTGACGCCTCATCGGACTAGATCACAATGAATTCTAATTATTAGTCGCGTGCGAACAGACTCGTAAATGTCTCGCACCGTGCCGGCCGCCACCGACATGCCCCGCCCCGGCCCGCATAGGACAACATTATCGGGCCGGCTATCAGCACAATCTTATGAATAAGTTGTTGTCTACCGCGCGCCGTGCGCTGCGCTTGGGGCGACATGGGGGAGCATGCGGCGCCCAGGGGGGCAGGGGGCGAGCCTCTATGGGCGAGACCACATGGCCACATGACACAGGGCGGGAGGGGGCCGCCGCGCCGACTCTAATGAGGAGGTGTTTACTCCTTCACTTATCGGCGGGGGAGCAGAGGAACCGCCACCAGCGCAGAACTATCTTTGACTAGCGCGAATACAAGCAGCCGAGCGTAAGACGTCTGCGGGAAGGAGGCAACAGAGGAGAAACTTCGCACGGCCCCGCGAGCCACTATGCAAGAAGACACCGGTAGAGACTTATTAAAATCTCTAAACGCCTGGTGGGTAGGCAAATTCCAGCTGCATGAAAGATGTAGGCATAATACCAACCTGAGTAAGGCACTTTAGTTGCGGCCCACATGCAGCCTGGCCTGGCCCGGGCGGAGGAAGACACAAAGAGGGGCGGGGAGAGTGGAGCACAGCGCGTGCCGTGAACCACCTGTTCACCTGGCGGCACCAGCGGCACCAGCGGCACGCCCAAACAGCAGGTGCATAGGGGGCGGGGCCCGGCCCCAGGCGGCCACCAGACCGAAACAGGCGCGGGGGCGTTGATTTGAGCTATGATTGATTTTAATTCATCTACGTCACAGTAGCGGAATAAGAAAGGGCTGTTCGAAAGTGACTGTGGCACGTCGGCGTTGCATCGAACAGAATAACGTATTTGACACCCACACCTAAACCCTGCACAGGAAAGTAGCAGGGCCTCAACCTGCATGTGTGCGCGGCACAAAAAAGAGTACCTTACACCGCGAGGAATCGTAGAAGAACAACCAAGAAAAACGCATCTCAGAAACGCTGTCACGACACACACACACTCAAAAAAAACACAAGATAGTCTTCCCGCACCTGTTCTTGTGGGGAAAGAAAAAACGGGACAATTACCGCTGGCACACATGCTTTGAGGGAGGAAAAAAAATTAAAAAACGTGTAGAGGGGCTTTACAATGTTGTTGGGGCGCAAGTGCAGTGGTCCCGCCCTGTTCGCAGTCACGCTGCCGGAAGGCACTCGGCCCGGCCTAGCTTCCCCTGCCACTACGCTACCCCTATTTTTCGGCGCTGGGTGTGAAACGGCGTGGAAAATGATCGTTATTCATCCGCATGTACGTGTGAACGGACCACCGCCGCCGAAGGGCTAGGGGCCGGGGGCTGGCCGCCTATTAGCGGGTCCTCGACACGCTCATGCGGCGGGGCGGGGCGGGGCGGGCCACCCCCACGGTTGCAGGAAGCAGACAGTAGGCACAAATGTGTGAAGCAGCCCGCTCCGCTGTCGCCCCGAGTTGTGTTCGTCCATGCCGCACGGGTACCACGTGAGTACCAACACCAACTCCACAAGGGACCCTCACACCCAGTACTGCGCGCACGCGCTCACACACACACACGCGCATACACAGAAACATGTGCCTTGCACGCCCTTCCCCGCCCCGCTACGCCTAATTGGCACGGAACGGCTTCATTTGGGCACAATGCTATCGCTCATTGTGCGGCGTGGCGCGGCGTGGCGTGGCGCGGCGCGGCGGGGGTCAGTACCCCGGGAGGAATGCACGCGTGTTTTACAGCGCGCGCAGGACCACGGCGACCCCTTCATAAGCCCTGCACTGTGTCTCTGTGTCCGCAGCAGCAGCAGAAGGTCCGGAAACCAGGGATGCAAACTTCAGATTTTTGTTCCTTTCCGTTCCTTAGCCATTAACTGCCCTGCCGGAAACACACTGCGCCGCCAATTCTCTCGCACACGGGTCACGTGACACGCTGAATGGCCAGGAGAGCGGAGGGAGGGGGAGAGGGACAAGAAGGGCAGTTTGTTTACCAAGGGCTCCTCCTAAACGAGGAGGGCTGGAAAAGGGGAGAGTCTGCAAAGGGCAAGCGAAGGGCAAGGAAAGAGGAGCGACATGCGCGTGGGGGAGGAGGGGGGGAGGCTGCCAGGGAGGAATGCTGGGCACGCCGATGGGCTGCTTCTGCTCCACTCGCTCGTCGCCAGCCGAGACATGCCAGGACACCCTGGACGGCGTCGTCAGCGGGCGTCAGCGCCTGCGCCAGCCGCCGCTCTTTTGGCGGCGACCTGGCGATGCCTCGTAAACAAGGTAATTTGCCGGCCCTAGGTGGCGCTGTGCCCCGTTATCCGCCCCAGCCCCGCCCCCGCCCCGCCCCCACCTGGGCGGCGAGCTCTTTGAGTCCAGGGCCCTCCTGGACAACGGCACAAGCACCCGCCAGGGCTGTAAATCAGAGGGCCACGATCTGTGAATAGTTTGCGAACCCTCAGGAACCCGAGCGCCGCGCTGCCCCGTGATTAGAAACAACACTAAGGCGGTAATCCCTCATTCTGTCTCGCTCTCCCCTCCTCCTCTCCTCCTCCTCCTCCTCGAGCGGTCTCACTCCCTCCCCCTTTCTAGGAAGAACTGGTGACTATTGTGGCGGAGTTTGACAAGACAAGGAGGCCGTCGTCGTCATGCTGCTGATGGGTGGCCATAAAGTCGCCCCCCTGCGCTCGGACAATTACAAGGAGGCCCACTCGTAGCGGCCAAATAGGGGAATCACCCGTGCGGAGAAAGGTAAACAACAACCTGGAAGGGCGACGCACTTTTACGACGCCTTTGATCCGTTTTAACCAGAGACATGCCATTAGTATGTCTATAGGTTTTAACTGTTTTTACAGAGCGATAAGTTTTGGTTTCCCCGAAAGTTCATCCATTGAAAATTAATGACTGCAACATCCTTTGCAGTGTGGTTAGTATTTGGTTGGCACTGCGGTCCATCGCGTCTTCCGGTGGGACAGCCACATCCCTCCGCCCCCTACCCCACCCCCGGCTATTTTGATCCACAGCGCGAGCTTTCTTTGGTGTCCGCCGAGCGTCCGCCGTGCGTCCGCAGGCACGGTTCGGTCGACAAAAGAGTCCTTTTGCGACGTTGAGCACACAGTTCCGCAGCGCGCCCCGGTTCAGTCTATTTTCGCACATCTTTCCGGCCAGAGCTTATCACTCTGTCCGGGAAGTAATATCTCAGCAGCACTGGCCCGCGCACGCCATGCAAACACACACACAAAAAAGCGAAACTTACGTGTTCGCCGATTTATTTTTTCCCCTCTTTCCATCTCGTCCTCCTCGTCGCCGTCACTTATTTGCTTTTCCCTCCTCGAATTCCATGCTGAATGGGGACGACCGGCATTGGATGCGACACACGAGCTAGGCCCCGACCGAGGGGCCGCGCCCGGCCCGCCCGGCCGGCTCTGCATCTGCACTGCATCCAAAGGGCTGCACACCCAGGGGTGCGGACAAGTCCAATCGAAAAAGAAGAGAGCGCGGAGAAAATATTGCTGAAAACTTCTGGTGGGATTTTGCGGCGGATAAGGACCAAGGACCGTATAACTATATGGTAAGGACACCCTGCAGGTGTCAAAACGTGCGTCGGTTTTGATCAGTGCCGGACCACCCCTACGAAGCCCGCGCTGCTTGCAGTTGTGGAAGAGAGGAATAAGAAGGGAGTAATTCCCTGGAGCAACTTGAGGCGACAGCTTTGACAGGCGAGCACGGTCAGGAAGCGCGAGGCACGGGCCGGGCTGGAGGCGCGCTGGACACACTGGAGGCCGGGCGTGAGCGAGCGGGAGTGTGCTCTGCCCGCGCCGTAAAGAAAGTTCCATGTGTGTGTGTTCGCCTTTCGATTGTCCGCTGCGGCCCACCGGCGTGGTTTAGCCGACGGCATAAACCGCCCTTCAGCCTCTCGCCAAAAACGCTTCATCAAAATTCGACGGGTTTCGGGCGGGCTGTGCGCCAAGGCTTGCGGGCCGCAGGAGCTCCGGGCTCAGCGCTCGCGTGACGTGAAGGGCAGGACAGGGCGGGGCGGGGCGGGGCGGGGCGGGGCGGGGCGGGGCGGGGCGGGCGGGCCGGGCCCCCGCAGGATCCGACCCCGCCCCGCCCCGCCCCGCCCGGCTGGCAAAGCCAGACATTACAATCGACCGCGGTGACGTCACAGACCCCCGCCCCCCGCGCCTACACACGCACCCGCCGCAGCCTCTCCAGCGCTGGAACAACCCCCGCCCTGCGCGGCTAGCGGCGCGCCGGCGGCCTTCAGCTCCCTTCCCTTGCCGCACCGGTTTTACAGCACGTTTATTTTTTCTTGACGGGGGAAAAATTTTGAAACACTACCCGAGGAATTGTATGGAAAGAACTAACGAATGTGAATGTGTGTTGTGTGTGTGAGGAAGACGCAGAGGGAGAGGGACAGGGAGGGGGAGAGGGAGAGGGAGAGAGGGGGAGGGGGAGTCAGACTCGCAGACGATTAAAGAAACAGGATTCAGTCGTGGCCCATCAATAGGTCTGGAGGTCGAATCAGATATCTATTTCCCTATGACAGGCTGTGCTGCCGCCGCCCGGCGGCAGTCATGACTTGCCGTCGACCCAACGCAAAAAAAAGGGAGGAAAAAGAAAAGCTTTAAATGAAAAGTCTGGGAAAAGTCTCGGTGTAAAAAATCTTTTGCATTCGAAAAAGTAAGTGACCTTGGTCTGGCGGCGGAGGGAGAAGAGGGCTCAGGGCCAAGCCAAGCCCAGAGTACTAAAACGTCAGCCGGTACAGTATAGGAGCCACATCCAGTAGTGAGCGAGGTAGATGCGGGCGCTGCTGGCTGGGTACGTCTGGCGTCGCCCCCCCCCCCTCC
Source organism: Frankliniella intonsa (assembly GCA_033675135.1). Taxonomy (NCBI): domain Eukaryota; kingdom Metazoa; phylum Arthropoda; class Insecta; order Thysanoptera; family Thripidae; genus Frankliniella; species Frankliniella intonsa. Next base: position 9,838,563 of record CM066249.1, on the reverse strand, counting down.
CCCACCGCCACACCTCGCCCGCGTCGAGTACATCCTTCTCCGTCTCACTCGCGCGAACGCCGGCCGCAGCGCCGCGGCCATCTCTGTCTGGCCGAGACGCCGGGTCGGCGCGGTTCAGCGTCCGACCCCTTCCCTTCACGCCGCGCCCCCTCTCCCAGCGCCCGCCGTACCCCGCCCCGCCACGCTCCGCCACGCCCCGCCACGCTCGACGCCCGGGTCCTTGTGGTTAGCACACGCACCGGCCGGCAGCGGTACATTCTTGGGGCGTTCGGCCCGTCCGGCCCGGCCCGGCCGCGCACCGTGCGTGCGTGTAGCCAGCAGCGCCTTGTCTCGCCTACCGATAGCGCGACACAACGGCACGGTGCGCCCCGCGCCAGCCAGAGCCAGCCCGTCCACAAGTTACGCGAGACCCGACTCGTTATGTAATTTATGCACGGCAGGCGTCCTTGGGGGGCCTGCCTGGCCGTGGCGCTCAAGGTGACGTCCAACGGTGGTCTAGGAGCACCTCGATAAGGCCGCGATTCATTGCTTCCGTGTGCCGCGCGGCCGTGCGGTGCCGTGCCACCGGCGGATGTCCCCGAACCTGGGCATTGTCTTTGACAAGCAGGAGCGTCCACCGTCGTAATAAGCAGCGAAAGAGCGCGTCTTCTTGTGAGGGGCCCGGCCAGTCCGCTGTCGCAAGACGCCACCGCCGCCGGCTTTGCGTTATCCTTTCCTTATTCCCTTCTCCTTCTCATACGGCGTCGACAGCGTCATCGCGCGCGCCGCCGCCGCCGTCATCCGTTTCCCCCCGCTAACGAGGGTGGTCGTCCGTAAGGCTGTTGCGGTCACGGTTAGTTAGCGCACCGCGAGGCATACAGCCCGGAGCGGGGAGGGGAGGGAGGGAGGAGGGAGGGATTGTTACAAGTACAGTCCATCACTTCTGCATGAGGGATCGCCACGGGCAGAACACGGCTGGCTGACCCAGCGCCCCGCCCCACCCCGCCCCGCCGTGCCTAGAGTGAGAGGGAGCTGGGAGAAGGGCCCTCTGCTCAGCCCAGCAGAGGTGAGCGAACAGGCGTGACCCCGCCGGGGCGGGGTGAGGCGGGGCGGGGCGGGCCAGACGGGGCGGCGCCAGTGCGACCAAACACGGGGGAGGAGGGTGCTAGCTACCGCGGAGGGGGCGCTGGGCGCTGGGCCCGGCCGCAGGGGGACGCGCGCAGTGGCGCGGGGCGCCGCAGACAGCAGCTCCCCCCAACGGACGCCCCCGGCGCGGGGCTGCGCGGGGCGGCGGCCGGGCCCCCGGTGGGGGTGAGCCAGCGGCCCGGCCCGGCGCGGCGCGGAGGGGTGACCTTGAGGGGGAGGCTGCTGAATGGGGTTGTGGTGCAATCATTTCGGGTTGGGGCTGAGAGGGGCCCGGGCGGGTCGCGCCGCCGCCGCGCGACGGGGTGGGCCGGGCCGGGCCAGGGCGGGGGGTCGGTCGGGGCGGGACGTCGACCCAGGGCGTCTGGCGTCGCGCTAGCGCGGGGCGGTAGGAGGGGGGGGGGGGAGGTCGGGTGGGACGGGTCGGGGACACAGAGCTGCAAGGGCACATCGGACACTGCGGGGGTACGCCGACGCCACGCGCCGCGCCCACCCCGCCGAGGCCGCCGCCCCGGGGTCGGGGTTGCCGGGGCCGCGGGGCACAGTGACCCGGCTCGGCTCCGCACCGCCCCGGGCCGGCCTGGCCTGGTCGGCGTCGTCAGCGGTCACTTGGCCCCGGCCCCGCCCCGCCCCGGCGGCCGCGAGCGCCCATTCCGCTAAATGGACGCTGTAAAGCTCACGTGCAGACGGCACGACATGCCAGCAGTCAATCAGCATCGCTCGAATCGTGCCGCGCCTCGCGTCGGCTCGGGCGGGATACTCCGCCCCCCCCCCTCTCCCCGCCAGTTTCCCGCCACCACGCGAACTGTTGGCACTCCCTCCCGCTTCCCGCCGCGGCCGCACGGTAAGGTCCAGTCGCCGACCTGCAGAGAGTCGCCGTCGAAGGTGACGAAGTCGAAAGCAGCCGATTTCTATACACCATTTGAAATGTTTTGTACGTTTCGAAGGATGTGGCTTGCAATTGCAAAAGGATTGCTTCGGCAGTTAATCAAATTTTCCAATTCTGCGCAACTTACAAAGCGTCTGTTTTGTAAGAACTTGACAGTGCAAAGACATTCTGTAAAACAACGGCAAGGGCTTTCAGCACGCACTCTGGGGGCCTCGGCGAGGCGGGGCGGGGCGGGGGGCCAGTCAAAACTCGCCGGATGGGCTTTACAGGCGCAGTGGGCCCAAGCTGTCGGGGCACAGGGGAGCGGGCGGGGGGCCGAGAGCGACGTGAGAGGGAAGGGCGGAGAGAGAGATATGGAGGGGGGAATTTAGGAGTCAGCCGGCGGACGAGCCGAGCCGAAAGCTGAGCCGAGCGTCTCGCATGGTTCCCGCCAAAGCGCGCCGAGAGAGGGGGAATTCAAGGCCAGCGAAAAAGGCGGGAAAATGAATCATGAATAAGTCCCTCCGTGGCGCGGCGCGGCGTGGCGTGGCGCGGCGCGCTACACAGCCGAAATCGTTTGCTTTTCATACGGCCCAGTGCCTTGTGAGCAGAATTTAAAACTAAATACATATAGTTCGTGGATACGGGCTTCGGTCCATCGGAATGTTTCGGCTGCGGCGGATAATCCCCGACAGGACACCAGAGAGCGCCACCAGCCGCCGCCGCCGGGCTCTCGGGGGGCGGTGCCAGTGAGCGTGAGGACGCGCTCGGATTCCCACAACGTTTTGCCTGCGTGGTTTTATTTCGACGTCCGTCTCACTCCATTCCCTTCACCTCTCTCCTCCCTTCCCTCTCTTTCCTTTTCCCCTTTTCTTCTCCCGTCCTTTCTTTTCTTTTACAGCCCCATCACAACTTCCATTTAAAATGACAGGTCGCGTTTTGCAATATGGTTGGCCAATACGTGCAAAAGAGGCGGGAGGGGCGGGGTGGAGCGGGACTGGCGGGGAGGAGGGGGGGGGACAAAGGAAAAGGGGAGGTGCGGCAGGGTTGGAGAGCGAGAAGTAAAAGTTGGGAAAGGAAGAGAAGGGTCATGACCAAGGGTAAAGCTTGCGCAAGGAAAACAGAGCGGCAGAACGCAGAGCAGAGCAATGTGGACCGTGTGGGATATTCAGCACCATCAGGCTATACACTGTTAATTTGGGGTGCTCAAGGGCGCTGTACGCCAGGGGTGCAGTTCTGCGTGGTGTGCGCCTCAGGCGTACGATCACTGTACAATTACTGAGCACTCTAAATTAACAGAGTATAGACAGACTACGTGCGAAACATGGGGCTATTCGCGTGCCAGTGCGAGGTGTGTGTAGACAGTGCCTGTTAGCTGGTCAGATATCATGAGCAAGGTGCCACAGGTTTTTAAACTGTATACTGTATTATATAGCAGTGTGAGGGGAAAAAAATATGCGCCAAACTCACGTCTTATTGGGAGTGACAAATGTCCAAGCTGATAAATTTGAAATTATAAAAATAAAAACGCAGCGAAAATAAAACGCGCAGCGGCGGTATAGACGCCACACGCACACGCGAAGAAAAAAAAATTCCATCCAGATTTATTACATGAAGGCAGATTGAACGCGAACGCGACCACTCACTTGCCGAATCTGTTTTATTAACTTGGGAGTAACGAGCATATGTGGTGGGGCAGAAGGGGGGCCGAAGCCCAATGGGGCCCAATGGCCCAATGAGGCGTGAGAAACATTTGGCCTTCACCGGGCTCCGCACACACACACACACACACACACACGCATACTCGCGGGCGCGTGTTCTGTTAGGATAAGCGGAGTCCTTCGCGAGGCTAATCGCGGTGGACTGGTGTTAACACAAGGCGCGCGCTGCTGCCCAAAAGTCAACGGGTTTCCCGACCGACGCGTCGCGTAGCCAGACGGACAGGAAAAAAAATTGTCGCCAAACAGGCCGGGCTAGGCCGCCAAACGCGCGTCCGGAATATACTTTGTATGGCTGAGGAAAAAAAAATCGCAGACAGGAGAATATGGTAGGAGTACCAGTGTAGCCAATGCAACATTGCTGGGACGCCCGGCAGACATAAAATACGCTCCAGGAGGAATATTGCGGGGACAAAGGCAAATTATCACAGGTGGGCCCACCCAAAAAATTACCATTGAAGGGCGATACATTTTTCAGCATCGTCAAGAGTAGTACTCCATTGTGGGCTGGTGTCGGTGTCGGCGCGCGGTCTCCACATCCACTCTTGTCAGCTTTCTCTCCCCTCTGTCCACCTGTGACAGCAGCAGCGCCGGCAGTCGAAAACAAGGCAGGAAATTGATCATTTACTTCATTTCCGGAGATGAGGCTGCCAGTTCTTTCGCGCGTGTGTATTCGGGGAGCGGTGCCGGAGATCGGGGCGAGGGAGGAGCGGGGGAGGAAGGGAAGGGGAATAATTATGCGTAAATTCTGACAAGACTTTGAGGGAGGGAAAGGAGAGGCCACAGGCACAGGCGGAGATGATCGTCCTATCAAACGCTCTTAAAAAATAAGCTGTCTCCTTTGAATGTCGGACGACGGAGAGAGGGCAAAAAAATTTCCGCGCGATGAGTACAGTGGGTCCAGTCGTCCAGCCAAGCCAGTCCGGTCCACTTGTGTGATCGAGTTGGAGCCGCGGCACGGCGCGCGTCCCCCCCCCCCTCCCTCAGGGGGGCCCCCCGGGGGGAGGGGGTGGGGGGGCTCAGCCTGGTCCAGGTCGGGCCGGGTCCCCCGCATGGATGACCTTCTCGAGAAACACGATCTCGTGTGTTGGCCAGACTCTTTGCACATGAATGGTCAGCAAGGGTCCTATGTGTAGCACGTGAGGTGGCGGCCGGGCCCCGCCGGGCCGGGCGGTACTACCTGTTGGATTATGGGGGGGGGGGGGGGGCGCTGCCAGAAACGCTCGCAATAAAGGAGCGGCGAGTAACGCCCCTTGAAAAATACCAGGCGCGGCGGAAGAGGGATCGCAAATCGTCACTTATCCGCGAAATCGTACCACGTTAAAAATATACACATCAAAACGACGTGCAAGGTATTATTACACGACAGGGCAGCCCGCGCCGCGCCACCGCCGCCGCGTCCGCTGTTCGCCGCAGCGGAGCAGTACAGTGAGCTGCGGGCGGGTCTGTCTGGCATGCGTAGGCCCCGGCCCGACCCTGCCCTTCAATCCGAGGTTCTAACCTTGGCCAAAAAGCCCCCGACCGCCTCCCAGGCCTGGGCTAAAACACTCGTATTTCGTTTCAAGAAGATAAATTGAATCACCGAGAGTTCGCGAAACGGGTCCAAATCCGGCTGCTCTCTCATGCTGGGTTGGGCCCTGCCCTGCCCTGCCCGGCCCGGGTGAGGAGGGGACCCTCGAGTGACTGACCACGACCACGCTATACGGCCGGCCGGCCGGCGGGGTAGGACCGCAGCCCGGGCCGGGGCCGGGGGCGGGGCCCAAAGGGGTCGGGTTGTCTTACGCACGATTTTGTGAGAGGATTGGCGCCACACGGCGTAACGTGAATCAGAAATGTTTTCGGGAATGGCACAAGGAGAGGTAAGTAAAGAGGTGATCGAATCGTCAGTTCCCCGGAAAATCCCCGCCGAGAAGAAACAATTTTCAAACGAACTTCAGAATACGTCAGGTTCAAGCGTACGGTGTCCAACAAAGAATGATAGGGCACATGCCTATAGAGGCCCGCCAAACGGGCGGGCGGTCCCGCCGGGCCCGGGCACAATAACAACACTTACAGTCCTGCCCCAGCGCGCTGCACGGTGGGGCAGGTCGGGAGCTAAACGCCACGGTAATTACTGTGCCCCGCCACGCTACGCCACGCCGCCACGCCCCTCGTCGCGCGCGATGTCTGCGAGGCGCGGCATGGCACTGCGCGGCGCGGTGTAGACGGGCCGGCCCGGGCAGGGCGGGGCGGGGCGGGGCAGGGCGGGGCGTGGCGGGGCTTGGCGGGGCGGGCTGAGGGCGCCCGTCCCGTCCTGTCAGTCCAGGAGGCCCCGGGCGGAGCTCTTATCTACCGCGCCGCGCTGGACAGACGCGCCGGGCCGCGCACACACAAGGACGCGCAAGGTGGCGGACTCCGCCCTCATGGGCTGGCACCGCCCCGCCCCGGCCCGGCCCGACACACCCACCACTCTCACACACACACAGGCGCACGCACATTTACACGTCCGCTTTTTTCGCCGCGGTCAGTGTAGTATATAATGCGGGGCGCTTCGCACCGATAATGGCCCTAAAATTGTTTGGTCGGCGCTGTGCCGCGGGACGGGGCGGGGCGGGGCGCGGTGCGGGGCGGCGCAGCTGGTGTCGAGTCAGCAGCAGAAGAAGAAGAACAGCAAAAAAGCAACAAACGTGCGCGCGCGACGGGGCGGGCATAAGTGAAGCCTAAGACGCTTAGCTCTGTCTCCTCGCGTCACGACCACGGGCCAGGCCAGGCCGCGGTGTCTGCTGGCCTCTGGCCCTCGCCGCCGAGGGGCCACTGGAGACGAGCAGGTGTTTTAATTCAGAGCCAATTATCGGCCGGCAAACGAGAGCAGCTCGCGGCGCGGCGGGGCGGCGGGGCGCGCGGAGGAGAGCGGGGGGCCGTTTATGGCGGAAACTGCCAATAGCGATAAGGCGAGGGTAATCGTCTGCAAATAAGCGGCTGCGCGCGCGGGCGCGCACGAGCACGCCAGCGCGCGGATGAAGAAGAAGTGATTTTCGGCGGATGAGCTGCGGGAGGGGATCTGCTACTAAATGTTGCCTGTGCCTCCTCTGCGCTGCGCTGCGGTCGGGGAAGGACGAGCCGGTGGGAAGCGTTCGGCCGCCGCTACAATGTGATAATACACTGCGATGCAAGTACTCGAGGGAGAGAGGGCCGTAAGGACATCACAAGGTGAGCCCTTAGGCCATCGCGACCCTTTTAGCCCGACTCGCTCCCTTCGTCGTCCTCCTCTGTGACGGAAACAGGACGTGTGGTCGGCGCGATGGCGAGCTCGTTTTTCGCGCGCTTTTGTGTACCAGGACCTCCCGCCACCGCCCCTTCCTTCGGCCCCCAAAAAGTGGACCCCCCACCCCACCGGCCGGGGTTCACAATTATTCCATCATTATGGTCGTCGCCCGCCCCGCCCCGCCGCTCCCGGTTCCGGGTTATATTCACTTTTCGGCAGAATTCATCCTTCCTTATTCTTCTCCTCGGTCGCTGCTTCCTCCCCCCGGGCGGGGCGCCGCCGGCGGCGGGCGGATCAGGCCGACTCGGGCCCAGCCGAGCCCCATTATCCCCGCGCTTTAATATATCCCCCTCCCCCGGCCCCTATGCAAGTCCTTGACCACACCCGGGCCCCGGTGCGTTGCGCGGAAAGGGTCGCGTCGTCCCGGCCCGGCGGCGGCGGCGGCGACGGCGTCGGCGGCTCTCACTTTCGGGCCCACCGCTCCGGTGCCGGGTCGGGCCGGGCCGGGCTCGAGGTGCCACTCCCCCCTTTCTGGGGCCCCACCTGACGACGCCCCTCCCCGCCCCTGCCCCGCCCCAGCCCGCGCGGCCTGGGCAATCATGACGAAACGTCTGGCCGCTGCCGCTAGGCCCTGACCCTGCCACGGCGTGGCGTGGCGTGGCCTGGCGCGAGGACGGCTGCCCTGCCCCGCCCTGCCGTGTCCTGTCTACACATACACACACACAAACGTGTGCGGGCTGGGGCGGCCGGCTCGGGGGAGATATGTCCCTACGAATGGTTACTTTTTGATATCACATATGCGTGGCGGTGCACTCCTCAAAATCACATCACCACTTTCATTCCCGCCTGGCCTGCCCCACCCGGCCCCTCCGCGCCCCGCCGCCCCACCCCGCCCCGCCCCGGACCCCACTCTTTTCTTTTGTTCTCCAGCTCCCACCCTTGTCCGCAACGCGTGCGACAAGAGGCCGTGCGCGGAATTGGCGATGAGCAGGGCGGGGCGGGGCGCGGTGGGGTGCGGTGGGTGTAGGGTGGGGTGGCTCTAGGCGGGGCGGTATTGGTGTGCAGCGGGGGTGGTGGCGGTGCGCTGCAAGAGGGCTGGGCTGGGTGTTCCATAGGGTGTTCCGCGATGAGCGATGGCGATGAGGGATGAGGAGAGAGACAGAGAGGAAGATCCTGAGTAGGGGCGGGGCGGGGCGGGGCGGGGTGCTCGTGCCAGCGGGAATAAAACCAGGCTCTCCGCAGAACCGTCTCACTCACTCGCTCACTCACACGCTCGCACGCACCGCGGCTGAGTCAGGCCCTTCCCGCTGGAACCCTTTCCCTCCGCGCCCCGCCCCGCCACACCCCGCCCGGCCCTGCAGCGGGACGGGGCGGGGCGGCCCAGCGCAACGCGGCTGTAAAACAAGGCGAGGAGCACAGGGCCTCGGCCTCAGTGCCAGCCCAGGGCCATGTCCTTTAATATTCGCACTCGCATTTGCATTTGTTTAATTCGACTATATTCTCGCTCTCTCTCTCCGCCCCTCTCCCTCCCCGTCGCCGCACCCCCTCTAATGTCATTCCAAAGCGCCGCAGCCGCGCCTCGCCACGCCACGCCACTGCACCGCCCGTCGTCACCGGTGGTGGTGGCGTTTTAAACTTTAAATCGCCCTGCGTCACTTCCCCCTCAGCCTGCCCTGCACGCGGCTGTTATGGGGCGCGGCGGCAGCAGCAGCAGCTACATCGTGCCGTGCCGCGCCGGCCAGCTCGCGGGCTAATCTTAGGATACCCCGCAGAGAGCTCTCGCGAACTTGGACACGTGGACGAAGCACCGCGCGTGGTGGCTCTCCGGTTTCCATAAATACGTCGCCGACATCGTCGACGTGGACGTGTCGCGGCCGCGGCCGTGTCGTCGCCCTGCCTAGCGAGCGTTCTCACGTGGCCGATGGCTGGCGATGACCCGCGCGGCGGGGCGGGGCACAACGGCGCAGAGACACCAGACGCCTCGCGAAACTAGACCCTCCAACCTTCATCACACTGTCGCAGCAGAAATGTGCTGCTTCGACCCGACGGGCTCTCTATCATCACGACGCAACACCTCCGCGAGCAAGAACACTGGCTATACGCCCTATACGACCTGCTGCTAGTCGCAAGTGGCTACAGGAAAACTTTTAAAAAAGAAATCAGGCGCCGAAGTTGGAGAGTGCGTGCGGACGGCCCGGAGAGGATAGCGAGGCTTCCTCCCTCCCGCGTGCAGGGGCCGGGTGGGTAGGGGCCCGGGCCCGGCGGCCGCACTACACGGCTGCGCCGCGGTTGCCTACCTGTCAGGATGCGTGTGCGAACCGCTCCGCTGCGGGCCGGTGGCGGTGGTGTGGTGAGGTACGTCGCCAACAGATGTGGTTCCCCGCCGCACGGCCTATCTTCTCCATTTGCGCCGTGTTTTAGGCTCCGTGCCGAAGCGTGCCTCTTCTCTGCTCTCCTCACGCTTTTAACTGGAACACAAAAATATTCCCTTGTCTGACCATAGTGTAAGACTGCATGCGGTCACGAAACGCGCCCTGTGCAGTTTGATTCAACTGTAGGAACGGGTAAAATGTGGCTGCTGAGCGTCGCATTCTCGCAAAACGTTCCCGCATCAACGTAATAGGCAGGTGTCGTATAAAAATGTTGTCAAAGTTAATCATTTTTCAACTTCAGCCTCCCGCCGAACGGACGCTCTGCGCGTCTCCTGCGCGCTTTGAGGCAATGAGGTACTAGCAAGAGAGAGAGAGAGAAGAGGGGGAGGGGGGGTGCGTCCCCTGCTCTGCTCTGCTTTTTCAAAACGTCTTTCCCGCCGGCGGGCTCCGTAAGCCATGGGGAACGTCCTCCCCTCCTGCCGCCGCCGCCAAGCCCGACTCTTCTCGGAGGGGTCGGGCGGGCGGGACGCAGCCGCTTCGCTTTTTCCCGCCCGCCCGCCGGCGGGAGCGGGCCTGGGACCTCCCCGCCCGCCTCCGGTCCCGCCCGCCATCCCTGCCCGGCCCGACCCGGCCTCCGCTTCCCTTGCGCGTCTTTTTCAAAACCGCCGGTCTGGTCCAGGTAGCGTCTTCCTAGGGTCGGGTCGGGTCAGCCCGGCCAGCCCGGGCTCCTTCCTTTTCTTTCAAAACCAGATTGAGCTGGTTCGCGCCACAACCATTGTCCCGGGGCGGGGCGGGGCGGGGCGGGCGGGCGGGCGGGCGGGCGGGGGCCCCGGCGGGGGCGGGGGCCGCAGGTAAGAGACGCGGCAGCCTATTCGCAGCACGGCTGCATCCGGAGTGCACGGGGCTGTACTGCAGCCCGGCCGGGGGGACGCGAGCACAGCGACTCGCACGCAGCCGGGGCGGGGCGGGGGCGGCGCGCAGCCGGCGGGACGGGGCGGGACAGGACGGCCACGGCCCGAACGTCTTCGCGACGGTGTTCGTGTCCTCGGCACGCGCGCGCATCGTGCTCCCTCCGCGCGCCAAACTATTCAAAACGTCAACCCTCGCGCTCACGCTACCTACAGGCAGCTGGCCTAGCTTTCTCTTTGACAAATCACACTATTCGAGAGGAAGTTGGAAAATTTCGCACCTCACCAAATAAATCTGTCTTGAATATTTCAGTCGAATTTTAACAGAAATATAATATTGCGCGCGTAATAAAACAGCCGGCTTTGCTCTATCAGTCTCCGCCCCTCCTCCTCTCCTCCCGCTCCTTTCCCCCGCCCCCGCGCGGGCCGTGCGTCTCCAGACGGCGAAGGATCAGCAAATGGGCGTGCGAAAATAATCCAGATTAGGGCGCCGTGACGGAGAGAAATTGCGATCGGCTAAATCTGCTGTGCTAATACACCAGGGAGCCGTGGCGGGGCGGGGCGGGCCGGTGAGGCAGCGCTGCGCCACGCCAAGGTGTATGTATAGTGCAGCAGTCGCAGGCAGGCAGCACCTCGAGGCGTATCTGCCGCCCGACCAACGCGCCGCCGCCGCGCCACGCCACGCCACGCCACGACGCTTACCTGGCCGGATCGATCGCCAAATCTGTCCCAAAGCTGCCATTTCCCTTATCAAGGCTCCATTGTTGGTCCATCGAATAAGGAGGAAGGGCCGGCGCGGCGGAGGTTGGGGGCGAGGAGGTTGCGGAGGGGACGGCCCGGCCCGGGGCGAGCACCTCGGCCGCGATACGCATCGGACTAGTCGAAGACGATCGATACTCCTTATTTCTCGCACTGAGCGAGCGCAACAACTACTGCGCCTCTTATCACCGTCGTCATCACTCCTGCTTTTTTTTCTTTCTTTCTTTTTGGTGCCTCATACATAATGAACGGTGCGTTTGCAAAACACTTTTCGCGCCCCCGGCGGCGCCCTCACTCACTCCCGGCCCCTCTGCCCCGCGCTGCACTGGGCCCGCACGAGCAGCCCCTCACCCACTCCAGGGACTCGCGAATCACCCTTGGGGCTCAGCGCGCGAACCCCGCCCTGAGCATGATTTAGCCTCCACTATCGCCAGTAGGCATAAACCACCCTTTCCGCCCCACCGAGCGGCCTCCGCTCAGGAGCTTTCAGCCTCCATATGAAAACACTGGAGCCTACAGTCGCGAGAGCCTCTGCCATCCAGTAGAGCCTGCAGTATGGACACTATCAGGTCTGAAAATATCCAGTACGGAGCATTTAGCTGTTACCATCAGCCTTCGCCCTGCGGTCGGAAGCCTCCAGCCCCGCGGGCCGGCGCGGCCCGGGCCGCCCTCACACACGCCACCCATCCCCCGTGCGCGCGGCGCGCCTCTCTGAATAACTCAGCACGCGGCCCGGCCCAGCCCGGCGCCCGGGCGGGGCGGAGCGCGGCGGGGCGCGGCAGGGCGGGCGCGGCGAGGTAGGGCGGACCGCTTTCCGATGTAAAATCCCTGCGCGAAGCCTCCTAGCCGCGCCCCGCGGGCCTCAGAATCGCATTATTTTCCCTGCGGCCGGGCCGGGCCCAGCGCGGACGCGGCAGGAGGACGTAGGACGTGTTCTACACCCCGCGCCCCGCCCCGCTCCGCCGCATCGGTTCCCCCCCGCTCGCCAAAGCAGCTGCAGTAGGGCGCAGCGCAGGCGTCAAAACTTAAGCAGAAATTCAGTGGAATGAGCCACGGGCATGTCTTAAGCAAACGAAACTTGTATAAGGAAGGCTAAGGTCTGGCGCGCGGTTTCGCGCCGCCACGCCGCGCAACGCCGCCGAACACCCCTTGGCTGCTCCGTCCCCGCCGCGCCGCGACGCGGGCCGCGGGTCACCCGAGAAAACAAGGGGTGCAATTGGAAGGGGGTAGTGTACATGCCTGAGGCGAGGGCCCGGGGCGACACATCCCCCTCAAAATATCGTCTTCCCCAAATATATTGTATAAATGTCTTGAGCGGGAAGCGTCCACGGGCTGAGTCCTCGCTTCCCCTCCCCCCTAACCTCCGCAACAACTGGAGTAAGCGATTGTTTGAACGTCGTCCTGCGTTACTACAAGCACCCCCTCTGCCTCCCCCCGCGCAGCTCCTGCCCAGACGCCGTGGGGTTCTTGACCCTCTTCGTCGTCCCCCTTGCTCCCTCCCTCTTTCAAACGCGAGCTTTCGCGGCCGACCCCTTCGCAAATCTTTGTGTATTGCAAGTCGGCTGCTCATCCCCAATCTTTTTCAGTCCCAAGTCGCTGTCTCCCCCCTCCCTCTCATCTCTATCTCTCTATCTCTATCTCTCTCGCTCTCTCTCTCTCTTCCGCGCCAAAGTCCCGCTGCCTCCCCCTCCTTCCTTGCTGGGAGTGCTCCCCCGCCAGGTGGGGTTACACCTGGGGCATTACATAAGCGTGCTCTGCATTGTGCTGGCGAGCTATCCACCTTGAGGGTGTCCTCCCCTTTCTCCCCCCCCCCCCTCCTCCTTCTCCTCCTCCTCTCCTCAAGTTTGGGGTGCGCCCTCCCCCCTCTGCGGATTGCCCGGTCGCACACCCCATACCGTCTGGCCGGAGCCTTTTCAAAACCTCGGCTCGGAAGTCCATTTTTCAAACCGTTACATCGGGCTCGTGCAAGATATATACGCACGCACGCACGCACGCACGGACTGTCCAAGTATCATCGCAGCGTCGTCCCGGGCCAACGACGGCGTCGGAAACTCCGCCCTGCGATGTATACGCTGGATTGACGAGATTGCCAGACTGCCCGTGTATTTCTTATAAGACCTATAAAAGGCAAAACGTCTGCACATTATAGGCAACAAGTACGGCTTACGCACCGTGTTTTCTGAAGATTGTCAGAGACTCCCGCGAGCTGCCAAAGCGGGTTGAGCCCCCTTCCCTTCATAGCTGGCGGCCTGCTAATAACCCGGCGGGCTTTTCTCCGCGCACTCACTCACGTACGTGGGGTTCGGCCGAGTCGCTCTATGAAGTCAGCTCTGTGAATCAGGCTCGACGGCGAGAACACACGTCGCCCTCGTTTCTGATGTGTGTATTATCGACAGCAAAACGGGCTGCAGGCAGGGGCGGCGCACAGGCGACGGGTACGTTACCCAGGTCTGCGCTTTTTTGTCCCTCCGTCACGGGGCGACCCCGCGCCACCCCGTAGGAACACTACTCATGAATATTCCAGCTCTCGCTAGTGAGGCCCGCGGAGCGGAGGGACCCTCGCGCTCTCCGAGGAGAAGCCTTGCCCGGCCCGTCCCGCCCCGCCCCGCCCCGCCCCGGCCGCCCCGAGAACTCGCCACCACGACGCGACGCACCCTCAAGTGCACGGCCATGGCCAGGGCCGGGGCCGGGGCCGGGGACACGACAATACGACTGCGAGATGCTCCCACTGATAACCGATGGGACATCCCTCCACTGTTTCATTCCGTATCACTTCTCATCCTTTGTCGCCATCTCGGACTCAAAACACCGCGCGCCGGCCAAGAGCACGCCGTTCCGGTTGTTTAAGACCTATTAGGCAAATCGATTCTCCCCGCCCCCCCCCCCTCTACCTGAATTTCAAGTTGTTCCCCCCCCCCCTCCTCTTTTTCTTTATTTTAAAGGGGCGGGGTTGATTTTCCATGAAGCAGCACGTGGGACCCTTGATGAGCGGACGGTGGGGACATTTCTTTCTCACACACCACGTAGGACGCCACCCGCTTCGGAAAACGCGACGCACCGCTCTCACACACAGCGGAAAAGGGGTGCATATATATTTTTTGCATGCAACAGAGTGAAATTGCCTACCCGGGCGGGCGGTTTGTCGGATAGGCCTGTGCGCGGGCCTGTATGCCCCACAGTGAGCTAGACACCATCCCCTACTGCCTCCGCCATGGCAACGGCCTCATGGTCTCGCGTCACAATGTTGTGGGCGTGTTTTGCTTGGTTCCGCGCTGCCGCAAAACCTCAAGAGGCAAATCGCCCGCGACTGCGACGGAGACCTACAATCTATTGCAACGTAATGACGACGGTGGCCGGGTAGCTAAACGGCTCCGCCCCACCCCGCCCCGCCCCGCCCCGCCCCGCTCGGCCTGCCAGCGCTGACACCCCTGACCGCTGCTGCTGCTGACGGCGGCTCCGCTGTCCGCTCAGCTAAGCCACCCACGCGCGCTCGCCCCGCCCCGGCCCGAACGCTTCATAGCCTAAGTCAAAACACGAAACGCCAACGCCTGCTCAAGGCCGTGGCGTGCCTGGCCGGGACGGGTCCGCTTTGTATTTGTATTTCCGATCAGATCGGTGCGCGTGTGTGACAGAGAGAAGGGGGCACTGCCCCGCACGGCCCCCGCCCCGGCCCCGGGCCCCGCGCCGGAATGTCAACACGGATCGCCCACGCTGAAGCGCGGCAGCGGCAGGGCGAGGTAACCTTCGTCCCCGCAGACTCGCGCCTCCCTCCCAGACGCGGGCCGTGCGCGCCCAGCCCCGCCCAGCCCCAAGCGTCGTGCGGCCGCGGCGTGGACGGTCCCAGTCCGGTCGTGCGGTGCGCAGTGTTGGCGGGGACGTTACCTTGGCCGACCTAACCGAACCTCCCGCAATTTTCAGGACCTAAGGTATACAACTAGATTAGGGGTCGCGGCGGCGGGGGTAGCGCCAGCGCGCGCGGCCCAGCGGACGCCAGCAGCTTCTCGCGAGGACTCGAGCCGGAGGAGGCAGAGTAGCGCGCGAGCTTGGCGATCCGACCGGACCGCACCGGCGGACGAAAGGAAGAAAAAATATCGAGGTAATTTGGCAGTTTGCACAAAGAATCCCTACCGGCAGCAGCTTCCCGACCGCCACGACGCAGACAAATTTTCGACTCGATTACAGTGGGCTGGGGTGGGGCGGGGCGCGGTGGGGCGGGGCGGTGGCAGCACCGTGGTAGCACAGGTCATCCATCTCCAGCGCGTCACACATCACACGGCACGGCACGGCACGGCGGCGCGCGGCGGTGCACAAACCCATTCACCGCTGAATGAGGTAACAGATGACCATGTGCTCTGGGCCGGGCGGGGCGGGGCGGGGCAGGGCGGGGCGGGGCAGGGCAGGGCTGCCCCCGGCACTGGCGGCCCCCCGCTGGCGGGGACGGGCAGGGCTGCGGGCACGCGCGACGTCTTGAAGGAGGAGACCAAGGAGCGAGAAAAAGGACCCGTGCCCCGCCCCGCCCCGCAGGGAGGCATCTTCACACCCCGCCCCGCCCCGGCCCACCACCTCGAGGGCTCGGCTAGGCCGCGACGATTAGCCGGGGGAGTCGAGTCGGGAGACCAGGACCGGGATAACCGGGAAGGTAGGAGCAGGACACGCGGGAGAGGGGTCAGGTCAGGTGACGAGCAGGGCGAGCAGGCTCAGGAGGGCAATGAAAAGGGCTTTAGAGGAGGGCGAAAAGCAGGACAGACGAGCGTGCAGGAGCGATGTCAGCAGGGCGCGAGGCGCGGGGAAGGGCCTGGCCCTGCCCTGCCGACCTGCCCCGTCGACCTATGGGGCCTGGGGCCTCATCAAGGGCCGTAAGGTCATCACCTGCTGCCCCGCCCCGCCCCGCCCCGCCCTTGGCTCATTACTCTATGGCGGCTCATAAAACAGGAGTCAAGTCGCTTATCTCTCCTGCCGGCCGGCCGGGGGACAAAACGGAACGAGGGGGCAGTAATCAAAGCCACCTGTAGGCCATGCCATGCGCACCTCAGCTGCCTGCGGGCCCTGCGGGGCGGGGCGGGGCGCTCGAGTAACACATTAGGACGGGTCGGGTTGGGTAAGGTTAGGGTTGGCTCACCTACACACGCACACACACACAGACGCGCACAACGCCTACTTGAATGGAGCGCCCGCGCGTGCGATTTAACACGGCCGTGATTATACTGCTTTTACGGTGCATAGACCATAGGCGCTGCCTTTGCCCCAGTCGTAAAAGTCCTTTGGAGCATCGGGGAGCAGCTTTATATTATTCGCGCGACACGACACGCGGCCGCACAACACAAACACACCTCACGCGACTTAGAAAACGTGACACTTCTCGTTTTATTTTTAAAGTGTTTTTTTTTTTTTTCGACACCGTGTTATATGTGGTTTTGGTCAATGGATGCTTGCGTGCACTGTAAAAAAAATTAGGGGGAATTTTCCCCTCCCGGCGTGGCAACGCTCCCTTGCCAGCTAGTCTTCAGTAAATTTGCAAACCCAAATAGCCAGGAAATCCCCGACCCATGGTGGGGAATTTTACATGCCAAACTTGTGAGGAAAGGAGTCTTTCCTGCCCACCCTAGTAAATTGACTAAGTGGGCAGGAAAGGAGTCTTTTCTGGCCCACCGTCTGCAAATTTCCAGTCCAGGGCATGGAAGGCGGCGTTGCCATGCAATTATTAGGTGGATTTCGAATGGATGATCGAGGAATATTACCATATACTTGATTTAAAGAGGAGCGCGACGACGGTGGACGTCAATCAGTAAGATTTTACTGGCTCAAAAATGTGATGATGTGCAGGGCACCTCATGCCCGAGTGAAGTGCGCAGCTGCACCTAGCCCAGGAGAGTATGTGGAGACACCCCCGCGCAATGAACTTCAAGAGCGTTTTTCTGAGAGATGATAACCGTTTTTAGTAAATGGCGTACCTTAAAGGAGAGGCACTGTCTAACCAAGCATAAGACATTTTAAAAAATAAAATTATTTCAGAAAACTTTGAATTAAGAGCAAATATTCATTCACGTAAGAAACCTTTTGACTGCATCGCCATCTAGCGGTACTTTCTGACAGCACACCCTTTACCGGACACCCATGCTGTGGTAGGGCAATTTTGACAACAAAATGGTCGGTGCTGATAAGTTTCCTGCTCTCGCATTATCGAAGAGCTGCGAAAATGGCCCGTTTACACTTCTAGCAGGAATGTTCTAATCCCGAGGCGTGGAGATTTCCTGGTGGTGGGCTGCGCGAGTACACTTTCCTGCCCATGGTAACGGAATTCCCCTTCCGCGGCGGGGAAATTCACCATCGATGGGCGCAGACGGCACCCTTCCCTGCCCACGTAGGGAAATTTGCAGTCAATGTTGTCAGTAAATTCACTTGCGTGGGCAGGAAAGGATACTTTCACAGCCAAAGTGGCATGCAAAGACTTCTTTCCATTCCAGTAGGCAAATTTCAAACCCATATAACTGCAAATCCCGAACCATGAACATGAAATCTCCCCAACCAGTGGCTGGTAAAATTACTAATATTTTTTACAGTGTGCGTGTGTGAGTGTGTGTGTGTACTCGGGGGAATAAATCTGACATGTGTTTACAGCCCATGAAACGCCTTTTGACGGTCAAAACCGAATTTCCTCGCGTGACTGTTGGGACTGGCTAATCACTGAGTACAGGGCTCGCTGCACGGCGCGCGGAATTAGCAGCGCGCAGATTTATGTACATCCCAATTAATTCCAGAAAAGCGCGCGCGCAAAAAAATAATAATAATGCAACAGCCTTTCCCATGCAAAAGCCACGACTGCAGGCGTGCGGCCCCGGCGGGGCGGGGCGGGGCGGGGGTGCGACGCTATGCCGCCGTCCCGTCCCGTCCCGTCCCGGCCGTGCGCTTCGGGAAACACTTGTCCGCGACCCACCCCTCCAAGTCCCCAATCAAATATGCAGACTGCTTGTTCACTGTACAGAAGAGGGATCTGATGTTACTTTCACTTTTATAGCCCCGCGCGGAGCGTGGAGCGTCCGGGGACGCCAGTCGGCCAACACATCTAGGTGGGATTAGTCCTATTGTGAGAGCGCACTGTGCATGTGTGTGTCTGTGAGTGGGGAGGGGGGCAGAGAATGAGGGAACGCCTTGCGCATCAGGAAGAAAGGCGGCCATTTCTTTTGTGCTTTATGAGACGCAAGCTCGCGCTCCTACACTGGAAGACTTGGTGAAAAAAGGGACCATGTTGTACGGTTGGATTATTATTATTTTTATTATATAATTTATTGCAAGTAGTTAGTGAAAAAATGGAGTAGTTTCCTCGGAAAGGCTCTCTCTTACGGCACGTATAAATGGGTTGTTTTACTGTTACTTTGAATTAAACACGTGTGAAACTCCCGAAGTATGGAATATTGTCGCTCAAAAGACTCTTAAGACTTCAGGAGCAGAGAAGAGAGCGGCGCGGGTCGGAGCCTACTTGGTCCATTTCCATGTGAAGCCTTCGCATCCCCTAAACTTGTATTTTGGCCGGTGGTTGCGGCGGGGCGGGGTGGCCTAGATCGCCTTGGCCTTTGTGCGTGTCACCTGGACCGTCTGCTCTCCTCTGCTCGCAGAGCTCGACAGCATCCCCCACTGAGCAGCAGCAGCATCGGACCAGCCGTGCGTCGCAATCAGCGCGACACACCAGGCACGACACGCGGATTTTCGCAGTATTTTTTCTCTCGTATTTTTCTTGTTTTCTCGAGAGAGCGCGGCGCTGCTGCTGGGAGATATTGGCTCTACTGCGCAAAATGAGACACGATGTGCGAGAGAGGAGGCCATAAGGACATGGGGCGAAAGTTAAGGAGCCGGCGATGAGAGGGCGGGAGGAGGAGGGAAAGAGATAGAAGAGGGGGGACAGCTGGCGCAGCGCTAGGCGCGGCGAGGCGAGGCGCGCCGCGCGGTCTCTCCAGGCGAGGGGGCGGGGGCGGGGCGGGGCGGGTCCTGCTGGCCAGTCGGCCGGCCGCGGCGGGGGGGGCGGGGTGGGGCGGGGCGGCGCGCGGGACGCTGCGGGTTCCCGCGCGCTAACTTTTCGCGTCCTTCATAAGTTTGGCCACGCGGCGCGGCGGCCCCGGGCCGCGCTGAGGACGGGGGTGTGCCCCGCCCCACCCCGCCCCGCCAGTCCTCCTCCGCCTGATTCGCTAATTTCAAAGGGGATACTCTTACTGGCCGCCGTAATGGAGTAGCTAACTTGGCTCCGCTCGCCCCGCCCCGCCCCGCGCGGCGCGACCCACCCCGCTGCTCCGGCTGCTGTTCCCATGGCCGCCCGTGGCGTGGCTGCCCCCCCCCCCCCCAAATGTGACTCGCGGTGACGCTCCGCGAGGATGCGGGCGCGCGGCGCAGGACGGGGCGCGGCAGGGCGCGGCGGGGCGGGGCGGCCCGCAGAGCTCAGACGAGAGCGGCTCGAAACAAGACTGCTGGCTTAAAAACTGTGGCAATGAAATGGCATCAGGGTGCCGCTGTGCTGCCGCGCTGTACGCTCCGGCAGGCACACCCCGCCCAGCCCAGCGCTCGCGGGCTGTTGCAATCTGCACTTGCGAAATATTCAAATAAAGTTGCCAGAGAGAGAGGAAAGAGAGAGGGAGAGAGATGCGACGAGGCTATGGGCTGCAGGCTTCCGCGCGCTCACACATACTTGCACACCCGGCCGGGGCACGGATGTGTGAATATGTTGTTTCCAGCTTATTCGCGGGACGCAAACTCCTCCTGATGCACTGGGTGAGAGAGAGGCGGCGGGGCGGGGGAGAGAAGACTGTTTTGATAGAATTCACTTTACGCTCTCGCCTCTCCCTCTCTCTCTGCCTTCCTCCTCTCCCCCGCCGACGCCCCGATGTTGGTATCCATGTCAGGCGTCTTACAAACGACACACCGTATTTCCGTGTTTCCGGGGGTGTCGTTTCCCCCGAGCAGATATATGTATATATCGCTCGCAGGGAAGAAAGAAAAGAAAGGGAGTCTAACGACACACACACACACACACATCGCTTTGCTTAAAAATATCGCTCGCAAATACAACGGCGCGCGCAGCTGGAGAGTATTTACTGTTACACTTTGCGAATCCGTGTTGTGGAGCAATAAATTGCGACTTCAATCAGAGGGCGATTGGCTTGCAAATCCGGAGCCTCCCCACCCCTCCCCGGCCTGCCTTCTCCTCGGCTCGCCTGGTGGCGGGGCGGGGCGGGGCGGGGCGGGGCGGGGCGGGGCGGGGCGGGGCAAGGGACACAATGCGGATCTTAGAATTGGCAACGTGTGTTGCCGGCCCAGCCCGGCCCGGCCCTGGCGTGCAGTGCGTGCGAAATAGTCTTGCGAATGCAGCTCCCGGCGGCATGCTCCCGGTACTACATATTTTTTCGCACCCAGCCTGGCCTGCGACACGCTCTGTTGTCCGCCAGTCAACGTCACACACACACGTCTCTGCAGTCTTTTGCGACACACATACCTGTCGCGCACATCTCACATAGCAGAAACTTTACATCTCGCGAGCGAAACTTTTCGCAATAACGGCTGAATAGTAGTAGCACGTTCTGTACTCGCAGGCAGGCCTGCGCGGATGTGTATAGAGAGGCCAGCCGGAGTCCATTGGCCCAGCGCAGCGCGCGGCATCAACATGCACCGCTCCACCATAACGGAAAGTCGCTCAGTGTTTACGAAAATGTTGACAACTTTTGAGCGGTAACCCCCGCCTCGCCTGCTGACCTTCGCCATCCCTCCGCCTGCCTGGCCTGGGGCTGTCCAGTCCACTGGGCGGAAGGAAGGGCGACGCGCACCGCCCTCCGCTCCGGTTAGAAGGCCACCGCAGTCGACCAAAAACTCGCTTTTAAATACGCCCGTTATGCGTTCTCAATTTCCTTTCATTGTCAGATTATGCAAATGCGGAGCCGACCGCAAATGCGTGTATCGTCTTTTAAGACAACGACGACGCGCCGTCCCGTCGTACAAAGGCAAAAGGGCGGGGGCACAAGACTGGTCCATGACCCGGCCTTGTTTTTGGCGGTGGGCGCTGCCCTGCCCTGCCCTGCCCTGCCCTGCCCTACCGCCCCGCCCGCAGCGCACCCGTCGCCGTCGCGCCCGCCCCGCCCCGCGCCGCGCCGACAATACCTTGTGTGTGCGTATGCAAATTGTTCATAACTCTATGAGGATTATAGAATGTTTGCTCACTCGCTCTCCTGCACTAACGCGCTCAGCCCAGACTGCGGGGAAAAAACAAAGAGAGAGAGAGAGAGAGAGAGAGAGAGAGAGAGAGAGAGAGAGAGAGAGAGAGAGAGAGAGAGAGAGAGAGAGAGAGAGGAGATGGAGAGCGAGAGGGAGACGCTAAAGGAAAAGGTCCGTCCGCCTTATTAAAAATCCTTGGTTGGCTGCTGCAGCCTTTTGAAAAGCTACCGTAGCTCACCTCAGCAGCGCACCGCGACGCCCAAATCTCTTCCCTCAACGGGGTGACAAAAAGCAACCCCCTCCCCCCACCTCCCCCTTTCCTCCTTCTTTTCACCTTTCCGCTCTGTTTCCGACATCTTGGCAAACACAGTCCGTGCGTGGCACAGTCCTGGGCCTGGCCCGCTCCCCGCCCCGCCCCGCTTCGCCTTTGGCGTGGCGTGCTTCTTCCCTGTGTATAAACCCATAATTCTTTTGAAATTTCCTCCTGACGTCTGAATGAATACGGAGCAGGTCGGGTCGGGCCCATGGGTGGGCCGGGGCCGGGCCGGGGCCGGGCCGGGTGTTCGCCCGCGTCATGTTTTCGCACACATCAGGCCCTGATCCCGACACGGTCCGCTCCGCTCCGCGCGACGCGACCGATTTCTGGACATTTCACATAAATGCACGCGCGGTACGGCGCGGCGCGACGCGCAGGAAGAGCTTGCGACGCCGCCGCATCGTTTCGAAGGGAGGGAAGAAACTAGTAGTGCGGCCACGGCGGCGGGGCGGGGCGGGGCGGGGCGGGGCGGGGCGGGGCGGGGCGGGCGCAGGGGTGCGGTGCCGCAGTGGCTGCAGTTGACACCCCCGCCACGCCACGCCGCGCCGCGCCGCCCCGCGGAGCAATCACGGTGATCCTTATCGCGGGGTAGACAATAGGCACCGCGGCCGCGGCGCGCGAATTAGGAGGAACCGCGCGGGCCGGGCCGGCCCCTCCCGCAGTATGTAGTACCACGCACCCGCACCAGGAACGTCAATCATAGCGACCATGTGTTTGTTTTCTCCGTCCATGTTTTAATAGGCGAGTCGCGGCGCGGGAAAATTGTGTGCGTTCAGCAAACAGTTTACTTTACGGAAGGAGGAAATTGAGTTTAGCTGGTCATGGGGACACGTTTTCGGGGTGTGCGTGGACGATATTCGTATTTCTGAGCATTGAAAATAGCAATTCACTGAGTCCTGGATTTTTCCTAGAGCTAACGTGAACAAATTAGAAATATTACGTACTACACAAGCTCAACAAATGTTGCGGAGTGGAGCTGCTCTCGCGTTCCAGCAAACATTTACGGATCCTTCAAATTAACTCCGAATAGCGTAACGCAAATGGATTGATATTTCTAATTACGTCGTCCTTTTTTTTAGAGTTCTATGGTAATTAAAGGGAGTTGAGAAAAAACAGCGCAGAACAAAAAGAAAAAAAAAGGTCTGGGAGTGGGTGCAGCCTTTGGAGGAACAAAAAAAGTTTTATGCGAGGAAGGGCATTCAAAGATCCTGTACAAGCCATCAGAACTAAATTAATTACAGGGCAGTTCGGGGTAATGTCACTGCGGACACACAATTCGGTTTTTTTTCTTCATCCTCCTTAGTTCCGACTTTTTTTCTTTACCCACTTCCTCATTTTTTTCACTCCAAGCTACTTTCACGGGGGTGCCCGCGGTATGCCTATCGTCCGAAGTATAGCAAACCATGTGAAAAGAGAGAGAGAGTGAAAGATAGAAAGAGCGAAAGAGAGAGAGAGAGAGAGCGCTCGACAGATTTTCGAGCAGTGCCCATTAAATCGACATGGACCCTCTCCTCCTCTCTCGACCAGCAGCGACGCTTGCTACTTGAGCAATGAGGCAAGTCGCCTGATGCATCGGCGTGCTATGAAACGCTCGTTTGGGATGCATTCACCCTTGAGCCCGGTGGCCAGGCGGGCAGGCAGGCGCGGGGTGCCTCGAGTGCCTCGGCCTCCCTTGTCTCGCACGCACGCGATAGGACCCGGAGGAGGACCCGGAGGAGGCCGGAGCCAGAGCGGTCCAGCCAGCGCGGTGAGTATTGTGCTCACTCGATCGGTATGAATCGCTGTGAGGCGTACGCATGAGTCACGGCAGGAGAATGAACGGAAACTTTTTTCTTCTTTAAATTTTGTAATAATTAGGGCATAACACGCGAAAAGTTGCTCACTTTTCCCTTCCTGAGCTGAGGGACTCGTCGGGGATCGGACAGACGCGCAGTGTCAACGCCTTGATATCTGAGCGGGGCGTCCCTCCGCCCCGCCCCCCGCCACACCGCCAGGTGCGCCCAGAGCCCCGTGCCCCAGAGTAGGCTTTTGTCTAGGTCGAGGGCATGCTCCACGCCACGGCAGTGCCATGCGCCTCCGTGCCCCGCCCAATGCAACACAAACGTGACCGTCACAATGACGCCGCCGTGGGCACGCCGCTGCCCTGCACAGCCTATGGCCTGGGATCGATTCCCCATCGAGTGGCCACTTCAGTGGGTCATCACATCACCGCTGCGCTGCACGCGGCGCTGGTCCCGGCCCGTCCGCAAGCAAGCGACCAAGCGCCTCTTTGTCGAGGCTAGTTTATGGGAGGCACGCCACCGGTGCGTTGCCCCCCCCCCCCCTCTCCTCTCGTCCTATCCACGACTTTACTGCTTGCGGTACTTGCCTTCCCTCCCTTGTTGTTGTTGTCCAAGGCCCGGCCCGCAGGTATACAGGGGCCAAAACGCATTGTATAAAGCGAGCGCAGTCGTAAAGTACAGCAGTACAGGGGATGAGGAGAGGACTCCTCCAAGCCCGGCCCGGCCCGGCCCGCGCGCGCTCACCCCCACAACTTTATTTTTCCGCAATTTTCGTCTGTGCTTGACGACTTTTATGTTGTGCCGTGCAGGCAGGGGCGGGGGGTGGAGGTTGGAGGCCGCAGGGGTGGTGGGCGCAGCCCCCGGGGTGGGGGTGAGCAGCCCGTCACGAGACATACGGCCTAAACAGATTCCTCTCTCTCTCTCTCTCTCTCTCTCTCTCTCTCTCTCTCTCTCTCTCTTCAGTCGACCAGACTCCCTGAGGAAAGAGCGAGACGCAGGCAAGGTGACGGGACGGGAGGGGAAAGGACGCGGGAGATTGCAAACTCCCCCTCGACTCGACTCGAGTCAACTCGACCCGACCCGGTCCGACAGTACAGGGCTTTGCTCTCCCAGCGGAGGGCGCCCCGCCCCGCCCCGCCCCGCCCCGCCACACCGCGGCGCCACACATGTCACATGGTCAGCATCCCCCGAGAGGCCTGGCTGGCTGGGCCTGCTGCTGGGCGTGGCGGGGCGCGCGGTCGCGCCGGTGTCTGCGGTGGTCGGGCGCGTCGGGCGCGTCGGGCGTCGGCGTCGGGCCGGGCGTGGCAGCGGGCGCTCCAGAGCGAGCGCCGAGCGCCATCTAGCGGCCGCCGGGTTAACTACCGCATGGAGCACCGGGGCCGGCCGCCCCGCCCAGGCCGAGCGCGGGAAGTACGAGAGGGAGGACCTGGCAGGACCTGGTCGTTCACTGAGCGCTTCCCTCTTGGCGCGGCCGCGGGGAGGGAGGGAGGGCGGGAGCTCTGATGACGACAAAGCGGGGCATGTTGTTCCTATCATGTCGTAAAAACAAACTACACCCGTGACGTGCAAAATTAACCATTATAATTACACCCGTTTCTAAACTTTCGCTCATTAGTAAGATAATCGGAATTTGTGACGAGCGAACACGCGCAGAAATAGCGACGCGCGGCGAGGGTGGTGGGTGGTTCAATGGAGCGGCTTTAATTTCTCACTCGCACATGCGTGCTACACGCCACCTCTCAGCACTGCAGCTAGAAAATTATGCACGTGTCGGGATATTAATAACAGCCCAGTCTATTATATGTCAGACTTTTTTTTTAAAGCACTTCCTCGCTCGTCATCTTAAGCGATTCTGTTATGCACAACGGGAAGGAAAACTACATACACAGACAACGAGTCTATAGACAAAATAAATAAAAAAAACGCACGCAAATCCAGCAGGACGGGGTAGGCGAAGGAGAAAACTGGATTAGAATCAGAGAACAGGGCGCGCGAATGCACCCTTCCCTTCTCTCTTCCGGAAGACGGATTACACTCCGACACACCCACACCTATAATTCTACATTGCGCGCTGCAAGAGGGGGGGGGGGGGTGGGGGAACTACTCCAGAATTTGGTGTACAAATGTCGGGATTTTTTGGGGGGTAAATTTTCCTTTAAAAAAATTGCAATGCATGCTTCCATTTTTTCTAAATTTTTCGTATTTTTTTGAATTCTCTTTTTAACTTCTCTATCTTTTCTTTTTTCCTAAATTACGAAAATTTTAGAGGTTTTTTTCCCCCGGCGGAGCATCGCCCTCGGTCCTCATCCTCCCTGGGTAGGGTACCGGGACAAGGAGGGCATACACGGGGGAGGGGGAGGCGAGGCAGAGGGCCTCGGAGAGGTGAGTATAAGACGGCGTTTTCGGTGGTGTTGAACTTGTGATCTTTCGATAATTGAGGGCTTCTCCCCAAAATCAACCCGCGCCGCCCCACGCCGAGGTTTCGGGAAACGCATTTGTGGCTGGAGGGTGCGGCGGGGGCGTACTGGTACGCAAACAAAAGGGGATACAAATTGAGAGAGGCACAGGAAAAAAAAATACGTCCGCTAGATCGGGTTGAACTTTCCCGCACGGATATAAACAAAAGTAATCCCGGTTTCGGCGACGCGTCATGCGTCGGAAACACAGCACAAATAATGCAGATAATTATATTAAATTAATGCAATCTTTGATAATTACCTGAAACGCCGATTAAGAAAGCGCCGTGGGCTCAGACAGTAAAACCAAGAGTAAAAGAAACCGTGTGCCCTCTAATTAATTTTCTTTTTTTTAAGCAGCATGAGCCGCGCACCGAATCAAAATACACGCAGTTGCCCAATATATTCCTAATTTAAAACAAATGTCAAATTAATTTAACTGCCCTTGGAGCCGGCTGGCCGAAGCAGGCAAAGGGGCAGCAGAAGGCGGTGAGCGGGGCGGGGCGGGTTATGGGGCGGGGTGGGGCGGGGCGTGGGGCGGGCGCCAAACGCGTGGCCACCGGTCAGATGAGGCCCCAGCAGAGTCCTTCTGTCCGCGTGTTGACAACGCGCAGGTGGGCGAGCGACGAGGGGGAGGGGAGGGGGAGGGAGGCCTTGAGGCCCGGGGGGCAGGAGAGAGGGGAGGGGGCCTAAGGGTTATAAGGAAGTAATGGCACGCCACGCCACACCACGCCGCTCGCTGGCCCCGTGGCCCAGCCCGGCCCAGCCCGGGGCAGGTGCACCACAGTCTGCCGCGCATCTGCTGTGCACCTTGCTACCTGTGCGCTTGTGCGTGTTGGAGCTGCTCTTTGGTCGTGTTGTTGTTGTTTTAATGAGTGATTTGTGCGTGGCGGCCCTTCCTTCCTTTACGGGCTATAGGATTCTTTGGCGGGAGGAAGAAGAGGAGTTGCAGGGAAGGCCGCAAAGCGAGCCTTGCACGAGATTCGGCCCGCAGGTGGGCGTGGGGTGGTGTGGTGGGGTGGGGTGGGGTGGGGTGGGGTGGGGTGGGGTGTGGTGGGGTGGGGTGGGGAGGGGTGGGGAGGGTCCCGGGGCCCGGACGCTACGCTACACTGCGGTCCACTACGATACCTTTCTCATAGCCCGGCGTGAGAACGTCAAAATAGACAGTTGAGGTTGATCTGCGCGCCGGCAGCGGAGTAAAAAAAAAAAAACTCATATACCACGTGGAAAAAACATATATCTTTGCTTCCTTTGCCGAGGGCTTGAGGCCGAGTGCGCAGGGTGGCCCGGCCCAGCCCAGCCCAGCCCAGCCCGCCCCAGTGATTCGTGCCGGCCAGCGCATCGCATCGTAATCGTTGTTGGCAAATAATCCCCATGATGTGCCAGGCCAGGCAGAGCGCCTCGACTCGACTCGACTCGACGGCCTTTTAGCCGGCCAGGCCGCCGGCCGGGGCCCTCGCCTGGGTGCGGTCGGGCCCACCCCACCCCGCCCCGCCCCGCCCCGCCGGACCACCCTGTGCGAAAAACCACCCCGCCGTGACGTAGCGCGTCACGCCACGCCACGCCACGCACCGAGGGGCTGGGCAAAGAGCAAACACCAACACCACAGACACGAGGACGGGAGCCATGCGCGCAAAGTCTGTGCGGAGCAGTGCAGGGGGCGGGGCGGGGCGGGGCGGGGCGGGGCGGGGCGGGGCGCCCCTCCTCTCTCACTAAGTGAACAGCCCCGCGCGCGTCCTCTGAATGAGCCGCGTACGTCACGACGTTTAGACGATTTCTTGCCCCGCCCGCAGGCCGGCGGCCAGAGGCGCCGGGTCGGGCATGGCGGCCTGCCTGCCTGGGCGCCACGGGAAGTGCACAGCTCATCAAATTTTCAGGCGCCGGCGCCTTATTGTTTCGAGACCGCGTCGTTTCGCCTCGTCACACAGGTGGCGCGGTGGCGGCGGCACACCGTGGGGGCGGCCTGTTTGTTTTGACTAGAAGTTGATTTATTGCAAACAACTCCAGGGGGAGCCCCGCCCGTCCCGCCTGCCAGGCGGCCTGCAAAGGCGACAGGACAGGGCAGACCCGCCACGGCTCCTGCAGGAGGGCGCAGGGGGAGGTCCCGCACGCCGTTCGATCGGCATTAATCAATCAATCAATCAGAGTCGAGCGCTCCGCCTCGTCATGCGCGATAAAAACTTCCCCTGCGGGTGGAGGTATCCGCCCCTCAAAAGTTTCCCCGCCGCGAGGGCGACACTGCTCTCCCAGGGGGAGTGATACTCCTGGGCCCGCAAGCGTGAATGAGCAATGCATTCGTCGCGTGATAAGAGCATTGCAGGAGAAACGTCCGTGTCAGTCCGTTCCGGGCGTTTCATAAAAGACGCAGGTGCGGGCGGGCTTGCCTACCCGATCTCCCCGTAAGGCGCCATAGCCCCTTGGGTAGGCAAACCCGCCCGCACCTGCGTCTTTTATGAAACACCCGGTACGTGGACAACAAGCGTCTTACTATCCTGCCCCGCACGGCAACGACGACGCATACGCGACGTCGGAGCTCGGGCCGGGACGGGCCGGGCCGGGCCCCGGCACTTTAGGCATGCTCACCACATCGAACACGTCTACCGCCACGGCGTGCTCGCGCCGCCGCCGCCGTCAGCAGAAGCCCAGCGGCGGCGACCCGAGCCGCAGCGAAGCGCCGATGTGGCGGAAAATCCAAACACTATTCCAATCAAGAGCGTGCGCCGTTTGCCTGTCAACATAAAGTTGGGGCGAAATCGTTTGGAAAAACGCCGTTTGCTGTTTACAGCGCGTCACGCCCCCCGATAACTCCCCCGGCCGGACTGGCCGAGCCCGGGCGGGGCGGGGCGGGGCCGCATTGTCCCGGAGGAGGAGCAGGACGAGCTCGACCACGGCGACGGCGCGCACCTTGGCACCCACCCCGCCACGCCCCGCCACGCCCAGGGTGCATTGTGCGCTCGCCTCGCGCGCTCTCACTCCCACTTCCGCGTCACCTCCGTGTGCGGTTTTTGTCGTAACGACGTGTAAAAATGGCCTCGACTAACTTTTATCGCTATATATACGTATACATTCTTGCGGAGCGGCGGCCTGCAGGCATTCAGACGGCGGCTGCCGCGTCATTAGGCCATTCGAGACGCAACTGTGTGCAACACCACGCAGAGGCGCGCCTCCCCGCTAGGCCAGGAAATCGCCGCCCCCTCATTCCTCATCGTGTCCTGCTACCAGGGCGGCACGGAGCAGACTTGTTCGCACCCTGGTGCAGCAACGCGGAGATGGCGAGGAACGATACAACCCGCACAATGTGGGAGCCAAGCGAAGCAAGGGGGTGAAACAATGTGATAGATTCTGGGGCAGGCTTTATAGAGACGCAATCGGACAACGTACAGGGGCAGGGCAGGCACAGGCGCCGCAGTCCGCGAGGTGTATCCATGTTTCTATTCCGTCTTTTTTTTTTTTCTCCCCCCACACTCTTTCTCTGTCCCACGCCGGAAGCCCACCCCTCTCTGCCGTGATTCCTCCCGCGCCGCGCCGTCCAATAGCAGGTTTATGACGTGCGTCAGGGCCGCGCCGTACGGGCCGGCGGGGCGCGGCGGGCGCTGCAACAGGTGGCAGTCGTGGGGAGGTTGAGGTGAGGTGGCCACACCCTCGCGCCCCGCCGCGCCCCGCCCCGCCCCGCCCGACCAATAACACTTACGTCTGAAGCACTTCCTGTTGGCCACGTCAGAGCAGAGCCCAGGTCATGACGACGACCGCGGCAGATCGGTCCCGGTAAGTTACAACGCCCTTTGGCATACAGACTCCCTTCATGTCAATCCCATTCAATTAACGCGCGATTCAAGAACACGGCTACAGCAATAATAATAACGCCGAAAGCCTCGCCCCCGGTATGATCCGGGTCGTAATTAGGGGCATCCTGACCTACTCTCCCTTCCTCGCACCACCCACACACCGCCACCCCGCCGCAGGTAGCGCCCCGCCGCCCCGCGCCGCAGCCACACACCGCTCGGGTACCGGTAACTGGTTCTTGCACTACCCACACACGGCGCGCAAAGCGTACACATACTACATATTGAGTAATTTTACCCCCACTGATAATTATTCATCCAAGCAGGAGTTTTACCCACCCGGCAGGATTTTTATGGTTTTATTAAAGGCTGATTGGAGAGCAGCGTTCTATGAAGATGCGGGGACCGCGATAAGCCTTCCCCGGGGCCTGGCCCGGCCCGGCCTAACCCGAGAGGCGCGTAAGGCCCTACGGCGCGGCGCAGCGCAGGCGCGTGGCCAGGTGACCATGCACCGCCACCGCCGCCTGCTGCCCCCTCCAAACACCGTCCCAATCGAGTTTTCCCGCCAACAACAACACGTGCACGATACCACAACACATACACACACACACACAGACAAGGGCCGCGCTGCAGCATCTGTTCCCTAATTGTGGGATAATCTTTCCCTTTCAGCCCGTCGTGCGCCCGTACGCCCCTCTCTCCCTCACACACACGCCCCCTCACTAGCCCCGGGGGCCGCAGCGGGGCCGGGCGGGGCCGGGCGGGGCGGCAGAGCCACCAATTACATACTTTTACCTGGCCAGCTGTGCGATCGACATGAGGAGAATGACATGTCTAGAGCACGTGACGCCTGGCCATGGCGTGGCAGGGCGGGCCCGGCCCACAGCGTCA
This sequence comes from Frankliniella intonsa, assembly GCA_033675135.1. Lineage (NCBI taxonomy): Eukaryota > Metazoa > Arthropoda > Insecta > Thysanoptera > Thripidae > Frankliniella > Frankliniella intonsa. The sequence goes on along the minus strand of CM066249.1, from coordinate 9,808,155 downwards.
CGTGTTGGACAAGTTCTTTTGACATTATATTCCACAACAGTAGCATGTCAGCCCGCCGTCACACCGTCGTCCCGTCCCGTCCCGTCCCGTCTGATCGTCCCAAATTCGAATTCTGTCTACCGTCTCTTTCCTCGCACTCTCCACTTTCCACGTCATCATTTTCTCTCTTCCCCACCGCACTTTATCGCCCTATCTTAATTCTAATGGTATGATTCGCGATATCCGATCCGGCTTCCGCTTCGGTGGCTTATTTATTGACACCGAGGCGCTTTCGAAAAACGCAAAAGTCTGCGAACGGGTAGCAGAGTGCTGAAACACCATCCGCGCACCACCAGCTCAGCCCGCCCGCCCCGCTCAATCCGGTAATAATTGGCTTGACAAAGGTGTATGACAAGATTGTCAAGCATTTTTCCGCTCTCATTAGCGCGCGGGCGCGGGCCCGCCTGCTCGCCGGCCCGGTCCGGCCCGGTCCGGCTGCCAGCCGGAGTGACTGGAGTGACGGAATCAAGATGAAAAGGAGTGAATAAAAAATATGAGCACGCGGGCCCGGGCCGGCCGGGCCATGGATAGGGCAAGTTGAGATAGGGGTAGTCGGGCCGGCGCGGCCGGGTGGGGTGGGCGACGTCTCGGAAGATAGGGAGGCCAAGGAGTCACGCGGGACGGGACGGGACGGGAGAGGAGGGGGAGGAGAGACAGAGGCAGAGGGCAGACTCCTCCGGCATGCGTAACACAAAGGGGGTGAGAGAAATAAGAAGGCAGACAGCCTGGCCACCACAAGCCACGCGACTGCTATCTAAGATGCAGCCGCCGCGCCGTGCCCGTGCCACGCTGAACCAGAGAAAGCAGGTAGGAGGAGGAGGACGGCGAGGGGGAGGAGGACGAGGAGGAGGAGAGGAGAGACGTCGGGAGAGACACCTCAGGAGGCACCGGACTGGGGGGCGAGCCGGAGCAGGGCGAGCAGGAGCAGGGCCAGCACGTGTTAGACCGGGCCCCTCGCGGCCCCGCCCCGCGGCGGCCAGGCCAGGCAGGTGTGCGTCGCGCCGCGCCGGGTGCACAGGAGGGGGAGGGGGGCACGCCGATGCTGCCCTCGGACATGGAGCTGGAGCTGGGCGGGGCGCGGGGCAGTGCGTGGTGGGGCGCGGGGTGGGGCGCGGGGTGGGGCGCGGGGTGGGGCGCGGGGTGGGGCGCGGGGCGGGGCGGGGCGCGGGATGGGGCGCGGGGTCCATTGCAAGGGGCACGCTGACGCGATCCTCCTCCCACCGCGAAGCTGGGCGGGGCGGTGGAGTGCGACCCAGGGTCGCGGGACACGGCACGGGGACGCCAGCGAGCTCCTCGGCCATGTGCAGGGCAGGGCGCACGGGGCGGGCACTACACATAACTGCACCCTGCAGTTATAGACACTTGTGATGTCATCGCGCAAAATAGCTACTGTCTTGAGGCACGAAAGTGCAACAAAAAGATTATCGATGGGCAGTACTGTCGTATTTATCAGTCCAGCATCTCATTAATATTTTAATGTTATGGTGGAAAGACTTGCAGCAGAACCATCATATTACAAGTAACGTTTCTCTCCTAAATTTCATCGACAGAACGTCCCCTTGTATTTGTAAGGATCCTATCTCTTTTAACTAACTTTTATTTTTAAAGAACCTTTTTTTCTTTGAATATCTTTATGAAAAAACCTTTTCCGCAATAAAATCTAATGCCAAAACGGATCTTAGTATATAGTTTTTGTTTAACACACGAGACAGATCAATGAGCAATCGGATCACATGGAAGCGCAGCACAGGTTGAGGACTAAATGCCATCAAATTTATCTAAATAATAACACAACTGTTTCTTTTTCAGAGTTGGTTTTAAGCGTTATAAGATTTGGCTGGTAACATGGGGTGCCCAAAAAATAAATCACAACACAGGGGAACCCAACTAACATTCTAAATAAATTTCAGCCACACATAATTTTTATATAACTTCTCAGAAAGTCACCCTCACTTCTCAGGTCAGGTGATGTGATTTATTTTATAGACTGTCATGCTCTGGCCTCCCCCAAACAGTATCATAGAGTCATATTTGTACACAACATTATTTGTTTTGATGAGGTTATGTACTCACCGAAACAAGAAGTCCAGAAGTCCAGAAATCAACATTGGCAGTCATTCCAGTAATTTTTTCGACACACTTTAAACACTATTGCAAATGCATAAAAAAATTCGAAGGTCTACGTCACTTCCCACATCTTCAAAACAATTAATATCTGATTTTGTCACGTAAGGTCCCGAACAATCTCATCAACAAAGATGGCGGCAAACAACTGAGCTGCTGCATGAGCCCAGGGATGGCGCGAGCCCAGGAGTCCGTCCGAATTCTCAATCAGACATTCCCGATTGGGTGAGATACCAGGTGACGGGAATTCGGACACACTCCAGGACCCCAGGACCCGAACGCAGCATGTTCCCCGGTGCAGCTAGATTGTCCGACCTATCTTTGTGCGACCTGGCGATTTCCCCAAAATCCGAAAAAGCGCTGTCCGACCTGGAATCTGGCCCAGCTCGGATAAAGTGACAGCCGCAATAATTGCGATGTTTGTTCAGGATGACTAACATTGAACAAGACCGTCGAGGTAAAACACTTACCAGCGGAGTCCCCCGGGGACGTTCATCCAGTCAGCGTTCCACAAAATGGCAGCTGACACAGGTTACCAGCGGCATGACGTGGGCCATCTCATTGGCGAACTTGACATCACACACAGTCCCGATTTATGACTTTTGCCAAAGAATAGTCTAATCTGACACTACTTGAATAACTTCTGTTCACGCCGATACTTTGTACAGATGCTAAAAGTTTTGTTCAAACCGCGAAAACGAATAAAAACGCCGTACTGAACGAGACGAGGCGACGCTGAGCGCTGATCATTATTTCAAACTGTCCCTGAAACGGTTGCTGCAGAGCTGCCAACTTCAATCCAACCTAACCACACTCGTTGCTGATGCATTAAAAATTTCGGATTCGAGCGGATGTACTTCCTGTCATCTTGGCAATGAAACAGCTAACGTGATAGAAAAGATACTTTTTCGTGAATTATTCTTGTATAATTTTTGACGAATTTTGCAGATCTGAAAGCTGTTACTGAGCCTGGTCGGGTCAGGACGGGGGAGGGGGGGGGCAGGGCGGGGCGGGGGGTTCTCGATCTCTCGATCCATCACAATAATCAAGAGGATCGTCTGCTTAGACGTACAATTTTTTCGGCGCATGTTACGGCCTGATCCTCTATGATACATATTCCTTCTCCAATTTACCCGTGTAAACAAGGTCGGACAGCGCTTTTTCGGATTTCGAGAAAATCGCCAGGTCGGACGAAGATAGGTCGGACAATTTACGTAGACGGTATCCCTGGGCGAGTGGGAGGAGTACCGGCCCCCCTCCCACCCCCAACTCACCCCTCGCCCTCGGAGGAGCAGCAGCTCAGGGTGCAAGCTGCAGCGCGGGCCGGCATCTCGAAGGGAATCTCCAGATCCATCCAAAGGCGATAAATTAATTCTGTGGGCTGCTGCTGGGCTCGGGGTGCCCCTTGGTCCCCCTATGTATGGCCGCCGCCCCACCCGGGCTTATTGCCTGACCCTTCGTCTCTCCTCCGCCGTTTGAATAACCCCTTCGAGGCCTCGCCCCGGAGCGCGCGGCGCGGGCCGGGCCGGGCAGATCAGCGGGCGCGTGCGGGTACTGCGACGCGCCATGCGCCGAGGCAAACCCAATGGTGAATCGGTGAACCCCGGCCCGGGCCCGGCGGTGTGTACTGTCGCTCCCGACGATTAAATTACACTCAGAAAATATTAACACTCCCTGTGGAAGATTAGCAAAGGTTTAAAAATGGGGAGCTTACCCGACCGCAAGGCCAGGAAGGACTTTTCGTCCAAAACATCCAGTGACAAGTCCAGAGACGCCCGCTTCGCGAAAAAAAAATGTCGCCCGAAAAGCATTCCCGCGGATTCGCCAAAAAGCCGGCTGAAACCCCGCGCCCCCTCTTTCCCTCCCGCTGCGTTAAGAATCCCCCCTCCCCCTTACCTCCTCGTCCCGCGCCCTGTGCAGCCGGCCGCGGGCCCTACGCCAGGTGTGCAACGCTCTGCTCTGCTTTCCAAGACGCGCGCTCTCTCTCCCTCTCTTTCTTTCCGTCTCTCTCCCACGCCGCCGCGACGCGGCCCGGCCCGGCCCGGCCGTCCTGCGTGTCCTGTGGCGTGGCGCAGTGAGCTCGCAGGCTTGCAGCACAAGCTCTTTTACAAGAGAGTCCCAGCCGCCAGGTGCGAAGCCAAAGCCAAGCCAATCAGAGCTCGGGCAGGTCGGGCGGTGCGTCAGTGCGGAGGGCCTCTGCTCCGACCGGGCCGGGCCGGGCCGGGCGCGGCGGGGAGGTGCAGCTTGCACCTTCGATGCGTCAAGGTGGTGACGGCTGCCTGACTGTCCCCCAGTCACTGTGACGTGTGCGCTCGGCGAGGTGACGCCGCCGCCCTGCGCCGCCCCGCGCCGCCCCGCAGGGGGCACGGGGTGCAGCTGCTCCTGGTGGGTGCGGGGGCCCCGCCCCGCCCGCCCCGCGTCGCCAGGTGCACGCGCCAAGGTAAGGTCCTGGCTGTGAGTACCGCTGCAGTCACGAGGCTGGCTACCCTGACGCGACGAGCCTCCTCCAGCAGGGGTCCTTGGGGGCCCCGCAAGGAGCGGTGCAGGGCAGGACCGGGCCGGGGTCAAGCGCCCGGAGGAGAGGCGCATTGGCGCATCCCAATAAGCAGCCCCTTGCACGCCAACCCTATCCCCCAGGATCCTGCACCGTGCCGGGCAGGGGCGGGCCGGGGAGTGACCACAGTAAGGAGTGATTCGGAGCCTGCCGGGACACCCCCGCGCAGCCCCACAACCGGTCAAGCATTTCCTCCTCCTCCTCCTCCTCCCCCTCCTCCCCTTCTCTTTTCGCTCCCGATCATCATGACAAGGTCCGAGCATCATTGAGATTCTGCGCTCGTGGGCCGGGCCGGGCAGGGCCGGGCCGGCGAGAGCACGGGGGAGCTGAGCTGTCTCCTCGTTACAGAGAAAGAGAGGCCTGGCTGGGGCCGGGCGGACCGGGAGAGAGTGGGACAGAGACAGAAGCCAGCGTTAGCTAATGATGGGGGTGTAGTGCTCACCAGAGGGGTGCCTTTACCCCCTCCCCCCTCACACCCCCGGGGTGCGGCCCGAGAGGGCGTAGGGCGGCGGGGGAGGGAAGGGGCGAGGGTACGAAACGCGGCTCATTGCATTCGATTACTTCATCGACGGCCATCGAGGCCACCGTGATGGCTGCCGAGGCCCGAACTGAGGGGCGGATTTACGGCCACCATCAGTAGAAAGTGAGCCCTAAAAAAGTGATGGGCTTAGAAAGTGAGATGCGCGGGCATGGCTCTGTTCGGCTTAGAGCTCAGCTCGCTGGAGGCATCCCCTGCCCGGCCCGGCCCGGCCCGTGGGACCGGGGCGAGACGGCCGGCCCGGCCGGCCCAGCGTTGCAGCGCGCTGAAGCAGCAAGTGTGAAGTCTGACTGACAGCTGCACATTGACCCGTCCTGTCCGGCAGGCAGCGCATGCAGCAGCAGGAAATGCGGATGTCAAAGCTCAGCCTGGGTCGCAAAGGACACGGTGGAGTCGGCCACCCGTGGGAGCAGCCGGACCGGAGCAAGCCGATATGCGCCGATAGCATGCAGATCTTGTGCGCCCCGCCCCGCCCCGCCCCGCCCTGCTGGCGGCTGCTCGGAAGTGCCATTCGGTCAGCTGAGAGCAAATGTTTGACGCGCACTTCCGCTCGGGGACATGAGCGGACGCCAGCATGCAGCGGCTCCAAAGGGTTGGATGGACTTCCCTGGGGGAGTCAGCACAACAAAAATAGCTGTCTATCGCAGCACTGCCTTTCCCACAAGGTATGCTGCAGTGTGTTCTATTCTACTGGCCGAAAGTAATCTATAGGGGTTAAAAAATGTCGACTGCATGGCACATAAGATAGAAGACTGACTTGAAAACTATAAATGCGCGGAGGTTCGAATCCCACTTGGTTATTTTTGTAGGAGGGAGGGGCGGCTCGACGGTCGAGTCGCCGTGTGGCAAGATGCAGTGCAACGCTGTACGCCATGGGGCAAATGCTTTGCTCCTGGTTTTGCGCGCAAAAAAAATAAAATTGCAAAAGCAAAAAATAAAAAAAATAAGAGCACACAGGGATGGGGTGCGGGTGGAAGAATAAAGAGGGGCGAATTTTGTGTTGAGGTAGGTGGGTGCCCGCCGAGCCCAGGCCATCCTGGCCCGTCCTAGCCCCCGGGCAGCGCAGGTAAGGAGAGGACACACAAAGGGCGTCCACCTGGAGAGCGGACTGGAGCGGGGACGAGCCCGCGGGCCGGGCCGGGCCGGGCCAACCTTGGGGCAGGGGGGCAGCCTCAGGGCCGGGGCCGGGCGGGCAATCACTTGTATCGCATCGCGAGGCAACAATACTTGCACAACCCCTGGCGTGGGAGGGAACAATGAGCGCACAGCGTACAAAGACCCCGGAGGGGCCCGCGGGGGTGGGTGCGGGGAGGGCCGCGCCGGCCCGGCCAGCCCGGCGCATTCAGACGAACCGGCTCGGCTGTCAGATTTGCGTGGCCTTAGGGGATGAAGTGCAAAAGGCGTTGTTCCTCATAAGGGTTGCACATGCGCCAGGCCGTGGGCCACCAACTTTTTCGTCGGCTTGTCATGCACGGACTGATGGGAGGCCCGTTTTCAGCGCGGTGTCACCAGGCGGGCGGGCCCCAGAGGACTTCACTCGGGTGGAGCATCTCTGACCTTTGGTCTCGTTGCGCGGTGGGATGCCTTACCCGGATTTGAGGCAACGTTGCTATACATTTGGACCGCCTCTCCCGCCTGAAGGACGTAGGTCACAAGCGCTACAGATCACAACCGCTACAGGTCACAAGCGCTACAGCTCGCTAACGCTACGGGTCGCAAGCGCTACGAGTCACAAGCGCTACAGCTCGGTAGCGCTACGGGTCACAAGCGCTACAGCGAGAATCCGCGCGTTAGGCGGAGCCGAGCCGAGCCGAGCTAAACCTTGAAAAATTACGCACGTGGCGTGAAAACATGGAAAATTTTTGCGACAGTAAACCTCCCGAAGGAGGTTGCGGTTCCCGCCAGGCACAGGGCTTTTACCCCCGTGGCAGCCAACTACTTCGGTGTTCTTATGGGAACCGGTGCTTTTCTGGCCGCGATCCTGTCGCGCAATTCGACAGATTTGATCCCCGTACTGTCAGATTTAGTCGTACGGTGGTTAACCGAACTGCCCTGTCCCCAGAGCATGGAATAGCTATTTTTGGAGCCAGATTCTAGGACTTATGACCCCACGACCGACCACCAGTCGTGGGCATGGGACGGAACTTCCTGGCAACCCGCTGTCGCTACCAGTGAAGAACCTACCTGGGTTTGAACCAGGCCCCATGTGCCGAGTCTCACAGACACCCCACGGCTTTCGCGGCACCACTAGACCACTAGACCGTCGGCTATTCCACGAGGGAGCTCGGTTGAAATGGGGGCTTGAATTCCACTCCAAATTGTTGTCCTCAGAAAAATTAAATGTGTTGGTAAGATTCGAACCTCCGTCCTGCGACTCTCTGCGCGGACACTATGCCGGCACGGCTACGACGCCACGGTACCAACTGCCGGACCACTAGGAGTCATGCTGCGCGAGGAGCCACTGTCACCGAAGAAACGAACCCGGTGTCATGAGTACGCCTGCTCTCTGGGCGGGACTGGGCCGGCCGCGTAGCGTCATTGGTATCGACGCTGCTCATAGCTCTGGGCGGGATGTGGTTCAAAAACCGCGTAAGTTTTTTTCTTTTTATTATTTTTTTTTTTTTTTGTTCGGACCAAGTGGTCTTTTCAGCTATACCGTCCTTGTGACTTGGGCAACTGCAAAGAAGGCACTGGAAAGAGCACTTAATCCAAACCAAAAAAAAATTAACAAAAAAAAAATAACGCGGTTTTTGAACAACTGACCACCTAGTCCTATGAGCAGCGTCGATACCAATGACGCTACGCGGCCGGCCTAGCACTGACCGGAGAGCAGGCGCACTCATGACACCGGGTTCGTTTCTTCGGTGACTGTGGCTTCTCGCGCAGCATGACTCCTAGTGGTCCGGCATCTGGTACCGTGGCGTCGTAGCCGTGCCGGCATAGTGTCCGCCCGGAGAGTCGCAGGACGGAGGTTCGAATCTTACCCCAAAATTTAATTTTTCTGAGGACAACAATTTGGAGAGTGGAATTCAAGCCCCCATTTCAACCGAGCTCCTCGTGGAATAGCCGACGGTCTAGTGGTCTAGTGGTGCCGCGAAAGCCGTGGGTGTCTGTGAGACTCGGCACATGGGGCCTGGTTCAAACCCAGGTAGGTTCTTCACTGGTAGCGACAGCGGGTTGCCAGGAAGTTCCGTCCCATGCCCACGACTGGTGGTCGGTCGTGGGGTCATAAGTCCCAGAATCTGGCTCCAAAATAGCTATTCCATGCTCTGGGGACAGGGCAGTTCGGTTAACCACCGTACGACTAAATCTGACAGTACGGGGATCAAATCTGTCGAATTGCGCGACAGGATCGCGGCCAGAAAAGCACCGGTTCCCATAAGAACACCGAAGTAGTTGGCTGCCACGGGGGGTAAAAGCCCTGTGCCTGGCGGGAACCGCAACCTCCTTCGGGAGGTTTACTGTCGCAAAAATTTTCCATGTTTTCACGCCACGTGCGTAATTTTTCAAGGTTTAGCTCGGCTCGGCTCGGCTCCGCCTAACGCGCGGATTCTCGCTGTAGCGCTTGTGACCCGTAGCGCTTGCGACCCGTAGCGTTAGCGAGCTGTAGCGCTTGTGACCTGTAGCGGTTGTGATCTGTAGCGCTTGCGAGCCACTCCTCGCCTGGACATCCGCGCCGCGCCGCAAGACCAGTCAATTTTTTTTTCCGATTACTAGTTTCACTTTGGGGTGTATAACATGCAGACTCTTCTGTGCTGCATATGGACATACTGCATTAGAACTATTTACAGATTGGATCTGGTTCAAAAGGATTTGCAATAATAAGGTGGAGAAGGCCATCATTGTGCAGTATTCGTGTGCATCTGCGATCAGAGCCCCGCCCCGCCCCGGCCATCCCCATTCACTGCCCCGGCCGGCAGGGGCCGGCTCCGGACAGCCCCTTGAAAGGACCCGTAGGCGAGAGCGCGCGTCGGGTGGAATTCCAGCGCCGAAATCGCACTGCGGTTTCCTATGCGCGTTGCCCATAAATTTTGCGAAAGAGGACGTTGGCCATTCCCACACGATCGCTGTTGTGAGTTTTTCCTCTTAATCTCCTTTCCCAACAAAATGAGTCGGTTCTTGGGCCGTGCCGGGGACCATGTAGCAGCAGCGGCAGCAGCAGCCCATCACTGTTTCTTTTGCAGCAACAAAGGGACCTTTCGCACATCCCATCCCACTCTCAAATTCAGACGTTTACGGTAAGAAAAAAGAAGCGTCGTGGGCGGGTAATGCACACTAATGTTTTCATATAGAAAGTCTCCCCCTACACCACCACCACCATCACCACCACGACAAACATTAAGCAGGATCAGAAAGCTTAATCTCTCCACGAATTGCATGTCGGATGGCGTGTAAGTGAGGTGCCAGCGGTGCGAGTACAGATGCCGTCCGTCCCGTCCTCGCCGATGTCTGCTGTCCGCACGGGAGCGGGAGCATCATTTTTCTTCCGGCCACCCCTCCCGTCCCGCCGTCCCGTCCCCGCGCCGGGGCCCGCCCGCCCCAGGGCGCTCTCCCGGCTATAGGGAGCACCCTCGGGGGACTTTGCTAATTTTGATAATGTGACCATTAGTCGTCTTGGCTTATTGAACGATGATTATCCACGGTGCTGCTGGGCTCTGGGGGTGAGTGAGTGAGTGAGGAGTGCGACGGATTGCGGTGAGAGATGCACACTTTGCGAGCTCTTTCGCTCTCCCGCCCGCCCGCTCTCTCTCTCTCTCTCTCTCTCTCTCTCTCTCTCTCTCTCTCTCTCTCTCTCTCTCTCTCGCTGACACGGTCTCTTATTCTCCCCCGAGGGAAGCGCCGTCCGTCGCCATCGCCGTCGCTGTCGGCAGGAAGCTGAAGACGTCGTCGAGCAGAGGCGTCGTGCGGCGATAGTTGTTGAACGGATCCAGCGCGAGTACAACTTTGCGTGGAGCTGATAATAATGGACGAGGAGTCTGGGGGCGGTGCAGGCGGCGTCGGGGCGGGGCGGGGCGGGGCGGGGCGGGGCGGGGCGGGGCGGGGGGGGGCGGGCGGGAGAGCCCGGAGTCTCCTCCTGCCCTGCGCTCCAGCCCCACATCACTCTCGTGTTTCCGTCTTCCTCCCGCGATGCGCTGCACGGCGACGTGACTTGCGCGCAAAGTTGTCCGAGAGGGGTGGGGAAGGGGGAGGGGGGTGTAACGGGGCGAGTGAGGGGCGGGCGGGCATGGCCAGGGGAGAGAGGGTGTGCGCAGGCGGGGTGGCGTTGTGGGGGATGTCGTGGGAGCCGGGGTGGCGAGGTGGTCGTCTCCTCCTCCTCCTCCTCCTCCTCCTCCTCCTCCTCCTCCTCCTCCTCCTCCTCCTCCTCCTCCTCCTCCTCCTCCTCCTCCTCCTCCTCCTCCACCTACTCCACGTCCACCTCCTCCTCCTCCACCTCCACCTCCTCCGTGTGAGAGGTGCAGGCGCGGTGCAGACCGTCAGCGGCCAATCAGCTACAACCCTACACGGCGTCCTCGGGGGATCTCGGAGCAGCCGGCACGCCCTGTGCGCTTTCTCGCGCAGAATGTTGCAAAAGGGCAGTTGTTCTGTATAAATAAGAAATTCAACACTCAAATAAACGCTAGTGCGTAAAAATTGAAACAGTACTAACCAAACAGTTTAACCGCAAATAAAAATCAGTCTGCTCTTTCTGGGAGGACGGGACGGGGGGACTGTGGGGTGCGCTATGCCATAGCCCGATGCACTCCGACCACTCCGCCTTTATTGGTTTTCCTCAAGTCGACACCGGGGGCCGGGCCGGGCGGGGCCGGGACGGGACGTAGTGGCTGAGTAAAGAAGGGGCACCCGCCGCCCCATTCAAACGGAACCATCCATCAACGCATCATTCAATCAATCAGTCAATCAAACATTCAGAAATCAATGAGTGGTGGGAGAGCAATGGAAATGAATCGTGCAAGTCGATCTATCACGCGGTCTAAACTGCCCGTTCGCCCCGCCCCGCCCCACCCCGCCGCGTCCGAACACAAACCACAACAACAGATGGCACACCGCACTACTACTGTCCATTGCGGCGGGACGGTGCGGTCTGCAAACTCAAATCAGCAGAGAAAAAAAAGAAGAAGAAATTAAAAAAAGACGAGGGGGGAGAGCCACTGTCCCCATTGGCGGCACATTGAAAGTGCGCCGTCAGCGAAAAGATGCGGGTTGTTGTGTGCGTGAGGTGAGGGTGTGCGGTGCATAGTGCATGGCTGGCGGCCTAAGCGGCCGGCACAGACTTCACGACACGCGAACACTAAAGCCGGCCGGGCGATTACCCCCATTCCCGCTGGAAACAGTACGGCAACAACTCATTTCGCATTCTGTTGTAATGAGATAAACACTCGGGTACTGTTATTAAATTTGTACAAGAGGCAGGGGGGAGGGGGGGGTATTGTTACCCCATAGCGCACGGGGCGAGGGGGTCGCTGACACGGATCGCAGTCAAATGGGAGGTGTAAACAGTCTCGCAGCGCAGCACAACGGGGTAGCGATGATAAAACGGCGCATGCTGGTGACGGCGGCGGCGAGCTGCTCTGGGGTCGGAATGAAAAGTGAGGCAGTCAATACTGTTTGTTTCCATCGTGTCGTGCGGGGCGGGGCGGGGCAGTCAATAACAAACGGGTCGAGAAAACGGGGCGCGCCACGTTTAACGCAGCAGCGCGACGCGACAGGGACTCCGACCGCCAGACCTGAACGAAGTGTCGGAGCGTGTGAACCGCGCGACCCACAGCCCAGCCACCGATAAGTTCGCAAACAGGCGGCATGGAATAGGGGTAGCGGAAGCAGAGACAGGAAATACCTTATTGCGCAATCATTGGCGACGATGGCAACAAGCGAAACCAGAAAAGGATTTCATGCAAACTGAAGCCAATACAACTGCAAGTAATAATTGCTCGCATATCGATTGAAACCTAAGAATGTCCCCTTAAAATCGTTGCAGAGGGGGAGACGCGCAAACAAGGTGGGGGAAGCCTGAGTGACATCAGGCGGAGGATTGTCGAGGGAGGGGTGAAAAGAGGCTCCACCGCCGCGTGCGGCGCCACTATCATGTCTTCATTTCCGAACTGCCCCACATATGCTGCCCCTCCCCTCGTACCCACACAGAAGGGTTACACGGCAGGGCAGCCGCCCCGCCCCGCCCCGCAGAACAGGACGACAGGAGAGGAGAGGAGAGGGTGACGTGATGGTCAATGCAGGAGCACCGCTCGGCGCACACGCCGCGCCGCGCGCCGCACGCGAGCTGCACCGCCACCACCAGTGTGTGGAGCTTATCGAGAGCTTCCGGCAAGCCGCTGGGCCGGCCGGGCCCGCTGGGTCTGGCCTGCAGCAGAGGGTGATTCCGCACCCGCACAGAGCGTAGTAGTAGTGGTGTCCTCCCTCTCTCTCCAGAGCAACAAAATTTTTTGAGCTTAAACTTGAAAAAATTACGTACGCAAACCGGGGAGGACCTAACCCATCCCTAGAAGAGACCCCGACCCCGACGCGGGCGAAGAGAACTCCATGGTCGTACATAAAAAAAGTTTTTTGAGAGCCGAGCCGAGCCGAGCCGAGCCGAGCCGAGCAGAGCAGAGCAGAGCAGAGCAGAGCAGAGCAGAGCAGAGCAGAGCAGAGCAGAGCAGAGCAGAGCAGAGCCGAGCCGAGCAGAGCCGAGCAGAGCAGAGCCGAGCCGAGCAGAGCGCCACAGCGATAAGGACCCGTCACTCATTGCAAGCGTGGTGCCCGTGCGAGGGTGGGCCCCACCCCGCGATTGGAGTGCAGCGGCCGCCCTTGTCAACCGCCACTATCAGCTCGCCCTGCCCCATCCAGCCCCGCCCCGCCCCGCCAACACAACACATGGTGCGCTCGCGCGGACCGACAACGAGGTCGCATACGCGCCGGTGAGAGGCAACCCATCGAGCAGCACGGGCAGGGGACCGTGGGGAGCGCCGCACGCGGTAGGCAACCCATTCGACACGGAGAGCCGGCGGGCGAACCAGCCCCCGGGCGGCGGGTGCGCCGCGCTGTGCTGTGCTGTGCAGCTCCCCACCTGACCTGCAGTGGCAGTAGTGTATCTTAGGGTGACATGTCTGATGTCAGCAGACCAGCAGACAAGCAGACAACGACCCTCGGTCCCCCTTAATTGCAATACCTTCCCGCCCCGCAGCTCAAATTATTGCACCAGAATCACCCTCTGAATTTCAACCCCTAAACTGAAACATACACAGCTTTCTGAAAAAGGGCCGAACTCGCAAGAACTCAATACTCCTTGTGGCGTTGAGCCATGACAACAAGAGATGGCATTGGCGACTCGGCGACGCGACGCTGCGCGACGCCCGCGCACCGCGTCGGATGTATCGCCAACGTCGCTGCGCAGTGCCCGTGCCCCTGTTTCGCTTCCCGGGGGCCCCACCCCGCCCCGCCCCGCCCCACCCCAGGCCGCACCCCCACCCTCCACCTCGCTTTAGATCTCATTGAAAAGCCTGCTGTACGCCTCCCGGTCCCGGTCCTTTCCCCAACCGCGAGCCCCGCGGTCACCAGTTACGGCCTTCCGTCGCTCGTCGCGTCGCGTCACGGCCGCAGGCCAGTCACGGTTTTTAACCGCCTGTCTCACGAGGTGAAACCCGAGCGAGCAGCTCTACGGCTCGAAAGAAAGGGGTGTCGAATGAGATCGAATGACGAGTGCATTACGGTCAGGTGTCAGGTGGAGCACAGTGCAGCGAAGTGAAGTGCAGTGCATTGAAGTGCAGTAAAGTAGCTTCCCATGCGACTGCGCCGTAGGGAGGGCACTACTTCGAATTTCCGCCGTTACAAGTACAGCTTGGGTCTCATCGGTGCTGCGCCGTGGCAACTTCATGTAGCAGTGTTTTTCTATTTCGCGCTGCTTTTCGGACGGCTCCCCTCGTCTCTCATCCCATTGCGCTAAATCATTCAATGAGGGGACTGCAGTGCCCACGAGTCCCCCTTCCTCACACTGCAGCCTTCGGCAACCCCAGCCCCAGTGTGCCCCAGTGCCACTGTCAATGGCATATTCTCAGTTTGAAAGCACCCGCCTCCCGCCCTCCCGCCTCTTCCCTTATTCGCAGGCCTGGTGCCTTCAAGCAGGAGGACGCGCTTTTCATAGAAGGCGCAGACTTGTCAGTTGAAAGATTGCAGACGACGTAACGTCGTCTTGTCAAATGTAGATCGTTAGGAGTAAAAAGAACGCCAAGGTATTTCGAATTTGAAACTTCTGCTTTTCTGAATAGTATAATTTTGTTTTTAGTGGGATTTTTGTTCAATTCCATGGTTTAATCCAGCCTAGGAAGAACTGCGACGGTTGCGACGCACAGAAAAGGAGTAGGCGTTATCCCACTTTGAATGTTTTAGTTTTAGCACAAACCAAACAAATGGCATTTACAGAATATTTTCGCATCTTCGACCATCCATAGCTAGTTTCTTTCATCTAAATGATATCTTAAGACTGCCTAGGTGTAGAACAGGTGGATGTGACTTCCCTCCTGGAACCCACTATTGTGACTCACACTCCCTGCACCAATTAACCTTAATAAGCGCTAAGGTTTTCTCTTAGTGTAGTAACTACTTCAGCTCAAATTCAGAACGTAAAACTTATTTATTGAAGTATCTGGGGCATGAAATTATTACTTGTGGATAAGTGTTCTTTGGTGTTCTCTCGGCCTGAGTACATCAATCTAACCTATATTCCTTACACAACAACACAGCTCAAACTAATACACGATTCCCATAATTTCCTTTGCAGCGCCCTGTATATTATGGACTGCTGATTGGCTGATTTAGAAAAGTCCTCAAAAATTCTACTATGGGCAAGCTCTTAAGCCTATTGGCTCGAGATGAGTCTACATGCTGCTCACCTCAAAAATATGATGTCTTCCTGGACTTTGAAAGTATGCATTTCAGAATATCATTTTTTTATTACTGTTATTTTTATTCTTTACAGTTTAATATATTTTCTGGGTAATTCTTTTTTAACTATTTTCAGACGCTCAACCAACTGAAAGTGAGCGGGAAACTTTTGAGGAAGTACAGCAGGTATTACGAAACTCTGAATCCATATTAAATGAAATTCAATGCTACAAAGGAGCTGGAAGAGAAATAAGAGAAGCAATTGCAAATCCAAATGATGAATTTCAATCTAAAGCTTGGACTGCAGTTCTACCTCTTGTATCAAAATTGAAAAGATTTTATGAGTTTTCATTGGAGCTAGGTAAGTAATATTTTTCACTAAGCCTACGCATGGAAGTTTCTTTTTCTATCATAATTTTAATTTTTACATCTTTTGCAGATGCTGTTGTGCCCAAAATTCTTTTCCAGCTATGTTCTGGTCCAATGGTCCCTACTCAACATCTTGAAACACAACAGGCTCTTGTTAAACAGTTCGCTGAAATACTTGAATTTGTTCTCAAATTTGATGAACATAAGGTTGGCTAAAATTTTTAAACTTCTCATAGTCTAGTTTTTGTTTTTTGTTTTTACCTTTTTTTATTTCTAAAAATCTGTGTATTTCATTTTTTAGATGAAAACACCAGCAATACAAAATGATTTCAGTTATTATCGCCGTACTTTAACCAGACAAAGAATGTCAAGTCTCTCAAGCTTGGCTTGCAGTGAAATTAGTGATGTTGATGAAAGGGAGGTTTCCAACGAACTAGCAAACCATATGTCTCTTTTCTATGCTCATGCAACTCCTATGTTGCGAACATTGAGTGAAGCAACTACAAGATTTGTTTCTCAGGTTAGTGATAATCTCAACTGATAGAAGTATTTTTTTAGCAATCATAATTAAAAAATTTCTTCTTTTCTACTAAATTTCCAGAACTCTGACATACCTATTGAAAACACTACTGAGACCCTGAGCACTATGGCCAAAGTCTGCTTGCGGATGCTTGAGAGCCCGTAAGTGTAATTTTGTGTGGTTGTAATACATTAAAAATCTTCCCATCCTTTCAATGATTTTTTTTTTTCCAGAAATATAATTTCACAATTTCAGCGAGAAGAAACACAGTTGTTTGTGCTGAGAGTCATGGTTGGCTTGGTCATTCTCTATGATCATGTTCATCCAAATGGAGCATTCGTGAAGGCAGCAAATGTAGATGTATGTTTTGTTTAGTCTTCGATGGAATTTAACAATTATCTATCTTAGTTAAATAATTAAAATGTTATTTTTATCTTTATAATTTTTTTAAATTTTAGGTAAAAGGTTGTGTGAGGCTGCTAAAGGATCAACCAGCTGCTAGATCAGAAGGTCTACTAAATGCCTTAAGGTAAAGTCAAGATTAATTGTTAATTGTTTTTTATTTGTAAATTTCAAGTATCCATATAAGTCAGAATTCAATACATTCAATCATTTTTAATTGTTTGAATATAAAATAATTTTCTGTTGCAGGTATACTACAAAACATTTAAATGAGGAAGGAACCCCAAAGAACATAAAAAATCTTCTAGCTGTCTAATGAAAAATATCCTTATGGTCTTCCTTTTATCTTTCTGCGTTTTTTCGCACGACAGTAGCAACAGCGTCCTTGGCAGTATTTGTTTATTGTGAGACCACTGACCTCTTATGCATTTTACCTACCACTGCATGGCGACTAGTGTTTTCTGTATTCTAAAAACGCACAAGGGTTTGTGAAAAACAAATTCTAGGAAAGTGCACATGCATTATATTTTCATGAACCATCTAAACTTTTCCCTGTGAAGTTTCACTCAAATATGAGATTTTTAGCTTTAATTATGGGTGGTGTATTATGAAAGTTTAACCATTATTATTGATGCAGAATTGAGAATATCTTCTCATTTTGCTATGTGATCTTTTGTCTTACCTGGTTGTGAAGTATTTGTAATCCCCGTTTATCTAGAAATCGGGTTAAAGTGTTCATTTTTAATTTTCTTTAAGTTTTTTTCTTTTTGTATATTTTGCGGTATGGTAGATATTGTTTGTTCAAAATAAGGTAAAATAGTTACCATCTCATAAAGGAGCAAACTTTCATGACACATCCTTTTGGAAAGAGTTATTGTAAGCTTTGTTTGTAAGATACTTTAAGTTCAAATGTGAGGTTTAGAAGAAGTCAGTACAAGCATGAAAGCACAAATGAAAACATGCTAGGAGCAAAATGAGCATGGTGAACAAACAATATTATTTCATCTCATAATCCTAGTCTAGATGCAATGTATACCTTAAATGGTACTTTAACACTTTGGTTTCTTTGGTATTAAGACTTTGAGTACCATAGTTACCGTTCATAACTGTTCAGTCGCATGTCTTATATTTATCTTAAGTTCTTTCTTATTGCATCCCAAGTGTTTTTTCTAACAAACATCTTTTGTTTAAACAGTTTTAATTAGTGCTTGAATAGCTTCCAAGGGCATTTATTCGCCTGCCAGTTGTCCAGTTAAATTTCTGAGCTCATTTGTGTGGTCCAAAATCTATAGTTTCTTTGTTATAAATCTTAGTTGTGTGTTTTTCCCTAAACCAGCTCAATACACTCCCACTCCCTAAATCTCAAAATTTTCTAAAATGTCCTGTTATTAGTCGTTGCTATGAAATATATTTGATGACCATTTTGCATTTTGCAAATAAAATTTTGGTCACAAAAGGCCACTTAGTTGAAGACTTAAACATTTGTAATATGTTAAAGATACATCTCACCTCCAAACTGTATGTTGTATGTTCTAACATGCATGGTTAGTGAACATCCTTAAATTATTGTTCCCACTGCCGTTCCTTAATCTTCGTTCGCACTGAGGGTTCACATATATGTCTGGTAATAGTGCACCTACAGGTTTTACTATAGTTAAACACTTAAATTATTTAAATCTTCAATGTGCATTATCATTACCATTTCCAAGTTAGATGGTACTTTGTTAATTCCACAGATGCATTTTCTTTTTTCCTGAATGAGTGTTCATTTTTTCCCCTACTAGACAAGTATGTTGGCGGCTATCAAGCTAAGAATTTACAGAGCAGTCTAATTTTTTCTACTCTGTTGCCCAAATATATATTAATATATATGTTTACAAAGCCAAATTATTGTGTGTGTTCCTCAATATTGAGTAGGCCTTATTTATGATGTTTAAGAAAGAAAGACTTTTGAATGCTCTGCATAGTATGATTCATAACATATATCTTTTGTTATGATAGAAAGTACTTCTTATCCAAATCTTTAAAACATATGTTTCAGCAATTATTTGTTGAAGGACTTTTGCCTTGTTACGCTTAATATTTTGTACATTAGAAAAGTCCTATTGAGTTCCATTTATTCTTTAAATTATGCTCCATGACCAATTTAACCATGATAACCATTTATTTTCAGTTGAACCTGAGTTTTAAGAAAATGTAACAAATGTTGATTGTTGTGACTAGAAATGTAAAACACATGGGTGCAGTGGGTTTATCAGACACATTCACTTAGTCCTTAATTGTTTATAGGCAGTCACTATTTAGAGAAGGCCGTGTTTTACATTTCTAGTCCAAAATTTTTTATCACAAGTGTTATTGTATTGTTATGCATACATGTGTACATCACCTCAACTTATTGATGGAATGTGGGTGATGATTCAACACTTGAATTTTGCATTATGCATTAAATTTCAGTCTTGTTCTATGCATGAATTAGCTCAGTGACACCAGCTCAGTGACATGCCTTAATTTAATGTACTTTGAACAGTATCAGGTTGCACCTTTTCCCTTTGTTGTCAGGCACTCACCATGGTGTTACCCCTTGTTTAAATTGACAGAAAGAGTATTTGTATTTGTGATCCTATTAACATTTGATCTACGATCAACATTATTGTAAGTCTGACTAAACCTAAGATTATCTCCAAATCATAAAAGACAATTCATAATGTATGGGGAAAAGTCACTTTAAGGTGCTAACGCTTCGTGGGGCTTCCGCAATGCATATAAATACAAGCATTGTCTATTTTTTCTATGTCAAAGAAAAGCAGGTTGGTTGTAGGCGAGTGTGGTGAATTGAGGAGGAAGGAATCAGCTGGAAAGAGTATTGACATTCTATGACTTTGCACTTCACAATAATGTTCTCAAAATATGCTTCCAGATACAACAAAAAATACCTGTCAAAATAAAGATTAAAAATTCCTTGATCATTTAAAACATTTTTCATTCTAACAGCTGTTGTGTGAGAACCGAGTCAACGGAAATTCTTTCCGGTGCCCTACCGGAGATGGCCCGGGCCGGGCTCCTCGTTCACTAATTGCGGCACGTTGGCGTGGCGTAGCGGGCGCCGGCGCGCACTGCATGCAATGACAGTCATAGTCATCGTCATTCCCCGGCCGCCCGCCCCGCGCACGCGCGCGCACGCACGGCCAGCGCCGCCCCGCGCCGAGCCCACTTCCTCTGTGATAGGAAAAGGGGTGGCAGTGTATAGTGTCGGAAATGACAGAGGGTCACGCTTGTTGCGCCCAAGCGCACAAGCCACGCACTCTGCGCGGCGCGCTGCTGTATATGCTTTGTTTCCTCTCTAACTTTTGTCGTTGTCGAAAAACCTGCTGAACGGCGATGACAGAGATAGCCGTCGACGCCGCCATACCCTGATGGGGTCCAGATCCAGGCCTGCTGCGTCCAGCCGGGTCATAGAAATGCAGGCAGGGGATAAAAAAGATAGAACGCTAATGAAAGGGGCGACGGGTGAAGAAGGGCTTTCCAGGCGGGTGGTACGGGCGCGCATTCGCTCCGGCGGCGATCTGTCCCGCTACACGGAGCCTGAAGCCTGGAGCGCCGCGCGGTGGAAGGGCCTTTTCCAGAAAGGTCCGAAGGCACGGAAAGGGCGGGGGAAGAGGAGGCGTGGGCTGCTGAGGAGAGAAAGCAGAGGGACAGGGCGGGAGGGGAAGGACGCGGGACGCCGCGCCGGGAGAGGACTGTGAGAGAAGGGAAGGGAACGCCATGTCGCTGTCGCTATGTCGGCGTGGAGCGCACCACCGCGCGGCCAAAGAAAGCAGGTGCATCCTGCAGTAATCAACACGAACATCCTATCATCGGGCAACGCGGGAACCGCGGGGAGCAATCGGGGGGAGAAGTTAAAATGTATCGCTCGAGAGCGATCGAACTTCTTTGTGCGGCATGCTGCTGCGCTCCCAGTGGTCGCGTCGTACGTACATTCCCGACCGGGACCGGGACTGTCTCTAGCCGGGCCTACTGTACCGTAGCCAGGACGACTGCACTGCTCTGCATGCAACGCGCGAACGCGCGCGCGCGCCCCGAGCTGCACTGCCATGGTCATGGGCGCAGCGCGCAGCGGTGCAGGCCGGCCCGGCCCGGCCCCACCAACTCCCGTTGTTCCATTGCCCCCCCCCCCCTTTCCACTCACCGCCTCACCTTTACCACCTTGGTCAGCAAGGGCCGCCGGCCGGTACTAACTGCAGGGTAGGGTACGCACTCATGTTTTCTGCATGTTGCATACATCCGACCAATGTAATTTTGTCCGCTCCGCTCACAGCTCGGGTGCGCGGCGCGGCGCGCCGACCGCCCTGGATGGGCTGGCGGGGCGGGGCGGGACGAGGGGGAATGCGCTAAGGACCAGACGGCGGCGGGGCTGGACGTGAGTGTTGAAGGGGAGGCTGCAAAAGGCCAGGACGAGCCGTGGCGTGTCTTTATTCCCCGTATTCCACTCCAGCGGCGGCGGGCTGGAGCGCGCGGGGCCCCCGAGCTGGAAGCTGGAGCGGGAAAGGGTGCGCTGCTGCAGCGGAGCGGAGGGGAGGGGAGGGGAGGGTCCCGCGGGGAGGAGAGGGGAAGGGGCATCACGGTGTGCATCGCGGGGAGAGGCGGGGCGGGGCGGGGAGGCAAGCAGCGGCGCGGTGCGGCGGGGCGTGGCGGCGCGGCGTTCCCCTCTCCGCCCACCTTCATTCTCGCGTTGTTGTTATCGCCGTCCCTCTCGCACTAGGGCGGCCGCGGCCGCTCGCCTCTCTCACTCTCCCGGCCGGGGCGGGACGGCTGCTCGCTCGGGCCCGGCCGGCTTGCTTGGGACGGGAGGGACGACGCTCTGCTCCGACTGACCAAACGCGGCTCAGTTCGGCGGAGGGCCTGACTCGACGCGGTTGTGCTGCGTGTGTCCCGTATCTCGCGCCCCGCCCGCGAGTGTGTGTGTAGTGTCCGGGAGACGCGGTGTTCGGCGACGCCCTGGACGCCGGGCCCGGCCCGACGCTCGACCGTCATCCCTCACCCCCGGATTAGCGGGGACTAACCGGCCGCAGCGCAGCTCGACCAGGTCAGTGTACAGCACCACCTGTTGCTACGCCTCTGCCCCGCCCCAGCACGGGCCCGACCGCCCCACCGCCACCGCCCCCATCCATGTCTATCGTCGGAAACCCGGCGCCGACCCGGCCCGGCCGCACGTTATGAAAGGCAGCCAGTCTGGGCGAGGAGTTCATCGTACTAGTTGGGAGGCGGGGGCGGGGCTGGTCTTCCCTCGTCGAGGTTTGCCTACCTCCCAGGCGGGTCAGTGGCCGATCGCCCAGCCGGCCTCACCCCGCCCCGCGCCTGATTGCACCTCACAGAAGGCGGGGCGGGGCGGGGCGGGCGGAGCACGTCGATGTGAGGCGGGGCGGGGCGGGCGGGGCTCGTGGTTAACGACATGTGTTTGTAATATGCTGGGTATGCGCGGCCGCGGCCAGGCGCCTAGGTGCATGCGGCGCATGTCACGCTATGTCATTACACGGAGGAGCGGGATGGAGGGTCGTCATTAAAACGAGCGTCGGGATTACATTGAGCCGGGCCGGGCCGGCGCTGCGGGGCGGGGCGCGGCGGGGTGCAGCAGCGGGGAGCAGCACCGGGGCCGGGGACGGTGCTCGCGGGGTCGCGCCACCGCGCCGCGCCGCGCCAGGCTGGACTGCAAACACCCGGGCTGCACCTGCAACATGCACCCAGCAGGGGATGGCGGGGCGGGACAAGACCTCGGGCCTCGAGCATGCGTTTAGATGTGCGGAAAGCTCAAGCATCCCTTATTGAACGGCTGTCTGCGGCGCGGTATGGTATTCCACTGGTGCCCCCCGCCCGCACCGGTGCCTCCGCCCGCCGCGGGTCACTGACCTGGGCCTGGGCCCTGGGCCGCTTGGCCGCCATCTCGACCTTCATCTTTCCTCATGGGGCAGTGACTGTGCTGGACGTCGAGTTAGGGACAGTCAGAGCAGAGCGCACTACGGCCCGGCCCGGCCCGCCCTCGCCTCGCACGCCCCCTCCTTCTCCTCCTCCATCACCTAGTCGTCTTTTTATCGTTCCTATCGGAGCTTGGACGCGGTCAGTCAGCCACGCCTGGAACCACCTTCACGGTCCAGGCAAATCGACTTCCCTGAAAGTGTTTATTAACGGGGCTCATTCTCCCTGCTTTGTTGTGCCCTTGCGTGAGGGCCCGCGGTATAGAAAGGAAGAGGTCTAGATTGAAACGAGGAGCAGGGTAGAGCGAGGGGGGGGGGGGTGAAAATAAAAAATAAGGAGCGCTTTTGTGCGGCAGACAAAGGGCTTCTAAGGAGCAGGAGCCTCTGCTTTCGCTCCAGATGTTATGACTAGTACGTGCATAGTTGAGATAGCACCGCGCGAGCCAATAAGGCGCGCCACTAAGCACACTCGGAGATAGAGAGAAGAAAAATTATTTTCAGGGTGGGGAATTCCACCGAGACTTTTCTGACTCTCTTCGTTGAAACGGAAATGAAAAAGGAGGCAAATAATTAAACGCGAGGTTGTGTCGCGACGCGAGCAACCATGCGACCGTTCCGAGCCGAGCCGCCTAGACCTAATCTCCCATTCGAGTCGGAAGGGGAAAGGGGAGGGGGGAGGGCGGGGCGGGGCAGCCACACCATGGGGCAGGAAAAGGGCGTGGAGGACCGTCGCTGTCGGACACGGTGGTGAGTACGCGGTGCGCATCGTGGGGCGCGGCGTGGCGTGGCGTGGTGCGGCGCGGCGAGGTGTCCTGCGTGCGGGTACCAGCGCGTCCCCGTCCAAGTTGTATGTTGTCTCCCGGGCCGGCGCTGCGCTGCGCCGCGCGCCATGGTGGCGGGGGGCGGGGGCAGGGGCAGCCGGGGGCAGCATGCGTGGGTCGGTCCAGACGGGACAGGACGCCACGCCACGACGGCCTCGCACAGCACACTACTACTGGAATGCCACCTGCACGCCCAGGACCAGGCAACAGCGAGAGGACCCGCGGAAACACGGCGACGGGACGGTGTATATCTTGGTTCAGCCGTCTGGTCCCGGGTCGTGCACCGTGCGCCGTGCCCCCCCGGCCCGCGCCTGGTCCGGGGCCTGCAGCCTGCAGGACGGGGCGCCCGGGCCGCGCGCCGCGCCGCGCTGCTGCACTGCCCATGCCCGCTGCAAGTCGGATCGGTAATTTGCTGGCCATTTGGACGCCGCTGTCTCGTCGCGCGTTTCGTTTGCGACGTTGCACGGGGGAATGTGACTCGGCCAGATTCCTTTTAGGGGCGCCTGCGCCTGCTGGCTGCGGCGCGCCGGCGTGGCGCGGGCGAGCAGGGGGCCCTCATTGCGCGAGACTTTACAACATGTCCCCGCGCTGACGGGCAGGGGCAGAGCGCGCGTGGTCCGGCAGCACGCCCGAGGAGGAGAATGAAAATACTCGTGTTTTATCTCCTCCGCCCCGAGCCCAGCCCAGCCGGACGTAGGTCACAAGCGCTACAGATCACAACCGCTACAGCTCGGTAGCGCTACGGGTCACAAGCGCTACAGCGAGAATCCGCGCGTTAGGCGGAGCCGAGCCGAGCTGAACCTTGAAAAATTACGCACGTGGCGTGAAAACATGGAAAATTTTTGCGACAGTAAACCTCCCGAAGGAGGTTGCGGTTCCCGCCAGGCACAGGGCTTTACCCCCGTGGCATCTTCGGGTTCTTATGGGAACCGGTGCTTTTCTGACTGCGATCCTGTCGCGCAATTCGACAGATTTGATCCCCGTACTGCCAGATTTGTCGTACGGTGGTTAACGAACTGCCCTGTCCCCAGAGCATGGAATAGTTATTTTGGAGCCAGATTCTGGGACTTATATTTATCGACCACCAGTCGTGGGCATGGGACGGAACTTCCGGCAACCCGCTGTCGCCCCAGTGAAGAACCTACCTGGGTTTGAACGGGCCCCATGTGCCGAGTCTCACAGACACCCACGGCTTTCGCGGCACCACTAGACACTAGACCGTCGGCTATTCCACGAGGGAGCTCGGTTGAAATGGGGCTTGAATTCCACTCTCCAAATTGTTGTCCTCGGAAAAATTAAATTTTGTGGTAAGATTCGAACCTCCGTCCTGCGATTTCTCTCCGGGCGGACACTATGCCGGCACGGCTACGACGCCACGGTACCAGATGCCGGACCACTAGGAGTCATACTGCGCGAAAGCCACAGTCACCTAAAAAGAATGTCATGAGTGCGCCTGATCTCCGGTCACAGCCGGCCGCGTAAGCGTCATTTATCGACGCTGCTCATAGGACTAGGTGGTCAGTGGTTCAAAACCGCGTATTTTTTTATTTTTTTGTTATTTTCTTTTGTTCCAGTGGCTCTTTTCAGCTATACCGTCACAAGTGACGGTATAGCTGAAAAGACCACTTGGTCCGAACAAAAAGAAAAAAAATAAAAAATAAAAAAAAAATACGCGGTTTTTGAACAACTGACCACCTAGTCCTATGAGCAGCGTCGATACCAATGACGCTACGCGGCCGGCCTAGCACTGACCGGAGATCAGGCGCACTCATGACACCGGGTTCGTTTCTTAGGTGACTGTGGCTTTTCGCGCAGCATGACTCCTAGTGGTCCGGCATCTGGTACCGTGGCGTCGTAGCCGTGCCGGCATAGTGTCCGCCCGGAGAGTCGCAGGACGGAGGTTCGAATCTTACCACAAAATTTAATTTTTCCGAGGACAACAAGTTGGAGAGTGGAATTCAAGCCCCCCATTTCAACCGAGCTCCCTCGTGGAATAGCCGACGGTCTAGTGGTCTAGTGGTGCCGCGAAAGCCGTGGGGTGTCTGTGAGACTCGGCACATGGGGCCTGGTTCAAACCCAGGTAGGTTCTTCACTGGTAGCGACAGCGGGTTGCCAGGAAGTTCCGTCCCATGCCCACGACTGGTGGTCGGTCGTGGGGTCATAAGTCCTAGAATCTGGCTCCAAAAATAGCTATTCCATGCTCTGGGGACAGGGCAGTTCGGTTAACCACCGTACGACTAAATCTGGCAGTACGGGGATCAAATCTGTCGAATTGCGCGACAGGATCGCAGTCAGAAAAGCACCGGTTCCCATAAGAACACCGAAGTAGTTGGCTGCCACGGGGGGTAAAAGCCCTGTGCCTGGCGGGAACCGCAACCTCCTTCGGGAGGTTTACTGTCGCAAAAATTTTCCATGTTTTCACGCCACGTGCGTAATTTTTCAAGGTTCAGCTCGGCTCGGCTCCGCCTTACGCGCGGATTCTTGCTGTAGTGCTTGTGACCCGTAGCGCTACCGAGCTGTAGCGCTTGTGACTCGTAGCGCTTGCGACCCGTAGCGTAAGCGAGCTGTAGCGCTTGTGACCTGTAGCGGTTGCGAGCCACTCCAGCCCAGCCCCGGTAGCGGGCCGTTAGGCCGCCCTTTCCGCGGCCGCGCGCGACCACGCCTACTGCTACCACTGCTACGGCGCTCGGGATAGGCCACCCTCCCAACCGCCGTGCACCTTGTCGCTGGATTGCCTACCTGCCGGCGCTTGCGGTACCAGTGGTAACCAGCTCGGTGCATTGGTCCACTGCGGGTCGCCCCGTAGCTGCAGTGCAGCTGCATGAGACTAGCCCCAGGCCTGCTGCAGCAGGGCGCGTTATAGCCGGGCCGGGCAACGCACTGCCCTACGGCGGCTCGCCGGCCCGGCACGGCCTGCCGCGGTGCCCTGCACTTTTGCACCGCAATTGGCTCTCTGCGGGTGGGCGGGGCGGGGTGGGGTGGGGCAGGGTAGGGTGCGTCGAAGCAGAGACCCGTGCTTTTCCTTCCGACTTTCCTGTATTTACCGCGAGCAGCGGCAGCCAGCAGGCCCCGCCCCAGGCCCCGCACAGCTATGTGCGATGCGATGCGATAGTTTGCGGTCGCTACATGCGGCACCCACCCTAGCCGAGCCCTGCGCGGCACCCACTGCAAGGGCCTCCGCCTGCCTCCGGCGCGGTGCGGCGGGGTCCGCGGCCGCAGCGCTATGCCAACGCCGAGCCACGCCACGCCCGCCACGAGAGGTCCTTGTAGGGAGCGGGCCGGGCTTGCCGAGCAGTGTCTTGCTATACGATCGCGCAGCGCCGCGCCTCTCCGCTTTTCAACACTGCATGGGCACGGTGGGGTGGGACGCGGAGGGGAGGCCTGCGCCCCGTCGCCCGTCGTGTCCGCCCGTGCCCGATCGTGATCGTGGTCGTTAGGGTCGCCCCGCTGATCACGACGCCGACCCGACCTGACCCGACCTCGTCTCACTGCTGCAGCTCAAGTTCAGCTCAGCGTCGCACGGCCTGGCCCGGGCGTGGACGTGGGGCTCACGATCACGGTATGGGCCCCGCTAGTCAGTCTCTACGGTCGCGATTTGAGATCCTTCCCGTCAAACGTCGCGTCCTGCGAGGCGCCCGGCTCCGCGGCGCGGTATCTCTCCCATGCAGCCCCGCCCCCGCCCCCGCCCCGCCCCGCCCCGCCCCGCCCCGCCCCGCCCCGCCGCGCCGCGCTGCCACGCCGAGGCATCTGGGCCGGGCGCGGGGCGGGGAGCGGAGGCTTGGCAGAGGCGGGATTTGAGAATAAGGTGTGGCCGCGCGGGACGCACCGCTCTGACATCAGCCGTGACATCACCCGATAGGCGGCTGCGCTGCGGCCACGGCGTCACCCCGCATACATCCGGACGCGTAAACGTAAATCAGAGATTAAAACAAACTTACTCTCCGCTTCCACAGCCATGGCGGCCCCGACGGCGAACGCGTCGTCCTGGCCGCAGTGCTCCGACGGCCTGCTGCTGCCCATCCTGGACGAGTCCGGGTGGCGCGTGGAGGTGCGCGGCGCGCTCTATCTCGCCGCCCTCCTCTACCTGTTCCTCGGCGTGGCCATCGTCACCGACATCTTCATGGCGGCCATCGAGAGCATCACTAGCCAGACGCGCAAGGTGTACATGGCCAAGGAGCGGGCCAAGAAGGTGAGGACGGCTCGTCGAGACAAGTTTTGCTTCTGCTGATTTTCTTTTTCGCACACCTGGAAGACACTCGTGGGTTCTGTCCGCAGAACGGCAGCTACAGCTCGGTGGGCGGCGTGGTGGCGGGTCTGCGCGAGGACGAGCCCGAGGTGATCGAGGTGCGCGTGTGGAACGACACGGTGGCCAACCTCACCCTCATGGCGCTCGGCACCTCGGCACCCGAGATCCTCCTCGCCATCATCGAGATCGTGGGCAACGGCTTCCGCGCGGGCGACCTGGGGCCCGGCACCATCGTGGGCTCGGCCGCCTTCAACCTGCTCGTCATCACCGCCATCTGCATGTGCGGCGTGGCCGGTGAGACGCGGCGCGTCGCGCGCATCAAGGTAGGTTCGGCGCGGCGCGGCGCGTCGACAGCGTTTTGGTGGCACTTTGCAATTGTGTCGCGGAGAGCACGCTAAACCAGAGGTCGCAAACTCGCGCTATCCGCCGAGCCCAACGCTAATGAGAAAGACAGAGACAGACATACACAACACACTGGGCGAGCGAGCTCCGGTGCGGTGCGTGTCCGGCGACAGAACTACGGTAGCCGGGTCCAGTCCAGCCTCGAGCGACCCGAGCGCGCCCGAGCGGCTCTCGGAGAGCCTCGGATGCTCGGATCCGGATCCACCCAAATGCAAGAGGGGCAAGAGGTGCGCGGCTTTCGGCGAGCCGCGCGTGGCGCACGAGCCGCGGGTTTGCGACCCCAGCGCTAAACCCATTCCCTCCCTCGCGTTCCACCTCGATTGTGTGGGTGGCCCACGTAATGGCCGACCACACTACTGGCGGATCCACCAGTGGACCACACAATGGGAATTCCCGGCAGCGCGCCATGGACCTGTGTGGCACCCTAGTTTATCTCGCCGGGGAAATGGGACTAAAACTGTCACTTAATTAGCAGATGTCGGGTTCGCGCCCGTTGCTCTGCTTGGTTTGCACTGGTTTGCACGCGGTGTGACGGGCTGTCGTATCGTCTCCCAGGTCTTCATCGTGACCTCCCTGTTCGGCTTCCTGGCCTACATCTGGCTGCTGGTGGTGCTCAAGCTGGTGTCGCCGGGCGAGGTGGAGCTGTGGGAGGCCATCGTCACGTTCCTGCTGTTCCCCGCCCTGACGGGGGTGGCATACAGCGCGGACCGCGGCTGGTGCGGCTTCGCCCGCCAGCGCGGCAACAAGCGCCAGCTCGAGCTCGGCCCCATGCAGCCGCAGGACGGCGAAACGGAGAAGATGGTCCAGGAGAGGAACCTCCTGAGCGACGGCAAGCTGGACAAGGACAGCCTCGTGGCCTTTATCAGGGAAGTGCGCAAGTTCCCGGGGCTGACCAACGAGGATGCGGCTCTGCTCGCCGCCGCCAAGTAAGTCCGTGTGGAGTTAGGGGATACCCCGTGTCGCGCACAGGCTGGCGCCCGAGAGCTTACGCCGCTACGGTCCCTCCTTAACCAGGGTCAACGACGCGCAGCCCCACTCCAAGATGTGGTACCGCATCGGGGCTGTCCGCAACCTGTCTGGCTCGCGGCGGCTGCAGCCGCAGCTCTCTGGCCGCCTCCGCGAGGTCTACTCGGCCATCAACGAACACCCCAAGGCGCCCAACATAGGGGAAGTCCGCGTGCCGGACTCGACGGCCAACGCAATCGTCGAGTTTCACACTGCCACGGTGGCGGTGCGGGAGAGCATTGGCAAGTTCCACGTCAATGTCTGGCGGCACGGCAACCTCGAGGGAACTGTCAAAGTCAAGTGAGTTGCGCCCCCGATTGGGTTCTTTGTCTACGGACACCATATGATTTATTTTTATTTTTTTAATATATTTTTTTAAAATGTTTGTAGGGTGGAATCTATCGACGGATCAGCAGAAGTTGGCAAGGATTATGTTGCAGTGAATGAAACCTTGATTTTTGAGCCCAATGAATTGGACAAGCAGGTAAGTAGGAAAATTACAATTTCTGACAAATTTAATTTTATGCCTGTAGGAAATAATTTTTTTTAAAATTTGATTTAGGTCACTGTTGAAATTTTGGATGATAACCAGTGGGAGCCAACGGAAGAATTTTTCCTCAAGCTTACCATTCTGGATAACGGAAATAGTAATGTAGAGCTTGGGAAAATATCCATAATGGAGGTCACCATACTTGATGATGATGGTAAATAGAAGTTTTGACAATTGTGTGCAGAGAGAAAGAAAAAGAAAAAGTACACATATCATGTATCTTTGAGAAGTAATTGTTGCAACAATTGTTTAAATTTTACCCCTCACAGATCCAGGCATAATTTCATTTGAAAAACGTGGAATGCTTGTAAAGGAGAGCTCAGGCTTTGTGAGAGTAACTGTTGTTAGGCGGAGAGGAGCATCAGGAGAGATTGGTGTAAAATGGAGAACAATTGACCGGTCTGCAATCAGTGGCAGAGACTTCAAGGGTGGCTCTGGGGAGCTTGTTTTCAAGCACTATGAAGTAAGTTCATTTTCTTTCCTTTTCCAAATGCTTCCTAATGGATATTATTGTGACTTTATGAGACACATATTATTTGTTTGTGTTTGTTTTTTTGTGTGTTTTAGGTACAACAAGACATAGAGATTCCTATAATAGACGATATGGAAGCAGAAAAAGATGAGCACTTTGAAATTGAGTTGTACGAACCTTCTGGAGGAGCAAAAATTGGTAACATCAACAGAATTGCCATAACAATTACTAATGATGATGGTAAGATGTTAAAGAAAATATTAACACTGGCAAACAAAGTGAAGTACCAAGAAAACATGTTTAATGTGGAAATTTCTTTCAGCTTTCAACACTGTTGTGGATCACTTGATGGTACTGACAAGAACTAACATTGACGCTATCAGAGTACACCGCAGCACATGGTCTCAGCAGATCAAAGATGCTCTCACAGTAAATGGAGGGGATATTGAAAATGCAACAAATACAGACTATTTGCTTCATTTTGTGTCCTTTGGCTGGAAGGTAAGTAATGTTCAAAAACAACTGCTAATAATTGGGGGGGAAAAATCTTATAAAACTGAAACATTTAACTGTTTTTAGGCCTTGTTTTCACTAATACCACCACCTACTATGTTTGGTGGATGGTTGTGTTTCATTCTGGCCCTATTTGGAATAGGTGTCATGACTGCTATTATTGGAGATGTAGCCTCCATCTTTGGCTGCCTAGTTGGATTACCTGATCACGTTACAGGTAAGTACCTTAACTATCCTAATTGAGTTATGTTTTTGTAAATTTTTTCCATTTTGAAACAATTTTAACTCTCTCTTTGCAGCAATTACCTTGGTCGCCATCGGAACTTCTTTGCCAGACACATTTGCAAGCCTGTCAGCTGCTCGACAGGAGCGAACTGCTGACAGTGCAATAGGGAACATAAATGGAAGTAATTCAGTGAATGTTTTTCTTGGTCTTGGACTACCTTGGCTGCTTGCTACCATCTACCACCAATCCCAGGTATCACATACTAAATTTGTTTAAGCTTTTCACTTGTCTGATTCCATTGCACTTCCTTTCAATGACTTCATCTTTACAGGGAACAAAGTTCATTGTGCCAGCTGGATCATTAGGTTTCAGCGTGATGATATTTGCGATTGTTGCTATTCTTGCAATTGGGCTTTTGGTGCTTCGGCGTTATGTCAAATTCTTTGGTCAGGCAGAATTGGGCGGCCCCACAGTACCACGCATTGGTTCAACAGTACTACTTCTACTCCTGTGGGTTTTGTACATCACACTTTCTATCTTGCAAATATTTGACATAATAAGAGTCGACTTTTAAAATAGAAAAGACATATTTTACTATTATGTCATTGTTGCACCACATGGAATAATGCTTCCACATGTTTAGATTGTACCCAAATGACTCAAAATAGAAGTGTTGCATTGATATTCTTAGCTGCACAAGTCATTTGTGTAAATCTTTCAAATTTCTGGTTGAAGATGTGTCTTGCACAAAGTGCTCCTATGCATAGAGCTGCAACAACTTTTGGTGTACCAACTTCCATAAGTATTATTTTTGTACAATGATCTCTTTTAAAAAATATTATTATTAATTAATGTTATTTCTTGCTAGCTGCTATAGTAAACATGAGCAGATATTACGTACCTAAGTTGTAAGAATGTTGAAAGCTGATGACATTACCATAGATCACAGTGAACTGACCCCCATTACATTTGAGCGTATGTAATTAGTGTTATCTTGTAATTTTGAACAGTTAAGAATGAATGTTGAATTACTTGAATATACTGAAAGGTTTAAATGTCCTAAAATAATAAAACCTGGAATTTGCTCTGTTTTCTTTTTATCAAATAACAATGGTGATGATGATACAGGAAAAGCTAAAAGTTTTTATCAATTAATTAATTACCACAATGTTTTATACCCTCTATGATAACTTTGATCTGCAGGAAAAAAAACAAACAAAAATACGGTTTCCAAAGTGTAGGTTCTTTTTCATCACCTTATGAGTACCCCAAAATAAACAAAGTAAATGTTGGATGTGTTAACGACAGAAAAAATCTCTACTCATAGTACGGACATGTTCATACTTATTCCAATAGCTAAATGTTGCTTGTAACACATCACAATTACCAGCTTAAAATTACACAAACCTCAGACAAATATTATAGAGCAAAAGTAAAAGCTCTGCTCTCCGAGAAATTTTTTTGTACAATCTTACATAGCAGTTTCTATTAAACCTACCATGGCCTTGGTCATCACAGCGCTTTTCTTCACAGCACAAAATGTGCAATCACAGAAAATGCATTAAGGTCCTCCATTCCTTAACTTAACAGTACAATAAATGTAGTAAATAATAAAAATATGTTACCTTTGATTGTTGACAAAATTCAATCAAAATATGTCATCAAAAGTTAGTTAAGAATAGTTAACATACAATAACAAATTAAAAAAAAAAAAATTGTAAGCAACAGTTGGGTAAGACACACTTTGAGCGTGAGAGTACCTTCACATCTTGGTTTTCAGAACTTACTATTAGCTTAGGAATCATTAAACAAGAGATCTCAAATACTCAGTCTATATTTCCAGTCCAATATATAACGTAACATGTACCTCATAAAACCTCCATGTGCCTCAAAAATGACTTGGCTTATACCAACTCTTGTTGGTAAAATAGCAATAAGTGCTTACATTTCTTACACTCAAACACACAGAAAAAAGAAAAGGATAACAAATTAGTAAGAAAGGTCTATTTGGTGAAAGAAAACAAACAATTCAAATTTAAATTTTCCCACATAATGAGTTTTAGGTATCACAAAGCATTGAGACAAAATTTGAAAGAATAAGTAAACAAAAAACAAAAAAGCAAAAAGAAAAGTATTGATACAATTTGAAACACACATGGCAAATAATTAAAATCACGTGACAAGATTTAATCAAAACATTTTCATTTAAAACTCTGTATCACAATTTCACTGTCAATTGCCTGTTCTCAAAAATAATGATTCAAAAAAAAAAAAAAGAAACAAAAAGGCTTAAGTTTCTACCATTCCCAAGTCAGATGGGTCAGCTGGAATCGTTATACCACCAGTGTCTATACCAACATCGTCGTCAGTGCCTTTGAGAAAGAAGGAATGAGAGGATTCATCATCCTCTACCACAATTGAAGGATCTTCCTGAGATGGGATTTGAATTGTGATTGATTGTGTTGTCCCTGCAAAAAAGAAAAGATTGAAAAAAAATTAGGTAACTAACAAAAAATATATTAATTTCAAGTCACATAGAGTTTTCAAGTTACCATCTGCTGAAGTTCGAGAATCAGTAATATTAGCTGGAGGTAATTTGTGGCCAGGTTCTGGAAGAAGTGTACCCAAATATCTGTATACCAGATGTGCAGCAGCAACATTACCAGGAAAATACTCAATTTCCTCTCCTAAAAAAATAATTTTAAAATGCACTAAAAAATGTACTATGGTTAGATAGATATTAAGAAAAATAGAATTTATTGTTCTTACCAGTGTTGGAAGTTGAGGTGTCTTCTCTTGGAGTAACCAGGCCTTTTTGGTGGTCTGCAACATGCTGAACATATGCATCCTGATTGATAGTTTGAAACGAGCAAGAAGAACAGGAAAACAAACCAGACTCCCCCGGATGGCGGTTCCTTAGGTGTGCTTTGTAACAATTGCTCTGAATTGCTTCATACGAGCAATAGGGACACTTGTAAGGGCGCTCACCAGTGTGCCGCATCATATGCCTAGAACAACACAAAAGTAGAAGCTGTTTTAGATGGTGCCAAAAAGAGGCATATATTCCATATTTCACATAGATATTTTATAGGAGAACAAACATAAGTTTACAAACCTCCTGAGAGTGTTATGATCTCCTGTGCGGTAGTCGCAATGTGTACAGGCGTGTGGCTTTTCTCCAGTATGCTGACGCAGGTGCAGTGCAAGCATAGCTTTGCAGGCAGATGAATGCCCACATACACTACAAACATAAGGCTTGATTTTACTGTGGACAGCTTGGACATGCCTCTTTAAGCCTTTTGCATTAGAATACGTTTTACCGCAATGCGGACACTGTTGTTCCATATACCTAAATGTAGATGGTTTGAATTAAATAGATCTAAAAATGCTTGAAGAATGTATAAAAAGCGTGATTAGACGACAAAAAAAAAAGGAAAAAAAAAAGACTGACCATCTTGGGCTTGATTCTGTTGAACTTTTGTCCAAATGAACACTAGTGCAATGATTACGAAGTTGAGCCGATTGTTTAAAGCTTTTTGGGCACAATTTACATCGGAATGGCCTCAAATCACCATGCGTTCGCATGTGAATTTCCAGCTTAAGCGGAGTTGCAGCTTTGTACACTTGGCATACAGGACATGTTAGAAGGTCAACATCAACCTTATGAACCCTCCACAAATGTGCTGAGCACAGCCGCCACCTGCATAACAATGAATTAACACAAAAACAATAAGATTCCAAGTCAGCGTACATTTTTAAGTCAAGAAGACAAAATGTGGGTATTTAATTTACCTAACAAATATCTCATCACAATGGATACAATGAAAATCTTTCACACTTCTGTCCTTAGAATGACATGATAAATGTGTTTGAAGAGCTTTATCGTTTGAGAATTTTGACACACAAGAGGGAAAAGTGCACCTGGATTATTAAAGAAAAATAGAACATCATAATTACATCTTTGAAAACCAAGATAAGATATCAAATCAAACATTAATGAAGTGAGTACAAAGTTCTTTATTACTTACTTAATTTTTCTGGCACGCTGTTTTACTTTTTGCACCTGCTCCTTAGGAGAGTTTCCTAATTTTTTTTCGCTAGTAACGCTAGTATCTCTTGTGTCTTCAACAGAATTGTTTTTGATTGGAGGTGTCTCATTACTAACAAGAATTGACCCTTCTGATAATTCAAGGGATTGCCACTGGACTTCGCCATTGATGAATGTCAAAACTGGTTTGGTAGAACTCAGATTGACATTGGAAACATTAGAGCTTGTATCAGAGAGAACATGAATTGGTTCTTTGGGTTGAGCCTTTCCTCTTCCAGAAACAAATTTATGTTCCTAATTTTATAGAAAAGGGAAATAAATAAAAGTTTTTCAAAATGTTAGTCAATACACAACTGTGGAGATGCCTTACTTGAATCATATGCTGTTTGCATATTTCTATGCTTTCAAATGCATTCTGGCATTGAACACAAACATACAAAAGTTGCTCAGGTTCACTTTCAGGTACATTGGTTTCTTCCACAAAATCATCTTGTGAATCTGCTACCACACTCTGTGCAAGACGTTCAAATTCTTCACTCACTGGGATTGTACCTGATCCATAAATATCAGTCAGCAACACGAACAAAAGTAGAATATATCAAATAAATAGATAAAGTATCATTACCTGGAGTTGACAAAAATGTGGAATGCTGTGTAGCTTCAAGGTGCTCTTTTGCATAGTGTTGTACAATAGATGTTTTTTCTGCAGCAGTAAATAGGCAAGCTCTGCACTTAAACACTGTCACTTGCTCCACACAATCATCATCTACTTGCAAGACACTCAAGCCATTATTTTTGGAAGTATCAAGCAATTCGTCAACTTGCTCCACATCAATTTCAGATTTTGCTAACTCTTCAGCTTCAGTTTCATTCTCCTCTATATCTTGAGTCAAGTACTGTGATTCAGATGTTCCCAGGATTAGATTTGTGCACTGAAACAGAAATTAGATTAAGAAGTGTCTTGGATTCATCTTGGAAAACTTTAAGAGAAAATAATTAGTATACCTGCTCAGGAAATATGTTTGGTAGGATAAATTGGCCTTCCCCTTGTTCGTCAGTAATATCAGAGGACTCTCCTATCTCGCCTTCAACACTTAATGACTGTTGAAAATCACTAGAAATCAATTGTTCCTTCAGACCACACATGAAAACAGTTCCTAAAAGGTGGAAGACAGTTAACATAAAAACATTTTCTTTAAAAACTCAATAATAACAATAGCTATCGTAAAGTATGAATTTTAATGTTCATTACCTGACTTGTCAACATATGCAACTCTGCCATCTGCAAGAGGCAGCAAAGTAACACCTTCTAAATCTTTGATGTCAATCTCCATTATAAGTTTATGAATTATCAATACGCCAGAAATAACATTGAAGAATAAAAAAGCTAGAAAGTGAAAATATGGAGACAACCATTAAAACACGTTCCGGTTGAAGAAATATTTAGTTTGGTGTAAGAAGACATAACACTGAAAATGTGAGAAATGTTTAGATAACCTTTGTAAAACTAAACCCTTTTATTCAATACGAGACAAGTAATGCAGATTTGCCTTTGCAGCCCTCAGTCTATCTATAACCTAATCGTAACCTTCAAATTTAAATAGCAAGATATTTCGCTTTTAACGAAGTAATAATAGAAAGAAAAAATTGGTACAAACCGAAAACATTATTTTTGACCACTGAAATGCAATCATTGCAATAAAATGCCAGTGGTTGCGTGATTTTGATGTTGCCAAAATGGCATTGTTACATTCAAAAGCAGTAACTACAACGAACACGAAACGCGAAACGCCGAACCTCAGTCGGGTACACGACGATCGGCTCGGTTTTCGGAGTTCGGATCCGGGGATCTCGGTGTTTCTGTGCCTCCATAGCCGTTCTCCGTTCTGACACATATTTGTTGTTGATTCGTGTTTCTGGAGAGGGAAGTGCATTATATAAGGTCTTAGAGGCCTCAGAGCTCGAAAAAAGAAGAGGGCCACGTTAGATGACCCAAAATTACGTGGCAGTATCCGTACTAAAAGCCCTGCAGATAGCTTGAAAAATCTTGAAATCTGAAAGCTTGGCGCCCTTTCTTTCACAGGCTTCTACAAGTTACAAGTGCAATTTGCTCGATTATAGAAGATGACAAAAAAACATCAAATTTTGTCGTCTGTGCCAGTGAAGCCTAGCGTATCAGTGGCTATCAAAGTAAACGTCTTTAAACTTGCATTTCTTATCGGTTGTGTTGTAGTTGTTCGTGGCGGTGTGATTGATTCTAGTTTTGAATCAAGAGAATCAGAAAGCCATTCAACTTTTGAGAACTCAAGTGTCAATATGGCAGGCACCCCGGTTGTAATTGGAGCTACGGCAAAACACACTGCCACTGTAAGTACACCATAAAAATTACTTTGATACAGACTCATGTTTTGTCATGGTCAGATCGATTTTGATTTTAAATGTATCAGTACTCATAGTAAACTTTGTCGAAAACTCGTCAAGACATTCTAATGGTTTCACAAAAAATGTTGTAATCTAAAGAATTATTAATAACACCTTGTTGAAAAGAGTAAACAATCTGTATGTCTTTATACATTTCAGCTCATCTTCCTTCACGGATTGGGAGACACTGGCCATGGGTGGGCCACTGCCATGGGAGCTCTTAAAGCACCATTCATGAAAGTTATATGCCCCACTGCTCAGACGATTCCTGTTACCCTTAACTCCGGTTTCAAAATGCCAGCCTGGTAAGGCACTATTTGTCTGCTACTTGCCATTACTTGTTAGATATATTTATGGTTTTGTCTATTTGTATTGTTTTCTTTTTAAAGGTTTGACCTAAAGTCACTTGATGCAAGTGGCCCAGAGGATGAAAGTGGCATTAAGAAAGCTTCTCAACTTATCCACTCAATGATTGATGCCGAAGTTAGTGCTGGTATACCCTCAAATAGAATTGTTATTGGTGGTTTCTCTCAGGGAGGTGCTTTGGCATTGTACTCCGCTCTTACATATGCCAAACCTTTGGGTGGTGTTGTAGCCTTGTCCTGCTGGCTACCCCTGAACAAAAGCTTCCCTAGTGTAAGTGAGCATTATTCATATGATCTTTAATACTTACACATTAAGTTTACTAATATACATGTATGTATTTTATTTTCATGCAGTTTGTGGTTGGTAACAAGGATACTCCTTTCCTTCAATGCCATGGAGATTGTGATCCAATTGTGCCATTTAAGTGGGGACAGACGACAGCTTCAATTCTCAAGGGTTATTTGAAGAGTGTTGAATTTAAAACGTATGGTGGATTGATGCATTCATCTTCTGATGAAGTAAGTATAGTGCAAGGAATTTTTGATTTTATTCTGTGACAGTAATTTATTAAAAAAAAAACTTTTCCTCTTAGGAAATGAATGACATTAAGGCGTTTGTGCAGAAGCAGTTGCCCAATGTCTAACAAAGTACTATGAGCTTCAATTTGAACCTCTCATTCTGTCATCAATTTGAGTTACTACATCGATGCTATTTGTACCTCTTTTGATTTTTAATTAGATCAATTACTTCAGCACTAGGCCCAATATCTTTGTTCCCAGTCTTTGCAATTTTGAGAATTACTATTTCAATACTCAATATATTTTTTACTGTAGTTATAATTAACAAAGCAAGAGACTATTTTCCTCTGATTAGCCAATGTAAGGAAATTGTGAAACTGCTAATAACACTACTCTTGCCGAAAAATAGGCTTCCACTTATTTTTCACTTGTTGGCAACTTGGAAAATGAAATCTTTTCTTAAAAATATGGCTCCTAGAAGTTTGTTGCTGATATTATTCCTCTCTTCGTAAGGTTGGAAATCCAGGAAAAAATATTAATTCTTGGACTAGTCATCTATTGTAACCGAATAGGAAAGTACCATGAAACTGATGTCAAACTTTGGAAACTGGCTAGATAAATAGACAGTTCATTCTATTTTAAGTTTATTCTTGCATGTTGAATAAGTGATATAATATGAGTAGTTGCTGATGAAATGTGTTTCTGTTGTATTCTTTGGTAACCTACACAGTCTCAAGTCCAAAACAGTAATAAAAATGTAAAATTTAGGGGTAAAACCTGAACCTCCAATATGTTCTTTATCCATTAAAATTAAGGGGGTAAATTTCCATAAAATATATCTTAATGAGTTTTGATCAGTGATGGCAACTGTGTTAACATGCTCAAATCCACCGATGTGATACAGTTTGTATGCTAAAGAGCAAAGTCTGTAAGGGTTTATTTCAATTAGATTCTATTTACTGAGTTACATGCAGTAATCATTCCATGTACTTTGTCTCTTTGATAAAAATCTCACATTACTTTCATCTTTGAACACAATTATATGTACTTAGTCTGTCAAATGACATTTTGGACTATTCTTATTAGACCTTACTCATTGAGCTTGGGCACCTGCAAATTTACATATTAAGTTAAGAGATGTTTTTAAACCATGAAATTTTGTTGATGTTCATTTGGGTTCTTGCATTTATAAATCTGCATTGATGACCATTGTGATCATAATTCTTTACACAAGCCCTCCAGATCATGATTATTACGATTGATCAACTCTCTGGAATATGGGAACATCTTGTTAATTAACATGTCTTTTATTAGTTTGAGAAAAAAAAAGGTAGCATGAAAAGAATCATTAAGTTCAGGCTGGAAAGTGAACCACTATTTAAGTGTTACTTCATGTTTGTAATGTAATTGTAGCCATGACAATGCCACTAATATTTCTGGAAAGAATCTGAATGAATTTTATTTTTGTGATACCTTATTTTCTATAGCAAATTATATCAAATATTTTGTGTCATAGAAGCAAATCATGATTTTCAAGCCCATTTCTAGAGTTGAAATTTTTAATGATGAAGTATATCATCCAAATTATTGTAAATTAAAAAGGAAAATAAAAAGATACATTGGAGTAGCAGCTTCTTCTTCTAATTTTACCTCAGATTCATTTCACAAAGAATTAAAAAAGCATAAGTTGTCAACTACATTGCCATTCTTTCTAGTTCTACAATCAAATCCATGTGATGGAACTCTGTTGGTACATTTGTAAACCGCTCAAGCAGCTTAATTCGCCTATCATCTTTTTCTCCATAGTACCTATGAATCTGGTTGGTTAAGCACATGGCCTCAGAAACACTTAGGATATCACTATTGAATTCACCTCGCATCAAGACAATGCCTTTCTCTTTACTAAAGTCAGTAAAGTGTGTAAGCAAGAGACATTCAGGGGCGTTCTCTTTAAACACCTGAAAGTTTAATAGGGGAGTTAGATGAAATTCATCCCCACAAAACTGACTGACAAAGTATTCATAACCATGCGGTCTTGGTAGGGGTAGCAAAAATGTTGGGTGTTTGGAACTAGTCTTGAGGATAAGGCTGTATACTTCTGCTGATAGAACAACAGCCACTGTATCTTTAACAGACATGTGATGCTTCAACCATATTTCTGTAATTTCTTGCATAGATTTATCTTTTAAGAGTTGCATTTTCACAAAGTCATTTAAATATTTCTTCTTGGTGAATGGTGGAGTTATATGACTTGATGTGTTAGAAGATGTCTCTTTATCTCCAGCTTGTTTGGGAGTCCGAATGGCAGCTATGCGGCGAGCGAGCTCTTCAGGTGTTGTTCTCTGAAGTTCTGAAATTTTTTCAGAGTATTTACCAAAATACGGATTTGATTTCAGGGATTTGATTTCATCTTCATCTTTGCTCTTTATAGCGGATGTAGAGAAGGCACACAACCGAAAAGTATTCCCATGAAAGGGGGACAGTTTGGAGCAACTTCGACAAAACCTCGCAGTCGCTGTCATCGCTGTCAACGACATTCTGGGGTTTGTCGAACGTTAAATGAATAGAACTTCCCTACCTCGCCTAACCTCGCTGGCAACTGCAACTGAGCATCGGGGAGGAGTGGAGTATAGCCGGCATCCCAGCATGCACTGGGTTGCACTACTAAACGGGGCCGGCCGGAGCCGGAAATTTTCCACCCCAAAACCAGGCACTTTGCGCGCGCTGCGCGCTGCTTGCTCTAGTGAGCCATCCCCTATGTTTAATCAATACTCGACCGACGACGGCGCCGAGCTGCACCGGGGGTGCTGGGTGCAAGACAAGAGAAAGGACTTGAACACGTTCAGGTCATGTCCCACGCCACCTACGACAAACTCTGGGCAGAGGCCCAGAGGACTTTGGACGAGGCGACGACCATCGACACGGACCTGCACGGCGCAAAGCCGCAGAAGGACAAAAAGAAGGCGTCCGCCGTCGTATGTGACCTGTACGTCAAGTACATCACCGTAGTCAACAGCCTGGACCAGTGCTACGACCAAATGGTCCAGCCCCAGAAGAGGATCCTCGTCCGTAAGCTACTCGACTCGACCCTAGGTCGGATGCTCGAGCTGAAGCACGAGCTCGTCAACCTTGACCTGTCCGAGTTTAGCTACTACGACGACGTCCTCATCGACATGCGGATCCTGCCGCAGGAGGCCGAGATCACCATTCCGCAGTACTACCGGCGGGAGCGCGAGGAGGAGATCCGCCAGCGGAGGAGGACCATCGACAACATCCTAAAACGCCTCGGCTTCTACGAGGATGAGGTACATTGAGGCACAAAGTACGTAGGGAATTCCGCTCCTAACTCCGCGTCATTCTCCGGGATCCCCTGACACGCAGGGCGCCGAGCCCGAGATGACGGAAGACGAGGCCACCCGGCTGATCCAAGTGCACGAGCGCGCCCGCCAGGGCCGCCTGCGGGCGCAGTTCATGCGCGAGATCCGCCACATGAAGGACAAGGCCAAGCCCGACCCGCTGGCCGACGACAAGACGGGCGCCGGGTCGCGCGCCGCCGCGCTCAAGATCCAGAAGATCTGGAGGGGCTTCATCACGCGCCGCAAGATCAGGAGGCGGGTCATCGAGGAGATGCTGCTCATAGGTACAGATACGTATGTATATGTTTTAGTCTTTTAAAGTGGAGTGCGTGCGAGCACGGCTGTTGCAGGGATGCTGCCGCCCGTGGCTGTGGAGTCCGAGGCCCGGCGGCGCAGCGAGGAGGTGCGGGAGGTGCGGCGCGCGGTGCAGGCCGAGCACCAGCAGCAGTACGAGCGCGCGCTCGTGCTCGAGAAGGAGCACGTGCTGCGCTCGCGCGGCGAGATCATCAAGGAGGAGATCGCGGACGCGGCGCGCTGCTGGTACATGGACTACAAGGCCAACACGGGCAAGTTCCCGGACTTCCCCTCCGAGGAGTCGGGCGGCTCTGCCGTGCTCTTCAGCCGGCAGGGGGCCGAGTCCGAGATGAGCAAGTCTACCGCGCCCTCCTCAAAGGATAGCAAAGGTGAGTGGTCACATATGTCCACTACTCCGCGTCCGCAACCGTGCAAAATAAATTAACG
Organism: Frankliniella intonsa; assembly: GCA_033675135.1. NCBI lineage: Eukaryota > Metazoa > Arthropoda > Insecta > Thysanoptera > Thripidae > Frankliniella > Frankliniella intonsa. Next base: position 9,766,079 of record CM066249.1, on the reverse strand, counting down.
AATATGCTGTCAGGTAAAAAGGACAAGACGAAAAAAACGCAGAAAGAAAAGGACCCCGCGAAAAAGAAGCCGGACGACGAGGAGGACCCGGGCTTCAAAATGACGCCGTCCGTTTTCCTGGGGGACGTCATCAACGGCTGCAGCATGTACCAGGACGTCTGGGCCGAGAAGGACGAAAGGGACAACCCGGCGCAGACCTTCTACCTGGATATGATCACTCAGGAGAAGGAGCGAGAGGTGATGAAGGGGTTGACCGGGGGGGGGGGGATATTCCACATGTTTAGCTATCCGCGAGCGGCTTCGCGGCTGCTCCCAAAGGGCTTCGCGTTCGTAACAGCAAGGTTTGCGAACAGGTAGAGGCCGAGCTGAGGAAGACGGTGGACCACATGCTCCGAGGGGAGCTGGAGCGACTGCAGGCGGCGCTCGACCGCGACCGCGCGCGCAAGGGCAAGAAGGCCAAAAAGGCCAGCAAGAAGGGCCGGCGCGGCGGCAAGAAGAGCAAGAAGAAGAAGGAGCGCGACCTGACGCCCGATCGCACGCTCGAGTCGCTGTTCGAGGAGCTGGTGGCCAACGGCATCATCCGCAAGTACCCGGAGGTGCCGCTGGCCGCCTTCCGGGGCGAGCGCTCGTACGGCAACCACGGCCTGCGCCAGCTGGGGAAGGACCCCCTGCCCTCGCTGGGCGACGTGCGCCAGGCCGTGCTCGAGTACTGCGTGCTGCCGCTCGGCTCGCCCACCATCCACGCGTTGTCGCCGCTCGTGCGCTCCGTGCTGCTGGCGGGGCCGGCCGGCTCCGGCAAGCACATGCTCGTGCACGCCGTGTGCACCGAGACCGGCTCCGTGCTCTTCGACCTGAGCGCCGCCAACATCGTGGGCAAGTATCCGGGCAAGGCGGGGCTCGTCATGCTCGTGCACCTGGTCAGCAAGGTGTCGAGGCAAGTAGCGAGGGGTCGGGGGAAGGGGAAGGGGTCGAGTGTGAAAGCGGTACACCGCAATCATGATTTTCTTCAAAAGACTCTTGCAGCCATCCGTCATCTTTATGGACTGCGCCGAAAAGCCATTCCTCAAGAAGGTGCCGAAAACGGACAAAACGGACCCGAAACGGCTCAAGAAGGATCTGCCTAAGCTGATAAAAAGCATAGGCCCCGAGGACCAGGTGCGTGAGACCACCAGTTTACCGCAATTCTCGCAAATCACATCCGGCAATAGTAAATAACACAAGTATTCCGAACCCAACCCCAAACCGCAGGTATTGCTGCTGGGCATTTCGCGCAGTCCCTGGGAGTGCGACCAGAAGGCCCTCGCGCAGGTGTACACCAAGATGATCCTTATCCCGCGGCCGGACTACGCTAGCCGCAGCTTTATTTGGAGCGAGCTGCTCTTCTCCTACAGCGGCGTCAACCGCCAGTTCGACACGGCGGCGCTCGCACAGATCTCGGACGGCTACACGGTACGCCACCCCTCTGACCCCTGAGGCGGGCGGGTTGCCTAAGCCGCGGGCGGGCCGGGCGCCAGGCACTGAGTCCCTACCGTGCTTGCAGGTGGGGCGCATCCTGGCCGTGCTGAGGGACGTCATGACGTGCAAGCGGATCCTCCAGATGCGCGTGCAGCCGCTGACGCACGCCGAGCTGGTGGCGGCGCTGAGCAGACACGACCCCGTGTACAAGGAGGAGGAGGAGGCGTTCCTGAGCTGGTTCCAGCGCACGCCCATCGGCCGGCGCAAGGCGCGCGCCAACGAGCTGGAGGAACTGCAGCGACAGGGCCTGGAGCCGCAGCCCGCTAAGTGAGAAGGGAACAAAGTCCCGACACGTAGTCAGATCGGGAAGACATGAGAGTATACTCCATGGGAAAGAGATGGATTAAATTTTTGACCATATTGTGGCGCTGTCCACGCCAAATCGACAGGTAAAAAGTGACCACCTTGAATTTCCGATTTTATTGCGCTGATCAATGCTCTTTTTGATGCTAGGCACGGACCTGAAATTATTTTTTTGATATCTCAATCGGTAGGGGGTGGGGGCCGGGGCAAAGTTTCGTCCCCCACTCCCCCAAAATTACTATTTCCACCCGCGCGCCGCGCCCGCGCGCACGGCACTGACCAATTTTTGTCAGTAGGTAGTACTAAGGGAGGCCCTTTAAAGCCGCAGGGTGCAAACCAAATCTATTCACCACCATTTTGACAAATTAAAAATTTCTAAACCGACATATCTCCGCTAATATCTCGAAAAGCTATCCTTCGATTTCGTTCGCACTTGGGCGCCGGCTAGAAGCAACCCATACCTACAGATACCAGTAATAATTAGAGTGGGATCTCTATGGGCTGGCTTGGGAAACTCGAAGAACTATTCATGACATAGCAGGGCCCGTTTGAACTCGCGCGCGCTTTGTTGGCGCGAGCGGCTCTGGGCGGCTAGAGTGGCCACTCGTCCGGTGCAGCGCAGCGTGTTGGCCCCGGGGCCTTCCCTCTCCATGTTCTCACGCGTGTGGCGAGGCGCGTGAGTGCATGTAGGAGAGGACCACACCGCACTGCGTTAAACTAATAGTAGTTCTTAAAAACGGCCATAAAGATATAAAAAAATATAGTCGACTCACCAATTACTTCTTTCTTTTGGGAAGAGTGCGAACTTTGAATGCGCTGGAATGGGTGTAGTCCCTGCACTCCAGCTCGCTGCTCGACACGGGTTTGAAGCAATGATACGCCATGGTGCCCGGTAGTGTGCTGACTGACTCGAATCGCTCACGTAGACTATTTTCTACCGACTCGATTTCCACTTGCGAGACGAAGTCGAAGCACTTTTTCAGTTTTTTCTTGCACCATTCGTATAGCTCCAGGGGCGTCTTGATGAGGGACTGGAAGGGGCTCTGGAGACTTGCACGGCGTGCCTCTCGCTTGACAGAGCCACCAACGCCGTCACACGCACTTTTACCTTGTGATGTCGCGTAGAAATGCCACTCTGCCTTAATACCGAAATCACTTTGATGCTCACACAAATTTTTGAAGTTTTTAAAGTTTTTATACTGTGCAGCACAGCCATCCGTGAAATAAATGATTTTTGTTACAGTTTCTAATTCAGATTTCAGTTTTGCTATTAATTTTCTAGTAAAGGCAGACGATGTTGACCTTCTCGGCGAAGCTGGTGGAGTTCTTGAATTTTTCCTTCAGGCAACAGAAGACATATTCTGCATCCTCTGCAGTGTAAACACCGTCACCACCTCCTCGTCCACGCGGGGGCGTTTGGCGGGGGAGACGGTGTCGGGAGGGCCTGCAGCGCCTGCAGCTCACTTGCGGCACTTCGAACACAGGTCACACAGGTACTGACCCACTGCAACGACAACAACGGCGGCGTACCTAGCACTCGCGTCCGCGGACACTGGGCGTAAGTCCGACGCTTTCGGTTTGGTGTTTAATGTGTTCCCCGAAGGGATCACAGCACCTTTTAACTAAACTATCCAACGGCATTAGCGGCCAGGCACAAATATCACAACGACAACCGAGAACGGACGCGAATACTCGTCTGCATGCAACTGCACTGCACACCGGCGGCCGGCTGACTGGACGGGTGACAGGCGAGAGGCGAGGCGGTCACTCTCACTCTAGCAACGCTGCGATGCGCGCGCACCCAGCAGACAACAAAGCTATCCCCGCGCGGCGCGGCGCGGCGCCTCGGTTTGAACGACTTGTTGGGCATGCTAGAAGTTCTTCGAGTTCCCCGAGCCAGCCCATAGAGATCCCACTCTAATTATTTCTGGTATCTGTAGGTATGGGTTGCTTCTAGCCGGCGCCCAAGTGCGAACGAAATCGAAGGATAGCTTTTCGAGATATTAGCGGAGATATGTCGGTTTAGAAATTTTTAATTTGTCAAAATGGTGGTGAATAGATTTGGTTTGCACCCTGCGGCTTTAAAGGGCCTCCCTTAGTACTACCTACTGACAAAAATTGGTCAGTGCCGTGCGCGCGGGCGCGGGTGGAAATAGTAATTTTGGCGGGGTGGGGGACGAAACTTTGCCCCGGCCCCCACCCCCTACCGATTGAGATATCAAAAAATAATTTCAGGTCCGTGTCTAGCATCAAAAAGAGCATCGATTAGCGCAATAACATCGGAAATTCAAGGTGGTCACTTTTTACCTGTCGATTTGGCGTGGACAGCGCCTCGTATTTTTTGTTGGTGTGAGTCCAAATTTTATCGATTTGATCACGATGTACTGTTAAATTAGCTCTACACGGTGTAGGGGATATTTTCACACTTTTCCAAAGTTCATCTAATTTTTACTAGATGCGATTTGCATAGATGAAAATACTGCTCTACATGTAGGAGGAGATGAGAAAACTCACCTCTTCGGTGTAGAACAGAATTTCACATTTTAAAACCCCTAGATCGGTAACCGTCCAGGGGATTAATAAACTGGATATATAAGATATACAAGAGGCCCTTGGTTGTCTCTAAATAAGCTGGAACTCTGTTGTATTTTTGTTCAGTTTTAAAGAAAATAACAAATGAGTCCCTTGCATATAAGTTTTGCAATCTATGTACAAAAAATTTTGATCAAGGATTAATTACATCATTTGTGGTTGAAATTGTGTTTATTGTACAACTCATTTTGTTGACTGGTACTATTTACAGTTGGAATGAGGTGAAAACTGAGACAATGGATATCCAATTAGATTTTCTAATTTAAAATTAATTGTAAGTGCTGCCTCTTCAAAATCATCTGAGATAGGTAAACAAATCAATGACGTCTTCCTCAAAATGTCTGAGAACAAGTCTTAAAATAAAATGTAAGAAGTTAAACATCTGGGAAGATCAATTATGGTTGCATTACAGCTCCTTGGGGATTAACATTCTGAATTAGAGTTATGTTATCGCCCTTCATCATGATGCGTCCAAGGGTCTTCCTCTTGCCAGACTTCTTATACACCTCTTCTGCATCATCTAACACAAGATTCATGTATTCGTCAAAACCAACAATGTGGCCCTCAATCCTAAGGTTGACATTTTCATACAGCCATACCTGGAAAATGAAGAGAAAAATTATCCGTTACAACAAATTACTAAACAGCATGAGATCTAAAGCAGTAAGCATAGTAGTCCAAATTTAAAAAAAAAAAAAAATATTAGTTTTGTTGACAGTTAAAACTTAGATACAACGCAATGGGCATCGTTAGATAGGAAAGGGAAGGGTGCTCGAGACACTAACAAAGAGAAGGATAAAGCAATATTTTTGTTGATAATTACAAGGAAATCAGTAACACTCGCACAGCTATTATTTTTTAAGCTTCGATATTGTGAAATTTAGGTTAGGGCACACATCGGGAAAAACATAATAAGGGAAATTCTTACTTGTACTCTTGAACGATTTTGAAGATATCTGAAGATAAGGTTGATAGGCTGTACCATCACCTTCTGAACTTTAGGGGGTCCTTTGTACGACATTTTAACGGTATTTTCCTTGAACCTTCTTACTATAAACAAACACGCGAGATCGCAAATCGTTGCCGGTGCGATGTACTACACTGCCTGCCTGCCTTTACTGGCGACCGCGGCCGGGCTGAGTAGATGGCGCTGCTGGTTGTCAAGTGTCCGAAGACACGAAAACACTGACGGCGAATGAGTAGTTGTTGAAAATCGGACTTAAAACAGCCAACTGAGGTGCTCTTTATAAATTGAAATTTTAAATATATAATGAAAACTAAATTTAAGTTTTCAGAATAACCACAAGTGGTAGCGGCAACACTGTAACTCTCTTCCTTTGATTTCATTTGTTTCTAAAGCCCGCTAACATTTGAACACAGAGGACACATGCAATGTCAGCCGTCGAGTCAGAATTAAGGACCCTCTCTATGAGGGCTTTGGTCCTTCAAAGGAGGAGGAGGGAATTCCAGCATGTAAACTAACAGCTGTACCATAGGAAAGCCATTGGAAAATTTAGAAGCCAAATTATATATTAGCTTGTACGAACTATTAGGCTGTGGCATATACTGTATATATATGCCGATGAATATTACTGAACATACTGTATTCAGTAATGTATAGCATTATATAAAGTTATGAAATTGTTTCCATTTGTTTAATAAGGTGAATAGAGGGAACAAATTGATACAACCTTGAGATTTCTGTGGAAATGTATTTAACACAGCATTTCTTATAGAGTTTTGTCTTATACTTGTTAACACATCAGTCTCGAGGTTTAGCCACGGCAGGTTTACAATTAATCACAATACAACTGCCATTATCTTTCGATGTTGACATACAAACCCACAACATCCAGCAGAGCACAACGCACACACCATTTAAAAAATTAAGTTAAAAAAGAGACTTGCAGCACTGATTCAACTGTAATTAAAAATCTCATTCTCATTATGGCAGCAAGACACTGACAATTTCCAAAATCTAATAAGTACTACTTAGTTTGTACTGTGTGGGAAGACAATTAAAATATAGGATTTCTGTCAAATCAATGCTGCAAGCATAGCAATTACGTGTGTGATGTCTTTGCAATTTTCAGGAATAATGTACACAGTACAGTTACAAACAATCCAGTTAATATAGAAAAATAGAATTCACATAAATCAAATCTTCCTAACGACATTTTGTGTACCCTGATTTGTGCAATCATCTGAAGATTTTACGACTGTTAGAGAATGTCTAATGAGAAAGTCAAAGAAAATACAACACAGGCAAGGAGATGGAGTGAGAGCAAAGTACTACAGAGATATTGATAAAGTATTAGTATTAAAGAAACATGGAACAGATAGGAATGGGAAAGGAGGTAATGATTTGTACAGGAATTAGCTGTACACTATAAACTAAAATAATTTAAAGTTAAAAAGCAGCTGGCTTCCCACACAAGTCACAAGTACAAATCGCATTTGAACATTTGCAACAAAGCACAAATGAAATACAATACTGAAATTTCCCCCAAAATTCAGTTGAAGCAATTGGCTTATCACTTCAATAAATGCTAAAACTTCCTAACTGAAAAAAATGCAAGAAAAAAGGTATCATTTGTTGAGACAAAATTAAAATGCTAATGGATTTTACAACCAATGGAACGTCTTGTGACTAATGGAACGCACATTGCTCACTCAATCACACTCATCCAAAGGAAAAATAGAGCTCAATAAAATGATGTAAAAAAAAAAATTCTCAATCACAATAAGCTTTATATAGCTTTTCCTGACAAAATTTCATTCTGAGTCACTCTTCACTTTCACATTTGGCTGATTTTTGTTTCCAGGTACAAAGATGTGTACATGGTAACACAGTTAAAACTCAGGTTTTTGAAGTAAGCTTTCAAGTAATTACAGCTCATCCTTCTTTGGCTGGTCATCATCTTCATCAACATCCTCAGTCTGAAACACAGGTAGAGTCAATGTCAGATATGATTTAAAAGTTTTAAAAAATGGCAAGAAGGAAAGAAAAATAAACTTACTTCATCTGGAGCAGCTTGACCGTAAACACCACCAGTTTCTAAGAATTTCGTAAGTCCTTCTAAGGTACGCTCGCCATTGTACTCAATGACCTTGTTGTCACCCTTGGCGTAAAGCTTAAGAGTAGGGAATGAAGGGATCTTTGTGTGCTCCAGCTCATTGATAGTAGCATCCATCTTGGCAACAACGATGGCGGGGTTGTCCTTGAATTTCTCACCAAGCTGAAATAAAGGTTGTCTTGGTCATTACAAGGGATAAAGTGGAAAGGCAGTAGATAGAAAAAAGTAATTTAAAAACATAAGACGATGGAAATAAAGAAGAGGCCAACCTGGTCGTAGATGGGGGCAAGCTGTTTGCAGTGACCGCACCAGGGAGCATAGAACTCAACCAAGACATCCTTTTCCTTGTCAAAAGCAACTTCATCAAAGTTGGTTGAAACCAAGACCTTAACAGGGTTCTTGTCCCAATCCTCAGGAAGATCCTGAGAGAGAAGGTGTTGCTGCAAACAAATTTTATTTTAGTTTAATACTACAAGATTAAGAAAACAAAATTCTCATTTAGACTGCTATGTAATACCTTAAGCTTGCCGTCAAGGAAGCTCTGGACGAATGAACGGATGTTATCAACATCAAGCTTTGCCTCAGCAGGCTTGTATTTAGCCATATCTTCTTCTAGGCGGATAAGACGCATAGCAGGGACCTCAGATTTCTTCATGCCAAAGAAGTCCAGGATGCGGTCATGGTCTTCCTCATCAGCGTTGATGGTAACAAACAGCAGCTAAAAAAGAAAAATAGGGGGGAAAATGACAGTTGGTCATTAACATTTTAACTCTCTTAACTTAGAGACCAACAAGAAAAATAAGGCATACCTGGTCTCTGAACTCCTTAGCAACAGTGCGGGCACTTTCAAGGTGCTGGTCAAAGTGTCCAGCCTCCTTTGACAGGAACAACAAGAGGTGAGACTTGATTTCACCACCGAAGATCTTCTGAGCAGTTTCATGGTTGAATTCAACAACAAGGGGAAGTGCATTGGAGGAAACAAACTTCTTGAGAACCTCTTCTTTAAGTTCACCCTCAAAGTCAGCACGTCCCTCATCAAACTGAATATAAAAGGAAAAACATAAGTAACTAATTTCCAGACTAGGTTATAGGAGAAACCTATGTTCTTACTGGTGCTTGACATACCTGCTTGAACAGAACAACCTTGCCATCCTCAACCTTGTACTCGGCAAAGACATCATCAGAGGAGGTAATACCGAAAGGATAATCGTCAACCATGCTGGCAACGGACAGGAAAACTTTAGCGGCATCAGAGGTCTGGTCCTGTAGGAGAAAATAATTTTCTGCATTATATTATCGACATTCCAGTTCACAGAATCAGACAATTTGTGATATGAAGTATTTGCTGATTGAAATATGAAATGCCCTTTACTACAGACCTTAAAGAAACCAATGACAGCAACAGAAGCAGCCTTCTCAACAAAGGACTTGGCATCCTCCACAGATTCAAGGGCCTTAGCAGGAGGACCAGTCTTCTTGTTCAGCCAGTTGACAATTTCGCTAGCAGTGCGGCCACCTGGAAAACAAAACCTCATTAATTTATGAAATCTTTCACCTCAAAAACAACCAAGCAATCACAGCTCAACTATACCATTGTATTCCACAGGGTTTCCATTGCGGAAGAATTTAAGGGTGGGATAACCACGGACACCATGGCTCTCTGCCAATTCCTGCTCTTCAGTGGCATCAACTTTGCCCAATTTGATGGCTGATCCACTCTCAGCCAATTTCTTGGCAGCCTTAGCATATTCGGGGGCAAGGGCCTTGCAGTGGCCACACCAGGGGGCATCTGAAACAAAACAAAATGTGTAATTAGTATGTATGTATAAAAATAAAATGATCACATTTTAGGAATAATTTAAGATAAAAAGCAATAACAAATATTACAACAATCACAAAATAATTGCTCCTAATTAGGAGTCTTTGGACCTGTAAACTGCTCAAAAATTAAATGAACAAGTAAACATCAAGATTCAACATTCCCAGCCTTGCAGAAAAATTGCTAGGCACAACAGGTCATTAACCTCTGAGTGCCAAGTAAGATGGTTAGAGTTACAACTGAGTGTTCAGTCGGCTTCACTAAACGAATTGGTTCAGAAACAAAATAATAATTAATTTAATATCTTACAAAGATCAAATCATCAAATCCATAATTGGGTTTGGTAGGAAGTTGCCATGAACCTACTGCAATCCGAGGAATCAAATAATTATTGCTGGCCTGTGAATGGCTGGAGTATAGAAAATTGAATAGTTATTAAGTCATAAATCCAAAGATGGAAATATGAAGATAATCTGAAGTATGTTTGGTCGACGTAAGCAACTTAGGCCGTAGGCCGGGACTCCTTGTGCAACGTGTACATACGTGACAGAAACAATCCCATCAAGTTTCGACTACCGCACTTTAAACTACACGAGGCAATTCTGGGAAAAATTGACAGAAACAAACGACATGCAAGGGGTTAAGTGTCATCAAACTACTGGCTTCTCAACTTAAGCAGAAGATCTGGATATGTGAACAAGCTTGCTGATGTTTTGACTTACAGAATTCGACGAGGATGAACTCGTTGGAAGAAATGGTTTCTTGGAAGTTGGCCTTTGTTAAAACAATAACTTCTTTGTCGTCGACATCTTCGGCGCCGGTTGCAAGGGCAACCACGGCCACTAACAGAGCTAACTTAGGCCAAATCATTTTCCCGGTGTGAGCTCCCCAAATGCTCAGACGCCTTACACCTGCCGTGGCTTTGGATAGAGTGAGGACCATTCACCGCGAGGGCGGCTGTCGTGGCACCCTCTGATCGTGGTGGGCTCTCATTGGCTGAGACATTTGCCGAGGCGGTGTACTACGTTGTACTACTCATGTCAGAATTTTTCAACATGACATTTGCGCTAAACACGGAATATCTCTGAAAGCCAACAGCGCTGTAATAGCAAAATTTTAAATAGAATTTTTAGAGCGCTATAAGGACTTTGCGACCCATACTTTGTTTAAAAATTTGACGTAGGCTTGTAAGGTGACGTCTGTCGCGTAAGGACCTGGTCGCGGAAAATACGAAGGACCTTCACGTCTACTTCGATTTTCCACGTCTCTCCGTCAGTGTCACATCTTAAAACTGACAAAGTGAGGATAGACTAAATACAGTTTTTCTAATATCTAGTGATAGTGTATGATTGCTGGTTCAATTTAGAAAGGCAGACCGTATTCATCGACCTTAAGGTTGCGCAAGCAGGTTATGATGCCCTTGTTTCTAATTGCTTTACGTGGATATCGTTATCACAACATGAAAAAGAGCCATATTATAGCAGTCCAAATCAATTTTTTTTTAAATGCGAATAAGTTTGTTTGCTCCAAAAATTTCCATATGTTCCTAGACTTTTCCGTGCGGCCGCGAATTGGCGATGCTACCAACATGGCTCATATATGAATTGCCGTAACATAAATCCAAGCAGCTTAACTCCATTACGTGGTGTTATCAGAAGTAGACAACTCAATCTTAACGCGTCTCTTCTGATTTTAATTGTTTGATCCTTCCTTAACCGCTAACTTTGGTGCATCATCTCTTGTGTAACTTGTTGCCAGTAACGCGCGCGAACTCTCAAACATCGCTCAAGTCATGACGCGACTAGAGCCACTGCAATGCTCAGCGGAGATCTCCTCCACCATGAATTTGGACTTCTCAAGATGCAGCTTAAGCTGATATCACTCTACGCCACCCGACCTAGCCCAACTCGCTCGTAATCCGAACTAGCGTCACTTATCGCGTGGAACGGCGAGACTTCTTGGCGGTAGGTTACCCTTATCCTTGTCCTTGTAGATCAACTACGCAGCCTGAGCATCAAGCAAACTAGAATATGAATGGAACACAAATCCGCGAAAAATGAGAGGTCCCTCATTTGCAAAACTCGTTTCGTTTTTATGAAGTTGTTTCAAACAGTGAAAGGAAGTGACCAGCTGATAGCTGTCGAGTCCAGACTGCCCGACTGACAGAGACCGAGACGCTTTCCTTAAAATTATGCAGTGGTTTGAACACAGCAGCGCGGAATAATTGAACTGCTGCAGTTCGCCCGTCGTCAGATTGGCGGCTAGCGTGTCTGTGTATTTCGACTGCCGCCGAGTTTTCAATGCTAAGGTCGTCGTCAATGTCGCCACTCGATGCGGCCGGGGACGGGCGGGGTGGGCCTACCTGCACAACAGATAGTGGGTGTCCCCCCCCCCCCCCCACCCCCACCGGCCGATTAGAAAAGATAAGCTCGCGGGGCAAACGGGGCGTGCCGTGGCGTGCGAACGCAGCATCGCGGCGACGTTGCAGTCCGCCGTGATGACTCAAAACCGCTGACAGTGTGTCGGGTGGGACACGTGTGTCCCGTGCGCCCGCGCCACGCGTCCTGCGGGCCGGGGCCGGGCCGGGCCGGGCCGGGCAGGCTACTCGTGTGGGAGGGTGTGGTTGGCCCCGCCCGCGCCCGCCGCCGATAGGGAAAGGAAGGAGGGGAGTCGCCCCGCGCGCACGGCGATCCCCGCTGCGCTGCACCGGTATTCCCTCGCCTCTCCTACCGCACTACTCGTACCGCGTCTCTCCGAGGATTTTGCGGCTGTGTGTGTGTGTACACGTGATTAACGGTATACGATGACGACCCGCCTCGCGCGCAGAGAAAGGTCAAGGTTTTGGCCGGTCCGGTCCGGTCCGCCGCCGCGCCGGTGCGGGTCACTCCCCGTCACGCCCCGCGCTGACAGACAGATCCCTTTCTCCCTGACACAGAGCTATGCGGAGCCGATCGTCGGGACTTTGATATAGGGAAGTGCTTTGTCTAACGCATCGTCGTCAATTAAACTATCGGCACTACACGCTCATTCTCGGCCCGCTTGTGGCCATCATCAATCGGGCGAGTGTAGCTGCGGCGCCGGCTGCGGCGGCAGGGCCGGCAGGGCAGGGCCTCAGCCTAGATCTACCCCCCGTAGCGCCCGGCCCGCTATTCCGGCCAATTGGAAGGTTTCGATGGCGATACTAGCAGCTGTGGAAACAGTGGTGCTCGTGCGGTACAAAGGTGGACGTCTAGAGTTACTCGACCATGTCGCGGTGCGGCGCGGCTCCTACGTGGACGAGGGGCTCCCCTACTCGGCCGCGGCCGGGCGGAGCGGGTAACGACATGGGAGCGTCCCCCCTCTTTTTCCTCCCGCAGAGATACAGCTGCGTGTAGTACAGTTACATGGAGGCGAAGGCGAGGCCGCGAGGGTTACTTGGCTGTACGTTGGGTTGCCTGACGGAAGGCGCTACGTACTGTTAGCCAGGCTGGCGAGAGGAATGTTTTAAAAATACACCGTCAGAATTCTAATTATTTCCTTGACCGGCTTTTGCCTGCAGATATGACAGCCGTAGGCGAACACCAAGTCACCTCCGAAATATACTCCGACCTAGCTGTGGGGTCGCCGGGGTCAGGAGGATGTGAGTCAAGTTGTCGCTTCTGACCGACAATCCCATTACCTTTCTATGAAAATTTGTCCAAAAATGCACTTATTCCTCTCCAGATGTGACAACTAAGTTCTACTTTAGACGCCCTACAGCTGAGCCCGTCGCAGAGGGGGGGAAGAAGGAGGAGGCCCTCGAATATGACAGCGACGGGGATCTCATCCTGGAGCGCAAGGGGAGCGAAGACTTCATCCAAATCAGTAGGGGACAGGAGGACACAGTCGTCGCTTACCTTTCCTTTTCCCCTCCTGAAACTCAGCTCTCATCTTTGCAATTCCTCAGAGCACAGCGCCTCTACCAGTCTGCGCATGGTGGGGCTGCAGGTGTGGCGCGGGGCGCTGCTCCTCGCCGACTGGGCGCAGCACTACGGGCCTTCCCTGCTGCGGGGCGCCACCGTGCTCGAGCTGGGCACGGGCACGGGGCTCACCAGCATCGTGGCGGCCATGCACGCCCGGGAGGTCGTCAGCACAGGTGCGTACGTCCCACGAGACGAGCGGCCGTTTTACCCTCTCAACCTTTTCTTGCTGCATAATTTTATTCGTTATATTTTATTAGATGTTGATCTGGGTGGCATCCTAGACCTAATTAAAACCAATATAAACCTTAACAAGAGATTGGTTAAGGCGAGATCTACTGTGCTGGGCTTGGATTTTTTCGCTAATGAGTGGTCGAAGGAGGTTTTAAACAAATTAAAAGAGGTGTCAATTATCTTGGCAGCTGATGGTAAGTTCCATTTTAAACAATATTGTCTTTGATAGAAAAATATTAACAATCAGTTACGCACCTTTCCTTGTCATTGGCTCTTGTTACAGTGATCTATGATGTTGACCTGACAGAAGCATTTGTTCAAACTCTGGTGAAAATAATGAACGTGAAGCCAAAAAAAACTCTTTATTTTGCATTGGAGAAGAGGTAAATTTATGCAGTATTAGAGGAAAGGGGTGAAAAGTTAAAGAGGAAACAGGCTGCCATTTAGTATCTCTACGCAAGGTACATTGTCATATTGGTTATTTTGCCCTATCCTTCCAAAGCACTCTTGCATGGAAGAAAAAAATAAATTTTCCCATTACTAACTTTGTAAAAAAAATAAGGACCCACCAAACATACACTTAACACATTGATTGGATGTGGTTGACTTTGATTACCCTGTAAAGCCTAATAAAAAAAAAGGATGAAAAGAAAGAAAGAAAAGTTACCCCTTACCTCGATTATGAACATTCTTGATTGCTTGAAATTTGATTTTAACTGTATGACTGCGGATTTTATACTTATTATTAACTGGTTTCAGGTTTGTTTTCACTACTGATGACTTGGATTCAGTAGCGCCAGTTTATGAGCACTTCGTATCCTATCTAGAACTTATGCGTCCAAAATCATGGACTGTTGAACAGATTGTGTTGGATTTCCCTCAATATTTTCATTATGAAAGAGTGAAGCAGTTGGTGTTATGGAAAATTGCAGCCTAAGGACAGAATTTGGTCTAAATCATAGTATGCTTTTATACTTTGATAATTATGTGTTTCTTGCAGTATTAGTGAAACCTGTATTGTGTTCTTGAAAATTGCAATAATTTTTATTGCTTATTGTGTTCAGCATCTTCTTGGTGTATTTTTTGTGAGTTGTATTCAGAGTAGCTATCAACTGTGATATTTCCTATGCTAACATAGAGACTGTATGTGTAATAATGCAACATTATTCTGAATGTGTATGCGAAGAATAAATCATATATTTTCTCTAAATCTCTTCAAACTTAGCCGTCAAACGTCGAATTAACTAAAATTTATTGGAAAAACTAACTTTTCTTTTGCGCGATCTAATTCGAATCTACCGCGGAAAGCGTCCCTCCCTACTTCCTTCCCCTTCCCCCTCCGCGCCGCCGATCCTGTCCTGCTTCGCTGTCTTCGCGATTATCATTTCATTTCTGTCAATCTTCAGTTGCCGGTGCACTTTTGTTGGACAAGACATAACAAAGAGTAAGTTAGAGGATTTGAGAAACGAGATTTTATCTTTCTTGCGTGCAAGCAGATTCGCTTCACGTGTTATACTGTCTTACTGTTTTCGTTTTCTGTCAGAATGCTGATGCAGCATAGGGTTATGGTTACTCCTTTCATTGTAACTTTGTCGAAATTTTCAAGATCGACCGGTGCAGCTAAGAAATTAATTTACCGGGATTACTGTAATGTTTCCCATAAGACCTGTAACAGATACAATAATTTTCGACCCTACAGCCCTGTGAACAGGCTGAAAATTTCATCAAGTACTTTATCGTTAATATCTAAGCAAGCCTGCTCTTGGAATATTTCTTCTTTTTTAAGCGCCAGGCAAGTTATTAGGGTCAGCTGTTGCGTTGTAATAGAAGTAGACTAAATATACAATTGCAAGCCCCAGGATTACACCATCTTCCTACACAACTAAGAGTGGTAAACTGTGTGGCTTTTCCAGGGTTATTCCCCTCATGAAGTCATCATTCAAACAAATACCCTAGTTTATCCCTCTAGGAATTTCATTCTACTTAAACAATTAAACTCTTATTTTAACTTTGTTTATTTTTTAATATTTTAGAAGCTTTTAGAATTTAAAAGTTATAGAATAATTAAAATGATTTGAAACTGTCCCTCAGATGTGTTTTATCTTCTACTTAACTGTCTATGATTTCACATTCATTCATCTTCCTCTAGAACATTAAAATTCACTCTTGACTCTTTGATTTACAGGTATCTCAGTACATTAATTTCCAAAATGTCAACTGCTGACCTATCTTTATTCACATACCCCAATGATACTCCCTTTGTGGAGTTGGATTGTACTGCTGCATTTAATGCTTTAACTGATAAGGAAAAGCTGTATGCCCATTATTTGAGTCAAGCCTCATGGTATGGAGGCCTCATAGTCTATGTTCAAGTAAGTCACCAGCCTGAGTCTGTTATTTTGTTTTTCTAGTGACAATTTTTTAATTTTTTTAAACTTTTACTTATATTTTAGACCTCTCCTGAAGCACCTCTTATCTTCTCCCTACTTCATAAATTAATCACAGCAGAGGGCGTTGAGGATCTGAAGCGTACTGCCAAAGAAAGTGGAGGAGCTTCAGAGGATGACATAAAGGTTTGTTATTTTAACCACAAAAAAATCACCTTCTGCTTAATTTTTATTTGCTTACCCTAATTAATTTTTAATTTCATTGCAGGCTCTTTTCGTGTACATTGCTGGCGTTTTTGCCAACAGTGGAAACTATAAAGGGTTTGGGGATAGCAAAATAGTGCCAAATTTACCTAAAGAGCGCCTTGAGAAAATTATCCTTTCAAGTGCTGCCTACAAGGCAGATCCTACAGTTATTCAAGCTTTATGGTCTGCTTGTGCTGACAGTATTTATTCACTAGAGCCATTGCAGCAGCATCTTGGCTTTAGTGACAAGGGTATTACAACTTACTTCACCCCGAATTGTACTATAAAAGATTCTGAGCTGGTTGGTAATTTTATGAAAAAGTACAATCTCGAGGGTTACAATAATAGATTATTTAAGTATGAAAATGGTTCTAATACAACTTATGAGGTAAGTGAATGTTTTAGTTTTTTAAATGTTAATATCTGCATACCATGTATAAGTTACATATTTATGATTCTTTTCAGATCCGTATGGCATCTGTTTTGGAGAAGAATGAGAGTGAACCTTTCTTGATCCCAGATACTATTTATGAAGATTGTACTTTCAGAGTTACAAGGGGAGATTATTCTGGCCTCCTCGATTTAGTCTGTCAAAACTTGGAAAAGGCCAAGGTTTGTCCTATAAACTAAACTTTTAAAAGTATAGTAGGTGTTAATAAAAGAGCTAATGTGTTTTGTGTTTACTTCTATAACTAGGAGTATGCATCAAATGACCTGGAGAAGAATATGTTGGAACAATACATCAAGAGCTTCAGGACCGGTTCATTGGAGGCCCATAAAAGTGGGTCAGGCATTTGGATCAAAAATAAAGGTCCAGTAGTTGAAACGTAAGTTATATATTGCTCCACAAACTCAAGAACTTTGGTTAATTTTTTTAATTTTAAAAAGCTCAATTTATTATTATAAACTAAAAGTTCCTTAACTACATTTTTTGTTTTTGTTTTCTTGTAGGTATATTGGTTTTATTGAAACATACAGAGACCCAGCTGGAATGAGAGGAGAGTTTGAGGGTTTTGTGGCAATGGTCAACAAAGAAATGTCAGCTAAGTTTGGTGCACTTGTTGCTAATGCAGAACCCTTGCTGAAAGAGCTTCCATGGCCTTCAACATTTGAGAAGGATCAGTTCCTTAAACCTGATTACACCTCTCTTGATGTTTTGACTTTCTCTGGGTCAGGCATCCCGGCTGGAATTAACATTCCGAACTGTGAGTTCCTAAAACCTATCCAGCATGTTATGTAAAGCTTTGTCACACAGACTTAATTTTAAAATGTTTTTTCCAGATGATGAAATTCGTCAATCAGAGGGCTTTAAGAATGTATCCCTGGGTAATGTTATCCCTACAAGCTTCAAAGGCTTCAGACATCAGTTCCTCTCGGATGAAGATGTTGCTCTGATGGACAAGTATGCTGTAACAGCATTTGAGGTGGGCAAAATTTTCCAGTTACTTAGGATGCTGTAAAACATGAACATGTCTAAGAAGGGTGTTGTTTCAGGTTTGTGTTGGTCTTCATGAACTGCTAGGACACGGCAGTGGAAAGCTTTTCAGGAAGGAGGGTGGTAAATATAATTTTGATATTGAGAGTGTGGTAAACCCATTGACAAATAAAAAGGTCAGTAAGCATTTAAAGTAGATGTAATTTTCATTCTTACAATTTTTTCACAACCTAATATTTTTTCCAGATTACTTCATGGTATGATGAAGGTGATACGTATGATTCCAAATTTACCTCTCTGGGCTCAGCATATGAGGAGTGCCGTGCAGAATGTGTTGGTCTTTACTTATCCCTTAATGAGAATGTCCTGAAGTAAGCTACTTTTACTTATAAATAACAGTACTGTATTTCACAATTTTTTAATACTTTGAAACTGATACATTAACCTTCTTTTAGGATCTTTGGAGCTGAAGGCGAAGATGCAGAAAATGTGTTGTATATCAATTGGTTGAATATGTTCTGGGCTGGTGGTGCCAAGGCACTGGAAATGTATTCTCCTGCTTCTAAAACATGGTTACAGGTCTGAATTAACTATCTGATAATTTAATTTTGGTTTCTTGTGTTGTTATGATGCTAATTTTTCTGCAAACTTTTTCTTTCAGTCGCACTCTCAAGCAAGATATGTTATCTTACGTGTGTGCTTAGAAGCCGGGGAAGACTTTGTGAAAATAACTGAGACAGAACCAGGAAAAAATCTGCTTCTAACTGTTGACAGGTCTAAGATAAAGACTGTTGGCAAGAAAGCTATTGGGGACTTCCTTCTCAAGCTTCAGGTACTGAAATTAGGATTATGTGTTATTTCTTGTACCTTGTACCCTTTTAAAAATCCATATATAAGACTCAGCTTGTGTTACTTGTAAACTTTGCAAAATCTACAATAATGTAATGTTCTTTTGTTTCCAGGTTTACAAATCAACAGGAGATGTGAAAAGTGCTCAAGATATGTTCAACAAGTACTCTGAGGTTTCTGATGATGGTCCTTATCCGTGGGCCACTTGGAGGTCGATTATTCTTGCTCATAAACAACCCCGCAAAATTATGGTGCAG
The DNA here is from genome assembly GCA_033675135.1 of Frankliniella intonsa. Lineage (NCBI taxonomy): Eukaryota > Metazoa > Arthropoda > Insecta > Thysanoptera > Thripidae > Frankliniella > Frankliniella intonsa. Next base: position 9,747,427 of record CM066249.1, on the reverse strand, counting down.
CACAACACGAAGTTGAATGGTAAAATACTTTTGACTCAAAATTTAAATTTAAATCCTATCTGCTTAGGTGCAATGAAGCTCATTGAAAACAAAATGTTATTTTTCTGTTCAGGAAATACAATTGATCTTTTGAAGTATCCTGCTACCCCTGAGGGCTTTGTCCAGTCTTGGGCAGAACGGTTCCCCTCTTCCAATGTTGACAGCCTTCTCCAATCTCTTTGGAGAAAGGATGTCAAGAATTTCTATGCCGAGCTTCCTGCCAACCTTCTGCCATGTGTTAATCTAAACTAAGCATTTTTATACTGCATTCTGTTTAGTCGTTTGTGTTTGATTTCATTTTATTGTTGATTTTAACCAATTGAAGGCCAAATGCATGGCTACTGAAGTATATTTTTTCATGTTATAATTTTTTGCAACAATATGATATAATAATAAAAGAGTGTGCTACATATATGAATGTGTCGATCTGAGTTTTTTCCTACCGTGTTCAGAATTTAAATCTACTTTTGGGACATCGCGCCCGAACCCTGACTGCGGCCCCATCACATTTACGACTCGGCTCGCGCTGTGCCCGCGCCCGCTCCTGTCACCGACTGTCTCCACTCCGATGGATGTCTTGTTGCGAGCGATCGACCCGCGAAGCGAGCGGGGCCGGGGCCGGCCTCTGCTCGTGCTCAAAGTTGCCCTCGCGCTCAGTTCCGCGCCCGGTGGATAGGCAACCGAGCGCCGCGCATCAGGCCGTCCGCCAAACCCCGCCACGCCCCGCCACGCCTCGCGCACCTGGCACCACCGCAGCAAAGCCTCACGTGGCTGCTGGCAGTCCCCTCGACTTGTGGAAACCCGCAGCGATCCAGTGGGACGATAGCCGCAAAGTTGTGCCCTGCACGCCGCCCGCGCGCAGCGGGGGGCGTAACACGGTACTGTTTTGCAGGTGCCAATCCGGAGCCACGCAATTGTATGGGAGTATTTCGTCGAAAGTTGGGCTAGGTGGCGGTGAAACGGGCCGTGAGAAGGCACGCACCAGGTGACCAGGCTGGCAGGGCTGGGCAGGGCGCCGCCTCCCCCTTCCGGGGCGCATACAAAACACTGCGACACCCGGTTCAACGTGGCGACTCGGTCCAATGCACTTTTGCTTTTGCAGCCCGCGCTCACTTTGGTACAGGAAATGGAGCGATCGGAAATCACAGCCACGCCGTCCACGCGTGACGTGCCCCCATGACGCCCCGCTCTCCTCTCCACTCTCTCCCTTTTGCTCTCCCCGTTAGTCGGCAGCGGCAGGGGGAGAGCGAACAGGGAAACGGCTTGGGGTAAATGGCGCTTGTATTACCCCACCGCCACACCCCTCTCAGCGGCCCCAGTGAGAGAAGAAGACCCCCCCCCCCTCCTCCCACAATCCGTTTTATCCGTGGTGATTGGGATAGCGAGCGAACGAGTACAGTATAGAAAGCATCAGTTAAACACCCTTCTCAAAAAAATATAGTTGTTTTCCCGGCTTATACGAAATGCACCTGTTTAAGCAGCAACTGTCACGTGAGCACGCAAGGGGAACAAAACGTCATAAGTCGAGTGGTTGTGCCGCTTGACTTGGGGCTGAAAGGGGAGGACCAGCAGTTGCCGTGGGCCGCGGCAGGACCTCTGGACTCGGACTCGGGCCCTTCCTCCCTTGTCTCTCGATCGCACTCGTTCCCCTCGCCTCTCCTCCCTCCCTCCTCGGCCTCTCCCTCTGTCTCTCTGACGCACTGCTGCCGAGACGCTGTGTGTATTGTTGCTCTCCTTATATCCAAGCCCAAGGCGCTGGCTGCCTGACTTGCCATGGCAAAAGGAAATATGAGGGATTTGAAAGGCTTGACGTGCTGACAGCCCGTCCCGCCGCCCCGCCCCGCCGGGCGCGGCCGCCACTGGCCTTGCCCCAGCCCCGCGCCGCCCTCAGCCTCCCCTCAGTGCCTCTGCGCTGTTTCGTGCGGATGCTGCTTCCGCCGAGGGGCGCGCGAGAGAGAGGGAGGGGGATGGGACGGGTGGCCAGACCAGGACCAGACCAGCGCTGTCAGAGGGAAGGCCCAGACCAGCGCCTCTGGCCTGACTGAGCAGAGAGGGGGGGGGGGGGGCAGCACTCTCTCCCGAACTCAGCCCCCGTCCCCTGTCTGACACAGGTGTAATCGTGGAAGTTTTTTGCCTACTAATCTGGCGACACAGGTCTGGCGGTAGCAGTCGCCATCCCTTGCTGGCTGGACTGACCTGGGACCCGGCCGGACCTCGACCTCGCGTGGGGCCGGGCCGGGCCGGGCCGGGCCGGGCCGGCAGAGCATCACGCACGAGCACGAGGTCCGGTGGGGCGGGTCCGGGGGCGGAGTTAGGGGTGGGGGCTGGCGCGGGGGTGGGCGCGGCTGGCAGGGGCAGGAAGCGCCGAGCCTGATGTGGACAACCTCCAACAAAGTTTGCACTCGCGCTGCCCGGCCTGGCCCTGCTGCCTGTGCGCCTCCAAGAAGAGGCCTCTCCTCTCCTCGCGGCGGCGCGCGGCTGTCAAAAAGACTGTAATACAATTTCCTGCGACAATTTTTATCAGGGGCTTCTGGGGGCGTGGGGCTAAAGCGCGTGAGCGGCGCTCGAGTGGAGCGGGAGAGGGGAGGAGAGGGGCTCACTATTTCATCAAAACACTGTCATGTTCGTTTCCACGCCACGCAGCCCCCGCCCGCCTCGCCCCGCCCGGCCCCTCCGGGGCCGATGCGTCAGGGGGCGGCGCTAAGAGTGAGTGGCGGCGCCCCGCGCCCGCGCGATGTAAGAATGCCATCCCCTGTGATTCCCTGCTCCCCTCCCCTCCCCTCCCCGCGCCTAGCCCGGCCTCCCTTGCTCTCTGAGTCTGAGACCTCTCCAGCTTGAGACAAGCGGCCAAAGCGGCCCCAAAGAAGGGGCACCCGCCCCGCCCCGCTCCGCCCCGAGTCTCTCTGTCACACATTTCACTTTTTATCGCCGCGGTGGGTTATTAAATTAATTCAGGAGTCTGGCGGCATTACATGCTCGCGGCCCGGGGCGGGGCGGGGCGGGGCGGCTGCTGAGCGAGAGGGAGGGGGAGGGGAGGGGAGCGGGGCATTAGCATCATCGCGGGGATGCCTAACTCGAGCGCGACGAAGAGTAACGGGAATGCCGATCCAGCAAATACGCAATAGAGGTTGGAAGGAAAGATACAGGCGACGACGCGACGGTTCGGTCCAGCGCCAGCAGCGCTTGGCACAGGCAGGCAGGCAGGCAGGCGCCGGCGCGCGCCAGGCTTTCGCCCGCGCCCCCAAGTCCTCCTTGCATTCCCGTCCGATTCCGAATAAAAAGTCCCTCCTCCGCCGACACTTCAACACATGCCCCCCGCGCTCGCGCGGGGCGAGGCGAGGCGAGGCGCGCATAGGAATCCGATTGAGGGAAGAAGTAGGCAATAAAAGCGCCAACAAAGGGCGTGCGCGCACCCCGCAGCCCCCGTGCCCCGCCCCCGCCCCCGCCCCCGCCGCTGCCGCCCCCGGCGGCGCAGACGGTGCCGTGTAGCACACGCAGACACCTACTCCCTTTTCCGGGCGAGCAGTTCCCTGCCGCCCCCGCCTTTCCTTCCCGCGGCCGACCCGGCCCGGCACACGTATTTGAAACCATTTCTGTCATGGCCAGGCAGGGGCAGGAGCAGGCGGGAGGCCGAGATTCGGGCAAGTGTGCGGGGCAGTGCGGGGCTCGGTTACGCTGCGCGCTGCGCCTGGCCGTGTCGGTCCGCAGCAGTTTACACCCCCGCCCCCGGCCCGGCCCGACCCGGCCCCGGGAGCGGTGCCCTCGGCCCTGGTCTGTCACCGGGCCGAGGCCCACCTCGCGGACACCAATATTACGCTCAGGGGTTGGCACAGGACTCGTCGCGGACATAACGCGATTTTTCTCTTAAGGTTTCGAAAATTGTTGTCCTCGACGCGGGACCTCCTGAGCCGTGCCGAAGGTGCCTAAGACGACGACTGGGTGGCCGGGCTGCAGAGCGGGCGGGTTGCGGCGGGGTGCGGCGGGGCGGGGCGGGGCGGGCGGGCGGGGCGGAGTGGCAGTGCGCAGGGGAGAGTTGAGCCCGCCCCGCCCCGGGCCGCGCTATGTCCGTCAGCGGGGAGGGTGGTAAACCGAGCGTCATAGAGCGGGAGGGGACCGGCCGAGGGGCCGAGGGTAGGGTCGTCTCCGCGGACAAGGGCATCGACGGGCCGAGGGCGGGGCGGGCGGGGCGGGGCGGGGCGGGGCGGGGCGGGGCGGAGCAGGGCCAGTAGGACCGAAGCCCCCTGGACCACTCTGGCTCTGGGGGGTCTTACGCCTAACCCCTTTCCGAGTTGGATCAAGTGTCAGAGGTCAAGTTGGGAGAGGCTGGGGAGGCGCTCGTGTCGGAGCAGGACGACGAGGATGACATCCGTCGCCCCGCCAACGCCCCCGCCCCGCCGGAGGAGCAGACTCCAGGAGTGAATCAAGGATTACACACGAGTGTAGAGGTCATCACTCCTGCCGCAGCCACGTGACCAGCCTGGCGCCTCGCTCAGCCCAGCCCCACCCCCACCCCCGCGGGCCGCGGCCACGAGTCGCGACGAGCAGCGCGGTGCGCTGGAGGACTCTGCCCCGCCCTGCCTCCCTATCTGAAATGCAGATAAGATTTATTTGTCGGGGAGGTCCGAGTGGGGTGGGGCGGAGGGGAGGGTTGGCGGGGAGCTGAAACCCCCACGGCGCCCTCTGGAGGGCACAAAGGTTCCCCACCCGCTCCTCTTGGAGCAGGCCAGGCCGGGCCGGCCGGCCGGCGGGTCGGAAACCCACAGCCCTCCTCTTCCACCGATGAGTTTCGAACAGGTTGACCCGGATCCGAGCCGAGCACGGGCAGTCATGCCGTACTTGAGGGTTATCGGCTGGTCTCCGCGGAGCACTCGCGGCGCGCTCTGCTCTGCGCTCCAGAGGACTGGCATGAATCATCATTTTATCTCGGGATGGTTCGGTCCGGCCCGGGCCCCATGCCAGAACGCTTCTCGAATAATCCTGTACGGCTCAGATAACAGATTCAGATTCAGTTTGCGGCGCGCTGCCTGACCGGCACGCCCCCGCCCTCGCAGTCCGTCCCCGCGGACCAACTACCTCTACGGGCACCCCGACTTCTTGCCCCCACCTGGGACTCGGCGGGGCGGGGCGGGGCGGGGCGGGGCGGGGCGGGGCGGGGCGGGGCGGGGCCAGGACCCCCGCTTTTTGCGCTGCCAATCGGCCGTGCGGCGAGACAGGCGGGCCGGGGCCGGGACCGGGCGGCCCCTAGCAGGGGACCCCGCCTCCCCGGGGAACCTAATAACCTGGACGGCATCCACTATTTCGGGGAACGACAGCGCTAAGTCTGATCGACTGATAAAATGGTTATTTATGGCCATGTGACGCCCCCTTCCCTTTCCACCCCTGCCGTGCGCCCGCCCCCTCCACCACCACGGCATTCCTCCACCCCCTAGAGCCGTTGCGTACTGCTGCTGCTCGAGATCAGCATGGAACAGGTTGGAGACCAACTCTCAAGAAAGTCATTTATTGAGGCGAGGGTCGAAGGAGGAGAGATAGGAAGGGGCAGGAGGGGCTCCAATGAGTTGCCGTCCCCTGAAAGCATGGCGAGGGGAGTGAGAAGGAGAGAGGGGGGGGGGGGGAATCTGCCGAATACCTTGCCGTCTCCGTCTTACCTTCTAGGGGATGTCACACGCGTGGAGGGAGCAATAATGACGGTCGAGCGGAGCGGAGCGCCGGGATTGACGGAGAGCCAACTCGAATATTGATGGGCCGCACGGCGCTGCTCGGCTCGGCGCTTCACTCGGCCCTGGCCGCAGACGGACTGGAGACTGGCAGGAGCCTGGAGGGAGCTGGCTGGAGAATTTCCTGGCAGCTACATAAGAGCTGCTGCAAGCTGCTGGGTGGAGACATGAGAGGAGGGCGCCCTGGAGAAGAAGCAGGATCCGCCCGGTAGCGTGACCTGCCAGCTGGGGGACCAGCTGGGAGCCGCAAATGAAGGCCTATCGACTTCAATCTTCAAGTATCACTCGGTTTTGTTTCCAAATTTGAAAAAGAATGAGGTCTCCTCTCATGGTGGAGAGATGCTAGTTCCACTCTGGAGGCTGCCGACTAGAGAGTCGCAGAGAAAGAGGCTTGCACTGGAGCCTGGAGCTGCTGCTGGAGAGGTCGTAGAGCGCTGTTCTCGTGCGGATTTCTTTCCGGCGCGCCGCGGCCGGTTGAGTTATGGCGGGGCGGCTGCGGCTCACGCCTGGCTCCAGTCCCGAGGGATAAATTGCTCCGCGGAGGTATTTAAACATTTTGTTAAGTTCATCGCCTGAAAAAAATGAGAAAGAAACCAGATTATTTATCTTTCAGTAACTGGTGATAGACGCATCATGGAAACACCGACTGCTTTTTTTTTGTCTGAATGGGATTATAATGGCAAGATGAATCGCGTATATCGCCGCGGGGCGGGCCGGTGACGCGTCGCAAACGCCCTCCGGTCCGGTCCGGTCCGGTCCGGTCCGGTCCAGCCCGGTCACTCTGTTTTACGCAACACATACCAGGGAGGAAGTGGGCTATCGGCCTCCCCCGACTGGACTGCACGAGCCAGTTAGAGCTTTCGGACGAGGAGGGCGTGGGGCGGGGCGGGGCGGGGCGGGGCGGGGCGGGGGTGACGTCGTAGCGACATGGGGACGCGTACGGTAACGGCCCGGTATACGGCGTGCTGCAGTTACGCCCGTCATCAACACGACAGGGCAGGCAGGCAGGCAGGCGGCCGCAGGGAGACGTGCGCCACGCGCGCGCCTGGCCCGGCCCTGCAGGCGTCTCATCTCCGCCTCGCGCAGCCTGGAGCCTCGCCTGGAGCCTCCAGGAACTGGAGCGGCATCAACCCGGTCGTGTCCAGGCAGGGGCCGGAGGGGAGGGGGGAGGCAGCGCCGAGTCAGCAGCACATGGCTCCAAGAAGCGCCGCGCCGCGGCCCCTAGTGAATTAATTTCATTACTTTCTCCCGCAATAAAATATGAAATATCGGTGGCGAGCGCGCGGGGCTGGGCAGGACCAAACACACACCTGCAAGGCGCAACGCAGCGCAGCGGCGCTCTCTCGAATCATCTCAACTTTGTCGGAGTAGGTAGCAACATCAAAATAATAAAAACGTCATGCATTTTAAGCGAAGTTTTTCCTTCTCATTCTCATTGCTTTTCATTTTACCCATGACAAACCATCATTATCATTATATTTCTTTTTTATCCGGTAACTTTTCACCCAGCTGAATTAAGCTTGCCCTTTGTCCCTAGGCCGAACAGCCGGCCGGGGCGGGGCAGGGCGGGGCGGGGCGATTCAGCAGATTTACTCTGTGTGGGATGATCAGTGTGGGTCGGGTCGGGTCTGGCAGAGCTGGAGCTGGAGCTGGAGGGGCTGGTGGGGCCGGAGGCGTGCGAGGTGTGAATACGCAAACTGACCGCCGCCCCCTTCAGCCCCCCTCCCCCTCCAGCCAGCGCACAGCGCGGCCCGAAGCTGGCATCAATCAGGCCATTCTGTTGGGGCGATTAACGGCGCGGCGGGGAGCTAGACCTGCGGGGCGGGGGCGGGGCGGGGGCGGCCGCAGGCCCTACCCTGACCTGACCTGTCACCTCTCCTGTTACACACATACTCCCCCTCCTCCTCATCGACTTACCCTACTTCATTCACACTTTTCATTCACATCTGATCGCGCGCATTCCATTTAGCGGGTGACCACACGGTTTCTCGTGGGCGCGACGGCGGCTCCAAGGGCTAGGGGATGGGGTGGAGTGTGACGGGGAGCCTCGGCATGAGGCTCGCGCCGGGTGGGGCGGGGCGTGGCGGGGTGGGCGGGGTGAGGCGGGGCGGGCCAGGGCGTGCGTCGAGTGCTGGACAAACACGGCCTGTGTGGCGGTGTGGCGCTGGGCCGAGGCCTCTCCAGGGGCGGCCAGAAGTGCATTCTTCAGCCACGGACCTGGCGGTAACGACATAGGAATACCAAGCGTGCAAGGCGCGCTTTAGGAAAAGAAATGTAAGGAAATTTTTGTTTTTTGACAAATGACCTCTTAGCCATAACCGCGCTCAGTGAAAATATCTGGCTTTACGACCAAACTCTGCTGCTTTGTTTATTCACTTTTGGGGAAATCTCCGGCGTTTGCGGGAGAACGCGCGAACGCGTGTTGTATCGCGAAATAAGAAAAGGCGGCGGGTAATTTCCGGCGAAACAATGCGGCGGGCGGCCCTTTCTTCAACCCGATTACAACTGCGGAGGGCCGGGGCGGGGCGGGGCGGGGCGGGGCGGGGCGCGGCGGGCTGAACAGGACCGCGCCGCGGCGTTTAGACGCGCATTCATTATGCATGGTGTTTAGGAGGCAAACCGAGCTGTAAATGACTAACGAGTCGGAGAGGCGAGGCGAGGCGGGGCGACGGCCAGAGGAATTGAGCAGGCGTTCTCTAAACCGCGCAGTGTCGTATCTTCTTCTTTTTTACGGGGAGGTAGGGGGAAGTTTATGTCGCATTTTGTTCTGGAGTACGTCTGAAAGGCTTCCTCGACTTACGCGCGGGAGAAAACCTTTCTCACATTCACATTGCTAGCAGCACAACCCTCTCCACTAACCTACCGCGCGCGCGATCAGCGTCATTACGACCGATTATGACCCACATTACGACCAACACTGGCATCGCGAGATGGCGCGCCTCGCTGGAGGGAGTTGTCGGGCCGAGGTCACGGTTCTGGTTCCGCCCTGCCCCGCCCCGCCCCGCCCCGCCCCGCACAACAGCTGTGATTGTGACGCGCGCCGGGAAGAGCTCTGTGCTTCGCGCTACTCATAAATAAATATGAGGCTCCGTGAAAGGCGCCCCCTGCCCCGCCCGCCCCCCGCGCGGCGGAAGTGGTGCTTTTCATGTCAATCATTTGCTTGTTTCCGGCTGCTCTCGCCGCCACCGCCGCTGCCGCCGGAATGCTGCGAGACGCTTTGGGGATTTGTCTGCTATCCTCGAAGGGAAGAGGTCCTGAATCTTGGAGGACGACGCCTCTCTCTCGCTTTGCCGGCGACACTGCAGCGCGCCCAGCGCGCCCTGCGCCCTGCACCTGTCCTGTCCCCCGGGCATCATGGGTTGCATACTTATATGAGGGACATTGCCACGGATAATGCCTCCCTATCAGGCGGATCGCCAGAGGACGACAGAGCGGCCCATGGCCCCTCCGCCACTGGGCACCGGCGGAGAGAAGACAGAACAATAACTCGAGGGGATGAATCGCCCGTGAGGTGCCTACGGCCACGGCAGAAGAACAGGACTCGACTCTCCTACTTTTTTCATTACCATCTTCCTCTCGGAGTAAATTTTATTAAGGAGGACCGAAATATTGTGGCTGTTAGCGGGGGAGGCGATCCGCCAGGACGAGTGGATGCAGGGGCAGGGGGAGGGCGAGGGCCGGCAGCTCTTTGACCGCTGGGTGAGCCAGTTATTTAGTTTGGGTTTGGATTGGGTTTTCGATTTCCAGTGCCGGGCGAGTCGGCGGCGTGGCGTGGCGCGGGTGGCTAGGCTAGGCCATGGCTGGGACCGCCCCGCCCCGCCGCCGCATCACGCTCCAAGCGAGAGGAGGAGGCGGAAAGTAAGAAGAAGGGAAAAACTTTGGAGTTGTGATTAGAGACGGGGCGGGGAGGGGGGAGGCAGGGGCAGGCCGGGGCGTTTGATGGGGGCCGAGGGCAAACACACTGGGGAGGAGTCCCCGCCCCGGCCCGCCCGCCCCGCCCCGGCTGGGCTAGGCCCCTCTCCCGTCCACTCCGTGGCGTGGCGCGGCGTGGCGTGGTGCGGTCCAGCAAGGCACATCTCTGCGGGCTAATGATTGAGTTTGTGGCGCGGCGCCCGGCCCGGCCCTGCTCGGCTTGACTCACCGCAGCTGCACCCCGCACACACACACACACACACGCACGCACACACGCGCACACACACGCACGCACGTGCGTGCCCTGCACGCGTGCTGATCTGACGCGGCCCTCACAAGTGCCCACCGCGCCGCGACCACTGGCTGCTCGTACAAAAGGACGGCCGGCTTGTGAAACCATTTTGAGGACCGACGTATCGGCAGGCGGGCCGTCCTGAGGACGGTCTCCACCCCACACCAGCGTGAGGACGTCTGTCCCCGCCCCGCCCCAGCTGGGGTCTGGGGTCCTGGCGGGCGCCGCGCGCTGAGGAAAAAGCACTGAGGGCGGAGGAGACGGGGGAGGGGAGGGGGAGGGGAGAGAGCGTCTCTTCTCTTCATGGCCCTTGCGCTCATAACGCTCCCCATTCATCAGTGCGAGAGGAAGGGAAATGATATAAAAAAAAAACTTTTGGTTAACTCCCTCATCTTTCGCACCCGTGCTCGCCGCCCGGCCCGGCCCGGCCCGGCCCGCCCTCGCAGGCAGGGAGCTTGCCCTCCGACTAGTCCTTCTTTACCTCCCGCCCGCAGTGAGCCAACCAGTGCGGCGCGGACACGCGAATAAAGAGCAGGGGAGGGCAGAGGGATGGGTTCAATCACTTTTCTCTTTCACGAGGGGCTCAAGTTTCCGTGCCGAGTCCTTTCAGTGCGACTGATGGCGCGCGAATACGAAAACTATCGTCCTCAGTGCGGGAGAGCAGAGCGCCGCCCGGCTAGGCAACCCCTCGTGCGCCGCACCGGGACACACAAGTGGCACTAGAGCTCTGACGTTTTTTTGACCGGCCGACCGCGAGATTGACTCCACCGTCACTAGACTGCGCTCGGCCGTCGGTGACCGCCTGGCATCCGAGAGGTGAAGATATGGGAGTTCTCTCTTTCACTTTCTGACCTCTCTAGCCTCACGAGTATTCCAAGTATTCCTCAGCTCTCGGTCGCGCAGCTCGAGTCGCAGTCAGTTGGTCCAAACGGGCGCATTAGCAGGACCGCGTGCGCTCCATGCCACGGTAGGGAGGGGAGGCCCCGTACGGGTAGGCAATCCTCCGCACAACAGCGCAGCGGCGTACCGCGGGTCTGCCTACCCAGCCCTTGGCAGGCGTCACAGCCGGGCCGGGCCGGGCCGGGGACTTGCTGCGCTGCGGCTTGCTGGCGCGCTGGCGCTGGCGAGGCTGGAGCTTGAGAATATCGCGATTTAACGGCCGGCGTTTTGCTGGCAGGCTGACGGCGAGGCAGCGGGAGGCGAGCTGGGCGGGAGGGCCGGGCCGGGCGCCCATCCGGCCCCAGGGGTAGGGGGTCCGAGCCGTGCCGGGCCGGGCCGGGCCGGGCCGGGCCGGGGCCCAGGGTTAGTGCGCCACAGGACGTGGTCCAGGTGTGCAGTATAAATCTGGAGGCTGGGGTCGGGCCGGGGCCGGGCCGGGGCCGGGGTCGGGGGGCCTCGGAGGAGAAGATTGGGGCTGAGCACCGGCCGAGGGGTGGCGTGGGGGGGGGGGGGGGGAGTACGGCTGGCGGGAGATTTAGTGCAACGCCGAGCAGTGCAGCAGCTTGATGGACCAGGCCCGCTGTGCGCGTGCTGCGGAGGGCCTCCAGTCCACGCACGTCCTCAGCAGGGAGGGGGGGGGGGGGGCACACACTCACACAAACAAACAAACACACACACACAAGGGCCTCAGCAGGGCATTCTTAGGAAAGGCTCAACCAACCACAAAGGCCTGCAGCTGCATACACGAGAAGGAGAGAATGGGAATCGCGTGAGAGAATCAAAGCGCAGAGAGAAAGGAGAGGCGGAGAGAGAGAGAGCGAGAGAGTGAGGCGGGCAAAGCGCGAGAGACCGAAGCACTCAGCGCGCGGCAATCAGGGAGTCTTATCAGAAAGGAGCGGCTGGGCCGAGCAGGTGCTCAAGTGGCGTGGTGTGATGAGGCGGGGTGTGGCGTCACGGGCGTGGTGGGGCGTGGCGGGGCGTGGCGCGACTGCTGCCGGCTAATATCTCCACGAGTACGCCCCGCCCTTGGCCGCCCCGCCCCGCCCCGCCCCGCTCAGTCAACATGTGCAGTGCACTGCAGCGCGGGATGTATGGCGTGGACCTCATAAGTCTGGCCCGAGCCGAGCCTCGTTTCGTTTGGGCCGCCGCTTCCCGCCCCGCCCCGCCCCGCCCCGCCCCGCCCCGCCCGGCCAGTAAATCTCCTCCAGGCTGCTGCTGCCCGCCCGCCCGGCACGGGACCGCGAGGAATAAATACTGGCGGACGCTCGTAAAAAAAAAAAGGAATGTTCCGCCACGTAATGGTGAAGCTTGTAGTAGTGTGGGCTTATTCTCGTTGACGTGGTCGTGCACTCCGGAAGCGGTGTGAGCGTCTGAGGTGAAGGTCACGAACGCCGCGCATTGAGAGAAAAGGAAGCGGGATAAAAGAGAGTGGGGCATGACGAAAAGTAGAGCGGCGAGGCTTGTGGGCTTGTCTCGCCTCGCCTCGCTCTCGGGAGATTGAAACAAGTTGTGAGATCCGCGTATAATGAGCCTGCCCGCCCGCGCCCCCGCCACCATCCTCATGCATGGCGATGGAGACTGCTCGAGACGAGACACCCCTTCTGTCGACGCCCCTAACCCGCTCCCGACCCTGTTGAGTCCCGCCCCGCCCCGCCCCGCGGCCGCAATTTGCATGTGCTTAAAGTACTCCGCGCGACACATATCGATGACGCCAGGAGAAAATTCTGCTCCGCTGCGGCCGCGGCGCGCCGGGGGCGGGGGTCGATACCAGTCTAATTAGAGGCGGCAGTGTTTCGCGCCGCGGGTTTTCCGCGGGTTCATCAGCAGCGCTGCCGTCATGGCGCGGCGAGAAGAATCACGATCGGAGGTAGCGGGAGGGGAGCGGGGGGAGGGGGGGGGGAGAGGGAGGCTCGGTACATTTCGTTGTGAGCGCGCGGCGTGGCCCGACGTGGCGTACAATTTCCGGTGGCGGCTGTGAAGCGCGTCAAGCGCCGCCGATCGCGCCTGGTATCGTGGATCGTGGCAGGGCGGGGCGGGGCGGGGCGGGGCGGGGCGGGGCGGGGCGGGGCGGGGCGGGGCGGGGCGGGGCCCCGTCGGCTGCTGGCACAGCGGCTCCCAGCCCGGCACGACCTAGGCACCTCGCCGTCGACCTTTTGTTCGCGAATACGCGCTGCTGCGGCAGCTCGGCCCGGGCGGGGCGGGGCGGGGCGGGGCGGGGCGGGGCGGGGGGGGCGGGGCGGCTTGGCGCAAACTGCATATGGAGGTTGGGCCGCGCTCAGGACGGAACGTGCGGGCCGGGGGTGAGGACGCACAGGGGAACGGCTCGGGCGGGAGCCGGGCGGGCGGGCTGGGGCCGGGCGGGGCGGGGCGACTTACCAGCCTTAACGGGCGTCTATCTCTGCGGGCGGGGCGGGCGGGGCGCGGGGCGCGCCGGTCACATTACGGCTAAAAGGGGGAGTTTACAAAGAGGTGCTCGCCGTTTATCAGGTAAGTGGAGGCTGGGACTGCGGCGGGGGAGTAGGCGGGGCGGGGCGGGGCGGGGCGGGCGAGATAAAGACAGGTGGTGCGCCGCACCCCTTCCCGGCCCCGCCGCGCCCCGCCCCGCCCCGCCCGGCGGCGTGCGCCCACCGCCACGCCCCGCGCCACAGCGTGTTGCCTGGCCGGCGTGTTGAGGTTGATGGAGGGAGGAGAGGGACCGTAATGCGCTTCGCCTCGGTGAGCAAATGTCGTGTGCAGCCATCATCCTCCTCCGGCTGAGGCGGGGCGGGGCGGGGCGGGGCGAAGCGCCCTAATGTCAGACACGCAGCCGACGAGCGGCGCGGCGCGGCGCGGCCAAAGTCAAAGTCCGCTCCCCCGGAGAGGAGAGACTAGACGGGTCCGCGGAGAGTGCCTCCCGGCCCCGGCCCGGCCCACCGCGACCGGCTGATTGGGCGAGGCGAAGACCCCCCATCCCCACCCCCCGCCGTCCGGCACCCCCGCCAAAGACTTCCTCGACAACGCCGCCGCGCCGCGCCGCGCCCCGGCAAATAAACCGCAAAAATGCTTTTCCTCGGATGGGACAGGATTCGGAAGCCTTTCTTTAGCCGCTCGACCCGCCCCGCCCCAGCATCGTCTCGTCTCGCCTTGCCGCTGGGGCTGGGCTGGGCCGGGCCGGGCTCGGCGCCGAGGAGAGGAGGAGGATAACGTCTTACTCACTCCCACCCCCTCATTATTCTGAGAGGCCGGATCTCCGCTCTCGCTCGCTCGCGCGCTCAATGCCTTTCTCGCCCCCGCCCCGCGCTGCGCCGCCTTCCTCTTGGCTTTGCTCATCCTCTCTTCCCAATTCAACGCCCGATTTCGCAATCCAAATCCTTTCCCTTCCTCTGCCTGACACCCTCCCTCCGTCCCGTCCCGTCCCCCGCGCTGAGCAGCGACACCCCTGCCCCGCCTGGCCGCTGCCCCTGCCGAGGGACCCACCCCGCCCCGCCCCGCCCCGACCGCCGCCCGGAGATATCGAGGAGATGTAATTAACGATGCCTCGCCCTTCTTTACCAATCCGTTGACATATAATTACGCGACCAGCCCCCGGGAAATATCCGTTACCAGCTTATCTACAGGTGATTCCGTTCCCTTCCGCCCCTCCTTTTCGTTGGTATCGATGCACCGTTTTTCATGTACTTTCCGCGAAACTTAGGCTCGTGTGGTGTAAGTCAGGGCGTTTCCTTTCCTCGACAGTGTCTACGGTACGGGCGAATCATAACACGGAGTGGAGCTCAGACCTCGGCGCGCCCGGCCCGGCCCGGAGTGGCAGGCAGACGCAGCCGGGCCGAGTCTGTGCGGGCTCCCGCCCGCCTCTGCCCTGCCCTACCGCGCTCATCGACAGCTATCAAATATTCAACGTTGATTTATTAAGACGTCAGAGAGGGTTGGCCGGCTGACGGATCACCTGGGGGCCTGGCCGGCCGCGCTAGGACCGTTGCGGGATGGGATGCGGCAGCCCCAAACTCCCCGTAGCGCATCCCGAGGCCAGACTAGAGAGACTCTCTAGGCCAGGCGCCGGCCCCGCCAGGTACGGCACCGTGAAGCATCAATTATTTTGCTTTACAGAAGGAAGAAAAAAGGAATATTACAACGCACTACGAAGACCTTTTTATCTAACCGCCGTTACGTTTTGTTTTATTTCTGCCCTCGCCCCCGCGGTTTTCACTCTGCCGGACGCGGTGGGGCGGAGAGGGGCGAGGCGGGGCGGGGCGTCTCGGAGGTGCGCTTAGCGGAGTGCGGCGCGAGGCTGGGGGACAGCAGTACAGCGCAGCGCCGCGGGGACGGGACGGCCCGGCCCGGCCCGGCCAACCACTTTCCCTTAAATCACAGAGCAAATAAAGCGCGCCACTTTATTATGCTATTTTGTCCCCCGCGGCCGCCCGCCACGCCACGCCACGCCTCGCCACGCCCCGGCCTTATTTTTATCCGTGTAACCGTGCGGCAGGCCAGGGTGGGCAGGGCGGGTCCGGTGGATGTTATCTGAGCAGGACGACTCTCCCCCTAGCGGTGGCCCCGGTGGCCCTGGTGGTGGGCCGTCTCGGGGGTAGGACCCCGCCCCGCCCCGGTGCCCCGCCACGCCATGCCACGCCCGCGGACTCGGCCGATAACGTTGGGCTTCTCCTGCTGCTCCGACCGGGCGGGCGCGCCCCCACCCCGCCCCGCACCGCCTCAATCCCAAGCCAGGCCCAAATTAAACGCCCCTTTTTCTCTCAATTTCTCCGGCGCGATGAGGACAGTAGTGGCCGCTCCGCGCCACGCCGCGCCACGTCTCCTTCTCTTCCACTTTTCGTTTCCTTCTTCTTCTTCTTCTCACTACTTCTGCTGCTGCTCCTTTTCCCGCCCGACGCGGGAAATTTTCCAGCCCATTTAATAAACGCGGCGCGCCACGCCCGTCCGGCGTCAGCCCGGCTGGGCTGCGGATAAGTACCCCGTAGCGCCGGATTGAACAGGGCGTGGCGTGGCGGGGCGTGGCGGGGCGTGGCGGGGCGTGGCAGGGCGTGGCGGGGCGTGGCGGGGCGGCGCGGACACAATAACCTGCTCAACGCCCCACCTGCCGCGGCGCCACGTCGCTTTGCTTATCGGCAGCCCGGGGTCGCACCACCGCGCCGCAGGCCAGAGAGAGAGAAAGAGAGAGACAAACGGCCGAAAAAAAAATCCCGAGAGAGAAAGAGAGAGAGAGGAGACTCACACTGATGCCGCGAGATCTGATCAAAGCAGCGCGGCGCAGCTACGCGGAGAGCGGAAGGAGGGAGAGAGGGAGCGGGGCGGGCAGGGGAGATAGGAGAGATGCGATGGGCCAGCGGATACAGAGAGCAAGAGAGCGAGAGAGGCGAAGCGGAGGGGTTGCTGCGCATTCCGGCCGGCGCAACCAGGCGTTGTAAAACATCGCTAGCCAACACACGTCCCCACGCCCGTTATCACCCCCACCCCCTCCTCTCCCTTTCACAAGTATAAAAGCTCAGCACATTTTTTCCCTCCGTGCCCCCCCAGCCTGTCCTCGGCCGTCCCGCCGGCAGTTCTCAGTTTATTAATCACACGACGAGCGAGGCGAGGCGAGTCGCCGACCTCAGCAGCACTGCGGCTTCACTTTCACTTTGCTCCATTAAAAGGGTGGAGAGCGTGGCGTGCGGAGGGGGAGCGGCGCCGGCCGGCCGGCAGGGGGCAGGGGCAGCGGGGCTGGAGTTAGGGCTGGAGCGGAGGCTGAAGCCGGGGCTGGAGCGGAGGCTGGAGCGAAGGCTGGAGCCGGGGGCTGAAACGGAGCCTGAAGCGGATGCCAGAGGATGGGGCCGCCACTGGAACAGCACGACCCTGACCTGGAATTCCCCGTGGCGGCGGGGACGGCTGCCTCCTGCCTGCAGGCCTCGCGTGTCGCGCCGTGCCAGCCCCGTCCATGTGGGAGGACAACGAGGTGGACGGAACGGGGGACGCCTCAGCCAGGGCCTGGCCGCCCAACAGCTCCCTCCTCGCAAAGCCCCTCACGCAAGAAGAATTCCTTTTAATTGTATGGAATTTACCGGCGGCGGCGGGAGACCACACTCAGGTGCGGAGCGGAGCGGGGCGGGGGTGGCAGAAGATGTTGGACAGCAGGCGGACTGCGCGCCCTCCCCCACATCCTGCTCCGTAAATATAAACCGGTCGAGATTCCTTTTTTCCAAAAAATAAAATTAAAAAAAAGAAGCAGCATGGGGAGGAGTGTTTAATTTGGGCGAGCCGTTTAATATCTAGCCCCTGCAGAGTTGCGGCGCGCGGTTTTCAAATGACACCGCGAAACGTTTAGTGCTTAGTGTCAGCCGCGCGCCACGGCCAGGGCCAGGGTCGGGGTCGGGCCGGGGGGCCACACAGAGGTTCTTGTTTTTAATGAAGTCTACGTTCGTTCTTTATTAAAACTCATGTCGCCACCGCCGCGCCCCCCGCCCCCGCCCCCGCCCCCGCCCCCGCCCCGCCTCCCTCTCTGTCCATCGCCGCCTCTTCACCGCGCGGTGCGGCGGGCATAATATAACGCCGCAAAAAGATGATGCCTCCTCTTTTATCTCAATTTCCTCTCCCCGGCCCCGCCCTGGCCTGCCCCGCCCCGCCCCGCCCCGGCCGGCCCCGGTTGTCTCCGCCCCGCTCAGCCTCCCCTTGCTGCGCTTGAGCTGGCAACTAGTTACGTCCGACCAGGGGGAAAATTACCTGTGGAGGCGTCCGTCCCCACCCGAGGACAGGACAGCGGGAGGGAGGCGGGGCGGGGCGGGGCGGGGCGGGCCTGGCCTGCGAAAGACATTTAAACATCATTGCATTTCACTCGCAGTTAGTCCGGGCTTTCTTAACCTTGCTTTATAATTACCGAAACTTCCATTGGGTTAATTGTGAAAGTGGGGCGGCCGCGCCGCTTAACTCGTGGTTATTTTTGCTCGGTCTGTCCGTCCGTCGTTGAACGAACGAGTCGTATCGACGTGACGTCATTCACGTCGACAAATCAATTATCACTAAAAAGTTGGCGCGCCGCCCGGTGAAGGGTGTGACAGCGCAGCGCGCCGTTATTCGCTTTGCGTGTCTATCTTTAATGCCCTTCGGGAAAGGGGAGGGGGAGCAGGAGGGGGCGTGGAGGTGAGGGAGGAAGGGGTGCGGCTGGGCGAGGGGAGAGGAGGGGAGGGGAGAGGGCTGCAGTCAGGCCAATGTAATTACCACCCCCACCCACAGGCCCGTGCAACTGCCGCCGCCTGCGCCCGCCCGGCCCTCCCTGTACGTATGCGTCAGACCAGGTCGAGCCCAAGATGTGCCCCGGCAAGGTGGCTCGCGCAAGTCACAGTAATAACGTTCATTGCAGATGCTACACGTCAAAAATATTTTAAAAGATAAAGGCTGTCGTGCGCACCAGGACGCGAAGATCAGGAAGTTGGCGAGCACCGCGTGCTGGCCGGTCGGGTCCGGTCCGGTCTCCGAGCCCCACTGCCTCGGCCTGGCCGGGTTGGCAGGGTAGAGCGAGTGGGGGCGGGGGTGGAGCCCTACGAAATCCGACGGGGAAAAGAGTTTGCCTGAGTTGACTCCTCGCCGCTCCTCGCTCGCAGCGAGGCGCTGCTGCGGCGACATCCAAGTGGATTACCGTGTATAAGTATGTTGCCAAGTTGTTTCGGGTCCACGGCGGCCGGGCCGGCCCGTGCTGGAGGTGGAGGCCGGGCCCGGGGAGCTGTCCGGGGCGGGGCGTCGTCCAGACTGCCAGTGAGGGGGAGGTACCCAACAAAAATATTAAGCGAGAAAGGTGAGAATAAAAGGCAAATGGTAAACCAGAGGAATATGTGAAAGCTGTAGTTGAAAAGATACGTAATTTTTTTTTCAAGTTCGGGCCATCGGTGCGGCTGAATGCAGATGAGGGCTGTGCGGGGCGGCGCTTTGTCAGGTGGCACCAAACGCCGCCACGCCACGCCACGCCCCCCGAACCCTCCGTCGCTACGTTTTTTAATCAACGTCTCGAGCGATAGGGGGCACTTTTTATCACTGCTCAAAGTTAAATTGGATGCCGTCCCTCCGAACCGATGCGGAACTGAAGGAAGGGGTCGTCGCGTCGCGTCGGGCCGGGCCGGGGCTGGGCTAGCCGCGAGTGGGCGCGGCGCAAGCTCACGCTGATGGCAACCGGGCGGCTTTTTCTTCTTCTTTTTTTTTTTGGTTTTGAAACAGTGCCAAAATGACTCGTAAAACAGCATTTGGGGCGACGAGCAAAGCGCTTTCTCTACCCGGGGGGAGACAAGAGGAGGCGCGGCCCAGCAGAAAGGGATCCCAGGACGGCAGGCAGGCAGGCAGGGGTCGGGCAGGGCAGGGGGAGCTGATTGGTCGGGCGAGCTATCACTTTCATTACCTCCTCTCAATCGCCTTGATCCCCATCCCCCCCTTCTCCTATCCCAATCCTCTCCCGGTTTTTCTCCCCGTCGCACGCCGCTCGCGCGCTTGCCCTGCCCCGCTGCGCCCCGCCGCGCCGGCCGGAGCGATCCGCTTTTAGATGCAGATTTTCCGTCTTCGCTTTTTGCGTCGAGGGGGTCATTTGGGCCGATACGACGGGATGAGAAGCGGTCCCGCCCCGCCCCGCCCCGCCCAGCTCGTCGGGAGGGCCTTCAGCGCAGCTCCTGTCGGCAGGACAATGCCGCCGTCCGGGCCGGCCAGTGATTCCTTCAAAGTTTTAATGGCGCGGATTGTTTGATTGCTGCGGTCGACGGCGCGGAAATACGCCGTGAGAAATAATAAGGCGGCACGAAGAGAAAAGACAGCAAACCGCGCACCACCGAGCGAATACTTTATGTTCTCGAGCGGATATTTAAAATTTTAAAAATAAATCGTATTGAAACGGCGGACCTCACTCTCTCTCTTGCGAGATGCGCCGAGAGGCTTGTCGCGGCCGTTAATGGAATGCGGACTGATTGCCGGTAAAACTTGAGCCGCGGGGAATCACCGATATCCCCCCGACCTGCTTTACAGCCAAACTTTTGTGCTTTTTACAGCGCGGGGGGCGGAGGGGGGTGGGGGGTGCCCGCCGCGGCCCGCCCAGGGTCGGCCGAAGGGCGCAAGCAAGCACCCCGGGAGGAGGAAAGACAGTCCAGGTTAATTAAAATCGCAGAGCGAAGCGAGCTGAGTCGGGCTTCTCTGGGCGAGCAGCTCTGTAGTGGCGCATCGCATCGCATCGGTACGGAGGTTCTCACGGCTTTTAGTCCAGGTGGCAGGGTCCCACGCGAGGCGAGGCGGGGCGCTCCAGGGCCCGGGAGCATCACTCTTCCCGCGGCCGGCCAGCCAGGCAGCCACCAAGCCCAGCCCGACGCGACGTCAAGGTAGAGCTCCGCTCCGCGCTGTGAGCAGCGGCCACGGGGCGAGAGGGAAAGGGAAGGGAGGGAGAGAGAGAGAGCGCGCGAGAGCGAGAGAGAGAAAGCGAGATGGTCGCTGCAGATCCATCATATTCCGTGCCGCACGTGAGTGATCACCACACGACTTTTGCTCCTTCCAGCAGGAACACCATTGTCATGTCGCCCCGCCCCGCCCCGCCCCTGGCTCCCCCGTTCACCTGCCCTAGCTCCGCTCCGACTCACAAGGCCGCCTATGCCGTCCACTCCAAGACGCTTCAAACGAAAGAAATATTATGCCTCGCCAACGTAACAAGAAATTTTTTATCATTTTATTTTTTCGGATTGGGATAAAAACTATATTCTCTTGCTCCGGCGGTGTAGCGCTGGTTAGGTTGGTCGAGCTGATAGTCGGCTGGGACGTTGCAGTGAGGATCGAGAGGAAACGGAACAGGGGTCGGGGAGGAGGGGGCGCGGGGGTAGGTGTGCGCGGGGCGGGGCGGGGTGGGGGGCGAGGGTGAGGTGGGGCACAGATACGCGCTGTCTCAAGTATTCCCCGAGGCGTTCTTCTCCTGACCGTCCGGGCCGGTTCGGTCCCGGCGGGCCGCCAGGGTCCGGGTGGTCCCTCCCCACACCACCCATCCCCTAGCCCATGCGTGTGTACCTCTCTCTCTCTCTCACTCTCTCTAGCAAGGACCCACGGGGCCGATCGACTTTTTGTATCTCTTGACCTTATGCTCTTGTTTGGGCTCCTCCGTCCCAGCGCCCAGCCCTGGCCTGGCTGGACTCCAGCGAGAGCGCTGCGACTGTCGTCCCCGTCATCCCCAGCAACTGGACTGGACGCCCCGCCCCGCCCCGCCCCGCCCCGGACCCTAATCCCGCAAGGACCCCTTGCAGGCCGCTGGCTTTGGACAGAAAAAAATTTGCCCCCAGAGTCATAAAGGTTCAAGAGTGGTGTAAGCGCGCGCTCAACTGACGCTCCCCTGCCACGCCACGCCACGCCCCGCCCCGCCACGCCCTCCGCTACAGAGCGGCCCCGGCCGGCCCCGCGCCTCTCCCTCCCCCGCCCCCGAGCTGACTTGAGCGCTGTTTACATTGGGCGATCTTGATTTTTGTTGCCGGGGAGGAGGGGAAGGGGAGTGGGGGAGGTGGTCTCGCTCCATAGAGAGAGCGTGTGTATGGAGCCCCGGTCCGGGCGGGCGGGGCGGGGCGGGGCGGGGCGGGGCGTCGCGCATCAGCAGGGGGTGGCACTTCCGCCTCCCCTCCTCCTCGCCTTCTTCCTGTTCCAGCAGCAGTAGTCAAGCCCCGGCCGAATGAGTGCTGCTGATGCTACGGGGGTGGGGTACACTGCAAGGGGCAGAGGGAAAAAAAGAAGGGCGAACAGAAAGAAGAAGTGGAGCAGCCGCTCTGGTCTTCCCTCTCCGCCGCCCTCCCCGTCGCGTCAACGCCTTGACCACCTCCCTGCCGCCGTGCGACCCCTCCTTGACGGCTCGCCCCGGCGGGGTGGGGTGCGGCGGGGTACGGTAGGACTTTGACTAGCAGCGGGTCGGTGACGGAGAGGCTGCCGACGCGCATGTCGACGGGGCGGTGCGGCTGGCGTCCATGGCCGTGGTGCCCGCGGGTTGTGTAGGAGGTGGTAGGAGGGCCGCAGCCCCGCCCGGCCCGGCCCCGCCCCGCCCCGCCCCGCCCCGCCCGGCGTCGGCTCAGACGACAGCGCTGCATAAGTTATGCCGTCCTGTTTGTCGATTTATAACCGGCGAGGAGGATTGTTCCGCGGGGTGGGCGCTGCGCTGTTCCCCTTGGGCATGGCGAGGCGAGGCGGCGGCGTTCCCCATGGCAAAGGCGGGGCGGGGCGGGGCGGGGCAGGGTGGTGTCGCGTGCCGGAAGGGCGTAGGGATCAAGTTGTCATCCGCGAACATGCAAAAGGTAGAGCCGCGCGGCTGGCGCTGTAGTAGCAATAATAACGCGTTTAGTTGACAATTGCAACGCTCTTACCAGAGGCGATCAAAATTTGCGAGTAAAACTTGAGCGAATTTCAAAGTGCAATTGTACAGAACGAGTCCGATCATTTAATATCATTTTATTGATATTAGTTAATTTATTTATTTTTCGTCTTATTTTTTATCCTTTCTACGGAGCGATAAAGACTTTGTTGAAAGCAAGTCGCTGGAAGAAGGGGGAGTATGAGCTGCGTCCTAATTGTTTCCACTTTGCGTGAGCTCGATAATGCACGGATTTATCTTCGTTTGTCCAAACGGGCCCCCCGCCCCGCCTCCACCCCGCCCGTCCCGCGAGGGGCTCTCTGCCGGCCCCACCACGAGCCCTCCGAATCCTTTCCTCTCCCCCCTCTCTCCATTCTTCCTTTGGCTCATCTCACCCCCTATTCCCCCTACTCCTATTTTCACTAATCTCCATCGTTCTGCATTTTGCCCCGTTGCCTCCTCAGACCCCGCATCGCTCGGCGCGCGGAAGTCAAAATGTGATATTTCTGCACAGATAAATATTTTAATGAAAAGGCTCTTTTTGACAGCAGCGCGCCGCGACGGCATGAGGGAGAGGAGAGGAGAGGGGTGCGGCGACAGACTGGAGGGACAAGGACAGACAGACTGGAGGGTAGGGGAGAGCAGAGCGACTCACACTCACTTTTCCACCACGCCCCACGCCCCGCCCCGCCCCGCCCCGCGCAGCTTTTTTGCACAGTGTTTCGCAAAGTGTATATATGCCATCCGTCCTCGGGGGCGAGTTTGTGGTGCAACTAGACGACTCGTGGGGGAAGGGAGGAGAGAGAGAGCGGAAGGAGGGGGGGGGATGCTAAGTCGCGGGGGCGGCGCGGGCCCAGGGCGAAAGGGCCCGCCGGGTAATAGTGCTGTAAACTACGGGTGTGTTTTATTGAGTCGTTCCAGTTTTACACAATATCGGAAAACACTTCTTTGGCAGTGTAGCTCGCGCCTCCTTGCGCCCCTGCTTTGCCATGACCCTGTGCCAAAAGTGTTTCGAAGGCAAGCTTCCTGGACTGCCTCACCCGGCACGTTTACACGTGTCAGTGAAACGCTCGCGACAGAGGACGGTACGGGTTCATCTTTGGCCTTGAACTCGTTTGCGGGGTGAACCTGTGTTCCGAGCGGGAGTCTATCTCGGCAGGAACGCAAGGGGCACACGGGACCCTCCCAGTCCTCACCGTCTCTGCCAGCCGGGACGTGCAAAATGATAAATAAAGTATGCGAGCCGCACGAAAGTGAAAGAGAGATAGAGGGAGAGAGAGAGGAGGAGGAGGGGGGGACCTCGGCATCCCTCCGGTATCGCCCGCGCGAGGAAGCTCCGCCGGGGCGCGGCGGCTCCCAGTCACGAATCCTAGCCAGCCACTTGGCTGCGCCAACAACAGCTCGGCTGAGCCGGGCAAACAGACTGCGGGGTGTGGCGGGGCGGGGCGCGGCGGGGCGGGGTGGGGCGGGGCGGGGTAGCCAGACAGTATCAATTGGGGAATGGGCGCTGGGCTGCACCGGGCTGCGGGGTGCGGCGCGGGGGAGGCGCGGGCGGCAGCGCTGAGGCCCGCAGAGCAGTCCACACAATACATAAAAGTACAGCCAGGCGGGGAAGACCCGGCGACACGCGAACGGGGAGGGAGAGTGAGAGAGAGAGAGACGGGGTGAGAGCGGCAGCGGCGGGAGCGCGCCGGGCGTGCGACAGAGACGGATGAGCGCGGCTACAGATAAACAGTGATAGCGGAAGAGCAGGGAGCGAGAGAGAGCGAGAGAGACAGAAAGACGGAGGGCGAGCAGGGAAGGGCGTAGGGGCGGCGCCAGAGAGGGGTGGAGGGCTGGCCTGGGAAGGCGTTTATGCGGTTGTCCACCCCAGCGCCTTGCAGACATCCGCGGGGCCGCGAAGCTCCGAGGCGCCACTGCTTCTGTGGTCTTCGGCTACCTCTGGGGGTACCTCGGGGCGTTCCTTACAAAGGAGTCGGACGGGTTCGGCTACAGAACGTTGCAAGAACTCGCCCTTCTGTTCCGCCCCATCCAGCCCCATCCCGCCCCGCCCCGCCCCGCCACGCCTCACCCCGCCCTCCCGGGGGGGATGCTGCGGCGGAGACGCCCCGGCCGGCGGCGCCCGCCTGTCTGGCGCCTCTGAGTCATAACCATCCCCGCGCTGGCGCCGGCGCCGCGGCGCCCCAGTGGCGCCACTGCGGCCGGGGGCGGGGCGGGGTGGGGCGGACTGCACCCGATTGCCACGGGGGGCTTTCATCGAGCAGGGCAGGGGGTGGAGAGGGGGGAAAAAGAGCAGGGGAGACAGTATCCGAAACAAGCTGGAAATTATTCATCCGCAGGTAAGTGTTCGATGACTGAGTGCAGCGCGCCGCGGCCCCTGGCCTGGCCCGGGGCGGGGAGGGGCAGGGTGGGGTGGGGCGGGGTGGCCAGATGCGCGGCGGGGCAGCCTAATGGGGATGGATGATGAAGGAGCGGGCGGAGTGTCACAGCCCGGCAGGCCTGTCCTGCCCCGCACTCCCCCGGCCCCGCCCGGCCCGTATCGATATGGATTTCACCACGACTGCACTGCGCTCCGCGGTGAGCAGCGACTCGACTCGCACTGCCTTGAGCCTCGAGGCTAGAACGCATCACCAAACACTTGCAGGGGGTGTCGGCTCGCTTTATTGTTCTACAGCGACTAAGGCGCAGACAAATCCTGCTGCAATACGAATCGGCTGCGGTCCGCATGAATATGTTGATCAGGGTAGAAGAGGGGATCGTGTCCGAGTTCGTGGACGTCCTCTGCGGGGCGGGGTGGGCGTAAGTCATACACTCCAGCCGGCACGGGGCTCCATTGAAAAATCACGGCTTGAGTGCGGGACCGGTGCGCTGCGCCAGGTGAGGGGGAAAGGGAGAGGGAGAGAGAGGGGTGACAGGAGATAAGGGGTCCGGAAGAGGCCGAGGAGGGTGGGGGAGGGCAGGTGGGAGCGGGGCCGTCGGGACCGCGGGCAGGCAGGAGTTCAGGGGGAGAGGGGGGGGCGCAGGCTGCAAACAAAGAAGAAGTGTCGGCGACAGAACACATGGAGGAAAACCACCCAAATTGCCCTTAAACTGGCACAGAGTGTTCCTTAACTTTCCCCCCGCCTCCGCTGTGCGGGCTCCGGTTGACGTTTCACAGATTCCTCCTCTTTCGTGTATGGAGTTTTTATTCCGCGTTACTGTATTTTAGCAAAACAAAAAAACAATTATGAAGATTCGTTTCTTTCAAATGACGTAATCTGGATGAAAGCAAGAGCAGGTTACTTTGATAAGAAGTTAAGGTGCAAAGTACAAAGATTTCATAATAACTACTAGAATGTAAAAAGTACGCCAGTTTACACGCGGTAAAAAGAGCTCAAACTTCGTGTGCCCTTGCCTAATAAAGAACAATTTCTTTCGTTTTTCACGACTTGTTCTCCTCGGTCAGCAGACCAGCCGCCGTCCGAGGGCGTGGCGGAAACACTCCATCTGGTGCGGTGCCCCCGGGGGCGGGGCGGGGCCGGGCGCGGCGGCCCCCGGGCTGCGTCAGGAATGCCCCTTTCGGAACGCAACCTTTCCAAGGGCTGCGCGGCGAAGGACAACGCCTTTCATTTCCTGGCAGCCCCTGATCCTCGGCCGAGTCCTCGGCGGTCTGGCTGGGCTGGGGCTGCCGCCCTGGCCCACCGCCCTGGTCTGCCACGCCCTGGACTGCATGATCGATGACCGGTCATCGGGTCAGCCAGAGGCACAGCGAGCCTCTGGCGACCGCTGCAGGCCACTGAGCAGGCGGAGCAAACTGTAAATGTACGACGTATGAAAACATTCTAGTGTCCGCGATAGAGATACCGGATGAAATTAATTAAAGTCCTTAGCTCCAATAAAATATCGAGAGAGGAAACTACAAAAAAAAAAAACTGATGCAAAAAATATGAAACGCAGCAGAATGATGACTTTTTTGGACAATACCATTATCGTTCTGAGGAGGTCTGATAAGCGAGAAAAGTGGAAAGTCACATAACATGTGACGCAGCTTGTCTGAGATGTGCCGTTCAAGATGCACTCAAGTACTGTCGTATCAGCAGACATAATCAAAACGACGGGGGATGATAAGAATCGTTCGTATGTGCACACTTGAACCCTGAGTCGTGGATAAGAAAGCAGCAATCACTGGCGATCAGGGTATTTAAGGGCAACTTTCAGCAGCAAACGGCACACGGCGAACCCTCTCCGGTGAGTACGGAACACAGTTTGGGAAACTGCTCCTTTGTGTCTTCCTGTCCTGACTATGGCCTTCGATCTTGGCGAGTCTTAGCTCTGTTAAAGATATACTTTGCACTACTGAGTTTTAAATTCAGAACCATTGAATAACTAGTCTTCTTTGGCTAAATGATTCTTGGTGGAGTATCGCTGTTTCAATTTAGCGCAAATTTTAATGTATTAAACTGACCAGTTTCCATTGTCCATTACTGTGTCGTCTTTAGAGGAGCAAAGTTTTAGAACAAATTTTTGTTTTTCAGTAATCATGAAGGTCCTCATCGTTCTGGCCGCGTGCGTGGCCGCCGCCCTGGCTGGCATCCCCTCTGAGGCTGAGATCCAGGCTCACTGGGAGAGCTTCAAGGCTACCCATGCCAAGACCTACGCCAACGCCGTCGAGGAGGCCTACAGGGCCAAGGTGTTCAAGGAGAACGCCATCAGGATCGCCAAGCACAATGACCGTTTCGCCAGCGGTGAGGTCACCTTCAAGGTCGGCTACAACCAGTACGCTGACATGCACACCCACGAGGTCACCGAGAAGATGAACGGTTTCCGCATGGAGATGAAGAAGCCCTCCGCTAACGTGCACAAGGCTAACGAGTCCTGGCCCTGGAGCAAGAAGGTCGACTGGAGGTCCAAGGGCTACGTCACCCCCGTCAAGGACCAGGGCCAGTGCGGCTCCTGCTGGTCTTTCTCTGCCGTAAGTTAGGAAACATTTTGTGGAAATACGTGACGTATTCTCTTTGGTGTGGTATTTAACTTCTTGTTGGTTTTCAGACCGGTTCCCTCGAGGGTCAGCTCTTCAAGAAGACCGGCGAGCTGGTCTCCCTCTCTGAGCAGAACCTGGTCGACTGCTCCTGGGACTACGGTAACGAGGGTTGCAACGGTGGTCTGATGGACTCCGCTTTCGAGTACGTCAAGGCTAACGGCGGTCTCGACACTGAGGAGAGCTACCCCTACACAGCTGAGGTGAGTGTGCTGAGCCATGCAAGATAGGCGCACAGTTTTAACCCTATCAACCTCCTCATCTACACAGCCCTTGCAATTCTTATTTACGTGTTTATTTCGACAGGACGGTATCTCCTGCCTGTACAAGGCTGAGAACAGCGGTGGTGTCAACAGCGGCTACACCGACGTCAAGGCCACCGAAAACGACCTCCGTGACGCCGTCGAGAAGGTTGGCCCCGTGTCCGTCGCCATCGACGCCAGCAACTGGAGCTTCCAGATGTACTCCAGCGGTATCTACTACGAGTCCGCCTGCTCTTCCACCTCCCTGGACCACGGTGTGCTCGCCGTCGGTTACGGCAGCGACTGGCCCAACAAGGAGTTCTGGATCGTCAAGAACTCATGGGGCAGCAGCTGGGGTGAGGAGGGTTACATCAAGATGGCCCGCAACAAGAAGAACAACTGTGGTATCGCCACCATGGCCAGCTACCCCACCGTCTAAGTGCGGGTCAACATTCCACTAAAGGTACTTTAAGAACAGTAGACCACAATAAATGCCATCAACTACCGGTCAAAAGAATCTTTCTTAATATTCCTCCTGCATCTCACCTTCTGGCCACAATTCTGAACATGGAAGGCAGAATAAGCACAACAGGATCCTAAACACATTTAAAAGAGCCCGTTAGAAGTATGACAATATTCTAAAACAAATAATTCACAATAAATGTGCAGTACGCCTAAATATTTCAATGACCCATTGTGCGTAGTATGCCCGCCCTTTTCCCCCGATTCCTGCCGCGCGCGGTACTGCGCCGAAAGTCTGGCGGGTCGCGAAAAGAGAAACCGGCCGCAGGGTACCAGGCCCCGGGCCCCCTGCAGGGGGAGGGCGGGGGGCAGCGGGGGCCGCGGGGGCAGCGGGCGCCTCCTCTCCTCTCGGCGATAGGGCACTGCGGCGCGAGGCCCCTCCCCCGCCCGTGCTGGGGGGGCCACTCGGCGCTGACGGCACCCGCCCGTGCCCCCGCCGCGGGCCCTGGTGGGGGGACGGGGGCGGCGCCACGGAGGCGCGCGGCCGGCGCCCCGGCCGGACGGCACCAGTCTGCGCGGAACCGGCGCCCCGCGACCACCCCCAGAGCACCGCGCCGCCGCGCCGCTCCGCGCCCGCGAACGAGATCGCGCTCGTCCGGCAGGCCAGGCCGCGCCGGTACGGGCGCACAGCGCCGCGCCGCGCCGCCCGCCACCCGCGGCGGTGCACTCCGGGTGAGGACAGATCCCACTGAACCAGTGCGAATGGCATCCACACATTTTATCACAAATTTCTGGATTGGATGGTCAAAATGTAAAATTCGATATTTTTTTTAAAAAGTGTTTTTGTGGCAAGTGTGAATAGTGGAAAAAAATCAGGTACCTAAAAGGGTTGAGTGTTTAAATTTCTAAATTGAAAATATAACGATAACAATTTTCAATAAATATGTAAGGAAACCACGGCAGTTTTGAAAGAAATTTTTGTTTCGTTTAGACATTACTTAAGCTAAAAATACCATTAAGCGGGCTCTACTTCGAAGTTTTCTAGTTTTACTTTTCTTTTCAAAGATCACTTAACTGGGAAAAGTGCAGGCGCACCTCCCCCATCCCCCGTTATCGCTCCCAGAATTTATTGAATTGAATCGTCAAAACATATATGGCCCTCCCCTAAGGGACCGGGCGTGGCGTGGCCTGGCGCGGCCTGCCCCGGCCGGTCCGACAATCGCTACATTCGCTGTATGGCCAGACACTTGTTCCGAAATATCACTGCGCCGTAAAATCACGGCTCGTTTTTATGTCCGGCGCCCGAGAGCAGCCCCGCCCCCTCCCCTCCTTACGCGGCACGGCAAAAATGTCTCGAGCCGATCATCGCCCGGCCCGGGGCCGAGGAGAAAAGGGGCGGGGACGCGTTGCGGAGGGGAGCGTGAGAGAGGGTGCGGTGCTGGGGAGGCCGTCGCCTGACCGGTTTGATTTCCTTACAGGACAATGAGACTGCCGCTGGGATACCCGGAGGTCCTGGCCACCCTCCTCACGCTGCTGGCACTCATACCAGGTGAGTAAAGGACCCCGCCCCAACCCCTCCCAAGTGCAGTAAAAATTTAAAAAATAAAAAAAAAAAACATCCCTTATTGTTTTGCCTTGTTGGATTCGTCGTTCATTATTTTCCATCACGCGTCCTCACACAGCGCGGCACCGACAATTCGCCATCTCTATAATTGCATAAAAGTGTCGGGGGCGTTCCAAACGACATTAGCGAGGCCGCGCCGTCCCGCAGTCTCGTCCGTGCGGACGCCTGGCCGTCCGTCAGTGCGTCCTGTTCCGGCCTGGCGGGGCGGGGCGGGGCGGGGTGGGGCGGGGCTGGGCGGACGGGGCGGGGCGGCCGCTACCCCGCAGTGCAGTCCGCTCACGTACGCGCCCCGAGTGACCCCGCGGGTAAATAACTACCAAACCACCTGACCCGCCCCGCCCCGCCCCGCCCCGCCCCGCCCCGCCCCGCCCCGCCCCGCCCCACCTCGCCCCGCGGCCGCACGGGCAGCCAAGTAGTCGTAGTCTCTGCGGGCGGTCGCCCGGCCCGCGGCCCGGGGAGGGTGGGTGGGTGGGTGAGTGGTAGGGAAGACACAGAACGTAGAGGGGGGATCTGTAAGTAGATATTCAAAGTCTGGGGAGAAACTACTCCACTACACAAGGGAGTCGCTAAGCGCATTGTTTTCGCCGTTTGTCTCTGAGGCCCGCGCTCCACCTCCTCCTCGTACTTCTCCTCCTCCTCCCCTTTTCACATTACTCTCCCCCGCCCCGCCCATCCCCCGCCACCCAAAGCCACGCGGACCCGCAGATTGTTTGCGACTTGCTAATTTCTTGCGAAAACAACAAAAGTCGTCCTCGCACAAACGGCCCCGTCTTCATCAAGACGCCTCTGGCCCGCCCTCCACGACGGCGTCGGCGTCACCCCCTCCCCCCCATCCCGCCATCCCCTCGGCGTTTTGTGGACCTTTAAATAAGATTGGCCACACTGGATGGTGGGAGGGGAGGGCAGTTCGTCAAAGCCCGAAGGAAATTTTTTTTAGCCGGTGGGAGGGAAACCAAATTTCCTGGGACGCCGAGAGCAGAAGACGCAAAGACAGCCATAGGAGGTCGCAGGTAGCGCACAGAAAATAATTTCACATCAGTCTGCCGAGGTGGCTTAGCATGAGCCACTTGGCGCGCCCCGCTGAAAATGGAAATTGGAGCAAGCAGGGAGTGGCGTGGCGTGGCGTGGCGTGGCGGCGTGCATGTGCGGGCGTCGGGGTGTGCTCGGCGTAACCAGAATAATAACTCGAGGTTCATCAACGTCTTCACCGGATTAATTATCTCCCTCCGCGCTGCCGGCCCTGATCCTAACGACCCCCGCCCCGCCACCCCCGCAGCACCCCTCGCCCCACCCCGCCTCGCCCCACCCCGCCTCGCCCCGCCTCGCCCCTCCACCTGACCCCAAGCTCATATTTTTTTTTTGCCAGCAGCACCGACCACTGCTCTGCTGCGTTCACATACACATCTGGTTTTACATTCGTGCAGATTTAAAAAATATAGTATACTCACATTTTAAAGAAAAACATATGCACAAAGCAAAAACATCGTGATAGTGACTGTTCCGCCCGTAACTCGGCTGTTTCACAATTCCCAATGAATGTAAACCTAGCCGGCTCTGCTCGGCCTGCAGATGGGGCTCCGTGTGAGGTGTTTATCTGGCAGCTCCCTAATCCAGCCCCAGCGGCAGGGCCGGGCCGGGCCCCGAGCCCCCCAGGCCCAGGCCATCCATAACACCATTAGGCCCCGCAGAGTGGGGGCGGGGCGGGGCGGGGCGCACCAGGGCTGCAACCACAGTGTCAACAGGGGTCATTTGCGTTAACACCCAGTAACAGCAGTGCAGGCCATATCCTTTCCATCCAACCCCGGCCCGACCCGGCCCGGGGTGGTTTGTGGGTTTAAAAATAATCAAAATAAAATAAAAACGCAGCAGCGGTGGTACAGCTCGGCGCTTTGAGCCGCGTAGCCAGCCGCAGTAGGACCGTGACCTTACCGCCCCCTCCCCTCTCCTCGACCGCGATACGTCAAAGCAGCAATTAAAAGTTGTAACGACGGCTGCGGCCTTATTATGTGCTTCGTCCCGATTGATGCCGCCGCTGCACGCGGCCCTGCCCTGGCGCGCCGGGGCCGCAGGGGGAGGTACCCGACCCCGTGTAGAAAGGGACAAAATCACAGGTGGTCGAGGAAATGGGCCTTCACCGAGCTTTCATGGCTCCTCCGACACCCGCGCCCTTCATTTGTGACCCATTTCCTCGATTTCAGCCATTTTTAGTGCTAATCGAGAGTAGCTTCCCGGCAAAATCTCTGGGCGCTCAGGATCAAAAGGTGCCAGAGATACCGGCACGTGAAGTTGGCATTTTAGCGCCGTGGTCGCGAGCCGTCCGTCCGTCCGCAGCGCAGCGCCGCGGCGCCAGGAGTAGGCCCGCCCCGCAGCGACAGCGAGGTGAAAAGTTGGGCGTCAATTAGAAAGCAAGTCGTGAGATATTCCACACGCCTCGGTGGCTTCACTCTCTCCGGCCGGGGCGTGGCGGGTGGCGGGGCGTGGCGGCGACTAGTACGCGCCACCCCTGACCCCCGTGACTCCCCGCCCCGCCCCGCCCCGCCCTGCCCTGCCCCTACCCTCTCCCGCTCCAGGCCAGTCGCCTTTGAGGAAGTTGCGCAGGGGGGACGACGAAAAAGGAGATCCGCGGAATGTAAAGTCTCGCCGCTCCTCGACGTGACGTGCGCCGAGAAGGACAACCTCTGCTTTCCGTGGATTTTCCTCGTCCCCCCCCCCCCTCCCTTCCCTGTCTCTTGCGTTTGGCTTACGGAGCGAAGATTATATCAACATTTAATGTTTTTGTTCATTGTTGCAGAGAGCCTCACAAGCTGGGAGGAGTGGTGGACCTACGATGGCATCTCAGGTGAGTTTAAGCATTGTCCCCAACTCAACCCCGCCCGGCCCGGTCCGGCATGGCTCGGCCCGCACCCCTAGTGCTCCTCACATGTGAGCGGCGCAGTCTGCTCCTGCCTTTCACTTATTCACCTTGATGTCGCTGATGCCCTTGATGTCCACAAACAGCGGAGAAGAGAATAAGGAATGAGGGCCAGGTGGGATAGGAAGGCGATGTCCTTTGTAGAAAGGGCATCGCAATGCCCGGGGCCACGGGCGTTCCGCGTGCCGCACCCCACCCCACCTCGCCCCGCCCCGCTCCACCCCGCGCAGCTCTCCGCCGAGACTCGACTCGAGATTTGTTTGTCGTCAGTTTCATATGTTCGTCGGAATATGTCATTCCTGCTGTCATAACCCTCCCTAGAGCGTGACGTCATGTATGAACGGCCTTAAAAGAGGGGAGCGTAGAGGAGAGAGAGGGAGAGGAGCGCAAGGGGGAGGGGGCTGCGGGCGCAAAGCGTGTGTTTCGTTTTTATTGAAACCATGCCCTGATTGGAAGGGTCGGGAGGCAAACAACCCTTCTTGAGACCTGATTTTCTCCGGTCTTTCCTGCCTCAGGGGCGGGGAGAGGGGAGGGGGGGGGCAGGGTGTACCCTGAGGGACAGCGCCACATGTGCACAGTGAATAAAAAAATTATACAACTCTCCATGCATTTTAAAAATATGCTAAGGAATTTCGCAGCAGTATAACGGCATTTCATATCGCAGGTCCCGGTTTCTGGGGACTCATCAACCCGCAGTGGGGCCTGTGCAGCAAGGGCCGCCGCCAGTCCCCCGTCGACATCCAGCCGGACAAGCTGCTGTTCGACCCGCGGCTGCGGCCGCTGCACATCGACAAGCACAAGGTCAGCGAGCACGACGCGCGACGATAACGATATCAATACGCATAGTTAGTAAAAATTAAAAAAGCACACAATACTTCTTCCTTCAATATTGTCATTAATTCTAACTTGCAGGTTAGCGGGTCCCTGTTCAACACGGGCCAGTCACTAGTGCTGCGCGTGGACCAGGACTCGAAGCACCACGTCAACATCTCGGGCGGGCCGCTCGACTACCGCTACCAGCTGGTGGAGGGCTACATCCACTACGGCACGCACGACGGCCACGGCTCGGAGCACCGCGTCAACGGCTACTCCTTCCCGGCCGAGGTGAGCCAGCCGAGGAGGAGTCGTCTTGTTTGCCCAAAGGGGGAAAGCCTAACTCCATTAGGCAGCAGTCGTCGGAAGAGTTCCGCCCGCCGGCGCGTGACAGGCGCGGTGGGCCGGGCCGGGGGCGGGGCGGGCGGGGCGGGGCGGGGCGGGGCGGGGCGGGGCGGGGCGGGTAATGGGGTGTCATCACACACGCGTCTGTTGCAGATCCAGCTGTACGGCTTCAACGCCGAGCTCTACCACAACATGTCGGAGGCGCAGCACAAGTCGCAGGGCATCGTGGCCATCTCCCTCATGCTGCAGGTGAGTGTGCCGCCCCGCCCCGCACACTGACTGATAGGGGCGGTGACCGGCCGCGCCGCGCCGCCACGCCCGGCTCGCCTCGCGGCCAGCCCTGCCGCCTCCTCTAATCCGACTAAGCTCAGCAGATTCCACCGCCACTACACCCCCTCCCCTCCCCTTCCACTCCTGCCGACCCAGAGATGCCGACGCCATGAATATTCAAGAGGATACAAATATTTAGCACATTACCCCGATGACTTGATCTCGGCTGTGCGGTCGGAGGCACTGCGCTGCGCCGGGGGTGGCACCACCGCCTGACTACGCGTTTATTGTCAAGTTATTGTCGGAGTTAGCTTTAATTGACGGCTCGGCACAATCCGCATTCAGATAAGGAAGTGGCTGGCTGTGCGGACGTCTAGTCAAGCATTCCTTGTAGGATTCGTTATAGTAAAGAACTAGCGCAGACAAGCTCAGTTAAATCCATAAATTTATGTGTCATACTGTACTAATTTAATAAAATAGAACGTCCACTAAATCCAAAAATTTTCACAAAAAGTCTTTTTAAAATAAATTTTAGTAAAGTTTTACAGGCGTAAATAAGAGCTAATATATAATCGAATTCTTCTGCGCTCACTCGAATAAGCGAGAGGGCTGCTCAACAAGTTTTCATTTCCACCAGAAATGTCAGAAATCCGATTTCCGCTCAATTAGTTGCTGTTTATTGTTCACCTTTCGTGCTGTCGCGGTTTAGGGTTCGGTAGAGGGGGAGGGAGGGAGTGAACAAGGGGAGGAGAAAAGTCCGGTATGGCGTGGCTTTTTTATGGCGCGCAAATGACTTGTGCCCCTCCCGCCTTCGGGCCCAAGGCCTTCATTTGCACCCCAGTTGAGTCCTGAATAAAATTCAGGCGCATTTCGCTTCTCCGATTCGCATATGGTGGGACTCTCTACTCTACGCCAAGCCACGCTGAGCGGGTGGGCGGACGCGGGAGAGGTTGTACTGCTTCTGCTCTGTAGGGACCTCTCCGTGTCAGAGACGTAAAGGAAAAACGACATTTGGAGCTGGCAAGGGAAGAGAGAGACAGGGAAAGAGAGAGGGGAAGAGGGCAATAGCAGAGAGAGAGAGAGAGAGAGAGA
This sequence comes from Frankliniella intonsa, assembly GCA_033675135.1. Lineage (NCBI taxonomy): Eukaryota > Metazoa > Arthropoda > Insecta > Thysanoptera > Thripidae > Frankliniella > Frankliniella intonsa. Next base: position 9,712,444 of record CM066249.1, on the reverse strand, counting down.
GAGAGAGAGAGAGAGAGAGAGAGAGAGAGAGAGAGAGAGAGAGAGGGCGCAAAGGGCACGCGCGCGAGAGAGGAGAGGCGAGAAGGGGAGGGGGAGGGAAGCACACAGCAGAGAGGGTGGCGCCCGGAGAGGGGAGGGAGGGCAGGGGGGAGTAGATGGTGTGGAAAACATTTCCGTTTGATTTCGCACTAATTACCTTTGCAGTCAGAGGTCTGGTCTGTGATTTATTCCCGGACCGCTTTGCATCTCATTTTCTTTGTTTTGGGAATGAAAAACGTTTTACTCCGGGGGTTATTATTTATTTGCCCGCCAGCATTTTTCTCCGCCGGGCCATTTCCCTCCCCCTCCCCCCCTCCACCGCTCCTCCCAGCAGCAGTGATGTCTTGAAATTTGTTTACTCTCTTTGTGCGCAAATGAGGTCTGTTAATTTCTCTCCGGCTAATTATAACACTTTTCACGAGTTACCGTCGTTTTGCTCATTTTTCTCGGCCCGCGTTCTTCTCCCTCTCGGTGTCCCGGGCCCCGGGCGGAGCGCGCCGGGCCGCCGGTGCCCGGGCCTCCTACATGACCGTCTCGTTGCAGATCGGGGACCGGCCCAACCCTGAGCTCAGGGTCATCACCAGCTCGTTCGGCCAGGTCGGCTTCCGCGGCCAGTCCGCGTCCATCCGGCACCTGTCGGTGCGCGCGCTGCTGCCCGACACGGACCACTACATGACGTACGAGGGCAGCACCACCCACCCGGGCTGCTGGGAGACCACGGTCTGGATCCTGCTCAACAAGCCCATCTACATCACCAGGCAGGAGGTGAGTCGGCGCGGCGGCTGTCTTTGCGCGGGGGCCGGGCCGGGCTTAAGTGAGTTGTGCTCTGTTCAGCTGTACGCGCTGCGCAAGCTGATGCAGGGCTCCCCCGAGACGCCCAAGGCCCCGCTGGGCAACAACGCCCGGCCGCTGCAGCCGCTCAACCACCGCACCGTGAGGACCAACATCGACTTCTTCAGAGAAAAGGTATAGGCCAACCGACCGAAAAAAAAGAACACGACACCCTAAAAAATTGAGACTCTACACATTGTTCTTTGTGCCCTCTAGGATAAGAACTGCCCTACCATGTACAAAGATCATTACTACCAAGGTGAGTTGCGTTTATGGGTTCAGCGATGATCGCAGCAAGATAGAAAGGCGTGTTCATGACAGAACTGTTTCACACTTTTCAGCAACCACATGGGGTGAAGGAAACCGACTGCAGAGCCGCAACTTTGCCGATACCTCGCGATGAAGCGATTTGTGGATGGACGCGTGTGAATGTTTCAAAACTAGCGGCGAATTCACAGGTTAATTATTTTTTTGCGCTGACTGATTTAATTGACGGGCAGCTAAATGGAGTGTCAATTCATGATGCAAAATATGCACATTTAAGTCAATTCGCTGATATTTGTTTCCTCACATATTTGGAAACGGTACCTGTTCGCTAACATGTTTCTCTGTATTTCTGGTGAATATCGTTCGGGGTAGCTCAGAAAGAGGTGTTCGAGAGTGCACTCTATGAAAGAATACGAGACGACTTACTCTTCATCGACTGTCTTCCTAATAGGAACTTAACCTATCTCTTATCTATTTTTCATATGGGGTAGCATTTGGCATCTAGAAACTCGTGGGCAAGGAATTTCCTTTCGCAAGCAAAATTTAAGTGACATATCTTTCAAAACCTAGTATTGTGCTTTATAACCCCGCAAAGACAGGTTATTCAAAAATATGTCAGTATTTAAAAAAAGACAATGGGGCGAATCAGTCTACTCATTTTAGTATACTAACGAATTATGATAGTTGAAATAAAGAACACAGAAAAAGACAATAGAAGACGATTTCGCCCCAAAAGCTGGGAGCGTTTCAACTAGTCCAATAACTAGAAATTAGTTAAAATTGATTTAAAGCTGTGCGAAGGTTTAGTTCTATCAGTATAGCGCTTTATGCTGCTCAAGACGTTCGCGGGTCTGAGGGAGGAATAACTTGAAACGATATGCCGAAAAATGTCAGAGTTAACGGTATTCAAAGACTTTTATGTATGTAAAATAAACCTTAAAGCTTGTTTGCTACAAATGTTTTGTAAAAAGTGCTGTTACAGCTATGAGACAGTTTAGAAAGATTGTTAAATAGAGTAAGTTTATAAAAGTATAGGTTTCCGGTAAGAATAGACGTTAAATAATTTATACCCACTTCAATAACACACTTCAGAGGAGGCACATAAAAAAAAAGTTGTAACGTACACAATCGATATGCCCCTTCCCTCATTAAAACTCGGACGAAATGTGCACAAGACAGCTTGATGACCAGCCGATGAGATGACAGACTGTCAATAACTAACCTCTCTAAAGTTCTCCTCAAGTAGGACGCGGGACACGATCCCCGCAGTCTAGCCCCCCCCCCCCCCCCAAAGCCCAACCGCGCCCATTCAATTGCAAACGGCGCCGTCAACAGTGTTCGACCACTTTGGCCAAAATCGATGTGTAGTTTTATTTTCACCGACGCCTCCCTTGGGGGCGACAAATATCGAGGGCTGAACCGACACAATGCTTGATTGTTTGTTGTCGCCGCGCTTGCTCCCCCCCCCCCTCCTCCCTCCCCGCGCACTGCAGAGAGCAGGGACCATTGTTTCCCCCACCCTTCACCTACACCGGGCCCCTCACCTGCTTCGAGAGGCGACCCTCCTCCAATAATGGTCGTTATGCTTTGATTGTCGCCGGGGCTTAAGCTGAGGTTCTCCTCCAGCGCTCGTCCTCTCTCTCTCTCTCTCTCTCTCTCTCTCTCTCTCTCTCTCTCTCTCTCTCTCTCTCTCTCTCTCTCATCCCCTACCACCACCACTCGCAACCGACAGCTGAATAATACACCTAGCTGACATCGCAGTGTGGAGTGGAGCGGCAGGCCAGGCAGCGCCAGCGCGGCACCACTCTGCCCGCCACAGCGCGCCAGCCCGGGGGGTAGGCAACACGGACGCACTTCCGTGTGACGGGTCTGCCTACCTCCCAGGCGCTACGGCCACCACGGCCACGCTGCCGCCGCCGCAGCCGCCGCGTTTAATCGGCGCTTGCCGGGGCGTCCGGGCGCCGTCGCCCCGGCGCGACACGCTGTCCGGAGGCTTTACGCCCGGCCGTACAGCAGCGCCGCACGGGCCGTACGCCACAGCACGCGCAGGGAGGCGGGCCGGGCGGGGCGGGGCGGGGCACACAACTAAACCCTAAAGTGCTGCAGGGCCATAGCATGCAACCATAGCATGCACACATTTCATGCATTACTATGTTTATTTTGTGTGCATGTGAATGCACAACTTTGTGCATAGTTACGCGCACGGAGCGATGTGCGTGACCATGCTTGCACGTTATCCAGCTGCATCATAGCCATATGCACAAAAAATGCATGAAGTCGCGCGACTGCACTTAGCCGCGCAACCTCTCTCTCCCTTGATGGCGCGCGCAGCCCCCGCACAAGTGCGACAAGGCTAGAAATAACCACGCGGCAGTACACATTATTTTGTCTCCTCTACGCGACTCAGTTAATGGGAGCCTTCACGCCCGCCCCGACACTTGTCAGCGGGCGCGCCGGAGGGGGAGAGTGGCTCAGCTCGGCTCAGCTCAGCTCGGCGGGGAGGAGCAGTGCGAGCGCGAGCGCAAGGCGGGGCCACAAGGAAGCCAAGGCACGGAAAAGACAAACGCTCCGAGGCACGAGACAGAATCGTCCCGCACGCCACGCCACGCCACGCCAGGGGCAGAGAGGATATAGGCTCCAGGAAACACGTCCCGCCCGAGACGCGTCCTCCTAAACGGCCCGGCCGGCCCGATGAAATAATTCGGGGAGAGGCGCGACGAATAAGGGGAGGGGAAAGAAGGGAGAGTGGAAAACGATGGTAGCGGTAAGCAGTGAAAAACACAAAATGAGAAGGGAAAAGGGAAGAGAGAGGGAGGGAGGGAGGGAGGGAGGGAGTGAGGGAGGGAGAGAGAGAGAGAGAGAGAGAGAGAGAGAGAGAGAGACGAAGAGCGGTCATGTTTCGGCCGATAGCGCCCGAGGGGTAAGCAGGGCGTCCGCCCCGCCACGCCACGGCTCGCGTGGCCTATCGTCCGGGCGCCAAGGCCGGCAAACACTCCTATCCTCGTGGCGGGGCGTGGCGGGGCGTGGCGGGGCGTGGCGGGGCGCGCCGGGGCTAGCTTACAGGCGCGCCTGAGGGCCCTGCGGCCCGAGCCGGGCCTGGCCTACAGGTCAAGCCTGCCGCGACTTTGTTTACGAGGATCGTCCCCGGACCTTCTCCCCCTACACCCCGGCCCCGGCCCCGGCCCGGCGCCCCGGCGCGGCGGGGTTACTGTCGGGTCCGACGCACAGGCCGTGCCGGGGAGCGGAGCAGCGTGGCGTGGCGTGCGCCTCAGCTCCACCCGCGGACAGGCACTGGACTGATTTATGCCAGAAGGGCGGCAGCGGCCAGCGGCAGACACTCCGCCTGGCCAGCCAGGCCCGCCGCACGCGAGCCGCACGCGATGCTGTGGCTCTCTTTCTCTCTCTCTCTCTCTCTCTCTCTCTCTCTCTCTCTCTCTCTCTCTCTCTCTCTCCTCCCGTTCCTCTACTTCCTGTACGCACTCTGAGCAACCTCCTCCTCCTCCTCCTCCTCCTCCTCCTCCTCCTCCTCCTCCTCCTCCTCCTCCTCCTCCTCCTCCTCCTCCTCCTCCCCCTCCTCCTCCTCCTCCGCGCCGGCCCAGGTGAGCAGTGTAGGCGCGCGCGCTCGCCCCGCCCCGCCCCGCCCCAGGAAGAAGGAGTGGTTATGTTTTTATAATGCTTTATTTGCAGTTATTTTGGGCGGCGGAGTACCGCGCGGGGCGTGGCGGGGGCGTGGCGGGGGCGTGGCGGGGTGGGGCCGCGCGTCGGCCGGCGGCTGAATCTTGCATGCAGTGCGATTGCCACAATAGCCTGGTGTGCTGCTGCGCGCCGGCGGCGGCAGGAGCAGTAGCACTCTGCCTGTGCCTTTGCCGCCCCCAGACTCTGCCCCGCTCCACCTCCACTGCGCCCTCCAGCACACGCTGTAACGTTTCTCCAACATCACACACACACATACTGAATTATCGACGGGTGATGACCCCCCCCCCCCACACACACCCCTAGGCGGCCGACGACGACCAAATAATGAAAATAATTACTGCGCCGTTGATCACCTGAGCGGAGTGGGTCGAGCGGCTGCTTAACATTCCGTCCGCGGGGCTGCGACAGCGGCAGCACTGCTTCTTTTTTTTTTATTTCATTATTTCTCCGGTGCGGCGGCGGCGGCGGCGGCGTGGCGTCTTGGTCTGGGTGGCACGTGACCACCGTCGCGGCGCCGACAAAAAGAGGGACCGGCGGCGGCGGGGGCTCCAGGCTCCAGGCAGACTCCCACCTCGACGACGGACCCTCTCCACTCGACCAGCACTTCGCAATTTTTTTTTCTGGTCTCCCCCAGCAAACCCAAGCTCGAGCCAGCGCAGCGCCCGTGTCAACCAACTGATTAACAGTTTGGTTTGGCCCGGGGCGGGGCGGGCGGGGCGGGACCTAGCCGTCCTCTCAGCCCTCAGACCTCTCCTCTCCGCGGACACGAGAGTTTTTCCAGCCGTGAGACGGGCGGGCGGCACGACCCGGAGCAGCAGCAGCGCCCGGCAGAAAGTCCGGAGCCGCCCGGAGCCGCCCGGAGCGGGAGGTAATGGAGGGGAGGGGGGAGGAGGGAGACTCGTTCCTACCCCTATTTTGTTACTAAGTCAACGTTCGGAGACAAGGGCTGCGCCGTGCCGGTATGCCCCGGGCGGTGGCGGGCCGGGGGCGGGCCGGGGGCGGGCCGGGGGCGGGCTTGGGGGTAGCAGCCCGCCCGTCCCCCCATTGAGCCGAGTGTGGATTGCCCTAGCTTCGGGCGATGATGGTCGTTTGGGTCTGGCCTAAAAGAGCGAGTGAGATGAAAGAGGCGGCAAGAGCGAGAGAGAGCGCGAGAGCGAGCGAGAGAGACTGAGAGGCATCGCCGCGGCCGAAGACACAATCGACTCGGTAATGGGAAAGCGAGCGCGCCCAGGCGAGCCGAGCCCGGGACGGCCGGGACGGCCGCACCCCGCGCCCCACGCCGCCGAGTTCATTCAATTATTTATTTCGAGATGGCTTGCGAGATATCGCGCGCTCGGCTGCGGCGGCGGCGGGGCCCGAGTGGACCGGAAGGGGCTGCTGCGGGACCGCAGGGCGGCGGGGTCCACTAGACCGGAAATGAAGGTGTGAAAAGTAGCCCCCGATAGCACGGTGGGTGGTCGTCAAAGAAGCGCAAAAGGGAAAACGGTGGGGAGCGGACGGCACCGCGGCGCGGGGCGGGCCGGCCGGACACGGGCCTTAATCTGCCGGGGGATCAGTTCACACGGAAGAGTAGCAGGGTCGCGGAGACCTGGAATATGGAATGGGATGGGTGGCGGGGTGACACGGCGTGAGGTGAGGTGAGGTGAGGTCCCGGGTCCTAATGGAGACCCTGATTGCCCGGGCGAGGCGAGGCCAGGCGAGGCGCGACGCGGGGCGGCGCGGGGCATCGGCGGAGGCGATTCGGTCGGCGGCCTGAGAGTCCCACCCGGGCCAGGGCGGCCCCCTTAGTCACACTATCAATCTCGAGCGGGGTCGTCGTCGGAAGGGGAGGAGAGAGAGAGGGGGAGGAGAGAGAGGGGAGAGGGGAGAAGGGGTGGCGAGCGGCGAGCAGGCTGACGCGCCCCCGCCCCGCCCTGCCGCTGGCCCCGGCCGCCCCGCGGGGGAGAAAGTATACAGATTTCTCAGTGTCTAGTTGTATGCTGAGTGAAAGGGAAGGCTGTCACCTGCCGCTCCCCGCCTCCCTCTCTCTTCCTCTCTCTCTCCCCTGCAGCTTCCCCTTGCCGCTGTCGCACTACGGCACCCCTTACGTTCTCCGCGTCCTGCTCATTCCCACGTAAAGAAAAACGAAACACCTCTGATGAGACGGATAAAAATAATAGAAAAAGGTGAATGGTGAACCGATATACACTCGGCTCCAGAACGCATATTCCGCGTGTATTCCTCCCGACATGATCGGCGTGACGACCGCATCCCTGCGCCGCGCGGTCACCGACTCTCAATGGAAAGGGGGTGGGGGAATTGTGGGAATGGAGGGGCGACCCCCTGGCCCCGGGAGCAGGGGCGAGCAGGGGGCAGGCCATAGGGGGTCCCGCCCGCAGGGGACTGACGGCTGAAAGTGAGAGTTAGTGAATGGAAGAGGGATGGACCGGCGCGCCGTGCTGCGCGGCCTGCTGCGCGGCGCCGCTGTGGGGGGAGGCGAGGCGAGGCGCGGCGCGGCGGCAGGTAACATGCGTCCCACCGCGCCCCGCCCCGCCCCGCCCCGCCCCCGAGCCTCTGGTATCGCTCCGTCGGATTCGGATGCGGCCGTGTCAGAGTGCTTGCGTGGCAGGGGGAGGGGAGGGACGGGGCCGCGCCGAGCGACCCGCGCCCCTCACCCCTCGGGGGAGGGAGGAGGGAGGAAGAGAGGAGAGAGGAGAGAGGAAGAGAGACGGGAGGAGAGAGGAGGGAGGCCGAGCTCCTCCTTTTCTATTCCTTTCACCTTGCCGCGCGACTAATATGTTCCGCTCGCGGCGAGGGTCTGGTCTGGGGTTGGGCTCCCGGGGCGGGGGGCGGAGGCTGCGGCGGGGGATTAGGCGAGGGCTGATGGGCGGCCGTAAGCCCTATCGTGGCGCTGTGGTGTGGTGGAGGCGGGGGGCCGGGGTACAGTACTCGCTGCACCGGGTGCACCGAGTTTTCTCCCCGCCCAGGTACGGGCCGGGCGGGGCGGCCCCTCCACCCAGGGCAGGGCGCACTAGGGCTTAAGCACGCATGCTCGCGCAAACATAATTGATTGCAATTTTCCCCCCGGCCGAGCAAAGCTGATGAATGAGATGAGATCGTATGGACGAGGAGGTCCGACGGCAGCAGCAAGCTGCAGTAAAATGGCTGAACTAAAATATGAGAAAGGAAAAAAATCAGTAACGAAAAAGAAAACTAAGGCGTCTCAGCTGCGATGACGCGCAAAGTCCGCGGCGGCTCAACCGAAAACGATGATATTATCCCCAAATCACGCGGCTTTTACATCTCTCTGCGAAACTTTGGCCCGCGCCATTAAAACAGCCTACAAGTAATAGGCGTAGGCGGACGCACAGAAATTAAATGCGCCTCACAGGCATTATTGTAGTGGCAGCAGTGGCCGCCGCACCGCCTCCCAAAACCGCGAGGAGAAGGAGAGAAGAGAGAGGGGAAGTTATAGCTGTTACGGCTTAAGCGGCTGCCGCGATTTAATATCGGCACTCCGCCGCTCGTAAATTACCGCTCCGAGGGGGGGAGGGGGGATACAATTAGCAAGTCGGTTGATCCTCCTTGGGCTCCAAGGAAGAGGGAGGGAGAGGGGGGGAGACGGGGCGTGGGAACACGGAGGCTCGCGCTCCGGGGCCCGGCGGGGCGGCCAGTTCGGGCCGGGGCCTCGGAAAGGGCTATGCCGTCCATTTGTCCCGTCCATTACCGGAAGAGAAGACGACATGTCCCCCAGGGACGATATCGAATTATTCTTAGGCTCTTAATGAAGCGGCCGGAAACGTAAAGGACAAAGTTTGGGGCCCAACTAAAGTAGTAGTAGAGGCTCGACGCCGCAGGGAGCGAGGCGTCGCGGCGCCACCTGGCCGTGGCGACGCCCGGCCCGGCCCGGCCCGGCCCAGGGCGCTGATTGGGCGGAGGCAATCAGGCGGCCTTGGGTCGCGGCCAGCGGGCGCGGGCCGCAGCTGGAGAGGGGAGGGGTGCATCTGCCACCTGGAGTGAACCAGGCCGTTTATCAGTGCGAAAACTATCCATAGGAGGCCCCGGGTCATACTATCACGCCAACATAAGGTAAAAGTAAGAGGCAAAATGGAACAGTTTTGTGCGAACACTTGACCCTCTGAGTCCCCCCGCCGGACCGGACCGGACAGCTTTCTGCTGACGGCCGGTCCGCCGGGCAGTGCAGCGCAGCGCAGCGCCACACATCACCCTGTCGGGTCCTGGCGGAACTAATAAACGTCGCGCTCAGCTCAGTTCAGCGAGGAGAGGGGCGCGCCGCGCTCAGCAGCGTTTAACGGGTCTGGAGGGGAGCCGCCCCGGCCCGGCCCGGCCCGGCCCCGCCGCAGTCGCAGAATAGAAATACCACCGCACGGCTCTGCTCGGCGGGGCTCCATGGCACAGCGCGGCCCGGCCCGGCCTGGCGCGGGACAGGACATAAGAAGCCCCAAGTTTTGATGACGCCTCAAAACTTGCGCTGTTTTCAAGAGGCTGTGCGGCTGGGAGCCGAGCGGCGGGGCGGGGCGGAGCGGCGGCGGCAGCTCTGTGACTCGCGCTCTATTAGGGCGGCAGATGCTGCTGGCGCGGGGCGGGGCGGGGCGCGGGCGCTGGATACGCAGAGCAGACTTCCCCGCCCCGCCCGGCACGTGCTGCGCTGTGCAACGGTAATCATCGGACGAGAGAGAGGGAGAGAAAAGGATGGCGATGTGATACGAGCAGTACGCACCGTATACGCTTGGGTTTCTCTCCTCTAATCAAATCCTTTATCAGCAAAAATCCCTCCCCCCAAAAAACTATATGCAACATTTCGCGGTAAAACATTTCAGAAGAGTAATAGAAATAGAGTTCAGGAGCACCCACCCCAGCACCGGAAGGCACGGGGCGTGCTTGCCGTACGGCTGCTGCTTCGGCCTGAAGGCTTTCTCCCTCGTGACACTGTGCAGGAGGCGCCGCGCCCCGCCGCGCCTGTCCCAGCCCAGCCCAGCCCAGCCCGCGCCGCCGAAGGGCTCTGCCGACTTCCACGAAATGAAAAGGCATGGAGGATAGCGCATGCAACTCGGCATATAAGGAGAAACAAGTCGGGCGGGTCCTAATATCGCGTTGCCTCTGCTCTCATCTCGGCGGCGGGGCGCGCCGCGGAGTGGGGGGCCAGTGCCGTGACCCCCTCCCCCCCTCTCACCTTGCTGAGCGATGCTCCCCGCCCCGGCTTTACAATTTTCATCTCTGCGACTAAAACTATTTTCGCGGACGGCTGGCCAGGAGGCCACCGCCGGGCCGCTAATCCGCGCCACAGAACCCTGAGCGGGGCCGCGAGCCGCGGGATTTGAAAGTCAAATCTTATTATTTAAAAAGATGTATGCAAAGTTTTGATTCACGCCCGCTGCTGGCCTCGGCCGGCCCGGCAGATGTCCCGTCCCGCCCCGGACCCCGAGGATTGCATGCAGTATTCAACGGTAACCGTCGCGGCGGCGCCGGCGCCCCCGGAGGGGGGAGGGGCGGGGCGGGGGAGGCGCTTTTCCGGTTGTCGTCACCCGGCGGGCCGGACGCCGCCGGACGCAGACTGGGCGCGGCGGGGCGCGGCGGGCGCGGGGGCCGGACATGGACACTCTCATGCCTATGCATGCCGCCATGCTAATCCCCGACCACGTGTGTTCAACACCAGTGGCGCGTCACTTTCGCCGCCCCGAATTTCCCAAAATAATGCAGGCGGATGTGGTTCTAACCGCGTGGGTCTGCGTCGGAGGGGCGTAACACAGGCGGGGTACAGTGAGCAGGGCAAGGAGCTCCCCGGCCCGCCCCGGCAAGGCCCCACCCCACGGCAGGGAGGCGGGGCGGGGGCGACTTAGGACCGTGTTATTGCGACAAGTATGAGCCCCGTATTGACGTAGATTTATTTCCAGCTCAGCGCGGCGCCCCCCGCCCAGGCCCGCTGTGCCAGGCGGGCTCAGCTCAGCCAGGTCGGCGCGGCGCGGCGCGGCGTGCTTCCACCTCAGGGACAGGTCGCTCGGATGGCGCGCAGCCTGCAGGGTGGCAGGCGGGGCCTGGAAGCGCGCGGGCGCCGGCCGGCTCCAGGCGGACTCCAGGCGGACTCCAGCTCCGCGGTCTCCAGGGCGCCCTCCAGGACGCGGCCCGGCCGCGAGGCTACGGCGGTGCGCGGCGCGGAGTCAGGACGGCGCGTTAAGAGACCGATAAAACACTCAAAGCGTGATATACTGGGCGACTTGCGCGCGCGCGTGCGGCGGCGTCTGGCCTCGCTGCTCGCAGGGCCGGGCCTCTCTGCCGGGGCGTCGTGTTATGGCCGGCCATATTTTCCTCGGCAACGACCCGAAATTGAATGTGGACAGGGTCAGGCGAGGGAAAATATGGGGATGAGTGATCGTAACTTACGGACCGGGTCAGCAGAGAGCACACACCTCGCGCCTTGCGCGCCCCGCGCCGCGCCGCCCCGGCCGGAGACATGCAAACAGGGTCTCAAAGTGACTGCTAAACCAGCAGGGGGAGGGGGGGGGGGGCGTGCGTGCGCGTGAGGGCCCGGCCGGCCGGGCCTGGGGTTCATCGACATGCTCCACGTCGAGCACCACGCGCAGAGCAGGATTTAGGGCCGGTCGGGTTTTATTATATTTCTGCACATCCCTCGGTGGACGGTTCAGTATATACAGGGTCTATCGTACAAAAGAAAAACGGGTGCAAAGACGGGCAGCGCTCAACCGTGCGTGTGTGGTTTCCCCCAGTGGTCCCCGTGCTCGATACGGGCCGGGAGGGTGCCCGTGGCGGGTAGTCGAGGGAGGAGTAGAGGAGCTGCCCACTCCTACATCCGTCGCCCCGCCCCGCCCCGCAGAAGGGGAGAGAGGTGAAGAAAGAGTAAGTATAAGTAACAGGAAATCCCTCACAAGAGGTAAGCCGGAGCGGAGCGGGCGCCTAGTCGGGCTCTGAGCCGCTCCCCGCCCCCAACACCGCAGCGCACCGCACCGCACCGCACCGCACAGCAGCATAGAGCCCTCCCTGGGATTTTTATCACACGGCCCGCGGGAAAATAATCATCGTCGTCACACGAATAAAACACACAATCGCACGCCCCGCCCCGCCCGACTGCTGCGGGGGATCGGCACTGGGCGCCGCGACGCTGTACCTTAAATCTAATTAGCGGCTGGGGGGCAGAAGAGCGGGGCGCGCGGGCGGCGCGGGGGCGGCGCGGGGGCGGCGCGGGGGCGGCGCGGGGGCGGCGGACGTGCCTGGCGTGCCCGAGCAGCCTTCTGCCCCGCGCAGGGCGCCCCCCGCCGCCCCGCGCTGTACTTGTCGCGAGCTCCGTCGCGCGTCCGCAGGCCGGCGGCGGCGAGCTTGTGGAATCAGAGAACTTTATGCTGCTCAGCTAAGGCAGTCCGGGGAGGGGGTGGAGCGGGGCGCTGTGGGGACGCAGAGCCCGGCACGCAAGGATTCTGTCCTGGGATGCCTTTGCCCGGGGACCTGCGGAACCCTGGCACAGCGGGGTGTGGGGTGTGGGACGGGTCGGGGACGGGACAGGGCGGCCGCAGCCCCGGGCGGCGGGGCGGGGGTCTCTAACAGCTCACCTGCCGGCCCGCCCGGACCCGCCGCGTTCCGCACATTCCTGATCGTTCAATTCTCAGGGGTGGCGACGGAGAGCCGGGCAAAGGTGTAGTATAATGGGAGCGACGCCGCCCGCTGGTCCAAAGCTGCTGTTGTCCGCTATACCCGCGGTGCTACCCTTTACCGGACCTAGCGCTGTCCGCGGACAGAAACACGAGTTTCCTCGTGGGGTGGACTTTTGCTACCCCTTGAGGGACAGGGTCTGGGACAGCACGGGCGCTGAGGTCAGGGTGGTGTAAAGGGCGTCACACGAATTCCTGCGGTCGTCACAGCAGCGCCGCCCCACGCCGAGGAATCTTTCTAAGGAACGGGCGGGGGGCGTGGCGGGGCGTGGCGGGCTCGTTGATAAGACATGTTGGGCTCGGGATTACCCGGGGGCCTCAGAGGGGGGTGCGGGCGCCTGCCCCGCCCCCCTCCCCCCGCCCCCCACGACTAGCAAGGCTGCTCCTCAGGTTCATCAGCGACCCTGCTGGCGCACCCGCCCCTCCCTTCCCCTCCCCCACCTCCTCCCTCTCAACATCTTTATTTTCGTTATCACCGCCCCCTACCCTACCCCGCCCCCGCCGCCCCCAGCCCCAGTGCCAGGCGGTCGGACCGCTGCAGGCGGCGGGCGCGCGCGCAGGTGTGAAGTCCTCCCCCTCCGCACCGCGCCGTTCAACTCCAACGCGGTCTTCAATTAGATCTGCTTGCAGCGCCGCGCCCCGCCGCGAGTAACGACGAGCACTTTGGCGCACAAAGTCGCGAGAGAAGAGAGGAAACGTCGCCCGCTGCGCTGCGCTTCGCCCGTAATTCAAGTCGATGCCGCAAATCTCACGCCAGGGCAGCGACGATGGCGTCGGCGTAATTTAGCATAAGAGGTAAAAAGTCAGTGTTCCTGTCGGTCTCTTTCATAAAAGGCCCGGTCAGTCAGGGCTGCGCCGCTGAGAGTCTGCAGGAGACAATGAACAACGCCACTAAATCTCGCGTTTAAAAGCCACTTATTCAGTTTTTTAAACATTAAATTTAGGATTATATTTTTTTCCCAGAGCGCGGGTGAGAGGTTGACAATAAGTCCGAAGGGCGTGGTGGCCGCGGGGGCGTGGGGCCCACCCGCAGCACTGGGGGCGCCCCGCCCCGCCCCGCCCCGCCCCGCCCCGCGTCAGGATTGATGCCGACCGGCTAATGACAGCACACAGCATTCACCGCGGTGATGGATCGGGCCACCCCGCCCTACCCTGCCCCGCCCCGCCCCGCCCCAGCCCACCACGCCCTGCCCCACCACGCCCCGCCTCATTACGCGATAAAATCTATCAAATGCACACTCACTCACTCACTGGGCCACTCGCATGCGTTCGGATCCGCTTCAGATCCAGGCGAGCGGCGCGGCGTCGCGCGGCGAGCTTTGTCCTCGCCTGTCCTCTCGTAGCGGAGCGGAGCGGTACCCTGTAAAGGAAGAGAGGGGGAGAAAGTCAAAGTCAATAAAGCAGCTATATGATGGGATGTAGTAGAGGGGGCGCACGATAGGGCCGCCGGGTTCTCTCTCTCTCTCTCTCTCTCTCTCTCTCTCTCTCTCTCCCTCAGACTAGTGTCCACACACACGCGGCACGCCGGCCGGCGAGCTCCGCGACAAACAAACTGAGACGGCGTGGTCGCGGGGTGGGGGTCATTATACACGCACCCGCGGGGATGAAACCAGCGAGGATAAAACGGGGCTCGGCGTGACGATTGGAAAGGAGGAGGGGCGGGGCGGGGCGGGGCGCGGCGCGGCTGGGCGGGGCTCCCATTATATCCGCACCCTTCAATAACCCTCACCACCAGGAGGAAAAACAAGGCAGAAATAAAATATGGGACATGGGGGAAAAAATAAAAATGAAATAAACTTGAGAAACAAGTGGTAATCCCGCCGCTGCGGGATGTGCGGTGTGCGGGGGGTTTAAAAAGAGAGATAGGGAGAGGCGGAGAGAGAGAGAGAGAGAGAGGGGCCAGTCGGCGGCGCTAACACGACATGAAAGCGATCAGAGCAGACAATAGCGGGGCGGGGCGGGGCGGGGGAGCGCCCGTGGGGCTGCAAGCAGCGCGGGGCACCCCCGCCGGTCCACTGGCCGGCCGAGCAGGGGCGGCGATAAAAACACTAGCGACGTATATTGTCGTGTAGAGGCGGCTTAGGCGACTACCGCGCGGGGACTCCCCTGACCCCGTGCGCTGCAGGAACGCCCCAACACCAACGGCCGAACAAAAATGTGCAGTAATGCCGCAAGAGTTTTTTGTGTGCCCCTTGGCGAAAATTTTACAGGCAGAGCAAGTAAGAAGGACCTGCTTGCGCAAGATCACGCTATTCTTTTTCGACATTAGTAACACCAGGCATCGCGTGTTTGGTATACTTCATAAATTCAGGCATAGGAACAATTTTATTTTTATTAAAGTTATGTCGCGGTGTGACATTTTCGGCAGCATCACTATAGTCCAGTCGCCACGGGACGGGTTCAGAAAGACGGTCGCTCTTTACATACGGCTGGCCCCACCGCCGACGGTCGGGCTTAAAGGAGCCCGTGGCCCACAGCCCCGCACGCGCGCGTGTGTGGGGCTGTCCAGTCCCGCCGGGCACGGCCCCACTGGGGGCGGCGGGGGCGGCGCGGGGGCGGCGCGGGGGCGGCGGGGGCAAGACTGAAATACGGCGCCCCTCCTTATTTATGGCCCAGAGAACCTGCACCCTATCGCCCGATTATGCCTTCGCACTGCCCCGGCCAGGGCCAGGTGCGGGACAGGGGAGGAGGGGAAGGGCTCTGCTGCCACCGCCGGCCTTTCAGAGCCCCCGCTGGTGGTATTACAACGCCATGTTATGACACGACTCTCTCTCTCTCCCTCTCCCGTCCCCCTCTCTCTCCCCCTCTATAAATATCTCTCTCTCACGGCCGGTGCCGGTACCACAGGGGAGTCCTGTACGCTACTTCCGGTCAGGACGGCGCGGCGCCCCGTGCTGGCGGGTACCTTAACCTACATGCACGCCGGGCCGGGCCGGGCCGGGGCGGAAGCAAACACACTGCTGGCATGGAGTTCGTGCGCCGCCCGGCCCGGCGTGGCGTGGCGTGGCGTGGCGTGGCGTGACGCCCGATCCGCACGAACAGCAAGCAAATGGTCCCCGGGGAGCGGCGGCGGGGCGGGGCGGGGCGGGGCAGGGCGGGGCGGGGCGGGGCGGGGCGGAACTGGGCGGGCGGGGCGCAGTGACGTGTTTGCCCAGCCGGCGGCCACGCGATATCATACCGTCCACTTGGCGGCGATTTCGAATTAGCCAGGCGCTCTCCCGGCTTTCCCCGGTGGTGCTGGTATAGTATGATGAGCGACGCAACTTCTTCATAAAAAAAAAGTTGTTACGGGGTTAACAGACACTTTGTTCTCGCCTCTAAAACTTTAAAAAATAAGTAATCCTGCGAATCACTCCTTCCCTCTCCGCTTCGCGCTGGTACGGAGCTGTCCACGCCGCTCACTAAGAGCCCACTTTGGCGGGTCGACGTCGGCGTCGCGACGTCGCAGCGGCCCCGGGGCCCCCGCACACTGAGCCGAGCCGAGCCGAGCCCAGCGTCGCGCTAAACTCGCCGTTAACTGCGTTCCGCCTGAGGGATAGGCAAACAATGCGACCTGTTGAACCGCCAGCCGCCGGGGCAGGACAGGGCAGGGCAGGGCGCCGAGCGGCGCCGAGGCGACGGAGCGGCGGGCGGAGGAGGAGGAGGGTGCGAGGGGTAAGGAACTCAACAAAGAGTAATTACTTTGATATCTACACGTTTCACCGCCGTGATAACTTTAATGCGTTTAAAACGGGAAATATTTGGAAATTAAAGTTTCACCACATTATTTTATTTCTCTAAAAAAAAAAAATCAATAAGAAATGAAAAACTTGATAACGTTAAGCCAGCTCTATATTTGCTCCCCTGCTCGCGCTGCGCGCGGGTACACCGTTAAGTCTCATCAGAATAATGGAGCGGGTTGTAGTGTTTGCTGGCCACTGCGTAAAGTGGTATTGCGTGGCGTGGCGCATTGGGGAGGGCCGGAGCGGCGGGGGTGGGCTGGAGCGGCGGGGTGGGGCGGGGTGGGGCGGGGTGTGGCGGGGTGTGGCGGGGCGGGGCGGCGTTCGACTCTACAGCGGCGCCCAATAGCCCATTAATTGCTGGGCGGGCCGAGGTGAAAGGGCGGCAGAGGGTTTCTGCTCCCCTTCTCCCCCTCCCTCCTTCTCCCCCTCCCTCCCTCCCTCTCCCTCTTCCTCCCTCTCCCCGCCGCGTGCCTGACACGGGACAGCACACGGGGCGACCAGCCCTCAGTACCCGTCACCTGGAGAGCGCTGGCCGCTGGCGCTCCGCTCGGCTTTTGACAAACACCTCAACAGGTGTTCCGTGACTTTGACACGTTCCACTTGATGGGCCTAACCGCACAGGGCGGGGGCGTGGGCCGGCGGCCGGCCGCCCCGCGGCGAGCGCGGACATTGGGCGGCGGTGGGCCCGGCCCGGCCCGGCCCGGGCGACCACTGGTGGCCACAAGGGGGCCACCACCGTGCCGGGGCCCAAGCCCGACGAGACGATCGACCTAAGGGCGCGACAAAAGGGACGACGCGGCCTCAAGAATATCGAATGCGACAGCCTCCCCACCGTACCGTACCGCCCGTGGGTGTCCGCCCGGCGCTTAGGCCGCGCGGCCGCATGGGAGTCGTGCGGGTCTGCCTACCCCGCCGGCTGCAGGCGCTGGCAGACACACATTTCACTTACTCCCCCGCCTGCGCTGCGCAGCCGAGGGTGTGCCCTTTACCCGGCGTATGAACTCTCCCTCATCCACTTCACCTGACCCTCTCCCACCTCCGTACACACCTAAAGCGCCCCCCCCCTCCCCCCTCCCTCTCTCTCTCCGTACGATGCCGCACGCGGAAAGTCTGAAGCCGGAAACTCTCGTCTCCGGAGTGGATTCATGAATCCTCTGACGATTATGTTAATGGGTAGGTCCGTGCCGCTCGCTAGTGAGGCCAATCACCGGCTCGCCCCCCGCTCCACCCCCACCCCCACCCCCCGCCGCCCACCGGCCGGCCTCCCGCTGCCGAGTGAAAATAATTATTATGCTCTCGACGGCGCAAACTGAACTCCACTGCAGCGCGGCCCGCTCCGCTCCACTCAGCACTGAACGCTGCAGTCCGGCGCCGCCCCCCCCCCCTCCAGAAGTAATAACAGGCCCGGATTATCGAAATTATTATTACTATCTTAACTGCAAGCGCTTCCGGCTGCGTATTCCATAAATAGAATATCACCGCGCGCGCGCGGTATCCTTTCTTGTTCCGGTTCCTCTTCCACAGCTAGCCTAATGCGCGTCCCTCCGAAAACAAAAGCTTTATCTATATCCTGCTCGGCTAGGCGCATCGCGGTCCGGCCCGGCCCGGCCCGACCTATATCAGCGGGCGTTCGGGTGGCGCCTGGCGCCGGTGGGGGGAAGGGGTGTTGCGGGTTTGTAAGCCCGACTAAGTAGGGCGCCCGAGTCATAATCGCCTTGGTGGCGGCGACGCTCGGGCCGGGCCGCCAGGGGTGCTTACACTCCTCGCGAGCGCGAGCACACCCAGAATTATTCGCATTATTTAACTGTCGAAGGCACACACACACACACACACCCGCACATGCGCACTTGTATATTTCGTACGCGCGCCCAATTAGCGGCGTGTGTAATTCGAGAGAGCGCCGCCCCGCCCCACGCCCCACCCCACTCCGCCCCGTAATTCATATTTATTAGCGGCGACACGCCTTCTTTAATTCGTCCCCCGCATAATATTGTTTACCGCTCCTCTCCTCGTTCGCGCTCCGGATCAATTCATGGCGCATCTACAATGATCTCGCCGAGCGGAGCTGAGCTGAGCTGCCCGGCCGGCTCGCTGTGACTTTATTTATTTATTCATTTCCAAGCTGTGCGCGCTCCGGCTCGGCCCACTTGCCATTTTTTTTTTTTTTTTTTAGGTGGGGCTGGGAGGCATAGCCTTTGTCTTCTTCCCCCTTATTATCGGAATAGTGGTCGCCCTGGCCTCCGGTCCGCGGGGTGAGCGGGGCGGCCCGCGGCCCTCCCTGCCGATTCAAAGGCTGGCCCAAGTGGTCTGGCCGTCCGGTCCGGGCCAGGCCGGGGCGGGGCGGGCCCGCCATAACAGTTATTGTGTCCTTCCTTTGTAGGGGGCTCAAGTCTCGAGTCTGGGTGGGAGTGAGAGGGAGAGGTAGAGAGAGAGAGGGAGAGGGAGTGCGGAAATGGAAATGGGTCGTGCGGGAACCACGGCGGCGTCTACCGGGACTGGACAGCGTGTTCGACAAGGCGTTCCTCCCGAGTGGTGCGGCGGGGCGGGGGGGCGGGGCGGGGCGCGCCATACCTGGAGGAGCGGACAGGAGGGGCCGCCCCCGCCCCGCCGGCGGGGCCATTAATTTGTCCGAGATTGCTAAACCTCCCTCCTCAGCCCGCCGCACCGCCACTACATCCCTAAGCCTGGCCGACCTGGCCGACCTGGCCGAGGCGGAGCGGGAACCAATCCAAATGAACACTCTGCGGTGGGCGCCGTCCAAATTACACGACGCCTTCCCCGCCCGAGAGGCTCCCGAGAACACCTCTGTAGGGCGGGGCGGGGCGGGGCGGGGCGGGGCGGGGCGGGGCGCCACAGGGAGACAGATGGAGGGAGAGTCGAGGGGTACGCCTAAGTGAAAAGCAGCGTCCTCATTGCAGCCGTGCGCCCTCGCCCACGTGACGTATAGAGAGGTGGCGGCGACAGGGCAGTCAGCGCGGCGTCACGGTACCGTCACGGCACCGTCACGGCACCGTCACACAGCACGCTGTCACAGGCTTGCGACGCGACGACGGCACGCCGCCGGCCGGGCCGGGCGTTACAATCTGGAATGCCAGTCAGCCCTTGCAGCGCCTAGCCGGCTAATTCAACTTGGCGCTCTTCCTGTCCATACAAAAGTTAACAGTTCGACACCCGCAGAATACGAAGGGGACTCGACCCGCCCTGCCGCCGCACCGGCCCCCCCCCCCCCGGGGGCCACGGCCCCGCGCCGCCGGCGCCTCTGTGTTCTTTTCACGCTCAACACCCCCCCTTCACACCCCACCCGCGCCCCGCACACACAGACGCGCCGCGCGCCGCTCCTCTCACTAGCTTCTCTCTCTCTTTCTCTCACTTACTCTCCCTCTATCTTTCTCTCTTTTCCTCTCTCCACATCTCTCTCACTCTATCTCCGTCACACACGCTGCCACATCTTCTGCACACCTCTGTACGCGCCGTTCCTCGTTCTCTCTCTCTCTTTTTCGCACGCTGAAGGAAGTCGAATAAAATGTCACTCAGGAATTCTTTTTGAGACAGAAATTTAAACTTGAATCTGGCGCGGAGCTGACGTGACACCTATCTACGCCCCTTCAGTGAGACGGACGGACGGACGGACGGACGGACGGACGGACGGACGGACGGACGGACGGACGGACGGACGGACGGACAGACGGACTGACGGACGGACGTCCTAGTGGGCCGATGCGGCGGACGGACAAGGCCGTTGAGCGGCGGGTGGAGAGGCGCGCTAACGAGGACATTGTTTTGGCGGGGCGTGGCGGGGCGGGGGGTAGGGAGGGGGCGGGACGGAGGGCGGAGGGCTTGCCCGGCGCTCTCTGAACGTGTGCAGCGGTAGTACGTAGGCCCGTGCATTTAATTCAATAGGGCTACCCTCCCTCCAGGTGATAATTGTGGGGCGGCGGAGAGGGGGAGGTCTGCTCCTTGATGGGGTCAACAAGTGCGCCAGGTTGCTGGGCGCCCTGCCCCGCCCCCGCCTCGCCCATGCACCGCCCAGAAGCGTCGATACTCCCGCGAGGAATGAATACTCCGCGAAGAATATAAATAAACCCCTGGGTCACCCCGCACGGGAATTATCCCCCGCGCCGGTGTTGTAAAAGAACCCTGGACCATACTGTCCGCACCCACCTGTCTCAGCATTACCCATTATCACATTATTTTTGGATGTCAAAATTTTGTCAGTCATAGCGAACACGGCATGCCGCGCACTTAAGGCCTGCAGCGAAGACCGATGTTAACGGCCACAGGTGCCCGATACTGCACTAACCGATATGCTTGCTGCTAATTATTTCTTTATCACCTTATCCTCATGCCTGCCTCTGCACCGCCGCCCCAAGCCGGCTGATTTCCCAGGGGCCCGTCCCGATCGCACCTGCCTGCAGACGCGCTGTGGGTGGGGAAGGGAGACTAAAAGAGGCGCACATATTTGTGCAAAGAGAAAGAGAGAGCGAAGAAACCGACGCTGAGAAAAGGAGGATCTGGACCAATAACGTTTAAGCACTTGTCAGAATTTTGTGAACAATGCAGCATACTTCTGGCAATATCTCTCTAGGTATAGTAGATAGCAAAAGTGTTGACCGTTTTTCCTGCGCTGTACGGGCGGTGGAGGTGCAGCCAGCGAGCCAGGCAGGCGAGACGAGCGTCTTGCGGGGGCTGGAAAGGAGAGAGGTTGGGGGGGAGGGGCGGGCCGCAGGGCCGTAATCCCGTCTGGGAGCCTATTACTTCGGGAATCGGGAATTTCACGCATGCGTCGCGACAAGGTTAATTGGCTGTCAGGCTCCCTCCCACCTCCCTATCCGGCCGGCCCGGCGGTCTCGGTCCAGGTCGTCTTTCACCCGCAACCACACGTGTACGGCCTATACATGCAAACAAGTGCGCGCCAAACGTAGGCTATTCGCTCGTAGCGAGCAACGTACCGATATCACCACTCCTTCAGTAACTTAGAGTCTAAAGGAACTTCCCTCCCCTGTAAGAGCGCCCCCTTACCCCCCCCCCCCCCCCCTCTCTCTCTCTCTCTCTCTCTCTCTCTCTCTCTCTCTCTCTCCCTCTCTCTCTCTCTCTCTCTCTCTCTCTCTCCGAAAGGCCCACGGTTTTCCCTGCCGAGCTTTGCTGCTGCATTATTCAATCATCACGGATGTCGAGTGCATCGTAAATATTATTTGAATTCTCAAAACGTGTCGTCCGTGCCGCGCGGGAGCCGAGGGGCGTAAGGGTCGGGGTCGGTATGGCGGGCGCGGGGCGGGGCGGGGCGGGGCGGGGGGACCCTCCCGGACGCCAGCGCCCAGCGCGCCTGGGGAGCGCTGACGGCAAAACAAACTTGTCTGCGAGCGCCCCACTTTCTTACACGTCCCTCTATTTTCAATCCACTCGCCAACTATTCTCTGCCCCTCCCTCCATTTTTTTTGTGCAGAGTGGGGTGACCGTCCGCGCCGGGCCGCGGCGGAGTTGCTGGGCTGGCGTAGGGAAACACTGCTAAGCAAATGGCCCATGGCTCGCGGCCGCCTTCGGTACTTCTTGCCGCCGCGGAGACACTTTAGATACACCCTAACTTAGTCAAGCTGCGCGCTATAAAAAAGGTCATAGATGCCATAGGCAAGTACTTATTACAACTTTGTGAAGAAGCTGTCGACCGACTCCTCAATTTTTCCCTTCCCTTGCGATAAGAATTTGAACGTGATTCGATGGCTGCCCTCGTCATCCGTGACTTGTGCCTTGCTTTACTTTCACTTTTATTGCGGGTCGGAGCGGGGCGGGGCGGGGGCGGGGCGCCTGCGCGGCACGGCGGCGGCCTTATCGCCGTGATGCGACGGAAAGATGTTTACGAACCTCCTGCTCCCAATCCAATACGATATGACAGACAGCGCGAGGGCGAGGGGGGTCGGAGGAAGGAGAGGACGCGACGAGCATCTTTCGGCGTCAGAGACGTTTTTCCAGCCGATCAGTAAGCAAACTGCTCGGTGCAGACGCACTGAGCCGAGGCTGGGCGCGCCCCTGTACCGCCGGCGGCGTGGTGTGGCTGGCTTTTCCTTTGGCGCAGCCATCCATATTCGGCATGGCACGGGGCGGGCGGGGCGGGGCGGGGCGCCTGGCAACCGGCCGCCCTTTCTTGTCGTCCACCACTGACTGGCCGTCCACGTCCACACCACCCGGCCATGAGGAGACGTAAGCGCGCTCGGCGCGCCGCTGACGACAGCGATGTCGAGGGGGATGACGAGGGCGACGACGATGTCGAGGGGGATGACGAGGGCGACGACGAGTGGGAGCCCCGTAAGTGACTCATGCACTCCATGTCCGCAAAGTACAGTCAATCAAAGATATTTTGACGTGCTTAACATACGCGCGTTTATGAACTACACATTAAATTCAAAGAGAAAAAAAATATCAGCATAAATTTCGAAAAATTATCAAAACTTTGCGTTGTTTCCCCTCAGGGCGGTCCTGGCGGCCGCCGCCCGTGCGCTCGCTGATCGTGGGCGGCGCGGAGGCGGCCCCGGGGCAGTTCCCGTACCAGGCGGGGCTGCTCGTGATGGCGCGGGGCGACCAGGGCGGCAGCGCGAGCGTGGCGCGGTGCGGTGCCGCGCTGCTCTCCGACCGCTGGCTCATCACGGCCGCGCACTGCTGCAGGAAGGGGTCAGCTCTAGTGCCTCTGATCATGCGAAGAGTTACAGTCACACACGGGACACTCCGCACCGAAACGCGAACGATCTTTCGCAGTTCTGAGGTTCAAAGCTCGTTTCGGGTTGGACTGTACGAGGCGTTTTGAGACTTTTTCGGCGACTGATACAGGATGAGCGTGCGGGTGTTCCTGGGCTCGTACCCGACCATGCAGGACGCCCAGCAGCAGTTCGACACGAGCGTCGTGCTGATTCACCCCAAGTACACGCGCGAGAACCCCGGCCACAACGACCTGGCGCTCATCCGGCTGCCCAAGCCCGCGCGGTTCAACGGTGAGCGGTTCGGCTCAGTTCGCGCAGTATGACAACACGCAGTTCAGGGTGCTGAGCCGCCCGCCCCGCAGGTAAGGTGCGGCCGGTGAAGCTGCCCTCCTGGAAGCACCGCGGCGACGACTTCGCGGGCAAGGTGGCCACCCTGAGCGGCTGGGGGAAAACGTCGGACGCCGGTGAGCAAAAACCGGGCCGAAAATCGAGAGAAAAAAGGTACTCACTCTTTAGGTTGCAGGCAGGCAGTAACACTTGCGGTCCCGTCCCGTCCCGCCCGCAGACCCGCGGCCGTCCAAAGGCACGGCCGTGCTGCACTTCGCCAAGGAGCGGATCCTGACCAGCGAGCAGGCCGAGTCGCTGCTCAAGAGGCAGATCGCGCCCTACTTCCTGTGCGTGCGCGGTCTGCGCGGCGAGGTGTCCTGCAACGTAAGATGGTCAAAACCAAATTAATCATTCATAAAATTTCATGGCTTAAGAACGCATGAATTTAAAACAAAATCAGCAAAAGTGAGAGGGATGTAGAGCTGAGCCGGGTGCTGGCCCGCAGGGCGACAGCGGCGGCCCGCTCACCGTCGAGGCGGAGGACGGCCGGCCCATGCTGGTGGGCGTCGTGTCGCACCGCTACGGCCTGCAGTGCGAGCGCAGCAGGGCGCACGTCTGCACCCGGGTCACCAGCTTCCTGCCGTGGATCGCCTCCGTCACCCGGGCAGCCGTCGACCCGTAACCCGCCGCAATATGTGGCATCCGCGAGCGCAGCGCGCGGTGTCGCGCCGGCGTTAATAAACTACGAGTGCATCAGCGTTGTGACGCGGTGGTGCAGCCGTGTCACCCGCCTGTCCTCCCACGCACAGCAGCCGCGGCCTCGAAGCGTTATGAGGGCAGACCTCCTCGTCGGATGTGTGCCGGAAGACGACACCCTCCCTGCCCGTCGCCACCCCCTCGCCTCATCCAGCTCGCTCGTATTGTCTTTTTGGAATCAATGTGCCCCCGCCCCCAGCCCCGCGGCCCGCCTCGGCGCGGCGCGCACAAGCGAGGACAATCAGCGCAAAGCCTACTTGCTAGCGGCACCAGCCCGGCCGGCGTCCTGGCGGCCTACACTGAGTGCCCGGGCCGCGCCGGGCCGCGCCGGGTGGGCAGGGGCTCAGGTGGGCGGCCGATGAGGGTAGGGTTCCCCTGCTCCCGCCCTGCCCCGCCCACCACCAGTCCCACCCGCCTCGTTCATCAATCACAATATTCACAAGTCGGAAGATGAAATGCAGGGAACGGGGCTGTCGAGGTGGCGGCGCGGCGTGGCGTGGAGTAGCGTGGCGTGGCGTGCGGCGCAGCGCGCTGCGCTCGGAAAATGGTGTTTCGCTGTTATATTCTTTCCTCCCCGAACTGACTTGGTCCGCCGCGCCCGCGCCGCCGCGCCGCTGGCAGCCGAGGCCAGGCGGGGCCAGGCGGGGCCGCGGCCAGCGTCAATTCAATTCTCGCCACCGCAGGATGTGCTGCCAGTCTCTGGGCGGGGCGGGGCGGGGCGGGGCGGGGCGGGGCTGTATGTCGCCGCGCGCGCGCCTGTGTGTATGTTTGTGTGAGTGCGAGTGAGAGAAAAAGAGCGAGATTCTGCGGGCAGCCGCATTTACTGTATCGCGCGTTCGTTCTGTGGATTTCGCAGCTGTGAAAAATCATCCTCGGGCGGGAGAGTGCTACTGGCACTCCCCTCCCCCGCCCCAGGCCCGGCCCAGGCCGCCGCCAATCCGCGTGATAAATGTAGCCCGGCCGGTCGCGAGGAGAGAGAGAGAGAGAGACCGACCAGACAGACGTACAAAAGAGAGAGCGAGTGAGCGAAAGTAGGTGCGTGTGTGTGAGCGCGCGCGCGCGTGTTTGTGTGGACCAGCACGCACGCCTGCAGAGCCTGCGGGGGGCCAAACCTGTGATTCATCATACCACACCTCGATCCATACACCAGATATAATACGAGTCATCTGCTCCCTCCCAAGGCCTGTTCCAGCAGCGAGCACTCCCCGGTTGCCCCAGAGATCCGTATGGCGTGAAAGTAGAGATATTGCAATATTTTGTTCGAAAAGGAGCGTCTTTGTCTCGAACTTTTACGACAAATATTTAAAAATCAGAGAAGGTATACGTTCGGAAATTTCTAAAAGATCAAAATGTTTTTGGCTGTCGCTTTTATTTTACTTTTTTTTCACGAGGAGAATAGCCTGTCCCTACGCACGCACATGCGTTTTTATACTGAATTTTATAGCACCCTTTTTTCGTCCAAAACTGCAGGGAGCGTGGACGTCAACCAAATACGGCTACGCACTCGCTCGCACGTCTGCCTGGATTGGTTCAGTGTCGCACAATGGCGCGTAAACAATCGAGTTGCGAAGACAAATATTTTGAATGTTTTGAGGCCCCCGCGGGGGTCGGCCCGGCCTGGCTGCGGGCCGCGGGGGCGCCGCGCTGCCGCTCCGTCACCTGCTGCGCCCCGCACGCGCTCTCACTACAGCGGACGCGCGGCGGCAAACACAAGGGCCCAGGCCCCGGCCCCGGCAGGCAGCTCCAAAGAATCTCTTTCTCGGCACTGGCGGGGCGACACTCCCGGGCTCACGTCCTTCCGAGAAGGAACACTCCTCGCCATTCCTCGCCGAAAATAACAGCGTAAAATCTGATTGCAGGCTCCCCGGAGGGCGGGTGTCGCGGGCCACGCCGAGGAGAAGACTCGGCGCTCAAATCGAATCAGCTGTTCCCGCCGCCACCTTGTGGGTGTTGTCACCCGATCGCCGAGCTCCCCTCCCCCCTCACCTCAGTCGAGAGGAAGGCGGCGGCGGGCC
Source organism: Frankliniella intonsa (assembly GCA_033675135.1). Classification (NCBI taxonomy): domain Eukaryota; kingdom Metazoa; phylum Arthropoda; class Insecta; order Thysanoptera; family Thripidae; genus Frankliniella; species Frankliniella intonsa. Next base: position 9,686,441 of record CM066249.1, on the reverse strand, counting down.
GGGGCGGGCCGGGCCGGGCCGTCCCCCCCGGGATGCCCCCATTCGCAGAGAAATGAAGTTACTTTCAGAAACTGACTTCCCTTCACCCCGACCCGTCCGCGCCGCGTCGCGCCTCATAGTGAGGATTGCCGCGCCTCCCCCCCGCCCCGCCGGCGGCGGCTGCCTGTCTGGTTATTGTCGCGCGCCCGGCCCGGCCCGGCCCGGCAGCCGCGCGCCCAGCCGAATCAGGCGTCAGCAGTCTGTGCCCGTTACTTTTCAGGACTCCGCCGCTGTACCCGCGCCAGCCAGGCCGGGTCTACCACGCGGCGCGGCGCGGCTCTAGGCGAGGAGCCAGCCGGGCATCCAATTGACGGTTACCACCGCCCGCCGCGGCGGTAGTTTTCGCTGTGAATGGACCGGAAAAAGTTTGCAAATGCCGTATTTATCGGCTGCGTGCGCCGTAGTGAGGCGCGGCGGGGTGGGGGCGGAACGTGTCAGCCGCATTGCTGACAATGCCGGCTCGTTCTGAAGCGGTCGCTGCTAGTATAGGACCATCATGGAGGTATTCAAAGCGTCAGAAAAAGTACAAGAGGAGGCCGGCCGCTGGTGGGGCCCGGCCGACTACATTACATCAAAGCCGGAGGTACTAAGGAGGCGGCCCGCGGATTCGCAATATAAATTCCATGTTTTGTTCGGCCGCCACTCGATTTTAAATACAGTCTTATTGAGTGCAGTGGCCGAGCCGGCCTGCCACTCAGGCGCGCTGCAGCTGCAGCGCTGATTTTCCTCCCATTTGAAAGCTCCAGCGCAGCCCTGTTTTTCCTGTCAACTCGAGCGGACTAGGGGGCAGTTGAACACCGTCGACTAAGTGAATGTAGTACAGGAGCGGAACAGTAGTACAGCGCGGAGGTGGTGGGGTTGAGTAACAACACGCGCGCTGAACACGTGAAGCCTCTGAGAAAGCCTTCCCGCCGCCCCCGCGTTGTTGCCTGGCTGCAAGTCGTTACACTGCGGAGGCTTCTACTGGAGGGCGGCGCCGGCGGATGGCCTCGGAGCTGAAAAGCAATTAGAAGGTGTGGAGCGTGGTGAGTCCGCCCCGCCGCCCCGCCCCGCCCCGCCCCGCCGAGCTCGGCTCGGCGAGCTTTGAGCACATTGTCAAACAGCATTACCGACCACGCGAGTCCCGCCCGCCCGGCGCCCGGCCCGGCGAGCCTCGGCGTGGCGCGAGACGCTTCTTTGATCACAATTGGCCTTTCAAATCGAGTTACCGCCGCAATAAGTCCACAGTGGCATCTCGCACCTCGCCACCACGTGCCGCCGCGCCCCGCCACGCCCCGCCACGCCTAGGCAGGCCGCCTTTAACTCTATCAATGATTCGTCTAATTGCCTGGTGGCGTGGGCTCGTGGGCGCGGCTGCTCGGCTAGGCTCCTCTCACCTAGGGCCCGCGACGGGTGGGCCGCCTTGTGCACCGCGACTCGCCCGCCCCGCCCCGCCCCGCCCCGGCCTACACCCCGCGCCAACAAACTTTTCCCATTTATTGAATTCCATCAAAGCGAGGGCAGGCTGGCGCTGGTGCTGCTGGCGCGCGGCGCGAGCGAGACTGTTACGCGGCGCAGACCGTCATCGAGGCGAGGCGACCCTCCGCATGCACTCCTCCCCTCCACGCGGATTGTTCTCTGATTATTCATCGAGGCCGCGCAGCGCAGCGGCCGCAGGACTCTCATCGAGCTCAAGGAGGGGAATTTATATTTAAGCCCGAGATGTAATTCCCGTCGGCACCTGGTGCACGGTCGTCCCCGCGGGCCCCGGGCCCAGCTGGGCCGTGCCGGGCCGGGCCGATCACAGAGTTGTAATGAGCTGCGGTATTGACATTGGCCCCCGCGCACTCCCATCTCCCCCTGCAGGCCAGGCCGCCCTTCAGGCTAGTCAACTTTACTTTCGTGTTGGCGTTGTTTGATGTGACGGAGCGGAGCGGCCGCCGTAGGGACAGAGCTAGCCCGGAAAAGACAGAGTGCGGTGCCGCGCAAAGCACAGACCATCTACATGGGACGACTTTTCATAAAATCATAAATTTCGGTTCGAGATACTGTGGAGTAAAATGAGAATCGATGAGCCAGGAACAATGTTTTAGTGCGTCTTTGTAACGCGTTAAACTTGTTTGCGGCTTCATTTTTATCCAACAAAACGCAGCGCAGACAAATCACAGGGATGTCCTCGAGTCCACACCGCACAGGGGACAGGTTTGCGGATGCGGGGGCCTCGTAGAAGAGCTTCTTAGGTCGGGCTTGTCGATAATTCATCCAGGAGGGATCCAGCCCTTCCCCGCTGGCGAGCCGAGCTCTCTTTTCTTTCACTTTCGTGCGTGCGTGTGTGAGTGTGTGTGCCTTTCCCCTGACCGCCCCCCCCCCTCCGGCCTCCGGACTGAACTGACTGTTTGGCGAGACCCGGCCCCGTCCCCGGCCCCGGCCCACCCTCTACACCCCGGGGACACTCTGCCACTCCAAACGCCCCTGCCCTACCCCGCCCGGCCCCGCCCCGCCAACCCAAGGCTGCCACCGTCTGGAACGGCGCGCGGTTCAAGTCCCACCCGTGGCGGGGCGGGGGCGGGGCGGCGCAGGCAGCCAACTCGGTCCCTGCTCTAATAATAGATAATATCCGTTCAAACAGATTGAGATTGAGCGAGGTGAGGTGGGTTTGTGCCTGGCCGGGCCGGGGCAGGGCCGGGCAGGGGCCGGGCTCAGGCGGCGTGGCAGAGCGGCCACACTCACTGTGCGGGCGGGAGGTGACAAATTGATTGAGACGCATCGTTTGGCGGGTCGGCTCTGCTCTCTGCCGCCCCCGCCCTCTTACTCCCTCCCCTCCTCCCGCCCCCCTCCGGTCCTCCGTCCTCAATCTTCCCCGTCCCCCGAGGTGGTGGAAGTTGGCGTGCGCGGCCTTGCCCCGGGCACTACCTGAGTGGAGCGGACCTCAAAACACTGATGCGTTCGGGTAAATTCAGCGGGAATACCGTCACGGTACTCGCCACTCGCTAGGAATTGCTGGAGAAGCGTGGTTCCCCTGGTCTGGTCGTCAAACCGAATAGACCCCACCTTCCCCACCGGGTCCCCTGAGGTCACTCGCGGCGCGCTTGTCTGTCCGCCCCGCCCCGCCCCGCCCCACCCCGCACCACGCCAGAGAAACTTTCCGCCGTACTGCCTGATTTACCTATTCAGACTCCCGGGCCCGACTCTTCGTTATTGCTAGCTTATTGGCCGCGCGCTGCCTGACGGACAGAGGACAGACAGACAGACAGACGGCCAGACGGACACTGCGGACCGCGCGCGCTCCGCTTCCGCAAACTCCCCCGGAACCCGACAACCGACGATTAAGATTCACATTGCGTGCCGGCGCTGCCCGTATAGCCCCACTAATCCGCAGACATAGACTACAATAAAGCCCTGGGCTTAAACTGTTTGCCGCAACCAATCGCGCGCGTAAACACATCAGCGCCCCCGCGCGGGGCCGCACGGGGCCGCACGGGGCTCCGGCGGGGCAGCGAGGGCGCGACCCGACCGCCCGGCGGAGCTGGGCTCCAGGCAGCCGCAGCGCGCCGCACCGCAAACGCCCCCCGCCCCACAAAAAAAGGAAAAATGAGACGTCGAAAAGTGAGCGGAGAAGAGGAGACTGATGAGAACGCTTGTGGCCCAAATCCCTCACGTTGGGGGAAGCGGAGTGCGGGCCGAGAGGGTCAGGGTCCGGCACGCCCCCGGGGGAAGGGAGAAGGGGAGGGGAGGGGAGGGGGCTTGGCAGCTCCTGGGGGCGCCGGCGGAGGGTGCCGCATGCCCGGGGACGCTACGCTCGCTCTTGGCCCGCACCCAAGTTGTGTTCCGCTGAAGTCCTCCGACACCGACCCCAAGAGGCTTATCGTATTCATGTAAGACCAGCAGCTCTGAGCCCCTGCCCTGCACCAGCCCCCGCCCCCAGCACCACCTGCCTCCAGCGGGCTCCTCGCAGCCGCAGCAGAACGCGCGCGCTAAACTGTTTCAATTTTCGTAAACCGCGCTTTCGAGCTGAACAGCCTTGTTCATGTTTAGAATTAGTTTCGCACCGTGCGCGCTATCATATCCCGGTTCTAAGCGCGGCCCGTCCTCCCAATTGAGCTCTTCATTACGCGGTGATGACCGGGTCGGCTTTACGAAAAACCTCCCCGACGACGAGGGCGCGCGCCGAGCGCCTCGGAGGGGTCTGGGGCCGCCCCCCTAACAGTACGCTTGGCGGGGCGGGGCGGGGCGGGGCGCGGGGCCGGGTGTGGCCAGGATACACATAAAACACTCCTCGGCTTATCTGATCACGCCTGCATTGTAACGAGCGGACTGGGGCCTTAAGCAGCGGCGCGCGGGGCCTCACGAGCTCCCCGGGGGGGAGGGGGGCCTCAGGGGATGGAAGGGGCCCTCTCGGGTAGGCGTACCGGTCTACCCTCACGTCGGAAAACACTCCTTAGAAGGGACAGCCTTCCTCCCGTCGCGTCTGCGGCGAGCGCCTGGCGGGTAGGCAGCACAAGCGCGTCCATGAACGCGGGTTGCCTACCCTCCGAGCGGCAGGCGGCGAGACGCGCTCCCTCCGGTACGGCAAGCCTTTAAACCACTGAAAATTCAGAGATAGCCATCGCTGCGCACATCGCATTTCGACTCGTGTGAACAGAGAAGTGATTATGACGGGGTGATTTGCATGGCCCACTGATGAGGAACGCAGTAAAAAGCCTCTGATGAGGCGTGCCCGCTGCCCGCCCCCTCACCGCGCCCCTCCCCACCCCGCCCGAGTTCCAGACCACCCCGCCCTCTCCCGCCGCCCCGCCCGACTCTGGGGTGGTCTGCCAGTCACTCCACACACACACACAGACACACACAAGCGGTTCGCTGAATTTACTTTCTATCCCATTTCATGGCTAGTGGAGCCGCCGGAGTTACTCGACCGGCTTAGCGAGACAGGCTGCTCCCTGGCGCGTCCGCTCGCGCCAGCCAGCCTTCTCCCTCTCTCTCCCTTCTCTTTTTTTTTATTTTGCTCTTTTCCTCCACCACACCTCGCTCACGCTCTCTCTGGCTTCAGACGCGGCTGCCGCCCACCCCTTTCCCTCGACGCCAGTCTGGCCGGGCTGGGCGCCTGCAGAGGGACGCAGATCGCTTATTTGAGGTGACGGCGACACCTGCCGCCCCGCCCCGCCCCGCCCGCCCCGCCCAGCGGCAAACGCAACACTGTTGCAGGCGCCGGGAGGAGGTGGGAGATTGCAAAGGTGAAAGGTTCGTGTGGGTTTCTCTCTGCGGCGAAAGTGATATCGAATCGAAGCAGCGCGGCGGCCGAGACTATCGCGGCGGGACATGGACGACGGTCGCGGGCTTATTTTGACGTCTACTTGAGCGAGGTGGTGCCGGCCGACTGGACGGGACGTGAGACACAATTAGAACGGATGCGGAGCGCGAGGGACTTCCCCCCGAGTGTCGTGGAGGGAGGTGGAGGGGAGAGGACGGAGGAGGGCCGGCCAGAGGGGCGGGGCGGGGTGGGGCGGGGAACATTAGCCGCTGCATTGTGCGCGGCTCGTGGCGTGTGAAGCCGATAACCAGGCGCGTTCGGACGGAGCGGGGCAGGACGGGACGGGACGGGCGGCCACTCCTCGAGTAGTCGATGCCGCTCACAAGCAGCTCAGAAGCAGCTCGCAGGCGGCCGGCATCCTCTATAGCGGCGCGGCTGAGCAGCCGGCAGGGCGACGACGAGGAGGTCGGGTGAGGAGAGGGTGCAGTCGTGCCGCGACAAGTAGTGTGTCAACGAAGGTGCGAAAAAAATCTTTAAAAGTGCGTGGTATATACGCTGGCCTTAATAACACACCCATCTAACTTTCTGCTGTTTTCATGCTGAGAGAAGGGCAGGGTATGCCCGCCCCGCCCCGCCCCGCCCCGCCCCGCTGCTCCGCCCCGATCTTGACGCCCCACTCTCACGCACGTCGCCTCTCAACCCCCCTCCTCCTCCGCGTCCCGCGCGCGTCGGAGAAAATCGAGAAGAATGTTGGAAACAATTTGGCGGCGGCGGCGGTGAGCGGGGCGCTTTCGCGCGGCCGATGTGTGCGTGCGCGCGCGCGCCCCGGACCGGACAGGACCGCAGAGGGAGTGGGCAGCCGCAGCCGCGCTACGTCACGGCGCACACACACATACACACACGCACGCAAAAAAAACTAAAGCGGGAGCAGTAGTTGGGAGCGCCACCGGTCGCAAAGGAAAACCACCGGCGGATTTATAGGTGTTTAGCAGCCATTAGGGATCGGGAGAGCGGAGCGTCGGTCGGTGCTGCTCGCATGCGGGGCGGGGCGGGGCGGGGCGGGGCGGGGATGTAGGGCAATACAGCGGCGGGCGGCGAGCCGCAGCCACCGAGCGGGGGGAGGGCGGCGGCGAGGCGAGGGTCACCCGGGGGCTTATCACCCGAAACTAAGTTAGGGCAACCTTTATGCCGGGGTCCGAGCTGCCGAGGTATTTCACTTCCACATGGGGAATAACAAGCAGGAAAGCAGTGTGTGTGTGTGGGGGTGAGAGAGAGAGAGAGAGAGAGAGAGAGAGAGAGAGAGAGAGAGAGAGAGAGAGAGAGAGAGAGAGAGAGAGAGAGAGAGAGAGAGAGAGAGAGAGAGAGAAGGGGAGACGAGTAGACAAACTGGAGCGGGGGGAGGAGGAGAAGGGTCGGGAAGGTAAAGTGGGTGTGGGTGGTGGAGAGAAATGCAGGAGAGAGAGAGAGAGAAAAGAGAGGGCCGAGTATGCGGAGTTTGGGACAGAGGGAGAGCAGCGGCAGGCCACGGCCAGGGCGACCAAATGTCAGGCCGAGGTAATGCCTCCCTCGGCGATATTAATATCCCTTATATGGCTCAAGAAAATCCGTATATAATCTGCCTCAAGGAGGTGGATAGGCAGCAGTGCAGCGGTTAGTCGCGACGCGGTTGGAGGGAGGGGAGGGGGCGCGGGCGGGGCGCGGGCAAAGTCAAAGAAAATACGAGGCGATTACACGAGTTGTCCCGCCCTCCGCCCCCGCCTCCGGCCACGGAGCGGAAGTGGGACACGACAGCAGGGAAAAAGAAGTCTGCGAAAGCTACTGTCTGGTTTTTTTCTCCATTCGGAAAAAGAGTTCGCCCCATGTTCGGCGGGAGCGCCGCGTGGACTGACTCGAGATGGGCGACCAGACTGTATGGTCCCGCTCCGCCCGGCCCGGCCCGGCCGGTCGCGCACTACACACTACTGTGTGACTGTGTGTGGTGTGGGGGGTGCAGATCCTTTGTTCAGTCGTAATGAAGCCTTTGTTTCCCGCGCCGCCGCGGGGGGCGCTGCAGCTGCTGCTGCTGGGAGATACCCCCGGGAGGGGCTGGGGGTGGGGAGGGGCGGGGGGCTAACTTTAACAAGATCATTTTCCACCTTGCACTTAATGAAGTTGGCCGGCTGGGGCCCTGCGGGTGAGGAGGGGTGTGGGGGCAGCAGGGCCGGACTGGTCACCCCCACCGCCCCGCGCCGCCCCGCCCCGCCCCGCCCCGCCCCGCCCCGCGCCGCCCCGCTCGCGCTGGACCATCAAGGCTCGTCATAAGGCCCCAGTAATTTGTAACGGGGCGCGCGTCGCGCGTCGGACGGCTCGGGCGGGGATGGGGCGGGCGGGGATGGGGCGGGCGGGGCGGGGCGTCGTCGGAATGACGCTAGAGGTTAGTTTGTTTCCATCGCGCAACTTTGGCGGTCGTATAAAGATGGGCTGCGGCTGATAAGCAGATTATATTTGGCAGCGCCCGCGCGGGAGAACCAAAGCTGTGCCCCGTGCCCGCCCCGCCCCGGCCGGGCCGGGCCGGCTAGGCAGCTCATTAAACTTTTTGACGAGATAATTAGAAGGAGATTCCCGTGATCCGGGGCCCGCCTGATTGCATTCTTATGACTATCACGACGTCATCCTCGGCGGTGACGCTGCCGGGCCGGGCGCCGGGACGCGGCGGGACGCGGCGGGCCGCAGGTGAGACAGACGAGCGCCGCGGCGCCTTTGCTCTTGCCTCCGCCCCAAATGGAGCGGCAGCGCAGCGGCGCGGCGGAGTATTTGCTCTCAATTTGCGCCGAGTCAACACACGCGAATGGAAGAGGCGGGGACAAACAGGGCACGGCAAAGAATGCAGCAGGGGACCCAGGGCGGGGCGGGGGGAATATAAATACCTTTTGAGGCGCACCGGCGCCGCCCGTGTCTTCGTAGAGAGATAGAGGAGGATAGAAAGTCGCGTGGAGGTTACACAAGACTTACGGCAGAGACGCACTGCACTGGCAAACCTTCGTCCAGGTTTCCAATCAGTTTTGGAAAAACCAAGACGTTCTAATGTATTTTCTCCATAACAAAATTACGGCTGCTTGAAAACCTGGACGAAGGTGCCACCGTGTGCCCGCGAGAGAGGTGTCTTTTCTTTTTCGTTCACTTTACGTTAAAGTACTATGTGTAAAATCCTGGCTTGCGTCAGCGAGTCGAACGCCTCCGGCGTGCTAGCCGGCTCGGCGCCGCAAGCCACCTGACGTGAGAGCCTACAGGTGTGCGGCGCCCGCCTGGCGCAGCCGCCCCGGCCCCGCCCGCCGCCGCACTCACGGGGGATTTAGCAGAAATAACACGGGATTAGTGCGCCCTCTGAAAATAAAAGTTGTCGTCGCGTTGTTCGCACCACGCAACGCCGCCGCGCCGCGTCTCAGGGAGGATCATCCCCCCTCTCCCACCTCCCCCCGGACACTGGGGCAGGTGAGGCGGGGCGGGGCGGGGCGGGGCGGGGCGGGGCGCGCGGAGCGTTCAGTCACGCGATGGAAATAATTCGCCGCGATGAGCCTCGCCTCGCCCTCGCCGCGCGGCCGAGAAAGGCCGGCTGGCCGGCAGATGAAAGGGAATTGCGCGATCCCCATAACTTGGCTCTGCGACCTCTTCCCCCCCCCCCCCCCCCCCCCCAAATGGACGACCCACCTCGCACCGGCGACTTCGTCACGCTAATTCCGTCGCTCTCGTATTTACCGGGCCGAGTGCAGCGCGCTGCAGCAAATGAAGTTGCCTGCAAAAGTTACCTGAGTGGCGAGAGCCTCCACCTCCCCTCCCCCCCCCCTCTCTCTCTCTCTCTCCCTCTCTCTCTCTCTCCCTCTCTCTCAGGCCCAGGCAGCAGCGCTGTATGAGCATCACCGGCTCAATTGAGCAAGAGGCCAAGTTTATTAATCAAACTTTGGATTCTGGAGGCTCCAGGCGGCTCCAGGCGGCTCCAGGTGCGGCAGGTGCGGCCGGGGCGGCAGACGGCTCAATAAGGACCCGGGGCGGGGCGGGGCCTACGCCCTGCCGGCCGGGCCGCGCCTCTCGCCCGAGTATTTGTGTTTCTCGACACCACTGACACTGCGATACTCATCTGGTCGGGCCCACTTCCTCCGGATCCACCCCCGTCCCGTGCCCACTCTCTCACCCCACCGCTCCCTCCCTCCCTCCACGCCGCTCGGTTCCGCCCCTTGGCACGCGAGCGTGCCATTCGGGTCGCCGTGCAGGCGTGGCGTGGCGTGGCGTGGCCCGGCCGCCCCTCCAGCTTTACAGTTAGCCCTTGGCTTTCGCCCCCGCCCGCCCGGGGCCGCGCCGGATCCTCCGGGGAGCCCATCACGAGGTCGCCGCTGGACGGCACTTCGGTCGTGAGGAAGGTTGGAGGCAGGAAAATTCACTTCGGTTCGTTTTAAACGAGGAATCTCTCCGAACCGCGCAAGGCCCCGTGCCTCTCCTACCTCACGGCAGAGGCCGCGGAGGACAGCTGGCGCCGCGCGCATCGCCTCTACTCTTCCAGGAACGTCTTTACGACGGCCGACCCCACCCCACCCGTGAGTGACGACATTTCAGGCGGGTCGGGCCTGGCCGGGCAAGAGAGCGCCTCTGCTGCCAAGGTGAAAATAATTCCAACTGCTGACTCTGCCCGGCCCGGCCCGGCCGGCCCGCCTGCAGCACCCCTCGGCCCGACCCGCAACGAGTTTCAATCGCCGTGTTCCGTCCTGGCGCCGGGCCGAACGCGCGCCCGGCCTCGGCCGTTCCAGGAGGAGCAGGAGGAGGAGGAGCGAGGCGAGGCCAGGGCGAGGCCCGCAGGCCCGCCCGGGACGGGCAGCAGGAGTTGGAGGCGGCGCGCGGCGCGGCGCGGCGTGGCGCACCCCACCTCCACAACGCGCCGAGCGTTGGCATGGACGTCACGGAGCAACGCCGCCGCCGCCCCCGCGCCCCACCCCCGCCCCTCAACTAATTCAACTTTGTCAGGAGTAGCTCGTGGGCGCCAAGTTCCGCCTGCGGTTACACATCCCTCTGTCTCGCTCCCTCTGTCACCACCTGCCGCCCCGCAGATACCCCGGCCCCGGCCCGCGTCCCCGCCCCGCCCCGCCCGCACTGGGGCCGTATTAGTCGCTACGGCCCTCTGGTTGATTATGCAAACGAGCCCTGCAAACGTATACACACATACACACACGTACGCGGCCCTGGGCAGGGCAGGCGCTGCTGAGCGCACTGCAAGAAGCACACCGGGCAGCTGATGCTCAGCGCTCAGCCGGGCTCAAACGGCCGGGATTAGCCGGCTGATCAGTCAAGCGGCTGAGGCTTCGGCCCCGCACGGCCCCGCACGGCCCCGCACGGCCCAGCCGCACTGCCCATTAATCACTTCACGTCCAATTAAAACTATGACACGCTAAGTCGACCGCGCTGCTCAGCTCAGCTCAGCTCCGTGTCGTTATTAATGAATCGTACTGCTCAGCTCAGCCCGGCCCGCCCGGCCCGCCCGGCTCAGCCCTCAGCCTGACGCGCAGGTGTCGCCCTCCAGGACGTGGTCCTGACGGCGGATTTACAATAAGACACACTTGACACAATCAAGTCCGACAGTACAGTAAAGAGTTATTTAACCAAAGTCAATTACGAGAAAAAACAAATCAGCGCAACAAATCAAAGAATCTCATCACTCAATTTTCCTTTTTTTTCAGCAATAACCTTAAAGTGATAGATCCGGTAATTGAAGGTCAGCCCCGAACAGAACACACACGACCCCGTTTCCTGCTGCGGCGCGCCGCTGCCCCCCGCGTATAGGTATGATTATGAGAAAGGCAATCTCATTCGGACGGCATTGATCGTGTGTGGGAGGGGGAGGGGGAGGGGCGGGGAGGGCTGGATGGCAGCGGGTGGATGTCTCAGAGTGGAGCCCACGCTACCGCAGTAAAAGTATATTGCCCGGCGAAGTTCGTCGTGACTGCGGGGCGTCTCGCGGGCCGGGCGTGCCGCTCTCCGACCGACCCGGCCCGGCCCGGCCCGGCCCCGCAGCACAATCGCTCTCCGAATGACGGAAGGGGACAGACAGGCAATGAGGAGGTGCCATGGGAACAACAAAGACACTGACGCGTAAACAACAGTAACGATCTCTATATTTACAAAGGCAGTTTGCTCTACATGTACATAGGAACAGTTTCCAGCTGACAAAAAACATCAGCAATTATATTTTCTATCACGATGGCTTTAGTATTTTACCATGTCATTGAATTAATGGACAGTCTGGCTCTCTACACGCCAATGGCTTAAGGGTCACTGCGAACCCGCCGCCCTAGAGGGAGATAAAATGATATGTCACTTAGTTGAGCGTTTCTCAGCACGAAATATGATATGTATCGTTCTAGAATAAATCTGCTTTTTCTTTTAAGAAAAACTACGTAGCAACAGGCTTATGTAGTCAGCTTCTTGTCGACAGCAGAAGACATTTTTGTTTGATTTAGAAAATTTCATTTTCTGCCCAGGTGTTGGCTGAAAATAAGTAAATCAAAAATTAAATCTCTGACAGAAGTTAAATTTTTATAAGATGGACTTGTAACATTTATACCTACCCTTGTAGTGCATGTCCCGGTACATTGTGGGACAATTCTTCCCCTGAAATTGAGAAAGGCATGTGAGTAGGACAGGCGGGTACTATAATATGTCGACACACACCAGGCGCACCAGACTCGGGTAAGACCCTCACCTGAGCCTTGAAGAAGTCGATGTTGGTCCTCACGGTGCGGTGGTGCAGCGGCTGCAGCGGCCGGGCGTTGTTGCCCAGCGGGGCCTTGGGCGTCTCTGGGGAGCCCTGCATCAGCTTGCGCAGCGCGTACAGCTGGGAGAAAAATAAGTTACAAGGATCAAATATAGCGCAGAATGAGATTAGAGAGACAAAACAGGGAAAAACCGTGGCGTACCTCCTGCCTGGTGATGTAGATGGGCTTATTGATGATGATCCACACAGTGGTCTCCCAGCAGCCCGGGTGGGTGGTGCTGCCCTCGTACGTCATGTAGTGGTCCGTGTCGGGCAGCAGCGCGCGCACCGACAGCTGACGGATCGGCGTGGTCTGACCTGCGCGCCGCGTCCGCCCCAGGGAGCATCCATAAATTAGATCAAGATTCATCCCCTCCGCGACGAGGTAACCCGACTACCCTACGCGGAAGCAGCGGCAAGCCCCTTACCTCGGTGGTGAACTTTGTTGAAAACCGATGTAATGAGCCTCAACTCGGGGTTCGGCGTTTCCCCAATCTGCAACAGGTCGGCAAGTCGGAAAAAAAGGGAGAGGAAAACAAGAAGTAAAATGGAAAAAAAAAATTGGCAACCAGTCCTACAGACACCTGGCCCTTTATCAACCCCATTGATTTAGCGTCTCCTCTTCACACGGCCAAGGAGCGCCTAGCTGAAAGGGGGAAGAGGGGAGGTACGGGAGGGGTACGGGTGGGGGTGGGGGGCATCCCGGCCCAGAACCAAAGCAAACCCAATTAAAAATAATTGCGACCACGTCAACGCATTTCTCGCGTTTCTAAAGTGAGTGAGAAAGAGAGGGGGAAGAGCGAGAGGGAAAGAGAAACTGAGGGAGACGGTACGGCGTAAAGAGAGGGGAAGTTGGCTTGGATTAGGAGCGGCACGCAGCAGCAGTTTCTGCTGAGTTCAAGCAGAGGACAGGACAGCGCGCGCGCGGCATGAATTTTCTTTTCTCGTTGTCACCTCGCCCAAAACGATAGCTTTGAGCTGGAAACCGACTCCTTCTTTTTCTCTGCGAATCTATAGCCTGCTCGAGAAACCTTTGCAGCGGCGAGCTCCGGGCCAGGGGCGCGGGGGCAATCAATATCGCCACCGTCTCATGAGTGATGGGCCGGGCTACCGGAGTAGAGTCGGGGCGGGGCGGGGCGGGGCGGGGCGGGGCGGGGCGCCCGGACGTGAACACACATGGAGTACGCGGAGTCGGGTTGCTAACGACGCCGGGAAAAACGAGCACTGCGATGCACAGCCAGTGTCTCACGTCGTTCCAGACACGCGACACCGCGCGGCTAATGATCGACGACCTGGAGGCAGCGGGGCCGGGCCGGGCCGGCGAGGACCTCCTGGCGCCCAGGAGACGCCGGCCGCCGGCCCGGCCCCGCCGCGGTCCAGGCCCACGGGCAAGAAAAAATATTGTAGGACAAGGAACACGCGTGGCGACAGCTCCCAAGCTTACCCAGCGAGTCAGCTGTGGCCCGGTGCCGGGCCGGGGTGGAGCGTCTCCTTTCTGCCCGGGAGGGAGGGGGGGGGCCTCGTTATTAATGCGCCCACTTCAACTCATTACGCCGCCGTCCTCGCCGCGCCCGCCCCGCCCCGCCCCGCCCCGCCCATCTCCACCTGTGGATTTGGACGGCCGGCCGCGCCGGGGCTGTCTCACCTGCAGCATGAGGGAGATGGCCACGATGCCCTGCGCCTTGTGCTGCGCCTCCGACATGTTGTGGTAGAGCTCGGCGTTGAAGCCGTACAGCTGGATCTCGCCGGGGAAGGCCTGGCCCTGCACCGTGTGCTCAGAGCCGTGGTTGTCGTGGGTGCCGTAGTGGATGTAGCCCTCCTGCAGCTGGTAGCGGTAGGCCAGCGGGCCGCCCGAGATGTTGACGTGGTGCTTCGAGTCCTGGTCGACGCGCAGCACCAGGGACTGGCCCGTGTTGGCGAGCGTGCCGCTGATCTGTAACGGCACCCCGCACAGTGAAGAACAGATGACTTGTGGGCGTTTGGATGCGACGCGAAACCCTCGACGGCTACCTTATGCTTGTCGATGTGCAGCGGCCGCAGCCGCGGGTCGAACAGCAGCTTGTCCGCCTGGATGTCGACGGGGGACTGGCGGCGGCCCTTGCTGCACAGGCCCCACTGGGGGTTGATGAGTCCCCAGAAACCGGGACCTGCACGGCAAATTTTTCATACAAACAAAAAGCACATGTAAGATTTGTTCTTAATTCACAATCACATATTTGATACTTTTTCAATTTTACCTGAAATTCCATCGTAGGTCCACCACTCTTCCCAACTGCTGTGCCCCTCTGCCGAAATGAAACGGGCGCAAACAATCTTTAGCTTACACTCGAACACACAATACGGAGAACAGCGGATAAAACAAATAAAACAACGAACCCCGCGCGAGGAAGATAACGACGAAGAGAGGAATCCGTAGATAATTCATCGCGGACGTCACAGCATCACATCAATCTCTTGACGGGCCGGGTCGGTCCGTGCCCGTGGCGGGCGAGCGCTTGAGTGCCTCCAGGCGAAGCCCGCGCGGTGCCCTCGCGGTGCCCTCGCGATGCTCTCGCGCGGTGCCCTCGCGGGGACAGCCCCGGAGCGCAGCCGCGGAGGTCGCGCGGTGAGGCGCGGCGAGGCGGACAAGAGGGAATGGCAAGACCGGCGCGGCCGCCCGGCCCTGCGCCGCCGCGAGGGCAAGCAGGCCGGGCTCGGGGTAGACTGGGCGGCGAGACCCCACGCCGCGGTCACGCGCCGCACCGCGCGCGCCACCTCGCGGGGACGGAGCGACGCCCGGCGATACCCCGCCGGCGGCGCTACTCGAGCACGACCGGCCGGGGTATCCGCGGGCGCCGCCGCCGGACCCACCCGCGGCGCTGGGGTGAGCGAAGAGGGGTGTGTTCTTACCGCGGACAGGGTAGTGCAGACGCCGCCGCCGACACGCCAGGGGGTTGATGTGACGGGGTATCTCTGGCGCGGGGGTGAACACGGGGTAGCGGCGACGCTCTGGGGGTGGCTGCGCGCCGCGGGGCTCGAGCCTCACACTGCAGCACAGCGGAGCAGATGGCGCGTGACGCCCGGCGGGGCTGGACAACCCTTATTCACCTTTGCGGCCCGGCCCGGCCAGGCCAGGCGGGATGCAGCCGCCGGCGCCTCCTCCTCCTACAAGGGGGACCGCCACGCCACGCCACGCCACGCCGCCCGCGCGAGAGGGAGAGAAAAAAATATGATGCCTTCCTGTTGACCCTCGGCTGCGGCACCGCGACACGCGCGGCGGAAGTGACGCTATGAGGAGGAATGGGGAGGGGAGGGGAGGGGGCGCGTCGGGGCGTCGCGACGGCGGTAAAGAAGTCTCTTAAAGAACCATTACGCTTTAATGCTTGCCTCCGAATTGATTATCCCACGCGAGCGATGAGAGAGAGAGAGAGATAAAGACAGAGAGAGGGAGCCAGACTGAGAGTGGGAGAGACTGCCCCCCGCAGCAAAACCCCTGCCAGGAAAAACACTACACAAACAACCGGTATGTATGAGATACTTGAAGTGTGTGGGGGATCATTAGATGTGCGCGCGCTGTAAGGGTGTGAGTGCGTGTGCGTGTGTGTGTGTGTATATATACGGGAGCACACTCGAGCGGCTTGATTGTCGCGCTTTTGATTTTGTAGTGCGCAGGCAAACAGTGCCTGGTGCCGTGAGGAGGAGGAGTGGTGCGCGCCGGGCCGGGCTCTGCGGGTGTGCTGGTGAGAGAGAGAGAGAGAGAGAGAGAGAGAGAGAGAGAGAGAGAGAGAGAGAGAGAGAGAGAGAGAGAGAGAGAGAGAGAGAGAGAGAGAGAGAGAGGAGGGGAGCTCAACCTTAAACCGTAGAGTGGATCCGATCATTAGCAGCACGCAACAATGTAGCGGGCCGCCGCCGCAGCAGCCGCCCGCGGGGCCTGTACTGGCGGGAGCCCTGCGGAGCCCCTCTGCTACCCTGAGAGAGGAGGCGCCCCGCGGCTGCCCGCGCGCCAAGGAGCCGGCGAGGGGGAGGGAGAGAGAGAGAAGAGGGGGAAGGCATCTGATTTCTGGACGGCGTGAAAAGCGCGACCGGAAGCCGTTTAAGCTTAAACTACTCCGGAAGCGTGCTTGTGCGCCGGGGGAAGGGAAGGGCGGGGCGGGGCGGGGCGGGGTGGGCAGCACGCTCACCAACCCTCCCCGCCATCCGCACTATTTTTGCCGTTTTGCCAAACGGGTCGGGCGGGGCGGGGCGAGGCGGGCGGGGGAGGGGCAGGAGTTATAAATGACCGAGGAGGAGCACTCTACGATCCATTAGGGTGCTTTATTGGCGAAAAGACAATCCAAAAAGGAAAGGCGGATGATTTCTTATGATGCAGTAGTGCGGCCGGGCCGGGGCGGGCCGGGCCGGGCCGGGGCGGCTTGCTCCCGCCCCCCGCGGGTCCGGCCCCGGACAAAAGGAACATCATCGCTAGGGGGAGAGGGACACGCGGAAACAATAACGGACAGACAGGCAAACAGAGCTCTGCAGCGTGCGACGCACCGCGCCGCCCCCCGCGCCGCCCCCGAGCAGCCCTAACGACCAGACACGCGACAAAGTTGGCAACACTGACAGATGAAGATGTGGGGCCCGTGATTGCGCCCGCCCCGCCCCGCCCCCGGCCCCGCAAGACGGCAACTCGATTCGCTCGGTGATTTCATCAGCCGTACACGAAGATGGCGGCGTCTGGGGACGACGACGAGGGGAGTGCGAAAGGAACCAAAGGTAGGTTGGCGCCAAATCGTGCCGCCGAGCGGAGAAGCGAGGAGAGAGAGAGAGAGAGAGCTTGTGAGGTGGAGAGGATGATAAGGAGCGGGCAGAGAGCGGGAAGGAAGGGAGAGGTAAAGAGAGAGAGGGAGGGAGAGAGTACGGGAGAAGGGGGGAGAGGCGGAGGGAGGGGGCAGGAAGCGCGGGAAGGAAGTTAACCGCAACCCCTACCCCCAGACCAGACAGCGCTCGGCTCGGCGCGGCGCGGCACAAGCGGCAGGGACTGAAACTTCATTTGCCAAATCGAGCGTCTTGTTCCGTCAGGAAGGGATCGATTTCGCACAGCTCAGGTCTCGCTCGCTCGCTCACGTACGCGCGCGCACACACACACACACGCACGCGGAGGAAAGCGGCACACGTTTCTCACGCCTTCTTAAATTTCGAGTGCCGTCGTAAAGTCGTAAGTGGCCGGGTCGGTCGGCGGCCGGGCGTGGCGGCGTGGCCACGCTTGGCGGGGGTGGCTGCGGGGCGGGGTGGGGCGGCCGCCATGCCGCTTACCCCGCCGGGCAGCGCGGGGGTGGGTGGCGGTGGGTGGAGCTCCCAGGGGAGGAAAGATGAGATCCGTGGGTTGCGCTCGTACTCACTCCTCGGCCGACGCGCGCGCCGCTACGCAAGGTGCCAGGGCCCCTGGCCGCCCCTGGCCGCCCCGCTCCGCCCCGCCCCACCACGCCCCGCCACGCCAGCCCGGGCGCCCCCGCCCCGTATGTCACCGCGATTGGCCTATCGGTCTTCTTTACGTTGGGGCGGAGGAAACGGGATGGGACGGAACTACCCGATCGGCAAAACAATCGTGGGCGCGCGCCGCGCAATATGTTTGGGCCGGCGGGGCGGGGCGGGGCGGGGCGGGGTGGGGCGGGGCGTGTCACCCGAGGGTAGAAACACGACGACAAGTGTACACCGTATAGGAAATAAGGCAACAAGGCCGCGGGAGGTGTGAAACCAATCACAAGAAGTCAATAGAATCCGGGGCGGCGCGCTAACTTTCTCAATATCACCCCCTTTGCTACACTAGCACTGCCTCCAGGGAGAAACGTAAGGTCTCCCTCTCACTCTCGGTCCTGCCAAAAACCACATCGGCAACGGCTCTGGAGGAAAAACTTTGCTATTAAAAAAAATGTAGAAAGAATTTGTTGTTTTTTATGCGAAGGGCGGGGGGATGGTTTTCAATACATTATGAAGGAAAATATTACGTTTCTTAACCCCTTTCTTTCTTCCCCATGAAGGAGGAGATGCATTCCTTAGCACGGCCCCGCCCCGCCCGGCCCCTGCGGTAGACTGGGGCGCCCACCAGCCCATCGCGATTGATTTGAAATGGATGAGATTTTCCCTCTCCCCGCGAAGGCGATGTGCACCGTGTAACTGATAGGGGCAGCGGAGCGCCGCCAGGAAACACTAAAGAAAATATATATCTCACGAAGCTACACCACTTCGGGGAAATTTAGACTGCCATGTTCTGAACTGGAGTGAAATCCGGCATATACTAAGCAGAGGCGCCTTTTAAAATTACTATCAATGTGAAAAGGCACACAGAAAAGTCCGCAGTTAAGTCTCACCTGTCATAGTTACAGTTACATCACAGGTATTATGATGCTTAAACTTATCAATCCAATCAGATAACCCTTTTACACAACGTTGCTGCAATAAACTTCCAAAAACATACTTTGAGAGCTTCCTTTTTTGTCATACTCGTTCGATCGGCGCGCACACCTCAGACCGCTGCGTTCCGCTACGCCCTCTCCTACCACACTCGCTATATTCCCGCGCATTTTGAAATATTCAGAGCAGAGGGTATGGGCAGGTCGTAAACCAATTTTTATATACGTCTCGGAAGAGGGAAAAAGAAATTCACGCGGCACAAAAACACGCGCAGTATTCGTCTGACTACGTCTCGTCGTCGTAAAGGCCGAAATAACACCGCGAAATGTAAATAACGTTGCGCCGCAGCGCCGTGAAAAGTGCGTGGCGCGGGGAAACTTGCGGCAATAAGTTGCGCTCATTTTGAAACAATCGCTCCAGACCAGAGGACGCAAGTTGGGCCAACAGTGGTGCGCGCGTACCGTAAGCCACGGCCCGGCCCAGCCTGCCAGCGCCAAAACGCCTTTGTCACCCAAACCAGCAAAAGCGGTGTGGAGGGGAGATGAATGGGGCAGGGGGAGGGGCGAAGAAAAAGCACACACAATAAAGCGAGTAAACAAGACCGAGACAAACCAAACCCTGGGAGACAGTGAGAGGCCCGGCGGGCGCCGGGCGGGCCGAGCCGAGCCGAGCCGAGCCGAGCGGAGCCGAGACACCCCCTCCCCCTGCGGCGCGGCGGGCGCGGGCGCGGCACCACCATGGCCGGGCCGGGCCGCCCCCTCCCCTCCACCGCTCTGGCTCCTCCCACTTCCGCCCGCCTCGCCTGGCTCCTCCCCTGCCGGTCCAGGCGCCCCGGCCCCGCCGCGCAGCATCACACAACGTCTCTGCACGTGGCGCGCCGAGCACCTCCGCTGCCGAGCGCGACGGCCGCGCACAGACCACGTGCCCCGGGCCCGCCGCGACGCGCTCGCTCGCTGGCGACGTGCTGGAAGTGACAGCCGCGTGGCGTGGGGGCCTCGCCGGCCCCGCCAGCGGCGCCCTGTTCCCCAGGGGGGCACCCGCGACCAGCGCCACGGCCGGGCTGCCGGCCACGCTGCCGTTCTACAGCCAGGGGGGCCTCCTGTGCGACGACGGCCCCCCCGGGTCCCTCGCCAGCCTCGGCTCGGGGGGGCCCCTGTCCGTCCTGCAGCACCACAAGGTGAGCGGCCCGCGGGGCGTGGCGTGGCGTAGCGTGGTGGCGGCAGTGAGTCAGCAGTGCATCGCGTGTGTTGTGTTTAGCTTGTAGGTTTTAGAAACTTTACTTCCTTCACGAGTCGACGACAGAAAACGATTTGAGATTGTAATGTGAGTGTATCTTTCCATGATTTTATAGTTATGAATATGACGCCAAATAACAGCATTTTTACATTACTGTAATCTATCTGGAACTAGTGTGATAACTGACAATATAAACTCTCTTGGCATACCTTCAATCGGTGTCGTTTATCTTTCCAGAGTATATTGAGAATACTATTGGGAATAATACTGAGAATAATATTGTTACAATAAGTGCACCGTGTTCTGTCCATAAACTACGCCGGTGTCGCACTTCGCGATTCCATAAAACAATGCTACTACGCTGTCAGATCACAAACAAAAAGAGGGGCGTATCTTCGCGCATTCACGTGTGTTGTTTACTGGGGCGCGTTTTGTGTGCTGCGGCTGCTGAGTTGTGGGCGCGGTCTGTCATGTCCAGTGCAATAACGCACCCATGCTTCACCGCTGTTTTCTACCTTTTGCCCCGTTTCCCGGAGACGTTAACGCGCCGGCGCTGCATGCCGCCTGGCGCCCGGCCCGGCCCGGCCTCCCCCTCCTCCGTGCCGTCCTCCACGGGCCGGGCCGGGCCGGGCGCTGGCGGGCGCCTGGCGGGCCTGCAGACCCGCAACACACAGGTGCTCCCACGTTGCCTACGCACAAGGCGCCAGGTGCTGACGGAAGCACAGCAGCCGGCTAGACTGTTGCATAGGTTCTACCAAAGTCGCTAATCTGTATTTATAGTTGCTGTCCGGATAAGCCGCAGGTGATATAGTCATAAAAGGCCTGCTTGCCCTCGTGTCATGTCTACTCATTACCGTCTTTTTAGATACAACGCCGCGCGGATCGTCTTTCAAAATGTACGAAGCTCTCAACGAGATTTCGACGGGCAACTTATTAACTACCGGCCGCTGCCGCTCAGCGCAAAGCTCCCGCGCAGCCCCCACAAAGCACAGCGATAGCCTGAATGATTGAAAATTAATGATTTGAAGTGGCGTGGCGCGGCGCGGAGGCAAAGGGGGAGGCGTGCAGCGCGGGGCCCGCAAGCGTCACTTGATATTTTATTATGTGGGCAATTAGGGTGCTCAACGTTAATTACACAACAGCGAGTCTCGCTGTGCTGGTGCTGTGGATGTGAGAGTATATGTATGTGTGTGTGTGTGTGCGCTCGCGCGCGTGTGAAGAGGATGCATAGGCTGCCCCTCGCATCCGATCTCTATGATGGTCTGACGTCACCACGATACGTCAGCAGCACTAGCCCACCATCGGGACTTCGTCATGTGGTTTAAATATTGGCTCAACACTTTGCTACATGTTTTTACTTGAGCGGGTGTGATATTACGTATTGACCCACAAGTGATCAAAACTCGTACTGGATCCTAGTTAATAGGGCCTGAGTGACAGCACACAGCCGCGTTCTCCTCCCCCCTCTGCCTAATATAAAACTTAATAAACGTCACTTGTTCGCCCCCCCCCCCCCCCACACCTCCCCCCGTTTGTCCTCTCCTCTCGCGGTATCTTTTTTCTCTGTCAGTGCTCTCCACGCTGTCTCTCTCTTTCCTCTTGATGGAATAACACACAGCGACGACTGCACTGTGTTCGACAGCGCTAGCCAGCAAGCCCCCGCCAACTTGCCCGGGGTCGGTCGTGCTTTGAAGAGCTTGGGAGAGCTTCACCGTGCTTGCTCCACCCCGCCCCGCTCCGCATCGCTCCGTCCCGGGCGGCGGTCCGGGCGGGAAGGGTTCCTATGGAGAGTAACGCAATTACGGGTTGCAGTAGATGATCCTGTTGGTGCCATCATCCCCTGCCCCACCCCGCCCCGCCCGCTCCCTCCGCGCCGTCGCTTCTAATCCACCGCTCTGGACGGGACGGGACGGGCAGCCCCAGAGCGGCTCCTGACCACTCCCCGCGGAAAGTGAAAGTGACAGTCCGAAAAAAAACCTCTTCATTTGCAGACTCCATTAATGTTGAAATGTGACAATAAACGGGTTGGCGAAGGCGCTGAGCCCACGATTTTTCAAGGGAAAAAATTAGAATTTACTCAACAGCATTTAATGGCAAGTCACGGGGAAAAAAACTTAGTTTTTGTTCTCGTTTTAATTTATAATATTTTATTCGTCCATCCATGCGGGAAAAAAAGTTATGCAAAATGTTGCTCCTTTTTTTCTAACTATAGACACGCCCTAGCCCAATGGAACAGAAAAACCTCATGACACACATTAGAGGGTATATAATGTGTGCTCTTCTCCAGGATGTGACCCATTACCACTGTGGAGAGGGGAGCGGCGAGAAAGGGACCCACGGGCCCATGGGGGGCCGCGTCACAGAGTGCGAGTCACTTTTGCCGCAACAACGAAATAAGTGAACTCCCCCACAACAAATCTCGAATTAGTACCGCAAAAACGATATTAAAAATTTACCTATCGTTTTACGATTGTTGTAACGCTTTCCTTCCCTTCTTTTCGGGCACGCCGATCTGTTTGCTTCGTCACGGGCGCTGAGGCCGCCGCCGCCGCACGGCCGGCCGGGGCCGGGCGCGCTCAATTAAGCGAGTTACTCTGGGTTAACGTCGCTAGGACCGTTAGAAGGGGTCACGGATAGGAAAATAAATACGCCCGGCACGGAAATTACTCGGGCGCGCGCGGGCGCTCATGATGTCGGCCGCGGGGACACGGCAGCAACCGCAGTGCGTTTACAAGTACGACTAACTTAGTTGACACGGAATTATCGCGGCTGAAGCTGAAAGCTCGCAGCCCGCCACGCCCCGCCACGCCACGCCCCGCCACGCCCCGCCTTCCCCTCCCGCTTTGAGGCGCATGCAAAGTTTCCGGTGCGGCCACCTCCAGCTCCGCGCCGCTGCGCTCCCTTTCCCTCTGGAAGCCCCGCTAGAGCGCGCTAGAGCTGGAGGTGCCTGGAGGGCAGGCGCGCCCGGCCCCGCCCCGCCCGCCCAGGAGGCCACCGCCTTGTTGACACGCTGATTTATTTGCACAAACGTGGATCGGATTTCGTATTGACATGCGCACCGCGGCGCGCGGCCAGGCCAGGGGCCAGGCCAGCCCGGGCGGGCCCGCAAGAGAAATAATGAAATTATAATCTGTTTGGCCTTCCAGCCTTGGTCGAGCAGCCAATTCAATTACTGCGGTCAGGTCAGCGAGAGCTCGCCCCGCCCCGCCCCGCCCCACCGGCGAGTTATTTACGAAATAAAAACTTCGCTCGCACCCAAGGATGGGGGGTCGAACCCGCGGCGGAAGCCAGAGGCCAATTGTAGAACCGTCGGATAAAATTCCTCCCGCCAACGGGGAAAAAAATATTCCAATGACTTTGCCGTGACGATAATGAAATTACGAGCGAAATTTGGTCGCATCAGTCTGTTAGGGTACAATTAGAGGCACGCAGTCCGGCAAGAATTAATCCCGCACGAAGGGAAAAAAAATATAAAGGACGCGAGTCGTTTTAACTGGGCGGCCCTACTCTGTTCCGCAGCTGGCCGTTTTATTTCTCCTCTTTTCGAATGGGGGCCCCCGCCCCGCCCCGTGCCGGTCCCCGCAAACAAAAAGACACAGCGGCTGAGAGGCCCCGCCAGGCCCCGCCGCCCGCCTGGTGTGACAATTTGCATTAATTTACAGCATAAACCCAAATTAAAGGCAATAAAGCGAGACTGTGAGCCGCACCACAGCTGGCGGGCACACGAGCCAAGGCGGCGCCGAGCACAGCCGAGCGGAGCCGAACGCGGCGCGACGGGCGGCCGAACGGACCGCGCAGGCGCAGTGGCGACCTCAAAGTGCAGCAGAGTCTCCATACGCACCATTCACTGGAAACGGATGAAAACATCGTATGCAGTGGAATGCGTGCGTGTGCGTTGGGAGAGGGGGGGGGGGGCAACGCGATGCGGAGGGGCCCTCAAACGTCATACCCCAATTCTGGCGCGGACACATTTAGTCAGTTGTCTGTCTGATGTGCCCAGGCGGCCCTGGCGCCGCTCTCTCTCTCTCTCTCTCTCTCTCTCTCTCTCTCTCTCTCTCTCTCTCTCTCTCTCTCTCTCTCTCTCTCTCTCTCAGACACATTCACACACCACAACTCTCGCGTCCTTGCCACTGTTCCATCGCCCAGCCCAATTGCAAGGCTGATCAAGTTTGTCCGATCGTCATAGAAATTGATTGGCCATCAGCAGTAGTAGCAGCGGCGGCGGGCCCTCCGTGCTGGGCTCAGGGCGGGGTGGGGTGGGGTGGGGCGGGGTGGTGCCAAGAGGAACACCCGGAGGAACACCTGCCGCTCAGCGCGCGCTGCAGGCTAATCGCTTGGGATTACGCGCCACTCACAACACCATGCACTATTGCATTGCTACCGCGCAAAAAAAAAAAATAATTAAAAAAAGCAATAAACGACTGTTGAAAAGAGCGGTTTACCGCGGTTTGTTTTCGGTGGACAGCCGCACTGCTCAGAGTAAATAAGCCACTTTATTGGTTTGAGTCGGGTAACCAACTCCACGCAGATGACATAAGTTACGTCAATTGAAGTCGCAGTCCATCCGACCGGCCATGCCGTGCCGTGCCGAGTCTCGCGGCGCGAGGCGGGGCGGGGCGGGGCGGCGGGCGCCCCCTGCCCTGCGTATGGCCTTTAGCAGTAGAGGACGAAGTCATTGCACACCGCTGGGCCGGGCACGCGTCGCGTCACGGCGCCTCCCGCCGCGCCCGTGTGGCACGCGGCACGGCACGGCACGGCACGGCGGCCCAGCACACCCGCGCCCCCCGCGGCAGGAATCACAACAAAAACGCAACGGGCACGTGTGAACGCTTGCTGTGGGCCGCGATCGGTAAATGAGGCACGAAGCCCATTGTATCCCCCGGCCGGGCCGGGTCCGCCCGCGCCTCCCCGCGCCGCGCCGCGCTGCTCCCCCTCGCGCACCCCGCGCCGACAGGACCAGGACCGCATGCTGGGGTTTGCTTTGCGGCTACTTGCGGCCCGGACATCTGTTTGCAGCACTAGCGCGCAGCGGACCGTGAAAACAGCCATTCTGAGCGATATGAAAAATTACGAAGCAGCCGCACACCCTTTTCCTTTCTGCCTTCCCTTGCGCCGCACTGCTTCCGGTGCCCATCTCTCTCTCTCTCCCTCTCCTCGCCTCGGCCCGCGCCGGAGAGAAACGCGGCCGCCGCTGGCTGCTACCGGGCAAGTCCGTGGAATAATGCGAGAAACGAATTCACTTTAAAATCTTCCCGACGACGTCAAATCGAATTAGAAACCTTCGCCAAAAGAATACATCTGAAACGCCGCGCGGAGCGGGCTGGCGGGGCGGCGGCGGGCAGTCTTCGTCCCAGACGCTCCTTTCTCATAAGACATTTAACGATTCCTCTGTAATTCGGCTCGCCGGCACGGGCGGTGCAAACGAGATGGCACAGCAGCCAGGGCTTGACCTCCCTTTTCTCATCTCC
Organism: Frankliniella intonsa; assembly: GCA_033675135.1. NCBI lineage: Eukaryota > Metazoa > Arthropoda > Insecta > Thysanoptera > Thripidae > Frankliniella > Frankliniella intonsa. The sequence continues at coordinate 9,661,324 of CM066249.1, read as the reverse complement.
GGGGGGAGGGCTTCAATCTAACAATATTGTCTTATTTTTTCATTAGTTGCATCTCTTTTCTCTCCAGTTTTCTCTCTAATTCCACTTCGTGAAATAATAATTTTGACGTCCCACCCTTCTCTTGCCTTGCAGGTCCCCACCGTCCCCAGGATGTTCCTCCAAGGCTTCTGCTGCCCGCAGCCGGTGGCCGTGGACCCCAGGATCAACTACGGCACCCAGTCCAACCCGTGTAAGTAGCCCACGTGGTCCCAACCATTAGGGCGGCAGGGTATCGATCGACGGCTGCCGGTCCGGCCCCGGGCCGCCTCCGCCGCCAGCAGCAGCCTACCCGCTGCACCAGTGTCTAATGCAAATTGCCTGCTATCAGGATCGAAAATAAAACGTTGTAGTCGGGGGCGGCCGCCGTGGGCTGCCTCCTGGGAGCGGGCGGCGGCCACCCTGGGGACCGCGGGGCGAGGGGGCGGGGCGGGGGCGGGGCCGAGCCTGAAAGGGGTGTGTAAGGCAGCAGAGCGGGGGTGTTCGACAAGAGAGCTCAAGGACGAGGATGGGACGGGGCGGGCAGACGCCACCCTTTTCTGCTATAGCAACGAGGAAAAAATGTGTGTCGGTCAGGAAAGCTCTTTGAGGTTGTATGACCGCGCCTTAGTGCAGGGCTCCCGTGACCGCGCACATCTCTCTCCCTCCCTCTCTCTCTCTCTCTCTCTCCCTCTCTCTCTGGCCCCAAGGATCACTATTTGATTAGGCCGCCATCGGGTCCGCTGATCACCCTCCCCGAGGCGTGAGCCCATCAGGCTTGGCCCGGCCCGGCGCGGCCCGGCCCGGCCGGTGCCCCAGGGTGCTCCGCTGCTACATCGTGTTTGCCCTGTTCCTCGTGTGGTTCGTACAGTAGCGCGCGGCCCGTTTCATGTGGGCCTCCCCCCTCACCGCGGGCGCGTCAGGCGGCGACAGATTAACAGGCTGACATGGCGGCATGGCACCGGCGTGGCGGCGGCGCTGCTGGGCGCTGCTGGGCGCTGCTGGGCGCGCTAGCCCGCGCGCGGCCCGAGCCGCCTAACCTAACCCCTCACGCGCTCCGCTCGGTAATCCCATAGTCGTCATTACGGGCGGGGATCAGCACGACAAGTGTCCACTCCAGTCTGCGACACAGAGAGAGGGTGCGCGGCGGAGAGAGAGAGAGAGAGAGAGAGAGAGAGAGAGAGAGAGAGAGAGAGAGAGAGAGAGAGAGAAGGTGCGCGCGAGGCTCGCTCCTGGTCCAGCGGCCTGGCCTAGTGGACCCCGGCCGCCACACCACCTAAGTGGCCGGAGAGAGAGGGAGAGGAAGAGAGACAGAGACAACAGGTCCTGATAGAATTATCCGGTTTATTCAATGAAGACAACCATCGGGCAGGGGGAGAGAGGAGGGGGGGGAGGGGGATGGCAGGACAGGACAGCAAGCCGAGGAGCGGCCCGGACACGCACGCACGCGTCACGCACGCGCGCTCGTGCGACCCGGAAAGCACGACACACGCAATTACAGAACGCGTTGTTGTCCGCGAGGCAAATGTGCGACAGGCACACACTTGGGATGCCAGTGAAGAGGAGAAAAGGGCAGGAAAAACACTTGACTTGACAGAACCAGGTCACGGCGGGCCTAATATCTCGAATGAAACCGTCGTCCTTGTGAAGAAAAGGAATAGCAAACATTTAGCGCCAAGGCTTGTAAATTTACACATAATTCGACAACGCACGAGCACGGTAGTCGAGCGATTACTAGTCCATTACGAGGGCGGGGAACTCTTCGCCTCCCCACGAGCGCCTCCCCCTCCTCTCCCCTCTTCCCCCGCCCGCCCGGTCGGGTGGCTCGTGGAGGGGGCGCCATTCCCCATTCCGTTTGATCGGTAATGGACCCTCGTAACAGGTTGAGCACTGGTTTTCCAGGATACAGGGTTGTGGGTCCCACAATTTGCCATATAGATATGCACACAGAAGCCATTTGATTTATTTACCGAAATGAGATTAAGATTTGCTAAACCCACTGAATCGATAAGCGATGTGTCGACAGCGAGTGTACCGAGAGGTATTTGCCCCTGCAGGGGGTTTATCATTTTCGCGCGCTGAAGCAACCGGGTGGTTCGGGGCGGGGCGCGGCGGGGCGGGGAGGGGTGGCGCTTCTGCCCGAGCCAAGCCGGCAGTGTAGCCGCAACATAACACCCGCCTCCTCGTATCACGCGGATTAGTTATAATAATTGCTCTGCAAATTATTTAAGGACCAAACGAGGCGAAGAGCGGTTTATAATGTGCACGGCTTTTGTTGCCTGAATATTTAATACGGCAAGAGTGAGTAAGCGAGAGGGAGAGAGAGAGAGAGAGAGAGAGAGAGAGAGAGAGAGAGAGAGAGAGAGAGAGAGAGAGAGAGAGAGAGAGAGAGAGATGAGAAGGAAAGTGTGAAACGTGCACGAGAGAACCAAAGCGGGAGAGAGAAAGACTCAGACTGCCACAAGCACAAGCACAAGAAGCAAGCCAAAAAAGATGCATTATGCTAGGGTCACAGAGAGAGAGAGAGAGAGAGAGAGAGAGAGAGAGAGAGAGAGAGAGAGAGGGGAGGGGGAGGAGATGGGAAAGGAAAGGGGTGAGAGTAGAGAATGAAAGGAAGAGAGCGGGAGGGGGAAGTTTCCTAAGCCCCTGCGCCCCCTGGCGGCAGCACAATAAATTAAACGGAAAAGCATCATTCTATGAAAACACAATTTCCGCTACGCTAAAAGATGTTCTAAGCGCGTTAGGTCCATTTGCGGCGTCTAGTCTGGCTGCAAAGCCCCGTCAGGCCAACGGGGTGCGGGGCGTGCTGACCAGGCGGGTGGAGGGGGAGCGGGAGGGGGCGGCGGGAGTGGTGGGCAGGGACGGAGATAAGTGAATGTGCGAGCGTATGTGTGCGCGTGTGTTCAAATGAAGTACTCTGCCACAGTAAGTGGCTTTGAGGTAATTGCTGGGAGGCATTCACATCATTGAGGCTGGTTTTTGGTTTCTCGTCGTTTAATGTTAGTTTGCGTAAAATAAAAAACACATTGCCCTGCAAAACTCTTACACCTAATAATCGAAACAGTTTCCTTCGAAATTCTCTAGGAAACAGAGGGACTTGTTGTGCTCGAGCTTCCGCTCGGGGGTCCTGTCAGCGCCAATTAGTATCCGGCTGAAAAGCCTCGCGATAATCCCCCACTGCTCCTTATGCAGCAGCATCAACGTAATAAGTCCCTCAAAGGCTCGCCCAAAGAGTTTACATCATTTTCCCCGGCTAAATGCCCTCTCTAATGTCATGATTATAATGCAGAAATACGGGAGAGGTTTTTTCGCCGTCTCCTCCCCCGCCCCGCGCGCCAGAGGCTGACCCTCCCTCAGCGCCGCAGGGGCCTCGCGCGCGCCGCGGCAACACCCCCTTCCTACTCTTACCCCCGCGGTACCTACTCCCTATTCCGTAATTCGTAAATTGTACGCTTCGCCCGCGTAGGAGGGGCACATTATGATAAAGGGCGATTTCTGATGCCGCAGACTCGACGTACGAGGGCTACCCGCAGGCCATCCACGATGACCACTTCCACACCTACCGGCGCAAGCAGCGCCGCAACAGGACCACCTTCAGCGCCGAGCAGGTAAGAGATATCAGCGCCACTTCCCTTTCGGTTTTCGGAATTAAGAGATATACCTTATAGCCAATCGCATGAAGGCGTGAGCTGCTTACAAGTTCGCTCACCACTTTACGTTTCAAGCACACCGAGGGCTTAACTCACGGCGGCTCTTTTCCTTTCCTCTCTCTCGACGCAGCTCAAGGAGCTGGAGCGTGCCTTCACCATGACCCACTACCCGGACGTGTTCGTGCGCGAGGCGCTCGCCAACAAGATCAACCTGACGGAGGCCAGAGTCCAGGTGAGTGACGTCACTTCCAGGCCGGCCCGGCCCGGCCCGGCTGGCCGCACGCCACATCAGCCAGTAACTCAATAAGCCCAGGCAGGCCCCGTCCGGCCCGCGGAGGGCGGGAGGGAGGGGGGAGGGAGGGTTAGCAGAGGCTCGGGAGGGAGGGAGGTACTTTGCACCTACACCTAGTTATGACGGCGCATCATTTAATCATGGGCGGGGCGGGGCGGGGCGGGGCGGGGTGGGGCGGCGCCGCGCTAAGTCCCGGGAGCTACAAACTCGCGCCGAACTGCGGTACTCGAATCAATGGGCGGTACAGCCCGCCTAAAAGTAATTATCGTGCTGTAGAAATTTCCGATAACATATTTTTAAGGTATTGAGTAAAATGTACAATACTCGGTTTATCTCTAAACCGAGAAGCGGAAGGACAAAGTGGAGCGAAACAAAATGCCCGTTACATATAATATATGGGCCGCGCAGCTCTGGATCCATTTCATACACCATTCGATCAATGTTTTATACGAGACCAAAACACAGCGCCTACGATTCCTTTCACTGCGGTGGATCGAGGCGGGGCGGCTAGGCCGGGAGAGGGAGAGAGACGGTGCGGGGTGCGGCGGGGTGGGGCGGGGCCCTCCGGAGAGGAGCGCTGCAGAGCGGAGGGACGGCAGAGAAAACCATGAAAAGGGAATTTGTGAGAAGTGTCGGAATCCGAAATAGATACTCGATTTGGTGGGAGCCACTCCGGGTCGGGCCACCGTGGCGGGGTGGGGCGGGGTGGGTAGGGAATGTGTGCGCTGCGGAGAGGGTGAGGGAAAGGGGGGGGGGGGAGCCTTGGCAGGGCGCTTGGAAAGGCAGGGCCTGGAGCCTGAAGGGACCTGGAGAGGCCTGGAGGGGTTTGGATCGGCCGGTGCCTTCAAAAGGAGGCAACAAGCCATTCGATAAAATCCAATCACCGGAAAGTGAGTAACGCCCGGCGGCCTGCCGTCCCTCCCCGGCCACCCTACATCACAGGCCGCATGCGCGGGGCTGGGGTGCGGTTGACCGTTCACCCTACCCTTCCAGATCCTTTCCATTCTCCAGCCGACCCAGATATCGAGGTCGCTACCCCCTTCCGCCACTGCGCGCGACGTGAATCAGAAACGCTTCTGGCCGTACAAAACACACACACACACAAGTAACCATGTGACGATAGGGGTTCCCTCCCGCCCGGTGCATTCTCCCTTCATCGCGCTCGCCTGGAGAGGTATACGCCTCTCGCCTCTTACAATGTTGTATCGGACCTTATCGTTGTTCCCACACAGTGCGGCGGGTCGTGGAGGAGAGGGGTGGGGAGGGAAGGGGGAGTCGAGTGAAGGGGACAAAGAAGGGATAAAAGTGAAGGGGACGGGGAGAGCAATTGCATTGTGCCTCTCTTGTGCTTCACTAATTGGGGAGCATAATTCAAGCACCCATTCCACAATCTCCGTGAGGCGCGGCGCGGCGTGGCGAGACGTGCTGGCGCCCTCGCCCCGCCCCGCCCCGCCCCGCCCGGAGAGCAGGCGGTATGAGAAAACAGCGAGCCACGCCGCACGTATATAAAGGATTCCACAACCCCCACCTCTCTCTCCCGGCCGCCCGGTGCGGCCCAGCGCACCCCGCCCCGCCCCGCCGCGCTCCGCCTAGACAGCGCTCTGCCACACTCCTCGTACCTTGTCACATTACGTCACATTTCAGTTAACGTTTTTCCACTTTTCAATTTGCCAAACTGGCGGGGGCCGAGCCGGCGCGGCGGCGGCGGCTGCCGGGGGAGCCGAGCTGAGCGGAGCGGAGCACAGTGCACCGCCAGGAGCCCCACCGGCCCGGCCCGGCTCCAACGTCGTCAGATCTTGGCTCCCTAACTGAATTCTCCCTATTTCCCTGGAGGAGAGGAATATACTGAATATACTCACGTAAGGCTTCTCTCTCTTCCTCTCTCTCTCCCTCTCCTCTGTCTCTCTCTTCCCCCTTTTTCGTTCGCTTTCTTCGAAATCACAGAGAGCACGGAATCAGCCGGTTGGCGTGTCTCGCGGCCGACACTTTGGCGTTATTGGTTTAGACTCTGGACCCCCCCCCCCCCCCCCCCCCACCTCCCCGGCTGTTTTCATTTAACGCGAGGCGGACGCGGAAAGTTCTCCCATTTCACCGCGCGGAGGGTCCGGCACGGCCTCCCGCCTCGCGCCGCGCCTCAGTGTCCGACGCCACTCCGCGCCACGTGTCGGCCACGCGGCGGCGCGTGTCTCCACGGCGTGGCGTGGCGCGGCGCGGCGCGGAGGACACCAACAGCGACGGCAGGACCCCCCGTGCGCGTTTACAGGCCTTTAATGAGTCGGGACGCGACTTCCCATAGTGCGCACCGCTGCCGCTGCTGCACGACTTTATTGCGGCAATTTCCGACGAAAATAATCCAGCGGTGCGGGGAGAAGAGTCCCCCGCGCCGTCACTATACGAGACGAGTGGACGGGCGGCGCTCTTCTTTTGTACAGCACCCTTAGCACCCCGCCCCGCCCTGCCCCGCCGTATCTCTGCATCGCGCTCTTCACCGCTGCGCCACACAGGGAGATCGCCACTCTACCTGCTCGCTTACATCCAGCAGGCAAACTCTGAGGTTTTCCGCGCAGTGGCTCGGCTCGGCCGTGTGATTGCTAATCATTGTCTGGTTAAGATGTCGCCAAGGCGAGGCGACCGGCGGACAATAGAGGGCGGAGGCATTAAATATGTAGTGTACTCGAAATCGCATTATCACCCTATTCGCCGAGGGGAGGGAGGGAGAGACCCCGCGCGCCGCGCGCTCAGAGAGCAGAGGGTATACTATCAGCGGATGAGAGGGAGAGGGAGAGAGAAAGCGGCAGAGGGGATGAGGCTTGTCACAGCCTAATGACGATAAATTTACTCACAGTTTCAATCTTGGTTGGATTTCAGTTGGATATCCCCCTCGTTATATGAGAGGACGAGCTACTTTTAAAAAAATTGAGAGTGTCCTCAGGAATCACCCCAGGGGCCTCTGGTAAGCCCGCCGGCGCCTTATTCGCGAGGCCGAGGCGCCCCGGCCGGGAGGCGCTGCGGGGCGGGCAGGACAAATGTTGTGGATGGGCGCGCCGGGCTGCGGGGCGGGGTGGGGCGGGGCGGGGTGGAACACCACGGCCATATATATCCAGCGCATCCTCAAACGGATTACCGGCCGCACCGAGGCCTGTTTTTCTTCGCTTACTCTAATCACTGCTAAAGCCGCAGCCCACCTCGCCCTGCAGCCCCACAGCCACTGCTCCAGATTCCACATACTCGCGGATTGTCATAAAGTTCTCCGGAGATCTGATTGCAGGTGCAGTAGTCACCGCACAGTAGACACCATAAGCTGACGCGATAATGCATTTAAACTGTACTCACATTTTGCAGTGCCCGCCCCACCACAGGGGTGCGCGGTGGGGCCGATGAGCTTTGCGGTTGCGGTCGCTGTAAAGCCTCGCGCGCGTCTGAAAAACACAAAATAAAAAGATTTTAAGTCCTGAGCGTGAAGCGGGCATCTGTCGGGGCGGGGCGGGGCGGGGGGTGCGAGGTATTAGCTGCGGCTGGTGCGAGCTGGTGCACGCGGGGCGGGGCGGGGTGGGGCGGGCTCCCCTTCCCCGCGCCGCACCGCGCCACGCCGCGCCTCCCACCGGGCGGCCCGTGTTTATTGAGCGACCGCAACTATCACAATCGCAATAATTGGCGGGGCGAACAATCACACTCGGCGCAACAAGCTCCGCGGGGGGGACGCGCAGGGCGGGGCGGGGCGGGGCGGGGCGGGGCAGGGGGGCTCAGCTCAGCGACAAATCGCGCGCCAAATTAGGGTGTCACTCCGTGATAACGAGCTGCTGATCCGCGACAAATGAAGCGGAGGTGGCCGCACCATCTGCGGGCGGGACGGACACCGACCCGCCCCGCCCCACCCCGCCCCGCCCCGCCCCGCCCCACCCCGCCGCGGCGGGGGTTTGTTGATCGAGCAGCGTGTGTGCGTTAAACGGCCGTATTCATTGGCCAGTGCCCTCGAGGCTCTCGTGCGTGCGATCTCGTACGCGCGCTCGTGTGTGTGTGTGTGTGTGTGCAGTCGAAACAAAAGACTCGAGAGAGTGGCTGGCGGGGTCGTGTGTGTTTGTGTATGTAGCGAGTAGTGCGTGTAAGGGAGTAGAAGGAGAGATTCGCACGAGACTTGCGTGTTTGCACAAAGACCGCAACTCCTCTCTCCCTCTCCCTCTCCCCGTCTCTCTCTTAATCTCTTCAATCTTGAGAAAGACGCTTTGAACAAAAGTATCACTAAACGACCGTGAGAGCGTGAATAAGCAATAAAATGTTATGTTAAAAAGTTTTTAAAAAACATTCTCCATATTCTATTTGGTAACTGCCATGTGAGGCGTGGGCGTGGCGTGTCAGGCGGTCCAGCCGTGGGTCCACGTTACGAGGTATCATTATATTTGGGTTGCCGAGGGCATCGCAGGCGGGGAGCGGGGCGGCGTGGGGCGGGGCGGGGCGGGGCCCAGCAGCAAATTCGAAGCACATGCGGAAACCGTATCGTACCACGCCTATATTTACCCAACCAGATCACAAAGATGGAATCCGCGCGCGAGACTTGGCGCTGCTGAGCACGGCGAAAGCTGCCGCTGCCGCGTTTGCCTTAGGGTTTCACAAAATTTCATGCAAACAAAACCGTAGATTTAACACAGCAGGGGGCCCACGCCAGGACATTCTATCCATCAAGTGACAAACATGGCGCCCTCTCCTTCCCCTCGCCTCTCGCCTCGCCCGAGGTGACAGAGAGACATCGTCACACATGCATGAGCTCCTCAATCTTGTTGCTTTGTGGGATTCGCGCGGGGCGGGGGGGAACGGGGCGGGCACCAACTAACAAACGAGGTTCTGGACGGCGCGGGGGCGGCTGGCAGGCGCTGTAAGTGGGCCGACGTAGAAGGCTTCCTCACTTCCTCCAATCAGTGTACGCCCTGCGTTACAATCGTTATCCAATCACATAATTTCACGACAGATGATTTTATTTTATTTTATTTTTATTTTTTATTTTTTTGCAAAAACTCGAATTGCTGCTAAAATTTCATGGCTTTCGTTAAAGTCAGCAAGTAATTGTCCCGTTTCAGAAAATTTCATTAAGAAAATTAAAGAAAAATTCCTTTATGGTTTTGAACTTAGTATAAACTATTTTTTTCTTTTTTTACTGCACACACCGCCCCCTCGCTTAAAATTTATTACTGTCCAAAATATTAGAAAAAAATTCCAATCAGGATTGGAAATGAAAGCAGATGATATTGAAATCTTATACTAGCTGAAAATTTCTATGGTGTTATATTTATTTTGATTATTATAGTTTAGAAGTGACCGTTTTGAAGTCTTATATAGTTGTATACACACGTCATCTTTCCATTTTTATAACGTTTTCCCGAGAACGGGTAAAAATTACACTCGGATAAACCGCGCCGCCGGGCGCCGCAAGGCAACAATACCATGGGTAGGAGCCTCGCCTGGCTTCCCCCTCCCCAGGCCTGCACACGCGCGCCGCAGCACTGTGACAACCCGGCCCTCTCTATACTATTGCGAGAGTACAAGCCGATGAAACATCTCTTTAGTTTATTTTGATTTTATTTTTTTGCTAAGATGTAAGATGTATCATCTGCTAAAAATTCCAATCAGGATTGGAAATGAAAGCAGATGATATTGAAATCTTATACTAGCTGAAAATTTCTATGGTGTTATATTTATTTTGATTATTATAGTTTAGAAGTGACCGTTTTGAAGTCTTATATAGTTGTATACACACGTCATCTTTTCATTTTTATAACGTTTTCCCGAGAACGGGTAAAAATTACACTCGGGAGAACCGCGCCGCCGGGCCGCGCAAGGCAACAATACCATGGGTAGGAGCCTCGCCTGGCTTCCCCCTCCCCAGGCCTGCACACGCGCCGCAGCACTGTGACAGCCCGGCCCGCTCTATACTATTGCGAGAGTACAAGCCGATGAAACATCTCGTTAGTTTACTTTTATTTTATTTTTAGCAGATGATACATTCTAGCTAACTTAAATGACAATTACTAAACGTAAGATAATGTATCAGCTAGCTTGTACTCTCATGGCTGAAGTGGTGAGTGTGGCAAAATAATATACAGAGGGATTGTGTCGCCTCGCCTCGCCTCGCCTCGCCTCGCTCGCGCGACAATGCCTTGCAGTTGCCGCTGCCGCAACGGCCGATCAACAATGCTCGCTCGGACCTTTGGACGCTTGGGATTAAGCGACCCGTGCCCCGTCCCCTGATAGCTTTAAAATGAAAACGAACCTTACCTATTTTAATTTTTACTATCGTCCGAACTACCCTTCAGCCTCGACACTCTAGATAGAATGAAATAATTAAAGACGCCAATCAACGTAAATGGAAAATAAACATGTAGCTTTAAAATGTATCATCTGCTTTCAATTCCAATCTGGATTGAAATTTTTTGCTAAGATGTAAGATGTATCATCTGCTAAAAAGAGGATTTTTACACGGTCGCGAGCGGAACGAGCGCAACGAGCGAAACTTATTCAACGTCTCGGCAACAATGACCCCTCACCATTCTTAGTGTCGTTTTGTTGGAATGCGCGCAACGAGGAACCAGCGCGCGGGCCGCCAGGCGGCCAGGCCCGGCCGGAGCCCGTGCAATTTTGACAGCTCCTCCACGGGCTCCTCGAGGCCCTGTGCTCGGCCCGGTCCCGGGGCCGCTCGCTAACGAGCCGCTCGCCAACACCGTGCCTCGCCGGCGGGGGCGGGGGCGGGGCCGGGCGGGGGTGGGGACAGGCCTCAGGGAGCCGGCAGGCGCCGCCCGGCCGCTCTGTGCTCCAACCAAATACGAGCCATCCCCCGGCGAATAAGTCGCCGTGGTCACGGCAGCCATGTATCAGCACCTTGCACTTGTGCCACCGCGCCGATGCACTTGTTCGGGTCGCCGGGGGCGTGCTCGGCCCGCGCGCCCTGCTCCAGCGCAGCACACGCGCGACGGTCCAGCCGGGCACAAGACAATGGAATCTTCACGGCTTCCGACGATCACTCGAGCTAACAAACAGCAAACAGCACGACGCGGAGACTTAAAGCCCTCTCTAATCGCACATTTGTGTTTGCTTCTCCTTAGTACGGCAAAGGAATGAGTTTGCAGCGGAGGGCGACAATGGGGACTCTATTTCTGCGTCTAATTGGCCGGCCCAGCCCAGCCCGCGGACCCCCTCCCCTCTCCTCCCCCCAGGAGTGGGCCTGGGGTAGGGAGGGAGGGAGGGTTAGGGTGTCGCCGAGAAGAGTGTTTTGTTTGAATCACGCCCGAAACAAATTCCAAGCGGATGGAGCGTAGCTGGCTGCCCCGCCCCGCCCCGCCCCGCCCCCACCTTGTCCAGCCGGCAGCGCCCCTCGGCCTGCCCCGCAGCCACATGTCGCGCCTCCCCTGCTGCCGGCGCGTCGCGTCGTCTGCTTTTGCAATTCGTTGTGCGGGGACTCATTTCCACGCCTAATTGGATCTCTACTCGTCGCCGGGCCGGGCCGGCGCCCCGAGCGGAGCGAGTCAAGGAATCCACCGTGCCGTGACTCGAGGGCTGGCGGCCGGGGCCGGCGCAGCGGCCTACATGTAGGGCTCCAGCCCCGCCCCGCTCAACCCCGCTCAGCCCCGGGCGGGGCTACCGGGAAAATTACTCCCAAAATAAACTCGCGGCCACCAAAGCCGAGCAAAGGTGTGATATGCCACGTTCGTTTAAGATGTTAACCTTCTGTTGGTACAAAGATTTAAACTAGCAGTGGACTTGGGGCGCATAGCGGGGCCTGCCTGGAGTGGTCTCCACTGCCGCTGCATGCTTCGTCCCCTCCCGCACCGCCTCCAGGCATGCGCTAATAAGACAACTGGGATTGTGGAGGGGCCTTACCGAGCTTGCCAGCTCCTAGGCAGAGACGCTGGGGGATGTCCCAGGTCGCATAGATATAGCCTACATTTCGCAAAAAAACAACAAATAATATATGTTGTTTATTGTTTTCTGTTTTCAGGTTTGGTTTCAAAATCGGAGAGCCAAGTTCCGCAAGAATGAAAAAGTAAAAGATGCGCTCCGACGAGAAGAAAATCAAGACGGAAAGGAGGACCAGAAAGACGAAAAGGTTGGTTTTTCGATAACGCGCGGCCTTGGAGAGTCTTATCAGAGCCAGAACCTCGGGCAGCCCGCTGCACGCGGGCTGGGCCAAAGTGACATTTGCTCGCTGCGCGCCCTCGCATACATTCCCAATTCCTCTTCGCCATATACAGAAAAGAACAACCTTGTTGGCACACACGCGCGCGCGCGCGCACACACATACCCACACTGTAAAAAATATTAGTAATTTTACCAGCCACTGGTTGGGGAGATTTCATGTACATGGTTCGGGATTTGCAGTTATATGGGTTTGAAATTTGCCTACTGGAATGGAAAGAAGCCTTTGCATGCCACTTTGGCTGTGAAAGTATCCTTTCCTGCCCACGCAAGTGAATTTACTGACAACATTGACTGCAAATTTCCCTACGTGGGCAGGGAAGGGTGCCGTCTGCGCCCATCGATGGTAAATTTCCCCGCCGCGGTAGGGGAATTCCGTTACCATGGGCAGGAAAGTGTACTCGCGCAGCCCACCACCAGGAAATCTCCACGCCTCGGGATTGGAACATTCCTGCTAGAAGTGTAAACGGGCCATTTTGGCAGCTCTTCGATAATGCGAGAGCAGGAAACTTATCAGCACCGACCATTTTGTTGTCAAAATTGCCCTACCACAGCATGGGTGTCTGGTAAAGGGTGTGCTGTCAGAAAGTACCGCTAGATGGCGATGCAGTCAAAAGGTTTCTTACGTGAATGAATATTTGCTCTTAATTCAAAGTTTTCTGAAATAATTTTATTTTGTAAAATGTCTTATGCTTGGTTAGACAATGCCTCTCATTTAAGGTACGCCATTTACTAAAAACGGTTATCATGTCTCAGAAAAACGCTCTTGAAGTTCAGTGCGCGGGGGTGTCTCCACATACTCTCCTTGGTTAGGTGCAGCTGCGCACTTCACTCGGGCATGAGGTGCCCTGCACATCATCACATTTTTGAGCCAGTTAAATCTTACTGATTGACGTCCACCGTCGTCGCGCTCCTCTTTATATCAAGTATATGGTAATATTCCCCGATCATCCTTTCGAAATCCACTTTATAATTGCATGGCAACGCCGCCTTCCATGCCCTGGGCTGGAAATTTGCAGACGGTGGGCCAGAAAAGACTCCTTTCCTGCCCACTTAGTAAATTTACTAGGGGGGGCAGGAAAGACTCCTTTCCTCACCAGTTTGGCATGTAAAATTCCCCACCATGGGCCGGGGATTTCCTGGCTATTTGGGTTTGCAAATTTACTGAAGACTAGCTGGCAAGGGAGCGTTGCCACGCCGGGAGGGGAAAATTCCCCCTAATTTTTTTTACAGTGCACACACGGCGGGCGCATAAAGCGCTTTACGGTGTCTGTGAGATAGGCAACCCGCCCGCCTATCAAATTTGAATGGCAAATGCAACAATAAAACACACCGCTTGAAGCGAGCTTTCCTTCCCGTTGTGTGTCGCTGTTTTTCTTGCGCTGAGCTGGCGGTGCATTATGTATGGCGCGAGTGGCAGCCGTGGCAGCGCCGAGCCGTGGCCGCCCCGCGCGGCCAGCCCAGCCCGCCCAGCCCGACCCGTTATTACGGTTTAGGCCCCTTTTATCAGCATTTGCAACGACAAAGCAGGTCCTTTGCGAACGGCAAGCAAATCCCCGGCGCAGTAACACGTCGTGTCGCTTCCGGCAGATGATGGAGGTGGACGGCGAGCGAGGCAGCGTGGCGGGCGACTCGGAGGCGGCCGAGGACGCGGGCGACGCCGCCCCAGAGGTCGGCGGCGGGGGCGGCGGGGGCGGCGCGGACGGAGCCACCTCGCTGCCCCCGCCCGACAGCAGCTCGTCGCCGCACAGCGCCCAGGGCCACGACGTGACCGAGGTGCAGGTGCGCGTCGACACCCGGCTGCGGCCCGTGGGCGACGAGCACAGCCAGGACCACGACGTCTCCAGGATGTCGCGGAGCGCGAGGTGGGTACCGGTCAACGAGCACGTCTGCCTCTACCTGAAGTTCGTGACGGATGCCTAAAACGCCGAGTTCCCTTCCCTTCTTTGTGCAGCCGCTCCCCGGAGCCGCTCCGGTCGGCGAGCACGCCCGGCGCGGCGGAGACCAGCACCAGCCCGCCGGCGGCGGCCTCCGAGCCGCGGGGACACCCGGAGCGCCCGGAGCACGCGGCCGAGCCGGCAGCGCTCACGCCGTCCAGGTCGCCGCACAACTTCCATCACTTGTTCCACAGCTTCCCGGAGAGGTGAGTGAGTGAGTGCACACGCGGCTCCCGGCCCGCCCCGCGCCGCCCCGCGCCAGCGAGAAGAAAGTTGATCAATGCCGATCCCGCGAGTTTGGAGTGCGCGGCGCGGCGCCGCGCCTCACCTGCTCGGGGGAACAGGAGGAAGGGGAGCCTTTAGGGGATTACTTTCCTAACTTGGTTACTCTCTTTTTTTTATCCCATTTCCGTCTGCGGTAACGTAATTTCTAAAACTTTTCCTTCTATCAAAAATTCATCTGCGTTTTAAAAGTTTTTATCAACCTTGTCCCGTGCTCTAGAGTTGCGCGTCCGAGAAGAGTCCCTCTGCCTTCTGCGGCCGCGCCCGCCCCACCCCAGGCCAGGCTTCTCTCTTTACGCCGCGGCTTCTCCTCTTATTGGTGGCTACTCATTTCATTACCATATTTTGGCTCATCCTAAGACTTTAAATTACAAATTCGAAATACGATTAGTTTGCATTTTTTTCCCCTGGCCGCAGCGAATGTATTCGTTGGTGGGCTATGCTAAGAGCGACCGAACCAAGGTGTGCCTCGGGAGGAGGGGGAGGGGGCCTCTCAAGAAGGAGGCTTGGAGAGAGGACGGACGAGAAACGCATTCCTTCATAAGTCCATCACGCTAAAAAAAATATAACTAAAACAGCAAAAGGAAAGGAGGTAAAGCAAAAGAGAGTGGGACTGACAATTACGGCGTTGTTGTTTATTCCAATGTGCCAGCAAGATTGGCGCGCAGCGGGCAAATTTCACCGCATAACACGATGTAAGGGGGCCTCGCAATCGGGATGGGATGAGCACCAGCAGCCGAGCAGGGCCGGGCTACGCCGCTACGCCCCGCCACGCCACGCGTCGCCATGCTGGTACATTGCGCTAGCCATTAAGGTTTGCCCAATTGTTTTAATTGTTGTCTGCAATGTTATGGCGCTAACTAACCGAGTGATGGTATGAGAGAGGGAGCAAAGGGGTGGTGGGGCGGGGTGGAGAAGGAGAGGGAAGCGGAGGGAGAGGGAGAGAGGGAGGGAGATGGAGCGAGAGAGGCCGTAGCTCCGGCTGGCCCGCGGAGGGCCGTGGGGGCCGTGCCGGCCCCGCCCCCTGGCGCCGCGCCCCGCCCCGCCCCGCCCCGCAGCCATGCTGCCTGCCTGGCCGCGGCACTGAATTAGTTGCTGGAAATGAAGTTGGTGCGGCATAGTGAGAGCCCAAGGCGTGCCTTACGGCCCCCGGCCTGCCTGCCTGGCCGGAGCGGACCGACAGGGCAAGCCAGCAGGGTACCCGCCCCGCCATAAGTTTGCGTGCGGTTGCTCCGATCAATATTTCTTTATTTTTTTTCGGTTTCTTTCTTGCCGCCCCGTGCCCCGTCCCGCTTGGCTGGACCACGGACTCGGCTGGACGCGGGCCAGCGCGGGCCGGGCCCGGGCGGGCGCGCATATAAACGGGCACCGGACGCGAGCGGGGCGACTTGTCTCGGGTCATTGGCCGCTGTTTGGCGACGGAGCGGGCGCCACTTCCGGTCAAGAAGTGTCAGCGAGCGTGTCCGGTTAGCAGCCACGGCCGGGCAGGAGTGGCGTTACTGTTTCGGGAGGGAGCTAAATCACGGCGGAGCGCCTAAACAGAAGCTTTTCGGATGAAGGGAAGAGGCCTCCTCCTGCTCCTCCTTGGCCGGGATGGTCAAGTCGCGGCGGGGCGGGGCGGGGGCGGACGAGGGAGGGATCGGGGAAGTCAAGTCTCTGCGGCTGGCGCTGCGGTCGGCTGAGAAACGTCACGTTGCGTTAACATCGACGGGATTTGCACTCAGCACAGCATGCCATCTATCATTTTGCATCAGATTTGGGGGGAGGGGGGAAGGGAATGCTGAGCGCCTAAGTCGCGGCCCGCAACAAAAGGGGAGATGTTTTGACTCGCGCGGATATCGCGTTTCGTGAGATATTCCGAGGATTTCCTTCCTCTTGGGAGCAAACGGCGGGGGCGGGGCGGGGCGGGGTGGGGGCGCACACACGGACCGGCAGATGTGGATGCGCGGAGGAGGAGGAGGTCAGGCCAAAAAAGGAAAGGAGTGTGTAAGTGCATTTTAAATGGAAACCGTCTAGAAATCGATCCGCGGACCTAGCGGTTTTGCAATACTTGCGGTGGGGGGCCCGGCCAGTACAACAGCGATAGCTTTTCCCTCCGAAACCTATCAGCCAGGCTGTGGGTTAGCAGAAGGGTGAAAAGGGAAGCGGAACGGCATAGCCCTAGTCGGAGAGGTGCACGCCAGCAATAAACGCAAATAAAATTTCTGGGATATGAAACGATATTATCTCGGTCCGAATATTTGCGTTTGATATGCTAATCAGCGTTATGTGTTTACCGTTACCGGTATTCATGTTCCCTTGGCCGTTCGTTTGTCTGTATCTCCCGAGCGGGGCGGAGAGGGGGAGCAAAGCGAGAGGGGTGGCGTGGCGTGGCGTGGCGTGGCGCGGCGTGGCGCGGAGCGGCGAGGAGCCCTAACCTCATCAAACGTAACCCAACCAGCTCCCGTGCGCGCGCGCGCTCGCGCTTTTAACTGGATCAAACCTCAAACAGGAGCGACGGTGGCGGGCGCCCTGCAGCTACCTGGCTGCTCGGGTGCCTGCTACCCCACAATGGCTCACACGGCTCTCCTCTGTTGCAGCGGCGCGCTGCGGTCCCTCGAGGGCCACGGCCACGGCCACGGCGCGGGGGCCCTGGCGCCCCTGCCGCCCTCCCTGGGGGGCCAGCTGGGCCAGGGCCTCGGCCAGAGCCTGGGCCAGGGCCTCGGCCAGGGCGCCCACCGAGGCAGCCCGCCCTTCTTCTTCCCGCCGCACTTCGGCCCGCACCTCGGCTCGCAGTTCAGCTCGCCGCTGGGCTTCCACGGCCTCAAAGGTACGTACTCACAAGTAGTCCCCACCGCAGTCCTCGCCACCTGCTCACCTGCCCGGCACTGACCCTCCCCGCCCACCGACTTACGCAGTCCACCCGCGTTGTCGCTGCGCCCCAACCGCCCCGCCCCGACCTTGGCAGGCGCCTCCCACCTGCGCCCCAATAACGAGGTTATTGTTTTTCAGTTTGGGCAGTCAGAGCTGCTCCCCCGCCGCCCCCCGCTATACGCCCCTTCCTCCAGCCCCCTCCCCCCTTTGCCGATCCGCGCCACCCTTCCCCTCGGGGTCCTCCTCCTCACGCAAATTGGTAAAAGGAAACTTGAGAAGTACTTGGCCGTGCGCGCACGGGCCCTAACAGCCGAGCGGCGCGGCGCGGCGCAGCGCGGCGCCACTGCCATGCCGCTGTGCCAGCGCAGCGCCGCCGGTCTTCATAATTCATCCACTATAATCCGGTTACCCCATCTCTCTCACAGTCATGATACAAATTTCATAGCGCATAATTCGATTCTGCAATTCCGGCCGTTGCTTACACACGGCACCTCGGCCCGCCTGAAGGAGGCGGTGGTGGGGGGAGTCGAGGGGGGAGGGGCGGAGGGGGCGCCGGCGCTGCGGAGTGGCACTCGCAAAAGGGCGGCCGTGAGGTCAGCAAACCGCATTAGCATGTAGTGAGTGCTGACCGGCGCCGTAATTGGGGAGGCAGTGGAGTACAGGTGGGGTGGAACCACACTGGAGAGAATCTTATTGTAACGGATCCACCCCATTCAGCAGCACTGAATTTATTTTAGGGGGGGAGTTTTTGAGGGTCGATTTGATGTGTCAATAAAAATCGTCCGAGGGAGCGGGCTTTTCAAAGGGAGCGGCGGAGGGGTTGCCTTCTGTGCTCGCGGCGAGGAGGGCGAGAGCGAGCGAGAGAGAGAGAGAGAGAGAGAGAGAGAGAGAGAGAGAGAGAGAGAGAGAGAGAGAGAGAGAGAGAGAGCCTGAGGGGTGGCGGCAGCAGGTCCTCAGAGACCCGCAGAAAGAGGCGGAGTGATGGGATGCAATAAACGATAGTGAAACAGAACACCGCACCATATTACATTAAAGTGTAATTCGCAGGAAGACGAGGCGCGTCCCTTTTGCTCTGGACGCGTCAGAGATAACAGAAAGTAACAGAAAACGAAAACGTGTGTTCCCGTGGAGTGTTCCTGCCAGACCGCGAAGAGCCTCCAGAGGAGGAGAAGGGAGGGAAGGGGGAGGGAGGGAGGATCACGGCGGGCTGCGGGGATACATCCCCCGCCAGAACTAGATCCGCTTCAAGTAGGTGTTTGTCCCAATCCCGCCGCCCCCCTAACGCAGAGCGACGGCTTGCGATATTCCTGGTGACAGCGAGGGGGTGGGGCGGCCATAGCGAGACAAGAATTTATGATAATATGGGTCGGACTGGCGGCGGCCCGCCCCGCCCCGCCCCGCCACGCGCGCTGGCTGTGAGGTGGGCTCTATTGCGTTACACGGCTATATTACATTGTGGTAGCGCTCCGGCGCCGCTCCGCTCCACGTCAGAAAGAAGCAAGTCAGGGACACCTGGTGCTCTCCTACCCCGCCTCGCCCCACCCCGCCCCGCCCCGCCGCGCCCCGAAGCCCCAGCCGCGCGATATAGGCAGGCAATCAATGTATTCCCTTCACCAAACATAGTTTGCGTTGTTTCGTCGTTGGTTTTACGATGATAAAATAAGGCCAAAAAAAAAGGAGGCAATTTTTTTTTCTCCGACACAAGAAATAGTTGAGATCCTCTTCGGTTAACCCCCTCGGAGCCCCGCGAGCGGCTCGGCTCGGCTCATCCCCTAAGGCCAACAAGCAGGCACTCCCATCATCAGGCACAAAATGGCAGGTGATTTCCTCCGTGTCAGGGATAAATCTCTCGGCCGAATAGCGACCCCCGGCGGAGCTGAGCGGAGCGGGCCCCGCTGGCGCCTCGGCAGCCGCTGGTGGGGGCGGCGCGGGGCGGCGCGGGGCGGCGCGGCGTGGCGCGGCGTGGCGGGGCTTACACGAGCTGACGAGTCCACCTGTCAGAAACGAGATCAGTCCGGAGCCCCCTGCCTGGAGCCGCCTGGAGCGCGGAAAGCGAGCCCGAAACATGTTGCCGTCACTCCATCTTCATCGCTCTCCGTCTCTCTCGCACCCGCCCTGCTCCTTCCGGAAGAAATAGCATTACATCGACCCCGTTTGATATTTACCCTCACGTCCCACGTCCGGCCGGCAGTGTGCTTCGGCTAGATTGTGAGGCCTAGGCCGGGTTAGGCGCGGCCGCAAAGTCCATGTTTGCATGAGAATGGGAACACAGCAAATGCCAGCGCTCGCCGCTCACCCGCGCAAACTTGCGGCGTGGCGCGGCGCGGCGGGGGTAGGTCTGATGGGGAGGGAGTGGGGGGTGGGCGGGGAGGGGGGAGCGGCCCCGCGCCGCGGGCGGTTCAGTCCCGAGCTCAGGTGTGATGCTGGGCCGTAAGTTGATTCGGAGCGCTGCGAGAATTAATTTCATCTCGGCAGCCACCACAACCCCCTCCCCTCCCCTTCCTCCTCAGCATCCGAGCGCCGCTCCCACTGCCACCCTCTCAATTCATCTTTCAGCAATTGTAACGCAGACTAATGGCGCCGGCTAATTGGAGTGTGACCGTAGAGACAGTGGGACCAGCCCGGCCGGCCGGCTGGGCCTCGCCTGGGCCTCCCCGGCCCGGCCCGGCGCGGCGATGAGATATAGACCCTCGGGCATGACCGCTCTCCCAGCCCGCCCGGGCCGGTCCGGTCCTAGCCCAGCCCAGGAGGCGGTGTAGTCGCGCGAAAAATTTACATGGCAAGCATGCGCGAGCAAAGTCGTTATTGTCGCGAGGCGCACGACGGCGGAGTGTCGTCAATTTTGATTCACATCGCTCCGAGAGCGGGTTGTCACCTGAGACCGCGCGTCTAACGAACGACGCCGAGGCGTGTGCATGTGTGTGAGTGTGTGTGGGGGGGATATTAATGACGGCCCGATTTCATTTGTCGCATACGTGTCGCACACTCCTCTGTGTGTTTGGCTCATCGCCTCTTCTGTTGCAGCCTTCCCCGGGCTGTGCGCCTGCTGCCCGATGAAGCCCCTGGGGCTGCTGCCGCCGGGCGCGCCGTCCAGCCCCGCCCCCAGCCCCGCGCCCCACCCCCAGCCGCCCCCGCAGCCCGAGCCGCCACCCTGCCGGGCCGCCACCGCCGCCGCCTCCCCGGACCAGCAGCGCTCCTCCTCCGTGGCCGAGCTCCGGCGGAAGGCGCAGGAGCACCAGGCGGCGCTGCTGCAGGTCAGTCGCATCCCCAATGTTCACATGTTTCAAAACGAAACGCTCTCACATTTTCACTCAACCCAGTGACGACCAAACCAAATTTTTTAAGCGACACTATATGTATGTGAATGTAGGTCTAAGCCCCGTTTATGTATTTTCGCAGAGCCTCCACACCATGTACCAGCTCCCTCAGCTGCCACTGTCGGCCCTGGGGCTTTTCAACGGGCCCCTGGGCGGCTCGCTGGGCGGCTCGCTGGGCAGCTCGCTGGGCCTGCAGTACGCCGCGCTGCACCGGCCCGTCCAGGACACGGCCGCCTCCGCCGCCGCCGCGCACACCCCCGCCCCCGCGCCCTCGCCGCCCCTGCGGGCCTAGGCTCTGGGCAGCATTCAGAATAAAAAGTTGGCACAACTAGAGAGCGGGGCGGGCAGGGGCGGGAGAGGGGCACCCCTTGACGTGCAGGCAGCCCCCTCCCCTTCAAGTCCAATAGTTTTGCGGGCGCCGCAAATGCGATTACTGAGTGATCGGATTGCCGCCTGATGGACAGACTGGCGGGGGTGGCCTGGCCTGGCCGGCCACTGCGGGGGAGGCGTTCCCACGCGAGCGCTTTCTGCATAGTCTTGTGGACCTAAGGCACCGCGATGGACGAGTACAAAATTCGCAAATGCCCCGATAAAACGGGCGCTGGCGTTTGGAAATCAGTATTCCAGTATAGCCAATTGTCAAATGACAGTTTGCTGGAAAAAAATGTTTAACGTACCAAAGAGACCGAGTGGTCTAGTCGTGAGTTTGGGCTCGTAAGTGTATACCAATAATTGAAAGCTGTGTATGTGATATGTAGTTGTGATGAACATTCTAGTTGTTATTTCCTTGTTATGGTACTAAAAGTGCTTTGCTGCTTCCTGCAACAGGCTTTATGCTTGTAAAATTATACACTCGGTTGTTTACATATTTAGTCACGTTTTGCACTGGTCACGTCCAGGAAACAATAATTATACCGTGGATTTTCCTTGCTAACATTTTTCTCACCAGTTCTTGTCACTAGACTCCTTCGACAGATTTTCAATTGCAAAATGCAAAATGCAAAACGAGAAATGAAGTGCTTTAAAGTTTCTTAGATCCCCTCGAATCTTAATATTTAAGTTTAAGCCATATTTGATCTAGAAAATATAGCCGACGAAAGGATTTGTTTTGTGATAATTCATTTTAATCTTCGCTCACCACGACGAGTTTATAAAGATAGATAATGCAATAAACCTTACCGTGCCATAGTAGCGAGTACTACTTATGTGCACTGCTATTAAACCCCCAACCTCTTCGTAATTTATGGCATTGTGGAGCCCTGCACAAACAATATGTATTCTGTAACGAAATCTATACGTGCAACGCATTAAAGACAAGTTTGAAAAAAATAAAAATAAATTGTAAACTCCGACAATTTTTCTTTTCCGTGTCCCAAATATTTGAAGATGCTATCGCAACGATAAACGTGCTATACTCGAGGCGCTCACACCTCGCGGGGCGCAGTCGAGTAAGGCCCCCTCGGCCTGGTGGACCTCGAGCGCGCCCGGCCCGGCCGGGCCGCCTATATCGATCAGCAGGCTATGACGGGAGGCAAGGTCCGGGCCGAGTGCGGGAGGCAAAGCTGTGCGGCCAATCACAGCGGCGGGCCAGGCGGGCCGAGGCGCCGCGGGGCGTGGCGAGGGTGGCGCCTCGCTCGCGGCGGCCGCGGGGTGGGGGCGGCAGCGCAGCGCAGCGCCCGCTAAAAGGTGCAGGACCAGAGCGCCAGCGCCAGCGGCCATCGGCCCGCCCCGCCATGCGCGACCCGACCCGACCATGCGCCCCGCAAAACAAGTCCAGGTGACGCTGGCCCACGAAAGGCATACATAGGAGAGAGAGTGGGAGAGGGAGAGAGCGAGAGAGAGAGAGAGAGAGAGAGAGAGAGAGAGAGAGAGAGAGAGAGAGAGAGAGACGGGAATAGGGGAGAGGAAGTGGAAAAGAGCGAAAGACAGAACAGGCGGCAGGATGGGAGAGTGAGTGAGAGTGAGAGTGAGAGAGAGAGAGAGAGAGAGAGAGAGAGAGAGAGAGAGAGAGAGAGAGAGAGAGAGAGAGTGAGAGAGATAAGGGGGGAGTGAGAGAGGTGATAAGAACCATTAGGGTGACCCCTCGCCTCGCCTCGCCTGCCGGGCCGGGTCTCCCCCTCGCCAATCAAGTCGTTAGATACCGTGCTCCCTCACACGCCTCCCCCGCTCCCCTCCCCGCCTGCTCCCAATCTGCTCGTTAAGCCTTCCGCACCCCCCCCTCCCCGCCCCGCCCCGCCACGGCCACAAGGCTCATGATGTGATTGTTGGTGTTTTGGTAGCGCAGGAAGCGGGGCGCCGTGAGGGTAGGCAGACCCGCCCGCCTCAGGTGTCGGCCGGGCCGGGCCGCCTCCCAGGCGCTGGGCTGGGCGCACTGCGGCCGCCCCGCCCCGCCCCGCCCCGCCCCGCCCGGCCCGGGGGCTCAGCGCGGAGCAGCGCGGCGCAGAGGAACAGGAAGGAGGAAGAGACGCGGATCAAATAAGATAGGCGGTACCAGGCCGGGCCGGGGCCCCCGATCTGTAGGGCGCTGGTTGGAGCCTGGGCCTTCCTCACATCACCAGGCCGGGACCTTGCTCCCGCTCTATCCTATCTCCTTGTTAGCCCCTTCCGATTCACTCTCCCTCAGTGGCATCAAACCGGCCGTGCCTGGCCTCCCTCCTCCTCCAGCGCCCGCCCTGCCCTGCCGTGCCCTGCCCGGCTCAGGAGCTGCCCGCCTGGCCGGCCGGCAGCGTGCCTCCTAGCGGCGTGGCGTGCCCGCTGTGGGGCGGCGGGGGCGGCGGGGGCGGCGGGGGCCCGGGCGGAGCGGCTCCAGGAGCCCCGCGGTCGATGGGAGTCCCGCGCTCAGCGGGGACTTGATTCACGCTGCCGAGCCTGGCCGGGGCGGGCCGGGGGCGGGGGCCGCCTCACTCCGCCCCCGCCCCGCCCCGCCGCACCACGCCACGCCACGCTCCGCCCGTGACCCAGCCGCATCGGCGAATCGAGTTAGAGGTTTTCGTGACGAAGGAACAGAGCGGGCCGCTCCGCTCCGGCGCTCCGCTCCGTAACACTATCATCGGCCGCTAATAGAAATCCCTCCGCCCGCCTTTATCAAAGGGAATTAAAAATCATAAACATCCCAAGAGAAGAACCGGGGGGAGGGGGGAGGGGGAGACGTGATAGTGTGGTGAATATTAATTCTGCCAGAACACGACGGTCTGTGACCTCCCACCTGCAGGTCTTACTTTCCCTCGCAAAACAAAACATGTGTTCTACAAATCTCACGAACCGACCGATGAAAAAAAAAACTCGAAAAACAAACACACACGCGCACAGCCTTAGTTTGCACCGGCTGGGTGTCGGTCAGACACGGGGTAGCGGTGCGGTGCGGTGCGGTGCGGTGCGGTGCGGCGGCACCAGAGGAGATTACCTCATCGCGGTCTTACATCCCCATGTGCGCTAATGGAACAGGAGCCGAGCTGCAATGCAAATTGCGTTAAGATGTGCTAAATTATTCACCATAGACTGGCGCACGGAGGCAGGGGGTGTGGGTGGGGGTCGCGGAAGAGGTGGGGAGGAGCGGGGAGGAGGGGGAGGAGGGGGGAGGAGGCGTGGGGTGGGGAGGGGGAGGCTGACCGTAATGATCGAGATAAGACGCCTCGTGAAAGCCTCATCACGGCAGCAGTCCGCGTCGCCTCTCGCTGCCCCGCCCCGCCCCGCCCCGCCCCGCCCCGCCCCGTTCCGCCCTGCCCCGCGCGCACTTTGCAGCCCGACAACATTTGTTTCCCCTCCTGTTTGCGAAACCCTTCAATACGATTTGCTGACCTCGGCGGTTCAACAGCCGTGTAACTAAATCACTAAAAACTTGGCCCGTAATCGAACCAGAGGCCCAACAGGAACGGCGGCGGCGGCGGAGGGCGGCCAGCCCGGCAAGCGCCGCAACTCAAACTCAATTTCTAGTTGTACTTGACAGCGGCGTCAGCCCAGCCGGCGGTGCCCCCTGCCCCCTCCCCCCGCCCCCACTGTAGGGCCCCTGCCCCGGGGATAGGGGGCGTGTCGGGAGGGGCAGGTGCAGTGCATCAGATCGAGACAAACGTGGCGACAGCTAAAGGCGCCTCTGCCTTAAGTGGCGCTGGAAATCACAGCCAAGGGGCGGGGTCTAGGGAAGAGCACTCGCCGCCAAATGGGGCGAGCGGGGCGTGGCGGGGCGGGGCGGGGCGGGGCGTGGCGGGGCGTGGCGGGGCGGGCAGGACCGCAATGCGTAGCGCCGCTCAACATGCGCTCTCGGCGCCTCGCCCCTCCCCCCAGCCCCGGCCCTGGGGGCGGACCTCAATCCGACAGTTTAACAAACGCGTTGCGGGTCGATAATTCCCATACCAATTCGCAGTACACAATGCCAACAGTTTCCAGGGCGGGGCGGGGCGGGGCGGGGCGGGGCGGTACGGGCGGTACACGGTGCGCAACCGGGCGTGTCCCCGCCCCGCGGCCCTGGCGGCTCGGCGCCCCGAGAGGAAGAGGAGGGGGTCCTCGGAGGGGGGCAGGGCCGGGCAGGGCCGGGGGCGGAGCCAGGAGAGAGCCAGTGGCACCGGAAGAGGATCGGCGAAACCGACCCAAGCCGACATAAATCTTGTTGGTCCAGTTGCGGCAGATTGCTTCTGCCCGACCATTTCCCTTTCTCCTCTTCCACTCGCTCTCTCGCTCTCCATCTTCCTCGGGGTCTCCCTCTTTCTTAACCTCGACGAGGACGTGATAATTCTTGGCATCGCGCGACCAAACGGTTTACTGGCGGCTGGCGCGTTTTTAAGTCGGGCTGACGTGAGCGGCGATGTACGTATACACTGCTGGTTGCATGAATGTAAGGGTTTTGTAGCTCTTATTGCGCACTTTCTAGGCGGACCCCTGAGGCTGATAGAGGGAGGGCGATCGGCCCCGCCTGCTTCCCGCCATAAAACCGCCACTGACAGTCAGGCGGCCGGCCCTGAGCGCCTCGCGCTGCGCCCAGGAAGCTGCCGGGCCGGCGCATCTCGGGCCAGAGGGAGAGGGAGGCGCCAGCGCCTTGCTGGATGGGTAACGCTAGCGCCCTGCGGGGCCGCGCCCCAAAAATACAGTACAGAGGATTACTTCGAGTGATAATGAAACAATAAGCCGCACGGCGCTCAGCCACCATGGCAAATCTGAGGGACTTTCAGGAAGAAATAAGGAGTTTTTTCTTGCGTTTTTTTCTGCGCGTTTGCCTTCCTTTCCTCTCTAGCGAGCCTTAACAAAGATTTGTCGAGCTGTCATTAACGGCGCCAAGCACTTTGCAGTGTTACACTTTCCTTCCCTCTGACAGCCGCTCCGCTAGAGGGCACCACCCCGCCCCGCCTCGCCCCGCCTCGCCCAGCCCCGCCCCACCCCCTCCTCACACGCTCTGCAGGGCAGAGCGCGCGCGCCAGCAGCGCCAGCAGCGCAAGCAGCGCGAGCTTTAATGTTTTGTTTTTCACTTTAGTCCGTCATTTTGTTTCTCTCGCCTCGTAAAGCAGCATTTCCGCGCGTTTTCAGGCTAAAGCAGCGTTGTCTTATTGTGTTTCACGTCAGCAGCGCGGGCGGGCGCGGGCAGCCCCCCGGCCCGGTCCCGCCACGCCGCCTAATGTCCCTTAATCGAGAGCCAGCAACGCGCTCCCCGCCCCGCCCCGCCCCGCCCCGCGCCGGAGTGGATTGCAAGTGCGGAAGCAGCAACGCAGACCGGAAACTGGGTTTTCCCTCGAAATGATTGTAATAATAAGAAGGCACTCGGGCGATAATGGGAGAGGCGGGGCGGGGCGGGGCGGGACTGTGTATAGCGCGTGATTCGCGACAATCAGGGACGCTGCTGCCGGGCTGGGAGAGAAACGCGACGAGAAGAAAACTTCTCAGGTTTCATGAAATCGCGCAAGCGTCGCGCGCGGAGAAAGATATAAGGGCGAAAAGAGACAGCGAGGGAGGTAGGGGTGTATATACATCTGCCGGGGACGCAAAGCGCACCGCACCGCTCTCGGGAATATTATTTATCGCCGCAGATTTCTGCACGCGCTCGCGCACACGCCAGCCAGCAAAGGCTTCAAGCCCTTTTATTTTCGCAGGCTTCCAATAATCCATACGCTACTGCCCCTGCCATGCCGCCGCGCTCTGGCGGGGCGGGGCGGGTCGGGGCGGGCGCGCCCGGCTGCACCGCTCCAAAGGCCCTCCGCCGCGCCGGTCTAGTCGCATCTCGGGCTCGGGCGCGGTTTAACTGAACACCGTGCGCGCGCCCCGCCCCGGCGCGCTGCTGCAAGATGTCTCGCGTTATTACTTATTCATCGCTCCCCTAGAGCGGCCGCGATATAGGCGGATACATAGCAGCGAAACACTCACACACACACACACAGACACTTCGAAACTTTTTATTGCCAAAGCAACTTACATATGTGTGGCGTCAGTAAGGGATAAACTATGAGAAATGTGAGTTGCTTCCGGCGTATGTATGCACATTTTTCAGTTTTCTTTAGTTTGATATTATTTTTTTTTTATTGACAAAAGTGTTGCGCTGGCTGGCCGGTGTAATCAACTCGGCGCCGCACAGGTGAGCCCGCAGCTTAAAAACCCAATTCGCGCGATCCGCGCCGCCCCCGCAATTCGATACACAGCTCCGGCTGCTCCGGGAGCGGCGACATGAAATTTTATGACGCTGCCGGAAATATGTGGCAATAAGGCTACACGCCGTTAATGGTATGTGCGGCTGGCGCGCCGGGCCGGCCGGACTGGACGGAAGGGCCGCGGGGCGCCGCGGGGCGGGCGTCGAGGCGAGCGGGAGGGCGGCCCGGCCCGGCTCCCCGACGCCTTAAAACGGCGATCCACATAAATCATGTGCTTCTCGCCCGGCGCCTCGCTGCTTCGCTGGTAAACGCGTGAATTTTGTTTGTCCACAAGCAGCCCTGCTTTACGCCAATAATCTCATCTCGAATCAGAAACATTGCAAATAAATGGCGATAGCGCCACCAAACGCCGGGGCGCTAAGAAGGAAGACAATTTTCCCGCGTAAGTTTTACCTGCACAACTCTGTTTCTTTCGCTCGGCTCCGACTCACACCCCTGTATAACCAACCATTCTCCCGGGCCAGTGGAGCACTGATTCTCCCAAGTGAAAGCGGCGCCCCGCCCCGCCACGCCCCGCCCCGCCCTGCTCGGGGTCGAGGAGTGGCGGAGGCGCCCCCCGCAGAGAGTATCGCCAGATTTATCATGGCGCCCTGACAGGTTTCATTGCGGCCCTGCCATTGTGCGGCTGAGGACGTCCTCGCGTGGGCGGTGTGGAGTGTCGCGGCGGGGCGGGGCGGGGCTGGGCGGGGCTGGGCGGGGCGAGGCGGGGCGGGGCGGGGCGGGGCGGGGCGGGTCCCCGTCGTCCCCCGCCTAAGACTCAGACCCGCAGGTTACATAGCTGAACGCCCCCTCCTCCCCCCCTTCACGACCCCCGCCAGGCCCAGGCCGCCCAGGCAGGCTCTGAACACGCGCCTGATGAACACCTCGCATGCGCCGACACAGGCCTGCCCGCCCGCCTCCCGCCTACCGGCCTCATCTCGAGCGCCCCGCCTCGCCCCGCCCCACCTCGCCCCGCCTCGCGGCCGCGCAAACATATTTTGCAACAATAAGCGACTTGCCGCCATTCTGGTGTTCTCCCTCCCGAGGAGTGAGCCCTTCACTCGAGACAAACAGGCCCCGCCCCGCTCCGCCCCACACCGCCCCGCTCCGCCCTGCCCTCCCCCTGCCCCGCTCCTCCTCCCGTTTCAATCCCAGCCGCGGCGGAGGCAGCAGGAGAGAAATTGAGAAAGTCATCCAGTTTGGCTCGGGGCGCTCTTTGTAATCCGTGGTTAAAGGGGCGTAAAACCGCCTCAGCGTGTTTGCGCGGGGGACGACATGGCGGAGAGCACAATGGCGCCAGGGGAGGGGCCGAGGCCGGCGCCGGGGCCGAGGCCGGGGCCGGGTGCTGCGTCCTTATAAGATGGGCGCCACAAAGAAATTCCGCATGGACAATAACGCTTTAGAAAGTTTTCTAGCCAACATTTCGGTTTTAAGTTGTGCACAAAAATCGTGTAGACTTTTTTTTTCACGACAACACGTGTGTGGTTTCAACGCGATGTTACCCGCGAGGACCGCGGAGGCAAGGGTTGTGCCCGCGGGGCCGCGGGTGAAACAATATGCTTACCGCTCTGCAAATATTGCCGCAAGGCGCCCGGCCCGGCCCGGCCCGGCCCGCCGAGCTACTCTGCGCCGCAAGTCCCCACGGAGCGTCAACAAATCTTATCAGTTTTGACGAGCTAGAAAATGCAGTGAATTTTAAATCAAGCCTTTCGTGCCTTGCTGTATGGAGAACACGCTGCAGCAGACGCGCTGCAGCAGCAGCAGGCCGCACACGGGGAGGGAGAGCGGACTTTGAAATACCAGAGAGCAGATGACACACTCGAGCGAGGGTTGCCTCCGCGCGCGCGCGCTTAAAAACGAGTAACGCCCTCCTGGTTAAAAATGCAATCGTATTACGGGGCCGCCAGGCGTACGGTGATACGCTGGTGGCTCGCCCTGGCGGCCAGGTCGGCCGCGCGCGCAGCGCCTGCGCCTGCTCGGAGCTGGCGGGGCGGGGCGGGGCGGGGCGGGGCGGGGCGGAGGCCCCTCTTGAGGAGGTTAATTACGGCCTGAATAGGGGTTCCGCATCGCGCTCATCAATTCACCAGCAGCAGTAATTTCACTTGGCTCACATCTTTTCAGCTCGGAAGGCCCTTAAGGCCGAGGTGGCGGTGGTGGTGCCCGTAGAGGAGACTAAGAGGGACGAGGGCGGACGGGGAGGCTGAAGCACTGCCGGCCACTGTCGCATCTTGATTGAGACATGCTCGCTCGATCTCCGTAGCCCCAGCATGCGGCGGCCGCAGAGGAGGGAGAAAAAAACGCGACCAACGAAATCTTTTCCTTGAGCGAGGAAAAAGCAGTTTCGGCTATTTTCAGAAATGGCTACGTCGAGGAATAGAAGGACAAACTTCCTTCCCCCGGATAAGTTTTGAGCTCAGGAGGATGGAGAGATCGCGCGCGCGAGGGAAAGCGAGCCTCAGGTGGCAGCGGCGGGGTGGCGCTCCGCTCCGCGTCGTCGTCTGCTAAGTAATGTTTGTTTGTTGTAAGTTGTTTTGTAATTGCGCCTTACATACTCCGCGCACGAGCCCTCCACTGTAATAATAATTACCCAGCGACGACATTGCGCGGACATAAATCAGCGGCGAGAGCCAAAGTTTCACCTGCTGCGCGGCGCGGCGTCTGTCTGGTCGCGGCTCGGCACAGGTCCTCCAGCCGCGTGCATCGCAGATAAATCAGCAGAAAGACTGCACCCCTTTTGCACCCACTCGCATCCGCATGCGGGCGGCGGGCATGCCGCCACCGCCACCAGATGAGGCAGCCTTCATTTTCAAAGAATTTCAGACAGATTAAGGCTTCCGCGGAAGTGGTAAAGTTTTCATCAACTACAAAAACGGAAACGGGGAAGGGGCGGGGGACAGAGCGAGCTGAAAACAAAACTACCGCCATACACATTCCACAACTTCGCCTTTCTCCATTGTAAAATTCCTTTTTCAAGCGCACGAAGATAAATGACCCCCCGATAAAAAAATAAAGGCACAGAGCACAAGATATCCGCGAGAATAAAACATAGTTATTAATCTGGACAGAGTAATGGATGGACTGGGTGAACGCGAGCACGCCACACGCTGGGCAGCCGGAGCGGAGCCTCGCGGGGTTAATGGCCCTAAGTCGGTTAATTGATAAATTAAGCGGGCGGTAATGAAATGGGTCGTGCATACGGGACGGACACAAACAAGTCGGGAATGATGAGAAATTAGTCGTCGATGAGTGATAATAGACCGGCCCTCCCTCCAACCCTTCTCTGGCTCCGGCCCCGCAGCCCCCCTGGGCCCTGGGCCCGCCCCGCCCCGCCCCGCCTCTGCCGCTGGGCGCAGGTCCTCGACAGGGCCGCCACTGCCTTTGCGTGACGCACGTCCAATTGCCGTATCAATTTGGCTTCAAACCGGGCGGGGCGGGGCGGGGCGGCACGAGAGCGCGACGCTCACGCTCGGCGCCTAAAGCAAGGACCCGCTCGGAATGTCCCATTTATTGAGTAAAACTACTTATTACGTCACAGGAGAGCGGGTGGAGGAGTCACAACCCGGCGAGCGGTCACAACGCCAGAGAAAAGTCTCTCTCGGAGGTCTCAATACACCACTCATCATACACCTTACAAAAGAAATACTAGCCAGGCAGGCTTTTGGCCTGTATGCGAGGGGGGTATAACGTGATGGTCATGCCCCCCAACCGGCAGAGGTTTGGCCAGGGCCAGTGGGTGCAACAACCACCGCGCGATGGTCATAGCCTAATTAATCGACATAGTTCAAGAAAGCAAATGCTGTACTCAAAATATTTTGGGGAAGTCGCATTGATTTTGATTCAGAAGGGGTTGTCCCGATTTACAGAACTCCCACGGATTCGGTAAGGGCTTGCGTGATTTCTGAGTCCGTTGCTGAAAGCGGTGTTTAAGATGATTACACGTTCGGGCGGCGGGCTGAGGCGGACCGAACCCGTGCCGTGCCCCAGTCCAGCACTCAGACCTCGAGCCGCGGCGCGGTCGACATGGTGGCGCGGAGCATGGGCGCGGCGGCGCTGGCGCTGCTCGCCGTGGCCGCGACCGCCAGCGTCCTGGCCGAGGAGGGCGGCGGCCTCGGCGGCGGCCTCGGCGGCGGCCCTGCTAGGCTCCCGGCCGCCCTCATCAAAGCCTTCCTCCTTGAGGCCCACGTGACCAGGACGCCGGCGCCCGCACTGCTGCTGCTGTGCGGAGCACGTCAGTACCACACACTACCCGGTCCCC
Source organism: Frankliniella intonsa (assembly GCA_033675135.1). Taxonomy (NCBI): domain Eukaryota; kingdom Metazoa; phylum Arthropoda; class Insecta; order Thysanoptera; family Thripidae; genus Frankliniella; species Frankliniella intonsa. Next base: position 9,629,937 of record CM066249.1, on the reverse strand, counting down.
TGTAGCGCACCCGCCCCGCACCGCCCTCTGACCACCTGCGGCCGCAGGTGGCGCCGAGGAGACAGCGCGCCAGCTGGCGGCCCACGCGCTGCCCGTGCAGGTGGTGGACGAGCCCGCGCGCTGGCTGCAGGCCGTCCGGGCGCTCGACCGCGTCGCCCACAGCGTCGTCCTGGACGCGGCGTGCCCGGGGGCGCGCGCCCTGCTCGCCAGCGTGAGTCCGCGCCGCACACGTGCTCACGCCCGCTCTGGACTCCCTCAACTCTGACGACCACGTGCCGGCCCGGCGTGCTGCAGGCGGACGAGCTGGACATGCTGCGGTACCCCAGGAGGTGGGTGCTCGTGTTCCCCGACCGCCACCCTCCGGCCGACGGCTCGTCGTGCAGCTTGGCGCTGGAGCCGGGCGCCCCCGGGGCCGAGGCCATGCGGCGCTGCTACTGCCGCACGGCCGCGCTCCTGGACGGCCTCGGCGTGCTCTACGACAGCGACGTGAGCGCCCTGTGCGCGGACGCGGCGGGGTGAGTCCGCAGCCGCATGCCCCCGTGCGTGCCCGGCCTGGCCAGGCCCGCGGGGCTCTTGAGGTGGGAGGGGTTGTGTCGCGCAGGTCCGCGGTGGCCGTGTCGGCGCACCGGACGACCAGGGGCGCCGTGCTGCGGCTGCAGCGGGCCGCCGCGTGGCGCGGAGACAACCTGGACGACGGCCGGCTCATCCTGGAGGACTCCCCGCCGCCAGACCGCCGCCACCTCGCGGCCAGGAGGCTCGACTTCCACGAGGCGGTCTCTAACGTTGGCCTTGTGGTACTGGAGAGCTGCTGTTATAGTTGTGGGTAGTTCTGAACAGTTCCAATAGTTTCTGACCATGTCGTGTTTCTGAACTGACAGATCACGGACCCCAAGAGCTTTTGGAAAGGGCTCGACCAGGTCAACAGCCTGATTCCAGACCTCATGGCCATCTTTAGCTGGGACATAGTGCACGAAGTTGTGGCGATGCTTAATATGACGTGAGTGCGACATCCAAACCAAGAAAAGGTTGCTGTGTCCGTGATCTGAGGGATGTTTTTTTCTAGAATGAACATGACGATCACGAACGACTGGGGGCGAACGCCGCCGGCGGTGACGCCGGACAAGGGGCTCATGGGTCTGCAAGTAGGTTGGCGACAGCGGTGGAAGCACGCTGGGGTGCGGGACTGCTACCGGTCACTTTTCTGCGCAGGTAAGGCAGGAGATCGAATTCACCGGCACTGGATTCAGCACCATCATCGAACCACACCGACTGAGGTACAATATCTTCACCAACTTCTACGCCCCGGCCGAGTGAGTAAGCAGATAGGTGACCCCAGCGGCACCCGGCGCACGGCACGGCCCGGCACTTATCTGTCCTGTCCTGTCCTGCCCTCGCTCACCCCAGCGGCATCATGGTGTTCCGGGCGCCGCCTCTGTCCTACGAGAACAACGTGTTCACGCTGCCCTTCCCGCTGTCGCTGTGGGAGGCGTCGCTGGGCATGGTGGCGCTGTGCGCGGCGCTGCTCTTGGTGGTCATGCACGCCGAGCGCGTCATGCTGCACCAGGGCGAGGCGCCCGACGCGCTGCACTCGGGCAGCGACGCCATCCTGCTCGCCATCGCCGCCGTGTGCCAGCAGGGCTCGCCCGTCGAGACGCGCGGCGTCCCCGGCCGCATCATCGCGCTGCTCCTCTTCGTGCTCGTGCTGCTGCTCTACACGTGCTACTCGGCCTCCATCGTCGTGCTCATGCAGCGCACCTCCACCACCATCAGGCACTACAGGGACCTGCCCGACTCCAGGATCAAGGTCGGCGCCGTCGACATCCCGTACGTCTGGCACTACTTGAAGGTGAGCGGGAGCGCGCGGGTAAGCAGCGTACCGGAGCACTTTGAGTCTAACTGGATGTGCTGTAGGTGGAGGATGACCCGGTGCGCCAGCGCGTGATCAAGGAGAAGATGTTGGAGAAGGGCAAGAAGAGACACGCGTACTCTCTGGCGGAGGGTATTCGTAAGGTGCGCAAAGACTACTTCTGCTTCCTGGGCATCCAGAACCAGATCTACGCCGAGATCAGCAACACATGGCAGGAGCACGAGAAGTGCGGTTTGGTGACCATCGGCCGGGATTTCTTCCGTGTCACCAACCCGCAATACGGGATCACCCGCGGCTCCCACCGCGTGGACGCGTACAAGATCATGTGAGTTGTAGGCAAGGCAGGCAGCCCCTGCGCCAGGCAGTGCGCGTAGCGCCTACCACGTAGGCAACCCATCGCGCGCTGCTGGCGGCGGGGCTGCGTGCGCTAACTCCCCCCTGGCTCCGGCCACGCCCGCAGGCTGCGGCGCATAGCGGAGCGCGGCATCTGGCACCGCATGCTGCGCCGCTTCGTGCGCCAGAAGCCGGGCTGCGCCACCACGGACGCCGTGTTCCACTCCGTCACGCTGACGGACTGCCGCGGCGCCTTCCAGATGTACCTCATGACGCTGGCCGCCTCGGTGCTCGTGTTCCTGCTGGAGCTGGCCGCGCACCGCCGCCAGCAGCGCAGCCGCAGGGCGCGGGCCGCCAGGCAGGCAGCCGCCGAGGCGCAGCGAAAGGAGGCGTTCATCGGCGGCCTCAACGCCGAGGGTCTGCGGGCCAATGTGGCCGAGTGGTCCGGCAGCAGGCACGAGTTCACCATGTAGCCGACAGGACAGCACCCGTGTAAACCGCTTTGCAAACCGACTCGCGTCTCTTTCTCTCCGCACCGCACGCGACAAAGCGCCGAACACGCGCCCCTGTCTTTCTCACGCCGCGAGAAAAGCTTGTTGCGTTTTCAGCGCGTGCGCAACACGAGCGCCTGTCGTGTCGTGACTCAACGACATGACGAGGGAAAGTCCCGGTGTGTCTCGTCTCCGCGATCCCGCCGGGACCCCACCGGGACCGGGACCAGCGTCATCCTCATTGTTCGGCATTGTGCAGGCGCCGCGCCTCATGTACGCGCCACGCCACGCCACGCCCGCATCATCGCCGATTAGCCGTCGTCGTTCGTTCGAGATATTCAATGACGATAAATTACGGGAATAATGAAGTTTTTGATTTCTTTTTCCCAAGTTATGATGGGTGAAATTCGTTCTGAATCAGAAATCAGTAAAGGGTATGCAGACACACCCTTGGATCAATTTTAACCGGCATAGTATGGGAGTTGGACGATGTTTCCCCCGTTTCCCCCCAAAAAATACGGGAATAATGTTCCGAAAAAAAATTAGTTGGGTTGGCCAACATTATGCACGTACTCTCGGCGGGTTCGCGGAGCCGGGCAGGGCCCACGCTTCCTGCATCTTTAGTTTCGATCGCCGCCGACAGAGCGCTCCCCGGCCCGCGGCTGGAGCACAGCCGCCGAGCCGATCGCACCGTCGCGTCCCGGAGAAGCGGCGATACCCCACGCCTCGGCGATCGCGCCGTACCCCGCGCAGCGACCAAGCGTTGGCGCTACACCGGGCGCAGCGGGCAGCTTGCATAGGCAAAGCAAGCAGGCGAGGCGACACGCACCGCGCACTGCAAGCTAGCGGGAAGCTAGGGAGAGGAGAGGACACGTCGACCGGGCGCCAGGGTATCTCTGTCTACAGCCGCAGAAAGGCCCGTGTCGTGATGCCCCGCCCCGCCCCGCCCCGCCCCGCCCCGCGTGTCGTGCACCGCGACAAACACAACATAGCGGAGGGGACCGGAGCGGACCGGAGGAGGGGACGGCACAAAGTGATAATAATTATCGTGCGGTTTGTGCCGCGGAGAAATGGCCTAAGTACAGCGGTCGCATGACGTGCAGGTGGGGCGTGGCGGGGCGTGGCGGGGCGTGGCGGGGCGGGGTGAGGCGGGTCCCGGCCACCCTGGTAGACAACACGACCCGAGCTACTGTTCCCACTGGAGCGTGTCTCGGGCGGAGCAGCGCGGCGCAAAGCCTCACTGCTACACCGTGCCGTGTCCGGTAACCTTATCGGACTCTCACTTGGTACTCGCCGTGGTGGACTAGAGTGAACCAGGCGGTGTCCGCGAGGGGGTCACGTGACTAGTACTTGGTCGCGCCCCACGCGGCCGCCACCAGGGGCGCCGCCGCGAGACGGCAGCGCCTCAGCGCTGTGTGACCTGTCCCGTCGCGGTGCATGACTCAGTAAGTTGGTAGTAAATAAAATTTGAAAAAACATTCCGGAGTCCGGATTGCCATTTTGAAAAACGCACGATGCGCTTCTCTCGACTCGACACGTCTACAAGAAGGCGTGCTCCTCTCCTTTCGGCCCTGACGCGACGGCCCGCCCCGCCCCGCCCCGCTCCGGCCGCCTCGCTTCGCCACGCCACGCGGACCTGTGCCGCCTGACTGCCGGGCCACAATAGCGTCCTACCTAACCGATGCCATCGCTAAAGGGGCGGGTCCAGGAAAAGAAAGGGGGCCGCCGTCCGGGGCCAAGTAGCGGTAGCGTGACAGCGTTGTAGTCAGTTGTAGTTTACCTCAAATAGAATAGCGCGCGGCCAAACACGGCGGCGGGGCGGGGCGGGGCGCGGCGGGGCCGGCCGGCGTGCCGCTGCGGCTCCGCGGGGCGTCCCGACGCGGCCGCGGACCGGCGCGACCCGCCGCAGGAACGACAAGAACAACTATTTGCATAAAGCAGGCGAACGGCCTCGTGCAAATCCTCCGGCCCGGCAGACAGCGACTCTCGCCGAGCTGAGCGGAGCGGAGAACGCCGTGAGGAACATGTCACTCCGGCCGGCCCGGCATAGGGCCGCGTCGTGAGCCGCACCGTGCGTGGCGCGGCGCGGGGGTCATGTCGGCGACCTGGAGGGGGACGAGGACTTGCTCAATTAGTCCCTTCCCCTCCTCCCCCCGCTCCAGGACATTCGGTATAAAACAAACACGGGAGACGACGGCTTAATTGCGGCCGGAGAGCCGCGTCGAAGACAGCAGCAAACCGGCGCGGCGGCAGCGCCAATTCGGCGTCAATGCGCCAATCAGACAAAGTGGAGGCAAATAAAAATGTTGATTAAGGTAACTAGCCGGGGCAAATGGCCAGCCGCAGCGGGGCGGGAAGGGGGGGGGGGGAGGGGCGTATCTGATCGGCATGTGGCAACACTGGGCGCTGCGCTGCGCCGCGCCGGGCTGGCCGGCCGGTGAGCCGGTGGGCAGGTGGGTGGACGCGGTGCGCGAGGCGGTAAGGCACACACAGGCCCACTACCTTTCTCTCAGGGGGAATGACTATTGTGAAAGACGGCGGGGAAGGGGAAGGGGCAGGGGCCGGGGCGGCCTGCTCTGTTGGTAGGTTTGGTTAGGGCGCCGTCCCGGCCCGGCCCGGCCCCGTCCCGCCTGCGGCAGGAAGGATATGACGCCGGCAAAATTTCACTTTGATATCCCTTTATAGGCATATAGCTCCGGCAGCGGAGGCGGCCGCGGGGCCTTACGCCGCGCCCCGCGGGCCCCGTGCACACAACAGGAGCACGGCAGGGCAGGGCGCAGGGCAGATCTGGCCCCGGGATCAGCAAGTGCACGGCGGCGTTTACCTGCGTGCGGGGCGGGGCGGGCCAGCAGGGCGGCAATCAGGCTATCGGACGCACAATCTGCAGCGCGGGGTGGGGTGCGGCGGGGCGGGGCGGGGCGGGGCAGGGCGGGTGCGGAGGAGGGACACACGCCACCACAGCGAGGGGCGCCATTGTCATCTGGGAAACGACGGGCCCACTGCGGGGCCACCACACTCCCACGACCATTGACACGCGCGCGCGGTGCGGCGCAGTGCGGTGCGGGGTGAGTGAAAGAAAGGGCCGTCCCTCCTCCCTCCAGCCGGCACGGCCGTGCTCCCCCCGCGCGCCGCGCAGCACGCCCCGGCCCCGCTGCAGGGCGGGCTGACGCAGCTCCTGCTCAGGGTGGATGTGATGTCACTTCCGCGCTCGCGGGCCGGGCGGGGTACTTACCGAGAAGCTGCCGCGGGGCGAAGGGCAGCAGCAGGCAGCGGCGCCGCAGCGGGAGGGACGGTGAGGGGCGGGGCGGGGCTGCGTCAGCGTCAGCCGCCGGTCCGGTTGCAGCAGAGCCGCGCGGCGCAGCGCACCGTAAAAATGAAGCCATTCCGAGCGACAGCAGCCCGGCGCGGCGCGGCAGCCACCTGCGCTTAAAGAAAAGAAAAGAGATCAGCATCGCCATCTCCCTGTGGCTGGCGCGCGGAGCGGAGCACGACGGCGAGCAGGTACATGGTGAGCGACAACATGCCTCGCCACGCCACGCCACGCCTCGGCGGGCGCAGCGAGGATGAATGGGACTGGACCAGTACACGCGTGTCTCACTCTCGGCCCGGCCCGGCCCTGGGGAGGGAATGCAGCCGGTCGTGTTCGAGGAGAAGAAGGCCCTCGCGGCGGCGGGGAGGGAAATAACAGATCCGCCGGGCCGGGGCAAATAACTAATGGCGACCAGAAATATCAGGGCGGAGAAAAATATCGGGAGCAGCTGTCTGGAGTGGGGCGTCGGCTGCATCGGGGACGCCCTGCTGCGGGCACGCGCCGGGGGCGTGGCGCGCCGCGTGGCAGGCGGGGCGGGGCGGGGCGGGGTGTGCACTTCCGTCTATTCATTTCTCCTTCGCACTCTGAACACGGCCCATTGTCTTTGGGCGCATTTGATCCAGATCCGCGGGCGGGCGGGGCGGGGCGGGGAGGGCGGCGCCCGCGGGGCGGGGCCCCCCGGGAGGGCGCCGTCAGGGCAGCTGCGCACAGCGCGGCGCGGCGCGGAGGGCCACAGCTGCGCGACCTGGCCCGACCCCACCCGTACCGCGCGCCGTGCAGCTGTGCAGCTGGCCGCGCTGTGCAGCGCTGCTGCCGCGGCACCTGCTCCTGCTCCTGCTCTGCTACCGTCTACTCCAGTCGTGCACTCGACAGCATGGCCTGCTTGTTCACGCACACTCACTCGGGCGGGAGCGCCGCGCCGCGCCGCGCCGTCACGACTCGAGCAGGGGACCGCGAGTCGCAAACTGATCGCACCGCCCGGCCCGGCTACCAAAATGTTTTCGTACACCACCACGCACCACGTTATTGAATTGCAAACAGGTAAGCGCGGAGGAGTTTTATTATCTGACACTCTCTCAAAAATAATTGCCGACGCCAGTAACGAATCTGTTCCGAAATTTCACACAGATTGCGCCTAATTTCGGTACACGTAAGCTCTGCCGGTTTCGCTCTGCTGGTTGGAGGAGGGCGGGGCCGGCCGGTTCAGATAAGGAGATGTTTGACTAATGGCCGGGTGCGCAGCGCAGCGCAGCAGTCACAGAGAGAGGCGCGGCGCAATTGAAAGAGAAAGGAGGAGTGACTCTTCTTCGCGATGCGACGGCGGCCTAGCCCGGCCCCGGCGGGGCGCGGTGGGGCGCGGCGGGCGCGGCCTAAAGAGAATTAATGGGCGGCCTAAGCAGCGGAGAAAATGATGCGAAACGACTACTTTTTCTCTCGAGGCTGCCGTTGCGAAATAAAAAGGGTCGTGGCGTGCGGCCTGCTAAACGGAGCCGCCGCTGCCGCCGCCGCGAGGCCCGCGCCGCGCCGAGTCAAATATAATTAAAGATTCGCTATCGCTGCCTATGAGCCGAATGAGCCTCTCCACTCACACACTGCTGAACTCTCGACATTGTAGCGGTGGTGGAGGTTATCCCCCCGCGTCTGTTGGGGGAGGGAGGCGTAAGTCACTCACTCTACAAAAGGCTGATGGGCGGCGCGCCAATGCCCAACAGATCCCCCCCCCCCCCCCTACCAACAGACTTCCGCGTGGAGCGGCATCACATCACGCACGATCTGTATCGCAGCACGTTTTAGCACGATGGCTTTACAGCCATTCCCAATTAACACGCCGCGGCCCGCCCCGGGTCGTGGTGGTCCTGGTAGCCGCGGCGCTGTAACAGCGCGGTTCCGCACCCGAGTCCGAGGTTCGGTGCGCCGTGGGTACTGGGTCCGTAAGGCACATGAAGCAGCGTACTGTAGAAGGAGCGGACGTACTCCGAGGCTTAGGGCCTTTGGGCACCTTGGGTTTGCGACGACAACAGCAGCAAGGCGCGTCCTGCCCTGCCCGCCCGCCCGCACCTCCACCGCAGCTATTTGCATTTCTCATTCCATTCATCCCGCGGCCGGCCCGGCCCGGGCGGCCTGTCGCGTCGCACGGCCTAGAGGAGCTTCAATAAGATGCCGCAAGATGGAGGGGCCGACCAGGGCTGGAGCGGAGCGGAGCGGGGTCCTTGCTGATTGCTTTGGGCTGCGGCGGGCCGGGCCGGGCCGGGCCGGGCCGGGCGGGGCCGGGACCGTGGCAATCAGAAGGCATGGCCCAGCACAGCGCGGGCGCGGTAGTGTTGTGGGCGTGCTGTCCTATGCTGTCCGCGCCTGTCCTGCTGTCCTGGCCCGGGTCATCCCCGCCCAAGCTGTCCGGCAGCCACACCTGCATATTGCGCTGAGAGTCGCTATATCGCACTTGCTAGCCGTGTCCGGGGCCGGTGCGGGGTGCGGGGCTGTCCGCTCGTGGAGCAGCAGGGTGGTCGGCCAGCAGCAGGCCTCGGCCCCTGCCCGGCCCGGCCCGGCGCGGCCGCGGGCGCCCACGCGCGACTCTAACGCGCATTGCTCGCACTGTCACCGCCGCCGCAGCAGCAGCTCAGACATGAACTGCAAAGAAGGTCGCCGGGCGAAATAGGCAGTCCGAGCTTCCTGGCCAGACTGCCAATAGCGCACACGACACCGCCAGGCGGGGCGCGGGGCGGGGCGCGCCGCAGTGGGCGTGGTCGGGCCGCGGCGACATGCTTTTATTACCGCGAGTTTCCCAACGCCGCGCCGCGCCGCGCCGGAGGGCGCCGACGAAATAACGCCAAAGTGCGCGCGAGTGCGCGGTGGGTTTTGAGCTTTGATCGCGTTTCGCCATTCCCACCGCCGCCGACCCCGTCCCGTCCTGTCCCATCTCGGACACAATGCTTCATTCCGATAGGAATCCCTCTCTCGAGATGGCTGGCGCGGCCTGGTCGCCGAGGTGCTCGGCCACGGCGCGGCAGCCCATAGCAGCCCACGCCCGGCCCGGCCCGGCCCGGCCTGCGCACTGTACTGCAAGGCCGCCGCGGCGGGGCGGGGCGGGGCGGGGCGGGGCGGGGCGGGGCGGGCTGCAACGGAGCGCAGCACCACGCCCTGTGCTGTGGTGCAATACGCACTCACCCCCGCCGCACCCCACCCCACCCCGCCGGACCACACCCTCAGAAGGTGAGCTCCACCCGCGCCTGCCAGCCCGCCCCACCCCACCCCGCCCCGTCGCGCGCCAGTGCGCCTCGCCTCGCGCCGCACGCCGCGGCCAACGCCTCCAACGGCCGGCCGGCCGGCCGGCTGGTCGGGCAGGTGAGTGCGGGCCAGCACCATCGGCCGCGCTGGCGGGGAGCGCCTCCCCGCTGCTCACCTGCGCGCCGAGGATGTCGTTGGGCGTCGCACACACGCGGTATAAGCCGTGTCCCTTGGTGTCCTGTCCAAGGACCATATCATCGGGACGATTCAAGAACGGGGTTGCGAAAGAAGCATGAGGCCATCCTTGAATGGTTCTGGTGTTGTCGAGGAACAGTCAAGTAACAGTTTTTAGCGTGCTCACTCGAGACTGTGGAGCAGAGCCAGGGCCGCCCGGCTCTCCGCTCCGGTCAGTCAGGGCGGACATGCACAATGGCGCGCTCCTAATAGAGCCATCAGGGGGCGGCCAGGCCGGGCCGGGCCGGGGGCGGGAATGGGAGCCATGGGCGGGAGCCTGGGCGGGGCGGAGCGCGGGCGCGGCGCTAAACGCCACCAGTTAGCACCGCCAGCGGCGGCAGCAGCGGCGCGCAGTGACGCACAGCACCGCCAACCGCGGAGGTAAAAGAAAAAAGAAATGATGAAGGTCGCTGCGCCTGATCGCTTCGACCATCCATCCATGTCCCAGAGGTAATTAGAACTAGCGGCCGGGCCTTCTGCTGAGAGGCCCTCCCCCTCCCCTCCTCCCTGCCCCCGCGCCCCGCCGCGCCGCGCAGGGCAGCGTGGCAGGAAGTCAACAGGTGAACGCAGAACAGGTGCGAGCGGGGAGCGCGGGGGTGGGGGAGGGGAGGGGAGGGCTTGCAACGGCCCGGGGGTGCCAGCCATGCATGACCACTACCCCGACCTCGGCAAAGAGAGGGCCGCCACCGGTCCTCGCCGAGAGGGGGGAGGAGAGGGTCGTCACCGGGACGCAGACCACCCCGACGAGAGGGTGACACACCGGTATCTTATAGTTTCTGTTTCGATCTCCCAGAAGGCCCAGCCGGCCGGGCGCAACCCCTATTTTTTCCTGCGCGTATAGTGTAGTCCTGGTCGTGCTCCGCGCCCCCGCACCGTCCTGCAATAGGCCAGACAGCCGCCGTCAATTTCCACATCAGCTCCGCGGAGACCCATGCAAAAAAAGGAAAGGAGAAAAAAAGGCACACGGACAACTGGCGCCCCACTCCCCTCCAGTCACGCGCCCAGCGGCCAGGGCGGGAGAGGACAGGCCAGGAAGCGCAAACCTGGAGGCTCGCCTATTAATTGGGCGCAATAATGAACCTTTTCCGCAGCGCAAGAAAAAGAACAGCAGCGCACACGCGCCGCCTCCTTTCTGGAAAGTCACTGCCTTGTGTTTTTCTTTGGCTATACCGCCACGAGGGCGCCTCTGCGTATCCCCCCCCCCCCTTTTATCTTCTTGCTGTGTACAGTCACGTGACGAGAGGATTATTTGGCGGCAGAGGGAAGGCCCGCGGGCAGGCCTGCGCCGTTATCCACTGCGGGCGTGGCGTGGCGAGCGGAGCGGCGGGAGGAAGGGAGACGACCAGGGCGGGGAGAAGGATCATTTTCAGAACGGAGAGCTGCGCTGCGCCGGGAGAGCGGCGGCGCGGGCGGGGCGGGGCGGGGCGGGGCGGGGCGGGCACAGGCGCGAAAGGAGAGCAGTAAGTCGCGTGCCGGACGGGACGGGACGGGTCGGGGCAGAACGGGCAGAGCGGCGACCCTGCGACCGCGACCGACGAACCGGGCAAGCGCCCCCGCCCCAGTCGCAAATGGAAACTTCCGGCGAGTCGCGGGCGCTCGGCACGTTTTTGGCTCTTATATTTGGAGTAATTGTTCAAAAATCGTCACCCCTTGCTGCTTGCAAATGGTCTGAAACATTCGCAAATCTGTCGTTCTTTTTTTTTGCCTCCTACTTTTTTACGACAGAAGCAGGAGCACGTGTTCGATGCAATGCCAAACAGCGGACACAGAGAGAGAGAAAGGGTAGAGGCGCGGCGCGGCGAGGCCTGGGCGCAGCGCAGCGCAGGGGGTTGGACTGGGCGGGCTGTATCTCACGTTACCTGGGAGGCTGTGTGATGAACCTCCCTATGGGATGGGAGGCCCTACGCCGCCGCGAGGCGAGGCGTGGCGAGGCGCGGCGGCCCCAACAGTGTCGAGTATCAGGATATCCTTTTACGACAGGACAGGGCCGGCCCGGCCCGGCCCGGACCAAGGCACACGGTCACGGGGAGGAAGTCTCCGCGGGGTCCTATCATCGCGCCGCGCACACAAGCCTTTTGGCGCTTTTGACCTTTGGTGCGCGCTCGGCGGGGCGGGGCGGGGCGGGGCCCCGCAGTCGTGCCCTCATGGTGCCGCCATGGGGCCCTGCCGCCATGAGAAAGATGCCTATCAGGTGGCCCGCAAGTGCGTGGTCGGCTGCGGCCCGGCCCGGCCCGGCCACGTCGGTAAATTAATGATGATGCCTATCGTTGCCGAAACACTGTCAGCGCCTTTTTTCAATAACGAGCCTGCCGTTCATAAATATCGAGCGTGGCGTGCGTGAGTGCGAGCGTGAGCGAGCGTGCGTGAGCGCAAAAGCACCGGCCGGGCGCGGCGGCCGGATGTGAAATTGACCCATCGCTGGAAGATGCAGCAGCCGGCGGAACACTCACACGTCAGGCCCCGGGGGCGGGGCGGAAGACGAGTACGACGGTAGGAAAAAAACACGCAAAAAAGTAAAAGAAAAACGAGGTCTTTTTTTAAACGCCTAAAATTCAAACTGTGACTGACAACTCTCCTGGGATGCAGTTAGAGTTAGGCCCCTCACACGGGAGAGACGTGAGAGGAGGAGAGAGCAGTCTGAGGTGTGCACTAACAATGCGGGGCAATTTGTCCGCATGCGAAATGCCTAACTCACTTTCGTAGCATGCAGCGGGCGACGCGACGCGCTGCCCCCTATTCCCTTACAGCTCCGACGCGCTGCGCCGCGCCGCCGCCGCCCGGTCTACCTGTCTTCTTCAACCGTCTTTTGCTTCCTCTCTGCACCCATACAAAACACTTGTTCTCATGATAATCGCTTCCTGAGCGTTGTGGAGCGCGCGAGCGGCGGTGAGAGTGAGAGAGACAGGGCGTGCGCGAGGTCGGGGGCGAGCAAGAGAGAGAGAAAGATGTGCGCTTCGCTTCGGTTTACCCGGTCGGGCGGTGTCGTGTGTCGCTTGGGGTCGGGGGAGGATGAGGAGGAGGACCACCTCATTGGGCACCAAAGTGGGTGACACTAAATCAGGAAGCCCCCGGTGTGACGAAAGAAGAAGCAAAATAGAGATTCAAACTACTTTAAAAACGGTAGGAGAGACATGCCGCTGCCGCGCAGCATTGATCAATATGTACCTTCGATCTGAGCGGGCCTGGCTGGAAACCAAAAACAAAATGGCCAGGAGGACCTCATCAACATATGCAGACGAAAAACGCGTGAAAGCGTAGAACCCGCCCAACAGGTTTTCCTTAGGGTTTTCTTGTCATGTGTCCGTGTCCAAAGTGTATCGCCAGGGTAGGGAGCAGGCGTGCCGGGTTGAGGAGGGGCCGCCGGGAGGGGCGTGGGGCGGGGCGGGGCGGGGCGGGGCGGGGAGCGACCCTTTTATAATCATCAGGGACAACTCGTCGGGGTCGCTACTTGCTCCCAGAATGCTGCTCAGACGTTGGCGCTTCCGCTGCCAGGCAGGCAAGGGGACACTTCACTCGGTAAGAATTCTCCGCCGTAAGCCGCCAACGACCGACCGACTACCGGCGGCGCGGGGCGGTGCGGGGCAGCGCGGGGCAGCGCGGGGCGGCGCAGGGCGACAGAGGCGCTCGCGGCCAGGCCAACAACAGCGGCCCGGCGGGGCCATTCCAGTGAAATGTGGCGAAAAAATATCATAGCGTTCTTTTCTTTATAGAGCCGGGGATGGGCTGAGCGCGCTGTGGCACGGCGCGGTGCGGCGGGCGGAGGAGCAGGGACCTTTGCCACAAAGCCCCGCAAGGCGCCGCAGCATCGACTCCCCCCGCCCCGCCCCGCCAGCTCCGCGGATAGTTTGTTATCGGGAACTAGAGTAACGTTTGTTGGTGCAGCGGCCTCAACACAAAGTGGTCGTTTCCCGCGACCGCGCCGCCCCCACCGCCCGCCTCCCCCGACCCCTCCCCCTCCGCGGCTCTTCCGCCAACCACCTGGATCTTTTTCTGAAGCGCCCGTGCGCGCGCGCCGGCCCCCCGCCCCCGCCACCGCCCCTCCTCCATATGACACACACTCGACCCACTCCCTACACTCTCACAAAACTGTTGCTCACGCACGCTCCAGATGGAATTCGCGTCCATGCTGATAACGCGACCGCGTCTGATTGAGATATCGATGCCCCGGCGCGCGACCGCTCGGCCCGGCCCGACCCAGCAGAGACAACAAGAAGAAATGAAATGAATCCTCTGATTTGCGGTACTTTCACTCCACACGTTTGCAAATATGTAAAGCAGAGGGCCGCAACCGCAACATTGGTCGAGGCGAGAGGTGTCCGGGCGGGGCGGGGCGTGCTGCCTGGGCACGCCTGGACCAGAGAGCAGCCGGGGGCAAGGGGGGGGGGGGGGGGGGTTGAGCAGAAGCAGCAGCCAGGTTGCCGCACAGTTTGACAGGTCGAAATTATACGATGAGCGCTGTGATCGCACTCTCTCCTTTACAAACAAACCCACAAGACTGTGACTGGTTTGTTGCTGCGTCGATTGGCATTAACAAGCGACATTGTTGAGATGTCTCCTCTCCTCTCCTCTCCGCCCCAGACGAGACCAGCGGATCACTCTCAAGGCAGACACCTCGCGTTTTTTTCCCCGCCGCCCCGACAGCGCGTCGTGTAAGTTAAGTACTGACGACGATCACCTTGTTGTGATGGCACTTTTGAGGAGGGGCCTATCCGAATAGGACATGTGACACACCCTTTGATATCGGAAGACCCACACTAAAATCTTAAGATATGCTTTGAAATCTTAAGATACGCTTTGAAATCTTATGACACCTGAAATCCTAAGACACCTGACATCTTAAGACATCCCCAAGGTGATTCGCGAGTCTGCAAATACCAAGTCTCGTCTTTACCAAGAGGCGCACTCTGCCATAGAAAACATATTCTACTTGAACAAAATATTCAAGAGTGAATGGTGCATGCGCCCGAGCTGAGGCGGGCCGCGCCGCGCCGCGCCGCGCCGGGCTCGAGCCCCGCCCGAGGCGGTGGAGGCCGGGACGGCGACGGGAAGGATACACGGGGCGGACAGACGGACGGGCGGCCGGTGGGTCTGCCTGGCGGGGCGCACGGGCCGGGCCGGGCCGGGCGTCGGGACGGCGGGGGGTGTGGCGGGGCGCGGCGGGGCGCGGCGGCCGTGGCGGCGCGGGGCGGGCGCGGCGGGTCGCGGGGGGGAGGAGGAGGCCGCTGTTGGTTCGTTCGTTAGTCGTACTCTCGCCGCCGAGGAGTGCGGAGCGCTGGGGAGCGCGTACAGTCCAGTGCGCAGCGGGACGGAACCTTGGCGTACTTCACGCGCGACCTGAGTGTGTCTGTGTGTCTTGTATTTGACCCGCGCTGGTGGATATCTACTGTCACCGCCCAGCCCCAAGCCCAAGCGGCGGACGTGGATTTAACCCGCTGGATACTCATCGCTTTCTGTGGAATACGCACCCCCTGCGCGCGCGGGTAAGTGCAGCAGCATGTGCATCAGCTGGGGCGGCCGAGTTTAAAGGGCCGCGCGGCCGGCCGCGGCCGGGCCCAGCCGAGCGTGTCGAGTACCTGGGGACAGGGGTTCGTAGCGTAACACAAATGTGCCTTAGAACGTTATTGAACTTTATAACTTTAATACAAAATTTCGAAACGTGACGATAAATTACCCCGGCAAAACCAAAGTTTTGTTAAGTTACGGACCCCTGCGTGAGGGTGGGGGTGGTGAGTGCACTATCACAATCACCACGTGCAGGGCACGCGGAGTGGGGTGGCCTCAATCAGAGCCCTCCGCGCCATACAAACTCTATGCCCGAGCGCCTCAAAGAGAGGAGGCCAGGCCAGGCAGTGCAGGCCAGGCCAGGCCAAAGCTCGCCGGCCCACTCACGTCCGCGCCGCGCCGCGAGGTCATACTAGACCATCTCTCTCCCTCTCTCTCTCTCTCTCTCTCTCTCTCTCTCTCTCTCTCTCTCTCTCTCTCTCTCTCTCCGGCGCAGCAGTGTGCAGCGCGGTGCAGCGCGCGGGGCGGGGTCAAGAGCCGTGACGAGACGCCCCGCTCCAGTAAAGACCTGCTGGCTTAGCGCGATCAATCTGGAAGACACTCCCCTCCCCGGCCAGAGGAATCTCTGGAACCCCCGCGCGACACTTCTCCAGCAGGCGGACTCCCTGGAGGGTGAAGGATGGCCCCTGGAATAAGCTCCAGCAAGGAAGTCCAGAAGACTGCAGGCAGGACTACTTTTGAAAGGGTCCTCGACGGATTTAAGACACGCGGAACTACTGCAAGACTGACTGGAAACCCCGCGGAAAGCCCGTCTCGAGGCTCCAGGAAACTCCTGAAAGACTCACTGGAAACCCCAGCACACCCTCCACGAGAGCCCCGCCCCCTGCGCCCCGCCCCACCCCGCCCGGCCCGGGCGCTGTCACATGTGGTGGATGACTCATGCGCCCCTAGCCCGACGCTTCTCACGGCGCTCAAGAATGCGCCGCGCCGCGCCGTACCGGGGCCGCTAGGAGCAGGGTGGCTGGAGGGGAGGGACGGGAGGGGAACACGGGACGTACGGAAGGTTTAGAGAGATTCAGATCGAAATAGTTCCGCCCGCTCCCCTGCAGAGACAGACACCACTGGCCCAGCCTGCCACGCCCTGCCCGCCCCTTTTACATTTCCGGGCAAGGAAAAAAATAAAGAAACCCATGCGACGACGCGCGTCTTTGAAGAGCAGCCGCGGGGAAAAGAAACAAATTCTAGCCAGCGGAAGAGCAGCTCTGCAACAAGCAACAACGTGTGCAGGGACGAGATCTGCTCTCGCAGACAACGGGAGCGGGGCGGCCAGGCTTAGTGGAGTCGAATACGCGCGCCGCGGGGCGCTGCGCTGCACGCGACGGCCGTAAAACACTACAAGTTTGACGCGTGCATCGCGGCGAGGAGCGCATAGCGGGGCAGGGCGGGGCGCGGCGGGGCACCTGTCGTGTGAATGGGCGCGCCCTGACAGCTGGCCGCTCTACCAGAGCTGTTCAGGCAGGGGGAGCAGGACGTCCTCACCTGCGGCCCGGGGCGGGAGCGACCGCACCGCCCGGCATGGCCTGGGGATCCGTCGCCCTCCTCGACCCGGGCGGGGCGGGGCGGGGCGGGGCGGGGCGGGGCGGGGCGGGGCGGCCGGGCTAAAATAAGGTCGTCGGCCCCACACAGCTCGTTTTCTTACGGCCTTCCTCATTACAGTCCATTATTTATTTCTGATAGCCATTATGGCGCGCAAAAAGCGCGCGCGCGCACTCAGTGCACACAGTGCCGTAGCGGTACTGTACTGAGCCCGGGCGGCCACACACACACACACAGGCACACACAGGCACTACGACAAACGGTATTGAGCCCCCTGCATTAACCCACAAATGCAAAATGATTGTGGTGGGCCGTATGAATGAATGTGTGAGGACATGAATTATTGAGCGGCGCAAAATGAGGTCTTTGGGGGGGGGGGGGGGGGCGGCTGGCGAGCCGGAGAGCAAGTGGCCGTTGGAGCGTCAGGATTACAATTTACCTCGAGCCGCCCAACGCCAACGGCCGAGTGACATTGTCCTGACGAGCAACGACGCCCCGCACCGCACGTCCCACACGTTCTCGTAGGTCTCCCTTTAGGGGGTGCGCCCTTGTCTCATGTCACGACCACAGCTAAAGCTGCTCCTCCAGCTCTCCCTTCTCTCATGTCACCTCGCCCTCGCGGCCGTGCGACTCACCCCCGCCGCCGGGGGCACGACATTTCAAACGGAGCCGCCGCCGCCGCTAGACCGAAAATATTCTAATGACAGGTCTTATGCTGGAGCCGAGGTGAGCCGGTGCCTTGGAGCCGCCTGGAGCGCGGCGTGGCGCCGCGTAGCGCACCGAGCAGCACGGCGCGGCACGGCACGGCGACGAGTTGAGCAATTGCCCCGCACCTCACCGGTGGGAAACACATCTGCGCGCCGCCACCGAAAAGCCTAGCGATGAGGACTGATAAGTTGGGCCCTAGAGCGTCGCGGCGCGGCGCAGCGCGGCGGGGAAAATTGCATGGCGGCGCGCGCAGGAGACAGCGCTAAATTAATACAGAGGGAGAGACAAAAAAGAAGAAGGAAAATAGGCAGAAAGAACATCATACCGGCCGGCACGCCGTAATTGCTTCTTTAGCCCTTTCGAAACAAGCAAAGCGTTTACTTGTTGTTGTTCTTTCCCCTGAAGCCATCAGCAGGAGCGATGCGGGGAAATAAGATGAGACGAAGCGATGGCCAGCTCCGCTCGGCCCTGCCCGGCCCTGCCCGGCCCCTCCCACACACCCTGCCCTAGGCGCCGGCGGGCGCGCGTGCGTGCGTGCGAGCGTGCGTGCGCGGGTATACCAGACACACACCCACAGACACACGCGCGCCTTTTTTCGGCGGCACTCTGTGCGTCACGCTATGCGCCACCACTATACACGTCACGGCAACGTCACGCGCGGGGCCACGCCAACATCACACCACCACGCCAAGCCGCGCCGCGCCACGCCACGCGTTTCCTCGTCTTGTCTTTTCGTGAGAAGCTCTTTGCGCCGCGCGGCCTCGCGCTGTGCCGGGGCGGGGCGGGGCGGGGCGCGGAGCTACCGAAAAGAGCGCGGGCGTCGAGGTCTCCGAACCTTGCCGCCTCGCCGCACCGCGCCTTGCTGCTCCCGCGCGCGGAGGATCCACACGACGCGAGGCGAGGCGAGAACAGATTCATCAAAGTGTTTGAAATGTCAGTCGGGTAGCCGCGCCACGCCACGCCACGCCTGCGCACTACACTCCACGCGGCAGCAGATGCCACGCCGGGCCGGGTCATCGTTTCTAGCGTCGTTGGCCGGGCCGGGACGCCGAGGCTGGCAGCGGGGCGCGCCGCCGCCGCACCCACACCCAGTCTCTCTCTCTCCCTCTCTCTCTCCCTCAGACACACACACTCGTGAACTCGCTGCTGCTATGCTCGCCTCTATAAGATTCGCCTCGCTTCGAGGGAGCCATGAATAATGTGTGTTTGCAGGAAGCAAATTCTCCCATAGCTCCGCGCGCGGCGTGGCGTTGCTCGGAGGTCCAATATACCCCTGGCGGACGGCCCGGTGCACGTGCCCGCCCCGCCCCGGCTATAGCGCGTCTATCAGAGTAATTACAATCCAGTCAGTGGCGCCAAGACTTTCCCAGCGCGGTGTAGCAAGCCCCATCTCAACCTCCCGTTTACTCCGTTTTACCTCCCGTTTACTCCGTTTCCCTCCCATTAATTACCCAAACCCCAAATTTTGATGGTTTTAAAAAAATATGGCGTTTTTCTGAGCATATATTAAACTAAAGTGTACGAACATGTAACATGTGTTTAAAATAATATAAAAGCATCGGATCGGATTATGTTTAAACCTTACAAAGCAATGCTTCGCAATTACAAACAAAATGGTTCGCAATTGCGAAGGATTTGGCTGCTTTGTAATACAAAGCATTTTGTTTGTATTGCGAAGCATTTGCTTCGCAGCTTGCGAAGCATTTGCGAAATGCTTTGTATTACAAACAAAATGCTTTGTAATACAAAGCATCCAAATGCTTTGCAAGCTTACAAACTATTTTGTTTAGGGATTTAACAGTGCAGGAAAAGGGGAAAAACACTTATTTCGTACGTAATTTCCTATTTACCCCTGCTTTTACGCAGTAAGAAGAGTGAGAAGAATACGGCGCGAGCGAAGCGAGGAAAATTTTCAGTCTTTTTGTCTGTAAAATGGCTCAAAAATCCCTCTTTGAGGGCGCATTAATGAGCTCGTTGCAAAGATATCAAGAAATGCATTAAGCTCTAGGGTTTCAATGAAACTAGCTGCTCACACTTATATTCCTCGATCACCATAATCATTCCGCCGTACTAATCCGTCTCATCTGCGCCTTCGCCTCTCCCTGCAAGTGTCCAGCGCAAAGAGTCGCTAAACCACCGGGCCCCAGGAGACAAGCAGCACGCTACCGGGGCACGGGCCCAGGGGTCAGGACTAGACAGTTTCAAAGCGGTTTCTTGCTCTTCTCATCTAATACTACTACTGACTGAGTTTAGGATTTGATTCTTGCGTTTATAAGTCACTGGCTTACTAAATGGGGCCTAAGGCCCCAAGTGGCCGATGAGGGGCCCCCAAGTATACCTTTCCCGGGGGGGCCTCGTCGGGTTTTCCCGACTAGCCCGACCGGGCCAGTTCGTCCCTGCTCCCGACCCCAGCTCCTCCCAGCTGATATTTTGGTTCAGTTTTGGCCTCGGCTCGGACTCGATTTGTTCCCAATCCCTCCATACCCCTACCCTTATATTATATTATTCCTTATTCCTTCTTCCCTCTTCTCTTTCTTCCCTTCTTTTTCTCTCCCTTTTCCCCTTCTCTTTCTCTTCTCCTTTCCCTTCATTTTTTCCTCCCTTTTCTTCCGCCCTTTTACCCTCCCTCACCTCCCGTTTACTCCCCTTCACCTCCCGTTTACTCCCATCCGCGGTGGTGCAGCTGCAACACCGCGAACCCGCTCTTGGCGCCACTGAATCCAGTTATTATAATCCAGTTAAAGGAAGGGTCAGGCGGGGCGGGGCGGAGGGGCCGATACTCGGGGCTGATAGGCGCAGGGCAGGGCAGCTGGAGCAGCGAGGACCCCTGGAGGCGTCCGGGCAGGGCCAGGTGTCAATAGGGGGGAGGGAGGGAGAAGGGAAGCACGGCTTTCAAAGCGACGCTCTCTCCTGCAAGGGCTTCCTCCACTCACTCGCGATTCCGCTCTCCCTTCCTACTTTTTTTCCCTCTCCACATTACAATAATTTTAAGTGAAGGCTGTTAAAGCGTTTACCGAGTGTATTACTCAATCTCGCGGCCCAGCTCCGCGTGCGAGGAGGTAACCCGCCGCCGCTGCGGTAAACTCTTTTTAGGGGGCCGAGCTTCCTCCGCTCCACGTCAAAGAAAGTAGGTGGTGGGGTGGGGAGGGTGGTGGGGGAAGGGGGGGGAGGTAGGGGCCCGCAGGAGTCGTGAGGAAGATTACGGCAATACGCGGAGGAAACCATTAACTAGGGGTCCCGACCCGAGCTCTTAGTCGCGTCATTACAGAGTGTGTCCGGGACGGAGCCCTACCCGGCCGGGCCGGGGGTAAGCCACCGCGGGGGGCCGAGGCCGGCGAGGGGGCGCCAAGTGCCCGAGCCGTCCTGAATGTCAGGCCTCGACACCACCGGCAGCCTCTTATCGAAGCGTTACACACGCACTTTTGTTTCCGTAAGGCTCTTCCGACAGTAATAAGCAGGTGTCCGCGGTGGGTCGGTACGGTAGCGGAGGGGCAGGGGTGGCGGCGCGGCGGGGTGGGGCGATGGGGGATCCTACTTTGTCCGCCCCTCTAATTTACATTCTCGCGGCGCGGCGCGCATCGGTAGCCGCATCATTTTGTCCGAAAAAGCTGTCCAAACCAGATTGTTCCAAATTGGCCGCCGCCGCTGAGCCGCGCTGCCGCCACCGCGCGATGGCTGTATTTAAAGTAAATCACTTTTCAGCCGGCGTTTTGCCGCCCGGAGGCGCGCGGGACTGCCCCTGCCTGCTCCCAAATGAAACATCAACAACGAGAGGAAAATAAAATTCCTGAAACGGGGCGGTGCGTTTGAGGCGTCGCGGGGCGTCGTGGGGCGCCGTGCGGTCCCGTCCGCAGGCAGGAGGCCCGGGCCGGTGTGCAGCCCGCCCTGCCCCCGGCCCTGGCCCTGGCCCGGCTGGTCCCTGGGCGGGTCGGACCAGACCAGGCCGGACCAGGCGAGCGAGGCCGGGCCTGGCCGGGCCAGGCTGCAGGAACGCCAAATCTAAATGAGAACTATTCAAACTGTGATTAGAAAGAGGCGGGCAGGAGCAGCAGCAGCGGTAGCAGCGGCGCCCTAGTCCCCTGGGCCCTCGCGGCCACGCCAGGCAACCTTCAGCCGCGCCCCGCCCCGCCCCGCCCCGCCGCACAGCGCTCCAGCAGTTAGACAGTATTCATGACCAATCAGACCGCGTCCCGTTAGCGCCGCCAGACTCATCGCTACCCGTCTTCACGCCGCTGTAGCCCGCAGCATCCAGCGGCAGGGCGGGGCGGGAGCGCAGCCCAGCGCAGCCCAGCGGTGCAGACCGCGTCACTGAGGTTCCACGGCCACGCCAAGACGTCTCCGCCGCCGCAGCGCTGTCTGTCACCCTCGGAGGGCTGTTTGCTCAAGTTATTAGAGGGCACTCGCCTCGGCCCCGCCCCGCCCCGCCCCACCACGCCGCGCTTACGCCCCGCGGGCCGGGCCGCCCCGCCTGGTCGATGCATCTGGAATATTTATGACGGCATCGAACAAGAATGGCCTATGGCGAGCGAGCGAGCCCGTGGCGCGAATGCAGCGCTATTCTCTCCCCCCCACACCCCGCCCCGCCCCAACCCGCCCGACCCCGCCTTGTACAAGCCAACCTCTTCTAAACGGCACGCCGACACGTTGCACGATGAGGTTCTAATTCCGACCACCATGTAATCCACATGAGAGGCCGCGCCTGGCCTGGCCTGGCCGCGCCTCGTGCGTCGCTATCGATCCCGGACGATCATCAGCGTACATACACACACCGGCCCGCCGGCCCACCGGCCCCTGCCTGCAGCCTCCGGCACGCCCGGCCAGTTATGACAGAATAAGAGATCCTATCCGAAGGGCAGGGTGGTGCTGCGGGCTGCGCTGCTCGGCCTGACGTAACCCGCACCTCGCGCATGCGCCGCCCGCGCCGCCCCGCCCCGCCCCGCCCCGCGCGCACCGAGGCGCACCCGTGCGAACTACATGAATGAGCCCGTGAACTTGACGCGAGGAGCCGCGCCGGGGGAGAGCCCCGCCCCGCCCCGCCCCACCCCGCCCCTTCCCACCCTCCCTTCCTCGCGCAGTTGCAATGACGACTGCGCCACTGGCCGGGCCGGACCGGGCGCGCACGAAATAGGAGTGAGAATAAGAGAACAGAGTGGGCATCCTTGGCACCGCGCGGACACAAAGGAGAGGGCGGGGCGGGCGGGGTGTGGCGGGGTGGCCCCCCAGCGGGCCGGCTTGGGAAACATACCGACCGTTTCCAATTTATCGCGCGGCGCCGCGGCGGCCCTTGGACGGATTCGACTGTTCGGGTTTTGGTCCGCGGGCGAAGGAACACAGCGGGGACACCTATGATTTGGTTGTATCACGCAACGCGATCAGCTGATTGCGGGCCGATTGTCCCGGCTCCCCACCCCGCGCAGCTGTGACGGGGCCGAGGCCGCGGAGCGCCTGCAGCAGGTGCGGGGCTGCGTCGGGTCGCCGCCCTGGTGCTGTTCTCGCGTGCCTTTAGGTCCACACTCCACCACGCGGACTCTCATTGCAACACTCCACCCCACCGCAGCGCACGCGCGCCGCCCGCACTCGCGTCCGGTCCTGCGTGACGTCACAGGGGCGCCGGGGGCGCCGGGCGGACCGGACCGGTGCGGGACGCCCGCGCCGTTGCGTCGCGGTGCGATATGGTCCCCAGCAATTACCCCGCGGGCCGGGCGCCGCGACGCCCGCCGCCAGCCCCGCGGACACCATGGGATTTTCTGGAGACTTTTTCTCGGTGAGGAAGGGAGTGCGGGGGACCCGCCCCGCCCCACCCCGCCGGGCACGCCAGACCGGGGCACGGTGCGCCGGCCCGGGCCGCTCGAGACAATACGCACGCAGGTGATGTTGAGGCGGGGTGGGGTGGGGTGGGGTGGGGCGGGGCGGGGCGGCCAGCAGTGAGCCGCGCCCGAACAAACCGGGCTGGAGTCATTCGCAGTGTAATAAACGTTAAGCCCGTCGGGCCGGGCCGGCCGGCCGGCCACGCGCTCGCCGCGGGCGAAAAGGCGAGCGAAAGAGAGAGAGAGAGAGAGAGAGAGAGAGAGAGAGAGAGAGAGAGAGAGAGAGAGAGAAAGAGAACGAGAGCGCAAGGGCGGGGCGGGGAGCCCGGGGTCGCCTCAGGGCTGCGTATTCAACCGACGACACAAGAACCTTTCCGTGGCGCTTTAATTCGAGCCGCTCGCCGCGCAAAGTACCCGCGCGTCTGTCATCACGCGGCGTAGCGCCGCCCGGCCCCGGCCCCCGCGGCCGCGGCTTCCTGATCGGGCGGGGCGGGGCGGGGCGTCACCCTTATTCCCCGGCGGGCGGGCGGGAGGGAAGGCCGACGACTAATCCCGCCACTTTATGGCACCCGGAATACACCTGTCTGGTTAACGATCGATGTCGAATGTCGGGCAAGGTTGCCAAATGAGACACCTCTACCAACCTAAGCTACCCCCACGAGAGTGCCGCACCACTGTCCTGCCTCCGACCTGCCTCTCGCGGAGACACAGCTAGCGCACCGAGTACTCTCCATGCGCGAGCCGCTGCTCACCGCACGGCACCCGACGGGACAAGTATGACAAGACTACACGGGGTTATCTTCACCGGCTCACTCTCTCGTTCGCTCGCTCTTTGTTTCTCTCTCTCTCTCTATGTCTCGCCGCCGCCATTCTCTCCGCTAGGAGCACTGCTAGAGCGGCGTGTGTTCCGTCCAGGCCGGGCCGGGGAGACAGTGGTGGATGTTGTGCTTTCTCACGGAAACGTCTATACAAGAGAGGCCTGGCCGCCACGCCCCGCGGCCGGGCCGGGTACCTCCGCGGTGGTACCCGCGAGTACCGCAAGTCATTCGGAACTAATCCGTGGGAAATGGCGAGGAAATTGGAGCACACACGGGACAGTGGGGCACGCTACGGAGGGACAGGACACTCGTTATTTGTCTTGTCTTCGCGTATTTTCTTGCCGCTGTGCACCCGTTCCGTTTTTCTTGTTGTTCTTCCTGGTGCCTTCCTCGCTCTCCGACGAAACAACACTTCATTAGAGTGATGAGCCCCGGGCCGGTGCGCGGTGCGCAGCGCAGAACAGTGCCGCCAGAAAAGTAGGCAATGAGTAGCCCAAACACAGCGGCAGGGAGGGGCCGCCGGGATGGTAGGCAACCACCCCACAGGCGTGCCTCGCGGTTGCCTACCCCTCAGGGGAGAACGGCACCGCACTGCACGGCACTGCACCGGCGCGGCCTAGCGGAGCGCGCTGGAGTGTGTTGTGCGACACGACAACAACTATACAACCTGTTTCTAGCTGTCCGGGCGGGGCGGGGCGGGGCGGGGCGGGCCGCGAGCGAGATCGCAGGGCACGCTGGCTAGCCAGGCAGGGCTCTGAGTGCCTGTGGGGCGGGGCGGGGCGGGCGGGCAGGGCGCGACCAGGGGCCCCTTGGGGTAAGTGTTCGCACTCGCTGCCCCGCCCCGCCGCGCCCCGCCACGCCCCGGCCGAGTGCTCAGATTACACGGCGCGTAACTACGCTGTCATGAGCAATCAGCTCGCCCTGTGTTGCGACAAGTAATGCACGGCAATTACACGGCGATAAGGACTCGGCCAGCAGGACCGGCCCGGCCCCGGCGGCGTGCGCGTTGTGGGCGGGGCGTGGCGGGGTGGGGTGGGGCGGGGCGGGGCGGGGCGGGGTGGGGCCACGGGCCACACGAGGAGAGGAGTGGGTGGTTGGGTGGTCCGCTCGGGGTCCACTACATCCTCTCCCGTACTCCGTCTTTCTTTCTCTTTCTCTCTCTCTCTGTCCCTCTCGCGCGCGCTCTCTCTCTCTTTCTCTCTCCTGCAGCGGAGCCGAGAGCGAAGCAATGTAAGCTCTCTGCTCGTTCGAACAAAACATTCAAACACGGTGGCCGGGCAAAGAGTCGCTGCACCAGCGCATTATCAGGGGAGGGAGGGGCGGGGACGCTGGTGAAAGGAAGCAAGAAGACGAGAGAAAGAAAAGAGAAAATAAGGGATAGGGCGGGAGAGAATGAGAGGGAGAGAGAGAGAAGCAGGGCAGGCCGGGCGGACTAGCAGCGCAGCGGGGCAAAGCACTCATTACCGTATGACCCTGGGCCGGGCGGGGCCGGCGGGCAGCTGCACCGGTGGCCAGTCAAGTCCGCAGCTGTCTGCGCAGCTGTCAACAGCTGTCTGGATGCGCCTCCCGGCCCAAATAAGGGGCCGAGTGAATTTAGCGAGAGGAGAGACCCACAAGGAGGCGAGGAAAATCGCAGCAGTCGGTGATCCGCGATCCCGCACAAGGCCGACGGCTCGGCTCGGCCCGGCCCGCTCCTGCGCAAGGACTCGACTCCCCCTGCTCTTAAGTGACAGGGAACCTCGATATGCTGCGCTGCTGCTACCGGTTTCGCTAAAAAGTCGTAAAAATTATTGGTATCTCACCACGCGTAATGCGTTGTCGTAACATGTGTTTTTAATTCCCCCCTCGAGAGGCGCGCGATGGCCGGCGAGCCAATCACAGAGCGGCGCGGCGGCGTCCTCCATGCGCGGCCAGGGGTCCTCCTCCTGGAGCCTGCAGCAGCCTCCAGGCTGACTGGAGCGAGGCGCCGCGCGGAGCGGCAGGGTAGGGCAGGGCAGTTCGGCCGCCTCTAATGCAGTAGCAGCGGACTCCAAATGGGAGCAGGCCATCTCAATGCACACGCACGCACGCACAGACGCACACGGACGTGCGTCACGAACACAGACACGCGCCAATCACTCCGCAAATGCGGGTTGCGTCGCAATGCGTCGCGCGGCCATTTGGCATGCGGGGAGCAGAGACAAACTTCGAGGCTCGACGGGCACTTAGGTCGCGCGGTTTACGCCGTCTCATTCCGCAGCCAAAACTATGTCGTTTCGCTATGCCGTCCGGGAGGAGAGAGAGGGAGAGGGGACGCGCACATTTCCACGGTTTGGGCGGCGCGCGCGCGGATTAAGAGGCGGAGAGATAAGAGCGGGGGACATTTGGCGGGAGTCGTGGACCCGAAACACAAGACGAAATTTCGCCACGCTTTGCAGGGCTGCCTGCAGGCTATTGCCTTCCCTCTGGCCCGTAGCGGCCCGGCCCGGCCCGGCCCGGCCAGCGCACGCATCCGCTTGGATGCACCGCAGTGCCCCCGTGGCAGTGCCCCCGCGCCGGGCCGGGGCCATGCCTCGCTGCCCCTCGTACGGTGCACTGCTGAAAACCGACGCCATAAGATAACCGCAACATTTATTCTGCGCTGATAAAATCGTAATAAAGAAACACGCATGTTTAATTAAAACTTTTGACAGCCCTTTATAACATGACGATTTTTTTTTCCTGTGCATTCCAGCGCTCTGCCCCCGTCGGCCAGGCCCGGCCGGGCGACGTTTCAGGCATGAATAATAGGCCCATGTACTGTACGGGCAGGTACGGCACGGCGCGGGACGGCGCGGGGGGAAGGCTCAGGGGGACAGAGCGGCGTGGTGGCAGCGAGGAAACAAAGCGAGCGCCACCAAGAAAAATACTGAGACAGAACTTCGAAAAACTTCCCCGCATCACGTGAACACCTAGGTGTCGTTACACCATACCGACCAGCTGTGGTGGCAGCTCTGCGGCGACGGCGCGGCTAGCGTGACATACCGCCGCAACGCGCAGCCCACGTGTGATCGAGGGCCCGTCTTTAAATTCAGTAACGCTCGAGCGTACATACCGCAATCTATTTAGTTCGCAAGCGGATCACCAAAACTGCACGTGGCGTTTGGCAGAGGCGACACGTGTGACGGACGGGACGGGAAGGGCGTAACGCGTAACGCTGCGTGGCGCGCGGTTATCTTTTTCCGGTCTGGAAGACAAGCGGAGGCCAAGGGCTCGGCCCGGCCCGGCCCGGTCACTGCCCCGGCCCCGCCCCGCCCCGCCCCGCCCGCCGAGGAGCGGGCCGTGCTTGTTCTACGGATCAAAACACGACGAAATATGCGTCTCAAAAAGCCGCGCTGCTGCACCGTTCGTCACGACAATAAGCAGGTAGGCGGCTGGGACGCGGCCTTCTGCTACGCGCGCCGCGCCGGATCTGGATTTTTATTGGTTGATGTTGTTGTTGCGAGGCCGCGCGCAGAGCAGAGTGTCGAGCGGACCGGGGCGGGGACCAGCGGGGACACTAGTCCAGAGCGCAGCGCTCCCAACCATATCGACACATTTTTTACTGCGCGGGGCGGGGCGGGGCGGGGCGGGGGACACTCTGCGGGGACACGCGGGGGCAGGGCAGCTTTATCGACCGGACCAGGCGGGGCCGGGGCCGGCTGGGGCCGGGCGGAGAGTGAAAGCAAAACGACAACACTGGCAACAAACAACAACAACAACAACCGCGGGGATGCATCGGCGCATCGCGGCTGCAGCGGCGTTTTACTGCAGGAAACTTTGAGTGTCTTCAGCCAGCAGCCCCGGTGTGATGGTGTGATACAGGGCGGGGCGGGCGCTCCAAGAGCGCTGCGCGGAGAGAGGAGAGCGCTGCGCGGAGACCTCGACGCGCGAGGCTGGGAGAGTTCGGGTGGGAGAGCGAGCGCTGTCAGCAGGACGAGAGCGCGGCGGAGAGCGGAGCGGGGAGAGCGCGCGCGGAGCCCCAGCTAGCCGCCCACCTGTCACCAGGTGCGAACTAGGGCGCACCTGGACCAAATGACACCTCGCCGAAGAGAAGGGCGCGCGCGAGAGAGGAAGAGAGAGCAGGTGCGAGGGAGAGAGGGAGAGGGACAGAAAATGTACCGATCGTTGAGGGGGAGGGGGCGAGTGCGGGGGGTCACGGAGGGCTGAGGAGGGCAGGGTAGGGCGTACTCAACAAACACGAGAGCCTCCGCAGCGGACGAGATGTGCGTGGCAGGGTTTGGCGGACTAATGACCGAGGGCTTCTCACTGACGGCTGGGCGTGGCGGCGGCGGCGGCTGCGCCCCTGCCCGGCCCGGCCCGGGGTGCCAGACTGCTGCTGCTGCAACGGGCCCGGCCCAGGACAGCCACCCCGTTTAGCGGAAGGAGGTCGAGTGCATTGGGTGGTCCGGGCCACGCCGCGCCGCGCCACGCCAGGCCACGACGAGCCCTGGGGCCCTGTGCTACCGGTTGGACCGTGACCCCAGCAGGGCGTCAAGAGGAGCGAGGAGGTGCGTGCGTGTGTGCGTGTGTGTGTTCGTGCGTGCACGAGGTACTTGCCCCCCATATACTTCCAACGCGGAGAAAAAGAGAGAGAGAGAGAGAGAGAGAGAGAGAGAGAGAGAGAGAGAGAGAGAGAGAGAGAGAGAGAGAGAGAGAGAGAGAGAGAGAGAGAGAGAGATTATTAAAAGAAAGGTGATCAAAGGCTACTGTGCGCGCTAGCCTCGCTCCCGACGCCCCGGCCCGCCCCGCCACACACGATGTTCGTTAGCAGGCCACTAAACGGCCTCCGTGCCGCCGCGCTCCGCCCGCGCCGCGCTCTATGGAAGGAGTTTCGGCTGCGAATAGAAGGGTTCTCCTGTCTTATTACGGCGTGCGGTCGCGACAAAACCTTGGACCGGCCCGGCCCGGCCGCGGTGTCACCGCGACCACCGCAGCAGCAGGGACGGTACGGGACAGGACAGGGGCACTCCCCGGCAGCCGGCCGGCACGGCGCGGCGGGGGCTTTCTCTGAGAATGGAAACACAGAGAGAAACACGTCGAGGAGCAGGGAATGGGACAAGCTTGCACTCTCTTCCTGTATGCTACGAGGTGCAGACGCCGTGCGAGTAGGCAACCCGGCCGCACGCGTGCGAGGCGGGGCGGCATGGCATGGCGAGTGCAAGGCGGCAAGCAGCGTGCTATGCGTGGAGGTCGCCCTCAAAGAGTTAGGGCGCGCACTGATATAAAAGGTCGCCATCACCTAGTGCCCCTCCGAGCCGAGTGCAGCAGCCGTCATGGCTGCAGGAGCGCCGAGCGCCGCGAGCGAACACATAGAGATGTGCGAACATGTTCGGATCCGAACGAACCTGAACGAACCGAACACATAATTTGTTCGTTCGGGATTGAACATCAAGTGTTCGAACACGAACTGTTCGAAAAATGAAATATGGCAGTGTTCGTCATCGAACATTTAGGTCAACTAGCTGCTGCGGCTCTTTAATTTAGAAGGAGTTTTCACCATTTGTTCGTTCGGATTCAAACAACATTCTGTTCGGTTCGGTTCGTTCGACAAATTTTTCTGTTGTTCGTGTTCGGTTCGGTTCGAATTAATTTTAAAATTTTCTGTTCGTGTTCGTTCGAATTCAAACAATGTCTGTTCGCACATCTCTACGAACACACTCGTCGCGCTGCGCTCCTCACAACTAACAGCCTTCCCTCTCTAACGGTCTGGCCGGGCCGGGCCGGGCAGGGCCGGGCGCGCCCAGAGAGGCCCGGGCCGGGCGGGCGCACTCGCTAATCCCTGTGGACCAGTCGCTCCCTCCGCAGCGCAGCGGGGCCGGCCCGGCCTCCAGGCTCCAGGGCCACTGGAGGAAGCAGCCTGGAGCAGCTCGAGCCTAGGCCGGGGCCGCGGGGCCGGGGGCCGGGGCCGGCCTTGTCGCAGCCACGCCGCAAAGGGCCATATGGAGGAAAAGCAGCATCTCCGGTTCCGAGGCGCGGGAACCTTATATGATTTACCCGGAGTGGCCCAGCCCGGCCCGCGGAGAGGTCGTAACATCACGATAATAAAACTTATTACTCTCCCACCGCAAGCAGAGTTTTAACCGCGCCACTTATGCATGCGCCCGGGACGGGCGGGGCCGGGCGGGGCGGGGGCGCGTGTGAGCGCGCGCGCGCCCGAACACAAACCGACGACAAGTGGGGCCCGTGCTGGGCCTGGCCGCGGCCCGGGCCCGACCGGCGCGTGCCGCAAGGCCGCGCCACAGCCACGGCCAAGGAGGGCCTGACGGTGCTGGCGTGAGGAGCCGAAGGATAACCGTTGCAGGAACGCGCCGCCTTCCTTACCTAGCGTGCCAAAGCAGAAAGCGCCCCCCTCCTTGCAGCTCCGACTTGTGACGAGAATTCTCGTAACAGACTCGGTCAGCAAAACGGGCTGGCGTTCGCGGGCGGGGCGGGGCGGGGCGGGGGGGCGGCTGTGACGCATTCCG
The DNA here is from genome assembly GCA_033675135.1 of Frankliniella intonsa. Classification (NCBI taxonomy): domain Eukaryota; kingdom Metazoa; phylum Arthropoda; class Insecta; order Thysanoptera; family Thripidae; genus Frankliniella; species Frankliniella intonsa. The sequence continues at coordinate 9,599,582 of CM066249.1, read as the reverse complement.
CGAGTGCCTGCCGCAGCCCCGTCCCGCCACGCCACTCTCTCCGGCCTAGGCATGAGCCACAAAACTATCGCCTGCCTGCTTTTAACTCCGGCATGCGTCTCTTATTTTTTTGTCGTCCTTTCTTAAAACACGAACCTTAGTAGTACGACACTCACCTGTCTCTCTTTCCGCAGGCGCTGCAGACTGCACCACCGGCTCGGCCCGCTCCACTATTTGTGTGAGTATAACTGCACCTCAGCTCAGCTCGCCTCACCTCACCTCGGCGGGGACGCGCGCGGCGCCTCGCGCCAGACGAATTTGACGCGCTGCAAAAATTAAGTGTCGGCATTAGGGACACACGGGCGGTGAGGCGCGGGGCGTCGCGGCGCCGACTCCTCGCGACGCCACTGCAATTACTGCCAAGGGGGGCCATCATCTCCCGTTTCCACATTAAGAGCGACGCCCTTTTGTGCTCCGGCCCGGCCCGGCGTTGACAAGTCGAGAAAGGGATCCCGCTCTGGCCGCGGCGCTGATGACGGCTTGGATGCCCGTACGGCGGCGTGCTCCCGGCCCGGCCCCGGCCCCGGCCGGCAGCCACATGAGGAGACTTACTCCCGCAGCAGCCAGAGCAGGCCCTCATCCAGGCGCGCGGCCCGGCACAACACGCAGAAGAAGCGCCGGCCCGGCCACCCCTCCCCTTCCGTTAGGAATCTCCTATTTCGTAAATTGAGATGATCCTTCTTCCTCGAGTGCGAAAACCAGTCATCAAGCTCGCGGCGGCGCCGAGCGTCCCGTCCGAGCGCTCCCGTGCGGGGCGGGGCGGGGCGGGGCGGGGCCCTTAGCGGCCCAGGGCTGCTGGCCGAGCAGTTAGGCCCGGTGCACCCGGATGCCCCGGCCACTGTCCCAATGATCGTGATTCGTGAATGCGATGTCCAGCCAGCATCTCTGAGCTGCACGTTGCCATAGGCCTATGGGCCGTGGCCGCCTCGGCGGGTGTTGCCCCGCGCCAGCGCGCCCCGCCCCGCCCCGCGCTCCGTCTCCGACCTAGTTACTGCACTGGAATGCGACGTCGGATCGACATCTCGGGACATAATATCTCTGCGTGTTATTGATACAAAAATGGCAAAAATTTCGGTTTAAAGCTGTAAATGTTTTTTTTTTTTTTTATTTTTTATTTTTAATGGGATCTGTGTCTTGTTTACGGACTATAATGAAAAATACTTGAATAATATTTTTAAAAATACATAATCTCAGTTAGCAGTGTGGCATTTCTTTCGTCTCGTTTAGAAAGTAAACAGTCACGCGGGACGCCCAGAAGCATTTCTGGGAGTGTAAGTTTCTTTTGTGATCCCTGGGGATCCCTCGTCCCAGCCGGAAGTTGCCTCGCTCGGGCGTATCTGAGCGTAAGATCCGTCCAGATTAGTAACTCACATGGGACAGTAGGCCTGTCGGCCGGGCCGGGCCGGGCCGGGGCCAGATCCCACGTGCCTAGATAGAGAGGACCTATAAAATGGTAAACAAAGTTGCCCCGGTGAAACAGCGTTTAAACAACGTAAACAGGGGCCGCTTAGTGGCGCAGAGATATCTTCGCTTTAAATTTTAGAGGCGTTTTCTCATGCTGTTATTATCTGGATTTTAAAATCACAGCAGGGGAGGGAGGGAGGAGGTACGTATTTGGTTCAGGCCAAGTGCGGAGAGTACGACACTGAGGGGGGAAAATAAGGAGCGCTTTATTTTACGGATACGGAGCTCCGGGCGTAAATAACAGGCAAACGGCCTTACTTAATCCCCACCTTTGTGACGGGCTGCGGACGACGCGACGGGCTGGCCGCGCGTCATAAGCAGCTGGCGTGCTAATTTACGTATGAAACCTGAACCGGCCGCCGCCGCCGCCGCCGCTGCCTCCTAGGCTTTACAAAATGTATCTCATAACAATTTCCCTTTTTATGCTCTTTTCATCATTTCCATTTTCTTTTCGCCACACATTTCACGCGGTCAAGTAGGTCGTAAATAAAAGTAATAGCTTTGCTTATCATTTTTACAGAGCATATACACACAGACTCGCGCAGAGAGGGAGAGAGAGAGAGATGGTTGTGTCGTGATAAATTGCGGAGAAGTGGACCGAGGACTTTAGAACTCTGCTGCACGGGTGGACATATTTATTTTCAATCTCGTAAAATCGAAAGGGGAGGCGCGGTGCAGAGGGGCCGAAGGAGAGGAGGCGCAGGAGAATATTTTACGCGATGCAAAGTTATTCTTCGCGCCTCGGCCGGCCGGCCGGCACGTTTCGTATCTCCCGTCTGCTTGCAAAGCCCCAGAGCCCCAGCCAGCCTGCCCGCCTGCCACCCACCCGCGGCGGCGTGGGGCGGCGTGGTGGTGCGCGGGGACTCGACTTTACGCAAGCGGTGTAGTAGCATCTCGGGTAGCATCGTTATAAATCCTGCCTCAGCAAGACACTTTGCAGGCTTTTCCTTCAATTTCTTGGGCTGTGATTAGCACGACGGCGCCGATTCTCGCACCGTCACGCCACGCGGCTGCCTGCTTACCCCTCGTGCCCGCCGCGTTGCCGTTCAGAGTAAAGAAAAAAATGTGTTACGAAACTATCAGGCAGGGAAGAAAAAGGGTAAAACGGTTTGCTGGCATTGTTTAACGGTACAGGCCATTCCGTAAAATTTATCCAATATGCATCTCCGTCCTACCCATTTCGCTACGACAATACAACGACGGTCGCGCGCCAAAGTGTTTGGCCCTACAGGTCTGCGGGGGGTTGACGTGTCATGACCCTAGCGGTCCCGGACCAGCCGACCCGACCCGACCCGACCGCGCCCCGCCTCGGTTATGAATTAGGGAAAGTGCGGACCTCGCCATCGGCTCGGCTGTGTCGCAGACATTGTCCCGGACCCGGACAATACGCGAGGTCGGCCGGGCCGCGGGCCGGGCAGGGCGCCGCCTCAGCTGGTATGGTCCATCCGGCTGGCCAGACTCCTAGTGAAGGCCCCCCTCCATCAGCAGCTCCAGAGCGTGCTCCGGCCCGGAACACACAAAGCGAACGGTCACATTAAAAACGCCTTTCTGTCCCCCCGGTGCGCCCCCCCCCCCCACCTCCTCCCCCGGGGCCGTCATGACCTCACGCAACGCGAGGAAATTACCGCGCGGTGCAGTTAGGCCCCCGGTAGCCCACCCAGGGATCCTTTCTCCACGTTGTTTAGCCCCGACCCGGCCCGGCCCGGCGGGCACCCAGGCTGGCTGTACACTGTCGTTAACAACTCGACCACGGAGAAATATTGAAAAATCCCGGGCGAGTTCGGCAGTGCGCGCGCGCGGCCGTGAGGTGTTTTCAATTCTTTTTCCTCGACACCAACGCGTGCGTTTTTATGGTTCCCACTCCCAAAGCCTCCAGCATCCCGGAGGCAGCAGCGCCATTACACGGCTATATTGATGTGGAGGGGTTGAGGTGCGGGAGGCGCGGTGGCTAGAGTTTATATCCATTAACGTCCCAAATGAATTGGTCGCTCAGACATATATACACGAGTTACGCCCCGGCCCGGCCCTGGCCCGCCGCTTTGGGAGACGCTCCGGGTGTGAAAGTCACTGGCCGGTGCTGGGCGCCCCGCTGCGCCGCGCCCCGCCACGCCGTGATGTGGTCGGGGGAGGAGGACGGGCGCCGGGGCGGGGCGGGGCGGGGCGGGGCGGGGCGGCCGACGCGCTGCCTGCCGGGGGATCTGATAAGGTCGACCTGATGGACGGCCGACGCCCCGACGCGACGCGATGCGTCGGCGGGGTCGAGGGGACACGCGGGGTCGCGTCGGCTCGGGCCCTGCTCCAGGGAGGGAGTGACACGCGCCCGGGCGGGGGAGGGGGGGAGCGGGTGCAAAACACTGCCGGGCGGGGCCGGGCGGGGCCGCGAGGGGAAGACCATTCCGTAATGCCGTTTGATTTGTGAACCACGACGTCAATAACTCCTCTGCGGTGCACGCCACGCCACGCTGCCGCCCAGCCCGTCTAACGGCGCGGCGTGGTGCGGCGCGGCGCGGCGCGGGGAGAGGGGCGATTGGCCGGCCGGCCGGACCGAGAGATGGAGGGCCCATGGGCCCAGGGCCCAGTCCAGCCCGGCAGCAGCAGCAACCGGGAAATTTAAAAGCGATTAAAGTTTTGGGGCCATAAGACATCGCATCGCGGCCGTTTGATTTAACATTGGAATACCCCCGGGGCGATTCAGCAGAAGGGCGCGCCCAGGGCGCGGCGGGGCGCGGCGGGCCGAGGAGAGGAGAGGAGAGGAGCCAGCAGGGTGGCCTGCCGCCCATGGCGCGCGGCGCACCACCGGTACCCGCCAGGTACCCGCCAGGTACCCGCGGTAGTCGCACTCTCATTAACAACAGGAGGTGCGAGTGCATTTAAGCAAATTACGTATTATTTCCACGCAGCTTTCTCGCCGGGCGGGGCGGGGCCCCCCACACTGGCCCACCACGTGACCGCGACCGACCACACCGCCACGCGTTCACGTCGTTATTGGGAGGAAATGGCGAGGGAGCGCTTCCGGCTCCGGCCCGGTCCTCTCACAACCAAAACCGAACTTGGCAATAAGCGTCTCAGCAGCACGCCGCCGTCAAGCAGACAACGGCCCGTCCCAAACACCGCCGTCCCGTCAGAGTCGTCATCGTCGGCTGTCTGACGGCGCGTCGTCAGCCGTCAACGTCCCGTCGGCGGGTGCGCGCGGTAATTAAAAGCAGCGCCACGCACCCGTCACGTGTACGCCGGGCTCGATTAAAACGGAAGGTTGTTTTGCCGTTTTCTCGGCTTTGAAATTCGTGTAATGGGAATCTCGCGGTTTTGCTGACAAATCAGGTCGAAGCAGAACGGCGGCAAGGCAGACAAGAGCAAGGTGGCCGAGGGAGGCGAGGAGCGGGGCGGGGCGGGGCGGGGCGGGGCGGCGCCTCATCGCCATGCCCGACAGGCCGCAGCCAGGGCCACGGGGCCGGCCAGGCCAGGCCTGCGGGAAGAGAAGATTGAGAAAATTGCCGCCGAACTGAAGATGTAAGTGTAAGACCCATTTTGATCGGGTAATCGATCTGATGGCCCCCGGTGGCGCCGCCGCGCCGAGCCTCGCCGCCGAGCTCGCCGCGCCGCCTCTTAGAGCGGCCGGCGCGTTTAGGAGGGAGAGAGAGAGACGCGAGGAGAGGAGAGAAGAGAAAAGAGCCAAGGCCAGCCGAGCGTCGAGGCCGACCAGAAAACTTAATTATGTCACCTAGCCCCGCCCCTGTCGGGCCCCCGGGGCCTCGCCGCGTCAAAACACTCCTCCCCACCACCACCTCTCCCGCCCCCCTCCCTACCCACCTGAATACTTTTCCTCTTTCTCCGAAATAAAAAGGGACACTGTGGCTAAAGCCGGTCGCAAGAACGCTGACGTGGTACAGCGCGAGACAAGGACGTTTTGAAATAAGGTTGCCGAAAACCCCGTCCGCTTAGGCAGACATGCCACCCCTGACGCACGCATGTGGGCGGGTTGCCTAGGTGCCCGGCGCCCCGGGCGGCAGCGGCTCGACGTACAAGAAGCCCGCGCAATAGAAATACAGGGGTCACTCAGGCGAATGTGAGTCGGATGCGGTGCGGGCGGGCGCCTTCCTCAGCAGGACAGCGGTCACATTGAGGGCACGGCCTGCCACACTCGGGGTCAGGCCACCCTAACGACCAAAAACGCATATTAAATTGCACCCATCCTTCCGTCCGTCCGGCCCGGTCCGGAGCGGAGCATTAGACAAGTGACCCGCTCTTCTTTCACAATTTTCCGTGTGGCGTGACGGCTGCACATTTGTAGGGGGCGCAACGCCTCGCCACGGCCCGGACCGGCCCGGCGGATTCACGAATCGTACCTCAACCTCTCTGGATCACGTATGTGAGTGTGTGTGTGTGGGGGGGGGGGGGGCGCAGCTTCAGCGCGCCGACTGGACGGCTCCAGACGGACAAGCACGGCCCGGCGCGGCCAGCCGGCCGCTCGCCTCGCGGCTCCAGGCGCCGCCGCAGGAACAGGGGGAAAAAATTGCTTTTAATTTGATTACTTTTATCTAACAGGCTCCCTCTTGCATCACACACACACAGGGCAATCATCTCCTAGTCCGCGCGGAGAGCGAAGGAGTCTGCGCTCACACACACACACTCACGCCATCGCCGTCGCTAATCGAGCACGTATTCGCACTCGGGGCACTTACTTATACCCCGGGCCGGCCGGCACTTCCAGTAATGTCCTCCAGTAATGCCTGCGGCGCGGCGCGGCGAGGCGAGGCGAGGCGCCCACACACTGCTCTGCTCTGCTCTGTGCTGCGCGCGGGGCGCCCCCGTCCCCACTGTACCCACCGGGCTGGTGTGTCGTGTTCAATCAACGCATTAGAGCAAAATGCATCATCGAACGCTGCCCGTCCCGGCCCGGCCAGCCCGGCGCCGGAGTCATTTTCGCGGGAACGCCCCGCCCTGCCCCGCCACTGCCGTGCGGCACCACGCCCCGCCCCGCCCCGCCCTCGGTAAATGATCACGCGGCTGGTCACGGCGGCGGCATCGCCTCGCCGCGTACGTTATTGCGGGGCTAACGATTCACGACAAGGCGCCCCATTCGTCGGGGTTACTGTGTGTCACGAGGTGGGCCCCACCCCGCCCCACCGGGCCCCGCCCCGCCCCGCCATGTGCTGGCCGGATCCTCGCTGTGGCAAGGGAGGGCAGGGGGCGTGGCGGGAACCCTTTGGGGGGCCTCGTGATGCGGCAGAGACGAGCCGGGCCGGCGGTGCTCGGTATAATCACCGCGTTGTACGGCGCTGGGGCCCCGCCCCGCCCCGCCGCGCCCCGCCCACCGCGCCCCGCCGCACGCCACGCCCCCGACGCGGAGGGCGGCCCGGGCCCGGGACCAGCGGGACCACCAGGCTGCAGGGGGCACCCGGGCAGGGCAGGGCAGGACAGCGCGGCACCCAGGGGGCGCCCAGGCCCAGGGGGCCGACAGAAGTGGGCCAGGCTGTCTGCCCGTACTGTATGTGCGGGACAAGCCCTGCCCTGCCCCGACCCGGGTCAGGATATGACACCCTGCTGCCGACGGCCGCCCCGCCCGAGGTTTCCAGACAAATGCCCCCGGGGGGTCGGCCTCACACCGACCGGTCAAAATGTTTGAGTCGTTTCAAATTTGTATACTACTCTCTCTCTCTCTCTCTCTCTCTTTCTCTCTCTCGACCCCTAAAGTAAAAGTCGTCCCTCCATTACGGCAGATCATGGCGCCCGCGGGGTAACACCGAGCGATAGGCGAGGCGAGGGGTTTAGAGAGAGGGCGGGGTCATTAAAGTGTTGTAATGAGTATTGGAGAAAATAACTCTTCCGGGGCGTCAAGATTTCGAAAGTATAGACATAGGATGTAGAATATCCGGGGTAACGCGTACAGCGCGGGGAGGGAGGCAAGAGGAGGGCCCCGCCCCACCCCGCCCATCCCAGCCGCAGCAGCGACCCTGACCTCCAGACTCCTCCCCTCCCCCACTTTTCCCTTCCGGGGCCGTAACTCTCCAAACGCAGCCCAACTTTCTCAAAAATGATGCGCGACGGGCGGCGGCGCGGCGGCCGGCGGAGCTGCGGGTTAAAAAACCGAGCAGTCCAAACTTTACCGAATAAATTATTAAGCCGCAATCAAACACGCGCGGCGCGCGCGTGACGTCAGAGCCGGCCGCCCCGCCCCGCCCCGCCTGATTGTACCTCCGCCCTGATTTACTTTCCTTTACCCCCCGCTGTAATTTCCTTTTTGTTTTAATCTCGCTGGTCCGTCCCGCCCCGCCCCGCCCCGGCCTCCCATCGACTTGCTGCCACCGTGCTGCGGCTCGGCGCGGCGCGACCAGACGAACACCACCGCCCGCCCGCCCCGCCCCGCCCCGCCGCGGGAACAGAGGGGCGGATGGGACGTGAGTTCGCGCAATAAAAGGTTATTATTCACCGACAGGCGGGTTTTAACGGCCGAGGAGGCGCAAGACCGCGAGCGGGCCATGAGCCCGGAGCTTTACGGCCCGCAGAGGAAACACGAGTTTGCGCGCCAAATCGGGCGGGGCGGGGAGCTCGCCGCCGCGCCGGGCCCGACGCGCCGGGGAGGGCGGCCACCCGCGCGCGCCGCTGCGCACTGGGCTGCCTACCCTCCGCCAGGCCTGCGCTCCTGCCGCCGGGCGGCTCGGTGTACTCGGTGTACGGGGCGTGTGTTTTCCGAGCAGTTCGAGCCATCTACCCATCTACCTATCCCACCCACGTCGCCGCGTGGGTCCCCGCCCGGTCCCCTCCCCCGCCCCGCCCCGGGCCCCGCGGCGGGCACGACTCGCTCGGCGCGGCGGGCTAGACCCCCACCCCACCCCACCCCACCCCTCTCTCCCCGCTCTCCTTTTTACCCTTTTCTTCCTGCGTCATGATGTCTACCCCAATATGTCCGTCTGTCTTTCCATCGGACTTGCGTCGGGCCGTATCCGTAGTGGTCAGTCCGTCCTTCTCCATTTCACTAAGTTTCGTTTCCGAACACAGCCCCCCGTCCCGTCGCTCTCTCTCTCCCTCTCATGAGATATGCACGATGGTGAGTCACCCAGCATCACACACGCACACGCACACTCCCTCTCCCCCCTCTCTCTCTCCCTCTCTTTCGGATCCCTCTCCCAATGGGAGAAAGAGAGAGAGAGTGACCGAAGCCCAGCCCAGCCAGCATTTGATTCCAAGGATTGGGACGGGGCCTTTGCGCCCCGCCCGGCCCATATCGGTCCTTACTTTCACAAGGCGTCAGATGTAGGCCAAGCTGAATTTGTTTCCTGTATATTTACGCGACGGCAAATGACAAACATCCGCCACACGGCGTGCACAAAATTGCCATGAACGTAATACACGCATGGAGTGTTCCTCGGAATGAAACCGTTCCGAAGACAAGCGATGAGGCCCGGCCCCCGGCCCGGCGGCGATGCACCGTCGGCCGCGGACACAGCATCCTCCGCCCGCCCCGCCCCGCCCCGCCCTGGACCATAGGTGAGGCGCCGACATGCGGCCCATGCGCTGAGGCCGCGAGCCCATGAATCACGGACGGGCGGGATATTTTGAAAGCGTTATGGCCCCGGCCGGCCGCCCCGCCCCGCCCCGCCGCTCCGCCCCGCCCTGCTCCGGCCCGCTGCCTGACCGCCGCCGGGGCGCCGCGCCCGGTCCCCCGCCACGCCCCGCCCCGCCCGACCAGGCTCAAACATAAATATTTTTCTGTAACGCGTCCGGAGGATTTCTGACGGTGCTTTGTCACGCTGTGCAAACAGATGCATTTCTCAAGGCGGAGTCCCCGGGCCGCTGCGAGCCGCGGCCCGTATCACGCATACCCACACACACACACACACACTTAGACCGTTGCCCCGCTCGCTCTCTCTCGCACACAACACACCGCATACATGGAGCGAGGCGAGAGGTGCAAACGAAAACCGCTGCGTAGGTCCCTGCAGCGCGTTTCCTTATACGGAGGACGCCCCCGCCCCCCCCCCCAAACACATCCCGCGCGCGCCGTTTTCGGGACCACAAAGTCGGATCAACACGTCTAGGGATGATGAATGCTCGACAAGCGATGCGCCGCGGTGCTCCGCGCTGCGCTGGCGACCGAATGCTCCAGAGCTACGACCCAAACGACAAAAAATTATACTGTTTCACTAATGTATTCTCTCGGCACTCGAGAGGGAGGAACTACACCTCGCAAGGTCTGCGCCAGCGCAACACGTCACCCTCCCAGTAATCCTCGGCATCCCGTCACTACAGCAGTCCAGTCCCGTCACCCACAGCGACGGGCGGCCACTGGTGACGCGACGCGACGGGCGGCTCGGACACCACGACCTGCGCTGGGCTGCGCGACGTTCCCAGGAGGAGGCTGCCTCTGCACGCCCGGCGCGGCGCGCGGCCAGGCGCGGCGGGACAATGGTCATTGTTGGCACACCGCAAGAGGAGGCGGGGCGGGGCGGGGCGGGGCGGGAGCAAAGTCCATCAATAACGCGTGAATAAGGTTTAATTCCGCGGCCGTCCCGGCTCGGCTCAGCACGACACACCGCAGCCCTACCCGGGCCAAGGGCCGTAGAGAGGCGGGGCGGGGCGGGGCGGGGCGAGACCAAGCACTCCACAGCCGACCACAGGCGCGCCGCGCCCCGCCTCATTCGGTCCAGGGCGAGGTCAGGTCGGTTGGGCCAGGTTATGATATGCAGGAGTGACTAAGTGAGTGTTAACAAGTAAGTGCGTGTGGGAAGGAGGAGGGCCCTTTGTGCCGGGCACGGCGCCGAGCCGAGCGAAGCCGAGCGAGGCGAGGGGCCCCTCAGCCCCGCCCCGCCCCGCCGCGCACTCAGGGGTCGGGCCGGGCGGGCATGGGCGCAGCAAGCTGGAGGGGCATTCCTAAACGTGGGACCAGGACGGGGAGACCCCCCCGTGGTCAGCGCTCCGCTCGGCCCCACCCCCGTGTCGGTGCTGGCCCGTGCTCGCCCCGGGCGGGACCCCTGGACGCCGGCGCGCCGGGCCGGGCCGGGCCGGGCCGCGCCGACAAATAGGCGGCCGGGATGCCGATCGAATGAGAAATCAACACGACGGCCCTCGGGAAAGAGCGGCGGCGATGGGACGGCGGCGTCTAGGGGAGGGGCGGCGATAGAGAATTAAGGTATCACGGCCGCCCCTCAGGTCAGGTTAACCGCGCGGGGGATGCGTCATGCGCTCGGGTCGCGGACCTCCTCGGGGCCAGGCCAGGACAGACCTGGGCGGAGCAGCAGCAGGCCGTAACCGTCCCTGTTCGCGCACGCACGGCGACTGTGCAACAAGTGTCGTAGGCCGGGCGGGGCCGGGGCCGGGGCCGGGGCCGGGAGGCGGTGTCGACTACCGCCCTGGCGTGCAGGGCTAGGGGGCCAGGTCGGCCGGCGCGCGAGGCGAGGCTGCCGCTGCTGGCGCGGCTTGCTTGCACGCATAGACCCGCGCCTCGTCGTCGCGACCACGCAAGCCGAGCCTCGCGCAACCGGGCCCGCCCCGCCTGACACCGCGGCGCGGCGGCCACCCCGGCTCAGCACAGCGTGGCGCCACCCAGCGCCCCGCCCTGCACCTGTACCTACATGTAGACCACCGCCATCTCCGCAACCGGTCCGCCGTGCGGGGCGGGGCGGGGCGGGGCCGCGAGAACCAAGGGCCGCGCGACTAGCAGACCTGGTCGCTCGCTCGCTCGGTTGCATCTCCGACATCGTAAGAATTTTCCCTGCTCCGCACCGTATCATTGCCGCGGAGAGGAGCGGCGCGGCGAGGCGCGCTGGAGGAGTGGCTGGTGCAGTCGGTGCAGTCCAGTACGCCCCCTCCGCCTCCGATAAAGCTCGCTAATGCTCTCCCCCCGCAGCCGCAGCGCTGTGCTCCCCGCCCAACTGCCGAAGCTAATTATTATTTCTTTGGATTTCCCGCCGCATGGTTCGCCGCGCGGCGCGGCGGGGCGAGGCACCGACCGACCTGCCCTGCCTGCCGGTCTGCCCCTTGCTGGCCAATTAGCACGGAGCGCGCGGGGGGCGGGGCGGGGCGGGGCGGGGCGGGGCGGACGTGGAGGTGATGCGATGTGATTCCAGCCTCCTCCTCCGCAGGGGCGCTACCAGCAGATCCTGCTGAATAATAAGGGGTTGGCACCTCACCTCACCTCCCGCTCCGCCCGTATCCAGGAACAGGACGCAATAGCTGGGTGGCGGGTGATGGCCGCTTCCCTCTTGGAGCCGACGAGGCTCACCGCCACCCGCAGGCGCGCCCGCGCGCGGCCGCGATCCCTGGCGAGCACATGACCCTCCCGCGTTTGGCCGTGCGCATGGGCGCCCGCCTGCCCGCCCCGCCCCCGCTCGCGGTGCAGCTGGATATTCCGACCTATCTTTGTGCGACCTGGCGATTTCCCCGAAATTCGAAAAAGCGCTGACCGATCTGGATTTTGTCCCAGCTCAGATAGGTGACAGCCGCAATAACTGCGATGTTTGCCCAGGATGACTAACATTGAACAAGACCGTCGAGGTAAAACACTTACCAGCGGAGTCCCCCGGGGACGTTCATCCAGTCCCACAAAATGGCGGCTGACAAAGGTTACCAGCGGCATGACGTAGGCAATCTTATTGGCGATCTTGACATCACACACAGTTCCGATTTATGACTTTTACCGAAGAATAGTCTAACCTGACACTACTTGAATATCTTATGTTCACGCCGATACCTTGCACAGATGCTAAAAGTTTTGTTCAAACCGCGATTAAAACCGATTAAAAACGCCGTACCGAACGAGACGCGGCGTCACTGAGCGCTGCTCACTTCTTCAACTGTCCCTGCAACCGTCACTGCGGGGCTGCCAACTTCAATCCAACCTAACCACACTCGTTACTGATGCATTCAAAATTTCGGATTTGAGCGTATATGCTTCCAGCCATTTTGACAATGAAAGCAGCTAACGTGACGGAAAATGGACTTTTTCGTGAATTATTATTGTATAATTTTTGACGAATTTTGCAGATCTGAAAGCTGTTACTGAGCCTGATCGGGTCATCGGGTCAGGACGGGGGGGGGTCTCTCGATCCTCTCGATACATCACAACAAACAATAGGGTCGTCTGCTGAGACGACTGTAACATCATAACCTAGGGACGGCTCGGAAAATCCAGTGGCTTCGACGTTCAGATTGGTTTTGCCTCCAATTTACCCGTGTAAACAAGGTCGGACAGCGCTTTTTCGGATTTCGGGGGAATCGCCAACAGGTCGGACAAAGATAGTTCGGACAATTTACATACACCCGCAGCTCGCCCGACAAACGTGTAAACGACGTGAGAAAATCTGTATGGTATGGGCTGCCTCTTGAGAGATGGGCGGGCGGCGCGGCGGGGGCGGGGGAGGAGGGGCAGGGAGTGGTCAAGCCGTGGCCAGTACTGAGCGGGGCGGGGCGGGGCGGGGCGGGGAGGGCGGAGCGGAACCCCCCTGTTCATTCAGTGCGGGCGCGGCGGGGCGGGGTGGGGCGGGGCATGCGGAACACTGATTGCTTTGTTTGCCCGGGGCGCTCGTTTCGGCTCGGCTCCTTTAAGCCCCGGCGATGCTCGGCTCGGCTCGTATCTCTCGTTCAGACCTACAATTGATCATGAAAGGCTCCTCTCATTACAGGCCGGCTTGACCTTTGAGCCTCAAAGTGTGCAACTCCGGCTCTGAACATTTTTTTGTTTTGTTTCGTTCACGTCCGCGTCATCCGCTTTGAACTCATCGACCCCGAAAAAATTGCGCGAAGGCGTTGCATCACGTCCGCATCATAGCCTTAATGTTGCACGGAGAGGGGCTGCCAAAAAATCCCTTGGCGTACTGGCAATAAAATATGAATGATGCGGTTCATACATGTGGCGACGACCAGGCGTTCCTGTCGTCTTCCAAGATGATTTCGCGAGCATATCTTTTGACTTTAATGAGCTTCGCTGTTATTTCCTATGAGCCCACCATGACTAAAAGTGTCCTTTCTCATCTGTTGGCAGGTGGCGGAGTGCGGCGGGGCGTGGCGCGGCGCGGCGGGGCCATGCCCTGATCGGGCCATGACTGCCGAGTTGCCCGTGTGGGTGTTTGGCCGGTGCCGTTGGGTGAGCGGGGTGTGCCGGCGCACAACATGCCAGGATGTGCTGGAGGCGGTGCTGACCGCCCCCGCCCCCACGGAGGACGCCGCGCCGGGAGCGGGGGCGGGGCCGGGGGCGGCGGGGCACGGCGGCCACCTCGACCCGGCCGCCTATGTCATCGTGGAGCGGTGGAAGGGCGTGGAGCGGAGGCTGGACGGCCGCGTTCGCATCCTCAAGGTGAGCACCACGGCCGCCAGACAAAACTACCCGAGACTCACATCCGATCCCTACAACCCACATCCTGACCTAACTTGACCCGACGCCGCGCCACGCCGCGGTCTAGGCACTCACGATGTGCATTCCCCCAGCCGCTGGCCGTGCACTAGGAGCTCGCTGCTGCATGGCCTTTTAACGGCGCCCAACACCAGCGCCGCGCCACGGAAATAAAATGTAATAAAAACTCGACGCGTCTTGAACCGCGAGATATTCTGGGCTAGTCAAAACCGAAGCGTGGGAACGGGGAAGGGTTAACAACCCGGGCCTCCTGAGCCCCTCCTCCTCTCTCCTCCTCTCGCAGCCCGGCCGGCCGGCCCGGCCCGGCCCGGCCCAGGGGGCAGGTGTGAACAGGACGGTAGCAACACATGAGAACCTTGTTGAATGTCGGCTTACCTTCGAGACGAGCTGCTGCGGCGATGTCCCCCACGGTAGAGATGGGTGCTCCATATAGATGTTCCGTTATAGATTTGTTTGAAACGCGATGGGAGATCAATCAGACGTAACCTATTTGGCCCGAACTTGTCGCCATTTTCTTCGGTAGTCAAAAGATTTTAATGGCTAAGCCAGATTAAATATTAAAACACAATTAAATTAATGATGGCTAAGCCAGATTAAATATAAAAACACAATTAAATTTAAAAATATAAACACTAACACGTTCTACGTTATTTGTTTGAATCTGAATTTTGAATCTGAATATCAATGCTCAGACCAGGGTTCGAAAACAGTCCAAGTCACTTGACTTTCTGCCAACCTTGAAACTTTTAAAGTACACATTTTTAAAAAGTGTAAAAAAAAATTAAAGAAACTAAGAAAAGGAAGAGTGTAGAATGTAGAGAACTTGACAGATTTGGTCAGGGTTTGGTAAACGTAGAATTTTTGTGTGATAAATGTTACAGAAAAGCCCAGTTACATTTTTTGGTAGACTAGTTTTATCTTTCATGGGCTGGTTGTACCGGAACAATGAAAATCCTCAATTTTCAAATGATATACTGTACAAGCAATTATGATGATGATGATCAGTTCACTGAAATTAGCTAGTCTCGTGAAACGCCCCTCTGACACGCCTGCGGTTCATATTCCAGGTGTGGTCCGCGTGGGGCGAGGCGCAGAGCGAGGTGCAGCTGCAGGTGCGGCGGGTGTCGGAGAAGGGCGCGGGCCGCCACGGCTCCTCGGCGAGCTCCCGGAGGCACCGCAAGCGGTCCGGCACCGGCGCGGGCTCCAAGGCGCGACCCGGCCAGCGGCCCAGCCCCACCGTCAAGCAGCATGACCAGGAGGAGGTGCACCGGCTCATGCGGCTCATCCTGGCGCAGGGGGAGACCATCGCCGGCCAGCTCAGGTACAGTGCCACGCCCTTTCCCCGGCCTCTGGCCACCCTCAGGCCACCCTCAGGCCCGGTGGTCACTTTTCTTTAACATTATTTCGTTTACGCAGGCGGCTACGCGAACGCGAAGCGCAAATTGAGCGGCTGGAGGCCGAGGCCCACCGGGAGCGGGTGGCGCAGCACGGCAAGGACTACGTGCTGGCCGCGTACCTCCGGGACACCGAGGAGGGCGAAGAGATCGCCAAGCAGGGCCAGGACACACCCAGGACGAGCAGGAACCTACCCGGCAGGTAGGCGCACCGCGCACCGCACCACCCCCAGGACCTCACGCTCAGCTAGTCCAGGGCCTAAACCATGCCGTCTCCTTGCAGGCCCGGGGGCGGCATCAGGCCGAGACAGCTGGTGGGGGACGACGACCTGAGCCACTTCGCCGACGAGTCGGAGGCTGAGCAGGAAGGCGCCGCGGCCATGGCGGTGGAGGCAGCGCCAGGGGAGGAGGGCGCCGGTCCCGGTGGCCTGCCGGAGACGCCCCTGCGCGCTCCGGAGCAGCCGCCCGAGGCCGGCGCTGGCGTCGACGAGGACGACCTGCGCGCGCAGATCGCGCTCTGGGAGAAGGTGGTGAAGGTGAACAAGCGCCTGGAGCAGCAGGAGGAGCGCCTCGTGCGCCTGTACGTGGGCTTTCGGCGGAGCGATCCGGACGGGCTGGCCGTGGACGACCGCGACCAGGTGCGGACTTCCCTCGCGCGACTGCAGCAGGTGGGTCTCGGGGTGCAGCAGCAGTGGCGGCAGCGCCTTGAGTGACCTCTCTGTACCAACGAGTCTCTCTCTCTCTCCCTCCGCAGGACATCGAGGACGGCCGAAGAAGTCTACAGGCCAACGCGGACCTGCTGACGGAGACGGAAGCCCTCCTAGACGCCAAGAGAAGACTCCTGCGCCGCCTGCTGGCCGAGATGGAGGCGGCGGAGCTGGACACGGCGCGTTTGATGGCGGCCAGGGATGCAGCGCGGGACGCCGCCCCTGCAGACATCACGCCACCCCCAGTGCACGCCATGCACACCCCCATCCCCATGCCGTGCAGCAGCCAACTCAGCCAGCTGCCGCTGACCCAGTCCCAGCCAATCAAGAGCCACGACAACGACTCAAACTCTGACACAGGTCTCAGCTCCCTACACTCCAGTAGTGAGGAGGGAGTCTACATCCTCGACACCCTGGTTTGAAGTCATAACCAGGGTCATCTTACCATAGTGTTACCATAATAAATAATTAGTGCCCTACTTCAAAAGTAAGAAAATAACATTACTCATTACCTGCAAAAGGGGTTTGATCTGAACCATTTTATATTATTATTTTTCTGTTCTTTCTTGCATTGTGAAACAGAGGGTGAAACTGTCTTACTCTTTTTTCATTTGATCAGTAAGTGCAACTGACAACACTGCCTGATTATTATTTATTTTTTATATAATTGTGCAGGAAGTTTGTAATATGGTTACGTCTGGGTTTTACAACAGTGTGATGTTAACAAGAGGTGCTGGTCACCTCTGAGAGTGTTCAGCTGACAGAAAAATCCTTCAGTTAAATTGCCCTCCTAAGGTGAAATATCTTTATAGCCAAATGTTGAATTAAGTGACAGTCACTGAAAATGAATACCAGTCATAGCATCAATAGAAAATGTCACTTTAGCAACTGTAACAGCTGTATTAAATGTGGTGACAAATGTTTATTCCAAAGATGCCACAGAAGGCAAATGAAACACAAATTTAGAGTACTAAATTAGGTTTAACATTGAAGTGTCTGGGAATGACAATGGCTCTATCAAGGTAGTGGCAATCATCTTTTTCATTCCAGTATCCAGATACAAATTTCGATAGCCTGAGAAAGAACTAAAACAACTTCACAATCAATACTGGAGACATGAAGAAAAGGAAAGAAAAAGGAAAAATGGAAAAAAATCCAGTACTAGTACCTGAATAGAGCTCATATCACTAGATTTTACACTTTGCAGTGTACGTGGACTGTCAAGAACAAAACCACATGGCTCATGTTAGACAAGTGTTGGGTACTCTTGTAAATACAGTAAATGTAAAAAGCAATCATTCAAGCCAAGGACTTCAAAGAAGTTGACGGTGCCTAGTCAAGGAGATATTTTGTACAAATTATATGAAGTTAAATGACTACCAAGTACAACTGTCTTGTCACTTTCCAATCACAACTTTAATTATAGCAATATTATCATGCTGCCATATAACATCAACCACAAACTTGATTGAATAGCATATAAAATAAATTGGGCCAGAAAATTATACAAAACAAGCTTAACATACTACTTTCTTCTTTCTTCTCTTTGTTTCCTGAGCATTTCTTCATGAGCATCCCGCTCTGCTTTGGCAATTCTATACGCTTCTTCAAATTCTCTTTGTTTCTGCGCTTGATACTCACTTTTAGATCCAGGTATCTCATTTTCATCAAAATATGAATTATACCTTCTCCACCCCTTTTGATAATCTGGAATGGGTTCCCGAAGAAGGGGATTAATCAACCCTACCAGAAAGAAACAAGGGATTAAAGACACGTTTTAATTTTGAGGACATATAATACAAGACAATAAATAATTTGAATAACTTACCAGCTCGGGTAGCCATCTCTACTAAATACTTCATTTTTCGCTGCTGCCAACGACACAATCCAGTTATACGCCTTGGGAATAATTTAGCATTGTGGTCTATGAACTGTTTGATTATGAGAATATCCTGAAAAATATATTAAAAATGCTTTAATAAATAACAAGTTCAGTAAATTTGCAAAAAAAATTGGGAATGGTAATTAACATAATTTCTTGGTAATAACTTACAGTATGCTTCACATCCAAATCTAAAGCACACAATGAACAAGCTCCGTGCTCATTTCCTGATTTTACGAGAAGCTCTTTACGTGGAGATTTAACAGTAACACCTTCGATAATTAATGTATCTCCTTCTTGTCTTTCTCGAACTAGAAAAGAAATGACACAGTTCATGAATAAACAAATTGAAGAAAAACATACCTTCTCATTCAATTTTACACATAAATAGTAAATGTTTAGAATCATGTTAGCAACTAAATAATAGATATCATAAATGATAATAATGAAATACTGGTATATAGAAAAAGGTTAGGTTCAAATGACACTAACTTTCTTTCAACGACAACCACGATGAGACTCCCAAACTACGGGAAGTAGGTTTGACAATGTGTTGTGAAGCAACAAAATTTCGTAACGATGAAGACAGTATTCTCAGCATTTTCTCGGACGAAAAAGAGAGTAAACAATGTGGATTTCTGTCTGGTTTCGACTGTAGTTAAAATCCTCCCCGGAGTCACTCGTCCCACTCGTCGTCTGCGCTGCGACCTCGGTGGTTCTCAAAGCCCTTCGCGAGGCTATATCTCATAGTTTCGGCAGCCGCGCTATTTAAAAGCAGACGGATTGCGGACGAACGGAAAGGGCTATTTATTTTATTCTTACTGCACTTGTTATTATTTTCATTTATTTTCATATGCATACACAATTATGAAAGATGTGACAAGCTTTAAAAAAAGTTCCAATCAGGATTGGAAATGAAAGCAGATGATATTGAAATCTTATTCTAGCTGAAAATTTCTATGGTGTTATATTTATTTTGATTATTATAGTTTAGAAGTGACCGTTTTGAAGTCTTATATAGTTGTATACACACGTCATCTTTTCATGCAGGGGGAGGGGGAGGGGACAGTGCGAAAAGAGCTTAAACCTGAGAAGGAAAAGTAAGCTTATTTGGAGGGACCCCAGAATATATTAGTCCTAAATAATGTTCTGAATATTTCATAGAATGCAAGTATGCTGTAATATATTGATTTAAAAATCATAATTGGTTAGCGATTTTGTCCAAGCGCATTGAAGACCCCAACTTCACTTTTCAAAGTATCTCTAAATTATGAAAAGAGTTAAGGTGAGGTATAGTTTCTGGTTCAGGCAAACAAGATTCATGAATAAGGAATAGCTTGGGAAAGAAACAAATGTGTAATTAAAAGAACACTGTACATGATCAGCTTGTACTCAGATCTGATCACAATGTGGACTGCATATTTGGGCAGGGGAGGTAGGAAGAAAACCATAATTTGTCAAGTTGCTAGCCAGGAGTGCCAAGAGTTTATTGAGCAAATAAAAGTTAACACATATCAAGCTTGCATACATCAATCAAGCAGGCTACTTCCCTGGTCATCACTTCATTCACAATAGATACATGCACAGTCAAAATTCTGAATATTATTGCACAATGAAATAGACAATTGGTAAAATATTTACTACAAATAAATGTTATAATATTGAAAACACTCGTTAAGCG
Source organism: Frankliniella intonsa (assembly GCA_033675135.1). Classification (NCBI taxonomy): domain Eukaryota; kingdom Metazoa; phylum Arthropoda; class Insecta; order Thysanoptera; family Thripidae; genus Frankliniella; species Frankliniella intonsa. The sequence continues at coordinate 9,580,066 of CM066249.1, read as the reverse complement.
CACATCCAGCCAGCAAATTTTTAGTTTCGTTCATTTGAAACAGATGCTTTATGCATCTGTGTGCAGGGGAAAACCACTTGGGAAAATAACCCTGCACCGAAACTTAAAAGGATAACATGATGAGACTTAATATTGTAATAAAAAACACAGGCGTGATATTAACAATATGTAGCTTAGTTAACGAGGTCTATCAACAGTTTGAGATATATATCAACAAAAATTTCAATCTCTCACCCATCTCTCAGAAGCAAGACAACACTTAACATTCATTTTTGAAAGTGACCGTAACATTTGTGTATGAAAGATTATGAGTCTAAGCCAATAAATTTTACTGTACACTACTGCGGACAAGACAACCACATCAGCAGGAAATAAAACAAGTAAGAGTGGCCAAGAAATGACTAGTGAATTGAGTTACAAGTCACAATCAAGGTGAAAACAAGTGCAGGAATTCAAAATGGCTACATTGTTGAATGCATTACCAGAAATATTATCCTCAAAAACAATTGAAAATTAAAAGATTAAAAATGAGTTAAGATGGAGGAGAGGATGGGTTTGGGAAAGGAGAGGAAAGGATATTGAAGTGTCAATGGCCCGCTGCCAAAGACCAATGCCACTTCTTGGGATGGAATGGAATGCCAATGGCCGCGCCAAAACCAATGCCAAACCTTTAAAGATGAAAGGGAAAGGATTGCGTGAAAATGAATATGATGTGTGCGCAAAGAATCAGCATTAATTGGAACTCCCTCATAAAATGCAAACAGTACTTGCAAAACAAAAAACTGCCAAATATTATGAAGCATTGAAATATACTATGCAACAAAAAAGAAGAAAAAAAGGAAAATAAAATCCTGCACAAGTTTTCATTGTGACTACATTGTTACTTCAAAGTTGACAACTAAACTTGAAACCAGTGTGTCAAAAACGGAAACAGAAAATAGAACTGGACAAAAATCTATGAGATCCACATAAATAAGAATTGCTGAGAAGCAATTAAAATCTGTTTCCATGATAAACAAGTTAGAGAAGCATCACAAAAGTACTGCTTACATGCACTCATTCTTTACCCGATTTCTTATCCCATTCTATCTGACCCCCGAAATTATAGCATTGAGAGTAATATGAAATATGTTTGAAATGAAAATTACATGTTTAAAAAAGTTTGTTTTCTTCTTACAACAGTGAAGTTTTATGAATACTTAAATGAACTGCCTTTCATGTGCAGGAGACAGTGTCTGACGTGCTGCAGGGCGAGGTAGGCCCGCAATCTAGGACTCTTATTAACAAAGCTCTGCTGTTCGGCAAAGTATCCCACAAAACACTTCTATGTACATCAGTACAACGACCAGAACCAAAGCCGTTTTTGTCCACAAGGCTACAACGTAGCCCCGCAGAACCTGCTCCATTGGAGCTCATGCGGTAGGACAGGTTTCGGAGGGCGAATCATGACTGCAGTTATCTTCTCCTGAGACGTCAAGCGCTACAGAATCATAAAATTCTGCAAGAAAAAGTTTTATGTTGTCAACTATTACAGGAGCAAAAAAATATTAAATTGTACTAAGAAACATTAAGACTTACCTTGGATCCCAGATGTGATAATCCACCCACAAATGAAGAAGTGGTGAAACTTAAGCCGCCATTGAATTCACATGAAATAGCAGGAAGGCTTAGGGAAGTCTTCCATTTGGCAAAAGAGGCTCCAAATTACTAACTGGAAAAAGGTAATTAAAAAGCAAGTAGTTGCGTTTTTTCTTCCAAAGTCTAGATAGCACATAAGACTGTATGTTACCTGTCATGAGCTCAAAATGTACTAAACAGCATCTGTACATTCATAGCCACCAGCAATGAGCCCCAAGTTCCAATTAATCAGTATCTACCTGACACTTAACATGGCTAGCACAAAATTTTATGAAGCAAAAATATTGTTCTTATTGCACATTGATATGAAATTACATATGTGGAAGTAGAAAAAAAAAAAAAAAAAAGGGTACTGGGTATCAGAGCGCTCTGACTTTGTCCAACAGGAAGAGACAGCATTAGTATGTTTAAACCAACTTACTAACCAACAGGAGAGCATATACACACATATACATACACCACAAATACAGGCAATAGAAAAGAGTTAGTGACACCACAAATACATTCACCACAAATACAGGCAATAGAAAAGAGTTAGTGTCAGACACCACAAAGACATTCACCACAAATACAGGCAATAGAAAAGAGTTAGCGTCAGGGAAAGTCAGAGTGCTCATAGTTTCAAATTAGTTTAAAAATTGACTGCAAATTACACCTTGAAATGTACCACCTCTTATGGAGCCGTGCTCTTGAGGAATGTGTGTAACAAAATTATAATAATAATAATATTTAAAAAAAAAAAAAAAAAAAAAAAACCCCACTGAAGAATAAAATTGATACAGGAGAGAGACTTCTAGTTTGGCTTGGCCTCTTCTTAAAGTCAGCCAGTAGTATCCATTGGTGGTGAGGCAGTTAAGCAGGATGCTTAAATTGATACAGGAACCAGCCAGATGCTCATGACACTCTGAAAGAAGAATTACGGCATTTTAAAGCAACCAAATTTTACAGAACCATTAAGTTTGAGCAGTAAGCAGCAAAATGTGCACTTATTAAAATAGCCCTTACAAATTGATTTAGGGTTCCAAGAGTAATATTCAAACGGCAACACTTCTCAACAAAGAAGACTGTTCAGCAAGCTTGAGTCCATGATAAAGTCCTTATTCTGATCGAAGTTGCGCTGACGCCACTGAGCTGTCACAATAGGGCTCTGCTTCGCCTCCTGCAAGAAGCGTGGTAATCCAATAATTAAAAACCTGTTATAGGGCAAAATAAAGTCACAACTGGGAGTATTACCTGGCATTAAGCTTAGCTTATGGCAGGATCCTTCAAGCTGTCTCCAGAGCCAAAGCTGTGGTCCCCTGGGCTGTCCATCTTTGATGATTGATTTCATTAACAGGCGGTATCCAACAGCTGAAAAGTTCTCCTAGATGAAGCAGAGCAAAGGCTCAAACCGCTGGGGATGCATTACCAGAACTTTGAAATCTATGCAACATGAAGAAAATGAGTTCAGAACAGATTTATAAAGAAATAGCTCATTACATCAGAAAAACAAACATACAGAAATATGGTCCATGAGAGTAGAGTATGCCTTCAGTTTATCCAAGAATTTCATTGACGTGTCGGGCCCCTCTGGCGTCCGGTGGGTAAGTCCGCAGGCTGCTCTACAGGCGAGCCTTGCCAGACGGTTCCAAAAGGAAGAAGGGACGAGAAGGCTGGCCGAACCATCTCCAAACTTGGCGGGGCTGCAGAGCGCCGCGCGGGCAGTCAACCCTTGGTGAACCCCGCGAGCCGAGGGCGCGAGGCAGGGCTGTCGGCCGCCGGGGGTGGGCTGCTTGGCACGAACAAGACGGCGGGACCCCTCTGCACAAAGAAGCGCCTTATTAGCACAGTTAAGACAAACCACAAAACTCGGAAATGTTGAAGATAATGGTGTAGTTACCTTCGTCAGGAAGGACTTGACTGGGGCGGGGGAGCTGTGCTGAGGCGCGTAGCTCCCTAGCAGATGACGAAGGCGGGAGCAAGTGATGGTGGTGGTGAAGTAGTGCGGCGTATACGAAACTCCCACGGTGCGGGGGCGGGAAAGCTGGCTGAGTATGGTGCTGAACACGAAGGTCGAGGCAGAGAGGTGCAGAGCAGAAGTCACATGGTACAGGATCTGCTCGGACTCAAATCTGGAAATAAAAAATTAATCTAAGAACCCGAGAAAACAGTTGCATGGTAAAGAGTGGTGTACGTAGTATTTAGAAGTTAGCCACTAAAGCTTTTAACTCAATCCCGCAGGAATTTTCCCATTACAACAATCTCAAAACAAAGTGATACATTGGAGAAAAAAAAAAAATACAGGTAGTAACCACATTTTATCTACCCTAAGTTAAAAAAGCAAAAATAAAAGAAACATTTTGCTGGATATAAGACTGCTCTCTCTTTCACGCTAATACCACTACACTCTAATTGTCCTCATCTTTTTTTCTCTTTCCTTCTCTAGTTCAAAAATTTGACAAGTTGGTTTCTGATACTGTGCCCATAACAAGAGCAAACAAAATGTAAACATGTATTTTTAAAAAGAGAAAGAATAGGAGTGCAGCGTAAAATATGCCACAAAGAAATGACTAGTGAATTGAGTTACAAGTCACAATCAGGGTGAAAACAAGTGCAGGAATTCAAAATGGCTACATTGTTGAATGCATTACCAGAAATATTATCCTCAAAACCAATTGAAAATTAAAAGATTAAAAATGAGTTAAGATGGAGGAGAGGATGGGTTTGGGAAAGGAGAGGAAAGGATATTGAAGTGTCAATGGCCCCCTCCCAAAGACCAATGCCACTTCTTGGGATGGAATGGAATGCCAATGGCCGTGCCAAAACCAATGCCAAACCTTTAAAGATGAAAGGGAAAGGATTGCGTGAAAATGAATATGATGTGTGCGCAAAGAATCAGCATTAATTGGAACTCCCTCATAAAATGCAAACAGTACTTGCAAAACAAAAAAACTGCCAAATATTATGAAGCATTGAAATATACTATGCAACAAAAAAGAAAAAAAGGAAAATAAAATCCTGCACAAGTTTTCATTGTGACTACATTGTTACTTCGAAATTGACAACTAAACTTGAAAAAACCAGCATGTCAAAAACGGAAACAGAAAATAGAACTGGACAAAAATCTATGAGATCCACATAAATAAGAATTGCTGAGAAGCAATTAAAGTCTGTTTCCATGATAAACAAGTTAGAGAAGCATCACAAAAGTACTGCTAAAATGTATTCATTTTAAACCTGCTTATGTCTTATCTCATTTTGTCTGATCCCCAAAATAATAGCATTTACTGTGATATGAAATATGTTTGGAATGAAAAATGAGTTTTACACCATTATAGAAGGTACTGTTTTTAAATTTCCAACAATGAATTTTTATGAATACTTATATGAGCCGGGAGGAGACTGGGATGGTGGGGGTGAAGAAGAGCGTTGTTATCCAATGGCGGTTGACGAAGTCTCATGCTGATGGTGGAAGATGTGAAGTGCAGACCCGCAATCCTCCCACGACGGATGACGTCTTGAGAGACTGGACGGCGGGGCCCCTCTACAAGACAAAGAACAAAGAAGCGCCTTATCAGCACAGAGGAGACAAACGACAAAACTCGGACATGGAGATGGTGTCATTACCTTCGCCACGTAGGACTTGACTAGGGCCGCTGGAAAGATGTGTTGAAGCCCGTCGTTCCCTCGGCGGATGGCGTCCCACGGTGCAGCTACGTCCTTTCGGCCGCGCCCGTTCCCAGCGAGCCTAAGCCGAGCGAAGCGTGTCCAGCAGGCAGGCGTCCGGTGGGTGAGCCCGCAGGCTGCTCTACTGGCGGGCCTTGCTTCCGAAGTCAGATGCAGAAGGCACAAGGCCGCTGGCCACACGATCCTGACCTTCAGCTCGGGCGACGGGCTTGGCGCCGGGCTGCGGAGCGCCGCGCGAGGCAGTCAAACCCTTGGTCAATCCCGCGAGCCGGGGCGCCAGGCAGGGCTGTCGGCCGCCGGGAAGGCTGCTTGGCACGAACAGAACGTCGGGGCCCCTCTGCAACAAAAAAGCGAACTATTAGCACAGTGAAGACATACCAGAAAACTCGGAAATATTGTAGATGATGGTGTTTTTACCTTCGCCACGTAGGACTTGACTGGGGCCGCCGGATGACAAAGCCGGGAGCACATGACGGTGGTGGAGGTGAGGTAGTGCTGGCTGAAGGCGGTGATGAAGCACAAAGGTCGAGGCAGGGAGGTGCAGAGCAGAAGTCACACGGTACAGGACCCGCTCGGACTCAAATCTGGAAATAAAAAATTAATCGAAGTACCCAAGAAAACAGTTGTATGGTCAAGAGCGGAGTACGCAGTATTTAGAAATTAGCCACTAAAGCTTTCAGCTCAATTTGAACTCAGGAATTTTCCCATTGCAACAATCTCAAAACAAAGTAAACTACAAGAAAAAAAAAATTAAAATAAATAAAGGCTGTTAGTTACCACATTTTATCCATCCCAAGTTAAAAAAGACAAAAGCAAAATTACAACAATTTTTTTTTATTTTTTTTATTTTGCTTGATGTAAGACTGCTATCTCCTTAACGCTTATACCATTATACATACTCAAAATATGGTCCATGAGAGTATGCTTTATCCAAGAATTGTCTGGGGCAGGAAAGCTGAGTAGTCCAGTAGCACGGAGACATGTGCTGACGCCACTGAGCACAATAGGGTTGTGAAATCTCACGGTCCAATAAGGGTCACAACTGAAGACTGAAGTTCTCTTCATTAAGAAAGTGCATGGTAATTTGAGTTCGTGCCGCCAGTGCGTTTTGTGAGAACTAGCTAGGGTTATCCAAACAACTGATATACAGTCTTGAGCAGCACCAGCAGTAGAAGCCCCCATCTGCAACACAAACACATCATTAGCCACAGTGGAGACAAACTACAAAATTCAGAAATATTGTTCATGATACAACTACCTTTGCCTTCTTGTGATTTTTTTAATGAAAACTTCTGAGCCGGGAGGAGATTGAGATGTTCTTGGAGGTGAAGGGCAACGGCGGATGACTAGATCCCACAGTGATGGAACCCTTGGGCCGCTGGGCACGAACAGGAAAGCTGGCCGAGGGCGGCTGAGGGCGGCTGAAGGAAGTGTGAAGGTGGGGGCAGTCGATGAAGGTGCAGAAGTCACATGGTACAGGTTCTGCTCGGACTCAAATCTGGAAATAAGAAATTGATTTAAGTACCCAAAAACAGTTGTATGGACAAACAAATTAAATAGAAGGTATTTAAAAAAAAAAGCTGTGAGTAAACATTTCATCCAACCCAAGTTAAAGAAAAGAAAAAAGCATACATAAAACCTTTTTTTCCCCTTGCTTGTTAAGAGACTGCCATCTTGTTTACGCTAGTACCACTAGTCTAATTGTCAAACTTTTTTTATCTTGCCTTCTCTAGTTAAATAATTTGACAAGTTAGTTTCCCGGTCATATTTAACTTCACTGAATTTGGATATCTCCCCATATACTTTGTTTGCTCATTAGAGCTATGAGCACTATAGAGATTTATAGGTATTTGATTTGTTTTTTTTTTTATATGCCACAAGGCCCAGCAACTGTATCCCAAGGAAATCTGCCCCCTGGTTGGAGTACAACCACCTCCAGCTTCCAACTACCACAATAACGCAAGGGATACCAATCCACTTAGCCAAACCGAGTTAGGATCAAGGATCAAGCCAGGGTAAGAGTGGAGCACCAAGCCCATATCCCATCAGGAGTGCGAGGGGGGGGACAGAGAAAGAGGTGGGAAAACCCCTCACTACATCCATCAGCGAAAAGACTAGCACTCCGATAATAGGCCTCGATCAGACTACAGGCGACATGTGACAGCCGGAAACAAGAGGAGGCCAACCCAACTGGGTTAAGACTTCCTATCATAAAATGCAAACTTTACTTGCCCCAAAACATCCGGCGTCAAAAGCAAATATGAAATTGAAAAGCTAAGCTTCAAACTAAGTGAAATATCATAAAACCTTTGAATTTTACTTTGCAGAGAAAAAGGAAAAAAAAAAAAAAATAGGGGGAAAGATCCTGCACAGTTTCATTGTAACTATACTGTGAATTTAAAGTAAAGAACTTAACTGGAATCCACCAAGTCAAAGGGAAACAGTTTAAATAGAAGTGGACAAAAATCTGTTTTCAAGTTAGAGAAGCATCCCAACAGTGATATGAAATGTATGTTTGGAATGAAAATGAGTATTACATGGCATAGGTTTCTTTACTTATGACAGTGAAATTAAAGGAATACTTATAGGAGCTGGAAGGAGACCGAGATGTTCTTGGAGGTGAAGACCAAGTCGAGGGGTGGATTTCCTCTAGTAGTTCAGCTGCCCCCAACAGCCCCTCTGAAAATAAACAGTGTTAACCCCTTGGCTTAACGCCGTCCAAAACTTTCCAATTTCGCTACATTAATGAATGCAAAATCACCTTCGCCTACTGAGGTCTTCACGAGGGCCAGTTGAGTTGAATCCTGACAAAGGTCGCAGCTGAAGACCGAAGTTCTCTTCATTAAGCAAGTCAATGATACTTTGAGTTTGTGCCTTCAGTGCCATTTATGAGAACTAGCTAGGCTTAGGCGAACTGATACAGACTTGAGCAGCAGCAGTAGAAGAAGGGAGTATGATCCGAGAAGAGCCTTTGTTGGCTGGGCAAAATGATCAGGCTTGCAACCTTCACAGAGTCTGCAAATCAAACAGAAGGAAATGAGAGATCAGTTTTGCGCATAAAACAAAGTTTAGGAAAACTGAACAAAAGCTCACCTTAGCAACTGCTTAATCCAGGGCTTGGCTCAAGTCACAAGAAGGTTGTGCAATCTTACGGTCCAATAGGGGTCAACTGAAGACCAAAGTTCTCTTCATTAAGTAAATGAGTTCGTGCGTCCAGTGCCATTTGTGAGAACCAGCTAGGCATTGGCAAACAACTGATACAGGCTAGAGCAGCGGCAGCAGCAGCAGCAGCTGTAGAAGCAGGTAGACCTTGGCACAGTCTGCAAATTACACAGAAGGAAATTAGAGCTGTCATAGTGAGAGGCAGAAGAAAGTTTGGGCACTGGACTGAATGCAAGCTCACCTCATTCGAAACTTTGAGTAAGCTACAGGTGGGTTGCGGAAACTGACAGTTCAAGAAGGGTCACAGCTGAAGATGCAAGTTCTCTTCATTACGCAAGTGCACGATACTTTGCATTCGTGACTCCAGTGCCATTAGTGAGAACTATCTAGGCTAAGGCGAACAACTGATACGGGCTTCAGCAGCAGCAGTAGAAGCAGGGAGACAAATGAGATGTCTATTTGAATGTATTGCTTCTAGCCTATAGCACACCAATATGATCCGAGGAGTGCCTTTGTGAGCAGGCAAACATTATCAGGCTTTCAACTTTGGCAAAGAGTCTGCAAAACAAACAGAAAGAAATTAGAGCTTAGTAGTGAGTGGCAGAAGAAAGTTTAGGCAAACTCAACACAAACTCACCTCTACAGCTGCTTCATGTAACTTGATGCAAGGTGAGAGTCTGTCTAGAGCCATCTACTAAAATCCACAAAATGTTCAATATTTGAAGCTGAAAGGCAAACATTGCGTTAAGAGCCATTTCAACTAAACTAACACGAGTGCTGGGCCCAGCAACAACTAACACAAAAGTACCACTACCCAACACAAACTTACAGGCAAGCAAAACTAAACCACACAAAAGACACACAAAAAAGGAGAACCAACCAAAGAAACAACCAAATGGATGCAGACAAATGAACACACTGAAACACACAATGCAAATGGTCTTGGACAATTTTTGGGAGGCGCAAAACACTCATTACAGATCAGTCACACTTGGTCTCACAATATTTCATTAGCTTGCCCAAATTAATTTCAGTCTTGACATAGGGCCATCCTTCTACATGTTTCAGACCGCATTGTGGCAAGCAGAGTCCAGGAAGAGTCATGACAGATGGAACTCAATCTGTAACTAAAAAACATTTTAAAGACCGAGAAAAATGCGAGAGTTGTAAGATCAAGTAATGCAAAGTAAAATATGCTACATACACGATCAGCGATAAGACAGGCGCCCAAAAGTATGCCTCGATGAGACTTCAAGCGACAAGTGACAGACAGAAACAAGCGGAGGCCGACCCAACTGGGTTAGGATTTGACTGAAATACCACTGCCGAGCCATAAATAAATTGGCGCCAAGAAGTTCTCGAGTAGGCACAGCTGTCATGCAGCCTTCACATGAACGTTGAGGTTATGGGAGGGTTCTCACGATGATTTCTGACTTATCTTCCACTTTCCACCCGAGACTTGCAGAGGAAATCCCAAGCGGATAGAAATGCCACGTGTCTCCAGGTTTCCTTGACTTCCACCTAGTGTCGTGGTGAGGTCTACAGTGAGTGAACATGACATATGGTCGTCCCAGCGAAAGAATAGGCTATCTCTCTCTCTCGCACTCATGGGAAATCGTATTCTTTTCACTCATTTGGTGTGTCAAACTCTTAGCAGGAGGACGATAACCATCGACCACGCCTCATCCACCTGCATCCACCATCCACCTTGTCGGATTTTTTTTCTTTTTTTTTCCCTATCTAGCGTTCGCGTCAAGGCCGTGAAGTCGATTAGTCGATGCGAGCGTACCAACCCACGCTGCACTGAGGTTTCAAACTAAACAAGCGAACAATTGCGGCACGAGGCTAAATTGATGTCTTTCTTTTTTTTTATAATAAAAACCATCTCGTATTAATGTCAAAGATGAAGTTACTGAAATTTAGGAAATGCCATTTTCACAGGGTGGAATGCAACATCCCGAGTGAAATATCACTCGCAATGTAGACAACTGCTACATGTAAAAACTCGGAAGAATCCTCGCGTCTACTTGAATTCACATTCTATTTGTAACGTAAATTGAGATAAATTTCACTTTAACATTAATCATCTGTAATGTTAAAGACTTAAAACAAACTAAGTTTTGCTAGTTGACGAGTGGAATAAAGCTAATTAGTAAAATGTTGTTACGTTGGCAGTACATAAATGTCAGGTGGGATTCGTAAATGAGCGATAAAATCCGTGTAGGATACGAAAAACCGTAAAGCGCTAGTAAAAGCGGCAGAATACAAGGGGAATACAGTGACACACACACACGTTTTAGAGTAGAAGATAAAAATAAAATTTTAAAAAATATTTAATAGAAGATTTTTACAGTTCACAAATTTCATCCCTGATTACCAAAACAAAATTTGTTAGAAGATCACAAATATCAGTATCAAACCGTTAATAACAATTTTTTGTTTTGGAAAAATATTACATGTCCAATAATTTTTTTTGAAGTTTAAAAGTGGGATCTTTGGCTCAGCCTTAAGCTTTGGCTTTACCTAGTCATAGCCTCCTTAAACATACAACTGATGTGATGAACATAGACTTCGATTGACACAGTGACAGACACATTTGTAAGGTTCCCACAAACTTATAGGGAAATTCCTCCATAGCTCACAACTTACTACGTTTTTCAGAGAAAAATTTAACCACTGCATTCATACAGTCTTCTGATTGCCAGCGCTCAATTAGTTGTTCAACTTCCTTCTTATTTGCTTCTATAAGAGCAGCACGATCTTGAGAACGAACAAGCCTCTTGCTATACACAAGGGACTAGTAAAAATTTAAGGGGACAAAATAAATATTAAATTACATCCTTAGAGCTCTTTGTATATCAGCATTCATTTGAATTGTGACTTACTTTTGTTGGTAACTGTGCAATGCTGTAAATTTTATCCCAAACAGCACTCTCTTCTTCTGGGGCATAGAGCTCAGAAACAAAGCCCCATTCCAATGCTTCAGAAGAGGTTAGTACTTTTCCAAAATGTAAAACTTGAGCAGCCTGTAGTTGAGGCTAAAGATTAGCATTGGCTAACACCAATAATTGAAATTGAAGGGGAAAAACTTACCCTCACACTTCCCATTATCTTAGGGAATGTATATGATGAGCATCCTTCTGGAGTAAGGCCCAATCTAATGAAAGGAGTAGAAAAAGTAGCCTGTATGGATACAGAAATGAGAAAGTGTGAGTTTTTTTCATTCATAGAAGAGTTAAACAAATATTAATTGCAACCCTCACTGTTTTTGAAGAGTAAATCAAATCAAACAATGCCAGGGTTGTTGTTGCAAGTCCAACGGCTGGGCCGTTGACAACAGCAACCAAAATCTTTGGAAAATCAATAAATGTTTGGACAAAAGACCTAGAAGTAAGCATATATATGCATATATAAGCAATTATGTTAAAAAGTTAACAGTCAAAAGGATAACTATAAATCAGCACATAATAACTAACTCAATAGTGTTGCCAGCCTCTTTGACTATTTTTTCCAAATCATTTCCATCCCATCCCAGGTAACTATTGAGATCATTACCACTGCAGTAATAACTTCCATTTCCAGTGACAACAGTTACAACGACATTATCATCCGAGGCACCAGCATTTAGAGCCTTAGGTATTTCAGCATACATCTATAATTATGTGATAAAAATAAAATCAAAGATATAATAAATATTAGAAAAATAATCAAAAGGGAAGACCACAAAATGTTAAACAATTCTGCTCACATCAGAATTTATAGCATTACGCTTTGCTGGGCGGTTGAGACGAATAGTTTGCACTCCATTCTTCACTGACACAGCTAAAGTCTTGTACATGTTTAGTGTTCAGATCCTAGATGACAAACATTAACAGAATTGGTAAAATGAGGAGGATTGCAAGTGGACCAGTTTACAAAAGTTTCACCACATTATCAAAAGCCGAAGAATACAAACTGATGTGTCTTAATATACAAGGTCCAGGCTAAATTATACAATTGTACTTGACAGACAGTTACTCAATTTTCTAATTTCTGTACTGTACAGGTAACCTGTTGATTGCAAAACAAGAGTGAACAATATAGACTGATTGAAAGGCTCAAATTTTAAACTGGTTGACACCCAAACTCAATTGCAAATCGGAATTATGTCTAACTCCTCAAATGTGAAGATCGACATCGCCCCTTATCTGATATGACAGTAGACTTTATTCTTCCTTGATAAACAAATTCATACTCACTCTGCTTCCCTCCTGCAGAAGTCACTAGCGACCAAGGAACTTTAAATGCCAGAAGTACAGATGATAAAATTGACAATGATGATAGTTTTTTTTTTAAATGTCAATATCTAAAATAGAATTGATACAAATTAAAAACGCTGTAGCACTTTTCCAATTTCTAAAATTTCTCAAATAAAAATGTAAAGGGCTCCAGCAGACCGGATATTTATTTCTTGAACTACCAAAATACCAATAAAAAATACTATCAATGTGAAGAGACACGGGTAATATGTAAGCTATATACTCGTATGTTCAAACACTGAATTCTAATCTAAATTACAGTATCTCTCTTTTTGAAAAATATCCAGCAATGATTTTGGACAAACGTATGATACATTTTTTAATATACAATTGGCTACAGTGATGTAGCATAGGTTTTACGAAATGGAGTAACGCATTCTGCATGCGCAGAAGAGTTGACTGCCGTCAAGACATTTTTAAGGTAATTTTAAGTCTGTTTAAAATTAAGCTTGTGTAGTTCTCTACAAATGTTGTGAGGGGATGCTTAAAGAACAAGACAGAGCCTTGAGAGACCCATTTCTGGCCGGGACTGGTAAAATGTTGAGAGATGATGATGCTCCAATCGGCTGGACTTGCAGCCTAAAAAGTAGGCCTTGAAAACTTTGTTGACGATGGTTCAGAAGTGATTTGAATGTGTTTTTTGTCTGGTTTTTGAATGTGATTTTACTTCAGGATACCTGTGGTCTATTTTCACTGCAAGCCCTGAGACCAGGAAACGATCTGTCTCAAATTTTCTCTCATCAGGTGATGATCCGTGACGTAGCCATGTTTTAGGTGCATCTATTTACTGACTTAAAAATTTTATGGTTAAATCAGCCAGAATATGTTAAGTAAATTACTCATGGGGTCAATTTTCGTGGTGATTTTTAACTTAGTCCAACTGAGTTTTTGATAGCCTCCTGCTTGAAGTAAACCCCAATTTTATATGTACCGACATTTTCCGGGGTTATGTTGCACCAACGCGATGTTCTAGTGCATCGCTACCTGTCAGAGATATGCACTCTGCTGCATCTGTCTTCCCGAGAAATATGCTGTTTAATCTCATGTAACCCCCCTTTTTTTGTCAGCTTGTATTGTGCTTTCAAGCTTTTGAACTTTCTGTGTATTTATTTAACTTGCACCTATGTTGTTTTTCAAAAATTGAAGTGTTTGTGTGGTCAATTTCAACCCATGGCTTCATCTATTTATTTTGTTTTTAAATATTAGTTTGGTTTTTATGCAAAATTGCTTCACTTCTCTATTTTATTAATTGTTTTTTTTTCAAAAATCAAACAAAGACCAAAATGCAATTGTTAATTTTTCCTAAACCTGAACTGACATACTCACTTAGTTTCAGTTTGGGCAATATATCAAGGTTGTTCTTTCACTCTATGTGATTGGTTTTCAATTTTAAATTGATGTGTTTCAAATCCCCTGGTTTTATAATTGACAATTGTAGTGCAAATTTTTAGAAATTTGGTTTCTTAATCATTTCTTTCCAGTTCATGATATTTTAATTTATATTTTACAATTGTCATTTGTTGGATCTTCTGCTTAATTTTGGTCCTGCCCTTTGCTGTTTTTATTAAGGACGCTTATTTTTTCCTACTTTCAAGTCTTATTTTAGAAATTGTTTGGTTTATCAAAGCTTTGCACTGTGTTATACCATCTATGAAGATATGCATGGTTTTAGTTTCAAATCATACTTTTTTTTTTTAATCCTATGATTCCTCTTCTGATGGTATTTTTAGCATACTACACCTTTTTTTCTTATTTAACCTTTTCCCTGTTTTGTTTTTATTTTCAGTTTCTTTTGGATACAGTGGGCTTTTTTATTACACCAAGCTTGCATAGTTTTGAGACTTCTTAGCTATGTTTTTATGCCCATCTGGCAAAGCTTAGCAAGTAGCAAGGTGTAGCATTGCACATTGCACCACTAGCAATGGAACAAATGGAGCAAGTGGGAACCTCGGGGTTGCCACCCCTTTTGCCATCAGTACCGGTTCCTGTACCGGTTGCTGATTCAGAGCAGACTGTTGAACAAGTTGTGGAACAAGATTTGTGTAGCCTGACAGAATTGGTTCCTGTACGTTCAAAACAGCACACTTCTGCATCCGACCGGATTCTGGCAGTTGAAGACGAGGAACTAGTGGATGACCCTTTGGAGGGACAACTAGAGGAAGATATGCAGGAGGATCCACTGACGTCATCTGCTAGTAATATTGGTCAGAGTGTTGCAAATACAGTTCTCACTAAGTTTGAAATACAAGAGTGTGCACAAGAGGATCCCCACCCTGGTAATGAGGAAGATCTGAACCCAGGTCAGTATTCTAAAATCTTGTCAGGTTTCATCCACCATTGGTTAACCTCATATATTACTAATTGTAATTTGTATCCTGTATATGTTACAGATAATCCTTCTGAAGTGCAATCTGAAAACTCTGAAACAAATTCAGAAGCTCGTCCTGACACTCCATCAGAAGGGCGGTCTCAGGCAAGCACTCCAACATTCCAAGTCCCTCCACACTTGCTTGGTAGAACTGTTGAAAATCCAACAGCTGACATACCTCCTGGAAGACGCACACAAAAGCCTCGGCTTGGTGTAAGGGTTCCTTACCGCAACCTTACTAGCCAAATAGTAACTCAAAATGAAATTGCCCAGGAGATTTTTGAACGCACCCAAAAGAAACATCCTGAAATGGTACATGGTATGGTACCAAAAGGTGAGATTTACGTCCTACTTCACACTATTGCCTACTTCTCTAAAATTTTATTCTATTCTGTATTTTTTTATTTGCTATGTAGGCATACCTAACACTGAATCGTTCACTCGGAAATTGACCCAGCGCTTAGCTAGTTCAATCACTTCTCCAAATACAAAACCAAAAACTGCCATTGTTCCCGAATCCATTGGTAATCTAAAAGCATTGCTTCCAAATAAGGTAAATTACCTGTAAATTTCATTTGTATTTGGTTTCTCCTGTTTTTTAATTTAATGGAAGAAACGAGAATGTTCATCCAATCTGTTGTAAAAATTCAAATTTGTTTTTTTAGCAACCTTCTGCAGCTGCTGCAGCAATAGTTGACAGCGTTCGTCTTTCACCTGGGTTTACTTACAACGAGAAGGACAAAGCCATGGATGATGCTGAATTATTATCCATTCTTGAAGGAGATGGCGATCCTCTCTGGCTACCTGATAAATTACTTCGGAAGCCTGAAAGTTCTCAAATAGACTCTTCACCCGCACCTACAAATGCAGGACCACCGACCCCTATGCCAGCTTCAGTTCCAGTTGCTATCACACCACCACCTCCACCCAAGCTTGATCCAGAAGTGGAAAAGTCTCTGGCCTTAAAGCAATTAATGGAACTTCCTATTGCATTCCCACCTAAGAAACCTGAAAAGAAACCTGTGAGTGATGACATTTTATCTTATTTGTATATGTTACTCTGTGTATATGTTACCCTGTGTATATGTTACTCTGTGTATATTCTTACAGTTCTTGTTTTGTTCATAGGAGTCCAAGCGCAGCCGTCGAAGAAGTGGGAAAGCTAAGCAGGATGTTGAGAATGAACAAAGTGTGGTAGAGCCTACTACTGCCCCCGAGGCAGGAAATGCTCAACCACCTGTTGTTGAGGAAAATGGTGGTAATGCAGAAAATGCTCCTCCAGTGGATATTCCATCTACAACTACAAAGAAAGCAGCATCAAGCAGGAAGCGGAAACTGACACCTGAGGTTGCTGCTGTTTTGAAGAAACCAAAAGTATCCAAAAAAGCTGCGGCGGCAGCGGCGGCAGCAGCGGCAGCAGCGGCAGCAGCGGCAGCCAAAACTGAAACAAATGCAAAAGTTGACACTAAGCCAGAATCGCCTGACAAAGCTGAGGCTGGTGACACTGTATCTAATGGTAAGGCAAAGGGAAGTAAACCTGGTGCTCCAACTCCCCCTGCTGAGCCAAATAAAAAGAAGGTTGGCGGAAACAGGAAAGCACCACAATCTAAGACTGAAGCTGAACTAGTGGCAACAAATGGCACTCCAGAGACCACCAACAAAAAGAAGTCTGTGAAGAAATCTGGGAAGAGTAAACCAGAAGACAGTATTCCCAAAAAGGCTGCTGTCAAAACCACACCAACAAAGACTGCAAAATCCCCGAAGGTTGCCAATAAGACTTCTAGTGTGACAGCCAACAAATCTCAGTCTCCAACACCACCAAAACTGCAAAAGTCCACAGAGCTGATAGTTGAGACTGATGATGTTTCAGAAACACCTAAAGACCAGGCTATGGAAGTGTTGGAGGAAGAACAAGTAACTGCCGTAGAATTACCTCAAGAACAAGCTGAGAAAGAACGACAGACACAGACACCTCAAAAGAAAGCAACCCGCATTAATAGAGAGCTTGAGCATCTCCTTGGTGATGAAGGTGCAGTGAATATGTTGTATTCAGTAGAGGGCCATAAACGTAAGGGATCTAAAGATCTTGCTCTTAGGGCTCGCCTTGTGAAAACAGCTGTGATGCGTCTTAGCTCAAGTCCTCAAGGTCATATGCCTCTTGCTTTGCGTGCCAGACGTAGCTTGAATGTAACTGAACCGCCAAAGCTTGTGAAAATGAGTGGAAGTCGTAAACAACGCCACCATTCTTCTGAATCTTTAGACTCAATGAGATCACCACCATACCTCACCCCAGTAGACAGTGTTTCTTCACAAGTATTCCCCCCACGTCAAAAGTTAACTGCTGATGACTCCCGTATCATTCGCCGCCATTCAACTAGTAGTTCATATTCAAGTCCTGATGTCAGTCCTCGCCGAGCAAGTGCTGAAGATGGCAATGCTCAAAATTCTGGAACTCCGGGAACCTCAGGTAGTCCTAGAAAGAAGGGAGTACCAATCTTTGTCCGGGACAAAGCAAAAACCCTAACTTATGATGGCACAAAAAAACCCAAAGTTGTGAATCCAGTTGCTTTTGACAGTGTACTTTTGAAAGAACAACTGCTTGAGCTGAGCAAGAAATCAAATCTTTTACCTAACCCTGCTGCAATTAAAACTAAGGATCTCAGAAAACTAAGTGAGGTGAATGGAAGAGTTAAAACTGAATTATTAAAGAAGATGAAAAAGGGATTAGATACTCCTTCTGCTATTGCCAAAAAGGTCTTGAAACTTCAAAGGGCTCAGTTTTTGGCAGAAAGGAAGGCTGCAGAAGAAATTGCCAAAGCTCAGAAGGTTGCAGAAGAATTAAGGCAAGTTCAGCAAGAAGTGAATGATATGGATGTGGAGGATATATTACCAATTGCACCTGCTGTCATCAAACAGGAAGGCAAAAAGAGTTCTGCTCCTCACAGCCCGGATGCAGCAAGTAAGTCAATGATTCTGTATGTTCCTAACACCTATGAAACTAGGGGAAAATACTTTCATTTGGGGAAAACATTTCTTAGAGACAATTCAAATGAATTCCAAAATACTAAAAATGTAGTTATTTCTCTCCTCATGTTGATAAGCACCACTTGTGGAGTAACTGTAAGTTGAGTCATCCATTTGACTTGGATTTCTAGAGCCCACCCAAGCTGAGCAATACTTAATTCTCTCAAGTCACTCTTAGTCATGTGCTCTAGTCTCCAAAAGCGTTAAATCACATGTTGCCACCGTATTGGCATGAAGTATACATCTTCTTATGCATGTAGTAGATTTTTATTTTTTTATTTAATGCAGTAGTCTATCAGAAAAGCTTAAGACATTTCTATGTCTATTACTTGGTTTCTCTATAGAAACCCTTTCTGTAATCCATTTTTGAGATAAGCATGCCTACAATTTTTTTCAATAAATCTTCATTTTTGAAATTTTTATTTTACATGTTTGTATGTTCTGTAGTACAGCATGAAATGTATGCATGACTAAAAAGACTAGGCGATGACTTAACAGACATTTTGCTTGACGTTTGGACTGAACTTAAATGTACCAATATGTTTTACTTATCTTGCTCATTGGTGCACTGCGCACCTGTTCAGCCTCAACTTCAATTAGCAGAATCCTGTTAAATGACAAACAATCCTATTCATTTCTCACCTGTAGACATTTTTGGCTTGTTATGCACTAAATTTTTATGTGCTGTTATTTTTATTTTATTTTTATGTGTGGAGTTGTATTCTTATTCACAGAATTTACATAGCAGTATCATTCAGCCTCTTTGTTGAAGTATATCACTTGTGGGATGGTTACTTAAATTATTAATCAGTTGTTTTATATCTTGCTTATACTAGAGAAGTAAGAAACAATTTCACATCAAATTTAAATTATTAGATGTAGATATTCAGTGTTCTTTTGACCTTACTGGTTTGATTTTCTAGTATAGTTGAGCCTCTAGCATGGTCCTTGTAGAAATGTACTTGCTGATTTGTTGTCGTTGTTTTGGTGTTGGAGTGGCAATATGTGATTTATTTTGCAGGCGAGGCGTGCAAGTGCACTTATGGTGCTTGTTTGGCCAGCTGTGCCCGCTGCGTTACGGGACCCCTATTTTGTGTGTCTCCGACAGGCTATTCCAACTTGCTGAAGAGTCTACACCCCAAAGGAAAGAAAGCTCATGAGGAGAGACAGCGAGCTACTGCCAGACATTGTGCTGGCACTTACAACTACAAAGAAATCACCGTACGTCGCTATGATAATGTGGTACATATTATTCTTGCACCAGTTTCTACTAAAATGAGCAGTTCGCTGAACATTCAGGTACTATCAAATGTTTATAAGATAATACTGTACTTCTTTTCCATGAGGTTTTCTGCTACCGGGTGTTTTCTATGGTTGTAGGTTTTACGTGAACTTCGAGATGCCTTGCAACAAGTTCGTAAAGACGATCAGTGCAAAGTGGTATTATTGACATCATCTGGCTCAATTTTCTGTCAAGGAATTGATGTATCTGGCCTGATCCAAAACAACATTGAAAAAAGAAAGACTGCAGCATTTGAGATGTCCTTGGCTTTGAAGTATGGTTTATTGTCTTTAAAAATTTTGATTTTCTTTCATTTGTTTGCAAACCTAGTGGACTTACATTTCATTTTTCTTCTGTCAATCAGGGATTTCCTTAAATGTATTGCTCACTTCCCTAAACCGTTAGTCGCTGGTGTTCAGGGGGCAGCTGTTGGGCTTGGAGTAACAATGCTTCCCCTATTTGATATGGTGTTTGCCAGTGACAAAGCAACTTTCCATACTCCCTATGCTCAATTGGGACAAGTTCCTGATGGTGGAGCAACTCTCACTCTTCCTTACATACTTGGGCATACTGCTGTAAGTATAATAAAGGAATTCATGTATCTTTCCGCTCTGCATCACCTTTCTAATACCTATGAATTTTCTGCATTGACAGACGAGTGAGCTGCTTCTAAATTGCCGCAAGCTCACTGCTAATGAAGCATTGAAATGTGGGCTTGTGACTCGAGTACTCTGGCCTGATAGATTTTTGGAAGAACTAATTCCTATTGTCAAGAACATTGCCCAGCAATCAGCCCAGGTATGTTAATGTATTGGCAGACTTTTATTATCATCTCCTTGACACGTTTGCTTTGACAGTACTGTATTGTGCAAATTTTACTATTTATAATGACTACACTTGTAATATGAACATCATGAGGGACCTCACAACTCTTACAATTACTGTGGGTAGCAGAATGCCTGGTAGGCTTGTCCATCATACAACAGTTCATCAATCATGACCAAAGTTCTGTTTTTGTTAAGACACATGTGTGCTGTAGGACACGAGCAATGATAATATGTTGAGAAGTAATCTGCTCTAATGTTCCCACAAAATTCATAACTGGAACATTTTTCCATCTGAAAGAGGAATTAAGTTGCTTTTTGAATAGGCTTAGACACGTATCTTAGCATTTCATTTTTGCCTTGATTTTTATACTCACTGGTTTGCATTTGTAATGAGTGATAACAGTCGCGGTTCCATTTTCTGGGCTCTGTATAATTTGTCTCAAAGGTAGTTCTTCCCAAACAAATGACATTGGACAGAAACAAGATACATTCACCGATAACTTTTTTTCTTCATCAACTGCTGGAGTCAGAGTAATATCCTTGACGCCAGATGAAGCTGTTGTTGTTACAGTTAAGGCAGGTGTCCTTTGGGTACATTCAGGGAGCTCATGCACTTCATCACAGAACTGAAAAGTATCATTGAGCATGAATTTAATTGCATTCTGTTGAGGTTAACACATTGTTTACATATTACATATTTATAACTAATAGATTCCAGACCTTTAATTGACTTCTACTGTCAAGATGTATTGTGTTGTTGTCTGGGTGGTCAGTCCATTCCCAAGGACATTCTATTCTCTTCAGGCACCTGCACAACCTCCTTACAATCAGTTTCATCCAGAAACGGTTATGCAGCACACTACAAACCGCATTTGCAGGACATATTGGAAGATCCCTTTCACTAACAGCCTGTATAATATCAGTAATGAACCAATATATTTACATCTAACTTCCCTTTGCTATCAAAAGTAAAACAAGAAAACATGGAGATAAAGCTCTTTCTATAATGTAATGCAAAGAATACATACTGGACCAGGGTATTCGAAGTGAGCATTAAGGGACTCATCATTGAAAGATGCAAAGCACCTCTCATGGAGAGCAAGAACCACACAAAAAATGAACACTTTCACTAGAGTATTCATCATGTGCATCTTGCCTTCTTCCTGCTTGCTGCTTGCCGCTCATCTGGCTGGTATTCTTAGAACTTGGTCAGGCCTGGGCTCCCAGCAGAGCAGCCACACAATGTAAACAAGGCATTCTCAAGTTTACAAACATGACACACATGAGCACTGCCATTTAGGCTTGAATTTCTTTTCAGTTTCCTTTTATGTTCCATTGCTCTAACCAAAACTGTTTGCATATCAATTATTTATTTGTGGACTATAATCCAACTTATTGTTTGGTTTTGTTTCAGTCGATGGAGGCTACCAAAGCTCTTTTACGGCATGGTTTACGTACAAAGTTTGATGCTGCTCTTGAATCAGAGACACACCTTCTTGTGGAACATTGGACAAGTAAAGAGTGTCAGTTATCATTTCAAGGCATGGTGGAGAGTGGAGAAGTATCTCTTCAACGGCAACGCGCGACGGATGCCTAAGACCTCAATCTGCAACTCTTATCATATGATTAGGTGTTGTGATGCCAAATATTCATTGTAAAAAAGTGGCTCAGAAAGTCTCAAAAATCATGTTGTCATCTGAACGTCAGTCAGCAAATTTCACATGGGCATTCCCTTCCATTTGTTATTTTAAAGAAAAGTTTTCCAACTCTCCTTTTTAGTTATATTTTGTTTTCTGTGTTCAAATCATTTTCCATTTCACTTAATGGATTACTACTATAAAGTTTGTTACCTATTTTCTATATTTCTCACCTTTTGTTAATCTTAAAGATTAACCTCTACATACAGTTCAAAATGAGAGCCACTTTACCTATGTTACATTTTGTAAGTAGGAAAAGTTTTTCTCCTGGAAAGATCAATTAACTAGTCTAGAATCAAGGAGGGAAGGAATTTGTGTATTGTAAATATAGAATTATCATGATGTAGAACCATAATGTCGCAGCCAAAATGTTTTTGAACTGTGTAGACATGTTAGTAATGGACTGTTATCCTTTTCCTGTTGTACCATAAGAAGTTTATCAAAAGTTTACTTGGAGTTGTATATAAAATGTTATAGAAATTTCAGTTGTTGCAGTATATTTAGTCTAAATTTCTTTATTGGTGTGTTGACATTTTACTTCATTTATATGGTAAAGAGTTTAAAACTGTGCATATCTTCCTTGAATCTAATAAGCAAAAATGCTTTTGAAGCTCTGCACTTGTTACCCATTTTAGTTTTGTTTGTCTTGAGCTAAGCAGAGAGCTGTGCCCGTATGCAACCATTACTTCTGGAAGTCTCTTTGGCTGGTTGCAATCCATCAATAATTTAGGAGATAATAATGGAAAGATAGTACTGAGTAGGAAATAAGATAAGAAAAGAGAGTTGTGGTTATGCAGTCTTCAAGACCAGGAAATAAGTTGTACTGGACAGACTTTTAAATTGATAAGGGTATTAATGTAAGCCTTTCATTACTAGAAAGTTATTTTGGTAGATGCATTAATTCAGAGTATATAGAAAGTTGACAATCTTTTCTTCTTTTTTTCTTTTGTTTTTTAATTTTTTTTTTTCTTAATTTTGTGCAATGTTCTTGTGACTGATGGAGAGTTTTTATTTCTTGTTTTTATTATTTCAAGAACATTCTGATTCATGTAGGTAGGCATGACTTGCAAGCTTACTGATCTCTGGTGGCTTAAGAAAAGAAAAGGACCAAATGCCAAGAGCATAGGCTGCAAGAAGATTTGGTCGTGTATTATTTTACTCAACTCTTCTGCCTCTTATTTCAAATGTAGCTCTAAGTGTTCTCTTGTCATTCGCCATTGTGGGCCTTTCACATGTTTTATCATTATTGATGTGCCTTTCCCATGTGTTAGCGAAATTTTGTGCCTTTCCTGTTGTCTGTTATTGTATGTCTGTTTGTTGTGCGTTTAATTATTTATGTTATAAATGCACAGAAAAACCAATTATGTTTTAATTCCTACTCACTAGCAGTTATATTTGGTTTCAATACTTTTTTTTTTTATGGTCAAAATTAGTCTATGTATCAATTCACTTAAAAGTTTGTCTTGCACAATGATTTAATTTGTATTATTGCATATACAAGACATGCTTCACAGCATATGAGTGCGTCACACCCTGAATATCTGTGAAAATACCACATATAGAGCATAAGATGACCCTCTACTTATGCTGTCCGTAGGAGCATTATAAATAAAGTTGTATATGTAAATTCCAATCTGAAACTTTGAAGCAAACCTGATTTATTTATATTTTCCTTGTGCCCTACCTACATGTTTTAAAAAAAGAATGTAGTTTAAACATTTTGAGCCCACTATTTCAGCTCGTTTTGGTGATTAGGAGAAGACACTCAATGTTTGCGCATCACTTTGGACACTAACTCGTAGCTGTGCATGGACGGGACGAGGCTGAGCGAGGCGAGGGTCTGGTAATTCAATCACCCATACGGTCGCCCCATCCCTTCCTCCGCGCACAACCAGGCCAGATGACCTCTATCCGGCTGGGCCCCCGGCCTGTCCTTCCCCCGAGACGAACGTTCGACTAGGCAGTTTGATTTGGACTGCGACATCCCGAGCCTTGGCCTGACGGCGCCCCGCACATAGGCAACCACTTCGACAGCTGTGCTCGTGTGGTCAGTGGTCAGGTCCTCCCGGGACTGTTTGGGGGTGGAAGTTCTTTGCGGCCGCAGCGGCCCCTCCCCTCCCATTTTCACTTGAAGCCAATGCTACGCCCGGCCCGGCAGCTGGCGCGGGCGCGCTTGCATTCCCCCTGTCCCCTGTCCTGTTCCTCATCCGGTTATCACAGACAGGCGCGCGCGCACGCTCGGCGTTGAATTTTTGCACTGTGCCGCTTAAAGAGGCGAGGGGAGGGGTGCGCGGCGCGGGAGTGGGACGGGACGGGACGGGACGTCGCTGACAATTAGGCTACATGGCGTTATTACCCACTCGACGGGAAAGTGCTCTGCCCCGCCGATTCCCCACTCCCACTTGCTTGCAAACGTGAGATGCACACAGCTCGGCTCGGACCACACGGGATGGTGCTGGCGGTGGCGGGCCGGGGGGTGCCACCCCGGGGGTGGGGAGCAGGGGCAGGGGCAGGGGCAGGGGCAGGGGGAGGGGCGGGGGCAGGGGCAGGGGCAGGGGCAGGGGCAGGGGCAGGGGCAGGGGCAGGGGCAGGGGCAGGGGCAGGGGCAGGGGCAGGGGCAGGGGCAGGGTCCCACCCCGATGAGATGAGCCCCACGAATCCGCTTGATAACTAACTCGAGGAGTAAACTCGAGCCGCCCTGCCCCTGCGGAGGAGGGACAGGGAGGACCGGCCGCCGCCGTAGATGAGATGCAGGGTAGTTTGTTCTGCCGGCCGCACTCAAACACACTGTCACAGCGCGCCGCCCCGCCCCGCCCCGCCCTGCTCGCGCATCTGCCATCCTTTTTGTTCTCCCTCCATCATCCCCTTCTCTCCAGGGTGAGGGGAGACCGGGGGTGGAGACATTGCAGTGGCCCTGCGGCTCTCGCCAGATCACCTTGCTCTGTGAGACTGTGCCAAAGCCCTTGGAGAAAACTAGAAAAAACGTTTTATGCATAAAAATTAAAGTTCCATTTTTTAAAAAGAATCGTTTGCTAAAAAGGAGAATAGTTGTGAACGCGTGAATATAGATAGCACCGATGCACTACGATGTCAATTCGAGTAAAAGGCACCGTTAAAATACAGCGACGAGGAGCTATGGTGTTGTTTCGTCGGTGGTTGGGGTGGGGACGCGGGGAGGAGAGACAGTTAGCTTTTAATCTGCATACAATATCAAGTGGGGGCCGGCCCCGCCCCGCCACGCCACGCCCCGGCCCGCCTCCCCTCGCCACCAGGCGCCACTAGGCGCCACCCACCCGGCGCCACCTGCAAAGCCTGCGGCCCTGGCCCTCCGCGGGGAGGGGGAGGGGAGTGGAGCATCCCCTGGGGGAAGCCCAGCCCAGCCCGGGCCGAGGCCGAGCCCCTCGCGACATATGCTGCAGGGGCTGCCCCTGCCCGCGCCCCGCGCCTGGTGGCCGCCCGCCTGTCAGGCTGGGACTGCGACTCGCGCCGGCCGGGGTCGCGCGTTCGATTCCCGGCGGGAATGGCTTGACACTTTGACATTTCTCTTCTCTCCCCGCGGGTGCGGTGGCCGCGTTGCGGCGCTCGGCCCGGGCGAGGAAGGAGGGGGGGGGGGTACTAAGTGCGCCTGCAGCAGGGCCTGGCCTGCAGACACCTCGCTTGCGACCGTCCCTATTTTTACGCACACATGCTCACGTGTGCGCCGCGACGCCCCGCGACGCCCCGCGACGCCCCGCGACGCGGTCCCCTCCGGACCGGAAGCTCCATTCAGGCTGGCAGCGCTTTCGTAATCTGGTCGCGCGGTGGCGTTGGTGGTGAGGACGCAGACGCAGACACGGCGACGCCGCCATGGTCTTGCCCCACCGCACCACGACCTCGGTCTGGTCCGGCTCCGGCGGGGTATCTTTCAACCCTGGCCGCCCCGCCTCGCCCCACCCCGCCCTGAACTAGGAGTCTCCGCGCAACCGCACCGGGCGGGGCGGGGCGCCGCAGCGCAGCAGCAGCTGTCTCCCTACCCGACACCTCAAACTAACGAAGCAAGCCGCTCGTAAAAATAGAAGGAGGAAACTCCATTCTAGTAGCTTCCGATACATCCCGACGCGACGGCGACGTGGCCTTTAGGACCTCGGCGGTGAAGAGGCGCGCCGCGCCGCGCGTCGTGGAGGTGTGACTGCCTGTGACGTAAGAGGCGGCGTATCGACGGTCCAGACAAACCCTGGCCGAGGTCATCGCTCATGGGCTCAGTAACCGTGATTCTGAGAGCGACTGATTTTAAGAGCCCAAGGCTGGCGAAGAAGGCTGTACTCGCGACTATCGCAATCAGCTCGTGCGATGCTGGCGACGTCTGAATTTCCAGTTTTTATTGGTTTTGGCAGTCCGCAGGGTGTGCTTGAGGGCGCTCGGGCTTTGGAGGCGCTGCTCCCACCCCAGCGCGCAGCACAACCCCGTACCGGCGTACCGCCCCGCGGCCCTGGAGGGGCTTCCCATTGGCGCGCCGCACAACATGGCGCCGGCCAGGCCGAGCCGGGGGTGGCACAGGGGCGGGGGCGGGCTGGGCTGGGGGCCTAGCATCGATTTCCTTTGCCACCCCCAGGCTGGGCCCTCCAGCCCTCGAGCCCCCAGCGACCGGGGCGGGGCGGGGGCGGGGCGGGGGTGGGGCGGGGTGGGGCGGGGGGCGTCAGCAAGCAGCCAAGCCAGGCCGTCATGGTGTCGTCATGGGCGTCTTGGGACAACCCCCCGATTTCTGGTCTTGCTGGACTACCCCGAAGTTGTGTGACCTTTGACTTTCCAGTCCCGCACTTTTGGCACACGTGGGAAACGGGCCCGGAAGGGGCCGGGACCTCCCTGCTTGTCTGCAGCTCGCGGTCCTCCGGCTACACGGTATCAGGCTGCAGGGCGTCCCCCACCCCTACATGCCTGATGCCCGACATTTGATATGGTGGATATGAGCCACCCCGCCACCAGTGTAATCCGCGTATTATTACGGCAAGGGGTGCGCCAGAGCCGCGGCCGGGGGAGGTGGCGCGCAGGGCGGGGCGGGCGGGGCGGGCGGAGCGGGCGGGAAGCGATCTCCGCATGCATCTCCGCCGCATTTAGATCTACGCCCCTGCGGCTATCTCCTCCGGCGACTCCGCGTTCGCGCAGCCACGAGAGGGTGCGCATTCGTCCTGTCGTCGCGGCCGAGTTAAACTGGGAGTAAAACCTAGCAGCGTAGCTTGCAGTCGCCGCTGAAACACCCCCGTCACGTGTTTTAAGGACGTGCCCCGCCCCGCCTCGGCCCGGTGGATAAAACGGGGCGGGGCGCCCGTGCGGTCGGCCGGGGCGCCTGTACGGTTGGGGCCGAGGTGGGGGTTTGCCTCGGGGCTGTAGGCTGTCTGTCTCATCCCGCGGAGCGGGGCGGGGCGGGGCGCGGCCACCACGTGCACCGCAGCGCAGCGCCCCCGCTCCGCCGCACGTGGCAGCTTATTCGCCTAATGCCCCTCCACCCCCTCGCCGCGCCGCGCCGGATAAGCGCGGGATTCGGATTCGCTCCGGTCGCCGCGAGGCGTTTCGAAGCGATGTGCGGCCAGCCGTCGTCGTCGCCCCCGCGCCCATCTTATTCTTCCGCGGCGGCGCGGCGCGGCGCGGCGCGGCGAGCTCATCAGCCTCACACACTTCGAGCTTTTTGCAGCGCGCAGCGTAGCGCTCGAGTCTTTTCTTTCCTGCTTCCAGTCCTCCCCGCCCCGCCCCGCCCCGCCCCGCCCCGCCCCGCTCGCGCGTGCCGCATCAATATCCCTTTGTACGGAATGAGCTGGCCGGGGCGGGGCGGGGCGGGGCGGAGCGGCGTCCGCGCGGCGCGTGGCGCAGTATTTACCTAATGGGAGCGAGCCAACTCGTTAGTGCCGTGGCTCGGCCCGCGCCAGCCTCCCCCGCCCCCGCCTCCTCCCCGCGCAGCGCGGCCGGCGCCTAGCCCAGCACATACTACCCTTCGTTAGGTACTATAGGTGCACGACTCTGCGCTGTCCAGGACGGGGCGCGGCCCCGGGCCCATGTCGCATTGGGCTTGCTGTTGCCCCGCATTACATTGCTAGCCCGGGCCGAGCCAGGCGCAGGGCCGGGCTGGGCCGAGGCGCCGCGCACGCACTCACTCTTCTGGATGAGTTTGGCCCGGGCGGGGCCGGACCCTCGTTCATTTTCCTAATGGCGGTTGGGTCGCGGGGGGGGCGGGGTGGGGCGGGGCGGGCCGGGGCATCGCCTTTGTCCGTCAGGCTGAGCTGCGCTGGATGTGCAGCCTGACCTGCATGGCCATATCCCGGTCCTCGCTCGCGGCTGGCTGCGCTGCGCGACGCGGCGCGGGCGCGGGTGGAGACTACTAGACTCCCGCCAGGACTCCCGCCGGTGGGAACAAGGGCGACGCGACGCGACGTCGCGGGCCTCCAACGCCCCGCTCCTCCCGCTGCTCGCAAAAGCGGCGGTCGGCGAGGTTTCCGATGGCTTCGCTTCGTCCCGGCTCAGCGGATGACGCACCGCGCTGGCTGTGTCCCCTGGGGAGGCGGCGGCGGCGGCAGCCCGGGGGCGGCACGTGCCTCCGTGTTCATTAGTGCGCCGCCCCCGCCCTGCCGCCACCCGCGCCCGCCGCCCCCGCCCCCGCCGCCGTGCTCGGATTATTAAATGGATACTATAAAACACGCCTCATTCGCGTTTCATTTGGAGACGCCCCGCCGGGTCGGGCCGCGGGGCTGAGCGGGGCGTGGCCCTGCAGGCAGGCCAGGGTCGTCCTCTCCTCTTGCGCCCCGCCAAGAGAAACAGGTCGCGGTCTTTCGGCTGTCGGCGCCACTCCGCTCCGCCCCGTTCCGACCCACCGCACCGCGCGTTGACGACCGTCGCGCGGAAAGGAAAATATTGATGTTCCCACGAGCTCGTATATTTTCCCGCCGCGCTCTCTCGCGGGCAGCGGGTGCAGAGTCGAGAGGTGGCGGACAAGTTTGCCATCGGGGCGAGTGCTGAGTGCTGCCGCAGTGCGCGGAGTGCATTTTTTTTTTTGGGGGGGGGGACTAGCGGGCAGGGCAGGGCTAGTTGGCTTGGCCCCCGGCCTAGGCGCCTGCGAGTTAGGCAACGCGGTGGCGATGACGTGTGTGTGATGTGCTCCCCCCCGGCTGCCTACCTCTCGGCGCTGGGCTGGATCCGATAATCCGGTAGCTCTCGTCTCCGAGGATTCGCAGGATTTATTTTCTTTCATTTTTGTGTCGCTTTCCCCGGGGATGAGGCGCGACTTTGAGGGGAGACGTCAAACCTGTTTCTCACGCCGAGGCACGGCCAGCCCTGGCGCTGCACCTGCACAAACAGCCCTAAGCCGCTGTGGGGGTGGCGGGGCGGGGCGGGGCGGGGCACGGTGATCGCGTGGCGCGTGCGGGTCGCGTGCCTGGGTCGTGTAGCGCCGCGCGGCGCCATGCCGTACGCCCCGCCCCGCCCCGCCACGCTCCGCCACGCGGCTTCCTCGTCACGATACGAGTGAACCACGGAGTGCAACCCCTCTGCTCAATGCCTCCCCCGCACCCCGCTGCGCTGCGCGTCGCACATTCGGAATTCAGGAAACGGATGGCTGGTTCTATCGCAGGCTGGCTGATTAGGTCGGCGATGTCCAGAGGACTCTTCTCCGTTTCGGTTATGTCTCGTCGTAGTAGAGCTTGCGCGTCGCCGTCGCCGGGGCGCCTGATGGTTGTCTCCAGGACGCCCATATGCAGGGGCCCTGGCCCTCTCCAGCGTGGTCGGCCCGGCGCTGCTGACGGGGGTTGTTCCTGACTCAGCGCCACCGCTGCGATGCGTATCTCGCTGCACTCAGAAGTAGCGCGCTCCCACGCCAGCACCGCGACGCCACGCCACGCCGCGCCACGCGACCGGAAGCGCTGCACCATAGCGCCCCCCGCGCGCAGCGGAAGTACAGCGTTGGGGGCGGGGCGGGGCGGGGCGAGCTCGGGCAGTACATACTTTCCCAAGGTGTCGTTGGAAGTCGATCTCAGACGACGACGACGATGCCGGCCGCGGCGGCACCAGCGAGTACATTATGTGTTTCTGCGGGGGTGTCTTTGGCCGGCCCTGGCGCCGGCGCCTGTGGGCGGAGCGGGACGGGATCGCGCGCATGTTGTAGGGCAGGTAGACCACCCCATGCACCCCGGTCGCCGTCCTGCTCCACGCACTCGTTGGCCTGCAGCAGACCGCGAACCGAATAGGGAAATACATGTATGTGTTTCTGTGGGGATGTCTTTGGCCGGCCCTGGCGCCGGCGCCTGTGGGCGGAGCGGGATGGGATCGCGCGCATGTTGTAGGGCAGTTAGACTACCGTATACGGCCCGGTCGCCGTCCTGCTCCACGCACTCGGCCTGCACCAACAGTCAGTGACTGGCGCCGAATGTCCGGAAATGACAGCGGAGGTATAACCAACCAGAACGTCGAAGCCACTCGATTTTCCGAGTCGTCCCTAATTAGTTAGCTTATTATGTTACAGTCGTCTCAGCAGACGATCCTCTTGTTTGTTGTGATGTATCGAGAGGATCGAGAGCCCCCCGCCCCGCTCCCCGTCCCCCCGTCCTGACTCGACCAGGCTCAGTAACAGCTTTCAATCTGCAAAATTCGTCTAAAATTATACAATAATAATTCACGAAAAAGTCTCTTTTTCCGTCACGTTAGCTGCTTTCATTGTCAAAATGGCTGGAAGCATATACGCTCAAATCCGAAATTTTGAATGCATCAGTAACGAATGTGGTTAGGTTGGATTGAAGTTGGCAGCCCCGCAGTGACGGTTGCAGGGACAGTTGAAGAAATGAGCAGCGCTCAGTGACGTCGCGTCTCGTTCGGTACGGCGTTTTTAATCGGTTTTAATCGCGGTTTGAACAAAACTTTTAGCATCTGTGCAAGGTATCGGCGTGAACATAAGATATTCAAGTAGTGTCAGGTTAGACTATTCTTCGGTAAAAGTCATAAATCGGAACTGTGTGTGATGTCAAGATCGCCAATAAGATTGCCTACGTCATGCCGCTGGTAACCTTTGTCAGCTGCCATTTTGTAGAACGTCGACCGGATAAACGTCTCCGGGGGACTCTGCTGGTAAGTGTATTACCTCGACGGTCTTGATCAATGTTAGTCATACTGGGCAAAGATCGCAATTAGTGCGGCTGTCACATTATAGTAGGTGGAACAAAATGTAGGTTGGACAGGGCGTTTTCGGATTTCGGGGAAATGGCCAGGTCGGACAATCTAGCTCCACCGGGCTGCTCCCTCGCCCCGCCCTCCCCTGCCATGTACTTCTCTTCCCTTCCCTTCCGCAGGGCCTAATGAAATGACTACCCCTCCGCTCCCCTAACCTCCCGTCCCCTCCTCCTCCCCACAATGGTCCGCTGAGCCTGGCCCGGCCCGGCCCGGCCCGGGCGGCAGAGGCGGCAGATAGCGCAGCGCGTAGCGTTCAGGCGGATGACTCGCTCCGCTCCGCTCCGCCCCGCCCCGACACGCGCCTCCCTTGTAGCGGCCGCGCGCGACCCGGCCCAGCCCGACAGACTCTCCGATAAAAATGATGACGCGTCTTTGGCGCCACGCGACTGCATAGAATCATCGGGGTGGATGGGTCGATGCGCATATTCCGCAGAACACTGCGAAAAATACAATCGAAAGACAAATGTCCTGCTGCGGGGATAGGTCGGTCCCTGCTTCCTCTCGCCAGGGCTGGAGGGGTGGTTGTAGGAGGTTGCAGAGAGAGGATCTCGGACGGTACGGTGTGCGCCGGGCCCCACCCGGGCCGCGGCCGCATGGCCTCGGCAGTGCTCGGTGTTACCCCCTCCCCCCGGCCCCGGCCCCCGCCCCGGCAGCGCTGCTGACTTATTGATCGCGGCTGCCTACCCTCCAGGGGCGGGGAGGGGCGCGGCGAAGGCCTACGACGGTTTGCCTGGCGCGCTGCCGTGCGCCCCGTGACGAGGCTCGGACCTGGCAGAGACCAGGCCAGCCACACGGTGAATTTGTGGAGAATGGAGCCAGGAGCAGTCAGTGTGACGGGGTGAGAGGCCCATCGGGCCTACCGCCTCCTCCACGCCGGGCCGGGGCCGGGGCCGGGCAGGACAGCTGTGGCGCGGGGCGGGGCGGGGCGGGGCGGGGCTCTGAATGTTTGATACCGTTTGGCCGCGCGGCGCAGGCGGGGCGGACTCGCTCCGTGGCGCGCCGCTCCGCTCGGACACGCGTCACGCAACCACCCTAGTGTGGCCAGAGCCGCGCTGTCAGCGGGAGGAGAAACATGTACTGTGCTGCCCTGCCGCACACTGGGAAATGGAGTTGTCCCACGCATCACCTCGTCGACTTTATTATTTTCGCGGGGTGGCGTGGCGCGGCGGTCCGGCCGCGGGGTCGCGCGGGGCTCATAGAGTTGTCGAGACCCGCCAGTACCTCGATGGAAAACCAACAGCTCGTCTGCGCTGCTCCAGTTTTGTTTCCCACCGCACACGTTTTTCTGTTTTTCGACGGGGTAGGCCTGTGCCGCGCGCACTGCGCTAAGCGCGCTCACCGACTGGACTGCAATATTAAAGGCGCCAGGGCAAACAGTGGGGGCGGGGTGGCTAGGCGCCCGGCCCGGCCCGGCACGCATCCAATATGTCTGCCTGGCCCCGGCCCGGCTCGCGGGGCTAGGGGAAAAGAAATTGCGTTCATTCCAAAGACCCGCCGCGAGAGCTCATTCTTCCTCTCCTTGGAGGACGCAAGGATCATTTTTCCTCCCGCCCGAAAAACGAAAACTGAAGCTGATAGCTTTGTGTCGGGGCGCGAAGTGGTCCCGGCGATTCGTTTGGCGATTGGTTTTGAATAATACACGACATGGAATGGCGGGATCCACTCGCGTGTTCTCGTGCCCTCGCCCGGCCCGGCCCGGCCCGGCCCTCGCCAAAAGATGATAAAATATACAGTGCGCTCTCTGTTCTGAAATCGTTCGCCTCGTCTCGATTCCGCTGGGAGCATTGCTAGCCGCGGGCGGGCCGGGCAGCGCCCCGCGTGCGCTCAGGGGCCACTCGCACCTCCTTTTTTCGGAGAGGGGGAGAAGAAGTGTATTCGTTTCCCCCTTATCCTTTGCAGTATTTCTCTCTTTTTTGCGTCGCTTGGCCAGGCGGCCGTGAAACCGACGCTTTTGCGGAGTCCGCGAGTCCGGCAGTACTTCCCGGCCCCCGGGGCTTCGCGCGCCCGCCTCGCGGGGAGGTGGGTAACGTCTCGGAGGAGCAATGCGGCAGTGCACCCCGCCCCGCCCCGCCCCGCCCCGCCCTGCCTGACCACGCGGCGCGCGGGGTCGCTGGTCCACAGGGGAGTGACCAACTCCGTGGTGGACCATCGTGGTGGCCTTTATAAGGTGGACCGCGGGGGTGAGCGAGCACCGGAGCACCGGCAGGGGAGGCCGTCTGGCTTGCCGCGGGAGTGAAGTAGGCTGGACAAAGAAATCCGCCGCGGCCCCAACAACAGCGCCCTGTGGGTAGTGCAGGGGCTCGCGCCTGCCTACTAGGCAACCCATTACGCACGGACGCGCGCCCACAAGCCTGTTCAGTTAGGGTAGTGTTTGTGCAGAGACGTGCTGTGCGGGGTATAATCGATATTAATCGATCTCGATTGAGTAACCTAACTGAAGGACCTTGGCGAGGGCTAGTTTTCTGTTGTAAACGAACATGTGTTTATAAACATGTGGTTATTTTCGTGGTCGTGTATTTATTTCTCTAACATTATTAGTTTACTGTGAAATTGAACCGTGATAGTCTATTATTCCTTTTCGGAAAACGTCTAAAATGTAAAGATTGAAAGGTACTCATGAAAGGTACTCATGACTCTGAAGATGGAAGAAAATCCGTCAACCTGTTGTTTCATCTGGAGGTTAGTAGCAGCTGACTTCTGCTTTCTTGGGAAACTTTGTTTATTGATATGGTATTGCTTAGACACTGACTTTGGAATTTTTGGGGAAATACTCTAAGTTTTTGCAGGTATAAAATTTATTTAATTTAATTCATAGTATTATTTAATGTCTAATGTGTTGGATAAAGTCGGTCTAAAACAACCGCCTAAAAATAATTAAAAACTTAGAAGATATGTCACTTTTGCCAGATGTTCGACCCATCATGAGCTTAAAAAAAAGCCATGGCTTAAATATTTCTAGGATGACGTATTTTTGCTAGAGTTGAATTAGTGAAATTCAATAGCATTTTAACGGTACTTTACTAAATAGATCTGTGAAAACATTTTCACGATCCAATGTAATTATGGGTCATTTGAATTAGTATATATAACTGAATATAAAACACCCTTCCCGGGGTCAGTACTGTGTTTCATATAGGATGTAACACATCACTCGTAACTTAAGCGGTATTGACCAAACCCCAAACTTTAAGCTACTACAACTCCTAAACCATTTTTTTAAATTTTAAATTCCATTAACATTTGGATTCTTGGGGTGGTCCCCAATGATATTCTACCACTCCCAGCAGCTCAATCTGAAAACCATCATTTTGGACCTTGTGGTGGTTTGATAGAAAATGACCCAGGCGTCGACGTCGTGGGGGAGGTAAAAAGCAAAACCGCGTTCCGTTCTGGGTCTCGGGCCGGCGCAGTGGGGCCGGCGCAGCGGGGCCGTCACTCACGGGGTGACCGGGTTCACCGTCAAACACGGTTGTGACATTCATTTGCTGCTGAAGGATGATGGAGCGAGTCGGGCGGGGCGGGGGCCTGGCTCGCCGCACCGAGCGCTCCCGTCATCGGATCCGACCCGACCAGGGGAGGAGAGGCGAGGCGAGGCGAGGGGACCGGAGAGTAATGCCGCTCTTACATTCATGAAGGGAGCGAGTCAAGTGCGCGCCGCGCAGCCCCTATTCCCCTCGGCGAACACGTGCGCGCGAGCGCCCCGCCCCGCGCCCCACCCCGCGCGCCGGCCCCGCTCCACTGCGCCCCGCCCCGCCCCGGCTCGCCACACTCGGCCCACCCCCGCGGAAGGGCGCGCTGCGAGGGGCCCAACGGGATAGTGCTGTCGAGACCGAGGAGGCCGGCGCCAACGCTATTATTCCTACAGCTTTTCACCGAGTCTCGTCCGCCGTCCTGGCCGTCCTCCCCGACCCAACCCGACAGACGGGGAAAGAGAGAGGGTTTTTCGACCTCCCTCTCCTCCTTTCTCCCCCGCTCCTCTCCCCTCCCCTTCCCCCGCCCCTGCGCTGCGTAGCGCCGCACCATCCAATAAAGCAGGTGGCTGGCGTCGCATTCCAAACACTCCAACCCCCAACCCTCCCCGTCGCGACCCTCGCCCCTCACCTCCCCGCGCCCTGGACCGACCCCGCCCCGGCTCCGGAGGACACGTGCGCCGAGCGGTACGGCGCGCCGCGGCCACGGCGGGCTCAGGGCACGGCTCAGCCAGGTGTGCGCCCGGCGCCCGGCCCGGCGGGTCCTGCTCGCGTCCTCGACACCACCGAGGTGGACGTCGACGCCCTGCGGCTCTGGCACCACCCCGTCCTCCTCGCCCACATCTCCCATCTTCCCCCAAAAGCATTCCGCTGCCCACAGTCCACTCATCCGCCCCGGTCCCTTTTCCAACCCTCTTTCTCTGTCGCTCATACGACGCTGCTCGCCCTCCCTCTCTCTCTCTCTCTCGCCGACCCCGGGGCGTCCCCAGGGCACCCCGACCCCACGCCGGCCATCCCCTCCCTTCCCCTCCCCTCGCAGCCTCATGGCCCGTGGCGGAGTGCCGAGGGGAGGAGAGGGAGGGCGATGCGGCTTGTATGAAGTCATCTCTCAATCACTGTAGCGCAATTTACGCCGATGTAGCCGTGACGGGGGAGGGTGGCCGGGTCGGGCCGCCATGGCTGGGGGTGGCTGCGCTGTGGCGCTATGCGGCCGGGGTGGGTGCGGGGCGGGGGTGGCCCGAACTGAGGCGAGGAGGGGAGGCCGAGGAGGACGGGATGGGGGGGATGAGGCCTTTGACCGTCGTGCGCGATGGGTTGCCTATAGCGCCGGAGCCGTACTCAACTGTACTCGCTCACTGCTTTTAGGACCTTACAATATTTCTTATTTTTAATGGCGGACTGTTTGTATTATTTCAAATTTCCTATATGTAGTCGTATATATAGTTGTATATAGTCGTGCGCTCCGAGATCCGGAGGGACACAACGACACAACGCATCCCCTCAAGTCAAGTCGGACAGATGGCAAATCCCTGTCTTGCGCCCCACCCCGCCCCACCCCACCCCGCCCCACCCAGCCCTGCCCGTCCCTGTCCCGCCCCACCCGACCTCGCAACGCGTGCTCATTAGTGGCGGCGCCGCGATGCAAAAGGGCGCGGCGTGGTGGGGCGGGGTGGGGTAGGAGGTGATTTCCCAGGAGATGCCACCCTGTAGCGCCGCCCCGCCCCGCGCAGAGCGGAGCGGATTGCGGGGTAATGTTTCGACCGCAGTAGGCAGACAGAGTGCGTGTCTATAAATTCCCAGCCCAACAGCTGTTCTGTTGGGTCGAGTCGAGAGCTCCCCGCGGCCGCCCCCGCCGGTGCGCCGGAAGGTAGGCAGCTCCTCGGGCACGCATGCTGACCGGGCTGCTATGTGCGTTGCGGCCGAGGCGTGCACCGTTAGCAGCTGCCCGGACGGCCACCGCTAACAGAAATATTCTAGCCCAAGTTTCAAAAAAGTACTGTGGGTAAATGCGGGGAGGTTCAAACTTCGAGCAATCCGTTCAAAGGGCCTTTCGGACTACACACGAAGGTAGTGGTCCTTCCGTCCGCGGGTTTTCGTAATTTAGCTATTTGTTTTTGATTGATTTCTTTGGTCTAAAATTTGAAACTGTAGGATGGTGCAAGACATATATTTATAATTTACAAATTTCAGACGTCTCAATTACGTTTCTATCCGAAAAAGTATGTTATGTATTCCATAACAATGTTGAACGTTAAATAATTTTGAACCACAAATCAGCGGAGAAAAAATAATTCCGATACCGGGAATCGAACCCGAGCCTCCTGGGTGAAAGCCAGAAATCCTAACCACTAGACCATATCGGATTGGTGGAAGGAAGGGAGCCGTCTGGCGCTCAACAACGCCGCTTTGGCTCCTGAGCCTTCCCCCTCCACGGGCGCGGGTCGATGGTGAGTCACAGCTCGCCGTCTCTCTCGCTCCTGCGGCCGCGACGCCCACTCCGCTCCCCTCCTCTGTCTCACTCGCTCTCTCGCGCGCGCTACGGGCCGGACCCGACCCGACCGGTCCATCCATATACGCTATCGCCGCCCCGCCCGACTTCCATCAGCCCTTTTGACACGGCTTGCAAAACTTTATCTCGACAAGTCATTGAGTCAAGATCTCGCACATAGCCGCGCCGCGCCGCGCCTCACGCGCCCGCCCCGCCCCGCGCCGCCGCGGCCGTCGTCTCGCCCGCTTCCTGCTTGAGCCAGGAAGTCGTACCGTGGTCACATTATATTTTTGCATTGTGGCTCTCTTTGCAAAATCTTAACAACTGTCGTTTACGCGCGAGTGGCTCTCAGCAGGCTCTGCACAGATGGA
This sequence comes from Frankliniella intonsa, assembly GCA_033675135.1. Lineage (NCBI taxonomy): Eukaryota > Metazoa > Arthropoda > Insecta > Thysanoptera > Thripidae > Frankliniella > Frankliniella intonsa. The sequence continues at coordinate 9,542,592 of CM066249.1, read as the reverse complement.
AGAAGCGAAAACAAAAGGTCTGGCTCACGAAATCGCTCGTGGCAGCGGGGCAGGGCAGATGTGAGCAAAGGGCGCGAACTAAATTTAAACAATGTTTGTCCCTTTTTGGTCCCCGTTCCTAGGGCTAGGAGGAGAAGGAGGAAGGGTACGGGCCGCGGTGCGCCCCGCCCGCCCCGCCCGGCAGCTGCATGGCTGTTATTTCTGAAGGCACACATGTTCACCCGACGTACAACTTGGCCCCACACCGTCCCAGCCCGGCCGCCCCGCACGCGCCCGGGCCGCCGCGCCGCCCCGCGTGCCGCCCCGCGTCCCGCCCCGCGTCCCTCCCCGCGGCCCCCGCGCCGCCCCCGCGCCGCCCCTGCGCTACTTCGCACCCCGCGACGCGTTTCTCATCATCTGGACACCGGCCCGCTAACAAAACAAACGGGACGGTTCGAAGGACTCATTTGCGCCGCGAGGCCAGGCCAGGGGCGGCGCGGCGGCGGTGCGCTATTTCTCATAGGCACTCGGCCAGAGCGAGCAGAGGTGCGGGGCGGGGCGGGGCGGGGCGGGGCGGGCGCGCGGATGTTGCACATTACTGCGGTTTGGTTCGAGTGGATGAATGGGTTTGAGCGGAAGGAGCCCGCGGCCCCGCCCCGCCCGACCCGGCCCGCCCGGTCAAGACCCGCGAGAAGTGTGTGTGTGAGTGTTTTGGATTTCTCTTTTTCAACAACCCGTCCGTTCCGTCCGTCGCGATGTGTATCTGTGTCGAGCGAAACCCCGCCTCGCCTCGCCTCGCACGCGTGTTGCGCCGCCCCGGCCCGGCCCGGCCCCGCCCTGTCGCGCCGGCTGATGGCAATCAGAGACGAAGAGGACCGATACGACCCCACCGCAGCCACCCCTTTTAGCGCTCCGAGTGGCGTGCGTGCCCCGCGCGCACGGTAGGGACATTGTGCGGCGGCCCGGCCCGGCCAGGATGGCGAAACGCGCCTCGAGAGTCGAGACATTTAACGGACGTTTAACCAGAGTGGCAATACTGCCGCGGGCCAGGGCAGGAAGGCCAGCACAATGCGTCTCGGGGTTACCGAGCGGAAAATAAAGTTTCTTCGAAATGTCAAAATTTTTGCCGCTCGTTGCCGCGCGGGTCGTGAATTAGGGGCAGCGGCGCGCCATGTGTGTCGCGCCCGGCCCAGCCCGACGCGGCCGCGTGAATAATCGTGTTTCCCCGAGCGCGGCGCCGTCCCGTCCCGTCCCGTCGCGTCCCGACGCCTCCCGACGCCCCACCGCGCCAGGAGCAGGATCAGGAGCCAGGCCCGCGGCGAGGAGAACCGGACGGGCCGCGTCGGGCCGGGCGCGGGCGCCTCCTGCACCGCGTTCGACAAACTGCTGCTGAAAAAGAATTGCGAATCAACAACACGGTTTTCTTTCGATGCTTTAGCGCGGCACTGTAGATAGTAGGTAGCCGGGCAGCCATATGTATACAGAATGAAAACTCATGTTTTGGTGGAGATGAAGATTAGGTCCGAGGCCCCGTCTTTGGACAATGCTGAGGCCCAGGGGCGAGGCCCCCGGGGGCCCCGGTGCCCCTCTGCCCACAACGCAGTGTGTGTTGTTGTGCGCCACAGCTGCCGCGGGCCGGGCCGGGCCCCGGCACTGCCGCCTGCTGCCGCCCCGCCCCGCCCCACCCCGCCCCGCCACGCCCCGCCCCAACGGTCCCGCAGCAGCCACGGCCGCGCAGCTGTAGACAGCTGCTGTGATCGCACTTGGGCCTGCGTCGTGGCGCGGCGCGGCGAGGCGCGGGGCACACAATGGAAGCCCTATGGACGCGCGGCGGCGTAAGAGTTCCGCGTCAGCTCGCGCTCGCGAAAGGGCGCCGTGTGTCATGTCATGTACAGCGCGGACGTACTGCTCTAGAGAGATGGACTGGCTGCGCCGGGCTATGCTGTGGTGTGCACGCGGGACGGGAGCAGCAGAGGAGACATTGCGAGAAAGGGGGCGTTCCCTCTCCCTCTCCCCTGTCGTTCAGGCCCCCCGAGCTACGCCCCTGGCGGCCCGGCCCGGCCCCTCCCTACACGTGGCGGCGCGGGGCTGCACACGTGCGCGCCGCGCACGGCCCCACTCGCGGAGAGGAGAGGAGAGACACTTTTGTCCGCGGGGCGGGTAGGGCGGCGGCGGCCGGGCCTCTCCGGGCCACAGGCCCAAGGGCCCGGCCCGGCCTCGCCAGCCTGCACGTGCGCGCTGTGCAGTACGCACGCACTCACTACGGCCCCTCTCCTCTCCCGCCCGCGCCAATATTGACTGAGCAGCCCCGTCGCGCTAGCCACTCGACTCGACCTCGTCATCGTCGTCCTCCTCCTCCCCTATAGAGAGCTGATCCCCTTCTCCCCCTCCCCTGCGGCCCCGGGCCGGGCTCGCTCAGCCACCCCCCGCGCTCATCGGGACACAGTTATTGCTGACTGGCGCAACCCGACTCCGCTCCCCGCGCCGGGCCGGGCCGCGCGCGCGCGTGTCTCCCCGCGTTGCGTTTGGGCTGCAACGGGAGCGTCGCGCGCGCAATCCGCCCGCCCTCCCCGCCCCGTCCAGGTGTCACTGCGGCTGAGCCGGGGGCGGGGTGGGGCGGGGCGGGGCGGGGCGGGATGGGTGGCAGCAGGGGTTGCTCCGAGGGTTGCTCATTATGGGGAGCACGCGAAACGCAGTCGAGTGATTTCTCCACTCCACATATCCAGATGATGAACAGACGATCGCCCAGTCCGACCAGGCAGCGGCAGCAGCGGCGGCAGCTGGGCTTGTTTGAATGCTTGCCTTACAACCCTTCTGTCCACCTGCCATGCGGGGCTGGGCTGGGCTGGCCGCAGGCAGGCGCCTCAGCGCGCAGCCCGCGCTGCACGGCCACCTGGTCTGCTCTGCTGTTGGCCCAACTGCTGCGGGGGTGGCAGCCGTGCGCCCTGCCGCCCGGCCGGGCCCAGGTCACCGCGTGCTCCGCAGCCGCGCGGACAGCTGTGCACGACGAGCCCCCCGCCCCGCCCGCCCGCCGCGCCCTGAACGCCCACACCACCCGGCCTCTGCACATCAGGCCTGCCAGAGGGCTTCTGCTGAGCCGCCCGGCCCCGCCCGGCCTGCTGGGTGCTTGAGAGCCCGGCCCCGCGGACTGCTAGCTGCCCTGCCGCGCCCCCTCGTATATGTCCCCGCGGCCCCGCCCCGCCCCGCCCCGCCCCGCCGCGGCCAGGTGAGGTGAGTGTCAGCCGTCCTGGTCTGTCAGCCCTCTCCTCTCGCCCGAGCCCGTCGTAACGCCTCGCGAGGCCCCGTCGCACGCGACGCACCGGGTTGTAAATTTGTCCGGGCGACGAGATTTTCTTATTTCTCGTCTTGCAATGCAGCAGCAAGCTGCAAGCAAGCTGCAAGCAGGCGGCTCGCTCAGCACTTTTTGCCCGTTCCGTCGCACGTGCTCGCTGCACGTGCGGTGGCGGGGCGAGGCGGCGCGGTGCAGCCGGCTCGCGCGGTTCAGCTTAGGCCCCGCCTCGCCCCGCGGCAGATGTCATCGCCTCCTACCTACGGCCGCGCGGGGCGTGGCGGGTCCGGGGGTCGCCCTGTCCGGCGGGGGTCAAGCTCATCCGCGGGGCGCTGGCCGGCGGTAGGCGGGGCGGGGCGGGGTGGGGCCGCGGCTGCGCGCGATTAATAACGGCGGGACTACACGTGTCCTGCACCTGCAGGCCCCCCCCCCCAACCCACCCCGCTCCCCCATCCTGCCCGTCCTGCCCCGCCGGCTGCCCACCTGCAGAATCGTTGGGGCGTTTAGCGGCGCACCTGTTATCACGGCGTGGCGGGGCGTGGCGCGGCGCGGCGCGGCTAGGAACGCCCGGCCGGCGGCGCGGCCCGCCCCGGTCGGGCCCGGCTCACGGTAGCACTGGCAGGGTGCGTCCTTCCTTCCGGCCAGGAAGTATGTGTGTCTGGGAAGGGGACGGGGACGGCGCGGCGCGGCGGCGCCCGTCCTCGCGGCAGCCCAGCCGGCCCGGGCTTTAGTTTGCTTCCAAACGTTGAGATTTTGTCCGCGCGGGGGCGTTTTCGGTCTCCTCTGAGAATAAAACCGGTGAAATCCAAGACGACGCGCCGCTATTTCCGTGGCCGCGCGGGCGGGCAGGGCGGCGCGCAGCGCGTTATCCCGTGCCTGATTGCAGTGACGTGACGCTGTGCTGACACCTTTACGACGGTCGCCCAGGTGGGGCGGGAGGCCGCGTCCCGCCGCACCCCGCCCCGCCACGCCACGCCACCGTGACTCGAGGTGGAGGAGTGGTGAAAGGCCCGTGTCAGCGTGTTTTTCGCACCTCCAACTCTTGTTCTTCTTTGCTGAAAATATATACACTCTGCTCGTGTGGTTTTCTGATGACGGTCGGTCCTCCTTCTGCTCTGCTTGTTGGACGGCAAATGGTCAGAGTAAAGTATTTTGTACGTTTTTTGGGGGCATGAAAAACGGTGCGAAAAATCCACGAGCGCAGCTTGGCAGCTTGCTGCTGCTGCTACAGTATCTGGAAGGCGGGTGCGCAAGCCGGGAGTGAGGAGCCTTGTGTAATTTGTGAATGCCCGGGTCCTGTTGACTGGAGAAACCGATAGAAATCCCGCAAACGTCGTAAACTTGAACCCGCCCCGCTCCGCCCGGCCCCGCCCCGCCCTGCCCCGCCCTGCCCCGCCCCTATTGGCTTCGCAATGCAAGTCCCTCACGTGTTCACACAAAGCACCAGTCGCCTCCATTCAGTGCAGAGGCCGGGCGCGGGGGCCGTCCTTAGACGGTTTCTGTTTCCTTCTCAAAGATGCGCATGTGGTGAGTCATTTGCTGCAAAAGAATCGGTCTTTGACAAAGTTTAGTTCCCTTGGTATTTTTGTTATTACCTTTTTTGCAATGAATCCTTTCCCTGTGGGTCTTGCAGCTGTGCGAAATCCTTCTGCGGTCCCGACTTGCTTCCCCATGTCAACGAGGCTACATACAAACTCAAGCAGGAAAAAGGGGGTAGGAAGAAAAAGTTGTCAATCCGATGCAGAGATGGCTATCATGGCCACTTTACCACCCCGGAGAGGTTTGTGACCTTTCCGTGCACCTGGGTTTATTGGGCGACCCGGCAGCAGCCACCGCTGGCGAAAAAAAAGCAAAAAAAAAACACACACGGCCAGAGATCCGTCCTCGGGCCAACCCAGGAGGAGGCGGAGGATCCCGGTGGAATGTAGGGGGAAGACGCTGCTGTTTGCGTACAATGAGCCGCTGGGGAGGAAAGAGATACCGGCGTTTCTTTCCCATTCCCGGGATGGGTGCGGACGATAAGGCGGCGGCGGTGGGCGCGCAGGCAAACCACGGCCCTGTTTCCGTCTTTTAGCTGGAGAAATGGCCTTAACTATGGCAACATTTTCCTCAGAATGATCAGAGATCGGCGAGCAGGCGGATCAGGGAGCCATCTCTCCGCCGTTTATTGTTTAATCTTGGCGCTGATTCGGATCTTCCTCAGAGCGAGGGTCCTTGATGTGTCCTTTGGAGCCTGGCCCGGGCGGCCGGCGGCGTCCGCCCCGGGGTCCGGAGCGCAGGTGTTATATTAAGATGGTGGCTAGGTAAACAAGCTGCCGACAGGTGTAACCGTGTTCCTAGAAGGCTGTGCCGCCGCCTGGGCTCGCCACGCCACGCCTCGCCACCACCCTCCAATGGCCCATGCTAATTAATAAGCTCCTAAACGGGGCGGAGGAAGTGATGCTGTAACGGTCGCGATCTCCTACTACGGCAGGGCCGGACCGGCAGGACCGCGCTGTATGGCGCGAACAGCCGGCCGGGCCGGGCCGGGCCGGCCCGCTGCGCTGCACACATGGGCTGCTGGGTCGGGCTATGCCCAGGCCATGTGACTCGGCCCTTGGGCCATGCAACATCTGCCCGGCCCCGACCCCGACCCGCCCTCAGGTGTCGCCCAGGTGACGAACCAAGACCTCATAGCATAGGGGCTGGGGCTGCTGCTGCACGGACGGGGCGGCTTTGTCGGCCTGGCTCCTCCGCCCGGACCAGGACCACCCTCACAAAGAGATGTGCGCAATGAAAGGCCTGGCGGGGCGGCTGTGCGTGCGTGTGTGAGTGTGTGAGTGTGCGCTTGCGTGTGATATCCAGGTGATGTTGAGCTTGGGCCGGCGTCTGCTCTGAGAGACCCAGTCCCTGTCCGTCCTAAAGAACGCGGAACCAACGCCCCTGCCTCTATGTGTCTTCGTCGTTTCTCCCCCGCGTTTTTATTATTGAACTACCTACCCCATTCCGCGCCCGACCGGTAGCAATAACCCGTTTGCCCTGGGCCCCGCCGCGCCCGCGGGCTGGGCCCACCCTCTCAGCACATTCCCGCTGAGGCCCTCCCCGTCAGCAGGACCTCCCCCGGTAGGGTGGGGCCTCCTCGCTATACCCCCGCCCCGCTAGGGCCTCCCCTTTCGCGATTGCGCCACGCAGCCTCCCCTAGCGCTCGGAGGGCGGGGCGGGCGGGGTGGCCGGCCGGGCCGCTCCCCTCGCCCTGCGCGTACTTGATATTCATACGAGCGTCTTTAGCTTTCGCAAGAAAGCCAGCATCTGCCGGCATGGCACCAGCAGCAAGCGCGAGTCTATGTGGCCCCTCCCCTCCTCTCCGCCCGCTACCCGCGTGTTCTCCTCCGTCCCGCGAAAAGTGACCATCTGCGAACCTCTCTGTGCTTGAGCTCGACGTCCTGTGCCTCCTGCCGGCCCGGCCCCGGCGGAGCGGTGGGTGATTGGTCAACATCAGCGTCTCCTCACCTTTCAAAATAGCGCAGTGTTCTGAAAAGACGGCTGCACAGGGGTGTCTGGTGCGGGGTGCGGGGCGGGGTGGGGCGGGGCGGGGCGGGGCCGCAGGGGTTGCCCAATGTTGACAAAGCGATTGGCGCCCGGGTAATACGGTGCGGTATGCAGCAGCGGGCCGGGCCGGGCCGCCCTCCCCTCCCGAACCACCCCATGTCTTCGCAACCCCGGCCCCGCCCCGCCCTGGTTGGTTTCTCAATGCTGCATACCCAGGTGGATTCAGTGTCGTGAGCAGCGCGCCGCCCTGCCCTTTGTGCCACCCTGGGAAGGAAACGTGCGCAAGCTTGATCGATTAGACTTTACCTACTTGCGTTGCACAGTACAGGAGTCGAGATCATTTCCCACAAAGTCTTCTTGCGTCCGTTCTTTCATTTATTTTTATTTTCAAGGCGAGTTAAGTGTGTCCTGGGACAGAAAGGCTTGCATCAGCAGCAGCTTTCTGACGAATTTTCACGCATTCCATCCCTGATTGGTGGGGCACCTATGCCTACTGTGGACCGAACCACGTGAGGTTTCTTACCCGGCCGGGCTGCGCCGCGCCGCGCCGTACCGCTCCTTGTGACGAATCCCATTGTCGGTTGCGATGATGCAGGTGTTTTATGGCCTCTCATGCACCGTCGGGCGGGAGGGAAGGACCCGACCGAACACCGAGAAAGTGGTGAGCGCAGCGTGTCGCAGCCGTGTCAGCTCTGCGGGTTTCTTCACCTGCACGACGACGCCGCCGCCGCGCTAGCTACTTCCTTGCATTGAAAAAGCAAAAGTCTTGCACCCCTTAAAAACGACATTATTTCTTTCTCCATTCTGTTCTTGTTATAACATCGTCTCTTCCACGCCTCCTCGGTCAGGTGTCATTCTGCTTCTTCTTAAACAGTGTTATAAAAAAAAAAGTAGTATCTGTGGGCCCGGCCATGGCCGCACCGCCAGCCGAAGTTGGAGGCATTACGGGATAATGTTTGACTTGTAAAGTTATTAGGGGTCCTTGCCGGGGCGAGCCTGGCCGGGACGGGGTCCACCCGGTCGGTCTCCCCTCAGGTGGCCGCGGGACTGCCATTGTCTCGAGGCCGGGCCGGGCCGGGCGAGGTGAGGTGAGGTGTCGTATTTTACTTTCGCATCAGTTAATTGGGAGGCGCCTGGGTGTCCGCCGCCTCGCCTCGCCTCACCTGAGCAGCTCGCAGTCAGCAGCCCCGCCCGCCCCGCCCCGCCGCCAAAAGACTCGCCTGTCACAGCGATCCGCCTGCCTCCCGGACCCTAACCAAACCCGGCCCGGACCATCCGGACGAACGGGGCGGGGCCGGGCCCGGGCCGGCGGGGGTGGCTCCGCTCTGGCTTTGCTTTGTCGTTCTTACCTGTGCAACCGGTGCAGGTGTCTCGCCACTGCCAAAAAAAAATACGCTTTTAGCGTTCAGGGGAGAGGAGAAGAAAAACATGCGGGGACATTCCATACTGCCTTACGAAAGGCCCGAGCAGACGCTCACACGCCGGGCGGGGCGGGGCCGGGCCGGGCGGGGGTCGTTACCTGTGTGCGAGTGCGTGCGTGTTAAGGAGGCTCCGCATATTTAATTTTCGGTGTTGGTGCGTGACTTCTGGACGGATTGAACCCCGGGCCGGTCGAGACAGAGACGGACGGACGGTCATTCTTAAGCGCGGCGGCGGGGCGGGGCGGGGCGGGGCGAGGTGGAGGCGCTCGCCTGCCTCAGGTGCGCCGCGCTGAGGCCGAGCAGAGCCTCGACAATGAGCCAGCCTTGGCCAAGATGCCCTGTACTGCCGATGGCCGGGCCGCTTGGCAGCGGTAGCGGGGCGCAGCGGGGCCGTGCCGGGCCGTGCCGGGCCGTGTGCCGGCATACATTACCAGCTGCGCCGTGTGATCCGCAGGGTGTCAATCGCCCGGCGCGGCCCCGCGCGGCCCCGCGCGCCCCGGCCTGCTGGCTCAAGCCGTCAGTCGTCTCCGCCGCGCACGCCCCGGCCCCGCCCCGGCCCGCCTGGCATCCTCCTCCTAGACCGCGTGCAAGCAGCCTGCCGCCTCGTCTAAACTTGTACTACAGGGCTGGAATTTCTCCCTAAGGGAACCTTGTGTTTTCCCTCAGAGGGCCCGCTCGGGGCGGCGCGGGGCGGGGCTGCATGGCAGGGCGGCTGCTGCATGCTGGCGGTACAGATGGTCGCGGCTTCCGTTCCGTTCGAAGGGGGTCCGCGGCGCGGCGCGGCACGGCGGGCCTGCTGGGTGCATGTGCCGCGGCGAGTGGCGTAGGCCGCGGGCCGGGGTGCTGGCGGGGCGTGGCGGGGCGGGGCGGGTCTGACCCCGTGCTACGCCAGTGGTCTGAGGTGGGCGGGGCGGGGCGCCCGCATGCACACCTCCGCCCCGCCCCGCCCCGCCCCACACCGCGCCACGCGCCGCGGCGTGTTTGGTGTTTGCACCTCACCTCGTCCTGGCGGCCACGACACCGCACCGCGGTGCGCCTCGCCCCGCCGCGCCCTGCCCGCTGCATTTGGTTGGACACAGGCGGTGACAGCTGCGCGCCAGCCATATGGGCCGGAGCGGGGCGGGGCGGGGCGGGGCAGCGCGGAGGGGCGTTGGGGGCAAGCTTGTGGCCGCGGACATATGGCTCATCGCCCCCCGGCCTGGCCCGGGCGCTACACTGTAGCCGCCCCACTCACACACACACATAACACATAACCGGCCAGCTCCTGAAACACCCCAAAAATAGTAGAGCGAGGAGGTATGGGCAGACAGAGCAGCGGGCCACAGCGCGGGTGTGACTTCCTGATGAATCGATCCCTCTCGACTGCTACGCGGCCTTCGTTGTGCTGTACGCACTCACACGTGCGGCCTGACCTCGGCGCGCGCGGGCGCGAGCACCAGGAATTTAAATTGCATGTCTGTGATCCTTATGGAGTGTCCAGGAGAAAGCCCCCGCCCCGCCCCCCTCGCTCCTCTCTGTCCCCGTCCCGGCCCGTCCTGTCCCGGGCCCTGTAGCGGTGCGCCCCTGTAAGGCATGGTGCGGCTAGGCACCCGCCAGAGGTACCCGCCCCGCCCCGCCCCGCCCCGCCAGGTACATGCAGTGACCCGCCCATGCACGGGTAGTACCACTTGATGGATTGCCGGGTGACGCCCATATGGTCGGGACATGCGTCGGCCGGCGATCGACAGCTGCGTCCGCCCCTCGCGCCCCGCGCCCCGCCCCGCACCCTGCGAGGCATCGCGACCCCCCAGCGCGCGCCTCGCGACCAAGCTCATCGAGTACCCGTTGTAGTGCGCTCACGCTATATCGCTATAGTGCGTGAGCTGCGATAGGAGAGGTACCCGCCCGCCAATATCCCTAAAAATTCCTCCTGTGCGGAGCTTTTAAGCGTAGAGCTCTGTCAACTGCTGTGCCGCGTCAGCTGCTGTTTGCTGGGGACGAACCATCCGTCCCGAGCACATTTCTGCTGCCGTGCAGGTGGGCAGAAGGTGACCGCGCGCGGTGCGACCCGGGCGGGCCGGGCCAGGCCACCGCCGCGCCGGCCACCTGCGGGGCGTTCGTAATTGGGGCGGGGCGGGGTGGCAGAGCTACAGGCCCGCCCCGCCCCGCCCCGTCCTGCCGGTGGCCCCCGTGATGAGCGTCCATCTTCTAGGAAGGTGACGTCAGGCCTGGCGCCTCCCTGCCCACCCCGCCCCGCCCTGCCCCGCCTTGGCAAGAACACCCTGCTGGCTGCGCTGGTCGCGGCTGGGCTGCGGTGTGCCGAGGATACCTAGCGCGCCCGGGGCGGGGCGGGGCCGGTGGCCTGTTGTGCGCACCTGCTAACGACGCGACGCCACCACACCTGCACATGTGCTGGGCCGGGCCGGCCCCGCAGGCCGCAGGCGCGGGCTGGCCTGCTGCGGTACTGTACGCGTCGTGCACCCTGCACCCCGTGTCCCGCCCCGCCCGGCCCGGCCAGCCCGTCCAGCCCGCGGCCTCCACAACCCCCTCGCTCGCTCACTCACTTCCTCCGTCCTCTCGCTCACCGCACTTTACGGCGCCCCGGTTCTCTTTTTATTACTGTCGCAAAGCCAATCATTCCGAACGTTGCGTAATAAATAATTTTTGTGTAAAACGTTGCAAACGAGACGCGCGCGGAGCCGCGAGCGCGCAATGCAACACACAACGACGCCTGCTCCTGGGGCGGGGGGAGGGCGCCTGAGATTTACTGCCGAGTGCAACGGCCTGCGGGGCGTGGCGGGGCGGGGCGGGGCCACTTCCTGTGGCACACGGCGGGGCCCAACGCCCCTCTCATGACAATCCCCGCGCGGAGGTGCCCCTCCCCTGCAGCCTCACCCTCTGCAGGGGCTCGCTCATGAACAATGCTGCGCGGAGAGTACTACGCCGATGGCATGCCCCCCACCCCGCCCCGCCCCGCGCTCACGCGGTTAAAAGCCAGTTTTATCTGTTTGCGGCGGCGCAGGGCGGCCGAGCTCAAAGCGGCCCGTTCTAACTTCTAAGTAGCGTGGTGAGCGTTCAAAAGTTACTCGGCCGGTAAAGAGGGGGGCTTGGCCGCGTTCCAGATCGACTCCCAGCATCGCCCCGCGCCGCGAGTGGGACGGCCTCCGGCTCCGACGCGCCGCTAGCGGGCTGGCAATTAGCGGGTGTGTCCTGCCCGCCCCGCCCCGCCCCGCCTCACCCCACCCCGCCCGTCTACAACCAGCACCAGCGCAGGGCCGCTGTCCTGTTCTGCCCGACCACGCCCGCCCGCCCGCCCATCCGCGGGGGCGGTAGCAAGCTGCATGTCTCGAGGGTTGCGCGAGCGCCCCGCCCCGTCTTCGCGTCTCGTCCGCGTGGGAACACGCACTGCCAATCGGCTATATAAATATCCTTCGCCTCTCCGCTTAAGCTCCGCACTCCTCGCGGAGCAAGACGTCAACCTGCCGCTCGTCCGGCCCGGCCCCGGGCCCGGCCACGGCGCGGCCGGACTTTTACAGCTTCTCACGCGTTTTTACGACAACCCCCTGACGCGTACTACATGCTCTGTCCAAGGCCCCCTCTGCAATTTCTCATACTGCGGACGGGACGTGGGGCGCTCACTCTCGCGCCGTGCCAGCCGACCCGGCCGGCCGCGCCACAGCACGGCGCGGTGCGGCGCGGCGGAGCGTCGAGACCCTCGCCGACGGTCCGGCGACACGGCGACGCCGTGCTGGCCTGCCACGATCGAACACACACTCACACACACACACACAACCACACCTGACCACTCGTAAGCCGGCGTGCCATGTCCTGGGCCCGGCCCGGCCCTGCCGCCGCTGCTTGTGCTGCTGCAGGATGTGTGCACGGGGCCTTGGAGAATACCAAGCAGCCGGGAGGGGCGGGGCGTGGCGGGGCACTTCATTTACCTATAGGTCCCCGCCGCGGTCCGGGCCGGGCCACGTCAGCGTACAGTCACCACCACTAGTAAGCGCGCGGCCCGTCCCCGTGCTGCTGCTGGCTGCTGCGCCCCCGCCCCGCCTGCCGCCACGGTGGCTGCGCGGCGGCGTGGGAGATGGCGACCGTTATGCAGTGAATAAACTGCGCGAGACAGTAACGGAGCACTCCGCGAGCTGCCGGGCCGGGCCGGGCCGCGCCCCGCAGCCAGGCGCCTTAGCCTCCGGCCCGGCGCGGCCCCGGCGCGGCCCCGGCGCGGCTCGCTAGCGGGGCGCCAGCCTCTACCCCGCCCCGCCCCGCCAGCCCCGCCCCGCCCGCCCCGCCCGCCCCGCCCCGCCTCGTGACCTGGCGCCCCCTGGAGCAGCTTTTGCGGTGCTGCGATCGGCCACGACTCAAAACTCGACTCCCGAGCGCTGCTCTGCTCTGCGCTGCCGCGCCCGCCTCCTCGGCTCGCCCAGGTGCAGCGGGGCGGGGCGCACCGACGAGTTTTTCCGTCTGGTCAAAGTTGAGCTCCTGGAGGCGCAACAAAGAGGTCATGGAAAGGAGGAGGAGGAAGAGGTGGAACGGGAGGGAGGGGGGCCGAGGTTATAACTCAGCTCAGGAGGAACACACGTGCAAATCGCAGCAAGGCCGTCGTGTATACGCGTAGCAACAGCAGGGCGGCGGGCGGCGGCTCCTGGGGCAGAGGTGGGAGGCAGGTATTCAACCACATAACGTCTCGGAACGCACTGCCTTCGAAAGTATCGACTCATCGACTCGCCAAAGGCAGTGCCTTTAATTTTCACCCCCAATACCTTCCTGGTATTTCTTTAAAAATTTGTTTCGACCGTCCGTGCCTGTACGTCGCGTCGCGGTGGCGTTGCCAAACGCGGAGTGTGCCTTTGCCTTTGACGGTTGTATGTATGTATGTATGCATGTATGTGTGTGAGGTGAACGAACCTGTGCCTTGCACCCATAAGGCGCGGCCGTAGCGAGGCGGGGCGCTAGCTCCATGCCATGCATGGGTGCCCCGTGCCCCGAGCCGTGGTGGGGCGTGGCGCGGCGTTCAGGAAGAGGGCCCCGCCCGCCCTGCCCTGCCCCGCCCCGCTGCGGGGTAGCTATGCAGCCGGCACGGAGTGTACACCTTGGCTAAGAAATAAGACTCCTTTTACAGCGGCGGGTCCGTTGCTCGGCTGAGCCGGGCGCCGCTACAGGCGGCTCTGGTCAGCGCCCTAGCGCCGCGGCGTCGGCGGCGCCCGGCGCCACGCTCCATACCGGGCGCCCCTGCGCGTCGCGTCGCGTATTCCTTTGCTTCCTCTTCCTGAATATGGCGTCGCGGCTGCGCTCCCCGAATAGCTAATCGCCGGTCGCTTAGCCAGCTGGCCAGGTCCTGAGCCCTAGGGGTCCGCGGGGCGCTGGCCGCGTGCTTACGGACGGCCCCTCCGGCGGCTGACGCGCCGACGCCCTCAAGGTGACTGGACCCCCGTCCCGTCCACCGCGGTGAGTGTTCCCTCATCTCCGTGGCTGATCTCACGCCCCCCTCCCCCAACCTCACTCCCCCTTCACTTAACTCCCGCGTGGCTTGGAGGCTAATTGTCGGCGCACAAGGGCATGCATGCATACCGAGACGTACGTGAGAGAGTGAGTGCACCGCCGCGCCGGGCCGGCCGGGCCCTAGAAAGCTCATGTCAGCCCATACCTCTCCCCCTTGATTGCATTGTGGGTGAGCGAGCACTTCGCCGTGGAGGAAAGTTTGTTGTTGTGGGTTACTGCCACTTGGAAAACTGCTCGTGGGCAACTTGAATAGGCGTCTGCGGCCGCGCGTAGTTGTGGCGTGGCGGGGCGCGGCCGCTGGGCGCGCGTCGACGCGCTCATACATACATTGCGCAGGTCAAGCGAGGCACGTCAAGCCAAGACGAGGTCGCTGACGTCACCGCAGCCATTCGCTGCACACGGTCGTAAAGGCGCTCTCCGGCCCGGCCCGGCCCGGCTAACGAGGCCCTCGTCCTCGCGGCAGAGCTGAAAGGGCCGGCCGGCGGTTCGAGTACCGGCCGGGTCAAGTCATCCTTTTTCGTCCCTCGACGCCGCGCTGGGCGGGGCGGGGCCGGGAGGAATGCCTGCCTCGGCCGTCCCGCAGCGCGCGGGCGCCGCATGTGCTGCCTACCTCCCAGGGGCTTGGCGGACCGGGCCCGGGCAGGGCAGGGCCAGGCCGCGGGGCTTACGTAAGGTAGTCACTATCCTCGGGAAGTTTAGTTGGGTAACGCCAACGCTGCGGCGTGCGCTGAGGTTGTGAGGCCGACCCGGCGCGACGTGGAAGAGCTGTTCCGTGTTTTGGTAGCCCGCCGCATGCTTACTGCCCGCGAGTGTAGGTTTACAGGCTGCTCAGCAGTTTTTTCGGTGCATTCTCGGAAATCGTTGCAGGGAAATGACAGGGGAGGGCAGTGTCGAATGACAACAGGAGTTAGTTTTAAATTCATACTTGTTTAATAATAATTAACCTTATCCAGACATCAGTCGAAAACAAAATTGGTGAAATAATGCACCAAACAAGGATGAGATGAATGTACGCTTTCACAAGTATGACTAACATATAATGTCAATTCTTAAACATCATTCTACTTTATACATTTTGTACAAAGAAAGAAAATTCTAACATCACAGACAACAAAATATACAATGTTTCATTAAGTGGCAAACTGGTATGAGGGGGCATCAGTCAACAAATGCATCAGAAGTAATTGATATAAAAGTTCAAATTTTTAAGTAGACCACTAATTGATTGATGATTGATTATTATGGCCCATAGAAAAAGTTGGATGTTTTGATGCTCCAAATTAGATGCACTGAATAGTCTCCTCTCACTCACGACCAGCCCAATTAACAAAAACAAAATAACGATTTTTATAAGAAAATAACAGGTACCATTCACTGTAGAGTGCGTTATCTCAGTGACCCCACAAGTGTAGCTATTTTTCAAAACGTCTATTTTAATTTGAGTTCAACTGGGAGTGATTTTAAACTCAAAAGAACTCAAAGAAACGCATACTACCAAAATTACAAAATAAATTCAATCATAAAATATAAAAGGGAAAACAAAATAAATTATAATTTAATAAAATATGAAATAGCTCAAATGGTGCTTTAGCACACAGTTAGTGAATCTCTACAGGTCTGCTACACTTGAAATTTACACAATCTCAGTCGCTGAAAAAACATTGCAGGATATGTCATTTTGTTTTTCCTTAACATTAAGCAGATCCTGCTCAAAATGACGAATGGCAATCTTGGTGAAGTGATCCTAGGGATTCACTGGCGACCCCTGAGGAGTGATAATGACGATGATGAGTAGCGATGAAGCACGCGGCGATGACGATGAAAGTGGTGACGAGATGATGAAACGGTGATGATGAAAATGAGGATGACTTAGCACGACACCTGCCGGCTATCTGATGACGGCACCTTCTCCCTAAGGTGGCTTGGTGTCTGTAATCAGAAAATAAAACAAGTTCTTTAGTCAGGCTGTTCTAAAAGGCCAGGCAGTAACATATTTGTGTACATTTGTCTGTCTCCTTGTCGAGCGCGTCCTTCAAAAAGGCAGTGCACACCTCACTAAATGCTAATCCTATGCAGGGCACCGCGGCGCGGCGCTTTCTTGCCGACCCCTCAGTGTTCCTTGTTCGGCTTGGACGCGTCCGAAAAGGGGAAAGGACCTCTCTCTCCTCCTCCCCCGTCTCTGTCCGCCCTCAATGGCCCGACCAAAAGCCGAAGTGAGCGAGACAAACGGCGGGAAAGAGAAAGAAGAAAGTTGGCCCGGGCCTTCCTCCATGACGGAGCATCGACGTATTCGGGCCACGGGGAGATGACACACCCACCCATGCGAGTCCCGCCCACGTGCAACCACGTGTGCACCGGAATAGGCGAGATTCATCACAGCCGAACCCGGCCGTGGGAAGTGACGAGCCGGGCCGTGACGGGCCAGTCACGCGTCAGCGGGCCATGTAATGGGAACTGGGGACAGCGGCGCCAGGGGGGAGGGGGGGGGGCATAGGCTGATAAGATGTAATTTTTAAAATGTCTGCCCCGTAAGGCCGCGGGCGGCGCGCATTCCAGCAGCCGAAGGTTGCCTAACAAGATATCTGACCTTTAAGGTCCCCCCTTGCGAGGCGGGGCGGGGCAGCGGGCACCCGCCATCCCCAAGCTGATTAAAAGCCCCAGCCTAACCCGCGCCAAAGAAGCAGCGCTCTCCGCGCGCTCTCTTACGCGGCGCAAAAAAAAAAGTATCTTAAATCAAGATCAGGTTGGGTGCCGAGCAGAGCAGAGCTTGGCGCTCGTTTCTTTCCAGGCAGGAACGCTAACAGGGTCCTGACAGAGAAACCGAGTCGGGCCGAGCGAGCGAGCGCGCGGCACAGAATACAGACGCACGGACCGAACACCTGCACGGTCTGGCTCCACGCCCGCTGCCCCGCCGCGCCCCGCCCCGCCCCGCCGCGCCCGCCCCGCCCCTCCGGACCCTGCGCCCATTAAGAGAACGCCGTACACAGTTCGACAATCGCGCGGACTGGGCTGGGCTGGGCCGTGAGGTTCAGGTGGCGTAACCTGGCCCCCGGGGCCGGGCTGTACGTCACGAGGTTCAACCCCGCTGACACACGTGAAAAGACCCGACCCGGCCCGAGGGGGGCGCCTCCACAGATTGCGGTCGATAAGTCCGACCGGCCGACCGAAGGGCGCCAATTTCAAAGTTGTTATTGGCCAATGGAAACCACAAAAGCCAACCGCGACGACGGGCCGACGGCGTGTTGGCGCCGCGCTTGGCCCAGCTCGGACCGGGCCGGGGCAGACAGGCGGGCAGCCCGGGCCCGGCCCGCCCGATGGTTTCGCGTGTGACAGGCCTAAGTGTACCCCTTCCCCCTCCCCTCCCCCTCCCCCCCGGACTGAATCACGACCCGTGCAGGTGTTCAGCTCGGCTCGGCCAGGCCCGGTCCGGCTCGGACACCGCTCCAACTCGGCTCAGGGACACTGTCCATGAAACCGAACCGAACCAAACTCGAGTCCACTGACTCTTTCCTTTGCTTAACCGTGATAAAAAAAAGAAGGGGCCTGTGGCGGACCGCTGCGCCGGCGCGATCAAAACGAGAAAAAAATGTGATAGTACACTAGAGATTAAGGCGTTTGGCGACGAGTGCACGAGTACTCTGAGGGAGACGTCATCGACAAGGAGAATGCGAGAGTGTGAGCGTGTGTGTGAGAGTAGTTAAGGTGCCTATCAGTTAAGACACTCACCGTGATAGAGACTTGCTCCTGGACGGCGCAGGTGTTGCCCGGGGCCACGATGGTGTTGGGCACTCCCAGGACGCCGAGGGGCTGACGGGGCTGCGCGTGGTGGGCCCTGTTGGGGGCGGGCACGGCCTGCACGGTGGGCAGGGCGGTGGTGATGAGCGCCTCGGCGTTGGGGTGAGCCTCCAGGGCGTACTGCAGGTCGCAGATGTAGTCGATGACGTGCTGGATCACCTCCAGCTTGCTGAGGCGCTTGTTCTTGGGCATGAAGGGCACCAACTCCTTAAGCTTGGAGAGGTACATCTGCACCTCCTCGTTCTCCACGTCGCGGCGCGGCTTGTGAACGCGGCCGGCCGACACGCCGTTCACTGAGCCCACGGTATCACACACTGCGGTGGTGGCCTTCATGGTGTCGAAGTGGAGAAATTAAATGCACTGCACTGTTCACTGATCACTGACGGCTTGGCTGCTGGGGCGGGCGGAGCGGTGTGTTATCCACAGGTCACACGCTTCGCACACTTGGAGCACAAGGTTGTCGATGACGAGAGTGAGAAAAAGACAAGTCGCGAGTCGGAGGGGACGGCGGAGCTACACGGAGTCCTCTCTGGTCGACAGTCACGGCTCGAATGCCCTCCCCACCCCGTGCGTTTCGATTTATACCCTCGGACTACGACGGCGGCCGCGCGCAGCGCTAGTGTCGCTCGGAGCCAATCCCCTGGCGTTCTCACGCTGGTGCTGCAGCAGCTGCGGCCAACCACGGGGACTCTGCCCGGCTGCGCGATGTTTTGAAAACCCCCTCCCCACGGCCTGCTTCAGCCGGCGGGCGCGCGGGGCGCTGCGCGCGCTGGCGGCGCGGTGGAATGCCGTGTCGTGTGACTGTCCACTCCAATCTGCGCCCGCCCCGCCCCGCCCCACCCCGCCCCGCGCCACTCGGGCCAAGGCGTCCTCTGTGGGGCAGGCCAGGATCCCGATGAATGGCAGTCCAACAACCCGCTCCCTCGCAAGGACTTCCCTGTATTCTTATTAACGGATTTCTCCCTTGTTTCTCAGGTCATACTCGTGAGAGCGCGGCGCGGCAGCCGCTGACCTGCGGGCCCCGCGGGAGAGCCATCTGCACCGTGCCTGGTAACCGACACTATTTCTCTTTCTTTTATCTTCTTTTAAAACGCGATGACAAATCGTCGTCGCGGTGTCGCGTCGCGTCGCGGCGACCGTCTGCCGTCTGGTCCGGGGGCGGCCGTCCTCCGTAGGCCTATGTCCGCCGCGCCCTGCCCTTGCCTTATCTCTGCAGGAAGCGTCCGGTGCGCCTCGAATTAGACCATACTTCACCCGCTATCAGCGACCGGGGTAGGGCGGGGCGGGGTAGGCCGCCGGCTCCGCCGCTGTTCAGCGTTGTTTTGGCCGCGAGCCTTATCGCCGGGCCGGGCCGGGCACTGCGGCTGACTCGCCTCAGCTCACCTGCAGGTGGCGGGCAGGGCAGCAGGGCCACCTGCAGGTGTCCGGTGGCGCAGCGCGGCTGCACGCCCGCCCCCGCCCCGCCCCGCCCCGCGGTCGTAGCGCGGTCACTCACCCTCCCCTCAGGTGCGACCGTCCGTCCTCTCGGACTCTGGCGGCCGCGAGACAAAATTTGATCCGAACGCCGAGTCGAGGCGCGACGGTCAGCGTTGCTCCAAGGTTGCGATAACGTCAGCGGTATCAAAGAGGACACGCCGCGCCGCGCCGCGAGATCCGAAGAAAATCTCACGCACGTCGGGCCGGCTGTGGGGAGGACCACCCCGCCTCACCCCACCCCGCCCCGCGCCGTCGGAAGTCTCCCCACCCTCCCCGCCCCGCTGCGCTGCGCACCCCGGCCCGGCCTTGCCGTCCCAATTCATGCTGTACTTGAATGCGTTTAAATAGGGGAGAGTCAACTTGTCGCTGTTTATTGTCCCCCCCCCCTCCGCGTTTCCCAGGCTCCGTTCCCACAGTGACGTCATTGTCCCATTCACAACAACACGCCTTATTGCCCGAGCGGGAAAATCAAGCCGCGCGAACTCGGCTGGAGCAGCTGCCGTGCCTTGCCCCAAGTCGCACGACCACATTTTTCGGAAATCTTCTCGCGGCGTTTTTCGCTGCGCCGCCGCCGCCACTGCTGAGCCTGGACCTGGGATGCTGCGGTGCGCTGCAGTGCGCAGCAGCGCCGCGCGTCCGAGCGATTTTCTCTTGTTTTCTGCTAAATAGCCGTCCTGTTGGCAGCCAGTCCACGGCAGCTATGCCATTCATGGCGCTCTGCCCTGCAGGGCCGGCCGGGATGGGATGACAGGCTGACCACCAAGCGGAAGCTGCCCCAGTTTGCGAGAGAAGTATGAAAGCAATCCGGGCGAGTGAAGGGAAAAAGCAGAAGACCCGGCTGGGGCGTGGCGAGCGCGACTGCGACTGTACGGCCCTAGCGGACAGGCGGCGCCGCGCCGCGGTTAGTCTTTGGGTAGGACATTATCGCGCGGGTGACATTCTCACGTATACAGGCCGTTAGGGAGGGGAGGCCAGGCAGGGAGGGAATGGCTTACGAGCCTCATAAAAGAATCCGTCCCGGGTTCTTGCCCTCAATCTGCCGTGCTTATCGCTGTTCAAACGTAATAATTTAACGCGAAAGACTTGATTATCTGTGGCCTGGCGGGGCCGCATAGGCCAGGCGACGGCGAAACGACGACGGCAACGCGGGGCCGACTGCGATGGGGCCGTGTTGGTGGCAGGGGCGGGGCGGGGCGGGGTGCGGCGGGTGCGGCAGCCCGACGCGACGCCTCCGCGCGGAGAAACGCCCTGCCTATCCTTGATCTTACACGGCCGTCGGTGCCGTCGGCCGGCCGCAGGGCACGGCAGGGGCAGCCCTGCCACGCGGACAGGGCAGTGTCCAGCTGCTCTAGGGCTAATAGAAAGGGCGGCTGAGTCCTTGGCGCGGCTGGTACACATGCAGGGCGGAGGGCGGGGCGGGGCCAGGCCGGGTGGCGCGTACGGTACGCAGCGTGCGACGCGACGCACACCCTGCTTCCCTATCCAGCTGGCCCGGCCCGATCCGGACCGCTTATCATAACCACCCTCAGCTGCAGGGCAGGGCCGGGCCGCGCCGCCGCCGCCGCCGACATCTGCGAGGACAGGACCCCCTCGATTGTCTAACATTCACACGCGTTGCGCGGGGGGTTGGTCCGCGCCGCGCCGCGCCGCGCCACGCCACGCCACGCCGCGCAACCCCGCGGGTGCACGTGTGACGCGGTCCAGCTGGGCTCCACGCACAGCTGCGAGGTGAAGCAGGGTGGCGCGGAGGGGAGGGAACCCGCCCCGCCCCGGCCCGGCCTGCCTCGCCGCCGATACAGTCTGCCTCCCCTTTCTCTTTACTTTGACGTCCAGGAATCAAAACGGTCGCTCGCTCTCGTTCACCCCTCGTGTGATGCCGCAGCACACTCATTTCATTTCCCGCGTAACCTGCCCTGCCCGCGTCTTTCCTAACGTGCGCGATTACTTTTTTGGCGCGAACACGTGTGTCTCCTCGCGGGAAAACTCTACGATAGGAAAGTCCCCGCAGAGCTCGGGCCGGCCAGCCCACTCCAAGAGAGAGAGAGGGTTTCCTGGGAAGGGCGGCTCGGTCGTCCTGGCCAGGTCGCGGCTCTATTCTCGGGAGGAGGCTGGGTGTGCGTCCCACGTGTGAGCAGGGCCGCTTGACCTGCGAGCCGTTCGCCCGTTCATCGCACGCACAGCTCTGCTTCGCGCGTCCCGGATGTCTACCTTTTATGCCGGGGCGTGGCGGGGCGTGGCGGGGCGCGGCCGACTGTGTACGGCATGGCGGCCACATCATTGCGTTTCGGGTGAAGAAGGCATCGCTGTAGGCGTGGTCTATCGTCCCAGTCGGTCCCACCCCTAGGGCCCCCGGCCCAGCCCCGGCACAGCCCATGGGAACCAGAGTGCCGGCGTGCACCTGTGACCAGGGCCCGCTGCGTGGCTGGCTGGGCCGCGCGCAGGGGCGGGGCGAGGCGAGGCGGGGCGGGGGTGAGCCACGGGGGTGAGCCCGGCCCGGGCGCAGCCGGCGCCAACCAGCGAATCGCAAGCTGTGCGCGGCGCCATCGCGGTGAGGGGGAACTCGGTCTCCATAGGCTCGGCAGGCGAGGCGAACACTGCACTAAGGAAGTGTTCCGATGTGTCATCATGCTTTTCACAGAAAGTCGAATGAAATTAGTTATTTTTTCGTGATTGTCGTCGTTGGCCTGTTGGAGGGGGAGGGGGGGGGATCAATCACCGGGTGATCCCTGTGCGGCCGTTACATATCTCACCAGAGACGCCGTTCGGCCCGGCGCAGCCCTGAGCCGCCTCACCTCAACCCTTCTACTGAGGTGAGGTGGGTGGTATCGGTCGCCCCACCCCGCCCCGCCTCTCCTGTTAAACATTAATCAAAGCCAAAGGGACGGGCCGAGGTTGACGTGCTGTGGCGCCGCTGAGGTAAAAGGGCCCCGGGTGGGGTCTGTAGGTATATAGAGGCCCCCGCCCCGCCCCGCCCCGCCCCGCCCCGCCCCGCAGCCCCATACCGGTGGCCTGGCCCCGGGGCCGGGCTGGACCCCCGCCGGGCCGGGCCGGGGCGGTCTCGGCCCTGAAAACAAGCAAAGGTAGGAGGGAGCCGTAGAGTAGGAGGACCCATGTCTGTGTGAGCCCAACACCCACTCACACAACAGGTTCATCCCGCGCCCGCACCACCTGCACCTTACCCATTTGTGGAAAGTTTTATTTCTATTTTATTTGGTCCTCTCGGGCTGGCCGCAGTCACGCCGCCGCCGTGGTCCGCGTCCGGAGTGCGCAGCGCGGCGCGCGAGAGACGGCGGCGGCGGCGCGCATTTCCAGGGTATCTTGCGACGTGGATCACGTTATCGACCATCTTTTATTTCAAGGGATAATATTGCTTCTTTTGCCGGGCGATGGTGAGCCTGACAATGGACTCATGACTCATGGGCGCGCGCGCACACACACACACAAGCGCGCGGAGGTGAACAGACGGGCGGCCGGGCCAGATGATGCATGCTATGTGGCCCTGATTACATCGATCTTCAGCCAGCGACCGATTATTCCTTCCACTTCACTAGCCTCTCTCCCCCCTGTCCCTCTCTCTCTCCCCCCCTCGCTCACCCTCTCTCCAATCTCTCCCCGCAGGCTCCAGCGCTCCAGCGACGCCCTACGCTCTCCAGCCTCCAGGTCCAAGGAGGGGACAGGACAGGACGGCAGATGAGGCGGCCGGAATTATGCAAGAATTCGCAGTAGCTGGAGCGGACGGGAGCGACAGGTGTGTGAGGAGCCCCTTCTGCCGAGCGGCCGGGCCGGGCAGGGCCGGGCCCCATGGGCTCATGGGGCTTAGCGAAACCCTCCGAAATCACGGACAGCTCGGTGTGGCGGGGAGGGGAGGGGAGGGGCTGGACACGCCGAAGATAACATGCGATTACGTCCCCCTGATTTATGTCACGCTGTGAGGGAGGCAAAAGGCAAGCGCCGCGCAAAATTGATGCCGTCGATATGCAATTTACTTATTCGCGTAAGTCGGAGCGGAGCGAGGGGCTTATCATTTTAATGTTGCAGTTTCGAGAATCTTCACGAATACATTATAAACTTGTAGATTACAGCCGCCAATGCGGTTATGCAGAGGAGGAATATTATCCTTTTTTTAAAAAAAATATTTACTGAAGCATTAGTCTCTGGGCTGAAACCTGCGAAAAGTATTGGTTTTATTGTATGCCATTTGATTGATTTCTTGTTATTCGAGTTTTTCGGCTGCGGCAGAAAAAGGTCGTGAAAAAAACACGTCGGCTTTCTGTTAAATAAATCTGGACCTGTGAAGAAGTTGCCAAATGAAGCGATTCGTATGCGTCCGACTGCCTTACCGGCGAAAAACCCGAGTCCCCCACAGTCCGAACGACCCTTTTTTCACTCGATCGAAATAAGTTTTTATCCTCGGCCCTTTCTCGGATGGAGCAAAAAACGTCACCACGATGATTACAAGCGCGTTCTTTTGCTTTGAGTTGCGCGCCTCGGGGGACAACCTGTCGAAATGGCGCTTCTTTCGATGGAAAATCAATTTAATGCGTGTCACTGTGATATTTTTTCCCTCATCGATTTTATTTGTTTTAGCAGGAGACGACTGCGTGGACTGATGGAGGAAAGTGAAACAGCGGCCAGCAGAGAGAATGTTACGACTTCACCCCGGGCCTGGGTAAGTGCTACCATCAACTTTATTCGACCTACAGATAGTTTATAGAGCAGCTCACGCTCAGAGGATGGGCGTCAAAATCGATGAACTTGAAGGAATCTGAGACGCTCACGGTCGGCCGGGCCAGGCTCGGCCCCAAGCCCCGGGGGCCCTTGAGCCAGGATGTGGATGGAGCCGAGGTTGAACACGGCAGTCCAGCTCCTCCAGCCCGGCTCAGGCTCAGGCTCGGCTACGATTGAGTCGATACCGGTCGACCTTCAGGTGGGCCGGGTCGAGCCTCGGGCGCGCGGGGCCCGGCGGCGGCCAGGCCAGCTCGGCTGCCAGCCTGCCTGGTCTTGCCGGCCGGCCGCAAAACAGAACAAAAATGAACGGGCGACGACGGAATGTTGGTGTACGCAAAGCTATCGGCGCACACCTGTCCTTAAAACTACAAATAGAGGCAGCGCGGTTTTAATTTAGAATTACAAACGAGTCTGCGAGTTGCAGCGGGGCGGGGCGGGGCGGGGCGGGGGTCGTTACCCCGGGAGAGCATCTCGTGCACCTCGCGCTGCTCGTGCCAGCCCAGTGCCCAGTGCCTTTTTATTGCGTTTGGATACGATGTACGCGGCACACCTGCACATCCGGAAATTGGATTATACGGAGCGCCACAGATTTATGTGTGTCTCGGCGGGAATGGCGCTGCGCCCGCTGGCCTGCCGGCCTGGCTGCGTTATTCGGTTTGTTTTGCGTCCCGACTGAATAATTTCATAATCCCGGGAATTCTCCGGACGCTACGTGCAGATCGTCGGCCCGGCCCGGCGCGCACGCCCCCGCCGCCGCTCCGCCCCGCCCCGCGGGCAGCCTCCAAGGGTTTGGCAGGTCGCGGTATGCGGGCCTTGGCGACCGGATGTGATTTCTTCGTCCTTCACGCCTTATTGGAACAAGGCTGTCCTGCAAATAGCTATGCGCGTCTTGCTGTTTGCGCAGGTGTGTGATCTTGTGCAGCACCACACATTCCACAGGCTCCGGCGGGTGTGGCGGGGCTGGCCGGGCCGAGCCGGGGTCCCCCATCCCTCCCACTTCACATTCAGCACCTGATAAGGGCTGGGCCGGCCGGGCCGGCCGGGGACCGCTGCAAACAGGATAGCATAGCGCACGCACGTCCTGCAGGAAACAGATTCTATACCCGAGACCTACACGGCACGGCAAACCTCTTCCGTACCCTACCCGACCCACGCTGGCGATAGCGAGGGCTCACCCGGGGCACACCCTTCTCAGGCGGCCGGCCGGCGCGGGTCTGCTCGCCCCAGCGATCCGCGGCGTGACATCACGAAGGGCGTAACTGCGAACGTCACGCTGCCGAATACCGTGCACGCCGCGCTCGCAAACATCACTTTGAGTTTCCTCGTGTTAGCTAATAGGTCCTGCAGGGCCCCGGCCTGGCCCGGGCCGCCCGCTCAACAGCTGCCACTGCAGCTGTGAACGCAGCTGTGAACTAAGCAGCATCATGAACCGAGCGAGCAGCCGGCGGGGCCAGGCCGCACGGAGCAGCTGCAGCCCCACAGCTGGCCCCAGCTGCGCAGCTGGGCTGCGGGCCTGGCTAGGGTCAGACTGTCGGGCCACGCTGGCTGTCACACTGTCCTCATCAGGGCCCAACTACAGCGGGGCGCGTCGCGAGGGGAGGGGCCGCGCGCGCAGCGTTGCGCGGCGTAGCTGCCGGTCCCGGGTCTGAGCTCGAGCGCCGCGCCACCGGGCCGAGCCGAACCGAGCCGAGCCGAACTGGGCTGAGCCCGAGCGCGCCGCGCCGGGCGCCCGACCCGACTGCGACCGCTCCGCACCGCTCTGCGCGCGGCCTCCACCATCGCGCCTTCGATAGCTCAGTTGGTAGAGCGGTGGACTGTAGAGGAAAGATCTTGCGGACATCCATAGGTCGCTGGTTCAAATCCGGCTCGAAGGAGTATTTTTTTGTGGCAATATTTTGCCTGGCGTTGGCTGAGACATATCGTTGGAATCGCCTCTCCCGATGCCCCGGCCTCTGCTAGACTTACGCATATTTTTGTTGCGGATGCAGATGCATGTATCTGGTCGTATACTTGATGGTGTCCGAGGCCCCCGACGCGCCGGACCTGGCGCCGGGTAACATGCGGGCCAATTAACGCTGTAGGGAAG
Source organism: Frankliniella intonsa (assembly GCA_033675135.1). Lineage (NCBI taxonomy): Eukaryota > Metazoa > Arthropoda > Insecta > Thysanoptera > Thripidae > Frankliniella > Frankliniella intonsa. The sequence goes on along the minus strand of CM066249.1, from coordinate 9,516,806 downwards.
ACGAGGAGCGTACACCCTGTGCTCCACCACCTGCTCGATATATATATTGTCGTTTTGCGCGCTTGGGCCGGCCCGGCCGCGCCGCGCATCGCCTCAGGGGGGATGGGTTTTGGCCACCTCATCAGCATCGCAATGTAATTTTGGAGCTACATGACTGGGCGATGAGCCGTTTGAATATGAAATCAGTTTGCATGCTGCTGCCGTCCTGCTGCCGGGCTGCTGTGCTGCAGCCGTCACCTGTTGCCGCCAGGCGGCTGCTGCAGGAGGGGCGGCGGTTGACGCGTCGGGGATCGCACACAAACGACTTGGCGGACACCCGCCCAACATAGGTTACTATTTACTGCGCGACGTAGAAATGCGGACATCCACTTCATTTAAAACAGGGCCCTGTAGACAGCCAGCTCCGCGTGTCGGGTGGCCGGGGCCGCGGGGCCTCCGACCAGCCCGGACACCACTTTGGCGCTGCGGGCCCCCGCGGGCTGCTGTCCAAATTTACGGCCGGTCCCCCTCCTCCCGCGGGGCCGGGGCAGGGCGGGGCCTGGCCGGGGCGTGGGCCCCGCGCGTCTCATCCTCGTCCATCAGGCTGGGCCGTCTCGTCTCAGGCTGCCCTGCCCTGCCCTGTCCTGCCTACAGCACTTTGGTATTCGGATGGGATTGGGCCGCGCAGCAGCAGCAGCAGGCCCCCGCGGCGGGCCCGGTCCGGGCCGGCCTGGCCTGCAGGCCCAAATAAAGATGATGCGCTGCGTACACAGGTAGCCGAACGGAACGCGGCGGAACGCGCTGTTTTAATATCGGCAGCTGCGCGCTGCTGCACGCGCGTGCCCCGCCGGCATTACGGTAATGAGGCGATGCGCCCGGCCCGGCCCGGCCTGGCCGAGGGGCTTAACGAAAAAGTAACAAAAATAACGTACAAGAAGGAAGGAGACTCTCCAACTGCCGCGCCGCGGGGGTTTGTCTGCTGCGCAGAACACATATATAGTGTTGCCTTGGCGGTGTAGCCCCGCGCCGCGCCGTGCCGTGCCGCGCGCTCAGCGCACCTGAGAGGTTTACGCACTGGGCCGCGATAACCACGACAGGGGCACGCCAGCGCGCGCTGCGGGTGGGAGGCGCGGCGGGGCGGGGCGGGGCGCGGCGAGAGAGGAGTTATTGGGTAAAACCGGCAGCATCTCCGCTGCAGCATCTCTGCCCCGCACCGCGACTACACTCGCCGACTCGACTCGACTCGCGGCTACCGGCACCGCCGCTGCTGGGCTGGGAAATTATTGTTGGAGAACTCGTCGGACAAAGGGTGCCGTGGCGGCGGGCGCGGGGGCGTCCCGTCCGGCGTCCGGGCTCCAGGCAGCCGTGCCTTCTTGGCCCCGCCGCGGGCGCGGTGTGGTCGTGCGGCCGGCGCAGCCTCGGGGAAAATGAGACGGATTGTCTGCGGGGAGGCGAGGCGAGCCGCAGCTCCACGTCGTGCCGAGCCGTCACGTCGCGTTGGCCAAGAGCTGGGGTAGGGCGGGGCGGGGGAGCGGCGCCGGCGAAAACGTTTACCGAAAATGACAGTCGGCCCCACGACACGACCAAGAGGTAAGGTTCTCCCGAGCGGCTGGGGCCTATCTTTTCTCCTCCTCTCGTTCTCTCTCGCCCCGCTCAGGAGGGCGCTCACTCTGTCTCCCTCTGTAATCGGCCTGCAGGGCTGGCCGCCGCGCCGCCCCGCTCCTCCCACACAGGCGGCGGCCGCTTTTGCAGGAGAGACGGCAGGGACTTCAACCACAGGGCAGGGACTCCAGGGCCGCTAGCGGGGCGGGGTCCTGCGGAGCCGCTCCGGGTGGAAGTCTTAGGCGCCGCCGCCGGGGATCCACTTCCACCGAGGACATCCAAAGGTTTTCCAGCCTGCGACTGTCATCGGGCCGGGCCGGGCGGCGCTTATCTGCTGTGGCAGGACAAGTGTCTCCCGATACGTCTTTATCGCCGCGAGGGTAATCGAGCCAGCTGGGCGCGGGGCCGGCGGGCGGGCGGGGCGCCCCCTAACCCTCTCTGGGGCGCACCGTGAGACCCTCTCGGGGCGGGCGAGCTGGCATGTGCGTGTGTGTGAGTGGGGCTGTGTTGGGCCCTTTGTTATTGTGAAAATAGACATCTGAAGTGCGTAGTAGGGCAGGCGGGCGGCGTGTTTGGTTTTTGTGGTGTCTGTGTGCACCGCGTCGACAGGGTGTAATCTTAGAGGGGATGCCTCCCGGGGCCGGGCCGGGGCCGGCGCGCGGGGTAATCAGGTCCGTGCTGTGGCGGGCGGGTTGATTGATGAAGCAGGGTCTCTGATACCCCGCCGCTGCGCTGCACTCGGCTGGTGCCGCTGACCCCGCGCTATCGGCACGCCGCACCGCGCCGCCGCCCTGCTGGCCTTGGCGCCCATTCAGTCCAGCCATGGGTCCATGGCACTGCGGCGGCCGCGGCCGGCTCCCGATAACGTTTCGCCTTGATTCGGTGCGCGCTCAGCTCGCTGATAGCGCTCCATTCATAGAGGACTTTTCACTTCACACGCGTGAGCAGGCGGATGTCGTGGACGGGACGGACAGGACGCGGGGACTCGGACGGGACGGACGGGCAATCACGGCGCTGTTGCGGCCGGGCGGCACGTGTTCACGGGGGACACCGTCAGGCAGGCCCTACGCGCCCGTCCCGCACGGCCCCGTGGTCATGAATGGCCTGGCCTGGCCTGGCCGCGCCATGGGAGTCGGGCGGGGCGGGGTGGGGCGTGGCGGGGCGTGGCGGGGCGCGACGGAAGTACACGTGTGAGAACCGGAAAGGCGCCGGAACGTGCCCGCGCCGCCGTGGGGGAGCGGTGGGGCGGGGGAGGCGTGAGAGGACTCCCACACGGGGCGCGACAATCACCGCACCTATTTAGGCCCCCGGCGCGCCCCGCCCCGCCCCGCCCCGCCGCGGTGCAGCAGCCCGGCCCGGGCACGGCCCTACGCTGCGCTGCGGCAAGGCTGCTCGGAATTCGGAACATCTGTGCGGCGTGATCTGGCCGCGGGGCGCAGCCTCAGCCCGCCCCGCCCCGCACCTCCCCGCCGGAGTGTTGGTGTTGGTTTAATCCGGCGGAAGCAGTGGCCGCTGCGACACCTGCGCTGCGCGGCGCGGCGCGGAGTAGAGGCTGTGGAGACGGGGCGGGCCGGGGCGCGCCGCGAGCCGCCCGGCCAGCGGGATGGGATGGGAGTCGACTCGTGTGAAAAATCTCACAATAACTCGGCTCGTCGTTCGGGTCGGCTGGGCCGGGCGGGGCGGGGTGGGGCGGGGCGGGGCGGGGAGCGCGCTGGCAGGTGCAGGGCATCAGCGCGGCGGCGCGGCGCGGACATCATCGCATGAATGAAGCGGCACAGGTGTAGTGAGCCTGCGACCCCCTCTCCCGCCCCGCCCCGCCCCACCCCGCCCCGCCCCGCGACGCCCCGCCGAGCTCGTCAACATTCTCACCACTGATTCGTTTTAGATGCCGCTGCTCTCTAGCCCGGGGAAACAGGGTAGGGGGCGTCCATAATCCACGCGAGCGGCTGTGGGGATCGGGACGCATCGGCGTCGTGCTCTTGGTCGCCGAGGAGCTCGAGGCCCGTACCGTATCCGGTCCCGCGGGTCAGGTCAGGCACCTGGCCGTCGCGTCGCGTCGTCCGCGTGCGTATGCCCCGCCCCGACCAGGCCCGCGAGCTCCTCGCGCCATGAGAAGCGGCCGGGATGAGGCGTCTCACAGGAAGGTGGCCCGTGTGAAAGTCCCACAGGAACCTTGCTGCGCGCGCGTGATTCACAATCAGCTGGGAAACTCCTCCCGGCCCGGCCCGGCCCCGCCCCGCCCGCCCGGGGTGAGAGCACCCACCCCCTCCCCTAACGGCTACTCACCGCACCCCCTCGCCCCGCCCCGCCCCGCCGCGCCCCACCCCGCCGGTGCGCGCGCGTGTGTGTGTACCTGGTGGCGCCGCTGATGTATGCAGTACATCGGGACGGGACGTGACGAGTTAATTAATCGGCGACGGGTGAAGTGGGTCAATGCGAGCCGTCGCGTCGCGTCGCGTCGATATGTTCCTACGCGCCGCGCGCCAAGTGTTGGGGCCGCGACAATGCTGCGCTGCGCCAGGCAGCTGCAGCTGCCCACGGCGCACGCACAACGCGGTCAAGTTGTATAGGACATGTGCACATGTCGCGATTTTCCTTTTCGCCGTGATGGTCGTCGCGAACAAGCATAAGGCGGGGTCGGGAGCAAAAAAAAAAGAGAAGAAGAAAAGTATATCTTAAGCGCCCATCGCACACGCTGCTTTTGCGCCATACAGTACGCTCGCCAGGTGTGCTGTGCTTGCCCACGCCGAGGTTGACCCCGTCGACGAGGACCCGGGCGAGGTGAGGGGAGGGTAGGGGGAGGGCGTCCTGTTCGCCTCATTCACCGGAGAGCGCCCCGCGCGCCCGCTGCTGCTGCCACATTCCGCGAACACAGACTGGGCCTTCAATAAAACGCTTACCGCCCCCGCCCGGCCCGGCCCGGCCCGGCCCTCCTCGCGTCATCCATTCTGCCGGCCTTCAACGGCGTAACTCGCGTGTCCCGGCCCCGGAGTTGCGGTGGTTTTCCGCCACTCCTTCGGTCTTTTGCATGCTGCTGCTGCTGCACGCCCGAGTGGGTGCAATGTACGTGGCGCCCGGCCCGGCCGACCCGCCCGGCCTGATGGATGCGTTGCGACATATTGTCGACAACAACAATTACGGAACCCGAGCCGATCGGCGCGGTGCAGCGTGGCGTGGCGTGGCGTAGCGGGGCCGAGTGGGGCTCGTGTGACAGCAGAGGTGTTGAGCTCTCAATAGTGCAGTCTGTTATGTCGGGCGGACACTGCAGTACAGTAGGCGCACTCGCGCACTCGAGAGGTCCGGTGCATTTTCTCGTTCTCTTGCCCCGGAATTTTTCCACCCTACAAATCTCCCGCGAGGCGACACGGGCGTGTGTCGTGTCGTGTCGTGCCGTTACACCCGATTCGCCATAACTTACACGGCTGAGCAGGGACGCTTTTGCTCGCGCGCGCGCGCGCGGGGGGCGTTATGAGTTCGCAAAGTGGACGGAAAATAATTTAGCCGCGGTGAAACGGCGGCGCCGTGGCCGGGCCGGGCCGGGCCTCTCGCCACCGGGTACTCTGATAGCAATTATACGAGCCATAAATCGCGGGAGATTCACACCCCAGGTCACGGGCTTGTCATAACGCCGTACGTTACGGCCTTGGGGCCGGACCGCAAGTAACGCGCTCGGCCTGCAGCATGTTAGCAAGAGCGATTTTTAATGGTTTCGCGTGCGTTTGGAAAGAGTTTTTTTTTTTGTGACTGAAGACAGTTAGCGGGGGCTGGTGAGGTACGAGGAGGAAGGGGGGGGGGGGACTACCCAATCTTCATAGATGCTCGTTTCTTACAAATCGGCGGCATCTGGGCGAAAGAGGTCTCCCCGCCTTCGCCCCTCAATTGCTCCGCTTGCCCAACGCAATGGGCGCGTCGGCCGAAGAGTCCCCCGCCCCCGCGCCGCCCTTGCCCCGCCCCCGCCACGCCCCCGCCCCGCCCCCGTCCCGCGCCGCCCCGCCCCGCCCCCGCCCCCGCGCTCCGCGGGCCCGGGGGGCACTTGACAACCCAATGGTCAGGCGGAGCAGCGCCGTCCTTCCGAAAACCGACAGAAAAGATTCCTTTGAGTTTACCAAAAGCCGGACAAAGGGCGCGACCGGGCGGCGACAATGGAGCCCGATGGAGCCCGGAGAAAACAAATCCTATAGGGACGCAAGAGCTGTTTATACGAAAACATTCCATATTTGTCTGTTTGCTAGGCTCCGAGGGTATTTGCCTTTTTTTCTTGTACATTTTTTTCAAAGTGGCCAGTTGAATATGTATGCGCGGATCGGTCACGATAGGCGCAGCTCCACGGCGGAGTTAATACTTTATTTAGATATTAACCTTTGCTTTTAATAGCGACCTAAGCGCAGTTTACAATCTCCCCCGCTGGCAATAATCTAGAGTGATATAAATATACGGGGCCGGGGGGTTGCTGGCTCTGCGATGGCCCCGTTCGGCGCGCGCAAAAGGCTCTTAGCGCTCACACAGGTAATACGGTAATACACTACTGCATGCACGTCGTACAGTACGTGATTCCGTTCAGCGGTCGGGGCTGGGCTGGGCTGGGCTGGTCTGTTGCTGCAGAATGCGGTAAATGGATTTAGGCTAGGGGCCCCTTTGGCTTCCAGGAACGGGTCGTCACCCATTGATACGGGCCCGCCTCAGGTGTGCGCCCCGCCCCGCCCCACCCTACCCCACCCCGCCCCGCCTCTATCCCCGCCCCCACCCTAATGCAGACATTCACACGCGTGTCACTTTGTGCCGCCAGCGTCTTTGCGGCCGAAGTCTTCACCGGAACCCATACATACACACCACCGTGTGTCCAGTCCCGGAGCCCCGCAGGACCCCGGGCGGCCCCATTGAAATCTGAAACTCCTATTCGCGTCCATTTGCTTTGCGTTTGGACACCGCGCCGCCCAGGAATATGTAGGGATAGGGCGGTTCTGAGGCCTGCGAAATGCACTGACCACAGGGCGAGGGCCGGGCCCCGCTGCTCGCCTGCGCGCTAGGCAACATGTGCACACCCATGCCACCGGGTGGCCTGATCGCCAGGCGAAAAAGTGGGTCTGCTGCGGCCCGCTCGAAAACGTGTGCCTCCGCTGCATAAATACTTCAACCCGCGAATGTAAACGGCCTGCTGCCACCGGTGCGGCGGGAGTTGTTCAAAAACACGGGCGTCCCGCGTCCGTCTTGTCGTGTGAGGCGCCGTGTGACGAAGCTAACGGCCTCGCTGATGAACTTTATGCGAGGAAAGTAAAGTAGGGCTCTGGGCGGGCGCGCGCGCGCGCCAGCCAGTGCGAGTCCGTTTGCAGTCAGAGCAGCAGAGAGGCCTTCTGCGGATTTGTATCCGAGTCGTCATGAAGGAATTTAGGCATGCAGCGCGTTAGGCGGTGGGGCAGGGCAGGGCAGTGCAGGGGCAGGTGTGCCATTACCATTAGTGTGCATGCCTGCGGAGCAGGTGAGCTGAGCTGTGGCGGTGAGCTGCGGCGGGGCGGGGCGGCGCAGTGGTGAGCGGCCTCCTCTGGCCTCCCCCCGCCCCGCCATAGTGAGCAAATCACGTAAGGAGTAATTATATCTAATGGCGGTACCGCGGCGCGGAGGCAGAGCAGAGGGGTGCCTGCCGGGCCGGGCCGGCCTATAGCCGATGGGGTCAGGGACCGCTCCGCTCCGGACGAGTAGAGTTCCTAAGTGTCTATTTATTGTGTGTTGTCTCGGCCGGAAGGGACTCGTAAAACCCGACCGCTCTGTTTGTGGAAATAAGCCGAGGCTTTCACAGAGCGGGGGTTGTTCGATGAACTCGTAACACAACAAATAATATCCGCGTTGTTCGTATAGGAAGATGGTTATGATATTGTATGTCCTTGTTTTTGCGCTGTGTTGCGCGGGGCAGGGGGCCGGGGGCGCGCTCGGCGGCGAGCCTTGTGACGCGGGCTTTGCGTGTCGAATCGCGTCTGCTGACACGCGCATAACAACTAAATCACAAACTACAAAACTACTCCCGCTGCACTGCAGCGGCCTTCACGAAGACCATTCAAAGTCGAGAAGGACAAAGACAATGCGTCGGCCCGAGTGCTGCCGGACCGGCTCCATGCCGCGCCGGCCGGGCCGGGCAAAAACTCACTCGCCACGCGTTGACAGGGGACTTCCGTCCAAGCTCCCGGAGAAGTTTGGTTTTGTTTTGGTCCGACCGCGACTAACTGTCTCGGAAATAGAGTGGACGGCGTGGATGCGTGGCACATCTCAATTTGCCACGCGACACGACACGACACGCCGCGCCGGGGAAGTGCATGGCTCGTCAGTACGCTTCAGGTGGACCGGGGGGACCTCCCCGGTGGCGTGCGGGACCGGCGGGGCGGGTGGATTGTTGGCGAAACATGTCGATAATAACTCGTCTGAAATAACGAGCCGTAGGTGGCGCGGCGATATTTTCGAATGTTGTCGAGGCCGGGTGCGCGGCGTTGTGATTGGTCAGTACGCCAGGTGTGCTCCGCCCGGGGGCCGCTGACCACCCAGGCGGCCCCCATGGAGCCGCACGCTAGAGACGTCGTGGGGCTTAGGCCAGCCTTCAACTGGGGGTTATAACGAGCCGACAGGCACACAAAAATGTCTTTGAACGGCCCCCTCTCCCTTATCCAATCTGTAATCTCAACGAATGGGTATGTCTGCATTTGTCTGTTGCGGTTTACAGTAATTTGGGAATAATGTTGGCGTTGGAACCCTTTGGGTGGTCCCCCCTCTACCCGGCACCGCATCCACCCTGCGTTTATCTCACATTATCATGATTTCATTCCACATCTGCATAATGACGACCCGAAATTGCTTCGCGCCACCGACCAATTTGCAAGCCTGCTCCTCTGTCTCTCTCCGTCTTGGAACGTCTCTCCCGCGGGGCCACGTGCCCGCCCCGCGGTCCTGGAGCAGCAGCAGCGGCAGCAGCCAGCGCGCTCTATTCGCTTTTCATCGGCGCCAAGCCCGGCTCCTGTTTTGCCGCCGCGGAGTTGAGCCAAATCGCCGTGTTTTCGAGTCGTAATTGGTCGTTTAGGCCCCATTTCTCTTCGCACTGCTTCGCGGGTCCCCCCGCGGCGTCGCGGCGGAGATATACGGCCGCCTGACGCCCCGTCGCCCGCCGCGGCCATCCCTCACGGCGTCATTGGCGTGGGCCGCGGGGGCCGGGGCCGGGGCCGGGCCGGGGGACTCCACGCGGGCCGCGCAGGGTCTACTGCGGCCGGGTCGGGCCGGGCCGCACTGCTCCCGACCTTCTCACGTTCCCTTTCCCATACGCTGCCTGATAAGTCTCGGCGCGGTGGTAATGCGCGCGCCCGCAGGCCCAACGGCCGTTGGACAGTGCCGCCCCCGTCACCGTCACCGTCGCCGCCGGCGGGGGCGGGGGATAAGCGGGGGCGGCACAGCGCGGCGGGGGCATGGCTACGCCGTCGACCTAGGCCCAGTACTCAGTCCTCTAGAGGCGCTGCAGCAGCGTGCAGCTCGCCAGCTCGCCGACTCGCACCAGGATGCTGCTGCTCTTTGTGCTGGCCGCGCTAGCGCGCCTCGGGCCGGCGGTGTCCGGCCCGGCCCCGCCGACCTTCCGCGGCCCCCTCGACCTGACGCACCCGCTCAACGCCCTCGCGCAGAACTGGCCCGGCGCGCGCGGCTTCAACTTCACACTGCGGGTGGCGCAGGCCGAGCCGTGGGCCGACAACGGCTGGGTCGCCTTCAACGAATTCTGCATGGCGGAGCACCTCGGCACGCACATCGACGCGCCCTATCACTTCCACGAGACCGGCTGGAAGGTGAGTGGCGAGCCGCGGTGTTGAAGCCAGGGCTGGACGGAGATGGCCACGCTCCCGCACCCCAGCGCGCGTAAACCCCCGCCACTTTGCGTTGCCCCAGCTGCACGAGATCCCCCTGGAGCGCCTGATCGCGCCGGGCGTGCTGATCGACGCCTCGGCCGCGGCGGCCGTCAACCGCGACCTGTTCCTGGGCGTGGACGCGCTCGAGGAGTGGGAGGCGCAGCACGGCCGCGTACCCGAGGGCAGCGTCGTCCTCCTGCGCTTCGGCTGGGCCGACAAGTACGGCGACCGACGGGCGTACTTCGGCTTGCCGACCGACGACCGCGCCAGCAACGACACCGAGCACCTCAGCTTCCCGTCGCTGTCGCCCGAGCTGGCGCGCGCGCTCGCCGAGCGGCGCGTCGCCGGCGTCGGCGTCGACACGCCCTCGGTCGACCCGGGCAAGGCGGGCGACCACGCGCCCTACGCGCACCGCGCGCTCGCCGCCGCCAACGCCTTCAACCTGGAGAACGTCGACCTCCGCACCACCGCGCTGCCGCCCAAGGGCTTCACGCTCATCGTCCTGCCCGCCAAGATCGAGGACGGCACCGGCGGCCCGGTCCGGGTGGTGGCCGTCCCCGGCAGCTGGCCCTGGCCGTAAGCGGGCAGCTGTCCCGCACCGTGTGATTGATAAGGAGCTCCGCGCCGAGGAGTCGCGGCCGCGGCGGGACCGGGACCGACCGCCTAATCACGCCGTGGGAAACGCTTTTTATGCTCGGGGAGACGAGAGGGGAGGGGAAGGGAGGGGCCGCAGGGGTTGGAGTTCCCAGCACCCCTCCCCTCCACTCTCTTTATTAGGGCAGGATGACGACATACGGGCTGCTGCCGGTGGACCAAATGTGAGATGACAGGGGTGGGGGCAACGCGACCTTGCGGGAGCTGTGCTGCGCAAGCACCGTACGCGGCTGTCAAGAAAAAAATATACAGGACTGCCTCTTTGCGTATGAGAGTTTTTTTACTTAGCGACATAATAAGAAACGTAAGATATCGGATTAGTAAAACTGCTGATTTCTATCCTGCTTTTTGGCTCCTCCTGCACATACTGCACTGCACGTCTTGCGGGGGTTGGAGGAGGGCGCGGCTGTTCTAAGCAGTCCGTTAGCGGCCGCGAAGCGAGACGGCGGGGCGCGGGGCGCGGCGGCCCGCGGGGTCACACCGTGAAAAGGCGCATGCATTAAGGTGTGACGAAATTGCGGTGCAGTTGAATGAGACGACTCCCTCCCTCTCATCCACCCACCCACACAAACACACAGACAACAACACCTCTGCGCTCCACCTGCGCGGCGCGGCGCGGGGGGCGGGCGGCCCGGCCAGCCGCCGCGTATGCATTACAGTCTGTTTCCGCTTCCTGTTCGTCTGCCGGGTATACTTATACTTTTCGAAGGTATTTCTGCCGGAGCCGCGAGTCACGTCGCGTTAATATCAACTGATTCCCTGACCTCCACGCGAACGCCCCGCCCCGTCCACCGGCCGCGTGACCACGTGCTGGTCACGACGGCGGGGCGGGGCGGGGCGGGGCGGCTTACGCAATACGGGTCCAGCGGGACCTTTCACAATCCCAGAGGAAGTGGCATGGCCCTCCCTCTCCCTTCCTGGCCTGCCCTCCGCTGCGCGTCTCGCTCCACTACAACCGACTGTACTAATGGGGAGCAGATAACCTCGGCGCGGGGCGGGGCGGGGCGGGGCGGGGCGGGGTCAATCCTATCGCACTGCACGAGGCGTTGGGCCGCGCTGCGCTGCGCCGCGCCGCGCCTTGAGGCTCGAGGCGTTCCTCCCCCGCGCGGCCAGCACGCCTGAACTCCCCTGATATCTTGCTCGCTGCAGCCGGCCCTGCCGGCCCTGCAATTCGGATATATGTAGCGCGCGCGGAGGGAGGGAGAGGAGTCCGCGTGGCCCGCCCCGACCGCGGAGAAGGGGACCTTCTCTCTTCTCTTCTCCTCTCCTTCATTGTGGTCGAGGAAGCACTCACCTGGCTGCGCTCGCCGTCTTGCAACCGTTACGACGGAAGGATTTTGGCGGGAGCAGAACTATGACTGTATATACTGCGGTGCAGCTGCTGCCTCATAGCCTCGCTCCGCGGAGGGCGCGGCGCGGCGCGTCCTCTAGGAATAACAATTCTAATGGCCGGAGAAATGTACGACATTCACTCAGCCCAGCCCTAACGACCCTCAATGACGTTTCCCTGGCTCCTTCCTCCGGCCCGGCCTGCAGCCGCCCGGCCCATCCTGCTGGCTCCCGCATCCTGCTCCAATCAGGCAGCACGTGACCGCCTGCATATAGTCCAGGCGGCGTTCTGTGCAGCCCCGATCCTGACCTATTCACGCGCCCAAGTCTTGGATTGGCAGTTCCAGCCGCGGCAGTATTCGAGCTTGTACACCACGCCGTCGTGGGCACGAAAAAAACTTGTGATTCCCACGACTTTTTTTTTTTACCTTTACATATCGTGGCTGGGGTTCTTTTTATTTTACCCCCTCCCCGCCTCTCTACTCTGACTTGGACCGGAATACACATACGTGCAGCTCCTAGTAGTCGCGCCGTTATGAGCCCGCAGCAGCAGAGAATAGCATGCATTTATATTTTTTATTTCAACGCGTCTTGAAGGCTGCCGTGGGGGTGGTTCGGGTCGCATGGAAGGGTTGCATTGCCCGTCCCGTCCCGTCCGCGCCCAGCCCACGGTGTTCGGTAGCAGGTTGTGGCGCGGCGCGGCGGGCCGGGCCGGGCTGGGCCGGGCCGGCCAGGTGCTTTGCATGGAGGCTGGCGGAGGTTTCTCACGGTAGTGGCCCTGGCCTGCCCTGGCCTGCCCTGCCGGCCCTGCTCGCCTCGCAGTGATTGTGCAAGTCACTCAATCTGCATGCCGGCCCGGCCCGGCCCGGCCGCGCTGGCCAGGCGGGGTGAAGTGAAGGGCTCCACACGTCACAACGCGCGTCTATACCCCCCCCCCCCCCCCAACTCTCCTAAAAACGCGCCCTTCTTACATTTTGGTTCTCTCTTCACCGATACGGTGTTTGTGGTTCGGTTTCCTCGAGGCGGACGCCCCGTTCGTCCTTTCCCACGGGGACCCGCCTGCCTGTCCCTGCCGCCCGTTGTCGCCGCGCTGCTGACCAGCCAAATTCCACCGTCTAGTCAAAACGGCGCCGCGCGTCCCGTCGCGTCCCACCGCACCGTCCAGAATGCTGCCCAAAGCAGAAGTATCGGCGCCAGTCGGGCGGGCCGGGCCGGGCCGGGTGGCTGCCGCCCCGCAACCCTTTAGGCATTACGAATGAGGGTCGCGGACGTGATCGCGGCGCGGCGTCGAGCTCCGCGCCAGGGCCAGGTGACGGACCCTCCAGGAAGCTCCCCGGCACGGCGGGGAGGACCGCGCTGACGCGGCGGAAGGAGGCAGGGCGGGCCGTCCCACTGTGCGCCGCGGTCCCACGCGGCGTGGCGTGGAGTAGCGCAGCGCAGCGCGGGGTGCGACAGTATGTAGGCCGGGGCGGGGCGGGGCGGGGCTTCCAGCAGGGGTGCGACCCGTGTGTGACCCAGCAGAATGGAAGCCCCGCGCGCCCGGCCCGGCTCCGGGTGGCTCCGGCTCCGGCCCGGCCGACGGAAGAGGAACGGAAAGGTATCGGAAGCGGGCGGGGCGCGGGGCGGGGCGGGGCGAGCACAGGAAGCGGAACGGTGTCCGGCACCGATCATACGGCCCATTGCCCACTACGTGGCGAGCAAAGGCAATTACGGGCAGGAAAGGAAGAAACGACCCGAGCGCCTCGCCTACCCGCGCGCCGCTGTACTGCGCTGTCATGAAACGTCTACTTGATTATTTTTCGCAGGAAAAATCAAAGGCAGCAGGCGGTGCGGCGCGGCGCGCCTGACCCACAGCTGCACATGTCCGTCCTGCTCACGCCGAGGCCGGCCGGCTCGTTGGGCCCGTCCCGTCCCGTCTGTCCGCACTGGCGGCGGGGTGGGGCGGGGCGGCGGTGACTTGTCGCATTTTTGTCGTGCTATCGGTCTTATTTTGACGAACGTCGTTTTGTTTTGCGATCGCCGCCGTGCGCGTGGACGTTCAGGCTTGGACATGGCGGGGCGGGGCGGGGCGCTTCACTTTCTCAGAACGGAAAGGCAGGCGGTGGCGCGGCGTGGCGGCGGCTGGCGTCGGCCCTGTGATGTGGGCAGCTGGGCCGCGCCGCCGGGCCGCGCCGCGCCGAGGCGACACCATGCAGCTGCGACGGGCACGTGCGGGCTGGCAGCGCAGGCGGCCCGGGGCGGGGCGTGCGGGGCGGGGCGGGGCAGCCCTGAGCGCCCCTCATTGTGCCGCAGGCCCACCCCGCCCCGCCCCGCCTCGCCCCCCGGCCCAGCCCGGCCGCGCAGCTGATCGCCTACATTCGCCCAAATAACCCGTCAGCCCCCCTCCCCCGCCCCCCCTCGTCACCCGCGCCGCGCAGCGCTCCTCCTCCTCCTCCTCCCCCGCCGTCCTCCCTGAGGGTATACTGTACAGCACGCGTCCCCGCGGGCGTGTTGCCTACTAGCACGGCGCGCCCGCCGCACCGCCCGCCTACTAGGCACTGTCTGCACACCGCTGTCGACGGGTTGCCTATGCGCTCAGGCGAGCTCCCGCCGCAGACGTTACCTGTTCTGCCATCACCCCGTTGACCGGTAAGATCGGCAGCAGATCGCTTTGCGTGCTTTCCCCTAACCTCCGCGTCCTGGCCGCCAACCTCCTTTGTTCCCACGCATCGTCTTGGCGGCGGCGGGCGCGGGGGCGGCGGGAGACGTCCATCTGCTGCGCGGCGACCTTCTGCTGTAATTACCCCCTAAAACAGTTGCATATATTTGAGGGCGAGACGAGACGCGGCCACAGGTGCTTTGCAGCAGGCGGGTCGGGGCGGGAGAGACAGGTGGCCTAGCCTCAAGGGGGTGAGCTGAACAGCAGCGCGCAGCAGTGGCTCTGGTGCATGGCAGATGTTTTCGTTCGTTGGAACAGCAAGCTGGCGAAGGAAGGCGAGCAGGAGGATGTAGTGGAAGAAGTCGTTTGTCCAGAGCGGCCCGGCTCGGCCCGGCCGCCGCGCCGAATCTCTTCGGCATCTACACACTCGGCTGGCCGTGCATCCGCCCCGTGTGCGGCGCGGTGCAGTGCGTCCCGGCCACAGCGGAGCGCGCCCAGGGCCGGGCCGGGTCGGGCTGCTTCACGAAGCCTCGGTAATTGGCGCGGTATGTGTGACTATGACGGCGTTGACACCTGCCAAAGGAGCCACCCCCACCTGCCATGTGTGAGTTCCTCACCTGCCGACGGCCGGGTGCCCTAATATCGGGGCGGGACCTGGCCTGGCCTGCAGACTGCACAGGTGGAGGGAAATTCAGCCACCACCGGGCCCGGCCCGACCTCCCCCGTCCTCCCCGAGCTAGGCGCACCTCCACCTGTTTGACTGCAGGTGCCGCCGGGCCGCGCCGGGCTGGGGCGGCGGCCACCGGGCTGCCTGCAGGCCCGGCCCGGCCTGGGCCGCCGATGATCAGATCAGGTGCATCCGTTTGGCGCTCTGCGCTGCCTCACCTGGTTTTTTGGACAGCGTCCCAAAAGCAGCCTGGCCGGGCCGGGGCCGGCGGCGCATGTGAATGGGAACGCTGCGCTGCCGAGTGTAACGGTGCGCCCCGCCGCCGCGGTGACGGTGGGCGCCTTATCGTGACGCCGCCGTGCGTTACGCGTGAGCCTGGATGTGCCCCCGCCACGCGGCCCCGGGCTGCCAGCGCTGCCGGCCGCAGTGAATGGCAGTCATGAATGGGCGGCCGCCGGGCTGCGCTGCGCTGCGGTGCAGCCAGACGCGACGAGGGCGGGGGAAAATACTTCAGAAAAAGAAATCACTGTACGCAGCGCGTCGCGAGATAATTATGATGAGCGTTATGGTCACTGCGAGGAGTAAGAACTACGCGCTAAGAATGTACTTCGTTTTTTCACTACGGTATTTATTTTTAGGGAAACTTGAAAGAATTGTGCGATGGACTGTTTATATGTACCACAGGTCTGATGTCTGATTTTTGTTGTTTCGAGCGGCGCTCCCCCTCCCCCCTCTCCTCTCCCAGGGGAGACGCGCCTGACGTGTGTGACTGATGTGCTGCGCGGCGCAGCCTCGCGGCGCGGAGGCGTCGCTCTGGCCGCCCCGCCCCGCCCCGCCCCGCCCCGCCCAGACAGTCGGACAGGTGCATTGACCCGCCCGGCCCGGCCCAGCGCTGCGCGGACCGGCCGCGAAAATCACACCACCGCGGTGCGGCCAGCCGTGTGGCTGGATTTCGATCAGAGCAGCGCGGCGTTGGGGCCAGACACCGCAGGAAAACACACACACACAACAGCAATATGAACTGCCTATTCATCTTTTTTCTCGCGTGACGCTTGTCCCATCCCGCGGTGGGGCGGGGCGATGCGATCCCATCTCGTTTGCTGCGAGTGTAGCCGGCCGGCGCGCTGGGCGGACCGAGACGGACCGACTGTACGTTACCGTCCGATGGTCGCTTCTTTGGTCGTAATAATAAGACCGCAATTTACCTTGCGGCAGGAAGCACGCCGCTGTGCGCCGCCGTGCGCCGGCCTGGAGAGGAAAGAAGTAAAGTGAACGCAGCGCACAGCGAGCCGCGAAGGGGCCTGGCCCCCGCCCCGGCCGTTGAAGGTGGAGGGAAAAAAATTGAAATTTCCTTGGCAGCGGCCGCTGGACCTGAGGGCAGGGCGGCAGAAGAAGAGCTGCTGGGCTGGGCCGGGCCGGGCGCAGGCTGAAGGCCGCCGCTGGCCGCCGCACTGTGCAGCGCAGCGCTGATGATGACATTAGCGTCATCTCCATCCATTCAACTGCCGCTCGGCTCACGCTGGCGCTGACCGCTCAGTGTACAGTATACTGTTTGCTCCAGAAACGAGGAAGATGGCGAGGGAACGTTCATTATTTCGAGCGCGGGGCTCACAGCGAAAACAATGTGCTCGCTGCCTGGCGAGGCATAGCGTGTCGCTGCCCTGCCCCTGCCGTGCCCTGCGGCCGGCGGCCTGGGAATCTGGACGAGAGAAATGAGTGCGTCGCGACGTTTATAGGAATGTAACAGCCGTTTGCGTGATAGTCGTGTCCATTCATCGCCTGGCATTCCCCGCGCAGGTTAGGTTTTTCTCTGTCTTGTTCTGGTCTCGGGGCTGTGGGGCGGGGCGGGGCTGGACGGCGGATGCGGCTCATTTTCGAGCCCGATTCATTGAGCTGGAGCTGCGTGCTGCGAGGCTAGCGGTGGGGGAAGGCCAGACCCAGGCCAGGCCAGGCCAGGGCCCCGCGCCGCGCCACGCCGCGCACCCACCTGCAGGCCTGTGATTGGCCGCCGTCCTCGCGAGCGCCACGGGGGCCAAGTCAAATGCACGCGGATGGCTACCCTGTCAAAAACGCACCGCACGGACGTGTGCGCACGTGGTGCGGCGCGGCCAGCCGCACGAGGGTGTGGACCACTTTTAGACAATTTAATTTCAGGCTGATTCGCCTACAAAAGGGGATAGAGGCGCGACGCTCCGCCGCGAGCCTCGCGGGAGTGCGCTCTCTTTCTCTCTCTAGCACTCACCCTCTCACTTACTTAGAGCTGAGCGACATTTGTTCGTCGCGTTCCGCCGAGTTATCATACGAAATGTTGGGGCTTCGCGTGGCCATCTGGCGCAGCGGTGTCGCGGCGCGGCGCGGCGCAGCGCGGCCCGGCCTGGTCGCCATCAGGCCAATAGACGCGCGCTGCCGTCCCGCCCGGCCCCGCCCGGCCCGGCGCGGTGATTGGCCTTATGGCAGGCCATGGGGCAGGACGACAGCCAAGGTATGCCCTCCTGTCCTGGCCTGTCCCGTCCACCGCGCTGTCCACCCCTGTCCTGTCCCTGTCCAGCCAGATGGCTGCCCCTGGCTGCCCTGGCCACGCTCACTGGCTCACCAGATGGTTTGCTCTAGCAGGTGTGCGCGCGGTCAATGACCAGACCAGGCCGGGTCGGGCGGGCTGCGCTCGGGCGGGGCGCGGGGCGGGGCGGGACGGGACGCCCACCGCGGGGCTCTGCTGCTGCGCTCGCGGGGCGGGGCGGGGCGGGGCGGGGTGGGCGGCACACCCTGCCGCGGACATGAGGAGAGGAACCTGGCCTATATCGAATAATTAACGCTGGGCGACGACTGCTGACGGTGGTGCGGCGGGGCGGGGTGGCGCTGACGGACGGGACGCGACGAGTAGAGAGCGCGAGTGTGACAGGCGGCGCGAAACGGAGACGAGAAAAGCCTTTTAGAGTCGTACTGCTGCTGTGTGGGGTCGAGCGGGGCGGGGCGGGGCGGCGAATCAGCCCGGGTATTGTTGTCCGCTTTTGAAACGAAATCAACTCTGCTTTTAAGTGCATTATTATTGAGCGCGCGACGACACGGTGCCGGCGCGGCGGCGGCGCCCTGCCCTCCGCGTCGGGTCCCGCGAGTCATTTGGATTAGTTGATTTGGCGACAATGTCGTCGCCACGTGGCGTGGCGCTCGGGCGCGCGGCTGCAGCGGCGCCGCCAATTTATAAACTAGTGTTTTCGCTGCCGCGGACGCGTGCGGGCGTTTATGTAAAGGACGGCTTATGATTCGAAAATAAACCAGCGCGAGAGCGAGTGCCGGCGGCGGGGCGGGGCGGGGCGGGGCGGGGTCGCACGGCCGGCGCGTGGGAGGGAGGAGGAAGTTCCCACGAGTCGCCACGCGACCCGCCCCGCCCCGCCCCGCCTCAGCCACCCCTCTCTCGCTCTCTCATATAGCGTCGTGGGGACAGGCGCGTCCTGGAGGGTGCGCCGGTGGTCGAGGCGACGGCTCCACGGCGGCCCCGCCCCGCCTCGCCTGGCGCCTCATAAGCCCTTACCTGCCCCGCTCCGCCCCGCGCTCCTGGCGTGCCCCTGAACCTTCCCGCCGGCCGCGCCCATCCCAGGTCGACTCTTCAGCCGGGGCGATGCACTTTTGTCGGGGCGTGTACGATAAGGGTTGTATTAAAAGACAACAAAAGCGTGGCGGGGGGATGGAGAGGGGTGTCGCGGGCTGCTTCCGAAAATAGGGCTCTGCCGCTGGGGATATCGACTCCGCTACGCGCCGCCGCCTCGCACGCAGCCCGCCCTGCTCCACGGCTCGCTGGCTGACCTCCACTCCCTCCCTCACCCGTCGTAATCTGGACGCGCCTCTCTCTCTCTCTCTCTCTCTCTCTCTGCTCTCTCTCTCTCTGCTCTCTCTCTCTCTGCTCGGGGGTAGCTACTCCATCCCCTAATTGACGTATAGCCATGTGACTGGGCGTGCGAGAGAAAAGTCCGTCCGGGCGGTGATATGTTCGCCTTGTCGCTGCCCAGCCCCCGTATGGAATAGGCAACAACCACGGAGTTGTACACGCGTGCCACGGCGTTGCCTACTTATCAGGCGCGCCCGCTCCGCAGCGATGTTGCCTATCTTCCCGGCGGCGCGGCGCGCTCCTGGTCCTCTCCTACAGTGCCTCTACTCGCGCCGCTGTCTCTGCTCTCCGGTGTTGTTGTTGTTGTGTTTTCCGGCGCGTGTTGTCCCCCCGCCCCGCCCGCGTTGCGCAGCAGTTTGCGTTGTTGACGCTGGGGATTATCCCTGGTTAGCGTCCGGCCGGCTACCGAGATGAGATGAGATGTGCATGTGCAACGCACCCCTGCCCCGCCCCGCTGCACCCCACCCCACCCGTGAGACCGCCTGGCGAGGCGTGTGGGGTCTCATCGAGTGTTTCGATACTGTTTCCGAGTCATTCGTGGCGAGAGGGGGGTTGGGGTAGCGGTGAAGCCCAGCCCCGCCCCGCCCGAGGCGCAGGTACTTGCACGTGCACTGACGTGGAGGTGCAGTGGGGGAGGAGGGAGGGTGAGGGAGAGGGTGAGAGGTGGTGGGGGCGCGGCAGCGATCGCCGTCGCGATCCAAACCATATTGCAGCGAGCACAAATGGGCGTGAGAAAGGCGGGCGGGGCGGGGCGGCCGCGTGCACGCCGCGGCGTGGCGTGGCGTGGCGCGGCGTGGCGTGGCGTGGCGTGGCTGTCCAAGTGCTGCCCGCACCGCCTAATGGAGCCGGCCGGCCCCGCGCACGTGTCCGGCCCGGACGGACAGCAGCCGCAGCCGCCCTCACAGCAGCCCAGACAAATTACAAACCGATTTCGAGTGCCTTATATTTTGCGGACCTCTCGAGCTCCTTGTCGTCGACGTCGTCGTCGTCGTTGTTGTTGTTTGCGGCCGTGTGTCGCTCCGCCCGTCCGGGCCGCAGCAGCGGGCCCAGGGACCCTCCCCGCAAACAACAATATTTTTAGCTCGTTTGTTTTCTGCGAGTCGTTAATGTTGTGACTCATGTCGTCGGCAGAGGAGGAAGGAAGAAAGGAAGGAGGCAGAAAGTATTAAAAATTAAAAGACCGTCGTCGCATTACGCGCGTTATGGCCCTCCCCCTGATATTCATATTTTCTGGCTGGGTTACATTTCTCACTTGAGCACAGAGCGGCGGGCGGGCCGCTACAGGCCTGGCAGCCCAGCCGGCAGCCCGCCCCGGCCCGCCCCGCCCCGCCTGGCCGCCCAGCTGCATCGGGCAGGGCCAGGCCAGGGCAACACGTGCATCCTGCAGAGCGGGCCAGCCCAGCCAGCGGTGCCATGGGCCGCGCAGCTGCGAAACGGGGAGCGGGCCAGGGGTGTGGTGGGGTGGTTATTTTTTGGAGAAGAAGGGGGCGGACAGCAGGAAGGAGGGGGGAGGAGGGAGAGAGGTGAACTGAAAATAGTTTGGAAGGTGATACCATCGAGACCGGGTTGCACTATCCGCAGGGCATAAGCCCGGCCCGGCCTACCCGCGTCTCACTCTTTTCAAATACGCTTGCGGAGCCACGTTTGAAGTAACTAGGTCAAGTCAAATCTGGTCATTTTATCGAGAATGTGGCGTCTTCTTGCGATGCGTGACAGATTGCAGGGCGGGGGGGATGGGGTGGGCTGCGCACAACTGTGTCACTCGGCCGGGCCGGGTCGGCTCCAGCCCGCTCATAATGGACGAGCTGAGCTTCAACTCTGATTCGTCATGGTTTATTACCCCCTTCAGCAGTTGAAGTGAGGGAACAGCAAACAACGGAGGTTTGGCTCGCAGATGTGAAGGTGCAGCGGGGCCACGCGGGCGCGGCGCGGCGCGGAGAGCCACTCTCAATCTGATTGCTGCTCGCTCGCTGGCCGCGGCGGGGCGGGGCGGGGCGGGGCGGGGCGGAGCGGGGCGTTCCTCCGCCCCCGGGGTGAGAGGGAGGACCTGCCGACTCCATCAAACAGATAGCGATCGCGGTCGGGAATGCTTTCCAATAAACGCCCCGCCAACTCATCCGACGCGACATGCCGATGAGCTGCTCGGCCGCGAGGAAGAGCTCGTCATGTCGGTCTTTCAAAGAATGTAAACTTCAACGTGAGCGAAAGCAGGCTGTCCGGCCTGGTCCGGCCCGGCCCGGCCCGGCCGCGGAGAGCGGAGCGGAGCGGAGCGGCGACAACTGGTCGAACGCTGATGAACAGGCGGCGTGAAAGCCGATACGGCGCGATACCCCCCTCCCCACCCCTCTCCCCCTGGGAGCGCTGCAGCAGCAACTCACATGGGAACTGAACGCGTTGCACCATTTGCACCCCATCTGCCAAAATAGTCTCACCCCCCGCGCCGCCGTGGCCTGAGCGCCGCCCGCGTGGACATGTGCGCCTCCACGGTGTGTTTGCACTGCTCCGGAGACTCGAGAGCTTAATCAACCCGACCGACAACATAATCAGCGCCAACAGGACCACTAGGCACCCTCCCCTCCCCTCCGCTGCCCCAGTCCGATCGGGACTTCCCTGGCGGCGCCATAACGCTGCATGTGTATGTACTCTCTTCTGCTCGGTCGAAGACGGCGGCAACATGCGATGAATATGACCTGGCTGGAGGAGGCTTCCTGAGTCGTAACCACCTCGTTGCAGAACAATGCGTCGTCCTCTCTAAACACATGACTTAGCGCGGAGCTCGCGTGCGCGTGGTGGTTACTGTCAGCGGGCTTGCGTGGCTGGCGCCGCACCGCGCTCGTGTGCAAGTTGTATGGACGAGCTTCAGAGTTATATCTATTCCTCAGGAAGTTGAAGCCTGATAGGCTCCGTTTGACGGTGCGTGTGTGTGTGTGTGTGGACCAGAGGCGACAACAGCTGTCTATGTCGCCCCTCCTCACCACCAGCAGGCTGGCCTTCCCCCACACCCGCCCGCCCGCCCGCCGGCACCGCCGTGCCGTTGGGCTAAAACATTTGGCGGCTTTGTGTGTCTGTTAGGGGAGGGAAGAAAGGGTGGTCGCCCAGTTCACCTGCTGGTGTCTGCGTCCATCGGAACGGACGCAGCTCAGCCTGCAGCAAAGAGGCTACTTAAACGGCCGACTGACTTTTTCGTCTACAGTAAGACGCGTTTCGTTTCTGCCGAAACGCCATTTATCGTCGTTTGTCGTCGCAAAGCATCAGCCTCAACAAAAGTAATCAGTTAGCAAACCGCACGCGTCCCTCATTTGCCTGAAAAACTTGGCGTTAAACAGTCCAAATGGGCGTAAGTCACCGACAATCCATCTTTCTGCCGACACACATTTACATTGCGGTGCGCTTCTTCAAATAACAGAAAACTGTTCTGAGAACCGAAGCGGCTGCTGCTGCTGCTGCTGTACTGCTTTGCCCCCGTCAGGAAGCGACTGGCTAAAAAAGGGCGGGCGGGCCCAGGTGCAGCGCGGGCCGGGCGGGGCGGGGCGGGCGGGGCGGGCGGGGCGGGGCGTCAGCGGGCCTCACAGCGTGTTCACACCAGCTGGGTGTGTGGCGGGGCGGGGCGGGCCAGGCCGGCCCGTACTATGTACGTCAGATGTTTCCGGGTTCCCTCCTTGGCGCTGCTCCGCCGTGCTGCCGCGTACAGGCACTGGGCGACATGTGGCCCGGCGAGCGCGGCGGGCGCGGCGTGGGTCCCAGGGGCCCGGCCCGGGCGGTGCTGCTGGACACAAGGCTGTGACTGTTGGGCCCCTCCGGGCCGGGGTGGCGCGGCGGCTGCAGCTGGCCCGGGGCCGCCCCGCCTGGCCCCGCCCCGCCCCGCCAGGCAGCAGCAGCAGGCCTTGTTGACGGTCCTTTGAATGGGGTTGTCTCCAAACCAATCACAAGATGTGTGCGCGCGCGGCGCTGTGTGTTGGCCCCACTTGGCGACAAGACGGGAGGCAACCTTGGCCGTTAGCGCTGCCGCCAAATACATACATACATACATCCATACAGGCGATTGGTTATTAACGGACGCGTTTAGGGAGGGTGCGGACAAACAACTCCCTCTCCTCTCCTCTCCCCCTCACCCTCTCCACTCTCCCTCCCTCCCTCCCTCCGTAAAAGTCGCGCAGCTGGCTGGCCTATGCTGCAGGGGGTTGTGGCGCGCGGAGCGGAGCGGGGCGAGCGGAGCGCGGGAACACACGGAGGCATGTGTGTGCGTGTGCGTCGTGGTTGCACATGTGTGCGCGAGGCATTTTTTAACGGATAAACCCAGGTTGTGCGCACATGCATGGAGGGGGTGGGGGGAGGGGGAGGGGTTGTCCTGGAGCGCGGCGGTGGTGTTCGGAGGGTTGCGTGGCAGGGGGTGGTATCGGATCGTCATGAACACACACACACACTCACTCTCAACGGCAGTTCGGGAGGGCGCCACCCCCGACGAGAAGGGCCTCGTCGTGAGGGATCTGCTGCCTGGTCAGCCGGAAGGGCTCACCGGGTGGGTTGTCGCCTCGTTTTGAGCGTTTTCGTGCGAATGGCGGAGGCGGTGCGAGGCGGTGTGACGACACACATGCGAAACACAAACACACGTGTGGCACACTAGGGACGCCTTGTTCACAGGAAAGAAGCGAGCGAGGCGGGGCGAGGCGGGGCGGGGCGGGGCCCTGTTTGAAGCGCGCCGCGCGGTGGTGGGGCGGGGTGAGGTGGAGGCAGGTCGTTGTCCTCCAGGTCCCCGCTGGACCAGGGGCCGTCCCGTCCCGTCCTCCTGGGCCGCACATGCGCGCTGAGCGAGCACCGCGGACGAGTTCCAGCGCTGCCCACCGCACCTCATATGGAGGCTGCCCCGCCCCGCCACGCCCCGCCACGCCCCAGCACGGCCGGGCAGCGCAGGGCTGCTGGTGTGGCGTGGGCCCTTCTGAAAGGGTCTCTCAATTAGCAGGTCATTTCCCCGCTGTCAACATCTGGACCTGTTCGTTTAGCCTCTCCCCGGGCAGCTTCCTGTGACGTGCAGTGCACGGCTGGAGAAGACCCAAATGCAGAGCGATCGAACAGCACAACGACCCTGTTAATTTTTTCCGGCAATCGCTGGGGCTGGGGAGGCTGGGGCGATCCTTGGTGCGGGGGGGAGGGGGGGGTGCTGGAGGGCCCTCTCAAGGCGAGGCCGGCCCGGACCGCCATGTGCTCCTAGCGGTACTCCAGCTCCAGCGGCAAACACACGCCCCCTCCCTCTGTCTCACTCCCATCCTCGGATATGAGATGCCGTCATAGACCCCAATGCGGACGAGAAATTTATGGTGCTGCTCCGGTCATTGTGCAGCGATGACGGGTCGTTGCTCCAACTTTTCCTCCAATTGACGACGCTCGTGTGTGTGTGTGCGTGGGTGTGCGCGCTGCCTGTCCTGTGTGTGGGTGTGCATGTACCTCGGCGGCGCGGCGTGACGTGAAAGAGACATGCTGCGTGAGGAGTTGAATGGCGGAGCACATGTGTCCGCAATGAATACGGGAGTGATTGGGCCGAGCCTCGAGTGCGCTGCCGGCCGGACAACAAGAAGGCAAGACAAGAGCTCGCGCGGAATACGATTTTCGTCTGGTGTCTGTGTTGGTCACGGAGCGGAGCGGACCGGCGGCAATACAAACGGCACAAGGCCATAACATGTGTCCGACTAATGTGGAGAAGAATGCCCCAAAGTCCGTCGGGCGGGCAGGGCCGCGAGCGGAGCGGAGCGGGCGGTGACTCTGCCCCCGCCCCGCCATCATGAGTGGCCGGCCGGCCGGCCGGGCGCTCGCGCTCGTGGAGACGGCCCGCGGTGCGCCGCGCGACGCCACGCCGCGGCAGGCTATATCTGGCCCTCCCCCCCCTCCCCCCACCTCCGCCTCTCCCACGCGAGCGAGTGCCACAGCTGTCACGGTGTACAACACCACGTGCGCGTGCTCGCGCGCAGGGGTGGGTCCAGGGCGCGGGCCGGGCGTGGCGTGGAGCGGCGTGGCGTGGCGGTGTCCTCGCGGTAAAAGGCCCCTCCCGGCCCCGCCCCGCCCCGCCCGCGCTGCGCAGCGCCCCGTCCTAACGCGACGCCCCCGTAGCAGAGAAAGCGGCGGCGTCGTGATGCTGGTCAGCAGGGGGCGGCAAACGGCACGGCTCTGTGGCCCGCTGTGCCCCTCCCCGCCACGCCACGCCACGCCGCGAGGCGCTCATTCGTGTCGTTTAGCCCGGTCATTAGCGGCCGTCTGCTGACCTCGAGTGTCTGCGGCGCGGCCCGTGGTGCCGGCTGCTGGACGACGAGTGGGTATAGTTATTATTAATTTTTATGGCTTACTTGAAAAATCGAGCGCGGGCGTTCGGGTTTGAGGGAGGGAGAGAGAGAGAGAGAGAGAGAGAGAGAGAGAGAGAGAGAGAGAGAGAGAGAGAGAGAAGGGGGGGGGGGGGCGTTGAAGGTTTCGCGGCTGGAGGTAAGGCCCCTGGCTGGCCGGGGCACGACGAGCGTGCACATCTGGCCGCCTTCCCGCCCCGCCCCGCCACCGCGGCCTCCGCCGCGCCGCGCCGGGCCCGTTTACACCGTGTATATTGGGAAATTTGAAATAACGCGAACATCTGCCCGGCGGGTTGTGTGTAGTGCGTCGCGCCGCGTCGGCGCGCCGGTGGTAGCGGCGTGCTGGCCCCGCCCGGCCCGGCCCGGGCTCCACCACACACATCTGCTGCCACGCCGGCCGGCCGGAGCGCGGCTGCTTTCCGGCGCGGCGCGACCCGGCTATCGACAGCTGGCCAACCCTAACCTATATCAGCCGAGCCCAGCCCGTATCACATCCGCGACCTGACCCGTCTGACGAGCGGAGCGAGCCCGGCAGCGCCAGCCGAGCCAGCCGAGCACGGCCGCGCCGCGCCGGGCCGGGCCGGGTCCTCTCCGCGGGTCGCTGCTCTCCCCGCGAGCCGCGCTACCGCTGCACCTGGAGAGCGCCGCGCCGCGCCAGGCCGCGTCAGCCGGGAAGGGAGGCGCGTATTGTAATCTGCTAATATCTGCCGGCCCGGCCCGGCCCGGCCCAGCCTACCCCGCGGATAGACAAGGACGGGTAACCCTCCCCTCCCCGCCGCGCCCGGTGCGCGCCGCGGGTGCGACAGAGACAGGCGATGTGTGGCGTTCCCACAGCGACGCGTGCCGTACCGCGGGGCGGGGCGGGCTCCCCGCCGCTCCCCCCGTCTCTCTCGCTCAGCCGCGGAGGACATCTGTCGCGGTTCCGGACTTACTTACGTGGAGGTCTGCGGCTTATCAAACGGCCGCGCTCTCTCGTAATCCCGGGATTACCTCTTGTCTTACGGACCGCGCGCGCTCGGTGATCGGCCCGCCCTGCCCTGCCCCTGCCCGACCCGCCGGCCCGGCCCAGGGCCGGCCACCTGCTGTACCCCCGAGACTCCTGGCCTGCTTGATGCCTGGGAATGTCCGAGCAGCAAGATAACGTTCTCTGGTGTCCGCGGCCAGTCCGGATTTTCGGCGACGGCGATCACATCTCACTGATGATCTGACAGAGGGGCCCAAGTCCACAAAACAGAATTTTTCAGGACAAAGAAAAATGTGGGTAAAACGTTCAGCTCCTTTCGCATCTGAGAGGCGGTATGTTTTTAGGCTCAATTTTTAGCCACCTTTTCGCTGGGCTGCTCAGTTACGTCGTGAAAGCTTTATTTTAGGAGATAGCTGGACTTACGCCATCTGGAACACAATTATTTTCACACCAAAGGACGCAAGTCCAGCATTTTCTCAATTAAAGGACGCAAGTCCACCCAAGTCCATCCGTTTTCTGAAACAGGGGCACAAGTCCAGGCGTTTTCTGAGAAAAAGGCGCAAGTCCATTGAAAGATGGACTTGCGTCCTTTGGCTCAGAAAACGGTGGACTTGGGTCCTTTGAATCAGAAAACATGGAAGACTGCTCGCATTGCAGTCATAGGTAAGGGAGAGAATTTGGATTATAAATTTAATGGTCTCAAGGCTCCAAAATGAATGCGGCTTCTCCCTGGAGTTTGAGAGCCTATGCAATTTAAAATTAGTGTTTCTCAAAATTTGTTATATTTTCCTGCTCTTCTGTCAAAACTTATCATCTGCTGTGCTCTACCACTACCAGTGTATAGGCATGCTGCGGCTTGGCCAGTCCTGTTGAGGTAAGTCCAACCCGTCAAACCCTAATGTTAAATTGCAAAGGCTCTCAAACTCCAGGGAGAAGCCGCATTTATTTTGGAGCCTTGAGACCATTAAATTTATAATCCAAATTCTCTCCCTTACCTATGACTGCAATGCGAGCATTCTTCCATGTTTTCTGATTCAAAGGACCCAAGTCCACTGTTTTCTGAGCCAAAGGACGCAAGTCCATCTTTCAATGGACTTGCGCCTTTTTCTCAGAAAACGCCTGGACTTGTGCCCCTATTTCAGAAAACGGATGGACTTGCGTCCTTTAATTGAGAAAATGCTGGACTTGCGTCCTTTTCTCAGGAACCTCTTGGACTTGTGCCTTTTATTACATTGCTGTAGCTCCAAAAATATAAGGAATATTGCAAAACCGTTTGGTAGGGCAATGTATCATACAGAGTAGGTTCTCAGAAACCGAAAAACCCATTTTTGAAAAATTATGGACTTGGGCCCCTCTGTCAGATCATCAGTGATCTGTGACGAGCGAGCAGGGACGGCACCGCGCGCGTCCCCGCCCAGGCCGGCGGCCAGCCTCGGGCCACCTGGACTGGGTCGCGCAACGCGTGCAACCGGTTGGCTAGAGAGACAATGCCTGCAAGAGGCCAGCTGTGTTTATTGCCATAGAGTTTCACCCTTTCTGGCCGCGCGCACACGGCTGCGGCAAGCCCTCCCTGCAGCAGCAGCCACCGAATTACGAGGACACCGTCAAAAGAATTATTTTCCCGTGTAGCGGTGGTCGAGATTCATCCACTGCGCGTCGCGTCTCGTCCGTCATACACCGGGTCGCGCTGATGTCGTTATAATTGTCTTCCCTTCTCTGCGTAGCGCGGCCGCGGATAATGGAATAAATAATGCTCTGGGATTCGGCAAAAGTGGAGCAGGCTCGCTCGCGGCAGCTGTGAGCGCGAGGAGCGGGGTGGAGGCGGGGCGGGGCGGGGCGGGGCGGCCCCCGCGGCGGGAGGAGGGGGGAGGGGAGGGGAGAAGGATTTGGCACGCGTCGCGTGGGAACGCACGTGCGTCGCAGCTGTTTTACCGCCCTGTCTTTCTCGTCCCGATATCGCTGAGATAACGGCAGCGCTGTTACCCGCCCTGCCCCGCCCGGTGACATCGCTGCTCCGGTTTAGGCCCCCACGCACACGCACACCTGCGATTCTTGTTCGCCATGCGGGCGGCGGAAAGTAATGGCATAAAAGTTATATATTCTTGGTGTAATGCTGTCTTTTTTCTTTCCATTGATAATTTCGAGATCATTTCCGACTGATGGTGTGACAACCGTTGCGAGTTGCGACGCCAGCCGGCGCGGCGGCCTGGCACTCCCTCCCTCCCTCCCTCCCCCTCACCGTCGTCGGGGAGGTCAGCTGTTCGTGCTGTGGGGTGGGGGAACGCCAGGACCCGCACAATTGGCCTCTCAGCATATTAGGACGAACAAACTTTGACGGCTGATACAAGATCTAGCAGATGTTGCAGGGCGCGGCGTGGCGTGGCGCAGGGGGCGGGGCGGGGGAGGGGGTGGCACTCTTTTGTTTAATGAGGGGCAGGGGGCGCTCGCAGCTGACCGCCCTCGTCGACGACAGACGTCCCCGGCGACACCCCGTCTGCCTCCGCCTCGTACACCTGCCTCGCGCCTCGCCTCGCCTCGCGGGTCGCAGCCGCGCCTGCCCTGTCCTGCCCTGACTGACTTCGCTGTTCGATTTTTTTTTTCGTTAGTTGGTTTCGTTAATTTTTGCACACGGCCCGCAGCAGGTCGGCCTGTTGGTCTCCTGATTCCCGTCCTCGTTGAGAGTGAATGTACTAGGGAGGAAGTGCCGTTGGATACGGCATGATATCAGCACTCTGCGCGCACACCTGCGCGACGCTACATCTCGAGTACGTGACTATTGTAGAGTGTTGATGTCGTTGTGGCGGCCGTAAGTGGGCCCCGCCCCGCCCCGCCTGGCACCGTCGGCCCTGGCAGCCGGTATTTGTTCGAACACCGTGTTATTTGGGCCACACACGCTGTGCCACGGGGGCGGGCGCCCGGGCCGCCAGGGCAGCGGCGGGGCGGCTACTCTCCCCTAAAATCACGGGCGGGTGCTTGCTGCGCGCGCTCCACCTGAGCGTTCCGTCGAACCTTTCGCGGAACCGGGCCCGCAATGGGAGACGAGGGCGCCGGGAACGGTGCGAAAAGACAATGAGGAAGACGGCCCGGCCGCCGCCCGCCCGCTCCCAATATCGACGACGTGGATCGGGCCCGGACGTGGCCGATGCTCACCCTCTCGGTCGTAAAATATGGTGCAAGACCTCAATTATGGGCGTAATTGAAAACAATGTCCTGCAATTAGGATGATTTTTTTTCCCGTGGGTGGTCCGGCGGGCGGGCGGGCGCGGCGCGGAGGCTGATGCTGATGCTGGGCCTGGGCTGTTCCTGCGGGCCTCAAACACTCCCCGAGTGTGGCGTGGCCGCCCGTCCATGCCTCCCCCCCTTCCTTCACCCACCTCTCTCTCTCTCTCTCTCTCTCTCCGGCCTCTCTCGGGAGAGAGGCGGCGGTGGTGGTGGAGGAGGAGGAGGAGGTTGTTTTGTTGCATGCATCCCATAACCGACCGGGGTGAGCGGAGGTGGCTTTCGGTGCCCAGAGGGTACGGCGGGTGACGGGCACAGTAGACTTTAAATTACAGAACCCTACCAGTTACGCGTGTGGGGTCCGCGCCCCCACCGCCATACGGCACGAGGTGGCTCCTCTCCTCCGCGTCACTCTATCACAGAGAGACTGAAGGGACAGTCTTTCTACTCCAGTCTCTCTACTCGGTAATGGAGCGAGCCGATAGACTCTCGCTGAGTTTTGGAAGTCCCCTCTTTACGTGCGCAGAACCGTGCGAAGCTTATGACTTATGCAGTGTGTCTCCGTGTGTCCCCGCCGCCCCGCCCCGCCCCGCCCCGCGCCACTCGCAGAACAGAAAGGTCACAACTGTCTTTTGCGCGTCGAGCGGACATATCTCATCGTCTTGGTGCGCCACGCCCCGCCACGCCACGCCGCCGCGGCGCACTCTCGTTCTCACAATGGCGGGCCGTAACTTTCCTCTATTGTCTTACGGCCGCCGCGGCGCGATGACCATTGCTCGGCGCGCGGCCCTTACCGTCCCGCCTTGCCTGCAGCAACTGGAGCACCCACGCCAAGCCAGGCCCTTACCGCCCCGCCCGGCCCGGCGGGCCCCACCCTTTTACAGAGCTTGTTCAAAATTTCCGATAGCTCCAGGGTAACTCTTGTGACGCGGCGCCGCCCGCGGCCGCAGGTTCCGGCCTGGCCGCCAGGTGCGCCGCTGCCGCCGCCGCTCTATGAGTGTCTCTATCGCCGTAGAAGTAGGTCAGGAAACACCCCGCGGCACGGCCCGGCCCGGCCCGCCCGGCCGCACTGCTTCCTCTCCTCCCGCGGCCTGGCCTGCAGCTGCGGTGGGGCGAGGCGAGGGCACTGCACCTCTGCGCAGCTGCAGCTGCCTGTGCAGCTGCACACGCCGCTCTGCGTGCGGAAGCCTATTGCCTTGTCATTTGGCAGAGGAGAGAGAGAGAGAGAGGAGGGAGGTCGGGAGGAGCGTGGAGTGAAAGAGAGAGAAGGACACTGCAGGGCGGTGGATCGAAAGAGCCGCGGCCGCACGAGTGGGCTGCAGCACTGTCCTGTCCTGTCCTGCCCTGTTCTGTGGCTGTCCAGCTGTCCGCACCGCACACCGAAGTGTCTCCGACGCGTTCAGGTTTCTCGCGCGCCTCTGGAGGCGACAGACATACTGGATTAAACTGAAACAGACTCGTGCGCGGAGAGGGGTATGAAAAAAGTGGAACTGATCCTGCAGCAAAGTGGCCGCGGCCGATATCGATCCCGTCCCGTCACGTCTGTCACGGAGACGTGGAGCGGGTCGTGACGCGGCGTGACGCGGTGTGGCGGGGCGGGGCAGGGCGTGTCTCCCACGCCGCGACACCTGTGTCGCGCCTGTCGCGCCCCGCCCCGCCCCACCCCGCTGCTGCCCAATCCCCTCCCTTCGAGGAGCGCTGCCGTAGTCGGCCGCGGGGGGCACGGTGTCTTGCTAAAGGTGTGCAAAATGTGTGATAATGCGCTTTTTTCGGCCAAAAACCTAGGCGCGATCGAGATATCGTCCGCGGCACCAGGTGACGCGGCCTGCCCGCAGGCAGCGCGGTCCCTCCCCGCCCGCGCTGTCAACAGGTGCGACAACACCTGTCCGCTCTAGGTGCCGCGCTGCGCTCAGCCGCCCCGCCACCGCCCCGCCACCGCCCCCCGCCACCGCCCCTCCCGGCCGCGCTGCGCGACAGGTGCGTTACCGATACACTGCTCTCATCCGCAGCTGTGCGCGCGCCGGGCCGCGCCGCGCCGACAGGTGCGACAGCAGCTGCCGACCCGGGTCATAACGCACCTGTCCTGCCCTGGCCCGAAATGACCTCAGCCGCGGCGGCCGCAGCGGGGCGTGGAGGCAGAGAGGGGCCACAGCGACCTGCCGGCGTAAGCAGAAAGAGGGGCCGACGGCGTGAGGGCCAAACCTTTCCGGCTTACGTAGGGCGCAGCGGCAGCTAGATTGAACTACGAATTGCCCCGTCACTTGATTACGGCTTCAAAAGTGCCACTTTTGATCCTCTTGCCTTGCACTCGTCTGCGAGCCGCAGCTCCAGGCTCCAGCAGCAGGGTGTTGCACGGCGGTTCACACGGTACGTCACCGTGCACCTGCCGCCCGGCCCCGCCCGGCCCCGCCCGGCCCCGCCCGGCCCCGCCCGGCCCCGCCCGGCCCCGCCCCGCGCCCCGACAGGACAGCACAGCGTCCTCAGCAGCCGCCCGCCCAGGTTGGCCACCCAGACCGCGGGCGCGCGGGGCGTGGACCAATTAGCCGGCCAAACGGACCGCCCGACCGGCCGGCCGGCCCGCCCGCAAAATCGATTCCATTTCATTAGGAAATGCCCGGGTTACAGCCCCGCAGACGCGCGCTCGTGTGTGTGTGTGTGTGTGAGTGTGTGAGTGACGTCGCGGACGAGCCCCGCATCCCAAAGAGCGGCGCGGCGCGAGGAGGAACAGGAAGGACGGCCGCGCGCGCAGAGGGTCGAGGCAGGTCCACGCGGTGGTGGCCCGGCGGCCCCGCGACCCCTACCCTACCCTACCCTACCCTACCCTACCCGTCCTGCTGGACGCGAAGCAGGTCAGCGCGCTGCTCCGATAAGGACGCCCTGCCCTGCCCTGCCCTGCCCTGCCCTGCCCTGCTGCCACTGCTGCTACCGCCCCAGCCCGGTAGTTTTTCGCGCATAAAGTGATTTCCCTGCTGAACGGCTCTATTCCGCGGCACTGACCTGCCCTGCCGCACGCGATGCGGCGCGGCGCCCGTGCTGCTCCGCGAGGGAAAGCGCTGCTCTGCGCGGCGCGGCGGCGCACGCAAACGGACCGCGCCCCGCCACGCCCCGCCACGCCCCGCCACGCCCCAGTTTCTCTGAACCTGGCGGCGGCTGCCTCGGCTTTGCTTGGCAAAAACTTTTACACGGCCGCTTCCTTCCTCCTTTCCGCGCGCAGCCGCTGTTTTGCATGCATTTCAGCGAAGACGACCCTCCTAGAGCCTGTGCTGCCGGGCCGGCGCCGCCCTCCCTCCCTGGCTGGCTGGCTGGAGGAGGTCTCCTCTCTCCAGCGAGAACATGGAGCGCACATGTGCCCTAG
This sequence comes from Frankliniella intonsa, assembly GCA_033675135.1. Lineage (NCBI taxonomy): Eukaryota > Metazoa > Arthropoda > Insecta > Thysanoptera > Thripidae > Frankliniella > Frankliniella intonsa. The sequence continues at coordinate 9,484,319 of CM066249.1, read as the reverse complement.
CCTAGGACATGCGGGGCTGGTGCTGGCGGTGCTGGCTGGGCTGGCCTGGCCTGCCCTGCACTTGCCGTCTTCTGGGAAAAAGTAGAGCGCGGCGTGCTTACACGCCACGCCACGCCGCGCACATGGGCCCGGCATGGGCGACACGCGGCCGGGGCGGGGCGGGGGCGGGGGAGGTTTCGCACTGTTATCTGCATCCGCAGTGTCCGCGGGACACGGGGGCATCTGGGGCACCGTTAGATCAGTACGTGGACGAGACAAATGGAGTGCAGAACATGTGGTCCGCAGCCCCGCTCCACTGGTCCGGTACGGCGGGGCACACAGCGGCACACGGCGGCACAGTGGTCGCTGACCCAGCGAGCGACGCGACGCGACGGCCCCAGGTCAGTCCCTCCCGCCTGGTCCCGGCCGGCCGGCCGGCCATGTGGGCTGCTAATCCAATGAACGGGACCGGTCACACAGCTGCACTGCCTGCCGGCCATTCATAGGGCGGCATGGCATACGGCCGTCTGTTCCTCACGAGGTACCCTCAGGCAGGCCAGGTAAAGACCAGCCTCACTGCGCTCGCGGGCATTTTGCACGCCCAGTTGCCTAGTCTCCTGGCGCGCCTTGTGAAGATCTCCGGGGAGTGCCACGACCCCGTGATCCCTTCTTCTTGTGGGAGGTCATGGGAACACTATACTATACGCACACATGCGAGAAAGATGAACAAACTCCGTCCTCCTCCTTCTCCGCTTCAACTGTTTGTGTGTGTGTGTGTCGCCGTCCGCCGCAATGAAAATACATCCTTGACCGTCAGCCCCGAATCTCCACTCCTCCTGTGTGCTTATCGAATTATGCCCCACCCACGAAATGTGTCGGTAGCGCCGGCCAGGGAATTATGATTGCGCTCCGCCCGGGGCCCGGTCCGGCCCCGTGTGGACGCACACATAGTACACCCTCTCTCTCTCGACACACACTAAAAACTTCCTGCGCGCTGCTCTGGCCAATTAGCGGGTCCCCGTGAGCCTCTGTTTGCGTCCGTATGGGCCGAGAGCGAGGGAGAGAGAGAAAGAGCGAGCGACAAGGAGAGAGAGGGCCGTGAGTTTTGACTTGTCTTTGCAATTCACAACCGGCTGGAGTGGTGGGGGTGGGGCTGCCCGCCCCGCCTTTCCGTCCTTGTGGAAAGCGCTCTGCTCTTGCGGCCACGTGTGTGTGTGTGTGTGAGTGCCAGTGTGTTCACAAGCAGCCAATTATAGTCTTAACAAATTGGGCGTGCACGACACATGGCCGGTCCGCCCCGGCCCGGACCGCTCCGCTATTGAAAGCCCCTCTGATTGACACGTGACAGAACGCTGGCAAATTGTCTCTCTCTCTGCTCGGGCCGCGTCCGCCCTGGCCGCTGGCCGACCTGCAGCACGTGTCGTGTGTGCCGTACCCGCTCGCCTGTTTTATATCGGGCCGAGCTGGGAAGTACCCAACCCGCCCGGTGTTGCATGCGCACAATGTGCGGGAAACAGTACAGTACTGTACGGAGACACACGAGTCGCTGTCGTCGTCCTGTGACAGGACATGGCCTGCTGTGGCTGCAGGACTCGACAGGACTGTCGTGCCGGGCCTGTCGTGGTTCTCACCACACATGTTTGGCAGGGCAGCACCACGTGTGGCGTGGCGGGGCGGGGCGGGGCGCGCCAAACATTTGTCTACCAAAGTGTTGCGCCCTATCTCTCCCCAAGGCAACAGGTGGCATCCCCCAGGGCGGGCCGCCTCGCCTACCCCCCCCCTCCCACCCCACCACACGGCGCGCTCGTCAAAGGGTTGACCCGGGTGGCGCGGCGTGGCGCGGCGCAGGGCGACGGGCTGCTTTTACTGCACTGCCATCATGGACCAATATGGTGTGCCATGGGGAAGTTAATGCCTAGCGGCGAGGGCTTAGTGCCGGCCGGCCGGCCGGGCCCGGGCGGTAGGGTCACGGGGGCCACAGGGCGCGGCGGGGCGCGGCGGGGCGGGGCGGCGCGGCGAGCAGGCTGGCGTGACGCGGAGGCGCGGCGGGGGCGGATGTCCTCAATCAGACTCCGTCAGCGGCGTCGGGGCGGGGCGGTGCGGGGCGGGCCCCATAGGACACCCGGCCCGCTGCGCGACGTGATGGCCGACGCGACGCGGTGAGGGGAGGGCGTCGGCACCCAACGCTCAGCGTCCAGCCGGGCGGCGCGCGCCTCGCGACCGTGCGACCAATCATGGTGATCAACCCCTGCGAACAGGTGAATAACCTTCTTCTTTTGCGTTTTAAAAATTTCCGTCGGAAAGGGCTATTTAGGCGATGGTAGAAGAGGAGGGCGGCGGCGGCGTTTGTTGCCACACGTCGGGGTGCGGTCGGTGGTGGGTGTAAGTGGCCCTAAAGCAGCCTGGGCGGGGCGGGGCGGGGCGGGGCGGGGCGGGGCGGGGTGACGGCGCAACTAAAGGGTGGTGGTGGCGGTGCGGTCAAGTTGATGTATGGTGATGTTTTGATGCGTTAACTCGGCCGGGCCGGGCCGGGCCGGGCGGCCCCTTTGTGCCGGTAATGATGTGGGCGTGTAGAGAGTAGTGCTGCTCGGCGGCGGCGGGCCGGTGGGACGCACCCGTGTAGTGCTGTCGGCGGCGGCGGGATTTATTTGACCTGTTCCGTTCCCTCCCGCGAGACTGTGGCCGCTAACGTTTTGTCCTGACATCACTAATCCGCGCGCACACGCAGGCAAGGTGCGGTCGGCGGGGGCGGGTCGCGAGAGGGGTATTCGCGGTGGTCGCGCCGAGGCGGTGCGAGGCCGGGGCGGGGGGGCAGCCCTCAGGGCGGCCCTGGCCCCGGCCCGAGGGCGGGGGGCGGCTCCTTTAAGGGCCTAATCACTGGCCGCATCGCCCGCCATCACCTCCGTAGTGGAGACCGCCCCCGCCCCGCCCCGCCCCGCCGCACCACACGTGTGAAGCTGTGAGATATGTCGATAAAAAAGGAAGCATAAGGGAGGTGTTTTCGATGTGAGAGCGCGCAGCGCTCACTCTTTTACGATCCGACCGTTTCAATTTTTCGCCGTAAACATTAATGGTTGCCATGTGGAACGTGACGGCGCGGCCGCCGACCCGCTCGGTCAGGTCCCGCCATGATACAGCCCAGTGCCCGTGGTATCGTCTTGTGGGCCTTTTATTCCATACGGTACGACTCTATCCCTTTTTAGTTTTTGTCTGTGTACTCTTAATCTGCTCGGGACATGGCCGAGCCACACCTCGTAACGACGGCCCCCTCCCCTACCCTCTCCTCCCCGCGCACTTACGCCCGTCCTCGCGGCGCGCGATGCTCGAGTCAACGCGACGGGACGGGCGCGATAGCAAAATGATAGGTCTGCCGGGGGGAATAAAATATTATAATCCCCTCGCGCCGCTCACACCTGCCTCACCTCGCATCAGCATCAGCGGTGGACGCGCCCCGCCCCGCCCCGCCCCGCCCCGCCCCGCGGACAGCGCTAGCCCAGCACTAGCCCCCGGCCAGGCGCACCTGCGCGCCGATCTGCGAAAGACAACGAGCGAAATAAGACTGCGGGAGCGCGCGGAAAGAATTTGAATCCGGATCGCGCTCTTCGCTAACTAGAGTCCACTGGAGCCCCGCCCCGCCCCGCCCCGCCCCTCCCCGCCCCGCCCCGCCCCGCCCCGCCCCGCCCCGCCCCGCCCCCGCCCCGCCCCGCCCCGCGCGGTATGCTATTCACGTAATCACGAGGAGCAGGGGACTCTTGTTATTACTAGTTGGCCGTGCATTCTTGCCCGCGCCGCGCCACGCCACGCCACGCGCGGGGCACGTGTCCACGATACAGTATCGCGTGTCGTCCCGGGCGTAGGCAACCGGGCGTGGCACAGCCTCGGGCACGACACTCCTGCAAACTTCTCCAAATAAACGAAGCTTGATATGAGAGCTGAATGTCATGTCGAGGACATCGCGGACGGAATGACACGATTCATTTTACTGCTAAATTTTGATTTGTTTCCCCCCCGATGATAACGCGATCTTCGCCGCCTTTTAGGCAAGGAGAACATGTAAGGTTCACCGAGATGTGTGAAACGCTTATGGCCACGCCACGATGCGGCGGCAAAACTAACGGCTGTAATGAGCTTTAGTTATGATCGTGTGGAATACCGAGGCGTCTCTAACGAGGCGCCGCGCCGCGCCGCTCGATGGACTAACGAAGTGGAAGTGGCATCGATGAAGTGGGGCACACACACACACACACACACACTCACCGCGCCGTGATAATAATGGATGCACCGGGCGCGGCCGCTAACGGCAGGCAGTGCAGTTCGGACTCCTTTGACGACGCGTGCCAAACGTCCCGCGACACTCTCCTAGGTGCAGAGAGAAAACAAAACCACGGCTGCTTTTTGGGGGGGAGTTAAAATAAAACTATCGCGACCAAAAACCAACATGATTTTATCCGGAAGTAAAGTGTCCGTCTTCTGACTGTACTTTGGTTTGAAATCTCGCGCCCGGTGTTTTTCATCCTAGTTTTCTGATCGTAGAGGCCGACACGTTCTCAGTGTAAACATTGACTTGCAAATGGGGAGGTCGGTATATCCTGCGCCGTAATGTAATGAGAGAGTGGTGCGCGCGGGAAAGTGGTATCGGGGCGGGGCGGGGCGGGGCGGGGCGGGGTGGGGCGGCACGTGGCACGCGGCCGTGTGACCAGGTGCGGCGCTGCAGCCGGCAGGTGGGTCTGTAACCACCCCCGTCCTGGGCGGCGCGGCGGGCGGGGCGGGGCGGGGCGGGGCGTAGTGCGGGAAGCGATCGCAGAGGGTTGGCGTGTGCGCGGGGCGGGGCGGGGCGGCGCGGCGCGGCGCAGCGCAGGGGTCGCGACTGTGAGGCAGATGTGTTCTAACAGGTGGAGCTTCCTGCCCTGGCCGGCCCGGCCCGGGCCGACACCTGTCCGGGTCGCGACATCTGCATTGAGCAGCTGTGACGCGTGTCAGCTGCCGCCTGTCCCGTTCCTTCAGCTCCGGCCCTGCTGCCCCTCCAGGCCCCCCGGGCCCGGCCCAAAGCCCGCGAGGGGAAATTAGGCAGACGAAAAATTTGCAAACTCATCACGATGCAGAGCCGATCGCTGCCGATCGCGATGTGCGCGGTGGTGGTGGGGCGGGGGGGGTGCGGAGGGCCCAGCGGCTGCGGCGGGGCTGCCGGGCCCGGGGGCTGCAGGCAGGGGCTTCGTTCTCACGGCGCCGCCCCGCCCCGCCCCGCTCCGCCCCCGCCGCGCCGGCTGTGGTTGTGGCCGGGGGTGGCGCGGGGTGGCGAGGCGTAGCGCGGCCCAACGGTTCTCACGGTGCACCTGCGTGGCCGGGCCCGACCCACCCTCCCGGGGACGCGTGGCGCGTGCCGCCAGCCTCGCGCGCGCGCCCACGCACACACGCACACGGCCCGCGGAGCGTGACATGCGTCGTTCGAGATATCGAACGCTCGGCCGACAGCAGCGAGCAGCCAGTGAAAGCGCCGCTGCCTGTGCTGCGAGTCATCATCCTGTGCGCTGCACAGTTCAACGCCGTGCCACTCGATCCCGCAACGTAAACCAAACATGTACTGGTGCGGTGCCCGCCCCGCCCCGCCCCGCCCCGCCCCGCCACACCGCAGCCCTGCCCTGCCTTCTTCCTGGGCCCTGCCCCGCCTCGCACTACCGCCGTGCCGTACCGGGACGGGGCTCGGGTGGGGCTCCCACACCGCAAGCTCACCGCGGCCCCGCGCAGCGCACCGGAGTCTCGAATCTCGGCTCGGCTCGGCTCGGCTCGGCTCAGGGTGCAGGGAGGGCATGCAGCGTGCGGAGCATAGAGAAGAAGTCGAGGGCGAGTTTCCCACGCCACGCCACGCCCCTGGAGCTCCGTGCTCCGCTCAGCGCACACCTGCCTGCCCTGTCCTGGCCTGGCCTGCCCCCTCCTCTAACCCTTCCCCGCCCCGCCCCGCCCCGCCCCGCGCGGCCATCCCTCATACCCATGACACGGCATGCCCGACCCTGGCCTGCTCTCTCTGACTCATACTCCTCGGCCCTTTAACTCGGCCCCGGAGCCACGCTCCTGACACGAGCAGCGGGGGCGGGGGCGGGGAGGGGGCGTACACGGCCTGCCCAGGCCCACGTATGTAACGCTAATAGAGGTGGGCGATGTAACGGGCGTAGCGAGGCCCCTCAATGCTGTCCCGAAGGGGATTCAACAGTAAGTAAGAACGTAAAAGTCTATTTCTTTTCAAGCACTTTTTAAAAAATATCTGATAAGCTTAGATTTCTTGTGATACTTTTGACGACTTGACACCTTCGTTCCATTTTGTTTCCCGCCTTTCGGAGCTGCCTTCGTACCCGTCGTCCGGGAAGGCTGTTTGCGCTGTTTGCTGAGGACGCCTTGATATCACCGGCGGGTAAACTCGGCGATAAGGACTCCGTCGCCTTTCCCACGCCCGCACCTCGCCGTCCACCTGCACGACGAGCGTTGACCTCCTTGGCGATAACGTCGTGTGGCGCGGGGCGAGGCGCGCGGCGTGGGGCGGGCCGGCCCAGCTCCGGCCTGCGGCGGCGATGTCCTCGCCAATCCGCCGCTACAAATAGAGCCTCATGCCTCATCACCATATTCATATCGGCAGGCCGGGGCACGGCAGGGCGGCAGGTGCAGCCGCAGCCTCCCGGGCCAGTCAACGACCGGACCCTCGCGGACGGCGGGAGGTCGGGCCGCGGCGCGGCGCGGCGCGGGGGCGGCCACTGCCGGGGACCCCCAATATGGCGAGGCGAGGCGAGGCAGGACGAGCACGCGGGCCGGGTGAGCAGCCGTCCCAGACAACGACTCCACTCTCGGATTATGCGGTGAGTTTTTGAAGCCTCCGGGCGGCAGAGATTGTAGTGGAGAGAAGGGGGTAGCGGGGGGCGTGGCGTACCGCGACGACACTAACAGAGCGCCCCGCCCCGCCGCGCCCCGCCCCGCCCCGCGGCCGTACAGGTGGGTCCGATCAGGCAGCTGCGCTCCAGGGCCCGCGGGGGAAGATGGAAGGGGAGGGGAGGGCGGCTCACCGGAAACGATAATTCCTTTCCAATCACGGCGGCGTGGCGTGGCGTGGCGGTGCCACGCCGGTGTGCCCGCCGGCCCAGCCCCGCCCCACCCCGCCGGGACACGGAGTGTCACTTCCTCGGCCAGTCGGGCCGGGCCGGGTCGGACCCCGGGCCGCGGTCAACGACAACGGCAATAATTACAGGATGGAGGGAAATGGTAGGCGGCGCTGTGGCGCTGCGGCGCCCGGGCTGGGTGGCGTGGCGCGGCGTGGAGCCGAGGGTCCGGGAAGGAACCGATCACCGATCACCTACCTCTAAATTAAGCGGCCTAGTGTCCTCATCGAAGACTAATGGCAGGGGATGCTATGCCGTCTGAGGAAAGGGGGGAAGTTTAATGGATCTGGAAATTCTTGGAGGACACACAGAGTGTTGCGTGCAGCGAGACCGGCCGAAAGGGGTTGTGTGCGCGCGGGGAAGCTGTGCGGCCCGGGCCTGATGATGTCAAGTAGGGGTGCCGGCCGGCAGCAGGGCAGCGGCCCGGCCAGCGGAGGCAGGCGGTCGGACAACATAATTTGAGCAGGGGTAAAAATGCTCTGCTCTTAGTCCCTTTTCCACTCTTTCGTAGCAGCGACCAAGACTAGACCACACAGAGGGTAGAGTGTAATGTGTGACCCGGGCACACCTCGGCCTTAGGCCTCAGGGGGTTGGAGATGGAGAGGGAGATCACATCTGTGGCCGGGCCGGGAGACCTCAACGCACCACGACGAGGAAAGCGCTGCTGCTGCAGCAGCTTCCAGCATCATCCATTAAAACATCCGCAGGTCAGGAGCAGGGCAGGGCGGGGCGGGGCGGGGACCACCAACACTTTAGACCCGCACTTATCCGACCGCAGCAGGGAAATGGGACACGGCCTGCAATTACACACACACACATACACTCACAGAGGGGCGCGGCCAGCAGGAGCAGCAGCGTGAGGCTTCCGTTGACCCACAAGGCCCTTCTGCTGCTGCTGCAGGAATGCAATGCTGCGCCTGACGTAAACCTGCGAGAATAGCACTGCTCTCAGCTGTGTGTGTGCGTGTGCGTGCTCAGCCCGATGCAATCCGAAGGAGGAGTGGCGCTGTCTTCATAGACAAGTAATTACACTGTACGTGCGCGGTGCGGCTGCATACTGTACTCCGCAGTCTCATTAACGGCGACACGTCCCGCTCGGCTCGGCTCGACGCGGCGCGGCGATACGAAACATTTCCCTTCCCTATAAAATACCTGGCATTGAGAAAAACCTGCACCCCACCTCCCCGCCCACCTCACCTCACCGCCCTCCCTCTCTCTCTCACCCTCCTTCCCCTTCGCCTGTCTCGGCAGCGGTGGCCCGTATGGTGGGGCAGAGCTGCACGCGGAGCTGCGGGGCGGGGCGGGGCGGGGCGGGGCGGGCAGACGTCGCCGTCACTCCAGGCGGAATGAATGGAGCTGGAAGGTGGGTGTTCCTGCTGCCTGCCGGCCTGGCCCTGCTGGCTCCAGGCTCCAGTGTCCCTCTCCTCTCCTCTCCAGGGCCTCCAGCGGGTCAGAGATGCCGCGTTATGTGTCCTGTCCGCCTCATATACCCCACCTCGGCCCGGCCCGGCCCCGGCTGCGTGCGAAGGTGTTTTGGGCGCGGTGCCGCGGCGGCCCCCGCGGTGCCCGGGGGGGAGCGAGTCCCCTCGGACGTGGCCCGGCTGACGGACGACTGACGACCTGACACCACGCCGGGCCGGGCCGGGCCAGCCGGGCGGGGCATAACGACGTTGCCATAATCACTCGTATCATCTCGGACCGCCCACGTCGCGCCGCCTTACTCCTTTCCTCCCCGGTACGGCGGCGGAGCTGGGCTGGGCGTCCTTTTCGTCCGCCCCGGGTATTTTACATTCATCTTTTTCCTCCACTGCTGCTGCTTGCTGCTTGTCGCGACGTCGTATCGTATGGTATCATGTGTGTGTGTGCGTGCACGCGGGTGGCGGCGAGCTCGTTGTGATTTGTGTTGTAGGCGTGCGATAGGGATTTGTTAAACACCCGAAACCTAAAGGTACTGGGAGGCACAGAGAGACAGGCAGAGGGGGACAGAAACCCGAGGGGGATGGATCGGGATAGGCAGCGAGGTGTATTGTGCGTGTGTGAGTGTGTTTGCCGAGTCATTAGCGGTGCAACTAGCGCCCCATTACTTGACCCCTGAGAGTACACTATACTACGTGGTACCGAGGAAGAAGAAAGGACTCCAGAGCAAACACGCACTCGCTCGTACTCGAGAGACCAGCGACGGGGACGCTGTCTCCCGTATCTATTTGCCTCCACGTCTGACTTTGGTTGCGCCCGCCCCGCCGTGTTTGCCCAGGTTATTTCAGGCGCAACCCTTCGCTCTCCCTGCCTCTCTCCTGCTTCTCCTGGGTACCACCCCGCCCCCTTGACCAGCTAGGGCGGACCCTGCCCCCCAGCCGGTCCTATGGTCCGGGCGTGGGAATACACCTGCTCACCGCTCCTTTCTCTCCGCCCCTGCTGGACCCCCTGGGCCCCCTGGCTCCCCGCCCCGCCCCTGCAGGCCTGGCCCAGCAGCTCATTAACGATCAATTCAATACCGTGGTGTCCAGGTCGTGGTCGTGACGCTGGTCTGCCCGCTCGGCCGGAATATGGCCGTGTCGCCAGGGGAAAAAAGAAGACTGTTATGCCTTAACTACGTCCTTACATTAGTTATTATTTTCTTTTCTATACCGCCTCCAGGAATGATTTTTTTTACCTGTGTTATTTTCAATCGTTGTTTGATTTTTTTTAAAAAGAGCAACCAGGAATTACTTTGCGCTCAGAATGTTTTTCTTTAACGAGAATGAGACGCAAGTAACTACTTTTCATTCTTAAAAAAAAATAAGTAAAAAGGCTTGTCGTGTCACACACGATGACTCTGTGCGCATGGCTGGCCGCTCCCTATCTGCCGCTCCATCTCATCCTGCTCTTCCTCTTTTCGCTCCCCTGACCACGCCCGCCCCGCCCCGCCGCACCCCGCCCCGCCCCGCCGCACCCCACCACGCCCCACTCTCTACGCGGGCCGATTCCATTCATCCCGTCGCCATTCATTCCTCTGCTCGACTTTTATGCTAATCCTCGCCCATTGACGGTGCGGCAGGTGGTGACGCCTTTAATTACTGGTCTCCCAGCAGCCGATACTTCATTACATCGTTTCCGTCTTGGAGTCCCGGCAGGCCAGGCCGGCCGGCCAGGCATTTCGCGCGGGCACAATTTTATCACCGTGATTACGTCTCTGTGTGTATTTGTTGGCGAATATTTCACCTCCGACAGGGTAAACGGGCCGCCCCGGCCGACTCTTGTTTGCTCTGCTAGCTCGTTTTTCATCCCGCGTCTCTAAACTTCTTCCCGTTTCGTAAACGCGCAGTTAACTGGCAGCAAATCCCAGCACGGCGCAAGGCCGAGGAGATGCTCTTCCTGCGGGAGTTCCGACCCGCGCCTGATGCCCCGCCCCGCGCCACCTGCTTCCTGCTGAATGGGACACTACTCGGCATCGCGTGCGCGCGCACTCGAGTATGTAACAGACGGGGATGCCAAGATTTAAAACAAAAATTGAGGATGTACGGTCTGGTGCGCGGGTCGGGGCGGGACGGCGCGGCGCGGCGCGGCTAGTGCAGGTGCAGGGGCCTTTATACCGGCCCACACTGCGGAACACACGGCCATAGCACAATCAGTGAAAAAGGCGAAACGCAAATATCACTTCGGCGACATACAAAAAAAAATACTGTTTCTATCTGCCGTCTTCGTCCGACGCGTTGTATTGACTTGATTTCAATAGCCACATGATCGAGCATTGAAAAAACTGGTTGAGGGCGGATGGCTGTTGCCTGTTAGTAGATCCTGGGTTTAGTCAGATAAGGGAGAATAATTTTCGATACTTTGGGACGCGCGAGGGCATAACAGGACGTACGCCGGCGGCAAAAGTGGATCAGAACTTTGAACGGCACGGCGCGGCGCGGTGGCGTTGCGCGCGGGGCAGAAGCCACGTGTGTGCCTCCCCGCCATCGCCACCCAAGCCTGCATCCGGCTGGTCCCGGAATGGACGCGCTCGCTCTCCGGAACAAGTCCGACGCTCCCGACCCGTCCGCTCCGCTCCGCTCCAGCTCGACGCCAACGCCGACGGCCGACACCCCCCGAGCGTAACGAGCCGACCCGACCCGGGCGCCAGAGGGTCCGGTTACACTTGTCGCATCGCCTGCTCCCCGCCCCGGGCTGCAGCATGCAGCAGCCGCAGCGGCCCGCGAGGCCGAGGTCCGAGGTTCGACACCCGGTCCGGGGCCACGACCTTCATATGTCTTCTCCCCCCTACAGGCACTCCCTGAGCCCGCCCCTGCGGTGCCCCGCCCCGCCCGGCCTCGCGGCCTTGTAGAGTGCTCTACTTGCGCGGCAGGTGCTTCGAGCCCGCGCCGCGGCGCTGTAGCGATAAGGGAAGCGCTTTGCAGCTGAGCGCCGCCGGCCTGGTCACGTGACAGCCGCGCGAAACCCCTCGAGAAATGGGGAGCAGAAAAGGCAGCGAGTCCCCGGGTAAAATAAAAATGACGCCGTGGCCGCGTCCCTGTGTCCTCATGATATCCGAGCGCGAGGTGACGTGATGCTCCGCGACGCAACGCTCCCCGTGCTACTCGCGCCTCGCCGCGAGGTGCAGCAGCGGGGCGGGGACGTTATCGCGTACGGCGCAGTGCGCACCGGCAGGTGCTGGCCAGGTGCGGGGCAGGTGCGCCCCGCCCCGCCCGGGGGGCTTAAGGGCCCAGCGCGGCGTGGCGTGGCGTGGCGCGCGGAGCAGTGTCCCTAGGCCTGCCGGTGACCACCCAGACTGACCATAAAACAGTTCGCGAGCACGGAGCACTTGTCCGCGGGTGGCCCAATAGGCTCGTCGGCCGCGCCACGCCGCGCCACGCCACGCCGCCGCGGTCGGGACAGGTGTATTGGCGAAAAGTCAGCAGCAGCAGCAGCAGCGCTAGATGAGTCCAGGTGTTGGACGTGGTGCTGCGGGCACGGCCGAACAGGTGCGCGCGGCCCGCGGGCCTGCCCTACCCGGCCCGGCCCGGCCGTGCTCTGCACCTGCTACGATGCAAATTCATTACTCTGTTTATTTCCCAGGGGCCTAACTGCCCCTAGAGCTTGCAGCCGCGTCGTGGGGCTCGAGCGGCAAAAAAAGGAAATCCCGTCGGCCGATGCAGTGCGCTCGGCTCGGCAGAGTCAACGTCCCGCGAGCGGCCCTGGAGGTCAGCGGGGTCCCGTCCGCCCCAGCCCGTCCCCGTACCCCCTTGCCCAATCTCCTTCCACTTGATTTGCAAATTGATTGGCCCCGAGCGAGAAATGGTGGCGCTAGTCTAGTCGTGAGCCAGGGGGATTGGCAATTGCGCTCCAATCGTGCGAATGGCGCCCCATTGTTTGCACGACGAGACAATGGGCACCTTCTCCATGTCTTAATTATTTGCCCGGCGTCGCACACATTTCCTCTACTCGGGCTGCTCTCCTGCCGGCGAGAGTAGTTTGAATAACCGGTCGATTAGTTTATTTGACTCGTGCCTCTAGTTTGGTCAACATTTATTCCCGTAGTATAAAGTTTCATCGTGTGCAAAAGATAATGGTTTTCGGAAAGCTTTGGCGTTGGGCAAAAGGGAAAAATTATCTTTGGGGTCAAGTAAATAACGCTAGCCGCGTGCATGGCAGTGCCTGTCAGTGCAGGTGCACTGCTGTTTGACTTGACTCATCTGGGCTTTATCTCATCGGCCGGGGCCGCGCCGTGGCGGCCGCGCCCAGCTCAGCCCAGCGCAGAGCCTGGTGAAGGAGAGGCCCTGGAGACGAGAGGAGCGGAGAGGAGAGGAGAGGGGAGGAGAGGAGAGGAGAGGCGCTCTTATCATCAGACCTTGCAGCGGGACGGGGCGGGGTGGGCCGTGCGGTGAACTGGGTCGCACCGTAATCGTACGACGGACAGCTCGAGAGAATATCTTGGAAGTTGCAAAAGTTTATGAGGTGCGGCTTTTGCCATGACATCTGACGCACCCGTCGAAGCGGCTGCTATGGAACGGGGAAATGTAATCTGTGATGCAACAACGTCATCGCCGTGACCAGTGCGTTCGTCTCTCCGGAAACCCGCCACGGCTACGTGAGGACGAGTTGCTTGGGATTCAAGTGATATCCTCGGAGTTATCTGAGGGCGAGCCGCGGCGCGGGGCGGCGCGGGGCGGCACACACCTGCGTTTGGAGTACTAGCCTTTCGTAATCAGGCCCGCAAGGTACTAGGGGGTTCCCATAGAGTTGTGCCCTGCGCACACTTACCGGGTACGACGCGCCAAGGTTGTACTCGCGACTGCATAAAGAAGGCAAAACCACAGACAAGACCTGTCTTTCTCGTGCGACGTTACGACGAATAACTTCCAGAATTCTTTTGGGGGATATTTGGCGTCGATAATGACTCTTTTTGTCACTTCTTGCGAGAGGGGAGCAGTGGGTTATGGTAGACGCCATCTCAGACGCCTGAAAGTAGGCAACAAGTAATACCTTAGAGGCTGACGATCAAATGTCTATTGCGTCTTTGTACGTAAGAGTGCTTTGTCGTTGACACTCGCCGCGCCGGTCGCACCGGTGCAAGTGACCGGCATTATCTGGCCTTCCAGACACACAGGTGTCCCCTTATCACTCCCCGGCCCTGCCCGGCCCAGCTCAGCTCAGCTTCGAGGAAAATTGTTTTCGTCGGCGTGCTCGGCGCCACGAGACTTGCGCCTGGGCCAGTGAGGTGTCTCCGCCCCCACCTTTTTCGCTTTACAGTTATAGTCAAGCACTTCCCTGAACCTCCGCCCCGCCCGCAGTCACTTTTGCGGTCGTTGAACAAAACAAGCGGCGGCCGTGGCTGGTGCGGGGCGGGGCGGGGCGGGGCGCCCTGGCGCGGCGTGGCGCTGCGAAAGCATTTCGAGTGCAGCACAGCGCGGCAGTTTGGCCGAGCGTGGGTCGCACCGAGAGTGCACGTGTGTTTGGGCCTGGCGAGGCGGGGCGGGGCGAGGCGGGGCGGGGCGCACACCTGCATGCCTGCGGGCCTGCGAGCCTGCGAGCCCAGCCAGGAGAGGAGAGCCTTGGGTACGCCTGTTCTGTGTGCGGCTGCGGCTGCGGCTGCGGCTACGTACGCCCCCTCTCCTCGCTCCCTGTGTGTCCTCTCCCTCCCTCTCCTGATCTCCACTGTTCACTTACAACTTGCATAAGGGCTTAAACCCGCTTTCCCGATCATAATGTCATTACAAAACACATCACGGGTTTCTGCCGGGTCTGATGGTCGGTCCTTCGCGAGAATAATTTGACCTCGCGGCCTCGTGGTGTTAAAACGCACTGGTGTTTTTGAACACACCTCAGGTCCAGCGCGTTCAATGCCTTATTGCCGGTCGGGTCGGGGAGGACCGTACCGGGCCGTGCCGGGGGCCCGGGGGCCGTACCCTCACGTCGTGGGGACGCGGCCCGGAGAGGGGGCAGGGAGAGGGGGAAGGAATTTCGGAGCTTCTTTTCTTTTTATTTCACTCTCGGTAACGAAAAAAGAGCTGCGGTTGGAATTCGGGTCCCGACTGGGCAGGCCCGGGCCGGGCCCAGGCCAGGCCCAGGCGAGCAGGCCCGCCGGTCACACGTGTGGAGAGGAGAGGAGAGGAGATCTCGTACGGCCCCTGTACACCTGCATCTCTGAGTCACAACCTACACGCCCAAAAACTGAGAGCTCGCAGACTGGCCGCGCGGGGCGGGGCGGGGGGCGCGGCGGCGGGGTGGAGGCGGGTCATTAGCCGCCGTGCATACTGTAGTGCTGTAAGTGAGGTGAAGTTAGTGCCCGCCCTGCCCGCCAGATGCTGTCAGTGACGCAAGGCGGCAGCGCGACCTGGCGCGCGTTACATTGCGTTACGCCGTGTTCTGCAACAGTTGTCTGCCGCGCCCCGCCTCCTCCACGCCCTGCCCTAGGCAGTGACGCCCCCCGCCCCGGTAGTGTATCCACCTGACGCGGCCGTCCCGTCTAAACCTCTGCCGAGGTCGGGTCCCTTTGACCAGCATCCTCTACCCCTCCCCTCTACCCCTCAGCCCCCCCGCCCCGGCCCAGACCCCGGCCCCGGACACGGCAACGCAGCCGAAATCTCGTGAGAACTAACTACTACGTCTTGGCCCTGCCCCACCGGCTGGACACCTGGGTCCAGGCCCGTCCGGGCCGGGCCGGCCCCACCAGTCCAGCTCAGCTCCCGGCCGGGCCCGACGGCGTCTCCCCCCTATCCCCCCTTCCCTCGACTCTTTTTCGTTTTGTACTAAAGTATCGCCCATCTCCCTATCTTTCGTGGCTACCCCAATCTAGCGGACCCTGTGGGTCATCCCCCACGTCGTCACCGAATTTCCGGAAACAATTCGCGACGTTGCGGTCGGCCCCGCGCCACCTGACCTCCCCGTCGTTCGGTTCCCACCCCGTGACGTACCCGCCCACGACGAGTAGCGCATACATACATTGCTTATGTATTCGAAAGATTCCGCTCGTGACCCCGCCCCGCCCCGCCCCGCCCAGCGCGTGTGTACACAAGTCCGCCAGCTCACGTACGTGAGATGCCACCGTTTTGACAACCTGCTCACGATGATAGCAGAAACATTTCTGCCTGCAGATATATAAAGAAGAGGCGGGGAGAGAAACTTGACAACGAAGAAAAAAATCCCCGTAAAACGGCATACAACAAAAGGCGGGGGTGCAGCGGGTAATTAGCGAGCAGAGGTTTCCCTGCGGTGCCTGCTGGCCTGGGCTGCACTGCGGTGCACAATGCTCGGCCGGGCCCGACCAGCCCAGGCCAGGCAGCCAGCCCTGCAGGTGTGACCGCGACAGGTCGGCGCCAGGGGGATAATCTGACACAGCCATTGATGTGTGGTGGACGGGACGGGTCGGGCCGGGAGACGGGCCGTCCCAGCGCTACCCGGCCAGGCCCGACTAGGCTACACTGTTGCGGGCTGTGCTCTTTCTTCTGCCGTGATTTCCCTGGTTATAGGTTTAGCTTTTTAAGTATTTTGTCTCAACAATTTATAATGTATAGAGATCGCGCCCTCTGCTGTCGTCTTCTCTTCAACCCCCTGTTGAACCTTGGGCACTTGTTGGTGTCCTGCTGGACTGGCGCGGCCGGCTCGAGTCGTCCGATGGCAAATGTTTGTCCCCGCCTGGTTGAGCTTTTTCCTCCTCTAACAAGACACCTCCCCGGGGCGGGGCGGGGCGGGGCAGCGGTGAGGCTAGGTGCGCCCGAGGTGTACATTCCTGCGGTTGTTTGGTCGCCGCGTCCCTCTAGCCGTCGCGTCGGTAGGTAGGTGGGGTTCAGGTGGGGCCTGCCTGCTCCTCCTCCTCCTTAGTACCGCACTTGTTGGCGTCAGTCGCACCCCCATCCTGTCAACCCCGCCACGCCCTGCTGGTGTCCCGCCCCGCCCCACTCTGCCCCGCCACGCCCACTGATTTGCCGTGATGACCGTAGTGATAAATTGTCGTCATTTTGGGGCGTTGGCTGCTGCGCCCGGCCCGGCTCGGCGCGGCCCGGCCCGGCCGGCGCGGGCATGACGAGGCTGTCCGGATGTGCCGCACGGTGACACGGCAGCACCTGCACGGTAGGAAAGTACGTGTCTATCGGGCGGGGCGGGGCGGGGCGGGGCGGGGCGGCCCGAGGGCTCACCTGCGCTCTCGATACAGTACGCAGCGCCGCGAGCCCGTCACTTTAATTACGACTTTAGCTTTTGTTTCGCAGGAGAACAGGATCACACGGCGTGATAGAGGTGACCGGAGCGGCTCTGAAAACGCGTGTCTTATAAATAGGAGCTGACTTCATTAAGACACTGTAGTTCCGTACCTCTCTCCCATATTGCAGTGGGACTGTCTTCTGTCTTCCGAGGTGACGGGGCGGGCGGGGTGGGCGGGGCGGGGCGGGGCGGGGCGGCTCTGAGAGCGGCGGTGGACAGTGGGTCCCAGACGGGCCGGGCTGGGCCGGTCGGGGCGGCCAGACAGATTTAATGCTTCGGGCGCCACCGCAGCCACTGCACACCTGTGTGGGATGGGATGGACATAACTGTATTGTCCTACTCTTCCAAAAACAATCTAGTCTTTTTTTTTTCAATGACGATTAACTCGGCTCTAGTCTATGCATTACTTAATTTTAAAAAATTGAGGTGCGTATTTTATTTTCTTGAAAAAAGAAATAAAAAACAAGTCAGTTCGGGAAATAAAACGACAAATAATACGTTTCCAACAACTAGAGTTTCCATGAAGCTTAATCCTGGTGCTGAGTACACATACCCTTTGGGCCTAGTCGACCACACAGGGTAAGCACTCGGCCAACACGACGACAGATAGTGCGGGTGACAGGGACAGACAGCGGCTCGTCTCGTGCGTGAGAGAGATAGGCGACGCACCTGCGCAGAGCTTCTGTTCTGTTTGTTTCCCGGCGAGGAGGCGGCGTTTCGGGGAAACTCCATGCGATCATCATTGGGACCTCGAGAGGAGGACAAGAGTTTTCCATTCTCTCACGCCAGAAGTGGTGCCCCGCGCCTCCTCGGACTTTTGCTCACGCTGTCCCTTTCGACATTTTCGGTTTCGAGGCGGCATTTTCCAATCCGATGGTCAAACGTAGAGGACAACGCCTCTCGGTCCACTGGCTGCTCTCTCTTCCTTCTAATTCTCCTCTCCTCTCTCGCACACAAGCGCGAAGGAGCTGCCGACAGCACAAATTGGGCGGAAAGGCACTTTTCTGCCACCGCACCTCGCAGCCGCCGTCCGTCCCGCAGTCGTCGTGCGCGTCATCTAGGACGTCGTCCTGTTCGTCCTTGACGCCGCGTCCTTAGATGACAGCACTCGCTGAGCAGCTGTTCGCGAGCAGCTGGGGCCTAAGCGTCCGCAGCGGGGCGAGGTGGCGAGGGGAGCCGCCAACTTATTACATCATGCTCCATTGCGTTCGCTTCATTTTCACTCTATTCCAGGGTTGATAAGAAACACAAGGATAATGGTCCATCGGGAGAAATAGTGAATCTTCATCAGTGGTAAAAACTGGCTGTCTAAAAAGTACCCCATCCTCGGGAGATGACACGTTGTTTGTGTGTACAGTGGTCGCTCGCTGTGCCCGGTCCGGCCCGGCCGGCCCTGCTCCGCCCCAACCCCTTCGCTCCCCGCAGTGTTTGTTGGATGTTCTCATTAGCCCAGCTCCCCCTAATGCCGTGTTAAGTGCCGGTGAAACACCACACACCTCACCCTTATTAATTGCGGCCCCCGGGGGCCGGGGCGTGGCGGGGCGTGGCGTAGCGTGACTACGAAAGAGAAATGTCATTGAAATTTTTCAGGGCGTTTAAAAAGCTACAAAAATTATACATGTATCCGATCAGTTGTGGTGATTCCCACCATAAGAACGTTGTTGTGGGATACAAATTTGGGTCCTCAGGTGGGGGCCAGGGCCAGGCCGTTCGGGTCCGGGGCGGTGCGGGGCGGTCCTCACAAGATCCGCAGGGTGCCACTGGGCCGGGCCTTATTATGTGTGTGTGTGTCTCCGCTCAGGTGATCTCTGGCGCGGAGCGGTGCGGCAGTCCTATGCATTCGGTTCGGAGAAACGCGCCGGAGGGCCTGTGGGTCTGGGAGGCTGGGATAGAGCCCGGGGCGGGGCGGGGCGGGGCGGGGCGGGGCTAGGCCACCGCTGGGCCCGGATCGAAACAATATCGTCAGGTGTGCACCTACCGGCAGGGCAGCGGCCCGGCCTACGGGGCGGGGCGGGGTGGGGCGGGACACACGGGGCCACACACTGCCAGAATTGGGCCGGGAGGGGAAAAAAGGTAGGTATTAAAATGTCTACACGGCGGCGATAGAGGAGTCATTGACTGCAGCGTATAGCACACCTGTGAGGGAGGGGCGGACACTGCGGTGGCAGAATGTGAGCAGGGCAGCGCCGGGCTGCCGTCGTATATACACACCGGAGGTTTAGTTTAGCGCCCAGAGGAGAGGAGTAGGATAGGAGACTGGTCCCTTATTACGTGTTCAAATCACTACTCAGCGCAAAGACCCGGTAGCTAATGTGGGACACGCACACGCTCTCTCTCTCTCGCACACACGTGGATGAGTCGTAATGGCCGTGATTACAGAATCCGCCGGTCGGGTCGGCTGTGCGCTGAATACTGATCGGAAGTCACCGCGGCCGCCGGGCCGGTCCGGGCCGGTCGGAGCAGCGGCTGCCGGTCGCCGCGGACTGCGACTATAACCGGCCGACTTTAGACTGTTGGACGCAAATTAGGAGTGGTCGCCGAACAGTCATTTACATTTCTCAAACGAAATATACGACGATATGTCGGCAAGGAGCCGCCCTGCTGCTCCACCGCCGCCGCCGGCCCGGCTCCTGCGGTGTGTGGGGTGTTGCCTACCCTCCGATCGACGGGCGCTTTTTAGGCCCGCGCAAAAGTGGAACGGGACGTCGCGTCGCGTCGTCGTGCTGAGTATTTTCGACGCGTCTCCAGGCGCCGGCGCCGGCGTCGCCGCTGCCGCTTCACACTCGTGTTGGCGGAAGGCACCGCGGCCGTGAGCGAGGCGTCCTCGATGGCCGTCGCATGTTAAGTCCCGCGAGGTACAGAAGAGACGCCGCGCCGCCGCCGCAGCGCCGCGCAACTGTGTCAACCGAGAGAACTATTTCCTGGTCATGAGCAGCCAATACCGATGAAATGTTTCGAATTAAAATGCGAGATGGAGTTGCGGCGGCGACGCCGTCTCTCTGTGTCTCCGTGCGCCGCCGACACGACGCTGCCGCTGCCGGGTTTCAGGGCACAGAGAGTTCGATGGTCCCCGCCGCCCGCCCCGGGCCGAGTGCTCGTGCACCCGCGGTAGGTGACGCCTGTACTTGCGGATCCCACTATCGCTGGTTTACTTACTCATCTCGATAGCGCACCCGTGCCCCTGCTTCTAAGAAACAGAAACGGAGAGAACTTTAAACCGACTTCCTTTCACGCACATCAGAGAATACCGACTACCCTCGACTTGTATGGTCGTCCCTCGTCTACCATACACTAGTAGTTAGAACATTTCATTTTTCTGGGTTTGTCATGGACGCGCGCAGCAATTCCCCTGACTTTTTTTGGGTCAGCGTGCGAGACCCCGTGTCTGCGGCGGCTGCGTTCTTGCATGAAATCACCACCCTGCACGCGAAAATAATAATCGTCTGCGCGGCGATGAAGGCATGAAGGCATGGAGAGGGGGCTGGGCCGGACGCGCGGGGGGCGGGGGGCGCCGCCGCGCCGGGCCGGGCCGGGCCGGGGAGGCGCCGGAAGAATGCTTGTGTGCATCATAGGGGGCAGGGCTGGGCTGGGCATGGCTGGTGGCGGTGGGGGACGGAGGGGTCTGGCGCCTCACGTTTCAGCCGCGAGGAGAAGAGTGGACGTGAATTGCAGTGTGATTGTATGCGCGCTGGCCGGGCCGGGCCGGGCGCCCTCGGCTCAGACGAAAGGGGATATCTGCCGCCGCCGCCATCTTACATGGAAACAGCTCGCAATGTATTTTTTTTCTGCTTTGCCGTGTACACGCAATACTGCCAGGATTATCTAGGCGACGGAGTACTACAAAATTTCGCGGCGGCTCGGAGCGGGGTGGGCCCAAGGTGAGCGCCGCACTATAAACGGATTAAATGCGGGGAGGCGGTGCGTTGTCAACCACCTGAGGCGGGCGGGGCCAGGCGCGCGAGTTACGACCCTGCCCTGTGTCGTTATCCCGCGCCCTTTTGTTTTTTCGCGCGCAGCAGTAAAGTCCCTGTCCCTTATTGCCCCCCCCCCCTCCCCCGTGCGTTCCTCTCAGCAGGGGGTGGCAGAGGGTATGGTGACCCCGCGCATACCATGGGCGGCGCGGCACGGTGCGGGGTGCAAGATATTGGAAACTCGCGATGTAAGTGAGGGAGGAACAGTGCGAGCGGCATTTAGTCGCATCCTCTATCTCTCTCGCGCCGAAACTTGAGCGGCTGTGGAACTATACAGTGACAGCAGCAGGTGCGCCACTCGACTGGCGCCGCGCCGCGGCCCGCCGCGATCACAAGGCGTGTCTTTTTTATTTCTTATCAGGCGCTCATACACCACACCTGGCGCACTTAGCCCCCCCCCCCAGGTTTTTTTCTTCTGCTCTGCCGTAGACACGCATTACTGCAAGGGATTATCTAGGCGTCGGAGTTCAAAAATTCGGCGGAGCTGGGCGCGGTCCAAAGCTGACGCGCTGCCACGGCCCCGTGAGCCCGGCCCGGCCCGGCCGCTGATAGCGCGGCTAGGTTCGGACGGACCCGGCCGGCCGGCCGGCCAAGTACTGGTGCACCGATAGTGACGGCAGTACTGAGCCAGCCGCGGGGTCAGGGAAGGGCAGGGGAGTTGACGGTTCGGGACCTGGGGTATCTGATGAGGAGTGCACTCGCACTGCTTATTGACCAGCGGCCCGTCAAAAATGGCCAATGACCTCGGTCGGCGGGGGAGTCTGTACATATACAGCGGGGCCCAAGAATGCCAAAACTTTCTCCGTTTCGCCTACTGTACTGCACGGCATTTTTGTACGCGGTCGGGTATCCCTACTGCCGTCGCGTCGCATCGCTTGACTGCGCGGCGCCTTACGCGCCCCGTGCGGGTAGGCAACCCGATTGCACTCGTGCGTTCGGTACAGTATAAGTCGACGGGTTACCGTGTGGCTGAGGCGAGGTTTAAAGTCGGTGCTGTTTCTTCTGTCGAACTTGCGTAAGGCTTGGCGACTTGGCGGACCGGCCGCACTCGGTGCAAGCGCACCGGTGGTATCGCCCCGTGCAAGTGCACTGATAGCGCCGCCGCCCGGCCCGGCCCGGCCCGCGCAAAGAGCGCTCACTTCACATTCCACTCGGACATTCTAATCCCGACCCCAACTCCTTTTAGGCGTATCCTGTCCTCCCCTGTCCGCTCCTGACCGGGCCGGCCCGGCTGGCCTGATCCTGGACTGCAGCGGGCGCCCGCCCTGCCGGCCGGAGCAGACCACTTGCAGAGATATCCTAACGTACCGTGGCGAGGGCAATTCCCTGAGATATTGCTTTTCCAAAGGCGGAGGGAGCGGCGCGTCGGCGGGGCCGGGGCCGGGGCCGGGCCGGCCAGGAGTCCGTCTGAGAGCGACGCGAGAAGAAAGAGAGTCGCCGTCCTGTCCGCCAGGCCAGTCAGCGGGGCCTCTGGCGCCTCACCTCATCTCGCCTCGCCTCGCCTCCACGGCGCCAATAAAGCAATCCCGACCCCAATGGACATCCTGCGTCGTTATTGTTTCGTCGCCGTGATGAAAAGAAGAAGGTTGCGGGAACTGCGGCGCCAGGCGGGGCGGGGCGGGGCGGGGCGGGGCGGGGCGGGGCGGGGCGGGGACACCTGCACCCGCCCCGTTGTGCACTCCGTCCGCGCCGCGCTGGGTGACGTGACGCATTCTCTGCACTGACGGGACAGGACAGGCTGATAGACAACCCGCCAACCAGTCCCGGAGACACGGGCGCACACGGACGCGACGGACAGACGGACGGAACACGTGTAGTGCGTTTATTGCCGATTTAAAGGTGGCCGACCGCACACCTGAGATGAGTAGGGGGGGGGGGGGGGGGCCATAAAACACACACGTGGGTACACCCCCTCCCCCCTCCCCCCGCTCGTATAAGAGCAGAGGGGCTCTTAACGGCGGGACTGCGAAAGGGTTGACGACGGGTCGCGTCCTGGATACGGCCGGCCCCGCCCCGCCCCGCCCCGCCTCGGGGCAGCAGCCGGAGAGAGGAAAGGACCCATATCCTCATTGATTACGAATCCATTACGCGCTCCGACTTCCAGATGATATCGCCCTGTATTTAATGACGCCTGCGATAGAATCAGTCATAACCTTATAAACGTCACTTTCCACTCATTCACGTCCCAAACTAACCCTTTTCCACCTGTTCGTGTCTGTGCCTCTGTGTGTTGTTATAAAACACGAGTGTTGTAAAGCGGACCACCAGCGCCCGGGTCTGGGTTTTTCTATTATCAACCCCCCCTCAGGTTCCCGGGGCGTGGTGGACTCGGTAGCTAATCCCTCTTTGATTGTGGATAGTTTATATACTATCAAGCTTATTTGTCGATGCAACCATCCGCAAGCGTCGACCCGAAACCGATCAATGGCAACTACCGCTCTTATTTATATTCGACCCTTAATTTTTTATTAAATCAGACCAGCCTACTTGACCGGTGTAAGTTATGCCCCACCGGTCCGCGCTATGGGCGTGGTCCATATTGAGGGACCAGTTCTTCAATAAAAGTAGAAACCCCGCGACCTAACCGACCACCACGACAACTAACAATCGTGTTTCCCGAGCCGCAGCGAAGGGCCTCCTTTTATCCCCCCACATATTATTTGATGCTCTCGTTTTGACAACAATCACCTGCCATTGTACCCCACATGCGCTGCAGAAAGTTGCATTGTGCCTCCCCCTCACACACACTCACACACGGGCGTGCTCTCGCTCACACGCACGCACGCACGGACGACTGGCTGAATGCCAAATATATGAGTCACCGTCGCTCAGTGTGGGAGAGTACCGTGGACCCGATTATGGCTC
Organism: Frankliniella intonsa; assembly: GCA_033675135.1. NCBI lineage: Eukaryota > Metazoa > Arthropoda > Insecta > Thysanoptera > Thripidae > Frankliniella > Frankliniella intonsa. The sequence goes on along the minus strand of CM066249.1, from coordinate 9,460,702 downwards.
AGCGGATCGGGGATTGGGGGGGGGGGGGGGGGGTGAAAGGAAGCGGGCTCGGGGTCGAGGGAGGCTTCCCCGTCAGGGCCGGGCAACCCCACTTATCAGGTTAGTGGTCCCCCCGCAAACAGAGCCCCGTCAAAACATTTACATGTGCCTGCTGGGCTCTGCGCTTGCAGGTCAGGACTGTTTGAACTCAAAACGCGCAGGTAGAAGGTGGCAAAGTTTGTATGGTAATTTCTCCGCGCTTTGGTGCTTTTCGAGTGGAGTACCACCCTTATTCCTCCTCCAGCCGTGAAAGCGTTGCCGTTGCTGCTTCATAAAGAAACTCATAAAGTTGCCATGCGATCCGCCCCCGCCGGAGTCCAGCAGGCAGTCGAAGGCCGGGCCGGGGGCGTAGAGACACGGCTGGGAAAGGGATGGCTTTGATATACGTGACGCCTGCTCAATGGGCTGGGTAGGGCCGGGGCCGGCCAGGCAGGACCTGAAGGGCCCAGGCGGGCGGGGCGGGGCGGGGCGGGGCGGGGCACCTGTGCTGCTGGCCCCATGCACCCCGCTGCTGCAGCACTCTCTGACAGCGAATTAACTGAAAGGCCTTCAAAGGCTGGCCGCCCTCTCCTGCCCTCCCCTCTCCTACCTGATTTGCCCACTGCCGCGTGGGGCGTGTATGGTTTATTGCCCATAATTGGTCGGCTGGGGGGAGCTGAGCTGAGCTGGTGGGTGGAAGCTGCATCCTCTGCACCGTGCTGATGGCGCCGGCGTCAGGCGGGGCGGGCCGGACCGGGCCGGGCGGGAGGAGAGGAAGGTACTCGTGGTGGAGTGCTCGAGGAGGCGGCTGGACCAAAGTACCCGCCGCCCTGCTGGTAAAAGCTTTATTATTATTCCTGTGTGTGCGTTCCGATCGGCTCGGCCATTCCGCTGCAGCAGCGCAGTGCCGCGCCGCGCCGCGCCGACCGCGGGCCTTGCGTGATGCAAAGGCATTTGGAACGCGCCCTGCGGTCGTCTTTGGGAAAACAATCACGACGTCTGGAACGTAATAAAGGTATTGGCTGGCTGGCCCGGCCGGCCCGGCCCTCCTGCACGGCCCCACCACGCCCCGCCCCGCCCCGCATACGGCTGTTCGAACTTCCCCCACCCTCTGAGCTGCTGCGTGCGCTAATTCAATTTATTCGCCGTCTAGACGCTTATTATTTAATATACGACCCTACCCCCGCCCCGGACGAGACACATACGTACCCTCTGGGCCGGGGCGGGGCGGGGTCGGGCTCTGCACCGGGCCGACCTTTCGGAGCATGAGCGGTTAATTGAATGCCCTGTGCGTGTACGCGGCGCGGCCTGCTCGCGTCGTGTTGGCGGCGCGCAGCTCAAAGCCGAGCGGACTGGACAGGACAGTCGAGCAGTACGGCTCAATACCCGACCCGCACATGCACATTGCACTCCGGTGTGTTCACCGCGACCAGGTAGGGCGCTGGGCGCCGCGCTGTGTTTGCTGGTGGTGGCGGTGCATATCCGCGGCAGGAGGGCTCGACGCGGGCGCGTGCAACGGGCGGGGCGGGGCGGGGCGCGGCGGCCGCAGGAATGCCATTTCCTATTCCGCGGTCCCGGCTCGGCCCTGCTGCGTGGCGCCGCCAGGAACACCTCGCTCCTCTCCAGGTCGGCCCGGCCCGCGACCTCGCGAGAGAACCCGGCAGCAGCGTGGTGACGGAGCGCCCGCTCCCCCTCCCCCGCGCCCTCTGCTCGCGAGCGCTGCGCCAGGCCAGCGGCGCCAGCCCCGCCCCGCCCCGCCCCGCCGCGGGGATTAGAATAGCGGTACTAACGACTCACTCACTGCCGCGCCGCGGTGGTGTTCCGCGGCCCGCCGCGCCCGCCCGCCGGCACGCGCCGCTATTGCAACCCTGCCTGCGCGTGTTTCCTCAGCCTGCGCGCCGAGCCAAGCGCTGCGCGGCGGTGTCACCTCGCTCACGAGACATCCCGTTGTGTTTCGAAATAAAACTCACACGCACGCGTGTATGTAGGTGTATGTGTCTCTTGTCTAACGAGAAAGCATAAGCCATTACGTGAGTGCGTGTGTGTGTGCGCGCGCGCGGGGGGAAGTGCATGAGCGCATCGCGCTATTGTCAGCGCAGTGCTGCTGCCGCTGCAGCGCAGCACACATGTGTCGCTGTGACCAGCCTGGTCAGCTTCCGGTCCTGATAGCGGGGAGGCACGTCGCGTCGCGTCGCGCTGACACAGGCCCCTGGCCGCTGGCTCCTCGGGGGTGCCGGGCCGGGCCGCGGCGAGCTTACGCCCCTCCGCCGCGCGCTCATGATGTTGTCGTTTAATAACTTCCAAATGAATAATACTGCTCATGTGCTGCGTCGGGTCGGGACGCGGCGTGACTAACGAACAAGATCCTTCCGGTAGGATGCCCCGCCCCGCCCCACCCCGTGCTGTGCCCCGCGCCCCGCCCCGCCACGCCACGCCCGCGTGCCTGCAGCTCTCTTACTGCTCGCCATCGCCCCCACCGGCGCAGCGGAGGAGGTAAAAATAAAAACAAGAAGGAAAATGTGATTTCCTTTCGATTTGCTCGTCTCGTCGGTGCATTCCTCTCTGCGCTCAGCACGCTCAGCCCGCCCCGGAGTCCTCATAAGGACACGGCTTTATGAGTCTGGTGCTCCGCGCCGCTCTGCCCCGCGCCGCCTGCCTTCACTTCTCGACGGCCTGGCGGCCAGCTCCGCGGTCACCTCCCCCCTTCCCCCCCGGCCCCCCGGCACTCGCGCACACCGACGAAATGTTCAATCAGAGAGGTCCACGATAAACATTGTGACAGTGTCCCCCGCCTTGCAGCTGCAGTGCAGACAATGTAAATGTTGCTCCTGGCCGGGACAGGACGGGGAGTCCCCGCCGAGAGCTTGGCTGCTGCCGAGGTAAGGCTGCCCTGCCGCGCTTGCAGCTGCAGCCCGCAGCCCCGGCCCGGCACGGCGCGGCGCGGTGCAGCGCGGTCATGTTGGCAGCGCTGCGTGATATCTGCACAGCGGTGTGCGGTTGGCAACGAGAACTGTTGCTGTCGGTGGGGTGGGGCTGCGCCGGGCCGGGCACTCTGACCTTACCGCACCAACACCTGAGGGGTACTTGGGACACACCTGGGACGCCTTGGCAGGGAGCGCGCGGGGCGGGGAGGGACACCTGCACGAAACCGCGCCGCGCTCTGAGGAGCTGAGCTGCAGCTGCAGCTGCGAGCGGCACACCGGCCTGGCGTGGCGTGGCCTGCCGGGCCGGCCCGGGGCGGGGCGGGGCGGGGCGGGGCGGGCAGCTGCGGTACGCCACGGCGGCCTCTTTTTAAATATCAAGGCCCGCGACGGCTAAAAGTGTAAAAAGTTCCCAGGAAGCGGTGCTGTTGTTGCGCCCAGCGCCCCTGCCTCCCCGCGCATCCGGCTGGCGCGCTCACGCTCACGTGCTGACGCACGGCGACACGCCGCTGACGCCGCGGAGCTGACGCGACGCTACGCGCCCAGCCTCCATTGACACGGGACGGGAAGGGTCCCGGTGCCCTGCCCAGGTCCCGTTCCCATGAATGAAGCTCATGTCGCCGGCCAGATGATCTGGACCGGTGCGGTCGGCATTCTCATGGACCGGCGCCAGGACTGAACAGGACGCTGCGACTGGACGCTGCGCAGGGCGGGGCGGGGCGGGGCGGGGCCGGGCCGCCGGTGGGACTCCACGTAGCGCGCCGCGCCGCGCTTGCATTTCGCTGCGACGACGTCCCGTCCCGTCCCCTCCGCCGCCGGACAGAACAGACGGCGCCTCGCGAACAATGAGAGCCTCTCGTCTTCTCTCGCGCAACAATAAACAAATAACAATGACCAATTCCTATCGCCTTGCCTCATTAGGTGGAGAGCGCGGTGCCGCGCCGCGGCTGCAGCGCGATTGCAGACTCTGCTATTGGCTGGCGGGGTGAGGGCGTGCAGGCCGGCCCGGCGCGGCGCGGGCGGAATGGACAGGTCATTGCGTTTGAATGGCTCCCGGTGTTGGCGGTGACGCGCTGAGGCGCTGACGCACGATGCACTTGCATTCTGCGATGCGCCCCGCCCCGCAGCAGCCGCAGAGAGTTGTGCTGGGCCGGGCGGGGCGGGGTGGGGCGGGGCGGGGCGCACCTGAGGGGTGCGGGGAGCAGGACGCGGCTCTGGCGTGAGTCCTGGCCCCGGCTCGGCCCCGGCCCCCACACTCCACTCTGTGCACGCGAGGTACGGGTACGGCCCGCCGCGCCGGGACGGGCACGGTACGCCCCGGGGCCATCACGAAGCCCGGCCCGGGCCCGGGCGGCCCTTACCGGCCTTTGCACTCCCGCTCTGTACCAGACGCGATTACGAACCGCAAAAAAAATCGGCCTTGTGCAGATGGGGTCCCTGATTGACACTTAGGAGGCTTTACCACCAAGGACTCGGGACCGACGTGGCTCGGCGGGGCGGGGCTGAGGGGCGAGACCTGTGGCCCCGGCACGGCCTGGCCCGGCCCGGCCCGGCCCGGCCCGGCTCAAGGTCCGGCCTCGCCTCGTCGTACTGCCAGCGGCATTCTCACGTCCGTCCGCACCGTCCAGACCTACTACGCGCGGCTGGACGTGCAGGACGTGCCGGCCGGCGGGACGTGCCGGTGCCGTGTCTGTCCTCCCTGCCGTGGCGTATGCCTCTACAGTACTTCGTAGAGCGACTGACTGCAGCAGAGGCCTGCCCTGGCCGCGACGTGCGCTCTCGCTCCAGTGGTGTAGGATGGGTTGCCTACCCTCCGGGCGGCCGGTGAACAGCGCAGCGGCCGCCGCGCCGCTCCGACCGGCGGCGTTGGGCGTTGCCTTGTGGGGCGCGGCCGGGCCTGGCCGGGCCGGGCTCGCAGCTCGCAGATGGTCCCGGATGGCCGGCCGGCCGGATGGTCCCAACCAACAGGTGGCCGCCCATATTGGGCCGCTGGGCTGGGCGCGACACACGCGCGGCTCAGAGCGGAGCGTCGGGTCAAACAACCGGCGCGGTGCTCGTGGGGCCACCCGGGGCCGCCCGGGGCCGGGCCATCTGTGCGCGCCGCGCCGCGCCGGCCCGAGCCCGGCCAGACCCCAAGCGCAGTGCACCTCGACTGCTTCTCAAAAAACTCTCCGCCAGATTTCGATATGTTTCTTATTCGTTTCCGCCGTCGTCGTCCAGTCCACCTGCGCTCCGCCTCCGCCCCGCCCCGCGGCCCGGCCGCCTAGGCCTAGCCCTTACCGGAGCCGCGAGTCCCACCGCCGCCGCCGCCGCGCAGTGCAACGCAGGCGCGACGAAAAGCAGCAGAGCCCGTCCTGGCAAGGCCGTGACATCACTATTGTAGTTAGATCACCTCGCGTCGCGGTGCCGCTGCGCTGCGGTCTCGGGTCGCAGGTGCACGCCGCACCGGCGCGGCGCGCCTAGGTCACCGGGTCACCTCGCACCTGCAGCCGCGCGCAGCACAGGTGCCGCGCCGCTAGACACCTGCGGGGCGGGGCGGGGCGGGGCGCGGCGGCACGGCAGCCGAGGCGGCAGCGCGGCCCCAAAGAGTCTTGACGCGTCGGCCCCCGAGGGTGGTGGGCTCGCGTTCCTGTTCGTGCCGCCTGAATATTTACAACCTTGGCTGACCTCAGAAAATCAATCGGGCCCGCTCGGGTTGCCTGGCTGCCCTGGCCGCCCTGGTCTGGCCTGGCCCGCAGCCTCGGGGGCTACCGGACTTGTACCCTCTCCCTCTACCGGTTGTACAAGGGGCTCAGCGCCCATCGGCGGGGCCGGGATGGGGCCCCCTCGCCTCGCCTCGCCTCGGCCTGACTGGTCAGCTTCACGATCGCGAGGGAGCAAGCAGGAGCCGTCCCGTCCCTTCCAGTACCGCGACGTAGTGATGCAACCGAGAAACAGTAGTAGTGGTTGTTGAAGGGGGACTCTAGAGAGCAAACGGCGAGAGCGATGTGACACCGCCGCGCCGCAAGTACTGCTGCAACTGCGCGAGAGAAAATAAAGAGAGACTGAGATTACATACCAGCAGATGACGGCTCGGTTATTAAAACTTACCGCATCCTTTATGCATGTCACAGGGTGTGCCGTGTGTGTGTGAGAGAGAGAGCGCGCGCCGCGGGCACGAGCACTGCGTCATTACAGCTGCGGCCGCACCTGCCGCCAGCTGCCGCCAGCTGCCGCAGCACCTGCCGGTATGCACCGTCACTTGTTCGCGATTCCATTCATCTCGTTTGTTTTTCCCGCCGCACTTGCGCCGCCGCCGCCGCCGTCCGCTGCTTCTCAGTCATGATTTGCGCTGACAGGATCGTCGTGTGTGTGTGTGTGCGCGCGCGCGCACGTATGGGTCCGCCGCTCTGCAAATAGCCATCCATCCGGCTGCGCAGGGTAACGCCGTGTACTTTGGAACGCGTTTCTTTCAGTCGTGCGGGTACCGCGCCAGGGATTCATATTCGCCTTCAATGTTCTGACTCCGGCTTCGGCCCGGGTTGAGGCCCCCGGGACCGCCCTGTAAAAGGCTATGCGCGGTGCACCAATCGCACCCCGCAGCTGCGGCCGTCGCCTCGGCGCGGCGCGGCAGGGAAGCGGAAGGCGACCAGTCTCAGCCTCTTGTTGAAATGAAGACGTGGACCTCCCTGCTGTTGTAGTGGACGCCGGTGATTTCAGCCTCCCCGCTTTCTTACTGGCCGGATCTGGGTCAATGGGCGATCACCGTGCACGAGGTACAGCGACTAAACTAACAATCTGGGGAAAAGCCAGCCAGCCACACCTGGCCGGTGGATGGGGGCGGAGGAGGGGGGGGGGGGCAAGGTGGACCAGAGGCGCTCTGGCCGTAGCGCTTATGAATGAAGCGGTCACTGTAACCTTCACAACACGGAGCCAGGTGCTCCGGTGCTCCTTACCTCGTCTAGGCATAGGCACCAAGAGGGGCCTCGAGCTGGAGAGAGATCTGATGCACCGTTACGTCTTTAAATTTCATCTTCGATCCGATAACAGACTTTCTTTTACAGCAATAGGGTAGTGCTTTAATACGCGCAGTGTACCGCCGAGTACCTACTTTCTCAATATAACTTACTCTGATGGGAAATGAGTAATAACGCTCTGTGATAATTTTCGTTGAAATCTTTCCTGACATCAAGCCCTATAACAATCCGGTAAATACCCGGATCGGTTTTGCTTATACGGGCGTGTAGTGTTTTACCCCAATAACAGGCCAAAGTTTGGGGACCCGCGCACAAATAAGTATAATGATGTGAAGAAGGCTTTTAGTTGTGAGCCGCGGAAAGAAAAATTGGCATTGGTTTGTTGTGGTCCGTGAGGGCTCGGTGTGTGTTGTGTGTAGCTTACCGGAAGCAGGTGTGAGCGGGTGGATGACTGGACAGGACAGAGAGACCGCACGGCACGGCACGGCACGGCACGTCGCAGTGGCCCGGCCCGGGCCCCAAACCGGGAGACAAAACAACCCCTTTAGCGTTACTTCTCGCAACCAATGCGGCGGCGCGGCGCGGCGCGCGTCTGTCCTGTCCCTCTGGTCTGCGGACAAAGACGCCATGCTGTACGGACAGAGGGGCTCCTTGTGGTGCAGTGAGACGGGCCGGGCGGCGCGCAGCCCTCAGGTGTCATAAACCTATGCTTGTTATTTTCACAGCAGCAAAATGGTCTCCTCCTCTCCGAAGTCGGCAGCTGAGGTGAGGTGAGGCCGGCTCGCTTTTATCAGAAAAAAAAGGCCCGGCCAATAACATTAAGCCGAAATTGAATTGGAGTCCTTGTCACGCAGAGCAGTGTACTGTAGTAGCGATGTGATTTACGGCGCACTTGTACCTTAAAGAAGAGGCTGCGACCAAGCGAAATTGCAAGGATTTCTTACATTAAAAAAAGAGAGAGAGAGAGAGCGACGCCTCCGTCGTCAAAAGTTGGGAGGCTTGCAACGTCTTATGATGTCGCACCTAACAGTAATCCCCTTGCCCCGCTTTTACCCTTCTCTGCCAACCAATATTTCCTTACATGGTTCACACCGTTTTCCGCTTGCTATTAATTTTCTCCTCGACGCAATTGCGATAAAAAGTAATGAGGGATAAATTAGACATTTGAGTGAAATTGATTGCATTCCCGCGGCGTAAAGATCTGCGTGAGATTCAGTGGTGTTATATCGTGCCCCGGGGCCCCCAGTAAACTCCAGCCGTGTAACGCTCACCCGAGGAGGGAAGGGAGGGAGAGGGTGTCTGAACACGGGTCCTCGCCTCATGTGCACACGGACGGCCTAAGTTCTTTGCGGGAAATCTCGCTCATAAAGTCAGAGACGCCTGTTTGGGATAGAGATCAGTAAATCATGGGAAAGCATGACAAATACACGAAAACCGAGTGTTTCGCGCGTGTTCCATGTCATACGAAACATCTCGTGCCGCGCCGCCGCCGACTTCATAAATAATCAGCTTCTCTGAAATGGGTAACTTGATTCCTGGGAGGGATTTTAATAAATTTGGATAAGATGAACCGAACCAATCGTGTTGGATCGCTTTCCGTGTATCGTAACAATGGCGGCGAGTGACGATAGCTATACGGAACACTCCCCTGTGGCACTCCTCTCATTACTCCGGAGACTCGTTACCGAGTCAGAACCACTCTGTGCACAGGCCTGGTGATGAAGCGATGGCGCCCGATAGGGGCGCGTTCGCTGGTCGAGGCGTTGTAATAATTGAGTCTAATCAAACTTCAGTGCAAATTATTATCCGCTATGGCTCGGCTATGAAAATATGACGACTAATCATCGCCGCTAAAGGGCAGTGGCTGCTGCGAGCATGCGGTATGCGCTGGTATGCACTCCGTGGCGGGCCGGGCCATGCAGCGACAATGCTCGTGCCCGCCCGGAGCGCTCAGCTCAGCCTAGGCGCTCAGCGCACTTAGGTCATTTCAGCACCTTGGTCATGAGAAATTCCCGAGCTGCCGCTGTTGTTGCATCAACGCGAGGCCGGCCGAGATGGTCTCTCGCGGCCGTAACGACGCCGAGGGTTAGGGGCAGGGCGCTTCTTCACCGCCGCGGCGGTGCTTAACTTAGCGCAAAAAGAAGCTGAAGCGCTTAACGAGAGCCCCCGCCGTAATCAGAACAGTAAGAGTAAGTGGCGGGCCCTGCATTGCGTCATTTATAACGCGGTAACGACCCCTGTGTGCTTGGTGCATTACGCGCCGTTATAGCTTCGCCATAAGCCATGAGCGCAATAACGACGCGTACCTGCGAGATGGGTGCGTCTGTCTGGAGGATCTCACCGCGAGGCGGGTTATATTGGACTTTTTTTTTGGTGTCGACTATTAAAATCAAAGGCAAGCCATGGCCATATGGCTTCGGCGAACGCCATACACGTGCACTTGACAAGTACTTTTCTTTTATAATAATAATAATGGTCCAGAGAGAGCGGGCGCTGGCCGGGCCGGGCCGGACACCTGCTGCTGTGGTTAATACACGCGGCTTAACACCTCGCCGTGCCTTTTATTATTACGGCCTACATTGTCCATCACTCGGCACCTCCTTGTGAAGAGGCTGGCGGTGTAATGAAGCGGACCTGCGGGGCCCTGCCCTGCCCGGAGCTGGAGCTGGGCGGAGGGAATCAGGTGCGCCCGATAATAATATCAGACGGGACGCTCGACCGGCCCGGCCCGGCCCAGCAGCGCTGCTGGTGCTGCTCTTTGTTGTGTCTACGTACTACAACTACAGTCTGTACCCTCACTGGATGGACAGTGCAGCAACGACTGGCCCGCCCGGCCCGCGGCGTTTCTCGGATGTACTTTTCGAGGTGCAGCAGGCAACACAGGCTCTCCTCTTGGCATAGGGAGTAGTAGTACAGAATCACGTATGGAGTGGTGGGGTAAGGGGGAGGGCAGGGCAGCGCTTTGAAAACAATGTCGAACCGTTTTCATTGTTACTTTCTGTGGAGTGGAGTTTTGATTGCGCGTCAGGCGTAGCTCCCATACAGTACACGGCGTGCGCGCAATTTCTTTCTCTTCCTCTCTCACGCCGTGCCATGCGGTTCAGCCCGGCCCGGTCCGGTCCGCACCCCGCCCCGCCCCCGACGGATCACACCTCCCGGTGGGCGTATCTCACCCGAAATCACACAGCACTGGCCGTGCCATCGCATCGCCGCGAGAGCCTGCTCGCTTCGCCCATTTAATATCTAATGAGGCCCTTTAGGCCTGCACCTGTCAGTGCGCGCCCTCTTTTTAGCACCTTGGCCTGTCTTGATTACAGGGCGCTTTTCTCGCCTGCTTACGGACGGTGTATGTGTGTGTGTGTCAGAGAGAGAGAGAGAGAGAGAGAGAGAGAGAGAGAGAGAGAGAGAGAGAGAGAGAGAGAGAGAGAGAGACGGGCGGAACCGCAGCGGAAGCCGGGCCGGGCCGGTCACACCTCCAAGTGCGGCGCTCTTCTCTTGGTCTGCTCTCGCAGCTGCTGCAGGACCAGGGACCAGAACCAGCATGTACGAGGCGCCAACATCTGCATGCCGTTTGATTCACATTTGCCGTCATTTGCAAGCAGGGGAGGAGGGAAGGGCGCAGCGGGGCGGGCGCACAGAGTCCCGGCTGGTCCGCGTCCGCGCCGCGGCCAGCTCATTGGCAAGTCATTTGCACTACACTCCGCACGGCCGGAGACCGATGGAGCTGGGGGTGCATGATCTCTCTGCTCAATTTCATTACAAGCCACACGCTTTTGCGGTCGTTTTCTTTCGTAGCCCGGCTGGTTCCACCCCGTAATAATAATACCTACAGTGAGTTTCGCGCGCGGCCTGCCGCGTGCGTCTGCGCCCCTTTCGAGGGTAGGCCCGTTTCATGTTGCCGCCCTGAATGAGCGCCGGCCCCGCCCATTACCAACTTCTTAACACCTACTTTGAGTGATGAGCACCGGATCTCGTTTGTCGGCGCCCTGCCCTGCCCTGCCCGACCCGGCAGTTGGCAGTCCCTGGACCTGGCCAGGCCCGAGCCCTGGGCTAGCGGCCAGTCGGCGGCCAATCGGCAGACCAGACCCTTGTTATTGAGCCTGATTAAGCCCGCCGACCTTCTAATCAGGCTGGTTACCGAGTGCAGAAGGTACCCTTTGAAAATCCGGGGCCGATGCGGGGCGGCCGCCCGGCCCCAGCCAGCAGCGGCTGCGGCCATGCTCCAGGGCGCCGCCGGGCCGGGCACGGCCTGGTCTCGAAAAGCCGGTGTGAAATGAGATGCAAAAGCCTTATCGGCACTTTGTGAATAATGAAGCACGCGAGTTCAGTTCATCGGCCGCGGCGACTGTACAGCCGCGGGAGCGTTGCGTCGCGTCGCCTCGCGCGGGTGCTGAAGAGCAGACGAAACCTTTTCGATTGAATGATTTGGGGACGTTGACAGCAAATTATGCTTGACCGCGGCGATATGTATGTGTGGATTTGGGAGGGCGCCAGCAGCGCTAGCTACGCTAAGGAGCGCGCGGGGGGGGGGGGCAGGCGGGACAATCGCTGGGGAGGGGGAAGGCCCTCTTCCCCCACTCCCACCGCTGCGGGAGCCGAGGCTGCCTGTTGCTTGCACCTGACTGGGCGCTGGCGCTCCTGCCGCCATCAGCCCGGCTAGCTCAGTCGGTAGAGCATGGGACTCTTAATCCCAGGGTCGTGGGTTCGAGCCCCACGTTGGGCGTTCATTTTCCGCCTCCGTTTTTTTTTTCACGTCATCGAGACAGGATATCACGGGGCTTCTCTGTAATCGTACTTTGAGGCAGTTTGTGTATTCGGTACGTCTCTGTTACCCGTAAATATTTTTGCCCATCCCAGCCAAGTCTTTTCGCGTGCACTAACTTACCCAGAGCGTAGGAGGGCGTTGCTATCCTCTTTCCCCCTCCCCCTTCCCCCGACGGACAAAGGCGCTAGGACAGGACAGGATACGCCCTTTAATAATGACACGACTACTCCGTGCGTCGCCCCCGGCCCGGCCCAGCCTATGGCCGCCCACGGTACGGCGGCGATGCGATGCGCCCCCTCACTCTTCCTCTTTCTTTCCTCACGCTGCTTCGTCTCCCTCACTCTCTCTCTTTTTTTGTTCCAGGACTGCCTACTGCGAGGACAAGGAGAGGAGAAGAGAAGGGGCGCCCATTGGAATGCTCGTGGTCCAGCCCGCGCGGCCGTGCCTGCCGGTGCCTGCCATGGTGCCATGGGCATGGCTTCCAGTCCACTGCTGCCGTGAGGAGAGGAGAGGAGAGGAGAGGAGAGGAGAGGAGAGGAGAGGAGAGGAGAGGAGAGGAGAGGAGAGGAGAGGAGAGGAGAGGAGAGGAGAGGAGAGGAGAGACGGGTCTCCTAGAGCCCGCGGGGGCTTAGGTGCTCAGCCCCGGCGCGGCCGGGCCCGGCCAGCGTCATCCATCGCGTGTGCGTACACTGCAACACATCTTTCCTTATCCTCTGGTCGAATTCTACCGCGGATAGCTACATCAAGACTCTCCGAGAATACCGTGCCGCACGACAGGCGTGCGGACAGGTTGCCTACTCACACGGAGCTCGTCCCTCGCGCACAGCTGTTGAAGTTTCGAGTTTACACCGAACCAACTTTTATTTTCTGAAATATGGTAAGGTTCCAGCGGCGACGCAGCAGCCCTCTCTCCTCCGCCGGTTCCAAACATGAATCTCTATGACGCCGAGAGTGGAGTAACACCTGTGAAGCCGGACAACCGCTGCCTCCCCGCCCCGCCCCGCCCCCGCGCCGGTGTGCACAGGGCCCGGCCCAGTAGGGTGATCCGGCAGTGGTTTCGTCTCTCTGTCCTTGTCGCACTCATGCGGCACGGTCATAAGGAGCGAGAGAGAGGACACTTCTAAACGCTGTTCGGAATCACCCTGCTGCTGCCCTGCCCGGAGCGGAGCGGAGGGGCCGGATGCTGGCCGGGGCCCGGCCGGCCGGGCTGGACCAGACCAGATCCCTGTTGTATGCCCGCCCCGCCCCGCGCCCCGCCCCGCCCCGCGCCCCCACCTCAGCGCACCTCACGAACACGTGTTCATGTCGCTGTGGGACGCAGCGGGGTCGCCGGCCGCGCCGCGCCGGGCCGGGCTTGGACCCACCGAGGACCGAGGGGCTTCCACACGCCCACTCCGCTCGACTTGAGCCATTTCGCGCCACCGTTTAGGAATTTTGAATTGTAGATTGAATGGTCCTAATATTGTTTCATTGTCTTGCCGCGGAGGTACTAAGGGCCGTGCCGTGCGGTGGAGGAGGGCTCTTGCTCTTGCGACTATGTCGTGAGTGCACGCCGCGTGGCACTAGGTGGCTGTCGCCTGCCTGTCGGCCTGTCATGTCGCCTCCGCTCTGCTGTCGCCCCGAGCTAGGCAGGTGGGGCTCAGCCTCGGTGGCGCCGCGCTGCTGATGGAGGAGACCGCGCCGCGGCCATAGGCGCAGGCCTTGCTGCGAGCCGAGCATATGCATTCCTCGCGCCGCCGCGCCCCGGGGCCCGGGGTCCCCACTGCAGAACGCTGTCCTGCGCCCTGCGGGCTCTGCGCTACACTACTGTTCACCTTTGAGCAAAAAGCAAAAAAAAATTGACCGGCGGGGCGGGGCGCAACGCCGGCCAGACGAACCCGGACGGACACCGCCATCAATTTTTGTTGGGCCGAACGATGGAGCGGAGCGATCCTGAGTTACAGCCTATAGTCTACACACACAACGTCCAGTCCGACACTTTAACTTTGCCATAAAGCGGTGCGAAATGGTATCTACGTGAAGTGAGTCTGAGGTGAGTTGTTTGTTCAAAGCACGCAGGGCTGTCAGAGGTGTGAGGAACAAAAGAATTGTGAAAATGTTTGGTTTACCCGCGTAGCAGATTTCAAAAGAATCACGGGTACTGTGCTACATACACGCCAAGAGATTTTTACCTTTTTATTTTCTCCTGTTTGCTTGTGCGGCGAAGTGGAGAATCATTTTCCCCACACCTATAGCCGAGGGGTGACTCAGATTTTATTACAAAACAGAGGAATTAAATATCAGAAAAAGTAAAGTGTCCTCCCGCCGGATGCACACATTAAATAAGGATTCCTGTTTACGGAGAGGGTTCATCACAAGGCTTCATCGCCCGCCATAATGCAGGGGGGGGGGGGCGAAAATCGTGAAAGTGCAGACTTTAGGCCCAGTGTCAGCGCCGAGACCCCAGGCAACCCACCCACCCGCTGAGTCGTTTGGGATGTTTTCTTTCGTGCACGTTGGGTTGCCTGCCCATTAGGCGGCTCAGGCTCGCCGCAGCCTAATGTTAGTGGCAGCGACAGCGAATATGTTGCGCTAATTATTTATCATTCTTTTCGCATCGGAATGCCGCTCAATTCTTTGACAAAAATTTGGCGATGCGAACTGGAATCCCTATCTACCGAATGGTCGAGGCCGGCGAACGCGACCTCCGCTTCGACTCCGTTCCTGCCTCTTCGCGCGGAAAATGGTCGGTCGCCAGCCGAGATGGTTAACGCACCTTTCCCCCGTCCCAAACCATCTCGGCTGACGTGACGTTTTGCTGGTTCAAGTCCCGGCCGATTTTTTTTTCTTTTTTCTTTCTCTCTCAAAATTACTGGTGTTGTGGAGTGAGACTCTAATTTACTTCTAGTCCTACGCGCGAGAGCTGGTCCAAAAACCGGCGTTTACATCGAAAAAAGAAAATACAGAATCGGTCGGGATCGAACAGGCAAACCGTCACGACTGCCTTGTTAGTATTGGGATGGAGGGCAAGGGCGACACCACTAGGCTGTCGTGACGCACATCTCAAAGCGACGCGAACTGGAATCCCTATCTACCGACCATTTTCCGCGCCAAGAGGCAGGAACGGTTTTTAGTCTCGTCAAAGCGTCAAATGGGCTGCCTACCTCTCAGGCGCGAATGTCGCAAGAGTATTCATGGACTTTAATTAGGACATCATTGCTACTGGTAATGTGCACTGGTTGAGATCACAAATTAACTCACCACAGTACTAGGCACCATCCAGAGAGAAATAAATACTTTGAGCTAAGTATATAGTTACAAAGCACAGAATTATGGTATTCAACTGATCACCAATCTGTACAATTGAAATGGGGAATACCCGGCTCTTCGAAATTGAGACAAGAGGGTCACGAATAAAGACTCTATACATCTGATATGAAAAATTCATTAATCTGGCTACCTAAGAGTTTTCACAAAATCAACTTGGAAAATAAAATTTCATTATACAGCAAAAATTTAAAAGGGTACAAATTTATTATATTGCAGATCGTTACCTCAGGTGCCTACATCGGTCTAAATGACATTTTTCATGGTTTCAAATCCTGTTATGGAAAATTTTAAATCAGGAAAGGAAGGGATAAAAACCAAGACGATCTACAGATGTGAAAACTGTATATGTTAATGAGAACAAAAAAACCTCTTTGAACAATACACAGCATCACATAATAGTTACATTAGGTACATTTTAATTTCCAATTAAGTTCCACCATCTAAGGGTTCAATGCTGCAAAAGTTACAACAATGTATGGAGTAGGGTCCTACCAGGACCGTGGCCGTATTTAAAATGACTTATGACATTTCGTAAGATGATAAAAAATTACAACGTAGCAACTGGCATCTGAAAATCTGTGAGTGGAGGACAAAATAGAAGCCAAAACAATGTTGCATTAAAGGAAAAAAACAGACAACTTAAAATAGTAAGCTGTGAAGACAGAATTTAGAAATCCACAGTTATGATTGTACAGCTATGGTGTTTCATGTTAAATGCGTAAGATTTCAGAACGAGCACATAAATTCAAGGTTAATTCTGCGAATGACAGTAACAATCGCACCAAAATTACAAAGTCTCCCCAAAATTGCTCATCCCTCTCCCCCTCCAATTTAGTAGTCTTCTTTCACTTGATACAATGTCTCTTGCAGCACCATCACAAAACTCTGACCTGGCCATAATTGAGATGCCATATCAAAAAGAGCTACCCTCTGGGGGCTGTGAGAGCTTCATATTTTCTTTCATGGTCATAAGCCTTCGGAGCTCCTGAAGTAGTGTCTTGATCGTGTAATCCCTCTGCCATCTGGATAGCACAGGAACATTTCTGCTGTCCACCTAAATAAGAGAAATACAGTGTTAACAGATTTGAAGGTTCAGATAAAGAGAAGAATTTTCAGTTTACTTACCACGCCATTAGAATTGTTAACACAGTTCATATTAATCCTATTCATAAACTTGACACTGGGAGCATCATCTGGATACCTCTGACCACATTCAATTTTTAAACTGTACATTCTGTTCTCATAAGGAGTCTGAAAGAAATGGGAAACATTAAAAATACAGGCATCAATCGGAAAGAAATTAACAAGCAAATTTTCTAAGAAAGGACAGAAGAACCTAATTTTCTATACTTTGAGACTTACCCTAGGGGGGCCAATAATCATTCCAGTCCAATGAGTAAGAGTCATGTCATCATCGTTCTCAAGACCCCAACTGATGGTTCCATCGCCAACACCTTTCTGACCCTGCTCAAGTTCTTCAAGCAGGCGGAAGTTCCGGGGAACAACTGGAAAACAGGGAGGCAATATTAAATACATCGGTTCTCCCAAAAGATACATAACAGGGGTGATTTGGGGGGCATATAAAATTTTCTAATGCTATCAGCTGGACCCAAAACAAAACCCAAGATAAACAATAAACAAGATGTCAAGATGATAACAGGAAGAGAATTTGGGTTATGTGGTAAGACAATTTACAGGCTTGATATTGAGGTTAAGGTACGAATTCTAATTTCTGACTACATACGAACAAAACATTTGAAGGGTGTAAATATAAGGTTGATTGAAAAGAAATCGTCTCGTAAGTATTAAGGAGTAACTTTGATACATCAAAACAAGCAAGTTATAATAAATTACATGGGCAGGACACTAGGCTTAAAGTTCAAAACTAACAGAAGGTCATCACGAATTTCCTTAGTGCGTCGCAGCGAATGCATATATAATGACTTTTCATGAACTGATGTAAAAAACCTATCTATTTTTTAGGATTAAGAGTAGAGCTAATGACAACTTTGAGGACAATTGGCGATTTCAGACAAATGGCGGTTGGGACGGCCGGTGCAGAAATTTGAGGCTAGACCGCATATCCTCGTGAATTTCGACTAAGACGCCCAGACCACAGTTCCAACGCTAAAACCATGCTTAAAGTTGAATTCCTCGAATGAATGAAAACAGCACAGCACACAAATACGGGCGTGAAGTGAAGAAACTTACCCACACCGCTACTATTGTTCGCCATGTTGAAATTCTGTCAAATTCGGAATCAAGATTATACTTTGCTCTGAACCTACTGACACCTGCTAGTAAAAGTATACACTACAGAGAAAGAAAAGATAACAATTGGTACGACAAAATAAAATGTCGTTTTCGCATCGATGAAATACAGATCAGCATAAATTATTGCTGAGAAGAGGGTGGAGCAAGACTTGATTACGCAGCGTAGCGCCTTGCTTCGGGTTGCGAGCCCGGACCCCGATCAGTTTGGTGAGAAAGGGAAGGAGCCCCAAAACTCAAAACGATTGTCGCAAGCCCTAACAGTGAAAAGCGAACCTGGGAAAAAGGGAGAATTAAATCAAAAGTTTAAATAATTTTCATTTTGAAAAGAAGGAAAATTGCACAATTGTGCACATTTTGAGAATGAATATACGAGAAATTTAAGTTAAAGCGTATGCCCGAACTTCAACTGGCCCGAAATATATATTTTTTTTGTTTCAGAGGGCTTTGGTGATTTAGATAAATTGTCCAGTAGTTGGCTATCGAGAAATTAATAAGAATGTTAATAATGGGCTTGAATTTCAAAGGTTTAAATTGTTCCGTGCCGTGCTGTAGAACTGCGAAAAATTTGCTTTCCCAGTGTTGGATATTCAGGCGGAAACAGTATGTGATTGGATGTGCAGTATGCTCTGCTACCACCCTTCTGCTCAAAAGATGATTTGATTTTTAATATTGTTTTGGGAAGCCTAATAACATTTGCTGCAGAGAAAGAGTCGAAATCACCAAGAAAATTTTACATTATTTGAAGCGTGCAGTCTGCAATTCTATCAACCATCGTGTTACGTGGATCCAAGTATCAAATATTTCGAACCCGCGCCTCTTCTTTGAAACGGCAGGGGCACTGGCACATGCATGGGACCCAATAACCACAAAATTGTGTCAACAAACCTTCTGTTATTATCGTCTTTAGGTGATACAGATATGCATTTTCATGTCAAGTAGTCTCAAACTAAATTATTTTATGTAGGCATACTATCTGTCTAATGGTTACATCTGTACACTTCGATCGTTGTCGCAATTACAAGATTTTACTACGAAATTGTTTTTTTCCTGACCCTAGGTTCACGTTTAGCCGGTTCGTGTCAGTTAAGAGGAAACTTTCCGTTGAACTCCGCTCGTTGAGAAAAACAATGAGTGTCTTTACCAACAAGGCAAATCCTATAACTGGTAAAATGGAGTGGGAGATGCATGATGATGATTATGACTACAACCAAGAAATTGCAAGGTCCTCTTACGCTGATATGCTTCATGACACTGAGAGGGTAAGTTAGACTGTGTGGCCTCCTACCATTTTGTTTTTAAAATGTTTTTGATGAAGAAAAAAAAAAAAAACTTTGTTTTGTATTATTTGTTTGTAGAATGTTAAGTATCAGATTGCCCTTGAGTCTGCTATCAAACTCATGCATGCTAATGGTAAACCAGCCCATGTTTTAGATATTGGTACAGGAACTGGTTTGCTAGCCATGATGGCAGCAAGAGCAGGAGCTGACACAATCATTGCTTGTGAGGTGGGTAAAATTTGAAATTTCTGCTATTTTTGATTAATAACTTCTTTTCTTTGATACCGTTGGTAATATCTATGTCCTCATAGGCTTTTGAACCTGTTGGGAAGTGTGCACAACAAGTCATAAAACAGAATGGCTTTTCTGATCGAATTAAAGTCATTCCCAAGAGGTCAACTGCATTGACTGTTGGGCCGGATTGTGATTTGCCACATAGGGCCAACATACTTGTAACTGAAGTTTTTGATACAGAATTGATTGGGGAAGGTGCATATTCTACTTTCAGCCATGCCCACAAAGAACTTCTGGAGGTAAGTCATTAAATGGATCATAGCTAACATTTGAATTGTTGAGCATTCTTAATGCTGTCATCTAAAGTACTTCCATTTTAAAGTGTTTTTTAATCTCCTCCTTCTTTTTCAAAATAGAAAGATTGTATTGTTGTACCATCATCTGCAACTGTATATGCTCAGGTAGTTGAAAGTGATCTGGTCTGGAGATGGAACAGCTTGAGACCACTCTTAGATAAAGAAGAAATTTTGGTTGATACTCCTTTAGATGTAAGAAACTGTGCAGGTGCTGCTGCTGTTCATGACATTCAGTTAAGTCAACTATCCCCAACACTTTTCAAAGATATTTTGTCCCCTGAACCAGTTTTCAGGTGCGTTTTGAAAAAAAGATTTAAAGATGAATATGCGTTTTAATTGTAGATCAATGTTCAAATGTAGTAGATTGTAATTTTACCTTTTTATTTTTTTATTTTTTTTATTTTATAGGTTTGATTACTCAGGACGTAGCCCCATTGTGAAAGAGAGGTCAACTGTACAGGTTCTCAAAGCTCTCAATGATGGTACTGCCCAAGCAGTTTTTATGTGGTGGGACCTTGTCATGGACACCAAAGGTGAGGTAATTCTGAGCTGTGCTCCATTTTGGGCCCATCCATCCAAACCTTCCCACCCAAATGATATTCCATGGAGAGATCATTGGATGCAGGCTGTATACTATTTGCCTACGCCAGTACCCGTGACAAAGGGACAAGAGCTGACACTTATCAGTTCACATGATGAATTTTCTCTATGGTTTAATTTGGGCTTAGACCTGAAGTAAGTAATTTAAGCTTTTTTGCCATAAACACACCATGACAATTTTAAAGTAAATATTTTTCTTATCCCATTGCTTAATTTTTTATTTTCATGTATGAAACAGATTAAAAGACAAAGATTATTTGCGGCCAATTTGTAGTTGTAGTGCTCATGCAGCTCTCAGTCGTACTAGGGTAGGTCAGATCAATGATGAGCTGCGCACAATCAAATATTTGAGAGCATTAAAGTCTGTAGTGAACGTGGATACTGTTTGTTTGAGTATTGGTGACTCTTGTGTAGTTGCTCTTGCCGCTGCAAGATTAGGAGCTAAAAAGGTATCTATATTCTAAATTGAAAAGTGAGTTTAAAAAAAAAAAAAAAAAAAAAAAAACAGTCCTACCATGGTCATTTTTAATTTTAGGTTTATTGTATGGAAAGTTGTTCACTAATGAAAAGAATCCTAGAAAATTATGTTCAACATAATAAATTAGAAAGCAAAGTTGTTGTTCTGGATGAATCTTCTCTATCACAGAATGTCTTGGATCAAACTATATCAGAAAAAGTAAGTTTATCACTTTTATTTGTTTTTTCAGACAAAACAAAATCTATATTTTTGTGGGAGTAATAAACACCAAGTTTTTAATTAACTAATTTTTTTTTACAGATTAATTTATTTTTCAGTGAACCATATCACATGTCTAGCATTCTCCCTTGGGAAAACTTACATTTCTGGTTTAAGAAAGCTGAAATGAAAGACGTAATTAGTAGTAATTGTGTAACTTTGCCCTTCAAAGGAAGATTATTTGGAATGGCTGTTGAGTTCAAAGACCTATGGAAAATAAGGGCTCCCCTTAGAAATGTTCAAGGATTTGAAATGAAATTCTTTGATGAACTAATTGATGTAAGTAAATATTTCTCAAAATATTTAATTTCAAATTTGTGAGTTAATTAAAAAGCCAGCCAATGTTTGTATAGGTATCTATCAATCGAGTGGACTGCAAGTGGGAAGCTCAACCTCTCTGGGAGTATCCATGCATTGCCTTATCAAAGCCCACTGAACTTCTAAAACTTGATTTTATATCTAACATACCAGAAAATAAAGTGGAATGTTCTGGATCACTGGATATAACAGGGTAAGTTTGTGGTAATAGTCTTCATATAAATTTTGCTTTGCAGTCTTCTTCAAATTCTACTTTTATTTTTGATAGATTGGGTGCATGCAATGGTATAGCTTTGTGGATGGATTGGGTGTTGGACTCAAAAGAAGAGAATATTGTGTCAACTGGTCCAATATCTGAGGTACAAATCGATCATCAAGTGAGCTGGGATATGCACTCACGTCAAGGTGTTTATCTTTTTGTAGAGTCCATTCCCCAGGTTGCTAATTTCACTTTCACTACCATCTTCTGTCCCCAAAGCGGGAACATTTCTTTTGATTTCAAACCAAATAATCTGAAGGGTGTACAGCCAGCATAAGCCACCACCTTATATTATAAAATTGAAAAACTGTGTAAGAAATATATTATATTCTTTGTTGTTAATCACTTTTATCAACTTGCTCATCTACTGGCTAACAGAATCCAGCAAAGATGAGTGATACCTTGGTTGATCCAAAGTAATGAAGTCCAAACCTTGTTCAGCCTCTAGCTTCATTATGATAGGTAGAGGATCAACAATATTCTAAAACAGAAAAGTAGAATTACTAAAGAGGTGAGAAATACACAACATATATACGGTTAATGTATCAGAAGCAATCCTTTTGCAAAGTTATACCTCTTTCTGTTTGAATGAAGACAGAGGTGTTCCTGGCACTTGACCACATCGGAAGCAGTACACATTGTCTCGAGAATCTTGGATTCTTTTCCATTCCATTGTAACAGCAAGTTTTTCCTCTGTAAGCCGATCTTCACGCTCTTTTAAATAAAGTAGGCGCTGGGCAAGATCTGTTGCATGCTCAGACCGCTCTCTTTCAAGTCTGCGTGCTTCATTTAAGGCACTAACACCCTCTTCTTTAAAGGCCTTAGCTCTCTGTTAACCAACAATAGGAGTTACTAGTTACAAGAAGAATTATCTTCATAGGTTACAAATTACTGAAATTCTAGTTACCACCAATTCTTCATTAACTCTTTGTTCTCGAAGAAGAATTTCTTGCTCAAATGCTGCAAGACGCTTTTTTTCTGCAGAGAGACTTACTTTAAGAGCTTCCATTTCCTCTTTCTCCTTCTGAACCTCCTTACCTGCTTCTTGAGCTGCTTCAAGAGTCGATCGTGCTTCAGCAACCATCTGTTCAAAAATGCCATGCCAAATTTGAAGTGCTCTAAAAAATGAGTGATCAAGTGATAGTGAAGCCAGTTTAAATGTTTACCTGTTCTGCCTGATGTGAACTTCGATTGGCTTGTGTGCTCTGAATGTGCAATGTTGTTTCCAAACGTGCTACATCTGCTGTAAGAGCTAGCTTTCTTTCTCCCAGCTCTGACAGTTCTGCTTGTGCCTCTGATTGTAGTTTCTACAATATGAATGATGAATGTCAGATGACATATGCAATAATGGGGAACCATTAAACATGCAAATTAGCATTCCAACTGAAACCCTTACCCTTATATCCAGCAATTTACAAACTATAAGAATCATACAACTAGACTAGAGAAAAAATATATGTACCTCTAAATTATGCTTTTCTTGCTCAAGAAGTGCAATTGCACCTAATTTTTCTCTTTCCCATGCCTTCTCTCTGGCCTCAAATCTGTTTTTTTCTTCAGCGAACTCTTGTTTCTGCCTCAGTATATGAGATTCCAGATCTCTGCTCATAGTTACAATGCATGATTTTTCCGCTTCTAGAGCAGCAGTTTGCTTTTCCAAAGCCTCTTTAAGACCTGTATGAAATTTAAAAACAAGAAAAAAAGCTTAATTTCTCCTTTTTTGTTAGTTTTTTTAAAGTTTTTTTTTTTTTTTTAATTATTTTAATTTTTAATTTTTAAATGCTGGTGTTAAAATTCCCATTCCTTACCAACAAGATTAATTTCATGTTTCAGTAATGACTCTTGCCTCTCTAAAATTTGAGATTCTGCTTTCTTTTCCATCTGTTTTTTCATTTCAACAAGAGATAGAGAATTTTCCTCTAGATACTTCACAGCTTTTTCAAGCAATCTTTTGTAAAATAAATAATTAGATAATATAATCTGTAAAAATTTATATCTGGGTTTAGTGTTAAACCTACCTTGCATTGTACCCTGCCTCCTTTACTGCCTCAAGTTCAGTGGCCTGTAAATTTTTCCAATGTTCTACCGCTGATGTCTGCTCTGACCTTAACATTTCAACTGCCTGCTGGTGAAATTCACCTAAACGTTGTAGATCTGCAAGCCATTCCCCATGAAGTTGCGCCATCCTTTGAACTTGTTGTTTGGATATTTCCTCATTCTCACCCTTGATAAACAATTACAGAAAACAGTTCTTTGTTAGGTAAGTAAGGCACTGCATTTGCTAAGTGATTATTAACTTTTGAATCACACCTTCACACGATTGATTTGCGTTGCTCTATCTTGATTCATTGCTTCAATTTCTGACAAATAGCGTTTTTCTTGATTTGACATTGTGTCTTCTAGGATGGTGAGCTGTTTCCTAGTTGAAGAAAAAAATCTCTCTATTTTTTGTTTTGCTCCATACAAAACAGTTAAAATCACAATTAACATGCAGGCTTACCTAAAAAAAGTTTCCATGTCTGACAGTTGATTATTGTATCTCTGTTTCTCATTCTCTAACAAGGTTGCAATATCTTGGTTTTCCTTCTCGAGCCTGAATATTTGAGCCTAAAATAAACACACAATTTTAGTTGTCAAGAAAACCATTGGTACAATATGCTTTTTTTCTCTCTTTTCTGTTTTGGAAATAGATGTAAAATAGGTTGTAGTACTTTCAACTCGGATATAATTTCTGAATCCTCTTCCTTTTGATGTTTAGAAACTGTAGTGATGATGTGTGAATCCTGGTTGCTAGTGTAATTATCTGATGAATTCCACAGTGCTGCTGGCAATGTAATTGGGGTAATAGCTGGAGGCTGCACCATTAATGCCTATCAAGATTAAGTTACTGGTGAAATCACAAACACTCAAACATGTTTATTTACAAATTTGTTTCAAAATTATTTAAAGCTCTCCTACTTGAATGTGTGCTTGTATTTGTTCTTGTTGTCTAATCATTTGCTGTTGCCGTTGCACTTGTCTTTGGACTAACGCATTTAGTTGCTGTTCATGTTGGGCCATCAAAGCAGCTTGATGTGCTTGCAGCTGAAGGAGGTTGTCTTCTTGTCTCTTCAAAGCCAGTGCAGATAGTAAACTTTTCTGTTGCTGAGTTGCAGCTTCTCCAGCCATTGTCTCTAAGTCATTTAAACCAGCCAAGATATCAGCATCACTTTTAGGTAGTTGTTTTGTCTCTGTTGTCAAAGTTTGCCCTGAAAAATAACAAGGGATTACTGTAGTTTAGTTTTAAACGTCTTGAAGAATTTTTATCATACAGTGGAGATACCTGAACTAGGACCACCATCTGCAGCAGTAGATGTTTGTATAGAAGATGCTGGAATAACAGTTGCACTCTCAAGCCATTGGGGAACTGAATCTAGAAATATCATAACATTACCCCAACTTAATATGTAAGTTGGTTTCCAAACTAATTCTCATTTCAAAATTAGATTACCTGAATTTAAGACTTGTGTAGATGCACCCGGCTTTCTCGAGTCAGACTCACTCTCTTTCTTTACAAGTGGCGTATCTGTAGATACCTTTGGTTCTGATTGATCTTTCCTAAACAAAATTTAAATTGTACTAAGGCAAAATTTTACGTAGAAAATTTATTCCTACAAATACCCTTACCTTGAAGACGAAAACAATCCAAGTGGGTCAACTAGATCTGCTCTTCGCTGTGTGCTACGGCGAGGTTCACGATTCGCTGAGGGTGTATATGTGCTTTTTGTGCTGTCAAACCCACTGTCAGTTTCAAATCCTTTGTTAGAATAAGACTCAATTGCAGAATGTGGTTTAGTATCTGTAATCATATGAATTGTCATTCATAGACATTTGACATTTCCAATATTAAGTTTGGAGCCAGTCAAGAGAATACCTACCAAACTCAGAAATAAATGAACTTAAGATTGAATTAGTTTTTTTAGTCTCATGGACACTTCTTCTTTGAGCAGATGGATTTCTACTGAGAGTATCCTCTGCTACTGGTGTTGTAACTGCTGTAGACTTTCTTGAAACACCTATTGTTTTAGGGGTATCCCCCAACTCTAGTGATGCTAAAATGTTATCTTCCTGACTATTCTTTTTGGATAAGGGACGAGACATTTGAACCTTTGAAGGTGTGAAATTATCATATTTGTTAGGAAGACTCTCATTTTTACGATCTTGAAAATCTGGTTCTGCTTTGAGACCCAACCAATCACCAGGGTCTTCGTTTTTCTTGGCAACTCTTGCTGCTGGTGTTGCCGAAATACCTGCAGAGCTAGATACCTTCACAACACAAAAGGCAAATAGTGTTAAAGTGTTTTTCAAATTCAAAAGTAGGAAGAGTACATACATCAGTATCAGTGGAAAAAAATATTCTGTACCTCTTGTTCATCAAGGCCAAAGATGTCAGCAATACGTTGGCTCTTTGACTGCTGTTTAGTCACATCAGAACTTGATTCCTGGCTTGACAGCTTTTTATGCACGCTTTTAACAGGGGTATTTTCACCACTTGATGACAGAAGATCACGAAGAGGATCTTCTTCATCAAAATCTATAGTGAAAAAAAGGACAGAAAGTCAAGTTGATCCTGTAACAAGCTTCTAAAATATAAAAAAATTCACTTGATTCATTACCTATGTCAGCTTTAGAACTTTTTAGCATGGAAGAAGTATTGATTTTCTTGAGAGATGAACTGAAAAGTTCTTTATCCAGGTCATCCATTCTCTTAATTCATCCAGTACCAAGTTAATGTTACAATTTAAAAAGTGCGTCCTTGCAGCCAGGGAAGTTACAGACAGTTCGTTAAACCCTGAGTTCTTTGAAAGATACAGATAGGTAACACATTCTACAAGACATTCTGTTTGTATAATTCCTGAGTATTATTTTGAAATACATTAGCGACATCATTGGTAATTCCAACAAATGTGTTAATTATTACTATTAAAAACATATGGAATATTTACTTGCTTTGCTCAACACTTTGTTTGAGATAAAATTTTAAATTGAGTCAAAGATAATGCAGCTGTTTTTTTTCCTGTTTAGATTTTTTTTTTTTTTTTTATTAGCTATGTAAAATCTCTCTGTACATTCTTTCGAAATTGCTGCAATTCGGAATTGCTTTCTGAATTGCGATCTGAGTCAAGATCAAAACAAACTAAAGTTTGTTTTGAAAACAACAAACATCTGACAGTCGGTCGACAATGATCATTGTGAAAAATTTAGGATGTGCCTGCATATGAAAAGTTTACTCATCGAGTGGCAGAATAACAAGTGCACATGCCGGATCACATGTGTGTAAATTCTAAGTTTGATATTTGACAATTATCAGCTGTATTTCGGTATTCAAGGGTGATTCTCTACCGATTAAAAATGTTTCCTCGTATCGTGTGGTAAAAATTTCTGCATAAGTGGAGCAAAATTGTCAGCATCATTATCTGATCCTTGTGGGTAGTCAGGTTATGTTTTGGTAGAGGTCTCACTGGAAAAATTGAAGACATTCAAGATGCCAGCTGGAAGTCGTGTTTTTCTTCAAAACAGAGCTTTAGGCTATGTGAGCAATCATATTCCTCTAGTTGTCCGCTACATTCAGAGACGGAAGGAGAACTTGATTGTGACCTGCACTGGAAGATCGTTTCACACCTATGGATGCTCTCACTTCTCTCTTCTTAGTGTTTGCTCAAAACACACTTCAGAAATAACGTGTTTGGGTGCAGACACTTATCATGTGTATACGGCCTCTGACAATGTTATCTATGCATGGCGTAGAGGAGCAGAGTTGTCCCATACCTACGAAGGCCATGAACATCCAGTACAAATTCTGCTTCCTTTTGGCCCACATCTTGTGTCTGTGGATGAATCCAGCAACCTTAAAGTATGGGATATTAAGGCAGAGTCTTTGTACCTGGAGCTCTCATTTGACTGCAAAGTTTTTAGTATAACAACTGCACTACATCCCAGTACTTACATCAACAAGATTCTTTTAGGAAGCCAGAAAGGTACTTTACAATTATGGAATATCCGTACTTCAAAATTGGTTTACACTTTTGCTGGATGGAACTCTGCTGTGACAGCCTTAGAACAGGCTCCTGCCGTTGATGTTGTTGGAATTGGCTTGGCAAATGGTCAAATAAAACTGCACAACCTGAAATATGATGAGACTATCATGGAATTTTCTCAAGATTGGGGTTTAGTGACAAGCCTCTCTTTCAGAACTGATGGTAATCCCATTATGGCTTCGGGAAGTTTATCTGGGCATGTTGTATTTTGGAACCTTGAAGAGAGAAAGGTTGTGTCGCAACTGCGTGCTCACAGTGGAGGAGTTTCAGGTCTGCAATGTCTAGCAAATGAACCTTTGATGGTGACGTCATCTGCAGATAACTCTGTTAAACTGTGGATATTTGATTTACCTGATGGTGGGGCTCGTTTGCTCCGAATAAGAGAAGGTCATACAGCACCTCCATCTTGTATAAGGTTTCATGGCAGCAATGGACATAACATATTAAGTGCTGGAGGTGACTCATCATTACGAATATTTTCTACTAAAACTGAAACTTTTAACAAGAGCTTAGGAAGAGCCTCTTATAACAGAAAAATATCAAAGACAAAAGGTGCTTCAAGTGATCCTTGCAAAATGCCTCCAATTGTAGACTTTACATGTGAAACTACTCGAGAAAAAGAGTGGGATAATATTGCAGCAATCCACTCAGGACTTCATGTTGTAACAACATGGTCATATGACAAAGTTAAAATGGGCAACCTGCGATTAGTACCTGACAGGCTCAAGAAGAAACCTAATGAGAGTAAAAACAAAGTAGCAAAAGTTACAGCCACCTGTTTGTGTTTGACTCAATGTGGTAACTTTGTAGTTATAGGGTATAGCTCTGGACATGTTGATCGTTTCAATATCCAGTCTGGCATTCATCGTGCCACTTATGGTAATCCAGTAGCTCACAATGGTGCTGTTCGTGGAGTAGCCACAGATGGCCTTAATCAAATAGTTGTGAGTGGTGGTAGTGACACCTTTATCAAATTTTGGAACTTCAAAGAAGCAGGTAGTGTATTCTTCCACAGTACTTACAAAAGTTTTTTATTTATTTATTTATTTTTTTAATTGTATTTTTAGTTGTATCTTCAGTTGTAATGGAAATGAATGTTTTGATATTGTTCTTTCAGGAAAACCACTGTTGTCTAAAATACTGGTAGATGAAAGTGTAGCATTTTTCCATGCTCACCATGAAAGTGCAATGTTGGCTGTAGCACTTGAAGACTTCTCCATTGTAATTGTGGATATAGACACACGGAATATTGTCAGAAAATTTGTTGGTCACACAGCTCAGTTAACAGATGCAGCTTATTCTCCTGATTCAAGGTGGCTTGTGACTTCTGCCATGGATTGTACTGTAAGGCTGTGGGATATTCCTTCTTCTCAACTCATAGATGTTTTCCAGGTATTTATTTGACTGACAATTTCTATTATTTATTGTTTATTTTTGTTAGACAGGTTCCTTATATTTACTAACTATTCTTTTGTTTTAAAACAGGTGGATGCTGCTTGCACATCCTTAAGCTTTTCACCTACTGGTGAATTTTTAGCTACGACTCATGTTGATCAACTTGGAGTTTATCTGTGGTCAAATCGGACTCTCTTTTCCCATGTGTCTCTTAGACCTCTTTCCTCTGCATCTGATACAATTCCACAGGCAAGTCCCCAGGTTTAGCAAGATTTACTTTTACAGTATTTTGTTTTAAATTAAACTTTACAAAATAAAAATGTTACATTTACATTTGTTATTTTTGTATTCTGTAACTATTTTATTTTATAGATGGACTTACCAGCTTCAGCCACGGACGCACTTCAATCTTCTCAGCAAGCAGAGGACCTACCTTTGGATGATGCTGAACCAGAGTTCACGTCTCCAGAGCAACTGGCAGATGACCTCATTACTCTTTCTTTAGTTGCAAATTCCAGGTAGAGAAAATTAATCAATAATAGAATGTCTTTTAATAATTTCAAACTCCAGTTATTTTTTAAAATTTTCTTGCACTTTTACAGATGGCAGAATTTACTCAACATTGACCTCGTGAAGAAGAGGAACAAACCAAAGGAAGCTCCTAAAGCACCAAAAGCAGCCCCTTTCTTTCTGCCTACTTTGCCCACTCTAAGAGATTTTGAGTTTGATCTCTCCAGTGCCATTAGCCAAGAAGAGGGTGGCTCAAAAATTTTAGACTTGAGTGCAATGCAGTCCCTTTCTGCATTTGGAAAATCCCTTGACCAGTGCAGTGAGAGTGACTATTCCCCTGCCTTTTCCAAGTTGAAAGAGATGGGACCAGCAGCTATTGATATTGAAATCAACCAATTAGCCCCGGAAGGGGGTGGTTCATTCGAACTTTTACTGAAATTCATGAAAATGATAGATTTCATTCTACTATCCCACAAAGACTTTGAAATTGCTCAGGCCTATCTGGCTCTATTTATTAAAGTTCATGGTGACACAATATCTCAAAGAACTGAACTAAAATCTTTTATCACCAAAATAATATCTAGCCAGCAGAGTGGATGGTCAAACCTCCAAAACAAACTACAGTACAATTTGTGTGTGGTGCATGCATTGAAAAATGTGTAAATTTAAATCTGGCATATAATTTCTTAAAAAATATTGTAATTAAATAAATTTTGTTTGCTGTTTCCTCACTCTTAATCGTTTTGCTGACTGTCCTTCAAAAATTGTTTTAAGTTTTTATTTTTGACCCATTACGCCCAATACCCTAGTACTTTCGTCTTCCCTCTGAGGTCATTGTTGGGAGTGGAAGCATGGAGTACGAGAGTGAGCGAGCCTCCTTCTGGAGGATAAGGATCATAAGGGTACGACGGCGCACGGGGGGGGGGGGATCTGCCTGAGCGAGGGAGCTAGACAAAGATAACGGCTGCAGACCGCGCTGTGCCCGCTGTGCCCCGCGAGGCCCGCGAGTCAGAGAGAGACGGGCGACCCTCTCGCGTGGAGGGGGAGGCCGCCCCGCCCGGCCCCGCCCCGCCCCGCCCCGCCTCGCTCTCTGGCAGCCGGGCCGGAGCGGGAGTTGAGTTCAGTTCAGTTCCGCCGAGAGCCCGGGGCGCTCGCAGCGCCTGTGCCGTGCCGAGCCGAGCAGTGAGTGGGCCGCGGCGGCCTCTTCGCACTCGGCGAAAGGGTGTTCTTTCTCCGTGAGATTTGAATCGCGGGACGGTCCGCGGGCAGCCAGGATGCCGACGACGCGGGGGCGGTAATGCGCTAGACGCCCCCTGACGCGGCGTGCGTGCGATTGCACCCCTTTTCGCCCGTTTCGGAGACGAGCGCAGCGGGAAGATGGCGGAGCGCGGGGTGGCAGGCCGTCAGCTGCCCCTCGCCCTGGTGGGCCAGGCGCAGGTCCACGGCCCGGGGCTGGCCGCGGGGCCCAAGCCCGTGCCCATGAAGCTGTTTGCCACCTGGGAGGTGGACCGCACGCCCCCAAACTGCATCCCGAGGTGAGTGGTGCGCCCGCGGGTAGCCACGCCGGCGGCGGGGCGGGGCGGGGGCTCGCCCAGGGGCGGGGCTACCCTAGTAAACAAAGCGACCATAACCTCACCTGGTCACACCCCGCGGTGTTGTCATCTGCTGGGCCGCGGGGTCCGTCGCCGCGCAGTCCTGTCAAACTTTCCCTTTTGGGGGCGCGCTGAGTGCCTGTGTGCCCCGCACTGGCTGCGCTGTGCACTGCGGCGCCGTCACCAGCCACGGCCATTGTGTCGCCTCGCCTCTCGCCTTCTTGCAGTGAGAAGGCGAGGCGCCCCTCCTTTGTCTTCTGCTTGCGAATTTGTCATTGACTTCTGCTCTTGTAGCGGTCTAGCAGAAGTCGTCTGTTGATTTGCTACCAGTTTTTCTTTAATCTTTTATTTTTCTAATTTTTATTAAGCATGCCTGTATCTGGCAAAATCTGGAAAACCGTACAGGTTATGACAGCAATTTTTACATTTTCAGTTTCATGTTGCTTAAATTCATAAATAATTATTAGTATTAAAAATTAACATAATCTTAAGCATTTGTGGGAAAAAGCATAGAATTTTTAATTTACGTGGGCTATTACCGAGAAATATTCTTGTCAGTCAGAACAAATATTTAATTAGTAAAGCAGACTCTGTTGCACTTGTCCTGAATTCATGACAGCTCATGTTTGAATTAATGACACTCACAACTTAATTTCACACTTGTTCCAATAGATTCAGTGTCACAGGGGATGTTCGGAGGTTTGTTGATACAGTTGGCACCCACACCCACACATTGCACCATTTATCGGCCCTGTGGTGACACAGGTCGCAAGTCGAGCCGTTAGGTCCAGGCGAAGAGACCATAGGCCGGACGGGGGCGGGGGCGGCGGCCGGGTATAGAGGACAAAGAGATTGTGGGGTCTGCTCTGCTCGGCTCCGTTATCCGCCAGCCCCGGGGGTACACTTTGTCGATGAGGCCTATCTGCCCCGCTCCCCTCGGAGTCGTTCACTCATTTCTACTCCACGATGGCGAGGCGAGGCGAGCCCGGGTGGCGTGCCTGCAGCAGCCTGCAGCAGCCTGCACTGCGATGCAGCGCGGTGCAGTGCAGCCCCCGGGCCGGGCCGGGCCGCGTGCACTGCACCTGTTATAGTGCTGCTTTGTTTGTTTCTATTATTTCGCCGGTGACCGGCAACCGGTTCGCTCCGCGTTCCGCAGCGCAGTGGCCGCGACCCGCGGCGGGATGGGATGGGATGGCGTGCGCTGCTCGAAATGGATTTAAATGTATGCAGAGTGGTGGCGGGGCGGGGCGGGGCGGGGCGGGGCGGGCGTTACTCACCCGGAAGGAGTCAGGTGGTGGAAGCATGCAGCAGCGGCTCGGCGCGGCCCGCGGCGTGCATAACTCACGCGACCGCCGAAGGAAATTAGTAAACAGGGCGCTGACAATTGAGTTGTTAAAGCTTCTTGTCGATATCCGTTCATGTTGTTTTCTTTTAAACTTTTTTTTTCCTTTTCGGGGACGCACTGCGTAAAGGTGGTAACGGTGCCATCGCGGTGCTCTTGCACCGGGCGTCCTCGGCCCGGCCCGGCCCGGCCGCTGACTCTGCTCGCGTCGAACCACGACGCATCAGTCTTTACCATAAAACCATCCATCATGGCCCGATTGACGGCTCCTCGATGAACGCACACAAAAGCGTATCGTGCCCCCCTGCGCTGCGTCCCCTGTGTCGAGAGCGCCCCCGCCCCACCCCGCCTCGCACCGCACCGTGTGTTTGGCAAGCGGAGAAAAAAGATGGAACGGAAAAAACATGTAAAGAACGTACCTCGACGACGACGACGTTGTCGTTTCATCGTATGGTCCGGATCGAAGCCGAGTGCCGCGGCGGCGCCCCCTTCCCGCCCCCTTCCCGCCCTCTTCCCGCCCCGTCACGTCACGTCCCGCAACAGAGCCCTGCAATTAAACGTTTCTTCAGGACCACAATCCCACAATCCGCGCCGCTGTCAATCGCAATCAGGAGGCCGCCATTGTCACTGGCCCGGCCGGGCCCGGGCCCGCGGCTCGTCCGGGCGCCGTGGCGCCTGCCTGCCTGGCCTGCCGCTCCTGTTCTGCGGAAGTGGCGATGGCAAACGCATTACCGGCCCGGCCCGGCCCGGCCAACACCGCCAACACGCGGATGACAAGAGTATAGCGCCGAGTACGTTTGTTTTGGCATGGCGCCTCGCCTGCTCCGAGCCTCTGTGTGTGTGTGTATTCCGGCCAAACACTGTACAGCACAAATAGAGCTTATACGCGCCCGATCGTGCAGCGTGGCATGGAGCGAGCTGCTCCGCTGCTCTAAGGGGCATGTAGAGGGCAGGAGGAGGGTGGCCTATCGCCTCCGCGGCACCGGAGGGACGCCCGGGTGCGTAGGCAACCCTCCTGCACAACCGCCTGCGGGCTGGTATCCTCAGCTCCAGCGCGGGGCTAGCCACACGAGCAAGGGCGTCAAAAGAAGCTGACACAAGTCTTCCGACACGGCCTTCCTGCTGCGGCAGCAGCGCCTAAAATAGTCTTTAATCCACCCGGCCAGGTTCAAAGTGACTTTGTGTAGCCGCGTTATCGGGCACGGGCACGGGCCGGGGTGGGGCGGGGTGGGCGCGTCCTGCCTCCTTGATTACAACTGCGGATGTTCTACTTTCTGCGCCTCTCGAGAGCAACGCCGCCGCTGCGACTGACTGATAGTGCACATTAGCGCGCTCGCGCCCTTTTGGTGTCACCTGACGCTGCACTGCGCTGCACCTGTCTCCCGCCTCACACGCGACTCTCATCAGCTGATCGCCCTCGCTTCGCGCCCTGCTGCTCGTACCCGCTCCTATCTGTGTGTCTACCTCTGCGCAGAGCCGCGCAGCGCCGCCGGGGTTATTTTGGCAGGCGCGGCTGCAGAGTTGTACATAGCGTCGGGGCGGCGCGGAGGAGGCAGCAGTTGTGACGGGCGGGGCGGCGCCGCCGTCTCCTCCTCCTCCTCCTCCTCCTCCTTCTTCTCCGCGGCGGCGTGTTTTTGCGCGGCGCGACTCTTCGCCAAGCCTCCTCATCGCCCAGCCCCGCCCCGCCCCTTCCCGCCCCGCCCGCAGCCTCCCCTTCCCGCCCGTGCAGCTGCTGTGTCTGCCCGGGCCGGGGTGGGCCGGTCGCGGGCGCGACGCGCTGCCCATGCCGAGGCCCGGGCTAATCCTCTACGAGGAGCGAATGCGAATAATTACCAGGCCCATGCGCGGCCCCGCCCCGCCCCGCCCCGCCCCGCCCCGCCCCGCCCCGCCGGGCCCGGGGCGCACCAGAAATAGACTTGGCCGCGCTCAATATTGCGGCGGCCGGCCCCGGACCGGCGTCTTAGTCACGTGACACATTTGGTCATTTCAGCGCGCGGTACTGTGCGGCGTACAAAAGCATTGAGGTCGAGGACAAAAGGCAACCTAGAAAAATAAAAATAAAGTAGTACGCGGTACTCGCGCTCTCCGTGGCGTGCTCTGCGTTCGCGTTATCTCTGCCTCCGCGCTGCGCCGCGCCTCCCCCCACCCGCCACACACACCCTGAATGGAGCAATGTGTTGTTTTGTTATCGCCGATATCTTGCGCGACGGCCTGGCGCCTGTGCCACTGCACGCCCACACACAGTCACGCACACGCACGCACGCACGCACGCACGCACACTCCGCGCTCACAGCACCTCACCCCAGCCCCAGATAATTGTCAAAGACTTTTCTGTGCGCCTTGTCGCTGCGTGCTGGCGGGGCCGTACATCGTGGCGCGGACAGCAGCTAGCAGCTGCAGCTGGGTCCAGATGGCCGGGGCCCAAGTAGCTGCGGCGGCGCGACGGGCGGGACACGCGCATGGGCGGGCGGGAGCCTATCTGTTCTGTCATTGTGCGCTGCCAGGCCTTGGCGGCGGCGGCAAATTTTAAATTTGAATTTGCGTCGTGGCGTGTGACATCTGCAGGTGGGGCCGGGCCGGAACGGCCGGGCTGCGTGGGCTGCGCCGGACAGTCTGACCCGACCGGACCGGAGCGGAGCGGAGCTGGCCGTCGATAAGTGTCGCGCTGTCCGCGGCAGGACAGGACAGCGGCGCTGTCGCGTGGGTCGTGGCCCCCCGCCACGCCACGCCACGCCACGCCATTGCCAGGCCCGCTATTAAAGCGCTAATTACTGGAGACGTTTATTTTTTGTCGACCCGAGCGGCCCCGTACCCATCCCGTTGGGCCGGGCCGATTGGGCGCGGAGTGGAGCGGCTGTCGCGACGTGTGTGTCAGTCGAGTCGATAAATGACTGTGGGGCCGGGCCGGGCCGGGCCGGGCTGCTCTCCTCCCGGCCGGCCTGTCGTGTCGCTCTGCACGGCTCGTCGGCAGAGCGACAGAGCGGCGGCGCCAGGCGGACCATGAAGAACAACGCGCATCGCACGGCGGACCAGGAGCAGGGCGACGAGAGGAGAAAGAGACAGGGAGAAAATAATAATAAATCCTCTCTCTTTCTCTCTCTGTCTTTCTCGCTTTGTTTGCGTCTTTTGTGTCGGTCGGATGGACCAGCGCCGCGCGCGGCGGGCCGCAAGCCTGTGTAGCTAGCTTAGGCCCCGTAGCGGGGCGGGGCGGGGCGGGGCTTGTCACCACAGCTAGGGAAGCCGCAGCACCGCTGGGACGTGGGCTGCACGCCGCGCCCCTGACCTGGTCCTGCTCCCCGGCCGGCGGGGTGCACGCCCCTGCCCCGCCCCGCCCCGCCCCGCTGTGCCCTTGCGGTATAGGGGGCAGGACAGGTCAGGTCGCGACGCCGGATGCACTGATTGTGCCAATGGCGGCCCCCAAGTGCGGCCCAACCCGGTCCCCTGCTGGCCCGACCTGGCACAGCACGGCGACCTCCTCCTGGGGAACTTCCTCCCTGGGGTCCCCCGCCCCGCCCCGCCCGAATGGTTTCCAATCCTCTCTCTCGCGGTCAGCCTGCGGTGGCTCGGTCCTCGTGGACCTCCCTCTCTCCCTCCCTGCCTCCTCCTCCTCCCCCGCTCCCGCCTCCCTCACTGACCGACCGCACAGCTCGGCTCGAGTCCGCCGAATGCCAACAAGATGTTAATTCTCAAGATGCGCGGTGCTCGGCCGGCCCGGCCCGGCCCGGCGGGGAGAGGGGCGTGCGGTGCGGTAAGGGCCGCGCCTCTAACTCGCGGGCGGGGCGGGGCGGGGCGGGGCGGGCAGTGTCAGGGTCACTACGGCGTTGGACTGCGCGGGAGGCTGCGGC
Organism: Frankliniella intonsa; assembly: GCA_033675135.1. Lineage (NCBI taxonomy): Eukaryota > Metazoa > Arthropoda > Insecta > Thysanoptera > Thripidae > Frankliniella > Frankliniella intonsa. The sequence goes on along the minus strand of CM066249.1, from coordinate 9,424,918 downwards.
GCTTTGCTCTCGCTACTATCTCCGCCCGTCTCCGTCTCTTTTCCTAGAGGCCGAGTGCGAAAGCCGCTGCCCTTAACAGTACAATGTTCTACTATCGAGCAATTTCATTTGGAAATAAGAGCCACGACTATTTGATCGTTCTACGCCGCGCATGTAGTCGACATGATGTACATCCGTTTTTGCGGTTTTTTTTCTCTTTATTTTTTAAATGTATTTAATGTCGCACTTACGAAAGTGTTCCTCCTGGCCTGGTCTCAGGTTGCCAGGTGGACCGGGACCGGGCCTGTGGTGTTCTCGCTGCGGTCTGCTCTAGGCTGTAGTAGGCTCCACGAGCTGCCCTCCCGGCCCGGCCTGCCCGTCCCGTCCCGGCCAGGCCACCTCGTGCCTGGCCCGGCCCGGCCGGCGCGCGCGGCCCGTTACGGAGGCAAATGGACCCATCCTGACGAATAATTGACGTTTAGAGTAGAGTGGACGACCTCTGCAGGACAGACGCGTCCGTCTGGGCCGGGCCGGCGTGGTGTTACGTGAGCGCGCTAGCGCTGCAGGGCTCGGTACACGGCACACGGCACGGCTACACCGGGTTACACTGCCAGCCGGGCCGGACAGAAAAGTGTGATGATAGTTTCTTCAGGCCGTGAAGAGCCTGGCATGGCGCAGCGGTGTGCACACTTTTTTTAAAAATTTCTTTTGGTGACATTGCGCAGCGCAAGCTATGACGTTCTGCACCAGAGAGGAGCCCCGTGCGCAGGTGGGGTAGGCAGCCCCGCCGGACACTCCTGTCGTGCGGGTCTGCCTACCCTGTGCCTGGACGGCGCTCCTGCCCAGCCGAGGTAGAGACCCGATAAGAACTATCGGAGCGGAGGCAGGGCAACGGCAGTCAAACCATGGAAAGAAAAAAAATATATTGACTGATTTTTTACAGTGCATGGTTCGGATTGTATGGACAGACGAAACTTATCGTCGGCGTCATCCTGCTTGTCGATAGGGGCGACGGCTCGGGCCGGCCGGCCACCAGCCGAGCTCTGCTCTGGCCGCCTCTCCCGGTGCTCGTGTACTTTTCCGGGAAGTTCTATATCGTATGGTATTCGAAAGTCGTGCGGGGCGTGGCGGGGTGTGGCGCATAGATGCACTATGCATGCAGCCGAACCACGACGATTGTCTGGCTGCGGGGCGGGGTGGTGGAGTGGAGCGGGGCGGGGCGGGCGGAGGTCCTAAAGCTGGTCGTAGCCACGAGTCGTCACGAAAGTCGCCTGGCCCGTGGCCTGGCTCGGCTCGGCTCGGCTCGGCTAGCTGCCTTTTCTTTAGCTCCCACTGGCCCGGCTCGGTCCGCCCAGGAACACACACAAATTGCCTCTGATCTCCATTCCAAGCAAAGGGGTTGGGGCCGAGCCGGGTCTGTGGCAGCAACGCGTATGTGACTCGTGACTGTGGAATGTCGGAGGGACCGAGGGAGGTGGAGGCAGAGGGGGAGGTCCTAATCGAACACCATAAACCGCATCAAGTGTGGCAAAAATATAAACAATATCAGGAGAGAGATGCGGGTGCTGCTGTGAAAAACCGGAAAAACTCGGTGTGTCTATCTCTTTTCGCATCCATCTGGATCCGCGAGGGAGTTACGCGGGAGGATATGCGCGTTTCCGTTGTTGTATTACGCTAGCGTGGCGGCGGCGGCGCGGCACTTCCCTCCCGCGAGCTCTGTTCTCTTCTCGCGCTTTGCTCGCCTAGCATGGCGCGGCGCTAGGGTAGGGCAGGGTCATTAATGCGTCGCCCCGGGGAGAGAGGGAGGGGGCCAGGACGGGGACAGCGTAGAGCCCCAGGGCCGTGCCCCGCCCCGCCCCGCCTCGCTGTCTGTATTGTACCTTTTTGCGCCGTGATCGCTACCGGATGAGCGGTCTTGACGGCTCTGCGCGCCTACCTGCCCCGCCCCGCGCCGCCCCGTTTCTCCGAGTCTTTTTCTACCGTTTCCTTCCGTCCCGTCGCGCAGATGGCTGCAACGTCAGGACAAAAATAAAGACAAGGCATTTTTGAAAAATGGTTAAAGTAAAGCGTGAGGTCGTTGGGTAAGGCGCATGCGGGGCGGATTAAACTTGGAGCCGCGCGAGGCTGCTCTGGGGACAGGGACAGGACGGCAGCGTAATCAGACTTGCCCCTTTCGCCTCTCTTTCCCTCTCTCTGAGCCGTCCGAAAATTCTCTCGCTCTCTTCAATTTATATTTCGCATGTTTCTCGCTCTCCCTCCCCCTTCTTTCCTTTTCATCGCCTCGCGAAAAGAGAAATTAATTACCAATCGACGAGAAAAGTAAAGGAAGCCGTTCGTGTTGGCGTGGGCCGGGCCGGGCCGGACCTGGCCGGGCGCGGTGTTCTGCTGCACTACATCGGGAGGGTGTACTACATGACGGTAAGGGGGGGGGGGAGGTGAGGTACTGGCGTTACTTTCTCCCGCACGCTGCGCACTGATCCCTAACGGTATACACGCTGGGGCCGGGCCGGGCAGGGCCCCGGGGCCCCGGGCAGGCAGGGCACGGGACCGTGGCCGTGAACAAGCACCACCCCATCGCCTTGCCTTGCCTTGCCTTCTCTATCGCGCTCGTTGACGCGGTCGGACGCCGCCCCCGTCACCCGCCCCGCCCCATCCCCCTTCCCCTCTAGCCGCACCGCCGACGCGCTCTACATCCTCTACGGCGTCTGTCTCGACGCCGCCGTCAAACCGGCGCCGGCGATCCGCTCCGCGACGCCAAAGACAGCCGCCCCCCGGCCCGGCCCGGCGACGGAGGTCCGCTTTGGGCAAGAGGGACGCGGAGCGTCACGGCGGTACGACGGCGACGTCCCCTGCTCTCCCAGCCGACGCGCGGCGGCGACGATGACGGCGCGGTCGTCACGTTGGCTGCGCGTCCCTCGCGCTCGTATTGACGATTACCATTCGACGCTCTCGAAACGTGACAGTTTTTGCACCTCGTTGCGGCGTCGACGCGACCACCTCCACGTACAGCCAGCAGCGCCACGCGTCGCTGTTGTGCGCGGCCCGGGCCGCCATGTCGTCCTCCTGGTTGCCATGCGCTGTTCCGCCGCACCCGCCCCGCACCCGCCCCGCACCCGCCCCGCACCCGCCCCGCAGAGGCGCCCACGCCGCGCCGGCCGGTGTCCAGGTGGCAGCAGGAGGTGTGAGGTGCGCGTGCGAGGGTTGCGCCCCGCCCCGCCCCGCCCCGCCCTGCTGTTTCTCGGTGGTGTCGATTCCTCTCCTGGCTGCAGCTCAGGGTCTCCTGGCTCTGATTCTCCCGGCCGCGCCCTCCGCTGCCGCTCTGATATCCCCTCGACGAAAACAACGGCGATGAAATCCTAAACCTGCTCGGCTAGCCGTGCAGAGGGCGGGGCGGGGCGTCGAGCGCTCCGCCGTGCAGACTGTGCACATTCTAGCAGCGGGGCGGGGCGGGGCGGGCGGGACCGCCTCGGGCCAGGTGTCGCTGGTGTAACCAATCCGCGTTTAGGGCACGGGGGCGCAGGAGGTGCGGGCGGGGCGGGAGGTAGGGTGGGGTGGGGTGTATGAACCACGGCGTGGAAGAGAACGAAACACCCGCGACTAATCAGAGGGCCAAATGTGCTGCAGGTGCACGGCCGTGATAAAACTTCCGGGGCGGGGCGGGGCGGGGGCCGCATTCTGCAGGCTGGCTGCGGTGGCACAGCAGGACGGGGCGGGGCGGGGCCGCACGCCAGGTGAGGAGCCGCCCGCCGCACCACGCCACTCGGAATGCGTCTTGCGTCGCCCCGCCCCGCCCCGCCCGGGAGCTCGCATGCGCAAGGTGTCCCGCCCCGGACGCAGGGCGTTCGCCTGCGCGAGGCGAGCTGATGAAACGGAACGCCCCGCCCCGCCCCGCCAGCCCTCTAACCCGACGGGGCCAATAACGATTCGTGCCGGGCCGGGCGGCCCTCCGGGGTCCTTTTTTTACCCCCCGATAAATGATAAATGGCAATCGACTACTGAAAGAGATTGATTTTCGTTTTCCTCTGCTGTAGTCAGGGCAGTCCTGCTGTCATTGCGAGCAGCACGCATTGCTCGACCAAAGCAAAGCTACACCAGCAGAGGAGCCTGGTGCCCGAGCCGCTTCTCTCTGCTCCGGGCCGCGGCGTGGCGTAGCGGGGCGTAGCGGGGCGTAGCGGGGCGTAGTGGAGCAGCGCCGCGCCGGGCTGTGCTGGGGCCGGCAGCAACACCGGGCATGATGGGACAATGACCGTAGCGAGTCCCCCCCCCCCCCCCTCCCCCAACCTCCTGAGCCGGCGTCTTGCTGGGGCTCGCCGCCGGCTCGGCTGGCCACCTCAACTATACGGGCCAAAGGGGCATCACGGAGCGTCGCGGTGTGGGGCGTGGCGTGGGGCGCGGCGCGGCGCACGGCGGGGAGGTCGGCGTGACATTTGCACCTGCTCGATTCACTATAGCCTGGCCTGGCCCTGCCCCCGCCGCCGCCCGTGTGCCGTGGGCCTACTTTTCTGCCCACCTTTCTCTCTCTCTGTCGCTCTCCCCCTCCCGCCCCTTACCCCCTCGCCTCTTCCCCTGTGGCCGCCACGAGACGTCCGCAGTAACTCTAAACCCACAGCCCACGCAGTCCAGGCTGGCCAGACCTTTACTCCATCGAACTGTCTGCGCCCCTCCACCACCACCGCCTTCTCCTTCCTCCTCCTATTTCTCTCATTCTCTTTCTCTCTCCCATGTTATCTCCCTCCCTCCCTCTCCACCCCTCTCCTGGCACACACTGTAGTCGTGGCCCTGGCTCGTTGCCTTATTTCTTCCATACAGGCAGGCAGGCAGGCAGGCGCCCCGCTGTCGTGTCCTGCGCTGCGCAGCGCTGCGGCCTTCAGCTCCCCGTACTTTGCTCACCCTTCTCTATTTTCTCTTCCCCCCGCCCCGCCCCCGCTTCCGCCACAGCCGCGCGCCTTGCGCAGTTTCCCCCGGTTATCAATTTCTTCCGACCCCGCAGATAGTTTAGCTATTTGGGCCTCGTCTTGTCGTGTCCGCCCCGCTCCCTCCCCCTCTCCCTCCCGGCCTGCGGCCGGCCCCCACGCCTCCGTGTGACGCATGCCGTTGTGGGAGGTCGGGGCCTCGGGGGAGGGGTGGCTGTGGTGTGCGGCAGGGCAGGGCAGGGCAGGGCGGCACGCGAGCTGGGCTGGGCTGGGCTGCAGCGAGGTGCTATACACACTGACACGGACTTTTTAGGAAGTTGGCTCCCCACGTAATAGAGTCGTACTACTTTTTAGAAGAACAAAGAAGAGCAGCGTCCTCCTGACTCAGGACTCCTGAGTAAAGAATTATTCGTAAGCCACGGAGAATGGTGCGATTTTTTTTTTGTCACTATTTTTTTTCTTTGTCTTGTGGTGCCGTGCCGTGTCGGGTGGGGTGTGGGGTGGGGTGTGCTCGGGGCGGTGGCGCAGCGGGTGTCGTGTGCATAGTGTGGTGGTGAGGCGACCCCCTTCCTCCGGGTCCCCCTGGTGTGCCCCGGGCCGGGCGCGAGGTGGGGTTGTGGGGCTCACGCCATGTCGTGCACGCGGGGTTGAGGGCGGTGCGGGGCGGGGCGGGCCGTGATGCGATGGGTATGGATGGCGCGCTGGAGAGGGGCCCCGCCCCGCCCCGCCCCGCCCCGCCCCGCCCCGCCCGACGCCCAGCGCCGCGCTGCGCCCTGCACGCCACGCCCCCCGGCGCCCCGCCATCGATTTGGAGGATGGGAGCCCCGGTGCGCCTTACCCCGCCCCACCCCACCCAGCTCGGCCCCGCCCCGCGCTCTCCGCCCCAACCCGCCCCGCAAAGGCGGGGTTGACACGGCCGCCTTATCCTATCCTACCCCAAAACTCTTGTGGGTAGGAGAGGAGAACACACCGCAGTGCTGCGGGCTTGCCTACCGGCCCAGGGGCCATGGCGCCTGGAGGCGGCTGGGGTAGGCCGGCCCGCGACACACCCGTGCGTTCTGCGCAGTACACCCCGCCGGCGCCCCCTACCCTGCTGAGCGCGGTGCACGGCCGGGCCCGGCCGGGCCCCTCCCCTGGCCTTGGCGGGCATGAATGGGCCCTGTCCGATCGCCTCCCCCCCCTCTCTCTCTCCTCTCTCTCCTATATCGGGTGACAAGAGGACTATGACTGCGTGGGCGGTGCGCGCGGCCCGGCCCGGCCCGGCCCGGGCTGTACTGTACAGTGCTTGGCCGGGCCGCGCCGGGCCGCGCACGCAGGGGCTGTATGGCCACCCCCAGTGCACCCCTCGCGGAAACTCCCCTATACATGAGCACTCGCTCACGCACTGCCACTGAGTCATAGACTGGAGTCTCTGGCTGGCCGGGCCGGGGCCGCGGGGTGGTTACACGGGCACCCGTACCGCCCGGCCCGACCCGGCCCGGCCCTGCACGGCACATCCGAATTGAATTAAAATAAATTAAGTTAGAGAGGCGAGGCGACGAGAGGCGGCCATCAGCAGCAGCCGCCGCTGCCGTATGACGTCTGCGCCGCGCCGCCGCGGGGAAGGGAAGGGGCGGCCACCCTAGAAGCTGACCAAAGTGGGGGCGTGGCGGGCCGGGGGTCCCTCCCCGCCGCGGGCCGGTGGCGCTAGGGTCGCGGCTTACACATGCTTCCCGCTAGAAGGGTCGTGGCCAGGCTGGCCGGGCCGGGCCGGGGCGGGCCTCCACTTTTCCTCGTCCGAATATTTGACCGTGCCCACGCTGTGAAAAATATGTCCGTACATGTGCGATATATTTTGTAATTTAGCATTTGCAAAATGTGTCGTACATGTACAACCTCCCACTCCCACGGAGACTCAGCGCGGGGCTGGTTTATTGGAAGTTCGTGTGTGGGGCGGCCGCCGGCCGCCGGGGGTTACAGTGGGGGTTAGTGACCCCTGTGGCCCCCCACTCCCCTTCCCTCTCTTAACAGGGGGCGTGGCGAGCCAGTGTGACTGACTGGCGGCGCGCGGCCCGGGTGTGGTCCCCCCCCCCCCCCCCCCCCCCACGGCGTCGTCATCGTCTATCCTGGATTATTCGATTGCCTTTTTCAATTGAGTCGCCTCCCTCCCGCCCGCCCCTTTGCGTCCAGCGCTACCACCAGCCTGGCAGCCGGCTGGAGCGCGCCGCGCGGCGGTACGGGCGGAAACAGTATTATAGCCGTGGAGCGCTCCCGCCCCGCCGCGCCGGGCGCTAGCGGTCCGCTTGGGGAGGGGAGGGGGGGGAGTTCCACCGGACCGGCGGTGGTGTGGCGACGGGAAACGGAAGGGCTGGTCTGCGCGGGCAACGGCGGGCTCGCGGAATATAGCAGCAGTGCTTCGCGCGAATGCGAAATTGGGAATGGGCGGGGCGGGGGAGCGGCTAGCTAGGCAGTGCATGGGCAGCAGTATAAAGACTTGGAGAGCAGCCCTCGTTATCCTGCATCTCCTATCGGGTCTGGGCTGGGGACGGAGTGACTCTGCTCGGCTCAGCGCGACACTGCGGCGCGGCGCAACCAGCAGGCACTGCCAAGCTTGGTCTTGAATGCTGAGAAGACAAGTGTGCTTAAATCGTTTCTTAGCGAGGCCGGGGCGGGCGGGGTGGGGCGGGGTGGCTGGAGTGGAGCCGTGTGCAGCGCCTGGCCTCACCACGTGGCACGCCTGGCCTGGCCTGGCGCACTACTCTGCATACGGAATGGTGTCCGTCCCGTCTTTATCCACATCGCTATGTTGCCTTCGTCGCCTGTCAGTCAGCGTGGTGGGGGCCGCGCAGCACTGCTAGAAAAAGTTTTGTCGCGCTGCTCGTGTTGGTAAAAAGAAATAAAACAGTAGACTCAGAGCGGAGCGGGCAGACGAGAGTGTGAAATAATAATGATGAAGTGACGGCGCGAGGTGGCGTGTGACTCAGAGTTCTGTGTACCCCCAGTGCGACCGCCACGTAGCCTAGGGCAGGGAGAGGCGGGCGGGGCGGGGTGGGGTGTGGTGGGGCGGGGTGCGGCAGGACGAATCGTGTTAGATGAGCCAATTTCGCCGCCCGGCCCGCGGGCCGCCACACCGCCCGGCCCGGCCCCACTCCACGCCACGCTGCCTCTGTGAAAGGCTGCTCTGTTGGTAGCGCCAGCGCCGTGCTCTGGGGCCTAACTGTGGCCCGCGCCCGGGACCAGGCGAGGCGCCCGAGTACACTGTCAAGGGCGGCGGGCCGGGCCGGGCGGCCGCAGCTGCTGCGACAAAAGCACTCTCTGGCGCAGCGCGGTTAGGATATATAGGGGCTGCGATCGACTGTCGCGTTGCCTGTTGATTTGAAGAAAAAAATAGATTTGTGGATTAGATTAAACTATACGCTTATTTCTCTCTGCCGGCCGGTCCGATACACGTCTTGTGTCGACTCATGGTCATCCGAACGGAACCCTAATGATGAATTGACGAGACTGTCTATATCGGAACGGAACGGGCGCGCTCCGCTCAAGCGGTCGCGGGTGATGAGTCACTCCAGCTCGCCGCGCCGCCCCGGCGTGCTCATCGAGCAGGAGAGCGTCTCTCGCCACCCCTCTCTCTGTCTCTCTCTCTCTCTCCTCGGCGTTGCGTGCTATGGCGCTATGGCGCTCGGCATGACTGAGCCGGCCGGCCGGCCCGCAGGGCAGGCTCGATGCGCTACACTCACTCTGATTCGGTTATCACAGGTGTACCTCGCTTTGCATCATTCATCTTCTTGCGCCATTTGAGTGAGTGTGAAGCGAGGCGCTGGCGCTCGCTGATGTGGTGCTGTGCTCGGGTCGGGTGCGTCACTGTCACTGAGTCACTCCTCTGGGGACTATGACTCTGCTGTGCCCCCCGGACGTTTATGCGCCTCTTCCTTTCTCTCTCTACTCCTCTCTCGCGTCCAGCGCTCCTGTGGAATTCCCTCCAAGAAAACAAAGCACAGCGCTCGCCAAGTCGTTTGAGCAGCTTTCATCCGTCTCACTCTCTGCTGCAGCATGCCGGCGGGACTGAGCTGCGATATGATATGATATGCCATGATGCCCTCCATAGGGTAGTCAGCACCCCGCTGATGAGACCGCCCCTCCGCCATGTTGCAGGCTGTGCTCCCTGACGCTCTCCAGGCTGGTGCTGCTCAAGCCGCTGGGGCCCGACCTGACGTCCGTCAGCATCGCGGTCAAGATGCAGGGCCTCAAGCGGACGCTGCGCTCCAACGAGCTGGTGCTGCCGGCGCGCGGGCTGCTGGACACGGAGCTGCAGCTGCACTTCTCGCTGCAGTACCCGCACCTGCTCAAGCGCGGCGGCAACCAGCTGCACGTCAGCCTGCAGCGCCGCAAGCGCTACAAGAACCGCACCATCCTGGGCTACAAGACGCTGGCCGCGGGTGTAGTCAACATGTCCCAGGTAGGGATTTTATTTATTCTTTTAAAGATTTTTTTGTTTAATTTTAAAGATTTTTATTTTCAACAATTTTTTTTTAAAGAATTTTTCTTTAAGAATGTTTTTTTGTGGGTAATATGTGTCGGCAGGTCTAACCCGCAATAATGTTTTGCTGCAGGTGCTGCAGAGGCAGTTGGACTTGGAACTGGAACTGTGTGGCGACGTTAAGGAGCCGAAGAGTCACGGCAATGTCGTCGCCCGGGTGTCGGTGCAAGGATTGAACTCTCAGCCCGTCGACCATGAGGACACAGCAAAACTAAATCCGCATGACGTTTCAGGTGAGGCAAATTTGTGGGCAGATATTGCTGCAGTATTATTTTTTTATACTGAAAAAGAAGTGGTTTTAATCTGAGCCAATGAATTTCCAACAGATCGAGTCGGGGATTACTCTGATGAGGATGAAGAATTTAGTTCTAATGAAGATGGGGTGGAAGAAGCAGAAGGTTCTGATTCAGAACCAATGCTGGAAGATAATGTTGGTAGAAGAGCCTTGCAAAGGCAAAGACAAAGACAAGCAGCTAGAGCTGGCGCCATTCCTACAAATGCTAGGGTGTGTTATAAATGTTTATCATTGCTAATCATTTTCCTCTGGACTCAAACTTATTTGGAAAGGTGAAGAGATTGAAAATATATATGGATTTAATTTCGGTTTTTATTTCTTTATTCCAGCAACGTAATTTAAAGCAAAAATTTATTGCTCTTCTGAAACGGTTTCGGGCAACTGAGGATCTCCAAGGTCTGGACCATGATCAAGAGGAGCTTGCCATGTCCCACAAGTTAACAGGTGAACCATGTCAGACAATTCCACATCAGTCTACTCATCCAGTGGATTGTGTTTGTGTTGCATGTGTGAATACTAATATTAATGCATATGGTGTGTTGTCAACTCCGCCTCCAAGCCCTAAACCTTCTTTGGAACGAGGGCGTTCTTTGAATTCTCATTTACATAACCAGAACCTTAAAAATAAGGAAACAGCTATGCATGATTTTAAATCTCGGTCAGGAGCTGCACTTGTAAGACATTCAAGTCTTAAAGATCAATTTTCAAATTGGCGACAGACACGGTTGAGAGCCTTATCCAATGTGCACCAAAGTAGTGATAATGGAGAGGGGCCATAATTAGTGCATATGGCTGTGTTTTTAATTGGTCACTTAATTAGATTTCTGGAGCATTTATTTTTAAAAATATTGTTGTGAAGACTAGAAATCTCCTAATGTATAGAATTTATCTTATCCATGCTGCTTATTAAATTTTTGTTTCTGATAAACTTGTGTCAGTAACAAGACTTCCTTAAATGCAGTGTAACTTTTGCATGAACTATAAATCTATTAAAAGGATATTGTTTTAGTAATGAAGACTGCTCTTAAAGGTAAGGGAAGGCAACTCTCAAAACTTCTGTTAGTTCCAAAATGCTTTTAGCTGCTCATTTTGGAAATCGAAATGTATTGCTTTTTAAAGAGGCAGCACTGGAATGACTTCTGGAGTGATCCGTAGTTTAGATGTGCGTTAGATCTGTAAGAGTCCACTGCCAGACATTTTAGACACACACAGTAGCATTAAAACCTATATTTGAGTTTACCTTTTTCTCCAAGGTGTTTACATTTGTAGGTAACTATTGTAAGATGTAAATTTTCCTTACCTGACTAATGGACTTTTTCTTCATCATTTTTATGTTCTTATAGCTGGTGGAATGGACGCTACTGAGTTTGAGGATCTAATGGAGGAGCTAGGTGAACTGTCAGGCTCGGACTCTGGGCCCGAGGTGGACACGCTCAGCATGTCTTCCACCCCGAAACCATCACTACGTCCATTTTTCTCAAGCAGCCGTTCTCTCGTCCATGATACTCTTAATGTCCCTGGAGCAGGTGAGTCACCAACATCCTTAGAGCAGTGCCTTCTTGTAAAGCAGTAGAATTGGCCATCAATTTTACTCTGCATATGTACTTTCAGTGGAATTGGGATCTTACCTACTCAGAAACAGCTTGTCCAATGTATTTGTCTTTTATTCTTTTTTTTTTTCTGTGGTTTTGGTCTGTAAAGGCATTTTGTGCTTGTGTTTGCTTGCTTAAACAGTGTGTGATGAAAGAGAAAAGAGGCTCACAGCTGATCTTATTTCCCAATCTTTTTTGTTCTGAAAGTTACCAAAGAAAATGCTATGATATGATTTTCTCAAAAGATAACACCCTGGAAAACTGTAAGCATAATAAAACAATGAATATGCTCCGGATTTTTCAGTTTTTTGGTATTGTAGGCATGAAGTAGCTTGACATACTACGATGTGGAGAGTCAACATAGATTATAGCCTGTGTAGTGTGTAAAATTGTGTAACATTATAACGTAAAAGCAAGGAATTAGTATCTTTAGTTCACATACATTAAACAATGTAATCTTATCATGTTAGTTAGCAATGATACTTTTCTTATTGGACATCTCAAATTCAGCTACACCATTACCTAACTTGACAAAATACTGTATCTACAATTTTTGGGTCAGTAGAATATATGGATGAGTGATACAGCTACTTCATGCTTTCTTAAATACCAATATTTTCTTAAAACTATCTCTATTATTTTGATCACAATTTCACTGGAGTCATTTCATATCTCTAAAATCAAACTCTAAGTTAATTTCGTATTTCATGTCAGATTGACATTGAAATAATCTTCTGTTGATACATTTAGAGAACAGTGCATGATATCTGTGTGCAGGCTTGACTGAACCGCCGATCTCTGCCTCCCCTCAACCTCAGAAAACTATCTTTGAACGCAAAAAGTGGTCTATCAGCTCAGATTCAAGTACTGTCAAGAGGTCTCCTAAAAAGGCGGAAGAAACTGAACAGAATTTGCTATCCTTTGATGAGTGATCAATCCAGAAGTTTTCACTACAGCCTGCCTTTCTAATTATTTCATTTCAGTTTGTTTTTTAATTATATCTCAATTTTTTATGTATTCTGCCTTTATCTTATATACTTCAGATTTTCTTAAAAGTACCTACTTGCTGTATTTCTCTTCCGGTTCATCAAAAGAATGATATCATATGGAACCTTACTAGAAGTTAATCACTCACCTGGGCCATTTGGCTTCTTGCACATATTTTAAAAGGGTAACTTTACAGAGCTTTAAATTAAAACAATAATATGCATGTAGGTACTCTTCTTCTTCTTCTGTCCTCTGCCATATTTTTTTCTATTTCCTTTCCTGAAACTTCTAATGTGGTTAACTGAGCAATGCTTAAGCTTTTATGCCATTTCCAAGAAATGCAAAATATCTAATGGTTCAATGTTATTCACTTTATTATTGGTTTAAAGAATAGATAAAGTTTTACTTGAACAACATCTGTTATTTGGTGTCAAGTATCATAAAAAAAGACTTAAAATTTTAAAGACTGATTCAAAGTAGCAGATTTTTTCCTGACTGCGCTTTTAAGTTCTTACTTATGTAGGGCTATTTAGTTCTACACCACGTATGTTGAGGGCTGAGCAGGTTGCTCTCATTTTATTTGAACAATAATAGTTTTATGAGGAAATGATCTTGAATCTCTGCAAAGAGAATTGTACTTGTGGTGCATGTGTTTGATTAGCTCTGAAGCTCTGGTTGGTTTGCTTTTGGCTCTTCTATGTGACTACATAAATATCAAAATATTTGGTTTAGAGAGTAGCAAAGTTTGTAAATTATTCCAATAACATTGTCATGTTATGTTTGTGAACCTCATTGCAGCTCACGTTTGAGTTTATTCTTTCCAATTGATGTGCTACGTTTTCAGTATTAATGCATTTACATTGATCTCACTGCGTAGGTATATGAATGATAATTTTTTGTCCTCATTTTGAGCAATTTTAAATTATTATCTGTATTCATACAGTTTATGTATTTATTTAAAATTACTGCAGTGTTGTTCCTAGATGTTACTTTGTGAAGGTAAATATTTTAGCCAGACAAACAGAAACCTAGTCATATTCATAATTTTGTAATGGAGATAATGCACACATGTGTACTTTCATTAACAGCACTGTGTAAGATTAATGTCCTTTTTTTTATGTATACTAGTTTTAACAATTTAATAAATAACAAACAAGCCAGTCATATTTGAGACATTTATTTCTTTACATGTTTGGTGCGAAAAGATTATTACTGGCATTTGGCATACTATGTTACAGTTTTTGCTCTGGCAACATTTACACAACAAAGTATGTATTTAAAATAAATTGTAAGATCACAATTTTATTCAGAAGGATCTATGGTTTGAACCGAACAAGAAAGTAGTCAAGCCTTACTCAATGTCTTTATGATGCTTTTACCAGTGGTGCACATCAAGTAAAGGCTAAAATCAAGGCAGGATTTCGGAGAATATTCTTGAAACAAGTTTTTGAGTCATGTGGTTTGTTGTAGTTTGTCAGTGTAACAAAAACGTAGAGTGATTGTTCATAGATTGTATGCACGCTGGCAGTAATGCTGCTTTATGCTGTGCATATGCAGGCTCAGTCGCCGCTGCAGTAGACCGTCAGCCCAAACAGGTTGCACCAACAGGAAGCTCAACAACGTCGGGGGCCCAGGGCCCTGCTGCTGTGCCAGTGGTTGCCGTAGCCACTACGCTTATGCCTACTTCAGGTTTAGCCCAAGGCCCAGGTGCGTCACCTCGCGTTGGCACTTAAACATGCAGATCATGCCTCCATCAAGTTGGTTCTTGTTCCTTCATTTTTCTGTCACTGCTGAATCCTATCACAATATCTGTCCTTTGCAAATGTATGTACCAGTTCTCTCCTTTGCTCATATTTATCTTCTCTTCCTTCCATCTCTAGTTCTCTAGTTTTACTTATCACACTCTTCAAGCCTTTCTAAATTTGCTCCTCACTCTGTACCTTTTTTTTTTTTTTTTTTTTTGAAAGCCAATAACCTTATTGTTTTTTGATCCTTTATATTGTAATTATTTTTGTTCTTACTGGAAACCAGAAGACCTGTGAAAAAAAGCTAGTGAAAAAGATTACAAAATTCAACATTTAAGAAAACTAAAATCATGCAATGTGAACCTCAAAATATCTGTAATGTCAGTGCCTCTAACTTCAGTCCTCAGTAATTCAGTTTCATCAATTTCAAAAATTATGGTGTCAACCTTTACAATTTAAGACCATGGGAAAGCTACTGCTTGCTTTGCTTTGACTGTTTGCTTCCTGCATGCTGTAGCGACAATGCATTTACATCTAACGTTTTTCATTGCCTTCTCATAAATTTCATAGGAACTGCAGAAAATGAAAACACCAAGCACTTCAATTTAATTTTGCCTATTAATGTTACCAATATTATTTAGTCACATAGCATACTAATGAACTACAGTACTTAATAAACTTTTTGTTTGCAGGCTGTCTTATTTTATCAAGAAATCTAGCCTCTCTGTTTCTGCTTGCTAGTCTTATCCAAGAGTTTTTCTCACCCTCTCTAATTCTATATTTTACACCCATACTCAATCTGTTTTTCCTTTACTGTTTTGTCCATATAAAGATTATTTAAGATTATAACAATTAAAAATTCCTTTCCGTATTTTATCTAAGATAGTGCACGCTGTACCTAGATTTTCTCATTTGACAAGTCTTTTCATTAGTGCACTAAGTAACAACAACATTTTCCCTTTTCTGTGCAGATAAAACTGGAGATCGCTTAAGTGATGAAAGTTCTAAAAAGGCTGATTCTGACTCACATCCCGAAAATTGGACTGATCATGAAGCTAGTGACCCACCTGCATCATCACCTCCAAAACAGGTAAGTCAGAATACCATTCATAATTTTTATTTTTAAAAAAGAATTTTACTGTTTTTATTGTTTACTGTATTTTTTTTCTTTTTTTTTTTTTAAATGCACAGGATGGGGAAAGAGAAAGAGATCGTAAAAGCAAATTATTCACTAGGGATCGCAACTCCAATCCACCTAAGGCTAAAAAGCAACTTAGTGTTGTAAGTTTTGGGGAGCAACAATCAAGGACTAGTAATGGCGCTCACAGTGGTGAAACAACACCTAGCGAGGTTTATACATATAAAATGTTTTAATGTGTTTCCTTTTATACCGGAGTGTTATTTTTTTATTCTCCTTGCTTTCTTTTTGACAGCCCCGCAAAATTGTTTTGGAACAACTATCAAAAATTTTACCAGCCGACGACATTCCTCCAGATCACCTAGTTCTTGTTAGTGCTTCAGAAATTGGTGGCATGGCTATTGCCAATCGCTTATCTGATTGGCAAACTAAGGTTGTTGCAACAGCTGGAATGGGAGATGTGAGAGCTGCTGTTAACTGCCTTATTGGTAAAATTCAGAAATTGTGAGTAAATTGTGTACCTGCAGCCTCTTAGGAAAATTCAAAGATTTTGTTTTACATTGAACTATTTTTTTTCCAGCTGTAATTCAAGTGCCAAAGCTCCAACACCCATGAGAGTTTTGTTAGTCGGCGGAGACTCTTTTGTGCATTCTGTCTTAAGGTGTTATGTTGAGCAACTATCCATTAAGCCACCAGATTGGCAAAATTATCTACGTTTTCTCTTTGTACCCCTTGGTAATAATTATTATACTGGTATTTAAGTGCATACATTAGTTTTTTAACAAGCATCATGATTACTTATAAATTATTTATTGTGTGCCTCAGGTGGTAGCTGGCTCGGTCGGTATTTGTGTTCACTAGATGCAAATTATGCATCAGCATTTGGGGGGGATGCTTGGCGAGAGGTTGTGGAAAGGGCGGAGAGAGGTGAATTATGTAAAGCGGATTGGCAAGAGGTGGTGGGGCGCATTTGCCGGTACTTGCATAATACCTCTGGAGCCTTATTGCATCTCCCAGTTGCTGAAGCAATGCTGACTTACAAGGAGAAAAGGTGGAACAGAATTGTTCTAGTCCACATATTGACACTTCTGGCCATTGCAAATTGTATTTTCTAATTGAATTCATTTGTTGTTTGTTTTCAGTTCTGATGAAGAATCTTCCCAAATATTCATTCCTTTCATGAATGTAAGTATAATTCTCATCTACTCTGGTTTTATGTTTGTTTGAATTTTTCTGAATAAACTTTGCTTTAATTTATTCTGCAGGAGGTGCGACTTGGCTCTCAAGAATCAGCGTTGTCTGCATCTGTGGACCTTGAGGAAAATGCATCATCTGTGATATCTGGTTCCCCACCATCACATTCTCAATTAGGCCTGCTTGGATCTCCAGCGGGTATTACAAACCAACAGATTTCAGTTCTACCTAATGATCGGAAAGGAGAACGTATTACCCCTCCCTCTTCTCCTAATATTAACACTGTCTATGTTGGGCCATCTCGGTATGCATTGAAGTCTACATTATGGTGTATTCTGTCTTTAAATTTTGGTTTAACATTATTATTATTATTGTAGGGATAGTCCACAAGCTGAACCAATGGAGTTGCAATTAGATTATTGGCTTTGTAGACCAGCTGACACACCACAAGGATCAGCCGGCAAAGCAACGAAGCCTGACTCAGCCAAATCAACATTAAAAATGGCGTTTCGTTCATTACAAGTTGCGAGGGCTCCGCCTACTGGCGAGTTTCCTCCTTCCTTTACTCCTCAACAAATTCAGCTTCAGCAACAGTGGCTCCAGCAACAATATTTGTTTTTAAGTTATTGCACAAAAGAAAAGAAACAGAAAAGTATGATTTGTGAGTTTATTACTTAATCTGTGGTCTTTAAATATTGTCTCTCACAAATGTTCTTGTTTACAGTTATGAGGTTAGGGAAAAAGAAAGAGAAAGAGCGAGAAAGTGAAACTGGAAAGAGCCAGTCAGTTGATGGAGTGTCAAGACTGATTTGTTCTCCAAAAATTCATAACATTCCATTAAGAGGTTAGTTTTTTCTTTCAAGTGACATAGAAATTGACTCTTATTCAAATTCACAATGAACTAACTTTGTTTTTCTTTGCAGTGAGCATTGATGGAATAGAATGGTCAGGTGTTAAGTTTTTCCAACTGTCTGCACAATGGCCAACACACATAAAGCACTTTCCCGTGACATTATTGGGATCAGCATCATCTCCAATTGAAGTATCCTAGCGGTGCCAAGCCAGAATATTAGAGAAATATCATTTGATTGTTTAATTCTATTTTTCTGTTAAGATTGTACTGTTTACAAATGCTGATATTATTTTAGAATATTATACTTTTTGTTCTTAGTACTCATTACAGGCACAAGCCTGATTTCCTAGTCACTCCCATTCATATCACCAGTCTGTTCTTTATGACATCTAAATTGAAATATTTTATCATTAAATTTAGTAATAAAAAATATTGAAGATATAATTATGTAAGTACTTTGTGTTTAGTGTGTTATAATTTTTTTTTTAGGACTTAGCACTTAACTGTGCATTTTCTGTTGGCTGTGTACTGCTTAGGAATCACCTAGGTATGTGTTTGTTAGAGGTATGATTCATAAGGTTGTTTCCTTTTTATGTTGTTTTTATTTATTAACTGAAGTCTTGATTTTAAGTTAGACCTGATCCTTATAGTTTTATATTGTTACAACTATACACTGGGATCATCTGTAGTCCATACAGAAAACCAAGAATGAATTATTATGGATGCGGAACCCAGAGAAATGCAATTTCAGTGAAGTTGGCTATCTTTGATTAGCTTTTTCAGCATATCCATCTTTCCTTGTCCTTTAAAATTTTTCTGTACTAAAGCTGATGCGTCTAATAACCAACACCAGTGCAATTTTGAAGTCATGAGCCTCAATATAATGCCATATTATCCCTCTGAAAAAAAAGTTTAACTAGATTCATGAAAGTTCAGTATTTGAATTTCTTCTTGCCCTTTGCTGACTGCATCTTTTGATTCTATTAGAAGATAACCAAGTGCACAGTCCTAGTCATGTTATGTCCTGGCAATAATATTTGCTGTTGACTGATTGTATGCAGCTTCATAATATATAATTAGCATTGTTTTCTTTTTGTTTTTTTTTATTTATATAACATATATACTGTATTTACCCTGAGTAATAGTAAGCAAATGTAACTGCATTTACATAATCTCCTGTACCTTTAAACCAAAGATAATTTGAAGAAAAGCATAAAACACAGATGCTACATTTCAAATTTGTGCTCAAATCAGTAAAATCCAATATTTGGACTAGCACCTGATGAATTTCTGCTTTTATGGAAGCAAGTTTTGTTCAGAGAAATTGTGACAATACAGAATGTGGTTATTATAATGTTAATGCAAATGTAAATAAAGCTTGTAGTTACCAATTGCAGAAATTAGAGCTTAAAATGAAATAACTTAATACTTTCAATCCCGATTGATATGCTCTTAAAACTTGATTTGGAAAGGCTGTGTTTTTTATGCTTTTATGAAGAGGGTTAGTGACAAAATTGGTAGTGATAAAGTCAAACTGTGAATAGATATGCAAACAAATCTCCCCTTCCCAGTTTTCTAAATCTGTTAAGTATGAAGTTATTGACAATAAACATGAAACAAGTTGGCCAAAACTCCTCTGTTTACTTATCAGTGTGATTGAGACATGAATGTAGACTTCAGAAGTTTCTCTTTGTTCTTACTAAATGCTTCCTTTACTCCCTCCTACAAAATAATTATCTTATCTTATCTTAAACTTTTTTGCAGCTTCTACAATAATGTTTCCCTTTTGCAATGAACTGCAATTCTGCAATGTTAACCAAAACTTAGTCATTAAGTGCTTCTAGTCAATTTGTACTCTATCAAGAAGTTTCTTTTAAATACGAAAGAACTTTGTTTAGAGACTGTATTTGATTTATGGTCAGCTATGGACTGTAAACTTCTGGTTAACTTCTACATAGCTAATAATGCAATGGGAAATTTTTGTGGTAAACAACGGATATTTGAAATAGTAGTCTTTTGTCAGAAGAGGTATGCTGCTTTGTGTGCTTTGTATGTTGTATCACAATTTTCTCATTATTTAGAGCATTTAGAGAGAGGGAATATGTGATGAACATTCCATTCCTCTACCACCTCATAATGCTCCTAATAGTTGAATCCATTTCTTACTTATGTGACTATATCTCTGCACTGCTCCCTTTTCTCTCAGTCCTTTGATTGTGACATTGAACTTTTGAAAGATTTGTGTTTTAAAGCCAAATAAGTTTATGGAATTAAACCAGAACCATTTTTGGGAAACGCACAAGGTAATTAAGTGGTATTATAAAAGACTGGCATTATGTGGCCAAAAAAAACTTTCTCTATGATGTCTCCTTAATTATTTTAGATAAGAATCTCTTCAAGCTAAAAGAATACAACATGTATGATTTTATTTCAAGCTTTTTGTGCTTAAGAACTGATATTACTTGACATATTAATAGAGATGTTTAGTATATTACAATTGCTTGGAGTGAAGGTATTAGATACCCATTTTAAACCCTTAAGCTGCCAAGGATAGAACACATAATAATTTGTATACTCTCATTAAGTTATATTCCTGTTTATCTCCCCCCCCCCCCCCCCCCTTGTTTTTTCTTTTTTCTCTTTTCTTTGTAAGACTTTCTATTTACTGTAATTACAGGAAGTCTGCCAGAGTTTCATATTGAAAACAATTCATGAATAAAATACATCAGATCTTTGTTTGAATTGATCCTTTCTCAACCCCAGCTGTACATAGCAATACATATCGCTGAGATTATGAAAAATAGTAGCCAACAATTGTCATCTATCGATTTTGGATCGCCAGTCGGGACTGGCTACCGGCTGCAATCCAAAATCAAGAGAGCCCAGGTAGTAGCCACGGCTTCCCGTATCCCAATACATTTTTGAATGAGGAAATATCCAAGCCTTATGTGCAGATCCAATCTTTTTGGGCACTCATTTACATGAAAAGGACAGTAACATAATCACAGACATACTTCTAATTGACTTTAATATATATTTCTTTATACATGTATGATAAAGGCACTACCGTAATGTTTTTACAGATGTCATAGTTTATTGCATGTGCTCATTCACATACCAATACAGGTATTTACAATAGACTTCACTAATTTAATATGATAAATAATGATTTTCAGCCAAACTAGTTCAAAAAAAAAAATTCATAGTACAAAAAAACAAAATTCCCATAGAATCATTACTCAAGAATTTCAATTTATGAAAACTATCAAAAAATTTCTGACTGCAAGATTGTGAACTACCACAGCTCAATTTTCCCCCAACACCTAGCACCTTGTAAAAAGTCATGTACAAGAAAAATCAGCGTAAAGTAAATAAATAAAGGGTTTTAAATGCCTGATGTTGAAACTAAGTGTGCTCTGATTTTCAGAATAATCTATGTACTACATATGTACAGTATGGCAAGTTAGGACAAAATCTGGACATGGAAAGGTAATCTAAAAGCTATCACTCACATTTCCTTAAACTTAAGCCCTGTACTGTTAAATGTTAAGGATGCAGTCTTATATTTAATGGCGAGAGATGAGATATGTCACTGGGTCAAAAGTCAAAACTATGCCAAATAAAATTGAACATTATTGACATTAAGGAAAATTGCATAAAACACAAATGCATTTTAATGTACAGGAGTAAACCCTATGTTTCCCTAACCACATGGCACATTTGAATTATACATAAATACATAGTCATGGAATGTACAAAATTCACACATGCTGGGGGGCTCAACACCATAAAGAGGAACTGTAGCCTCTATAATTACACCTATGGCACAAGCTTTCTTCTGCCTAAGTGAGCAATGTCAGTCTTCCAATTCGCTAGGTCATGTGTGGAACCATTCATATCACAAAAAAAAGAGGCTCGCCACGTCCCACCCAGTTAAAAATCGTTTATCTTATATGCTAACCGCACCCGGTCCCGGAAGAAGCTCCAGGAACTGGTACGGAATGTGCAGGTTGATGCTGTTGTGCTCGACGAGCAAGTGTCCGCGGCGCGGTGACGCACCCAGCACTAGGACCTGGTCACCTTTCAGCAGCTGAACATCCGCGCTGCCGTCGTCTGAAAATGTAGAACAAAATTTATTATTACAAAATGCCGACAGCACAATACTGTTTAGCGACCGGGTAACGGGGAAGGACTCACCAGGGAAGGGCATTTTGATCATCCTGGTCTGGGGGTAGCCCAGCTTGGTGTTGCCCGTGACGGTGTAAGAACGGCTCGGGGGCACGGGCGGCGGCCGTTCCTGCAACAACAAAAACGACACGGAAGATTCAGGAACACTGTGTACTGCGAAAGATCATCCAGGACACGGGGGCGTCGGAGTATGGGGGTCACTCACCAGGTCCAGCCCGAACAAGGTGCACGTCTGCTGTATGACGTCCGGGTCGGGCGGCGGCGTGCCAGCAATGGGCTGCGGCCTCGGCCTGGAGATGGTGCCGGTGCCGTTGGCGCAGGGTCCTGGCGCCGCCGCCGCTGCAGCCGCTGCCGCCGCCGCCGCCTTGACCGCCGCGCCGCCGCCGCCCGTCCTGCCGCCGTGGCCGTGCGCGGGAGAGGCCAGGGCGGCGGCGGCAGCCGGGGGACTGCTGGGCATGGTGGGGCAGGTCCCCGAGCAGGCCGCCCTGGAGGCCATGCTGCGGCGCAGCGCGGGCCAGCGCTTGCGGGCGCGGTAGCCGCGCCACTGCGACTGGATGCGCACCGCGCTCGTGTGCCTCGTCTCCCAGCGCGCCGCCTCCAGCTGCTGGCGGGCGCCCTCGCTCAGGAAGATGTGGCGCTTGCCCAGCGCCCAGCCCATCGACACCTGCGACTGCGAGTGCTTCTGCGGCTCGGGCTCCAGCAGCACCTGCAGCTGCTGCATCAGCTGCGCGCACTCCTCGGACGCCTCGGCGGGGGCGGGCGCCACCTGCGCGTGCGGCCCGTGGCGGGACGCGTGCGACGCGCCGCGGTGCCCGGGCGCCAGCAGGCGGTAGCGCGCGTTGAACGCCTTGAAGCGCATGCGGTGCGGGAAGCCGCCGGCCATCAGGTTGACCGTCTCGAGCACCTGCAGCGACCGGATCTGGCGCATGACGGTGGCGCGGTCCAGGCGGCTGGGCGCCTCGGTCGCGTTGGAGCGGATGCAGCGGATGAAGTGCGGGCGCGCGTGCACCAGCGTCCGCAGCAGGTTGTCCAGGCGCGTGTGGAAGTCCTGCGTGAGCGTGGACACGGGCTCGTCGCCGTTCAGCCTGCGGGAGAGAGAGGAGCAGAGCGTTCGGTTAGCGTGATCGCCGTGGGCTCCGCCGCGCCGTGTCGACCTACTGACTGCCCCGCTACTTACAGGTCCGTGTGCGAAGTCGGTGATATCCTAAAGCTAACTCCGCGGGGCACCGTCTCGGACGAGAAGAGCGCCTTGAGCTCGCTGCCGAACAAGTGCGTGGCGAAGCCGAAGCCGCACGTCTGCTTGTGGAAGACGGACACCAAATCGTCGGGGACCACATCCTTGTTGGTGTCTGCGGAGGCGAAAGAGTTACAACGTCAAGACCAACGAAGAGAAAAGTACTTGCAATGCGCTGGGTGAAGGAAAGTACTCACCGAGGAAGTCGCTGGCGTCGTACACCACCCTGCCGGCGAAGTGCTGGATGCCGAATGAGCGCGCCTCCAGCGGTCGGGGTTCGAACAGGCGCGGGTTCTGGCGGTGCTGGGCGCGGACCTTTGCCAGGTACGACTCGGACGAGCCGCGCACCGAGCACTCCACGTCCAGCATGCTGAGGAGCCCCGTCCTCTGCGGGAGCGCGGGAGGCACAGGGTCAGTTACGGTACAAGCACGGACGCGGGCGACGTGGCCACGCCGAGGGAGTGTCTACAACGATAAGCACCAAGTGTCTACTCACGAGGGAGGAGATGAGGTCGATGCACGGTACGTTATCCACGTAGTCCACCTCCACCTCGGTGTGGATCCCCTCGTCGCGGCACGACTCGATGGACGACTTGAAGATGTGCGTGTTGTAGAAGTGCTGCATGGTCTCGGCGCAGAGGTTGATGCAGAGGTGCTCGAGCTGGCTGGGCTTCGGGTCCTCGAAGCCGAACATGTCCAGGATGCCGATGAAGCCGTCGGTGGCGTGACGCACGGCGTTGTTGAGCGCCGCCATTGACTTGCTCGACTTGGAGCCCGACGTGCCGGCCGTGCTGGCGTGCTGGCTGAGCACGTCCGCCTGGTTGTGCACCGACTCGTTCGAGTCCGAGCTGAGCGTGCCGAGCGTGGAGCCGAGCGTGGAGCCCAGCGTGGAGCCGAGCGTGGAGCCGAGCCTCTTGAGGCTGTTGGCGCGCCGGACGATGGTGGCCACGGTGCGGCAGTACAGCGCCTTGGCCAGCGAGTCCCTCGTCATGTTAGACTGCAAAGAGAGGTGTCGGTGAAGCAGTCCGTCTCGGATTTCAAGAGTTGAATATTGGCCGTAACGAGCGGGCGTCGCGTTCACTCACCATGTTGGCGTCGCACACGGAGCGCACCAGCTGGCCGCGGGCGTTGTGCGTCCGGGAGGTGAGTCCCCGGAACAGCGCGGTCCCGGACACGCCCAGCAGGTTGGCGACGGCCTTGAGCTCCGCTTCGCCCTGCACCGAAAGCTCGACGCCCGGGCCGCGGTCCGGGCCGTCCAGCACGACAAACTGCACGTTGCCGAGGAGCAGCACGGCGGCCAGGACGCGCACCACGTCCAGGAAGGGGATGCCGAGCACGGCCAGGCACTGCTTCCACGCCTGGAAGCGCGCCGCGTCCTCGGCCTCCTCTGCGGCCGCGGCCGCCGCCGCGCCGGGGTCCGCCGCGCTGCCGCCCGGCCGCAGCCCGTGCCGGAGGTAGTTGAGGTTGTGCACCGAGTAGCCCTCCAGGTTGAGCTTGGCTGCGGGAGAAACACGGAGGAAGCAAGGTGTGAATTAGACCAGGCAGCTCTGGAGATGGGAACGGGGCATTCCAGAGGCACGCTGGGCTCGGGCAGGGCCATAAGCCATAAACGCGTCCCTTTCCGCGCTCATTCGAGCGCGTTACATGTGCATTAAACGCACTTCAGCAGGACGAAGGACGAGACCCCGTGTTGTGCAACGCGCAACCGGTTTGCGGTGCGGATCCTCCTCTCCACCGTCCTGCAGCCGATGGCCCCCCGACGACGAAGACACTCGGGCGCGGCCCGGTGAGCCGGCCGGGGCCAGGGGCCAGCCCAACCGGAAAACTCGAATCGTTCCGAAGAATTAATCCCCGCGCCTGCTGCGGCAGGATCCAATGCGTGACTAAAAACCGGAAAAATGTCCACACATTCTGCAGCTCGCTCATTTAGCTCATCACGCACCTTTCATAATTTTTTTTAACACAATTTTGTTGTTTTTGTTGCAGCTCGCAGCGGCCGGAGCTCGCTGGCTCGGCAGGCAGGAGGCAGGGCGGCACCAGGAGGTAGGAGAAATAGGGAGGGAGGAGGAGGAGGGGCGAGGGAAGGGCCGGACGGGGCATGTATGTATACGGCCGGGCCGAAGGGACGGGACAGGACGACTTGTGCAGCCTGCTCGGCTTGGCTCGGCTGGCCTGGGCTGGCCGGGCGGCCGAGCCTGGGCCCCGGCCCGTGCAGTGCTCCACGGGTCACAACAGATTCCAAGCCCCTCCGCTCCGCCCCGCCCCGTCCCGCACCCCGCCCCCTTCGGTACCCGACATTCAAGCCCCACGGGCCCCACCCCACCCCACCCCACCCTACAGGGCCCGGAGCAGAGCATTGTTCTCTCTTCAAGGGCACAACACGGCAGCCATCTCCCCACTTGCCTGCGGCTCCCAACTACTTTCAATTGCTTTCTATTTCGCGCACCGTTCGTTTCGGTACGAATGTGTCGATGGAGAGACTCGACGCCCGACGTCGTCGCGGAGGACAGTGCCCCGTGGGACTTGTGGCTTTCCCGTTAGGGACGCTCGCTCACCTCGCTCCTCGGGGGTGAGGCCCGCCAGCAGCTGGTAGAAGATGTGGTAGTTCCGCTCGTTATGCGCCGGCCGGATGACCCGCGTCTGGTCCAGGAAGTAGCAGTGGATCTTGGTGCGGTACAGCGCGCCGTCCGTCACCTGCACCTCGATGAAGTGCCCCTGGAATCAGGAAAGGGTGGTCAGTCTACGCTTGGGAGGGAGGGTGCGATCACACTGTTGCGGGTATGGACACTTACTATTCTGCTGGACTCGGAGTTGGAGGCGGTCTTGGCGCTGCCCAGGGCGCGCAGCACGGTGAAGGCGGCGGCGAGGTGCTTGAAGGCGTCCGTCTCCGGGCCGCCGCCCGCCACGTCGAACAGCTGCCGGAGCAGCAGCATGGCCGCGTACGTCTTGCCGGAGCCGCTGCAGCCTGCGGGGTCAGCAAGTTTATCGGTCACAGGCTCCGCCCCGACAGGACAGCCCGCAGGAGGTCCTGCTGCTCCTGCTCACCTGAGAGGATCATGGCCTGCGGGTAGCCCGTCTCGGCCTGCTGCCTGACGGCGTCCTGCACGACGCGCAGCAGCTGCGGCGCCAGCGGCACCTCCCGGGTGGAGCTCAGGGTGAGCGGGTTGCCGACGTCGTGGTACGCGTTCATCGACAGCAGGATGGGCCCCACGTTGGTGTGCAGCTGGTTGGCGGCGAAGCGGCCGTGCAGGCACTTGAGCACGGCGTCCTCGGTGAGCGGGCCCGGGAGGTGGATGAGGTCGTGCAGGTCGGCGTACTGGCTTGGGGTCTGCAGTTGCGCCTGGCTGGGCGGCCGCGACAGCTCGCCCGGGGTGTGCCGGCCCGCCAGCGCGTGCGGGGACTCCTGGGAGGAGCACGGGAGAGCAGGGTTGGTGACGTGCGGAGTAACATCCCTTAGGCGTATACTTGACCGAGTCCACGAGGGTTGGGTTGCCTACTCGTGCCGTGACGCTAGGCAAACCCGCCGGTACAACATGACAAACGAAGAAAGCAGGGTCATGTACGTTACCTTGTGCTTCGCGCTGGCCTGCTTGGGCGTGTGGGGCGGGGTGGGCGGCAGCTGCAGGGGGAGGGTGGACTGCGGGGGCGGCGCCGACGGCGGCGGGGGTGGCGGGGGCGGGGCATGCTGCTGCTGCTGCTGCAGCTGCAGCGGCGTCGGCGGCAGCGGCTGGTGGATGATGTGGCCGGGATGCAGAATCCCTACGCACTTCTCTGTACGCGCAAGTAGGATAAACGAAAGTCAGTGGGCGGGTTCATGACAATCCAAACACACTACCGAGGAACACCCAAGAAGCCTCTGCCGCTGCTCCCCGAAGCAGGGGTGTGTGTTAATTGTCCGACCTATCTTTGTCCGACCCTGCGATTTCCCCAAAATCCAAAAAAGCGCTGTCCGACCTGGATTTTGTCCGACCTTGTTTACACGGGTAAATTGGAGGTAAAACCAATCGTGATGTATCGAGAGCCCCCACCCCGCCTCCCGTCCTGACCCGACCAGCGTCAGTAACAGCTTTCATATCTGCAAAATTCGCCAAAATTATACAATAAAAATTCACGAAAAAGTCTTCATTGCCTGAATGGCAGGAAGCAAATCCGCTCGAAACCGAAATTTTTAATGCATCAGTAACGATTGTAGTAAGGTTGGTTGGATTGAAGTTGGCAGCCCTGGAGGGACACATGAGAGCTTCCCGGATCAGGCTAGGTCCGGGTCGTTTCGAGTTCGAGTTTGAGTCATGTGTATTTTTTAGATAGTATTTTGATTAGACTCTACGCCGGAAGTAGCCCGTTCGAGACAATCGTAGGGAGCTCTCCGATGACTCCAGCAGTAACGGTTGCAGCAAGGACAGTTCGTTTCATCCGGTGCGTTCGGTACGGCGTTTTTATTCATTTTCGCTTTCGCGGTTTGAACAAAACTTTTAGCATCTGTGCAAAGTATCGGCGTGAACAAAAGATATTCAAGTTGTGTCAGATAAGACTATTCTTTAGCAAAAGTCATAAATCGGGACTGTGAGTGATGTCAAGATCGCCAATAAGATGGCCCAAGTCAAGTCATGCCCCTGGTCACCTATGTCAGCTGCCATTTTGTGGACCATTGACTGGATGAACGTCTCCGGGGGACTCTGCTGGTAAGTTTTTTACCTCAACGGTCTTGTTTAGTATAAGTCATCCTGGGCGAACATTCGAACATCGCAAATATTACGGCTGTCACTTTATCCTAGGTGGTTATCATAACCTAACTAGTGACCACTGCAGTGGCTTCGACGTTCATATTCGTTTTACCTCCAATTTACCCGTGTAAACAAGGTCGGACGTGTTAATAAACCAGGTTCAGGGAGAATCTCAGATTTTTAATGTGGCTAGACCCCTAGGCTGGTCCTGACACAGTGCCGTGCTCAGAGCCCTCTGGCAGCTGGCCGGTTTTGACGGTTGTTGGCGACCAGTAGTTGGCGCGGGGTATTGCCGGGAGGGGTATGAGCGGTGTATTCCGAAAAACCAGGTCGGACAGCGCTTTTTCGGTCTTCGGGGAAATCGCCAGGTTAGGCAAAGATAGGTCGGACAAACTAGCCGCACCGCGAAGCAGAAGCACCACTCGTCGTCAGCTCATCTCACCTGGACTGGGCATGGGCTTTGGGGCCACGGGCGGGGCGTGGTTCTGCCCCCCATGGTGCGGGCCGAGCCCCTGGCCGTGGCCCTGGCCCCCGGGGGGGCCCTGCGGCCCCTGCGGCCCCTGGCCGGCCGCGGCCCCGCCCTGGACGTGGAGCCGGTTACGCAGCGTCACCAGCTCCGTGCTGAGGCTGCGCAGCCGCTGCTGCAGGTGGACGGCCTCGTTGGAGGACGATGCATCTGTAACATGTGCAAGCAGAGGGCGGTGAGTGAGGGGGCGAGGTGCGGGAGCGGGTGCGGGCCGCGTCACTGTGCAGCACACGAGGGTCACAACCGAGGCTGATGAGTACCGAGCTGCCCGGCCCGGCCCGGCGCGGGGCAGTGTCGCTGTCCCACGGCTAGCACTGTGCGCCGCGGTTCGTAAACGGGTCGTAAGTAGGTAAAGGGCTGTTGGCCGCGGGGCGGGGCCCGGCCGCAGGGCCGCGGGGCCTAGCGCGCTGGCGTGCAGCGGTGCCAATGGGCCCGGCCCGCCCGGCAGACATAACATGGCAGAGGTTATTAACAACGGCTGTAAAAGGGCTCCGAGGCGTGGCGAAAGGGGGAAGGGCGGTGCCAGACCGGCACCGGCGCGACGCGGCGGGCCGGGCCGGGCCGGGCCGGCCTAGGGGAGTGATAAAGAGGCCCCGCCCCGCCCCCCCCGCCCCGCCCCGCCCCGCCCCGCCCGGCGCGGCCATCGCGTGGCCAGGCGCTCTATCAAGTAGGATTCCCACAACACGTCACTTCATTTTCTCCCGCGCCGCGCCATCGCCATCGCCATCACCCGCCCGACCCGACACTGCACGCCGTGGTACTGTCCGTAACGTAAAAACATCTACAGTCGTTACGGCCAAAAGTGCTGCGTGTCTCGACGCCCAGGCCGCGGCCGGGCCGGGCCGCTCGCGTTGGCGTGGCAGCCGGGCCGGCGACGGGGAACGGGTCGTTCGGCGCCCGCGGAGACACGGGTAGGCAACCCGGCCGGCTCATATACCCGTCCCCGCCCTCGCCGCCGCGCCTCGGCCGCGCCCACCCGGTGTCAACGACTCGATAACTCGACTGTCGGCGAAAATGCAAGGAGGGAGGGGCAACTTTCGGGCAAATTTGCCCATCAACCGCGTACGCCGCGAATAGACGAGGGGAGGGAGACGCAGAGAGTAGGCCGCTCGGGTCGGGTTGGGTCGTTCGGGGAGCGAGAGCCGGGCCGGGCCCAGCGAGGTGGGTCTGACTTCTTTACCACGTTAACGGCGCGACTGTTGTAAATCTGTTCGTCCGACTTTGCACTTGCCGAAGGGGAGAGAGAGAGAAAGAGAGGGAGCAAGAGAGGAATTTCTCGGGTACTCGCTCAGCTATAAGTGTACCCGCACCTCCACCTTTTCTCGGGGCCAGCGTCAAACTATCCCGCGCCGCACCCACCACACCCCTTCCCTGCCTCTGTCTGTAGTGAGGATGGGATAGAAGGATGCAGGAGAAGGTGGGGAGGATAGGACGAGGAAGGAAAGGCGATTACGAGAGGAGGGAAAACAATAAAGGGCCGGCCATGCAGTAATTAAAGAAGAGGATGAAATGCGAGAATGGAAGAGCGCGGTGCAGCGCGAGAGGGAAAAAGAAAAAGGGCTGATAGATTCAGAGGCTTGCGCGCCGGTTGGGCCGGGGTCGTAGGGCCGAAGGCAGCAGCCCCGGCCCGGACACGCGCGTGCACCTGTGTGTGAGTTAGTGTGTATGGCCGTATACATATTCATAGAGCGACGCATAGCTGGAAGCAAACAGGAGCATTTTAAACACAGGGGCAGATCGTGCGGGCTGGGCGCGTACGAAAGGTACACTGTCCGCCTTTAGCTTTACTTTGGTGCCCGTGGAACAGTTGCGCGGTGAACATCGAATTTTTATCCGCCCTAGTGTTAACTTTCAATCTTGCTCGACAGATTTCCATATTTCTCTTTCAACTCTTTGTCCAAGAGAGGCGCGCGTACATGAGCGCAGGGCAGGGCATGGAGGGTAGGGCAGGAGTGCGTAGGCTGGAGTGGAGTGGCCCAATCAGTCATTGTCAACATTTCTCTCCATCGTGTTGCCCCGCTCGGCTCGGCTCGGCTCGGCTCGGCTCGGCTCGGCTCGGCTCGGCTCGGCTCGGGGCTCCAGACCCGGACCCGCGGGCGCCCACGACGAAACGAGACGGGCTCGACCGGCCCGGGGGCGGGGCGGGCGGCGGCAGAACACAGGAATCTGGAAAGCGCTCTCTTGTGGGAAACTTGCACTTTCTGATCCATTTCCAGCCAGAGAAGAATGTCGGTTGCACTGTTCGGGAGTGGCACGTAGTCAACCCAGTAAGGATGGGAGAAAAACAAAAACACAGATTAAATTCAAATTGGAATGAAATAATCTTTTGGAGATGGCGGTTCACAAAATATAGAGAGCTCACCCAAATTATTGACCCCTCAGCCAAACAGATCCAGCAGTGGCCGTCCGGACATGCATGTAGTGTTGAGAGACATTCCAGCCCCGCTGTCTCGCTTCCTCACCTCGCTCGGCCCCCTCTGCCCGTCTTTCTCACTCAGGTCCCACTGTGCCCCGAGGCGCACTGCCCGCCCCGCCCCGCCAGTCAAAGAGGACTGGTTCCTTGAGCACTCCTGGACTCTCCTGGTCTTCGTCTGATGCCACCAGAAAGTGTTTTTCTCTTCCCCCCCCCCCCTCTCTCTTTCTCTCTCTCTCCTCTCCGCCACTCCGACACCCAGGCGGCGTCAGAATGGGAGAGAGAGAGAGAAAGAGAGGCTAGGGTCAGGCCCATGTGGGTCATTATCATCATTATATGGGCCCGTCCGGGCTTGCTTTTACGTCCTAATTACACCGCCATCAGCGTCATCAGCGTAATCATCATCATCATGATCGTCGTCGTCGGATGTCATCTATCAATCATCCACGCGAAAATCATCACGGGTGAACCTAAAGCCGCGTGCTTTGGACGCAAAAAAGCTTTCAATGTCGAGTGTTTGCTCTGGCCAAGTAATTGCTATTCCGGCAGCGCGAGCAGGGTAGGGAGCGCAGGGCCGCACGCGCACGCGCCGGGCAAAGCGATCCCGGCCCGGAGCGGATCTACCGCGATCGACAAGGACCCAATCTCGTGGTGGAAGTCGACCGACCGCAGGCCCGCCCCGCCCCGCCCCGCCCCGCCCCGCCCCGGTCAGAAACACGAGCAGGGGCCTAAGACCCCTGCGCCGTGTCAGGCGCGGCCGCCCACGGCCAGAGACAACGGCGTCGCGTCGGGCAGAGGAAAGCTCGCATGTCGATTGGGCGAATAATCCATTCATAGACTCGGGCCGATCAGACGCGTACTCTGGGGTTTCCGGTGTTGCCGCAGCCGCGTGCAGCGGGCCGAGAGGACCTCTCACCTCTCGCCCGGGACAGGGGGGGCCGGCCCGGCGGGCACGTCGGCAACGCTGCGCGCTCAGGGCTCACCGAGACATACTGGCGCTCGCCTTTTCACGCGAAATTTGAGACTGCGAAAGGGTTGCGCGGATCCGGCGGGGAAAAAAAGAGGACGGCCGCGCGGGAACTGAGGCGGCTGAGGAGGAATATGCTCGAGAGTGCGGCGGTCCTCCAGGACTAGAAACCGACAAATCTTTGAGAAGAAAAAAAAAATCGTTGTAAATGTACACGCATTAGACTTCTATGCGTACTCCTTTCACAACAAAAAAAAAATGACGTTTCTCTCGGAATAAAGAAAAAAAAATATTTCAGAGCGAAAACGCGTATTTTATGGGCGTGTATGAGCAAGGGTGTAGTGCCGGTCCTGGGCCGCCTCGGCGCGGCGCTGCGCTCGCGTTTGCGGGTCCGTCGTTTGCGGGCGTAATACCATATCATTTGGGCCGGCCGGGCCCGGCCCGGCCCGGTGACTTGGCTCGGGTTGGGCCGGGCCGGGCCGGGCCGCAGGCGGGCAGACCCAGACAGTGCAGGCAGGCAGCACCCGGCCTCCGCTCGCGTTTCGCCCCGTCCCGTCCTCTTGTCCTTGCCCGTCGGATGCCCCTTCCCAATCCTCCACAAACGCCCATCGTTATGGAAAAAAAAATTAAAAAAGGGAAATGGCGGGGGTCTTGCCGCTCTCCTGCATCTCTCTACATTACACACACACACACACATGCGCTCTCCTTTCCTTCATGCGCACTCTGAAAATCAGTCGTTGGTTACGCCCAAAAGTCTAACACTAAGGTTTCCCGAGCAATCAGCCGGTCGGGTGGTCGGGTCGGCTCGGCCCGCGCGCACATCACATCACATGCGTGGGGGCGAGGCTGCGTGCACTTTCACTTGTCGCTCAATAAGGGCTCAGCCTGGCGGGCCGGGCCGGACCGGGGCGCACCCGGCTGGACCGCTCCATTGTGAAAACCCCAACCAAGCGGGTAAAAGTAAAATAAGGCTGCAGGAGCGGAGCGGAGCGAAGCGTTGGCGCTTGGAGCCGGTCCCCGCCGCCTGATGGGTATGCAGTCCCGGATGGAGCGGTGCGGGCGGGTTGCCTAGTACAAAGTGCGCGGGGTTAATCAGCCACCAGCGGGGGCAGGCGGAGCACTCCCCCGCGGCTCGTGCGTCCAAGTCTCCGCCTAAAGCGCCCCTCTGAAGGAAGGAAACCAGGTTCGCACGTAGTCACACGTCTCTATAGGCAAACCCCAAACCCTTGCTTCAGCTGTGCGTGCGAGTGCAGACGCTCCTGGCTCCGGATCGGCTCTTCGACTCCATCGTCCCACCGCTCCGCTCCGCGCCGCCCCGCCCCTCCCCGCCGCGCCGCGCCACGCCCCAGACCGGTGCAGCGCGTGCATCTCAGGTAGTGAGGTGGTAGCGCTGTCAGTGATCCTAACGGTCTGGCATCTCGGCTGTCGAAAGTGTCCGAGGGCCGCACGGGGCCGCAGGGCAGCAGGAGCGGCGGCGGCTTCTATAACCCTATACCACCCGAGCAGAGCAGGCGACATGGGAGGCGCCCCGCGGTAGGGAAGTGCAAGGCTACCCCCACCCCAAAAAAAAAAAAAAAAAAAACGCATATGAAAATTATCCGCAATTGTGCAAGACTGTGGATCACATTTACGTGAGTTCTTTCTCTTTTTTTCCGCGCAGCGCGTGAAAGCTGATTAGCCGCCTGCTAACGCCATTTGCGCAACGCCGTGGTGTGCGCACGTGCGCCGCGCCGCGTCATGTTGTAATGTCTTTGTCGTGTTATGTCGGGGAGGGGCCGGGCCGGGCCGGGCCGTCCGGGGTAGTGCGGTCTCCCTAAGGTCAACGCCAACCCATCCGGGCCTCCGGGCACACACCTGTTTCCGTTAGTACTACCAGAAGAAGAACGTGTATGACGACGACGTGCATTCAAGCACGCACTCACGCACGCACACGGTTGCTATCTCGAGGCAAAACACTCTCTACTGACTTGAATTTTCTGTCATTAAATTCTGACGGCGTCACTCTAAAGCATTGTGCTGAGCAATGACATATACTCTTTTTATACATTTTTTTTTTTTTTAGCGAATCCCCAGCTGGAACGACCATTATGATATCATGGTTGAATGGACTTGGAAGGAATCTTCTCGATACATGAACCGGAATAAAAAGGAAAATAAGACAGGCGGCCACCCTCCTCGAGGTAAAGTACTGTGCTGCCAGCAGGGCACGGTACGCTTCACTTGCGCTCCATTGGTCACTCTTCTGCACCATGAAAGGCGGCAATAAGCCTATAATGGATTTCATACCAGCATTAAACGGCACTCACCGAGTACCTCCTCTCTGCAAATAACTGCCACTGGTGAATAATTCAGAGCAGATGCAAAACATGCAAACGCGCCCATCTCCTCGGCGCCGACTCGCGTAAAAACGGTGTGCAGAAAAGGAGTCTCGCGTGGGTTTAGGTGCGCCTGGCTGCGCTTTGGATGGAACGTGCCCCCATCTGAGTGGCGTCGTCCGACCGACGCGGGCCCCCATCTGAGTCCCCCATCTGCGGGCCGGGCCGGGGCCAGGCCCACGGCCAAGGAGAGCCCCTCCGGACAGACCGGGCCGGGCAGGACCGGCTCGGGAGGGCATTAGTTTCCGACAGCGACGGCGGCGCGGCGGCCCCGCGATGGGGCGTGGCGGGGTGGGGCGGGGCGGGGTGCGGCGGGGCGGGGTGGCCCGCGGGCCCAGACCCGACACCCTGACACGGGCCGGTCGTTAACCCTCACGCACGGGAGCTGCCATGTGTGTTGTTGGCGGTCGCAGATTGGCTTTCTGCGATCTGCTGTCCGGCTGTCCAGCGAGCGGCGTGGGTGGATTTTGCAACCCCAAACAACAACCCAGTGAAAATTCTCTCTTTTAATCCGAGTTTTTCCGTCGCATACGGCAATGTAGTCGCTGTTGATTCGCTAACAACAATCTGACCGATTGGCAATCAATAGACTGCGGCGCTTTGTCGCGTCGCGCCGAGTGCGGTTCGGTTCAGTTCAGTTCGGAGAGCGAGGCGTGGCGGGGCGTGGCGGGGCGTGGCGGGGCGTGGCGGGGCGCGGCGGCGTGGGGCGGGCTGGGTGCGGCCTTCTCCATAATGCGGGCAGCAGCAGCAGGCCTTCCCGAAATTAGATCGAAACGTGTCCAGAGGGATGAATAGCTTCCTGCTGAGAGGGCGACCTGTTTGATAGGCAAAGCCTCGGCTATTCTTCTTCTTTTCTAACACTTGTCAAAAACTGTTTTTTTCTTATTTCGCGTTGGACTTGACATAATGGACCCATCTGGAGACAAGTGTGATACTATCCCACTGATAAATAACCTATGAGAAAAGTCAAAAATGCACTTCGTCATAAGAAAAGTTAGATATTGGCATTCAGCTCCAAATCTCCCTTGAACGATTTGAGCCGACTTTTCCCCCTCGGGGGACCGGGCCCAGCTCACATTCTCGATGCGAGTCCGGCCCGGCCCGGCCCGCCGCGCCGGCTGAACCCGGTTCTGTTTGCCCGTCGCGACCAAATCTGTCAAAGTCGTTGATTAAAATTGGATGCCTGGGCGCGACGCGAGCCCGCCGTGTGCCAGAAACGTCTCCCCGCTAAAGTGATGCGTGTAATAAAGCGGGGATGAATCGAGTGGAGGTGGAGACGGACAGTAGGCGTCGCGTCGAGGAGAAGTGGTCTCCTTTTCCGCGTGTCCAGGGACCCGTGAAATTCGTCTCCCCCCGAGCGCAGGCACTTACTTTGGCCTCTTCACATGGCAGTGCGCGCAGTGCGTTCCTCCAACACACCTGCCTCTCTCGCGGCTCCTGAGCGAACTGGCCGCGCTTCACCACCTGTCTGCCAACAGTGTAGCCCCGGCCCCGGCCCGGCAGATAATAAGCGCCTCCGACAGCCCTAGGAGGGCCGCTCTGCGCACAGCTCCGCGTCCCCCCGGCGACCTGGGCATGGGCAGCCCCGTCGGCGGCCCCTCCCTCCCTCCCTCCCTCTCCTGCCCGGGCCCGCCCCGCCCCGCCCCGCCCGCTCGGCAGGCCAGTATATTGTGTGAGCCCATCAACCTGCTTCGACGCTCCACAGCCCCGCTTGTCTTTGCCAATTCAGCCGCCTCATCGTGCTGCGCTTGTGCTGCCGCCGACCGCCCCGCCCCGCCCCTCCCCTCCCCGCCGCCGGCTTTGACACTGTTACAATTTAGGAGACTTTAATGCCTTTCAGTCTTTTCGCATCCCCTCCAATCACCAGGTACGGTACAACCGTGCCTGGGCTTGAGCTGCGGGGCTGTGTTGACAAGGGCAGCCACGGCCGGCAGTGTGTTTGTTCTGGGCCTGAATCAGCCCTTCTGGCGGGTAGGGCCCTCCCTCCACCTGACCCCTCCGTCCGCCTCCGCGCCCATCCTTCTCCCATTCCGATTATTCTCCACTGACACCGCGTGGGGCGGGGCGGGGCGGGGTGGGGGGCATCACCCCACTCCACATCCCAATTTGAAGCTGGAAAAGGCTCCGTCGTCGTCCCCCGGCATTTAATGAAAACCCGATAGTGATCGCCCGGTCAATTTAGCGACCGTGACTTGCACTGGGAGGGGAGGGCCCTGGCCGGCCCGGCCCGGCCCGGCTGGCTACTCATTGGCGGCTGGACCAAAGAAGGAACGGACGGGGCCCTCCCTGGACAAAGCTTCTCCAGGAGGCGCTCCAGCAGTTCTCTCCAGCAGCGGCGGGCGCGGCGCAGTATGTACACTGCATGCAGCAGGCGGGCGGGCGGGCGAGCGCGAGGTGTAGGGCCGAGCGTCGTCCAGCAACAGACTCCAGGAGAGGGGGTGGGGGAGGGGGGGGCAGCTCCAGGCCCAGGACGGCGACGGGGAGAGATCTAGGCTAGATATCACAGGGACAGGGCGCGGGCCCTACGATGGACGTTAGTTCCGGGAGAATACAACGCTCTCTCTCCATCTCTTCGTCTCGTACATGCACACACACACACACACACACACACACACACACAAATACTCCGCGCATGAGACCCTGTGCGGCGTACCTTGCAGTTTCTTCTCCGTCTCCCAGAACTTCTGCAGCTCGGTGAAGTACTTGTCCAGAATGAAGACCTTCGACAGGCCCAGGGTGCCCATGCTCGCGCTCACTGCTCCCGCACTTCACTGCGTACGCCTTCTTTCACTGTAAGCCATCCATGGCATCGGGCGCGCTCACTGCACCACTTGACACACGGCACTCTGCGCACTCCACGGCACTCACTCGCGGGGTTCACATATCACTCGCGGGGCACTCGCAGGCACTCGTTTGAGGAGGCCCGGGCCGGGCCGCGGCTCAGGCGCAGGGTAAGGCGGGCGAGGCACCCGGTGCAGCGCAGCGCAGCGCAGCTCGGGCATCAACACGACCTGTCGGGTCGGGGCCGCGGTCCAAGCCAGACTGGAGCCAGAGAGCCCGGCTGGGGCTGGGGCTGGACGGGGAACGGCTAGGAGGGGGAGGGGCGCCGGGGCGGGGCGGAGGAGGGGGCACCGGCCCGCCCGCCCGCCCCTCCCCTCTCCAGCGCTCAAACAGCACCGTTCCTTGGGTCGGGATCCTCGGCCGCACACACACACACACACACACACACACACTCACGCCCCTCCGCAGCAGTGGCGCAGCGCAGGTAGACCAACCGCCACGTCCAGCCAGCAGCCTCTTCTGCCCGCGCCGCACCGCGCCGCGCTCACGTTGGCAGCACTTGCGTTACACTTGGGGTGAGAACCGCGACCCGCCCGGCACAGGGGATCGTTTAGGGGTGGGCCCCCACCCCGTCCACTGCACAGGGGCACGACTGCGGCTGTGGGGCGGGTAGGGTCGGGGGGTCAGTGACGCCGTTAAGGCAGGGACCGTGCGTCAATGAGTGCCATGCGAGGTCAGACTCGCTCTTTCGCGGGCAGAGTGTACATACGGGCAGGGCGAAGGCGCAACTAAGTCTGCTGGTGAGTGCAGAGGGCCAGGCGAGGGCCCGCGAGTGAGCGGGCCGCCCGCTTAAGGCCGACCCCCGATAGGGCAAGGTAGGAGGGGAGGGGAGGGGAGGGGAGGAGGGCAGTACAGGTAGTTGTACGCGGCGGCAGCCGGGCCGGGCCCCTCCCCCCTCTCTCCTCCCCGCCCCTCGCTTTTCCTCACTCTCTTATGCCCTTCTCATTTCTCTCATGCTCACCTCTCCTCGCGCGTCCGCCTCTTCCACCTCCGCTTGCTCTCGCTCTCCCGGCTCTCCGAAAATCTTCATCTCCACTCCCTCTCCTCCTCCTCCTCGCCGCCGCCCGCCGCGTCTCTCATCCACTGTTCCAATTGTTCCGAAACAGTCATTGTGCTGACGCCTTAAAAACGTCAAATTATGTCCCTCCGGTTGACAGGAAGAATGAGACATTCTGTCCTCATCCACCGCCCCCCTTTTTCGTTCCGCTTTTCCGCCGGTGTTCGCGAGCCGCGCGGAGAGTGCTGTACTTTGGAACGCCTCATTATCCCTCCGCCCTTACTTTGTATGACGCGGCCTTCTGATTTCAAACACAAACTTAGGGTGGCGCTTGAGCTGCACAGCTGACAGCTCTTGCGTCTGCGTGTGTATTGACCGACACCGACATTGACAGCGGTTTGGCAGGGCACCAGCCGAGTAAATCGTATGAATGTACGCGTCTGTTTGCGTATGTGAGTCGAGTGTACGTGTGTGTGTGTGTGCATGGGAGGACGGAGGGGGCGGGGGTTCAATCGAACTACTGCCACAACAAAAACAACCCGGTGTGTGTTGGCCTTTGTTTTGGTTGCTCGTTCGCCGGTGGGTGGCGGGGCGGGTAGGGAGGCAAAGGGGGAAGGCCGCGCGGATGGAGGGGTCTGAGGTGGGAGGTAGGTGGGGGGGGGGGGGGGGGGGGCTCGCGGGTGCCGCCGCCGCGCCGCCGACCGCTGAACAGGTTATATATCCCGCTCACCGCCTCCTCATTCAGACGGGAGGGGAAGGGAGGAGGGCAGGGAGGGACGGTCTCAGAGCGAGCTCGGGTGGAGGCGCGCAAAGTAGGTTCAGCCGCCATGTGTGTGTGTGTGTGTGCTGGAACCTCCGGGCGCGCAGGCGCAGGCACAGGCTCGGAGGTGCGGCTGGTCGAGCAGGCCCGCAGCTTGGCCGCCCCGCCCCGCCCCGCCCGGGGGGCCTGACCCGGTTCAGAGCCCCGACATGTCCCCCAGGAGCGTGACCCCTGCCCTGTCCTGCCCTGCCCTGACCACCCGGCCCCAGAAATGTCTCTAGCGCGCGGCGACAGGTGCGCCTCGTGCTGCTACGAGACCTACACGCAGTGTACCAGCCGCATGTAGAAAAGCCGCAGTCATTTCCCTAAAGTGAGTCGCCTCGCCTGCCTTCGCATCCCGTGTCCGTGTCCCGGCCGACGTCTAGTCAAACACATGCAAACTGCGACATGCACGATCTGATATTTGCGTGAGCAGCTCATGCACGGCGTGTTTACCTCCACGCCCTCCTCTCTCTCGCTCTCTTTCTCTCTCTGTCTCACTGTCTCTCTCTCTCTCTCTGCCCCCGGGCCACGCCCGAGCCGGTCCGGACCGGACCCCCGGCCTGGCCTCCTCAACGAGCGGCACAGGGCGGCACAAGGCGGTGCTGCCTAATTTCTAATTTTTAACGGCGTCCGTCAGCAGCCGCTGCAGCGGTAGCCGGCCGGGTCGGGCAGGGCCTCCGGGAGCTGCTTGAGCCGCCGCCGAGCCCAGCCCAGCCCAGCCCCCGGGGGCAGCACGGCGGCTCGGCTCACCACCAAAACCCACTTGGCTCACCGGATCACCGGGCCGCAGGCCAGGCTCCGCTCGCCCACTCGCCGAGCTGCGTGTCCCGGCCGGAGGTAGGCCACCCGCACGCGCGCCTGCATGCGGGCGGCCTATGCTGCAGGGCTGAGGCGGCCCGGCGGTGCGGCGGAGTCTCGTGAGGAGCCATCACCTTCTTGTTTGAAAGTAATGTGTGGCTCTGAAATACGGAAGGCAGGCGAGAGGGCCAGAAGCTCTTCGATCTGGCCCGAAGGCAGAGTGGGGTGGGGTGGGGCGGGGACGGGAGGGCTCGTGGAGGGCCCCGTGGAGGTGGTCGGGCAGGAACGCGAGCGGCTTGAGACCGGGCCCCGGGGCTCCCCATGAATAGCATGAATATCAAGGGCTCAGGGGCCCCTGCACATATAGGCCTCCGGCCCGGCCAGCAGGGCATGGGCTTCGGCCCTACTATACTGCATCTGCGTGTGTGTGAGTGTGAGCGGGCCTGTGTGCGTGAGCCGAGTTTGTTCCTGGAACGCCACCACCGTCCTTCACGTTGGCCAGCGCGACTCGAAATTGTTTTATTATTTTCGTTCTTCTTTATTTTTTGTTAATGAGACCCAGGCTGTAAATCTCCCCCTCCCCTTCGCCTTGTGTTTTCTTCTCTCCTGTTATGGTTCGCCCTTTAATGCGCCTTCCCTTGATCATATCCCTTCCCCGTTTGTGAGCGCGCGCGCGCGCCTGTGGGTGTGTTTGTGACTAAGATGATAAGAGAGCAATAATCGGCTTTTGATTCCATTCAAATAGGCTCCACCCTCCTGGAGAAATAATTATATCAGATTTTCCTTGAAGCCGCGGGATGGACGCAGTCACCACAATGAGCTTGGTGTTTGGAGGCCGCACCCCGCACCACCCTGCCTTGCCCCACCCCACCCCGCCCCACCGCCACCATCACATTACTTCTACATCAGCCTGTATGTTGTAGTACGTCATTGACGAGCTGTGGCCCGCGCGTGGCACGGCGCGGCGCTCCGGGGCCCGAGGTATGCTCGTGATTTCCGGAGCGCCGCGCAAGAGAAAAATGAGGACCAAAAAAAAATAAAAAATTAAGAAGTAACCAACGCGGTCTCCTTTACACCTGCGCGCACACACCTTGGTCCTCGGGTGCCCAGTCGGCGGGGACGTAGGTCACAAGCGCTACAGATCACAACCGCTACAGGTCACAAGCGCTACAGCTCGCTAACGCTACGGGTCGCAAGCGCTACGAGTCGCAAGCGCTACAGCTCGGTAGCGCTACGGGTCACAAGCGCTACAGCGAGAATCCGCGCGTTAGGCGGAGCCGAGCCGAGCCGAGCCGAGCTAAACCTTGAAAAATTACGCACGTGGCGTGAAAACATGGAAAATTTTTGCGACAGTAAACCTCCCGAAGGAGGTTGCGGTTCCCGCCAGGCACAGGGCTTTTACCCCCCGTGGCAGCCAACTACTTCGGTGTTCTTATGGGAACCGGTGCTTTTCTGGCCGCGATCCTGTCGCGCAATTCGACAGATTTGATCCCCGTACTGTCAGATTTAGTCGTACGGTGGTTAACCGAACTGCCCTGTCCCCAGAGCATGGAATAGCTATTTTTGGGAGCCAGATTCTAGGACTTATGACCCCACGACCGACCACCAGTCGTGGGCATGGGACGGAACTTCCTGGCAACCCGCTGTCGCTACCAGTGAAGAACCTACCTGGGTTTGAACCAGGCCCCATGTGCCGAGTCTCACAGACACCCACGGCTTTCGCGGCACCACTAGACCACTAGACCGTCGGCTATTCCACGAGGGAGCTCGGTTGAAATGGGGGGCTTGAATTCCACTCTCCAAATTGTTGTCCTCAGAAAAATTAAATGTTTTGGTAAGATTCGAACCTCCGTCCTGCGACTCTCCGCGCGGACACTATGCCGGCACGGCTACGACGCCACGGTACCAGATGCCGGACCACTAGGAGTCATCCTGCGCGAGAAGCCACAGTCACCGAAGAAACGAACCCGGTGTCATGAGTGCGCCTGCTCTCCGGTCAGTGCTGGGCCGGCCGCGTAGCGTCATTGGTATCGTCGCTGCTCATAGCACTGGGCGGGAAGTGGTTCAAAAACCGCGTAAGTATTTTTCTTTTTATTATTTTTTTGTTCGACCAAGTGCTCTTTTCAGCTATGCCGTTTTTGCAGTTGCCCAAGTGCACAAAGACGGTATAGCTGGAAAGAGCACTTGGTCGAACAAAAAAATAATAAAAGAAAATACTTACGAACCACTGCCCACCTAGTGCTATAAGCAGCGTCGATACCAATGACGCTACGCGGCCGGCCCAGCACTGACCGGAGAGCAGGCGCACTCCAGACACCGTGTTCGTTTCTTCGGTGACTGTGGCTTCTCGCGCAGGATGACTCCTAGTGGTCCGGCATCTGGTACCGTGGCGTCGTAGCCGTGCCGGCATAGTGTCCGCGCGGAGAGTCGCAGGACGGAGGTTCGAATCTTACCGAAACATTTAATTTTTCTGAGGACAACAATTTGGAGAGTGGAATTCAAGCCCCCCATTTCAACCGAGCTCCCTCGTGGAATAGCCGACGGTCTAGTGGTCTAGTGGTGCCGCGAAAGCCGTGGGGTGTCTGTGAGACTCGGCACATGGGGCCTGGTTCAAACCCAGGTAGGTTCTTCACTGGTAGCGACAGCGGGTTGCCAGGAAGTTCCGTCCCATGCCCACGACTGGTGGTCGGTCGTGGGGTCATAAGTCCTAGAATCTGGCTCCAAAATAGCTATTCCATGCTCTGGGGACAGGGCAGTTCGGTTAACCACCGTACGACTAAATCTGGCAGTACGGGGATCAAATCTGTCGAATTGCGCGACAGGATCGCGGCCAGAAAAGCACCGGTTCCCATAAGAACACCGAAGTAGTTGGCTGCCACGGGGGGTAAAAGCCCTGTGCCTGGCGGGAACCGCAACCTCCTTCGGGAGGTTTACTGTCGCAAAAATTTTCCATGTTTTCACGCCACGTGCGTAATTTTTCAAGGTTTAGCTCGGCTCGGCTCGGCTCGGCTCCGCCTAACGCGCGGATTCTCGCTGTAGCGCTTGTGACCCGTAGCGCTACCGAGCTGTAGCGCTTGCGACTCGTAGCGCTTGCGACCCGTAGCGTTAGCGAGCTGTAGCGCTTGTGACCTGTAGCGGTTGTGATCTGTAGCGCTTGCGAGCCACTCCTGTCGGGGGCCACCGCCGGCCGCACTCGAGGCTAAAAATGTGAGAGTAAACTGCGCCGAGGCCTGCAAGCGCGGCCTAAACTCTCCCCCGCCCCGCGCCCGGCCGCCCCGCGAGGCAGGTGAAGTACAGTGGAAAGGCAATCGTTGAACCCGGACCTCGCTGCCTGCGGCCCGAACAGGCCCAGCCCGGCCCCGGCCGGGCCGCACGCCGCGCCGCCGCGGACCTGCCGTGCCGCCCTCCTCCTCCGCCCCACCATCTGCCTCGTTTGCTACGCCGGAAACGCCGCGTGCAGAAGTCTCTCACGTCCGAGGCCCTCACGCGCGTCGTAGCAGGCCGTATGTAGAGTACGGGCAATACTCCAGGGAGCGGCGGGACGAAAAACCCTGGAGGAGAAGTAGTGGGGCGAGGGGAGCGGGGCGAGGAGGGTATGGTGCGGACGTGTAGAGGGGGTGCGATGGGAAGGTGAGCTCGCGGGAAGAGAGATGAGAGGGAGAGAGAGTAATTTGGACGCAACTAAAGTGGAATGACTCACGCGCCGACCGCAGAGCATCAAAATACAGACTTTATGCCGCCGCTGCCGCTGCCTGGCGCGGAGGGGCGCTGCGCTGCTGCGCCGCCGCGGCCGCGGCCCCGACCTACCTCAGGTCAGGGACACGCATCGCACCGCACCGGACGGGACGGGAGCTCATCTCCTCGACAGTCCGGAACGCAGCGTCAACTGGGAAATTTTTATATTTCCCAAATACATTTCCTGCGGTTGATAAGTCACCGGAAAACCTCAGAGAGTCGCTGGATTATAACCCGTCCGCGCGCCCGGTTGATTAGAAAAGTCGATTGACCCCAACTGTCTCCTAAATCCCTTCTCTCGTACAGCAGCGTGGCCTGCAGCAGCGGGCGCAGCTCGGGCTCGGGAGTGCGGCCATAACTCGTGGCCCCGGTTGATTAGGGGCGTAGTGTGGAGCGGTGACAGCGGTACCAGCTCCGGCCCGGCCGGCTGCGATGTGATAGCATAGCGCCCGGGGTCACGAGTGGGGCGGGGCGGGGCGGGGCGGGTCACGCCGCCTCCGCCCGCTGCTGCTGAATGTGTGACCAGGCGCTGGACTCACAAGAGAAGTGGCCAGGGCGGTGGTCAGCGGG
The DNA here is from genome assembly GCA_033675135.1 of Frankliniella intonsa. Classification (NCBI taxonomy): domain Eukaryota; kingdom Metazoa; phylum Arthropoda; class Insecta; order Thysanoptera; family Thripidae; genus Frankliniella; species Frankliniella intonsa. Next base: position 9,381,536 of record CM066249.1, on the reverse strand, counting down.
GGGCCTGGGACGGGCCGGGCCTAGACGCTCGGCCGGCACACATACCAGACGTGCACGTGCAGCGCGGCCCGGGCGGGGCGGGGCGGGGCACACCTAGTGAGGGGCGCAGCCCCAGCCCAGGCCCTGCGGCCTGCCGGTGGCGTTTAGCTGACGGCGTGAAGCAGCAGCTGCGGCGGCAGGCTCATCTCCTCGCGTGCCAGCCGCCAGGAGGCGTGGCGGGGCGGGGCGTGGTGGGGCGGGGCGTGGCGGGGCGCGGCGTGGGGTCCAACGGGTTGTGAAGTATTAAGTACAGCGATGGGAGTAGATCCGAGGGGCTGCCTATGCCAGGCGAAATGGAGGCTCGCGTAGTGCGGGGCGGGGCGGGCCTCGCAGCTAAAGTCCTCCTCACTACCGTGCATGACCTTATCTTTATCCCTGTAGAGTTCCTTTTTTTTTTCTTGACGGGTCGATTTAAGGAACCTTGGTAAGTGTAACTGATCCCTGGCCCCCGCGCCGGTCTCCCGTTACATGCCGCGCCGCATAGCCGAGTGCGCCTAAAAGGAGGAGGGGGTAGGTACGACGGGGCCGGGGCAGGGCACCGCAGCGCAGGGCACTCTCCCTTCATTGGCCCATTGTGTCCCGGCGCGCGAGACTTCATTAGAGTGCCGGGCGGGGCGGGCCGCCCGCGGAGCGGTGCGGGGCCGTGCAGCCAATAGCCACGCCGGCCTATGCGATGCACCCAGGAGGCGTACCGAACCGATGGCGTCGGGCCAATATTAACCTTTAACACCCATCGAGCGGCGCCCGGCCAGCGGCCCAGGAGGGAAGTGCCATGCCGTGCCGCCGCGCGCCCGCGTGCCCGATGGGCTGCCTACCTCCCGGGCGGCCGCCAGGTGCGCGGGCCAGGGCAGGGAAGGGCAGGGCAGGGGCCAGGCAGGACAGGGCTCGCCATTAAGGTTCCTAGAAATTCCATTCCGTGGGCTGCATTCCCGCCCCGCGCCGTCCCGCGCGCCTGCCTGCCGGCCTGCCTGTGCGAGAATGCAGCGAGCGCACGCCGCGCTGCTCGCGCCACGTAACTCCCCGCCGCCCGGACGCGAGTTGAGGCTCTCTGTTTTTATTTCCAGGCGCCGCTACCGGCCGCACTCGAACTCCGGGCCAACCCGGCCAGTGGTTTACGCCGCCACTAAAGTGCGGAGTTACGGCGGGCGGGATCGTGCGGCGCGGCCCGGCCCGACTGCCAGCGGCCCGGCGCCAGCGGCCCTACCCCTTTCTAGTTTATTCGCCGCCGTACCCGCAAAAATCGAGATACTTATGACTGCCGCGAAAAAGTGCCCTGGAAATTCTCCACTATAATACCTCCGCCGTGTTGCAATCGCTGACTGCACTGGCAGCAGGAGGTTGGCGTTGCAGCACCTGACCTGCGGCCTGCAACACGGACGGCCCCGCGCGTCCCGCGGCCCGGTCGCGGCCGGGCGGCCGGCCGGTGCGGAGCCGAGCAGGATGGCACTGTATCGTATATCGACGATCCGTCGATAGCACCCCCCCCCCCCTCCGGGCTGCCCTCCCTTTCCCTCGCTCATACTCTGCTGCACATAGTTATGCCGACGACCTCTCCGCGAGGGATCTCACGAGAATAACTTTTGAGTTTTACCGCCATCAGAGCGGACACTTTACAGGCGGCCGTCTCTTCCACCCCGCCAAAGGTTCTGAGCGGCGCTGTAATCTGCAGCGTTATTAATGCTGAATGCGAAGAGGTCCAATAGACGAAGGGGGCCACGTGTTCAGCGTGCTAAATCGGCATCTGTTTGCTCCGATGCCCGCGGAATTATTGTCAGTGATTCGAGCCGTTAAATCCGCCGGGAGAGGGTAATGGTTTTAAAAGTACAAGATTCTTGTGGTCACAATAGTGTCGCCATCGTCAGCCCACCCTCGTGCCGGCGCAGCCACGCAGCGTGCGGACATCGCCTGTTGGATAGGCAACCCATTCGACACGAACGCGAGACGGCTTGCCCAAGCGCGGAGGGGGGTCGGCAGCGGCGACGAGCATACTCCGGGCGCGGTTCCCTCGCGCGCGTGGAGTATTGCTGGATGCCCCGTGTCGAACACAATCCTGGGACGCCCAACCTCCCCTCGTGTGGCCTCCTTAATTTAATTTCTGTTTATATTTACAAACTGATTCAGGCGGTCGGGGAAAAAAGATGACGTGATAAGATCTCTGGCGGCGGTGGAATCGATCTCCCTCCCTTACGCGGCTGGCAGGGCAGCACCGGATGTGTCCGGAGGACTTCGCACGGCATCGCCTTGCAGACCAGGCGGCTCGCACACTCTGGTCTGTGTGTCCGTATGGAGTGTCCGTCTATCTATCGAGGCGAGGCGTCTGTATGTGAAACGGACTGAGAACGAAATGTAAGAGTTTTGTATATACGGAGAGCGGAATCAAGAAGCGGCCGACACTGGCAGCACCGCGATGCAGCCGCGGGAGAGGAGAAAAAAAGAGGAGGAAAACGGAGAACCGCGTACGGACGCCAGATGGTACAAAATGGCAGAGAACAAAAGTAAAGGCGAGGGCACATACGGCGCGGCGCAGTGCGAGAGACAGGTTGGGTGAGGTCAGGACTCAGGACTCGCGCATCTTTGTGATGCAAATAAAACGCATTCCGTTTTCACCGTGGAGCGGCGGGAGCGCGCGCGCGCGCGCACGGGATGTTGTGCCGCGGTATGGCGATCGGGAGGCACGCCGCCGGGGAAGGGGAAGTGAAGGGGCGCGGAGGAGGCTGACGCCGCCGCGGTCGTCGCCGTCGTGGTCATCCCGCCGGCGCGGCGGACGTAAAGCTCCACGGCAGGGACGGGCGGGGTCCTCGGCTCGGTCTTTTCTCATCTCTTTGAAGGCACAATATCCGGATCAACCAGAGCTACAACAGGCCCTTCCCTTCCCGCGTTCAGCTGGGGCTGGGGCGGGGCCCACTACTTTGTCGCGCATCCCACCTAGAGGCCCCTCTCCTCCCCTCCCCTGACTTCCCCGTGGGGGGCCCTGCCGGAGGAAGAGGAGGAGGGGCGAGGCGATGTATTGTTGCAGACTCATATATGACGGGCAGACTCCCGCTCGCCGCGCATGTCCGCTCCCCGAGATGCTCCCCGCCGCGCCGCGCCACGCCGCGCCACGCCCCGCCGCATACCCCTTCCTCTTCCCGCGGCAGTGAGTGCCCCCCCGCGGGGCCCGCTCCGGAGGGGGCCCTCCCCGGCGCTAAAGTCGCAAAAGCGCCGCAGGTGGTGGCCCCAATGAGAGAGGGGGCGGGGAGAGGGGGGAGAAGCACGCGGTGCAACTCCTGAGGGGGGAAAAAAGAGTGACAGCAGCCAGTGCCAGGCTTGCTCATATTAAGCGCACGCCGTTCTACTTTTGCCCCGCGTGGTCTATGTGAAAATATATATGAAGGCGGTGCGTGCGTGCGTGCGTGCATGCAACTGGCCGGAGCAGCAGGCCGGTTCCGGGCGGCTGATGCACGGCGGCCCGGCCCGGCCCGGACCCGGGCGCAGTACATACATACTTACTTACATATCGCGACGAGCCGCGACTGGCTGACTTCAGCCGTGCAAAAGCTTCTGCTGCTTCCTGTTCACTCGGCTGCTCAATCCGGGGCAAGTATGCTTATATAAAGCGCAGCAGAAGCGAAAAAAATAAAATGCGGACGACGTTTTTTCCCACGTTCTGAAAGGTTTTGAACCGGTGACATACAATTCTCATTATACCGTGGTGAGGTTCGGCCGGGCCGGGCCGGGGGGCCGGACAGGTTGGGTGGGCCCGAGTGCTGGGGACACGGTCATCGCGGCGATAAGAAGACGGACGCGGGGCTTAAATGCTTAACAACGAACGTCGCGCGGCGTGGCGTGGCGTCGGACGCGCCGCCCCGCTCCGTTATTGGACCCACAACACACTTACTGTGGCTCAGGCGGCGGCAGCGGTACTTACTTATCGACCTCCAGGAGGGAGTGACACAACACAGGACCACTCTCTACATAACGGGAGAGCTCTCGGGGGTAATTTCACTTACAAGCAGCACAGGCGCAGCGCGGCGCAGCCCGTGGCCTCCAACACGTCTTATCATCATGAGGAGGCGGGAGCAGGCCGGGGCCGGCCCGGGCCGGGGCCCAGGGCCGCGGCACAGGGTTGACTCCGGGCCAAAAGTCATTTGAATCCACCTCCCAGCCACTCTGATCGAAGAGCAACGCAGGTACGGAGCTGCGGCAGCGGCTTTTGGGTTAACGCTTTCGTCTCATGGACATTTCTAAAATTTACACTTGTGTGTCTGATAAAATTGAACGGTCATTTCCTGAGGTTTTGAATGGCCCGCCGGTTTTGGACTTTCTCGGGGAAATGTTTCCGATTTCGCGCGACTGTACGAGTGCCTGGTCTAAACGGTCTACGAGCATCTAGAGGGGGTAACCTGACCCGGGGCCGAGCGCGCATATGCGTTTACCCTCCCCAATCTCCATCTCGCTCCCACGCGCGCTGCTCTGCCCACAAAGCGACAAGGATGGCACCAGTCACGGGGGCCGTAACCGTCCCATTGCCATTCGCATTGCAGTTACGTGCTTCCGATTGGCGCGATGGCGCGCGGGCCGGCGCGGCGGCTGGAGGGCGATCCGAGCAAGAGCAGATGTCGGCCGTGGCCCAGAGTGGGCTATTTTCGGGAGATGCTGCATCTCACCACGTGTCTGTAAGATTCTTGTCCCTATAGTCGAGCGTCAGAGTTTGAAAACGACAAACGTAATGAGTGTGAGGTTATATCATAGTCGTGTTTATGGTTAATGGCGGACCGCGCGCGTTGAGCCGGCGGGACGGGACGGGATTCCTTTTGCTCACGGACCCGGCCGCTGCAGAAAGTGGAGACAATTTCACTGCTGGCCAGCACTCGAATAGCACTCGAGACCAGTATTGCTTTCCCCGCTGTGGCTAGGAGAGGCCAGCGACAACAGGAACCAACAGGCGGGCTAGCTGCAGTGTCTCGCGGCATAAAGTGCGGAGGTAAGGCAGGAGTGGGGCGGGGCGGGACGGGGCGAGGTGTTGTTGCGACACTACGCGTGCCACTCCACTCGCTACACGCGTCCTGCCCGGAGGAAAGTTGACTCGTTTTGTCGCTCCGCTCCCCGGAGGCCGGAGGTGAGAGGTGAGGACCGCGCGCACGGTTAGGTTAGTTCGCGTATTGCGTTATACTTCAAGTGCTTCAAGAGGAAAGGGGTTCTATTTTAAGTTGATGTAGATCCGCGCGTGGGACTCAAAACAAAACGTCAATGTGAGGTTATGTTCAGTCCGTTGACATTCGCTCTTGGAGGAAGACTTTAGAAAGTCCTCCGCCGAGCCGAGCTTAACTTATTGCGAGGCCGAATCTGCATTATTTTAATGGCGCATCGCATCGCGGGGCGGCATGGCATCGCCAAGACAAATGCGCATCGTTGCGCCTGTTAATTGCCTCCTAGCTCGCGCCGCGCACCGTCAGGGGTCCGGCCGGTGGGTGGCCATTTCTGGGCCGGGCCGGGGCAGGACCGGACGGCACAAGTTGCCGACTCGCCCGTGCTCGACATGAGTGAGTGCCGCACGGGGAGGGCAGGGCAGGGCAGGGGTGCCGAGAATCGCACGCCCCGGGACGCGTAGCCATGGTGCAGCAGGCAGGTGCTCGGTGCGGGGCCTAGGCTCACACGCACTCCTGCTGTGCCACAAAGATTTTCGGAGCTTAATTTTTTAAATACTTTACTACTTTTTACGGTCGTGACAAAGTATTCGGTAAGCATGTTATTGAAAATGAGTTAACTGTAATGCATTTTCGTGTTTTTTTTCCAGGTTGCGTGTACAGTACTCACCCCGCCGGTCCCTCCGGTAGGCGCACAGGAGCTCCGGGTTGATGCGGTGCCGCAGCAGGAACTCGCAGCACAGCTCCTCCAGCTGCCGCTGCCGGCGGCTCGCCCTGCTGGCCCTGCTCGTCCTGCTGACGCCGCTCGTCCTGCTGACGCCGCTCGTCCTGCTGGCCGCCCCGTCCTCCGTGTCCTCGCCGTCGGAGTAGCTGCTGCCGCAGGATCGCCCCGCCGGGTCCGAGTGGCTCGTCGCACGGCTGGAGCTGGGCGTCGTCGACGTCCTGCGCGAGCATCGCGTTGATGATGGGGTGAGTCACTCAGCAGAGGCGCGTAAAGACTATTAACTCGCGTTTTTTTCTGTGTTGGGGGCTCACCTCTCCTCGGGGGCGCGCTGCGCCGCTAGCCGCACCTGGGGGGTGGCCTCCTCGTACACCTTGTCCGGGGGCAGGTAGGGGCCGGGTACAGTCATGGCGGCGCGGGGGTGGGGGTGGGGGCCGGCCCGACGCCCCCAGCTCCATCTCACTTCCTCTTCTTCCTTCGCATGACTCTGCCAGCCTCAGTCTGCCCTCCTGTCCTGCAAACGATAAGTCAAAAAGTCTCATGATTTTAGTTGGACCTGGCGCGTGCTCAAAACGGCGGGTGCAAGCAGGGCGATGTCTGTTAACGAGCGGCCGCAAACCCGTTTCGGTGAAAGGCTTGTCAATAGAGTGATTACACTGGCGGTGCCCGGGCTGGGCTGGGCTGGGCTGGCCCGGGCTGGCACGGCTCGGCGACCACAAAGCATGCCGTTGGGTCGGACCCCTTCGCGCGCAACTCCATGGTGGGAAGGCGCTCCCCAGCGCGCCACGCCACGCTCGGCCACGGCCACGCCGCACTGCGCGGCGTCGTTAATGCCGTTCCAAACACGCATTCGTGTATCACTTTGGTGTTTGTTTTGTGGATGTGATGAGGGAATTACAACCGGAGCTGCCGCGCCGCCCCGCGCCTCCCGCACTATATCTGATGTATATTCTATTTACTTTTTCTCACCGGGGCCTGGCGGGGCGCGGCGCGGTGGGGCGTGGCGAGGCCGGGCCGTGGTGGTGATGGCCCGCCTCAGATAGCTTTGCGCCCGCGAGGGAACGCGGCGACACGTATCAGTTAACGTATGAAATCAAATATAAGATTGTTATTTTTTTTTTACGTTCCACATATCGATCAGATTTCCCAGGGCGCGAGTTGTGTCACACGTGCGTGGCTTACACCGTCGCACCTTGACCACATTGTACTCAAAATGTAAAACGTCCCCTAAAGCCTCCCCGTCAACAACCTAAGCACCCATACGTCGAAGAGTAGAGTGAGGTGCCGTGGCGTTGCGATGAGAGCGGGGAATAATAGAGTGATTTCCGCGATTTCTCCTCGCGCTGCGCTGCGCCGCGCCCATGCGATGCACACACACTGTGTGAGAAACGGCGAGAAAAGGCGGCGGGCGGCCGTTGCCGTTTCGATGATTGATACACGAGGCGAAGGCGCCGGACCCCGCCATGGTCTCTGAGGCGCGGCGCGGAAAGCGGGGGGCTTTATAAATAACGCAATGAGGAGGAGTGAGGAGGGTTGGGACGCAGGGTAGAAAAAATAAACGAAACCGTAAAAATCGTCAGCGCAGTGGCGTGCACATTTGCTCGCGGCCCAGACAGCTGGACAGCGGCCACGAAATATCAGCGGTAGGAGGGCAGGGCATGGCAGCTGCTCCGCGGGGAGCAGAGCCGCGGTCAGCCGCGCTGACACCGTGTCCATGACGATACCGATCGACGCGACGGACGGCGGCGCGCGGGCGCGGGCGCAGTAAGGTGTAAGGTACCGATACCACCGATAGCCCGGGCCGGGCCAGACTTGTTCACGGTGGCGCAGCGTGGCGCGCCTCCAGCGCCCATCGCCGGCTCACAAAACGAGGGGGGCAGGGCAGGGCAGGAGCCGACGTCTGCAAACGGCGGCAGCCACTTTGAGTGCGCAAGACGCACGCAATATAAATTTGTCATGGTTTTCGTTTTATTATTATTATTATGTACATGGTTGTTCGTACATTTGGGCCCCCGCCCCGCCCCGCCGTTGAGCCCCGACCGTGGCGCTGTGCTCCGCTGTGCTGTGCTGTCGCTGTCGTGCTGCCGCGCGTGCGGGTCCCCGGGGCCGGGGCCGGGCGGGCCGCACCGTGCTGCCGCGCCTCACCGACTTGGAGGAATGCTTGGCCACATCGGGGAGTAATACCCGTTCCTCGCGCGACGCCACGCGGCGCGGTCCTTTCCGCTGGCTCGGGCTTATCACAGTTTTCTTTCGCGACGGTACAGTGTACTCTGTAAGTGTCCCATCATAAAAGGGGAAGGAGCGGATACTCGGAGGTGCTCGCGATCCTAGTTCCCCGACACTAAAAACCGAGCCTCTTGCTTGACAGTGCAGGGCCGTGCCGGGCCAAGCAGTAGCGGCGGGGCGGGGCGGAGCGGGGCGGGTCCTGTCCGGCAGGCTGGCTGCAGAGGGGCCCGGCCGGGGCCGTGCATCCTTGCTCATGGTCTCTTTGTCACTGCTCCGCCCCGCCGGCCCTGGCGGCCCTGCCCTGCCGCGCTCGCTGCCCGGCTTATGACTTGTGGGGGCCCTTCTCCCTCCTCCGCTCCGCTCCGCCCGCCCCGCCCCGCCGCGCCGGGCCGACCAGAGGATATATACTGTGTATGTATGTAGAATGAAGCCCCATACTAGAGGCGTGTTCTGTTCTGCAACAGCGCTCACAGCTGCACCCGCCCGCCCGGCCCCGAGGCCGCGGCAGCAGGATGCCATCCTGTGGGGCGTTCTTCGGGGCGTTCCCCTGGAACGGGAGGCGCAAACGCATTGCGGTTTCGTTCTGCGCCCTCCTTGTGCCCGGGCCTACAACGGGGATCGGTTTTTCGGGCTGCAGGATCCAGCTGCAGCAGGAAGGCTCACTCTCCTGCAGACTGCAGGAGAGCGTCGCCACCGTATTCTGCTCGCGTCCAGCCTGCTGCGCTGCGCCCCTAATGAAGGGGAGGGGGCGGGGGCGGGGGCAGGCCTGCTACAGGACTGGGCCGGGCCAGGGGAGGGGGAATACTAAACAAGTGAAATGAAAGTGGTGTCCTGTCCTGTCCACCGTACCTACACGTGTACCGGGCCGAAACAATGCGTCCGAATCCAGATCTCCGTCCTCTTCTCTCCGCCCGCCCCGCCCCGCCCCAACCCGCGCGCCGCACCGCAGCTCCCTATCGCATGGTGCCGGCGTGGCCTGGCCGGGGCGGGCCGCTCTCACATACCTAACGCCCCTTGGCACTTTTGACCCCAGGTGCCCCCCTCCTCCCTCCCCGACCACCGATCCTAGTCGCTGAGTTACGCTAACGGCCGTCCGTTTGTATGCATGAGTATGAGTGGTGGGCGCGTTTAGCGCGAGCCCAGCGCGGTCGCGCCCCGTCCCGCTCCGTCCCGCCCCGTCCCGCTTAACGCGTTGTACAAACGTCTTAATCTACCGGACGCGCGGGACGGCGGGCGAACTTGAGAAGGGTGCAGCACATCTCGGCGAAGATTGCGTGTGTGTGTGTGTGTGGGGGGGGGGCTGACTCTCGATATTTCTCACGCCACTTTCCTGCTTCGTCTTGTTCTCCTAGTCGTGCAGACCACTCATGTGTGCATGTGAGTGTGTACGTGTGTGTAGGTCTATGAACGCTTCAACGAGTCGTTAGGCCCCAATGAACACAATGTTTCGTTCCGGGCCTCCCTCCCTGAATCACTTTTCTTCGGCGTGTCGCCCGAGTAACCGCCGCGGGCGCTGTGACAGGCAGGTGGACCCCCCCCCCCTCCTCCGGTCCTCTCCCGTTCCCGCCCCTGGCCGCCGGCGCGGCGCAGCGGCCGGGCGCTAAGCGACGACGCTGGAGAGAAAAACCATTTTTAATGCGACTGACTCGTGATTTATGCTGCGTTTCCTCGCGCGCGCTGCGCTTCTCCGAAAGGTGCGCGACGACGCGCGTTGCTCTAACGCAGAAAACATAAAACGTCGTCGCTCTTTTTTGCCCAATCAATTTAGCAGCTTGCTGGCGGGGGGACGACGCACTGCTGGGCGCCACTGTCGGACCGGGCGCTCACAGTCGCTCCGGCTTTTTTTTCATTCTGTCTTGTATTTTCTGCTCCTTCCCTTCCGCCCCTCCTCTACAGTGTCGTTGTCGTCGCTCAAACGATGTGTCCGAGTCGATCTGTCTAGCCGGGCTGGGGCGGGCCGGGCCGAAGTCGCGATCAGAATGCCTTACCGTATCGGCCCTGCCGAGCGGAAAAAAAAAGACCCTGGGGAAACGAGTTTTACATCCACACAATGCGCTGGTCGCCGCCGCCGCCGCGGCTCACCGGAATTCATAATCCGAGAAAAGTAATAAAAATAATCATAATAAAGGAGATTGTTGTCGGTTGAGTCCGGCAACGCTGCTCGGACCCCCCGAAAACGTTGTGACAGTCTTGGGAAAGTGATTCTCAGGGCGCGCGGCGCGGGGACGACTGATCCGCCTCGGCCAGAGGTTTCCAGCGCCCCTGCATGCGCCTTGGCGCTCTCCCTCTCTCGAGCTTCTTCTCTCTCTCTCTCCTTCTCTCCCCTTCTCCCTCTCGCCGTGGAGGAAAGCGGTGGGTGTGACGGAGACGGACAGCGCGGTCCGACAGGTCGTCAAAGCTGCGCGCGCCACCGGGGAGATAAGCATCGGCATTAGCCGCAGAGCCGAAAAAAATAATAATCGGGGTATACAGCACTGTTCTCATTGATCACTGATGATCCCGGTAGTATTTAAAGTTTCCTAAATTAATTTAATTTCCCCCGAAATGCTCTTATGGTTTTGCTTTTTTTTTTGTTGTTGTCGTTGTGAAAATGACCAGCAGCGTAGGCACACCCGCAAAACAGCGGTGCGTGGCGGGTTGCATCCACGACAGCTACCTGCCTGGATCTCTCTGCTTATTGCGTGCTGAGTGTTTGCCTATGAGGCAGGTGGAGGAGGATCGTATTTCCTTCCTCTATTTTTGTAGATGCTGTTAACGCGCTCCTCACCGGGGGGCTCCGCGGGGCTCCGGCCCGGCCCGGCCCCCGCTACTGGGCGGGGTGGGTTGCTCCCGAGGGGGCGGCCGGGCCGGGCCTGGTCGGGCAGGTGTGTGTCGCTCCGCTTCAGGCCAGCCGCGGCTCACGACTCGCCTGACAGCACGCGAGGCGAGGCTCGCCAAGCAGAGACACGTGTAGAAAGGGACGAAAAAAGGTAATATTTTACAAACTTTCAAAACAGTTTGAAATTTATGCCTTTGTACTTCCCGCGCGCGTTCCACCGCGTTTGACAGGGCCTGCCGCCGGCAGGGGAGAGGGGAGCCAGGGGTATGCACACAGCTGTACCCAGCACCCGTAGAGGAAAGTCATTGTGGTGAAACGGAAGAGGAAAAAAACTTGGGCACGCGCACGCCCTCTGCTCGAATGACTGATCCGTTGTGAATTCGATCTACAAATGTCTTTTTCAATCCGCCTGGTCAGTTTGTGAAGCGATTGAAAAGCATTTTGGTAGGGCCAGGTCGGCGCGCCGCGCGGGCAGCCATCAGCCCGATGGCGTTATTGGTCCTAACGGCTGCGGTGAACCGTGGGCACGCTGCCACTCCAGGTTCCACGCGGGGGAGTGGCGCGGCGCCTCTATCTCCGCCATCGCCACGCCCTGCCCGCCCGGCCCTGCCCTGCCCGGCCCCCATAGGCCCGCGGCCCTGCTCCGCCCCGAGACGTGGAACAAATCTCCAAACGGGTTATTCTCTACGGATCATAGGTCCTTTTCGCCGATTCGGACAAGAGGTTAGCATTAGCGTCAACGCGGCGCTAGGCTGCTTACCGACCGGTGCGCCTGCCTTCGAGCAGAAACGGACGCTGAATTCTAATTCAAAAGCAATAACATGTACGGTGAATCGTTTGCCTATTCCTCCTTTACTTCTAACGTCGCTATCTCCCTCTCTCTCTCTTTCCTGTGTGCGCTGTGGCGGGGCGCGGCGGACGGGTGCGCTCGAGGTGTCCCGTGTCACACCACACCGGGGCGGAGCGGGGCGGAGCGGGGCGGGGCGGGGCTGCGCACTGCCGTGGCGACCGCTGCCACCGCCGGTGCAAATAATGCCGGATGCCGGTCGGGGAACCGCAACGGAACGTAACCCAAGCCAATATAGAGGAGGAGCTACGGGGGGCGGGCGGGGGGAGGGAGGGAGGTTGTACGCACTCCTACCGGGTGGGACTGGAAATGAAACTAATTAAAGGCGATTGTCCATACTCCTGGGCGATGCCAAGGCCTGCTAACGACCAGCGTTGATAAGCCCGGTCCGAGTGAGAGGGAAGGGGGGGGGGGGTGGAGGGGGGAGATGAGCGCATGGGAAAGGGGCGGATCCCCGACGTGCCGCTGTACGGACGCGCGGTGCGGCGCGGCGTGCCGTACGGGCGTGCTCAAGGGTCAGGCGGCCCCGGCCCGCCCCGGCCCGGCCCGCTCCGCCCCGCCCGGGCCTGACCTCCGTGACCCTGGTTCGATGCCGACCGAAGGCTCAGCGAGAGCGATGGCTTGGCCTGGCCCGGTATGTACTGATCCACCCGCATGCGATCGCGGTCGCGGTAAACAGCATGATCGTGTGACTCACGCCCTCAGGGCCGCGCGGCGTGGCGCGGCGAGGCGTGGCGGGGCGTGGTGGGGCGGGGCGGGGCTCTCGCTGCACGCGGGCGGAATCAATGGGATAAGGACTTGCAGCAGCGTGAGCGAGTGCGCCCATTTCAACGAGAGAGTGCGCGATACACGAAAGGTGTTGGTCAACTAATACAAAGGCGATCTGATGGGAATGGGGAACACGATTTTTTCTTTGAAAGTCAAGTCCATGTGTATGTCCTGTGCGGGTACCCGCTGCTGCCCTGCCCTGCCCCGCACGCACGGTCTCACGCGTGAGCATTCCTCCACTTATTTATCTTCGCCGTCGCCGTCATTGAGCCCCCTCGATCATGCATTGCCGGGCTAAACAAGCACTGCACACTAGCGAGGCGTGGCGTGGCGTGGCGCGGGGGAGGGGGAGGGGGATGGCGGGGGATCATCGCTTTGCCTTTAGGTTTGATTACTGGCGAGGATAAGGAGGGTCTCATCCGCGTCCACGCCCCCTCCTCCTCCTCCTCCTCGCCATCTTCTCCGCCCCTCCCCGCACCTTAACTTTTACCTCCGAGGGAACATTTCGTGTTTTCACAAGTCTCCCTCAATATTGGCCGAGCTGTGAAGGATAATTATCGAGCGCGCGCGTCAGAGTGAACATAGCATTTTTTTTTGTTTTATGTCATTTTTTATTGACTTGCTCCTCCTTTCGCTTAACGTGCAGTGCGAGTGGATATCGGCCCGGCTGGCCAGGTGCCACCCGACACCGCGCCACCAGTGTCCCCGGGCCGGGCCGTGGCGGGCCCCACGCCTTGCTCCACCACGCACTTGTTCTCGCTCTCGTGCACCATGGATGGAGCCCCGGCGCGGGCGCGGGGCGGAACCCCGTCTCCCGTCATTAAGCGGCGAAACGAGAAATCAGCCCGACGCTGCCGAGACATATCGCCCCCGATAAGTCGTCTCCGTCATGTCACCCTCGATATATACCTGCGCGCCCGGCCGGGCGGCCCGGCGTTCACGCCGTGGGCGCGGCCGCGGCTCCTGTTGGGTGCGTTCCAGCGGCTCGCCGGCAGATTGACGTAATCCACATGGTCACAACGCGGTCACATCACATGACTCTGTCGCGCGGCGCGGCGCGAGCACTTTGGTTGTCGCGACGGTGCAGCACGGCCCTGCCCTGCCCTGCCCGGGGGCGTACGGTGCGGTGCGGCGCGGCGCGAGCACTTTGGTTGTCGCGACGGTGCAGCACGGCCCTGCCCTGCCCTGCCCGGGGGCGTACGGTGCGGTGCGGCGCGGAGACGGCGTGCGTGCGCGCTGGGGGCGCGGCGGGCGCGGTGCGGCTTGGCCCGGCCCGGCTCGACTGCGGCTGACGGCGGCTGGCAGCCGACTGGCCTGCCTGGGCTGGGCCTCGCCTCCTCGCTCCGCTCCTATCCGCGCTGCGCTGCGCTGTGCCCGTGCGGCCCGCCCCGGTCCGGCCCCTACCCGCCTCGGCCTGCGCATGCACATGCAGGCCCTGCAGCCGCCCCCCGGCCCGGCCCGGTGCGAACCGCTGCCGCGCCGGGGGTGGACACGGAGACGGTCCTGACGGAGGCGGCCAGCGCCTATCGAGAAGCTGTTCCCCAGGCTTCAAAACACACTGAATTGTACATCGCGTTAACAAATTTTGTAGTCGAAACTTGGAAAAATTCTCTGCGTCTGCACTCTTTTACAAAGCGGCCAGCGCCAACTCTCCTGCCTTTAATTTTGCGTCGTGGGAGCGGGGACACAACCCCTCCCGCCTCCCTCCCCGGCTGCGCGCTGAGCCGCGCTGAGCTGGCCGGTGACATCCATCTCCATTGGAGCGCGCGTGTCGCGCCGCGCCGCGCCGCGGACGCCGAGGCCCTATTTGTTTCCGCGGACGGGCCCGGCGCGGCCCGGCGGCGCTGCCCGGCCCGTCCCGGCCCGGCTCGACTCGACGCCGCTCCGAACAGACGAGCCCTGCATCAGATAAGATTCAATTCAAATCGACGCCCGCCGGCGATAAATCCAGACGGATATGGCGGCCATCCATACGTGTCCGGCCCGGCCGCCAAGAGTGCACACTTTACGTTGTATTTTTTTTTTGTCTGTTGGTGCGTTTGTTGAGGTCCTATATTAAAGGGCAACAGATGTCCCCCTCCCCACTCATCATGAGGGATCCCTGTATTTTTTTTTCGCGTGTTGGTATGACCGCCTGCTCTCTCATATCATACGTAAGAACATGCCGACCTGTTTTCTTTTTTTTTTTTTTTTTTTTTTGGGGTCAGGTAGAGGTCTCCGTGTCGTGGTTTCTGGGGGCTCAGCCCTGCTCGGCCCGGCCCGTTGGGCTCAGAAATGCGCTGCCCGCGCCCGCCCCGCGCCCGCGACCGCGCCCGCCCCGCGTCCGTCCGCTCCCGCCCTGCGCCCGCCGCTCGACTTTCCCGCCGCGGAGCTGAGCGCAGCAGCGCCGCTGTAATGAGTTAATCCACCTGCCGCCGCCGTCCGCTATGTCACTCGCCCGGCCCGGACAATGAAACCGAAAAAAAAAATACAAATAAATGTGGACGGCGACAAAAAAAAAACACACACACAAAGAGATGGATCTCTTTTCGTCGAACTCAAAAGACGCTTTCACTGGACCGGATCGGGCTGAGCGCGAGCGAGCGTCCAGGACCCTGCTGGGGACCCTGGGCCCTGCGCTGCCCGGCGCCTGGCGCGGCGGGTGCGCAAGTCTGCAGGCAGGCTGCTCAGACTGGCGGGCTAGCCAACGAATGTACTAGCCAGGCAAGCCTTCGGCTTGAATGCTGAACTCAATCCCGCCTTAAGAGCAATACATTTGTAAGATCGGCCTTTATACTGGTGCTCCTCGTTTGTCCGACCGCTTTCTGTCCGACCTGGCCGAATTAATTTCTGCCGCCCGTGATACGGTCAAAAATTTTGTCCGACCTCCGCTTTGTCCGACCCGTGTACACCGCCACGAGCACAGGCTGAACGGAGTCTACATCGGTTGTCCGACTGTCAACCGCAGGACCGGAGTTCAATTCCCACCTACTTCATTTTTATTTCATTCTCGAACTTTCTTGCTTCGGTTGGAATTTTTTTGAGTGTCGGCTCGAAAAAATAATGTTCACTTAAGATATACTTTTCGGGGCGTTTTGAAACCTGGGCAAAAACACATGGAAAGCATCCAGACATTTTCGAGCTTAAACTTGAAAAATTACGTACGTGCTCTGCAAGTGAAAGGGTGGCGTGAAAACATGGAAAATTTTTGCGACAGTAAACCTCCCGAAGGAGGTTGCGGTTCCCGCCAGGCACAGGGCTTTTACCCCCCGTGGCAGCCAACAACTTCGGTGTTCTTATGGGAACCGGTGCTTTTCTGACTGCGATCCTGTCGCGCAATTCGACAGATTTGATCCCCGTACTGCCAGATTTAGTCGTACGGTGGTTAACCGAACTGCCCTGTCCCCAGGGCATGGAATAGCTATTTTTGGAGCCAGATTCTAGGACTTATGACCCCACGACCGACCACCAGTCGTGGGCATGGGACGGAACTTCCTGGCAACCCGCTGTCGCTACCAGTGAAGAACCTACCTGGGTTTGAACCAGGCCCCATGTGCCGAGTCTCACAGACACCCCACGGCTTTCGCGGCACCACTAGACCACTAGACCGTCGGCTATTCCACGAGGGAGCTCGGTTGAAATGGGGGGTTTGAATTCCACTCCAAGTTGTTGTCCTCAGAAAAATTAAATTTTTGGCTAAGATTTGAACCTTCGTTCTGCCACTCTCCGGGCGGACACTATGCCGGCACGGCTACGTCGCCACGGTACCACTTGCCGGACCACTAGTAGACATGCTGCGCGAGAAGCCACAGTCACCGAAGAAACGAACCCGATGTCATCAGTACGCCTGCTCTCCGTCGCTGCTAGGCCGGCCACGTAGCGTCATTGGTATCGACACTGCTCGTAGCACCAGGTGGGCAGTGGTTCAAATACCGCGTATTGATTTTTATTTTTTTAAACATTTTTTCGTTGGCTGCATAATTGCCCAACAGAGTGCTTCGCTACGCTCAGCAAATTATTTTGATTTTACGTAGCCCCCCGTGGTGCTGCAATCAGAGCGCCTGAGAAAAGGGAGATAGGCAACCTGTGTGCATTGCTGCTCGGCGGGCGGCCTACGCGCCCCTGCTCCCGTCTGCCGGGCCGGGGCCGGGGCCGAGCGGGCACACGGTGTCCGGCAGGACAGGGAGATCATTACACCGGGGACATGACTGGGAGGCGAGGGGTTCGCTGCGCGCTGCGCTGCGCCCCTCATTTGAATAACACGCGCGCTTTGAGGCGCATGCGCGGAGCGGACCGGCGCGGCGCGGTCGGGACTGCGGGAGACTGTATTGAGAATCCTTTAAGGTGCGCAGCGTCAGCAAATAGGCGTTTCTGTCTCAAGTACAAAGTATTTTAATGGGGATCAGATCGCTTGTAAAAAAAAATCGGTCGTAGTGCACTCGTCGGGCTGCGGTCACAGTGAACTGCGAGAGTGAAACGCGGCCGGTTCAAGCCGTTCTGTGCTTTGTCTATCAAAGGAGGCGCGGCCACGTGGAATCGTGACGAAATGCAAACGCCGCGACGAGTCACGCGCCTTGTCACGATCCGTGTGACGTGACGCGATCCTGTCCGGAAGTGTCCGGAAGCTGCAGCGGGTCCACCTCCACTGGTCACTGACCAGAGCGTGACCCCGAGTGACCGTCCTGTCCGCACCCGAGTGCTACTCCCATTGGTCGTGCGCCGTGGCGGGGCGGGGCGGGGCGGGCGGAGGGAGGGACAATGCTCAACATTCCTCTGCACTAAGGGCCCGGCCGCCCCGCCACACTACGCCACGCCCTGTTCTCTCATTGTCTCGACCACCCCACAAGATCCGCTGTGTCTGGCCTTACGGGTGCCCTAATTACATTCAACTTTCTTCCAAGACATTTTTTTTTATATTTTCGAGGACAAACCAGTGATAGGCTTGGCAAGGGTACTCTCCCCGGCCCGTCCCAGGGGTTCGTCATCGCCACACGCGCCGCAACCGTCATAGTTGGGAGCAGTGTGTGATGTGTTGCCTACCCGCCCGGCGCACCGCTGCGCGTGGGGACGGGGCTGGGCGGCGCCGCCCGCTCGTGCCGTTGTAGGCAGCGCTGCTTCTGCTGGCCGTCGGATGGGTTGCCTACCGCATGGGCGGCCCGTGTGCGCTGGCCGGTGGGAGATTCTTGAAAGTCATATACAATGACTGGGAAGGTGTGAATTGAAAATAAGCACATCAGAATATGATCTATAGTTTTTATTCAAAGAAGGTAAAAACCATTAATTCTAGGCGTTTAAAAAACATAGCAAAAGATAGCAGCTGTTTGCTAAAAATTACTGAAATATTTTCATGGTTAAAAGTCCGTTTTAAGACCACATTGGTGGTTTTTTAAAGCATGTAATCTAAGTGGCAGTAGATTTTTTCATATTTTATAATAAATAATTTGATTATTTTTAGACAATAGTCTATCAAAAAGTTTAGTTTGAAGGTGAGGAGTACATTAGCATAAAATGGCTTGAACAACTAACAATAAAGTAGGTTGTTTGAGAAGGCCCCGTACAAATCTTTAAAAGGTTATACTACATCCTAAACCGCGAAATCATGGCACACTATAATGGGTTTCTTATGTGGACTGACACTTCAATATTATCGCCCTAACAAACCTTATAATCAGTCGACAAACACGGTCATCCATCAAATTACATGGGATAAAAAATATTTATCATTTACATATCCTCTCAAAAATCAACAAAAAAAATATTTAATAAATAAGTTATAGCACACAGTGGTGACTCTCTAGCACACACACACACGCACACACACTCACACATCCAGTCACAAAAGGCATACGCTCAATCACATGGGTACTCACTAACGCAAGGAATACGATTCACTTCACTTTACTTCAGGGCCTCATGTTCCTCAGGATCCACTGCATGTAGTAGCCCACCCGGGTGTAGACGCCGGGCATGCCCTCGGAGCCGCACCTCTTGGGCCCGAACGACACGATGCCGAACTGCACGGTGCGCAGGTCGCCCGTCTGGTGGCCGATGCCGGCGTACTTGAGCGGGCCGCCGCTGTCGCCCTGGCAGGAGTCGCCCGCGCGCGTGCCGCCCGCGCACAGCTGCTTGTTGGGCGAGATGCGCACCTCGGACTTGTACACGTCGACGCACTGCTGGCCCGGCACCACGGGCACGTTCACCTGCAGCAGCGACGTGCTGCCCTGGCCGTACTCCGTCACTCCCCACCCGGCCACCGTCACCTTCTTGCGGTCCAGGTCCTTGAACTGCTCCATGCCGATGGGCAGGCAGATCGGTTTCACGGCCTCTGCGGACAGGACGCGGGGTTAGTAACACGGCTTAATGTCGACTCGTATGCTGGGCCGGCCCGGGGCCGAGGCCGGGGCGACTCACCCGTGAACTGGACCCTGCGCGCCAGGCGCACCAGCGCGACGTCGTTCTGCAGCCGGTTGACGCCCTGCAGGCTGAAGTCGGGGTGCGAGGTGACCTCCTCCACGTCCACGTCGACGACGGCCGGCGCGCACACCTGGGTGCCCGCGATGATGGAGCAGTCGATCTCGGTGCTGACGTCGTTCTCACCCAGCCGCACGGTGGTCCTGGGTGCGAACGAAAGGGGCGTTATTTGGCTGCAGTATGCACGACCACCCAGGGGTGCGACACGTCTTATTGGTCCTGGACTTACAGAGACTCCGTGCTCTTGCCGCCCTCGACGCAGTGGGCCGCGGTCAGCACGTATCGGGAGTTGATGAGAGAGCCGCCGCAGCGGTAGGCAACGATGCCGTTTCCTGTGAAAGCGTACAGAGGGTTGTGTTAAAACAAAAATCACGGCCATGGTATGCCACACGTTTACTCTTTCCTCATGCCGTGCAGTGTACGAGCCACTTTGCTGTACACAGGAAAAAAACACACACACTTGCACGCGGGTGCACATGCCGGGTCGGGACGGGGAAGGGGAGGCACCTCGTCGCGTGGAGGGCTCTGCCCTTTCCCGTCGCAAAGGTCAGACTACACCCGGGTGCGCGCCGCTCTGCTCAGCTCACCTCGGCCGGATTCTTATATATTGTGGCGCGCAACATTCAAAAAGCTGGTTGCGGCCGTCACGTGGTACGTCACGTGATGAACATGCTAGTCTCTCCGATCGAGGCGCGCCGTCGATAATGAAATCCCAAACAAGATGCCACCCGACAACCACGCAGGCAGGCAGGATGGGGCATAACACAGTTGGAGGGGAGGGGGGGGGGGGGGTATAACACGGTGTGTATATGTGCAAACACCTCACTGCTTGTGCAGACACAAACCAACTACGCATGACAACCGGGCCAGTAATCTACAATCTACAATCTACACTCATAACTGGATGAGATCATCTACTACACAAAACTAGAACACACAAACTCATAAAACTTGTCCTGCCTGAGCCTGACCGCGGATCTATGACACCCTCGCCGTGGTGCTGCTGAGTGCTCATTCTCGTGTCTACAACCTCGCCTGGAAACGAACGGAGAAATGGTGGCGGGTTACATCGGCCGCTGCATGCGTCCAGAGGGACCAACAAAACACACAAGCGTGTCGAGAGTCGTTAATCTGGTAAATTTTTAAGTTTACAGAGCAATGACAATTGTTCACGTGTACCCCGGCGGGGCGGGGCGGGGTATACGTACTGTTAGTGTAGCCGAGGCGCGCCATCCAGGGGAAGTCGTACACGTTGGTCTTGTTGCCGTTGATGATGCGGTCGCTGGAGCTGGGCCCGCACACGCTGTGCGGCAGCAGGCGCAGGTTGGGCTCCTTCTCCACGTTGACGGGGCGGTCGTTCCTGTCGTCGACGGGCTGCGCCTGCGGCCTGTTGGTCGGCCTGCTGGTCGCGGGCCTGTTGTTCCACGGGGACTGCGTGGGCGGCGGGGTGGGCCGCGGCCGCTGGGTCGGGGGCGCGCCGCCCTGCGTCTGGATGGGGTCCAGGCCCGGGCAGCACACCTGCGCGAGGTCGGGTCATAGCGGTCAAAGCGCGCGGGGCAAATCAACTTTGCGACGCCCGACTCGTCGACGCGGCTTACCTTGGGGTTGTGGCCCTCGAAACCGCAGGTGGACTTCTGCAGGAACTGCACCACGTCCCTGGGGAGGGGCTTGGGGCCCTGCAGCAGCTTGTACAGCGGCGGGCAGGAGCGGATCACGATGCAGGTGCCGGCCATGGAGTCGGGGGTCGTGCAGGCTGCGAACAAGCACAGGGCGGTCAGCCGGGCCGGGGGTGGTATTTGTCGGCGTCTGGCCGGGCCGGGAGCTCAGCGCCAGGCGCGCCAGAGAGGAGCTGCCCAGCAACTCTAATTAGCATTATTCCCACATACACGCACGTGTATTCGTGACGCACGATCGTCACGACAATGTCATGCCGATGCCAACATCTCTGACGCCGGCCTAGTTGCCAAACAAATACATTAAATTTTACACAGAATTTCAAATTTTTGCACAATGCGTCGACAAGGGCATCACCTGTCGGCGACCTCGTGTGCTGGGGGAAATAAATGTTTCAAGAGGCCCCAGGTAGGTTGGCGCCCCTGGACGCTGGCCGCGGGCCACGCGCTCGCCCGCCCAGCCCAGCCCAGCTCCAGGGCCCCAGGCAGGCGCGGCCCGGAGGTCAGGAACAAACAACAGGTTTTTGGTGTGAGACTGTGGCGCCGTGCCGCGCCGCGCCGGCAATGCGATAACGCCGTGTCGCGTGTAATCGACTAATGAGGTTTGTACGATAACTTGCGAACCGATAGGTCTGTGTGTCGCGTGGTGCTGGCCCCTGGCGTAGTTAGGCAACCCGGGCAGCCGGGAGCTGTACCCGGGCCCGGGCGCCGCGCCGGCCCGGCAGTGGTGTCGTTACGGCACGCCGGTAACTCTTCTTTTCTGCTTGATTCGCAGGGAGGCGCGGGCCACAATGGGGCATTAAGACGGCGCCGAAGAGGACGAACTGAAACACCTTCTAGAAGACGGCGACCACGCACGACCTGCGACCGTCCGATCTCCCAGGTGAGTGGGGGCAGCTGTCACCCTGAGGGGTGCTGGGCGTCGCGACGACTGCGGGGGCGCACCCTGTGCGTCACCGGGACGGAGAACATATTTTTGAAGGACAACGAGGACCGCCGGCTTAAAGTCGCCTCCACGCCTCAGGCCCCGGGTTGAAAAGGACGCAACCTTTTGTCGCGGTGCTCGTTTTGTTCGTGTCGTCTCGCGATTCCGAAGCGTTGAAATATTGCCAGCTCTGTGTGTGTGCGTGTGTTTGCCTGCGCGTAGCGGAGCGCGGTAGAGAGTGTGACACGAAATGCAAAGACAAGACCGCTCAAGGCTAGCATTCCACGGCTAATGTGGCCAGCAGCAGAAGCCGCGGCGGCCGGTGCCGCCACCCCCGTACTGTGGGCTGGCAGTACCTGGCACAAATTAATTTGTGGTTACTAGGTCGGTACCCGGTTTAATCCGACGCACCGGCAATTTCACAGTGATGATTTATTAATATTATGTATAGAAGGTGGCGGGTCCAGGGGGTTCAACCGGTTGCGGCGGGCCTTCCCGCCCAGCGCCGCCGCCCCCGGGTCGGGCCTGGCCTGGCCGGGCGCCGCGCGTCTGGACTTCCCCAGCACCCCGGCGCCGGCGCCCTGTCCTGCCCTCCCCTCTGCTGGACCGCGCTCGCATCTCGCCACGCAGGGGAAAGCGACTGCCGGATGATGGGCGAGAATAATTGTAAAATGTTTCCCATTCCCCTTGTAAACCACCCGTGGGAGTACGGTTTAGTCTCGTCGGGATGTTGGCAACCGTGTTGCGGGCGGGGCGGGCAGCAAGGTCTGACCAACCACGCAGCCAAAGAACAGCTCTCGCTCTCAGTCTTATTTAGTCTCCCATAAGAGTCGGTGCTGTCCCCAGGGGCCCGGCCGGCCGGCCAGTCTGCTACTTACTCTGGGCGCGCGCCGGGGCCGGGGCGGCCAGCAGCGCCAGGGCGACGGTGACGGTGAGCAGGGCGGGCGACATGGCTGCGGGGCGGGGCGGGGCGGGGCAGCGAGGTGAGGCGCCGGGCCGGCGACACTTGGCTCCGCCCGGACGGGACGGGTCGACGCGACGGGGACGGGACCACACTGGAACTGAACTCAACTGCGGCGGCTGCGGCGTGCGGCGTGGGACTGGCTGTCCCGTCGTCTGCCTGCGCGCGGCGTGGCGGGGCGGGGCAGGGCGGGGCGGGGCGGGGCGGGGCGGGGCGGGGCGGGGCGGGGAAGTGTGGAGTGGAGCGGCCAAACTCGACTGGCGAGCGACCAGGCTGGTCGGCCAGGCACCTTGCAGGTGGGGCGGGCGGGGCGGCCGCGGGGACGGGACGGACTCACTGGAGCCTGGACCTGCGGTGCCTGCGGCGGGCGCCCGCCCCGCCCGGCCCCGCCCCGCCCCGCCCCGCCGGTCCCCAGGCCCCCGCCCTGCACCCGCGCGCCCTGCCCGCGACACCTCGCGAGACACGCACCGCGCGGCGTGATCACGAACCCAACCCTGCGCCGGGCCGTCTCGTCCGGGGAAGTCCCCACTAAGGGCGCAAATTTGGTGATACTATAGTCTGTAGCTCTGCCCCTTGTGCCGTCAGACTTGGCTAACCGCTAACGTCGTAAAATGTCAATGCCCTAACAATCTTTCTGAATTCAGACTCCAATACTGCTTCTCCTGGGATAAAAAATAAAAAATCGGCCCCTGTAATTAGCGCCTTGCCGATCCTCCCCTGGCGAGCATACCGTCGTCTGGATGCCGTCTGTCATGAGGCGTATTCCCGGTACACACAGCAGGCGAGCGCACTCATACTGCTACTTGCGTCCATAAAACTCCCCGATGCGTTTCCCCATAATGTTTGTCCAGTGACTCCGCGCAGGAAGCGGCCACTTGTCATACATGACTCAGTTTTCGCACGGTAGCTAGGGCCGCGGAATGACCAGTGGCTTCTCCAAGGATGGTGTGTTTGATCCGTGCGGGCCGTAAGATGAATCGCTGAACTCATTGATGTGTGTGTGAAGGGCGTAAGTCTCTCAGAGGAGACCGCGGGGCGTGGCGGGCCGAGCAGAGGGCCCTGCTGGAGACTGTGGTGTTGCCCGCCCTTCGGTGGCGTCGCGGCGTCGGTTAATATTGTTGCGGCGCGCTTTAAAAATAGATGCGGGCGTGTTTGACGTCACGGGCGGCACGGCACGCGAGCGAGCGAGCGCAAGTGATTGGTCGTTGGCGGGGCCGCTCCGGGGCCTACTGCTCCGGGACTGCGTCATCTGCCCGCCTCGCCCCGCCCCGCCCCTCGCAGACACTCGGAGAGGCGTGTACCTACGTGTGTGATTCACCTTCACTCCAGTCCACATTTTCCCGTCTGAACCCCGGCGGCGGACCGGCCCCGCGCGGCCCCGCGGTGGGGTGGGAAAATCTGCGTGTAGCGCTGTGGCGTTGGTCGTGTACTGTACGGTGATTCCCCGGCTGGACCAGACTGGACAGTGAGGTTCAAATGAAATGGGCCTGGGGTTTTGGTCGAATATAATTTATTTCAAAGCAAGTTGACACGACGGCACGCACTGTAGACACCGTCATTCAGTCTTATCATTTAATATAAATTATTCCCATAATATTTTATTTAAGTTTTAAAATAAAATAATATCCTAATAAAACTTAGTAAAGAGTATTTACCGATAGCCGGAGGTATATGAAGGAGAGGCAGTGTGACCACGGGGAAAACGACGTCTTGGTTTCCAAGCACTTTTGGAAAAACCAAGCGGCTCTTATGGAGAAAATACACGGGGTTTCCGGGGCTGCTTGAAAACTAGGACGAAGTTTTTTTCCGTGACCCGTCGCCCACAGCCGCGGTGATTAGAAGCGAAAGTGGCACCTATCCTCAAAATCCACTCGTCGACGGCATTCTTTTTCCTTTCCGAAACAAGCGATGGATCAGAAAACGGCGGCCCGAAACGCCTCACCTTCCCTAGCAGTCGGTGTTAATTATCGGTATAGCCCTTGTGCAATTTTACTTGATGGACTGTAGTATTTTCAGACAGCACAATAAAATACTTCCGGATCATAACCGATCTGATTGGCGTGATCATTAGTGGGCCGCTGTTGTCGAGAAATTAAATGTGGAATTAAACCAGAGCGAGTTTGAATGAATTAACTATTTCTATCGGAGCCGCGGCGGGCGGCGGCGGCGTCACTCGTGTGCTAGTGTGTGCGCGGTGCGCGCGCCTGTCCCCGGCCTGGCCGCCACGCGCCGCTGCGCACGCCTGGCCCGGGCCGGCCGGGGCTGGACTGGACGCAATGTCACGGGCAGGTCGCACCTCGACCAGATGACGCCAGGGCCCAGCAGGTGCCGCAGTTCCGCGGCCCAGTCCCGTGCGATGGGTTGCCTATCCGCCAGGGGCGCCGGCGGCGGCAGTCGCAAGACAACACGGCCCTAGCCCCGCCCTAGCCGCGCTTGGGCTTGAGCGGCGCGACGTTGGTGACCCGGGGCGCGGGGGCGATGCGCGGGTTGAGGTTGCCGGTGCCGTTGGACAGCTCCTCCTTGGGCACGAATGGGTTGGGCTCGAGGTGGCGCAGCAGCCAGGGCACGTAGCTCGACACGCGCGTGAACACGAGCGGCGCGCCGCGCACCGCGCAGTCCGGCACGCCGAAGGACAGCACGCCGTGGAGCACGTCCCGCTCGAGCGCCACCATGTCCTCGTAGTCCGCCAGGCTCTCGAACTGCTTGGACACCATGAGCGGGCTGCCGCTGTCGCCGTGGCAGCCGCCGCCCGCTGCGGACCGGAAAGGTGACGCGGGCATCAGTACAAGTGAGCGAGGCCACGTGCTCGCGCTGTCTGCCGCTCGTGTGGCGGGATGGGGCTTACCGACGCAGAGTTGTCGCTCGCGGTCGAAGGCGACGTCGTCCACGCCGTCGTAGCCGGCGCCGCACGCTCGCGGGGCGTCGACGTACACGTTGTAGTTGAGGAGCCAGCGGCTGGGCGCGTCTGGAATGAAGAGAACGCCGCCGTCGGGTCGGGAGCCGTCAGGGTTAGTCGGGGGCGCGAGCCGAGCGCGCCGCCTGCTCCTGAGGTAGTTCTGTACTACTCACGCTGCCTTCGGATCGGGGACGTGTTGCCCCAGCTCGCCACGAGCATGGACTTGCCGATCAGGTCCTCCTCGGGGCTGTTGTGCACCGACACGGGCAGGCAGATCGGCCGCACCGACTCTGCGCAGCGCGACCAAGCGCGACAAGCACGTCGTCATGAAGAACGCCAAAAAGTAGATCTCACCCTTATCGGGTCGGGTCGGGGCTCTCACCGGAGAAGGGAATGGGCTTGCTGAGCCGCAGCAGCGCGATGTCGTTGATCCCGTTGCGGAAGTCCTCGTGCGCGATCGTCTTCTCGACGGCCACGTCCAGCGCTTTGGGCGAGCAAACGCCCGCCGCGCAGTCCGGCTCCGTGTTGGCGTCCCACTCGCCTAGGCGCACCGTCACGCTGCGGGTCAGGTCAGGTCACGCATTAAGTGACGCTAAACAAACTCACTGCACGCCGTCGCTCCCGATACTCACGGTCCGTTAAGCTTGGGGACGCAGTGGGCGGCGGTGAGCACGTAGCGCTCGCTGATGAGGCTGCCCGTGCACAGGAACTCGACGCGCTCGCCCTCTGCGGGTCATAGAGAAGCGGCGAGGAGTTACGCGGGTTTGTCGCGGTCCCTGAGAGGGGGGCGGGGGTGAGGTGATACGGATATCACCTCAGGGGGGGCGGGGGTGCCGCGCGGGTTGCCTACCCTTCTTGTAGCCCAGGCGCGCCATCCACGGGTAGCGCATGAGCCCCGTGCGGTTGGCGACCTGCTGGTCGGCGTGCTGCTCGCGGTGCATGCTCATGCCGCACACCTCGATGGGCAGCAGCGCCAAGTTCTCCACGGGGTAGTCGGGCTGCCCGGCCGGAGGCTCCGGCTCCGAACCGGAGCCGAGCGACAGGGCGAGGTCCTCGCCGTTGCCGTTGGCGATAGAGTCCTGCAGGCAGGTGTGCGGTTCGTGATGCGGGATGTCTCCGGGTCGTGGAGGCCGGGAGGGCCGGGCGGCCGTGGGACTTACCGGCTGCGGGTACGCCGCGGGCCGCACCACTTCCATGGGCGCGGGGGTGGTGGAGAACGCTGGGGGTGGTGGTCCGGAGTAGCCGCCGCCGCCGCTGCCAGCAGCTGGCCGGGAGTCCCCTGGCGGGAACTCGTAGGGGGCGTCTGTGGGCAGCAAGAAGTCGCCGTTGCCGTTGCCGGCGGCGGGCCGGCTGCTGCTGCTGCCGCCCGGGCGCGTAGGCCGCCGGGTGGGCCGCTCACCCCCGGACAGCGGGTTCACCGAGAGCTGCGGCTCCGTGGCCGCGCTCTCGGAAGGGGCCTGCACTGAGCTG
The DNA here is from genome assembly GCA_033675135.1 of Frankliniella intonsa. Taxonomy (NCBI): domain Eukaryota; kingdom Metazoa; phylum Arthropoda; class Insecta; order Thysanoptera; family Thripidae; genus Frankliniella; species Frankliniella intonsa. The sequence continues at coordinate 9,354,616 of CM066249.1, read as the reverse complement.
GGGTCGGGGCAGCAGACCTGCGCCAGGATGAGTCACGTTGTCATCCCCCTCCAACCGCTAGCTTACGCGCACCCGCCGTGTGGTCACGAAACGTTACCCTGACGGAAGAACCCTCGAAGCCGCAGAAGGACTTCCTGAGGAAGTCGGTCACCTCGCGGTCGGGATGGCTCCTCGTGGAGATCTGCGCTGAGCGCAGGAGGTCTAGCAGGATTTTGCATTGGCCGAGGCGGATGCAGTGGCCGGGCTGCAGGCGTGGTGTCGTGCAGCGGGATGCATCTGCGAGAACAGTTTACAGTTTTAGAAAGTCGATAGGTTTAAGATAGGGCACGAGTAAATTTTCACGCAAATGAGTGAACCACCACACCCCATTTACAGTCGTCTCCCGGTTTTTGCGAGCCGATTTCTGCGCGCATGTTATCCCCACCACTTCTGGAGGGCAGGCCCGGGGGTACCCGGCCGGGCGACCCCAGCCGACCCTCAGGGAGCCGGGCGACAGGGCATTACCAAGGGGATTAAGCGGCTTGGCGGAGGGGTGTCGCCTGTTCCGTTCGAATAGTGTTCCGTTCGAAAAGTTCACGATATTACTCTAGAATCACATTGTACATGAAAATAATCAGATCGGGTCCAAACGGTATGAAATATTCCAACTTTTAGTCTTTTGGTGCTCGCCTGAGCCCTCTGGGAGTAAGGACTAAAAGTTGGAGTATTTTTGTGCCGTTTGGACCCGATCGCATTATTTTTTCATATAGAATGAGATTCTTAAATAATATCTTGAAATTTTTGAACGGGACAGTATTTGAACGGAACAGGCGGCACCCATCCGCTAAGCTGCCTCATCCCTCGGTAATCCTAAGCCGCCGGGTCGGCCGGATGGGCCGAGGGTCGCGCTCACGGCCCAGGGCGGCTACCTGTGCCTTTTTCGTTTTCTGCGCGTCGTGATGAACATTTTGCGCACAAAAATCGGGAGACGACTGTACTATCAAAACCACCCTAGTTTTCGACGACTGCGTTGTCGTTGTTGCTCGTTCCCCGACGATACTCCAGGCCAACATGTCGACGGACGCGGGGTATCGGCACGGTGATTACTCACCACCATTATCACCATCACCAACATGACCCCCTCCGCCCCGGACCATCCGACCGGTCTGGCAAGTCCACCGGCAAACAAGATGCTGACGCGGGCGGGCGGGCCAGGCCAGTCGCGGATGACGCGGGGCTCCGGCGCGCCCCCGGCCTCCCCGCCCCCGTTCCCCTCACTCACCCTGGTGAGCCCCGTGCGGGGCCTGCGGGGCCTGCTGCTGAGGCGGCGGGCCCTGGCGGGGGCCCCAGGAAGGCGTGGCCTGCTGATAGGCCTGCCCCCACGACCCGTAGGCCTGCCCCCCGGCCGGGCCGGCGTAGAGGACCAGGACCGCGCTCGCCGCCAGCCACACCAACGAGGCCGAGTGCGTGGTGGCCGGTGCGCGGAGTCGAGTCTGCGGCGCCATGTCTGCCCGGGCGGAGGACGAATCGGCGACTGCGAGTGAGAGAGAGGGAGTACAGCAATGAGGCGAAGTCAGGCAAAGCGCCTGATCGCGCCCGCACCTCTCGGCGGGGCGGGGCGTGGTGGGGCGGGGTGGGGCGCGGTGGGACGCAGCTGCGGGGCCGGGTGGGGCGGGGCACTCGCCAGGCAGGCAGCCGGCCGGACGCAACGAGTGACGCTCTGTCCGGGCCGAACAAGCCGGCTCTGTCTTTGCGAGGCCCCGACACCTCCGCCCTGCCCCGCCCCGCCCTGCCCCGTGGCGGGTCGTGGCCGCGGGAGTGCGGGTGCCGGGTCGGCCGGGTCGCGGGTCGCGGGGCCGCGGCCTCGCAAACTCCGGCGATACCCCTGGCGCGAGGGAGTCAGCGACCGCGGACAGGAAACCAGCGCACTCTGGCTGTTAACGAGCACAGCGGGGCTCCAAAATCTGAATTAAGAGCCGATGTCTGCTCGACCGCCTGTTTTGAAGCGGTCCGTCCGCTTGTGCCCTTTCTATCAATGGTTTGTCTGCCGTATGGCGCGACGGATTTTCCGCCGGGTTTACCCAGCAGGAAAATGATGAGCTAAGATATGGCGAGTGTGGGTAGTTTAATTTATAGCTGCGGGCATGCTTCCAACGGGAAAAAAGGGAGGCGGTACGTGTGGGAATACTAACTCAACACCTTTAAAGAGTTGGTCAATACACAACTCGTCTGGGAATGAGACCCTGGCAGATAGCCAAAACCAGTGAACACGTCTTGTAGTTTAAGTAAGCACGTCATCTTAAATCGTTGTATGTAATACTTCCAAAGGAAGACCTACTTTTCCTGTAAATCCGCTCATGCCTACAGCCTCCCTCCCCTGGGGTGGAATTGGTATTTGGAGAGACAAAAATTTGGTGTGCGGAAGGGTGATCTAATTTTTTTTTTATTGGTGTCACTTACAAAATATCAGCACTACCATACGAATTAATTATCAGTCTTCTTTTCGGCGCTTCCAGGGCGCCGATTCTTACCACATTTTGTCCCGTCTGACTGGCGACGGCGTTGACATTACGCTGGAACCTTTTTTTAAAATTATTATTATTATTATTTGCCTACTGGACACCAGTCCGTCGACAATAAGAATGAGTTCTTTTCAAAGGGGCGCGGCGTTGTTGCCACAAGATGTCGCTTCGCGACTCTCCTGCCGCGCCGCCGCGCCGCGAGGGCCGACGTCATCAAGGAGGGCGAGCGTGTGGCGACCAGGACGTTGACATCGGCGGCAGAGGCGCGGCGCGGCGCGGGCGGGAGGCGTGGGCCAGGTCAGTGCTGCGCGGACGCGGGCGGGGCGGGGCGGGGCGGGACGGGGCCGGGCGGCTCAGGGCTCCAGGTTCGTCACGATCCACGGCACGTAGTACGTGAGCCTGGTGTACACGCCGGGCGTGCCTTCGGAGGCGCAGCTATTCGGTCCGAACGACACGACGCCGTGCTGGATGACGCGTGCCTGGCCGCCGATGTAGCCGGCGGAGGTGAGCGGGCCGCCCGAGTCGCCGTTGCACGAGTCCTTGCCCTTTTCGGCGGCGCACATCTGCTTCTCCGGGGTGATGACGAGCTGCAGCGCCTGGTAGGCGACGATGCAGTCCTCGGCCGGCGTCGCGGTCACCACCACCTTCATGAGCGTCTCGCTGGTGGTCGCTGCAAACGTCAAAAATGTCAGAAATCACACGCTGTCGCGGGGGGAAATGCGAGAAAAATATCGAGGCGGCTCACTCACCTCCGATCCTGTTGCTGACGCGTCCCCAGCCGGCCACCTGCACCTTCTTGCCGGTCAGGTCCTTGCGGCGCTCGTCCCCCTCCACGGGCAGGCACACGGGCTTTACGGAGTCTGAAAAAAATAACAACAACAAGGACCGACGTCACGAGATGATCATGATGATGAGACAAACAAAACGCGCGGGGCCGCCCCGCCGCGCCCCGCCCCGCCCCGCCCCGCCCCGCCCCGCCCGCAGAAACGGCCGCGATGGCGATCCCGTCTCGTCGTGTATACCTGTACTGCGCGAACTGGCAAAGTGGCCATCTCCACAGCGCTGTGCGTCTGTGTGTATAGCTGGGCAGGAAAACGTGATGGTCACGTGGCCAGGACACGCCTTGTTCCCACGCAGTTGGCCTCGCTCTTTTTTTTTTTCCCTTTTTTTTTCCTTTTGTATTTTACTCCCCGCCTCTCTAGCAGAAGCTGTTCATCAGATTGTACGCGGGTAATTCTATCGGTGTTCTAATTATTCTCGCGATGACGTCAATCCGGTGGCTTGCCGCCGCCGGAGCGCCGGAGGAGCGGTGCCCGCGAGACTTGTTTTCGTCTCGATATCGAATATTTTGTCGTGAGCAGTACACACGCGAATGGCACTGCCTGGTTCCGCGTGGATAACAAAATGATAAACCGTTAACGGCGAATTTTTCCGTAAGGAAAAAGTCGACACATGTGCTCTCGGGCGGGGTGCGTGCGTGCTGCGGCCGCGGCCACTCACCGGTGAAGGAGACGGTCTCCGCGAGGCGCAGCAGCGCGATGTCGTTCTGGAAGCGGTTCTCCCCGTAGTCCTTGTGCTTGATGATGCGCTCCACGTCCACGTCGACGGGCGGCAGGGCGCACACCCGCTCGCCGCTCTGTTGCTGGCAGTCGATGGGCGTCCTCGCGTCCTGCTCGCCGAGCCGCACCGACACCCTGTCGGCATGGCGCGGGCGCGGGGGGTTAGACTGGGGGGATGACTCGGGCTGGGGGGAGAGGCAGGGCGGCGGGGGACTTACGGGACGAGGCCGGTCTGCTCGTTGATGCAGTGCGCGGCGGTGAGCACGTAGCGGTTGCTGATGAGGCTGCCACCGCAGCTGTAGTCCAGCCTGCTCGAGAACTCCTGACCTGTTCACGGGTACAGGGTATATGATATTTTTAGTTTGAAAATTTTGTTTACGTTTGTTTCGTTAAAGACACGTGGGGCACTCACGCCGGTAGCCCAGGCGCGCCATCCACGGCAGCTCGTTGACTTGCGCCTCTTTGCCGCCGATGATGCGGTCGGCGGATGCGGACCCGCACTGGGTGAGCGGCAGTAGGTGCAGGTTCCTGAGCGGCGAGCCCGTCATGGCGGCCCCGGCCCCCGGGGTGGGTCGCGGCCGCGGCCCGGGCCCCGTCGGGCAGCACACCTTGGGGTGGCTGCTCATGAAGCCGCAGTGCGCCGACTGCAGCGTCTGCACCTCCGCCTGGCTGGGCCGCTTGCCGCGCTGCGCCAGGCCCGACAGCGGCGCGCAGTCCTTGAGCGGCTTGCACACGGCGCCGGCGTCACACGGCCGGTCGCCCTGCGCGTACTGTCCGGCTGCGGGGCGGGCAAGACCACGGGGGTGAGTGAGAGGGAGAGGGCGCCACTCACACGGGCTAGAGGAACATGACTGGCTACTTACAGCTGGGAGGGCGCGGCCATTGCGCGCAGGCGACTGCAACAGAGAGGAGTACATGTCGGTTAGCGCGCTGCCGGGTGCTAGCGGGTGCGGCTGCGGCCATGTCCAGGGCGGCCCTTACCTTGGAGGAGCGCGGCGGTGAGCACGAGTAGTCGGAGCTTCATGTCGAGACCGCGGCGCAGCGCAGGATACTGGAGACTGGGCAGCGCCCGGCTCGGCCCGAGCCGGCGAGGAGAGGACGGGCTGGCGCTGGGGCTGGGGCTGGGTCCCACGGCCGCCCCGCCCCGCCCCGCCCCGCCGGGCCCCGGGCCCCGCATCCTTGGCATTGGCTCGCGCACGCCGGCCGGCCTGCCTACCTCGCCCCGCCCCGCCTCTCTTCCCTTTCCAGACTCCGCGCCAATCCACTAGCTGTTCCCGCCTCTCCCACTTTACATATAACTATAAAACGCACTCCAAGACAAGATCGACTTTCCATCCCTTCCCTCTTTCAATCGAAACTATGCCGCTCGACTTGTGTGACGTTTTACTAGAGCCTTGCTAATCATCGTGGTGTTGTATTGGTTGTGGGCGAGTGTAGTCGTGCGCGCGCTTCAGGCACGCAGAGCATCACGTGTCTCCCGTGGCGCTCACGCGAGGAGGGCGGGGCGGGGGGGGCAGGGTGGGGTGGGGCGGAGCGGAGCTCCGCGGCTGTGCGTACAGTCTGGCGGTGGGTGGGTCCCAAATAATCACCGGGGGTCGCGGTGTAATGGAGCCAGTTCCTGCCCGCCGCGCCCCGCCCCGCTCCGCCGCACCTAGAGGGGTTTGCCCGTCCACCCGTACTATCCCCATGACTCGCTATGTGCGTTTAAGAGTTGGCCAATTTCCCCGCGCCACTCTATTCTCGCCGGCAGAACGTGGGTAGCCTATCCGGACAACCCAAGGATGTTCTTCGAGTGACGTCATGTGGGTATTGAGAGGGATCTCGTCCGATGGTTTGTTAGACCCACAGTACTCTGGCAGCAGAGGGCAACACACCTGGATAAAAAGGCGGTGGGCCCATCAGAGAAACAAGTCAGACGGGCGACAGGGCGCGCAATAAGTCAGTGAATCATTTTTCTTTTTTACTTTTGTCATAATTTTTATATTATATCCAAGTTAAGAATATCATTATTTACCAGGGAGGGGAGGGAGTAATCGCATTGGTAGGGTGACATCGTAAATAAATGAATCATTTTCAGAGGCAACTTCTCTTCATTCTTTATTGCCGGAGGAAATAAAAGCAGTGTGTATTACAGGGGGGGATGTGACAGGGAGGAAACGTGGTCACGGCCGCAGTTGGCCCATGATCCAGGACATGTAGTGCGAGACGCGCGAGAAGACGGCCGGCGTGCCGCCCTCGGCGCACACCTTTGGGCCGAAGGATACCACACCCAGCAGCACGGAGCGCACTCCCGGCCCGGCCCCGGCCACGGCCCTGTCCTGGGTGAGGGGGCCGCCCGTGTCCCCGCGGCACGCGTCCGTCGCGGGCCCGGGCCCCAGGCCGGCGCGGAGGCCGGCGCACAGCTGCCGCGAGTCGTCGATCCGCCCGGGATGCTCCTTGTACTTGTCGGCACAGTAGGAGTGATTCGCGATCCTCATGCGCAGCCTGAACAGGACGTCGCTCTGCTCGCCTGTGTACGGCGTGGCCGGGTTTTTAACTCTTCCCTGTGGCTAGATTTAGCTCTATAGCGAATGAAAAGTAAAGTGACGAGGCTCACCAGTCGCGCCTCCGATGCTCCCCCAGCCGGCCATTTCAGCCCAGAGTGCGCGCGTGTCCTGGGGCTGGTCGGGCGCCAGGTGCACGGGCAGGCAGATGGGCCTCAGCCCCATGCTGAAGGCCACGTGGCGGTCGAGGCGCAGCAGCGCCATGTCGTCGCCGGGCGCGCCGGGGTGCACCACGACCTCCTCCACGGCCACGTCCACCAGCGGCGGCGCGCACACGTAGTCCTCCGGGGAGAGCAGCTGGCAGTCCGGGTCGCTGTTCAGGTCGCGCTCGCCCAGGCGCACCGTCACCCTGCGGGCGGGGCGTAGCGGAACATGGCGGGAGAACGAGTGCAGCGGGGCCAGGCCCGGGCCGGGGCCAAGTGGCGTGTGGCGGGGCCGTACTTACGGAGGCCGGGACGTGCAGCGCGCGGCCGTGAGGACGTAGCGGCTAGAGATGAGCGTCCCGCCGCACTGGTACTCGATGCCGGACCGCCCTGTGGGATCGCCCTTCCAATATTCACGCGTTTCGTGGTTGATTACCCTAGTTGTGAGGGAGCTATTGGCCCGTACGTACTCACCCTGGTAGCCCAGCCGAGCGATCCAGGGGATCTCCATGACGTACGTGCCGTTGCCCCTGATCGGCCCCTTGTCCTGATCGAATATAACTCCGCACTCGTGGGCGGCGGGTAGCAGTGGGCAGCAGACCTAATGGCGGCGAGGTATTAAAGGGCGTCGCTTCATCGCTCCGTCTTTTTCTAAAACATCCATCTCTCTTTTATCTCTTGCGCTTTCACTGGCCTTCCTCCTGCGTGTTGTACTCACTCTTGGAGTCTTTGGCGCGGGGCCCTCGGGCGGGTGGTAGCCGCACAGCGTGCTCTGCAGGCGGCCCCTCTCCTCGGCCGTGGCGTTCGCCTTGACGAGCTCCGCGAGGGACGGGCACGCGCCGAGGACGACGCAGGCCTCGCCCTCCGTGCAGGCCCGAGGAGGAGCGCTCCCGGCCGCGGCCGCGGCCGCCAGGACGAGCAGCAGCGCCACGCCCACGCCCGCCACCATGTTCGCTCTGCGATCTGCCCGCCGGAGAGGCCGCACCTGAACTGAGCGCCTCGGCTGGATCCGGCTGGGGCTGGGCTGGGGCAGAGGAAGCAAGGGCAGCGGGGAGGAGAAACAGGAGGAGGAGGAGGAGGAGGCTGCTGCTGATAGGTAGGAGTGGCGTATCGTAAATGACAAACGTGGCACACGTGTAACAATAGAAAATGTTCTTTTATTACATACTACACAAAAAATAAATTAAGAGGGGATAAATTGAAATGGAACGGGAAGGGCGTATCTCCCCAGTTTCCATTGCTATTTTTTTTTAAAATCTTTATTCCTAGGAAGAAATCACAGTCGTTTTAGAGGCCGGGACGGGCCGGGCCGGCGGGCTCAGGGCCGCATCTGTCTCATGATCCAGGGCATGTAGTACTTGACGCGCGTGAAGATAGCGGGTACGTTGTTGGTGGCGCACACCTGGGGCCCGTAGGACACGACGCCCCGGAGTACGGCGCGCACCTTGCCGTTGGCCAGGATCATGACGCTGCTGAGCGGGCCGCCGCTGTCCCCTCTGCACACGTCCTGCCCGTGCTTGCCGATTCCGCATATCTGGCGCTCCTCGTTCAGCTTGCTGACGTAACGTCTGTACTTGTCTGCGCACTCCGAGTGCTTCATTGTGCGCAGGATCAGCTTGAGCAGGACGTCGCTCTCGTCAGCTGCGGAGGGAAGAAACGGGGGAGGATCAGTCAGTGCCTTCCGCGATGTCTGAACTTATACTTGGTCATAAAACAGTACGATTTTTGACGTCACCAGGCTACTTACCGTCCCACTCTTTGCCGATTTTTCCCCAGCCGACAACGGTGAACACGTACTGTACCATCTCTCTTTTGAGCAGCTCCGCGTTTTCGCTGGGCAAGTTGATGGGCAGGCACACGGGCCGGATGGCGTTGCTGAAGGCGACGGGGCGGGCGAGGCGCAGCAGCGCGATGTCGTTCCACAGGCCGTCGGGCCGGTCGGTCTGCTTGACGTACTCGGGGTGCGGCACGACCTCCTCGACGTCCACGTCTTGCACGGGCGGCGCGCACACCTTGGAGTTTCCGATCAAGGAGCAGTCCACGTCTGTCCGCGCGTCGTGCTCGCCCAGGCGCACCTTCACCCTGAGGAGAGGAGAGAGGCGGTGAGAGGGAGCCGGGCCGGGCCAGGCTGGGCCGGGCCGGGCCTGGCAGGGCAGGGCCCCTGACGAGTGGCGGGTAGGCAGCCCGCAACGGAGCGCTGCTCTCCGGGCCTGCCTACCTGGGGCCCTGCAGGCGCTAAGGACACGGCCGGCCCGCGGCCGCACGTGGCCTGGTCGGCCTGGCCCACCACGTGGGCCCTTGTCCTTTCTTTAACTTCCGCGAATATTTTACCGATTTAAACAATAGAAAAGGTGCAGTGACGCCTGTCGCGCTCTCTCCTTCCGTTGAATAGAGTCCTGTTTGTACCGCCCCTTTACTTACGGCTGCTTCTCCGTGCAGTGCGCCGCCGTGAGCACGTAGCGGCTCGAGATGAGCGCCCCCCCGCACTGGTAGCTGACGCGCGAGCGGTCGCGGTACCCCAGGCGCACGGCCCAGGGGAACTCCATGACCTGCGTATTGTTGCCGTTGATGATCTTGTCACCGGCGTGGTTCGGGCCGCACTCCTTGTCGGTGGGCAGCAGTGGGCAGCACACCTAGAGTAGGCCATAAACGTGTAAGCCGTGCCGGTGGCATCGGTTCAGAACCGGGTCCCCGCGGGGCTCCCAGCCGCCCGGCCGGGCGCACTCTCGCACTTGGATACCGGTTCCGCCCGTACCACGCTCGCACACCGGGGCGCAGTCCGCGGTCAGTCTTTCGGGACCTTACCTTGGCCTTGTCGCCCTGGAAGCCGCAGTGCGCGTCCCGCAGGCGCTTCTGGTCCGAGGAGGACGGGCGCCGGTTATTGGCTAGGAGCTTGCTCAGCTCAGGACACTTGGACAGCACGACGCAGGTCTCGTGGGTAAAGCAGGAGCGCTGCTCGGCGTGGGCTGCGGGACAGGGTAGGAGAGGCGTCATAGCGGGCGGGGGTCAGGGGCGGGTCATGGTCCATGCCCGGGGTGTCCAGGGGGCACTCACTCAGGGAGGCGCACGCGGCCGCCAGCAGCAGCGCGGCGTGTAGCGAGTTCCACATGACTGGCGTGTGTTGGGTCGGGTCGGGCTCCGAGGTTCCGCTCGCCAGAGGCGTGTGTCCTGGACTGGACTGCCTTCTTTACTCTCATCACCGGAGGATGTCGGCTGCGGCTGCGGCTGCGGGCGGCCGCTCCGCCGACAGAAGGCGGGTGGGGGCGGGCCTGGCGCGCGTGGTGGGCCTGGCGGGCCTGGTGGGCCGGTTGCGCGGGAGTGGGGATGCAGCATTCCACCGGGGTGGCTGGGCGGTGACGTCATGAGCAAGAGGGAGTCCCTTTCATGAGTCTCTCGCGTTATACGCGCGTACACTGGGGCGCGTGCGTGTACGCACGCGGGCACGGAGCGTCGTACGCAGTGACGTCAGAGTCAGACCTGTGTTTGAAAACTTTGCATAATGCAAATAGTACGTCTCGACTCCGGTCAAGTTATGGCTGTATCGGGATACGTATCGCAATTTGAATTTTGTTTTCGTGTCGCTTGCCGAAAAATGGAGAATAAGGACGGGTATTTACAAATGTCAAGGTTATGGATGTTTATAAGAACAGTATAACTTTGTTTCTGTTTTACTTTTTTATTCGATTTCTTTTTGGGTGTTTTTTTAAGAAAGATAAATATTGTCTTTGAACCTATAAAAAAAATACTGTAAGACAGCCGGCATGGTGGTACCGGGGAAGGGGTGGGTGGGTGGCGAGTCTGAAGTAAGGGTGGACGGCGAGGCGCAGGCGGTTACGGCGCCAGGTTGCTGGTGACCCAGGGCATGTGGCTCTCGACGCGCGTGTACACGCCGGGCACGCCCTCCGTGGCGCAGTCCTTGAGGCCGAAGGAGACGACGCCGATCTGCACGGCGCGCGGCTGCTCGTGCACCAGGCCGGGGCGGTACAGGGGCCCGCCGCTGTCGCCCTGGCACGAGTCGATGCCGCGCGTGCCGCCCGCGCACACCTGCGTCGGGCCCACCCGCACGCCGCGCGACTGGTACACGCGCGTGCACTCGGGCACGGACCACAGCGGCACGCTGGCCTTCAGCAGGTAGCGGGTGCCGGCTGCGGAGAGCAGGGCAGGCGAGCGTTAGCGTTGAGTTTTTACAATTTACGGGGAAAAAAATTAAGTTACGGTCCATGCGGTCCGGAAAAAAATTGAAATCGGCCTTGGATACTTACTGCTGCCCCGGTTCCTGTCCTTGCCCCAGCCGGCGACGATGGCCTTGCTGCCCGTGGGTGTATTCACTTGCACGGCCCCCTGCTCCGGCAGGCAGATGGGTTTGACGGCCTCTGTTGTAGCAGAGCAGATAAAAGAAATTAGCAAGGTCGTCGGTCGGCCGCAGAGCGCGATAGTCGACGATAGGTGACGCTTCGCTATCGCCGCGCAGCCGCCGCGCAGCCGTACCCACCCGAGAACGTGACGGGGCTGCGCAGGCGCAGCAGCGCGATGTCGTTCTTGAGGTAGTTGGGCGACTGGGTGTCGCTCGAGTACTGCGGGTGGCGGATGACGCGCTCGATGGGCACGTCCACGACGGGCGGCGCGCACACGTTCGAGCCCGCGATCAGCGAGCAGTCGCGCTCGCTGTCCTCGTCCCACTCGCCCAGGCGCACCTGCACTCTGCGTTCAAAAAAAAATTCTCCGTTTATTTTTTTTTTAATTTAAATTTGAGGTTTGAAATAGTCAGTCTAGAGTGTACTTACGGGTCTTCGCCGTCGCCCACGCAGTGCGCCGCGGTCAGCACGTATCGGTGGTTGATGAGCGAGCCACCGCAGCGGTAGGAAATGCCGCCCCGCCCTGGTCGCGGGGGGAAAAAAGACATTATGATATAAGTCGCGCCGGCCGCGATAAGCTCCGCCTCCCGCCTCTGAGGCGCATGTGCAGTACTCACTTGAAGTGTAGCCCAGGCGCGCCATCCACGGCAGCTCCATGACGGACGTCAGGTTGCCGCCGATGATGCGGTCCTCGTCGCGGATGCCGCAGTCAAAGGGGTTGATGAGCGCGTCGCGCTGCTGGGGCTGCTGGGGCTGCAGCGGGCTGGTCGTGGGGGCCGCGGGACGTTGAGGGGGCTGGTTGGCGGCGGGGGGGACACCGACCGGCCGAGGCGGACCAGCCTGACCACCCGGGCGAACCGGACCAGCCGGTCTGCCGCCGTTGTTGAACTGGTTGCCGTTAGTAGGAGGGACTTCCCCGCTGCCGCCACCGAACTGCTGGTTGCCGTTGCCGTTGAGGGCCTGGCCGTTGCCGAACGCCGGCCTGCCGCCGTTGTTGAACTGGTTGCCGTTGGTAGGAGGGACTTCCCCGCTGCCGCCACTGAACTGGTTGCCGTTGCCGTTGAGGGCCTGGCCGTTGCCAAACGCCGGCCTGCCGTTATTGAACTGGTTGCCGTTGCCGTTGAGGGCTTGGCCGTTGCCGAATGCCGGTCTGCCGTTGTTGAACTGATTGCCGACTTGGTCCGGCCGGGGCTCAACCGGGCCGCCACTGTTGCCGTTGAATTCCCCGCTGCCTTGGGGGTTGTTGGGGAAGGGGCTGCTGCCGAGGCCTCCGCCGACCGTGGGGTTGCCGTTATTAAACTGGCCATTACCGGGTGAGCCGTTGAGGAAGGGGTTGAACGGAGCGCCGCCGAAGCCCGGAACACAGCCGAGGCCTCCGAAGGGGAAACCGCTTCCTAAGGGTCCGTTTTGGAACAGGTTTCCGGGGCCAAAGCCGAACAGCTGGCGCGCCCTGACCCCGCCGCCACTGCCCCCTGCAGAGTCGGCTTGCTCGGAGGGCGCTGACGTATTACTGGTGGAGTTACTGGCACGCGTGCTGTCTGCGGAGACTGCGGCCAAGGCTAGCATGGCGGCCAGGGTCAGGGCCGCCGTGGACGAGGTCGGGGCCATGGTGGTGGGCTGGGGGTAGCTTGCCGCCTGGGCTGCTCTGGAGGGCGCGAGCCGACCCGGGCTAGAGACGGAACGGACTGACAGTCTAGTCTGGTGGGTCCGGCCTGCTGGACCACGCACTGCAGACTATCGGCATCTGGTGTCGCTCGGGTCGGGTCGCGCGGGCGGGCGGGCGTGCTCGGACCTCGGAGGGGTGATGCCTCGGGGCTAGGGCCGGGGTGGGGCGGGGCGCGGCGCGGGCAGGGCAAGGCCGAGTGGGAGAGTGCAGTTGCTTGTCTTCATCACGTTATCAGTAGAAGCTCGCGAAAAATAAAATGGAGTGAGAGGGAGAAACGATGCGGCTGTCTTCCTTCTATTATTAAAAAAATCTCAATAATACGGAAGGAAACTGAAATATGACTGCCAGGGATGTCGCGTTTTTTGTGTTCTGCGATACTCCAAAACAGGGAGGGCAGCGGCTCCAGGTGGCTGCTGAACGAAAGAGCGGTGGAAAAAACGCGCGACAAGGGAGTCCAATGGCAGATTGGGTGAAACCAGAGCACAGATAGGCGCCTCTATGTAGTGTAGAAAGCACCCGCATGCAGCCCCGCGCCCTGACGTCACATGGTACCCGCGTCACAGAGTTCGCAGGCCGCGGCGCCAGGCGCCGGGGGAGTCCCTGGCCGGCCGGGCCGGGTCGGGCCCCGGGGCGTGCGTGCGTGCCGGGGCGGGGCAGGCCAGTGCGGCCCGACCTGACCGCCCGTGCGGGCGCGTGGGTTGGACCGGCACCGCGCCGCGTCGGTCTGACAGCTCGCAGTGAAGATTCCCTAATAAAAAGGCGGGATAGGCGAGAAACGCGATGGCCTCAGGCAAGCCCCTCCCGCGGGGCGGCAGGATGACGCACGCGGACGTCGGTCAGCAGCTCAGGGAGAGTTATAAGGGGCGCCGTCGATACAATATGCTTTGACTTCAAGAGTGGGACATTAATGTGGATCGACATTTTCTACCAGCAGTGTTTCTTGTCCGCGTTATTTTCCCATCAGGAAAATTCATGTAGGATTAGTGGAAAAACAAATGTAATGGGTTAATTTGGATTTATTCATAATGATAGATGAGTGGATTTGTTAATACAAGTTAAAGGGGTAACTACTGCGATGTTGTACGCAAACAGGCTTAACCGTGGGGTTTAAGTATCATAGGTCACACTTAGTAAAAGACACTTACATTAGTATACAATTAAAAAATCTTTTTCTTTTTAAATGACTGTAGAATTGGCTTGTAGGAGTCTAAACCTAAATTAAAGCTTACACCAATATTTAATGACAGTCGGATTCTGGTTTCTTAGAGCATTATTAAGCCTTCGCTGCTCGCCAGTCCGAGAATTAGGGCCTATACTGACGTTATCTGATTGCTCGTTGTTTCCATTGATTTCGTGGGTTTTCCCGATGATGCAGTACGGGCTCGCGATAATGAAGGGGTCGACACGGGTCGACAGATAATCAGAATAAAAAAAAAGTAATAATCACACATTACTGCACGGAGTGGCAGTCCGCCACAATTTCATTAAAATGGCACACGGAACGAATCCAGTTTTGCAGGTTCAAGTTCGGTTTGCAGTTTACATGGCCCCGGCGGAGCCTCGCTATCATATGCAACGGAAAAGCGAGTTATTGTAAAAACCTGTTTCAACTACCTGCCGGTCTCGGGCCGCGCCCGGCGGCCGGGCCGCGCAGAGGCCGAGGTTGCCACTCCGTTCCTCCGCTAGTGTCTCAAATCACAGCCGTACAAGTTAATGCGGCGTTGCCGCCACCGTCAAGAAACAAACTCATCATCACCGGGGGTCACGTGACGCTGCGCCGCGCCGCGCCGCGCGGGGCACCACGACGCCACGGCCAAGGCCAGTTCAGGGGCGGGCCGCGGGGCAGTGCGGGGCGGGGCGGGGCGGGGCAGGCGTCGGAGGTTGTCCTGGGGTCAGGTCAGGGCCACGGGGGGCTGGCTCAGGCGTGGATGGTGTCCAGGATCCACGGCACGTAGTGCGCGACGCGGGTGTAGACGCCGGGCCAGCCCTGCATGCCGCACTTGACCGGGCCGAAGGCCACGACGCCGCTCACGGTCCACACCGCCTTGGGCAGGTCGCCGTCGTCGACCGTCTCGACGCTCATGAGCGGGCCGCCGCTGTCGCCGTTGCACGAGTCCCTGCCCTTCTCGCCGCCCGCGCACATCTGCGAGTGGTCGTTGAGCTCCACCGACGCCCTGCTGTACACCGCGGCGCAGTCCGCCCGCGACACCACGGGCACGGCCAGCTTGAGCTTCACGTCGCTCTCGGACTCTGCGGGGGGCACGGAAGAGTTAGCGTAAGCGGCGCGCGCAGGACCACGCTAGTGGAAACACCCACGACCGCAACTTACTTGTCTCAGTTTTGCCCCAGCCGGCAACCCACAGCTTTTTGCCCACGTAGTTCTTGGTCTTTTGCTCTTGAGACACGGGCACGCAGACAGGCTTGACCCATTCTGGAGAATCGCAAATAATCGGGTCTGATTAGTTTTTGGAATGATTAAGGCAATTAAGCTAGGTGTTTATGGGCTGGCGTGCACTTACCGGTGAACTCCACATCCCTCGACAGACGGACGAGGGCAATGTCGTTGTAGTGGTTGGGATCGGTCTTCCTGTACTCGGGGTAGGAGATGTCCCGCTCCACGGGGACGTCGATGGCGCGGTCGGCGCAGATTTGCTCCTGAGTCGGGCTCAGGATGTCAGTCTTGCAGTCCGGAGACGTCTTGGTGTCGTGCTCCCCGAGGCGCACGCTCACGCTGCGGCGACAGAGACGCGGGGTTTAAGACACGACACGAGAGATAAGCGTCGGCCGCGCCGCGGCGACAGAAACGCGTGCCTTACAGCAAAGCTTACAGTTTGACGGAGTCCTCGGCGACGCAGTGGGCCGCCGTCAGGACGTAGCGCTTGCTGATAAGCACGCCCCCGCAGTAGAAGCCGAGGGAGCCGCGAGCTGCAGACACAACATGGCCGTCAGGTCACTGGACTGCACCGCACTGGGTGCCGGACCGGCGCCGCCAGCTATAGCTGTACTCACGGTTCCTGTACTGCAGCAGAGCCATCCAGGGGAACTCTCCGATGTCCGTCTCGTTGCCGCCGAAGATGCGCTCGCTGGTCTGGACGCCGCAGTCACCCGTGGGCAGCAGGTGCAGGTTGCGGTGCCCCACCCCCCCGTCGCCGCCGTTGGGCCTGGTGGGCTGCGGCCGCGGCCGCGGGGCGGGGGTGGGCCGGGGCTGCGGCTGGGGCCGGGGCGGGTGCGGCTGGTTGGGCACGCGGTCCACCGCCCTGGGGCAGCACACCTGCGAGCACCATACGCGCGTCAGATGGCTGGCTGGCTGGCTAGGCTAGCCTTAGATGGGGCATACGCCGCGACAGATGGTTTCCTTGCTCACTCACCAGGGGGATGTTCATCTGGAAGCCACACTGGCTGTTGCGCAGAAACTGCACGTTCTCGCGGGACACGGGCTTGTTCCGGAGCAGCGCTACGAGCGGCGGGCATTGCGTCACGGGGATGCAGGAGCCCGTCCTGTCGTCCGGTGTCTGGCAGGACTCGCCGTTCCTGGAGCTGAGCTGGCGGAGGCGGGCGCCGCCCCCGCCGCCGCCCCAGCCGCGCGCCCGCTCGCCCAGCGCGGGGGCGTCGCCCTCGCCCGCGGGGCTGTCCTCGGGGATTGCGAATCCGTCACCTGCAACGGCGCAGGAAAAAGCGGTCAGTGTTCGTCCCCTCGCAGCCCCTGGCCGCCGCCACCGCGGCTAGGCAACCTTCAGCGTCCGCGTGTAGGTTGGGTTGCATACACCGGCGCGGCAGGCGTCAGCGGCCTACCAGCGCGAGGTCGCCGGCCGGCCCGGGCGGGCGGTGGCAATCCCTTGTTCCCTTTCACCCCCCCCCCCCCTCTCCACTTGTTCCCCGTGTTCGTACCCGTGCCGGCCCGGCCCGGCCCGGCCCGGCGGCGTCAGCAGGTTCTTCGCGAGCTCCCCGGTGTTTGCGGAAGGTCACGCGGAGAGGAGGGGGTTCGCTGTGGACGCACCACTCACCTCGCCAGATCTCGGTTTTCCCCGCCATGGTTTCCGTTTAATTATGTGCCATCGTTAATCGAGTATACTCATTTTCTGTAAGTGATGGGTAGTCACGGGCCCGACCAAGGCAGGGCCTTATCGTTCAATTTCGGAAATAAAAAAAGATAGCGTGCATCCAAAATCCATTCACCACCGCCCCTTTCTTGTTGCAAAGCCGGGGGAAATAAAGCAAGTACTTCATGTTGACGTCGAAACCGCGTGTGACGTCAACGGCATGCCCGTGTTCGCATCACGGTGACACACCGGCCTTTCAAGGTGAAATTACGCCACTCGCTCTTGCACTTTCTTTCCAGCTTGGACAACCCCAAGGACACCGGCCTGACTGCGAAAACCCAAGGCCCCGGCTGCGCTGAGCGTCCTTCCCCGTTTTCCGAGCCTCCTAGGAGAGGGAAATAGCGCGGCGAGGGAGAGGGGGGGGGGAGTATCAAACTTGCCGAAGATATTGACGGCCACCGCAGTCTTATAGCGTGCAACATCGGCACATGAAATACTTTGCTTGTGTTTGTGTTGTATTTTGTTGTCGCGACATGTGGACCAAGGCTCCATAGTGCGCCCCCCACCCCCCTCCGCCTTTCCCTCGTATTATCAATCTCACAGACGGGAGATAGCGCGGTGCGGCGCGGCGCGGCGGTCAGACCCAGACACTTTGCGGGGCGGGGTAGTACCGCGGCGCAGGCTCAGCCCCCAGCACAGCAAACGTGCCCGTCCAGACGAGCCGAGCCGAGCCACCCCCCACGGACAGGTGGGACCCAGACCCGCCCCCTTACCTCCTTGAGCAGCAGCACAGTGCAGGGCGGCGAGCGCGAGCAGGGCGGCGGCCGCGAGGCGCAGCGCCAGCGCCCTGGCCGAGGACGCGGACGTCGTCATGGTGGTGGCGGTGTGCGATGCGGGCCGGCCGAGTGCGATGTGCGTGCGAGGGGGCCCTGTGAGCTGCTGTGTGGCGGGCAGCGGGCGGAGCGGAGCTGACCGGGCCGGGTGTCAGAGTGCCAGCTACAGGCCAGCTTCAGGCCAGCGTGTGGTGTGGTGTGGCTGCGGACTCGGCTGGCGCAGGCCAGCCAGGCCCCGCCTCCCCGCGCCGCCCCGGCCCCGGCCCCGCGCCGCGGGTTAGCCGCGGGTGAGGGGGCAGCCGGGCGGGGCACGGGTACGGCGGGGCGGCGTCGGGCAGGCCCCAGGCCGGGCTCCCGAGGAACTGGAACTGCGATTCTCCGAAATGAGGAGCAGCTGTTCGCGGTAGTTCTGTCGTCGTTGACAACGACTCGTTGTGAGGGCCTCGGCCGCGGACCTTATCGACGGGGAGCGGGGGGCCCTCCCGTCCCGAAGCCCTCGGGCGTTCCTGTTCCTGGTGCTGCTGCGCTGGAGGACGCGGGTTGCCTTTTTCCGCCCGTACCGGCCGCCGAGGTTAGCGTGGAAAATCCACGGCGCATCTCCCGCCGCGAGCAAAGCGCTCCGCGCCGCGAGTCAACCTCCACGCGACTATACCCAACCCACAAGCTGGCCCGGGAATTTTCCGACTCGCGACACCGCCCCCGTGTAAAACAAGAAGGGACCCACCGACTACTACAAATGCATATCGAGATTCATGACTGCATCACACACGCTTGTACAGTAGACAGGGGGACTTCCCCTTCTCCTCTTCACCGAGGGTGCGCGCCATTGCCTTATCGAGTTTCGTGAAATGGACTCTTTTCTAAGACTGCAATGGATGCTAGTTAGTCGATAGGCTTATAATTAAATTTTCTGGTTTTGCTGGAGAGGAGAAGAGCTGTTGTGAAATCGCGAATCACACTTTAAATCAAACGTGGCCTTCATTTCCCGCGCTTCTTCCCTCCCCATTCCGACCCAACCTTTCAAACCGTACCCCCACCCTAGGGACCCTACCCCACCCCTACCCCTTTCTTTCATCCTACCCCCTCTTTCGGGTCGTGTAGTTGGGGCAAGTTGGGGGAAAAGTTGCAGTACTATTGAGTATTTTGCTCATCATAATTGCATGAATTACTACAATTAACGGTAAGTCCAATCCTACTTTTGTTCAATAATGTTCTTTAATCATCCGGATCATTAAAAAAGTCGCGTCGCGTCTGGATCATACGATTTTCTCATTCGGACAAAGAAATCTTCCAACACCTATTTGCACCTATTGCGCGCCTAACCAAGTCACTAAACAAAAGAAACATGAAAATACGGGCTAAATTTCTCATTCCGTAGTAGTCTAGCTTGTCTAAACTGTCATTCAAACGGGTTAGATTAAATTCGACGCTCGTCCAGCAACATTTAAAAGAAATCTGTTATCGTGGTTAACGCTCTAGTGACTCACATTTGCTGCAAGACGTTTTCCTGCAATGTCTGCCCAAGCCCGATCTGGCGGGGACGTTGATCCCGCTAAAGATGAGCGTGCAGGCAAGGTCCGAGAAGTTGGTTCGCAGGCAGTTTGGAGTTTATCCTCATGCAAACCAGGTGGGTCCTTATGTTCTGATCCCTTTTTTAACATGATTAAATTTAGTCATTACTGAAATCATCAAGGGTAAAGAACGATGAAATATTTATCATTTGAGATCATTTAACCTTTTTCTGTGTCATGGTCATGTTATGTTTGTGCCTCTCTATATATTGATGTCCTTTGTTTCAGGAAATGGTATTGGACAATTAAGAGATGACTGTATGGAAACATATTGGCAGTCTGACGGTCAACTGCCCCATCTCGTCAATATTCAGTTTAGAAGAAAGACTACAGTACGAGATATTTGCATTTATTTTGATTACAAGATTGATGAGAGTTACTGTCCAAGCCGGTATGTTCTAAATGCTGCTGAAATTTTCTTAATTTAAAGATTTTTTAATGTTGAAATTTTCTATCTATTTTGTAGAATTTCTATAAGAGCAGGAACCAATTTCAACGATCTTCAGGAAGTTGAAGTGATAGAACTAAATGAACCTAATGGTTGGGTTCGCATTCCTCTAAAAGACATTCATGAAAGACCTATAAGGACTTTTATGATTCAGATTGCTGTTCTTAGTAATCATCAAAATGGACGAGATACTCATGTGAGACAAATCAAGATACATTCACCAATGGAAGCAAAAGGAGCCGCTCTTGACAACTTGGGAACCTTTACTACAGTAGACTGTCAACAGTACAGTTGCATAAGATAAACACCCAGGCAACTAGTCTTAAGTATTTAGGTGTTATCACTGTCTTAAATTGACAAGATGAATTGTGTGTTTGAACCGCTTTTATACTGTTACATTGACAATTGCAACTTATGCATAGTATAATTGTTAAATTTTCTACCAAAGTGAACTTGTAGCCTTTTAAGTAGGTTAGTGATCTTTTAATAGTTGTGACTAATTTTTGAAACTTTGATGTCGACATGTTTCAGAGATATTTATTATGTTTCTATTTTCGTTTCTATTTTTGTTAGACAGTCTCTTGTACAACAATGAAAGTTGACCTTGTAGATCTGTTCACCTGACTTCTTTGTACTGAGATAAAATTGACGTCAGTGTTATGTTTCACCACATGTCAATTATTTTGCTCAATAAATAATTGTCTAAGTTTTTTACTTCCTGTCTATTTTCCTAACCCTAAGCCATCACCTATTTCCATGCATAGTCACTTCATCTAGTTTTTTTCTGTCCTAGACTATGAAGAAAATTTGGATACTGCTTCTGGCAGTTCAATGCTATGTAGAGGCAGCTGAAATTCTCCATGAAACCAAGCTATTAAGCATCAAAGCAACTTTCCCATTTGCTTCTTCTGCCATAAAGCCTAACATAACTCCAGTAAGTATTTTGAGTAGTCTTTGCAAGGAAAGAATGGTTGTGGTGCTGCTGAACAGGTGATCCGGATTTGTACCATTCCTTGCTAAGAATGACTTCAGGTGTGTGAATTATCTTATTAAAAGACAAATGTGAGTGATGGAGAAACCTAAACTTTTTACAGTTCGATCATTGTGAAAAAAATGTTACTCCACCAAGTGTTTTGTGAGTAACATTTTGCCAAAAATTTTCAAACTTAATTCATGCTACCTAAACTTACTAATTCTATCTCATCAATTTGCACAGTAATATACCAGAATATGAAATAAATCTTGATCTACCCGCTGAAGAAAGGTGGACTAAAGTAGTATCTGACAAAAGAGAACAGGTATTAAAAAATGTTAAATCAAAGTCAAGTATTATGGATTTAAAATAGTAGTGTTACTCTAAAAAAAAACAAAAAAAAAACTATCTTTCAGATTGTTGCATTAATAGAGAATATTAAACAAAACTCTGATTTATTATTTGGAAAAAGTCTCTTCTGGATGGTGAACAAATTTCTTCCAATGCTTACCAAAACATTGCCAATAGAATACAGAAAAGAGTTGCTAGGCATCTCAAGTGTAACTGGTTTGACTGTTGGAGAAATAACATTATTCAATGTATTTTATGAATTCTTCAGTGTTTGCACATCCATTGTTGCTAAATCTGAGGATGGCATTTTGTATCATGGAAGAAATCTAGACTTTGGGCTTTTTCTAGGGTATGTAAAAAAAAAAAAACAACAATCAAATCTGAAGTTTTAAAACTATCTCTCTGTAATTCTTGAGTCATTATTAATAATTTATAACTTTTCCCAATATTACAGTTGGGACCCAGCAAACCATACGTGGCAGACTACAAATCTTCTAAAGCCACTTGTTGTAAAATTAACCTTCACTCAAAATAACAAAACGCTCTACCACTCCATTAATTATGCCGGACATACTGGAATCCTTACAGCCATCAAACCAGTGAGTCACCCTTAACTTATACTGACCTGTGTTCAGGTGCAGCAACCAAAGGAGCTGTTTGTTTTGATTTTTCAGGGAAAATTTGCCCTCAGTATTGATGAGCGATTCAAACTTGATGGTGGCTATGTAGGTATTGCTGAGTGGATATTAGGAATGCGAAATCAGCAGTGGATAAGCTTTCTGACCAGGGATGTTATGGAGAAATGCAACAGTTATTTATGTGCTCAGAAAATGTTATCAAAGGCCCCCCTTGTTGCTCCTGTTTATTTCATTCTCTCCGGAATACTGCCCTCAGATGTAAGTCTCTATTTCTTGGTAAATTTATTGTGTAAACAATGTTACTGCATTTAATCCTGATCTTACACAGGGTTCCATAATCACAAGAGGACGCAATGATTTCAATATTTGGCCTCTTGGCCAAAAGCAGAAGAATCAAACAGGAAATTGGTTC
Source organism: Frankliniella intonsa (assembly GCA_033675135.1). NCBI lineage: Eukaryota > Metazoa > Arthropoda > Insecta > Thysanoptera > Thripidae > Frankliniella > Frankliniella intonsa. The sequence goes on along the minus strand of CM066249.1, from coordinate 9,332,583 downwards.
CTTGTTCAGACCAACTTTGATCAGTGGAAGAAACCCCCATTTTATGATGATCGTCGCACTCCAGCTATATTTTGCATGGATAAGGAAGGCAATAAGGATGTTTCACAAACACTTAAAAATGTCTTGTCTACGCGTCCTGTTCTTAATAAGGTATTTTAAAATAAAATATAGTGTTTTCAGGAAATTATTGCATGCCCTGCATTGCCTTCATTTTTTTCTTTTTTCTGATTCTAGCTTACCACTTACACAGCTATCATGAGCGCCAAAAAAAATTTGTTAGAAGTCTGGATTCAGTCTTGCGCTGATCCTTGCTGGCCTTGGTGATGATGCATTTCTAGTAAGAACATAATTCAAATGAAAGCTTACTTGAAATAATTTATTTTTTCACCAATGCTGCTATAACAGAAAGAAATGCAGTAAAAGTATCAAAATATGTAACTGTAAAACCTACTTTTAAGAAGAAGAATAATTGAATAAGAGGAAAGCCTGCTCTGGAGAAGAAATGTATACTGATTATACCCTTAAAGGTAACAAATCATTTTGAATGGGGAAAGGGTTTAAAATGAGTGAAGGGTTTAAAATGAGTAAAGGTTTTAAAAAGAGGAAAGATTTTATGATTTACGATTTTTCTAAGTTCCTCAAGCTGTTGGGTAAAGAAATTAAAAAAAAACGGAGTAATACACGCCATTTTATCCTAAAGTTAAAAAAACAAAATAAATATCACAGAAAATTGAAGTTAGAAGTAAAACCAATTTGGGCTTATGATAGTTATGGAACACCATATGGTTTGCACCAGACTAATATGCTCTAATATCTATTTTAGAGTTATGAAAAGCGTAGAGCTTAGAGGGGATATATGCAAAGTAAAATTAAATAATATTTCATTACTAATTTAGTATAAATATAGACTTATATTCACCCTACTCAAAAATTTTCCAAGGATTGTAGAGCAGGTAAAAGTTTTAATTATTACAGTATCTAATCTTAGTTTGTGGAGGCACATTCTTTTTAGATCTGTGTGTTATTTGAAACATGCATAACTGACTGTATTCACAGAATCTTGACTAACTTTGTAACAGTTTGAAAATAACAGGTAAATATATATTAGGGAAAGCCTAACCAAAATGCTTATTACTATCCATTTATTTTCTTAGTTAAACAAATCAGGTATCTTGGCATTGTCAAAACAGTATTTTGACCAAATGACCTAAGTGCTGGCTTCTGGAGGGCTGTTTGCCAATTTCATTAAAGAATGGCAAATGTCTTCGCTTATCTCACTTTCTGCAGGGAAATCCGATATTACCCAGGTTTCATCTGAGCTGTCTAAGGCTTCGCGGCATATTGGACATGTCTTGTGCTTCACATTCCTACAAATTTTAGAAAAGGGGTATCTTTACGTAGGAAAGCAATCCATGAAAACAAAACAGTAAGATGTATCTATTCCTTTCTTACCATTGCTCAAAACAAACCAAGCAGTAGCTGTGTGCACATGGCAACATGACTTCTGGTTTGCGATCCAAACAAATACAACATTCTGTTAGCTTATCTACATCCAGAATGCCACTTGCTGCTTCCTGAACCCTTTGTTCTAAGAAAGTAATAGCATCTGAGCTAGTGAAAGGTTGTGCAGCATTTGTATCCCTTGGTGATGCATTGCTGGATGTCTCTTGCTCTTCAATAGATTGACTTCTGGATGCCCTACCAGCAGAAGACTGCTGTGCTGCAGTATATTGAATCTGAAATGATCTAAAAACCTGGAAAAATCATGCATTTTTAAAATTATGTCACCTCTTTGATAAGATTTTACATGTAAGCAAAACATTTATGTAACTTAAGTAATCATATACCTTTACAAATTGACCTAAAGTTAGAAGACGATAAGTGTCAATTTTATTGGTTGCTAGATCGACTTTTATGCAGGCAATTCGCACAGTTCCTCTCCAGAGAATAGTAGAGTCAGTCCCTTTCTTAACAGCAAACACCATGACCTTTCCATCAGCATCCATACAATGCTTTGACCTGATGACACATTTTTAAAATCAAATGAAATTGACATAAGATTTAATTAACTGAAACTTTTAATTATTTAGAACTCAACACACAGTTTGTTTAAGTCTCCCATTTGCTGCTGGAATTCAGCGTATGATAGGTTAGCCATTTCCGTAATGTTTCGTGCCTGCCGGCAAACTTCATCTTGCAGAGAAATAACTTTTTCAGGAAGTGAGTTTTCACAACTGCTGTTTTGACCCATCTGCAAAAGTCTTAGATGTTACTCAAAACAATCCACGACTGACTGTTACACAACAACGCACTACCCGATAGGCACAACGCGGCGCTTCGTGGCTGCTTTTTAAATAGAGTGCAGCTCTAAATAATATTTTAAAACTTTCAATAAGGAATTGTATACAATTTTCTGAAAGTATCATGTTCAATCTAGTAAAGTAAAAGCCGTAAAAATATATATTATTTTATTTTATATCTATTTACTATACCTCTCTAGCAGACGATGCCGAGTGTCAAACAAACAGGCTGGCCAGCATAAAAATGTGTTGCATATTATTGTGCTGCTAAACAAAAATATCATGAATAGCAAATGTCGACTCATACGACTCACCACTTGTGTTCTTATACCCAGTAGTTTTATTAAACAAATTACTGACTGAGCTCAAGCCAGTTAATGTATAAAATGTGCTCTGTATCCCCTTCCCCTTCCCTATCCACTTTAGGATATCCCGCCAAATTCAAATAATCCGTAGTAAAGCATGCTGCAGATATAGTTAAAGAAAAGGAAATAATCTGGTTTTCAGGGCAAATCCAGTAAAGTGGTTAAAAACAATCAAAAATCTAAGCAATATTTAGTATTATTTTAATAATTTGGAGGTATGGAAGACAATATTATGCAGGATGAAAGTGGCCGTTGAAAAGGGCAAGCCTCTCGATACGTCACTGGTCGGGCCACACGGTGCGCTCGATCCAGCCGATGTGCTGCGCCACGTCGGCGAACAGGTCCGGCAGGCGGCGCCCGGCCTCGTCCCTGGCCGTGCAGTACGTCAAGGAGGACGCCACCCCGAGCGCGTAGTCCACGAAGTGCCGGCCGCTGGGCGCTTGCAGGACGTACTTGAGGACCGAGAGCGGGGTTCCCGAGTCGCCCTGAGGGTGCCAAAAGAGGAGTAGTGAATAGTGCATATGCGAGGGTGGCACCACGCTGTAAGCCGACATATGCACCGTACCGAATAGGTCTCGTTGTCGCACAGCCCGCCCGCGCACACCATGGAGGGCGCGTAACCCTCGGGGAGGGCCCTCCTGAGCCTTTCGCTACCCAGCAGGGCGGCGGAGCACCGCTCGGCGGCCCGAACGGTCACCGTGTTGTTGGGCAGAGAAAATTGCATTTCCTCCCCTGCAAGCGGAGGCCATAGTGGTTAATATCACGAGACACTGGCGAGAGGTTCGACGGGAGAGCTAAAGTGAATTTCTTTCTAACATGTTCCTTCTATGTTCCAGCTCGCTGCGTACGCCCGCAGACCCTCCTGGACGGCCACATCGGACAGCGTGTTGAGGCAGAGCGGGAAGTAGTGACGCAGGTCCAAGGACTTGGCCAGCTTGACGACGGCCAGGTCGGCGTACGCGCGGCCCGTCCGGTACTCGGGGTGCACAATGACCTTCGAAACCTCCACGATGCCTATCTTTGAGCAGTCCGAGGGCTGCTTCAGCGTCACTTGCGTGAGAGGTAAGCTGGAGACAAAAAACACAGCGGTGGAGGGTGAGCTTGACGGCGATGAAGAGCTGGGGGATCGGTCGCGGCGTCGCGTCGGTTAGGGGGTCGTACCAGCCCAGCGCGGCGCAGCGGCCGGCGGTCAGCACGGTGTCGGGGGACACGAGGGCGCCGGCGCAGCTGTGCTGGAGGTTGTAGAGGCCGTCGCCGTACCGGAACGTCACCGTCGTGTGTTCCGGTTTGCGGTACGTCCACCAGAGCACACCCCGGTTGTGGTGGCACTGGTTGTCCAACGAGAGGTCGGGCTTCACGTAGATGAGGTCAGCATCGTAATCGCGGCAGAACTCGACGTGGTACACTCTGCACACTATGCAACAAAAATGTCAGGTGTTACGCCCGCCCGCAAGTGGCCCACATTCTCCAACAATATTTCGGGCGCGGTGCTCACTTCCTCTCGCGATAGAACCCGGACCGCTGTTTGGCACCCTGACCTCGACGTTGTCGTTCTTGATCCGCACGTTACTTGCGCAGCCGTCCGGTTTGGTCGGCCAGACGACACTCTCGATCCACGGAACGTACGCCGCCACTCTGACAACCCAGGTTGTAAAAGGTTTAAGCATTTTAAGTCAGGGGCGACGAGCTGGGGCGGGCCGCTCCGCCCACCACTGTCAGCCGGGAGGGTAGGCAAGCGCGGCGCGAGCCTGCCTGGCGGGATTGCCTATCAACAGGGGCTCTGCCTGAGCTGACTCACTTCGTATAGATACCGGGTTTTCCTAAGCCGCAAGGCGGCCCAAAGGACACAACTCCGATTATGCGGTAGATACAAGGGCTGGAGGCTTTCGGATTGGCACGCATCTGGAGGGGGCCGCCCGAATCACCCTGGCATTATAGATGAAGGAACTCAGTGAATTTTTCCTCGAACCCAATGACAGGCGTATCACATTATGAAATGTTGGATGGTCAAGGGAGAAGTTCCGACCTGGCAAGTGTCTTGGTTATCCTCCCCTCCTCCAGCGCAAATCTGCGTGTCGTCGACCAGGCCGCGGGGAAGTTTCCCCGGGTCTAAGTCCACGTTGTCCCTGCAGTACTGGAGCTGGCGCAGAGTAAGGTTGACCTTGATCAAGGTCTGACTGGCGTCGTCTACTGCATTCCGGGAGGTAGACAAGGTTTCAGGTTAGGTCAGGTCATCGGGTTAATCGATAGGCCGAATATGGTCTTGTGCTCACAGTATCCGGTCGCCCCCCATCCCGTGGCTATGGCGTCTTCCCCCGTGTGGTCCGCGTCCACATCCGTGTTGAGGCAGGCGGGGTAAACCTCCTCCGCCTTCACCCTGGCGGGCTGCATCAGTCGCAGGAGGGCGATGTCGTGGTACTTGAGTGTCGCGACGTAGTCGGGGTGTACGATCACCTCTGCTACCTGTGAGCGCGGTGAAATTACTGGGTGGCTGAAGTTGTCCTATCTCTGTTGATCTGTCGTTCAAACTTCCTGTGGCTGCGCGTTACCTGAATCAGTTGGTGGGTGTCGTTGACCTTGGGCTCGCGACTCGTCCGGTTGGTTGCCCCCAGGAGCACCCAGCTCGCCGACTTTCTGCGCGCAATCGAGAACAACAAAGCAAACAGTCGTCTCTGTTTGAAATATGTCTCTGTCATAAAAACAAGTTGAAGCCGCATCGAAATATAAAAATTCAGAACGTAACGACCGCCCCATTGTGCGACGAAAACGTGTTCTTAATTGTACGAATATTTTCTTTTAGTTTACGTGTTTAGAGATTTAGATACGTTTACCGTACCCCTGGAGGCTGGCACAGTGGGCGGCCGTGAGGACAAAGTCGGGCGCGATCAGCGAACCGCCGCAAGCGAATTGTATGTCGTCTCGTGCTCCGTACCCAAGCAGGGCCTGCGGCAGCATACAACTACAGTCCAGTGCCGGCAGTACACCGCTGCAGTACTCCAGGGTAGTGCGGGCAGCGATAATTGCGGACGTAGGTCACAAGCGCTACAGATCACAACCGCTACGAGTCACAAGCGCTACAGCTCGGTAGCGCTACGGGTCACAAGCGCTACAGCGAGAATCCGCGCGTTAGGCGGAGCCGAGACGAGCTGAACCTTGAAAAATTACGCACGTGGCGTGAAAACATGGAAAATTTTTGCGACAGTAAACCTCCCGAAGGAGGTTGCGGTTCCCGCCAGGCACAGGGCTTTTACCCCCCGTGGCAGCCAACTACTTCGGTGTTCTTATGGGAACCGGTGCTTTTCTGGCATGCGATCCTGTCGCGCAATTCGACAGATTTGATCCCCGTACTGTCAGATTTAGTCGTACGGTGGTTAACCGAACTGCCCTGTCCCCAGAGCATGGAAAAGCTATTTTTGGAGCCAGATTCTAGGACTTATGACCCCACGATCGACCACCAGTCGTGGGCATGGGACGGAACTTCCTGGCAACCCGCTGTCGCTACCAGTGAAGAACCTACCTGGGTTTGAACCAGGCCCCATGTGCCGAGTCTCACAGACACCCCACGGCTTTCGCGGCACCACTAGACCACTAGACCGTCGGCGATTCCACGAGGGAGCTCGGTTGAAACGGGGGGCTTAAATTCCACTCTCCAAATTGTTGTCCTCAGAAAAATTAAATGTTTTGGTAAGATTCGAACCTTTGTTCTGCCACTCTCCGGACGGACACTGTGCCGGCACGGCTACGACGCCACGGTACCAGACGCCGGACCACTAGGAGGCATCATGCGCGAGAAGCCACAGTCACCGAAGAAACGAACCCGGTGTCATCAGTACGCCTGCTCTCCGTGCGCTGCTAGGCCGGCCGCGTAGCGTCATTGGTATCGACGCTGCTTATTGCACTAGGTGGGCAGAGGTTCAAACACCGCGTATTGTTATTTGCTTTTTTTTTTTTTTTTTTTTTTGTTCCGACCATGTGCTCTTTCCAGCTATACCGTCCTAGTGACTTAGGCAACTGCAAAAAAAGGCACTGGAAAGAGCACTTGGTCCAAACAAAAAAAAAATTAACAAGAAACAAAAAAAATACGTGGTTTTTGAACCTCTGCCCACCTAGTGCAATAAGCAGCGCCGATACCAATGACGCTACGCGGCCGGCCCAGCACTGGCCGGAGAGCAGGCGCACTCATGACACCGGGTTCGTTTCTTCGGTGACTGTGGCTTCTCGCGCAGCATGACTCCTAGTGGTCCGGCACCTGGTACCGTGGCGTCGTAGCCGTGCCGGCATAGTGTCCGCGCGGAGAGTCGCAGGACGGAGGTTCGAATCTTACCAAGAAATTTAATTTTTCTGAGGACAACAATTTGGAGAGTGGAATTCAAGCCCCCCATTTCAACCGAGCTCCCTCGTGGAATCGCCGACGGTCTAGTGGTCTAGTGGTGCCGCGAAAGCCGTGGGGTGTCTGTGAGACTCGGCACATGGGGCCTGGTTCAAACCCAGGTAGGTTCTTCACTGGTAGCGACAGCGGGTTGCCAGGAAGTTCCGTCTCATGCCCACGACTGGTGGTCGGTCGTGGGGTCATAAGTCCTAGAATCTGGCTCCAAAAATAGCTATTCCATGCCCTGGGGACAGGGCAGTTCGGTTAACCACCGTACGACTAAATCTGACAGTACGGGGATCAAATCTGTCGAATTGCGCGACAGGATCGCAGTCAGAAAAGCACCGGTTCCCATAAGAACACCGAAGTAGTTGGCTGCCACGGGGGGTAAAAGCCCTGTGCCTGGCGGGAACCGCAACCTCCTTCGGGAGGTTTACTGTCGCAAAAATTTTCCATGTTTTCACGCCACGTGCGTAATTTTTCAAGGTTCAGCTCGGCTCGGCTCCGCCTAACGCGCGGATTCTCGCTGTAGCGCTTGTGACCCGTAGCGCTACCGAGCTGTAGCGCTTGTGACCCCGTAGCGTTAGCGAGCTGTAGCGCTTGTGACCTGTAGCGGTTGTGATCTGTAGCGCTTCCGAGCCACTCCGGATAATTGCACCCTACCATGTGCGGGAATTCCAGGATATCGGTTGGAAGTCCGAAGGCGGGACAGACGGGTGACTCCATATTCTCAGGCAGGGCGCACAAGTCGTCCTGGTGCTTCCTGCACACTGCAGCGCGCGCATGCGCAGAGGCAGGCCAAGCATGATCAGTCGAAGCAGCGCGAGAGCTCTCCGGAAAGATTACTGTGTGCGCTGAACTTACTCCTCCTAGCCAAGGTGCCGGGTTGCCCGTCGTCTCCGATGGGCGGGCGCTTGCCGAGCTGGTCGCAGGTCACTGTTGGGGTGGCGTCCGGGTCGAGCGGCGGCACCGGAGCAGGGCAGGCTGGGATAGGGAAGCACCCGGGGGTTCACACCTCGCAAGTGGCGAGTAAGTGGCAGAGCGGTCACGGTCAAGGAGCAAGTGCTCGCCGCTCACCGAGGTCGACCCCGGCGGCACCCTGGCCCTGCAGGCTCTGCACCCGGCCGCAGCACACGTCCGGGACGCGGCCCGAGAAGCCGCAGTGCTGGGGGCGGCGCGGCGGCCGCTCCCGCAGGCCCTGCAGGGCGGCGGGGCAGCGCGGCAGCGTCACGCACTCCTCCCCGGGGCCGCACGCCGCCTCCGCCCCGAGGGACATCCCCAGGGCGGCGCACAGGAGCAGCGGCCACGGCGTCATCCTGGTCCGGTCGGGTCCGGTCCTGTCGCTCAGGGGCTCGCGGGGAACCTGCCGGCCGGCGCGGAGGTGCGCGACTGGAGCAGGAGCGCGGTCCGCAAGCTGGCTGTGAACGCGACGTCAAAGCGCACTCCCGCCCCCCCCCCCCATCCCTCCCTTCATTCCACTCCACGCACCCTCTTCTCTGTCTTTTTCTCACGGCGCGTGCGTCATGCCCCCCAGGGTTCCAGAGCGCAGAGTGGCTCGGCTCGTCCTGCCCTGTCCTGGCGCCCAGCATGCCCCCCCCCCCCCTATCCACCGCAGTGACGCTTGTTGTCGCTCGCAAGCGTGCAGCGAAGGACGTGCGTCGGCTCAATCTTGTTTTCATTCCTGAACCTCCAATTAGCAGGGTTATTTTTGTGGAGCGAAATATTGACCCATTTCAAATATTTTTTTTTCTTTTTTTAAAGAAAGACTGGAGCAGAGTTGCTTTGTATAAGTTTTATTTTGCTGTCTTGGAGACGCTCCAATTGGCGTGAATTATCATTTAACACTTGTACGTTCTATCGCCGTCACTGGTCGGGCCACACGGTGCGCTCGATCCAGCCGATGTGCTGCGCCACGTCGGCGAACAGGTCCGGCAGGCGGCGCCCGTGCGCGTCCCGGGCCGTGCAGTACGTTAGGGAAGACGCCACCCCCAGCGCGTAGTCCACGTAGTGCGGGCCACTGGGCGCGTCCAGGATATGCTTGAGGACCGTGAGCGGGGTGCCGTAGTCGCCCTGTGAGGGTGTGGGAAAAGGAATAGGGAAAATCACCAAAAAAGGAAAACGTGAGGGAAAATAATGTGTGCCGACTTATCGGTCGCATGTACCGCGTAAGTTTCGTTGTCGCACAGCCCGCCGGCGCAGAGGAGTGAGGGGTGGTAGCCCTCGGGGAGGGCCTTCTCCAGCCTGGCGGCGCCGAGCAGTGCGGCGGAGCAGCTCCCCGGGTCCCGAACGGTCACCGTGTTGTCAGGGAGAGAATGCCTCAGCTCCTCCCCTGCAACGAAAGAGTGGATAGGTTTGTCGGAGCCCATGCTGCCACCGGGGCGAGTCTTTGGGCGGAGTGTCTCTTACAGGTGCCCTCGATGCTCCAGCCAGAGGCGTTGGCGCGCAAGCCGGCCCGGACCTCCACGTCGGCCGGCGTGTTGAGGCACAGCGGGAGGAACTCGCGGAGGTCGAAGGAGCGGAGCAGCTTGACGACGGCTAGGTCGGCGTAGGCGCGGCCCGGCCGGTATTCGGGGTGCACGACGACCCTATCCACATCCACGACGTTTAGCTCGGTGCAGTCCGACGGCATGTCTAGCACCGCCTGCGTGAGAGGTATGCTGAGGACAGAGAATTCGACCGCGAGCGTGACCAGGATGACGATTAGGAGATAGAGCACCGGGGTGAACGAGAAGTGCGAGAGGTTCTCCTCACCAGCCCAGCGCGGCGCAGCGGCCGGCGGTCAGCACGGTGTCGGGGGACACGAGGGCGCCGGCGCAGCCGTGCTGGAGGTTGTGGACCGAGTCGCCGTACCGGAACGTCACCGTCGTGTGCTCAATGTCCCTTTTTGCCCAGGGCCCCTGGTGGTTATGGTGGCACTTGTTGTCCAGCGACAGGTCGGGCTTCACGAAAATGATCTTCATATCAGTGCCGGTGCAGAACTCGGCGTGATACGCCCTACACACTGCAAAAATAAAATAGAGTTTCCTTAATAGGGGGGCAACAGAGTGTTGTCATTTTTCTCGCGGCACTTACTGCCTCTGGCGATGCTACCCGGCCCCGAGTTTGGCACTTGCACTTCGCTGCCGTTGAACTTGACGCGCACGTTACTCGCGCAGCCGTCCTGTCTAGTCGGCCAAACGATACTCTCGATCCACGGCACGTAAGCAGCGACTCTGAAATAATTTTACTTTAATATAAGCAGCCTTTCTTTGAGTGCCCTCCCGGCGCCCGTGCCCACACACTGTCAGCCGGGTGGTTAGGCACACGGAGCACGCAGAAGCTCTGCGGGATTGCCTATCTACAGGGGTCCCGTACCGGGCCTGCTTACTTTGTGTAAATGTCAGGTTTTCCTGAGTCGCACGGTGTTCGGAACGACTTGACTCCGATTATGCGATACATGCAGGGGTCGTAGATTTTGCGAGGACTCGCTCGCACCTGGAGAAGGCCGCCAGTCTCACCCTGGAGTGGGATTGAAAGATGTCAAACAGACATGCCTAAGTATTTCACATGCTGAGCTTGGTAGACTTATCACCTGACAAGTGTCTTGGGTGTCCGCGCCTCCCCCTGCGCACAACTGGGTGTCATCTTGAAGCCCCCGGGGATATTTGCTCTGTTCAAGATCCACGTTGTCCCTGCAGTATTGAAGCTCCCGGAGTTTCAGATTAGCTCTGATAAGGGTTTGAGTAACTTCCTCAGCTGTAGATAGTATAAATAGGAAATCAAAAAGGAGTCATTTGATGACTTGTAATGTCATGACTGCCATTTAAAAATTGTTCTCATGCCCACAGTGACCCGTCGACCCCCAGCGCGTCGCTACCGCCTCCATCGCCATGTTGTCTGCGTCCAACTCCGTATTAAGGCAGGCCGGGTACACCTCCTCCGCCTTGACCCTGGCGGGCTGCTCCAGCCGTAGCAGGGCGATGTCGTGGTACTGGAGTGTCGCGACGTACTCGGGGTGCATGACCACCTCTGCCACCTGAAACCTCGTCACTGTTCAGCACAACCCGGCCACCGTAACTTACACAATACCAGTCTAAGTCATTAGAATCACGACACAACCTTGAGCAGTTGCTGGGTGTCGTTGACCTTGGGTTCCCGACTCATCGTGCGGTTGGTCACCCCGAGGAGTACCCAGCTCGCCGGCTTCCTGCGGATCGCATTCATAGAGTACACTTGCGGCAGCGGGTCTATCACAGCACATTTGTGAGCGTAATGTACCCTTGAAGGCTGGCGCAGTGGGCGGGCGCGAGGATGAAGTCGGGCGCGATCAGCGAGCCCCCGCAGGCGAACCGCAGGTCGTCGCGCTCCCCGTAGCCCAGCAGAGCCTGTCGTCAGTCGGTTACGGTTCAGTCGAGCCTCATTCGGTACGGGTCGTCACTCTCGGATTCAAGTCTTACCATGTGCGGGAACTCTAACGTATCGGTCAGTTCTCCACGCGTGGAACATGCGCCAAACTGCGGTCCTTTACTGGGCAGCGCGCATAAGTCTTCCTGGTGCTTCCTGCACACTGCATTCACCCAAAGAGGGCAGTACTCAATTGAGACACTCCTTCAGCATGAAAGTTATTTATTTATTTTTTTTTGTAAATTTTGAAAAGCTTACTTCTTCGAGCCAGACTTCCAGGTGACTTGTCGTCTGCGAGCGGCGGCAACTTGCTAAGCTGCTCACAGGTCACTGTCGGTGTGGCGTCCGGGGAGAGCAGCGGCGCTGGAGAAGGGCATGCCGAGGCTGGGGAAAAAAGAACACCCCGAGGTGTAACTCTCAGTCGTCCACCTTCCTGCCCCCGGGGCTGGACGACTCACACTGGTCCCCTGCAGCCGACTGCCTGTGACCGCTCAGGGCGCAGCACACGTCCGGGATGCGGGTGGAGCTGTCCGCGAAGCCGCAGTGCTTGGGGCGGCGCGGCGGCTCCTCGTGCCTGGCGCGCAGGGCGGCGAGGCAGCGCGCCAGCGGCACGCACTGCTCCCCGGGGCCGCACGGCGACGCCCCGGCCGGGGCCAGGGCCAGGACCAGGACCTGGGCCAGGGCGGCGCTGAGGAGCAGCAGCCGCGGCGCCATCAAAGCCATTGGCAGAGCACCAGCCGGCCGGAGCGGCGGAGGCAGACTGGCGGGAGGCGTGCTGGGTGGAAACATGTTTCTCTTGCCCCCTCCCCTCCCCCTTCTTCTACGTTTCAGGGCTTGTGCGTCATATGTGTTCCTGTCTTCCTCCCCAAGGCTGTTAATATTCTCACCCCACGTCGCATGCACTCATGTGTTGTTTATTGATTTGGATTTTCCGCAAAGAAAGCAGGTTGCAGGGTTTGTCACTCCGTGTGTTTATTGGTGGCCATTGGCTATAAATAAGACGATACAATGATAAACGTTGTTTTTCTAATATAATGAACTCTTTGCTGTTTTCTTGCAGTCACTGGTCGGGCCACACGGTGCGCTCGATCCAGCCGATGTGCTGCGCCACGTCGGCGAACAGGTCCGGCAGGCGGCGCCCGTGCGCGTCCCGGGCCGTGCAGTACGTCAGGGAGGACGCCACCCCCAGCGCGTAGTCCACGAAGTACCGGCCGTTGCGGGTGTCGAGGTAGTGCTTGAGCGCCGTGAGCGGCGTGCCAGAGTCGCCCTGTGGACGGGACGCGTGCAGAGTGACGTGACGGCGAGGTGAGGACGCCCTGCATCAGCAAAGCTAAAGCTGTACTCACCGCGTAGGTCTCGTTGTCGCAGAGCCCGCCGGCACACAGGAGGGAAGGCCGGTAGCCCTCGGGGAGGGCTCTCCTGAGCCTGTCGCTGCCGAGCAGGGCGGCGGAGCACCTCTGCGGGTCGCGCACAGTCACCGTGTTGTTGAAGGGCAGGCCATACTCGCCATTCTCCCCTGCGACGGAGATGGGAATGACAACCGCCCTCTAGTTTGGCGCGCGAATGCTATAGGAAATGGTCCGTACATGCGCCCCTTATGTTCCAGCCCGCCGCGTTGGCCCGGACCCCCGGCCGCACCGCCACGTCGGAGACCGTGTTGAGGCAGAGCGGGAAGAAGTGACGCAGGTCCGAGGACTTGGCCAGCTTGACGACGGCCAGGTCGGCGTAGGCGCGGCCCGGGCGGTAGTCCGGATGCACGACGACCTTGGCCACCTCCACGAGGGCTTCCCCGCACTTACTCGGCGATACCAGCGCAACGTGCGTCAGCGGGAAGCTATGAAGAAGGCGTTGTTTTAAGAGGACTAAAACCCGACGAGGTAGGTGACCACGACTGACTCACCAGCCCAGAGCGGCGCAGCGGCCGGCCGTCAGCACGGTGTCGGGGGCCACGAGGGCGCCGGCGCAGTCGTACTGGTAGTTGATTCGGGAGTCTCCGTATCGGAGCGTGACCGTCGTGCGCTCCCGCGCCCTCTTCTCCCACGGCTCCCGGTTGTTGTGGTGGCACGCGTTGTCCCGGTGGAGGCTGGGCTTCACGCCTGTGAGGTCGGCCAAGTAGTCCCGGCAGAACGCCACGTGGTACGCCCTGCACACTGCACCACAACACAATCAGCTTCTCGATCAAACGGGCCGGTCACAGGTGCTCGTCGGGGCGCTTGCTTACTTCCCCTGGCGATCGAACCCGGTCCGGTGTTGGCCACACGAACTTCTTCGTCCTCATAGACGATGTGCGCGTTACTCCCGCAACCGTCCTCTTTGGTCGGCCAGACGATACTCTCGATCCAAGGCACGTACGCTGCCACCCTGGAAACGTGGCATTCGAGGAAAATAAAAACGAACGTCATTATTACTCCTCCGCTTGCTGCCAAATAAAATACTCGTGTAATTGTACAAACGGCATTACGGTCAGCCCAAAGGATAGGCAATCATTGTGCACGAATGCCCGGCGGGACTGCCTATCTCTCTTCACGTACTTACTTTGTATACACGCCCGGTTTTCCAAGGCCACAAGGTGGCCCAAAGGATATGACTCCGATAATACGGTAGATGCAAGGATTATAACTGAAAGGGTTTGCTCGCGTCTGAAGAGGACCCCCAGAATCACCCTGAGAAATGATTTCGTATAGTGTACAAGTGCAGCATAACTATATTGAGTTTCTATCTGGGAACGGGTGCAAGGTGGTCGCTCCCTGACCTGGCAAGTGTCTTGGTTGTCTACACCCCCACCCGCGCACATCTGGGTGTCGTCCAGCAGGCCACGAGGAACTTTCTCAACTTCCAGGTCGACGTTGTCCCTGCAGTACTGCAGATTGCGCACGTTCAGTGTCACCTTGATTAGAGACGGGCTAGCATCCTCCACTGCGGAGCGAGATAAAACGATAATGCGTTAGGCTGCGGTTGCGTGCAGCAATGGGAAAGGTCTCATCTGCTCACAGAAACCGGTCGCCCCCCAGCCCGTCGCCACGGCGTCCGCCCCGGTGCTGTCCACGTCTATGTCAGTGTTGAGGCAGGCGGGGTAGACCTCCTCGGCCTTGAGCCTGGCGGGTCGGTCCAGTCGCAGGAGGGCGATATCGTGGTACTTGAGTGTTGCGAGGTACTCGGGGTGCACGATCACCTCTGCCACCTGGAACAACTCCATTTTAACCGCTGATCTAAAGCTCACTGCGGCGGAATTTAATGTACCCACTGGCCTGGTACCTGGATGAGTTGGTGGGTGTCGTTGGCCTTCGGTTCCCGGCTCGTGCGGTTAGTGGACCCCAGGAGCACCCAGCTCGCTGGCTGTCTGCGGAGCGAAGCCACAACAGGAAAAAGCCGTCTCATTACAGTGGATTTTCAGTTCATAACAATGTCTCTCGGCCACTCATTATTTGTGCGCGCACGAAACAGTTCATTTTTTTAATACACGGCCAGAACACTAGGTCGCTTTTTAATGATGCTTTATAATTTAAAAATTCAACGTGATGTTGTATTTTTGTGACTATACATGAATGCGTACTGTACCCGGAAAGTTTCGCGCAGTGAGCGGCGGTGAGGATGAAGTTGGGTGCGATTAGAGAGCCTCCGCAGGCATACTGCAGGTTGTCTCGTTCTCCATAGCCAACCAGGGCCTGCCAAACGCACGGCAGAGGCCAATTATCGTCTGCTTATTGCTCCACAAGGGGCACCGGGATGGGCTACTCACCATGTGAGGGTACTCCAAAATATCAGTCAAAACTCCATTGGCACCACATGCCTGTTCATATTGACCCTTCGCAGGGAGCGCGCACAAGTCCTCCTGGTGCTTCCTGCACACTGCGCACGACCAAAAAACCATTTGAAGGATATTCATATTGTAACTGAGGCTTGGAAAAGTTAGGACCAACTTACTCCTCCTGGCTAGGTCTCCGGGCTCCCGTCCGCCTGTGACGGGCGGGGACTCGCTGAGCCGCTCACAACTCAGTGTAGGGGTGGCGCCCAGGTCGAGCGGGGGCGCGGGGGCGGGGCAGTCTGGGGCTGTGGAGCAAAACGCGCCGCGCTGTAGCTCCCTATAAGTCACGGCGATTCCCCCCTCCACCTGAGACTCACGCTGGTCTTCCCTGTCGGCGCCCTGGTCCCGGTCCGCGTCCCGGCCGCAGCACACGTCCGGGACGAGGGTGGAGCTGTCCGCGAAGCCGCAGTGCTTGGGGCGGCGCGGCGGCCGGCCTCGCAGGGCCTGCAGTGCGGCGGGGCAGCGCGTCAGCGGCACGCACTGCTCCCCGGGGCCGCACGGCGACTCCCCGGCCTGGGCCAGGGCCAGGGCGGCGCTCGCGAGCAGCAGCCACGACGGCGCCATGGGGCCTATGGCAGCACCTGCCGGCCGGAGCGGCGGAGACAGACTGGAGGCGCCGCGGCTGCGTGAACCAGAACCAGCGTCTACACGCTCCGTACCCCCTTCCCCCTCTGTTTTTTCCGCAGCGTCACGTTTTCCGGACCTCTCTTAAATCCATACGAATCGCAGCGCCCCAGCGCCCGGGTGTCGCGTGGGTTGCCTACCCCCACGGCGCTGGACCGGCCAATCCGTGGAATTCACCAGCGCCTTTTACTAGCGACATGAAGTTAGCAAAGGAGGTCGGTCGATGTTGTAAAATTTTGAACTATTTGTCTGGTGAAGGTGGTAGAGGAAATTCACAAGGCTAATGAAACAGATGTTATATAATTAATATTTTTATTTTTTATATCTATTATATATATATATTTTTTAAAAAAAAAAAAAAACATTTCATGGTAAATATAAAGATATAAAACATAATAAATTTATCACAAGTGTGGTTACAAGATATGACCATTATCCTAAGATTTGGAATAGATCAAGAATTGTATCTGGAATGTGAGCTGACAAGGTTTCGCGTTGAAACCCAGAAAACTTGATAAATGCTTCAAGGAAATGCAACGCAGTTGTTACTTCAGGGGGGAGTTCAGTTGGTGTTTTACTTGCATTCCTGAAAAAAATTGGTTTTTCTTAGATTTTTCTTTTTACAATTTTTAAACAGCAAACAGCTAGAAATCTTACCGAGTTAATGAGTCTGTGTGTGATCTAACAAACTGACTCATATACAATATAAATTGTTTGGCAACCTCAGGATGAAATTGTCGGAGAAGAGTTTGCACACCTAATACCAAAGCAACACCATCCAAGGGCTCTTGTGGGCGCTTACAACTGAGACCACCTGAAAAAATTAGATAAATTTTTCATAAGATAATTATGCTAACATGATGAAATATATTTAAATGTAACTTGACTTACCAACATTCCGTGCATATGATAATTTCTGCAACTGGGACAGTACAAAGAGAAAACATAAAAGTGCAAAATACGGTAAATTACGAGTAGTGACATATATTTTTGCACATGGATCACCAATGCCAGCCCAATCAAGGTAAGTGGTTAGCTCAAACATGAGGGGAGAGTCCTCTTTAGGGTAGGGACGAGCAGGATCTCTGTAGTGAGCTTGAATATCCGATAATAGCGCCCTTAAAATGATAATATGTGATTTAAAAACATTCAGTCCAATAACAAAATTATCCGTAAATTTCTATACAGCATAGGAGACTGGTAGACTCACAAATTCATATTACTGAGAGCAGCAGCAAGGTGCTTTGAATCAAATCGGCAGGCAACATTAAGCTCATAGCCTATGTGTTTGCGCAGAAGTTGCATCTGACCAACTTTCAATACCCACTCTAAAATCTGTGGCCAAACTTTCTGAGCCCTACTCCAATGCTGAGAATACCACCGAGCAGGGTTGCCTGCAAGTTTAATAACGGCTACATTACCTCGGCACTTGATGCTTCAAACAGTACTGTGAAACATACTTACTCACAACTCCTGTCGTAGGGGCTAAATCCTTTGACACATTGCCAAACATTTCTAACCATGCTTTATCATTAAGAACTCCTTTATGCAATGCTCCAAGAAGATTCTGCAATGTACACTTGTTGGTTTGTATCGAATTATATAGTTAAAGAATCCCATTAGTATGACAGTTAAGCTTACCTGAATTTCTGTTACGATCATGAAAGATAGAAGTTTATCAAGACCCGTCAGTCCAGCAATACCTAATGATTTGTTGATTTTGGAGAAAACTTTCATATTTATTACTTCTTTGTGTGTTTTTAAATCATACCAAGTGGTCATATACTCCACGTATATAGTTGTTCTAGAAACATGGAATACAGTTACTTATTTCAGACATGCTGTATGAAAATACAGTAAAAAAAGTATGGAGACACAAACTAACTTTGGATCAGTTATTCTTATAAGTTCCCTCGCCAGTCTTCCAATGAAATTCACTGAAGTAGGATCCTGTGACGGAGGAGGAAAATTAGGAATAGGAATAGCTCTACTTTGATGTATGCTTTGCCAATCTTGCACTTTAGAGCGTAAAAATGAATTGCACTCCTGTTCAACATTATAACCCATCACTCTTGAAACTTCTTCTTGCCATATCCGAAGTCCACAAATATTAACATAGTCTTGAATGTATTCAAATGACCGTCGGTGTCCATCCATAATTGCCCCTAGGGCTTCAAGTTTGGGTATTAACTCACTTGCCTGTAAAAAAAATACAATTTCACAAGTCAAGAATTAAAAGAAAAAATTACTGATGAGAGATGTCTTCTAGGAGCATTACTTTAGCCTTTGGGTTGAAAATTAGCCCGTTGTGCAGGGCTATACTGATATGTTTGACAAGTTCTCTTCGTATTCCATCTTCCAATAGTTGTTTTGGATCTACTCTTATGATTCCTACCAAAGTGCTTTTCATGGCAAGAATACCTTCCGTTAACACAGAAACAGCATGAGTTAACTTTGCCACCTGTACAATTATGAAAGTTAAGATGGGCCCTGTTGTAACACTCTCTTAACTCATTCAATGAAGATTATACACAAACCTCACGGCGGTCATCCAATTGAGCAAAATCTTTTAGCCTTTCTTTTTCAAGTCTTGTTGGCAACTCCTTAATCACATGAGTTTGCAGGTGGACAATCTTCGCCATCAATCCAAACATTGTCTCTGGAATCACATGTAGAACTGTTCGCACATAGGCAACAAGTTCACCTGAGTAATATCCTGACACAGATACCAAATCAGCTGAGCGGGCTTGATTGATTCTTAGAAGTGGGGTTTCTAATGCGGATGACAGCTGGGAGGAATACAAAAACTATATTAATATGAAAAAATTGTGATTCCTCAAAAAGATTGAATGTAAGAAATGAAATACCTTTAAAAATGTTGCCCTTAGTTTAATTACTAGTCCAGGATCTTTTTTAATACCCTCTTGCATATATTTTGTATAAGACTCAACTATTTCCCAAGCATAGCTCAAATCAGCAATCATTTGCAGAGAAATAAGTACGTCCTCCTTGATGTTACCAGCCCGAACCATGTGATGGAGATGAGTACGGGTATCAAGGAGAAATTGCTTTACCTGCATGTTTGTTTCTAGCTGATGAAATTCTGAAAGAAAAAGAAAGCTTTAAAATTCTCTCACAATGAGTAGACTACAAATTAGAGTGGTTTTTTTTATTGTATTCCTACCCTGAACTTCGTTTAAGGCTTCAATCATTTGAGCAATCTTTCGGCCAGCTGAAGTAGCTTCCTCATGTTTCAGAGAATCAATTTGTTTCCCCATTTCAGTAAACCAAAGTTGCAGCTTTTCTACAAGAAAAAATTATTTGGGAAAACTATAGTCCAGTATTTGAAGGAGTTTAAGAGTTCAGCTGTACTCATTACTTGAAAATGCTCACCATTCTTTTCAACTCTTGTCAAAGGCTTGGAACCTGAGAAAACTTCAGCAAGCTCCTGCATTCTCTCCACAGCTTCTCTTTTGTCATTGTTCCAACGGTCACTTTTTTCTGAAAGCAACTGTTCAAAAAATAATTAAGATTACCATCTATTTTATTCACAGAAATACTGCTCATGCCAATTACCTTTTTGAATAGTTCTTTAAACTTCAGTTCAAACTGAGCAGTATTCAAAAGCAGTTCAAACACTTGTAGTGGTTCATACTTGGCATCCAATATTACTTGATCACGAACTTGACGACATTTCTTATTATAATCTGCAGCTAGTATTTGGAAAGAAAAAAAAGGGGGGAAAAGGTTCAATTTTGGCACAAATATGTGATGACATTTTAAAAAACATATAGTATAAAACATATCAAAAGCTGGTTTCTGCTGTAGGAAAAATATCCGGATTTGTTTTCTTACCTGGGGGGAGGGAAGCAGTATGAAGCATTAACCACCGAAGAGTCACATTACATTCTCTTACAACATTCACAACTTTATTAACATGATCTAACACAACATCTGCATTTAGAGCACCTTCCTGAAGAAGTTGCCTAGTCTGCTGTATTAATTTCTAAAAAGAGGGAGAAAAATGTCTCAGATTGGATTTTAAAGAGTTAAACAGCACTATGAAAAATTGTTACCTGGAGTTTTGTAGCATATCTGGAGGCGTGATCTTTAATATTTGAAGGGTCTAAAGTATTGCTGAGCGCTGTTTTTGCTGCTTTGTAGGGTTCCCACCAATCCAGAAGATTGATTGTCATTCCCATGTAAACACTGATCACCTAAGGCAACATGAAGTAGGAAGTGTTAATTAGAGGAAATCCAGTCACAAGTTTAGATACATAAAAATAATTTATTAATTAATTTTACAAACCCAATTATCAGGAAAGTATTTGTCAACAACTTCTCTCATTTGAGCGGTTTGGAAATGGAGAATATTTGGAGCAAAAAACAAGCAGACAAAGAGCATTGCAGCTTGAACAGCCAGAGCCGTACTGCGGTGTTCAGGAAATGGGTATGCTGCCATCTGATGGTAAATATCATCTGATCTCAAGCAGCCAAGAACAATGCTAATGTATACCTCAGGTAAGGAAACACGCCTAAAAGTGAGAGAACACAAGAAGAGAAGAAGAAATTGATGAGCCAGTTAACTTTTTTTTTTTTTTTTGAGAAATCAAACTAACTACAATGATAATAATGACAGAATTACCTAAAAAGGTCTTCAGGGTAATTCAGAGGTCGTTTTGTTCCTGCCACTGAGCTGTAAGCTGTAGAGCGCAAGAGTTTGCAGACATCATCTATGTTGCTACCATGAGATGACCTTTGTGCACTATAGCGATAGTACGAAACAAGCATGCGTTCACGCACAGTACCATCTATGTGATAATCTACAACTAATAACATAACTCCATAGAGATATAGAGCCTCACACTGTGGGAGAAAGCATGAAAAAAATTAACAATAAGATGATTTACCAGCTGTCATAACAAAAAGATTGTTACTACTGTATTACCAACCATTAATTGCTTTCCTTCATCACACTGAAAAACACTTTCAAGTGTTTGTTGAATATAAAGTCCCTCTTCCAAATCTGCCAAGAATCTATTCAAATCTCCAACATACTGGTGAACACTTTCCAAAGCTAAATAAAATCGAGTTAAAATTTCAGAGTAATTTTCTCTGAACTCCTCGTCTAAGTCCTGCAATTGCTGTAGAGAAATGTTCACTAATTTCAACCATCAACTTAAATAGTAACACATATCAATATCAACTGCACTCTCATTCTTACTGGATTAACTTCGATTCTGTTTTCAAACTCATCTGATGTTTTAAAATAGATAAAGTCACAAATGATATCTCCATATTTCTGTTGATCCTGCTTATTTTCTAGTCTGGGAAGAAAGGGCAAATTAAATTATTCAAGAGTTAAAAGAAAAGCAGCTTTTTTCCAACTTTGTACTAACATACCTAAACACTGATGGAATGAAATCTTTTAGACGGAGTAATTCTGCAATTATTGCATTTCCCCGAGATACCAAGCGTACAATAGTTTGTCCACAAGGATTGTTCTCAGCAAGAAAGTCAGCCATTTTCTCTTTTAGTTTTAGTTGGTGAACAAATTTATCTGGAACAGAGAGGAGGCCTAAATTGAATTAAAGAAGTAAGGCAGTCTTTGTGAACAGTTCAGGAGGCAACAGAAAAACATTGCGTATACAATTACTTGAGTAAATTTTCATTTGGGAAAAAAGAAAACCAAAGTGAGGAAATAAAATTGATGTGGACTAGCATAATAGCTTTGAATGGTAAACATTAAATTTATTTTCAAAAGCATAGAAATATCACACAATTTTTTTTTTATTTTGGAAAAAAAAGGGGAGGGGGTATAAATTAACAATGACAGGCAGTGAAAATATGTTAAGGAATGTCAAATGAAAATATCAATCATCATCTTCATAATCGGTGAGGGCATCAAGCATCTGGGTTACTTTAACTTTATCATGACCAAGACTATCACTAGAAGTTGCACACTCTCCCAGTGAACTTGAGGAAATAGACATGGTACAAAACTTATTTTGTCCAGGCCAAGGATTTCCACCATTAATATTCCAGTATCCCCAGTCGCAAATTAATTTCAAATTTGGCATTCTTTCTTGGATATTGTTCACATAAAACTGTAATATACCATCAGTGAGTGTGTTATTTTTTAGGTTGAGAATTGACAGATTTGGTATAAAACACATTATAGTCTCTAAGTGTTTGGATTTTAAGCATGGCATGCGATGAATACTCAATTTTCTCAAAGATGGTGATTTTGAAATATAATATGACAGTTGTGCTGATGTATGACATCCTGAGGAGATAGTCAAAGACTCCAAGTTCATGCATGCCTGTAGAAGATGGTCAGTTAATCTTCTCTCATCCTCTATAATGTTTTCTAAAGTAAGCTCTTTCACATTTGAAAGTTGTATACAATTATCAACCCAGTCAAATGTTGATTTGAACTGTAAACCTGCTAATAGTCGTAAGTAAGCTAAATTTTTAGGAGATAAGCCCTGAACAAACAAGACTTTTAGATGATCTAATTTTTGTATGACTCTTAGCCCAATTTCACAAATTTGTAAGTTCTCCACTTTAGAGCTTGTAAATTTACTTTCAAGTTTGTTTACAGTTGGTAGATCAAATACACCCTCTGGTAGTGATAATTTTATCATATTTTGGGCATTTTGGTCTAAAATGTGCAGAATAAAATTTTGCCATGGATTGATACAAACACCTTCGTCAAGAATAGTTTCATTTCCTTGGAATATAATAGTAAGGGTACTTATATCCAGACTTTCAAGTTTCGTTAAATTATTTTGAAAGAATCCATTGTCAAAAAGACATGAGCTAACTAGGCCTCTAAATGTTAGAACCTTTAAGTGCTTCATTTCACCAAAAATTTTACAAAATGTCTTAGAGTATGTCAGATATGAGTCATCAACAAACATATTAAGTTCAATTAAATTTTCCCCATACAGATCTAATATATTTAATTTAACATTAACAGGCATTTCAGCCCCAGGGTAAAAGCTAAGATATTTTATTGATTTACACCCTAGCATCATGGATTTGATGGTGTCATCATTCATATTTCTAAACATATTTATGTGGACTTCTGCAATTAAAGGTGCAAAGAGGATTGTTTCTTGAAATTCTAAAGACCGCATTTCGTCATACAGAAGGGTAGCATTTTCCCACAATTCAGGTTCCTTGGCAATAGAATGCCATCGTAAACATACATTTGATACACGACAAGCAATGTCTTCAGGCGAAAGATGGGAAAAAATTTGCACTACCAATTCATCGGGTAATTTATCAAAAGGATCCTGAAGAAAACACAAAACATCAGTAAAGGCTACAACATATTAACATGACACGCAATGTTACAACATAATTATTACACAATATCGAAAGTGCTCTTAACTAAATCGATACTTGAACGTGCAGAAAAATATTTCAGATGAGTTAATTTTACCTGTTTCTTGTTTTCCTGAGGATGGGGACTGGTGAATGCACTCATAGTTATTCAAACCTCATGAAAGGAAAACCAGCGGCAGCGGATAATCTGTAGGTACAAAGCAAGAAATTCGACAATTATCGGTTAGAATACCCGCGACAATGAGATAATTCGAAAACTTTTCGATTTTTTGTACCTTAAAAAGTCACATAACACTCCCCGGACAGTGTTGCTGTCACTTTAACCTAAAATTGCAATTCTAGGAAAAAGATTGCAGTTCAGATAAAGTAGAAACCTCGTATCGAGCCTATCCATTCTTAAGTTGAGAATGACAAATTTACTACTGTTTACCAACGTGTTTTTGTTTACAGTTCATTCAAAAATCACATGAATTAAACTTCTTATTCTGCAGAAGAAAAGATTATGTGGAAAAATTAGTCATGGAAAATCTGAGATTATTCTTAGGTGCCTGTTTTGTTCAATGATATATCATGTGTCAGTGTAAATATCTCCTCACACTCCTGTTGTATTGTTTTAGAGAAGAGGGTTAACAAGAGGCCCGAAGCCTGTGGTCAAGATTCTTGGGTTCTTCTGAATGAAAATTTGAATAGATGGAAAGAACAAGACATTCTTCACAACCATGACAGTGCAGTCTTAAAGGTGATGTTATTTCTTCTGTGTTAATTTGTCCTTTAATTTCTGTCTAATGTTCTTTTGCAGTTTAACATTTACCGCAAATTTTCATTTTTATTTTTTATAGATTACAAATGGTGCTAACAGATGTGATACCTTTACTCTCATTGAACATTGCGTTCACGCTTTGCATTCTGTTGCTTCAAAATGCAAACATCCTTTTGCGTTGGTTCCAGAAGACTGCAAAATCCTAAGCAATGCAGCAATTCATGATCTCAAATTTCTCAGGGAACAAAAATTTCTAGATAAACATGTGCTGGTTAAGGATCTTTTAAGTACAAAGGTATGATACCTAAAAAATTTTATTACATTCTGTTGTCACTTTGAATTTTCTTTCACGTCTATTTCTACTTGTTTATGATTAACGGTAATGTTGTAGCCCACTTTTCCCCTGCAATTAATTTGGGAGCTTCACAGAGGAGATATCTTACAAATCTCTTCCTATGTATTGAAGTATGTATGCGCATGTATTTGTATTTGTAATTGTGTAATGTCATCAACAGTGGTGTCGAGTCTGATATGATAATTATATTGCAGAAATGAGTCTGCTGGGAACGAATCAGTTTTATCATCTTCAGTTTTATGGCTGCTAGTCAACTCAGAAAATTCCGTTGACTACATTCTGATTGTTATGGATGTGTTTGCGTCTCTAATTTCTGCAAGTCAGTCTGGACCCTTAAATTTTCAACTATCAATGGTTTGTGCCGCCACTTTGAAGAAATTTACAGAGGAGGTATAATATATGTATCTACTTAAATGACTTAAATTTGCTACTATCTCTTAAATTAAATATTAACTTACTTAATGTTAATTTGAATTTTAGATTGTCTCATGGGTGCTTAACCCACCTCCGCTCAGTTTAGAATCAATTGACTTCACATTTTTATCTTCTGATAGGCTGCAATCAAGTTGTGGGCCTGAAGCAGTAGAACAGTTTGTACTTAAATGCTTTTTGCTTCCTCTTATTGAACAAAGTGAGCCCAATTCTGTTCAATCATTAATTCATGCAGTGGAAATTCAGGAAAAGACAACTTTAGAAAGTGTATCAAAATCTTACAGGAGTTTACTTATCTCAGTAAGAGCACAGTTGAACGGTTTGTGAGTTGTGTGTATATTGTTTATGTACTGATTTTCCCTCCCTTTTTTCCCTCTAGATTGTGAAGGTTTTAGGTGATGATAAAGTAGTTAGCCAGATATGTGCTGCTGTTGTTAAACCCTTTGTTAACTGGAAAGTAATTTTCTTGTTGACTGCTGCTGTGATGTCTGGAAAACCAGAATGCTGCAATAAATTTCAAAGTATGTAAAGAATTTAAAAATTAAAAATTTTGAGTTTTTTCATTTTTGTATAGTTAAAAAAAAATAATTTTTAAATATATTTTTTAGGACTTATTGATGGGCTTATTCAACTTGGCCTTGAGGGAGGACGGCAGACTGAACTGTCAGCAGGATTCCTTTTGGCTCGACACTGTTGCACCATTGACTGCAAAAATTTTTCAACTTACTCCTCTTGGTTCAGTTCTTATTTCGGGCCGGATTCAGCAACCGCAAGGAATGTAGTTCATTTTCAGTCACTCATGCAGTTACTTACAGAAATTGTGCCAGTTGAATCAGCTGATAATTTAAGGGTGCACATCAATAAGGTAGTGTCTCATTTAATCCAAAACTTTTTATTATATCTCTTGCTCAATGTATTACTTAGAACATCTCAAAATGTTCATTTCAAGGTACCATATTAAACCCATTTTCAAATTTTCAGGTACCGCAGGCACCAACGGGTTGTAATCAAATTTTACATGACTACACTGTCCTAGCTCGTACACGTTTAGCTGATTTAAATGAATCCTCTGAATTAGCTGGTCTATTTTCTGATAGTCGGCATGAGACATACCCAAGACTGGTATGTTGCCTTCTCTCTCATCTTTTCTTGCACTTGCACATAGTCTACCTGAAAATTCTTTTGACTAATATACAAAATTTTGCAACAGGACTTCAAGCAGGGCGATATTGTTAAAGTATTGCTTCATTATCAACAAACTAATGAAGTTATGAAGCCTGTCCTTGAAGCTAGTATTTTTAGACGCAAGTATTTCCGTGATATTTTTCTTGTTGAGCTTCTGGGTCTACCAGGATCTTCAGAAAATGTATTAAAACCTGAGGAGTTTGGACTAAATAGTAGCACTCGGCATGATTTTATTTTGGCTTTGAAGGCTATGGGAAAAGTGCCTGATAAGTTATTCCGAGCATACGCTGATATTAAACTGTCTCAAGAGCTAGAAAAGACAAAAAGTGATGATCAGACTGAGAAGGAAATTAACTCTGAATCAAAGTCTGAACAAACTGACTCATCTAAACGTAAAAGGAGTCTACAAGTAAGGCCTAAAAGGCAATAACTGAGATGGTTTGGTTTTGCATTGCTATTGTTTTATGTAGTTCTTACTAAATGAGGAACAGTTATTGATGTGTCATTATTTTACTCATAACTCTTAACCTCTTCTATTTGTTAAGGGTTTATTGGAAAACCATTTCTTGTTTTGTTTGCTTTATTATCAAAACAGTTTTCTATTTATGCAAAGTGTACAAAAATATGATGGAGGTGGAGGCTTAAGGATCTTGGGGATCAGTGCTGTTTGTCTATCAGGTCGACAGGGGGTGCTTCATAGAACACTCGTGCTCGTCTACCTGCAAGATAAAAATTCTCATGGTAATGGTTCCTCAGTGTCAGTGCGTAGCATTACAAGCAGTTTGTACTCATACTCTGGTCATAGTAGTCGTAGACTGTGACTGGCACTGGCTTTTGGTTAGACACAAGGTGCGTGCGGACTGCTGAAACATCAGTGCAGTACTCCTTGGTTTCCATCTAGAAGAGGAAAAAGTAGGTGAAAAAATAGACCAATTAATTTCAGTAGAGAGTCGACCTATAAGGTGAGGTCAATGTCAATCAAAAGTCCCCGTCCTCCCTGAACCCACCTTGTCAAAGTACAGGACGATGACTGTGTCCTGATCCTTGGTCTCGACGCGCTTCACCTTGTCGTTGGCCTTGAGGTCGGCTAAGGCTTCCTGGTCCGCCGTGAAACCGGACGGCAGCGTGACCTCAACCACGGCCATGTTACTCTCGTTGCCCCAACGCCCACCAATGAAGCTGATCCAAAAACAAACAAGTTATGTGAAGACTTCGCGATAAGGGAAAAAACAACGCTAAGAATCTTACCTGGTGCAGACTTTCAACGCCAAGAGATTGGTCGCCGTGTTCTTGTCCACGTGCACCTTGAGGTTGAACAGGGGGTGCTTGCCCACCGTGTCCTCGTTGTAGCTCCACGACACCTGTGCGAGAGCGAAGCCCGCGCCGTCGGCAGCGACCTCCACCTCGCGGACGTGGCGGGGGAGCTGTTGGGAGAGAAAGGCATCAGTGCGAAATGGTCCACATCGCTAGGAGGACGCGGCCCTCCCCTCCGGCTCCCGGTCACCCACCTCCTCCTTTTGGAAGACCATGCTGGTCTTGCTGTTGACGACCATGGTCGCCTCCTTCGCGCCCTTGGTGTCGTCTGCAGGCGAGCCGGCGTACTTGAACTGCACCCGCATGTCGCCGAGCGGGAACGAGATGAGCTCCGCCATGGAGGCCAGGGCCTGCAGCCCGACCACCGTGTCCTGGGTGGACGCGAAGCCGCCGTTGGAGTTGCGCTGGGAGACAAGCCACTGCATGATGGGCAGGGCCTCGTCCAGCAAGCCGCGGGAGATGTAAGTCATGAGCGCGTACGAGGTCATCTCAACGTTGACCGAGTTGGGTTGGCTCCAGAACGGGTTGCTCTTGTCGGCCTCGACGGCCTTGCTCCAGAAGCGGTAGCCGCCCTCGTTGCTCGCCTTGCTCTCCAGCAGCTTGAAGGCCTTGTCCTTGGCGGGGTGAGAGGCAACGTGCAGGGCGTGCGTGGTGATGGCCACGGCGTACGGGTCGTCCAGGCTGTCCAGGTTGCTCACGAGGTACTCGAGCGTCTTCTTGACGGTGTCCTGGTGCTTGTAGGTCGAGTCCTGCGGGCAGGCCAGACCACAGATGCACGGTAAGTACCCTTCCCTTGCCTGAGCAGTATGTGATGTACCTCTGCAACCCGGCCCGGACCTTACACGCACCTGGCTCTGTAGGAAGGCGGTGAGCACGTAGGCGGTGAGCGCGAGCCCCTTGGCCGCGCCGCCCTGCATGTCGCGGTGGCTCACCGTGCCCACCTCCAGGAACGAGCCGTTGTCGGACTGCTGCTTGGCGAGCCAGGCGAGCGCCTCGTCTACCACGCGCGGCTCCACCTGCACCAGCTCAGCAGAGCGCGCCAGCTCGAAGGACTTGGCCACGAAAGCCGTCAGCCTGCCCGCGGGGCGGAACACAAGGAGTGGTGAGTGACATTCAGTTTCATTCTATCTGGGTTGTGGTGCGCGGAGGGAACTGAACCGGACTCACCAGGTGCTACCGCTCTTGTCGCTCTCGCCGAAGGCGCTGAAGGATCCGTCCTTGTGTCGGTAGGTCATCTCCTTCTGGTAGCCGATCTCGGAGAAGGATCGTGCCTTGCTCTCTATAATCGGGGTGGATCGTCTCGTGCGCTGCAGGGAAATATCAATTTTAGTTTCAAGCGTGCTTTGCCCGGGTGTTCAGAGACACCCTTTCCGCGCTCCATGTGACCCTCCCACAACTCTGGCGGAAGCAATAGACTGTCCCGGCAAACAGCCGCGTCGTGCGGGATTGCCTATCCACACGGCGCCCCGCAAACGACACCCGTCCTCTCCCTCCCGAGCTCACCTTCAAATACTTCGAAATAACGATGTTTGGAACAAAGTTCAACATATTCTGCTCGCCGCAGCCGAATGGCATTCGAATGAGGCTGTCCAAATTGGCAGTGGTCGGCCCGAGAATGTCTCCTGCGATGAAGAAGATTCAGTGAACTTCATCTCTCTTGCAATGGATTATTTTTACCGATTGCTGGCATGGGCTTACCGATCGCCGACACCTCCACAGTTTCCGAATCGGGCACCATAGCGGGCATGTCGATCTTGACGGTGGTCTTGAACTCCTTCTGCTTCCTGAGATCGATGGGGATGGCCTTGTTCCTGTACTGGGGCTCGCCTTCAGCCTTTACCTTGAGCGGGCGCTCCAGCGCGTCGCCGGCCTTGTCCTTGGCCAGGGCCGTTACCTTGAGCAGCACGTTGCCCACCTTCTTGGTGGTGATGTTGAAGGAGACGGCGGCCGAGCTCTGCGCCGGCACGTCCACCGTCCTGGTCGCAGTCTTCTCGCCCTCGCCCGCCTCGCGCCGCCCCCGCTCTGTAACGAGAACCGACAGTCAGACCTCCGCCCCGCCTCGCCCCGCCCCGCCCCGCCCCCGCACATTACACGACGTCGTCCTTACGCGAGGTTTTCGGCTCCACGAAGTCGAACTCGTCACGCGGGTTGTGCATCGTCACGGTGGCCGTCGTCGGCTCGTCCATGTAGTTAAAGACCAGGACGGGTACCTCCACGGTCTCGCCCCGGATCACCGAGTAGGGGAGACTCAGGGAGGCGAAGAAAGGCCTGAACACTGTGAGCTGCGAGAGAAGCGACATTAGTTTTGTGAGTGGCGAGGGGCCTGGCGTCGCGTCGCGTTGCGTCGCCTCTCACTCTCGTGTACCTTGCTCGTGTTGCTCAGGCCAAGCCCGTGCACCGGGTCCACGGCGAGGGCCGAGACCACCCACGAGGTGATGGTGTCCGGCACGACCGTCTTGAGGCTCACGTTGCCGTCGGCACTGGAACAGAGAGATAGGGTGCGTTGGGACAGATCTTAGGCCGCGTTTGGAGGACGCCGGGCGCCGGGTCTGCCGTGTGCGCGCGGCGGAGACTTACCCAGAGTCGAGCTCCTGCCACAGCCAGGTCTCGGGGAAGAGGGTGCGCAACCTGGGTGGGGGCGCCGCGCCGCCGGGGGCGGCGGAGGAAGCGATGGGGGCAAACTGCGGCCGCATGGCCTCTGCTGATACGGCGAGGGGCCCAATGGCACCGGCGGCGCCGGGCGCTCCAAATGCTACCCCTCCAGGTAGTCCGTCCAGGTAGTCTGCGGGAGGGACCGTGCATACTCGACGTAAGCCATTTTTTCTCCCACGTTTTCTCCCTTCTTTATCGTACAAGTGTATTTCCCTTACCACCACCACCACCTCCAACACCACCAGTCTATATTGCCTAAGGATGCAATAGCCAACAGGCTCTAGTATACCAAAAGTACCAAAAAGTAGGGGATTTGATTCAAATTTTGAAAATTAGTTTTGATATCATAAACGCATTTGGACTAGCATACTTTATAGCGAAAATTGCTCAACGCACAAATATGATTTTTATCTCCACCCTCAGTTTTCTATGCGTCGAATACTCCCACAACGCCTAGATTAGGGCCTATATTATAGCGCTTACGTTTTCTATGCATGATCCCTGAATATGCAACAGTCGGAGTCATTAAACTACTCGAGAGAAAGTCGGGAGGTTGGGAACATGTGAGACATTGCGTGCGATACTTACAAGTCACCTGCCGCTTGGGAATCTTGACGTTGGTTAGGTACGCGAGGCCGGCTTTCTGCGCAAAGAACGGTCCACCCACATGTATCTTTGCTCTCGCTTGCAAGTACATACGCGGCCGAAGTCGCTACGACGCCATACTCACCTTGAAGGACTCCTCCGGGGAATCGTTCCAGCCCCTCCAGCCGCCCACCAGGCTCTCGGCTCCGGGGCCCGAGTAGCCCCACGACGACTCGGTGAGCGACTCGTAGCTGAGCCGCTCCGTGTGCAGCTCGTCCAGGGTGATGGCGTTGGAGGCGTCCTTGAGCAGCAGCACGCTCTGGTCCACGGCCAGCAGCGCCACCGTGGCGTTGGGCTTGGCGGCCACCTGCAGAGTCACGTCGTGGCCGGGCTGGCTGCGCCCGGGCTCCACGCGCACCTCCACCGCGGGCGTGAAGCCCGTCACCTTGAAGGCCGTCACGTCCGTGATGAGGTCGCCGTTGTCCTTGACGCCGTGCACGAGGACGCGCGAGGCCGGCACCATCCCGTCGGTGACCTTGACCCGCGCCGCGACCTTCCTCTTGCCCTCCTCGCCCTCCAGGCCGAGCGACTGTACCTCCCGCAAGCCGAGCGGTCCGATCACTAGCAGCGTCACCTTCTGCAGGGCCACCTTGCTCGTGATGAGCAGCTCCACCTCGTCGCCGACCTGCGGAGCGGAACGAATACCGTTAAGCGTTGGACTCGCAGGCCGGCCGATATCGCTGGGCATTCCCTCACCTTGACGCTCTCCTTCGCGACTTTGATGTAGAGGTCCTCCTCACTCTCTTGCTCCTTCCGCTTTTGGTGCGCATAGTGACTAGCTTCGCTTTCCTTGTAAGTAGCCTGCAAAGCAAAGTCTATGTAGCAAACCTCGACCCGGACTCTGCGCTCTTCGTGCCGTTGTATACTCACCACCAGGTTCAGTTCGCCCGCGTCCTTTTTCGTCTCTATCTCGAAGGTGACAATGCCGTTTGACGGCACCTTCTTCTCGGCCAGCGTGGTGAGGTTGTCGGCCCACGATTTACGCGTCTGCAGCAATACGGTGTTCTCCGCGTCCTGGACGGGCGCACCTTCCAGGTCGGATACCTTCACCTTTGCGATGAACAGCTGCCCCGGGACGAAGTCGTTCGGCGTGTCGACAAAGTCGATGTTGAAGTCCTCTTTCCTGATCTGCGTGTTGACGCTGCCGCTGGCGTTCTGCCTGCGCCCAGTCAGCTCCTCCACGGCCCACGCCTCGAACTCGACCTGGTTCCAGTACACGGAGTCTCTCAGCCTGCGACAGCAGCAGAGGCATGGCGTCAAAGTGCGGCTCATACACTACAGGCCCAGGGGTTGGAAGGTAAAAGGTTTACCTTAGCTCCTCGGTCAAGTCGAACTCGACTGTGGCCGTGCCGTCGATCGGCACGGTCTTCTCGATGTGCGAGGGCCGGGGTGCTGCCGGGGTGGTGGAAGTGGTCGTGGTGGTGGTCGTGCTCGCGTTGTTGCCAGAGATGAGGTCGATCGGCGGCAGGGGTTGCAGATGCTCCCACACCCAGTAGTACGGCAGCGGGGCCCTGACGGTGGCCTTGCCCACCACGGGCTTGCCGTAGGTGTACCTGCAAGCATGCGCGCGCTCAAAGTCTCGTCCCGAAACACGGTGGGGTGGGGCTACCTCCCCCAACGGCAGCTCTGTCGTGCGGCGGGCTCACTTGGCGTCGACGGTGACCACGACCTTGCCGTGCTTGAAGGAGACGACGGCCGGCGCCTTGACGGACACCTCGAAGGTCGGCAGCACGTACTCGGCCACCGAGAACTTCTTGTTGACCGGCGACGAGCCCGGCAGGGACGCCGTCACCGTCCAGTCGCCCATGACGGGCTGCTCGGACAGCTGCAGCACCGTGGACCAGATGCCGTTGCGGGTGTGCTCAGCCGCCCACTGCTTGATGCGGTTGCCCTTGCCATCCTGGAGCGGGGGCAGAAACAGGGGGCGGTGAGGCGCAGGCGCGGGGGCGGGGCAGCGGCACGGTCAGGAGAGGGGTCGCTCGCTACTCACGGTGATGTGGATGTCCAGCGGGTCGTGCACGGTGGGCCGGAGCCGCGGGTCGAGGGCCAGCACCCGGATGCGCACCTCCTGCCCGGGCTTGTATAGGGCCTTGTCGGTCTGGATGAGGAGCGACGCGTTCTTGGTGGCGAGCTGCAGCTTGGTCGAGTTGGACCAGCGGCCGTCACCCTCGCCGCCGCGGGCTGACAGGGTGATGTTGCCCCCGCCCAAATCGCCCACCTGCACAAGTAGGAGTAGTTGTATTCATATGGAAATCTATTTTCTTGGAGTGCTATTCATAGTAACGCATTCTTGGTGTTTGCTTAAAACAATAGAGCCTATCACTGTGTTCTCTTAGAATAATGTAGCAGCAAAAAACAAAACAACTTTTTTTTCCTTATCAAGAAAACCTTGTCCGTCCACTATCTCGCGACGCTCTGTCAGCCGGTCTCAATCAGCTGTTTATGAGGTTGACCTACCACCATTTCAAACTACTTCGAGGAAATATGCGGAATTCCCCGACAATCTCTCCTCTATGAAAATGCCGATCGCATAGTCTGTAAACATGGCCTTCTGTTGCCGCCTCGTATCATTGTACGATGGGGCAGAACCCATTAGTGAGCTCCGCAGATTTTCCGCGATTTTCCCCATTAAGCCGCACAACACCATTTGTCTATTAGTACAGTCGCGCGGCTACGCTACGGACGCGGGCCGGCCGTGACGGCAGTGACCTTGCGGACCTTGCCCTGGGTAAGCAGCATGCCTGCCCTGCGGCCCCCGCCTTCCTGACGGCCTCTGTCTGTCCTGTCCTCCACTGACCTGCATGCGGACCGTCTTGGAGCTGTTGGGGGGCACCACGACGTCCTGCGAGTAGGTGCGGTTGGCGTCCGGGTCCTGCGACACCAGCTCCAGGTGGACGGTGGTGTCCTTGTCGCCGTCGTGCATGGTCACCACCACGGCATACTCGGAGTTGGGCCGCACCGATATGGGCGCCAGCACCGTGTACTTCATGCTGGGGCGAAACACCGACATTTTTACCTCATCCCTGTTTTGGTTTTGGTCGGCGCGGACGGTGTGCCTCTCGGCGCTCCCGGAGACCCACTGACGGCGCGGCGCGGGGAGCGGGGGCGATCGGATAAGAATAAGTCAGCAAATAACGGGTACGCGATTCTTGGAGGCGACGACGCTCGGCGCTTAGTCACAGCCGTCGCGTCGGCTGTGACGCAGCGCGGGCGCGGGTGGGCCGGACCGGTCAGCTGTGCGGGCGTCGCGGCGCCACCGGCACGAGTGTACCAAGCGTCGCGGCGCCTCGCGGCGCCCGGAAACACGCGTCGCTCACTGTGCCTGGGCCGGGGAACTCCAAAGCGCTCGCAATGCTGACGCGGGAAGAGGTTACCGGCAGAGCGGAAACGGTCGCGCGCTTATTGGGGTCGGGTCACCGCACTTTT
Source organism: Frankliniella intonsa (assembly GCA_033675135.1). Classification (NCBI taxonomy): domain Eukaryota; kingdom Metazoa; phylum Arthropoda; class Insecta; order Thysanoptera; family Thripidae; genus Frankliniella; species Frankliniella intonsa. The sequence goes on along the minus strand of CM066249.1, from coordinate 9,298,615 downwards.
CAATGTTCTGGCCGGCGAGCGTGGTGAGCACAGGAGTTATTCTATTTTATCGCGAGGAATGATGCTTTGCTTACCCCATGATTCAATGCCTGCGCCAAACGCGTCCAGTTTGGAAATCCCACTCGCCTATTGGGAGCGGAAGGGGTTGGGGGCGGGGCCGGGCGAGGCGGGGCGGGGCGGGGCGGGGCCTAGCGCCGCCACCTGAACAGATCGATCGCAGCCAAGTGACGCTTTCCTCGTATCATTTGCGACCGGAGATTAGGTCGCGTGTTTATGTGTGTGTGCGCGCGCGAGCGCGTTGTACTGGTGGTCGGTGTGGAAGGTGCGGAGCAGGGTGGAGCGGGGCCGGGCCGGGCTGGGCCGGGGGATGGACATCGCGCCGCGCCGGCTCTGGCCGGCTCTCTCGTGCTGCACTCACCTCTGGCTGGGCTCGGCGCCGGCTGCCACGGCCAGGACGGCTCCCAGCACCAGCACGGCAGAGTGCGTCGCCTTCATGTCACCGCTGAAACACACCGACAGTCAGTGTTGACGTTGAAACTTTAAGAGAGTACTAGGCAAGCATTTGGGACGTGGAGCCCCTCGGGTACAATCGTGTTTTAAGTGTGCAGCCCTGGATGTATGGCATCGCGTCGCGCGCCATTAACCACCACACCCCTGACAGCCCCGCCGTACGGCCCTAAGGGCTGTCTTTCAGGCTCCTGATGGCGCCCGCGAGTGCTTGACTTTTTCGACGCCGTACCGACATTCTACCACGAACAACATAAATCTGAAGTCTGTGACAGCGAGAGAAATAAGCCGGGCCGGGGGCCGGGGCCGGGGTGTGGTGAGCCGCGGAGGAGGCATTGATAGCGCGGGGTCATCTGATGCGCAGCGGCCGCCGGGGCCGGGCCCGAGCCGGAGGACGACCACGGCCTGGGGAACATTCAAACACCCCCGGAGGTCCCTCCTCGCGGTAAGTAGTACCCTGCTTGTTGCTGCGCCCTCCGCGGCGCCGGCGGTACTCACGCGTAGGTGTCGCGTCGCAGCCCGGGGCGGGTCGGTGTCGGCCTGTCCTTTGTGTGTGTCTTGCGGCTGGTCGGGGGGCGGGTAGGGCGCCGCCTCTGTCTGACCGGGGCCGGCTCGGCTCGGCTACGCTGTGCTTCGGCTCGGCTACGCTGCTGAGCTGACAGGACCCTTCTCGCTCGGCCCCTCGCAGCGCACTGTCTGTGCATGTGTGTATGTATGTGTCGTCCCGTCCCGTCCCGAGCTCGCCAAGCCTGCCGGTAAGAGGCGGTGGCGGCTGCGCGCGGGGCCTGGTGGGGCCTTACGGAGCCGTGCGAGAGCGAGAGAGATGGCCGACGTAAACAGAGGGAGAGGGGGCGGACTCCGAGAGGAGTTTTAGGGGGGGGGGGGCTGAGCCGAACGCGGCTGTAGCACGAGCGATCGTCTCACACACAGCAGGGTATCGGCCCGCTTGGTGGGGGAGTGTTTTGGGAAGTTTCGTTCGGGGGAAGGCCCGGCCCTCCCAGTCGTACCTCGGCGTGCTCTCGGCGCTCTGCTCGCCTCGTGTTCGTTTTCCGGCCGACTGCTGTCTTCTACGAACTAGTGCGACGCGACGCTGCCGCCCTCGAAGGAAGGTCGCGTGGGGGGAGGACAGGAGCGGGCATGAGGTAGAAACGAGAGCAGAACTCGGCGGCCCAGGCTCCAGGCCCGGCCCAGCGGCCCAGGGCATGTGGGAGGTTCGGGTAGAGCGTTGGTGGGGCCGTGCTGACTGGAGGTAGGGGCGGGTGGAGGGGGGGGGGTCAAGACACTCGCCGGTGAGAAGAAGAAGGAGAAGGTGCGAACCGACCCGGCAACAACCTGATGGTGGACAGCGTCGCTCCGCAGGACCACGGCAGGATGCTGTTGCGGCGGCGGCAGAGGCGGCAGACCAAGGTCAAGGGCGGAGTCAGCGAGGCGCCCCGCCCCGCCCCGCCCCGCCCCGCCCCGCCCCGCCCCGCCCCGCCGGGCCGTGCTGACGACGCCGGCTCAGCTGGCGTGGCGAGGCGTGGCGTGGCGTGCCCACTCTGACGTCATGCTCTACGGCGAGGAGAGCAGAGCAGTCGTTGTTTCTCTCCGCGGGCCCGGGCCGCCCCGCGGCAATCGCGCGGGCAGTGGCAGCGGTGACGGCAGCTGCAGGATTGCAGGCTCTCTGCTCGGCTGGGCCGGGGAAGTCCCTCCGCTGTATGGTCTCCGCGCCCGGCCATGGCAATACTTTCGGCCTTCGGCATACGCGGCAGCACCACCTCCTCCACGTCCCAAACGTGATTTGGCGTAATTTATTGCCGCGAAACATTTTCGTTTTGAAAAATGATTGTCGGGACTGGTGGTCTCGGTTTTGGGATGGGGCTCGAGGGCCGTGCGGACGCGGCGAAAGTGCGTCACTTGGTAGTTGGGGCGGCGGCACTTCTCGAAATTCGTCCGGGTTACCCGGGAAGCTGTGACGCGGGGAGCAGTTTACGTAGTACGTTCCAGGGTCGCCTTACTGTACCCTGCGCCCCCCTCTATACCTTCCAGCGGACTCCAGCCGGGGGCCGTGCGCGGGTGATTAAACACTACTTGATTGCCCTTATCCGTACAGAGAACACGAGTCGTACCCGTCTGCTCGGCCCCGTGTGCGTGCGCGTGTGCGTGTGCGAGAACAAATAAAACGTCCACAGCGGCACCAGACACGCGATGCGTGCAAAGCGCCGCGGCGAGAGAAGGAAAGGGCGCCGCGCAGTTGAGTCGTGATGAGCGTCGCGCTCCAGTCTCTCCGTGTGCGGACGGGACGGGGAGTACGCGGTGTCGCACCAGTCTCACGTGTCGACTCGCACCTTTGAGGGGCACGGTAGGGCAGGGCCGAGGGAGGCCCCACACGGCCGGGCCGGGCCGGGCCGGACTTACGTATTGAGCGGGTTGATGATATTATTTGGTGTGAGGTTGTTGGTAGCGTGTGTGCCGGGCGGGGGGCGGGGGCAGGGCGCTGCGTGACGGCGGCTGCCCTGATTGTCTGCCCGCCGCCGCCGCGCCGCCCCCTCCACGCGCGCGGGGGTGTGTGTGTGGAGGGGGGCGCGGGGGCTGCGCACACCCCCAGGGCCCCCGAGCTAGGGCGGGCCGGGCCGGGCCGGGCCGGGGGCCGGCCAGTGGTCACTCGGGCGCAGTGCAGGCCGCCAGGGCCCAAATGCCTTAGGCCCCTGCCCCTCCCTGTGCGGGCCCCTACCGGCGCTCCCGGCGCTAGCGGCCATGGGGTGCGCGGCGAGCAGCCCGCTGGCGCGCGCGCTCAACCCGAGCAGGTTCATCAACCAGGCCAAGGAGCAGGCCGGCAAGGAGCAGGCCGTTCTCAACGACGAGACCACGCCGTACCCGCTGCACGGTATGTCACACTTTATTAGTTTGCTCCGTAGAATATACCACATGTTTGAGGAGAGGGAGTTTTTTTGTTCGGATTGTCTAGTGCTTAGGCAGAAGCGGCAGTCATCTAGCAGCCGACTCTTGCTACAGATCGCCGCTCTGTTATTGTAATACCGCGCCGCTCGACAAGTGTGTGTGCGTGGTTGCCTATGTGTGGCGCGTAAGGCGTCAGTTTACCGCTCACGTGTGTCGGAGATACATAAAAGGGGACCGTGTTTTTGAACCATTCCCAACGCAATGTTGTGACATCATCCGTTTTCGGAGAGGCGTACCTGGCGCTTTTTTAAATATTTTTTCAAAGGCATCTTCAACGCCTCTAGTAAGATTTAATTTTGGAGATGCACCAAGCGAGCAAAGCCGCGCTGCTGGTCGTGGCCATTTTTGCAAAGTTGTGACAGCACACGGATGGCAACGGCGCCGTTTGTGTGTACACTACGGATAGGGGTGTCAGGTAGTCCGTTAAGTACTGACATAGCTCGGATGGCTGCCGTTCTATTTATGGACACCAAGAGCCATTAGTGGTCGTGCGAACAGAACGGCGCAGACGCCGCCGGTTTGTCCGCCGTGTGGAAACTGCCAGCGAACACCGGCCACCATGAGATTCGCGGGTGGGCCCTAGAAAACAATTTGGTTGCCTTAATACACTGCTTGAATACGTTTACGCTGTTTCAAGTCACGAAACAGGTTTCTTTGGGTTTGTGGGAAGCCGAACAATGGGGAAAGTTTAATATATTCCACCCTCCTCCATACCCCGACCCCGCCTCTGGCTGTCGGGAATCAGCGGCGGGTCTCCCCGTGACTAGCTCCGCCCCGATATAACCCCATGTTCCCGCGCGCTGGAATTTGACTCACCCCTGCCGGCGTGCCGCCGCCGCCCCTACCCCTCCCCCAGGTCGCGTCAAGGTCGGCGGATCAACATTTGTCTCGCATAATGCCTAGTGAGCCCGGGGTCGGTTCGGGTCGGGACGGGTCGAGCCGGGGCGGGAACTGCTAACCCAGATCTGTTGCCATCGACTGCCGCATGGGGGCGGAGGCCGGGTGGGTCGACGGGGTTGGTGATTTGCCGGACTACAAATCGTCCGAGTTGTTTTGCCCCTCCCCTCCCCTCCCCAACAGCGGGGGTGGCGGGGGCGCTGGCATCCGTTCGTGCCTCGCACCCATAATGGGTTATAGAGGTCCCGGCCCGGACCGGCCGGGACAAGAACCAATTTCTCCCACTGCGAACGCGCCCTCACAATTTCTCAAACAACCACGCGTGAACGAGACGTAATATAATTTCTGGCATTGCGGGCGAGTTTCGCAAGAGTGCGCGGTCGGCGGGGTTGTGTGATGGTGCGATGTAGTGGCAGGAGAAACACGCCGACAGCAACGATAATTGTGTTACTCGCACCCCCTGGCACCTGTCGGGGGCGGGGTGCAGTACGTTCCCGCGAAGTGTCCCCTCTTACGGCCCCTGCGCCCTGCGCCCTGCGCCCTGCGCCCCATCATCGACCCGGCCCGGCTCGGCGCGCCCGGTCCTCCTCGCGCTGCGGGGTCTTCAACGCGGGGGCAGAGCGAAAGATCCGCGGAGCAGAACCGGTCCGACGGGACGGGCCGTGGTGAGTTTCCTCGCCGGGGAGCGCGTCTCGGCCTCCGCCTCGCGCCACCGCCGTCGTGGACCAATGCTCGGCTAGCGCGCATCCGAGGACCAATGGCGGCGCGCCGCCGGGGCGGTGCCCGCGCACGCGCCCGGGGCTCTGTTCGACAGAGTGACTGACTCCTTGGCGGCGAGCAGGCACGCCGCGCCGCAGTGTGGGACTCGACCCGACCCCGCTCTGCCAGCAGCCTGGGCGGGCGGGGGTTGTGCCCCTCCCAGACGCCTGTCCCACCCCCGCCTGTCACACACCCACCCAGGCCGCGGCACGGCTCGTTGTCTTACTTTCATCATCGGTAATAATTAGAATTCCTCATAATGTTGGAATATTATTCCACGCCATCTCCGGCCGGCGGCGGCGGCGGCTGTCAGTGTCAGGCGCCGGCCACGTCGGGGGTCAGGCACCCCTGCAGTTTAAGGGCTCCCACGCGAGGATTTGCAGTGCGGCGCCCGGATCGGGCCTTTTGTCCGGAACCAGCCGGAGCAGAGCCGGAGCCGAGAGCGCGCGGCTTTACGGCGCACTTACGCTTATCCAGATTCAGCTGTAGTCTGCTGACCGGAGCGGTGCGGCGCGGCGCGGCGCGGCTGGCCCGGGGGCGGTGACCTGTCGCGTCGCGCCGTGACGGGCCCAAGGACCCTGCAGGTCGTTGTCATGCTCCCCGCGGCCCGGACCCCGCCCCGGCATACACCACACGTCGATCCGCCCCGCCCCGCTCGCTCCCCGCTCGGCTCGGCGCCGAGGAGTGCTCTCTCTCCCGGAGCTACAAGTGGCCGAGCGAGAACGCCTTTGTTGTAGCGGCGTGTGAATATCGACCCGCGCCCACCACACCTCTAGCCGTGTTGCCCGCCCCCCCGCCCCGCCCCGCCCCGCCCCGCCCCGCCCCGCCCCGCCCCGCCCCGCCCGGCTCGGCCCCGGCTCGGATCTGATCTGTCTCACATGTCTCGGCTCGGCTCGGCTCAACACACAGGCCAATTGCGTGACGCCCAAAGCGGCGTGGCGCGAACCTGCTGCTGGTGCTGCTGCTACTTCACATTAGGCGGGAGGGGGCGGCTGGGGGTGGAGGAGCGCTTAGGGGGTGGGGGGTTAAAAATAATACCCGTCGGCACTCGCACACCCCCTAGCGCTGCCATGTCCAGGACAGGGTGGGGCGCGGCACCGGGGCGGGGCGGGGCGGGGAAGGACTCCGACAGAGATATACCGCCGCCGTGGTGCTGTTACACCCAGGAGGGAGGCCCCCGCCCCGCCTTCCGGCTGCGGCTGCTATATTTCGCGGATATTTTTGCACTGCCGGCAGCAGCCAGGTTCTCAGGGAGCTTAACGCACCTATTAGCCCTGATGTAGCTTAATGGGGGGCTGGAACCGTTCTGTTCCTCCGCGGCTTGCGGCTCGCGGCGTGCCCTCATGTTTATGCAGCGCGCGCTCGCGGGCGTCATTCGTTGACCCTGCCCTACGCGGCGCCCCGCCACGCCCCCGCATGCCGCCCTTAGAAACGGCATCGCTCGGATTCCCAGTCAGCGTCGCTATGCGAGCATGTTGTCGAGTGCGCGCGCACGCGCGGGGTCGCGGGGTGTCGGGGAGGGTGGAGTGACTCTGGAGGGTCCGGCGGGGCTGAGGGCCGCCGGCCGGGGCCGGGGCCGGGGAGGGGGTGCGAGAGAGGGCGGAGCGGACGCCCGCCACGGCCCGCCCCCTCCCTAAGGCCAGGGCCCCGCCCCGCCCCGCCGCCCGGAGAAAGGGTGCAAGGCTTTCTCGCGTGCTGGTCGTGTTATTCGCGGCCCGGAGGGTGGTCGGGTGCTGGGGAGGGTGAGGAACTCGCCCCCGCCCCGCCCCGCCACGCCGCGCCGGCGCTCGGATTAGTGCCGTCGGCCTCACTACCGCCTCAAGGACACTCGGCAGCGCAAATCGATACTCGCCGAGTGGCTGCTAGACTTCCGCGTCACCCTCGCGCTCGCGCCTCGCGCCCCCAATGCGCAGAGGAGGGAAGTCCCGCGCGCCAAAACGCACTGCGTGTCGTGTCACGTGACCTAACGCCCTCTCTGGTCTCTGGTGTCGCCACAGGTGTCGCCGAGGGAGTCAAAGAGCGGGTCGGCACCGTGGTGGACGGCGTCGAGAACACGATCGGCTCCACGGTGCACGCCGTCGAGAGTAAGATCGGCTCCACGGTGAACGCTGTCGAGAGCAAGATCGGCTCCACAGTGAACGCCGTCTCCGACCAGGTACAGTATATACGAGGAAATTTCGACGCGACGGCGGGGAGGTGCGTGCCGTGCTGCGCGCCGCGCCGCGCCGGCGGGACGGGTGTATTGGCAGCCGCGGGGCGGGCCGGGCGGAGGAACGGGCGGGGTCGAGCCAGGAGGCCAGGAGGCCAGACCTGTCAGGCCTCCGACCTGCCTGTCCTGGTCGTGCCTTGGCGTACCCTACCCGCCTCGCTGGAGCGCCTTGGAGCTAGGCACGCCCGCCGCGCCCCGCTGCCCGTGCGTGTGGCCTATCACGCCGCTGTAAGGCGCTCCGCTCCCCCACCCGCCTCAGTCTGACTGACCCTGACGCTGCTCTGCTCCCCCGCGCAGGTGACGAGCGTGGTCCAGGAGGTCGAGTCTAAACTGGGCGGCGTGATCCACGGCGCCGAGGAGGCCGTGTCTGGGGGCGCGGCCAAGGCGCAGGACATGCTGCACCACATCAAGGAGGAGACGGGCGTGGGCGTGGACAAGCACGAGCAGGAGATGCAGGTGAGGGGAGCGGCCCTTTTCACAGAGAGTACACATAACACGAAATTATTGATCTAAAGTGGACGTTGCGTTCCAACGCGCATGTCATAAAAGCGGATATTAAACGCCTGTAACATGTGGTCGTAACTCTTTGTATCGAGTATTCTGGTCGACAGCAGCACTGTTACCACTTTTTTTTATTTAAATAAAAATTGTCATGGCTTTGGTTGTCATGGCCTTGGCAACCACTCTGATTGCGCAGGAGATTTTGGATTCCATCGACGAAGTCACGGAGATTCCAGAGAAGTCCGTCGAGCCCGACAAGATGGAGTCCTCGGCGACAGAGTCCGCTGTGGAGGAGCTGAAGGAAGAGGCCGAGGAAGAAACGAAAGAGAAAAGAGTGGAGGCCGAGGTCGAGACCATCCACATGTAGGCTTGCGCCCTCAGAGCTCTCCCCTTCCCCCCCTCTCTCTCTCTCTGCTCTCTCGCTACAATCCTCTGCGACTCGAGTCGAGTCACTCGACAGGACACTTAACATATCCCCCCTCGTCACTTGTTTTGATGAGCAAGTCACCTCTAACCGCGAGACTCGCACTGTCTAATCAATATTCTTTCAACAGATGGGGCAGCAGGGGCAATTTCAACTCAAGTTTTAGAGGTAGTTAGTTATTTTTAGAGCGCTTTTCAATCACTCAGCCGGAGCACACTTCGGCTAGAAACTTTTTCCTCCACAGCCCCTCTGCCATGTCAATTCGGGGTTTTCCGAAGTCTTTTAAATACAAGCTGATCTCTTACCTACCATGCGCACAGTTTGGTGTAGAAATATTGTCATTATTATACTTTTATTATCATACTTAGTGTAGCACAGAAAAAGAACTTTTTTATATGATGTCATCTATGATCAATAATAAGGTAACTTTTGTAAGAAAATAATATATGATCAGTTGTTTTATATCCGTAGAGAGGTGGTTCAACCTGATCCAACCATCGTGATAAGTCACAGCGGTGATGGCCTCGCCCACCTGCGCACTCTGACATATGAGGAACACTACCATCCAGACATTGAGGGGACTTTATTCCACCCTCGGCCCCCGACACCTTTCGCTTCGTCTAATTCCAGGTGGGATGGTCATCCCCCATCACGCCTGGCCGAGGGTTCGGGTTCGACGCCCCCAAAGCGGGGTGAGGGGTGAGGTGAGGTGGCTCCCCGCGGCTCGCGGCAAGAGGGCCAGAGAGCTGGAGCGTGATCGATTGTTAAGGGGGGGGGGGGGGGGGGGGACTGTAGGGCTTGTAGGGCTTGCCATGGCTGTGTGAGGGGACTCCTCTAAAGGAATTGAGTATTGCAATGTGGTACAGTTACAAAACATTTATTGATAGGTATCATTTTTTCCCCTCTAAATTTGTTACATCTTTAACAACAATTGCAGAGCATGTTGTATTGTTAAGTACACAGCGCTTAAAGGAAAGCTATCCAGAAGAAATATCTTACTGAATAGGTAGCATATTTTCTTTGAGTCTGCTAATTTCCATAATGAGGGAACCCAATGACCCATTCTTGAGTGCATTGCAACTAATACATTTTACCATGAGCAATAGATTGTTCAATATAATATAAAAATTATATTCAATTAATATGAATAAGTGACAATACATTACATGTGCCCACAATTTTTTCTCCTTAAAACATAAAGGGAAGGAAAAAAAAAGATAGCTGTGTCCACAAATACCATTAGGGAAGAAATTACTCTAACAGAATACAAAATACTAAAAGTGCTCAGCATCAGAAAAAATTATAAAAGTTAAACTATGGCTAATAATTGATATGTTTAGGAATTACATCTAATAATTAATTAGAAAAGGACTAGATATCAGTTACATGCCTCAGAGAACCAAAAATTTGTTGTCAAACTTGGTTGTACAGTTTAAAATGTTTGACTGATGAAATATTCATTACAGTCTATTTCACTTAAACAAGATATATTAATGATATGTCTATTGTAGTTTATGAACAGACATTTTCTTCAAAATAAGGCTACAGTCTTTCAAAATCTCAATCTCACACCATTGCTCCTCACTGATTAGAGGGAAATTCCATATCACCACGAATAAATAAGAGGATAATTAAATTTACAAAACAGTTGAGCATTATATTAATAACAACACTTACAGAGATGGAATGAAGAAAATGGAATGCTGAATCTAGCCTACTATGTAACAATAAATGCTTGTGTACCACTACATTCACTGACCAATACTTTTGTTTTCTCAATTGACTTTTACTTTGGAGCACGTTTAGTGACTTTACCGTTTGGATCAGATATTGCATGCTTTGGATCACATGTAAATGAAATTGTCATTGCAAATCTTGTACCAGAGCGAACACGTTCAACAAAATGTGTGTTTTCCTTGCCTGAAGTAAACATTGAAACTCTCCCTGCAATCATAATAATGAATTAGACTAAAATAATAATAATAATATTTAAAAAAATTAAAAATCAGGGATGTTGACACCCCACTAAGGAAGGTACCACAAATGTGCTTACCTTTTCTAGGTTCAACAGTTGAGTTCACATTGTCCTTATCCACAAATATGAAGCGGCCCCCATCAAAATCTTCTCCGTAGTCCGACAAATACAAAAGGGAAGTATAATGAAAGGACTTGTAAGTATCCTGTTGAGAATGGATGAACGTAGGGATAAAAAGAAAAGAAAAGGACACCAGTTAGTTTTTTTAACATGAAGACGAAGGATACTTATTCCTTTTTATAATTAAACTTACTTTATCGACGTGAGGATGCCAGTATTCATCATGTTCTGTGCCAGGTGGTAAATTTGTTAGTCGAGAGAAAAATGTGGGATGTGTCAGATATAAAACATCTGGTGAGACTTTAAAATGCTGAGCAACTGCACGGTGTATCTTCATGCGGACTTGTCTGCAAAAAAACCAGTAAAAGAGCTGTGCTTTGACTGCCATACTTTGAAAATATTCTCCTTAAATCAAGTGTTAAGGCATTCCACTTACTTGTATGAATCAAAGTCTGATTTTCTGTAAATGTTCTTTCCTTTTTCTGTCATGTACATATTTATAAAAGTTCTCCCCACTGATAGTGCCCCAGAGTGCAGGTCAAGGATAGATGCTCCACCCAAAGAACCTCCAAGGTTGAGACCTCGTTTAGCTATCTCTAGCATGGCTTGGGCTTCCCCCACAGTAATCAAACTGTCTGAGATGAGACGCCCACACTTGTCTGGAACACAGCCTGAAATAGATGTGAGAAATGAAAAATATACCATAAACATATCAAGCTGCAAATCATGAAGTTTTGCACCTACCTGGATAAAGCTCTACTTCAGATTTATATGTATCAGAGCAATCTAACGACTGTTTCCTCTGGTGAAGAATTTCATGTTGACGAGCAAGTGGCACTTCTTTTCCATTTTTGGATGTAAAATACACAACGATGAGAAGAGCAATGATCATTACGGCTCTTGTCCATACTCGCTGATGGGGAAATCTCGGCATAGGGCCAAATTTACTGCCAATGAATTAAGAAGTACAGATACGGAGAAAGATTAACATGTGAGGGTGCAAATCATAAATGCATGATTTACAATTATCTCTAATTCCGAAAGAACTTAAGGTATGAAACCGTAAAACAACAGTTCAACCTAATAAAAAAATAAATTCTTAAGAGTGTGAGGAAAATGTCGGGAAAAAATAAAATTTACTTACGGTTGAGTTGGGTTACCGCCTGTCTGCTGAGAGTCATCCTTGTCACTGGTTTTTGAGTCTTTGATGGTACCCTTTTGGTCCGACGCATCTCGATTTTTACTGACGTCGGCTGACTTGCCCGGTCTTTTAACAGCTTTTGTTTCAGATTCCATACCCGTTCAGAACTTAACTCGCGCGGAGATCAAATATATGTATTTTCCAAAGCAGAAAAGATTACCAACCCCTTCTTACTACTTTTGTTTTTCTTCCTCACCCTTTGCGCCCTTTGCTTCTCTGCCCCTATCCTATCCCTTATTTACAGTTGTGGCTGTGCAATTTCTCGTAGCAAAACCGAAGTGTCCAGCGAAGTCACGAATGCCTCGAGGAGGACTCGACGTGTAGAATGAAGAGGGAAAGAGAAAGAGAGATGAGTAGCTCGGTAGAACGAGAAGGACAGATAATTTGTACTGAAAATGGATATGGCTGCCGTGCACCTCTCTGAAGACAACCACACGAATTAATTTATTTTAGTGTTTCCTTTCTGAAAAATATGTGATATTTTCAAGATCAGCTAGTGTATGGAAAGTTTACCTATGCCAATTAACTGTAGAAGTGTAAGATGTCCACGCGATCACAGCTAACGAAGGATCTTAACGGTATGGTCCTTGGCTCCTAGAATTTTGGCATGTTTACATTTTTCTTTGACAGTTGTATCAAGACTTTATTAGTTTAATTTTCTGGCCTCTATTGTTTCTTCTCCTGATTATGAAACGATGTATCTTATCTTGTGATTGACTCCTTTGTTAATGTTATTGTTCTGGAATGTTAAATGAATTCAGTCAACAAGAAAATCTCAGAGCAGCCGCCCTTTTTCTGTCTACTTCAAAGATTGTTTTGTTTTCTTCATAATTGTGAACTGCATAACTATTGTGGCGTTGTAGTTAAAGACGATTCGCTTAAAGCGTTCGCAACAATTCACATGTAAGCACTGTTCTGCACAAGACAGTCATCTATGACAAGCTACTGTCAAAGTCTTCAGGTTAGGTTTAGCATGACTCATTTGGACCGGAACCCTTTCGTCGAATTCCAGTCCGTATCATAAGGTGCATTGACATCAACTTCTATTTTTAATTATTGCTGCATTAACTGTGCATTTTATCAAAAATTCAAAACAATACAAAATCAAGAAATTCCTTTTATGTTATAAACTTGTAACAGTTGTAAGTCATTTTATTATGAAAACTGATGTTTGTTTTTCTTTACTGTACCTATTTTGTGCACCTCTAGGAATGCATGACAGATCTTTCTTTATAAGCATCCCAAGTTAATCCTTTTATCTTTTGTCATTACAGAAAGTGTGAAGGCTCTCTTAGGGAAACATGTCAAAATATTGCTCAAGAATGTTGTTAAAATGGAGACTAAGGGAGACAAGACAGAAAACCGGGTCTTGGTAGGTGGCTTGTTGTGATATAATTATGCCATCCTGATCTAGAACATAACAGATAGGAAACTTGAATGTGCACTCCTTTATTTTTTTTAGGTCTTCTCTCCTTGTCGCCTTTTTCTTCTCACAGCCAAAGTCCCTACAAGGGTAAGAATAGCACACCTTTGCCGTTTAAATACAAACTTAATTTATTTTGTGTTTTTTCTTAACCATGAGATGTTTCTTATTGATTCAGATTGACTTCCACTTCCATTACTTGGAAATTCAAGCGGTTAGCAGTGTAAAAAATAACCAGGTAGTTGTCTAACTTATATCACTATGTTTACTTCAACCCTGTCCGTTTGGCTTGACTATCATGGCAACTTTTTTCCCATTTCAGTTATGTCTGACTGTTCATGATAAAGGGTATTCATTTTTAACATCTGAAGAACAAGGAACACAGGAAGTTGATGCTATGATTGCTGCCTTAGCTACTGCAATGCGAAATATCTTTCCAACTGTTCCAATTCAGTAAGACTCTTGTGATCACATTGTATTTGATAGTGTTATATATGTGGATGTTATGTTAATGCTTCATTACATGTTCACTTCAGGCATATAATTCGGAAGATTGAAGTACAACCTCCCAAACGTATAGCACACCTGCAAGATGGAGAGATTATAAGGGGTGCTGAAGTTCGGGGGATGGGTCCATGTGGAGGTTTTAGCACTCAATATGCATGCATGTGTGATTTCCATGGAATGCCTTATCGTGATGAAGTTGCTTGGGTATGCCTTTCCTCTTTGCTCATTGAACTTCACAACCTTCTATTTCTTACTGAAAATGATTGATTTGGTTTTTACATTCTAGGATGTTGATACCATATATCTCTCTCATGACACAAGAGAGTTGTCTCTCAAAGATTTTGACCACCTTGATCCTAAGTATGGTCTCCTAAGTTTTATTTTTAAGCTATGTAATTGAAGCTATTTTAATAGCTAATTAATGAGTTATCTTCTCTTTTTTATAGGGACTTAGTGCCTATTATTAGTGCTTTGGAATACAACACCTGGTTCACTAAAGTAAGAGGAAGTAATATATGTCTCACCCGAGAGGCTATAGACAGAATACTGCATGTTGTCAAGAAGTCACTTAGTATTGAGGAACTGTACCTGGATACTATTGGTGTGAAAGCGTATGTATTGGTCCAATTTCATGATAATGAAATAAGAATGGCTATGCTTACATTCACTGTAAATTTGTTTTCTTAATTACAGTGATTTTGCTCATAAACTGTCAATGGCGTTAATAGCAAATACAAACACAGCTCTTCACACTCTTGACCTTTCTAATAATATGATTGAGGACAAAGGTGAGTCCATTCCCTTCATACTATCACAATATTTTTATTTACATTACATTTGTATTAGCTGTAGTTTTGCACTACTGATTTCTTTCACTATTTTTTTTTATTCCTTTTTTGAAAAAGAAAAAAGAAAGAAAAAAAATGGGGTTTACTTGTATATTTGCTGTGGTTCTGCACTTCTACTTTTGTTTTCTAAATTGTTTGATACATTCATTTATGTTAGTGATTTTTTTTTCTTCACCAAATTTTTAGGTATATTGTAGTTTGTGACTCCTTTGGTTTCTCACCTCCTCTTGTCTTCTCTCTTTTAATGTCATCTGTAGTGTATATTCAGAAAAAAAAGCATGAAGTGAAATTCTCACATTTCTTAAAAATTGTAATTCTTAACTCTCCATTCCATTACGCACTTGTATTTCCCTTAGGTATCACCGGTTTATGCGGACTCGTAGCCAAACTAGCACCAGGTGTGGTCCAGTTTTCATGATTTGGTTGCATGTGCATTAAAAGCTTTCGGTTTGCATGTAGAAAACTGTATTATTGTTCTCCACAGAACTTACTGGTCGGCCCCCTCAGTCTCCCTCACTTTTCTCTGCATGGATTTTTTAAAATGTTATTTTTATTGATCTTATCTTATCTTTATGTAAGACATGTCATTTTGTTGTGTCTTGAATTAATTGTTTTTCACCTTGGTGTGTTATTTATTCAGGTGCATCTCATTTAAGTGGCCCTCTTGCAAAAGTTCCAAAAGGACTTGTGCACTTAAATCTTTCCAACTGTGGGCTTACATCTAAGGGTATCAATCAGCTGGCAAATGCATTAGCTGTGAACAAATTCATGCCCAACACACTCACATACCTAAATCTTTCAAACAATAGCTTGAAGGAAGATGTAACTGTAAGATGACATCAAAAAATTGTAACTTTCACTTAAATTCAGCAGTATGCCCTTGTACTAAAAACATTTCTCAAATTCATTTTCAGAGTCTATGCAATTTTCTTGCCCAGCCAAATGTTATCAAACACCTAGATATTTCAAAAACTGAAGTTACATTGGAAGCAGTAAGTAAATGCCGTCATGGGCTGCATTTTTTGAAAATTTTAACTTTAAAAACTTAATGAAATAAAATTTTGCTTCCCCTAGATATTTGGTGCCCTGCTGAGAGGATGTTCAACAAACCTTGTTCATTTAAATGTATCCCACAATTTGTTTTCAACTAAGAAGCATAAGGAAGTCCCACTCTCTTTCAAGCAGTTTTTCACTAGCACACTCATGTTAAAATATCTTAACATGAGTTACTGTAAACTCCCTCTAGAAGCTTTAAAGTAAGTCTGAAGAAATAAATTGTCACTGTTCATCAGACAAGCAGTCTGAAGATTGTTCTGTTACAATTTCATCAAACAAGCAGTCTGAAGATTGTTCTGTTACAATTTCTGCCCCACCACTAATAATTATTCTTTATCTTTATCCTCTAGGAACCTTCTTTTGGGACTAGCCTGTAATGAGACGACATCTGATATGGAACTAGATATGAGTTGTAACAATTTAGGAGCACAAGGAGCCCATGTCTTTGAGTCTTGCATTCATGGGGTTCGCTGTATTGGTAGTCTGGATATAAGTGACAACAGTCAGTAGCAACATCTTCTCCTATTGGTTTATTTCTAATATTTCTTTTCTGTAATACTTGTTGGTTTTTGTGTCTAGATATGGATGTTGACTTAGCAGGAGTTGTAACAGCAATTAGCAAAAACAAGTCTATCAAGCATCTCAACATTGGTCGCAATATGGCAAACATGAAAGCAAAGCATATTGTGACAGTAATGGAAGCAGTTGTGCAAATGCTGCAAGAAGAGGATTGTGTTCTTCAGACCCTTAATATATCTGATTCCAAGCTGAAATCAGATCTTTTTAACCTAATTAACGCTCTAGGCAGTAACCAATGCCTGCAGTCAATTGATATAAGGTTTGTTGCTTACAAACTGTTTTTTTTTAATTTTTTTTTATTTATTTTTATTTTTTTTATTTTACTGCAATGCAAATTATATTGCCTTTTATATTTTGTTTACAGTGGTAACATGATGGGTGATGGAGGGGCCCGTTTATTGGCTAAAGCCTTACAAATAAATTGTAGGTTGCGGAGTATTCAATATGACCGCAACAATATCACTCTTCCAGGCTACTGTGACTTAGCTTATGCTTTAGAGAGGTATTACTTTCTTCAGCCTCCACAACTTTCTGATTGCATTCCTTCATGGAATTCTATTTTTCTTCCATCTTTACCACTTGAAAACTGATTCCAATTTTCTTTCTTTCCTTTAAGTAATTATACTGTTAGATATATGCCGGTTCCTCTGATGGATTTGCTACCCTGCATGAAAGTCTCTGCAGAACGTACTGATGCTGTTATGAAACGAATTCAGGATATCCTTCACCGCAATGTATCTCCTAAAAAGTACAGCAATGGTCAAGCTTTTAGACTGCAACAGGTAAGTTCTTCATTCATTTGGCATTGAGGAGAATCAGTGCCGAGTATTTGTTGTTAACTCTCTTCTTCTTTGTGACAGGGTTTCTTATTGAGCTCAACTCAACAAATGGTTGACAGATTAGTGGTTCAGACCCAAGAAACAATTAAGGTTCTGGCTCAAAGTGAAGATTCAGCTCTTAATAATAACCATATAAATCATGCTACAGGACTTATTCAAGATGCTGATAATTCTAAACAGGTTTGTCGTATTGTTTAATAAAAACTGAATGCATCAAGAATAATCTGTACTAGTTGAAAATGATTGGACTTCCTACTTAACAAATGAACATTTTTCAGTTGTTACCTCGGTTGCAAGAAGTTGTTCAGCGACGACATGACATTAACAATCCCATTGACAAGAAACTACGCAGTATTTCAGATGATTTACATACCACTATAGTGGACCACTTACAGGTATGTAATTATTAATGTCAGCATTGTATCTTCCTGGTATGCCATTTGATTCTTGTATTATATTAAGTCTTCCTTAAATGTTTAGGGCACCCTTGAAGCTATGATGAGATGTGCAAATGAGCAATGCCCTACAGTTTTAGCTGAAGACAGAGTTCAGAGTGAAATTCGAAAGACATGCAGAGAAAAGAACCAGCTTGCTTCAGATTTTGTGCAAACTTGTGTAATGGAACAAGCTGGAACTGATATTATCAACAGGGTCAAGTATGTCAGGAATGATCTTTGGTTTACATTTGTATTGTACTTTTTGCCAATATGCACATGTCAGTACAGTGCTCTCCATACCTTCTTTTCAGTGAGTTAAATTTGGCAGCAGCTGCACATATGTCTGATCGAATTACTGATGAAGTTATAGAATCGTTATCACGCTGTTATAAGACTTTGGTAAGATATAGTAAACTACGGCAATGTGGGCATTTGTATTTAGTTTGTTTCCTTTACCCAGAAATTTTGGAAAAATGTGTGAATTGATTCATTATATTTTTGTAGGCAGGGGATAACGGAGGCCGAAAGCGTGCCTCTACTCCCGATGTGCTCAGAACTCGTTGCCATATGAGCTCTGATTCCTCTCGGCAAGACCTTGCTGAGGTTTTCCTGGATTCTCTGTCACCATCTCTAGATGAGTCTCCTCTGGTATGTTCCCACAAAAGTCATTCAATAACCTTTGTTATTTTCTTAGCGCTTTCCCATCATTCCATTTGTAAGGACGTTTCAGGTATCATTCTTCAACCTGATTATTTGTCAAGGTTTTATCCCATTCTCCCTCTTTCCTTTTTCCTCATTCTTTAAAGGTTTTGTTTTGTACATAGTTTTCAGATTTCTGTAAATACGTATCTAATATCAAATTTTAGGCAGCAATCAAGTGTGTTCGAGTGGCCCCTCAAATTAAATTTTAGTGATGCTGTTACAAGATAAAAAAGAATGCCTCTGTTTGTTTCCTTCACTAATTTAATTACCCATGTTTGTTTTCTTTACTCATCTCTCATCATGAACTCTAGAAGTTGGAATATTTGAATCTTGTAAGTATGGAGGTTTTGATTGTTCTTGCCTGAATAGCACCTTTAGTTGTGATAACATTGATATAATTTGTGGGTGTTTGGACTGTGTTTCTTGAATGCATGATGATCTTCTCTGTCATGTGACATCAGGGTCTAAATGTACCAGTAGTAAAAAGTAGATCTGGCTTCAAAAGTAAGACTTTTGAGTTAATATTGGCATGAAAAAATTAAGGGTGTGAAAGTAGGCTTCTTCATTTCTTTCTAGGTACAGTAATCTTGATTTTTCATATTGATTGTGTTTGTCTAGGACCTTTGTTTTAGATTTGGCTTTATGTTTTAGTGTTTAGTGTGATTTGTAGAGTGACTGTAACCACCTTTTACACATTGAAAAGAAAAAATTGGTCTATGTTTTACAGGACATAGAACAGTTTTGTAGTCCTAATTTTGTGTAATACTAACACGTATTGTTTTTTTGTATGCAGAAATTTGATTTATCTACCAACAAAATTTGGCATGTTTTCCTTTGTTGTAATTTTCTAATTTGCCATTAGCCACATTGAATTTCATCCCAAGGGTTGATATTTATTAGCAATACTAGTTTTGCTAAAAATTAAAACTTTATGTGTCATTCTATATTTTTCTTAGGAACCTACCTATTTCTGTTAACCCATACAATTTAATATAATTGTTACTCAAGTTTGTCTCTTGTGTGAAAATTTACTGTGAGCTATGGCACCAAGTGCATGAATTTAAAACAATTTTTTAAAATGAATTTTAATTTGTAATTGCTATTTGACTTTGCTAAACATCTCAGTTTTGGTAATTACCTTCTTCACCAGTAGTTTTTCAAAAAAATCTATAAAAATAATTGTGAATTATATATTACAGGCTACACCACACCTAATGAGCAAACGGAAGAGTCTTCATGGCCGCAAGCTGCGACCCAAGTCTGTAGTGGACAGTGTTGATGGTCTATCTGCAGATGACATCCCAGATCTTCTTCCCTCATTAAAAAGTTCTGAAGGTGCTTATTTTAGAGTTTTTTATTTTTCTTGTATGGTTTGTAGTTTTATTTCATTTACTCTATTCTGGCGTGTTTGTAGCTTCCTCCTATGCAACGGAATCCTCAGACTCAGTTTCAGAGCTTCCTAAGTCAGTTGGTCAACAGCTGCAGCACTTGGTTAAAGGACGACCTCGTCGAGCCAAAACCAGGGCACCTACAAGGCCTATGTTAAGACCAGCTGATTCGACTGATACTTCGGACCTTGGTGAAGGACTTGATACATTCTTCCGACCAGGTTCAGTAACTCCTACTACACCTCTTGTGTCACCAACATCTGACGACAGCAGGTACTTATTTGGATTTTAAAAATTGTGGATTAGTTCTTTTATTTAATTTAGTCAGTATGATGAATAATCTATGTGATTCTGTCATAGCTCAACATTCCCTATTGAAAGTGAACCTGAATCAATTGATAGTGACAGAGACCGGAGAAATGGGGGTCTCAATATTTTGAAGGACAAAGCTATCAAAAGGTATGATATAAAGCCATTAAAATCAATACTGTAGTTGGTAAGTAAATGTATCCATGTCATTGTACTGTATTCACTGCAATATTTCTTTTATGTAGCTCTCCATTAATGAAAGGCAAAACAAGTCTGCTGGATACAGTATCTCGATCACCTGATCTTCTTGATAAAAACTCACCATTGGCAGGAAGACGGCCACCTACTGCTGAATCTCCGCTTGTAAAGAGAGGTCAAGAGCCATCAGGAAATGATCCTTGTATGTACATGTCCAACAGAGTTCGTATTGTGTTTAACTTAAATTCGTCCTCTACTTTGATGTTCTTACTTTATAGCCAAAATTGATGCTCTGAAAACTTCAAAACCCATAGCTGTTGATGTGAAGTCCCGATTGAAACCAGTAGGTTAATTTTTTTTCTTTAGTTATGAAATCTTGTAATTTGTTAAGTGTTACAACGTTTTGATGTTTTTCAAGGATGAAGTAGTCACAGATAAGCCTGCGTCTCCAACAGCTGGGCCTTCTGTGAAGTTACGCTCTACTGGTTTGGCTGATTCTTTACGTTCACCTACAAATGGCTTTCCAAAAACTGCTGTGGGGTCGATTTCTGTAGAAACAGCACCGAAGTCCCCAATTCTTAAATCGATTTCAAAGGATGGCAAAAGTGATTCTGGTACTATTTACCTGCCTTTCCTTTTCCCTAAAATTAGCTTAGGTTCCCAAATCTGGAAATTCTTAACATATTTTTCTTGTGTTTAGCATCCAAAGTAAAACCTCCGCCACCAATTGCTCCAAAACCTAGACCTTGGTCTATGGGAGGTGACAGAAAATCAGGTAAACCCCCACATATTTTTATATTCTGTAGTTATTTCTATTAGTTCCTGTTGAAATGTTTTTTGACTGTTTTTCTTTTTACTCAATTTAAATATAATTTCAGGTGAGTTTTCTGCTCCAAGTGATGGATCTAGTCCAAACACCTCTGCGGCTAATACTCCTGACTCAGGGGATGCCTTAGATGAGTCGACTGACTCGGGTCTCAGTTCAGGTATGTTCCCATTCTTATTTGTGTTGAGTCTCTGCTCTGATTTGTACAAATGAATTATTATTATCACATAGCAGGTACTAGTGGTGCTGCATCAAGTCTCGAAAAAAAGTCTGTTCGGGAACTTGCTGCCTCACTAAATAAGGCAGAACCTGATGCCAAAAGGAAGACAGAGTCAGGTATGTTCTGTTCTTTTAAAAAATGTATTCACCAGATAGGTTAGCCTTGGCAGTGTGTTCTTTTAGTGGTTTATTGGCTGAGCTTTGTTTTAAGAGCAAAAGAAAAGTTTAGTTTGTAGTCTTCCTGCTTGCTAGACCAAAACAAATAGTTGGTAATATTAGTGCTCAACAGCTTTCTTAAAAGTTGGAACTTGCAGCCCTCTTCATTTCAATGTCTTTTTGTAGTTTTTGTAGAAAGAGGAGGGCGTTGGCTCTTTAACTAATCTATTGCTTAGTCGTAGGTTTTTACTATATGGCATTATGCATGTTCTCTGCAGATGTAGCAATCATGCTTGGAGTTGGGGGTAGCAGTTGTAGTGAAAGAAGCAGCCCACAGCCATTTCAAAGATCACCTCTGCGGAGGAGTCTGGGTAGACTACCGCCAGTTCACACTGAGGTATTGTTGATTAACTTGCTTTGGATCTTTTTTTCCTGGTATTGTATGACTATTAGAAAACTATCTGTTCACAAACAAGTGTTTCTTTCCTGTCTTAATGATAGTGCTGTATTATAAATTTCAGTAATTTTATCTGTTACTCTACTTAGTTTCTATGTTGCATGCATTGAACTAACATTAAGGACCATAAAAATTAGTGCAGCTGTTATTTAATATTATCAATCTAATATTTCAGGGGAGCTCAGCTGAAAGCATCCTGTCAAGCTGGAAAAATCGTGCCAAACTTCGGACTGCATTTGAGACTGAGCCTGGTGTGGATGATGTGGTTGATGTTTAACTATTGGCAGCGAAGTCTAAGTTAATCTCTTTCTGTTATTGCTCTTTAGCAAGTTGTTAAACATAAATATTCTCTGTAAAATTATTGGAAAAAAAAAAAAAAAAAAGCCATTATGCTATTGCTGTTGACTTTTGAGGATTTTGACTTGTATCTTGTGGTGAGTATGTGTGTACGTATGTATGTGTGTGTATATAGATGTGTGTGTGTATGTGTGATTTTAAGGGAAGATAAACTTGTGTGGAGGCCTGTGTTTTTGTGGTTCGATGAATGTCCTGAGGAGGACATATAGATATAATTGACTGTGTGTACAAGGACTAGTCTGGGGCTGTGTGTTGCCAGCGAAGCAGATTTATTGGCTGTCTAAAGCTATGTGAATATTTGCCTTGGCAGTGATAGATGATACTTTATACCATGTAATTATGCTTTTATATCATTCGTCGTTGCAGTATTCCTGTTTTTCCATTGCTGTTGTATTCAGGTTCACTTTGATCATCTAATTTAAGTCCCAGTTACCATAATCAATTATCCATTCCAGACAGTTTAATAGCGATTTGAATCATGCATCATTCTCATTACACCTTTGTCCAGTGAAAATCATGTTACTATATTACCTATTGTAGAAAAGATTCAATCAAACTCACCCCAGTTTGGTGTGCCTCTAAGAATGCACCCCTATTACTGTAATTAAGTCTGTAGTCAACCCGGTGCTCAAACTCGTTCCCCTAATTCTCTATTATGTTTACTACCTGCCTTAGACAATGTGATTGGCTTAATATTACTCCTTGCAGATGATTGAAACTTCCATTTTTTGCACTCATATGTTTAAAATCCATCCTTCAAGTGGTTCTGTCCTTCAAAACAAAATCAAATTACAGACTTCAAATGTTCATAATATTTGATAACCATAAAATAATATATTTAGTTTAATAAATCTGCACCAAAAGAAAAAAATTAAAAGGGCACACCATGATCATTATCTCCCTATTCCACTGCCATAAAGGGGAACATGCTATTCTGTCTTCAAAATGTTTTAGTTTTCCAGAAATATGTTCTTCTGTGTTGTGAATTATGAGACACATAATGTGTAGATTTTTCAAGATCATGGTGTAACTTTGTAATATGTGGGGTTTCAATTGTGACTTGGCAGTGTGCCTGTGATGATTGATTGCTCATTGATGAATGTTGAGAATTGAGTAAATCATGATTATCCACTTTAATAATTAAATATTTTTATTCAATCAAATTTATAATTCAGGATTTAATGGTGATTTGAAGAACTAGCAATAATGACACCGTTAGGTATTGGTCTACTCCCAGAATGGATCAAAATTTTCAGAAATGAGTGGAGAGAGTGTATCTGTAATAATAGGACAATCTAATTCATATACCTAGTAAACATTGTAATTTTTTAATCCACACTAGTTCTTGAAATTATTCTGCACTTCTACAATAATATATATACATACCACACCAATTCATTCCTAATATTGAGTAGTCATTCATTGAAGCCATTTGTGATGGTATTGGTATTGTATTGCTGATTGCCAAAGCTCCTTTATTTTTTTTCTCCCCTCATCTGTTTTTGTAAAGCCTGATGATTCAAATAACTTTTATCTTAAATTTTGGCTCTCTCTAGACCTTTTTTTCTGGTTCTCTGCAAAGCATGCTTTGCATTGCACTTATTTCTGTATAATTTATTTCCATTTAGGAGTAGTTGTAGTCCCCACTTATGTGAAGAGAATGTTGAAGTACTAAAGCATGCCCACTTTCTGTAAGACTGGTTCTCTGTTAAATCATGGGCTTTGCTTGTTAATCAAAATTGCTCTGTATTGAAGAGTGCTATCTAGTTGGCCAAACCAGATTGCAAATTATTGTGCCAAAGAAGTTGATAATGTGGCCAATACATAGCTGATTTATATTCAGCCTTTACCTTGTATCAACCTTAATGAATCTAACTTTAGCCTGTAGACAGGGAACTCTTGTAAGTATTATTTCAGAAGTGTGAAGATGAGTACTTAACAGAGTCAGTGCAGTGCACTTTGTGGGTTTTCAAGGATTGTTGGTAGCAAATTTTTTTCATATTCACAATTTTCTTATCTTATGCGGAATCTTGTCCGCTTTTCTGGCAGTCTATTTCACAATTCCACATCCTTAAGATTCTCATTAACAGTTGTATGTGCTGTTTTCAAATTGTATATTTTACTTTATGGACTGTGATTACTTACCATTTCCATTATTCCTTTTTATCAATATTGCTGTTAGCCACCTTACCTTTTTAAACTACCATTGCCATTGTATGATAAGGTACTTTGTGTGTATGAAGTTGGGCTCAAACACTTTGAAATTAATGTAGCTCTCACTCAATATATAGGCCTAGTACAGTACATTGTTATTGTATACCTCTGTGATTTCTAGTTGAAAGTATAGTGCTTGTCAGAGTACAAGGACAGCAGTCTGTAGGAACTATTTTACTCCAATGATTACTAATGTCAGTAGATATGACTATTTCCTTCCCCATCAAGGATTTAAATTGCATAATTTGAATTTGTTTTCAATTTTTACTACACAACTTATGCCTTTAGGTAACAGGTTTATAGACTGGACTTACGCTTTGTATGCATATATTCATTGACGTTTTATTCACAGGTGACAATTCAGTTATTTGTCTTTGTCACGTATGATTTGAGGGCATAATCGTGAATCATTTGTAGTTTGCCATTTAAATTAAGTTGCTTTTAAGGTGTTTTACATGGTTATTCTGGATTAAAAGTAAACTTTTTATGTTTGATTTGCAATGGCTTCAAGTGTGTGCCAAATAATGTGACTTCTTCATGCTTGCCATTTCAGTAACTTCTACACTCATGGATAGACTTGATCTTCCTAAACCAAGTTTTTTCATGAAACATAAGTTCCTGCAAGACAAACAAAAGCTTCCATATTTTTTTAATAACAACATAGACATTTTTGTTTTTTATATATTGCTGTTCCTGTTATCTTTAATTTTTTTTTTTTTTTTTTTTGTTTGCAAAGGTTGTTATTGCAAGAAAACTATGAACTGCTTGTTTGTTACTTTCTGTGTAGGCTACAATGCAATTATTTCTGAAGCTGTGCAGGATTTTTCAGGACAGAAAAAATCTTTTTCTTCAAAACAATAAATTGTAAGAGCATCATACGTCATTTTCTTTGAAACAGAATCCATTGTTCTCGAAGACATTGAACTGCATAGGACAGAAGAACTGCCACCTCCATACCTTAAGGAATCTTTTATTTAACTCCCTCTGGGCGGTTATTTTCGGACCAACTGGGCATGTTAGCGATGGGTCCACCGTCATTCCCGCGAAGGGTCTGCTACAGCATCGATGTACCGAGTGCACACTGCCTCCCAGTGCTCGGGACGGCCGCCGACTAGGCCCCAATCATGCTGGCTCTCGCCCTGCGTTCCTTGCTGCTGTTGCTGCTGCAACTGCAGTTTGCGGGCGTGCTCTTCGCAATCCTCAAGGGTAGCTTCACCGCTGGATAGTCGGGCGCCGAAACCGCTGTGGAAGCTGAGGTATCGTTGCTACGGACCATAGAAAGGACTCATTATAAGTCGGAGACGCGCCCCTGAAAGACAGGCAATCCCACCCTACTCTACTGCCGTGCGGCGTGGCCCAACATAAGGGGCTTACCTGTAGGTTCCGGCTAAAAGCGCCGTCGGCCACGATTTTGACAGCGGCGCGCAGCGCCTTGGCGTAGCAGTCGATGACGGCCACGTACGCCCCCACCAGGTCGCGCGCGTCCTGGGTCTCCCTCCGCAGAGGCACGCCGATCAGAAGTCCCCCGGGCTGAACTCCGCCCTGTGCAACAGACTCGCAGAAGCTCCAGAGTGTGTTTTTTCAATACCAGAACTATAACTTGGGTTCGAGTTCCCATTACCTGCTCAACCAGGCTTTTCATGACGACCGTGGCCTCACGCACGTCCGGAGGGAAGTCCCGGGTGGTCGCGTTCAGGCAGCCCAGCATGCCGTAACTGCCATCACAGCCAGGCAGAAAAGCAAAGGCGTTTGAAAACGGCAATACTCTGGACGGCACGAGGACTGGCACTGGGACTCACGCTGCGCTGACGACCACCTGGTGTCCGGGCGGCGCGCTGAGCTTGTAGTGGCGGTCCAGGCCGAAGTGGCGCAGCAGGCACACGGCGGAGGCGGCGCAGTCGTCGTAGCGCCGCACGGCCTGGGCGGGGCTAGCGCGCGCGTCCTGGCGGTGCCCGCGGGGCGCGCGGGGCTCGCACGGCTGGGGCGTCGTCTCCAGGAGAAGCTGGCCGCGGTAGCCCAGGCGGTCGCGGTGCTCTGCGAGGAAGGCAGGCGGGCGTGAGCGCGCTGGGTGACGGGTGACGCGACGCGGATAACGGGCGGGCACCCACTTACCGGCCGTCATCCTGAGCAGGCGCGCGTAGCCGCGCAGTTCGCGGGCTGGATCCGTGTTGAGGGGCGAGGCGTAGCCTTCCCTGCCGCCCCAGAACAGGAAGCACTCGGCCGACAGCCGCTGGGCGGCCTGCAGCGCGCGCCGCACCTGCGTCCCCGCCACGGCGAGCACCCCCGCGTCCGGGGCCGTGCCCGCGCCCTGGCAGTAGCGCGGGTGGGAGTGCAGGTCCGCGCCCAGCCACAGCGGCCTGATGGGGCCGGCCCCGGCCCCAGCTCCGGACGCCGCGCCGTGCGCCCGCTGCTGCTGCTGCTGGAGCTCCAGGCACAGGTCCACCGACTCGTCCAGGTTGCGCTGCGTCTCCTCCAAGGAGTCGCCCTCCGGTGCCAGGTCCCTATCCCACGCGGCCCATAGCCTGACACCTGCAGCGTCGTCCGAGGGTGAGTAAGTTACCGGTCCTCTACTGGGCAACTCCACACGGTGAATGTTACTGACCAAGTTTGTTGCAGAGCTCGAAGGCGGCACGGATCCGCCGATGGAAGTTCTCCGGGGAGTTGGTGCCGTCGTCCCAAGGCTTCTGCGCTGTGGCTGGCTGGCCGTACGCTTCGGAGCCTGGCGCGTCGCGGAGGACACAGAGGACACCGGCCGGTGAGTGGCGGACAAGCTCTTTAGCTACAGTATAAGTCACCTCGCTCGGGGCCGCGCCCTGAACCCACCCGCGCTACGAAGGACGTGGCCAAAGGACAGGGCGGGCCGCAGCCACTCCTCCATTGTGCGGCCGTGACAGCGCTCGCTGGGGTTGTAGTACCGGTAGCAGAGGGCCTCCTCCGGGCCCGCGTCCGGCCGGTACTCGATGCGAGGCACACCTGTCAACGCGAGGGAGGAAAGTTGGGAAAGAATTGACCCGAGCAGCCACGCGTGTGTCTTGCCGCCGAAATGCGAGCAAGTCAGTATAGACGAGCTGGGCCTGGGCCTTCCCCGCGCACGGGGTACGTACCGGAGAAGTACTCGGAAACGTCCGTCCTGGCAGACGAGGGCGCCGCCGTGGCCACCCTCTGCCTCTTGGCGGTGACGGCCGCCGCCAACTGCTGCTGGGAGCTCAATTTGCTCATGGCTGGAGGAGAGAAATCGGTTAGTCGGGCTCGTTTTACCCCCCAAAATATTAAAGTCACTAATGAGAACTTCTCACCGGAAAGCTTAGTTTGCTGCCTCTGGTCGACAGGTGCCCTCGACAGGCGGACAGTCTCGCGTACCGCTGGTTTCGGACTGAGGGCGCGTTCTGGTAAGGGGTCTATATCACAGCTCGGCTCGTTCACGGTTGCGTGGTGCTCCTGCTCCGTCGGGTCGGAGGGGGTGCCGCGCCCTGCGCGTAGCGCTACCCGACACCGTCCAAACAGTAGGGCCGAGTCGTCGACAATAGGGACCAGGAAGTTGATGCGCGGTAGCGCGGTAGTGGCGGATAGGGGGGAAAACAAGAGCGCCTCCGCGCTGCTCGCTGTCTGTTCCGGTCCGAGATTTGAAACTTGACTCGTTTCGCTCCCTGCGCTTGTCTTTAAAAAGAGATCCGGTCGGTAAGCGTACCCCCTGCTGTGTCTGGTCACCAACAGAGCGGTGTAAAGTACAAATGTTTTGCGCAATTTTAATTTATGCAACCATGTTTGGCTCACGGGAAGATGGAGAGGGGATTTAAACTAATTATGAATAGTACTTCATATTTCATTTTATTTTACATGAAACACAAATATTACTCTCACAACTACAGTTTAGAGAAATCAACTAAATTAATCACATGACCTGCATGCTGTCAGAGACTTAACATATTTTATTTTATTAATAAATGAGCCTTGTGAAGTGTCTACTTTTCCCTTTAACAATCAGTACACTTCTAGGTTTCCCTCTTAATAATATTACTCTGAGAGATGGTCCATAAAAAACGAATTAAAATGGTTACTCCAAGAACCAGGAGGGGTACCAGCAATGGTCTAAATTTATTCCTTGTCAAAGTAGCTGTTTCACAGTTTGTTGTTGCAGCGGTAGGAACTTGCTTCTTCATACCATTTGAAACAGTGCCATTATTTCTCAATCGAATTGTGCCATTCATGACAGCATACTGTTCCTCTTTCGATGTTGCTTCAACTGGTTCAGCTATCATGCAGTGCTTCTGGGTTGCTATGATTTTGACTTTGACCATTTTCCCTAACATTTCAGTAACTTGAGGCACAAGAACCTGTAAATTTAGGCCATATTAGACTTTGTACTATTCCTAAAGAAAAAGAAAAAAAATAATTGCAGATATTTTTAAATACCTGCTCATAGAATTTATTGTGTCCAACATAGTGCTTTTTGTCATGTGATATTTCAGTCACCAGAATATCTTGAACTTCACCCATCTTATGGGTGTAAGGTTCATAAGACTGAAATAATTCAGACAATTTTTTTGTCCGCTTTTTTACCTGAGAAATCAGAATAGTTGAATTAGTTGAGGGAAAGACTTGCTATTGGAAATAAAACTCATTTCAGATAATAGAAACTTGAAAAAATGTACCTCTTGGGTGGTAGCCACTCTAGTCATTTTTGCTGCAGGGGTTCCTGGCCTTGGGAAAAACTGATTGATAAATAGACTAGGAAATTGATACTTTGCACATAATGAAACACTCTCTTCAAAATCGGCCTCGGTTTCGGAAGGGAAACCGCAAATAATGTCTGTTGCAATTGTCATACCAGGGACTCTAAACAGGAAACAGAATTGAGTGATTGGCAACATGTAAATAGGTAAAAATAATTGTTTTAACACCCAAAATATTAATTTATACCTTTCTTTCAAAAAATCAACTACGTTTTCAAAATCTTTACGGCAATATTCCCTTTTCATATCTGTCAACACAGCATCAGATCCAGACTGCACAGGGACATGTAGAAAGCTGTATACCTTAGGATGAGCTAAGATATTTGCCATTTCCTAGAACACCAAAATGAATTTCACTGTTATTGTTATTACTTTTAAAATATATGGTTAAAAAGTGCAAATGGCTAACCTCCAGGTGCTCCAAAATATACGGTGGATTAGTCATTCCAATTCGTAACATACAACCCTCTGGAATAACTTTTACAAGTCTCCATAACAACTCTGGAAGGCTCGTTCCAATATCTCTTCCATATGTTCCAGTATCTTCAGAGGTCAGCCAAATTTCTTTCACCCCTTCAGAAAATGATTGCACTGCTCTTGCAACAATTTCATCTGGAAGTTCAGTGACAATATTTAATAATGACTAAGGTCATAGAAATTCAAGTCAAATTTTTATGCCAATAATAGTTTTATACCAGGGGGGTAGCTTCCCAGATCCCCACGGGCATGCTTTGTTTTACAGTAAGTACACTGATTAAGGCAACCAGTGTTGATTGCAATAATCTCAATAAGATCATTTCGACGGACTTTTGGTAGTTCTAGCGAGGCTCCACCCATCTTTTTACCTCCAGTTTTCTTTTGGCCGAGAAACCGTACAGAGTTACCTGTAAATTAACAAGAGTTAAAACGATTTTCATGGACCTAGTTTTTTGAGAAGATGCCACTCATTGCTTACCTTTTAATGTCTCCTCGACAACTTCTACAACTCTATCAATCTGCTGCACCCCTATAATACTTATGCCTTGTAAGTATTCTGCCTTTGGTGCACCTTGAGGTACACATCCTGCTAAAACAAGGTGCTTTCCAAGCCGTTGGCCATCAGCTATCTCATTACGAAAATGATCTTCAGCAGGGTTTTTTACTGTGCAACTGTTTAACAACCACAAATTTGCTTCTTCCTTCTTATCTGTAAGCTTATAACCATAGGCAGCCAGTTGTCCTGCCATATATTCACTATCGGAACCATTGTGCGTACAACCCCATGTCTTCACATACACAGTTCCTGTACCCGGAATTTCTGTGTTGGCAGAATCTTCTTTGACAGATCTTTCAGATAATGCTTCACCACTTGCATTATCTTGACGCTTTTTAGCCCTGATAGTAACAGATCTTCGAGAGCTGTATCGCTCCTTTGGTGTTATGTCCTGGGATGATATCAAATCTTCAATGTCATCGATAATTTCATTACAAATTCCTGGCATCTGTAAAGAATGCTGCGTTTAGCTTTATTGGTACTATAACTTAAGGGTAGAAGTATGTGAACAAACATATGACACAATTAAAATTTTTAAGGAGCGACTGAAAACTTTTTATAATTTTTAAATCAAACATGATTTATTTTCAGAATTTACTAACTTTTGCTGTTGCTTTGGTTGTCCTCCGTCGTAAGTAAAATAACGAGTTTCACACAGTACAATAACAATCAATGAAATGCCATAGCTGTAGAGCTAACATTAACAATAAATAATAACACGGCAAAGAGTAGAAATGGTTGCAGTTGTTATTCTTTGCAGCAACAGCACGTCAAAATGAAATCAGCGTGTATACGCAAAAGCAATGGAGCAATGGTTAGCAGCAGGTTATGTTGACAATTTGCTATATTTCTCATCCCGCATGTCCAATGCTAGAATGTGAATGTGGTATTGCTCGCTGACGTCAGTGCACTACAAAATTCTGCAAATGAACTATCCAGGAGAAAGCGAGTTCTGCCAACCACAAGTGTGCAAAATGAAATTCGCAAACACGAATATAGTTTTTCACTTGAGTAATTCTGTAGCAATACCTAAAGATTTCACAGAATGCTTTATATCACAGTTTGTCGTGTTTGTTTCTAATTAGTACGCACATCATCTAACAGGCTGAATTTCATAGAATAAAATGGCAATTCGGCGTTCGCAAAACGTGTTTTTTTTTCTCTACTTTCCTTTTTGCACAAGCAAAACCTGGCGAACTAAGCGAATGTTTGGCAATAATGTGCGAAATTCCTAGCTAATATGCTGGAAATGTCTTCTGAACTCTTCTGTGAATATTTGCGAGAATATTTTCTACACGTCTAGTTTGATTCAACGGCCTGAGTGAGTAATTAATATCATCTTATTGCAAGTTTGCGAAGATAGAGAATTCGGCTTGGAGCCTCGTAGGCCTAGCAGTTGTGTACGTGCAAAGTTTTCGCGTTGGCCATTTAAATAGGTTAAAAGCCGAAAGGAAATTGCGAGCCGCCGGCGAAGGATATAAACATACTACCCGGCTCATATTATGCCGGCGAGCTTACCGGCTTCGCTATGTCAATAAAATTACTATTATCCATGAATTAATTGAAGAATAGATGAATTGACCTATGGATGAACCCAAACATGACCTTACCATGTTCTACATATAACCTATTAGTTCATTGAACTTCATTGCCAAGCTGAATTACTTTGGACTTAATGGTATTGCAAACTGATCACATGCCACTTTGTTATTAGTTTTCTAGAGTCATGTTTGTCAAGACAACACAGTATTTAACATAGAAAAATTCTCAATTTTTTTTTTATACTTTTTATTTTGTTTTTGAAAAATATGGCTAGTGTTCATTCAACAAAGAAGAGAAGAGGTGAAAATTCTTATCTTACCATGGTGTTTCTGTCTCAGTTATGGCTGCAGAGCAGTTCTGCCTTCGATGGAACAATTTCCAGAGCAATATTGCCTCGGCTCTTGGAAGCTTAAAAGCAGAACAGGACTTGGTTGATGTTACTTTGACTTGTGGAGGCAAAAGTGTCAAGGCCCACAAAGTTATTTTATCTGCTTGTAGTCCATACTTTCGATCAGTATTCAAGGTTGGTTTATACATTTGTCAAAATTTTGCCCTTTGATTGTTTTTTCTAGTTATTATTAATGTTGTTTTGGACTTTGTATGATAACAGGAAAATCCATGCCAACATCCTGTTGTCATTTTAAAAGATGTTAGATATGAAGATGTGCTGGCACTTCTCAGCTTTATGTATCAGGGAGAGGTTTTTATCACACAAGATCAGTTATCAACGTTTTTAGAAACAGCAGAACTTCTACAAGTTCGTGGTCTTACTGGTGCATCAAGTCCGGTTAAAGAGACTGTTAGTAATTTTATTTATAATACTTTCCTGTCTTCTTTGAGAGTGGTTTATGCGATTCATTATGAAATTGTACATTAATAATTTCTGTTCTTTCAGCCTCAGCAAAAGAGTGGACAGGGCTCCTCATTAGCGCCTCCCCCTCTAAGCAATATACAGAAAACTTTCTCTAAAGTAACTACTATCACTCCCTCACCAGGAGGTAGTCCAGTTAGCAGGACATCTTCATTATCGTCCCACCAGTCAAAGCAAGCTACAAATTCATCTAAACGGCCGATCCCTCCTTCAGCTTGCTCTTCAAGTCCTGCATCTGACTCACCCATCAACAAAGAACATCTATCTGCGCCATCATCTCCCCAACATGTTCCTAAAAGGCGTAAAGCGACGCCACGAAGAGTCAGTACAAGTAGTTTGGCCTCTTCTGATGCTGGTACAGAAAATGCCAACTCAAATTCTAGTGGACTAGATCCGTCCCGTATTTCTGATGATAGCTTAGCTCTTCTAGAAAATGTGTCAGTAAATATTTCTGAAGTTAAACCAGAGCCTGTTGATCCTACTAATGAATCTGGCACATTAGAGAATGATATGGATAATGATGATGATGGCGAAGTTTACAATGACCATGAGGAAGATGAAAGAGACAATGAACATGGGGAAGATAGCCGTGGTGGATTTTACATGGAAATGGATGAAAGTAATGAAGCGGGCACCTCAAGTCTTTTGGCACGATCTCTTGCTGGAGTGTCGCCTCGCAGTACTGATGGTAGTATTATTACTAAAAAAATTATTTTTAACTTGACTACTAAACGCACAATAATACAAAAATTAATTATTAATTTGTGCCTTTCCATTTTAAAGGTGGTCATTCAATGAACAATCAAACTTCAGCAACTGATCTCACAGCAAGTGGTAAGTTAGCACTTTCTTTTATTGGAGCTTTAGTCATGCTTTAATCCCCTGGTGTAAAGAGGGAAAGTCAAGGGCAAATGCTAAAAATCTGTCAGCTGCATGCTGGTTGTGTGGTTGGAGTTGGGGTATAATTGGTATTCTCTTTTTCATAACATAAATTCTTTCTGTTTCTTTATGGTAAAAAGTAGTACTTGTTCTAATTACTATTTTATGTGCCCTGTCTGAGTGAGATGCAGTACTACAGTCTTTATGCTTTTCAAAACTTTGTATATCCCCCCCTCCCCCTTTTTCACCCCTTTTGTTTCTTCCTTTTTTTCCCCCTTTGTCTTTTTGTTCATTTGTGTGTGTGGTTGGTTGGTTTTGAGACATTTCCATAATACACCACTAGAATTTGTCTTAGTCTGTTCTTATGAATACTGTATTATTATTATTATTACTTGGAAGATCAAGTTCCAATTCAACCAGTGTTATCACAGCAGCTGAGGTTTCTGTTATTTTCAGTAAACTTAAAAGCATTATGAACATTTGTTGAAC
This sequence comes from Frankliniella intonsa, assembly GCA_033675135.1. NCBI lineage: Eukaryota > Metazoa > Arthropoda > Insecta > Thysanoptera > Thripidae > Frankliniella > Frankliniella intonsa. Next base: position 9,265,020 of record CM066249.1, on the reverse strand, counting down.
ATGTGACAATTTATCCTCTTCCAGTCTGTAATGTTGAATTTTCTGTGTCCTTCCATGTTGGTTTGCGTTGAGTATTGTGGCATTATTATTATTAAAGGATGATGAGCCATTGGGGAAGCAGAGGGGGAACACCAAGAACCTACTGTAAATCTGAGGGAAAGTTTTGTAGAATTATTTCATGCAAATCATAACTTATGTCGATGTTGTTGAAGTAGAAGTGAAGGTGTATCAGGCCTTTTATTTTACCCAGCCAAAACATTGTTATCACTCAACTATCTCCTGATCCTGGTTTAAATGAGACTTTCCTTGAGTTTATGTCCGAACAATTTCTTGTAGACTCAAAAGTTTTGTAGATTATTGGATTTGTTGTGTCTGTAATTGTAGACTTGTAGTGTCCTTGAATATGTTTAGGTTCCTGGTTTGGTCTCTGGTATTAGGACTCATCTCAGATCATTTGATTCTGTACTGAATTTTCATTTTAATTTTGAACTTTAAACAAACACCCATGTTTTTCAAAGCTCATTCTGCAAAGAACCACAATATGAAGAATCAAAATATTTCTTGAAAATGTTTTATGTGAAAATCTGATGTGATAAATATGAAGGGTGTATTACTTCACATAATGCACTAAACACAAAAGTCAGCTCAATTGATATTCTGTTGTCTAATTTAAAATATGACGTTAAATTGTTCTTAGTTTGTCCATGCAAATATCAAAGCCAGTTTTAAATTAGTGTTTTCTTAACATTTTTTAAAAGAGTCAACTTAACTTGCATGACCTATGTAGTTTATATAGTACAAAGGAACTTAATTATTACAATAGACCTTGTGCATGTGAAGTTTTTATTGTAGTTAGGATGTAAATCAAAACTGAAATTGAGGATGTAGGTTTTTGTGCAAGATATGAGTTGGTTGGTGTGGAATATGGCGTAGGTGAGTTTATATTTTTGTTTTTGTTTTAAATCTATTTTGCTTTGTTATTGGTTTTAAAACTCCTAGTAGTTCCAAAATTGTTACAAATTTTATACCTACTGTTTGCTTTCACTTGTATTTTAATTTCAACTGATTCTCCTATGTCAGAAATATATAGTTTTCTACTTTGTCTTGTTCTTACAGATGGGGGCAGGGAAGGTTATTTTAGTAATTGGAGTGGAGGAACTCTTCTCAACATGGAAAACTTCAATTATCCTTTCCATAATGGAAATGCTTTGGAGAGCAGTAACGGACTGAACCGCAGGACAACTAGCAGTTGGTCATGTATGCAGCCACGCTCATGTACTCACTGTAATAGGACTTTCAGCAATAAGTTTAATTTGAAACAGCATATAGAGAATGTGCATACTCCTAGCCAGGCTCTTCCTTGTCATATTTGTAATCGGTCGTTTAAGAACAAGTGGTATCTGCGTAAACACAGTGTGACTGCCCATGGAGCACCTCTTCGGCGTATCAAGACATCAGGTGGTAAGATTGTTTATGTCAATGAAGCCACCAGTATCACTCCTTTCTATCTTAACAGCAAAGTAGATGTCTGAGTACATATCAGGTGATGTTTGATGTGATTAATTGAGATTTTATTTCAAAGGCTCATAGGCAATTCTTTGAATAGTATGCCTATATCAGGACTCTTCTTATTTGCCAGTGATTAGATTTTTTTTTTGTTTTTGTTCAACTCTGTACCCTTGATAAGCTGCAGTGAATCTTAAGATCCTAAGATCTTAAGGATTTCCACTGGAATATTTGTATTAATTTTATTTGGATGTTTCTACTGTGAAGTGTTTTGTTGCTCCTATCCTCCTGATGCAACTAAAACTAGATTTGACTGAATTATCCTATTAAGTGTGAATTATTTATTATATATGTATAAATATTTGTGTACTTAGGTTTAGGTCTATTGATGATCTCATGTGTTTATGACTGTCCAAATTTAACAATCAAGTTCCAATTGAGAAATCTTTTTGGTGGCTTCACTGGTGTGACAAAAGACTGAACACATTATTTTAATACAATTTAGTCTCTCTAATAAGATAATGACAGTATTTTGACAGTTACTTTCTTGTTTGCATTTTTGTGCAAATGTTCTTCTTGCTCAATTTGAAAAATATTGTTAATTTCTTAAGAGTAAGTAAATACAGGCTGTGTGCAAGATTTTATTTGATAGATTAGAACAAGGGTCTTTACAATATACTGCATTGAAGGAAATGTGTTGAAGTATGTCTCAAAATCATATAGCAGATCAAAGTATTTTCTTGCTTGCCTTCACCTAATTTCTGCTTAATCTTTTACCTCTTCTTATATCTCAGTATATCTTGAGCATACCCTCTTAAAAACTAAAATTACTTTCTAACTTGCATTTGTATTGAGTTTTTATGTATACAATAAAGAATTCAAATTTTCTTTGAAATACAGTAGAAGTTGCCAATTCTACCTCATTCAATATTTTCCATTGTTACTCAACATTTTTTCATTTCATTCTTGTTCTTCCAGTATTGTTAAGTGTCTAAAAGTAATTGAAGTTTATTTCCCTCACTTCAGGTCACACACTAGTTTTAGAAACCACAAAATCCTAGTCTCTGCTTGTTTTCTTTGCACTAGACTCTTAGCGCACATAGTCGCTCAGCACTAATCTTGATACCTGCTTCATGTGTCCTCCAATTATAACCAATAATGAATTGTGATTACTTCCCAAGAAATATGTGTAAAGTGATAGTGTACATGATAAGTGTCCTCTTTTGTTGTTCTCTGTTACTACACTAATGCTTTTTGACTGTATTAAACTAACATTTTCCTCTCTCTGTGCAGGTGAAGGATCAAAGGGGTCTTCTCTGCAGTGTGGAACATGCCCTCATTGTGGACAGAACTACTCTAACCTTTCAGCCCTGAAGTACCACGTGCGTTTAGTCCACTCTGATCTGACAAACCGTCTTTGTTGCCATCTCTGTCCTCGTTCCTTTGTTCAGCGGGAACAATATCGTCAACATATGTGGGACAAACATGGTACACGCAATTAGAATAATATCTACAGTTCTACACATATTTATCTTGTCATCATTTTTGTAAGTCATTTGAGGTATTTTTCATTCACCAAGGTGAGTCTTAACTCATTAGTCATCAAGATGTTGGCTGTTTGTTTTGTTATTCTTTTTTCCCTTAAAAATTTTGATTAGGTTGTTTTAATTTTATTAATTGAAAGAAAGTATATCAGGAAAATCGATACTCTGAAACTCTAAGTGATCCATTTCAAATGTTGAATGAGGAGGAATTCAGTTTAAGGCCAGATTTTTCGTAAATTGTTGCCAGAACTTCGGTCATTATCCTAGCCTTTCCTTTTCATGTTTTTTCTTTTCTTTTCTTTTTTTAAACCTTTTTTCTGTGGGTACATCAGTTTGGCTTCTTACACATTATTGATTTTCAATAAGTTAAAATAATTATTAAAACTCATGACACAACCATTATGTATTCATGTAGAATCTTAGGAAAGTCCTTTACACCACATTGTTCACATATGTATTGTAAGCAAGTGACCCAAGATCTGGTAACAAATTAATTATTTTCCCATTTAATTTATTATCTTTTATTACTTCTAACTTAGAAATAATATGTCGGCACCTTTTCTCTCCCTTTGCTGTCTTTGAGCAAGATTCAAAACTAGAACCAGGGGAAATACTAAAGCAGCACTATGTGCTCTTTCATAGTGACTGGTAAATGTATTGCTGTCATGCAGATTTGGGGATATTTTCTGAGTCATTAAGCAAACTTGATGTGTTGGGTAATTAACAAATATTTCCCTGTTTCTTCTTTTATATGAGAAGGGTGCCATGTTTTTTTTCTCTTTTTTTTTTTTTGAAGAGTACATTTGTGTGTGCTCCTTTTCTTGTGATATGCTTGTAGGTGCAGATGTACAGATAGTATTACAGGGTTTATGGAAACCACTTATACGGAGTGTAAATTGTTATTTATAATCTGTTATTTAAATGAATTTTATTTTTTAAAAAATGGCCTGAGATAGATTAATTGTAGGAGAGGTTGAAAAATAATCTGGAAGTATCTGTTGTGCACAATGAGATGTGTAAAAGTATCTTCTTTCTTTTCATTGTCATTGATGTTTGGAAATTTGTACCTGAGAAAAGGTGGGGAAGGAGTTAAGCACTTATTTTAAAGTTGTTAGTCAAATTTAATTTTTAATAGCCAATCACACTTTCGCTTTTTTGAAATTCAGAAGGGTTTTTCATTTGTTACGTTTCTTTATTGGTGAAAATTAACAATTACCTCCTGCGTTGTGATATACATGAAGGACTAAGTGGTAAATTCTCCTCATTCTTGAGTTAAATGTATGCATTATTGCCCCCCTCTATGGTGTATACAAATGTATCCAAAATTTCAAAATAGGAACTTGTTTTAAAACCATAGGTCTGTTATAATTTAATTGAGTGGGCTGTAATGGTTCTCCCACAAAATGCGGTTGAACTCAGTAGATTGTTTGGATAAACTAATGAAGCATATTTTCCGTAATTTTCTAAATTTTATATTTTTGTGTTTTCATAGGCTTTCTTTGTGTTAGTGCATTGAATTTCATAATTGGTAGGTCCACCTCAAAATTCCATTTACCTTTGTTTTAATTGGATGATTTATCTGTATTTTAAAGTCTTTGCCATGATTTTTTTTTTTTTTTTAAATTGAGCAAGACTAACACTTGTTTATGTTTGCCTATACATTTTTTATGTTCAGGAACTAAATGGTTTACTGCATTGTATTTTATCTTTGTTGCACATATTTTATTTTGTTTGTATAGCTGCAATGCTAAATCAGTTGTACAAAGGTGTTCTGTACTGTGTGTTAAGTACGCTAATAATCTGGGTGTTCCCTTCCCTTTTGGTTGTGTTTCTGCATTCCAGAAGGAACATGCTATATCTGTCCATTCATTAAGGTTGTGTGAAGATTTAGTGTTGGGTTGATCTGTGTTGTGTATCATAAGCATATGTGACAAAGATTCAAGTTTGTTGTGGTCAGCACCACATCTGCTAGTACATCAAAAATGTTGATCTGCTGCTGGAATGATGATGAATTTACTATCTTTTCTTCATACCAATTCAGTATGTATAAATTTCATGTGTTAAAAGCAGCTTCAGACTCATTTGGAAAATCTAATTTTTTCCCGCTACTGCCATCTTTATTCAAGGGGGAGAAACTGCCATGCCCTTATTTGGGAGACACCTACAGCATCATCTTTCACTTTTTATGAGTACCCATGACTTCATTTACTACAATAACGCATGTTTTTTTTTATCATGTCTGTTTTATGCTGAAGTTGCCTTTTATGCTTTTCTTTCTTCCTTTTTTTTACCCCTTAAATTTTTCTTAAAGTTTGTGAGTTGAGAATACAGAGGTCAATATGTGCCAACAGCATTCTTCATGCATAAATAGCACATCTATCATTTTAAATGAAAAATGGTATGGGACAATGGCAGAAATATATTATCATGTCTTCATTATGGTAAAAGTAGGAATATTTGAAACATGTGTATAGGTAGTCTTGTTTGGATCTCTGATTATATTTCTCATAGGTTTGTAGGACAGGTCTAGAATATTCTAAATCTGTTACAATGTTAAAATTTTGATTTTAGTATGTATGCTAAATCCTTATTGATATACTTTGTGCCAGTTACAAATGTTTCCTGTTCCTTATTTTAAAGTATTGAATGCTGTTGTCATTGTCATCTAAAGGAAACCAAAGCTTTTTCATGTTGTTTATGATATAATTTTGTAATGTTAGTATCTCTTGTATGTGGAGGATCCTCTTAAATTTTCAATCAATAATTTTATTGTGTACAAAGTCATCCTCAGCACTGCTCTCTATTACACTGTCAAAGTTTCTACTGGGACCAAATATCTGTTGTTTATGAAGTGCACTTTATGGGGTAAGTTATTTTGGTATTCCTCAAAGTTATGACAAAGGCTCACTGGTATACACTTAACTTTGAGTTGTATGTTGATTATAGTGAAAACATTATTTCTCAGTACTCTCATGATAGCTAATGACCATCTTTGTTCTGATTTTAATTGCAATGAATTAAATTACAGATGATTTGCTCTAGATGGCACCCTTTAAAGCTGATTAAAGGTAGTGTAGTGTGGCAGTTGGTTGAGGAATAATAGATTCCCATTAAAACAAACAAGTGTGATAAGTGTACACACTCTGTTTGATTGGGTGCCAAATGATGTTGAGGATAAGGTATGATGAGCCGTGATGTTTTTCGTCAGGTAATTTTTGATAGTTTGACCTCAATGCAAGTGCCTCCTTGCATTGCAGTGATGTGATTGTTTCGAGTTGTGATTTGGTCTGTGTTGTTATGCGAGAGAGCAGTATTCCACGTTAAATAAAAATGTGCAAGAAAACTTACAACATGTCTTTTCTCGAATTCAACCTCAACCCCACCCACCCATCCGACAAAATCGCTGTAATCGTTTTAGCAGTATGGCGCACTTTTTTTGTCTGGCCCAGACATGCGAGTGGTTCCGTTCGATCCGATTTGGGTCTAGGCGTGTAAAAGACGAGCGGATGGGTCCAGACCAGGCCGGGCCAGCCGGTTCAGGTGGCCTTGCTCTCATGCCTCCCCCTCCCCCGCCCCTTCACGCCCTCCCATCCCCGCCCCCCTCAACCCCTCCGCCTCGCACGCTTCGTGACGCACGACACGGCGTGTGCCCGGACCGCCGCTGTTTATACTAAAGTCACCCGCGAGTCTGCGGATTAATTTGTTAAGGGCTGATTAGCAGGGAAATGGGCTCTGTGATTAGGCGCCTGCCCTCCACCCTCACAAGCGGCGCTTCGACGTCACGTTTGTGTGGATCCACTGCAGGAAAACTTATATTTTTAAAGTTCCAGTTTGATCGTTTCGTATCTGCCGAGCAAGACTGGCAAAAATATTTCCAAGCACACGTTTTTCTTCCGTAAACACCTTACGCTTGGAATATTCGAACGCTCTGGTTGGACTGACATTGGTGAGAAATCCCAGAGAGTTACGAGGGTCTGCGGCATCAGATAGTCAGTTACCGTGTCTGCAGCCGCGGGCTCAGGTGGGACCTGGGTGAAGGGGCGGAGCGGGGCGGGGCAGAGAGGGGCCTCCTCGGCGTCTGCAGGCTGCAGGGGAGGAGAGGGAGGAGAGGACCCACTAGAGAGGCCCAGGCCCCTATATAAAAGGAGTGCAGCCCGCTCGGCCGGTCCAACCGTACTCGAGTCCTGCCCCCGACCAGATCACCGTCGCCAACATGAGATCGGTGAGTAGCTAGAGGCTAAACGCGTGCACCATTACTGGCGGGGACTCCTGGAGTCTGGAGAGCGATCGCAATGCGCCAGCACTGTCAAAGAGAGGACTTTTCCCGAGACGGCTCGGCCCGGCCAGCACCATGCCAGCGCAGCGAGCCTGGAAGCGAGTGCACAGCCCGGCCGCCCGACAGGGTAGGCCGCGGCGGTGCACCGGTGCGGGCGGGTTGCCTACCCACGCTCTCCTCGGGAGGCCCGCCCTGCTGCTCTAGAGCGTGCTCTGCTTGTCCAGTCTCCTGTGCGTTTCGTTGCTCTGCTAGTGTAAGTGAGGCTTGTGGGCGGGTAGCGGCCCGGCCCGGGCCGTGCGTCCAGTTCAGTGCTAGGAGCGGGTATTTCGCAAGCGCGCCGCAGTGGCTGGTATCGCTTTCATTGTGTGTCTGCAGGGAGAGAGGAGGAGGGGGGTGGGGGTGAGCATAGGGACGGACAGGTAGCGCACCATAGCAGGCAAAGTAGACCAGCAAGCTCGTAAGGAAATGGGGCTGTGCAAACGCGTTTAGCAGTTCTCTTGAGTTTGCCCCATATCCAGAGACGAGCCTGTGCCTGTGTGCGGCTGTGAGTCAGTCCGTGCTCCTTGTTGCTGGCCTCCACCTCAGCTGTGCTCTCCAGGCCGGCCCGGTTCATCCCGATCGAACCCTAAGGACCGCCTGGGACGCAACGCCCGGCCCGGCTCGGCCCGGCCGGTGCCCCCACCCCCCTTGTTACTTCACACTAGTCCCCGCCCGCCCCGCCCCGGCGTGCCCTGGTCCAAGGCCGGTGGGTAGCTACCCGACCCAGGCCCAGGGGCCGGCCGGGCCGGGCCGGGCCCGTCTCGTCCATCGCTCCATTTCATTTAACTGCGGCTCGAACACCCTGCGTTGCGTGTCGGATCGGAGAAGATCGCCGCGGGGCCAGCGAGTGCCAGCAGAAAGATGATGCTCGTGAAAGAGTGCCCGAAGTCAGAGTGTGCAACAGGCTTGGGGTTCACTCGAGGGTCACGCGCCGGGAGGCGTTGGTTCTGTGGGTCATGCTCCATGCCCGTTGGCGAGGGGAAAAAAAATCCCCTCTCGCTCGGCACATACTGTGCGAGGGGCGTCTGACGGCGCGCATGCTGTGCCCCGCCCCTCCCCCTCGCCCTCCCCCTCCCTTGCGGGCCCATTGTCGTGTTGGCCTCGGGTCAGGATACAGCCAGGACGCCGTTGGGCGCCGTCAGGACACTGCACGGTGACGTAATGACCGGGGCGGGGCTGGCCGGACCGGGTACTGGTCGGTACAGACCGACACCGGGCCGCCTGCCTGCCTGCCTGCCGGCGTGCGGCCACGTGGGTCGTTGCACCTGGGGCTGGAGCCGGGCCGGGCCGGGCCGCGGGTACAGTCGCGGCTGCTCGCGGCCCGACCCGGCCCGGCCAGGCCGCAGAACATGCATTGCGCCGCCCAAGGAAACTGGGCCAAATACGCGCGACGGGTTTTTGTTGACGGGCGCCGCTGCTGCATACACAGGCAAATCGGACGGCGGCGACTTGCTTCCCGCAGCAAGCCCTGCGACCCGTGGTGACAACATGCCGCTTCCTTTTGTAGCTCCTGATTGTCGCCGTGGTGCTGGCCGTGGCCGCGGCGCGCCCCCAGCAGCAGCAGCTAAACCAGCAGAGGCCGATCGCCATCCTGTCGCAGGACGCCGTTGTGAACGCCGATGGCTCGTTCCACTCCAGGTAAGCACGAGGAATTGGTAACTTCGGTTGAAGTAAAGGCAATGTCGTGTTCCTAACGCCCCCGCCCCGCGTGCCCCTCTCCAGGTTTGAGACGGAGGACGGCGTGCGGCGCCAGGAGGTTGGCCAGCTCCGCCAGCTCAGCGGCCAGGACGTCGCCGAGGTGGTCCAGGGCCAGGTTCAGTACTCGGACCGCGAGGGCAACCAGTTCGACCTGAGGTTCACCGCCGACGAGAATGGCTACCACCCCCAGGGCGCCCACCTCCCCCAGCCGCCGCCAATCCCCGCCGAGATCCAGCGCTCCATCGAGTACAACCTCGCCCACCCCGAGGAGGACGAGTCGCAGAAGTACACGTCGTAGAGCTCCGCTCCGCCCACCGGACAGCCAACACAGCGACGATCTTCTTCTTTACTCTTTCCACGACGACGAAGGTCCCGCATCCCGCGCGCGGGAATCGACACGAATAAAAAGGTTAATAAACCAGTGACGTCCGCCGGAGACCGTCCGCAGCCTCGAGGACTGGCTGTAAATGGTCCTCCCGGTTCGAAAACTCCTCGCAGGACTCTGTTATGTGACTCTCATAATTCCATATCATAAATCAAATACATGTGATTAGAAATGCTGGTAGTTTAACGGCCGGTGTTTTTCCTATTGTACAATATTTGTACTTATCTCATACGTACCGTACGTGTTGTTGTTTCTATTAAGAAGTCCTCTTTGTGATGTTATTAAAAATTAAGATTCCGTAACGACAGAAAAACAGACTTTTGTTTCCAATTCTCTGCATACCATCACCATTGAGTATGCTGCTCCGAACGCTTTACGCGATTGCAAGATTTACTGAGACCTCCGAGTATTACGTGCTCTTCACGAACACCGCAACATATTTGCACATATAGTTACTGTTCCGACTCTTTTCGTGGTCGTTTTCGTTAAAAGGTGCTACCCTGCTCTGTTCAGTTTGCACAGCACCAATGTCGTTTCGTGCCGGGCTCTCAATGTGATACAAAGAGGTTTAGAGGATGTCCAAGGCTCAAGGCTGACCGGCCGGGTCGGGCGGGTCGGGCAGTGCGTGGACAGGACATGACCCGGCCCGGCCCGACTGAGCCTTCGCTTGCTTGCACTTTCCATCTCACTCAAATTTACTATGGTTTTCGGGCGGACCGGTTTGGTCTCCAGCAGGGACGTCGGACGATACGGGAGGAGTGCTCGCCCCAGGTTGTGTGACTGTGTGTGTGTGTGTTCGCTTGCTTGTGTATACACAGGAACTCGGCAGGAGACACAAATCAACAAAAGGCCCGAGATGACATCACCTGTTTCCAAATTTAGATTTGCTATTTTTGTGCCGGCGTGCGTGTGATAGAGCGAAAAGAATTGAACAAAAATGCGAGACCAAGAAAGATAATATTTTCACTTTTATGTGGTTCTTTGTACATAGCGAAACGCTATTATTTGTGCGAGTTTTTTTCTTGTAGAAGGATTTTCCACATTTATGCGAGGAACGCCCCGGTCGGTCAGGTCAGAGGTGACTCTAAAGGCCGAACAAATTTCAGGAAAGAGCGAGACCGAGAACTTAGAGATCGTCAGTTTTTATTTTCACGCAGTCAAAAACAAGGTCACTCTCCAAGTGGCATGCCAATGATTGGTTCGGCCACAGAAGTTATCACAATTCAAAGTGTTTAATTATCAGTTCTGGCGGCGCGGCGGGGCGGCAGTCCAGGACATCAGGTCTTCAGAGCGCGGCAGGGCGCGGCGCGGAGGCCACGGCCGCCGTGGACTGGCGCGGCGTGTCGCCTCACGGACCGGGCCAACGGGCCGGGCCGGGCTGGGCAGGTCGCGTCGTCTGGTGGAAGTCGCGGTGGTCGGCGCCGAGCGGGGCGGGGCGGGGCGAGGCGGGGCGGGGCGGCGCGGCGCGGCAAGGTGAGGAGTCCATCTACTGCCTCTGGCTGTCCTTGGGGTCCTCCTCCTCGGGGTGGGCGGCGTTCCACTCGAGGGCGCGCTGGATGGCGGCGGGGATGGCGGGCACCAGGTCACCCTGGGGCTGGTAGCCGTTCTCGTCGGCGGTGTAGCTCAGGCTGTGGGCCACGCCGTCGTTGTCGGTCCACGACACCTGGCCCTGGATGGCCTCGCCCTGGTCGTTGGGGCCGAGCTGCTTCTGCAGGCCCTTCTCGGAGCGGCTCACGCCGTCACCCGTCTGGAAGCTAGAGAGCACAGGGCAGGGGAGTTAGCGTTAGCGTTAGGAGCTGTTACCGCGCCGTCTCGCCCGAAGCCCCGCGGACACCCCACCCTTCGCGTCGCGTACAGTACGTTTTGCGTAACTTCTCCCAACCCGGTTGAGGTTGAGTGGGCAGAGGTCAGGCGAGGAGGGCGATGTGTCCCAGGCTACAATACTGCACGGCGTCATTGCGACACAATGCCCAGGCCTAACGGACGGACAGACCGGCCAAGAGACGGACGGACGGGCGCATACAAAGACAGGCTCCTCAGAGAACAAATGACGAGGGGAGGGCGCTGTACTACCCACCTGGAGTGGTGGGAGCCATCGATGCTGAGCTCGGCGTCCTGCGAGAGGATGGGCACGGGGGGCTTGTACTGCAGGGGCTGCTGCTGCTGCTGGGGACGGGCGAGGGCCACGGCCAGGAGCGCGCACGCGACGATAACCTGGGGAACAAGAGTGTCGATGTAAACTTTAGCGCTCGGAAAATAACCCACCGGTCAACCTGACACGGTTGGAGGGGACTTTGTCTTCCTGGACGAAACTCATTCCTCCGCGTCCTGGCGCTGCCGCGCCGTCCAAACTCGCCGTCAGCCTTACCAGCTTCATTGTGATGTTCAGGGGGGCTTCGACTTGAATACTGCTCGTCTTCTCTCGCCGAACGCTTTTATAGGAGGCGGGACGCCTGAAGGCCGGTTACGGCGTCGCGCCGCGGCGGGGCCGGCCCGGCCCGGCCGTGCGGAGCCTGCGGTGCGGCGCGGCACGGCACAGGGGTCGGGTCGGCCCGGGTCGGCCCGGGTCGGCAGATGTGTCGACGCGGCGCGGCGCGGCGCGGCGCTGGTCGGCGGGGTGCGCGGGCGCGTAGGGGAGGGGCGTGCGTGGGGACGCGCACCGCCCGCAAAGACACGGCGAGGTAATCGAGTAGATTCATTATACGTTGGTCAGCCGCTTCGTCCAATTTCTCTACAACGCGGAGGAGAATCTCGTGAAACCCTCTAAGTGTGAGTCGTCGTCATCGTTGCCGTCCGCGAAATGGTGGGGGAACCGGAATCATCCAAGGCATCACGCTACGCCCAGCTACTTTATTTGTTTCTGGAGTTTCATCATCTCATCCCCGAATGTGCCTTTGACTCCTCGGTAGAAAAAAGACAGCCATACATATCTGGTGATTCCCTGCTGCGACCAAAGGCGAGGTAAGAGAGGCTACCTCCTTGCTCCTGCTGACCTCCGGATAGAAAATCCGCCCCAATTTTCTCACTAACGAAGTCCGGTACACGACTCCTAGGACTTGCTATGTGTTTTATGGTCCCAGAAGAAGGTAACCTGTGACTTTGGTCGAAATCGGAAACAATTTTTTTTCGACCGAAAATCGCAAAAACGCAAAGGCTATAGCCTTTGCATTTTTTACGATTTTGGGCCGAAAATAAATTTTGCTCCAAAGTGACGGGGGTTGTGCATGGGCACTCTTATGTACCCCTAGACCAAACCCCCGAGGGTTTCCAGTGAGTTTGGTCGAAATCGGAGACAATTTATCTTCGGCCGAAAATCGCAAAAACGTAAAGGCTATAGCCTTTGCATTTTTACGATTATGGGCCGAAAATAAATTTTGCTCTAAAGTGACGGGGGTTGTGCAGGGACACTCTGATGAACCCCTAGACCAACCCCCGAGGGTTACCTGTGAGTTTGGTCGAAATCGGAGACAATTTATTTTCGACCGAAAATCGCAAAAACGCAAAGGCTATAGCCTTTGCATCTTTTACGATTTTCGGCCGAAAACGAATTTGCTCCAAAATGACGGGGGTTGTGCAGCGGGACTCTAACGTACCCCTAGACCAACCCTGAAGGGTCAGTTCGTCCGAAAACCCGGTTTGCCTGCGAGGGAATGCAGTATTCCTGATAGCGCGCAATGTGTTCGGGCGAGGTGGCTTAGGGGCCCATTTTCTCACTAACGAAGTCCGGTATTGGACTCCTAGGACTTGCGATGTGTTTTTTGGTCCCAGAAGAAGGTCACCTGTGAGTTTTGTCGAAATCCAAGACAATTTTTTTCGGACGAAAATTTGCAAAAACGCAAAGGCTATAGCCTTTGCATTTTTACGATTTTCGGCCCAAAAATAATGTTGCTCCAAAGTGACGGGGTTTGGTCTGGGGTTACGTTAGAGTCCCCCTGCACAACCCCCGTCACTTTGGAGCCACATTATTTTTCGGCCGAAAATCGTAAAAATGGCAAGGCTATAGCCTTTGCGTTTTTGCGATTTTCGGCCGAAAAACAATTGTCTCCGATTTCGACCAAACTCACAGGGGACCTCCTTCTGGGACCAAAAAACACATAGCAAGTCCTAGGAGTCCTGTTCCGGACTTCTTTAGTGAGAAAATAGGCCCCTAAGGGTGGCCCCACAATGAACCGCGCGACGCTACCCATCACGCCCATCATCCATCATGATGGTTGGTTTGAGGTTCACATCACGGTCCCGCCGCTAGATGGCGCTGTGACCTGACCCAGCGTTGTTGTGCGCGCCGTGCTAGTAAAGCCTACTCGCGCATAAGTACTGTATGCATAGCGTCTAGATCAGACCGATGTGCTCAGCCGACATTCTGTCGATGGACGGAATGTCTGACGCACTACAATGCCGCCCGTCTCGTAAACAGACGTTCGACTCATTTTTGAAAACAAATCTGGAACTTTATGCTGTCTTTGGTTTATGTGGGATTTCGGTGCAACAGCGGGAAGCAGCGGGCGTGCCGTGGTTGGTCATTGGGAAAAGCGGGAACATGTATTGACGCCCAAAGCAGGGGCGGCCACCAGATGGCGCCTTGGCTTGACCATGCGCTATTGCTGCGCGGGCGGTCCTTGATACGCCAGAATATATAGTGCCCAACACCCATCTCGGAGGTTGATGTGAGGCACACACCACGGCACGGCCGCTAGATGGCGCTTAAGCGCTGTCCGTCTTCCTAACAGACATTCATCTCATGGGGGTGGGACATTTTGCCACAAACGTTAGCTCTCGCGCGGTCCTTGACACGCCCCAATACATAGTTCAAATTCTCACGGGGGGCACCCGTGAGATCGCTCTTGAAGGGGGGGCGGACCTTTCTGCCACACGAACTCTAGTTGAGTAACTTATATGCACGGATTTTTACTTGGAGTAAGTCAATGATGCGTGATCACAACGTTAGCTCTCGCGGCTGACATCAAACACTCAAAAAGCCTAGTCCAAGTGTCTTTTAGTAAGGGTGGTCTCAGGGTAGGGCTTTTGGGGCCACACCAACTCTAGTTGAGTAACTTATACGCACGAATTTTTAATGTTGATTGATAAATTTCAATAATTTGTCTTATTTTACCTTCAAAGACACTGAAGAAACAAAAATCGTGCGTATAAGTTAGGTTGGCCCCACAATGAACTGCGCTACGCTACCCATCAAGCCCATCACCCATCACCCATCACGATGGTTGGTTTGAGACACATCACGGTACGGCCGCTAGATGGCGCTTTGACCTGACCCAGCGTTGTTGTGCGCGCGGTGCTTTTAAAGCATACTCGCGCATAAGTACTGTATGCATTCCCTTATGCTCAGACCGTGACATAGCTCTAATTTCCTTCGCACGACTGGAAAGTTTTGTGCCCAACCTACCCTCGAGGCGTAACCTATGCGCACGAATTTTTATTTCGATCATCTAAATGATGAGGGAACCACATTAAACTGTTAACATACGTTGGCTCTCGATTCTGAAATTGAAACGTCAAATAACCAAGTCCAAGTTTTTCGAAATATGGGCGAAGGGTGAGTCAAAGTTTCCCAACCAAGTCAAGTTCAGTGTTTGCCGATGAAACTTATGAAATGTTTTGCAATGTCTACAAGAAAAATTCGTGCGCATAAGTCACGCATCTAGAGCCGGTTGAGGAGAAAAGTTCCCCCCGCTCGAAGCAAACTTGGACTAGGCCCTATAGGCTCTGCCTTTAGTCAGTGTGACAGTTCTGGTACAGAAGTGTGAACTCTACTCCTAAATCTCAGTTGGGCAGCACTTCCTGTCATTAAAACAACATAGTTGGCATAATGTCTGTAGGGTTATGGTGCATTGTTTTGATATGGTATGCTTCAATGATGCCCTATGAGAGGATTTAACTACTGACTGCAGGTGGATGTATCCTACAATCTTTCAGTTTTGTAGCAACCTAAGGTAAGCAGGTTTTCGTGTTGCCAAGGGTTAAGGTCACAATTGATTTCAAAATCAATATTTGGAAAATGCTTTGATATTCTATTTGTTTCAAAGCTTCTCCTAGACCAATACACCCGAAACCACCAACCCAAAACATACATTAACATTTAATCCCGCTTTGTTTTTGTTTTTTAATTTTTTTCCTTTTATTTAATCAATGAATGTTGCCTTATCTAACCTAATCTGTTTGTGTTCTGGAAAAATATTACTTCTCACTGTTTCTCTGATATCTTTCTACCCTAAGGATTTAAAACTTTAAAGAAATGGTTATTTCATGGAAGTTGATGCGGTTCCTCATTACACAGCTGTATATATAGTTAAGTAGTGACATCAGTTCATCACAAGCACGTCCCTTACTCAAAGTGTTATATCTTTCTTTCAAATCTTAAAAAAAAAAACAAACGAGAAGTTTCTTTAATAGTATATGAGCTATGCTGGTTTGTGGAAATATTTATACATGTATAAAAATGTATTTTTCTAATTTAAGGGTTTTGGCAACCATGTTACTATTATTGTACTGAAGTACCACCTTTTTCTTTTAATCTGACAAATTTAAGTTCGACTAAGTGATCTACAATCATTGTTTCCATTTATTGCAAAAGTTGTTATTTCTGATCTGTTATAATAAAGAGTTAAACATTTTTAAGGTAGATGTTAAAAGAAACCACATAGTTTGCCTTTGGTATAAGCCATCATTTATTGTTGATTGTTTTTATTCGCACTATTTACTTAGGGAAAGCACCTACCTCATATGCCAGTAAGTTATATTGATACTGAACCTCTGTTCGATTGATTTTCTACTTTAAAAGTCTGATGTGTATTCCAGAAGTATGGAAATTTCTGAATATAATTGTTTGTATAGAATTTAACTTATGTCTTTTTCCCCCTCGAATTCCCTGACAGATGTTATGTCAGATTTTACCCTTTCATTTTCCTTTTACTTGTGACACTGTGATAAAATTATTTTGTTAAGACTATTGAAAAGTACCTATGTAAATATATTTTTCTTTTCTGAGCAGCAAGTTTTATATTAAAACCCCCGAAAGTAATGATGTGCATAATCTATCATATTTAAGTGTGAAAGATTTGTGTTAGGTCTGTCGTATAGAAAAATAAAAAGACTTTACTATTTCACATCATCGTAGGTATTATTTCACAAACATTAATTCCCCCCATTTCTTTGCTATCAGTCCCACCTTCAGAGTCCTTCTACACAACTTTTGCTCCCAAATAACGGGGGTCGTGCAGGTTCGAGTCTCAGCCGTATTTTTTTTTCTTTTTTTCTTTTATTTTCTTTTTTTTTCCGCCTTTAATATGACTTGGGTGGGCAGGGGGGACTCTTATGTGCCCCTAGACCAGCCCCCGACGACTGTTTAGTCCAAAAACCCGCTTTTACATCGAAAAAAAATAAAAAAGAATCGGTCGGGATCGAACCCCCAAAACGTCTCGACAGCCTAGATGGTATTGGGACGGGGGGCAAGGGCGATACCACTAGGCTGTCGTGACGCACACCTCTCGGCGATGCGAACTGGAATCCCTATCTACCGCATGGACGGAGCCGACAGAGGCGACTTCCGCTCCGACTCCGTTCATGCCTCTTGGCGCCGAAAATGGCCGGTAGATAGGGATTCCAGTTCGCATAGCCGAACAGTGTGCGTCCCGCCAGCCGAGATGGTTAACGCACCTTCCCCCCGTCCCAAATCATCTCGGCTGGCGAGACGTTTTGCAGGTTCAAGTCTCGGCCGTTTTTTTTTTTTTTTTTTTCACTCCTCCGAACCAGAAAATTGCTTCAAAAAACGCGAAAAAATACGCGATTCTACCCGGAGGTCAGCAGGAGCGAGGAGGTAGCCTCCTGTGCAAGTGTGCATTCTCCGGTTCCAGGTCGGCCGAAAGATGGCGCCACCTTGCGTTGTTGTTGCGCGCTAGGCCTCGACAAGGCAGAGCCTATAGGGCCTAGTCCAAGTACTCTACGCCCGGTTGGGCATTTTCGTCCTCGACCTATTCTTGGCACGGTACTTATGCGCACGAATTTTTGTTTCGATCATCTTAATGATGAGGGAACCATATTATATTGCTAACAAGACGTTGGCTCTCGATTCTGACATTGAAACGTCAAATAACCAAGTCCAAGTTTTTCGAAGTTTGGTGGAAGGGTGGGTCTTAGATTCACAACCAACTGCAGTCCAGTGTGTTTGCAGATTAAACATGGGAAATGCTTGCCCATGTCAACAACGAAAATTCGTGCCCATAAGTTGCGCATCTCGAGTTGGTTGGGGAAAAAGTTCCCTCCGCGCGAAGGAAATTTGGACCAGGCCCTATAGGCTCTGCCTTGTCAAGGCCTAGCGCGAAACAACAACGCATAGTGGCGCCATCTGTTGGCTGACCTGGAACCGGAGAATGCACACTTGTACAAGAGGCTACCTCCTCGCTCCTGCTGACCTCCGGGTAAAATCGCGTGTTTTTCGCGATTTTTGAAGGCGCTGTGGGAGCCGTTTCCGCGTCGGCCAACAGATGGCGCCACCCTGAAACGCCATCTGTTGGCGGACCGCGGTAACGCTTCCGCATCATCTTCGAAGAACGCGAGAAAATCGCGAAAAAATACGCGATTCTACCCGGAGGTCAGCAGGAGCGAGGAGGTAGCCTCCTCTGCAAGTGTGCATTCTCCGGTTCCAGGTCGGCCGACAGATGGCGCCACCATGCGTTGTTGTTGCGCGCTAGGCCTCGACAAGGCAGAGCCTATAGGGCCTAGTCCAAGTACTCTACGCCCGCTTGGGCATTTTCGTCCTCGACCAACTCTCGGCGCGTTACTCATGCGCACGAATTTTTGTTTCGAACATCTTTATGATGAGGAAACCATATTATGTTGCTAACAAGACGTTGGCTCTCGATTCTGACATTGAAACGTCAAATAACCAAATCCAAGTTTTTCGAAGTTTGGTGGAAGGGTGGGTCTTAGATTCACAACCAACTGCAGTCCAGTGTGTTTGCAGATTAAACATGGGAAATGCTTGCCCATGTCAACAACGAAAATTCGTGCCCATAAGTTGCGCATCTCGAGTTGGTTGGGGAAAAAAGTTCCCTCCGCGCGAAGGAAATTTGGACCAGGCCCTATAGGCTCTGCCTTGTCAAGGCCTAGCGCGAAACAACAACGCATAGTGGCGCCATCTGTTGGCTGACCTGGAACCGGAGAATGCACACTTGTACAAGAGGCTACCTCCTCGCTCCTGCTGACCTCCGGGTAAAATCGCGTGTTTTTCGCGATTTTTGAAGGCGCTGTGGGAGCCGTTTCCGCGTCGGCCAACAGATGGCGCCACCCTGAAACGCCATCTGTTGGCGGACCGCGGTAACGCTTCCGCATCATCTTCGAAGAACGCGAGAAAATCGCGAAAAAATACGCGATTCTACCCGGAGGTCAGCAGGAGCGAGGAGGTAGCCTCCTCTGCAAGTGTGCATTCTCCGGTTCCAGGTCGGCCGACAGATGGCGCCACCATGCGTTGTTGTTGCGCGCTAGGCCTCGACAAGGCAGAGCCTATAGGGCCTAGTCCAAGTACTCTTCGCCCGCTTGGGCATTTTCGTCCTCGACCAACTCTCGGCGCGTTACTCATGCGCACGAATTTTTATTTCGAACATCTTTATGATGAGGAAACCATATTATGTTGCTAACAAGACGTTGGCTCTCGATTCTGACATTGAAACGTCAAATAACCAAATCCAAGTTTTTCGAAGTTTGGTGGAAGGGTGGGTCTTAGATTCACAACCAACTGCAGTCCAGTGTGTTTGCAGATTAAACATGGGAAATGCTTGCCCATGTCAACAACGAAAATTCGTGCCCATAAGTTGCGCATCTCGAGTTGGTTGGGGAAAAAAGTTCCCTACGCGCGAAGGAAATTTGGACTAGGCCCTATAGGCTCTGCCTTGTCAAGGCCTAGCGCGAAACAACAACGCATAGTGGCGCCATCTGTTGGCTGACCTGGAACCGGAGAATGCACACTTGTACAAGAGGCTACCTCCTCGCTCCTGCTGACCTCCGTGTAAAATCGCGTTTTTTTCGCGTTTCTCGCGAAGACGATACAGGAGCGTTTATCGGGTCGGCCGATAGATGGCGTTTCCGGGTAGCGGAGCGGAGGTCGCGTTTGCCGGCCCCGTCCATGTGGTAGATAGGGATTCCAGTTCGCACCGCCGCAAGGTGTGCGTCACGACAGCCTAGTGGTATCGCCCTTGCCCCCCGTCCCAATACCAACTAGGCTGTCGAGACGTTTTGCGGATTCGATCCCGACCGGTTCTTCTTTTTTTTTTTTCGATGTAAACGCTGGCTCTCGGACAAAGTAACCCTCGGAGATCGGTCTAGGGATACATTAGAGTGCCCCTGTCCACCTCAGTCATATTGGAGGAGTTAAAAAGAGAAAGAAAAAATACGGGCGAGACTTGAACCTGCAAAACGTCTCGCCAGCCGAGATGATTTGGGACGGGGGGAAGGTGCGTTAACCATCTCGGCTGGCGGGACGCACACCGTTCGGCGATGCGAACTGGAATCCCTATCTACCGGCCATTTTCGGCGCCAAGAGGCATGAACGGAGTTGGAACGGAAGTCGCCTCTGCCGGGCCCGTCCATGTGGTAGATAGGGATTCCAGTTCGCACCGCCGTGAGGTGTGCGTCCCGCCAGCCGAGATGGTTAACGCACCTTCCCCCCGTCCCAAATCATCTCGGCTGGCGAGACGTTTGGCAGGTTCAAGTCTCGGCCGTATTTTTTTTTTTTTATTTTAACTCCTCCAATATGACCGTTCCAGATTTGTTTTCAAAAATAAGACGAACGTCTGTTTACGAGACGGGCGGCATTGTAGTGCGTCAGACATTCCGTCCATCGACAGAATGTCTGCTGAGCACATCGGTCTGATCTGGAGGCAATGCATACAGTATTTTATGCGCGCGTAGGCTTAACTAGCACGGCGCGCACAACAACGCTGGGTCAGGTCAAAGCGCCATCTAGCGGCGGGACCGTGATGTGAACCTCAAACCAACCATCATGATGGATGATGGGCGTGATGGGTAGCGTCGCGCGGTTCATTGTGGGGTCACCCTAAGCCACCCCGCCCGATCACAATGCGCGCTATCAGAAATATTGCATTGTTTCGCAGACAAACCGGGTTTTCGGACGAACTGATCCTTGGGGGTTCGTCTAGGGGTACGTTAGAGTCCCCCTGCACAACCCGCGTCATTTCGGAGCATATTAATTTTTTGGCCAAAAATCGTAAAAATGCAAAGGCTATAGCCTTTGCGTTTTTGCGATTTTCGGTCGAAAAAACTATGTCTCCGATTTCGACCAAACTCACAGGTTACCTTCTTCTGGGACCAAAAAACACATAGCAAGTCCTAGGAGTCCTATACCGGACTTCGTTAGTGAGAAAATAGGCCCCTAAGCTACCTCGCTCGAACACATTGCGCGCTATCAGAAATACTGCATTTCCTCGCAGACAAACCGGGTTTTCGGACGAACTGACCCTTGGGGGTTCGTCTAGGGGTACGTTAGAGTCCCCCTGCACAACCGCCGCCATTTTGGAGCAAATTGGTTTTCGGCCGAAAATCGTTAAAAATGCAAAGGCTATAGCCTTTGCGTTTTTACGATTTTCGGCTGAAAAAAATTGTCTCAGATTTCGACCAAACTCACAGAAACCCCTCGGAGGTTGGTCGAGGGGTAGATTAGTGTGCCCCTGCACAACCCCCGTCACTTTGGAGCAAAATTTATTTCCGGCCCAAAATCGTAAAAATGCAAAGGCTATAGCCTATGCGTTTTTGCGATTTTCAGCCAAAAATTAATTGTCTCAGATTTCGACCAAACTCACAGGACACCCTTGGGGGTTCGTCTAGGGGAAGTAAAGAGTGCCCCAGCACAACCCCCGTCACTTTGGAGCAAACTTTATTTTCGGCCAGAAATTGTAAAAATGTAAAGGCTATATAGCCTTTGCGTTTTTGCGATTTTTGGCTGAAAAAAAATTGTCTCCGATTTCGACCAAACTCACAGGACACCCTCGGGGGCTGGTCTAGGGGACGTTAAGAGTGCCCCTGCACAACCCTCGTCACTTTGGAGGAAAATTTTTTTTTCGGCCCAAAATCGTTAAAAATGCAAAGGCTATAGCCTTTGCGCTTTTGCGATTTTCGGTCGGAGAAAAATTGTCTCCGATTTCGACCAAACTCACAGGTTACCTTCTTAAGGGACCAAAAAACACATCGCAAGTCCTAGGAGTCCAAAACCGGACTTCGTTAGTGAGGAAATGGGCCCCTAAGCCACCTCGCCCGAACACATTGCGCGCTATCAGGAAAACTGCATTTCAACGCAGACAAACCGGGTTTTCGGAGGAACAGACCCTTCGGGGTTGGTCTAGGAATACGTAAAGGTCCCCCTGCACAAACCCCGTCATTTCGAAGAATAATAATTTTTGGCCCAAAATCGTAAAAATGCAAAGGCTATAGCCTTTGCGTTTTTGCGATTTTCGGTCGGAGAAAAATTGTCTCCGATTTCAACCAAACTCACAGGTGACCTTCTTCTGGGAACAAAAAACACATCGCAAGTCCTAGGAGTCCAATACCGGACTTCGTTAGTGAGGAAATGGGCCCCTAAGCCACCTCGCCCGAACACATTGCGCGCTATCAGGAAAACTGCATTTCCTCGCAGACAAACCGGGTTTTCGGACGAACTGACCCTTGGGGGTCGGTCTAGGGGTACGTTAGAGTCCCCCTGCACAACCCCCGTCATTTCGAAGAATATTAATTTTTGGCCCAAAATCGTAAAAATGCAAAGGCTATAGCCTTTGCGTTTTTGCGATTTTCGGTCGAAAAAAAAATTGTCTCCGATTTCGACCAAAGTCACAGGTTACCTTCTTCTGGGACCAAAAAACACATAGCAAGTCCTAGGAGTCCTATACCGGACTTCGTTAGTGGGAAAATAGGCCCTTAAGCCATCTCGCCCGCACACATTGCGCGCTATCAGGAATACTGCATTCCCTCGCATGCAAACCGGGTTTCCGGACGAATTGACTCTTAAGGGTTGGTCTAAAGGTACGTTAGAGTCCCCCTGCACAAACCCCGTCATTTTGGAGCAAATTTGTTTCCGGCCGAAAATCGTAAAAAATGCAAAGGCTATAGCCTTTGCGTTTTTGCGATTTTCGGTCGAAAATAAATGGTCTTCGATTTCGACCAAACTCACGGGTTACCTTCTTCTGGGACCAAAAAGCACATAGCAAGTCCTAGGAGTCCTATACCGGACTTGGTTAGTGGGAAAATAGGCCCATAAGCCACCTCGCCCGCACCAAGGGGAAATTCACTCGTGTATTAGTCAGTCGAAGGTTCTGTATTAGCCTTGAAATATGTTATATCTCTGTAATGGGTGTAATATTGGTGTGATGCCTGTAATATCTCTGTATTACCTGTATTAGGAGTTTAATAGGTGTGTAATAGGTGTAATGTTTTGAAAGAAAAAAAAAGTCAGGGACAGCGAAAAAGTTATTTCATTGCGGAGAATTGCGATTGCTTTTAGGTCATTCTCTGTCAGATCACTACAAGTTTCAAAATAATAGTTTTCAGATTGAGTTGGGAGTGGATAAATATCATTTAGGACCACCCCGTAAGCCCATATGTTTGAGGAAATTGTTTAAAAAATTTTGGTTTGGGAGTTACAGGAGCTTAAAGTTTGGTGTTCGACCAATATGGCTGAAGATATGATATCCTACATGAAACACAGTACCACCTCTGTTCATGGTGTTTTTTCATTCAGTTTTATATGCTGATTCAAATAACTTATGGTTGGATTGGATCGTGAAAAATTTTTCATAGATCTATTTAGTAAAATACTGTTAAAATATTGTTGAATTTCACTAATTCAACTCTAGCAAAAATATGTCATATTAGTAAAATTCAAAAACATGGCTTTTTTAAAGGCTAATGATGGGTTAAACATCCAAACCAAATGACAAGTTGGCCCCGGAGGATTTAGTCGCTTCGCCTGAGACTGAAAGATTTGGAACTACTATGAAAAGACCGTAAGGAGTGACGATCAACTTCACTTGGTGAATATCTTCCTTAAATCATTAAAGTGAAATATCTTCTTAATTTTAAATTATTTCTCAACACCCTAGACATGACATGATAATATAAATTAAATTAAATTTATTTTATACTAGCCAAAATTAATAGTATATCCCCCAAAATTCCAAAGCCAGTGTCTAAGCAATATACCATATCAATAAACAAAAATTCCCCACAAAAGAGCAGAAGTCAGCTGCTACTAACCTCCAGATAAAACAACAGGTTGAAGGATTTTCTTCTATCTTAAAAGTCATCAGTACCTTTCAATACCTTTATAGCTTAGCCATTCTCTAAAAAAAAATATGAGATCATGGTTTGGTTACATAGAACACTAGTCATGTTATAGAAAAATATACAAACGAGCACAGTAACAAATCCATGTTTACAAAAGTAAACAAAAGTCACAGCCCTCGCGTAGCCTGTTCAGTAAGATTAGTGCGTGTGTGTGTGTTTGTGTGTTTGTGTGTGTGTGTGTGTGTGTGTGTTTTTTGTGTGTGTGTGTGTGTGTGTGTGTTTTCGGACGAACTGACCCTTGGGGGGACAAACCGGGTTTTCACACAACAACCGATATTTTTGAGCGAAAAGAAAAAATTAGGCCGGGACTTGAACCAGCAAAATGTCTCGCCAGCCGAGATGATTTAGGACGGGGGAAGGTGCGTTAACCATCTCGGGGATTCGCGAGGATCGATCTTCGGGCTGGACAGCGGCGCGGTACGTTCAACCTCCCGGCTTCCCGGGCTTCCCTTCCCCTACCCGCTCCCCGATCCTCGCCAGCCTCACGCTCACACCCATCTTCTGAGTCGTTTTGGGTGCCCATGAGGGTTTTGCTAACTGAGCCACTTTTTATAACAGAGTTAAATTTATTAAATATATTCATATTTACAATGTACAGTGTATCACTCATTTCTGAAAAAAAAATTCATATACTACTTTGTTATTAAAAGTATGATCAGTGACTGACAAATCAATAACAAAATTTTTAACAATGTTTCTTTGGTATTTATGATCTTACTTTAAAACCTGAACAGAGAGATGTTCAACCCACACCTCGCCCTGATTTCACAGCTTATTTTTATTGAGCTATATATTATCTTTAATAACAGTCATCACAATTTTCACTGATTTGGCCAAACAAAAATTCAGTTAGCCAGATATTTTTTTTTTTAAATCAGTTTACAGATTAAAAGGGCATGTTATGGCAATTGATAGACAATATACTTCATCCACAACCAAATTTCCCGGTGGGAGAGCATTTTATCACACTCACTAAGCAAAAACACGGTCATGAATAAATGGTCATTAGGATCATCTGAAACAACAGACAACAACAAAATATTTAGCATATAGCGTCAGCAATAAGTAATTTGGTAATAATTTGGAAACTGACCTCCTCTAGCGACAATGGGTTCCCCTTCATTTTGGTGTCCAGACTGTGATACCTCTCTGCAATGAAAACAAAATTAGAAAGTGATTATTTTGTTTTGTAAAATCTCTCTAATTCTTATTTGTTTTAGAGGCGTACTGCCCGCAGGGTCAGCAGACAGACCGTGTGCGAGATGCAGCCGGACCATGGCCATGACAAAGCCTTCGGCGCTGATGAGCTGACGCCGAGCGAACCTGAGCACGAGGCACTCCAGGACCTTGTTGGAGACCGTGGAGCCAGCCTCCCAGAGCAAGGGCCGCAGGTTGTACGACGAGGTGCGGGTGCTGTGCTGCTCAAACTTTTGGAACGCCAGCTAGAGTACAAAGAAACAGGTGTTACCCGGGTTCCACAACAATTGTAGACACACACATACACGCGCACCAACTCACTTTCCAGAAGTGGAGCATGTGCATGAGGACTGGTATGTCGCCGAGGCTGATCCTGCCGCTGATGTTGTAGTCCCTCAGCATTATCAGACTCTTGCACAGCTCGAGGCTGGGCTTCTCTGCGAGGTACGCTGTCAATAGAAAGATGGAAGCATGACTGGCATTAGAACGGTCATCAGCTGGGACGAACCCTACATAATGAATCCCTCACCTACCTCTCCAGTGTGATTTCAGTATTTTCTGAAGCAGGGCGACGTCCACTTCAGGCGGGTATTTGACTAGAAGTTTGCCGATCAGCGACCGCCCGTCCGGCTGAAACCAAAACCGGTTAGTCAATGTTCCTCTCTCCGAATGTCGTTTAAAAATGTAACACACTACCAGCAAGGCTTCAGCGCTGAACGAAGAGTTCTTTGCTTACCAGCATGATGGGTTCCTCTAAAAACTCGGCGGATATGTTTCTGAAGACCATGTTGTCTTCGTTCACCTCCCAAATGTTGGAGTGCTCGTCCGTCAGCATCCTGAGGAGGAACTTGCCCTCCTGGCCCGGTCGGTCGGTCTGCGGCACCACGATGTAGTCCCCAGGCGGCAGCGTGAAGAATGTGGCCACCTCCCGCGCCACCGAGTGGTTCGTCACGTCCAAGGGCCGCTGATCCGACAGCGAGGGGGAAGACAGTTCTTAGTGACAAAGGAATTTGACGAAAGGACATGAGCAACGTTAAAGGTTTGAGGACCCACCTGCTCCATGACGAACTGCGGGCTGAGCCGCGTCATGGCGTGAGGCACCTCGTAGACGGCGAAGCCGATGGCGAACAGGCGTTTCTTCTTCTTGTTGTCCTGGACGGCGGGCGTTGGCTCGTAGAACTGCGTCACCGACACAACCACGTGGCACTTGTTGGAGGCGGAGCGCGGGATCTGGATGTGGAACTGCGTCAGACGAGACAACCGGTGGTGAGGCGAGGAGCCGACAGTGTTAGTACTGTGAGGGGGGGGGGAGGGGGGGCGCTTACCTGCGGGTTCATCGCGGTGGTCTCGGTGTAGGCGGGGCCGCCGCCCGCGTTGTAGCCAGCCCGCCAGCGCCGGCGCGCCAACACGGCCCGCCACGGTTGCTTGGAGTGCAGCGCCGGCTCGCTCATCCAGTCGTCCGGCCCGACGTGCACCAGGTCCAGGTGCGTGAAGTGCCGCGCGAAGTCGTCGAACGACATCCTGGAACAGCGGGGCAAGACGGGAGGCTGAGCGGAGAGCGTGCAACGATCGCGGCGTCTTTGAGCGGGGCGCAGTTTCCCCGAGTGGGGCGCCTGCGTATCGCTGGGTAGACCACCCAACGCACACCTGTGCTCGTCGGGACGGCAGGACGGCCGGGGGCCGCCGCCGCGCAACTCCCTCGGATCTCGCAGCACAGCAGTCTCCGCACGCTACAGGCCGGGGACGGGGACCCCGCTGAAAGTGGCGCACGGAGCTCGGTGCGCAGCCGCGCTGCATAATGCAGATGCCGCCATGAAAACCTAGTAGTACAGCACAGGTTCTGCTCAATTCAGCTCGCGTGTCACGTCCCGTTCGTCTTTGCCGTTTCGCATCGAATCCGTCTAAGTCCTGCTGCCGCTGCTACAACTATCGTGCGTTCCTAATATTTACAGGGGCCGCGGCCGGGGTGGGCCGCAGCCGCAGTGCAGGTCCCGTTGCGAGCGCGTCGCGTCGCGTCGGGAGGATGCCTCTTTGCCATGCTGGGCGACATCCAGGACGAGGCCGCCGCGCCGCAGCTCCAGAGATACCGGCAGAGCGACAACCGCGAGGCGAGGGGAGGCGAGCCGGGCTGAGCAACGGTGCCGAACCATTTGTTATGGCAGAGCCGAGCCGGAGGATGAGCCGAGACCAGCCCAGCGCTCCGCTCCGGCGACAAGTGATTCCAGGATTAAGGCGGGCAGAGTCGAGTTACACCGCGTGGTGGGAGCCGTGACCAGCTGCTAAAAATGCGGACGGTGCGAGGGAGTTTTCCAGCCCGTACCACCGGCTCCTCCCCTTCCCCTCCGGGCCACGAAGCGCTCGTGGGTCCCACCCAAAGTGATTGCGTCTGGTGTGACGAAGCCTCGGGGCCGGGGGCCGGGGCGGGGGCTTCTGCGTCAGGCCAGGCGGACTCGGCCTCGGACTCGGGGAGCACCGTTTGTCGAACGCACCCCGCGAGCGCGGCGCAGCGCATCGCCAGCACAACTTATTACAAAATAAAAAGGGCGCGCCTTAAGCAGTCCGTCACGACCGCACCGGCGAACGACCTGCCCGGGCGGGGCGCGGCGCGGAGGTAGAGTGGGGGTGGGGGCGGCTGTCCTCCGCTCCGCTCCTCCCCTCCAGGAGGCTTTGGCGTTGCCACTGACCTCACCCAAGGCGTGCCCCCCCCCCGCCCGTAACGCTGATACAGTACACGCCGCGCCGTAACGCCAGGCCAGCGCAGCGTGACGACGTGACGTGCTGCCGCGCGGCGCGCCGGCCCGGCCCGGCCCCGCGCAGGACCTGTACTGCGCGGGATGGCCGGAGAGATGAGCGCACTTCACATAGAACGGAAGGGACTAGCACTCCCCGCCCTGTACGTACCTGCTAGCCTCACGTCCTCCTACACGATCTGTTCCGATAAAACCTGGGCGGCCGGTCCGGTGCGGTCCTCCTGACAACAGCCGATGCTCAAGAGTACACACAGAGCTCCCCCCGGTCGCGGCCGGCTAGGCCGGACTGACTGGCTCGCCAAATTGCCGGTTGTCGATGGTGCCGTACTACTACAACTGCTGCTACCAATGGGCTGCCATGGGCTCTGCCCGCGCGGCCCGGCCCGGCTCGGGAGTTTAGACGTCTCTCGGCAGTGTACCGCTGTGGGGCGTTTCTGGGGCGTAGCAGTCTCGACCGACGCCAGTAAACAGAACAGCGCGGCTATAAATTTACTAATGACTTTAATATCGGGGAATCGCTGTCCTGACGCCGGATACCTTTCTCCCCCGTCTCGTCTCCTAGTCTGCCTAAATCTGTCTATTTCCAGGTCAGTTCTTTTTTCTTAAAAAAAAAAAAAATCAGAACTTTTGGCAAACGCAACCGAGCTTGACATTTTACCACTGTGCCTGGACACTACAACACGCTGCCCTCTCGTCTCGCCTCTGGGGATGGAGCCAGCAGGATGGATGGTGCAGCGATACTCGGATCCCGTTGCTTGCGTTCCGTTCGCTCATGATATTGCAAGTGATGGTCAGTGATGGTCACACCCGCCATTGCCGCTGTAGAGTTAGGGCTTCCTCTGTCATCTGACGTTGCACAAAGTCGCGGTAGGGCAGGGCAGGACAAGCGGGACAGGCATGCTAGTGCTGCGGGGCGGGGCGGGGCAAGGCGGGGCAAGGCGGGGCGAGGTGGGGCGGGCCTGTTGGCGGACCGCGAGCGCTGACCGGACTCCGCCCGGCCCGGCCCCTCCCCTCTCAAATACATTGGGCGTTCTGATTGTATTATCCATCGCAGCCCAGCCCCAGCCCCAGCCCGCCCAGCCCCTCGTGGCCGTGGCACGGTTGCCGTAGCGAATAAGCGTTCATCATATATTTTGACGCTTCGGGAAACAGTGTGTCCCGCCCCGATTGCGTTACGAGCGAGCCGCGCTCCGCTCCGCGCAGCTCCGGCTACAAATTAAACCGTATCAACGGACGCGGGGAGGGAGGGAGAAAGGGGATATTTCAATTAGAGTCGAGGCGAGAGACCGCTACGCCATGAGAAATATGAGGTCGTGTGTAACTTAGGGGTTTTTTCACGGACACGGGGTCAGCTGTAAAACCAATATCTATCACGGCCACGTCCCAAAAACTATGAGCCTTTTTATTTAACTGCCCTGAGACGTTAAAATTCTTGATAATTAAGCAGTACACCATGCACTCGTGTGGCGGGTGGCCTATTCGCCCGGGGTCATCGGCTCGACGCCCTGCTTAAGGCCAGTCAACCACGTACGTACGATGAGGGCGATTAGTTTTAAACTACTGCCCCTTGGAGTCGCGCAAGCTCGCTCGCACGCTCGCACGCACTTACCAGAACTCGCCGTCGTTGCGCACGCGCACGGAGAGCAGCTCCTTGTCGCGCTCCGAGAGCCCGTCCCACTCCCAGGAGCGCTCGCTCCACGCGCCCGTCCACTCGCCGCGCGCCCAGGGGTTGCGCAGGCGCACCAGCGGCGTCTCCCCGAGCGGGCCGCGCACGCGTGCCAGCCCCGTCACCGAGTACGCGTGCTGCGTGAGCAGCCCGTTGCGCAGGCGCAGCTGCCGCTTGCTCTCCTTCTGCGGAACAACAAGAAGAGGATGGTGATGACGAGGACGAGGACAGGGCAGGGCAGCAGCAGTATGGATGGACGCGGACCCGGACAGATGGACGGGTGGATGGAGTCAGCGTCCTCCGTTAATTGGGGGTCAGCCTTTAAAGGGGAAGGCCGTTACGGCCAGGCTGGTCGGACCAGCTGGGGGGAGGGAGGGGGGGG
Organism: Frankliniella intonsa; assembly: GCA_033675135.1. NCBI lineage: Eukaryota > Metazoa > Arthropoda > Insecta > Thysanoptera > Thripidae > Frankliniella > Frankliniella intonsa. The sequence continues at coordinate 9,235,216 of CM066249.1, read as the reverse complement.
GGGGGCTCTTCCACGGTGGTCTACCGGTGAGTGCGTGTGTGCAGCCAGGTGCGGGACGCGCACCGTGAGGCGACATGTCGGGCGGGCATGGCATGGCGGGCCGGGCCGGCCGGCGCGGACAGGCCGCGGACAGGACTGGACAGCACGCCGCGGGGCGGGGACAGCGCGCGGACAGGCTCCGTTCCGCGCGCTCTCTCCCTCTCCGTGTGTTTCCCCAATCGATACCATCGCTGCCGGGCCGGGCCGGGGTGGATGTCCGCCGTTGTGTCGTCCTGGTGTGTGCATGTGTGCGGGTACGTGTATACATAGCATCATAGTGCGTTCCCTTTACCGTTGGTCCTATAAGGTAGAGAGTACATAAATCTCAAAGGTACCGCACTGCATATTGAGTCTCCAAAAAATATAAAAAAATAAAATAAAACGTGAGTGCCCAACAAATGAGAGCGAAAAGGCTAACTGATATCGTCCTAAAACAGGACTGCGTTCCCTGTTCTCCAGATAACAGCTTAGTACCAAATTAAAAAGAAAAGAAGAAAAAAATGCGGGAAAGGTGGTGAGTGGTCGATTGCATCTAAACTGCGGCGCATCATCTCCTAAATTGTGTGTGAAGCGCTTTTCCAAAGTGGAAGATGATAGCAGGCGCATAAGCCCCGCCTATCTCCTCTGCTGCCCGCGCTGCTGCCACGCCTTCCTTGTTCGCGCCAGTCAGGTTTACGGATTCCCCGGATGATCGGAGGAAGCAGCCGTTTGCTTTTGCGATCAATTCTCACGCCCACGACCCCCCTCTCCCCTCCTCCTGCAGCTCCAGTGGGGCACACGGGACGAAGGGTGGCGGCTGGCGGCGCGGCGGCGATCGTAAACGAAACGCGGTTTATGCAAACTGTATCAAATTACACGCGTGGTTATGGCGCGGGCGGTGAGATCGCAAGGCTGATAAGACAAAACGACAAAATCGCGCCGAGATAAGAGCGCTTTGGAAAAAATAGTATGAAGAAGAAGGAAAAAGAGGAAGGCCGATGAAAATGTTTGCGAAAAAAGAAAACTGTGTCTACTGTACTGACCGGCTGGATGCAGGCGATGAGCAGGCTGGAGCGCGGCACGGCGCTGTTGAGCACCTGGAACGTGAGGTACCTGTCCTGGCTGGACAGGCCGAAGCTCTGCACGATGCCGCCCGTGAGGTCCTGGAGGGCGCGCGTCGTCATGCCGCACTGCAGGCCCTCGTAGCAGCCGTACCACCTGCGGGCGAGAAAAAAGAGAATCCGTAGCGTCCTGGAGCTCGCAAAAGGGGGGAGTCGGGGCGTGCCGGGGGTGTACACTCACTTGGCGTAGGCCTTCTCCAGCAGGGCCGCCCAGAACTCAGTGCTGTTGGAGGAGTGCATGTACACCAGGCGGCCCTTGTGCGTGGGTAACCGGTCGTCGATGAGCACGTCGACCCACTCGCCGAAGTGCCAGAACCGAAACCTGCAACAGGCGGAGACAGGGCGGTTCAGGCCAGGTCAGACTCAACCCCGGCTGGGCTGGGCTCAGCTTGCTCAGCTTCTAGCAGACCTCCTTGTCACGGCGCGGCCCGGCCCGGGCTGACTGCGGCATTACTGTCAGGACAGGCCAGCCCTGCTCTCTGCTCCTGGCCGGATTCCTAGATCGCTCCACAAACTAGACTGGTGAGATAGAATCCTTTCACATGCCTCCGCCACCGCCGCACGCTCAGACAGACAGACACACACACACGAGCCCGCACTCACACACGCACACACATGGACAAAGTGAAATGTGATTGGTCCTGCAGCCCGCAGCCGAGAGGCCACCTGGAGGCAGCAGCCCCGGAGCGCAGCAAGCAATGCAGCATTATTGTCTCTCCCCCGGCTTTCTTTTCCTTTCTAACAAGTCTACCACCGAGCTGCCCCGCCCCGCCCCGCGCCACGCCCCCGGCGTGTGAAAAAGAAACACGCGCCAACTGCGGCAGGGGGGCGGGGCGGGGCGGGGCGGGGCGGGGCGGGGCGGGGCCGCGAGGCAGCAGGCAGCGACAATACCGACCAGGGCCGGGTGATGGATGATATTGGATGCCACCACGTTATTGGCACGCCACACATACGCTCACGCTCGCGGGAGCGGGCGTGTGGGCGTGTGCGTGCGCGCGGCGTGCGTGTAGGAGCCCGCGGGAGGCATGCCCTCCGCGCCGCCGCCGCCGGGGCGTGTCGGCCGCGCCGGACACGACAGTGCACTTCTTGGTGGAGGCCGAGGGAATGCCCAGCGACCGCCCCGCCCTGCGCCGGCCCAGCTGCTGTGGAGTGGAAGCCAGTGTGCGCGAGTAACTGCAGAGAACCCAGAAATATGGCGTGTATCCACGGTGGGGCGGGGCGGGGCGGGGCCACGTGTAACAGCGGTGGTGTCGAGTGCACAGCAGCACAGCACAGCACAGCCGCCGCAGCTGGCGCCCTGCCACAGGCGTCTGTTCACACGCCACGCCGGGACGGGACGGGACGGCGCGGGCGGGCGCATCTCTCTGCCCCTGCTCGTCGTCCTCCTCCTCCTCCTCTGCCTGGCGGCGCGTCGTAGAGTCCACTGACCAGCAGCGCGCGGCGGGGCGGGGCGGGGCGGGGCGGGCCCGGACGGGGTACTCTCGATGGTCGTTGCTCCGAAAGGCAATTGGCGAAGAAATAGTAGTGGCGGTCAGAATCGGTCGGGCACGGCTGCACGGCGGGGCGGGGCGGGGCGGGGCGGCGCGCGGCAGAGTCGTTACAGACATGTCACGGCGCTGTCAGGCGCGGCCCCGCGTTCCCCGCGCGGCATGGCACTAGCACCGCATCAGAGCGCACTGTGCGCTGACAGCACGCGGCGTGGACCTTACCCCCGCCCTTTTCTGATTAAATCGTCATCGGCTACGTGACGGGGCGCGGCGAGGCGCGGTGCGGCACGTCGATGAGAATCTCTGGCTGCAGCGCACGCGCGTGAATGTGAGTGTGTGTGTGTGTCGTCCGGGATGTCCCGGACAGACAGACCAGAGCGATGTGACATCGGAACGCGCCCCGCACTCGCCATAAACCAAAAGAGGGCAGCGCTCTGCTCTGCTCGGCGCGGATGTGCCCCGCCCCGCCCCTCCCCGCCGCTATCAGCCCGGCTGGGGCTGTTGCGGGGCGGGGCGGGAGGTGGGCGCAGCGGCGCGCCGCGCGCTTATAGCGCTCTGCTATCAGCACCATCGGGTGGAATGAGCTCGCAAAGTCGTGGCGAGCGAACAGGACATCGCGAAGGAGCCTTTGTATTTGGCGGGTTTCAATTTCATCAGAATATTAATTTCACACACAATGGCGCGAATGGCGACTGCGTCAGCGTCGCTGCTCGTCAAGTCTGATTATCGCTGGAGCAGCAGCGGCAGGCGGCAGGGCACGAAGGCGGTGCGCCGGCGCCGCAGAGAAAGAAGGAGAAAAAGTCGGCATGTATCCTTTAGGTACCGTCCGGTCCTGGCCGGCCCCGGCCCGGCGCGGCGGTGATGTACGGCTGTACGGCGGCGGCATGTCCGCTGCAAGGAGCGGCGGCGGCGGCACCGACAGCGACCAGCCCGGCCCAACGCCGTGGGAAAGGAAAGGAAAGACGAGCTGCCAGAGATTTCAGAAACAGCGAAGCCCGCGCCGCCCTGCCCAGCCCCGCCCCGGCGGGTACTGCGCTGGCACGGGCCCAAGGGAGGGCGGCGCTGCGCTGCTGCACTGTCGCTTTGCGTTCACTCACCTAAAGATGCCGGCGTAGTGCGCGTTGTCGAAGCCCTGGTCGGGCGGCACGACGCGCTCCAGGAAGCGCGGCGTGAGGGTGAGCGAGGACACGGCCGCCAGCAGCCACGGGTCGCCCAGCTCGCCCAGCTCCACGTCAAAGCGCGGCCCGGGGCCCGCGCCGCCCCCGCCGCCCCCCGGCCCCGCCCCCGGGCCGCCGCCGCCGCCCCCGCCGCCGGGCCCAGGCCCCGCGCCCGGCCCGCCGTCCTCGGCCAGGAAGCGCGGCCGCTGGCACATCTCGTGCGGCCGCATCCACACGATGGGCTGCAGTGGGGGCTTCTTGTGGTGGAACAGCGCGCGGTTGCCCGGCGGGAACTCGGGGTCCTCGTACAGGCGGCCGCGCTCCCGGCACGACCTCCGGATCGCCTCGTAGTCGCTGAGCGTCGCCCGCGGCCGTTCCGTCGTCCAGTACCTGCAAGCAGAAACGGACCATTAGGGCACGGTGGAGTCCCTCGGGCCGGTGGTGTCGGGGGCGCCTGAACGTGCGCGGCCCCCGCCTCGAGCAGGTGGGCATGTACCCGCGCCTCGCCCCGCCCCGCCCCGCCTCGCGGAGCACACACTGCCGCGTCTTTAAATGGACTCGTCAGCCAAGGCTGCTGCCAATACAGACTGCCATTAATTACTGGCGGCAGAGGCAGCGGCAGCCTGGGGCCCCGCGCTGGCACCCTGCGGGTCACCAGCCAGGCCAGGCCACGCCAGGTCACGAGCCCAGCCCGAGCCGAGCAGGCGGGTCCTGCCCTGCCCTGCCCTGCCCGCAGCGCGGCCACCTGCTCCTCCTGCCTCTGCCTCTCGCTCGCCCTTCTCGACGCGGTGCGGTCCCCGAGGCTAGGCGTGCATAGCGCTGTGCGTGCGAGCCAGCGTCCCGGCCTGCAAGCAGCCCGGTCTCCAGGGTAAAGTTCTATTGCCGTATTGCTATTGATATTGCCATATTGCCATTGCTGTATTGCCGAATGACGCCCTGTAGCGACACTACGACAGGCTACGATGAGAAAACGGAAGCACCAGCCAGAGTCCTCTAATGTGCTCTAAGGTAATGTTTGGAAAAGCAAGGGAGGAGGACAACCCAGTAATATCAATGCCAATTCAGTCATTCAAATTTTTGAAGTTTGTATAGCTTGATTGTAAATATGGCAATATGGCCATGGCAATGGCAATAGCAATGTGGCTAGAGAACTTTACCCTGCTCCCGGCCACAGCGCGGCGCTTGCACCAGAGGTGCGGCGGGTAAAGCTCGCGGGCCGGGCCGGGCCGCGCCGGGCGCGGGGCCACTTATTGGCTAGCTGTGTGTAAATCGTGTGCAAGCGGGACGAAAAGAGACGGGGCTGGAGGAGCCTGTGGGCCGAGCCGCGCGGCCAGGGCAGGCAGGCAGGCAGGCACACCTCCCAACAGCTGTCGGCCGGGTAATCGGACGTCCCGTTAACGAGTTAATAATATGCGCCTGCCGCCTGCCCGTCCCGTCCCGCCGGGCCGGGGCCTCGGCGCAGCACTACGCGGCCCTCACTCAGGTGCGGTGCACCGCCGCCCCGCCCCGCCCCGCCCCGCCCCGCCCCGCCTCACAGCGCCGCGGCCCCACGCAGCTCGCCTCGCCTCGCCACGCCCAGCTAATCGCAGCCGATAACTCGCGTGACATTTCGGACGCGTTGAAGAGGAGAAATCAGAAATCACACCCCCGCGGCCTGTGGCCTGTCCGGTGCGGGCGTGCGTGCGGGCGGGGCGTGAGCAGCACGGCGCGCGGGGCGTGGCTGCAACGGCGTCAGGAGGATGAGGCGCTCCACCACATCCACCACACGAGCAGTCATACCCGCCCTCTTGCCACATTGCCCAGGTAGCTTCAATATCGCGTACTTATACAACGTAAAAAGATTAATTTTAACAAAAATGACCTCCTTAAAAAAATATAAAATTGACAGCTATCCAAAGGATAGCAACGGACGGGGTCATGCCTACGCGCTGGAGAGTAAAACAACGCGGCGGCCCTAACCTTTTCCGTGGCGGGGTGGGGTCGGGTGGGGCGGCGCCTCCTGCGGCTGCAGGCCTGCTGCAGGCCAGGCGTTATCGCGGCCTCCATCCCCACCTCCAGCGCCTCCCCCGGGCGGGCCGGGCCGGGCCGGGCCGGGCACACACTCGCGCCCTACCCCGCGGGCCGCAGGCGAGTTCCCATGGTATTTGCACCGCGGGACAGCGCCGCGCCGCACAGCACCGCGGCCGCGCTGGCAGGGTTCAAGGGCTGAACACCGCCCGGCGGGGCGGCGGGCGGGGCGTGGCGGGGCGGGAGGCGCAGACACTGCGGCGCTCAATGGAGTACCTTGCTCCCTCCCTACCACCCTCCCATGTCGCAGGTCCCCCTTCCCCCTTTCGCTTTCCCTTGTATGATGATGTGTACCCGTCGCGGCCCTCCTGCGCTACGGGTGGCGGGCGGGGCGGGGCGGGGCGGGGCGGGGCGGGGCGGGGCGGGGCGGGGCGAAGCACCAGTCGTGACGCGCCTGGCACACATACCAGCGGAACGGGGTATCAGTTGTCGCATACAATCGCTCGCGCGGTACCGGCGCGGCGGCGGCGCGGCGCGGCGCGGCAGGGCGCGGTATGACTATAGACTGGTCTTGCGATGCCCTCTCGCTCTCAACGGCAGTCAGCACGCTAGGCAAAGTGGGCAGAAGAAATAACAACAGAAGCAAATGATAAGTTACAAAAAAATATACCTTACTACCGTCGAAAAAAAAATTATCCTTCAATGAAAAATAAAATTAAGTATCCGACGTCTTTATTGGCCGTCCAGTGGCGTGGCGAGGGCGAGGCCTGCGGCATGGCAGCTCCGGCACAATGCACTCGACCACGCCGCGCCACGCCGCGCGCCTCGGAAATAAACCCGCGCTCCGGAGATACCAGACCAGATTCCCCATAACGATGACGGTCGTGACAAAAAAAAATTTTGTGTGCCGTGCCGAGGCCGGGCTGTCGGAGGGGAGAGGGGTAAAGAATGGTCCGGAGCTCGGATATCAAGCGATAAAGTGCGAGCCCGCGATGAAGGGGGAGGGGGGGGGGGGGGAGGGCCTGCGAGCGCGCGGATGCACGCCGCCGATCCAAGTGTCATTAATAACACCTTTCCGAGAAGGAGAAGGCAAGGCGTCAGTCCCGGCGCGCAGCCGCAGCGGGCCTCGCCTCGCCTCGGCGGCAGGGCAGCACTCCGAATTATGTTTCGGGACCCGTATTAGAGAACCAGAATCATCCTAATTGAAAAGCCGACCGCCTCGAGATGTATCTTATTCGGCTGGCCGCTGCACTGGCTGACGAGGGGGCTGGTGCGCGTGTGCATGGCTTCCGCAGCAGGGTCCCACGCGACGCTGCATGCCCTTAGCACCCGCCCGCGTGAGCTGCTGGCAATTCTTCTACGGGGCAAATAAAGAGACCTGATAAGGATTTCGAAGAGGAGAGTGGCCGGGATAGACCAGTAGTAGACCAACGCCCTGCAGCAGGGCCGGTGGGCTCCGCTCGGCGCTCAGTTCAGCTCAGCTCAGCCACCGCGCTGCAGCAGGGCGTGATGGCTTTGTAACAAGCCCCGGTATAGCGAGGAGCGCGCAGAGCAACATGACGCGGCAACCTCCTAAATTACAGAGACAAGTTCTCCCCGGCGATACTCTTGTCTCTCTCCCTCTGCCAGTGTCTCGCTCCGCCTCCCGCCCGCTCGCCTTCCATTTTCTATCCGCATACTTCTTTCTGATGCGCATTCTGCCGACCCTCCCTCCTCCTCCTCCTCCTCCTCCTCCTTCCCCTCCTCCTCCTCCTGCTCCTCCTCCTCCCCCTCACCCACCCCTCCTCCTCCGCTCCTCCCTCCGCGCGGTGCATTTCATCCTGACGGCCACGGCGGTGCGGCGCGGCGCACATCTCTATTCAGTCCGTCGGGTTCGATTTCGAGTTCGCTCGAGGCGAGCATCGCATCACGCCGACCCGGCCGCACATGTTCAGCTGCAGTAAGTCAGGCGTTTGACATCGGGAGTCAGGCCAGGCGCTGACGTCCTGGCGGGGCGGGGCGGGGCGGGCTGGCAGCAGGGCCCCGCCCAGCCCGCGTGTCTTCGCCATATTGGCTCCGCCTCGCCAATTCTTGTTCTTCTCCGAATCGAAGCCGCTCGCCGTCTAGGCGGCGCAGGCGCGTTCCTTCCAGGAGCGAGCGGAGCGGGCCTACCAGCACATAGCAGTCCGTTCCCCATTCATCATCACCGCCGCACACCGGTCCGGGCGGGGCGGGGCGGGGCGGGGCGGGGCGGGGCGGTGTGTGGGGAGGGGTGCGGCGGGGCGGAAGACCAAGGCTACTGATCCGATCACAGACCAGCGGCGCGGGCGCGGTCCCCCGTGCCAAACAATGCGGACAGCCGCGCCCGCTTGCTTGGAGCGGGCCGCCCGGGAGGTAGGCCGTCCCGCCGCAACAGCGTGTCTTGCGGGGTTGCCTACCCCATCAAGTGCAGGCGCTCTCGCCCGGAGCGGAGCAGGCAGACTGCAGACACGCGCGACGTCATTCGTCTTACCTGGACAGCGTGGACTGCTTGTCGTCCGGCTTGTGAGGGCCGCCGTTGATCCAGTGCCGCGTCTGAGGCCCGCCGCCATCTGCAACAGAGAGCGAGGTGGTCAGTAGGGAAGTCCCGCTCGGGCAGTGTCACTGCTGGCGGGGCGGAGCGGGGCGGGGCGGGGGCGGCGCGCGCATGCGGCTGGGAACAATGGGGCATTACCGCGGCTGGACCAGACCAGGCCGGGCCGGGGCGGGGCGGGCCGGGCCGGACCGCGGCGCGGAGTAATCGCGATGCAACGGAACCCTTATCATCGGACAAATGAGGCTGCCGGGCGTGCGGGGCTGCGCTGCGCGGGGCAGGGCAGGGCAGGGCGGGATCAACGAATCTATTTCGAGAAGCCCTCCCTCCCTCCCTCCCTCCCGGACCGGTCCGATACTGACCACGCCGCGCCACGGGCTGTATGTATAGCCTCCTGGTGGCCGCCTCTCTGAGGCGCGCATGGAAACAGCAGCGCGGCGCACTCGGCTCGCCAATACAAACAAAAAGGTCATCATCGCTGCGTGATTAAAAGGCTTCCATTCACAGAGCGGCCGCGCTCCCCGCCGGGCCGGGACCACACGCGTACACACACACACACACACATGTACAGACTCTCACTTGATGAAGTACTGCCATGCCCGTATACCGCAGCGTCCGCGCCGCCGCGGCTCGTTGGAGACGTGCTGAGAATTTAGCATCGCGTTTTCTTTTGTCTTGCCTATTTCGGGCGCCTAGAGCTTTTGGAAACTCATTGCCAGTCTTCAATGTTTAAGGAGGTAAAGGGCTATGGGGCCGTCCCAGCGGGCCGCGCAGGCTGCACGCGCACTTCGGCACCACGCGGCTCTTACCGAGCCGTTATGAATGGCCGGCTGCAGTGTGAATGAGCCCTGCCCGGCCCGGCCCGCCCGGAGGTACACCGTACACCGCCCTGCCTCGGCCTCGGCACGCCACTACTAAAGCCGACTAGGTTTTATTTTGTGGGAGGTAGGAACTCCTTTTTCCAACGAGTACTAAACAGAAAAAAAAACTTACGCCAAGTCTTAGTGCTGCTAAAACTGTGCGCCTAAGCGCCACGAACTAGTAATTTGTTTTATTTTACAGGGAAAATGTTATCCTTTTCTTTTGCAGCAGCAACCCGCTCTTTCCGTCTCTCCGCGAGTCGATTATTTCGACGCGGCGGGCAAACACATCCTGTCTATTATTTATAATTGAAAACTTGGTACGTGATTTGGGCTCGCTGCGAGCGGCCGGCCATCCTCGCCCCGCCGGCCCCTATAAAGAAGGGCACCTGCTCTCGGCCCATTGACGGGTCCGCCCCGCCCCGCCAGGCCCCCATCCCGGCCGGGACCATTCCCAAAGCGAGTCGCCCCGCCCCGCCCCGCCCCTGCTGGGCCCGAGTGTGAGGTGAGGCACTGCGCTTGGCACTGACTGAGATGTGGGTCACTCAGTCAGCGCACCGGGGCGGGGTTCCGTTCCCTCCCAAGGCGCATCTCCCCTCTCTTCTCTCTCACTCTCCCGCTGCGCCTCCCTCCTTCCAAACACACATGCAACATACGTGCTACACGCATCGCAAAGGGCCGGGCCGGGCCGGGTTAGGCCCCACCAAAAGCAGCCCACGTACATGCGCCACCTGCACCGCCGCGCCGGCCGGCCGGCCGCACTAGCGACGCTCGCCTCGCCTCGGCACTGCCATGAATTAAACACGAATCCTCCTCCCCTCCGCCCCGCACCATCCCGCAATAATGGCGTGATGAAGCGAATCGGCTGCGCGGCGCGGATCCTATTAAAATTCATTATTTGGTGGAGATTGTGGATCCGTCTCAAAAGCAGCACCCCGCTGCGCAGCCCGGCCCGGCCCGGCCCGGCGTCGTGCAACCGTGACACGGAATGCTGGTCCCGATAAGCACTGCCCTGAGGAATGCCGAGGCGCGCGCAAACCGAACCAACGGACAGAAAAAAAAAACAAGAACGAAACCGAAGGAAAACCCACGGCAGTATGAAGCGCTCCTCTCCTGCGGCCCGGCCCGGCCCGGGCCGGCCCGTTAGCGACGAGCCGAGCGCATCAGTCACACAAGGCTTACTGCTGCTAGCGTTACAGTATTGATAGCACGTCGTTGCGTCACGCATTGCGCCGCGCACCGTTACTCGCGGGGGGAGGGGCAGTCTATGGGGATCGCATCCGGTGGCACAAAGGTGACTGGTATATACGGATGTCAAGCGGACGCCGTCGCGACTCCCACTTTTCGTGTGGTAACTACTGCTGCAGAGCACCAACCACCGGGCCCGGGCAGATGAGAAACGCTCCAGATTACGTGGGCGTCTTTAGGAGCCGCGCTGCGGTACGATACGACCGCTAGCGGACGCAGCAGCAGCAGACGGTCGCGATGCGGTTGCGGCCGCTATCACGATCGTCAAGATGATGATGTTAATAATAATGACATAATTAATTAATTCTCTCCCTCCCAACGACTTCAACCCACGGCCTCGACCCAGCTCGTTTTTTTAGACCCCCGTTAGGGATGCCTATAGCTTACGTCCAGGACTTTTTTTTTTTTCGTTTTTTGTTTTTAAATATTTCCTCGCCTCCTCCCCGTCTTCAGGAATGTCACACACGCAAACACACTTACACACAGGGAGCCCGCCCGTCCTACTCTCCACCATAAGAGGAGGCAAGATGCCCGCCCCGCCCCCCACACACACTCACAGGTGTCCGGGGGGCCTTTCAGCCCGCACTGAGTGAGGGATCGAGAATGAGTGCGGGGGAGGAGGAGAAGAGGATACACATCTGCAGCAGCGCGACGCGAGGTCTAAAAATGTTCTGCGCGGCCCGGACGAGACCATCATCCGCCACACTGCACTTTACCGCCGCCGCGCTGCGCTGCGCCGCGCCGCGACCGACCCGTTTCTCGAGCGCAGCGCAGAGCGTCTCATACTGCAGGTGAGGATAGCGGTGCGAGTGCGAGTGCGGAGCGGCGCGGGGCGGCGCGGGGCCACCAGGCCGTTGACCCGCGTCATTGCTGTCACGACATTCTCACACACCGTCAAGTGTTCGACGGAGAACAGCGAAGAAAAAAAAAAGGACTAGCACACTCACTCATTCCGGTGTCACACCGGTGTCAATGAGACGAAGCGAGACTCTTCATTTCGATCGTTTCCTCACTCTGTAAAATCTAGAAAAGATAAGTAATGCACCTGCCACCACGCCGATCAATCTGGCCCTGCAGTTGGCAGGCTGCTGGCCAGAGGGCTGGCCGCCGCCCCGCTCAGCACAGGGAGGGGGACGGGGGCGGGGCGGGGCGGGGCGCGGGGGGGGGGGGGGGGGGGGGGGGGGGGGGGGCGGGGCGGGGGGGCCGCGGGCGGTGCGGGCCGGCGCGGCGCAGCAGATTGACTTCACGGCGAGTTTCCTGCGAGCCGCCTAATCAATCTGCAAAAGGCCCAGGGCGGGGACGCCTCGTCCAAACTGCGTCGGTACAGCGAGGCGGGCGGGGAGGGCGTCCGTGTGCGGAGGCGGGCCGGAGCAGGGCCAGGTGGCTAGGGAGTACAACATCGTGGTGAGCGACCCACCCGCCACCCTGGTGGGCCTCCCGTCCCGCCCTGCCCCGCCCCGCCCCGCCCCGCCCCGTCCCCTCATCACGGAGCTTAATCGATATCAGCCCGCATGATCGTTACAGCGCTGCCTGCACATGTTATATTGCCTTTCGCTTTTTTTCCCTTTCTTCTTTTGATATGCAATACACCTTGGGGGAGGTTGATGTGAAGAGGACAACGAGGTGGAAACACCACATACTCGGGCTGCGAGATAAAATTCTTCCCGCAGGTACACTCGCGTGAAAATAATAATAATAATAAAAAAATCACGTGCCCAATGAAAGCATAATGTGCATGACTTTCACACCTCTTCAAAAAAAGAGCATAATTCCACGTGAAGTTTTCTTTACTTTCTCTGGTGACATTATGACCGGGACGCGCAGTTTGGGCGACGGGTTTCCACCGGAGCGGCAACCTTGCCAGGGAAGGATAGAGTAGATTTGCGCGCACATTGTGCCGAGCCCGCCCGCATTAGGCCTCATGCGCCGCGCCGCGCTCTGCTCATGCAAAGGAGTTTCATCAGCGGGACATGAATGAACCAGGCCGCCGTGATGCGCCGTCCTGATGGCCCCGGCCGGCGCTGCGCAGTACTGTACTGCCCAAAGGTCACGGCGGCGGCCCTGGCTGGCTGGCTGTGGAGCAGCGCGGGCAAAAGTAGGAGAGTTGGTCAGACGAGTGCTAAAGCGCCAATCATCATGGCGATGAGATGAGTCCTGCGGCGGACAGGAAATGTCACTGACCAACAGCTGTTTTTTCCTCCCCCCCGAGTCTCTCTCCGGCTAAAGGTCCCCGTGTAGCGCGTTGCGCCGTGCGTACGCCGCGGTGCGCCGCACAGCGGGCGTGGGAACGGTATGCACCGGCGGGGCGGCGCGGGGCGGGGCGGCCGCGGCGGGCGCAGATACGCGAGTGGAAAAATGACGGCGTACAAGTGAAACGTACATCAGGTCGCGGTGCCAAACACGACTAATAGCAGAGACGATACATCGGGGGAAAGTGCGGGGCAGGGCAGCGCACAGTCAAGTCAGCCGTGACATTGTCGTCCACTCGCACACAACAGCTGTTTGAAAGCCGTTCCAAATCGGCTACCAGAAAGCCTATGGGCAGCGGTCTGGACAGAATGTGACCCATATTATAGCGTCCCACTCGGCGCGGCGCGCGCGGCCGGGCACGCGGGCAGGTAAGGCCGGGGCGGGGCGGGGCGGCACGCCACGCGGGCAGCCGCAGCGGACGCAGCGGGGCGGGGCGGGGCGGGGCGGGGCGGGCGTTGGCCGCTCCGGGGGCCATAATCGTTTGTCAACAGCATTAGAACTGACGCCCACTGGATCATCGGGGACCACCCCACCCCGCACGGCACGGCAGCAGCGAACACAACAGGAGCAAAACACCCGTGGACAGTCCAGCCAGCAGGCGTCCAGCAGGCGTCCAGCAGGCGTCCAGCAGGCGTCCAGTAGGCGCGTCCGGGACGACTTTCCTCGTTTCGAAACACACACAATCAAGCGCACGCACGCACGCACGCACCGAAGGGAGAGGAGAAAAATGTGATGGTTAGGGATGTAAACCTTTCCTCATCACCATACAGGAAACCAACGGCGACAGTTCAACAAGAAGGCGCTATATGATGGTCTCGACCGGCCACCACCAGATTACCTGCAGCTACACGGGACTTCCCTCCCAACTGTTCTCGGCCACGCCACACCGCTAAGGCGCCCCTCCTAGCACCCGCAGGCGGACTCCGACTGACTGGAGCTACATCCCCTAACTGTTCGCATCGCTCACACACAGAGCTCCGCGCTTTAATCTGTTAACGGGAGTTTCACGACTCGACGAAAAGTAGGAGTAGCAGCGCAGCGCAGGCGTGTAAGCAGCTGTTAGTGCCGCCCGCCCCGCGGCCCCGGCCCCGGCAGCCGCCCGACTAATCACGGTGCAGTCGTCGAACTTTCACACTCGCTCATGACTCTGGTAACGAATGTGTTCTCGTTTAGACAGGCGCCTCGCCTCGCGTCGCGTCGCGGCCCACGACACAGCATCGAATGCCACCTGTTGTTTTTTTTCTCTCTTCGGCCGGATACAATTTGACGGTGAAACGAAGTGGCATGGAATGAATCAAACGGCAGGAGCAGCAGAGAGTATATGATATGATGATACAAAAAATATATATATATTGGATGTGCTTAATTTTTTTCAAAGTACATATTGCTTTCTCCGTTCATACAGTTTTTCTTTGCGCCATTAAAACGCGCCGTGTCAAAGTAATCGTGTAAAGCGAAATGAAAAAGGTTTCGTGACCGGTTCGCCCTCGCGCAGGCGGGCGCAGGGCGTGGGGCAGCGCACACGGCTTTTTATGACCTTCGGCTCGACTCTCGGGACGCCTTTATGAAAGCAAGAGTGAAGTTCGATCACCGGGCGTGCGCGCGCAATTATTGGAGGAGCCCGGGCGGGGCGGGATGTGAGATATCAGCGTAGCGTCCATGTGGTGATTCCGTTTTACGAGCTCCCGGGCGCCTGTCGGGTAGGCAGCCCATCACAACACGCGCGCGCGACAGAACTGCCTACCTCGCAGGCGCTCGTGACGCTGGCGTTTTCTTTCACTTTTGCCGGCGTACTCCGGCCAAGCCTGGAGGAAAATGAAGGTGGCATCCGGGCGCGGCCGGACGGGACGGGACGGGCGTGCTGGACGGGCGTGCGTGCGGGTGCGCCGCCGCCGCCTTGACCTTTCAGCCTTTGCCTTGCAGGGCGCCGCCGCCCCGCCGCCGTAGCAGCGCCACGACGGCCACATTTTTGTTGTGCAAAAAAAATAAAAAATATAAAAAAGAAAGAAAAAAACACAGGTAAATGTGTCCAAAATAATGAGAACGTTGCAGCAGCACGGCACACACACTGCAGGCTGCTGAAGACGCCTAAAAGAACGATATCGCTCTCACGCCTAACGAGGGGAGGGACTGGACTGCGTGCATTTCCTGCGGGGTGGGGCGGCGCGGGGCGGGGCGGGGCGGGGCGGGGCGGCTGCGGCGCCGCCGTGACCAGGACTTGTTTAGCGAGTCCAGTCGGTACGTACGCTCTGTAGCGAGGCGGGCCGGGGCGGCAGATCACAGCGGGGAGAAGTTCCATACTTATTCATTGAGCAACGCATTGTTTTTCGCACCTGCAGCTGCCCCGCCGGCCCGGACGGCCCGGCCCCAGCGGAACAGAGGCGGTCCGGGCGCTGCTTGGCTTCATTAAACGCTTTCCACATAAAGGGACGGGAGGGGGGGGCGTCCAACGCCGTCCTATACGCCCCTCCGCTCCGCCGGCCGCGCTGAGGGGCGCGCGCGGACCAGCAGGTTATTGTGGCCCTGTGCGCTGTCGAGCACTACGAGAAGAACCTGCTGCTGGACCAAGACGGATGCAGGGAGATGACGTTTGGCTCCCGCGTGGAGTCGAACTTAATCGCGTGTTCCGAGTTGCAAGCGCGTCCTGGACCAGGCCGGAACGGGATCCCCACCTCAACTGTCCCCCTTCCCTTGCGTCTCTCTATCTCTCTCACTCACATACACAATCGCCGTGGCCGTACACTTGTAAGCCCCCTCATGTCCGCACCACGCCCAGCCGCACCAGGTAATTCAGACCGTATTCGTCCTACAGGGAATGTTAACGAGTGTTTGCTGCCCGCCTCCCACACGGACGCGGCGGGGGCGGGTGGACCCGGGGACAGAGGGGGTCCATGTGGAGACATAGACCTTTACGAAAACAATACCAGTCTCACAAAGGTTTGCGTTTTTTTTTTTTGTTTGTTTGTTTTTTTTGTTTCGTCGTGTTTCGTGCGACAAAGTTATCAGTGGTAGCAAAATTCTTTTGCTGTTACCATAGAAACAAACGTGCTTGCAAACCAAGCTTACCCTTCTTTTAAGCGTGTGGTATGGGCCGTATACGGCATACGGTACACCTATTCCCGAGCTCGTCTCCCACCCAGTGGTGGCGGGGCGGGGCGGGGCGGGGCCACCCACCCCGCCGCGGGGTGTGGCGTGGCACGGCGAGAACGAAATACTGTAGAGAACCTAACCACAGCCAGCCACCTACACACACTCACGTGAGGCCGTCTTATCTATTCAAACTCGCGGTTACGAGATGGCGTTGCCTCTCGCAACAAATCGAGCCGGGGGGAGGAGAGATATGGCTTAGCTCCGAGCGACATGGATATATATATATAGAGAGAGAGATGGAGGGAAGAAATGGGGGAAATAACGCGATACAGAGCAAGGGGACGGAAAGGACCGAAGTGCAGGACTCGTGACCAGCGGATCAAACAGTGACGCGGAACAAATAAAGCAGCCGGTGGCCCGCCCCGCCCCGCCTCGCCCGCCCCGGCCCGCCCCGCAGCAGACCACACAACGCCGCGCCTGGGCCTTACAGGTTTATCACCACGACGAGGACCTAGCCACCCGGGGCGGCGCGGTCACGGGCGGGCGTAGCGTACGATCCCCGCGCGAGCAAGGGCTTAAGCGCAGCTGCCCAGCCCAAAAACGCATACGTTTAAAAATTAATATTGAATGATTGTAAAAACAGCAATTGCTTCTTTCCCTGCAGAAAAAGAAAATGAAGTAGAAATGCGCGAAAGTTGAGGAAAGAGTGATGCCGGTATGCCTATGCGCCCCTTTCGGGACCCAGCGGGGAGCGGTGGTACCCCGCTCATTAGCAGTGTAACCCCCACTTCCGCCTGTCTTTGTTGAGATGCCGACCAAATATTGCCCGCGAGGTATATGTTTACGGGGCGGACAGGGGCAGGGCACGAGGAGGGCGTGGCGTGGCGTGGCGTGGCGGGGCGTGGCGCGGCCAGGACCGGCCAAACTTAGCCGCGCTCCGCTCGACCAATAAACCGCAGGCGCGCAACGGCAAATCACTGGTATCCCGGGGTCCTAGGGGCCCACCCCGCCCCGCCCCGCCCCGCCCCGCCGGCCAGGCCCCTCTATTACTGCTTCTGGAATCTGCCCCTCCGCACTCCAGTCTCATTTCCAATAGGTGCCTTTGGAATTTTCGTAGCACAATGTGCCATTGTTTGAGCGCATCGTAACAAATGGGCTCCATTCGGGCAGAATGCCATTGCATTCTAGATTGTAGACTCGGGCGCTAGACATATTGCCGGCGGGGCAGGGCGGGGCGGGGCGGGTGCGTACCGCGTGGTATGCCCGGGCAGACACCCCTACCCCTGGCTCCCCTCCGCGCGCCTAGAGAAATTAGACGGGGCTGTATACATAATGGCCGCCTGCTGCGCCCCGCCCCGCCCCGCCCGTGGTGACACAGGACTAGAGAGGGCCTCCTCTGCTCTCCCAGCGCGACGCGACAGGGAGGCCAATATGTCCACTCCGCTCGGGTAACATGTTATTTCACGGACCAAAGGTAAACAGAGCTTCTCCCCGCCCCCACGGCCGTCCGGCTGTGTCCGTCTGTCTGTCCGCCCGGCGCGTCGGCGGCCCGGCCCGGCCCGGCCGGGAGTCGTGACATCCTGTGGAGGACGCGACACACACACACACACACGAGGCGCGAGACGTCCTGATTGGGCGGCGCGCCGTTGGCGAGGAGGCGCGAGACAATTAGACGCGTACGCCGAGTGTCCTCATCGCCCCCGCCCCGGCCCGGACGGCGCCGCGACGCCCAGCGACGCCTCGGTGCGGTGCGGAACTCTACATAAATCATAGAGACACGCGGGCCGCGGCGCGGTGTGGCGACGCCAACGAAACTGGCAGAGCAGCAGAGGAAGAAGGGACTCCTCCGGCCCGGCCTGTCCGCGCCGCGCACCCACGGCGGACAGACAGACAGTCAGACAGTCAGACCGGGCCGGGACGGGCGCACCGAGCGACGCTAACAATGACAAACGAGCTCAAATAGATGCTACGTCGCGGTGCCCGGTGCGCGGTGCACTGCACTGCACAGCGGCCTGCTGCTGGACCTCGCGAGCGAGTGGCGACAGACGCTCCCCGGCTACGGCATGAGCAGCTTCGCTGGTTCACTGCAGAGCTGAGCTTTCGTTCAGCCGCGCGTTCAAGTCCCCGCGCGGAGGGGAACCGTTATATTGTATTTGTGTGCGCTGCATTATGTGTGTGTTTTTTTCGAATGCGTGTTGATTTGTCTGTTGGAATCCGAGCGCGCCTGACCACATAGGTGGGAGCGTTAGGCCCGTAGCTAGGACCGCGTCAGGCCCCGACACGCCGCTAGGGCAGTGCTGCTCCGCTGGGCAGCCCCGCCCCGCCCCGCCCCGCCCCGCCCCGCAGAGTTAGCGTGGTCAGGCACACAAGTGCGGTAGACCGCATGCACCCCGCCCCGCCCCGCCCCGCCCGCCACACCCCACCCCGCCTCGGACGGCGCCTATCACCGTGACGGAAGCAGCAGCTCAGGGCGTGCCGAGGCCGGGCGGGGCGGGGCGGGGCGGGGCGCGGCGGAGTGCAGGACTAGCAGCTCCCACATCCCGGCCCGCCCCCGCCCGCCCCACTCGGGGGGACCGCAGTGACCACACGATGCAAAACACATCGCAGGCCTGCGGCAGCGGCGACAGGACGACAGGAGGCACGTGAAGTGTCTCTGCTCTCTCACAGGCAAGCGCAGGCAAGGGGGAGCCCAACCATGCCCATCCGCAGAAATCCGACAAGCGCAATCTGAAGAACAGCTAGGTAGGCTCAAAGCAACGCACGCTGCTGGGGGGCTTGCTTGAGTCGCGCGTGACGTGAGCGTGACCGGGGGGAAGAGGACGCACGCGCTCACGCACGCACGCACGCACGCACGCACGCGGCCGTGCGACCCCGATTCCCACGACGATTACACGCGTAAACAGTTACCGCACGCCACGGACGCGCCCGGAGCACTGTTAAAACCTTACGGGTGAACTTCACCGAAAGCTACAGTGAACCCTGCAGCATTGTTAGTTAGCTTTTCAACGTAAGCTACGGTGAATCAGGCGGGGTTTGAATGTACGGGCGTCCCGTGGCATTCTATACCGGCCGGGGGGCCGCGGGGCCCGCTATAGTTAAGCTCATATTCGACGGGCGCGCGCGGGATACGATGGTTATCGCCCGCCCGCGGCCCCAATGAACACGTTCGTATCCCCCGGCGCGGCGCGGCGCCTCGTTAACCGCTTAAAAGCGTCTAGATTACTCGCGGCAGAAAAATGGTTTTGTGTGGCGCAGCGCGGCGGCCGCAGGGAAAGAAAGGAAGAAGGGAGAAAATAATACACCGCGGGCCGGGAGAATCCGCGGCACGGGATGGGACATCTCTCCCACAGTGAGGCGGGGCGGGGCGGGGCGGGGCGGGGTGGGGCGTGAGGAGTGACCTACTGGGAATGGGGCATATGCGCCCGCGCCGCGTGGCTCCTCGCCGAGTCCCCCTCCAGCCCGCCCGCCCGGAGCCCGCCCGGAGCCAGCACGTTATTACTGGAAGTCCAGTTACACCTGGGCGGCTGGTGCTGGCCAGGCAGGGCCCACCACCAGCCCAGCTCGTCGCAGTGCGCGCAGTGACCCACTGGCGCGCGCGAGCGACCTTGGCGAGGGGAGCTAGGGCAGGGCGGCCGGGGGTTGTATCCCCCGGAGGAGCCCGCTAGAGAGTGCGCCGGCCTGGGGGGAGCGCGCGGCGGGCCGGGCCGGGCGGGCTGCAGCTGCATCCGATCGAGCTTATAAAACTTAAACCGCTCGACTCCATCCGATCGCTAGCGGTGCCTGAGCCTGAGCCGGTCCGGCCGCGCTAGGCCAGGTCGCGCCTACCAGGGTGGTCCGGTCCGGAGAGGAGCCCGCTAATGGCACGCCGCCAGGGGCCACGCCTCGGCGATGAGCAGGGGCCAGCGCATCCCTCGCAAAAATACTGTACCGACAGGGAAGTGTGCCTCATCTGCCTGCTATCGAATTATTATTTCCAGTCCCTAATGCGCGGTCACACATTGACAACCTCGACAGAGAATCGTAAAAATACCGTATAGAAAAAAAAAACACAGATGCAATCATCTCTCTGTCCAACCGAAGAAGCGAAAATAGTGGCGTTTCTGTCCGCGGCACGGCGCGGCGCGGCCTATGCAGCCGGCGCGGCGCTGCGCTGCGGGTGCAACGGCAGGTGCAACAATGCGCACATTCACCTCGACTACAATGCGGACGGATAAGGTCTCGACAATAAAGTCGGTCGAAAGCCAGCGAGGAGCGCAGTGCAGCGCAGCGGCCCGCGGGGCGGGAGCCGCAGGGGCCGCAGGGTGCATCACGGCAGGGGTGAGTGAGGTGAGCACCGAGCTCGGCTACAAGCTCACAGCTGCTCTAGGCGTTATAAGTTTTTATTTATAAGAAGCAAAAGCTCCTTTTATTTTATTTTTTAACAGATTCGTCGAGGAGGGGAGAAAGGCGCATGCCTCGCCACAATAGCGGGTCCTACTCCTACCGGGATAGCGGGCGAGGGTGGAGTGAGAGAGAGAGCGAGAGAGTGAGAGAGAGAGAGAGCGCCGCGCGAGCAGAGAATGCAGTCTGATACCGTACACGTCGCGAGCGACATTGTAAGAGCAGCAGGTACGCGAAGAGCCCTCGGCAGCAAAGCCGACGTACTCTCGTCATTCATTGTTCATTTCTGGGTCAGCAGGGACACAATTAAAGAAACAGGTGCCGTGCCGGGCCGGGCCGTGCAGCGTGTGTGGGAGTGAGTGAGAGGGTGTGAAGTAGAGAGAGCCGTAAGAGGCGAGAGGCCGTGGATGGAGTGGAGGTGGAGAGGCTTCGGAAAAGAGAGGGAGAGCGAGGAAGCGTACAAAGTGGAAATGCGTTTTACAGGCCGTCGATGGGGGCCCGCCCCGGTGCGGTGTGTGAGTAGGGTGGGGGTAATGCCAACAACAAGGCCCCGTACAAGGCGCTGTGCGAAATACCCTCACGCAGCCAATTCATTTCGGCGCAGCTCGGCGCGGCGTGGCGTGGCGTGGGGTAGCGCTGCGCGTCGGAACGCCCAAACATGCGCGTGGGAACGAGGCGGCGGCAGAACAGCCCGGCCCGGCCCGGCCCGGCCAGCAGGCACTTGCAGCGGGACGGGCACCTTGGCCTGCAGCAGGGCGGTGCTGTGCGGTGCTGTGCGGGAGGCTGCAGTGCGAGTGTGTCGCGTTCGCCTCGCGGTCACCGGACCGGCAAGCGATTGGCCACGGGTACGCGACGGGACGGGACGGCCCTCACCCAATATCCCCGTGACAGGGACACTAGCGCAGGGGGCGGGGCGGGGATAAGGCCCCGATGATACGGCCGTCGATCACTTTCACCGCGGTGCGGGCGGGTGGGTGTGCTAGAGCGGAGGCGAGAGGTGGCGAGCGCGGCTGCGCGGGGCCGCGCGCTGTGCGGGTGGCGAGAAATGCAAATGGACGATCCATCACACGGGCTAGGCCCGCCCCGCCCCGCCCCGCCCCGACGCTGGTCCCGGACGAGGCCTCGCCGCCGACCTGGATCCCGAATCCCTTCTCCTGCTGCTGTCCTGCTGACTGGCTGGCCCGGGCCCGGGTCCTAACTCAGCGGCAGGGAGTGGCATAGCGGGCGTGTCCGGCCCGGCCCAGGCCCGGCAGCATCACGGGGCCAGGCCAGCAGGCCAGCAGGGGCCAACAGGACACGCAACCGTACCGTTTGGGCTCCTAGATCCGCAGGAATCTGGATAGCGCGACGTGTATACCGCATTTCTCCGAGGGGAAGGGCCGCTGCCGCTGCTGCCGCTGGGCACGGCACGCCCCGCCCAGGTCCTGTTGCGTCGGGCCGGCTCCGCAGGCCGCAGGACAGGACAGGCCGTGCCACGCGCACCGGCCCAAGAGAAACCTACAGGCACGGCGACGGGGGGTTAACGCGCGCTCCTTATCGCGGTAAACTGCAGGTTCCTGCGGAGGAGGGAAACCCACCGGCCACATAAGACGGATTACGAACGGTCATCGCAATCCGTCTCACGACAGTGAAAGATAGAAACTGGAAACGGAGTAAACGAAAAGTGAGCGACGGAGTCAGAAGCCGACAGCACGGTGGAAAGCGCTGTTTTTGTCTCTACAAAACGTGCCCTGGTCTTTCGGGTAGCGGGGTCGGAGACAGATTCCGCGTGGCGATGCTGCCGAGATAGAGACGTCGGAAACACATGTCCCGCTCCACTTGTTTTGTTGTTGCGAGCCCGCCCCGCCCCGCCCCGCCCCACCCCGCCACGCGACCCCCAGGGGTCTCCGCCTCGCCCCGCCCAGCCACGCCGCGTGGCCCTGCCCGCGAGCCTGCGGCGGCGCCCTACCCCGGCCCGGCCCCCCACGATGCTGGACCCCACCTCGCGAGACAACACGACCACGTGGTTCGGGGCGGGGCGGGGCGGGCGGGGCGGGTGGGGCGCTCTGCAGAACACACGCCACTGCCTGGCGCCCTGCTCGCCCCGGGCGTGGTGCCCGACTGGAGTGGCGCTACAGCGTGCAGCGGCCCCGGTCCTTCTCGCCTAGCTGGACGGGCGCGGCCGCGTTGAGGACTTCATTTTCGACAGGTATGATAGGATAGGGAGAGGTTCCGCGCAGCTTGTAAATTTTTAAAACATTTTAAACTAAGAAAATGGAAGAGATATTTGAGAGTTAAAATCCTCCTGACAACTCTAGTGCCGCCGCAGGGTGGGTGGCCGCAATGGCACCTCCAGGCCGGCCGACCGACCGACCAAGGCAGCCGCCAGGCAAACTAATAACGCGAGGGAAGCTGGGCGTTTCTTCAAAAAAAAAAGAAAAAAAAGAAGAAACCTCAACAAAAACAACAAGAAAGTGAACGACGCGCAAAAGGTGCGCAAAATCAAAGTCCGTCGGCGCTCCCTTTCATTTGGCCTTTTCCTGCTAACCCATCTCCTCGAGCCCCGCTCGCTCTCTCTCTCTCTCTCTCTCTCTCCCTCTCTCGCCTACACGCTCACTCACTCTTACTCTACCGCACGGCTTGGGGAAGGACGGCGCAGCGTAAAATGTCAAATAAGCGTCTTCCTGTGCGTGGCCGCGCCGCCGCGTCGCGTCCGGCCCGGCACTGCCGCATCTCCCCGGGCGCCGGCGTACAGTTACGACGGTCCTGATACGTCCTCCTCCTCCTCCTCCTCCTCCACCTCGTCATGCGCCCCGCGACGACCCGCCCCTGCAGGCCGGCGCGCGGCTTTTTGCCCGTCGCATCAGGCGGAAGGTCCGGGCCGGGCGGGGCCGGGTGTGGGGCGGGTCGAAGTTGAGGAGATAAGTCAGTCCGTCGCAGCGTCTAAAGACGCCACAGAAATACACAATACCGCAAACCACACTCGCTGAACCAGAGGCGAAGCAGGCTAGGTGACCAGACCACCGCGCGGCCTAAGTACAGAGCGGCTCCCGCTACGCAGTCAACTGCAAGTCTCTCGCGGCGCGGAGCAGAGCGCGGCGTCGTGGGGTTGCGGCCGGGGCCGGGGACTGGAGGGAGGACAGTGCGCGGCGCGCACGGCGGCACGGCACAGCACAGCGGGGCATAAAGAGAGGCTCAATGGGTGCAGATAGCAGCGCGGCGCCCGGCCCGGCCCGGCGCGGCCTTTGATCCCACCGCTCCGCCGGGCTGAGCTGAGCTGGGCTGCGCTGGGGGGGGACTCAACCTTTGGCCTGCTCGCTCGCGGATGCTGGACGCAGCCCAGGTGAAAAAGGGAAGGGGGGGGGGATGAGAGACTGGGAGAGAGAGGGAGATAGAGGGCGAGAGAGACAGAGAAAGAGAGACACAAGAATGCTGCTCTAGTTGAGAACGTTCGCTGGATTCCACCCGTACCGGGCCGCGCCACTCTGTCACGCCGAGCCACGCCACGATCCGCGAGTTATAGGAACTTTGTGTGTGAGTGGAAGAAGAGAGAGAGCAAGAGAGCGAGAGAGCGAGAGAGCGAGGCACGCGTAATCATCGCATTTGGGCTGGCTCGCTCGGGCTCGCCTCAGGGCCCCGTGTGGGTAGGCCACCCGGCCGCACCCCTGCGTGCGGTACAGTATACCTCCTCTCCCCGCACACAGCCAGCCCCGAGGCGTAGGCGTGGGGAAGGAATAGAACAGTTAGACGAGGCGGCGGCAGCCAGAGAAAAGTATTCAAGTCGCAGACATATAGAGGAACTCAGCAAAGCGCGGCGATATTGTAAAGAAATGCTTGTGAAGGGAGAGGAAAATTGCAAACAACATGTACATAACATAGACTGCTACAAACGGCTCTGCCATTTATGCCGTCAAACTAGAGGGGAAGAACAGGAGTGGCCGTTATGAATCTCGTCTATTCTTCTCTCCGGTCGATTAGTCAGGGGCGGGGCGGGGCGGGGCGGGGCGGAGCGGAGCGGGGGGCGCAGCGTGGGGCCGGCGCGGCCAGCACGTCAGTTCCAATCAAGATTCGCGGACAGATACGCGCCTCCGCACCGACGACGACGCCGACCCCCTCGGCCCTCGGTAGCAGCCCCACCCCGCCGCGCCACGCCCCGCCCGGTCAAGCTGTTGGCAAACATGGAACACTCATCCTACCCCCCTCCTTACTCGACACGTCGCACGACTGATTTAGCAGGAAAGTGTCGCCGGGCGCGGGGCGGCGCGGGGCAGCCGCGGTGCGGGACTAATTGTAGCCCTAACAAGACTCGAGCGCTGCGCTGCGCCGCTGCGAGGCAATAAGACGCGACAAGCGAGTGTCACGCAACCTGCAGGCAGCGAAGCAGCAGGCCAGGCCGGGCCAGGCAGCAGGGCGCGTAATGATAACGTAAGGCTGCTCCGCACAAAAGATAAAAGAAAAAAAAATTGCCGCGGGTAAAAAAAAAAGCAAAACAAAACACACAGCTGCCGCGCAGCCTGCAGCGCGCGTCCGAATGCGTGTGTATATATATATTGACTGACTGTCGGTCGCTGTTGTGGTTGTTCCGCCGCTGGAGGAAGAAAACAAGCAGAGCAAAGTAGTGCCGGCCAGGAGGCCGGCCGGCTCCTTTGGCGCATTACAGAGTAGGCTGCCCCGCCCCGCCCCGCCACTCCCCGCCGCCGCGGTGCGTTCTTTGACGGGGAAGCGCGCGATGCGATGCGCGGTACGTCGTCATAGAGACGTGGCGCGGCGTGGCGCGGCGGGAATAAAAAACGGGACTTTTGTGACACGACCCGGAGGCGCAGCGCGGCGCGGAGGGGCGGACAGTCGCTGCGGTGCACCGCAACACAACTGTTCCCGCCGGCCGGGCCGGGCCGGAAGGATCGCGCAGCAGTATCTCAAAAAGGAATGAAGATGCGTGTGTGTGCTGTCTTTGGAGTAGTTTACACGGGCTATTTCGCATATCATCAGAATTGCTGTTATTTAGAATAGGAGTGTTCCTTTTTTTTGTGTGTGGGCGTGGGTGTGGGTTAGGGCATAACTGCGCGCCATACGTACGTAAGGCGCCGTCAACGCCCCCGCGCCTATGCAGCCAGAGAGCAAAGGGGTTATTGGTCAGTTATATTCGCACGCCGGGGGCGCAATTTGCCGCCATAAACGGGCGCGCACACATACACACACACTCACACGCAGGCGTATGAAAGGGCCCCACAGCCCGGTGGAGCCCCGCGCGGTGCGGTGCGGGGCTGACAGACAGGGTGACTGGCAGCGGGTGCTATCTCTCACACGGCCTGGCCTGCCCCGCCCTGCGGAGCTCCTCGGCTCCGGACTGCACTCCGCTACGGCACTCAGGTTCACTGCCCCCCCCCCCCCCCTCCCTCTCCTCCTCCTGGTGGCGGAGTTGGCCGCCGGGGCAATCATTCCATTCTCGCGATGCGAGCACTTGGAAACAATTATCAGGGCCTGGCGGGGCGTGGCGGGGCGTGGCGGGCCGCTACGTCGTGCGTAGTGCGGTGGGCCGCTGGCCTGGCCGGCCGGCCGGCCAGCAAGGCTAGAAGGGCCTGAAAAGAACTACTCGCCCGGCGGAGGAAAAGGCCCTCCCTGCTGCTGCTGCTGCTACCGGACTGCTCGCGGGCGGGGCGGGGCGTGCGGGGCGGGCAGGGCGGGGTGGCCGTTAGGCCAGACAATGAGGGCATAGATTTGCACTGCGACCACTTTATAGGCGGGTAGTGGTCGGTACTACCGGAACAAAGCATGGGAATTTTAGTTGGGCCTCTCCGCTCCGCCCGTCCACTGCGGGGCCGGGCTGTGTTATTGAGCGGGTGTAAGGTGTGGGTGGTGTGTGTGTGTATGCAGAGAGAGAGAGAGGGGGGAGGGGGGGTGAGAGGAAGAGAGAGAGAGCGTGTGCAATGGCGCGGCGGTGCAGAGAGACGGGACGGGCAGGGCACTGGGTTGACTCAGTCACCTGGAAGTGTCTCTCCCCCCCCCAACCTCCCCGCCTGCATGAGCCGCAGACTTGCTGCTGCACGCCGGGTGTATTTTTGGCTCAGGGCGGAATGCGGGCCGGTCGTTGCCACGGCGGCAAAGTGTCGCGCGCGAATAACTGCAAAATAAGTACGGCCCGTATGGCGCCGCCCGCGCGCAAGCTGCAAACTTCCACGCGCTTTCTGGCGGATCTAACGTCTAACTAAATTCTAACCAAAACTAACCTTTTACGCATATTTTCCTCTTTTCTTCTAGAAACAACAACCCTACAACGAGAAGAACACCATAACAAAACAACAACCACGGCGCGCAGCAGCGATCTTCACCTTGCCGCAGAGACACATCCTTACCGGCTTAATTATGCAACGAGTGGGAGGCGCTATGCAAAGTACGCTCGCCGCGCCCCGCCCCGCCCCACCCCGCCCCGCCCGAGTACGCGGGTGCGGCGGGTGCGCACGCAATGAGCCCGGCCGGGCCGGGCCGGGCCCATGCTGACTGACTTAGTGCCACTCAACGCGCTCGCCAAAGCTTTACAACAATGCAACATTCTTTTTCCTCCGCGGTGCTCTGCTCTGCGCGCGCTCATTCTTCCTTTTATTTTCCACTTTTCCCTTCCTCGGCAGCAGCATGCTGCAGCCGCAGCTATACTGAGGTCAGAGCGGAGGGCGCGGCGCAGAATAAACTCGGGCAACGAGGCGTGCGGGTGAATGAGAGGAGCAGGGAGCCCCCGCGCCCCGGGCCGAGAGTAAGGAGAGGAGGGGC
Source organism: Frankliniella intonsa (assembly GCA_033675135.1). Taxonomy (NCBI): domain Eukaryota; kingdom Metazoa; phylum Arthropoda; class Insecta; order Thysanoptera; family Thripidae; genus Frankliniella; species Frankliniella intonsa. The sequence goes on along the minus strand of CM066249.1, from coordinate 9,208,303 downwards.
CACCTGCCATTAATGCTCTTCTCTCTTTCTGATGGCTAACGCGAGGAGAGGCGAACGATTTTCGCTTTGATTTTTCCGTAATTTCTCCCAAAATTTTCTGATTTGTTTTTCCTGAATTACGAGGTGTACAAAAACTTTTATAGTTGTTACCCTCTCTCGGTTATGCGGGTCTGCCTATACTCCAGGAGGGGGCCGTCTGGTGCATTATTGCGGAGAGAGCAGCGGGTAGGCAAACCCGCACACTGTTTTATGTTACACCCGGTACAGTGCCTCGCTCTCGCTGCTGCAGCCGCCGCCGCCAGACCATCTCGCAGGACAGGACGGCTCAACGCCCGGCGGGGCTCGGGCGTGGCGGGGCGTGGCGGGGCGTGGCGGGGCGTGGCGGGAGGATACGCGTCGCATGAGCAGCATGCAGCAGAAGGAGTGAGCGAGACAGAGAAGACGCAGGTCGACTAATAACCTCGGCCCCGGCAGAGTGCCAGCGGCAGCACGCCACCCGTACGCCGCGCCCCGCCCCGCCCCGCTCCGCCTCGCATGCACCTTGTTGCCTTTTGCCGCGTGTTTTTGTTGTGTTTTTGCAGAGGCGCGCGTTGTTGCGTTTGAGTCGATGGCAGGCAGGCAGGCAGGGGCAGTGTTGCCCCTCCGGGGGCCGAGTGTATCTAGATGCAACCTCCAACACATGCAGCTATACAGCCACTCTCACACCACCACAACAACAACACAAAAGCATGCGGCAGAGTGCTTTTAATGGAGTAGTGAGTGCGGAAAAAAAAAAAACAAGCGATGATGTGTATTGCTGGATTGCATACTCGCCCTGAACTCAGGGGCCATGGCGGCGCCTTCCGAGCGAATCGGGTAGGCAAACCAACCAGCAACACTGTTACGCATTCAAAGAAACACCCGGTACATACTCGTGCTCCGCACCACCTCCTCCCCGATGACGCGACAGCGCGAGTGTCCAAGGGCCGAACGGCCGGGTACGGGCCGGGCCGGGCGGGGCCGCGGGCCGACCAGTATGCAAAGCAGGCCATTAACTAATTTGTAAGTCCGCTTCATACAGTCTCCCCGAGGCGCGCGGACAGTACGGCGTCTCCTCGTCGCGCCCTCAAATGAATGGAGGAGCGGCGAGGAGCGGGGCGGAGCGGCAGCTGAATGGCACTTCTTCCGAGAACCTTGACCCGCCACGCCCCGCCGCGCCCCGCCCCGCCACGCGGGCCACGAGGCACGCGCGGCACTGGTACTCGACAAGCACTACTCCGTGCGCGCGGCGAGTGCCGGAGGAGAGTGCCAAACGGTGTGCCAACACAGCACAACACAACAGCAGGCCGCACGGCACGCTATACAGGGACGGACAGACAACGCTACAATGCATTCATCATCCCATACACACCGCGCTGCTCGGCTCGCTCGCGCCTCTCTAAATCAATCACAGTGTTTATAGGTCAGCGAGACGAGAGCCGGGCCCGGGCCGGGCAGGGCAGGGCCGCGCAGCAGTGCATTGCATTGTGCAATAACGGAGCGGAGCGCCTGCCGAGCCGTGCCGTGCGCCGCCAGGAACCATCGCAATCCTATCGCCTTCATTTCCGCCCCGACTCAATATTCACAGCGCGATGCGGTGCGCGCGGAGTGATGATGTGTGAAGCGCACCGAGAGAGAGAAAGCGTGACAGAGGCGCCGATTGGATGGAAGCCGCGAGAGGGACTGACTTTTTCCTCGCCGAGGTGAGGAGGGTGGCGCACGAGATGCGGCGCCATGCGGCTGCGGCCGGCGGGTCGGACCCGTTGGTCTTGCAAAGCACGAACGCGGATAGCACGCGGGGCCGGGCGGGGCGTTGTTGGGGCGGTGCGTTGTCACGCGGGAAGGGACGGGACATGTGACTCCTGTCCCGCTAGAGGGTCCCCCGGCCCCGCTGGGGGTCGCGGGGGCACACGGACCCGCCGCAGGGCCTGGCCTCTGCAGGCGGAGGAGCGCGCAGGCGCGGCGCGGCGCGGCCCGCACCGCTGTACATGGCGCGTGACACTTTTAAAGACCGGCCTGCCCTGCCAGCGACGACTGTTTCGTTCCCAAGCTTGGACTGGTAGGGCCTGGGCTAGGGAGGGCTGGACCCCCAGGCGGGGCGGGGCGGGGCAGGGCGGTCCTGATGGACGGCGCCAGGCCGGCACACGGGCGCTATGGTCCGGCCCGGCGGCTAGGTCCCACAAAAGGACAGGGAAAGTAGCGCCGCGGTGCGGGGCGGGGCGGGGCGGCGCAGTGCGGTAAGGGATGTAAGCAAACGCAAAAGGCGTCCATTACTCGCACTGGCCCGGCCCGGCTCTACAGCGGGCGCCTTCTATTCGTCGCGCATTTGGCGGCGCCACGAACAGAGGGAGGGGGAAGTAACACAGCGTCTTCTGCTGAAGGTCAACGCGTGATCTAGGATAAGGCACCGCCTGGCCGGGGCAGCGCGGCGCGGCGCAACGGCGGAAAAACTTGTTATTCAGTCCTGCAGAGAGCAGCAGAGCATAGCGGGGCGCCCTGCGCTGCGCTGGGCTGCGCCCTGGCCCGTCCCGGTCAGCCTGCTGGCGTTCACTTTGTGCGCGTCGTGCTGTCGGCGCTGGCGCCCGCCCCTCCCCGCCCCGCCCTGCGCTGGAATACATCTGACTGGCACGACGCCGTGCCCGTGTGCACGGCGCAGAAGCGTGCCCGTGCCGCCCCGCCCCGCCCCGCCGTGCCGCACCCTGATGTCTCGAGGTGCTTCGGAACGTCGCCTGTTGCCTCAGCAGCCATTCTTTTGTTGCCGCTATTGCGGAGAATACGTGAACTCGTTGGCAAGCCCGACGTGAAATCCATTGCGGCGCGGCGGTGCCGGGCCGTGCCCCGGGCCCCAGGCAGCCCTCCCCTCGGCGCCATTGCCCCTGACGCCCCGGGGCACTGACCCGCCACGCCCCGCCCCGCCCCGCCGCGCTATGCGCAGATGAGAAAATAAATTCGCTGTTGCGCAAAGCGGCCGCAGCTGCAGGCCTGCAGGGCGGCCAGGGCCAGCAACAAGCGTTCGTAGAGCAGAGCCTGTGTATTTGGCCCACTTCTCCTGCGGACGGGTCCTGCTGCCGGGTCCTGCTGGACGCCCCGAATGTGCTAATTAGTAGCCCAGCCCGGCCTGGCCTGCTGGCCCGCGCCGCGCGGCTCGGGTTGGGCCTATTCCGGCCACGAAGTCGTGCCGCGCTGTCGACCCGCCCCGCCCCATATCGTGCAGTCCAGTCCGGCCCCGGCCGGCCACTGTCCGGCTCCGGATTGTATGGGCCGGACCGATCCTGTGGTCGGGTGGGGCCGCAGCCCAGCCCGCGGCTCGGGGCGTGGCGGGGCGTGGCGGGGCGTGGTGGCGGCCAGTTGTGCCGGGCCCTGCTGGTTTTCGCACCTCGTGCTCAGCCTCCAGCCTCCACCCACCCCGGCCTCAGCCCGGCTGAGTCGCTGAGCCGTGAGCGCGCGGCGCTGACTGATCCCGGGGGCATAAACTACCCCCTCCTCTCCTCCCCCCCCCCCCCTTATCCCCTCCGCCGCGCGCCGCCGTCACTCCGCCCCGCTACCCTCGCTAATTTGTAGAGATCGTTGGATTTAATCGGGCGCAGAGCAGCGGAGCAGCCTCTGGAGCGGGGCGCGGCGGCGCGGCGGCACCCTGCGAAGAATAACGACTCTGGTGGCGGCGAGGTGGATAGGGGTGGGGGGGGCACTGAGGGGCCCAGCCCCGTGCTGCACGCCACATCGCGTTGCGTCAGTGCCCCCCGCCCCCCCCGCCCCGCCCCGCCCTCCTCACCTCGCTATTATTTACAGCTCATCACGAAAATTACGCGCGCGCGCGCGGGCGGGCGCGTCTTGCTATGCCTGCTGCCGTTGTCCGCCACTCCTGCCGCTATGTTGTTGTATGTGAATTTGGGAGGCGCTTTCCCATGGGACGGTACAAGACAAGAGAGAGAGAGAGGGCCCCGTAGGGCCAGCAGGGGAAGGCTTTTCCTTCCGGAGGCCAGGCCCCGCCCCCCCAGCCACGCAGCGGCTATTAGCTCATTAGACAAACACACACACACACACGCGCGCGCCCGCGCAAGTCGGATAGGCCACTGTAAAAAACAAAAACAAAAAAAAAAAAACACGGATTCGCAAGGTATAGGCATGCCGTCGGAACAGAGCATCATTTGTATCCTGAGTGAACTTTGCCTTCGTATAGGCTGTTAAGGGTTTTACGCGACGATTAGTCAGGAATTAACGAAAACCTATGAAACATCGTATATTTCTTGTTTTCTTGTACGCAGCGTGTGTGTGTGTGTGGTTCACGACCTCCTCAACGGTATCGTCATAACGACAAAAGGGCGCGGCCAATTAGCATCAATATCAGCCGCTATTACCGGCTGGGCTGGGCCTTGCTACACCGCAAACAACCTTTCAAGAAAATTATAATCGAAATAATCAAACCGCGAGAGTGAGATAATTTTTAAAAATATAAAAATAAACACTTTAACTTGAAATTTTAAGAGGCAATTTGTTGGTCAACCGGAAAAGGAGTTTTTTTCAGCGCAGTAAAATCAAAAAGACTTTTCTAAATTCCAAATTAATGTTTCCAGTGCTGCTAGTCATAACGGCAGCTCCGGGCATCCTCCGGCCGGGGCGGGTCCCTCTCACAACAATTACTCCGGTGCTCTACTCCCCCGCCGCCGCCGCCCTGCTCTCATGGCGCCTCACGGGCCGGGCCGGGCCACACAGGTACGCGCGTGCGTTTTGCTTTTCACGTTCTTCCCTCTGTCTTCCCATGACACACGCGAGGAAGGGCCCCTCGGGCACAGGGGCGGGGCGGGGGCGGGGCGGACAGCGGCGAAGCTAACGGACTGGCGCCGGTGCGCTCCTCGTGAGAGGTTCAGAGTGTGCGGGCCATAGGCGCTGCCCCGCGCCTCCAACTATCACTAAACGGCAGTCGTTTAACAAAACGCGGCTTTTCATTCAACGGCAAAAAAAAAAAAAATTACACTTTGAAATTATTTTTAAATCGCACCTCTTTAATATTTTATTGAACGACGGCAAAAAGTTTTCTTTTTTTTTTTTTCCAACCAGCCACGGGTGGGTTTACTTACTTGACCGCGCGGCGTGGCGGGGCGCGGCGGGGCGGGGCGGGGCGCGGTGGGCTGCTCAGTGACAGTGACCCGCTCCACTGCGCCCGCAGGCCAGGCCGCAACACAATATGACTCGGGCCGACGACGTCCACAAGTTTGTTTCTGCCTACTGCCAACTGCCCCCCCGAGGCGAGCCGACCACCGCGACCACTTGGTTCCGCCGTATTGTCGGATGCCCTGATTAAGTGTCGTAGACATTTTTGGCACCGCGAGGCTGGTAACCATTGGTAACGCTCGACGGCGCACGGCGTCTCGGGGCACGACTGACATCCAACAGTGCGGTTGATCGCTTATTGCCTCGCGGTTTCGTCTCTGCCTGCCAATAACCTGACGTGTTACACAACTTTCTTACATTCCTTTTCATTTCCTGATTTTTTTCGTCTTCTAATATACAGCAAATGAATGTCGAAATGAAACATTTTAGCATTCACGCGGAGGGGGGGAAACAAAGACCGGAGCCGAGTAACGTGCGTCTGTTCCGGTCAGACGGTGTCCGCGTGGGAACGCCAGCAAAAGAAGTGCCCCGCCGTGCCCCGCCCCGCCGTGCCCTTGCCTGCGCGGGTAAAACAAAGCCAGGCCCTGCCGGCTCAAATTGTGTCCAATCGGCGGAATTGGCGAGAGGACGACAACGCGGCGGCGACGGCTCCGATTGTGTGCCGCGCCCGGCTGAACAGCGGCTGAGCAGCAGTGTGGCTGAGCAGCAGTGCGGCTGAGCAGCGTGGCTGAGCCTCGCTAGTGCAATTACCCTGCCGGCTAGTCTGACCGGACCGGCCGCCTGGTTTTTGTCCCCAGCACTGAGGGGGGGCAGCAGGAGCTCGCTGACCCGGCCCGGCGCGGCGGCCACCTCAAGAAAAGTCTTATTACAAAAACCGAAGCAAGTCTATCATAGCAACACGGCCTGTTCCAGTGGAGACGATTTGAAAAAGCAGAGACCACGCACTACACGGGTTCCCTCGCGCTGGGCGCAGCAGGCCAAGGCAGGCCCCACCCCGCGGGCCTGGCGGCACGTATGTCCCTCTGCAGTGGGGCCCGCGGCCCCGGTCCCGGCCCCCGCCCAACCCACGGGGTCCCCGCTATCGCCCCGCTATGCACATGGCCATGGGTACCTGCATCATTTGTCGGGCAAGCTACAGTGCTGCAGGGTTCACCGCAGCTTACAGAGAAATCCACCGTAAGCTTTTTAGAAGTGCGGCGCGGCGGCCGCGCCTTCAGCCGGGCCGTGGCTCCCACCTTCACGACATTTCATTAATCTCGATACAACATCGTGGAGGAGCGTTCGTCGTGTTTTATATCGCTTCGGTAACAAACACGTGTTTAATTAATTGCCCGCGCTGCTCTCGGGGCGGGGCGGGGCGGGGCGGGGTGGTCCAGGAGCAGCGCGACAGCCAGCACGGGCACGGCCGTGCGCGACGCGACGCCTGCTCGCTGTACCTACATGCAGATACTCTGATAACTGTGCCGTGCCCCCCAGCGTGTGCAAACGGGTGAAAATACTAGAGGACATATTAAGAGCACAAAAAAAATGAAATACAGTAATGTGAAGGCACAGGAGGGAAAGTACCTCCGGCGCTGCCCCTTAGTGGTCGCGCGCCGCGGGCTGAGCTGGACCGGGCCGGGGGCCGGGCCCCAGCGGGTCCGGCGCTACTACGCCGATCGTCACAATTAATTACAGCAGTTGGCGGCACTGCGCAGCTAACCCCCGCCCCGCCCGGAGCACAGTGCTACCAACACATCCTCGCCCTGCCCCGCCCCGCCCGGGGAATGCATCTGCACTAACAAGCTCATGAATTCCCGCCCTTTACCCCTCCCTCACCTCGCCATCTTGTTTCCTCTCCAGTCCCTTTTTTTTCTTCCTTTTCTGCATGTCCGACCCCCCTCACCCCGCCACACTGTGTGCTGTTGTCGAGGATGTATTAGAGGGCGCCAGAGATAACAACAATTTTCTTTTTCCGGCGGCTCGGCGGCACGGCTGGGAGTGATTACATTCTGTGATACAGTTCGGAACAACAACAGCACCAGCAGCATCCCGAGAGGGAGAGCGGCAGAGGGGAGGGGAGAGGAGAAGAGAGGAGGGGAGGCGAGAGGAGAGAAGGGGAGAGGAGAGGGGAGGAGAAGGGACCAGGTGTGACTCAAGGAGCAGCAGCTCTTACAGCAAATAAAGAGTGAGGGTGACTTTTTGACGAGTCGGCGGGGCGCGGCGGAGCGGAAGCGAGACCTGCTGGCGGGTATACAGGCAGACGGGACGGTTCCGCCTGGAGGGCAGCCCGTAGGGAAGAAGGGTGCGAAAGGTAAGAGCGTGTGTAAGCGGAGGGACTGAGGGGGGGGGGGGGGGCGGACAGATGCGCGTCTGCGGGCGCGTGCCGCACTGAGCGCCCGGGCGGGGCGGGGCGGGGCGGGGCAGCGACAGGTGCAGCGCGGCAGGGCGGGGCGGGGCGGCCCATCAGACCGTTTCGGACCAACAGACGCACCCCGCCTCCCCCTCCTTCCATCACACACACACTAATCCCAACGTATGGTATGCGACCGGCAACGACACCACCCGAAGGGTTAGGGAGGCAGTTATAAATAAATCGAATTCATTCAAATGCATAGCCGTGTATGTATGAGGTCACACCGCGTCGAGATCTCAATCCGGATGCCCGGCCCGGCCAAGCGGTTCGCGGCCTGAGGACTAGCGGGGCGGGGCGGGCGGGGCGGCCTCCCCCGCTTCGCTACACAGGGCTGCCCCGCCCCGCCACGCCCCGCCACGCCCGGCACAGGAGTCCGATTACGGGCCGTAACTCGAGCCCAGTGTGTCGTACAGCGGAAGCTTAGCTCCGGCCGGCCGGCCTCCGCGACGCGCCATGAGAGCAAGGCAAGGCGGGCTTTGGGGACCCGTTGGACCCCAAGATATGACGCGACGGAGAAGGTGGCCGTGGCCGGTGGCCGAGGCCAACAAAGCGGGCCCTCCGTCCTGTCCTGTCCTGCCCTGCCGGCCCCCGTCCTGGACCCCGGCCCGGACACGGCCTCCTCCTCCTGCCCTGACCAGCGGGTGGGCGCGGAGCTGAGCGTCCAAGGCGCTTAGCTCCACGGGTATCCGGCTGCACGGCGACGCCCTGGGCCTGGGCGCCTGGGCCGGGCGCCGCCAGCAGTGCGCCAGCAGGCGCAAGCCTTCCTATTGCCTGGCGCTGCGCAGAGACAGGATGCGCCCGGCCCGGCCGGCCGCTGTGGGAGTTTCGTCGTTCCTATTACGCCCGCTACGCGGTTACCAACTTGCTGGCTATTGTCCGCCGCGGGCAGGGCCGGGCCGGCCTTGAACACACTCGAGGCGAATCCCGTGGATATCACACACTAACTGCGTCGCGCCGCGGCACGGCCCAACGACACGCGACATGGCCGCGCGGCGCGGCGCGCTTCCGACCCAATGACGATGAGCTTCAAGGCTCGCGCGCGCAGTTTATAAACTACCGCGCGGGCGCGGGCAGAGCGGAAGGAGAAGAGCAGCGCTACTCGCAGAGCTCATGCGCATTCACATGCAGATGTGCGAGCAGAGAACCCTAGCAGCTCTCCTAACACCCCTCCCCTCCCCCACTCTCCTCCTCCTCCTCCTGTGCGCGCCGTAGTCATTATGACTTACATTCTGCGCTGCTCCATAACACATAAATATTATCCATGGGGGGGGGGGGGGGGGCACTCGCGAGCAGCGTGATTGTAAATCACACAATGGAATGGAAAACGCGGCAGCGCGGCACGGCACGGCACTGCGCGCTCCCTTTCACCTGACAATATTATCAACAAATGAGTTGAATCAATTGTCCTCGCGCCGCGACGCCACCGCGACGCCGCCGCAGGCCAGAGGCGGCGTCGCGCCGGTGCAGCAAGTCTGCTGCAGCGCAGCGCAGCGCGGGACCCCGGCCCGGCCGGCCGGCTATACCTCCTAGCGAGGAGAGGCCCGCGTGGGAAGAACACGGCGACACTAAAGGTGTTCAGAAAAATAGAAAGGCTTGTCACGTGAGGTAAAGAGAGTGCCGCGCGCGAGAGAGAGAAAATATACGTAAAATGAAAGAAATACTATAAAAGAGGTTACGCTCGCCGTCGGTCACTCTACTCTGCATTCCGCACGCGCACGGGGCGCGGGGGGAAAGCACGCCGATTTAAGAGAGGGGCGGGGCTGGGGTGGGAAGCGGGAGCGGCGGGAGTAGAGCGCGTCGTCCTTCCTCGCCGCGCCCCGCGCCGCAGTCAGCGCTACGCTGCATGGCTGGAATCTCGTTTCCGCCGGGACGGCTTTTTTGTGCTCGAGCCGGGCCGGGCCGGGCCGGGCCGCGAGGTCCTCCTCCTAGAGGCGCCACACCGCCCCGCTCCGCGCCGCGCGGCCCAGCGCGGTGATGCCGAGGCGGAAAAGTACGCAGGAGGAATTAATTGAAAACACGCAGTGCGCCCGGCCCTGCCCGGCCCGGCCCGGCTAGCTTGCAGGAGTAGTCGCGGCTTGCGGCGGTGACGCGGCGCTGCGCGGTGCGGCGGCGCGGTGCGCCCGAGTGGAGCGAACGGGATTTGTACTTATACTTCTGCTGGCGCTGGCGCTGCCGCTGCTCGTGGATTCGGACCCGACTGCCGCCGCCGCTGCTGCTGCCGCTGCTGCGGTAACGGCAGAGTTTAACGCCGACATGACCGCGCGGATCCGATTTCGATAGCCGCTCTGCACACCGCCTCTCGCACACGGAAAAGTAATAATGGGTTTACGTACACGGCGCGTCGCACGTACGTACAGCGAGCGAATCTCAAAATCACTCTATTTCCGTGTTTGACCACATCCGTTCGTTATTTGCTCTTTGGGGGAGTGGTCTGGCCGGGCCGGGCCGGAGAGAGCGAGAGCCGACTGCAAAGCGATATAATCGATGAGAGTTTCCGAACTTACTCCCCGCATCCTGGGCATTTAACATCATACGTTACACATATTTTTATGGTCATCGGATCGGGTCGACATCAATTAGCGTAAAGGTACGTTTGCCAGTCTGTAGGGTGAACACATGTAATGACATGTAGCCTGGTCTGGTAGGCAGGCGGCGACACCACCCGCTGCACCACAAAACAGTGCTCCGTGCTGCACTTTTTGCCTATGTACTTTTCCGCCGCCACGCTGATCCGGAATAACCCCTCGCCTTACCTGGCCTGCGCGGCGCGCGGCGCGCGCTCCACTGCCTCTGATTACAGGTACAGTTACACCGTGTTACGTCCCCCCCCCCCCACCTCTCTCAGCTGCCTCAATAACGTGCGCCAGTCAGCCCCGCGCCATGCCGCCGTGAACTTGGCCTCCACCACCGTGAACCTTCCTCCTCCTCTCCAACTGCCCTGCCGCAGCCCCCGGACCGTCTGATTGCGCGCCGCGCTCCGGAATGGACATGTGGGCCTGCCTGGGGCGGACTGGGGCCCCCGTGGGGGTCAGCACCCCTGCCCCAGCCGACCCGGCCGGCCCGGCCCGGCCCCGCCGCGGCCGCACTAGGATAGCATTAGATTACACTGGCCCCGCCCCGCCCCGCCCCGCCACACACTCCCAAGTACCCCAGTAGCTCATCCCAGTGGCCGCGCTGCAAATAACGCAAGTAGTTAAAGAAACAGTTCGCAGGCCTACCGAGGCGGGGCGGGGCAGATATGTTGCAAGGGTGAGGCGGGAGACGGGGTACGGGCAAGCGCTTGCCCCCCACCCCGCTACGCCTCTCTCCCGGTGCAGATCAATAAAGGCGGCCCGAAAATAACGCGCGTATAATTATAATTGCACACGCGGGTTATCCAACAATATCGCATGCGAGGCGCATTATGTGTGTGGTAAGTCGAGTGAAGCGGCCAATAAAAACAAATAAAAAACGCCGTCGCGTCGGTAGGCCGTTTTTTTTTTTGTTGTTTTATTATTTTTAAGAAAGCATTTTTTTTATTTCCTTTTTGTTTCACTTAGAGAAGCAAAAAGGTTGCGTGTTGGAAAAAAAAGGAAAAAAATGAAGTGTATAAATAAATAATGAGTAACGTTTGCGGGACTTCCTGTAACAAGCAAAGGACTGTGTGTCAGTGAGAGTAAAGTCCCACAGCAAGTCCCACGGGGACGGGGACATGGGAGGGACGGGGGCGTGGCGGGGCGGGGCGGGGAGGCGTTCCTCCGAAGGGCCGTGGCGTAGAGCGGGGCCGACCTCCCACGACACACACACACACCTGGGCGCCGCTCCACGCCGCTCACGCGTGTGGACCGACGGTACGGCCGGTGCCGTTCATTGAATAACGTTTACGGCCCGTTTAGAGAGTTTTACGAGCCTTATTTCCAACACGCACGTTTATTTATCTTTATTTTCCGTCCCAGTTCCGAGCGCTGCGGGGGAGGGGAGGGGAGGGGAGTGGAGCGTGTGCCTGGCGTGCACAAGTGCAGTGTCGGGTTGGGCGGCGCGTAGGAGAAAGGGCACAGGGCAGAGGTCGGCGCGAAACCCGGAGGCGGGGCCGGGGCGGCGAGAGCAAATAGCGCGAGGAAAAGATTTCCATGCGATAAATACGCTTTAGCACCACTTTTCCCTAGGGCTAAGCAGAATGTACTGAAATCTTTTTTTTTTGTTCTTTTTTATGAGAGTCCACGAGAAGGAAAAGGAGAAGCAGAAAAAGAAAAGAGCAAGCTTTCGATGCCAGAAAATTGCCGACCGCGGTTCATCCAATAACAAGCCGCCGCTGATCAAGCGCGATTCAACGCGAAGATTACCGGACACGCCGACTGGACTGCAACAGGTAGTGCACGGTGAGCTTAAGCCGGTGACTGGGCGGGGCGGGGGGCGGGGCGGGGCGGGGTAGGGCAGGGCAGGGCAGGTCTGGGAGAGGTTTCAATCAAACTGTGTCTTGCCCCTTTCACTCGGCCTGGCCTGGCCTGGCCTGCAGCAGGATCCTTATCCCTCGCCCTGGGAGCGCAGGCATAGCGCAGCGCAGGGCGGGGAGTGCAGGACATGGCGCCACACTGGCGCTGCAGTTAAGTCGGTAATTACTATTACTGCTCTCCGTTTGGCCATAAGACGCGCTTGAACCCGCGAGTCTGCAGCGATGCGGAAAAGCAAGGGCAGCAGGCAGGAGAGTGCGTACGCCACATTCACATTTTATATGTGATCGCTGCTTAGTTGTGATTTATCCGCGCCCTTAACTTATTTTCAGCTCAAGCTTAAGTGAGAGTTTCGTTAAGTAACTAAGGCACACTGCACGAATTCCCGCCGCCACGGCATGTCACGCTGGGGCGGCCATCCGTCAGCTGCTGCAGTACAGCCCGGCCCGGCCGAGGCCCCCAGCTGCTCGGCGCTGAGGACGAACGATGCGCATGACTGGGCCCAGGCCGCTCCGCGCCACGCCGCGCCCCGGGGACGAGCGTGCGGGCGTACGGGCGTACCCGCTCCCGCGAGCGGGGGCGGGCGGGATAGAGACGGGCGCGTGGACGCACAGGGCGGCGCCCCGCCGACGCCCCGCGCCCCGTGCGCGTCAGCGCACTAATTGAAAGGCGACGCCGCAGCGACGCAACGCGCGACGCCCCAGCAAAACTCTTGAGCTGCAGCACACGCCACTCGCACTGCGGCCCTCCATCCATACTGGGCGGGGCAGGGCGGGGCGGGGCGGCGGAGGCAATCGCCGTGAGAAGATCGCGACAGGTCGGCCGGCCTGGGGTGTGGCATGGCGTCGTCGGAGGTAATTCGTCTCTGTGCGTCCCCCGCGCCCGCCCGCCCGCACCCGCACCCCGCGCCGCCGCCGCAGACATGGCCTTCGTTATGCAATCGCCGCACACCAGCACCACCACCGCCGCCGCCAACATCACCGCGGCGCTCAAAGAGAAACAAAAATTATCCAAAACAAAGTGGATACTTCACACCTGCAAGGCGAGGCGCGGCGGCAGTGCGAGGGGCCCCGGCAAATCGGGCCGGACAGTGATGCATGAGCCCGATTTGTCTCTGGTGTACTGGAGGCGATGAGGCGGGGAGAGCGGAGGTGGGGGGGACTCGTGTCCCTCTCATTGCACGTCGCATTCGGCGGGGCGGGGAAGGGAAGGACTCTGCGGGTCGCGCCGAGGGTCAAGGTCATAAAAAGGAAAGTTGATCAGCCGGCGCGGCGCGGCGCGGCGCACCCCGATGGCCGGCGATAACAGACGGTCTGGTCTGGTCGGCACACACGGCGGCGCGCAGCGGGGCGGGGCGGGGCGGGGCCACGGCCCCCCGCCTCCTGGACAAATGAGATGGGCGGGTGAGAGAGGTGGCCGTCGTGGCAGCTGGGCCCAGTGAGTGTCCGCGGGGTAGGGCCCTCTCTGCCGCGCCGGGCCGGGCGCCGCCCCGCCCCGCACCGCCGCACAACGGGACGCCATGCCCGGCCAAGCCAGGCCGGCCAGGCCCGAGGCCTGCGAGCCTCCCTGCGATTTGAACACGCTGAAGTGGCTGGAGGGCCCCCTCGCCCCGCCCCGCTCGTCCCGCCCCTGTACCGCTCGGCTGACGAAGGCGTGCGACTGGCGTGGGACCAGAGACCGGCCGCCGGGGGGGTTCCCCCTCCCCTCCCGTTATGCCGGCCGGCATGCAGTAAACTAGATCTGCATGAGCTTCAGGTGCAGCCGCCCAACAAGTTCCGGTGCGAGGCGAGGCGCGCGGCGCGGGGTTCCTGCCCGGCTCGCGCCCCAACACGGCCCGGCCCGGCCCTTGTCACACGGTCGGCTTCCCCAGCATTCCGGTCTCTTCATCCAGTCTCTGGCCCGGGTTCGACTCCCGGCGGAGCGCGAGAAATGTAATGTGAGAACCATTGTGCGAACAACGATGTCCTGCGATTACCGGACTACGGGAATTCTTCATCCTTTTTTTCTTCAGCGCATCATTTCGCACTCCGCTTTACCCGACCGGCGAGGTATGTTCCGCTCGTGAGGAGTATTAATCGAACACCCCCTCGTCAGGCAGGCTTGCCGAGGCGCGGCGTGGCGCGGCGCGCCCCACCGCAACATGCATCCACTTACTTGTGTGAGCGTGGCCGTTGGTCTTGATGTGGTTCATGTGATTGTGGTTGTGGTTCGCGTGGTTGTGGTTCTGGTGGATCCCTCCATTGCTGGTGGTTCTCATCATGGACGTGTTGCGCTGCATCTCGTTGCCGCTGGCTGCGGGTTAATATCCGTATTCCGGGCTCGGCTTTATCCAGGCTTCTTCATCCCAGGCTCTAGCCAGGCAGGATGCACCACTAGTAGCGCACTGTTCGCGCCGCTCAGCGACCATCACACGGGCCCCCCGCCATCCACGACCAGGACGACACTGCGGGGCGGGGCGGGGTCGGGCCTAGTCACTCCGCTAAGCGCACCAGTCACTCACAGCGTGACACTGTCACTCGCGGGCCGGGTAGGGGGCGCGGCGCGGCGCGCTCGTCACATGTCGCGGCCTGCTGCGGAGGACGTCGCGGAGCCGAGCGGAGACGGGCGGAGCGGGGCGGGAAGCAGAGGCGAGCGCAACTGAGGACCGCCTCAGCCGGCGCATGGCACGCCACTGAACGGAGCCGAGCCGCGGCGCGCCGCGCGGCAGCCGGCCGGCCGCGCCGCGCCTACCCCTACCACAGCGCGCCTTGAGGTGCCGGCCAGCCGGGCGGGGCGGGGCGGGGCGGGGGGTGGTGGGGACGCCTGCACTCGCACCAACCACCGCCTAGCAGACGACGGGGGATGCGGCGTGCGGCGCTTGCTAGGACGTCCGTGCAGTGACGTGGCGTGCCGAGCGGGGCGCCTTGTTTTGGTTCCGCTCTGTCTACTGGAGGGGCGTGGCGGGGTGGGGCGGGGCGGGGCAGTGAGCCCCCCAGGAGCCCTCCTTCGCGGCCGCGCCCGACGCACTCAGTGCATCCAACGGCTCCTGCAGAACCATTTGTCTTGGCGAGGAGAGGTTTGCGGAATTTGCCTTTCCTGCTTCCCAAGTTCTACTTGCGATGGTTAATGCGCCTTCATCCAACGGGCTTGCAGCACGTGGTTGCTGCAGCTCGCGGCGCCGATTCGAGAGCAACGCCGCAGCTGACTGACGCGGCGCTTAAGCGCGCATGCGCAGTGCGAGAGACCGCGAGCGGGGCAGGGCAGAGCAGGGCCAGGCAGGGCGCCGCGGCGCGGAGCCTGCAGGCCTGGGCGCCCCGGCCCGGCCCGGCAGGGCAGGTGCGATAGAGGTCGATGCCTTTCTTTGGCCCCGCAGCGCAGCGCAGCTGAGTCCATATGAGAAATGGGGTCACGTGAGGCGAGCGAGGCGAGGCGAGGCGACAAAGTGCCATGAGTGTGCCGGGCAGACCAGTGTTGTACGTACACTGTGTTGTGCAGGTCTGAGGTCAGAGGCGTAAGGGCATGTGGCAGGACAAGGACCTCCCCCAGCCTCCCAACGCCACCTCGCCTGCGAATAAAAGATCAGGGACGATTTGCGGCTGCAGTGCCGTATGTCCTGCCTCCTAATACGAATACCCACTATCCATCCTCCCTCACACAGACGTGCGACAAAAACAACAGCCGCAACTCTTTTCTTTTGGTTCGCGAGGGAGTGAGTTGGGTGGCCTAACTAACGGGCGCTCAGTGGATCCGTCGCAATGTACGATGGGTTGCCTACCGGTACGGCTGTGTTACTCCAGGCGTACTGCACCTGTCGGGCCGTGGGGCTCGGCGCCGTCTTTGAGCAACCCATCTGACACTGCTGATGTAGAATGGGTTGCCTACCTGCACAATTGCGGGCGCTTGCAGTGGCGACTTGAGCTACTGCCCGGTGCTGTCGTTGAGCGAGGTAAGCGCGCACTTCGTGCGAGTGATAGTGGACATATGCCGCCAAGCCCTCTCCGCCCGAAAATAAAATTCAACAAGTCCTCCCGTATACAGTTACTGTTTTACACACTGTTATATGAGTCGCACAGCAGCCCAGCCATTTGCGCTGGCTTCAAGGTTGGAGAGAGTGGGAGAGGAGACGCTCGGTACGGCGCCCGGTGCACGCCTGCCGCTTCGACCGCACGCCGCCCGGAGCGCTGGCGTCGCCGTCGGCGTGGTGCCTTTGCCGGGGCGCGGGCGCGGAGGCCGGGGCCGGGGGCGGGCAGGCCAGGCCGCGCCCGCGCCAGCCAGCCGCGCGCGCCGGCTCCGCTCCGCGCTCAGTCCGTCTTTAGCGGAGCTGTTTGGCGGAGGGGCAGGGCAGGGGCGTAGCCAGGGCGTACGGTTGGGCCGCTCCGCTGTGCCTCCCGCTGTGGTCGCGAGTGCGTGTGTGTGTTCACCCCGCGTGCTCAGTCTGCCGCGTGCGCTCGACGGTGACACTACCGGGAGACCAGCAGCTAGGGCCCGTCGCCACCGGCGTGTTCGCGAGTGCGTGCGTGTGTGTGTACGAGCGCGTGTGATCACGAGTTGCAAGTGCAGTGACAGTAGACGTTACCACAGTAGTGCGCGAACGCGTGCCCGAGATCGTCAACGCACACCAAAACGCCGTTCATAGTGGATTTTTCTTTTCGATAAAAAGGTAAGAATTGGGGCCGTGAGAGGGAATTCCGAGTTAAGGTCGCCTGCTCGTACAGACGGGCGCCACGACGCGAGTCGACGCCCGGCGCGGCGGCGGCGCCTGCTCAGCCCGATCCTCAACGACTGTACTCCGATGGGTCAGCTGATGTCATTGAAGCGCAAAGACATTCACCAGTTGGTCCCGCCCCGCGGTGCGCTGGCGCCGCGCCGCGCTGGTCGTGAGCCCACATATAAGTTAAACCCGGGGCGCTCCGCGGTGTTATTGCCACTGCACTGTACGTACGCTGAGCCCACCGGAGCCGCATCATCGTCACGCAAAAAAAAATACAGTAGCGGTCACACGTAACGCTTTTTTCCCGTGTAGACAGAATAGTACAGAGCTTATCGTAAAAAAAACCTAACAAGAAGCGCAGGCTAAAATTTCGTGCACAGTGTTTTGAACAACGTTGAAAAATGAAGCGCTAAGTTTTCGGCAGCAACGGACTCACCTCTTGTTGTGTATATGTAGAGTTGCCGCAATAAAAACTCGCCGCCAGTCGAATCGGGTCGGCCCCCCGGGCACAGCCCCCTCCGTGATGAGGACAATGGGGTGGTTCCGGTGGCCCGCCCCGCAGACACCTGGACGCGTGCGCCGCCGCCGCCTCAGGCTCACAGATCTGTAACAATCGCGTCGGAAAAAAAATCAAACAAACGGTTCTTGCATATTTTTTGTGTAGTGGGCGGGTGGAGCCGGTAGGGCACCCTCCAGTCACGCGCCCCTATCGGCGGGGGAGGTGGGGGAGAGGAAGAGGGGGGCGGTGAGGTTCGCGAGGAGAGGACCGCCTGACCTGGCCCGGCGGTGCGTGCAGCTGCGTGTCGCGCCGCGCCCGTTGATCGGGATGCCATAATCACCGATTTGAACAAAAGTGGGGAGGCGACTGCAGCCAGGCCAGGCAGCCTTCCCGGCCGCCCCGCCCCACCTCGCCCCGCCCCGCCCCCATAGCCCAACGCCCTCCACTGCGGCGCGGGGACCGTTGTTGCGTTTTTCGCCGCGACGTGAAATAAAGGTCTCGCCCCCTGCCCGTCACGACGTCCGTGAGGATTGTCTCCTTGAAGCGGAGCCGCCCAGCCCATCGGCCCAGCCCGGCGGCGTGGCGTGGCGTGGCGTGGCGTGGCGTGGCGTGGCGCCGCGGGAGAGCTGCTTGAGACCTTTCCAACTGGACAGCGGCCCTTATAGAAGCAGTGTGATTAATGACGGCCCAGCCGATCGAGTCCGGACCACACCGCCGCATTGGCGTTATGCCCGGCAGCAAGCTCCATACCGTGCAAGTAATCCGGGATCTCAGAAAAAATATATCCCTAAAAGTTGAGTGAGTGGCGCTCGCGAGGGATCCTCGGCGTTCTCACGACAAACACACGCGCATTGTCTTTGGCTGGGCCGGGCCGGGCCGGGCTGTTCCGTCTGGCATGGGGCTTAGCTCAAGGCCCACCGTAGCAATATCGCCCTGGGACGAGATGAGCCGCGAAGGTGTGGCAACCAAACGGCCCGCAGCTCACTTCATTCTTTTTACTCCCTTTTTTTTTTTTAGAAATTTTTTTTCCCTCTGTGATTCTGGCGTCATTTGTTTTGTGGGAGCCGCGGTGGTGTTTCCAAAACGACGGGTTTGTGAGGGAGCAGCATTACCTGTAATTTTTGTCGCTACGAAAAATTTAGATAAATTGAAGTACATGCAAAAGTTAGATAAATGGGTATGCACTAGACACACGGCACGGCGTGCCAACTCGTTACATGGTTGCCAGTACGCAGCGCGGCCAGAGCACCCACGCGCCAAACCTATCACCGCGCGAACATGTGATTTTGATCTGACATTTCTCCATACAGCCGCAGCCGGGAGCGATAATAATAAAAATAATGCTAAGCAATAACCTAATGTGTACGACAAAATATGCACTTACTAGTGGGTGCACCCCGACGAGCACGGTGGTGTTTTTGTTTACGTCCTGGGGAAGGAGTGCGTGCGGGAGGGGGGGGGGAGAGGTAGATCTCGGCCCGGTCGGCAGGTTCGCATCGCATCTGGCCGCGTCCGCCTGGCCTGGACTGGCCCGGCCCGGCATAAACTTCACCTTGACCCAGTGGGTTAGTTGGGGCGCGCTACTGCCACTGCCACCGCCCCGGCGCAGCGCGCCGCCCAGCCGCCCGGAGGAGGGAGGGGAGGGGGGGGGGCTGTACCGGCCCGGTTGGTATTACAACCTGTTACACGCACGCGTGCCCCCACCATGGAGGCCCTGCCGCTGCTCCGGGCCTCTCACGTCAGCGCCACTCGCTCTCTCTAAAACTAAAAGAAAAACTGTCTCTCTCTCTCTCTGTCCCATGCACGGCGCCGCTCCTCACAGTGTACGCTATCAATCGCGGCGTTTACGAAATTCGATATGATTTCGCTGCAGCTGCCATGCCGCAGCGCGGCGCAGCAACATCAGCTCAGCGCAGGGCTGCTGGGCCCAGCAGCTGCTCATCGCTCAAAAAGTGATGTTAATCACGTCTGGTGTTGTCTCCATCTGCACGGGGCAGGGGCGAGGCGCGGCGGAGTGGAGCGGACCAGGGGGAGGGGAGCAGATGGCTCGAAGACGGCTCTGATGGTGGCGATGGTGATGATGATGATGATGATGCCGCGCGTGTTACCTCAGCTCGGCCGCCAGCCCGCGGGCCGGTCCGGTCCGCTCCGCTCCCGCCCGGGTGAAGGCCAACGTCCGGCCGTCCCGCGGGCTCCGGGCTCCCTAGCAGCCCCCGGGCCAGGCACGCCCAGGCCATCCAGTAGTGCCGGCAGAAAAGTGGAGAGAGGGAATTCCGCTCACATTTGCGGCGGTGTAGAGAGGACTCGCGCCTGTCGACCAGGCAACCCGGCGGCACCGGTGTATGGCTGTTGCCTAGTAAGCAGGCGGGACGGCTGAGGCCTGCCTTCCCCACACTACTGGTTTATCGTGTCCAGCTACCCTCATCATTTGGTCTAATGCCGCGCGTGTTGTCGTGTTGCAGATGGCGGCGAGGGTGCCGGCGGCGCGCTCGCCCTGCGTCCTGGGCGCGGCGGGAGGGCGGCTGACGGGGTAGCCGTGCCGTCCGGGACTGCCGTGGGGTGCACCGGGCAACATCGGGGAGGGGCGGGGCGGGGTGGGGTGGGGCCATCAGTGTCGCCGCATCGGCGGACCGCATCTCCACCGCGAGTTTATCGGGACGGTCCGATCACCAGCACCAGCGCGCTGTAAGAAAGAACTGCCCGGCCGGGCCGCGCGAAACAAAAAAGCTGTCAAAGTGAAGAGGAGAAGGAGGAGCATCGAGTGGCTCAAGTAGTGTCTCATCGCAGCAGCATCGCGGCGCCGCGACGCGACGGCAGCGCCTCTTTCGTCAGGATATTACGGGATTACCATCGGCGGCGGCGCAGCGCAGAGCAAGTGCAGTGGCAGCGTCGGCACAGGAAGGTAAGTGACGGGACGGGACGGGACGGGACGGGCGACTGCTCGGCAGACAGTACTATGAAAGCTTGTTAAAAAGAAAAACCGCCCACACTCTTCGAGCTGACCGTTCGCACTGCACGGCACGGCACGGCCGCAGCAGGGACCTCTCGAGTGTCATCGTCACCTTCGACTGTCAAACTGGTGTGTCGCGGCGCGGCGCGGAGCGGCGCTCTGACCTTTTCCCAAACGCTACTACTGCCTACCGCCATGTGTGACGGGACGGGGATAGGAGGCCGATGGCCGACCCGAAGTGCGAGGTCGCTTTTTTCACCCAGCGCCCCTAGTTCCTCTCCCGTCTCCCGCCACCGCGCGGCCTCGCTCACGCACCGCGGCCACAAGAGAAGGTGGTGTGTCGCCTTCTAATATTCTTTCTTAACAAAATGAAAGAAAAATGCGGTCCGCGCGCAGGGCTTTCATTGAGCCGCGCTGCTGCGCGACCGCAGCGCGGCGGCACACCTGCACTGCCTCGCGGCGCGGCCCGGGCTGCATTCGGGGAACAGAGCGGTCGCGGCTGAGCCGCTGCACGGTATGCCAAAGTCAAAGTCCGGCCCGGCCCGGCCCGGCCCGGTCCGCCGGCCGCAGGCCGCGAAAACGATCTCGCGAGCGACCATATCGGCAAGCGCGTTCGGATCGGCGGAGGGGGGGGGGAGACCTTGGTCGTCTTTCACGCCGCTCACCGCACCGCCTCGCGGTGCAGCTACAGCAGGCGGGTGCGCGTGTAGCAGTCGCCAGGACCGCCGGGACCACCGCCAGAGCCGCGCCGCGCCGCGCCGCGCCACCCGTCCACCAGAGACCCACACGCGCGGGCAGAGCAGGGGAGTCAGCAGCTTGAACTTAAGCTCGCGGCGAAAAGTTTTATGACCTCTAGAAAAGTTTCGTGGACATGAAAGAACTTTGGGCACAGCTCACCGCAGGGTCCATAAAAAGGGACATTTTGTCGAACCTCGATCCCACGAGTGCATCGCCAAGAAGGGTAAAGTAACGCGCCTTGCTCGCCTTGCTTCTCGCCAACGATACCGCGATCATAAAGCCTCCCGTAGGGGCCGGGCCGGGCAGGGCCGGGCAGGGCGCGGCGGGCACGTGAGTAGCGAGCAGGGTGAACCTGAAGGCAGGCCGCGCTCTCTGCCCTGCTACGGCCGGGGCCGCAGCCGCGGCCAGGAGATCAGATGGCCCATTGTGGCTCGCGTTGCGCGTCCAGCGGGGGGAGGGAGGAAGGGGTATGGGTGCCGGCTGCAGGGCGCATGCACAGTGCAGGCGCGAGGACGCACCGGGCAGGGCAGGGCCAGCACGCGCCGGGGTGAGGCCATCCTCGTCCTGCACACGGCCAGGACAACTGTCGGCACGCGCAGGGAGGGGTTTATAGGGGCTTTGTTGTTGAGCTGCTCCGATAGGAGAACCATGTGCCGGCAGGCAGACGTGAGTCGTACAACGCCGCAGATAAACTAAATTTTTGTTGTTTTCTCCATTCTCTTCTCCTTCTTCTGCCTTTCTCTCTCGCACCTGCAGCCGAGGCCACGCGTCTCGCCCGACCTGCAGGCCCGGCCGTAAGCAAATACATGACGTAAATGCACCGGCGCGTTGGTATAATTAAGACCCAGCAGGACTGTCACGGCTCACGGCGGGCCGCGCTCGTCCTGCGGCGGCCTGCTGGCCTGCTGCGGTGTCCTGCCGAGACAAGGGCCTGACTACACTACAGGGCCGCAGCAGGGGGTTCGCGCCCACCTACACACTAACGCCCCCCGCGGCGGGCGCTGAGAGGGTGCCCCGGGGCGGGGCGGGGTGGGGCGGGGCGAGGCGCTGGTGCTGGTGCTCGTCCGTCCCGCCCATTGTGTGCGAATGGCCTACCTACCTCGCCCAATCCCGACAAGGTCACTGGTCCTAAACACCGCGCCGGGGCCGGGGCCGGGGCCGGCCGCCCTTCCGAAGGGGAGGGGGAGAGGGTAGAGAGAGGAGCGAGGAGGTACAAGAAAGGTAAACACAGCCGCAACACACACACACACAGAGGTGGGCGCTGCAGACACACCTAACACAAACGCGTTTAATGACAAGGCTGGCCCGGCACAGCACGGCACGGCCCGGCACGGACAGCTCACGCGATGTTCGATAATTCAATATTTGGCGATGGCTCAATCTCCAGGGCTGGAGGGCGAGTGCAGTGCTGCTGGGCCGTGGCGTGGCCGGGCCGCCTGAGCGATACTATGGAGGCCGCGCCGCGCCGCGGCGCACACTCCTGGCTCAATTCATTTCGGCGCAAAGCGTTTCTGCATGGGAACCAGCACGAGCGGTATGAGAACATGCGCAGTGGCGCCGCGGCGGGAGGGGGAGGGGGAGGGGGAGGGGCGCACTTGAAGCGCGGGCGAACAGGTCTCAGGTCTCACACACACTCGATAGCGCAGCGCCGAGCGTATAGAGGCCGGTCACTTTTTCATCAAACGGGTCCTTCGCCGTCGCAGGGGAGAGAAAAATGTCAACGTCGTGAAACAAAAATGGGAAAAAAAGGGGGGAAACTGGTGAAAGAAATTATATGGCCTTCACATCGGAAGAAATTGTTAAACCGGTTTTAGCAGCTACCAATATGCTTGTCTATAAGTTTTTTTTTCTTTGTAAAAAATAAAAACTGACTGATTCTGTATGTGAGGATGCAATAAGCTGGCCACCTGCCGCCACCCCCGTCGGCGACCTTGCCGTGTCGGGCAGGGCTGAGGGGGCGGTCAGTGACCCCGGCCCGGACGAGCTGGGCCCCCTAGAGCTGGTGCCCCCGGCCGGGGCGTACCCGTGCCGGCCCCTCCCGGCCCGGGTCAACAACTCGTTTGGGATGACGTGAGCGATGATCTCCACGACTGCTTGCTTATTGCGACACTCGCGCGCTGATGCTGATCATCTCCCGCGCGGAGAGCGGGAGGAGGAGGCGCGTCCATAATGATGTTTCTTTTTTAAAACCCCGGTGGAAAGAAAATTAAAACTGGTCGAGGGGACGGAGTGGAACCCGCCGCCGGGCCGGGACGCAGTATGCGCCGCTGCCCTGCACCTCTCTGGACAACAAGAGGCGGTCTCTCTCGCACCTGTGCGCCCGCACAGCGACACTGGCGGCCACTGCCAGCCCCGCGCCCAGCCCCGCGCCCCGCGCTCGCAGCCCTGCGACCTCACAGGATTTATGGGGGCGGTGCCCTCGCGCGCGCAGCGCTACGCCCCGCCACCGGCTAGCGCGGCGCCGGCCAAAGGGCCCGGCCGGCCGGCCAAAGGACACCGAAGGGCCGTCGACCCCAGCATGGCCCAAGCCCGTCGCGGCGCCCAGCGACGCACCTGGCACCGCCCCTCCCCCCTCCCGCTCCATACGGAACGTTTATTTTGGAGTCGTTTCGTGGACTTTGATGGCCGTCCGGAGGGCGGAGGGGGCGTAAAAGTGCCGAGCGCAGGTCTGCGAGGTCAGTGCAGAGGGTGGGGGAGGGGGGTCACCCCGGGCGAGAACCAACCCCAGCAGCGGGGCCGCGGCGTGGCGCGCAGCCCCTAACCGGCACGAGCCGCCGCACTGCCAGCTGGTCCAGATAAGGAAGGAGGGAAAAGAAAAATCGGAATGATGACTTTTGATATCCGGCGGGCTATGGAGCGCGGCAGTGCAAAGCCCCGGCGCGCCGCGCCACAAGACTTTCACTGCGCAGGTTACAGAGCGCGCGCGGGTCGTTCGCCGGCCTCGGCGCGGCCACGACAGTCTCTTATGCACTGCCTTTTGGCTGACGGATTAATTCTGCGTGAAATAATTCATACCTGTGCGTCGACCCGAGACGGCGCGAGGCGCGGCGGCAGCACTGCCCGCCACTGCCGGCCCGGCCCTAAGGGACGCGAGCCCTTTGCTTATTTCGGTGCGGCAAGGTCACGTAATTGTATCGTTTCGCATTCAAATAATATCAAATAATAATAGCCGGCGGGGCGGGGCGGGGAGGGGCGGGGCGGGGTGGTCCAGCGGGGCGGCGGCGACCTGCCGTCGCCTTGGTCCACTTTCAGCCCCGGCCGGCGCATGCAGCCACCCCGAGCACCGCTCCAAACGCGTGCTGATACGCGCGTCACAGCGTGACGCCACACAGTGTAACGTCGTGTGACGGCGCCCGCCGGGGGCTCCAGGACGGCCTCTACAGGGTGATTCATTATTCAAGCATAGCCACAGGCAGTGCCAGGGCCAAGGCCGCCCCCGGCCCGGCCCGCCTGCACCACAAAGCACCTAAGATGGTGCTAAGATAGGTGCTTTGTAGCCTGCACGGAGAGGCGCATCTCATATCGTGTAATTTTGCGCGGTATTTTCGCCAAGTTCACACAGCAGCGGTGCGGCGCGGCGGTGCGCAGGTTTGCCGCGATAAGCGGCGTGTTTCCTCGACATAGCCTTCCACGGCGAGATAACGTGCTTGGCGCGCGGGGCGGGGCGGGGCGGGGCGGGGCGGAGCAGGGCAGGGCTGGGATCAGCAGGGGCAGGGCACACAATGCGTACACCACGGCACCACCAAACACAAGTCTTTCTGTGTACTCGAAATATCTTACAAGGAGCGCGGTGGCGGAGACATGGCGCGGAGGACAAGCGGCAGCGCATCGGACACGCCCCCAAGTGTGCCGAGGTTGCCGCCAGCCGGCACGGCGCCGCAGGGGAGCGCGGGCCGAGCAGGGGGCGGAGCAGAGGGCGAGGGCCGCCACGCGGAAAATTACACAAACATTCACGGGTAATTTTATATCTCCATCACTTGTCATCACGAGGGCCACGAGAGTGGCCGCGGGCCCGGGAGGACGGCGTGAGGTGGTGGGGGAGGAGGAGGGGGAGGGGGGGCTCGAGTGCAGCAGCGGGCGGACGGGATGAATGAACATGTAATGGTGGATGAACGCGTGGCGTGGAGCTGGGCTAAAGATGCGCCTGCTGTTGTAACAGCCGGGCCGGGCCGGGCCGGGCCGGGCAGAGCAGCAGACTGGTGCGGTCATAGAGAAGGCCCCGCCCCACCCCGCCCCGCCATGCCCACCCCAGCCCAGCGCCACGCCCGGCCGAGTGAGCAAATTGAGTAATGACTCCGCTTGTTGTCTGAACAAGAGAAGAGAGCAGGACCGCAGGCTGGCGGTGCGGTGCGGCGCGGTGCGGCGCGGGCGCGGCGTGCACCAGGGGTACATAGTAATCGGACAGGGGGGAGGGGAGGGGAGCGGAGGGGCCCCGAGTCCCCGAGAGGGCGGCCGGCGCGGCGCGGCGCGGCGCGCTGGTCGGTATGCATAAACCGCGTGGCGCAATGATGATGGTCCTTGCGTCAGGTCAGGACTTCCATCCGCCGCGCCGGGTTTGGGCATATCACGACGCCGTGCCCGCGCCGGGCCAGGGGGGCGTCGGGCGTCCCGTCCTCGATGGAGAGGGACGCCGGAAAGCGTCGCGACGCTCCTCCTCGGCGCCCCGCCCGGCCCGGCCCGGCCCGGTGCGGTGCGGGTCGCCCTAGGGCAGGAGCAGACGCAGCAGCGTCACATATTTGGCGCCCCTCTGCTGCTGGGTCGTCGACCTCCCCTCCCTCCATACCCAAACACCCAGAGCTATCCGAGGGCGGGGCAGAGTCCCTCCATATGCCCTTTTCAGTTCCACAAATAGAATCGTAAAGTATTTCTAAAATAGAGAGCAGACGGGGGTGCGGCGCGCGGGGGCGTGTTGGGGAGCTGAGGCATGTCGCCCCACCTCACCCCGCCCCGCCACGCCCCACCACGCCCTGTTCGGTGCACGGCGACGCCGCCGTGGCTCTTCCTCTCCGAGGAAAGTAGGTCTCGACCCGCAACGTGCAAACCCCGACCCGGCGGCGGCGCTGCGCTGCGCGACGCGACGCGCTTACGTCGTATCGCTCCAGAGAGGGAAGTATTCCACTCGCGCTGCGAATAGTCTGCGGCCCGCGGCACCGGCGGCACCTATTGGCAGCCGCAGCAGAGTTCAGCGACACGGGCCCGCCCCGCCCCGCCCGCCCCACTGGAATGCAGCAGGCGGCAATGCAGCAATGCAGCCTTCACCCGAACATGTTTATGGTGTTTCGTTTCGTTTCTCCGCCAAATCTAGCGTTTTCTCGTGTCGTGCTCCGGGGTTGTTCGGCGCCGAGGGATTCGCAAACACAACATGCACCGCGCGGCGCGGCGGGGCGGGGAGGGGTGCAGCGCGGGGTGCGGCGCCCAGTGTGGCGGTGAGCGGATTGAGGGTCGCCCGTTCGCACCGGCGCCGCCGCAGCCACTGCCGCTGCTGTTCCCATACTTTACAGTCTTCACTCGAATCACGGTCGCACTGCATAGCAGTGGAACAATAGGCGCTCCGCCCCCGCACCGCCCCGCCTCCGCCCCGCCCGGACAGCGCGCGGCACGCCGATGCACTACAAGGTGTGCGAATATCGCGTGCAGTTTCTTTTTTTGTGAGCGGCGCGGCGCCAGTAACACACTCTTTGCACTGCAACTAGAGCGTGCTGATAAACGGACACGACCAGAGCGTCGTCGTGCGCCCGTCACACGTCACGTCACACAGCTTGTAGCCGCGGGTGACGGGGTGACGGGCGCGGGTGACTGGACGAGCTAGCCCGGGCCGGCGCGCCCGCGAAGTGAGGTGCCGTGAGGTCTCAATCATGCATGATGCGTCGAGTCATGCGCCGAGTGCATCGGATGGGTCATTAATCCAATGAGGCCAATCACCACAACAGGAGGCGACAAGACAGGCCTGCGGGAGTGGGCGGCTGAGAGTCAACGTCCTGCTGCCCGGCTGCACTGGCTGCGCGCGGCCAGAAGGACCAGCAGGATGTGTGTGGGTTTTAGCCCCTATTTTCCATTGCAATCCCTTAAAGCCAGGAAGCTAAAAAAAAGACACTTGCATAAAACCGAAAATTTTGACACCTTGAGGTAATGTTAATGTGTATGTCGAGGTGGCCGGCCCGCCACGGCACTGACAGGACTTCTCTTCACCCGTCGGGTGCGGAGTTGTCTGAGGTTAGGGTTTATCGCCTTATTGTTCACGGGGGGAGGCCACCACGCCACGCCTCACCGTGGGAAGTGAACGCCGTGCCGAAACGTGTGACGCACGGCCGGCCACCAGGCCCGCGAGGGCTCTCCTGATCGAATCGCGCTGGAGGGCGTGGCGCGGGGTGGCGTGGCGGGGTGGGTCGCGAGCTGGCGGGAGTGAGAACCCCGCCGGCCCGTCCGCCACGCCGCTGGGCGCCCCGCCCCGCCCCGCGCCGTTCCACGTGTAAACAGAGACGCCCGTGACCTTGCGACGATGCGAGCGCTCTCGCTGCTCACGCGGGGCGGGGCGGGGCGGGGCGGGGCGGGGCGGGGCGGGGCGGGGCGGGGCGAGGCGGGCCACCACGGCGGTTCCTCTTGCAGAAAATCCAGCAACAGCAGCACAACTGCGCCTGCACCGCACGCGCGCGCACGCACTGCCGCCTACCCCGCCCCGCCCCGCCACGCCCCGCCTCACGCCCACGCACACGAGCCGGACATGGCCGGCCTGCCCTCCCTGCCGCGGACCCTCCAGTCCACGCCAAGGGCGGGGCGGGGTGGGGCGGGGTGGGGCGGGGCGGGCGGGGCACTCGTGCGTGGCAGGGGACACCAGCACGGCGGCGTTTCTCTTGGCACGGCACCCGCCCGCACCGCACTCCGCACTCCAGCCCCCCGGGCCGGACTAGACTGGGCCCCGTGAGGGTAGGCAGCCACGCGCCATCACTGCCGTGCGGGTCGGCCTATCCCACCAGGGTCGCCTAGGCTGAGAGCGGTCCGCAAAAATAATCCAACCCTGCTGGTGGGATGGAAGTCGGCGTGCTGGGCCGTACGGTACAGGTACGTCAGCGCCCGGGTTGGTAAATAACGAAACACGCCCGGCCCGCCCAGCCCAGCCGGTAATGGTCGAGCGCGGCGCTGCGCTGCGCCCGGCTGCTGCGCCCTAAAGCAGTCAGGGCCAACAGCCCTCGCCCCGCCCAGCCCCGTCCCACTATTTATAGCAGAGTGCTTTTCTCCCTCCCGGGGCGGGGCGGGGCGAGGCGAGGAGAAGCGGGGCTCGGGACTCATTCACAACTGCACGTCCGATTTCGGCGGTTCTGCGCTTAAGCGCACGCAGAGAGTACGTTTGGCGTTTTTTTTTTTTTTTGTGGGGGGGGGGGGGAGGAATTTTTATTTGGGCTGTGCGGCACACCGGTGCGGTGGCGGGTGACGAGACGGACGGGACGAGAAGAGCGTGTAGGACGTCTTGAGGACGTCCCGACCCCTCCGCCGGCCCCGGTGCCTCCGCTGGGCTGACATTGAGCCGCTGGAGGCGCATCGCGTGCCGGCGCCGGCCCGGCCCGGCCCGGGCCAGCCGAAAAAGTAAAAGTGGGCCCGGCCTGAGGCCTCGCCGCGCGCAGCCCCCGCCACGCCCCCCGCCCCGCCCCCAAGACAGTTTATAGCATTGACACTGCGCTCCACCCACAGCATCGACCTACCGCACAACCATAAAGCTTGCCAGCCTGTTCCCCGCGACCTTTGACCCGCCCAGCTGACCGGGCGCTCAGCTGACTGCCACTGACATACAGTCAGCCCGGTCCCGGTGCAGCGCCCTGGCTGCGGTGCGTGTCTGAACCCCCTCCCGCCCCGCCCCGCCAAGTCAGCGAACCGATACTCGGCCAGGGTCAGCTCTACTCGCGGTGCGAGAGCGTCGCACCCAGCCCCGCCCCGCCCCGCGCCACCACGCCTCGCCCCACCCCGCCCCGCCTAACCACGCCCCACCCCACCACGCTACGCCACGCCTCACCCCGCCGCTCAACTCTGAGCGGTGGTGGATGGGCCCGTGATGTAACCGGGATACACTGTCGAAATATCGGAATACGATCGAAATCATGATCGAAATGCATTCCATATCTTCTTCGTTGATGAACTGACCACAGGCAGCGCTAAGCATTGCGGCACCCGAGGCCTGCGGGGCGGGGCGGGGGAGTGCTGAAGAACTGCCTTACTGGAAGTCTGCGCTGCGGCCAAAAGACTAATAATTCCGTTAGGAGAGGTGCATCGCGGGCAGCGCGTGAGTCAGCAATGCAGTCAGCGCGGTGACATAACGTCGCAGCAGCTCGGCCGGCCCAGCCCGGGCCCGCCTGCGACCATTAACGACCATCGAAAATGACCGCCATGCCCGCGCCACTCATTAAATACCCCTTTAAAAAATAATACTGCGCTGAAGGCGCGCCCCCCACCGCGGCGCTGGGCACCACAGCTCGGCGCAGCGTGAAGACTACTTGGGAGGAGAGGAATTGTACATGATGGGATGCAGAACTGAGTCTGCGAAAAACTATGAAATATTTGTCAAACATCCCGCCAGACAAACGGATGTGGTGATGCGTGGCCTGCCCCCGCGCCCCCGCTGTCACAGCACATTGAGACAATGAGCCGGCCTGGCAGTGGGTCAGCTCGGGCCGGAGCAGAGCTGCGCAGCATCTCACAACCAAACACTCCGCCCCGCCCCGCCCCGCCCCGCCCCGCTCCACTCTCACACAGCGTGCGGATGAGAAATGGTGGGGAACAGAAGGGGAGTGATGGTTTCACCGCCTCCGTGCAGAACGTCACTTGAGTCACTTTCCGGCAGTTCCCTTGGCGCCTGGCTCCCTGCCGCCTGCCTGACTGCTGCTGCCGCCGCAAACGCAAAGACGTCAAAGACGCGGCGCCGGCGCCGGCCTGCTGAAAGGTCCCTCGCCCACCCACTCACCACCCGTATCGTCCGTCTCACTCGCACGCGCACACACTCCCGCACCCGCTCTCGTTCCCTCTCTCTCACACACACTCACGCGTGGCCTTGGCGCCGATTCTCACATCACTTACGGCTCACCGCAACAGCAGGCGCCCCCGGGGCCCCCGGGGCCCCCGGGCCTACACAAGGCCCGCAGGGGGGCTTCCTGCTGCCGGTACGGCGGCACTCTGCGCGGACAAACACACTGTAAAAAACATGGTTGAATATTCATGTGCGAAGCAGCGATGATAATTGCGCATCCTCCGCGAATAAAGGCCGGCTCGTCACCGGGAAGCCGGCTCACGGCTCGGCTCGGCTCGCGGGGCGGGCGTGAGGTAGACGGGGCGGGCAGGTCGGCGAGGTGTGCCATGCCCGAGCCGTACCGGCCCGCAGTAACGACGCACTCTCGAATTTGGATCCCCCTCTATTGTGTGCCGAGATGGAGAGATACAAGAGTTAAATGGAGGGGCTTTTAACTGTGGGCAAGGTCAGCGCGACCGGGCGGGGCTGGGCGGGGCGGGACGGCGTGGGGCTCGTTAGCACATGCTGCCGCAGGGGCGGGGCTATGGGCGGGGGCGGGGCAGGGGGCCCATGGGCGCAGTAGGGAAATAAGGCAGCAATCATAAAATCGAGTGTCTTGTCTTGTAGGCGAGGGCGGGGCGGGGCGGGGCGGGGCCAGTCTCGCTGCATCGGCTCTCTCTATATACAGCCATTAGCGTCCCCGAGACAAAAAGATTGCCGGTGGGTGCGCGTGCTGCGGGGCGGGGCGGGGCGGGGCGGGGCGGGGCGGGGCGGGCGGGGCGGGGGCGGGGATATGGAACGCGACCAGACGGTGCACTCTGCGGGACGGACAACGATTGGCAGGGTGGCTGAGGCCAGCAACTCTTTGGGGCTCGTTGGCTTATCCACACTTCTCTAGAATAATTTGTTTTTTAAATTGAGGCATGAGGTAAAGCTTATTTGGTTTTCATCGCGCGTCTCGGCATGTGCATTGAGACGTAACGAAGCGCAGCCCCGCCCCACCCTGCCACCATTAGCCCGGAGCTGGAGCGGCCCGTAACCACCTGGACAGAAGTTAGCGCCGCAGGACAGGGCAGGATTGTGGAAACCGAACAACATAATTTCCAACGAAAATCAACGTGTTCCCTTGAGGGCGCCGCTTCACGTTTCCCTCAGAGTGTCCGATGCGGCCGCCGTCAATCACCCATGGAATGCTCCGCTACGCCGCGCCACCAGGACTCTCTCCGCGGTCGGCCCCGGCTCCAGCCCCGGCTCCAGCCCCGGGGGGCGCGCCGCCCGCGGCTACACGCCCAGGGTATAAAGTCTTTGACGATCCACACGCCGAGCAGACGTGTGTTATTGAGGCTTATGGCACCACCGCCCGGGCTAGGCCGGAGCGGGGTGAGTACAGGCAGGGCACATCGGGGAGATAAGGCGAATGCCGCACCAGCGCTTTTACAATGTCTCGTTTTCTATCCACACAGCACGGCGCGTTGTGTCCGCGCGGTGGTCCCATAGGTCGCGCGCGACTACATCCTGGGCGCGCCCCGCCCCGCCCCCTGTCACGCTCTGCCGCCGCGGCCTTGGCCGTGACGGGGGGCGTAACGCGCGCGCGGGGCTCGCGGCAGCGTTTCCCACATGGTAACGCTGCGTACGTGATTAAGTACGCCCGTGATGGATAGCGTAACGTCTCTGCGGGAGGGGCCGCGGGCATCCCGTGAGCGCTGCAGGTGAGCGCTGCATGCGAGCGCCGCCGGCGACGTGATGGGCTAGGCCGGGCGCCCTCGGGGGCTGCCTTGTTATTAATTTGTAGCTCATCTCGTCGTGCTCTTCACAATGTACCGCCTCCCCGTGCCCCATGTATCTCATCGAGACACGCGGCGCCGCGCAGCGCAGCGCCGGGCCGGGGCAGGTTTTGTTGACGTCGGCGCGAGCCGCCACGCCCTGCCACGCCCCGCCCCGCCCCACCGCGCCCCACCAGGTTCTGCCCCGCGGGTCGCGCGGCTGGCTGCCAAGACTGGTCGGGTAGGCCCGCCCGAAAGTTGCTGCTGCGTCGGCACCACGGCAGTACAACGGGGGTGTAGCTCAAATGGTAGAGCGCTCGCTTCGCATGTGAGAGGCACGGGGATCGATACCCCGCACTTCCAGGTTCGATCATTTTTTGAGAAGTGTGACCGTTAGTCTTTACAGCGCGGCCTGGAGTCAGAAACTGGTTCAGCTCGGCCAGTGAATTGGGCAGAAAGGGGGTGTAGCTCAGATGGTAGAGCGCTCGCTTAGCATGCGAGAAGTACGGGGATCGATACCCCGCACCTCCAGGTTCGATAATTTTTTTTTAGAGAAGTGTGACCGTTAGTCTGGACCGGTAACCTGGAGTCAGGAACTGGTTCAGCTTGGCCAGTCAATTGGGCAGAAAGGGGGTGTAGCTCAGATGGTAGAGCGCTCGCTTAGCATGCGAGAGGTACGGGGATCGATACCCCGCACCTCCACTTTTAGTAATGTAAACTACTTGCTTTGATTTATAAGAAGTAACACTGTTTTGCCCCGTACGTCAGGGTCAGGCTTGACCCTGACACCCCGGGAGCATACGGCACCCGACATGACAGCTCGCGCGCCGGTAAAGTGCTTGCTGTCGCTGCAGCAGCCTCGCGCCGGCAACGCCACGCCACGCCACGCCACGCCAGGCCTTCCCCCGCGTCCACCTTTTCCCACACTATCGAACCCATTTCCGCATGCCTGGTTGGCGGTCTGAGCGCTGCTGCTGAGCCGTGCTGAGCGGTGCTGAGCGGTGCTGAGCTAGGCTTAGCTATAGCCGCAGGTCCGGTCCGGTCGTGGGCGGGTCGGCACCACGCCACGCCTCCACGCCCCCGGAGACCCCTGGCCGGCAGGCCGGCCGGTTAACCCTGGCCCAGCCGCGCCCGACCCAGCCCGGGTGTTGCCGCGTGCCAGAGCGGCGTGCCAGGCCAGCAGCAAGCACCCCAGGCAGGCCGGCCCTGCTGGCCGCGTTCAGCTACAACGCTTAGTTCACAATCTCAATGCTGATTTATCGATAGGGATTTTTCTCCTGCCGTTTCCCAACAGAGCGGGCCGGGTAGGGCGCGCGTGGGGCGTGGGCGGCGGGCGTGTACCCTGGACGGCCTGCCCTTCCGCCCGGTCGGCACCCGGTAGTGGTAGTGCTGAGGCTGCTGTGCGCAGGGCCCCTACACCCACGCCGCCCCGCCCCACCCGGCCCGGCCCGGCCTGAGGTTAGAGTTCGCACCGTGTGCAGTGCGCCGCTTGCACAACGTGCCCGGTCGGCCGGCCAGGCCCGAGCAGATACCTTCATCTGCCCTTCTCGACTGGGCCGCGCCGCGCCGCCGCCGTCGCGTGACCATGCAAAATAACACTTGAGGCCATGCGTCTTTTCTATTTCTGCTTCGATAGAGCATTTGCTGCAGTTTCCCTATTTGACAATGTGGGTGCCCTTACTAAGCGGCTCGGCCCCGCCGAGAGGGAACCAGGTCAACAGCGAACCAAAGCTGTACAATCTCAGCCGCGGGCTCCGCTCGCAGGGGCAGGGTAGGCCATCCCGCCGAGCAGGCGTGTCCGGCGGGGCGGCCTACCCGTTAGTCCGCAGGGGCTCCGGGTCCTGCGGGCGGGTGCGCGTTGTCGTCACCTTGTCACCCGGGACCCGGGTCGGTCGCGATGACGCAAGGCGGGGCGGGGAGGGCGCCGCTCATGCCGACGGGCCTGACTGAGGTCAGGGTCTCCTGAGTGCCCCGCCCCGCCCCGCCCCACCAGAGCTGCTCTGGCTGCTGCTGCTAGTCTACGGCGCTGGGTGGGGCGTGGCGGGCTGCACTCTACTCCTGCTCCCGAGGTTTGGTTCATCAGTATGCAGCGCGGTTGGGTCACCTGCCCGCAGCGCAGCGGCGGCCGCGGGGGAAAAAGTAGTGTGTGATGAAAATATTCCCCTGCGCCGTCCCCGTAAGTTTGTGCCGGCCCCGCCCCGCCCCGCCCCACACACTCACTTTCTCCAGGCCGGGCCGGGCCGGGCCGGGCCTTCGTCCTCGTAATCCGGGGGAATGTGCTCCACTCCACGCGGCACCCCTAGTAAGTGCCGCCCGAAAAAAGTGACGTCCGGAGCTATCAGTATAACGTGCTTCAAAACATTGTCAGCCGATGCTAACGGTGATAGAGCGACTAGTTCGTTGCGGAAACTGGCAAGGAGTGTCGAATGTCAATAGCAAACTTCAAATGTCACTGGCTCCTCCTGGGAGCCTCGGGCGGGAGGCGCGGACCTGACCTGGTCCAACGCTCGCGCGGTTCGGCGAGGGTCTTTAAACGTCCTGGCAGCCGCGCGGCTCGCCACACTATCGATCCGGACAGCCAACACTCCTTGCTGACGCGGTGAGGTGCTCGGCCCACGCACACCCTGCAGGCCTGGCCCTTGGCAACCCCCGGCCCGACCCGGCCCGGCCCGGGCCGACTAGCTTCCGCAACGCCCCGCAGAGCTACGCCACGCCACGAGGAAGGGAATATAGTGTCAACGCGGCGGGAAAAACTACACCCCGAGCGTGTATACGCGGGTCGCGGCGGCGCGGGTCGTCCGCTCCCGCTCTACGCTGCCTCAGCGCTCTGGGCGCGCGCTTTGCCGTATTCCGGGAACTCTATGCCCAGGTGCACCCACACTCGCACACACACGCATACATGCACACGCACTCACACTCGCACACACACGCACGTCAAGGGTCTTTAGCCCGGGGCGGGGCGCGGCGCTGCCAAGGGCACGGCGAGACGCTCGCGAGCGCCGCGCCGAGTTTTCCGCTGCGCCAGCCCGGTAGAGCGCGTGCGTGGGTGGCGGTGGCGGCGGCGCGGCGGGGCTGCTCGTCGGGCACTTATCGGCCACCCAAAACTAGAGTCAAATCGCGTGCGCTCGCGCGCGGGCCACAGGGTACCTTTCCTCATTGCTCGCGGTGCGCGAGGGCGCCAACATCATCAAGACAATCACCATTATCGTCGTATAGTGCCATTATCTGGCTTTCCAGGAAAACACTTACTTGCGCCGCGGCGCGACGGGGCGCTGCGCTGCGCGCGCGGCCTCTGGTGTCATCCTCGTAAAACCCATCTGCCTCGTCCCAACCCGCAGTAACTCACCGCGATCTCCTCCACTCCGGACCGGCGGCGTGGCGTGGCGTGGCGTGGCGTGGCGCGGGGTGCGGTCAGCGGCGGCGGCGGCAGCGCGGCCTTCGCTCACGAGTAGTGTCCTGTCTCGCCGTGTCGGCCGTGTCCTGCCGCGTCCTGAGTCAGACATCGCCTTGGTGGCGAGCAGCGCCGCGTCGAGGGGAGGAGAGGCGAAGCGAGGTGCCCGGATGGGTCCGGCCGAGCCGGGCCGGGACCAGGCAGGCTCGGCGCATGGGAAGAGCATAGCCTTGTTGCTACCAGCTGCACCACGTACTCCTACCTTCCCTTTCCTTCCCTCCGCGCCAATGTCAACACTAGAAAAAAAAAATAACGAACGGATAGTACACAGTAGGACTTGCATGCTGTGCGCGTCAGAGCCCAGCGGAAAGGTTTGCACGGCGTGCTCGCCGCTCTGAATTAAGTTGCTGCGGAGGGGCGTATCGCGTGGAGGAGGGAGCTGCAAGGCGCGGGCGCGGGGCGGGGCGCGAGGCGAGGCGGGGCGGGGCGTGGGGCGTGGGGCGGGGCGCGGGGAGGGGCGGCACAGCGGCACCGCAGCCGGCCTGGAGCTCACTGTGATCACACTCATTAAGCGCGATGGCGATTCATTCGCGTTGCTGCTCGGACCGCCCCGCCCCACCGCACCCCGCCCCGCCCCAGACCAGGTGGCACACACAGGTGGCGCGCCAACATTCCGCGCGGCGTGGCGTGGCGTGGCGTAGCTCCCCAGCGCGCTGCGGTGCTCTTTGTGGTGATCATCAGAGGGGGCCGGGCCGGTGCGGGGCACTCGCGGTGTTTCAAAAGGGGTTTTCTACAGCAGGGAGACGGCGGGACGGGGCAGGGTAGGGCGCGATGTTACGAGCGGCGGGCTCAACCTGACGTCACTCAACCATTCAAAACCGCGAGAAAGAAAAAGAAATGAAGCTCTTTGGACGCGCGCGGTGAGGCGTCTCGTCTATAATACTCATTTAGGCAGCCAGCCCCGGGCCAGGTTTGCATCACTGACGTGCACGGGCGCGCGCCGCACCAAGGGCGTCGCGGGGCGTCGCGGGGCGCCGCGCCGGCCGGCCGGCAGGTGGGCTTGTGGGCCAACAGCGCAGGGTCAGAGCGGTGCCGTCCTCTGGCACGTTAGGGAGCAGGCAGCAGGCCGCCGTCCTGTCCTCGAGGTGCGTACCCGCCGGCTCTCAGGGCGAACGAGGCGGCGCGGCTCCCGGCAACCCATACGGCAACCCGCCCCGGAGCCCACGCCACGCCCGGCTCACCTGTCTGTTGTAATCCAAGATTCGAGTCCTCAGCAGCCGGAGCTGGGCAATGAGGCCGCATGGTCGTCGCGTCGCGTGGTCGCTCCTCCAACTCGCTCGCAATCGAAACTCGCTGCTGGGACGGGGCGGGACGGAGGCTCAAGGGACTGAAGGCTTTTGGAGTCGTTTACTCGCCGTTTCTGTCGGGAACATGTGAAAATCTTGTCTCGGTTGTCGCGCCGAGTACTGCTTCATGAACACATTTTTGCTCGGGGGTAAAGATACAGAAACAGCCGCGGGAGAATGTTGCTTCCCTCCGACAACAGGTGCGCATGGACGGGGTGGGGCGGGACATGGAAAGACGCTTGTTAGATGCAGCACTGACCTTGACCACCGCTCTGCTCCGCTCCTCTCGGCCCGCATGCTGTCTGCTCCGCCATGCCACGCCGGGGCCGTGGGCTCCTGCAGGTCCACGGGCGCGATCACCAGGCCGCGAGCCGGCGCCTCCGGGCCAGGGGCGGGCCGGGCCGGGCCGGGCCGGCAAGGGAAGTCACTAAGAGCGTCGGCATTTACCGCCTCGATGGGATGACAAGATCATAGAACCGAATTTACTACCATCCAGATTTACTGGTGCTCAGGCCGCGACCTTTCCTAACCGAGGCGGAAGGCACAGCCTAGGCCGCCGAACGTCTTCCTGGAGCTCCTGGCGGAGCCCTGTAAGTAGGGCATCCAACGACGTGGGACGCGGCGAGGTCGCGCTCGCGAGCACGCCATAGACATCGAGTGCCGCGTGGAGGATGCCGCCGTGGCGGCTGGCGGCCCGTGCTGGGCACCATCATGGGTTTTCTGCCCTCGTCTCAAGTTGCCGCCATTGTGCCCGCAGGTTCCGCCGCGGCGCTGCAGGCCCGGTTGGGCCCGGCCCCGGGCCCCGGGCCCCACCCCGGTCCCCTGCGCGGTAAGATGCGCCGCGGCCCCCGGGGCCCTCGGGGCTGCTGGCTGGCGGGCGCGTCGCTGCTGGGCGCCGCGCTGAGCGCCGTGCTGCTGTGCTCCGCGGCCGGCTCCGCTGCCGCCTCCTCGCTGCACACGGGCGCGGCCATCAACGTCTTCAGCCGCTATGGCTACTTCGCCATCTCAATGCGGGTGGTGCCCAGGAACGAGACGGACCGATGGATCTTCCGGGAGCCCAGCGTCAACGTCTTCAAGAACATCACGGCCCTACCGCCACGGTCGCCGAGGTGAGTTTCTTGACGCCGCTAAGACGAATTGACCAGGTCATATTTTAATTCTTGGTCTTCTTCTTCGGTGCAGCGCGGCTGCCAGGCATAACGGCAGGGTGCCGGTGTTCGAGGGTGACTTCCACATGGAGTTCTGCGACAACCTTCGACAGCTGCTGCAGGCCTACTTCCGCGACTTCCAGGTGGAGCGGCTGGAGCGGCCCTGGTCGGCGTTCACCGCGTCCTGGTCGCGCAACGCCATGGCGAAGCACCTGGGCCTCAACGCCACGTACGTCGCCGGCTCGCACTGCTACGTCTTGGTGAGTCCGCTCTCAACCGAGGTCCACGATCTTTGTCATTAAATCTGGTAAGAAAAAAGTGACAAAATACAAAAATATACATGGCACGACGACACCCTTTCTGTTCCCAGGTGCGGGTCGCACGCCACAGAGAGAGCGGCCGCATGGCCCCCGCGCAGCCCGGGGTGCCCGTCGAGGACTTCGTGGCCAAGGACCGGGACCTCGTGGTGCCCGGAGACACGGAGTCGGTCGTGGAGTGGGTCAAGAGTTTTGGGAGCCACTACGTAGCGTCCTATGTCACGGGCAACTCGTTATACCAGGTACGCCCCTACCTAGGTGATTTTGAACCGCGTACGCGTCACCGGAGTCGCCCCATCCTTTTTATGTCCTCCGCTCCGCCCTGCCCAACAGGTGTTCGTGTACACGCCGCACATCTACCGTCGCATCAAGGAGCGCCTCAAGACCCAGGGCGTGGCCGCGCTGTCTGCCGTCGAGCTGGCCAGCTACTTCAGCCCTTGGTACGCGGAGCACATGGGCCGCATCCAGTCCGCGTCGGGCAACTACACGGTGGAGGCGTGGGCCGCCAGTCAGCTCCGCGTCAACTTCTACTTCTTCGCGTACCCGAGCCTCATCAAGCTGCATGGCGACGTCGGCCTGCTCAAGACCCTGGACGGCTTGCTGCAGAACGAGGCCGTGCTGCAGCTGGACCTGCGCACCCTGGCGCCCGTGTTCCAGAGTCCGGAGAGGCGGCAATGGTTCAACGAGGTTGTAGACAACCAGCTCAAGCTGTGGGAGGTCAACATGTCGTGAAGCGCGACCCCGCGCCATGTCGCCATCCCCGTCTCCCTCCCCTCCGCGCCCCGCCACGCCGTCGTGACCAGGGTCCGGCGGGGTAGAAGGAAGCACGAAGTGGGGCAGCAGCAGTGGCCCTAAGAAGGAACAAAACACGTGTCTCGTGTCTCCGTC
The DNA here is from genome assembly GCA_033675135.1 of Frankliniella intonsa. NCBI lineage: Eukaryota > Metazoa > Arthropoda > Insecta > Thysanoptera > Thripidae > Frankliniella > Frankliniella intonsa. The sequence goes on along the minus strand of CM066249.1, from coordinate 9,169,626 downwards.
GAGTCATACCGGGAGTCATACACTTACCCGGACGAAACGTCGTCTGCGAGGAGGCCCTCCTTACCCTTGCACTGCTCCGCTCTGACCCTGCGTCCAAGCGGTCCTGGACGAATCCAGGGCAATCAGCTCAAAATGTGTGAGAGAGGCCTGGGCCGCTCGGCCGCGACTGCCTCAGCTCGTCTCTCGACTTTTCTTCTCTAGTCTGCAATAAACTTCCCTGGCGCGGCCGTCATCAAGGTGCTGTCCCAGGCGCACACCGTTTGCGGAATCTTGAACAAGGTCCCACAGCCAGCCGACTAATGTACATAATCCAGTGCACCTAAGACAGAGGAATCTTCTATTTTCTAGAAAAAGAAAAAGAAAAAAAATGTGGAGTATAGTTTATTCATTGTAGTATTATTTATAGTGATTTTTATGATTCCAGTGATGATTTTAGGTATGAAATTTTAGTTTCGGTTGTGTTTTTCAATGCATCCTGTGTTCTTCTGAGCTGTATACTATTTTATGTTTGGGCTGTGCATAGCTATAGCTTGAATATGGATTATAAATTTACATAAAAGAAAAATGTTTGTTCCAACAACATTTCTTTTTCTGGTTTTTGGAAAATACAATCTAAAGAGGGCAGTGCTTACAAAAATTTTTTTAAAAAAAGGCAAAAAATTTAAAATAAGGAAATTTACACAGCATGAAAATAGCATATACCTACCTCTGCAATTTAATTACTCTTCAATTTTCTTATGACTGCTGACATAATAATAAATTTTGTTCACTGAGAGTGGGTTTTACTTCTGTCCAAGTTTTAAGTCAGCCGTATGATGTATAATAGTTATGTTAAATATTGTACATATCTTAGAATTTTGTAGTTGATTTCTCCATGGTCCACTGTTATTTGATAAGCTCCCTGTGATAGATCTTCAAAATGCCTTCCGAGTTGTGTACATGTTGAGAATGGGCCCCAACTGAACTTAAGCCCTACAACACAAGATCCTAATTTTACCTTCATCTGGTAAAGAAGGCATAAAGAAGGTCTACATATATTTATGTGATGTAGACTACAAGGTCAACCATTTTCTACCATAGCAATAAGTTCTATCTCACATGTCGGAATTTGAACATTATGTGAATTACTGGGCACATATTTAATTTTTGACAATCTCTATAACCAGTAAATAGATGGTAGCTAAAGTTGTTATGAGTAGTAGTAATTTTACAAAGTCAATTGAACAGGTTATAAGGCAGAGTCTTCCAAACTACACTTCAGTGTCTCTTACATTGAACACTAAAGAATTCCATCTATAAAAGCTGATCAAGTAAAAACCAGAAGCATTTGATTATGGATATACATGCATAGTTAAAATTGACAAATATAAAACTTGTACATTTGCTTTTTTCTGTTCCTGTGTTTCGATTTTGCAAAGTAGAAAGTGAAACTCTTGGAATAACAAAATATAGAAATATGGATGTCCAAGAGGATTTTGCATCATAGATCGTAAAAGGAATACATATAAATAATAAAGGACATTTGAGCAGTACAGTATTCAAATGAAGGATTTTGCAAAGATACAAAATATGGCACATATGTGAATAATAATTTGAGTGTTACCATTTCCAAAGATGAATCTTATGTTAATTAAAGAAAAAGAGTGCCGTAATTTTAAATAAGTCATTTTATACTATATAGATTATTGTAAAAGGTTGACAAATTGTGCCTCGATACTATTTTAGTCTTTAGGTATTGTACAGCATGAGGCTTTAAGTACAAAGACTTGAAACAAGGGTTTGTCTGCTGATAAGGTAAAAACTAAGTAAAGAGTTGTGTAAGAACACATCTAAATACCTCAGAACAATTTCACAATTGCTTTCAGACACATTGTTCCTACAAGATTTAAAAAAAAAGAATAAAAGGTTAAAGAGAACAGAATGTGTTGGCACTGAGGGTTTCCCAATCTAATACATAAAAGGATCACCACATGTGAATAAAAATAAGTCTCACCATTTCCATGCAATATTCAAATTTCCAATATCAGTTTGTGTTTGAAAAGATTCTGTTTTGAAAATAACTTTTCCTCTGCACATCTACAGTGCCCAAATCAAAACTCATAGAAAAAAAATCACATATTTTGCAAGAAAGGAATAACATATTTTTTAACTAGTCCCACTCTTTTCGTAAGGTTTGAATTTCCTAGACCAAAGTTATTGGGGATAACACAATAACTCAATATTACGTGTGATGTTATGACTTAGATAGATACAGTTATTCTAGAAGAGTTGCTACTTAGACAATCCTTGATGGATTGGATGTAATGAACAAACTTACATCAACAACATATTAAATAAATAATAATAAACAAAGTTTAGCTGTACTGAGTCATAACTCAAATTTCTCTCAGAGATCGTGTTAGACTGTGCCTTTTCATCATCAACAAACACAGTTAATCACAGACAATAATGTTAATCACAGAGCTGACCATTAAGTCATATTAATCTAGAAGTGAGTCCTGGTGATATAAGATATATGTTACGTTATGAAGTACTGTAATTTACAAACCAAACAGCTATAGAAGTACGCAACTTGCATGAATGGAATGTGGGTCCGTTTCACAAATTAATTGTCAAATTCTCAGTCTGGTTTGTTGAAGGTGGATAGGGTGATTCCAGCTTCACAGTCTGGCCCAAGTTTCTTTCCATTCACAACTAACATCAAAGGAGAATTTACTCTCACTGATCCAAATTTGTATTCCTTCAAAAGATAAAAATAAATTGGTAAATAAAATTTGATGTAAATTATAAGATTTTGGGTAAAAAAAAGCAAAGAACAATACGTCCATCTTACTTTTTCTTTATGTGAGACATGTTTCTGGAAGAAATAAGGCTCTGGTATGGCAACAGCATCACCAATGATCACACCTTTGCCTTCAGCAAGGTTATATACTGAAACTGCTACAGTATTCTGTTGTTTGTCGGTCAAGCAAAATAGACTGTATAGAAAACAGAAGAAGAAATGAGGAAAATTAAGATATTGAAGGTTAAGAAGCAGTTGCACATTTGGAGTGTTAAATTATTTACTTCTACTCACAATGGAACCCCATCATCATGACGAACATGGCAGACAACTCTACCCAACACCACTTTACCTTTATTGACACAACCAGGAGTCAATTCGGTTAATGGGCAAAGAGTCATATTTAAATCTTTGAAGTTTTCTTTGTAGGGACCTAAAAGGTCAGGAGACAGGTTCTAAAAGATAAGAAAATGGACCAGGTTTTAAATTTAAACTTGCATTTAATTGTTTGCAGGAACAAACTTATACCATACCTTCAACATCCCTTGAAGTTTTTTTCCACCAACTTTCCCTTTCTTCTGTACCATCTCATGAATTTTACCTAAATAACTAATAAGATCTTCCAATTTCTGGGCGGCACTTTCCCAAGTAGGATCTAATGAACATGCATGAGTAAATGCTTCTAATGCCTTGCTATAATCTTCATCATATTTCAAAGTCTGAAAAATAATTTTGGAAAATTAAACAAATTGAAAAATAGACAAATATCTGAAACCTGTAAAAATACTATGAAGACTTACAATTCCTTTGTTGTAATGAAATTCAGCAGTGCTTCTTGTGATTGGATCTTTTTCCTGAATAATATTAATTAATTAGTGTAAGTAAATCATTTTAAAAGGAGTTTGTACAACAACAGTAGCTACAGATATTACTCACAGCCCAGGCATATGCTGCTAAGGCAGATTTGAGAAAGAGAGGATTTTGAGCCACATTAAAAAATTCTGAAAGATGTGCATTGGCGAGAATTGCCCATGATGTCCCATCTTCAAAATCATGAGCAACTGCCTCTTTAGCCACTTTTACTCCAAGCTCAACTAATCGCTGGCGTTCTTCTGATGTTTTGGCCCTTGATGCTTCATCTCTATAAGTGATGGACAAACTTCGTAGAGACACTCTATTACGGGCCTGGGAATAATTTATTAACATTTTAAATCAGTTTGGATATTTCATTTTAGCAGAGCAGGATTAATATACTGTGTAACTTACATGAGAAAGAGCATTCTCAAAGCAATTCATAGCATCTCTTGTCTTTCCCCGTTTCCAAAAACATTCACCTAGTTCATTCCAAGCATTAACTAGCCCAGGGTTCAGTTTTAAGGCTCTGGAAAGACACTCCTCTGCTTCAGGATTAACATCCGACATGACATTTAAAGTCCTACCTAACAAAAAAAGGTATTTTGCTTTGTCCGATTTGTCAGCTTGACCTAGAATTTGTGTCAATTATGTATTAAAATACAGTTGAAAAATAAATCTTTTACAAAGGCCGAAAATAATTGACAGTAAACCTTTCAGTTCTGTAAACAACTGCAATGTTTCATCCATTTTCTCTTTCAGTAAATCATTTTTCTTGCAGGCTTCATCAATTGAATGACTTTCAAAGAAAAAGTCTCGGAAATGATATAACTGTTCCACAGCAATCTGCAATGAAAAAAGAAAAAAGAGAGAGTCCGTAAGAAATTGTGATACCAGCACACATCACTACAGGCATGAAAATAGCAGTTTTTAGATTAAGAACAAAACTTGCTTCTAATTTTTCAAGGGATGCATCAGTAACAAGCGGCTCTTGAGTTTCATCAGTAGTCAGAGCGGCCATCATCAATAATTTTTTTCCCAGTAATCTTTGTTTCTCCAATTAAGTCCAAGTCTGTTATCAAAACAAACGCAGTTCCCCAAATGTCAAATTGTATCAATAACCTGTAAAAATGAATGGTCAACGTGTTGAGCTTAAGCGGCTTCGACAGAGTATTTATATACCACCTAATCATCGACATCAGATAACTTATCGGCGTACCAGGTATGTCATATTGGCTTATATTGCACGACCACACAAAAAATTACCGTCATACAAAACTGTCAAAATTATTTCACTCAAAATAAGACGTCCATCTTTAGTTGGCTTGACTCCATGCTCCGGCACATGACTATTCGCAGTCAGGTTCCCCCTCCACTGGTGTACATCTTGCCACTACTCGCTGACTTGACACCAAAGTTGGTTATGTGGCGTGAGGGGGTTACCGTGACCGGAGCCGCCTCTGTCCTCGACTGTCATTCCTCAGTGTTTGTGGTGTTTGTTTGTTTATACTTGGGTAGGCCTAATGGTGCAAAGTGCAGAATAGTACCTCTCTGGAAGTTATTGGCTGAGCTTCTTAAACTTGTCATAATATCATGGAGTCTAGTGAATCTCAAGATACAAAAGTCAAAGATGTCTCATCAATTGCTGACTTGCAAACGAGCAAAAACTATGTGTTTTTGGATTTTGAACTTGATTCCCTTCAACGTAAGATATCAGATTATGATTTGAAATTATTTTTCGGCCAATGTTTTGTTCTTGCATATTTATTTAATCTTAATATCCTGGTTCTGTTACTTGGATGGACAAAATCTCGAGAAATTCTAAAGTTTTATGAACATTCAAGTGAATGATTCCTAATGTCATTTTATGTACTTAATTCAAAAACTTTTAACTCTTATTTTTGATTTGCTTTTTACTTTTCTTTAAAGAAATAAAATACAAATTTACAAAGGCTGAAAAAATTAACTTATGGTTCTATTTCATAACATTTTCAATTATTTTTTTTTAAATTTACAGTTGGGCGAGTTGTTATAGAGCTCTTTCGGGATGTCACTCCCCAAACTTGTGAAAATTTTTACCAGCTCTGCATCGGAACCCACAATGAGGAATCAGGTAGAAGCTTAACTTATAAAGGCACACCAATACATAAAAGTAAGTAATTCAATGGTAAGGTTATTTTCTGTGAGGAGTCAAAATATCTGTTTTATCTACTGTAAAGATCTTCTGTAAAGATCTCCTTTAACTTGAACAAAGTTCTGTAAAAATATATCTTTTGTATTCCAGTTCTACCTGGTTTGTTGATCCAAGGTGGAGATGTAATTTTCAAAAATGGCTCTGGAGGAGGAGGTATCTATGGCCCAACTTTTAAACAAGAAAACTTTGAAACAAAGGTTAGATGATTAATAGGATGTTATTCACCAAGCTTGTGCCTGCACCTTGGAAAACTATTATTATGATTATGATTCTCCCAGATTCTCCCACTATCAAGACTTTCTCCCTTTTTCTTGACTGTCTCTCTCTCTAAATAATATTTCTGACCATGTTCCAGCTTGAGGCAGGTGTTATTGCTATGGCCAACCAAGGAAAAGACAACGGCAATGGCTCACAATTCTTCATATGCCTGCAAGATTGCTTTCATTTGCAAGGCGAACATGTAGGTTTTGGAAAAGTTCAAAGAAACCTAAAACTTCTAGAAGAAATAAGTAATTTTCCCCATAAAGAAACAAGACCAGTTAAACCAATTAGGATTGGGAATTGTGGAGGTCTGCCTGAAAACCCTCAACACTGGAACTTTTATGAGAATGACGGTCTTGATAAGTATCCTGCTGATCCAGACGAATTAGATGTATCAAAGTCACCTGTGGACTGGGTAAGGAGTCATCACAATCAATTAATATTGATATACTTCAAGAGTTTGTTGAAAACTTAATACTGTGACACTGTGTAATTAACACTATTTCCTAAAATTACAGTTAAAAGTCATAAATAATATAAAAGACCAGGGCAATATTCATTACAACAACAGGAATTATGAAGCAGCTATGCGGAAGTACTCAAAAGTACTTTGCTACACCAAATGGTATTTTGAAAATTACTTAAAGGAACTAGGGAAATGTTTGTCCAAAACAAGAGCAATACAAGCAATCACAAGTCTATTTATTTTCAGGGTTCTACAAAAACATCAGGTTAATGTATGTGACTATAATGATCTAACTGTTTGTGCCCTACTCAACATGGCTGCTGCAGAAAATAAATGCAAAAATTTCAGAGAAGCTCATCAGTATTCTTCCAAGGTATTAGCATTTTAACTCAGAAAAATTGAGTTCCCCACAAAGCGTTTTTGTATATGTTTTTAGTTTCAACCCAACTTGTCTTTACAGGCTCTGGAGATCGCAGACAGTGTGAAAGCTTATTTCCGTAGAGGACAAGCAAATTTGGGCTTGCATGATTATGATGCAGCTCTGGAGGACCAAAAAATGGCTCTAAAGCTGGAACCGACCAACAGCAGGATTCGCCAGGAAATTGAAAGAGTAAAACAGACCAAAAGTGATTCTAAGAATGCAGAACAGCAACGCTATGCTACTATTTTCAACAATAATAATACTGTATGAATGAAATTTTTCATTTCCATCTGTATCTTTATGTTGAGGTAAATTTGGAATATGACTCCAACTCAAATTGTAAACAGTTTTTCTTTTTCTAAATATAGATTTACAAATACGTTTTTAACATACAATGATTGACTGCCAGCTTACAATATTATTCCCTGAGCACTTAAACTGGCAGCGCCGCTGAGCGCCACACATCGAACGCCTCGGTGCGATAGGTTGCCTATCTCAACGGCGCTGACACGTGCCTTTCTCGCTTTCTTGTGGCCACACAAATGCTTGTGGCTTGCGTAGTTTTTTTTTGTTTTTTTTGTCAAAATGTAAATTAAATGGCAACGCGCCAAGTACATTTTTTTAAAGTTGAAGAACTGCCTTGGAAAAGACTTGTGGGGACGCTTTGTACGCGACGTACACGTAGCAAGGCAGGCCTTGGCCGAAATAACAACTTACTCAAACCTAGGATTTTCGTATTTTCGGAATCATTTCCACTTCTCACGGCGACTGCATGCAACGGCTAATCACCTTGCACCTCGTCTCGCCCCTGGCCCTGCCCCTTCTTCCCCTCCCGCATCGCACTTGCCTCCTCTTGTTCCCGGCTCAGCGGATAAGAGGAGGGCGAGACAAGCACGTGCTTGTGCTGCGGTTGCGACCACACATGCGGGTGTCGTGGCCACCTGAGCCCTAGGAGGCCCCCCAGCCCACCTCGCCCTCCCCGCGGCCCCGCCCCGCCCCGAGTCACAAAACACATCCCATTAGCACGCGGCCAGCGTAGCGCATGCACTTTACCGGGCAGGATTAAGAGATTAGAGCCGGGGTGATCAGTTCTTTTCTTTGTGTCGAGGAAGGCAGGGCACGGCAAGGGAGCGCCGTCCGCCGGGAAGCCGAGGCCGGCGAGGCAGGGCGGACGGAGCGGGGGCGGAGTAGGGCTCAGGGGGCTTTGGGGACGGAGGCGAGTTCGTTAGTCATTTCCGCGAACAAGTATGTCGTTGTCCTGGGCGCAGCCGCAGATGCGGTCTCCTACCGGCGGTGAGGATCCCGCCGAGCAGTAGATCGTAGTCTAAAGCAGTGCGAGGGCATAATGTTCACCTGCCCGCTGAATGCTTGAGTTTTGAAGACAGTGGTAAAATATATTTCTTTCCTTACGTGCCAGGAAAACGAGTGTAACCGGACCTCTTCGCAGTGAAAAAATAAATCAAAGCCGCGAGGCGCACGCAGAAACCCTACTTAATGTTTACTTCTCAGTAGTTTTCTTTGGACAAAGATTGTCGAGCACTGTGCAAAAGTCAACGACGCGCCCTGTAACCGGCTGACTTGCCGGGCTGCGGCAGCGCGCCATGCCAGTTCAGCTCTTTTATTCTCGCTCTGCTCTTTCTCCTATACGTGCTGATCGTGGAGGCCGCCCCCGCTCCCGCCCCCGCTCCCGCACGCAGATTTATGGCAGCACACCAAAAGGGCTGCAGAGTCCATAGAGTGTCCGTCAAAGACAAAGGCAGGACGGCATGGATCACCTCGCCACGCACGCCACGGTTATTAAAGAGGCAATGTCCGTCTATTATTCCAGCCTGACTCATTCAGTGGAGCAGGGCCAGGACAGGCTGGCGCGTCAGCACCTGAGCACCGCAGGCCGGCCCGTGTCAGCGTCAGGTGGACATCTTTATGAAAAGATGGCGTTTTCGAGGAGGTCCTCGCGTCTACAACCAGGCAAGATTAATTCATAAAATAAAAACGATGTGTGTTGGTTCGCGGCCCCGGGCCTGTTTGCAACAGGAGCACCAAGGCGCGGTGCGCGGTTTAGCTTGGGGAGCTCTAGTGCCGGGTGCAGGGCATGCAGGGCAAGACTTTGCCGGGACGAGCTGAGCTGAGCTACCTGCACGAGTAGAGCTTCCACGAATACAGAGGCGGGCGGCCGGGGTACCGGCGCGCCAGTGCGGTACGAGTACTACTTGTACTTGAATAACAAATGAAGCAAAAATAACAAGACCGATACCACAATAAAATAAGGATATGGTGAACAGAGACGGACCGCAGAGAGGAGAGAGAGGGGGGGGGGTGCGGGTATAAAAAGAGGCAGCGAGGAGTTGCAAGGGAAGGGCGTAGACATTTTACGTATCCAACTCTGTGTGCCTGGTCGGGTACGTATCGGGTGTCCAGCGTAAGCGACCGCGGCCCGGCCGGCCGGCACTCGAAACGGTCAGAGCGAGAGGAGGAGCAGTGAGGAGGAAGACGACAGGCCGACGACCGGAGGGACGGACAGGCAGACAGACGGACTACCCTAACCGTGGGGCCCACCCCCCGCTGTACGAAATATATTGGATGTCCCAAAACATGCACCTCGGCCCCGCCTTGCTAAAAGGTATGCGGGGGAGGCCGGGCCGGGCCAGGCCGCACCCGCACCCCGCCGCCGCCGGTGGCGACCCTGTCACCCTGTCGTCCCCCCCCCCTCCCCCCTCCTTCCTGGAGGGAGGCCGAGTCCTCGGGTAGGGGAGGGGGCTGCTGCGCGAGGGCCGGGGCCGGGCCGGCCGTCGGCAGCGGCAGCAGCCCAGCCCCCAGCCCAGCCCAGCCCTCCCGCCTCCCGCTCCCGCCCCGTCCCGTCACAGTCAGTCTGATGCAGTGCTTCGCCGGGGTCGGACGTGCGGGAAGGGACGGGCTGGGAAACAAGGGCCGCGCGACGTGACGCGTGCACAGGAGCCCATGAGACGGGCGTGACGGTGTGCCTGCCGGTGACGTGACGAGGTGTGACGTCCCCCCCACCCCTATTCTAACGTGAGGACAGGAAGTCGCCATGGCTCACCCTTCGAGGTCGTCCTGGATTACCACCCTGCTGCTGGCGGCCGTCGTCCTGACCGGTGAGTAGTGACTTTTGGCGTCTGGTGACGTTTGGCGAGTCACCCCGGCTCGGTGACGAGCAGTGCAGCCGCGCGGACCACGGCGCTGGCCCGGTGCAAGTTCCAGCTGCGCTCAGCCTCGTCCTTTAGGTATCGGAGCTGCGCGTATAACCGGCCGTCAATTCTCGCGACCCTGCTGCTCTAGACGCCAGGAGTGTCAGGGGGGCCGACGACTCCCCGAGCCGTACACTGTCCCGCAGCGGCAGGCTTGCGAGTGGCCGCCCTTTACGCGCCGTGCAAGGAGGCAACCCGTCGACACAAGTGTGGGCGGTACAGTATCACGCTCGGTCTAGAGCACTGTCCAGGACGCGCTCGCCTGCCGCCTCGGTGCTGTTTGTCGCCGTGCCCCCCCCCCCCCTCCCCGTCTCGTGCGGCAGCGACCCCCGGCCCTCGGCCCCCCTGCTGGTCCTCGTAAACACATCAGATCGACCATCCCCGGATTCAATTTGAATTTTTCTCTTAGCTGTCCTGCCCCCCCGCCCGGGCCGTCTGGGCCCCAGCCCGGGCCCAGCGCACTGGGGCGGGGAGGCGCTCTCGGTTTGCTCCTTGCTGTGCCCGGGCCAGCCTGTCTCCTCGATCTGTCAGAGGGAAGGAGAGAAAAAGGGGGGGGGGCTGACCCGACATCCTGCGTGTTGCGTTTCCAGTGAAAAATGGGGGGCCGTCATGCGTCCGAACAAGTCCCCTCTCCTCCTCGAGGACCACAATGATAAATCAGGACGACGCACAATGTAAATGAGATAAGTTTTAAATAAACCGAGGCGTGTTCAGCTCTCTCGCTTTTCCGAAACGACTTGGTGCGACTTGGAGAAGCAGTAATTTTTTTAAACACTCAGAAGTCAGTGCTATATTTGCTGAATAGATTTTTTATCTCTATCAATTGCCTATCCTGCTGGTGCGGTAACTAGAAGCTAGAGTTCAGTACGACGAGGATGAGTTTGTGTCGATGGCAAGGTGCCTGGCGCCCCACTGGCTCCACTCCCCCGCCGCGCCCCGCCCCGCCCCCGCCCAGCCCTTCAGCCCGACCCGACCCCAGAGCTTTCCTCGAACTGACATGTCGCCGTAAATCAATGCACAAGTGACGGCAGGGAGTCTCCGGGGGAAGGAGGAGGAGGGGAACAGTCCGTAAAGCACGCTACTTTTGCAACATGCTCTCTCTCACTCTCTATCTTTCACACACTCACAAGTTTACATACAAAATGAAGGGGATTCTCTTCCACTTATCAATTATAAATCCTACGCTGCTAATCAATCCTGTACTCCACCCAGTCGAATATTGAAACTGAACCCAATGTAAGTGTGACTGCCTGGCGACAAGTGCTCTTTTTCTCTCACCAGTCTCACAATCACATCCACGTGCTGGGAATAATGGGGCTGTTCTTTTCCTCCCCCTTAATTATCGTATTATACGGATGCCCCCTTTTTGCGAAGGGGAGAAGCCTCGTGCGATGCGCAGGGCGTGGCGGGGCGGGGCAGGGCAGGGCGTGGCGGGCGGTCCCCGGGACCGGAGCCCTGCGAGCCCTACGGGGCCCCCGCCCGCCCGGCCCCGGGGCGCTCTCCGAGTGCCAATAAATATTGCCCTGAGCGTTTGCAGGTAGACCGCAGCGAGGGCCCGTTCGGAGTCAAATTCGACCGCAACGGCCAGCAAGCATTCGCTTTTAACGACTTATCGTGCCTCGCCACTCGCTATTGCTCGGCTACCGATGCACGGATTCCTCCTCCGGAGTGTCCCCAGCGGCGGACACGGGCGGGGCGGGGCGGGGCGGGGCTGTTATCTGATCTGGCAACCGCTTCCACCGTCTGTTTTTACCTCTCGTCTCCCTTTTCGAAGGCGTGCAGATTGTCAGCGGCGATTGCGCGCGCTGTTCAGCGCTGCCGTGCCGTGGCCACACACGGAGATTTCAACGCCAGCGGTGACCCTCGCCTAACGCGACCGTGCCCTTTGTGTCCTGGCAGGTTGCGCGCGGGCCGAGCTGCTGCTCCGCGACCCCCTCGCCGTCAACGACTGGGACGACGCCCGGTGCGACCGCCTCGCCGAGGACGTGACGTACGCCGACCAGAACACCGTGGTGGACAACCCGCCCAAAATGGCGGCCAAATGGGTCTCTGAGGGGTGAGTACTTTTTATACCGCCACTTAATTTTTTAGCTGTTTCTATGCAGGCCGGTCCTCCCACGACATTGTGTACATTCTAGTCGTGAGACCCCCCTCCCCCTCCCCCACCGGACCGCCCGGTTATGTTTGCTCTGCGCGCTCCAGAGAGCTGTGTACACACGGACCGCGCCCGTACCACCGGCTGGAGCACAATGCGCTTCATCCTGTAGAGTCCACTCCAACCGCCACCCAGGACGCCCCCAGGGCCTCCTCCTCCACCAGCATGTCCTCCGCGGCCACCTGTGCGCTGCAGTGCGCTGCCCGCCCCGCCCCGCCCCGCGCGGTCCTCGGAAGGGAAGGTATTCCTGACGCCCGGGCCGGGCCGGGTACGGTACGGTACGGTACGATACAGGAGCCGCCCTGGTGTCCTGGTGGTCTCCGGCTCTTTATCAGCTGGGGGGCGGGGGCGGGCCCGTACTGCTCCCGCGGCGCGCAGGGCACAAGAGCTGCGCCCGACCCTCCAGCCTCCAGGAACACGCCACCCAGGGCGGGGCGGGGCGGGGGCGCGGAGCGGAGCCACCTGCAGGGCAGGGACATCTCGACCGGCGTGGTCCCCCCCCCCCTTCCCCTCTCCTCTCCGCGACCCTACCCATGTTCATACAATTAAAACGTACCCAAGGCGTCCACTGTCACAACTTTCTTTTGTTTTGCCGGATCTCCTCGTGGTCCCCTCGGAGCAGGCTCCGGCGACCCCCGCCCGCCCCCGCCCCGCCACCTTCCACGTCCCTCCTCCTCCACTCCCCTCCCACCACCCGCCATTTTGGGTGCAGAGATAGGGACTCGAGCAGGTGACCCTTGTCTCTGTCGACTTGACAGGTCCCCGTCGTGGCTCCGTAAAGAAAATAAAAACCGTTCGTTCCTCCCTTTTCTCAAAATATGCTTCTTTTCCTTTCCTCGACCCACGCTGTGTGTGTGTATGCATTTTTCTAAGGAGCCGTCGAGGAAAGTCAGGTCGCCATATCCGTCGCATTCTCCACGCTGGCCCTCCCCGCGCCTCGCAGGGAGACATTCGGGTCGTCGCCATCCTCTGTTCGCACGCATGCGCAGTGCAGGCGCCTGGGGTTGGGGGGCCCGGGCGTCCCGGGCCCCAGGCCTGCTCCTATGCACTGGCAGCAGAGGTAGCCCGACCCTCCCGGGCCCAGACCATTATCATATTAATAGTGATAAATGATATATTCATCGGCCCGGCCGGGCTCGGCTCGCGCACAGCGGGGGAACAAAAGGCTTGATTTGATTCCATTATTTCCATCTTTTGCGGTTTGTTCTTTAGTAAAGCAGGCCGGACCCGGGCGAGCTGGCGGGAGGGGCCAGGCCGGGCCCGAGGATGCCGACGTAGGGATGAGGGGACAAAGCGTCGTATTTCTGACTGAACGCGCGCTTTTCGGAGGATGAAATAATTGAAATACAACGTCTTTCGAAAAATTTGACGTGTGAGAGGGCGCTTGCGCGCGCCTCTCCCCGGTACGTACCGTGGTATAACCAATATTTACTCATGTCGTGGGAGATGATCGCACCTCGCGAGTAAAGTGCTTCGACCAACACAGAGGAGAGGACGGGCTCGGGTCGGGGGGGGGGGGGGGGGCTCAAATGGAAAGTGTCACGTGACAGCCTGGCCGGGCCCGAGGCTTCGCGTCGATGCGCAACGCATTCCTGGATCCTGGCCAGCAAGTCCTGGCCGGGCCGCCCGGCGCGGTGCGGCGTACGGGGGCCACTGTATGCGACGGCCCGGGGCCCGAGGCGGGGGCGTCAGGTACCTGTGCACACCTTGCGCTGTGCACACTGAGGTCACTGCGGTCCGTTCCGTGATCTGTTTGGAAAACAGTTTGGATCTAGCGTGGGGGTCACAATGGTGAGGTGGGTACATTTTTTGGGGAGGAGGGGAGGGGGGCACCGGGTTCGTTTACCCAACTCGGGTGGCCGCGCGATAGCAACAACTCAGTTCCACGTGGATCCACCCGTCACAGCACGAGGGGGGGGGGGGGGGCTCCTCTCCGTCGGGGGGCCCCATCCCATCCCACCCCTGCCTGCCTGCGTGTCCCCCGCAACAAAAGGGCGCTCTGGCCGTCGCCAAATGCGCGGACAATGGCTCAGAGCGGTGGGCCGGACCATCCATTTCGAACGGATTTCACGCCACAGTATCTGAGAGTCCTCCTTGCGCACACACACACGCACACAGTCACTGACGGGCGTGCGCGTCATTGTTTGCATTCGCGTCATCCTACACAATGTGGCCCCGCTACGCGCTGCTCCTCACCCCACCCCGCCCCGCCCTGCCCCGCCCCGCCCCGCCCCGCCCCGCCCCACCATTCAGTGGTCGTAGAGAGAGAGATGCGCCCTCTCCGCCCCGCCGAGGTGGTCCAGCCCCGAGAGGCTGCAGCCCGATGCAGCTAGATTGCCCGCCCTTTCTTTGTCCGACCTGGCGATTTCCCCAATATCCGGAAAAGCGCAATAATTGCGATGTTTGCCTAGGATGACTAACATTGAACAAGAACGTCGAGGTAAAACACTTACCAGCAGAGTCCCTCGGAGACGTTTATCCGGTCGACGTTGCACAAAATGGCCGCTGACATAGGTTAGCAGCGGCATGACGTCTTGGGCTATCTTATTGGCAAATCTTGACATCACAAACAGTTCTGATTTATGACTTTTTCCGAAGAATAGTCTAATTTGGCACTACTTGAATATCTATTGTTCACACCGATACTTTGCACGGATGCGAAAAGTTTTGTTCAAACCGCGAAAACGAATAAAAACTCCATACCGAACGAGACGCGCCGACACTGAGCCACTGAGCGCTCTTCATTTAAAACTGTCCCTGCCCTGCAACCGTTACTGCAGGGCTGCCAACTTCAATCCAACCTAACCACACTCGTTGCCCTCGTTGCTGATTCATTAAAAACTTCGGATTTGAGCGGATGCGCTTCCTGCCATTTGGGCAATGAAAGCAGCTAATGTGACGGAAAACAGACTTTTTCGTGAATTATTGTTGTATAATTTTTGACGATCTGATTTGCTGATCTGAAAGCTGTTACTGAGCCTGGTCGGGTCAGGACAGGGGCGGGGGCGGCAGGGGGCGGGGCGGAGGGCTCTCGATACTCTCGATCCATCACAACAATGAAGAGAATCGTCTGCTGAGACTTCCAATTTTTTCGGCGCATGTTACGGTCTGATCCTCTATGATTTACCCGTGTAAACATGGTCGGACAGCACTTTTTCGGATTTCGGGGAAATCGGACAAAGATAGGCCCGACAATTTTACATACACGCCTGCAGTCCTGCCGCTCCGGCGCGCCGGTCCCGATCTCAGCTCGGTACAGCTGCAGTAGCGTTCGTCGTGATGATTATTGTTGCCCGGCCGCCGGTCCACTTTTCCCCTTCATTGCGCCTGCTTGCGATGACACGCCCGACTTGGTGCGGCCCGAACAGCTTGTGCTTTTCGCAGCTTTTCTGCCAGCCGGGCCGGGCCGCAGGACTTACTGCAGTGGGTGCAATGCACTGCCCGCGGCCTGTGTGGTCGCAGCTGCCCGCCTGCCTGCATGGTGGTGCATTGTGTTGAGTAGTACCCCCCCTCCCCTCCCCTCCCCACTTTGGCCTGGCCTACCACCGTCTTCGCCTCGTCACCACCACCGCCGCCCCTCCGCAGGTCACCACGGCATAACTTGGGGTGGAGCAACAGGGAGAGCTGCGCGGCGCTGGAAGAGGGCCTAACTAGGTGCAAGCCCCTGGCGCCTTCCTGCCCGCCCCGCCCCGCCCGCCGACGTGCGCGCATGTGTGGGCGGGGCGGGGAAGTCTCGAGGACGGAGCGCGGTGGCGTCGGTGGTGGTGGCGGCGGCGGCCCGCAAGGGCCCTACGCTGATGAAGTGCGATCGGGTGTCGGCGGGGCGTACTCCGTGGCGCGGGTGGTGGCGTGGCCGTGGTCGTGCGCCGTGCTGTGCTGCGGGAGTAGAGTGAGTTCCGCCGCGAGGCCGCGCCGGGCCGGGCCGAGGCCAGAACAGGGAGCTTTGTTCACATCGAGGGAACTTTACGAGTGCTGCCCAAGGCGCGGCGAACGCCCCGCCCCGCCCCCGCCCCTGCCTCCCCCACATGCATGCAGACGCGGCCGGCCCAGCCTCGTAAACCTATGAGTAAACACGTCTGCAGAGCCCCCGGTTCGGCTCCAGCGACAGGCCGCGCCGCGCCGAGGGCAAAATGAAGACGATGAAAACGGAAAATAAAAATCCGAGGCGAAACAAAAACATGGGTGGGCTGCGCCATGCTCTGGGGGGACGGTCGGTGGTGTGAGAAATGCTCCTCGGTCGGGTTGCCTTAAAATAAATAAAAGGCGATGGCCGACAACTGTCGCGTCACGCTACGCCCCGGGTGGATCGCGCGCGGGGCTCTCATTCGGCATCACCAGCGCAGGCTGCAGACTTCGCTATTCCTGCACAGCACGAAGCAGCTGCCACGGCGCGGCGCGGCGGTCCTGTCCGGGGCTCGGCTCGGCTCGGCCCGGCCGGGGCCTCGTTGGCGTGTGATGGACGCGGAGGGAAGGCAAGGCAAGGCGAGGTTGTTGGTTATGCCTGCCAGTGCCAGCCGCCAAGCGGGCCGGGCCCGGGCCTGGGCCCCAACAAGCGTGTTTAGCACATGTGAGGTGCGGGGTTGGGTCCCGGGCTACGCCACCACGCCACGCCGCCACGCCGCCCATCCATCCTCCCCCTCGTTTTACGCCGCAGTGGTTTATTTTTCTCGTGACCGTGGTGTGCCCTGCTGGCGGGGCGGGGCGGGGCTCCCGTCGTGGCCCCCGCGCCGCCCTACGGAGCAGCTTCCGGCCGTGCGACGTGCCCCGGCCCGGGGGCCCCGGGGGTCCCAGCACGGCTGGGGTAGGGCTCAGGACGTAGCGCTATGGTGAGATGAGGGCGAGAGGCAGCGAGGCGCGGCGAGGCCCAATGACACCCGATCCGACCCGATCCGCCGATAAGTGTCGATCCTGGTCGATCCGGACACCACGGCGACGGAGCGCGTCAGCCAGCCGCAGGGAAGCCCCGGGTGTGGGCCCCGGAATATGTAGCCCTCTATGCAAGACTAACCCTGTTGTCCTGTTGCAGATGCGAGGTGCGGCCGGGCCCCGAGTTCCTGCTGCGCTCCTACACGTTCTACCGCAACGGCACGTTCCGCCTGCTGCAGTTCCACTACGGCGAGGAGTCCTGCTCGCTGCCGCTGTACACCGTGTCGGCGTGGGGCCGGTACAAGGCGCGCGGCCGGTCCTGGCTCACGCCCGCCGCCACCGAGGCCGAGTACTCGCTGGCGCGCGTCACCGTCACGGCCCAGAGCGCCGAGGTGGCCGAGGAGCTGGCCGCGCGCGTCAACGCCACGTGCCCCGGGCAGGTGCGCCGGCGCTGGCGCGCGTACCGCGAGTACGTCGTGCTCAGCGTCAACGAGGACGGCCGCGGCCAGGGCGGCGACGTGCAGCAGCCGCGCAACAACCTGCCGCCCAGCGAGCCCGGCCAGGGCCAGGTGCGGCTCATGGCCTCCTCGGACGTGGACTGCCTGTCGGCGCTGCACGCCGCCTTCCACGAGCTGCAGCTGCTGCGCACGCAGCGCCGCCCCCACGGCCTCCGCTCCCGGGCCGCCCCCGCCCCCGGCGGCAGCGCCAGGCCCGCCAGGACGCGGCACGAGCTGCTGCTCGGCGACGTCCACTCGCGGCCGGACCAGCGCGGCAGCTACCGCCCCACCGCCTTCCAAGTGCCGCTGCTCCGCGCGGACCAGGTGAGATGCAGGGGATAAGCGTATGGGGATGATGCCCCATAGCTTCCCGATAACTTTGTATTCAGCCGCGCTGCGGTCCTCCCACGCCACGACGGGGACCCTTTTATTCCGGTGGTCAGTCACGTCGGGCGGACTATTGCTATGCCCGGGGCGGCCCACGCGCGCATCTGTATGCCGTGTGACACTCTCCACGCATTCACCCCTACTCCTCCGCCTCGCCGCGCGCCGCCCCGCCCCGCCCCGCCCGGCCGCGCGGCACCGCGCCCGCCGCGCCCTTAGAGGACGTCCCGGATGCCGTGACAGCCAGCATTGATTGATCCTGTCAGCGCCCGACAGGCGACAGGTCCAGCCCCGCCCGGCCCTGCCACGCCCCCTACCGGTCTGGGATGATCCGGGCCCGCCCCCCTAGGACAGCACGACGACGTCCCAGATGGGTGACGATAAAGCCGTCTTGTCAGACCGCGGCGGCTGCGGCCCCGCCCTAGCCCCGCACCGGTCCGGAGTGTTGTCACCTCCTCGTCTCGTAAGGCGGCGGCGAGTACAATGAGGGCCGCAGGGCTCCGCCCCCCGTTTCAGTAGCAATCAAAATGACAATTTCCCTTTTTCGGGCGGGTCGTGCGTCGTCCACCCTAAACATTTTCTCCGCGATGCCAGGGACCGGGGGCGATGTTGCCTGTACCCCGGTTGGCAACACTGTGGAGTCCCGCTGTGCGAGTCTGCGCTGCTCTGCTGTGTGCCTCGTAAATGTAAATCTTGTCCAGAACGAATAAATACGCGACGACCCGGCCGAGGTACGCCGCCGTGTCCTGCCCCGCATGGCCCCGCGCGGCCCCGCACGGCGCGGGCCGTAGGGACCTCTGCCCTTGCGCTGCTGCCGAGCGAATTCGGTGGAAAACCCTTTGAGCACACAGCGGCTCGGATTGTAAATCAGTTGCCCAGCCCGCCCCACCCCGCCCCACCCCGCCCCGCCCCACCGCTACGCCCCTCCCCGCTGCGCCGCCGGGCCTCAAAAAGGACCACGACGCGCCCCGCACCGCTTGCACACGAACACGGCGGTGACGACCGTCTCGATAAATTATGCCAATGAACCCCGACCCCTATCCGGCATCTGGCCGAGGGGAGAGTTTTGCGACCCGGGCGGGTATCGGCGATATTTCACCCGGTGTAATGAAGTCCTCCAGAGTTTTCGTTGCGCTCAAGGCGGTCGCTAATATGCTCTCTTCTCTCTCTGCCTCCAGGCCCATGGCTGCGACGTCTGCCACGCCGTGAGCCGCGCGTCCGAGCGCTCGCCGCCCATCCTGCACGCCCGGCCGCGCCTGCCGCCCTACCTCGGCGGCGACTGGGTGAGCAGCCGCTGCGAGACGCGGCCCCTGGGACTGTTCCTCAAGCGGCGCCTGCGCGTGCGCGCCGCGGGGACGGGCGCCGCGGCGGCCGACGCCTGGATGTCCTGGCAGGGCGAGTACGAGTTCTACTCGGACCCCTTCTGCACGACGCCCACCTTTACGGCCACCGAGGCGGGGCGCTACGCCGTGGGCGGCCCCAGCACGCAAGTCCTCGGCGCCCTGCAGGCCGACTTCCGCGTGGAGCGCGCTGCCCTCACCGTCCTCGACCCCGGTATGGTGGCGAGCCTGCGCGCGGACCCGCGCTGCGGCGGCGGCCTGGGCCTCGGCCTGGCCGAGTGGCAGGTGGGCGTCCCCCGGGACCTGACGGCCACGCACGGCTGCGCGCCGCTCGGGCTCGTCGTGCCCGCCGTGCGCTACGAGCTGGTGCGCGTGGACATGGACTCCTGGGGACAGTCGCTGCTCTTCCTCGGCCAGTCCGACACCGAGAACAGGCGCGGCGGCCCCGCGGAGCGGCCCACGGCCTACCAGCCACCCCTGGTGCGCTGCCGGGGGCTGCCCCCGCCCGTGCCCGCCCTCTCCCTCGGCACGCTCCAGGACGCCTTCGCCCTCCAGGACGACGACGATGACGATGAGAGCGACGCCGACGTCCGATTCACCTTCTCGTCGAGCGCGCCGCTGACGGCGTCCGTTGTCTACACCCTGCTCGTCGCCCTCGCCGTCTTACGCGTTTGAAATGTGATACTAGTTTCTATAAGGTATGTGTGTGTGTGTGTGTTTGTGTTTGAGAGAGTGAGTGTGTGCTTGTGAGTTCTTAAAAAAAGTGCGTTTGCTGTAAATTTTGTAAAAAGTGTGTTACTTTTAATGTTTGTTTTTGAAAAACTGAGTGCTTGACTTTCTTCAGGAATTCATCTGAGAAATGAGACTGTTTTACTTTAGTGTACAGTATAGAGGTAGTCATTTAAAATGTGCCATTGCGAGCCATTGTGGAGACACCCCTTTAATTCCATTTATTTAGGTTGATGTCTGTTAACTCAGATAACCCGAGTATAGTGTACTGATATAGGTTTAAGGTAGTATTTGAATAGTTAATTACCCTAGTGACAAGTCTGTATCACAGATCACTCGAGCAACCCGTACTTCTTCCTAATTATGATTACAGTACTATCTGTCTATTTTTTAATGTCAATTTGTAGAATAAGATTTTGTATTTTAGTTTAGGTTTTAAAACCTACTGCTTCAGTCTCTATGACTGAACTGTTGGTTAGGCTGTGGAGAAACCCCTGTATTTCTTAAATTTAGTCTAAAGCTGACACAATTTTATATGTGTTTGTGGAGTAACCCCTGTAATTTCTAAAATTTAGGTTCAAGCTTCAAGCTTTAACAATTCTGAAAATGTTTATGCAGCTAACCCTGCAGTTTCTTACTTTTAGACACAGATGCACAGATTCATATTTGTGTTTCAGTGGAGTGACCCCTGTAATCTAAGCTAGTTAAGTTAAGACGCTATTCTGTTCTCACAGATATCCTGAGCAGCCCGTACTAGGTATGTAAATATTTCATTTTTAATTTAGGTAGAGTTCTAAACACTCTTCATACTGTATTATGTTTAGTTTATTATTGTTAGGTTTAAAAATATGGGATAAATCATCATGTCCCTTTGGTACAAACCCCCAGTGACTCTTTGTACAGCCTTTTAATTATTATTAATTTTTTTTTTTTTTAAATTAAGTTCAACACATTTTATTTTTCTACTTGTTACCAATAAATGTTCTTTGTAAATACTGTTAATGAGAGTTGCTAACTTCATTGAGGTAGCTCATACAAGTCTGTGACGATTTGTATATACACTTGGATACTCTTTTTAAAATGTAGTCATTTGTTTTATAACTTGAATTTATAAGGATCATATCTGTAAATTTTCCATTATTGCAATGGACAAGGATGAATGTTGACCTGTGAGTTGTATGTTTTTATTTTTATGTATGTTATTTATTGAATAAAATATTATTTGTTTTGTGACTGTTGAAATGTTGTGTCATTTTATCAACATTCCTAATTTCAAATACTATAGCGGCGAAACCGCCCGACTCTCCGAGTCGTTCCTAGCTTATTTTTAAATTTATGGATCTTGAATTAAAATTAATTGCAGACCTTAGCGCTCTGATACATTTGGATATTTTTTTTTTCAATCTACAGTCCTGGGGTCTCAACTCCTGTCTGAGACCTCGATCCACATGTCGTCCGTAGGTGTCATGATAAAGCCGAACAGGGCGTCCTCCTCAGGCTCGGGCACAGGGACACCCGGTGGCATACGGAAGTGGAAGTTCTGCAGCAAAGCGGCGAGGAACACGAAAAGATTCTGACGCGCAAACGTCTCTCCTGCACATAATCGCTTGCCTGCAACAATTTCAGTCAGTCTTAGGGATTTTTGCAAAATTAGTCAAAAAGTAAAAGTGGCAGTTTTAATGGTTATTCCCCATTTTAAATCTGACACGGTGCCGATGGTCGTGGAAGACAAATCACCGCCACTCACCCAGTCCGAACGACACGGTCAGGTCCTTCTTCTTCAGCTGGCCATTCTGTTGCAGGAATCTTTCCGGCCTGAATTCACTAGGTTTCTCGAACGCCTTCGGGTCGCGATGTGCAGCCCAAGTGTTTGGCACGATGAAAGTATTCTGCAATTTACGGAGCAGACATTAGCAAGTCATCATAAGGCAATGGGAATGGGGGAGCGTCGGCAGATCCTATTTGGGAGGAAGCCGCCCGAGCTGGAAGGCCACCGTGCCAGCAATGCCGCGCGATGGGCTGCCTACCTCCGGGGAGCTCCATACCTTGGGGATGTAGTAGCCCCTGAAGTAGGAGTCCTCCGTGGCTCTGTGCATGACCGCGAGTGGCGTGCCCGTCAGTCGGAGAGTCTCTCTGAGGAACGCCTCAGTGTACGGCAGGCTGCAAAAAAGAATGCGTGCTCAACAATAACATGGTTCCCACAACCAAAGATTTATCTGGGTGCAGGCCGCCGTACTTGACTCGGTCGTTGAGGTCGGGGAGGCGGTCTAAGCCCACGACGTCCTTGATCTCCTGATGCGCGCGGTCCGCCATGTCAGGGTGGTGCATCATGAAGATGACGGCGAAGGTGAGCGCCGAGGGGATGGCCGTGGCCGCGGGGAAGAGGTAGTCCATGAGCGTGAGCACCATCTGCATCTCTGCGGGCCGCAGCAGAGCGGAGCGGACAAAGGGGTCAGTCAGTACAGTGCACGAGAAGCAGACACAGACACAGGATAGGAGGATGCGCACGCATTACGCACCCAGAAATAGACGCAGATATGGCAAGGCGAGGGTAGGGGTGAAAGTGATTGCGCGACGGGGTCGTCGGCGGTGCAATACTGGACGATCTTTGGAATCACCAAGCAGAGTTAGTCGCATATGATAACTCGCCTGTATAGGATGAGTCCTCCCCGATGCGTTCCTTTATCTCCGACAAGTACTTGTCGCAAAAGCCGCGGATGACCTCCGCGTCGAACGAATCCTTATGATCCCGGACGTGCTCCTGCCAAATCAAGAAGATTGTATAAGAGGCTTGATCCGGGATATTCATGGATTGAGAAAATTTCTTTTCAGCACTTGCATGGATGTGTGATAACATCCATTCGCTCCGGTCCGATCGGCCTCACCTTGATGAACTCCATGAGCCCGTCGTTGCCGCTCTTGTAGGAGGCGTAGCCCGAGGCTCCGGGCGCGATGAAGCGCAGCCAGGGCGTCACGTCGATGGCGCGGCCGCCCGCGTTGCCCGCGCGCTGGAAGTCCTGCACGTGCCGGGCGACCACCCGCGCCGCCGGGTACTGGTCGGCGGCCAGCCGCGTGCCCGTCAGCACCGCGAGCGCCGTGTTCATGGACGCGGCCGCGAACACGTGCGGGAAGTGCGCGCTGCGCACCGCGCCGCCGGCGCGCGCCACGTCCGCGTCGTGGGGCGTGAGGCAGCCGCGCAACACCTGCACCACGGCCTGCACCTCCTCCAGCACCACGGCCTCCAGGCGCTCGAAGCGCCGGCCGAAGCCGTAGTCGCGCATGTGGCGCAGCGAGAAGCGCCGCTGCACCTCCCAGTACGGGCCGTCCGTGAAGAAGATGCCTGTGGACACGGAGAAGAGGGCGCCGTAAGGGCGGGGCCGGGCGGGGCGGGGCGTGGCATGGCGCCGCTCGCGGAGGACCGGGACTCACCGTGCAGACGGCCGGATGCCCGGAGCCTGGCCGTGAAGCCGTCCGGCCGCCCCTGGAAGGCCGGGTGCGAGAACATGTCGCGCACCGTGTCCAGGTCGTTAGCTACCAGCATGGGGTAGTCGCCGAGGTACAGCCCGAGCAGCGGGCTGCCGTAGTCTCTAGCCATCGCGGCCATGGCCTTCATGGGGTACTTGCTGTTCCTGAGAAGCAGCTGCCACAGATTACCCCACACTGGCAGCCGCAGCGGACCTGGAGGAGAGGAAGCATCGGCCGGTCAAGGACTAGCCCGGGTGCAGGAAGGGAGGTATGGGGTGGCCGAACCATGCTACCGCTGACCCGGAGGGAAGTCCGGGGGCCTCGAGCGGGCGTATCTGACGAGGCACGCCACCAGGGCGACGACGAACACGGCGAGGAGGATCGGCGACATGGCTGTGACGGGACGCAGGCTGGAGGCGGACTGGCTGAGCAGCGCACTCGTCCCTGCTATTTACCAGTACGAGGCTGGCGCGTTGCGGCCAGCTGCGGTGCTGCGCTCGTGGACTTGGGAAGAAAGGGGTTGTGGCGGGAAGCGGGGCCCGTTCCGTTTGGCAGGGCAATGCCCGCCCGCCCGGGGACAGCCCCGCCGACGACGTGACATCGTCGTCGATGCTCATTTATCGGCGCTCGCCCCTTTTCTGATATGTGTATGCAGGGGTTCATTGCATTCTTGTTTTTAAACTGCGCCGCGGGTAGTATCGTATGTCTCAGATTTCGCAGATGGTCAAAAACTCACCTTGCATGAAGTGGTTTTAGCCTTTATTTATCGCTTGTCGTTGTAAACAAACGGGTGTCATGACCAATTTCCTGTACAATGTCATTTTAATGAGAGCCTAAGTATATCTACTTATCGAAAATAATTTTAAAACGCGGGAAATTTTAATGCTGCGGCGCCGCCGCCTTGTCACTGAAAACTGGAGCAATTGAGAGAAACTCATGACTGAACTTCCGACACAAGTCGACGATGCTCCCAAAAGATAACGGGTGCCCCAGTCCGTACTGTACCGAAGTCACCAGCCAATTAATCGATCCACACTCCAACTATGGTTCTTTTTCCCCACACTGTCGTTGACGGAAGCACATATGGAACACCCACAGCCGTTCAGATTTCAGTCTCGCACAGCTTTCTGTTTTAAATTTACGTAGTTTTTATCTTTATTTCTCCACGGGGGGCTGCACTTGCTCTCCAACTCGGCGATCAGCCGGCCTGCGTCTTATCGTCGTCCGCCTTGAGCGGCACCGCCACGTACATCTCAACGTCCTGGCCGCGCTGCTGCCCGCCCTGCTGCCCGCCCTGCTGCCCGCCCTGCTGCCCCAGCCTCCTGCGCACCGCGCGCGCCACGGGCGGCGAGAGCAGCTCGGGGGCCGGCAGGTCGTCGAAGCCTCCCTTCTCGCCGCGCAGCGCGCGCAGCCCGCGCACCGCCGCGCTCACCGTCACGCCCACCGAGAGCGTGATGGACAAGCCGATCATGATGAACAGGAACGGCGACAGGCGGAACAGGGGGGACAGGTCCTCGTCGTACTCCACGAGGCTGGCGAGCGTAGGCAGGATCGGCATCGGCGTCGGCGCCGGCGCCGTGGGCCACGGTAGCGTGGCGCTGCAGGGGGCGCACGAGAGGGAGAAGCGAAGTTGAATAAAAGGTGCCGTGCACTACGGGCTACTGATCGATCACAGCGCGACACTCACTTGCAGCCGTCGGTCCTGGTGGGGAGGGTCGGGTAGCGCAACCTCTTGGTGTTCTTGGCGTGCAGGTTGCCCAAGCTCAACACCGCCGTGGTGAACAGGCTGAATACGGCCCCGGTGAGTGCGCCCGTGGACTCGGCCCACGGCACGAACAACCCCAGCACGAAGAGGCCGAACGTGGCGCCGACCGTCATGCCCGTGAGGCACAGCGCCACCTGGAGGCACTCACAGGTGGCGTCACTGGACACCCAAGTGTGTGACACTTACGCACTTGCATCAGGACGCGTTTACCTCGAGGATGCTGCCGAGATGTTCAATAACGAAGATGAGTAAGACGATGGCGATACCCTGGACCAGGGTTATAATCTTAAGGTAGACGGAGGCCTGCTTCTCCGACGGCCTCCTGGGTAGCCGCTCCTCAATGAAGTCCTTGTACACCGTGCCGGCTAGGGTGTTGAGGACTGAAGACACGGTGCTGCAAAAGGGGGCGTAACGAGTCCACAGGATCCTCTACGATATCGCCCCCGATGACAGGAACCTTAACGCTTTGCTTAGCCCGGAGCTATGACTGACCTGAGGGAAGCGCTGAAAACTCCTGCGATAAATATCCCGGCTAAACCCGGAAAATCTCTTGTGACGTCTATAACAAAGTGCGGTACGAGATTGTCTGAGTGCGGCACAGTCTAGAAAAAGAAAAGGATTTTCAAAATGGTCCTGGGACGGTGGCCATGATCCACAGGCATTGCTTCTGCGCGTTTGCGGTCCATGTCAAAGAGCACTCTGCGATCGCTTCTAATATCGAACCTTCTGCGCGATGGGGTCGCAGTCGAAGTAATACGCGTACATGAGGATTCCGGTGGCACAGGAAAGAAGGCGGGTTATCGTGAAGCCAGCCGCCAGCGTGTATGCCGCTCTGCAGAAAAAAAAGAAAAACATTTTTTTCGCGTCGTACGTCGAATGGGTTGCCTACCCTCCCGGCGCCCCGACGCTATAGAGTACTTACTTTTTGGCGGTGCCGAGGGTAGGCATGGCGAGATAGCGCTGCACGGAGGAGGGCGACACGGCCAGCTGGTTGAGAAAGTAGAGCCCCTCGCCGAACACTACGTTCCAGAAGGTGGCCCGGACGTAGGGGCTGGTGTCCATACTGTCGGGTCAGAGTTGGACTCAATACTACACGGTCATTTCTCGGGGGGCCTGGGGCCTTAGAGACGCTTCTGCCTCGAGCCTAAGTATTAATCGTCCAGACAATTAATACCCCCCTGTACACCGAGGGGGGTACAAGATCCCTAGGCGTTTTATACCGGGGGGGGGGGGTATTAATCGGCCAGACAATTAATACCCCCCTGTTTACTGATGCGCGCGTATGCAATAGACCTCTAAATACGATTAGAGGTAATTTCTTTAGAGGTTCCGGGGTGCGCCCGTGAGGTCAGCCTACTTGAACACGTCGAGCCTCCCGCCTGCGGCGGCGCGCTCCCAGACGCCGCTGAGGCCGCCCGTCTGCGGCAGCGTGACGGCGATGATGACGATGGAGGAGAGCACCATGCTGACCAGCTGCAGGGCGTCCGTCCACACCACGGCGCGCAGCCCGCCCTGCACCGAGGCGAGGCACGCGTGAGGTCTCTCTATCGTTCAGGTCAGGGGGCGCTCGCCTTGCACCTCGTACTCACCAAACACGTGTAAAACACACACACCAGGCACGTTATGGGGTTGATAATTTGGACGTTGACACCGCTCACTGTGGACAGGCAAAACCAACAGATATGAAAAGAAGTGAGGGAGCGCGGTATGCGCAAAGGCAAAGACGAGGTGACGCAACCCGCCCAGGCACGGCGCGTGTCGGCAAGGAACCTGCAGGGTACATAGACTGTACATAGGGTACATAAAGGGGGGGGGGGGGCGTCGTACCTTGGTGGAAGGCGAGGCACGGTACGTACATCACGATGGGCATGTAGAGGAACTGGAAGAGGCGAGTGACACAGTCCTTACATGTCCTTGCTAATTTCTCAGGGGTCAAAACGAAATACTTGGACTCACCGAGCCTATTGTGTAGAAGACCGAGGAGAGAGTACGGATCCTCTTGTCAAATCGGTGTTCCAAGTACTGTAAAAGTAAAATTCACTCACTAGAACTTGAGTGACAGTCGTGCACTCGTATATTTCCAGTGAAAAGACCCTTCCTCACCTCGTAGCTTGACTCGTACTGGAGCTCGTAGAAGGTGGGCAGGAAGTACTTTACGACGAGAAAGACCACGGGTATACCGAGGACAGCGACCAGTGAGATCTGGGCGCCGTAGGTGTACATGTCCGAGGGCACGACCAGCACCGACACGCCGGATATGTTGCTGGCCGCACAAGTGACACGTCAGGTCAGGGAGGTGCAGCCCAAAACAGAAGGCAACCCAACCTACGTGTGTGTAGGGAGGGTTGCATACACTACGGCGTCTTTAATTGCCTGCTGATGCACTTTAGTACTGTAGCTCATCACAAATCCGAACCTGGCTATGAGCGACATGGCGATCGGGAACACCCCCATGGAGCGTCCGCCCAGGAAGTAGTCTTCCACGGAGTCTTGCTTCTTGAAAAAGCCGTAATAGATGCCGACCAGGGCAGAGATCAGCATCATGACGATGAACGAGGAGTAGTCCAGCGCGCCGAAGCGCAGTGCCTGCTCCGCCTCGCCTTCCATGCTACATACAAGTAAGTTTTTGAGACCAGAGCAATATGTCATACAAAGAAGAATATAACTTTCTTCTGCTTACACTCAAGTGTGAGACTGCTGTGCAAGTGCCACACTCTTGATAAGCAAAAATTGTATCGCAACTACAAAGTAAGTGTATACATTCTCGCACTTAAGTAATCGGTGTAGATAAGTCGGCACTTACTCGACTCGCGGTGTCTGTCTGGCCCCGGCGCTGGCGGTAAAGTGCGGAGGAGGCACAGAGTGGCTAGAGACCTACCCCGCTGTCTTATCGTTGATATTTACCCGGGAGCGGTGGCAGCAACAGCTTAACATTGAGTTATCAAAGATAAAACTGAATATAATTAATTACGAACTTTTTCGCCGACGTAGAGGGAAAAGATAAAAAGTCAGTTTGCTGGCTTTTTAGAAATCAGAATTTATTCATCACAGCCGTGTATACGTAAATATTGGATTACAAATTACATTACTATTCTTTAAAAAAAATGGACAGAAGGACTCAATAAGAAAAGTAAGAGTTATTGCTTCTGAAAAGTGAGGCTTTGCCTATTATTTGGTTTTCGCTTTGGTTCGGCTCTGACCGGTTTGGTCCAGATTTTGGCACCAGTTTCCTGCTTAAACCTGGTGGCACCGATGGCACAAAACACAAACTGTATGTCGTCACGTGACGTGGCGCGGCGCCTGATCACGCGGTCACGCTGCCTCCTCGTCGTCGTCCTGCCCCGGCGCACCCGGCGACTTGGCCAGGTCCGTGCCCAGCTTGGCCGCGTCCTCCACCGTGTCCGGTAGGCTGGTCTTGCTCGTCTCGGGGAAGCACACGGCCAGGACGCTGTTGGCCAGCGTGGCGCAGCCGAACACTATCATGGGCAGGGAGTGCATGTAGCGGCCCAGCAGCGGCGTCTGCGGCGCCAGCATGGAGCCCAGGTGACCGAGCGTGGACGTGAAGGCGTACAGCGAGTGCCGCACCTTTGTGGGGAACATTTCGGCGGCTACCACGTAGATGACGGTGAAGGACACTGTCACGCTCAGCTTGGCCAGCATGACGACGAGCGTGCGCGGCCAGGGCGAGGCTGCAACACACCGGCGGGGCGGGGTGGGTCAGTCCGGGGTCGGGAAAAACGACAGGGTCGGGCGTTCTCCGGTGCTCACCTTCCTCGCCGCTCGGAATGAAATGGTACGAGAAGCAGCACACCGAGGTGATGAGCAGGAACACGCACAGGGTTATCCTGCGGCCGAATCGGTTCATGAACCTCCACGCCAGCAGCGCGCCGGGGATCTCGACCAGGACGACCAGGACGAAGTTGAGATAGCGGTCGCCCGACAGGTGCACCGAGTAGATGGAGAGGCCCTCGTACACGAAAAGGTTCACGATCCTACGGACAAAGGCAAACTTGCTATTGTTAAACGCCCATTAAGTGTGTGAAAAACTTCACTCACCTGTAGGTGAGCGACATGGATATACACCTGCCGGGGCAGGGCAGGGCGGGTCACTCACCAGCAGACGCAGCAGTTGATAAGCCTGAGGACCAGGATGCGCGTGCGGAGCAGCTTCTTGAGCTCCTGCGAGAAGGCCCTGTTCTCGGGCGCGTCCTCCTTGTTGAGGCGCGCCAGCTCCGCCCTGGCCAGCTGCTCCTGCTCCAGCTTGTCCAGGTTGAGCTCGGCCGAGGCGTGGCGGTTGGTGCGCGCGGCGCGCCGGATGTAGTCGCACGCCTCCTTGGTGCGGCCGCGCGCCACGAGCCAGTGCAGGGACTCGGGCACCATCCACAGCACGGACAGGCTGGCCAGGCCGATGCAGTAGCTGAGGCGCAGCAGCCAGCGCCAGTACGGCATGCCCCACGCGATGCCGCCCAGCCCCGCCAGCCCCAGCCCCCACACCACGTGGCTGTAGGCGCTCCAGCCGCCGCGCATGCGCGGGGGCAGCAGCTCCATGCCTGACAGGACAGGGTACACCTTAGGTCAGCTCATTCAGGCAAAAGAGAGACTATTATGCGCGTCGAGTTCTCTCGTTCTCTAAAACTAACCCATGATGAAGGCGGCGCCCGAGACGCCGTCGTAGAACATGGGGTTGAAGAACTCGAGCACGGCGTACATGACGTAGTTGGTGGAGAAGGACATGATGAGGCCGACGACGCCGGCCACGCTCAGGCCCGCCAGCATGAGGGTGCGCCGGCCGAACTTGTCCGAGAAGCAGCCCGACAGCGGCACGCCAATGATGCGGCCGAAGTTGTTGAGCGTCCCCACCAGCGTCAGCTTCCACGCGTTGTCCGTCTCGCACGTGACCAGGTCCCACTGCGGATTACCCTTGGATTACCCTTGGGGTTACTCTTGGGATTATCGGATTTCCCCGGAAAAAGACGGTGTCTAACGGGTTACCCAAATCGATTCCACATTGGCCTTCCCCAGTCCTGTAGAGAGCAGCCTGAAGGATAGGCAAGCCCGCGGCGCACCGCCGGCTGGGCCTTACCTCAGTCATGATGGACAGGTCCCTGTTGGGGTACATGTACTGCCCGCAGTACTCTGTCTCGTTGCTGAACGCGATCTGGCACCCGGTCGACCTTCCGGTCCCGAGTCCCGTTGCGGATCCGGTTGGAGTTCCGGTTCTCGCCACCGGCACGTAGCGCCGGCAGCGGTCGGGCGCGCCGTCGACGTAGGGGACCGCCGACTGCAACCAGCGCGGGTTCATTTCGGTGGAGTCCAGTGTCTCGCACTCTGGGATGTAACACCTGAGCGTGAAAGAGAGACAGGTGAAGAGTACGCGCAACCCGCACCGAGGACAAGCGACAGGGTCGCACTGGACATCCAAGTATACGACTGTCCTGCAACGCGTGCAAGTGTTTCGTACTCTTGTATATCCAGTGCAAAAAAAATGAAAGAAGATTGTCCTGAGTTATTGTACGTTTTGATAGACGAGTCAGAAGAAACCGACCCCACCTAATGATACGATACGATACAGCCTCTGAATTTCCCAAACCGAGTCTCAAACATTCACGTTTCGGTGGCTGTCTACCTGGATTTCAAATCCTAGCGCCAAACCGTCGCCTTTCTCCAGGCTATTTTTAGAGACACGTGGACGCCACACGTGTTAGAATGCAAATTTCCGTCTCCCCGTCTGATAAACTTCGACACGCGGAGCTGCACCGCCGCAGGCGGTTGCGTCAGCGTCGTAGAAGGAGGGCAAACTAACGTCCCTTTTACGCGCCTGTCCCATCGCTTCGCCTCCTGCCGAGGAGAGATCCTAAAAGAGCAGGCTTGTCACTCCTACTCGCGGCTTACCTGTAGTCAGATTGTATTGTTGTAAACACGTATGAGAGGTAGAAGAGGGCCTGGAAGACGTAGGGCACGGATATCAGGAGAAAGGTGAAAGACTGGTATCGGCCCCATTTCCGAAAGATGGTCCTTTCCAGAGCTTGATCGATGTCCATTTTAATTTAAGTTATTATGCCCTGCAAAGTAGATGAGGTAAAAATTAATACAAGCGGCGTCAGGAAAACGCGAAGTGCTTGAAACCAACCTCGATGGTGCAATCGCACACATAAATCATGATAAAAAGTGGCCATACAGAAAACTTTAAGCACTGTACAAGCCTGCATCCCAGGGGCTCTTACCCCAACCCCACCCCCACCCCTCACCCCACACGCTAGGTACTGCTAGGTACTCGCCCCTGCTCTGCCGCGCTGCTCCCGCTGCGGCCCTGCTGTTCGGGTCGGCTGAGGCCCTCCTTGTCCTCCGCTGGTCCGCGGTCCTCTGGGCTCGGCGCCACTGCGCTGTGCTGGCCGGAGACGGGAGGAGAGGAGAGGAGAGCAGAGGACCCCGCCCCGACGCCAGGCCGGCCGCAGTCCTGTGGTGCTGCTCCGCTGCAGGCCTTGGGACGGACGACCAGCCCCGGCTCTCGGCTCGGCGTCATGATTGGTTCTTAATAGAGCAGCGACCAAACTCATTGGCTGCGTTCGCAGAGGGCGCACGCGGGCGCACGCGCCCCGACCCGCTGCCGCCCGGGCCGCGCCGCCCCGGACGCGGCCGTGACGGTCATGTCGGCTGGTCGTGGGCTTCATTGCTCCGCGTCACCAGAGCGCGCTGCCCGCGCCGCGGAGGGGAGGGAGGGGTCGGGTCTTCTGAATGAAGGGCTGTGGGAGCAGCATGGTTTTTGGACCATGGGAATCTCACCGTGTCATCGTGGTTGAAGAAGAATGTGTTTAAACGTCACTTTCATGGATAGTATTTTCGATAACGGCGGTGTATGTAAATTGCATTTCTGTGCAATACCTCTTGCTGTCATGATACGCAGGAACGCATAGGTAGTGAGAAAAACATTGAACGATGTTTAATAAAGTAAAGGCGTAATTTATTCTAAAAATAGTTAATATGTGAGCATTCACAAAATATTGTTACTCTAAGGACCAACGAGTTTCATCACCTAATGCACATTCAAATTCTGGCGTGGGTCGACTTGATGCTTTCTTTGAGTTTTCGTCCCGCTTCCCTTGTCCTGCACTTTTTTGAACCCAAGGGAAAAGGCAGGCAAAAGTTCTCAATCAGAAGACACGACGCCAAAAAATGAGATCATTTCACTCCAAAATTTGAAGGAGCATTTCGCTCGCGCCGCGCCCCGGCGCGTCGACACTTTTGAATGCAGACAAGTCTTTCACGGGGGAGGAGGGCTCCATTCAAGTCGGGTGTCCGCGGGGCGGGGCGGGGCGAGGCGGGGAGCGCACGCCCCCGTGTGACAGTGTGACTAGAGGTGCGTGACGAACGCCTCGGGGATGGTCAGGGCGACCTCGACCGGGGTGTGGTGGGTCGGGGCCGGGGCCGGGGCCGGCGCCACGGAGGACGTCTTCCGCCGCATGGACTTGCGGCCCAGGGCCTCGGCCTCGGCGATGGTGTCGGGCAGGGCCTCGTCGCCCACGTCCGGGAAGGTGAGCGCGAGCAGCCCGCTGACCAGCGCCGCGCCGCCGAACACGAGCATGGGCAGCGCGTCGAGCAGCCGGCCGAGCAGCGGCGTCTGCGGCGCCAGCACGGAGCCCACGCGGCCCATCGTGGCGCACGTGGCGAACAGCGTGGCGCGCACGCTCGTCGGGAACAGCTCCGTGGACAGCACGTAGATGACGGTGAACGAGATGGTGACGCACAGCTTGGCCAGCAGCACGGCCGCCGTCCGCGGCCACGGCTCGTCTGTAGGGCAGAGAGGCGCACCGGTCAGCTCCTCTGCTGCACGCCAGTGTGGGGCTCAGTGTATCTCACTCACCCGCGGGGAGGAAGTGGTAGGCGAAGCAGCAGAGCGACGCGAGGATGAAGGAGCCGCTGAGGCTGAGGCGCCGGCCGAACAGCGTCATCATCTTGGCCGTGACCAGCGCACCGGGGATCTCGATGAGCACGACCAGCACGAAGTTGAGGTAGCGGTTGCCCGCCATCGTCACCGAGTTGATGGACAGGCCGTCGTACACGAACATGATGGCGACCCTGCAGCACGCACCCGGTCGTTATGACACATCCGACAAAACATGTGTTCTCAACATAAAAAAAAAATCTTTAAAAGAATAGTGTTACGATGGGTGCAGTCTAAAATGTGTAGTACGTTGAAAACAAAATCAAGATCGTAGATGTGCTCGAGTGACGCGGGCGGTGCCCGGCCCGGCGGCCTGTGCACTGGTTAATGAATACCATGCGAAGCAGCAATTGAAGAGGCGGAAGGCGAGGATGCGGGAGCGGAGGAGCGCCATCAGCTCGGTGGATATGTTGGGCTTGGCGTCCGCGGACCCGTCGCTCTCCTGCGGAAGGCACAAGACGTCCACGACGGGTGTCAGGATGGTGAAAACACAGAGGCCCGGCCGGGGCCGGGGCCGGGGCCGGGGCCGGGGCCGGGTCGCACGTACAGCCATGCTGCAGCAGACTCCCACCTTGGTGACCCCGGACAGCTCCACCTTGTCGAAGTTGAATTGGCACGTCGATTCCGATCGGTTCATCTTCGCCGCTTTCCTGATGATGTTCTGCGCATCCCGGACGCGGCCCTTGGACACCAACCAGCGCATGGACTCGGGCAGGAACAGCCTGTAGTGCGGGTGCAGTCGGTTAAAAAAAAAAAACTAAAGCCTGTAACACATTTAAAAGGTTCCAAGTGACGCGTTTGCTACTCACCAGAGCAGCGGCAGCGTGAGGAGGGCCGAGCTGTAGATGGCGCGCAGCAGCCACCTCCAGTACGGCAGCACCCAGGCCACGGCGCCCAGCAGCGCCTGCCCCAGCGCGAACACCACGTGGCTCGCCACGCTCCACGCGCCGCGCGCGGTCGAGGGCAGCACCTCCATGCCTGTGGGGGAGGGGCGGCAGGGCCGGGTCAGGAGAGGGCCTCTAGGGACCATGCCATGGCGCCGTCTCTCACTCACTCACTCACCCATGACGAGGGCCGAGCTACCCATGCCGTCGTAGAACATGGGGTCGACGAACTCGAGCACGATGTAGAAGAG
Organism: Frankliniella intonsa; assembly: GCA_033675135.1. Lineage (NCBI taxonomy): Eukaryota > Metazoa > Arthropoda > Insecta > Thysanoptera > Thripidae > Frankliniella > Frankliniella intonsa. Next base: position 9,135,166 of record CM066249.1, on the reverse strand, counting down.
GTAGCTGGGCGACACGGAGCGCACGATGCCGATGACGCCGGACACGGCGAGCGAGGCGAGCAGGATGGTCTTGCGGCCGTACCGGTCGGAGAGGTAGCCGGAGAGCGGCAGGCCGAGCACGCGACCCACGTTGTTCATGGTGCCCACCATGGTGAGCTGCCAGTCGCCGCCCGCCGCGCACGGCGTCAGGTCCCACTGCGGACAGGCCAGGCCAGGCCAAACACGTCTATGAGGTGTCACCGTCGTTTCCCTCTCCGTCCCCTGAAGTAAAAGCAGCGACCGCTCACCTCAGTCATGATGGACAGCTCCTTGTTGGGGTACACCCACTGCGTGCACTCCTGCGTCAGGTTGCTGAAGGCCTCGGCGCTGCACGAGTCGAGGCCCTCGAGGCCCGGCAGCGCGACGAACCGCCGGCAGGGGTCCGGCAGGCCGTCGGCCAGGGGCACGGCCATGGGCAGCCACGAGGGCTGCATCTCGGACAGCTCCTGGTCGCACTCGGGGATGTGGCACCTGCGGCAGCGGAGCGGCCCGTATAGAACTCTGCCGGCCGGCCCGGCGCCAAGCGGAGCGGAGAGCGCCTGTGGGTCGCGGGGTAGGCAACCCACAACACGCGCCTGTGGACCGCGCGGCCTAGCCGATCCCAAACGAACGCCGAGGGGAGGGGGGGCTGAGGGGGGAGTATGCAGTGCAGCCAGGCGGCCAAGACTCCCGCGATGAACGACTGATCGCTTTCCATACCTACCATTGCAGTCGGCTGCACTTCCGGTGAGCTGCTGTCCGCGCTGCGCGCACGTGGTGCACCGGAAGTGCAGCATGCGAAATGCCGTACACCTCGCGGTCTCACCGCAAAGCCCCACCTCCCCTTTTAGAATATGTGACCGACGGGTGATTTCGATATTCTGTCGTGGAGAAGGTTGATTAAGGTGACATCTTTCTCGGCGAATACATTTTGCGTCTAAGGCATTGACTTAACTTGGCAATCTGAGCAAGCACTTATTATTCCGCCCATATATTAGCATATCCAGATGTCTGTTTCCAGAGACGTAGGAGCTAATTTTAACCATGAGAGAGTTATGATCATTGCAGATCCGTGTTATGTTACCCTAGAAATTTTTAATGTAATATATCTTTCAATGATAGGTCGAAAACTACAATTTTCATGAGAGGGAAAATGCGTTCATTAGATCTACGACCCGCTTTATGCTTCCTGTTCCAGTTGAAATGGTCCTGCCGATTAGAACCTCTGTTTTGAGGGTGAAATTGAAATGGTTATTTGTCGAGTTCCCAAGTGGAGCCCTCTCGTGACCCCTGGGCTATTTGTTTCGCGCGGCTCCTCCGCCTCGCGCGCGCGCGCGTGCAGCTGCACTGTACAGTGTACATTCCTGCCCGGCTCACCACCGAGCCGCGCGCACATCACGGGGAAAACGACGTCATGGTTTCCAAGCAGTTTTGGAAAAACCAAGCAGCTCTTATGGAGAAAATACACAGGGGTTCCGGGGCTGCTTGAAAACCAGGACGAAGTTTTTTCCGTGATCATTCCATAAAGCGAAAATGATTATTATTTCGTCTTTTAGTCGTTAGCGTCCCGGCAACTGTCTGCTTACCTGTGCTCCGATCTGAGCGTGGTGAACACGTAGGAGAGGTAGAACAGAGCTTGAAAGACGTAGGTCATGCAGATAAGGGACAGCGTCACGAGGTGGAAGCGGCCGAACCGCCTGCTCAGCGCCTCCAGGGCGGCCTCGAACTCCATCCTGGCGACCCGACCTGGAGAGGAGGAGGAGAGGGAGAGTGAGGCACGGGCGACGTAGAGTGAGCTGAGGCTGTTGCCAAAATCGACGACTTATTGATAAGGCCCCCTTTTCCATACCTCGACAATCTTAATGGTGCGCCTCTGAATTCGTTGAATAAATTACATTGAACAGTGTATCGAACGTTCGTGGTTTCCCGTTACTTTATTGGATAGTTGGATGCGGAGACCTTTTTAAGAAGAGGCGATCCTCGACTCTGCGTGGCGCGCCGGCAGGTTATGGTGACAGCAGGGAATGACTTGTTATTGAAAGGGGAGAGGGGGAGCGAAACGGAAATGCAAAAAGTGGAGAGAAAATGCGGGGCAAAGGACCCGTCGACTGGTTCTCCGCGTCGATCTACGACCCGGCGGTGAACTGAAAGGTTATTCCTGTTTTACAAACTGATAGCAGCCACATTCCACTGTGGGCATCAGGAGAGGAATCAGGAGTAGGGACATAAGATAGGACTTTTTGACGAACTTTGCCGTTCTACAGACGATCGGAGAAACCCACCTTCAGGTAGTTATAAATATTTGGAAATGGCGTTGAAATGTAAAAAAAAAAAAATAAAGAAAAAAAACGGGAGGTGGAATGTTTTTAGTTTGAAAGCACCAACATTTCGAGAAACCGCTACGTGACGTACTCCCCCGAACAAAAAAAAACTTCAAACCAATATTTTTTTCCCAAAATGATTTTCTCTTATGTTGGGTGCTCCATCTAAAGCGTACGGCAAGGATAGAGATGCGAGTACGGGACGGCCCTTTGGAATCAGTCGGTAGCAGGGACGGCGGTGCGTCTCCAGGCTGCACTTACGAGTAGATGATTGTCTGCTGGACCTGGTGCCGGTGCGTGGCGGGGGCGCGGGTGGCCCGAGAGGCTCAGGCTGTGCGTGCCGTGCGCTCACTCATCAGGCCGCAGCGCAGCAGGCGAAGCAGCAGGTGAAGCAGCAGGCGAAGCAGCAGACGAAGCAGCACCCCGTGGTCCAGTCGAGGCTCCCCGGTCCCCGGGCCAGGCTGCCGCCGCGCCGCACCGCACTGCTCCGGACCGCTCCGCTCCGCACCGCACTGCGGCGCTCTCTGCGGCGATGCGATGAGCCTGCTGGGACGCGACGGGACGGGACGGGACGGGACGGCCGGAGTGGACCTGACCGGCGCGATGGTCCGGCAACGTGACAATAAGCCGGCCCAGCCCAGATGAGGACGTCCAGGACGGCGGCACGCTGCGCCAGCGCGCGGCGCGGCGCGCTCGAGCCCCCGCGCCGATCCGCCCCGCCCCGCCCCGCCCCGTCCGGCGACCCGCGCCGCTACACGCCCCGCCCGACAGCCCGGGCACGCTCGAACCCTCAGTGCGGCCGAATAGAATGAAAATCAACGCCCCACCCCGCACCCTCCCCGCCCCGCCCCGCCGTGCCGCGCCCCACCGCACTCCACCCGTTTCGAGGGAACCAGTTCTCCCGACGCGACGCCGTGCCGAGCGTAGTACCTGTGCCTCTGCCCTGCCCATGTTAGTGGACGCTCCGCCTCGCGGCCCCGCCCCCCGCCACTGCACAACACGCTTGTCCCCCACCGCACCCCGCTCCGCCCCGCGCGCCCCCTGCCTCGCGGTGTTCGGCCCCCTTACCCCGCCCGGCTGGCGCGGAGAGCGGGACGAGGGCGGGGCGGGGGGTGGGGCGGGGGGTGGGGCAGCAGGCGCCTAGTAACAACCGGATACTCGGAGTCTGCAGAATCAATGTTCATATTGTGGAGTCGACCCGGTCCGTGCGGGTTCTCCCTGGAGCCGGAGGGAGGGGGAATCGGCTTCGAGCCGCAGAGGCAACGCTGCCGATGAGGAGCTTCCTCGCGGGCTGACGCACAGGCCACGGGTCGCCGCGTCGCCCGGGTCAGCCACCTGATTAGCAGAGTGTCGCTCCAGTACCTCCGTCGTACGGGAGCGACCCTCTGTAGTCTGCAGAGGGTGGCGATGCTCTGCTTTGTGGGCGGCCGCGTACTCCACATGTTGATGAGCCGCTGCTTTCTGCGGGAGGTATGTGCAACAGGGGGAGGGGAGACTGCGTCAGAAAGGGAGGGGGAGGGGGCGGCACCCGCTCGAGTCACCTTGCAAGGCCTTGCCGCACCGCCGGGGTCGTTGCCCGCTTAATCAAATGACAAAAAAGTTGCAGTCGTTCGGCCGCCCCGTCCCGTCCCGTCCGGTGCGGCGTGGCGTGGATCGAGCATTCCGCGCCGTGGAAGTAGGTAATACCACGGTGTACCTCGTTCCAGCCCGCCCCGCCCCGCCCCGCCCCGCCCTATCCCGCCGCCGCCGCCAGCGTACTCTGTACGATTAGCCTGGCGCCGGTTCGAAAGCGCCGCTCCGCTCCAGACAGACGCCATTCGCCGTCGCGACGCGCGGCGGACGCACGTATCCACGCGGAATAAAAAGAAAGGTGTCGCCCCCTCTCCCTTCCCGCCTCCCCCGCCGCTCCGTCCGCCGTCGGGAAAAGTCACCATCATGAGAAATTCAACACTTCCGCTCCCGGCTCCGGAGGAAAAACCGCGCCGCTGACGCGATGCCGTAACTTTGCAGGACCGTTATTTAAATCTCGCGCGCGCTGCGAGCTGCCGCTTTTCACCTGACGCGGCGTCAGGATTCTATTTTAGTCTCCGGCCGGCAGCCACTGCCGCGGCCTGGACCTGGAGGAAGAGAAGGACGGCGTCGTGTCAACATCCCCCCCCCCCCCCCATGGTTCTCTCTCCGACAGACAGACAGACAGACAGACAGACCAGGACGGCGTGCACAGGCACCACCCGGGCGCATCGAGTTGGTGGGTTTGGAGGTGTGCGACTGGACTGGCACTGGACTAACGGTGCAAGGCAAGGACCCCTGCCTCCTGCTCTGCCCCCTTTCCCCGCATACGTATGCAGCGCCCAGCCCCAACTTTGTCCTTGTACCTTTTGGCCAGACGACCCACCCCGCCGCACCCCGCCCCGCCCCGCCCGGCTGCATCCAGGCTGGACAAGCTTGGAGCGGGGCGGGGCGGGGGCAGGCACCTGCAGGACCTGCACCGGTCGCAGTCATGGGCCTCCCGGGGACTGGACTGGACGGGACGCGATGCGGTGCTGCCGAGTTCTGCTCCGCCGGCCCGGCTCCTGACCCGATCGCCCGCGGCCAGCGGCTGCATCGGCCAGGATCCTCGGGTCACGTCCGCCGGCCCGGGTCACGTGAAACTAGGGGCAACATCAGGGCAGACAAACTGGTCCGCAGAAAACAGATTTGAAAACCTTATAACGAGGGCTCTTTGCGCGTAACTCGGCAAAGGAAGAAGGGAATAAGCGTGTCGGTTGGGTCCGCCAGTATCGTTCGAGTGAGAGGGGCACTAGTTGCTTTCAAAATCGTTCACATCGGATTTTAAAAAAATAAAAAATAATACTAAACCACATTGCCTGGAACCTGCGTGTCTGCGCGTTCACTGCCCGACCAGCCTACCTCCAGGCGCCGTTCCTACGGGAGCAGGGAATGCCACTGCGACGCCTCTCCCCCCTCTTTTTCCTCGAGGTGCATGACGGATTGGCGCGCCGGCTGCCTCAGCCCCCGCCCCACCCTTTTCTCCACCGCGGATGCACCTGCCCCGCCCCGCCCCGCCCCGCCAAAGCCGCTGGAACTTGTCCTGCAGGTCAACAAACCACGTCTAGCCTTAGCTTTGGGCGAGGTTATTTTTAACAGAGTGCATCGGAGGTGTGTCGCCATGCGAGGCGGAGGAGAGGAGAGGAGAGCGAGGCGAACGTCCTCCTGCTGGAGGCAGCCGGTGGGCCCCGGCCCGGCCCGGCGCGGCGGGCCCGGCGGGTCCGGCCGCTGTGCCGCGGGGAAGTGGAGCTGCCCTGGCCAGCACGCGGCCAAGTCTGGCGCGGTCTGGCTTGCGTCGCTTTGACGCTCGAGATTAGCTAAGAAAGACGGAAAATGCGAGCTGCTAGGTGAATGATTTACAATGCTGCTGCAGCGATAGTTGCTGCACCACGATTGCCTTAATTTCGCTCAATTTCGTATTTAAGAGAAAAGAAGGGAAAGGTCCCTGACCGAGGACCCACATATACTTATTTCGTTACGAGAGAAAATTCAGGCGAAAACTAATAAAAATGCGAAGCAATGGGCCCGTCGCATGCAAGTAACAGCCGGGGCGGCGGCGGCGGGTCCCGCGGGGCGGGGCGGGGCGGGGTGGGCGCGGCCCCGGCGGGCTGGTGTGGTGGTGGCCGTGCACTTGACCGTCGCCGTGGGAAGCGGCTCCGCATTCCCGAACAAGATCCGAATTGGCAGAGTGACCTCATTTAGGCCGCCACGCCGCGCCAGTAGGGGGCAGTGGATCGCGCTGGCCCGCGCCGCCGCGAGTTGGGACTCAAACACTATAAGCCGCGAAAAAAGAAAGTGTACAGTTTTGAGGAGAACGTGCCCATCTGCTTGGCAGAAAAAGCATTTAAAAAACGAGAGGACACCCAAAGTTTTGGACGCAGGATGCCATGAGGCGCGGTGGTTGCCGCGGTCGGGGAGGCAAAGTCAAACAATTTGCTACCGCGAGATAATGGAGCGAGCGGCTCATTTTATCTGAGGGGCCGAGTCGAGCCCGTACCAGGTCTATGCGTGAGTGAGAGGTGAGCACGGTGGCGGCGGGCGAATCCCAACGTATACGACATTCTCAATAGAGGCCATCATTCCCAAAACTACCGCTGTCCCGGCATTAGATATCTCAAATACATTTACGTGCGTATTCCCACAAGACGCTCACTTGTGCGAATTTCTTTTAATCCTTTTTTTTTTGACAATAATGTGGCAGAAACGTTGCAAAAACTGGTCTCAAGTTTACTCGGAATCAGGGTGGCCTAGAAGTGAAGTTACTTTCCGTCAGGAAATCACCCTCGTGTGATTCATTGCTCCGTCAAAATAGTCTGTGAGGGACGAGTATTATCAAGACAGATAGCATCCCAAATTGCGCTCGCGGTTCCTTGTTATTCGCGGCCGTCCCCTTTCGCGCCCTTCAAATCGTCGTAATTGCTGCTCGTGTCCTGGGACCTCCTCGCGGACTGGATCAGCAGCAATGGGCCGGGGCGCGGCGCGGCTCGGCGCGTGCACGCCCCAAGCCTGGCGGCCCTCCTCTGGCGCCCGATGGGTGGCCTACCCTCCGGGCGGCAGGAGGCAGCGGGCCGCCAGGATGCCGCCAGCATGCCGCCACCGTCGAATGGGTTGCGAGCGCGATACCCCCCGGGCGCAACACTGCTGTCGCCTTGTCTCCCCTCGACCCCACCCCGCCCCCGCCCGCCGCCGCGTTGGGGCTGGCCTGGCCCCAGTGCAGAGCCCATATCTCGAGCGCGGGCGGATACAGGCCTGCGCTGCGCGACGCGGGGCTGGTCCAGGGTCCCGGGCGTGCCTGCCGGGGGCCGCGCTCGCGCTGCCGCAGTGCCATGGAGCGGGCGGCCGTCTCGGTGCTGGTCCTGCTGGTCCTGTCGGTGCTGCCGGCGGGGCGCACCGCCTGTCCCCCAGGACACCGGGCGTGCCGCCGGGGCCAGTGCCTGGCGCAGGAGTCGGAGTACGTGTGCGACGGCTACGAGGACTGCCCCAGCGGGACGGACGAGTCCGACTGCGGCTGGCGCTGCAAGGCCGGCGCCGCGCCGTGCGACGGCCGCTGCCGGCGGGCCGCGTACTGGTGAGTCAGGCCGTCACGCTGGACACGCTGCGTGGACATGAGCCGGATCACTCGCTGCTGCAGGTGCGACGGCACGCCGGACTGCCTGGACGGCTCGGACGAGGCCCACTGCAGCCGCGGCGGCGGCCGGCGCGGGCAGCCGTGCCGCGGGCAGGCCCCGCCGGCCAACACGACGAGGGCCAGCAAGGTGTTCTGCGACGGGCGGCACGACTGCCCGCGCGGCTGGGACGAGCAGGGCTGCGCCAGCGCGCTGGACTGCCGGGGCGGCGCGTACTTTTGCGTCGGCCTCCGCGGCTCGCCGCGCTGCCTGCACCCGAGGAAGCGCTGCGACGGCGTCAGGCACTGCAGGGACGGCGAGGACGAGTGGAACTGCTCCGCGGCCGGGACAGCGGCGGAGCGCGCCGTCCTGCAGGTCCGGACGGGGTGCGGGGAGGCCGCTTCACCAGCTTCGGCAGCGTCGCCCTTTCTGACATAAGATGTGCAGCCCACAGGCTCTCCTGGACCGACATTAGCCGTGCCGTCAACCACCCCCACTCCGTCGACGAACCCCACGCGGCTGCCCGGACTGAGGCCGACGCCGACGCGTGCGGCGTCGCTCGTGCCACTGTCAGCGTCGCCGTCGCGGCCACCGGTCCGCGGTGAGTCCGTGGCGCCCGAGCCCGGGCGCACCCAGGAGAGCGAGCTCCCGGCGACATCTGCTCCGGCGGAGGTCGGCTCCGGAGCCGGGGTGTGGGCGTACCTGTGGAAGGTGCTGCTCTTCGCCGTCAACGTGGTCATTGGCGTTATGTTGTTGAGACTGCGCCGGTTCTTATGGCAAGTTTCTCCAACCCAATACATGCCAAGGCTTACATGCTTACCTGCCACCTGAAAAAAAATATCTTGACCGTGAATGCCATCTGCTCAGGTCCTGCGCCAGCAAAGAGGCGCCCTCCGGCTCCTCCGGTATAGACAGAGCTCCCTCCTTCGTGTTCGTGGGGTCGAGGAGCGGCCGCTATGGCGCGCACCTCCGGCCCGCTCTGGACCTGCCCCTGCCGGACCCGCCCCCGCCTTCGCCCCCACCGCCGGCCACCGCCGCGGCGCACTCGCGCTCTGAGCCCATGTCGCCCGTGTACGAGGATCCCTGCGATCTAATGAAAGACGTCGAGGGGAACGACTATGCGGCTGTCGGTTAGGAGGATGATAGCATTTTCTTTCGCCGTTAATAGTGGCCCCTTGCCTTCTCTATTGCGGCAGATCTCACCATGACGTCGACATTGAGTGAACTGACCATGCTCGCAGCTCAGAGATAAGACTGTGATATTACGATAAATAAAAGAAGCCCCAGTTCTCTTTGATTACTTTCTTTCGTCGCACGAAAAATTACTACCGTTCCAACGGATTCGTGTCGAGACTTGCGGTTACGTACGCCTCGCGCCACAGGGAGGGGAGAGCGAGGGTATTCCCTCTTCGCAGTGCTGTCGCGAGCGAAACATTGAGCGTATGCAGCAAAAGCCGTACCCCGACCTGCTCCGTTCTGCTCCTCTATCGTTGGCAGCACTGCGACGTTGCTCTGACGCAGAGCAGAGGCGAGGCCCAGAGGGTGATAAGACCCTCCCGGTGCGGAACACGAGGCCCTGCTACATATACACAGTCCCCGCGCCATGCCGCCGCACCGCCACGCGCTGCTGCTCGGCTTTGCCGCGCTGCTCCTGCTGCAGCCCGAGGAGGCCGTGGCCAAGGCCGAGAACGAGACCGTCGACTGCCTGCTCATCGACCTCGGCGCGCGGCCGCGCTGCCTGCGGGCGGACGGCACTCGCGGCGTCCACTGCCCCCAGGCCGGCAACTGCATCCCCGACGAGAGGGTTTGCGACGGCATCGTCGACTGCTGGGACAGGTGAGCCACTTCGCCGGTCTGGCCGTGAAAAGTGCAAACCCTTTTGGTTCACGCTTCCAAGTGTGTACTTACCCAGGGGCGCCGGAAGTGGGGATCAGGGGGTGCGCTGAGCACCCCCTAAAAAAATATAGACTACGAGCCAGCCAAACAAGCCTTCGACTTGAATGCTGAGCTCAATCCCGCCTTAAACTTTAAAAATTACGTACGTGCTCTGCAAGTGAAAGGGGGGCGTGAAAACATGGAAAATTTTTGCGACAGTAAACCTCCCGAAGGAGGTTGCGGTTCCCGCCAGGCACAGGGCTTTTACCCCCCGTGGCAGCCAACTACTTCGGTGTTCTTATGGGAACCGGTGCTTTTCTGGCCGCGATCCTGTCGCGCAATTCGACAGATTTGATCCCCGTACTGTCAGATTTAGTCGTACGGTGGTTAACCGAACTGCCCTGTCCCCAGGGCATGGAATAGCTATTTTTGGAGCCAGATTCTAGGACTTATGACCCCACGACCGACCACCAGTCGTGGGCATGGGACGGAACTTCCTGGCAACCCGCTGTCGCTACCAGTGAAGAACCTACCTGGGTTTGAACCAGGCCCCATGTGCCGAGTCTCACAGACACCCCACGGCTTTCGCGGCACCACTAGACCACTAGACCGTCGGCTATTCCACGAGGGAGCTCGGTTGAAATGGGGGGCTTGAATTCCACTCTCCAAATTGTTGTCCTCAGAAAAATTAAATGTTTTGGTAAGATTCGAACCTCCGTCCTGCGACTCTCCGCGCGGACACTATGCCGGCACGGCTACGACGCCACGGTACCAGAGGCCGGACCACTAGGAGGCATGGTGCGCGAGAAGCCACAGTCACCGAAGAAACGAACACGGTGTGATCAGTACGCCTGCTCTTCTTGTGCTGCTAGGCCGGCCGCGTGGCGTCATTGGTACCGACACTGCTCATAGCACCCGGTGGGCAGTGGATCAAATACCGCGTATATATTTTTATATTTTTTAAAATTTTGTTTTCTTTGAACCAATTTTTCTTTCCAGCTTTACCGTCCTTGTGCCTCGGGCAACTGCAAAAGAGCACAGCGACTGACAAAAAAAAAAAGAAAATATGTGACCGGCTTTCGAACCACTGCCCACCGGTGCTGTCATCAGTGTCGGTACCGATGACGATACGCGGCCGACCTCGCACCGCAGGGAGAGCAGGCGTTCCCTGCATGTGCTACCGAAAACAATTAACAGTTATGGAAATTGTGGTGGCACGTAGTAGGTAGACAACTTTCCGAAATTTCCTTCTCCCCCCCCCCCCTCCCCTGTTTTTGGAAAAGTAGACGACTCGTCGCCCCTATACTTACTTATAACACACGGGAGGAAGTGTGTCCTTTCCTTTGTAACAGGAAACAAGTGACAGTACCCCGGGTCTGACTCCTTTTTTGGGGTGGGTGGGGGTTAAGATCCGATGAGGAGCATTGCAGCGAGTGCACGGGCGGGGCCTGGTTCTGCGGCGGTTGCGGCGGTTGCGTCGCCGAGCATCACCTCTGCGACGGCTACCGGCACTGTGCGAACGGCGACGACGAGGAGCCCTACCACTGCCCCCCCGGGGGGCCCCAGGCGGCCGAGCTGTACGTCTGCATGGACAACACCACCAGGCGGAAGGAAGTGGTGTGCGACGGCATCCAGGACTGCGAGAGGCCGGACGACGACGAGGGCGCCTGCAAGGAGTGCGGACGCGGTGCGCTGCTGTGCGAGGGCGTCTGCATCAAGGCGGCGCTCAGGTGAGGGAGTCAGCGTCCCGGGAGGTCCTAGCCTCACGCGGGGCGCCTCACTGGAGCCGGTCTCTTCATGTTCGCATGGAAGGTGCGACGGCATCCCCGACTGCAGAGACGCATCGGACGAGGTGTCTTGCTTGACGGAGCCGACGCCGACGACCACGCCGACGACCCCCGGGGCCGAAGTCCAGCACTTGGTGGTGGCCCCTGCGGATCAGCTGTGCTGGCTGCCTCCCACGCTCACCGTGCTCGCGCTGGCGCTGCTCGGCGGCGCGGTCGCGGGCTTCCTCTGGTATCGAGGGCGTCGCCAACGGTGAGCCCTTTGAGCCATGCCATGTAACGCGGTTACACTGTGACGGTTGAGCTGCGCACCAACTGATTCCGGGTGTTTTCCCGCTGTCAGCAGCGGCTCCAGGAGATTTCACGGAGGGAGCTTCGCTGACTTCGGGGAGGCGCCGTTCGACGGCGAAGGGCCCACGGAAGCGTTGGCGTTCGAGTTCCGCTCTCAAGCTGATGAAAACATTTACGAGGAGCCCTCTAGCCGCTCCTCGCAGCATGTGCAGGGCGGACTCTTGTCGTGAACTTGCGGCAGGAGTACCATTACTGGCGAGCCCTGAGTTACATCTTGCTAAAATTATGTGACTTTTTTATTTTTTATATTTTAATATTAAATAAGATAGGGAGATGGAGAGACACTATTTTAATGTCAGCGTGACATGGCCACACCGTGGACTCACCACCGATGTTTAGTGGATGCCGCACTTCGAAACTCTTTTAAATTCACTCTTACCAGTGTTCCCAGATTAGTAAGTAGAGTTATCCGCTCTGCAAGCCCCGCTCGCTGCTTGGATCGCTATTATCTCGGTATCGGTCATCATTGACGGGCCAGTGCGTATCGGAAGGGGCGGCACCTACTGTACAGTGTCCCCCTGCGAGACTGTCTCCAGGCAGCTCCGCCTCGCATGGGCCGTATTTTGCCGAATCGGAGCAAAGGTCACAGGCAGGGCAGACGGGCGGGCTGGCGGGCAGGGCACGGCGCGAGGTCTCCGGAGGGGTAAGTAGCGGTCACAGGAAGCGCCGCGGATGTGCGACTGTGCGCTGCGTATAAAAGCCCGACGGCCCGCTCGGTCGTCACTCATTGGTCTCACAGCTCCTCAGTGAGAAGCACCTCACCTCCTCGCCTCGCCGCCAACATGCAGACCTTCGTGGTGAGTCCGGAGCCTTGCGCTTGCTGTGCTGCAACACCTCCCGCCGGAGCGGACCGTTTTGATATCTGACTGTAACGCTGCCCTGCCTGCAGGTGTTCGCCGCCGTGCTGGCCGTCGCTGCCGCCGGCTCCCGTCCCCTGCTCGTGGCCACCGAGCGCCACATGCTCGCCGAGCCCCAGGTGCGCCTGGAGAGGACCATGTACGCCAAGCCGGTCCTCGCCAAGGAGGGCGGCGCCCAGATCGTCGACATGGCCTTCGACATGGACGAGCCCGGCCGCTACCTGTACCACTTCAAGACCAACAACGGCATCGCCATGATGGAGCAGGCCGCCCTGGAGAAGGACGCCGGCAAGGTGCAGGGCGCCTACGAGTGGACCAGCCCCGAGGGCCAGAACTTCAAGCTGGAGTACGTCGCGGACGAGCTCGGCTTCCACCCCGTGGCCGCCCACCTGCCCGTCGCCCCCGAGATCCCCGTCGCCATCCAGCGCTCTCTGGAGTGGAACGCCGCCCACCCCGAGGAGGACAAGGAGGCCGAGATGTACGCCGCTAAGAAGACCATCATGTACTAGGACTAGGAGACTTTAAACCGACACCCGCTGCCTCGCTTCTCACTGAAATACATTTAAATTAAATCGTATTTATCTCTATAGTTTTACGTGTAAACAATCAGCTCGTAAAGACACGTACCGGTTGGTGTAACATAATGCACACTTACATTATGTGGGATTGCCTACCTGCCTCGCCATCCCCAGTTGGGCGCGTTTTCTGTTACACCTGTTACACAGAATGTTGACAGACAGGGAGTATAATTAACTCACAATTCTTCTCTACCCTTCTCCACTTACTGGCCGTCCTGCTGCGGTCTGCAACGGTGCGCGGGACTCTCCGCCTGACACTTCAAGCCCCGTGGAAATAGGCCACCCATTCGACTCGTAGCCGGCCACGCGGACGCGGAGGGTTCACGCTGGGTCCCGCGGGCACGGGGATCGAGCCGAAGGAATCAGGACATTCCTCTTCTGATCGCCGAAGAATGTGAGGACCGATACGTGATCTGAGATGCTAACATGAACTCGTCAATAATGCAGACGACGGCGGGGCGAAGGACGGGCGGGGCCCGGCTGGGCAGACACGAAAGGGAGACGCATCCGATACCAGATTAAATACCTCGTTTTTTAAGCACCTGGAAGTATTCCAGGAATACGTAAAGATTGGTTCAGGGACAACGCTGAGCTAAGAAGGCTGGGGATTACGAACCGGAATGCATTCTAATAGCGTCCACTGTTTGAGGCAAGAAAAATGACCAATATGACTGCATTCTAACTTGGGTGCTGAACGTTATGAATTGAAGAATATTTATTCCTTTGGTAAATGTCACAAATAGAAAAATGTTGATTATCGGCTGGCTCTGATTGGTCACAACTCGCAGCCAGGCACTGTGTGGCCGCAGCCGCACCGCTGCGCCGCCGTCGTTCGAGGAACGGTGTGTGCGGTGTGTCATTCCCTTCGGTCCTTGGGCGTTCCAGTCACGTGCCTGCAGGGCCTAAAAGCAGCCCCATCAAGAGCGGCGCTACAAAGAGATGGAGAGAGAGAGGGGGGGGGCGTCTGGACCAATAAGTACTCTGTGGCACTCCGCGGCGCAGAGAGGGTTGTTGTCGAGGACACGCTTTTCGCGCCGACGCGGACGGAATACGCCGCCCACTGCAGCCGGCCCGGGGCGTGCCTGAGGTGTGTCGCGTTTTGTCTTACACCGCACACCGCCGGGGCCGGAGGGAGAAGGTGTGCGGCACGAGCTTTCGGCCCGGACCACTCAAAAATAAACCACATGCGCTAAACCAGGCCGATGATGGGCGGCGGAACTGTTGCACGAAAAAAAGAGCATGTTCTCATGGTACAAGAATACCCTTGTAGTCGTCAAGAACATTCACTTTTCGCACAAAGTAATACACATTTGACACATCATTTCGGGGCTAAGCCGTTGATCATGCATCTCTCTTCTCTTGCGGAGCGCGAGGACAAGACGGAAAGCCTTACGGTTAGAGAATCCGCGAGCCGTGCCGCACCGTGCCCAGCTGCACGGAGACTCGTGCCGATCGGGTTTCGGATTTCGAGAACCCTTAGGGAGACATAATGGTCTCGCCCCTCGTCCTTACACAACAAAGGCCCTGACCTCCCCGCGCGGGGCGGGCCCAGGAGGAGCGTCTTCCAGTGATATGACGCACGGGCACGAGGGCCATCCCCCCGCTGCCGCTGTGCTGCTCCAGGCTCCAGGACCCTCCCCGTTCAGACCGCCCTTATTGTTCTCCAAGTACCGCAACACGCCGTCATTTTTCCGTTTTCTGTTGAATTAAGATTATCACGCTGGGACTTCGAGAACGTGTCATTTTCCATTTGGTATTATATGCATTGTAGCTTTGGTAATGTGAACTTCACTTATCCTTGCACTGGAAATCCAACTCCAAATGTTGTCCAAGTCAGTGTTTTTTTTTTCCGTACATTCGAATATGTAACATGCTCAAGTTCAGCGAAGAAAAATCACTCACCTCCAAGTGAGTGACATTCGTACATTTGGATTCCCAGTGTGATTGTTCCGGACCGCCAGAGTCGGGGAATGCCAAGCAGATTGTCTATTTGCGCGGTTGTGAACAGAACGCGCGGTGCTGCGCCGCGCGCGCAAGCGGCCGGATCGAGAAGCTCGCCTGCGCATGCGCGGTGCGGCGCTGGAGTGGGGAGGGTGGGTTGTGCTCCTCGACCCCTCCCTCCCTCCGCTTCGCCTACCCTTCCACCGCCTGCTGCCTGCTCTCCCTCCTCCTCCTCCCCCTCAGTGCGCCGCTGGACGGCACCGCGACCGCACGCACGGACCGTCGCCGCTCCCGCTCGCGTCCTCACGGCACTCGGGATGCCGAGTCACGGACTCACGGTTCTTGTTTTCCTCGGGAACTAGGCTCAAATCTTAAGCTCGTAGCTCAGAAGTATTAGTGTTACCACCTCCTCTCCACGGGACCGATCAGCGTTGGGAGGAGAAACGACTGAAAATACAGTGTTTTGTTAAAGTTGTGAACGTGTGCGATTTTGTTGGTGTGTGAGTGAGTGCTGCTGTCATTGAAGTGCGTGCGTGACGCCGGATCGCGGAGTGACTTTTTGGCCCGCCCTTCTGCTTTGTTGTGCGCTGTGGTGAAGTGTGTAAGTGATCCCCGGAAGAGAAAGAGAGAGAGAAGACAAGTGCAGCGAAACATCCTCAACTGAAGTGCATCAGCCGGTTCGCATGGCGCAACTGGGCCACCCCGCCCGGCGGTTGGAATAAGTGATCGCCTCTTTATCATCTCGCCGTCGCCCCCGGCAGTCGGGTCGGAATCACAACGAAAATGCCGCAGCAGGAGTTGAGCCCCGTGCCCAACACACAGGTGAGTACTACCCGCCGCACATGGCATTCCCTCCTGGAGGTGCCGGGGGAGTGGGGGGGGGGGTATGTGACGAGTGAGCCTCACCTCGTAAAGGAACTAAGTGCACGATTGGCAATTGTCACCTGAGGAGGTTAGTACTTGCACGCACAGGGCACCTTAACGGGTACCCGGCCCGCCCGCACGTGTGCCTGGCCTGCCCGCGGTACGGACGGGACGGCGGCGGAGCGCAAGCGCAGCTGAGCGCACAGGTGGAGGAAGCGCGGGTACGGGTGTCTCGTTTAGTTTCCATCGCCTTATTTACGGGTTTAATGGGGGCGTTGGAGCGCTGCGCGCCGCGACCGACAGGGCATGAGATAATCGGCCGTGAGGTGAGTCGAAGGTGCGGGGGCGGGGGTGGGGTCCGTGTGGGGGGCTGGTGGGTGCCGCTCCGGGTGCGTGCGCCCCCGCCCCCCGCCCCGCGCCACCCCGCTCTATACAAGTCTACGCGTGCCTCAGGCGTGCCCCAGGCTCCTGCCCCAGCCCCCAGCCCCGCGGGCACCGGCCCGGCCTGCACCCTCCACCTGCCGATTTCGATGCGTTGTCGGGGGAGTCTGACAAATGGTGGGTTACCCCTCCCCTCCCCCCTCCACTATCCCTTTTGTCCCTGCTGGCTCGCGCTCCATATTTATTCGGGCTTCAGGACCACGTGTCTGGAGGGGTGGCGGAGGGCCTATGAACCCCCAGTCAGCACGCAAGGGGCTCCGCTCCTAGGAGCTAGAGCGGGAGGGAGAGGGCGTCGCTGAACGCTCTTCGGATTCCGTCTACTGGAGCGGAAATACCGTCTCTTGCTCTCCTGACTCCCACGCAGGTCGGGCTCGGCTCGGCAGCCGGTGACCCTCGTCCAGCCCACGCAGGCCGCCCGGCTCGGTCCCCGGCCCCGGCCCGACCCCGGCCCCGGCGCGGCGCGCAGGGCAGGGCTGGTGTCGCTGGGGCCCCCGTGGCTGCAGCATGCGCCGGCCCCGCCCCACCCCGCCCCGGGGTCCTGCATGCCTGCAGACCTGCAGTGTGTCCGTGTGGGCGGAGAGGAACCAGCCCGGCCCGGGCTGAGCGGGGGAACCTGGCGAGCCTTTAATAACGCGTACCTGCATGCTCACACACACTCACACGCGCCTGGGCCTGGGCCCGGCCCGGCCGCTTATTATCGGACATGTGAGATTTAATTTTAATGAAGAGATTTTCTAGGCCGGTGGTCCGATTGGGTAAGGTTTAGAGGGCGGGGCGGGGCAGGGTTGGGCGTGGTTGGGCGGGCCGAGGAGCCCGCCGGGGGTCATATCAGCCACGTAGAGGTACGCGCCGTGCCACGTGTACACGTGTGTGTGTCGGGCCGGGCCGGGCCATGTTGTGACAACGAGTCGCCTGCACGCGAGAACAATACACAGCGCAGCACCTCCAGTCATTGCCGCCAATGTGTGCCTCCACGAGCAGCGCGTCGCGTCGCCGCGCCGTCACCGTCCGCGACGGATGCCGATGTCAGGAGGGTCCGAGAGGAGGGGGGGGGGGCACAGCACAGCGGTGCGCGTGCAGGTTTCTGACATGCAAAGCGAATCTCGACGCATTATGTGTCGCGCCCTGTCCGGCCGGGCCGGCCGCCGCGGCGCGGCCTGCAGCTCTAGGGCGAGTAGAGAAGTCGGCGTGGTCGAGCAAGCAGATGCCGCCGAGGAGGGAGGGGCGAATTTTTCACGCCGTCGCTCATATTTGTGGCGGTGTGGCAGCACCCGCGCCCCGAGCCGAGCTGAGATGAGTGGGAGTATATATAGAATGATGCGGACCTCATCGCGGCATGGCACCCCGTCGTCGGCGCAGCTGGAAAAGTCCCTCATTGGACCACTGCCACACGGGAGGGGGCGCACTCTTAGACTGATTCCGCGTGGTGATTAGACTGATACGTCTTAGACTGATACGAGTGCGACAAGGATCGACGGCCAAACGCTGCTCGGAATGAGTCTGTGCAACGCTCCGCTCGCTCGCTGACACTGCTCTGCTTGGCTACACTTTTCCGTGCAGAGCGCCTTGCAGATTATAGGCTTTTGCCCCACCGGGCACGCGGTGGACGGAAGCGCGCGCCGCCGCCGCCGGAAGGCCAATGGCAGCCTACTCCTATGGCAAACATGTTCGCCGTGCGTGGCGTGGCACACCGTGTCGCGACAATAACGCGACTTGTAGGCTTCTCATGGGAGTGAGGCCGGGTAAGGGCGGGGGGCGGGGGGCTCATCCCCTACCGCCCGGACCCCACCACAAAGCGGACCTCTCAAGTGTTGCCCGCGGTCAACTTTGTGTTGACCGGACCGGACCGGACTGGCCTTCGTCCGTGTTGCGTGAGGCCCGGCCCGGCCCCGGTTAGAGAAGGACATGTGATGAGTGGGGCAGACACGCGGACAGGCCGGGCCAGGGAGAGGGAGAGAGGGCTTCTACTGGGGCGTCGCTGCTCTATAACAGGAGACCGCACCGCAGGGCACGTCGAAATAAAACGAAAGAAGAAGGCGCACCTTCTTCTCCTCCCCGTACCGCTCGGCTCGCGTGGACCAGAGCCCCATTCGGGGCTCCCGAGGGGCTTCCACCGGGCCCCGAAATGGGTCAGACTTCGTGGAATAACACTAACCAGACCAGAGGTGGTGATGCTCCGGGACGGGGGGCGGGGACCTGCACCGCACAGAGGGGTGTCGGGGTGCCGTGTCGGTCTGGTTGCCGCAGGCGTGTGAACGCACCATGGCGCCGGGGCGGGTCGGGCTGGGGCCGGGGCCGTCGGCGGCGGCACCAGACGAACCGCACCGGCCCGATCCTGGACAAGCTCCCCCTCCGTTTGCCACCCCGCCTTAGTGGCGTGTGGTTGGTTTCCAGGCAAACCCGGGGGGGGGGGGGGGCTGGCCTAAGTAATCTCCATACAGGAAGCCTCACTTGCACCGCCGAGCCGGTCGGCCCACACAAGCCTTTCGTTACAAATCTGCGGCTGCAACGAGGCCGCCCCGCCCCGCCCCGCCCCGCCTCGTCTAGGACGCGCGTGTGGGCCGCGCCTGCAGGACAGGAAAGTGTTGGCGAAGTGTCCCAGGTGTCGCGCCGCCGCGCCTTTTCCTGTGCAGATTGCAGTGCGGAGCAGAAAGTGCGCCAACTGTATCGCACCCCGACTTTCCGGTGGGCCGGTATCTGGTCTGTCGTTACTGCCCCGGCCGTGCAGCGCAGCGCGATCGGGGAGGCGACCCGAGCAGGACCGAAACGGGGCGAATCTCCGGTGCAAATGGTGGCCGCGCCGCTGCCGCTGCGCGCATAACGGGCCCCGTACCGCAGGGAGGTAACGCACCTGGTGCACTGCGCCGCGCCCGCCCCGGGCCACATTCGATATCGCGCGCATCTCGTCCTCGGCCGTCGCGTCGGCTCGGCTGCTGCCGCTGCTGTTCTGCTCATTCCATTATTTAGCAGCGGAACGGGAGCCCCGCTGGCCGCGCGGGTCGGCCGGGCCGGGCCGGGGGGACGTCTCCATCGCATGGCCCAGCCCGGCTCAGAGATTCAAATCTCTCGATGAAGTGTCCGCGGCGGACTGTTTGGAGGTTCAAAATCCCTCCGCTGCCCCAGCCGGCCCGCTCTTCAGTCACGCTCTTGCCTCACCTGGCCCTGCAGCAAGGACCTCTGGTGTCATAAGGACGGTCCCTGCCGGCCCCTCGTCCTCCTCCTGGTGAGGGTGACCCCTCCCCTCCTCCCTTCCCCACGCGTGCCTGCGGCTCGGTGTCGCGACTCACGTCTGCTCCACATCTCAGAC
The DNA here is from genome assembly GCA_033675135.1 of Frankliniella intonsa. Classification (NCBI taxonomy): domain Eukaryota; kingdom Metazoa; phylum Arthropoda; class Insecta; order Thysanoptera; family Thripidae; genus Frankliniella; species Frankliniella intonsa. The sequence continues at coordinate 9,115,676 of CM066249.1, read as the reverse complement.
TCAACTTCCCCTCGAATTAAAATTAGGGGTTGTGGTTGTGTCAGGGCGACTCTCTCCCCCCCCCCCTCCACCTCCTCCTCCTCCTCCTCCTCCTCCTCCGCGACACCGTCGCGACCGCCTGAAACGGAAACGGAATCGCCGAACATGGAATTCTTCACGCGAAAGAAAATCTGCATTGCGAACGTCAAACAGTTTTATCTGTTTGAAAAACTACCATACATCGTAAAATGTCGTGTATGGTCGTTTTCCGCTCGAAATGGTGCTCTTTCCATTTTCGCCATTTGCAAGCCCGGGCCCCGGGCCCCGGCTTGGGTCGGCTTTTTTTTGTGCATTATTATTCTTTCCCGTTGCCTCATCGATTGTGCGGAGTCAATTAGGGCCAACACTGCGGGCCCTCAAGAGGAGGAACGGGGCCTCGCACAAAGAGGTGGGGGAGCCGGGGAGCCCAGGTAGCGAGGCCCTCGTCCTTTTGTGCTCGAAAAGTTGTGCCGTCGTGCCAGGCCGTGCCGTCCCCTCGCAAAAATATATACGGCGGTGACCCCGTGCCGGCCGGCCGGCCGGCCGGGTCAGGCATCCGGCCAAGTCGTTGAGAAATCTCCGAAAACCCTCGGCGAGGATGAGCTAGCAGGGCGGCAACGGCAAGGCGGCAGAGAGGCGGCAGAAACCAATAAAACCGTCCGCAGCGCAGGGCAGCGGCCTGGGCCTCGGCCTGCATCTGGCCAAAACAAACCCGAGGGTGCGATCAGCCGGGCCGCGGCAAGCAATTGAATGACCGAGGAGAGGAGGTGCGACAAAGGGATCCTCGGCGCGGCGCGGTGCGGTGCACTGTCGGAGAGGGAAGGGGGCCAGAACATGATATTTCTGAAGGAAGTACATAGCGGACCGGAAAAAAAAGACTTGTAATTGTGGAATGAATGGGGCAAGCCAAACAGAGCGACATGAAACCCTCGATCGCGGATAGGAGGAAGGACCGTATACCTACACGTGTAAGGGCAGCCGTGTCTAATCGTGCAGTGTGCGTCGTGGAGGAGCTTTAGCGGCGGACGGGCGGGACGGGAGAGTTTAGAGGGATGATGAAGTTGAAGGCGAACTAGCGTGCAGCTGGCGGGGCGGGCGGTTCTGCGCTGAGCGCCTCTCTCCCAAACACGGCGAGGTAATGAATGTCGCTTGGAGCCCATCGGTACGACGGACTCGTCGAGTCGAATCGCACCTTCGTGGACTTGTCCAGGCGGGGCGGGGCGGGGCGCGGAGCACCAGCTGGGCAGCGGCCTGGGCGGGGCCTCGGCCCCGGGGCCGTGTCGTGGTGTGGCACAGCTTTTGTTTGGCTCGGCTCGGGCCCTGCCTGCATGGCCATTGTCGCGCTGGGCTTGCGCCATCGGCGTTAGGGCTGCCAAAACTCCGGGCCGGGCAGGCGGGGTGGGGCCGGGCTAGGCTACACGCTGCGCTGCTGCCACCGTGATAGCGGCCCGCCCCACCGCCCGCCCCGCCCCGCCCCGCCCCGCTCTGGGCGGCCGCGGACAAGACGCGCCTTGTTGGCCGTATGAAATGCGCCTTGTGCTCTGCGGCCCCTCCCTACCCCGCCCCGCCCGCACCGCGCCGTATCTTCCGTGGCGCCTGCCCCGCGCCCGGGGGCTTCTGGGAAAGTAGAAAAGAGAGCCGAGGTCACGAGCGAGGGGACACCGCGCCCCGCCCCGCCCCACCCCACCCCGCCTCGCCGCTGCTTAAGGGTTTAATTAAGGACTTGATGCACTCTGGGGCGGAGAGCAGCGGCGGCGGGGCAGGCGACGGTGCGCCGACGCTCTGGAGTGGTTGAACGCCCTGGGCCGCCCCGCCCCGCCCCGCCCCGCCCCGCACCCCGCGCCTCTCCGACCAAAACAACCCCTCCCCCAACTCCTCCCTTCCTCATATCGATTTTGTCGGCCGGGACGGCGGCGGCGGCGGGTGGGAGGCGCGCGGCGGGGGCGGCGCGGCGGGGGCGGGGTGATGACCGGCGGGGTTGTTGGACCCGCATACCCTGCCACCCGCATCACATCTCGCGCAGAGTGGTCACAGCGAAAGTGAGAATCTAGCCGCGGCCGCGCGGTGTCGCGACCAGCAAAAAGAACTGCGGTTGCGAAATGGTGCCATTCTCTCTGCGGCTCTGCTGTATCGCGCAACACTTTTGCACGTCGCAAGGCGGCAGCGGCAGGAGAGATTCATATCCACGTTTTGAGCGGGGTGGGGCGGGGTGCGGGGTACCCGGCCAGGCCGGGCCGGGCAGGGCGAGCCGGAGCTCCACTCGGGCCCGGGTTTAGAGCCGAGGTGTGAAAATTCCTGAGAGCTGTTCTGTTCCGTTCCGTCCGGGGGCAGCGGCCGCCTGTGATAAGGCCCCCCTTCCCCCCGCCCCGAGGCCCAGGGCTCGCCTGCTCCTGGAAGGCCTGCCCTGCTAGGGTCTGCCCTGCGCTCCCACACCACCTTACTCCCCGCCAGGGCTGTAGCGCCCCGCTACGGCGGGAACGGCCGGTCAGAACCTTCTTTATCTCGGACTGGATACCCGCGCCCTCAATCCCCTGAGACCGCTTTCCGATCGAGTTGACCGATGCATAAACCGACCGGAGCCGGAGTCAATAGGGCATAGTTCGCTCACCATAACCGCCCCCCTCCCCCTTCCTGATCATCGTCGTCGGCGTGCAAGTTCCTTCAGTCGCGCAGGCAGCGCGGTGAGTCGGGTTCATTTGCGCAGCAGGGGCCTAAGTGCTGCTGCAAGTTAGACACGAGTCGATGCCTCCTGCGGCTGCGCTGCGCTGCGGTGTATCTGGAAACGCGTCCAGCTGCCGGCTGCCGCACCGCACCGCACCGCACCATGAGAAACTGCTGCATAAAACCGGCACCTCCGCCCTTCACCCCTTCCCCGCCTGCCTGCCGGCGGTCCCGGCCCGGCCCCCTTGACGGCCCTGTCCGCCACCCTCAACACAAAATGGCGTGGCCCGCCCCGCCCCGCCCCGCCTCGAGCGTTTATCTCCGGCAGTAAAACATGTCATTTACGAGTCTGGTTGGACCGCCGCGCCGCGCCGAGCCCCGAAGGCCCATCATGCATATGTGGTATGCAGGCAGGACTCGCCAAACGTTACATAGGATTAGAAAACCCTAGCGCGGTACAGGCCTCCGGGAGCGGCAGCTCTTTCTTTTATTTGCGCCGTTCTCCGGGAGCTGAGCTAGCTGCCGTGCTGTGGCCCGGCCGCCGCGGGCCGCGGCCCTCCTTGTACTGGCCGTCCTGGCCGCAGGCAGGCTGACGCGGCGCTGGGCCGCCAAAGAGGCCCGGCTCCCGGCCCGGCTCGTCCTGGCGGCGATAAAAAGTCCTCGTCGTGGAAGGAAAAATGATAATAACCCCCTCGCTGCTGGCAGATTTCTAATCACGAGAGAGACGCCCTTGACGACGGACAGCGCGTTCCCCGGCGGTCGCGTCGTGTCACGCGCGGCTATAGACGCCCTCCCGGCGTCACGCCAGCTGAGCACGCGCCCCGGCCATGTCACGCCCGCGTCACGCTGTCACGCCCCGCTCACGTCACGCTGTGAGCCCTCTCCGGCCCGACGCATAGCCAGCCACTGCACCCACCGCGCTTGTCTCGCTGCACTGCGTTCCCAGAAGCCCTACGACCACGACCGCCACGGCGCGGCGGTAGCGGCAGCAGCGGCACCAACATACAACAGGCACCAGCGCCATTATCGGCAGCAAAGTGTTGCCAACCGTCGCAGGTTCCACAAAGCGCAGTCAGCGAAATATCGATTCGCTCCGTTCTGCTGATTCGTCGGTCCGTTGTGCGAAGAAAACATTGCACATTTGGTAAAAGAGCGCGGCGCTGTTCCCCCCAGGCGTAGTTGGCGCGGCGGGCCCCTCCTCTCGGTGGCTGCGGGAGGCAGGGGCTATAATTTCAGGCAAAAAACTGCGTTTGGACGCGAGTATTCGTGTTGTGTTGCCGAGAGGGGGAAAAAAACAAGCCGTGTTTCTCAGACGTCCTCGTCGCGGCTTTACGTCTCAATTAAGTCAAATCAGTGCAAAGAGCGGGCCGGAGCGGGCCGGAGCGGGCGCGGGCCGGGTCCCCGGCGCTCCTTGGATCTCCGCGGAGATACACGGCGGCGTGTGTGTAGCGAGGCGAGGTAAAGGCAAATAGCCCCCGGCGCGGCTCTGATCTGATACCGCGGGCGGGACGCGGAGCTCTGCGGGGCGGGACGGGGCGGCGCGCGTGTCCAGGGCGGGGCGGGGCGCGCGGGGGGCGTTTTGTTCCGCGGGGTACCCTTCCTTCCGCGCCCGTGTCGGGTGTGCCGCGGCCCGGCGGGGCGGTCTCCACAGCTGTCGTCGTCGGCTGTTCGCGTGGCCTCGGGGCCTTGGCGCGGCGACACACTTAGGCCCGTCGGCCGCCGCGTGTCCAGCCCGGCCCCGCCCGGCCCGGCGCCGATCCCACACCTCGCGTGATGCCACGGGGCCGGGCCGGGCTGGGCGGCCACCTTATAAGATTGCGATGGACCCGCGGCAGCTTTCGAAAATGATGATAGCGGGCAGTAAAGGAGCCGTTCACGGGGCAGCGGCTCTTCCCCTGGGGCCGGGCAAGGCCGGGCGGGACTCCAGCCGCCCTACCCTGTCCAGCCAGCAGGCAGCAGGCGCCAGGCGGGCCAGCCAGCCTGACCGCGCGGCAAACCGCACACCTTTGGGCCCGGCCCAGCCGTCCGTGACCTTGAGGAGGTGAGGCAGGCCGCCCCGCCCCGCCCCGCCCCGCCCCGCTGCCGCTGGGCCCCCGCTAGGCCGCCGGCCCGGCCCGCACTCTGCCCCTTCGCGATGCGTGTCTGATGACCGGCCTGAGCGGCCGCGTCCGAACGCGCCGGCGTCGAGGATGAGCAGCACTGGAGTGGGCGAGGGGAGGGGCGCAATAGTCCCGGACGCAGCCCGTCCCGTCCCGTCCAGGCCCCGCAGGCCCAGACTCGTCACATCGGGCCTGCGGCCGGGCTTTGCTCGGCTCGGCTCGGCTCGGCTCGGCTCGGCTCGGCTCGGCTCGGCTCGGCTCGCTAGGGCTCGAGAGTCCAGTCCAGTCCGGAGCAGAAGGGGCCTAACTGCTCAGCGCATTCCACAAGAGCGACGCGGCGGATGCGTCGCGCGGCGGGGGTCGTCGCCTTGGGGGAGAAAGCACGCCGTCAGCTAACGCCCACATACGGATGGGCTCTGGGGCCCCGGCCCGGTGCCCCCGGTCGCGCCCGGCGCGGCCGCGGCGGGCAGCTTGGCTGGGCGCACTGTGTCGCTGTACGCTTAAATACTTTTTGGGCATGCAGAGAACATTTCTTCCCCGAGAGGCGAGGCGAGCGCCACGCACCGCGGTGGTTGCGTCAGCCGCCCCGCCCCGCCCAGGACCGTACCGCCCGGCGCGGTGCCCTCTTCTTTCACACATGTATGCGCCTGGTTCCGGGAGCGCTCCCCACCCCGCCCAACCGCTCCGCGCCGCTCTGAAGCGCAGGCTCTTCTCGGTACGGCTCAGCAGCAGCAGCAGCAGAGGCTCATCCGGGTGGTGCGGGGCGGGGCGGGGGCGGAGCAGAGCAATACATTGCACGTTTTGCCCTGCGCTGCCATCATGCAGCGCGCTTCAGTTGTTTTTTTTTGGTGGGGGAGGGGATGGGGTTAAGGGGGTAGTGCGCGCTGACGTCAGAGGCGGGGCGGCTGGGGCCCGGGCGCGTGGCCTCCCGCTGCTTGGGCCGCGGCGGCGCGTCGTGCGGCGCTCCGCTCCTGTCTCAGGTGATGTTGACGGGGACGTCTGTCGCGGCCGGGCCGGGCCGGGGGGCGGGGGCCGCACCCTCACCTCTCTGGGGACAGCCAGCCCTACGCGGGATGACAAGCCGCCCCCGGAGCGGAGCCGAGCGGAGGCCCCCCGGGGGGTCGTTGTGGAGAGCGATCACCCCCGAGGGGGCCCCCGCCCGCCAGGACCAAGCCCCAGCGCAACACGGCGGACCAAGTCTCTGCCGGCCAGCAAGTCCCTGTTGTGAGAAGCAGTGCTTGAGTAAGCAACACTGCTAACCCATGCATACATTTATGGGCGACCGGACCGCGGGGTCGTTACACCTTGCATGTCGTGTGTTCATACTTTTCCGATTTGGTATACACGATGTTTTTGTATCCATCTCCGGCGTGTAATCTATTCAGTGTTATGATGAAGTAGAGTGTGCTGTAGAGAGCCCCCCGCCCCCACCCTACCCGCGCACAGAATCACACAAAGACATTTTTTGTCGTCGTTGGCCGCGCTGAAGTGCATGTCTCAGGCTGTGGCCTCTACTCCTGCGCCGCCCCGCCCAGGTCTGCCCGGGGCGTGGCGTGTACCGCGTGTCTCCTCCGCTCGTTCCCTTTGTGCGACGTGAGAGGTGTTCGGAGCCGTCTTGATTCGAGTGTGATCACGAGTTACCCCCTCCCACCCGGCCCCTTTTATCCTGCTCCCTGCGCCCTGTCGTCATGTTCCGTCGCCGTTCCGTTCGCGATGAAATTGGCCTCGGTTTGTTTGACGAGCGACGGCGATACAGTGGAGGGCACTCTGCTCTGCACTGAGTCAGCGAATCTCTCGGTCGAATATTGTCAATGATTGCCGAATGCGGGCAGCGCGCGTCAATTGTGCGCCTGATGAAGTGCTTCCTGCCCGAAACACACACACACAGATACACACAGCCGGGCCGGGCGGGCAGTGAATAAGACTGGGAGCGTGGAGTGTAATGGCAGTAACTCATCATTGCATCGCGGCAAGCAGCCTGGCGGGGCGGGGAGGGGCTCTGGCCCAGCCTGGCGCAGCGCAGGAGGGAACGCCAGGGAGCAACTCACCTGCTCCAGCTACCTGAGCCGGGCCCGGCCGTCTGGAGCAGGGAACAAGTGCCTCTGGAGTATCGACAACGGCAATCAGACGAGCTGGGCTGAGCTGAACGGGGCATCGGTATTTACTCGTCATTTCCCGGGCCCCTCCGGCTTATCAAAGGGGAAGCATCGGGTTTATAGTGCGCCCCGCTGCCAGGGAGGAGTCAGGGACATACGAACACCACGCCACCCGCCCACCCATCCGGGCGGGGACGGGCTGGCGAGGGTACAACGCGACATCCAAGGTGATATTTTTATAGTGTTTTGTTATGCTAATTGTATGGGGTTCGTGTGGGCGTGCACCGTCGTGGAGAGAGGGGCGTGTGGGAGAGCGTGGAGCAGAGCGTGAGCGAGCGTGGTGTGCCGCCGTGTGCCAGGGGAAAAGTTCACTGGAAACCCGAGTGTGTGAGTGTCGCACATCCGATTGAGTCCCCCTTACTCCAGGAAAGCGGCGTGTCGTGTCCGCTCCGCTCCGGGATGTGCGGCGTCGTGGCGTCCGAGAGTCTGTCCTTGTCTCTGTCGGAGTGAATGAATGAACACATGTGCGAGTAGATCCCCCCCCCCCCCCCCAGCCCAGCGCTGGCACTGCTGGCGCGCACACACCAGACCTCGGTGTTCGGCCGCTTCCCCGAACGTCGGAGGCGCAGCAGTGGTGCGGGGGTTGTCAGTAAGTGTAGCAAAGTTACTGCACGCTTCCAGTGACCGACATGCGCCCCGCCCCGCCCCGCCCCGCCACGCCCCGCCACGCCCCGCCACGCCCGGCTCATATCCGGTCAGATGGTCTGCGCTGCTGGGGGGCGGGCGGGGTGTCGTGTCTTGGCCACGGGTGTTCTTCTAATTTCCTGCTGAGCGAGGCTTGTCGTGCCGTGGGAGCAGACACCTCGGCGTCGCTACCGAACGCCCGCCCGCCCGCGAGCTGATTGAGGCCCGCCCCGCCCCGCCCCGCCCCCGTGGTGGGCCGCGGCCTCAGGGGCCGAGCGCCGTGGGCGGCGCGAGCCCAGCGCATCGGCCTCGGCGGCGTCCATAAATCGGACGCATCGTTACGATCAGCCCCGCCCGACCCACCTACATCGTGTATAACGCGGTGCGATGCACACTGCTGCCATGCTTTGGAAACCCAAGTGTGTGAATGTTGTACACGTGTTGGTGTGTTAATTTCCATTCACTCCTCCAGTGTTGAGCGCCGGCGTGCTACTCCCTCAGGGTGTTTTCAGCAGCGATCATAACCATCAAATCCCAGTAGCGTTCTGCCCCGCCCCGCCCCCGCCCCACCTCGCGCGACGTCTCGTAGAAACTGAACCCTTTCGACACACTCTTCTCTTCTATTTCGGTTGCCTTATTTATTGGCGAGCGCGGACGGCAAGGTAAATGGAAAGGGCGGCCGGAGCGGGCGGGGCCAACGACCAGAGGGGAAAAGAGTTGAGGATTTGTAAGCCCAACGCAAGGTATTTTTCCACATCTCTCTTTTTGAAATTTAGTGAAGACTAGGGATTATATGTGTCAAAAAGGCGGGTCACATATCCACATTGTCGGTGATCTCAAAGCGCAGTAGGTGCTGGAGGGAGGGTGCCCGCCTCTCCTCTCCAAAACTAGATTCCGTTGCGCCTCCGCCGCCGCTGCCGCGCACAGCGGGAGTCTCTCCCATTCAGGCCCTTTGGGTAAAGCAGCCATTTAGTCCTTTTTTTATTTTTAAGTTTGTTCTCTGAAGGCGCCCTAATGAGTATGGACGACGCTCAATTTGTTAGTTGGAGCGCCAAAGGCTGCTGCAGCAGCGTGGTGGAGATGGGACGTGTTGGAGGGAGCAGGGGAGAGGCGCGGCGAGGAGGGCTTCAGGTCGGAATGTAAATGCCCTGAGCGTGTGGGGCGGGGCGGGGCGGGGCGGGGCGGGCCATCGAGACAACGGGATGGCGGGCCGGCGGGGCGGGGCGGGGCGGGGCGGCAGCCGTGGTCTCACCCCGACCTGTCGCGGCCCCGCCATCCCCGCCCGCCCCGCCCCGTCAACCAGGGGGCTCGCGTCACGCCCACTCCCCTACCGTCTTCTTGTAGTATATCGCTGCGGAAACACCACCAAAGCCACGCAGGCGCATCCGCGCCGCCTGTAGGACCCCCTAGGACCTGCCAAAGCAAATACGCGGAGCGGAGCTTGTGTCGATTCGAGATCCTGCTGTATCCCAGGGGGAGCAGCAGGGCCCCTGCCGCCCTGCGCGGCACCTGTTGTGGGGCCTACAGGAGTGACATCCTCGCACGCAGGGGTGTGTTGTGTATCCACGACAGGACAGGCTGGTGGAGGAATGTGCAGGACAAACACGCCAGATGGCGCTGCCCTGCAGGGGCCGCAGGTCAGGTCCCTCTGCCCCGGCCCGGCCGCCAACGTTTGCTCAGGACGAAAAGGTCTGCGCCTGCCTACAGGACTGCAGGCCGCAGGCCGCAGGCCCGTGGGCGATCGGAAGCGCAAACACACATGTGCATGAGCGCAGCGCGGCAGTGCAGTGCATGTGCCTGCCAGGCAGGCTGGCACCCTCGGATTATGCCTGCTGCTGGCGGGGTGCGGGGCAACTGCGCTTACACAGGACACAGGATTCTCCAAAGGCAAACACGAATAAAATTTGTCCCGAGCGCGGCGCTGTCGTAAACGTGACGTGACGGGCCGCAGTCATATAGGACCTCTTGGTGGCTTGTAGACTAGGCTTGCCATGTGGAGGTGCGGCTGCGGCGGGGTAGAGGGCCCATTTCTCACCAGCCCGACCAGGCCGGCCCGGGCCGGGAGGTGTTCTGTGGTTCCACGAACCTTCCCCCGCAGTTTGTATCCCGCAGAGGTCCTTTTATGAAGCCGTGCATACCTAGTTGACGCGCGCGTTTTGCCAGAGCCTGTTAGGGGTGCTCGCCCCGCCCCGCCCCGCCCCGCGCGCTGGCTTTCTCCCTCCTGCTCCCTAATTGATGGGCAGTCCCCAAAAAGTAAAGTGTTGTCGGGTTGGGTCGGCCGGGCGGGAGTGGTGGGCCCTGGGCCCGGCCCATGGTGGGGCCCTCGCGACCCCTGGCGAGGCCCGGGCGGGCTGGGCCGGCAAGGGCGGTGCCTACTTTACTGTGGAATTTACGGGCAGTAGGATACATGTTTGTTCTCCTTCTCCCTCTACTCGGCCCGGGCCCAGGCCTCAGGCCTCGGCCTCTCGCTCTCCAAACACCCCGCTCCCTCGCTCGCGTCCATACCCCGCGCGCGTTGGGCCATTCTGTAGGGCCACAGCAGCGCACATACTCGACGCGTGTGGCCGTAAATCACCTTTATTCCCAGACTAATTCCATGCGAGAGCCGCCCCGCCCCGCCCGCCGTGCCCATCACGTTACCCTAAAAGGCAATACGGTGTCGCGCCGCGCCGGCGAGCAAGCGTTGGCTGCTTCGCCAGCAGACCTGGCCGAAATCAGGCCAAAGAGAAAAAGAAATGAAAGTGCGTGTGTGTTGTGATCCAGGTTGTGTAGGGTTTGCGGGCGGGCCCCGGGCCCGAGCCGAATACAGGAAAAGAAATTAATTTCAACTTTATGATCGCCGGCTAGGACCCCGTCAGTCCCGACACACTCGGGTCCCTGCGGAGCAAGCACTGCGGGGACGGACTCCTCCGGCGGGACGAGGAGGCAGGACGCCAGGATTATTGCGCCGTCGATACTCGATTTATCATTCCCGATGAGATCTTGGTCGCAGCGGGGCGCGCTATTCTGCCCTGCCCTGCCGCCGTACGACCCTGCGCCGCCACTTCCACGGCCGGACAATAAATTTGGCGATTTATCGTTGCCACCTGGCTATGGCCGCTCCGCGTGTTATTGGGCCCAGGCGCCTTTTACTGTGGCTGGTGCTATCAGGTGGCGCCACGCCACGCCACCGCGCCCCGCCCCGCCCCGCCCCGCCGGGCCTCGCCACCCCTTCCCTTGCCAGCCGGCTGGCTGTCAGGTCCTTATATACCCCTCCGATAAGATACACATTGTACACACAGCCCGCCCGCCCCGCCAGCAGCAGGCCTCGCTGCCATGCAAGCGCGCCCCGCCCCGCCCCGCCCGCCCCGCCCCAACTAGCTGCCCTATTAGTTGAACCACGCAGCGAGCGCACCCGCCAGCGCCGTGCACCGACCCTCCGCGCGCCGCCTGTCCGACCGTGAGGACGGCATGGCCTGCTGACTGATCTAGAGGACCTTCTTCCTGGTCGCAGGGCTCGGAAAAAAGGGCTTACATTAGAGGCTGCGACAAGGACGGAGGGAGATGTTCGAGCGTCCGTCGGGAGCTTCTCCGACGACCTGGTGGAGTGCAGCGCCGTGGTGGGTGCAACCCCGCGCGGAGCCCCCCAGGGCGGCCTGGGCCTAGGCAGGGCTGCTCTCGCACCCAGGTGCCAGGCCCCGCCCCGCCCCGCCCCGCCCCGCCCCGCCCTAGACGGCCCCGCCTCGCGGACACCCGCCGCCGGCGCGCAGGCTAGCCAGTGTGCCGCCGGCCTCGACTCGCGACGCCCCGCGTCGCCCAGCGCCGCCGCCTAACGCGTCAGCGATGCCATCGGGCGTTGCGCGCTCCATCGGCGGGGACCTCGTGTAGCGCCTGGCCCTCCACTGCCTGTGTCCGGGATGCGGCCGCGAACACCTTGCTGCTCCGCCTACGCAGACCTGCGGCCGTCCGCGCGATGGGTGAGCAGGCTGGCCGTCGTGTCGTGCGCGTGTCCTAGATGGAGTGAATGTGGAGCGGGCCGCCGTGTGATAGCCTATCGGCCCCGCGCACCTTGGCCGTGGCCTCATACGCTCGCGGTGCGATAGTGTCGAGGACCCGCGCCGCGCTGCGCGCTGCGTCTCACAAGAGTCGGACTGTCGGCACTTTATCGCAGGGCCGCGCACCGAGACGTGGACTTTTCTGAGCCCCAGAAATGGGACGGGTGTGAGGAACAGGTCTCTCTCTCCTCTCTGGTTGGGGCCGGGGCCGGGCAGCCGGGTCGGGCGCCCCCTGACCGCAGAGGCACCAGCCGGGCCGCAGGCCGCAGCAAAGCAAAAGTCGACCCGTAAAGTGCCGCCGCCCCCGCCCCGCCCCGCCCCGCCCCGCCCCGCCCCGCCGCCGCCCTCCCTTCCCGCCCCGCTCGGGTTTCAAAGCTGGCACGCCGTTCGAACGTCAGCCCTGAATGACGGATGTGCGGCCGCAAGGGGCGGACCAGGGGAAGGGTCCCAAAGAGGGGAGGGGGGCCGAGGCCGAGGACCGTCTCCCACATGTGGGTACGCGGAGCTGGGCACGACCCGACAGGTGTCCCAGGACCCAGACAACGCCACTACGGCGTCGCGACGATGGAGAGGAGCTTGGCGTCCACGAGGACGAGCGTTCTGGCGCTACGCCCCGCCCCGCCTCGCCTCGAGTGATCCGCGACCACTTGACCGCGGCCCGGCCCGAGACCCTCTCGCCCGCGACGGGAAGGGGCGGGACACATGCGGGTTGACCAGACGGGCGGAGATGAAAAATGCGCCGCCCGGAGAAAACAGAGATAAATACACGCTACAAAAAGAGATGTTGCGTCTGAGCTGAGCAGCGCCCGTCCCGGCCCGGCCCGCCCGGGTCCCACCCGAAAGTGAGGACACCGCCTTTTGTGCGACAGGCGGCGACGCCGAGGCGACGACGTCGCGCCGCCGCCGCCGGTCGTGGCACGTACGAAAAATAAAAGACGAAAGCCTGAGCTGAGCCTGTGCGCCCTGCCCTGCGCCGGTGGGCTTTTGTAAGCTAATGAGCGGGACCCTTGCGCGCCGGTGTCCCCGATGCTCCAACACGCTGCATGTACCCGAAGCCGGGACGCTCGCCGCGCCGCGCCGCTCGTGTTATAAGGTCGAGCAGCCCGCAGCAAAAACCTCAAGAGTTGCGGCCGTGTGCCGGTGCCTGGCCCGGGGCCTCTGGCCGGGCGGCGCGGCGGGGTGGGGACCAGCAGCACCAGGCGCGAAAACTAACAGCCCACGTCGCGGAGGTAGGGGGACACGCGGCCTGCCCCGACCCGGCCCCGCCGGCTGTGTTCTCTCCTCTCGCAACGCGTCACCCAGTGGCGCCCACGGGGTTCCCTTGTCATACGACGCCCCCTCCACCTCCAGCGCGCGCGGGACTTCGAATGAATGAGTGACTCGAGCGCTGCGCGCCGCTGAGCGTATAGTAAGAGTGAATGAATGGCCGTGACTCAGTGATGGTGTCATCGGCGCGCCGCGGCGGCTGCGCGGAGCTTCTGGAGAAAACGCCGCCGACTGTTTTACAACGCGGGCCTGACTGGTGGTGTTCTGTTCTGTCGGCGTGTGTAAGGAAATGACATGACACGAAACTTCAATCAGGGCCTTTCACATTCTCTTGCGCAATGTGTTGATTACGTTCCGAGGATTTTCTCTCGACTTTTGTCGGTCTAGAGCAGTGCTAAAAATTACAAAATACATTGCAAGTGTTCGGGACATCTCTGGCAGTGCGCGCTCTCTCTGCGCCGCGAGTGCCGCGGGTGTTGCAACTGGACCGCGGCGCGGAGCTTGGCGGGGCGGGGCGGGGCTGCTCGTTATCACTGCATGTCGAGGTGGAGCGGAGCGGAGCGGGACGCGCGACTCATCCCGATCCGAACGCTTCAAGAAGACACACTCTCAGCGTTTGACATGTGAATCTTGGGTGGCCTCCTCCCGCCCCGCCCCGCCCCGCCTCGCGTTCTGCTTCCTTCCGGTCGCAGTTGTAATCTCCCCTCCCCTCCCCCCTCCCCCGTGGAGTGACGTGGCGCCGCGGCGCCGGCCGGCCGGCCGCGGCGAGCCGTGTCAAAGGGCGGGTTATCATCGGCGGCGGCGTATGGTGGGCACTGCACGCAGCGCCACCAGTGACGTCACCAGTTCCGCGTTGGCGGCGGGGCCGGGCCGGCCGGGGCGGTTCCGGACCGGCGCGGCGGTGAGTCAGGGCCAGCCAGACCAGCCTGCCTGCCACCGGCACCAGCGGCCCCGGGTGGCACGGCAGGTTGGGCTCACCGCAGAGACGAGCTGCTGCAGCTGCTGCGCGCCCCGCCCGGCCCGCGAGGCAGCAGGGACTTCCCCGGCCGGTGCGTCGCGCGGGTCGTGACGCCCCCGACCGCAAGCAGCGCCCCGCCCCGCCCCGCCCACCTGCACGCCACAGCGCCCGCACCGCCCGCCCGCACACGCGCACTGTACTGTACTGTACTGCGAATGAACGACCAGACTTGTTAATAAATTTTATAAGCGCGGCGTCCTTGTCGACTTTGCAGCAGAGAAGTCTTATGGAGTACGTGTATACACGCGTTGCGCGCTGTGCGTGTGTACTGGGGGTATATCGAGATCGGGTGGCCGGGCGGGGCGGGGCGGGGCGGCGGTGATTACGGATGGAGTGAAATGAGAGGGGTGAAGGGGAAGGTGAGGTGAGGTGAGGGGCTGAGATGCAGCAACGATGTGCAGGAATGCGTGCACAGGCGGCGGGGCCGGGCGGGGCCTGGTGCGGGGAGGGAGGCGAAGGTATTCCTCCTGACGGCTCGGCCCGGCCCCTGCTGGCCCGATATACCGCAGTGCCTTTGGTACCCCAAACATGGCACCGGTACAGACAGCGATGCCAATCGGTTGAGAGGCGGACGTGCCGTGCCGCGGCGCGGCCGTACCCGTACCCGTCCTGCCTGGTGTACATCTGCAGTGCGGCCCGCCTCACGCTCACGCTCGGTGGACGTGGACTTTGGACGTGGTGTGACGCGGTACAGTGCGCTGACCCTAGCCTCCTGCCTCGTTATAGCGCCGGCGCTAAGACCGATACCCCCCCCCCCTCTCTCTCCTCCCTAGAGGCACCCAGAGCAGCGCCACGTGCCGCGTGGCAGCCTCAGGCCGCCCGCCTCGGGCGCAGCCGTGCACCCTTTGACTGCTTTTGAAGAGAAGCATACTGGCGCGACGGGCCTGGTCTGGCCCGGTGTGCCTGAAGACTGATTCCGCCCCGCCCCCCCTCTCTCTCTCTGTCTCATAGCGGTGGAGCCCCAAGAGTGCGACAAGGATACCGATACTAAAACGCTCTTCGGCATCGCTCTTTAGTCCTGTCGCTGCGTTCTCATCGCGCGAGATGTCTGCGCGCTGACTCACCACTCGCCCCCGGCACTCGGACTGTGCCGCATGGCACGGGTGCAGGTGGGTTGCCTACCCGCTCGGACTGCCAGGCGCGCACACCGTGCCCTTATTCCGCACACGGCCGAGTCTTCTGAAAATGTTTTGTAGTGCCTGGCGTCGTGAAAGTCGTGCCCACGTCGAATGTAGTTTCTCCTCCTTCTTCGTCTCCTTGTTCCCCGCCGTGCCGTGCCGTGCAGTGCGGCTGTACACTTCTTTCGCGTTCCGCGGATGACACGGGACGGACCCGGCATATCTCTCCTTGTTTGGACAGCACGACCGTACCCGTCCCGGCCCGGCTGGCGCTGGCAGTGCTCCGCTCCGAGCCGAGACTGGCCGCGGCCACGACCGCCTGGAAAGCCCTTGTCCTGCGAGCACGTACCGCCCCGACGGCGGCTACACTCCAAGGAAAAAATAAGAAGAGCAGGAAGAAAAGTTATTCCAGAATAAAATCTTAATTCTCTCCGTGAGGTTTAATACTGTGTCGGTAGGTAGCTCGGTGCGCAATGAAATGGAAATGCCGCCGCGGAAACGATGATGCAGTGCACTATACTCCCAGCGGCAGAGAGGAGAGGAGTCGGAGGTCACGTGCCGGCCCGTGGAATGGACTACGTGTGTTTGCCCGAGCGGTTTCTCCTCCTCCTCTACAAGCACCGCAGCCTGGGCCGGACTCCTCTACGGCCAGCCGCGGCCGGCCATTGATGCTCGAAATGAAAGGAGTGCAACGGGACCGCACGGCATGGCACGGCACGGCGCCCTGCTGCCGCGTGCGTAGTGCCCCTCCCCTACCCTACCGCCCTATTCTCTGTGCGAATGGAAATACACACACACCCACAGGTGTACTACATTCGCACACTTTGGGTGCGCAACACTGTATGTAGAGTGCCACGCGCGGCGTGCGGGCGTGCCGTCACAAATTGGCGTTTTTGCGCGGCCTGGACTGGACTGGCCTTCCCTCCTGGTGCGCCTGGGGAACCGGTTGTCGTCCCGAATGCTGTCCTCTGCTCGTCTCCCACGGCCCGCCCCGGCCCCGCGGCCTGCTGCAGCGCTGATGATCCCCTGCACTGGCGCCGCAGCCGCGCCGACT
This sequence comes from Frankliniella intonsa, assembly GCA_033675135.1. Lineage (NCBI taxonomy): Eukaryota > Metazoa > Arthropoda > Insecta > Thysanoptera > Thripidae > Frankliniella > Frankliniella intonsa. Next base: position 9,099,628 of record CM066249.1, on the reverse strand, counting down.
GTCCCTGTTCGCCTCGTTTATTCAACACCTGATCCCAATCGCTGCCCGGCGGGGCGGGGCGGGGCCCGGAGGGCGGAGGACCTGGCGCGCGGCCAAGGATGCAGGAGGATGGTCCTACCGGCCGTAGCCGCGTCGGCGATGGAGCTAATTGAACATGGGGGCGTGGCGGGGCGGGGCGGGGAGGGGCGGGGTGCCCCCCCCCCCCCTCTACGCGCTGCAGCCCGGCCCGGCACTCGGTCTGGCGCGCTAATCCCGCCTCGCGTCTGAGCTGAGCGGCTCTGAGCGAGAGGAGAGCACGGCGTGGTGTGACACAGTGTGACACCGACCGGCGTGGTGTTGCAGCAGCAGAGTTAGTGGCTCACTGTGTGTTAGCCGCTCTCCCGACGACACTTGCCCCGCCCCGCCCCGCCCCGCCCGGGGTGAACGGACTGCTGATCCCAAGGGGTGCCGTACCTCTCAGATGAGCGTCCACTGATTGTAGGATTGCGTTTGAAAGAAAATCGACCGAAAACTACAGGAGACGTGTACATTTTGACCAAAAAGTTTCGATGATTTTAAGGTTTGATAGTCCGTGTCTCCGATAGATTGTACTCAACCTACTTAGGTACCCATCAACTAATCCTGTTTCCTGTGTGTGTTGCAGCGGTGCGTGGCGCGCGCGCTCTACGACAACGTGGCCGAGAGCCCCGACGAGCTGGCGTTCCGGCGCGGCGACGTGCTCACCGTGCTGGAGCAGAACACCATGGGGCTGGAGGGCTGGTGGCTGTGCGCGCTGCGCGGCCGTCAGGGCATCTGCCCGGGCAACCGGCTGCGGCTGCTGGCCGGCGTCTACGACACGGGGTCCCCCGCCGGCTCCCCCGCCCCCGGGCCGCCCTTCACCGGCGCCACCCCGACGGGCACGCCCACCGGCACCCCCACGGGCACGCCCGACCCCGTGCAGGGCAAGCGCCGCTCCTGGCACGTGCAGCCGAATAAGGTAAGCTGAGCGAAAAAGTGAGCCGCCCGGTAAGGGGCTCGAACCCTCGACCTTAGGATTAAAAGTCCCACGCTCTACCGACTGAGCTAACCGGGCTCCTTGGGTGAGCGTCGCGCGGTCGCCCGTGTGATTCGTTCGTAGAATGAGGCGCGTCGGTTGTCGCCAAGGACAGGTACACCGCAAAAATTTGCCGCCCAGTAAGGGGCTCGAACCCTCGACCTTAGGATTAAAAGTCCCACGCTCTACCGACTGAGCTAACTGGGCTCCGATAAGGGCCGCGGCCGGGCTGGCCCAGCAGTGTAGGGCGGGGAGGGCTCCGCACCGCCGGCCGCCGGGCTCGGCCGGGGCCGCGTGCCCTGCTGCTGCCTGCTCAGCGCCGAGGCAATCCGAGACGGACGACGGGACGGGACGGACACGCGACACAGCGAGACCACGCGGGCGGGGCGGGGTGGGGCGCGGGGCCAGGCAAGGCTGGGATCTTTCTCTCAATAATTGACGGTCTGTCGGGTCGGGGCGTGGTGGCTCTACCCGGCTAGAGAGAGAAGGAGAGAGGGAGAGACAGCCGGGGGAATGGCCTTTATTTCACGTCGAGAGTAATGAGCTCCAAACGAGTCCTGGGGATGCGATGGCGTCGAGCCGCGCCGTGCGGCCCCTCGGCACGCAGCACGCGCGCGCGCGCAGACACACACGCACGCGCACGCCCCCCTACCCCCTCCCACACACACAGCCGGAACTCACCGGCAATCACTCGCTTCGTGAGAAACAAAGCTGCCTTTATTATCTCGCCCGACGTCACGACGCCGCGGTCTCCGTCGAGGCCCGAGCCGAAATGACGTCGGTCCGTAAAATTTTTTTTTGACACCGCGGCGAATTGTTGCGGTGAGCGAGCGGATCCCTGATCCACGACCAGGACTACCTCCCTCGCGGAGCCCCTGGGAGAGAGGGGCTGGGCTGGGCTCCCCTTTATGCCACTGCCCGCCCCGCTCCGCCAGGCTCAGGACGAAACTCGGCTCGGTTCCGGCTGCCTTACTGCGGGGGAGCCCCGGGTGGAGGGGACGCTGGTCACGACGCCGCGGGGCGGGGCCGGGGCGGCACGTGTACCGCGCCGACGAAAGGGCGCAGCGTGAGCCGCGGGCCAGGGGCCAGTACTACAGGTCGCGGCGCAGCGCCAGCGCAAGCGGGGGCCATTCGGATGGAAAAGGAACACCTGGGCCAAAAACGGGTAAGTGGCCGGGGCCGGGGCCGGGGAGCGGGGGCTCCATGGGGGCTCCACGTGATGCCGCATCAAGTATTGCGCAAGGGAGGAGCCGTGTGTCCGTGACCCGCTCTCTTATTTTTTCTTTCGTGCCGGCCGGCGCTGGCTTCGACTTGCCCCGGGCTGCCGTTCTTCGCGGCGGATGCTGCGTGTGTGGCTGATCGGCATAAATCCGATGCGGACAATCGGGAGAGCTAGGCGGGGCGATAAATCATTTTCGAGTGTCCGTCGCGGCGCCGTGCCGCGGCGCGCTCCCCAGCTGCGCGCGACATGACGCCGCCGCCGCGACGCCCGACGTCACGACCGCGGCACCGCGGCGCCCGCATGCTGTACCCGCACGGCGCGACGGCGCCTAGCCTCCGGCTCCAGTGGCGTAGTTACTCTCAGGGGGGCGACCTTCGAGCAGGACCAAGCGATTAGACTAGAGGCGATCTGGCGTCTGCCCAGGCGGGCGTGCTCTACGCTGCGCTGCCGCGGGTACGTACCGGTACCACTGGTACCTGACCTGGCGCGGGGCGGGGCGGGAAGGAGGTACTCGGAGTGGGGCGGGGGCAGGCGCGGCGGCAGGCCTTGCCAGCCATACGGGGAACTCGCTCGGCCAGGCCAGACGGCATTGGCAAATATAGGCAGGCGGCTGGAGCGGTGCGGTGCAGTTCAGGAGAAACAACAAATCCCCGTCAGCGCAGCGCCCCGACCATTGCCCCTGCCCCGGCCCGGCCCGGCCGCACCGCCCGTGTGGCCGTGGCGGGTATGTCGTGGGCGCGCGTGGGATCCGCTGGGCACCGCTGCGACACCAGGCACCACCGCTGCCTCCAGGAAAGCTGCATGTGTATGACTGGCGCACACGTTCGCTCACCCGCAAGCACCTGGCCGACCTGACCGGACCGCACTGCCCCGGCCCCGCACAGCAAACAAGACTTAAGCCCGCCCCGCGCCCCGCCCCGCCCGTGCCGACCTCTCACTCTCTTCCAGGAACAAGGCGTTCTCAATGGGCGCGCGGCCCCACCCCGCCCCGCCTGTCAATGGTGACGGAACGCCAGCGCTCGGCTGGAGTGGCGAGGTCTCGCCGACGCGACGTTCGCTCTCTGTGTCTGCGAGCCGCGTCCTAGAGTTCGTGAGGACGGGGGACATATGGTCAATCCGGACAAAGGGCGGCGCGGGGCGGGCCGCTAGACGTGATTCGGCTTCGCGGTCTGGTTCTGGTGGTTGTGGGGCTCTGCGTGTGCGCGACGCACCGCGACGCGCCCGGCCCGGCCCAACGGTACTGTACTGGGGCGGTACGGCCCTGGAGCTGTGCCCGCCCCGGGGCTGCGGGGCCGTGGCCCGGCCAGGCGACGTGACGAGACGTGACGTATCATTTGACTTTCAAATTCTGTTTTCGATCAGCGACTCTGGTGCCGCTGTTAGGCCGCGCCGCCCGACCTCTCGTCACGTGTGCGTGGACCGCGAGGACCGGCGCGGCGTATAGTGGTGCCCCCCCCCCCCCTCTCTCTCACTCCTACAGGAGAAGGATAGAGATGCCACGACTCTCAGTTCCGCTCTGCTACAGCCCTCTCTCCGTGCGTGTTGCAGGTCCTGACGCCGCAGAGGTTCGGCGACGTGTTCCTCTACGACATGCCGCCCAACAGGCAGGTGCACTCGCCCATCCTGGACTCGGTGCAAAGCCTGCAGAGCCGTTACTCGTCGCCCCGGAACTCGACGCCCACCAGCATGGTGTCGGACTCGTACGACGTGCCGCCCCGCGCCGTCCCGACGCCGACGCCGTCCTGCTACGACACCCCGGTGCCGGCCGCGCCCCTCCGGCCCGCGCTGCTGCGGCGGGAGTCGCAGGAGAGCTACGACGTGCCCAGGCCCATCGGCACCAGGTCGCCGCTGTAAGTACTACACTGCCCTGCGGCGTAACCTGCGCCAGTCTAGGTCTCCTCTCACCGCCCCCTCGCGTTCCAGGAGCGCCGTGATGCTGATGCAGCAGAGGACGCTGACGCCCAGCAGCAGTGCCAGCTCGCTCACGGCCGACTCGGTGCACTCGGCGCCCAGCTCCAATCGGTCCAGCGTCGCGTCGAGCGTCGCGTCCAGCCTGGCGTCGTGCGGCAACGAGTACGACGTCCCGCGCAGCGCCGCCGTCGCCGCCAGGGTGCCGAGCGCGCTCGCCCTGTCCTCGCAGACGTACGACGTGCCGCCCGCGGCCACCCCCCACGCGGTGGCGCGCGGCCTCCACGGCGGCCAACATCACCACCACCACCACCCCGGCGCCCCCGCCGCCGTCCACGCCCCCGGCGCCACCATCACCCCCCGCGAGCTGCCCCTGGAGCTCGGCTCGGCCCTGGAGACCCTCGCGCGCCTGCAGGGCGAGGCCACCTCCGCCGTCTCCAGGCTGCTGGGCTTCGCGGGGCCGCAGTGGCGACATCGGGAGAAGCTGGAGCCGTGCCTCATGGACATCAAGCTGGCCGTGGTGCGGCTCCGCACCGCGCTGCACGACCTCACAGAGTTTGGCGAGGGAGCCCTCGGCAACGCCGCTCGGGCTTCGGACAAAGGGCTCGTCCCCAAGCTGCGGCCGCTCATCAAGGCCCTGTGCGACGCCGACCGCCTGGTGCACGAGACCACGTCCCGGTTAGACGCCCTAGACTGGTCTCTAGACGCGTTGTGTCGTGACGAGGAAGAGTCGGGCCGAAGAGTCTCTCCGGACGCCCTGGACCAGCTGATTGCCTGTGCCCAGGCCCTTACCGAGGATGTTAGACAAGCCGCCTCGACGATCCAAGGGAATTCCACCCTGCTCTTCAAACGCACATCGTCGCCAAACGGAAGCACGCATAGTGGGAATGGAGAGTGGCTGGAAGATTATGATTATGTCAACCTCGAATCAAAAGAGTCTGTTGCCAAACAAAATGCAGAAATAATTGAAGATCTCCCAGAAAAACTCAGGTTTGACTGCTTTACTTTTTAACATGACTTTCTTTATCCATCAACTTTCATATTGAGTGAGATTAATTTTTAATTTTCCTTCACCACAGGAAATCATTTGATGGCCTTGTCAAGGAAACAGAGACTTTGGCAATTACTGTTCCTTCTGAGCCAGAAAATGCTTTAGATGCTGATGATAGACGCATCTTGTCATTCTATGCTGGACAAATAGTGACTCATTCAGCGCACTTGACACATGCCATTGATGCTTTCCTGCAGACTGTTGAGCATAATCAACCACCCAAAGTCTTTTTAGCTCATAGCAAATTTGTTGTGTTATCTGCTCACTGGCTTGTCCAGGTCGGGGATACAGTTCATCGCAACGTGGTACGTAAATCTTCTTGCATTTCAGTTAATCCTCCCTTACTCCCCCACTTATTTTATCTTTGTCTTTTTCAGATTCGAGCGGATGTGCGATCTAGAGTTTTAAGTTGTACAAATGCTTTATCTGAAGCTCTTGGCTCTACCGTTCACAGAACAAAGAAAGCTGCACTACAATTTCCAAGTGTTACAGCTGTGCAAGAAATGGTTGACTCAGTTGTTGATATTTCACATCTAGCTCGGGACTTAAAGCTTAGTATGGTGCAAGCCTCACAACAGATTTAGTAGTGATTTCCTATCAAGAATGGTAAAAATTCTGTGTTTGTGACAATTATTTGGTCTTTGTAAAATTTAATTTTGCTTGGGATCATTGGTTGTCTTATTTCTATATTTTGTTAAAACATTGCAGCTAGTCATAAAATATTAAGTTTGTTTTGTTTTTTAATAGACCTATAGTTGAAATTATGACTTATTTTTTAGATTCAACAATCGAAGAATTCTTTCTTCTATGTTTGAATTTTTACTTTATTTGATAAGCATTTGCTCAATCTATGCTTGTTATTTCAATGAAACAGAATTTTGTTTTTGTTGTCAGATCTCAGAAGCAATTCTTTTATGTATGATACATAAACTTTACTTTCTTCATTCCCCATATTACAAAGCAATATACAACAAATTCCAAATCATGAATCTTAGGGATAGTAGAACAACTATTCAATTTGTAGTAATTTTGGATGTAGATTTGCTTCTGTTATTAGCTATCCAGTAATGAGTAGTCTGACTGGTTAGTATTTTTCCCCCTTTCCAGGTCTTAGTATACCATATCTAGCAAGATGTAGTGTACCTTTTTCCAGCATTTGTGATAGTCATCTTTAGCGTGGCAAAAGTGTCCCAAAGAGAAATATTTTAGCCTCACCCTATGAATTTGGTCATGCCCTTTCAAATTTATCTTGTTTTATAAATCTTGAGCATTTGAACAATATTATTTCAGGCAAAAATGTTGCCATTCTGGTAAATTATACTGAAATAGAGATTGATCAGGTGCATTTAATTCTGGACCTTAACATAGCTCTTAGGACAAATGTTGCCGTCCACAGCAGAGACTGTTCAAGCACCTGCTGTTACAGATTTGATGATGGTAATTTGTCATTAGTAAATGAACTGAAATAAAAGTCCCAAAACTCATATCATTGTAAGTATCATACCTATTTATAATTTTAAAGAATCAGTATGAGTTGTAGTGTATATAATTTTTTTTTGTGATGTGCTTTAATTTTGATAACTTAGTACCTTATAAATTACAACTTAATACTCGATGTGTTAAGGATTTGTTTGCAACTGATAATATATTACATTATGATTTTTTTAAAATTGGTTTTAATTATATAACCTCCATGAGAGGTAACCCATTCACTCATACAGCACATTTAGCTGTCTAATCACAGCTGCACAGTTTGAACTCAAACAAGATTTAAATCATCTTCGGTAACGGGCAACGGACTTCATTCCATCTTGTACAAACACATTTCAATTGTAACATAGTTCACAAACAAAAATAAATTTGTAATAAATAGGTCAGACTGAATAGCAAAGGGCGCAATTACAAAATGCAAATTTCTTGAGGAGAAATATAAGAAAAGTGAAAAATTGTCATAAGTGTGTTATACTCAAATATACTCAGTCATTAAAATTTGTTTTACAAGAAGGCAGACATGGATTTTTAACATGAGATGACTTGCAGACATCAATTACAGTAGGTCATCACATTTCAAGAGTATGAAATTGTAAAAACATGGCTGTTCACTGAGCAATAAAAGCCACAATCTGTTTGTGAGACAAATGACAATACCCTGTGAGTTATATGATCTTGGCTACAAAGATTAGTGGCATGGTGAACCAAATATCACAAAATCCAGACAAATCACAATGATCTGGAGCAAAATAAGACAGCTTCTTTAAAACAAAACTAATCAACTATCTCGAGCTTATTAATACAGGGTAAGGTTTTGTCAGGTCCAGGCACCTTCACTTCAGAGATTTGGGTGGCAAATGATGATAGATCTCTCTTCATAGCATAGGCATCTTCCCCATCAGCATAGTATTTAGGTTCAATTTCTGAAATTTCAAACTTCAGCGTATTGGTGTAAAGATGTAAAGCTGCTCTGTTTGAAATTCTCACATGTAATGATACATATTTTGCTTTAAAGCATTCCACCATAGCATAGGATGCCTGAAACAGAAAAATAAAAAATAAGCTATCAAGGATTAAGAAGGATTTAAGACATTTTAAAAATATGCTTAGTGTTTTACCTGGTCCATAAGCTTTTGAGCAAGTCCAAGTCTCCTGTGTGACCGCTTCACAGCAAGTGATGTGATATGTCCATGAGGATTATCTTCAGAGTCTTCTTCCATCTTAGCAAGAACGTAGCCAACAATCTCTCCTTTCTCATCTTCTGCTACGTAGCTAAGCTGAGGCCATGACAAACCATGATAGAAATAATATTTCATCTGATAATTTTCTGGTAGGCACAATAAATTGCAGTGCTGCATATTCATGAGGTCTTCAGGTCTTGCACAGCGTATATTCATCTTGATTCTTGGTATAGAGCAAAGTTACGACAAAAACTATTCACGACGAGTTTTCTTTGCTCTGGATCTTCCTGTTTTAAGTTCTGCGACAGTTCTTGATTCAGACCGGCTACCAAGGAGATCTCTCACAAAGCGGAACCGGGACAAGAAGAATTTCCAAACAAGAAACCAACCTGAAACAAAAATGTAAAACCATTACTATTTGGGATAAACTAATTTAAGTTGGTTACAACAATAACACTGGGCAAGATAAACTAGTTATTTTCAGTATGCAATTTTTTTTTAAATCCGAAATTTGTTGCTAACAAAAAATATTGCTGACACACTTAATACAGAATGGAGCAGAGAGAAAAATAATAAGACAGATCAATCTGATATTTAATTTACAGACACCTAAGAAAGATTGAGGAATCTGTCTACCCTGATGAATTGTCTTTAACCGAGTCCTAGAGAATAATGCCTCCAACAGATAGGGTCGAGACAGTTGGACAGTGGAACGAAACAACGCAGTTCGATGGATTTGACCCCTAAAGAACAACAAAGCCTTGGCTTCCGCAAGCAAACCATAACCTGACCAATACAGCTCATACAGCCTCACTCCATGCTCCTCTCTGACAACAATAATTGCATTGCAACCAACCGTCTTACCTAATGCAACCAAGGCCAATACAAGGGTGAGTGATGAAAACAGCGAAAAAACAGCAAGCAAAATTTCCTTCATTATAGGCAAGGAAATCTTTTAGTAAATTTTATTTCTCACGGCACACACGTTGCAAGTGAAGTCAAATCCTACAGGGGACATTCAGAATAATCTAATGTAACTACCTGTACCTAAGTCAAACGCAATTTACTAACTGCTAAAACGCAATACGGGGAATTACGGCCGAACATTGGCGAATAAAACTTGCACTCTCACGGACTAAACTGCGAAAATACTTTACCATTTGCTTCTGTCTACTGTTCCCACGCGGGCAGAGCCTTTCACGTTTTCATCGTAAGATTCTCACACTCCCATAAGAGAGGTTTGAAATTTTGGCGGTTCACGATCAACAGACACAACTCAAAAAATTCCGTTTTACCCGTTAGTGAACAATGTAGGACAATTAGAAACTGGAATTATTTGCTTGTAGTATTGTGAAGAACCCCTCTTACGACTCGTCATTAGAGTTTTTGGATTGTTTAGTTTCAATGAGATCTTGTATGGGCTCCTCTGACCTGAGAATTTTGTGATCTTAAATGACATTTACTGAATTTTCAGTAATTTTAGTGAGCGTTGTAAGTGGAACAGTCAAAATATTTAAAGTAAAATGTTTACACCACAAATTTTGAGTCATTTTCTAAATAATTATGTTATGTTGGGTGTTGATTCATAACCAAATATGTTCCTTAGGTAAGTAAAGGAAACAGTCATCATGCGACGTTCTGCTGCTCCTTCATTCCGTCATGCTCAACTTGGAATGCCTAATAGCAGCAATGCAGTGAGCAGCTCGACACCTCTACATCCTCTTGTTCAAAGTTCAAACAAGCTTACACAGCTGTCATCAACTTCTCTCAACCACCAAAATGTCCCATCTTCATCTAATGGTTTGTAACAGAAATTTTATGGAAACCTTCGGATTAAATATTTGACTTAAAAAGATCATTTTCCCATTGTATTGTTTTCTATCAGGTGCCCCTGCAGCAAGGAGCACTGCTAGTGTATTAAATTTATTGTGTCAACAGAAGAAGAAAATAAATGTCCCAATTACAGAGACAATAGAAGATGAAGACACAGAGAATAATTTCCTTTCCAATAAAAATATTCCTTATCGATCAGATAAATCCATGGATAAATCATCAGCACCATCCTCCTCAGTGGGAGAGACTTCTACAGTAAAAAGGTAATCAGTTGTAATTAAATTCTTTGAATGCTAATACTTAATTTTTCACAAAATTTCTTTGTTATTGCAGGGTGTTTCGCGTTGTCTTTGGGAAGCCCACTACAAAGAAACATAAAACATGGGAGGGTGATGGAACACTTGAAGTAGGAGAAAAGACAGCAACTCTAAAGGTAGGTTGCAGTGCCCTGCTCATTTCATGCTTTTTTCCTTGAGCTTGTTTGCTTAGAAATGATCTTACATAAACCTCATGATCCAAATTCTTAATTTCAGGATGAAGAAGGTAAAGTCATTGGTAGAGCAGCTCAAGTCAAAACTGCTGAGCTGGAAGAAGGTAGTCGTTTGAAAGTGGGCTCTAAAGAAGTTGAGGTAAGTCCTGTGGTGTGATACAATTTTCTATGCAAAAGATTTCATGCTGAAAATTCTAATTAGCTTTCCCATTTTGTTTGTTGATAGTTAGTTGATCTTCTCAGTGGTCCTACTATTACTCAACAAAACTTATCTGTATTGCCTGGTCCTTCATCTTCCAAGCGTCCTGCTTCAGAACTGGCTGACAGCCCTCCTCGAGCAAGCTGGAAAAAACCTAAGAAGAAGACTAACAATGCCTTAATTCAATTCACAACTGAGGGCTGCGACCCTTTAATTTTGCCATCTCCTTCCCATGATCACCAGGTGGCTTAGACTTTCATGTACTTCTCCAGGAAAACTCACTACATTTACAAGTGATCTCTTAACCATGTGTCATACTTCCAGTGGACCTTCAACACTAAAAAACTTCCAGTGACACCTGTTGCTGTGGACAGCTTTTTAAATAGAGTACTACGGCCACATCAGCGAGAAGGTGTGACATTTTTATATGAATGTGTGATGGGAATGAAAAATATCCAGCATTTTGGTGCTATTTTGGCTGATGAAATGGGACTGGGAAAAACTCTCCAAACTATATCTTTATTATGGTGAGGAATGGTTTCCTTGTGTACTTTTGTTAATTAAGCTTTTGTTCCAACATAATGTTTACATGTCATCAAACATTTAGGACCCTTCTGCGTCAAGGTCCTTATGGTGCTAACCCTGTAGTTCGACGTGCACTTATTGTCAGTCCAAGCAGTCTTGTGTTAAACTGGCAAAAGGAATTTGATCGCTGGCTAGGAAAACATAGACTAAGAACCTTTGCTGTAGACCAGGTATAATCCAAATTGTCTTTTATGGCTTAGTTAAGTCTCTTCCTGGACATGTACTTCATGTAATTTTTCTGCAGAAAAATAAAGTATCTGAGTTTGCACGACTTACTCAGATTCCTGTGATGTTGATATCATATGAAATGCTGATGCGTAATTTTGATGATATCAGTAAAATTAAGTTTGACATACTAGTCTGTGATGAAGGACATCGCTTAAAAAATAACAACATCCGTACTTCAGTGGTAAAATACAGTTATTTTAGAAACAACACCTTTTTATATACAAACTTTCAGAAAATTTCACACATTTTTTCTAATCAACAATTTTATTCTCTTTTACTGTGGCAGCTATTAAACCAATTGGATATCAAATCAAGAATTTTGCTAACTGGTACTCCTATACAAAATGACTTACAAGAGTACTATGCACTAGTTGATTTTGTTAATCCCGGTATTCTGGGCACAGCAGCAGGTATTTTTAATTTATTTGAGTCGGCCTGTGGGAAACAAGTCATGATTCTTTATAAAGAAAGGGTACTCTTCTGTTTTGACAGAATTCCGTAGGATATTTGAAGAACCAATAGTTGCCTCTCAGCAACCAAGATGCTCGTATGATGAACAATCTTTAGGGGAAGAGAGAGCATTGGAACTGAACTCCAAAACTGCTTGTTTTATCTTGCGAAGGACTCAAGCTGTCATCAATCAATATTTACCTACCAAAACAGAAGTGGTTGTTTTTGTTAAACCAGTTAACATACAAGTATGAAATTTCTATTTAACTTCTTTTTAAGTTGTCATTGCGATTAATTTGCTTAACAGTTGTTAACCTCTCCATTTAGAAAATCTTATGTCGAGCAGCATTGGATTGGTGGGAGAACCGGGATACCACCCCTGGTAACAGTGATGGAATAAGTCACTTAGGAGTACTGACTGCATTAAAGAAAATTTGCAACCACCCAGCATTGATAAGATGTGGAGAATATATTGAGGATGAAGGTGACATCAGAAACTGCCAGGTAAATCATCCCCTCTTTCTTGGGAATGGTAGACAATAAATAAGTAATGAAGACAGACAAACAATCAAATTTCTGTATAGGGACAGCTGAATTGTATACACACCTGGGTTATTTGCAGGAGTCTCTTCTCAAAGAATTGTCTGATATGTATGATGCTTCTGAAAATGGTGCTGTGGCTGTTCACCATTCAGCTAAATTAAACCTTGTCCGTAGACTATTGGAACATTTGATCACAGTTGGAGAAAGAGTAGTACTTGTTTCTTACTTCACACAGGTATTGTATTTTTATCAGGTTCTTATTCCCCAATTTTTGAAAAAAAAAAAATAATAATAAAAAAAATTCTTTTTTCTATTGCTTAATGTGCAGACTCTGAATCTCATGGCTTCTCTTTGTGATGAAATGGGACTGAAATACTGTCGGCTTGATGGAGCTACACCCGCAAACCAACGCTCTGTTATTGTTGATGAATTCAATTCTACCTACTCACAGAACAGTAAGGCTTAATATTTTATTGAAGGACTCATATATTTTACCAGTTAAATGTAGCTAATGCAGTTTCTTTTTATCCCAGTTGTCTTTCTTTTAAGTGCAAGAGCAGGGGGTGTTGGGTTAAACCTCACAGGTGCATCTAGACTGGTGCTTTTTGATTCTGATTGGAATCCAGCTACTGATGCTCAAGCTATGTCAAGAATATGGAGAGATGGACAGAAAAAGAGTGTTTTCATCTACAGGTTTGGGTTTTATTTTATACCAATTAATCTTTAGACACCTATTAGGATTATCTAATCAGCTCTTACCAAATCCTCTTCACAGGCTACTTACTTGTGGCACCATTGAAGAAAAAATTTTCCAAAGGCAACTAAGCAAGGCCGGTCTTAGTGGAGCTGTTGTTGATCCTCAGAAACAAAGCAACATCAAGCTTTCTCAGGAAGAATTAAAGGTTTTTAACACTCATCTGAACACAGATCACCTTCATTTCAATGGATATTATGTTGGTTTACAATAATTGAACTCTTGTTCTATTGTCTAGGACTTGTTTACATTTCATGAAGGCAATGAAAGCCTAACTCATTGTTCTCTTGGATGCAACTGTGATGGAAGGGGAACTGTCCCGTCACTTCAAGACATTCAATTTTCTGCTGAGAAAGAAAATGAACTAGACGATGACGAAGATGACCGAGATTGTCAGTTATTCATTGGGCAAAAGACTGAATTAGACAGAAAGAAAGACTCTGCTCCAGATTTGAGAATGAACCAGCTTTTTGAATGGCAACACCATGCCCCCATATTTCAAGAAAGCTCTCTTCAAGTAAGTGGAAGGAATAGGTAGTATCATTGCTTTAAGTAACTTTCAACCTAAAAATCTCAAAATTTTATTTTTGTTTTCTTTCCTTAGGCTTTAGGTCTTTCACATGCATCAGAACTGTTAGCTTTCATGTTTGTCTCTCCGCCTGCAACAGAACAATCAAAAGCCTAAGAAAATAAGGAAGGAAAAAATGTTTTTTTTTTTTTATTATTATTATTATTGTACTTACATGGGTTTCTTATACTGTATTAGTTCCAATCTAAATACTTACAGTTATGAGTATTCTTGTTTCATGATATAATTTATTTTGTTTACTTGAGCTGTGATAATTAAAGACTTGATGTTAAATTGACTAATCAAGTGTTGCAGCTTATATGCCCTTTGTCATACCATGGAGGTTTTCTCTTAAAGAGTGCGTCACGACAGCCTAGTGGTATCGCCCTTGCCCCCCGTCCCAATACCATCTAGGCTGTCGAGACGTTTTGTGGGTTCAATCCCAACCATTTTTTGTTTTTTTCCCCTTTTTTTTAAAATGTAAACCCCGGTTTTTAGATAAACCAACTTCTACAGGTATCCTTCTTCTGGGTCTAAAAAAACATGTAGCAAGTCCAAGGAGCCTGATAGCAGCCTTAGTTGAGGAGAAAAATTTTACCATTTTTAGCTGAGTATAAAATATGTTTATTTCATAAAGAGCAATTGCTAGGTACAATGTCAGGCTTTTAAACAATTAGCTTAAATGTTGTGATCAAAGGTTAATACACGGATAATACTGAAAAGTGATGTCCTTTTAGGCCTTCTCCAACAAGATACATTTTGTAAAAGCATTCATCAAAACTGTGCTCATGAACTGGAAGACATTTTAGACAGCTTACTTTTCTGAAATTTATTAACCTACTGTCTGTCTATTTCTCCTAAATTAAAATTTGACATAGTATTGTATAAACACAAGATGATAGCAACACAAATCATTCTTTATATATAATATAAAGAGTAGATAAAGGAGCAGGGTAGAAGGGTATGCTGTTTATAGCATTGGCATCTTATTGAACCGTAGCCAAATCACATAAAAATACACAGAATGGAAATAGATTTGATTTTGATAACTCTTTCAAATGCTTGGCTTCAGTACTCGTTGCATCACTACAAATTCTGTGTAAGTGAAAGGAAAACAAAGTCACAGAATAAATATTTAACAAGATAATTAAGTACATTATAAATAAGACAAAACCATTTTTATAACTTCATAAATAATGGTTTTTATTGAAAAAAAAAAAAAAAAAAAAAAAAAATAGTGGTTGTCAGTTTGATAGGAAATTAAATGCACTTCTTCTTTCTTTCTTTTCTTTTCTTTTTTTTTTTTTTCAAATTGGTCCTACTAAGAACACAAGTAAAGGTTCTCAGTACAGAACAATAATAAAAATCTCTGTAACAATTTGATGTGGTTCCTTGATGGGTTTTAGTTCATAAAATATCTTATAACATAAGTTGTATATCATGAATTACAACACTTGCTTCAGCACTTTGGTGAAAATAAATGCACTGTTGCAAGTTAGAGTGCAAATTAGCATAATAACAGGTGGTGTTCAAATCAGTATATGCATGTCACAGAAGTAATTTTTGTATCCAATTTCCAAACAAAAAGAAGAAAAAAGGGGCAATTATTGTTAAAAGCTATGCCCACACAGGGAGTAATTATAAAAACAGCGGCACCAATTAATAAATACCCTCCTATGACAAGACTAAGCAAAAACAACTCACAAAAGAGGACCTTAAGATGAAATCTTTTAAATTATAATCACAGAGGCTTAGTGTCATGAAAAATGTTGCTCTTCTGGATTTAGCATTAGAAACTTTGCTGTCAAGGCTTACTACTCCATAAAATGTATGCTTAGGCAACAAGAACAATAGGCAATATTTTAGGAAAACAGTAATTCATCCATTAAACATTCAACGTAAAAAAGTTCTGCTCTTAGCAGAATAATGTAAAAAAAAATATTTAAAATCGTTTGGATTTTTAATTTTAGATAAACAAAAGATGGACTCAGGGATGAAATAAATTTAAGAGGCATATGGAGTCAGGTTGATGCATTACCATGAAGTTAAAGCTTCATAGCCAGATCTCCCAGCAACTGCAAGATACTTTGAAATATGATTTAATCTTTAGCCTCAGCTTTCATGATTAGCACCTTTGCTGGAATCTCTAGAAATACATAGTACAAAAACAAGCTATAATAATTTGACTTTTAAAAAGTTACTAAAATTTACAAAGCATTTTAAAATCAATTACTTCATGAAGTATCAGCATACATTATCACAGATACTTACAACAACATAAAAACTTTAGTAGCAATATATCACAATCCTAAACAAAGTGAATTGTGTTAAACATGGAACATTTAGAAATAGAAGTTCATGAATGCCTGTGTCAACATGCCATTTCCATTATAATCAGTCTACACATTAATTAAAACGTTGTGTTTGAAATGATAAAACAAAGATATCAAAAACTCCTGTGACACTGTCAATAATGAGATTCATTAATATCAAAAGGTGATGTAGGAGTAAGTCCAGAAATTTCTGAGTAATGTAAACTGTTAACATACTTCTTTCTGTTTTGAGTCTTTTCATTTACAGACAAAATATTTGGCCTCATTAAATTATGACAAGCTGGATTAGAAGACATTGTTGTTGTGTGCGGACCGCAAACCCTTACTGATGGCAAAGGATTCTCTTTCACCATATAACTAGGTAAATCATTTACCGGCTTGAAGCCATGCCTCAATGCACGGGAGTGCTTTCCACTGCACAGTGGTGTTTCAGCTTGCATTGCAAAAACAGCTGGTGATCGCCGACGCCATTTCCATGGCTTACGAAGCACTGCCAAACACCCGACCGGCTTCAATGGAGGAGGTCGAGTTGATGGTAGCGCTTGTGACCACAGTCAGAGCCTGTCCCTTTCCCTCTCACGCTCCAGCCGCAACGCATCCCAGCGGGCATCATCAGACTCATGAGTGAGGTAACGATAACCAACTTGGGCCTCAAGGTCTCTTAAATCACACCAAGTTTGGTAATCCTGTTTAAAACAACATTTTATTAACATCTGTGGGATCTGAAAGATATCGTAGTAAAAAAGAATTCAGAAAGGGGCTTAAAACTTGCCTGTAACCAAACATGCACCAATGACTTGTCAACTGTGTAACGTTTGCGCTGCTTAACTTGCAACAGGTTGTTGATAAGATCAATAGCTGCAAATTTTAAAATTGAAAGATAGGATTTATATGATTGTGGATATCTACAATAATAATACCACTGATAAAAATAAACTTATTACCATCTGAAGAAATTTCTTTCCATGGCTTTGGAGGATACATGAATGCTGCATTTTGTATTTGATCATTGATGTCTTCATCCTCATTAAATGGAAAAGTTCCACTTAAACTAACATATACAATAACACCAACACTCCACATATCCAAAGACCGATTGTACCCTTTATTTCTGAGGACTTCTGGAGCTGAACGAAATGAACATGATATTGATATAAGTGTCTTTTCCAAAAGACATGATAATGAGAGAAGTTTTTATGGACTTACCAAGATAGGCAGGTGTCCCTACTACAGATCTTCTGAAAGATTTTTCTCCAATGATTCTAGCGAAACCAAAGTCACACAACTTGACTTGAGGGAAATTTCCATCTGAGCTTAGCAAAACATTTTCTGGTTTCAAGTCACAGTGCACAATATTTTTGCTATGTAGATACTTCAATGCCACAAGAATCTAGATTAAAAGAAAACAGAAATTTAGCCTCAGCAAAATTGTTAACAAGGTTGGTAGGTCACATCATGGAGAAAATTATACCTGTGTTATTAGGAATTTTGTTATTCTTTCACTTAGGCGACCTTTCTCACTTGATAAAATCATTTCAAGCATATCTCCTCTAAGTTTTTCCATTACAACAAAAATGCGCTCAGGAGTCTCAAACATTCCCTCTAAATTGACAACACTGGCATGAGAAAGGTTCTGAAGGATTGATACTTCATTCTTTAGTTGGGCTTCTTGTTTTGTGGGAAAGCGTAGTTTGTCAATAACTTTTATTGCAACTGTGCGCCCAGATTTCCTATGTACTCCTATTTTAAAATAAAACAAGTATTTTTACTCATTTGGAATTTTAAAAGGCAGCTAAATGAAGATCTTCTTTATGAACATACCTCCATAAACTGTTCCAAATTGGCCTGATCCAAGAACCTCATCAGGGAAAATTTGATAGAGTTGGCTAATGTCAGCTGGTCTTTCATCAAGCTGCTGAGCTTCTCCAGCAGAACTCTCAGGTTCTAAAAGAAGAAAACAGTACAATGTTTATATTTGCAGCTTCTGAAGGTTTAGAAATGGAAAAAGATACTTTTAATAATCTTATTCAAGACATACTTGGTGTGTTTGATAAAACTGGCATCAAGGCTTGACGTATGCTCGTTTCCCAGCTTTTGGCAAGATGAGCACCAACACCACTTTCGACACCAGGTAAATCTCTGGCACCCTGAGTGTACATGGTATCCTCTCCAACATAGTAAGAGATAGTTGAAGTATGCAATTCAAAGCAGTGCATAGCATCTGAAAATCATAGAACAGATAGAAAAGATGAAAAATCAGGAATATTGTTATGGCTTATTCATGTTTTATTCTAAAAGTAAAATGTATACATACCCCCTTGTATGCATTTTGCTGGTTCAACAGAGAGAATCTCTGCCAATGATATTTCTCTGTAATACTTTGCTCCTGTGTCACTTTGGAACAATGTGATAGCCTTACTGTCCAGTCTCCAATAATGCCTTTTTCGCTAAAATTAAATAAATATAAGAATAAATAAATCACAGGGACCAGTGATAAAATAGTATTAAACACAAAAATTGGTACAAAATGAAAATTTTTAAAGGAAATATTCCTTACTGTGCGTTCTTTATTAGTGAAATGAACCATCCATCCTTCCTTTATTACTTTGGACCCTCTGCGTTTTGTATGTTTGACTGATTGTACAATTCTCATCAGAGGAATATTATTGCTGGGAGATGATCTAGGAAAAAGGTCAAAATTGAAGCAGTGTTACTTATAACCAGATGGGAAAAGTTCAATTGGAAATGTGTGACATTTTTGTTTTTTATTTCACTGGAAAGTTGACATCCAACTTACGTGGCAGGCCTTGGACGTTGAAGATCACCATCATCATCTGGTCCAGTAATATGGTCCTAAAAGTTCATTAAAATTATTACGAGCGCACTTCTGATAATAATATTTCAAAAAGCCATAAGATACATACAACATAGCACCCATTTGTTGGTGATTCTACTGTGGAGCTTTTCCTTGTGTTATTAGGTGAGGTAGAATCATCATTTTCTCCATCACTATCTTCTTCCCCACCATCTCTGCTGTTTTCACGGTCAGGCTCACTTCCCATGCCACTGTCTGGGTATTCTCCTTCACAAACATAAAAATAGAAACAGATTTCACAAGTGATTGAACGACTTCTGTTATTGACATAAGTTAAAATTTAAGATGCAAGCCTACCTCCTTCTCTTATGCTTTCACCAGGACAATCTTTAGGTACTTTTTCAACACATTTTTTGTGAACATTATAATGACAGTCTTTACATTGAAGCCCCTGTTTGAACAATCCTTTCAGAAGCTTTTTGCATATCTGACATAGGGTGGGGCGGATGTAGCTGTGTACCAGGAATGTATGAGGAATCGGACACCTGGCAGCCATTTCTTTTTCTACCCAAGGAGGCCGTCCACCAAGAGATGGAGAACGACTTTGCTTTGGCACAGAGAGAGTAACTGCTCCGAGTTGTTGCATGAGACTTTGCTAAAAAGATGAAATAAGGTATGATAGTGACTAATTGTTTTAGGTTACCAATGGTATAAAGATAGCAACATTAAAATTTACCACTCCACTAGATTCATCCGAAACTGAAGTCAAAGACGAATTGGATCCAGTCTCTGAGGGGCTACGAGGAACTTGCAGAGTCGAAGATCTACGCCTCCTCTGCTCACCCATGTCAAGTATAGCATATGAGCAGTTGTTTGGAATTTTTATTATGCACCGCTTGTGGTAATTTTGGCCACAACCTGTAGTTGAATAAAAATATATTGCAGTGAGTTGAAAAATTAGTTAGGAGAAGACTGAGCATTACAAGAGATACAGTACCTTCACATTTTAAGCCCTGTCTGACAAGGCCAAACAACATCTCGGCACAGAAGTCACAAAATGTTGGAACCTTGTAGGAATGAACCACTAAGGCATGTGGTCTTAGAGGAACATCATCACCAGTTATTTCAGGGACAGACGGTGGTAAGGTGGCTAAAACATTAACAGTTTATATTAGGAAAACAATAGTAATTTGAATTCAACATTTGATCAAAAAGTGAAATAACACTCACAAGTCATCACAATTTCAACCAATGTCTCATCTACAATATCAACAGTAGAGTTTACTAGCTGTAAGATGTTTACTGAGGAATAGTCGTGGCGGAAGAGAAGCAGGCGGTCTGGAAGCCTTGTCAAACCGTGGTCTGGGAACTGAAACATAAAAGGCAAAAATCTCGATACAACGTTGTCATAAACTTCAGCTGTTATCAATGAAATGGATTCACTTCTTCCCCTGTACCACCCCCGACCCCTCTCCCTATTCCTAAAACCGAGTGACAGAAACGCAATTCATTTTTGACACCTGCTGTCCTTCCCGAACCAGTCTCCTGGCCCCGTGAGTCGAAATGTGGAAGGACACCAGGAGCAAGGCCCAGGCCCAGGCTCCACTCCACGCGCGGCGCCGCCCCGCCCCGCCCCGCGACCAGAGCACCACGGTCCGGTCAAGGCATGCGGCCAAGGTCAGGACACTAGTCGAGAACGCTACAGCAAACTGGCCTTCGCGGAGCGAGGTGAGGCAGTGCGTGGCGGAGCGTGGCAAAGCAGGGCGCCGCGCCGTATGGCCCTGCTCTGCGCTACGCTACTGATACTGTCCCTACGTGTGGGACTTCCCCGCTCCGCTCCCGGACCATTCACGCACCTCCAGCCTCTCCTCACACGAGCATGCGACCGACCTCCACTACACTAGAGGAAACGCGTGAAGGGACCCACCAAACACACAGCACTTAACCCGTCGTTAAATCTCTTATTCTTTTTTTTTTCCGCGGTGACGCCACGCTCCGCCAAGCTTCGCCTTGCTCCACCAAGCTGCGCCACGCGCGTTTTCTTGAGATTACTCTTCTGGGTCCAATACTCAAGAAAAGTTAGAGTAGCGGCGTGGGCAGGGCAAGGCAGGGCGCGGCAGCGGGGGAGGAGGCGGGGGGAGGGGGGGGGAGAGGGCGTGGAGAGCGGGGGAAAGGGGGGACTGGACTGACCGCCTGGCCCGGCCCAGCCCGCACCCACCCCCAGGGGTGCCGTGGACACACGCCCCTGAAAGAGTAACTTAAGAAGGGAAGCCGGCGCGGTAAGGGTAGGGGGTGGGGAGGGGTGGGGGGAGCTCAGACAGGCTGGCCCGGGGAGAGCAAATGAGAGGGTGGGGGGAGAAGGAAAGGGTCATGCGAAATGTTGCACCCTCGTCGCGCCACCCGCCCTGTCCCATCCCCTCGACCCACGCCCCAATAAAGTCCATGGGCCCGGGGCCCGGGGGCGGGGGACGGGGGCGGGTCCAGGGGCCGAGACCCACCCGGGGGCAAGGCAAAGCGCTGCACCGCCGTTCCATTCCGTTCGCTTCCGTCAAGCGTTTCGGGAATGTTTCCCAGAGAAAGTGGGTCACTGGCAAGTCGAGCCGAGCCGAGCCGAGCCGGAGCACACCGGCGGGGCGGGGCGGGGTGGGGCAAGGCGGGGCGGGGCGGGCCCCAGCCGAGCACATCGCGCACGACATGCGCCGCCTGGAGAACGTGAGCGTTACCTGCACGCCGCGCACCTCACTGCCGCCGCCAACAGGCGGCAAGGCACGGGCCAAGCAGGCGGCGGGGCTGACGGTATTGTACTGCTCTACGCGTGAGTGAGTGTGTGTGTGTGTGTGTGTGTGTGAGCCACCCTGACAGATGGCGAGGCCAGTCCGGTCCGTTCGGTGTTTGCTCTCTGACTCCCCGCCCCGCCCCGCCCCGTGGCGTCCAGCCCAGCCAATATGCCAGCCCGCCGGAAAGGCCTGACAGGAGGAGACGAGGGCCGACCCCATCCAACCCTGTCCCCCAAGCCCTGGCACAGCCCTATGGACTAGCCTGGCGGGACACATGTCCTTCATGAGGGTCCAGCGCGTTACAGAAAAGGCAATATATCTTCGAATTTAGCCGCCTTGTGTGTACTGTTTGTTCCTCTGGGGGAGGCCGAAGAAGGGTTGGGTTGGGTATGAGTGGGCCAGTGGGGGGTAGGGTAGGGTGGAAGGAAGGGCTGAGGTCCCAAAGGGCAATCTCATCGACGAGGGGTTCGACGCCCTATACTAAAACATAGAAATGAAATGACGCAATGGGGGTGATCCAAAGGGCAGTATACCAGCCTATGGTCGTGTTTACCACCCCTACCCACGGTGGCCCAACCCGCCCCGCCCAGCTGGCCTCTGACTGGAGACGCAACGCGCACTCCACGTCGCCAGAGTTACCTCACAAGGCCCCGGGGCAAGGGGGCGCGAAAAATAAGGAGAAAATGGCAGCGGGAAGGGATTATGGGGGGGGGGGGGGTAGGCGCTGCGCGCGCCCTTTAGAAGTTGGCGCACGCCCAGTCCAATATCCAGTCCTCGAAAGGAAAATGGAGTCGAAGTCGATTCCTGCGCACAGAGCTGCCCTGCAGCGGCCCCGCCCCGCCCCGCCCGGCCCTGCCGACACGCCCCTCGCATGCCTCCGGCGCTAAGTGCCTGTGACACGTGGGGCGGGGCGGGGCGGGGCGGGGTGGGGCGGGGCCTTCGGCTTCACGCCGGGGCTGCTAATGGGGGCGGTGCTAACGGGACGCCGCCGCCGTACTCTCCTCACCTCGGTGGGCCCGGGCCTGGGTGCGCGACTCACCAGCGCATCGCCGCGCCCCGCCGCGCCGCGGAGTCTCACCACCATGACCACCACGGCACTGCTCACCGCCTTGCTAGCCGCACCGCGCCGGTCCAGCCCCCTCCCCTGCGCCTCACCTTCAAGACAAACCGCGACAAACGACGCCCCGGTGGTCTGTGCGTCTCCATCAGCCATGCCGCTGGCTGCCGAGCGCCGTGAATGTAGGCAGACCCGTCCGACACGGCAGTCCCGCGGGTCTGCCTACCCTGCCAGGCGCTCCGCTCAGGCAGGAGGGCCACGCTCCGCTCCGCTGGGCTCCGCATGCGCGGCGCGCTCACGAGCTGATGAATGCCCTTTCGGGTTCCGAGGCATTGGTGCGGGGGTATTGGCGCAGAGGTGACAAGGCGGGTGTCAGTGTGTGGGCGTCAGGGGGTAGTGCGGGGGCGGCGCGGGGGCGGCGCGGGCTGAGGACGCAGTGAATAGACCGAGCGAGGCGAGGCGAGCGATCCGGCTCTTTGGCCCGGCCCAGCAGGTGAGCATGAGCCTAATGGCTTTACCAAGCCGCATGGAACGGAAAATTTCTGCCACGGTGCTTAGCTCCGTCCCGACCCACCGCGCCGAGCCGCGCCGTGCCGCACCGCGCCGGGCATAGAGGTGAGCCAGTGATTGGTGCACGATTGTGTCGGCTGCTCTGCCTCCCCGCGCCGCTGTGACGTGACGGCGCGCCGCGGCCCGCGCCGCGCTCCCCCAGCATCGCGCACGAGTCCTTCCATAGGGTGGCGCTGCCCTACTTCCATGGTCTCGTCACGTCGTCACGTCGGGCCCGCCCCGACCCGCGGCACCGTGACAAAGCCGCCGCTCTGCTCCAGCTACTCCGGGCAGCGCGGCGCGGCGCGTGTGACGTCGTGCGACTCGGCGCGTGGCGTGGCGTGGCCTAGTGGCGTAGCCCAGCGGCTCCGGTGTTATGAATATTCCATTTCCCCGTCGCCGCGCCCCAGCTCTGCTGATGGATCTGACACCCCCTCCCCTCCCTTGCCCCTCCTCCCCCGCGTATCCCACTTCCCCCTTTTCTCCCGCGGCACCGCCGCGTCGCACACCCAGTTTCTCTTAGAAGGTGGTAAGCGGCGTCACCATGCGCCGCGCCCCGCCCCGCCCTGCTCGGTCCAGCCCTGACCCAGATCAGAACCACGCCCCGCCCAACCTGCCTCCGCCCCGCCTTCCTTAGGGTGCCCCGCCCCGCCCCGCCCTGCTCCCTCCTCCTCCGACTCGCTCCGGGCCGGCCACGCGCTGCCCCGTCCTGTCCTGTCCGGCGCGCACCGCCCAGCGCGCTCAGCTCAGCTGGACAGCAGACCCACGACACGACGCGCATGCGGGGAATGAAGACGGAAACTGCGCGCCGCGACGCCAACGGGATTTGAACGCAGTCGTCATGTCTGTAATGACCCTGTCAGCGTCTCAGAGGAGCGCCGGCCGGGCGGCTCTACGAGCTTCAGCAGGGGCTCCAGGCTCGAGGCACTCCAGGGCTCCGGGATCGAGATGCTCTAGAGGTTCCGGGCTCGAGGCGCTCCAGAGGCTCCGGGCTCCAGAGAGCGCCGCGCCGGGGAGGCGCGAGGGGGCGCAGAATGGGAGTCAAGAAGCCGAGCGTGGCGGTGCTAAGCTGAGCTGAGCGGCTCTGGAGAGGCGTGACCGGTGACCGGCACACCGGCATCGGACTGGACCGGCCCGGCCCGGCCCGCCGCGGCCGGCCGCTCCGCTCCACTCGACTCGACTCCGGCAAGGACAAAGCCGTGACAATAAGTCGCCGCACAAACGCCAGCAGGCCACGCGAGACCAGGAAGGGGAGGGGAGGGGGGAGATGAATGGGAGTGATGGCTGATGGCTGGAGGGAGGGTAGTAGATAACCGGCGTGGCGCGGCGAGGCACGGCGCACTGATTGCGTTCTCACACACACACGCGAGCGCGCGCACACACACACACACACACAGTTATTGCCCGCATTACGGGGTACTTGCGTCGCTCGTGGAATCCGTATGGGTAATAAAAACACTCCGAGGTCTAAGGCCCGGCGGTGCGGCGCACAGTACGGCATAGTGCTCGACCCGACCCGAGCGATAATTTGGCCACATTGTCGCCGTCCCTCAAGGGCCCCGGCCCCGCCCCGCCCCGCCCAACCCGGTCTGCCGGCGGCGCTGCGAGGGGCGTAAATTGTGACAATCCGCCTGAGTAATGGCGAAAGGGGTAGGAGAAAAAATCTTGACGACATACGGGCTACGGGCTGCTAGCTAGCTGCTGTAATAAACTCTCCGGAGCAGAAAAGGCGAGTCGGTCCACTGGAGCGCCTCTTCTTGGCATAGTCAGAGTCCTCGAGCCGCCCCGCCCTTGCCCTGATTGTCATCCCCATAGAGTGACCGCTCAGGCGAGGCGGGGTGGGGCGCGGCGTGCCTAGCTTCACTCGAGTGGCAGCCCGGGGCGGGGCGGGGCGGGGCGAGGTGACGGTCACCGCGTCATCAGAGAGGCGTGTCCAGCTAAATGGCTACGACAATGGCAGCGACAATTCTCCACCCCCTCCCCTCCCCCTCCGTCCCAGCGGCCCAGACGCGACCGGAAGGGAAGGCCAACTCCGCCTGCCCCGCCCCGCCCTGCCAGAGCGGGGCCCGGGGGAGAGATGGGAGTGGGGGTGGGGGTGGGCGGGGGTGGGCGGCCCCCAGGGGTGGCGCTGACGGGCCTGACAAGCACACTGCCCGGGGCTCATCGTACCCAACGCACCGTGAACCAAACACAATATGGCTAGAGACCAATAAGTGCGGCGGGCCGGTCTGAAGCTGGGGGAGGCCTAGGCCTAGGGGTTACGTACGCAAAATGCCTCGCACTTTACAGTTTTCCGCGCATATTTGACGAAACTTTACAGCGACAAAAAGGGATACAAGTCAATATTGTCGCACTCGATATTGTGGATATGTTACCCCCGTTACAGTGTTATTATGGAAGTGAGTACTCCCTCTCGTAGCGGGAGAGCAGAGCTAGAGCCTAAAGGATGGGGGCGGGGACCGGGGGCGGGGACCGGGGGCCGGGCCTGGGGGCGGAGAAAGGGATGCTGCAGGCGGCGTGCGCATCGCCCACTGCGGTAAGGGTTCGATCTCGACCGGGGGAGTGGCGCGGCGTGGGGCGGGGCGGCGGGGTGGAACGAGGTGGGGCGGGGCGGGGCGGGGTGCGGACCGCCCGTGGAAAAAGACAGGGTGGAGCCAAGCCTGGCAGGGGAAGAGCAGGGGGACATTGCGACTAGTGTTGACACCAGAGTCGCCTACGCTATGCGCTGCGGAAATGAGAACGGGGCGAGGGGGGGTCCGAGGGGGCGGAGTGGGCTTGACGTGTGGACTACCAGAGGGAAATCCCATCTAGAAGACGCGCCTTACCTTTTTATTGATGAAGTCGACGGCGAGATCCTTGAGCGCCTTGAGGTTGAGGGTCCCGGCCTCCACCGTGCACGTGTCCCGCACCAGCCCGAGCTGCAGCAGGAACGTGATGGTGTCTGTCGGCTCGTCCATCGTGAGTCCTGCGGCACAGAGAGACAGACGGACTGAGCGAGTGCGTGAGTGTGAGAGGGACGGACACGCAGAGCGCGGTGCGGGGCGGGGTGGGGTGGCCCGGGGCCCAGGGGGGCGAGGCCCGGAGGCCCCGGTCCAAACCGCAGCCCATCCGCTGCATAATTGAAGCACCTCGGCTCTGGCCCGCCCCGCCCTGCCCCGCCCCGCTACGTGCTTCGTGTTTCTTCGCCCGGCCGGCCGCCGGCAGCCCTGCGCGCGCGCCCGCTCTGCTGCCCATTTTGGACCAGCCGGTCCCGATGGACCTTTTCAATAATTCCCGCGCAAGATGTCGGCCTGTCCCAAATATTCATGAGGGGGATTTTTGGCGCGGCATGCTCTGCTCCTGGGCCCCTCCGTGTGAGATTGCGAGGGCGCGGGGCCCAGCCGCCCTGGCCGCCTCGCCCCGCCCCGCCCAGCTGACCGTCTCAAGCTGCTGCCCGCAAGGAACGGCTCAATAACACCCAGCCGGCTGCGGCGCCGCGCGGGCCCCGCCCCTCCCCGCGCACTCCACCTGCACCCCCGCCGATAGAGACAGGCCCGCGCCCGCGACTCGCTGGAGCCGCCGTCGGCCTGCTGAAGCTGATGCTGATTCCGAGGATCGCCCTCGTACCTCCGTCCTTGTCGCACCCATGGCGGTGCCCCTATGTTGGAAATGATCGTGGCCCGCGAGTGCAACAAGGACGGAGGTGCGGGAGAAGCGGTCAGCCAGCTCCATGAGCCCCTGCACTGCCCCAGCCCAGTCCAGTCAGACCAGTCCGCGGTCCGGCCCGGTTCCGTTCTGCTGCCCCGCGGCACGCCCAACCCCACGTGTGTGTGTGTGTGTGCGCGCGCGACCACTTCCACGTGCACGTGCACGCGTCCCCGTCGAGCACAAGTATGTATGTAGTCCAGTCCTCCGGGCCGGGGGCCGGGCCCGCCGGGCCCCGCGGTAAGGTGAGGTGAGGTGGGCCGCGCGCGGCGAGGCGCGACCATAGCGACGCTGCGTGGGGCGCGGCGCGCGGCCCGGCCGCACCGCGCCACACCACGCCACGGCCCACCCGACCGGAGCCTGCCTGCTGGAGCCACCCGGAGCCGGAGAGCCCGGGCCTAACCGGAGCCGAGCTCCCATGTGTCAGCGCCTGCGTGTCTCTCGCCCTGCTCGCTCGGTGGCAGTCTTTCGTAACGCCGCGCAACCCCTGCACGCGCCTACAAGCAGTCCACGGGTCTGAACCCTTTCCCAGGAACTCCACCCCCTCACCCCCTCCCACTCAAATTGTGACCTCCCCGGAGAAAGTTGGGAGAGGCGCGTGAGCCCGTCCCGTCCCGACCCGACCTGTCAGCCGTGCGCAAGAGGCGCGGGCACGGGCACGGGCTCCGGGGCTCCCAGTGTGTTGGCGCCTCCGCCGATCGCGATCGCTGACGTTCGTTTCGCGGTCGGCTAAGCAGCGACGCACGCAAAAAGAGGATCCTGCCCTGTCCCGGATTCGCCTTAAGGCCGAGGTTAAGGGCGTCGAGCAGCGATAAGGGGAAGCAGCGAATGACACCGCCTTACCTTCGGAACGCGACGTGGAATTCGCTCAGCAGTCTAATCCCATGGGAGTAATCCACAATCGTTTCACATTTTCATTCACACCACAGAGCTGGAGACATTCCACTCACGGCACGGAACGGGCGGGAGTGGCACGGATCGAAACAACGCGGCTGCGCGCAGCGCAACTGACTGGGTCTTGTGCCCCGGCCCGGCCCCAGGCTCGGCCCCAGCGCTGCCAGCGAGGAACGTCCCCCCCCCCCCTCACGCCCTCTCTCCACTCTCTTCCCTCCCACTCCCACGGGCACCGCGCCTCTTCCCACCACCCCCTCCCCTCCCACCTCTCTCCCCTAGTTCACGGTAAGTACAGCACTCTGGCGGCTGTCCAGCAAACTAAGTCCTCACTGGGTCACGGGTCGGGCCGAGATGGGGCTTCCACGCCATGGATTCCAGAACTCCAGGACAAGCACTTGCACCGGGAGTACAGCGGCGGGCCACGCTCCAACACAATCCTAGAGCCGTGTATATATTTCGTTAAATTTCTATGGGCACTTGTACTTAAGTTCAGCAGGGATCAGGTTGTCATGAGAGTAAATGCAAAATTCTGGTAATGAATATATTCAATACACAATCACAAGTCAACACCCATCAATGAGATGTCACTAAAAAGATGTGATATAAAGGAAATTACCGATTAGTTATGATCTTGACGTTATCTGCGCGACTTGCGAGTTTTCATAACTATGGATTGTGGGGATGGAAGTGGGACTTTTAACATTACTACATTCTTCACAGCAGTCTGGGTTTTAACGGGTACAGTGCCAACAGCTCGAGCAAGCATTTTTATCCTGAATAAAAGATAATGTGTCAATGAGTCATATCCTGCAATAATGGGTCCACAGGGGGCTGTGAATTCTCTTACCTGTTTAAGTCCATATCCCTAATGCTTTGTGCCAATACATCTAAATCTAATTGGAAGGCTCCAACATGCAGACTTATGATGATGATATGGAGAACAGCTTTGTCAAAAAAGGATTGAGGCCTTGATCTGTCAACACAAGTTTGTAAAACAAGTAATAATATTTTAACAGAGGTAGCGTGGAAAATTTTACTTAAAAGTTTATATATGCTTTAGAGCTACTCACACAGATTGACCATTAATATTTAAAAACTCTTTTGATATTCTTTTCTGGAGAATCTCAGAAAACGAACACAAGAATTGCTTTTTCTTAAGACATGATTTAATATCCTTGCGTTGTAAATTGCAAAAATCAACTAAAGCTTCTCCATATAATAAAAGTGCTTGTAATTTTGAGTTTGAAGTAGCAATCTTTTTGAACAAATGTTTGTAAAGGATAGATTTTCTGAAAAGAAAAGTGAAAGGTAACTCTTTATTTGAGAAAATTGTAAATAAGAAAAAAAATTGGCAAAAGCAAAGACTTACTCAGAAATTTTGAGCTCATCACTTTCGATAGCTTTGGTATAATAGTTCTCCAAACTATCAAGTTCTTTATTCTTTAGAAGACCACTGATGGGGTAGACATCTGCTGGTGCCTTTGCATCTCGATTGCAAAGTGGAAGTAATTTAGTGAAGCTATCATCTTCAGTTGTCCCTAAAACATCTTCTTTCACCACAATATCTAAAGAGGAAAATGAAAAGAGAGAGAGAGAGAGAAAAAAAGAGGACTTTGTTTAATCTTAACAAAATTGAGTAGCATATGTAATATCCCTCAGTGCAACTGATATAGTACCATTAACTGTGGAGGAAAGTTTGTCCTTGACAGAATCTACATTAACCTCCATTCTTGCCTTCTGATCAGCAATTCGTTTGGCCTTTTTGGAACCAAAAGCATGGCTCAGATTGTAGTGAGCTTGCTTTTTGTCTTCTAAACTCAGCTGATCCACATGGTTGCTTCCGATAGTTGGGGATAACATAACATGGCCAGTTTCGATAAGGCGTATCTAAAATAAATTACATGTCTTATTTTAATTAGTTATTGTAATTGGAATTTAAAATATTTAGAATAATAAAGAAACGGAACCTTGTTTGTCTTCTTGTTTCGTACTGCCAAAAGTGTTCGGCACAGGTCTCCATCCTCTTGGGGAACATCACCTTGATACAATACATCTCCCTCTGGAGCAACAGCAGCTATAGTGCATATATTGGATAAATTGTTGGAAGCAAAGACTCCACATTTCAATTCTGATGCGTCTTTTTTCTTCAATTTGCCATGTTCAAAATTGACTAAAACAGAAAATGATTTTTAGCATAATCACACAATACATTATAACCTCTATGAACATGAGGAGAGTATTAATTTGAAGGAAACATGAACATTTGAATCTTAGAACCATATGACAGAAACGATAAAATTCCGAAATGTTTTCAGATTAATTTAATAAGCTATGATAAATTCAAATCAAGTTGTAATTTATCTATCTATTGGTTGGTAGTTCTGAAACGACCAGCGAAATGGAAATAACAGTTGTGACAGTCTCACAAGTAAAACCAGAAGTTTTGCATTAATTAAGGGTGTACAAACCTAAAACCGGACCAAGCGGTGAACTTCGTAACTTGACGTCACGGACCAGACATAGATCTTTTGAGGCAGACATTGCAAAGCACAACAAAGAGTGTTTTGTTGTGAATTGGGGGTTATTCCGTCCTAGCTATGCACATGCGAGTCCTCCTCACGCAAGGGGTGCGGGGGTGGGGGTCGCGGCTGGCGACTAGCACCATCTGTCGGGGAGCTGAGAAAGCTCGTATCGAACAGTCCATCGTTTTCTTCAGCAGTGTTGCTGCTAAAGATCCTGGAGCAAGTCGACGCAAGATGGTAAGTCTGTGTACTTCTCACGGTAGGCAATAGAGTTTCAACGCATCTGCACGTTTAATTTGACGCTGCTGAGAGAGTTCAATCGTGCTCCGCTTGCTATCCTGCGGGTCGGCGGCAGCGACGTTTACTCGTCGGGTCGGGAACACCCATCATCAACAGGTAGCTCCTTTCCGGCATTTGTGGGCTTTCCGAATAGATGACGTATAGAGTTAAACTTCTCGACGTTGGGCCAGATAAACAGTCCATTCTTTAGGCCCATCTTCGAGTCAAAGACGCACCTCACGGGCGCACCTGCCCTGCCCAGTCCAGCAATAGGGCCGCCCGTGCATTGACGCAGGTAGCTGCACTTTCTCCAGCTCCGGCTTTGCCGTCATAGCAGTCGCTCCAGCTCCAGAAGTTGACCTTCACTATCCGGCTTGACTTCTCGTTCGTGCTTGGTCATTCCGTCATGCTCCGGTGCCTCGCACTCGCACGCCTCGCAGCGCACTCGTTGAAGCGGGCACCTTGCGCCCAACTCCCGCCCCCTTCCCTTTTGTGCAGAATTGAGAATCAATTATTATTATATAGCATTGGGATTGCGCGTTGGGGTACTCCTATAAGCCGAATAAGAAAAACATGGCTTGTACTGCGCACGGAAATACGAAACCCCTATTACACCGACTGCCCCTCCCCCCCCCCCCTCCCCGCACCACCACCGCCATGCCCCCTCCCTCCCCTCTTCCGGAGAGCAGGATATATGATGGGACTTCCCGATGCTATAACCGCGGACTTTTCCCCTTAAATTTCTGAATTTTAGTTGATGGCTTTCTAAAATTAAATACATTTATTTACACCACAATGTGAATGTTTGTATCTCTTTTACTTGTCTTCTTATCAGTTGAAGGGTCAAATGTTATCTAAAATCCCCCATGCACTGTGAACTCACTTCAGTCTTCTTTAAAAATTATGAACTAAATGTGAAAATATTACCATTTCTGTTTTAACTTTGGATGTCATTTGGTTTTGCAGGCTGGAAAACTATCTACTGAGGATCGCGAAACTTCATTGAAGCCTTTGCTCGGAAGTGGCTGGTCCATGGTTGAGAACAGAGATGCTATCTACAAGGAATTTTTGTTTAAAGATTTTAATGAGGTTTGTGAATTTTCATTTAATTGCTAATATTACCAATAACATTTTTATGATTGTAAAATATATCATGCGCAGGCTTTCGGCTTCATGTCAAGGACAGCTCTGTTAGCAGAGAAGATGGATCATCATCCTGAGTGGTTCAATGTCTACAATAAGGTTCAAGTTACATTGTCGTCCCATGACGTCAACGGACTTAGCCAAAGAGACATAAAGTTAGCATCTTTTATGGATAAAGCTGCTCTAGCTGTTAATTAAGTTCTATCTCTTCAAATCATCAAGTTTCTTTAAAAACGAAAAATAACAACAACAAAGACTAGTCTGGAAAATAAAGATACTGAAGGTTACAATTGTTAATTTTTGTGTATATTGTGCACACCAAACTCCCAGTATTATGTTGCTCACACTGTATTTTGCTGTAGACTTTGGAAAACTTTAATCAAAGGGAGGAAATAAATAAACAAATAAAATTCAGGAGTGGAAACTTTTTTTTATTTAATTCACATTTTAAATGGTACAAAAAAATACACAAAATACATGAATTACGTTCAAAATTACACTCTACAACTTCTCTTAGTTGATTCAGAAGCCATTAACTGATCTAGTAAGACATGGGAAACAAATTAGAAGTCTAGGTATTACCATTTAACAACAAAGAATTCAGGGTTGAACAGTAAAACAATGATTTAAACAGAAGTTTATCACAAGGTTCAATTGAAATTTTCTGAAGGTCTAATGTACTAGGCTGCACATACATTAAACTCACAGTTTTGATTTACATCATAATTTTAAGCAAGACTGATCAAAAAAGTTGATTCTGTAAAACTGATGCGCTTGTAAACTTGTGCAAAAGCAACTTCCCATAATGCTGCAAGTGATAAAAATAAATAAATAGAGATATTTTGTGTACCTATATGATATACTATGTTATAATGTCTGTCTGTACATAACAAGTGTCTTTGAAAACTCCAAAACTTTGCTCCATGAATCTCTTAACATTTTAAACTTTTCTTCTTTCTATTACAGGCACAGGCAAAATTTAATTAAATAAAAGAAGTTAACAGACAGAAAGAGAGATGGAAAGTGACAATCACAGACATTTCTTTTCTAGAATCAACATTGGTCAACAATCAAGATGTCTTTAGACTCTAAACATCAAATTAAAAAAATCACATTAATGATCACCATGAGCTATAAGCAGAAGTGTTGGAAAAGTAGAATTGATATAGAATGATAAGCCAAAAGACAATACATCAAGAATTACAATTCTTCATTGCAACATACCTAACTTTTTGTTTCAATTATGAAAATTGATAACACTTCCGAATTAGCAAATGCTACCTTCTCTGCCGACAAATCTGTTTACAAAGCAAAATAAAGCTCCTGCATAACAATACAATAATTGGAAAGCTAGTTTTTTAAACTAACGTTTTGTTTCATTAATATACAATACCACTAGTCTAATAAAAAAAAATATTTTAGATTAGATTAATTAATAACTACTCCACAGTCAACTGGCACCCAATGTGAATACAGTAAATAAATATATTGACATACTAGGGGTCAACCAGCTCAAGAAGAAAACCTTGTTTGGTTTCTCTCCGTAATAGAAGATGTCTTTCTACAACTCAAAAGAGAGTTGAACGTCGGCAGCGTCGGCCCCGAGCTGTCAGTCATTGAGGTACTCCTTCCTTTTCAGCCACATTGAAGATGTTGTAGAGTTCATCTAAAAGCGTTTCCTGACGATAAGCTACGCGTATGTCGGGGACATTGGTCCGTGTGATATCATTACCAGCTACACCTTCCCTGGTGTAGTTTGGACCCAGCCAGTACTGCTTCATCTAAAATTTAGAAAACAGAAAAATTTAGAAAAACACAAGAAAGATTTATTTGAGTTTGTCTGTTTGTTTATATTCAAAATTAAGTACCTTGTGGGGGAAGCCACTCATCAAGACAGAGTTGCGAGCAAGTTCACTCATATCACAGCTGCTCAGTTTCCAAACTTGAGCTGCAATGCTGTATTCTTCCATCAAAGGTTCCTGAAATTCAATTGTAAAAAGTCATAAGGCTGTCTTTGGTATTCTTTTTCTTACTTGATTTGCAAAGCTTACTTTTGTGAAATGGAATTGCAAGGGATCATCAGTAGAAAGACTGACAATTAAACCTCTTGCCAAATATTCAGGTAGAGGGTTACGATGATAATTCAGGAATAGGGAATTGTTGCTAAGTGGTGACATTGCAATGCCAATCTGAGCAAGGTAGTAGAGATACTGAAGAACTGGGACCTGAATAATTGAAAATGAATTGAAAGTGAAATACAATTCTCATGAATCAGTAATGTAAAGTAATGTATAGACAATTGAAAATAATCAAACCTTGCGCAAAAGGAGGCCATGGGATATATTCTCTGCCATCATGAAGCCACAAACCAAATGCTGGATAGGTCCAGCTTCACCGCAATGAGGACGCAAAACAAAAGTATTCAAGCCTTGTTCCCTATAGAGATGGAAGAGAAAATATGGTTCATACTTGTTAAAATTGAATTTGAAGGTGATAGGATTATTTGGACTCTTACAACAAAGAACAGTAATCAAACTTACTTGCGGAAGCCATTCAAAACTGTTAAATTAGCATAAGTGTAATACAAGTAATATGCATATGGTGGATTTTCCACATCAGACCACTCATTAGGGGGTGGAACATCTTTGTCAAATAGTGGGTTCTCTGGTTTGCTTTCATCATCCACTGAGTCAAAACCAATAACATACTGCAAGAATTTGTGCAGAGCAGGATGCGTATTTGGGTCGTTTGTCACCTCAAATAGAGGTTTGAAAATATTATTCAAAATTTCTTGGAAATTCTTCATGAGATTGTTTGACTTAAAAATATCACTGCAGGCACAAATAAGAATGTTACAAAGTACCAAAAAAAAATATATATAAAAAAACAAGACATTACAGTAGCTGATAGAATGTTTTAAAAGAGAATAGTACTTACTACAGGCGAGGGATCTGAATCAACCAACGAACATTATCAGAATATACATTATAGGTAATAGCCCATGTTGCTAGTTTGTCCCATTCATCTGGAGATTTCCCATAAATTGATAAGCGAAGCTCGGCATTTTGATACTTGCTTTCCTCCAAATCCGATGATACCTCCTGAAAGAGAAATAAGCAAATCAAATGAGAATCTCAATTATTTAAGAGTATTAAAAGTAAAAACAGTAAGAAATTTCTACACACATTGATGATTCTTGCAAAATATTTGCCATTCAGATAGTTATCAGTTTTGAGAAAGACTTCTCTCAACCTGCTTTCTCCAATCGGATTGTACTTGGCATTAAATTTGT
This sequence comes from Frankliniella intonsa, assembly GCA_033675135.1. NCBI lineage: Eukaryota > Metazoa > Arthropoda > Insecta > Thysanoptera > Thripidae > Frankliniella > Frankliniella intonsa. The sequence continues at coordinate 9,064,747 of CM066249.1, read as the reverse complement.
CAAACCGATGGAATGTATTTCGATCCTGAACAAAGGTAATAAAATGGTTAGTTATTTCTTTCCTTAACTATTTTTTCGCAAGTTAAAAAAAAAGAGAATACACTTACTGCATGTACATCAAGCATATCAACTGTGAGGTCATATGAAGTCAAATTCATGGACTGGAAGACTTCCTTTAGAGTCATTGGGCCTTTGTTTACAGTTACAACTTCATCAGCATGGTTTTTCAATGTTTTCTTAATAAAACGAAGTAAATGCTTCTGATTCATGCAGGATGCAGCGTGAATGTGAGTATCAACCTGTGTACGATATTTTCAAAAGAATTTTATATAAATCAGCATTTGAAACAGAATCAAAGTTTTTGTGACTTCAAGACTATTTACCTTCCTGATGTTGTAGAAATCCCTATGAGGAACTGCTTTCTGAGATGCTAATTCTCTCATTTCATTCAAGAGGACATGCAGTTGAAACTTTGAGGATAAATAACTTAAACGACGATAGCAAAATGATTTCCTATTGGTCATAAACAAAAACATGAGCTTAGTAATTATTATTGTACATTGATACTTAAGTTCTAGTCTTAAGTTTACTTACAATGGTCCATCTGCAATCATAGTACACAGCAAATTCATATCCTGCACAAATGTTGCAAGGTTTGGATAAGAATAGTGCACTGGTTCATTTTTTTCCACTGCATCTTGGTCCTTGAATAACTGAAAGACCCCATCTACAGCTTTTATCACATATCCTTTGGGTGTGGGGAATTCGCACTCCCAAGGATCTCCACGACTGGCAGGTGGATGAACAGGATGATCTGAAGGAAAAATTCAATGGAATTAAAAACTTTTAAAGAATATTCTGAATGAGTTTACAATATCTTTTTCACAAATTCTTAAAGACTATAAAGTGGTACGGATGTCTTACAAAAACAAAGTCATTCTAGGTTAAAAACTGACACTACTAAATAAGTACATTAAAGGATATCATATTCCTCAGATTGGAAATAATCACTCATTCTCATCAACTTCGTCTTTCATTACTGGCTATAAAATCTGAATATATAAATGTGTCAGTGAGTGATGTGTGCATCTGTTTCAAGAGTGAAAATTAGTGAGAGAAAATAACACACATGCATAGATCATGAAGGTGCTCAAAACCGATAAAACACTTAAGAGAAATTAATAAAAATCATGCAGAAAAGTCTGTGTTGGTTCAGTTTTTCCCCCCCTATTTTAATAAACAAACAGAATCTAGGAAGAAGAAAATGTACACATAGATCCCTGTGAATTTGCTATCCTGCAGGGTAAAATCTAATAAAAAATCATCTCAGAATAAACTCAGGCAGTATTCTCATTTAAGAGACACCGTCTTCTGTGATAGTGCAAGTGAAGTGCTAACATCCTAGCAGTATACTTTTCATCATACCTGGTGGCCGGCCAAGCCACTTAGTACACCGAAGAGGCCTGCATCCTTTGCATGACAGAAGAAGACTTCCGTAAGATTCAGAGTGGTATAGCCACTGCTTCATGCATTCATGCTTTCGCTTTTGAGTACCATGTCCACAGATTACACAGAAAGTTACATGACATTAAGTAATAACAGCTTTGGTAAGGGAACATAAAAAGACCTATGCAGAGAGCATTTGTTTCCGAGTATTTGCCATCACTCCTTTCTCTTGTCCTGAGAGAGAAAGTGGGTGGCCTCTAATGCTGTTAGCAGATTATCATGCATATTGGCAAGAGCTGATAGTGTTCTGTCAAAGTCCCTCATATGCAAACATAGAGCTACAGCTTCAGACATGTATAAGGTCAAAGCAAAAACCATTTGTTTCCTATGTATAATAATAAAGTTAATAATTTGAAAATAAATTATTTCTGACACTTGATAACTTGCTACAACTCTAATACAAATGAAAATCAAGAAATTAAACCACAAGGCCCACCTTGCCGTTTCCCTCCTTTAAGGAGCATTCCATCAAGGTCTAAGTCTTTATGACTTTCTTTGGGGCCAATGTCAACAGTTAAACATGTTTTGGAACCAATGTCAACATGGTAACTTCCACATGACAGAAGGGCTGGGGCAGAGGAATTTCCGGTCGTGTTGGGAGGTAGGGGACCACAGCTTGGACTTGAGGACAGGATTGGTGATGAGGGATCACTAATGGATGAAGTCTGGGAGATGGATCTGTCAGATTGAGGAGAACATCCCCAACCTAGAAGTCACAGAGACAACAAAAATGTAAAACTTAGTATTTAAAGAGAGAGAGAAAAAAAGAACAGAGCATTCAGGGAAATTTAGTTATCATTCTCAAATATATTTTATAGTGCATCTCACAAAACTAAATGTATAGAAATAATAGGGCAAGAAAAATGGGCAACACAGAGTTAATGTAATTCTCATCAGGGGACAAATAAAGGCTGGATACATAAAACTTGGTGAGTGGCAAGAATTGATAAACTCCACAGCCTCTACTTACTGTCTAATGAAAAGAAGAAATCAGTTGCCAGCCTGGTTGGTGCAGCACCTCATTGCTGAGGTCTCGCTACCCATTACCCAAAACATTACCCAGAAAAAAAAAAGGGTTGCGAAAGTATTTAGAGCCTGTTAATATAGCATGCAAATATTTTTGTCTTCACAATATAAATTTAGAGCCTCTACGGCCGCAAAACAAAATTTAATATATGGATCATGCATTGCATAAGAATTCTATCAGAGGCATGGTGATAATCTAAAATGTAATTAAGACTGTACTTGTAAAATGCAGCAGTATTTTTATGAGAATCTGCAGATAAAATGAGGGTAGAAAATAGTTTGCTGGGAAGAAATTCAGATGGTAACATCGCAAAAATTAAACAGCCCTTATCCCTATCCAAAGCATGAAACACATAAATTTATATACAGCAAACACAAAAATAACTTTTATCAATGCAATGCAGCTTCAAGGTATTTATAAATCAGATAAAAGTTCAGCTCAAAATACAAAGAAAAAGACTAAAAAAGTTGGCAGTAAAATGTCTACAATGCGATTGATAAGGTAACCAGAAAAATCATAAATGTCACACTTGTAGGTGTGTGGATTTCCATTTGTCCAGTTGCCCCTTCAAAAGAGTGAAAATCCTAGGAAAATTCACAGCTTTACCTCTTCAACTGTACGAATAGAAACCCACTCACCTACAAGTGTGCGACATTCACACGATTGGGTTTTCAGTGCACCCTCAGTCCCCAAAGCCCAGGCACGCGGCGCGGGAGCGTACCTTGGATCGTCTTCCTGTCCTCGTGCTTGACGGTGTCCAGGACGTGCGGGTTGCCCGAGCCCACAGTGCGCAGGAAGCGCGCCGTCACCGTCGGGAAGGACTGGCTGGACACGGCCATGTAGCGCTCGCGCACGTGCAGGGCCTGCACTAGCAGCCGCGAGGCGATCTGCAGGTCCTCCAGCGGCACCTGCACACACACACAGAGAACACCAGTCAGCTCACCCGCCCTCCCCTCCAGGCCCAGGCGTTCTCTACGAGCCGAGCGCGCACTGGAAATCCAAGAGTACAAATGTCATTAACTTGCAGTAGAGTGCTCCCTTTCTCACACTCGCAGTAGGTGTGTAGTTTCGTTTTCTGACATGATACCCTTGTCCCCTTCCCTCTGGCCCATTTTAACGCGGTGACCGACTTGACGGGGTGAGACGGGGCGGGGTGAGGTAAGGCGGGGTGAGACGGGGCGGGGCGGGACCAGGCGCAGGGGCACCTTTGACATTGGGCTCGGGGCCTGGCACGTTGAGAAGGTTGAGAAAGGGCTTCTCTCTGATGCAACGAAGCCCCGCGACGGCATTGTCGTCAGGGAGGCAGGGCAGGAGGCAGCATTGGCGGGGTGGGGAGGGGAGGGGGGATCTGCTTCTACCTTCCGTGTGGGTGGCGAAGCAACAGGGGGCGGGGGCGGGGCGCAGCGCACTTTCCCGGAATATGAACTTTTGTATACGTAGCTTACGTATACGCTTTTGAGAACGCGTTACGAACGCAAGGTTTCTTACATAAGTATGTACGAATTGTGGGGCGGAGGTGCGCCAGAGCGCCAGCGCCCCTCCCATTCCGTCGCCCCCCTCCACCCTCACCCAGTCGCCCTTCCCTCGTACCCTTCACACCCTTGCTCGCCGACACTGTCGCGTCGGGCCAAACGTCACTCTTCGGCGATGGCGGCCGCATGACCGAGAGATGACAGAGTGGATAACTGATTGGATTAAACGGACCAAGTCAGCCCCCTCCCCCCCTCCCCTACCCTAATCAAGCGACAACAGCATGGCATACTCGGAGGAGCAGAGCCCTGTGAATAAACTCGACTAACTCACCCCGCTGGTGTCCTCTCCGCTGATGGAAACGCGCTGGAAGTGCGGCACGAAGTCCTGCTCTTCCAGCTTGCTGGGCTGGTCGCCCTCGTCGTGGTGCGACGGCTCATAGTGCGAGCGCTTCTCCTCCAGGTCCTTGGCCACCCTGTGGGAGGGAAGAGACGGGTCAGTCACGCACCGAGGCGCTAGTACGGTGACAAGCGAAAGAAAGCGTCGCACACACACAAACATAGGAAAACGACAAGAATTAAGTTAGTCTGCAGGCGGTAGAAACAGCAGCGGTTTACATGACAAGCACCCCAGCCCAGCAGGGAATGGTCCAAAGGGAAGCCCCGCCCCGCCCCGCCCCGCGGCTCCCACAGCAGATAAGCCGCTCCTCCGCTCCCATTTGGAAATGGAGCCCAAGTTCAATGGCACATCCATCGTCATCGGGAGCAGAGCGGAAATACGAAAACAAAACACGCAACAGAGAGGCGCGAGGGAGCCGGCGGCCCGGCCCGCGTGGAGCATGTAGCAACAAGCGAAAGAGACAGCGACAGTGCGGTGGCAGGCGCGGCGGGGTGGACCCCACGAAACATAGAAACACACCCAGCGAAAACCAAACATGGAGACACTTTGCCGCCTCATCAGACCCCCCCCCCCCCCGAAAGGGGAGGAGGAGGGCGTCGTCCTAGTGGCGCCAGCAGCCGAGCAGGACCAGGAAACAATAAGGGGGAGCTGCGCTGTTTGACAGCCAGGGGCCTGGGGGTGCTCACAGGCTCGCCCGGGGTCGAGGAACAGGGGAGGGGAGGGAGGCGTACCGGCAGGGCGGCATGCGATCCCAAGGCGGCGCGCGGGCGGGGCGGGGCGGGGGCGAACACCTCGAGGGGAACGCCTCTGCACGAGGTCACCGTCCGAGACGAGCACGCCACGCAGAGGGCAGTGCCGGGGAGGCCCCGGGTGGGGCCTGCCCGTGCTCGGGTTGATTGAGGTGAGGCCCCAAAGGGGGTCGATTCACTCGCACCGGAGCCGGGGGTGGCGGCGGGGAGCGGGGGCGGGGCGGTCAGCGGGGGCGCAACGGGCCGCGGCTACTTCCTTGCGGGGTGGGGCGGGGCGGGGCGGGGCGGGGCGGGGTCCGCACGTTGCGTAACGCAATGGGCCCGGGAACAGCGGGCACCTAGCACTTGCCTACGCAGGGGTGGGTAGGTGGGGGTGCTGTTTTGTACGAACCGCCGAGACGAAACACCCGCGCCGCGCTTACTCCTGTCAGCGCCGGCGTCCAGGTAAATTTCCAACGACCAAAATATACATTCGCGAAGTATAAATAAAACTTGGCATCAGCGGGGCGGGGCGGGGCGGGGCGGACTGCTCGGGGAGGGTCAAGGCGGCCGAGCCGTTACAGGCAAATCCCATCGGACCATCGCCGCTCAGCTCAGCGCAGCGCAGCAGCCACGCAATCTGACACCCGATAACAAGTCACGCAGAGCAGAGCACAGCATCAGATGGCAGGGCGGCGACATGACAGTCAGCCCTGTCCCTGTCCAACCCCGAAGCAGCAGCAGCAGCTGAGCGACTGGTTTAGTATTTTTCTTTTTTTTTTGTCATGGCCGTGACCAGTGAAGCAGCTGCCGTTATTTACGGGTATGTTCCCGTGAGAAAAAGTCATGGGTTGGGAGGGAGCGTGGAGGCGGCACAGCATGCAGATGACAGGCAGATGACAGGCCCAGGAGGACAGCTGGGTGACAGGCCCAGGACAGGTCCAGGACAGGCCCAGGACAGGCCCAGGACAGGCCCGCAGGCCCGCAGGGCGGGCGAACCAGCAGGACAAAGCCTGGGCGGCGGTCTTCATCAAGCAGCCTGCGGCCACAGGGGATGAAGAGCCGGGGCGGGGCGGGGGCAGCACGGCGACGGGTAGGTAGCAGGGGCTTGGAGCAGGAACGTCAAGCAGAGGCGCGCAGCAGGACAGCAGGACGTGCTGCAGGGGCGTGCAGGCGAGGCGTGGAGCGGCACGTGCTGCAGGATGCGTGCGGAGCGTGGAGACGTCACCCACCCGTCCCTGGTGGAGTCGGAGCTAAGGCTGAGGGAGCGCCTCTCCCACCTGCAGCTGCGCGCCCGGGTCCAGTCGAACAGACGCACGGCCGCGACCTCGGTGCCCATGGCATCGGGCCGCACCGGCGCGGCACTGCAGCTGCACCTGCACCACCGCCCTGGCCTGCAGGGCCTGCAGGGCCTGCCTGCACCGCAGCTCTACGGTGCACTCAGCGCGGCGCGGCGCGACGCGGCGGGGGTAGCAGGCGGTAGCGGTCCGGGTCCGGTCGGGTCGGGTCGGGGCTGGCGTGGACCGGCTAGGGCGGGCGGGCGCAGACTGAGGCGGGCGAGGCGGCTCGTAAACAGAGCACGGCGCCAGGGCGCGCCCCGCCCCACCCCACCCCGCCACCACCCGCGGGGTCTCGCTAGCCGGAAAGGACCCCCACCCCCTACACCTACCTACCCCTTGTCATTCGCCCCCTTCCCCCTCCACACACAGCTCTGCACCCGCCTGCCCTCCCTCACTCCACTCCATCTCTTCCACTATTTTCTCCCTCTCGCCTGCTGCACGATGGTTTGACTCTTAAAGGTTTCGTCTCGCGGCCAATAAGTTTTTCGTGTGCATCGAGGCGCAAGCGCCGGAGCCTGGGGGTGGCTGGGGCCGGGGCTGGGGACGTTAGGGGTAGTTGGGGTGGTGGTGGTGGCTGGGATGGAAGGCAAAGGCTGAGGCTGACGCACGCTCGAAGCCCGTGACGTCACCTTATTCAACAAGGAGTGCCGAGGGGAGGGGAGGGGCGGTGCGGCCGTGGCGGGGCGGGCCCGGGAGCCAGACCGGGACCATAGACATTAGACATAGGCCTGGCCGGGCCGGGCCGCACAGAGCGCGCATGTTCGCGCCGCCCCGCGCGTCCCACGGCACGTTCCGGTCGTCGCCGAAAGCGAGATATTTCCGTCTTATCTCGCTGAAGCTCTGAGCTCCGCCCCGCCCCGCCCCGCCCCGCCGCGCAACAACGACACATGCACACACGACGTCGTAGTCTTCCACGGCCGCCCCGCCCCGCCCCGGTACTTCCCATGCCTTGTATGGTCCCGGCCCGGCCCGGCCCGGCGTACGTCGCAAAGAGGGAGGGACACACTTAACGCCCTGCTGGTCACGTTACGTTCCACTGAAGGTCGGCGCCCTCCACTCCCCTCGGGCGGTCACGGGCAGAAATAGCGTCGAGCCGAGGCCGTATTGGAGGAGAGGGAAGCAAGCGGCAAGGGGCGGACGAACGGGAGAAAAAGTTAGCCCCGTTCGGAATACTTTACTCTCGAGTGCGTTAGGTAAGTGCATTTTATAAAAAAAAGAAGCAAGCATGGTAAGCAAGCGCACAAATTTCTTTTGCCCACTGAAAACAAAATACTGCACATCGCCAGTTACAGTCCAAGTCTGACATTTGTCGCGGCTCGGCTCGCGTGGTTGAGGCGGTTAACCAATCGCTGGGCAAAATGTCGTCACCCGGTTCGCGTGCTGATCGTGGCAGATCCCATGCCCCCCCCCCCTCCCCCCGCATCCCTCTGCGATAACCAGAAGAGAGTCCCTCACACACCTCCACGTCCGCCACAAAGCAGCCCCACTGTGAAAACTACTTGTAGGAAAATCAACCCAGAAGCGTTTCGTGCCGCACAGAGGATGGCTCTATGCTCTACCCCAGAGAGGCGAGCGCATGCGCGCAGCAGCGGCGCGGCGCCGGGCATGCAGAAATATTCACCACACTGACAGCTGTCTCTGCATGGCCAGCCTGGTCTCGATCTGCTCGATGGGGAACTGCGGCACCTCGTAGGGCGCGGAGATCTCGTTGGGCAGGTCCTCGAGGTGCGTGCGGCCCGCGGCCGCGCCCGGCGGCAGCTCCATCTTGGGGAACTGGCCGTTGGCCAGGACGGCGTTGGGGCTGTCCGGTCCTGCGGGCACACGGGGGCGGTGAGACAGGAGCGCACACCCCGCCCATCACAAAAACACTTTACACTTCACATGACGCTGTACAGCGTTACATTCTTCTTTCCACAAACTGGATCATCGCGCTACGGGGCGTAACCCTGCGCGGCGGCGCGCGGGCAGGTTGCGTCAGAGCCGTTTTCCATAACGGCGTTACGCAAGCATTCATACCGAGTCGCGTCCGGCGACCCTCCTCGTTCAAGAGCGTATCGACGCAGAGGATGGAGGGAGAGGGCCGAAACCTTACTCTACTCTCTACTCTAGTCTAGTCCACGGGGCGGCACGGGCACGGCGTCGCGGCGGCAAGGTCGCGCTGGTGTCTGGAGGTGACGGGGCGGGGTGGAGCAGGACAACGGGAGGCAGCGGCGCTCAACTCCGCGTCCGGCCCGGCCCGACCCGTCAGCCCTGAGCTACTACACTGCAGCGCACCGCTGGCAATGGCGATAACCTGAGCTCCTCGGTGCGCCAGGGCAGGCAGATCACGTGGCAACTCAGATACGCCCTCCCAACATACACACACAGAGTTGTAGCCCAGGTAATACTCGTGCTTCACTCTTAAAAAATATAGCAAATTTTAAAACAAATTAAATTAAAGAATTTTTTTGGTGGCGTTTTGCGTGGTTGCCGAGGGCGTAAGTTGTGAGCCGGGAGAGGGGAGGTGGGGGCACCGCCTACCTCTGGCTCAGGCTCCCTAAAGAGAACGAGCGCTAAAATATGGAGGAGCAATATGACAATATCAATATTGTCGCTCTCCTCGCTCATAGAAGCAAGCCAACAAGCCAACAACGGGACTACGGATGGAAGAGGTCCTCTGTTATTCACAAGGGAGAGGGCCCGCTCCGGCCTGTGCTTGGAAGCCTCCCCCCTCTCGTGTGGAAAACAAAAGAAATAATAATATCAAAAGAAAGAACGAAGAGAGATGTGGCGTTAAAAAATAAGTAAACCGTGCGGGTCCGCGCGGCGCGGCCGGGCACGAGGCTCCAGCGCAGCCGCAGCGGCGGCCCACAGGCGCTAGGGTAGGCCAGCCGCCCAACAGCCGGACCACCGGGTTGCCTACCTGCTCATTCGCAGGCGCCCGGGCGCGCGGCCACCCCACCCCAGCCCAGACCCTCCCTCACCTGCTAGCGCCCGGCCGAGTGTCACGGGGAAAACGCTAACGACCGACGACGACGGCCTACGCTCTCCATGGCGGAGGAGGTCACTGCTGGGCGGGGCGGGTGTGTCTCGCCTAGCACCAGCGCGGCTCGGCCCGCGCAAGTGAAAGCCTCAGCGAGCCGCGGGCGGGGCGGGGCGGGGTGGGGCGGGGTACGGCGCGTGGCGTCGCCGCGACCTGGGACAATGCACCGCGGCCCCTGGCCTGGCACGTGGCCTGCGACACGTGGGGTAGGGGCGTGGCACCAGTGGCAGTCCGCCAGGCCTGCGCCATGACGCGGCGCGGCACACAGCCGATATATTCCTTCCACTTGCCGCCGAGTGCGGATCGCGTAAGAACGTCGCGCGCCGTGCGACATGCCAGAGGCAGGAGAACTGCTACCCCCTCCCCCCTGCATCCATATTGCATCGACAGCAGCAGCAGCGAGACCGGAGCCGCAGCGTGTCTCCGTCGAGAGAAATTCAAAACGGCCCTGGCGCGAGCTGGGGGGGAGAGAGAGAGAGCACGGGAAAAGGGGTGAGCAACTAAGAGTGCCATACCCTCGCCTCGACCCGTGCCGGCCCGGCCCGGCCCGGCCCGGCCCTCGCGGACGACGCCCCTGGCGGGCCGCGGCGCGGCGCGCGCGGCACATCCTAATTTCTCTGGCGGGGCGCCAATGGCAACGCGCCTCTCTGCGGGGCGTGACTACTGAACGGCAGCGAGACGCGGGGCAAGGCAGTGTTGCCAGAGAAAAGTAGGCGAAAAGAGTGCGGTTTATTCACATCACACCTGCAAGTGTGGGGAGCGGGGCGACATTCCCACACTTGCGGGTTTCCTTCCGCGGTGCAGTTTGAGATCTGGGCTGGGCTGGGCTGTCCGGCGGCTCGAGACCCTCGAGACCATACTCGGCCTCATGAGGGTTTGGCGGTTTTGGCTTATGGCTCCGCGGGTTATTCCTGAGAGCCCGCTCCTGCCACGGCCCGCGGTTCACCAGCCTGGCTTGCGCTTGGCTTTGCCAAGAGACACTGCCCGGCCCGGCTGCCGTGACGTGGCTGTGCTAGCTGAGCCCTCTCCGAGTAGACGGACACGGACACGGACACCACCGCGAACTCTAACTGCCGCACCGCTTCCACGAACCCTCCTCCTCCTCCTCGCCTTGGCTCTCGGAGAGCCGAGCCGTCACACCGTCGCGTCACGGGATGTTCCGCTGAGTCGGCGCGTCGCGTCGCGTCTCAGCCCCGCCTCACCTCTCAGCCAGCAGCAGCAGCTGGCGCAGCGGTATACCCGTGTATTGGAGGAGACACCGCAGTGTTGCGGGTTGCCTACACCTCAAAGGGGTCGCGCCAGCATCTCCTCCAAACCCAAACCACCCTGCGCGACTCGGGTGTTCGGCGAATATAGGGGGGGGGGGGGGGGGGTCAAGGTGCCCAGCTCATTTCGAATCGCCGCGCACATCACCGCGCAGTTATGGCGTCCCGCCGCGGTCAAAGCGAAGGACCGCCGCCACCGCGACGCACGCCAGCGCCCCGGTGACACGCAGCAGCACGTTGCACCGTGCTGACAGCGCACGGGCCCGGGGCGTGTTCTGCGATTTTCTAGTCAACAACGTGATTCATACACAGCGGTACGGCGCGGTAGGCTGGTGCCCTCCCCCCTCCATCCCTACCGACTAATTCCTCAGCGCGCGGAGTAACCCTGCAGGGGGTAGCGGTAATAGGTCCTTCCCTCCTCCTCCTACCTGTCTTGCCGGGGAAGGGCGAGGCGGGGCGCTGGCCGGGGGCGGGCGAGGGGGCGGGGGAGGGGCGCGGCGACAGCAGCGGCGACAGCGCCCGGCCCCGGAAGCCCGCCGCGTAGTGCGGCGAGATGGGGCGGAACGAGTCGTCCACGAACGGGTCCCAGGAGGGGTCCGGCATCCGCAGGCGCAGCGAGGCGGACGAGGGCGACGACGAGCAGGGCGTGGGGTCGTCCTCGGAGGACATGCGCCGCGGCCCCAGCCCGCGCGAGGACATGGCGGCGGCTGCGGCGGCGGCGCTGCGGACCAGAGGGCGGGTCTGCTCGTCGGGGCGTCCTGGGCGGGTAGGACTCAGCGAGAGCACCGCCGTGTACTGCCGTGTACTGCCGGCCCGGCGCGGCGCCCGGCGCAGCCCGCCCGCCTTTGTGCGGGGAGGACGGCACGGGACGGGACGCGGCGTCGACATGCGATGGAGTATTTTTAGGTCCACCGCAACCACCGCAGCAGGGCGGGGCGGGGCGGGGCCTGTTGGCACGGTGGTGAGAGGGCACACCCGGCCCGGCCTGCCCGGCTAGCACCCCGCGGACACCGTGCCCGCCATGCCCGGCAGGTGCGATACGCGCACCAGCACCTTTAGCACCCGCGTGTCGTGTGGGCGGAGGCTGAAGGTGAAGGTGTCTCCGCGGCGGCGCGGCGGCGCCAATGGCGCTTGCCGCTTGCTACAGAAAATTACTAATCGCCCGCCCATGATGGCGCCTAAACGACAAGAGCGGGTAGGCAAACACTAAATTTTGTTTTGGTTACGTGTTTTCTGTTATACGCGGTACAACGACCGACGACCGCACTCCCGGCAAGAGTTCTGTGTTTTTTTTTTTCCGACCCGGCAGAGGGTTGAGGTAAGTCGTTCGGCATATCGTATAAAATCCAGATTACTCAAAAAAACTAAAACAATTTCGACAAAGAAAAACATGGAAAGTGAGGCGCGAGAAAACATTGTTCAAATTGAGATTCATTGGAAATTGGACCGGGGCATGAGGACAGGGAGCACCTGATGAGGGTCTGGGCGGGGGTGGCCCGGGCCAGGAGGACGGCTGGGCCAGGAGGCTGCAGGTTCCGGGGCCAGGACAGAGGCGGCGGGGGCGGGGCTGGGACCAGCGGGGGCGGGACCAGGACCGGGCTCAGCAGTTTGGGACACAGGAGGCGGACCGCGGAGGGCAGCACGCGGCTGAACATGGCGGCCGAGCCGCGACAGGCATCTGACCGCCAGGCCGCCGGCCCGGCAGTGACAAGACTCTGACGAGACTCGAGACAGCTCCGCTCCGGTCTAGTCTCTCTTCTCAACTCCTCCTCTCGCGGGGGCGCGGCGGGGTGGCGGGGAGTGGCGGCCGCGCGGCGCCCACTTGTTGGTCCTGCCGGGCGGGCCGAGCTGGGGCCGAGCGGCCGGCCGAACAACGGCCGAGCGCGATACCGCCGCCACACGCGCGGACCTGTCCAAACCTGCAGCCGCCTGCCGGGCCGGGGCGCCACGGGGGGTGCGGGGCGGGGGCGCGGGGGCAGCAGCTGGCCGGGGCGCATTGTCGTTTGCGCCCCTGCCACTCCCTCCTCCCCCTGCCCCTCTCTCCGGCACCTCGCCTCGCCTCACGCACTAAGCACACACACACACATACACCATTCTCGGCTTCGATCACCTGACCTCATTACGCCCCCCTACCCCCCTCCGTCCTGCCCGTGTCAGCTCGACTCGGACCGTCGCTCGCAATAAACAGCCCTCGCCTAGATTATTTCGTCTAACGGCAAAAGGCCAATAAAAACGATGCATGAGTAAGCGTGGCGAGTAACGAGGCCGCGGGCCATGGCTCATGGCAGGAGCAGTGGCGGGCCACGCCGTCGTACCGCCCTGCTCCTTGGCCGCGGCCCGGCCCGGCCCGGCCGCAGGCTCTGGCGCCTCATCGACCGCAGGGCGGGCATCGCCGCCCCCCTCCTCCTCCCCGTCAGCTGTCACACTCAGGCATGTAGCAGCGTATAACGCACTGCGACACTACCAACGCCCACGCCGCCAGGAGGACCAGGGAGGGGGACACCACATCGACATCCCGTGACAGAAATGGTTACAGCGTTACTTGCGCGCAGCCATCATCAACGACCGAGCGCCGAGAAACAAAACAAAAATCTTCCAGTGAACCCTTTAGCATTGAAGTAGCTTATTACGGCGAGTTTTCACCGAAAGCTACGTTAAACATACGGCCCGTAAGCTTTTATTAGTGCAATGTACACGCTCTTGTATTCAGAGTTCACGGCGTGCGGCCTGGCCCGGCTCGTCCGCGACATCACCGAGCGATCAATGTCATTCCAGGCCGTACTGAGCGGAGCGGAGCTTTGTGCGGTGAGACACAGAAATGAAGTCTTGTCCCCCCCTGGTGCAGGCCGTGCAGGCAGGCACTGCAGGCAGGCGCACGCAAGCAGGTAGTCTAGTCGGCTGCGGGACCGTGTCGCGTCCAGGTCGGTCGGTGCAGCGCGCTAGGAGGGGGCGGGGCGGGGGAAGTCCGCGGCTTCGTGAAAGAACGCGTTCAATTTACAGTATAATGTGAGGACCAGTTGATTAAAGGAAGAGGGCGATGGCCGGGCTGGCCCGGACGGGACGAGACGAACACGCCCAGGCAATTAACTGGTGATTACTGACGAGGAGGCTCATCTCATCACACGCATCGCATCGCATCGCCAAGCCTTATTGAGCTGAGTGGGGAGGGGGAGGGGATGAGGGATCTGACAGTGTGCACAAAGAGCTAGACAACGGCCAGCCAGCTTACCGGCTCACCTGAAATTCTCGACACGTCGCTCGAAAGTGAACTGAGCCCATCAAGATAAAGGAGGCCCCTCCCTCGCAGAGACAAAAGTGAGATAGCACACTCATTGGGAAATGAGAAGGGGGGAGGGGGGGGGGGCACAAGTAAATAAGCCAATCTACACAAGCAGCAACATTCCTAGTCTGATAAAAGGTATAGCAGCAACAGCAGCACACATTAATTTTGTTCAGCAACACACTACTAAAAATACTTGCCTGTAGAAATTATGTAGTTGCTTATATATAATGCAAAATTTGATATTAGACTTAAAAGAATGAAAGATGAAATGGACTTACTCGAATTCTTATTCCGACAGCTGCATGCACTGTAGAAATGCAGGCAATTTGTGGAGAGGCCTGGAAAGTTGATAGCGACTTGTGAGAGAATGCGCACACGTAAGACTCAAGCTAAGAAAGCCAAATAAACCATGCAAAAACAGAAAAGAGGCCACAAGTCTTGACACAAGTGCATTATTTCATTTTTACAGCAAGATTTTAAACTAAATAGCAGATAGCTCTAAAAGCCCAGTAAAACTGATTGCTATGAATTTCTGATAAATATACAGTTTAAAATATGACGTAAACTCAATGAAATTCTTTTTTTTTTTTTTTTAAGAATTCATTGACTTTTTTCTCTGAGCTTCCACAATTTAAATACTAGCTAAGACTGGTGATTGAAGACACTGCTTCTGTTTCATTGATAGAGTCAGCTCTGTTAATGATAAATATTATTCATTTATTATTATTTTATCATGATAGTTTTGCTGAGGTGGGAACAGTGATGAGAAGAAATTTCTTAAAGAATGAAGGACTTTCAGTTAAGGGAAATTCAGAAACAATCAGAGAAACCGAAAGCTGGACGGTTAGCACCGCCTGCGCTACGGTCGTCATATATATCCTCTTTTTCCGCGAGCAGACGTGCAAAATCGATTGGGCCCCACTCTTAAGGCCTCACAATGGCAAGGCTAATCCTCGCTTAAGAACGGGGCTCTGGCAGTGCACTGTACTGCCTGGCCCGGCCGGAAACACGCTTTACCCTAATGCCACCTCCTTCTCGGGCGTGGAAAGGCCATTGAAATCAGCTGATTCTGACAGTTCTCAGGTGGTTGATACTCCCCATTGCGCACCCCTCCGACAAGGACCGGACCATGTAAGATGACGAAACAACCGGCGAATGACAAGACACACACACGCTTCGGGCAAACGGCCTCCTTTGAGGTTCGGCGGCACCGCACAAATCATTCACGATTACTCACCATTAGCATCATCGAAGCCTCCATTAGTATTTTCACCATCGTGGATCAGGAGGCCGTTGTTGGCACAAGCGGCTTGGCCGAGCTCGCCGTCGGCCGCCCCGTCCATCGCTCATTCACTTCAACGACACTCGATCGCTGAATGAAGGCGTCAGGGATTAGCGCACGGAAATTTCACACACCTCGAGTGCCGACCGAGCGCCGCACCCGTATGCCACGACACTTTTCCCCGTCTGTTTATTTATTTGTTTTGTTCCCAGTTCAGGCCGACGCTAGTGACGTTCGAGACTACGCACCACGAAGTGCAGGGGTGGGGGTATGGCCAGACACTGGCTGATGGAGTTGGCGCCGCTGGTGTTGGCGGCCAGGGTCTTTTCTGGAAGAATTCGATCGATTTGCTGCTCGGCCTTCACGAGTGGGCGGGCCGGCGCGCACTGTCAGCCTGAAGGATAAAAGTTAAGAAAATAACTACATATTAGAATATTATTAATCTACATATACACGCCACGACAAAAAAGAACGTTGCGTAATGGTTGTAATGGTCGTACGACTTCTCATAAGCCGTGTGCCTCTCCCGGAGCGCGCGTTAATTCAAAAGAGCTGTCTGCTGCGGACTGCCCGTCTCACATGCAATTGGCTTCCTACCATGCATATATTTTTTTGAATGGGAATTACATACTACCAATGCAATTACCTTGAACAATTAATGAAAACAATGTAATACAATAGATGCGTTGAAAATTTTTCCATTGATTTATTTTGTAACAGTAACAAAGTAATGACTATTTCAAAGAGACGCAATCATGCTTGCATGCAAACTTTGAATGAAATATGTATTTCATTTACATAGTCCATTTTAAATATAATTAAGATAAAATTATATTTCACCAGGGAATGACATTAGTGGTTCTCAGAACACCAACTACACAAAAAAATAGCTTACAATTTGCATACAAACATTTGTAAATTTAGGTCATAAAACCTGACAGTTTTTATGGTAACTTAAATACTGGTTTGCATCTTACAGTAATTTTAGAATTACCAAGACAAGTAGGAGGAAACATATCGTGTTGACAGACAATACTCTACAATATACTAATCATACACATTCTTTCAAGCTTTTTCTTTTGAATCTGAGCTACTTGTTTCAGAACTGGGATTATTCTCTTGTTGGCCTGATACACTGGTCTTCTCCACATTCATTTCCATATTATCCCCCATGCCATCCTCATATTCTTCATCTTTACCATCTTTGTTATCATACAAAGCTGGATATTGAGACATGCATCCTTGCATTTCCTTAAAAAGTTCAACGCAATCACTTCCTTTAGGATCTGCAGAACTGTAATGAAAACATTGGAAAGCCTCACGGAATTCAACACCACAGGGTCCTGTAGCCATACCACCCAAACATGGGCAATTCCAATTTATTTCACCATTAGGAAATATTAGACCCGGTTGGGGTTCAAGTTCAGGTAATTCAATTTTACTAGGAACATCATGATCTTCCTTTGCAGCAAAGATAATGATATCTTTTCCTTCTTTTTTACAAACAGACATGGTTAAACTCTTTAGGTAATCTGAAAATGTAGAAAAAGAAATTAAGATAAGATAAATTACTGATAGCAAAAAAATGCAAGCCTAACATAAGGGCACAATATCAGCATCCCAAGGAATTTGGTACCACTCACCAAATGTAAAATTGTATTTTGTGACTAGCACGCAAAGTTTGAAATAAAATGTAAAAATTGTATTGTATGTTTTATTTTATTTGTAGTGGAAATGGACAGAGCAAAGAACATGGCTAAGATAAATGTTTGTGGAAAATGGGTTGAAGAATAACTGACACCATCTTACTAGGGTGATGCCTAGGGAAGGTTCTCTTTGAGGTAAATCATTGGATGTCTCTCCATGCATTCCTGCAGGGATTGGTATTTTTCCAGACAATCCTTGCCTTGGGGATTCTGCTTACTGTTATGATAGCAGGAAAAGGCATCCCGGAATTCTATCCCACAAGGTCCTGTGGCCATATCCTCCAAACAAGGGCACATCCAATTGATGTTACCATTGGACAAAATAAATCCCTGTTCTTTTTTGGGCTTGGGCAAAGTGATGGAGCTTGGTTGCATGTGTTCCATTTTGGATACAAATAACACAATGTCTTTTTCACCTTTACCAGTTGTCACAGAGTTGGGCATTTTAAAGTTAAAGTGGTGGACTTTGAAAACTAGCGTTAACACGCAATGTGAGTCTTACCAGCAGTGTTGATAGGTGCGGCTGTTGGCCTGAAGTGAAAGAAGTAAAGATGAAGATTGATGAACGGTAAAACGGCAGAAAGCTCCGTCCAACTGTCCACAAAGCGTTAGCGATCCTCTGACCTTAACGTATTCCTGAGCTGGGCAACGTATGAGACCACGCTGAGTCTCCTTGTCAAATTTCAACAAATCAATGTTAATACTAGCTCCAAACTGGAAAAAAAAAGGGAAAAAAATATTGTTATTGTAAACACAAAACAAAAATAAAAAGATGGATGAGTAGAAACTTACGTCTCCAAACAAAGTCCTTACAGCCGTGCAAATGTAATTTTTGAATGAGATTGCGTCAATCTCTCGTTCCTTGCCGTCAGCAAAGTTTCTGCACAGAAGGAAAAAACTTATTTTGAAAAGATAAAAAATGTGGTGATACTTAAGGTAATGGAATAATATGCAAATCAATTTCTAGAAATCTGAGATGGTAAAGGAACCTAGGAAACTCTTCAACAATTATTTTGTGAATGAGGAAAAAGAAATTCAAACAGATGACATTTTAAAAAAATCATAATTTCAAATCCTGCCAATAAATTTTTAACGTTTTCATAGGCTACATTGTGATTTGTAACAATTCTTAATTTTGAGTTAAACGTGCAATGAAGAGGTTAGGCGAACACAGCATTAATCTAGCAGTAGAAATAAAGAGAATGCCATACTAACAACGAAACATCTAAGTAAAAATATTTACTCATACTGCCTACATGCAAATTACGTTTTGTTTTCGGTGAATACAAAATAAAATACTGGAAGAATTTAGGAAAAACAGAAATTCGAAACGCCGAAATTTTAAGTATGAGAAACCGTCAACGGTCGGGAAGAATTCTCATCCAACATGCACGGCCGCTGAGATATCGCAGCCGCCTGCTGCTGCATCTGTAAAGTGCTCTAAAGATCTAGTGCTCAGTGAAAGACGTCAGCTGCAGGCTGCAAAATGGAAAGTTGTGTACAACCGTGTGTTTGATGTTGATCAAATAATTCTAACGGTTTCCCGAAAGTTTTGTGAATGTTTATTGTGGACCTATATCGCTTATGTGAATTGTGATTCTTCGATCAACCATGCAGGGGAAGAAATCTGCGAAACCTCGCAAGGAAAGACGAAGGTTAGTGCTACCTCGTTCGGGTGGTGTTTGTTTCTTCTGAAGTGTGGAAACATATTACATTGCAATGGAAAGACTTGTGTTCCTGTTTGCTATTTCTGCATGCGCACATGGCACCTGCTTTGGGTAGTTGCGTGTTTCACGGTGTCCTTCCAGTTACTGGTGCAGTCTTTATCCCAGAACGTAATGTACACAAACAAGTTTGGGCCAAGTGCATTTCCCTGTGTTCTGGAAGGTATTGTGTCCATGCTGAAAAAAGTTGTTGTGTTTGACGAAACTATTGCCCTCCCACAATACCATGGAATAGATACTATCTGTATCAATTCAACCCTTTAATCTTCATAAGTAATTAGTTATAAATCCTTATAACCTTCAAGGACCAATAGTAACAAGTACTATACATGCACTTTTTCCCTGGTATATGCATTAAAAAAAAAATAGAAATTTTCCTTATCTTCTAATGTTGCCAAAAAAAAAAAATAAAAAAATAATAATTAAAAAAAAAAAAAGATAACTGCAACAGCAGTACAATTTTTTATTTTTCAAAATAAAGTTCCAAAGCTTAAAATTTTTTAAAATTAAATTTAGCATTTTTCAAAAGATAACAATTTTTAATATAGAACCTGTTGAGTCTATTTTTCTCTTATTATTTTTTTGGGACATTCCGTTGTCTGTTCTTTTGGGGAAAACCATAAAGTTGTGTATAGTGCGCGTAATGATCCTTCTGAAGTCCTCCATAGCTTTCTTTCACTCTTCTCGGTGTGTTGTACTGTGTGCGGATTCTTCTCTAGTACCCCATCAGTAAACTTGTTCCCTAAGCTCATCGTGGGCTTCACAGTATGAAATACCCTTCTGAAGGTCACATCATGCTGGTTGTTGAGAGTTGAGTTGCTGGAGCTTATTTTGCAAAATGGAGTGTGATGTTTCCTCAAGATTTAATAACTTTGACCAAAAACCACCCCATTCTCTTCACTTGCCCTTTAAAATATTGTTGCATTTCTGGGTGTAAATGTACCAGCTGGGACTCAGTAAAGGTCCCAGCGGTCACTCGCCGTTTAGTGGAGTGGGGAGGGGGACGGGGTGTCTACCCGGCCCATGCCGCGCCCCGCCCCGCTCAGTGGCAGCCGCCCCACACCGCGCCCCGCGCCCCCTAGTTCCACAAATATGTCCCCACCACTCTGTGCGACCCGCCCTGCCTCGCTCGACCCCGGCCCGCGGCTAGAAGATGGTTCGCGGCGCGGTGCCCCCAGGCCCGGCCCGCCTCCCCGTGTTTGGTCCCACTGCACTGGCAGTGCAGTTCCTTCTTTATTTTTCCGCTTTCCCAGGCCCGCGACGGGCACGCTCCCAGGCTCGGCTCTGTGCGCCCTGCCGGGCTGGGCCGGGCCGGGCCGCTCTGTTTTCGATGACAGTCCGTTGGAACAGAACGTCTGATTGAATGTGATTGAAGGTCGTGGCGCGCGGGGCGGAACGCGGCGGCGTGTCGTGGCGTGGCGTAGCGCCTCCGCCCGTCCCGTTCCGTCCCATCCCGCAGTCTCTCTCACGCAGCCTCTCTCTTCCTCTCCCATCCCATCGCATCGGGCGCATCGGAGCCGGACAGAGGGAGGGAGAGAGGCTAGACGAGCCGAGGGAATGCTGCAGCGGCAAACGTCGTGGAAATTCCCCCGGGGTCTCGGCCCAGCCCGGCTTGGCCCGGCCCGGCCGGGCCGGCGCAGCCGCAGCCGCAGCGGTCGCAGCGCAGGCCGCCCGCCCGGGTAGGCAGCCCGCGTGACCCACATGCAGCGCGGCGCGGCGGGCGGCCTACCCGGCCGGGCCGCAGGGGCGCAGCGCCCAGCAGCGCCGCGGGGAGGGGATGAACGCCGCGGAGCGTAGCGGGCCGTCAACACCACATCCGCCCGCCGGCCCGCCAGGCGCTGCCCCCGTGCCCCCTGCCTGCTCGCCTGCTCTATCTGCTTCCCCGCCTGGTTCATCCACCCTTTCTCCCGGCCCGCCCCCGCCCCGCCCAGCGCCGCTGTATTTCTGTCTCGCACCGCGCCGCGCCGGCCGGCCGGCCGTTGTTTACCAACGCCCTGTGGGCGGGGCAGGACAGTAGACTGATTCCGCAGAGCACTCAACAGGAGGTATAGGTGGGGACGAGAGGCTTCTACTCCTCACGAGTGCGACAGAGAGGGAAGATCGGTCGCAGTTTCACCTCCTTCGGGATCAGTCTGTAGGTGCGGGTCCAGCCGGTCCCAGTCGCTCCGTTGGGTTCGGCCCGCCCGTCCTGTTCCTGTCCGGTCTGACGGGGCTGGAGGCGGGACCAGCCGGGCGGAGTGCAGGCCAGTGGCGGTTCCAGCCGAGCACAGAGGGGGGGAGCGGCGGAGACGTTGCCTAGATTCAGGCGGACTGTAGCACACGTTGCCTACCTATCAGGCGGTTTTTGGTAGAGGCCCAATGAGGGAGGGAGGGGGGCACAGGGCGCTCCGCAGCGCTGGTGCTGGTCTGCGCTGTCGTCCCTGAGCTGGGCGCCGGCGCCAGCCTTGCGTAAAGCACCTGTGGGAGCCGCGCGGAAGCTGCGCGGAAGGCGCCGAGAACCTTCCTCCCTTCCCTTCCAAGTCCAAGGCCTGCCCGGCCCGGCCCGTTCCGCTTTTGGTCCGCTCCCGCTCCCCGGTCCCAGTCGCAGTCCCCGCGACCCAGTTTGGAATGTGGATTCGGTTTGGCGCTGAAGATTAGGCGGTGGAACTTGATAAGGCCCGGGCCGTCTGGTTCTCCTCGCGCTGGCCGCGCGGTGCGAGCGCTTACGGCCCTTGGGGACCTCGCTCGCTCGCCCTTCCCCGCGCTCCGCTGCATCGCGGGCCCGGGCCGGGTCGGGTCCGTCTCCAAGTATAACGACCTTTCCCTCCTGCCGCTGCTCCGCGCCGCCCCCTATCAGCCCGTGTCAGCCGCCCGGCCCGGGCAGCCACCCTCTGGGGGGAGCTCCAGCCAGGTTGGGTCAACGGCTCGCTTATCCGACCCGACCGCCCCCCGCTCCCCGCCCAGCGGAACTGCATGGCCCACGGCCACTGTCAACGAATCGGCATTTGCAAATCTCATGCTGTTTTGACAGCCCGTGTTGTAAAAAAAGAAATGCCATAGTCCGAAACTTGACGCTATTCGGGTGTGCGCTTCTGTTCCGCGCGAGGTCTCTGTGCCGTGGCCATACATTTCAATGCCCATTACGATTCAGCGTATCTCCAAGTCCAAGTAGAAGACTAGGGCTGTTATTTTTTGTGTGTGTGTGTGTGGACGGCGGGGACTGGGGCTGGCGCGAGGCTAGCCGCGCCACTGGCTGACTGACTAGCCGCGGTCGACGAGGCGGGGCGGGGCGGGGCGGCTGACCTCCACGCGCTGCGGCTCGGCCCGGGGCCCGGTCCGGCCCCGCCTGCAGCGCCCAGAGCGCCTAGCCTAGCCCAGCCTAGCCTCACCTCCGCTGCACCGACCCAAATAAACAGCTCCGCAGTTTGGCGCGCTTGTCGTACCTCGGCTTACTGCCATATCAGCGCCAGCAGAGCCGACCCGACCCGACCGGTCCCTGCCCATGTCCCTGCTGCTGCTGGCAGCACGAGTTGTATATAACGACACTTAAGCAGCTGCAGGCCGGGCGATTCCGTATCTCGTTTTCTTCTCTCTGGTCCTGACGCGCACTCGTGGGGCGCCGAGCCGACAGAGGGCGTAACTAAGCGCTCTGCGGAATCGGTTTTAATCCTCTTACTTCCTGACGCCCGGCCCTGGCCTCGGCCCGGTGCATTGCGCCCAGCGTCTTCTCCCGTTTGTGACCGCGCGGCGCGGGGTGAGCCGGCCTGGCCCGGGTCGGGACCCCGTCGTCGGGTCGGGCTGTGTCCGCCCGCTGTGCCCCGTGTGCCCCCCCCCCTCCCCTCCCTTCCACCAGACACCCAGTTCAGTCCAGCCCAGACGCACTTTGTTTTGAAGGCTGTGTGTCGACGTGTTTCGAAAGTAGCCGTGGGGGGGGGGGGGGCGGTTCCCACCTCCCGCCCAGGTGGGGGAGGGGGTATCAGCAGGGCTCCGCGTGGTTCTAGAATGAACGCAGTGAGAAAGAAGGCAGTGGTGGGGGAGTAGGGAGGGACGCGCTGTTGAATGGAGGCCTTCCCTATCGCGCGTATATTGCTGCGCTTTATTCCGACGACAAATACACGTGCCTTTCCGTCTCACACTGCACTTATCATATGTCTCGCCCTTTCGGGAAGTATGGGTGTGAGCCACGGTGGCTGCTGCCTGGCGGCGGTACTCTCCACCTCCAGCGCAGCACAAGCCTCGAGCTCAGCCTACCAACCCCTTTTGGGGCGGGGTGGGCGGGGCCGGGCGGGGCGGGCCCACACGCTGGCACGCAGCGGCACGCCTCTAGCCTGTGCGGTGCGGTTGAGTCTTTGTGGTTACTCTAGACGGTGACGCTTTGCACCGCGGGCCGGGCCTGGCCGAGGCCGTCTGTGTGCAGTATCGGAGAGGTACGGCCCCGGACCCGCGGCCCCGGCCCTCCGTCATCGATAACGTATCAGTGTCGCCGCGGGGCCGGCGGGGCCGTACCGCGCTGCAGGTAGGGTCCTTGAGACCGGCCCGGCCCGGCCCCGGCGTGGTGTCCTCGCGGCCCGCCGGTGGTGGTGGCACGGCACCGCGGGTAGAGCGGTGCGGGGGCGGGCGCTGTCGGAAAAGTCTGGGCCTAAGCCGCATCGCATCGCGTTCGTCTCGTCCGCTAGAGCAGAAACCGCATGCGTCGCGACGTCTGTGTCACACAGCCGCTCGGCTCGGCTCGGCCTTGGCCGCGAGAGATGCTCCGCGCAGGCAGACTCATTGCTCGACCCCGCAGGGCTCTTCCTCGCCGCGTTCTCAAAGCCGCACGCAGGAGGGCGGCGGGGCGGCGGCGGCGAAAACACGCGGTTGCGTAATAGACGGACCAGACCAGACGCTCCGCTCGACTGCGTGAGCGCGGGGAGCGCCTGCGGGCCGCAGCCTGGGCCGCGCCGCCCGACGCGCGCGCCCGTTGGGTTGCCTACCTCCACGGCGCGCTCTGGCGCCCGGCCCCGGCCCGGGCTGGTCAGGCCACGCGCCGCACGTGCGGCTGCCTCTCCTCTCCTCTCGAGTGTCCTCGGCTGTGCGCGGCTGCTGCCCGGCACCGGCACGGGGGGATTAGCATCTGCGGCCAGGTGTAGGGTCTTATCGTGCCCGGCAACGGACGGAGTGTCGAGCTTCGGAACGCCCCCCGCCCCGGCCCGTGCCGCCCTGCCCCGTGCCGCCCTGCCCCGTGCCGCCCCGCCTCGCCCCCGCTCTCCCACGCACTATACTCACCGCAGCCCGGTTTCATTACGGCGGGCTTGTAATTGCCGGTCCCCGTGGTGATTGCTGCGGGGTCGGCCAGACCCTCCCCGCCCTCCCCCCTCTCAGCCCCGGAGACTCACACGCGAGTCGCGAGCGCGGAGCTCACCGGCTCACCAGCGCGGTGAGGAGGACTTTGGCGAGTCGAGTGCGATCTGCCGGTCGTCCTGGGGCGGACGCCGGGCCGGCCGTGCTACGCCACTCTACGCCACGTCCCCAGGCCAGGCGTCCACGTGGCCCAGAGAGAAGCAGCGAGGTGTAATTATCAGGTCTGGAGCTGGAGCTGGCCGGAGCTGGGGCCGGGGGTCCAGCGGGGGTCCGGCGGAACCTTCCAGCAGGCGAGCCTGCAGAGTGATCCTGGAGAGCGAGAAAGAGGGCACTACTAAACGCTCTGCGGATCAGACTTCTGGTCGCGGTTCCGTTCGGCTCACCCTGGCCTGGCCTGGCCGGCCCAGCCTCAGCCCCAGCCCCACCCTCACCCCCACCCCAGCCGCGCAGGACACAGCACAGCCTGCATGAATGCGATCAGAATAATGTTTGGGTGCCGAGGTCTCGGTGAGGTTAGATCGGACAGGGGATGAATTGACCCGCGACACTCCTTGTGTCTTGCAGTCGCGGTGTATACTCTCGTAGCGCGGTGTATGGACTGATTGTGAGAGCACTCAGGGGGAGAGAGAAGCAGTCCCCCTAAAAGGGACGCTTCACGTTCCTTTAGACGACCTTCGGAATAATCAGCCCGACGGGCTGGGCCTACGGGGCACGACTGTTTCATAAGGCCCATTAGTTTTAGACCCGTGAATTGACTGCCCCGGAAGATATTTGCCGCGATGTACTCGAGGGCGTTGGCCGCGCCCCCCGGCCCCCTCCCCGCCCTTAGGGTTGTGGTCCGGCTTGCTCTGGACGGTGTGGGCTGCGCTCCCCCGCCCCGTTCCGCCCCGCCCCGCCCGAACTGGACCGGTTTGTCGAGTGGCCGCGGGAGCTCTCCGCCTCGCCGTCGGCCAGGGCATCCCTCCCGCCGCGCGCCCCCTCCCCTCCCCCTCCGGGGCCCCGAGGCCGCGAGGGTGCACCCCTTCAGCGCCCAGGTTCTTGCGATTGCTTTTCTAGTCTAGGGCGCCGGTATGCTGGCTGGGCGTCCCCTTATCCGCGTAGTTTTATCCACCGCTGGCACCCCGAAGCGCGCGTTTCTGTATCTGTAGCCTTTGCGGCACAATAGCCAGGACAATCCTGTGCAGAGCACATCCGTTAGTTTGTACTTGAGCACGTGCTCGGCGTGCACGCGCCACCCGCGTGCTCCCCCCGGCCTGATCCGCGCCTTTTCTCTCTGGACTCGGCCGAAAAGTCGCAGTACAGCTCGTCCCCGTGGCATCGCGGAATTAATAGCGATGGTATCAGCCAGTGGCGGGGCGGGGCGGGGCGGGGCACGGGTCCTGCGGCAGCGTGTCGGCGGACACGTACTGGGCCGGGCCGGGCCGGGCCCCGCGAGGGGTCGCGAGAGTATGCACAATGAAATAGAGGGGAGTAATGGCAGCGGTATCAGCAGAGACGCCTTGTGCTTGCCTATCTTTTTACTGGTGAATCCGATCGAGAAGTGATGATTTGGATGACCGGCCAGCTGCTGGCCCCAGAGAGAAGAGACTGGTCCGTCTAGACAGGCCCCACCCCGCCCCCGCCACGTTAGGGACAGGCTGTCGTTTCAATGTTAAGGCCAGGCCGCATCCCCACCCCGCGCCGCGCTCGGGGAATGTCCTGGCTTCCTCGTGTGCTGATCTCCCTCCTCTCCAGGACCGGTCGAGTTAGGTATGCTGCGCCCGCACTTGGCTTCATGTCCAGGTCGCTATAACGTTTACCACGCCAGGATTTCAGCAATAAAATTAAATGCATGCATGGCCGTGTTCGCGCAAATTTTTTCATTTTTGAAAAATAATATTTGCGCCCCACTTTCTCCCTGCGCGCTGACAGGGGAATTCCCTTGCCCCCATTGCTATTTAACGTGTGCGATTGCTGACCCCACCTCCTGCGGGTCCCACGCCAAGTTCTCGATCCGATCCGGTAGGCCCGTGCGTCATTCCGAATAAAATCGCTTTGTTTTTTTCTCTTTTCTAAATCCGAACTGTCTCCTCTTTGGCGTTTAGCTACATTTCATAAGGTGACAGTGGTTCCCTGAAATAACTTTGATATCGCGGATGCGCGTCACGGCGTCACGTTTTGCCGCTTGATGCTGTAAATTATTGCGAACGTTTGGTGTTTCGGTCGGAACTCCGCTAGCTAAACTCGCCTAGACTAGGCCGGGGGCCGTGCTGGGCAGCGGTGGTCCTCCTCACCTCCGGTTTTCTCCTCCCCAGCCCGCTCTTTTATACATCCGAGTACTTCGAGTAACTCCAACTGGGGCCGGGGCACACACGTTCTCGTCGGAGTCGCAGATGTATTTTTTTTCTTTCCTCTGGTGGCGTTTTACTTTGCGTACTCCGCCCTGCTTCCCTGCCCCCCCCCCCCCTCTTCATCTCCCGTCTCATCGGGATTCGCAGCGCGCTGCTTGCGCTTCCTGCCCCCGTGGCCTTCGGGCCGAGTGCGCGGTGCCCAGCCCAGCCCAGCCCAGCCCAACCGACCATTTCGGGACGCGACCAGTCACCGCCGTACTTTCCACTTGCATTTTTTCACATCGAAGCCGTGTGTGCTGAAATGGTGGCTTCCAGGCACGTGCTCCTCTCCAATTAAAAATTTTGCGACGAGTTTCACGGCAGGGTTTCAGTGATACCTGTTGCACTGCTATACGCGGCGCGACCACATGGTGGTCACGCCGCACAACGTCTCGCAGCAGGTCGTCGCCCTGTCTGTAGAGGGCTGCTGGGGCTGGAGGTGCTTGGCGAAGGTGAACGACATAGTTGTCACGCACTTTACTCCTCGTCCCGTGATCGGAAGAAGCCGACTGACGTCAGCGGTGGTGGGTGGCGGTGCGGGGCGGAGTGGGGCGCGCAGGGGTGGTGCAGGGGCCGTGCAGTGTCGGCCGGGAGGAGCTCAGAGCTCGGTGGCTGATAGTGACTGCAGCTGTGCGCCCCGCCCCGCCCTCCCTGGACATGGACGTCTTGTAAGTCTGCAAGCACCACGTCCAGCTGCTGTGTCCGCGCCGCGTCTCCGATTAATGACAACAATCTCGTCATTTTAAGAAAATAATAGTGAATCAGCGTGGCTGTTCGCGGAAGTATCAAAGCAAGTGATGTGGTATATATGTTTTTTACGAGCAGAGCGCTCGGCCCGTGTGACTGTCTCGTATACAGTCTATACAGTGCTGCACTGCCGGGCCGGGCCGGGCCGGGCCGGGCCGGGCTGCGCCGCACCGCTGGTTTTGACATTCGAAAGGTCTGCTCGCTCCGCTCCTCCTCGGCTCTGCTGCTGATTGCCTTGCTCGGCGCGATGCGACGGCGGGGCGGGGCGGGGCGGGGCGGGGCGCGGCGCGGGTGGCTCGACAAGTCTCTTTCCCAGGAGCCATTGGAGCTTTTCTCGGAACTGGACGAGGCTCGCTCTTAACGTGACGGCGCCCATGTATCGATACATGAGCGCGCCGGCCTCACCGCTCTGCTTGATTATGCTAATATTGGCTCAAGTTTTATCAAGGTCTGATGCTGTGCGGCGTGCGCGCCTCGTGTGCGCAGGGGTGCGGGCGCCCCGCCCCGCTGGAGTGAGCGGCTGGAGGGGGTAATCGCCCTGCTGCCCCTCGTCCTGTTGGGGAGTCGCCTAAGGGCGGAGGCCACAGAGGCGTCCTGTCGCACTGCAGGTCTCTCCTCGTTGAATAAAATACGTTTTAAATACCAAGAGCCGGGCATAAATTATACTTGATTGCCACTAATCGGCTCGTCTCTCGCGGTGTCGTTGATGGTGTATGATTATTTTATTGCCGGTATGTTTTGCGCCAAGGAAAGTTTCCCCGGTCGCCTCTCTCATACTCAATCACACTCACACCCGTACTTGTACCGCACCAGCCCAGCCCGGCGCGGATAGCAGCTATTCATTCACGAAAACAAGCCGCCCTGCCCCGCCCCGCCCCGCCCGGGTCGTTTCGCGAGGGCGTCCCGTGTCCCGGGCGGGCCACGTCGTCGTCGCGAGTTTGAACTTTTATCTGTGTTCGTATTGGCGGTCCAGCATCACCTGCTGGTTGGGGCCCGCTCGCCACGCCCCGCCCCGCCCCGCCCCGCCGCGGACCAGAGTGGACTCGAGTGGCGCGGTGGGGCGGGGCGGGGCGCGGCGGGGTGCGGTGGTGGGGCCCCCGGCGGCGGGGCGGGCGGGGACCTCTCAGTCAGACCAGCCGGCCCGAGGCATGCGCATGGTGGGCGAGGCTACGCGGCGCGAGGCATTCGCGGGGCAAAAGGAGTTTACAGTGAATGATAGTGAGCCTGCCGAGTGATAAGAGGCTGTGAGTGCGAATTACGAGTGACCAATGGGTGAGGGCGGTGTCGCTGACGACCCGCCCTTACAAGTGCCAGCCCGCCGTGTAGTGACAGTGAAGTGATAGTGTAGTGAAGTGAGGCGCAAGGCTGCTCGACGACCCTCTCGTGGAGGAAGAGGACGCGCAGCGCGAGGACGCCGACGCCATGGAGGACGCCATGGAGGACGCCATGGGCGGCGGGCTGCCCGCCTGGATCACGGAATGGCTGGACAGCGCGCAGCCCGTGCGCTCTTCTGCCGCGGCGCCACCCCACCTGGGGCTGGTGCTCCCCGGGCACCACCTGCAGGACCACCTGCGGGACCACCTGCACCACCTCCCCGACGACATGCACGACATGGGCATGTACGCGCTGCATCCACTATCGTTGTCCTGTTGTCAGCTTTGTCTCGCGCGGCCCGGCCGGCGTTGCCTGGGGCTGGGCGTACGTACAGGTGGCACGGGCGGGGTGCGCCGGGGCCGGGCCGGGCCGGGGCCGGGCCCAGGCCTACGGATGGAAGCTTGATACTGTGCAGTACCGTCTGGCTGAGCTGAGCTACTGTCCGTATTCGTGAAGTAAGATTCGGCCCGGTGCTTAGTGTGTCTGTCTGCGGGTGTAGGGACCCCGCCGGGCTGGGCCGGGCCGGGGCCGAGCTATCGGCTCTTGGTGACAAGGCGTTTGCCGTATCCGTTTTTCCTAACAAGAATATACGCTCGTGTGATGGCTGTTCCCAAACTACTGATGGCTCCCGTTCATTCTCCGGAGAATGACTTGCACCCCTGACTGCCCCTCCCCCCCTCGGTCACACACCCATAACCCACCCTCCGGCGTGCCGTGGGAGTGTCACACGCATGCGTCATGGAGTTTCGGCCCGCTGCCGTACAGCCTTCCCTCCCAGGTGACTTCCTTTAGCGTCGAGGGAATTCCAAATTTCGACGCCGCGAGGCTGCCCCATATTTTAGTCTCGGCGTCAGGCTGCCGGCGGGGTCTGGCCTGGCGTCAGCGGCGGCGTGGCGTGAGCTTTGGGGGAAGGGGGGGGGGGGGGTAGGTGCCGGGGTTGGGAGCATCGCGAGTGCTGCGGCGGGTTCGCCCAGCAGCAGCAGCGAAGGTATGTCATCTCCCGGGGAACAGTTTTTGCGATTGATAAACGCGAAGGTCGTGTAATCCGGGCCAGGCCGGCGGTAATCTAATGAAATCAGCAAAGCTACTTGAGCCCCCTCCTCCCCTCCCCGCAGAGCTGGCGACGGGACGGGACGGCATTCCCTTTTTGTTGCGCGGCGTATACACTTACACGCGGCCGGCCGGGCGAGGCCGGGTCGCGGGTGTCACTCGCTTGTGTACTCGTCCTTGCCGGCCTGGCGCCCGGCCCGCTGGCGCACGTCATCGCTCCTCGGCCCGGAGTCTCCGGGAGGCTCCGGGTGCGCAGCAGCAGGCCGGCTTGTTTTCTTCCGGAAGGCTCTGACAGCGCTCTGACGTCCAACCGCGCGACGTACACGCGCGGTTCAAAACACGCGACCGGACCCGTGCCCACACCTAGACTACAACAACAACACTCAACAATATGATATTTTTATCCGGGCGCGATCCTCCTGGACGGCGGCCGTCGTATGGTTAGCTCTGGGACAACCATTATAAAATCATGGTTGGGGCAATATTACGTACGACGAATCTATAGATTCACAACAGCAATTGTAAATTGAAAATATCGACTACAAAATGTCGTGAAGTTACAAAAATATTTTTCACAATGATGGTTGCTGCCAAAAAAAGGCATGCATTTTCCTTTAGATTTCAGTCACTTGCTTGAAGTGTACAAATGGAAAGTGACACACCTGCAAGTGTGTGACTTTCCCACACGTGTGCTGCTCTTTGGCTGGGCTGCCCGGACGGGGACACGCGGACGCGCCATCAGATTACTGCTGGCCCGGCCGGGAGGCTGGATCCGCTGGATCCGCTGCTGGAGCTGGACCATAGCCGGGGCTTGACTCGCGGTTTGGTTGACCTGAGCGCGACTTTCCCGTTCATTTGGCGGCTCCACTACACAAGCAGCTCCCCAGGTCGTTGGCTCGAGGGATTATGGCGCTCTGACCAGGGTCGACTAAAATATATTCGAATTTATAATATCTTTTGTGCTGCTGAAGATCTCGATGACACAAGTGTCGTTGATTTTCTACTTTTGTAAATACGAGTTATAAGTAAAAAAAAATAACTCGATATATCTCAGTGAAAAAAGACACTAAGTTGTGAAGGAGAGAGAGAGTGAAAGAGAGGATGAGGAGGGGCGAGTACAGTACGCGACAACAGTTGTTGGCACTCCACTGAGCCGCGTGCGGGTGTGGTTGATTGATTGGCTATTGACCCTTGAGTTACGGGGACTATCACGACGCTGGTGCGTGGCTCGCGCTCCCATCCCCAGGAAAAATGATAATTTGTAGCAATAGTGGACAGGGGTCGCTTCTACGGCAATTTACGAGGGGGTGTTATCATGCCGGATGATCATACCTCCCCTCCTTTTCGCAGGCCTAGGGGGTAAAATCATCATGCAGGATGATCATACCTCCCCTAGCCGGCCTAGGGCGGCTGCTGCTGGTGCTGAAGCGCCCCTGGTGCATTGCCCCACCCCCTCCCTTACCCGCCCGCCGTGGAGCTCCAGGCCTTATTTCCTCCTCCATCACCGATACGGGCGAGAGGTATCCGCCAGGGTGGTATTTTTAGGCGTACCTAGCAGGCTATCTGTCGCAGCGCACCATTAGTCCAGCGGCCTGGGCCCGACCCGACCCGAGCGCTGCGGGCGGCGGTCATGCGGTATGCCAGACCCGCTGGTCTCGCCTACAGATACCGCACCGGCGGTAGGCCAGCTCTCTCTAGCTCGCAGGGAAATACACTGGGTGAAAATATACAGTCAAAAGACCCAATTCCGGACAGAATGAAGTTTGGTCCCTGTACGCGGCACCTTGCGTCCGAAAATCAAACTCGGAGTTCCAGTGCCCCTTACCCCAAACTCGTGACCTTAAACTGCTCCTCATCTATCTTGTCTGACGGAGAACCTTTTTTTGCCCTCTGCCCGCAGGAACACGGAGAAGCGCAAGGAGAAGTCACGTGATGCGGCGCGCTTCCGGCGCAGCCGCGAGACGGAGATCTTCACGGACCTGAGCGATGCGCTGCCGCTGTCGCCCGCCGCCGTGGCGCACCTGGACAAGGCCTCCATCATGAGGCTCGCCATCTGCTACCTTAAAGTGCGCAGCCTCATCCACATGGGTAAGTGTCGCTGCTCTTCTCTGGATATCCAAGTGTACGAACGTCGGTCACTCGCTGGCGAGTCCATTTTTCACGCACTTGTTAGATGTGTGACAAATTACTTCCACAAGTGTGCGTAAAAATTCACTCACCGGCAGGTGAGCAACATTTGCACGTTTATATTTCCCGCGCGTCCGGCTATACGCCGCGCTCGGCGCGCGGAGTATCTCTCCTGCGCGGGGTACAGCCGTCGTCCCGTCCGGGGCCTAACTTCGCTTTCGAATTTATATTGTGTTGCTCTGCCCGCAGTGCCAGAGCAGGTGACGCCCAAGGCCGACATCATGAACGACCCGCTGGTCATGAGCGCCATGGAGGGCTTCCTCCTCGTGCTGTCTGCCGACGGCGACATGGTCTTCTTGTCCGAGAACGTCCACGAGTACCTCGGGCTCAACCAGGTGAGTTTCGCCCTGGGTGGGTTGTTACACCTGTCAGACCGCTATACATTAGCGATGTGACCTCACGACTCCGTTACTTCCCCCCCAGCTGGACATGATGGGCCACAGCATCTACGAGTTCAGCCACCCGTGCGACCACGACGAGATCAAGGAGATCCTCTCGGAGAAGTCTGTGGTGAACGGCGGCCAGCGCTCCGTCATCCCGCGCTCGTCCTTCCTGCGCATGAAGTGCACCCTGACGAGCAAGGGCCGCAACGTGAACCTCAAGTCGGCCTCGTACAAGGTGATCCACTACACGGGCCACATGCTGACGGGCCCGGCGCCGGCCGGCGTCAAGGAGGAGGGCGACGAGGACGCCGACAGCTCCTCGGGCGAGAGCGGCGCGGCCCCGCGCGGCGTCTGCAGCCAGAACTGCCTCGTGGCCATCGGGGAGCCCATCCCGCACCCGTCCAACATCGAGATCCCGCTCGACAAGCAGACCTTCCTCAGCAAGCACAGCCTCGACATGAGGTTCACGTACGCCGACGACAAGTAAGCTGCACCCATAGCCGTGTGACCTGACCAGTGCGCTCCGGCCGGCGGGGCCAGGGCAGGAGTCGAGCAGCCGTACTCAACGCGCCTCTTCTGTGCCTTGCAGGATCGGCGAGTTTTTGGGCTACGCGCCCGGCGACCTGGTCGGCAAGTCGATGTACGAGTTTCACCACGCCATGGACAGCGAAGTGGTGGAGAAGGGCTTCAAGTGCCGTGAGTATTTTCCCTCTGTTTTAACTGTGTTTTGCGAGACCGGGGGGAGGGGGAAGGGGGGTAACCGATGTAGGGTCCGCCGCGCCACGCCATGCCGAGGAGATGCCATCGCCAATTAATGTGTGGATGTTGAGGTCCGCGGGGCGCAGCCGCGGCACCGCCTCCCGACCGAAGGCTGACAGGTCCCATTAGAAAAAGGGAGAGGGAGCATTTTGTGTCGCCGGGTTGTAGATTAGAGGTAAGAGGGGTTGGCGATTTTTTTCTGCTGACACCGTGGCGGTCGTGGCTCTGCCTCTGAACAAGGGCCCCCGTTGAGGCCCCCGCCCCGCCCCTCACCCTATCTCTTCTCCTCCTAACCCCCCGTGGGGCCCCCCGCGCCCCGCGCTCGCCTTGTGAATAGCCGCTCGCGGTGCACACTCACACACACACGCCCTCTGGCAGCTGCCCAGGGGGGCCCAAGGGGCCCGGGGGGCCCCCGTGGCCCGTGCCTAGGGCTGATTGTACATCCTTGTGTCGAGGCGGGCGGCGGGCCCCGCCCCGCCCCGCCCCGGGCCAGATGTCGGCTGGAAATAACTTTCGAGTACAACAGCTTGCCGGTGCGCTGCGCGATACATCCTAGGAGGGCGCGGGTCGCGAGTGAATGTGGGCTGGCCCGGGCATCGGCCGGCCGGGGGTTGCACATTAATGACTCACCCCCCGCCCCTCCCCGAGCCTAGCCACACACTACTCCTGCTGCACGGGTCGTTGCGCCCGCGGGGGGGCGTGGCGTGGCGCGTCCCGCTCCGCGAACATGATGACCGCCTTCCAGACCACACTCCCTGTCTTGGTGTCTCTTCTTCCCTTCACTTCGCTTTCACGTTTTTTTTAACGCGCCGAGGGGTGGGGCGCTCGTCGTAACCGCTTTGGTCCGCTATGGACCGCGGGGTGCCGCTGTGGCGAGAGAGGGAGTGTCCGGGCCGGGCCGGGGGATGAATAAAAAGTTATAGTCCGGGGAAGGGACAAGCGCTGCTGGGCTGGGGCCGCGCGGCGCGGGGCTGACCTCACTCCCCGAACACTGAATTTCGCGCACTTGAACAAGTAAAGTTGTTAATTTTCCTAGGAATTTCACACACTTGTCTAAACGAACTTCCTGTCGCCCTGTTCATATTCCCTTGTCTGACGGATGCACTCCCTTCTTCTTTGGCTGCCGCAGTGTTCTCCAAGGGGCAGTGCCAGACCGGACGCTTCCGGTTCCTGGCCCGCAGCGGCGGCTACGTCTGGGTGGTGACCCAGGCCACGCTGCTCTACGGCGCCAAGGGCAACAAGCCGCAGTCCGTCGTCTGCGTGCATTTCGTCATCAGGTAGGACCATGTCGACGCTCTCCCCTCTGGTGATGGGTGTTCTTGTTTTCAGCGCGACAGATGTTCTCATCGCTGTCCTTTGTCTTCCGCTCCGTTGTACAGTCGGGTGTTTTGATTTGTTGTCTAGTGACTGCTGCGTTTGGCGCTTCCCATATTTTCTGCCCCTTATAATTTTTATAGTGTGTTTTTATCCGTTTTGTATTTGCAGGTATAATATTTTCTTTTAATTTTTTTATCTTTGTTATTTTTATTGTTTTGTGCAATGAGCCCTGTTTTATTCCCACCCGTTTTACTAGCATTTCAGCAGCTTTTTTTCAATTTTATTTTTCCAGAAGTGATTTAATTATTTTTTGGCCTCTTTCATAGTGACTAACCCTGTGTAATTTGTATCCGCGTTTTGTGTCGTCACCGCGCTGGTAAAGAGGTGTATTAACCCTTCCCCCTCCCCCACTTTCCATCACGTTAAGTCGCGTTGAGTTGCCTCGCCGCAGGCCTTTCGGACCCCGTAGAGGTAGGCAACCCAACTGGCGCGCGCGCGCTCTAACAGGTCCCGCGGCCTACCCGACCCGCCTTAGTGCCTGCTCCGCGCGCTACCCCGCGGCTATCGCTGCTGCTTGCTAACCGGCAGGGACAGAGCCCCGACCCGCGGCCCACCTTTAGTCCAGATCACTCTGGAATACAGAGTGCCCGTCTATTGTAAATCACCGTGTGCTTGGTCTTCTTGTCGCCTTGTCGCCTACTTCCCTGGCAACACCTGGCGCTGTGAACGTGCCGATGTGCCCCTCTGGCGGTGGATATACGCCTCCAGTTGCTCGGGGTTGCGTCATGCGGCCCCGGCTCGGCGGCGCACAGCCACCCCTAGCCCTTGCAGAGCCACCCCCTAGAGTTGCATCAGGCTGCTCCCTCCAGACCCGCCGCGCCCCGCCGCGCCCCCGAGCCTCCCTGGGCTGCTGGGTCTGGGTCCGCACGCGTCCTGCCCGCCCCGCCGCACAGTAGTCTTCGTCAGGCCGCGGAGTGGAAAGTACACTGGCTTTCGCATCGTCCAGAGAGAGAGGTGAGGTGAAGTGGGGTGAAAGCGCTTCGTCCGCTTGCCGCGCTGGCTTGGCGCTGAACCTTTCCGCAATTATTCAATCGCGCGATCCATTCGTTATCTCATTTTTCGGCGTGTTTTTTTAACCCTATTTTCTTTTCTACCGTGGTCGGTTTTATTTTGTTTCTTTTGCGCCCCCTCCTCGCCCCCGCTCCTCCGCCCCTGCTCCCCGACGTGCTGAAGGCAGCTGAAGGCCGCCGCGCCGCGGCTGTCCGCGTACAATTGATAAGGGTTACATGGTGCGGCTCGGCGCCGTCCGGTCCGTCCTCCGCACTGTCAGGGAGTGCTGCTGCGTGGTGTTTGCGTGGTGCCCCGCCCCCGCCCCGCCACGCCCCGCCACGCCCCGCCACGCCCCGCCACGCCCCGCCACGCCCCACCCCGTCCGCGAACTTCACTGTTGCAGGTCGCCTTGCGTGGTCTGCATGGCTTGTATAACGTGCAAAGTGCAATTGTGTAACGCGATGCGCGTCGCCGCTGCCACCGCCACCCGGCCCTCAGTCACTAGTGTTGTGTCGGCAGCTTAGATTCCTATTTTATAGAGCGTTTAGTAGTGCAACGCTGTTGGGACGGAATCGCGCCCCTCTAAAGCGTGTCGCAGTCGCAACTGGGCCGGTCGGGTGACGCCATGAGAGGAGGGCGTCCTTCTCTCATGATGACGCGCGTCCCGGCCCCGGCCCCGGCCCTCCGCGACCTGCATCTGACCTGCGTCCCGGGCCGGGCCCGGCCGGGTCTGTCGGGCACAGGCATAGCGCCGTCACCACCGGTCACCACTCCATGCGACCTCCACCTCCCTCTGCGCATCCCCATCCCCCCTCTCCGCATATCACCCCCTTTCTCCTCCACTTTGATTTTATTCCCTCGGCCAATCATTTGGGCTATATCTCGTGTAAATACGCAGCGCTCTCTTATTTTTCGTCTTTTACCGCCCCACATCTCTCCACTCTCTCTCCCTCTCTCTCGCTCTCCCGCGTGGTCGTCCGCAGTCCCCCTTACCCTCTGTTGTTCCATCTCCGATTCCATTTCATCCATCACTATTAACGTCATTTGATACGACAAGGAATAACATCGGTCGCATCTTAACTCCGCTGCTGTTTGCTTGTCTCCTCGGGCTGCCTCTGCTCCCCCCCCCCCCTTTTTCCCGTCCGTCCACTCGCCCGCCCGTCCGTCCGTCCGTCCGCCCGACTTGGACTGCCTGTTAAGCAACTATGGTGCCGCGGCGGGGCGAGGCGGGACGAGGCGGTGGGTCCTAGCCCACCTCGTACGTTAGCCGATGAATTTTAAGCAGCCCCCTCCCCCCCCCCCAGGGCCTCTCCCTCCCCCCCCCCCCTTGCTCCTGGCCCTTTACCCACAGAGTTAAGGTGAGACTCGGAGAGCGGGCCCTGCCCTGCCCTGCCACGACGTCACTCTGTTCTAGTTTGAGCATCGCGTAGAGTTAGATCGGCGGGAGAGAAGGCGAGAAGGGGGTTGTCATGCAAATGAAAAACATTTTTTTTTTTTTTTTTTACGAGCAAGCCCGGGACAAATAGTGAGCCGAGGCGCCGATGCCGCGGGCCGGGGGCCGGGTCGGGCGGTGCGCTTCCCGAAATTATTCATGCAACACGTGGTGAGCTCTGTACGACGTCGCAGGAAGTGGCACCCTGGTGGGTAGAAGGGACCTAGGTTATCGCGCGGGACGGCAAGGACCTAGCCTTCTTCTTCTTCTCTCTCTCTCGGCCGCGACGACGTGGTGTCTTCGTTTTAAGTTATCATCTCGACGGGCGGAGTGGGGTGAGGAGGCGCATGATTACGTCAAACCATGGTCTGGCGGCGGGGCGGGACGGGGCGAGGCGGGGCGAGGCGGGGCGGGCGGGATGTATCGGACCATCGGGCGGCAGGCGCATATGCAGGCCTGGCCTGACCTGGCTGGCAGACCGGTAGCGTTGGCATTGCGAGGGAGAAATGACAAATTGTAATTCAATATTGGGAGCGGCGCCTGCGCCCGGGTGCCCCACGGCGGGCGGGGCGGGTTGGGGCCAGGAAGGGTGGTGCTGAGTGACAGCTCGCGGGCGGGGCGGGGCGGGGCGCCGCAGTCCGGTCTGGTGAGTCGCGGTGCCCCGCCCCGCCGCTGCTGTCCTGTCGGCGGCGCTGGTGGCCGCGCTGCAGGGATGCAGCTGTTGTCTCCTCCCCCGCCAAGCCTGACCACCACACCCCGCCCCGCCCCCTGCATGCTTCTGCTCTTGCTGGCGCGGTGGTTCCGCCTGCCTCTGTCGGTGCACTGCACTGCCCGCCGCCGCACCCCCTCCCCTCTGGCCCGGGGAGGAGAGCGCGCCGCACCCCCGTCGGTATCGGGCGGGGCGGCGCGGCGTCCATGAAGAGCCTCGCGTACGTGTTGTGCTGTTTGGCGCTGCCCGGCCCGTCCCGACGCCCCTACCTCTGCCAGCCCCCACCTCTTGGACGTCAAGGAGTGGGGAGTTGAGGTGCGCGCTGCGCGCGGCCGGCCGCGGCAGCGTTCAGCGCCCCCTAAAAATAGCCCCTGCTACATACCGCCTCGCGGTACTCTTCTTCAAGACGCTCACCCCCCTCTCCTCACCCCTCGGTTGAGGTGGGGCGGCCTTTGCGCACCACAAGCAATCCTTTCCTAGCCCTGACCCTCCCCGCCCGTTGTCCGTGTGTCCACCTCGGCGGGGCGCTGCTCCCCCCACGGAGGCCGCACGCGCGCGCGCGCTCTGGTGCGCCGCCCCCCTAGTCCTAGATGTGCTTCATCTAGGATGCTCTAGCACGGCTCGGCCCGGCGCGCTCTCTCTCGAGGAGATTACGATCAAAGTGTAATAAATAGCGGCCGCCTGTCGAAGGGTGAAATTGTAAGTCATCGTCTGTTCTGTCGCGGGGCGGCCAGGCCATCCTTCCTCTGTCTTTCTCTGTCTCCCTGTCGCCGTCTCACCTCCCCTCAGCCCTGGCCCCGCCCCGCCCCGCCCCGCCGCCCCCACGCTGTGGACGTATTTTTAGCATCACGTGATTCCCCGTCCCGCTCCGCCCCGCCCCTCTCCCTCGCGCCTCGTCCTCGTGAGCTGTGTTGACATTTTCCGACCCTTAGATCTTTGCTCTCTATGCCCAATGTAGCGGGATGGTCTGCCTAACGCGTCAACAAACTGAGTGTCGAGGGGCGCCAGGGCGCCAGGTGTGACGCCGCGCCGCACCGGGAGGGCGGTGAGTCCCCTCCCCGCCCCGTCCGCACCACCTAGGCACCAGCTATGCACTCGCGTTACCCTGTCGCTTTCTAGTTCGCTTGTCTAGCGCAAGTTTGTTGAGGATCCGATCCCCTGATGCTCTACCGCAGGCCAACAGCGGGTTGTGAAAACGCTCTCAGGGGGTTCGCTCTGCCCAGCGCCCTGCTGCCATGACGTCACCCGAGTTTCAAAATATATGGGTCGCTCCCCTTCGCGTCTTACGGCATCTCGGGACCAGCGGCGAAGGGGTAGGGGCAGAGGGGCCTACCGACCGCCACCCCCATTGTGCCAAACTGCGTGGCGCACAGCTGCCCGCCGCCCCGCCCCGCCCCGCCGCTGGCCGAGCTCCTCGGCTGCTGCTGCTGGGTGCCGCGGCGCGCGCGCGGTTCGAAACGGCGCGCCGCCACGCCCTCCGCATGTTCTTTTTCATTTCCTTTTATCTTTTGCCACCCTCGCGCCCTCCCCGCCCCTCCACGCTCCGGTCCACGTCCGTCCCCGTCTGACCCCAATCCGAGAAAGGCGGTTATTTTGACCGTCTTTTTAAGGCGTTTGTTGGCGGCGGAACGACTGGAGGGATAAGTGGACTTGTGGGCCGGGGTCGGGACGTGCTGGGTCAGCCCAGCCGCAGCCGGGCCGAGCAGCAACAACGAAAGACAGACAAAAATAATAGGAGACCGTGGAGAAAAAATGTGGACCGGTGCCGGTTCGGGGCGGGCCAGCTGGGGACGCACTCCTCTCCTGTCCTCCCCTCCCCTCGCGCACCTCGGAGCATCGTCGTGGGAGAACGAATCCCACCGCTCGGACCTCCTGGCAAAACAAGATCGTAAAGCTCGTAGCCCCGCTCGGCCCGGCCCGGTGGTGGCCGCGTCCTGGGCCCGACCCCACCCCGCCGACAAGCAAATTGTCATCGCGCTCATACCGCTATACTGTATGGTGGCCGTGTGCGTGAGTGAGTGAGAATGAAAACGAAAGTCGTGTCTTTGTTGCCTGCTAGGCGGGGCGGGGCGGGGCGGAGGGAGACGGACGGTGCGTGAGGGCGGAGGTGTTTGACAGCCGTTTAGCAAAGTCGTAAAACACCCCGCGCCCGCCCGCGCCGCGTGGCGTGGCGCTTTGCCTGCACGGCCGTCCACCTGCACGCCGAGTTTGATCCTCGCATCCCGGGCGGATCCGCCTGTTCACCTGCCCCACCTGCCCGCGCTGCGAGTTTGATCCTCCTGTCCCGGGCGGATCCGCCCGTTTTCCCGCCTGAGCGATAGCGTGCGCTGCCCTGCCCTACGTTTGGTCAATTAGCGCCGCCCGCAGCTCTCCCTCTCTAGCTCTAGCGGATTAACGTCCCCACCGCACCCTGCACACCCTGCCCCTGCCTGCCTGCCTGCCGTCCATGCCAAGGCGCGGTTATTTTTCAGCCTAAGGGTGGCGGGGCGTGGCGGGGGGTGGCAGAGGCCCGGCCGGCCAACAGCGAGCAGGCGGCGCCCCAAGGGGACCGCTGGCTGGCGCGCCGCGACGCGCGCCGTCGTGGAGGGCCGCATCACAGACTCGCCCTTCTCTCACTCCCTCGCTCTCTATCTTTCTCTCTCATTTTCCCGCTCGCTACTCCTCTTTTTCTCCCGATCTCTTTCTATCTTTCTCGCTCTCTCTTGCTCTCTCCTCCACTGCCAGAAAGGAACCCGCGCCAAGCCCACCAAGCCGAACTTTAAAAGAAGCTTGTCATGTGCTAGAGAGCGGCCCGGGACCCGGGCGCAGCAGCAGCTGTCACTGTCGTCATCCTGCGGCCCCGACCCGGCCCGGCCGCGCGACGCACCTGCCTGATAAGGCGTCTGCAGACTGAAACCTGCAGAGTGCCACTCGCGGGAGGCTGGGCCGGGGCCGGGGCAGGGGCCGCGGGCGTGAACACTCACGGGGTTGAACGCGGGTGCTGCCTGCCGAAGGCCGCTCCCGTCCTTACTTGGCGCACTCCTGGACCGTGAGCACCGGCGGCATGGCACCCCCTCCACGAGTGCGACAGGAACAGAGGCACCAGGGCGATCCTTTACAGTGATCGGCTGGGCCGCGGGGACCCTCTAGTGTAACCCGTCCTTTACCCGGGTCGAGCCGCTCTACTCTGTGTAGTGTACGCATTCTCCATCCCTGACCCTCGCAACGCACTGAGAGGCACGGGAGGCCCGGCGCGGGAGGGGAGCGGCGGGGCGGGCCGGGGCGGGGCGTAGCGGGGCGGGGCGCAATCCTCGGTGGAAGCATGAGGCCGGGGACGAGGGGCGCCGGGTGGGCGCCGGCTGGGCCGGGAGGTGCGAGCTAGCGGGTGCCGCGCCTCGCGAGGACGGCGTCAGCAGCAGCTCTGCCATTCCCCGCGCCGCACCCTGCCCTACCGCGCCACCGCGCCACTATCCGTTTCGCTCTTCTAATTCGATAGAGCTGTTAGCTGTTTCACACGGCGGACAGTGCTGGCGGGGCGGGGCGGGGCAGGGCAAGGTCACGGACAATAGCGTAACGAGGAGGTCCCGGCCTAGCCAACTCGGCGCTCCGCCCCGCCACGCCACGCCCCGCCACGCCCCGCCACGCCAAGCCCTGCGCGAAAAGGAAAAGCGTTGTTGCCAGGTGGGAGGCACCCAGTCGACTTTCGTTTTCGTCCTGTTAACACATTGAGTGATCATTATGTGGTCATACCCCCGTGTTAAGACATCTCTTATGATCATGAGGGGTAAAACCGCCCCGCACTGAATGAATACTGGTTGACAATTTTTTTTTTTTGTCAAACTGTCTTGTCCTGCTGATATGTGGGCTTTGCTATGGCAGCGACTCATCCGCCACTTCGGTCAGTCTAGCTCCGGTCGGTTGAAGATCCTAGTTTTCTGTGAAGTTTTATAGTCTTATTATTGCGAGTCTGAATTCTTGCTGCCGCTTGAGATGTTGTACTTTTCCTTGGCAGATCGCCCGTCGGAGGGTAGGACGGGTAGGATGAACGGGTGGTTCGGCGCCGGGCGAGGCGGGGCGGGGCTCCTTCTTGAAATTAGATTTGTTATTTTGCGGGGTGTGCTTGAGCGTCGAGGGCGCCCTCCCATCTCGCTCACCAACTAGACAAACAATGTTTATCATGGGTGGAAAAATTATTTTTCCGTGACGTCCGCGCGAGGAGGTGCCGCGACCCGACCCTGGCGCGCCGTGAATACCATGACCGCCGGGCCGGGCCGGGCCGCCCGCCGGGCCGCGGCTGCGCTCGAGTC
This sequence comes from Frankliniella intonsa, assembly GCA_033675135.1. Taxonomy (NCBI): domain Eukaryota; kingdom Metazoa; phylum Arthropoda; class Insecta; order Thysanoptera; family Thripidae; genus Frankliniella; species Frankliniella intonsa. Next base: position 9,023,013 of record CM066249.1, on the reverse strand, counting down.
AGTCGCCAGTGTTGGCACCCCGGCCCGGGCCGGGCCTTACTAAACGGCTACAGTGCATGCCCTCTGTAGGCTCATTCAAAAGAGAGCGTTCAATATTGCCCTCGCTCTCCCTCGATCCCTATAAGTGCGACAGGGATGGAGATACTTAAACTGCTCTTCTGCTGCGCGTGATAAAGCAGGCGACCGGACCGGGACCGCCCCGCCCCGCCCCGCCCCGCAGCAGTGGCCCCCTATCGCTTTCCCGAAAGTTCCTCGCGGACTGGACTGCCAATTGGCGAGCTTCTAGCTCACCTCATTTGTTTTCCCCTCTCTAGCCTTGAATGGCAAAGCGAAGGCGTATGGCGCTCACGACGGGCGGGGCGGGGCGGGGCGCTATCTACACCGCGGAGGAGCCTCTCCCCACGCCCCCGCCCCGCCCAGCATCCCCGGTCCCGCGTGGGTCTGACGTGACCACGCGATAGCCCCCGTGACCAGGCGCACCCCCACCCCGTGTGCAAGCGGCGTGTCCTGCCGCCCCGCCGCGCCGCGCCCCGCCCCGCCCCGCCGCGCCCCACCGCGCCCCGCCGCGCCCCACCCCGCCGCGCCCCACCCCGCCGCGCCCCGCCACTCCTCGCCTCCAAGTCCGCCGCCACCGCCTATCACCGACCGGCCTGACCTAGGCCACATACACACCACGCCCAGGCAAACAGCGCCGCGTCCAAGAATACACCCCTCGCCCCATCTCCTCGGACAGTCCTTCAAGACGACGAGTCTGCTTAATCAGCAGGAGGGGCACACCGCAGAGGGCGCGAATCGCGAAATCATTCGCAGATAAAGATGTCTGCGACACTCGGGCGCGACAACTCGGCGACGGGCCCATAGAGAGGTGCCGAGGTGCACCTGCTCGCGACCAGCGCCTCGCCTCACCGCACCCGCCAGCCACACCCCTAGGCGGAGCTATTTCTGATTATAACAGAATAACGGAACGCCTCCTTGTTGGAGCCAGACTCGCCCCTCGCCCCCCGCGCCCGCCCCGCCCCGCCCCGTTGCGAACACGTGACCTGCCTCTCTCTCCCCCGCGCTTGGCCTCGTGGCCCCGGCCTCACCACTGCTCGCCACGCCTGGCCGACTCGTTTGTTTTGGAGCCTCCCCCGTAGCAGTCCTGGTTATACAACCTCCTGTGACGCCCGGCCCGGCCCGGCCCGGCGTGGACCAGGCTCGGTACAGGGCGGAGCGGGACGCGACAGGGAGGAGGGCGTTTATCTTATCGTCCCGATAGCGCGGTATCTAGTATATAGCGGACGCCCGCACGGCCTCCGTGGCCGCGGCCCTGGCGGGGCAGGACGGGCCGGGCCGCGGGGCACACGGAAGTCAATTTGTGTGATGTGTTATGTGTCGCGCGCTACGATCTACATTGTGTGATAATTGTGTGCGTTCGACCCAGTTGCATAATTCGATTTTCTGTCTCTCTCTCTCTCCCTCTTCCCAATAACCCTTTTTTCATTTTGTTGTTATCGCATACCGACTCTGTACGACGTGTACCGTGATGGGGCGAGCGCGCCACTGAGAGGTCGGAGGTGTGGGTCGCGACCAGCTTTATCTACGGGGACGGGGTGCACGGTGTCGACGCGGAGCGGAGGGAAGGGCCGGCCGGTGCGCGGGCGGGCAGGGCGATAGGCATTAGGGTGCGGGACGGACCCACTGACACGGAAACGCACAGGGAAAACGCGACACTTCGCGATGTGGCCGCCACCGCCGCCGCCGGGCTGCAGGGTGAGGGTGTGCCGCTGCTGCTGCTTCGCGACTCGCTAATTTTTTTCGCGCTAGGCGCGCGGAGCGACGCGGGGCCCGGCCGCGGGCGAGGAGGGCGGGGGCGCGGAAAAGTCGCCCGGAAGGAAGAGATATAGAGTCGAGATGGGAAAAGTTTCAAACAAAAAAAAATGTACATACCTATGGTTCCGTGTGTTGTCGCCAGTGCCAGGCCAGGAATAACACAGACGCATCGTCTATGCAGCTGACTCGGCGCGCTCGCTCGACCTGACCTGACCTGACCCGACGAGACCTGCACTTTCCAAATTCGGGCCGTTTTCGCCCGCCTTATCTCTTTTGCGCTGCCCGGCAAACAAAACCTCAAGACGCGTCGCTGCCGCTTCACTCATGTGTTTAGCGGCCAGTCGGGCGCTGGGCCGAGCGATGAGGGGCGTAGCCCGTCACCCCCCCCCCCCCCCGGCCCCCCGGCCCTGTGACCCTCTGATTCGCTATTTGGGCCTGGTTTGTGCCGTGCCAGGAGGAGGACCTGTGACGTTCGTACACGACCTGCTGCCCCTCCCCCTCCCACCTCCCACTTTCCGCCCCGCAGCCAACATTTTCAAGGTCGCGTCAGTCAGACACATTCAGCCGCCTCGTGGTTTAGATGGACCGTCTGCCCGGCCCGGCCCAGCCCAGCCAGTCCGACCGGCTCGTACCGCCCCCCCCCCCCCCTCCCGCCCCCCGCAGGCCGTCGCGCCTCGGATTGGATTGAAAAATATGTGTCCAGCTTCCTCCGAGTCCGAGCGGGCGACGTCTAGGGAGGCTGGGGGGGGGGGGGGGGCAGGACGGGTGGTCACTCTCCGTTCTGAGCATGTGCTTGGCGCCGGCACCTGCCCCCCTTCCTGCTGTACTTTCCATTTCCCTTGGTTATACGCCCCGCCCCGCCCCGGCAGCCCCGCAGGTCTCCCTGCTGCTCGAGTGCAGGGATGCCACGCCTGTTATCTGTCCTTGCCGCGCTCCTGCACGGCCTGCCCGCCTGCCTGCTGCCGTGTAGCAACACTGTGTCGGACACAGTCGGCCGCCGCCCCGCCCCGCCCCGCCCTGTGGTCACGCCCGGCCGGCACTTCTCCTGCTCCGGCACCGTTGCCGCCTGCATGGTGTCGGGCGGGGTCGGGTCGGGTCAGGTCGCACTACTTGCTTGGGTTTCCTTTACATTGTCCCTCGCGCTTGGCCCTCCCGGACGGACGGACGGGCAGGGCGCAGGGCAGGGCAGGGCAGGGCTCGCCCTGGCGGCCTGGTGTGCGTTACCTCACCTCACCTCGCGGGCGGGGCGGGGCGGGGCGGGGCGCTGGGCGTCGTCCATGTGCCCGTACGTCCGCTCGCGTCCGTCCGTTTGTACCTCGTGGCGCTGCCAACTTTACGGTGGCCATTTGTCAATTTGAAGAGATACACTGTGTGCGGCGCGGCGCGGACCCGCGATGAGACTCGGTACAGTGGTTTTTCGTTATTGGACCCCTCGCTATTGGAACGCGAGTCATCCCCACCACTCTGGGTCGCCCTACCTCCGACCGCCTCGTCCGGGAAAGGGACGGGACCCCGGGCCGCCCCCGGGCTGGGCGCCGGCGAGGGGATTAGTGACCCTTCCCGGGGGGATTAGCGAGAGGTCTCCGCTGTTCCGTTCAAAAACTGTTCTGTTCAGAAATTATAAGATCTGTTCATAACATTGTAATCTACGTTAAAAATCAAAGCGAATGAGTCCAAGCGGCACGCCGATAGTCCACTTTCTACTTCTCGCTATTGAAACGCTCTGGCCCGTCGTTAAAACTAGAAATTGGACTATCGGCGAGCCGCTTGGGCTCATTCGCTTTGATTCTTAACGGAGATTACGATGCAATGGACAGATCTTATAATTTCTGAACAGAACAGTTTTTGAACGGAACAGCCTAGACCTCTCGCTTATCCCCCCGGGAAGGGTCACTAATCCCCTCGCTGGCACCCGGCCCGGGGGCGGCCCGGGGCCGGCCCAGGGCGTGACCCTTCCCGGGCGAGGGTACCGGGACGCTGCCTGAACCTTTTTCGATATTGGACCGTGCCTAGTCTCTGAGGACGTTCCAATAACGAAAAACTACTGTATACGCCATGCCATGTCGACCGATTCAGGAGATCGCTCTCGTACCTCCGTCCTTGTCGCACCGATGGCGGTGCCCCGTGTCGGGCGTGGCAGTGCCGCATGAGTGCGACAAGGACAGAGCAGCGGGAGCGACCCTCGGAAACAGTTGGCTGCCACCACTTGACGCCCGGGCCTGGCGGGGCCGGCGGGTATCTAAAGGTGGTGGCGGGATTAGCGGACCGACTCCTCTCCGCCTCATAAAAACGACAAAGGCACGCGTATCACCGGGGGGGGGGGGGGGGGAGGGGGCGCCGTGTGAGGCGGAGGTGCTCGCCGCGGCCGCGCTGTTTGTAGTAGCGAGCTGATGATTATTTTCGCTCGGCTGCATGTTTGAAAAGAGTCGTTTTTGGCGGGGTGGGGCGGTGGGCTACAGCCGTCTGTGGCCTTGACATTCGTCGCGCCGCGCGGGGCTCTCGCTGGCGAGGGGGGGGGGGGGGGGGCAGGTGGGCTCCAGCCAGCGTGCTTGTACAGTGTCGCTGGTCCTGGTCGCAGAGACGCCCCGGCCCGGCCCGCGCCCGCCTAATACATATATATCTTGTCTTGCCTGTGTGTATCCACTTTGCGCCTGCATGGTGATCTTCCCTCGCCGCGCCGCGCTCTTTATCTGTGAGAGGCGAGGCGAGGCGGGCCTGGCCTGCTCGCACATAATCACACACTATCTGCAAACCACGCACGCAGCCTCTGCGCAGACCAGCGCACGCCAGCGCCACGTCCGAAATGTGTCAGCTGATGTTTGCGCTGCAACGACATAAGGAGCAGCAGCACAATTCTGGGGTCGGACGCCGCTATTTGCAGTCTGACCGGCTTGCGTGCGTGCGTGTGTGTGTGTGCACGCGCGCGCCGTTGTGATGGATATTTGCAGTCGTCCGGGCCGAGCGGTCTGGACTGCCTATACTGCACGGCTGCCCCGAAAACAAACGAGTTGGCGCCGGGGGAGGGGGGAAGATGTCGCCGTGTCGAGTTACGTGTGTGTGCCAATACAGAGGGGAGGGAACCTGTGGTGGTGGGCAAGTCACCACCGCGCGAGCGAGGGCCGCCGCACCCCACCACCACGCCCCGACGCCCCGCCCCGCCCCGCCACCCCTGGCTTGGCCGGGCTATCCTTCAGCAAGCTGTACCTCACCTCAACTAGCTGTCGAAGCGTGCATACCACACAGTGCACGGGCGGGGCCAGCGAGCCAAGTCAGCTCCCTTACCCCCGCCGCCGCAGCGCCGCACCCCCTCCCCTCCCTCCGCCTTAAGCACCCCAGCGCTGCCAGCCGGCCCAGCCCACCGGCACCAGCCCACCGGTCAGCACTAAGAGGAGTGCCCCTTACTCTCGCAGGGCCCCGCTGCAGCCCAATGCTGCAGTCCCGTACCGCCCCTTGATGGCCACTGTGCCTACTTTTAGGCGTCCGTGTCCGCGCCGAAAAAAGTTCAGAGAACGGGTAGAGTCCTTGATTGGGAACCCTAAGAACCGCTACCCCGCGGGCGCGCAGCCTTAAGGGTGGGCCGTCCCGTCAGCCATCTGTGTCGAGCGGGTCTGCCTACCCCGCGGGCGCGCAGCCCGGAGGCTGGGCCGTCCCGTCAGCCATATGTGCCGTGCGGGTCTGCCTACCCCGCGGGCGCGCAGCCCGGAGGCTGGGCCGTCCCGTCAGCCATCTGTGCCGAGCGGGTCTGCCTACCCCGCGGGCGCGCAGCCTTAAGGGTGGGCCGTCCCGTCAGCCATCTGTGCCGTGCGGGTCTGCCTACCCCGCGGGCGCGCAGCCTTAAGGGTGGGCCGTCCCGTCAGCCATCTGTGCCGTGCGGGTCTGCCTACCCCGCGGGCGCGCGGCCCCTCCAGAGCAGAGAAGCTGTCGGGTCGGACCGGACTGCGGCAGCCGCGCAGCAGACAGAATGTCGCCGCGCTTGGGAGGGGGGGCGTCATTGAAAGCGAGAGTGGACGTCGTAGCTACAATTCGGGCCTGTGGCGGCGCGGTGGCCGGGCCGGGGATGGCTTGTCTCATTCTCATTCACACCCAGCCGGGCCCCTACTCGCTTTACCTGTACTTGGAGAGTAATTCACTTAGCCGCTACGTCGATTCGCGGCGCCAAGTGCGCAGCCCGCGGCCCGCGGCGTGGACGCAGGAAGGGTGGAGTGGGAAGGGGGCGTCGTGCTTACGGAGCGGCTCGGCGCAGCGCGCTGCGGCCCGGGCAATTTGAGTGTAAGGCCCCTTCGCTTCGCCCGCCCGCCCCGGGGGCGTCTCTCAGCGCGCACTCCTTCCCCCCCCCCCCCCCCCGGGCAGTTGCTGGAGCAAGTCCTCGGTCGCGTCGGGCCGACCTCGCTCAGACCGCGAGCAAGGACGGCGACGAGGCGAAGACACTGCCCTGGAAATGGCTTGCGAGGAGGGGGAGGGCCAACGTGACGACCAGCGTGACATTGCCTGCCCTGCCACGCTCCGCCACGCCCCGCCACGCCCCGCCACGCCCCGCCACACCCCGTCGCACTCACGCTCTGCGTCCCGGGGGAGCCGGAGGGAGGGAGGTCGTCGTGCCCGTGCCGCCGCCGCTGGTCCCCCTTCGGAAGATAGTAAAGCAAATGGACGAGTTCTGGAAACGAGCCGTCGTCTGCCGCGCTGCCTTTACCTCTGTATGGATGTGTGAGTGTATGTGTGTGTGTACAGTGTACAGTACCGAGCGCTGCATACGCCGAGGAAAATGTTTTAAGCGGCGCCTCTTCCTCCGCCGTGTGACATCATACGCGACTGTTTGAGCGCAGTTGTGTGGTCGAGAGGCAGTTTTGTATCGTGCCCATACGGTGTGTGTGTGTGTGTGAGTAGGACCTAGGTCCCCCCATTCCCACCCCTTCCCCTCACTCGCCCTGCCCTAGCGCCGTTCCACCTGCTGTAATAGGCATTAAGCTAACGCTTTCCCAGATTGGCGAGCGGTAGCCGCGGAGAGTGGGGCTGGGCGGGGGGTGCAGGGTGGTAGGCTACGCTGCTCCAAGCCCGGCCCGTGGCTGAGCCCGAGGCGCTGCGCTGCTGCGCTTCATTTCTAGACCTCCCGGTTCCGGCCCATCTGCCCCCGGTGGCCCCGCCAGCTTGGAGGATCCAATCTTACTGGATGAACCCTTGGCCTTCCTGCACGTGGAGGTATGCCGGCCCCGGCCCGCCCCCGGCCCGCCTCCGCCCCGCCCCCGGCCCGCCCCCGGCCTGCCCCCAGCCTGCCCCCGGCCCGCCCCCTGCCTGCCCCCAGCCCGCCCCCGGCCCGCCGGCGGTGCCTGGTCTTGAGCCTGGCCCCTCGCCCTCGCCCTCGCCTCGCTCTGTCCCTTGAATGAGGAGAGCGCGAGGCCGTGTCACGTGACGAGCTGCCTGCAGGCAGGCAGGCAGGGCCGCGCGGCGCGGTGGCAGCGGCAGCAGGGTCAGCTGATCTGTCCCGCGCCCCGCCCCGCCCCACCGCGCCCCGCCCCGCCGCGCTCGAGTCGAGCCCCCCGCCCCGCCCATCCCCGCCACGAGCAGTCCCCGCGGCCGCGGCCCCCTCTAGGCCTGGGGCCCAGCTCGGGCCCGGGCTCGGCTCGGCTGCGGCGGGCCCCGGCTGCGCTCGGCTCGGCTCGGCTCGGCTCGGCTCGGCTCGGGCCCGGGGCTGGCCGTCGTAGGCGAGGCGACCCGCCTGTGCTTCAGTGCTGCGAATAGCCTGGTGGCGCGAGGACAACGTGAGGGCCATGTGTGCTAGCCTACCCCGGCCCCGCCCCGGCCCCGCCTGCCCCGTCCCTAGCCCCCGCTAGGGCCCTTCGCTGCTGCAGTAGGCGCTCGCGGCCCGAGCCGAGACGAGCCAACCGGACCCGGCCGGACCGGACCGGACGTCTGCACACTCGCGACACTCGCCGACTGCCGCTTCTTCGTCGTCGCCGCCTTCTTGTCCTCCGGCCCGGCGCGCTCTCTGGGTTAGTGCTGCACGCCCGGCCCGGCCCGGCCCGGCTGCACGAGCCACAGGTGCAGGGTGGCGCCAGCGGCACTTCCCTCTCCCTGCCCGGCCCCGGCCAGCGGTGGCGGCCCCACTGGAGTTCTCTCCCCCTCTGGATTCTACCTCTCACGTGCGACGCGACGCGACGCCTGGGCCGACGGGGGCGGGAGGCGGGGGGCGGGGGCGTGGCGCGCGCCGCGCCAAGCGTCTCACCCCGCTCCGCCCCGCCTCACCCCGCCCCCGGCGCGGCGCCCGGTGTGCCTCTGCTCGGATATGCGACCCTCCAATAAAAGTGCCGAGTGGACTGTGGACGGCGGACTTTCTGAGCGCATACCACCCCGCGCTGCGCCGCGCTGCGCTGCATTGCGCCCTCACGGCGCCGGTGCACACTGCGCCGTGCTGCCCACTGAGTGTCTGAAGACGGGTGGATTGTGGTGGAAGTTGAAAGTGAGACGCCGCGATGACAGGCCGGACCGGACCGGCCTCCGGCGAGTGTGCACTTCCGGAACTCAGACGAGTGGCGTAGCGGTGTTTTTGACCTGAAGTGGAAGTGAAGGCCAGCTGGATTACCTGACCGCGCCCCGCCGCGCCGCGCCGTGCAGCGCTTTGGACGTTATCTTTTTTCTCGTTTCCCGCTTGGATTAATGGGCGTGTATCGTCGCCGTCGTGGTCTCGGTGGAGCTGGCTGCTGGCGGCGCCATCGCGGCGCTGCGCGGGGCTCCTGCTCCTGGCACCACGCAGGCAGGCAGTCACGCGGCCCGGCCCGGCCCGGCCCGGCCTAGCACCAATCACTTCGCGTGTTTTTCGCCTCCCGTCTGAAGGTCCCCGTCGCGCCGCGCCGAGCCCCCCGCCGACTCCCCCCCTCCGCAACTCTGCCATAGCGCGAGCTAGAGCGCGAGTCTCCGCGCCCGAAAAGTAGTGTCATCACTATCATAAGACGTAATGTAGGCGCATAGCAATCGGACCCGACCGACTCTACCCGGCTCGGAATAATCGGTGCCTTGAACTATTAAGTAAGGGGCCACCTTTTTGGCTTATCGCGGGTGACCGGGAAATTGAGGTGGGGGGGGGGGGGCAGCTATCAGTCATTCGCGTACGGCTAGGCGCCGGTGGGCGCGTGCCTCCCCCCCCCCCCCTGCTACTCTTCTTGTTTTCATTCGCTTATCCAGTCGTACAGTAGCTGGACGCTAATGCCGGCACTCGTGTCGTGTCGGCTCGTCGAGGGAGAAGGGGGCAGGGGAGGTGTTTGGTTTCGCGAGCTTCTGTCTGAGCGTCCACGAAGGCCTACGAGGAAACGAAAAGAACTTTTTAGAATTTAAATTAATGCCAATAGGCTTTTGATAGATATTTAAATAAATATTTTTGGTTAAAAGTTTTAACTTGGGGGGAACAGTAGTCCTTCTCCTCCCCCAAGCCGCTCAAGACATGAGGGGTTTTCGAGCGACGGCTTTGCTTTTAATCCCTTCTGTCCGGAGCGCTGCTGCAGCGTCCCGCTCCGCTGTCCTGGTGCCGCCGCGCCGCCCGCCCCACGCATTAGCGCCCCGGCGCGAACAGCGTTTCATTCCGTCTCGACGCCGTGGTCGCGGTGCGCCGCGCCGCCTCGCCCCGCCACGCCGGCTGCCAATTCAGAGGGAAAAATGATTCTCGTGTTATGTATGAGGCTTAAAAAAATACAACAAAAGCTTGCATCGGGCGGGGTTAAAGGAACAAGGCCGTTCGCTGCAGGTTTTAAGTTCACCCGGCGTTGGTGCATACGCTATTCGTAACCTCCCTCTCATTGTTTATTGACTTTAAAAAAATGAATGGAGGAAAGTCACACAGTTTCTTGCCTTTCGCAGTCAACGTCGCGATGGTGCCTGTTCAACAGGTGTTTACGAATGCCATCCCATGAGTCGTTCCTCCCCGAAAATTTCCGCTCCTCAATTTTCAAATCATTGAACCGATGCCGCTGGCAGTCCAGCGGCTTATCTCTTGGGATCGTCGAGCCGGGCGGGGCGAGGCGGGGCGAGGCGGGGCGAGGCGGGGCGGGGCGGGGCGAGGCGGGGCGAGGCGGGGCGGGGCGGGGACCGGGCGGCAGCTTGGGGAGGGCAGTGCGAGCCGCGGTACTCTAGTCTTTCTCCCTAATCTCTCACGATCGTTTCCAACCGGGTGGAGTCGCTCGTCGCCTCTGGGCCCTCTGGGTCGCCGCGCCGCGCCGCGCCACGCCGCAAAGTGCTCAGATATCGCTGAGGCAGGCCGTCGTCGTGGTGGTGATGGTTTTGTTTACGTCCGTGCCGGTCCGCGGGCGATCCGGGACAGGGCAGTACCGGGCTGCTAATACGGCAGCGGCAGCATAGAGGTAGTATAAACTACCTCTATGGGCGGCAGCCACACGAGTCGGATGGTCTGCCCAGGTGGGACAATCAGAGTGTCCATTTCGCGTCTCGCCTCGTCTATTTCTGCCGCGGGATGTGTCATGTGATGGCACCTGCGCTCTAACGTTCTACCGGCAGGCGCGCGCCACGCCCCGCCACGCCACGCCACGCCACGCCACGCCACGCCACGCCACGCCACGCCACGCGCTCCGGCAGGCGAGCAGAGCGCGCGACAGGTTGCTGAACAAGTAAACAAACAAGTTCGCAGCGCTGCCGTCGGGTCGAGTCGCCTGCCCTAGCCTAGCTGTAGCCGAGCCAAAAGCCTCGACAACACGGCGGCGCCACTCTGCGAAAAAAATAATTATCGTGTCGCAATGAGTTTAGAACGTTGCCGCACAGCGCCCTGACCGTTCGCACCCTTAAAATCATCCCCCGGAAAGCCCCGAAAGCCGCAACGCAACCTCTCCGAGAGGCGAGGGAGGGGTCGATAGCCTCGATGCCAGCTGGTGCCGCATTCTGTTCCTTCTTATTATCATTATTTTTCAGCAATCTTAAGGAGACCATGTCCCTATCGGTGTTGTCTTTGTTTTGCAGTGGAATCGAAAAACGGGATGAAATCTTCTCCAGCAGCCAGCTGAGCGCGCCCGCTGCGGTGGAGGCCGCCCCCGCCCCCTCTGTGGCCCCAGCTCCAGCTCCGGCTCTAGTGCCGGCCGTCGCCCCCGCGGCCGCAGCCCCGGCCGTCGCCCCCGCGGCCGACCCCGCGCCGGCCCCGGTGCTGACGCGGCCCCAGTCTGTGACGGCCACCTTGTTCAAGTCGGTGCCCCAGGTCTTGGTGGAGCCTCCGATCAGCCCAGCGACGCCAGCGACGCCAGCGCCCCCGGCGGACATCCGCGTCAACCAGTATATCCGGCCCGGGAGCGTGGCCAGCTTCACCCTCTCCCCCTCCATCTCGCCCTCCCTGTCGCCCGCCCTGTCGCCCGGGGTGGCTCTCTCCCCCGGCCAGGCAGACTCGCCCCTATTGCGCCCCACGTCCGCGACGAGCAGGATCTTCGCGGCCTCGCCATCCGCCTCGTCCTCTACGTCGGCGCTGTCACCCGCCCCGACGTCACCCTCCTCGTCGGCGTCCTCGCCGACAGTCTTCCTGCGGCCGCAGGCTGCCACCACCAAGATCTTTGCCCCGCGCACAGAGGACATGAACAAGGGATTCCTTATGTTCTCGGAGGACGAGGGTCTGACCAGTAAGTACGGGTGGAGTTACGGGCGGTTCTGATGGCTGTCGTTCGTGTACTGACTCCTCTCTCTTGCCTCTCTCTTTTTCCAGTGCTGAAGGATGAGCCCGAGGACCTGACGCACCTGGCCCCGACGGCTGGAGACGTGTGCGTCCCTCTCGAGGGACCTTTCCTCGGCGATGTGTTCGACGACTTTATGTTGTCTGAGAATTACTGCCCCTTACTTAGCGATGACAGCAGCAACTCCAAGTTCTTCCTGTACCGCGACAATGACCCCACCCCCGGCGATCTCTCTCCGCCGGGCCACTCCCGACTCCTGCTCTCCCCCACTGTGTCACCCACTCTCTCCTCGGCCCTCTCTGAGGTGAGGACCAGATGCGCGCTCTTCTCTTTCACAAGCTTTCTGGCGCATTAGCAAGTTTGCAAGGGAGGCTTGGCGACCGTATTGTAAAAGATATTCTTTTCCACAGAGTCCTGGAGATTGCAGCCTTCCATCTCTGTGCAGCCCGAGCAGAGCGGTGGATCTAGATGACAACATGAGTCATTTTATGTCTCTGTCTGTTGATACTGGAATGACCAGTTTGTCAGATACAGATGATGACTTGAGCCTAAGAGCACCCTACATACCAATGGGTGAAGATCTTCCTCTTATCATGTCAAATGATCTCATGTGGGGGTCCTCGTTACCATACAAAAGTAGCAACAGTAGTAGTAGAAGCAGTTCAAGCAGCTGTCCTGATGATAGTGGAGGAGGGGACAATAGCAACAGTAGCATTAATAGTCCCCTTGAGAGTTCACGTAACTGCTGGTAAGTTTTGCTACCCTCTTTGCATTTTTTTCTCACTCATACTATTTGGGGAACTAATAATATTTTATCTTATTCAATCAACTCCATTAGGTCACCACAACCTCAGACTTCAGGCAAACCAGATATGAATTCTAGTTTAGCAAGACTTTTACAGTCTGACACAGTACCCCATGGTCATCGACAATCAGCTTCTGATCTTGTTGATCCATGTGAAGTCCTGGGCCAAATTTACTCTAAAAAACAATGTAAGCAGGTTTTTAAAAATTGCTATTCCATTGTTTTCTCTTTTATTTGTTCTTTTGCTTTCATGTTTGCACCAGAATTTTCATTCATGCTTAATTTACAGCTCCTGCTTGGAGTAGCGGACGTGGACCAGGGCGTCCTAGTTCCCATAAAACAGCAGCTGGCTCTGGCCCACCTCATACTCACAAACGTGGGTCCAGTGCAATGGGACAATACTTCGGGGCCAAGCGCAGTAGACTGAATGTGTCAGGAAGTCGTTCCAAGAAAGCGCAGGCAGATCTTCTACACTCTACAGACTCAGTATTGGTGTTGGATGGTGGAGGGCAGAGAACTGAGCAGAAATCAGTGCCTTTACCTCAACCCAGCGATAGTGTTCTAATGAACCTTTTGGTTAGTGGATGTGATGTGAGTGCAGGGTATATCTGTATTGGGTTTGGAAAGAATGGCAAGCTCTCCACAAAAGTTTAGTGATACGTGTGACCATGCGTTGGACTCTCTTGAGCCAGTGACACAAACCACAATGTTTCTCAGGTTGAGCAGTTCCAGATTGAAGCCCTGTGTTGTTGTACTAGTCATGATTCTCTCTCAGCAGGTTTTCAATGTTTTGTAACATATGACATGATGTGCCATGTTATAAAGGCTTGTGATGTATATTTGGACATGAACTTTTCTTTGTATGATCATGCTTTAGGCTATGTCATCAACATTAATTTTATTTTACCTTATCAAATATATGTGTTCTCGACATAAGAAGCCCCACTCTCAAAATATTCTCAGCATTTTGAGCACAAAGAAATGTGTTCATTTTAAATTAGCAATGTGCGACCCAATTCTCCCTAAAACTATAGTATTTCAAGCGCACACCCACAAGAACCTTTTCTCAACAATTATTAAAACATTCCATGTTGTATTGATTGTTGCCCATATTAAAGAAAATTTATATTTCACATATAGCTACAAAAATGCTGTGTGTGTGGGTTTTTCAGACACAATCAGTGTAACCGTGAGTACTCTTTTTATGTTACATTTCAAAATGGTTTTTGATTAGTCATCTATATGGGCTCTCAACATGATTAGCAGTAGTCTTCTATTCCTTTTTGTCTTTTTTTTTTTTTTTCAATCAAAGACATTACTAGGGCACTTTTCCCTCACTATTTATTTTTGGAAGTGAAGGTGCAGGAGATCATTCACTTGTTTAAAATCATTGTTTCTATTGATCCGTGGAAAATTGGATCAAAGTTGTAGTCAGTTGTAAAATAAAGATTGTAGTAATGCATTGTTTCTATACCAGCGATTTCTTCCTCTTTCCCTTCTCTGCTCTGTCCTCCTCTCTGCTCAAAAGTTACTTACACATACATCTTTTGCAACAAATTACAACCCATAAAATTATCTTAATTTCTCCTTCACAGAAGTACTATATTTATTATTTTAATTTGATAACAGAGTCTCTGAAAGTAAGACAAGTAGTTAAGAATTCAACACTTTTTTTTAATTATAAACTAGTACAGCTTAAATATCTTCCTTTTCAAAGAATTTTTTATTAATAATGACTCTAAACAATAAAATCAAAGTAAAAGTCCAAAAGAATATGTCCAGAGAATATTTGCAAAAGAAGTGTGATCTATGCCCTGATATATTACACAAAGCTAGCTGAATACTGTGGTTCTCATCTGGTATATTTGTGGAAATGAGCTTGCAATTCTTACTCCCCAGTAGAAAACTCTGCACACACAATCGTTTTATTCTTTATTGCTGCAATAAATAAATATTTCACCAAAAGAAATTTTTTTACTGATAAATTCTTTATTTCTACAGGGTCAAGATGGCATGTTTAAGATACCTCTACAAAAAAAAGATGCGGTGGTTGCTTTGGGCAATCTTGTAGCATCAGCATCATCTATTCTTCGCGTACTAGCCGGTGACAAAATTCCTGATGATGCTCCAATTGTTCTTCAGCCCACCAAACCTCCCGAATCTGGTCAACTTAGAAGTTCCCTGTTCACGCCAACAGCAGGCGGTAGGGATTTGCTCCGCAAAAATTCCTTTTCACTGTTGGATCCGGAAGGTATGATACCATCACTTGCTGATCTTAGCCAGCAAGATTATGATGTAAACGCTCCAGTTTCCAGCCAGGGTAGTCTCTTACAAGGAGAAGAGTTACTCACAGCTTTAGAGATGTCTGGTGCAACAAATGTTTTGTCAATGGGTTAGTATAGTTTTAGTTGAGTTGAAAGAAAAAGAAAAAAAAGAAAAAAAAAGAAAATGGTAATGGTGTGTTACAGAAAAACTAGTATCCTAGACTAAGTTTAATTCTCTTGGAGCATGCTCAAGTGATGTAACATTCTCTTGTGTTATGCATACAGTGTTAAGTCATTGCTCAATTTTGTGCAGTTTTGACATGTCTCCTCAATCATGTCACACACAGGGCACTCAAGAGATTATTTACTGCCATTTAAGTAGCAACCCACACAAAACATTTATAGAGCTATGTATACATGGATGTGTATGCATTTATTTTTTTGTAAAATCACCAACTACATGTTTTAGTCAGTATTTAAGTGATCTTTGTTTCCTGAATGATTTTTAACTTGTTAAGGAGAATTTAAACTGAATTATTGGGCTGTGCACTGTTTATCAAATCACATTGTGGGAGGATGACGTGGCATTAATGTTCTCTTGTTACGATTTTATTCTTTTATGGAGAAGTTCTGAGAAATTTTAGTGTTTTCAACACTTCTGTGCCGAATGTGTGTTTGCTGCAACAGCCTTCATTTTTGCACGTTCTTGAAACGGAAAGGGATAAATGTTTGCCATCTAGAAAGATTTTCTTTATGACGAGTGAATTATCATCTTCCATAAATTACCTCTTAGTTTTATGGTGTTTATGAAACTAATGAACTGTGCTACTTTTCTCATAAAGAGGCTATCAACTTTCTAAGTTTTAATTTTTAAGAATCAGCTTGTATAAAACTATTTATCAGTTCAATGCAAGTCGTACCCCACTGTGCCATGGCATATTTTTGCTGATTTCATTCCTTGTGTTTCTGACCTAATTTTTTTGTTTATAAATATTCCCACATTGACAACTGTTACTTTGCCTGAAAGACAAAAGAATAATGGTAGCCTGCATTTTATTGTTTACTTATCTTTTAACTGTTATAATGTTGTAGGGGGTGTAAAGTAGTGGAATGTAGAAAAATACAAATGCTGACGTAAGTGAATTGTCTTGTGGCAATAAATGTGTTCATGCTAGGACTACAATAGATTGAACTACAAGAGTCTATTGTAAATTTGTTAGGTTGGAACTTGCAGACTTTGTTCAATGTATATAACTTTTTATGTCTGCTGTATAAGATCAACTGTCCATAAATATTTACCCTATGCAATTTACATATGTTTGAACATTCCTGACCAAATTCCTAACAAATTTTAATCAGAAAGACAATTTGTTAAATTTTTCATGTTTTTCTCATTGTTTAATTTGCGTTATCTGTTCAATTTACCATAATTGTGTGTATTCCCTTTCCTTTTTACATTCTATTTTGTATAGTTGGGTCTGCTTTTATTACAAAATCATTTTAATCATGTGGATGGGGGACATCTGATATGCGGTAGTGGAACGTGACTGTAGATCTGGAACTAGCCAACAGGGATTGTTGCTAGTTTTAAACCATGAAATCTCCATTAATTTCTCCTTAAGATGAGGAACTTTGACCGGAGGATTATATTGGCTTGCTTTATTGGCATGTTCCAACTCCGAACAGATCTGACCTATCTTACTTGGGATTCATACAAGAAGTATGAACAAACATTTTCCCATCTTTCTTAAGTATTTACTTTTTTGGTTTTCAATAATGTTTTTATTTTGAGAACCATGTTTTTATGAGAATTTTTGTGTTTGATACAAAATAGCTTGTACCACTCTTGCCTTGTATAGTACCATACCAATATCAAACTCAGTTATAAATACGCTTTCATTATTTCTTCTATATAGCAGAGTACTCTATTGATATTGTATGTAATGCTATGGGATTGAAGCTTTTTATTTTTCATCAAGGACCAATCACAATCATTGTTCAGAGCCTCTCCAAATAAAGGTTTAAAAATATTTTACTTTTCATTTTAAAATTCCTATTCCAGTTCATGCATTAGAATATTGTAAAAATAGCAGAAAACGACTTCCTAATAAATATTAGCCACACCCCTCACCCGCTATATCCCACGCGCGAAAGTGTCTTTGCCCTGCAACCGCCAGATGGCGCTAGAGAGGGAAGTCCAAGGGGTCCGGGCTGCGCACACTGTCCTAAAATATTAAGTTTTAAAACAGCGGGTGCTCGTTTCAGGGAACGGGGCTGTTCCCTTTTCCCTTTCTCTGTACCTCTTTTTTAAGAAAACCACAGAGACAGAGAGCATATCCTCGATCTCGAAGTGAGCGGACCCTGGTGCAAGGTGTCCTGGGTCGAGGATCCTGCTCAGCGCAGAGGGTGGGGGATGGGTTTTCAGACGAACCCCGGATGGGTCGAGTTAGGAGAATGAATCGAGTCAAGCGCGCAGAAATCAAGGACTGTCTATCGAGCCGAGCAAGGCCGAGCGGCCTCGGCGGGCGCGCGCAGGGTCGCAGGGCGGTCTGGCATCTGAGGCTGAGGCCTGCAAAGTAAGGTATCGCCGCCCGTCGGCTCGGCTGGGCCTCTCCCATGAAAGAAAGGCGTAATAAGTACAAACATTTTCGAGCTTAAACTTGAAAAATTACGTACGTGCTCTGCATGTGAAAGGGTGGCGTGAAAACATGGAAAATTTTTGCGGCAGTAAACCTCCCGAAGGAGGTTGCGGTTCCCGCCAGGCACAGGGCTTTTACCCCCCGTGGCAGCCAACAACTTCGGTGTTCTTATGGGAACCGGTGCTTTTGTGACTGCGATCCTGTCGCGCAATTCGACAGATTTGATCCCCGTACTGCCAGATTTAGTCGTACGGTGGTTAACCGAACTGCCCTGTCCCCAGGACATGGAAGCGCTGTTTTTGGAGCCAGATTCTAGGACTTATTACCCCACGACCCACCACAGGCCGTGGCATGGGATTGAACCCAAGTGCCGAGTCTTACTGACACCCCGTTCGGTTTTCGTGATCATTGTAACCACTAGACCGTCGGCGCTTCCACGAGGGAGATCGGTTGAAAGGGGGGGTTTGAATTCCACTCCAAGTTGTTGTCCTCAGAAAAATTAAATTTTTGGCTAAGATTCGAACCTTTGTTCTGCCTCTCTCCGGGCGGACACTAAGTCGGCACGGCTACGTCGCCACGGTACTAGATGCCGGACCACTAGGAGTCATGCTGCGCGAGAAGCCACAGTCACCGTAGAAACGAACCCGGTGTCATCAGCACGCCTGCTCTCCGGGCGGTGCTGGGCCGGCCGCGTAGCGTCATTGATATCGACACTGCTCATAGCACTAGGTGGGCAGTGGTTCAAAAACCTCGTATTTTTTTAATTTTTTTTTCTCCAATTGTTCTTTCTAGCTATACCGTCGTTGTGACTTGGGCAACTGTAAAAAAGCACTGCCGCCCTGCGCCCCCACGCTCTGCGCCCCCCAGTGGTGCCTGCAGGCCACCCCTGGCGGCTGCTTCCGCCCCGCCGCGTCAGTCTCTTTCGATTCCGATGCCACTCTGTTAGCCCGCGCCGGGCCCCTCTGCCCCACTCGGCTCTCCCTCATGTCAACGCGGGCCGGGGCGGCACGGGACGGGCGCACCTCGTCCTCGTATTGGATCCCGGCAGCCCGAGCCTCATGGCATGGGCTGGGGGACGGGCGTGCGCCCTCCCGCAGGGAGGAAAGGGGAGGGGGCACTATGGCGCAGCAGACTTTGTCGCAAACGCCGTCGTGCCACTGTGCCGCAAACTTGTCGGAAAATGTGGACGGCATAGGCATGTTACCCCCCCCCCCCCCCTCAAAAAAAAAATGACAACAACTACGCTTCCTCCCCCTCTCCCTGCTCCCCCAACCATTCCGCTACCACTACGAAAACTTGAAATTTTTATGTATCATTCTTTGACAAAATCATCTGTGGCAGCGGCAGGGCGGGGGCCGGGCGGGGGGCTTCCCTCCCGGGTTTTTCCCGAAGCGCCGCGCGCCGCTCGCTAACGCTATAACCCAACGCTGCGCTTCTTGGCGCCAACAGGTAAGAGGTGGTAGGGCGGGGGCGTGGCGGAGCGGGGCGGGGCGGGGCGGCGACACCATTGTCAACGCTTCTTGACTAATCCCCCTTTAATGGCGGTAATCAACATGTCCCGGTGCCAGCACCGGTCCGGCCCGGCGGCCAGGGAAGTGCGCGCTGACGGCGCGGCGCGGCGTCCACCGGAGCGCCCGGGCCCGGGTCATTCATCAACCCCTACCCCACCAGGTGCCTTGAAATAATCACCGCACCGCGTCCCACCCTGGCCCGCCCCGCCCCAGCCCCGCCCCGCCCCGCCCCGCCCCGCCCCGCCCCGCCCGCCACTGCGCGCTCCACGGCTTGGGGTGTTACTGAAAAGGGGGTAGGGGCGGGAGGGGCAGATTGAGCCGGGCCGGGCCGGGCCCGAGCAGTGGCAGTACGCTCCGCTTGGCGGGGCGTGGAACCATCAGCGCCAGGGCCGCCCCGCCCCCCCGCCCCGCCTCGCCCCGCCCCGCCCCGCCCCGCCCCGCCCCGCCCCGCCCCGCCGCCGCGGCCACGCTGACAGTCAACTCGCCATGGCTGCAGTCTGCACTACACTCTCATACAAGTCTCCCGCTAGAAACGGTAATAGGGCGGAGTGGGCCGGACAGTTATGCAACTCAGAAGCCAAAGACTTGGAACGGGGTTCAGCCCCTATCTTGGACCTCTACAAACCACCTCGAAAGGGAAATATGGGCTGAAATCTGCCAAAATTAATGCAAAAGGCAGGGAAGACCCCACGGCGGAGAGCGGCTATGCTGGGCTGGATGCGGTCGATCGGGGTGGGGTTCAGACTAGACTAGCCACCCTACGAGCTGGCCGTACCCGTATCGCCGCGGACAGGGACAGGCCGGCTGCCTGCCTGCTCTGGAATTACCCGCATTTCAGGTGTCGCTGCAGACAGATGGGGGGCAGCAGGTGGGGTGGGGCGAGGACGGCATTAAGGCTGCCAGCTAATCAACTGTTTAACTAGAAACTTTTCCCTCGGCCCGGCCGGGCCCGGCGGGGCTGACCCGGCTCGTGCCGACGTGACGCCGACGGTTTTAAACCGTCGCAGCGGGCGCCGGAAGGGGATGGTGGTGGGGGCGGGGGAGGCCGCTGGAGACCTCCTTAGGCCTGGGGCGTAAGGCACGCCACGCCACGCCACGCGGCGCCCGGAAGGGGGAGGCTATTGGGGTGCGGGACGGGACGGAACGGGACGGCGGTTGCCTGCGGCTTCCCAGTCCCACGACGCACGCCTCAACCCTCTGACGCCCATACGCCGCGCCGCTCACGCTGCGCCCGCCCCTGCTCCTGCCCTGCAGTGCCCGGCCCGGCCCGGCTCGTCTGAGCGGGCTGTGTTCCAGGAGGACCGATTCCGAGGAGCGTTCATCAGTGGCGCTGTCTCTCTAAACGCTCGGCCTGGTCTTGGCGGCAGAGGGCGCGAGTCAGCGGAGCTGCACGTCACTTCGTCACATCCACGCGGGCGCGGGGCTCCGGGTCGGGGCCAACATGAAGATGCGCTCGCGGAGGCGGTAAGCAGGCAGGGAGGCCACCGACCGGGCCGGGTCGGGCGGGAGTAGAGCTTCACGCTTTCTGCGGCACTGGTAATGTGAGAAAAAGATGTGCTCTTCAATTCACACATCATAGTATTTATTACTTGTAAGAGGAGAAAGTGTGGACTGGCGATGATTCCTTGTCAAATTGCAGCAGTGTCATATGGGTGCACTAGGAACTGATTTAGGGGGCAAGGGGAGGAAACAAACTCCTATTTAAACTGTATTTTTCAAATTAAACTATTCAGTTAAAATACATTTTGGTGAAGTAGTCTATACTGAATCTGAAACTTTACCTTCCATCCCCTCTTCCATTGTAATTACACGCAGCGCTGGGCTGGCTAACAATGCCTCTTTTGCAACAGCGGCGCGTGCCGAGGCCGTTAAAACTTTCTGAAGCCCGCGCCCAACTGCCTAGTTTCTTCGTCAATTGATGAAGTTCAGGCCGACTCTTTTATCAGATTACTGCCGAAGTCCAAACGGGCGCGATCCTGTAGCGCAGCGCAGCGCGGCTGGGGAGCGGGATGGAGTGGGGCGGGACGGGGGGCGGGGGTGGGGTCCGGTCTCGAGGGCCGCAGCACAGTAGAGAGCGCCCGCGGGCCGCGGGGCGGGCCACCCGCTCGGCAGCCGTACCGTGCGGGCCAGTCTCCGGGAGAGCACAGGGGCTCCGCCCCGCCCCGCCCGGCCCGGCCCGGCCCGGCACGGCACGGACTCGCTCTTGAGAAATCGCAGTCGGTCTCCGGATACTTTGCACGTTACGAACCAGAATCTTTTTCCTATGAACATGTCTCTCTGTTGCACAAATTTCCAGCCGTGCACCACTTATCGACACGCTTGTGCATACCCCCACTGCACCCTGCCGTTTGCTCCTGGCATTCCCCCTACTGGCATAAAGCGCGGCCTGCTCGCCCCTCCCCTCCCCGGCCCGTCAGCCTGACGGCGGGGCGTCGCTCCTGCCGCAGCCCCAGCCGCACCGCGCTGTCGTCGGTCGTTGCATCGAATTCTTATGATTTGGTATGAAGCTCGTCGACTGGGTGCCTTTACGGTTCGCGTGCGCCGTTCCCCCGGCTCTGCCCGGCGTGGTGCGGCGCGCGGCGCGGGGGCGCGGCGTCCCCCGAGGAGTCCATCGAGGGCGCTGCGAGGACCCCCGCCCCGCCCCGTCCCGCGCCAACCCCAGTCATGCCTTGCGGCCGTATAGGCTCACCCCGCCCCGCCACCCCGCCGCCCCGCGCGGCCCATAAATGCGATGCGCACAGACGCACATCGGCAGAGCGAGCGGAGGACCCGCTTCCACCCCCTGCCCGATTTATGGCGGCCCTATTCACATATCGAGTTCCGGTTTTGCTCGAGGCAGGTTGCCACAGTTGAAACTCTTGTCTGTTTAAGGGCGAATGAAAGAGCAGAGCGGAGGGTAGCGGGCTAAAACGGTGATGTGTGTGTGTCTATGCGTGCGCACGGGATACTTGACACAGTAGCCTCGCAGCCTTCCCTGACCTGACCAGCGCACACACCTCTATCCAGGTCTGAGGTCTGGATCCGCTCCGAGTACGGCGGCACCACCCGCCCCGCCCCGCACCCCGCCCCGCACCCCGCCCCGCGGCGCAGACCACGGCCGTGGTGCCAGCCTTGGTACCACCAGCCTCCCCCCTCCCCTCCCCGCCCCCTCTCGTTGCCTCGCGTGTCGCGTGTCAGTTCGCTATTTTGGCCCTCTTTCTCCGTGTTTGTGTCTCTGGCCTGGCCTCGGCCCCCTCCCTACAGATATGTCCTGACTGTAGGTCGCAGTTCTATCGACTTCCGACGACTGAGGTCCTCCCCAAGTCGCTGGCGAAACCAGGCCCCAGTCACAGTTGAGACGTCGAGCCGAGCCGACCCGACCCGACCCGGCGCGGCCAGAGGAGAGGTCCCCGCGGCAGCGGAGGGAGGGCCGGGAGACACCCCGCCCCGCCCCGCCCCGCCCCCTGCCCCACCCGTCTCGGGCAGGGAGGCACCTCGCCTCACGAGGACGGTGACGGCAGCGTTTCTCCGCGACCCTGCGATAAGTGCTAAATAGTCCTGGAGTGCGGAGAACCAGCCCCCTTCCTCTCACCCCCTCCTCGCACCCGCGGCGGCGCGGTTTGAACTTGGCGCTACTCCGGGAGCCGGAGCCACGAGGTCAACGGTGAGCGAGGGCGCACGCTCATTGGACGCAAGTTTGATTACAACATGTCGGCGGTTTGTTTATCAACACGGCCGACACTGTCTGTCAAGGGGTGCTCGTGGGAATCCGTTCACTGACACTTGACCTGGAATTAGACTCGAACGATGGCTCTTCGCGGCAGTAACTTGGACTACTACAACAAAATGCAGGAACTGGAGGGCAGATTGAAAAGAAGGTTTGTCGTGCGGACCATTATTACTTTTTCACGCCGGTAGTCTGCACCTGCTAAATTGATAATATTGAATGTAATGATTTTGTCTAACAAAGATAACTTAATTTTTGTGTTCTATTCTTCAATGTTCAATTGATGTTATTAATTTAATCTTGATTTACTTTGTTCACCCTACAGTGAAGAAGAGAGAATGCTGCTGCAGCAGCAGTTTGACCATCTTCTGTTAGCTAATCATGACAAGTGAGTACTTTGTTATATTGTCAGAAGTATACAGAAACATAATTTACAGAGTATTGTGATAAATATTATGAGTTTTAGGGAGAGAGCAAGAGTGTCGGTAGTTGAGGCAAGGTATAAACGTTTTCTGGATGAAGATAAACGCCGTAGGGATCGTAACAGCAGTCTGCTTCAGGCACTGGATCGTATTGACAGCCACACTGCTAGCCTAGCTGCCAAGACAGAGAGAATGCGCGCTTTAAGGGTAAATTTTTTAAAATTTTAACCAAATTTATTATTATTTTCTCACAGATATAGCCTGTTTCAAGGCTTCAGTGGTTTTATAATTGAGAACAAATTCTGTTTCACGTCAGGGAAATTTTGTTTTCTTGCAGAAACACTATGAAGCTTTTATAGCTCATTCATATCCTGGATGGCACACAGGAGTTGAACGCCCTTTCTGTCCTCTCGCTGCTATTGCCCCAGCCCCTAATGTTATGACCCGTGTGACTGAAATCACAGGATATGACTCAGAAAATTCACGACATTTCCCAGACCTTAGTGATTACAGTGATACTCAATACCATGCTCTACCAAGTATACCCCCAAAACCATACTGTCCTCTGACTTCATCTTTGTGCCGTTCAGATCTTGGCATAGCATCCCGTGAAGATTGTCCCATAGTTGGACGGTCAACTTATCGTACAGGATCCTCTGCAATCAGAAGTGCTTCTCTCAGTCCATCAAGAGTTCGTGAATTGTCATCTCAATATGATGGGGATAAAGTATCTTCCTCTGTAAAGAGATATTATGATATTCACACTCCCTTAAAGAGTTTGGATGCAGGACACTCACCTCGTTCAAGAAGTGAGATATATGTGTCGAAAGGGAGAGAAGTTCCACCATCAAGAACAACACATTCTTACACTGAAGAGAAACCTTATCATCGACTATCATCCACCAATAATCGATTTTTGGAATATGATCATGGAAATTCTGACATTGAGGCAGATCAAAATACCAGTGGAGATCTACTGAATTTATCAAATTTATCTTTATCTGATGATTGTATTCTTAATGAAACTGAAATTCAAGATTCCCCCTTAGCCTATTCCAGTGCAGACCATAATTCTTATTCGAATTTAAGGAACTACAATTCTCCTAAAGCAAATCTTTTAACGCCTCATAAATCAGTGAGACATCACATTAGCCCCAGAGATTCACTTTATTCTAAAAGAAGTGGGTCACTTTCCCCAACAGTTCTGACATGCCCTTCCACAAAGTCAATCCTTTCTCCAAGGAGCCGTATGCCTGACATTTCCTCCTCTCATCCTATACCAGATAGTGTTCATAGAATACTATTGCCATCGGATGACATTGAAGTAAAAAGACTAGATCCTTCGCTGAGTCCAAGTAGACATAAACCAACTTGGCAAACACTCCGTCCAAGCTACTTAGCTTCACCACCAAGAAACACTATTCGTCGATCAGTCACATTTACTGAGCCAGAATATGAAAATCCCTATGTGTTTAGAGATGATGATGTCAGTTTGTATAGTGGATCATATGGTTCTTTACAAAGACATACACCATCATTGCCAATATCAACTTGGGAAACCAGTGACCATGAACGTTTCTTACGGGATAAGCAAGGCAGAGAGAAAGATGCATTTAGAGAGAAGATAGAGCGGCTCAAAGAATTGATTCAAGAAAATAAAGACCAAGAAATAGGATTACCAGATACCTCCACCAGGTCTAAAACATCAGATTACGACAAGCATGTGAAGTCATCAAGAGAAAATTCTCTTGACCTAGAATCTAAAATGTCAGAATCACGCCGACCTTCATTTGTCAGGGAGCTTAGCTCTGATCATGAAGAGGAGGCGTTTCAAGCACCGCAAGAAAGAAATAATATCTCCTATACCACAAAAACTGAAGGTGTGGATAATGAGTCCAAACCCCAAGAAGACTCTGATAAAGATGCATCTGAGGTAGTGTCGGAAAAAGAACAGTGGTCTGGTCAGTTTGATGAAAAAGACGATGATGTCCAGGAGATGTATAAAAAATTAGATGGAGCACCTGCAACTCCAAAGACATTGAATGTCATACCTAAAGAAATTTCTCAGGATACGAGCAATGAAAAAAATACCAACTCAGAGGCAAATGAAACTGTGTATTCAGAAAGAGGCACGTCAGTAGAAAAGGCAGTAAGTCCAAGTCTTGACAAAACTCAACTAGATCAACTGAGTGTAGAAAAAGGTTTGAGTGACTCAAAAGAAACAGAAGAAGATGCAGTAAACTTAATTAAAATGGGAAATGAGCATCAAATGAGAGATTCAACAGAAGTTATATCACACACATCTGTAGAGTCTGAGGAGAACAGTCTTGTTAAAGATGAACTTGGGGCTAAATCTAGTTTGGAGGGTGAACCAGCCATTACAGAACAGAAGGCTTATGATGATTTCACTAATCAAAATAATTTTGCCTATGAAGGGGAGCAACCAGAGCAATCTTGGCCAGTGAGTGAAGAAAAATCACAGGTCCCACAGCAAAACATGCAGTATACTTATGAACAAGGAGATGATTCAACATCTTTTGAAAGGCCGTCTGAAAATGATACTAAACAAGCACAAGATGGAGGGTATGAGCCCTACACTACTAGTCCAGAACATGAACAGCAAAGCTTTGATAATTACCAAACAAATTCAAGTCAACCACCAGATTTGCAGGGAGACTATAATGGGACAGGATATGACACATATCAAGAATCACAGCAGGCAACAGATTCAGGGAATACTTACCAAGAATATACTGACAATCCAAACCAATATCAACAGAATTATCAGCCATATACAGATGATCAACAATATCCTGAGCAACAAGAACAGAACAACTATCAGTATTCTCAAGACCCAAGTAAAACTCAGTATGAGTATGAGGGGCAAGAATATAATTACCAACAAAATACAGACAATTACAACTATGAGCAAGACCCAGCTTACCAGCAAGATTCAACATACCAGCAGGACTCAACATACCAACAAGATCAATCATACCAGCCAGACCAAAATTATATACAAGATCAAAGCTACCAACAGGACCAAAACTACTCTCAAGAATCTGGTTACCAGCAAGCTCCATCTTACCCTGAGACAGGGTATGAAGAATCACAACAATATGAAGGATATCAACCTGGTCCAGAAGATGTATCAGAGGACACCACTACCCCTTCAGCTGAGTCAAATTACCAAGGACAGCAGTACCAGGGAGTTGAAGCAGCTGATCAACAACAAAGTATGTAATCTATCTTTGTTTTCAAATTTGATACGTGATAAAAGAAATATTTTTGTGAGTTGATTTTTATTCCAGCTCTAGAACAATATCGAGCTCTTCTTGGGGCAGAACCAAGCAGCGACCCTGCCTATAGTGATTCCAGTGAGATTGAAAACCAGATGGCTGCAGTAGTTGGGCAAGGTGGTACTACAGCAGCAAGGTAAACCTGAAATCAAATGAATTTAGTGATGCAACAAAAGTAGTTTGTTTCATTTAATTAATGTGGTATTTGATTAGTAGTGCTCCTGAACCTGCTCAATCAACATCTCCATCTGGCTCCACATCAGCTAAAGGGAAGGCAGGAGCCAAAAAAAAACCACAACTCACCCGAAAACAAAGTAGTATATCTGCAGAGAATTTGGAAGGAAAGCAGCAGCAAGTCCAAAATCTTACATCAATGCCTGAAACACATCCAGATTCCAACCCTTCCCAGTTGGCCAGTGACAGTGATTTTGTTGTTAACTCATCACAATAGTTACAGCACAAATTTTGGATTGAATTGGATAAAGCATATGAAAATGCTTCAGTTTCTTCCTCTAAGTAGGTGTTTTGTGAAACTTTGAACTTCTCACTACAAAATGTCCTTGCAAGTATTCTTAGATTTATAAATGTAGATGAAATATTTTGCTGATGCAAACTAACGTTTCACTACAAAGTATTTTATGTTCTTTCACTTTAATGGATGTCACTCTAAAAGCTTGTTCAAGGAATGATTCCTGATTCTTTTATGATTGTAGTCAACTTAATGAAAACACACATCTTATTAATTGTACAGTTTATTCTCTGGGGTCTGTAATACAATTGTTACCAGAAAGAGAAATAAATAATATAAAGAATCACAGTTCTTTAGCAAAGTACTATGCGCCTGTGCTATATAAATATCACATGGTGAATTTCAAAGTAATTTTAAAAGGATCACTCCCCAGCCATAAACATATGGACATTGCGGTCTGAAGAAATCATTCGTGATGCTCGTTCACTTCCAACAATGGCAGACAGCTGTGGCGCATCATATTTGTTGTACAGAACAGTAACTGTCATGTTATTTTCACTCCCCCCATATGGATTTTGATTGGCTTCCTGTATAAAATAATTTTTTTTTTCACAAATTTGAAAATGCTATAAATTATACTAGAATTTTAATTACTGACAATGTGAAAAACTCACCTGCATTTGATTACACATTTCACTGTAGAAATGAGGTATACTTGGAGGCTGATAAAATATGATGTGCCTGATTCCTTTAATAAGAGGACGCCTAAAGAAATGAAATCTTTCACTATACAGTAAAAACTGAACTTGACTATGGTAAAACATGTCTCTCGCCCTAGCAACTTTTCCCTCCTGAAATGCATGCCAGAGAAATTTTAACAACAATTCAACACAAAACCTGCTATAAAAGCAACATAATACAAATACTAATTACCTTGGAGTATTCACAAATTTGGACAAAACTAAGATCTTGTTTGCGTAAGTAATTTCTAATTCGTACATAGTCA
Source organism: Frankliniella intonsa (assembly GCA_033675135.1). Taxonomy (NCBI): domain Eukaryota; kingdom Metazoa; phylum Arthropoda; class Insecta; order Thysanoptera; family Thripidae; genus Frankliniella; species Frankliniella intonsa. The sequence continues at coordinate 8,995,430 of CM066249.1, read as the reverse complement.
AAATAAGATGGCACATAAATCATTGTGTGACCCATTAGAGGGTCTGTGTGATCTGGAATAACTTTTCGAACCAGAAAGTCAAATCTAGCATCTAGACTCTGAGTAACTGATACTGCTTCTAGTCTTTGAAATACCTGAAAGTAAAAATATTAATTGTTAGAAAATTTATTTTTATAGAGAGGGAGAGAGAAATAGATAGAATTGAAAATTAATGCAGATACAAACCTGAGGTACTTGCACAACAGCTTGGCAGATTGTTCCTGTATTAACAGGATTAACAACACGAACTGATCCAGCATAGTTATTGCAGCGTTTATTCAGAAGGGAACTAAATTCAATTAAAGCTGTTGAGCTTAATATTATAGTTTGCCTATAAAACTTTGACCATCCATTAGCTGCCCAAAGCCTCACACGAGAAAAATCTGTACCATGAGATTCTTTAGGTTGTAAATGTAAATGGTCCAGAACATGCAGAAGATGATCCCAATTCTGAAAGAGTTGGTATAAAATTAAATAAAAACATTAGAAAAAATTAATACTTCAATTAAAATTACATCAAATGAAAAGAAATTACCTGCATTAGAAATACATCAGCTTGATCTAGTATGAGAACTTCTATGGATGCCAGAAAATCATAATCTCTTTCTGCCTCACCCTCAGCACCAACTATCATTCTCAAACCAAGGGGTGATGATATAATAATATCAGCTGAATAAAAATCTGCATACAACTGTTAAAAAAAAAAAAAAATATATATGATAAAAAAAACTGTAATTATAGTTAGTAACAGTAACAGTGTTAGGGTTTAATGCCATGCCATACCTTTAAACACTTCTTAGTAAGGGTCAGACCTATTCGAAATGTGTCATCAGTATTACCTGAGAACATAGTTTGGTAGTCCTCAGGTTTTGGGTTCTTTTTAGGCATGGCTAGCTCCTCTCCAGTGAATTCCTCATCAAATCGTTTTTTGTTCATGACTCCACCTTTCTCTTCATTGCGGACAAGTAATTTTATAAGAATTTCCACAACCCTTGAAATATTTAATTAAAAAAGTGAATTAGTAAAAGTTATAAAAAGATTCAAAATGGGACAAGGTTTATCAGATGTTTGGCTTACCTACGAGCCTGTTCTCGGAATGGAACTACAATTAGAACTTTGGGTCTCACTAAGCCCTGGTCACGGAATTCATCCGGAACATCACCGCTGTTTTTTTTATTTAGCCGTGCATTATGATGCAAGACTGTATTTCTTGTTTTAATAATATGATTTGCCACATGCAAGCAATATGCAAATCTCACCTCTTCTCCATTTTGAAGAGTGCGCTCAGGGTAGTATAAATCTTGATAGCTGTTCATTAGAGTAAATAACTCCAGTTGGCATGGGGTAAGAATTTCATTTCCTATCCCACTGTTTCCACCAGATATAACTTGATTGGCTTTACTTATTGTGTCATGTAATTGAACTTTAACATGAAGCTGGTTTAAGTCAAGTTGGGGTAATCTTACAGGAATTTTCCCAGGTTGCACAAATTTCTTGGGTTCCTCAAGAGTAAGCTTTGGAATGTTATCAGAATTGGATGAGCCTCCTGGTATTTGAGGTAATGTTACTACAAGTCGGCCAAGAGCTTTCCATTGGATATTCTCAACTTTCACTGGTGGTTTTGGTTGGCCTAATATGTCTGCAGCCTCGTCAGAAAGTTCGCGGCAAATATGAGCAACAAAAGGATCATCAGCAACAGTTGTGGGATCTTCCTGCAGGGAAAAAGACAACTGATTCAATTGAGAAATTGAAAAATTTTATTTTCAATAGGAGAGAAAAAAAACGTACCTGAGTTTGAGAGTCCTGTAGTTCTATATCTTCATCGTCCAAATCAACATTATCTTCGTCTTCTGGCACTTCATCAACTTCTCCATTTTCGTCACTAAGAGCACCACCTTCGTCTTCCAGTTCGTTGACAAGAGACCCATCATCTTCATCAGATTCGCTTTCACTATCATCCTCAGTAACATTTCGTAATTTTCTGGATAAGTTAAGGTCTGTTTCATCGAGGTTATGTTCCCCTGTGCCACTGTGAACGCTGGACACATCTGACACATCTTCGTCGTCCTCTACATCATCCTCATCTTCACTTTCTACAGCGAGATTTTTGCTAGTATTTTTCTGAGAGAACGAAGTTAGTAGCTGCTTGTACGCGTCCACCTCTTCTTCACTGTCGTCCTCCGGGAGCTCATCCTCTACCTTCCTCCGCTTTCCTATCCTTTTATCAGTTGTGTCAGGGAAAGGCCGTTTAAACTGATCTCTATGTTTAATATCACGACCATTACTAGATGGTTTCTGCTTCTTGCCAGGGGGTTTATTCTTTTTCTGATGTTTTCCACCCTTTTGAGTGAATTTTCGTTTACCTTTCCCACGTGCCATGTTTCAGTCTGTCGTCTGGTTTTGGAATCAAAACAGAGTATTCGCACCTTCGCCTTTGGAGTTTTTCAGAAGGCTGTGTGCTTTTTCGCAGGCAGGTTGTTTTGTTTTTTTTACAGGGTCAGACAACTGTGTAGAAGGAAAGCAGAGATATCATGGCCTAAGCTGGATTTTCCGCCTCCTTTACCAGGTTGTTATCTTTATCTTTATCTGTACCTTTATGTGAAATGTTATCAGTAAAACATTCCCAGGGTATCTTTCCTGCTGTCATCACTTAACCTATCTTCTGCTCACTATAACTTTCGTGACGTCGCATCTTCCCTTGAGAGCAAAAAAATTTGATTTTAGAATATCTACTCGGTACTGTGTAAACTTTTATCTTGTTTTCGGTGCTTTACACTTGTGTAAATGTATGAGGATCTGTTGGAAACCTGTTAAACTGTCTTATGTGTAGGCTGTTAAAGTTACTTTACATACCTTCATTTGACTGAAGTCAGTTCCCCTTGTTATTTTTCTTCTTTTATGTATCCTTAACAGGAGATGTGGAAATATATTGCAGGTTGAGATGTTGAACTGCAAGAAAAGATGAGTTGGTTAAGGAATGGCTCGTTTCGTGCGAGCCTAAGCAGGCGAATTGCTAACTCCCCACCTGATGATGCAGACCCTACTGCATGCTATGAAAGTTTCAGGAAACATTGGCAGCAAGCCAATGAAATTATACAACGCACTCAGGTAGTTTTGCTTTGCCGTTACTACCATTTAATTCTTACTTTTCATGCAATAACTATGTAATTGTTCTGACAATGCAGGCTTCGTCAGCTCCCCTTACCCAGGATGATGTTCTTGGAGTTGTCAATCATTTAGAAAAGATGGCAAATCTTCTTTTAATGGAATTAAAGACTGCGGGAAGCTTTCCAAATGGCCCTCAAGATAATAATTCATCATCTGGCCCTGAGCTTAATGTGTCATGCCCTTCCCTTGAATTTTTACTGAGTGAAAATCTTTTGGAGAAATTGTATTCCTGGAGTGAAATTACGGGCAGGTAAGTTTTGTTATTAGATTCTCTTTTTAAATCTAGAAAAATCAATTATGCTATTGCCAGTCTTAATAATTTTTATAATGATATTTCATGAACAGATATAGCAATGCTGTAAGACTGCAACAACTAAAACTATATGAACAGCTTGTAAGTCATTCTCGCCTCCAGCTACTCTCACATGAGCCATTTCTCAGACCCCTGCTTATGCTTCTGACCTCAAGTGCTAGAGAAGTGTTCCCTTTTGAGGTTGAAAAAAAATTAGTTGTGTTACTTTACCAATTGTGTATAGCTCTGATGCAAAATGTGCAGCTCCTAGATCTTTTCTTCTCATGGGAAGAGGGCAAAACAAAGTAAGTGCATAATTTATTGATTACAATCTCCTCTTACCCTGATTATTCAAGAAAAATATAATACATTAATAAATAATATGTTTACAGCTTTGTTTTATTTTCACTGCTTATTCCATTTGTTCATCGTGAAGAGAGTATTGGCCAGCAGGCAAGAGATGCCTTGCTTTTGTGTATGTCGCTGTCAAAGAAAAATGAAAACGTTGCTCAGTATATAACACAACATTCAAATGTTTGTCCAGTGAGTGTTTGCTGAAGATTTTTTTTTTTTCATGCTTATACTATACTATACTAGTAATCTACTGTTGAAATTTTTTTAATTTGCCATGAAACAGGTGTTGGCTACAGGCCTCAGTGGACTTTACTCTCTTTTACCTAGACAGCTGAGTGTGGAAGGAGACGATTGGCATCAACTGACACCTGATGATGTCACTGATTTGCCAGAATTAGCATCATTTATGAACTCCTTAGAATTCTGCAATGCTGTTGTTCAGGTTGCTCACCCACTTATCAAGGCCCAGATGCTGGAATTTCTCTATCAGGGGTTCCTGGTCCCTGTTATGGGGCCAGCTTTGCTTCAGGTAACTCCTCCCACCCCTCTTAGAAAATATATCGAAAATAATCTAATCTGTTCCTTGTTTTGAAGGTTTTTGTCAATATCTGTATATATTCTTTAAAAATAGGTTCAAACTATATTCTATATGAAGTGAATGAGAGAGCATGGTGGTGGTGGCAAACCTTTAGCCAGGTGCCAGCGGTGTTGGAAGATGATTAAGAAATCATTTATCTACCCATTTTAATTTTAAAATACTTTTTGAGTATAGCAACATTACGAAGAAAGTTTTCTCATTTACATTGTATAGACTATTGTGGTGATTAGCATCATATTTTGTACTCATTTAATTATTGAAGCACAGCAATGAAAACATTTGTTCACCTGCTTTGCTGTTGGTATTTCTATTTACTTAGATATTTTTCTTCCTTTTTCTTGTGAGCTTTTGTGTAAGCAACGTTTGCAGATCTGCTTGCCTGTTTCAAGGCTCTCTTTAAAACACTGTCTTGTGATGAAACAATGCAATATGATCAAATATTATTTCTGTTTCAGTAAAGAAAAAACTCAAATTATCTGCTAATTACATTTAAAGATAATTCTGACTAAAATTTTTTCCTTCTATGAAAATTATACTAACTCTATTCATTTTTTTCCCCTTTTTGTGCCTTTACTGGAAATAAAATTTGAGGCAACACATAAACATCTGTGGTGTTGGAATGTCTGCTATGTTAAGTCGTTCTCTCTGGTGTGGATATGCTTCAACTGTTCTAAGATGTGCTTTTGTTTCTCTGTTGGATGGTGCTTTACCTGCAGGAATCTGTTGGATTGTGCGACGAGCAAATAGACACAGCCCTTGATGCGGTCAGTACCAATGATCCTATGTGCCTGCATCCCTTCGCTAAACTTAATCTCTTCTTTGCAATGGTTCTTGGAATGTCTCAACAGTTATATATTGATATGCTATTTTACGGAGTCTGTGTTTGTTTCTTTATATGTTTGGTATGCATGGTGGTTTTGAATAAGCTAAAATTGTGTAATAAATTGCATCATTTTAAAAGTATTGTAGCCTAACACGTTCCATGCGGGGCCCTTTTTTAGCGCTCTCCCGCAAAGGGGAGGGGGTCCACGTCGCATGGAACGTGTTAATGGGTTAGGTTTGTCCTGGTTTCGCAATGGTTTTGATGTTTGAGGATGTGGAATTTATTTCCTTCTATCATAGGCTGTGGTGTTTGAATGCATCTTATTTTGTTATAATTTTACAATATATATGGTAATTTTGTTTTTATTACATGCTGCAGTCTGCTCTCATGGATGCATGGGTATGCAATATATTAGTGTGTCTGTAGTATTTCTATTTTCATAAGAACACGCAGTTCTTAGTGATGTTCAAATGTATGAATAATTTTTTGCAATTCATATCAAATATTAGCAAATGCATGACAATAGTCTGGTGTTTTGTATCTATTTTTATTTCTTTGCGTGGATGCTAAAGCATTAGAAGTAAAACAACGGTCTTAAAAATAGCTTTGATATGGTTGTTTGTTTCATAATTCCTTGTTAAAATTTTAAACACACTGTGGTGTGTGGAGTGGTATTGGGGCTGTACGCTCTGATGTAATTTTTTTTTTAATTTTATTTTTCAGAGTACACATGAAGATCTTATAGCAGCCACAGCTTATTTAGAACTCTTCATACGCAGTGTGTCAGACCCAGGACTTCTGTGCTCTTTTGTTCGTTTCCTCTTAGAAGATAAATTTGATGGTGAAAGAATTTTGGATCACTTGGTCCAACGTATAAATTCTAAAACTAGGGTAAGGTCACAGCTGGCAAACTGTCAACAATTCTTGTGTTTAAACTTGAAACCTCACCCACAAATAATTATTTTGCTTTTCTTGCCTCAGCTTGGTGTTGTTACTCTTTCACTTCTGGACTCCTTAGTCAGTTTGTATTGTGAGGATGTCATGCTGGAACTTGTTTTCCGTCATCTTGTTCCATGCTCCCATGTTATGGTTTCACAAAGACGCAGAGTTAGAGACAGGGATCCTTACTGTCGTAATGCTGAACGTTTTCTGTCATTAGCTCCCCTCTGTTGTAATGATATCCCTACTGCTCCTCCTTCATTGCCACCAAATGTTTTACCCAGCCCAAAGTTTGGAAATCGGTGAGTACAGAGTTTCCTGAATGCAAGTTGCTATTATTTATCTTGAATTGCTTCATTGTTATAAATAAACATTTTCAGACCGAGGGCATCATCTTCGTGTGATACATTATCGTCGCTTCCTACACCAACTAGTTTATATGGTTTGAGACACAGTGAAAGTCTTTATGCCAATTATCATGCATACCTTTGTGATGCGAGAGCTAAAATTGAAGCATGTGCTAGTGCCTGTGCTAAATGGGTGTATCCATATGATGGCGAGAGTCCACCTTACGAAGCATTTTGTGTACCATCTCCAGAAAAAAGAGCAGAATCTCCTCTGAGTAGAAGTGACGATAAACAAGTTTCTTCCAATGGTGATTCTGATGTCTTGTCCAGCCTAGAGACAGTTAATATAGGGGAATTTGCATCCACTCAAGGTCGCATAGATAAACAGAATCATACTGAATCTAGTGAAAATTCTGATGCAAATGCAGTATCCTATTCTCCTCCCACAAATAGAGAAGAAAAATCTCAGTCTACTGCTAACGACTCAAGTTTACCATCTGTTGGGGAAAGTAGTGGGTATGAGAGCTTTGCCCTTAAATTTTCTTCGGATTCATCTCCTGAAAATGAACCATCCGATGACACTGCTGCAGCCCTGGATGATGGATTACCAGCATCCATGTCTGAAGCTGAAGCTTCTAAAAGTACTTCATTTCTGGATTCTAAAATTGCTGCTGATGGCAAGTGTGTTCAAGAGGGTTCATATATGGATGTATTCAAAACAACGCCTAATATTGGTAATATTTTATGGACATTTCCATTGTTAAGTATTTTCCTCCCCTGTTTTCTGTTGTAATTCTCATTTCTTTTCTTGACTAAAGGTCCTTTCTTGGATGCCATACTTCGCAAATTGGAAAGCATGCTTGACAATGGCTTAGTTGTCAACTTACAGTTAACTGGCCTAATATCTCGTTTAGCAGTACATCCTCAACCTCTGTTGCGGTCTTTTCTGCTCGATCATCTACTTGTTACACAGCCAAGTATTCGATCACTTTTTCAGGTATGGCTGTTTGCGTCTAACATCATCTTTTCGTGAATTTTAAATTATTTTTTTCCCTTTTTTAATTTTGTGTGTGTTTTTAAATGAAATCATGAGCAATTTTTTTTTTAGGTTCTTGGCACCTTAAAGCACCGTATTGATCGAGTTTTGTCAAGTCTACCAAATATTCAAGAACTTGTAGTAGAAGCTCAAGAGTTCCTCGTCAGCAGGGAAGATAAACTTACAAATGCTCGGAGGCTTGCTCTTGAAGCCTCTGCCCCTGGAGCTGACAATGAATTCACCTCTTTACCACCAAACCTTCACCACAGAAATTCTCTCACTAATGAACCTTTTGCTAGAGGTACAATAGTTACAAATTAATCAATTATTTTAGAAAAATGCCATTTATATCTTTTTTTTTTTGTCTGCCATGTTTAGTGAATTAAATATTCATTTAGCATTTGTCATTACTTTTTAGGTGATGGTAAAAGACGCAGTCTGACATCCACTGTGACTTCATTATTTAGAAGGGCTGCACAAGTAGCTCACCCTATAAAGGAGCAATTGGAGAGTGCTGGAGAGACTGGCTCATACAGGTTGGTTTGAATAAAACCCAGCTCGTATTGTTGTGATTTTCAACAATAATTTCCTAAATGGATTTATTTTCCAGGTATTATCATCGGCATATTACTGCACAAAGCTATGATGACAGCAAACGTGAGGATTACATTCGCAATGCAGTTCTTTGTGCTGTTATACTAGATGAATGGCTGAAGGAACTTGCTGCAATAGCTCAGGAGCACTCTATCTTTTCAGCCATTACAGAATTCACCTCAAATAATACAAGGTCATGAAAACCATATCTGCCCAAGGGGAGCTGCCTTTTGTGAGTCAGATTATTTTGGTTTCTTAGCAATGGTTTTCTGAAAAATTTATTTGTATTGCTCAGCTATTTTGCTACTTTTAGCCACTGATTGCTCTTAATTATGCAGGATAGATATAAAACTGTGTTCAAATATCAAAGACTTCATAGACACCTTGAAAACATCTTTTATCATTGTCCTTGTTTTTTTAGTGTGTTCTATCTATACTTGTTTTTATGGATGTTGTGATGAAAATGTCTTTGTCTTTGCACAAATAATGTAATTTAACTTTTCTTGAAAACAAAATTTATTTTTATCTGTATGAAGTATAATCAAAAGATTGCTTGTGTTACGAAAATCATGTAAGCGGAGTTAGTCTTCCTACAGAGAGTAAGGAAGGAAACCTTGTACCTGCATCTCCTCTGTAAAAACCGTCCTTTTGGCTTGTTTGTTGGGAAACTTCCTATATCAGTTTTATTTAGCCATATAGATCAGCAGTGTGTTAATGAACTTTACTTATTTAGTCACTGCAGCAGTCAATTATGAAATTCAAGTAACCGTCTGAAAAAGCATTGGCAACAAACATTGCAATCCTGTACTTGCTCCACTTTTGTCCTGTATCTCTGTATAGTCTAGGTAGGGGTAGATTTTTTCTAGACTTCCTGCTGCTAGATATTGCACTGAATCTTATTTGAAGTACTAATGGCATCATTAGTTTCATCATTTATGAATTAATCTAATAAATTGAATTTAAGTGTTTTGGAATGGGTGACATTTTGATATGTAGTTATCATTGTTGTGTTGTGAGTTATAAGTAATATCTATCACATTATATTCAATATCCTTGATTTTCTGTCTTATGATAAGTAGACATTTCCCTTTCACTTTCTGGTTCAATTAAAGACTCAGCATAGATAACTAATGATAGCTTACAGGACAGATTTTATCTAGATTAAAGCTTCTGTTTGCCTTCTTAAATATTCTTGTTTTGTTTGCGGGTTTTTACGTGATGTGTTGATACTTTATTAATGTGATCTTATCTAGAGTAGTAAATGAGTTACCTGTATGATGTTCCCATAGATTTGTAAAGTGTACAAAAATATTTTATCAACATTTTCTATAAGAAGTTTTAAAGTAATTTGAAATGTCAATGAAACAATGAAAAACAGATTCTGTATTTCTTTGCTTGCCCAACATTATTGATGTTGCAAACAAGATCACAAGGGAATTCAAAACACTTTTTTTTTGTTTTATTTTTTTATTTTTACAGCATACTGTATTTTATTTACTCAACTATTTGTAGCTATGCTGTAGCAGTATTGAGGTGTGTTTGGTTGGTAACAGGAAGCAGCAAAGACTTGTGGAGGTTCCCACTTACCCTGTATATTTTAAGAAGTTCCCATGGTGAATTGTGTATATTGAGCATTAGCAGTCATGTGAATAAGGAGTCCTTTCATTTTCTGATCAAGGCAGAATCATTTGAGAGCAAAAAAGTACATTATTATTATTATTATATCTCCCCTGTGGACAGGATTACTTACACTATCTAGATTTGTCACAAAATTATGGACACATGCTTAAAAGTTCGTTTGCTCAGTCAGATGCCCTTTAGTTTAATACGGCTAAACAGTACTTCATTGCTTCTGTTGTTGACCAAAATGTTTTTGTAAGATATGGGAAAAAATATGTGCCATTCCTCGATATATTTTTTTTTAACATATTACTTGTGTTATGTGCAATAGCAAAGTATTTTTTTCTTTGGTGTTGAACCTATACCTATTACATTGTTGTGAATTGTTTTACATTTTAACCCTTTCTCTGACTATGGTTGGATCCCAAACTGTTACTTATCCATCAGGATGTTTTTCTTTAAATTGTTGTTAGTGATGTTTTATCATCATTGGTATGCGGGGTAAGAGGCTTTACTATTTAACAATGTTAAAATTTATTTTTTATGCTAATTGTTTGTATTAAAATCTGCACAAATGTATATAAATTGTAATCTATGTATATGACTGGGTTTTATTCCTGGGGAGTTGTTTGAGAGTCAAACCCCATGAGTGTGGCATGACTTAATTGTTTAAATTCTTTTATACATTGTACATTGAATCTTCTTTGATCTTTAAAGAAGTTAATATATTTGTTACGATTGCTGTCCTGTAAATATTTTCTTTTCAGTCAGGTAATTACCAAATTCTATGCGTTTGGCATTGTTTGTATTTTTACTATAATATAGTTGACAAATTATACCTGTGCATCTGTACAAAGTAAACTGCTTTGCTGGACCACTAATATTAACTATCTAATTGGCTTCGCACACAATCCGAAACTATACTGCACTATAGCCGGGAATTTAATCCGACCGGGAAAAGTCCGAGAAAAGTCCGGGAATTTTGCATTTTGCATCCTTCAAAAGGCCGAAGTCGCCCTACATTTATATCCAAACGCTTTGGGTTGAGGCACTCTTTAGGCGACACGAGCCGCATATGTCCCCCGGGGGGACAAGTTCCCTGAGCGTAGGAATGTAGGAATCCCCCATACCATCGATGGGGGGTGGGTGGGGGGGGCCTCGAGCCCTTGTGCATAGTTTTTATACCCAAGCTGCATTGTGGTGCAGGGATGCGTGGGCTAGAATGTCAGTCGGTCCGGCGAGAAGGGCGAGAAGTACTGAGCACCTTCACTGAAAACTGGGGAGAATAAAACTGAAAATCACGGTTGTGTGTTTATTGTCCTTTTGGATACAGGAGATTCACTAATGAAAAGGCTGCAATTTGATACTTTTAATGTCAGATGCCTGTGCTTTAAAGTAAGACACAACTGATTACTTAATATACCCATTTCTGGTAATACAAGGAGACACATTTGTAAGGAACCGGTGCTAAGGATACTTCTCAATAAAAATTAGCCTACGTTCGGAGAGGAACATGTGTTACATTCGGTTAATTGTCTCTACAACATGTTTAAATTTTGTTAATCACATTGACAAAATCGAGAAGGATGGCTTTTAAAGCCTGAAGCCATTCCCCAACAAATAGTAAAAAAGAAAAAAAAAACAAATAAAGAAAGAAAAAAAATGCATGAGACAACTGTTAACAATTTTTTTCTTTTCAGTCAAACCGACTAGATTATTTGATTATTTAAAGGTAATCAAATAAATAATGAGATTAGTTCTCTTTCCCAGTTTCCATAAATTAAATTGGAGCAATTTAAGATACTATAAAATGATTACAAAAAGAAATAACAAAATCCTGTGAACAATTTCATACACAAATTTAACAAGGCAACAACTTCACACTAAAAGTAAAATACTTCAAAAAAGAAAATAATAATAATAATGGCAGTTCAATACTGATCTATGTCTAATACAAAAGAGGGAACCATTAAAAATCCTGGGAGATCCAAAACATAACTTTAGGCATGTATAATTGAATAATTAAGGCAAGATGGCATTCTCTAGCAAAGGAAATGGGTTAGACCCCAAGGCAGTGCCAAAAGCCTTGTGCGAGTAGAGATAGCAAGGCACATGCCCTGAAAAGGACATTATTTTTCACACCTGACCCTTCACAAATTGCAGAGAAATGTGGTTGTATAGCTAAAGATACTGTTATAGATAGATATAAAACCAGTTTCTACAAGACACCTATCCATGGAGAAGCAGCATCTTAATCTGGGAGAATATTAGACTTTGAATTGTACAATCCATGGGAGGAACAGTAAAATAATTCTTATGGTACTCTTAATACATTATAGAAAGTAAAATGCAGTCCAAATATGACTGCATTAGTGGAAAAAAGAAAATAAAAAAAAAAAAAACATTCCAGGCAAAGCACAACTGAACTTATCCTCTAGGATTAACTGTATATTTTCATTCCTTGCATTTCTACAGCCTAATAGTGGGCAAAATGGATGTGTGCTTCATGACCGGTAAATTGTTACTCACTAGTCTAAAACTTTTTAAACAAAATTTTGAATCCTAACAACAATTAAAAGGCTTTAAGCATCATATGCTACTTTCAATAACTTGAAAACAAAATGCATTTGGTCTCCAAAATAACAAAATTTAAAACAAACTGAAATACTCAAAAATAAAATACAACAATAAACAGTAGCAATGTTTTTTTTTTTTTTTTTTTTTTTTTAAATAAAAGGAGAACTGTAATAGTAAAAAATTATTCTTAACCGTTTTAGCACAGATTCTTATCTACTAATAGATATCATTAGATACCTAGGGCATCATTATTCTTAAATTTATTCTAGCTTACACATTTATACAAACTGCAGGTGAACTAGAAGCAAACATTCATAATATTAGATATAATGTACATAGTGGTAGAAGTACTAAACAAACAGAAGACAAAGAAAATAAAGCGAGCAGTGTTGGGGCTTGATTAGATAGAAAATAAATTAGACTTCAACACATTTTTGTAGAAGTTCACAAAATAATAGCACCAGACAATAAATTACAAAAACACATACAATGATTAAAAAGTAATTTTACAATGATGAAAAACAAAAAACACATTATATCACAGATATCCAAACAGTCATGATTCATGAACTCATGTTCCTCCACTGACTAGACTAGAGTGCTGTGCTCACCAAGTTTACATATGTATTTGGAGAGAAAATCCAGCATGGATATGACAATAAAGCCGATTAGTCTTTCACATAATCTGTTCTCACGTGTAAAACAATTATGTGGAGTGACAATGATTTTAATTATGGCTAAAATAATCAAGAATAACATGACAAGAGTGGAAGCTCGATGTGCATATCTGTGCATACTGAAAGCTTTGTTCAGATCAGATTTCATAAATAGGCTTTCAAAACCTTCAAGCAGTTTAAGTTCAATACTGTGGGGGAGGTAGAAAAGACCGCATTGCCTGAACAAGCAGGAGAGTGTCTTCCAGTGCTGGAAACAAGAAATAATGGTTAGATTAAATATGAAATAAATAACCAATATGAAGAAATCAATGGGAAAACAAGAGTGAGTAAAAACTTACTTTTTTGCAACATTTCTGATTGTTTACCATAAGGCTTACACATGGATGGTCTGATGCACATTTTCATGCGGTGCAAATTTCTCATTACCTCAGCAAATGCACGAACTATTTTCTCCTGACCACCTGAAACATTAGAGTGGAAAATAGGCAAATTTTTCACACACTTCCAAGAAACAAAAATACCTGACCAACTCATTAAAGCATTACCTTCCATGTTAGACCTTTTGTAAGAACCTTGATCCTCATGAGAGGACCATGCCCCATTATGAAGGGCTAGAAGATCTTTATTAGAGCTTGAAAAGTTATCCAAATTGTCTAAATTTGACCGAAGAAAGTCAGTAAGTTTTGGATCTAGCATTGTGGGGAAGTGATCTAGTAGCTTTTGCTGTTGCAGAAGTTTCTGATTTTGAATTTGTTGTTGCTGTTGTTGAAGCTGTTGGAGCTGTAACTGAATTTGTTGTTGGTGTAACTGCTGCTGTTGTTGAATTTGTACTTGTTGAATTTGTTGTTGCTGCTGTTGAAGCTGGAGTTGGAGTTGTTTTTGTTGATTTTCCTGTTGCAGATTGCGAACAGCTTTCTCAGCCAGTAGTTGTTGTTGCTGGGCAGCCACGGCAGCATTTAAAAGTTGGGCCCGAGTAGGTGCAGGAGTACTACTTCTGCTAGGAATGTTTGTGGCAGCAGCAGCAGCTGCTGCAGCAGCAGCCTTAGCTCTACTCAATTCAAGCATAGCATTGACGGTTTTTAAGTCTCCCAATGATTGACTTCCCATATCTAAAGACATGTTGCTCTAGAAAATCAAAGGGTAGGATGTTAAAATAAGAAACAAACAGAGCAAAATGAGAATAAGCTGCAATAGAACATACTTGCGAAAAGTCAGTTGAAGATGAACTTTTAGAGTAAGGTGCAGGAGTTCCAGTACTTGCTCGCAACATATTAGCAGCATCGGCAAGTGACTGTGGTAGCTGGCCTACATATAATTCATATTATTAGTTGCATGAATTGAAACACTTTGGTCAAAATAATGGCCGTGGTTGAACTGGGGCTGAATTTACCTCTTGGAGATGATTTGTAATCTTGATGCTGCCTCTGGGATACTGGAAGAAGGTCCTTCAATCCTTTAGATGATTTATCTGAGATATGGCAAATTAATTATTGGATAATTTATTAGAATTCATGTCAAAATAATGAGGAAACCGTAAAATCAAACACAGAACTGTCTGTAAATTGTGTTGCCCATGAAACAAACCATTATTATCAGGTATTGGGTGGTATGATGGCATTTGACTTTTGTAATATCGACACTCAGGACAGTTTTGAACTACTTCATAAATAAACTCTTTTTCCATGCCAAAGTATTCTCTTCCAATTGTGTAGGATTCCATAACCTGGAGAAGAGGAAAAGAAATTCATATTTTCAAAAGGATTATTACAGTATACCAAAATAAATATGTTAAAGGTTTACTCACTGCCCTCACAGTAGCCTCTACATTCAAATGCATAGTATGAGGTCTGTTCATATGCTTCAACATCACAGCATTCGCAAAATGTTCAAATGGCAAAATAAGTTTCCCATTTTCTCGATGCACCAAACGTCCTTGTGAGTCAAGAGTTACTCTTGATGCCATCATTCTGAGAGGAAACAGAAGATATATTTTGTGGCATACAATATCCTAAACATATTCGACAGGCAAAAGTTTTTAGCTCTTACTGTAAATAAGCTGCTGCATTGGGTATCATAGCAGCTTCTTTCATTTCAGCAAAGCACTGCAATAGCTCTACTGAATTCCATCCTTTAGGTTGCAGATACATTTGCAAAACTGTATACAGTTTTTCAGTGATGTATGAAGTACCAAAAGGTGTGCCTGTGGCGGTTGATTGAGTATTGGAAGATGACCCAGAGATAGATGTTGATGTCCCAGCAAGAATTGCAGAATTTACTCCTGATGCTGTAACTGATGGGCTGACACCTGTATTCATTCCAGCCTCTTTAGCCATTATTGTCTTCATCATTTCAGCGAGGTCCATGTTTTGTGATTTCAAAGTTACAGAATCTGGAAAATATAAGAAAAGTTAGGAAGGTTGTAGAAAAATTTGGATAACTGTCACAAGAAGCATTGGTCAAAGTTTTACAAAAGTAATGCATGACAGCCGTTTCAGTTAAATTTTTAAATATTTAAAATATATGATGTTAAACTGTAAAATTATTTTAAATCAGAAATCAAATATTTTTAAAGTAATAATAGAAGAATAGAATCAGTTCTACGAAGTAACCATGGTAACGGTAAGCCGTCTAGCCGGCCGACAACGCCGATTTAACGGTTTAACGGGCACCTTTACGCAACACAATACCTCAACATAACAAAAAAGATTCAGAATAACGGGTAGGCCACACCAGACATTCCTCACCCCAGAAGAATATTTTAAAATAGGACTTACCTATGAAACAAATCGATTAAGTTTCACAGGCCTACGCCCCACCACACTTAAAGGCGTCTTAGCATCATACCTGAGAAACAAACGGGTGAACTTTGTATTTTAAGTGATAGTTCAATAAAATATAATACCAAAGCCGTACAAGAAATTACTCCAATACGTCCTTACCGAGAGAAAAAGAGTAAATTAACACTCAAAGCTCTGTTTGTAGTATCAAAGTCGCTAAGTTTTTGTTTACTTCTTTTTTCTGCTATCGGGTGTACCTAGGGCAGAGAAAATAAGCACCATCTAAATCCATGAAGCCGTGGTCGAACTCAAACTTATCTTGCATTTCTGAAACGAAAGTTTTTCACATGAATGCGGTGTTTAGTGTCTAAAGAAATTGAAATGAAAATAGATTTTTTTAGTAACATCCCCGCAGTTAAACCAGTGAAACAGTGAAACGTACTTTTTAAAAATCTACTTGACTTGAAAATTTTTCATGCAAGACATATATACTCTGGCCTGGCCTTGTTATTGTTGTGAAAGGCCGTGTTCCACCACAGTGTAGTGTGTATCTCTTTTACTTATGTTTTGTGGAAATTGTGAAATTATATTGCCTCCTACTGGTGCTTCTAACTTCTCTTCGTTGCGCTACGTTTTCTAGAATTATTTATACTGGTTTTCTTCGTGGGCCTATTTCGTAAGGGCTGACTACTCTTCCAGTTTGATTTAACCTCTTGAAGGTTGCTTTGTGCTGGGTAAAAAGTGGGATTGTGAGTTCCGTTCATTGCAGATTTCGTCAGTTGTAATCCTTGTGCAGGCAGAATCGTCGAAGTCATGGTTAGTTTCGGTACCTTTCTTCCCTGTTAAATTTTACTGTTATATTTCTTAACCTCATATGCATGTGTAGTGTCACTACTGTATTGCCCATGTCAACAACAATTGGAACATCATTAACTCCTTGCAACGAAACAAATCTTTTGAAATCTAAAAGTTTTCTTCATGCCGTTAATACTCAAACCTACATTAAATGTTAATTTGCAGGAGGCTGAGAAGAGAGCACACCATAATGCTCTAGAACGCAAACGCCGTGATCATATAAAAGACAGTTTTAGTAGTTTGAGAGACTCAGTTCCTGCTCTTCAAAATGAGAAAGTTGTAAGTTTGCAACATGATTTACCTAGAGGTATCAGTCTCTTACTCAAATCAGCTTTCTATTAATCATGTTTATCCATACAGGCCAGTCGAGCTCAAATATTAAAGAAAGCATCTGATTATATTCAATACATGAGGAGAAAGAACAATGCACATCAGCAAGATATAGAAGATTTGAAAAGGCAAAATTCTCTTCTTGAGTCTCAAAGTAAGCAATTAAAATTTGGATAGTTATCTCTCTTATATCAAATTTATGGTTTTATTTATTTTCCATGCATTGTCATTTCCAGTCCGTACCTTAGAAAAGGCAAAGGCAACTGGGAACTTTGCAGCAGAGTCAAGTGAAGGTTTATATAAGGGTGACTCAAGAGAGTATCAGGATTCTGAGTCTGATATTTCTGACACAGAAGTCCCTCGTAATCCTCGACGCAAGAAGCTGAAAGTTGCGGGTGTTGGCCTTGGGTCTCTGTGAAATGCCCTTGTACAAAACGAATTGTGACAAAAAAAATGACTTTCTGTTCACATTTTGAAAGCAAAAGTGCACATGTTGACCAGCTGAGGATCAGGGAGAATTGGGCTAATTTTATCTCTATTGATCTCTATGTATATGGTCTTTTTATTTTCTATTGCATTATTAATTTGATAAATACTATTGTTCACTATGCATAAAAGTAATCTACCTCTGTAATTTCTGCGCAATTGTTTTTGTAAATATTTTGTTCAGGGGGATACACAGTTGTAATTCAATCATAAGGAACTATATAGCTGTGTGCAGACCAACTGTTAAATGATAAGAAAGGGAAAAATTTAAACATTCAATTGTTGCAGGTGAAGAATTCTTTCTTATTTCAGGTATGTAGTTGTAGAATTTTGTGCATTTTTCATGTTTTCTCTAGCAATGCAACAGCATGCGTCTGTGATACACTTTTAAAAATATCTCGTCATGCTTGTCTTGTTCTAAAATACTAGGACCAAAATCACAGCTTTTTGCATTGCTGTGTTTTGTGCTTCATTCTCATGGACCTGAGTCATGTTGTTTTAAAAAGTGGGTTTCTGCTGAGTTACCAACTCAATCAGGTTGTTTTTTGTTTAATCACATTTTAGTTTGGCCTTTCCTATTCAAGCAAAGTATCCTACTCATTCTTGCTTATTTTTATGTCTCTGTCCCTAACCATTAATGTTTGTTCTCTTTTATTATTTTGCTTGGAATACTTAAAATATTTTCAATTATTCAGTGGTATTTCAGTAAGAATGAATGAAAAGCAAACTCATTCATTGATATCTATTTCTGTTTGCACTGTTTCTTTCCCACTGACTTGAGCTCTTGTGGGTGACCATAGTGCTTGATGACAAATCTTTTACCTGCAGGTGAGATATTTATCTCAGTTATGTACTATGTGACCTTTGCTTCCATTTTAAGCTGAAGTGACATAGTCTCTATGAACTTTTCGTGTAAAATATTGTTTAGATTTAATTGATACAAGCTCAATCCAGATAATGTAACACATTCAACAAATTGTAATCATCAGAAAAGGATGTGCATATTATTACTAGATTTGATACTGTATCAATAAATTTCTGTAGGTTTTTTCAAAATTTGTTATTTATTTAATTCCTTTGTACGCCATTATTACTTTGGTGGTGGAAGGGTACCTTTAAATAGTTTAAATTTCTTGAAGTATTTCTGGATTTCTTCTTTTGGATGTGGTTTTACAGCTATACAGGTAGGAATATTCTCTGGTTGTTCAATCCAAAGCTTATGAAGGACACCGCCCTCCTCAAGTTTGACGGACAACTCTCGTAAGGAGACTTCACTATCAGCCTTGAAAGAGAAGCATTAATCAAACAAGTGCAATAAAGAAACAAGAGATTAGTAAAACTTTCCAAAACTTACTTCCAGCACAACTTTCCTCATATTATCTAAGTCTGAGAGGTATACTTTCATGTGCTCGTCATCGTGGTTTAAGTGGGTTACAGCAGTGCAGGCATGACATGCTTGAGCAATCAATGCCCCAATAGGCCATCCCAATTGACTCAAGAGGTCTCCTCTGACAACAATATATTGAACAATATTTGCCATATTGAAACTGAAAATATATTTGTGATTAAGACAGGGATATAAGAATTTACGGTGTGTATTTGTTGCTCATAAAAACTATTAGACTGCCATTCTCATGTTTTTTTTTGTTTTTTTTTACCCTTACCAGAATTTAGACGTGCCTACTTTGATTGATTTGGTCGATGAAACTGCCACACATAGTTTTTATTAGAAAATAGCTAAGAATGGGAATTCATTAAAAGACCACTGATCTGTACACGTAGGTAATGATAACCAACCGAAAAGGATAATAAAAACAAAGTGCAATTTCTCATCTATTGCCTGAACATGTATGTTTCTCATATTTGTATATCTTCGATCTGTATATAATCGTTTCCGTCAGTTGGAGGTTATGTTTCTGTCTGTGCCTCCTGTAGCTGCTCAGGAAAACGACGTGCTTTAAGTATTAAATCCTTAATATCTTCTCCCAGTAGTGATATCAAAAATATATAATTAATATGAGTGACTTGTATGGATCAAGTAGTGATTCCAAGCTTGGAGAAGATGCTAACAAAGAGAAAATACAAGAGGAGCTACAACAACTCACAGCACTATCAGAACTGCAAGCTCAGGTGAGAGGTTTGATAACTTTTATCCCTTCGTCTTCTGTAATTTCTAATGACAACATGGCATATGGATAAAATAAATCAAATGGAACTATGCTGTGGGCTTGTCAGTTCTAATTATATTTGTGCCCTTTGATTTTTCAGGTTGTGGAGTTTACGGACGTATGTTGGGACAAATGTATGGGCACCCCAGGATCAAAGCTTGACTCAAAAACTCAGACTTGTATGCAAAACTGTGTCGAGAGATTTTTGGATGTAACAATGTTTGTTACTAATAGATTTGCCCAAATTGTTGAAAAGAATCAATCAATGAGATGAATTTACTGTCTGGTAGATTTGTCTAGTTTTCATTACATTTTCCAGTGCGCGGACAGTTAACTAGGTTGTCTTTATCTATTCTATTGTTGATGGTACCTCTGAATAATGTTAAATGTTAGAACCTATCATTCAGCAGTAGGCACATGATTATAAACAAATACTTTACATTTCATGTTGTATTAAACAAGGTAAAATGAACTGCTCTTTTCATTCTCTGCCCTCCACATGGCCTCTGGGGCTCCTATAAAATCAAAACAGATTTTCTCTTGAATGTTTCTTCCCCAGCTGTAGTCCTCACTTTTGTACTTGACGTTGCATAGCCCTGTTCCAAGGAGGAGCTCTGGCTCACTACAGCAGAGGTCCGATTTGGGCTCCAAACTACCCCCTTTTGATGGCCTCTAAGGCACTTCACAGATGGAGCGAGGGTAACGCCGACATTTTAACTGCCGGGCTGCTTTATAGCTTCTTTAGAGAGGAGAGCCGCCTTCAAGCCGTCCCAGCCTGCCGACCAAAGATCGCTCTGGTACCCCCGTCCTTTCTGCACTCATCGGGTACTGCTATATGTACTCTTGTCGCGTTGCGCAACTCTCCGTGTCCTCTGGGCTGGGGTGTCAGGAGTCAGCCCCTCACCTCTTGGCCAAACCTCTTGGATGAGCTCACACCCGGACCCATAAATATATCATGAAATATGGTCCGCTACGGCTGCGCGATCGCGATCGAGTGGTGCTGACAACCTGTGAGTGATGCGCTCACCAACCCCTCCAACCCTCCCTTCCCTCCCGCCGGCGGCCTAGGGCCTTGCCGCGTCGTCGGCCCATCCCCAGCCTGGCTCTGGTTGGAGGAGCAGCGCCACCGTGATAAGGTGTGGAGGGGAGGGAATCCTGAGTCCTGGCCAGGCGAGGCGGTCAGGCGGTCTACTCCCGAGGCGTAGCCAGTCAGGCGGGCGTGTAGGGGCAGGGGCTAGGGGCGGCCAGGGGGTAGGGGAAAGGGGAGAGCCGTGCGCCGCCCCGCCCCGCCGCGGGCCACGCGTTCTCCCCCTTCAGTCTTCTCGCGTCGCACCCCGAGAGCCCAGCCGCAGCGCAGGCTGGCGCAGGCCTCGCCGTCGCGGGTCCCACAATGTCGGCTTGAGGCTGGTCCGCGACAGGACCAGGACAGGCCTCGCAGTGCTTCTCATCGGGGAATGGCAGAGGGTCGGCTGGCGGGAGCAGGTGAGTGAGCTTCAGCCCCCGGGCCGGGCCAGCCGCAGGCACGGGTGTAGGAGGGTTGCCTACTCGCCCTGGGTCGTAAGGCGCCATGGCTGGAGATGTGAATCCTACCCGCCCCCATTCCTGCTTGCGGGCCAGCGTACCGGGTGTTTCTTTGAATGCGTAACAGTGTTGCGGGTTTGCCTACCCTATTCGCCCGTAAGGCGCCATTGCCCCTGCAGCGCTGGAGAGTATGCAATCCCGCAACACTGTTACGCATTCAAAGAAACACCCGGTACTCCACCTATTCGCTGGCCACATAATTATCCCCCGGAATCAAATGTCAAAGGCGGTTCAGGGCACGGTTAAAACACGTCTGATATGGAGACTGGACCTCAGCCCCAGTGAGATCTCTCGACGGTCGGAGCGCGCGGTCGTGGTGCCCCCGTGAAATTCGCTATTTTAGAACGCTGTGAGTTTGTTGGCCGCTGTCCTCTCACAGTGCACAGGCCTCCGGCGCGGCACGGCGGCCTCCTGCTGGGCGCTGCTAATTCAATTTGAGACTGGCTTCCCGCCGCCCCACGCCCGCTCCACACCACCCGCACTGCCCACCTGTCACCCGCCCCCGACCGTGCCCCTACGAGGTGAGGCGCGGGGCGCGGCGCCTGCCTCCCCGTGCCGCCGGCGCCGGCCCGGGCGGGGTGCGATGTAGTTCTGTGTCGGGCGTATCGGGCTACCCCCGACTAAATACGGAACGGTTACTATTTTTTCAGGAGGACGGGCAACGGGTGCGACCCTGGCGGGCAGGGGGAGGAGGGAGGCGACCTCGGCGAGGGTAGACCAGGCCGAGGCCCAGTAGGCCGCGGCCCGGCCGCACCGCCACTACCTGAGCGCACCCCGCCCCTGCAGCCATGAGCGACTCGGGGGACACGGAGGCGGAGGGCTCGACCGCCAACCTGGCGGAGCGCGGGGAGAAGAGCGACTCGAAGAAGAAGATCATCCGTCTCCTCACCGTCATGGCGTACGTGTCGTCCGTGTCGGGGGCCGCCTTCATGCTGTCCATGTACTACCTGTTCCTGTGGGAGCCCAAGGTGGCCGAGCACCACCTGCGGGCGGACCCGAACTCGCACCAGGCGCTCGCCCTGCAGGGCCACCACGGCGGCGCCCCGATCCCGAGGGACTACTGGCAGCTGAGCCCGCACGAGGGGCACTCGCCGTACCGGCCGCCCGGCACCCCCGAAGCGTTCCCCATGGGGTCGTACCGACCTCCGGGCCCCGGGCCCGGCTCGCCCACGGGCGCTCACCAGCGGCCCTACCAGGACCTGACGCCCATCTGGATGCATGCACCCCCGGGCCCGCCGCCCCCGCGGCCGCACAGCCTCAGCCAGGTGCGGTCCGGCTCCGTGCTGGTCGACAGGATCGCATCCTTCGCTGGGGCGCCGCCGTCGGAGTCACCCGCTGTGACGTCCACGCCACCGGCGTCGGTAGCGCCCGAGACGCGTGCACCCACCAGCTCCCCCGTCACACTGCACCGCCGGCGCCCCATCATCCCGGCCGCACCGGAGGTGGCGCAGGTGGTCGCCAGCGGCCCTCCGAGCGGCCCCGAGAGCTCCCCGGCCCCGGCCCCCGTCTCTCCCCCTGCCGCGCCCTCGCCCACGCCGTTTGTGTCGACGCTATCCTCTGCGGCTCCGGGGCTCCCGGGGTCGACGACAATGTCACCACGACCGCCGGCGCCACAGACGGTGACGCCCACGGCCCCCGTCCACGTGCTTCCGCAAACCACAGAACTCTCGTCTCGGGCACCGGGGCCGCCGCCTTCCACCGTGTCGGCCGCCCACCGGGTCGGCGCCAGCGAGACGACGACCGGGACCCCGAACCTCCTGCTGGACGTCGTCGTCACCACTGCCATACTCCAGGCCGACGCCGCCCTGGTCAAGGAGTGACGCCGCCGCAGCAGCTCAGCACGGCCAGCAGGTACGTAGGCGTCGCACCACCATGTGACGGGGAAGGGGGTTGGAGGAGGGTCGACAAATCTGGCAAATCATATGTGACGGCCACGCCACGTTGGCGCGGAGCTGCAGCGGGGCCCGCCCCGCCCCAGCGGGCTGGGCTGAGGGGGATTACAGAGGAGCCCGGCGCGGCTCAATCACATTACAAGCGGCTCGTGGAGGTCGTACCCCCGCCGCGCCCTGCGCCATGCAGTGCATGCCGCGTAATACCCCCGGGGCATGGCGATGTGCCCACCCCAACTCACCCACTGGCGGCCGCCCCCCTCCCCTCCCCACAGACCGCGTCGATGACCCCCCCTTGTCTTTCCAAAGACGACGGCCACTTTTAAGTGCCCTGAAAGCCCTCTTAAGGAGTTTGCGTCCCGGCCACGGTCCGTGTCCCAGTTCTAGGGTGCAGTGTTTCTCCAGTTGGCACCGCTGGAGGCGGCGGGGGAAGGGGCGGGTGGAGTGCCGTGGCGCGCGTGCGCCCTGCGCCCCAGCGGGGCGGGGCCCCAGTGGGGCCGGCTGTGGACCAGGCCATCGATTAGCGCCAGGGAAACACAACGCGCCGTGGTCTGCAGGCACGCACCGCCTGGGACACGTTGTGTTTGACTCGTCCTGTCGGGCGGCACGTCGATCCAGTCCGACCCGGGGGAAGAGAGCAAGGCGAGGAGCTGAGCTGCCGGTGCCAGGGTGAGCGAGTAGAGCCCCGCCGTCACGTCGCGCCCCTTCGGCCCCGCGCGGCGCGCGCTGGAGCCCAGCGCACCTAACCTCCCTTGTGGGTGGGGTGCATTCCAGGGCGTCGCGGCACCTATCGGCCAACTAGGAGCACTATATATACCGTATGTATTCGTGTGTCCCGTCTGATTCTCTCAACGTTTCGACAACGTTAAAGGTCTTCCCTGCCCGCGTAAAAAACTTATCCGTGTTTTGGACGCATTTTCGTCATTTTCCACTAGTCTGATAACGACCAGCATACCACGAATATACGACGAAGTATCGAGGTATTTCGTCGTGCCTGAGTCGTACGGTGGTCGTGGCACTGGTCAAATTCACGACCAAAATGCGACGAGAAAACGGCGACCCATACAGCGCCGGCGCTGCCGGGCACCGTCGTATTCGCGTCGTTTATTCGTCGTATTCTGGTAGCGGAAGGGGAAAGAAAGAAAACGGTCGGCCGCCGGGAGACGGGCTTGAACCGGCGACCACACAGTCCCCACGCTGCGACGGTATCCACCTGGCCAGGGAGGACACCTGGAGGCAGCGCGGCCGGAACAGCATCCCATGCTGACCTGTGCTCTCTCGACACGATGCCCACTCTCAGCGTTGAAGATTGAGACTGGGGTCAACTGAGCACTGCTTTATGAGTAACATCTCGACACAACTTTTCGGAACAGCCAGTTGGTGCTCGCAAGCTTAAAAGTTGTGCTCAGTTGACCGCAGTCTCAATCTTCAACGCTGAGAGTGGGCATCGTGTCGAGAGAGCACAGGTCAGCATGGGATGCTGTTCCGGCCGCGCTGCCTCCAGGTGTCCTCCCTGGCCAGGTGGATACCGTCGCAGCGTGGGGACTGTGTGGTCGCCGGTTCAAGCCCGCCTCCCGGCGGCCGACCGTTTTCTTTCTTTCCCCTTCCGCTACCAGAATACGACGAATAAACGACGCGAATACGACGGTGCCCGGCGGCGCCGGCGCTGTATGGGTCGCCGTTTTCTCGTCGCATTCTGGTCGTGAATTTGACCAGTGCAACGACCACCGTACGACTCAGGTACGACGTCGAAGGAACGGGAATACGACGAAATACCTCGATACTTCGTCGTATATTCGTAGTATGCTGGTCGTTATCAGACTAGTGGAAAATGACGAAAATGCGTCCAAAACACGGATAAGTTTTTTACGCGGGTGGTACGACCGCGGAGTCATACCCGTCGCGCGATAAATCGCTCGTAACGGTCGGGTAAGCCCTGCTCCCCTCCCCTCCCCACCCTCCACCACCCTGACCGCTGATATCAGATCAGATTCGTCCCCTATCACGCGCCGCCGCTCTCGCGCCTTCAGCGGAAAGCCTAGCAATGCATCCTGGCATGTCTCGCCTTGACCCGCCGAGTGGTGTCGTCTCCGCACCCCGGGCGGGGCGGGGTCGGGCGGGGCGGGGAGGCCGCGGGCCGCGACAAGCCCCTGGGAGCGCAGCGCCCTGACCTAGATAAAGGCATGGCCATGTTGTGCCGTGCCCCCCGCCCTCCCCTCCCCACCACATCTGGCCCCACCCCTGCCGACATGCATTCGACAGGGGGGTAAAATAATGTTAAATCAAAGGCGCCGTGGCGGCCGGGCCGGCTCTGTACCGCTGATGAGGCGAGGCGAGAGACCCGTGTAAACAGCCTACCGCGGGGAGGCGCTGGCCTCCCTGATCGTAAACACGCGCGGACATGTCAGCGAGCGACGTGCTCCGTGCCGCCCCGCCCCTCCATGAGTTAAAGCCTCGGGTGCGTTCGGGCCGGCGCCGACAAAGGAGCGTGTTTATATCGAGCCGACGGCTAAGTGCCATGGAGTGGTACAGCACCAATTTAATTTTAAAATATAGTGGAATAAATAACTCTGCACTTATGCTCAACTTGCTAAGTTGTCTCACCGAAAGACAAAAAGTCACGACTGACTCTATCTTAAGGGCAACTGATTCTGACGATATGTTGACCTCATCACCCCCTAAGGCGCATCAAAATCCCTCGCGAGGAGCATACGTGGCCTACGCTCTGGGGCGGGGGGCGCCCGGCACGGTGGCCGGTCGGTCAGGCAGAGCCGCAGCGCGCTGGTGCGCGATGGGTTGCCTATAGCGCGTATCGCAGGCTGAACGGGCCCCACACCCACATGGCTCTAAACCCACGCCTACAATTTTAACGAAAAAACGGGTGAAGGACGCACGTCACCGTTAACGCATCGAGTGCTTCGACGCCACTTGTTGGTCACACGCTCCCGTGTTAAATCATAATAAGGGGATAAAAACGCCCCACACCGAAAGTGTTTAGAACTGAAATAGGCCGATGTTATCGATGTTGCTTCAAATGCAATGCGCCGCTGACTGCACTTCTTGCTGTCTAGGTGGACCGGACCGGCCGTGGGGCGCGCAGGGCCCAGGACGTGAGCGCGGGCCGCGCGGGCTGCTGCTGTGACCCTGCCCTGCCCTACATGAGCGCGGGGGACATGGCCGCCGCCGGGGCAGCCGCGACGCCGCCGCCAACCTAACGCAGCCCCGCACCGCCGTCCTCGCGCCCTGCGGGCCCGCTTCCGTAGCGCCCGGGGAGCCCGGGGCCCGGCGAGCGGTACGGTGTTGATGTGCTGCTCCAGAGTGGCGCCGGCGGCGCCCTGAGCGCCCGCCCCGCCCCGAGGCGGTGCCCCCCGAGCGCGTCACGTTGGCAGCCCCGGCCCCTCCGCCATGAGCAGCTTTCGCGGCCTGGGCGGCCTGGGCGGCCTGGGCGGCAACGGCGGCATGGATAGCCTGAGTCTGACGGTGCCGCTGACGCCCCATGTCGGCTCGGGCGGCGCGGGCGGGGGCGCAGCCAGCACTGGCCCGGCCGAGGTACGCCTGGCGGGCGTCGACACCAAGGAGAAGATGTACGAGCCCAAGCAGCGCAAGAAGCTGGTGCGCGTGCTCACCGTGGTGGCGTACCTGTTCTTCGTGTCGCTGGCGGCCGCCATGCTGTCCCTGTACTACGTGTTCCTGTGGAACCCCTCGTCCAAGCACAGGCACCCGACGGACGACCAGCTGCGGCAGCAGGAGCAGATGGCCCTGCGGGAGGTGCAGCGCATCCAGGAGCTGCGCCGCCAGCTGCAGTTGCAGCATCTGCAGCTGCAACAGCGCCAGCTACGCCAGCTGCGCCAGCAGGAGCAGCTGCCGTGGACCAGCACGTTCTCCCCCGACTATGTGGACCTCACAGGTAGGCGCGGCCGGGGCTGGGGCCGGGCAGTCGTGCTGGTGGGTGGCAGCGGGGCGGAGGTTTGGCAGTTGGGATACCAGGACAATAGCGTGCGCAAACACTCAAAAAAGGATGACGTGAAGAGCGGGGCGGGGCTGGGCGGGGCGCGCTCCGCTGGGGGATACCTACTCTAGAAAAATAAAGGTGTGACTGAACACCTCTACATTTTTGCTTGCAAAGCCCCCACGGCTTAAAATTATTAAAACGTCCCTTTTCACGAGATTTTTCTACAAACATAAATGAATTGTCTTTTACTCCTTAGATCTTCGACCGGCTTAGGAAAGGGTGAAAAGGTGTGTGTGTGTGTGCCCCCCCCCCCCACACACACACACACAGTGGGGGAGGCTCTCAGCATGGGATTGGAAACACGATCCCTGCAATGCGCGGTCAATAAGGTCTTGAGGGGGAAGAGGAGAGGCTCTGGGCGGGGCGGGTCCGAGGCGCGGCGCGGTGCGGCGCGGGGAGGCAGCAGGAGCAGGCCAGGCCACTGCATGAGCACGTTCTGGGCTGGGCCTGGTCTGGCCTGGCACCGCGGCGCACAGCCACACGCCCCCTCGCCCCCCCCCCCCCTTTCCCGTTCGTCCAACTCTGAGGCGCAATTTGCGTTTCCAACAATAGTGTGCTTGTAAACAAAACCAACTCCCAGCCAGGCCGAGAGGCCGGGAGCAGTTGGGGTTGGGGCGAGAGGCACGCGTTTGCGCTTTCCCTAGTTTTCTCTCCCGCTTTCGTCGACCGGCCTCGGAAGTCTCGGAGGGAAGTGGGAGGGCGGCGCTGACAACATGTGCTACAACTCGTGAGCCGGGGCTAGTAGGGAAAATATTTGGTAAAAAAGAACAGGTGCCAGGAGAGGTGGGCGGGCGGGGGCGGACGCGCGCGCGCGCGCTCCTCGAGCCCCTGCCAATGACAGAGTAGGCAGCACGAATGCACGGGTGATCGAGAACTCGCTGTTGCCTACCTCCAAGGCGTTCTCCGCCTCAGGCTCTCTACTACTCTACGCCAACGTCTCGTCCGCGCCTCGTTGAAATAATTTTTATTTAATTTCGTGCCCCGTATGTCATATCGCAGAGAACGCTGAAGACGATGACCTCTATACGGTGGAACCCCCCGAGGCGGCGGGAGACGTCTTCGCGGGCGAAGCCGTGGACAACTCCATCCCCCGCACGGTGCACGCGCGGCCTCCGGGAGGGGTGGCCGCTGCCGCGGCCCAGCGCGCCGTCCTGCGCCCGGGCTTCACGGCGCTTCGGCACAGCAGCCAGCACGGTGCGCGCGCTCTCAGGCTCGATTAACACATCCGCCACGAGACGTTTCTATCCCCCTGTGACTCAGCACGGGAGCGTGGCCACATAGTGGTCATCCCCATGGGAAAGTCTACGTAACGCATATGTAGGTCGACTCTACTTGAAGAATGTGAATTACGCGGATTCTACGTCGAGTCCACGAGGACTGCGTGGATTCACGTGGACTCAACGGCGTATCTGATTGGACAGACGTTTCCCATGGGGATGCCGCACTTGAATGAAGCGCTCATGCCTTGGCATAACGGAAGTGAGGGTGTCGAGAAAAGCGCTAGGTAAGGGCTGCAAACCATGGCCGGGCCTGTCGCCTGTGAAGGGGGCCAAAATTTACACAGGGACTTTAAGGGAGTGTGTCTGAAATGATTCGTCCCACTTCATTGTGATTAAGGGCCACCCTTGCTTCATGTACACAGTATTTACAAGTCCATCCGTCCTATTTTTACTTGAATGTATGTACCTGTTGATAAGTGAAGTTTGTTTCAGCAATAGGCTGCAGTATATTACATTATATTGAATGTTCTCAAATATTCATGAATTGAACTAGTGGAGTAGATAGTTGCATAACCTTGGCTACACACAGAGCAATATTTCTTAAGATATGGTAAATACTTTAGAAAATTCAAAATACCCCACCACCAAGTATTTTTTTTTCAGTTTCCAATCACAAAAATTGGAAAATTCAGGTAAAATTAGAAAGATTTTTTAATTATACAGTGGCTTATGTATTTGAAAAGAAATTTCAAAGGAGGTCATAATTCTGTTCTTTCCATAGTTTTATTGGATCAAATTGTGTAAATAAAATTTACAATGCTCAACTCAAGTTTATCACTGTATGAATTAGTCAAGGAGCCCTCCACTTTTCACTTTGTACCCAACTCAATCATTTCAGATCTTGAAGCTTGATAATGTTCATATCCAATAGGAAGAGAATCAGAATGAGCACAAAAACTGTAAGGTACTAGTTATACAGGTCATATCACATATAATTACACTAACCAAAGACACAAAAATTAGAAATTTTCTTCACTAGATAAGGCCATATCTCGGCCATCTGGTTGAGCAAGATGATCAGATGTATAAAACAGAGTTTAAGTAGATGTATTGTACCACAGTATTTCAAACATTGGATAAAGTAAAACAAAAGGAAAGGAAAAACTGAGCATATACTGTTGTTAAAAACTAATAAATTTGACATGATTTTCAACAAATTTCAGCTTGTATACAAAGTAAAGATTTCAATGATTCTTTGGTTCTAAACAAAAAGTTTCCATCTAATTGAAAGGTACCAGTCAATAAATTTCTTCATCTCTTTCTCCCCATGAGAAAAACTACAAAATCATGAGAAATAAATACTAAGAGAGCCATTATCACAGGTGAGATATTTTTTTTTAAATAATGAAATAACTACTGGTTGATCTTTTTAGAAACAGGAAGAGTGAAAACAGAACCAGTAAACTATCAACATTATGTGATGCAGTAAAAACCACTATAAACTTAAAAAGGAGAGGGGGGAAGATGATGAACTACACGAGCCCTTTGCTATCCAATGTCAGTACACGTACCTACTGAAATTACTCAACAAATGGAGAAAACATTAATCATCCAATTAATTGAAAATTATATTCTTACAGAAATTGTTAAAGGCATCCTATACATGAAATACTATTGCGATGACTGTATTGAATGTTTAGAAGACTGGAGCAGCCTGTATCACACTCTAGGATATCTGTAGTATATGCTTCAGTCCTGACAACACAAACAAGAGGTTAAACAAACTCCACAAAAGAAGAAAAGAAAAAAAAAGGAAATTTAGAAATTAAAAATACCACTTACCCTAGCGTGCTGTTTAATCCCCAAGTCCGCACAACAGCATCAGTACTGAATGAAGCAATGCCATCACAGCCTGGAACCCATTCCAATCCAACAACAGGGTCTGCATGACCTTTGAGGTCTGCAATCACGGAGCCTTCAGCTAGATCCCACACCTTGATGCGTTTATCATCTCCTGGTTGAGGGAAAAGAAAATATATAAGTCTTACTGTATTCTCAAAATCCATTTTGACAAGATATTTTCCAGCAGAACAAACATACCTGCTGAAGCTATAAACTTTCCATTTTCACTAAATGCCAAAGCATGGACACTTCCTTTATGTCCAGGGAATACTCTGACCATTTTTCCATCCACAATGGACCATAATCTTACTGTCTTATCAGCTGATGCTGTGGCTAAGTAGCTTCCATTGGGATGGAACTTAACAACCTGAAATAATTCATTTGATCAGTTTGATTTCTAAACACAGTAAAATATGATTTTTGGGTAGCAAGAAATCAAGAGTGAAAATACATGATCACTTACGTTCACTTCTTGTTGATGACCAGCAAAGATTCTTAAACAAAATGTCCTATCTAGAGACCACAAACGAGCAGTTCGGTCATGTGAAGCTGTAGCTAGATACACACTCCAAGCACTTACATCAACACTATAGATTGGATAATTGTGTCCTCTAAACAGTAAAAAAAGATAACAATAATTAATTAATAAATAAGTAAACAAACAATAAAATGGATTCAAATGTTTCCTTGTATTCACAGCTTTACTACAATCTATGATAACACATTACCTGTAAATAGCAGCATTAGAAAAGTCCTGCATATCCCATGCTCTCATAGTGCAATCAGCAGAGACCGAAATGACAGTATTTGCCTCTGGCACAAAGGCCACATCATATACAGCATCACTATGTCCCCGCAAGGATTCATAATTAGAATCTTCAAAGCTGAAATTTTTTTTTTAATAATGTTAACAATAAATTTCAGGTAGGATTAAAATAGACAAAAGAGTAACTTATTATGTTAATTTACCCAATTCGTTGAATTTTTCGAGGTGGTAAAACCTCATCACAGGCAAGATTTATATGGGCAGTTGCATTGTTAATAATGGGACACTCATACCCAAGACTACGACTTCCAGGAATAGGGTAGACTCTTACTTCTGATGACACAGACCCAGCAACCAACACTCTCTGAGACTGACTGAGTCTTGCACATGTAAAACTGAAAAAGGGAAATTGACTAAAATATAGAAAGAATCAAAAGTAAAATTGAAAGAGGTTGAGCATGAACTCACTTGAAATCTGTATTCACTATTGTGTACAACAGAAGGGGAGTTGTAGTAACAGGTTCTTCATCCAACAGCCGTACAGCCTCTTGCAATTGTCTTAAACCCTCCTCCAGATCAACTGGTCCCTCTGTAATCTGAAAAATTATCAACAAGACATTGAGAGATCACTCAGACAATTATAGAACAATACATTAAATTGATGTGAGCATAAAAACTTACAGGAAATTCTATACTACTTTTGGCGATGTTTTCATCACTTTGTACATTTTCCTTTTTATCAATAATTTCAGTCTTGTCATCATCATCATCTTCTAATCTAGACAAGTCAGTTGATGTTGAAGGTACCTCCAAATCAAACCATGTTTGTAGGGCCTAAGAAAAAAAAAGAAAAAAAAAAAAAGAGTTAGAGACCAGAGCAGATAAAGAAAACCAGGCAAAATATTAAAATAAGATTAACTTACTTGAAATAATACAACATGTCCTTGGATAGCTAGATACTTTTTTAAGCATGCCAAACTTTTGGCTGATAGCTGACATTGATATTTACATGACCTAGATAAATAATTTTATTTCATAAGGAGATTTTTTAATTACAACCAGTAATAACAATAGAAACATATAATATTAACATACCGAAAAGCTTTGACAATTGGCCTTATATTGATGTCCTGGGTACACGTAACATATGAAAGTTCTTCAAGAACTTCACTTATTTTACCAATAGTACAGTTTTCAGAAACTAATGATTGTTGGTAGCGTTTAAGAAATTTAGGTGCTAGTTGCCTATTTCCTCCTTGCAACATTTCAAGATACATATGACAAAATAGGGGGATGATCAAACAAGTCAGCTCAGCACGACATTCTAAAGCTGCCAAATCACTGACCCATGTCTTGAATCTAGAGATAAATAAAAGCATTTAGAAAAAAAAGTCTAATCCTAATTTAAAAATTATTTTCTCTAAAAATTAAATTAACAAAAAAACAAACAAACACACACAAATAAAATTTGAGGCAGTAAACTTACTTATTAAACTGTTGGTCTACTTGGGATGAATCACTGTTGATGCAACTATATAATATGGAGTTATTTCTTGTAGCATCATTTTCTATTGCAGTTGTGAGCGCCATCTGTTCCCTGCTAAGTGACATGGGAACCTCCAGTCTCTGATTGGATTCCTGCATGTGTGATAGAGCAGGATCTCCCTCTGCATGACGGAAGGTTTCTGATATCTGAAATATCAAAATAATAAATGCGCATTTACAAAGTCTTTGGTGGAGTCATAGGAAAAATAGAGCAGGGAGTAGGGAGTACTATTGATGTAAAATAGGTATATAGTACAAAATTCTTGAACAGAACAAAAAGTTTGAGTTGTTTTATGGGCAATTTTCTTGAGGGGCTGCATTAACATCATGTCATACTGAATTTCTGATCAACAAATATCAATCACATACAAACTGAAAGATCTGAAGAAACATCATCTTCACTAAGTTCAATGAAATTACCTTAAATTGCAGCCATTCCACAAAATAGTGTAGAAAAATTTTTGATTGATCATTCACAATGGACCAATCCATAAATAGTCAACTAAAATTTAGATAGTACAACTAACCTAAAAATGTCATGATTGAAGCAGGCAGGAGGGACGTAAACATACTTACAGTGTAATTCCGACGCTTTAAGTAGGATCCTAACGTGGCTCTCACAACCTCGTTTTTGGAACGTTTACAGGTCGAGTCTGTCTTCGGCTTCTTTTTATTCATGGTAACCTGTATTTGTTTACATTTGATGCCTGTCGAGGACCGTAACCTCAAATCATAGCGCGAAATTGGCCAACTTAACGAAGACAAAATGCGGTCAGATGAACGGCACTAAATCCTCTCAATTTCAATTTTTAGAAAATGTTTATAAGAAAATAAAATGCATTTTATATTTTTTGTATCAACAGAAAAGTCGTGATCTACCATTTCAAAATGTTTTGCTATTTTTATGTGCTGTCGCACCTGATGGAAACAGTCATCAGCGGTAAAATTTAAAATCAGCGGTAAAAATAGTGAAGACTTGAGAAGTTGACGAAACGAGTATTCCTACAGCCCAACAATGGGTTTTCGATAGAGAAAGAGTACTTTTTATATTTTACAAGTCGTTTTCCAATAAACCGCCACACTTCTATACGTTTAAAGAAGTAACTTGAAATTTCGTGAAGCATTATTGTTGCTGTCTAGCCCTTTTTTTATTGGAACTGAGTTTGTTCGAGGTGTTGTTCACTTCTTTCGGCCCCTTGCCTGTGGATGCTAGAACTCGATTATCACAGTTTCGCATCGTAGGCTCAGTGATTATTCCAGATAACTTTTCTCTTATCTACGTCTTTGCTGCTTGATGGAATACTGCTCAGGTGTGTCGGCATCCGACCGACATTTCCGGAATTCCCGTTTGTGTCTTCGCAAACCTCCAATTATTTCGCTAAAATAATACTATTCCTTCTGTTCATAACTTGTAACGTCTCCTCAAAATGCGAGAATGCACTAAGTACGTATCACGACAATTGTTTTCTGCGCATTTTCCAATTTTAATTTAAATATATTTAAATATATTTTTTTTATTGATGGGCGGTCATTGACATCGGTCCCCTAACCTGTTGCATCTTGGGTTGTTTGTTTACTTTATCAAACATCAGTAAATTTTAACTGTGTACTTGCATTTTACAGGCGTAACTCCTGGGTTAAAGAACCTTTTGTACTTTTTGACGACAGTCCAGGGCCGTTGATCTAAGTGGATTGCCGTGTATGTTAATCTGTCGAGTGACATACATTGTGAGAAGCGCCGAAAGAACCTAAAACGCCTGTCGCAGAGGCACAGCGAGCTAGCTCGTTTATCTCATCAAATATGACGAAGGATTTGAGTCCCGAGATAGTTAACTGTGAAGGAGATCCTGAGGATGGGTTAGCCTCAATTTAGCAACATCCCCTTTGTAAAGTGCTTTATATATGTTAACTCTTTATTTTCTTTATTCTTTTTAGGTTTCTGGATGTCGACTTAGGTGATGGGTATCTTCCTCCTCAATCTCCAAGAACTTATTTCCGCTCATCAGCTCCCTATATTGCAGACCAAGGAATGGAACGCTATAATCAAGCTTTGAGAAGCCTGATTCCTGTGCGCCGAAAAACAATGTTAGTGTAATTTTTCTATCCAATGCATGCATTACAGGTATTATTATTATTAATTTTTAATTTTCAGAAAAAAAGATGCAATTGGAGTTGATCAGGCAGGTCTGTTTTCATTTGTGTTTTCATCCTGGATTTCAAAGCTGATGTATAAAGCCCATAGAAAAGGTTTAGTCAGTTCCGATATTCCTCGCGGATCACCTTTTGATTCTTGTGATTATAATGTACAGAGGTAATAATTTTTCTTTATTATTATCAATGAATTACATTTCAACCAACTTGAATGATGAAATAAATTTCTTATTTGTTAGACTGGAAATGCTGTGGCAAGAGGAAATTAGGAATTTTGGGCCAAGTGGAGCATCACTATCAAGAGCAGTGTGGCGCTTTGTAAAGACACGAGTTATTGTTGACTGGTTGATTTTTACAATAAGTAGTGTCTTGGGGTTTTTGACTCCCGTGAGTACTTTCAAATAAGTTAAATGTGAATCGGTTTTGTGATAGTGAGTAGCAATAACCTTTTTATTAAACTCTTATCTTAACTTGTTTTCTAGATGATTTTTATGAGAAAACTATTAGAATTTTTAGAAGACACCAACTCAACCATAGAAACAGGCTTTATTTTGGCATTTTGTTTGGGACTCTGTGAGTTCCTTAGACTTCTATTCTTCACCTGGAGATTTGTTTTATCTTTTAGAACTGCTGTAAGGCTGCGTGTTGCATGTTTGGCCTTGATGTACAAAAAAATTGTAAGATTAAACTCCTTTGATGAAAGCTCTATGGGTCAAGTAAGTCTCGCAAATTCTAACTAGACTTCTTAAAATTATCTGATCAGTATTACTCAAGATGAATTTGCATTACAGCTCTTAAATATTTTTGCAAATGATTCGCAGAGAATCTTTGACATGATAGTTTTTGGTCCTATGATTATTGGAGGGCCAATGGTACTGATTACTGGAATTGTGTATGTGATATGTACACTAAGTCCTTGGGCTCTTACTGGAATTTTGGTTTTTATATCCTTTTATCCAGTTCAGGTAGGACTTTATGGTGGAGTGGAGTAGAGTGTATAAAATTTTTAAAAATATTTTTACAGTGTTTAAAAAAAATTTATTTTCAGTATATTATATCTTGGCTATGCTCTGCATTAAGAAGAAAAACTGTGCAAGCTGCTGATCAACGAATCAATCTCATGAATGAAATTCTGAGCTACATTAAAACTGTAAAAATGAATGCATGGGAAGAAGTCTTTACAGATAAAATCAACCGTAAATATTGTTTTCTTTCAAGAATTTTTTTGAGTGTTATTGGGGACATAAATTGTTATAAACACATAACATAACAGTATTTTTATCTTTCCTTTTCAAGGCATTCGCTTTGAGGAACAAAGTTCCATTCAAAAGACATCTTATTTGTCAAGTTTTGGATCATCTCTAGCCCCAACAGTTCCTATCATATCTGCCATTGTTACATTTTTATCCCATTTAGCCTCAGGTAACACACTGTCTGCAGCACAGGTATGTTATCATAGCTACCATGTAGTATTGTTTCAGTTGTAGGGAAGCATTCTTTAAAATATTTCACAAATCTTCAGAGTGGCAAGTTTTGAAACCTCTCTCTAGAAGATTTTTTTGTTCCTAACCAGTCCTATCTCATTCATTATGGTCATCATTTCAGGCATTTTCTGTTCAAGCAGTGTATTCAAACTCTGTTCGAGATGTTGTGCGCTCTATTCAAATGAGCTTAACAGCATTCCATGAGGCTAAAATTGGATTTAAAAGAATACAGGTTAAAATTATTCTCTAAAATCATCACTTTTCAATCATACATTGCTGGCACCAATGTTTCTAAATTTGGTGCATGAAACTAAAAGATTTGGTGTATTTTCTCTTTATTCAAATAACTTTTTAATTATAATAAGGGTTGCATGAGGTCATTACAATTCACATTGGTTATCTGGTGATTTGGTTTATAAAACATTTTGGTACTAATCAGTCACTAGTGCACCATCAGAAAATGAGATAATATGCTGATCTTGAAAACTTTGTAGAAATTGAAAGACATTACAGCACCTTTTTATTAACCTGGACTGGAAAACTTACACATCATGTACACTGTCTTTTTCAGAAAATGGTTAAAGTTCTACTGTGTTAATAAGATTCTCACAACTTCAAATCGTAAGGAAACTTTTCCCCTTTGTATATATCTCCTTTTTTTTTCTCTCTCTTTTTTTTTAAACTTTTAATTGTTGCGGGATACTAGAGGTTTGCCTGATCAATCTGCATGGCAATTATATGGCTCACTAATTTTTTGTTTTGCATGTACAGCTCCATAATAACCCTGCGTAGTTATGTAGGAACATTATGTTGATAGACAGTATTCTGCGGCCTAGTAAACCAAGCCTCATTTCGAGGAAGTAGATAATTACAGTTTTAAATGGTTACTGAATCTTAAAGTATAATTTGTCTTTTCAGGCTTTTCCATTCGTAACAATCATGGTTGAGCAGGCTCGGAACTATGTGAATGTTACTCAAATTGCATTAAGCAATTACATTGAGGCTGATGTTGGTATTAAAAGAATGCAGGTGACATATTATAGTTAACTCTGCCTTTGTAAAATGTATTCACCTTTCTATTTTTATTTTTTTTTTTGCCTTGATGCAGATTTTGTTTTTGATTATAAATTGCTAGTGCTTGAAGTGTCTGCTCAAAGTGTGAATGTTTTAAAATTTATAAGACAAGGTTGTTTCAAAGATATATTGTACTTCTGGATGACTCAGATATTGTCTATTTTACTTCATGCATTTTTCTCAGGACTTTTTGTTTTCAATGCATGTGCATGTACATTGCATTATTTTGTGTGCAGTTTTTATGTGTGGTATATAAATGCATGGTTTTGGGTCTTTAGGCATGCATGGATTTTCAATCTTTCTATGTTATTAAAATTTACATTAAGTTTTCTCAATTTTATGTAAGAACTCCATCTATAAATCTAAATGATTTCTTATTTTCCTTCAGAAATGTCTGCTTGTTGAAGAAATTCCTCTAAGAATACAGAGGCCAATAGATAGGAGTCAAGCAATATCTATTGGTGGAGCTTCTTTCTGTAGAAGCCCAAGCTGGCACCCTTCACTATCTGAAGGTCATAGAAATAAGACTGATAAAAAAACTGTAGAGCATGTCCGAAAATCAGAGTAAGTAGAGTTTTGAAACATTTGAATTAAAATGTGTACTTTGTTAGTGCATATCTGTTTATGTGCTTTACACTTACAGCCTTGAGGCAGCTTCTGAAGAAAGGGAGCAGTTGAATGGAAAGATAACATTTCAAAGTGAACTGAAGCCTGTTCTTCAAAGTGTTAACTTTAGTGTTACAAAGGTAGGTTAACAATGTCAATATGTCATTTTCTCAAGTGTCAGTTTTGTAAAAATTTTGTGTTTATGTCGCCAAAGGGTCAAATGGTTGGAATTTCTGGTCCTGTTGGTTCTGGCAAGTCTTCCTTGCTGCAAGCAATTCTTGGTCAGATGCGTTTGATTGATGGACAGTTTGCTAGAGATGGTTCATGTGCATATGTGAGTCAACAAGCCTGGATAATTAATGGAACACTCCGTGAAAATATTCTTTTTGGAGAACCTTTTGCTAGTACACGGTATGTTGTTCTTTAAAATGAAGTCAATACATTTTTGAGTTGGTACAACATTTTCTGATTATGATAACTTACTTCTAGGTACTACACTGTGGTCAACAGTTGTGCTTTAAATGAAGATCTTAATCAATTTCCTGGTGGTGATCTGACTGAAATAGGAGAGAGAGGAATAAACTTGTCAGGTGGGCAAAAGCAGCGCATTGCTCTGGCCAGGGCCCTCTATGCCAACAGGTAAAGTACTTGAAATCTTCAACTGAAATACTTATTTACAATGGACCATCGGATTAATTAATTGATATTTTTCCCCATGATATAAAGGGACATATATTTGTTAGATGATCCATTAAGTGCTGTTGATGTTAATGTTGCAACTCATATATTTGAAAATTATCTAAGAAAAGAATTACGTGAAAAAACCGTTGTTTTGGTTAGCCATCAAGTTCAACACCTGAGTCATTGCGATGAAGTGTATTTTTTAAAAGAAGGGTGTATAATCGAGCGTGGGACTCATGAAGAACTATTGAAGTTGGATAAAGAATATGCGAAAATGGTAAAACAGGTGGGAAGTGCTGCTTGTCAGAGCTCCTTATCAACCACTCTCAATGAAAATGGGATTGCATTCAAGACGAGCAGGGGAGAGGGAGATGAGAAAACAGATCCAGAAAAAAGAAATGTTGGAGAAAGTCTTCTAGTTGCAGAGCCATCAAACCTGGGAAGCTTAAAAATTGATACCTACTGTCAATATATATCTGCAGGGGGAGGGCATTTTGTCATATTTCTAGTGTTTTGTGTCTTTCTTGCTAATATTGGGAGTACAGCCTTTAGTTCTTGGTGGCTTGCAACATGGATAAACGCTGGAGGAGGTGTAAGTATATAGAAGATATATTCATATTTTATATCTTATCTTAATAAGTCTTTTGAATAATTTTTTCACATTTTTAATCAGAATACTACAATCTTAGTGAATGACACCCATGTCTTCAGCTCAAACCTAGGGGACAATCCATATTATGAATTTTATCAAACAGTTTATGCATCTTCTATTGCATTGATTATCTTGACATGTGGTCTCAGATGCCTGGTTTTTACAAAAGTAAGCTTGTAGAAATACAATATCATTCTATTTTTTCAGCAATAATGCTGTGTGTAGCAAATATTTTTATCAATGAAATATGATACATGTTACACTTTTAATTGTTTCAGGTGACTCTAAGAGCATCTTCTATTTTACACAATAAGCTATTCCAAAAAATAATATGTAGCCCTATGCTCTTTTTTGAATCTAATCCAATAGGTCGCTTACAAAATATCTTTTCCCGAGATATAGATGAAGGTTTTTATTTTGCTGATTTTGTAATTAAAGTTTTGTCTGCAAGGCTCTCTAATTTTTTTCACCCTTGTTTTCAGTGGATTCTCGTCTCCCTCCAACTGTTGAAAACTTGATTTCAAACTTTTGGATTCTTTCCTTCTCTATATTGATTATTTGCATAGTTTTCCCTTGGTTTTTTGTTGCTTTCATCCCGTTGTGCATAGTTTACTACTTCATGAGCAGAATATTCAGGTGCAAAACTTAAAATTTAATAACTTACATTTGTCAGATTGTCTGTATGAGATAGGTAATACATTTTTTACGACACAGGAAAGCTACAAGGGACTTGAAACGTTTGGAAAATACAACTAGGTCCCCTGTCTTCAGCAACTTGCTCGAAACTGCACAAGGTCTGAACACAATTCGGGCATTTAACAAAGAGGCGGAATACATCCAAAAGTAGGTGGTAGCAAGGGCAAACTGTTCACTATTACTATTATTATTATGTCATTATTAGAAAAACAAGTGCATTATGTGATTTTGTTTTTTGTTAGTACCTTTTTAAAAAGTAGTGCTTGTGTGGTATGGCTCTTGTTGATTTTCTTTGTTGTCTTTCTTCACAGATTTTTCCAGTTATTTGATGAGAATACAACTTGCAATTACTTGTGGAATGTCGGAATGAGATGGCTTGCAGTTCGGATTAATTTACTGGCAGGTACTATTTCTTGTACTTACTAATATTTAACTTGGTTTTATTTAATAAAAAGTAATAGTGGACAATTATTATTTTTCAGTTCTTACACTAAGCACAGTTGCATTTCTTGCTGTTATCCTACGTGGCCATGTTGCTCCAGCAATGGCGGGCCTTGCGCTCTCTTATTCTTGGCATATTAGTGGGGTCTTGCAGTATACCACAAGGCTCTTCTCAGAGACGGAAGTTCGATTTATATCAGTGGAACGTATTCTGACCTACATAGAAAATGTTGTATCAGAGGGAAAACAAACATATTCTAAGACCTCTTTACTATGGCCAAGTCAAGGACGTATTACTTTTGATAATGTCAATATGGCTTATCGTCAAAGTATGGCCAACACTCTATGCAATGTTTCTTTCAGTGTTCTCCCTGGAGAAAAAATTGGCAAGTATATAACAACAATTAAATCTACTTATGCATAGAGAGCACAACATCTATATCACAGTTCATTGTGAAATGAAATGTAGGAGGAAATTCATCCCAGCATTAACACGTGTTTTGCAGGTATAGTAGGTCGCACAGGGTCAGGGAAGAGTTCATTAACTGTTGCATTGTTTCGCCTTGTGGAAATAAACAGTGGACATATTAAGATTGATGGGATGGATATTGTTGATATAAATTTGTCAATCTTAAGAGATAAAATTTCCATCATACCCCAAGATCCTGTGGTCTTTTCTGGAACAATTAGGTAATAATAACATACACATACTACTCATTAATATTTGTTGTTTGAATCAAAAAGTTAAAAAATAAATATTTGTGTTTAGATCCAACCTGGATTGCAGAAGTAAATGTAATGATATGGAATTGTGGGATGTCCTGGAAAAAACCAAGCTATCAGAAAAAATAAGATCATTTCCTCTGAAGTTGGACACTCCTGTCAAAGGTGGATTGTGTGGTTTGTCAGAGGGAGAATGCCAACTTCTTTGCCTGGCAAGGGCCCTTCTTAAAAGCAGTAAGGTAAAAGCTGTTTGAATTGCATCAAAACTCACTTATCGAAGGTATGGGGTATAATTTGATTAAATGTTCTAAGTGAATTTTGTATTATAGATAGTAATTCTGGATGAAGCAACTGCATCAATTGATCCTGAAACTGAGGCAGCTGTACAATCCATAATCTCTAAAGAATTTAAGACGAGCACTGTTCTTATAATAGCCCATCGTCTCTCCACAATTACAAATTGTGATAGAGTACTAGTCATGGATGCTGGGAAAGTATGTAAAAATTGTTAGGATAAAGAATTGATTTCTTTTTTGTTGTTTCTTAGAATTTTGTTTTAATATAATTTTTGTATTTTAGGTAATTGAATTTGAAGAGCCCCAAAAATTATTGGAAGATCCAAATTCATTATTTTACAAAATGATGGAACTATCAA
This sequence comes from Frankliniella intonsa, assembly GCA_033675135.1. Classification (NCBI taxonomy): domain Eukaryota; kingdom Metazoa; phylum Arthropoda; class Insecta; order Thysanoptera; family Thripidae; genus Frankliniella; species Frankliniella intonsa. The sequence goes on along the minus strand of CM066249.1, from coordinate 8,953,672 downwards.
GTCAATGAGGCAACAATCAAGGTGAAGAGTAGAAAAGAGGAGCATTTTTCATTTTTTTCCTATCTCTTTGTATTCTTTATTGATGTTTTATTTGCTTAGAAATCTGTCAATTTTGTGCAAATGTATAGTATTGTACAGAATTTAATGAGTAGTTCCATAGTTTACTGCACCAAAGGTAGGAGATTACAAACTATTTTCCAGTAATTTTGTTAAGTTTTCAATTTTAGTTTGCATTACCCTTCTGTGATGCTGTTAATTATTGATGAAAGTTTAATTTAGCATAATAAAATTTAAATATCTCAAATTTCAACAATGTAACAAAAGTCTTAATCTTATGCCCCTATTCTGAATTCCACGATTTCATGCGTTGATATACTGTAAAACTATCACTTGTAGAGGGATGAATTTTCACACGCTGTGGGGGATTTCTTGGAATGTGATATTCTCTAGAGAAGGAAGGAGTATAAAACTGTGACAGCAGTGGTTCTTTATCTTTCTCTCGTGGTCTGAACTTGCTACTGTTTCTTGATGAGCTGGATTCAATCACATCTGAGTCTGACACATTTAAGGCTACTAAATCATGATAAAGACGTTCTTCATATAAAAAATTAACTTGCTGCAAAACCTAAATAAAACCAATTTTGCAAAAATTAGCAATGATAAAGGGACATATAATATCCAACTACATCCAATTAGCAATATTATACTTACTTTGCCCTCATCCATGAGCTTGACACATTGACTGTTTGATGCTTTGGCCTTTGATGCTTGCTTCATTTCCTTTACAATGCGAAGAGCAGAGTTGAGACATGGTGCGGATAATGTGGTTTTGTACAACCCAGTAGGTGCGGACTGAGGTGCTGCTGCCGTCTTCTTATTTTTATCAGAGGAATTTTCAATAGCTGGTGCATCAGACTTGTACACTGTAGGATAAACTGTCAGCTCTGTGTTCCTAACCAAAGTTTTTTTCGATTCACCTTTTGGCACTTGACATTTAAAGGATTTTGTTTGACAAGTTTTAGGGTCAAGCGGGGACTCCTTCTTCGGCCGATGAAACAAGACTCCAGGCTTCGGGTTGTTGTAACTGTCTGACGAGGCCATGATGTAGTTAGTTAGGTATTAGAAATTATTTGAGAACATATACAGAACTCATTTTCTGTTTACGTTTACGTTTATTCGCGCCGGTTCTTCCCCTTCCCCTCACCCCCGCTCCAATCCAAACCAGTTGACCAACCTAAGTACTTTAAACAGGCCTACTGAAAACTAGCTGATCTCTCTCAGTTGAACAATTTTTATTTATTTTTTGACGTCTTGAGTTGTTTGATATTGTGTCCAAATATTTTGAGAAAAATGGTACCGAATTTCATAAGGAATTTCCAAAGACAGTGTGATGTCCTGCCTGACGCGAATCTTATGCGCCACAAAAATTTTTCTAAACCAACTCACATTTGAGAGGGAAAAAATCATGCAGCTTCAGACATGTAAGTTACATGCAAAAGAAGAGAGAGAGAGAGAGAGAGATTCTCTGCAAGCTCGGATACATTGTCCGGCTAGACCTGCAAAATAGGTCTCCTTCAAACTTTCAGAATTTAAATCTGCCGCGCATAATCTGCTGAAGGGTAGGCAACGTTCGAACGTCGGTGCCATCTTGTCGACGCCTTCTCTATCGTAGTTACGAGTCGTTAGTTTAGCCGCTGCAGGCGTGTAGACGGTTCGCCTCTGCAGTAATTCAGTGTGCTGAAGGCATTTGTCCTGAAGGGGAGTGAAGTGATCCGATCACGGGATTTCGCCAAAAATGTTTTCGTGTTCGGCAATTTCGTCATCAAACGTCAGTCTTCGGTTGACCACGACAGTTATTAAATAACGAAAGACTTGGTGGGACTTGCCAAGCCCAGGATCCCATATTATTTTATATATTTTTTTTATTTTTTACTGTTTTTTTAGTCGACCTTTACGTCGAAATATTTTCTCGCTGTAGTGCTTTTTGGTTTCGCAATCTTTATTATTTACGTTCGTTGTGAGAGTGCTTCTGAAAATGGTGAAGGAAAAGCCGAATTCGACGAGGATATACGATGAAGACGGCTTCAGGCGACGGGCCGCCTGCATTTGTGTCCGAGGGGATGAATCTGAGGTAAGCAACTCAAATTTTGTCTTTACAACTGCTGTAAGACGAAAGCAACTGCGGACTATTTCATTTGGCGACCTAGTATTGTTCGCTACAACTAACCTCAGGTCTTGGAGAGGAGTCACGACACTGGCTGTTTACTTTCGGACGCAACCAACACCCTCTCAGGAGCAGCCAGCGTCGGCCGTCGCCTTTCCTTCACAGGCCTGCCTGCACTGTTTCACCCTAAATAAATAATGCCAGCATTTTGTTGATGTGCTCGATGCCTCTTTACATTTCTCCCCCTTTCGGCTTGGTAATTGTCAGTTGTTGAAGCTGGTTAGGGGCAGTATGTTACGAGGCTTCGCAAAATGGTTGCGCGAATCCCCTCTAGCCTACTGATCCTCCGAGGCGCCGCCTGTCCTGTACGCGTTTGCTGCCGGTTTAGCCCTTGCCGATGAAGTTAAGGTGGACTTAACACGTCCCATGTCATAAGTAGTTTTACTTAGAACGTTTCCTCTACAACCAATCTTCCCTTTTTTGTCAATTTTTTAGTTTGCAAATTTCTTAGGGTAATGTTTCAGACCCCTCCCCCCCCCCCCCATTTTTTTTTTCCATTCAATGAGAAATAAAAAATTTTGGTTGGCAGTAAAAGTTGAATTGGCGTGCCACTTGGGTTCAGATGGTGATTCCATGATACATATTTCATGGTGGAAAAGATTAGCATGCTATCCTCAGAATAATTTGCCATTTGCCATAAAAAATAAAATAAAATTAAAAAATTGTTCACTTGAAATATTCTGTTAGGACAGTATTGATATCTGTCCATATGCTTAATTTAACACACAGTCCAATATCTGGACCCCAAAGCCATACTCATAATAATAATCTTATTCAATGTGTTTGTACACAAGTACCCTGGTTCTGTTCCCTTAAAACTGCGTGTATAGAGTATAACAGACAGTCCATTCTGCATTTGTGTGTAGTTGAAATGCAATTGTTCTATGTGGAAGAGACAAAATGTTCAGGTACAAGCCATGTTTACAAAACTATGTATGAAGGTTTGAAGGAAATGTCTTTCCCTCATCGTTTCTGCTTTGGGAGCGTGTTCCTACCCCTACAGTGATCCCCTGTCTGCTCGGCCTTCGGCCCAGTCGACCCGTCCGTCAGATAGGCCTCACCTGTTGGGTGTAGCCTCCACCCACTTGGCAGCCCCTCTGCCTCGCCGCACCGCCCCGCACCGCATCGCCGCGTGTCATCTGGCCTCATAGCTCCTAATGGGTGAAAGAGAAATGCCTCCTTTAAGCCTGTCTTACAACTTCCTCCGGACGGGAGTTGTAAGCCACAGGAAGGCATGGCTCGTACTTGAATTGTATCCGTATCCATATTGAATCAGAGACGCTTCACTACTTCATGAAAATGTTTCCCTCAATCAATTTCCTCGCTTACGTTAATTGCCTGTCACACTCAGGAAAATGCTGAGGGCGGTTATTGATGAGTTGTTTGACCTCCGGGCGGGCGCGCCACACCCCCTACCGCCCCGCCCCGCGTCGGCCCGTGCCAGCCACGCACCTCTCGTCCGGAAACGCGATGACATGGGTGCGCAGTTGGATTATTCATGGCATGCGGTAGCCACGGTCAGGGCCGCGCCTTTTGCCTACCCAGCGCTGTGCCTCTTGCCTACTCTTTGCGCCGAAAATAGTGCCTATGAGGGCCACAGGCGCAAGACCGCTCGTCGTCGTTGACTGTGGCCCCTGCCGCGCCCCTACCGCCCCTACCGATCCTACCGGGGCCCAGGCACCTTTAACCTGATCGTCGCTGTCGCTGCCCCCCTCCCCTCCCCTCTCTGCCCCTCGAGTCTCGTCTCCCTTTTTATCCCCCTTCTGCCCGGCCCGCCCATGTCCTCCCCTCACGCCTCCCTCCCTCCCACGCGCTCTTTAGCTGCCATGGGCGCCATGGGCCGCCCTGCCCTCCCCTCCCATCCGCGCCACGCCGTCCACGCCGTGTGCCAGCCGTGCCGGCGGGGGCGGGGCGGTGCAGGGCGAGGCGTTGGTGTCGGCCAACGCCCCGTGCGGGTGCGGGGGAGTGTGCGAGGTGGCGCGGCGCGGCGCGGCGTGGCGCCTCTACAACGCCGTGATGCAGTATGAATGACCCACCTCCCATGCCTATGACGCGCACGTCAGCGCGTTCTCATGACAACGAGTGGTGGTGGTGGTGGGGATGAAATGACATTTGCTGATCTCTGCCTGCACCACCCCCCGGATCATCCAGTGCCGAATTTTCTCACTGATAAATGCATAACGGTGAATTTTACTGAAGGTGAAATTCACCGTAAGCTTTTTGGAGTGAAGCAATTTAAAAAATAAGACGGAAATTAACGGATTTCTCCTTTTCTCTTATTTTTTTAAGCCGGTGAAAGAAGTGTTATCCGGCCGTCACACCTGCGATGTAAATAGCGACCGCTCTGGCGCATTAAGGAGCCCACAGTTTATTTTTAAGTCGTCGCTTAATTTTGTTGCGGCCAGGCGGGCCCCTCGCTTAAGACCGCCCCGCCCGCCCCACGCCCAATTACTATGCGACCGCGAGTGTCGTCTGACATTTCATACATGCAGACGACGTCTGCTCATATTTTTATTATTCAACTCAAGACGTCCATGGACTGAGAATGCAGTAAGCCAAGCCGCGCGCCGCGACCGCCCGGCTGTTGGCGTCATCCCTCATCCTCGTGTTGAAACATGGGTGCCGTGTCGATACGTGAAACGTGCGAATGATAAGGCGAAAGCTAGCCCAGCAGCTGTATACTGCGCTATCTCAGAGCCCGCCCGCCCGCACGGCCCGGCGGCGGTTGGCAAACGAGCTCAGCCCGCAGGATGTGGAGGAGAGGCTGCGGAGGGTCCACCGCACCGCGGCGGGCGCGGCGGGGCGGGGCGGGCGCCTCTGACGGGCCGCGGCCGCGCGGCGTCATGATTCCCGGACGCTTGGTGCGCTTGCCCCGCCGCGCCCCGCCGCGCCCCGCCCCGCCCCGCCCCGCCCCGCCCCGCCCCGCCCCGCCCCGCCCCGCCCCCGCTCCTCCGTCGCTTCCTTGGATTGGCGCGACGACGCTTATCTCCGCGTCTTGCAAAATGGTTACATTGAAGGCGAGCACGCTGTGGGGGCGGGGCGGGGCTGCGCAGGCAGGCAGGGCCGAACCGGGCTGGGCGTGGACAAATAATGTCGGATAAATTTAGACTGCTGGGCGGGGCCGGGTCTGCTGTGAAGCCTGTCCTCGCCGGGCTGGGCGGGGTGGGGTGGGGCCTAACTCCAGCGGCGCGACGGGACGCAGGCCTTGCGCGGCGCGGCGCGTCAACAACACGGCTGCGCAGGCTCAGCTCGGCCGCTGGCCCCACGTGCTCCTGCACGTGCAAGGCGCTCTGACGTGCACGTGCGGCGCCGCCTCGCCTCGCCCCGCGCCATTGGCACGTCCGTACGGAGTGACATGTGTCATGCGCCCCGCCGCGCCGGGTACAGGCGCACCGCGCGCACGTATCGTCACAGGGCCCGGCCCGTCACGTCACGTTACGCTCACCGCGCGCGGCCGGGCCGCGGGCAGCGCCGAGGTCATCGAGACTCCTCGACGGGCTGCTCACCTCCTCCCCTCCCCCCTCCTGGGCTGCTGGTGGACGGTGCAGGGCAGCTTTGGCTCGGGCGGGCCGGCCCGTCAGTAACGACGTAGTTATTGTCTACCCTTTGATTTGGCCAGGGCCCAGTGGCGGCTGGGCTGGGCTGGGCTGGCCCCCTCCCCTCCCAGGGCGCTCGTAGACAGACGCGCTCCCTCCCGATCTCAAGGTGAGGTCGGACCGGACCATGCCGCGGGTCTGAGACGCGCCCCCCGTTGGGCACGGCCCAGAAAGTGCGTCTGTTCTCATCAGATTTATTCCGCGTTAAACGGCTTGACGCCTGCGAGACTTGGGATAGGCCACCCCGCAGGGCACCCGTGCGCTGCGTGCAAGATGTTGCCTACCCAGCAGGCGCTACGAGAGCGTGACGGGGCTGAACTTGGCAGTGTTCTCTTGGCGGTCCGCTGCCCGCCCCGCCCAGCCCAGCCCAGGCTGACCCCGCTGGCCGCGGGGCGGGTAGCCTCGCGCGGGGGCGTTAATCCCGCCCGCCCGCTCAATTAGCCCCGTTCTGCCCTGGCCTGCCCCACATGCGCCGCCGTTAGGACTCGCCACCTCGTCACCGCCAGGCTGCGGATGTGAATTATCGTTGTACGAGAACCTGCCCTGGCCTTTTATTTTCCGAATTGAAACACCGCTCTTCTCGACCCACTTCACTTCAGGGAGCACCATAAAGTAATAATGTATGACTTTTTGAGGAAAAAGGGAGAGATAGTGAAAAACTCCCATAATTTGAGAGAAAATCGCCAGATTTTGGGGACGTCTCCCTGAAAATGTGGGAATTTTCGATTTTTTTTGAGATTTTTTTTTTATTTAATGTGGTTCCGCAAATTTTTCCCTCTTTCCTCAAAACATGAGACACTATTGTTACCTTGCCGTTTATAATAGGGTTGCCACAGCCAAACATTTATCTAGGTGACGGCACACCCCGTGACTGTGACAGTGTGACATGGCACTCGATGCGGCCAGGCAGGCAGGCGCGGTGCCCGCTCCGCTCCCTCTGATCAGTGTACCTGGGGCCGCCGGGCTGGGCTGTACCCTCGCCTCTTCCTCCTGCTTCCACTACCACCACCGCCCACTACCTGCTATTAGAAGCCGGCCTTTCTATTCTTGGGCGCTTGAAAAGTTCAAAGCCTTTCGTCAAGTCGCGGTACTGAAATAGGCCCCGACGTCAGGAGTCCGTAACTTAACATTGTTATGTCCCGTCCGACCGCTTGGCGTATCGAAATTTTTTAACAGAGGTCGAAGTTATGGGCTTTATAAAAAAAAAAAAAAAAACTATCTGGTGAATGTCCACCTCCTATACAACACTCCAAGTCCATAACTTAACCCGTCCCTGCCCCTGCCGCGTTGCGCCCAAACGCAGCCCCACGGCGCGGCGGTGTGGGCAGGGGCAGTACAGAGGTGTGGGCGGGGCGGGGCGGGGCGGCTCTGCCTGTCATTGACCGGACCTGTGCGAAGCGGCAAAGTCGCTCCAAGACCCGCCTCGCCTCGCCTCGCCTCGCCTCGCCTCGCCTCTGCGCCCGTTTGTCCACAATAAGATAACCCCCGCCCCGCCCCGCCCCGCCCCGGTCCGACGTGAGGTTGCCTTTTGTCAGGCTGGCGGCGGCGGACGCGGCTGGATTACGCTGTGCAGCGGCGAGGTATGGAAGAACCTCTTTCCCTCGCCTGAAATGTCCGCTGCGTTTTTCATACCGATCTAGCCGATCTAGCTGAGGGTCTGATAGATGCAACTGCGGGTTGACTTCAATGAGAGTTTTACTCCCTCGTTCATTTTTTTTAACGTAACGATTCGCTAATAAATTGACGCGTTGGCGCCCTCGATGTGCGCCGGCTGTCCGCTGGCGTCGAGCCCGCCCCGCCCCGCTGTGCCTCCTCCGACACGGGTCCCGCTCCTCTCAGAGTAGTTTAACACTGCCTCCTCTCCTCGCGGCTTGAAAGCCTCTCGGCTGCTCGGCCCGGCCCGGCCCGCTCGCTCCCCGCCAATCTCTTCTTATATTTAGCCGTTGAGTGTCTGGTTGACCTTCCCTGGTCACGGCACGGCGTGTTGCGTCTCCTGGACATTGCCGATAAATCCCCTCTCGACTGTCTGTGTGGTCTGCTACTGCGCCCCCCACCCCTCCTCCCTTCCCGTGTGAGTCGTTGATTTACTCTCATTTAACGGCCGCTGCGATGGCGTCTGATGAGCGCTTCGTGTGATGTGTTACGCAGAATTGCACGGACGCGGTTCCAAGTCCGGCTGACGGAACGGGCAATGCACTGTGGTTTGCCTCAAGTACAAAGCTCAAATTGCCTACTTTGCAGTCGGTTTCCTGAGGCTGACCGGGGGAGAGAGGGCGATAAAACCGCGTTGGTGGGTGCGTGGATACGTTGCGGCACTCTCGCTTTCGCTGTCGCCGGGTGAGCGGCCCGGGCCGCTGTACACTGCACTTGTTGCGCCTGCCTGGCCAGGCGCATCCTACTCTTTACGTTGAGTGAATTCTCATTCGTACACTTGAACATGTAAAAGAGTGACTTTTCATGGAAGTCTCTCTTGCGAGGTCAAGTGTATTCACACACTTACAATTGCGCGATATTCACACACTTGGGTTCGCATTGCGACCGCGCCCCCGCCGCGCCTCACCCCACCCTTCCGTTTATCGCGCAGACCGATGCAAATGTTTATCGCCCTCCGCGTCGTGCTCAGCAGCGCTGCTGTCAGGCGCGCGCGGCTCAGCCAGGCTCAGCTCAGCTCGGTTCTGCCTGCGCTCAGCAGCACGCCGGTGCGGAGCATGGAATCCGGTTTATTCCGGATGGCCTGTGTGGGAGTAGTGCGCCTGCAGGCGCGGCCGCGGCCGTCAACGTAACCGGTTCGCCTCCTAGATCCGGTTCTTGGTTCTCGGGGCTCTCTCGCAACGGCAAACATGCGTTGCCCCGCCCCGCCCAGTGTTTACGCCTGTGCGTCACTGTTACGCCCCCACTCTGTCCCCCACCCCCTCGTGAGCCCGACGCGACGACAACAACACTCTTCTTCTAGGAAGTGAGCGCCGCGGCCGCGGCCCGGGTCCGCCCCGCCCCGCCCCGCCCCGCCCCGGGCCTCTCGCGGAGGGGAGGGTAGACGCCTGGAGTGGTAGGCACAGCGTGGCGCACAGCCGTGTGCAGGAGATGCCTAACCGGGTGTTTGCAGGCGCTCGCCTGACATTTGCCGCCGATCTAATTCCTCCTCCGTCCCGCCCTGTCCTGTCAGGTGCTGCTGGTGTCCTCTTCCCGGCGGCCCGACCACTGGATCGTCCCCGGCGGCGGCGTGGAGCCCGAGGAGGAGGCGAGCGTGACGGCCATCCGGGAGGTGCAGGAGGAGGCGGGCGTCATCGGCAAGCTTGGCCGATGCCTCGGAGTCTTCGAGGTAATAGTAGGTATCCCATTTACACGTGATCCAATCACAGTTGAAAAACCAAGGTGGGGCTTGGCAAGTACCGAGTGTTAAAGCGTGAGGCTTTTGCAAAGGCGTTAAACGCCCCTTAGGCTGTTAAAATGCAAGTCCTTTGGCAGCATCAATGCCTTTGCAAAGGTATGTAAAAAACCTTTAACACCTTTAAAAGGTACTATGTCACATGTCACACCTTTGTTTTTACCTTATGAAATTAAATGCAGATTTGAGAATTGTTTCTTTCATTATTGTATTTTGCCATGTAGTTTTCAAATTGCAAAAATATGGAAAAGAAAAAAAAAAGTGCTTACAAATTTTTTAAAAATAAATTTTAGTTACTGCTCCTCCAATTGCCTCCCCTTTTCCTCCCCTTCCATGTGCATACAGCAAAAATTTGGAAGGAATTATTGTTTTTGTTGCAGAATTGTGAGCAGAAGCACCGCACTGAAGTATTTGTTATGACCGTGACTGAAGAACTTCCAGAATGGGAGGACTCGCGTAGCATTGGTAAATTTATTATCACTCTTGATATTTATTTAATGTATGGGAACTCTAGTAATCTCCCATTTTATGCATTGTTACAGGTCGCAAGAGGAAGTGGTTCACAATGGAAGATGCATTAACACAGCTATCACTCCACAAACCTGGTCAACTGACATACTTGCAGTCTTTGCTTACTTGTCGCAATGAGAAGGTCACTTGAAGCATTTCCCGTACTTGCACGGCCCTCAGCTCCCATTCTTCAGAACATTTTGTTTTGTTTTAGAATTTGTACAAAAACAAATGCTCAGCTGATATTTGTCAGTAACAGCAAGCTATCCTTGTTAGTGTTTTGTTCTCTGAATCAGCAATCTATGGTTCTGGTAAAATTAAATAGACCCTGCCGGTCTCTGTTTTCCTACATTTTAATGATTTTTTTAAAAAAATTGTTCAGAAATATTTTTTCTCTTTAGGTTACTGACTTCACGTGCTTGAGTGCTTTTTTGTAAACCAAATGTATCTCATGTATTTTTTGCACTTTTGTGTGGAGGAATAGTATATTCTGCGTACTACCAATCTGTGACCTCTAAGCACTGTGAATGATTTGGAAAATTTGGTTGCTCTTAAATATCTTTACAACCATTTAAACCTTTAAGTAGACCGAAGAACATTGAGGTCATTAAATGTTACTGTGGGTATTTTATTTATCTGTCTGAGTAACATATTTTTTCTTGTTTAGAGGCACCTGTATGCGTTGAGTGACATCCTGTATATGTGCTAGCTGTGTGGATGTTGTGTGTAAGGGGGCAGAAATGTGTTTGTATTTCTCCTCAGATTATGATTTTGTGACTGAGCTGTTGTCAGAATGGTTCATCTGGACAGACCAAAGCAGCCCTTTATTGAAAATATGAAAACATGCATTGTGGACTGGGTTTCAAGTGGAAGAAATATGTAATTGTGATGTGGCTCAGTGGTCAGTTGTTCTTGGACACTTGTATGTATTTCATACCACATGATACCATTTGACATCCTACAGCATTATTTTCTATCTGAAGTAGTTAAATGCTGCACGAATTGTATAAGACTGTGATCAACTGTGTTTGTTTCTTTTGTTTTGTTTTTTTTCCTCCTTTTTTCCTGGTGAGTTGTTCTGATCATATGTGCAACCATTGATTGGTTATCTTTGTATGTAGAATAGAAACTTGACTTTTATTTACTTTACTTGTGAAGGATTCTCTTATAAACCATTTATTATCTGGTTTAAATATAAGTTCAGTAGTCTTGTAAGGATTGCACACTGGAACTTTTCCTAATTGGGTCCTGCTATCAATTTTGAAATCATTTCTAAGATGAAATTGTACTTACATTTTATAAAACATTCTTAATAAAATTTTTCTTATACATTTATTGATTGGGCAAAATAAATAAGATCTGGCAATCTATCTCATTGAAGTTCAGTATAATTTAAATTGGTACAAAGGTATTTACGTAATTCATCAACCTGTGTACTTGTTTTGTGTAAATAACTATGCATGTGTAACTGCATGCTAGTTTATTAACAAGTATGAGGTGTATTGCAATATACATTCAACATAACCTGATCAAACTTTTGTAATAGAATTAATGTGCTTGAAAACTATGATATGTCACTCCTGATACCAAAAAGCTGCTTCCATTCTACTTGAAAATGAATTGCTGTTGGAATATCTGCCCCTATGGTTCAATTTTTCTGATAGTTTATTATTCTCAATTTGGCTATTGATTTCAAAATGGGCCTAATTTTCTTAAGTGCACCGTAATGTGTATATTTTCCATAGATGTATGAAATTCTGTTAGTTTTGAGCTGTGAGTTAGGAGTACAAATGTAGTATCACATTTAAGATATTTTGCAGATGCTGTAATGTAATATAGCTTAGTTCTTCACACTTTTGCGAATCTGATTGGTAATTGTTGAAAATATCTGTTTTGTGATACTGCAAGGTGGTCCAAACTGTGATTCTGGAAATATTCAAGTATAGAAAAGCTGTGCTTTTCATCTAAAAATGTTTAATTGCAATGTTTTATCTACCTTCCGACTGCATTTTCCTTACCAAATTACCTTCATGTTCTAACTCCCTACGCGGTTGGCCGTTTCTTTCCCTCCTTTTGTGAAAGATTTTATGCCTGCTATTATCTTTGACTATTTGTAGATTTTTTAAAAAGAAAATAGATGTTAATTTCAGGAAGAAAATGTGATTTTTGTGGTCTATTATGTTTGGATATTGGATAGTGCCATAAAGCACTTGCTTTCGAAAGTTTGCATGTTTATGTGAATGTCATACTGCATATAAAGCATCTTAACCCAATAAAATCCTATCATGCTTGGATGCACAAATGGGTTTAATAAACATGAGAGTGGTGAAGTATATTGATTTACATTATTTCCCCTTACCACGATAGCTTATTCGTGTTAAAGTAATTGAGTTATTACAACGGCTGAAAAAGGTCAAGTACAACGCACAGAGGGAAGTGTGTGTGAGTGGAGAGGGGGGGGGGGGCGACCCCCAATACGAGCAGAAACTAAAGTTTAAAGACTGCCTGGATGAAACAAAGTTACCGCGATAACGCCAAGCCCAAGGACAGGAGGACAGTAAGATATTTGAACAGTTGACTTCCTTCGCGCGTTTTACTTCGTGCATTGCATGATGGGAAAGACCAGGTCAATTCGGCCAATCAGACCACGTAGGCAAACCAGCTTCAGCTTCACATCTCATAAGGAAACCTTAAGGGTGAAGTGAACTGTCAGAGCAGAAAAGATTCCATTTGATTTGACTTTGCCTTATATTGGAAAGGATAATCAGGTAAGTTTCTTTCTCCATGTGAAACTACAATTAATGTTGAAAATCAAACGCGTTTTTACTTACATGTTTTTCTCTCCCTTTTATTCTGTCAACTAACCTGTTGGGTTGTCAGTTCCCTGATTTGTGACAGAATAATAGTCGGTAATCTGAAGAGCAATGGGCAACACAGCTTTGCAGCAGAAGTGCGAAACCGCTTCAAAAACAGGTGTTCTAAAAATTTCTCAAAGAAAACTAACTGAGTTTCCAAACTCTGTAAAACGCTTAGATCAGGTAATACGTGTGTTAGATTTTTCTGAAAATCATTTTTCATTAATACCAAAAGATATTGGATCATTTGTACATTTAAAACAACTTAATCTCGAAAACAATAGACTCATTAGTCTACCAGAGGAAATAGGTAATTTATCAAAATTAGAGTCATTTAATGTGAGTAACAATAAGCTCACAACACTGCCTGTGACTTTTCAAAAATTGAACCACCTGAAACAGGTACAAATTACTGATAATCTACTTACTGCATTTCCTTTAATGCTCTGCAGACTTAAACATTTAGACTTTATTGACTTATCTCGGAATAAAATTAGCGAAGTACCTGATGGTGTTGAAAATCTGTATGTGACAGAACTAGTGCTAAATCAGAACCAGGTTCGGTCAATTTCAGATGGTATTGCCAGATGCCCTCGTTTAAAAACATTGAGGCTAGAAGAAAATTGTCTACAGCTCTCAGCTGTACCTCTAGCTATTCTTACAGAGTCTTCTATATCAATGATAGCATTGGAAGGAAATTTATTTGAAATGAAAGAATTTATGAATCTGGAGGGCTATGATGCATATATGGAAAGATATACTGCTGTGAAAAAGAAAATGTTTTAAAAAGGCAGAATTGATGCTTGTATTCAAGAGCACAGCTCAAATGTTGTTTGCTTGTTTTAGTCGTATTTATAACTACATGAGGTACTTATAAACTTTTATATACTGAGGGCATCTATTTGGCATCTATTTAACAACTTTGCTTGCACAGTCTCTAAGACACTCAAGTATGGCTCAATGGGACCATTTTGCTTGTAAACACATTGATGAATTAAGAAGTTATTTCTTAAAGCGTACAATTTTACCTTTTTGTATCAACTTTTTTGTAGCTTAATCACCGAGCTTTAATTATTTGTTACCGCAGACACTCTAAAATACTTGAGGGATAGACACAAAACTTTGATTGATTCACACTGTTTGGAAACTTTCATAGTTTTAAAATTTGTCTTCACCAATTATAATGTTTAGAGTGGCTGCATTTAAAGAAAGATTTACTGAATTATCTACTTTTTGTATTTCTGTAAGAATTGTATTACTTTGTGGGGGAAAAAACTTACTTGATTGTTTCACAGAAAGGATGCATGTATCTAAAACACTTTTCAAGAAAAGCTTTTTAATGGATAAATTATATTTATTTCTCACTATAAATGTATTTTTATTTTATTTGTATCACAAACGTTAACAAAATTCACACTGCTGCTTATTCCCTTAGATTGGTAGGCTTCCTCCAGAAATCCAATCCATGATAGTATTGATGTCTAGTTTGGCTAGCAATAGATTAATTGTGTCCTTGCCCACAGAGGAGAGGACAGTGCTCACTTCTTGTCGATATTCCTCAAGGAAAGCAGGGCCAACATCACTGACAATTCCACAAATAAGGTCACCAACTTCCCCACCTCCTAAGAAGTTTGTCATTATCACCTGAAATTAAGTTTCCTCTGTATTAATGATGACCTTAAAGTTGGGATGTACTGATACATTGGATTTTGGAAACAACCCGTAGTGTTGTTCAGCCTGGTGGGTAGGCAACCAATCGTACGTCCTCAGCCGGTTTGCTAGGGAATCCATCTGTTTTTTTTCTCCATTTACCTTTAGTTTTGACATCTTCATCATGATATTTAGGTCTTCTATGGTGAAATGCTCGTCGATGTAGCCCAAGCGGACTGAAACATCCACCGTCGGCTCCCTTAGACGCACGCTAGACGAAACAAAGGCAGCAATTATCAGAAGAGCTGTAGCTAATCACGTTACCAGATTTCTGTAAGTAGGGCAAGTAGGGTGTTTACTCGAAGTGGCCGTCACCGTAAACATGCAACTGGTCCGATGCGGTGGCATCGACTTTGTACGTGCCGTGGAGGTCAAGAGATTCAAAGGACACTTTCAAATGGGCGCTCACGTTAAAGAAGTTGACATCCTTCTCCTCAATCTTAAACGTGGATAGTTTGTACACAGTCAAATCTTTGATGTAACCTGCGACGCTAAAAACCAAAACCGTTTTTTCGATGACTCGTGCACTTTTAAAACTCGTAGCTCAGGGGACTTCCCTCCCGGATCCCATGGTGAGGCTGGGCGTTCCTAGAACCTACTTGATCGTTCGATCATTGTGGTCGAGGTTGATGTACTCTTGCTTGAGTGGCTCCGCCATGTTCTCGACGAGCCTCCTGAGGGTCTCCACCAGTTTGTCGAAGGCATCATTGGTGGCGCGGTTGGCGCCCGCGCGCACGGCAGCGCTAGCCCAGGGCGGCGTGAGGAGGCCCGCCTGCCAGTCCGTGAGGTTCATCCCCATCGCGTGAACAGCGTCGCGGAACCTATGCTGGGTGTCCGCCGACCTAAAGAGCAGGTCAAGGACCTCCTTCTCTAGAAGAAAACGATAGGCATTTCAATCGCGTCGCGTCACCTTGAGTCTCCGTAAATAACGAGGTCTTCCCTGCGACTGAACTTACGGGTCATGGTCTGCCCCTGCTGAACTGCGGGCCCAGCTCTGGCCACGCCCGCCAGAAGCACGGCAGCGAGCAGGTACCTCATGGTTGGAACCTGCAAAATCGGCGAACGCTCACTAGCACACACGCAGACATGGAAACGGCTATGGCTAGCATGCTCTGGCCTTGGCCTACGCCCTCAACCCCTCGACGCGCTCTACACCACTGATCTACGGGAGTTTGCTAAGTCCACTTCATTCTATCCTCCCTCCCCTCTTCCATTCACAGTGTAATACTTTGCTAAGATCCCGTAAGATGGTAAATACAATTAGGAGAGCGCGAATCCAAGAGCGTAAACGCAACAAGCAAAAATATTTTTTTTTTTTAAAAAGAAAAAAAATTGGCCGGGATTTGAACCCGCAAAACGTCTCGCCAGCCGAGATGATTTGGGACAGGGGGAAGGTGCGTTAAACATCTCGGCTGGCGTGACGCACATTTCTTGACGATGCGAACTGAAATCCCTACCTCCGCTCCGACTCCTACTCCGACTCTTGGCGCTGAAAATGGTCGGTAGATACGGATTCCAGTTCGCATCGACGTAAGGTGTGCGTCCCGCCAGCCGAGATGGTTAACGCACCTTCCCCCCGTCCCAAATCATCTCGGCTGGCGAGACGTTTTGCAGGTTCAAGTCTCAGCCGTTTTTTTTTTTTTTTGTTTAAACTCCCCCAATATGACTTTGGTGGGCAGGGGCACTCTTATGTATCCCTAGACCGATCCCGAGGGTTAATTTGTCCGAAAGCAGGCGTTTATATTGAAAAAAAAAAAAAAAGGAAGAACCGGTCGGGATCGAATCCGCAAAACGTCTCGACAGCCTAGATGGTATTGGGACGGGGGGCAAGGGCGATACCACTAGGCTGTCGTGACGCACACCTCACGGCGGTGCGAACTGGAATCCGTACCTACCGATGGACGGGGCCGGCAAACGCGACCTCCGCTCCGCCACCCGGAAACGCCATCTATTGGCCGACCTGATAAACGCTCCCCCATCGTCTTCGAGAAATGCGAAAAAAACGCGATTTTACCCGGAGGTCAGCAGGAGCGAGGAGGTAGCCTCTTGTGCAAGTGTGCTTTCTCCGGTTCCAGGTCGGCCAACAGATGGCGCCACTATGCTTTGTTGTTTCGCGCTAGGCCTCGACAAGGCAGAGCCTATAGGGCCTAGTCCAAGTACTTTTCCCTCGGATGGAAATTTGCGTCCTCAACCAACTCTCGGCGCGTAACTTATGCGCACGAATTTTTATTTCGGTCATCTAAATGATGAGGGAACCAATTTATATTATTAACAATGCGTTGGCTCTCGATTCTGACATTCAATCAACCAAGTTCAAGGTTTTCGAAGTATGGTGGAAGGGTGGGTCTTAGTTTCCCAACCAACTCCAGTCCAGTGTGTTTGCCGATGAAACTTAAGAAATGCTTGCCAATGTCAACAAGAAAAATTCGTGCGCATAAGTTGCGCAACTCGAATTGGTGAGGGAAAAAAGTTCCCTACGCGCGAAGGAAATTTGGACTAGGCCCTATAGGCTCTGACTTGTCAAGGCCTAGCGCGAAACAACAACGCATAGTGGCGCCATCTGTTGGCCGACCTGGAACCGGAGAATGCACACTTGTACAAGAGGCTACCTCCTCGCTCCTGCTGACCTCCGGGTAAAATCGCGTATTTTTTCGCGTTTTTCGAAGCAATTCTCCGGTTCCAGGTCGGCCGACAGATGGCGCCACCATGCGTTGTTGTTGCGCGCTAGGCCTTGACAAGGCAGAGCCTATAGGGCCTAGTCCAAGTACTCTTCCGCCGGTTGGGCATTTTCGTCCTCGACCAACTCTCGGCGCGTGACTTGTGCGCAGTTTTTGTTTCGATCATCTTAATGATGAGGGAACCATATATTAGATTGCTAACAAGACGTTGGCTCTCGATTCTGACATTGAAACGTCAAATGTCCAAGTTTTTCGAAGTTTGGCGGAAGGGTGGGTCTTAGTTTCCCAACCAACTCCAGTCCAGTGTGTTTGCCGATGAAACTTAAGAAATGCTTGCCAATGTCCACAAGAAAAATTCGTGCGCATAAGTTACGCATCTACAGTTGGTTGGGGGGAAAAAGTTTCCCCCGTGCGATGGAAACTAGGACTAGGCCCTATAGGCTCTGCCGTGTCAACGCCTAGCGCGAAACAACAGCGCATGGTGGCGCCATCTGTAGGCCGACGCGGACTAGGAGAACGCACACTTGCACAAGAGGCTACCTCCTCGCTCCTGCTGACCTCCGGGTAAAATCGCGTTTTTCTCTCGTTTTTCGAAGACGAAGCGAGAGCGTTTATCGGCTCGGCTAATAGATGGCGTTTCCGGGTGGCGGAGCAGAGGTCACGTTTGCCGGCCCCGTCCATGCGGTAGATAGGGATTCCAGTTCGCACCGCCAAACGATGTGCGTCCCGCCAGCCGAGATGGTTAACGCACCTTCCCCCCGTCCCCAATCATCTCGGCTGGCGAGACGTTTTGCGGGTTCAAATCCCGGCGAAGGTTTTTTTTTTTTAAATGTTTTAAATTTGCTTGTCGCTCTTACGCTCTCGGATCCGCGCTCTCCTAATCTTATATACCAAGATAAATGTCGCTGTCGCCCGTCGCTCTACGCTGCGCTATCGAACGAACACTTCGCCTCATAGTCGTGGTGTCAGCAGCCCGCCAGCCCCAGCCCCGCGCCCTGCTCACAACGCTTGCCTGTGACGCCGTTTGCGTCGAGGAGTCGTGAGACTTCCACCCCCGCCTCAGTCTATACGTCACGTGACACGCCACGCCCGGTCCGGCCGCGCACCTCATTTGCCTGTAATGAGAGCGCGGAACGGACATCGGCCGGACCCGGCCCGCGGGCGACAAACAGCGGGGGACTAACGCTCCCGCTACCGCGCGACCCGCCGGGCACCGCCTCGCACAGGTGCGCCTATCTCATCTCCACAGGTGCGCCCCACGCTAGCATTATCGCGCGGCAAACTGTCAGTGGGCGACATGAAAAGGGCGGCGAAAAAAAAGTTGCTGCCTGCCCGAGGTTTAAAACCTGTCGACGCACTCCTGCACTCGTCGCACTGACTTGTCTGGAGAGGATCTGGACTTCCCTTGGGGCGCGTCTGCGCTCCGTCTGCGGTGGTTCGTATGCTTGCAAGGACACGAATGTCGCCCTGGGCCCTGGGCGGGGCGGACGTGCGTAAGGACATTCCTAGTGGGTGTGTGAGGCGGGGCGGGGCGAGGCGAGGCGTCCTCCTGGCGTGCCTGCGTACCTGGGCGAGGTGACCGGAGCGCTGCTCGACGAGAAACTGGCATGGCGTCGAGGCGCGACGCAGGGCGCTGCTATCAGTGCACCAATCAGTTCTCTGCACTTTTATCTAAGACTCTCTGAAAGGACCAAGGGAATCAATGACTGTCTTGACCACCTATCATGTATACAGCGAAATGTAGAAATTCCAAATGTACAAATTACTATGTAATAAAGATAAAAATGAGATTGTCGAGATAACCGATCATTTTATTTCCAATATTGGTCCACATGGCAGCTAAGAGCATTATAATATCACTCAAAATTTGGTCCACTATTTCTAACTTTCAAAACTAATGGCACACAAACATCACAGAGGAAAAGCATCACAGAGAAGGTTATACATCCAACTATGGAAGTGGTTTAGCTCATCAATTAAAAAGAGAACATTCAAAAATTATGATATGACTTTCACAACAAATAAAAATACTTTAAGGCACATTTCTGCTGTGTAAGTACATAAGGCAAGATACACTGTTTCCAGGCAAACTCACATACCTCAAATCCTACAATATAAAATTTGAAAATGACAAAAACAAACATATAACAGAAACAGTCAAGTTGAAAAATGTCTTATGAGATTAAAATAAGGATTGTACTTGGTTTGAGGCATTTTGAATAAGGATACTAAGAAAAAAAAAATTGAAACATATTTTAAAATGCTTTCAAACAAATAGAAATTAATGAAGAATTAGTAAAATTGTAACTATGTCGCTGTTCTTCAATTTCAATAATTCATAATTAATCTCTCTTGGCTCACAACTCTAAATTCTTATAAAACTAAAAAAGTTCCATCCCCCAAAGCTAGCATACCTCTAGCAAGTGACATGACAGTTAAAAATATTGATTAAATTAAAAATGCTTGCTGGGAATAGATAAGAATTATCAATGAATTAAGGTTTACTCCATGAGGAGCAATGCCTCAAGGGCCTGAGAATGAAAAACTAGCATTAGTTACACAAGTGCTATTAAATTAAAATTAATATCCTGCTCAGAATACCCATACACGAGAGTTACGTCAAACTAATTTTCATCAAAGAGATCGTTTCAATGAGCATAGTGAAAGAGTATTATAATTGCAGTAATAGAGCAGCTACAGAAGTTTTGTAATCCTGATGGATTCTGGCACATGAAGAATAAAAATAAAATAATACTGGCACAGAAAGGTGAGCCAAAAACATTAAATGTTAGTACCAACTTCAACACATGACATTCATTTAAAGAATGACATCTAATGATGCAACTTCAGTCCCAACACCTGGAAAAAGAGAGGAAGAAACAAAATGAAATATATAAAATTTGGATTGGATAGAAGCAAAAACATTGCACACATACCACACATATTGTTCCCCATAGCCAAGTACAAGTAACCATTGTCACCAAATGCTGTGCCCCATGAGTTGCGCACAATGTAGTGTGGAATAGTAGCAGTGCGGTCATAGCCAACAATTTGAACAGCATGGTTGATATGTTCAGGAGCACCATCACAATGAAACTGAACAACACCTCCAAGATAATGCTGCCAGGTAAGGGCATTTACAGCAACAACAACAGGTCCATGGTTGGCAATTAATGCAACAAGGGCATCTTCACGACCCACAAGGCTGAAAGAACAGAACACACACAGTAAGATGCAAGTCCATTAAACTAAAAATAATAACAACATAAAACTTACTAGCTGCAGGTATAGTTTGAAGCAACTCTCACACCTTCTTGGGTTCTGCAAAAAAAAAAAAAAAACATCACTTATGTATGATTTTTGAAAAATCATAATAATTAAGGAAATTAGGAGTGTGAATCCTTACTCTTTTAGTTTGCATGCATTAGTTTTCCAATTAAGTGGGTACTGTTTCTCTGGTTCAATGGCTACATTGTTGAACACTAGCCAATCTAGTAAGCTACAAGTATCCCCTCCATTGCAGCCAAGATTGCCATTTCCTGCACAATCAATAATCTGAAAAGAAAATGAAAAACAGTCCCCCCATATTAATAATTTTGTCAGCTTAAGGAGCCAATATATTTTTTTTACGTAAGGAATTGATATAGAATTTCCAAAGCACATACTTCTTGCACACTAAGAACCTGAACAGATCCAGTTTTCATTGCTGCCATTGATTCAACAGTTTCAACTGTGCTGAAAGCCCAGCATGCTCCACAGGTTTTTTGATTACGAATGGCACCCACAACCCCTTTTGAGCGCCTTTCAAACAGAAAAATTGTGTATAAAAAAACACAAATATATGCAAAAAATAAACTTACACAAAATATTATAAAATTATTACCAGTCAACCAAATCGGGCAAACCATCAACTGATCGCTTTTTAATGTGATTTTCTGTTATATCATCAACTTTGTTTTTGCTGTGATGTGATCTGTGACGGTGCAACCTTTTATTAAGATGCTTCTGAAGCTTCCGATCAAGAAACTCATCTTCTGACATATCGGAAAATTCCGTTAGACCATATCGAGCACTGTCATTAGAAGGACGATTGCTGTTCAATTCTTCAATAAACTTTAAAGTTTCCTGAGTGAAAGAAATTAGAAAGATTATTTGTATTTGATTTTAAGATGCGGTTGTTCACACAAAAAAATACTCATGGCTGAGAGTGTTACATAACATAGGAACAGTACCTGGAACTTAGTAAATCTGGCTTCAAATTCAGTGGCATTGTAAGTCTTGTTGAATCGGTGAATGTATGATTGGAATAATGAAAGACTACTCTGGCTACTAGGTTTATCGATACGAATTGGTATTCCCACAAAACACAAACATATCAAACCGCACGTAAGTGCCACTGTCTTCCAGTCAGTCGCCATCTCTGTCTCTGTTTGTCCGATCTCTCTCTATCTCTGTCCTACTCCATCGGAATGTATATCCAAATTTGTCATAGTTGGTACAATTTTTCATACAGTATAGCAACCAAGTAAACAAACACTGGCAGACGCAACCCGTTGTCAACACCTCGGCGCATTTGCGGCTTTATTTTTCGAATTTCTCCAGAAATGGACAAGCCTCAGATTATAGCCCATGTCGAGAAGTCTGTCAATTACTCTTTGTTTGATTGCCGATGGATGCCATGCTCTGCAAAGTTTGTCGTTATGGGTTCTTTGCCGAATTCAACTGGGGTTATACAACTGTATGAAATATCAGGAGGGGATGTAAAACTGATTAAAGAGGTAAATAAATTAAAATTAAAAATTATAATGTACTACCTTATTTAGTCATGGCTCTTTTGGTATGTTTGGCACTTCTTGTTTTAGATTAAGAGAGAAAAAGCTTTTAAATGCGGCACCTTTGGAGGTTCAAAACTTTCGAGTAGACTTTTAGCCACTGGTGATTTTGACGGTAGACTAAACTTATGGTTAGTACTTTCCTTAATTCGGCGATAAAATTAACCTGTGATGTACAATTTTATATAATTACACTTGTTATTCTCTGATTTTCTTTCCACACAGGGATTTTGAAAAGCCAGACAGTCCAGTTTATTCTTGCAATGCGCATAAAGAAATAATAAATTGTATTGATGGTGTTGGTGGATTGAGTGTTGGCTGTGGTGCACCAGAAATAGTCACTGGCAGTCGAGATGGTAAATTTATGGTACTCCTTAACACTTTGCTCTTGTAAATAATGTTAACTTAGTTGTAATTTTTTTCAAAAGGTTCAGTAAAGGTTTGGGATCCGAGGCAAAGAGAAAAACCTGTTGCTGTTATGGAGCCAGAAGACGGTGAAAGTAAACGTGACTGTTGGGCAGTTGGCTTTGGTAGAATTCAATGACTTACTAAATATGGGTGGAGTAGCTTATTGAATTTACTGCAAATAACGAAGTATTTTGATCTGCAGGCAACTCTTATAATTCAGAAGAACGAGTAGTATGTGCTGGCTATGACAATGGAGATATCAAAATGTTTGATTTAAAGAACATGAGTCTAAGATGGGAAACTAATATTAAAAATGGAGTATGTCTCACTGGTCAGATATATTTTTCAAATTGTTTCAATAGTTTCTGTTAACTAATGGTCAAAACTCTTTAGGTTTGCTGTCTTGAGTTTGATAGAAGAGACATCAAGATGAATAAACTTGTGGCAACCACTTTAGAATCTAAGGTTCATGTCTATGATCTTAGAACACAACACTCGAAAGAGGGGTTTGCTCACATATCAGAGAAGGTAGGACCTTGGCTTTGTGAAAATCTTCTTACGTTTTGCATTTTGTTTTAGATGAATTAATTTCTCTTCTTCTTTGCTTCTAATTTTAGGCACACAAATCAACTGTGTGGCTTACTCGTCACTTACCTCAGAATAGAGAAATTTTTGTGACTGGTGGTGGTTCTGGTACCCTCTGTCTGTGGAAATAGTAAGTGTGACATTTTTCAGTTCTTTCAACATGAATTTTTTAACAAAATAAAAAGAAAAGCATGCCAAACCTGTTGGTGATGTCAATATCAAAAGATAAATGACAATGCTGCAAATTATTTTTCATTTTTAGTATATCATTCTTTCTTTGCAGCAATTATCCAGAAAAGAGAACAAGACTTGTTGATGGGGAAGAAATTGGTGTTGCAGGGAATTTAACTCTTCTCCAAAATGCAACTCTGTCATCACAGCCAATTTGTGGTTTTGACTGGAGTCCTGATAAGCAAGGATTGGCAGTCTGCACTTCGTTTGACCAGGCATTTAGAGTATTGATTGTTACAAAACTTAATCTTTTTTAAAAGAGTTACCCAATGACTTGGCGCTATTACTGGTTTTTCTAAGCACTATGTAAACACTATAAATTTAATTAAAATTCTTTAGGAAAATATATTTATACTCCCTACTGATGTTTTCCTACTGAAATGAAGATTGGTGACTAAGGATATAACAAAAAAAATAATCAAAGGTTCAAAACCCTAAACAATGCTTTATAATTCTCTCCGAATTACATAATGACAATGGTGGCAATATGGAAAAAGTCTCTGAAGTTCACTAGGTATGCAACATCCATCCTAGGCAAAGGCCTTCAGAACTGAATGCTACCAAATAGGTGTACTCTACAAGGTGTATAATGGTAAGCCTTGTAAAGCACATGCTACAGGGGCTTATCTCCACATCTCAGCACATTCTGAAAACTGCAACCCCCAGTCTCATACAACATAGACCTCTTGATTTTGACAACCAAATATACATATTCAGAAAATATGCACACATTCACTTGTAAAATAAGCGCAATATCTCATCAAGCCAAAAACATTTTAGTTTCATACGCAAAAACCCCTTGGGTTGAGAATGTAAGTCAGGAAGACCACTCCAACAGCAGGTATTTGAAAGTATGGTACTTGATGAACAACTGTAGTTCCTGGATACTTACAGAGGTAGAGGTCAATGGGATGTTACTCAGTACACACACTGACAAGATGCCTTGGCATCAATACTAATAACGGAGTTCATATTTTTTTTTTTTTTTTACATATTATTGTATTGATATATTCTTCAAAACTATGACATTAAAAAAAAAATATACATACCCTAACAAAGACATCCAAAAGTCAGCCTTTCGGTTGGAAAGATGAGATAGAAATAAAGTGACTGACTATTGCCTGAAGTGACTTCTCAGTCAGGGCCCCATAACTTCAGGCTAGGAAACTGACTTCTTGAGATGCAAGGTTGGGGGAAGCACGGCATAATGCATGCATCACTTAAAAAAAATTCAAAACTTAACGTCTTTAAAAAGGTAACATTTCAATATCGTTGATAAATGACAAATCTTTCCAGTTCATAAAATTTTAAAGGTAAAAGTAATTTTTCAATCAGCCCAAGAGAGAGAGAAAAACCTTTTAACAATTTTTAGGCTTGTGCAAAATGGTTCCTTGCTCCCCCATAAAAATAATTATAGAAAGAGAGAAAAAAAAAAAGTTAAAGGGCCCTGCAGTGAACAAGATTGTTCCACATGCAAACACTGAGCAGAATTGATATGGCTTCATTTGTTTCAACTGAAGTGAATACAACCAACATTGTATTTTTGAAATTATCAAAAGAATTACAACTCATTAAAATTTAAAAGAACTTTAATATTTAATTTGTCACACTGTTAGAAACAAAATTTAAAGAAGCCTAGAACAGTTGAAGGGCTTCCCAAGATACCCTCTTCACTACACTCTCATGGAGTTTCAAAGATGTTTTGACACTTTATATTTATTAACATTTTTTATACAAAGAAACACAAAATTTGACATTCTCCGGCTAGAGAACCTTTTCTACATTATTTTCAAACCCTTGACAAAATTGTCTAAGAAAGTCCCCCCTCCCCCACATTGGCAGAACACGTAATAGAGGTCAGAAAGTAGCCATTGCACATTTAACAATTAGCGACCAGACATTAAAATATGTATTACTCTAATTCAGTGATTAAAAAAGATTGCAATTTCTTGTGTAATACTTGAGATAACTCCACTTCATTAAGGCTTACTAATCATCTCAAGCATCTAGTTACATTTCACATTATTTTAACATATACAGACATGTAATCATCTTTCTTTCAGAGATTTCCCAAATATTAGATAGGTAGATTCCTTAACTTACACAACAATTTTGTTACTTTATTGACTGAGATGACGCAGATCAACAATGTACATTATTCACTAAGTTTAATTGTTACAAGGAATTTGGTCGATGAAAAAGCCGACACAATGCACTGGTGGGTCCGTCAGGCTGGGCGGGAGAGGGTAGGCAAGGTGGATCGGGGCAGGTTAGTGCTGGGGGTAGCAGCCATATGTTGGGCCTGAGGAAAAGGGTAGGAGGTACACTAAAGGCTCATTGTTGTACTTTTTCAAGTTTTCAGCACCGGACTCCACTCCTTGCACTTCACGACAATCACACAACATAACAGCAAATAATTTGTATGACTTTTTCTCTCTTGCGTGTGTCTCATTTATCACTTGAAAATGAGCTGCGGCTCTTTATTATTGAGCTGTTGCTCTTTATTCGATTGGCTATTCACCTCAAGCTCGGACAGTCTCTGCCACAACTCTTCTCTTTCCTTCTTACGTTTTACTTCCCTGGAAAAGTTGAATTCAAGGATTAACAAACTAAGTACTACAGAAGAAAAAACTTCACCTTTTTTTTCTTTTGTCCATGTACCTTTGTCTTTCTGCTTTATAAGCAGCAGTGAGCTCATCAAAGAGCTTACTGTTCATCTCCATGAATGACTTGAGCGCATTGTATAAAAGAGCAATAATGGTCTGGTTCCAGTGCTCCTTGCTCATGCGATAAAGGGAAGGAAAGACAATGGGCATAATAACTGAATTGTTTTCCTCAATAAGGGACATTATGTATTCATTGTTCCAGAAATACAGTGCTCTCTCTGCCACCTTTTAACAAAGAATAAAGAGATAACATGAAGAAAATGAAATTCAGAGATTTTAGTCCAAAGAAAACAAAATGTGATGTTAAACTTACCTGGAAATGGTGGCTGGCAACACATCTTGAAATTTGCCTGAAAAGAGGCTCTTGGATTTTGACAAACTGTGTTGGTTCGATGACATCTAAAATTTCTTCGATTTCCCCCAAAAACATTACCTAGAGCACATACAAGATCATAAGAAATATTATAGATGTACATTAAAAAAAAAAAAGTGAAAAGACTGACTGGAAAATAGTTTAAGCTATAAAAATTCCAGCTAACCTACCTCTTTCTGGCTGCATGTCTTTGGCCAGTACTTGAGCAGTCCCTGAATAACAGGCTCTGTAAGGGTAGGATCCTTTTCCAAGAACTGCACCACACAGTAGGCCAGCTGTGCATGGTACAATCCAAGGCACTTTACCTTGTGCAAAGGAATGAGTACCTTAACAAGGAATTGTTTATGTTCTGCCTTCAAGGGTAATGCAAATCCATTTATGATGCTGAAATAAGAAATGAGATTTTGAGAAAGACTGAAACCTTGTTTCAAACTTAAAAGATAAAAATATTAGCCTACAGTACACAGCTATATTACAGCAAATATAAAACAAAGGATGACATACCTTCCCAGGATTTCAAGAAGTTCTCCAACCCCATTGAAATGCTCAGTTTCATAGACAAACCTAAAACATTAAAAAATGAAATTACTTTCTAGTAGTTTTCAGACAAAAAGTGGATGAGTATCAGTATTATTGTAACAAAAGCACTGCTGCACCTGAGCAAATTGTCATACCTAAGAAAGATGTTGTTGATTTGTTTGCGAATAAAGGCTCGGAGTCCTAGGAACTTTCCATAGATGCGATGCAAAACAGTTTTCAAAAAGTCTCTCTCCCTGGGATCTTCGCTGTCAAATAAATCCAGAAGCTGTAAAGCAAAAATATATTATTATGTTAGATAGTAAATAGATATTATACAGCTATTATTCAATTGATTGATTGATAAAATTAAAGACTAGGACATGTAAAGTTTATGCAGCTCACCTGGAGAACAAATTTCTGATCAATGACTTTCTTGCCAATGGCAGGTTGGAAATCTGTGGACTCCAAAAACCTCAAGAAAAACTCATAGACAAACTGGAAATAAATCAATGAGCAATTAGAATCTGTCTAAGAAACAAAGTGAAAACATAAATCAGCATCACTAAAGGTTTTAGGTACCTGGAGATGCGGCCATGAGGCCTCTAGTGTTGGGTCATCCTCTTCTGGGTCAAAGTCTGGATTTTCACTGGGTGGCAATGTACGGAACAAATTGGCAGATATCTTAACAAAAGAGAGCGAGAAAGAAACAGTGTGTTAAGTACAACACCTAAACGCTTCCAGACTTTATTCTACTAAATTCAAGGTACCCACCATCTTTATGATCTCTGGATACACCGGCTCAGTAAGCACTCCTCGCCCTGTGGTGATGTAGTCAACCAATTCGCTAAGCGTGTTCCTCTTGATCTCCTTCCCTTTCAGGTCCGTCACCGGGTCCATGAAGTCGAACGCGACACAGCATTGCCGCAACTTCCGGATGAAGAGCTCTTCCTGCTCGTTTGATGGCACGTCTGTAAAATGAAGAACGGACGATGAGAGGGTGCGTGCGGGGTGGCTGCGGGGGCTACCACGAAGTTCACGGACGTACTCGGGACTACAAAGAGGACGGTTAATAAGCATTAAAAATCGTCGAAATGAAGGTATTTAAAATTTTAATTTAATTACAGAAGTTTTGGTCCCGTCGGGGGTGGTCATGCACATCCGGGTTCGATAGTCGTCAACCCCATTGGACGCGTATCATGTCGCCACGGCACGGGCGGGGGCCGGGCCGGGGGCCGCGGGCCGCGTCTTGCGGCGCGGAGCCTCGCCGCAGTTCGGTTACAGTCATCCCTGCTGACCTTGGCGTGGACCGCCACCGGGGCCGGGTGGGGCGGGGTGGGGTGGGGTGGGGCGGGGTGCCACAGCCACCCTACCCCCGCCCCGCCCCGCCCCGCCCCGCCGTCCCGGCCCAGCCTGCGCCCTGACCAGTGGCGTATTTGCGCGTGGCGGGCGCCAAGCGCTTCTCGTTGCGCAACCACGGGTCTCATCTGCTCTGCGCCCGCCCGCCCCGCCCCGCCCCGCCTCCCAATGCACTCATATCCACGCGCCACCAAAATCCGCCAGCAAGTCTCCATTCATCCGAGATGGGAGGCAATTTACGGCAAATCAGCGCTAGACCTCATAGAGCGGCTCGGCCCGGGGCCGCGCCGGGCCGGTCTCACCACCACATCGACCAGCTGCGCCCCGCCCCGCCCCGCCCCGCCCCGCCCCATCATGTTCCATTCTCGCCCCATCCCGAGACGAGACAGGACGAGACGAGACGGGGGGCGGAGCAGGGCCCCGGGGGAGGGGGAGTGCTAAGAAAGAAGTTGTTGGCACATTGGCCTGGCGGCAGGGCAGGACCTTGGTTGCCTATTGCGCTAATGGGCCCCGTGGACACGTCCACGTCCAGGGCGCAGCGTGGCGCGGCGCAGCGCGCAGCGTGAGCGGGTTATGCAGGGAGGCGGAAGGGTAGACGTGGAGGGAGGACATGTGACGGACACCCACATGCGCGGCCGGCACTCTGCAACGAGCTCCACCCGCTACGCCCCACCACGCCCCGCATCCACCAGGGTGAAGGCCCGCTGGCCCAGCAGGGCGCGGCGGCGGGGCGGGGCGTGGCGTGGGGCGGCGTGGTGGAGCTAGGCCCCAGCGGCCCCAGCCGTGCCGAGCCCCCCGCCCCGCCCCCACCCCCCGGTCCCCCACAATCGATTCACAGCCGTACAGCCGGGCCGGGGGGCCGGGGGCGCTAGTGGGCTGGGCTGTGCTGGGCGGCTGGGCTGGGCCCGACCCGGCCGGGTCGCTTCGCTGCAGCACCAGCCTCATGCTCCACCACCCCACCAGGCAGGGCGCTAGCCCGGGGGTGGGAGGGAGGGGCGCACCGGGCGAGCGGGGCCTTACTGCAGGTCAAGACGCCCGCGCTCCACGCCCCGCGCCGTGCACATCAACAGGGACAGCAGGACGGCTTAAATAGAGGAGTGAGGGAGAGGGAGAGGGGGCGGGGCGGGGGTGGCGTCAGGATCCACGGCGGTATTTTTAGCGCACAACATGGTCGCGCGAGGGTCGCTACCTTTGCCGCCACCCTCCACGCCCCGCCCCGCCCCGCCGCGCCGCTACCACGGCCGGCTCGTGTCGTGGCGGGGCGGGGTAGGCCGCACCCCTCCTGGTACTACCCCCTCTGTCTCTGTCTGTCTCTCTCTCTGTGACCGCCACGCCACGCCCCGCCACGCCGAGGACTACGGTCCCCAAGGCCTATAAATATAATAGCAGGCGGGCGGGGCGGGCCAGGCCGGTGATATGTTGACAGGACCTGTGCCCTGCTGTGGGGCCGGGCCGGGCGGGGCCGGGCCGCACCGACCAGAGGTGGCTTCAGTCGCACCGCAGTTAGTTAGGCCCTAGAGGCGTGGTGGCAGTTAGGCCCCCTGGTCGGCCTAGGCTAGGGCTAGGCAGGGACCAGCTGCGGCTAAATTTAGAGAGGGTCTTTTCCAGCGAGCAGAGCCTTTTTGCTCCCCCTCCCCCGCTCCAGACGAACCTCTCCTCCAGACGATAGAGGCCGCGTCGCGGATTAGCGATTATCCGTCCTCGTCGCACACATGGCGGTGTCCTATTTCGGGCATGTCAGTGCCCTCTGAGTGCGAGAAGGACAGCGCCAAGAGAGCGATCCTCTGAATCAGTTGTCAGGAGGGAGGGGAGGGGGCGGCGTCACACAATCACGATAGGGATGTTGGCGGAGTTAAGGGCACTGGCGCGGGCGGGGCGGGGTGGGGTGGGGCACTCCGCGACACACAGCCACACACCTCAGCTCGCGGGGCGATGCACCGGGTGGGGGCGGGAGGGTAGGGACCCTCTCCTCTCCCAATGCCAAGGTATGTCAATAAGGCTTCGGCCCGCCTAACCTAACCTAACCCGATTATCCTTGGCTTTGGGTTGGCCCGGCTCATTTCTTTTACGAGGGTTTTCACCCCCTCCACCTCCTCCTCCTCCCTTCATGGGGCCTTGGCATTCAGTTTGCCCCGCCCCGCCCCGCCCGCAGCGCCACTGCCACGGTCAAGTCGGCGGCGCAGCGCAGCGCAGTCCGCGTGCGACCGCGCGGCGCCACGTCATCGTCACCGCCGTCACCGCCGCCGTCACGCGGTTGCCAGTGGATCTCCTCGCAGCAGAACGCGAGCAGCATAGAGCGCAGCACAGCGTTGCTCCCACCCACCTCTCCCCTCTTTCCTCGTTGCCTTACAAATCGTACCCCAAAGTATCGGTATTCTACCCCCCCCCCCGGACGGACAGGACATCCCAAGGCTCCCGCCGAGACATCGATCGACTAGCCTGCGCTGCGCGCCTCCCCCGCGCGCGCACCGGCCGCACAGCACTGCTCCACTCCGCTCCGCCCCAGGGCCAAGCGCAGCGCAGCGGCACGCATTACGCTTGCAGCGCGCCCGCGGTCCGGCCTGCATTACACTGCACTTGGGAGTGTTCCAATGTCACACACTTGCAGGTGTGGTAAATTTCCATTCGTATACCCGCCCGAGTCAAGGTACGACTTTTCCTGCAGGTCCTAGAAAAATCCTTCCTGCTAAAGGGTGCGCGGGCGGGGCGGGGTGCGAGCTCCGCAACTCTTGTGCAAACAAACTATATAGAGATGGGGAGGGGGGCAGCCGCGGCGGATAGGTGGACCGGAAGTAAGAAACGTCAGGGAGAGATGGGCGACGGGAGGAGAAATGCGGAGAGAAAGAGGAGAGCGAGGAGGAGGGGGATGATGGGGGAGAACGGTCCCGGGCGGGGCGGGGCCGGGCCGGGCTCGGGTTACTCGCTCCGCTACGCTCCGGGGCGGGGGTGGGGGACAGGAGCAGGAGGGGGTAGTTTTCCGCGGTTTGACATTTCCTCCCGCTCGCCCAGCACAGCTCAGCTCAGCCCGGCCCGGCCCGCCCGCACCAGGGTTGGAGGTGGGCGCCCGAGCTGAGCAGTTACCCAGCACATTCCAGAGCAGCTCCCTTCCACCCCCGCACGGGGACACAGGGGGCCTCACCCCTCGGTCCCTCCCAGCCTTTCTATTTCTTCGGAATTTTTTCCCTCGGTCGTGCTTTTTGCTCTCGGTGTTCTCTCTGCCGTGTCACCTTTCCGGACGACCGCCGGCCGGGGTGGGTAGGATGGGGTGAGGCCCGCGATTCGGTCCCCCAAAAACTACATCTCCGTTGGCGGGGCGGGGCGGGGCGGGGCGGGGCGGGGCGGGGCGGGGCGGGGCGGGGCGGGGCGGGCGAGATGGGATGATGTGTCGCGCCACAAGGCCTTATCGCACGGCCCGGCCGGCCCGGCAGCCCTGCCGTCGCCGAGATAAACCTTTACCGAGAAACCTGCCCTGTAGGAGGCCCTGCAGGAGGCCATGTAGGCGGCCCTGTAGGCGGCCCTGTAGGCGGCCCTGTAGGCGGCCCTGTAGGCGGCCCTGTAGGCAGTCACACGGTCGATTCTAAAGGATTCATTTCTCTGAATACGACACGGGATTTTTAGGGGCGGCACGGGGCACGGAGGTGGCGGTGCGCAGCATGTTGGTGCGGGCCGCGCTCTGAGGTAAGCCCGCCCCGCCCCGCCCCGCCCCGCCCCAGCCCCCTCTATCGATCGAGTCCAACCTCACTTTCGCAGCGGATGGCGTTCTCTGGCGGTCCCTCCGCCCCCTCCCTCCCCTCCCCTTTTTGCTCGCCGCAAGAGACGGGCGCGGTGGGGCGGAGGGGGAGTGGAGGCCACCTCTCTCGCGTTACCATAACGCGACTAATTTTACATCCAGAGGAGAGACGGAGAAGGGGGAAGGGGGAGGCGACGGCTGTTGCTGCAGCTAGCCTAGGTATAATAAAGCTGACAAACCATCTCATCTCGGGAGAAGCTGCGCGGCGGCGACCAGAGCAAATTCCACGCACCTCCGCCAGGCCGGGCCGGACAGCAGGGCCAGCCGCCCGCCGTTTGTGTTCCCGTTTCACTTTTTCCTTCACGACTTCATACTTCCGGTAGGAACTGCCAGGTGGTTAACAAGTCGATGCGAGAGGGGCACGGTCCTAAAAGGGACACGCGTCTCGACTCTCTTCAGCAGAGCCGAGGAAGTGACCAGAGGGATCAAAGAAGAAACTTGTAGCTTCGCCAAAGAAACACCACTTCCACGACGCCGTGCCCGGCCCGGCCCGGCAGCAGCTTACAACAGCGAAGCCTTTTTACCGCACCGTTCACCTGGAGTGAGTGGGGCTTCCCTCCGCAGCAACAAGTTATAGGCCACCGCCAAACACACCACCACAATATACTTTGGCCGTGCTGTGGCGTGAGGGGCCCGGCACAGGACCACGGAGGCGGGGCACAGGGCCGCGGCCAGGATCACCGAGCCGCCAGGCCGGCCCGGCCCGGGACGCGCCCTACCCCGGCCGCGAGTCCACCTGTTGCAGCTCTGGCGGGGCGGGGCGGGGCGGGGCGGGCGCGGGCGGGGCCTGCCCGACGGGGTATTCACATCGGGAAACCTTGTACAGATTACTCGGTACCTCACTGTATTGCATTAAACATGATTCGATCACTCTTTTCGCTATTCCATTGCTGCGGTTACACCTAGATCAGGCGCACAGTGTAGCGCCCCGGGCCTGCCCTGCCTGCCCCACAAGAAGACCCCCGACAAGACGAGACGAGCAGCCGGAGCGGAGCCAGCGGGACGCGAGTCAACATCGCGAACCGTTCTGCTCCCGCCACAGCGGAGCGGAGCGATTCTTCCGCGGTTTGGCAAATGCCAAACAAATATTGACTCGAGGGTAGCGTGGCGTGGGGCCCGTCCCGTCCCCGCCAGCCGCCAGCCTAATGTTGTCGCATGATTAACATTTTTGCAAACGACAGTATATTGTTTCAAAGCAGCGCCAGAGTGCACGCAAACATGAGACCAACCGATGGAACGAGAAGTCGTGGCGCATGACATTTCCACAAAATAACAAAAAATAATAATAATAGAAAAGAAACAGAAGAAAAACTACCATCCAGCAAGAGACCCCCGAGATTCCCTGGGTATGCTCCACCGCAAACACGAGTGCGGGCGGGATGCCTACCGGCACGGGGCGGTGAGGAAGGCGGGGCAAGGTGCCGCGGTTGGGTGGCTGCTGCTGGCGATAGGCGAGGAGGAAGCACGTCCGGTACAGTTATGTAGATTTATATTAGGAGAATCGTCTGAGGTCTGTGAGTGTAACGTGCAGGTACCCCGCAAAGCATGAGCCAGAGGAGCACGAGCGGCCGTGGTTCAAACACCGGCACAGAAAACATTCTTATTCCTCCCCCGTAAGGGCACGTCTCACTTTCTTCCGCCGACCAGTGTAACCCTTGTAACAGTTTTGCGGGCCATGGCGCCTTTACGGCGAGAGCATGGTAGGCAAACCCTCTTCCTCACATAACTCACACGTCCGGGGCGTAGGAGGCGGTAAAGAGAGCGGGGCGGGGCGGAAGGGCGCTGCAGCAGAGCTAGCTAGTCTCGCGGGAGGCCCCGCCCCGCCCCGCCCCGCCCCGCCCGGCCGCAGGGATTAGGCTCTGGCTCTGCGCGGCTCTGCCCTGCGGCCAGCGGTTGCCGGGCCGGGCCGGCCAGTGCGATACGACTCCCGGGAGGCAGCCGGCCCGGCCCTGCCCGCCGCTGCCGCCGCCGGCACCGCCCCTAAAAGCCGCCCTCCTGACTGGCCCCTGCCGTCGGAGCTTGTTAGCGCCTCACCCGGCCGCCCCGCCCCCGCCCCGCCCCGCCCAGGCACAATACCGCCCTCAACCGCTTCCGCAGTCCACGCCACGCCCCGCCGCGCCTGCCCCTGTCCTGTCCTTCCCTCTCACTTCAGCAGGTGGCCGCTCCCGGTACCGCTACACACTTTCGCCTGCATTCAGTTCTAATTCCGTCCTGCCCCGCCCCCTCGGGCCCCACCCCGCCCCGCCCCGCCCCACGGGGACGCGCGGGCGCGGGCTGCGGCGGACGGGGGCCACAGAGAACTCCAACGGACAGCACTTTGCAATTGGGCCGGGCGAAAAGTTTGCGAGGCAAGAAGAAGGAGGGGGGGGGGGGGGAGCAGAGTGGTCGCTGCCGCCAGGCCGGCATGAAGATGCCCGCCTCTGAAAAAGCTACTCGCTACCGAAAGATAGCGCAACCTCAATACACACATTTGCACTCCCTTCG
The DNA here is from genome assembly GCA_033675135.1 of Frankliniella intonsa. Lineage (NCBI taxonomy): Eukaryota > Metazoa > Arthropoda > Insecta > Thysanoptera > Thripidae > Frankliniella > Frankliniella intonsa. Next base: position 8,919,470 of record CM066249.1, on the reverse strand, counting down.
AGGCCAGGAAACGGCGCGGCACGCGGGTCTCCCCAGTCCTGCCCGGTCGCAAGTACGAATATTTTTCGTCCGCAAATAGACAATGCGGATTTGTGCCTCCCCTCGAGCATTTCATTTGGGATTCTTCCGCGAATTCTCCCCCGCCTAGCAGGACGCGCCCGTGGCGGCGCGGCGGGCGGGGCGGGGTGCTCGTTGGGTATGCAGGCACACGCCAGGCCACGCGGTGCGGTGCGGGCCGAGCCAGGGCTTGCAGGCACCGTGCACCCAATAACGTTCGCACTGAATTAACCGGCCGAGCTCAGACGTGTTGCCTCCTCCGCCGCCGCTGCTCTGCCCTGCTAGCCCCACAAGACAAATTGAGCACGCGCCTCTGGGTGCCAGCCCGCCACGCCACGCCACGCCACGCCACGCCACGCCACGCCACGCCACGCCACGCCACGCCACGCCACGCCACGCCACGCCCGGCGGACCAGATATGACCGACCACACGCGTTCGTTCGATAAGCGCCCGATAGAGTTATCGGCTAGGCCCCCCCAAACCCGAGCCCCCACTTTCTTCTCATTTTCGTCCGCGGGCGGGGCGGCGACGGCCGTCCCGTCGATACCCCGCGCCCCGCCTCTCCCGCCGCAGCAGACAAAAGAAACGCGGCGAGGAAGAACGTCGCGATGGCCGCGGACGGGCCTTGTGACGCTCCTAACGCCCAGCTAGGCCTGCAGGCAGCGGCCCACCCCACTCCAGGCGGCACAGCGTCGTCAGCGTCAGCCACCTCCCCCGGGTCTGATATACAAATATAGCCCGCGGCGGGCAAGGCCGGGGAGAGAGGCGGGGAGGTTGGCAAGAGGTATGTCCGACTGTGCACGCGAGAGAGAGGGGTAGGGGGGGGGGGGGGGCTCGCGTTAGCGGAAGGTCATAGGCGTTCGCGCCCATTCATCGCACATCAGCTGAGGAGACAGCGGCTAGCGCGCCTGGCGCGGCCAGTGCCAGCCAGCCTAACGGGGTGTACATCACTCAATGGGGCCCGGGCCGGCCAGGCCAACAAGCAGCGCACAGCCGCGCGGAGCCGGCGGGCGGGGCGGGGCGGGGCGGAGCGGGGCGGGGCGGGGCGGGGCGGGGCGGGGCGGGGCAGCGGCGCTGCTTACGTCAATGGTGCGGAGCGCCCCGCGCGACCCGGCCACATACACCAGCGTGGCCCCCTGCCGCGCCGCTCCGCACTGCGCCGCGGGCCGGCCCGAGCCGGGCCCCTGCGAGGGTCGGCGTAGGCAACCCGGCCGCGCCGGTGCTGGGCGGGACAGCCGGCCCGGCTGGAGACAGGCGCTCCGGCCGGCCGGGCCCGGCCCGGCGCGGCGGTGCGGGGGCTTCGGACTAGCTCTGCTGACGCGGCAGCGGCGCGGCACGGCGCGGCGGGCAGACGGTGCTGACTCCTCTCCTCCGCTCTCCTCTCTCCCCGCACGGCCGCGGGCGGTGCGGTATCCCCTTCGCTTCCACACATGTCGCGCGACGACGCGGCCGGCCCGACCAGCGCAGCGAAAATTGAACGTCAACGTCCCCCGGGAAAGGGGAGAGGGGGGGGGGGCGGTAGAGGGGTAGAGCCAGGGCGGGGCGGGTCGGACGCTGTCCCCAGTCGCACCGACCAGACCGAGCGGCCGGCTCGGTTCGGTTCGCCCGGTGTGGCCGCGACCATCCCCGCAACACTATTGTCATTTCCCAAAGGGTGCCGCATTCCGACTCGACCGGCCCGGCCAGGCGAATTTCCCTCCAGAGAAACGAGAAAAGGGGACGGAACGGGGTGGGGGCGGTAAACGGATGTTTACTTTCACTCCCGACATCGATTTTACGTCACTTAGCACCGTGGGGCCGGCGCTACAGCGGCACACAGTGTGAGGTGTGAGACAGCTGTACATCAGGTGATGTAGAGCACAAGCTTTGCCGAATGTGGGGCACATGGTGCTCCCTGCCCTTGGAATGGGTGTACGTGACTAATTCGGACGCAGTGTGCCGTGCATCAGGTAACGTATAGCAGTCTCACACTTGACTGGAGGCAGGAGCGGAGGCGGCAGAGGGCGACGCGTCAGTGCGGGTACAGGCAGCGGAGCGAGCGGACGGGCGGGGAAAATTAGCATCACCCCTCCCTTCTTCCGCAATGGCGAAGCGAAAAGAGAAAGAGAGAGAGAGAGCGGGAGGATGGGGGGGAGAAACAAGGTGGAGGAGGAGGTGTAAGGCGCCATCCGCACGAGCGCCTGTTCATTCCCGCGCCCCACAGGTTAATTTATTCGCGATGTACGAATAGTGTCGCCGTCGCCGCCAAAAGGAGCGCTCCGCGGACGGGTCCAGCCAAGGCGCGGCGCGGCGCCGCCCCGCCGCTATAGAGAAGGGACACGGGTCGGCGACCGGTAGCCTGGGTAGCCCCACAACGCCAAGTCCGGCCAGAAGAAAAAAAAAAAAACGCAAATAATCACGCCGTTTCAAACGGGACTATATAAAACCCCGTGCCAGCCCCAGCCACAGCCCCACCTCGCACTGACACCTCGTCTGCGATACAGTCATCACAAGTACGTGCTATCGCTAGGCTATGCGTTTCCGATTCCGACGATTACGGCGAGGTCAGTTATGAGAGAGTTATGCCTTCGCAAAGAAACGTTTATAAAGCCCCTAACAGGGTTAAAAATTCAATGCCTCCGACGCAGCTCAATGCTTGTAAAAAGGTGCGCACACTTTTGATTTTCTATCGAGGGCGTGGCCGACAGAGGCGAGCCCCCTAGTCCAGCCAGCGCACCCCGCCCCGCCACATCCATATCTCATAAAACCCCAAACGCTACCCGTAAATTTAGCGACTATCGACACGTCGCGGGGCAATGAAATGCCGTAGCGCGTAGCGCTCCGCGTGGCCCCCCCGGATTGGGACGGGCGGCGGGCGGGGCGGGGCGGGGCGGGGCGGGGCGGGGCGGGGCGGGGTCAAGGCCGCCCGTGTGCCGCGCGGCCCAACAGCGCCTCCCCTTCCCGGTCCGGGGCCCCGCCCGCGGCACTCGGTGGGACGCGGAGGGGTGGGGTGGGGTGGGGTAAGGTGGGGTGGAGCGAGGTGGAGCGGGGTGGGGCGGGGTGTGGCGGGGTGGAGCGGCAGCTCTTACGTGAGCAGGGCAGCACCGGGGAGGACGACTCACCTGCAACACCGAGATGGGCAAGGGCGTTAGCGGAGGGCCGGGCCGCGTGTCACCGGCTGGCTCGGCTCGGCTACCCTATCGATCGCGCAGACAAGCCCTCAGAGCGCCCTAGCCCTGCCCTAGCCCTGCCCTAACGCCCGCTGTACCACCTGCGGCGATACCCGTCCCGTCCTTCCCCCTCCCGCCAGCTCGTGTCCTACGGGGACCTGCTCCCCCCCCCCCCCCCCTTTCTCTCTTTCCTTTTCTCTACTGGTCCTCCTCGCTCGCAGAAACGGTGGTCAGAGTAGTTGTCTCGCCCCGCCCTGCTGCTATTAATTAACGCCCGTCCGTCCGTCGCCATGGCGACAAAGGACCTCAACAAGTTCGCGGCAGCCCCCCTTCCCCCTCGCGCGTCTCTGAAGGGGCAGGGCGGGGGAGCGGGGCGGGGCGGAGGGGAGGCGACTCTCTAGACCCGTGGCTCGGGGAAGTGCGGAAAGACTCGAAGGAGAAGTGTCCCAGTGTGGCCCCGGCCCGGCTCCCAAAGCAGTCTGCTGGTCTACTCCTGGACCACGGCTGATTTGCATTACAGCGATGGGGCGGGGCGGGGTGGGGCGGTGCCATACGGCCGGATCCTGGCGCTCAGCGGGCCGAGCCGGGCCGAGCCGGGCCGGGTCGGCCGGACCCGTAAGACAAGCATTTGCTTTCCCTGCTATCTCCGCCCGGCCGGCCGGCGCGGCGCGGCCCGCAGAGCACCTGAGAGTGCCAAGTAGAGTCCCCGTCAAGAGGAGAGAGAGAAGGAAGTGGGGTGGGGCGCATCTGGATGAGGGGGCGTGGCAGGCAGGCGGGCGGGGCGTGGCGGGGCAGTCGCATACACCTGCTGGACCCGGCCCCGGCGCATGACGCGGGCGCAGGAAAGCGGGGCGGGGCGGGGCGGGGCGGGGCGGGGCCGGCCTTGGCGACAGTCTGCATTACGCACGCCGCGCGCCGCCGGCCCCTAGCCACACTGCACCGCGCTGCGCTGCGCTGGCAGCACTGCACCATGCACCCACAGGGGCCCCTCCCAGTCGCCCCGCCCCGCCCCGCGCCGCCCCGCCCCACACGGACGCGCGTCACGGCGATAAGAGTGACGCGGCGAGGAGAGGCGTGGCGTGGCGTGGTGCGGCGCGAGGCACACACGGTAACTCGGTGTGACACTCCGGCTACAACACACACACACACACACACACGCGCGCGCGCACTCACATTCACTGGCAAAGTCGCCAAACACTCGCCTCGCCAAACACGGGGGTCACAAAGAAGGTGCGCAGCCCACAGGCCGCACACTGCGAGAAATCACACACGAAAAGGGCAACACAGAGCGGTACTACTTAGAGATTATCCAGGCAGCGCACGTATATGCCAGACGTCAACTGGTGTGGGATGCATCCCGGAGGAGTTGAGGGCGGCCATCGCCATCCTCATCCTCCTCCGCCACTGTCAAAAATACCGCGGGCAGTTACAGTTTGCCTACGGCCCGTAACTTCACATTATTTTACGGAATGGAAAATTACGACGTGTCCTGTAAGGTACAGACCGCAGGAAAAAGTTGCGGTGCGGAAAAGGGAATAATTTTACGGGGCGGATCGTACGTACGCGCTCAATGTGTTTTTTTCCTTATTAGTGACCGACATTATTATTATTTTTTTTTGCTGAGTGGCGTCGATGAGTAGTCGGAGGAATGTATGCGGCGGTAGAAAAGATAAACATCTGGCTCGGCGTAAACTGACGCGGCGCACCACGGGCCAAGGGGGCGGGGGGGCGGGGAGGGGAGGGGAGGGGTGGGGCGGGGCGGGGCGGGGCGGGGCGGGGCGGGGCTTGGCGGAGCGGGGCGGGGCAGGGCAGGACGGGGCCGCCGTGTCGCCACATCAAAATAATGATTCGCGCATCGCATTGGCGAGAGGAAGTGTTCAAGAGGGCGCGCGGTTTGAGAGAAGGAAAATGTAGATGGGGAAAAGAGGAGCAAAGGAACGGACGGCAGGGTGTGTGGGAGGGGTAGAGGAGGGGGGGGGGGGAGTGGCAGCAGCGAGAGTGAAAGTGGCCCGACAGTCGGGGTGGCGCCGAACACCGATTTAGAGCAGGACGACGGTATCAACAGCCCCCAAGCGGTGTAGAGCAAGGTCACGCCTCACGGCCCGAGGCCCGGAGAGAGGGACCCGCCCCCGCCCCGCTCCGGCCCGCCCCTCCAAGGGGTGACGGGTGTTCACCTGGAGGAGAGGGGAGGCCAGGGGCGGGGCGGGCAGACAGCGGTGTTAATACGATTATCGCACACTTGCCATTAGATAGTGCAGTAAAACTGGAGCCATATCATTATCAAGACCACAAGCAGTTTTCTAGACATGAATGACTTGGGTGCTAGCATTATCATTCGTGCAAATGAAAAATAAAATGAGAGGTGGGGATGGAACGTTTCGGGTAAGTATGGAACATGTAAGGAGTAATAACATATCACGCATGCTAGAATGACAGTTTAGTCATTGAATGAATGAAAACGGGTAATTCATACAACTGCATAAGCTTTTAAATACTGATTTTCACTAAAGCACTTTAAAAAAATGAAGTTCCCAAAGAAAACAACAAATCGAAAAGCAATGATATTCAATACAGTACAGGGTCAAAAATTTCAAAACCATAATAGTGCTAAGCCAATATCACGTTTGAATGAGATAAGTATGCCTGTTTTCTACACAGAGTTGAATTTAAAGCTACCCTACATAGGGTAACAAGTGTAAAATGAATCTCAATAAAATTTCAAATATAGTCTAGTCACAGGACCACAACATATTTCAGACGCAACTACGGTTGAAGATCATGAAATTATCTTGTGGCCTTGTGGGTTATTATTTAAAATATCCTTCCTTGGAACACAGTGATAAGCAAACCCCCAGTGTACCCAATATTTACTAACATAAAATGACACCCCATGATGGATATTATCTACATAAATACTATGCACAAAACAATTAAATCAAAACAAAAACAAGCAAAACAATACAGATCACTCACCTTTGAGATAAGGGAGGGCTTGTAATTCCATTTCTCCAGCATTCCGGTATCTTGATGAGCCCTGCGACTTTTTTTTCTTTTTCTTCAGTGATGCCTTGGAGCCCCAGGGATCTATTCTATCCACAAACGCGCCCGATGCACTCATTCTGTCAAAGATTCCACTGTTTTTGCACTCAGAATCACAACCACATCACCAAAATTCAGTATTCACACAGATTCCACTTGCATTCCACTTCACAAATGTGTTGGGGGTGGTGTTATCCAATCGGGCTTGTCGGACTTAAGCCATTCGGTCACGTACGCAGGGTTTGAGCATTTTTCAGGCCGGCACTGCACCACAACACACCCTCGGGACAGGTGCAGGTGCAGCTGCAGACGCTCCGGCCAGCTGCAGGTCAGGTCCACCCTAGCCTAGCCTTGGGCTCGGGCCTTCTTGTTCCGTGCTTCTCGTTGGTGCCGCGGGTGGCTGCTAACCTCGGCGGGGCAGGCCAGGCAGGCTTGTGTCGCTAGGCGGACCGAAGCGTAGGCTGCGGGCTAGGCGCCGATATTATGACACTTTTTCTTGCGATCAACACTGCATTTTCCTCCACTGTTGCGGTTGGCGTCGCTCCGCTTTCACAAGAAGACGGTGCTCACGGAACACGAACGGGCGACCGCCATCACCAAAGCACTACACCTTCGTTCTTGACTTTAAAATGGGCCAAACCCCGACGGACTTCATGTATAGGCTTGCAGTCATGGTTTCACGCGACGCACCAGTCCGACGGGCGTGCGATCGTACCGTTCGGAAGTAAAAAAACACACGTAAGCACTGTCTGACAAAAACAAATTTGCCGAAAACTACATAAAGCTGAAAATAGTGAGTCGTGAATTGGCGTTGCGTTCTGTTCCGTTCCGTCCTCTTCTCGTGATTAGCGAGAAAAAACAAACGCCTGTCGTAGTTGTGTTTACTTCCGCTACCTCGGGAGAGCGCGGCTCTCGTGCGTAGCTTATTGTTTAACTTAAAGAACTTCGTGTGTTTTTAAACGTTTAAAAAATCCATTGAATTTGAATAATAAATAACTCCGGACTCCCATCTCCTGCATGGACTGATTTGGCCAGTACAAAGAGGAACACATTTTCCCGTTAAGGTCAAACCCTGGCTGAAAATAAAGTTCAACAGCCGGCAGGCTCAAGCAGACGACGCAATAGGAATCTTTTCAGCTTTTGAGCAGGCGTGTACAGAAAGTTGTTGATGAAATATCTGTGCTATTTTTCCAAAGTTTAGTTGTGTTGTTAGAAAATGCGTTTTCCAGCTACTACTAATTTGTAACAGTTAACGGTTGCATCTTTTGATTGTTTGAAATTTTAATCGAAGATAATAGAAGATATGCTTGTAGGGTTATTTGCTCTGGAACTATAACTATGTTAGTTTGTCAACAATGCGATTTTTAAAATTGTAAAGCGCAACTGGGAGGAGCCTTGTTGTGTTTGATTCATTTGATCAAGACTGGTTTCGATTCAAATTTTATTTAGAATTTAAAACAAAATATTACAATGGTAAATACTACCTATTACCATTTTATTTATGTGTACACATTTTGTATGTTTTTCTCTTCTAACTTACTTTTTCTGCAGAGTCGCTGTCCTGGCATGTACTGTGGAAGGACTCTTCTTGAAAGTGGAAATTTGTCAGAATGCGGAGCTTGTCCTAGAGGATTCCGCTCTAATTCCTCATCAATTTGTGAACTATGCAAGGACAATCCAATTTTTTACGATTGGTTGTATTTAGGGTTTGTTGTTATTACAGTGTGCGTTCTTCATTTATTTTGTATCAATACCACAGTGCGGAAGAAGGGGTAAGCGTTTTAAAGTTATGGGTGTGTCTGCTGTACTTGCCAAGAAGTGTTCCATGAAAGATTGCTGTTTTCTTTTCCAGACTGGTTCTCCATATCTGTGCTATAATAGAAACAGTTGCAGCGGCAATTTTGACAGTTTTGGTGGTAGATCCAGTTGGTGATTTTGGTGTAAGGTCTTGCCATACGCACCACTTATCTGACTGGTACACGTTGTTCCATAATCCCAGCCCACAATATGAAAAAACACTTCATTGTACTCAGGAAGCAGTATATCCATTGTAAGTTCCTCTTTCTCTTAAAATAAGCAACAGCAATAACCACCAAAATAAAATTGATACAATATGTCTCTCCTTTGAAATTACTTGTAACTGACCTTAATTTTCAGATACACAATGGTTTTTATGTTTTATGCAATTGCTGTGAGTTTAATGCTTATAATCAGACCTTGGGTTGCTGGCCACTTTCTACCAATGTCTGGTAAATTGAGCATTTATGCTGCAATGTATTTTTTCCCATTGTTATCACTTGTACATGCTGCATTCGGAGGTCTTATATGTAAGTTTTAGTTTAGATCACATGTACATGCACAATTCATCTGGTTTTTCATCCAATATCATTATTTTTAATATTTTTTTATTTCTGTTTTACAGATTTCTCTTTTCCCTATATCATAATTGTTTTATCTGTAATATCTAATGCTGCTCACTATGCTCTTGAGCTAGATCAGGTAAGAGGAAGGAAAAAGATAGATTTAGTTACAATTTTCAATTGTCTCACTGATTTTTTTTTTTTTTTTTGTCATTTATTTTGCAGTCTATGTCAGCCCTTGTATTAAGTACTTTCACAGATACAGGCAATGTTGTCACTGTGTTGGTTCATTGGGCTCTCAATGCATATGGCATAATATCTATCACCCAGCTTACTGAACCCTTAACTCACAGTTTGTTAATACTACTTGTGCCAACACCAACAGTATTTTACATTCTCACCGCAAGGTTTACTGATCCCAAGAAACTTCATGCTGACTGACACGTGCAGTACGCCTTGCAATATGCAGCAACTCAGGCACCAGTTGTGCTTGGGACAAGGCAAGGCGAAGCTCATGCATTCATTCCCATGCAGCAATGCAGCAGTTTCCGGGAATATGTTGTACCTGAACTAAGAGATTTCAGACCCTTGGAAGTCTCCTTTCCCTCGATTCAAGCTCGGACAAATACACACATCTGCATTAGTTAGGAAGTGTGAAAGAATGGTGGGATGATACCATTACCAGAACTGTGATACTAATTTTAAGGAACACTTTTTCCCTCCCCATTTATCCCTTATATAGTTGTGTATGTGACAATCCAAGCAACAATAGTCAACTCTCTGTAGTGGATGGGTTGTAATTCAAATTTAAGACTTGCTCCAGGTCATAGGTCTGGACAAACAGAATATAATTATTGTATAGCTGTTAAGATGCAGTTCAAACTACTGTATATTTCATTAAGTTTAAATGAACTATTAAGTTTTGACTTTACAAAACCAAACTATATTTCTATAGTTAAATTTTTATGACACATTTACATTTATTTTATTGATTTGTTTTTGTTAATTTAAAATATTTGAGAAGTGTGTGTACTGTTAATGGATTTTCTCTGTAGTTATCAGGGTTATTGCTCTTTAACTTTTTCTACATTGAGTAAGATTAGGAAAAAAGGAGAAAAAGTTATATACTCCTGGGTTGTGATTAAGGTGGAATCAGATGACTCAGTAGTATCTCTACAATTGTAAGCATTGATTTATTAGCTTTTTAATATCCATAGCCCTTAGTAGATATTATTCTGGAACAATATATTATAAAACTATATAAAATTTTAACCATGTGCATAAATATGCTAAGAAGTCAATCAGCTTAGAGAAACACAACATAGAAAATACTTTTTCTACTGTTACAGTACTACACATGTTGTTTTGTAAAGTTAAATACATCTCTCAAACACAAGGAAATAATTTCACCAATTTCAAAAATGTATTGGTATACAGTAGCATGATGGAGTAAAAAGGGACTTTGTCACTCTCCATAAACTTGACAGTCTATAATATTGCAGCCGACACTTGTGGAGGTAATATGAAACTATCTGAATTATATTCCAATACACAGCCTAAAATGCGAGGGACAGACACAACTGTGCCTGAGATCACATGTGCAAACTGCATTGATTTGCGAGGTTCAGATTCACAACATATCAAGAGACGCTGACTGATAAAATCATCACAGAGACTCAAACTTCCTACTTCTATATACTTTGCCATATTTTTAGAAAACATTTGAATACTAGCTCTTAAGCTCTCCCATGGTTTGAGGCTAATTGGGGGCAAATACTCTACTCTAAAATGATAACCTAAGTTCTCATACAGATCAATGATTTCCTTTAAACATAATTTAAATTCTTCCATTGCCATACTTTTGTCAGCTGCTAGAACAAATGTCTCAACAGCAGAGCTTTGCCATGTTGAAAATAAACCATGTAACCCCTTATTATTGTCTGGGTTGTAATGCCTACCTATTGCAACATAGCGCAAGGGTAGATTTTTAATATTGGTAGCCGTCTTAGTATGGTACGCACTAAAAGATACCAATGATGGCCCTCCAACCAAGTGAAGTCTGGCATTTGGATCTTTGGAGTCAGACTCTCTCTCTAGTGTAAAAACAGAGCATGCATCTCTAGGATCTAGACCAACACCTTCAACAACAACACTTTTGCCAAAGTCAGAATTTGACATAGTAATGAAACCAATTTCTTTTAGTTTATCGAGGAAGAAATAACTAAGGCCCATTTCAAACTGGGCAGCATCATCTTTGAGAAAGTAATAAGAAGAATCATAGTACTCAATCAGACCTAATTTCTTGGCAACTTCTAAATGGCTAGGGCAAAAACCACTGACATTTGGCTTCTGTCCAAACTCATGAACAATTTTCTCACTCTCATTGTTTGACGGTGTGTCTGGGTGGATGTCATTCGGGAGCGACAACCCACCTAAAATTGCTTTTCTTTCTACATCCCACAACTCCTTTTTGGCTGAACTAAGCCTTGATCTGATCTTGTCAAACTCAGCCGTCAATTCCTTTAAAACTTTTGGTGTGTGGAGGGCTTTTGCTGCATTTAACTTCACCAAACTTCCCGACTTCTCACTTTCTAACTGTAACTTAAACTTGTTTAAGTTCTGATACTGTTCCCAACTTAATTTTAATTGTGGAATATCCACATTAAGACCCCTGGATTGCACATTTTTAACTAAAGCCTCAGTGTCCTCAAACCTACGGTTCAGATTAACGTAAGGGGTCAAAATAATGCATGATTCAGTGGCTTTATCACCAGTAATGAACAATGATGATGTGCACCCTCTCCTGCATTTCTCTGCTGCAGTGTACTGCACACATCGTGTTACAGGCAGAAGCTTTGCAGATTGGGAAAACATAGTGCCTGGACTTCAAGATTCAATTGTCATCAGACATTTCATCGTCTTCAAGTTTAGTACGTTTGCAGTCTTCAGTCACAGGCTTTTGAGTTTCTATCTTGCGTTTTTTAGGTGCAATATAATTACCCAATCCTGCTGCTTTCTCTGACTCTTCAATGGTATATGGTTCCAATTCAAGAGCTTTCATGCGCCGCTTGTGCACTTTGGTCCTGAAGTGCTCATTTAATGCTTGATCACTGATAAAGTAGCGCCTGAAACAGGAAAATTTAAATACAGATTTTCAAAGCAGGTGCGACCGGTTTCCATTAGGAGACATGTTAACTCACGCGCAGTGGAGACAGTAATATTGAGCTTTTCCAGGTTTGTCTGCATCAACCTCTTGCTTAAGTAATTTCTCTGCGTTCTCTTCTTTCAAATCTTCATCAATCTGAGACAGAAAAATGTATCACTTGCAATTAATCCGGCAGTACTTCTGGAAGCAATTGGTTTTTATCTGATAAGAAAGTTCAGTACAAGCCTAATGTATTAAGGATTTCAAAGAGAAAATACATAAGAAACAAACAAATATTGTCATTGCTACTGCTCGAGCATCCTATCGAAATAAATAAAAACTAAGCCAAGATAACAAAGGGAAACGTGACGTAGAGCGCAATTTACGACAGAAATGCGACGAACAACAAGACACAGGTCAAAGACTCAAAGCCGAACCTGATCAAGATCCTTGGTCCTCCTTTTCGTGCGCCACTTCTTCCTGAGATGAGTATCTCCGTAGTGGTACTTTTTACGTTTGTAAGTCATAACTTATTAAGGAGAAATCGCTAAAGTTCAGGACCGGTTTCAACCGACACGTGCGCATTGGTTAAAATTTATAGTTTTACTCACAGCAAGGAATGTTTCTGATATTATTTTTAACAGTGCAAGACTTGGGTGCCTTCACTGATCATCTTATTGACACACGTAAATATAATATTACGCAAAAATAATAGAAAAAGTACTAAAAATAACGTTTTAAGTGATGAAGATAAATAGTTTGCGTTGGAATTTCCAAAACTTCTATTTAAATATGTTTTTCAAAATTTTAGAGAAATATTTAATTTAATTCAAAGTGACCATCCGAGCCTTACATCCCGAAAGTTTAAGCACTTTAAGAACGTACTCAAGTAACGCCTTGTCGAAGTCTTTCGGAAGAGCAAGTGTAATGATTTTCAAAAGGCGGTAATGAAGAAGTTTTGGTTTTAAATTTGAGATTTTTGTGATTGTAGTTTTTGTACGTCAGATATTATTGGCTTTTTGGAATACACATAAAACACAATCTTAAATTTAATTTGAAACTTAGTGCGCCTTACACACGTTAATACGAAACTTCGAAAAGAACTTTTCCGCCACTCATAGCATCCATGGTCGACGCCATCTTGAGCGCAAGTTGCGTCAAGCTTCGGGCCTAAACCAACGTTTGTTTCGCTCCTCCCGTTGTGTACACATTTAAATGGGTTTTAAGGCGGAGTTGAGCTTTCGGTGCTTTTTGGTGCATTCGTGGCATTAATAATGTTAGTTGGAGATTAATATTATATCAAAATAAGCTGGATTTTACCGTATATGTGGAAGTGCAACGTTGACTGAGTAGGGAGTTGGGCAGCTTACGGAGACGAAGACTTGTTCGTATTGGATTAGCTTCGGCCGAGGAGATCAGCGGAGAACCCGCAGCCAAACTGTGTGATGGTGTAACTAGTGGTGCAAGTGCTTTATTATGGCCCAGGTTCTTAATAAGGACCCTATCACATATCAAAAAGAACGTGATGGATTTCTACGGGAGCTCCAACACTTCCACGAGACCCGGGGGTGAGTACGCCGCTTTGTTTTGGTCTGCCATGGATATGTTTTTGGAGGCTATGGCCCAAACAAATCGTCGATTCGTGTGTTCATACTTTAAATTCCTTATTGTTTTCCTTCAGGACTCCTTTCCGAAGAGTCCCTCAGATTAATGGTCAGGAGGTTGACCTATACCTCCTCTACGTCCTTGTTACCGCGCATGGAGGCTGGTTAAAGGTGAGTTTTTCTGGTGTGATGCCTTTATGTAGGGTCTGTAGATTTCTAAATGCCAAATAACGGTTTTAAATGTGTTGCTGAATGGTTAATTGTAATGCTCCTGCCCAGTATTGTGATTTTTGGTTGGTGATAACCAGCAACATTTATGGTGCAGGATTTGCATCTTTGTTTGAATGAGAAAATGTAGAATATCATTGAATTGCATTGTAAAAGTCTTACATCATGTATTCATGTATTCAAGTAATGTTCTTTTTGTGATGTCTCTTTATTTCAAGGAGTATCTTAAAGGGTTCCCTATATATTGCCTTCACTCTTATTTTCTCTACAAAAATGTTTCTAAGCCTACACGTAACCTTGACTTAAATTTATTAATTTTAAAGAATTAATTTTTATTTTATTTAGAACTTGATATATTATTCTCAGTTCCTTGTCTTCAAATTTAGTTTTAAAATTTTTTGTCTGTTACACATTTTTATTACAAACATTCTGAATAGAAATTTAATTTTTTCAAAACTATGCTGATTAGATTAAAGTTGTTTTGCCCTGTGTCATTGTACAACAGAATTGTCCATGCCTTTACGCTGTTATTCTACCTCTACTTTTTCATGGTTGTACCAACTTCTGTACCCAAAGTTTTGTACTCCCCCTATTTCTTATTTTTCTAAATTAATTTTTTCACTTTTTTGTTTTTGGGTGGGCTGTTTTTTATGTTCCTAGAAGCTTATGCATGATATACGCAATAGGACTTGCTGTGTAGCTCGCACAATTGTGTTTATGATATTCCCTGCATGATCTCCCGGATGTCCCATATTGTACATCTAGATTCCTGGACAAGTTCTTCGTCCCCAGAATGAGGAGCATGCTTGCTCATGGTTCAGTGATGTATAGGGGGATGCTTGCATGCTGTGTGGCTGCCTAGATGTACCCCATCTGAGGGGTGTAGTCGGGGTGCCCAGGGGTGCAGGGAGGGTCGAGGCGGTGCGCGCGGAGGGGGGCGTACGATGTGCAAGCGACCCTGACCGTCCTCACTACAGCTGAGCTCGAGCCTCGAGACCAGGGGGAAGTGGAAGTGAAGTGTCAACGGAGCCGGCCGGCACCGCCGAGCGGGGCGGGACGGGGCGGCCCGGCCGGCCGAGCAGGCAACTGCTTTCCCGCCAAACAGTGGCGCGATGCGAGTCGAGCCGGGTCCTCGAGCCGGGCCGGGCCGAGCGGGCGGGCCGGGCCGGGGCCGGGGCCCGGGGCGGGTAGAGCAGCGCGGAGAAGCGCGCCATGTCCTGGGCGCAGCGCGGCGCAGCGCAGCGCGGAGCGGAGAGGCACGGCGCGGCCCGGCGCGGCCGCAGCCCCGGCCGGTGCCGGTGCCGGGCGCGCGGCCGCGGCACGGGCTGGGCTGGGCTGGTCCCATGCCATGCCCCAGTGGGCCAAAGCCTGGCGGCTCGGGGGAGGAACACTCCGCCGGCGACCGCCGTGCCGGTGAGGCGCCGCGCGGGGCGGGGCGGGTCCGCGGGCCGCGCGGGGGACACAGCAACACCCCACCACACGCGGCCCGCCGCGGGGGTTGGGGAAGGGCAGGACCGACAGGGGCAGGGCTGAAGCCCACTCCGGGCGCCAGGCGCCTGGCTTAGCGGTCCGCGACCGCCCGGGCTACTCCTCGTGGTGGAGCTCTGGGCAGGCGCGGATGCAGCCGAAGGGAGGCACCGCCAGGTGTAGCGAGAGATAGAGAGGACACCCTTAGACGATCTGCAAGCAATAAATAGTCGACGGATACTCACTGGGTTTTTAGTAGAAATCCCCATACTACTTCCCTACCACTATTTACTCTGCGGCATCAGTCTATCCGGGGTGTCATGTCAGCCCCCACATCGCGGTGCCGCTCGGTCGCTTGGGCCCGGCCTGGGCGCCTCTTCGTCTCGGCTGGTCTGGTCCGGCCCGCCGCGCTACGCCACGCCACCGTCGGCGCTAGTCAGCTGATCGGGGCCCGGCGCGGCGCGGCGCGCGGCCCGGTGCCGCGGGGGCAGCCTCCGCTCCCCTCTCCCTCTCCTGCGCCCTTGACCTCCACATGTCTCGGGGCCTACAGGGTGGCTGCGCTCAGCTCTGAGAGGTACTTGCCTCTCGTGCCCGTGGGCCATTGGACAGAGAGGCGAAGGCGCTGTGCTGTGTGCGGGCCCGGCCTGGCCCTTCGGCCTCCGCGGTCGAGCTCCTCGCAGTTAGGCCCGCATGCCCAATAACTGTCAAATTGCCTCCGTCGCACTTGTCCGGCCGGCAGAACCCAGTAGATAATTTTTTCCCGCGTACTTGAAAGCGCACCGCCACATCCCCTCCCTGGTCCTGGCCGGGCCGGGTCTCGCGGGTACAGTAGGCGCGGGCAATGAGCGCGATAAAGTAGGGTTTGCTATCCCCCCTCGAGTGGCGAAGGTGCGCGGGCATGCGCGGGGTGGGGATAGGGTTTCGCAATGCTCGCTCGGCTCGGATAAACCATTAAACTACCCGGCTGGAGGAATGCTCGCTCACGGCCTCGTATGTATCGGCATTCCCGCGCCCCGCCCGCCCGCGCCGCTGCTGCACTCGACTCCTGCTCAACAACAGACGGGCTCATGAATATGTCTTTCTCTTTCTGCCGCAGGTCAACTACAAAAATGAGTGGGACGACCTTATGGACCAGTTCAAGCTGCCCCAGCAGTGTGTCAACGCTGGCGTCGCGCTCAAGCAGGTGTACCTCAGGTGAGTAGTAACTGAGGGGAGGGGCCGTGGGAGAGCGGCGGAGGCGACGCGCCGCACCGCACCGGCTGTCTGCAGGCCTGCGGTACCTGCGGGCCGGGCAGCGGCACCACGCGGCAACAGCGCTACAGGCCTGCTGCCTGCCTGGCCTGCTGTCGTCCTGGCGTCACGCCACCGCTCGGGCACGTCATGAACCGCACGCTGGTGCTCGCCAGCGGCGACGGCGCACCGCGACGGGACGGGAGCCCCCGCCCCCGCGACGCGAGATGGCCCCGCGCGATAAGCCGACACAGTCCCAGTCCGCAACCTTTCGAGGGCTTTGTTTGCCGGTCTTCGTCGAGTGCTTGGCTTCCTCCACCCGCCACCTCGGTGAGGGGAGGAGGAGAGCTCCTTTGGGACGTTATTATTATAGGCCTAAAGTCGCCCGCGGCGCTGCTCGTCTGCGCGAGGCGAGGCTTAAGCCAAAGCGAGCCGCACCGGCCAGGCCAGGCCAGCTCGTGAAATACGAACGGGGTCTGGCCTTTATGGTCGTCCCGGCGCCGCGGCCGCCGCGTCCCCCTCGGGTGAGTCACGCATTGGCTCGCACGACACGCTCAAAGTTTCCATCACGCGTCGACTTTCGCGAGGCTCCGCCGGGGAGAGGATGGAGGGTAGCGCCGGGCGAGGCGGGGCCGCGGGGACAGGACCGCGACGGGGCGCAACGCGGCGGGGGGCGCGGGCGGCAACAAGCGGCCTACTCTTGCACCTCCCGCGGCACGCCGCCGCCGCCCCGCCCGGCTGCTGAGGTTGTCGACCCGCCCTTCCCCGCGACCGACTTGTGTTTTGGTTCCCCTCCCACCCCAGCCCACCCGCGCCGCACTACCCGCCCCTCCACCGCCCGCGGACTCCCGTCCCGTAGACTGACCTTGCCCCCCCCCTCCCTCTCCCCCTCCCCCGGGGTGACTCCAGACCTCAACCACGTGCCGGCCTGGCGCAGGGCCTATTCGGCGGCGGCTGGACCGGTGTCTTCAGGATGAATGGGAGGCGGTGTGGCCGGTCACCGGGTTGCACCAAGTCGCCCTCGTGCCTTTGGGCCAGCGCCGCCATGCGTGCAGCGCATGGACGAAGGTGCGAGGGGGATCCCCTGAACCAGTCGGCTGGTCGCTGCGCCCGCGGTGATATGGCGGCGGGGCGGGGCGGGACGCAGGGCACACAAGGCGCTCTCTGGTGCCGGTGCATCGCGGCGAGCGGGCCGGGGCGGGGCGGGGACCCCGCGCGGTCCGGTGCGGGGCCGGGCCGGGCCTTGGAGGCCCGCTCATGAATGGGGACCGACCTGCCCTACCCCACCCCGCCCCTCCCTACCCCTCTCCACCCCGCCCCGCACCGCACCGGCCCCTCCTCCCCCCGCCCAGCCCGGCGTAGCGTAGCGGAGTAGTAGTAGCGTAAGTCGCGGACCCCCGCCCCGCCCTCCTCTACCACCCTCCCCCCACCTCCCCGCGCCCGAGGCGGGCCGGCGGAGGGAGGGGCCGACCGATGCGGGGCGCGGTGGGGCGGGGCGGGGCGCGGTGGGGCCCCGAGGAGGCAGGCGTTGTGTTGTGGTAGCCCCGGCCCCGGCGGTGCGATGCGCGGGGCGGGGCCCCGGCACGCGGCTGACCTGTCCGCGTGGACCGCACGCCCGCGCTCCTTCCGGTACCATCACGTGACACGCGCTGCCCATGTCAAGGCAGCGCCAGGCCCAGGCCGGGGTAGGCAGCCCGCCCGTGCAGCTGTCTGGCACGCTGCCTACCCTCTGAACGCCGGGCGGCCTGCCGCCGGCGGCCGGACTGCCGGACCCGCGCGCCTAACAGCTGTCTGTTCTTGTCCCCACAGGTACCTGGACCGGTACGAGAAGGTGCACTTCCTCGGGGAGGATGGCGGCCGCGCGAGCGACGAGGACGACGACAGCAGACACAAGCGGTGGTCGGCGCGCGTCCTGCACTCGGTGCCGCTCGTCTACAACACGCACCAGCACATCCTCAGTGGTGAGTACTGTACCCTGTAAGGCTGCAGAGGTGCTAATCAGGTCGGCCCGACCCCTGCCTCTCCCGTGCGCGCGTCAAGATCGCACGACCTCCTTGTTGCCGGGTCGCTACAAGATGCCGGAAAAATGTTTAACTTCACAATGGAGCGCTACGAGACGACGAGCTCGGTGGAAAGTTTTGCCCGCTGCCAACCCGTTACGGGTCGGAGGCGTGGCCCGCCCGTCCCTGTCCGCGGCCTGTGGCCGGGCCGGCCTGGCGACCCCGCGCCGTAATTGTCCGTCCCCGTCCCGTCCCCCGCGGCCCCAGCCCGGTCCGGCCCGGGGGTTGACGGCCTGGTCCTACCGCTGTGTGATGGGGTGTGCGCCCGGGGTGGGAATGGACACGCGCGTTGGCCCCTCCTGCGGGCGGCCGCCGCCCGGAAGCAGAGGTTCGTGAAGATGGCATCCATCGCGTTAGCAGCTTGTCGACACACTCGGCGGTCTGCCGGGCCCGAGCATAGCGAGCGGTCCGAATGCCTCCCTCCTTCCTCCCGCCCTACCCGCCCGGGGCGTGGCGTGGCGCGGCGTGGCGCATTCTGAAATGCGAGAGGGGAATGGAGCGGCATAACGTGATGAAGGTGACACGAAGTCGGCGACCCTCCTCGCTTGCCGGCTCTCGCTCCTCTTCCTCCTCCTCTCCTTCCTCCTCTTTCCCTTTTCGTGCCTCGGACGCTCCTCCGCCCTCTCGAGGGAGGGGACCGTAGGGGCACCACGGCTGCCTCGCCAACAAATGAAGCATAATGTATTCCTGTCTCGCCCTGGCAGTAATCATGCCGATAAATAAAAGTCATGAAAAGAGTGGAGATGGAAGGGTGCGAGGGCGTTGGTGGCGGGCGCGTTGCTCTGGAAATCAAAGTGTACGAATGCCAGAGTGGTGTGGCTGGCCCCGCCCCACCCCGTGCGCCCACAGCGGCCAGCTCGACCGCCACTTACTCATACCGAGCCCCGAGCCGAACTGCCGGGATAATGGCCGGCCCGGCGCGGCCCGGCCCCTGGGCTGGCCAGCCGGCCTCGCACTAGAGTTTTCTCTTGCCCGGTTGTCAAGTCCGCGCCATGAGGAACCTCTGAGAGGCTCGAGCCGAGGCGAGGCGAGCGGCCCATGGCCGCGTGAGAACCCGAGCACGAGTATCCCTCGGCCCAGAGAGAAGAGAGATGTGTACACTGCTGCGGCGGTGGCGTGTCCTGTCTGTCCAACCGACGGCACTTCCGGGCAAAGGAAATGAGGGGAGCCGCAGGGCGGGGAGGGAGAGAGGACGAGCAGAATGCGAGCAGAGCGGGCCGGGTGGGCCGGGCGAGGAAGAGAGCGCGAGAGATAAGCGGGCGCTGCGTGTGGATAGGGTGGAGGCGGGGTGATAAGACCACACCGCACCGCGCCGGATGAAGCCGCCGCAACGCGCCGCGCAGGCGACACCTGCGGGGCCGGGGCCGGGCGCCCCCAGGACGGCGATGTCGCGCCAAGAGAAGAGGCAAGCCGGCCCAGCCGGCTCGGGGGCTGGTGGTGGGTGGCGAGAAGGAGGAGCGAACGAGAGCGCGCGCTGCGGGACCGGTAGAGAGAGGGAAAGAGAGAGATGGAAGGGGTGCGGGTGGGAGAGAGACGGCTGCCGCCCTGCCCAGCCCAGCCGGGCCAGGCCGCTTGCCGCTTTGGCTTGGCCTCGCTCGCGCGCGCGCTGCTCGCTCGGCAGCGGCAGCCGCTCCCTCCTCCTGGCCTGCGCGCCGCGCGGCACATCGGCAACGCCGCAAGCCTCGGTCTCTGCGGGCCCGGCCCGGCTCTGTGCTCCCGCCGCCCGAGCCCGGCCCGGCCCCTCACGCCTGCGTACTGCAATGCTAGTGCTGTCAGAGACGTAATGAAAACGAGGCGGAATGGAATGGGATGGGAAGGTTTTTGGATTTGACCACCGCACCGCCGCGCCAGGCAGGCGCTGGAGGTCCTGCTGCTACCCGCGCGGCGCGGCGCGGGCGGGGGGCGCTACGGCGGGCGAATCGATGCAGCTGCCGGGGGGGCGCCACTTCACAATTTGGAGCCCGGGAGTGGGGAGGCTCCGCGGGCCGGGCCGGGCCGGGGCGGGCGCGCTCAGGTTGCGGGCCTCCACCCCCGCGCCTCGCCCTCGCCGCGCAGCGCGCCTTTCTCCATCACCCCCGGCGCCGCCGCCTGTCGTCTCCCCGCCTCCGTATTGACGTGGCATGATCCATGGCGGTGCCCCTTCCACTTCCAGCCATCGGCAGCGGGCGGGACGGGACGGGAGCGCAGCGGGCCGGGCGCCAGCGGCCGCGGCAGAGCTCAGCTCTCCACACCCCGCGCGGCCCCGCCCCGCCCCGCCAGCGCCGCGCGCATGCCTCGCTTGCTTATTTTACTGCCTTTGTTTCGCGCCGCCGCGCGCTTGCCTTTTGATTGGGCCGCGCCCCGCGACCGCTCTCTCCCCCTTCCCCACCTCCTCGTTGCCCCTTTTTCTTCCGTTTCTTCCCTATGCTGCTCCGTCTTTTGTCTCCGCCGCCGCTGCCGCGTGCTCTTCCTCTGACGACAAGAATTCGGAAATATCGGCTGCCGTCGTCGAACATGCCATCGGAGATGTCGGGGCGCCCCGATAAACCGTAAAAAAAAATAAACCTCTTGTGCTGCCGGCCCGGGTCGAAAGAGCCAAAGCCATCTTGCTCGCTCCTAGCCTTGACGACTCCCCCTCTCTCTACCCTGCTTTTCCCCCCCAAATCCTTGCGAATGGCGCATGGTGGGGCCCCGCTTTGGGTTGTGCGGCGCGCGGGCTGGGCGTGGCGCGGCCCGGCCCGGCGGGCCCCCGCGTGCCTGGCGTGTCCATCGCTCAGGAGAGGGATATATTTGAGCTCTGTGCGTGCGGCGCGTGCCCGTACGCGTACTTGCGCCCCTCTGGTGGTGGTGAGGTTCCACCCGGCCGGGGCGGGGGAGGGGGCTCCTAGTGGCGGGGCCCCCCGCATATACCCGTTCTGACGCCAGCGCGCTTAGCTTCTCGCCTCGCCATCTCGACAGCCATATGCGCGCTCGGCTCGACTCGGCTGGTTATTTTAGTTCGGGCGGAGAGGAGGGATACATAGAGAGAGGGACGGAGAGGCCCCTTTGCTTTCTTTTTCTGGTTTTTATTTCCTCTGCTGGCGTCGGGAAATGGCCGTGTTGGCGCGGCTGGCGGTAGGGCCGCTGCTCCGCTGGGGGGCGCCGCGGGGCCGGAGGTGGCTCTTGGCCGCCGCACCGCGGATGCGCTGCGCTGCGCCGCGCCGCGCCCGCCTGCGGCGCCCCTCCCCCATCCCCACCCTCAATTGCGCAGGTCCAGTGCGTGGCGCGGGGCGGCGGAGGTGCGCCGTTACGTAACGCTCGCGCTTGTCGTCACGTGACCGGCCGGCCGGCGGCCACCTGGCGGCGCGTGTGCGGGCCCGGCCCGGCGTGGCCCCGGCGCCGGTCAGGGTGTCCCGTCGGTCGGCGCCCCCGCCCCGCTCATTTATCGCTGATCCCTCCCGAACCGAACCGACCCTGCCCGTCGGTTATAACCGGTTTATTGCCCGCGCGCATTTGCACCGCTGGAAGGAAGGAGGAGCGGAACCTAACCTGCCCGGCCAGACCGGCGGGATGAATTTTGGTGTCGGCGGGATACTTTGCGGGTGACCGGCTGTGTGTAGCCACCGCTGAGAGACAGACCTGTCGACTGTAGGACCGTGTGTCTTTGTCGCACTCATGGCAGTGTCCCGTGTGGGACATGGCGGATCCCCGTGAGTGCGACGAGGACGGAGGTACGAGTGCGGTCATCTGAATCAGTCGGCCAGGCAGGGCCGGGCCGGACCGGACCAGGGCGCGGAGCAGCGCCGCCGTTCTGTATCGACCAGGCGGGCAGGCGCGGCCGGGCCGGGCCGGGCCGGGGCGCAGCGGGAGCCGGGCCAGGGGGCTCTTTTATGTGTTTTGGCGGTAGTGACTTCCCCCGCCCGCCGCCCCGCCCCTGACCCGGAGCGAGCCGTTCCGCCACTCGCGCTGCCCGGCCCGGCCCGCGAGGAGCGCTCGCGTACCTCTGTCCTTGTCGCACTCACGGGGCGCGGCGCCGCCAGTGCGCTGAGCAGGGCTTTTCTATGAGCGCAGCGAAAACAGAGATGTACATATGAGACCCGTGCTCAGGGGGCTGGCCACAAGCGCGTGTGGGCGTGGAGGCCGCCGCATCACCTCACCTCCACTCCACGGCTCCGGTCCGGCCCCGCCGGCCTGATAGTGTTGCGGCCAATATGGCGGCTCTTGTTTATGTTTGGTGAGCATTGATCGCCTGAGCGGCGGGGCGGGTCGGGGTGGGGAGCCGTTGCAGCCGCCCTCCCCGGCCCCTGCGCCGCGCCAGAGCCTGCTCACCCCCGCCCCGCCCCGCCCCGCCCCGCTCGCCCCCTCTTGACATCAATGATGGAGTGGGTGACGATTGGACCGCGCTGTCCTGTCCTGTCCTCATGGCCCGCGCCGCTCGCTCTACAAGGGACGTGGAAATGAAAGAGCCTCTGTTTGTTTTTTTCTCGGCGTCTCTCGCCGTGCCTCTTACGTAAGCAATTCCAGCTGAGGAGAGCCGATCTCTCAAAGCGCGTAGTGGCGGCGGTTATCCGTCGTGACGGTCGTTTGAATGCGCGGCCTTTGGTTCATTCAGGGGTGGGTTCTTGGCTCATTTCTTTTCACGCGGGGCGCTGCTTGCATTTTCGTTTTCGGGCGCGATGCACTCCTACTGCATTGCGCAGAGCGGAGCGGCTCTGGCCGCGGAAGGTAATGTAGTGGCTAATCACCCAGCAGGGGCCCCCGCGGTGCGGCGCGCAGGTGGCGGGGCGTGGCGGGGCGGCCGCTGCGGTGCAGGTCTACCCTGCCCGGCCCGGCCATGGATCAATGTTCCCCGGGAGGATGATGTGTGGGGGTGGTTGGCGGGTAGGGGGTAGGTTCGGTCCGCGCCCGAGGACGGCCGAAGTGCCCTGGCGCGGGACTTCGGACGCGCTCGTGGCGCTCCATCGACCCGCGCCCCCGCCGCCCCGCCCCGCCCCCGCCCGCTGCTTCTGGTCTTCCCTCACCCCACCCCACCCCGGCCGGCCGGGCTGGCTGAGGCTCGGCGCCCGGGGGATGTCTGTGACAGGAGACCCTGCTTCCTGTGGGGCCGACACCTTAGGGACAGCCTGGGTGTTTAGGGCGCCTGGCGGATGTCTCTGACAAGAGGCCCTGCCTCCTGTGGTGCAAAAGAATGTGTGGAGCAGTGGGCAGGCGGAGAAGCCCGTCTGCTCCCGCACAAGGGTATTCGTGGGAAGTTTTATCTGGCACACACTGACAGCTGTCTTGGTCCAGGCCGCCCGCTGATGAGGCGATACTGTACCGCACGCAGGGGTGTACGCGGGTTGCCTACCCGACGACGCCAGGCGGTACTGCTGTACTGCTCTGCGCGCCCGACGGCAGCAGGCAAACAGGCAAACTCGCCCGCATGGTGGCGCATGGCGCCGGGTCGTCACTACAAGAGCGGATGGGGCTAATCGTCGTGTATCCGTGGCCCTCCATTTCCACGCCGCTTTGGTGCAGGAGAGAGGGCCACCACCAGACGAGACAGGGCGTGCGTCGGCCTCTGTGGCGATTGCGGCTCGCGCTGAGCGCTCTGTTTACATCCTGTCGCTGGAAACCCAAGTGTGTTAATGTCGCACATATTTAGGTGTTTGAAATTCGTTTCGTGCACTCAAACAAGTAAAGAGGTGAGGTGACCTGGGAATTTCACACTCGTGAAGGGACAATTGCTCGAATGGAAATTTTCACACCTACGGGAGGGGGAGGGGGGTATTCTGACACTTGGGTTCCTAGTCCATTTCTCTTCCCACCTCACTCGGAGTGAGCCCGGCCTGAGCCGTGAGCCCGCCTGTGTTTGCGTTGCCACTCTTATCGTGCCCTCAACCCTCTTCTTGTGTGTGAGGTAAGGCGGAGGTGGGACCCCTGTCGGCCGTTTAGTAGTTTGTCCCTTGCTTCTACGGCCGTGCCGTACCGTGCCGTACCGTGCCGCATGCACGGAGAGCCCAAAGAGATCCACCCTGCAGAGACCTGTGCACCTGCGCCCCCGGCCCGGCCCCGCGGTGCACCCCGTGTTGGCGCCTCCGCTGCACCTCCACTCCTGCGCGGCGCGGCGGGGCGGGGCGCGGCGCGGTGGAGGCGCGGTGGACCCGGGCGGGGCCGGCCGGGCCGGGGCGCGTGCCGGCCGGCATACCTCTGATGCCCCCCCTCCCCCCTCCGGCCCCGCCTCCTCCTCACGCCCCACCCGCCCCCTCCACCACCTGTTGCTCCGTCCCGTCCTCAGCACGTGGACCCCTGGACCCTGTGCAGTGCACCCCTGTCTTCCCTCCGCCCCGCCCCTCTCCGCTCCACCCCCCCCCTCCACCTCTCCTCCCCATCCCCTCCCTTCCAAGCGCAGTAAGCGCGCCGTGCCGTCAGGGCCTCGCCGGCCCGGCCCGGTCACGTGACGTTTCGTTTTCCCGCCAAGCCGGCTCAGCTGATGTGGCTGGCTGCTCGGTCTGGCCGGCGCAGCCGCAAGCGCCGCTCTGCCACGCTCTGCTCTGCTCGGACAAGCCCTGCGCAGCTGGCTGCTGGCTCGGCTAGACCCGGCCGGGTCGCCGGGCCGGGCCGCCAGGCCCCTGCCGGCTGGCGCAGCGCGCGCCGCGCGGAGGGAAGACCATCTATAGTGACATCTGGTGGATCTCGATTCAATTGTTTCACTGGCAATCCCTCTTTTGATTGTTTCAGAAACTCAAAGAGCATACCATGGACTCTCCACAGACCTCTACAAACCGTCAGACTATGACCGACTGGCCATGTCTTTGATGTCCCCTCTACCTAATGAGCAAGATTTTGCCATCAATGTGTGCACTCTACTTTCAAACGAGGGAAAGTACACATTAAAACTAGACAAATGCCCAAGGCTTGTTGACTTTCTACTTGCCCACGCAGCTGTTTTTAGTAATGGTTTGTACAATTATTTATGTTAAAAGTTTGTTATTTGCTGTTTTGACATTTTTTCTCACTTTTATTTTTGTTTTTAGAGGGAACTAGAGAATTATTTCAAGAAGTTTATGGTAAAGTTCGGCATAGTTCCATGACTCATTTCTGGGCCGATGTTCTTGAAGATACTGAAGTGCTCCACTTAACTGATGAAGCTCAGTGGCCTTTGAAGTCAAGACCCTCAATAGTCCCGAGTTTTGTAAGGACAGATAGTTCAAATTCAATAGAAAAAAGTCGTAATAGTAGTAGAGAAATTTCTGAAAGTGAATATGATCTTGATGAATGTGGATTGCGGTTGGGTTACCCTAGTAATGTTTTTCTGGGTAGAAGAAAAAGTGGGGAGAGTTCAAAGACTGATCTTGAAAAAACTAAGAAACCCAGAATCGAAATTGAACCGTCCGATTTAGAACTATTTTGTCTTGGCAGAACATTGGGCACACAAGACTATTTAGGCCAGAGAGTTGTACAGGTAATTTTTACCCTAGTGCCTGTTTGTAATTTTTTCAGTCAAGGAGCACTTTAAAACCTATTTTTTAATTTCCAGGTGTCAACAATTTTAAGGAATTTAAGTTTTGGAGAGGAAAATCAATCTGTATTGGCTACAAATCCCACTTTTCTCAGATTTTTATTATTATGTTTGCATTCCCGATGGGACACACTAAGACAACTTGGGTTGGATGCTTTGGGCAACATAGCATCTGAACTGCAGTTGGAGAGATTAAGCTCTGATGCTCTTCTTCAATTAATTTTGACAGCAGTTACTCAAAGGTTATTCGGACAAGATCGTGCTGGAATTATTGCAGCTTTAGAAATTTTAAATAAACTTGGACAGCGAGAGGACAATGAAGATGCATTGCAACGGTCATTAGATGGAAAGGTGGGAGTTATGATTCAATTTTCAGTCTTATCAATGTTTATGTAGAACTACAGAACCCACAACCTATTCTATCTTTGTTTTTTCTATATCTGATTTTTTTCCCATTGAAGGTTTATGAACAAATCATCCGGTATCTTACTCTTCACGACATAATGTTACTTGTGCAAACCCTTGAATGTTTGTATTCACTTTCATCACTTGGAGAACGGGCTTGCAACTTCATTGTCAGAACTCATGGAGTTGTTGATACTCTGGTATCACTAATAACAGTAGAGGTAAGGATGCCACTTTGCAGAGTTATTATGTAAACTTCATTTCACTACAAAAATAATTATTTGGATTAATGTTACTTTTTACAGGCACAAAGCTATGGTCCTAAAGCATGTATTCTGATGAGAGTTGTTGAAACTATTTCTGGAAATGAAAATAGTGGCCACAACAACCATCTTACAGTCATGCAGAATGCAGCACCATCCCAAGTTTCAGAATACTCTGTGGCTGGACACTCAGGATCAGTGATGCAGCAAGTTAAAAAAGTTTATCCTTCTCCTATGATGACTAAAGTTACTCCAATACGTAAGTCTTGCATTGGTTTCTTTAAGGAACTTCAATCTCTTTAGTTCATAAATAAAAATTTTTGACTACCTTATCATTTTCTGTCTTAAGGTCCTGCATTCACTTCTACTCAGTCTGGCTCTGGATCTCCAGTTGTGACCCTTCATCCTCAATTAGCTTTGCAGCAACAGAATCCACAACAGCAAACAATGTTTCCTCCATCATCACAGCAATCTAGTTTTCCAGCTACTCAATCAGTTCAAACCACTGTTCAATCATTGCAGCCTCAGCTTCAAAATATAACCTCACAGCCTTCAAGTCAAATGATGTCTGTCATCGCACAAGCTCCTCCAATGTCCACACCTGCTTCTGTAATACAACATCCTCCATCATCTCAAAGTCCCCAACCCACCGTGTCACGGCAAGCAGGGACTCCTCCTCCCACAACTCAGGTAATTTTCCAGTCCTTGGCACCTATGCCATGAAAGTAAACTTTGCATTTTGAAATCATTCTTATTTATAAATCTTCCAAACAGGTTGCTTCAGGACAACTCACTGCACAAGAAATGGTTGTCAGAGAAAATGAACAGTTTGCTACATCTTTCCTCCGTTCAACTTATGAAAATGTTCCTGGCTGTCGGGTAGAACAAAGTGAAGTTTACAATAAATACCTCAGTGCTTGCGCCAAAGCAGGAAGAAAAGGTGTAATAGCACCACACCACTTCCCAAAATGTGTCAGGTAAGAAGAGGTGTTTCCTTTGCAGTTGATCAACCTTTTGTTGCCATGTTCTAAAATTTTTTTGCAAATTTTATTCTTCAGAACGGCTTTTGGAGTTACATCTGTCCCAGTGGTTAAACCGGTTATGCTTGCTGGAGATACAACACCATCAGGACACAGCAAGCAGCTTTTCTATGAAGGAATCAAGGTGCGACCCAAGCCAATTCCTGTCAGTATGGAGGCAACTGAGTCTGCCTCTATAGGCGTCTCACCCATAGACAAAAAGAAGCTTCTTAAACCAAAAAAACCATCAACAACGGGTGGCACTGCACCAACAATTAGTATTACAAGCTCAGACAAAAATGCAGACCCTGTCCCTCCAACTTCGGTTCCCTCTTCCTCAACGGCGACCTCTGCCTCTTCAACCTTTTCCCCCACATCCTCTATTCTCCTTAGTCAACTCAGCGCACCCCCTAAGCCCAAGGATACCCCCGCAACTGCGGAAAATGCCAATCAGGTACGCATGGATTTCTATCTAATTTATTATGGTGACGGGCTAATAGCGCTGTTGCTACCTTTCCTAATTGTTGTAGAAAAGCCACCCATTAGGTTGTTGGTTTGATGTAGTACATTGCTGGAAATTACCTGCCTATAAAGTAACACTGAGGGACTTTTTTACCATTTGGCTGATGTCATTTGTGCTCCTTGATCAGTCAGATTGTAGAATTGGAGAAGCTTTCAAATGATTATCATCCTTGTTGGATCCCTCAGTAAATTTGTTGTTGATGTTCTTTTTCTGGCAATATTTTCCATATGGTTACCAAGCAGTAGTAGGTGTGAGTGTGTGTGTGTGTGTGATATAGCAGCCAGTTTTTGTTGGAATTGAGATTTGAAAAGGTCTCACTATTATCATATTGTAGTTTTGTGTCAGTACTTGTTGGTTAATGGGGTTTGAGATATTTGAAATGGACAACTCACAAGGTGGTAACCCTTAGATCTTGAAATGCCGCTGGGTTTTGCATTGGGGGGGGTGTGCTAAGGTAAAAGTTGGTTTCTTTTAGAAATCTTTAGCATATTTTATGTTGGCCTCAAGGTTACTTCACATCCACATCTAAGTCAAGCTCTGGGTGGCTCTGAAACAAACCCCTCCGGGAGTACTTCTGCCGTTGCAAGTACAAGCACAATCAATTCTGTTCAATCTGCAACCCCTGGAGCTCAGCCTACAAACACTTCTCTTATCAAGAGTTTGCTCGCTACCAAGGTAGGCGAGACTAGCATGTCAAGCCCACAGCCTGCTGGCATGATGAGTGGAAACATAACCAGCTATAACATCGACATCGGCAATATCCAGCAGGTGAGCCGCCGTTGGCCAGTGGAGCAAATGATGAGGAAAACCAGAAAATCATATCTATATTGACATTCATAATTATACATTTAGGTTTCGCCTTTTTTCTTCATTTCTTTCATTTTTTCCTAGAAAATCAATTTTATTGATAAAACTGTTCCTTAATAATTAATCTTTTATATTAGGGAAAAGAAAAGATTTTCTTTAATTTTATTGAATTGGAGATATTATTTCTCTTTGATGTTATCGCTCACTATAGACCCCTCCAATTCAGTTTTATAGTTATTTTCTTGCTTTTTTGATCTCTAGAGGTAACACATAGTACTCAGTCTCACACATTCTTTACATCTACCTGGCATTATAGGCGGCCCTGTCCTGGTCTGTTGGTTTTGTGTTTCTTTTTCTTTATTATTATTAATCTGCATGAATTTTGTTTGTTTTAAATAGCAGTTTTACCCATTCTAACTCAGTGTAGAATAATGTTTTTGGATTTTAGATTTGTTATTACTAGATGGAAAAAGGTACACCAGTGCAGATTACAAATCATATGATACCATATTTGTTTCTGCTGGTTAAAGCATGATTAAATTTCATTTCCATACAGCTGTTTAGCATGAACCCCTGTTTTGACATATTTTTTCTTAATAAGCAACTAAACCCAATTATTTTGAATGTGAACTAATAGCATTTTTTTAAAATGACATAACATTGTTTTTATTCTCACCGCATTCTAGCTTGCCTAATTTCATCACTAATATAAATCTTCTTAATTAATTTTTAGGTTGCGCAGCGTCAGCGTATGCAGCAACAGCAACAACAGCAACCAACCCAATCAGAACAGATGCAAGGTGTCCAGTCACCAGCGGCCGTGCAAGTCCAAATTGCATCTGTGTCCCAAACTGCGCAGCAGCCTCCCCCTCTCCAGCCTGCAACAGCCCAGTCTCAATCTTCTCTGAAAGCCTTGCACCTCCAACAATCTGAAACTGCAAGCCAACAAGCACAGGTTCAAGCACAACCAAATGTTGCCATCTCTTCTCAACAGGCAACTCAAGGACTATTGCTCCAGCAACAGTTGCTTACATCATCCAGTCAAACAAATGAACAGCAGCCTGGTGCTATTTTAACATCTACAATTGTCAATCACCAGGGCAAGGCTGTCAGGGTTGCAAGAATAAATGGAGCTCGTGCCCCAACCATAATTCAGATTCAGCCCAAGGTTGATTCCTTTTCTTTTATTTTTAATCTTATCTATTTATCAAAAGGTTGCGGTTCTTATTTATATTAATTTTCCAGGGGGATGCTTCAGAGGCTGAAAATCATGTTGGTGGAACTATGTTACAAAGCAGAAGAGATCCACCCCAACCCCCTCCACCGCCACTAGCCCCTCTTAGCTCTGGACCTAATCGAGTAGTTACCCAAGAATCAACTGATGGTGCAAGTGTGATAAAATGTAAGTTATGTGTAATTTTTATTGTAAATTCTTCTTGTAAACATTACATTCTTCATTCTTACCAGATCTGTGTTCCATTTCAGGTACAAATAATTTAATTGTGTCTGATGAACATTCAACCAAAGCCAATAATCAAAGTGTAGAAGGTGTACTTGTTAATGGTGCTGCTCATGGAGAAATCAAAACAGAAATCAAACAGGAAGGAGCCTCTAATGAAGAGACTTCTAAACCTGTGGGTAAAGGAAATCTAATGCTGGTTGACCTCCTGGAGAAGTCTGTTGATGTCAAGGAGCCTCCAGTATTAAATGGTGGTTTATCTTCCAAGGATTTATTAATCAGTGAACGAGGTCTAGAGTTAGTTTCTAAAGGAACAAAGACTGAATTGGGAAAACAAATAAGAATTACTGAACGTGGTAGTATTGAAGTTGTTGATACTATTACTGGAAGTACTGACAAAGACCTAACTGGTATGGAGTTAAGACTTACCGAAAGAGGTCTGGAACTAGTTGACAAACAGAGTGAAGTAGTTCCACCTACTGCTGTGCAGCAAGACAATGTTCTTCAAAAAGAATTGTCTGTTGGTGAAAAGTTGTTAGAGTTTTTGGAAAAGCAAGATGGAAATCTCCAAGATGAAGTAATGGTTGGTCCTGGAGGTGATGTTGCAGCCTGTATGAAGAGATCTGCTGAAGATGATCCAGAAGACAAAAGTGATGTGAAAAGGTTACGACTAGAAATCAATGGCAATGGCTCAAACTCAGGTGATGAATCTAGCCAAGGTGAAGAAAAAGTCAAAGCATCTTCAGCTGCTGCAAATTTATACTCTGCCCTTGCTGCGTCAGTACTGGAAGATGAAGATCCAGAGCTATTAATGGAACAAGTGCCTCAATCTCAAGTTAAAGAAGAACCGGCAGAGACTGTAACGCAACCTAAGTTAGCTGAA
The DNA here is from genome assembly GCA_033675135.1 of Frankliniella intonsa. Classification (NCBI taxonomy): domain Eukaryota; kingdom Metazoa; phylum Arthropoda; class Insecta; order Thysanoptera; family Thripidae; genus Frankliniella; species Frankliniella intonsa. The sequence continues at coordinate 8,888,312 of CM066249.1, read as the reverse complement.
CAACCTGCTGCCACCCCAGCTATTCAACCAATGCAGCAGACTCAACTTCAAACACAACCTCAATCACATCCACAGCCACAAGCGCAAACACAACCTCAGTTGCAGCTGGTTCAGAGTGGAGGCACTATACGTCAAGTATTTGTTAGTTCGGATCCCAACCAATCAGCTCCTGCACAACAAGTTATGATGGCTGGGACGCGACAAATAATTGTCTCACAAGGTATGTTCATCTCTTCCTTTAAAATGTCTTTTTTATTATTATTATTATTTTTTTTTTTTTTTATTTTATTAATTGTCCTATATTTTTTCCCCCCATATTTCTTCTTCCTTTTTTATGATTTTATTTGTTTTCACACATCTGATTGCAGCTTTAACAGGTCAGAATCCAGTGCTCATCACAGCAGGAGGCCAAATTTCTCTTCAAAGTGGAACCACTGTAACTGGTACAACTGCAGTTAAAACAGCTACTGGCCAGACAGTGCTCATGCAGACTAATGCTGGTGGTGGTGTGATCACTGGAGCGATGGCAAGACCAACACAGTATGTGATATCCCAACAAGGCCAGGTATAGTTTTGAACTCTGTTTCCAAATACTGTATATGTAATCTGCGTCTGTATTTTGGACCTACTAACATGTTATGAAACTCTTTCTCTTTGCAGCAATTGCAGCTTGTACAGCCTGGAGGCCAGCTTCAAATTGCATCTGGCGGAGTTGGTGGCCAACAGTTTGTTATGGCACAACCACAAACAGCTCTCATTCAAGGACAGCCTCAGACTGTGCTTGTAGCTCAGACTCCTCAACAACAGGGAACTTCTGCTAAAACAATTATCATTCTTCAGCAACAGCCTGGAACATCAGTACCAGTTAGTGGTGTAACTACTCAGGCTGTGCAACAGAAGATAGTGGCTGTCACTCCTCAGGGTCAACCAGTGGTAGTAACTCCTGTCCAGAGGCCTGTCATCCAATCGGGTGCTGTGAGCCACTCAACACCCCCAGCATTAGTGGCAACCAGCCAACAGCCATCTCCTGCCCCATCGCCTGCCCCAGCGACTATTGCTCCTACAGGAATTCCAACTCCTGTGTTAACTGCTAATCCATCCCCAGTGCAGACCCCGTCCCCGTCACCCATTCCTACCCCAACAATCACTGCCAATCCAAACGCAAGTGCAGGTGTTCGACCAAATGTTGTTAGACCGAGTCCAACCCCAAGCCCAAATGCTATGATTAGTAAACCGAATGGTGTTGTAAGCAGTACATCAATAACCAATGCCACTGCAGCAAGGATAGGGACTAGGAGCTCCCTTGCAAAGTCAGCCACAGTGAATACAGTCACTACTGCTTCAGCTGGGCCTGCAAGCCCTCAACCTACAGCTACTCCAATTAATTCCTTGACAGCCAAGCCTACAATGCTTGCTTCAAATACTCCTTCAAGAGTTGGTGGTATGCTGAGTCCAGCACCTAGACCCATACCTAACCAGTCTATGTTTCTATGTGAATGGAGAGGTTGTATGAGGTAATCTTTGTTTCATTATTGACTATAAATTTTATCTGGATTCAATAAAATTGTCACTAATGCATCAACATCTGTTTCTAGGAGCTTTAAGTCTGCTAATGAAGTTTACATGCATGCTTGCGAAGCACATTGTCCATCAGGTAGCCAAGAGATTCAGTGCCTGTGGGAAAGATGTGATGCAATGAAGAGAAAAAGATTCTCTCTTATGACCCATTTGTTTGACCGTCATTGTAATGCTGATGTAAGTAAATAAATAAATTTCACACAGTGCTTCTTTATGTAAACTGAAAGAAAATTCACTAATCATTATTTCTGATATAGGTGTTACGCATGATGGCAATGCGAAGACGGCAATTATCACAAAGTGGGCGCAGCGAAATCCCACCTCCTCAGCCACCACCACCACATCCAGGATATGCACCCAATGCAGCTTTTCATGCAATCAAGAGACATGCATTGGAATTTGTTAACCCAAAGGAACTCTTGGTAAGTTTTAAGAATCCTACTCCTTTGACTCATATATACTTCTTTCCAGTTTTAAGTATGTAAAACCTTGTAAACATTTTAATTTGTAATGGGGTAACAGGAATGTCAAAGGGAGGTCTTATGCTTACATAACATGTCATTAGCTCTTTTTCATTCCTCATACATATCATTTGGTGGTAGTCTCTAAATTAGTCTCAATTTTCATCCCATTATTGTGTCATTGAGGGGAAGTTTTGATCAAGGAATGTTTTTCTGTCAGCATAAACCTGGACCAGCTCCTGTCCCTGTTCCACCCGAACAGGTAAAATTTTTCCCAAACCTAGTTTGAATTGTGTTTTATGTATTCTGTTTGTTTCGTACTTCTCAGCTCAGAACAAAAAATAGCATGAATTTTAAGGGCCCTTAAAATTCTGTTGATTTTATACTTGCATGTTAGTTTAGTACTTTCACCGCATTCAAACCCTTCAAAGCCATTGTGTGTTTGTAGTACCTTAGTTTGTGTCAACTATCAATTGTATATGCATCTGAGCTAATTTCCTCAACCCAAACTACATAGGTACTCTTCTCCAGACTCAATTGACATCTATTATCCATTACTGAGTAGAAAGTACTACTTGGATTCAGCAGATGATACAGATTAGTCTGTTTTGCATAGAATGTAATGTACTGAAAATTGACAATAGAAACATGAGTTAGGTAATACAGTATTTAATAATCATTTTAAAAAATTAAAAAAAAAAAAAAAAAAAAAAATTCCCACTACAGGTGACCTCGCCTGTAGATGCTCAGTAGAGAATGATTCTGTATTTTCAACTCTATTAGTTTCTTGTACTCCTTATCAAGTTCAATGTCAAAACTATCAGCTTATTCTGCCAAGTTAACTACAGTGTTCACATTATAGTTCTGTCCTGAGAAATATATTCAGTTCTAAGGTGGTGGCAAATGATGTAGGAAACCTTGTGGAAACAAATATGCACGATTTCTTCACTGTCTTGCACCACTACATGTACTTTGCTAATTAATTTACAAGCATACATGTGAAAAAGAAATAAGAACCTCAAGCACATCACTTTTAGACATTTAATGCACTGAGTGAATGAGCACTCATGTATTTTGAGTAAATTGTTTGCATGCTGATGAAATTTATTGTGGTGGGAAAGGTATTAGATTTTGTTTTTGTTTTGTTAAGGTCAGCATGAAACGTTTCTTCAAAACCATTAATTTTTTGTTTAGAAATGAAGTTTAGTACATCCCGTTTGAACTTCGTCCCAATTGTTTTCCTGTTTGAGCTGTAGTAAAACCAAATTCCGAAGTCAACTCCGAGATAGTAAATTCCGAGCTTCAACCATTTCCCGCCCAAACCCTCGCGATTTTGTCCAAATCAGCTGCAGCAGTTTAAGCGGTCAACATTTCCTATCTGTCAAAGGGAGAATGTATCATGGTGATTGGCTATCTCCTGTTCCATAATGTTGTAATTGTTGTTTGCAGGATGACAATGAAGGACCTGTTACCAAAAGCATTCGTTTGACTGCTGCCCTAATACTACGCAACCTAGTCATTTACTCAAATTCTGGGAGAAGGTAAAGCTGTTTTGAGATTTTCCACTAGAGTGATAAATAGGTTTTCTGACTTGATTGTATATATTTAAAAAATAATCTCTTCTTACAGATTGCTTCGAAGCCATGAACCGCACCTAGCAAGTGTGGCCTTAAGTAACGTAGAATCGTCTCGAACTGTGGCTCAAGTTCTGTATGACATGAATCATGCTTCAAATAGATGACGTGACGCAAGTCTTAGGAGAAGTGAGAAGAAATAGTTTGCTTGTTCATTCTGGGGTGGAATCTCAAGTGATTTGAAACTATAAAAATTTGTTTTCTTCATTGTGATGCTACATTGAATGTTAAATAGTGTACAATTGTAATTACTAATTTGTATATATGTGTATAGTAATTTTATAGGAATGTTCTTCAGTTTCAGAACAATGCTGTGCCCTTTTTTTACTAGTTAGTTGCAGGCCTTGGTTTTCATCTCGGTGATATTCCATAGAGAATAATTAAGATGATTTAATAAATTGCAGATTCCGTACTGAAAGTGTTTCTTTGGCCCTTTATAGAATTTAAGGACTAGGGTTTCACATTACTGCAGATGAAAGAACTGAGCTGGGCTAAGTTTTCTTCAGTTGCTATGATATTGTATGTCTGCTCCCAAGCATTAGGTTTGCAAACCTTTTCAATCTATTTTAAATGGACTACATTCTGCATTTCACAAATTTCAAAGTGTGGGGTTTTTCATTTGTTTTTCATTCTTTATCTGTAATTATATTGTACTTAAAGGTAAAGGAAGTAGAGCCCCATTTAATGAATTGTCTTAACTGCCATGTTTTAATGTGGGTGAGTTATAGTTAAACTCACTTATAGATAATTTGTTACATGTTTCCTACTTTTAATCATGAGTAAGTTTGACTGTAATTTCCTACCCAAAGATATTTTACTTCTAAAGGTTTTTTTTTTCCTTTTCTTTTTTTTCATCAAAGTAACTTAAATAAATTAAAATGTGATCAGCAGTGTTATATACAATTATGTTCTAGGGTCATTTAGTGTATGTTTTATCTCCTTTACCATATACTACTATTGTTTTTTCCTTCTAATTGTTCTGCCAATTAAGTGCTAGCAGTGTCAGTAATATGACATCATGTGTGATAAATTGTTTTTATTTATGATTGATTCTAGATGGGCATTGTACTCTTGTCTGTTTCACATTTTGGCTTTAAACTGTCAGGAGCATTACTTTTAGGGCACCAGACCTGCAGCACAGCTGATCTCCATGGCATGGCATTGTCAATGATTTGATCGTACAGGCGTAAACTGAGAGATTCTATCCCAGGATACACCGGTATCTTTTTTATCTTGTTACATTAAGTCAATTTGCAATGCAAACCTTGCAAAATATGTACAAAGTAATTTTTAAACTTTTTGTAAAGTCAGTTTTTATATTTTATGGATTGGCAAACAAGCTGAAGAGAATGTAATCATGTATTGTATAGATGTTGACATTGAAGCTGTAGACTACCTTGAAAGGTTTTTGACAAATAAATAATATGAAAGTAATTGTTAAATTGTGCTATTTAAAACCATGAAATGCAATCATAAATTTCAACTGATCCCTAATTTTGTATGTTTAAATTAACATGAGCACTTAATCTTTGTCTGTAAATACCATGTTGCCATCTGTTGGTGGTTTGTGTGCAATCTTTACCCTTGTGAAAATTTAAATGGGAAAGCGTAGCACTTGCATTTAGGTTTATAGATATTTTTTAATTGTGCTAACGGTTAGCGGTTTAACAGCCTATGCCTATAGCTATCGTTATACAAAATTGTTGTGTAATAAATGATGAATTACGCTGTTATTTTTTTATATGTAAAATCTTTCACAGTTATGCATCTATTGACCTTCAACTGGCCCATAAACTAGCTACTTTGTAGTGATAGGTGTAATAGATGTAAGACTTTATCTGTGACAGTTCTTTTTTTAATTTCTAGTGTTCTAATCAGTATTAATTGAGAAAGTTGCATGGTTTTAATTTGTTGGAGGATAAGAATCTGAACTTTTAAAAGTTCCTGCAACTGGTGGTATATGCTTTCACTCTGACTACTGTAAATGATCCATGAAATTACATAGGTCTATTTATACTTTTTATGTGCCTAGTACAACCGGACTGCAGTGTAGAGAAGACCTCTTAACTTCATATTTAGCATTTTTCTTCCCACCCTACCAGAGATAAACTCACAAAATGCATATCCCAGTTCATTGAGTTGTATTGTTATTTATTTCCCCAAGTTTCAGATTCAACCTTGTTATACATCATTTTTCCCAATTTTCTTTTTGTAATTTTACACAGCAAATTGAGTGTTTCAGTGAAACTTATGCTCTGCTTCAGAAGCAGAGCTAATGACAGTTTATGTGATGAGAGGATTTTGCACTGTGTACAGTGTATTTTATTGCCAAAAAGTTCTCAAATAAATCAGAAATAAAATATTACCCTGTATAAGATATTTGGAACGAGGTAAAAACATTTATTCTGAAGAAATGAGCAACTAGAACTTCATCCATTAGAAAATCTCACATATAACAACGAAATTGATCCCATAAGTAATTACAGTAGTTCCTATTTCATAATGAGTAATATTGAAACTTCTACAATTTCAGCAGAATAGCATTGTAAGGCTTCTTGTATGGATAAATCTGTTTCCTTAAACTTGAAGTTAGCCCCTTACATCATAGTTTGTACAAAATTAAATGTGCTCAATTAGTATACAATGAATAATGGATGCACTGAGTAAAAATAGTCAAGATATAACAACCAATTTGTGCAACACTTGCATCTAATTCATAAAAACTTTGGTTTGAGATTTGTAATACTCAAATCAAATGTCTACAGTAATCTGAAAAGATCAGCCTCAACATTCCTCATTTACAAATGAAAATAATTTTGGAAATCACAGAGTAGGTAGTAAAAATAGGTTTGACACATTAATGACACTATCACTATGAAAAGTTTTGAAGATCAACTATTCAGATGTGTTACACTTAAAGTAAGAAACAAAAAAAGATGGAGATTATAAGAATTATTTAAACAAGTAGTAAATATCACATCTATACAATTACTACAGCATTCCAGGGGCTGTTTTGTTTGGTTGTTCCAAAAGTTACCTGAAGGATACTTCTTGTTTATGTTGAAGTAGGTATTTTTAAAGGGAGAAAAAGGAATGAGTAAAGACCTGACAAAACACAAATAGAGTCGGGAAAGGTCTACTTTCTCCTTTCAAGAGTTTGGACCAGTATCAATGGGTCAGAACAGTTTTAGATGCTAATGTTATCAATACATATTTACTAATTACAGTATATGGTTTTGTGTTTATGAACATGCACCAAATGAAAACATGAATCAATGATTAAAGAATACAGTATACAGTTTTAAATTTTCAACTTTAGTGAGTTCAGTGGTCATATTTGAGATCATTAGATTTCACTAGTAGGCACAGATCAGAAAGTTTTCTCATATTGGACTGAATTTAAACCAACTGAAGAAGAAATTTAATGAATAACAGTAGTAGAATATGGAAGCACAAGAGGAATACAGACAAAGAGATGGCTTTCTTTTCTTTTTCGATATTAGATATTATTAGGCATGCAACCAAGATGATTGATTACTAGTTCCTTTGCTTAGAGCTGCCAAGAAGAAAATTCACTGAACACTTTTGAGCAAACTTGAGTAAGCGTAGTACAGAACAATCTGTTACAGGAAAATAAATCACAAGAACCAGAATTTTGGTGGACTGTTTTCCTCTTGTCTGTCAAACAATTAACACTTCATTCCAGAAATATTTCAATAAAATCATTTAAAAAATAAGGAAGTCAACAGCACTGCTGACTATGAAAACCTTAGAACAGAACATTGCTAGTGAGATTCACAATGCTACCAACCAATTTTAAAACGTCGCACATGACATTTAGAAAATTGACGCTTGAGTAATTGATGAGAGGCACTTTGCAGCCTCATTAAATGTCAGAAATCATCTAACAACTTTGATTATTTTAAGTAACAAATCATAACATAGGGAGTGGGTTCAAATAAGCTCACTATGCCAAAAATCTAAAATCATAAACAAACCCAAACCCAATCAACATGATAAAAACAGCTTCGGTAAACCTTGAAAATGAAAACAATCTTGAAACAATAATGATGACGAATCAGCTAGTTTTGACGCAAATTCTTCAAAATAATATGACAAAAGTTGCCTTAAAATGAGAAGAAAATCAAACTACCAATCATAATTTGTTTCAGACAATGTCAAAAGTTCATTTTATAGACTGAAAATTAGTACTTTTCTAATAACAGCATTGAATAAAAAGAAATTTGCTGCTCTTGATAAATAAGCAGTGATTATATTCATGTTTAAAACACAACCAAAAATTGTGAATGTCATATATATTACAGGTAACCAAAATTTGTGAAACTGCACATGAACAATGGCACTAATAAACTCATTGGTACAGATGTATATTAAGAAACCTAACAACTCTAAAAGCTTTTGGTTCAGGAAAGAAAAATATTAAATGCACAACAAAGCATCATGATAAAGAAAATATTTGGCTTTAAGGATTTAATAGGGGATTTAGTCCTAAACAATAACATTAACCTTAAGTTTAAAATGACTAGTATTCAAGTTCCGGGGTAGGTGATTCAGGGTCTGGTAATGGCTCTGGTTCAATTGAACAGCGTGCTGACAGGTCTTCATATGACTTTCCATGTAAAAAGCAAACTAATACAACAGTCATATTGTCACAACCAAGACCTCCCATCTGACAATCAGGAGCCAAGCAACAAGTCATAAGATCTTCACAAATATCTTCAGGATCCATACCTGATCCGATTCTCATTCGGACAAACTCAACTACTTCCTGCAATGTGATAAAAACAACACAATAGCAAATAAGTATCACACAGCGAGACAAAAAGATCTTTATCTACAAGAACAATCACATACCTCATTAGTCATAACATCCCAAATTCCATCACATGCAAGGATTATAAATTCCCAATCAGGCGTGATTGTTTTTACTTCCACGTCTGGGAAAGCTGAATCAAACAATACAAGATGTGGCTGTTAGATAGGAAAGATTTTTCAGATAAATAGTTGCACAATAGAATGAAAATTAACAAGTACCTGTAACAACTTGTTCCTCTGGCGAAACTCTTTGGTTCTTTTTAAAAATAAAGTCACCTAACGCTCTTGAGAGAGCCAAGTTTCCATTAACACGGTTGTATTCAACCCACCCCCCAGCTGCAACTATTCTCTTTTTTTCTGAGTAGTTGCTTGGTTTGTGATCATAAGAGAGAGGTTCTACCCTGCCTGCGACACTAGCAATAGCTCGTGAATCTCCAACATTTGCCTGAAAGAAGACACATTGATAGATATGTTTCCAGACATTCACTCTGACCAGTTACAATTAATCAGCTTGATGTCTAATCTTACACAGAAAAGAGAGTTGTTTTTGATAAGAACTGCAACAGCAGTTGTTCCTGCCATTTCATCTTTTAGCGCTTCATCTTCCAGCATTGCGGTATCAACATCCAAAAACCCCTGAAAGATACATTTTATATTTGTGTTATCCAAAATTACATAATTCTGCAATTTTCGAAGCAAAGAAAAGAACAAACCTGTTTCATCGCATCAGGTATTAATCCCTCTTTATACTCAGGTCGTTGCAGAATAAACTTGTGAAGGTGTTTACCAGCATACTGAGCAATTTTGGCACCTGTATTAAATTTCAAGGAGGGGTAGGAAAAAGAACATAACAATAATTAAGACTGTAAGAAATAAAAAAAAAAAAGAAAGAAAAAAAGACAAACAAAGGCAAAATAGAATTACCTCCATGCCCATCATATACAGCAAAAAAGGCAGTTCCTGGATCATCCGGAAGTGATAACAAATGGGTATGTGAGTCTTCCATATTTATTCGCCATCCTTGCATGCAGCTAGAACCGACTCTATAGAGTTGATTTTGACAACATGCAGACTCCTTTTCTGTCACTGGCTCAGACAGTGTCTGTCCCATGTTCCTAAAATTTGATAAAATTGCAGAATTTGAAAATCTTTACTCATGCTCATACTTGCTTTCTCTTCAAACTAAATAAAATTATTTTCACACTGGGGACTCTGAGACAATATGGTCATTAGCCCTAATTAAACATTGTGGAATTAATAAATTGTTTAATCAACAAAACAAGTCCTCAAAATGATTTCTCACCCGCACGTAGCTAGGAATGGGCGGTGCAAAAGTTTCAAGGATTTTTGCGAGGGAGTAACGCGTCTTTCGAACATATCAGTCCTAAATTTCGTCATATTATCAAATAAGAAAAGTTATCTTTAGAATAATTTTAGTTTGGTAAAAGCAGTTAAGGGGATGGCACAATCAACGGCTAATTTATTTATTTGCAAGTTAAAAATGGTTGTGTATCCATAGAAATACGGTTCGTTTTAACAACACTCACTTTTCTTTCACGATATGTCATATACCGCACGTCAGTGGCACAAACAATTGATATATATAAATCCAATTACGAAGGAATAATAACCAGAAGCAATTAGTACAAATTGTTGCGTAGAGCAGACCAGATCCTTGAATTTTACTGTTCACTGCCTGAAATGATGTTTTTCGTCCCTGCCATTTTAGCACGACAACAGCAAAACATGGTAGGCAACCTTTGGGTGTAGAAAACACACTTATTTCAAATAATAAAGTCAAATAGTTTCCTCTAAAGCTTTTTCAGTACAGATCTACAACGTCAAAATTTAAAATTTAAAGAGTCCTTTCTATCATTAGTGTTGATTAACCTGTCTTATTATTCGTCATCAGTTGCCTATCGCATCTGGCGGGAACGTATACAGTTTTGAACTTAACAGCCTGTAGATGCCTGTAGACGCAACGACGCAGAAGCAACCGTTACCGTTCAAAAGCCGGAAGAGAGCGAAAAAATTATTGGAGAAATTTAGTCTAAGTGAAACATTGTGAGAACGTTTCGGAGCAATATCGTATCGAAAGAAATGGAATAAGAGATTAACAAATATCGATGGACTAAGCTCCTTAGAGGTAAGTAGGTTAAACAGCACGCAGTACGCGCCTGTTGTGGTGAATGCCTGATCCAAACTCGACAGGGGCCTTGGCCCGTGAAGACGTCTCGTAAAGATAATTACTCTTTTTAAAAAGATTTATTTGCATTTTGAAATGGCAGGAGTCTTAAGGATCCCACCCATACGATGATGATAAGGATCCACGCCACAAGTCTCAGGAGGATCTGCCTCAGACTGCCAGAAGGGTAAGTGGACTAATGTCTCAGCAAACAATGTTAAATTTGCCGAGGTAAGTCGTTGAGGACCGAATCTATTTCCTTTTCGACTACTAGTCTAAATCGAAAGCCCTTTTACAAAGATTACAATATCGTAGTAGATCCCAATGAGAGGTTATGATTCCTGCCCCGCACGCTCTCGCGTGCTGCCGCGACGGTCGGCCCCAGCGTCAGCGTGCATGTCCGCCCCGCCGTGTACCCGCCGTAATGCAGCTGTTTCTACGGGCCGGGCGAGGCCGTGCAGGTGGCGCATGGCTCCCAGGATCGCACGGGGTAGAAACGAAGCAGCACCAACCGTTTCGGTTCTGTAAGTGGTAGAGAGCAGGACAGACCGCAGCGGGTTAATAGGGGTGCGGCCCGGCCCGGCCCGGTCCGCACCATTCTGCTGTTTGGGTCTGGCCCGCCCCGCGCCCTGCTGCTGGAGCATATGTGCGACCCTCGTCCGTTCGAAATCGTACACGCCCTGACATAATTTTCCGCTCTGCTTCTGTGGCTGGCGCCGGCGCTGGTCCCGGGGCGGGGCGGGCTGCTGTGCGTGTAGGGCGCAGGGACCTGGGACCGCCCCGCCGCGCCGCACGGTCCTCCCGCACTCTCGGTGAATGGCCTCTCATTTCCCCAGCCATTTAACAGGGGGACCCGAGAGAGAGGAGACCTGGCGCGGCGGCCAGTGGGGACCCTGACCCTAACAGATCTGGTGCCGCCCCGCCCCGCCCCGCCCCGCCTGGCACCGCAGGCCGTGACCCTTTGGCCGGGGACGTGCCGTGCGGGTGGCCTGGCGCGAACCAGTCCCGCCCATTGCCCATTGCCGTCCTTACCCACGGAGTCGCTGCCTCCGCGGGATAGTTGAGTACCGTCCGCACTGCGCCCCGACCCGCCCGCCCCGCCCCGCCGCGGAGCTCCCGCCCGGGTGCCGCCTCGCCTGGTGGCCCTTCCCTTCTCTCCTGCTGGTGGGCGCGCAGATGGGTGGACGCCGACTGCCCATCGGACTGGGCGTCTTATTTCTGCCCGCAGGCTTACATGATACAGGCGCCAGCCACTGCCAGGGGGAAGGGGAGGTGTGGGTAGGGGTGGGTCCACAAGTGTGCGTGTTTTCTCGTTTCCGTCTCCGTTCGTCGCCTCGCCTCGCCTCGCCCCCAGAGTCCACCTGCGCTCACAGTTTCCTCGTCATGCACCGCCCCCGGTCCTCCTATTTGCCCCCACCATGGGCATTGCGATATTGCGTTTCACCTCCTAGATTTCAAGTCGCGCCCTTCCTCGTGTCTCGCATTTCACTCACGTCCCGGCAGGACCGGTCTCCCCGCCCCGCCCCACCCCGCCCCGCTCGCTCTACTACACGGTCAGTGCAGTATTGAGTGAATGTGTCCACCGCACCGCATAGCACGCTTCGCCAGCATCATTCGCTCTCGACTGGCCTGGCCGCGCTGGTCGCGCCTGGACGGGGCGGCAGCAGGGACGTGTCAAACATACTGAGCCGCCCTCCCACGTTCCAGATGTGGACATCCTGGCCGCGAGCAGGCCGCAGGCCAGGCAGTCGACAGATTCAGAGGATCGCTCTCGTTCTCGTACCCCGCCCGTCGATACCCTCCGCACCCCGCCCCGCCCCGCCCCGCCATGACCAAGACGCCTTAGCTCCAGATTTATCCTTTTATCGGCGGTCTGCCGCCCCTGCTCTGCCCGGCGCCCCCGTCATGCGCGGAATGAACTCCCCCCCCCCCGGCCCCTCCCCGCCCCGCCCTCAGCACCTCAGCGACACACGTCATTGTTTACTCTCTTCTTGTCCTCCTTCCTCCTCTTGTTGGCGCCCAACCCCCGATGGCGGGCGCTGCGCTGCGCTGCGGCTGACCGGACCAGGCTGGCCCGGGCGCCAGGGCGCCGGGCGTCAACTATTAATCCTTCTTTCGCCACCACCACCCTCCGCCTCCGCCCCGCCGCCGCTTCCTCGCTTCCCGACGTCTCTTTCTCTCTTCCGGCTGCGCCCACGCACGAGCCTTATACACCGCTTGCCCCGCCCCGCCCCTCGTCCCGCCCCGCCCTCGTCCTGCCCTCTAGACGCCCCGCCCCGGTATCGCCCGGTCCGGTAAGCCGAGCCTCAGCAAACAACAGTGCTTTTGCGCCAGCCGGGACGTGTCGCCCCGCCACGCCACGCCACGGGTGATCAGCCACCTGGGTGGAGGAGGGTGGCCTCTGGCTCTGATAAAAGAAAGTCACCCTCCATCCCCGCGCCGATGTGTCCGGCCCGGCCGGAGCCCGCGGGGCCCGGTGCGCAGGGAGGACGTGGGCGGGGCGGACAAATAAACAAAGGACCCCTTATTTTGCACCCTTCAAATTTCAACCCTCCTCGACGACTCGGTGCCGCAACGCACCGTGCTGACCCCCGCCCCGCCCCGCCCCATCCCGCCCCGCCCCGATGGCGTGATTGAGTCAGAGGAAATCGGTCTTTGTGCTGCACGCCCGCCCCGCCCGCCATCCTGGGCACCGCATCCGGGAGGGCAGTCGAGTGAAGGAGCGCCGCGCCGCGGTGTTCAAACGCGTCCTCAGCGCGACCTCCGCCGTGTGCCTGGCCGAGGAGGCTGAGGGGTGGCGGGCGGGGCGGGGCGGGGCGGCATTAGCATGTGTGTGATGAAGTGACGCTCCGTCACGCCAGGCCGCGGCTTGTGGGCGTGATTGATGTTGGGGTCACACTCGCACTTTCATGCATCACAACGCCCATGAGGCACAGCCGCGTGCAAAAATCTCTCCCCGCCCCGCCCCGCCCCGCTATGTTCCACGCTCGGCGACGGCTGACGGTGGCTTGCGCCCCTGCAGCCTCACGTCACGCCCGCGCCCGACAGGGATCTCTCTTCGCTGCTACATCTGGCGAAAATAAAAAAAAAATACAATTGTAAAGAAAAGGAGTAAAGCAAAGTAACACACCGGCGGGAGTCGGGCTGACGAGTGTCGTGTCGTCACGAGCGCCGCGCCCATTCGCGAAAAGGAGAGGATGCGCGTGGAGGGGGGGGGGAGGGGACTCGACTGCGAACGAAAGAGAGAGAGAGAGTGAGTGAGTGAGTGTGAGAGCGGATGAGAGAACAGCTCTCCTGCCTGCTGTGATTTGAAAGTGATTGTGCGCCTCGACGGGGAGGTCATCCATCAGAGAGGGCTGAGGCGGGGCGGGGCGGGGCGGCCCGTGCAAACGGATGACAAATGCGCGGGGGCATTATGGCGGCGGGGCAGGGCGGGGCGGATGCCTGTATCGAGGCCCGGCCCGCCCTGGCGGGGCGAGGCGAGGGCTTTAGTGCCGCCACCGCCCCGTCTTGAGCCCGATGCTGTTCGACAAGGGTGTTCGGCCCGCCGGCCTGATCCGATCAGAATGAAGAATGATAGTAGCGTGCATACCTCTCTCTTTCTCTCTCTCCCTGTCCTTCCCCCCCCTCTCTCTCTCTCACTCTCCCTCTCTCACCGTAGCTCTGGCTCTCTGTCTCTCTCTTTATCTCCCGTACTTTATCCGCCACACCCCCTTACCCGCTCGACCGGGTTACCCGTCATACACGATCTCACGGCGATGCGAACCCGCTGGCCGTTTCGTCCCGTTCCCGCTCTCGCTCTCGCCCCGGTAGAGCGCGGACGCGCACAATTTCCATGGCGTCGAGATCGAGATCATTAATCTGACTAAGGAAGAGCAGGAGAGCGAGATTGGCGGGGGAGGGAGGGGGGCGAGTTTGGAAACCAAAGAGAAAAGGGTGAGTTTTCGGCGGGCGGGAGAAAAATTGTAGCATCCAGTGACAAACGAGTCCGGATGGGTCGGTAATTGAGTGGAGGAAATGGGCAAGGGCGAGGCGGAGCAGGGTGGCGGCGGGGCGGCGGGGCACCCTACAGCCCCGGATATCAAGGTGGGAAGGAAAGAAGAGCGCAGCCCTCGGAAACACACGGGGACTGACCGCAGCGCAGAGATACGCCCCGCGCCCCGCGCCTACAACGAGGCTTTGATAACGAACGCCACGCGCTCGCGCTCCGGCCGGGCCTCCTCACCCCTCATACCATTCATTGCCGCAGCCGCGGTGCGCCCCAGCGTAAAACGGCTAAATATTATATGCGTGCGCGTGCGTGTGCGCTCACGAGGGAAATCCCGCGGCGGCTCGGAAGGAAAGTTTTGACTCCTTTTTCCCCGCCCCGCCCCGCCCCGCCCCGCCACGACCCGCGTGCCTGCACTCCAGTTTAGCGGCTGGCTCCTTTGTGCGCGCATTACCGCGGCGCCGCCTCCGTGACCCTAATACGCCCCCGGGGCCCTGGTAGGACAGCGTTTTTCCTTCCCCTCAGACTTCTTGTCAAAACGCATGTCCCTAATTCCCGTTGACAAAGTGCTTCTTAAAAATTCAATGCCCCCTTCGCTTCGTGATTTGCCGCTCGGGGGCGGGGCGGGGCGTGTGGGTTCAGGCAGGGGACGGAACGAGGCTTAGGAGAGAGGGGCGCGTCGCCATGATCCGCTATCCGCTGCGTAAACTCTGCAGGTGGACGACTTGGCCGGGCCGGGCCGGGCCGGGGCAGGACGTTCGGGGCCAGGGAGAAAGAAAGGGGCGCTTTAGCGTCGCGCATGATTTTATTTAATTTATGGACGAAAACATTTCCCTATGCAGTCGCAAGGGGGACCCAAAACATGGCTGCGCAGTGCATTTCAGGAAAATTGAAAATTTTTCCTTTTTCTAGAGGACAAAACGGCCATGAATCACATGCAAATGAAATTAAAAGCATTTTTTTTCTTGCAAAAGGAAAGGCGAAAGAGCGATTCTCTTTGCTGTCTCTCCCACGCTCCTTACCTTCGCTGATTAGGGGTGTCCTCTCCTCTCCTCTCCTCTCGTTCCGCGGGGCCAGCCGAGCCGGCTCGTTGAGAGGATCGCTCTCGTACCTCCGTCCTTGTCGCACTCACAGGGGCACCGCCAGTGCCACCACGAGTGCGACAAGGACAGGAGACATCCTCTGGATCAGTTGGCAGGAGGCACCGCGCCGGGGCCGGGGGCGCCTGCAGGCTGCAGGAGCTTTCCCTCACTGATCAGTGGTAATTACACGGGCCCCGCGATGAAAGAAGAAAAGCGAACACCCCCAGACAGGCAGACAGACATGTTTCGCGGGAAACGTGAAAAGGCGCCCCTTTGTTGTTCTGCCGACGCTATCCCCATGGCATGGCGTGCCGGTTCGGTCCATTACAAAAGTGGGGCCCAGACCGCCCCGCCCCGCCCCGCCAGTGGACCCCGCAGCACACTGGCCTGCATTTCCCTTTCACCCCCGGCGGGGCGGGGCGGGGCGGGGCGGGGCTGCTGGTGGCGCGGTGGTCCCGCGGTGCTGGGTCCTCCTCGAGCCCTTCGCCGAGGAGCGCGGCGCCGGCCGGGGCTGGGGCTGGGGCCAGGGGCAGAGATATTGGTTTCAATTTTGTTTGAGTTTTGCCCTGGCGGCCCGGGCTGGGGCCGGGCTGGGGCCCACGCCCACCCGCCGCCACCCTGCAGCGCGCCCTGCCCCGCCCGCGCCGCGCTGCGCAGTCGTGCATGAGATGCGTTGACTGGAAAGCAAACTCATATCAAGTGCTTATATTGCCCCTTTATTTTCTGCGGCATACGCGGGAAATATTGATCCCTCGCCGCCCCGGCCCAGAAGGGTGCGCTGCGCTGCGCGGAGGAGACGGATGCCGTCGCCATCGCCTCGCCACGACTCTTCCGATACCGCGACGTGCGTGCGTGCGTGCCCCGCTGCATGGCGCATTTCCCTACGACGCTCTAATGACGAAAATGTGACGCACGCGGCTCACTCGGCATTGATCCCAGGCTTTCACCTTCGCCCATGGAGCCGCACCGCAGCCCTGTGCCGCGCGCGCGCCCGCGGCCGTCCTCGCGGCGGGGCGGGGCGGGGCGGGGCGGGATGCGTTTCTCCCCGGGGCATATTCACTCAAAGCCCGGCCATAAAGCAGGCGGAGATTTCAATGACTGTTTCCCAGACGGCGCGCGGGGGCCGCGAGGCTACCCTCTTCTCTCGCTCTCTCTTTCTCTCTCTCTCAACTTTCTCTCGCTACGCGGGAGGCGTGAGACTCGATCGCGGCGCGATGATGCGGAACGGGGGCGATAAAAGTGCAGTCCGCTGTCGGGCCGGGCCAGGCCGGGTCCCGTGCCGCCCCCCTGAGCCCGAGCGCCTCCGTCGCACGCACGCCGAGGTGCCCTGCCTGGTAGGGCGGGGGATGAGGGAGATCAAAGACCCGGCCTGGGCGCAACTTCCTGCCAATCGGTCCTCCCGCCCCGCCCCGCCCCGCCCCGCCCCGCCCCGCCCCGGCCGTGACCACGAGGCCCGGCCCGGCCCGCGGCCCCGCCGCAATGTACACCGCGACGTGGAGTGATATTGACTTAGCGGAGCGTGGCATAACAGCCGGGACGCTCCTGCTGCTTGGCTTGGCTGGGCTGCCTTATTTCCTCTTTGGCACACTTTGAAACTGAAGCCACCTTCTGATAGCGAAAAAGGAAGGGGCCGCCGACGCATCTCGGGGCGAAAAATATTGGGTATTCTTTGTATACTGTGGGAGTGTGGAGTAGGCCCTCCCTCCCTGCCTGCCTGCCCTTCATCCCCCCTCCCCTCCCCCTCACCGAAAGGTGCGAGGCTGTGCCTGCGAATAGTGGTGCGACGATGCTCCACTGTGTTTTGCACGTTTTGCATCCCATTGTTTTCATTTATATTTGTGATATCTTTTGAAATTAAATCGTTTGAAGTCGCGGTAGTAATTAAAGTTATTTTGAAGTGTTTTTTGGTTGTTGTTGGTCAACTAACTGAAGAATGTGCTCGTAATATGTCTCTGTGGACAACTACAAGCCGTACATAACCTAACCAGGTAAGAAAAACGAAAGGTAATTAATGCTTTTCGTTTGCAGGAAGGGATTTTGAGTGAAATGGATTGTTCTCAAGAGTTGACTGTCCTAATCTGAAGAAATAATATTTTCAGATGATTTTAGTTTACAATTTTCTTTCGGTATACTTTTAATGCCTTTCCGGCAATTTTCATAGGACGTCTACTATATGGCATGGAACTCTTTTTTTATTTAATTTTCTCGTACTCTCAACAACAAAATTTTTCCCCCTCCCTCTCTTTTGCCCCTTATCGTAATTTTTCTACGCAGTTCTCAGAATTGCGTCGGAGTTGATTCGGCCTGCATTTTTCCCCCATCCCATCCTATCCTCAGAGGAATGTATCGCGTCCATTCTAGACTTGGCACTGCGTCACGTCAGCCCTCCCCTCCCCCTCCCCTTCCCCTGCAGCATCTGCCCTTGTAACAGAAAGGAAAAAGGGGAATGACTGCATGGTCGTGCGTGTGCGTGTGCGTGCGCGCGCGCGAGGAGGAGGAGGAGGAGGAGGAGGGGGAGAACGACCCCGGCGCCTTCGCCAATCTTTTATTCTTCCTGCCCTCATTTCGCCGCTTCATTCAGGAAGACAGTTTTATAAATTCTTGTTGCAGTGACAACAGGCTGGGTATCACATGTGTCTTTTGGTGGGAGGAAACGCCTGCGGGGCGAAACGCGGCGCGGCGGGGCGGAGCGGGGCGGGGTGGGGCGGTTCGGGTCGGGGCGGGGCGGGGCGGGGCGGGGAGGAGGAAGGGGAGGGAAAGGAGCGGAAGTGGAAGAGGGAGGGGGAATATGTGTGTCGCTCTGATGCGTGTCAATTGTAAGCAATGACTCCCCCGGCCCCGCTCAGTGTCTCCGGCGCGGCGCCCTCCGGAGCCTCCGGGGGGCGGGCGGCTCGGCCTGCAACAATCCTCGGGGATGAAATGCGGGACTTGAAAAACCCGCTTTGCTATTGCGAGCGAGCAGGCCGCCGCCGCCGGGCCGCACCTGTGACGGCGAGGGTTTTCGTTTGGCCTGATTGCGAATTTGATGCAACAATAAAGTCCGAAATAAGATGTAAAAGAGAAAAAGAAAATACGCAAGGAACAGGAGACAACTCCGCGCGATACGCGTGAGGCGCGCGCTCTTGTAATTTAAAAAAAAAACGTGCCTCGCCAACGCATCATCAAGTTTTACGATACGACTTGAGAACGGAATTATGACAACCGTTTGACAAGGCTCACTGGGCGAGGCGGGGCGGGGCGGGGCGGGGCGGTCCCTTTCGCTCCTCGCTCCCCACCCACCCCACCCTGCCGCCACCATTCGCCGGATGTCCGGAGAATTATTATCGTCCCTTAAAAAATGAAGATGTGGTGAGAGTAGGCCTGGCCTCGCCCCTTACTGGCACCGCAGCCTCTCGATGTTCGTCGAGTGCCGGGCGCCCAGTCCGGCCCGGCCCGGTCCGGCCCAGCTCCTCGAGACCCAGTTGCACACCGCGAGCGCCGCGCCGCCGTGCCCCCCCCCCCCCCCCTCAACCCCGTCCCGCACTCTGCGGCGCTCGTTTCATTATAATGAGGACGGGATAAAGGAACCTCTCGTCTCATCTGTTGACTCAAGATTTTTTTTTCGGGGGGCGGGTCGCGCGCGTCTCGGGGGAATTTCTCCATCGGGGGAATTTCTCCAGCAGGTTGGCATTATCATCATCCTAGTTCAATACGCCGGGCGGGGCGCGGTGGGGTCCGGGCCAGGCCGCCGGCTACCTACATCGGGGCCGATGTGGGCCAAATAACTACGCCCCGCCAAGTTTTGCAGTCTCGCTCGCTGCGAGCATATTATAATTAAACCGACTTGTACATTATTCAAAGTCTATTTCCCCCTTCAGTTTTAGCCGTGGTGTGGCCGCGACCACCCCGCCTGACCCGCTGGCCCGGCCCGCCCAGCCCTGCTCGCCCCGCGCACCGCACCGTCTCTTATGTTGCGGGATATTTCCTTGTTAATTCCGTAAACATGGCACTGCTCAGCCCGGCCCGGCTGGGGCTCTGGGGCGAGGCAAGGTGCGAGTTAATGCAAAGTGGGCCTGCCGGGGCGGGGCGGGGTGGGGCCGGTATTGAAATGGGTGCCGCGCCGCTCTGCGGTCTCCTCCCCGGCCAATCACACAACCCTACACGCGGTCCCACGCCCCGCCCCGCCCCGCCCCGCCCATGGTCTTTCTAGGATCTCCCCCACGTTTTTCGGGAGAGCATCTCCTCTTGTTGGCGTGCAAATAAGAAACATCCAGGCTGACTTCTGGCCCGGGCGAGGAGGCAGCAATTGCGCGCCAAACTGCCTCCCTCGCCCCGCCCTGCCCCGCCCCGCCCCGCCCCGGCCCCTCGCGACCCCGCCCCGCCGCGCCCCGCGTCCCGCCGGCGTCCTCCTCGCCCCGCGCGCGCATCGCGCCACTTGTAACGCCAGAAAGAAACCTTTCCTCCTCCTGCCGGGCCAGGGGCTCGCAAAGAAACCGCGCCGCGCGCCCGCTAAACCTAATCAAACTTGTGCGCTCATCCTCCTCTTCCTCCTCCTTCCTCGCTTTTCAGCCGGAGCACAATACGCCCTTCATCGCTCGGCCCGCGCACGCCCCGCCCCGCCACGCCCCGCCCCGCCGCCGCACGTGCGGGGTGCCCCCACAATTTAGAACGGCACTACGCCTACGAGATGGGCCGCTGCTCCTCCCCGCCCCGCCCCTCTCCTCGAGATCCCTTCGCCTCCGCGGAGTCAGCGTTCGGTCGCGCGCTAGCGCCCCCGCCCGCCCCGCCCGCCGCGCTGCTTCCACCCAATATCACGCTAGTTGTTGCTATTTTAATTGTATTAATTAGAGTGAGCGCCGCCATGCCGCGCCGGGGCCGTGGCTGCGGTGCGGTAGGCCGACGAGGCGCTTTCGAAGCAGAAGCGCTTGCTTTCTTCTTCTCCGCCCCTCAATCCCTGTCGCCCCTTCAACCCTTCCGGAACGCAATAATCGCTCCTCGGGCCGCGCCAGGTCGCGCTGCGCGGGGCGGGCGGCTCCTTCACGCGTGCCCACCACCACGCCCCGCCCGACTATCGCGGCACTGAGTGCGCTTCTCAATTTAATACTTTTTGCCGGTGGTGGATCCCAAAGAAAAGTAAAGTGCTTCGCTTATTGTTTTCCGGTGCCGCTGGGGAGACGCTCTAGGCGTTGAGCAGACGGTTTACATGTTTTGGCGGCGAGCTTGATTTTATGCTTCTCCCGTATCGCTACCCATGCGATGCGACGGTTGCCACAAATGTCCTTTTTATTTTCTGCGTGTGTTCCCGCCGCTTTCCATATTCCGGCTCTACTAAATCACTGAAACGTCTTACGTGTACTCCCTAGCCCGCGAGTGATTCACACTAAATCTCCTCTTGTGCATCCCGCCCCGCCCCGCCCCGCCGCAGAGAGAGGACACACGTGTTCTTTATGGCCGCTAATGGACACGTTTAACGCCCGTGTCGCCGACGTCAGCGCTGCCCAGGCCGGGGCGGCGTACCGTGTGAGGTCGTGTCGGCCCCGCTCGGCTCATATCGCACGCACGGGCGAGGCGGGGCGGGGCGGGGCGTTCCCAGGGGGCGCGTGTTATGAAGACATTTGTCAGCCTTTGACTGCCCCATGATGGCGCTGTGTCGTCCCGTCAGCTCACTGCCCGCCCGCCGGAGCAGCTTTGCTGTTTTATGGCGGGTGGTGCCGTGTCGGTGGCTGATCGCCGAGCCCGGAGACCTGGACCGCAGCACCCCGCCCCGCCCCGCCCCGCCCCGCCCCGCCCCGCCCGGCTCCGTCACCGCGCCCTGCCTGACGGCAATAAAGGCCTTGCCCGGCCGTCCGGCCGGCGTTGCGACACTTTTGATAATAACCCGCTCAGCTGGTGTGCGCTCGCACGCACAGAGGCCAGGCAGGCAGGTTCACTCACGCTGCTGCGCTGCGGGGGCGGGGAGGGGCGGGGCGTTACTCTTTCATTTCTCCCGGTACACACCCCTCCTCCCTCCGTCTCGCTAGCTCGGGTTCAAAGCTCCACCTTTGGCCTCTCGCTGACTGACGGAGGCGGTCGCGGTCGCCAGCCCTCCTCCTCCTCCTCCTCCTCCTCAGGTCGATCCACACGACGCTTTTTGTCTTGCCAACAGAATGGTTGATTTCTGCGGCGCGTCTATACCCCTATACCCCCGCCCCCTCCCCCCGCCCCTGGGCCCGCCCCTCTCACCTCCAATATACATGAGGGAGATGCGCCGCTCGCGGACAACCCCGACAGAATCCAATCCCACTCGCGGCTGCTCGATTTTATTTATTCTCTGAAATGTGTACCGAGCGCTCTGCTGTGGTGCGGGGCGGGGCGCGGGGGGCGGGGGGCGGGTCTCATTGCCCGTGCTGTGCCGCCCCCGCCGCCCCTCACCGCCCCTCGCCGCCCACGCTACGCTGCCCGCGTCACGTGGCTCCACTGGAAATCCAAGTGCGTGTCGCTCATTTGCAGGCGTGTGAATTTTTAAGGCACGTAAGCGATTTACCTCTTTTGCACACTTGTAAGACCCAGTCATTTCCTTACCCTCCGCAAACTTGTAATTTTTCACTATCAAACAGCGTTTAATTTTCTTATATTTACATCGTAATCGCGTAAGCAACCTGAATGTAAGCGCATATTTTTTTCCCTCGTAAAATTGCCATCGCTACCAATGTCAGTCGCATATGACGAGGAGCCTGAACTTGACACGTGGAGCTCGCACCTGGGGGGGCGGGGCGCGGGCGGGGGCGGGCGCTCGAGAACAGGTGGGCGGAGGGTAGGGGCGGGCCGGGGGCGGGCTGGGGGCGGGAGCAGGCACATGCTGATCGCCCGCCGCGACATCGACTTGATATGTAAAGCTCCTTCAGGAAGTCCATTACTCGGAGCGCGGGAGATTAATGTAGAAGCCAAGTGGCGCGAGCGCGAGGGGCCCGCGCCATGTGTGTGTGCGCGCGCGCGTGTGTGTGTGTGTGTGCGTGTGTGTTGGAGAGAGGCATACGTCAATGCAAATCAGGCGGAGCCTATCCGGCGTGCAGCGGCCCGGCCCGACCAGTGCCATTAGGAGGGCGCTGCGCTGCGCCCCCCGCCCCCGCTCCCGCTCCACGTTTAGGCGTTTAGCGCCGCTCCCGCTTCCTGTATGAACTTTCTCTGGCGCCGGCCCGGCCCGGCTGTAAGCCTCGCGTCGCGGCCCTGGATGCTATGCTCACGGCACATCTGCTAAGCAAGAGATGGAATGATAACGCGTTGCTAGAAAAGTATAGGCAAATAAGTAGTCGCGAAAACACAGCAGAGTGGGCTGCATCCAGGCCGGCCCCGGGGGTCTATCTATGCGAACGCCTCTCTATCTCCCCGGCCCTGCCCGCCCTGCCCGGCCCCGCTC
Organism: Frankliniella intonsa; assembly: GCA_033675135.1. Lineage (NCBI taxonomy): Eukaryota > Metazoa > Arthropoda > Insecta > Thysanoptera > Thripidae > Frankliniella > Frankliniella intonsa. The sequence continues at coordinate 8,865,173 of CM066249.1, read as the reverse complement.
CCCCCAGAGCCTGCTGCCGGGCTGACTGCTGCTTCGGATTCGGCGACAGTCATCAATTTCTGCCGTGCATATTGCCTCCCGGGCCGGGCCGGGTCGAGGCGCGCGAATAAGAAAGAAGGAAGGGTCGTTAATCGCGCGCCGTTCACATGTCACGTGTGAGCGCGCCACTCACACTCTTCTTATTTCTTCCGAAAAGGTGTGCGTGTGAGCGATCGTTTACGCGACAAAAATAAAAGAAACACACAAATTGAAATGAGAAGTAGTACAACGTCAAGATTCGTGTAAAAGTATGAGTACGAGTGAGATTTTCCTCTTCACCCCCTTTCCTTAATTAATGGCGCTGATCTTAAATTGAAAACATTATTTGTAATTTACTTCGTACGAAAAAATGTTGTAAATTTACAAATCTATTTTATACAGTGGGCGTGATGTGGCGGCGCCCCCTTCCGTTCGCGAGGAGATTGAATAGGCGCCGCCATAATGTCCTCGCGCTTGCTGCAGGCTCCTCTCTCGCTCCCTCGCTCCCTCTCTCTTTCTCTCTCTCCCTCTCCTTGCGTGGCATTAGCCGCCCGGTCTGCAGCGGCGCGCTCTACGGCCGAATAAATAAAGGCCTCCAAATCAGTCGCAATCCTGTAATGGCCCTATACTGCGCACACATACGCCGGGGCGGGCGGGCCCGGATTGCCGGGCGGGCGGACGGACGGATAAGTTTCTCTCTTCTCTCAAATATTAAGAGGGGCGGAGCTAGCAGGCGAGGCCTGCCGGGCGGCAGGTTCCTCTCTAAAGTCTTATGGCCCATTCTAACGGCTGCTGCTGCTTCTGCCGGCCCCGACAGGCCAGACCAGGCCAGGCCAGGCGCAGCCCAGCAGGCCTTACGGCAGAGGCACGCGTCAGGCTGATCGAGGGGCCCCGGCCCCGGCTCTTGTCGTTGATAAGTCTCTCCTGATGGGCGGCGCGGCGCGCGCCTGGGAGGTAGGCAACGCGGCCGCAGCACTGTTCCACCGCGGCCTACCTCCCAGGCGCTCGAGCGGAGTGGAGCGGCTGGATCGGCTGCAACATTTTCGTTTTAAAACAATCTATATAAATCGCAGTAAAAGTTAAGCATATTGCCTTGTAAACGTATGCCGTACATTTTAACAGCTGTCCAGTAATCCTCGGGATTTCCCTCCTGGATTTCCCTCCTGGATTTCCTCGATAGGGCGTGAGGTCTGCGTCAGTGTCCTCGTTCGATAGCCATTTGTAGTCGAGTTGTCAGAGTCGTGATCCTCTCCCCCGCCTTATCGAAACAGCCGCGGTACAAACGCATTGCGCATTCTTCTTCTTCTTCTTTTTGAAAGAGTTCCTTTGGAAACGTTTCTCCGGCGGAAGATAAGCCCCCCGGCGGCGATGATATTCCTCCAGCACGCCCCGCTGACTCATAAACACAGGTGACAGCGGCGCGGCGCAAAGAGTGTGGGCCGGGAGAGGGGGAGCAGAGTGGAGGGCCGAGGCGCCAAAACTCCCTAATTATGTCGCATTTGCCTAAAAATTGGGGTGGCGGATGGAGGCGGTAAAATTAAATGAGGTGCGCGAGGGAGAGAGAGAGAGAGAGGGTGCCCGGGAGGGACGGAAAAAGGAAAGGAGGGAGAGAGAGAAAGGGAGAGGCGGAAAAAAAACAAGAAACACTTGGGGCCGCCTGTGTTGGGGCCCCCGGTGGGGTGGCAGGCCGGGGCCGCGGCGTGACTTCATCCACAATGAAATCATTTATGATGAAGATGGTGATGGTGGCGATGACGCAGATGATCGGAGAGGGGCTGGATGGGGAGTGTGGTGGCGCCTGCGGAGAACGGCACACGCGAATTAAAAGGGAAAAGATATGACTTTGTTTCCAAATTTTTTTTTTTTTTTTTTTTTTTAACCATTTTTAAAAATCGAATTTCAAGTCGGTCAGGGGCGAGGTCGGAAATGTTTTTAGCAGAGCGTCCTGCAAACGAAAGAGGCAGGAAAAAGGGCAGTTGTATCGCCGCGTACCTCAGCGTGCTGCTTAAGCATGAATTTTTCATTGGCACTAAGCGATTGAATCTCATCATCTTTTAGAAATTGTCGTTTTTATCACCTCTCACTACACGTGTGTGTGTGTGTGAGTGCGTGCGAGTGTTTGCCTCTGTGTGTGTGTGTGTGTGGAGCCGGCCAGGCCACCCGGGCCTCTTGGGAAGCAAATTAGCATAGCTGGATGGGGTAACTTGAGATGGCTGGAGGGGTGCGGCGCGCGGTGGGGTGGGGCGGGGCGGGGCGGGGCGTGTCGCGGGCGATGCGAGGCGCGGTGGAGGCGCCAACATGTTGGCAGTTTCATTTCGGGGGCGCCATACGCGCCGCCGCCCCGTGTCGCTCGCACATAGCGGATTGAAAAGAGTTTCCCGCGGGCGGGGCGGGCGGGGCGGGGCGGGGCGGGGCGGGGCGGGGGAGGGTGGCTAAGCGCGTGGGGATCACGGGGGCGGAAAAAGTTTCCAGCGATCTGCTTGTCAATCGCTGTGGCGTGGCGCCAGGTTCATTTTTATTCGCCGGCCGCATTGTCCGTCCTCCAGTCCGTCTGTCCGTCCTCCAGTCCGTCTGTCCGTCCTCCAGTCCTACTCCCTCTAGTCAGTCTGTCCGCCCCTTAGCTCGTCTGCAGTTCTTTTCCAAAACCGGAGCGGTAAGCGTCGTAGGGAATGTAACGGCTGGCTCGCGAAAAAAAAAGAAAAAAACGAAGAAAAAGAGTTGGAGGAAGCAGGGTAGGCGCCGGGCCGGGTCGCGGCTGGCAGCAGCAGGCCACTGGACGCGCCTGACGGCTGACACCTCCCAATTAAAGGCTTAAAAATGGTTCTGGATGCAAAAGTGATATTTTATTCATCGCGACGCGTGGAGGGAGGGTCATTCATCATATTAGTCTGCCCCGCCCCGCCCCGCCCTGCCGGGTGTGTTGCCCTCGCACGCCCCGCCCCCGTCCTACGCTATGTCCAGGACTTTAAAGGGCTTCCTGTCGAACGCCCTCTCTCCGTCAGAGGAATACCGAAATAGTAAAAATTTTTAGCGCAGTGTGTAGTTGTGTGAAGGGCATAGAAAAAAAAATGCTTGTCTGTCTCTTTGGCGAGCATGTTGAAGGACTCTACACACATGTGCTTACCTCCTCCTGGTCAGGCACGCCCCGGGGCGTGGCGCGGCGTGGCGTGGCGTGGCGCAGTCCCCAGGGGCGAGTCGAGTTAAATAAAAAAGACGAGAAGCGAACAGAACGTGCTGTCGGGCGGGGCGGGGCGGGGCGCGGGTGGAGGGGCAAGGGGCGGCGCCAAACGGACCAAAGATTACAGGAATTCCCTGCTTCCCTCCCGGCCCTGCCCCGGCCCTCCATTGTCGCCTCGCACGGACGTCTTCTCCATTTGAAGACATTGTTTGTCCCCAGTGTATCGCCACCCTGGCCTGGCCCCGCCCCGGGGCTGTGTGCCCACGGACCCCACGGCCCAAATGACTACACTGCTTTCTTCTATCTTTCTCCCTAACGCCGCGCGCCGTTTTGCCCCGCAGCCGTCCTGGTCCTGGCCTGCAGGCCGCGATTTGTGTTTCGCGCTGTCAGAGGGCTGCTGCTTTTCCTCATTTCTGTTTTGTCGTCTACGCTGCTGCTCATCTGGAAGTATTTCGCGTCCTATTGAGCTGTGGAGCTCAGGAGAAAATAGGCCATCTTTAGGCAAATTTCTGATGTACCCAACGTAACACCCATCCCATTGGTTGTGATCATTTTTAATTTTCCCGGGGTGGGCCGCCTCCTCAGCTGTCGGGAGCCAGCCTGTCCCGACGCCGCGCCACGCCGCGCCACACCACACCCCATTTACATCTAAATTCCGGGCAGCGCCCCGCCCTGACACCGATACAGACAATCACAAGGCCGTGCCTTGGCCGTGGATTGCATTCGTCTCGCTGATTACCTCGGGGACTTTTGAGCGAGGTGTGGCGCGGCGTGGCGGGGCGGGGCGGAGCGGGCCGCAGTGCCCCCGCCCGAGCGCACGCCCCCGCGCGCCACCGGAGCCCGTTCCAAATCAAGTTAGACGGATGCCACTCCCCTTGCCCCCCCCACACCCCCGGCTCCGCTCGGCTTTTGGAAAAAAGAAAGGGGAGGGGAGGAAAAAGAGCGATGGAAGCGACGCATCAGCCGAGTGTCGGTCCGGGCCGGGGCCGGGCGGGGCCCAGCAGGTGCGTGGCAGCGCTGTCATACGCTCCGTTGAATCCAAATGACTTTTTTTTTCTTAAACATATTCTGACATGCGCTCTTTTATTTGTGTCCCATTACAAACGTAGCCCTAATTTTCGTAGCCTTTGAATCGTTTTCGTAGGCTCTGTTAGGTAATGTTTATTGTTCACTCATCATTTAAAAAAATTTTAAAAGCCTACATTTTGACTTTTTAATTTGCGATTGCATGATTTCTCCTGATTTTGTACTGATTTTTTCAATGTTTATTGGATTATTTTTTATTTATTTTTTTGTAAATTGACGAAGATATTTTTTTCCAGTGACAACGTACGCATGTCACACTTGATTTTCGAAAGGTAAAACGTATATACACCCACCGATATAAAAGTCATTTGGCAGGTCTGAGTGTTGCGAGCCTCCCTCCCTCCCTCCCTCCCCGCCTGTACCTACCACCTGCTCAGCCCGGCGGGTAGGCAGGCCCGCCGCACGCGCGCGCTCTCGCGCGGCCTATCTGCCGGGCGCCCCTGCCTGCCTGCCGTGCCCCGCCCCACGGGCTGCAGCTGATTTAAGAACCGCGCCGTAGCGATGCAGTGTTGCGGTCGCCCCGGGAGGAGGGGGGAGGGGGTAGGGACTGCCAACACGGCTGCTCCCTGAATTATTGAAGGCAATTCACACGGGTAATTGCTGTTAATGGTCTCGGGGGCCGCGGGCCGCAGCGGCACGGCGACGCGCCGCCACGCGTCTTTTTGAGCGGTTTAGATAGAGAAGCGTGGGCGAGGAGGATGCGCATAGATATGCAGGGGGTGAAGGGGCACGGGGGGCGGGGCGGGGCGGAGCAGCGGTCCTAGAGACGTCGGCGACGAAGCTGTTTTGCATGGGTGCCGCCATGAATCGCACAAAGGCTTATTTCCAACAAAGGCTTTGAACTTTAATTATGCCGCACCCCCGGAGGAGCCGGAGGAGCGCCCTGCTGCCGCGGTCCCATGTGGCGGGGCGGGGCGGGGCGGGGCGTCCCGCACATTCCTTATTGTGGAACATGTGTGTGGCCGGGGCGGGGCGGGGCGGCGGGGCCGGGCAGGCCTGGGAGAGGGCCAGGATGCGTTAAATACGGAGCGGTCTGAATTTATCGCGGTGCCGGTCAAACGCTCACCTTTATGGGGAGCCCCCGTTATGAACCGGTGGGTCCAGTGTGTCCAGTGCAGCAGCCTGGAGCTATAGGCGCCACGTTCATCCAGTCTGGCTCGGACAAGCGGGAGGCAACGGCGCACCCCGACATGCGGCCTCCCTCCCTCCCTCCCTCCCTCCCTCCCTCCTTCCTCATGTGCATGTGTGGCGGCCCGGCCCGGCCCGGCCGCCATTGTCCCCGCACTATCTGTGTCGCTGGCGGGGCGGGGCGGGGCGGACCGAGTTATTGTCTAGTCGTGATTAACCCTCAGGAGTCGTTAGCGACTTGCGCCCGCTCGCGCGCGTCTTATCGGACCCCCTCCTCTCCTCCACCCCTCCCCCACTCCCGTTCCTCTGGGGGCGTAACGGCGCTGCGGAGAAAGTTTCGCAAAATATTGCTGCGCGACGCAGTATACGCCGGACTCGTGCTCATTCCGTCGGGGGAGAGCGCAGCGGACGTCTGATGAACCGTCTTTGCGGATGGTTCCTGTTTGGAAAATGCCGTTATTGCCGTGGAATGACTTTTGCATCGTCGCGGTAATCATCCGTCCGCAAGTACTGTGCCCCCTCCAGGGCGCGCCTCTGCCCTGCCGACGCCAGCAGAACGCCTGCTCGCCTTACGCGCTCCCAGAGGACGCTACTGAATCAAGTCGCGTAAAATTGGGGTCCCCGCTGCGCGGCGTTGCGCCGGGCCGCTCAGAGAAATTTCTGAGCAAGGCGCCCGCCGCCGCGCTGTCCACACGCCAGGCGGGGCGGGGCTGGGCGGGGCGCGGCTGCAATAAGGAGGAAGCCTGGGTAGTTTCTGCGGAATTCCCTCCTCCGCGGTAGTGTTTCCGGTTGCGCTGTTCCTGTGTCTCGGCCCCCGCGCGCCCGCCGCGAGGAGGCCCCCGTCTTCCTAATTTGGGTCGTTTCAGCGGCCGATGTCGCACTTTGTAATGTGTGGGTGCGGCGGAGGGCGTGGGGCCCGGCTGGCCCGGCGCATCTTCCACTGCTATTACAATGTAGTTTAGCTGCTATTGTACGGGCGGCGTCGCCTCCGGCCTCAGGCGGGCGTCGCCCGGCCCGGCCCGGCCGGGCCGCGGCGGCAGGTCGCTCATCATGTCTTACCCCTTTCTTGCCCGGGCCCTGCTCGCCCCTCCAAGGCGCCCTGCCCCGCCCCGCCGCCTCCGCGGCCGTATATAATTCGCGGCCCGCACCACAAATCGGTCTCGGTTGTCTTGACATGTGTAATGTGGCAGCGGGTCGGGTCGCGGGTCCGCGCCGCGGCTCGCATCGTGTGGGTGCGCGGGGCGTGGCGTGGCGGGGCGTGGCGGGGCGTGGCGACGCGCGGCCGCCTCTGCTCGGAATTACTTTGACTTGTGCGGCTGGGTGAAGGGGATGATGCCCTGCCCTGCCGTGTCCAGCCGTGTAAGCCACCCGCCGCGTGGCTTCGGACCAGGACCCGCTGTCATCATATAGTCTTCAAAGACTTCAAAAAAAAGTTTTCAGTTGTAATCAGATTTTTTCTGGCTCTCATTCTCGAATCCCTAGGCAGGACGGCAGAAACGCATACATGTACGCCCGCCCCGCCCTGCCCTGCGCGCCATGGAAGCCCACCGGACCGAGCCGGAGTAAAGCGCCAAGGGGTTTTTCTTCCCCCGCCCGGCTTATATGAGACTCAAAGTAAGCCACTTGGCCACTCGGCCGGGCCGGGCCCTGGCCCTGGCCTCCCACCCTGGCGGGGCGCGCCTCGCCTCGCCTCGCCTCACTGCCCTCCTGCGGCACTGATGAGGGAAGACCCTCACGATACACGTTTTAATCTTTTACATTTTCGTGTTCTCGTCCCTTTGGCTGATGGTGCCTGCTCGTACGAGGCGCGCACCCTTTCCTAAGTATTTGCTCTGTTTCGTATTTTATTATTTTCCTGTCCGTGAAACGCAATGAGTAAGTCAACGCCGCGCTGTTTACTGCCCCAGCAGCGCGGGCGGGGGCCGGGCGCCCTCAGGGGGCCCCTCCCCTCCCCTCCCCTGCCGTCCCCCGACAACATTTTTATATAACCTCTCTCAGCATCGCACCCGTGCCACCTGCCAACGTGAATAACAATAGACTACTCTGGCGAAATTTCAACAAGATTACGATCAAAAATCGGCCGTCGCTCGTCTATTTATTATTCCCCTCCGATTGGCACACAGTAAATTGTCGACCGCATCGGCTTGGCCCCACCACGCCCCGCCCCGCCCCGCCCCGCCGCCTGCCGCTCGCACGCCACACCGACTGTTGCTGGTTTGATTTACTCCCCGGGTAATCCTTTCCCTCCCCTCCCTCCCTCCCTCCCCACCCCATCGAACCCGTTCACCCTCTGGCCTTCGCTCCGCCCGGAGCGTCCCGTCCGCAGGTCACATCCCCGCGCGGCGTGGCGTGGCGTGGCGTGGCGTGGCGTGGCGTGGCGTGGCGCCGTGTTGCTGCCCAGAATATTTTACGGCTTATTGCTGTTAATTAAGTTGTCACGCTCGTCAAGATCGGATGTCCTGTCCAGGTCCGGTCCGGAGCCTCTGCGCTGCGCTGCTGCGGCCTCTGCTCTGCAGGCCTGGTCGCCATGGCGACGAGCGCGACACGACGCGACTCCCTGGGGCCGCGCTTGTCTCCTCGCTTTTTTTTAAACTCCTGTGAAAAGTCTCTCCACTCTTCTCCTCTCCCCGGCCCGGCCCGGCCCGGCCTTGTTCTGTCTGAATTAATACGCAACAGGGTCCGACCCGGCGCGGGGATCACTCGGAATTAGCGCCACAAATCATCGCGAGCGTCGGCGCGGCGCAAGGGAGCGGCAACATCTCTCGCGAATAAGCAAGATTTCATTTGGGTGGCAACTTTTTGAAGCGGCACTTGTAGGCCGAGACGCGCGCGCGAGGGGAGCGCGGGGCTCCTTGGGCGCTACCGCGCGCCTCTCTCTGTCTCTCTCTCTCCGTCCTTCCTCGACCTAGCTCAGAACGAATTTGCTATATTTGTAGTTTATTTCCCGCATTCCCATTCTAAATTATTCGGGGAAAAATAGGAAATAAGTAAAAGTGCAGGAGAACTTTAATTTTTATTTTATTTTCCATACTGAATAAAAAGCTTTGTGCATTCTGGGCGGAGCTCTTGCCGTGTTTGCGCAACAGCCTCGGCAGCGGGCCGGGCTGGGCCGAATGCTTTTGGTAATATTCCTTCAATATCATGATGCGTGCGGATCATAACTCTCGTCTTTGGACAGGAGACGTGGGGCAAGAAAGAGATGGAGGAAGGATTTTTTTTGAGGGGGGGGGAGGGGGGCGATCTCGTTGAGAGAGCGAGAGACAAGTGAGTAAGAGAGAGAGAGGGGGAGGGTTTAGTCTCGTTAGGACGTCCTCAGGGCGTCGACGTGGAAAGCATGGTCCATCTCGAGGGCCCTCCACCCACCCTCCCCCGTCCCTCCCCGGGGCTCGGCTCGGCTCCACTACCCCTGGAGCCCCCCCCCCCCCCCTGACCAATTACTCTCCACCCGTACGTTGCCACCCGCCCACGTACCTCGTGGTGGTCCGCGCGGGGCAGCGCCGGGCCGGGCCCGGCCGGGGCTCCTCCAACTACAGGCAGGAACTTGGTCGTACTGCACTCGAGCGGCCAAAAGGATTCGAGATGATTTTTTTTATCCTGCCCCATTTCACAACGTAACACGGGTGAGCCGTGTGCGAGCCCGGCGAGTGGCAGGGGGGGGGGGGGGGGGCGACTGCAACAGGGAGCCAGCCGATAGATGAGGCGGGAAAAAAAATGAAAATGTGGAGAGGAGCACAGGGAGAGAGGGTCCGGGGACGGGACGCGGGTGCGGGAAAGGGAGAGAGGGAAAGGGCACTCTGTAACAACGGCTGATCGGGGTGGTGATTGGGAACAAAAGGCTTGCTTGCGCCGCGCCGCCGCGCAGGCATTGATGAGCAAACACACGCGCTAATCACAAAAGTCGCACATGTTTGCTTTATTAATATTCCGCCCGGACGGCCTGCGGGCCTGCGGCCCTGCGGGGCGCCCGCGCTCGCACTAGCTTTCCTCTTTTTTTCGCTCTCTCTCGCTCTCACGTGCGCGCACGTGTTCCAGCCTGGAGCCTCCAGGCCCGGCCGGCCGCTGCAGGGATGTGTTTTCCAGGAGATAAGCTGCCCAATCACGGCAGCTGGCCGGGCAGGGCAGGGCAGGGCCGCGTCTATTTTAATGGCATCGGCACATAACCGTATTTTCATACTCGAGCTGTCAGGCCTCGTTTAAACAAGCGGAGGGGAGGGGGGCGCAGCTCGCGGTCGGGGGCGGGGGGCAGCGCGCGGGCCGGGGGCGAGGTGAGGGGGTGGCTCTCCATGAGTTATCGTCCCCATCAACGTATTTCGCGGTTTGCTGCAGGGCCCGGCGCGGCCCGGACCGGAGGGGTAGCTGCGCGCGCGCGGTCACTCGGACGAGTACCACACAGCGGAAAATGAACACAATAGTGTCAACTTGATTTTGCAGTGTAGTTGAGAAAAATTGATTGGTCTTTGCCGTCAGACTGGCAGGTGGTAATGCGAGAACAACAGAACACCCAGAGAAAACAAACAATACAAAATAAAAACCCCCGAAAAAACGAACGGGAACATAACAAAAACTTCTTTTGTCGGGGATCCCTTTCGCGTCGCGTGGGGTGAAAGGGATTAGCCGTGAGTCATTTAGGGGCGTGGCGCGGCGTAGCGTGGCGACTGATTGACTGATAGGCTTACGAAGGGGAGCGAGGGGCCTCGGGCGGGGCGGGGCGGGGCGGCCGCCTGACCAGCGGTCACGACACTGGGCTCTCCCTGCCCCCGCCCCGCCCCGCCTCTCCACCTGCCCACGCCTCTCTATAGGCCGACTCCGACGATCCTTTTATGCTTCGTCCGCGTTCGCCTCTCGTGTGCCGATTGAACTGGAGAGGCATCAGCGTGGGGTTCGCGGGGGGTGTCGGAGCTGCTCAGTTCGACCTGTCGGCCTGGACTTCCCCGCCCCGCCCCGCCCCGCGTCTATGCGCGCTGGCCTCTGGCCCGGTCCGGCCCGGCTGACGTAGCGCAGCGCCGCCTGATATGCAAATAGCTGGATAATACGCAGTGTAATTGACACACTCGCCGCGCCGCGCAGCCGGGGAAGAGAGAAATGAAAAGATGTGAAACTGGAGCGGGCCGGCCTGGTCCAGCAGCAGCAGCAGCGGCAGCTTGACCGGTGGGGTGATGACCCCGCGCGGGGCCGCCGCCGCGCCACGCCGGGGCGATAATGCCAGCGACGCCCGGGGCGGGGCGGGGCGGGGCGGGGCGAGAGTGAGGGGGCTGCTGGCCGCTGTGGTGCCGGGGGCGGCGGGGCGGGGCGGGGCGGGCCTGACATATGCGCTATCGGCCGGTCCAGAGCACAGCAGCTTACAGCGCGGGGGCGGCGGGGCGGGGCGGGCGTGTACCGGCTGCTGCGCTGGACCAGAGGGGCGTGGCGGGGCGGGGCGGTAACCTCGTGGACGTTATTAAGCAGCCGTGATGGTTTGCCAACGCGATTATACGGGCCAGCCATTACGGGCCGAGTTGATAATCTGATGCTCATGTGATGCTGCTGCCTCCGAGGCACGCCGCGCCGCGCCGCGCCAAGGCCACCCCCGCACAGCGGCCTGCCTGCCTGCCGGCTGTATGACTATATTTTTTTCTTCTTCTTTATTCCCCCCGTCCCATCAAGACGGTTATTTTCTCCTCATCTCGCTGTGGCGTCATCTGCCCCGTTCCGCGCGGGTAAAAGCCCCTTTCTCTTTTCTCTCGTTCTCTTCTTCGCTCGCGATTTACCGTTGTCGAGAGTAGCTCCACTATATCATGAAAGAGTGTTCACCAGATTGCTCAGATTATTTTTACATGAAAATGTCCCTTATTTTCATACACATTTTCAGATGATTGCTGATAAGCGTGGTCCTGTTCGGTGATGCGCCGACGAGCAGCGCTGGGACCGTGTCGAGGAGGCGGCGATGGAGGTGGCCATGGAGGCGGCGCGGCGCGGGACCGACACCGACACGGCGTAAAGGTAGGACGCAGCAGCACCACTCTTCCGCGGATTTTCTTCCTGGACTCACCGGTCCCCTCCGCGGGCCCCCCGCGGCCGCGCTCCCCGTGCCGCACACCGCACCGCACACCCGGTCACTCGCTGTGGAGGGAGGGCCGCGTCGTCGCGTCGGGGCGCTTGCTGAGGTCGTAAATGTCCGTCCAGCAGCGCGCGCCTGGTGGAGGCGGAGGGAGGGAGCCTCTAGGCAGGCGGCCACCACCCTGGACCCGCTCCCACCGCGCGCGGCGCGGCGCAGCGCATGGTCCCCGCCCGGCCCCGCGCCGCCCCGCGCCGCCCGCTGTCTGTAAGGTTGCAATAAATGAAGATGAAAAGAGGTTCCCCTGTCGGCCCGGTCCGGTCCGCCTGACTGACCACAGCAGAGGCGCGGCTCTTACGCAAATGATGAAAGTACGCGGCGAGCTCTTCACCCTGGCCCGGCCGGGCCGCCTCCTGCTGGACCGCGTTGTGCGAGAGAGAGAGGGAGAGGGAGAAGGGGAGAGGGGTGTGCGAGGGAAAGAGAAGAGGAGCACGTCGCGGTCACGGTTCTAAACCAACTCATCCACTCTTTCCCTCTCACTCGCTCTCGCTGGACCAGGGCTGGACCCGGACCCCTACCGCGGGCCCCGGGGACTGTTCACGGTCTCTCACTGAATAGCAGCGCCGCGCTGCGCCCAGGCCCTCCTCCCCGCCCCGCCCCGCCCCGCCCCGCCCCGCCCCGCCGCGCCCGCCCCAACATTTTTACCATCGAATAATTTATTTTACTCCGCAGACGCCCCAAGAGTGCCGAGGACTTCCATATATATTTTTTACGAGTATCCGTGTTTTATTGCTCGCAAGCAATGCCCCGCCCCGCGGCCCGGGGCCCCGCGTCAGCGCGGCGAGTGGGGCGGGTCTCCACGTCTGTGGTCTATGGGAGACGTGTCTACGTCCTCGCGGGCCGGTCGCGTCAGGCGCGGTGGGTGACGATCGCGAAGCGTGACCAAAAAGGGCCCCCGAGGGGAGAGGTGGTACGGGCGTGGAACCTCGCCCTGCCTCGCCCCGCCCCGCCCCTCCCGGACCAGGCCGCAAGGTCTCGCCAAAGAACGCACCCACCCAGCCCCGTGCACGGGGTTCAACCGGGTTCAGTGTTGGCACACACACCTCGTAGCCTCTGGCTTAGCAAGCTCCGCGCACACACACACACACACACACACAGAGGCGTAGAGCCTAAGGGCCCCACCCCTAGGCTTACGCACGAACACTAGCTGTTTACGTCACATTTTTTTTTCTATCGCCATCGCCCCGCAAATGACGGCTGCTATGGCATCGGGCTCACAACAAGTAGTATGACGCGGCCCAGTTTATAGCCCGCTCCTCCCCTCCCCATTCCCCTCCCTCTCGCCACGCTGCGCGCGCGATTTGAAAAGAGTTTGGGGAGATGGAGGCGAAAGGGGAGGCTGCGCGATACGGGGAGGGGAGGGGAGGGGAGGGTGGGAGCGCCGCGAGCAGAGCAGGACGCGCGTTTCGAAACTACTTCCTCCCCTCCCTCCCCCCGGCCCGCCCCGCCAGCACTACAACTAGTCCTAGCCCTGTGTGTGGGAACATGCCATCATAGCGTGTGGCGTTGCGCCATACCTCGCCGCGGACAAAAAACACAGAAGCGCAGGGCGGGGCGGGGCGGAGGGAGCAGCTTCTTCTGCAGCAGGGGGAGCATTACCCTCCTCTGCGTGGTTAAGCTTCTAATCGGAATGGGGAGCGTCACGAGGAGAGGCTGTAATCAGAAAGAGCTTTAGTTAGGTCCCTCCCGGTGGCGGGGCGGGGCGGGCCCCCCGCGGCGTACGGGGAGTACCGGCCGTGCTCTGATTGGCGCTGGACGGCCTGGCCCGGCCTGTCTAGGGGCCTCTAGAGGTCTGGAGCCACTCCGCCACGCCCCGCCACGCCGCGCCACAAATCAAGGCGACACAGGCCGACAGCCACTAACACGCCGAATAACGGCTTTTGCACCGTTTACGACCGGGACGGCTGTTGAAGGAGCAGCCGCCCCGCCCCGCCCCGCCCCGTCCCTCTCGCTCATATCCCTTCGTCCGCTGATGGCTCCCCTCCCCGCCCCGCCCCTGCCAGGCCTTCCCTCGGCGACCTCCTCCTCCACCCCTCCACCCCCCTCGCCGATACCTCCGAAAAATGAACCGTTTCCTCGCGTCCCGTTTCCCACCCACTCAGGTTTGACAGGTCTTTCCGAGCACTACTAACGCTTTTAGTGCGGCACATTTCTGTTCCTAACTGCGACCGAGCAATCTGGGAGCGTTACCTTTTCTTCTTTTCCTTTGCGTAAAGAGCCCCCAACCCGCCTAAGGAAAAAGAATTTCATGTTAGAGTCAAAGAAAAGGAAAAAAAAATCCCTCGATGTCAGCACCGTGCCGTCGTGGGGATTCGAACCGCTGCCGTGTGTCCGGTCGTGCGTGTCCGTCCGTCCGTCCGTCCTTTCGGTGCCGCCCTTTGATAGCGCGTCGTAAACCGGGGTTAATGCCGCCTAGAGAGCGCCTACCCTGACGGGGAGCCTCTGTCATCACCATGTGCCGCCCCGCGCCGCCCCGCCCCGCCCCGCCCCGCCCCACGCCACGCACTTGCCGCAGACTTATCCTTGGGAAAGTGCGGACGTGTGGAGCGTCTCTGAATCCGGTCCGGATCGCGGCGGGGAGATACCACCCTGCCGGTGCGGGGCGGGGCGGGGCGCGGTGGGGCGGGGCGGGGCGGGGCGGGGCGGGGCGGGCCGGCGTCCTGCAGTTCGCTCAGCAAGTCTGCCCGAACAGGTCCCTGACGAGCTGCCGCCCATCACCTGCCATCACTCTCACTCGCGCAGGTACCGTCGTGCGGCATCAAAATTCATCACAGGCCATACCCTTGATCCCATACCAACATAAATCTTTTTTTTCCCGCGCGAAAACTTTATCCCGCCCGCGCTCTAAACCAAAGCCATTTGTCTAAGCCCGGCGCACTTCATAGGATCGGGCGGGGCGGGGTGGGGTGCGAGCGCTCCCGTCCCCTAGTGTTTGGCGGGCGCTACGGGGGAGCCATATGAAAATCTTGTGTTCCGCCCCGCCCGTCCCGCCCTCCGCACTCTACCTGGAGCGGCTGCAAGCGGCCGTGCCGGAGGGGCTCTTGGCCCCTCTCTCTCTCTCGCTCTCTCCTCCCGCGCCCTTTGGCACGTTGTCTCGCCCTTCATCCGATAATTCACGCTCCGATAGGCCCGGCAAAGACGTCGCAAATAGCTGTGTTCAACGACAGAATTCACTCCGACGTCAACTTTCTCCCCACCTTCTCTCTTGCTCCTCTGATGGCTGGGAAGGGGAAGCTTCAATATCTCTATCCCTCTCTCTCCCGCGCTGTTCCCTTTCCTGCAAAATATATATATATATCTGATCGGCTAAGAGGGGAGGGACGGGGAGCGGATAGACAGGGGCTTGCTGTGGGGGGGTTCTGCCCGGTTTAGAGGAGAGCGGTACCGGAAAGTTTCCGGGGCGATTTCCAAGCGAAACGCGAAACAACACTCTGCTGGCCGTGACGGTCTGCACCGCCGTGGGGATGCGAGAGACGGAGGGGGAGGACCTGGGAACGGCCGGAGCCCGGCCCGGAGCCCGGCCCGGAGCCCGGCCAGGCGCCCGGAGCCCGGGGCTGCAGGACCCCCACCCCCGGGCCACGCATGTGCGAGCACGAGCATCGTCGCGTATCAGGAAGCGATGCACTGTTTAGCTTAACAAAACGTAAGGAGTCGCGGTTTTATCGGTCGTAAACGGGCAGCATTAATGACCGCCTCTTAACGGCCGGAGCACAAAAGGAGCCGCGGCCGACGCGACCCGACGCGACCTCTGGCGGCGCATCCCGGAGCTAGCCGAGCTAGCCGTCAGGCGCTACGTGCCGCGGGGTCGACGCCCTCGCGACATGCTAGAGGACAATGGTGTTAATCCTTTTTCTTCGGCAAAACTGCTACGTTCAAGTAGCATTGGGAACGCTGCATATGTACTCAATGAGTGTACGTTTCAAGTCCAAATGGTCAAGTGAGCTGATCTTGAAACACGATGTTTTCGTTTTAGATTAAAATTTAAAACCGGAAAACCAAACTAACTAGCTACGGATAAAAACTAATGGAGGAAGCTTGCTGCTGTTCGACGCCCTGGGGGAGTTGAACCCGAGCCCCGCACCCCGCACGACTGCTTGAGCCGCGTTGCTTGAGCGGGGCTGGGGCGTCTGGCTGGGTCTTAATTGCGATAAAGCCACCGTCGGATAAATTTCCGCATTACGGATTCCGAATAGAGGCGAATGGGCTCGGCGTGGTGGGCCGCGCGGCAGAGTGCGCGGGGCGTGGCGGGGCGGGGCGGGGCGGGGCGGGGCGGGGCGCGAGGGTGCGAGGGGCATGCGCGAGCGTAAGAGACGCCTCGTAAAACGGCACCGAGCAAATCCTGATTTAATTAGGCTCATTCAAATCAGCGTATGTGCGTATGTGTGTGTGCGTGTGCGTGCGTGCCTCGGCCTTATTTGTGGCGTTCCACACATGGCTGCTTGCGCCCCGCCCCGCCCCACCACGCCTTGCCTCATCGCGGCACCCCGCTGCGCGCCTTGCCGCGAAGCTCGCGAGATTAAGGGAATACGGGCACACCTGACCCCCCGCCCCGACGCGGCGGGGAGGGAATCACGACCCAGTGATCGGGTGTGGCGGGGCGGGGCGGGGCGTGGCGGGGCGGGGCGCTGTTTGCAGTCCGCTGACGCTAGTAGTGGCGGAGCCGGTAATGGTCGTATTAATTGCCCACAGGCTGCGCGTTTCTTTCCTCCTCCTTCCACTGCCCCGCCGCGCCCCGCCCCGCCCCGCCCCGCCACCGCCTTGCGTAATAAAGAGAAATGTGCTGAAAACTTGGGTCCGCCGCGCGCGCGCTGCGCTGCCCGGCCCGCCTGCCTTCCTGCTCACGGTGATTGATGCTGTTGTACTGGTGGCGAGGGCCTCTCGCTTCACGCTTCGTAAATCTCGCTCTTGCTCCCGAGCCGCGCCGCCCCGCCCCGCCCCGCCCCGCCCCGCCCCGCCCCGCCCCGCCCCGCCCCGCCCCGCCCGGCCCTGCTCCGTATCATTTGCTTGCACCTCGGCCGGCCCCCTGACGGGTAGGCGACCCGCCCGCACCCGTGCGTGCGGCACCGTCTACCCACCAGGCGCGCACACCATACCTGCGCAAATATTTCCTCTTGTGTTTTCTCTCCCGACCCGCCTTGCCAGTCCCGCGCCTGGGCTAGCCTCGCACGCGCCGCTCCCGTCTCGTAGTATGGGCTAATGAAGAAGCTCGTTATTTCGCGCCAAAACTTTTGTCAAACTCGGAAAACGAGTTGTGTGGGAGGCGCCCGCCCCGCCTGCGCGATCCGGGACGGTGTCCCCCCTTTCCTTCTCTCATCCTGTCTCACCTCTTCCGCTGTCTCTTTTCCTTCTACTCCCTCTCTTTCTCTCCCCCTCCTCTCTCTCCCTCTCTCCATATTCCTTACTTGCGTTGTCGCATCGAACACTTGCTAGGACCGCCTCGGCGTGTGCTCGTGTGCTGAACAAAGCATCGCTTTCTGTTTTGACTCAATTCTCGTGCATGTGTGTGTGTGTGTGTGTGCAAGTGTAGAACAAGGGCGAGCTCGTGAGCGAGTCGGTTGTGTTTGCGAAAACGGGCCCTGAAAGACACGGGGAATAAACTCGGCAAATAATATAGGGTAAACACGGGAAGGTGTAAAACAGCCCCCGCTCCGCCCCCTACCCGCTCCGCCCCGCCCCGCCCTCCACGCTCCCGCTCTATTCATTGAAACCTCCCTAATTCACCTAACTAGATCCGCCCTCCCTCCCCTCCACACACAGCAGTGCCACACGGGGGAAACTATGAATGAATCTCGCATACGCACCGCCAGCTGTTGTGCCCCTATAGTAAATAATAGACTAACCGCTCGCACATCCGCAGGGTTGTGTGGCGGGGCGGGGCGGGGCGCTCCGGGGGGAGAGCGGGGCGGGTCGCCCATAACACATGTCTCCATCGCGCCCCGGCTAATCATGATAGTACGTCTCACCTCTCACACGTGTGTGTGCGTGTGTGTGTGTGCGTGTGCGCAATCTGCAGCGAGCACATTGTGAGATTGTGTAACAGCAGCGCAAGAGCCGTGGGGTCGACAACTCATCTGTTTTAAGTGCCCGGCAGTACCAGGGCAGCCCGGAGATGAGCGGCCCTACTCCGGCTGCACTCGCGCCCTGAAGGAGCAGGTGTTGGGGTATAAGTTTGCATTTGTCGCTCGGTACTTCTGTTTCCGGCGCGGGTACGGCGCCTCCGGGCGGCGGAACGGGGTCAGGGGGTGTTGACTCTGGAGCCGGCCGGGCCGCTGCCATTGGGCGGCGGGCCGCGCCCCCCGCGCCCCAGCGAGGCCCCCTCTGGCCGACGCGCTTCCGGGGTACCAGCTCGCCCCACCCTCGAGAGCCCCAGCTCAGCTCAGCCCAGCGCAGCCCAGCGCAGCCCGGCCCCCCGCGCGGGCCCCGCCGCCCAGCCCCGCCCAGCAGCCCCGCCCCGCTCCGGGCCCCTTGCAGCTCTGACCCCACCCACCGGCCCGGAGCCGGAAGCTTCTGGGAGGAGGAGCTCCGTGGCGTTTCGTTGCCCCGCGGCCAACCGCGGCGTTTCGCGTCTCCCTGCTCTCTTAGAAATTTGGGTTCGTTTGACATTTCTCAGTATTCGTCATAAGGCGAACGGTTTGTTCACACCCAACACACCGACTTTCTACACCCCATCAGAACTGAAAGAGTAACAAATAAGCGCTCTATTTTTGCAGGGGTGTTTGCTAGGATTATTAAATCCCTAAAGTTTAAGAGGGTTGGTACCCACATCCACACCCAGAAAAGCCTGTCCACTTTTTGACATGTTCTCAATTTTTTTGAGACACGCAAATTACGAATGTTTTGGAGTCAACTCGCACTGTCTTTACCGCTCGTAGCTTAGACCACGAGCATCATGGGGCTTCTGCCCGGCGCCCTATAGCGCATGGCGCCATGCCATGCCACCCCATAGGGCCTCCCTGTAGGCCTGTAGGCTCACGCACTGCCGCAATGCGCCACTGGGCCGGGGCGGGCCGGGGCGGGCCGGGGCGGGCCGCGGGGCCGGGCTGTGCGCCATTCGTCGCCCCCTCGCCTCGCCGCGGCCCCGCCCGCCTGACGCGTAGCCCCGCCTACCCTGCCGCCCCATCCCATTCCCGTCACTTTCTCTCTGCACTTTCACTCTCGCTCATTCCCTTTCCTCACTGTTAAAAGTTTACAAAGCATTGCTTTGTAACCTACAAAGAAAACGGGTCCACTGTAATTACGAAGCGATTGCTTTGTAATTACAAGGTCTGCTTCGTAGTTACAAAGCAGTGGTTTGTAATTACGAAACATTGCCTTGTAATTACAAAGAAATTTCGCTTTGTATTACAATGACCCCGTTTTCTTCGTAATACAAAGCGATGCTTTGTAGACTTTTCCTAGTGCTCGGCCCTTTCGCCTCCCGCGCGCGGCGGCTGTGTGTAGGCCTCGGCCGCGACCGAGCCCCCCCGCCCGGCCCCCCCGCCCCACCCCCACCCCCCACTGCAGGCCTGCGCACTGGCGCGGCCCGGCGCAGCGGCCCCCTGCGCCGCCCCCGGCCAGTCCCCGCGCCGCCTCCGCGCCGCCACCGCGCCGCCCCCGCCCGTCCCCGCCCGTTCCCCCGTCGTGATCCTCGCGCCTCGTTCCGCTTGCCCTCCTTACGGGCCGCTTCCTTATTCATGGCCAGCAGGCAGGACGCGGATGTCCTCGGAGCAGCACCAGCACCGCCCCGGTGGACGCGCGGCCCCGCCCGGCCTGGCCCTGCCCCGCCCGGCCGCCCCTCAGCGCTGGCGCGCTCGCCTCCCCCCGCTGATCGACTGATGACGGTTGTTCGATCTCTGATCGCATCTCCATTGTGCTCCTCTTGATTGACCTTTCAGAGACACTCCACGTCCCGGGACGGGGGCGCCCCATCCCGCCCCGCCCCGCCCCGCCCCGCCCCGCCCCGCCCCGCCCCGCCCCGCCGCCATCAAAGGGACGACGGCGAGGAAGACGAAAAAAAGAGAAAAAAGACACGTGAAAAAACGCAACGCCAGCGACACGCCACACCGCGCCGCAACGCCGTGACAGCCTCGGCGACATGGCGACATGGCGACCTGCCGGCTCATTCCGAAGATATCGGTCTCGTACCTCCGTCCTTGTCGCACCTATATGGAGGACATGGCAGTGCCGCATGAGTGCGACAAGGAGAGAGGTACGAGGGCGATCCTCGGAATCAGTCGCGGCTGGCGTGGCGCGGGGGGCCACGGGGGCTTTATTATTTAACGAAAAGAAGCAAGGGGAATAAAAAATGAAAATTGGCGGGCCGTGAGGTGAGTGTCAGGTTGTTGTGCGCGGGGCGCCCGGCCCCGGCCTGTCACTGCGCCCCTGTGCGGTCTGCCTGCAGGAGACGTCCGATCCGCCCCGCCCCGCCCCGCCACGCCCCGCCACGCCCCGCCGCGGCTCTCCCACCTGTTTCCTGCTCTCACATGCACAGCCGTCGTGTTTGTGGAGGCTTTTGCCGCGAAGCAAACGCGCTCGCGGTATTTGCTTATTTATTTACCTATCGAGTGGAGTTGGATACAGCGAGCAGCATATAGGGGTGGCGCGCCATGGCGTCGCTAGTCGCTGTAGTGTTGCTGGGAAAAGTAGGCGAAAGGGAAGCCTGAACAGAGGGGCAGAGAAGCGGGCCGCGTCCAAGGCGCGGAGTGATGTCCTCCCTTCCTACAGGAGTATATCCGCACAGCCTGGTCCTCCTCCCCTCCTTCACCCCTCCCCCCCCACCAAAAAAAAAAAGAAACCTATGTCTTCATATTGCCACTTTCCAACAAAAGACGCGAGTAAGTTAAACAAATGAGTTTGGGATGGGCCCGTATTTCCTGCTTACGGTTGCGGGCCGCGCGCTGCGCTGCGCAGATTAGGCGGAAAGAAAAGACTTTTATGCAAAACCTCGGAATGGAAAGAAAACGAGGCGCACATTATTGGGGCGGTGGGGGCGGTGGGGGCGGGGCGGGGCGGGGTGAGGCCGCGCCGGGCCCGCGGGGCTGGTGGCGCCACCATATTGAGTTTGAATCCCGTATTGATTTATGCTTTGAGCGCGCTGCTCCTCATACTACAACAGTGAAACCCACTTAAGACGTTTTAAAGAAGATTCTTCATTCATGTATGATGCGCACCCCGCCCCGCCCCGCCCCGCCACGCCTCTCCGCTCCCTTCCTGCTCCTCTTACCCTTATCGTGTAGGGAGACAATTTTGCCAGCGGCGGGCTGGGCTTCCCTCGCGGATTTTTTAGTTCCGCGTGATTACACTGTCGCATTGTGGGCAGAAATAGCTTATATTCCCTCCGGTCCGCGCGGCCGGCCGGCCGGGCCTGGCGCCCCCACCACGCCGCGCCCCCGCCTCGCCGTCCTCTAGAATATTCAATACGTCTTCCCTCGCGCAAACAAGAAAGATGATTACACGCTAATCTCGTCCCCTGCTCCTGGGGAGCCTAGCGCGCTGGTCCCCGCCGCGCCGCGCCGGCCGGGCAGGCCCTGCCTAATGCCGCACCGGGCCTGTTGCACGCCGAGCGGGACGGCCAAGGTGGGCGGGGCGGGGCGGGGAGACGAGACGAGACGAGAGGCGCTAATACCGGTGAGCCCTTCGGAGTGGCTCGAGGGGTCGTCTACTCCGATATTCCTTCGTATATGCGGGCTGATATTACGACTGATTTTACAGCAATATTACACATTTTATTACCTTGATATTCGATTAATATTACAATTTTTTATTTGATAGCGATATAACAGCAATAATATTCAAATACTCCTCATATCGCTAGTAATATGACATACTCCTCTTTTACGTCACATTATCAAGTGATGTTGTGATATTGAGTGAGTGATGTGACTGTGCGCAGAGAGGGTGAGATTTAGACTCCCGCTGCCCGACTTTGCGTAATCATCAATACAGGGATTTTTTTTCCATGTTCCTTTTGTCAACCTCCCGGGGTGACCCACTCTACTCCCGCCCCTGGCCGAGCCGCCCCGCCGCGCCGCGTGGCCTCGCAACCCCTTTGTGCGGGCCCCGCCCCGCCCCGCCCCGCCACTGCCCTCCTTTTCTGCACCGATTGATTTCTCATCCCAGCCCCAGCTGATGCTATCGCGAAAACACAATAATTACGGAACGTCGTCAAAGTAGGGCTGTCTTGACCGGGCCATGCCAATCACATGTATTTTTTTTGTGTGTGTGTGTGTGGGGGGGGGGGGGGGCCTCCAGCGCGCTTTTGAAGTTATCGGGCCCCCGCCCCGCCACATGTGTGCAGCCGTCCTTGCCGCTGACGGCCATCAAGGACCCAAACCAGGCCGGGGCGCGGACTCGAGAAAATTTGGCGTAGCGGAGATATGGAGATAGCGGGGCCCCTAGACTGATTCCGAAGAGCGGTCACCAGTGCGCTCTCTCTCGCTCCTGGCGGTGGGTCCCCACACGACAAGGATTTAGTTACTAAGACGCTACGCTCCGGCCCGGCCTCAGCCTGAGGGCAGAGCTCTGCAGCCGCAGCGCGGAGGCAAAGGGGCGTCCTTGTGGCTTGTCAGAGTGGGCGCGGTGCGGCGGCGCGGCCCATCAGTGGGCTCCTTTGAGGCAGTCGGGGCTGATGATCGCGCCGCCGTTACGTCCCCGAGCCCACGGCCCAGCCCAGGCCGCGCGGGCCGGGGCCACTCTTGGGGGTCGATACCTTTTTATTTTGGCGTTTCTGGTTCGCTTTCTTTTCTATCTCCGACCACTCGCTGTGCTGTGTCCTCTCTCTCTCTTTCTCTCTCATCGTCCGCTGGACACGCGGGCGGGGATGGGAGAGGACTCTTACTGTGCGCATGCATACAGACAGGACGCACTTTGACCTCCTCCTCCTCCTTCTCTTCCTCCTCCTGCTCTCATCTTCCCTTTCGGTCACGCAAATTTGTCGGGCTGTAAAACGTAAACAGGGTGGCGGCCGGCCGCGTCTTGCCCAGCCTAGGGGTGGACCCACCCCGCCCCGCCCCACCCCTAGCCTCTCCGCCCTGCCCCGCCCCGCCGGGCCCTTATACCCGTTGCCGCATAAAACTGGCGATGTCCTTCATTTCACTTTCTTGCCGTACTTCACCCCTCTCTCGCCCCCCCCGCCCCGCAGAAGCACCGGAAGCGAGACGGAGCGCGGCCGCATCGCCTCGTATTTATTCTCCGGCCATAAACTTGACCACTCCTCTTCCCTCGCACCCTAGCCTTCTCTCTCTCCCTCTGTCTCTTCTCTCCTCTCCTCTCCTCTCCTCTCCTCTCCTCTCCTCTCCTCTCCTCTCCTCTCCTCTCCTCTCCTCTCCTCTCCTCTCCTCTCCCACAATCCATCTCCAGGTCGGTCTTTCCATTCCCGGAACGCGGAGGGTGTGGTATGTATAGGCAACCTTCGCGTGTCACCCTCCACAGAGGTGCTCGCGGAGGATAGGATAGGATAGCTGGATGCTGAATTTTTCACCTTGACTTGTTGGTCCGCTCACATACGCAAGTGTATTTTCTCTCTCTCTCTCTCTCTCTCTCTCTCTCTCTCTCTCTCTCTCTCTCTCTCTCTCTCTCTCTCTCTCTCTCTCTCTGTCATACCCCCCCTCCCCCGGGATTAATCGCCTAGGGGTCTTGTGCCTCCCTCGCTATACAGGGGGGTACTAATTTTTTGGCCGATTAATACCCCCCCTCCCCCGGGATTAATCGCCTAGGGGTCTTGTGCCTCCCTCGCTATACAGGGGGGTACTAATTTTTTGGCCGATTAATACCCCCCCTCCCCCGGGATTAATCGCCTAGGGGTCTTGTGCCTCCCTCGCTATACAGGGGGGTACTAATTTTTTGGCCGATTAAGCCTACCCAATGTCGCGGACGCTCTCTCCCCGGACACCTTCGTAGTACTCGCTGCTTATCAATGGCCCTCCACGCCCCCCGCCTTATCAATCGGCCCGCCACGTCCAGACGGCACATAAACAAGAAAACGAGTGCAAACAAAGCGCCTGTTTATAGATTGTAAAAAAAAGACGGCCCTCGCCTCGCCCCTCCTCGCCCTCCCCGCAGACCTAACCGCGGCCCGGCCGGCCTCGGACGGAGACGCGGCCGGATTCCCAAATGCGCGCGCGTTCCGTTGCGGCCGAGTTGGAGCGCGGAGCGCGTCCTGCCTGAAGCTAGTCCTGTGCGGCTGCTAGTGGCGCGGGACGCGCGGCGCGCTCGAGTTCCGTGACCGCTTAATGCCCGCACTTGCTCAAACTGTGCTCGTATATTCGGCGGACCTGCCACTAATGGGCAGTCGCGGTTCTAAGTCCGGCTGACGGGAGCGGGGCGATGTACCGTGGGTTGCCTAAATATAGGGGTTTGGTAGCTCCAATTGCCTACTTTGCAGGCGGCTTCCTGAGCCCCCCTCCCCTCATAAAACCGCCACTGTTAATGGGGTCCAAAGTCGCGCGCGTCGTCTCATTGGTATGGAGCACTCTACGCGAGACATACGTCTGCGGCCCGGCGGGTATCGTCCCAAAGTTGGGCTTTGCGACTATAAAAGCACGCGAGATACGCCGCGCTGTGGCGGGGCGGCCTGGGCCCTGGGCCAGGGGGCTGTACACTAGATTGTCTGAACCGGCCACCGACACAACGCAGGGAGGCTCATCTCGGCAGCAGAGTTGTATTAAAATAATATTCTGAATTTCTTTAGCGAAATGCAAAGTGGAAACAACACGGCGGCAGTGGCGTATATGGTGATGCGAGGCGAGGGCTGGGAGCCGCGGGGGTAGAGGACCTCGCGCGGCCAGGAGGGGACCGCCACGCCACGCCACGCCACGGAGCCCCCGCGGGGCAGCCAAGTGGGTGCGTGACACCTTAGTTAGCAAGGGAAGCCTGTCATCCCACTGCGGTGCGAGCAAACAGAGGCTGATACACGCTCACACACACACGCACGTTCTTACATGCACACACTTCCACCTCCACACACACACACACGCGCGCGCGCGCGCGCGAGGAGGCGCTGCTGCTGTTTGCGCAAAAGCTTTAGGCTACCCCCGCGCCCTGCGCTCCGCACTGGGCTACCCCATTGTGCGAGCCCACCCCTCCCCTCCCCGCCCCCTTTCGCTATTGTGCCTCCCTGTTCGAACGAGTCTACAGGTTATGAATTCTCCAGCGATTTCAGCAGGACCGGTGCACGCGCGCCTGGGGTTTGGGTCGGTGCGGCGGGGTCGCGGGCCACGGGGGTTCAGTGAGAGGAAGGTATTGGTATAGAGAGGGGAAGTTTAGTATAGAAAAGAGAGGAGGGAGGGAATAAAATCCACGATTATTTCCCCCCACTCCTCTTAAACTTTTTATGACGGCTCACGACATTTTTAGATATACAATATCGCATGCATGCATGCATGCATGCGTGTGCCGCTCAGGAAGTAATCGAGAGAGAGGGAGAGGAGAAAGGGAAGGGGCTTGGCACCCGGGCTGGGCTGGGCCCCCGGGGCTATCGCCAACTCTACGCATCACCATCGCCCCTTATCCTTCTCCCGGAAGGTAATCACCCGCTAATTGTCACGTGACGAGGCGAGGCGCCGCGTGGCGGGGCGCCGCGTCTGTATGCGGCATGTGTAATGCAATTGTGTCTGGATATTGCCCCCTTGATGTTCTTCGTTCACTCGCTGGTGGGCGGGCTGCTTTCGACTGTCGCACAAGGAAGCCGCAAGTGTGTGAATGCCGCACTATGCAGTGGTGTGAGTTTCCATATTCCCACATGTGTTACACATGTACCGTGGAAAATCCACACTTTAGTGTGTGAATGGAAATGTACACACCTATACAAGTGTGCGACATTCGCTCACTTAGATTCTCCAGTGTGCGCGGCGGCGGCCGCCCGGGCCCTGCCTCCTCCAGCTGTCGATCGTGCCGTGCGCCGGCAGGTAGGCAGCCCAACGCGCACGCGTGCGGCCGGGCCGGCAGCGCGCCGACGGCGGGCGCCCTCCACCACAGCCTCCTGTACGGCCCCCGCACTCCCACCACAGCTGCCCCCCTCAGCCTCAGCGCCGCCGCGGCGCTCGCCTCGGGCTCGCTGTGGGGGTGTGGGGGGGGGGGGGGGGTCCAATTTTATGACGATGACGGAGAAAGTAGCAGCGAACATGTTGGTGCGGAGGACAGCGGCGCGGCGGCCGCACCAGGAGGGCTGCTGCACATGACGTGACGACACGACACGGGCCGCAACGTGTCGAGTGGACGTTTGTCCCCGTCTGACTGCACACGCGCGCGTGTGTGTGTGTGGTGCTCATATTCCGCGTGGAGGGCGGGGCGGCAGGGAAAAGGGATGGTTGTAGTGCCCCGCGCCGCCCCGCGCCGCCCCGCGCCGCCCCGCACATGCTGCTGCAGTGTTGCACAAGGCTAGGGGAGGGTCCGGCGCGGCGTGGCGCGGCGCGGCGCGGCCCCGTGGGGTGCATTACTCGCTAGGAGGGTGGGGCGGGGGTGACGGCCGGGTGATTGCTCAAGATGATTTGTCGCGTCATCAGGGCTATGAGCATTACGGTGTAATTGTAACTCTTGATGCCCTTAAAATCGCCGGGGCTGGCCGGCCGGGTCGGGGTCGGCGGGGCGGGGCGGTCGTTGCGGCGTACGGGGCGGGACAGTCCATTTCCATGCGATGCGCTGCTGCTGCTGTGCAAAATGCATCCGGGGTAATTACTTTGATTCAGGGCCGAGATAAATTTTTATATCAGTAGTGTCATTCTATGTGTGGTGCATCCCTGCTTGCGTCGCTGCAAATCCATCCATAGGACCATCCCACCCTAGCCGAGCCGTTCCCGCCCCGCCCCTCATGACTGCACTCGCAGGGGAGCGATGTCGCTGTGAATATTTTTGTGTAACGTGCAGTGTCCACGTTTTGTCCAAACCGGTTGGATGAGAACAGGTGAGTGTGTGCCGGCCGCGCGGGGAGCTGCGCTGTGCTGTGCTTGTCTTCCCTCGCGGCCGCGCCGCGGCTCTTGTCACTGGAGACGGCAGCGCCCCGAGCGGCCGCGGCGCGCACTGCTGTCCGGGGGCTCGCCTCTCCTCCTCCTCCTCCGCAGCGCGAAGCCCAGCGCGAGCGCGGCGCGTCCTGCTGCCCGGCCATGCCCGGCACGGCCCGACGGCGACCCGACGCCACTCCTCACTTTCGGTTTTCGTTCGGTCTAAGTTCATGGTTAGCGGCATAGCCGAGCGAGAGCGCGCCGCGCCGGCCGGGCCCGAACCCGAACCCGAACCCCCACTGCCGCCGCGCCGGGCCGGGCCGGGCCGAGCAGAGCCGGCGCGGCGTCCCGTCCGCGCACACCCCTGCCGCCCCCTGCTCCCCGCGCCGCCCCGCGCCGCCCCGCGCCTCCTCCCGCGGCCCCACCCCGCCCCGACGCGCCGCGCCTCCCTACCGCCCCGCGCCCAGCCGCGCCGGCCCGGCACAAGCGCAGTCGCCAGCGAGAGGTGGCGAGGGAAGGTTGTGTAGCGCGGGAGAGTCCTGACCAGTCCAGTCGGGGGCGCGGTGATGTGCGAGAGCGAGCGCCGGCCGGCTCTTTAACCATATCATGTTATAATTGTTGTTGTTGTTGCTCACTAGTGATTTTGCCCGGCGTTCGTCCCCTCCTCGCCGTCGTTGTTGTTGTTGTTGCCCGCCCCGCGGCTGATTGTTGTTAGAGTGACATTGTTGTTGTTGAACTCTCTCGCCGGCCGGCATCCCCCGGCCCCTGGTGTCAAGAGGACCTGAGCCCTGATGGCTGGCGCGGTGCCGCTGCCGCAGTGACAGCGCCGTGACCGGCCCCGCCCGGCCTGCCTGCCCATGCCGCTGCTACCCCTGCAGCTGCCCCTGACCCTGGCCGCCCCCGCCCCCGCCGCCCCCGGGCCGCAGCCTCAGGCCGCCGCGCCCCGCCCCCGGCCCCGCCTCCAGCTCCACGCCGCCATGGACCGCGCCGCGCGCTGCTGCGCGCCCACCGAGTGCCTGCGCGTGTTCACCGCCAACAACAACGGCAAGGACAGCGCGCTGGTGGACGACCTGCGCGAGGCGGTGCGCGTCCTGTGCAACAACGAGGCGTGCCCCTACGGCCAGTACATGCACCGCGAGTGCTTCGAGCAGTTCGAGCAGGGCGTGCTCACGTACCTCAAGTCGTGCGGGCGCGCGCGCTCGTGGTCCGAGCGCCAGCGCCACCAGAACCTCTGGACCAAGAAGGGCTACGACCTGGCCTACAAGGCGTGCGGCTGCCGCTGCGGCCGCGGACACCTGCGCAAGGACCTGGACTGGGCGCCGCCCGCGCAGCCGGGCAACGCGCGCGCCGGCCCCGGCGCCGGGCCCGCGCACGAGGAGGAGCAGGCCGGCGCCGGCGGCAAGAAGAAGAAGCGGCGCAACAAGAACGCGCGCCCCGTGCTGTCGCTCACCAGCGGCGGCCACTACAACAAGAGCGACGCCAACAACAACACGGGCTTCGACATCCGGGCCCGCGCCGGCTCCCTGTCCTCGGGCTCCACCGGCTCGTCCTCGCCGCCCGCCAGCGGGCCCGGCCCGGCCGGGATGGGCCTGCAGCAGGCCGCGCAGCAGCCCAGCGGCGGCGCGCTCTTCCGCCGACGGGGACTCAACAAGGCCGACTTCTTCACTGACAGGTGAGTGACAGAGTGTGCATGCATTTCTTTGTCTTACGTGTGGGTGGGTGACAGAATTGAGATGCGCGTAAATGTGGCGATGGCTTGCAATCGTACGAAGGGCTTTCGCTCACCTACACCTGTGTGAATACTTTGCCGCACCTGCAGGCGAGTGACGTTCGTACACTTGCGTGTTGTGAGGGCCGCGAGGGCTGGCTGGCCGTGGGCCTAGCTGCTGCTCGCTGCGGTCGCGACGCCGACTTGTTGAGCGCCGCGACGCGACGCCGCTGAGCGCCGCAGCGGCCGCCCAGCGCGGCGCCCCGGCCCGGCCCGTCTTGTCGATATTGTGGCGCCGCGCTACGCCGCGCCACGCCGCGCCCCCCGCCGGGGCCACGTCTGTTTGTCTGCCGGCAAAGGGCGGAAATCGGCTCGACGCCAATCGTGCGGCAGCAGCAGCAGCTTGGCAGCGAGGAGCCTAGCTTGGCCTCGGCCGGGGTGGGGTGGGGCGGGGCGGGCCCCTGGCCCTGGCAAGGCTGGGACATAACTCTGTCAGGCTGGCCGGGCCGGAGCCGAGCCGAGCCCACGGCCAGGAGGAGACGGGGCGGGGCGCGGTGGGCGTCGGCCGCGGAGCTAGCTCTGGAATGACACCCGGTGCGCCCCGCCCCGCCCCACCCCGCCCCGCCGGGGGCACGCCCTCCGCTCTAATGCCCAATTCATGTGCCGGAGCATGGCGGCGGTGTGGCGGGGCGTGGCGCGCGGAGCGTCCCCGTAACTCATAATCGCTCTATACGGTCGTATCGGTCGGGGCGGGGCGGGGTGGGGCAGCCGCACGCCCACGTCGCTCCTTGTTCGTCCCAGGTGATGACACGATGCGCCGCGTCGGGCCGCGAGGGCTCCGCTCTGCCCCTCCACGGCCGCGTTACACCTTCCCGTCCAGTGTCCCCGCGGGTCTGGTCGATAGACCGCGTCCTAGGCTGTTGCCTCCCGCGTCGTCCGCTGGCTGGCAGACTGTCGCGCTGCTCTGTTCACGTGGGCGCCGGTTTTGGCGCCTCATCGGTGTTCGAAGGCCGGCGCGGCGGGGCCGGCCAGGCCAGCCGGCCGGTCAGTGGAGACGGGACGGCCCACAGCGCCGCTGCCCGTCGCGTTTCCTGGGTCAAGGCCAAACCCAGCGAGGACTATCCTCGCCGCCCGCCGCGCGGCGACGCACCGCGCTACCCATGCCGTGTGTCCCGGGCCCCGGGGACGCGCACCCTTTTGAAGGTTGAATGTAGGGAGGATAAGCAACGGTTAGACTGTCTGATGACTTTCAAAGCCCGGAACGTTCGTAGTTAAAACTTAGAGCCGAGCGAATTAGGACCCCGTTCCGCTTAGAACAAAGACAGGAGGTTCGGCTCTGCTCTGCTCGGCCGGGGACCCCGGCCCTGAGCCAGCAGGACAGCATCACACCAGAGATCGTTTAGCCTGGAGAGCGATCGAGAAAGAGCGATGGGAGAGCGAGGAGGAGAGAGGGAGAGAGGGAAACCTGTTTGGTACCCGCCCCCGCCCGCTGGGGCGCTCGCTCGCGCGATTCTGGGCTTGACACGGCTGATGCACTCGGCATGTGGAGGCGCGACTCGGCGGCCGGGCCGGGTCGGGCCGGACTGGGTTGGCTGCGCTGGCTGAAGGCCCGATCAAATCATACGCGAAACTTTCTGCCGGCGAGCAGACCCCATTACACCCCGCTGCGCGGCGCTTGTCGGCGCTCCGAGGCGCCGCCGGGACGCCACCTGTGCGGGACGGGGCAAGTTTAGCGCCGTCGGTCCTCAACTTGGGCCGCTATAGCAGCTGTTGTGGAATTGAGAGGTGTTCATTTGGCCGTGTTTCGGCCGGCGCGGCGCGCCGCGCGGTTGGGGGCCCCTTTTACCCCTTAGCAAAGTTTCGCGCGGCGTTGTCGCCGTCGTGGAAATTTATCCCATCTCGCATAGACAATGGCAGCGCGTGGGGGTGGCGGGGCGGGGCGGGGCGGGGCGGGCCCATCGCTCCAGCAGTGTGAAGGTCGGCGGGCGGGGCGGGCCGGGGCAGCGGTGAAAACTCTTCGGCGTCGCTGGTCCCTCCTCCCTGCGGCCGCGCTCTCCGCCGCGTCCCGCGAGATTCCAGAAAACATCTCGATTCGGTTTAATATACATCGCAAGTGCGTGACCTTTGCGGCCGGCGTGGTGGGTAGCGCTGCAGTACGGCCAGTGCAGCAGGAGTGCCCGCCCCGCCACGCTGATAGCGCCCCTCTGCTGTCCCGGGTGGCGTGGAACTCTATCCACTGGCCGCGCCGCCCCGCCCGAGCGCTGCTCGTGTTTCTATTCCGCCGTGCCCGTGCTGGTCCTGTCCCGGTGCTGCTGGAGAGACTATCCTTTCTCCCCGCGCCCGCGCCCGCTCCGCCACTGCTGACTAGATCTCCAAGCATGCGTACCCTCCTCCTCGTGCTGCTTCGCTATCTCCCCCTCTCTCCCTCTCACTCACTTGTCGCTCTCGCTCCCTCTCCCCGTCTTCCTGGACGCTGTTTAGTGGTGGGCGACCTTGGAACCCATCCTCTTCGTCCTCCTCCGCTCCGGGCTGGGCCGGGCCGGGCGGCCGGACGGTAAGCCACGCCGCTCCGCCCCGCCCCGGCCCGCCGCGCCAGCCTTCCCTGCCCCCTGCTCTCCCCTGTTGCCTCGCATTGTTCGCCCGTTTGTGATGTAATTTGATAATACGACTCCCGCCCGCCCTCCGCGGCCCACCGCGCCACTCCGCACCGCACCGCCCCGGCACAGCCCTATACTGTCAATACTTCTTGAATGTTTTTACGGCACGCAGATTGAGAAATAACGAAGTCTGTCGCGTCCTGGCCAGTCCTCCCTCCAGACACTCGCACGGCACCCTCTCTTTTTATCGCTCGCCCCCGCCCTTACCCCTGCCGCGCCGACGCCTGGACCCCCCGGGGCCCGGGCCCCTCGCCTCGCCTCGGCGCCGTTCGCCCTGCCCGTTTGTTTGCATTCCAATTTGATAACGGCCAGTGCCTTCCTTAAATTGAATTACTCTGCGCACATAAATATCTCGCCCGGTCCATGCACGCCGCCGTACCCTGCGCACCAGGAGAGAGTGATTCCGCACAGCGTTTAGCGTATAGTGCCCTCTCGCTTACTCCCTATGGCCCCCCCCCCTCCCCAAGAGCGCGACAAGGACAGACAGACGAAAACGCACGGTTTGAAACGACGTCGAAAACCAAGACGCTACCGTGTATTTTCTTCATAAGAGTTTCCTGGTTGCTCGGAAAGCTATGGACGAAGTTTTTACCGTGCGCTGTGCGGAATGACCCTGCTGCAGCGCGCAGCACGCAGGCCCGAGAGGAGAGGAGAGAAGATGAGAGGCGTGTGTGGTGCACAGCACAGGGAATGCAAGGCGAGGCGAGGGAGCCGTGGCCGTCGGTCGCGTCGCTTTGGTTTGGTCGTCCGGCCCTGCCCGGCCCGGCCCTGCCCCGGCCCAAGCCCAAGGGCAAGGAGGTGAGAATCTCGTTTTGTTTTTCTGGTCCCTGCTTAATTCGTTTCGGGCGCAGCAGCGGTCTGCCTGGTGGGCCGGGCCCCGCGGGTGTCTGATGGAGGAGCGGGGCGGGGGCGGGACATAATTCGCGACAGTGATTGATATATATTTGGAGGCGGAGGGGCACGCGGGGCGCTCGCAGCGCAAATACCGCGCCCGAGCGAGGTATGCGAAGTGAGGTATGCTGAGCCCGTGACGCGGCCGGCTGGACCTTGAGGTCGCTATGGGAACTAAGTGTAGGTGTTTGGAGTTCTAATCGCACGCCTGGCGGGACACGTGTGCAACACTCACACACCTACAAGTGTACACCTATCCACTCACCCACCATTGTGGGTGGAACATTCACCTACAATCATTCAGACACCTTCAACATTCACGCGGGGGCTAGATCGTGGGAGCGGGGCCTAAAGCACTCTGTATGTGCCGTGGGATTGAAGAGAGAGGGGTTGATGAAGAGGGGGAAAAATGAACCGGAAGCTGCACCGGGCTGTATGCCCATTCCGCTCAGACGTACACCAACAACAGCGAGAGAGGAGCGGCGGGCTCCTATCCTATGGGCGGACAAGAATGAATGCATTGTGACTGACCTGCGGAGAGCAGCTATTATCTCCATCCCCGAGGATCAGCCCGAGGTGGGCGTGGCGGGCGCGGCGGGGCGGGGCGGGGCGGGGCGCATGCGTGTGCTGCGGAGTACATAAACAATGCCGATAAGATAAGGCCCTCT
This sequence comes from Frankliniella intonsa, assembly GCA_033675135.1. Lineage (NCBI taxonomy): Eukaryota > Metazoa > Arthropoda > Insecta > Thysanoptera > Thripidae > Frankliniella > Frankliniella intonsa. The sequence continues at coordinate 8,832,830 of CM066249.1, read as the reverse complement.
CGCACTTTCCTCCCGAGACGCCCGCCTATGCCTGCCGTGACTCGGACACGACCGCCCAGCTCCGCCCCACCTCGCCCCGCCGGTGACACCGGATCTCGTAGTGCGAGGCGGGTCACTTGTAGGTCTGCCCGCCCCGCCCCGCCCCGCCCCGGCCACCACGACGCTGCTGCTGCTGCTGCCGCGGCGTGCGCTCTGCGAGTGGCTTAGCGACTCAGCTCCGTCGCGCCGGGCCGGGCGGGACCAGGCGGGGCGCCCGGGGCGGGCACGCCCGGTAAAATGCTCGCGGGTTGTCTCTTTTCTTCCCCTCTCTCCCCCCTGTCCCTCTCTCTCTCTCTCCTTCCTGTTTAGCAACCGGCGAGGTGAGGCTTCCCTTGGCGTGCGCTGAATGGTCCACCTCCCCCTTTATGCTCGTGCGTCCGCCGGTCGGGCATTTAATTTGGGGAAGGAAGAGAGAAGAACGGCCGCGGCCAGCAGCAGCAGCAGCAGCAGCCAGCCCGGGCCCACCTGCCGCCCCGTCCACCTCATTTGCATATCCGGTGGGCAGGCTAGCTGACAGGCATTTCCATTGAATGGCTACTCCAATCACACTGCGCTGGGCTGCGCTCGCGAGAGCCTCGCCTCCGGCCCGGCGCCGCGCACATAGGTCCTGAGTCCTCTCCTCTCGGCCAGATGATTAGCGCTGCGCCGCTCTGTGCAGCCCAGCCGACTGATTCCGAGGATCTCTCTCGTACCGCCAGTGGCGCGGCAGTGCTCTACGCTGGACAGTGGAGTGCCCCATGAGTGCGACAAGGACAGAGGCACGAGAGCGATCCTCTCTGAATCAGTCGGGAGAGTGCGCCCACAGACCTCGCTGCCCCACACAGTACAGTACAGTCTGAGTGCTGCGCATCACTCTGTCTCCCTCTCTCCTTCTGTCTCCGCCCCATCCCCATGAATGCGACCAGGACAGACGCCAAAACGCTCTTCCAGCATCGCCCCACAGAGTATCGCCGTCCTTCTCCCCCACTGGTGCGACACCGGCGCTAGGAGCGAGCACTGCGGACTCAGCCTGCAGGCAGCCGTCTGGTCTGGCACCCGGTCCGGTCCAGCTTAGCCCCCGCCCGCCTTGACTCGAAATGGCATGGACCACATAGGATTGAATGGGGACCCCGCCCCGGCCCGGCACGCCAGGGCACGGCCCCCAAGATCTCTGACATTGCGACACGCCCGCCTGCGCCCTCTCCTCCGCCCCCCTCAACACTTCCCTTTCCTGCTCCTCCCCCCCTCCCCGCGCGCAAGCGGCGTTGCCGTGCTGCCACCCGCAGCAGCCCGTGTATGTGTGCGTGCGCGCGCGCGCGCGCTCTCTTTGTTTTGTGCGTTTGTTTGGGCTCCGTTTTATTTTGGTCCGACCTGCTGGTTCCTTATTGGGTCATTCCGTGGCGTGCGGGGCTGGTGGCGTATCCATCTCGCAGGGAGGACGCGGTGCCTGGGGGTGTGGAGGCTGCTCCCCCTCCTACCTGGAGGTCCCTCAGCTGACCTGTACTTACCGTCTTCATGCCAGCACGCTCCGCTCCGCTCCGCCGCGCTACAATGAAGTCCCAGCGCCGGGCAATGTCTATCATTTGAGATATTCTTTGCTGAATCTCTGCAGAGGGGCTCCGCTCCAGGCGCGCGCGGCGTGGAGCTCGACCAGTACGGGCCGGTGGTGGTGGTGGCCGGTGGTGGCGGGGTACAGGCGTACAGGGGTGGGAGGAGCGAGTGAGCCCGTTTTACCGGCCAGCTGATGTCCGCGCCGCGCCGCTCCGCAGGCCGCTCATTGCCAAGGTGCTCTCCTCCGCGCTGGTCTCCGTGCAGCTGTGGGAGGGGGCGGGTGGGGGAAGGGGGCAAAGCCTACGCCTTTGCTGGAACCGGCTGGGCGAGGCCTCTCTGCCGCGGCACATCCCCCCGCCCCGCCCCGCCCCGCCCCGCCCCGCCCCGCCCCGCCCGCTCGCATACACACCGCCCGCTGCGACAAACTCGGCGTGGTGCTGATCAATCCTCTAGGGCGGTGGAGAAGGAGAAGGGCTCGAGAAATCTTTCGAGGGTTTGCAGGGCGGTGGGCGGTGGGCAAGGCCCCTCCGGAGCGAGCCTGGAATCTGCCTGGAGCCTGTGGATGATCCGGACGGTTGGCTGAGCTGTTCGGTGTTTACGGTCGTGTTGTTGTTTACCACCGCTGAAGGACACGCTCGCTGCTCGGAGCCGCTCCCTCTCTCGCGTTCTATCTCTCTCTCTCCCCCCTTCCCCCCCTCTCTCTCTCTCTCTCGAAACGATGGCGGACGCTGTCAGTATGGCCAACTGCCCGAGTTCGAAGTGGAGTCGAGCCGAGCCTCAGCTGTCTGCGCAGGCTGTGCCGTGCTGTGCTGCTCAACCCACTCGCGGCCCAGCGCGTCCAGGCCCAGGCCGGCAGGAGCGGGGGCAGGGCAGGGCAGCGTAAGCCCCGCTCTCGCTCTCTCCTCTCCTCTCTCTCTCTCCCCGCCTCGCGATCCCCCTGTCCCTCTTCCCCTCCGCTCGCGTCCTGGGGCCCGGCCCCGGCTTGGCTTCGGCGTGGCGCTTTAGGCCCCTGACTTGGCAACGCTGCGGCTGGGCCGGGCCGGGCCGATCACTCGCGGGGCCGGGCTGTGGCACGGCCTGGATGTCGTGCTGGAGGAGTGGGTGCCCGGGACACCTGCTGCGGGCCGCACCTGCCCTGCTGCCTGCAGGCCGACGACAGGTGTGCGTGCCGCGCAGTGCCGCGGGCCTGCTGCCTATGCGTGAATCTTATTCCCGTCCGGCCCTTTAAAAACCTCGTGTGTCGCGCAGCTGGCGCGGCCGGCCAGCTGCAGGTGGGCGGCGGGCAGATGGAGCCCCGCACGACCAGCCGGCCGCCAGAGGCCCGGCCCGGGCCCGGGCCGGAAGGAAGCAAATTTGGCTTCCCGGGCCAAGCTGAGTAGGGCACGGCAGGACACGGCGCCCATCCTCGTCTCGTCCGCTTGCGTGTTTTTCATACCACCGGAACACACACAAGAAAGAGCCCAAGTTCGCACACTTGTAGGTGTGTAAATTTCCAGTCGTACACCTGGTCATTTCGAGCGAGTGAAATTCACGAGGAAAAGTGCACTGGGCACGCCAGTTCTCTCTAGAACAGCAGTAACATTGCTGAAGGGTCCAGCGCGCCCAGGCCTAACCACTTTGCCGCATTCAGTGCGCCGATCGAAATGAATCATAGCGCAGTAAGTTGACTTAAGAGGTCCCCCCGCCTGGTTCGTAGTGCAGTTTATGTAGAGGGGGGAGGGGGGCAGGTGCGAGAGGCGGCGCGCGTCGACGCGGGTAGCGTGTTTGGCATTTTAATTTGGGCGCCTCTGCTGCGCTGCCTGGACAGGAAGCGGCGGGGGGCGGGGCGGGGTGGGGCGTATGTGCAGCGCCAGGGGCGGGCGTTGCCTCCTCATATCGTGCGCGACAGGCTGCAACACACCTCCCCTCCCCCTGCCCCGCCCCGCCCCGCCGGCGATAAACTGCGCGCCGAGCCGAGGTGCGGTGCAGTGCAGTGCAGCAGGACGCGTCCCGGCGCGGCGCGGGTTACCCTTTGCCGTCCCGCCCGCGTCGCCAGCGTCTCTCGTCACTCCCCTGATAGCTCCCCGAACCTCACGCAATGTGGCCTTTATCTGCTTCTTTTACCTTCAACGTTTTTCCACTCCTCTTTTATCATCTCATCGTTACTCGCGCGGAGACTTTTGCCCCTCCTCCCCCACTCGTCGGCTCCGATCTTAGTTTGTCGTTAACCAGGTCCGCGCGAGTCGCCGCTGTTAACCCGGCGGTCCGTGCAGCGGCGTTTGCAACCCGCTCGTTTTGTTCACTCGTTTATCTTCTTCTTTTCTTCCCCATGGGGCGGGGGGCGGGGCAGGGCAGACGGGCGGTGTTGCCAACCGGGGCGCAACGGCGCAACTCTGTTGACTGACTTACTGGCGCTTGGTCGTTAGCCGCCCCGCCCCGCCCCGCCCCGCCACTGCGCCAAGCCGGCGGCGGAGGCTTTCACGCGACGGGACGCGCGAGGCGAGGAGGCGACGAGTCGTGACGAAAAGTGTGACGGGACGTGACACGGCGCGACGCGACGCGACGCGACGAGCTACCCATCACGCCCTCGCCCCTCCCCTTCCTCCTCCTCGCCGCCCTCGATATCTTTGAATGTTTATGGCGCGACATGTAAATGTGTGTTGACCCGCGCTGCTGACCCGGGCTGGGTGTATGTGTGAGCCCCCATGGCGGTGCATGCGTGCGCGCGCGCGCGTGTGTGTGTGCGTGTGTGAGTGCATGTGTTGTTTTGGACGTCCTCACTGCCGGGCCTGATAATTGCACCCCCCCCCCCCCCCCCCTTTACCCCCCTCCACTGCGCCGCGCCGTGACCGGTCGTGGTGTTTGCACTGAACTGCACTATTTATAGCCGCGCTGATATAAGTGACCTATGGCAATAATTTGGCATTATCACGCTCGCTTGAGCCCGGCTAAGCCCGCGCGCGCAGTAACGCTATCAGTTCACTGCGGGCCGCCGCGTGTGGGGGGGAGGAGGTTCAACCCCGCCGACCTCTACGGGTTTTTGTTGTTAAAGGCATGTAAACAAATTGTCTCGTTGGCTTTGGTTACTGTCCGGCGCTTGGGGTTATATGTCCGCTTCCTCTACATGCTTGCCGCGCCGCCCCCGCTCGGGAGGCCTCGGCAGCTGACTGTAGCCTAGAATCGTTATCAGTGCGGGCCGGGCGCAAACAATGGCATTAGCATGCGAGCGGCGCGGCGGCCGTTCAACCCGCGGGGGGTCGGCCGTAAGCGGGGAGCTGAGCTGCCCAACCCGACGCGAGGGCGAGGGGTGCGCGCGAGGGAGAGGAGGAGGAGGAGGAGAGGATGAGGACGGGCTCTGTCGACATACACACTGGGCGCGCTCAGTCATAGTGTGGTGGCGACAGGGACGGTTGCAGTGGTGTGATGGTGGACGTGGTCACGCGGGGTAGCGCCAGCGCCACGCAGGGCCACGCCGGGCTGGGTCTTTAACAGACAGGGTCCCCGTTGTGCGCCAGGTTGTGTGTGTGACTGTGTGTGTACACGTATGTGTGTATTTGAGCAAGTGTCCGCGGTATCGGCGCTCAGCTGGGCACGCCCGAGCCCCCCGCCCCGCCCCACCCCACCCCGCCCCTCCTGGCCCGGGTTCGATAAGCCCTCGCGCCTGCCAGGGCCTGTACGCCCCCGCCCCGCCCCGCCCCGCCCCGCCCAGCAGTTCCGGTCTGTAACTTCACACGTGATACGCCGGAGAACCGCGAGCAAACACGACGCGCACGCTCGCGGGGCGTCGCCCCACCCCGCCCCGCCCCGCCCCGCCCCGCGCCCCTGATCCTGATATTCTCTTCTCTTTACATCGTACGGTCGGATTTTCTCCCCGCGCGGGGGCGTGTCCACGGCCAGGATGATCTCCCCAGCGGCCCGGCGGGCACGCCGCGGGCCCGTACCTCCTTCCTTGTCGCACTCGTGCCTCCATCCCTGTCACGCTCGTATATCCATCCTTGTCGCACTGGTGCGCCGAGTGGGTATGAGCCGGCAGGGCCGGGGCCCGCCGTTGCACCGGGGCGGGGCGGGGTCAGGTCAGGGGTAGCGGCTCAGGGTAGTGAAAGGGAGAGTGGCCGTGTAGGGTGGGGGCGTGAGGGGACGCGGCGCCGCGGCCCCGCCATCAGCGTCCAACAGGTGCTCATGGCCGTGGCCGTAGCCTCGCGGGGGGACACGTCGCCGGCCCTGTAGCCTCACTCGAGGCCCCATCGTGACTCTTTATTCTCTTTCGCCCCCCCCCCCCTTCTCTCTCTCTCTCTGTCTCTCTCGGTGTGCTGTCTCTGTCTCTCTTCCTAAGTTCGGGCGGAGTCGGCCGCATGTTTTGTTCCGGGCCGCTGCGCGGCGCTGCACTTGGGGCCGAGTGTGTGCGTGTGTGTGCGCGCGCGCGCGTGTGTGCCGCGTTGGCGTTCAGTCGGGCCAAACAGTCTGGGGCCTGTTCCACCAGACCAGGGGCGGGCGCGCGCGCACACACACTCACACAGACGGACACAATTTGTCTGCTGTATCGCGGGCCGAGCAGGCGGACCCCCCCCCCCCCTCCTCTCTACCCTCGTCCTCCTCCCGCCCCTCAGTCGGACCATTGCACTCGTGGGCCGGGTCGACTGCACGCAATAATACGAGATTGGCAAGAAGCTGCGATGCACCCGATACCAGGGAGAACGCCCGCCCCACCCAGCTGCCCAACCCTCTGTTCTTGGCCCACCCAGCCCTGCGCCATGCGCCTGCGTGGCCCCGCCCGGGATCGCGGGCGTGGCGGGGCGGGGCGGGATGGGGTGGCCGTGTGAGTCCCCAAACACAATGGGCCACGGCATTACGCTGGGTTGGTATGCGTGGCGCGGGGTGGCGCAGCGTGGCGCGGCAAGGACGCCCCGCGATATCATCTCCCGGTTCACGGATAGTTGGTCTCCGCTCCCGCCTCCGCTCCCGCCCCCGCTCCCGCCCCTATCCCCGCCCGCTCCCCGCCCGCGCAGGTAGCAAACGCATTCGTTGCCAGAAAAGTAGGCAGTCAGCCCGAGCACAGTTTTAAAGCGGGCTGCATCTGCGCGCGCCTGCCTACTAGGCAACGTCTGTGCACAGGTGCGTGCATGTTGCCTATAGTGGGCAGTCGCGGACGCAGCCCGCTTTACACCACTGTGTATGGACTCGGACAATGCGGGCGCCTGTCACAGGCAGCAGGCAGGCACATGGCTGGCCGTGCTTTTGGCCCCGCGTCGCTCGTCAAAGCGGCAACGGCGATGCTGTGACGTGAGCGCTGTGCTGCATCATGGGGGTCCTTGGCATGGTCCTCGGCGACGGCGAGGCGGCCTCAGCCGGCGCTGCCCTGCCAGCCTGCTGCCCGGCCCGGCCCGGCCCCGGTGGTGGCTGCTGCGGCGGCTGCTGCAAGTGTCTGCAACCTGCCCCCTCCCCCTCCCCCCGCCCCTGGCGGAGGAGCGACCCGCGGCGGGCCAATCACGAGCCGCGGAGGACGGGTGTGTCGGAGGGGCCTAGGCTGCCGGCGTGTGTATGTGTGTGCCGAGTGCGATGGCACAGCCAGCTCGCCGGGGAGGGCCTAAGGGGGACGTCCCCCTCCCCCCTCCCTGTGTCCCCGCGCCGCGCCGCAGCGTCCAGCAGGGCAGCGCAGGCCCCAGGACGGGACGGGACGGGACGGGACGGGTGGACTGCTTGCGGCTAACGGTTCGAAACCTTTATGGGAGGCTCGCTTGCTCCGCCCCGCCCCGCCCCGCCCCGCCCCGTGCCCCCACACTCCGTCCCTCCCGACCCCACCCCGCCCCGCCGTCAAGCCGAGTCCAGGGCTGGTGGTCTCTGCTGGGGAGACCAAATGCGGAGAGGAGGTCGAGGGGGGTCACTTTGAAAAATAATCCGAAAAAGATTTAAAAAAATCAAATTACAGTAAAATAGAAATAAAAATTTTTAAAATAATAATAAAACGTCACCAAAAATATGATAATTCGAAAATCAATGTACTTAAAATCAGTTTACTCATTTCTCATAAGTGACCACCCTCCTCTGGGGAGGTCGATTAAAGAAATATTATGTTTTTTTCGTAATGTGTGTTGGTTGCGCGGCGGGACGCGTCCTCCCCGCTGCAGAAACTTGTAACGCGATAGGCGCCTTGGCGTGGCGCGGCGCGGTGCGGCCCGTGGGCGTGTGCGCGCGCGTCCTCGTCTCGTCTTGCCTGCCGCGGCCCGGCCCTGCAGGGGGGGGGGGGGAGGCACTTGGCGATCCCGGAGAAGGACGAGGAGAGCTAACTCTGGCCTTTGCGCGCGGCTAAACTCCTCAACCACCAGGAATTAGCAGCTAGGGGGCGGGGCGGGAGGGAGGGGGGTTCTATCTAGAGTGATAGGCGGTGATAGGGCCGCACGGCCGGGTCGAGCCTGTCCCCTCTGACGCGCCCCGCCATCCTTTTGATGACCTCCCGGTGACCTCCCAGCCCTGCCGGTCGGCCCTGCGGACCCTCCGGAAACCCCTGGGACCCGGCGGGGCAGGGCAGGGCGGGGCGGGGCGAGGCGGGGGAGGCATGGCTGGACTGGACCCTCCCACCGCACAGGGCCAGCGACAGGGACAGGCAGGCCGTCCCGTCCCAGCCGGAGGGACCCTCTCTCGGCTCGGACCTTCGAGCTCGCCGCCTCGCCGCCTCCGAAAATAATTTAAATTATCCTTGGCGGGGTGGGGCCGCGGGGCCGCGGGGTCCCGGCTATTACGCTCTGAGTCCCGGCCCGACCCGGCCCAGCGCGGAGCATATCGCTCGGAAACAATGTCCGGCATGTCTACGCTGCTCCGCCATGCCCCTTGTGACCTTGGCGGCCAGGCGGCGGGCTGGGCCGGGCCGGGCCTATGCGGCCTGCAGCGCCGCGCCGCACCCAAACACGACTCACTGGACTGGCCTAGACTATTTGACCGCACGTAATCCACTTGTGGGTCATGCAGCCGTGATGTAGCCTAGCCCGGCGAGCTCTGGTGATTTGTATTGAGGGGCCGCCCGGCCCGGCACGTCCCGGCGGCCCCTCGAGTCGTGAGGGCGTGGCGCGGCGTGGCGCGCGGCTACGACGCCACCGCGCCGTGGGAAATGATGTGGAGCGCGGGGAGTGTCATTATGGGTACGCGGCGTGCTCTAGTATCTCGCCCCGCCCCGCCCGCTGCGGCGCGCCCGCACGAGTGGGAAATAAAACTCCAGGGTGTTGCCGGTCGCTTCGTTGTCGTCGTCGGGGTGCGTCGAAGTGTCGCCGCGTCGTGACACTACGTCACGTCCGGCGCGCCGCGTGTCCACCGCGCACCGAGCCTAGTTACGCCCACCTTTGTCGCGAAGGCCGAAGGCGGCCCGGCCGAGGAGTATATAGTATAGTACAGTGAGGGGTGACCCCTAAATGTCCCTGCTGTCCCGCGGCGGGGCGGGGCGGGGAGGCGCGTTACCGAGCGTACCTCGCCACCTCGCGGACGGCGGGCACGGGCTGCCACGGCCGCTCGCGACGAGTACGGCCCCGGCCTGCCTTCTCTCCCGGCCACCAAAGGGTAACAAAGGGCACATCACCAATTTGGTCCGAGTAATCGCCGTGCCTGCTGCTGCTGCTGACTGGGCCGCCGACCGACCGGCCGTCCGAGTGTTGGCGCTCCTGCTGGAGTTATTTTCGTCATTTTTATTTTTTTTGCGTCCCGGAGTTCGCTGCTGCAGCAAAGGCGGCTTTGGAGATATGGCGGTGGGTGTACAAGGCCAGTGCGCCCCCCCCCCCCTCCCCACCGCTCGCGCTCCGCCGGGCGTTTCGTTTCGTTTTGGTGATTCATCACGACGCTTCGTTATCGTCTTGTTGTGTTACTCCACTCGGCTACCTAGTGCCACAGTGACTCTATCTCTTAGTCTCGCTAGCATTGTCGTTCCTCGTGTTTTTTTTTTCGGCGTTGTTGTTCGTTTTATTTTCGGCGTGGCCTTGGCGGGTGTCGCTCGCGGTGCGGCGCGGCGCGGCGCGTCCTGACCACAGTCAAGCCGCGGGTACGTCACGTCACGTCCTGAGGACGCGGTGCGCGGCCTGCTCGAGGGCTTTTGCCCGCAGCGCTCCAAGGCCACGAACTACCTGCGGAACTCGTCCGAAGCGGCGGACATCACAGAGTACACACGCACGCGCACGCACGCCTTGGAGCTGGGCAGGGCGCGAGTAGCGATGATGCAAGGTGGGCGCCCTGCTGTCCGCGCCCCGCCTCGCCCGGCCGAATGGTCCCATGTGGAGGGTGCATGCTGACCGGCTGATAAGATACTTGTGTGACATCCCCCCCTCCCCCCGCGCCGCCCCCCAGTGAGACCGTCTGGGCGCAGGAAATGACCGCCACCGGCTCGGAGCTTGTTTCTGAGCGGCTGGCGCGGCGGGGCGGGATAGCTTCTGTATTTACTCCGGGCACAATGACTTCATTTGCATTGTTCGGAAAGTGATGACGACCATTATGGAAAGGAAAATATAAACACAGAGGCCCGGGCCGGCCCAGCCCCAGGACGACGCGAAGACCCCTGTGCGTATATACGCGCGCGCCGGGCGCGGCAGAAGGGGGGGTGAAAAAGGACCCTTCCCTTTTGCAAAGCGGCAACGAAAAGAATGAGGCGAAATTGCTCGGCCCGAACAACCTTTCCAGTTCGTCATGTTTGTCGTGGGGCCTCCCCGTCCCCCGGGCCCCAGGGGCGCACCGGGCGCCGTTCTTTGTTCCCGTCATGAAGATGGTGGCGGTGGCGTCTTTGTTTTGTTTTGGGAAAGCAATCTCTGCCGGCATCACCGGTGGCCGGGCCAGGGGCCCAGCCGGACGGCGCGGCGCGGCGCTCCCGCGCGCCCGATGGGGCGGGGCGGGGCGGGGCGGGGTGGGGCAGGGCGCGGCGGGGTGACATGAGGGCAGGACGTTGCGGAGGCCAGAATGAAATGAGGTGCAATTCGTCACTCATCAACTTGTCGCCTCGTTCATTGCGGCCCCCCTCCAGGGGGGCGGGCGGGGTGCCTCGGTGGGGCCCGGCCCAGAGGTCCATGCACCGCCCCGCCCCGCCCCGCCGCTCCGTCGTGGGCCAAGGTGATGGGCCGAGCTTGAAGGGCGAATCAACTCTGGCCCGGGAGGGAAGGGGGCAGGGGCGTGGCTCATATAGCAATTTCTTTCCTCGACTGTAGATGGCGTGGCGTGCAGATCTGAACCTGAGATAAACCGGCTGCAGCTGGACGCCCGCGTGTCGCCATTGTGCACGCCAGCTGTACTGGGCTGGGCTGGGCAGGTGTCCCGGGCCGAGCCGAGCCGGGCCGAGCCGAGCCGCGGTCCCCGTGCAGTGCAGCTCGTGCAATAGTTCGTTCACCTGGCTCCCTCGCGCTGCTTCTCTCTCCCTCTCTCCTCTCTCTCCGCTCCTCTCTCTCCAGCTCCGCACAGCCCTCGCGCAATGGTTGCGAAATTAAAGGGCCGTCATTTTTCCCCGTCTGGTCCCCTCGGCGGCATGTGTTTTAAATTAGCACATATTTCGCTGCGCTCGTGAGAACTGGCTTTGACTGGTGTGGCTTGATTTGAACGATACAAAAAAAAAAAAAAGTGTATGGTGTAATACGCCTAGCCCATGTGTTCCTGTGCTCTGGTTTTGTCTACAAAGTAGCAGAGCAGCAGCGGCGCCAGCTGTCGCCGCCCGGCCGGCTGGGTCCCTGGCGGTGCGTCGGCTGCTAATCTAGATCTGGTCTGCAAATGCTAACTGTTCCGTCAAAAAGAGTGGTAGCGGCCAGGCGCAGCGCCCGCTCGCCGCCGCGCCTGATATGCAAACCGGGCCTGCGCCGCGCTGGCTGGGTGAGAGGGGGCAGACAATGGTGTGTGTGTGTGTGTGACCCACATTAAGGTCACAGTCACCCAGTCTGCAGTCTGTCCCGCGCTGTCTCTGCGCCCTGAAACAAATGCATAATGCAGTGAGTTAAATTCTTGGCCATTTGAAGCCGGGGTAGCGGAACGGTTCCGCCGGGTCGGATTGGTCCGGACTGCCGCCAGGGCGGACGGGCGGGGGCCTGACGGTCCGAGGCCCCCCGTCGAACATGATTGCCTTTCCCTGGGGAAAAAAAAATTCACGAATCAGAGGAGCGGACCCATCACACGATGTGCACGAGAGGTCCCTGCCGTGTACAATCACATTTTTGTTTTTCCATTCCATCAAGCGTGCATCACCCCATAACGAGTCCATCTTGTGCGTGCGCCAGTTTTATTATTCGTAATGACACATTAACTGCCGGCCGAGGCCCCGAAAATAACGCCACATCAACCGCCGGGGAGGTCCGCGCGCGGAGTTCACTTTTCCCCCTTATGTTAAATTTTGTCCTCTTAAGAAAACTTTACAAAAGTTCAAAAAAAAAAAAATCAGGAAAATTAAGAAAAATTCACGACATTTATTCGCCAAAATTCAAGATTTTTTCGCACTCGGGTCCCATGTCCCGACACGTGTGTCTGAGCCCACCCGGCCTCTCATTCAACGACCCGACGAAACACTACCTCTGCCGTCTCTGTGTGTTCCAGAAACGGAGCGGGCGGCAATGGCATCTTCGCGAGGCGGCTCGATTTCAGCTCCTTCAACGTGCTGCCCAGGCTCAAGATCAACTCCTACCAAGTCAAGGTGAGTGGAGGGCACGGCCCACGGCTTATTTTTTGTTTTTTTAATCGTAGTTAACTCGGATAAGGTATACAGTGAAAGAGGTTTGGCTGGCATAATCAATGTTTTATTCTTACAACTAATTTTTATGAGCTATTGCAGCGCGTTAGTGTTGTCTGGCCACCAGATAGCTAACGCGTCAGCTATAGTACCACCTAATATTTTTTCCCTGGGTGGAGCGGGGCGGGGCGGGACGAATAGCTTCTCTTCACGCCATAACGCCGTCCCTTAAAAACGGTAAAAATCGTCTATTAGCCCGCGGCGCTGCGCGGCACGGCGGAGTCGAACCGTAAACCGGACTCGAGCAACGTAAACCCCGGCCATTGTTCGAACGGCGGCGTTTCGGATCATATCGTATACGTGCGGGAGAAAACGTTTCGGGGGCGGGGCGGGGCGACGGCGGGACATTTGTGGACCGTCTTTACGACTTGTCACGGGGGACGTAAAGCAAGCCACTGGCCGAGCCGAGCTGTGCAAAGGGCCGCCGGCCCGGGCGGGGGCACCGGGTGGGGCGCTGCAGGCGGGGGCGTTGGGGGTGGGGGCTGGACGCGCAGCAGACGGTGCATGTCAGCGGATTAGCCGCGTCTCGCCCGCCCCCCGCAGGGCCCAGCACGTGATGTGGCGTCGCGTAGCGGAGCGGAGCAGCTGATCCCTGTTCCCACTGCTCCACTAGCGTCACTATGTAGCACGGCCCCGCCCGGCCGAGCCGTTTCTTTTCCCTGCTCTGTGCCATGGACGCCATCGTGCAGTGAGCTTTTTATTTTATTTATTTGTCTCGCCAGCTGGCAGAGAGGAGAAGAGGGGAGGGGGGGAGGCGTCACCGACGCGCATCTCCAGCCGCCGTCGCCCTTCTCGGGTCACTGGGCCCTCGAATGGGATGACGGCGCGCGGCGCGCACGCCTCGTGAAGGGCGTGCCGCGGGCGGGGCGGGGCGGGGCGGGGCGGCACAGGACGGTCTGCTAATTTGATTCAGAGTACATAACACCCTGCTGCCGTGCGTCTGCCCGCCCGCCCGCCGCCACTGTATACTTTGTATACGCGTACGTTACGCAAAAGTCCATTTTCGCCCACCTGTATGCTTGTATGTCTGCCCGTGAGTGTGTGTGTGTGTGTGTGTGTTGTCGCTTCCTTACGCAACACACTTGAACCCTCCCCTGGCGGCTGCCAGGTGCCGCGCCGCGGTGCGGTCGTTGCTCCCGGGTCCAAGCCCAGGGCCCCGGGCGGAGCCCACGGCGGGCACGCTTCGCGATTGAAATGTCAACCAGCCCATGGCCGCCTGCAGCTGCGCGGCGCGGCGCGGCGGCGGCAGGGCAGCTTGCCCGCCTGCAACGCGTCGCTGGGCCCGGGCCCGGGCGTGGCGGGGTGCGGCGGGGCCCTCGCTTTAATGCCCCTCCCTCTCCTCAGCAGCGCCCCAATGTATGCGCCTGGGCGCACTCCATTCAGCGCTCGGGGCCCGGGCCCGGGGGGCCGTTGTGCCAGCCTGCCCTTCACGTCAACCTCGCGCGACCAGCGCCCGGGCCGCCCGGCCCGGCCCGGCCCGGCTCCGCGGTGTAGAAACGTTAGCGCTCGTCAGTGTTGGCGTAGGTCGCGGTGCATTGTGGGCTCGCTGTGCTGTCTGTCTGGTCGCGCCGGGCCTGCCGCGCTGCGCAGTCCTGCCCCGTCATGGCCTAGGTCTGAGGCCGTGACTGAGAGGCGCTTTCAATTTCCGCAGATTGCGTCCAGAGATAATGACGGCGGGGGAAAATGGGGGAAGGGAGGGGGGAGGATCAATGTCCCCTGCCCTGCTCTGCCCTACGCCGCGGCCGGCCGGACACACGCCACGCGGGGACGCCGGCCCCACCGCGCCACACCTCATTTGTCATAATCTGTCCTGACCCGGGCGAAGCCCGAGCCTAATGCTTCACTCTTCGTCAGCGGGGAACGCGTGGCGGTTTGCCTACTGCCAGGAGTGCCCCTTCGCGCCGCGGCGGGCGACTACCTTAAAAGTTGAAGTTTTGTTTTAGAAGAAGAAAGTCCATAAAACCTGGACCCGGGCCTGCGGCTTCGCCGCCCTTGTGTCACCTCGGCGGTGTATGAGTGTGTATGTATGGAGAGCACGTCTTGGCGGCTCGTCTCCAACTGCAAACACCGTGACATGTCATTATTTGCAGAATATTGGGTTGAAGAGCGAGCGGAGGGGAGCGGAGTTGATGGTAAGGAGCCAGGGGCGCCTCACGACTCTAGTCTCAGCGCGGGGCTCAAGGCCGCGTGTCGATGGTGTTGGCGTCGTCTTGGTCGTTGCCTTCCTCTCCCCACGCCACCATCCCTCTCTCTCTCTCTTTCTCTTTCTCTCCATATCCTTCATCTCTCCATCCCTATAGTAAGCCGCCGGCCGTGCGCTGGGCCGCACGAATAGCAACCTCACGAGCTTGGCAGGTTGGCCCGCCGAATCAGCTCGGCAACAGAACAGAGAATGGAGACGGATGGAGCTGCTAATGACTCAGACTCCCCCCTACCCCCCTCCTCACGGGTTGGGGTAGGCCTCGCGGGCCTCGCCTCACGGCCGGGCCGCGCCATACTCCCCGTAGGTGTGCTCGTTAGTTACGACGGACGGAGCCGTGCGAGTCTGATGGCCGAATAAAGTTGTGAGCTGGGCTGGCTAGGCGGCGTCGCGTCGCGACGGGCGTCGAGGACACCCTGCTCAGACCAGATCTGGGAGAACACCCACGCCTCTATCCCTCGCGCGCCCAGCTGCCGTCTCTCTCCGACCAGAGCAGCAGGACGGGAGCCTCGCTCACCTAAAGGAAGGAAGTGTCACAAGGACGGGGAGCTCTCTAGCGCTGCCTGGGGCCGGGCGGCGCGGGGCGAGTCTATAGCCGGCCGCCGGCCCTTTTTCCTGTCTCGGACCGGTCCGACCCGGTCACGTTTCTTTGCAGGACCTTGTAACGTCGCCTAGCGCGGCTCGACGGCGGCCACTCTGCCTCCCGCGGCTTCCTCCTCGGGCCGGGCCGGGCCGCTGTGCTCTGCTCGGCTTTAGCTCGGCGCGGCACGGCGAGCGCGCTGCAGCGTTGCGATAGGTTATGGTCTATCATGGCAACAAGCGCCTAGAAATAGCGCCTCCTCCTCCTTCCCCGGCGCGCCCCGCCCCGCCACCGCCTTGAGCCGCGCTGGTGCCGGGCCGTGCTGGCTGTTGCCCTTGGGGGCCGCGGCTAAGCGGGGAGGTCCTCACCGGCTGCCGGGGCCGCACCGCGGGCCGTGGGGTGGCCGTGAGGCTGGGACGGGACGTGCCGAGGCGGGACGGTCCCTGCCTGCGGCCCGCCCCGCGCTCCACCTCCACCCGCCCCGCCCTGCCCGCGCTACTTGTTTGGCTCCGTCGACACTGCTGCTGCTACTGCCGCCGCCCTGTCGGCTGCGCAGTGCACCGGCCTAGGCACTCACATGCGCCGCCGGGCCGGGCCGGCGCGGCGCGGCGCTCCTGTGCTCTAGGCGGCGAGCGCTGTTGACCTAGGTTGCGGCCGCTACGCCCCGCGCCTCCGCTCCGCCCCGCCGCAGACCAGTCATGCCTCCTCCTCCTGTTCCTCCTACTGGTCTTCCCTGAGCTACAAGTACAAGACCGGAGCGTTATTGCTCTGCCCTCGCCACTCCGTTCCGTCCGCAGCTCCGTGCAGTTTTCGAATTCAGATCACACAGGGCGTGTCGTTCCGATTTCCTTAATGGCACACTTGAACTGCGGGTGTAATAGAAAACGCGTATGGTAATGCGGGCTTGCCTGGCCGGCCCGGCCCCGGCCCCTAGAGTAGTCCGGCCTGCAGCACCACTGCTAGTTGTTTGCTGTTACAAGGGGTACTTGTGTGTTGTCGAGCGGCGGTGTGGCGCGCTACGACGTGGTGCTCGGATAGGTAGGGTAGGGCAGGGCAGGCGGTGGTGCCTGACAGTTGACGCTCACGTCGCTGCTGATAGCACTTCAAGGCTAGGCCCGTTCCGCCCCACCCCACCCCATCCCACCCCACCCCGCGCGGCACTGACGCCTGACTGCACGACTTTGGCTGTTTCCTGTCTTTTTACGACCCCCTCTCCTACCCCCGCGGCTTCCACCCGCACTCCTGCCTGCGGTGGGGCGGGACGCTCCCTCGTGGTGGCGCGGCTCGTCGCTGTTCACGTTGGCTCCCCGCCCGGCCCCGCCCCGCCCCGCCCAGCCCTGCGGTACGTGCGGTAGGTCAGCCGCTACTCCGTCCGCGGGCCGAGCCTCAACGGGCCTGCAAGTGTGCATGTGTGTAAGAAAAATTCACTCACCTACAAGTGCGCGAATAGTGGCCAGTACGGAGACACTAGACTCGTGCGCGCGATGCCCCAAAACAGCAGGCAGTGTACAGGTGCCAATTATAGCTTTGTGAGGATTAAAACCATCGGCTTGGACGGGGCGACTGATGGGACGGCGGAGATAACGGGGACTCGCGCTCCTCGACGCATAAATTCCCAATCTGTCGGTGCGCAGCGCGGGGATAGGGAATTCTAGCAGCAGCAGCAGGCGCCGCGGTGTGGATTTTTATTATTATTTTTATTTTTGGTTCTGTAATCGGGTTTCTGGATCGCGTTCTCTTCCTCTCCCCCACACACACTCAGCTTTTTTCCCCCTCTTCATTTGGGGAGAGAGATGTGTTTACCGCTGGGCGGGGCGTGTGTTGCCGGCGGAAGCGGAGAGAGAAAGACAGAGCGAGAGCGTGTGTGTGTGTATGTTGGAGAGGAGGAGGAGGGGGGCGTCGGAGAGGGGAAAAAGAAACCACGGTTTTGAATTTGGTCTGGGCCCAGCTGCTGCTGGCTATGTTGCCCGAACTGTAACTTGCCGTTCGCGCTGAGTCGACCGGCAGGCAGGCAAGCCTGGCCAGGCCGCGCGGGTCGGTCAGACCGCTTTTTGTTGTTATGGTTTTAGGCCCGGCCGGCCGGGACAAGGCGGACGGAACGGTCGACCGGGCAGTTTGAGGCGAACCACAGGCCGCTGAGGTCGGAACACCGCCTCCTTTTGTTTCACGTTCCTTGTAATACCAAGAAGCAGGCGCGCAACAAGAGCGCGCGCACACACACACACACACACACAAGCGGCGGTCGGCACGCGCGTGGGTGTAATAAAACTGAGTAGCCACGACTTGTTTTGGGCTGCTTTTATCAATCAGGGAAGCTAACAGGTGCGGGGCGCTCGGGATATTACCATATCAGCCGGGTCCGTCTGTCTGCTGGTCTGTCTGTCTGTCTGTCTGTCTGTCTGGCCGCCACGGCCAGGGTTGGCCTGCCTGCCTGCGGGGGCGGTTTTCTTTAGCGACGCACCGCTGACCGCCTTTAATCTGGTAATCTGCATGCATTACGCTTCTTGGACCCCGGCCCGGTCCGGTCTCCTCCACGGTCCGACGGCGTGGGGAGGGTCGGGGTCGGCCCGCCACTCGGAGTGGCAAGTTTTAAGAGGTTTAAGATCCCCGCTTTAAGTTGTTGTTGTTTTCGTTTTAAGGGCGAACGGCCCCATCGCCCTCGCGGTCGATATAAGTAAAATACACTCTTGGCAGCAAAGGAAGATTGTAAGGGACGGAGACGTCAGGCATGTGGGACGATGGCTGTGGGTGGCAGAAAAGTAGGCAATAAGGAGCTTCCGCGCCCGCGTACTAGGCAACACGTGAGCACGGGTGCGTGCATGTTGCCTAGTAGCGAGGCGGAGAAGCGGCCCGCCTACTCCACTCTGCTTGGCTCTACCGTTCTGGCAGGCCTATAGGGAGGCTTCAGAGGCGACCTGGGTCTCTTACAAGGTTCGCACTGGTCCCAAGCCTAGGTGCGGGCTCGGGCGTCCCGGACCGACACATCCTCTGAGCCGTGGAGCCGCGGCGAGGCGAGCCGCCCGCATCCTGCGGGAACCTGCAGCGGTGGGGCGGGGCGGGGCCGGGCCGGGCCGGGCCGGTGCCATGTTTATGCCGACTTGTTGACACTCGTCTCGTCTCGTTTGCCCAAGGCTGGGAGGCAGCTCTGGCCTGCCCCGCCCGGCCCGGCCCGGCTCCGAGGCGCGCCAGACTGTTTTCGGACCTTTCTTTTTATGTATTTATTTATTTATGAAATTTGTGGTTTAGACTGCGCTGGACAGCTTGCGCGCACGCACGCAGGCCCCGGCGCAGACACGCCCCCCTCTCTCCCCGCTCCTTTTTACCCCGAGGAGAGTGATGTAAACAAACCGGGGAGGCCGAAAATGGGCCGCCGCGGCGAGTCATCGGGTAAGGGAAGGCCGGCGCTGGCGCTGGCTGGCGGCCGCGCTGCTCTGGTCGGGGGCGGGGGCGGCCACGGCTGTACGGCTTGTGGAGGTCGGGGGCTGGGTGGGGTCATTGCGCCAAATTACCGCTGCGCCACGCCCCGCCACGCCACGCCGTGTGATGGTTCGTTTATGTGGGAATTACGTGATGGCTCTGTAGCAACAGTCAGCGGTCGGCGACCACCGTGCGGGGGGCGGGGGTCGGGGGCCGGGGACGGGGTGGTCGCGACGGCAGGATAGCGTGCTGCGGCGTGAGCGGTGACCAGACGGGACGGGCGAGATTCGTTGTGGCGTGCGCGCCCCGCTGTACTGTGCTCTGGCCTGGCCTGGCCGGGCCTGGCGTGACGCGCAGCAGACTGATGGCGTGCCATGTAGAGCGGCGGGCCGGGCCGGGCCGAGCCGGGCTGGGCCGGGGCCAGGACGCCACAGGGGGCTCCCCTGTTGCAGTCGCGGGTCATTTCCATGATCCATCTATCCATCTCTCGCCGCCGCTGCCGCCGCCGCCACAACAGCGGCAGCAGCAGTCAGCTGGGTGTTGCCATGGGTCACACTGACTGCGGGGCGCGGCGCGGCGTGGCGCAGCCGAGATCTATTTTTACGCGCGGGGCGCGGCGTGGCGCGGCGTGGCGGCATAGCTTGGTCGTCCCACCGCCGCGACCGGCTACGCCGCGGCGCAGCGCGCTGCTCGTCGGTAAACATTATCGATAAATTCCGAATGGAAGAAGGAGGTGGCTGCCATGTGTGTGTGTCAGATAGAGAGAGAGAGAGGGAGGGGGAGAGAGAGAGAGAGAGAGAGAGAGAGGGAGGGAGGGACGAGGGGGACGGAAATATATATGAAAGCTGCCGGTGGGTGAGTGAGTATCGTGGCATGTGGGGTCCCGGCGGCAGTGCGCCCCGTGGAATTTGTGTGGACGGCCCGCTCCGCTCTGCGCTTGTAGGGCCGAAACCGCTCCGATATTGTGCGTCCGGTGCCCATAGCCGGAATGCCGACCATCCTTACAGGTTCACGTATTTTCTATCTCTCTCTCTCACCCTCTCGTCATTTTTATTATTTGTCGCACCGTCAATCGGAACGGAATTGGAGGCGTCATTGGTGCGCGATAGCGGCGCGTTTGTGGGGTCTTCCGAGCAGCCCCGCCCCGCCCAGGGCCAGTACGAAGTGAATGGGGCGCAGTTGCCATGCGGGGCGGGGCGGGGCGGGGCGGGGCGGGGCGGGGCGGGGCGGAGCGGAGCGGTCCCCCTGCTTTACTGCGGGCTAGCCTAGCCGGCGCGGCGCGGCGCGGCGCGGCTGTGTTGCCGCTGTCCTGCAGCCTGGCCTACACTACGACCCTACCGCTCTGCGGCCCGCTGCGCTGCGGCTAACCTGCAGGGGCGGTCCAGGCCAGGAGGCCGGTGGGGCCTGGCCTACGTGACTCCGACCCCGCAGCCTGCGCGCCACGCCGCGCCACGGTCAGATACGGGACAGTGCGAGTGCAGGCGCGCGGGCCGGGCCGGGCCGGGCGCGGCGTGGCGTTCGAACACCGGCAGCAGCAGCGCTGCGAAATGGGCGGGCGTGGCGGAGGCCTCCCGAAATAGGCTGGTACTGGCACTTAGGACCCGGGCCGGGCCGCGCCACATGCTGCTGTGTGGGGGGTGGGGCCTCCAGGCGGCCGGGCCGGGCCGGGCCGCGAGCAGGGGGGCGGAGGAGGTTGAGGCCCGCACACCGAGCCGCTTTTGAACTTCCATAGCGGCGCCAAAACGCTGCCCGGCCCTGCCTGTAGCCGACTGTTTCGTGGAGCGGAGTGATCCTGATAGCGCAGAGTGCGACAAGGACAGAGATATCGGAATCGGTCGGGCCCAAGGTGTGGTACTGCGGTGGCCCACAGGAGGCCTCGTGGCCCAGGGCCGGGCTCTGCGGTGGCCTGCGGCGGCGCCCCGCGGCCGGCCGGCCGGACTGTCCTTGCGCGCGGTGGTGCAACTCGGTACATTGGAAAGGGATTTGGCAACCTCGCCCCGCGCGGGGCGGGGCAGGGCGGGGTCCTGCGGTAAGTGCAAGTGAGAGAGTTAATCGCCCTTGTACTTTCCTATGGCGCTGCCTTGCCGTTTTGGAGTGTGGGTCCGGCCGGCCGGCGGCTGGAGCTCCCATAGGCTCTGCGGAGCACTGGCCGTGCGGACGCGGTGATGCAACGCGTCCTGCCCGCGGCGGGGTAGAGGGCAGGGCGCCCCGCCCCGCCCCGCCGGCCTGTCGCGTGACGGCCTCCTTATTTAAGGACGGGCGGATGCGCCCTCGAGGACCCCGCCCCGCCCCTTACAGCCTCCACGCGCGCGCGCTTTCATTTCCATCTCAGTGAAACTCTCCCCCCCCCCCGGCCCCCTGCCCCGCGGTTTGCAGCCCCTCTGCAGTCGTAAACCGGGCCGGGCCATCCGCCGGTTATAATACGGTCGCGCCGGCGTGGCGGGTCGTGGCGGGGCGGGCACTGTGCCTGCACTCTGCTGTGTTGGGCTAGGGCGCCGGTGCTGCCTCCCCTCTCACCTGAGAGCGCGGGGCAGGGCAGGTCGCGCCCGGAAGTAGGCACCCACGCGCGCCCGGCCAGGCCAGACCGGAAGTTTGGGCGGCGGCGCGTAGACGTAGAGTTCACCGGGCCCGCGCCCCGCCGCCCCGCGAGTAGTATAACTGCCCGGCCCGCGTACCCGCATCACCGTGGACGTGCAGAGTGGCTGGTGGCCAGCCCAGCCCTCCGCTACACTTAATTTTTTCTAAGTGAACCACGTTGTTTTAAAACAACTTTAACGTAGAAGTTCGAAGCCTGAAACAAAAATTCTTGAATTGTTCTGTTTCAAAACCAACGCGCAATCTGTTTGAATATATAATTGCAACAGTCCTGTCTGAACAACCAAGGGATTTTTTTTTCAGTGCAGGCCGACCCTATATTTCTGGTGCGCGCACCACCGCCGACCCTCCGTCATTCCCCCGGCCGTAGGGCTGTGCTGTGCTGTGCTGCGGGGCCGAAGGGGGGGCGTTAGGGTTGTATCGATCCTGGCGGCCCTGCCGTACTGCATCCTCGGTTGTGCCACCCTCGGCGGGGCGGGGCGGGGCGTTATGCCCGCGCCACCCCAACGCCGTCCGGATGTGGCCGCGCTGCGCCCCGACATAATCGTAGCGCCAAATGTCTTCTCCCCGGCGGGGGTGGCGGGGGCGCGCCGCCCCTCCCCGCCTCGCCCTGTAGACGCAGGCCGCGGGGACGTGTGCGTGTGCAAATTTCGCCCTCGTCCGGCCATCAGAAACGGCCGCGTCGTCGCCGCCCTTCCCCTTGCTCTGCCTGTAGAAATGCCGGCCGTAGCCGAGCAGCTCCTCGTAGCTGGGAGCTCTGACGTAAATCAGTGGCCTCTGCGGCGTATCCCCTCGCAGGCGCTGTTGGTGCTGCTGCTGCTGCTGCTTGTTGTCAGGGTCCTGATAGATGGCTGGGCACGAGTTCTTGTTCTGGGCGTGCTGGGGCTGAGCCGAGGCGCCTGCTGCTGCTGCTGCTGAGCTCGCGGCTGAGCTCTTGTGCGGTGCTGAGCAGGACCGCGGCGCGGCGCAGCGCCACGCCTCGTCAGCCGCGCAGCGCCACGCCACGCCAGGCGGCGCCACCCGACGAAACGACTGGCGGCGCAGCATGAATATTCAACGCCGCTCATCCAGAAGAGGGAAACGCGCCGCCGCGGGTCGCGTGGGCAGGGCAGGGAAGGGCAGGGCAGGGCAGGGGGCGGTGGCGCTCAGCCGCACTCGCTCAGCCGCACTCGCTCAGCCGCGCTCACCTCGGGGCCCGTGGGCCGTGCCGTGCCGCGGCGGCGCGCTTGAGGTGGTCAGGAGGGGGCGCCGCGCCGCACCGCGCCGTCCGTGAGGAGGCGGAGGGGCCGCGTCGCGTCAGGCCATCTGTCGAGCGTCGAGCGCGCTTACGTCCATGTCTGTAAGCCCGCTGCGCTGCCCTGCGCCACTAAGCCCTGTCAGGCCAAAAGTGTGGAAATCATTTTTCGCACACCCACTGCAAGTGAGTGAAAAATACGCACCATTCGCGTACATCTGGATTTTCAGTTTGTGGTCGCCCCGCACTAGCTGGCGGCGCGGGCCGGGGACTTGCGAACTGCTGGAAGAGCGACGTGTTGTTTTCTTATTCAGCGCGTGTCAAGCCGCAGAAAATCGTGTGTAAATTATTGGCGCGGCCTCCGCGGGCGACGCGGTGCGGTGCGGGTGCGGGTGCGGTGGGGCCCGCGGGCCGCGAGCCTCTGCGCGGCGCGGAGCGGAGGATGCAGCTCAGCCTGTGGCTTGTGGGTCAGATGCTGCGTCTCGTCTCTTCTCGTCTCGCTCTGGTCTCCTTGCGCGGAGCGTGTTTTATTCATGGCCGGGTCGGGCCGGGCAGGCTCACCTCCGCGCGTTCTGTGCGTGTGCAACCTCCCCCTCTCCTCCCCGCCGAACAAACCACTCGCCAAAGGTTTCATGTCCCTCCCGCTCTTATTTATTTTTTTCTGTTCACCAGTTTTCGCGTCGCGCGCGCGTCCCAGGCGCGCCTGTTTTTGCGTTTTCCTCCATATTCAAAGGCAAAAAGAGCTTCTCAGTTGGGCTGGCCGGACGGACGGATGGCACATCGACATTGACGCGGCAGTTTGACGTGTGTGCATAATTTAACGCGGAGCCCTCGGGATGATCGGCGGGGCGGAGCGGGGCGGGGTGCCCGTATCCCCCAGAACCTTTAAATATTTGATAGCTGATGGCTTTGTCTGCCTCTGCGCGCGGTCCCGAGCTAGGCTTGCGTGCCCCGCCCCGCCCCGCCGCCGCCAATGTCCACTTTGAGACGCGAGTAGTACGAGGGAGAGCCATATGCAGAGGTGTTCCAGTTGATGATGATGGAGATAATGACTGTGAGGCCGCTGCACCTCTCACGACGGTCGTTGTGCTCTGCGATTCTAAACGGGCTGCTCCATGACCGTGGGCCGGGCCGGGCCTGGCCGTGCCGGGCGGACTGATCCTGGAGCCTGCTGAATGTGCGCAGCTCCCACTCACCGGAGGAGTAAAAGGGAGGGAGTATGCTCGGCGGGGCGCGGCGGGGCGCGGCGCGGTGCTTGAAAGAAGCCCCGGCCCTGGCCCTGCCGCGCCGCGCCGCGGCGAGCCGAGCCATCCGACCCGTACCAGCTCATGCGGTGTGTGCTCCTGCCTGGGCCTGGTTACATCGTACGAATAATGAGACCCTACACACTTTGAAGCACTCGGTGCGCCCCGCCTAGTTTTGACCGCGATGCGAGAGCACGAGTTTTCCTCGGGGGAGGGTTAGGAGGGGCGTGGGCGTGGGGGTGGTGGTGCTGTGTTCGGCTAGTGTTGCCACGCCGTTTTGCGCGGCGCTAGGGATGGGAATCGGATCTGTTGATGACGGCTGGCGGGCCGGGCCGGGCCGTGGCGTTCAAAGGCGGTTTCCAGTAATTGGCGCAGAGCGGGGCGCGTGGTAGCGGCGAGGAACCGTGCGTGGAGCCAAGGTGAACCTAGCGAGCCCCTGTATTATATAGGCGAGGTTGGAATCGCGTCACGGTGCGGCACTGACTGTGCGCACTGCCTATTCTCCTTGCTGCCGGACGCATGCTCTTCCAATTTTTTTCCCGTTCCTTTTTTTTTTCTCTCTCTCTCTCCCCTTCTTTTGGTTGTGCGGCGATTGGAGGTGGCAGTCGGAGGGAAAAGGTGGTGTTTGTTGTTGTCTCGGCCTCGGCCGTTGCTCTAGGTCATGGTTGCGAGTGAATGCCGGCCGGAGGACCGCGAGGGAGCGCTGCTGCCATGTCGTTTCATTGGAACCTTTTCTCGCCACATGACTTTCATTATCTCGACAATGTTTTTTATTGCCTCTATTCAGCCCACACGGTCCGCTCATAAACCTCGCGCCCGGGGGCATTGGATCCGGTTACGAACTGTCGTGTTTTGGACCGTCAAACAAACATAATTATTATTTTTTTCTCTTTTCTTTTTTTTGTGCCGAGCTCAGCTCTGCAGCGTGGTCGGATCCGTTTTACGACTTTGGGGGAGGGGGGCGGAGACGCGACGGGAAGGGACCGGCGTCGAATGGGTTGCCTAGCCGCGCGGCGCACGGTGGTCCTACTGGAAAGCGACGCCCGCGAAATCACGCGGAGTAAAGGAATTCACGGTAGGGCGGGAGGGATTTAAAAGATTAAATTTTCCGACCGCTTTCGCTGTACCGTCTGTTACCCTTGCGTGCCCAGGGCCCAGGGCGGGCAACATTACCCCCCTCTGGCTAATCGAATTCTAGAGAAGCTTCGGACGTCGCCCTCCCCCCGCCGCGCCCGCCGTACTCGCCCTTATCGAACGGACGAATACTAACCTCGAATAACCCCTGCCCGCCCACAAAGGGAAACTCAGTGTCGGTGTGCGTGGTGGGGCGGGGCGGGGTGGGGCGGGCTGAGGCGAGGCGTGCCAGGTCGTGGCGTCTGGCGGCGTGTTGACACCGCGGTGTGACAGGTGTCGGCGGAGACGCGCGCGGAGTGTGAGGACGACGCTAGTTGGCGTGAGGTGGGAGGTGATGTGAGCAGCGCCGAGGGTTCGAGTCCCGGCGGTGGCGGCGGCCCGCGCCCGCTCGTGCGTCCCCTGATTGAGTTGTGCCGAATGTGTGCGCAACGAGTTTGCACTGTCTGCCTCTGCCTGCTGCTCCCGTGCTGGGCGCCCCGCCCCGCCCCGCCCTGCTGCCGCGCCCGCAGCACTGCCGCTGTGTGGGGACAGGGGGATGGATGTGTCTCGCCGCCTTTAGGGGTCGCACCGCCCCGCTCGCTGCCCCGCCCCTACCCGCGGTGCGGTGCGGTGCCGCGGGTAGGGGCGGGGCGGTCGTTGCCTCTGTCTGACACTCCATCTGGAGCGATGCGCCACGCCCATGGCCGCCGCACCGCGCGATTGTAATGCGTTTTGCGCTGCGCCCCGCGAGACGTGATTCGGAATAATTCTGGCGGTGCGTGCGGGCCGCGGCGGGGCGGGCGGCACCTGGCCGAGGAGCTTGCCACGCTGAGGGCGGCTGCGGGGTGTCTGACGCGCCCGACGAAAGTATCGGTTTGGGAGTCCCTTGTTCGCGCCCGGCCCGGCCCGGCCCGGCCCCGGACCTGCTCGCCGCGCACACCTGTAGTCCCAAAGTTCCGTTCCCAGACCGCACCGCGCTTGCAGCCGGGTCGGGGGAGAACTTGTGTGTCGCGGGGGCGGGGCGGAGCGGGGCGCGTGGATGACCTCTGCTGCCGCCGCCGGCCGCGCCGCTGTTGTGAAGGGGCGAAGTGGTCGAAAATGTGGTTTGCTGCGCGATGATGGAATTTGCGAACAAATGCCCTTAGTGGTTCGGTGCTGTGTGGGCCCGGGGGCGGGGGCGGGGGCGGAGTGGCAGCTGCGGAGCGGGGGGAGCGGCGGCGGGGAGGGGGCGACCCTTCAGCGCGCCACTATCAGGTTGGGCAGTACTGTACGTTTCGCTGAACAGCTCATTGAATGCCGGCCGGCTGCGGTCTGAGTTGGGCTGGGCCCCCGTGCTGTGCCCGCCCCTCCCCCTGCGCCCCACCCGGTAAAACTTGGACGAGGTGCGTCCGGCCCGGGGCCGCCCCGCCCCGCCCCGCCCCGCAGCAGTACGCAGCTGCTCGTCGAGTCGCCGGAGACAATGGCGCCGCGATTGTTTCTGTGTTTCGCCGTTTGCTCTGCGGGGTCAGCGCTCGGCTTGGCTCGGCTCGGCTCGGCTCGGCTTGGCTTGGCTCGGCCCGGCCGCAAACAGCAGACTTCGATTCCCTCTCGCTTCAAGGAGCAGGACACGCGCCGTGCCGCTCGCGTGTCGTCCTGGGCGGGGGGGCGGGGCGGGGGATGATCCCGGAGAATGGGAGGGCGTGCCGGTCGCTCCGCTCTCATCTTGCGGGTGCCTCGCCTCGCAGTGCCAGCCGCTCTCCACCCCCTCCCCTACTCGATCCCTCTACCTCTCGCTCTCTTTCTCTCTGTCTTTCGGCTCCTCCTGAATTGCAAAGGTTTCGCTCTTTGAGGTGAACTCCTGCAGGGGAGCGGGGCGGGGCGGGCCCACGGGGTGAGCTGTGACGCCAGACAGACAAGATGCTCCCCTTAGCAGACGAAGGAGCCGTGGCGTGGCGTGGTGGGGTGCTGCCGGGGGGAGGGGGGGGGGCGGAGTGCGGAGAGTCCCTAGCTTCACCTTCACGCTGGGCGTTGAGGGGGGTGAACGGCGCCAACTCAAAGGCAATGCCTGCCGGCGGGTGGTGGTAACGCATCACTGTAATTAAAAGTGTTATTTTACCTCTACGTCTCGGATTATGCGTGTTGCTGTTTGGGGCGGGTGGTGGGACCCAAGTTATTTTCCGTGGCATCGCGACCGTTGTTTTGTTTGCCGCTCCACAGTTCACAAACAGGGGCGCGCGCGCTAGCGTGACCCGCCCTGCCGCCCTCTACTGTACTGTACTCCGATGAAGTCATTGCTCGGTGCCCCCTCCCCTTCACCTCCCCCCCCCAACCCCTCTCCACTCGCGCGCACGCAACCGGCCCCGGACCCCCGCTCAAAGCGAAAGTGAAGAGTTTTGCGGCCCTTTGCAAAAATTAATTTTTCATGGCGACGTAGTTCTCGCGTGGCGCGCGACGGGGCAAGGCGGGAGGGACGGGTGCGAGGGGGGCAGTGCGGTGGCCGGGGGTGGGCCGCAGTGCCACCGTCCTGATGGCCCTTTAGAACGTCGGCGTCTTATCAGACGGAAGGGCTGGGAGGACGCCCTGAGCTCGCCGTCGTGAACGTCTGCTACCTGCTCCGCCCTGCCCTGCACAGTGTATGTCCTCCCCGTCAGTCTAGCAGGCGGCGACAGGAGCTCGGAGCCGGCTGGTCCCGCCCCACCCCGCCCGGGTCCTGCTGGTACCCTCGGCAGAGTGACGGGGAGTGTTTGAAAGGCGCTGCTTAAATAAAACAGCGGGGGATGAAATAGCCGCTGGGCTTGGGATTTACCTGGTGCGAGAGGGTGAGGGGAGGCGGGGGACGAGAGTGAGAGGCGGGGCGGGTCGACCTCCTGCGGTGTGTTGGACGGGGAACGGGGCCCACCCCGCCCCCGGCCCCGCCCCGCCCCAACCCACCCCACCGCACCGCACCGCGCCCGCGTATGTGTGCGGAGCAATCATCACGTCGATACCGTTCGCCGCGCTGTCCCTTGACCTCGCCGCCGGTGCGGGTCGGTCCACATGGCCCAGTGAGTGACGCTGGCGCTGGGTGGTCCTGGTCGATCTCACCCCCTCCCCCCACCGCCCTCCCCGCACACTCCTTATTCCGAACCATTGGCTACAACCCCCCCCCCCCCCTCACCGTCGAGCTTCGTCTGCTCGCTTTGAGCGACAGCAGCAGCAGCAGCAGCAGCAGCAGCGACCCCTCGACACTCAGACTGTACCCCCGTCCCTACCCCGCGCGCAATTTATTCAGGTGGAGTGTCTCCGGGAGGCCCTTGAGGCGCCGCCCCGCCGGGCCCCGCCGGCGCGGGCAGGCAGGCGGGCGTCCCGCTGTCGGGGACTTCCGCGCACACGTGCGATAGTCCGATAGCGGCGCAGCGCGCAGCCCGGGCGGGGCGGGGCGGGGCGGGACCCCTCGACAGGTCCCCGACCCGAGCAGTGCCCCCGCGGCACGGCCCTCCACCCCTACAGGAGGCCACACCCCGCCCCGCCCCGACCTCGCCGTCGGCCAAGAGGCCGAGGCAGTCCCGCGATTATCCCGCCTCAGTGCCGCCAACTGAAATTGGAACGTTTTTCGCTCGCTGCCATATCGCTTTCCGTGCGCGGGCGGGGCGGAGCGGGGCGGGGGCCGGGATAAGAGAGCGAGGCGAGCAGAGCGCGGGGAGGGGGACGGGGCGGGGTGGCGCTACCAACCTTGTCTCGTCTCCCCGACCGTGCTCTCTCGCACCAGCGGGTCGTTGGGAATGACATCAGCTCGCTGTCAACGTCGCGCCGCTGGGGCGCACAGGCAGGCAGGCGCCCGACCCCGCCCCGCCCGGGCCAGCGTCCCCCCGCCTCCCGCCGGCGCGGCACTCGTGTCTGGCTGTACTAACGCCAAGCTGTGTTTTGTGTTGCAGGTGTGTTTCGCGTGCGCGCCCCTGTGCCGGCGGTACGGCAGGGTGGGGTTGCTGAGTGAGTGAGTGAGTGAACAGTAAGTTTGGCGGGCAGTGGCAGTGGCGACCGTTGGGTTGGGACAGTTGCTGCTTTGGCCGTCTGGTCTCTCCGCCCCGTGGTTTGTGGTCAGCCCAGCCCCTGTCCACGACCTGCGGCCCCCACCCCGCCCGACCCGACCCGACCCGACCCGACGACGGTGACACACAGACACTGGCGGGCTTCGATCAGGCCGGGTAGGGCGGCAGCGCGCCGCGGGGGGTCGCCCCGCCCCGCCCCGCCCCCAGGGCACTCCTGGCTGGGCCCGCCAGGCACGTCACGCCCTGCCCCGCCCCCCCTCCCCGTCGGCCTTAGATAAGATTCCATTAACAATTCGGCTAAGCCACGCCGGCTCATAATGAATCTCCAACTCCCCTGCTTCGAACAGACAAGGGAGGTGCGCCCCGCCCCGCCCCTCCCTGCCCCTCTCCACTCCCAGTGCTCGATCAGCACTATAATTAAACGCGAAACGAGTTTGTCAAGCAGTGTTCTGCGCGTCGTGGCGTGGCGTGGCCCGGCGTCCTCCGGCGGGGCGGGGTGGGGCGGGGCGGGGCTGGGTGACAGGGCGAAGGCCCCCGAAAACTTACAGGGGACGCGAGAGAAGAGGTGCGTGGATCGGTTGGGCGATACAGAGAGCGATTCATCAGCAGCGGATTCCAAGGAAGTTGCTGGTGGTCGCCTCTCGTCGCTGCTCCGCTCCCACTGCGCGCCCCGCCCGCCCCGCCCGGGCCCTGCGGCAAGGGCGGCGGCCGAGGGGATGGCCCACCCCGCCCCGCCCCGCCCCGCCCCGCCCGGGGCTCCACTACCGACAGCCGGGCGGAAAATGGTGCGGCGCTACGCTACGCCACGCCGCGCGACGCCCTGCGGCGGGGAGCAGATCAAATGGGAAAAGGTGGCGTCGCCATGCTGACAGTGCGGGGGCCTGGGCTGCGAGGGGCTGCCGAGGCTCCCCTCCGTACCGCGGCCAGGTGAGGTGTGGTGAGAAGGCAATGTCAGCTGCCGCGCTGGCCGAAGCCCTGGGGGGTCGGGCCGAGCGCGGGCGCCCTTTCAAGTGTGTGAAATTTGTAGTAAATGTTCTACCTTCACTCGTCTAACTTTGCGAATAATAATTCACACACAAGTGTGTGACTTTAGCATACTTACTGGTCGCAAAATGTTATCGCGCCTCCCGCTCCCCCGCGCTACCCCTTGCTACTTTAGGTACTGTGTGCAAAGCTTATCGGCGTGGCGCCGGCAAGAGGAAACGCACGTACCTTTGCCAAAAGGAATGTGTGTTATTGCAGTATTTCAGCGACACCCTCTTTTATCGCGTGAATATTGTTTTCCCTCACGGGGGGTAAGCAGACAGCGAGTCAATTCATAATACTGGCCCGTATGGCACCGCCGGCCCCGCCGCTCACGCTGCCCACCCCCCGGGCCGCCGCCGCCCACCCCCACTCGGGCCGCCCCCCTGGCCGCCCCTCAGCCCAGCCCCTTGGCGCTGGCAGGAGGAGAGAGGGCTTCGAACTCGGCGCGACGGGGTACGGCAGGTCGGCGCGGCGCGGCCCCAGTGCGCCCCACCCTGCCCCCTCCTCTCCCCCGCGCCGCCCCCCGCGGCCCCCTCACCGCACACGCCCCCCGCGCTCCAGCCCGTCTGCCTGCCTGCTGAAGGTCGTTTCACCCTTGAATAAAATATAGGCCCCTCTTTTGTTTGTCCACAAGTGTAATATCTCGCTCGGGATTCGAGTTTTGAGCCTCGCGGCGGAATGAATGCGGACGGGGCCGGGCGGGGCGGGGCGGGGCGGGGCGGGGCGGGGCGGGGCGGGGCGGGGCGGGGCGGGTAGTCGGGCAGCTCCCGGTCCAGGTGCGGGTGCTCACAGAATCTCTTGCGCATATTTAGAAAATCACGTGTAGAATTTCGCCTCCTTTTCGAGAAGTAAAAGTTGTCTGCGACAGACGAAGGGTTGAGGTCGCGGTTTTCGTCTTGCTCGCCAGTGTAATGTCGTTGATATCCCTTCACAAATTAGCTGCCGCCGAGGCGCCGGGCTGCCGCGGTAGTTTCTTAAGTCCGGAAAGTTTTGGCCCCACCCCGCCCGCCCCGCCCCGCCCCGCCCCGTCTCGCATCGCCCTGAAATGTGTTGGCCTGGAAGGAAAGCAACGCCGGAGTGGCATTGCGCTCGACTTGTTTTGTTTAATTCGGGCCGCACGGTGTGCCGCGCCAGACTTTTACGGCTGATAATTGCGCTGCCCCGGCGAAACATTTCGGGGCTCAACGGCTTGCAGTCGATGGCCGGGGTGAGGCGGGGCGGGGCGCGGTGGGGATCAGTGTTCTCGTCCTGTCCCGTCGCGGATCCGGTAGGGATTCTCCCCCCCCCCCCCTCCCCCCCCCCCCGATGGGTTGCGAATCATTTCATCCCTGGCTGAGCCCCTCTGCCTCCGCTCTCTGCGTCGGCTGCTGCTGCTGCTTATTTTCATCCTAACTCGCGTTCAAAGTTGGCGCCCCTTTATCTCCTCTTGATACTCACGGGCATAGCAAACTCCTTGCCTCTCCTCCATGTCGAGGGTTTGTCCTGAGCAGGGGATGCTGAAGCAGCGCAGCCGAACAGTATTGCTCGCTCCCCCGTCTCCCTCCCTCTCCCTTTCCCCCTATCTCTCTTTCGCTCTCCCTCTCTTCCCTCACCTCCGTTCTTTCTTACTCTAGCCTCTCCCTCCCTCCCACGCCTGCCCCCTGGATTTGTTCGTGTTATTTCGTAAACTCTTATCTCTCTCTCTCTCGTAGAACGCGGAACAACGAGCAGAGGGACATTCCTCGGTCCGGACGTCGTCATTTTCTCCGGGAAACACGCACTTGCGGCGCTGGGGCGGCGGGGAGGGGCGGGGCGGGGCGAGGGGCGCAATGGATATTGCCTGTCCGTGCGCGCCAGGGCGGCCCCAATTAGTCGGTGCGATTGGGCAGCTTAATTCCTAGTGCATAGTTGTAGTGCGGGACGGGACGGGAGGCGGCGCCAGTGGCTGCCAGACGTTTTGCGATGGCGCCGCACGCCCTCTACGGAGGCTCAGCTCAGAGAAGAAATGGAACGGATTACGGGGCGCCGCACCATCAAAGTTTGGGGCGATAATTGTGCCAGCCCCCGGCGTGGCGGGGCGGGGCGGGGCGGAGCACCACCGTGGCGGGGCAAAACTTGTGTAGTGCCAGCATCTCTGCTGAGACGAGAGGGGGTTGGGGAGGGGAGGGCCGCCGCCCCCGCTGCTTGGACGGCCTCCGCGTGTTTACTAGCTTGAGTGTGGATGCTTTTCCAGACCAAAATTGCTGTCCGGTTCTAAATGGAAGGCGTCCGTCAGGACTGCCGGCCCGCTGCGGTGCGGTATGCCTTGGATTGCTGCGCTCTGCCCGATTTTCCCTCCCGATGGAAATGAAGGAGGGAGGAGGTGGGGGTCGAAGGGGGAATACAAATGTTGTGGCTATAGCTTGAGATTTGTGGCCAAAGGTTTTCGTCGAGGGAATCCTGCGTGAGGGAATGTCTACCGAGGAATGCGCCGCTGGGGAGGTATTCGCGGGAAAAGCGTTTCACCTTGTCACCCGCTCATGACGGGCGACTCGCGACATAGTTAATCCCTCTTGGGAACTGGGGAGGGCGGGGGGGAGAGGGGAGTTATTTAGTCAGTTTAGCGTCGAGCGAGGGGGCAAGCAGGAGCGCTGCAGGGGGTGGGCCGAGGCACGGCTGCGCGCCCTACCTGTTGGACGCTGTCGGGCGGGCTAGTGAGAGAGAAAGTGAGTGTGTGAGAGAGAGTGTGAGAGAGAGAGAGAGAGAGAGAGAGAGGTGAGAGTGTGTGCGAGAGTGAAAATGGGCAGGGGACTAGGGACAAGGATGTAGGCACGGCCCGCTGGGTTCGGGAGGGCACTCTGCACCAGCTCTGTAAAATCAGGGGCGGTTCGTCTGGCTCTGGGCGGGCTACGCCGGGGACCGAGCGGTAGCCCGGTTGGTTTTGCCCCCTCGGGCCCGCAGGAGGATAGGACGGGCTCCGGTGCGAGCAAAATCGAATTACGTTTTTCCTCGTTCGAACGCTTTCCCTCCCTCCCTCCGTCCCTCCCTCCATCCCTCCCTCTCTCTCATCACCTCTGGTTCTCCTTAACAGTCGCCGCCCCGAATGGCCGCTCTATTGCGCTGCTGTACCGATTGTCTTTTAGGAAGAGTCGTGCTGTGATAGACTCTGCTCTGCGCTTCAAACGATTATCGACCCCTCAGCCCCCCCCCCCCCCTCACCCACCCCCCGGTTCCCTCCGCCCCCAGCTGCCTCAGGACCCCCCTTCACTTTACTCACCAATCAGAAGGAGATTTAATTTCCCCCTAAGTTTCGCCATTTCCGACGGTTTGCGCGGGGGATATCCGGGCCTTATTGACGGGTGATAGGTTGTCTAGACTGAGCGAGACACAAAGCGCACACGTCAGAGGGGGGAGAGAGAGAGAGAGAGAGAGAGAGAGAGAGAGAGAGAGAGAGAGAGAGAGAGAGAGAGAGAAGGGCCCGGGGTGGGGGCGTGTTGGCGGTGAATAATGCATTGTGAGGAGGCGAGGACTCTCTTCTCGCTGCGGACTTCCCTGCTGTCTATTGACCTCGCTTGAGCGGGTAGGGTTTTGCTCTGTCCAGCGCTCGCCTGATGGAGAGTCTGGCGCTCTGCCCCGCCTTTTCAGAGAGAGAGAAAGAAGGAGAATAAACGCGCAGTGTCGTTTGAGGCAGCACCTCAACTCTGGCGCCGCGCCGAAACAGTATCACAGTCCCCATAAAACTCACTCTCTGGACTCAAGTCAGAGACCTGGTCTTCATTTTTACCGCGTTGCGGATTGGTCTCGAGCCACTTTTATCCTCCCCTCTTTCTCTCCTGGGGGGTCCCCCTCCCTCTCGCCTCTCACCTCGCCACCTCAGCTCAGGTCGGGCGTTTACCGTCGGGCAGGTGTGTGTGTGTGTGTGTGTGTGTGTGTGTACCACCCCGTACACAGGTTTTCGCTTCCACCGCTGAGAGCCCCAAGCTGCCGCTGCCGCCCGTGGGGACGCCACAAATCACCTCCGCCTAGCCTCCCCCTCCCCTCCCAGTCACTGAGCCGCACCGCGCGCCCGGCAGGTACACGCGCCGTGGAGGTAGGCACTCCAGCTACACGGGAGAGCGAGATGGTGCCTACCCAGCAGGCGCTTCCCGGGAACTAGCGCCGCGACGCACCTCCTCCTCTTTCTCCCGCTTTGCCCGTTTTAATTCGCGTTAGGGCTGTCGGGCCGAAGTGAAGAGCGGATTCCCCGCCGTAATCCCAGCCGGGTTTCACTGCTGTCCCACCTTCCTCCCCCGGCTATGGTCAGCGAACGACGCCCCCTCTTTGCAAAAGTTCTCGGCGGACGTCTCTCGCGACTGACTCGTTCCCTGCAAACGCTTGAAAACCCCGAGTCCCGCTCGCTCGAAACTCATAGAACAAAGCGGGGTGCGCACTGACGCCAACGAGGCGTCGTCCTTGAAGCCCCTGCGAGGGCTTACCTCCTTGACCGTGGCGCGGAGAGGCTTCCGAGGGTCGCTCGCGCCTCGCCCTCCGCCCCCCGGGCCGCGTCATTTATAGCCAGGGCCGCGGCCGTAGGCCGTGCCTGACCTTTAGCAGCGCGGCGCGGCGCCCGGCCCGGGCCAGACCCGCGTGGACGCAACAAGCCCGCGTGTCTAGCGCGGGTGGCTGCCCCGCCGCCCCCGCCCCCGCCAAGTCCTGCTTAATTGCCTTCCAATCTAAAGCGGCTCATTCTGCTCGGCGTAGTCCACTGCCGCCCCTCCCCGCCCCGCCCCGCGACTTCTGCCGCATTCCTCGCTCGTAAAAGGGTGCTTCCCGCCGCGCCCCGCCGCGCCCCGCCACGCCCCACGCGAAAGAGATGACATTTGTCGCGGGATGGGCGGGAGGCGGTAATGGCGCCAGTGTTGCGATTTCCCCCGAAAGATGCGTCATAAAAATGAGACTAACGCCCGCCGCGTGCGTCGCGTGTAGAGATGTGCGGCGCCGCGGGGGGTGGGGGTTGGGGGTGGCGCCGAAAGGGTTGGAGCCAGAGCGTCTCACTGTCGATGTATTTGCATACAAACAGCTTGATTACATCGCAGATGCTCGCTCCGTCGTGATTCACGTGGCCGACTAAAACTTTGATGGCGCGTGCTTCGGGGCCATATGCGTACGCACCGTCTTTTACATATATCTTGAGACGTTGGGGTGCAGCGGTCCTCGTGCCGTGCCGCCCCGCCCCGCCTCGGTCCGGTCAGTCACCTTGCCCTGCTCCACGCCTGCGTGCCTTACGGGTAGAGAGGGAGGGGGGGGGGGGGTCGAGCCGGCGCCAATATTGGGACAGGTTTGGACAGCCGCACGCCATAGACGAGTTGGACACAATTTGGGCCGACCTTCGCCCAAGCTCCCCGCTCGGCTCGACGATTTCGGAAAAGGGGGTGGAGAGGGCAAGGGAGTAGGCAGGGGACTCGCATACGAGGTATGCTGTTTGGAGAGGAGAAGGGGGCGGGGATAAATGGATTTTCACGCCGCACCTGCCCCGAGTAAATCTGCCTATCTTCCAACAACGTGGCCCCGCATTTTTCGACACAGGAGGGTCACTTGCCCCCCGGCTTGTGATTGGAAATAAAAAATATCAACTTTTCTTCTAACGCGGCTCATGAATTGCGCACATATATTCCTATGGGCTGGGACTGCTCGCTGCAGAGGCACTCTCTCCCCCGATCACACGTATTGACGGTGCGTACAGCCTGGTTCGGCCCGACTTGCAAATGCGCCGTATTTGTGAATCTTTCCGCCGTTATCCTCTCGAGTGGGTTAGGGGAGTGGCCCGGGGAGGGGGGGTGGGAGGTTCCTGGCAAGCATGTACGCGCCTCAATGTGTGTGTATGTGTGTGGACGTAGTTAGTTTTTATTCCGCCGCACGACAATATGCACACACACACTCCTGCTCGCCGATTTCACGGGCTGGGAATGCGAATTTGGCGTCGACTCGTCGGGCTAGGCTGGGCTCTACGCCCTTGCTATGCGCCGGAGAGGGAGTTGGGCCCTGGACTCCTATATGCGCATAACGGTCGACTGCCGCGCCCCTAGTCGGCCCACTATTGTACACGCAAAATATTGTCGATGGGTTTGTTGCGGGCTCCCACTCCCCCTGCATTCTCCCCTCTCAATATGACCTCCCTTCCCCTCCCCTCCCTCGGCGTCGTTCCCTCGCGGCCCACCCCTCACCCCCGCGCCGCGGCCCAGCCTCTCTGTATTCATTCTTGTTTTGCTTCCGTTTCCTTCCTTTCCATCGCATAGTTTGGCAAAGCAGTAATGTCTTTTTCGTCTCCAAATGAAGCTGGCTGTGTGAGAGATATTGCGCATTCCGGGAAGGCGGCGGCTGCCGCGGCGTGGGTCGGCCGCCAGAAACACTAACTCCGAGCTGCGCTCGCGTGCCGGGGACTCTTTCTCCACTTTGTCGGGTGACGACTGGGCGCGACTCTTGTCCTGCTGCGGACCTCCCTTTTCTCTCTGCTGCCGCGGGACTTGTGAATACTTTTCCCTCTCGACGTACTTTTCTCGCGTCGACCACACGACTGTGTGTCGGGGGTCCTACGTGGCATGGCAGTGGCAGGGCCCTCATGTAGGGCTGCGCGCCTGGATAAAGAGGGTGTTGGCGATACTGTGATAGACACGACTCACGTTATTGGGGCCCTTTGTTCCGACGGCGGTGGGGGTGGCGCGCGCGATAGATGACCCCTCGCGATAGCAGCTCGCCCCGCCACTGCAGCGCGCTGTCTCTTTTTATTTTCTCTGCGTCAGATCTGCTCGGCTGGACCGTATGTTTAGTGCCGGCCGGCCGATGAGGGCCCGCGATAAGGGCAGCTGAATGAGTCCGCATCACGCGTACGCGGGCCGTATTTTTATCTCTTTTCTTCTAGCCTAGAGGTTTGCGTGCACAATTTTCTAATCCACAAGCATGTGCAAAATAATTCATTATCCTACTAAAGTGCGATAAAAATTCACTGACCAGCAATGGGAGCGACATATTGCAGTAGGATTTACATTGTGCGTGTCGTCCTCTAGTAATAGACGTGCGGCATGGTCGGAGTATACGGCGCTGCTCCTTGTTTTTTCCTGTCTTTCGGCGGTGCAAAAGGGGGGTGGGGGGATGGGCTGGTGTAATGATGTTCGCCCCCACGCCACGCGGAGGGTTGGCGCTGGCCCTGGGGGACAGCCCGTAGTAGCGCGCTGCCCGGCTGACCGCGAGGAAGGACGTGCGCAAAGAATCCCAGTGCAAACAACTCTGGCTGACCCCGGGCTGGACCCGCCTGGCCGTTGTTGACGGATAGCCGTCTGGAAATTGGCTCCCCTGGGCTCACTTTGAGGTCTTGTGTGTTGCAGATGGAGGACGAGGGCAACCACGGCAACGACGAGACGCGTTGCTTCATCCTGTCGACGCTGGCGGCGCACCAGCTGAACCGCGCCGCCTGCCTGCTCTGCGGCGGCCTCATGGCTGTCTTTGACCGCTACCCGCTCGTGGACGGCACCTTCTTCCTCACTCCCAAGAAGCACTCTGCCGCCTGCCTGCCGGTGAGTTAAACTACACTGCGGGCTCGTATGTTTGGGGCCCGGTCTCGGTCCGGAAGTCTCTATAAACTCAAGTATGTGTCGGTTGGAACGGATAACGCGTAGCAGTAGGGGTATTCAGGAAATATTGCGCATATACATGGTATTCGTGAAATAATGAATACATGTACACCCTTGGGCTTCCAGAGTCCACGGTGGAGGCGGCCCCGCGGGCTCTGCCTTGTCTCTCGGACCCTGAGCCCACTTCCTCATTAGCTTTGAGGGCTCCAGTAGGCCGGTCATGTGGGTCACGATGTGCCTCGGGGCCCTGCGCGCCGCGGGTCGCTGGCTTCCGCTAAGGAGGCGGCGCACGACGCAAATTTGGGAATTGGGTTCGGAGGGAGAAGGGAGGGGCGCAAATTGACCGCAACCCCCGTGGGCCGCGACGGGGTCTCTTCCTGTTAGCATACATCAGCGTAGGGGAGGTGATGCGCCTTTGTGTCCGTATGCGCGCCCGGCGCGGCCCCGGCCCGGTCCTGGCGCTCACGTGTGGCGGCGCGTTTTGTCGTGTAATCCGCCCCTGGCTCCTTCTGAGTGAACGTTGCGAGATTACCTTGAAATTCCTCCTCGCCTCCTCGGTGGGCTACCCTCTTCGTCTTGTGCTAGTAAGGTCCCAGTTTCTCTCCAGCTTTGGACATCACATATAGGGAGTGGGGGGACTTCAAAGGGACTGGTTGGGACTCAATATCCTTTGTAATTGACCGTCATAGGTTGAAAGTCCTAGTTAATGATAGTACCTCGTGCGGGAAGTGAATATAGAGTTCTAGATCTGAGCTTGCCCGTTTCCAAACATGCCTCATTATCATAGACTTTTTGCGTGTCTTTACCTGTATTACGGTTCACTTGGCTGATACTCTTCGCACTCCCCCCCCCTCCCTCCCTTTTTGTTTTTTCACTGTCGGGGCGTGTTTTCGTGAAGTGGAAGCAATGGTGGTGCGGTGCGCTAAAAGAGCAGAAACTCATTTCTGTCAATGCTCTACTGTTTACCCCTCCGACCGTCTGTCCACACCCCTTTCTAGGCCCGCAAACCTGTTTGTTATTTTTTTACAAAGAGGGAATGAGAAACGAATAAATAGCGAGAGACAAAGATTGAGCGCGGGGTCCAGGCTACCGAAAAGTGTAACATTGTCCTTGCTTTTTTATTTTCCTCCTCAGTGTTTAATGTTGGTAAACAGCTGCAGGCTTTGTGAGGACCGTAGCTCACTGCGCACCACCTCGCTGGGAGTTAATAAAACCAAGCGGCCTGGCCCGTCAGACTGCAGGCAGGCGGTGGTGTTTGTTTAGAGCCCCCCTCCCCCGTCTTTCTCAGGACTGTCCTCGGTTTTTCCAGGTGTTATAAGGCTACTGCTTAAGCATTAGGCACGAGGTGAAATACAGACCGGCCAAGTTATGAGACGACTATTGTGTCACCTCGTGAAAGTGCTCCCATGCCACCTCTTAATCATAATGTTATGTTTTATTTGTTGCAGACGAAGGTGGAAGGAAAAATGCAATACTTGTCGGCTGTTTGCATGGGCTGTATGGACAACAAAAGAACTTTGTGCCGTTTCTGTGGGGTTCCGTGGGATGGTTCTTCGCTCGTCTTGGGGACCATGTACTCCTACGACATATTTGCTGCCGTTCCATGCTGCCAGGAACGCTCCAAGGTAAAATGCCTTCGACGGGCTGTATGCTTTAGCGAATATAAACTCTTTTCCTCTGATTCACCTGTAATATATTCCTTATTTTGACCATTTTTTTTCTTTCTTTACAGTGCAATAGCTGCAAAAAGCCGCTGCTGTCGGTGTTCCAGCGCCTTAACTATTACTCAGATTACAGCCAAGATGTAGCATGTCCACACTGTGGCGTCACCGACCACCACTTCATCAAGTCCTTGCAGGGAACCTACCAATCGCAACCATAACATGAGGGGCCTCCGCTCCCCCTCGGGGGGGCGGAGGACACCGCGGACTCCGCGGTGGACTCGGATGAGGGCTGGGCTTTCAAGCCCACAAGACTCAACACGCTCATAGTGAAGAGCATGGGCATGAGTGCTGACTCACTAGCGACTATCATGGCGTCTTCTGGAGGCACAGCGATCGCCGCTGCTTACCAAGCACTCCCCTGTTCTGACACTTTGGGCAACCCCCCACGTAACTCAATCTCTACCAGCCACAATTCTGCGAACCCAGTAGTGTACCCCTGCGAGTTCCCACCTGTAACTGAAGCTTCCCCACCACGATTCCAACAGAATCGTTCGGGTCCACGAGCTATCCGCAAAACAACCTACTCATCCAATGTCAATGCGAAGAAGACGCCTAATCCAGTAGGCCAAATCCCTGATCTCAAAGACATGGAAAAGTATGTCGACAGTCCTCTTGCAATCAGCCGCTATGACCCTGGGACATTCTTGGACGACTTCGTCTTCGATAATGCACCAACATTTGCTGTTCAGAAAGATGTCTCTAAGAAAGAAGAGAAGCTGTGGCCAACCTTTGAAGCACTTGCGAAGGTGGATGAAATTAGATGGCCAAGCAGTACAATGCCTAAAGTGTGGCCTACAGTTTCAACCGAGAAGGATCGTTTCTGGTCACGAGACGAAGTCTCTACATCAGATGTGGGGTGTTGGCCTCCCCGCCCTCGCTCTGTAGAAACTTCGCCGTCCTCATCAGTTTCTGCAGTCAGCCCAATAGGTATTGGCCCATTATGGGCACCTCTTGACACTTCCTTTGGCAGTGACCGCTCGAGCCCATTGGAAACATCTTTAGTTGATGTGTTTGAAAACATGCGCCCCTTTAACTCCTCCTTCTATTGAAGGAAAGGGGTGCTTATAGTGTGCTGCCTAGGTTAAAACTGCCTGGTGCGGAAACTTTGCTAGGAGCACGCAGTTGACACCGCCAAGTACAAGACAGAGTGTATGTTTGTTATGGAAAGTTTAATTTGCCTAGCGGCCGTGAATTGGGATTTGTTATTAACACGTGCCGGTAGGCAAAGGTTTGATTGAATTGATTTTATTTGAATATATAAATATTTACTATGTGTATGCTTGTGATATTAGAAGCGAGTTGGAATGGAAACTTCATATCGTTTTCTGTTCTTTCTTCTATGTAGGTCAAAGACTGACAGATTGACACAACTTTGATCGTTAAAATCCCTGAAGTCACGATAAAATCTTACTTCTATAGCTGTTTCTGCAAATCTTTATTACATGTTGTACAGCCCACAGTTGTTTAAGAAATATTAGGTTTTGGCCAAGACGTTCTGTTCCAACGCAATTAGTTATTGTTTTACGGCTTGTTGATGTTTTAATGCTGATTATTTCTTAGAAGTGAGGGGTGTTTTCAATGATCTATGGTGAGTTTACATTAAAGATAGTCTATGTGAAAGATTAGTACAAACTGGGAATATTATGAGTTGCGCGAAAGACGCCATTACCTTGTCGCTGATGCCCATAAGAACCAAATGACAATCAGAAAATTTTAACACTCACAAGCCAGATGTGGGTTAAGGCAAGGCACATGTTTTTGTTTGGAAACGTAATTAGAAATTCAAGGTACAAATTTTACTTGGTGTGATTATTATATATGAAGTTTGAACCTTTCAGATTGTTTACTAGAGCTGGTTATGCACACATATAATTATAATCCCTTCTCTTCCAAGGTCAGTTGATGAAATTTATGGAGTTTTATGATAGATTTATAGAATAATATAAAAGAAGTTGATATGTCTATAAATCAGATGAACTATTTACAGTTTTACTGACACCGGATGTACAAATTTTCTGTACTATGAGTTTTCTCGTACGTACAAATTTGCTGAATACCTCTTAGAGCTGTGAGTTACCGCTAAGTCGGTTGCCTCTTATTATGCAGAGTGTTTCAGGTACCTGTTCGTTGTATGTTAGCCATTCACTATCTACAATTAAATTGTTTTGTTGGATCTGAGGTTCAGTTTAAATCATGCAATCGCTATTTTGACATTCATTTAGTGTTTCTTTTTCCTCACTTTTATCGAATAAATGTTAATTTTGTAAATTTAGCTACGTATAAGTTTTTGTCTTTGAAATTAGTTGACATCGTAGTGTGACATGCATATATCCCGCTAATTGTTCGTCATAGAACCTCCGTTTATTTTGTCCCATAAAGTTGTGAGACCATGTCTTTTGATGTGTAACGTTTGAGTTTTCTCAAAAAGAAGCGCTTGCCTTAAATTTTTGTGAAAAAAGCAATTTTTTTTTTGTAAAATTAAGATTGAGATTTATGAATAGTCTGGAATTGTATCCCATTAATATACTTGAACATGTAAGTGCTGTATTAGTGCTAAAATACTGTGTGAACTTAAACTTAACGTGTGTGAACTTTTTATTCATTAATAATACACGCTGTACAATTTGTTGCTATTAATATGTAGGTAGTTGCGGTTATGAGAAAAGCTGTCTTCAGTGTAGCAATACGGATTGTGAAAGCGTAAAGCTGGTTTTTGGACCAACATGGCAAATATATACGGAATTTTGGCTTTATAGTGACTCGAGTTAACCCCAGAGGTACTAGATCACGACAAGTTCACGTCGTAGAATCTGTAGTGCTGCTAGATTTGCATAGAACCCTCTGTGTGACTTAAAACAGCTTTTCACGACTTTAGCGTGGAAAAGCTTAAAGCAAACTTCAGTTATGTAGATATGTTTGCACGCATTCCACATTTCTGTTTCATTTAGTTCAGACGTCATTATATAATGAGTCTGCAGGAGTGAAAGACTGAATGATTTGGTTATGCCACCCCGCCGTAAGTTCGAGTGTGGCACTATCACAGTTCCACAACTCTAAACTGTATTCGGGTGTAATGATCCTCCCCCTTAAAATTATGTGTCAATTGAAGTGCTAATCTTCGTGCGACTATACCTATCCAACCCTCTTCTCCTCAGGAACATTTCTCAGGATTGTAATTGCCTTAGATCTGTATACGTATAACGTCTATTTTTTCATCAATCAAATTTATACTGCTCAACATTGATTTATTACAGTGCCAAACTGCATAATTATCACTTATCGTCTGCTTTTCATAATTGCGTATTTATTTGATTGATTCTTCTAGTCGGAAGATTAAAGCAAAAGAACTTCTAATTAATTTTGCTTTGCCCTCATTTTGTTTTTGTTATTTTGGTACCTATCCATATTATTTTAACCGAACGAAAACTTCTGAGGACTTAATCGCTAGTCACAGAGCGGGGTACGCTGTCTTAATCGACAGTGTGCCAAATAGTTGACCCTAAGGGAAACGGTGTTTTCCTTTCGTAATTTCCAATCATTTTGTCACCTGCATACGCACCTGATGTAACATAGTTATTTAATTGCTGTTCTTCGTTGGTTTTCTGTTGGCGTTAAACTGGTTTACATACTACCACCCATGCGTCGTAAAGTCAACGCCATTGTGATACTGTTACTACTTTGCTTTTTAAGAATCCTTTTCAACTCTATGGTTTAAAATGCATCTTCTGATTCGTTTGCTTGTATGAGGCAGTTTTGTTGTTGTTTGATGTACTTCTTCAGTATAAGATGTAAATCGTTTTGTTTCATTCCTCCCTAAATCGTGCCCTTGTCTTAAAAGTGTCGCAATGTTTACGATCTCATGTACGGATTAATTGTTAGTTGAACTTATTCCTCTGCCCTATTGTTTCCCTTATCTGTAACATGGCTGATTTGAATTCCGAATTCGAAAGAAATGAGCCTTGTACTTATAAAAAGCGTCTCCAGCGAGTGTTTTCTCGTAACATATTCCCTTCCTAAAAGTGTCGTGGTCAAGGTTTGGTAGTGGTGAAAAGTTTTGATTGTCTTATGTTCGTTCAAACAGATTCTTGCAAACAAAAGAAAAATCAATTCAGATATTTTTTGTGTCTAATAATTTACAATGTTGTAGTTACTTTGATCTGTTACTTTTTGTTTGTAATTGTGTATAAATGTTCTTAAAACAATGTTTAACATAATTGTGGAAAGTGCACATTGTCACTTAATTTTTTATATGTATGACAATCTTAGGACAGGCCCTACCATTATTTTCTGTTAATCCAAGGAATGTGCTCATATTTGAAGAAAACGAGTGTCATATAAAACGTAAGGGAGTAGTATAGAGACGTAGTAGGTTTTGACATATCCATTACAATCTGTTGTGTAGCAATAAAAGACAAGTGTTCATCTAACTTAAAAGCACCATGTTCGGGCGAATCTTGAGGAATGCAGAGTATTATTTTGTGGCGAAGTAAGCAAAAGCTAAAGCAACTTTTATTCAATTAATGTTGGATACGTTAAATTAAAAGATCACGCTACAGTAACCATTTTAATGTCGCATTCCTCGTGCCTGCAGTCATCAGATCTAATTAATTCTGCGATAAAGCAGTCACCATCAATATTATTTAATATGTATTAAGATTTAACCATTGTAATTATTATATTTCAATTATTATCTTTATCATTATTATTATTTTATTGTGGTTCACGCAATTGTTTCGAACGGAAATTTTTTTCTGTTTAAGAGCGCTTGAGCTCTGCGATTGTTGCGTTTGAGACGGCGAAAGCTTCTCACCTTAGTTAATTTGTTTTCCGTCTGACGGCGAAAATGTTTTGCATTTATGTCCTTTCATTATGTACATTTGTTTATCTTATTGCAAATGATTGCTTAAGTTGATTTTTTTTTATTTTTATTTGGTATGTTTGTTGATCGAACGATTGATGAATAAACACTTTGTCCGGCCAAGCCGTGATAATAGCTGCAATGACAATGCTGTACTTATTACTTTCAACCCACGGAATGCGTATGTACATTTACCAAGAAAATTGACAACAAATACATTAACGGAAATAACTAAGACCTTCGATATTTTAATTTAAACTCTGGGGAAGCTGCACGGATTTTAAATATAGCGTGCTTTGAAGGATAAGTACTTTT
This sequence comes from Frankliniella intonsa, assembly GCA_033675135.1. NCBI lineage: Eukaryota > Metazoa > Arthropoda > Insecta > Thysanoptera > Thripidae > Frankliniella > Frankliniella intonsa. The sequence continues at coordinate 8,788,675 of CM066249.1, read as the reverse complement.
GAAGCACCTGTACTTGTGAGCAAAAGCTGAAAGTGACATAAGCAATCAAGTAGACTTCCGTACAGAGTGAACATGACAATTTGCATACCATGCGTTATTGGCGTTCACGGACCGTGCCTAACCCGCCCGTTCCTCTACGCCCTCTATTCCGAGAAGGGGGAAAAGCGCGCTGTATATGAGACGCAGCGTATGGAAAACGCGTGGATAGGTACATTTGGGCCCCTTTCTTCCCTTCCCTCCGAATCCTTTGCAAACATGTCTCCATTGTGCGATGCGTGTGTCACCGACACACCACCCCTCCGTGGGTTCATAGTCGTGTAGCTTCAGTTCTCGTGCGCTTCCGTAGTAGTTGCTGGGGAGCAGCCGGGGACATGCCACAGGGCATGGGCAGCACCAAATGCCCAATCGAAATTATGTCTTGTACGTATCGTGATCAAGGTCGTGCATCCCCATTGCGATTGCGCACGTCGCGTGCAGGGGATGCTGGACACGCGCGAGCACACACACAAACACACACAGACTGACGCGCGCGCGCACATACACAGACTGCCACAGTGAGCTAGGGACCCCGCCGACCCATGGGGGACGAGCGGTGGAGTGGACGTCGGCACAATGCCTCCCTGAGCGTATTTCCCCGACTGGCGTCGTCGCCCCCACGCCATCTCGCTAAACAATTATTTCATCTCCGACTCCGTTTTGTGTGGATAATTGGTGGCAGATCCGCAGTGCCCAGCCACTCCAAACCGATCTCTGGTCCCCTGGCTGGCCACGGCAAGGGGACGCCACCGCGCACAGTGCTATCCCTGGTCCTCCTACTGATAAGACACTAGCACGGCACGGGTCGGCAACATCTCGTTCACAAAAATTTGGACGTGGAATGCTACTGCAAAATTATTGGTTTGTTTCTGGCCGCCCCGCCAGGGATCCACATGCCAGCACTGAATCGTAATCTGGCTTTTGGCAACGCCACAACAAAGGGCACTGCGGCCCGCCCTGGTGCTGCTGTCGCCCGCACCCTCCCCCGATCTCGGCTCGTGTATGATATCTAATGCGTCCGACTGGAAGTCCAATTCATAAATTCGCATGGCCGGCCCTGTTGGCCTTTGAGACTGACCAGTGCCTCGCCTCTCGTAGAAATGAAATTTCAGTGCTCATGATCACACGCTGTGCGCGCCGACCCAGGCCCGGCCACCCCTCCGCTGGCGTGCGCACTTTCCCTTTCTCTCGCCACCCTTTGGCACCTCCCCCCTCCACCACCTCCACCCCTCTCGCGGAAGCAGTTTCTCCAGCCGGCTAGCCGATCATTTTGTTGGAGCCTAAAAGGTGAAATTTGCGAGGAAACAAGTTGTAAACGTAGGGTAAAATACTAATAATAATTGTTAAATAAAGTGTATTTTAATCTGTGTTTGATAGAATCTACTGGGGCGCGACTGAGCTGCATGGTGTGCGCTGCCGGCGTTGGGCGGGGGGTGGTAGCCTACAAACAGCGAAGGGCTGCGCAGTGCATCCAGGGCAAGGCCAGCTCAAGGCTGCATCGACCGGCATGCAGCCAGGCCCTTCACCGCGGTGCACTTTCCCCGGGAGCTGCGAAGGGGTGGGGGTGAGTACGGCTTACCTCTGTCTCAACGCACATAGGTAGGTGATCGATCGTCATTCCAATACGTAACTTTGTGACTCATAGAGCGCACTTTGAAGCTTAACTTTTGGTGGCGTAGGAGGCCATGGAAGCCACTGGCGGTTACGTACTGTAAAGGAGGAACAGGAGAGATATTTCATCAAAGAAGGAGCAAATGTGGGGCTTGCCATGCCAGTCCGGCGTGAAAAGCCCGCGCATGTGCGGTCGGCATTTTAGGGGTTCGGCTTTAATTAAAAGGAAAAGCTTGGAAAGGATTTGTTGAGGGAAGCGACCGCCGTGCCGCTGCCTCGGCGCAGCGGTGCTCTAATCCCGCGCCATGTGTGGGCCGCGAAAAGATTTGCATTAGGCCCAGGAAAATTAATTTATTTGATCCTCGACGGGAAGAAGCCGCCCGCAGCTCCCTTTTTCTTCCGGCTGTGCCCTCCCCCTAACTGTATGAGCCAGGCTCAGAAGGTCCTCTAATTATAGTGACTTAGCAGCAGTTGGGCTCTCCAACTACTACACAGTTGTATTTTTTACAGTGAAGCTGCCACCAAAAATAGCCATGCGCATTGTTTTTGGCTCTTGTCGTGCTACAATAAGGCTGTATAAACTGGACACTGCTTAGATAAACACGAGTTAGGGCGAGGGGAGAGAGTAGGGTCTCAAAAGTGACATGGACGCGACACCCACCCACACACACACACCCTGGGTAACCGAGGCGTCCAAATGATTTGCCTTCCCGCCCCCCGCTGCTGCCCGGGGCCACGTGCTGGCCCATCTTACCGCACGCATGCAAACACGCTCCCGGCGGGCCCGGCGTGGCGTGGCGTGGCGTGGTGCCCGGTCGGGCGGCTCGCTGCGTCTGCCGCTCCCTCTCCAGGGGGATTTTCATGGGGTTTAAATAAAAATCTCCATTGCAAAAAGGCAGCCCCTTTGCTCCTGCCGGGCCGGGGCGCGGCGGGGCGCGAGTGCAGCGGCACCTCGCTGTCCCGTGCCACTGCCCCTTGCCCCACCCCTTAAAACACCCCCACTCCTCTTATAGAGCTGGGACCGCTCCTGTCAAATCCTGCTTCACTTCGAAACACAGGATAAACAAAGGTGTGACTTACCACGGCTTATTATCATCTTTACAGGGGTGTTAAAAATTTTTAATGCCATAAAAAGTCTGATGGGTGTTAATAAGTAATGCTTTTAGAAGCTTTGGCATAAAACGTTTAACACCTATAAAAAGCGCCAAGGCAGACCTTAATTTTTTCAATGTAGAGTAGATATACTTTCCGATGCTACCTAGCTGAATTCTGATATTTATTCAAAATGCTCAAACGATACAACGTGAACGTTTTTTTTTTTTTTTAAATGAAAAATGTAGCGTTAAAGAAAATGTGCAAATTGGGCAGAGGGACATTAAGGCCAGCCACAATATCAGTGCGATAACGGGGTACTAATCCCTTTGTCGGGGGCAAAAGGGGTGACTCGGTGCGCTGCCCGCCCCGCCCCCGCGCGCCAGCTCGCCCAGCCACGCCTCCCAATGTCACGGTCCACTAGTCTCTTGTCGCCAATGCCCTGCCTGCCTGCCCGCCCGCCTGCCTGCATGTGTCCCTGATTTTTTAACATATTGGCCGCCTTTGCCGAAACGGCAGCTCACTCGCAGTGATGAATAGACCAATCAGGTCCCACCCCAGTGGCCATGCGTCCACGCACACGCGCGCGCGCACACACACATGCGCACGCACGCTGATATACCCACAGACGCAGTACCGCGTGCGCACTTGCACGGGATATCGCCACGCATATACACGCGTGTTCGCACACCCACACCATTCACACACACACACCGAGATCCGTATGGTGGACGTAAAAGTGTAAAAATTGGATTCCATTGCCCCCTAATCACCCCTGCCTTACGCGCCTGACCCCCCCCCCCCTTCCGCTGCCTCCCCTCACTCTTTCGACCTGATAAATATTTCTATTCTCTCATTTGCAGAACGTGGGCTTGATCGCGTCGGAAAAAAAATATTACCAGGCGCGCACACTCACACAGAATGCGAGTCGGCGGCGGGAAAAAAGGGAAAAAAATGACTTTGGTTCCTGGTACGAAACTTTTGTAACAGTAAATAAAATGTCTCATCCTCGAATAAGTAATTCTGATGAACTGCTATGACTGATGATTGTTCCCCGGCTCTCGTTCGGCCCTGGAGGCGCGTAAGCCGAGCCTTAATGATTCACGCTCTTTGTGATGTGCGTCGCACTTTGACCAGCGGCCGGCCCGGCCCGACGCGGGCCTGTATGGGGCGGGGCTGGGCAGAGCCCACCCCTCACCCACAAAGCACGAGGTCAGGATGCGCACGGCCCGGCTGTTTGATATTCCGTCCCTGAATCCTTTATTCAATGACTCGGATGGAATTGGCACAAATTTGTGTAGCAAGGGGGCAAAAGCGGGAAGCGGCAGCACGCGACTGTGTAGGATAGGGTTCGCAGAGGGGGTAAGGCAACTACAGAAAACGGAAGAGCGGCATCCAAAATCTCCGCTCCTCCTCCCCGAAATGTTATTAATTTAGCAGAACATGTTACTGTCTTGGCTGAGAAAATACTTTCTATTTTCGAGCCTGGTAGCGGCAGATAACAGCACTGTGAAAAAAATGAAAAGGGGGAAAACGGAAAAGAAAGTGGAACTAATCAAAACAGATGACTGAAAGAGGTGTCAAAATGAAAAACCACCCCACTTAGCGGCCAAGTCTAGCGGAGCGCGACATCGCAGGTGATTTCCTCCGTGTCACTCCAACAAGTGACGATTCATTAGCTTTTGTGTTTCACCACCCCTTCCTCCCCCAAATGTGACACAGATGAAAAAAGGGCTTGTCGCGAGGGAGGGTTCACAGAACCATCAGTGTAAATGTGGAAGGACCCTCAGAATAAACTGGTTCACTTCACCCCACTCTGCTTCATGTTTAGCAACACCGCCTTTTTCATACTCCCCCAAAATTAAGCAGCGACACTTTTTTTCTCCCCACCGGCCAGCGTCCCCGGCTTTTAAATAAAAAAAGGCAGCGCCCAGCAGTCACCCAGCCGGTTTTGCGGATCCTTTTAGGATTTCTTCAAAATTAACGGTGTATCCTTTTAAATGGGTTGGTGGTGTCCTGGCCTTAACACCTCTAATGAAATAGAAAATATCAAAGTCATGATAGCATCGTGCGACGTACTAGCAGATTGCGACACGACGAATTCTCATGAAGATGGGAACTGAACGCATATCATCATACGTGGGCTGGTTCATTAATGCAGAAAAGGAATCATCCATGTCTAACAAGCTATGCAAGGCAACGCGAGGTGCGCGAATCCCCAGGGAATGTAGCGGCCAGCGCACAAGTCCCCGTCGGTGAAATGTACGGCAGAGGGGCACGGGGCCGTTGCTGCGGCGGGGCCGGGCGGGGCCGGGCGGGGCCGGGCGGGGCCGGGCGGGGCCCACCTCTACACCGGCCGGATATGAGCTTCCTCTGCCGTGGCTTTGTACTCGAGGCCCAGTGGCCCAAACATAGTTTGCATACACAGACACACATGGTCTGTCGAGGCCCAGGGCGGCCCGGGCAGGACCCCCTGGTGGGCAGGAGGGTGTAAGAGCGGAGCGTGCTGGCCAAACACTGGTCAAGTTCGTTAGATGCACGGACCCTTCCCCGGGCGGGGCGGGACGGGGCGGGACGGGGAGGGGCCCGGCTGGGTCGCAGCAGCCCACTACAGGCCGCAGTGTTCGGGGCGAGTCTCTCCATTTTAAAAAAAGAAAATAAACTGTACTACAGCGCGCTGTAAAATACTTTCGGTTCGCTGCTTCGAGGTATCGCTACAATACTAGCCAAGCTTGAATGCTGATCCCAATCCCGTGTTTTCATGCCACCCTTTCACTTGCAGAGCACGTACGTAATTTTTCAAGTTTAAGCTCGAAAATGTTTGTATGCTTTCGATTCAAAAAAGTCATGATGATTAGCCAATGAACTACACACTGTAGTGGAAAAAAAAAACAATCTCGGCCAGTTGAGTGCCTGTCCTGTCCCCACCACCCACGCCCCGCCCCGCGCTGGCGCCTGTGGCCTCCCCTGGGAGCGCACAGTGGCCCGCGCGCAGCGGCGGCTCTGTTTTTTTCATCCCAGGTGGTCACGTGTCCACGATGGCAACACACGTTTGTCCAGACCTCAAATAATAGAGAAACGAGAATAATAACAAAAAGGGGGACAGGAAGCGATTACGGCGCCGCCGGCCGCTCTCTTTCAACTCGATGGACCTAAATTAACAATACGGTCAGCTACAATACGACAAAAGAGTGATACTAGCGCTCCCCTGCGCGGTTTCCAGGAAACAAAAATAAGGAACAATTTGCTTTTGAATCTACGACAAGCCCACGACCTGATTTCAGTGCCGTCAAACTAACTGTAGTGTCAGACTGACCCGCCCATTTTCTGTGCCCTCCCTCAGACACGGAATGGTGCGCCACGCTTGCTGCTGGTGGGGTGGCAAAGGGGGAAAAGAGACGGAGAGAGGAAAATGCTTCGAGTAAAGAGAGATAAAGAGCAAGAGAGAGAGAGAGAGAGAGAGAGAGAGAGAGAGAGAGAGAGAGAAGGGGAGAGGGGAGCAAGAGAAAGCTAGAGTGGGGAAGGGGTAGGTGAGAGGATGAGGATGACGCATAGTGAGCGAGGGGTGCATGGAGGGGCGCCCAAGGGCACACGGGGCGGGGGGCCATCCGAGGGGTGAGCGACAGACCACCACCGTTCCGCTCAGCGCGGCCACACGCCGCCACGCCCCATGCCGCGCACCCCCTGCTCCTGACAGGACGCATTTTGTTTCGAAACGTAGAAAATGACAGGGTAGATCGTGTCGCTAATCAGTTTGGCCCGCGCCCGCAACTTTCCAGCTCGGAGCTTCTTCCAGAGCCGGTGCAGGACAGAAGAGGCGCGGCCGCGCTGTCCGGAAGACGGGGCGGGGCGGGGCGGGGCGGGACCTGCGAGACGACCACCCCTCTCTTCCCACACGGTCTAGGCGGTGGCATCACGCTTCAGCTTTCGCCACCACCGCGTCGACCACCGAGCACCGGTGAGAAGATCGCTGCTCTTTTGTAACATTGCTGAATGAAATACAGGTTTACCCCGAAAATGTTTGCCGTAGTTAAATATAATTTATTTCAAATGTAGACCATGGTAATTAACGTCGTACTTGCTGCCGTCCATGGCGGGCTGAGCGGATGAACACCAGAGATGCTACGCGAATGAGTCAGGCACTGCATGTGTAAGTCCAAGGTGAGTGTTGTTTTTCTCTTTTTTTAAAACAACAGTGGAAACCCCCACGCGGTAGCACAACCCCAAGCGCTTCGCACCGGTACAGCAGCAGGCCAAGTCCAGGAGGCATTGCACCACCGCCCGCCTGGCCGGCTCGACTCGGCTCGAACCAGCCCAGCTCGTCGTGCGATTAGAGAGGGACTTTTTATGCGACGGGGTGAATGCAACGCGCCACGCCGCGCCGCGCCGGGCCACAAGGACGAGGTCCTCGTTGCGACAATGCTCGAGGTCGCCTCCACGCGGGACACGTGCGTTTTATCGCAGGGGACATCCGTGCCTCATCTGTCCGCGTAAATCTTTGGACTTGGAGGGGCTCTTCTTGGCACAGCAGATCTCGCGCTGTCCCGTCAGCAGCGCCGTCAGCTCGTCAGCGCTTCAATCAGCTATGGCAGTTGGGGGCCGGCTGGTCATGTTTCGAAAGGGTCAGGCCAATCACGGGGCCCAACAAACTCTGTAGGACAATGTTGCGTTCGTCGCCGGCCCAGGCGGACCCCCCACCCCCCGGGTAAGACGAGAGAGCGAGAGAAAGAGAGAGAGAGAGAGAGAGAGAGAGAGAGAGAGAGAGAGAGAGAGAGAGAGAGAGAGAGAGAGAGAGAGAGAGAGAGAGAGAGAGAGAGAGGGTGGCAGGCGTGAGAAAACGAGAAAGGTACAAATCCGGTGTTGAGGAGGTCCCCTAGTGTGTGCCAGCAGGCCATCGCGCTCATATCCAAATGAAAGGCTGCCGCGCCGCGCGACTGCGCAACCAGAGCTGAGAGATCTATGAACTCAGACCACAAAGTCGGCTCGTAAATGCGCCAGCTGCTCTTTGTCGCGGATTGGGTTACGTGAAGAAGAGAGAGAAGAGCCAGGGAGCCCTTTAAATCGCTTCCTACTAACGGATGACGGAGGGGACCCTCAAGGACCTGACCCCCACGGCACGAGCTATTTAAAGCTAAACATGCGGATAGGGAATTGCGACATGTGTAGAGTTCTACTGCCCCGCGCTAGGATGTGACCGCTTGCCGGGTGTCGAATGGGCTGCCTATCTCTCATGCGCGAATAAGGCAAGAATTTTTTCTGCGCTAAAGATCGATTTTCCAAATCTAAAGTGACAGAGTTGTGTAGGGGTACTCTAATGTACCCCTAAACCAATCCTCAACGGTGTGTTTTTCCAAAATTCTCGTTAACATAGAAAGAAAAAAAAAGAGAAAGAAAGAAAGAAAAAAAAAGAATTGTTCGGGGTAAAACTTGCAAAACGTCTCGACAGCCTAGATGGTATTGGGACGGGGGGCAAGGGCGATACCACTAGGGTGTCGTGACGCACACCTCACGGCGGTGCGAACTGGAATCCCTATCTATGTACCACATGGACGGACCCGGCAGAGGCGACTTCCGCTCCAACTCCGTTCATGCCTCTTGGCGCCGAAAATGGCCGGTAGATAGGGATTCCAGTTCGCATCGCCGAACGGTGTGCGTCCCGCCAGCCGAGATGGTTAACGCACCTTCCCCCCGTCCCAAATCATCTCGGCTGGCGAGACGTTTTGCAGGTTCAAGTCTCGCCCGTATTTTTTTTTTTTTTTTAACTCCTCCAATATGACTGAGGTGGACAGGGGCACTCTAATGTATCCCTAGACCGATCTCCGAGGGTTACTTTGTCCGAGAGCCAGCGTTTACATCGAAAAAAAAAAAAAAAAAAGACCGGTCGGGATCGAATCCGCAAAACGTCTCGACAGCCTAGTTGGTATTGGGACGGGGGGCAAGGGCGATACCACTAGGCTGTCGTGACGCACACCTTGCGGCGGTGCGAACTGGAATCCCTATCTACCGCATGGACGGAGCCGGCAAACGCGACCTCCGCTCCGATACCCGGAAACGCCATCTATCGGCCGACCCGATAAACGCTCCTGCATCGTCTTCGCGAGAAACGCGAAAAAAACGCGATTTTACCCGGAGGTCAGCAGGAGCGAGGAGGTAGCCTCTTGTACAAGTGTGCATTCTCCGGTTCCCGGTCAGCCAACAGATGGCGCCACTATGCGTTGTTGTTTCGCGCTAGGCCTTGACAAGGCAGAGCCTATAGGGCCTAGTCCAAATTTCCTTCGCGCGGAGGGAACTTTTTTCCCCAACCAACTCGAGATGCGCAACTTATGCGCACGAATTTTTCTTGTTGACATTGGCAAGCATTTCCTAAGTTTCAACGGCAACCACACTGGACTGGAGTTGGTTGGAAAACTAAGACCCACCCATCCACCAAACTTCGAAAATCTTGGACTTGGTTATTTGACGTTTCAATGTCGGATCGAGAGCCAACGTCTTGTTAGCAATATAATATGGTTCCCTCATCATTAAGAAGATCAAAACAAAAATTCGTGCGCATAAGTAACGCGCCGAGAGTTGGTCGAGGACGAAAATACCCAACCGGGCGAAGCGTACTTGGACTAGGCCCTATAGGCTCTGCCTTGTCGAGGCGTAACGCGCAACAACAACGCAAGGTGGCGCCATCTGTCGGCCGACATGGAACCGGAGAATGCACACTTGCACAGGAGGCTACCTCCTCGCTCCTGCTGACCTCCGGGTAGAATCGCGTAATTTTTCGCGTTTTTCGAAGCAATTTTCTGGTTCCAGGTCCGCCAACAGATGGCGCCACTATGCGTTGTTGTTTCGCGCTAGGCCTTGACAAGGGCGATCCTATAGGGCCTAGTCCAAGTACGCTTCGGCCGGTTGGGAATTTTCTTCCTCAACCAACTGTCGGCGCGTAACTTGTGCCCACGAATTTTTCTTGTTGACATTGGCAAGCATTTCCTAAGTTTCATCGGCAAACACACGGGACTTGAGTTGGTTGTGAATCTAAGACCCACCCTTCCACTAAACTTCGAAAAACTTGGACTTGGTTATTTGACGTTTCTATGTCGGATCGAGAGCCAACGTCTTGTTAGCAGTATAATATGGTTCCCTCATCATTAAGAAGATCAAAACAAAAATTCGTGCGCATAAGTAACGCGCCGAGAGTTGGTCGAGGACGAAAATACCCAACCGGGCGAAGCGTACTTGGACTAGGCCCTATAGGCTCTGCCTTGTCGAGGCGTAACGCGCAACAACAACGCATGGTGGCGCCATCTGTCGGCCGACATGGAACCGGAGAATGCACACTTGCACAGGAGGCTACCTCCTCGCTCCTGCTGACCTCCGGGTAGAATCGCGTAATTTTTCGCGTTTTCTCGCGTTCTTCGAAGATGATGCGGAAGCGTTACCGCGGTCCGCCAACAGATGGCGTTTCAGGGTGGCGCCATCTGTTGGCCGACGCGGAAACGGCTCCACAGCGCCTTCAAAAATCGCGAAAAAACGCGATTTTACCCGGAGGTCAGCAGGAGCGAGGAGGTAGCCTCTTGCTACAAGTGTGCATTCTCTGGTTCCAGGTCCGCCAACAGATGGCGCCACTATGCGTTGTTGTTTCGCGTTACGCCTTGACAAGGGCGATCCTATAGGGCCTAGTCCAAGTACGCTTCGGCCGGAGGAACTTTTTTCCTCAACCAACTGTCGGCGCGTAACTTGTGCCCACGAATTTTTTTTGTTGACATTGGCAAGCATTTCCTAAGTTTCATCGGCAAACACACGGGACTTGAGTTGGTTGTGAATCTAAGACCCACCCTTCCACTAAACTTCGAAAAACTTGGACTTGGTTATTTGACGATTCAATGTCAGAATCGAGAGCCAACGTCTTGTTAGCAACATACTATGGTTTCCTCATCATAAAGATGATCGAAACAAAAATTCGTGCGCATGAGTAACGCGCCGAGAGTTGGTCGAGGACGAAAATGCCCAACCGGGCGAAGAGTACTTGGACTAGGCCCTATAGGCTCTGCCTTGTCGAGGCCTAGCGCGCAACAACAACGCATCGTGGCGCCATCTGTCGGCCGACCTGGAACCGCAGAATGCACACTTGCACAGGAGGCTACCTCCTCGCTCCTGCTGACCTCCGGGTAGAATCGCGTATTTTTTCACGTTTTTCTCGCGTTCTTCGAAGATGATGCGGAAGCGTTACCGCGGTCCGCCAACAGATGGCGTTTCAGGGTGGCGCCATCTGTTGCCCGACGCGGAAACGGCTCCCACAGCGCCTTCAAAAATCGCGAAAAAACGTGATTTTACCCGGAGGTCAGCAGGAGCGAGGAGGTAGCCTCTTGTACAAGTGTGCATTCTCCGGTTCCAGGGCAGCCGACAGATGGCGCCACTATGCGTTGTTGTTTCGCGTTACGCCTCGACAAGGCAGATCCTATAGGGCCTAGTCCAAGTACGCTTCGCGCGGAGGAATTTTGTTCCTCAACCAACTCTCGGCGCGTAACTTATGAGCACGAATTTTCGTTGTTGACATGGGCAAGCATTTCCCATGTTTAATCTGCAAACACACTGGACTGGAGTTGGTTGGGAAACTAAGACCCACCCTTCCACCAAACTTCGAAAAACTTGGACTTGGTTATTTGACGTTTCAATGTCAGAATCGTGACCCAACGTCTTGTTAGCAACATAATATGGTTTCCTCATCATAAAGATGATCGAAACAAAAATTCGTGCGCATGAGCAACGCGCCGAGAGTTGGTCGAGGACGAAAATGCCCAACCGGGCGAAGAGTACTTGGACTAGGCCCTATAGGCTCTGCCTTGTCGTGGCCTAGCGCGCAACAACAACGCATGGTGGCGCCATCTGTCGGCCGACCTGGAACCGCAGAATGCACACTTGCACAGGAGGCTACCTCCTCGCTCCTGCTGACCTCCGGGTAGAATCGCGTATTTTTTCGCGTTTTTCTCGCGTTCTTCGAAGATGATGCGGAAGCGTTACCGCGGTCCGCCAACAGATGGCGTTTCAGGGTGGCGCCATCTGTTGGCCGACGCGGAAACAGCTCCCACAGCGCCTTCAAAAATCGCGAAAAAAACGCGATTTTACCCGGAGGTCAGCAGGAGCGAGGAGGTAGCCTCTTGTACAAGTGTGCATTCTCCGGTTCCAGGTCAGCCGACAGATGGCGCCACCGTGCGTTGTTGTTGCGCGTTACGCCTCGACAAGGCAGAGCCTATAGGGCCTAGTCCAAGTACGCTTCGCGCGGAGGGAACTTTTTTCCCCAACCAACTCGAGATATGCAACTTATGGGCACGAATTTTCGTTGTTGACATGGGCAAGCATTTCCCATGTTTAATCTGCAAACACACTCAACTTGAATTGGTTGGGAAACTAAGGCTCACCCTCCCACCCATACTTAGAAAAAGTTGGACTTGGTTATTTGACATTTTAATGTGAGAATCGAGAGCCAACGTGTTGTTAACAATAAATATGGATTCCCCATCGAATGGAATATCCACATAAAAATTCGTGCGCATAAGTTACGCGCCGAGAGTTGGTTGAGGACAAATATTTCCAAGCAGACGAAATTACTTGGACTAGGCCTCGGTTTGGTCATGTGGGAATGCATACAGTAGTTATGCGCGAGGATGCTTTAAAAGCACCCTGCGCACAACAACGCTGGGTCAGGTTAAAGCGCCATCTTGCGGCCGTAACGTGATGTAAGCCTCAAACCAGCCATACATATCTGGTGATTCCTTGCTGCGACCAAAGGCGAGGTGAGAGAGGCTACCTCCTCGCTCCCGCTGACCTCCGGGTCAAACTGCCTCCAAACGCCTCATTTTTCGTCTCGTCGCAGCGTCAAATGGTCTGCCTACCTCTCAGGCGCGAATGTGGCAAGAATTTGAGACGGCGTGGCGGCGCGGCACGTTCAACCACCGCGGCTTCCCTTTGCCTCCCCGCTCCCACTGCTTCCAATCCTTTACTTTTCCTCACAAGTTCTGGTCCAGGCGTGAGCGGCGTGAGGCCGGCCGGGCGCGACGTTCAACCAGCGCGGATTTCCTTCCCTGCTCCCTGACCTCATTCTCTTCATAGTCGGTTCGGAATAAGCTATCTGTTGGGGCGCCTGTTGTAGTTTTTTTTTTTTTTTATTTTATTTTTTTTATTTTTTAAGTAGGTTTTATTTTGGTGAGTGACCACTGTCATGTACTAAGGGACACTCAACGATGGAACTCGTAGCCGCTTTAAATTGGCCATCTATTGGGCTTTAGGATTTGGGTAAATATGCGAGTGGGTCAACATTCGGGAAAAAGATATTTTCAAACAATATTTGATAAATATATTTTTATTTCACACGAGCTAAGCATACTGTAGACTTTTTTATAGGGTGACTCGTGCCTCGTCTCCTTCGTGACCATTCACTGCTGGGTGCTGCCCGGCCTTGCCCGGCACGCCGCCCGTTGGTGGCGTTGGTCAGTGACGTCGATGGAGACAAAGCTGCTGGCTGCTTCGGTTCTGCAAGGAACAAAGAAGATACATTTTAAAAGACAAAAAAATAGCGGCATAACCTCGCTACGGGCGAGAACACAGCGTCGCATTATAATAGTAGTTTTGCAGACGTTCAGTAGTGTGCTAGGCTGGACGCTCTGTAAACTTTTACAGGTTTGGCGTTTCCGTCCTCTACGCGAAACGCGTGACCGAAAACGTTGTTCAATCAGACGTTCCTTGCCACTAACTTGCGTTCTGCGGGCATCTGCCTAACACGTGTCGCTGTGAAAGCCAAATCGGGCCGAGCAGCCAAAAAGCTCTCTGCTCTTAAAAGAACTCGTAAATCTACTCAAACCGCGTCGTGGGTAGGGGCTCTGGGCTGTCAGCTGCACAAGGGGCCCGGGCGCCGCGACAGCGGGGCTCGCGGATGTCACGGCGACCCGTCACTAGAGCAGCCCAAATAGCTCTCACATCACTGACGTCACATTGTGGAAAGAATAGGGGGGCGAAGAAGCAACAGTATTTTTTTACAGTATCGGACCCTAGCTCAGTTGGGCTGCTTTGCGTTTACCAGCAACCAGCAGCCGCGGTCCGACTGGGCCTTCCAGTGCGCGGCATCGACATGGCCATTTGTGCTGCGAGTTGACAAGCCCCCCTCCCTGCAGGCTTCGCCCCGCCGCACCGTGTCCGGTTCAGTTGCGCAACCTTTTATGCAGAGACAAGGGTAGGGGAGAGGTAGGGCGGGCAGGCCAGCCGACCGGCTGTTTTAAATTTCGCATTGCTCTTTGCGTCGTGTCCCCCCCCCCCCCCCCCTGCTCGTGTTGTGCCAGGCTGGCTGCAGCCTGCGTTACACTGCCCGTCAGGAAGAGAGACAGCTGAGCTGAGGGCGGCTTGCGGTTAGTCAAAAGTTATCAGAAAATATCTGTCAGTGACAGCATTAGACTTATGGATAGGAAACGGGAAGCTGCTAGTCCCCTGCTCTGCCTGATATAATTTTTGCCATATTTCAGCAGATTGGACCGAAAGTTTTTCCTACTCGAGATGCCTGGTGCACGGCATGGCCGCTGCGCCTGGCCAGGTGGCTGCGGAGCGGAGGCCCCGCTGTTTATTTACCGCGAGGGAGCGATAGCATTCGCGCGCCCGCGCGGCTCTCTGGCGGATCAAAATGAAAATAAAAAATGTTCTTGATACCCCGCGGCAAGCAGCTGGGCCGGGCCGGAGGGGCTGGGGTTGCCGTTAGTCCGACCTGCTCGCCCTGATGTAACTCGTCCTTGGCAGGCTCGGCGCTGCGCAGCGCACGCAGCGTCCTCGAGGCTGCCCCTGTCCCCTCGCCTCGCCTCGCCTCGGTGCGAAGGGGGAGGAGAAAGGGGTCGAGCTTTAGCACCGCGCACTCTTGCTCGTTTTGCAAATTCTGAATGCTTACCCGACCAGCAGCAGGCAAGGCAGTTCAAGGCCAGCCACTTGCCTGCGGGCAGGAAGGAGCACGGACGCGACGCTCCCTTCCCCTCCCTGCCACCGGACTCTTTCCAGGGCGGGGCGGGGCGGGGCGGGGCGGGGCACCCGGCACCACACTGGCACGCCGCGTCGTCGTGCCGTGCCGTGCCATGCCGGGGCCTGCTGTTCTATATTGGTCACGAATGGCTTTAGTGCGTATACGTCACTGCGGTTTGGGCCCCTCTCCGTTGTTGGCAGGCGGGCGGGGCGGGCGCGGCGTCATGTGGGCCTGCAGAGTCCATCTGTCGCTGGCCCCGCCCCGCCCCGCACACGGCGCAGAGCAGCAGCTCAGGAAGGCTATTCCTTCCAGCAAAGTCGAGCTCAAACAATACACCCTGCTCTTAAACCGAGAGAGTGCCAACACACTCGAGAAGCAATGTTTGTATTTTTCGAGCCAGTTAGATGCCATATTTGTGGGATAATTTTTCTTCAGAGGCACAGGGACCCGTAGCATAACAAAACAGCACCTCATAACACTTTGTTAACCGTTAATGTTTTACCCGATAACTGATAACGCATATCATGACACTTAACAGTTAAAGAATAAACACATACACTTCTGATAATAAAATAACCGTTACAGATTTAACAGAAAGTAGATTGATAATTAGTTTACGTTATATGGTTTTTCGCATCTGTGCTACATCAGAAACGAAATAAACAAAAGTTGCTTGTAACGTTAAGTAATTTGTTATATCTTTAACGTAAAGAGAATAACAAATTCCTAACAGTTACGTTAAGTAACTTTTAATTTAACTTACGACAATGATAAAATTTGTAACAAACATATGATGTTTGTTATGTTAAGTTACGGGTCCCTGGTTGTGACCTGTAGCGCCACTCCGCAAAAAACACATAGTAGGTCCTAGGAGTCCTATACCGGACTTCGTTAGTGAGAAAATAGGCCCCTAAGCCACCTCGCCCGAACACATTGCGCGCTTTTAGGAATACTGCATTCCCTCGCAGACGAAACGGGTTTGCAGACGAACTGACCCTTGGGGGTTGGTCTAGGGGTACGTTAGAGTCCCCTGTACAACCCCGTCATTTTGGAGAGAAAAAAATTCGACCCAAAATCATAAAAATGCAAAGGCTATAGCCTTTGCGTTTTTTGCGAATCTCGGTCGAAAATAAATTGTCTCGGATTTCGACCAAACTCACAGGTTACCTCCTTCTGGAACCAAAAAACACATAGCAAGTCCTAGGAGTCCTATGCCGGACTTCGTTAGTGAGAAAATAGGCCCCTAAGCCACCTCGCCCGAACACATTGCGCGCTATTAGGAATACTGCATTCCCTCGCAGACAAACCGGGTTTTCGGACGAACTGACCCTTGGGGGTTGGTCTAAGGTGCGCTAGAGTCCTCCTGTACAACCCCCGTCATTTTGGAGAGAAAAAAAGAATTCGAACCAAAATCATAAAAATGCAAAGGCTATAGCCTTTGCGTTTTTCCCGATTTTCGGTCGTAAATAAATTGTCTCGGATTTCGACCAAACTCACAGGTTATTTCCTTCTGGGAGCAAAATACGGACGTGGCTCGCAAGCGCTACAGATCACAACCGCTACAGGTCACAAGCGCTACAGCTCGCTAACGCTACGGGTCGCAAGCGCTACGAGTCACAAGCGCTACAGCTCGGTAGCGCTACGGCTCGCTAGCGCTACGGGTCACAAGCGCTACAGCGAGAATCCGCGCGTTAGTCCAAACAAAAAAAAAATTAACAAGAAAAAAAAAATTACGCGATTTTTGAACCATTGCCCACGTAGTGCTATGAGCAGCGTCGATACCAATGACGCTACGCGGCCGGAGAGCAGGCACTCATGACACCGGGTGACTGGCTTCTCGCGCAGCATGACTCCTAGTGGTCCGGCATCAGGTACCGTGGCGTCGTAGCCGTGCGGGCACAGTGTCCGCGTGGAGAGTCGCAGGACAGAGGTTCGAATCTTACCAAAATATTAAATTTTTCTGAGGACAGCAATTTGGAGAGTGGAATTCAAGCCCCCCATTACAACCGACCTCCCTCGTGGAATAGCCGACGGTCTAGTGGTCTAGTGGTGCCGCGAAAGCCGTGGGGTGTCTGTGAGACTCGGCACATGGGGCCTGGTTCAAACCCAGGTAGGTTCTTCACTGGTAGCGACAGCGGGTTGCCAGGAAGTTCCGTCCCATGCCCACGACTGGTGGTCGGTCGTGGGGTCATAAGTCCTAGAATCTGGCTCCAAAAATAGCTTTTCCATGCTCTGGGGACAGGGCAGTTCGGTTAACCACCGTACGACTAAATCTGACAGTACGGGGATCAAATCTGTCGAATTGCGCGACAGGATCGCGGCCAGAAAAGCACCGGTTCCCATAAGAACACCGAAGTAGTTGGCTGCCACGGGGGGTAAAAGCCCTGTGCCTGGCGGGAACCGCAACCTCCTTCGGGAGGTTTACTGTCGCAAAAATTTTCCATGTTTTCACGCCACGTGCGTAATTTATCAAGGTTCAGCTCGGCTCGGCTCCGCCTAACGCGCGGATTCTCGCTGTAGCGCTGACCCGTAGCGCTTGCGATCCGAAGCGTTAGCAAGCTGTAGCGCTTGTGACCTGTAGCGGTTGTGACAGAGGCATAGGCCACTGGAACGCCCCGCTTAAATACTTTGGGAAGCATTTTATTTTAAACGCAAGAGTGCATTCTGGACTTTGGGCGTGCACCGATGTACACGCGTTGCAAAATCCTTTCCTTTTCTTCCCCTGCCAGCCCCGCCCCGCCCCGCCCCGCCCCACCCCACCCCTTCACCAGTCCCTGTGCGCTCCCCTTCGCTTATCATGGCCCTGCTTCCCGCTCCGCTCTCGCTACCCCTACCGTCACATTACCACCCCAACCCCTCGGTAACAAACTGAATGCTATTCAAAATGGCTGCCCACTGGGACACTGGAGGCAGCTGATCAGGCCGCGGCTGGTGAGCGGGGCGGGGCGGGGCGGCGGTAGGCAGGGGAGGGCAGAGGAAAGGGAAAAGAGAAGGGAATGAATCGGGAGTGGATAATGCGGATTAGTAATGTAGCGAGAGGGAGCGGCACCACCTTTCCCTTACCGAAAAAAAATAAAACAGGAACAGAAACGTCGTTTTGGGACGTCAGGGGAGCGGAGAGCCCGCCCCGCCCCGCCGTGTCACGTGATCGCACTCACCTTATAGGCTGACCGAGCGGAGCCCATCATGAGTCCAACCCGCGTGTACGCACATGCGGCCGTCATCCATAACCAATGGCGTCTGCCATCGCGGAGTGAGTGCATCCCTGCCCATCGAGAGAGAGTGATAGTGAGAGAGACAGAGAGAGGAGAGGGGGGGGGGTGCAGCTAGGGGTTGGGGTGGATGACGTTTGACATTGCATGCGAAAGACCCGCTGAGCTGAGCGTCCAAAGGGGGCGCGGCGTGAGGCAGCCCGCCATCACAGAGGGACGACCCCGCGCGCCTTGCCTGACGTAACCACGTAGGCCGCATAGCAAACACCGGGATCCGCCTTGAAAATGGAGCGACAAATCTGCGATGGACGGCCTGCAGGCCGCGGCCGGGCCCGGCCCCGGGGCCTGTATCGGCCGCCATACGGAAAAGGGGTTGAGGCTAAGACAGAAAAATGAGGGTGTTACGGGAAGGAAGGAAGCGACGCGGTAGGCTGGGGGCGATGAGCTGGACAGGGCGAGGCGGGGCGGGGCGGGGCGGGGCGGGGTGGGGCGGGGCGGGGGGCTGCGCAGGGTGGGACGGGCCGCGAACCTGACCGCGGCCGGACCCGCCTCTCAGCCGCCTCCACCCCGCCTCCTTACGTCAAACCAATTTGCTGAGTCGATTTACCGAATCAAATCCAGTCGGGCCGCGTCCACTCGCTTGGTCTTGATGATGAGCCCGACCCGCCGGTCAGCGCCGCGGGTGAGAGAGGGAGAGAGAAAGAGAGAGAGAGGGAGAGAGAGGGAGAGAGACGGCCTGCCGGACGGGACGAGACAGGCCCACTTGAGGAGCGGGCCGGGCCGGAATGAAGGAGCAGCGTAATGTGTTTACTCTATGCCAGGACATCTGCGGCCCGCAGCAGCGGTCAGCGTGCGGGAGGAGGGCCCCGCCCCGCCCCGCCGCACCCCGCCGCGCCCCGCCCCGCCTAACGGCCGCACGCGTCCGGGTGGGAAGGTCGTGCTGGTCTGGGGTGGGCGCCCCGGTGACCCGGCCCGGCCCGCCGGCGGGAGCTTCGCGCGGCCTCGGCCTCCAGCAGGCGGGTGAGAAGGGCTATGGCGTTAGGCCGAGGCCAGCGGCCAGCCCCGCGGGGCAGTACAGCTCGGTCCAGCCCCTAATCGTGTTTGCGAGGGAGCGCGCGCGCGACCCCCTATAGCCCTGGTGTCTCTAGGCCAGGCCAGGCCGGGCCAGGCCAGGGTCGCAACATACGCTTGCATGCCTGCCGCGGAGCCGCCGGCAGAGAGGGTAGGGCGCGGTAGGGCGCCGCTGCAGCTGGACGGCACGGCGCGGGGTTCGCTGTTGCAGAATTTTTTACTACAGAAAATTGGCAGAAAAACCTCGTTTTCCTACTGTTTCGTACGGTCTTTTATACTTCCTCCGTCCCTCCCGGCCGGTGGACGCGTCTCTCACCCCTCCGCACAGCGCCGCCGCGATCCATAAAACTGCAAAAGCCAAACCAAAGTCACCCTTTTTTCTCTCTTTGACACACAGGCGCGTGAGGCGGCGGCGGCGCCGGGGGAAGTGAGGGACAGAGAGGCAAGGCGACGCGAGGCGAGGGGTTGCGTAATATAAGTCAACCAGGGCGCGCGCGTCCTGGGGGCGGCGCGGGGCGGGGCAGACCGCCGCCGGAGCCTTGGCCACTTTCATTTCGCAGGTTTGCCCCGCCCCGCCCCGCCCCGCCCCCCCTCCGACAAACCGCGCCGCCCACGTATATTTTTCCGAGAAGAGGTCGTCCGCGCACTGCTTTGTCGCGATTTGTCAGGACGTTATTACTTCCGAGGCGCGGCGCCGCTCTCTGTAGCGGGAGGGGAGGAGGGGAGGTCCGCGCGGGCGGGGCCCGCACATCGGCGCTCACTGCTGGCCTTGAGGCGGGGCGGGGCGGGGCGGGGCGGGGCGGGGCAGGAACGCCCTGCGGCCTCATGAGGTCCATGACCGGGTTGTAGCGTCCGCCGAGTCGATCAATGGGAACAGCTTTAGGGAAGGCCTGGCCGGGCCGCACCGCGCGACGAACCTGAGCGATTTCCATGATAATCCCGCGGCTCGTCCAGCCGGCTCTCCGCCCAACATGTCGCCACTTACTGTCAGTTTGCGGTCGTTTCCCAGCTTTATTTCGCTCCTTACGCCCCCATATTTCACTTTTATTTCGCGTTGTCCCCTCATCCTCGTATTATACAAACAGCAACAGCAGCGGGTCTAGCTGCCAGGCCTGGGCGGGGGGAGGGGGGGGGGTAGCGCTGGTGGGGAGAGACGCCCCACCGACCATGCGGGTAGTGGGCTGATCCCAAAAACGAAAGGAAAATAGTTTATTTGTTTGGTGCCACACCTTATAAATATGCTTCCTTGCCGCTTTTAATTTCACCAGGCACCAGTACTCAATGTCTCATTATTCGGGACAGTAGTCTTTGCATAAATGTGTTTATTTTACGGTACACTTTTGTTCTAAAGACGTACCATGGCGAATCAGAGGAGACGTAAAAGTATTGCGGGTCTGCCTACCCAAGGGGCCACAGCGCCTTACGGCTGGAGCGGGTAGGCAAACCTGCATACTGTTACATGTTCTTCCCCTCCCATCCCCTTCCCTTTAGTGCAGGGAGTAGCTCGACTGAGACGGGAGGGAGCAGAGGGTGTTGCATGGCCCACGCCGGCCCGCGAGATAGTGGCTGTAATGGGCACTTTGTAGTTATTAGTAAGACAAATGTTTGTCATCAGCGGAGGGGCTGTTCTTTACAACAATGATACATAGAGAGAGCAGACGCAGCCGAGTATTTGCAACACGCTTAGAAGTGTTGAACACTTTTCATGCATTTCATAGGAGACAAGACGCGTTCATCACTTCAGTTGGACTCAGGCTGGTGTCCAAGTCATAAACCTCGGAACTGCAAATATTTTACCAAAACTGAGACGACTTTCTAAATTAATTTCCCGTAATTTCCCGGGCCCTTTACTTAGTGTTACTTCAGTCTGGCAATATTCGGGGGCAGTTCAATTAAAGCCTCTAGATGTGTGCTCCCGCGTGGCGTCCGCGCAGGGCTTGGCGTGGCGGGGCGGGGCGGGGCGGGGCGGCGCGGGGCGGCGCGCGGCGGACCCTTGCCACATTACCGCGATGAAATTAAACACGACTTGACCACCAGCCGTGAAAAGCCCTGGCGGCCCAACCCGCCCGGCCCCGCGCTAGGATCCCCTTTTCCACTATTCGCACGTCGAAACACAATCGGAGCGGCGCCGCGCCGGCAAGCAGAAGGGTGGCGGCACCGGCGTAGAAAAAGACGGAGAGAGAGAGCAAGCGAGCGAGCGAGCGAGCGAGAGAGAGAGAGAGAGAGAGAGAGAGAGAGAGAGAGAGAGAGAGAGAGAGAGAGAGAGAGAGAGGCATGCGGTGCCCCGCGGAGCAATATGGGCCAGGACCGGACAGGACCGGACGCGGCTAGCCGGCCGGGCGCGCCTCCCGCTCCCCTCTCTTCCCTTTCACGGCTCTGGTGCGATTTTGTGTTTCAATGACTAGATTACCTCTGCCAGGGCGGGGCGGGGCGGGGCGGGGCGGGGCGGGGCGGCTCTGCCCCCCGCTGCGAGTAGTCGGGTCCTATTAGAGACGGCCGGCCGGGCCGGGCCGGGCCGGGCCGGGCCGCTGGGCCACCTGCCACCTGTCCTCTCTGTCGTGCTGCTTGCCCTGCAACGCTGCCTTTGGCGCGCCCGCCGCACCACGCCCAATGAATACGTCCACAAAATCGACACAGTTCTCGTGTCTTTTTCTATTTTGTTTGTTTGTTTGTTTGTTTGTTTGTTTGTTTTTTGTACAACAGGAGTTTGCACCGGGTTGACCCCGTTTCCTCTGTGGGGTGCCCTGGTGTCAACATTTGCACGACTGCGCAGATCTGAGCGGCGAGCGAGAAACCCCTCCCCCCCCCCCGTTCGCTCTCGTATTGCTTTCTTTTTATCCCCCACCAATTAATAATGTACCCGCCGAAATGGACTTACGTTGCCACCGCGAGGTATCCCCCATCAGCACGTTACTTCATTATTCCCTTTGGCCGACTCCAGCGAGGTGGGAGCCCCGTCCCGCCCCGCCGGCGCGGCGCCCCACGGCTTAAAAGTGCCGCGGTGGCTCTTCTTTCCGCTTTCGCTTCACCCTACCGCACTGCCCTAGCACGCGACCAGTGCGGCGGTGTTCAGAGCGACTCCTCGTCGTCTTTCAAGAGGCGCTAAGTGGAATACGTAGCCTACTTCACATAACTTCATGCGGAGGACGAAGAGCAAAGGGCACCTCTGCATCACAGTTAAGGTGGCCAATGTTTTACGAACCTCTTCCAAAATCTTTCTTCAGGATCAGAGATTTAGAAAAGTCTACTTAAAATCTATCCACATTGTGGTCATGCCGCACCGCACTCTTTTTTCCGGCGCGTGTAATCCCCGACGGCCCTGTAATTCTGCCGCCAGGCCAGCAACCCCTCCCCCCCCCCCCAACACACACTGTACGGCCAGTTTGAAGGCTATGACAAGTGCCAATTAGTAGATGGCAGCAGGCTGTTTGCGCGGGGAGCTCATCGAATGGTATTTGCGGTGGTGACTCGAGACACTCCAGGGACACTATCAGAGTCTCTGTACGCCCCGCAGCGCCCGCCGCAGCGCCCTCATCTAAAGCCATACCCAAAACCACGACGTACCAATCCACCAGATTGCCGTACCGAGTACAGTCGCTCGCCGGGTAGTTCTCAGTACGACACTCAGTGCCCACGCCCTCTGTCTCCCTCGCTCTGCAATTCGCTCGCACCGCGCGGCCCGCCCCGCCCCGCCCCACCCCACCCCGCCCTCTGCCATTAGAGCCACCAGGCAGCACGGGCCTTTTATTAGACTAATCCCTATCCGCCCCACCTCCCAGCCGCCCCCGGCCTGAACGCCCCGCCCCGCCAGAGATCGAGCAGGAGAAAACAAAGCGCATTTTCATCTCGGTTTAAACAAACCTCTGGATGGCAGCGTTGCCGACGGTCTGGAATGGCGCGGTGAAGCTGTAGTTTCCCCAGTCCCGCCCCGTCCCGCGCTCTATGTACTCGCGAGTCAATCTAGTCAAGCTTCTTAATTTCACCCCCAACGCTCCAAGGTCGTTACTCACTCCTCTCTCCTCCCTCTCCCTCTCCCTCTCCCTCTCCCTCTCCCTCTCCCTCTCTCTCTCTCTCTCTTGCTCTTTATCTCTCTTTACTCGAAGCATTCTCCTCTCTCCGTCTCTCTCTCTTTCGCACCCCCTGTTTTCCCCTCAAGTGCCTGGCTCGCGGCGGGAGTGCGCATGGCGCGACTCCAGCTGAAAGGGTTTCAATATAGTTTTTCCGGCCGGGCGCGGAATCACGTTGAGACCGAAGAGCGATGAAACTCGAGATAAGAAAGGGTTTGGCGGGCCGGGGCGGGGCGGGGGACATCAAACACA
The DNA here is from genome assembly GCA_033675135.1 of Frankliniella intonsa. Lineage (NCBI taxonomy): Eukaryota > Metazoa > Arthropoda > Insecta > Thysanoptera > Thripidae > Frankliniella > Frankliniella intonsa. The sequence continues at coordinate 8,765,351 of CM066249.1, read as the reverse complement.
CTGCCTGCCTGACCGGGCCCGGGCCCGCCAGCGCCAGCACCGATAGTGCCGCAGCCACGCGGCATTCCAAAGTCCAACTTTTGAAGGGAAATAACAATCGCTGAGCCCTCGGCGCTCTTTCAAAGCGTCGTCTGTTTCTAGCCGGCCCGGCCGGAGCAGCGGGCCGGAAACCCGTCCGAATGTAACCCCTTTCGGCTAATGGAAGCGCGTGCGTAAGCCCTGAGCTGCCGGGGCGGGGCGGGCGGGGCGGGCGCAGCGCGCGGCCGGGGCCTTCCGAGACTTCCCCAAAGGCACAACCCCCCCACTGTGGAATGACATTCAAGAGGTGAGCGCCGGGCGGAGCGGGGCGGGGCGGGGCGGGGCGGGGCGGGGCGGGACGCGCATTGGCTTTGGCAGCTTCTGTTATTGAAGCGGCATACGAGGAGCCGGAACTGCGCAGCGGCGCGCCGAACACATCTCCTGCGCGTCTGTGCCGCGACGTCAATTTCCTAACATTCCACCGTCAAAATCAGATATTCCAACAGTAAGGTTTGACCTAAACTGGCATCCGCAGACTTGTAGGTGTACACGCAGCAAATTCGTAACCTTGTCCTTTCAACTACTGTATGAAATTCATATAAAAAATAATACGCGGGAAACGGTCGTCATGTAAGCGATGAATTGAATTCAAATTGAAAGTGTAATCATTAGCGCTAGAGCAGGAGGAGGAGGCGTCGGAACGAATACTGACGAGACTGAAAATGCGTTGCATTGAACTTTAATATTTCAGGCTCCACGATTATAGAGCACACAGTCGAGGTGCTAGGGCTGGCAGATGATACCTGCCGCAGTTGCTACCTGCCACAGTTGCTACCTGCTGCAGTTGCTACCTGCTGCAGTTGCTACCTGCTGCAGTTGCTACCTGCTGCAGTTGCTACCTGCTGCAGAACGTGCAGCAGATCCAACGTGCAGCAGATCCAACGTGCAGCAGATCCAACGTGCAGCAGATCCAACGTGCAGCAGATCCAACGTGCAGCAGATCCAACGTGCAGCAGATCCAACGTGCAGCAGATCCAACGTGCAGCAGATCCAACGTGCCGCAGATGCCACCTGTCGCAGATGCTACCTGCCGCTGCGCCACCGCGTCACTCAGTCGCTATTGTTGGAGGACTGCTGTGACTGGGAGTTGCTGACGGCGACGGCCACGTTGGCGTTACTGTTGCTTGTGTCGGGCCTGGAGACCTGGCTGGTGCCGCCCAGGATCAGGGCGGGTACGCTCACGGGGCTGGCGCTGATCACGTCGTCGTCCAGGTCGTCGCGGCGGTTGCCGTTGCGGTTGCCGTTGCGGTTGCCGTTGCGGCCGCCCACACCGCCGATGTTGGGCAGGAGCACGGAGCGGATGGCCTCCTCCGCGATGTCGCCGGTGGTGTCCAGGGCGCGGCGGTTGATGTCGAGCAGAGCCTGCAGTTTGGCTTGAAGACGGGCAAGGTCGATCTGGGCCAGCGAGTCCGTGGTCTGCAGCTGCGCCTGGGCCTGGGCGAGGCCCACCTGGCCCACCGAGGCGGAGGGCCCGTTGCCGAGGCCTCTGAAGGCGTTGCCTTGCAGCTGGGCAGAGGCCTGCAGCACGCAGACAGGCGGGAGCAGTTAGCTTTTGCCCGGGAGCACTCTCAGGAGAACACTATGCTATTCTTTCCAAAATCATCAGGCGTATACGCCTTCCTCTCTTACCACAGCGCACAGAGCGAGCGTAGCGAACAGGATCTTGGCCATGGTGTTTGCGGTTGAAGCGACTTTGCACGTCTTGCCCCTTTGGCCGAAAGCGCTGACTATATAAGCGGGCGCTCCCGAGGTCCGCGGCGCGGAGGAGACGTGCCACGCCGGGACCGCCGGGGCGGGGCCTCCGTGCACGAGATAGAGCACGCGCCCTCCGGGTGTCGGTCCTCGACCGACGTGCCGAAGACTACTTTCCATTTTACTGCCAGATTCATTGCCAATACGTTTTGCTACTGTGCTACTGTGTCGAAAATAATTGTTTAAATCGCGTAATATTTTTGACAAATTTCAATGACGGATTATACATGAAGTACTAAGGGAATAGATACAAATTTGTACGCAGAAGTGCCCCCCTCCCCCCACCCCCACCCTACAGACACCTTCTCAGTATTATAAAATCCCTTCTGTCCAGCCACGGCATCTTCACAAAAATGGCCTGGTGGATGTCACCACACCACCAGTGGCGTCAAGGAAAGTATAAAAGGGTTGAACCGGCCCGGCCCGGCCCGGCAGAGGGCTCCAGGCCAGGCGAGGCAGAGGCGAAGCGCACAGAGGAGCGGCCTCTTGAACCTCCAGCGAAGCATCTCAACGCGAGGAGCCATTTTCCAGCTCATAACGCAGCCTTTCATGTATAGAGTGTGTTCGTAAATTCGATTTATAGGCGGTCCATGTCGCACGCCGCCTCGGCCGCTGCCGCCCCTGACCACCCTCCTCTCTCCCTCTGTCCTTCCTGATTGTTATACACTGTTATGAAATAGCTCCCATCTCCACGTTCTACACACTGCCGCTAGGCATGTGGCATTGCAATTTCCCTGCGAACGCGATACTTTGGAGGATTCTATTTTTCTCCAGCAGTCAAAGACAGCGCGCTGCTTAAGGCGTGAAACCCGCTGCCAAACGATCACCTGACACTCCCAGCAAGAAACAGACTACAAACTGAGAGTGGAAGGGGGAAAAAAACACACACACACATACACACACCGGGCTTCCAGTTAATCTCGCATGCTAACATCCCTGTCTAAACACATATGCATTTGTGTTTGCTATTCAGTGGGTGGCACGGGCACGCGGGGACGACACCAGATGGCCCACCCCGCCCTGCCTCGTGCCCCCGCGCCCACCGAGCCAGGCTCTCTCCATCTATGACGCTAAGTACGAAGCAATATTCTGCTCCCTTCCCACAGAGCCGCCCCGCCCCGCCCCGCCCCAACCCACCGCACCCCGCCCCGCCACACCACGCCCACGCTGCTGCCGGGCCCAACGATATTTAATTAGTTATTTGTGCTTGCGCTGCAGTGTTTCAATGTTTCGAGTGGTTTCCCCGGCGCCACGGTGCGTGCGTCCAAACTATCCCCCTCCGACGCCACCCCTACGCGACGGCGCCCCCTTGAAAGCAAAGCACCCAGCCCGGCGCTGCGCCGCGCGCTCCCGCCCGCACCCCCGGGCCCGGCGGGGGGAGGGGAGGGGCGGGGCGCCTCACCCCACTCTTCGGTTCCCAGCGTACTGGGCGCCTTCCTTTGGCGATAGTCGCAGTTTCCGCGTACCTGCTTATGGCCAGGGCTCTTGGTCTCCCGTTCACTGACGTCTCCCTTGCTTCCCCCTTTGCTCTCTCTGAGGACGACTTTGCCTTTCTGGGTCGAGATGTCGTCATTGGCGACCCTAATTCGGCCAGTAGGGCCGGTCCAAAATGGGTCGCCGCCGGCAGGGAAATGGGCCGGGGCGAGGCGGGGCGGGGCGGGGCGGGGCTGGCCACCCTACAAGGAGAACAGGTCCGCGTTGACCCGATGGAATAAAGGCCTCCTGACGACTATAGAGATGGTGATGACCGGAGGGAAGGGTTGCCGTCCTCCTCCTCGGCCGCCGCCGCGTCTCAGACGTCGACGCAATCTCCTGGTCATCAGGCGTCCCTCTGCGCCATAAGCGGCCAATTAACCTAACTGCGGCCTATTTATTCGGAGGAGGGTCGCGCATCTTCGCCTGACGACGTTAGTCCGGCACCGGCGGGAGGGACGGGCGGACAGCCGGACTGTCCGACTGTTATCTAGCGCCTCCAGCGCCCCGCCCCGCCCCGCCCGCCCCGGTCAGGCTCAGTGATTCCGTTTTAATACGGTTTGCGATATGCAGGGCGGCCAAGCGGAGTCGTCCAAGGCGGCGCCAGCCAGCCCCCGGCGGGAATGCGGTCTAGCGGCAGACGTGGGGCGGTGTCGACGCGGCGGGCCAGCCCGGCCGGAGGCGGTGGGGGCGGGGCAGGCGGGCAGGGGCAGGGCGATCTAAGACTGTTGCCTCGGCCTCTGATCAACATATGCATCATTCATCGTGCGGAGTATGGCCGCGTTGAGATTAGGACGCGAGTCCTGCCGTGCCGGGCCGGGGCGCGGGGGAAGCCCACCCCGGGCCGACCGCAGGTCGAGCCTCCGCCTGCTCGCTTTGCTAGCCGACCCCCCCTCCTCCAACCCCACCAGAACCCGCAAGACGTTTCGCAAGCAAATCCGGTCGAGTCGGCTCGGCAGAGATCGGTTTCGGGCCCGGGGGGTCTTAGGGTCAGGGCCGTCAGGGTGAGGAGGAAGGAGGTATTGTGCGGGGGAGCGGGAGGAGCGGCATGGCGTGGCGTGGCGTGGCCGAGCTTTGGCTCTGTCTGGCGCCGCCACCCGCCACCTGCGCCCGCCGGCCGGAGAGGAGAGAGGGTGAGTAGAGGCCCGGCCCGGCCCGGCCACCAGGGCACCAGCGGCCAGCCGCCGCCACGGCGGGCTCATTTGCATGCCGACCCGACCCGAGGCCGGTGGTCACGTGCTGACCGCGAACCGGCTGGACAGGTCAGGAAATCAACACGTGACGCCGCCGCCCGGCTCAGCCCGGCCCGGCCCGGCCCGGCCCGGCAGGGGCGAGGCGAGGGACGGGGTCCGGGTGTCGAAATGAGCCATCACCTTGCGCCCCCTGACCGCCGCTCCGACCTCCCGTCCGGACCCTTCTTACGCCTTGTTAGCGATGCGTTCGGGGCAGCGCGGCGCGGCGCCGCGCCCAACCTCACGTGCACGCGCTTTAGAATTATACCGCCAAATGTATTAAAAACTCCTGGGGATTTTTAGACAGTCCCCAGTAGGACTGGCTTTACCAGAAGGTAAAAGTTAAAGCCAGCCAGCCAGTCCAGTTAAAGCCAGCCAGTCAGTCCAGTCCAGCCCAGCCAGTCAGCCAGCCCAGCCAGCCAGCCCAGCCAAAATATTCCTAGGGGAGACCGTGGCGTGGCAGGAATGCGTCTGTCACACAAAGGGCATGCCGCCATGTAAACATTTTGCCGTTTTACGACCCATAACCCCAACCCGCCACTTGAGAAGGGCCCCCCGCTCCAGCCGCCTGGCCTAGTACCGATTCTAACTTTAGCGGGTATTGAGATTTCAAGCGATTTGATACAAAATTCTGGTTCGTCGTCTTAAGATGAAGAAAATGATACTAAACACATGGTAATTCCACCAACTTATATGAAAAATCAAATCTTTCGTTTTATTAAAGAATACGGTTTAATCACGATTTATTCCTGAACGGTAGGTCGTAGAATCGCGATTCAAATTTCCACCTGCTCCTCAAGGCATGATTGTTAAAATAATGTTCTGCGTTAAAATTAGAAATCGTTAGTTCAGAATTTGAAACTTTGACACCAATTTGTCACGGCTTTGTCTTCCGAGAATCAGGGTCGTTCGCCGCCCCGACGGGCCAGCCCTCCCCCTGCCGGCCCCGCGCCCCACGGTCGTAAACAAACACACTCCACTTGAGAAGGGCCCCCCGCTCCAGCCGCCTGGCCTAGTACCGATTTTAACTTTAACGGGTATTGAGTTTTCAAGCTATTTGATACAAAATTCTGGTTCGTCGTCTTAAGATAAAGAAAATGATACTAAACACATGGTAATTCGACCAACTTCTCTGCGCCAGTATATTTTGTGTTTGCTATTGGAGCTGGACTGTCTGTCTAGTGGCCGGCAGGCCAGTTTTTTTTTAAAACTAGGAGACCGCCTGAGATTTAAGCAATTCATGCAACAGCTCGCCTGAATTTAGGCAAAAGACGCGGCAAAACCCTTTACTTCAGAGATCATCTGTAATCGCGGCTGCATGCTTCCACCCGTTACAGATCGCGTCTCCTGTCCCAGATTGAGAGTGCGAGTCCTTGTCCGGATTTAGGGCTGAGAGAGAAACTGTGGGAGTGATGGAGGGCCGGGCTGCGGGCGGCGCGGCGTGGCGTGGCGAGGGGCGGGTGGATCAGCCGGGTCCAGTTCAGGTCGCAGCAGCGAGCACTGGGCACCACGTGTCGGAGAGTGGCCGCCCCCGCCCCGCCCCGCCCTGGCCGGACCCGGAAGGGCCGAGTGTTTGCCTGGCGTTTGCCCGCGCAATTCGATTAGACAGTTTTCGCGGCGCAGAGAGGCCTATATTCCCGCACCTCTCGTAACGCGCAGAGCCGTGCGGGCGGGGCGAATACGCAGTAGGGGAGCGAGGGACAGGAGAGGGATAGTGATCGCGGGCGGGGCGGGGCGGGGCGGGGCGGGCCTAGGCCGGGCCGGTACAGTACAAAGGGCCGAAATCAGAGCGGCGCGGGTCCCTTCTTCCGCGCCTAAAGTTACTCATGTAAAGAGGCGCGCGGCAGGTTTTTGTGAGGCTTGGCATATAGCGACATCCGCCTCCTGCAGGGGTGATTCCGGCTATTTCGCTTATCTGTCCTTGTCGCACTCATGAGGCAGAGGTCGTAAGGAGCGAGAGAGAGAGAGGGAGAGAGAGAGGAGTCACCCTGGTGGCCCGGCCGCGCATGCTGGGCCGCGACTCGGTGCTTTGACGTGAGTTTCGCTCAGGACGGCGAGGTAAGAGGTGAGGCCGGGCCGGGCCAGGCGTGCTCTACTCTCCCGAGATGGGGCGCGCGGCGCGTGCGCGGGGCGTGCTCAGGAGGCTGTCGGGGCGAGGCGGCCATGGGCTCACCGCCGAGCTCACACTCGCCCGGCGCCGACCCGCGCCGACCCAATCTAGTAAAACCCTCCTGAGCCTCGGCAGCACTGCGCGGACAGCGGCACCGCACCGCCGACTCCGATTTCCAAACTCTGTTTATTGGCGCCGCCCTGAGAGCGCAAACACAGCCCCGCTCCGCCCCGCCCCGCCCCGCCCGTCGCTCCCCTGCCCTGCTGCCCTGCCGTGATTGTGATTGGACTAGGCTCGATGCACGCGCTGGACCGCCGCGCCGCGCCGGGCCGTGTCGGCCGAGCATCCAGTTCTCAGAATCGCGCCAACACGAAACGCAGCTGCGGTCGCGGCATATCGGAAACCTGCGTGGTTCTGACGGAAAATAAATAATAATTTTTTTTTTCAAAAAAGAGAGCGATCGTGGAAAACGTACGTTACCATCACTCTACGCTCAAAAAAAATAAAAAAATAAAAGGAAATAAAACTCGCCTGGCGCTGGCGCTGCACAACCAAAAGTCACGGTGCCGAAAAACGGCAATGATCATTTTCGTTTGAAAAACAGTATACGGTCTCCGTAACAAACTCCGTGGTGGAGGATGCTTTTGTTTTACAGTGTGCGGCAACCTTTGCAGTGTGGTCAAGATGCGTCGGTTGTAATTAATTCATTGCGGGCGCGCGGGTCGGCCGAGCCGGACAGGCACAGGGGCGGGACCGGGGAGGGACGGAGGGCTGGGCGGGGCGGGGCGGACGGGACACCGAGCTAGGGGCTCTATCCAATCTTCACACTCTGTTTATCCGTGGCCGAGCTGACGCGGGCAGGCGGCAGGCGGTCAGCCCTCGTCTATAGCATTACCATGACTCCGTAAGCCGGCCCCGCCCACTCTTCTGCTGAGCTGACGCGCCTCACATTCCTGTTCCGAGCCGAGTTTTCTATTCCAGCTCCAGCCGGTGCCTCCCGCTTCCGCCCTGTGACGTCGGGATGGATACCGCGCCAGAGCCAACTACTGCTGCGACGGAATAAGAAGAACGCCATGCGCACTGCAAACAGCATCGGGGCGAGGAGTGATTCGGATAGCTCACCCCCCCCCCTCACCCCTCCCTACCCACCTCATTCCATTCCTCCGCGGCCCGTCGATTTTCTGAATCTCGTCTTGTTCACTGCTTGACATTCAGCGAATTGTCTCTCCGGAACCTTGTTTTACCCCGGAGGAGGCCGCCGCATCAGTGAGAGAGGGGAGACTTGCGGCACTCTACCCCCCCACCCCCGCCGCTCGCCCCTCCGGTGCGTTTTCTCTGTTGTTTGGTTTGATCTCGGAGCAATTTACTGTTCGAATGGACCCAGTTTTGGAGGCTGCTGTTCCTGCCTGACTGTTCGCCGCGTCCTGCCTCACCCCCGCCCCACCCCGCCCTACCCTGCCCCACCCCGCCCCACCGTGCAAACGCGCACAAAGCGGCTTTGGGCACGGTACGCCCGCCCCACCCCGCCCCGCAGCGGGTAGCATCCATCCACTCGGGACCGAAATACATACACGGTCAGACGCGTGGAAAAGGCGGGCACGTGGCGGGGCGGCGGCATCCTCCACAAAAACACATATTCGTTGTTTCGCATATCAAATCGTGGGAGAAAAAGAAAATCTCTTGGCGACCGCATCTCTGGACTGCGGGGGCGGGACGGAGAGTCGCAGACGGAGAGGTGGTGGCCGCAGTAGGTGGGCCTTTGTCGGCCCGCACAATAAGCGCGCGCGTGTAAAGATGTCCCACTATCTGTTGGCACATAAACTCAGCAGTAAAGCGCTCCCCGGAGCTGCGAGCCCCCCGCCGCCCCCGCCCTATCGCCGCGTGCATCTGAGTGGAGCGCGCCAGGCCCCGGGGCGGGGCGGGGCGGGGCGGGGCGCAGAGGCTCGCGGGACCCGAGTGATCGCGCTGATCGGAGAGCAGGAGACAGCGCGCGGGGCGGGGCGGGGGAGTGAGCCTCGAGAGCAAAGCGTCGTTACGAATAAATAGTCCCTCGTGCGGCGGCCTCTCTTCCGCCCCGCGCGGCCCCGCGGCGCCCCTCCGGCACCGGGCCGCATCTCCCCGCTCAGCAGTCGGCGATCAGAATTATCATCTCGCGGGTTATTTTCGACAAGCTCGTATCTCGCAGACGGAACCCGCGATAGCGAGGGCGGCCGGGCCCAGCGGCGATCCGCCGGATTTGAAATATTGCAAATTGAAAGATGTGTGTCGGTGGCCCTCTCCTCTCCTTCTCCCCTGAGGGAGCTGCTGCGCGCCTGGGACGTAGGCCGTACCCGAACGCGCCGGACACCCCGGCGGAGCGGGTGGCCTACCCTGCATTCCGCAGGCGCACAGGGGCGGTCGCTGTCTGCCGCGCCGAGAACAAAGGTGTGACTTTACACGTTTACTGGAGTGTTATACAGTTTTAAGACGGTCATGCCTTTGGAAATGCCATCAAATATCGAAAAGGAGGTTAAAAATTATGTCTTTGGCAGTTATTTTTTTATGCCTTGCTTGGCAAGCGTTTAATACATTGACACCTGCATGACTTTGTTTTCCCGGTGCGCCATTTCGTTTTTTCCTCACGTTTCTCACGCCTCTTCCTTTTAGCCTCCACCAACTTTTCTTTTCAATTATTAGTATTCATCGGCGAGTCATAATCTTTCGCCCCCGCGAGCAACAAGTCTGCTGAGCCGAGCCCGCCCCGCGCCAAGGCGAGAGAGCTAACGATAACAAATGCACGCCACGCCGGCCCGAGTGGCGCCAGCCGAGTGGGGCGGGGCGGGCGGGAGCCATCGGTGAGCACAACTTTTTTAATTCTCATGATTTATAAGTACGCGCTATGCTACGCTGCGCCACCGTCAGCCATCACGGCTGGCGGATTTCTGATTCCCGCTAATGGTTGCCAGTAAGGGGCTTAGTGAGGAGAAGGCCCGGCGGCGGGCGGGCGGTGGAGAGAGGAGGGGGCGGGGAGGGAGAGGGAACACCTCTGCCCTGCCGCGCGCGCACGCCGACTCCTAATCGGCATTTTTGGAGGAAACTGCATGTTGGGCGCGGCGTCCCGCGCTCAGGAAAATTATTAGCTTTAATACCGATTGTCTTGCAGATAAAACACGAAAAGTGAGCCGTTTTCCGCTGGAGCGCGGACACGCCCACACGCATTTCGCCTCGTTTATCCGCCGGGGGCCGGCGCCTCCCAGTAGATGGCGCGGCGGAGATGATGATAGGTACGTTTTAATATTGTCCGGGCTTATTGTCGTTACCCGCGTTACGCGCTGCGGCATTCTATTAACGTGATGTACGTACGTCAAGGTCGCCGGTGGTGGGGTGGTGGGGTGGTGGGTGTAAGGGTCGTGCTCGTGGCTCGGTACACACTTAAACGTTACAATTTTACAAATGCGTCTGTAAATTTTCAAACGCAGTCGTAATTTTACCATGTGAAAAAAATATCTGCTTGGAGTGATAAAGAGATTTTTTTTAACAATCCAATTTAAGAATCTTTCAAAAAAATAATAAAACGGTCCGGTTGTCAACTGCGGCTTTGCTCAGCGGTTTGTTGTCTAATTATTCCTCCAGCCCCGCACCGCTAATGAACTTCGATACATCGAGCTTATAGGGTGCGGACGGTGCCAACTTTTCTAATCATAATTACCTTCCTCAATTACGAAAAAAATCTTGAAAAAGGCTCAGTCCGACCCTCTTTGCTGCGCCTAACCGCCCGCTCTTCTAATTATTGCTGTAATTGTTTTCGCTGCGATTACTTCCAATAAAAATTATGAAGAGGCCAATTTGGAAGAGCCGCCTTCGCCCGATGACTATTCAAGTCGCACCCCTTACTTTCCTTCCGTGATTTCGCGTTCCCCTCCACTTGTGCTAAACTTTTTTCCGTGCTTCCCTCAGCTTTGAATAAAGCGAAAATATAGAAATAAAGTTACCAGGAGAACACGACTGTCAAAAGAGCATCGAGATACCTCCTGCTAAAAGGGATCGGCGGGAGGGCGCGGCGCGGCACGGCACGCAGTGCACTGCACGTAATGGCATTTTCACACAGTGATTGTAGTCGGCAGTGCGTCGCCGTGTCGCCCTTTGGCCTCCAACCAGAAAAAAAATGTTTTGGAGTGGGGAGCGAACTGGTTTAGAGAGGAGTGATGCGCGCTACGGCGTGGGGCGGGAGGCACTCTCTGATTTCTATAATACACAATTTTCAGAAAAAGGTTTTCCCCCGCATTGTACCTAGCCCTCCCCCCCCCCCCCTCTCTCTCTCTCTGCTCTTTTTATATTCGTCGTTGGCAAAGAACGATAGTCAGACGCCACTTGTCTGCATGAAATACAATCCCCCACCCCACCCCACGCAATGGGAGCAGGCAGTCGTCTGTTTGATAGCGTTTGGCGCATCACTGTACAGCAGGCACACGTTCAAACTTTTCTAAGACAACACACAGAAAACCTTTATTTTTCTGCCTGTCAAGCTGTGTGTGCAGTCACCAGGGTCCGCGCCCCGCGCCGCGCTGCGGGATCACTCTCCTGACATTTTATTCCAAATTAGATTCAACAAACATTTTTTCAGCCTCCGCCACACCCCTCCGCCCTCCGCCGCCCTGGCCAGGGAGGCTCCGGCCCGTGATTGACACCCTCCGCCCTCCTGCTCACATCGTGCACCCCCACCCCTCCCTCCCCTCCCCGCTGACTAATTGCCCCACCCGCCCAAATAGTCAATTCACATCAATTAACGCTTTTTCCTTCCCTCTTTCCCGTCCCCAATTCCAATTGGAAGAAACGGCTGCTGCCATCCTTTCGCTGCACAAAAAAGCCGAGCGGTCTGCCCCGCGTCAGTGGCGCGCCCAGCCCGGGCTGTCTTCTCTGCGTCAACATTTGCAATCGAGTTAGAGGCCAGGCCAGGTCGGCCCGCGGCGCACTCCGTTTCGGAGAAATGAATGCGCTGCAGCACCTGGCAATGTCGACACAAAATGATATAAAAAAAAAAAGAGTCCAACGGAATTCCGCAATCCGCGGAAGTAGAAATGCGAGCGAGCGCGCGCGTGCGCGAGCACACGCACACAAATACACCTGCAACAAAAACCTACTCCACTTCCCCATTGTCCATAAAACGGCCAAATAAGTTTTCCTGGCGGTCCCCTTTAGGTCCCCTTCTTGTTGTTATTCCTCGCTAAGACCGCCCCGCCCCACCTCACCTCCGGGTCCCCCGACTCACTCGTTGCCCCCGCGACTCATGTACATAATGAGTGCAAATTCATGAGAGAACAGGCAAGCTGATCCCTCCCCGCCCCGGCCCGCCCCGCGAGGACACCTTTTTTCTGTCCCTTCCCCTCCCCCGGTCCGCACCCTTCTTTACAAATCCCCGCGCCGGCCGGGCCGGCTCTCCGTAACTTGGGGCAGGCAACTCAAATGGAAGCCTCATTCAGGGCAGATCACAATAATCTGGAAAGAGAGAATGAGAGGCCAAAGTTGCTTTCTCACTCATCTCCTTCTTATTCTCCTCTCTCCCTCTCACTCTCACTTTTCCTCTTTCACCCTCACTTCACCCAGCGTAGGATACGTCCGACAGGAAGCGTGAGCGCTATCGCTGACTCTAGTATAGAAGCCTTAATTCAACGAAACGCTGCGCAAAACTTTCGTCGACCGCCAAGCAGCAGCAGCAGCAGGCACGCGATTAGAATGGGCGGACGACAGCCGTCATGCTGCGACAGCGAATGTCCGTGAATCTTCAAGCAGACCCTCTACAAGTAGTCGCGAATCTCAATTCCGCCACCTCCAGGCCTCTCCCTGAACAAACTGCTTTAATTTCTCTGCCGGTGGGGCGCATCAAACCTCCTCTCACTGTCAATGCAGCGGCGGCACTCCGGGCGGGGCGGGGCGGGGCGGGGCGGGGCGGGGCGCCGCAGCCCGCAGGGTGATAGCTACCCGCAGGCAGAGCCCGCCGCACAAGGCTTAATTCCATTCGCGGCAAGGCATTCCCTCCCCGGCGTCGAAACAAGACGCACCGCACCCCGCCGCGCCTCTCGGGAAACAAAGAATAATTGAGTTGATTAAAAGAACGTTGTCTTCCGCCCTGTTCCTCGCTCCCCCCGGCCCGGCCCGGCCGGGCCCACCTTTCTTCAGGGGCGCCACGGATACCTATTTGCTAGGAGCGCTGCCCCGTGACGCCCGCGGAGGGGAAGGGAGGGGAGGGGAGGAGAGCGGCCACCGGGACAGCCAAAACCTGACAGCCTGATTAATCCGTAGCGAGTGGGGCGGGGCGGGGTGGGGCGGGGCGGGGCGGGGCGGGGCGGGGCGTGGTACACGTGGGAGCATCCCCGCGATCGCACGGCTGGTCTCTAAGTACAAGCCGGTAAGTAAAATTAAAGACATTCCCCGGGCCGATCGACATTTTTCTTTCTCCCTAATTCCTTCTCGTCTTCTTAAAAAAAACGGGAGATGAAAGGAAGAGAAAGAGCGGCTGTTTTCGGCTAAATAAAAGCTAAATAGTGGCGATGAATCGAGACTGGTGTTCGGCTAAGCCTGGCGCATTAGCCACTCAAACGAATGCCACACATTCTTTGAATAAAAGTGTGCAGGAAATAAAACGTTTGAACTTGGCGGCGGGTATGAATGGCAAGTAGTGTCATCAATGCCCGGCCGCTCCGTCAAACGCCGCGCGCCTGTACAGAACGGACGCAAGGCGCACGGGCGGCTACATCGCGGCCATGGCGACCCCCGCCCGGCGCCCCCGACACCGGCGGGGCGCGGTGGGGCGCGGTGGACTTTGGCAGTGATTACCAGCGCCACAGTTGCCTGTTCATCTGCATTTTAATAAAGGGCACCGGGATGGAGTGGCTTGTATTTGCATCCGATTCACAAATATGGTCCGCGGAGTGGCAGGCGTGCGCCCGGCCCGCAGCAGCCACCCCTGGGCCCCACCCCGCCCCGCCCCGCCCCGCCCCCACCACGCACCGCCGCGGAAGGCGATCGCATTACAAATAGAGAAACCCGAACACCGCGAAATGAGTTTGAGAAAGGGAGTGAGTGGTGAGCCGGCCCGGCCCGGGCGGGGCGGGGCGGGGCGGGCACACACCAGCGGCGGCCACTCGACCGCGGTGTGCTCGGGCTGCGGCCGCGGCGGGCGCGGCGGACGCGCTTGGAAAAACATAAAACACGCTCGAAATTCAGGCTGCACGGGCGGGCGGCAGCAGAAGCACTGCATGCTCAGTCTAATGCACTGCTGGTAAAACAACGGTGAACATTCACATTTCCCCACGGATGTGCCCCTTACGTTTCGGAAAATTTTCTGCAATCGTAATACAGATTAAAAAATCATCCGTAATATGTCACGTTCTTGGGCAGCGCGGGGTGGCGGCGGCGGCGCTGGCGGGGACCGTCCGCCACCGAGACAGGCGGCCCGGCCCGGCCCGGCCCGGCCCTGCCGGGTACATAGGCTACTTAATTCAGCACACGTCTAATCCCGGCCCGCCCCGAAAGGTCCGCTAGTTAACCCGCGCGTCCCCTTTTTCCGTCCCTTTATCTTTTTTTCCTATTTCCATTCCGTCTTTGTCTTGCGTCGTCAACCCCTTTTCCCCCTCCTCCTTTGCCTGCCTGATCGGCGACACAAGGCGGGACGACGCCACGGCGCTCTTGTCTCTCAATAGACCTTGCCCGCCCCGCCCCGCCTCCCTCCTGCTGACGGGTCAATCAGACGTCATTCATTGTGTTTGTCCGGGCAAGGGCGTGGCGGGGCGGGGCGCACCTGACTGCACCACGCCCCGCCCGGCCCCGCCCCGCCGCGGCCCGCATGCCAAGTGGCCGAGACCCGCCAATGGACCGGAGCCCGCCCCGCCCCGACCCGCCCCGCCCCGCCCCGCCAACCCTTCTGCTGCTCGTCTCGCCCCGCCAGCCGGACGGCAAAAGTAAAGAACACTGCGGCGGGCGGGGCGGGAGAGGCCTTGTCGCACAGGCCCGCGCGGGGCGGGGCGGGGCGGGGCGGGGCGGGGCGCGCAGCCGCAAGGGGGAAGACCTCCCTTTGCAAACTGCCCCCTTGAGGCGGCTGGCGGGGCGTGCCGCGGCGCCGCCGCGACAGACAGACGGACATGCCACTTTTATTAAATACCGTGAGTGGTGAATTTTGATGACCGCCCTCCTGGGCCCGGCCCGGCCCGGCCCGGCCCCCGCACCACTTCTCCTCTCACTCCTCCTCGCAGGAGCTGGAGCAGCACTCTTTTATCTCTGCGCGGAGGCCGGTGCTGCGTCGGGCCGAGGCTCAAAGAGGAAGAGGAGGCCAGGAATGCCCGGGCAGCCGGCCGGCCGGCACACAGCTCCGCGGGGGGCGCCGCGCGGGCGCTTGTGTGTCTCCACGGGGCGGGGCGGGGCGAGGCGGGGCGGGGCGGGCCGCATATGCTCACGGGTCAGTGCGGACGCGTTTGATCCTCGCCGCATGCGCCCGCACTGTCCCCGCCCCGCCCCGCCCCGCCACGCCCTTCTCCCCCTCAGCCTCTCGATTCATCTCTGACCAGTGACTCGATTTCCGGATCGGGGCGGCGCCGGGGCCGGGGCCGGGGCCGGGGCCGGGCCCTGGTGGCCGCGCGCGGCAGGACAGCAGGGTATCCGGCAGCCAATCCGAAAGGGGTGCGGGCGTGTGGGGCCCGGCCCCGGCCCCGGCCCCGGCCCCGGCCCCGGCCCCGGCCCCGGCCCCGGCCCCGGCCCTGGCCTCGGCCGTACGGAGGGCAGCCGCATACCTGATACTGTCCGCCCCTACGAGGGGATCGAGGGGAAAAAAGACAGGGGTTCCGACAATCGACGTCAACTGTCAGTTGTTTCGGGAGGGCGCGCGCAGAGCGGCAAGGGGTGGATAGGGGCGCGGCTGCAGCAGCAGCGAGCGGAACAGGAAGATCGCCTGCCTGGCAAATGCTGACAATTTTTCGAATCATTTCCCTGATGCAAATATCGGTCCGTCATACGAGGAGGGAAAGGGGTGCGGCGCGGAGGGTGCGGCACAGGCACTGCGCGCCGTCCCTGCAGGCAGACAGGCAGGCAGGGCCGGGGGAGCTAAGTGTATTACGACCTCGAGGCTAGCGGGCGCGCGCCGAGCCGCACCGCACCGCGCCGCTGTGTAGGGGACGGTGAAAGGGGAGAGTTGACAGAACGAAAGCGAGAGTGCGCCACAGGCTGACGCAGCGTGGCCGGGGTGGGCTGGGGCGGGGCGGGGGCCCGCGCAGGGTGCAGCCACCCCCGAGGGCCCCCCGGCCGCTCCGCCCCTCCGCGCGCGGCCTTGGCTCACAGACCCACCACCCTTAGGGGGGAGCAGCGAGAGAAAGCGGCTGAAAGCGAAAGGGCCGCAGTAGGGCGTAACGCCGAGGCCACGCCCCTCTCCCCTCCCACCGGCCAATAGGGGCGCGGCGGGGTGCTGCGGGCCGCGGGGGCCCTCCCCCTTCGCCTGCTGCAGGCGCGCAGGCCGCTGCCCTCGACTGGGCCTCCTGCTCCCTTTCACAGCCCCAGCGGCACGGCACGCCCCCGCGGGGGCCTCCGCGACCCCAGCGCCTTGCACGGGGCGCGTCATTGCATCGGTGCGACTCTGATGCCTTCATACATTCGCCGGTCGTGGAGAAAAATTATTGTGACACTCTATGTTTCGGTTCGCTCTCTACCGCGCTCGCCCCCGCCCCGCCCCGCCCTGCCCGATGGCTTTTTCCATAATTTCGAATTGCCCGTTCCATACGCCACGTGCGTGGTGCGGCCCCGGTGCGTGAGGTCTTCCTTCCGGGTCCGTCAGGCGCAAACGCCCCGCCCCGCCCCACCCCGCCCCGCCCCGCCTCTCGTCACGTCGCAACGCTTCGAGACGGCAATCACATTCCGAAGGGGATTGTCATACACGCGACAGATGCGACCCGCGTGGCGGGGCGTGGCGGGGCGTGGCGGGGCGTGGCGGGGCGTGGCGGGGCGTAGCGTGGCGGGGCGGGGGCAGGACGCGACGCGAACGTGACGCGCTCACATACGCACGGGGGACGATCGCTTTAAAATTTGTCGCCACGATGAATCGCGGCCCATATACATAGGGGAAGTCATGATGCGAATTTTCTATACGTTTCTTTTTCTTTTGTGCTTGCTGTGTGCCTCGCAGTGTGTGCAATGGGTTATATGGGAGTTTCGCATGGGAGTGGGGATGAAGGGGTATGGGAGAGGGAGGGTGCGGGAAGGAAGCGGACATGGGGTGGCAGTGAGAGGGAAATGAGAGAGAGACAGAGGGAAGGGGCGAGAAGGAGCGTGAGAGAGAGAGAGAGAGAGAGAGAGAGAGAGAGAGAGAGAGAGAGAGAGAGAGAGAGAGAGAGAGAGAGAGAGAGAGAGAGAGAGAGAGGGGGGGGGGGGAATGGGATGGACGCAGGAGAGGGGTGAGGCAGATAGAGGTGGCCGAGTTCGAGGGTGAGCTGAGCAGTGTGAGATGACGTGTGCGCGGCCCGAGCACCACAAGGACTCCTCGCCACGTCGCACGGCACAATGGGGGCGCAAGACGTCATCAGGGGACGGAGGGGAGGGAATTAGCTGGGAGCTGGAGGGACACTCACCGGGGGTTCGTCATCTCCTCGGCCCCGCCCCGCCCCGCCCCGCCCCGCCCGGGCTCTGATGGAGAGACCTCGGGCTGAACCGTCAATCGGCTTGTACCGCAAAGACAATGAAGGTGCAGCTTGTCCAAATGCACGTTAATTTGAGTGCTTACGATACTTCAGTGTGTGTATAAGCATTGGGACTCGACGTAGGAAAGACATTCACGAGTATTATACTTACAATCTCAGAAAAGTTGATTCGTAGCTTAACCTAAGTCGATTGACGATATTTCTTTATGGCAAAATTTACCCAGGGTATTCTTGGGTATTCTCCATCTCCAGTGCGAAGTCAAGCGTCGCGTCGGACAGACCCACAGACAGATGGGCAGACAGACAGACAGACAGACAGCGGGAGCAGCATCTATTCCCACGACTTAAGGCGCGCCGCTCCCCAGGAGGATTACCCACGCCTCACCAAGACGCTTAATTTTATTGCGCAAAACACGGAGTGTTTAGCCAGACTTCCTTGATAAGCGGGGAAGTCACGCATGCGCGCGCGCGCGTGTGTGAGAGAGAGAGAGAGAGAGAGAGAGAGAGAGAGAGAGAGAGAGAGAGAGAGAGAGAGGAGAAAGGGAGGCAGGGCACTGAGTACGTTCGCGTGTCCGAGGGGGCGCACTGCGCGCATGGGAAGCGAACCGATCGGACAGTGCATTATTGAGTGGGCGTTATTGACACTTAGCTGGACAGGGAACGGAGAGGGGGAAAAGAGAGGGGGAGTGGAGAGGGAGCGAGAGGGACGGCGAGAAACAGAGGAAAGAGAGAGAGGGAGAGAGGGGGGGGGGAGGACGAAGGGAGGAGAGAGGAGTACTTGAAGTACCGCGCCCGTCCAGAGACCCGCGCGCGCGCGCGTGTGTGTGGTCTCACTGGCGAGAGCGTGTCGGGCAAGGCGTGGGCGTGTGGGGTTGATCCCCGAGGACAAGAATCTCGAGATCCGAGTTAACAGCATAATCCGCTCGGACCATCCGGCGGGGCCGAGCGGTGAGGAGGGGTGGGGCGGGGTGGGCGCGGCCAGTCCTAACCCATTGGGCCCCCGGGACACCCTCTTCAGAGGAGAGAGGGAGAAGGCCTGCCCAGCCCGGCCCATCTGTTGCCGATTGTCCGGCCGGCCCTCGTGGGAAACTCTCTGCAAATAACGGCATGCACGAGGATAGCCTGGATTTTCTTTGCGTGTCCCTCCTGTCCGCAGCAGAATTTCCGTCAGTATAGCCTAAAGCAACAACATGACGCATCGCAAAGTGGCACAACCTGAACCGCAAGATAGATGAGAACGCCATGAAAGTACAAACGGTTCGCCTCAAAGAGGCAACAAGACGCAGAGTCCCGGGAGGTAGAAACGCAGGTTCTCAGAAAGTCGCAGCGAGCCACACACACACACACATCACAAAGGCACACGTACACACACCTCAGGACGGCACGTCTGAGCGTCTCGCCGTCTTGTGATCAAAGCCGAGCGTCTTTAACTAGGAGACGCACGGTGTCGCGTTTATGAGCAGCGTCAATTAGGAAGTCAACACTGTCACTCCGCCGCAGGGGAGGGGGTTGCAGCGCAACCAGGCGGCAACCAGGCGCACCGGACCAGCCGGCAATCAACATCAACCGGATATTGCAACGCGAATAAATACGGCGCAGCTCGGCTCGGCCCGCCGGGCCATCGGGCCCACCCCGCCCGTGCCGCGCGCGCCACCGCCCTGCAGGGCCCCGGGGCCGAAAGGGGCCTCAAAGTAAGACTACTTAGAACGACAAGGCAAACATTTCATTAGGTAAGAACTCAATGCGCCTTTGCCTTCTTCTTCTCATCAATTAAAAGTCGCGAGAGGGGAGGGAGAGGGGGAGGGGGAGGATGGGGGGAAGGGGGAGGAGGGGGGGCCAGAGCCACGCCGCGCTCAGTCAACAGGCGACCGGCGTGTGGCATTTGACTGCAGTATCGCCTCGGCGGGACCGTAGGCTCGCGTGCCTTACCGGCGGGAAGTTAATATCACACCAAATACTGAAGACATTTTGACATGATAAGGATGGGCCGTCAGGTGATCCCCAGATCCGAAGACAGTTTGATCGCATCGCGCTCTATCGTGACGGAACCACGCCCGCCGCGCGCGGCCAGTCACCCAGCCGGAGAAACGACCAGCAAAAGGGGTGCGTGGCGTTTTAATAACCTGCGAAGCGTGAACTTGAGCAAAAGTAAATTAAGATCCTCCCCTCCTCCCGGCCGCTTTCCCTGCACGCTCCTCCACACGCAAGCACACTCGCGACACAAACTCCTAAAAGTCTCTTCCACCGGCGGCTCGGCTCGGCTCGGCTCACCCTCCGCGCCACCACTCCACTTGCAAGACAAGGATTTCCTAAAGAGGGCAATAATCACAGCGACCGCGGGGGCCTCTCGGCGTCTTTGTCTGCCTCACACGCCGTTCCGCCAACTTTCCTCCTCTCCGCCGTGCCGCCGATTCCTTCGCGTGATTCCGCGTCTCCCCTACGCCAAGCCTACCCCTTCTCCTGTATCTTGTCCTTCCCTGTGAGGAGGTAACGTTACCATCAGCGCGCGCGCGTCGGCATCGCCGGAAAGCCCTATTTACTTTCATGTTAATAAGCGTAGAAAACGCTCCCGTTAAATTCAAATTCAGCTGATTTTTGTTATAAGTATGGCTTTCTTCGCAGATGTACCATGAGCACGTTTATCAGCAATGGTCATTAGTAGGAGTGAGCGCTGTAAACTTTTCAGTGTTACGTTTTCTACGTCCTTTCGAGTTCTAGTATATTCTTCACGGCGAGATTATGAAACAGTGAAAAACAGCTGGTTTCGATTCTTGTTATTGCGTAAGGTGTGCTGAGCACGAATTGCGTTCTGTTTGCGAGCGCGCGCGCGTGTGTGTGTGTGGTGTGTATATTTTGTTGGCCCGGTAGGTATGCATGCATAAAGAAGGATGTCTTAGCGGCTCTCGGTCTGAGTTTTCAGCTCCCCCCGTGCCCGCCCCGGCCCGGCCCGCCGCCGCTGCGGTCGCTGGTGCGTGTAATTCTGCCGAGCGTCACTGTGTACTCTGAGATGCGCTGGCTTTGCGTATTCCCGTCCGCCTCGTCCCCTCCCCTCCCCTGGCCGCCGCTCGCTGCCCCCTCCCCCTCCGCGCTCAGGAGTAGGTCGGTCAACAGTACCGAGCATCATGTGAGTGCTCCGCCCGCGCGGTCTGGGAAAATTAATACGAAACAATTGATCTCTTCACAGATCCCTGGCGCCATGAGCACACCCCGGAGGCTGACGGGGCGCCGCGGCCGGTCATGTGGCTACATAGAGAAGAGGAGAGATGCAGATTTCGAGGGCCACTTTTTTTTCTCTCAGCCTTTTTTTTTTTTATCTTTCCCGGCTACTTTAATTTTTTTTTGTCAAGCTGGTATACGACGCGTTTTTCCCCAGTGTGTACTTACGTTTAAGGGATTTCAGGGAGGTGATGCAAAAAAAAGGTAGCGCATTTCATCAAGAATATCCAATTTGGAAACGCGGGTAAATAACGGGCGAGAATGAATTACCGAGGGGACGTCCTAATATGATAGGGGCCCAACGTGCGACAGTCTTATTGTTCTCGTGATCAAGTCGCCGAGAGAGGGAGGGGGCAAATAAAAAGCGAGAGAAGAGGGGCGTTAGTGGGCCGGTTAGGGGAGCACCGGGAATGCCATTGATTACCCCACCGAGCCTGCTCCCCTCTGATGAAGTATTGAAGGTTCCTCATCTCTTTTCTTGTTTCTCTTTTTTTTCTTTTTTCTCTCCTCCCTCTAGCTTTTTTTTTCTGTTCTCTCACTCTCACCATCATGGCTTCACTCAAAACGTCGTCATTCTCTGCCGTTAATTCGTGTGATATCATCGCCCGATTTATTCTCCTGTGGCCGAGTGTATTACACCCTCCCTCGCTCCCCCTCTCCGCCACCCGTACCGCCACGCGCCTCCTCAGCCGGCAGATACTTTTTTTTTCTGTTTTTTCCTCTCCCCTGCAGCGTCTGCTCACCGACTGCTGACCGAGCGGGTGGCCGGGCACACAGATAGACACACCGCGGAAATATATTTAATGCGAGAATTTCAAACCCAGTTGGATGACACCTGTAAGGTTATAATTACAGACATGACTAGTAGCTAGAAGTCTTGCATCTTTTGTCAACCGGTGAAAACCCTTAGAATTTCGTGTCATCGAAATTCCTCGGCGTAAAACAAGAAATACACACCCCTCGCCCTTACCACATTGCAGAAATTACAACGCACCCTGCAGCAAGGAGGGCACACTGAGAATACTAAAAGCTGCACAGCAATGGTCATTCCCTGCGTCGCGCCGCGCCACGCCCCCACAGTCCGCACGTCCATCGGCCAAGCTCCGCACAGCCCGGCTCAGCGCAGCGCTGCTTTTATAGCCACAACTCTTAGAACACTAAAGCTGATTTTTATGCGCTGTTTCCACCCCCGCCCCTACAGTCCTCCTTCCCCTTTTTATGTCCTCTTACTTTCTGCAAGCGACGTGGTTTACTACCACTTTCCCTTTTCTTTTCCTCTGCATGAGTGTCTCGCGCCCCGCCCAACCCCACCCCGACACGTCCACGAGGGGCTCGCCATGGCCGCCGAGGCAGTCGTCATGAGACGGACAGACGGACAGACAGACAGACGGACAGACAGGCAGGCAAACCCGCGAGCGCCAAATAATCAAACTTTCTACTTTCATTCCCTGGCTCTGTCTTGCTGCGCCCGACACCGCAAGGAAATTCCACACGTTTTAACTTTATAAGAAACAAGGAGAAAATAAAACCGCGGCAGAAAAAGAAAGTGAGACTTGTTATATATAAGGAGGGGGTGGGGTAAAAAGAAATCTCAAGCAGAGCAGCAGTGACTTTGGTAGTTACGTCGGTCGTTGCAGGCAGCAGAGCAAGTGTGCTCTCAGGGGTCCGGTCGGTAAGGCCACAACTCGCAGCGACGCCTAAGCCTGCCCTAAGGAGAGATTTAGATCAAAATCCATGCTTTTCGCCAATCAAAAGGAGAATGTTAGCGTTTTTTCCTGTAAAAGGCGTTTGGGGAAAAAAAATCCACCAGCAATCTCACAACTTTGGTATTCTAGACGGCACTCCCTACTGAGGCTGAGGCACCCTCGGTTCGAACGCGTCGGGGTGTGTTCTGCACGATACTTCGCACGTATCAAAGTGCACAAAACGTAATATCGCAAAGAGCAATAACATTTGGACAGAATATACATTCTCACGACTTGTTGATCCCCGGCACAGCGTCGCCACGGCCCCGCCAGTCGCGCGGGGTCACAGGCATAACGGCAGCCGGGAGGGGCCCCGGCGGCGCGGCGGGGAGAAGGGTTATGAAAAGAGAGTTTCGCGCGGATTGTTCATAAAGAGGAAATTCCTTTCCCCCCGGCGCCTTGCTTTTACTGCGAGTAAACGTACCGGGGGGAGAAAGGGGAGAGGGTGCTCGAAACCATGGGTGTGCACGTCATGTGTTCGTTCAAAATAAGGAGTGACTGGAAGAGCGACTGGAGAAGAAACTGGAGGAGAGAAGGGACTCAAGGAGGAGAGATACGGGGAGTGACTGGAGGTGTGACTAAGGAACGCGACGGCCCTGCCCGCCAGCACCGCCAGACTGCCGGCGGGGATAGCGAAATGCTGCTGATAATGAAATGACGGATCTATTACCCATATCGGCACACACACACACACACACACACACACACACTCACACAGAGGGGTCCGCGCTTCCACCCCACCACGCCCCGCCACGCCCACGTACGCATCGTCTTTGCGTGCATGATCCAGGGGGCCTTGTTAGCATACAAGCCACCTCAAATGAACCGTGGCGCCTCCTCCACCGCGCCGCGCCACGCCACGCCACGCACCGCGGCGGCGGCGGTGACAGCCGTGGCTGGAGGGTGATGGGCGTGGCGTGGCGTGGCGGAACATCGCCAAACATGCAAAGGGGTTGGGGTGGGCCTCTCCCTGCTCCTCACCGCTCCGCACGCACAATGGAGACAGCAAACTAGTCGAGGCCGCCCCGCCCCGCCCCGCCCCGCATCGCTACCAGTCAAATCACTCCTCGACAGGGAGCCTTATTAGGGCCCCGCAGCTGCGCACGTACCTCGCTCCCGAGTGGGCGGCTGCCGTCAGCCATGAGGCACGCGAGAAAAGTGTTTCAATCACGCTCTCCTCAGGAAACCAAGACTCTATAAAAGTTACCTGGCTCCTTGGCAACCTAAGCGAAATTGTAGTTCGGTGGCGCCGATTCACGATGAAACGTGACACGATTCACAGTCAAACGACTGTGACGTCACATTCCTCGAGTAACAGAGTGTTTTCAGCGCGACGAGACGGGACGACACAATTAGATTTTAACGAGTTTGTCCCTGAGGTGCGTCTTGGGCGCCAGGCCATGGCATCGCTTAACCCTCTCCATGCGCTCGCATGTGATTGCACTCAGCCAAGTTTCACTTCATTACAAGTTTCGAGAGGAGTTGGTCGAAGCTTTGGGGGTGGGGGGTGGGGTCGGTCTGTGCGCTGGACAGCGTCTGGTATGGAGGCGCCGCGGGGGAGTCAGCGTGAGCGTGACCTCATTGTGGAGCACGAGCGTGTCTAAGGTGAACAGGGACATGCGTGGATGGGCGTATAGAAATGACTGGCGCAGGGAGGGGGCGGGGCGGGGCGGGGGCGGGTAACTCAGTTTGTGATGCGGGAGGAGCACGCAGCACGCAGGCAAGGCGATGGCCTCTCAATTAAGGGGCTGCACAGCGCACCCGGACCAGCCGAGCCGAGCCGAGCCGGGCCGAGCCGAGCCAGGTGGCCGTAGAGTCGCGCCTCGGAGAGACGTGTGTATGTGACGTGTAATGAGCATCTCCCTCCCTCGGACCCCCCGGCGCGTCGCGCGGTGCCGAGCAGCCCCTCGCAGCGCCACGCCACGCCACGCCACGCCAGGCAGCGCCACGCAGCGCCACGGCACCAGTGCGCCACTTCTAATTTGTCCTAATTCCTCCCCGGTCTCCAGCTCCGCGTTTATCCCCGGCCTCCCATTCACTTCCCCTCCCTCTCACCCCCATACTCCCGCCCGCCCCACATCCGCGAACTTCATTGTCGCGACGGGTGTATTCCACCACCTGCAGAACATTGTCGATTAAAAGAAGGAAAATAAAAAGTTCCCTTTTTAGCAAATTTGCAGGGCTGTTAGATCACTGCCCTTAAAGTGCGCGGCTCAAAACTATAAGCGAAAAGACTCGGGTATAGCGTTGGAGGGGTCAGTAACTTTGGCAGAAACTTATGAAATACAACAGTCGAAACATATGATGTAACATTTAATCTGTAGTTGACCGTTAAAGTGAAAATGATAGGGAAAAGATCAGAAATGGGCAAGCACTCAGAAACGCTTCACACACTCACGCGTGGCCCGGACCGGCGCGGCGTGGCCCCTCCTGTGTGGCAGGTGAGAACAAATGCTTGCCACAGCAACAGGCGGGGCTGCGGTGTGCGAAGCGGCAAAGCGGTTTTCAAGTCAGGAAAGTTTCCTTCCTTCCCCACGCATCGCATCATCATCACCATCGCGACAAGAGGGAGGAAGCGTGGCGTGGTGGGCTGGGGTGTGAATTGAATGTGTCGCGGGTGGCGGAGGAGGTCCTCAATGCCCTCATCACCGAAGAAAACGCAGCCGCTTTGTCACGAGCGGCCACGGCCCGTCCTAAAGAGAGCGACGTGGAGGATGGTGATAAGGAGGATAACGGGGGAGAACGAAAAAAAAATCAGAAAAAATATGACAGTAAGACGGTGTTATCGTCTGTTATCCGAATTTTAGTACTCGAGTGAACTTCGCGTACTCCGAGTGAATTCTGCGTATCTCTGCTGATAACTGAAAAGACGAGAAAGTGTGGTGGGTCCCCGTTAATCTACAGGTCAAGGCGCTTTCGGATATGACGGGTAAGCAGACCCAACCCACATGGGAAGTTATAGGGACAATAGGTTTTGTATTAGGGTAATATTACACCATTAGCAGTAATATAGACTTTTTGGTATTTTTTTTTTTTAATTCTTGCTAGATATCCTTTTAACAGCCCAAGAATAATTGAAGGCGGTCTTACTACGCTACTCCTCTTGTATTGTGACGAATTTAAAAATTATAGTTGACCAAAACACTTCTACCACAAAAGTAAGGATTGCAATGGCGTTTCCAAGAGTATACATTAGTAACACTGACTTCAAATTCCGAAAAGGAATAGGCCGCACCTCTCCAGGCTCATCGCGTACCTCTGTAAAGGTCCGTGGAATGACTAGTTCGGGACTCGAGCACACACCTAAAATACCAGCCGCCCTCATGCGACTGTGAATGGTTTGAAGTGGTGCTTCAAACGGAGAACCTTTTGTGGTCAGAAAGCAACTCGTGATACCGGGGTCTGTAGTGGACATCGAAAACGTGTGAAACTTATGTCTAGGGATATCTGAAAACCTAACCACGAATTCCTCAAATAGAAATTTGTTGCAATAGAACGCAGCTTTTCCTTCCATCGTCTCGTTAAACAAATTTTGGTATGATGCTTTACGAACCCTGTCATGTGTCAACCCAGGAAATACCGTTTCGTCTGGAAATCCTAGATCCGTTGACATAAAGATTAGGTCGCTGTGGAGAAAGTCCTGCCATGAGTTGATGTCTCTATTACGCGGCGGGTCTGTCAGGTAGCCTAGCAGCTGCCCCTGGTAGGCAGCAACCAGAACGACACAGCTGGGCAGCCAGACGGCGAGCAATAATGTTTGCGGGAGTCCGCGCCGCCATTCAAACGCCTGTGTGAGCAGCGGCGACACCGCCTGGAGGACGGCCTTCAGCACGCCCTGCTCTCTCCCCCTGAGGTACATGCAGCCGGCCACTGCCAGGGTCGCCGCGCCGCCCACGCCCCAGACCGCGGTACTGAACTCGACAGAGATCGGGTGGAGGTAGTGGTACGGCCTACCCGCGCCAGCCGGCACCACCATTATATTCTCGTGAAACTCCCAGGGGAACATCGCTAGCTCGGCGTGCCTATGAGGATTCAGGCGCTTGACGGCGAAGACTCCCGCCGCGCAGGCGATGGCGTCCATTCGGCAGAAGTCCCCGGCGCGCTGGGGGTAGTACGGGTCCGTCGTGAAGTTAAGCGTCGTCTCAAAGTCCATGCCGTTAGCCGAGAGCTCCGTTAGCACGCCGTGCTGCTTGAACTGGTGATACGGGTTACTGCTGTTGTACTTTGCCGTGGTGTAAGCGTACATCTCGGCGACGAGGTGGTCGCCAGCGGGAGGCGGACGCCAGGAGACGCATGCCGGCGGGAACAACGACGCCCCGGGGGTTTGCCAGCCGTTGGCCGCCGACCAGGCGCCCAGTGGGTGCAGCGCTAGCGTCAAGGGCCCCATGAAGTCGCAGGTGAACTGCACGGACAGAACGGGGATGGCGCCGGCCGGGCTGGGCGCCAGGAGGGCTCGGACAAACCGGTGGCAGGCGGGGGGAGCCCGTGGGCCTGAGGCAAACTGTCGTACCGTCGCCTCCAGCTGGGAGGCCGAGTGGGACGGCCACCACAGGACGGTGCGCACCCGCCACGGGATGAGCAGCAAAGGGGCCAGGCCACCAAGGACCAACGCGATAGACGAGGACGGAAGCGCCCCCACCGTCACGAAGTCCGAAAACTAAAAAAAGTAATGACAATGTTTTCTTTGTAAAACATTATCTGCTCACCTTTGGAGGAACTGCGTGGAATTGGGTTATTAGGTTATCGCCCACCTTTTCGGTAGTTTCTGTATCGTTAGGAAAGAGGTAGATGGAAGCCACGTTCGGGAAGCGTCGCAGAAATTCGTTAAGGAAATCATTTTGGCCAAAGACGTACAGCCGGGGTGCATGTGTGATGGAGCCGTTCTCTTTTCGCCGGAAGTGGGGCGGAATCAGTGTGACTGCACACAGCACCTCGTGTGACGAGTCACTGATGAAATGGCCTCTTTCTAGAAGTCGACCCAGGTTTCTCTAAAGACGGAATAATTTAATTTTAAATACTTTCCTTACTATAAATCATTATATAGATTCTCCACGGATTAAAAAAAAACTACAGTTTTAAATTGCACTTTCCTGAATCCCATATCGCGAATTTTGAACGTGTCGTACCGTCGTGCAGCTAGCTTCTCCAAGAACAAGACCGAGAAATATCGCTGCTGAAACCACCAAACCCGTCGACATGCCGACCCGCCTTCCTGCCTCTGGCAGACTGAACGGGAGGGGTAGCAGCTATGCAGCGAGCCTCCCTACCCATTCACCCCCAATGATGTGTACATACATGACAGTCCACTGTTTGTTTGGCACAGTACGAAAAGCTTCGGTGAATTTCACTGTAAGCTAGTTAACACTATAGCACTAAGTCGAACTTTTAGCATAAACAACGGTGAACGTTCACTGTGCGCTACGGTGAATGTCACTGTAAGGAACAGAGTGGTGCATCCTTATTCATTGATGTCTATAGTGATATTCTCCGTAGGTTACGGCGAAAATTCACCGTAAGCTTTTAGGAGTATAGCCATTTTTTTTCCTTCTACCTATCAAAGTGTTACATGGTCACCAGGACACGGTGTAACACGATGGGACCTCATGCGAAGTCTGTAATCGACCGTTAGATTTCCGAAGCCCGCTGTCCAAAACGATGTAGACACAGTGATAACGACCGAACGCGCGCCTGTCCATTGTTTGACCTGTAATCCCCTTTACTCGAGAACAAGTGTTGCTTACTAGGCAGAACCTACGGGGGTCACGTAACCCCGCAACTTCAAAAACGTCAATATATATATTAAAAGCCCTCTTTTCTCAGAACTATGTTTTTGAATGTTCAAAAACATCATTTGAACGACAGGTATGAAGCTATGGGGTAGAAAATGTATGGTCTTATGTTTTGAGAGGGTGCTCTACATATCGACTGTCCACACCCCTCGCCTCATACGCCGGTGTGCTCCACATTGGCTCAGGGGCCCGGCCCAACCAACGGGGTGCGGTTCAGGTCCCCCTCCTCACCCTCCACGGCTTCATCTATCAGTTGATTATGCCAACCAATCTCCGAGCCCACCCCTTCACCTACATTCCATCTGCCGAGCCGATGCCGCGCCTCGCCTCGTCTGAAGGAGGCCGGGACCCATCCTGCCAAACGGCGTCTTCGCGCAGCTTCGCGAGGGGCGAGCCCTCTGCAACACTGTTCCCTGCGCGGGCCGGGGCCGCGCCAAGAGCTTCGGGGAAATGAATTGATCATGCGTGGAGGCCTTGCGGAGCCGCGCCGCCCCCGCGTAAACCCCTCGCCGGCGCCCGTGCCGCGCCGGCCCGGCCCACAGCGCGCTTGCGTATACAGATTCGATTTCCAGCGAGCAATAATCACATCTCCCCGCGACTTGCAGGGCCGGGCGGGGCCAGCAGCAGCGCTCTGCTCGCGGGCGCGGGCCGCGGGTGCCGCCGTCCAGCCTGATGCAGCCTGAAGACGCAGGTGCCAGCCCGGCCCGGCATGCCCCGCCGCTACTGAGTCTATCCCTGCGGGGCGAAACAAAAAGCGACACCGGGAGGCGGGCTAGCGGGGCGTGCCCGTGCCGTGTCGGGGGATGGAGGGGGCTAATCGGCCATTCGTATTCCAGCTCTCCGGGCGATCACACGAAATACAGAGAAGCACCAGACTCCGGCCGAGCAGGAAGTTGCAGTTTACTTACTCTTTTTATTTTTTTACCCCTCCTTTTATTGCCGAATATGGAGATAGGAATCGTCGCGGCCGTCCTGCGCCCTGCGCCCCGCACCCCTACGCGCACCCCTTTTCCCCGCGACCAAGTTTCCATGGAAGAATTCGCACACCGAAACGCACTTTCCTTTTATTGAGACGCCACTCGGCGCCGCACTTCTGCCCGCCACGCAAACGCAATGAGCCACGGTATGGCAGAGGCCACGCCGGTGAAGAGAAGGGGGCCTTAAATTTCTGTTTCCGCTCTGCAACAACTCTCGGGATACATTTTAGTACCCGACAGAAAACAAGTTAGTGTCGCGTGCTTGGCTACTCTAGGGGCTACATGGCACCCTGCATGAGCAACTAGTAAAATCCGTGGATTTTATTCCGTGTTTTCTGACCACACCACTTCAAGGAAATAAATAAAATGAAATTGGTGAATTTTGGGCAATTTAGATGCAAAACTTGCACGTTATTTGTACACCGAAAATCAGAGTTGGCCCCTCCCGGGCGCTTCTTGCCTGTCTGCTGACGGCGGCTCCAAGCAAGCTGCTTTCAAGAACTTTTTCCACGATCGCCTGACGATGCACGGAAAGACGCGGAAGACGCGAGCGGCTTCAACAAAAACTAACAACCCTTCAGTTCACCGCGGCAGCAAAACCAAGACAAATAATAGCAAACTGTAGGGAGCTGGTCGGGGAGAGGGGGGGGGGGTGCAGGCGTTGACCCTCTCTGCTGCGGCGCGCGGCTCCCGGGGGATGGCGAGCGCACGCAGAGAAGTGAGCGGTGGCTCTTAAGCCTCGGGCTCTGCCCGCATTACACGACTTTTAATTTGAGTTGTGAGTGGAAGAGAGTCATCTTTTGCAGATACCGTCCGGCCCGGGCCATCCCCGGGGGACAACTAACGGGGCCCGGCCCGGCCCGGCCCGGCCACGCACACACGCCTCTGGCCTCGCGTGCCTCGTTCATTTTCGCAATTTTATGTTGGCATGCGTGATAACCCCGCGCGGGCAAGCACGGCCGCTGGCCCCGGGGTCAAATGCGGACGGCCCGGGAAAGGGAATGCGGCGCAGCAGCAGGGAAGACCGGGAGGAAGAACTCCAAAGAACAAAGCTCGTGAGGATAACAAGCAAAGTATTGAATAGTACAAGGACAGTATGTGTACAAAAGAGTAACACCAGTCCTTTAGGGTGTACTTATCCCTTTCGCCTCCATAACACCAATCGTCTTGCAAACGTAGGTGAAGAAGAGGAAAGAAGGGCAAGTGAACGTGTCCGTCCATTTCCCACAGAGGTAGAAGGTCCTAAGCGCGTGCATGCACGCCCCAAACTCCAGCCCGGGTCCTCGTCGGCGGGCGCCGCGCCTCCAGTCTCTCTGCACCAGCCAGCCACCGCAAGCAGGCCCTTGGGACCTCAGCGCCACCGCCTGGGGCAGCCCGGCCGGGCCACGGCGCGCCACTTGTATTTTCGTAATTTTCGCGATATCAGTAAGAAGTAATTTGATAAGCCGGTCGCTCCTCTACTCGGCCTCATCGAGATGACAGGAGGAGAGTCGGAAGGGGGGGGGGGGGGGGCTGAGCAGGGAGGGGACGGGAGGGGGCGAGGTTCTAATTGTCCTCGGCGCAGCCCCCCTACCCGACTGCGGCTATGCGGCTCCGCGCGGCTCCAGGCCAGCCGCCCCTAAACAAGCCTTTCGCTATCACGAGTGGGGGCCGGGCTGCCAGGCCACCAGCCGCCAGCTCGCAGCGCATATTAGGGGCCAACGCCAAAGTCACTAATGCCCACATCTGCAGATAGCAGGGCGCAACAGCCCTAATGCTACTTACCAGACTCTCCAGACCAGCACGGCACAGCGCCACACAGCACCTCGGCGTGGTGTCTGGACGTTAGCCTGCCCTGCCGCACTGTGGCCCGCCGCGCCGCCGCCGCTACGCCCCCTGCAACATGTCACCCTCAATTTCACTTCAAACATCAAAAGTAAGAATGTTAGAGGGGGGAATACTTTCGCGCAATGTTGTCGCTCTGGCACACTGGGTGCCACTTTCCACCTTAACGTCTCCCTTTAGCGCGGCACTTTTCGCCATCCGGTAAAAAAAAAGAAGGAAAACAAAGCCCGCGAACCAAGTTCGCCATTCGTATGCAGCCTATCCTGTCCCCCTGGTCCTCGCGGTATGGCCTGCAGTAAAGAGCGCGCATAACTCCGCCTATTATCTGGCCGAATGGTCCACATGAGCGATGCCCCCGGCATACAAACTACACTTTTACAAGCCTCAAGACGGATGCGCCGCCGCAAACCTTTTGCCCCTTTTCCTTGAGGGTAATTAAGTTGAGCCCTCCGAAGTCTTTTTATCCACTTACCGTCCCCTTCCTCTGCCTAGGCCCCACCCACTCCGCAAGTTATTTACGAGGCGCCTGCAGGTCAGACCGCAATCCTTATTTTAAAAATATGAAACAGACCCTGTTTAACATGTTTGTTGTTTGATTCAATACACTTAAAAATTAGTTAAATGTGTGTAGAGTAAATTTCTTATGCAGTCCTTGTGGTAGGTTTCGGACAAGATGTCTAACTTCACTCAAGACTAGGTACAAAGGAGGTACGGAAAAGGGTAAATAAAAACAAATTAAAAATCACAAAGGGCTGCTAATATGTAAAGCGGTGTTTTTTTATTTATTTAAAGGAAGTACAGAACAAACACATACGTACATTCTCGTCGAGTTCATGAAAAGAGACGGTAGTTTACACAATTGCGCTAATACATTTAACCAGTGAAACTTCCCCTTTGTTGGAAAATTCTTAGAAAGCCTCGTGTTGGATCCTTCTCCCAGAGGCACTTATTGTGTTGGTAGGCCGTTTCACAGACGTCGGACGATGGAGCTGAAAGAAAAGATCGAATAGACTTATCTCTATCAATACGCCGAAGAGGCACTATTCACTCTTTCGCTAGCTGGCATCAATTGTTCTTCTATATCTTACTTAGTGCAAAGCACGGTTGGATAGCAGTAGTGAGAGTAGAGGGTAGAACGGCCCCTGGACCAACGGTTGAAATCGCGCCGGTAGAAGACATCTAGAAAATAAAATTGCGTGTAGTGGCATTGGCAGCGAGACGGCTGATTACACATTTAAAAATACGAGAATACTTACTATACCCCTAGCTTGCATTACGCAGCTCATAAAACACTGCAAGCACAATATTGATCAAAACTCGGATTGCAGGGTTTTGAAAGGTAAGCAAATTTTTGCGTTGAATCCTTAACATGTTAAATACTGTAGTATGAAAATCCATGCATAAGTGGGACAATCCCAATGTTTGAACAAAGCTACAGAATGAACCACTGTTTTAAGAATGGTCCAAGCTTGTTCAAACAGTGGGAATTCGCGCGAACAGTTGGACATTACTACTGTTCAAACAGTGGTACAAGATTGCACTACTATTAAAACAGTGGTACACATTCTGTACCACTATTCAAACTCTGGGACTGTCCCACTCATAGATTTTCAGAGTACACCTGCCTTAAGATCATTTGACGTTGTTTCTCCGGAAGAGGCAAATGTCACCAAGTCATCTGCAGACGACAATACAAGCACAAAGGAAAAGTTACTATAGAAAAAGAACTGCCACAGCACACCTGCACACGAAACTGTCTGTTTCAAATACATGTGTGGCTCCTTAAATGCTCTTACTGGCCGCTGACGGGTACTGAATGCTGCAGGTATTGGCAAAGCCGCCGCCGCCGCCGCCACCACGGCCACCTCCGCGTTGGGCACTCGTTCCCTAAGATGAAGTTTTGACTTGAAATTCGCAATGATTGCAATTTCAAAACGTGTCTTATCGCCTATGTTCCCTTACCGCTATAAACACAAGCAGCACCAGCATCGTCCCCGTTTGCAAAGCGACCGCCATGGTGTAGTTCTAGTTTGTTCCGGCGCACGTCGTACTGGACACACAGCTACGACTCACACTCTTTTATACACTCCCCCCCCCCACCTCTCCCCACAAGCACCATTTAAATGATGCATGTGAGCGACGTTGTAGGCCATCGTGTGGACCGGAAAAGACATGTCTCCATTAGCATCCGCCGCGCCGTCCTTGCACCTGTCACCAGATTTTCGACATTCGCAGCTGAAATAGTTTCCCTGAAACTATT
The DNA here is from genome assembly GCA_033675135.1 of Frankliniella intonsa. Classification (NCBI taxonomy): domain Eukaryota; kingdom Metazoa; phylum Arthropoda; class Insecta; order Thysanoptera; family Thripidae; genus Frankliniella; species Frankliniella intonsa. The sequence goes on along the minus strand of CM066249.1, from coordinate 8,732,240 downwards.
ACTTGCAGCTAGTTTTATAGAAATTATCGCGCTAAAATAACACTGATCAGATACCACTGAGCTTATTTTAAATGCATTCTCCGGTGCCGAGATTGTTTCTACTTACTAGACCTGGCACAGTAAAAAAAAATACCGCGGTCTCCAATTCGTCATCGTACCGAGTGAAAGTGAGTAGGCGACTGTCACTCTTTCTTTCGCGGTAAATATCACCCTGCAGCTCAGTGGAGGGAGAGGAGGGAGGAGTGGGGGACGCCATGGTGATGGGGGAGGTGTATTTATGGGTCGCTGGTGGAAACTGCAGTAAGTTAGCCCTCTAATTTTGTAATGACTCCTGGCGCCTCGTTACACCGCAACCTTTTCCCTCTCGGAAGGAACCCTTTTTCTCTCGCACCATCCGCCCCGAGGTGTCGGCTAGCGGGTGCGGCGGGGCGGGGCGGGGCGGGGCGGGGCGGGGCGGGGCGGGTCCTCTCGGTGTGATAACGGCTCCCTGCGTGTAGACCACATTTTCCGCTAATGATGATGCAGCGATTCCGCGGGGCTCTGCTGCCGGGCACGGCCGCGGCGTGATGCATTGTGCCTGATCCCGCGGCGGGGACGGGGCGGGGACGGGGCGGGGCGGCCCGGGGCTCCGCTCGGGACAGGCAGAGCAGGAATCGCTTGATATTTGACAAAACGTCGACTGATAAAGCTTGTCGCTCTGTCGCAATAACATTATGGCATGCAACACACAGCTACCTCAAAGAGTCAGACCGCTTTACACCTTGGGTTATCAGGGTTAAAAGTTAGAGTACGTAAGTAGTTGAGCGCGCTCTTCGGTCGGCATAATAACATCGCTAATTGTTGTAGGCGGCTGACCACCCGCACCAGCCCGTGGTCGGGGCCGGGCGGGGCAAACGTGGCGAGGCGGGGTGAGCCGGGGCCTCCATCAGCGCCATTAAAAGAGATGTTGAGCGCGGCCGTTAAACAGATTTACAGCAGCCGTGCTATGGCCGGGCCGGGCCGGGCCCCGCCACTATCCTCCGGGAGGACTCATTCACCCCCGAGCGGCAGGCAGGGGCGTCCGAGCGCGCCTCGCGGGGCTCTGCTCGCGGGAGGGCCAGGGGCCCGGGACACCGCGGGGGCGGAGGGTGATTTGCACAGCGAAAATCAGGAGGGCGTCAAGATCTCGCGGGCCGGAGGGCGGGGCGAGCGGCAGCAAGGACCCGCCCCGCCCCGCCCCGCCCCGCCGCGCGCGGCAGAGGGGTTACTATAGTAGTTTCAATAGTGCAAGTGTGTGCCAACCCGATGCATATCTCAGCATCTCATTGGACCTAAGAAGCCGGGCCATTATCGCACGGCAAGTGCTTTCGTCCGGTTTCAGCCTCCGCGTACGCGCCCTGGGGATGGCGCCGAGAGTAAACAAGCGACGCGGGGCGGCGCGGGGTCGAGTAGGAAATTCTTATCGCGGCTCTAAATCACGGGGCTCGTTGTCATTAGCCGGCTCGGCTCGAAGGTACTTTACGGGCGAGCACGTTATCACCGTGTGTACACACGCCCTGGCAGCCCCGGCCCGGCCCGGACGGCACCCGCTCACTCTCACACGCCGGCGCGGCCGGGCGCCACCGGAGCTTTATGGCGACGGGGCGGCGCGGGAGTCAGCCCCTGGGAGGTAGGCCGCGGCGGCGCACCCTTGCGGGCGTGCGGCCTGCCTCCCGGGCGCTGAGAGGAGCGGGCTTCCGGCCTCCGCAACGTTGTGTCTGTGGGTTTTCTTTTTCGTATTTTAAGTTTAGGAGACAGCCTTAACGATTAATACCGGGGGGGTATTAATCGGGCAGAAAATTAATACCCCCCTGTATACCGAGGGGGGTACAAGACCCCCAGGCGATTAATACCAGGGGGTATTAATCGGCCAGAAAATTAATACCCCCCTGTATACCGAGGGGGGTACAAGACCCCTAGGGGTTTCATACCAGGGGGAAATTCGTTAGAGGTATGTATATTTACAACAAATGTCTTAGAGGTCAATTCGATAGAGGTATATTTACAAACAATTTCTGAGAGGTTAAAGGCCTCACCTCTTTAGAGGTAATTTTCAAAATCGCGGTTCAATATGGATTTATCTCTAAAACCTTAAAGGTTATTTTAATAGAGGTAATAAAAACACCATTATTTTTGTAGAGGTAAATTGCGCGCGTATGCAATAGACCTCTAATTACGATTAGAGGTAATTTCTTGAGAGGTTCCGGGGTGCGCCCGGACCGCGTGGAAGAATTCCAATGTATAAGACTCACGCCGTCGCCCCGCGCAGCAGCCGCGCGCAGTCCCGTTAGACGACAGTACAACTGCGCAGGGGGAGGAAAAAAATCTGAAACGAAGCAGCGGCGGCCCGACCAAATCACGGCCAGTTTAGATAAGCAGGACAGTGGGCCCCGCAAACATTTGCTGAGGCTCGCCAGCCAGCCAGCCAGCCAGCAGGGGTGAGGGACGGAGCAAGGGCGAGACAACAAACCTAGTGAATGTGACACTGAAAGGGTGAAAATCGTTCAGTTTTATGATAACGACGCTTTCCCTTTCCCTCTGTCTCTGCTCTCTCTTCCTCTCCCTCCATTGCCGCCCCTCTGACGATCTGCCGTCGCGCGGCCGGCCTCGGATTTCCGGCATGCCCGGTCCGGCCCTAACAACGGAGCCGCGCCGCGCCCCCCGCCGCGGCAGAGCTCTCCTTGCAGGGCCGGTACGGCAGCGTATTTTTTTTTTGTGTGGCCCGGCAGTGCCGTTATCTTGACATCTCAATGACACCGGCGTGCGGCCCCGCCTCGCCTAATGCAGCCATTTAGCGGGGCGGGGGGAGGAGGCGGGGCTGGACCGCAGCCCAGCCCGTGTGACGACGGCTGCTGCGTTCGTGAGATGAGCGTTATTGTGACTATCGTCACCATCGAGCGCCCCGCCCCGCCCCGCCCCGCCTGCTGTCGAACAGTTCGGAGAAAATATTATTTGGTTTCATAAACACATGTCAAGGAATAACTTCCCCCTCGCGCTTATCTGCGACCGGCCCGGCGGGGCCCGTACACACACAGCAAGTGGGGCGCCGCCACCCCTTCGCTCCCCCGCGGCCCACCCCGCCACACTGAACGCCGAGCGAAACACTGTTTTTTTTTTCTTCCTGCCTTCTCCCTCCCGGAGGGGCTAACTCCTCGTAAAAAGTTATTATACGGTTTTTAATTACAACACTTGCCTTTTTCCGCTCTTATTAGTCCGTTTGGGCGGCCGGGCCTCGTCACGTGACATGCTAATGAAAACGCTAAAGCGCGCGGGTGTACGGTGCGTCCCGCGTGACGCGCGATGAGCAAAGGGAGGCGTTACGTAACGGCCGAACCTAAAGTATAATGATTTTTTTAAAACACAGCTGAAGATTTCTGTGCACCTGCTTTGTTTCGTATAATTTAATGTGCAGTTCTAACCAGAATTGTTCTCAATTGTGTCTTTTTTGAAAAATAGTACGCATTTATGCGCAGTTTTGTTCCTAGCTGCGCATTAAATTATTCGTCTCGAAGCAGGTGCGCAAAAATCTAAAGCAGAGTTTAAAAAAATAAGTTCATAAAAATTGAGTGTGTACCGACGGTGTACAGTGCAGGCTGGCAGCAAAAAGGCAGTACAATGGGGCTGTGACGTCACCGAAGCTCGGACGTCCCACGATGAGAGGAGAAAAATCTAGAAAACAACCGCACGTGGCAAGGCAAGTTGACAAAGTAAACGCCTTTATAAGTGAGGAATGCGAAGTTGGTATTTTTCATGGCTCGTGTAGTAGCAAAGTGAATGACAGCTATTTTTTTAAATTTTTATCTTTAACTGTTGAGAATGTTTTATTGTCCCTAACAGAGAAGAGAAGAGAAGAGAAGAGAAGAGAAGAGAAGAGAAGAGAAGAAAAGAGAAGAGAAGAGAAGAGAAGAGAAGAGAAGAGAAGAGAAGAGAAGAGAAGAGAAGAGAAGAGAAGAGAAGAGAGCAGGTAGGGAGAGAAGAGGCTCAGCGTTCGCTCGGCGATAACTGCATTAGCTGCCTGCTGATCAACGCGCCGGTACAGGCGACGGAGTGGGGGATATTCAAGGTGCCTGTGCCCCCCGGCCCGGCCCGGCCCGGGGGCACAGCGCGGCTAGACGCACGTACGCGCACACACGCGCACATTCCATACTAAGACGACCCACGCACTCGCCTAATCAAATCAAAGGCTCGGCAAAACCGATTGCTTTGCCGGGCAATTAACGCCCTTTCCGACATGACGTGAGCGGCTTGGATAACGGGATGGCGGGGCGGGGTGGGGTGAGGCCGCACTCTTTAGCCCGGGGCGCGGCGGGGCTGGGCTTGGCCGGCCCGGCCGCAACGTCCTGTGACCGCACTGACCTGCGGTGAGCACCGAGCGGCTCGGAGCGGCTGGGCCTTTAAAGGCCCATTCCTTATCTTATGAGAACTCAATTTGAGGGATATTTAAGAATATTATAGTAATAAAATTAACAGACGTAAAAATTACAAAAAAAAAAAAAAGTTGTAAAGGCTTTATAAAGGAACTGTGTGATGTATCGTTCGCGGGGATCACGGTCGCACGGGACACGAGGACGGCCGACTCTCGCCGCCACCTCCGCCCTCCTCCGCCTCACCCTCCACGGCGCGGCGGGCTGAAATTATTGAGCCATAGATCGACTTCGGGTCCTCCTTACTCACCCAGAGTTTATACCTTGGCGCTGGCGCTGAGCCCCGCGCCCGGCGCTCCTTCCGCAGCCATTAAACACGCTGCTATTACACACACGCTTCGTATGCAAAAATCGTCATCCGCCCCGATATAAAGAAGGCTTAGGGGCCAAATCTGGCGGCGACACCAGCCGACTTTGGCTGAGGGCCGTAAAGACGGTGCGTGGCGGGGAGGTGGGGTGGGGTGGGGAGGAGAGCCGGGCCGGGGAGGAGCCGGGGCAGCGTGGAGGGCGCGGAGGAAGACCCCAGCCTAAAACCCGCAGCGGGAAGCGCACCTACTGTATCCTGCGCCTTGAAATTAACCTCACATTTTATTTCATCACACCGCCTGGCGGCTGGAGCGGGTAGGCAAACTCGCATACTCTTACGTGTTCTCTATACAACACCCGGCACACCTACAATTTTTGAAGGGAGAACTTTTCATCAGGCAGTGTGAATGTAAACCAAAAAGTGCTTCCATAATGATGTCACAGCCCACATCGGAGATGGGCTTGAATACGGACCCCGTACATCAAATGCAACACACAGACCACTACCGACCGAGCCGAGAGAGAAAGGGAGGGAGGGCGAACGACGACGACCCTTATCGATATTTTTATCCATCTTAAAAAAATGACTTCTTTTTTTTTATCTTTCACTACCTAAGTACGACACGGTCGGAGGTTGCCGCCGCGGTTTAGAGCAGCCCGCCATTACCCGCGGCCGCGCTTCCGCCACGCCGGCGAGCAGGCAGGCGGGCGCGCGGTGCTCGCGATGTGGCGGGGCCGGGCCGGGCCGGGGCCGACCCCGCCAATATCTGCGCGACACTAACATGCTTTATTCGTGCCATAAACATCTCCCGCTGCCGGTGGCCCGCCCCGCCCCGCCCCGCCAACCTTTACTTTTAATGCGTTTTCAAGCGCCGCCGCCATTCACGAAATAATTTCGGAAAAGAGAGGAAGCCTTTATTGCGGGTGCCGATGCCATTTACGAGACGGTATCGGCAGCGGCCAGGCCAGGCCAGGCCAGGCGGGCGCCACCCGGAGAGTCGCGCGGCGCAGCGCTGCAACGACGGGGGTGGCTCGCGGCGCATTCCGCGGTAAGATAAAAAAAAAATAACACGATAAATGGAATGATACTCGCGATTCAGTTCTCGTGCGTCCCCGAGTTATTTCATGACTGCCCCGCACAGAAAACTGCATGCATGCACAGGTCAAAAATTTTGTTAGCGAACATGTCACAAAACAATATTTTAACTAAAAGTCGGAAATCAATCCCGCCCCCCCCCCTCCCCTACCTCTGGAGTCCGCACCGTCCCTGCCACGCGCAGCAGTACGGTGCGATATTTACTCACCTTATTTCCTTTCTTTTTCCCTTTTACACCCGACTCGTTTGCGCCACCGCGGCACTGCCTGTGTTATTGTGTCGCGCAGGGCTTTATATAGCGTCTCATCGCCCCGCCCCGCCCAGGTCACACTCGCTTCATTTTCTTCTTCAACTTCTCACCCTCAATCCACTAAGAAAAAAAAATGGAAAGGAAGAAAAAACGATACTGCCAAGTACATCGTGCCGCAGAGACTGCCAGACGCCAAACGGGAGGGAATGACGAGGGCAGGACGCACGCGACTCACGGCGGCAGGACAAGGCGTAATCACACGTGATGAGCAGGAGCCTGATGAGGGGCGTGCGGCAGCCCCGCAGAGTATTAGTGCAACGCATCGGACTTAATCGCAAGGACGCCCCTGACAACCGTCGTGTAGGAGGGAAACACGCGCAGTTGGTCAGAAAAACTAAAACTCTGCGCAGAGAGGTAAACCTGGCGCCAGTAGGAGCAAGGCGCGGGGCCAAGCGCCATGCAGTCGCCATCCGTTTAATCCTATCGGAACGCCGGGCGGAGCGTGGCGGGGCGGGGTGGGGCTGGGGTAGAGACGCCACGCCAGGCTCTGGCGCGTCACGCCGAAAGGGTTGCGCGCAGACCTGTGAGTTAATAAAGCCAGCCTGAGTCTGGTCTGGTGTGGTGCTGCCTGACGGGCGAGGGGCGCCCGCCCCACCCCACCCCGCCCCGCCACGCCCGCGCGCTGGAGCGTGCCAATGGTGCCATTGCTTCCGCCCTCTTTGTCCCCGCGCCCAACCCCTTCTCGATTTTATCGCTTTCCGCCCGACTTTTGTTTTAGTAAATATTGTCCCTCGAACTGGGTGACGGGCACCGGGGCACGCCGGTCCGGGGCCGGGCCGGGGATGTAAGAGTTAATATCAAGGTGGTGCAGGCGGCCCGGCCCGGCCCCGCGGGGCCACTATCGGGGAGGTCTCCTATTCATTGTCTCTCCAGAACCTCCAGCGCGCGGCGCAGAGCTCTGCTCTCACCGCCCCGGCCTGGCCCTGCCCTGGCGCTCGTCTGTCTTTCTCCCCGCCTTTACGACACAAAGCAGGCCCGAATAAAACGCGCACATAAAGTGTGCGGTGCGCGTGCCCGCCGCTACCCCGCGCCCCGCGCCAGGTTCGGCGGGGGCTACCCCACCTGGAGGAGCCCCCGCCCGCCGTGACACCACGCGCCTGCTCTGGCGAGTTTTTTCACACACCAGAATTCTCGCGAGTGTAGTACTCCTGCGAACGCTACCCCTCCTCGAGGCAACCCTCGTCCCTTGCCCCGCAGGGTACCTATCGGGTCGTTGGCGACTCCCACGCGCCAGCTCACCCCCGTCCTCTCTCGAAGACAGCTCGCCGGGGGCCCCGCCATGCTTTGAGCCCGTAGGGCCCCGGCCGGCCCGGCCCGGGGGAGGAACTGGGCAAGGAAGGAACTGAACGGCTGTGGAGTATGGAGAGCCCTCGACCCTGTGGGACCCAGTGGGGCCCTGGTGGGCCCTGTGAGATCCTGGAGTGTGCTCGAGGAGCGCACCGCAGCGCAGAGAGCGAGGGTGGATGAAGGGAGGGAGGGAGGGAGGGAGGGAGGTAGGGAGGGAGGGAGGGAGGGAGGACAAATCCACGCCTCGCCGAGGGAAGCAATCACGACCTATTAACAGCAATTACAAACCCAGCCTCCCCCTGCGGTGTAAGAATTGTTTCGGGGCCCCCCGCCGCGCACCGAGGAATAAATGAGAAAAAGGCAGAGGGTATCAACACCAAAACAAGTAAATATCGCACTTCGTAATCATAATTTTAAAAGACAAAGAAAAAGAAAGAAACGACGTGAAATTGACATTTTCTTAGATTATAAAAGGTTCGCAAGAAAATCACGACCGTAGAAACCGCAGTTAAAAATGTTTAGGGGTGTAGATTAGAAAAATGATATCCGAGAAGACACGATTTCCTTTTAATCCAACAGAAACGGTCGCTGGCACGACGTTACATTTTCTCACAGCATATGTCAAAAACAATTATCCGTCTGCAAGCAGCCAGCCTCCATAAATTACCCGACTGTGCTTTAATTAGAAGTCCATTCAAATCTGTCGGTAAAAGCTTGCAGAGCATATTTCAAACATGTGCGCGCGCGCGCGGATCGGCCACGGCCAACGCTAAGAGATTTATCTCTTTTTCGGCAATATTTTCCGGCCGGATGAGTACAAAGGGGTTGGTCGGGCGGGTCCGCCGCCGCGCCCCAGTGATAGGTAAAGCATCGCGCCACTCAGTCCCCCGCCCCGCCCCGCCCCACCCCGCTCACCCACCATCCCTTCTTTTCTCCCTTGCACCCCTTCAGAACAATATATAAAAGCAAATTAATTACGGAATAAGTGTTTGTCTCTTTCGCTCCCAAAGGCTCTTCCCTCTACTCACACTCCGCAACGCCAGTCGCCCCCTCCCCTCCCCATCCCCCTCCAATATTACTTCATCAGCTGAAAGCAGAAGTTAAATTGAAATATCCGAAGGTTTGTCGGCCACAGAGACAGGAAGACGGTCTGCCGTCTTCCCCGAGGGCGCCCCTTTACTGTGTGAGGCCCGCGTGAAGACTCCTGGCGGGTAGGCAACCCGAGCGATGCCGCTCACCGGTGCCGAGCGGGCGGCCTACCTCGCGGTTCGCAGGCGCACAGAGGGCGCGGCGCCGCTGCTGTCTGCCCCGCGGTCTCTCTTTGGGGAGTCCCTGCAGACAGCACGACATCCCTACTCCGCAAGCTGTCCCACGCGGACACATCTCCTGCATGCCACCGACTTAAATATTATTCCAAGCGAGTGGGCCGTTTCCACAAAGTTATGCCTTCCGGGCGGCAGAAACTGAAAGCACTGGACGCACGAGGAGGCCCCGGCCTGCCGCCGCGCCGGCCACGGCCCCACCGCGTGGAATCTTGTTGTTTATGTGAAAAATGGATCTGGGCGCGCCGCGCGGGGCGGGGAGCGGTCGGGCTGGCCGCAGGAGGGTCTGCACTTGTTTAGGGGAGGCCGGTCCGGTCCGGTCCGGCCCGGCCCGGGGCTGACCGCACTGCTCTATTCAACTGTAAATCACAAGATTGGGACGGACTGTATTAAGTCGCCGGCCGCCCAATATCCCTCAAAAATGTCCCGGCCGCGCGCGCACCCCTGCGCCTCCGCCGCGCCGCACCGCGCCACTCCGCGCCACGCCACTCCACGCACGTGGTCAGAGTGTGTCTGAAATGTGGCCCAACTATTTTTATGGCTCTATCACAGCGGAGGGGCCGGTCGGCCGGCCGGAGGAGGGGGGAGGGGGAGAGAGCCCACTCGTATAGCACAATTTTTGAAATGACTGCCCTCCCCGGGGCTGGGTGTGTGTGGGGCGGGGCGGAGCCCTGGACTGGACTGGACTGTCGCTGCTGGTGGGATGCCGGACTCGTCTTCCCCCAAACAATTTTCCTTATGAATTGCCGTCATTTTTAGGCGGCGGGCCAGCAGTAGGTCCGGCCGCACCCACTCAGACTCAGGGGGGAGGGGGCAGAGAGACCGTATCACACTGATTGAAATCGCCCCCGCCCGGTGCGGCCCGGGCCGGCCCGCGGGAACGAGGCCAGTGAGGGTATAAGGCCTCGGCCCCACACTGGGAAAGTGTGTGAATGTTGCACACTTGTAGGTGCGCAAATCGCTATTCACTCTCTTAGAAAACTGGGAGTGTATGAATTTTCCATGGAAAATCACACATACTTGGCGTGTACGAATGAGAAAATCCACACACTTACAAGTGTACGAAATTAACGCACTTGGGTTTCCGGAGCACGGCGGAAGAGCCCTCGCCCCGCAGCTCAGCTCGCGCACAGGACAGCCGTTTACTGCGCCAAAGTGCCGCGCGTCTCTTGGCCTCTCCTCTACAGGGGAGCGGCGGGGCGGGGCGGGGCGGGGCAGGGAGGGTCTGGGTCCAGTCCGGGCCGGGCTGTATACACCTTTACTGCCCCTAAAACGTGCGGCCGACGCCACCTTTTCCCCGGCGTGCGCGTTACGCCTGCGCCACGCCGCGCCACGCCCGCAGAAGGAGCCACAATTTTATGATTAGTACATGGCCCCAATCTGCTGTGTGCAATCTCGGCCCCGATCGGTCGACGGGCGAAGAGAGGAGGGAGGTCGAGGAGAAGGAAGAGGCCGTGGGGCGGGGCGGGGCGCCTGGGAGGGGAGGCCGTGGCGGAGCCCCGAAGGACGCGGGGATGCGGCGGCGGAACGGAGCGCGAGGACCCCGAGGATTTTTATTAATTGTAATCGAATTCCCCCGAGGAACCCGCCGACGTCAACGATCGAGCGCCTTAATCAGATTGTGATTAGTCTCGGCCCGGCCCGGCCCGGCCCGGCCCCGGCCGCTCCACCTGCACGAGACAAAGAGCAGACTTTGCTGCTCCTGCTGCTCGTTTTTTGATTTTTTTTTAATCCCTTGCAGTTTAGCAAGACAGTAATACATGACTTCAGCAATCATTTGAACGTTATAGAAAGAAATCGGAAAAAAATAATAATACACCGCGATACGTGGTAGCGGATTGCAGCAGCAGCACCCACACGCGGAAGCAGGATTTCTTTTTCTTTCTTTTTCCCGTGTCCCACCGTTAAGCACGCATTGAGGGCGCCTCGAGGCGGCGGCCGGCCGCACATTTAGTGCGACTTACAGCAGCTACTACAGAATTTACAGCTTGTTACGTCGCGCCTTTCACGGCCCGATCCCCAATCCCCGACCGCCGCGCCCCGGGCAGATGACCAGGAGTAGCGGCGGGGTTGTGGTGGGGTGGGGTGGGGAGGGGCGCCACCGCACCCGACTGGGCGCCAGCCGATGCCCGCGGGCGTCTTGTCTTGTGCTTTGAGCTGCCGCCGCCACCAGCGCACAGCGCGCGCGCGCGTGTGTGTGTGTGTGCGTAGGGGAGGCACGGGGTTCATTAGAAGGTGGTATGACTGAAGGGGCGGCCTTGTGGCCTTACTGCGGCTATGAAGTCCACAGCGGGGCCGGGCGGGGCCGGGCGGGGCCGGGCGGTCGCATTTCAAACTACGACAGGCAGGGGAGGAGGACATGGATAGGCCTGCTGGAGGACGGCGGTGACACTTGGGCCGGCAGTGCCGTAAGGTGTCTCGCCAGCCATCACAGGGGAGAGCACGGCGCGTCACTATAAACCGGCGCGGGGCCCGGAGCGGACCGGAGCGGCCCGAAAGCGTTTGCCTTTTCATAGCCGTACCCAACTTGGTCGCGTCGCAAAAGTGTTTGCGTCGTCATAGCCGGAAATTAATGTCGCTAAGGAAATATTCTCAGGCGGCCCTCCCTCCCTTCCTCCCCGGCCGTCCCCCTTTCCTCCCCCGGGGCCAACCACCACGGGCCGCTGCCCCTTCATCAGGCCCCATCACGAATTCATGCGTGCTGACATGAGTCACATGGAGGCCCGCGCCCAGCCTTGCCCTGCCCTGCCCGGCCCGGAGCCCCACCCCGCACTAATTCACCCCCCCCCCCTCCCCCCGCCTCCCTCCACCTCCCCTCCAGGACCCATCCCGCCGCGTTTTGTGGTTGATCATTCCTCGCCTTTACAGCCTTCGCCGACGCCCCCCTACACCCTCCCCTCTCGCTTTCGGCGCGCTGACTGTGCTCCCGCTAGTTTGTCCAGCCATGGTGAAGTTATGACTCGTGCCAAGCGCCTCGGCCGGGTAGGGAGGCTGCAGCATGGGCCCCGCCCCGCCCCGCCCCGCCGCGTGCGGTGAGCCCTGGACCCGGCCCGACCCCTACCGTCACATGGCACGGCTATCAGCCACGGCGCTGCTCAGCCGAAACCGGCGAGACGCGCGCGGCGGCGGGGGACGTGCAGGCGAACCGCTCTGCAAACTTTACAGATTCCATCAAAAAGTAGCACCGTTGACGAGGGGTATAAGGCAACTGGCCCAAAAAGTGTACACGACATGACTATTTCTAGACAATGCTAGACGATACAAGGCAATACAACACACTTCGACAAATTTTCCCTGGAGGTCGACCTCCAGAGATCCGTGGCCGTACACAGCGCCGCTGACCGCACCCCGCCGAAGTCCACGGCATTCATGGCCGATCGTTCGAGCTCTGGTGCCAGGCCGGGGCCGAGTTAAAGCAACAGGCGCCGTCCGGCCATGCGGCCGCCCCCGCCGGAACGCCGATATCTAACGGCCATTCCAATTCATTGCTAATAGAGAAAAGAACGTTTCGCGAACTAGCGGTCTGGAGCCGGAGCCGATCCGGCCGGAGCCGAGCCGAGGGGACCCGGAGCCAACGGCCGGAGCCGAGCCGGACCAGACACTAAACAGCCAATAGAGCCATTCCTTTTCCTTTCGTCTTTCCATTCAGGGCGGCCAAAGCTTTGGGCGGGGCGGAGCGCCCCGGTGCAGGGGACTGGACTCGACCGCCAGGCTTCCCCGCTTCTTCAATATAGGCAACTCGAGGGCGGCACCCGGGCCGGCCCGCGCGGCAAACGGCCAGAACAAATACACAATAAGGTTTTCTGGCCCGTTCAGGCGCTGATACAGAGAGAGGGGAGTGCTCGAGAGACGACCGCGCATAGCGGGTAGGCAATGCGTGCTACAATCTGCCCGAACACTATGACAAATTTTGGTACGCGGGTTACGCGAAAACTTTCCATGAGAAATATCGTAAAGTTACGATTTAAAATTGTAAAATTACGAAATTGTAATGACACTCAGTATCAAGTTGTCAATGGACCTTCGTAAATTAACCACATCTGTTGCAAATCACAAATTACGAGAAATGTTGAAGATTTACGAAAATATTTTTAGAGTGAATTTTAGAGGGAGGGAGGGGAGGGGCGCAAAGTGCGGAGAGGGCAGCGGCGCCGCGAGTCGCACAAGGAGCAGAACCCCTTCCGGCCGCCACGCCCCGCCCCGCCACGCCTCGTCCGCAGCTTGCATTTGTCCCATATCGTTTATGTGGCGCGATGTTCTGACGGATACGGGACACCCCTCTGGCCCTGCCTGCTGGCGCCGCGACTGCGGACGGCCTTTAGCTCCATATCGTGGCGCGGTGGGGCGGGGCGGGGCGGGGCGGGGCGGGGCGGGGCGGGGCGGGGAGGGGCGGGGCGCGAGGCGGGGCGGGGCGGGGCGCGAGGGTGAGGCGCCACCGAACACGTTACGTCCCAGTTTTACGTGTCGCCCGATGCCCTCATAAACATGGGCGGAGAATGACAGCGGAGCAGTATCGCGGACAGCCAGCAGCGCCCCGCCCCGACCCGCCCCACCCCACCCCGCCCCGCCCTGCCCCTCCGCATACAGCCATGCTAATACAGTTCTGCTTATGGGCCAGTGATGTCCGACTCGTGCTGCTTTCGGTTCGTGCAGGCTTCCTTAAAAAAGCACCCTATCTTTTCCTTCGAGTACGGTACCAGCGCGAGGGCGCTTGCAGAGAAGAGCGCTTGTGACTTTTTAGAAGTGTAGCGGTTTGCGGAATGAGCGCTGGTGACTCTAAGTCTTATGACTTTTGGCTCTTATGAAAGCCACGCCGGATTGTTCCACTAATTAAGAACTCCCTCTGCCCACCCCGCTCCGCACCGCACCGCTCTCCCGCTGCCCGCGGCCGCCACCACCGGACCCGAATCACAGAGCCGAGACGTGACGCGACTTTTATTCGGACCATTTTACCTACCGGAGGGGGGGGGGGGGCGTGCTGGAACGAGGCCCACATGATGTCCTGGACGCGTGTCCCCATTGTCCCCGCTGCTGGTCGGCCGGCGGGGCGGGACGGGGCGGGGCGGGGCGCGGCGGGGCGGGGGTGCGCCACTTGCCCTGGTATTCCCACGTTATAGGGAGCGTACGGTCCGCTGGGCTCCGGCCCAGGCGAGGCCCTTCTGAATGGATTATGAACGCGTTGTGGCCAGTCCATGAGCCGTGGACCGGGGCTGGAGCTGGACCCAGCCGGGGCGCGGCGGGGCGGGGCGGGGCGGGGCGGGGCGTGGCGGGACGGGACGGGGCGGGGCGGGGCGGCCATTCTTATCTGACCCACCCCGTGCCCGTCCCCGTCGTCCCTCAGGCGAGGCGAGGCGCGGCGTGGCGCCCGCCCCGCCGCTCCCCAAGGCGCCCGTGCTGCCGGCCGGGCCCGGCCCGGGCCGCTAGGGGTGGGTGAGTTAGCGCATCACGACAAGACAAGACGGGAATAACAAAATTGTTGGGATAAAAAGGGGAAAAGGAGGGAAAAGGACACCTCCGTGGGTGCACCCGAGGCGCGCGCCACGCTCCGCCCGGGCCGGGTCGGGCAGAGATTGAACAGCGGGGCCGGGGCCGGGCCGAGGGAGGCCGAGGCCGTGAGGCGTGACCATAATTCGAGAAGCAATGTCGGCCCCGGGCCACCGGGCCGTGCCGGGCTCAGCCTCTGGCCCGGCCTGACCGCGCCCTCCCCCCGTGCAGCCCCAGGGGCTGCTCGCTCACCTCACAACTCCTCAGACCAGACCTCGGCCCCGGCCCCGCCCCGGAAAGGGGTTAGCCCGGCCTCGGACCCGCCGAAGGAATTCCATTCACGGCCGCGGTCCGACAAGAGTTAGGCTGCCGCTGGACACTCAGTGCACTCCCCCCCCCCCTCCAAGGACCATTAGAGGCACGCTCGTACGTCAGGGGCAGCGCACTACACGCGTTTCACTAGTTCAAGTGTACAAATGGAAATTCACTCAGCTACCAGTGTGCGGACATTCGGGTCGGGTTACCAATGCAACGGCGGGCGAGGGCGTGGCGAAAAGCGCCTGTCAGCCCGCGTAGAGTGAATTCATTCGAAATCAACTAGCCTGAGCGATTGGAAGGCGAGCGGCGAGCGGGTATAAGCCCCTGCCATTGACTGGCGCCCGATACGGTATCGGGGCCGCTACTCTCCACCCCCACCCCCTACCCCCTTCAGCCACCCAAGCCGTGAAAAAAAAAGAAAGAGGGTGGTAATAACAGGCCTGGGATTTGTAAAGCGTTCATGTTATGGGCTTTCTCGGGCAGGGTGCAGCGGTCTCGGCCGCCCCCCGCTACAGGCTGGTGAGACCTCCTAATCTCTGCTTAAATCAACCGCCCTTTCGGAAAGGGCCGTTAACGCGTTAAACACCTAACCTCACCAGATATGATGGCGCCTATAAAGCGCGGGTGGAGCGCGCGCGCCCCTTTAGCGCCAGCCTTATTACCCTGCGCCCCACCCCCACGTGCACAGCTTACAACAACAATAACAACAGCGACAGTCACAACATAAACAAACTACTGCCAGTTGTTTGCTTTGCCGTACGCGGCTGTCGTGTCCCGCCGGCCGATTTGGCAGACGGGCTCGACGCCGACCCTCCCGGGTAGGCAGCCCTGCTGCAGGGGGTGGTTATCCGGGTGGTTCCGCACTATACAGATAGTTCCGCACAGAGCATTGATCGGAACCACCCTGCTATGTCGTGATCCCCGACCAGACTAAACCGCCACCACCCCTTCGCCAGGTGCGAGTTTCGAGGCGGCCACCCTATGGCAGGGACGCCGGATTCCGCCGGATATAATCCCGATCCCCGGTCGGGTCGGAGCGCCCTTTTAACGAGCGCAGCTTTCCGCTCCAATCTTCATCAGCTCCTAACTCCCGCGCTAAACCAAGGACTTTTTTTTCCTCCCTTACCCCTCCCTCCCTCCCTCTACTCTCTCATCCTCCTTCTCCTCCACGGGTTCGAAACGCCTGGCTTACGCTTCCAGGCTGCGGGCGCGCCCTAACCCTACCACCACCCCTCGCCTCTGCGGGGACGAGTTGGGTTAGTCCGGCTGGCTGGTCCACTCGACTCACCTCAGGGTCAAGCACTCGGTCGCCTCGCCGCCGCCGGGGATGCAGACTGATGAGATGATAGGTCTGACCTTGCGGCCACTCGATCGTCGTGTTGAGGCAGGGGCCGAGGTGAAGTGAGGGGACATGGACGTGACCCGCACGGCTAGGGCGACATCGCGCGGCGCTATGAGTAGAAACCTGCAAGCAAAAGAAAATTCACCTCATGAGACGGGGAGGGGGAGGACGATGAGGACGATTAAAGGCTAAGTCCTACTCGCCTGAACTAACCTCTCAACACTACTACCACCTCAAATCGCAACCCCGCGACGTCGGCAACTGCTTATCATAGCGCTTCTCTCGGCGCGCATCCATTTCCGGCGCGATGCGGGGGCGTGGCGCTACACCGCGCTGCGCTGCGCCCCCGCCGCCCCGTGACGGTTGACGGCCCGGCGTCTCGTTAGGGAGCCCCGTGGGCCGCTGCATTCAGCGCGGCGCGGCCCGACCCGATGTCGCCTAATGACTTCCACCTCCGCGACGCGAAGACATGACGAGGACTCGATCGCGGCGCGGCGCGGTGCGGCGCGTGCCGGGCACAAAGCTCTGCCAATTAGACGGGAGTCGCGTCCCTACGAAGAATCGCATGCCCTCTCCTTCTTATTTTTATCTCATTTTTTCCCCCGTATCTTTAGGGCGCCCGCCCACGGGAAGGGGGATGGGGAGGGCGGCCCTGCGCTCCCGCATCGCGCGTGTTTGTATCCGAATCCGCCTCGTGCGACATTCGAGGAACCCTGTCCTGTCAGTCATCAACAAGCCGTCAACACCCCCACGTCCCGGCCCGCCCCCCAGCCCCAGCCCAGGCCACAGCCCAGGCCCTCCCACACCGCACACTCCTTTTCCCTTCCCCTTCAACCAGAGATCAGGTTTGGGGCAAATAGTCTCCAACCCGTTCCGGGGCTACGTAGACAAAGCACAAAAATCTAGGCCTCACAATGATTATTTCTGGAGACACATCACAACTCCAGTGAAATTTTAATAATAATATCACACTATTTCAATTATAATTTTATCGTAACGAGATGAACAAAATTATTGCCTATGGGGAAAACTTTTAGCATCCCAACACGGATGGATAAAGCAAAGGTTTCAAACAAAGTAGTTTGAAATTTAAAAAAAAAAAAAACAATAATTTATACTTTTATTTTAAATGTGATAATTAATTGAGTAGTTTGGATATACTGTCCATACTCCGATCGATCCCATTCAACAAAATATGACCCAACATGTTTGTTTTGTAATAAAAAATTACACCTCTAAGTACCCCTTCCATTCAAAATCAAATGAAAATTTTCATACCTTTTTCAAAGCAAACTCCAGACCGAGGAACATATATTGTATTTGATAAATATCCTCCAGAGACTGCTGAATAAAAAACGTACTTAAAAACCACACAAAGGACACAAAGGTTAATAGGCAACGTAGGCAACCAAGTTCAGGGGGCTTTTGCCTGCGAATACAGCAGTCCTTATGTGCCGGCGAGAGGTGGTATTGGCAGATTGACATGACAGTGGCCCCGGGTTGTAAATAAATAGGCTTTCTGTAGTGTTTTGTATTAACGCCAAGGAATCATTAGTAAAGTTATGGTCTTGTAGATCTATTTTACAGGTAACTATTATATTGAGTCGAAAATATAGTAATGAAAGTTTTAGTTGTTTATGTGGTCAAGTATATCAAAAGTTTTAGAGTTTGGAGAACTTAACCCTACATTGTTGATTCTGTCACTTATGGTCGCCTATTTGGTATTATTTTCTAAAGTGCCGATTAATAGAAATCATTCACGTTATTTTAATCTTACCGGATTTTAGTCAACCTAAATCACTTAACCTCTTTTTTTTCTTATTTTTCTTTTTTTAAATTTATCTGGACAAAATATAATATGGAATTTAACTTGTTTCTATAACTGTCATTTGTCAATCTTTTTTTACATGTGTAATGTAACACTCAAAATTTTTAGCGGATGTCGGGTCTTATTGATGAATCAGCTGGACTCATGGATGGGCATATTCATGAATCACGGGTGAGGGGAGATGACTTCGATGAAGGAAGAGATGTTAATCCTGAGCGAAGGCAGAAGGAAAGAAGAACTAGACCTAGGCCAGAAGGAGCAGAAAATATTGTAAGTAATTCTTTTTCTTACTATTCTCTTTTATGTTCACATAATTTAGCCTTCATCCTTCTTTTTCTCTAAAAGAATGATGGTGATATAAACAGTGGTCCTGGACCTGCTGGAGATCAGTCAGCTGAGTGGTTAAATGATCAAGAAGAACTAAGATATGGAGCCCAACATGTAATCAAACTATTTGTACCAGTATCTTTATGTATGCTAGTGGTTGTGTCAACCATTAGCTCAATCGGCTTTTATTCAAAGAAGGATGGCATTTATCTGTAAGTCCAGTGAAAACAAGCCTCACGTATTTATGTTTATTAATGGGTTGACTTTAACAACGATCTTTCTCATATCAGGGTCTACACACCATTTCATGAAACAAGTCCTCAGACAAGCACCAAAGTTTGGAATGCTCTGGCAAATGCTGGCATTCTCATGGTGGTCATTATTATTATGACAATTGGATTAATTCTTTTATACAAATATCGTTGCTATATGGTAAGTAAATATAATATCTTATTATTTTAACAGTAATAATTGCTTGTCCTCATACCATTAAGATAAATTCTTATTTCCTCACAGGTCATCCATGGCTGGCTTATACTGTCGTCTTTCATCCTCTTGTTCATATTCTCTTATTTATACCTTGAGTAAGTAAAATACTGTCACCTTTTCGATTATTTTTACAAATTGATCATTGTGTGAGGACCATATATTTTTATGTGGTTTCAGAGAATGTTTGCGTGCTTACAACATAGCCCTTGATCATATTACTGCAGTGCTACTTCTGTGGAATTTTGGTGTTATGGGGATGATATGCATTCATTGGGTGGGACCATTACGGCTTCAGCAGGCTTATCTGATATTTGTGGCTGCCTTAATGGCTTTGGTATTCATCAAATATTTACCTGAGTGGACTACTTGGGTTGTTTTAGGAGTCATTTCAATTTGGGGTAAGTTTCTTTCAATGACGTTTTGTTCTGATTACTGTATTGATCTGCTCATGAGAAACTTTATTTATTTTTTCTTTTGTGACTTTTAGATCTGGTGGCTGTGTTAACACCAAACGGTCCTCTCCGCATACTTGTTGAGACAGCTCAGGAAAGAAATGAAAATATTTTCCCTGCTCTTATATATTCTTGTAAGTTCATGCAGCACTTACATATACATGTGCTTGTGATTCAGAATCAAATATCTCTTATTTTTCTTTATAGCAACTGTTGTATACTCAATTATTGGAACTGCAAACAATGAGACATCCGGTTCGTCATCTGGTGTTCAGATGGATTCACCAGGTATTCAATAGTTTTGAATTGAATTTAATGTACATTAAAGCAATCGATTACTAAAAGGATTCTTTCAGGAGATACTGAAAGTGGTTTTGTGCCTTCTTGGAGAGAGGAAGCAAGTGAACGGGAATCGGCAAGACGTAGAGCTATGGATGAAGAGGAAGTACAGATCAGATCCCGTAATTCCAGAAGCCACAATGATGTTGCAAATGAGCTTGGCCTCGGAGATGGTGAACATCAAGGTGATGAGCATCAAAGGAGACAACCTGCTGGGCGTAGTCCATTCCGTATCCGTGAGGATGAAGAACGTAAGTAATATTTTGGCGTATTTGATTGCTGAAGAATTACAAGACATTTCTGTCAAATATTGTGCCTTTTCAGGTGGTGTGAAACTTGGTCTTGGAGACTTTATTTTCTACAGTGTATTGGTTGGCAAAGCGTCATCATATGGTGACTGGAACACTACATTTGCCTGCTTTGTGGCCATACTAATTGTGAGTATCTTTTTTGTAACCAGCTCTCAGAACTATAACCTCATGTACATGTATCAGTAACATTGCTTTCTTATGTTTTAGGGGCTGTGCCTGACTCTCCTCTTACTGGCTGTGCTCAAAAAGGCTTTACCAGCACTTCCCATTTCAATCACATTTGGTCTAATTTTTTATTTTGCATCAACTTTACTTGTAGCGCCATTTTCTGATAGCCTTGCTTTAAATCAAGTATTTATATAGTGCTAAGAATCTTTGGTTATAACTGTGAGTTAGATGTACTACATTTTGAACACATTGTAACAAGTTTTCATAATCCTTTGTATTTAATGTATTGTAACGATGGAAAAGCATTGTAATCTTCAGGTTTAATGGCTTTGTAGACTTTTATCAAATTAATATTATATGTCACAACTGTCCCTTGATGAGAATTCATTGATATCTGCAAATAACAGACTGACAAAGTTTTAATTTTGCAATTAATATATTTTTTCCGTATTGTTAATTACAACAAAATAATATTAGAATTATAACAATGGGCATGGTTTAAATAAATCTCATCACAGATGTAAAAATAAAAATAATAAAAAAAGAAACCAAACTCTATGTAAGGTTAAATATAATCATCTCTGGTCAGAATATTCCTTTTAACAAATAAAACGTTGTAAAAACACATTTCTGAAAAATATGTAGGTTAGAGCTGGAGAGGCAGGGTTGTAGGACAACAGCAGTGCAAACCCTTATAGCTTAAACTTACAATAATCTAAGAGTCTCCTTACAGCTATTGTTGGCTAATTTATGGATATCAAAGTCTAGGGTAGTTCACTTAGTACTGTTACAGTAAAGACTGTACAGATAAACAAAAATCCTTTTATACTCATACTGATAAATAAATGTACCTCTATGGTTAATACTTGTTCTTAATAAAGTTACGTATTTCCCTGCCAAATAGCAAGTTTTTTGTTTTTTTATTCACAAATGCTTCATATTATCACAGCGGTTTAGTACAGGAAAAGTTTCAAGCCAGTTACAAAGTAGTACCTCTGATCAATAAATGACTTCTCAAAATAAAATTATAAAACAATCTAAAGCCAAACAGTACTTCAATAATGAGGAATGTCTTAATACTGAACACATATCTGATGAAACTGGCATTTAATTCATACTCTGTTGTACACTAAGCAACTATTTACGTGCAATTTTTGTTGTAAGCAAAGTTTTACCTGTATGACATGTACAAAATGATTGAAAACGTACCATAATTGGAAAAAAAAGGACAAATAGTTGCTTTGATTATTAGATTAGTACTCTAAAGAAAAATAGCTCTATAAACCAAGCAACAGCAGAACTCCTTGATTTGTGAGATTCCTTTTCATATTATAACACACAGGGAAGACAAGTACACAACTCCAACCATTAATATGTTATCACAAAACAAAGTCAAAATTTATGCTTTTAAACAGAGAGGCTACACCTCAACAGAATGATGCTAGCTTTAACATTGAAGTAAGTACAGGCAAAATTATAAAATTATATTAAATTAGCACCAATATTTGTGAGATGTTTTGCACCAGTCCCGAGCCATAGACCTGAGGATTTCTGAGTGCTTTGACCTGAGTCATATCACACATGCAAAACAATTGTGGCCCCATCTGCTATACTGCAGTGGAGGCCTGCAATTGTCAATGCCATTTTGCTTTTTGAGCCCATATGTCACTACGAAGATGTTGGGCAAAGCAAATGCCCAATAGCTGTAAAAGGCAAGGTTGAAGTTTAATTAGATGTTCCTTCTTGTCTTCAAGACTTCATTTTAAAACAAGAAAAGTGCTGCCAGAAAATAGTTTCAACAAGTTGAGTTTTTAATATAAGAAAACTATAATAACCTAATACAGAATACGTAGTTAGTTATGCAATACAAAATGTGCTGAAACTTAAATATTGTCCACTTAAAAAGCATTGAGCAATCAATGAGGATTCAAAGTAATATCATGACGGTTTTAAAAGCATTAACACTTATCTAAATTTATGACTACAATGCAGCTTAAAGAAACGTTTAACTACCCTCTACAAAAGAAAATACAGTAATTAAAAAAGGCAGAGGGAGGCAGGTTTCAGAAGAAAAAAATACCACCAGGGTAATTATCTTTGTGGTTGTATTCTGGTTGTATTCTATGGAATAGATTGTAGACTATCCAAAGTGAGTCACTTTTTTATTTTTTTTATATTTTTTTTTATTTGTGTTTTTAAAGGGCAGTTTCAATGGTATTGCACATTACCTGCACAAATGCTATGACGACAGCTGCACATGCTAGGATTAAAAGATTTCTCTCCACCCACTCTTCACCAGCTTGAATGCAACCTTTCTCGTAGATAATTTTTCCAACGTCATAATTCTGGAGACATGCAGTAAAAAATATCTAGACTAAAACATTTTAAAGGGCATGAACACAACTTCCTACAAAACCTAAAGGGGAAAAAAAACTACCAGGAAACAACCACGCCATGCTTTAGCAGTCAGCAAAACCTAGCAGCACACCATGCTATATATGTGTACCTGAAATATTCCAACAGACAATGCTGCAATCAGCACTCTAAATAAATTTGCTTCCATCCATTCCTCACCAGCCCGTAAACAGCCTCTCTCAAAAATCTGCCAGTCAAACGTTGACTGTATATGATGTGATCCCTGAGAAAACTTAAGATTTACATTAAATTTAAAATTTTGAAAAAACAAATAAACGTGCAATGTTCAGAATGAAATAACCTGAAAGGTCAGAAATACAATACTCTATCAGATAAATTAATTCTCGTATCTCATAAATTACAAACATCCCACTGGCGAAAGAAAGTAATCACCAGTCAAGAAGTAACTCAAATAAAACAATCAAGAGATCACATATCCCAAGAGGAGGTGCAGAACCAAACAATATTGCCCAACTAATGTCACCAGCCAGAAGATTTTAATTGATTGAAATTCCTAAAAGGAACTGCTTGATTGCAATTTAAATCCAAACCCTAAGTATCTCAAAAAGGTTTTTGTACTTACATAGCCAGGCTTCCGCACATCATAGCCACACTGTTTGTTTTTAATGATCTCCTGTTTGGAGAAAAAGAAGCATAGTATCAGTTTTTCAATATAAATTTAATTGTAGAGTTTTATTATAAATTTTTTTGTAACTTACATTCGGTCTTCTTCTACAGCAGGAGAAAGGGACCCCACAAGCTTCCCTACTGCCTACTTCCCGCGAAGAACAATTGAAATAATTGTTACGGTCCCAGTCTTTGGGTCCCTCAATGCCACAACATTGAAGCTGTTAAATAAAGAGAAATATAGTAACAGTCAAACAAAATTTTTTGAAAATCTGAAGAAATTTAAAGATCACTTTTGCAGCTTACCCAGTCTTCTTGAATCCAGTCAATGAGGTTCTGTTGATCTGGATCTTCTCTGTAATGTACGATGAATGCCTGGAATCCCCCAGTTGCCTGAGCTTTGATCTAAAAGTAGAAATTAAAAAAATAAAATTAAGAGCTTACTTTTTTAAAATTTTTATCTTCAATTTCTAATTTTAAAAGGTGCTTACCCAGTCCTTAAAGACAAATCCTAGAGTACCAACGGTCATTTCAGCCATCAGAAGTAGGGCTAAAATGATAGCATACTACAAGAGAAAAGGGTAGAGAGTGAAACAAAAAGTGCAATAATAGTACTATAGTACTTAAATCCTATTTAAAAAAATTTAATGAAGCCAAAAAATAAATACAAAAGAAAGAAAGAAATGATTCCACTTGCGTTGTAATAGTAATAATACAAACCCCTAATAATAAACAGGTATTTTCTCTTAGAGCCCCAACACAACCAGTAAATCCAATAATAAAGGTGAGGGTGCCTAAAACATAAAATGAATAGATTAGTTTAATTAGATTAATAAAGAACGTTAACAGATGCAAAAAATAAAAGTTCTTTGACTATAAGGCAGTCTTTGAAGGGGCACTCAACAGTTTTGGTACTGCTAGTGGTAAAGCGCAGTTGAAACAGGAATATTTGTCTAAAAAAAATACATACCAACTAGAATCAAAACAAATGCTGGGTCCAATGCAATATTGGTGAGACGGCTCAGGTTGTTGAATGTATCCTTCTCACTCCAGGCCCAAATACCAATAATCATAATGCAGAGTCCCAAAATCTGAGAAAAGAAAATTATCAAATATAAACTTAACAACATGTGAAGGAAATTATATGAAAAGGAGTTGGAGAACAGCTTGAAGCAACCTCCTTTTCTAAGAAAAGCATGAATATGGTTAGGGGATCACTGACCCAGAACAAGACGTTGGACCCGAAAATGACATATTTGAGGCAACAACTAATTTCACTTGGTTCCCTAAGAGTGGTGTGCGACCTGGGATGTTTTCGCACAACGCGCTCCGTGTTCTGAGCTGCGGGCATGGTTATGATGAGGCCCGTAATCGACAATCAGCTGAAGTTCATTCTCCTCTCCAGTTCCAGTTTCCAGCTCCAGCAAGCTCACGTCAGAGTTTGACAACAACCGAGAGCAGACAAAAAAGACAGTCCTGACACTTGTTTGCACAAGGCTTTAACTATTTTCGAAACATTTCGAAAGGTAAGCTTGTCGACAAATCGGTAATCTGTGTCCGAAGAAATAATTTTATCTTTCCCTTTCATGTCATTTTGAAAGAGAAATAAAAATATAAATTACCGCTTTGTATTGGCGCGTTCCAACACGTTCCTAAAATTAGGATGGCAACACTGGAAATAGAAGCGGGATTTGAGGGAAGTCTTGAAATCGACTCACTCAAAGTGTCCAGAAACACAGTAATTTTATTACCACCAGTGAGGGCTTTGAGAGGAAATAAAGGTAAATTCCTTCCGTCATATTCTATCTAAATATCATGCAATCATACCTGACTCAACAAATTTTCATACACATGTGTCAACAATGCATGTTTTCAAGTTTTCAAATCAAACCACCCCTAAATATATGTAATGTCAAGCCTATGATATGTTACTCCGCGCCGCCTGCTGCTGAGTATCAATGTCTGAGGACAAGAGCCGCACACCTGGTGCGTATCCCAGCGGTCTATTTACCCTGCTCTCTTCTTCCTGTACTCCATTAAAACAGATCGTCATGATTTTTATTGGGCAAGCAGCGTCGTCTGCAACCCTATCGAACCCCAGTAGTGCGACAGTGACACCAACCCGTAAGTGTCAAAGTCTCATGCAACGGATCATTGGATAAGACCCACGAGCTGTCAAGTTTTGTTACCTGTTGCCGTCCCCTCGCTGGCAAGAGACCCGCCGGTCACTCAGCCGAGTCCAGTTCACGCAGACTCAGCCACGCCAGCCCTCTCACACTGCCAGCACCCGGCAAGTCCCACCCCGTGCGTACCGCCCCGCCCCGCCCCCGCCTACAAGGTGCTGCCTCCTAGGCACTTTACCCCCGCCTCTACCCACACTGCCCCTACAGGGAGGGCGTCGTCCGCCGCGGCCGAGAGGAAGATGCGCGTGGACGTGGGCTTGCCTTTCATGGAGAGGAACCTGATGACGGTGGAGCGGGCCATGGCGGACTTCCTCCTGACGCAGGACGACCTAGAAGGGCTCAAGAGAACGAAGAGGAGGTCGCCGTACCCTAACTCGCCAGAGATGGTGGTGCTCTCCCGCAAGGACGTGGTGCAGAGGTAATCGGCGGCGCGTAGGCGTAGGAGCAAGCAGCTCACAGCTCACCCCGACACCTCGGCCAGGGCGAACCTCAGGTGGGGCTCCCCGGAGAAGCTCGTCGAGGAGCTGCAGAGGAGGATCCAGCAAGCGTCGCGGACGGCCTCGTCTCTGGGTGAGTGAGTGGTTCTGGGTCACAAAAATTTATTGGGGTTGATCGCAGCGACGCTGATTTGCGTGTACCCGTTCGGTTCGCAGGGATCCGGCGCCTGCCTAGGGACGAGCGGCGGCGGCGCGGGGAGGACGCGGAGCGGGAGCGCCACCAGGGCGCCGCGGGGCTGAGCGCCGCCTCCGGGAGGGTGGTGCTGGCGGCGATCGGCATGTACGCTCCACCGGGGGTGGGAAGGGTGGGGGGGGGTGTAAGAAGCAGGCAAAACCTGCGGACTTACCGTTCAACTGCTCTCTACGAGGTTGGCCGAGGCCTGAAAGCCTGGGACTTACCCGTTTCGCCCTATGCTTACAGGAATGGCGGGTGTATGGTCATGAAATTTGCCGCCTGGTACTACACCGAGTCCCACTCCATGTTCTCAGAGTTCTTGCACTCACTGGCCGACCTCGCCAACCAGATTATCATAGCAATCGGTGTTCACACTTCGACAAAGGTCGGTATACCGCCACGGCGGGGCGCGGCACCGTCTCGGGGGTGGCTCGTTTTTGACGCTCGCACCGCACCGCACGCCCGCAGCGCCCCAGCGTCGTCCACCCGTACGGCTACACCAACATGAAGTTTGTGAGCGCGCTCATCTCGGGCGTGGGCATCTTCTGCGTGGGCATGGGGCTGTCGCTGTACCACGGGGTGAAGGGACTCGTCGAACACTCTCCCGTGGCTGACCTGACCACGGTGGGCCGCACCGCTGCACCGGGGTCGAACCAGGACCCCGCCCCGCCCTGCAACGCGACGTGGCTGACCCTGACCTGACGCAGGCCTTCATCGTGATGGGGGTGTCCGGGCTGCTGGAGGTGTGCACGCTGGCCCTGGCCGTGCGCGCGCTGCGCCTCGAGGCGGCCAGGAGGAACATGGCCTTGTCCACCTTCGGTAAACTCGCCCCGTCCGGTCCGGCCTGCGGTTTGAGGGCGTAAGGAAGGTGCTGGCGAGCTGGGCGCGCCTCACCGGCGGGCGGGGGCGCGGCGTAGTTGTGACCTCGCAGGACCCGGGCGTGAACGTGGTGCTGACGGAGGACCTCGCGGCCGTGGTGGGCGTGCTGGTGGCGTCCTGCTGCCTGCTGCTCTCGGCGCGCACGCAGTCGCACGTGCCGGACGCCGTCGGCTCGCTGCTCGTCGGCGTGCTGCTGGGCGCCGTGGCGGTCTTCATCATCACGACCAACGGCGGCCGGCTGGTGGGCAGGTGACGTACGCCGGCGTTTTTTTTTTTTTGTTTCGTTTCGCGTCGCTTTTATCGACGATCAAGGGGGCGGCCAACGACAAGGGATGGACGTAAAGTACGGGAGCTCGGCGCCTGCGAGGCACGGGGCAGGCCACCGCGCACTTCACTCATGCGCTACAGGCGAGTTGTTGCCTACCTGTCAGGCGATCTGAGAGCTCGAGCGCCAGTGTCGATCAAAATTTGTGCTAGGTGCCAAAAGGTGTACGTAATTTCTACTTTACCCTATCATAGTTTTAGAATTTGTACCAAGATAGTAGCGATGCTAACACACATCGATATTAGGCGGGGCGGTCGGACTGTTTGGATGATAACCCTAACGTGGATGACGTCGACGGCCGATCGCGCTGCAGGTCGATTCCCAACGACCTACTGCAGCAGATCAACGCGGAGCTCGAGAACGACGTGATGGTGCGCGCCATCCACGACGTCAAGGGCATTGACATGGGCGACAACATGGTGCGGTACAAGGCGGAGCTCGACTTCGACGGGCGTCAGCTCGCCAGGGCGTACCTGGACCAGCTCAACATGGCCGGTCTGCGAGAGGTGAGGTGATACCCTAAACCGCAAAGCAGGGGTAGTGGATTAAAAAAAATACTTTCGCGGACTTCGTTTTTCTTGTTTTAAGTCATTAAAGAATCTTCAAACAATGGAGGAACTTGAGGAGTTCATGCTTGACCATGGCGAAAATCTAGTGGATCTGCTCGGCAGCCAAATCGACCGAATCGAACGGAAGTTAAAGGTAATGACGTCTCAAGGCAGATTACAAGTGGTGAATTATGGTGTATGACATCTACTAAATGTCTTCATTGTAATGTTGTGTATTTTGTCAGGCGGCGCATCCTTGTATAAGGCACGTCGATCTAGAAATCTTATGAATTGAATGGAAAGAGGTTGTAAAAAATATAAATATTTCTTGGCTTTCTGAGTTTTTTTTATTAAAGCTAAGAGTAAATCAATGCGTTTAACCGAGGATGAGGGGCGAGGAGTAGGCGACGGGGGCGGACCTCACGATGCCGCTGGAGTAGGCGGAGGCGATGGGGGCGGCGGCGATGGGGGCGCCGACCAGAGGGGCGCGGGCGACCAGGGGGCTGGAGTACGCCAGGGGGGCGCGGGCGACCACGGGGCTGGAGTATGCCAGGGGCGCGGAGTAGGCCAGGGGGGCGGCCACGGGGGCGGAGTACGCCACGGGGGCGACGTAGCCAGCGGAGGCGGCAGCCACCACGGCGAGGAGGACGACCTGCAGGGAGGAGAGCAGAGCAAAGTGAGGTGTTAGCGCTGCGGCGGCGCGGCGGCACGGGGGCGCCCAGGACAGACATGAGCACTCACCAGCTTGTACATGGCTGAGGAGTTTCTTCTCTTGCGAACAGGAGACGAAGTGACGAGGGTTCGAGAGAGGCTGCCTTTTAAATGCCTTGTGTCTGCGCTTTTGCCGTGGCCAGTAGGAAGCGGGCGGGACTGGCGCGGGCGGGACTTGCGCCTGCGGGGCGGGGCTGGGCGGGGCGGGGTGGGGTGGGGCGGGGCGGGGCGCGGTGGGCGGTTCGTCTGCTGGACCAGGAAGGGAGTGGCGTCGACGTCACGAGGCTCAACAAATCTGCAGTGTGCGGGCGCTGCTTCTCTGAAATATATTGGTAAACAACGCGCTAATCACGCGGCCATATGGAAATTGTTATCCGGGATAGAGGGAAAAAAAAATATCAGTCATAAATGTACTTTGCTTTAATGCGATCGATACAGGTCATACTAAAAATCACAAGTTACCAACATTTCTGGGCGATTATAGAGCACGTGGTTTCTCTTAGCTTGCACACTCCACTGCACGTACTCTTTAATCGTGACGAAACATGAGGCGGTACATTTCAAGCAGAAACGGAAAGCCCTTCTTTTCTTTCTGCGAAACGAGCGCTTCCCCCTGTCCGGCACTCTTGTGTTTGTACTTCACAGGAGCTAAGAGATCACCTTTCACGAGCACCCCCTCCCCTCCCCTCGCCTTCTCACTTTGCTCTCCTCCTCAAACGTAGACGAGGGAGGCGTGGTGCGGGGCGTAGGCGTAGGGGTAGACCCCCGCCGAGGAGATGGCGGGGTAGCTGCTGTAGGCGCTGTAGGCGCTGCTGTAGGCGTACGGGCTGTAGGCCGCCTTCACCACGGGGTAGCTGCTGTAGGCGAGCGGCGCGGCGGCGTAGGTCGCGGCGTACGGCGACACGTACGAGGGGACGTAGGACGGCGCCGGCGCCGCGGCCACCAGGGCCAGCGCGGCGAGGAGAGCGACCTGCGATACCAGAAGAGAAACCAGCGCAGAGTTTAGTATCTCAGATTGAAAACTTGGTTGAAACTAATTATCGTTTAAAAAAAAATGAACGCGTTCCATCCCTTCCTCCACCCTTCCCGCCCTCCGACGCATAACCATTCGTCATCAGACACCGCCGGCGTCTGTCTGCGCGAGGAAGGAGAGTTCATTCCGCCTGGGCGTGGCGCAGAGTGGCGGGGCGGGGCGGGGCGGGGCGGGGCGGGGCGGGGCGTGATAGCATCGGTCCTGGAGATCCACGCGGCGGCCTTGCCTGTCCTGCCGGTCCTGGCGCGGCGCGGCGGAGTCTGGCTGCACGCGCCCTGGCCGCGCCCGGGTATACGGCGCGGTAACAAAGGCTCACTGACGCTGACGTCACCCGCCCCTGCACTCCCTATAAAGTTCCACTCTATTCGTCTAACACGCTCATGGCTGAAGCTGTTCCACCCCAACTTCACACACGGTACATCAGACGCGTCGCGTCGGGTCTGCCGCCGTCCTGGGTTCGAGGACAGCAGAGGACCGGTTTGAGTCCAAGTTCAAGTTCACGTTCGAGGGCGGCAGACAGGCCGGGGCGCGGGGCGGGGCGGGGCGGGCCGACCGGCTGTTGCCCAACGCGGCTGCGCGCGGCGGCGCCCTGGCCTCCGCATCGCATGCATCCGGTGGTGCAGCGCTGCTGCAGGACCCGTGGCGCCGAGGAGCCGGCGGGTGAACGCGAGGAGAGAGTTGAACGCAGGGCGGGCGGGGCGGAGCGACCACCAGGACACTACTGGGACTTACTATTCTGCAGATCATGTCGGCGGCTGCGGCTGCGGGCGGAGCTGGTGGAGGACTGCTGTGCGCTGCTGTGGCGGCCGGCCCGGACTGTGGCGCTTTGGCACGCAAAGGGCCTTATATAAGGACGCGAAGGGCCAGAGCCAGGGCCGGCAGGGCAGAAGTACCGTACGCCAGCACCTCCAGCTGCAGCGGAGGGGGGCCTCGAAGGGCCTGCTCTGCAGCTCCAGCCGCGGCGGAGCCCGCCCCACCCCGCCCCGCCCCGCCCCGCCGAAAGGCTGCGGGCCAAAACACGGCCGAAATAATGATTCCGCGGCTCACGACTCAAAAGAAAAGCGGTCAGCGTTTGACTTATTTTGTGCGAATTTCTGGGAGCGTTTTCTTGCCGACCGTACCACAAAGACGATGGTGCAGCAGCGGCGGCGGTGGTCCCCTTCTGCCCTGCGCCGAGGCCAGTGGCCCAGGACTGCAGCGGGCGCGGCGGGGCGGGGCGGGGCGGGAGGCTGCAGGACGCAGCGCAGCGCGAGGCGCGAGGCCGTTGCCCCGGAGCCGGACCGGACCGCGGCCCTGCGTCTGCGCCTGCGCCTGCGCCCTACGCCCTCGCGCCGTCCGAAAAGGACCAAGCATCATACTGCTTGGCCTCGCCGTATCCGCGTCCTACGGTGTCGGTGTTATTGTTTTGGTCCGAGCATGAGGCGCGGGCTGATCGCTAATCGTTTCCATCGCGCGGCCGGGCCGCGCCCGGTCCACGGCGCGGTCAGACGCCTTCCAGGTTCCCCCACCACGCCCACCTCCGGCTGGGCTCGGCGTGCGATTCTTCCTGCACTCGGACGGGCGGTATTTGTGCGCATATATAAGCCAGCCCGGTTTGGCAGTGATCAATTCGTCTCCTGTTCGCAAGAGAAGAAACTCCTCAGCCATGTACAAGCTGGTGAGTGCTCATGTCTGACCTGTCCTGGGCGCCCCCGTGCCGCCGCGCCGCCGCAGCGCTAACACCTCGCTCTGCTCTGCTCTCCTCCCTGCAGGTCGTCCTCCTCGCCGTGGTGGCTGCCGCCTCCGCTGGCTACGTCGCCCCCGTGGCGTACTCCGCCCCCGTGGCCGCCCCCCTGGCCTACTCCGCGCCCCTGGCATACTCCAGCCCCGTGGTCGCCCGCGCCCCCCTGGCGTACTCCAGCCCCCTGGTCGCCCGCGCCCCTCTGGTCGGCGCCCCCATTGCCGCCGCCCCCATCGCCTCCGCTTACTCCAGCGGCATCGTGAGGTCCGCCCCCGTCGCCTACTCCTCGCCCCTCATCCTCGGCTAAACGCAGCCCCCTCTAGTCTCAACCGTCTCGACCAATAAACAGTATTATTTATCTCAACACTGCTGCGTCGTCTTTCCCCCTCTGCACCCATGCCGAATGTCAATGTTTTGATTGGAAATACCAAGACGAAATATGATTCTCCTGTGAGTACACGAGGGACACTTGAGCCCCCGTTAGGTGCGCTGCGTGGGTACGGGCCCGGCCTGGAGCAGCCTGGAGCAGCCTGGAGCGGCCTGGAGCAGCGGCTCAGCCTCGCAGTGCCAGTCATGCGCTGCAATCAGCCCTACATTAGGCGGCGCCACCGCTATGCGCTCGGGCGTGGCCCGGCACCCGCGGCCCGGCCGCCCGCGGCCCAGCACCAGGCGCGGAGTCGTTAGGAACCACGGTTCATTGGCCCGGCCTAGCCCGGCCCGGCCCGGCTGTAGGACAGAAGTGCCTTACGGCCCCTTGGAGGTAGGCAAACCTCTCACACCCGTCAATACGGTATAGCATAACAGAGAGAATTGGTTCGGGGAATTCTGCGCGCCATGTAGTAGTGTAGGAGGTAAGAGGCGCTGGAGGTGGATAACTGAGCTGACAAAGATCGTGACAAAGTGCAATGGCTCGTGGTCTTACGGTTTGATTCGATGGCGCTTTGTCTTGCGATGGGGCGCTTTGATCTGCTCGTCGGACAGGCGATGTGGGAGGGGAAGGGGGGGGGGGGCCTCCAGTGCGGGATCTAGGCCCTTCGCCTCGCCGGTTCCAGCTGGAGATCAACAACCGGCTGGGGGAACTCCCATCCGGACCGGGCCGGCCCGTGCGGGAGTGCAAGGACCTGCGGGGGGCCGGGCAGGGCAGCGCGGGACAGACGGGGATCGGCAAGGTTCGGCCCGTTTCGTCCTTGAGTCGGCGTGTAGGGAGTCCCAGGAATGGACGGACGTCATTGGTCGGAAGGGCCAGGATGCCCTCGGCCCTCGGCTCTCCCTCCAAATCAGTATAAATAATAGGACACAAAAACAAAACAAACACAACGCCGAGGTGGCCTGCCCGGGACACACCACACACCGGACTCCGACGCTTTCCTGGTCCGCGATGCATCTCATGGTAAGGACAGAACACATCTGAAAGTTTCCCTTAAAGGTTTTGTTGGGCCTCATCCTCTACAGCAATTCAATTTGTGCTTTTAATCCATCAGCTTGCGATGGTGCTGGCGGTGATCGCCGCCGGCGTTAAGGCCGCCCCCAGGCCTATCGGCACCGTGCCCGTCGGTGTCGCCGCCCCCTTGCCCGTGGTCGCCCAGGTCAACCGGCCCGTAGCGCCCGTGGGCTACAGCGGCCCCGTGGGCTACGGGGGGCCTCCGGGTTACGGAGGTCAGGCGGGCTACGGCGGTCCACCGGGGTACGGCGGCGCGCCCGGCGGCTACGTCGGCCAAGGGGGCTACGTCAACCAAGGGGGCTACGTCAGCCAAGGGGGCTACGTCAGTCAAGGGGGCTACGTCAACCAAGGGGGCTACGCCGGCCAGGGAGGCTACGGCGGCCCCGGCGGCTACGGCGGCCAGGGCGGCTACGGCGGGCCCGGTGGCTTCGGAGGCCCCGGTTACGGAGGTCCAGGCGGCTATCCCGGCCAGGGCGGCTACGCTGGAGGCTACGGCGGCCAAGGAGGCTACCCCGGGCAAGGAGGCTACGCCGGCGGCCAGGGTGGCTACTCGCAGCAGAACTTCGGCCCGTCCGGCGTGGTGCCCGTGGGCGTGGCCGCCCCGCTGCCCGTGGTCTCCCTCAACGGACCCTACTCTCCGGTAGGCTACCAGGGCGAGGTGGACGCTGTGCACGTGGCGCGCGCCCTGCGGCCCGCCCTCCTCTGCCCTCAGGTACTCTTTGACCAGCCCGCGCGCCGCTCTAACGCCCTGCCCTGTCTCTCTTTGCCCCTGCAGAGCCTGCGCCGGTAGCGCTCCGCCCGCCCAGTCCCGCGCTCTCAACCACCCTCCACGCCGAGCAGCACGCCGAGCACCGCCGCGCGCCCAATATTATTTCATGTGATCTCTGTCGTTTAAGCTGTCGTTCTAAATTTGTCACATTCCTCAGTCCAATAAAATACAAAATCGTCGATCGTTTGTTTTACACCTTTAATATGAATTAAAACAACCTATAAATAACAACAAATTGTAATAGTTATTGTAAACGGGCAAGGCAACTTCACTCACATTTTCTCACAGGATTATGACAGACAAATCACACACGACTCTTTAGTGAAATGGGTACAAAGAAAACAGGAGAGCTATGTTATAACGTTTGAGATTGAATTGATCCTCAGTGTAAAAATAAGAGAGCATTGGAATAATTACACACATTAAGGGGAAACAGCATACAGAACAATGTTTGTCATTAAAGTCTCTCTCTCATGTGAATATTATTTGGTAACTTGAAAGCAAATGTGCTGTCTGGAATACAATGTTGAGCAAATAACAGGTGAATAATATTTTCAGGTATTTCACTGAAAATAAAGACACATAACAATTCAAAATCACATCTACTGATGGATAACATTTTGTTTAACAATAAAGAATAAAAGGAACAATACAAACACATCATTGTAAAAAAAGTATCTGCCTGGACTAGCCGCAGCATAAATAGATAAGCGCCCCGCTATGATCCAGAATATAAACAAAGACCTACTAAAATAGAGAACATGGCATAACACAAAATTACTGCTAACTGTTCAGCGCCTGCGCTTTTTGGTGATGCTTATAGACTTAGCTATTTTCATACTAAGGCAGAGGGTTCACGTTTCATTCAGGTTTCAGACTGTTTCACTCATCTTCTTTCCCATCGCTCGGTGGTCGAGGGTATGAAAATG
Organism: Frankliniella intonsa; assembly: GCA_033675135.1. Lineage (NCBI taxonomy): Eukaryota > Metazoa > Arthropoda > Insecta > Thysanoptera > Thripidae > Frankliniella > Frankliniella intonsa. Next base: position 8,698,167 of record CM066249.1, on the reverse strand, counting down.
ACTCGAGTCTTCAATGTTTTAAAGTCTAACTAGTCACTGAAAAGTCTTCACTCCCTTCGAAAAACCATTGATATGTCAGGGAACTCTGATACAGAGTAATACCACATATCATTAAAATTGTCAGGGAAAATTTAAATTGGTCCGCAGTTTGATCACATTTGGATAGGCCGGCAATGAGGCGAGAACCAGCGAGAACAATCGGCAAGCGACAGCTCTCGCCTGCCGCGCCCGCTGCAGCTCCCGCCGCGCCTGCAGGCGGGTCACCCACCGCGCGCCGCGCGCCTCGCGCCCGGCAGGGTAGGCAGCCCATTCGACGTCTCACTGTGGGCTTGCCTTGCCAGCAGATCAGCTGGTGAAGCCGCAGCCGTGGTTCATGCGGTACTCGACGTACTGGATGCCGGTGTTGTGCCAGTAGTAGAGCGCCAGCACGACGAGCAGGTGCCACCACTGGTGCGAGTGACCAAGGTAGTCCACGCGACCTGCGGCGAGGCGAGGCGAAAAGGCAAATGTCTCAAATCCAAACGTCTACCATATCAAAGGCGGAGCTTCGCAGACACACCACTTACCGGACAGTAGCCTTTCGGGGAACTTGGTCACATAGATGAGGAAGGCTAATCCACTGATCAGATACATGCCCGCGACCCGAGGGAGTAGAAGCTGAAACACACACCAAAAAAGTTGAAGTTTCCCATATCTACCTCAGCACCGATACTGGGTCTCCAGGCCCTTTCATGGGGCACTATTACGCCCACTTGGTAGGCAGCCCAACGTACTCCGAGGTGCGTGGCGTGCAACGTGCGTACAGACCGCGACGGGGTGGGGCGCGTAGGGGCGGTGGGGGAGGGGCCTAAATGACAATCGCCGCAGGTGCATCCCCCCTCCCCCCCACGCGCCGCGCCGGTGCCTTGGCACGCTTGGCGCGGACCCACGGCTGCAGCCATGAGACCCATCAGCACGGAGCCGTGCGCGCCAAGGTTATTGCCACTGTGTTGCAGGTGGCGCGATGCGCGGGCCGGGCCAGGCCGCCGGGCAGGTGCAGCCGGCCCTGCTCCGCCCCCCGGCTAAGTGACCCCACCGTATTAAAGGAGAAAGAGGCGCCATGCCACCCCACGGCCGCCAGGGGGTCAACATGGGGAGGGGTGCAGCAAGGGGCGCGCGCCGGCCAGGCCACCGCCCCACCCGGCCGGGCCCGTCTCACGGCACGGCCCAAGTAGTGCTTCTTGGATCTATTCGTAATGACGGCTATTAAAGGGAAACGATAGCAATCGATGACCCAGTTGTGAACACTTCGAGGGGGAAGGCCTGGCCGGCCATGTCGGCTAATATAGGGCATAAGGGCGTGTGTCACTCTGCTCTTGCAGGTATGTGGTTTGGTGTCGCTAGGACGGCTGTATGCAGGTCCTCCGGCGAACGTTTCGCAGAAGCGAAAGGCTAGGAGAGGGAGCGGGGAGGGGGGGGGGAGGGGGGTCGCCTCCGGCGATAGACAGCGTGCAGGTAGGACAGGAGACGACAATAAAAGACGGGGTGCAGGCGGCAGGGGGGAGGAGGGGTACCGTCCGAACGAAAGGCCTGCGGGCTGCGGGTGGGGCGGGGCGGGGGTCCGCGGGGCGCGCGGCAAGGCAGGGCGACATGACGGGGCAAGTCACAAAGCAAATCCCTTCTCTCCTCCGTGAAGACTTTCTCCGCGACGAGACGAGACGAGCACCTCCATCCCGGGCCACGGCAAGTAGGCACGCGGCGCGAAGTCTGCTCGCAGACTTAACCGCACTGTACACATGCCTCGCGAGACTTTACAGCGATGTTTTGCATACTATTCAAGTTACTTCTTCGTGATTGGTGAGGCACTGTGTTGCTGCCCGGACGCCTGTGGTAGGTATGTAGCTTGCGCTCAGCTCACCTGCACCATGGGGTTCTCCATGCCGCCCATGACGATGGTCCAATGGAAGGTGGGCACGACGCCATACGCCGCCCAGCCCACGAACGTGAAGAGCTTCATGTTGGCGGAGGCGCCGATGCGCGGCACGTGCAGCGACATGGCCAGGCCGAAGATGAGGGCCACGGAGGTCAGGTAGAATGTCTGCCAGGTCTGCGGATCAAAGGTCAGATGCTTTAAGCGCGTGGGCGGGGCGGGGCGGGGCGGGGCGGGCGCGGGGTGGGCGCGGGTGAGGGCCGGCCGGGGTCAGCCGAGGAGGGCTTCGCGTGACACTCACCTTGTGGCACCAGAAGGCGTAGTAGATGCCGGACATGTAGATGGCGAGCAGGCTGAGGGAGATGCCGAACAGGTCGTAGGTCAGGAAGCAGTCGTAGACCTTCTCCGACTTGCAGGAGAAGGTGTGGTAGAGCGACGAGAGGATCATGCACGCCTGGAAGCAGATGAGCAGGCCGCCCACGATCACCTTGTCGATGGCGGAGGCGTGGATGTTGAGGAGCAGCAGGTCGTACAGCGTGAGCCCCAGGAACAGCATCCAGCCGAAGATGTGGCTCCAGATGTTGATCGTCTCGTTCGTCCACCAGAATATGCTGCGGCGGAAAGAGAGCAGAAGGCCGTCAGGTATTGTGAGTCAGACCCAGCGCTGGAAGTGAAGTGCCCGGTCCGGCGCCCACCTCTCGATGCACATCTTGGTGGACAGGTAGCCGCGGTAGCCGGACTGGATGAAGGGGTTGAACTGCAGGTAGGGCGGCGCGTCGTGGAAGGACAGCAGGAGCGGCCGGCCCTTGCCGTCACAGTAGGGGCCGCAGCGCGCGGGGGAGGGCTGCGCGCTGTCCGGGCTGTCCTGGTCGGGGCTCGGGCAGCGCCTGTCCTCGTCGCCCGCCCCCGCCGGCGCCTGCGGGTTGCCATTGCAGTCCATCAGCCGGTCCTCCTGCGGGCAATCACAAGACGGCGCACCGCGGTCAGACCTACGCCACAACCTTGCAGATAGGAGCCGGAAAGTCGCTGCAGCCGAGAACAACCAGGAAGAAGAGACGTAGAGTAGAGCGGGGGGTTATGGTCACGGGAGACATTTAGGGACCCGAAACTTGGCTGCTACTGCGTCCACGCAGTTCTGACGGGAAAGCCAGCGCGCCCGCAAAACGATAGACAATCGTGCAGCGTGCGGTGTTGCCATCCCCATCTAAAGCCTAAATCGCCGGCTGATTGCTAAGTCCGACGTCACCCTGCGTCTTCGCCAGGCCGCCGGGCTCGCGGGCGGACGTCAGCAGAAGGGTGCCTCTCTGACGGAGCAGCAGCGCCGTGGCGCGCAGTCGAAGGCTCGGTGCACGTCACCGCTGTCGCCATTCGCTTGTCGGTCGGTCGTCCCCCTGGCCTCTCCTGTCCTGGCTGGGACGAATTTGTCCTCCCGGCCGCGAGGCTTGCACCTGCACCTGACCAAATGACCGGCACGGGAAGGGAAACGGTCATGGAGCGGGCGTACTGTTCGCTGGCCCGCGCTGTGGCCGGCGCGGGCAACGAAGCCCTGGCCCCTGGCCTGCGCGGCGCGGCTGGCTGGTAAAAGTGCTGACTCGCAGCTTCAGCTCGTCAGCGTCCACGCCATAGCCGCCCCGGCCCGCCCGGGCCCGCCCCGGCTGCGCGGCAAGCTAAACAGACCTTGTGGCTCTACTTGCAAACTCACCGCCCGGCCCGGGCCCGGCTCGTCCCAGCTGGGTGAGAGCTGCAGCAACACGGCGCGAACGGGAAAGCCTGTGCGGCTGCACCTGCCCTGGCGAGAGGGATATAGACCGCCTGCAAGAGGCATATAGGCCACCCCGCCGAGCAGGGCTGTGCAGCGGGAGTGCCTATCCCACCTCTGCGCGCCCGGCCAGGGTGGAACATAGGCCATGCCGCTCAGCGGGAGTGCGTCGCGCGAGTGCCTAACGCATAGGAGGTGGTCAAGACGGCCCCTCCCCTTCCACCACCGCGACGGCCGTGCGGGTGGACCGGGGCGGGGCGGGGCGGGGCGGACGGGGCGGGGCGGGGCGTGGCGGGGCTGTGAAACATCTTATCGACCCGGAAGAGGCCGGACCGGGCGTGGTAGTGGGGCGGGGCGCTAGTTAGCCCCCCGATGGCCATGTGCAGCGGTCATCGTCGGTGCAACGCTGGCCAGGCCAAGGCCACCCCGCACTCCGCGCCCCGCCCACCACACATGCAGCACCAATTACCTTATGCGCTGTTAAGTGCTCGCCCTTGTCGGTCCAGACAACATTCGTCACTGGAGACAACAAAAACTGCAAAGCCTAGGTAATAATTTAAACCTCCTTATAAAATCTTTAAAATGTGTGAAATTTCACCGTTTTGTTTTTTTCTGCAGTGTGCTCGTGCAGCCGCGTGCAGCAGGAGCGCCCCTGCCCCGCCCGGCTCGGCTAGCGGGAGCAGAGCGGCGGGGTCCCTGCATGCATGCGCCTCGCTCGTCCTCTCTTTGTACTTGTCGCGTGCGTGGAGAAACCGCCTCTCATTCACCGGCCTTTGCTGCCCCCTCTCTTCCCCATGACCCATTTGCTACCTCGACGCCAATCACATCCTCATACTCGGTCCTCCGGCGCGGCGCGGTGTGGCGCTCGCCCCGCCCGCCCCGCCCGCCTCGCCCCGCCCCGCCTCGCCCCGCCTGACGGATCGGTTTGTTCCACATTTCACACGCGACTGGACTCGGCGCCTCCTCCTCTCTCCTGCGCGACGCGGCGCCTCCTGCTCCAAGTGTCCTGCCTGTCCGTCCTCAGTGCCCCCTCCAACCTCCCCCGCCTCGCCCCGCCCCGCCCCGCCTCGCCCCGCCCCGCCCCGCCCCGCCCCGCTCCGCCCGGCACAAACCCACTGTCACTGTCTCTTCTCTTCCTTATCTCCCCTTCTTTCTTCTCATTCTCTCTTTCCTCTCCAGTGTCTCACCGCGTGCTCCGTGCCTCTCCACTTTGGTTTCTCAATCTTTCTGTCCCGCTAGCGGTCTGTGCGCCGGCCGGTGCCACCCCGCCCCGCCCCACCTTCCAGCAATCTGGAAGCTGTTGAAGAGGGCATCTGGACCTAAGTGGGGCAGCGAGCCAGTCGCCGCCCCGCCTGATGGACGAGGGGGGTGGGGTGGGAGGGGGTGTGTCGTCACAATTGCGCGCCCTGAAATCCGAGGCAAAACGCCGCTTCCGTCTGCCGCACGCTATACTCATGTGCACACACACACACACGCACGGTGCGATCAGGTTCGTTGCCCAACCGTGCGGCCAGTCGACCCCGGGCCGGCGCGCGGCGCGGTGAGTACACACACACACACACACAGGCAGTCAGCAGCCCGTCTAATGCCTGACCATTTCATTTTCCCGCCCGCACTGTTCCCACTTTGCTCGCCTCGCCAGCAGCACCGATGACGCCCCCTTTTTTTTTTCTTTTTTCCTCGTTCATATTTGAATTTTGCTTGCGACCCAGTCGGTCACCAAAACACGCGGCCCGGGCCCGGACCGGGCAGGGCAGAGACCGGTTTCCCACGGTAATGGGTCTTTTCCCACGGGACGCCGGGCCATGCCGGGCGGGCGGGGGGGGGGGGGGGAACGGGACGACACTGTGGCGCCTCGCGAAATCGTCCATTCACTCCGCGATCCTTACAGTACTAGTTACGCACATTCGCACGGACACGTATCCTCAAGCGCAGTCCACATCCACCGTGACCTGCGACATGATAAGGCGGGGCGGGGCGGGCCCCGCTGGGAAGGGCAGGGCAGGGCTGCTATCGCTATCGGCCAAGGCCGGGTCACGCCACTTTCTCCCGTCCGCTGACCGGCTGACCGCCCCGCCCCGCCCCGTCATTAGATATGACCGAGGAAGTTGCCGAGCACGATTGCCGCCACGCGCAGGGGAGGGCGCGCAGTGACGCGGGAACGGGGTGAGGCGGGGCCGGGCGGGGCGGGGCGGGGCGGGGTGAGGCGGGGCGGGGCGGGGCGGCGGGAGGCCCGCTGATCTCCCCTGCGCGCGAGGGAAGTCCAGAGTCCACGCCCGGCGCACAAGAACGACGAACACGAACGAGAATGACGCGGAGCGACGCACGATACAAGGACCCCCGCTCCTTCGGTGCTCATCGTTTGTCCGACCTCCGTTTCGTCCGACCCGTGTACACCGCCACGACCATAGACAGGACGGAGTCTACATCGGTTGTCCGACTGTCAACCGCAGGACCGGAGTTCAGTTCCCACCTACTTCAGTTTTATTTTACTCTCAAGCTTTCTTGCTTCGGTTGGAATTGTCGGCTCGAAAAATTGTTCACACAAGATATACTTTTTTAGGCGTTTTGAAGCCAGGGCATAACAACATATCGAGAGCATCCAGACATTTTCGAGCTTAATCTTGAAAAATTACGCACGTGCTCTGCGAATGAAAGGGTGGCGTGAAAACATGGAAAATTTTTGCGACAGTAAACCTCCCGAAGGAGGTTGCGGTTCCCGCCAGGCACAGGGCTTTTACCCCCCGTGGCAGCCAGCTACTTCGGTGTTCTTATGGGAACCGGTGCTTTTCTGACTGCGATCCTGTCGCGCAATTCGACAGATTTGATCCCCGTACTGCCAGATTTAGTCGTACGGTGGTTAACCGAACTGCCCTGTCCCCAGAGCATGGAATAGCTATTTTTGGAGCCAGATTCTAGGACTTATGACCCCACGACCGACCACCAGTCGTGGGCATGGGACGGAACTTCCTGGCAACCCGCTGTCGCTACCAGTGAAGAACCTACCTGGGTTTGAACCAGGCCCCATGTGCCGAGTCTCACAGACACCCCACGGCTTTCGCGGCACCACTAGACCACTAGACCGTCGGCTATTCCACGAAGGAGGTCGGTTGAAATGGGGGGCTTGAATTCCACTCTCGAAATTGTTGTCCTCAGAAAAATTTAATATTTTGGTAAGATTCGAACCTCCGTCCTGCGACTCTCCGCGCGGACACTCTGCCGGCACGGCTACGACGCCACGGTACCAGATGCCGGACCACTAGGAGTCATGCCGCGCGAGAAGCCACTGTCACCGAAGAAACGAACCCGGTGTCATCAGTACGCCTGCGCTCCGTGCATTGCTAGGCCGGCCGCGTAGCGTCATTGGTATCGCACTGCTCTTAGCATCAGTTGGGCAGTGGTTCGAACGACGGTTTTTTTTTTTTTTTAGTCAGTCCCTGACCTTTTTTGCACTTGCTTGAGTCAAAAGGACGGTAGCTGGAAAGAACTATTGGTCGACATTAGATAAAAGGGAATACGCGGTCGTTGGCGGCAGATAATGCGGCGTTTTGTTTGTACCGCTGAGAAAAGGATCGGGGGGGGGGATGAGGAGAAGGAGGGGGACTGTGACAACGAGGACCTTCGCTGCACGCACAGATGCAGTCAGTGTAAGGAATTATATGGACGGCGGGGCGGGGCGGGGCGGGGCGGGCCGCGGCCCATTACGGCGACCGTCCCGGACGCTGACCTTGCGAGCGAGGCGGAGCAGGCAGGCGAGCTGTCGACACACCGTCTGCACACACCTCTGAGCCCCTGGCGCACAGGCAGCCCGCCGAGCACGCATGTTTATATGGTGAGTGCCCGGGGCAGCCCGGGGCCGGCCAGCGCGGTGGGCGTTTGCTCAACGCGCCGCCGCGCCGGGGCCGCCTCGGGGCCGGCGGGCCGGGCTGCCGGGCTCGTTGGGACACCCGGTTGAGGCCCCAGGAACCTCTGTGCCTGACTGGGCGGGGCGGGGCGGGGCGGGGCGGCTGGTGGCGTGAGGCCCGCCTCGCCGGGCCCGGCCCCAAACAGGGCAGCGGGCAGCGGAGCAGCTGTTGGCTCAGTGATGCTGGATGAGTATTGAGGAATTATGTCAGGGCGGAGGTGTGATGGGGCTGGCGGGGCTGGGCGGGGAGCAGAACCAGTTCCCAGTCGTCCACTGCCGGGCCCGGGCACTGGGCCGCGTGTCTCCGGGTCGCGGGGGAGGGGAGGGGAGGGGCGGGCGTTGTCACGCGACCCGACAACAGGTGGACAGGTGGTCTGCAGTTGGGGCCTACTACTGTGCGAGCTGACTCCGGGAAACCACGGGTGGAAATCGCGCCCGCGATAAGGAAGCTGCTCAAGAAGAAGAGGTAGTCGACGGAGTGTGGTATACACCGACACACGTCCCCGAGTGCCCGCGCCCCGCCCCACACCCTAAACAGAGCACAGCAGCCAGCTGCGCCGAGTATCAGCACCTCGATCAGCACACGTTTAAGCTCACAGACTTAAGTCTCTTTTTCGTCAGAGTTTTTTTTTTTTTTTTTTTTTTACGCGATGCTCTTTGAGCCGGTCAGCAAAAAAAGAGAAACTTAGCAGATACACGTGCGCGAAAATGAGGGAAGGAGGGAGGGGGATGGCACGAGTAGGATAGTGAAACCGCGGGCGAATGATTACTATATGTGCGATAGAGTTATCGCGAAATGCAGAATGAGGTGATAGTATGTAGGGATGACCCCAGGAACAGGCCAGCCACTGGTTCTGCGGGGACACCCGCGGCTCAGCGGACCTCCACGTGACACTCACGCGAGCCGGGCCGGGCCGGGCCGGCCGCTATCGCACCACAGGGCGGGGCGGGACACCCTAGCCCCCGCGACTGGTCCGGCGCGGCGGGGCGGGGCGGGGCGGGGTGGGGCTGGTGGTACCGGGGACAGCGACCCCGGCCGGCAACTAATGGTGCCCGATTGCCGACCGAACCCGACCAGACAGCCCCCGACACGGGAACCCCGAGCAAAGTTCACGCCGACAAACAAAATGGGGTTTAAGAAAGGAAACATAATGAGTGGAACTCTTCCGAGCGTCTGCCCTACCCGAATAGTGAATGACATCCCTGCAACCAGCAGGTACCTACATGTACCTGCCAAGTGACGATAAACAGGTAAAACAAATAAAAAGCTGTCCGACAGCAGAATCCGTATGTTTTTCTTTTTTTTCCGTCCGCTTTTCAGCGCAGTGTGGTCACTGCAGCTGGACCGCGGGAGGACGGGACAGGCCGAAAGCCCCGTCCGAGTAGGCAACCCTCCTGCACTCGTGCATCCGGTACAGTAGGGCGTCCAGTGAGCTACTCTGTATGGTGGGACGACGGGACCTAGACCGGAACATCCGCGCTACTTCGACCTGGTTTACGAGGGTAAAGTGGTATGTAGATAACCTGTCCATTACTATAGTGAAGCCATATGTAAATTAAAACTACGAAACAATAACATCGCAAACACGTCTGGTGACCGCTGCGGGATCCTGCGCGGCGGCGCGTGGCGGGGCGGGGCGGGGCGGGGCGGGGCGGGGCGGGCCCAGTGCGCAGCGCGGCGCACGCGCCGGCAGGACCACACCCCACCCCACCCCGCCCCGCCCCGCCCTGCCCCACCCGCGCCCAGCCTACCGCTGAGCGGCGCAAACAAAAACATAGTCGGCGCGCGCGCGAAAACAGGGCCCCCCTCCCCCTCCTCTTTCACTTTCCTCGCGTCTTTTTCCCTAGCGCCGAATGCCTAGTAACGTGGAATGTAAACTGAATGGCAAAAATACAAGGGTCGGTACCGAAATGAACACTTTGCTCATACTAGCGTATTAAAAAAATGCATAAGCTTAGCGTGTGCAAAAAAAAAGTCATAAGTCACGGAAGAATTTAGTGTGTGCGGCCAAAGTGTGAAGGAGGGGCTTCGGCTCAGCCCGGTCCTGGACTGTACTCACCTTGTCGGCAGACGGCAGCAGCTTCCCCGTGGCCTCGTCCTCGAGCGGCGACGTCTGCACCGCCTTCTCCGCCTGCTTGCCCTCCGCCGCGGTCCCCAGCGTGAGCTTCATGGTGTCTGGAATAACGCATCGCAGTCGCAGGTTAGGAGGAGCCGCTATTAGCGCCGGCTGCACGTGCACGATCAGCACGAGCGCGCCCGCCCCGCCCGGCCCAGCTCTTCCGGGTGCGAATGTCCTCAAGCCAGTCGCCGCGCCAACAGCAGGTCCCCCACCAAAAAGCACCGCAGGACGGCGCGCCGCGGCGCGTGCATGGACCCTTGACGGGACTCGCGTTTTGATTCTTGTAACACCAGATGTTGAGTAACGGTACTCACTCCGCGCAGAGATAAGATACAAAGTGGACGCGCGCCAAATACATAGGAGAGCGATGGGGGTGAACAAGTAGCTGAAAGCGAATGACAATTCTTCCCCCTCCACCGCACCAAGCCAGTTGCAGGAGGTGTAGTCGCGGCGTCACGGCTATAATGTGGTTTTTATTGTCTATGGATGGTCCATCACCACCGATTTGGAAACATTTCCCCACGTGATCTGTTACGCGGCCCGGCGTCTAGGCAGGCAGGCGTCATGAGCTCCCGTTAGCGGCGCCGATGCTGTCCCAATCAGACCAGACCGCAGTGCAGCGCCGCGGCGCCCCGCTGGCAGTGCGAGCCTGGACGGAGGCGTCGGAGGCGGGACCTCTTAGAACGACGCCGACGCCTGTCTCACGCCTAACATCGCCGAGGATTCCCCCTGAATATCGCATGAGGGCCGACCCGCCCGGCTCTACCGCGAGGAGTGCCTTCTTCCCTCTGAGGGGGAAACAGTGAATTATAGACGGGCTGCATGGCTGGTGGACACGCCATCATACGACCATGACAGCTGCACCCGCACCGGCGTCCCATCGCAGGGTGATTCCGGACAGCGTTTAGTACTGTCCTCTCTCCGCGCGCCGCATAAATGCGACAAGGACAGAAAGATGAAACCACTGTGCGCGCGGGATCGCCCTACAGGACAGCGCCCGCGCGGCGGGGACAGCAGGCGCTCGCCATCAGGGACAGGAGGAGAAAGACCTCACTCAGCCCAGCCGCGCTGCTGCGAGTCGCGGGTCCAGCGGCGCCCGGCCCGCCGCCAGGCCAGGCCAGGCCAGCGCCGCTTGGCGCCGCGACGCCGCGCCCCACCATCCATTATAGAAGCACGGCTCGTAATGAGCAGCGCGACGCGACGCGACGCGACGTGGCCCCACAAAGGGCAGTCGATCGATGTCCCGGGACGGAACGGGACGGGCCGGGGCGGGACAGCGTCTTCAGGAGCGTCCGCGCCAAGCGGCGCGTGCTGGGGCGGGGCGGGGCGGGGCGGCGAGCGAAGAATCAGGGCCCGCCCACGAGAGCAAATTGAATCTGTGAGCATACACCGGCCATGCAAACTGCGAGCTGTCACGTGAGAGTGGACGGTCACCTATGGAGAGTGCGTCCGTCTTACGCTGTAAAGGTGTTGTCCAGCAGGCTCTCGGAGAGCCGTGCTGGGTAGGCAACAACTCACGCGTGGTGCATGCGTGTGCTGCGGGGTGGCCTACCCCGAGCCTCGCGGGCGCCGAGCGCCGAATAGATCCGATTAAAACGGTGCGGACTTTCGTAAGCACCGCCAGTAGCAGCTTGCTCGCCCGCGTGCGGTTAGGCAAGCCCGCTGCAGCCCTGCATGCGGCACAGTAGGCATGCCCGCCAGGGACGTTGCGGGAGGGGCATTGCTCCGTATGAGCTGGCCGGCCGGGCCGGGCCGGGCCTAGGTGTGTGGAGCTAACAACCGTGAGGTAAAGAAGAGCCTCAAACAAGGAGTGCGATGTGCGTCAGGAGGACGAGACGGTGACGTCCACTTCTCTCGCGCGGCTCTGAGGCCCAGTATGAATATACAGCAGAATACCAACACTTGGAAACCTGAAGATATTATCGAGGAGGTGCACACTATATAATAAAGCAAGCGCCAACTAGAAGTGACATTAATCTTGATAATAAGCGTGATGGACAAACAAGCAGACCAAGGAGGTGAGCAAAGCGGTGGAGTGGTGCGAGTGGGAAAGGAACACCGGCGCGCACACCAGCAGCGGGAAGCAGATCTGGATGAAAAAAAATCTTACCAGTTAGTTTTTTTCAGAAAACACCAGGTGAGATGAGTCCCTTCTACCCGCGGACAATCCGGGCAAGATAAGAAACAAATCTTGAATAGAAAACTGGTACGGAGTGGGGCTCTCTGGAAAGAATTCAACAAGTGCGCAACAGTGAGAAGCGTCGCCTGGCGGTACGCGGAAGAAAATGTATACAAGTTTTACTTGACGTGCAATTTTACTCTAAAAAGAATGCCACTGTGTCGACACAAACGTACAAACTAACAATCGATAATATTTTTTTAAAAAAAAATCATAAATGGAACAAAAAAAAAATAGAAAAAAAATCTTTCTACCCAAGTATTGAGCACTGAGAAAAAAAAATAGACCACTCACATACAAATACGTATGCCTATATGTACAGTTCCCGACAGCCGCGAACTGCTACTAAACTCTCGCGGTGTCGGGGGCATCGTGCACATCCCGGGCTAGGCATCACATTACTACGAAGAGGGGTACTCACAGACGTCTCCGTCAACCTCCACCTCCCTCATATCCGTCGCGCCGCACGCCGCACTTTGTACACACACACACACAGCACTTTTTGAGCCTGCTGCTCGCCGGCGAGCCTGGGCCTGGGGACGGGTGTCCTGCACAGCCTGCACGTACTGCACTGCTGCACCACGGCGCGGTCCTGGTCCTCTCGGCGGGGCTCGGGGGAGGCCGGTGCCTTTGCTCGCCTCGCGGTGGGACAGACACGTCCGAGTCCCCGCCGAGTCGCTTCTTGACTGACTGATGACGACCCGCTCAGGCCGCAGGCCGGGCCCGCGCCCGGTCGGCACGCCGCCGCCGGCCCCCCGGCCCCGCCCCGCCCCGCCCCGCCCCGCCCCGCCCCACCACACCCCGGGCCCCCGGGCCGGCCCGCCGGTGCGGTGGGGCGCGCGTCTGCACGGTCTGCACGCCTCTCTGTCATTCCCTCTCTCTATCGCCCCTACCACCCGGGCTCGGCTCGCCTGAGGGACGGGACGCGGCCTGCTCGGCAGACGAGGACGGAGGGATACTTTGCGCTTCGCAATTTCCCGCACCCGTCGACCACCGCGATGAGCGGGCAGGACGAGTCCCATCGTCTCGGCCGAAACCTGAATCGCAAACAACCGTTGTACGGGGGCAGGGCAGGGGAAAATTCCCTCGGACCCCGCGCCGCCACGCTGCCTCGCGACCTACCCCACGCTCGCCGGCCGGGGCCAGGACGGGACGCAGGAGCCGCGGCCGCGGCTGGTCGAAGGGCGAGGACGCTTTGGTTAGCAGCGGCGTCAATCCGCGTCAATGCAAATATGCCGTGGCCGACACGCGGAAGAAGCGATCAATTAGGATCGGGGGTTTGGGAAGCACTCTGGAGCCTGGCCTTCCCCGCGGACGAGATTGGAGTGCTATATTCAGTTAAGGACTTGCAAAGTCGGCGCGACGAGATCGGCGTGACGCTCGCGCGAGCGTGACGCCGATGCGTCGCTCCGGGAGGCGGAAGGTGGCGGAGGGGGTAGGTCGACTGGCCGTGAACAGTTGGAAAACGAATGTGCATTATTTTTATTTTATTGATGATGATGACAATGATGCATTTCAACTCATAATGTGTCATGTATTGCTGCTGTGCAGTGATTAGAAATGACCGGAGATGACGAAGTAGGGTTAGGTATGTCGGTTTTTTTCGGCGATAGTCTGATCACGACACGAACGGAGTAACCTCGGTTGAACATTTAGATTGGCGGTCGTTTTCCGACCGTTCACGACCCTCTTCATTACCTACCGCCTACTGGAGCGACCTAACCCTACTTCGTCATCTCCGGTCATTTCTAATCACTGCACAGCAGCAATACATGACACATTATGAGTTGAAATGCATCATTGTCATCATCATCAATAAAATAAAAATAATGCACATTCGTTTTCCAACTGTTCACGGCCAGTCGACCTACCCCCTCCGCCACCTTCCGCCTCCCGGAGCGACGCATCGGCGTCACGCTCGCGCGAGCGTCACGCCGATCTCGTCGCGCCGACTTTGCAAGTCCTTAACTGAATATAGCAGAGTTTATTCCACTCGACGGCGGTCGGCGGACGCCGCGCCGGCTGGCCTGCTCCGCGATTGTGTGCTAAACTACTCACACCGCAGTGCAGTGAGCGGTGCGCGGCGCGGCGCGGCACGCTTGAGCCGTGTTGAATCTCCGATCTGATAGAACCCGAGGTGCACACCCCACCACCACCAGCACCAACTCTGCAGGCGCAGCGATGATACACGCGTTTACACAAACACGGCGCGCGGCCGCGGCTGCGTTCGAATCTCAACGAAAACAAAGAGGGCGTGCTGGCGCGGCCACCTGCACCGGCACCGCAGATGCAGCCCCGCGCCGCGCCGGCGTAGAGTCGGGAGTGTGACCGCAGGGGGAGGAGAGGGGGAGGTGCATTCCGGTCTGATCGCCATGATGCCATGAGCGCGGCAGGGCCGTACTGATGGGCCGCGGGGGCGGAGGGACACAGGGCCTGTTCGCTACACGTGGGCCATCCTATGGTCTCCGGTAAACTAGATTTTGATCAGTTTGACCTGGAAACGTGTGCGCGTGCGGCACCTGTCAGCTCCGTTCCGACAGGCCACGTGTCAGCATGCCTATGCAGCCGGTGCAGTACGGTGCCCCTGTTTCCGAGGGGTTAGAGCGGAGACCAGAGGGCCGGCGGTCCGGCCCGGCCTGGAGGGAGGGCCTCAGCTCCGAGAATCCCCCAGCGGCTCAAGACCGTTGCTGGGCAGGCTATGCGCGCACGGGGCGCTCGGGCGCGTGGTCGTTTGCGGGCATGACAAGGGTCGCGAGGGTCGCACTTGGTCGATTGCGGGCAGGCCGTACCTGGATGGCCGTTCGAATCCCAACCGATTTCTTTCAGTTTGTTATTGTTCTGTCGCTTAGCTTTTCTTACAATTATAACCATATAAAATTATAAACGTAATCCTATTACTATCCGACAACAGAACTGTCAGGAACAAAACAAAATAAAAAAATAAAATAAAAAATGGTGGGGGTTGAACCACCGTCTCCTGGCGCAATAGCCAGTGCCGATACCAATGACGCTACGCGGCCGACCTTTTGCCGCAGGGAGAGCAGGCGTGCTGATGACACCGGCTTCGTTTCATCGGTATGACTGCGGCTTCTCGCACCATAACGCCTAGTGGTCCGGGATCTAGAATTGTAGCGTCGTAGCCGTGCCGGCATAGTGTCCGCCCGGACAGCCGCTGAACGCGGGTTCAAATCTTCCCCCAACATTTAATTTTTCTGAGGACAATGACAACTTGGAGTGGAATTCAAACCCCCCATTTCAACCGAGCTCCCTCGTGGAAGCGCCGACGGTCTAGTGGTTACAATGATCTCCACGAAAACCGAACGGGGTGTCTGTGAGACTCGGCACATGGGTTCAATCCCGTGCCCGCGGCTGTGGTGGTCGTGGGGTCATAAGTCCTAGAATCTGGCTCCTAAAACAGCGCTTCCATGACTGGAGTGGGAGCCGGTCAGTGCAGGTGTACCAGCCGCACGCTTAGTCTCCCGCAAAAACCTTCTCGTTCTGCTTTTCTCCCCCTCTATCGTCTTTCTTCTACCTCCCACTGACCGGTCAAGCGGTCCGGTGGTGCCTTGTCTGTGGTCTGAAATGCTACCTACGGCTTCAAGGCGCTGTTTAAATAGGGTAGTACGGCGGGCCTGACGGGCCACCAGCCTTAAGCGGGGGCTCTCTTCGGAGAGTACATCTAGTGCCCGTGGGGTGGTGGTCGCCGGGAACACACCGGATCCCATCAGAACTCCGAAGTTAAGCCGGCGGGGCTCGCACGGTGCGAGTAAGGTAGGGGTTCTCCCAATTTTTGCAGTTTTTCTTTTCTTTTATTTAGTTATAAAGTTGAGGTGGCGTACAATTTTTCCGGCGCATCCTCCGGCCCGATCATCTCTGATACACATACCCTCTCCAATTTACCCGTGTAAAGTCCCAAGCCCGGTACACTCTAACTGGAACTGAAAAAAATTTCCGCCAGCTTTCGATATGTTGTTACCCAGGCTTCAAAACGCCCAGAAAAGTGTATCTTGTGCGATGAATTTTTCGAGGCGACGCAACGACGGCGACGGGCGCTCGGGCACGGGCGCGGGGCGGCCACGGCGGTGTTGTGATTCCCCGTCAAAGTCGGTGGCCTTGGCCGCTAGTGTATTGGCCCAGAGTGTCGCGGCCGGCCCGGGCGGGGACGGACGGTGCCGACCGGAGCTTGGCAACACGCGGAGCGCCACTCCCCCACACGCCCGGCCCACCCCACCTCGGCCCGAGTGCGTCGACTCCGAAGCGCCAGCTCCAGCTTGGTGCTAAGGTATAATATTACAGAAATACACAATGCAACTATTTCCTTTTTTCAAAAAAGGGGGAGGTTGCAGTTTTACGGTGGTTTCGTCTCATGGAAGAAGCTATTCAACAGTACACGAGAGTATTACCAGGGAAACCTACAGTCATGTAGGCCAGACCCCACCTCCATCGCCATGAGGCCAGTGCACCTGCTGCTGCTGCTGGCCGCGGCCGTGCTCGTGGCCCTGTTCCTCTAGCGGCATGAGGCCAGTGCACCTGCTGCTGCTGCTGGCCGCGGCCGTGCTCGTGGCCCTGTTCCTCTAGCGGCATGAGGCCAGTGCACCTGCTGCTGCTGCTGGCCGCGGCCGTGCTCGTGGCCCTGTTCCTCTAGCGCCATGAGGCCAGTGCGCCTGCTGCTACTGGCCGCGGCCGTGCTCGTGGCCCTGTTCCTCTAGCGCCATGAGACCAGTGCGCCTGCTGCTACTGGCCGCGGCCGTGCTCGTGGTCTGGTCCCTGCACATCTACGCCCCGCCGGATGAGCCAGGTAGGTTGCGGGCGGGCGCTTACCCCGGGCATATAATGAACGTCACGTGACCCCCAGGCCCTCTCCACTACTGGCACTAGGGCCGCTCTCCTGGCTGTCCCACGGCGGCGCGGTGCGGGGCTCCTGGTGCCGCACGCAGCGGGGCCGGCGGTTTCGCGCGTTCCAGGGCATTCCCTACGCGCGGGCTCCGCAAGGCGAGCTGCGCTTCGCGGTAAGGAGCGACGGCCGGGAGAGATGCGGGGCGGGGGCGGGGTAGCTCCGACCTGACTCATGATGCCCCGCCCCGCCCCGCAGCCTCCTGAGCCCGCCGAGCCGTGGCGGGGGGAGCGCGACGCCACCCGCGAAGGCCCCATATGTCCGCAGCCCAGCGCGCACCCGTTCCTCATCACCTGCCCGGTGAGCGCGATTTGTTCCGAAACAGTTTACTTTATTTTTCTGGACGACAGAACTCGTCCTTCAATGTGTGCAAAGTCATCTGTCTCCGGCTGCGGTCCGCAGAGCCGCGTGCCCCCGGCCGCACTGGTGCGGGACTGGCTGCTGCACCTGCCCAGGCTGGTGCTGGCGCTGGTGCGGGGCGCGCTGCGCCAGCGCGAGGACTGCCTGTTCCTCAACGTGTTCGTCCCGGAGCCGGAGCCTGCGCCGGAGCCGCCGGAGCTCTGTGAGCTGCTGGGGGAGGCCGCCTGCCTCGCCGAGAAGGGCGACGGGCAGGACCTTGAGGACCCCCCGGCCCGGGCGCCCAACGCCTCCGCCGTGCTGGTCTGGCTGCACGGCGGCGCCTTCCTCATCGGCGACGGCTCTGCCGAGGAGTACGGCCCCGACCTCTTCCTCGAGAAGGACGTCGTCGTCGTCACTCTCAACTACCGTCTCGGCGTGCTCGGTACTGGTGGCCAGGGCGCGGCGCGCTCCGAGGCTGATCGGGGATTACCTGACCCTGACCCTAACCCGTACGCGCTCTCGCAGGGTTCCTGTACGCCGGTCCAGACTCTGGGGCGCCGGGCAATATGGGTCTGCGCGACCAGGCCCTCGCACTGCAGTGGGTGCACGACAACGTGCAGGCCTTCGGCGGTGACCCCACCAGGGTCACGCTGTGGGGGGAGAGTGCGGGGGCGGTCAGCGCGCACCTGCAGACCATGGCGACCGGGAGGGGTGGGTGTACACGAGTGCTCTTACACCGGCCAGGCCAGGCCCCACAAGAAGTCTCTCTCAACGGCGCCCGCCCCACCGCCCCATCTGTTCCAGACCTGTTCCAGAGGCTGATCCTCAGCAGCGGGGTGGCCGCCCTGCCCTGGGCCCTCCAGGAACGCCCCACCGCCGCACTGCGGGCCCTGGCCTACGCGCTGGGCTGGCCGCGGGGGCGCGATCCGGACCACCACGCCGATCTCGTGCGCTTCTTGAAGAAGGTACCGGTGGAGCACATCGTGGCTGCCGGCAACGAGATCAAGTCCATCACGGTACTGAGCCCCGACCTGAGCTGACCTTGAGCTGGAGGGGGAGGGCTGTGGCGGGAGGCGGGCGCGGGTAGCGCGAGACACAGACATGGCCTTGAACCCGTCCGGCCCGCCGCCCGCCACTGGCTACCCGCTCCACTGGTCTGCGGCCACAGAAATGAGCTCACACCTTCGGGTTGGCTGTCAGAACTTTGTAGGTAGCGGAATGCAGCCCTTGCGCTGGGCTCCCGTGGTGGAGGACTTGCTACCGAGCGATCCTGGACAGGACCGCTTCCTCGCGGGACATCCGCTAAGTATCCTGAAGGACGGCACTTTTAAGGTACATCGAGGATTTTTTTTAACGTGAGGTATTTTCTACCTGTGACTTGGCCGTCACCTCACCTCACTCCCGCAGAGCGTCCCCACAATGCTCGGGGTCAACTCTCGCGAGGGTCTGCTCTGGCTCGCGGGGAAGAGCCCTAGGGAGTTGGCCCGGCTGCTGCGGCGCTTCGATCTCGACTTCAGCCTCGTCGTCCGCGACCTGCCCTTCGTGTGGCGACGGCACCGGGACCCTAGCGCCGCCCAAGTTCGCCGAGCCGCCCACCTAATTCGTGGCTTTTTCTTCGGCAGGCAAAGAATTGCCATGAGGACGTTGTCGACTTTCCTCGACGTGAGTATGAGCAACGCATAGCTGTTCTTTTTTTCTATAGTCTGTCCGGAGCTCGCTGCGACCAACCAATCACTCTTCCTCAGCTGTACTCTGATATAATTTTCAACATCGGTGTGCGCGAGGCTGCTACTCTCCACCTGCGCTCGGCCTCTTCTCCACTCTACCTGTACCGCTTCTCATTCGACGGTCGACTCGGATTTCTGAAACGGCTGTTAGGTACCGCTGTCCCAGGTAAGCAGATTGCAAGCATTTTCGTTCTTTGTATGATTTTATTTATTTCCTGTTTATTTTATTTAGGAGTCGGCCATGCAGATGAACTCGGATACTTGTTCAACATGAAGGTACTTCCCGCAGTCCCACTCTCGGATGATTCGCCAGAAATACTAACTCAGCGCCGGCTAGTTTCTTTGTGGGTCAACTTCATCAAACAAGGGTAGGATGAGGATAGCGTTGGGGATGAATCCTACTCTTCGGGCAAGGATGATGTATCTAATTTTCGGCCTGCAATTTTACAGAGACCCAACGCCAGAACACGACAACTGTGTTCTTTGGACAAAAAATTCTTTAGAAAATAACGTCTATTTGGACATAGACTTGAACCTTACCTTACGTACTCGTATATTTGAACCTAGAATGACTTTTTGGAGTGACCTGTACAAAAATGTTTTGCAGCAGCCTTTAAGTTGGTGATTATTATCAGACCCGGTCCCTTGTCCATTGATTGACGTCTGTGCGACCGGTTCAATTTCCCCGCCACGCGCTCAGGGGAGCAGTTATACAAGGCCTCGCCAAGATGGCGCAGCGCCATTGGCGCTACGTTTCTAAAACGTTCGAGGCGTTCGTAAACAAATGTACAGCCAGCCGGCATAGAAGTACCTAAACAGTCGGAAACATGTCAAATCCAAAAAGAACTATTTATGTCGGTTAGTATCATTTCTTTTAAATGTATGGTAATGAGTTTTGGGCTAGAAGAATATATAAAATGAACTGAGAAATTCGTCCATTTAACTGTCGTGTTTATGTTAGGTTAGAATGCACGTTAAGTCTTAATTTCATGAAGAATCTATCGTAATCTTGCGTTGTCACTGAAATATTATGAATTTTTATTAAAATTCTGAGATTTTACATCGTGGTTTTAGTTTTTAAGAATGAGTTGCTGAAATTTTTCGCCTCTGATTCATATGACATTTGACTTACAGGAGGTCTTGCAGAGGAAGTTGATGAAAAAGTATTACATGCAGCCTTTATACCATTTGGTGACATTGTTGATGTTCAAATACCTCTCGATTATGAGTCAGAAAAACACCGTGGATTTGCCTTCATAGAATTTGAAGCTGCTGAAGATGCAGCAGCTGCTATAGATAACATGGTGCAATTTTGTTAACTTATTAGTACTTGTGTCAATGTCTATAATTACTTAAATTTATCATTTATTTTGTGTGTGTATTTCTTTGGCTAAACAGAATGACTCAGAACTTTTTGGAAGAACTATTCGTGTTAATATTGCAAAGCCTCAGAGAATAAAGGAAGGGTCTTCTAAACCTGTATGGTCAGAAGACAAATGGCTTCAAGAGCATGCAGGGGAAACTCTGGAAACAGAATCAGATGACAAAAGTACGAGTACAGGAGATAAAGATAAGGTCAGTCATCTATTTTTATTGCCTGCGAAGGAAAGCCTCCTAATGCCAAAGCTACTTTAAACCACACCTTTTGTCTGTTTACAGAGTGAAGCTGGAGAAAAGAAAAAGACCAAAAATCCTCAAGTTTACTTTGATATTAAAGTTGGAAAGACTGGTTTAGGGCGGATAATTATAATGTTACGATCAGATGTGGTACCAAAGACTGCTGAAAATTTTAGATGTCTTTGCACACATGAAAAGGGATTTGGATACCAAGGCAGTTCATTCCATCGTATTATTCCGGGCTTTGTATCCTTTCATTTTTGTGCTCTTTGATTACCTATGTTCATTACTGATATTTTTCTTTAAAATTTAAATTTGTTTTGAGTCGCCCGTCAACTATTTTTCTTAACAATTTTAAGATGTGTCAAGGTGGAGATTTCACTAATCACAATGGAACAGGGGGGCGGTCTATTTTTGGGAAGAAATTTGAAGATGAAAATTTTGATCTTAAACATACTGGACCCGGAACATTGTCCATGGCTAATTCAGGTCCAGGGACAAATGGATCTCAATTTTTCCTGTGCACAGCAAAAACAGACTGGTATTTGCTGTGTTTTCCTTCTTTTTAAAATTAATTTTTACATCTCCTTTTGTATGAATTTTAACTTACCCCATCATGATTTGTTTTACAGGTTAGATGGGAAGCACGTAGTATTTGGACATGTTATTAGTGGTTTGGACGTCTTGAAGAGAATAGAGGTAAAGTCATTTATCTTCGTTCACTTATTTAGCTCAATCAACTATCCAACTTGTTCACATTTATTTATATTTGGTTCTTCTTTTTTGACAGAAATATGGAAGCAAAGGTGGTGCACCCACAGAGAAGGTAATCATTTCAGGATGTGGAGAACTGTCATAAAAAAAAGTAATTAAAAACTTTTTCTGGTTTTTACTTCACACTTAATTTATTTGCATTTTAAAATTATCCATAAGATAATATACATTATAATGAGGAATAAGACTATGTAAATTTAAATGCCAATCACATTTCTGTCAACAAGATGAGATAACTGTCAAACAAACAAAGTCATGGAAAGTTATTATGAACTACTTTACCCTGATCTACAAACAAAACAATCTTTCTCAGGTTGAATCAAGCATGGAGTCAGGCTAGACTAGGGAGACGCAAGCATCGGCACACCCACCCCATATGGTGCTTAAATCGCTAGCTATCGCCCTTTTTTAGTGTCTTCTCATTCCTAAGATTGTGAGGACATTGACCGTGGCATTACTTTCCCCAGACAGTGAAGTGTAAGGTAAGTAATATACAATAAAACCCATGGGCCCATTTTCTGCACTTTTGTGAGAGAAAGAGAGAGAGAAACAGACAGCTATGGGAGCATTTTTTTAAAGACAATTTTTCTGGAAACTGCGCAAATATTCTCATGGCTGAATGTTTCTATAGTGACTAATGATGTACCTAAAGAAAACTATACGTACAAATTTTCTTAGAATTGCCCTCAGGGGCTAGATAACCGGACCTCTCTCTCACTTTCACAATCGTGCAGTAACTGGTCTCGCCGAGCGCCACCTCGCGACTCCCTAGACTAGTATGTATCCATGAATCAAGTCACTAGACCAATCTAGGAGACACATCATTTTTAATTTTAGTGTCTTCAATTAGAGGCACTGGCAAGATTATTCTTGGCATTATGAGCTGAACCAGAGGCATGTATCTCCCATATGAAAACACCATGGAATGATCAAAAGCTTTAAAATGGAAAGTTTCAGTTTCACTGAAAATTGCATTGCACATAAGATAAAATCAGAAGTTCAATATTTTCTTCTTTGTACTGGAATGGTTACATCAAAAGGAGATACATTGTTCCTCTTCCATACCAATTTTTTAATTTATACTTTCGTATCTCAGTCCACGCGCCTTATTTCCTGGTCCAACCATAGAAAAATATAATCTCAATAGACGAGAACAAAACAAACCACAGTATCACATAATAGAGAAAAAAAAAATTAACAAGTATGTGCGTTATGATCATGCTTTGGAAAAAGGAGAGCAGTTACTCAGCAAAGGTGAATGTTCAATAGCTCTGCAAAATAAACTTATCTCAGATCAAACTACTTGTACTAAATTCAAAATCACAGAAAATAGAATGCCATCCACAACGGCAGAAAGGACATTGATTTTTCTTAAATAGTAATAGACCAACCACCAACAATTGGTCATAGCCAAAAGAAACGTAACAACTGACAGCAATGAACTGATAAATCAGTGAAGTCAATATATTAAATGTGTGGTAAAAATCAAAGGTAATTTTAACAAAAGAGTATTTAACAAGTAGTTAAAAACAGGAGTTTTGGAAATAGAAACTTTCCTCTCTTAGGAAATTCTTATCACATATGTCATGAAAATAAACTTCTGCCATTAGAAATACAAGAAATGGAAAAAAAAAGGATAAGAAACTATACCCCCAATTTTCACTCAAGTCCTCTAAGTTTTTGGCATACCTAGGAGGGAGCTGGCTGTCCCAAAGTAGATCACAACTTAGAAATCGTAACATTCTATACACATAAAAGCAACATATTTTTAAGAATTGTGAATAGATGAATTCTGTCATGACTAAAAATTCATCATTTACATAGATGTTTGGTTTCATATTAAGCGAGGTTCTTGTGATGTGTTTATAATCTCCATCTACCATTTTACCCATCTTTCACACAACATAGAACACTTTTTAAGAATAGAAAAATAACTTTAACAATCACATCAACACTCTGAGTAACTCCAATGATCCACAAGATCCTTTCTAACAAAAACAACAAAATTGTATACCTAGTTAAAGTTAACAAAAGGTAAGAATGACTAGCCCACAAGGAAATCTTTCGTCCTACAAAACAACAAAAATCAAATGAAGCATTGAGATTACTCAGAAGCATATTACACACTTTCTCCCTCTTAACCAGCCAATTAACATGTTACAGAACACTCAATTGCAGCAGGGGATATTAGGTATATGACACAAATTATGTTCATACAAAACATTGAAAGAGGAAAAAATTCAAAATTGGGACTGTTTGAGGTAATATGTGAAGCAATAAAGACACGTAAGTAACTCATAGTCCATCGTCCATGGTCACTCAGCCAAAAGCCAGCTACCACGCTTTTAGCACTTTAAAAACTGAGAGAAAGAAAACAAAGGAAAAACAGTGGATTTTATCAATACTTCAGAAATAAGAGTAAAACCATTTAACAACACATAAATAAATTGACATGTAGAATATACTCAGCCTCATTACTTCATGATTTTTTTTAACGTCTGAAAGCCGAGCATGTTCAGCATTCAGAACCAGGTAACAAGATTAAAACATCAATAAGTACTTCACAAACCAAGAAAAGTAAAGAGCATAGAATTAGGCATAATGACCACAGCTACTGTCATAAAATTGCATTAATTAGGATAGGAACTTTCTCATCTGATTTTGATATTTTACTGCAAGAAAGTACCAGGTAGAACATTTTCATAAAACAAACACTTAAAAGTCAATTTTGTTTCAGTCTCATGCAAGGCTAGATTATGCAACAATGTGATGAAAATTAATAGAAAGAGGAGAAATGTTTAAAAGAGTTAAGTTTTGGAGCAGTGCTGATCTTAAACTACTCTGTGGAACAAAGGCACATTAGGTGAAACAACCTCTTTAAGTCTTTGATCCTTGGTAAGCTCCCAAACATTCTCAAAATTAATATTTTTTTTTTTCACTTGGAATAGAGAATCAACAAGGTACCATCATGCCAACCTTGGCCACAAGGTTTCAAAGAGTAAGCAAAATCTTTTAGAATTCATGATTGTAGGGTACAAAGAAATTTAGTCAAAATTTCAGTACTAAATTCTAAGTTACAAGCTTTGCAAAGCAAGAAAATTTTCATTGAAACTCATCATCAGATGATAAAAGCATGGTCTTTTCATTGTGTTGGTTTGAGATTGTTGCAACACGTTGAGATGCGGGTTTGCTTCGCTGATTATTCACTTGACCTCCATATGTTGACTTTCCCTGCTGCTCACTTGGTGCTTCATCTGGATCATAACTGTTGATGCGCATTCCCCGAGGGCCATGAGATCCACCTGAAACAATGAGGTAAAATTTTGACAGATATCAAAAAATACAATTCTGCTGTTTGATCAGCCATGAAAAATAATTGGACAATGACAACTATGGCGGTGACTGGTATCCCACAAATATAGTCTATTTTAGGAAAATCAATTTCATAATTTAACAATAAATGCTATCTAGAAACAAATAAGGTTCATGTGGGATGAAGACCAAACACATTTTAATGAAGATAGTGGTATTTTATTGACAAGTGTATATTTAAAGGGAAAGGCACTTCAAAACATAAAAAAAACTAAAACTAACAATTCACAGAGTTCATCACAATCAAGTACATACGAAGACAAAATACTTCTCCCTGAACATGCACAAATCCAGAACAAGTATATACTGTACTGTAATAGTTATGCTACAAAAGATTACTTTCAAATCTAGATTTGAATTGACATACAGATTTTACATATGGCAAAATTTTGATGGTACTGTGAAACTAAAATTTCATGGGTCAATAAGTAGTATGAATATCTGGAGAAGTGAACAGGTCGAACACTTTGAAGATACAGTAAGGTTAGCGGTCTACCAACATCATACAAAATACTGTAGTAGTTGTCTTTTTAAAAAACAAAACAGAACTAATGATGATAAACTAGACTTTGTTTGGGAAAAAATTTTCTCAAAAAGGAAAAAGAAAAAAAAAAAAGAAAGAAAAACAAATAACACACAATGCCATATGCAGCATCTACTTTTTCTATGATGACAGTTATGAACATGCTGGTCATGCAATCAGTAGGTAGCACCAAATAAAATTCAATTAGGATTACAGAATCCATTGGCAATCTCTCACTTCATAAAAAATGTCTTCACACAGCAAAAGCCACACTAATTCATACTCACATCGCACAATATTTTGTCTAGCTTTACCCTTGTAAAGAGCTTAGAAGCACAGACACAATTAGTAAAAGAAGCTAAAAATGCAGAAATACATAGCTTATGGCCCACATAAGCTAGACTTCCTTCTGTGAACTTTATAGCCAAGCCAAAGGAGAAGCAATTTATAAGCTCTTCTTAAATTTCTCTCAAAAGGCAAACAAAGGCTATCCAAAGGAGAAATAACTTATGTGGGTCACATTGCGCATACTGCTTTTTGAGCATACTAACTATTTCTAAATTTTGAGAAAATGTCAGCTTTTAAAATAGAAATAGCGTATAGCCAACCCGTTTCCTCCCCAAGTTAAGTACATAATAGTCAAAAATGTAAAAAATTAAAGCTGTAATTTAAACAACTACATTCTAGCAATAATGACACTAAGTCATAGGCTTAAACTCGTTCTCCAATTTAACAGGCAAAATCATTTTTTTAAAATTGTTGTTTTTAAATGATTTTTTTGTGGCATCTATAGATGTGATAGCTGGGGTGACACCTCAGTTGCCTTGATGGTCAAATATGTCTAATACTTTAGTCAATACAAAATGGTAACTTAATTTCTTTTTAGTAAATGGAATAATTACTGAATCTCTGTCAAAACAAACACAATACCCTCGATTAATAGTATGTGATATTCCTTCAGCATACCCTGTTTTAGGTACTCTATAGGTACAACGTCTATTATATAGACTACAATAATTAATTGAACTTTTTTTTTTACACTGACAAGAAAATATCCAATATTTACCGTAAGTTTAAGTAGATAAAAAGATTCTTCAGCTGTAAACCACTTGGAATACAAAGTAAGATGCCGACAAAGATATCATGAAATATGGATCAAATAAGTTTTAACAGCTATCGATTTTTTAAAAGAAGGGGAAAATAGTCTCCTGCTCCTCATAAGTAAGATCAAATATTAATATTAACTAAAATGTGGAAGTAGAAGCAAATTGAATTTCTGAGGTTTGGGCAAGCTACCTTACCCATTTCAAATACATATAAAAATTTAAATAATTTACTACTGCACAGTTTGTAAAAACCTTAGGCATTTTCCTCAAAAGTCTATATTGTTAATTCATTAACACCTCCAGTGAGGTAGTTGTAACAGGCTCAATAAATATGATGGCATAAATGGCCCTCAAAGCTAATTTACTAGCTGAAGATATGATCCCTGCAGTCATGCAAGATGCAAACGTAGTCGCGGCCGCAAGCAGAGAGCTTAAAGCTTTTCGTACGATTGACTTGAATTCAATTCTGCAAAAGAAAAACAATACATGAAGGAAAAGTATAAGAGGGTAGGAAAAAGAAAGGCAGCAAATGAATGAGAGGCAGCAAATATAAAACTTAAAATCATAAAGGATATTACCAATTAACATCAAGACAATTAAAATGATTCTGTTCTGTAGTTTGAGACTCACGCTTCTAATTTATACTTTTCTATGCAAAAACAACAGCAAAATACATGCAAAAGTAAAAGCCTTCACAGAAACAACAGGGACAAAGCAAAATCCAACAACTAAAATTATGACCTAATAAAATAGTTTTCATAATAACAAAAAATTGCTAATAAAAATCCACCCAAAATGCAATTGAGAAAAAATAAGAGCTGAAACCTCAAGAAATTTTTCTTATTTACTCTATGTTAGCTAACAAGAGGAGTATTATGTACAGGAATAAAAAAACAACAATATGGAAAAGACCCTATCACATACTATATACAGTAAGTAAAAGGGTAAAATTGAGCAAAAAATTGTATGAAAAGATGATAACTGTTTGTTCAACAATTGGGACCACATTTGATGCTTACCCGTGGGGGCTGGTATTCTCCATGATGAATGGACTTTTTCTTATCAAAAACCACAAATACTACAATGGGTTTTCCCTAGCATAGCTATTCTGGCTTACTATATGCCTGTGAGATGAGTGGAATCGAATTCACAAGTACTCTTTTTTCTAGTTGCATGTTATTATTTAATTGTTACAACTTTAGAACATAGACAACAAAGGCCAATTTGTGGCCTAGCATAAAATGTAGTGCAGAGGCAACAAGTTAATTTTAGGTTGAGTTTTGCTGAAATTGGGTAAAGGCTACTGTGAAATATAAGTGTACTCACCAGAGCTGTATTGTGTGTACTGTTGATACTGGGGATGGAAGTTATGGATGGCGTCAGTCATGATGTCTTTAGGGTTCATTGTTTCCTGTGTGAAAAAGCATTCAACATATATGAAACCATGTGAACTCATTTGAAAAGGATGAAAGATAAAATGCTATGAAGTGGTTTACCTTTAAACTGCTTGAAATGCTTTGCATGGTCACTGAACGGCCTCTACCATCACTAATGCAACCAGCATAAATGTGATAGGGGAAGGCATACCTCAAGGCTACAGCAGCAGCCAACATTTCTAAGCAAATAAGGAAGTTCTGATAACCTGCTGAAACTGTACCAGCTTTGATGTGTTGCTCATCCCCAGAAATGATCGGTGATATTACTTCCGCCTTCTCCAAAACAGCTAAGAGCACACCTACAACCATAAAATGTGTTAAGATACAATTTTCAATGAACCATTTCATTACACAGTTAAATTAAATTGGATTGCACATGAACTTACCTTGCCAGAACGAAAAGAAAATGACTGATTTGACAGTACAAAACTTCAGGACAGGTTCAAATGGAGTCAAGAGGTCACGTGTGGCAAAATAGAATAAGAACAAGCCATAGAGGGCAAGACTGACTGAAATGTTGTAGATTATGGTGACATACAGGTAACCACCATCAGGACTGGAATAAGATATATTTTGTTTGAAATCAGTTGTTTGAAATCAAGCGGAGTGCACGGAAGTATGCTAATGACGAAAAATTGAACTCACCTCCAATCACCATCATGAAAATGGCCAAACGACTGAAGGATGATAATGACAAATGCCATCAATGGTTTGACGAGACAGAATTGCAAAGTAGCTTGTTTACAGAAACGAAGGAAGCCAATGGTATATGTTTTCCCAACCAGGCAACACGTTCCATAAAGCAAGCTTGACCTGGATTTAGAAATAATAAGATCAATTTGATTGATAAGAGTAAGAACAAATATCATTATTTTAATCATTTAAAAAGTGTATTTTTCTTACCTAATAGGTTTTCCTCTTATTTCGCTCATTATGTTACCTTCACCTCCAAGATACTCATAACACAAGCTCAAAAAATTATAAATGACAAAAGCTGAATAAAAGATACAAAATGATTGTTAAAATTTTTTGTGAAAGATTATGATAAGGGCTTCATAGAATCTATGAAACTACTTCAAAAATAATACCTTCATAGCAATCTCGAATGGTGAAAAAGTACACATAATAGCTCTCGGAGTTGAAAAACAACAAGCTGACCCATGAATGAAGGGCGTAAATTGGTACAATGAACAGAATTCTAACAATCCATCGCTGTTCTGCTGGGTTGGTGTACCATCGCAAGTGCCGATATATCTGGAATTAAACAATTATATTAACAAATATTTGCTAATTAAAAAGACTTTGCAGACAATACCAAAGGGAAGTTTGTTTGCAAGGTCAAGTGTACGTTAGATTGCATTGGGGTCAATGTCCCATTTACCATACATAGAACACAACTACTTTACCTGTTGGCACGTAAGAAACAGGGCAATAAACACAAATATTCCTGCAATAACCTGCGCAGCTTTTGTCTGCAGGAAAATAGGAGGTGTTTGCACATCAATTGCTGGGCTGGAGTGTGCTGGAGGTGTTGTAGGGCTGCCCACCACAGCAGCAGTGGCATTAAGGGCCAATCCACCCGCCAGCGTGCTGACCGTGGAGGCCAAGCTGGACGTGGAGATGGACGACGGCGTGGAGGCACCCATGACTGAAGTATGTGTCAGCGCTGCACTAGATAGCGGGCCAACTTCTCATGTTGTTATCAACAGCTGGGCTGGATTAGCACCCCAATCCGTTGTCTTGTTTACTTCTGCTTAACCCGTTGACCTTTTTTAACGGATTAATACCGTTAGAAACAACAGTATATCAAACACAGGCAACCATTTCGAAAGAAAAACTGTCTAACTACATAAATTGCCAGAAATTTAGCACACAGAATATGTCTAGGCCTCTGCCACTGTTCTTTTTATCACTTTTTATCAAAACCTTCCCAGGCCCTGACTTCAATTGGTCAATCACTTTACCACTAAGTAATTCATAAGGAGAAAAAGGCACACTTTAGATATTTACTGCAGAGATTACTTGAAGAAGGGTGTCAATGAAGTCGTACAACTGGTCTTAAATATATTTCAAGCCAATAATTTGTGCAAAATATTGCAACACTACACTTCATTTGACTTCTGCTGTTGTTGTGGTTGTTAGTCTTTCCTCGAAGTTCAGATGGTTATGGAATCTCTTGCGACCCAGGGTTGCAAAGCCAAAGAAAAGACGAAATCTTTAAAGAACTCAGTGTAACTCACTCGCTCTTCTAAATAACATCCAATAGCTCAAATCTTTGGAGGCTAAAACTCAGATATTTCACCCATCTACCCGTTTTCTTTGAATCGCGAATGAATGGGGAAAAGAAGGAATAATCCACGGCTTTTAAGGCGGGAATTTTGAATTGTGACTTTTCTTTTTCTATTTTCGTGTGTACATTTATTTCGAGTCTTTGATTTTTAATTAACGCTGTATAATTTATTTTTCACAGTGATCGTTGCGAGGACATCGTGTGGAAGAAACCAGCGGAAATACTGGAAATACGACCCCAATTATGGATGCAAAGTAAAGGGAACGACCATTGCCAACAACAGATCACAGCGCAGGGTAAAAATTGACCCCGAGAAGGAATCACAAAAAAAAAAGTGACTTACTGATGGAAAAACTGTAACTTAGAAGGACGATTCGACAGAAAAAGGGCACACGGCGATACGAGATGTGAGGTGGGGATATGATACGGGGGAGGGGGGGGAGGCGTTACGTGCGCTCGAAGTCCGACCCCAATAGACAGGGCTGGTCGGGTCGGTGGGAGCCTGTAGGGGCGTTACGTAACAGTGGATTGAGGGGAAACTGGGGAAATCTTTTTCCCCTTGCTCTGTCTCATGTGGTGATTTTTTGTTGGTGATGAGAAAGTGTAAGGGATGGATAAGAGTCCGTCTTTCCCGTGATCCCCGCCAAGTACAGATCTAAAACTCGTTTTCTCCACTGCTAACCATTCGTTAAATTCCTTCCCTCCCGGAAAGGAAATTTTTAAAATCAAGATCGGATTTCCATTTTTGCACGCGGCAAGAAAACCTTTCCCCGTTCCGCTACTGCTGTTGCACGGGTTGTTACACCCTGCTGCAAGCAGACGAGTGCGTGCAGACGACGGCGACAGACGACACCCCTGGCGCACTGGCGTCGTCGTCAGTGGACTCAGCGCCGCCAGGCGAGGCGCCAGGAAGGGCCGGGACGTCAACATGACGTCCAATATGGGCATGGGCATGTTGTACCGCCGCTTCTTCGACGCCTACAAGAAGAGGGATCCCACCGTGCCTCCTCTGACAGCTGCCGCAGAGGCCACCGAGGAGTGGACGCGGGTGCGCGCTCAACACCAGGACCAAGTCATTTTTGAAGAGTCCATTAACCGGCGAATTGAGGCCTATCTCTCCGAAGCAAACAACAGCAGTAACAACGGGGGATTAAGAAGTGCCAGAAGTCTGTCAGGAGCCAGGGTAAGTCTGGTCCAACTAGGGTCTTGAGGTAAATGATAGAATAGACTTAACCTCTTATAGCCTTGGCTGCTGTCAAACTGTAGTGACATGTTCCTTTAATCATCTCTAATTGGCACGTAAAGTGACTCAGAAAGAAAATAATTTTTATTGGAATGAAATTTTAAATATATCATCTTAATTGTTCTAATTCTTATGTTGAAAAACGTCAATTAATGTGTTTCTTCTGTTCGCAGGTCTCCAGTAATGCTGTTGTCAATACAAATCCAGAATATGTTGACTCCCATAATATTATGGATGAAGAGAAATGTTCCAGTGAAGATGAGCTCAATATGCATGGAAAGAGAAAATATACCAAACCTTCCCAGGAAACCTCCCTGAAAAGGATTTATGCCCTTGAAGCAGAACTAAATAGCCTTAATCAGCGGAAAGAAGCAAGTGGTACTGGGAATGACGAGTTAGAAAGCAAAATTAGGATGGTGAAAATGGAACTTGATGAAGAAAGAAAGGCATTAAGTAAAAAGGAACGCAATGCTCAGAGACAGAAAAAATTCAGAGAAACATTCAAAACTAAAATAAAGGCAGCTTGTGCTGAAAATCCTGGAATGGCTGTAAAACTTAAAATCCGTGATGGACCAGGACGCCCAAGGCTGGAGGAGAACCAACCTGAACTTTTAAAAGCCATAGTAGATATTGCTGTGTCTGGAAAGTCAGAAGAAGAGAAACATAAATCTGAAAAAATTAGAAGCTGCAAGACTTTGGACTCACTTCATCAAGAACTTCTCAAAGCAGGGTTTTCTATCTCTAGAAGTGCCACTTATCTACGCCTACAGCCCCAAAATGCCAATACCAGAGAAGGGAAAAGACATGTGGCTACAGTGCCTGTCACTTTAAATGATACTAAAGAAGTGCAGAAAGGCCATCCCGATCAAGAATTTTGTGCTGCTACTCTCAACTACTTGGATTCTCTTGCCTCTATTCTTGGGCCTCAGGAAGTGTTTTATTTAACTCAAGACCATAGGGCAAGAGTTTCATTGGGAATGACTGCCCCCTGCAAACAAGCTCCTCTTCTGATGCGAATGGAATATAATGTTTGCTTTCCTGATACACAATCTTTACTTGCAGATCAACAAAAGTTAGTTCCCTCTATTTATGGAGGTATAGTGATAAATAGTCAGAGTATGGGTGATGCTCAGGCTGTTCAATTTTCTGGTCCCACTTATGTTGCCATTAGGACAGGCAGTCAAGGAACACCTACAGCAGATGCTCATGCCTCTGACTTTGACAGACTCTTACATTTAGATGCTTTCCGCAATATGGCAAAAAATGATCATGGCGCCATTAAGCCAGTAATCATTTTAGCTGTTAATGGTGGACCAGACGAAAGTGCTCATTATTCCAAACAGATCTCAGTTGCCATAAAACATTTTAGAGACTATGATTTAGATGCTCTATTTCTTGTGAATGACGCACCAGGACAGAATGGACAAAACCGTACCGAAAGAAGATTAGCTACTCTCAGTCAGCAGTTAACTGATCTTGTTATTCCGCATGATCGTTGTGGAAGTCATTTAGATGATGAAGGTAGATCTGTCAATAAGGAACTAGAAGTGGAAAACTTTGTAGGTGCCAGTAGAATTTTAGCTGAAGTATGGAACTCTACTGTAATAGATGGCCATGTGGTATTAGCAGAGCAAATTTCTGGACCTCAGTGGAGTACTCGAATTGAAGAAAATGCTGACTGGTACTGTAGACATGTAAGAGAGTCACAATATCTCCTTCAAATTGTGAAATGTGGCAATCCAGATTGTTGTGGTATGCTCAGAAGTAGTTTACGATGTATTTTGCCGGAAGGTTTCCTCCCTCCTCCTTGTAAGTTGTGGCAAAGCTCTTCAGGTTTGGTTGCAACTGAAAGAGGGAGCCATGCCAAATTTTGCCCCCTATTTGTTCGTTTATCATTGCAAATAAATCCATCTCAAAAGAATTTTGTAAAAACACCCTATGATTATTTTTGTCCTACTGTATTGCCTCATCTAGCGGATAGGACATGCTCAATATGTGGCCTTTACTTCACTTCCAAAAAGGGTGTAGTAAAGCACAAAGAGCTTGTGCATGGAATGTTCTCGGAGCCTTTGCCTAAAATACAACCAGCTTGTGTTCTTGCTAGAAGAGGTAAAGAACTACTTTGCCTCTTTCGCGATGAGTCTTCAGGGGCGGAAGACGCCTCATGGCATGATGAAGATGAAGTAGAAACTGATGTAAAATTAACTTTGGAGACTGAGGCAGCTTCACATATACCTATTGTAGGATCAGCAGTGGACTGGCTATCTAGTCCATGGACCAATTTCATCTAATTATCAAGAAAATTTTGTTAATTTTTATACTTTTGCTTTCCCCTTAAACTTTATTGTACCTTTTATTGTTTTTTTTATTGTTATATTTATATATCAATGTTCTGATATATTGTAGTTTTCTCATCTTGTTTATAAAATAATTGATTATATATATTTTTTGTTACTTAAACCAATTTCACGTGTCAAATGCATCGCTATCTAAGAAAGTGGACTTTGTCACTATATAGGAAAAAAACAGATTTTTACCTAAAAAATAAAATAGGTAGCTTACACATTTTGACAAAAATGTTTCTAAAGGATCAATTAAAACAGTCTAAAACTGTCTACTTCAAACTCATTTTGATATCCTTTGGTACCGTTTTTCGCAAACTTCTCTACAACAATGGTAAATAATATTTCTTTCGCGAGACTCACCTAAGAATTACTGATTTCTTACATCAAGTATCCAGATACTTTACCCCTTTACCATGCCTTCCCTACACTGCTTTGTTTGATTTCCCATACGAGTTCGCGCTCTCTCCCCCCTACCCCCACCATAGTGTAAATAGTCTCTACACGCCATATTTGAGCGCGCCTCGCTTTGGTGTTCAACCGGCTTATATTTTTTTAAAGATTTGCACCTGTTTATCTATCAATTTAATTTGAGGAGTGAAAAGTTATATCCAAAAAAGAGTTTTAGTCCTTTTGAAGTAGTTGTATTTTTTTGCCATATCGTCGTGTCACTTTGGTAAGAATCATGTATCTATCTTTTTCCATGTCCCTTAACCCTTCAGATTTTTGTTTACTAACTCAAGCTTCAGTGGACTCTGTTGTACTATTCAAAGAGCTGTCTTTGCTAGTTGTCCAATTGTATTTATGTCTCAATGTTCCAGATCTTCATGAAATAGAAAGTTTGTCATTGGTATTACTCTAAGTCCTAACTGAGTCCTAAAAATGGATCGCAGCTTTCAAAGCAAATCTTTCCAAGGATCTGCTGCATGGCCAGCGTCAGGCAAACGAAACACATTTGTCATGCGCAACAACCGTTCATCTCTTGCTGGTAGTTCGTAAGTTGTCGCTTCTTTCATAGATTAGCTCAATACATTAATTTCCATATGTGTATTTCTATTATTCTGGTGCTCTTATCACAGGCGGATGAGTGTCTCTGGACGTTCTTCTCAGTCAGTTCAAGTGATAACAAGGACTAGATTACATGATGTCAAACTGTTCGGCTTGCCTCTTCCAGTGTTAGTAACAGAGGCTCTTACTTTTGCTGATAGTAAGTCTAATTTGTTTTACCGTAACATATATTTTGACTCTTGTAGTGTTGTCATCTTAAAATTTGCTTTTAGGAAGTACAGCAGTCAGTGCCCACATATCTCCAGATGGTTGGGCTTGGCTTGTATGTGGCCGCCGGTTGCTGATATGGCAGTACAAGCAAACTCCAGCAATGGCACAACAGCGTCGTCCTCCTAGCACTCAATGCCGAGAGCTCACTTTACCTGCTAGTGAACTTGCTCACAGAGCCGATTTGGTTTGGGTGTATACTAAAGAAGATAGTGTGGTAAGTTTAAAAAAAAAAAAATAAAAAAAAAATAGCAGAAATTTTTTTTTTTTTTAAATATTTATTTTATCTTTTAACATTTTTTTTAGGTCCCTGCATGTATTGCGGTATCACCTGAGGGTACTGTACGATATTGGCCCAGTGTTGCTTATGAAGGGACTTCTGTTGAAGACAGTACTGATTTGCAGGGGCAAGAATGTGACTCCCTCACAAGTATTTCATCATTGGGATGCATTCTTGCAACAACAACATCCACAATTGTTAGACTCCAACCAGAGGTCTGTCAATTATTTTAGAAAGTGTTACAGAGCTATTTTTTTTTTTTCATTATTGCATGTAAACCATTGAGGAAATCACACCTTCTGTACAGGTTTCAAATGGACGTCACTGTGTCACATGCACTACCTTGAAGCCTCCCCAAAGTATATTGGGTGGCATTGGACGGCGCATGTCTTCTCTTATCTTTGGTTCTCTTCCCACTGCTGGTGGTGCTGAAGCTGTAAGTGATTCTTCTTTTAGCCTCAGCAAGTAGGCCCATGTACGCCTGCAAGGCTGTTATACTTTTTAAAGTCTTTCAAATCTATGTAAAGTTACAGCAAAGAAACTATTTGAGAGCAATTTGTGTTTAGATAAACAATTTTGCACTTATTCATACATTTTACCTTTTATGTTTTTACATTTCAGAAACTTGTCCGAGTTACTTCTGTGGAAAAATCAAGCTCAAACAAGGATCAAATAGAATTTATTGTCTACGTCCTAACAGAGCACACTCTGCAGAAATGGTCTGTTACCCCCTATGACGTTGAAAGACTTATATTTGAATGTGAAGTAGGCCGTAGAATTAGAGAAGCGTTTCAAGAAAAAATTTGGGATTCTCAAGGTGGAAACCCAGATGAACAGGAATCCTGGTTATTAGACATGCAGGCAACTAGTGATGGTGTTGCTATTTTAGCTGCTTCTGTACATCCTCAAATCTCTCAAAATATGCAATTTGCAATTGGTGAGTAGTTATTTGTCATTACATCTGACAAATACCTTTAAATATACATTTGTATTCAGGTAAACTTACTGAGTTACCTGAAAAATATAATATCTATCTAACTTTCTGTCTTCTTTCTCTCAGCTACACTGACAACAGATTTAGCTATCCCGCCCACAAGATTAAAATCATTCACATCCCTTAAAAATGAAGTTGTTGCCAGAAAAACAGAACAGGATCTTTCTCAGTACCAACTTCTAATTGCTGGACATTCAGCTCTTGTGTATAGTCATCGAAATGTGTTGGTCTTTCCCCGTAAGTTTTGTGTATGATTTTTAGACTTGATTCTTGCTCAAAAGCTGTTTGTTCTCACTCCCTATTTTGCTTGCAGTGTCAAATCTTTCAGATGAACCTGATGTAATAGAGTTCCGCAATGAAGGAGATAGATTGCTGGGAGGTTCAGTGTGTGCGAATGTACCTGTGTTTTTCTCAAAGACACATGGCTTGGTAGCTGTTTCTCCTCTAGATTACTCTCCTCATGATTTTAGCAGTCAAAATGATAGTATTGCATTTGGAGCTGATGTCTCAATTTCTGAGTGTGGAGACACTTCTGTTCTTGAACAGGATCTTGAAGAACTAACCACACAGACTCAAAGTGTTGATGCTCGTATGAAAGCTGCCTTTTTGTATCATGTTAGTAAAAATCAAGCTCAATGTGAGGCTCTGGTGAGAGAGCTTTTCCCTCGGAAAGAGATGCAAATATCAGATGTTGGCTCTCCACTTGATATGGCAGTAGTAAAAGTAAGCCAAGACCTCATAGATGACATTCCTGCCAGAGATCCTCGCTGGGTGGACATGAAAACTTCAAGTAAGTTTGTTACATTTATTTTTTATTTTTATTGATTGTAAAAATTGCTAACACAGTTTCCTGTTGCAATTATTTCTAACCGCCTCTCTTCATTCTAATTTTAGATATAAGTTTGTCCAGTTCAACTTCATTGCACATTTTGAGACAAGTAGAGCAAAAGCAGCATGCTCTTGATCTTTTTTTCAATTTCCTTGTTGATCTTAAACTATGGGAAAGACTCAGTGCTGTTGTTTCACTGGGTGTAGTTATGGCCACTACACATGTTTTGGCTGAACAAGCAGAAAAGTTAGTGGCTGCAATTGCTCTCCATCAGCTCCAAAGTGAACATGGGACATTGATTGAAACTGCTATTCGCCTTGCACTAGACATGGAAAGAGAAAAGCCCACAGGAAAGCTCAATGCAAAGGATCTTTTCTATCGAAAAGTCAGTAATTTATTCTACTATCAAAACAAAAGTGTATCCGTTATATTTCTTATATAAAAACTAAATATTATTTTAGGTGTCTGGTATTCAAAGGGCCATTCAGGTCTTGGTGAAATGGTCTGAAGATCAGGCACATAGTGAGCGCTCACCTGCTGAAGTTGCCAAACAACTCTCTGAGGTTAATGAAATTATTCTGGAAGTTGTCCGACAAGTTATTCAGTATCGGCAACAGAAAGAAGAAATATTTCAGCCTAACAACCATCTTGAAGTTGGACTTTGTGAATATCTCCCATGGACAGCATCTGTTGGACAAGGAGGTTTACGAGAAGCTTTACTAAAACAGGTATTGTACAAAACCGTGACTCATTCAGTAGGAATTCCTATTCAGAAAAGGAGAGTTATTTGAAATATTTCACCCAACAGCAATCCTTAACTCTTAAATTTGGAGCTCGTAGTACAGGAGATCCTAAGCTGAAGGCAAAGTTATATGATCAAGTACTCAACATCATTGACATAATTCTTGATGGTAAAAAGTGCCACCTTGAAAGTGTTCGTGGTTCAAATAAGTTCACTGTGCTTTTTGAGCAGTACCAAAAAGTGCGATCCAATTTAATTGAACCATTTGGTAAGGACTGACTTTTTTCATCGTGCTTTATTTTTTCTTCTCAATTAAAATGTAATAATTTTCATTTTTATTTTCTTAGTGGAAGATCATGAATATGAACGTGCTGTCATGCTTGCTGAAAAATACTATGATTTTAAGACATTAGTCCAGATTTGTGAGATCACCAATAACAGAGACCGCCTTGATGTATACATAGAAAAATTCAAGGATCAAGATTTTTCTCAGTTCCTGTTTAGCTGGTACATTCAAGAACAGAAACCTGGTCGGCTTTTAGAGACATTCAGAGCAGGAAGTGGATTAAGTGCAGCTGCTCAAAATGCCTCTCAACAGGCAGCTCTTAAGAGATTTCTTGGAGACCACCCATCTCTGTCATGGCTTCAACATGTCTTTTTACATGATTTTCAAACAGCCTCTGATACCTTATCGACCCTAGCCCAACAAGAAACAGAGCTATTGAGGCGTAAAAAGGTTAGTTTAGTTTAGTGGTTATCCAATGTAAATCCACAATACCCAGCACTTCTTTGTTTTCATTTATTATGTTCTATCTTGATTACAGTCAATGCTCTCCCTAGCCAAACTAGCTCTCTTAGCCTCTGGTGAGACTGAAGCAAGATCAGATCAAAGGGCTCTCCTAGATGCAGAGCTTGATCTTGTTGCGCATCAGGAAGACCTTCCAGAGTCTGTGCTAGTTGCCCACGGTTATGACATTGATACACTTCATGTACTTACTCCCAGTGAATTAATCCAGGTAGATTAATTTTTCTGCTGAAAAAAAAACTTACTTAGTACTGAATATATTTATCTTATCCTGTTTTGTCTCACCTCATCTCAATCTTACAGCTTTTAATCTGTAATGAAAACCAATCTGCTGATGAGTATACCTTTAAGAAAGCATTAGATCTTTTAAAATATGAAGAAAATCAAAAATCTGAGCTCAGGTAAGAACACAAAGTTTGGTGGTCCCAACCCTTACTGATCTTCTGTTTAACAATTAAATCATGAATTTTCACATGTTTCCTACTTTATCACAGACATAAAATTTGGTGCCAGGCAATTTTGAGAGATGACTGGCTTGAGGCTGATTCAGACATACCTTTAAATGTGGTTCAGAAAACCATATTTTACAAATTAGTTGCTTTGATAGTTTTTATGGGTGATTATCTTTCTAAAGTTTTTAGTGTCGTGTCTATTTATTTTTCTGACATCAACACTAATAATATATTTTTTTCCACTAGATATAACTGGCCAATCTCTGAAAGAATTGGTGCCACCTAAGGATAGATTGCTGGAGGCTATTGAGCTGGTTGAAAAGTTACCCGATTCTGAATCATTCAAATACCTTATCTCAATAGCGTATGAGCATTTTGAAATTGCTCTTGCTGAATAATCTACAAGCTCTGAACCGCCTTAATGTAAGCCAAGTTTTTAAATCATTTGTATCATATCTATGTAAGTAAAAAATAAATAAGTTGGCCGAGGTTTGTCCTCTAAACTTTGTCTTCTTTTTTACTTTGCCCGCCTCGCCTCTCTTCGCATCGCGAGTGCCGCTCGCGGGAGGAGTGAGGAGAGTCTCCCGTCCACCTCGCCGCGCTTGGCCGCGGTCCATATATGGAGGCGGGGCTTTGTCTCCAAAGCTCCCTCCCCTCCCCTCCTCTCCCCGCTCCGGTCTGCTCCGGCGCGGCGCGGGCGGCGCGGGGCTGCGCCGGCAGGAGCACTGCAGTGCAGGGTGGTCGGGCCGGGCCGGGCCGGGCTCCGTGCTTTTGGCCCAGGGCGGCTCACGGCCCTCCCCCGCATCGAGGTTTGTTGCGTGGGCGCGGTAGGTGACCCCCCCCCCCTCTCTCTCTCTGCTCAAAAGCCGCTTAATGTGGTGCCGTTCCAACCGAAAGGTCCCAATAATGGCCCAGACTAGAGGCGCGCTGTGTGGTTTTGCCGAGGGCCATCCATCAGATAACGTGGCCGGGGCCGGGGCCGGGGTAGGCCGACCCGCACGACACGCGTGCGCTGCGACGACCTGGTTGCCTATCTCCCTCGCCGCAGGCGCTCGTCGCCGACGGCCCTTCGCTCCCATGTTCTTCCGGCCCTCTGGCTTAACTTTACGCAGCGCGTGTGCGCTTGTTGTCTAGACTGCAGTGACAAAGTCCGGGTCGCCCCCTCTCACTCTCACTTTGAGACAAAGAAACTGAGAACATCAGCGGGAGGCAACAGCCCGCCAAGGATGTCGTCCGTGAGGTGCTCGCCGCGCCGCGCCGCGCCGGTGACTTCCGACTTGCGGTGCAACAGGGCGTGGTCCCGAGAGGACGGGCCGGACTGCTCTCGGTGCAGCAGGTCACAGTGCGCGGCCCGGCCCGGCCCGGCCGGGTGCCCACCCGTGCCCTACAAGGAGCTGGCCCCTCGCCCGGCCAAGTAGGACGCCAAGCAGGACGGAGAAGCAGGCAGCATCCCGAGCAGTCCTTAGTCCAGTAGCAGGAAGTGCCACCGACAACTTCCCAAACCTGCATTTCGTGTGTCTTTTTTCCCCCCTGAAGATACGCGTATTGTTTGAAACAGCCGGGGGCGGCGGGTCCGTCCTCCGTCCTGTCGCGCCCCGGCCCGCTTATGCACTTGTGCCCGGCCAGCACCTGTCCGGATGTGACGGCCCGGGCAGGGCAGGGCAGGGCAGGACCCCCGGCGCCGCCACCCACACCGGGCCGGACGCAACGCGCTCGTCAAAATCGCAAAATGATATGAATACGAGAAATCAATGGCCGCGATCGTGAGGCGGTGCCAGCAAGCAGGGGGGCACCTGGAAGTGTCTTTCTTTGGTGCCCCGCCCGCCCCTCCCCTCCCCGCCCGCAGCCCCTTCCCCCTCGCCTTCCAGCGCGCCCCCGCGAGAGCCGCGAGGCCCCCGGAGGTGAACGAGGGCAGTGGAGGGGAGGGAGGGGGGCTGGCGTGCGATGGGGCTCTGGGGCCTACGCCGGCCGCGCCGGGGCGCTCCGAGCTCCGCTACCGCATTGCACGTCAAGCCTCCGCCGAACTCAGACGCCGCAGCACCGCGCCGCCCAGCGCCGAGACGCTCGTCTGTTTAACCCTCTGCGACACGACCCGGTGAGCCAGGCCAGCGTCTCCCGACCCGACAGCGAGGGACCATCTGCTCAACAGCCCGCCCGCGAGCCCCAGGAGTACGCAGCCGCAGGAACCGCAGGGAAACCAAAGGTGAGTGCAACGACCATCACCTACTGGAGTATAGTGCACTGACTATCATTAAACATCCAAAGAAGTTTGTAACAAGTAACAGTTTTTCGGTTGAGTTGTCTCCAAACTTATCGATTGAATGTACTTTTTATGGGGTCTTAGGAGTGAGACTTTCATGCACTGGAAGCCCAAGTGTACGAACGTCGGGGGAATTTTTTTTCCACACCCTTGTAGGTGAGCGAAAAACGTGTTAACAATGACTAGTTCGGAAGGTGTGCGTACCACTGTGAAAAATATGTCTCTAAGTTTACTACTTTTTTCGTAATTTGTGATTTACAAATAGTGTTGTAAATTAACAATCGAAATCGTAAATTTACGAACGCTTATTTGTGCTCGTTTAAGAATTACAATTCGATACCAAGTGTCCTTAAAATTTTGTAATTTTACAATTTGATATCGTAACTTTACGACATTTCTCATGGAAAATTTTCCCGTAACTCTTACGAATATTTCTAACAGTGACACTGAGTGGAAGATGCGATGTACCCCTCGGGTTCGACGACCCCGTTTAGGGAAAGTACCGGCAAGTGCAAGAGGTGAAAGACTCCCGTCGCGTCGCTTCGCTAGGGCCAGGGGCTCGGGCCCCGCTGCAAACGCCGCTGCGCGGCGCTGTGCCTGCAGGTGAGCCCCGGAGGGGGTCCGCTCCTCCCCGCGCCCGCCCCGCACCGGGGAGGGAAGCGCAGGGGGCTGCGCAGGGCTGTACAGGAGGGCCCCTGCAGGGGTAGGGCCGGGCGCCAGAGGCTTGGTACGGGACGGGGGGCCCCCGCCCTGCCCGGCCCAGCTCGCGTGACGCCCGTTTGTTTCGTCGGCCTCACCAGCACCAGCGCCGTCCCGGCCCAGCCCAGGCTGCGGCCAAATGGCGAACTTTACAATTATAGTCGGCGCCCTGAATTGGACGCACTTTGCATCGAGATAAGGAGACCGCCTCGCCTCCTGCCACCGCCACCGCTGGTCCGTTGCGCGGGGCGGGGCGGGGCGGCGCGAGGGGAAGGACCAGGAAGGACAAACTCAAGCGTGATGATTGTTCCGGCCACTAGCCCTCTGCTCTGTCACGCGCTCACGCACGGGCGGGTCCGGGACCCTCGTCCTCCTCCACGCCGCAGGGGCCGCAGCGCGGGCCGCAATCATCACGATCAGACGTCTGGCCGAGCTTGACACCTTGACAATAACACGGCGGCATGGCGTGGCGTGGCGCGGCGGGGCGGGGCGGGCGGAGGAACACATGTGGGCCGATGGCTGGTGGGCAGCTTGACCCTCCCAAGGAGGCCATGCATAAGCCCCGTGCCGGAGCCGAGCCGAGCCGAGCCGAGCCGGTCCGGCGCGACATGCAGACTCGTGAATCACAGGCGGGCGCGAGGCGGCGAGGCAAGCGCGGGAGGAGGGGGAAGAGGTCTTTATATAGTAATTTTTAGGAAGCACGGAAGAAAACGCTGCACTCCAAAGTGTCTGCGACGTAGACTGATTTTTCACAGTTTGCAAGTAGTCGACGCGCCACCCGGTGTTTTGAAATAATTTATCCCGATCTTTCAAACTAGCGTCTTACTACGCACTGCAAGCCGACTTTATTTGAGCACAAATTTTGCGTTCGTTGCCCGGAAAATAGTCGTTGCATATCTCTCGGAAAAAAAGGACATGTTTATTTGCATAGTGATGTATAACGCCGTAGAGGGCGTTCCGTCACGTCACAGTCAATCAATCGAGCATCTAGTGGCAGGCCGTTTAGCATAGTGACATCAGCTGGCTCGGCCTGGCCTAGCCCCGCCCCGCCCTGGTGCACGGTGGTGTGGGGCGGGGCGGGGCGGGGCGGGTGGAGCTGAAGAGGTGAGACTTGAGTGTGAGGTAGGTGATGTCCTATTATGGGGCCGGGCCGGGTCGGGCCGGGCTGGCCTGTGCTGGCCGCCCCGTATGGCACCTCACGCTCCTAGCGCTCCGAGTCGAGCGCCTTCCTGGCCTTCCTGTTCGGGAAGGCGCTGCTGCCTCTGGAGAGAAATAGTCGGACAAGACAGCACTGTAACTCGAATGGAATCAAATGTGTCACCATAGTTGGCGACACATTTGTCGCCATTTTTGGAAACTTCCCGTTTTTGTGACCATAATCTCGGCAACAAATGTGTCGCCACCAAATATGGTGACAAATTTGACACCATTCTGGAAGACAAAGTCTCGAGTTTAGTAAAAATTTGTTGCAATATATGTGTATCATCCTCTTGGGTAACAAATGTGTCACCCTCATGGGCACATATGTTGCCTAGGATGGAAACAAATGTGTCACCCCATGGAAACATGTGTTGCCTAGGATGGAAACAAATGTGTCACCTTCTTAAGTTGGAAACAAATGTGTCGCCACAAATGTGGCGACACATTTGGGAAGTTTCCAAAGTCGGAATGTTTCCACAAATGGTGACACATTTGATTCCAAAAGCAGTTTTCGTCGCCATAAATTGGAAACAAGTGTTTCCGCAAAAAATACAGTGAGGACAGGAAGTCCCCCGCCGGAGGCGCCGGGACCCCGGACCTCGACCGGAACAAGTTGTCGGAATACGCCCAGCCCCAACCCTTAACTTTCGGGCTGGTCGCACTGTTGTACTAGATCCAGATTTAACAGTTCAACGCGCCCTTTGAAAAAAAGTTGCTCGATTTTTCTGGAAACTTCCCTTTTTTTCCCTCTTTGGCCCCGTCAGCAGTCGGACGCCCTTCACCCGTCTCTTGGTCGATAATCCATGCAGGGACGGCAGGGGCGGGGGCCCCCGCCCGGGCGGGGCGGCTGGTCTAGGCACACGCCAGGCACGGCGCCCCGCCCCGCCTCGCCTTGACACGGCACCAGGGCACCTTGCATTTCCCGCCTTGCCCCGCCCTGTCCCTTCTCCTTAAAGAGCGCCGCAGCTGTCACACTTGTTGAACCAGCGTCTGTTACTCCTCCGGTTCCAGATGGGGGGCTTGAAACAACGCCCGTGGACTCCCACCAAACGGCGAGGCCCGATCGCCGCCGAGCACCAGAGCCCCGGGCCCGCCTGCGTCAGCCTGCCGACCCTCATCGGTAAGTTTTACCTGCGAAAGACCAATAATTATTGGACTGGGAATCCGTCAATCCTGGAAAATGTGGCCAAA
Source organism: Frankliniella intonsa (assembly GCA_033675135.1). Taxonomy (NCBI): domain Eukaryota; kingdom Metazoa; phylum Arthropoda; class Insecta; order Thysanoptera; family Thripidae; genus Frankliniella; species Frankliniella intonsa. Next base: position 8,653,906 of record CM066249.1, on the reverse strand, counting down.
ATTCGTCGAGCATACACTGTCTCTCTGTCTGAGTTTTTGTTTAAATTAATATAATTTGAAATTTCTTCCGCAGGGACCGTCGCCCCCGACTCGAAACGCGAGCGCGCCCCGGCCTTCAGCTTCGGCAGCCGGCACGGCGCGAAAAACGACAGCCCCGGCCCAGGGCCGGGCCAGTACAACGTGACGGGGCTGAGTGCCAAGGGTGAGCAGTGAGCGCCAGCCCGAGCCGAGTAGTCGGAGATGCGGACGGAACCTGTTCTGTTAAGGATCTTTCTGTGTTGACTACATAAAATACTACCTCATTTCAATCGAATGATCTTCTGATAACTTGGATTATCGAACGTTCCTATAACGAGCGACTCCGCACTATGAGGAGCCCCGCCCCGCTCCGCGCCTCGGTCCGTGTTAAGTTTGTCTCGGCCCGCAGGTAAGGACAGCCCGCCCTCCGCCACCCTCCACTCCCGCCCCAAGGACTCGTCGCCCGACGCCACCCCGGCGCCCGGGGACTACAACCCCGACCTGCACGACACCTCCCCCAAGTACACCTTTGGGCTCAAAGTGCAGCACGAGAAGACGTCCAGCACCCCGGGTAAGCTCGCCACGATACTCTTAAAAAAAAATTGAGATCAAATGAAAATTGTAATTTTTTTTTGACGATTTATCTTAATTTACGATGTTAATAATCTTGTTTGGGTGCGACGAAAAGTCGACCGCGGAAAGTTAACTACTTGATCCTGTTCTTCCGAGTCCTGTAACTCTGTTCCCGAAAGCGGGGATCCCCATGTCACGCAGCGCAGCGCTTGCCTTGGCGTTTTGCTTGTCTTGAGTGTCGGTTTCGACTAAGGTCACCGCCTGTCACCCCGCGCGGAGGTGGGTCGAGAGCGTGTGAGTGTGGAAGTGTGTATGTGTGACAGGCATGCGTTTGACACTTGGCACTTTGTCGCTTGCTTTTGTCGCACTCCATGACACCGCACGGCTTTAAATGGTAGGGTAGTGGGTGTCGTTCGACCCGACAGCTTGCGATGAACGTAGTACAGTACGCTGCCGGCAGTGCGTAGTACGCGAGTAGTTAAAGTGTGTTTCCAAACTGGGTGCCGCGTGGGTAGGCAACCGGCCGGCCACCGTCACGAGCAGGTTGCCTACCCCCGCCCCCACAGGCGCGCGCCCCGCGCTGACTGTCGCTGCTCTGTCCTCAGCGCCAAACACTTACCTGGCGGAGAAGCTCGTCTCCACCCATGAGTTCTCGTTTGGCGCGAGAACCCAGCTGGAGAAACCAAGCAGCACCCCCGGTAAGACCTACGCATCACGCGGCGACTATAACAGTAAACACGCCCGGTGCGACGACCGCCCCGTCTCGTCCCCCCCCCCCCCCCTGCCCCCTCGACTCGCCCACACCGCCGATACCCAGTCTCCCCCGACATAAAAGAGGGAGAAAGCCGTCGTTTGTTTTCAGCAGTGTGCTCGGTGACGCGGCAGCCGCGGTCAGGGGATTAAGGAAAATGTGCGTCGATCGCATGAGTCGGCTTCCTTCGGGCCGGGCCGAGGTGTCCCGGCGCGGTGCGGCGCGGCGGGTCCGCCCGGCGCGGCCCGGCCCGGCGCCCACGCGCGCAGCGGCGACGGTCAGTCCCACGCGACGCCCCCCCCCCCCCTCCGCCCCCCGCCGCGCCTCTCGGCCTTCCAGCGGCGTCCCGCCCGCTCGCGACGCGATCGCTTGTAAAATTTGCGCGCTAAAGCCGCTCGCCAAGTGAAGCAGGCCAGCCAACCAGCCAGCATGCCAGCCGCCCCCTCCTGCACTGCCCTGGCACCCACCCGGTGTGCTACGCTGCTGCCGCCGCTTTCCACAGGAATAAAAAAAAATTAAAAATGGAAAAAAAAAAAACATGGTTGGGATCGCACTAGAAAGTCAGCAGTGACAGTTCTAAAATATTTTTTATTTATGTAATAATAAGCGTATTTTCAGCTCCTGGCGCGTACGACCCGGAGAAGCCCGGCCACCACCTCCCGGCGTACACGTTCGGACACAAGACGCCCTTGGAGAAGCCCTCCGACACTCCAGGTACCGCGTCGATCGACGGCATTCTCCCTCGGCGAGGCGAAGCGTACTGTGTTCTCGGTTCACCTGCCCTATGTCCCTGTCTCCGCAGCGCCCGGCGCTTACAGCCCGCACCTCCCCGAGCACCAGCCGGCGTACTCGTTCGGCGTCAAGGCCGCGGTGGAGCGGCCGTCCGACACGCCGGCGCCCAACGCCTACAAGCCGGACAAGCCCGCGCACGCCCCCGCGCACTCGTTCGGGCTCAAGACCAACGGCGAGCGGCCAAGCGACACGCCGGGTGAGTAGGCTACGCGTGCTGAGCACGTCATTGCACTCGCTCTCTCTGTCTCGTCTGTGCACCTCTCTCTCCTCTCTCGCTCTCTCTCCTCTTTCTCACTGTCCGCTCGCACGGCCCGTGACCCCCCGCAGCGCCCGGCGCGTACAGCCCGCACCTCCCCGAGCACCTGCCCGCCTACTCCTTCGGCCTCAAGACCCCCGTGGAGAGGCCCTCGGACACCCCCGGCCCCAATGCGTACCGCCCGCACCTCCCCGAACACCTGCCCGCCTACTCCTTTGGTCTTAAGACGCCCATTGAGAAGCCCAGCGATACCCCAGGTGCCTTTACACGCGCCTTTACACGCGCCCGATCGGTTCTAGTAAAACAAAATATCGATTGGTGCCATTGCTCGCTCATACGTGCGTTGTGTGTACTGTACAGCTCCGGGCGCATACGACCCGCGGCTAAACGGCCACCTCCCCGCCTACTCGTTTGGCCTCAAGACTCCCCTGGAGAAACCTTCGGACACTCCCGCTCCAAATGCGTACAAGCCTGATAAGCTCACCAACTCCCCCAACTATTCCTTTGGGCTGAAAACGCCAATTGAGAAACCGAGCGACACACCAGGTATCCTAATCCTGTGATCAGATGAATAATTTTAAAACTTAAATTAAACTTCCCTTAATTTTCGGTATTGTTCAACACGCCTTGCATATGTATAAATATAGCACCGGGTGCGTACGATCCCCGCCTGAACGGCCACCTTCCTGCCTACTCCTTTGGCCTCAAGACTCCCCTGGAAAAGCCCCTCGACACCCCCGCTCCGAACGCCTACAACCCTGACAAGCTCACTGCCGCCCCGAACTACTCGTTCGGCCTCAGGACCCCGATCGAGAAGCCGAGCGACACCCCAGGTACCTCTCGCACCATTCCTCGGGCTGCCCTGATTCTAATCCCGCTCCTCATTGCACCTATCACATTCTTTTTCCGCCTTTCTTCGCACGCCCAGCACCCGGTGCCTACGACCCCCGCCTGAACGGCCACCTTCCTGCCTACTCCTTCGGCCTCAAGACTCCCCTGGAAAAGCCCCTGGACACCCCCGCTCCGAACGCCTACAACCCTGACAAGCTCACTGCCGCCCCGAACTACTCGTTCGGCCTCAGGACCCCGATCGAGAAGCCGAGTGACACCCCAGGTACCTCTCTCTCTCTCGCACCATTCCTCGGCCTGCCCTGATTCTAGTCCCGCTCCTCACTGCACCCATCACATTCTTTTTCCGCCTTTCTTCGCACGCCCAGCACCCGGTGCCTACGACCCCCACCTGCTCGAGCACCTGCCCGCCTACTCCTTCGGCCTCAAGACGCCGATCGCTAAGCCCTCCGACACCCCGGCGCCCAACGCCTACAAGCCCGACAAGCCCGTGAATGCGCCAAACTATTCCTTTGGCCTCAAGACGCCGATTGAAAAGCCAAGTGACACCCCAGGTACCATGCGGCCCGGCCCGCACCGCAGGCTATCGCCTCACGAACTTGATAAGTTCCTACGCCTATCTCTCTCACACTCTCTGACGGGCCACTGACCTGACCGCTCTCTGTCCCACTCCAGCGCCCGGCGCCTACGACCCGCACCTCCCGGAGCACCTGCCCGCCTACTCATTCGGGCTCAAGACCCCGCTGGAGAAGCCGAACGACACGCCAGGTACGAATGGAAACTGTGCAATAGTCACACAGTGTGCGAAGAGCCACATGAAGACCACGTCGATGACCTATCGCTTACGCCTTGTGCCTCTCCAGCTCCAGGGGCGTACGACCCTCACCTGCCGGAGCACCTGCCGGCCTACAGCTTCGGCGTGAAGGCGCCTCTGGAAAAACCGCTGGACACCCCCGCGCCCAACGCCTACAACCCGGACAAGCCCACCCACGCTCCTAACTACTCGTTCGGGCTCAAAACTCCCTTGGAGAAGCCGAGCGACGTGCCAGGTTAGTCATAAGATACGCCTTGCAATCGGGAGTCCCCTACGGTGAAAATCGCAACTGAGAATCTCCTGTTTTTTACAGCGCCAGGAACGTACGACCCACACCTACCCGAACACCTCCCAGCGTACAGCTTCGGAGTGAAGACGCCGCTCGAGAAGCCCTTGGATACCCCCGCGCCCAACGCCTATAACCCGGACAAGCCCACCCACGCTCCTAACTACTCGTTCGGGCTCAAAACTCCCTTGGAGAAGCCGAGCGACGTGCCAGGTTAGTCTTAAGATACGCCTTGTAATCGGGAGTTCCCTACGGTGAAAATCACAACTGAGAATCTCCTGTTTTTTTACAGCGCCAGGAACGTACGACCCACACCTACCCGAACACCTCCCAGCGTACAGCTTCGGAGTGAAGACGCCGCTCGAGAAGCCCTTGGACACCCCCGCGCCCAACGCCTACAACCCGGACAAGCCCACCCACGCCCCTAACTACTCGTTCGGACACAGGACTCCCCTGGAGAAGCCCAGCGACACGCCAGGTATGCATTTCTGGTTCCCGTCAGAACGCTAATAATAATCACTCTGCTCCTGTGATCCCCTGCTCCCCCCCCCCCTCTGCACCGCTCGCCCACTGCACGGCGGCATGAGAAAAGGGCGCCGAGGAGAAGAAGCTCTGCAGCGCCACAGGACCCCGCTTGACCCTGCTTTCGTACCTGGAAAACCAATATGCTTCCCATGAGGTCTCCGTTTAGCTCACGAAAGCGGGTTCCTGGCGCATTAGAGCTTCTTCTCCAGAGCCCCCTTCTCTCATGCTCTGTATGACCCATGCTGTTTATGACCCAGCCCCCGGCGCGTACAACCCTGACCTGCCGGAGACGGTAGCGGCTTACAGCTTTGGCCTCAAGACCCCCCTGGAGAAGCCAGCGGACACTCCAGGTTAGCCAGCCGCAGCGGGCCGCACCGGGCACACTGCAAAAATAAACATTGCTGTGGTTCACGCTGCAAAACTGCTTTGTCTGTAGTGGCGTGGGTTCTCCCCGCCGCTTCCGTTGTCTGTGTGTATCGTTTCGCTAAGTGCCTTTCCTTGATCGCAGCGCCAAACGCTTACAATCCCGACAAACCCACGCACTGTCCGAACTTCTCCTTCGGCTTGAAAACGCCAATCGAAAAGCCTAGCAGCAACCCAGGTGAGCGGAGAGTGGAGTCGGAAAAAAAAGAGCTTGAAACGTCTTACTGGCGGGTACTAGACAAAGGCAAAGGGTATCAGAACATCTCTGGGCGGGACGCGCTGCGCAGGTCACTGGCCGGAGGACGGGCCGCATCGGTTCACTCTATCGTCTCGTATCTGGCACATGGTAATAACGTGTTTCCGTCTGCCTGCAGCGCCCAACGCATACAACCCCGACAAACCCGACCACGCCCCGGAGTACACCTTCGGACTGCGGACTCAGATCGAGAAGCCAAACGACATTCCCGGTAAGGACAAAAAGACTCGCCCGCTGGCACATCGAACCTTTCCTCACATGTCGCATGAGTTTTTCTTCCGTGAGGCGAACCCTCGGCTGCGCGCTGCGCGCTGCGCACGGGTGCCAGATGGGTTGCCTACCTGGACGGCGCGCGGGTTGCAGTGTAGCGGGAACCGGCCGAGGAGTGAGGAGTGCGCGTAAAAGTGAGCATGGGGCAACAGTCCTGCACGGGTAAGAGTTGCCGAGATTAAATGACGTGCGTTGTTCGTGTGTGTTCTCATAGTTGGCCCATAGACTGGCGCGAAAAGTTGATTGTTTGATCGTAGATATAGCAGCCTGTACCGTAGTGCTTGAGTAGCTCTAGCGTGGCAGCCAGTACAGCTTGCGTGAGGAGGGAGGACCCGCTGCTCAGCTCGGAAGAACAGGACCGGGTGTACCGGCTGGGGCGGGGCGGGGCGGGGCGGGGTGACTTCTTCTCGTTGCTAGCGCTTCTCACGCTCGGCCTCCGGTTACAGCCCCCAACGTGTACAACATCCCGTCCGTGCTCGGCAAGACGCTGGAGGGCAACAAGAAGGCGGCGCCCGCCTTCAGCATCTCGGGGCGCCAGAAGGAGCCGCAGGATGAGCGCGCGCTCGTCCCCGGGCCCGGCGCCTACGAGCCCTCGGTGGCCGACTGCTACAACAACCACCACCGCTCGCCCGCCTACTCCATCAGCTCGCGCTTCTCCGTGCCCTCCGACGCCACCCTCAAGCCCGGACCCGGCGCGCACTGCCCGGAGAAGGTGAGCGACTTGCTGCACAAACTGCACGAAAATGTGGCCACGGTCGGGCGCGCCCCTTGTCAACTTAATTCCTAAGAAACAAAAGTTGTGGTCACAAAAGTGAACTTATTTTCGTATTACAGTATAGTACTGTAATTACTTTTCCTTACAACAGCGATATCCGAAGTGTGACCCGTCTTTACATGTATAGTCATGGAGACATTAAAAATATGTAGCGTGGTCTAAGCCAGTAAAGGCCCCAGCTCTATGCTCTGCAGGTGTCGGGCATCCACCGTGCCTCGCCGAGCTACACGTTCGGCATCAAACATTCGCCCTACATCCACATCAAAATCACGGAGCCGCCGTGCATGTTGCCGTGCTAGGTATCGCGTAGCGCGCTTAGCTGCCTAAACTGCTAGCGGTAGAATAGGGCCGGGCCCGGCCCGGGGTGTATAGGGGCGCTCTCACTGGTCACAGGACAGACGTGGACAGTGAGCAGTGAGTCACAAATATTTTAATATTTTTTTTTCCAATGGGGCATGGACGGACATAATAGAACAAGAAATTCCTTAAATATGTGCAATTTTTAATTTGGCCTGGCTTGCAAGGTAGAGTTTAGCTATGGCACAATTTTTATAGTGGGACTCTTTATATTTTGTCTTTCTTACTATTTTCACTTTGAATATATACGTGTTACCAGGACACTCAGCAAATCCTTTTTTTTCCCGCATTTAATACTATTACAAGGATCAAGAAAATTGTGTTTTGATCACACGAATGGATAATAATATCAACCATTGTTTATTTCTCTCCAGGTGCAACTCGATGTTCCTCCGGCACACACCTTCGGAATCAAGCACTCACAATACCTTGGCTACCTGAAAGTCTTTGTCCAATAACATTTAGCTATATCCCCTGTTTGTTTGAGATCTACTAATTTATTACCCCTCTTGCTTCCTTTCTTGACCAATGATGTTAATTTTAAATAAAGCAGTTTGTTTTACTGAAAAATATGTGATTGTGATACAATACAAGTGTGATAAACTGAGCAAAATTGTTTGTAATCCAATTCCTTAGCTCTCAGTTTAATCACATCAACTTTTATTTATTTTCATTCCACATGTTGTTTAATTTATTGTCATTGAATGAGCTTTAAGTCCCCAAAGATATGGGAAAGGGAATTGGATTGCTTCCAATTAATCAGATTGTATAGTAATTCAACAACACTTCTAATTTTAGTCACTTCTTGTTTAGCTGCCATTATAGACAAGTATTATTGAATGTGATGAATTTATAACTTTTTGTTCATTACTTGCTTAAATAATCAGTTCACGCAACCAATCATGATTTTTGTTTCCTCATTTTCTATAACACCAATAAAATGAAACACCAATATCGTCAAATCACAACTGTAAAGGAGCTAAAAATGGTCTTAGTTCACACAAGTGTTGGATACCTTTGGCAAAAAGTGTACTGTGGTGTGATCTGATAAACCGTCTGTATTGTATCATGGTAAAAATAAAAATAGATAGCCTTTTCTACATTTAGAAACTCATGACCTTTTGAAGCTGTGACCCTATCTACCACATGGACGGGCCCGGCAGAGGCGGAGGCGCACCAACTCCGTTCATGCCTCTTGGCGCCGAAAATGGCCGGTAGATAGGGATTCCAGTTCGCATCGCCGAACGGTGTGCGTCCCGCCAGCCGAGATGGTTAACGCACCTTCCCCCCGTCCCAAATCATCTCGGCTGGCGAGACGTTTTGCAGGTTCAAGTCTCGCCCGTATTTTTTTTTTTTTTTTAACTCCTCCAACATGACTGAGGTGGGCAGGGGCACTCTAATGTATCCCTAGACCGATCTCCGAGGGTTACTTTGTCTGAGAGCCAGCGTTTACATCGAAAAAAAAAAAAAAGAAGAACCGGTCGGGATCGAATCCGCAAAACGTCTCGACAGCCTAGTTGGTATTGGGACGGGGGGCAAGGGCGATACCACTAGGCTGTCGTGACGCACACCTTGCGGCGGTGCGAACTGGAATCCCTATCTACCGCATGGACGGGGCCGGCAAACGCGACCTCCGCTCCGCCACCCGGAAACGCCATCTATCGGCCGACCCGATAAACGCTCCTGCATCGTCTTCGCGAGAAACGCGAAAAATTACGCGATTCTACCCGGAGGTCAGCAGGAGCGAGGAGGTAGCCTCCTGTGCAAGTGTGCATTCTCCGGTTCCAGGTCGGCCGACAGATGGCGCCACCATGCGATGTTGTTGCGCGCTAGGCCTCGACAAGGCAGAGCCTATAGGGCCTAGTCCAAATTTCCTTCGCGCGGAGGGAAGTTTTTTCCCCAACCAACTCAAGATGCGCAACTTATGCGCACGAATTTTTCTTGTTGACATTGGCAAGCATTTCCTAAGTTTCATAGGCAACCACACTGGACTGGAGTTGGTTGGGAAACTAAGACCCACCCATCCACCAAACTTCGAAAATCTTGGACTTCGTTATTTGACGTTTCAATGTCAGAATCGAGAGTCAACGTCTTGTTAGCAATATAATATGGTTCCCTCATCATTAAGATGATCGAAACAAAAATTCGTGCGCATAGGTAACGCGCCGAGAATTGGTCGAGGACGAAAATGCCCAACGGGGCAAAGAGTACTTGTACTAAGCCCTATAGGCTCTGCCTTGTCGAGACCTAGCGCGCAACGACAACATCGCATGGTGGCGCCATCTGTCGGCCGACCTCAAACCGGAGAATGCACACTTGCACAGGAGGCTACCTCCTCGCTCCTGCTGACCTCCGGGTAGAATCGCGTATTTTTTCACGTTTTTCTCGCGTTCTTCGAAGATGATGCGGGAGCGTTACCGCGGTCCGCCAACAGATGGCGTTTCAGGGTGGCGCCATCTGTTGGCCGACGCGGAAACGGCTCCCACAGCGCCTTCAAAAATCGCGAAAAAAACGCGATTTTACCCGGAGGTCAGCAGGAGCGAGGAGGTAGCCTCTTGTTCAAGTGTGCATTCTCCGGTTCCAGGTCAGCCAACAGATGGCGCCACTATGCGTTGTTGTTTCGCGCTAGGCCTTGACAAGGCAGAGCCTATAGGGCCTAGTCCAAATTTCCTTCGCGCGGAGGGAACTTTTTCCCCCAAACAACTCGAGATGCGCAACTTATGGGCACGAATTTCCCATGTTTAATCTGCAAACACACTGGACTGGAGTTGGTTGTGAATCTAAGACCCACCCTTCCACCAAACTTCGAAAAACTTGGATTTGGTTATTTGACGTTTCAATGTCAGAAGTCAGAATCGAGAGCCAACGTCTTGTTAGCAATATAATATGGTTCCCTCATCATTAAGATGATCGAATCGAAAATTCGTGCGCACAAGTAACGCGCCGAGAATTGGTCGAGGCCGAAAATGCCCAACCAGGCAAAGAGTACTTGGACTAGGCCCTATAGGCTCTGCCTTGTCGAGCCCTAGCGCGCAACAACATTGCATGGTGGCGCCATCTGTCGGCCGACCTGGAACCGGAGAATGCACACTTGCACAGGAGGCTACCTCCTCGCTCCTGCTGACCTCCGGGTAGAATCGCGTAATTTTTCGCGTTTCTCGCGAAGACGATGCAGGAGCGTTTATCGGGTCGGCCGATAGATGGCGTTTCCGGGTGGCGGAGAGGAGGTCGCGTTTGCCGGCCCCGTCCATGCGGTAGATAGGGATTCCAGTTCGCACCGCCGTAAGGTGTGCGTCACGACAGCCTAGTGGTATCGCCCTTGCCCCCCGTCCCAATACCAACTAGGCTGTCGAGACGTTTTGTGGATTCGATCCCGACCGGTTCTTCTTTTTTTTTTCGATGTAAACGCTGGCTCTCGGACAAAGTAACACTCGGAGATCGGTCTAGGGATACATTAGAGTGCCCCTGCCCACCTCAGTCATGTTGGAGGAGTTTAAAAAAAAAAAAATACGGGCGAGACTTGAACCTGCAAAACGTCTCGCCAGCCGAGATGATTTGGGACGGGGGGAAGGTGCGTTAACCATCTCGGCTGGCGGGACGCACACCTCACGGCGGTGCGAACTGGAATCCCTCTCTACCACATGGACGGGCCCGGCAGAGGCGACTTCCGCTCCAACTCCGTTCATGCCTCTTGGGACTCACTTGGACTAGGCTATTTGAGTGTTTGATGTCAGCCGCGAGAGCTAACGTTGTGATCTCTCATCATTGACTTTCTCCAAGTAAAAATCCCTGCGTATAAGTTACTCAACCAGAGTTGGCGTGGCAGAAAGGCCCACCCACCCTTCAAGAGCGATCTCACGGGTCTCCCTCGTGAGAATTTGACCTATACATTCTGGCGTATCAAGGACCGCGCGAGAGCTAACGTTTGTGGCAAAAGGGCCCACCCTCATATCACCCTACTAATACCAACTTTGACTAGGTTACTTGAGTGTTTGATGTCAGCCGCGAGAGCTAACGTTGCGTCTAAAATACAATTCGCTTCTCTCAGCACTGACTTCCTCCAACTAAAAATTTCGTTCGTAAAAGTTCTAGGGTTGGTGTGGCAGAAAGCCCCACCCACCCATCAAGAGCGATCTCACCGGTACCCCCCGTGAGAATTTCAACTATGTGTTCTGGCGTATCAAGAACCGCCCGCGCAGCAACAGCGCATGGTCAAGCCAAGGCGCCATCTGGTGGGGGACCCGGAGAACAGCTTTCTCGCCCAGCCTACTTTCGCGCCAATTCATTTTCCCGCTCTCGCCAATGACCAAGCAAGCCCGTTGCTTCCCGGTGATGGTCCGAAATCTCACATAACCCAAAGACTGCCTGAGAGTTCGTCTTCGTTTGCAAAAATGAGATAAAAGCCTGTTAGGTAGACGGACAGCGACAAAGCGCTATCCGTGTTGTGAGCCTCACATCAACCACCGAGATAGGTGTTGGGCACTATATATTCTGGCGTATCAAGGACCGCGCGCGAAGCAGCAGCGCTGATCATGCCAGAGCGTCATCTGGTGGCAGGCCCGGAAAACGTAGCCTGGGACAGCTTTCAGGCGCCCACGCCACACATGTTTGCACGCTCACCAATGACGAAGCAGGTGGCGTGGTTTTGACTGGGCCTTACGCGGAAAAGGGATGAAAAAAAAAAAAAAAAAAAGAATCGGTCGGGATCGAACCAGCAAAACGTCTCGACAGCCTAGATGGTATTGGGACGGGGGCAAGGGCGATACCACTAGGCTGTCGTGACGCACACCTCTCGGCGATGCGAACTGGAATCCCTATCTACCGCATGGACGGGGCCGGCAGAGGCGACTTCCGCTCCGACTCCGTTCTTGCCTCTTGGCGCTGAAAATGGTCGGTCACCCTTAAACAGCACAGTATTGAATGTATATGTACATATATTCATATATTTCAAAAAAAAGTATCATACTAATTTATCTCAGACATGTTATATATCTAGTTGTAGATGGCAGTACATTAATTTTATTTTTGTCTACAATAACAATATCTTTGGCCAAATGTTAGTGCACAGTCCTTGTTAGCTGTAAAATTTTGTAAGAAAGTGTACTTTATATCTTTTACCTTGCTTTAATAAAATTTGACACTCTCCCCCATAGCTCATTCTTAAATAATACTAAAATTGGAAAAACCTTATTACCATGGTAAAGATTAGGTCAGATAGAATATACTGCTATTGTTTTGATTTAAAAAGCCATAATTTTATTACAGCCATTTTAAAGGCAATCTGTATGAATTTGAGGAAATTTTAAATAAATGTAAGCCATTGAGTGGAGGAGAAAAAACATAAAATCTGTAACCAACATAATATATTTAATGGTCAATATGTTTTTAGAAATAAATTATTTTGTATACAGTTGGGCGCTTATTTCCTGAGTAAGAATAATAGTTGCAAAAGCGCCTGTCCATTTACAATGCCTTTAACAATTCATTAACGTTCACTAAAGAAGACTTTTGTGTTAACAGAAAAGAGAAGGCCGGTAACATTATCAGGCTTAGTTAATAGATATCGGCAGGAAAGCTTAGAGCAATAAAAGTACTCTTCAAAAAGGAACCAATTTGATTTAGTTAGATGGGTTTAATTGTTGTGATTTTGATAAACTATATATTTTAGTTAAGAAAGTAAAATTAGTTTAACATCTTGAAGGCTTTTTTGCTTTTCATCTTTTTTTAAAGTAGAAGACTGCTAATTAACAGCATAGGAATGGCACATGGGAATTATAAAATGAAAATACAAATGAAAATACACAAGTAAAGCAAAGTTAAATGAACACTCCTATTTCCATTCCACAGTTACACATCTGATGTCATTTTAATGTTTAAGAGCCTATTGGTCCAATGCTTATTTTTTAAAGCCGATGAGTGATACAAAAAAAAAGAAAGTATGTAATACTAAATGCAGAGTACACTTCTGATATCAAATCATTTTAGATTCAATGCCAGCTTTATCCGCACACAGCTGCCCACTTAAAAATTTTTTTTAGATTGTAATTTGTACTTTTACAAATTGCATCACATGATTTGCATTGGCCAACAATAAAGTCTCTTTGTACAAATATAATCTAGGGAACAGAAATTAGTCAATATAACATCAAGTGGTATTTTAACAAATCCCTGCCCCTGAACCAAGTTACATCCTCATCTTAATGTTGTGGAACTACACATATGCAGACGGTTTTTAGAAGGATTTAGACATTGTAGCTAGGGAAAATTAATGAAAGTTGAAATTGTTCCTGCGTAGGACGTGGCTTTTTGTTAGCAAGGCATTATTGCTTCTTTTTAATTACTATGCAGTGCCCTGCTTCAAACAGCAGCAATCTGAAAAAGAAATATCAATTCATTTGGTCTATAGTTAACAGAAAAAATTTGTGTTTTAACACAAATTTGTGAATTGTAAATTTGGCTTCTCTGTTCTCATTTATGGTCCAGTGCTAACCAGCACTGCATATTGCGGATAAATAATGCACCTCTCATCGTGGCAACCCTAGACCTCAGCCGTATTTTCTGTCCCACATTTGAAAACAGTGAGCAACTTACTTCAACCAGCATCCAGTAAGAATTCAATCAAAGCAATGCAGAATTTTACCAATGTTATTCTCCAAACATGCCTTTCTATGAATATATGAAAAATTAATTTGACTGTCCTCTTTCGTATGACTCATGGCAGTAAATAGAATCAGATATTTTTTCATACAACCATAATTTTACCCCAAATAGTTTAACCCAATGGTCTGGAGTTTTACATTTGTGTGTTAAATTCAAATTCTGATAACCAACAACTACACTCTTGAAATGAAAATGTTTTTCCAAGGCGTAGTACTAAACCACATTTTAATAAAAAGAAACAAGGAAAAAATCATTTATATATGGACGGGACCTTTAACAATTAACAGAACAATGAGAAGGTTCAATAAGAGAAGTCTCAAAACAACTTCTTTAACTTTATATTAATGTGTATAAATAAAGTCTAAACTGCACGGTACATATAACTTCTGATCTTCAAATGTCTCATGAGAATAATGGGCTTTGAGACAAGACAGGTCAGAAGGTAACATCTCATGTCAAAGAGACACAAAAAGAATGGGACAGAAGAGAATAAAAAAAAAGACAAGACTAGTACAAAAATTTCCTCAGTGCGGTACAAAAACAAAATGAAAAAAAGACAAAGAAACAGTTTTTAAATGTCCTGCAATATACATTAATTCATAGTAAAATTTAACATTCTTTAGTAATTTTATTTTGCTTTTAAATATAAAATTAGATTTCGAACTCCCTATATAGACTTGTCTTAAGGCAAGACAGGGAACCGGGTGCTTGAGGGCGAGAGCGAGGGCCGGCGAGGACTCCCAACAAGATCCCAACGTGAGCGACAGTCTGAGGGACAGTGCCTGCGCCTCCGCCTGTGCCTGTGGAGTGGTTGGTCCCGAGAGCGAGAGCGGCGTGTTGAGCGGGTGGCGTCCCTGCCGGGCCGGCCCCGGCCGCACAGGAGGCGGGCCGTGCTCGTGCTCGCGCGCGTGCCCGTGCGCGTGCTCGTGCGGCCCGGGCCCCCGCTGTTATATAAACGACTCGCGGTCGTCGGCCGCCGATGAGTTGCCCGACGAGGCGCCGCAGATGTGCATCTCGATGTCGAGCAGCCGCTGGTCCACCTCCCAGCGCTGCTGCGACAGCTTGGCCGACAGCGAGGCGTTCTCAGTCTGCACCCGCGCCAGCTGCTCCTGCAGCTGCTGGATCTTGGCCCGCAGCGCCGCCTCGCCCGTCTCGTCCTGCAGCTGCAGCTGCGCCTGCGGCTGCGGCACAAGGCTGCCCGCCCTGGAGGTCGAGCGCGACTGCGGCTGCAGCACCATCGAGTTGCACGAGGCATTCCCTGCGGGCCAGAGAGGTCAGGGGTCGAGAGGCCAAAGACTGTAGGGACCGCGATAGGGACAGCTTCAATTCCCCCCAACATGGTCGTGCGGGGCGCGGGGCGGCAGCCTACCTGGCGTGGCGTAGGGCTGTGAGCCGGGGCCGGAGCAGGGCACCGGGTGGGGCGCAGCTTCGGATGACGGCTGGCTCGAGTTTGCACTGCTTGGGGAATCGACGTTGCGGAGGTGAGGAGGCAGTGACCTGAGAGGCAGAGGATCAGTTAGTAGTGTTATCAAAAGCACTGGTAAAACAGAGGTGGGATACCTTTCCTTGGAGTGTTAAGGCAAAGCCTTTAAGAGGTGAAAAGTCCTGCCTTTGTTTTACCACTCAAGCTTAACCAGACCAGGACATCACATATATTCATACACAAGCATGGAAGTGTGACAACGTACGACTTTTACTCTTCTATTACGCGCAGCATGGACGACTTCCTTGGACTAATAATCATTCGAAGTACAAAAGGCACAGTTCTGTGTATCTATCATAAATTCCTCGTCGCGGCAGTGACAAGGAATTAGCAACGGCATTCAAATCGTAAAATTCAACTAAAATATTTTCGCCAAAATTACTATTGTCTTTTTTTTACAGTGCGAAATCCCGCCCTTGCAAGGCGCGGAATAGCACGCATACACACACATGCTTCTTGACAAAACTCAACTCATTACGTCTGACACTGATGCAAAAAGCTCATGCACATTGATCCAAGCGCCACAAGAAAGCGAATCCTTTTCCTCATTACAAACAAAGCTCCATCAAAATTTTGGTGCGCATACTAGTATGCTTATACCAAGTGGGCATCTTGACATTGCTAAGAACAGGATGACAAAAAGAAATTCCCAGAGCCGCTCTGATGCGGTGCGGCAGGGCAGAAGCATGTCATGTGTATGGTGGGGGGCACGAACCGTCCGACGCCTGCGAGGGGAGCCAGGGGCGGAGCCAGGGGCCTGCCGCCGGGACCGGGGCCAGAGCCGGACATTAACCTGACGGTGGCGAGCGGCGAGTGGCTGGGGCTGAACATGGAGTTGGCCGCGGTGGAGGTGACGAGCGGCTCCACGGGCGAGATCCACATCTCTTCCAGCGGGACGCGGCCCCGCGACTCCACCAGGCCCGGCGTGGACTGCGACCGGCCGAGCGCCACTGCCAAGCACACACAACAGCTGTCACCATGTTTCTGCCGGCAATGGACCATTTGCAAGACAAAAAGTATGCACTCAAATTTAGCTTAAGAAATAGCAAAGATTGAAGGAAACCCCTGTTGAGGATACTCCGCGCTCCGCTCAGCTCACCCTTCTCCAGCGGCGCCTTCTTGTACTTCTCCAGTCTCTTGACGGCGATGGCCTCCAGCCGCACCCTGGCCGCCGGGTACTCCTTGAGGACGTCCCACATGTCCTTCTTACTGAGCACAAAGAGGTCGCTGTAGCCGACAGAGCGCACGCTCGCCGTCCGCCGGTTGCCTGAAAAGCCCCCCAAAAAATGTAAATGAGAAAAACATAAAACCTACTGACAGATACCTAGGATTTGTAACGCTGATGAATAGGCGGCCGTCCAGACTTTTGGCGTCATGGTAAAAACATCAGTAGCGTACCTGCAGTGCCCATGTTGAGAATAGAAATCTCTCCGAAGTATGAGCCAGCCTTGAGCGTCGCCAGTACTGTGTTCCCATTGTCTGCCACGACCTGAAGCCGCCCCCTATTCACTATGTACATCTCCTTGCCGACCTCTCCTGTAAAACAAAACAAAATGAAAAAACCTCGGCAAAAAAGAAGGGTCTCTGTCTGGATTTGCCTCTGTGTGAGAATGGAAGAAAGGGTGGGGGTAAGGACCGTCTAGGTCTGCACTCATGCACAGTAGTCGCCTCGCAGAAAAAATGCAATACCCGCCTAAAAGAAAAAAGAATATTCTAGACTTGGACGCGGGGCGGGGGCGCCGATACACGTTAAGAGGTCATGCCATGCCCACAGCGACGGGGGAAGAAGGCAGGCGGGGCAGCGGTGGCAAAAGAAAAGGAAATGAAGAGATCTTTTTTGCCTTTCATCTTGTGCTGACCGTGGGAGTAATGGACGTCACCGGGCAGGGCGCGGGTGGGGTGGGGTGGGGCGGGGCAGGGTGGGGCGGGGCGGGGTGTGGTAGGGCGGGTTGGGGCGGGGCCGGGCGGGGCGAGACGCGCCTTTAGGCTCGTTTTATATAGAAGAGCAATAAACGTCCAGCCAGCCCCGTTTTCAAATTCACGACCTCTGCAAAGAGATTCCTAGAAGTGTTTGCAAAAAGAAGGCGTGAGGGGCGCAAAGAGAGAAGAAGAGTGAAGTGAGACGGAGGGAGGAAGAGAGGGAGAAGAGAAGAGGCCACGATCAAACAGCATCCCCCTCTCCCATACCGAGGCCCGAGGCGCTGTTGCGTTTCGCAAACAAGCCGCTTACCTTTTCTACAAATGTAGTCCCCGGGGGAGAAGAGCACGGGCCTCAGCCGGAGGACGAGCTCGCACAAGAAGCCCGCCTCCGTGTTTTGGAAGATCTCTACCCTCTTGAGCGTGTCCAGATGGACATTGATGGCGATCTCCGCCTTCAGCTTGTCTGTAAAAATGCATGATAACCGGGGGGCGCGGTCAAGACGGCACTGTGTACGTACACGCTACGTAACTCTGAGCATACAGCGTCCTATAACGTCAGCAGCGTTACCTGGCAGACAGCTGACAGCCCTCTCCTCGTCCGAGCACTTCTGGGTCAACCACAGGTAGTCGAACCACTTGATGACCTTGACCTGCAGCGACCCCGGCACCCGCCGCATCCGCATGTACGTCTTCACTCCGTCCAGTTTCGCTGCAACCAGGAAACAAAGCACTTTTGTCAAACATCGCGCGACGAGAAATATACGAAAAATATACAAGGTTAGCGTACATGGAAATACAAGAGTGAAACAACAAATGGTGTAGCCAGAGATAAGGGTATGAGCTGGTGCGGCAACACTGACACACTAGGGTGATTGGAGTACCAACATTGCCGCTGCGTCGCAAGGCCGGGCCGGCCTCGACGGCTCGACCTTAACAGCCATACCCACCCCAGCCGCCCGCCCCGCCCCACCTCCCCTCACCCCACCCCGCCCGTGAGGCCGTTCAACGCCACCCCGCTCCGGCACCAGCGACGCGGCCAGGGTGTTGTATCAACATGGAAACATGTATAATTGGCCTGGTGAGTTTATGCAAACTCGATACTTCGGACAAGGATGGGAGGCGAGCGGGCAGGACAGGCAAGGGAGCAGGGTGCGCGGCGCGCTCCGGCAGAGGGAGAGAGCGAGAGTCAGAGAGAGACAGACAGAGAGAGCGAGGGAGAGCGCCGGTGGAGAAAACAGCGGGGGCTGAAAATAAAAGCGGATTGGAGGATGGAGAAGACACTACTTGTGTGCAGGTTGCAGGCGGCGGCAGCGGCGCCTTACTTCGCCCCGCCTCGTCTCACGCCGCCGTTACTTCTCGCTACGTCTAATTCCCGCGGCGACGGACCGCACCTCCTTTACAGCCCCCACCACGCCCCGCCCCGCCTCGCCCCGCCCCACCCTACAATGTTTATGCCCCCACGCCCTGCAAAATTTCAATTCATCATTTCCCTACACTTTATGTCTCTGCGCGGAGCAGTAAAAGCGCGAGCGGCGCGGCGCGGCGCGGCCCGCCCGCGCGCTGGCTTATCACGCGCCTAGACTCCCCGCCCCGCCCCGCCTCGCCCCGCCCTGCCCCGCCCTGCCCCCGCCCTGCCCCGCCCCATCACGGCCCAACTGGCGCGCGGAGCTGCGAGAGGATCGCCGCGGCGCGGCATTACGGTGGAGATGGTGTCGCTCAGAGTTTGCCCCTGCGCCCCCCCCCCTTTTTTTCACACTACCTGGGGTCTGATGCACTGCGACTGTCTAACGACACGCAAGACACGCGGTTGTAACAGCAGGAGTGGCTCGCAAGCGCTACAGATCACAACCGCTACAGGTCACAAGCGCTACAGCTCGCTAACGCTACGGGTCGCAATAAGCGCTACGAGTCACAAGCGCTACAGCTCGGTAGCGCTACGGGTCACAAGCGCTACAGCGAGAATCCGCGCGTTAGGCGGAGCCGAGCCGAGCCGAGCTAAACCTTGAAAAATTACGCACGTGGCGTGAAAACATGGAAAATTTTTGCGACAGTAAACCTCCCGAGGGAGGTTGCGGTTCCCGCCAGGCACAGGGCTTTTACCCCCCGTGGCAGCCAACTACTTCGGTGTTCTTATGGGAACCGGTGCTTTTCTGGCCGCGATCCTGTCGCGCAATTCGACAGATTTGATCCCCGTACTGTCAGATTTAGTCGTACGGTGGTTAACCGAACTGCCCTGTCCCCAGAGCATGGAATAGCTATTTTTGGAGCCAGATTCTAGGACTTATGACCCCACGACCGACCACCAGTCGTGGGCATGGGACGGAACTTCCTGGCAACCCGCTGTCGCTACCAGTGAAGAACCTACCTGGGTTTGAACCAGGCCCCATGTGCCGAGTCTCACAGACACCCCACGGCTTTCGCGGCACCACTAGACCACTAGACCGTCGGCTATTCCACGAGGGAGCTCGGTTGAAATGGGGGGCTTGAATTCCACTCTCCAAATTGTTGTCCTCAGAAAAATTAAATGTGTTGGTAAGATTCGAACCTCCGTCCTGCGACTCTCCGCGCGGACACTATGCCGGCACGGCTACGACGCCACGGTACCAGAAGCCGGACCACTAGGAGTCATGCTGCGCGAGAAGCCACAGTCACCGAAGAAACGAACCCGGTGTCATGAGTGCGCCTGCTCTCCGGTCAGTGCTGGGCCGGCCGCGTAGCGTCATTGGTATCGACGCTGCTCATAGCACTGGGCGGGATGTGGTTCAAAAACCGCGTAAGTTTTTTTCTTTTTATTATTTTTTTTTGTTCGGACCAAGTGCTCTTTCCAGCTATACCTGACCTACGTCCGTAACAGCGTAAAATAAATGATGAAAAATATTTTCCACGAGGCCGGGGTGACACGCACCCGCGCGTGCGACGCTGAGTAAGAGAAACCAACTATTGTCGGTGGCCCTCTTCATAAATATTTTCGCACCTCCCTAAACTGCGAGAAAGCGACCATTTAGCGTCAGGTAAAGCACACACACAGTAGCGGGCGTTGATAATGGC
Organism: Frankliniella intonsa; assembly: GCA_033675135.1. Lineage (NCBI taxonomy): Eukaryota > Metazoa > Arthropoda > Insecta > Thysanoptera > Thripidae > Frankliniella > Frankliniella intonsa. The sequence goes on along the minus strand of CM066249.1, from coordinate 8,633,850 downwards.
AGCCCCGCGGTGCGGTGGCGGTGTACGGTGTACGAGGCGAGGCGCGGTGCGTTGGCGGCACGGTTCGGTACGGTACGGTACGGGTCGAGGCGGACTTAGCGAAACGCATTTGCGAAGGAGCGTCGCGCAATACTGCTGTTGTTCTTTGGTGTGATAGTCGCACAGCGGCGCCCCATCCCATCCCGCACCACGTCGCACGTCCCGCTAACTTGGAGGAACGAAACCCCTGCCGGGAAGACGCACAGGAAACCGAGAGTGTCAATTTTCGCATTGGTACAGTCGTCCATTCAAGTGTGTGAAATTACTGAGAAAGTTCACATATTTGAGTATACGATATATTTTCTGGGCGTTTTGAAGCCTGGACAACAACATATCAAAATCTTGCGGAATGATTTTTTTTAACGTTCCTTTTACGCCCTGCCAGCCCTACCCCTGCGGGCCTACAGAGAGGCGCTCGCCGGCCGGGCCGGGCCGGGATAGAGTGCTGCTAATACACTCATCGTTCGCGACGGGAAATTCACGTTATCGGGCAGCAGTCTTGTATTTACAGAGAAAACAAGAGGATAGCGCCGCGCCGGCGTGCGGCTGCGTGGGCGGGGCGGTGCGGGCGGGCGGGGCGGGGTGGGGCGGGGTGGGGCGGGGCGGAAGTGACTCTGCGGTGTCTGCCCCTGCCCGGAGGGAGTTGCGTCCGCGCCACCCCCACCCCCGGTCCCTCCTTCGCCTTGAGCAGCAGCGCGCCCCGCTACCACCCTCCCCTCGGCCCTTGTCCTCCCGCCGGCGGCGTGGTGGGGACATGGGTGTACAAGGCACGGCACTAGTCGAGCAAGGCGGTGGCGCCAGACCAGACCACGAGGTGTGGGTGGGTGGGCTTGAGCAGCAAACCCAAAGGGTTCATCTGGCCCGGGCCGGGCACGGGGCGGCATGCATGGAGGTACGCCCCGCCTGGCCACGCCCCCGCCCCGCCCCGCCCCGTACCCGCACCGCCCGGCCCGACCTGGTCTCTCGACTGCATCGCCCCGCCTATAGGCGCGCCTCCACCCCCACCCCACCCCGGTGGCACCACTGTGGCCGTTGCACTCGCCCAATTTGGCCCCGGGCCATGCGCCGGTGTGGGGCAGGGCGGGGCGGGGCGGGGCGGGGCGGGGCGGTCCCATCCTGGTCGTCCCATGCAGATCATACGCAACCACCCCCAACCCAACACCTCCGCCTATCGCCCACAGCCGCCCCGCCCCGCCCCGCCCCGTGCTCCTGGAGTGTGCCGCACTGCGCATGGACCGCTGCACCGCAGTCTGATTGCCGAGCTCTAGGCCCCAGGCCCGGCCCCGCCCCGCCGCGCCGCGCCGCGACAAGCGACCAGCATACAGATAACGCCAACACGCCGCGGTGGCGCGGGCCGCGCCGTCCCGTCTAGCCTCGTCTCCTCGCCACCAGAACATAAGCGGACTGGCGCGCGGGAGCGTAGCGACTCGCAGCCGAGCCGCCCGCGCCCGCCCCGCCCCGTCCCGTCCCAGCCCCTATTGTTTGCGCTGCTGTTATAATTTCTCTTTAAGCCGCGACCGTGGCCCGCACCGGAGGCATGGGACCACCTTCCTAACTCCCTCCCCTTTCCTCTATGAGAGTTTCTCTCTCTCTCTCTCTCTCTCTCTCTCTCTCTCTCTCTCTCTCTCTCTCTCTCTCCCTCTCTCTCCCTTTCACGCACTCAAACACGCCACTCTCTACCGCCCCCTTCTCCCTCCCTCTCTCTCTCCCCCATCCGCTCACTACGCAGCCGGCCCGGGTGGTAATAGTAATTATCATCGTTTTAACAACGGCGGTGGGGATAGGGATAGGGTGCGTCAGCAGCGCCCCCCTGCCCCCGCCCCCCCCCCCCTCCCCGCGGCCAGGACATCAGAAACAACAACTCTGCGCGCGCGCGTGCTCGGCCCGCCGTCACTGCTGCTGCTGCAGTATGCGAATGAGAAATCAGCCTTGCAAATCAGCGGTCCCGTCCCGTCCCGCCCCGCGCCGCCCCGCGCCGCCCCGCGCCGTCGCCCGGGTCGAGGCCGGGGGCGCGCGTGCCCTATCTCAGGTGGGTGTTGTGGCCACGCGCGTGTTCACACGTACGGCGTACACGGCGTGGGGCGGGGCGGGGCAGGGCGGGGCGGGGCGGTGGAGCTAGCATCTCTACTCCTCTACATAAACTACACTCGGCTACACACCGCAATGCCAAGAAAGTGCCTATTTAAAATAGAAAACACGAATTTTGATGCACATTTCGGGACAAGGACAGTAACGTGTTACGCAGTAACATACGGCTTAAGGTAAAGCAAAAAAAAATCAAAAAACTTTTATTTTGTTATTTGCGGCAGGTCCTGTCCCGAGGGAAGAAATAGCACCTGCCTGAATACAATAACGAAATAAAAAGCGAAGAGCACAGCAGCAGCCCGCGGGAGAGCCGTTCTATCGGATTGACAGCGACAGTGGTGTATGGCACCGAAGCCCCTCCCCTCCCCACCCCGCCCCGCTACGGGTCTGCCAGGACGGATGATGGGGAGGGACAGAGGCAAAGCCGGCTCTGAAAATTAAGTGGGTCGTTTCACTCACAGCCGTGCAGCGTGAAGGAGGAATAGGGCCGGACCAGAAGATAAAGCCAGGGCGGGACAGGACAGGGCGACATTGTTTTAGATCGCGAAATCCCCACTGCAGAGTTTGCTTTCATACCCGTCGTAAGCCGCGTGTAGAAAGCATTTTTGAGATCAGAAAACGAGAGCATGAAATAATTATGAGGACCGGACAGAGAGAAATTAAGTTTCCAACTAACTGAGGAGGGGGACCGTCTTTCTCTTTTTTTATGTCGTCGCTCTTTCCTTTTTTTATTTATTCTTGGCGTGGCGTAAAACGGCCAGAATCCCAAGTTGGCTTTGCAAGAGGGAGAGATACAGGCAGGGAGGAGGGGGGATCAGAACGGGTGGGTGGATAGCCTTGCGCGTGGTGGGGGCGGCGGGCCGGCGGGGGCGGCGGGGGCGGCATGCTGCGCTGCCGCTTCTCCGCTGCCAGCCGCCGTATCCCGTATCCATCCCGTCGCTCTGCTCTGCCCACCCGCAGAGCTTTCTTTTGAAGGGTCGGAAGGGTGTCCCGTCCCGGAGCATCTCCGCGGCCAAAGCCAAATCAAACACAGCGACGCGCCGTCACCGCGAGTCGGTCCGGTCCGTGGTCGGGCATGAGGCGGGCAGGGCTGCCCCGGGGCGACCCAGCCGGGCGCCCCTCCCCGCCACGCCCCGCCGGTCTGGTAACAAGCCCGGGTCGGGGCGCGGGACCCTGAGAATCATAACCGCCCTCTTGGCAGTGAGCAGCATGGCCCTCCGACCCGTCCCGACCGAACCGAACCGAACACAGCCTCCCGGCCTGCCCCGCCCGGCCCCGCCGGCGGAGCCCCAACACCAACCAGCTTTCCGGGCTTAATTTACGAGCAGCCTCGCCAAACGTACCGGGTGGGGACCCCACCCCGTCACACCCCGCGCCTCACCGCGCCGCGCCGCGCCGGGGGCCGGCTAGCTTCCGCCGCGCCGACCGGCCGGGCCGGATCTCCCCACACTCTTCCCCGGCAGCGGTGGCCAGGCCAGGCCCTCTCCCTGATCCATCAACCCCTCCCCGTCCTGCAGGGCTGGGGGGGGGGGGGGGCTACCAGCAGCAGCCCCCCCCCCTCCTGCTTCCCCCCGAGCCCCTCTCAATTGAAGTGAGAGTAATTTGATTGTGCGCCCGAGTCCCGTCCGGCATTTCCCTCGCAGACGCATTGAGTGTCCGGGCGGGGCGGGGCGAGGCGGGGCGGGGCGAGGCGGGGCGGGTAGCCTACAGCTGTATCGTGGCAGTGTGTAGCTGGGCCTGGCGGAGGTGTGCAAAGCTAGCCGCCCCGCCCCGCCCCGCCCCGCCGGCACTGCCCTGGGGACCGACAAGCACGAGCCTCGACCAGCCCCGGCCCGGCAGGGCAAACGCAGTGAGAGCAACTGACACAGTCTTCAGCGAAGAGTCTTCAACACTTTACGCTGAATTTATTAAAAAAAAGACAAAAAAAAAAAAAAAAAAAAAAAAAAAATTCTAACGCTAACGCGTTAAACGGCCCCCTAGGTTTTAACACTTTTCATAAAATGAGGAAGAATTTAAAATTATTCAGGGAAAACTAGTTGTGAGAGCCAAATCATGAATTTTATCCGCCGCACATCTGCCCTATAAAATTTTGCCCTGCGGGCCACTCATCAACAACGCCGGCTTGATGTCCACTCGACAAAAGAAGGTCGGCGGCTGACGCGTCCACCTCGCGACTTTAACTCTTTATATTAGGAGAACGAAATGTTAGACAGTCGAAATGAATGTGTAAATATCAGTTCTGGACCTGCGGAAATCGTTTTGCAAAGTTTCACGTAGGTTCGTTGAGAATGAACAAAATTGATTCGTAAAATGGTTTACGTAAACATACACGTAGATGTACACCATTTCACGAATCAGTTTTGTTCCTTCTCGCTATATTGAAGTCAAACTTTGCAAAACAGTTTCCGCAGATATAAAACTAATTTTTACCCATTCAGTTCGCCTTGTCAACGTTTCGATAATTTTAAACAATGATTTAAAGTCGCGAGGTGGACGCATCAGCTCCCGACCGCGGCGGGAGGCGTGGCTGGGACTTCCACTCGACAAAAGAAGGCCGGTCGCTCGGCGGCTCACGCGTCCACTACACGACTTAAAATACTTGAACAGTTTTAAATTAGTAAATAAAGTAAAAGGATGCTGCAGGCGTTTAGCATACAACTATGAAAGCCTTCACGCAGTAACATACGGACACATGGGCGAACTAATTTAAACCATTTACTGAAAACATGAACTTAGGAATAAATCTTAGGTTGGCGGTATTGTTAGAAGCCCCGCCCACTTTCAAATAAAATTATTGGAAGGCGGAATTACAGTCCCAGCCAACAATCAGGAGCCGCGGCTGGCAGCTAGTGGTCGCGTTTGAAACTATCCTGCTGGTCCATCCTTTTGCACGGCGCGAAACTGCTGCGATTCTGACGTGACCACTCCCGCCTAGAAACTTTTGGACATCGAGGTACAAAGCAACAAGTGATCTTTTTCATTGGTCGGGAAAAACCGCGAAATAATTTTATTGGTCAGAGCCTTCCCCGACCCGGCTCGGCCTTGCTGCTCCGCTCGTAATCACCATAGAAACAGCGAATGCAAACTTAATTTATTCAAATTTGGCCGGACAGTTTGACACTAAACGTATTTCAAAAAATTCCTAATTTTTCGCAGTATTTTTCATTCAAATTTGATGGGAATCGTATAGACACAACCGGCTGCGGCCATAAGGGGCAATCGTCAAGAATAAAAAACTCACTGGCGAAAGCAATAGGCACCCCTAACGGGGGCCTAAAAAACAACAGCATAATAAGAAAAGACATGTCTTTTATAAAGTTCGGGGCGAACGCCTGTCATGGGCCAGGTAGGCAACCCGAACACACTCGAGCGCACCGCCCAGAGTGCTTGCGCCTGAACCGAATAGCCAGCGAGTGCGCAGCGCGAGCGCCTGTGATGGGTTAGGTAGGCAACCCGAACATACCCGAGCGCCCCCGTTGCCTACCTCCACGGCGCTAGCGCCTGTCGGATAGGCAGCTGGACCGCAGGGACGCTCGGCGAGTCCACAGTTTGCCTACCTCCACGGCGTTCGCCTTCCCCCGCCGCGCCGCACGGTGCGGATCTGCCATCGCCCCATCGGCACAGTGTTCGTCCGGCCCCCGGCCCCGGCCTGGCCGCTCGTCAACATCAACAACAGAAGCGCTGACCTGACCCAGAGCGCACGGCGCGCCCCACTGCCCGCCTGAGTGATGATGATGATCGGTGGTGATGTGTGCGGGCGGGGCGGGGCGCGGCGGGGCGGGGCGGGGCGGGGCGGTGGAGGGGCCCGTAATGCCGCTGCTCATTTCGCAAGGACGCCCGCAGCGCGCGCGATTGTGATGATTCGAAAAGCACGACAGAGCAGCGCCGGAGCACGAACGGGTAGGCAGGCGACATCTGAGGAGAGGGGGTCTTTTGGTGAGTCGCCTGACAGGTAGGCAATTCGGCCACTGTATTCAGGCAACGTGACACCCCTCCCCTGCTCTTTCCGCAGCCAGACCTAAACCCGCGCCTGCAGTCCGGGCGAGTGCGAGGCGGGGCCCTAAACATTATTTCCACCGCACAACGCATCTGTTCTGAAGTTTTCAAAGCGCGGGAGAGCGGTGGTCCAACTGAGTCGACGACCCCACACCCGGCCCAGCCCGGGCCCAGTTCAACTCCCGTTCACCCGCAGGCAGCGGAGCAGCCCCCTCACCTTCCCCCGCCCGCTGCCGCCCCGGGCGCACCGCCCGAGCGCCCTACAGCGAGCACAATTATGTGGATATTTGTTGGCAATTATTAATGATTCTCAAAGCCGCGGGATGCATGCGGTGCCCTCCGCTCCGCGCCCCCTCACCTCCCCCGCCCCCCCACCTAAACATAGCGTATAAAAGGGTCCGGCCCGCGGGCGTCCTTCACTATAGCCTCGAGTCACACAGAAAAATTATGGTAGCAGTACACAGTACGGCTTGCACAGAGAGGCAGGCATAAAATCATAGTCGAGACACCAATATTGCGGTTTCGCAACGACTTTTGGTGGTTTCAACCACAATAAAGTAGTAACGTACTAACCATGACTTTATGGTTGCGTCCCTGCAAGCAAGCTGTGCGAGGGGCTGCTGCAAAAAAAAATGGAAAAAGATTGGAGTGACTTTGGCGCGAGCATTAATTAACATTAGTGTCGGTATGGCGTGCTGGGAGCCAAACTGTAGGGGGAGGCAGGCTCGGCGGGGGACGGGGACACCGTGTAAGAGGAGAGAAGGGGCCCGGATGGTGGAGGGAAGGGGGGAAGGAGGGGAAGGGAGGGGAGGAGAGGGGAGTAGAGGGGAGGAGAGGGGAGTGTAGGGGAGGGGCAGTGATTGGCTCGGTCGGGGCCGGGGACCAGGCTCGTCTTTGTTGGCCACCGCACCGCACCGTTATACTGTGGCCATGAAAGAGCCGGGCAGGGCCCGCCCCGCCCCGCCCCGCCCCGCACTGGACCGGGCCGGACGATGTAATCCTTCATTTACGGTCAAAAAGCCCGCGACTCGTATCGGCGGCTATCAGCGCCCGCCACATGCGTCGCGGAAGGTCGACGTGGCGCGAGCAGAAGAGTGCGCCGGTGGCGTCGTCCTGAGCGTCGTCCTGGGCGTCGTCCTGGACGCCCTCACCGGGGGTCTCACCGGCCAATCCAACAGCCCCGCGGCCCAGCCCGGCCCGGCCCACGCGGCTCGGCAATATCTCCCGAGATATATCAGCCATGATTTATAGGGGGCGAAATACGGGAATGTGTTATTGCCAACTGACTTGGCAACCCCGAGCTGGGCAGGACGGCGCCTCCTCCTCCGTCGCTCTCCGTCGGCCTGTCCCGCCCTCAGGCAGGGAGGGTAAGAGGGGGGCGGGGCAGGGCGGCGGGGGCATCACCACCACCCCGCCGGCCAGCCCGGGGGCAACGAGTCGGTAGGGGCTCGGCCCAGCCCGGACCACACAGCAGCCTCTGCTGCTAGTGTTGCCCTCAAACGCTATGAGGTATAAGGTGTTTACAACACGCAACACGCTCATTTTCAGGCAAAAGACAAACTGGAAAAAAATTGTAGCTGAAAAAAAAAAAATTACTCTGGCGAGAGTTTACATCTTTTTCATTCTACCTCACCTGTCAAAGCCTTACATTACAAGGCATTTGCCGCGGTGCAATACTGCAATATACTTTGTAATACGAAACTGGTTCATCAAAAAGTTTGCTAACACCTAGCAGTCTGCCCGGGGCCTGGGGGCGATGGAGCTGCGCTGCCCTGCCCGTCCACAACCTGACCCTCCTCCACCCGCGGCGACCTCCACTCTCTGCAGTGAACCTTGACCCCGCCGGAGCGCCGTCGGGCAGGCTATATATGTCCCGCGGTTAGGGGTGGGGTGGCTGAGTATGGACCGGGTATAGACGGGCTCTGGCCAGGTGGAGGAGGTGGGGTGGAACAGAGCGGAGCGGAGTTTGCACAGCGCAGCGCAGCGCCACCGCATAGCGCCCATAGCGCCGCAGCGGACCCCCCCCCTCTCCCACCCCCCGGCAGGGCCGCGACCAGAGAGAACAGCAGCAGCCGGAGCCCGGCCGAGCCGAGCAAGGGTCGATGGCGGATCAGCTCCACGTTATATACATTTGGATCGTCATTGCTTCAAGCGGCCCGACCAACAGAAGCAGCAGGAAGCAGACCCAGCGCAGCGCTCCTGATGGTATGCAGCAGCAGAAGCATTCCCCTCAAGCACTGTCTCCAGTCGCCCCGCTGCGTAACCACATCTTATTTTTTTTGTGTTGGGAGGGGAGGGGGGCGAGCGCTCCAAAAAAATAAGAGAGTCTAGGACGATGCGACAGGGTGGGGGGTGGGAGGAGAGGATCGGGACGGTCGGGTCAGGACACGCAAAACGCTCCGGCGAGGATCACTGCACTGGGGGAGGAGAAATGAATGGTGGAGATTCCGTTGCCTGTGCCAAAGCTCCAGATGAACGTAGGTCATTGCTCTGGCGGCCCGACCGAGAAAAGAGGAGAAAGGGATAGGAGGGAGAAAGAGAGAGAGAGAAGGGCCCAGGCCCCACAGTCGTAAAGAAAGGGGGTAGGGGAGGGGTGGCACAGTGTGCTGCAGCGGTAGGGTAGGGGTGGGCGGGGAGGACCCGGCTCGGCGGGAGCCCTAGACTCTAGACTCAGCTGGGGCTTCTGGAGGCGCTGGCCACCGCGTGCGCGTGGCCCGGACATTCAATCCAGTCCATCTAGAGTCAAATTTCATCTTTTAAAAAAAAAACCGCGAAAGCTGGCGGCAAGCTGGCGGAGGGTCCTTTGGTTATAGGGATGGGTAGAGTCCAAAACATTTTTATTTTCAATGTCACAAAAGCGTCAAAAATTTTTCGTTTCGAAATAAGAAAAGGTCATAACGACAATGTTCCGCACTCGAATCAGGCCACGCCGCGGGGCGAGACATCAGCCAGCAAGCGTGGCATCGGCCGACCGATATCGGTTTCGTTTCCCCCAATTGACATTCGATCGGCCGACATTTATAACAAATGCCAATATATAGACTCCTCACGCGCAAAGGCGCGTTCAATCGCTCGCTTTGCATTGGAAATATATACAGAAGATAGCTTCGGGAAATCACTGCACTGCGCGACGCCTCAGGGGGAGTAGGTGCGGTGGAGGGGCGATGGCGATGGCGAGGGTGGGGGGGGGGGGGATGAACGCCCGCCGTGCAGCGCTGGTGGTGGAGAACGAGGACCGGGAGGGGGAGGCGTTAAAGAGACCGTCGGATGGAATGGCAGCGGCAGGGCTGGAGGGGCGGGGCGGGGCGGAGCGGGCTGCTGTTGCCGGCTGGTTATTTTCGCGACATATCTTTCTCGTCATCGCGCGCGGCGTGGCGTAGCGTGGCGTGGCGCGGCGGGGCGCGGCGGGGCGTGGCGGGGCGGGGTGGGGGTGGGGCGCCGCGCCGCTTGTCCTAGCGCGACACACCCGGCCCAGCCCAGCCCCTGCAGCCCGGGCGCATTCCACGCGGAGGGGAGGGGGGGGGGGCGTGGTGGATGCTCTGCGCTTGATGGGGTGGCTGACACCACGCTCCGCCACGCCACGCCCCCAAGGCACCACCAACAGAACATGGTTTTCTCATCTCTGCGCCGTAGGAGGGGATGCAGTGTCGGCTCGAAAAACTGCTCACACAAGATATACTTTTTTTGGGCGTTTTGAAGCCTGGGCAGCAACATATCGAAAGCATACAAACATTTTCGAGTTTAACCTTGAAAAATTACGTACGTGCTCTGCACGGGCGTGGCGTGAAAACATGGAAAATTTTTGCGACAGTAAACCTCCCGAAGGAGGTTGCGGTTCCCGCCAGGCACAGGGCTTTTACCCCCCGTGGCAGCCAGCTACTTCGGTGTTCTTATGGGAACCGGTGCTTTTCTGACTGCGATCCTGTCGCGCAATTCGACAGATTTGATCCCCGTACTGCCAGATTTAGTCGTACGGTGGTTAACCGAACTGCCCTGTCCCCAGGGCATGGAATAGCTATTTTTGGAGCCAGATTCTAGGACTTATGACCCCACGACCGACCACCAGTCGTGGGCATGAGACGGAACTTCCTGGCAACCCGCTGTCGCTACCAGTGAAGAACCTACCTGGGTTTGAACCAGGCCCCATGTGCCGAGTCTCACAGACACCCCACGGCTTTCGCGGCACCACTAGACCACTAGACCGTCGGCTATTCCACGAGGAAGCTCGGTTGAAATGGGGGGTTTGAATTCCACTCCAAGTTGTCCTCAGAAAAATTAAAGTTTTGGCTAAGATTCGAACCTTTGTTCTGCCACTCTCCGGGCGGACACTATGCCGGCACGGCTACGTCGCCACGGTACCAGTGGTCGGGCCACTAGGAGGCATGCTGCGCGAAAAGCCACAGTCACCGAAGAAACGAACCCGGTGTCATCAGCACGTCTGCTCTCCGTGCGCTGCTAGGCCGGCCGCGTAGCGTCATTGGTATCGACACGACACTGCTCATAGAACTAGGTGGGCAGTAGTTCAAAAACCGCGGATATTTTTTTATTATTATTTTTTTTCTTTGGACAGCTGGTTGTTTGCGAATGTTGCGGCGCTCGGTAACCACCCCCTCCTACTAACAGGTCTTTCCGTGACCGTAATCGTGCTCCGGTCAGGAGGTCAGCTCAGCTCCGTCCAGTCGGAGTTTCCTGTCGAAATGCTCTCCGTGATCAGGCTGAGCGGGAGCGGGAGCGGGAGGGGGAAGGGTGACCCCTGGAATGTTATGCAGCCCGGCCCGGCAGAGGAGGAAACTCGGTACCCTCCCCTCCCCGCCTCGATGCAGTGCGTCAGCGTCTAGCCCGCCCAACAATATCCGGCTGCTCAGCTCCCAGGACTCGTCTCGTCTCCTCTCAGGGTTCGGCACGGTCCGGCGCGGCGTGGCGTGGCAGGGCGCGGCACGGCCGGCGGAGATCGGACCAACAGACCCACACGAGCAACTTCACCCAATAAGCTGCGCGCGCTCTTCGAAGACGGAAAGGCATGGGAGAGGTGGGGTAGAGCAGAAGAGGGGACGAGGACGAGGAAGACGAGGGGAGGGGGGGGGGGAGCACGGGGACAAGCAGAGCGCAAACCCGCGCAGAGAACGCCTCCCCGCGCCCCGCCCCACCCCGCCACGCCCGTCACGCCCCCCTCTGCGGGCGGGGCGGGGCTGGGCGGGGTGGGGCTCCTGCCTTGGCATCCTCGGCGCGGCGCGCGGCTCCTGTCAGCAAGTTTAAGGCATGCCGGTCCCTTTTAGCCAACGGCCAGAGCCGTCAGGGGCGGAGCAGGGGGGACGGGCTGGGGGGGGGGGGGGTCTCTCTAAGTCCACACCGCCGCAGCGGGCGGTAGCGCTGCGGGTCGTGGAAGGGGGGGGGGGGTAGGGGGCGGAGGGTCCTTGTCAGGTGAGATGTTGGCCCAGGACCTCGCAACCTGAAGAGGGGATAACGAGGGACACCCCCTTCTCCTTCCCCTCCCCTCCCCCTCCCCCGTCGCCTCAAGGTGGGGTTGACATCGCGGCGTCATGATTCGTGGTAGGCCAATAGGGGACCGCGAGGCGAGGGGGATGGGGTACCGAACGATATTTGCGGTAGGAAGCCTGAGGGGTGGGGGGACAGTGTGAAGCAAGGATCGTCTTCACTTGAAATTAGATCAATTTTCACAGAGGAAACCACGTGGCGGGGGCGTGAGGTATGCGCTCCGCTCTCGCCGCGGCCTAGGACTGCGACACGACGACTACGGCATAACCTCCTTACTCCTCACTCACCCCCCGCCTGCCTCTCGCCCGCGATACAGCACACAGCTTCCACTTCGGCAAACATGTTCTGCCGCTGCGCTGCGATTTTGTTTCCGGCTAGATAAATATTAGGATACTTGCCGCGTATTGACCTGGCCCGGTCGGGCCTTTGCTATGCAAAGGCAGCGCTCGCTCGCCCGCTCGGTGCGCGCTGGGACTGGGACTGGGACCCGAGCCCGTGCCCGTTCCAATCAGCCCCCGGGCGAACGAATAGCACTGTGGAAATCTTTCACCACCGCTGGTCGGAAAATTACACACAGGTTGCCAGGCGTATTCAGCGATCATGAAAGGCGCGGGGAAGGTTTTTTTCGACATCGCAATGATATGCCAGTCACTGATGTACCGCGACGCGATCGAGGGGTCGTCTCGTTAGGGTACCCGCGCAGGAGTACAGCAGAAGTTCTCGCCTTAGATGACGCAGTGCGCTCTGCAAGTTCCGCCCGTTTTATTCGTCACCGTTTCAATTATTCCTCCCCTCCCCTCCCCAGCGCGTGCACGGGAGGGGCGGTGCAGCCGCGCCCCTTCCCCAGCTCCATCCCCCTCCCGACCCGGCCCCCCCAGCTGGTCCCCCCCTGCCGGAACGGCAGGAAAATGACGGCACGCCATGGATTTCATTCAATTTACGGGCAATCCGAGGATTTGGGGGATCCACCTCCGCGAGGGGTTCTCTCTCCCTCTCCCTTACTCCCTCTCTCTCTCTCTCTCTCGTTCCACGCTCTTCAGTCCTCGCTGCCTCCGCACCGCCAACCTGACTAGTTTAGACGAGGAAGATAGGGAGAGAAAGCAAGAGCGAGAGAGAGGGAGAGAGAGGGGGTCGGAGGAGGGGGGCGCAAAGATGGCGGCAGGGGGTTGTCTATACCGCCGCGGGGCTGGGCCGGGCCGACATGTGCTCCACACATGTCCCCACGCCTCCCGAAACGGTCAGACGGGGCACTAAAAGATCGGTTACGGCCTCCCCGCCCAGGTTCATGAAAAAAGCACCACGTTTCGCCGGTCAAGTTGTTTCCGCTCCGTTGCTGCGCGCGGCGGGGGTGGTAGCAGTGCTGGGGGCGGGGTGGGAAGAGTCAAGTTTTAGTGGACCTGCAGGGCGTCGGTCAGGGGAAGGGGTGGCAGGGGAGGGGGCTGCGGCGTCTCCGGCTCCGCTGCTCCCTCCCCCTCCCACACACACACGCACACAGCCACACAGACGCCCGCGCAATAAAGGCGCGGTGCAGGGCTTATCTTCGAAGTTACAATTTGACATGATTTTGTCGGTCATGTCGTATCTGTCATAGTTTTTGAGATATGGACAATTTCGTGGCATTTCGTGAACCTGTTTTCAGAGCTCTATATCTCAAAAAATTTCCCTGGGCGCGGCGGAGTGGGGTGGAGCGCGCCGGGGCGCGTCCTTGTGGACGCAACGAGCCACTTTGTCTCCACGCTCGGTGAGTGATGGAGCAGCAGGCCGGCCGGCTGGCCTGGGCAGCGAGCGGGGCGGGTGGGGCGGGGCGGGGTGGGGCGGGGCGGGGTGGGGCGGGGCGGGGGTGAGAGCGTGGGCGTGGCGGGGGCAGCTGGGGAGAGGCCCGGGGCCGGCCCGGCCCGCCCCCGCCCCGGCTTCAGGGGGTGACCCAGTTCTGCTGTCGAGGCATCAGCTTTATCCATCTTTGTCAACGTCCACAGGTTGGCCAATCAGTATGTATGCAGCAGGACGCACGCCGCGCCCCGGCCCGACCCGGCTCATCGTCCGCCTGACTCACATTTTGCCCCAAACCGAAACTTGATAGCTCAGGGACAACTATTAAATCATGGTAAAGACAGCAATATTCGGATATCGTAACCACTGCTGTCTCGACCATTATTTTATTTTCTGATGTCCGTAAACACGCCATACGCCATGCGATGGTCCCTACAACTTCTGGCCTCTGTGTTCGCGGAGGCCGTAGTGTTCTCCCTTTACGATTGTGCTGCCGCCCCCCTCCCGACGCACATCACCAGCTCCCCTCCCACCTCCCTTTCACGACTTTCACACTTTCCTCCTGCGCCGTTGTCACCCCGTCGCGCCGCGCACGGCCATGCTCGCCTCCCGTCACATTCTTTCTCCGCCCTCCTCCTCCCCGCCCCCGCCGTCGTTGACCTACCCCTTCCTGTCCAGGCGGCCACGCCGCGCCGCGGGAGACACTCACCTTGAAACTCCTTCCTCGCCATGCTGACGCTGGTCACGATGTTGGCCACGTGCCCGAGCACCGTAGCGAAGAGGAGCAGGCCGAAGAGCAGCTGTCCTATCACGAACATGTACTCTCCTTTGGAGCGAGGTCTGGGAAGGTCTCCTGGAAAACGAGAAGAGAAAGAAAAATCATCAGACGTCAGCCTGGCTTGGCTCGGCGCGATGAGGTTAATTTGCTCGGGGAGCAGGGACCCGGCCTGGGAGAGGAGAGGACAGGAGAGGAGGGGAGGGGAGGAGATAGGAGAGGGGTCTTCATTTCACTCAATAATTTCATAACTCCCGCGCGGCGCGGCGCGGTGCGCATTGCCCCGGCGTCCGTATCTCTCCACCTCGCGGCCTCCCTTCATAAACGACCCTCGCCCCGCTATCTGCCGGTGGGGTTGGGTGGGATGGGGGTGGGGGTGCGGGTGGGGTGGGGGGCGCTGGCCATGTCTCAGCAACAGGTTGACTGTCACTGCGGAGCGCGCGGGCAGGGCGAGGCGGAGCGGGGAGGGCCTTGCGCCCCCACCCCGCGTCCCCACCAGGTCGTCCTGTACTCCGCGGGGCTCGGTTTTGGGGGGCTGCTGTCCTCCAACCTCCCCGCCGCCTATCGGCTGGTGCCCCCTTCCCTTCCCCACTGGTGCTTCAGGGCCTAATAACGGCATCTGGAGGGCCTGGGAAGGGCAGGGCAGGCCAGGGCAGGGGTGCAGGACGGGCCTGCCTGGAGGGTCTAATCGGTCTAAAGGCCGCCCTGCCCTGCCCCGCCCCGGCCGAGCCCCAAAGCGCAAATGATCAGCAGAGGGGATGTAGGGGGTGGGCGTGGCGCCGGGGCGGGGCGGGGCGGGGCGGGGCGGGGCGGGGCGGGGCTGGGCTGCGACGGGCGGCGATAAGGGGCGGAGCAGGACGGCAGGGCGGGGCCCACCCCGCCTCGAGCTACGATACATCCATCGTGGTCGCGGAGAAGGAGAGACCGACGACCTTCTTTCGCTGTGCCAGCTCCGTTCCCTCTATCGGGCTGGCCTGCGAGCGGGGTGGGGTGGGGCGGGGCGGGGCGGGGCGGGGCGGGCAGCTCCTTACCTATGGTGGTGAGCGCGAGCGTGCACCAGTAGTAGCTCTGCAGGTATTGCTTGACAACATCGCCGCTGTCGTGGTCCCCGAACACCCAGTTCTTGCTGCCGAAACCGTTGTTCTTGTAAACTATGTGGTAGAGGCAGCCGTTCCAGTGGAAGATGACTAGAAGGTAGTGTATTAGGCTGCGCAAAATGAGGGGAAAATTGTGAGCAAGAGGTTTAGGCATGCAGACAATAATCATTTTTCCCGGAACATTTTGTTCTCTATGCTTCGTGAAAGGCCGTGTCCATAAAGGCTTACCTGGTGGACCGAAAGAGATTTGGGTAATTTGTGTGCCTCTCTGTTCGATCCATAAAAGCCCAGAAGCGATAAATCTTGACCAGGCGAAACCCTCGGAGCACAGAGTTGAAGCCAATGGAGAGGTACAGGAAGTCTAGCGGCAGCAAACACAAGCAGTCTATGTAGAAGGTGGTGGAGTTCATGTAGTGCTGCCGCAGCTTTCCCGCGTCGGTCTGCAGCACCCCGTCCTCCAGGTATCCGGTCCGGAAGTGGAACACGATGTCCGCCACGTACAGGAAGTCGGCGAGGTAGTCGAGGCAGAACCACACCACGATCGTCTCGCCTGCGAAAGACGGAGGAAACAAGAAACTAAATATAAAAAAAATACATGTCTTGTTTATTTAATGGTCACATAAGGAGGCTCAACCCCAGTGCTCTGGACCGGCCGGCCGGCCGGCACTGCCAGGAAAACAAAGCCGCTTCAACAAAGTTTATGGCTGAACTTGGTCCAGCCAGGGTGCGGGGCGGAGCGGGCCACCATTGTAACGGCATGGCACGCAACGACAACACCGACTCATGTGAGCGGCGGGGCGGGGCGAGGCGGGGCGGGCCGCCTGACCAGGCCACCCCGCCCCGCCCCGCCCGGCTCCAGGCTTTTATTCGAGTCCGGCCCGGTCCGGCCCGGCCCCGGGGCCGCCGAGGTAAAGTTATTCCGCCCGGGCCATTTCCATGAGCGGCACATTTTCTATTCCGCATTTATTTCTGCGTTTATTTTGCCGTGAATTGCAAATACCGTTACGTACACTGTCGAGCATGTTATTACGATGGGAAGTAGCGGGGTTAAGTGGCGCACCTTGTTCTTTGGCGATAACGCGTAGCTCTCCCCTCATGGCTTTAAGGTAATACCGCGCTCAAACACAGTGTTATTCCAAGAAAAGTTGGCAAATAAAATTAACCGAAGGCACAGGAATGAAAGGGGCTGGAGTCGGCAAGACGTACGATCGCGGACGGCATTTACAAATATCTCTAACATGCAGGAGTAATAGTGCAGAGCGTTTGTACTCACGGTTTATTTCTTGGAACGCAAAGCGGTAGATTATAACCCAGAAGTTGTAGAGGAAGGCCAGCGAGACAACCATGGACCAGTAGTAGCAGAGCCGGCCCGCAGGGTCGAACACGAAGGACCACGAAGGCCCTGGGTGCAGCCCCGCCCGCCCGGGCCCCCGCGCTGCCGCCGCCGCGCTGCCGCGCCCGCGGACCTGGATGCCGCCGTAGTTGACGTTGGCGTGCGCCAGCGAGCCCCTCGGCAGCAGCGCCGTCCCCGAGCCCATGGCGCCGCCGCCATGGCCCGACATGACCCGCGAGTCGCCCATCGTCGAGCCCGTCATGCTCGTGACGGCGGCGGGCAGCTTGAGCCTCCCGCGCAGCTCCCGCCGCCGCGCCTTCCGTGACAGGTCCAGCTCCGAGGCCGTGGCCGCGCGGTTCACGTAACTCGCCGCCAGCGAGTCGCGGGACGACGAGAAGTACCTCTGCGGGACAGATAGAACAGATCATCGTCAACGATGTCATCGTCATCAACGGTAAGGTCGTCATCGTTAGATAGTGCCGTCGTCACCAGTGTCATCATCGTCACCGTCATCAACGCCTCCTCGCCTCTCACCTGGTGCTGGCGCTGCCTCCCGCCGACGCCCAGCCTGCATCCCACCAGGTCGAGCAGGCTCTGCCTGCTGACGGAGCGCGCCTGCGGGTGCGGGCCGTAGGGGTAGGGCCCGGGGTAGGGCCTGCTCAGGCCGCCGCCCAGGCCGCCGAAGCCCCCCAGCCCGGCCAGCCCCGGGACGCTCTCGGCCGAGCTCTTGTGGTGCGCCACGGGGCTGCAGCGGTCCGGCCCCCCGCCGCCCATCCGCACGCCCCCGCTGGTGATGATGCCTGCGGCGAACAGAGAGAGACACACACACACATTTTACTCGGCGTTTACTTTTTTTTTTCGGAGCGTCGCGTCCCCGGGATCGGGAACCAGGCGGCGACCCGGCCACCCCCTTCCGCTGTGCTTTGTGTCCGAGGAGGGTGGGCCGGGGGCGGGCCAGGGGGACCAGGGGCGGCGTTCCACCTCAGCGCCGCGCTCTGAAAGGCGCCCTCATTGCCACCTCTTCACGGGGCGCCAATCCAATTAATTAGAACGCATGGCAGGTGCAAATTATCCCCGCTTGTGTAACGGGATGTGTCTGCAGGTCTCCCTTCCAGAAAGGTACGGTGGGACGGAAACAGAGGGAGAGAGAGAGAGAGAGTGAGAGAGACCGAAAGTGAGGGATGGCAAGAGAGAATGGCGCAGAGAAAATGAAAAAATACGATTTCACGAAATCCTGGTAGGCACGAAGTATGTTTTGGTTTCATCAGAGTTTTTGGTGGATGGTCTATGTAGAAATTGAGTTAAAAATATCCAACCAATTTATTAAAAATATTGATTTTTTTTTCTCCGAGTGTTTGATTAGCGACATAAGATTAGGTCACAAGCCAAATTTGTACTCGTTTCCTTAAACGACTTAGAAGATTGGTTCTCAGTAAGGAAATGTCCGATCAGCTTGATTTTTGAACTATAGGCTCGTTGTGCAATTAGCGTTCGAACACTGAATTCACATTTTTATTCTGACGTGTTCTTTCAGTTTTCAGTTTTTAAATTACTGTACATGATTTGAATCAACAGGTCCCCAGCCACGGTCCTCCTCCCCCTCTCCTGCGTACCGCGCAGAGGGGCCGAGCCGAGCACCTGCAACAATACCGATTGGGCTCGGCTCCCCTTCTGAACTGGCACTATCCTGGGGGGTAGGCAACCCGAGGGGGGCGCCGCGATAGACAGAACGGAGCGCGTTTGGGGTGGGAGTGCGTAGTCCTAGGCTAGAATCTCCACTCGACAAAAGAAGGCCGATGGCTCGGCGGCTAGCGCGTCCACCTCGCGACTTTAACTCTTCATATTAGGTGAACGAAATGTTGGGCAGTCGAAATGAATATGTAATTATCAGTTTTGGACCTGCGGAAATCGTTTTGAAAAGTTTCACGTAGGTTCGTCGGGAAGGGAAAAAAGTGATTCGTAAAATGGTTTACGTAAAGATACACGTAGATGTAAACCAGTTTTGTTCCTTCTCGCGAGATTGAAGTCAAACTTTGCAAAACGATTTCCGCAGATATAAAACTAATATTTCCGCATTCAGTTCAGCTTGTCAACGTTTTGGTGATTTTAAACAATGAGTTAAAGTCGCGAGGTGGACGCCGTCAGCGACCGGCCGTGGCGGCATTACAGTCCTAGCCAACAATCAGGAGCCGCGGCGGGCAGCTAGTGGTCACGTTCAAAACTGTCCTCGCGGTGCATCCTTTTGCACGGCGCGAAACAGCAACGATTCTGACGTGACCACTCCCTCCTTCGAGACTTTTGGACATCGAGGTACAAAGCAACAGGCGATGCTTTTCATTGGTTGAAAATAACCGCGAAATGTTGTTATTGGTTAGAGCTTTCCCCGACCCGGCTCGGCCCGGCTCGGCTTCCCTTTCCACGTCTGTTTTTCCGTGACAAGTCGAGCATTACCATAGAAACGGAGATTTTAAATTCAAATTTCTCAAAATTGGCCACCAACTTTTGGATGGAATTGCAGCAGTGAACTCAGGAGATTTAGTTCTACCTCTCTGCCAACTCTTATCAAAATCGTATAGAAAATTTCGGTTTTGCATAAGGGGCCGTGCTAATAAAAAAAAAAATGGGATCCTGAGACAAATCCATAAGGCTACTTCGTGCCTAAAAAAAATATATACACTCTAGAAAATCTACGTGTGTACAAATGTACTTCCATGCTTGCAGGTGGGTAAATAATTTTTCAAACACTTCTTCTACAAGCCCGAGCAAGAACGGGTGACCCATATCATCATCGAGAGACACGTAGAAAAAACGAGAGAGCAAACAAATGTCCTTATTACACGCTCTTTCATATCCAAGCAAATGCATGATTGTGAGCCCCATTCATTGCGTTTCATTTTGCAGCGCCTCACTCGAGCCCGCCGGGCGGACTGCTTTGGGCGGCCTCCCGTTTAGCTGCATATCACATCCACACACCGCCCTTGTTAATGGCCGCCCCGGGGCAGGAGGGCCGGGCCGATATCAAAATTCTATTTCAGTCGCGGGCCAGGCCGGGCCGGGCCGGGCCGGGCCGGTGGTCCCACGTGCACGGGCCTGCCCGCGCGAATTAACGTCCAGTAATGCAAACCATGAGAGCGAAGTGGTAAGGAGAGGGGGGCCACGTGTACAGTAGGAAGTCCGTTACCGCGCGCCAAAATATGCGAGTGAGCCGAGCCATAGCGGTTTCACTCTGTACCGTTTACGGAATCCATAAGGATTACACCGCAGGCACATTACTGCTCCACATCCACAGGTCCCCTAACATGCGCACTGGCGGGGACCAGTGCCTGTATGTGTGTGCGCGCGCGCGCGCAGCTGATGTTAGGTAGATGCGCAGCTGGCATCAGCATCCGCAGCAGACAGCCTAGTCCGATTAGATGGCAGCGGTTAGGACGTGTCGACGGAGCGCAGTACGCGACTCCTGAGCGCCTGCCAACTAGGCAACATGCAGACAGGCAGACAGCCGTGCTCTCGGCGTCGGCCTACCTTCCCGGCGCTCGCAGCGGCCCGGGCCGGGACGTAGGTCACAAGCGGCGTTTAGAAGTACTTGCGGCCTTTGAAGTCACTAGGGCGTGTGGGGCGGGGCGGTGCGGGCGGGGCAGCAGGAGCAGAAGCTGCCACAGCAGCGCTACAGCTCGGTAGCGCGCAGCTCTGCTCTGCACCGCAGGCCAGGCCAGGCCAGGCCCGAGCTACCTCATATGCCTGGCATGCTGCTTTTCATTTCTCACCGCCCCCGCCCCACCCGCATGGAAAATTTTTGGCATGTGGCCGCAAACCTCGCGGCGGTTGCGGGGGCAGGCGGCTGAGGGTAGTGGCTCACAAGCGCTACAGATCACAGCCGCTACAGGTCATGGGAAGCGCTACAGCTCGCTAACGCTACGGGTCGCAAGCGCTACGAGTCACAAGCGCTACAGCTGTCGGTAGCGCTACGGGTTCACAAGCGCTACAGCGAGAAAACCTATTTTAGGCGGAGCCGAGCTGAGCCGAACTACGACCGACCACCATTACGCGTGGCGTGAAAACATGGAAAATTTTGCGACAGTAAACCTCCCGAAGGAGGTTGCGGTTCGCCAGTGAAGCACACCTGGCGTTTTACCCCCGTGGCAGCCAACTACTCGGCTGTTCTTATGGGAACCGGTGCTTTCTGGCCGCGATCCTGTCGCGCAATTCGACAGATTTGATCCTGTTGAAATTTGGGGCGTACGGTGGTTAACTCAACTTGTTGTCCCCAGAAAAATGGAATAGCTATTTTTGGAGATTCGATACCTCCGTGGGACTTATGACTCTCCGCGCGGACACCAGTCGACATGGGCATGGGACGGAACTTCCTGGCAAGCCCGCTGTCGCTACCAGTGAAAGAACCTACCTGGGTTTGAACCGGGCCCCATGAGTGCCGAGTCTCTCCGGTCACGGCTTTCGCGGCACCACTAGACTCAGACGTCGGCTATTCCAGCACTGGAGCTCGGTTGAAATGGGGCAAAACTTTCAAATTGTTGTCCTTTTCAGAAAAATTAAATGTTTCGGTAAGATTCGAACCTCCGTCCTGCGGACTCTCGCGCGGACACTATGCCGGTGGCGGCTACGACACCACGGTACAGATGCCGGACCACCGAGGCTCGCTGAGTCATGCTGCGCGAAGCCACAGTCACCGAAGAAACGAACCCGGTGTCATGAGTGCGCCTGCTCTCCGGCCAGTGCTGGGCCGGCCGCGTCGCGTCATTGGTATCGACGCTGCTCATAGCACTGGGCGGGAAGAGGTTCAAAAACCGCGTAAGTTTTTTTCTTTTTATTATTTTTTTTTTGTTCGGACCAAGTGCTCTTTCCAGCTATACCGTCTTTGTGACTTGGGCAACTGCAAAAAAGGCACTGAAAAGAGCACTTGGTCGAAACAAAAAAAAATTAACAAGAAAAAAAAATTACGAACCACTGCCCACCTAGTGCTATACCAATGACGCGACGCGGCCGGCCCAGCACTGGCCGGAGAGCAGGCGCACTCATGACACCGGGTTCGTTTCTTCAGTGACTGTGGCTTCTCGCGCAGCATGACTCCTAGTGGTCCGGCTTCTGGTACCGTGGCGTCGTAGCCGTGCCGGCATAGTGTCCGCGCGGAGAGTCGCAAGACGGAGGTTCGAATCTTACCGAAACACTTAATTTTTCTGAGGACAACAATTTGGAGAGTGGAATTCAAGCCCCCCATTTCAACCGAGCTCCCTCGTGGAATAGCCGACGGTCTAGTGGTCTAGTGGTGCCGCGAAAGCCGTGGGGTGTCTGTGAGACTCGGCACATGGGGCCTGGTTCAAACGCCAGGTAGGTTCTTCACTGGTAGCGACAGCGGGTTGCCAGGAAGTTCCGTCCCGTGCCCACGACTGGTGGTCGGTCGTGGGGTCATAAGTCCTAGAATCTGGCTCCAAAATAGCTATTCCATGCTCTGGGGACAGGGCAGTTCGGTTAACCACCGTACGACTAAATCTGACAGTACGGGGATCAAATCTGTCGAATTGCGCGACAGGATCGCGGCCAGAAAAGCACCGGTTCCCATAAGAACACCGAAGTAGTTGGCTGCCACGGGGTAAAAGCCCTGTGCCTGGCGGGAACCGCAACCTCCTTCGGGAGGTTTACTGTCGCAAAAATTTTCCATGTTTTCACGCCACGTGCGTAATTTTTCAAGGTTTAGCTCGGCTCGGCTCGGCTCCGCCTAACGCGCGGTTTCTCGCTGTAGCGCTTGTGACCCGTAGCGCTACCGAGCTGTAGCGCTTGTGACTCGTAGCGCTTGCGACCCGTAGCGTTAGCGAGCTGTAGCGCTTGTGACCTGTAGCGGTTGTGATCTGTAGCGCTTGTGAGCCACTACTCCCGGGCCGCCCCCGCCCCCGCCCCGCCGCGGCCTCGCGGCCACATGCCTGAACAGCACATGCGGGTGGGGGCGGGGGCGGTGAGAAATGAAAAGCAGCATGCCAGGCATATGAGGTAGCCCGGGCCTGGCCTGGCCTGGCCTGCGGTGCAGAGCAGAGCTGCGCCGGGCCGCGGGCAGCGCTGTGGGCAGCTTCTGCTCCTGCTGCCCCGCCCGCACCGCCCCGCCCCACACGCCCTAGTGACTTCAAAGGCCGCAAGTACTTCTAAACGCCGCCAGGCCGCGCGTCGGGCAGAGTGTTGGCACGGGCTGCTCCAATACCCCGCGCGCCCGAAACCAGCCTGTCGCAGGAAATGTACCAACGCTATGGAAATCCTAGCAGCGTGCGGCGAATGTGCGAGTTCCTCGGGAACACGCTCTTAGCCATTGTAAGCCAGTTTACTTTGATCTACGTTGAATATGGGATTGTGTTAAGCGCAACGCGTTCGCTTGTGCCGAGAAAGGTCTTTCTTGGGTGCGATGCGATTTTCCTCGTCTGCCGCGAGAGTACTCCGCGGGGCCGGGCCGGGCCGGGCCGGCCGCCGCCAGGGCTCACCTCCCTCATACATTTCTCTCGTCTCTCCTCGGCGGATCTGATTGCACCAGAAGACTATCCCAGGGAGAGAGAGCCGAGCCGAGCCGAGACGAGCGCCTTGAGAGCCTAGCCTACACTCGACTGTTATTACTCTCCGCGAAGTGAATCGATCGCCTTGAGAACCTCTCGAGAGGAGACCCCCGCCCCGCCCCGCCCCGCCCCGCTACTCCACGAACCCAATGCCACATTCCGTCTCGCGACGGAATCTGGATTAAATTTTTATTTCTTTCTTCGGAGGAAAAGAAAGCGGGTTATTTTGTGTTCTATATAGTACAAGGCATAGCCTTCGTGGTACAAACATGCAGCCTTGGGGGAAAAGTCACGTTTTAAAATGGATGCCTTATTGAACTTGTTAATCTGTGCCGGAGCCAAATGTTTTACTGACAAAGCAAAAGCCACAACCCGTTGCTAATCAGCATGCCATCCCAGTGGCCGGGGCGGGGGCGCCCGCCGTGCCGGCCCGGCCCGGCCCGGGGCTATGCAAATAGGCGATAAATAATTTCGCGCTTTCTCCACCTTGGAGATGAGGCCGGGCCGGGCCGGGCCGGGCGAGACCGGACCAAGTCCAGTGGGGTCCGGCCCGACCCTTCGCTGGGCTGGGCCGCTGCTCGGCGCGTATTCCTGAGGCGAGGCGTTCCCACCCCACCCTGCCCCACCCCACCCCGCCCCACCACACTCCCTCGCCCGCCCAGGGACGAGTGGCCTGAGCCTATGTGGCGTGGCTAGGGGAAGAGTACTTGCAAGAGAGACTCGTAAACCTAGGAAGGTTTACATCCTCAAAGCAGAGAATAGTAAACGTTTAGACTGTAGAAACCGACACGGAACACGGATTCTTATTTTGGACGGAGTAAGAGCCACAAAAAAGAGCCAACAAAAATTTCAGAGTTACGTATAGTCCTTATAAGCGCGCAGCTCTGCTACAGTCAAACGACGGAGACGCGGCGGGGCGGGGCGGGGCGGGGCGGGGCGGGGCGGGGCGGGGCTGGGCGGGGCGGGCCGTGGTTTACCACCCCCGCTTCCCTCCGCGACGCACGCCGCGCCACGCCACGCCCCGCCCCCCGGAGACCACGGTCAGCTCCCCCCGGCTGCCCCAGGTAGTGGGCCGGGCCGGGCCGGGCCGGGCCGCCTCCGTGCGCAGCATGAACAAGGAGGAGCTCGTGGTCGGGGCGGCCCGCTCGGCCCGCCCAGCCTCTCTGATTTAACAAAACCTTGATGAGGAGCCTAGCGCGTCAGTACTCAGGCGGGCTTACTACCGGGGAGCACTGTGGCCGCATCAAATCAGAGCACAAAAAAAAACGGAACTGTTAAAAAGATAATAACCGCGAGTTCTATTTTTTTGTATGGCAGACACAATGATTTGGTGAATGGCTATGATCTTTCGAGTCGTTTACAAGGTCGAGAGCGCGGCGAACAACCAGCAGCTGCTTAAAACCTAAAACCTGAGTTCACGAAAAGCCGCGGAAAGCATTGCTGATATCCTACCATTTTGACCATTTCGCAAAATGTAAGAAGAAAATTTCTCTTCAAAAGAAAACAAGATTTGAGTCCCGCTTCCTTGAAATAGTTTCCAGAATATCCTCTCCCCGCAGCAGGGTGGGAGATGAGGGTGCTCGGCTGAGTAGCTGCAACTTCCACCTCGGTCTTGTAAAATTCAACCAAATTCGTAATGAATATTTGATGGGCACGCAACGCAGGGCGCAGGGAGGCGCGCGGTAGAAAGAGGGCAGGGCTCGGCCGAGGAGACTTCCACCAAGGGGCACCCGTTCCTTACCACCTCCCCCTCCCCTCGCACCCCTTATCCTCCGCTTTCTTCTTCTTTTTGTTTTTGTATTCTACTCCTTCTCGTATCAAGCGACCGCATCCTCCGAGCCTCCTCCTGGGAAGGGTAGGGGGTGGGGGCGTGTAACATTTGCTCATCAGGTTACTACGGTCCTGCCAGCCACGCCGCACCACGCCACGCCACGCAGCCAGCAGTGGCCCAGGAAACGCCCTAACGAGTCAAGCTGCTCGCTGGTGGGCGGGGCGCGGGGCGGGGCGCGGGGCGGGGCGCGGGGCGGGGCGCGGGGCGGGGCGCGGGGCGGGGCGCCTGCGTGCTGCTGCTTGCCCTCACTGTCAGGCAGTGCACCCGAGACCGAGCCGAGCAGCAGCGACCGCGTTTTAAAAACGAGGTAGAACTGTGTGGATCGCTAAAGCTGAGCGCGCGCGGGGCGGGGCGGGGCAGGGCGGGGCGGCTGAGTGCGACTCGTTACGCGGCCGCAAAGTGTGAAAGGCGGAAAAGGGGTCACGTGCCGCCGGAGCGCTTGGTTCAAAAAACAAAAAAAGAGACAAGGGTCTACTGAAACGAACTTCCTTTATACGCTGAATGTAAGTCACACAAATGGAATCCAGGCCGACACGATAACGATGAACAAAACCGCTTTACCGTGAGGAACATCACTTTCCTGAAAAGGACATAGAGCTGAGCCGGAGAAAGAAAAAAATCTCCTACTTGCCAGCGATTTGTATGTCGTGGGCGAGAGATAGAGGGAGGAGCCGGGAGGGAGGAGGGGAGAGGAGGGGAGTGGGGTGGTCCAGCTCCTTTCCACCGCGCCGCAAGACAAGTGTGTTGGAGGGTGGCCTACCTAACGGGGGCAGGGGCGGCGTGCAGCAGTAAAGGACCATTACCATGAATTACCCCGTCATTACGCGCTGCGGGTGCGGGGCGGGGGTGGGGGCGGACGACGGCGGAGCGGCCGTGCATCGGCCCGTGAACGTACAATCTCCCGGGCACCCAATCCACGGATTCGCGTCCTTTTAGCCGAGCCCGGCGCGGCCCGGCGCGGCCCGGCCCCAGTGACGCCGGTGGCGTGTCGTGTCACCCCCCCCCCCCCTCCTCCCGCTGGTCTCCGATCGCTCCAATCATTTCCCAATAAATGCCTCACAGCAATAACGGAATAAACGACCGGCTCCGTACAGTGTAACGCCGCCGGCGCGCGGCGCGGAGCGGACTACACTGTCAGCGACTGGCTGCGAAGGAGGACAGCAGGGTACTGAAGGGGAGATAGAGAGAGATAGAGAGATAGATGGGTGGATGGGGGCGAGACGGGTAGGGAGCACGAGACCCGCAGATCAAAAGAATGTAATCCCGGAGACGGTCTAATCTCAAATCCGCGCGTCTTTCGCTCACACCGGCGAGCAAAACAAACTGACTTGGTAAATCTAATTTGTGTAGTGGAGGGTATAGGAGAGGAGAGGAGAGGCGAGATAGGGGGGTGGAGTGCGCCTCCACAACAAAACGTACAGCAGCGTCCCGGTAGCATCACGGGGGCGGGGGGCGGGAGGGGGGGGGGCATACGGACGCGGATGCGCGTGGCAGCGTCAGTGTACTTTTCGCGCCCCGCCCGGCCCGGCCCGGCCCGGAGCTGCTTCGCCAGCCGCCGAGCTTTGCCAGCAGCGACAGCAGCAGCAGCAGCAGTGCTGCCAGTGTGCCTCTGATATTCAAATTGGAGCCCAATTGGATTTGCGTAGCATAAAAGACTCGCCGCGGGGGTGCCTCAGTGTGTACCCGTGCTGCGCGAGGCGGGGCGGGGCGGGGCGGGGCAGGGCGGGGCGGCACGGGGCGGGCCCGGTGCACCTCGCGCTGACGTTAATGCCATGGCGTGGGCGCCGGGGATGCGACAATCGACTTTGCCGTACCGCTTCTCAGACGCTCGTCGCAGTCCTGCAGGCTAGACATACGGGCGGACCTTACACACTCGTAAACTGCAGGCCAGACCTGCTGCCGCCCTGCTGCCGCCCTGCTGCCGCGCCCACAGCGTCAGGCGACCTGCTACGCGCGCGCGGACTGCCGCAACGCCACACACAAAACGACCCCTCGCAAGCCACGGCGCCGGAAGTTAGTGTTTCCTTTTAATCCCGGCGCGAGTCACAAAACACTTGCCGCGCCAGCCGGCAGAGTGCGGGGCGGGCAGGGGCAGCGCAGGCGCAGGGAGCGGAGCGGACGTATGTCGGCCACAGCGACCCCTATAAAGCATACGCACTGGTAATATTGTTTTTCGTGCATGCCATTTGCGAGCGTGTTTTTGTGTGGGACAGAAAAAAAGGTTGTGGGTTTTGTGCCGCTGTAAAGGGGCGTGGGCGAGCCGCGGGCCGCGCGGGCGTGTCACCAGCGACCGCCCCGCCCTCCCCCGCAGCGTGTGTGCTGAGCCAGGGGTGGCGGTCGCTCACCAGGTCCGCCTGCCCCACCCCGCCCCACCCCGCCCCGCCCCGCCCGACCGCTTGACGTTCGCGGCATGCGCAGAGCCGCGGGGCGACAGGGCCGGGCGGGCTTACACTGCCGGAGAGGAGCGGGGCGGTGCGGGGCCGAGCAGGGGTGAAGGGGAGGTGGGTGGGGGGGAATTGTTGTGGCTTACACTTGCGAAGGTCGTCCTGCCCGGCAGCACGGCTAAAGCAATCCCAGAGTGCGCGGGTAAGCGGCGCAGCGGGGCGGGGGCGGGACAGGCTCAATGGTATCGAGTTACCCCCGAGCCGAGCTGAGCGCTGCCTAAGACGATGATTAGGCCCAAGTGAAAGCGGTGCGCCTACCCTCTTCCGGCTGCCTCGCCTCGCGCCGCTCTCACGCCCCCGTGCCGCCCCCGCGCCGCCCCCGCGCAGCACGTGCGCCTGGTCCGCGGGGCTTACATGGGCGGTGGCTTAGGCGGCATGCGGGGGGAGGGGGCAGCGGGGCAGCCGTGAGCAGACGGACGCGGGACTTTAAGGAAAAAGAAGGAAAATAACCACGTCAGCCCAGACGAGGATAGGCTTACCACCGGTCCGGCATTTTCAGGTTGTCCCTGAGCTAAACATACGGCGCTTGCAACAACCCTTTCAACTCGGCTGGCTGTGACCTCAAACCCCGCCCCCGCACCACATCGCCAGACCACGCCGCGCCACAGCCCTAAATTTGGCAGGGCCGTCTGTCGCTGTGAAATTATGTCTCTGCTTGAAAGGGAATCTATAAAGAGTGGTCGTAAATGGATCCTGCTTTTATTCCGACTCGAGTGTCGGCCGTAAAGAGCTTTAGTGGACCATGGCGGTCCTGCGCGCCCTGCTGGCTGCGTTCCCACCGAGGCCAGGCCGGGCGGGGCGGGGCGGGGCGGGGCGGGGCGGGCGGGGTGCGGCGGCGGCGGGCCAAGCCTCCCGGACAGGACACCACGACCAGGCTCTGCCTCACCTTCTCATTCAAAGCGTCCCGCTCCCGGACCGGAAGGCCTACGAGTCCTGGTATCTTCGTCCTGCTCGTCCTCAGCCCGCCCCCGCCGCGCCGCCGGCGGCGCTTCCACACGACCATTCTCCAGGGATGAAAGAAACTCGCCCCAAAACCCGACACCGTTTGAAGTCGCGAGGAGGCAGACGGCAGGCGGGCGGGGGCTGCGGGCGGGCGTCCAGTCCCGTCCAGGGCGTTGCGTCGTTTGCGGGCATGACAGGGGTCGCGAGGGTCGTACTTGGTCGATTGCGGGCAGGCCGTACCTGGATGGCCGATTCCGGGAAGCTGCGGGTGTATGTCACCTATCTCTGTCCGACCTGACGATTTCCCCGAAATCCGAAAAAGCGCTGTCCGACCTTGTTTACACGGATAAATTGCAGAAAATATATGTATCGCAGAGGATCAGGCCGGAGGATGCACCGGACTCGGGACTTAGACGGAAAACACTACGGGTGCCCTTTCTTGAGCGGAATTTTTTTAAGTGCCGGCTTGAAAATTTGTTCACACAAGTTATACCGGGTGTCCCAGAGAACACAGGGCAGTCAGTTGGGTTGCCTACGCACTGGCCGCAGGCGCTCTAGGGCGAGGGGAGGAGTGGGTGCCGTGGTAGGAGGCACCCGGCCGCTAGAGTCTCAGAGGAGGGGAGTAGTGTGACGGCCACCCGAGCAGGTGTGGAGGCGTAGGCACTAGGGTGGTCCTAGCGCACCCCACGGACCCGCGAGTTGCCCCTCGCGGCGTCGCGGGTCCTCCGAGGTGGATGTGCGACCTGCCCCGCGAGAGGCGCGAGTCCTCCGCGAGGTTGCTCATTCCCCACGGATGGGGTGGCCCGCGGGGGATGCGCGATCTCGCGGAGGACCTTGGCCTGTAGCGCGGTGCACGTCGCGGCTCCGTGAGGTGCGCTCCAGGACCACCCTAGTGCCTACGCCTCCACACCTGCTCGGGTGGCCGTCACACTACTCCCCTCTTCTGAGACTCTAGCGGCCGTGTGCCTCATACCACCGCCCCCCCCCCCTCGCCCTAGAGCCCCCGCGGCCAGTGCGTAGGCAACCCAACTGACTGCCCTGTGTTCTCTGGGACACCCGGTACTTTTATGGGCGTTTTGAAGCCTGGGTAACAACATATCGAAAGCTGGCGGAAAGTTTTTTTCAGTTCCAGTCAGAGTGTACCGGGCTCGGGACTTTACACGGGTAAATTGGAGAAGGTATGTGTATCAGAGATGATCGGGCCGGAGGATGCGCCGGAAAAATTGTACGCCACCTCAACTTTATAACTAAATAAAAGAAAAGAAAAACTGCAAAAATTGGGAGAACCCCTACCTTACTCGCACCGTGCGAGCCCCGCCGGCTTAACTTCGGAGTTCTGATGGGATCCGGTGTGTTCCCGGCGACCACCACCCCACGGGCACTAGATGTACTCTCCGAAGAGAGCCCCCGCTTAAGGCTGGTGGCCCGTCAGGCCCGCCGTACTACCCTATTTAAACAGCGCCTTGAAGCCGTAGGTAGCATTTCAGACCACAGACAAGGCACCACCGGACCGCTTGACCGGTCAGTGGGAGGTAGAAGAAAGACGATAGAGGGGAGAAAAGCAGAAAGAGAAGGTTTTTGCGGGAGACTAAGCGTGCGGCTGGTACACCTGCACTGACCGGCTCCCACTCCAGTCATGGAAGCGCTGTTTTAGGAGCCAGATTCTAGGACTTATGACCCCACGACCACCACAGCCGCGGGCACGGGATTGAACCCATGTGCCGAGTCTCACAGACACCCCGTTCGGTTTTCGTGGAGATCATTGTAACCACTAGACCGTCGGCGCTTCCACGAGGGAGCTCGGTTGAAATGGGGGGCTTGAATTCCACTCCAAGTTGTCATTGTCCTCAGAAAAATTAAATGTTGGGGGAAGATTTGAACCCGCGTTCAGCGGCTGTCCGGGCGGACACTATGCCGGCACGGCTACGACGCCACACTTCCAGATGCCGGACCCCAGGCGTGATGGTGCGAGAAGCCGCAGTCATACCGAAGAAACGAAGCCGGTGTCATCAGCACGCCTGCTCTCCCTGCGGCAAAAGGCCGGCCGCGTAGCGTCATTGGTATCGGCACTGGCTATTGCGCCAGGAGACGGTAGTTCAACACCCACCATTGTTTTTATTATTATTATTATTATTATTATTATTATTTTTTTTTTTTTTTTTTTTTTTGTTCCTGACAGTTTTGTGGTCGGATAGTAATAGGATTACGTTTATAATTTTATATGGTTATAATTTTGAGAAAAGCTAAGCGACGGAACAATTACAAACTGAAAGAAATCGGTTGGGATTCGAACGGCCATCCAGGTACGGCCTGCCCGCAATCGACCAAGTGCGACCCTGGCGACCCTTGTCATGCCCGCAAACGACCACGCGCCCCGTCCAGCACCCCGCGCAGCAGCAGCGACTGGGGCGGGGCGCGGGGCGGGCACGGAGAGGATTCTGGACGGGTCGTGACACCCCCACACGCGCCATATGGCGCGCTCGTGCGTGCGTGCGTGCGTGCGTGTGTCACACGTGCCGCGTGCGCGTCGGGCTGCGTGCTCCGCGGTACAGGACGGGGGTTACTACCGGCGTGCCGATGCCCTGCCTAACCCCTGTTCCCTCTGCGCGACCTATAAAACCCCATGCTCTATATCCACACGTAATCCAGAGAAAGGGGGTAGGGGAGAGGGAGAGAGACAGGGAGAGGGGGGGGAGGACACACTATAGGATCCTGGAGGCCTAAAATTGGCCATTTTTGTAGAAATCGGGCGTAAAGCAGACAGCCCCGGGGCCGCTTCTACATGGCGGCGCACACTGCGGCCGATCTGAGAAAAGGTGGACATAATTCAAAATTTCAACTTCATCTTTGCGCTGTTTTTTTATCGGAACTTGAATCTGCAATGTTCAAACCGTCTAAAAACCATTCGCATACAATTTTGCGCGCCCTAGAGCGGCTTCCGTGGGCCTCTGAAAACCTGAGTTTTCACAGGCTGCTACCGACGCGCGTGGCGACCATAACCTGTACACTTTTTGGAACCAATTAGACGGTACACAAGTCAACGACGACGAAAGACGACGCGGTACACATTTAGCTCGATTCTTTGTCTTTTCGAAACTACCAATCGCCAAGGAAATATCCAAAGTTAAGATATTCTAAATAATTTTTCCCCGAAGGTCTACAACTTACTGAGCGTCAGTAGAACTGCTGACTTTGAATTGAGATATAAAACGATTGCCGTCGATTGCCGTCTT
Source organism: Frankliniella intonsa (assembly GCA_033675135.1). Taxonomy (NCBI): domain Eukaryota; kingdom Metazoa; phylum Arthropoda; class Insecta; order Thysanoptera; family Thripidae; genus Frankliniella; species Frankliniella intonsa. The sequence goes on along the minus strand of CM066249.1, from coordinate 8,602,261 downwards.
GCCGCGCGTATCAAATTGAAGCTTGGACTTTAACGAATGCATTTTAACTTTGATCGCCTGCCGCAACCCGCCGCTTTAGCGGTCGTGAGTAAAAATCTGCGTGGCTGCAAGGTAGGTTGTCATGGCGGCGCCACGGACCCACCCAGACACAAACGAAATACTGAAAATATTGCGCTTTCGATCTTAACTTTTACAGGACATATTCTATCGGGTCGTTCTAAACGGTTTGACACGTCTCAACCTGTTAAAAATTGAAAAAAGTAATTTCGTTCCTTCATCAATCATCTAAAAACTCAACTCGATTAAATTACACTGGAAACCCAAGTGAATATTAGTTCGTACTCTTGGTCTCTCAGACTTGTCAATTTTCCTAGAAAATTCACACGTTTTAGTCGCCAAGTGTATGAATTCAAATTCACACACTTGCACATGTGTGACATTCACACACTTGGATTTTCAGTTTCTTTCATAAATGAAATCTACATGCCTTAAAACCACCAGGCACCAAATTTCATCAAATTCGACAGAGGGGTTCGCTCAGAATCAATTATGTCCACCTTTTCTCAGATCGGCCGCAGTGTGCGGCGGGTCGATGCCGCGGGTCGGGTCGGGCCGGGCCGGGCCGGATCGGATCGGATCACAGAGTGGAGGAGTTATTACGGCGCTGACAAGAGCGGGAGGAGTAGGCCAGAGGCGCGGGGCGGGGCGGGGCGGACGGCGGAGGAGAGTGCTTGATATCACCTTGCCCGCGGTGCTTGGCTGGCGCTGCGCACTGGGTCCGCCCCGCCCCGCCCCGCCCCGCCCCACCACGCCCCCACAATCAGAGATTTAACAGGTGCGCTCCGCTCCGCACCGCGCGGAGAAAGGTTCCGCGGCGCATTTAAAAAGTGCTGATCCGCCGCCACTGCTGCCGTTTCCCGTCCTCTCCCCACCCCATTACAATACTTGGCCGAATGGTAATTCAGATGAACCGGTAAATCTCTTGCCTTAATTATCGAATCGCGCTCTATGTTGTAAATTCCCAATTCTTCGCTCCCTATATATCGGTCCCCCACCCTTTTACCTCCACCCCCCGCTCCCTCCCTGATTTAATTTTAATTTATTTCCCCCAATTTCCAGATTACGTGCTGTTGTACAGCTGGAGCCGGACGTGTGTCGTCCAATCAGCTTTGTCATCACAGGGCACAGCATGGGCGCAAAAAGAGGAGAACACTCGCTCTTTGGCGGCGGATCGCAGGGTTTTAAAATAGTAGGCATTTTTGCACACTTTTGTTAAATAATACTCAACAAAGCAGGTTTACAGAATTAACGGAGCATAAAAGTAAGAATATGGTTTTCGGAAAAGTCTGCATATTGCTTTTAAATCAACACAAACTATTTTTTTAAAAAAAAGGTACATAAGAGCTAAAGTGTGTGTGTGTGTGTGTTTGTGTTGTTGTGAAGGGATGAGAGATGTGGCCGCTCCGCCCCGCCGCGCCGCGCCCGCTAACCACTGACACAGGCTCACCCGTGCCGCAGCGCGCGACCTCCAGCGGCGAAATCCCATTGCACTCTGCAGCCTGCAGCTCAGCGTACCGTGCTGTGCCGCCCGTGTGGCGGGGCGGGGCGGGGCGGGGCGGGGTGGGGCGGAGCGGGCGTGGTGGGTGCGCGCCACGAACCGACATGGTGCGGCGCATTTATCACACCGCCGCGCGTTCCTGAGTGAGCCGTAGCAGTGTGCTTTTATTGCGTTTTGCATAGCTGCACATTAAATGAAAAGTTGTGGCCTTTGAATAGGGGCTCAAATTAAATCAATTGCGCGAACTACGCATCATACGCATCATCACTAATGAGTGACATTAGGAACGCGTCGGCCGACGGGTCTGTTTCGCAATGTTTTTCGCGAGGTTACTTGATTTGGCCCGGGCTTGAGCAAGACCCGCCGCCGCGGCGTCTCGGTTAAAGAAGCAGTGGTTGTGGTTACGGCTCCCGCCCCGCCTCGCCCCGCCCGGCCCGCCATGGGGACCCGACCCACAACCACCGACAGCAATAATAACTTGATCTTTGTAGAGGCACTTCGCGGGAAGGAAGACTTTCCCGAAGAAGGCTCTTCGTAATTTACCTTTCATCTTTCCTCCGCTGGCCTGCACTCTCATTTAAGGATAATGATACTAAAAAAAAATACGAGTTTACAGAATTAACGGAGCATAAAAGTAAGAATATGGTTTTCGGAAAAGTCTGCAGATTGCTTTTAAATCAACACAAACTATGCTAGCATCATTCCAATATCATTTTTGCCCCCTATAAGGCATGGTATGTCGGCCATGCGGTAGATCGGCAAAGTGTTCTTGGCAGAAAGCAGCCCCGTTCCTTTAAAGGACATTATCTTTATTGAATCGTTTTCCGCCATCCGCGCTTTCTAAATTATTCGCCGGCAGTAAAGACAAGTAGAATCTTTTATTTTCATGCGAAAGAGGAAAGAGGAGAGGAGGGGCTGGGGGTGGGAGCTGGGCCGGCACTAGGGGAAAACGCCTCAGCAGACGTCATTCGCGGTCGGACAGATTTTATAATTGCGTGTCGCGGCGGCGGACGGAGCGGTTTGGCTTGAATCCAGTGGAAAAGGTGCGCGCGGGGTGGGGCGGAGTGGGGCGGGGCGGGGCGGGGCGGGGCGGGGTGGGGTGGGGTGGGCCCACCCACCACCTCACCGCGCCTCTCCTCTTTTGTCTCACGGATTGAAAAGGGCGGACCCATTTTCTTATTCCTTTCGTTCCACCGCCGCCCCTCCCTCTCGCCCTCCCACGGCCACTGTGCACACTTTTACTGCTTGTTCAAGTGAGCGAATGAATATTCACACTCCTACACGTGCGTGTCATTATGCCCTCGTTCCCGCAGTGCAGTTTGCTGCGGCAGCAGCGCGGGCTGACGTTCGCCTCCCCAGCCCGCCCCTCTCCCACTCCCACGTGGTTCGGGGGTACGTTTGCGGTCGTGAGGGTGTCCCCCGCCCCGTTAGCCTGACCTGCGGCGGGGCGGAGGCGGAAGTGGTCGGCGGCGAGGCCAGGCGAGGCGAGGCCAGGCGAGGCGACCAGAGGTCAGGCCGGGGCCGTCCGTGACTGACAAGGCGCTGACCGGAGCGGACTGGACTGGACCGGCCCGGACCGCTATCGTTTGAAGAGGGTCAGGCCCTGTGCTCCTGTCGCCGTCAGCCCTGGGCGGGGCGGGGCGGGGCGGGGCGGGACCGGCAAACTCTACTGCTCGACACGGTTGGGCACGGCCGGCAATATCAGACGGTCAGCACATCACGTCGCGAAGCTCCGCGCTATTACAGGGCGTCATCCGCCCGACGGGATGGGACGGGGAGGGAGTGTGGAGATGTCGCATCGAAACGGGGCGGGGGCGCCGGGCGGGAGTGCGTGGCGAGCGGGGTCAGGGCCAGGGCTGCCCCCCCCCCCCCCCCTCCAGGGGCGACCTGTGCAGAGCCCCCCGTCCCGTCACTCCACAAGGAGCCCAGGGGGCCAGGCCACCGCACCGCGCGCACAGCAGCACCGCGCCACGCTGCAGCCAGCCGGAACTTCAATCTAATTTGCTTGAGTTGTGTGTCGTGACCCGATAAATCGAGGGCAGGCAGGCAGGGCGGGACCCTCTTCAGCCCCGGGCGGCGTGGGCGGGGCGGGCGCCGAGCCCAGCCGACCAGAGCAACAGATACACATTTCGCATGCTGAAGTCATGGGGGCGGAGGGGCGCAGGGCCGGGGCCGTGCGGCACAGGGCAGAAGTACTGCCCTTGCGCGCAGGTACGGCGCCGGGCTGGGGGTAGTGTCTTACCGTATCGGGCTACCGGTACGCCCCGAGAGGCACGGGGGCGGGGGCAGGGCGGGGGCGGGGCGGAGCAGGCGAAGCAGTGGAAGGCGGACGGGCGGGCGGACCGGGCTGGCTAAAAGTTTCAAGTTACCGTAGTTTTGTGGGCCGCGCAGCGCGGGGGTTTAATTACGGCGCTCGTAGCAGTCCCCGCCCCGCCCCGCCCCGCCCCGCCCCGCCCCGCCCCGCCTCGTCTGGCCAACAGGCCGCAGCACAGGCAGGCGGGCTGCAGGCTCCGCAGGCCGCAAGCCCAGAGGGCGCGCGTGGAACTGTGGAACTGCCTAAAGGTCCGATAAGTCTTTTCGCGTGTTTTTGGCAGGTTTTACACTCAAGTAGAACCTCGGGGGAGCTCAGTGTGCAGGGCAGCCCACGGGCCTCGGAGCAGGACGAGCTGGCGGAGGCCTTCCTTGGCCCGGCCGGCCCCGCCCGACCCGCCCCGGCCCGGCCTATCGTCGTTGGCTTGGTCGCCTGTCCTGTCCGCGCGCGATATTACGTCTTTGTGGGAAGGGGAAAAAAAGCACGGGCCTCCCTCGAGGAATATACTGAGCTCACCTCCTCTGCCCGCACAATCCCTCCACTTTCTCTCTCTCGCTCTCCCTCTCTCTCTCCCCTCTCTCACTCTCCCTCCCTCGGCCCCTAGGGGAGGCGTGCGGGCCATATACCATCTGCTCACGGCCACTGGCCAGCCTACAGTGTCCCGCCCCGCCCCGCCCTCCCCTCCAGCAGCAGCAGCAGCTTCCTCGAGTCCCCGACCAAGACCAAAAATAGCCAGCCGCAAGTGAAAAAAACATAACAAAATAGACATGACAATATAACTGACTTGGCGGGAGGGAAAGTACTGCAGCCATACGCGGTATGGCTGGAAGGCGGTTTAGTTTATAAACGTCACCTATTTAGACATTGGACATGTTTGGAAAACACGTCACGAAGAAATAAACCACCGGGCATTTCTCCTCACGAGTGAGAGCGCGTCTGAAAAGAAAATGACCCTAAAGTATCGGTTTCCGGAGAAGTAAATTATACGCAGAGCTTCCGAGTAATACGACCCATTGCTCTCACACCACTCTTTCGTGGAGAGGTTCGCCACAGGTGAGCGAGAGACCGGACCAGACCAGACCGGCTGCCCTGCCCTGCCCTGCCCTGCCCTGCGCTGCTCACCTGGTGAGCTCTGCTGTTGCGTCGACTACCGACTACCCGACCCACCCGCACCACAATGGTCGATGGAAAGGGGAGGGTCCTGGCCCGGCCAGCAGCAACTAACATCACAAAGAGTCTCCGCCCTGCCCCGCCCCGACGCGCCCCGCCCTCTTTGTTCCGGCTCGCTGGGAGGTGAGCTCCGCGTGGAGCGCCGCCCCGCCCCGCCCCGCGCCACCCCTCACCTCGCCCCGGAGTTCGTCAACTCTCAGACCGCGTCCGCTGCCCAGACATTTAGGTCGCACCGTGAGAATGTTTTTTGTTCTTTTTTTTCCCATCCGGAGAAAACTACTCGCCGAGGATTGTGGCTGGCTGTGGTTGTGCTGCGCTTGACCCGCACCAGTCCCAGGGGTGCGGCTCCAGCGAGTGCCCTGTGCTGTACCCACCAGGCCGTACACTGTAAAGTAGCAGGCCTAAAGATAAGGAAAAGTCGACGTTACTAAGAGTATTTACGGTTTAAAAAAACACACACAAACTCAAGTCTATAGGTGAACGTTTTAACAACCGTGTGGCTGGGGCGGGCCGGGCGTCCACGCCTGCGCCCGGCCCGGCATCGCTTGAAATTTGTCAGAAAAGTTTGGCTCGCGTCGGAGGCAGGAGCGAGCGGCGGCGGGGCGGCGGCCCACTCGTGCCAACTTCGCTTTATTTCCCGGTACCCGGCCATGCGGAAGTAACAGGTACGCGTAAATGCTAACCCTTTCTAAACTACCCAGCGCCGCGCCCGCCCCTCCCTCTCCAGCCACCCTCCTCTGCCCACCTCCACACAACTAAATATGAGGCCAAGAGCAAGGGAGAGAGAAATTCCCTCGACAACCTCAAAACTCCGAGACAGTGAACTTTGTGTCGGGGTGGGGTCTGGACTACAGGGGGTAACTTCCCTCCTCGTTGCCTTTCGCCTTTGACAACCCTCCCCGAGCCGACGGGGCGGGGCAGGGCGGGGCAGCGGTCGTGTGGGCAACGGGTAACCTGAGGCGCCCCGCCCGACCTGCCTGGGCCCCACTGGGGGGAGGGGGTGGCACAGGCCGGCGGCGGGGAGTCCCCCACCCCACCCTACCCGATCTCCCGCCAAGCGACTTATAATAGGTACTGACATCTGCTCACTAAAAAAAAGCACCCGAAAAAAATGTCGCGACCAGAATCGATGCGGGAGAGGTTCGAAATCGGCTCAGAGCGGCGTTCTGCTCCGCCGTGCAGCACCGGCCACCGCCCGGCTAGCGCCATCTAAAACCTCTTAACCCCATCTGCCCCGCCCGCGCCCCGCCCGCCGCGCCCCAAATGGTCCTACATTTTTTGATGTGAGGCTCAATATGTCCGGCACATACTTGTGTCGGACAGTCCTACGTTTCTACAAGTGAGACTCACTTTTCCTCACAGTCGAAAAGTGTAGGACTGTTTCACACTAGGGTTTCCAGAGTATACTCGGAGGTAAGTGCCAGCTCGATGCGTAGAATATATAAAGGAATGAAACAAAAAGAAAACTATACTTCGGGGTGGACTTCAATGGTGGAAAGGCGGGAACAGGAAGTGCTGGGGGAGGGAGAAAAGGAGCATCACCTAGGAGAGAATGGGTCGGGGAGGGGAGGGGGGGCGGCGCAGTAGCAGCCCGGGCAGCACGAGGGGTGGAGGTTATCGGAAGTGAGCGGTTGAGTCCCGGCGGAAGATTGCGTCCGCATCACTTCCGGGCGCAGCGCTGCAGCAGCATATCGGTCCTGACGATGATCGCGTGAGAGCGCGGTGCGACAGCAGGGAGTCAGAGAGAGCGGCGGTGGGGCGGAGCGAGACGGGGGTGGAGGGGGGGGGGATGCAGAGAGCAGTCGAAGCCATTATATGTTTGGCGCCACAGTGCCACGCCACGGTATTGTGGGCGTGCGGCGGCGCCGCGCCGTCAATAGCGGGGCGGGCCGGGAGAGAGAGCTGAGCGGAGCTGAGCCGACCCGACCCGACCACCCAGCAGCAGCCCGGCCCACCCGGGCCATGTTGGCCTCCCCGAAGCCGACCACAACAAAACAGCCACCCCGCGCCTGCCCGCGCCTGCCCGCCCCGGCCCACCGCCCGAGCAAAGCAGTCGCAGAGCCCTGCTCGCGCCTCGCCCCTGCTGAGTGTCGTAGATCCGGTCGAGGTCCAAAGCCAATAGGTGTACAAAAGCGTCTTCTCAGTTTCCCTTTTTTCTCGCAGATGCCCTTTTACACGCTGACAGGGGCGGCGGGGCGGGAGCGCGGCGCACACAAATGCCACAAAAGACGCGTCTCTCGACGTCCATCACGGACAAGACCATCCCCCCCGTGAGACTTCATCACGCTCTTAACACATGCGGTTTCATGCCCTATATGACACGGAAGCGTGACCATTTCGTGGTCATGCCGCACTAGATGTGTTAATAGGCGCGGACAGGGAGGAGAGGCGTGGGGAGCGAATGGGTATTCCTATATATATCATCAGCGTGGTTGGCTCTCGTGTCGCAGTGCGCGCCCACAGGAGGCTAGTCCCGCCGCGCCCCGCCGCGCCCCGACCAGGCCCACCACTCTAACGCCACCGCACTACGCGCGCTCCGGAGCCCCGCCCCGCCCGACCCCAGCCCGGCCGCGCTTCACTGGGCCACGCATCGCGCGACCAATCAGCGATCGCTTTATTGGCGGCTGAGTGGGAGGGGGAATGAACACCTAAACCATAGCCACCCCACAAAACATTTGGTACAGGGAACCAAATTACAAATATAAGCCGACAAAGTATATTAAATCAAAAAATGTCTCCAAGACGACTTAATAATTTTCAGTGGTGGGTGGCGGTTCTGAATTGACGGATAGATGCTCAAATAAACGTTACTAACCAGTTACAGTATTGTTGTCCACGGCCAGAGTGTCCACTCCAAAGCTGTCACACCTCTTTGCTCGACGGCCCACGAACAGAGACAGTAGGCTAAGGCCGTCCCGTGGGAGCGAGTGGGGTGGGGCGGCGCGGGGTGCGGGTGGAGCGTGGCGGGAGAGCGGGGAGGGAAAGCGGGGCGGGTGGAGCGGGGCAGAGCGCAGCGCTACGCGGCTCCGACCAGCGGCCAGTATCAGCTGACACGAGCTAAGACGACAATTTCCACTTTTCTCCTCGCTGCTCCTTTGTGTACGCGGTGCTGGGCGGAGCGCAGAGTGCCTTGCGACAGAGGCCTGCTCTGCTCCCGCTCGGCTCGGCTCGGCCCAGCGGCCCGGGGGGCCCGGGGGAGCAGATCAAAGCCGCTGGGGGGAGGGGGTAGCCTCGCGCCGCGCCGGCGAGGCACTTACGCACGGGAGGTGTAACGGGGGGACAGAGTGGCGCGAGGAGAGGAGAGGAGTGGAGTGGAGAGCAGGCTTCAATATATGACGCGGAATTTTTGCCCGGAAAGCGGAACGCCGCGCGGGTGGGAGGAGTGAAGGGAGTGAGAGGGGCGGGGGGAGCAGCAGGGAGTGGCATGGGAATACGTCTATGGGGCGGATGGCTGGGCGGCGGGACCAGCAGCAGCAGGACCGGCAGGACCAGCAGGCCTGCTGCTCTCACCTGCGAGCCCCGCAGCAGCAGCGCGCTCTATCTCCCGCCGGCCCTGGGCAGGTTTATCACCTCCTCCCCCACACCGCACCGCACCGCACCGCTCCGCTCACCGGGCCGGGCCGGCGCCATGTTCGCCCCGGACAGGCTTTCGCCCAGTGACGGATGGTCGGGTCCGCTGCAGATTTGCATGGAGAGAAACTCATTCTCTGCCCGCCCCGCCCCGCCCCGCCCCGCCTCCAGCGCCCCGGCCCAGCCCGGTATGTGATTTGCAACGGCAACAACAGCTAGTTCCACACCCAAAAAGTTGTGGGCGGCAGGCCCGGCCCGGCCCGGCCCGGCGCCTGCAGTCCCTCAGGGGGATGATGTGGCGTAATCCACACGCGGAAACGATGAGCCTCCGCGCTGCAGGTATAGCCCTCTCAGCGGCGGAAGCGCAAAGCGTACGAGGTATCCGACCACTCGCAGCTGACTGAAATTTTTCACGCAACTGTCGTCGAGCGGGAAATTTAAGGGAGAGAGAGAGAGAGAGAGAGAGAGAGAGAGAGAGAGAGGAAGAGAGAGAGAGAGAGAGAGAGAGAGAGAGAGAGAGAGAGAGAGAGAGAGAGAGAGAGAGAGAGAGAGAGAGAGAGAGAGAGGGAGGGAGAGGGAGAGAAGGGGGCATTCATGATCCTTCGCGTTTCTCTTCCTGGAGCTGCTGGCGCCTCAGCTCTCCCGGTTCAGCGATCTTTTTCTTCCGTTTACAAAAGGGAGGAGAAAAAAAAGATCTGGTGGCGGGGAGTAATACTTGGGAGAAAGGAGAGGGAGGAAGACGGAAAGAGAGAATGAGTAGGGAGCGGGAGAGGAGAAGCTAGTGGTGGTGATGTAGAGGGACACTGTAAAGTATTATCTTAGATTATATCTTGTAACATAATATTAACCAAATATTTTTTAAATTTACGACAGCATTTTTTATGCTCTTAAATAAATTCCATGCATGCTGAAACGCAGTGCTTGCACTGCTGTTCGTTTCTTGGAAAATTTTCCCGTAGCACCTCTGCAGCAATTTTCTCACAGTGGAGATGGAGGCACTAAGGGCCGTAGCGTTGGGAGGGCGCTTTCACCCTTCGCTACGCGGTCGGCCCGGCCCCAGCCCGCCAGGCGGGACTGTCGAACAAAACATCAAGCCTCATAAACGCTCCTGTTAAAAGCGCCCCTCCCTCTCCTTCCCTTTTCCTCCAGTCGCAGCAGCGTCACCAGACACCCCCCCCTCCCCCTCCTCTCCCCCGCGGCGCGGCGTGGTGGCGCATTGGGAGAGCAGAAAGTCGTTGCCGCGGGGCTGGGAGGCGTGCGAAGTTGGCTTGGAGCCCAAGTAGGCCTCTCGAATGCAGCGCGTGGCCGAAGGCCTGGGGGAAGGGGAGGGGCGGAGGCCGTTCCCGAGCACAAGACGAGTCCCTGTCCCTGTGGATGCTGGTACAGCCTGCTCAGCCGGGGGGTTTAGGGCTTTGTCCTGTCCCCTGCTAGGCCAGGCAGGCCGCGCGCCAGCCCGGTCTCCGCGGAGAGCTAAATAAGAAGGATAGACTGGGAGGGTAAGGGCGGTGCAGGGCAGGGGGCTGAGCCGCTCCGTCCATATGTGTGCAGAGCCGGTCAGGTCCGGTCCGGTCGGAGGGGGACATTATCCCCAGGTGTAGTGAGAGCGGGCAGCGGAGGGGAGGGGGGGGAGGTTGCACGGGAGGTCGTACAAATGGTCAGAACGTGTCGTGCGTAATGCACACGCCCAAAACATACCGCTGACGCCACGCGGCCCGCCCCACCCGGCACCGGCGAGGACAGTAAAAAAAAAAGGATAAGGGTGCTGCTAGAAACGCGAAAAGGAACGAATAGCGGGCGCGGTTTTCATTTTGCAGTGAGTAAAAGAAAATGGACTGTTCAAAGGCCATAATCAGCCAAGACCTGCGGGAGGGGGGGGGGGAGGAGGGCATAGGTCAGCGAGCAGGCGGGGCAGGGCGAGGTGGGGGGGGGGGGCGTGGCGAGGCAGGGTGTCCGCGTCCGCCCACTGCTGCGAGGAAGCGCGCCCCTGAGGTTCCCCGGAGTCCCCAGCGCGGCGCTAACGGCATCACTGAGCAGCAGACAGGTGCGATACGAAAAACATGGCCACTGCAGAGGCGAGGCGGGGCGGGGCTGGGCGGGGGCTGCACAAGGCATGCGGCGTGCTGGGGGCGTCGAGGGGAGGGGAGGAGGGGGCAGAAATGCGCGGCCAGCCGTGACCGTGGGCTGGATATCCCATACATTTTACATCGTAAAAATATTTTTTAAGGCGAGGTGACAAGCGGGGCAGAGCAGAGCGGAGCCGCGCGGTAAAGAAACTCCTCGGCGATGCGCTACATTGCGGCGCCCCGCCCCGCCCCGCCCCGCCCCGGCTTAGTCTATGCATGCGTCATGAGGGTGGCGGGGGAATGGGCTCCCAGGGAGTCGGTACGGCCACGCCACGCCGCGCCACGCCGCGCCACGCCAGACTGCCGAGACAATTGAGCGAGCGCCACTGGTGGGCCCGGGGCGGGGCGGGGCGCGCGGCAGAGCAGAGCGCCCGGGTGGGTAGGCAGCGGGCGGAGGAGGAGCGCAGCGGAGCGCGGCGGGAGTGCCTACCTGCCAGGCTGTCACCGCCTCGCGCCGCGCCTCGCCGCGTCAGGCGTCCCCCACCCACCCTCACCCCCACCCCCGCCCACAGGCTCTTGTGGTGGAGCCAACGGGTAGGGCGGCGCGCCAACGCGTCGAACATCCCCCTGGCGAGTACGAGACGAGAATGGCCGAGGGGCCTACACCAGGGGTCGCAGACACGCGGCCCGCGGGCCACTCGGGTGCTTCTCGGGCCGCAGTGCGGCCCGCAGCGGGCCGCAATGGGAGGTATAGGCGGGCCGCTGGGCTGGCCCGGCAGGCGACGGAGCCCAGCGACAGGCGGGTGTCGGTGCCGGCATGCGTCCGAACGCGAAATGTGGACGTGAGAGGGAGCTGCAGCTCCGTCAAACATCTCACTGACACGTCTCGTTTTCGGACGCATACGAACTTCGGTGCTCGCCCGCCGCTGTGCTCTCTCGGCGGCTGGGCTGACGTTCGGCAGGTGGCAGGTCCACCTTCTCTCGACAGCGTCTATCTGTCTCTCTCACTCAGGTCTGTGCGGCCCGCGCAGATCGCTGAGTCTGAGACCCCTGGCCTACACTATGGCAATCTGAGGCACACACACACACACTCACCCTGGCAATTTTCACATGTGGAACAAAATTGAAGATTACTTTTTTGCCCTTTACGTTTCGCCTGTTTTCAGATGGTTATGTCGGAAAGGGCCGACTAAGCAATCTCGTAATCTCGGCAATCTCTATGGGGATGGCAGGCCGCAGCGCAGCGGCAGCTCGGCACGGCGCGGCGATACTCTATAAAGGGAACGTGCGGTTCGGTGTGGTGGGGCGGGGCGGGGCGGGGCAGGCGAGGGCGTCGAGAATATAGCGGGTGAGTGCGAGCAAAGCGGCATGAAAAAGACAAAAGCAGCGGCAGCCACTCCCATGAAGTCCGTCACGAGACAAAAGTACGCGGCCCGACCCGGGATGTGGGCGGCCAGCAGCAGGGCCGGGCGGGGCCGGGCGGGGCCGGGCGGGGCCGGGCGGGGCCGCATCGGGCGGGCACGGGTGAGCTGTGCGCAGCGCGGCATGGGCACCGCCCCGCCACAGACCCACCCCGCCCGGCTCTACCCCACCCAGCTCAGCCCCAGTACCAGCCCCGCCTAGAGAACCACCCGGTGTAGAGTGAATAATTGACCGTGCGGCCGTGCGGGGCGGGGCGGGGCGGGGCGCGTATGCGATGGGAATTGCCAGGGTGTTGTTTGCTGGGAGCTCTGCAGAGCGACACCAGAGTTTCGATTTTGGAGGTAGCAAACGCAGCGCACAGGGAGGGGAGAGAACGAGAGAGAGAGAGAGAGAGAGAGAGAGAGAGAGAGAGAGAGAGAGAGAGAGAGAGAGAGAGAGAGAGAGAGAGGAGGAGGAACGAGAGAAAGGGGGACGGAGAGGGAGGGCAGAGCATGATGCGGCATGATGCCAACGCGCAGGCAAAGTTTATGACGCGACCTCAAAACACAGCACAGGCAGGCCGGGGCGGAGCGGGGCACGCCGCTGTTTTTCAAGTTACTGTACTGTACCGTAACTCAATCTGAGATTTTTTTCCGGTTACGTTACGGTATTTGTAAAGGGAATTTGGGAACTACAGCGTTACGGCAAAGATAGCGGAGCGGCGAGTCAGTGTGGTGCAGCCCGGCCCGGCCCGGCGGAAGGAGAAGGAGGTCGAGTTCGACGAGATTCCGTAACCCCCCGGAGCTGAGCTGAGCTGAGCTAGCGTGACGAGGAGAAATCTGCGCGTCATTATTCAGCGCCTCGAGACCCGGCCACCCTTTTGACAGCCGCCTAGCTATGGTGCCTTCCGGCCTGCTCATCTCGCTTGGGACAATAAGCAGGGCTCGGAAGTTAAACCCGCGCGGAACTTTTTAGCGAATTCACAACAACAACAAAAAAAACCAGTATCGCGATGCCTTATAGCCAACGTGTACAGTGCACACACATCAACCGGAGAGCAATAAATAGTCGAATTACTGAGAAACAACATTTCTGACCGAGCAAAAATAAATTTCGAAGTAATTATATTTACTCCGCCGTTTTTGTTATTTGCCTAATTAAGCGAAAGAGGGCGCTGTGCGAGGGGAGTGGGCTACTGCTTGCAAGTGGGATACGGGCGAGGGGGAGGAAGGAGGGAGAAAGAAAGAAAAGAGCGGGGCCAAAACGAAAGCGCAACTAATATTTCCTAGTTAGCGTTATTTTTTGTTTGCCTGTTGGTGTCTCTCCGGGTCGGATTGGCAGAGCGCCACTCCGAGCCTAACGCCCAACTCCCAGCTCATCCCTTTCTCCCGCTCCCACTCTCCCTCCCCACCCCAAACCCTCATCACACAACTCCCGGAGAGAAGTGCAGAGCCTGTGTCAAGAGTCGAGAGGCGGCTCTTCGTACTCGTAATTTAAAACTGACAGTGAGCGGAAACTGTTCCTATTTCTTTAAAATAGACTGGAGGTTACGAGCCAACGCGGTCCGCGCGAGGCTAAAAGTCTAACGGGTACTCACCTGGCACCAGCCGCGGCCCGTTGGAAGACAGGTTTCCGGATCCGTATTTGACCTGGCCGCCGGAGGCGTTGGACACGATGGCGATCTCCTCGAGGTCGGAGCCGGCCGAGCCGCTGGGCGCGCCGGGCCCCCCTCCGGAGCCCCCTCCGGGTCCCCCTCCGGGCCCGGAGCCCGAGCCGGCCCGGTCCACCAGGCGCGTCGAGGAGCCCGCCGAGGAGGCGGCGGCGGGACTCGAACCCTCGCCCCGCCGCCCGGCCAGCGACAAGACGAGCCTCTTGGCGGCGGACATGACGCACTAGGCCCCCTGAGCCCGTCATCGGCCGGCCAGCATCGCTCCGCTCCCCGGCTGCTCACTGCCCCCGGGCCGGCGCCGCCCCCGCGCCTACCGCCCCCGCGCGCCCCACCAGCCGCCCCCGGCGCCCCGCCTGCCGCATCCTGCAACACAAGACACGCACCACTGTTAGACAAGAATATCAACACGGAAATAAAACAATCGCACATGATTCTTCATCGGAAATCTATACGCCTCTTCGATTATAATGTGGTGACAGTAAGTGTAAATGTGTAAAGACAATCCAATGTCTACAGCACTACCCCCGCCACAAGGAACAGTGCTTTAAAAAAAATCTTGTCTGTTCAACCCTTTTACGCTTCTAATGGAAGGTCCGTGACCCACGCCCGCCCGCGCCCGCCACATCCCTCCCATTGGGCAAGAGGTCCATTGAGGGCCGGCCTCCCCCGACCCCGGCCGCCGGGCCGGACCGCACCCCGCTCGCGGCGGCACATGGAGGGATAATGATGGAACTTTACGGGCCACAATGATTAAGTTAGAAAACAGCCGGAGCCCGGCCGCAAATACATGCAAACAAAAAGAACAAACCAGAGACTTTTCAATACAGCACAGCGACGAATGAAATTATATTTCTGTTTTTTTAAAAAAAAGCAGAATAAAACTGTGTTTCCCGACAGGTGGTATTTTTGTTGTGAAATTTCTGAGGATCAGCGGTAAACGCGATCATCTTAGCTGCAAGTAGCCAGTGCTCGTCCTGTTGGGTCCGGTACTCGTTCTGTTCGAGCCCGTCCTGTTGGCTCCAGTTCACGTCTTGTCCCCCCCAGCTCATCCTGTTGGGCTCGGTGCTCCAGTGCTCGTCCTGCTGGGTCCAGTGCTCGCCCTTCCGAGCTCGTTCTGCAGGATTACTGGAGAGATGTGCGGGAGCCCATACGCCCTGCGGGGCCCTGCGGGGGGCGACCTGCCCCGCCCGTCGTACCGTCCAGGCCAGCTACAATCGAGTTGGCCAAGTCGAGGGAGCAGCAGCAGCAGGGGAGCGGGAAGGGAGGCAGGGGCCATCCAGCTACGCAAATTTACATTTGGCGTGGGTCGGGCTGGGCCTCATCCCCTGACTCTCCTCTCCTTACCCATCCGGATGGGCCGGGCCGGGCCTGGCGGGACTGGACGGGACTGGACGGGACGACCTGCGGATCGAGCCGATGATCAAACGCACGCAATCAAACAACTGTGGACCGAGTGCCGACCGGAAACTTATCTATAATTCAAGGACGGTAACTAACTCGTTGGGATTCCGGCCCGTCAAGTGAGAGGGTTGCTGACCCATCAGCGAGCGCAGCCTTGGCGAAGGGTGAGAGAGAGAGAGAGAGAGAGAGAGAGAGAGAGAGAGAGAGAGAGAGAGAGAGAGAGAGAGAGAGAGAGAGAGAGAGAGAGAGAGAGAGAGAGAGAGAGAGAGAGAGAGAGAGAGAGAGGAGTGGTGGAGCAAGAGCGCCCCCGGCCAGGCCCAGTTCTGCCATAACAAGCCGGATGAGATTGCAGCCGCGTGCGCAGACTCCCTGACGTCCCCTGCAGACACTACTCAATTTGAACTTCACATGCTAAGGTCTATTGTCAGCGCCCACGAGGAGCGCGACCTGTAAGCGGAGAGAGAAGGGGGAGGGGTCGGGTGACAGGTTGACCAACACGACGCTTCGCCCGGCTCGGCCCGGTCGTGTTGGCAAGACTGCTGCTGGCAGTGGACGGAGACCGAGGCGAGACGAGGTCATTAGCAGAGGGGGCTGGCGAGGCTGCGCGAGGTGAGCCCGGCCCGGCCCGGGAGCGTGTTCTCGGAGGATTGCACGGCACGGCACGGCACGGCACGGCACGGCATGACCTGGCTGCCAGGCACGGCACGGCACGGAGTTTCCTGTTTTCTTCCCCTCTGCCAGTCGAGTGCAGCACGAGTGGAGAGGCGAGCGCGCGCGCGGGGGACGCGACGCGACAAACTACTGAAAAGGAGAGAGAGAGAAAAAAAATAGCGGAGGCATTTTGAAACCTCTTTTCCCTTGAAACCCGGCCCACCCCCACCCCACCCATGCCTTATCTCTCCCTGTCCTGTCGTGTCTCTCTCCTGTTTCCGGGCGGCCCTATCCATCCATCCCTCCCTCAAGGCGCGCGCGGCTCCGCCCCTAGACACAGACTTCCTCTTTCTGTCTCTCGCCCCCCGCAAGCCTACTGGAGCCGCAGGGGCCATAGTCATTTGTCTTCCATCACCTGCTCCGCCAAGCCCAGCCAGCAGCCAGTCCCCGTGCAACCGCTGCTCGCTAGCGGCCTGAGCCTTTTCCTTTCTCTTGTTTCCAGGTGAATGTGAGGTAAATGTCCATTTTACCTCAAATAAAGTACGCCCCAGAGGGACGGGGGGAGGGGGGGGGGCGTGTCCGGGACGACCGACACGCACCTTCCGCAGAATCACCAGTCCGTCCAATCAATCCATCGCCATCATGCACTTCCCGCGCGCCCATTTTCTCGTTGATTTCACACCGCTCTCCGCTTTCTCTCTTTTTTTTACCCCCAGCCCGCGGCCCTGTCTCTCTTTTCAAAGCCTCCCTCTCGTCACGCCTCACACACCATAACGTCACCCCCGCGAGGTGTATAATATATATTTTCCCATCTTAAAAGGCGAGGGGGAAAAAGGGTCGGTGACGCGCGCGAGGCGGATTGTGTTGTGTGAACAGCTGTGTGAAATTAGATGGGAGCCAAGATGGCGTGCGGCGCGGCGGGTCATGTGCTGCTGGGCGGAATGTTTCGAGTGAGGCCCTAGGCCCCTCCTCCTCTTCCTCCTCGACCCATGATGGTCGTTAGGACCCTTTTTTTCTTTGTTCGCTGATTGACTTGCGGCGCCAAAGCTTCTGCGGCCGCCTCTACGTAAGCTGAAATGCCTTAATCCACGTCACATGCGGGAGAGAAAGAGAGAGAGAAAAAAAATGAAAAAGAATGGAGCAGAAAAAGAGAATACCGAACAGAGAAAAAGAAACACTCTTGAATCACCCAGCGGATTACGGGCCGTAAAAAAGTGACCAAGTGGCTTTTATACGCTCTCGCAGGATGAAGCGAAAAACGGCCGAGAGAGAGAAGAGAGCGAGAGAGAGAGAGAGAGAGAGAGAGAGAGAGAGAGAGAGAGAGAGAGAGAGAGAGAGAGAGAGAGAGAGAGAGAGAGAGAGAGAGAGAGAAAGGGAGAAGGGCTATTTCGGTTTATAACCGCACTTGTTTTAAAACGAAGGCTCTTCCGTAGTCCTGAACAACAAGTGAGAAAAAAAATATTTAAACCAAATACTTTGTTTACCGCTATCTTTCCCTGGGCCTCTCTCTTTTGCAGCTGGTAATGTTCTCATCAGCTCCAACTGCACACGACTGTCAGCAGCTGGCCGCCCCACCCCGCCCACGCGCCGCAATCATCATCGAGGCCACTCGCCTTCCATCACCACCCAAACCACTGATTTTCAGTTCGAAAAACAAATCCTATTCCGGGATTGCGCTCCGGCTCCACCTCGTTAGCGCGGGGGCCAGGGGCCTGGCCACGCCCGCCACGCCCCGCCACGCCCGCCACGCCCCGCCACGCCCCGCCACACCCACTTGCGTGTGGCGACGATTCAATCATACTATGGCCCCGGACAAACCACGCGCGTCGATCCAATTGGGAGTTACCGATTTGAAATTACATCATATTGAGGTTTTCGCTCCGCCCCGCCCGCGCTGGTGTTGCGCCACTAGGAAGTGCAGCACTGGGAAACTTTAACTTCCAAACCTTAAAAAAACCGCAACGTTGCGATAAATGTCGATAAATATACGACAACTAACGCAAAGCAAAGGTATGTTTAGTTACGGAACCCTGCGGCCCGGCCAGACCCAGACCACAGCAGCGCCGTGAGCAACAGGATGAGGTCTGCCTCACAAGCAGAGCGCAGGGCAGGGCAGGGCAGGGCAGAGCGGAACCACAGAGCAGCGCCAGCAACAGATTCAGCTTTTGTCGCGGCGACGTGCCGGCCAGCGCCATCTTAGAGGACGAGAGAGAGAGAGAGAGAGCGTCTCATCGGGAGCCACTTCCCAACCCCGATCTGCCGGCGCGTCGTAAAGGGAAGAGGGGGCTGCTCTTTGTGAAGCGTGAGGCTTTGACGGTGGTGGCGAGGCGAGGTCCTACCCTCCCTCTCCCCCTCCCCCTATACCTTTAGCAGCGAGCCCCAACAGACTATACACCTTAACTTTCCCTCAGTATTTTGGCGGGGTGGAAGCCGATAGCTGTATATATATATTACATGGGCGCGGAGTTTGGGAGGAAAAAGGCCGACTAGCGGCGAGCGTGGCGCTTATTGAGTGGTGGTGGTTGTGGTGGGGGGGAGGGGGCGGCACCTCGCCGTGTGGGTGAAAAAGAGTGGGGGAGCTGTCGAGAAGGCAGTTCGGTTGTCGGTGTTGCGGCGGGGCGGGCCGGAGGACTGGGCTGAGTGTTGATAGGTGTGGGTAGAACGACCAAGGTGTAAGTTTGAAGAGACAGCGCCCCGCCCCGCCGAACGCCGCTGACCCCTTTCTGCCCCGCGCTGACACCGCCAACTACTTTGCGATAATGGAGAGAAAGTTGCGGCACTTTTGCCACACGGCGACGAGAGCCCGGGCCGCTGTACGGGGCCGAGAGCTGGACGAAACGTGTGCGGCTGTGCAACAAATGAGCCAAATTGTGTCAGGAAAGAGAAGTTTCGCCGCTCGAGTCCACAAGAGTGAGTGGCAGGAATACTTTTTCTCCTTCTTTCTCCACTTGCTTTCTTATCAAACCGGCGGTGTTCGCGGGGCCGCGAGACGGCACAGGACGGCGCCGCCGAGGCGGCCTGCTCTGAGCCGTGAAAATTCCATTACTTTTCTTTCCACCGACGGCCCGGCCCGGCCGACGCGAGTCTCGATATTATTTTTCGGCGTCACCGCCACCGCGAGGCGGCCGCGACCGGCGCCGCCGCCACCGCCATTCGTGAGAAGTCCCCTCCCCCTCTCCTATCCCCATCCTCCTCCCTGTTTCCCGCGTCGATGCTGCTCCATAATGAAACTTATACCGAAGAGGGCGGGAGGCGGGTGATCCCCATCGGCCTCCTCGCAGCAGGACAAGAGGCGCGCGAGCAAACAGCGGGGCGAGGTGGGGCGGGGCGGGGCGGGGCGGGGCGGGGCGGGGCGGGGCGGGGCGGGGCGGGGCGAGGCGGGCCGCGCGCCCCGGACCAAAGCCTCATTTACAGTTTGAGCTTTCGTTAATTGGATGGATTACCCTTTTGCCGCTCGCCTTTGCGCCTCAGAAGGCAAGTTGGTGCGGCCCCGCCTGGCCCGGCTCGGGCCAAGGAGGATTCTTCCAGGAGGAAAAGCTTTTGGTAAGAGAGAAAAGGGATGTTTGGGAGCCTCGCGCCCCCTCCTCGCCCCCACCCCGCTCCCGCCGCCGCGCACTACAAGGAGCTCAATACAGTGGACAAATGGCCCTGGGTTCGACACCAGCGCCCGGCCGCCGGCCGCGCAGCACCACCAGCGACGGTTTATTTTGAAAGAAATTTACGACGCAGCAAACTTGTTGGCAGTGGAGCTGGCATGGCGCCGAACATGAACCAGTACCCCCCGCGGCTCCAGGGGCGGGTCCTGGGCCTCCCGCGGTACTCGACCACGCGCTGCGGGAGGGGGAGGGAGCGGGGGGGAGGGAGCGGAGGGAGAGGGGAGGGGAGGGGAGGGGGCAGAGGCGCACGTCGAGGCGCGCTGTGAGCACGCCCAAAGACACGTAACACACGACTCGCAAAACTTTGGCAGAAATTGCTGAGCATTTCAGGATCAGCGGACTTGTAAAAGCGTTCCACTGCTGAGCGTATACCAGGCCGCTTCGCGAGTACAGTACACGTCTCTGTTTCTCCCGCGGCGTCAAAACATTTTCCGACTTATTTCTCGGAATTTCCAGGTGAGTGGCCACCCTCCTGGCACACGCGACCTCACCGGGGCGGGGCTGACTGAGCGCGAGGAGTCTTACGGCTGTCAAATGGAATCGCTCGCAAATTTTCGAGTGCGCGCGGCCAACACCGCCGCCGGCCATAAATTATTCTAACGATACCGTCTGTCGAGCGGGGGAGCTGGGGGGGAGCTGGAGGGGGAGGGGGGTCGCCGTCACTATCTTTCCTGCTGCGCGAGCAACTAATTCCTAAATACACCTTGAGTGTGTGATATATGACGACAAGCGATGGGCCGGAGGGCCGCCTGCCGTGCCCGGCCTGCTGCTCGCCCGGGGCGCACACGCGCAAGATCCACACGAGAGAGGAGAGAGGGAAAAGTTGGGTGGAGCAAAAAAAAAAAATGAGGAGGGAAAAAGACAGAGAGGGTGAGGCTAGGGGAGACAGGAATGATAGATGCGATTCTTCCGCTATCCGCCGCAAATTACAAGAAGACTGGAGCGTCTCATATTTTTCTGGGCGAGTTATTTGGCCTGTGGCTCCCGTGCGCACACACATATAGGCACGAGAGCTCCGGCCTACACGCAGTGCAGTCACGGACATGAGAGGAAGTTTACCCTCGACACAATGAAAAATATCTTCGTAGATTTACAATTTAGTTTTTACAAAATATGTCGTCGTGCTTGTAATTTTATAATTTTTTACAACGATGCTTCATGGAAAATTTTCCTGTAAATCTACAACGATTTACAAGTGGAAATTTAGGGTACAAAAAAATTAAACACCGCAGTTCGAAATTCATTGGGGCTGGGTCTGGGGCAGTCACCACAGGGACCTCGCCTCGGCTTGGCTCGCAGCACAAAGCACCCGGAGGCACCGCGAGACAGCGTTAACTCTCACGCCTGAGCGACCGGTTCCTGGCGCGGCCCCGGTCCGCCCGCCCGCCCAGCCCCGGGGCCCGGGGCGCTAACTTGAGACGAAATAACTCGATTACGCCCCTCGCCCTCCGGTCTATTTCATTCCCCAGTCGGGCGAGGCGGGGTGGTGGGGCGGGGTGGGCTTCGTGGGACGGACGATTAAATGCACGCCCGGCTCTCACCCCGCCCGCCCCGCCCCGCCCCGCCCTACCCCGGTGGCAGTGTGGGACAATTACGGGCGTGAGACAAGCCGCGCCACCGCCTTTTTGGGCCTCACGGCGGTGCGCCCTGAAAAATTCACAAGTCTGTCCTGGAGACCCGATTTAGTGTCCAGAGGCTGGGGGCGGGGCGGGGCGGGGCGCGGGCGCAGAGGAGCCTGCAGGCTGAGCTTAGCAAACAATCGGGAGCGACACTTTGATAAACACTGGCGCCGCCCCGGGCGGGGCGGGGCGGGGCGGGGCGGGGCGGGGCGGGCCTCGCGGGGACTACCCGCCGCGCCCCACGAGGGAGAGGCGGCGGCGTCGTACGTGGTGTTGTCCCGGAAAGTTTATAGTAAACTGCAAAATAAAATGTCCCTTGCTGCTTTTCTGTAAAGCGGTAGGAGTACTACGTTCACGTTATAATTTTTAGTTGCAGGAGACAAGAGAACAAGTTACGGCCGCGCGTATCGTAGTTTTAGAGTCAGTGCGCAAATTTTAGCAGTATGGGGTTTGAGTAAAGGAGACTTTTGCTGGGCGATAAATAAGCCTCAGGGAAGAGAGCTCCGCCGGGAGCGTTTAAGTCAATTCACTTACAGACCGTGTAGATTCCATCCTGAATCGTGTAAAAGCTCGGTGTAAGGCCACGGCTTCAGACGCGTTATTTGAAACGCTATAGGAAATGAGGTACAGAAATCAACAATGTCCTGCTATGTCCAGTCTCTCAGATTCTTTGGGCAGTGCAGCTAAAGTCATCCACCTGCTGTAGGGCACCTTCTTGTATTTCCAGTGTAGGGAGTAAAGTACGCCTCAGAGTTTGGAATATCGAGAGGTTTCGACACCTGAGCCAACACATTCCGCCCCCCCCCTCCCCCCACTCTTTCCCCGAATCGCAGGCAGGCAGCTGGAGCTCGCGACCTGGAGTGGCGTGGCGTGGCGTGGCGTGTGTTCGTTGGGTTGTTAATGAGGGACGGGATGGGTTTTCTTCTCCCCCCACCCCCTCTCGCGGTATTGTTCCAGTCCAGTCGTCCGCACGCCCGAGAAGAGTGGGGGGGGAGGGGGGGGGGGGGGGAAGGCACCAAATTCTTCCCCTCTTTCTCTCCAATGTGTTCTGTCCCTTCGGCACATCCCCACTACAGCCGTCCTCTCAGCATTTTTCACCCGACGCCCGCTACACCCTTCTCCCTTCTTCCTATTTCGCGACCAGAAATCCCTTGTCCCTTTGGCTGGAGTAGTGAACATTTGCATCAACCCCCACCTACCGCACCCTCATTCTCTACCCTTACATGAAACCGAAGTAACGCCCAACCCCCCTCCCCCTTCCACCACCTCTCTGTGCCCTCCAACCCTTTACCCACACACACACGGACGCCCTCATTTGCATCCCCGCTCGTTTGCTAAGCGCAGCGACGCTGCGATGCGATGCTATCGGACTCGCCCCCACCCCAAACGCCGTCAAAAAGTGGAAATGTTTCAAGAAAAAAAATCAGCAATTGTTGGTTTTGAATCACCTTTCACAACCCTCCTTCATCGCCCCCTCTCCCCTGTGCCTCTGCCTTTCCCCCTCTCCCTTTTGAAGCAACTTGTCTCTGTCACCTCCCATACCTCCCACCGCCTTTCTCTCTCTCTCTCTCTCTCTCTCTCTCTCTCTCTCTCTCTCTCTCTCTCTCTCGCGCGCGCGCGCGCGCGCGCTCACACACACTTCCCCTCGGCTCTACCGCACTGCCATGCGAGCTCACCCATGAGTTTCTGCAGGCGCTAAAGATTACACAAGTAGTTCCCAAAGTGTTTATTACCCTGTTTACACGGTGTGTTGCTCGCGGGGCGGGGCGGGGCGGGGCGGGGCGGGGCGGGGTGAGGTGGGCGGGGCAGGGCGGGGAGTAATTCAGGTGGCACGTAGAGCGCAGCGCAGTCGCGGTGCAGCCGACGCGAGGCAGGTGGCATGTCAAAGCGGTAGACGCGGAATTTCCAAAAACTACTAAGGGTTGCCTATGTGATGCTAGTCGGAGGAAAATTAAAGGCCCCGCCTGTAAGAGTGATTCGGACGGAAATAAAAAGAACTCCGCGCGGAAATTCATAATAAGCGCGCGATCTGAAATAAAATCACAAAGGTGCGGGCAGACTTACACGAGCAGCCCACTCGGCACGCCGCACCAAGCCATGCAGAACCACCCCGCCCCGCCTCGAGTTCGCTTCGTGTACCGTATTCACAGCCCGCCCGCCCCACCCTCCCACCCTCATTCGCACGCGTATCAGATACACGGCCGTGGAATACCAGATTCATAAACCCGGGATACAGCCCGTAGCACCGCGGAGGATGTGGCGCGGTAGGGCGGGGCGGGGCGGGGCGGGGCGGGGCGTGGCGGGGCGGGGCGGGCGAGGGTTCGCGGATCCTCGTGCCGTTCCGTCGCGCGACAAGACACGGGGATGATGCGCCCCCGCCTCCCCCGTTTCGCCCTGCGAGACGAAAAGGCTAAGGGGGGAAAAAAATCTCCAGATGTTGATCCAACCATGTATATCCGCGGCGGCGCGCGCAGCCCGGCACTCACAACGAGGCGAAACCTGAAACTGGGCCGACCCGGCGGCAGGGGTACGTTATCAGAAGGTATATACGCGATAGAGAGAGGGATGAAACCGTTGAAGGAGAACACAGAATAAAAAAAAAAACACTTTGTAAAGTGAAATAAAACAAGAGTCAATGAGTGATTGCCTCGCAAGCAGTTGGAGATCAGGGGCGTCGGAAGTGTCTTTTGGTAGGGGGTGCTCTACTTTTCCCAAAATAAAAGGGGGGGAAGGGGGAACAATTAGTCCACATGAAAAAAAAATAAAAAAATACGCGGTATTTGAACCACTGCCGACCACTGCCCACCTGGTGGTGAACAGTGCCGATACCAATGACGCTACGCGGCCGGCCTAGCAGCGCACGGAGAGCAGGCGTACTAATGACACCGGGTTCGTTTCTTCGGTGACTGTGGCTTCTCGCGCAGCATGCCTCCTAGTGGTCCGGCATCTGGTGCCGTGGCGTCATAGCCGTGCCGGCATAGTGTCCGCCCGGAGAGTGGCAGAACAAAGGTTCGAATCTTAGCCAAAACTTTAATTTTTCTGAAGACAACTTGGAGTGGAATTCAAACCCCCCATTTCAACCGAGCTCCCTCGTGGAATAGCCGACGGTCTAGTGGTCTAGTGGTGCCGCGAAAGCCGTGGGGTGTCTGTGAGACTCGGCACATGGGGCCTGGTTCAAACCCAGGTAGGTTCTTCACTGGTAGCGACAGCGGGTTGCCAGGAAGTTCCGTCCCATGCCCACGACTGGTGGTCGGTCGTGGGGTCATAAGTCCTAGAATCTGGCTCCAAAAATAGCTATTCCATGCCCTGGGGACAGGGCAGTTCGGTTAACCACCGTACGACTAAATCTGGCAGTACGGGGATCAAATCTGTCGAATTGCGCGACAGGATCGCAGTCAGAAAAGCACCGGTTCCCATAAGAACACCGAAGTAGCTGGCTGCCACGGGGGGTAAAAGCCCTGTGCCTGGCGGGAACCGCAACCTCCTTCGGGAGGTTTACTGTCGCAAAAATTTTCCATATTTTCACGCCACCCTTTCACTTGCAGAGCACGTAAGTAATTTTTCAAATTTAAGGTGAGATTGAGCTCAGCATTCAAGCCGAAGGCTTGCTTGCCTGGTTCGTAGTCTACGGGGTGTTCCGCACCCCTCTATTATTTTAGGGGGTGCTGAGCGCACCCCCTGATCCACGTCCCTGTTGGAGACCCCCCCCCCCCTCTCGGACCCGGGTAGATGTGGTTCCTTACGGCGATTGAATGGAGCCGTGCTCGCGAGATGTAAAGGGGCCAGTTCGTGCACCGAGTGGTTAAGGGAAAAGGCGGGTGAGGTGAGGCGCCTACGGGGCGCCAGTAGCGGCAGTCCCCACCCGCCGCCTTTATTAGCCGTATTGCGCGCGCCAACCAGGATTACAAATTATTCCCCCATAACTCAGGTGGAAGAGCAGAGCGGAGCGGGGCGGGGCGGGGAGCAGGGCGGCCTCCCGTTCCGTCAGGGTCCCGGCTCGGCCAGAGGGCTGGAAGCGCCCCGCCCCGCCCCGCCCCGCCCTGCCCCGCCCCGCAAAACCCAACCCACTGCACTCCAGTACCGTCGGAAAAAAAAACGGTTCATTACTTCATAGAGAAATTGAGTCATCACTTTAAACGAAGAACAAAACTGATATCGCGTTTTGTGGAGCGGTTGTTGCGGTGATAAGTGCAACGACCATTACCCCACAAGTGCTTTTTGCTTTTTCTTTGTGAACGACGAATCAAACTTTTGTGGGCGCCGGGTTAGGGTCCTAGAAGGGGTGGGGGGAGGGGGGGGGGTCGAGCCGGTGGCACTGAAGGGTGTGCTCGTTAACACGGGCGGGGCCGGGCGGGGCATGGCCAGGGCTAATGGAAAGACAACAGGCTTGCTCGCAGTCCCGTCCCGTCCCGTCCTGTCTCGCCAGAGCGTCAGAGCAGCGCGTCCCGTCCCGCTCCGAATAAAATCTTATACACATAAATACACGGTGCTGCGCGGGCTCCGGCCGCCCCTCCCCGCCCCAACTGGTCGGTCTGCCGCCCGGGCCCGGGCCGGGGGCAAAGAGGGGATTACGTACAAGGAGTGCTGCTGGTATAAAATTATGTTTGCAGGGCTGGCGCGGGTGGAGATTACCCCCCAGCCCAGCCCAGCCCGGCCCAGCCCGGCCCCGAGGAGCAGCCGCGCAGCGCAGCGCAGCACCAGCCGCCAGCTCAGCACACCCAACAGGTCGAACTGTCAAAAGTTTGACAGGCATGTCACTCGGCAGAAAAAGAAAATGTATAAAAATTATTCTTGCGTGATGATGGATCTTGTTGGAAATGGAAAGTTGTAGCTACCATCGTACTACATTGGGGACGCAACCATGAAATCATGGTTAAGACAACAATATTATGGTTGAGGTCTGCGAAGTTCCGGTCGTAGTATTGGCGTCTCAACCATGATTTTATGGTCGTCCTTGAGGTGACCATGCGATGGTCGCGGTTTCATTTCCCTGAGCGCATAAGCAAAGGGCGGGCACGGGCGCGCAGAGCACGCGGAATAGGCAGAAAGAGCCTGCCTGCCATGGAGGTGCCAGCGGCCGCGGGGCGCGGGGCGGGCAACTTGAATAAAAGATAAATTGCTGTCGAGGCCAGTTGACTTTAATCAAGTTTAAAATTAAAACCGCGCGACTCCCCGGTCGGGAGCAGCAGGTCTTTCTTCTGCAACCTCCGCTCCGCTTTTGCCCCTCCCTCCTCCCCCTCCTCCTGGGCACCTTGCACGGCAGGCCACCCACTGGGCTGGGGGCTGGGCTGGGCCAGCAGGGCTCCTCCGGAGCACGGAAAAAACCTTTTCTTTTTCCGCAGCTGAAATAAATCATTCACTAAGGTCTTCGCCAGATGCGCGGGCCGGGCCGGGCGCAGCACAGTCGATAGGCTCGGCCGACAGGCTGCCGCTGTCCTGTCTGTCCCGCCCTCCTTTCTGCATCTTCCATTTTCTTTTCTAATCCTCTTAATGGAGCCTGGCCCCTGGCCGGCCGGGCCCTCCGCCGCCTCGCCCCAGACACGCACTGCACGCGCGAGCCGAGCCGAGCCGAACGGAAACACAAATAATGATCAAAATCTAGCGGAAGCCGTGCAACCCCGTAATGATACTTTACGTTAAGGTTGCATACTTTGTGACGCTTAATTTTGCTAAAAAAAATATCACTTTTACATCGTACTGTTTCGCACTACAAAGGTATTAAGTGAGTCGTCGAAATAAGATCTACGAGAAAATGGTAACTCAGATTACTCCCTTTGCCAAGTTTCCCCGAAACTTGGTCACGGTATATTTACTGTCACTTTACCAAACGATTTTACAGTGCGCCTTTTCCTGTTTCTGTTTGGCATACGCAATTCCGTGCGGAGCGGTGTAGGGCAAAGCAGCGAGTGGCGGCGGCAGCGCGAGATTCAAACCAAACGCGGCGCGGCGCAGTCAAAGGGAAACATCGTGCATGCCCCGCCCCGCCCCGCCCCGCCCCGCCCCGCCCCCGCAGCTCCCGCAGCCCGCCGCGCCACTCCCGGGCCGGAGGAGGTCACTCTCGCGAGTGCCGAGCGGTGCTGAGCTGTTCAGAGCAAGCGGCTCAGCCAGCTTGGTACGGCGCAGTAAGTCAGCGTCAGCCAGTCTCAACAAAGCCCCAGAGTCTCTCTACTGATCTCCACCGCCTGCGCTGTAGTTTGCCTGCGGCAGGCTTTTAGCCAGCAGCCTCAGCCCCGCGCCCGCGGCACACGGGCCGCCCCGCCCCGCCCCGCCCCGCCCCAGCCCCATCACACTACAACGACTACGACTGGCCGGGCCGGGCCGGGGCGACGCTAAGCACGGTGTCATGCCGCTCCGAGTCACGGCGTGTAATTGCTTTGGGAAACTGATGAGGAGGAGGAGGAGGATGAGGAGGGAGTAGATGCGGAGGAGGGGCAGGGCCGCGCGGCCGCGGCGCCTCGGAGAGATGAGGAGTATCTATCACGCGCCGGTGGCCCGCGGCGGGGCGGGCGGGGCGGGTATGATGTATGTGGAGGAGGCCCTGCTCGCCCTGCTCCAGCACGGGGCGAGGCCCGGGCGCGCGCGCGCGCAGCGCGGCACCACGCGGCGGGGACCAGACCTAGAACCATCTGCGAATGCAAAGTTTGCCGTGGGCGGCACGGGCGCTAGCCCCGCCCCGCCCCGCCCCGAGCAAACGACACCAGTACAACACGGAGGTGGGGAGGGGCAGGGGGAAGGTGAAGTGTAGGGCGCCCACTTACCTCCCTCCCCGCCGCGCCCCGCCCCTCGGCCCGGCAGTGTGTGTGGGCTCGTCAACACAACTCGCTATATTCCGCTCCGCCCTTGGATGCCCACCCCACCCCCACCCCTCGTTCGCGCTCGCTGCATGCGACCCGGGCTGGGCCGGCGGGGCCGGCTCTCCTCCGCGAGGCAGGCTCGCTCTCCTTTACTCTCTCTTTCTCTCTCCCTCTCACTGTCTCTCTCCCTCCGACCTCGGCTCGGCACGCAGGCCCCCCAGGCTCGCCAGGCCTCGCTGCTCGTGTGCCGTCATGCAGGGCTACCCCGGCAGGCGGCAGGCCTCGGCCTGGCCTCTCCTGGGACCTCGCCACAGCGAGGCGGCCGGCCGGCCGGGCATCTGCTATGAAAGGCCTTTGCCTCCCTGCCACCACACTGTTTGTGTACGAGCCACCGAAATAGCCAGGCCGGTGTGCGTGGCGACCCCCGGGCCACCGGCCACGCGCTCACGCGTGTGTGTGTGTGTGTGTGTGTGTGCGCGCCGTGAGCTAGGCCGTACCTGCCGCACCACGCAGCAGTACAGTACGCGGCCGTAGGGAGGATGCAGGAAGGAAATGAAAAAGTTTGCGGGAAAGGTCACTCACCAGCAAGTGAGCGACGTGACCTACCTGGCCTTTGAAAGCCCCAAGGGTGTTAAAATAAATAGTTACTGTACACGTAACGTAACGTAAAACAGCAGCATTGGTAAGTTTTAAGTCAAGTTACTGGTCCCTATGGTTTCGAGACGTGCTGTGCGGCGCCCTGCCGCGCCGCAGCAGCTACTTAACGGGCTTAGGGAGTCTATCGCGCGGCTCGCACAGCTCCAAAGTCTATTATTAGCTGGAATCCGTGCCACTTGGCGCCACGCGGTTATTTTTGAGCGAGTTAGAGCAAAACCGACATTTCGAGAGTCCGTAAGCTGCTTGCCCGGCGCGGTGGCAGTGCATTCAAGTACTTTGCGGACCAGGGAGAGAGGATAGAACGAGGAGGAGAGAGAAGGAGCGGGGAGCGGTGCGGGAATGGAGTGGAGCAGGAAGCGACGAGGTGGCAGAAACGATTTAATTCCTGCACGCCCTTTCCCCGTCCGCCCCGCCCCAACCCCTCACCAGCGTATATCCCAAGCCGCGCCGCGCACCTCTGAAGTTGGAGGATGGCTTTGTGCAAACTCTGATGGAGAGGGATTGTGAGTACTTACTACGCTAAAGTAAAAATCGCCAAATGACTGGGATGTATACGTTAAAAATGGCACGAGATGAAAAACGGAGGGGAACGGAGAGGAAAAGATGAAAACGGGGCGTGAGGCAGAACTGAAGAATTACTGAACTGTGTCCGCGAGATGAAAATATTAATCAACCCCCTTCCCTACCGGCCCACTTCCGCTGAGGGTAGGGAGGAATCCTTTGAAGCTCGATGCCATGCCCAGTAACTTGAGTGGATTCGCAACAAAAGTTTGGAGTTTGAGTGTGCCTGCGAGCTGTTTCCTCTTTTTGCATGACCTGGACGCCTACTATTTTCTCCCCGCTACTAGCCTGTCCGGTAGAAAGTCATGAAAAAAAAAGTTCTGAATACCGCCGGGGTTCACTCGTGTCTAAAAAAAAATAACAGGCAAGAGACGAGAGCCGAGCGGTTGTGACGCCGCAGCCTCACCCCGTGTGGTTCAATTCTATGCCACCCCCACCCTTGTCCTGTCACCATGCGCCCCTCCCTCCCCGCTTTTCCTCCCTCCGTTCGGTCGCCGGCCGTCCCTAATACGGGGGCGGGGCGGGGGCACACTGGCTCCCAACTCCTGGACCAGGGCTGCTGGACCGAGCCGTGAGACAAAAGCTAACGACCCAGCAGCCCCGGGCAGGCCAGGGCAGACCGCGGCGGTGGCGACGGAGGCGTTTATGGAAGCGGTTTCTGGTGGGTTGGGGAGGGCTGGGGAGGGGGAGTGGCAGTGAATCAAGGAGCGCGCAGCGTGCAGAGAGCATCGGCCCCGCAGGCCAGGCCGGGCCGCAGGACTTTACTGTGGGGCCGTTCTGGTCCCGGTCTCCCAAAGAACCAACTGACAGAAACGTCATTTGTTAGCGGACAAAAGCGTGGCCGGACATATTAATCAAACTGTTCAGGGCGCCAGGGGGCGCCGCGCCGGGCAGGGGCAGGGGCGTGCGAAAGCGGAGCGCGTGCAGGGGAACGACTCGCGCCACACATTATTTCGAAACTGATTTCACCAAAATGGAGCCCATGGAAGTTGGGCCCCTTATTTTAACTACACAGAGTACGTCACATTAGGCGGTCGTGCATGACGCGGATCAGAGCCAGAGTGTATGAGAGCGGCCCCGCCCCGCCCCGCCCCGCCCCGCCCCGCCCCGGCCCAACCCCATTCCGCCTGTCCCGCCCCGTCCGGCCGGCCCCGCGGCCCGTTTACGAGGCCTTGCTTTACGAGAAGACCCAGCTCAGCTCGGCCCCGGTCCCGGTCACCAATGACCCGTTATGCGCGAATATCAATGCGAATATCAATCCCCCGAGCGCGGCGGTGGGGAGCGGGCGGGACGGCCCCGCCGGAAGCAAACATGCAAATCACAGCGCCACCCAAGCCCGCCCCGTCCCCGCCCCGCCCCCGCCCTGGGACACCCCTTGATATATATCTGCCAGCGCTAGTGTACTCATGTTAATTCGCGATGACTTTGCAATCACCCCAGCGCGGCGCAGCCCGGCCCGGCGCACTACACGCGTACGTATAGGTTCGGCCCCGGCCGTTAAGCGGCGCGCCTCTAAACGGCCGTCCCCGCCATGTTTTATACTATGACGCAATAGCGGAACACATATGGATTATACTGCGGCTGGGAGGGAGCAGGGCGCGGAGCGGAGGGGCGGGGGGACGGGCTTCATTTTCATTCGACCCTCGCATCTTACATTATATAGCGAAGTAAGCGAATGTGCTGGGCTAAGGAGGGAGGGGGAGGGGACGAACATCAGGCGGGGACGGACGGCCAGAGGGGGATGAGGGGGGGGGAGGGGCGCACGGCGAGTAGTATTCCCAGGGGTGGGCGGCACTGGCGTGGCGGGGCGGGGCGGGGCCGGGCGGGGCGGCACTACAGCGCAAGGAGCAAGGGGAGCCTAGGCTTCGTTAATTCTTGTGTCCAGCCAAGCGTGTGTCGCCCGTCGCCCCCGCCCCACCCTGCTCCCTCGCCCTTCTCTCCTCCCCGCCCCGCTTCGCCCGCCGCGCTCAGCCAGCCGGGCGCGGGCCCCCCCGCTACCCTTCACCTCACAAAGCATTGTTTGCTGCAGGCAGGCTCTAGCCCCTGCCCCGCCCCGCCCCGCTCACTTGAGTCACTGCGGACAGAGCGGCCCAAAGCAAGGAGCAGGAGGAGAGGCCAGCTCCGTCTCCTTCGAACCTTTCGTATCACACATGAATTATTTTTCTGCGAGGCAGGCACGGTACGACTTTTCCTCTTTCTCTTTGTTAGGCTAAATAAGGCAAAGCTCAAAAAAGGTTAATTGGCGCAGAGCGATAGCACACCCTATTACGCGAGTGATCAAAATTAACTTTGTCTGCCTGCATGCCTGTCTGTATGTGTGCACGATAACTCCCGAGCGAGCGAGCGATATCGACGTACAACTTTCAGTATGGCTTGTTTTATCCAGAAAACTGAGACGTCGGACGCAAATCGCAAATGCACGTGGCTGCACTTGGCTTGCACGGCTGTGACCGCTGCGGTCCAGTCCGCCCCGCTGGCTATAATTCCGCTGACCTAAACCGCACAGCTGCGGCGCAACATTTTATTTCGACAAATGCAGGCCGTGTGGTGTGGGGGCCGCGGGGCGGGCCTACACAAATGCACTGGAGCCAGACCAGACCATACGACCGCCCCGCCCCGCCGCCCCCAGCCACCCCGCCCCGGCCCGCCGCCCCCAGTCCACCCCAGCCACCCCGGTACATTGTTGCAAAAAGTTCCTTTAAAACTGGCTCTTTTGTGGAGCCCCCGACCCCCTTCCCGTACTGACCTGGACTCGAGAGGCGCACCTCACCTCCCCCAACGCGCTCCGGGGCGTAAAACACAACTCGAGTTGCGCCCCAATCTCATGGTGTTTGACTGGGGTGTGAAGCACCCGTCACGAGAGTACCGGTGAGTGACAGAGAACACAACACGTAGCAGTAGCAGTCAGTAAGCGGGTTCGCCTAACCCGCGCGCGCAAGGCGTAGAGTAGGCACTCCCGCAACACCCCAACAAGGGGTACACGTTTCGGTGCAACTGCGAGGTATTTTAGTATGGAAAACAAAAGAACAAAGTCCTGTCCAGTCGGGTGCGGGGGACGGCGGGGTGATGGTTACTGGACAGGCAGGCCAGGCAGTCTCATCAAGAGGCCGGCAGGACCAGAGCGATACGATTGACATGTTAGCTGATTGGCCCTGTGTGTGTCCCGGTGAGGGCGGCACGGAGGTGGCGCGGGGGCGGCGGCGGGGGCGGAGGCGGGGGCGGAGGCGGGGGTGGCGCAGGCCTAGCCCGTCCCGCCCCGCCTGCTCGTTTACGAGTGAAGGCGCATGGCGGCGCGCATGGCATTGGGGATTGAATTACGAGCCAGTTACGAGGCCTCGGCTCGCCGCCGCGCCGCCTGTCCCTGTCCTTCTGCCCCCGCTCGCCTGGCCACAGGGGCGGGACCAGGTGAGACCCGTCACCTCGCAGGCGTCCCAGAGGACCTGGCAACCCCGCCCGACCGACCGTCGACCGTCTTATCGTCTATAGGCCCCGCCCCGCCCCACTCAGCGTGGAGTCCTAGAGATGTCTAGGTCTCTAAACTCAGACCAGACTGGATCCTTCCCCCCTCCCCCCGCCCTGCCCCACGTCAGTCTCGGGCGGTCTGTCTCGCCTGATAATGCATCGCCCGGTGACATTGTGCATCTCCCCGCACCGGCGTGATGCAGCCCCGGGCGGGGCGTCGCAGCAGAGAGGCTCCTGGTCCGAACCGATATACACCGGACCAGACCGCCTCGGGGGACAGGGGGAGGGGTTTATGGGTTTACCGGCTGTGCCATTG
This sequence comes from Frankliniella intonsa, assembly GCA_033675135.1. Classification (NCBI taxonomy): domain Eukaryota; kingdom Metazoa; phylum Arthropoda; class Insecta; order Thysanoptera; family Thripidae; genus Frankliniella; species Frankliniella intonsa. The sequence continues at coordinate 8,569,402 of CM066249.1, read as the reverse complement.
GGCCTCCAGCAGCATTCTCACGGGAGCGAGGCTAGGCCGCATCAAAGCTTTGTGGCGCAAGGCGGGGTGCGGCGGGGCGGGGCGAGGGGCGCCGATTGGTACGCACCGCCCCCGCCCCGTCCCCGTCCCGCCACAGTCCAGCGATATTCCATTCCATTATATCATTGTGTTTTGGATCCTCGCCCCGCTCCACCTCGCCCCGCCCCAAACCGCTCGCCGGCCCCTCCTCCAGGCCTGTGTGTGTCATTTGGGGACCGCGACCCGCCGCCCCGCCCCGCCCCGCCCCGCCCCGCCACGCCGCGAGCAGAATGTGGCAGACGTCAGCCGTCCCATCACAATCATTCTGACCGCAGGACGCGCGTCCGCGCATTGTGTTTGGCGGGAGAGGGAGGGGGAGAGGCGCGCGATATTCAAAGTGTGTTTTTGATTTGGGTCGCACGGCGATACGCCTATATGCGCGACCATACATGCGCCGGGTGCCACAGAACACACACACACACACACACCACGTGACGTTACGTTACGCGGGTCGCGCACCACCTCTTTTCGCGCCGCCAGCACTGTCACGACGTCACGCGCGCGTGTACCGTTACAAGGGGCATAAGACGGGGCTGAGCTGAAACTGTAGCCGAGCCGAGCCAGCGCGCGCGGCTCACAACAACGAGGAAGCAGCAGCCAGAGCCTGGGAGGGACGGAAATTATAGACAACGCTGCGAGGCGGAGTCGTCCGTATAAAGGGCGGAGCGAGGCGGGGCGGGGCGGGGCGGGGCGGGGCAGGGCCAACAGTGACGGCGAAAGCGATTCCGCGCCGGGCCGGGCGGAAAACGATTACGCGCAGAGCGCACGGGGAGGCAGAGGCAGAGGCGCCCAAGGAGACCTATCTTCCTCTCCTCCCCTCGGGCCCCCGCGGGTCGGGCCGGGCCGGCCACAGCGCGCTGAGCCGTGCCGCGCCCAGCCGCGCCGCGCTCCGAGACGGTAAGTATCGTTTTCGCGTCTGAATTGAGAAGAGAGCTGCCGTCGCTGGTGCCCCGCCCCGCCCCGCCACGCCCCCCTTTCCGCCGGGCCGTTTTAGGTGGTGAGAAACTGCGCCCGGATTCCGTGTGCATTGTTCATTAATTCAGGGCCCAGGCGGGCGCGGCAGGGCCCAGCCCAGCACCGCCGCGTTAAAGTGTGAAAATTGGAGGAGACGGATACGATTTCTTGCGCAGCGTAGCGCACCACCACCACCAGGGGGCGCTGCGCCCGCCCGCCGAGCTTCATCAAAGTTTCGCAACGAGCGAGTAATAAAGTGGCTCTGAAGGGCCGGCAGGCGCGGGGCGGAGCGCGGGACCGGCCCACACGCAACAAAAAAGTAGGAGTCAACGACTGGTGTTGCACCTCCAGCGAGATTTCTTGCGATGGAATCAGGAGCATGAGTTGCTCTGGCCCATAACGATGTTGTACTTTTTTGGGGAGGTGCGGCGGCTCAGCGCACCGGGCATAGTCTTATTGCTGGCCCGCTTTTGGTCGCTATTTGGTTGCAACTCGCACCCCGCATGCTGCAGGAGCCCTCCGCCCCGTTTTAAAAGAAGGTCGGAGAGTGCCTGCCTGCAGCAGGCGAGTGCTAAATTTATCGAAGAAGGCGTAAAAGACGTCAGCGTGCAGCCACTCGTGATTGGAAGGGGGGGGGGGGGATTGGCAGTGACACGGAAAGAGGAGAGGAAAGAGCCAGTAGAAAAAAACAAGCGCAGCCGTTTTCCGTCATTCATTACGTCGTTTTACTTCATGCATTCGTTTTTCGTGCACGCTTTGGGGGTCCAGCTGGCACGGCTGGCAGAGCGACGTGTCGGAGCGTACGGGACGGCAGGTGGCGGAGTGGTGGTGCCAGGTGACGTCAGATACGATGGTTTGGGACAGGGCAGGAGGGGGCGGGGTGGAGTGCGCTAGGTTTTGATGTGTAGCAGCCATCCGGCAAACTGTCATCACAGTATAAAAGTCACCGCTGGAACCGAGCTGGTCGTTACTTTGCAACACCTTTTTTTTTTCGACTCTATCTCTCTGGTATTCATTAAGCGTCCCTGCTAGTATTATTTTTTGACAGGCTGTACGTGGCCGTACGCGTCCCCGCGAGACTAATGTGACTCACGCGTACTTTCTGGCCATAAACCACTGGCACCCCGCCCCGCACACGAGACTCCGAGGCCAGCCCGGCCCAGCTGCGGTCGCTGCGGACTCTCCGCTCAATGACTTGCGCCCGCCCCCATCCCCTGCCCCCGCTAGGCCTGTCCCTCCCCCTCCCGTCCCGGGGGACTCTCCACGTACTCCACGTCGCCCACGAGAGGCTCGGGCTAAGGGCAGAGGCCAAGCCGGTGGCCGGGGCGAGGGGGCGGGATTTAGGGGGGGGGGGCAACCGCGCGCCCCCGCCCCGCCCCGTCACGCCCCATCCTGAGTTCTGAAATGGGCAGGGATTTCCTTCACATCTGCCTTTCTGCCTCGCCCTGCCAGAGGACGTACCGAGTCCGCCCACCCCGCCCCCACCACATCCTTTTCTTCTCCACCCCCTTAACACACACACACACACACACACACACACACGCGCGCGCGCTGATGTGTGGGAACCGATCATAACCCATCTATCTGTTTATCGGAAGCTATCGGAAGCGCCACCGCCAATCATGGGCCATTATCGCGGCCGGGCGTCCCGGATAGCGATAGAGTTCTATCGCGGAGAGGATAGAGGTGCGGTGCACCAGAGGCGCGGCGCGGCCGGGGCGAGGCGAGGCGGCCGGGCCATCAATCCCCGGCCGCTGCCCCCCCTCCCGGTGTGGCCTACATCTCGCAGCGGAATATCTCTCTCCCTCTCCCTCTCCCTCTCCCTCTCCCTCTCTCTCTCCCTCTCTCTCTCTCTCTCTCTCTCTCTCTCTCTCTCTCTCTCTCTCTCTCTCCCTCCCACCTTCCTTCCTTCCTTCCTTTCCCCGCCCGGCCGAGAGAGCAGCGAACGCGGTTGGACCAAGGCGCCTGGGAGGTAGGCACCCCACCATCAGCAACACACGCGTGTTCCCGCGCTGTCTAACTCCCAGGCGCTCCCACGACCCGTCCGCGCCGCGCCTCGCCGCCCGGCGGGAGGGAGGGAGGGGGGGAAGGAGCTACGGGGCGTATTTGTTTCACGCCCCCTCCCTCTTCCACTCGTTTCATCTTGCCGTCGCCACGCCGCAAGTACGCCGAGCCCTCCACACGAGCTACCCCCCCCCCCCAACCTCCCCTCCCTTCGTTTGGAGTCCGTCTCCGCCAGCTCCCCCTCCCCCTGGGGCAGAGCAGAGCCGACCGAAAGCCAAGCAAGCCCCCCTCCCCCCCCCCCCCCCCCCGCGCCACTCACTCCGGTGTGCCTTCTCTGTCTTCCCCTTATGCCCCTGCCCCTGCGCTCTCTCTCTCTCCCTCGTTCCTCCAGTTACTACCTTCCTGACGACTTCCATCCCACTCCGTCTCTGTTTGCCGAGGGCATCTCTATGTTCTCCGCCGCCTCCAGGCCCCGGCCCGGGCCGGCCCGGCCTCCGTGGCGCCCCCATTCGGCCCGCCCCACCCCGAACACTCTCGCCTCCACATCAGCGACGGCGACAAGCAACAATGTGTGTTATCGAGGTCAACCTTGTGGGTTCGACTCCGCGCCAGTCCCCCGGGTCCAGCTTTTTTTTTTTTTTTTTTTTTTTTATACCGTGCGGCCCGGCCGCTTCCACCGCCGCAGTGCAGGTTAGGTGCGGCGGGGTGCGGCGGGGTGCGGCGGGGTGCGGCGCTACGTGACTGGTGTCCTGCGCCAGGGAGGTCCGGCGGTCCGGCGCTTCGCGGCCAGCGAGGCGTGGACTTTGTACCCGCGCGTGGCCGTCCTGTGACACCATTCCGGAGCGGGGTGCGGCCCAGGAGGGTGTGGCGGGCAGGGCGGGGTGGGGGGAGGGGGCGGGGCGTGGTGGTTGATAGCCGCAAACTGACACCGCGCAGCGACGCCACGCCCTTCCGCGCCTCGCCTCGCCTCGAGCGCGCCGAGGCCTGGGAGCTAGCAGCACAGCTAGGCACAGCGCAGCCCAGCCCGCACCGCTGCAGTTTTTAATACCGCGCGAAATGGCGGCAATCTGGCGGCTCAAGTGGCCGAGCCTGACACCACGAGTGCGCCGTGGCGCGGTGCTGGGCCGGGACGGGAGCTGTCCACGAGAGCTGTCCCGCTGCCGTCCCTGTCCCCGCGGCGACCGTTTATAATAGGTAATGCGGGGCCATTTACGACCACGGGGAGGCGATTATCCGTATCCTGCTGGCCGCAGGCGGGGTGGTGCGGGGCGGGACGGGGCGGGGCGGGAACGCCATGCCCCGCGAGCAGCACAAGGGGGCCGACTCCCCCATGCATATTGAAGGCACTCACTATTCGCTCGCTACGACCCCCACCCACCCCCAGAGCTGCTGCGGCCCCCAGACCCAGACTCCACCACCTCCGAACGCCCCGCCCCACCCCACGACGCCCCGCCACGCCACGCCACGCCACTCCACGTCGGCGCGACCCGGAGCAGCTACCACCACCGCCGCGGCGCTGGCTTCTTTTGTCCCCGCGGCAGCCCTTAAGTCGTGTTACGTAACCTGCAGCCCTGGCCACTACACCGCACGCCCCGCCACGCCCCGCCACGCCATTCTCCGCCGACGAGCCTAAACGCCGCGAGCGCCACGGAGACGCGTCCTTTCGAGTCCCTCGAGGGTTGTGGAGAAGGCGGGGGTTCGTGTTAGGATGGGGGCTGCAGCGAGATCCAGCAGTACGATACCGTATACTGTTACAAGGGTAGGTCAAATTACCCAGGGGGACTCAAGAGTAGCAGTAGCAAAGCGCGCCGGGCCTGCCCTACCCGCGCTCGATAGTTTGGTTTCCTTAGGCGTTGCGAAGATAGATAGAGGGGGTTTCCTGGGCCGTCTTTGCAAGGAAAAGGTGGACCCTGCCTTGAAGCGGAACAGGCAGACGCGTGAGAGGGTAGAAGGGAAGGGGAGAGGGAGAGGGGGGGGGGCTTGCGTTGACAACGCAGGAGGTGGAGGGGAGAACCGCGAAGTGGAGGGGAAAAAATGGACCTGTTTATGTCATGGACACCAACACAACGCGTTCGTGTGGGGCGTGGGCGCCCGCACTCCCGCCCCGCTCCGCTCCACACCACCCAGTCCGGCATCCCCCCCGGAACGAAACGTCCGAGGCCTGAGCCAAAAAGAGTGACACAGCGAACCAAAAGGTGTCCAGTAGAAGGTGGGCGACTTAAGTTGGTGGTTCGGGCAACTTGAGAGGCCCAGCAGCCGGGCACCTTAGTTTTACAGTGTATACACACTTTGAGATTCGGGTATAGAATCTAATTCGGCGGAGCGCTCTACTCTACCCGCCTATCCTACCGCCGCAGACCGCTGGCCCCGTGGCGTGCCCCGGCCCTGCCTTCTCTCTTCAGGCAGACTATCGCGCAGACATTTGAATTGCAGCTTCCTTTCCATATCATCATTTGACTTTCAGCTCCCGGCAGCTCTTCTGCTGGCGGTGGCGGCGGCGCGGCGCGCAATTTGAATTTCAGTGCCATGTCTCCAGTCACATCAGCCGACCAGGGGCTGGGGCTGAGCCCGGTGCTGGCGCCGGGCGGGGCGGGGCGGGCGGTGCTCGCAGGCTAGGCGCAGGCCTAGCGGCTGACCTCGATAAATATTTGGCCGGAGTTGTTTCAGCAGGTCGTTGTCATGGTGTGTCGGCCGCGGCCGCACCGCAGCGGAGCGGACAGCAGCCTACGGGGCGCCAGGCCTGGGAGCGGGGCGGGGCGGGGCGGGGCTGCGGGGAGGCTGTCCTGTCCGCTGGGCCGGTGAGACAAGTCTGGGGGTCGCGTTTGCCTAGAGGGGCAGCAGCGGCTGGGCCCAGCACTAGCGGGTTAGGGCGGCAGGGAGAAGCGGCGCCAGGCCAGAGCGTCAGCCTGGGGAGGGGGAGGGGGGCATTCATTCCAGTCCAGACGGCGCCACGGCCTAGACGGCGTGCTCTGCTGTCGCGACCAGCAGGGGGTTATGTCGCGCCCGCGCCGCGCCGCGCCGCGCCACGCCGGGCCGGGCTGACAGCTGATGCAGTGACGTCACCCAGTTCGTTGAGCGCCACAGCAGGCCAGGATGAGATATATATGATGTAGGGGGCCCGGGGCGGGACCAGTATATACACTGCAAGCGCTAGTCGGAACCTCGCGGTAAAAGAGGTGACGCCGCACCGCACGCGACACAGAACAACCCCCACCCACAGCGACTGTACAGGTCCCCGTCGACGCACTGTACAGTCCACAGCAGCATAAAAAAGTAAGAATATACACAGAAAAATTATTTCTTGATTCTGGTTCATTTTTTCGTTGAACCACTATAAGCCCGGCCCACAGGTGGCCCGGCCGGGCAACGGACTTTACCTGCAGACCCTACCCTCCCCTTTCCCGTACGTAAGTCGAGGCGTCCCGCCCCGTCTCGTCCCGCCCCGTCCGGCGGGGGCAGGGGCAGGCCCAGGGCCCGGCCGCGCCGCGCCGCGCCGGCCCTCCCTCCGACACCCTTGAGAACCCTTCCGCTGCCTTCCGCACCCCCGGGCACGGCACGGCCCGGCCAGCCAACAGGCAGCTTGCGGCCCGGCCCGGGCCGGCCCTCTGCAGCGCCCCCACCCTCCCTTAGGCCCCCCGCCCCCGCCCCCGCCCCCGCCCCCGTCGCCCCCGGCCTACTTCCAGCCTCCGACGGCGCCTCGGTGCTAAGCAGGGGCCGGGCCGGCGTGGCTGGCACCTCGTGCACCCTCTAGGGGGTAGGTCGAAGGGGCCTGCGGGGCCCACGTGCAACATCCTCTCCCGGTGGACACCCGAGCAGGGTGGCCGGGGACACCCCTGCGGCCAGGCCAGCGCAGGGACACCCACCTGGAGACACCGGGCGGGACGCGCCGGGGCGGAGCGGTCCCCGCAGGCCGCTCACTGCGGTGCTCGCCGGCAAGGGCAGGGCACAGCACGGCAGAGCAGGGCAGGACACCGCCGGGACGTCTTCAGGAGGGTGATGTCCGCCTAGCCGTCCGTGGCGGTGCCGGTGCCGGCTGCGCCGGCACGGCCCGGGCGGCAGGCGCACTCCATAAGGCGCTGGCTAAGGCTGCCGCTGCGGCCGGTCACGGCCGAGCAGGACACGTGCAGGGCACGTGCACGACACGTGCAGGACACGCACACGCGGGGCGGTGCGGGCCGCCAGGACTACCGGGCCGGTGCGGTGCGGCGCGGACCCAAACGGAACGGCCCGGCCAGCGGTGATCGGCGTGCTCGTCACGCACGCACGCACGCACGCACGCGCACGCTCTCACGCACACTCACGCGCGCGCGGACTCACGCACACACACCCACACTCACACAGAGGTCCCGCCGGGCCGCGGTGTTTCGGCGAGCCGTGCCTCGGGGCGGAGGCTGACGCGGGCGCTGCGCTGCGCCTAGCTACGCGCTTCAGCCGCACGCATCACACTGAGTGCTCTCTCCCCCGAGCCCCGCCCCGCCCCGCCCCGCCCCGCCCCGCACAGGGCCCCCCTCTCGGCTCTCCCCCCTGTCCCGGCTCGGTTCGGCTCGGCTCGGCTCGGTTCGGCTCGGCTCGGCGTCTGCTGCTGCTGAGGCTGCGCGGTACAGTGCGCGAGGACGCCCCCCAGCCCCGACCGCCCCCGGACCGCCCCCGGACCGCCCCCGGACCACCCCCAGCCACCCTGCCTCTCCCCCCGCCAGCGCTCGCCTCCCGCGCGGGGCGGGGCGGGGCGGAGAGTCGGCGTCCCGTCCCGTCCCGTCCACATCCCGCCCCTTCCCGTCTCGTCCCGTTGGGTCGCGGGGAGCGCAGCTGGAGCCGAGTCCCGGTTCACGGGAACCGAGGAGAACCGAGCTCCAGCCGAGCGGAGCCGAGCAGGGCGGGGAGGGGCGGAGCTGCTCGCCACGGCCCGGCAATGCGCACAGCATGAGTCCCGGGCCCCCGGCACGGGCAAGCACAGCGCGGTGCGGCCGCGCCACGGTCCGCCGCCCGCCGCCCGCCGCCCGGCCCGCCGCGCGGCTCATAGGCATCGGCTTGGCTAGGGGTGGGCCACCCGGCCGGCCGGGGTGGGCCACAAGGGGCTGTCGGCTGACGTCATCCAGCCCCCTGCTCTGCTCTGCCCTGCAGGCGGGCCCCACCCGGCCCAGCCCGGGTCGCTCCGCTCGGCCGCGTCCCCCGCCTACCCCACCAACCCCACCTCAACCCCCCTCCCCCCCACGGCCCCTAACTAGCTGCAAGTATTTGTCTCTGGGAGATGCGCTCTCTCAAACCTCTCTCCGAGCAGGCCGCGTCGGCCGTGTCGGCCTACCCCCACCTCCACAGCCCCTCCGCCTGAGCGCACCGAGCCGTGCCCCGGTCCGATACTCTCCCGCGAGGGCAGAACTCGCTGAGGAGGAGAGGGGCAGAGGCAGAGAGGAGAGAAGAGGGGAGCCTTCGCCATGCCCCTTCCTCCCCCAACACCGCTCGCCTCAGCAGTATTTTTCCAGCGACTAATTACAACTATTTGTCAGTCTCTCTCTCCGCTATCCTTTATGCGGCCCCGGCCCCTCGTTCTCCTCCGCACCCTCACCAGCCGCTGTACCCCAGCCTGCTTTACCCCACATCGTCCTGGTCCTGCTTTACCCCTTCGCCCTGCCCTGCATTCACCCCGCGCCGTGCTCTCTCACCCCGTTCGCCCCACATACCCTCTCTTCTTGGCCCTTCCGGCCCGGCCCTGCGGTGGGGGCAACGTCCGCTAACTTCCCGCCCCGCACCCCGTAGCGCTTGTCAGCCAAACCTTGAGGCTGTGGGCTTTCCTGTTCACCACCAACACCAACACCGCGCCGCGCCACCACGCCCCGCCACCGCCCCCCGTCCGCGGCCCGGCCCGGCCCGCCTCCTCGCCCCGATACAGGGCAGGGAGGGAACAAAGGGGCGCAAACGCCTCATATTCACCACGAATCGGCACATTTCTCTATATAAGGCAAGGCGTTTCACCGACCCGTCTTCACCTTGAATACCGTACTGTCGGCAGTTTCCCGTCTCTGAATGGGCGGGGGGCACTGCAGATCCAGGCGGAGGACTCGCTGGAGGGGGTCGGGCGTTTAGCTCCTGAGGAGCAGGGGGCGGCAGGGGCGGCAGCGGCGGCAGCGGCGACCGGCTATAGGGGCCACAACATACGCATTGCAGAATGCAGGAAGGGGAGGGGGAGGTATGAAGCCAAGCTATGGCCAGTTCGGGAGGAGGGGGTTGATGGAACGGGGGTGGGGTGCCGAGGATGGAGTTTACAATGGTTTTCATGGGATTCGCCTTGATGGGGGTTCGGGGGTGGGACGGGGAATAGGGTCGTATAGTGCAGGGCAGGGCAGGGCGCGGCTGGCGCCGTTGGAGATGTTACGTGCGCCCAGCCGGGTAGGTAGATTGTGGACTGAGGACTGTCGGGGCGGGGCGCGAGAGAGGGTTGGGGCGACAGGCGGGGGCAGAAGGGAAGCGTCGAAGGAAGTTTAAGTGATTTCAAATTTAATCTTCGCGCCGCGCACGCTCCGACCAACTTTTTGAACACCCTCCGAGTAGAGAAAGCAAGCGCGCGCGGAGGCAGAGCGGTGGTATAAGGCTCAGCGCCATGCCCGCCCCGCCCCTCCCCCTCGCCACCCCGCTCTCTTATGATTAATTTAAACTACTTTGCCACTTTCGGCCAATAACACATTCCATTCACGAAATGAGCAGTTGCGCAGCACGCCCGCCTGACCTCGCCCCGCCCCGCTCCCCCTCCGCCCGCGCACTCAGTCACGACAAGTTTTCGTATCGCCGAGGCTGCATGGCCGCGGTTCACTTGTGACTCTCAGGGCGCGCTGAGTATGGTGTATCGGAGGAGGACTGACGGACAGACTGAACGCGCGCGAGGGCTAGTGAGCAGAAAGCGGCTGAAAGCAAGCCACTCGCAGCCGGCTGAGTGCATGCCGCGGCTAAAGTTGTGACCGTCGACAGGGGTCTTCTCTTTCTCCCGCCAGTTTTAGATTTTCAACGCCGAGAAAAAGAAGTAGCCTTCCACCCGGCACAGCAGCCACTCCGCTCCTCAGTCCAGGGCCGGGTGGTCCGGGACTGCAACACCTCCTTCTCCTTCTCTGCGCTTTTCCCCTTTTCCTGGCACCTTACGCTCCGGCTCCGGCACGCGGGCGGGGCGGGGCGGGGCGGGGCGGGGCGGGGCGGGGCGGAGGGCTGAGGCTGTGCGAGGCGAGGAGGCTACGTGAGCTGTAATCAAACCTCCTTTTCCCGCGCTGCGCCGTGCGTTGCGGGTTGCCGCACAGGTCACGGGAAGGGGTAGTGTGGCGGGCTGGGCTGGGCCCGCGGGAGGGTAGCCTACCCGGCACGCCACGCCACGCCATACCCGATCGGTCGTGAGAGAGGACGAGTCCGACCGGGCCGGACGGGACTGGGCCGCCCGGAAGTCAGGCGACGAGAGAAAACGAAATAAAATGAAAATATAAAAAAATAACCGGGAAATAAAACACGGAGGGGCGAAAGCGAACCGGGGGGGGGGGGGGGGAGAGGGACGGGGCGCGCGGGGAGTCTTTGAGAGATTTATTATTCAGAAGGCGTAATTGGGGACGTGACTGCAGCCGGCGTCATAGTAATGCACGGAGCAGATGAGAGATTAGATGCTGATGGGGCGGGGCGGGGCGGGGCGGGGCGGGGCGGGGCGGGGCGGGGCGGGGCTCGGGGACAAAGCTCTCAGAGACAACAATGGGGCATTGCTGCAATTGCGACCTCCTCCCGGGCACATCCTCCGTCTCCTCTTGTCTATTATTATTATTATTATTATTATTATTATTATTATTATTATTATTATTATTATCGTCTCTCACGCGAACATTGTCTCTCTCTCTCTCTCTCGCTCACCCACAAAACGTACTTTAACAAATGGTCAGAAAGAGAAAAAGTGCAAGTAGTCAGAGCTATGGGATCCATTACAGCAACGGTCAATGACAGGCACGGCCCCTGCAGACCGCGCTATAGGCCAGCCCGCCCAGCACGGCTGCACGACATTGCCTGCCTACACGGCGCTATCTTGATAACTGCGCGGCAACAACTCTTCCCACTTTCAAAACAAGCGCCTGCGCAAGCTAGCTGCCGGATATCCAGCGTCCGCAGTTACGACGTAAACCCTACCTTTATGAAGATCACGTCAGGCGTCTGGGTGCAGCGAGGTCTGGAGTCTGCCACTGTTTCCCGAAGTAGAAATAGATTTCCTGGAACAATATGACAGATATTCAACTATTATATCAGATTTGGAGCGTACGCTCTCAAATAACGTCGGTAAAATGGTGTTTAGAGGCGCTCGACCTGCGTGTAGGTACGTGACGCGGACATTTAGGTCATGCGGAATTTAGAGCGGAAAAGCGGGAGATGAATAAAGCGCTGCATATTTTATGGTGCGCAGCGCAGCGCAGGGCAGCGCAGGCCAGGGCTGTGAGCTCGCCTCGCCAATCGGCAGAGCAGAGGTGCAGGAACCCAATAACACGGGCGGGGTGGGCTGTGGTGCGGCCTGGCGTGGCGTGCCTCGACTCTCCAGATGCGGCTCCGCCCCACCCCGCCGCACCCCGCCCCGCCCCACCCCGCCCCGCTCTCATGTGCGGCTCAGGGGCGGCTCGGTGGAAGTGGTTTCGGATCCTTGATTATGCAAGCCATCGTAAGCCGGGCGGTTTGTGAGACCTGAAGGAAAAGCGAGAAGTGCGCTGTGCTTGAGCGAAAGGGGGGGGGAGAGAGAGAGAGGGAGAGAGAGGGGGAGGGAGAGAGAGAGAGAGAGAGAGAGAGAGAGAGAGAGAGAAGGAGAGAGAGAAGGAGCGGGCCCGCTGCTTGATTGGGTGGTAAATCATTTATTTTGAGTCGAATTTGGCACGGGGCAGAATCCTCTCATCGGTAGAGGGGAGGCGGCGAGGGAGGGGGCGGTACAGGCGGAGACAACGGAAAATGGGGGACGTCCACGGCTCCAAAGAGGCACTTTCAAAAAGTTTAAGTTGCGCGGCAGCTCAGCTCGGCTCAGCTACTACCCATAGTTGAGGCTTATAGGAGGGAGTGAGGGAGAGAAGAGATTTGTTTATCATCACTCAACTGCGGTCTACAGTTATAAACAATTTTTCGGACGTAGGTCACAAGCGCTACGGCTCGCTAGCGCTACAGGTCACAAGCGCTACAGCTCGCTAACGATACGAGTCGCAAGCGCTACAGCTCGGTAGCGCTACGGCTCGCTATAGCGCTACGCGTCACAAGCGCTACAGCGAGAATCCGCGCGTTAGGCGGAGCCGAGCCGAGCTGAACCTTGAAAAGTTACGCAAGTGGCGTGAAAACATGGAAAATTTTTGCGACAGTAAACCTCCCGAAGGAGGTTGCGGTTCCCGCCAGGCACAGGGCTTTTACCCCCCGTGGCAGCCAGCTACTTCGGTGTTCTTATGGGAACCGGTGCTTTTCTGACTGCGATCCTGTCGCGCAATTCGACAGATTTGATCCCCGTACTGCCAGATTTAGTCGTACGGTGGTTAACCGAACTGCCCTGTCCCCAGAGCATGGAATAGCTATTTTTGGAGCCAGATTCTAGGACTTATGACCCCACGACCGACCACCAGTCGTGGGCATGGGACGGAACTTCCTGGCAACCCGCTGTCGCTACCAGTGAAGAACCTACCTGGGTTTGAACCAGGCCCCATGTGCCGAGTCTCACAGACACCCCACGGCTTTCGCGGCACCACTAGACCACTAGACCGTCGGCTATTCCACGAGGGAGCTCGGTTGAAATGGGGGGCTTGAATTCCACTCTCCAACTTGTTGTCCTCAGAAAAATTAAATTTTTTTGGTAAGATTCGAACCTCCGTCCTGCGACTTTCCGCGCGGACACTATGCCGGCACGGCTACGACGCCACGGCACCAGATGCCGGACCACTAGGAGTCATGCTGCGCGAGAAGCCACAGTCACCGAAGAAACGAACCCGGTGTCATGAGTGCGCCTGCTTTCCGGTCAGTACTGGGCCGGCCGCGTAGCGTCATTGCTAGGGACGCTGCTCGTAGCACTAGGTGGGCAGTGGTTCAAAAACCGCGTATTGTTTTTTCCTTTTTTTTTTTGTTTGGACCAAGTGTTCTTTCCAGCTATACCGTCCTTGTGATTTGAGTAACTGCAAAATCTTATTATTTTTTTTTTTTTGCAGGAGAGGAGGTGGTGTGAGGACAGAACAAAGAAACGCCCTGCTTTTAAAGAAAATGTCAAGTCGAGGCCGGGGGGGGGGGCACCAATTAGAGCGGGTAATGTCACACACCTGATCCCGGTTCAGGCGAGAGAGAGGGAGAGAGAGAGAGAGAGAGAGAGAGAGAGAGAGAGAGAGAGAGAGAGAGAGAGAAAGAGAGAGGGGGTGGAGGCAGCAGGGAGGGGCAGGGGAGGGGGTGAGCACGGCGCGGGGCTGCTCTGTCGCATTTGTGACCCAGCGTGGCGTAGCGCGGCCGAAACGAGAGACGAGAGGGGAGGGGGTTATGATTGGATTCAACTTGAGTTCCCAGAAACATTCGAAGGGGTGAACGGTGGCGACCGTGCCGTACAGGGCAGGGCATGGCGGGGCGCGGCGTGGCGGGGCGGGACGGCGGGACGGGGGGGAGGCGGGCCGGGGGGCCGGGCCGCTGCAAACGTGAGGTCATGTTGGTATGCATGTGGCCCGGGCCGGGCGGCGCAAGGGACGCGGCGATATACAGCCGTACCAGCCTGCCCTGCCTGAAGAAAGAGGGGAAAATACCCTCTCGCCTCCTGCTCCGCTCCGCGCACAGAAAAGGCATCAGCAATTCACGAAAACGAAATTACTTTGCATACCGCACGCTGTGTGCGTTATACGATTGTCTTTTGCTGTTTTTCTTTTCTCTTTGACAAACGGTGCCACCACCTGTTTGTCGAGACGCGCGACGCGCGACAGCCTTGCTTCCCGCATTGGGGCGGGGCCTCCCCTGCCCTGCACCATCTCCCGATCCATTGAACGCCCCGCCCCACCCACTTCAAGAAAAATATCATGTCGCGCAGCGTTCGAATGGTGATGCATGCGAAGGAATCCATTTGAATCAGGAAACACTGGCCCATTGTGCGGGGGGGGGGGGGAGTAGGCGCGGCGCAGCGTTTTTGCGTATATGTGCGCTCTTATTCGGTTCGCGCTCTGCTGCAGGCCAACGAGTGCGTGGAGCAGGACGGCGACCAGCGGCGCATGGGGTGGTCACCCTGCCCTACAACATGCGCGCGATCCCGTCCCGCTCCGCCCACAGGCGCCGGCGCCAGGGCCGGCCAAAGACACTGTAGCTGTACCGCTTGTGACCCGTAGCGTTAGCGAGCTGTAGCGCTTGTGATCTGTAGCGCTTGCGAGCCACTCCCTGTGCCCCGAGGACTGGGAGGGCGCCGAGGACGCCGATGAGACGGCGCAGTGCGGACGCCTCGGGCCCGCCGCCCCACCCCGCCCTGTCCGGTCACTGGCGGGCGGGGCAGGCGGGCAGGCAGCGGGCCCGAGGGTCGTGGCGCGAGGGTCGTTGCTCCGCTCCCTCAGCACCGTCTCCTCTAAAGCCCCTCCTTGCCCAATGATCCTCACTGAGGGCCCCAGCCCAGCGCAGCGGCGGGCCGGTGATGGCGGGGTGTGGGGTGGGGTGAAGCGGCCTGGAGTCGTCGTGCAGATCCCGATGCGGGGTCGCCCTGCTTTGTTAGGACAAGGTGTGGCAATGGACCACATCGCACCCCCGCTACCCCTGCCCCGTATCAACCCCCGCCGCCCCGCCCCGCCCAGCGCCCGAATTTCCCACATTACCAAGTCAAAATCGAGAGGGTCTCGTGCGCCTCCGCCCCTGCTGCTGCCGCCGCTTCTTTCCCTGAAGGGAGGAGTACGCAGGGGGGATGGGGGGTGTCCACGCCCTTTAATGAAACTCATAGCACTGAGAGTCAAGACGCCCAGCCCGGCCCGGCCCCACTCACTGCTCCGAGTAAGGGGCGGGTGCGGCGGGGCGGGGGGCTGCAGGCGAAGAGACGCAGAGAAACGGGGCGATGGAGAGAGGGGGAGGGGGACGAGTATTTTCCCGGACGGCCTATTTTGCGAGCTCCGGTGGGCCCGCGGCGCGAGGTGCGGGGCGCGGGGTGCAGGGCGCATGGCGCGGGGCGCGGGCCACAACCGCCCTGCATAGCGCCATAGCGCTCCACCAATGCCTGCGGCACTGCGGCGGCATGGCAGCGCCGGCGTCATGGTTCAAAATGGAGCGTCCCCCGTGCCCTCTCCCCTACCTCCCTCCTCCTCCCTCCTCCCGGCGAGGAGGCGACGCCATTCACCCCTCCCCTTCCTCCCCCGCGCGCCTCCCGCCGCGGTTGGTTTACTTTCAAGTTTGGGTATGCGGGTATTCCGGACGGGACTTCCCGACGCATGGAATTTTTCTATGTATAGGCTCGAAAAATTGTTCACACAAGATGTACTTTTGGGGGCGTTTTGAAGCCTATGGAACAACACATTGCACCCCCTCCGCATAGCGGAGCGGTCTGACTATGGAATCAACACATGGAGCGCTCAGGGGTCCGGGGCCGATCCGAGGCCGGGCTGAAGCCTCTTCTTCCACCGAAGTAACTTTATTTTTTCCCTTCCATGTACTTGAAGCCATCCCATCCCCCATAGCATAAGCCCCTCCCCCTCTCCGCCGCGCCGGCAGAGAGAGGCACGCGTAAGGACCACTTCTACGAGAGGTCCTGGAAGTGATAGAGTCAGAAGGAGGCAAACACACCGTCAAACAAAAGAAGCGAGAGAGGCTGAGGCGGGCTGGCGCTGGGGCTGGGCGGTATCTAGTGGGGAACAATAATACAATATGATGCAGCGGGGGCGGGCGGGGGCGGGGGTGGGCGTGGGCGGCGGCAGCGGGGCGGCCGGGCCGGGCCGGGCCCGCGGCAGAGTGGGGCAACGAGGGAGGCTGTGAGAGGGAGAGAGGGGCGCGGCGGGGGTGGCAGGATCGGCTCCCGTGGTGGAGGGGGAACTGGTCGCATTGATTTTCTAGCGTGTGAGATGGTCGGACCGGCGACGTGGCCAAAGCTGAGGGGGATGCGCGCGCTTCTACACCCCCCCCCCCCCTTTTCTCTCTCTCTCTCCGTCGAGCCCCAACCCACATCAACCCACCCCACCCTCTCCACAACCCCTAACCTCCCCGGCCCCCCAGCCCCTCCTCTCTCAGCCGCCTCTCTATCCCTCCTTCTTGTTCTCTCCTTCCCTTTCCTTTTAACGGCCACGCTCGTTCGCTCTCCCACTTTCTCTCCCCGTCTTATGCCGCTTGTTCCCACTTGAGTGCTTCTCCACCTGGCCCGTGTTTATGACCCATGTTCATGGACGCATGCGCCAAAAGTCAAGCACCTTCTCTGCTCTCCGAGCCGTGCTCAGTCCCACAGGCCATACCCCTGCCCCCTCTTGCATTTTCCTGGGATTCGTCTGTTCTTGGGTTCCAAATTTTTACGATCGTTCATGACAGAACAGCAGCCTTGGACAGTACAAAATAAAGGAGAAATGTAGTCGCTAAAAAATGTAGAGGAGCCAAACTTTTTCATAATAAGAAAAATGACAAATCAGGACAGTAATCCATGTAGCCATCACTTTGTCGGTTACAAAACAGCTTTCAAAAGTCGCGCTTGCGACGACCGTATCTTTGTCGATATCTCGACGCTATCGTTCTTCATTTGTTTGCGACTGTCATGGCGGCCGCCTTGTTATTGTTATGTTTTTGTACGTGCTTCTGCGAGCAAAACGTTAATATGTCAAGGAACGCGAAGAAGTTACAGTCATGACAGAGTAATGAATTTTACGTTTCGAACATGAATAGCTGTGTAGTACATTTAAGGCCTGTTTCATGCTTCTGAAAGGTACGCTTTGCCTCAGATCATAATGTCGCATAACCGGTATAATTGCCTTCAACGGGGTTAGGTGAACATTTTACTTTTAGTTTAAATGAACATTTGACTTTTAGTTTAAAAAAAAAAAATACAGAAAAAGTTGCCTCATTTCTGATCACCTTGCATTTTAAATAAATATTTATATTAATTTTCATTTCATGATGTATATAGCAATCGAAAAAAAAATTGTATTGGTATTATAGCTACCAAGTGTGTCTTAGTCTCTTATTTATTTTGAATTTAATTTTTCAGATAATCTGCAAGATTTTCTAGCAACATGGGTGGCCTAGAAAGTGGTAGTGGTTCAACACGAACTGACAGCTCTATTTGTCGTCGGTTATCTAACATCAAAGTTTCACGAATAGTATTTTTATTGACTTTTCTACTGCTCTTATTGCCATTAATCACACATTATTATTTATCAAAAGTAAGTATACTTCAATATGGGTCATGAAAATTAAAATTTTATGTATGATTACCTGCCTTAATTATTAACTTTTGTAGGTAGAAAGCGGTAATCAAAACAATGATCCAAATAGAGTTCGTTTTAAGTTGGAATCTCTGGAGGATCTTAGTGCCCTCAAAGCTTCAGATTTACGACTTAGAATTCAGGAAATGGAGAGAATCAAAGGTATTTTCAAGCTTTGTAGTAGTGATACCAAACAGTTAAAAATATTGTTTAAATACACATAAATTCTCTAGGTTCTGTGTCCTCTGAACTACGTGATTTGGAAGCAAAGAGACAGGGCCTCCAACAGGAAATAGCATCATTGACAAGTCATATAGAAGAGCTAAAATTAGAGCTTGCAAGACAAAAAACAGAATTAGAAAGAGTTAAATTATCAGTTGTGCAGGTATGGTTTCAGATTTTGCTAGCAAACTAAACGTCTTGAAAATTGCGTTATCTGATTATTTCAATCTTCACATACAGGCTCAGGTTGCTCAAAGAGAAGCTGAACAAAGGAATGCACCCCAATTAAGCTTACCTGGACGACTTTTTCCCAGCGAACCATTACCAGTGCTTGATCTACCTCCCTCTGCGACATCATCACACATATACTGCAGGCAATATAATTGTTTTGACTATTCCCGCTGCTCTATAACATCTGGTAAGTGACCAGTAATCTTTTTTATTTTTATAAGAGAGAGATTGGTGCTTAGTTAGGTGGACTGCATTTTTATGTTACTTTTTAATCTTTTAGGAATGCCAGTTTACATGTATGGGGATGCCTTAGGAGAGTTGAGCTCATTTCTACACACCTCATTGCAACGAACATCAAGTTTTAATCCACACTTTACCTCAGACCCAAAAATTGCATGCCTATTCTTTGTTCCTATTGGTAAGAAACATATTATTCATGTCCAATGACCTCTGAACAAGTGATAATTCGCATTCCTTTAAATTCAGGGCATGAAGCTGATTTGAATCAGCTATCACACCTTCCACACTGGGGAGGAGATGGACGTAATCATGTATTGTTTCATCTATCGCGTGAGAGGTTACAGCCATCTGCAGCTGTAGTAGCATCTGAGCTTACAGGGCGAGCAATCATTATACAGTCCACCTTCAACCAAAAATCTTATAGACCTGGATTTGATGTGGTGATTTTCCCTGCTTTGGGACCTCCTGGTGGTGATGTTTGGCAAGATTGTGCACCAATGCTCCCCGCAAGACGAGAGTTTTTGATCACTTTCCAGGTTTGTTTTGATTTTGAGAGGTCAGCTTACAGCTGAAGTACTAACAATAACAATACTTCCAAACTTCTGTCTGTAGGGTGAGTTGTGGACATCAGATGGACGTGGGGAAGCTCTAGAGTGGGCCCTAAATCAGCTCCAGCAGATGGCCGCAGGGACAACATCTGATCGTTTCCAGCTTGAAGTAAGAGAAAAAAATCTAATCTTATCAACTTTGTATGATTTGCTTCTCCAAATAAATAGAATGTTTTTTTTTGTTTTTTTTTCTAGTTTTCATGCCAACCAGCTACTGAAAGAGAGGATCTTTGGGCTGATTGGTCAATGTGTGGAACAGAGGCTTCACGGCAAGCTGTTTTAAGACAGTCTACATTTGCATTACTGCTAGCCCCTGCTAATGGATCTCTTGTAACAACAGCAACTCTTCAAGCCAGATTATGGGAAGCTTTAAGAGATGGAGCAATCCCAGTGATACTTGGTGGAGACAGATTACATCTCCCCTACAGGTACAAAGAATTGTAGTCAACATAATCTCAAAAAAAAAGGCCTCTGTATCATGAGAAAGGGTGCCCTTTCTCATGTCTGTATTTAAAATAATAGTTCTTTCCTTTCTTTGAATTTACAGTGAGGTTATAGTTTGGCGCCGTGTTGCTCTAATTCTCCCTCTGTCTCGAGCATCTGAATTACATTTCCTACTAAGATCTGTGAGTGACAGTGATTTACTGGCTATGAGGCGCCAAGGACGACATATTTGGCAGACATATGGTGCTTCCCTTCAGAGTATCCTGGATACTAGTTTGGCTGTGATAAGAGACAGAATTGGTATTCCACCACCACCAGTAGATGATGCCCCATCACCCTCCGTATTTAATTCAACATTTTCTGTATGTCTACTAAAAACATCACATATTCAATCTTACTTTCTTCAGCAAATAAAATTATATCTCAATGCATTTTTATACCATGCAGCCATTGAAAACTGAGGCACTTGTTGCTGACTCAGAGGCAGAGGAAAGTCTAGGACCTTTAGAACCACCACATGCATCTCCTGCCTACCGCAGAAATTACACTGTCTTCTTAACACAGGTTTGTATGTTCCGAGGCTTACAATAGAAAGCTGCAGATTAAATATGGCAATTTAGCAACCATAAATTAATATTTTTATCATGCCTTGTTTTCAGGGCTTTGAAATGTGGAATGATTGGGGTGATCCTTTCCATTTGTACCCTCAGCTTCCATTTGATCCATTACTGCCTTCAGATGCAAAGTTCATGGGTAAAAATATATTTAAAAAAATAAAAATAAAATAAAAACTTGTACTTTTTTTTTGGCTAATGATTGTCATCTTTACTACAGGATCAGGAGTAGGTTTTCGACCAATAGGCAAAGGTTCTGGAGGGGCTGGTAAAGAGTTTTGTGAAAGCTTGGGAGGAAACAGTCCCAGAGAGCAGTTTACTATTGTAATGCTGACATATGAACGAGAACAGGTACATTAGCCCTCATTAATATAAATTTCTGTCAACTGTGAGTACTACTTCATATTGAAGACCTCCATTTCATTTATAGGTTCTCATGAACTCTTTGAGCCGCCTTCATGGACTTCCATACCTTAATAAGGTGGTGGTTGTCTGGAATTCTCCTCGTGCTCCTTTAGAAGATCTCAGGTGGCCTGAGATAGGTGTACCTGTCCATGTAAGTCCAAGAAAATGATTGGCTCTTGCAACTCACCACTTCACAACACACTCTCTCTCTAATTCTACTTTTCTCAATACCTTTTAGGTTGTGAAAGCAGCACGAAATTCACTTAATAACCGTTTCTTACCCTATGATGAAATTGAAACAGAAGCTGTTCTTTCTGTTGATGATGATGCTCACTTACGTCATGATGAAATCATGTTTGGATTTAGGTAAGAATACTTTGAACGGTACCAAGAATAAAGAGACCTAACAGTTCTTACATTCTAAAATGTTTCACAGAGTTTGGAGAGAACACCGCGACCGGGTTGTTGGTTTTCCAGGAAGATTTCATGCCTGGGATCTGAATCATGGTGGTTGGTTGTATAATTCCAATTACTCTTGTGAACTATCCATGGTGCTCACAGGTACTGCTTTTCCACAAGTATTTTCATATTTTTAAGGAAAACTCTGAGATAAACTTTGCTCCATTTCCCTTTTTTTTTCCCCTCACAGGAGCTGCATTTGTTCACAAACATTATTTATACCTTTATAGTAATTGGTTACCACAAGCCATTAGAGATAAAGTAGATCAATACATGAACTGTGAAGACTTAGCTATGAATTTCTTAGTCTCACACATCACCAAGAAACCTCCTGTAAAGGTATGACAAGTAGTAATGTATTACTGGTAAATAATAAGACCTATGAATTTATTGTCAAGACTAATCAATTTTATCTAATGTTTCAAGGTAACATCAAGATGGACATTCCGTTGCCCTGGCTGTCCTGTTTCTTTATCAGAGGATGATACTCATTTTCAAGAGAGACATAAGTGTATCAACTTTTTCTCTCAGGTATAAATTATTTTTATTTTAATGAAAAGTAATTTAAGTCATAACCATTACGTAACCCATTCACTGTCTTATTTTTTTCATAGGTTTTCGGGTACACACCACTATTAAACACCCAGTATCGAGCCGATTCTATCTTATTTAAAACAAGAATTCCTCATGATAAACAAAAGTGTTTCAAGTTTATTTAGTTCTACATAAGAATTGAGGTGTTCCCAATCATCATTCTACTTACTCTGCGACTCCTCGATTGATAATTTATTTAACTGGCGTGAGAGGTACAAGTAATTTATTCTGTCAAAGTACAGCTTTTGAGTACAACAGCAATAATTTGATGTCATCTTTAGGGGATCTTTCTATTTAAAGTAGCTACTAAAACCTGGCAATTAAATTAAAATTTTATTGTGCACACCTTTACCCCTTACCATCCTGAGGGAAAAAAAACTTGCCAACGCTCATGACCATGACTTTTAATGGGTCGTAGCTATTTTTGAGACAAAGTTAAATGTAGCCTCTTGCCAAAACAATTCACATTAAGCTTCATTAGCAGGATTGAATGTGCCAGCATTCACTGACTGATTTATAGTTACTGTGGAGATGATTTATAAATTAGTTTATGTATCTTAATTCAATTGTATCAATCTCCTGTCTTGAAAAAATATTTGAGTTTGTTGTAATACAAATTGCTTTTTGCTGCTTGATATGTCAGTTTGTTTAAAGATATAAGAACCTACACCTTAACAGGTTAGTCCATGATAATGCTTTTGATGGTCCACTTCCACTGTAGTGCCATTTTCATCAAACCTTAGTACTATCTGTGATATATTTTATGAAAGTTTTAGATAGAGTGCCCTTTTGCCATTTTGTGACTTTTTTTTAAACAAGTTTTTGCTCAGTTGGAAAGTCTTTGAAAATTCTTGATTTTAATTGAAGATGTACGGTATTAAGAATGTATTTTGATTACCATGTAAAAAAAAAGAGAAGGTTATTTTAATGTAGCGGTTACTTAAAATGTGTATGTTGTAAATTCTACTACATACTTGATACAATTTTAACATCGTGCTTAATTTATGTAAGTGAGAACACAATTTCTCAGGCCTGTTTTTCACTATCTCACCTATATGTTTTATTTAAAGTTACTTAGTCTATACAAGTGCTGTGAGCACTGTTCCATGACCAGACTCTAGATATAAATGCGCTAGATATATATATTTATATTAGCTAGTCAGTGTTTAAAGCAGCTCCGTGTATTAAAATATAACACCCTGATCAGAATTTTTCTTTGATGCCTAAGGGCACATCACGCTGCCTGTCCTTTTCACTCTACTAGTTTCATGGGTCATCAACTCTGCCCCTCGCATAGTACGCGACTGCGGCTGCGTCACTCGCCCGCCTGGCCTGTCCCTGCCCTGTCCCACACCAGCAGAGAGGGTTTCCCACCTCCGATTAATTTACTCCCACGGCCCTCTCCAGAAAGATAACGATGATGATGGTAGGATATGCGTCATAAAAGTGGACCTAATTGGAATAGCTGCGTGCGCGCGCAGGGGTCGGTCGCGCCTACCGTGCCGCCGATACCAATTATGCAGTCAGCAATAACCCCCCTCCACCCCCCGCCCTTATGCCCCGGAGTTGCAACCAGAAATAGAATGGACCTTTACCGGTCCGACTCAGGCGGCCCGGCCCGGGCTGCCGCTGCTGGTTCACGTTCAAGGTCCCCGCCCGTAATGGATCCGTGTCCACGCCGCGGCACGAAATGTCACACCGGCATTCCCCGCAGCATCCCGGGCCATAAACGCGTGACGTCAAACCGTTGCACTCATATTGTCCGCGCCCCGTGACCCGCCGTGTGTCGGTGCACGTGATGCATATCGACATGAAGCACGGCATGCGACGGGTCGGGCTAGTCTTCGTATCGTGTCAACGCCAACCCCGGCCACCGAGACTTTCCTAATAGCTTTCCAAATCCAGAACTTTTTTGGTCATTCCCTGATCACGCCCCATTCATGTGACTGGCTATTCAGCGAGGCGGGAAAATCCTTGAGGCACAACATTTCGGCTAGAGGGAAAGGAATGGGACAGAGCCACTAGATGCCGGGGAATTCCCCTGGGCGGTGCAGCCACTGCGCGCGGTGCGGCTGGGCGTGCTCGTCCCTGACCGCCCGCGTCCCCGCGCCGCGCGTACAAGTTCATTGCTGCGCAGGCCGGCGGGGAGGGGGGAGGGAGAGGTTGACTTTTTTGTGTGTACATATTGCTGTTAGCGTGGGTGTCGAGATCAACGCGGCTGACGAGTAGGGACAGGACATGAACACGGTGGTAGGAGTTCGTCCGGCTGCCGACTAGTATGCACAGCGAGCGCTTCCAGCATGGACGCGCCAACCCTGATCGGCGTCGTGATCGCGACGGTGGTCGCCTCCGCCAGGGCCGCGACCTACAACCTAGACAACCCATACTTTAGTGAGCCGCATTCTTCATCATCTCGGGATGGATCGAGGGGGGATTTTAATTTTGTCATCAGAGGGCGGTCGCGGCGCCGTGGCGTTCGCCGCACAGTAGAGCTGACACCGAAACGGTTCTGTTCACAGATCGAAGGCTCTTCGACCAATTAGACGACTATTACATGCCAAATAGGGAAAACTTCGTAGCGGAGAGCGACCCGGAGCTACGAAGAAAGATGAGGTTTAGGAACGAGGTTCGTTGCCAGCCTTCGAATTTTTTTAAAAAAACCAGCAAAGACATAATTTTTATGGCATAATATGTTCAACATGTTTCAGATATGCTGCGGCACGTACACGGATAAAAATATGATTCGAGAAGATAATATAAGGAAAGAATGTTACGATCAAGTGTTCAAAAGTCCGGGTAAGAAAGTGAAGAGATCAGAGATTACTGCAATCATTTTTACCGCATTGTCCGTTTTCTTTAACTTTACCAAAACCCCATATTTTTCGCAGACTTTTTAGACTCCTGGAATTATTTCAACACTGACTCAGCCTCAGGTGTCGCTCAGAGGGTCGTATGCTTAGAGCAATGTCTGTGGAAAAAGCGCGGAACGGTGAGAGGGCGTTTGAAGCACCGGAACGAAAACAGGGAATGCCAAACCACTTTCTTATGCGTTAAACGTCACTTTACAGATGGATGATCGCTACGATAGATTGACAGGGCGACTGAGGGATAGGTACAGGGAAGGAAGAGGCAAGAAAGAACCGAACATGAATTTTCCTGAAGTGGCTGTGGCCAAGTGTTTGCCGGCCAGAAACCGTAAGCCAATGTTGCTCAGTACGCCTCTTTCATAACCATAAATTTGTCTCAAACATAATTTTAACTTTCATGTAGCTGACCCGGCAGCAAATTGGTTTGGATTCGGAAGTAGAGATTGCAACCGCGCATATCTCGACTTCAGCTACTGCGTTTGGGAGGAATTACACGCAGTACGTAACTTTTGACAAATTACTACTGTAGCGTTGACTGTGTTGCACTACTTTAAAAGCTTCTATTTTTGTCTCTTTTAGAACTGTCCGGCACGACTATGGGATTTTAACAGTAAGTAGTGTCACTTCCCAACATATCATGTCACATAAAATTCCACTTACCTCAAAAACGAAACTTGGTTGGGGATCCGATCCGTGTAGACAGTCCAGTCGCCGGTGTATGGGCGAAACCAGATAGGTTATGGGCTCCATCTTTATCGTAATATCGTCTTCTCAAATGCACAACACTAACAGACAAGTAAAAAGCTGTACTGGTCCCAAAAATGGCTTACAACATGTAGTTCAAATGTTAGAAAAAACGGTTAGAAAAAGCGAGAAACCCGTGCAATTCGCGGCAGCAACCGAACCGACCGATTTCACGTACGGAACTAGACTCAGCAACAGGTGTTGCCAACCCCTGGACCCTGAAATCGCGAATCAGGTGACGGGACCTGCACCAACTATCGATATGAAGTGAAACTGTACCCCGACCTCCTAAAAATACCATCATGTATTACTTTATTTTTATTTCTTCAAGTAACGACCATTTCGTTTTTCAGACAAGTGGTGCGAAGAAACCAAAGAGTATCTGCTAGTGCGGAGACAACTTACAAAGAAATGAAGAGGGCTCGTTAAAAATGTCAGTTGAATTGTACGAAATACCCCGATAATAATTAGTTGTCAATAATTCGTTAGACAGAAAACGAAAGTATTTAACTCTCATTGGTTTATAAGATTTTATCTTTTTCATTATTTTATTTTATCATTTTTATTTCATTAAAAAAATTGTACAGTACGTGTCTATATTTATGTTTCAACTGGAGATGAACTTAAATTATACCGGAACCCTTCTCGCCACATTGTTTTCGCAAATTCTCCGCCAAAAATAGAATGTGTATGCATACAGTGGGCCATCCTTTAACACATCGACACATTGACTGTGGCGTGGCCACTATGAGGTCACGCGCCCCAGGAGGGTCATTAGGGAGCTCCCCGGACCAGGCTACTTCCGGGTCGATTCGAGTTCGAGTCATGTGTATTTTAAATGGGACTCGACGCCGGAAGTAGCCCGTTCGAGACTATCGCGGGGAGCTCCCTAATGACCCTCCTGGTTATTTATGGGGGACAAAACGCGTAAAAATAAATAAAGTTCATACAATGCAAGCGTTCGCACTCGCACCCGACTGAAGGTAAGCTCGAGGGGCATACACGGGTGCGGCCCCGCACCTCAGAAAAAGTCGTAGAGCGGCGTCCCTAAAACTTCTCGGTAAATTCTGTCCCAGAAGTTCATACGCTCGTTGAGGAAATCTTTCTTCACATAGAGCTGCTCGCCTATTTCAAGGTAGTTCATTCTCCCCGGACGCACGGCCGGCCAGGTGACGTTGACGTCTTGGAGGCCGCCGGCGGCGGTGGCGTTGGGCGGAGTGGGGTTTCTAAGTAGGAAGTTAGAGAACGCTTTAAAATCACACGTAGTCAGCGGAAGTCAAAGGGACGCCCTTTACGACCTTCTTACCCGGACTTGATAAAGTTGATCAGCAGAGCGACCATCTTCTCCCGCACCGCCTGCTCGCGGGCCGTCTGCTTCAGCGTCGGGTGGTTCTTGAAGAGGTGATGCCGGAACACGTAGCTCAACTCCTCTCCATGACCGGCTCCTGTCGTGTTCGAAATATTGGCGCTTGTTCAATTAAAGTGGTTACGGCATTTGAGGGGGGGGGGGCTAATGTCAAGATACGGCAAATACCTTTCAGGTTTTTGGTCGAGAAAAAAAAGGAAAGGCCGAATTTGGATGAGAAACTAAAGAAGTAAATGTATAGTGGGTTCTTATTCGCTGATGAATAGTGGGCAAACCATTTCGATGTCACGTGGATCCCATGCGTCATTTGAATGTCTCCGAATAACTGGTGGCGAAATCGGAAAGAAATACGGGTCAGTAAGATCAAATTTTAAATATAGGGGTTATTGGTTTTAGTGGGGATCCAGCCCCGGCCCCTTACGTCTATGACGGATCCAGCTGTCTCCTCACTGACGTGGCCACCCTTGAAGTAGAGTTGCCTTATCTTTCCGGCCAGCTCGACCCTCTTGTCCGGCGTCAGTTGGCGGTACAGCGGGTCCGGGATGGTGCACGTCATGTCCTCGTCGATCATCTGGAACCCCTCCGCGGTGGGCGGCCGAGTCACTCCTGAGGAAAACAAGTTCCAGAACCGAACGTGAAAGCAGATGATACGCATATTGTAGCCGCTGGTCGTCGGCGCGGCGCGGCCCAGAGGGGGAGCGCCTGTGGAAGAGAGGATAGGCAGTGCCGCCATACACGGCTGCCGCGCGGGATGGCCTACTCCGCAGGCGGCCGCAGTGAGCAGAGAGCCGCCTGCAGCCCAGCAGTTTTGCGGGGCAGTGAGCGCGATGCGTCCTCACCCGTGTAGAAGACGGAGCCTTCCTTGCTGTTGACGCCCATCATGATGGGCACCTGCGCGTAGCGGCCCTCGCGCACCAGGTGGTCGGGGTGCTCCGAGAGGAAGGCCTCCTGCTCCGGGAACTCGGTCTCCACCACCGGGACGAACGGCACCCTACCCATGATGCTGCGGACGTCCTGGAGGTGCAGGACAACGGGACAGTGACTACGGTAGGCTGCAACACTTTTAGGCCAGACTAGAACGTAGTCCCTACCTCCTGGTCGAGCGTGTCGACGAGCTTGTCGTCCATCAGGGTGTGCGAGATGCTCCGCAGGAAGGCCAGCCTCTGGCCCGGGTCCGCCGCCGTCTCGTTGTCGGCGCCGCACACCTCCGCCAGGCGGCGCGAGAAGCGCTCGCCCTCCGTCGTGAGCACGTACTGGTTCTGCGCCGTGCCGCTGGCCAGGATGACGCGGTGGAAGAGGCCTGTGGGGGGCCGGTCAGAGGGTGACAAGCACGCAGGAGGAGTGCAGAGGACGACGGAGCGCGGGACAGAGGGTGACTGCAGCAGGACGGGGGGCGCTCACCGCTAGACATGGGTGACATGAGGTGTAGGGCGACGGACGCGGAGCCCGCCGACTCGCCGTAGAGCGTGACGCTGTCCGGGTCGCCGCCGAACGCCCTGATGTTGTCGTGCACCCAGCGGAGCGCCATGGCCTGGTCCTTGAGCCCGGCGTTGCCCGGCGCCTCGGCCGTGCCGGTCGACAGGAAGCCCAGCGCGCCCAGGCGATAGTTGAAGGTGACCACAACGACGCCCCGCTCCACCAAGAAGTCCGGGCCGTACAGGCTCATGTCGCCGTTGCCCGCGATGAAGCCACCGCCGTGGATGAAGACGACCACGGGCGCGAGCTGGCCCGCGGGGAGGGCCGTCTGCGAGGGGATGAGAGAGATGAGAGAGACATGAAAATCCCAACTGACCCCACAGCACATTAAATAAACGTGTGAGTCCCGTACCTGAGGAGTGTACACGTTGAGATACAGGCAGTCCTCGTTCATCCGTCTGATGTAGTTGAACATGAATTTCGCCATGCCCGGCATCGACACTATCATCTTGAGCATGCTTCCCATTGACTTGATCGGGGAGGTTTTCTAAATGGACAAATCATCAGGCCATCATTTTTTTTGAAAGCCGAGAACATGCCCACGGCACGGTAGGTCGGTCGGATGGATAAGATCGACGACCTTCGTGTGGCGGCAGCAGCGTAATGACACAGGAATTTTTATTTAAAAAAATAATTCGATCGCACTCACTGAAACTCTGTGGGGCTGCGGGCAAATGTTGCCTTCGGAGAGCGTGTCCTTGACGCCGTCCCAAGGTTCCGCCGGTTGAGGAGCCTGTCGAGTCCGAGCATTGAGTCCAAGACACCGCAATGAGGCACGAGTTCACTTACGTGAAGGTTTGGAGATGCGCTGACGAAATTTACCGTACCTTAAATCGCAGTTCCCCCATAGGAGGCTTGGCGTAGGGAATGCCCTGGAAGCTCAAGTACACATTCCCAGAGGGGGTGGTCCTCTCACGGCCCCGGACCTCTCCGGTAGCCACCTTCACCTGCGTACCTTCACAAGAGGAGGGGAGGGGTGTTTCAGGTCAGGACCGCCAGGACGACGCGCGCCGCACATCAACAAGAGCCTATCCACCACGCCCGTGTAACTCACTGTATGTGATGGGCACTAGGCGCTCGGCGATGAGTGCCGCAGCTATACCGGCGGCCAGGAGGACAACGCAGCCCACGATCACGCCTTCCGAGAATTACACAACTAGACGTCATCATTTGCCCTTCCTCCGAAAAATTTACCATGATATTTGCTTGAAACGTACCACAAACCAGGCCGAAAGACATCCATGTTGCGTCCCAGGCTGCCGGTAAAAACCGACGACCTGCGAAACGTTACTGTTTGCACAACGAACCTTAATTGTCAAGCGAATAGTGCGATATGTAAGTGTTAGAATACACCACACCGCTCACCCAAAGCGCCGAAGTTCTTTTGGATCTGGACCATGCTGCTGCGTGTCTACCGAATTCATGGATACTGGCAGGGCAGGGTGTCGCAGTTTCCGGCCGTGAACGTGAAGCTGCCGCTTCGGCCGGAGAGGGGTGGGGAGGGCTCACAGCCATGACTAGACACGCCACCGTCGCGCACGCTAACTCGCAGACAGCGTTTTAAAACCATTTTTTTTTTTTGGGGGGGGGGGGGGGGGCTTGTGTGTGTAAAAATAAATAGGGTTAAAAATAAAATTTATGCAGGTTTTTTTAGTTGTGAAATTATATTATTATGAAACACATGTAGAAGTGACACTACAGCAATAATTATATATAGTACAAAATCATCTATTTGGTAAAGAATGTAAATTGTAGCTGAAATACTTTTAGTGTGACACCCAAGTTAAACAAAATCTGGCAGTGACAGATACATTTCTGAAAGTACAATGACTTACATCATACCTCAAAATTTCTTAAGCACAAAAATTATTGGCACCACAATAGACAGTTTAAAATATCTAAAAGATTTACAAGTGGAGTTCAAAATGTAATTATTACACACACATCTACCTTGAAGGTATCGAATGGAATATGTAGAACATAACACATTTAAATTAAACTACCATTCATGATAATAGTTGTCAGAGCAATAATTTTATGTCACACACAAAAATTATTTCAATTAAAATTTTTAACTGTTTAATTTGTGCACCATACACAAGAGTATAGTTATGTTCCAAAATTTTCCATAAGATTAAAACTGTAGTTAAAGGTATATAGAGGCTACAATTAAAACTCTCAGGAGAAAGAAAGTGGGAATTGTGAGTTTGCTATAGTTCAAAGAAACAATAAATATACTAGGGTTTCTTTCATCATTTCATCAGGTGCAAATACACAAAACACAAACCTAGAGAGCCACGGAATTAGTATATTTGAGGAAAGATGAATGTTTTGATTACTGAGAATATACTTTGGTCCCGGAAGAAGAATAAAAATTGTTTGCCTTGCAAAGTCAATTTTAAAATGTGGCTAGAACACAAATACTTTCCAGAACCGGGCCTGCTATTTGGAAAAAGAAACAAAACCTGACTTATTTGATGTTATGAAAAAACAAATCATAAAAATTTTAGGTATGAATGATCAAGCTGGATGTTATTTTAGATATTAGTTAAGGCACAAACTATTTCAAGTCTCAAGAATCCCACAATGAAAATGAAATCACACAGATAGCATAATTGAAGACAGACAAAAGTTAAGTACAATCAGCATATCTGGAAGATAATGTATTGTCCTGCTCAAATTAGGAATCGTAAGCCAATTTCATTCTATCAAGATGCCTTGTGCGAACACCGTAAGAAAAAGCCTGGGAGGCACATTTGAAACCACAAACTAATGTAAATACCAGAGAAGCTCATCATTTTGGGCTATACACAAAGTACAGAGTGAGGATCTAAAAAGAAAGGGCAAAATGCGAAATCCTAAGAATACTTTTGGCATAACAGAAGACTATTGCATCAAGGCCATTTCTCCATCGGACAGAGCATTAGACTCGGATGCAGGAGAGAAGCCACCAACATTTTTCTTTGGATCTTTGACTAAAATAATGTGGAAAGAAGTAGTGTTTATTCACATATGTCAATACAAATTCATAGAGGCTGTGAATATGAATGTTTTACCTTCCAATGTGCACTACTCTTTGATACAAAAACAATGTTTTTTCTCAACAAAAAAAATTACATTTCTTCTTCCATTTTGAGAAGAAATTACATATTACAAGTATTTTAGAGTTAATGGCTCTCTCTGAGTAACAGCTGAGTCAAAACCCTTGTTGTGACAAGAAAAGTACAATAGGCAATGTAGATATTTAACTTACACTTAAATATTCATTAATTATAGAGTAGAAAAATTCGTTGACTATTCACCCACTGCTAAACAAAACCTTAGACCTATATACACTAAAGCACCAAATAAAATTCATGGAAATAAAACAGAAAACATCAAATTGAAACAGGGAAAAAGCTTTAGAAAACTTTAGTTTCTCACAAGCTAGGGCAAACATTTTAGATATTTCTGTTAAAAAAATCATTTTTGCTTAGAACTGTAAAATTTTTAAAATTCTTGACTATTATGTGTACCATTTAGAACCAAAATAAACATTGAAAAAATGCAATAGCACATGTAAATCATTCTAAGGTATAGAAGACAAAAAGATGAACATAAGAAATTTCATCCAGTCTACTGCACTCATCATACAAAAATGTCAAAAAGAAGACAACTGTGGCAGTCAGCGAAATGCATACACTTTTACAGATACTTGCCCGCAACATAATTGATTAAAAAGTGAATTGTTCTACAAGAGAAAGGGATCTAACTAAAGGTTCAATTCATATCACAAGGAATGACTTAAGAAAAACATAAAGTGACAACAGGAACACATTTTAGAGGCACACTAGGGCCATGCTGGTTAAAGAGCCAGTACAGTAATAATGTTGAAAGAGATAATAATAATAGAATACAAAATAATAAAAGCAAAGAAAGAGTGGTCATAAGCAGCATAGAAGTTAGAGGGTAACATCCAAGACTGATAAAAGGAGACAAAGACAAGATGTTACACCAAATGAGATCACTTCGATTATACATACTAGATGTATGCATTGAATAAAGATGTAAATAAGTGCAAGATAAACTTTGCCAACAGTGTGCAACATCATTGGCAGTTTTAACAAAACCTGTGATCTAGAAGGTAACAGTTGCTGCACTTGGACACTGGAGGAAAAATCAAGTTACGTCTCTTCATATGTGGAGCTTTGATCTGTAATTCTTTGGGAAAGACAGTATCAATAGGCACTACTTTAAATAAAAGTACATTGATTAAAACCTAAATCAAAATTATACATATGGCCTTATTGTATGGCAAGTGACAGTACTCCTTGATTACATTAAAATCCTTTACATTTGGCCATTGTAATTAATATTTGAATCGTAAGTCAAGAAACAAAGATTAACACTGGCAAAACTCCTCCTCCATAAAATTAAAACATAATGCTGCCTTGCATAAACCTTACAAAACAATTCAAACAATTCAGAATAAGCCATAATTTGGGGTTCCAAAAAAGAAAATCATGTTATCCTCATGGTATCACGGGTATCAGTAGCAGCTTCAATGACTCAATCTTTGGCATAAAAACTGGAAAAAGTTTAAAATTGAAACTTTTTCCAGAAGAAAATAACATTTTCAATTTTACTTTCGCTGCCATTTATGACTAGTAGCAAAGGAGAATGAAAGGTTTTGTTACCTTCTGCAACAGCTTTCTCTTTGCAAATAGTTTTCTTGAAAGTGTATAGTTACATATAAAACCAGCAAAATAAAAATATAACAATATGAGGAGAAAAAAATAAAATAAAAATACAACAATTTCATAGTTGAGGAAAGACCCTTCCCATAGAAAACATATTCCAAAAGAAACAGATAGTGTTTCATGACTTTAACCACTGTAGTAAAAAAAAAATGCTAATATAACAGTAAAGAAGGAAGCATAGAAGAGAAAACAACTGAAATAAATAAAAATTATGGATTGCATAAACAACTAGAATGGTAGCAGTTTCATACAGTATGAATAATGAATCAGTCTAATATTAGATCACTGCCATGATTGCATTGTCATTTCAAAAATAAATAGGATGCATTCAGTGAAAAGCTTATATACAAAAATTACAAATCAATGTCTATGTATTTAGACTTAAGTTTTAGAGAACTAGAATGAGAGCCACTACCTCAAAGTTTTCAGCACCATCATAACCCCAAAATTCAAAGTATTTAAAAATGATGTATTACTAGATACATTTACTTTATTAAAGATTTTTTGGGTTAAATGGATATGACGTTAAAATATCTCATAAAGTGCCTTCTGTGAGTTCATTTTGACTAAACAGTTTCAGCCAATGCAACCCACAGAAAGCAGAATATTATATGAATTGTCACGAAGTATTGCAACTCACATATTTCACAAAAGAGGAATGTAGATTACCCATTTTCCTCTTTGAAAAGTGAGAAACTGCACATTTCAAAGCACTAGATCATCTCTAGTACATTCAAGATAGTGCAAGAAGTTTTGCAAAAGATAAACTTTCATGTCATAAAGATAAAATGATAGGTTGATCAATACAATTCCACACCAATGAAAACTCAGTCAATTACTTCACGGTATGGTAGCTCAGAGGTGACTGTGAAGTCCTCAAGATAGTGATTAAGGAACTCAAATGTTGGTCTCTTATCAGGGTCAGCATCCCAGCACTGAAGCATTAGACGATAAATTGCATCAGGAATGAAGTGACATGTTGGTTTTGGCATTCGATATCCCCTCTCAACTTGTTCTATCACCTCTCGCCCATGCATACCTAAAAGAAACAAACATTTAGAAACAGATTCCACGCTAAGATGTAAATTCTACAATTAAAAAAAACAGAAAACCATTTAATTTTATCATAAAAATGCTATGTACTAACCAGGATATGGTACTTGTCCATAAGTAAATAGCTCCATGAGGAGAATTCCATAGGACCAGACATCTGACTTGATAGAGAAACGTCCATAAACAATTGCCTCTGGTGCAGTCCATTTGACAGGGAAACGAGAACCTTTCAACAAAAGCAAGGCACCACGTTAATATTAATCCATTACTGTCATGAGCGCTATTTTAATCATTCTTATACGCTTTGTATACCTTGTCGAGGGCAGTATTCATCATCTTCTATAACCCGTGCAAGTCCAAAATCACATATTTTAGCCATGTTGTTGTCTCCAATCAAAACATTTCGGGCAGCAAGGTCTCTATGTATTAGTAGCTTTACCTCTAAATACTCCATTCCACTTGCAACCTAAAATTTTTTACATGAATGATTAAATTGATAATGTGGATATTTAGTAAGGAAATGAGCAGCATTAAAAAGTATGAGGTACAGACCTGAGCTCCTATATAGAGCAAGTCACCAAATTGTAAATCTTTTCCTTCTCCATTGCGAAGGAATTCCAACAAACTCCCACGATTCATATATTCCTGCACAATATAAATAGGTTCTTCTTTTGAACATACTGCATAAAGTGCAACCAAGCGGTCATGACGAAACTTTTTCATTATGGCAGCTTCTTGAAGAAAAGCTGCTGTTGACATTGTACCCTGCCTCAATGTTTTGACAGCAACCTCAATATTGTTATGCCATTTACCTGTTAAATAAAAAATAAAATAGTGTATGATGTATATGCCATTGTAACACCAATGTAACAGCACCTCAATCAAACTGCTTACTTACCATACCATACTTCACCAAAATTGCCCTGACCAAGCTTACGTATAAGTTGAATTTCATTGTGGTCAATTTCCCATTGATCTCTTAAGAGAGGAGACAAGTCCCATATTTGAGGTTTGGGTTTGGGGCAAGGACGTGACAAAACATGACACAAACCCAAGGCATTCTCTAAAAATTTAAAGAAAATATCAAACATTAGTTTAACGCATTATACGAGTAACCACACAGTGAGATACAACAAGTAGACTGTACATACTTGTATAAGCAAGGACAAGAGCAGGTAGAGTAGAAAAAGTTTGGTTGGTTGCAATGTAATATCCTCCATTGTCCAATGGCTTTATTTTGTAATGTTTGACATGGTACCCACGATTCTCATCCCAATCTTTTACAGAAAGTGAGAATCCATTAGGGTTGTGCTCTGAGTTACGGATCAAAAATGTTCCGCGTGTGTTTTCATCAGCTAAAAGCAACTTTTCTGCTTCCTTCCGAGAAACTTTTCCAAAGTACCAGCTAAATTTGATAAAATAGAAGAAGGCGTTAAAAGGACATCAGTACAAAAATCTTTATAGGAGAAGGGAAAGTAAGTGTGCTTACTCTTCACTCTCAACAGATTTTTCTTCAGCTACAAAATTCCATGGAATGAGTCCTTCCTCTCCAGTGCGCATATGTCTGACTCTCCACCAATCCGACTCACTGTAAAAACAAGTAAAACAGTCATTACAGTATTAAATGCACAAATTCTATTAAAAAGCTAGATGAAAATATTAATAATTACCTGTCATCTATTACTTCCATTCGATCTCCTTTAGCAAAGGAAAGGTCTGCAGCTTCTCTTGAAGTGTAGTTGTAGACAGCAACAACAACACGACCTTTAGTGCCAGAGTTGGGGTGAACTGACACAAAAAAAAAAATAATACTTCAATACAGTGTATGCTAGAAACAAGCACAAAAGGAGAGATAAAACTAAAACTTACATGGCGTGGTAGGTGTTCTAATTATGTCCACTCCCTGCTGCCTTTTACTACTGCCAATACCCATCATAATCCGGTTTGGTTCTTGTATGTATCTTGGTTCACTTCCTAAGGTACCAACACTACCCAGGTGTGCACCGAGGTCTGTTGTTTCATTAAGTTTGTAGCCATGTTGTAAGACTGGAAAGTAGGTGATAAAATCCATAACACAATATAGAAAACAAAAGAAAAAGAAGATATAGGCAAAACACTGTGACAAAATAATTTACTTGTGATATAATGCCTACTGTTGCAAAGATAGTAGACTACGTACCTGACTGTCGGCTCGTATCAGAATTGTTTTTGCTACAGCATGCACCCATTTTGAATTATTACAAAAATAGAGGTGTATAAAAGTGGAATTTAAAAAGATTGTTGGTTAATTTGTGCTGCACATTTCAAGATGAGGAAAAGAGTGAAGTCCTCATCATCACATTTATTCAGCCTGAGGAGAGAAAAGAAGCAACATGGTTTAATAAAGTTAAAACAGAACAAACTGATAATTACAAAAAGCCTGTTTAATAATTATAGTTATATAGTTATTTACAACAAATCAGCCAGTTGTGAACATTCCACGGCATACAAAGAAATAATAAGGCAGGTTTTTAATTGGCCAGGATAAAAATTCTTTTTTGTTTGCCAAAATCCAATAAAATCAGTAATGGTTGAATGAGATTCTGACAGAGTTAGGGAGAGTAAGGAGGCAGTTTCTTCATCTGACGCACAACTTCAGGTGGGATCACTTGGCTCCCTGCCAGGAAGCTATTTTAACTTAAGGGCTCAGTACATAGGAAACAAAACCACTAGTGCAAGAAAAATCTACAACAGATTTTTTTTTAAATTTTGCAGCATGTTATTTAACAAAAACACAGTAAGGCAAACACTTAAAAAAATAAAAGAATTGAAATGATAAATGTAGTATCTTCAGGGCGAGAGATACACAAATATTAACATTGAAGATAAGATATGTGGTGTGTCATAGGTTGGGCATTGCTCATGAGATTCAACAGAAAAAGCAAGTATTGGACAGCCCTCCTAACCTTTTAATACAAAATCGTAATGTGCATGCTAGTTCATAACTATGAACCGGAAAATGATAATTGCACACACACATCGGCAGTAAGTTGACGGAAATAAGTCTAGATGGGTGATACAAATATTACGCATGGTGCAGAAAAGAAATGAGTACAGAGCAATAGATTTGTAATTGTTTATTATGACTCCTTTGTGTCCGGTCAGAAATTGAAATAATGGGGTTACTGATCTGTTCCAAATAAATCCACAATACGGATTTCACATTGTAAACACAAAATCAACTTGTGTTTCACTCATGAATTTACAAAACACATGTCAGTAAAAGACGACCTTATACTGGAGTTGATAATAGGCGTATCAAAACATATTCAAGAGCACGGCAGGGCAAAAGTTCTACTCCCACACAAGGTAAATGAACCTACCGGGTAGAAGAAGCATCTCCATTGTATTCGCAGAGGTGTTCAGTAATGGGCAAAATTGAAATTTCCCTAACGTTTTGTGGTCTTGAGCGGTTTTCAACTTTCTAAAAAATAAACACACACAACAGACGACAAATTGACGGACAGGCCTGCGGAGTTCGGCCTGCGGGCCAGCGGCAGACAGACAGACAGACAGGAGCAATCTGTACATAACGTCTGTGAGCCGCTGTAGTGTAGTGTAAATAGGGGAGTGACTTCAGGACTTCAGGACATGAATGGGCATGAACTCCAGTGGCGCGCATGTTTTGAAAGTTGGCCGATCAAAAAGAGCGATACGAAAATTTCAGACTATTTTAAGCAAGGCCCTTAAAGGCAGTCTACTTTCCCGTTCGCCATCGAATACGAATGAGTGAAGTATGATCGGAATAAATGGCTGCTATCTATTCTTGTTATTTATTATTTAAAAAAAAAAAAAGAGAGAGATTCTGTGAATTAGTCGTGTATTTTCTCAGTCGTAAGGAATTCGACAATATTTCATGAAAGCTTTTTTTTCTCTTTACTACATCACAAACATACAACTGCGTTTTATCCCCCAGTGGCGTAGGGGGGAATGCCAATGGATCACGGCAGTCCCGTCAGAGGAAGTTTTGCTGAGCGCCGAGTGCTCACTTTTTAAGCGCTCCCTCGAAGTTTATGCACGACATCATCCCTCCCTCGTGCTTGATCTTAACCTCAGCCTTGATGGCGCCGGGGGTAAGTTTGTCCTTGTAGGGGGAGATATCGACTGTTTTGCCGTCCGCGCACTTCTCACCCTGTCAAAACATTTATGGCACATTTCAATGCAACAAGAAACAGGTTTTAAATAGGGGCGCTCGAAGTCGTAGTGTGTCTCACCGCCTCGACAGGGCACTTCTTGGGCAGCTGGAACATGTCCATCATCATGACGGCATCACCATTCTTGGTGGCTTCCTGCATGGCCTCGCACATGTTCTTCGTACCCTCGGCTAGGGGGACGCCCGTCGAAGTCTTGATCATGTAATTAACCTGCACAAAGACGACATTATAGGGGGAGGCTAAGCCACAGGTGACTCCCAGACCCAGAGCAGGACCCGGCGCCATGACAGGGAGGGCACCTTTAGATTTGCTGTGGATTTGCAGTGTACCCTAACTCACCTCGGCCTGCTCGAACTTCTTGCTGGCCTTGACGCAGCCCTTGGGAATGAACTTGCAGTCGGGGGTGAGTGTCACGCCGAAGTCCCGCACGGTGAGGACGCTGGGCGTGCCGTCGGCGCACTTTGTGTCGGCCTTCTTCACCACCAGTCGGAATCCGTTCTGGAAAAGTAATGAAATAAAACGAATGTGTCGTAAATTTCATTGGCGATTTTCTAACAAGCCTCGCAGGAAGTTTTAGCAGCGCGAGAGGGCGCGGCGCGGCGGTGTCTGAACTGAACTCACGCAGGCGCTCGCCCTCGGGGCCAAGTGGGCCGCGAGCAGCAGGGCCAGGAGGGGCACGGCGGCGGCGAGGGTGTCCATGGTGTCGTCGTCGTCGTCCTGGTCGTGCGTTGTCGCGTCGCGGCCGGACTAAATGAGCCCGTGTCGCCACGGGGGTTATCGTTATATAGCCAGCGCCGAAAAACGCGTGGCGCCCATTACGAGGACATTTGCACCGCGCTGCTCCGCCCACACCGCGCTCCGCTCGAACTATTACCCTAAGTTTCATTTCCGCCCGCGGGACAAAAAAAATAACTACATACCCCGAGGCGCTTCATGACCGCGTTGGTTATGGTTACGCGCGATGAAAGCGCCCCGGTCCGGTCCGGCCCGGCCGCAAACGAGACGAAATTACGGTGTCACTTTCCTAACGAACGACCTCGGCTTGGCGCGGCGGCGGGTGGTCAGCCTACGCGGTAGGCAGCGGCGGCGCGCGCCTGTGCGATGGGTTGCCTAGCTCGGAACCACCCGGCGCCCAGAGCCGAGCCGCTCCACGCCCCAGCTGCCAGAGAGGTTGGGCAAAAACCGCCGAAGCACACACCTGCGCGCAGCGGGGTGCATCGACGCCTGCCTACTAGACAGCCCCCCTAGACGGAAGGAAAGGGAGGGAGGGGAAGGGAGGCGATGCTCAAACAGCTGGGCGTGGTCGGCAGCCTAGCCCAGCCCTGCTACTGCTAATGAGAATAAAACAAGAGCTGGGCTGCGAGGGTACCGGTGTACAGTACCGCATTATTGAACCAACGACCACGTGCGCTGCCATAATTTCGCCTCGGCAGCGCGGCGGTGACACTGTCTGCTTACGTAACTTTTTTATTTGACAACGACGCCAGCCCTAAATCGCCGTCCAAATTATCGCACTAGGACCATGATATTTAAACGCCTCCCCGACCTGGTCTGACCTGGTCCGACGAGGAGGCACAGACTGACTCACTGGTATTTTCTGACGCGACTCGCACATCAGCGGTCCGGCGGCGGTTCAGCGTGAGCTGAGTGATCGTCGCGTCGCTGTACTGTATTGACACTTTGACGCGTGCAGACCGCGGCCGACCCTGACCTTAGGTGTCGGTTACACAGCGAGCTGCATATCAAAAGTGGCCCCATTCCGCTCCAGTCGTCGCCAGTGATGCGGACCTGCTGACATCTCTCTCACTCACGTGGGTGCTGGAAACACTCACGGGTAAATACACTATCCCGGGAACCGTCTTTTCTCGGAACTGAAATACTTGTTTGTTGCGGGAGTCGAGCATACCAGGACGCGCTTAAGAAAACTCCCTCTCCCCCGCTCTCCGCCGGTCTTCCGGCTGCTCGCCTTTGATAACCAACTATTGCAGTCAGGAGTGCCGTTGCTCGGCCTGCGCCCAGCTGATAAGAAGGGCGTCTGGTTGTTCTGATATTTCAGCTCCACGACCCCGTCAGTATGTGAGGCGACACGCGTCGCGCGGCGTACGCGTAAGATAGCCGTCACTGTTTGATTGACATGCCAGACCAGACCTAACGGCACTGGAGATATCCTCCATGCTGTTAATCGCCAGTCGCTAAGGAAAACCTCTTGCCTCGCAGCAGGGTTATATCCTTGGCACTCTGTGCGCGCTCCGCACACAAATCAAATAAAAACGGTTTTCGCGAATGTCCAACGTAGACGAGTCCGGCCCGGCGCCCGGCCCCGAGGCCCCGACGCGCGGCGAGGCTGCCGCTGGGACTTCCCTGGCCGGGTTGGGTCGGGGTCGGACCGGGCTGGCCGAACGCAATCGCAGGAGCTCGTTGGAGCCGAGCCATCGGCACAGTTCGGCTCAGGTGGGCAGGCACGGGCGAGGATCGGGCGTTTGTCGCAGGCGGCGCCCGGCTCGGCTAGCGCCGGGCTAGGGACCGGGCCGGACCGCCGCGATCAAACCTGCGGCTGTGCCCACCACCTCGGCTGGGACCGCGGCTCGGCGGGGCCCGGCACAGCCCAGCACGACGTAGAACGCAGCCGGCCCCGGCCCGGCTCAGCCGCGGGGAGTCTCCTTGACGGGAAGGCGTGAGTGCATGGAGCTGGGCGGGCGGGGCGGGGCGGGGCGGGGCGGGGCAGGCGCGGGCGCGGCGGGGCGGAGCGGGCAGCGGCGAGCGGGCGGGCGGGCGGGAGGGCTCGTGGTGGGGGGGAGGGCGTCTTGGTCTCGACGGCCGCCCGCCAGTCTCCGCGGAGAACTTGGCCGTGGACGAAGCCACCGTGTCGAGCCGGTCGCGCGCGCCTCTGACAGTGTGTGTGAGTGAGTGCGAGATAGTGCGTAAGAGTGTCCGGCGGCACCGCGGCGCTGGTGATATCAGTGTAACTAACCAGCACGGCGGTGACATGCGCCGCCAGTGATCGCGCCCGCCGCCCTTTGACGCCGCGCTCCAGGATGACGACGGGCGGGACGCGCCGCCCGCGAGGACCCGGGCCGCTCCGCCGCCGCGGCCGCGGCGCCGCCCCAAGCCTGTTGCTGCTGGTGCTCACCGCCCTCATCGCCTCGGCGTCCGCACAGGGTAAATAAATGTCGTCGACACCCGCGGGGACGTTGTGAGTGGAGCTTAGGGCTCCGCGCTTAAGGCTGCTGAGCTCATCCGGTGACGTCACCCGCCTCACCTGTGGCAGAGCAAAGGAGATAGGTGGGAGGGGCCGTGACGCGGCGCGGCGCACGGCTCCACCGGCCGGCCCCGGCTCCGGTCCCCGCTCCGGACTGCAGCGCGGCGTGCTCCGAGCTCCGCGGCAGAGCTCCGCCCCGCTCCGGCATGACCGGCACCCCGTCCCCGCCCTGTCCAAGGCCGCCCTGATCTGACCGTCGCGTCGCATGTTGGGTCAACAAGTTGTCAGCTCAGTTCTCAGCCGAGCCGGACGGAGCCGGGGAAGGTCGGATCAGGTCGGGAGACCCCGCTCCGCCAGGGCAGTACGGGCGCTGCGCGGCCGGAGTGCGCTGTATGGCGCGCTGCAGGTGTGAACGACCTGGCCCTCCCCCGCCTCGCCTCGCCCCGCTCATCGGCATGCCCAGCGCGGCATGGAGCGCGTAGCGCGCCCCTCGCTAAGCCTGGGCGCGGCGCGGCCGGCATGGGCGACACTGCACGGCGGGGCGGGGCGCGGCGCGGCGCGGCGGGGGCCGAGCGTGCCCAGCTCAGGTCGTGCCTGCTGTGGCAAGCGCTGTCGCAGCACGGCCGAGGCCTAACGGAGTGTTTGGAAGAGGCCAGGCCGCGCTGCATATCCAGACCCGACCCGACCCGACCCGCTGAGGGAATGGATGGGCCGACCTGACCTGGGGTCAGCGCGAGTGAATGGCCCCGCCCCGCCCCGCCCCGCCCCGCCCCATAGCGGTACCGCCGCGGGCCGGACCGGAACGGACAGCCTCTCTCGGGTCCAACTCTTCAGTTTTCCCCGCGCTGCATGTACGTCGATGGGCCTTTGACAGATCCGCGTGGGATTCCCGCTCGCTCCGGGCGGGGCGGGGCGGGGCGGGATGCCTTCGCGAGCGAGGCCAGGACGGCTGACGAGGCGGAGGTGTGAAACGCCGAGGCACGCCAAAACTGAATGGCGCTGCCTGTTTCTAGCACGCTCAGCTCCACGCGGGCTGGGCGCCTGCCCAGTAGGCAACGCGGTGGCACGCGCGTGCGCGTGTTGCCTACCGGACACGGCGCGAGTTCGGCTCGTGTCCAGAGCGTGCGCGTGCGCTCATTCGCCTATGTTCTCGGCAGCGGCAGCATGACACTGTCCCGGGGGACGGGGCGGGGGCGCCACCAGACGACCTCCTCGCCGCGGTGGAACCGCTGTGGACTCCAGATTGTGCAGACTCGCCAGCAAGCGTGTGCCCAGGCAGCATTCCCTACGCGATGCATTCGTAACCGTTGCAGCTCACAGATGAAAGCTTAGGGACGGCCCCCTCTGTCACACCGGCCCCGCCCCGCCCCGCCACGTTCCGGCACGCCAGGCCCGGCCGGGTGGGATGAGGCACCTGTCGGGTAGTGTCAAGGCCGCTCTGCTCCGCTCCGCCAGACTTGCGTTACGTACACACACACCGTACTACATAGTTGAGCTGGGCACCGGACCTGAGCTTAAGCTCCCCGAGGGACGGCCGATGAACCACTTGCACTCGCGCCACACGACGGGCGTAAAAGTCGGACGTTCCCATACGACCATAATTGTGCTTAACCTCAGCCGACTGCGCCTACGAAATGAATGTTCTGACCCTTTTTATTTTCCTGCGTTTCACTCTTTAATCCTATTGTGTAGCCGCGTGTGTGTGTGTGTGTGAGGCGTGGCGCTCCCCGACGGACGCATGTCACTGGCCAGGTCAGCACGATAGCAGCAGGCTTGCGTGCGTGGGCGTGGCGTGGCGTAGCGTGGCGCCGCGCCGTCCTGCTGCGCTGCCACACTGCGGCCACTCCCTGCTCGTCCTCGTCCTCCTCCTGCTCCTGCCCTGTCCTGCTGCTCGGCGCCTCGCCGCGCCGCTGTCTCGCCTCGCCAGCGACACGTCAATTGTTTCGCCTCTGGCTTCCCAATCATTTCCTCGTTTCGGGTGACCCGACCCGTCCCGTGGTCGCCCTGCCTGCTGGTGGCCGCAGCCTAATGGCGCTGCACTTTACTCTGCCGGCGACGCGACGTGAGTCACACACATGTAGTACTCGTTCGCACGGTACGGCTGCACTCCAGCCGGAAGGTGCGGCGCGGCACCGCGGCTTGCTGCTCGCGCCCGCGTTCCTCTCTTCTGGCATCACTTCCGCTTTGCCCTTTAGCGGACTGAAAATCTTGAAATGGTCGCGGTCGACACGACAAGTTTTTATTTCACTTCTTTATTTTCATCGCGTCAACGCCTAGGTTTCACTTGATCGCGCGCGCACGGGAGCGGCTGTCAGCGATATTTATTGCACGGTACGCGCACCAGCGGCGGGGCGCCTCGTGATAGGGCGCTTATCGCAGCGCCCAGCCCAGCCCGGTGAGATAGGCGGCGGAGCCCAGGGGATAGAACTCTGCAAACTGGCGAGGTGTTTCGCCAGGAACTGGGCTCTGCCATGTCTTTTCATTAAAATGTCAACTACAGCTGTTTTCCTTTCGGAGGAAGGATATTCCGTATTCAAACTTCAGTGATTTTCAGCAGGGTACGCCTGTTGTGGAACCGAGTGGGACCATGCTCTGCTCTGACTTGTGTCCGCTGCATCCGGTCGCCGCAGCAGAGTGCCACACTGGCAAGAAAAAGATAGTGGTGGTCTTGCCATGTGGCGATAAACGCGTGGGGGGAAAAAAACTTTGCCGCCAAAACGTGAAATGAGATATAAGGCAATGGCATGAAAACCGCGATCTAATTTCAAGGAAAATATAACTTTTTTCGGGCGGAAGTTAGCTGGTATGTGTGCTTGGGTACACCCGACTTGCCGACAACTTAAATTGCTTGATGACATTAGCGTTCCCTGGCGTTCCTCTCCATTGACTTCATTACTCCATCGATATGGGTCACTGCGCATAAATCCTACGGTGGCCATGTCCCTGTACACCAATGCGATAGCGATACCGTCAAAAATACCGCAAATATTGTATTATTTTCTTCCGTGAGAGTGGTGTCGAAGGCGCAGAAGCTCACTCCACACCAGACGCAGACGCCCCCCTCGCCCCGCCCCGCGCCGTGCCCATCTTCATTGAGGCGAATCTGTTCGTTTGTTGTCGTGCTTGTGGTGCCATTTAGGCCCCCGCTTCCCCGCCCGCCCCGCCCCCACCGTCGCAGCACACTGCCAGGCTTGACAGAGTAAATATTGATATTACACTATTTAGGTATAGGACGGTTTATGCAGAATTTTTTGGTCGACCCTATTGGACCGCACAGCACTCGGCACAGCGTTTGGAAAGTACTGTACGCATCCGCGTGCCGTAGCGTGCCGTGGCGTGGCGAGCGTGTAGGAGGAGGGCACGGATCTGCTCGGCCGAGCGCGAGAGTGCAAGCGAGCAGGCGCGGCGCGGCCCGGCGCGGCCGGTGTGCTTCCCTCTCACCGCCGCGGTCATCGCCTTGTCGCTTTCGCCCTGCAGCTGCAGGCCCTGCTCCACCAGCCCGGCACGCACGCTGCCGCGGGAGCACGGCCGTGACCGCACGGCGCGGGGCGCGGCAAGAGCACGCCAGCGACACACACGCTTCTGTTTGTAGCGACCGAGGGCACGGCCGCGCTGGGCCGGGCGGAGGGACCAAACATTCGGACAGTCTGCGCGCGAGCTGCTTATACGCGTGACCCAACGCGCCAACGCGCACCACAACCCGCGCCAACGCTCGGATTTCTTTTCTTCTTTCGCCCGCAATTAAACGTGTACCGTTTGCAAAAGTAATTTTAAAAGAGAGGAACGCCTTCTTGCGCGAGCTGCTCGACGAGGCCGTAAGAAAAGGGAGGAAGAATGAATCAA
Source organism: Frankliniella intonsa (assembly GCA_033675135.1). Taxonomy (NCBI): domain Eukaryota; kingdom Metazoa; phylum Arthropoda; class Insecta; order Thysanoptera; family Thripidae; genus Frankliniella; species Frankliniella intonsa. The sequence continues at coordinate 8,524,703 of CM066249.1, read as the reverse complement.
GCGGTCTTCTCCCTAATCGCAAACACAGCGGTGCGAGGGCGTGCATCCGCCCCGCCCCGCGTCCCTTCGATAATCGGTGTGAGGTGTGAGTCAGGCAGGCAGGCAGGGCCGCGGGGAGCTGATCCTGGGCCGGCCCGGCCGTCACCACACGAGGAACGGGATGGACCGAAACGGAAAGAGACATCGCGCAGAGAGGAGACGGCGAGAGCAGAGGCCGGGTGAGCGGAGCGGGCCTGGGCGGGCGGATCCATGAAGATGGACACCTCGCAGCCGATCAAATCAAGGCGTCAGCAGCAGGAGCAGCGTGCAAGGAGGCGACTTCCTGTCTGCCCGCCCCGCCCCGCCCCGCCCCAGCCGCAGCCTCCAGCGACCCAGTCGCCTGCTTCGGATAGGGTGGACCCGTCTTAATCAATCACGATCAATCATCAGTTGGGGGGGGGGGGCGGAGATCGGACGGGAGGGGATGGGTGTGAACTCGCGGACTAACGCCTCGACGCGAAGCGAGGAGTAAGTGTGACTTCTGTCTGAGACGAAGAGGGAGGGGAGGGGGAGGTCCGACTCCGACTCATCATGGACTAGGTCAATGAGTTCGCCTGGTCCTCGCCGAGGAGCGGGGCGGGGCGGGGCGGGGGTAGAGCGCGTGCATTACGAGCACTTTTGACGCTCTCCAGACACATGAGCGAGCCGTCGTTTTTTTTCCGACGCGTGCCGGCAGTGAAATTATCTCAAGGACCGCAGCAGCGCTGCGCACGGAACAAGCAGGGGCAGCTGGGGCTCGGCCAGCCTGCTAGCAGCTGGGGCGGAGGGGGCGGTCCCGGCCCGGTCCGGCCCGGTCTGCGGCAACGTAACAGCGGAAAGCCATACACTGTGCAGTAGCTGCTGCAGCAGCCCCGCGGCAGAGCCCCGCCCCACCCCGCCCCGTGCACGTAGGCCGCGCGCTCGCGTGTCCTGCACGCGACAGACAGTAGCCACTCGCCTCGGCGTGCATGCACGGCCACGCAGAAAGGTCGCGGGGCGGGCGCTGCGCCGCGTGTCCCTCCTGGTGGGCGGGGCGCCAGGCATACGGCCCTGCCCCACGGCCCGCCCTGTCTGAATCTTGCCCTCCTGTCTGCTTTGCGTCACTGGACTTGGGCGCGCCGCGCCACGTCGCTCGCTCCCCGGGAAACAGGAAGGCAAAGTCCGTTCCAGGACCAGGGCCGCGGGCCTATCGGAGGGTAAACATATGACAGTGTATTTTTGTGCAGAGTGTCTGCTCTGCTGGGGTAATCTCTGTTCGCAGAACACGCAGAGCCCGTCGGACCACCCGATCCAGAGGAAGGTGACCCTGCCTGCGGCGGGGTAAAATGCAGGAAGCCGACTGCGCACGGAAGAAAAGAGAGCGGCAGGAGGGGGGTGCCTGCGCCATTACCAGATGCGTCTCAAATAAAACGGCGGCCGCGCTTTTGCGCCGTGGTCCTTCCCCGCGCGAGATACGCGGCGCGCCGCGGCGCAGGGCTTCCTAGCAGTAGCCTCCCCCCCCCCCCTCCAATCCAGTCCGGCCGAGCAGCGCTAGCGGAGAGTGACCTTCACCCACTTCTACCTTCTGCGGCGATCCCGAGGACAACAACAGCAACCATTCGGGATGGCGGGGATATGTCCGGGTATATCAGGCGGCTGGCTGCGCTGCTCTCAAGTGACAGTTCAGATGAAGTTCCCGCACTGATGTGAGTGCGCGGCACTGGGCACGGCGCGGCGCATCCAGGGTCACACCGCCCTGCGGCCCTTCGGCCCTGCGGTCACGCATGCGTGACTGGAGACCGGAAGTAAAACAGAAGGACGACCGGGTGCCGAGGGGGCCGAGCCGGCGGACGCGGTGCGTTTCTCGACAGGCTCGAGCCGCGAGCCGCGGGGGCGGGGGTTCCCGACGCGAGACAACCTCGATGGCAGGCCGACCAACTCTTTGTAGGAGGACCCTTTTTCTTTCTCTGGTCGGAGCGAGCGTTATAGGGTCGAGTTGGTCGCCGGGTCTGCCTGCAACGTGAGGATGTGGGGCTGCGCTCAGCGCCTTCGGCCCGCGCCGCGGCTGCTGCCACCCCCGCCCCGCCCCGCCCCGCCAGTCCTCGGCATGGCATGACTCATTCACGTTGACCGTACAGTGGAGGGGGCCTGCCGGGCCAGGCACACCTAGCGGGGGCGCCAGAGCCATGCCATGCGATGCGGTCGGGACGGGACGGAGGACGGGGCTGTTGTCGAGTCTGAACGAGTCGGCGCGGCGTTGCGGGGCGGCCAAGGATCGGCATACTCGTTGCCACTCCCGCCCGACCCGGCCCGGCCCCACCGTGCTATCACCGCAGCCATGTGCCCCGCCCCGCCTGGAGTCGCTTATCTTGGGCAACGCCCACCGCCACCAAAGAAAGGTCCCCGCCCCCCGCCCAGTGTACCGCGTCACGTGCCCTGCCCTGCTCAGCCCGCTGGCCCCGCAGGACGCTCCTGCTGAGCTAGCTCCCTGCTGCCCGTCCCGCCCGGCTCGGCACAACTGGCCACAAGTGACCGAGTCGAGTTTATTCGTCTGCCTGCCTGGGCCTCTGCTCTGCTCTGCACCACCGCGCCGCGCTCTGCCCGCGCCGGTCCGGTCCTGGCCGCGCCGCGCCAGCCTGACATTGGCAACAAGCGACTACTTCCTGCGAGTGGAGCGCCTCCCGCCTCCCTCCCCTCGGCTTATTCCCTCCTCGGCGCCTTTGTCCTCCGATAAACACCGCCATAACGCCCCTCTCAGTCCAAACGCACCGCAGAGGTTCGCACGGGTATGAGTGTCCCCAGCAGAGGCGCGCACGGGACTTCCCCCGCCGGGGTCGTTAGTGCGAGAGGGCGAAAACCAAAGCGTTGTACGCACCGGGTATTTCTGTTTCAGACAACACGTAACAGTATTGCGGGTACACATGCCTGTTGGGGACAGTGCACAGTCGTCTATCGATAGAGTCTCTCTAGGCCGCAACGCACCCGCCCAGATGAAGTGTAGGGCCCGCGATGACGTCTTGCCCCACCGGGGCAGCGGGGAGCCTGGGTCGTCCCGGGCAACGGTGTTGTGCTGAGCGCATGGCACGGCACGTGTTGATGACGGCCTGCCTTGCCTAGAGTCCTAGAAGTGACACAGTTAGGACTAGGCCTGGCCCTGCCCTGCCCACCGCCCCGCCCCACCCCGCGGTCCTATACAGTGCAGCCCTTATCACCCCCCTCGCCCCTCGCGTTCCGCCCTACCCTTACTGTGGAGGTGCTGCGGCTGCGGCCTTGAGCCCCATCAGGACAGGGCAGCGATGGCAATCGGTCTCCCTTTGCGTTGCAGGTCGTACGACTACCCGGCGCCCCTTTGGACCTCCTGGACCGAGGATCGACCCCGAGCTCGAGGAGTACGTGCTGGAGGCGAACGACACGCTGAAGTTGCGCTGCCAGAGCGCTTTCCCCGTACGCTGGGTGATACCCAAGGTGAGCAAGTCTGCAAGTAGCGGCGAGTCTGTTTGGCAATCAGTGGCAGGGGCGTAGGAAGGTTTTGAAAAGTGGGGGGGCACGTCCTGTGTGTTGCCTACCTCGAAGGGGCCATAAAAGAAAAAAATCTTGCTAAACATACAGAATTTTTATTTTATTCTAGCCAAACCGCCAGGTGCAGGGTGCCGATAGTGAACCGCTTGAGCTTCGCCGAAAGCGGGTAAATTTACTTACTTACGTCCCCCCAAAAGTGTGGGGGCACGGCCCCACCACCTCAAAAATGTGGGTGGGCACGTGCCCCCCCGGCCCCATAGGCTCCTACGCCCCTGATCAGTGGTTGCCTGGTGACACGGTTAATATTTGACACCTTCTTTGTAGGCTGCTGAAGGCTTTTCTACAAATACTTCTTTGTTTGAGAGCAAGATAGATGATCAACCATACATTATTCATTTGGAGGTTCCGAACTTAAACTACTTGCAAACTGGATACTACAGATGTGTTGACAAGTCAACAAATAAGGAACTGTCCTCAAATTATGAGGATAGGAGACAAGTGGCATCCATCTATGTGTATGTTAGAGGTGAGGATCTATTCCAAAAAAGCAGGTTTTATGCTTGAATTATTATTCTTACGTTATCACAGTTTAACTGCTTGATAAATGTATATGTTTTCAATTCCAGACAATAATGAACTTATTGCCAGTGAGGACATAATAATTATGCACAATAGTAATGAAAGGGAGCTTATCATACCATGTAAACCTACAGCACCCAATATAACAGTGACACTCATGAAAGATTCAGAGGAGGTAGGAGTCATTTTCACATATAGCTTAATTTCCTTACAATTCATCATCAATGGCATGCATGTGTAGTGAATAATATTTCAGAATACCCTTAGCACAGGCCATTCATTTATATTTCCGAATGGTTCGAGAATGTTTTAAAATCATAAGTGCTGCAAGGGTGATGTACAAATTTGTAAATTTTTGAATCATTCCTAAACTAATATGTTGCTTTTATTGAAGATGATTAATTAGTAACAACTCTTCTTTGTTATGCACTTGACATAGCTTGAGAACTATTCATGTTTACTTAAATCTTCACTTTGGTTCTGTCAGGTTACTCTTGTGGTTTGTGTAACAAGGTTGGGTTGTCATTGCATTTCACATCACAGGGCTTTGGTTCTCCCTTTATCTGCTTGGTGAAAATGTCAATATATTTGTAAATTTAACGCTGTGCTTTCGTATATCTGTAATTCCTTGTAGAATGTGTCTGTGTAGCAGAGACTAATGTGTGAATTGTTGCTTCATAAAACAAACTAAAACTTGCAGATCTCTAGCACCAATGATACATTGGTCAGATTTGATCCTCATGAAGGCTATATAATAAAAACTAAAAACTCACATGTAAGTGCTGTGTACAATTGCTCAGCTGGGAATAAAACTCTCCCACTCTACGTTATCATACATAGTACGTAATCATCTTCTCAAAATCAGTGTTTGTGTCAAATGCTAGATCTGTGTAGTGGCTTGATTGTTGCATGTTTTTCTATTTTTTGTTTTCTTTTCCACTAAACATTTTCCTCTGTAACAACCTCTTTTACTGTTCACAAAAATTAAATCAGAGGTTTATGAGCTCAGCATGCTGGCATAAAGTTTAAGATTTAAATTATTTATTTTTGTCATTTTCATACTGCATGCTTTGCTTTCAAATTGTTACCTAATGTTATGTTATTGCATTTTTACTTTTCATTAATTGTCCTTAATGTGCTTTCACTTACCCATGTAGTACCTCTATCAAAGTTGTAAATAAACCACCATCCTGCACTTAATTTTAAAAGATTCTACTACTCTCTATTTTTACCTGCAAAAATTGAGTTGCTGTTGTAAATATGATGTCGCCGAGACCATTTAAAATGGTTTTATTATTTGCTTTTTTTACAGATAACCGTGGATGATAACATTGTTACTTTCGATCCCAAGATTGGATTCACTTTTTTAGATTTCTCTGATATGTTTTTTCTTGGGGCTACGATGATTTGCACTGGTAAAAGTGGCTCTAAAACCTCAACTATTTCATTTGAAGTCCTGCCTAATTTTCCTAGTAAGTAAGGATAAGGGTTTCCAGAGAAATTCTTTGTACAGCTTTTCAAGTGTAGAGTTGTAACATTTAAAAATTTTAAAGGGTTTAAGAAAAGCAAACCAAGCAATATCTAATATTTTAATGTAAGCTTTAGACAAAAATACTGGATTCTGCTTCCTGTTATTATTTACTTATAATTTTAAAAAATTAATGATGGACTGAACTATAACTGTGTATGGTGGTGGTTTGTGGTTGAAGCATGTCACATTTTTTTTTAATACCAATTTCTTTTCTATTCTAAAATGCATTTTATGAAATGTCGCAATTTCAGTCTACGTGCCTTTATAGAATTGATACTTATTCTTCCTTTTAGCAACTGTATTAGAAATTTCTTTATTAAATGACTGTCATCTGTTGAGTCTTTGTCTCAAGCTACTCTTGCTGTGAATGCAACATTTTTCTCTCTGCTACTAAATTCTTGTTTGTTCTGTCTTGAAGAGCCTGCTACTAAGTTCCTCAGAAATCAACCTTAAATATCGTTTTTAGGTGTTGACGCAGATGTCCATGCACCTCATATACATTCTCTCCCAAACCATGCTATTCTTGGAAAAACTTTGGAGATGAACTGCTCAGTGCCATACGCAGGGAAACCAGTGGACTTACAGTGGGAAATTCCAGACCACCAGGGTAAAGAGGTGAATTTATTATTATTATTATTTCTACAGAAGATAAGTATAATAATAAGGAAAGTCAGTTAATAATTTTTATTTTGTTATGTTTACAGACAGGTCGAATTATCGAAAGTATACTCAGAGAGGTGAATGCCTCTGAAGGTCTTCAGGCAATGAAGACTCTTATAGTTCAAAGAGTGCAGAAAAGTGATCAAGGCCTGTACACATGTACTTCCAAGACTCAGGTCAACCAGAAAAACGATAGCAAGTTCATACCTGTATTAGGTAAGAATAAATTAAAGCTTATAACAGGATAAAAATAAGTAAAAATCTAGTAAAATTTTTTTTTTCTAGAACCAGGTCAGTCTTACATAAACCTGACTGTCCAGGATGGTAAAAACAACATTAGTGTTGAGGCTGGTTCACTTCGATCTGTTCAATGGATTGTGTATTATTCTGGACATCCTCAACCTCAACTAATATGGTACTTACTTATCTTTTAAAAACTAAGTATAAGTACTACTATTTATGTTACTTTTAATTTTATCAAACATTGTTGAAATTATAGGTATAATGACTTAGGTCCTGAGGCTACCGAGATAGTATCTAGTAACAAATATGATGTCGTTCGGGAAGCTGACATCACAAAGCTTGTTATCAATAACCCCAGCATTGAGGATACAGGAGTGTATAGACTTAAAGGAGTTAATGAGGGAAGCAGTAAATCAGTGGAGCTCTTTTTAGATGTGACTGGTGAGCTTCTATTTAAACATCCTTTTTTAAAATTAATAGTCAGTATAGTTACCTTGTCTTTTATTTCCTTCTTAATTAATTTCAGGTGGTCCCACTGACTTTAACATATCTGTCGAGCCCTTTTATGCAATCAATCAAGTAGTGAAAATAGAATCTTCTGTTTGGGGTAATCCACCTCCATTTTTCAAGTGGAGTTTTCGACCCTGCAACTTTCAAGTCTTGGAGAATTGTGAAGAAATACAGGAGTTGACTGTGAGAATATTTAAAATTATTTATGTCTGAAAATTTCTTTTTACAATAAATTACACTTGTTTTTTTTTTTCTTTCTTACTAGACATCTGAAGATGTGGTCATCGGAAAGGTTCAAGTCCACTCCATGCTTACAATTAATGTTACTCACTCAGGATTTTTACTGGCTGAAGCCTGTGATTTTCACAGTCATTGTAAGTCTCAGGAAGTAAAGCTGTTCATTACAGGTAAATACTTAAATTACTTCTTCTTCTTTTTCCTTTTATTGAGTGGAAGTATTAAAGTTTATGGTTATTTCAGATGTTCCTAATGGCTTTTATCTTAAAGGAAGCAATGTCACGATTGAGGGTGAAAATGTTGAGTTCAACTGCAGTGTCTCTAAGCACCTATACCCATATGATATTGTCTGGAAGTTCAATGGAAATCAGGTTTATGAAAGTAGCAGTATGTATATCAATAATCAGTAATACATGGTTAAATACTGTTAACAACTGATAATTAACATTATGCACAAACTCATACAGGTGTACATTTGAATCAAACAAATTCTGCATTGTCCAAGCACAGTCGTTTACAGATTAGAAATGTTACTAAAGCAAATCAAGGGGTTTATACATGTGAATCTCAGCCTTTTCAGAGTGAATTAATACATGAGCAGTCCATCAAATTTAATGTTACTAGTATGTCACAGAAAAAATATAATTTATAAATTGTAATCATGAGTGTTTGTTTAGATAGCTCAAGACATTCACCTCTTTTCCTCCCTGCTTTTCAGATATGGAACCTCCTAGTTTTTTCAAAACTAATCTAAAAGGTAATGTGGAAGAATTGGTTGAGGGTCAACACACATCACTTTATTGCATTCCAACTGGGCTACCTACACCAAAAATAACCTGGTTTAAGGTTGGTAACATTTTACAGGAAAAGGACTGCTAGGCTTGTATAAAAGTTAGTGAGGATACTAATTTTAAAAAATACTTTTTTCAGGGTAAAACTCAACTAATAAACCTCAAGGATAACATGGAATTTGGAGAAAATGGATTTATTTTGGACTTCAAATATTTAACTAAAGAGGATGATGGAGAATATTCATGTGAAGCTTCAAGCAGAGCTGGTACAGCTAAACAATCGAAGACCTTTAGGCTGTTGGGTAAATAAAAATTTTCCATTTAATAAAATATTATTTAGTTTTTATTTTACAAATTCTTTCCTCATTTTGCTTACAGATAAGCCTAAAGGAGTAAACGTTTTACTGGTAGTGGGTTTGATGACTCTTGCAATTGTATTACTTGTTGTCATTGTATATTTATTTATAAGAGTGCGAAATGAGCAGGTAAATTTCAATATCAAGATAAAGGACTTCTGAAATTTCACCTTGACCAGTTTTATATTTTTAAATCATTTTTCTAGAAACTTCGGCATAGGCTTACACAGCTTGGTCTGATGCACTTTGAAGAAGGTGCAATAGAGAATTTAAATATGGATTTGGGAGTAGAAGATCAAGCTGAACTGCTTCCTTATGATAAAAAATTTGAATTTCCCCGTGAAAAAATAAAACTTGGTAAAAGATTATTTATATTTTGATGACATTATAGATTAGTGACACGCTCATTAGTTCAATAATATATCATTTTATTTTTACTAAAGGCAAAACCTTGGGATCAGGAGCATTTGGAGTTGTTGTAAAGGCTGAAGCTTTTGGAATAAATGAAGGTGAACCTGTTACCACAGTGGCAGTAAAAATGGTCAAGAAAACAGCTGATAGTGCAATAATTAAAGCTCTTGCCTCTGAACTTAAAATAATGGTGCATTTAGGTAGACACCTTAATGTGGTAAATTTACTGGGGGCGTGTACTAAAGGTCTCAACAAAAGTGAGTGTGAATTACTTGTGTTCTAAAATAAGTTTTTGGTATTCAGTATTTCTTTTTCAGTGATATATTTATGCATTTTATTATCTTTCCCTTCTTTATAGTGGAACTCTTAGTTATTGTTGAATATTGTAGATATGGAAACTTGCACAATTATTTGATGAAACATCGCAATAAATTTATTGATCAGATTGACCCTGAAACTGGTTTAATTGACTCATCGCGTGGAGCTGAGTCCCTGGCTAATTTTCCTAATGGGCGAACCAGGTATGGTGTTTCTACTTTTGATTAACTGTTTCTCTAAAACACAGTCTTGCATACTCTCAATGTAAAATGTAATTTTCTGCAAATGAATGTCAGTTATCAGTTACATTCGCAATGATAGTAGACATAAAAAAAATTGGAGGAAAGGTGACTGGTCTAAAACTTCTTTGATACTAACTGGTTTGGGTGATGTTGCATGAGGGACTTCTTCCCTTTTCTTTGGGTTGTGGATTAACACTCTGTTTGTATCTTACTAACACTAACATTGACAGGTTGAATTATGCAGCCCTTTCCTTCTCCAACAGCAGCCATTCGGATTCCTTCAAAGGAGACGTTCGAGACTCTAGAGCAGACTACAGAAGTCAATCAGACACCTCAGAAAACTTTGTGACAGGAGCAACAGATGCTACCTTTGTTTGCATGACTCCAACAGGTATGTGCTTTTATACTAATTACAATATTCCTCCTCTTTTGCTACTGGAGGGACCTTTTGCCAGCAGTTTGCATACCGTACATAAAATATTCAAAAAATTAAAATTTTTACAATTATTTTTTTCTGAAAAGGTGGAGAGGATAATTTCTCAATGAGTAACAATCAACCAGATTGGAGCTCAAACATTAAAGGGGACTACAAAGTATTAAGTCCTATAAGTACTAGAGATCTTCTTTGTTACGCTTTCCAAGTGGCTCGAGGAATGGAGTATTTAGCTAGTCGCAAGGTATTTATTGTAGTTATTAGAATCCTGTATTTCATTATTTCAAAATTGAGAACACATGTTAATATGATTTGTAGGTTCTTCATGGGGACTTAGCAGCAAGGAATATTTTACTTGCTGATAATAATGTTATAAAGATATGTGACTTTGGCTTAGCAAAAAGTGTTTACAAAGATGAAAATTACTTATCCAAAGGAAATGTAAGTAAAATTAGCTCTTTTTTACATGAAAGTGTCAACCATTGATTTGTGTTTTACAGATTATTATTATTTGCATGAAATTTCAGGGACCATTGCCTATTAAGTGGATGGCTATAGAATCCATTAGGGATAGAGTTTTTTCTACACAGTCAGATGTTTGGTCATATGGAATTGTATTGTGGGAGTTCTTCACGTTAGCAAGAACACCATACACAGGTATAATTTCTTTATGGACTGTTTTCTAAAATAATGACTTAAATGTTTTCCAAATAATTAGAATTTTTTTTCAAATTTTAAAATAGGTATGGCAGCTGATGAACACATGTACAAAAGATTAGAGGAAGGATACCGAATGGAAAAGCCACCTTATGCTACAGATGACCTGTAAGTTAGTTAAAGTTATTTTAGTTTTTAAAGTTTCATTTCAAAACAACTACAGCAGAACTATTAAGTGGTCTTACTATAATTTCAGGTACACAGTAATGATGGAATGCTGGCAAGCAAGACCAATTTTACGTCCTTCATTCACTGAGCTTGTTGACAGATTAGGTTCTATGCTGGAGGATGGTGTCAGGAAGGTAAATTAATCAATAATTACTTGTCCCTCCTTGGTACTAATACCTTAATTAATTGTAAAATTATGAATTTTATCATAAAATTAAATACAATATTATCTTTTCTCTTAAATTACAGCATTATGTTGATTTGAATGAACCTTATATTCAAATGAATAACCAGTGGAAGAATGAATCAGGTCATGATGATTATTTAGGAATGTTTAGCTCGCCAAATTATTCTAATGTTGTGGCACACCCTGAGGAGGAAGAACCACAACGTTACCAAAATATTCCTCGTGGTGCTCCACCAATGGTGGCTGACAGTAATTTGCCCGGATATTTAACTATGAAAAGTCCTTCCCCAACAGACCATCACACAATATTTAGCCCAACAAGACTTGGTAAGACTTGTTGATTTATTTAGACACAGTTTCCAAAAACAATCAAAATTTCCTCCTCATACCATGCATACCTTTTTATGTTAGGTACTAATGGAGGAAATGTCTTCAAGTTTCAAACGCCTCCACAAGGGAGACGACAGCTGCGAGATACAGAGGCCAATGACCATATAGAACTTAGGCCCATGCTGAGCGGAGGCAGCAGAAAATCTGACTCAACCAGTGGACATGAATCTGACTCTGATGCAATGAGTCAATATACTGCTGTTCCAAGCAGTAGGCCTGTTGTACCTAACACTAATGAAAGCAGGTATGTATGAAGGATGTTCTCATGATATAGACCGCAGATATCCATATTACTACAATAGTACCAGAAAATGCAAGGAATCTAGGAAAATCACAATGCACTGTTTACAGACTTTATGCAGAGCTTATCACAGGTTGTGGGGCATGAATGCGCATGATATTTTCTTTCCTTGAGTGGCTGTTAAAAGTCTTCATTGCGTGCTGATTTTAACTTGAAAAAATATCTAGGTAGGCTTAAATTTCTAGATTGTGATGTATTTCTGTTCAGGCCGCCGAGCAAGCGGTTCAGCAGTCCCATCGACGACATTTCCTTTTCTTTTAATTAGGTAAAGCTTCAATTATTAATTTGCCTGCATTAAACGGTATTTTCATGTGGGCTAGTTATGGGTATTTTACACAATCCTTGAAGATAAACTAAGTTTGGTTTATTAAGTTGTGGTGTATCAGTTTTGAGAAAGTATGCTTTGAACTCAACCTCAGGACTGATAGTTGGGCGAAAGAAAATTGTTCTTTGTGAATGCTGTCTGTTAAACAAGCTTGCAAATGTTTTGTATCTCTTCGGTGGTTCTTAGCATGTTTGGTCTTTTAATTTCAGGTAGTTATAGAGGGAGGCAATTTTCTATGGTTTGGGAAGCACGTTTTTAATATTCACTCCAAATGTACAGCCCTGATCTTTGGCATCTTACATGTTATGGGATGGAAGATGTTTTTCATTGTGAATATTACAGCAAACTGCAGTCTTTGACTTCACGGTGTTGCTTCCTGTGTTGGTGTTGTTCACTTTCCTAGAAAGCTTTAGTGATGTATGCATGATAACTAATTTTTAATTCATCTAACTTTGATATGCTGTAGTTTTACATAATTATTATGTTTGGGGATTCGTCAAACATCTTCTAATGGCTATCAGCATGGGAGAGCAAACAAATACTAATACCTGCTAATTGCTTCTTATGCATTGTGGCCTTTATTGGTCTCATTATGGTTGCAGGGTCTCACCACTAAAACCTACAAACCAGGGAAATCTTCCAAGTTTCTCAAACCCAACCTACAGTTTTGCTCCTGACCTAGTCACATCATTGGACAATTATGTAAATTATCCAAAGCAACGAGACTTCTGCAATCAACCTCCAGAACTGATATCCAACATGCACCTTCCCACTTTCAGTACCTTTGGAAGGAACCCAACCCAAGATATGATGCTACCTGCTAACTACGCAAACGTCCCTGCTCAACGAGCACCTTTAGCTTTAAGTGAAGCTGATTTTAATGAACATCCTTATGTGAATTAAGTCTTTTTCTAATAAGAACCTGCCATCATTATGTTTTTCATTGTTAAATTTCAAATTCAAACTAGTTTTTAAGTAATTTCTTTGTGATCTACTTTTGTGTTGGTACTATGTGTTAGAGATTTGAAGAGGTATTAACATGAGTGCATCATGTTTCCACATAAAAAAGCAAGCTGTGATAATAGAGAATCTATTTATGTTGTCATACCCTGCCAGAAATTGAAAGTTTGTTCAATGTTGATAAAAAATGGTAAGATCAATGTAGATTCAGCATTGATGTCAATGAATTTCAATCCATTTCTGCCTGGGATAGTATTAACTTGGGTTTGTAATTGTGAAATGCAGTATTTTGAGGAATTTATGGAGATTTAAAAAAAATGGATTCCACAAGACCAGTCATAGTTTTTTGTTATTGTCGAAATGCAAGAATTCAGTTTCCATTCATCAATATCTAGATGGGTTGAAAAGAAACTGAAATTAAAATTTTTGTTATAATTTTAATGGCAAACAAGTCATTTTTGTTTGTAGGAATGCATTTACCTGACTGATATCTGTACATATGTATGTAATATATATTTCAACCAGAGAGTAGCGTGCCATTCTCTCATGCTTGAAAACTGTACAAAGTAAATATAAGGCATGAAGATCGTAATTGTTGGTTCTTTTTTATATGTCTTTTATGACATGTCAAGTCACTTAACTGCCAATGGGCATTGAAAATAATAATAAAATCAAAATAGTTTTAATTTTTTTTTTCTTGAAAGTACCTATCAAAACCCACAAGTACGCCGACTGTCGAGTGCGCCCCTGCTCCTGCTCTCGCGAGTAGAGCGCTTCGCTCAGGCGAACTTGACGCCGCGCTGCGCGGCGCGCTCCCTCGCCTTGAAGGCGAGCTCGGCGCGGTGTTCCCTCTTGGCCGCCAGCACCCTGCGCTCCACGGCGGCGCGCTCCTCTCGCGCGGCGCGCCAGCGGGCCGCGCGCGGGTCCGGCAGGCGCCCCAGCTCGTAGCAGCTGTGCCTGCGGGCGGGCAGAGCCAGTGACAGCACGGCGCAGAACACCACGCCGCCCCAGTAAGAACTTAACAACAAACTTGGGCAGGGCAGGGCAGGGCATGTCATCGACTCGCGGTTTGCACGGCACCGTGTCCTCGTGACCCCTCGGGAGGCTTGGCGTCCCCGCGGCTCATCGGGCCGGGCCGGGAGGGACGCCGTTTGAGGCCCAACTCCATGTAGTTAGTCTGGCAGTTGAAGGGCGGCGGCAGGCCGGGCCGGGCAGGGCCGGGGAGGGCGGGTTTGGAAGCGGCCTTGTTTTGAGGGCCGGGGCCGGAGAGGGCTTGGCGAGGGCGGGCGGGGCGGCGCTTTTAGCTTTCAGTCGCCTTCGCCTTGCCCGCCCCGCTCCACCCCGCCCCGCCTAGCGCCGAGCGGTGCAGCAGCGGTGCCCGTCGCGTGCCGCCCCGCCCCGCCCCGCCTCGCTCCGCCCCGCCCCGGCCCGCGCAATGCCGCCGCCGCTTCTCCTCCTCCGCAGCCCCGTTCGGGTAAAAGGTAAAAGCGATTGACTGAAACTTACTCGCCTCGGCGGGGAGGCGAGGCGAAGCGCGCTGTTTCGTTCCGTGTTGTTCGAAAATAAGCGGCGCGGATAAAAGGGGAAACAAACCGTGCAGGGCGAGGAGAGGAGGGGTGGGGTGGGGTCGGGGCTCGGAGCCCTGGGAAGGGTGGGTGTCACTCGGAATGGATTCTCGACCTACTCGTGGCGCGCCGCTTCGGTAATCGATCATTTGAATATATCGCAGCTCGGCGCGGGCACACGACACATACGAACACGATAGGCACGGGCCGTGCGCCTGGCCGGCGCCAAGCTCTGCAGGTTGCCCAAGTGCAGGGTGCCACAGACCACAGATCACTCTTGCACCTCTTTTCTTGCCCCACTCTCGGCGTTGTCACACTCCATGTAGGGCGTGACTGTGCCCCGTGAGTGTGACGAGGACGGAGGTGCTAGAGCGCCCCCCCCCCTCCTGAACTCACTTCTCCGAGGGGATCCACTCCCGGGTGCGCAGCGAGAGCGGCACGTCGTGGACGGTGGTGTCGGCGACGGCGGGCCGGCCCTGCACCAGCTGCAGCACCAGGTCCCGCCGGTACTTGGCCCAGTCGCGCCCGTTGAGGAAGTGCTTGAGCAGCGCGTCCTGCCGGCCGGAATGTCACACGTCAGGAGGTTCAGAGGCGTGGCAGGGAAGGCGGATGGCACCCAACCCACACGCACCTGCGAGGGGAATCGCGAGTTGAGGAACCTCCTTATCCTGGCCCACAGGTTGCCGTGGCCGCGCTGCTGCAGGACGTAGCGGGGCACCAGCAGGGCCGACACCGGGCTGGCCGCCACCACCCGCCGGTCCTCCATGTCCTCGCCTGCAGCCCGGGGGAGAGGAGGATTAGAGAACGGCCGAGGCCGAGCTGAGATAGAGAGGAGGCGCCCAGCCGGGTAGGCAACCCTCCCGCAGCCGCGCGCTGCGGCGCAGTGTAACTACAGCTCCGGGCCGGGCGCGGGCCACTCGTGCCTACCAATGCCGAAGCACTCGCCCTTGCTGAACACGGCCACCTGCATGAAGTGCGTCTGCGTGCCGGCCGGGAACGTGGTCGCGCCTGTGGCATCAGAGGGGCTTTACGTTAGGCAGTTTGGGGGCGGGTCGGGGGCGGGGCGGGGAACGCGTGCGGGCGCACCTGGCGGCAGGCAGCGGTACTTGACGAGCCCCGTGCTCGACACCTTGGGCACGAGCAGCAGGTGCTGGATGAGGCGGGCGCGACCTCGGATCAGGAAGTAGGCCATGTTCGGCTGGCCGTGGCCGTCACCTGGAACGGAACGAAGCAGTTCAGCGGGGGGCGAGCGGAGCGCCGGCGGCCAGCACCGCGCCGGGCAGCGTCGAGCACCTAGGATGGTGTCGCCGGTCTTGAAGTGCGTTATCTTGGCCAGGATGCACGTCTCGCGCAGCGCCACCTCGCCCCAGTGCTCGAAGTACGGGAAGGTGGCCATCGCCTCCCGGATCTCCTCCCAAGTCTTCATGATGGACGCCTTGAGGACATTGTCGAAGTCCCGCTTCTGCAGCAGCAGGACCTCCACCACCGCTGCGCATGCGTATCAACATTACACAGCGCTCAAGCAGCTGGGGCCTGGGGCAACTGCCTCCGTCTACTGGAGGGAAGCGCTGGAGCCAAGGGAGGTTGTCGGACGGGCCGGGCTGGGACAAGCCGGACTTACCGTTTCCCCAGCGGCCGGGCATCTTGGCCGCGGCCGTCGCCAGTCCGCCCACCACCCCCGCCATGGTCTTCCGCGCGGAGAGCGACGCGACTAGCTGCGGGGCGGACCCACGCCGGCACGGTCCCGACGGAGCGCAGAGGCGGAGTGCGGCAGGCTCAGCCCCAGCCGGGCCGCGCCGGGCCTGGCAGGCGCGCCCCCGAGGCCCCGCCCCGCCCCGCCCCGCCCCAGAGGTGGGTAGGCACGTGCAGCTCAACCCATCACAACCTTCTTATTCCTTCACCGGAACGCGAGGGGTACACCACTCCGATTTTGAGTATCTGTACCGAATTTTGTTGTTAAATACCTCTACACTTTCATCGACTTTTCTGACAGCTACGTGCCCTCTGTCCCACACCCGCTGTCCCCGGCGCTTCAGCCCTAGGCGCAAATGCTGCCGGTGCCTGTCCCCTAATGAGGCTCCTGGCCGGGGGTGGTACGGGAAGGGGCGCAACAAGTAGCCCCGGGAGGGAAGGGGGGCGGCGGCCTCCTCAGTGAGATTTCAGCTGGACGTGACGACGCGGGGATAGTGTACGCTGGGATGGAAATATTTCGTGTACTACTACTTTTCGTTTGGGCCCGTGAGCACGCCCCCCCCCCCCCCTCGCCGCTCTCCTTCGCTCGCGTGCCGCGCCGGCCGCGCCCAGGATATACCCCATCACCTGATGCAGTTCGATTCGCCTCGATGACTGACGCCTACCGGGCCGCCCGCACACCTCCGCGAACTGCTCGCGGTTTTTCACGGGCATTACAGTTCGGCTACAAAATGAAACGTATGAAGAGGTGGGCCCACCTTTCGGGATTCTGCTGCGGCTCATAAGCTGATTTCCTTCCCCGTAGAGCACACGGACGCGCCCTCACAGGCGCACATGTGCTCTGTCTTTGTGTTTTCCTAAAGTGAATTCACCCGACCTCCGCGCGTGGGAGGGAAGGACAGAGGGACGGGGAGAGGTGTGGGCCCCACCTCACCCCACCCCGCCCCGCCCCACGCTCGCCTCGCCTCGCGTGTGTGTTGCTAACGCGCCCCGCCCGGGGCCAGGAGCGGCCCAACCCGACGCTCCCCTCCCTGGAGGATAGCAGCTGCTCGCGGCGCGGATTTGCAGCCATGTTCCTGATACACGTTTCCGACGCCTCGCATGGCCTGGCCTTGGCCGTGCGCAGGGCGCAGGCTTAGGTTGGCCCGGGGCGGCCCCGCTTACGACGGATATAAACCGCTTTGCTGGGTGAGCAGTGATTAGGCCTATGACACCCCCAGGACTACTCTCTACGGCATATTTCTAGAAAACCAGGTTGTCGAGTAGGCACAGGCAGGACTAACACGTGGTGATGGTGGTGGAGGAGCGGTCCGTGTCGTGCAGCAGGGACACCTCGCCCAGGGCGTCGCCGGGCCCGAGCGAGCGGTGCAGCTTGAGCACGGGCGTGCCGTCCAGCGGGTCCTCCACCTCGCGCCACTCCTCCAGCGAGCCGCTCAGCACGAAGTACATGCCCATGCACTTGTGTCCGGCGCGCGTCACCGTGCGCCCCGCGCCGTAGCACTCCAGGGAGACGAAGCCCGCCATCAGCCGCCGGACATGCTGCCCAACCGCAGAGAGAAAGGACAAAAGGTTTTCGTCTGTTTCTTAAAAATAAAATCAAGTCTTTTTTTCGTTTTGCCTAGCTTTTTGGGACATTGCCAGGGCAAAAGAAGGGGAAGTTACGGACGCGCAGGGCTAGGCCCGCCCCGCGGGGAGTATCGCCTCGGCCCGGGCCGGCGCCTGCGCTACCCCCTGCAGCACGGGGACTCGTGGAAGTCGCGGAGGGAGGCGCGCGGCCTTGATAAACTCGCGAGGACAGGCCAGAAACTTTGGACAGGACCGATAAGATGGATGAAATGGGTCAGCGGCGGGCCGGGGCCGGTGGCCTGCTGGTGTGGCAGTGGGGCTGTCGGGGGAGCGGACAAAGGGAAGGAGAGAGGGAGGGAGTGCAGACCGACCGGCGTGAAAGGGAAGGGCCAGATGGCAGGTTGTGTGGATGGGGAGAGGAGAGAGCAGAGGAGACGAGAGAGAGAGAAAGAAAGAGCGAGGCCAGCGAGAGTGATGTACTGCTCGCGTGGGACGAGATGTCAACTAACCGGGCCCCATCCAGACCCGTCCCGGCTGCCCCGGCTGGCTCGCTCTGCCCCGCGGGCTGTCGACGTTATCCCTTCGTAATGGGCAGAGTTTCGCCTGCCAGTCGCGGCCCGGCCCGGCCCGGCGGCCCGTCCACACGTTGTTAGCGCTTGTGCGGAGCCGGTCCCCCGCTGGCATACAGGACAGGGACTAGGCCCCACTGGCCTCACCCCCCAGCCCCTCGCCTCACCTCACCTCCGGGTAGCGGCGGAAGCAGCGCAGACCGCTAAACAAGCTCGCGAGGATCTCCTTCTCCTCGGGGGTCCGCTCGTCGTGAGGGCGACGCAGCAGCGCCTTTTCCTGTCGGGCGGACAACCAGCGCGCTGAGGATGGACCCGGACGGTGCGGTGGGCACCGCGAGGACGAGAATGGGCGTGTTTGAGGACGAGGAGGAGGGCGACACGCACGCAGATGGACAGGTCGCCGGCGCGCTTGCGGCGCATGGTGAGCAGCGCCACCAGGTTGACGGTGCCGGCGGGGAGGTCGTCCTCGTCCACGGCCAGCCACGACAGGTTGGCGAGCACCTGGCGCGCCGCGCTGCGCCACCGGGTGCGCGGCTTGAGGCAGCGGAAGCCGAGCGGGCGCTGCAACACGCGCACAGGCCGGGCACGCGCGCCAACCGGGAAAAAAGTGAGACATCTTCAAAAGCGTTCTCACTTAGCCGGCGCGGCGGCCGTGCAACGCGCTGCAGCTGTCGTCTTCGCTATGAGGCGGAGCGGTGCGGGGCGGGGCGGGCCACACGTAGGTCTCGGGTTGTTTCATTTTGCCGGCCGACCTCGGCAAGGACAGCTCCCTCCTTCCTCGCTGACCCCCGGCGGCTCCCTCCTACACGACCTCCCGTCTAATCATGAGGTAATGAATCGTTTCGACGTGCGGCGTGGCGCGGCGTGGCGCGGCGTGGCGCGGCGTGGCGCGGCCGAGCACTTAGGGCTGAGGGTGTTGCGGACCCTGCGCACCGCTCGTTCCGAGCGTGGGAAACGGCGGCGTGCGCGTGAGAGGGAGAAGGAGGGTGAGAACGCGCGAGGGGGAGTAAGAGAGAGGAGAGAGATTTCGCAAGAGCAGCGATGCGCGGTAGACTGCCCATCTCTACGGCGGCCACACTTAAATTTTGTGGCTGGCGCGGAACAGCCCGGCCCTGAGAAATGATGGGTGACCCAAACCTTCCTGGCAACTTCCATCTTCCGCTTGATAAGTGAGAACGTGTCCGGGTGGGCCGGGGCCGCCATGGTCGGGCAGGGATGCTGCTCCGCTGGGTGGGCCGGGGGCGGGGGGCGGGGGCGGCGGGCGCGGCGTGTGACGTTAGGTGTTGTGATGTGGGTTTGGTGCGGGGGCCCGCGTCAGCTGGGAAAGGAAGCAAACTGCTTCTGCAACAATTGGGGCGGTGTTGCTAGTTGGCATTCCCCCGCTCCTCTGCTGGCAGCTCACAACCGCAGCAGCAAGTATGAAAGATGAACGTGCCTGTCGCGCGGCAAGGGGCTAGCCTGGGCGGGGCGGGGCGGGGCGGGGTGTGGCGGGGGGCATTCAGTGCGCCTTGCGCAGGCTGGACGAAGGGAGGGGGGAAAAGGGGGTGAAGGAGAGGCGCGGGGCCCGTCCAAGTGCACGTGGTATGCAGACACGTGGGCCTCGCCTCCACCCACTTCACCAAAGTAGATTTTCACGTTTTGCGTCAAAGGTGTATCGAAGGCTGCCCGGCTTAATTAATGCGCGGCAGGTGGGTTCCGAGCGCACCCGCCCGCGGCCCCGCCCCGCCCCGCCCCGCCCCGCCCCGCCCCGCCCCGCGGGCCACCAGCGTACCGTTTGGCCTGGCTTGGTCACGCGCTGACATTTGATCAATTTAGCGCGCGCACCTGTCACGGCGCTACGTAACGCGAGAGTGAGCGCGCAGGCACACGTGGAGAGAGGGCCCGGCGGGGGCGGAGCACCCGAGAGAAAGAGAGAGGAGAGAGAGCGGCGCGGGCAGTGGCACCACAAAGCCGTTGTTTCGCATATCCTCCCTCCCCTCCCCCTCCCCTCCCCTGTTAATACTCAAGAAATTAGTTTCTGCGTGAGGCGATAGCGCCGCTGACAAGAGCTTAGCGTCTAATTACCAAGGCAGCCTAGCCCCCGGGGCGTGGTGTGGGCGCGGCGGGGTGGGGCGGGGTGGAACGGGGTGGGGCGGCGCGGGGCCGGGCGGAGCAGCAGTAGGGGCGGTAGTAAAAGGACAGAGGAGAGGCAGAGTGACTCGCGGCAGCCCTCGGAGATCCCCCTTTTCCCTCCTATCCCGCTTTTCAAGGTGGCCGCGAGCTACCCACCCGCCCCGCCCACGGCCGCAGTAGGCTCGCCCCGCCCGCCCCGCCCTGGTAAACAGCATTGACCATCCTCTAGAGAGCGCGCGATGTTTTTAGAAAGCGCCAGATCCTTCCGCGTCGGGGCGGGGCGAGGTGGAGCGGGGCGGGGCGGGGCGGGGCGGGCACGTCGCCAACAGCAGTAGCAATAGCAGGGTGGGGACGGGGAGGGGCGGTGCGGGAGCCCCGGGGTGGACCTTAGGACGCGAGAGCTGACGTCGAGAAGCAGCACTTGGACGCGAGACGCCCCCTCGACGAGTACTCACTCCCTCGAGTCGAGCCGTACCGAGTGGCCCGCGCGCGACGAGAGCGGATACGTGCGTGCGTGCGAGCGCGACAGGACACTGAGGACACCACCACCATGGCCCCCATGAAGAAGAGCGCCGCGGTGACGGAGCAGGAGCGCCACCTGGAGAACGTCGCGACCCTGCTGTTCCACAAGGGCAAGCTGTTCAGCGGCGCGGACGACGGCAAAATCAAGGTGAGCAGCCCTGCATGCACGCTCTTGCTCAGCCCAGTACCGTCTCCGCCCCAGGACTAGCCTGGTCGCAACGAACGCCGATGACTTGACCCCGATGGGACGCCCGGCAGGACAGAACCCGGGCAGGACGTGCGCGCCCCGCCCTGCCCTTTGCTAAACACAGCCCCCGCCTCGCCCCGCCACGCCGGCCGCGTCGGCCCGGCCGGCTCAGCTGTTGGCTCCCTGCCAGCAGGTGGACGGCCGGGCGGGGCGGGGCGCGGGGCGGCCGCGACGCACAGTGCGCAAGATCAAGAACACAATGCGCGAGCCAAGCTGGTCTGTCGGGGCGTGGCGGGGCGTGGCGGGGGTGGGGCGGCGGCTGCCCGGTCCGGCCCGGCCCCAACACAAACACTGAGGGCGCGGTCCCGCGCCGCGCCGCGCCGGCGGGGCGTTGGCCGCACCCTCGCGTGCCGGCTGGCGGTGCCACCTCGTTAGCACCGCTCGGCGCCCCACCCCGCCCCGCCCACGCTATTACAACCCCCGCGGCTGGAGCCACACCTCAACGCTCTTGTCGGCTTGCAGATGTGGTCGCCGGACCTGAAGCTGGAGGCCGAGGTGCAGGCGCACCCCGTCAACGTGTACTCGCTGGCGGCGGACGGCGACACGCTGTACTCCTGCTCCAACGACGGCTCCATCCGCTCGTGGAACATCGCCGACAAGCTGGCCGCCGGCCCCGTCGTCAAGGGCGACTGCGACGTCGAGACCATGAAGCTTAAGGTGGCCAACGACAAGCTGTACGGCGGCGACGTCGACGGCATGGTAAGAAGTCGTTCATGTTTCAATAAGCTAATTTCGGTCGTCACTTACTTTTTTTTTTCCTAAGGTGTTAGTGCAGGTTGTTCCCCTTTACCATGTCCCCGAATGTGCTCTATAATTTTACTTCTAGTGAAAATACCTTAACAGAACACAGAGTACCGTCTCTAAACTTTTAAAGACGTCATGCGAGAGCTAAAGAGGATTTGAAAGCAAAACACAGGGACCAGCCATATTTTTATCTCTCGTAAATCCGTTTTCAGCGTTTTGGTCCAGAGGTTTACGGGGCGGTATGGGGCTCAGATGTTTGGCCGCACGGCGGCAACGCAATTATAGCCGAAGGCCACATGTGTGTCAGGAGGGTGTGGCATGGTGGGGCGTGGGGGGCGTGGCGGGGCCACCCCTCAAGACGCCTCCTTTCATACCGGCCAGGGTCCGTACGGGCACCCACCTATTTCTAGGACACCTCGTAAGCGACGCAAAATAAAATTGGCGTAGGCGATTAATATTTTAAGCGCACACATTTCTCACGGTAGAGAGTCGGTCTTTGGCTCAGGGCGGAGCGGACGAGACCATCGAGGAGGAAGAGGATGCCGACAGCGGGGCAGAAGAGGGGAAAAGAGATGGATGATGAAGGCAACAACTCACCCCGGTCTGGCCTGTTTGCAGGTGACGGTGTACACGCCGGGCAAGAAGAAGGCCACAAAGCAGTACGAGATCCTCGAGGAGGTCGGCGACATGGAGGTGGTGGGCAACCTGCTGTACACGTGCCGGGACACGTACGTCACCATCACGGAGATGCTGGGCGAGAAGGGCGGCTTCGCCATGCGCAAGTCCATGCAGGGGCGGCAGCCGCTGGCCGTCAACGGGGACCGGATCTGCTTCGTGAGCAGGGACGGCCGCTGCATCCAGATCCACGAGAACACGAAGGAGGACAACTTCCCCGAGGTGGCGGGCGTGCCGGTGAGGATCCCGTTGTTACCTGAAAACATAGACATTTTCTTTTTCAAACTGACGATAAGAACAAAACTCAATGGCCAGCAAAAATTAAACAACGTCCAAGTCAATGAAACGACAACAAAGATCGCCACTCTCGTGTAACGTGCTGTATTTGCTACTCCTGCTGCAGGCGCACGAGATGGTGATCCAGGCGATATGCCTCTCGAGGGACGGCCGCTACGTCTTCACGGGCGGCTACGACCGCGTCGTCAAGCGCTGGGACCTGCAGACGCCCGCCGAGTCCGGCGTCACGGGCGAGTTCAGCACCGACCCCGTCATCTCCAGCATGTGCGCGGGGGACAAGTCGCAGATCTACGTGGGCGGCACCGCCGGCTACCTCGTCCGGGTGGAGGCGGCCTAATCGCCCGTGGCGGGTCGGGGTGGGAGGCCGTGTCGCCAGTCTTAGGCTGCGGCCTGCGGCCACAGCTGCCGTTCGCCGCCTCCGCCGCGCCGCGCCACGCCGCTCTGAGGGTGTCAGGACCGCAAACCGCGGGGGTGGAGGGGCAAGTGGCGTAAGCAGGGCAGAGCAGGGCAGGGCAGGGCAGGGGTGACGGCTCACACCTCACGCCTGCCTCGCCTCGCCTCGCGCGGTGCGGCGCCGACGCGACGCCGGGGACCTGCCCGGGACGTCTAGGAAGGGATGGGCTATTCCCGGGGGCGCACTGTATAATGTGCAGCACGACAGCATGCGCTGCGCTGATATCAACAGCAACTATTTTTGTACAAGTTTGAAGAGCTCTCACGTTTACTGGTGATGGGTGTTTATTTACTTTGTAACGATTTTGTTTCGCCTTATTATATGTTCGCCTTAAGACTTGTTCATGTAACGTTTATGTGTTTCAATGTATAGTTCTTAAGTTGTTCGTTGTGCGAGCGCGTTTTTTTTTCACTTGCACTGTTATTTGTTGGCCGTGTTTTGTAATATACTTTTACGATAGACTAAATTAAAAAACAAACAAACTCAAAACGACTAAAGTAACCCGTGTCGGAGAGGAGCAGGTGCGCTAGACAGCGCCCCGCCCCCGCGCGCCGCCCGGAGCAGAATGACTCCAGCATATTGCGAGCCCCGGGGGGGCAGGCAGGCCAGGCGCGCGCAGCGGGCTGCAGGGTGGCCCCGGGAGCGGGGCGCGGGGGCCGCGACACGGCGTCCCGCGGCACCGCGAGCGCGCCATATGGCCGCGGCGACGCGCTCCTTGGCCACCATATGGCCGTCCCCGCGGACCGGCGCGGCTGGAGGCGGCTGGAGAAAGGCCTCACCGGGGGACGTTGGTGAGGGGCGGGGCGGGGCGGGGCGGGGCGCGGGCCTGGGGGCGGGGGCGCCGCCACCTAGCACGTGAATGGGCTGCGCGGGACCTGCGTGGGCGCTGAGGGGCGTGTGTGCGCGCTGTGGCCCGCGCCGCGGTTCGACGCCACGCCGACAGGGGCCGTCCCCCCGCCCCCGGGGGCCCGGGCCGGGCCGGGCCGTAGCTTGGGGCCGCGGCCGGCAGGTGGCGCGGGGGCGTCTAGAGCCGTGCCGCGGCGGGCGGCGGGGCGGGCGCGCTCGGCTCAGCCCAGCCCAGCCCCTCCAGCCCCGCGGATCGATAGGGTTGGCGATGGCCTAACGCCTGACGTCATAGCCGGGAGGCCCGCGCCGCGCCCCGCCCCGCCCCACCCCGCCACTCTAGGCCCGACCAGCTCTCTGCTTTACCCGCGCTCGTGTTTACCCGCGCAGGCCGAGCCGAGACGAGCCGAGCAGAGACGAGGCGGGCCGAGCGTGCCGGGCCGAGCCGAGCCGAGCCGCGACCCCCCGGAGCGGGCTGGTGCCCTGCCCTGCCCCGCCCTGCCCCGCCCCGCCCGCCCTGCCCGCCCGGCCCGGCCGCCACCAGTGCCAGTGGCAGCAGTGCGCCATGCAGCAGCAAGGCGGGCGCAGGCCTGCTCCGCGCCGCGCAGGGGCCGGGGGCGCCCACCGCGCAGGGCTGCTGCCTGGGCTGCTGCCGTTGGGGCTGGTCCTGGGGCTGGTCCTGGACACCAGCCTCGCCGGCCAGCATGTCTTCACCAACTCCTTTCTCGTCCGGCTAAACGGCGACCTGGGCAACGATGTCGCCCACCGGGTCGCCCAGAGGAACGGATTCGACAACCTGGGGCCGGTGAGTGCGTCGCCGCTGAGCGTCAGGCCCAGGCCCGCCAGGGCCGCTGCCACCGCCAGGCGGGGCGGGGCGGCGCCAGACACAACAACGAGACCGAAAAGTGACGGAGTCTGGAATATAACACATTGTGAAAAGAGGGTGCGCTTGCTGGGGACGGATCGGTTCTTGGCGCGACAGAGACGTAGTGCAGGAGCGAGACAGTATGAGACCAGAGAGGAAGCATAACCCTAAAGTCTTGGTGCTCTGTGGCGTCAGCAGTGACATTGGTTCGCAATCGGACGCTATCTCACGGGCCGGGACGAGCACGGGCGCTGTGATATCTGAATGGCTGCTCGCGCGGGCATGTTGACGCATCAGGCCATAGCGTCATGGCCATACTTACAAGAGCGATTTCAATCCTTAAGGGTAATGTCAACAAAAGTACTCGGCTGCTAGCATAATCGAGCAATAATAATTGGCAAATTATAAGCACAAATTTTAAACGAAAAAGTAATACCTCGCACATCTTATTTCGTGAATGTATGACAGCATGGTAAGGTTATTGCAAAAGCCGAAAAGAGCGCGCCTGTTCTGTGACGCACAGCCAGCAGCAGCGGTGCAATTTAAGTAAGGATCTTTGTCAGAGGCAGATCAGATGGGGGGTTTGACGTGAAGCCTGAAGCGGGTGTGGCGATGACGTCCGCGGGGGGACTCGTAATTACACAGCCAACCGGGGGCGCGGCCTGAGGCGGTCAACCACGGGCTGTCGATCAGAGCGTCTGACAGAGAGAGAGCGAGAGAGTGAGAGAAGGGGTAGTAAAGGGAGGGGAATGCGACAGGGGTGAAGAGGGGAGGGAGGAGAGGAGAGGCGAAGGGCAGCAGGGCATGGCCCTTCGCCGCGTCCGGCTCAGGAAATGGGGGGAAATGGAAGAAAATATTGTGCGCCCCAATCACGTTGCATGCTGTGAACCTCCAGTCCCCGGCTGCCTGGCTCTGGCGCCGGTACGGGCGCGGGTGGGCGGCGCGGCGGAGGGCGCCTGCTGGGTAGGCCATCCCGGCCGACAGCCGTGCGCAGCGTTGCCTACCCGCCCGGCGCTCTCCGCTGAGGAGCCGAGACGAGCCGAGCTGGTCTAGCGCGGCGCAACAGATGGAGTGCACGCTTCAAACGCGGGCGCTGGCGCTGGCCAGTTGCCGAGGAGGAAAGATTTTCGATTTATTTGCAAAGGTTTTTGGTTTGAATGCAACTATTTTCCATAATCTTTTCCGTTGTTTTGCTCGCAATACGCACCTGTGGTCAAGCCTATGGCCTCTCTGTATGGTAAAATGCACTTATTGCTAATTTAAATGGCCTTTTTTAAATGGCCTTTATCAGCCCTTTGCTAGAAATCGACAAGATCTTCACCTCCTCATTCTACCCCAAGTTTTCGGTAACCGCCGCGCAAGCCGAGCATATGGCGCGTCAGTGCCCCCACCCCGCCCCGCCCCGCCTGGCAGCGCGGCGTCCCGAAATCCAATTGCTATCGCAAGGAGCGCGACTGTCAATAGAACTCAGGCCGCCGCGGAGCCCTCTAATTTGTATTTGTGAATGACAAGTAGTAAGTCCCCTCTCTTCTCGCGCCGTACGCGCCTCGAGCTGTCCTGGTCCCGCGGCCGCATTGACTCGCCGCGGGCGCGGGCCCTGCTCTGCGGGAACACAGAGGAAATACAAAAAGAATCCCCCGGCCAGTCCCGCGGCCCGGCCCGATCAGACTGTTGACAGTGGCCCACTCCTCCGGCCCTCTCCTTATACGACGCGCTGCCCCCCTCCTCCTCAGCTCTGTTGCGTGATCGGCTGGCGCTACCCGACTGTGGTTTCGTGTTACGGCGGAGAGTTCGCCGGCCGAGTTCGGCCCGGCTCCGCTCAGCCGCGAAGCAGCACCAGCACCAGGGAGAACGTTGACTGATGCGGGCCTCGGCCTCGGCCCGTCTGGACGGAGCGGCATGGGAGGAGGAGGAGGTGGAGGTGGGACAAACGCACGGATAAGAAAAGACGTGACCATCGTGCTTTCTGCTGGCACGCCAGCATTACGAACTGGCTCAGCAGAGGGTAGGATCAATGACCATATGTCTCCCCGTCGCGGGACGGAGGGATCGTGCCGACTGCTGAAACTGTCTAGTCTACCATCTTGTGCCTACGTGCCCTGCTCTGCCGCTGGACGTTTTTGCCGCAGCGAGAGCTTAGGGCTCTTTGTCCTGAACACACAGCGCCGCAGCGGTACAGATTACCTACCGCGACCACCTGTCCTGCCCGGCCGGGCCCGGCCCGCGGCCGCGCGGGCGGGTCTGCGTTGGGTTGGGACGGGCAGTATACAAAGTGGCGAACATGACAAAAGGCCTTCTGCCTGGGAGCCGCTCCCCAAAAAGTACGCGATGTCCTCTCCATTGTCTTCCGCCGGGGAGGACCCTCTCTAGCCCCACCCCACAGCGCCTCAGGCGCACCCACGCCACGCCACGCCACGCCAGGCCGCCCACCCGTGCGTGCGTCCTAAAGGGCGTTGATTTAGTGCCCGTCCTAATTTTCGCCTCCGTGTCCAGAATACGCGAGCAGTAGGGGCCTCGCGGCTACTGCCCCCGTTAGTGCGTGTCACGGGCGTGCCAGCACTGGCGGCGGACAGACAGTCAGACAGACGGACAGATTGAGCAGCAGGCGGGCGGGCGGGCGGGCGGGCACGGCCTCATCAGCGAGTGACTGACTGACTGACTGGCCGGGCCGGGCCGGCACGGCGGCGGCCGGAGATCCAATTTGAGTGCGCGCGTCGACCAATCGTCTGGCCGCCCCTCCCCCTCCCGCCGCCGCGTCACCAATGAGAGGAGGATTTGGGACGCCCCCCCCCCCCACGGGGTCACTTATTTATTGCCTGTTCAGCGGCAGCGCCCCGCCCCGCCCCGCCCGCCTTGTCGCGGCGCTGAATGCGGCGCATTAGGCGTAGACAGCTGTTGCACAGATAGGGCTCGTGTCCCCCCTTAATCGATGGTATGGGGGACACCTACCCTCAGAGAACGTGTCCACCCGGGGACATATGCACTACTAGGGCTCGTGTCCCCCCTATAATCGATAGTATAGGGGGGTCACCTACCTTTAGGGAATGTGTTCCCCCTTTAACCGTTGGTTTGGGGGACACCTAGGTAGCTACCCTTAGGGAGCGTGTCCCCCCGCGTGGCGGCCACACGCTCTTCCCGCACAGCAGCCGGCCGGAGCACCGCGGAGCAGATAAGGATAAGCTCCCCCGCAGCTCATGAGACCTCCCCTCCCGCCCCGCCGCGCTCCATCCCAAACGACTTGATCGAACTGCCGAAGCCGAGCGCCACCTGCGCCCCGCGGCGTGACCTCCAGCTCGCAGCCAGTCGTTTGCATCCTAATCGGCAGCCCCGGGGTGCGGTGCGGTGCGGTGCGGCGCGCACCCTCGATAGCAAGGCCATAAAGTCCGTCTCCGTGATGCCGCCGGGGTTGATGAGCGTGGCGGTGCGTGGCGCCTGCGTGCAAGGCAGTCAAGGCAGCGAGGTGAGCCGAGCCACCTCCCCCCGCCCGCTCACACACGTAGAAAGCACCCGGGAACCACCATGCCGAACAATTCTGACGCTCGGCGGAGCACTTCTGTTGTCAGTGTAGTGAAAATTAAATTCCTCAGCATGACCCCAGCCATGCCCTGCGGCCAGCCGGGCCGGGCCGGGGCGGGGTAGGCTGGTAGCGGGGCAGGTAGTCCAATAAACCGTTGAAGCAGCATCACCCTCCCCTCAGACTCGCCGTGAGTCTGGGAGGGGAGGTGGTGGCCTGGCGGCCTCCGCCGGGTGCCTCCGGGTGCTCTGCTCAGGTCGAGTACGTGACGGCGGGGTCCTCCGCTGACGTCAGGGGGCGGCAGGGGCGGAAGCAGGCGGCAGGGGACGGGACAGCGGGCGAGGGCGCGCCCGGGCGTAGCTCGCTTCCGAGGCAGGTCTACAATATTCACTGGCCTGGACCCGAGGGGAATGCAGTGGCCCTTGCGGCACGAGAGAGTACAGAACGGGGCGGGGCGGGGCGGGCGGGGCAGGTGAGGGGCGTTGCCCACACGTGCAGGGCAGGAGCTCGAGGGGCGAGCAATAACAAAACGCCAACAGAGTCGCGCTCCACCTCCTCCATGAGGTCTGCGTGCTTCCTACTCGTTCGCCCCACTCCACATGTCATGCCATGCCACTAGGCGGGGGTGGCGGCGCGGCGGCGCGGCGGCGGTCTGTCTGCTTTGTAAACGCGCACACACGCAATGAGGCGTCTGTGTATAGCGCCGCACGGCCCACTCGGTGTGGAGAGGACGACAAACAGGTTATGTTTGAAGAGCGCGTATTGCGTACACGTATTGCGTCCCTTTGACGAGCTCGCTATACACCCCTCCCCTCTCGGCCCGGCCCGGCCCCGCGCGGCCGCGGCTCGCATACGCCGGCCAGGCCAGGAAGGTCGCGGAGCAGGGCGACCAGGGCGGAGGCAAGGTTAGCCCGGGTCGGGGACCTTTTACGAGCTTGGCAAAGTCGGCTGAGTGCGCTGGCCGGGCCCGGGCCGGGCCGCGCGTGCAGGCCGCCTCCTCCCCCTTACCTCCACCACCAGCTGATGCGGGCGGCTCGGCCTTCCCCGAGAGCTTCCTTGCGTCCTCCGTCAACTTGTCCTTTTCGCACTCCTGTCTAATTCACTGTTTCAGCATCATTTTCTTGGTCAGAAGAGGAAACGTAGTACGTTTCTTTCTTTCCTTTCTTGGTGACGTCTTCGCCCTCGTGGTGTTCCCAGAGCTCAGAGACGCGCCGCACGCACGATGGCCGCGGTCGTAGCGCGACGGGGTGGGGTGTGTGGCGGGGTGGGGTGGGGCGGGAGGTCCTTGCGGACTCTCAAGGGCGGCGGCGCGGCGGGTCGGCCCGGCCGTCCCTGAGGACGCCCCGCATCCTTTACGTCATTTGCGCCTCTTTTTTCCGGCCCGCCTCTCGCGTTGCAACGGGTCTGAGGGGCGGACTGCGATGTTGGATGAAGACGAACTACACTGCGACACCCAAAAGTGCGTGGAAATCCCGAGAAAATCACACGCGCACCTATTTCCAGTGAATTCTCTCTCCGCCTCCGTCGCTCAGGTTCCCTCGCAAAGGGTCCGGTTTCGAACTGTCTGTCGCTGATGCGCATTACTCCCAGCAGCAGCACCACGCTCCGCTTGCCCAGGGGGGTGGGGGTGGGGGGGCTATACGGCCCCCAGCCCACGCCCCTTATTGCAGCCCGTGGTTCAATTACGAGTAAATGTTTGCCTTTGACGGGCACGGGGACGGAAGGACAGGCGGGGGTATGAGCTGTAGGTAGCTGCAGTGCTGCAAGCGGGCAGGAGAGGGGAAGGGCAGGGGGAAGAGCCATCAGACATCGTTTCGCTGACGAGATGGCATTGATTGCGACTCAGCGCGTAGGGCGTGGGGCGTGGGGCGTGGGCGGCGGTGGAGTCCAAAGCTGCTTGCGTCGACGGGCGAGTGCTCCGCCCCGCGCAGCGCAGCGTAGTGCGGAGCCGCTGAAAAGCAAGGCGAGCGGAGCGGAGAAGAGGACTTCTCAGCGACCGGGCTAGAGTGTGGGAGGAGAGGAGCAGGGCGAGGGGGAGGGGGGATTTAATTTCAGCCGTCGGGTCGGGCTGCTGGACGTTGTTCCACCGGCGCGGCGCTAGCGAGGGACTGTTTAAGCGCATCCAGCCAAGCAGCGCCGTCTACACTCAGCAGAATCGCTGCTTGTTCGCGCGTAATATAATCGCGTCACAGCGTGAAATGGGGGTGGTTTCAACGCCGAGATCCCGGGGGCAAGTATACTATGCGATCAAGTTCTTGTGTTACATTACAGGTAATTAAAACGAAAAGGGTGTAAAACCCGCAATTCGGATATAGTCGCTTTTTCTCACTATTTAAAAAACCATTTTTTTCAAAAAAAAAATAAGATTTAGTATGCAAGATAATCCGCTTGGTACGCTTACGTTTAGAGGTCCTTCACCCCGACCCCGGAGGGTCACGGCGCCGCTGGAGCAGCGCCTGCGGGGACGTAATTTCGAGATGCCGCTGCGGAGCCGAGCCGAGAGCTGTCCGTCGTCGAGCGCCCGCCCGCCCGCCCGCCCCGCCCCGCCATAAAGCAGTGCTAGAGCCACCAGCCGAAGCTAAACTTTCCCGGGGCTTATGTCCCCCCCCCCCCCTCCTCCTCCCCGCCTCCCATGCGGCGCTCTTCCATTGTCTTCCCTTTTTATGCCGTATTCATTCCATCCTCGAAATTCTCGGTGCGCTTGCGTCGCTGCTGATGCCGTTTCATTAAAACTGGACGCGGGGAGCAGCGGAGCGTGCTGAAGTGGAGCGCGCGCGCGCGTGCGCAGGCAGAGCACGCCTCCACACTGCTAGGGATTCCTCCGGGAGCTAGGCAGCAGCATTCACCCCCACGCGCCATTAAATGTTTTTGCTCAGCATTATTTCAAAATTAGTGTCAATAGGAGCCTTGGCCCGGGCGCCCTCGGCCACCGCCACGCGTTTGGTAGTAATGGCCTGGCGGTGCCGGCGGGGCGGGGCGGG
Source organism: Frankliniella intonsa (assembly GCA_033675135.1). Classification (NCBI taxonomy): domain Eukaryota; kingdom Metazoa; phylum Arthropoda; class Insecta; order Thysanoptera; family Thripidae; genus Frankliniella; species Frankliniella intonsa. The sequence goes on along the minus strand of CM066249.1, from coordinate 8,493,182 downwards.
GCGGGGCGGGGCGGGGCGTTCCTTTATTGATGGCCCCCGGCTGCTGCTCGGGTCCCCCACAGGGTTCCTTCTGGGTGGGTCGCGCGGGGAAGACTTATCTTCATTACGAGAAAATAAGTTACTTGGCCCCCACGGTTTGACTTGTTTTAAAGTTTTACGCGTTGCAGCGGAGGAGAGGAGCGCAAAGTAACGCAACGAAACGTTCACTTGCTGGTCTCCTTACAGTGTACCAGAGCAGACGGAAGCGTATCAACATCCTAAACCTGGCCACAAGTCTGCCCCGACACAGCACTGTTTGCCGCGCGGCGGTTGCCGGCTGGGGCGGGCCCCCGGGGCGGGGCGGGGCGGTAACGCGGAAGCACGAGGAACGCCGCGGGCGAGAACATGCTCTGCAGGGGAGAATGTTAACCAAAGAACAACCATCCTATAGACGGCTATGGTCGGTCCAAGTTTGAGAACGTAGTTGCAAACTCAAGTTTCCGTTCGTTATTCCGGTGCAGTGCAGATGGGCACAGTACAACCGTTCTGCTCTTTGCGCGATGTTTCAATAAGAAATAATTTCGAAAGTTGTTTCCATAGCCATACACAAAGCCTGGAGAGTAACAGCAGGAAAATTCTTGAGCAGGCTCGGAGAGATAGTTTTAAGAGTTATTCGATTTTTGCAGTGTAAGTGGGAGAGAGGATCAGGAACCCTGTCTGGAGCGGGTCGTGGAGGGTCGGCCACGCGCCGCACCTGGATGAACCCCACGGGGCGCGTAGCGGGGCGGGGCGGGGCGGGGGGCTCGCGTTGGAGAGGGGGGGGGGAGGCTTTGGGTATGGGAGGCGCGGGGTGGCGAGAATCTGCATCTTATCTGGACCGCCTTACCGCGGCTGGCCTCCGCTGCGATGATGGAGGGAGACCGTTTGTCTGCCTGTCTCCCTCTCCCCTGCATTCCCTCTTCCTTTATCTCGCCTGCCCTTTACATCGGATCTTTACCCAGTTCCAGCGCGCCACCACATTCCTAGCGCAGACTCGTACCACGTCCATTTCTCATCCTTAGCTGTCGGGGAGAATGCTCTGACGCCACTGCTGTTGAGCTTGTGCGCCGAGGCCGGACTAGCTCTGCTTTCACATAAAAATATCATCAGACAGTGACGTAACAAAAAACTGAGATGTACCAACACAGTTGGAGTTTTGCTTCCTGTAGCATAATGGGAAACAGTTTCAGGTTTCCAGCGAGCAGGTTTTTCTTTAAAGAAAAACGCTGCTTGGTAGCCTCACTACAGCAAGAAAAGCTGTCGTATCGGTGTAAGGGTGGAGCCAACTGTCATGGGGTTAGCGGCTTCCGTGCAGACCGGGCTCCGTCCGGAGGAGAGGGTTCGGAGGACCCCCCCCCCCCCCCACACACACACACACAGAGGCCCGCAAGCAGAAACAGAGGGGATGAATTATTCACACCATCATGTGGGGCCCAGTCGCCTGGCCGCCCTCTGTCATAGAAGGGGGTGTGGTGGGCGCGGGCGGGGCGGGGCGGGGCGGGGCGGGGCGGGGCGGGGCGGGGTGCGCTTACGCTTCATCATAGCGGCCAGCCGGTCCCGCCGGCTCCCTCTCCCCCACAGCAGACCCCCGGGTCATGTACTATACAACGCTCCACGGCGGGGTTGATTTCCGCGTTACCTTTTGCACCCTGAGCCCGCGAGCGGGTTATTCCACCCCTTATACAAAATCGGCCGAACCATCGGAGACCACAAGAAATTAAGTGAACATTCCGACTTTTTCCAGTGTCCAATGGATTCGAAATGGAAAGGGCGGGATAACGTGAGAGGAGAGGGAGAGCACGACCGGAAACGAGACACCTGCTCTGCTGCGGGAGGGAGGGAGAGGGGGGGGGGGGGTGAGCCCAGGAGGAGCCGAAGGGTGGGGGGTCACGGCGACCTTGAGCGGTGCGTCGCCACCTGTCGCCTGCGCCGATTCACGACCGAATCAGAAACATGGGAGCAGGGGGGACATCCGGCGCAAAAAAAAAAAAACTCGACGAAACCCAGAACACCGAAGTCGCAGAAAGTTTGTAACGATGGATATACGGGCTACGCGGTACAAAATCTGTTGGGGTGTGTTTCTGCGTCTCCGTTTTACCCTGGCTCAATGGTCACGCGCCGAGGCGTGGCGAGGCGAGGCGAGGCGCGCTGACAGCCCTCCAAGTATAAATCGACCCTGGCCGCCCTGCCCCTGCCCCACAGAGGCTCGGCCCCACCCCGCCCCGCCCCGCCCCGCATCTCTAGACCTACCGATCGGTCAACCCCGGTCCGGCTACGCTCGGCTTTAGGCCTTTGCCTCTTCACTGGCTTTCCTTGTCCCTCTCTCTTTCTCGACAACAGCTGCTCTGAAATTCGTTTCTTAGGAATAAACATGACTCGCATAGCAGCCGTCGTGTCGTGCCGCTTTCGCTTTTTCTATTGTCAGCCTAGTCTGCATCTAGATTGACCTTCAGGCGATGTCAAGAACATCGCGAAGATGCGAGAAGAAAGTCTATTTCGCTGCGTCAGTAACAAAACACCGAGCATAACACTAAGTGAAAAAGAAGTCGTCTTAGATGGCCAACTTCTAAATGAAATTAAGTCGTTCTACTGGAACTGTGTGTCCAGTCCAGGACCGTCAGGGCGACTAGCTGGAGCCGCGCGTGGCGAGGCGAGCCCAGCATCTACTTTCTCTCTCCTTCTCTCTCCCTCTCTTTCCTTCTCTCGGAAAGACGCTACGACGCCGGGCTGTTTTCCGTCGTAACCGTGTTCTTATAATTGCTTTATTGTTTCGGCAAGGGCGTGTGCCACCGGCGCGTGGGCCGCAGCGAGGAGGAGGAGGAGCAGGAAGTAGCGGGGGCGGGGCGGGGCGGGGCGGGGCGGCAATAGGACCCCCGGGCACAGGGCGGGGCGGGGTGGGGCGGGAAACTGTCCCGTCACCGGCCCCGCGTCCCCCGTGCGGGATCAAGTCCCGCAGCTATCCCGCTTCCCGACCGCGACATGCACGCCCAGATGATGATGTGACGTACCGCCGCGCCGCACCCCATCCGGTCAGGGGGAGAGGGCGCCTGACGAGGGTGCGGCGGGGCGGGGCGGGGCGGGCAGTCTGGCAGAAATGTCCACACTACTCCGCACCCCCATCACACCCCCTGCAGCGGGTGGAGAGCGCGTGGGTTGGGGTGGCCGGGGGGTAAACTAGGACACATTCTCTCTCCGGGGCGTTCCCGCGTTTCTCGACATACGCAGAGAGACAGATGGACACGTGAGGTGTTCCTTCCTCATCGCTACAGCACGAGCATTCGGGGGGCAGGCCGTCTAGAAAAATGCTCTCTTATGAACTTACAAGTTCACATAAATATCAAATTTCTCATAAAGAAGACAATATTCTTCAAATAAAATAAAATTTAGTAAGGCGCCGTGTTCCCCCTTGGGTAGGCAGGCCCGAAATAATGTTTCGTGTTCTCTGAGCCGCCTAGTACAAGTGTGTGTACGTGTGTGTGTGCGCGCGCGTTTGTGGTGTTAGGAGTACGGGGGCCGCGTTGGAGATCCACACACGCCTCCGGCAGGCGGGGTCCGGTCCGGTCCGGGCTGGGGGCCGGATACGGTGTCTCAAAGGATGGCCGGTCCCGCCCCCAGACCCGGTCCGGTCCGGGGCAAGTTAACAAAGGCTGTGACGCAGAAGCAGCTGGCCAAGCCGGGCCAGGCCCCCTGGAGCAGTGCCCCGCCCCGCCCCGCCCCGAGGCACGCCGCAGCGTACTTGTCGTTGGAGAAATTACAACAAAACAGGCCCGAAAACCTTGAAACCCTGAAATTTCCATTTATTGGGGAGCGCGCTGGGCTGATATTATTTGTGTGTTTCGCGGATCGGGTGGCACGGCGATCGGGCGGGTTTTGCTGGCCTTCTCTTCGCTTTAACTTTTTACCAAAAGCCCCGCTGAGCCGTTTGTTGTACCGGGCCGGGGCGGGGGAGCTGAGCTGCCGCGGCAAGTTTAATTATAGAATCAGGGCCCGGCAGGCCCGGCCCGGGCCCTGGCGGGGCGGGGCGGGGCGGGGCGGCCGCAGGCAGGGCCAAGCCGCCAAACAGTGTTCGAATCGCTTTCGGCTCTCCGGGTGGCGTGGTGAGGCGCGGGGCGCGGCATTGTACGCGTTCCTAGCCAGCTATTTGCAGCTTTGCCGTGACGTGTCGGGAAAGGGAGGGGAAGCCCAGCATTAATAACGCAGAAGGGGGTGGGGGGTCCAGGATGGACAACGTGGCTAGGACAGGCAGGACTCGGCAGGGGGGGGGGGGCAGACACAGCCGGCGGTATCACTCCGCACCCATACACCACGCCACGCCACCCCGCCGCGGCCTCAGCTGCTACTAGTTGCTGAGGAGCGCCTGCAAGTCGTGGGGTAGGCAGGCCCGCCACGCACAGCTGCGCACGCCGCCTACGGCCTGCCTACCTTCCAGGCGTCTCTGGCTGGGTGGACGCCCAGCCGAGCGAGCCTCTCTGATAAGACGATAACGACCTCATTATCGCCATTATACGACAGCAGGGCTTATCGCTGTAATTAGTATCGCCTCATCCTCGATAGCGATGCGCAGCGCACCGCGGCCCGCGAGTGTGGAGTGTCTATATGGCCGTCTCTGACCCCCTTGAAGCGGGCCTGAAGGGGACCGGAGCCGACGGGCAACGCCGCACACTTGTGGAAAACCCGTGTCCTTATTGTATTAAAATCTTAAAGCTGCTGACGGTTTTCTAAAACCACGCCCTAGTTGGGAGCGCGCCACCCCACACCGCACGCAGCTGCCGTAATCTGTCCAGGTCAACCAAAACCGAGCAATTCAGTCATCAGGCGCACCATGTTCGGATCGATTTCCCGTCGTGTAACTCGAGACAGACCGAGCGTCGGGCGCGTCAGGGCGGGCCGTGCCGCGCCGGGCGAAAGTCGAGGATCCAATAAGGAAGAGGAATGGGAAGTAAGCAAAAACGCTCGCGGCGTAAAGCCAGATGTCTCATCTTAAAAGAACGACATTTTTCTACCTGCTCCATTTACGTGATGATCTAGGAATCTTATTGAGTGAGATTCTACATAATCACTCCAATAAAGTGAGATTACGATTAGGAAACCCCACTCAAAATGAGCAAGGTTTCCCACTCCATCCCTCAAATAGGCGAGGTTCAATCAGGCGAGGAAATCAAGCCTCAAGGTGGAGATGGAGAAATATAATACGAGGTCCGTACTGAAAAGAAATCTGTGAATTTTTGTTAACCAAAAGTAGGGGCCGCGCGTTTCTTCCACCGACGAAGTGCGACTACAAGGAAGAAAGGTACGGCCGGGCCGGTGCCAAGGGGGTGCCATATGGTGAAAGCAGGGCCGGTCTGTGGGCGCGCGGGGCTGGGCGGGCTCTGTGTGGCACAAGACACGGGCCCTTTCGTTCTCCGCCCTCCCTGCGCAGCCTGCCCCGCCACCAGGGAACGGGGTGGGGCGCGGCGGGGTGGGGCGGGGCGGCCATATGGCGACATGTTCAACGCATCCTGCACAAGCTATGCCCTGTCGTGCGTCGTGCAAGACAGAGAGAGAGAGAGAGAGAAACAAGGATGAGCACCGCGTCAGACGGAAAGTGACAGTACCGGTACGGTACTTGTGTGGAGGGGAGGGAAAGAGGGAGGGGGGGAGAGAGAGAGAGATAACGACTCCTCGCGGTCACTGGAGGCTGTATAGGCGCAAACGGCCGGTTTGTGGTGGAGGCCGCCCCGCCCCGCCCCGCCTCTCGCGGAGCACTTCAGCCCCTGACGGCCCCAGGACCAGGCCCGGCGCGGCCGGCCCGCCGGCGCCGCGGTCGTAAACCAGCATTGGCGTATAATTCTCTCCCCTGCCCTCCCCTCTCCAACCCCTTCGCCCAATTCCACTCCAGCACGTGGCTCTGCTGGGGGCCCTCCACACTGCGCCCCACCACGCACGCCCGCACATCAGCAGTGTGTGTGAGTGTGCGTGCGTGCGTGCGATTGCGCTCAGTTGTCTGTGCCGCGGTGTTGCGCGGGGTGAATGTGTGTGCGTGCTTAAATATGTCGCCTTCTCTCTCTTTCTCTCTCTCTCTCTCTCTCTCCTTTCCCTCGCTACCTCTCTCGCGCAACTAACCACGGGGGTCTTATAACACCTAAAGCCTGTTACAACAACCCCCGTTGTGGTCCGTGCAGTAAGCCCTGTCCTCGCGCAGCAGAGTTCATTGTTCGAAATTATGAAGTAGAGGACCATTTTGCCGGGAAAACGAACGTGAATAAAGAAAAGTTGGCCGGTTGGAAGGAAAAAGCAAAACGGCTGCGGCCATAAAAGTTTGTGGCGACCTTTGTGAGGGACTCTGGGACAACTAGCTACAATCATGGTGGCACGACGACACAATTTCAATGATCGCAACCAGAATATTATTTTTGTCTTTTGTTAGAACACTGGTCCCTACGAGTTTTCCTGTGTGCGGCCGCATCCAGCTGCGCCGGGCCGAGGCGCTGCTGCTGCTGTCGGGTCGCTCTCCCTCGCGCACTTCACAACTGGAAGGGAAGGGGAGGGGAGGGGGGGGAGGGGGGCGCGGCTGAGCGTGATAAGATAGCGGGCACGCCGCGCCCCGCCCCGCCCCGCCACTGCTGGGATGCTGCGTCATGAACCACGCTCCTGGGACCGGGCCGGGCCGGGCCGACAATACGGCGAGGCTGGCGTGTTCGCCTTTGTGCGGTGCGGCGTGTATTGCCACGCCCCAGAGTGGTCCCGGGCCCGCGGGGCGGCGCGGGGGCGGGGCGGGAGTGGAGGCACAAAGGGAGAGAAAAATAATACTAAACTGCCACAAAACCGACCACCATCAATACGGCGACTTGCTAAGGGAGGGAAAGGAGGTGGGTGGGGTGGGAGGGCGTGCGGTGCGACGCGGGTGGGGGGGAGAAAAAGACGGTGAAACCTTTCAGAAAAATAATCACTTACTCTGTTGTTGAAACTGGCTTATTGTGCATTGTGTGTGTGTGCGCGCGCGCGATGGCGTTTCTACTGTTAGCACAGGCTGTGGGGAGGCTTAAGGGCTCACTGCGCGAACATGCCATACGGTGGGGTGGGGTGTAAGGTGCTCTGGCGGGAGGGCGCTGGAAACAAAGTGTTTGTCAATGTCGCGCGCTTCAAGTGTAAAGGGCCCAAAGAGGATCTAGGACACGTTGCGAGAGAGAGCGAGAGAAAAAGAGAGAAAGGGAGAGAGAGAGAGAGAGAGGGAGGGAGGGAGAGAGAGAGAGAGAGAGAGAGAGAGAGAGAGAGAGAGAGAGAGAGAGAGAGAGAGAGAGAGAGAGAGAGAGAGAGAGAGAGTGAGCGCTCAAACAATAGTGGTCCGGGGAGATAAATAATGCGTACAGGGTCACGCTCACCCCCGACAATCGCACCGCACAACAGCGCATTTACCCATCCTCCCTCCCTCCTACACACACACACGCACGCACGCACACGCGGGCCCGCGACGGCCGCCATGTAGGGACGGTGGTGCATAAATGTAGGGACGTGTCGTGTATTTCGAGATTTCCTCATTGATTGTGGAGGGCAGGGCGGGGCCGGGCGCTCAACAGACTCATCGATGTTCGGAGGGGTGGGGGTGGGGCGCACCAAAGGGGTGTAGAGGCATGGCGGGGGACGGGGAAGAGGGGTGGGTTGGGGGATATATGAGAGGGCGCTGCTGCTGCTGCAAGGACGAATGGACGCGATAATTGGGTCGATCAAAAATGGAGTGAATGATGTTCCCGGAGCCCATTAGATTGTCATACACACATTGTGCTGCTCGCAGGAAGGAGAGGGGGGGGGCGCACGCCTCCTCGACGCATCATTACTGTACCATTATTCATTATCACTGCGGCGCGGCCCCGCGGCTAAGACTATGGCCGCGGGGGAGTCTAAACTCGTCTTCCTCTCCCCCTCTCTGCTAAGTAAATGAAGAAGTCTTCTACTGTCCCTCTCCTTCTTTTTTCCCCTCAACAGTTTTTCCAAGGGGGACGCAGATAGACTTTTTGTCACCACTTCCCGCGCCCGGCTGCTACTAACCTCCGGGCGTGGCCGGGCGGGGTGACCCTGCCGGCTGGACCGCTCATCACATCGCCTCTTGTGCCCTTTGTCATGCAAAAACGGGCAGCCACTACTGCGAAATGGCGGACTTCTTCTGAGAGACAAGCAGCCCTAACGGGCTGGGGCGTGGCGGCGCGTGGCGGGGCGTGGCGGTCTCGTGTCCGCCAAGGTGCCGCGCGGCGCCGGGCCGGGGCCGGGGGGCCGGGGCCCTGCCCTGCCACCCCTTATTTACCGCCCCTTCTTTGTTTTTCGACCTCGTGCCCCCGCTCTGCCCCGCCCTGCTACGCTCCGCTCTGCTCTCGGCACCGGGCTGGGGCGGGGTGGGGCGGGGCGCTGTAGCCTTCCTGACGTCTTCCTCATGTCCCATTTTTCCCGTGCCGCAGGTCCTCGGGTCCTCGAACGAGTTCCACTTCGTCCACCGCGCGCTGCCGGCCGCGCGCGCCAAGCGCTCCCTGCCGCACACCAGGAAGCTCAAAGTCGACCCACTGGTGAGTACATGTACTCTGATTTTCACTAGTGTGTGACTTTCACACACTAGTAACCTTTATTATACCACAGAGGTATTCGTATTATTATTATTAAGGCCTTCCTGGTTGTTATTTTTGAGCGCGTATCTGACTGAATGTCGGGCAGGTGTCGATGGCGGCGCAGCAGTCGGGCTTCGTGCGGGTCAAGCGCGGCTACAAGCCGCTCAAGGTGGAGACCCTGGTGGGGCCCATCAGCCCCGGCCAGGACCCCACGGACCCCTACTTCAACTTCCAGTGGTACCTGAAGAACACGGGCCAGAACGGCGGCAAGCCCAAGCTCGACCTCAACGTGGAGGCGGCCTGGGCGCAGGGCGTCACCGGCAAGAACGTGACGACCGCCATCATGGACGACGGCGTCGACTACATGCACCCCGACCTCAAGTTCAACTATGTGGGTACCGTAGCTCGTGAGCGATACCGCTGGCCGCTGGCGCGAGGTTTTCGCGTGCTGCTTTTGTTTTCTTTGTGGAGGCGCGCGCAGCGCCACGCTAACACACACACTCATTTCCGGCCGACAGAACGCGCGGGCGAGCTACGACTTCAGCAGCAACGACCCGTTCCCGTACCCGAGGTACACGGACGACTGGTTTAACAGGTGAGTCAAGGCGAGGCGGGGCGTGGCGGGGCGGGGCGGGGCGTGGCGGTCCGCGCTGCTGCAGTGACAAACTCGGTTCACGCGTTTGTTTCCGCGCCGTCCAGGGCCGTCCTCCCGTCGCGCGCGTGTTTTTGTATTCGCTGTGGGGGTGGGGGTGGGGGGTATGGTCCGTAAGGCGCCATATGGTGACAACAACGGTCTATAGGTAAACCCGCCCTCCTCCAACTCCCACGTCGGCTATGTATATGTGGGGAAAAAAATCAACGACACAAGCTATGAAATACATAGACACCGCACTAATTAAAAACAAAAAACAAAAATTAAGGCAGTTCGGGTTGTGCCGTGCCGTGTCGCACAGCACAGCCGCGCGCCACCCACCCCCTCCGTTTCCCTCCCTCTTTGCTTCCCCTGCTTCACGTCCGGCCCCCGCCCGGCCCGGCGCTGATAACAGCTGGCCAGTCACGCCGCTCCACCGGGTAAAGGTTGCAGTTCACGCGGTGCGGCGCACCGATCTGTATGGCTCCCGATGTTAACTGCAGGGGCGGCAAAATTCGGTCATCACGGCCAACTGTACTATACTGCACGGCCAGAGCTCCGCGCAGAACGGCTGTTTTAGACGCGCCGCGCCAGATCAGCAACGATAGGCGACGGACGGGCGAGAAGTGAGGAAGGGGAGGCGAGTGCCCTCTCCATCGGGGCGGCCCGGCGGGTCGTATCGGATGATACAAAGGGATTGAAACCGAAAGGCGTCAAGGCGGTGGATGACAGGACATCGAGGGCGCCGCGGCGGCGTCCAGCACAAGGGCATGACGACCGTACAGACGGCCTGCGGCACCGGATCCGGGGAGGGGGGCTATAAGGCCGATTGGAAGAGGAGGGGGGGGGGGTGACGAGGGCTTTTTGAGCTCGGGGCGGCACCCGGCACGGCCTAACATCCACAACTAAATTAAAGTTTTTGTTCGCAAATGACTAAGCGGCGAGGCGAGGCGAGGGTCTGCCTGTTGCGGGTCGGGCTGCCGGGCTGCCCCTTCCACAGTACGTCGAGGGTGCATGGCGGGCGACAGCGGGGGCGGCAGTGGGGGCGGCAGCGGGGGCGGCAGCGGGGGCGGCAGCGGGGGCAAGGGGCAAGGGAGTGCTGAACCGCCCCGCGTACATACCGGAGGTACCGGACCAGTTTGCAGAGCTCTCGAGCGGCTGGCGCGCCCCCGCCTGCCGGGTCCCGGCCTGGCCCGGATGTGTTCAGTGAGAAGGCCAGACTATCTCTTGGACGTGCACGTCGCATGCGGGCGGAAATTGAAGCATAGACCCTGCCCTGCCTGCCTCCTGCGAGTTAAGTGCAAAAGGAGGGCCGGACTGTAATACCGGCTTAGTCAACTGCTATCACATTACTACATGGCAAGAAAGTTCCAAGGGGAAAAAGGCACAGCGCGGCATACTGGGCATACCAAACGGCTCGGCACTTCCGGCGGAAAAGAACAGTTTGTACTCGTGTGTCCCGCGGTCCCGGTCGGGCGCGGGGCCCGACAGGAAAATACTTACAGCTCGAAGCATTGACCGCGGGCTGACCGGCTGGCCGGCCGGGCCCAGTCTCCCTTCATCCTCCCCTCCCGCCTCCCCAACACAGCCCCGCCCTCACCCCCGGACGGGATTACGGTCTTATCAAGCAGGACGCCCAGCCCTGCGCCCTGCGGGCCAATCACTGAGAGCAGCCCAGCCCAGCCCGGCCCAGCAGCCCGGGGCGGCCAGGGCAGAGCCAGCCAGCTGATTGCCTGCGATAACACCTGCCAGGGTTCCCACACATTTTGGCTCCTTGCATTTTCCTTGACTTTTCCCAAACCACAACATTTCCCTGTGGCTTTCCAGGTTTCCCCTGACTTGTAGGAAACATGCCTGAGCTGAGACTGGGGCCGCCACAGCAGCACGCCAGGACCTCGGCCAGGCTGACCATCTGTAGGACGCGCAGCTGCGGGGCGGGGCGTCCGCAGTAGGAGATTGAAACTCTATAGCCGTTGTCCTGACCGGGCCGGGAGGTATTTGTCCCCGTCCCGTCCCGTCCCGGCCTCACAGTGCCCCCACCATGAATCAGGACCAACGAGGCCACCGCCTTCCCCCGCACAACCTTGCCGACGTGCCGGTGTGCGGCCCTGGGGCGGGCGTCGCATCGCGTCGTGGGGGCTTACCGCAGCCCCCGCCCCGCCCCGCCCCACCCGGGGCGTTAGCCCTGATTTCCGGGGCGGGCGTAGGAGGCTGTTGTGCCTACAGGAACAGCAGGACTCGAAATCTTACGGTGAATTTCAATGCCAGCTAACAGTAAACCCTGCAGCACTGCGACTCCCCTTCAAAACCCCATACGCTACGGCGAACCAGCGTTAGCAGCAGAAGGAGACGCCCACCCTCGGGGAGGAGCGGGGGTCCCTGTCCTGGGCTAGTCTCATTGGCTTGTTTTCAGATGGACCTGCCCGCTAGCCGCCCCACTGTCCGCCCCCTCCCTCTCCAGCCTCAGAGAAGGCTCGCAAAACGCGCCGCGGCAAACCACCCGTAATCACGGCAATCAGAATACTTGGAGCGCTCTGCGCCCCGCTGGGCTGGGCTGGGCCTGGACGGGGCCCCTCCTACTTTTTCCGCAGCATCTGCCCCGTCGCGCCGTCACTTGTCTAGTGGCTTTCAATAACGCGACTCGTATACGGAGTGACGCCACGCCACGCCACGTCCGCTCCGGCCGCACCCTCGGGGGGCCAGCTCAGAGTTATTGGCTGACACGGGAGACACCCCCACCACTCTCTATTCTCCAAAAACTTTCCCTCCTCTCGACGACTTCTCTCACTCCTCGTCTCCCCCTTTCCCCCCTCTCTATTCCGTATCGAGGAATATGAGCGGTATTGAGAGACCCTCGAGCGGCCCGCTCTCATTGTGTACAAACAAAACGGGGAGGAGGGGGTTGGAATCGGACGCAGATAAGGATCCTTTCATTTTGCAGTATTCGGTGTCGACTTTTGTCGCAGCAGCGGCAGTGAGGAAACCTGCTCGACGAGAGAGTATTCGTTAGGTTTCTCGTGGCCTCTATCGCCCTGTCACGGCAAGGGTAACGGGAAAATCATTTGGTTTCAGCCACGGCACGCGGTGCGCAGGCGAGGTGTCCGCCGCCAGGGACAACGACGTGTGCGGGGTCGGCGTGGCCTACGACTCGAAAATTGCGGGTGAGTATTATTTGCAATAACCACTTTATCGTCCTCCCCGCCTTTCTCCTGCGCTCCCCACTGCCATTGGCGTCCAAATTCATTCCGGAAAACGAAATCATCCCGGGTTAAAAGCAAAGCCCGGCAGTCTACCGACCTAATAACCAAGAGGTATTTCATTTACCTTGCTAATTTGCCTTTTTTCCACTCTTCCTATCTCTCCCTCCTCTTAGCCTTATGATAAGCTGTGCTACGCACAACCATCTCCCTCTTTCTCTCTCTCTCTCTGGCTCCTGCCTTGGCCACCGGCTGACGTGAGCCCGTCGGGCCCTGCCGGCAGCCCATACGTATGGCGGTATGGCACGGCACGGCGCTCGCGGCTAGATTGAGTGGGGTTGGAGCGGAGCAGGTCTAGGGCCGCGGGGGACGCACCCGGCCCCGGGCCCGCCCCGGCCCCGGCCAGGGCAAGAGCGAAAAGAGCGTCATTTAGAATCGGGAGAGCGGCCCATTTCCTTTGGCGCTGTCTCCCCCCCCCCCCCCCCCCCGTCCTCTTTCTCCTCCTCATCCCTCGGCCCGCCCGCGCACTTTCCGATTTCTTCTCCTTTCCCTCTCTTCTCCCTCCGCTCCGCTCGCGTCACCCGCCCCCGCAGCCGGTTACGTTGTGTAACAACATGGTGTATAACGCACGCACGCGCCCGCCCCGCAGGCATCCGGATGCTGGACCAGCCCTACATGACGGACCTGATCGAGGCCAACTCCATGGGGCACGAGCCGCACCTCATCGACATCTACTCGGCGTCCTGGGGCCCGACGGACGACGGCAAGACGGTGGACGGGCCGAGGAACGCCACCATGCGCGCCATCGTGCGGGGCGTCAACGAGGTGACTCTTAACTGAAAGTCCTTCACCAGGGCCCCGCTGCTTGCCATGTGTTTTAGGAGCGGCACAGGCACTGTGAAACACTTCTCACCAAACTCGGTCTCCTTGTCTTGCAGGGCCGCAACGGCCTGGGCAACATCTACGTGTGGGCGAGCGGGGACGGCGGCGAGGACGACGACTGCAACTGCGACGGCTACGCCGCGTCCATGTGGACCGTCTCCATCAACTCGGCCATCAACGACGGCCAGAACGCACACTACGACGAGAGCTGCTCGTCCACGCTCGCCTCCACCTTCTCCAACGGCGCCAAGGACCCCAACACCGGGGTGGTGAGTGAGCTCCCTCTCCCTGCAGACCCGCGCGGCATCGCTCGACGGAATAACCCCGGAACACCTTTTCGTAAAGAGTCAGAAATAAGAGAGGAAGGGAAGCAGAGCTTCGGCTGGAAGACGTTTCAAACGGCCCACGGGACACCGGTGCTGTCCAATCTAGCCCAGGTGGACCTGCCCCTCTCCTTGCAAGGGGTGGGGAGAGGGGAGGGGAGGGCCGCCCACTAGGACCGCCTGGTCGCCAGAGCCGGTGGCGCCAGGCAGCTGCCACACGGATTGATATCCACTCCCCCGGGGCGGGGCGGGGCGGGGTGGGGCGGGGTGGGGTGGGGCAGCTAGCGCCGCGCAGGGAGATGCTAGATGCTGGCGGGGCGGGGCGTCAAGCGTCGCCGTGGTGGTCTGGTCGCGGGTTACTCCCCTCCCTCCTACCCTACCCGGCCTCCGGCGGGCAACTTTTTGGGGTGATATGGCAGGCCACTATATGGATGGACCGTGGCTCTACACGAACCGCCCCGCGCTTACGCCAGAGCCGGTCAGTGATGAGATGTCGGCGCACGTGACCGAGTGCTCCCACGAGCACGCGCGCCCTGTCAATTTAAATATATATTGGGTCCTGCATGAGTGTGGCCGGGCCGGGCCGGCCCTGCGCACGCGCAACGGCACTCGGTATGTGAAGCCGTCTTGTACGTGAGGGAGGGGCAGAGGGCGGGGAGGGGGGCGAGCGCAGCCAGCGCTGTGCGGTCAGGGTCCGAGCGTCCACTGTCATCCACACCCAGGCCCCGGCCCCTGACACAAAGCCAAACTCTCAGGATAGAGTTTATTTTCAATCCCCGGGGCGGGCGCGCGGGGCGCCGCCGGCCGTCACAGGCCAGCCAGCCAGCCATCTGCTACGGTCCCAGCGCACCCTCCTCACCCCGCCCCGCCCCGCCCCGTGTCTACGCGCGTGAATGCCTCCAAGACGCGCGGCCTTGCGGGGCGCGCCGCGCCGCACCCGTGTCGGCAGGTTGCGTAGGTGCCCGGGCGCTGACGGGGCGGGGCGGGGCGGGGCGGGGCGGTAGTGACGACATCGTTACGCACCGCCTTACCAGACGGCACCGGCTGGGCGGGCTGAGCCTCGCCTCGCCTCCCTGCTCTCGCCGGGGATGGGGATGAAGGGAGGGATCCCTGGGTCCGCAGGGGCGCGTAAGGGTTTACCAGCAGCAAGGTCCGCCCCGCCCCGCCCCGCCCCGCCGGGCACCGAGCAGCCCCTATCCGTACCCGTACCCTCTCGCGTACACAACCCCGGGGCCGCCAGAACCCCAGCGCGCTCCGCCGTAGCCTCAAGGTCGCCGCCAGCCCGCCGCACCAGGGCGACCTCCCCTCCCCTCCCCCTCGGGGCACGGGTGGAAGCCACACACTGCACCGCTATATTCCAGTTATGTAAACCTTCCCGATTAGACGGTACGGGGAGAGTTATATGGGACCCATGGATTCTATCGCAAGAAAGACGGAGAATACGCAAAGATCCTAAACAAAAACGGGCTTTACGAGCGCACGGCGCGGCGTATCCCGTGACCAGCTGGGTCACACAACACCGTCTCGGTAGGCCCGCTGGGTGCCTCCCCCATCCCCCCACCCCGTCCCCACGCGCAGCATATGGTGTGCCTCGCGGCGGGGCGGGGCGTGGCGGGGCGTGGCGGGGCGGGGCGGGCGGGCCTACCCAGCCCCCCCGCGGCCTGCTCCTGCTCGACTTATGCAAATCCCGAAGTAAGGGCAACGGGAACTTGCTCGACCGAGTTTGCACAGCCACTCTGCTGGATATGAGAAATTGTGGGAGGGTGACAAGGATACGCCCAGGCGCGGGGCGGCGCGGGCCGCGGGTAGGTGGTCCTGTCCTCCGCGGAGTTAGTGCGCCGCGGGGCGCGTGGCCGCGAGGCAAGATGAGACGGCACGGGGTGGGCCGCCGCGCCGCCGCCGCAAGTTGGTATCTCATAAAAGTGTTGAGACACTTGAAAACTACAACTGGGAGAAGTGCTCTCCACGAGACAGTCGGGGGGAAAGGTCACGCGGCGCATGGCGCGCCGCCAACTTTCTCGTCCTAGTTAGGGGACGACGCCGCGCGGGCGAGCGCGCGGCGGGAAGGAAATCCGAAACATTTTTATTTTAGACAGAAGCGCCCTTCCTTCCCCTCCCACTCCCCTGCCGGAGAATTTGCTCGACACGTGACACCTCTGCTCTCCTGTGTGCAGGCCACGACGGACCTCTACGGCAAGTGCACCACCACGCACTCGGGGACGTCCGCCGCCGCGCCCGAGGCCGCCGGAGTTTTCGCGCTGGCGCTTGAAGCCAAGTAAGTAAAAGAGGCTGTACAAACCTTCGGTGCAGTGTGTTTGCAGCGCTCAGGCGCCGAGGCTCAGGCCCTGGCCGCGCTGTCTGTGTGGCCCAGTCCAGTCATGCAACTAATGGTATTGGGGCGGGTTGGGGGCGTCCTCGCTCCGGCGGTCCCCAGACCCACCCCCACCCACAGCCACAGGCTGCCAGACAAAACGACATCAGACATTCTTCTTGCTGTCGTGAAACACTTTGAAACTACAACCACTACCGCTCGCTATAATAAAAATGTGTGACGTCTCACCGGACTCTCTATTCCGCAGCCCACAGCTGACGTGGCGGGACATCCAGCACCTCACCGTGCTCACCTCCAAGCGCAACTCGCTGTTCGACGCCAAGGGCCGCTTCCACTGGACCATGAACGGCGTCGGGCTCGAGTTCAACCATCTGTTCGGCTTCGGCGTGCTCGACGCCGGCGCCATGGTGGCGCTCGCCAAGCAGTGGCGGACCGTGCCCGCCCGCTACCACTGCGAAGGCGGTTCCGTCAAGGAAGCCATGTGAGTCTACTGACGCGCCATGAGAGGAGGGCGGCTCCTCTGGAGTCGGCGCCTTCTAATTCAACTCCCCGCCGCGCGCCGCACTGCTCGTCTCGGCGCTCGGCAGCTCTTATATATTACTTATACAATTCACAAATGGGCGTCGGGGGCGGCGGGAGGAAACGCGGGAGAAAACTCGACGGGGAGAGGCTGGGCGAGGCGGCGCGGCCACTTTGCAATGCAGATGGCGGGCGGACAGCAGCCACGTCGCCCCGCCCCGCCCCGCCCCGCCCCGCGCCGCCGCTAAATGCTGACGCCCCTTGAACTTTTGTATAGAGGCGCGCAGCGTTGCAACATGATTTTCGCGGAGAGAAAAAAGGACCCGGGAAAGAGGGGAGGGGGGGGGGGTCAACGCCGGCCGCCGCCTCCTACTTTCCTGCCCGCTCGAAAACATGGTTAATTTAGAAAGATGAGGCGTCTGAACCGGGGCGCCAGAGGCGGCGGAAAGCGGCTGGAACGGTGAATGGTCAGTTAGGTTCCAAGGGGCTCGGCCTATACTCACGCCCGCGCCCTCTGCCCGCAGGGAGATCCCCAGCGACCGGTCTGTGCTGCTCAAGATCAACACGGGCGCGTGCGCCGGCTCGGACACGGAGGTGCGCTACCTGGAGCACGTGCAGGCCGTCATCTCGCTCAACGCGACCCGGCGCGGCGACGTCGAGCTGTTCCTCACCTCGCCCATGGGCACGCGCTCCATGATCCTCAGCAAGCGCGTCAACGACGACGACCACCGGGACGGCTTCACCAAGTGGCCCTTCATGACGACGCACACGTGGGGCGAGTACCCCCACGGCACGTGGCTGCTCGAGGTGAGTCGAGCGAGCAGGCGACAAATCCAAATCTCTACCTCTCAACATTTTTTTTTAAATTTTTATATCAAATAGAATACGCAGCTAATTCTCATCGTGCAATGAAATTTTTAACATTTGTCAGTCATGCTGCATCACTACAATGCTAAACTTGTGTCCGCTCGCTCCCAACAGGTGAGCTTCAACTCGCAGAAGCCGCAGCACGGCTTCATCCGGGAGTGGACCCTGATGCTGCACGGCACGCGGGACCCACCGTACGTCGGGCTGCCCGTCTCGGACCCGCACTCCAAGCTGGCCATCGTCAAGAAGGCACACGAGGAGCGCAAGGCGTGAGGCGCGACGCCCCACCGCGGGACGCCCCGAGAACCGCAGCGCCACGCCCGCCCGCGCGCCCCGCCCCGCCACGCCACGCCGCGACGCCACCATCACGACGCCCCGCGCCGCCGGCGCCGCGGCGCGCACGGGCGGCCGACGCCCGCACACGCAGCCCTGCCGGACGCGCCGCCACCAGCTTCGCTCGCCGCCGAGAAGAACTTGTCTATGTAGTAATCGTGGCTGTACCGCGGGCTGCACCGTGGGCTGCACCGCGCGTGCCCACCGCTTTGCGAAACACCCGCCTTCGGAAGGCTTTGAGTATCCTAAAGCGCGTCGTGCGAATAGCGGGTCTCGGGGCGCCGACGTACTACGAATAACCACTTAACAATTTATAGCTAGCCGCCCCCCGAGGGGAGCGACCCAGCCCGCGTGCCACTGCAAATAACGACAGGCCAGCTGGGCTGTTTCCCTCGGGGTAGAAAACAAAATGCCCATTAATTTCCCTTCTAAAGTCCACCAATCTCATTCCGCCGACTGGCGCGCTGCAGCAGGTCTGCGTACCGCCATGTTGGCCTAGGTGCTCTAGCGTTAGGAGGGGCGACTCTCGAAAGCCAGCTGAGGCGGCCACCGTGGCGGCTCGAGCTCGAATAAGGATGGGGCCGTTCAAAGCACGCGTACACAGACCAATTAGACTCTGTAGTGATAGAGGACCCCAGCCGGCGGGTCCATGGAGGCCACATGGTCAGCGCACACGTACAACACACCGCTTCCGATTTAGATTGGCCGCCTATACCTCCTCATCGACATATCAGAACCCCGCTTTTGCACTGTTCCAGGCAGATAATCTCATCGTAGGGTAGTGTATTTTTGGAAAAGATGGAAATGAAATATAGTGAGGGGTTGGCGTGATGGGACATACACTTAACCCAACCGCCTCCGCCGTTAAACGGACTGTGCTAAAAAAATGAAATTTTTATTTCTGGAAGGACCCATAACGAAGCTAATTTTCTCTGAATAACTGTAAGCGAAATATTTTCTCGAATTCTTCCCACGTACACTATCTCTTACTATTCTAATCAAAAATAGCTGTTTCGCTGTATACAAAAAGAATTTCTATGCGAAACTAGTGCTTCCCTCCTACTTAATATTTCAAGTTATGCAGCACAACTATTGCGGTTAGTGTTTTTTATTTTCCGTTTTCATGTAGAATAGAGGTTAGTGTCTCTGTTCTCCGTTCTTTAAGGCAATGGTGATGCCAGGCATTTATTATTCCGGGAGGAAACCGAAATGTGATACATTTGAAAATCTAGTGAGACAGATATCTGTGCTACAAATTCTGTTACGTTTCGTTTTAGTGTTACAACAAACTCATTGTGAAAGCTAATTAGTGTATATTGTTGAGTGCTCCTGTCCAACTCGGGGATATGTAATACCACGCACAAGTGGCTTCAAGGGGAAAAGAAGAATGATGTTGCTCTGTATTGGCAGCACTTGACACTGTTTTTCTTTTAGTTTGTAAGATGGAAGAATGACTGTCGGTACGAATATAGGGATTGAATTAATTTTAATTGGTGCTTTTTCTATGGCGCGTGTACGGATTGTGTGGCATGCCTGTGTAAAAAAACCATGGCGAGGCGTTAAGACTCGACGCACTGCATCCTTGTCAGGAACAGGCTCAGCGCAATTCTTGGTCGAGGTTGTCTGAATCTTCATTATTGCTACATCCCTTAGTATCTACTTTAAGCTATGATCCCTGATATATTTTGCAAATATTTTCGGTAAATTTGTTTTTTGCATATATCATAGCGTAAGGTGGGTCACAGTTTTGTTTTTTTGTTTTTTGTTAAACAAAAACAGACGGGTAGTTTTTCTTTGAGCGAACACCACGCTTATGATATATATTTTTCTTTTTAAGCGGTGATACACGAAGTAAGAGACTTACTTTCATGCATTTCTTCTTTAACTTAGCAGCATATCGGGCCGACAGAACGTCTGTGGTGATGTCTTATTTTGTTCACAGAGAAATTATCGTTTATTGTGGTCGAGTAATATAGATTGAATTTAAATATATTTTAAAATTGATTTAATAAAATTCGTCTTCAGAGAAAATTCGTATTATTTTCACCAACCGTCAACCTCACAAGCGAAACCACTACTAACTTTGAAAGGGGCGTTAATTCTTTGAGGTTACATGGCCTAAACTCGCAGTTAGACTCAACCCCGAGTAAACATATGTTGGCATTTCGGGGCAATAGTGCTCCGGTTTCGTGTGCAATGTGGTCGTGCAGAAGTAGCGACGATAAGCTGTATCCACCCCATCATCACCAGACCTCTGACGTGGGGTATGCTCACATCGCAAGTCCCTCCGACACTGGAGTATCACCTGCACCCCGCTAGACTCTCTACACGCGCCGAGTATTTGTGAGTATACATGTGGTTCCCAGCCATGCCCGACGCCCCCTTTTGCCGTGACCTTCCTGCCAACCTTGTCCTACATTATTTCCTATCCGGATTAGATACGGATTTGGGGGATCGGACGGGAGGGGGTGGCTCCACCTCGAGCTGTCGGCTGGCACCACTCAGAAACCCCAGACTGAGAATTTGACGCTCCAACTACAAATGCCAATATCGTAGAGATAATAAGCCCCAACATATAGCAGCAGTCTATCACATTGAGCGGCAAAAACAGAAAATCGCAGGACATCGCCAAGGTGACGAATTTGTAGACTTAGGTGTAACAATGAGAGGGGAGGTACACTTTATTGAAATGACGTCCCCTTATCGTCTCATTCCTAGTCACTACGAAACTCTGCGCAGTTTGCAAATTTGAGCCACTTCATCCTCTAGCCAGTTCACAACGATGGTCTCCGCGGCGAGACCTAGGCGAAGTTTAATGGGGGCCATCAGGACACCCCAAACGTAAAGGGCATAGCATGCCTGCCCATCGCAGTCCAGCGCCCCTCCCTCCCCACCTGCCCCACCGGCTGGGGACCCCGTCGCACCGAGCCTGGAGCACAGTCGCGACTCGCTTGGCGGCCGATGACCCGCTGGCCCAGCCCAGCCCCCCGCGAAAGGTCGAGATCGAACGGCGTAAGATCAAAGAGTCTTTGAAAGAGTCTCCGTAAAGATGCGGAGACAACATACGACAGGACATGGCTGGAGCGATGTGGAAAGGCCTCCGGGTAGTCCCCGAAGGCACTTGCACACAGACAAGTTGGCAAACCCGCCGAGACCATCGGACAGCCCTTCAGGCAGACCCGTGGGCAGACTCGCACTCGCACGGGCCGGGCCGGGTGGGCGCCATACCCCGCGAGGGATGGGACTGGCGCCAGGGAGGCTGCAGACAGGCGCCAGAGACCCCCGGCCCCCAGCGGCCGCGGGGCGGGGGGTGGCGCAGGCCGAGGAGGGGAGGGGCGCCCGTAGCGGCGTGCCGCTCAGTTGTGTTAGAGCCCCGGTCAGGGTAGGCCGCCCGCGCAGCCCCGCCCCGCCCCGCGCTCCCGGCCTCGTCCGTCCCGTACGCTTCCCCGTCGTCTCCACGTGGTTCTGCTCGGCCCGACGAACACCCACGACTGCTGCGCCGCCAAGGTGGGTGACGCGACAGTCGAGTTCAAACTCGTCGCAAGGGGAATGACTTTGCCGCGTGACTTTGGGCTGGCAATAACGCCACATGTGCGGCAACAATTTTAATGCCAGAGCGCGAAAACTTATCGCACGGTAAGAGGATTACTCAAAGCACTCAGAGAGCCGGCCGGACACCGGTACAGACGGGGCGGACACCGGGCGGACACCGGCAGTGGCCGGGGTTTGGCGCGTGGCTCGCTCGTTCACCGCAGGTGAGCAGGAAGCACACCGCCTCCCCGTGTTCACGGTATGAGCACACCGCCTGTGTTCACAGGTATGCAGGAGCACAGCACCTGTGTTCACAGGTATGCAGGAGCACTCCACCTGTGTTCACAGGGCATGCACGTGGGCAGGAGCACCCCACCTGTGTTCACGTGTAGGCGGGTGTGCCGGGGCCTAAGTGCAGCTTGGCGGGGGTGTGCAGTCCCGCGCGAGCATCAGAGTGCGGCCCTTAACGGCCTCATTAAAATGCGCGCGCCTGTCGTCTGCTTTGCACTTGCAGCCCTGGCGCCCTGCTCGCTACATCCCCTCTTCCCTCGCCTTCTCTTCCTTCCCGCGCATTCTCCTCCTACATCTCCGCCGTCTCCTTTTCAGTCTGCCTCTTCAACTTAGGAAACCCACTTTCGCCTTCTGCGCGCCGCGCCGTGCCGTCCCCCGGAGCAGACCAGCGGACCACGACGTCGCGCCCGGCCTGGCGCGGTCTGCTGTGCGGATTTCATAGGCGGGCCCCCTTTAAATAACAGCAGTAACTTTTTGAAAGGGAACATGGCGCAGGCAGCAGGCAGGCAGGGCCTCAGCTCGGCTCGGCTCCGCTTGGTCTGGACCGCGCCGGGCCCGGCTCGGCTCGGCTCGGCTGTCATATCTGCTGCCCAATCCGGGCCGAATTAGCGCGGCCTGGCGGCGGGGCCTGGCGGCGGCCCTAATCCAGACGTCAGGCGAACGCCGGCGTGGCGCCTCTAGGTCAATTTATTCCAGCGCCCCCCCCCCCCCTTCCTCTACTGCCACTGCCTCCTGCCTGACGCTTCCCCCCTACCCTTATTTCAACACCAATGACAGCGTAATTCTTTGCTCGGCGGAAGGAGTAGTGTGAGATACGTATTCTCCTTTTCTAAGGCAGGCTCGTACGCCTCTCTCGCTTGCGAGTCTGCTCTTACCCCTTGGGACCCAGGGGGGAAAAGGGGGAGGGGCGACCCGGGGGTAAGTCGCGCCGTACCCCCTTCATGCTCCTCGACGTGCTGCTTTGTTTAGACTTTTGCGCTTCCCTTTCGCTCTTCAGCCCCTGCCCTTCCCCCCCCCCCCCCCCTTTACACCCAGGACCCTTCAGCCGCATCCCACTCTGCGCTTCTCTAAGTTTGCGTGAGGGCGGCCCCGGCCCAGCCCGCCCCGCCGCACCCAACCACACGGACCCTCGCCTCGGCTGAATGTCAGCGGCGCCCCACTCCGCCCCGCCCCGCCCCGGCACACGCCGTAAGTGAGGTGGGACGAAGTGTCGGGCCGAGGCGCGCGGAGTTTGAATTTTCCGCGCCCGCACATATTTCGCGGTATGAATGTGAGAGCGGGCTGCGGCGCCCCTGCTCGGCCCGGCGGGACGCCCCTCCCCTCCAACCCCCGCCGCGCGTAGCTGCGCGAAAAGTTGCCGCGCGCGCGTCGAGTCGACGGGAGGAGGGGGAGGGGGGAGGGGGGGACTAGGACAGACTGATGGAATAGCAGCGGGAGGGAAACATCAGCTTCCCCTCTCTCGGCAGAGATAGATGAGTTCAGATTTAATTATACGCGCGACAACTGTTATGTATTTGTTTTTTTCTTCTTTTTATTTCTGTTTTTTCCGTTTTCTTTCTAGACTTTCTCCCTCTTGCTTTTCCTCGAAAGACACACAGGCTTAGAGGCAAAGGTCAACAACGCACGCGCCACTGCAGGGCTTCGGACAACAGCGGCGAAATCGCCTGGCGCTTACAGGACGAGCGGCTCGGTGCGGCAGTCACAGCACAGCAAGAGAGCTTGCCCCGCCCCGCCCCGCCCCGCCCCGCCCAACCCCGCCGAGTAATACGGTTACGGGGGGGAGGACGGCAGTCGAGCCCGTTTCAGAGCCAACCGTACCAAAGTGTACCCAGGGCACAGTAAAAACAATGTCTGATTTGATGAAGACAAAGGGAAAAGTTTGAGGAAATCCCATGATTAGAGGAAAACTCATTGGATTTTGAGGATGTCTCCTCCAGAAATGAGGAGAAACTCCGTCATTTTATTTTTATCGTGGGAGCTGACCCCGCTCGGCCCCGCGGTCACGGGGCACACCCGGGCCTAGAGCGTGCCGTGCTCCCCGGCTCCCGGCTACAGAGTGCTTCAAGTCCACTTTAACTTTTTTTAAAAACTCATGTACGTCAAGTCAGTAGCGAGAGCGGAGCAGCAGGCGAAAAGTTTGGTGACCTGTGGCGGTACCTGGCAGGGCGGGGCCGGGCCGGTGCTAGGACCCACGGTGCGCACCTACCAGTACACTCCGAGGCACTGTTAAAGTTGGTTCAAATTCTAGCAGCGCTTTGCAAGCGGTTTTAAAAAGAGGAGGGGGTCGGCGGTAGCCGAGCGGAATATGGGAACACGGCATTGGAAAGAGGAAACAGGGGAGAGTATAGAAGGGAGGGGAGGGCATCACAAACCTCCGGCCTCGGCTCGGCTCGGCGGGAGCAGGGGCCTAGGCCTGCGGCCTCGTGCTAAGCCGGGTCGCTTGCAAAGTTCTGGCTGCAGCGCCGGCACAGGCCGCCGGTAATCTCTGCGCCACAAAGTAGAGCATGCAGTTGAGTTTAGCTGGATAAGCCTGCCGGCACAGCAGCGCGGCGACGGGGCCGGGCCGGGCCGGGCTTCGAACTTGTCAAAATCTCTTAGTCTCAGGTTGTTGCAATACGTTTATCGCTCTGATTGCAGATGGCGCTCGTGTGCGGGTCGGCCCGGGCGGCGGGCGCCTTGGCGGGCTCCTCCGGCGGGCCCGGGCCGTGCAGCCCGGGAGCGGGGGGCGCCCGCGAGTGACCGGGGGCCAATGGGGGTGACCGACAGCACCGTCACCGACGGCACCGGAGCCGCAGCCCCGGCGGACTCGCTGGCCTTGCCGGGGGCCTGGCCGCCTCTACCGCAGCGGCAGCAGCAGCAGCAGCGGCAGCAGCCGCCACCGCGACCGTCGCCACTGCAGTGTCACCGACCCGGCCCCGACCGCCACAGCCCCCGTGAGTGTCTATACGGCCAGTAATCACTTAGCTACTGCCACTACCGCCACGCCCCGCCACGCCCCGCCGTCTGGGTTGACAGCATCATAGTTAGAGTTCCGGGCGGGGCGGGTGGAGGACACGCGGTCCGGCTCCCTTTGACTGCGCCGGATGTAGACTTCGCCCGCTCTGGAGTTCCGGAGAACCTCCCCTCCCTCATTCGCTTATTTCCTCTCCCTGTCTCTCGCGTTCCTTCTAATACCCTCACCCACCCCCCTGCTGCGCCTTTCTATCTATCTCTTGCCGCTCAACCCTTCCGCCGGCCCGGGCGCCGGCCGGGCCCTGGCGCCGCGCCGGCCCTCACACAGCAGTGCGGCGCGCCCCGCGCCCGCACCCCTACCGCAGCCTCTTTTGCCCGAGTCCTGACGCGCCACAAAAGCCGAGGGGACAGAGAGAAGGCGGAGCGAAGCCTTTAAAGCAAAATTAATTCACGAGAGCGTTATTATGAATTTAATAATAAGAGGATCTGCCGGGGATCCCTCTTCCTATCGATGAAAAGACCAAAGCGATGGGGCTGGCGCGAAGTGGGGACTGGGGGGCGCTTAAAAGGAAATGACCTTCATTGAGAGGTACCGTCATTCCTGCCGCATCACTGATTCCTCGCGTCTGCGAGCGATGGGACGGCGCGCAGGTCATGACAATCGCCACGTTCCAGCGGAAGCGCACGCTCTCGCGCTAAGGAGCGACCTTGGCGTGATGCCGTGTCCGTCCCCGCGCCGCGCTCGTGCCCGCGCACTCCGCGCCGGACCAAAGGAGAAAGTACACAGCGAGCTGACCCAGATAAGGACTCCCCGGGCGGGCAGTGCGGGCAGCAGCCTACTCCCAAATACAGGCAATCGCATGCAGCTGCTCCCTCCCCCGCGCCGCGCCGGGCACTCTCCGGCCTCGCCCTCCCTCCCAGCTGAGAGTGGCGCCGGATAACCCGATTGGGCTGTCCCCATCCCCCTCCCCGTCCCCCACCCGCCCGCACGTCTCCGTCGCCAGCCGGAGGGGGCGGGCCGAGGTAGGTAGCGCCGCGTACAGCTCGTCTGAGAGTATCCGTCACTTACCCGGGCAGGGACGGGGACGGGCAGGGAGGAGGAAAGGAGATAAGAGCCTAGAAAGGCGCCGGGAGGGGAGGGAAGGGGAGGGGTAAGCAGGGCGGGGCCACGCGGCCGCGGATCATTTGTGTATATGTAGGGCGCTGTGTGGGTTCGCGGAGCGGCCTCGTCGTCGCACTTTACTGGCGGAAATCGCGGCAGGGAAGGGATTCGCAGTGAGGGAACCGCGCAGATCAATGGGAGAGAGGTTGCCACCGTGTTCTGCTCCGGGCCGGGAAGGGCCCGAGGGTGGCGGTTGCGGGGGCTTGTAGCCTGTCTACACGAGCGTGCCCCAGCTGCCAGGCCAGGGCCGCGCCGCGACTGACTGCGTCACGTGGCGCCACCGCCGCCCCTGCAGAATCCCGAAGGTAAAAGTCTGCGCGCCGCCGCCCCCCTGCAGAGGTAACATCGAGGGCGACATCGAGGGGGACGAGGACGTGGGGCGGCAGGCAGGACGGCGGGGGGAGGGTGCGGGGCTCGGGGGCCAGGTCGGGGGAGGGGTCCCTCACGGCAGTCCGCACGCAACAACGCCCGAGCCCGAGCAGCGGCCCGGCCCGGCCCGGCGCGTAACCACCGTCCTCGCAATGAGCGGAAAACGTGGCAAAAACGTGACCAAAAGTAGTGACCAACTCTGGCCTGTGCGCTCGGCCCGGTCCGGCGTACTTGCTCAGGGGGGTGGCGACGTAGACACGGAGGAGACGGGTGGGCGAGGAGCGCTCCGCCGTGCCCGCCCGGCCTCCGCCCTGCTACCCGGCCCGGCCCGGCCCCGGTGATAATCTTTTAGCACAACGGACACCGCCGAGTCGCCGAGTTACGCGCCGAGCGGCGAGTGCTCGCCCGGCCCGGCCCGGCGCGACCAAATTGCACCCCAGCGGCGCGGCGCCCCGCAGCAGCGCCCGTGCCGCCCCTCCGCGCTACCCCCAACCCCCAACCGGCCCGTCGTCAACCCCTGCCACGCCGTGTCCACCGCGTGGGGGCCGCCCCCCTCCCCCGGAAGGACGAGTCTCCTGGAGTTATTTATACATATCCTCCCCTCCCTCTAGTGACCGCCACTACCCTCCACCAGCCGCATCTTTGTGGAGGAGACCTGCCTATCCTGACCCGTGCGACGAGTTGGGGTTACGTGCGAGCGGAGGGGAGGGGTGCAGGGCAGGACTGCGGGTCGGGGAGGCCTTAGCTTCGCGACCGGACCGATCCGACCACTTAACTGCTGTTGTGTCGCGCGTTGGTGCTGGTGGGCTGACGGGATCCCCGGCCCACCCGGGCCCCCCGGTCAGGCCGTCCTTATTCGATCGCCCTTCTCCCAAAGGAGGGGGACCCAGCCCAGCCCCCCCCCCCCACTCCCCCGTCCCCCACGGGGTCCCGACTGGGGGGCTTTGAAGCCAAACCGCGTATCAATCATTGTGCCGATCCGACCCGGCGCCCTGGCAGGGTGGGCTGGCCCCTGCCCCGTCGACTTCGGTCATGCCGGGTCGTTTTAAATTTGTGTGTTTTTTGTCTTTTCTGGCATTGAGTGTGATTTCCTCAGCTGTCATGATTTATATCAGCCCATTTTATCATACTGCTCAACACAGAGGCACGCCTTGTGACTTTACGATGAGATGTTGAGAGTTTGTACCAGACGTAAAAACTAACAACGTTGAAATCTTTTAAAAGAAAAGAGAGCTTGATTTTTATGCTCATCGTTATCATATGCATCCAATATAAGATTGAGATTGTCGTTCAAGACATGCACCTCTAGTTAGCAGGTTTTATAAGATTGCCCTCAACGTCAGAAAAAACTTTCATAAGTTTACTGCTTTCATTGTCTCAAGTAAAAAATAATTTAGCTGACTATGGTGATTTAGCTGACTATGGTAAATATCTAACGAAAGCTTAAGAATTAAACAAAACCCAAGCACCTTATTACAACCAGATCTACACCACAAATGTTTTCTGTAAAAATAAAAAAAATAAAAATTAACACTCACCAAGAATCACTTCACGTCGTGTAGTTGATGTCATTTCTCTTCACTCCAACAATTTCACTGTGCTGACTGGTTGTCTTCTTGAGGTAGGTCACAGCAGACAACATAACCTCCAGAGTCCCATCTTGTTGGCTCAGAACTAAAGTACACATAATATATCAAAAAAAAATTAAAAATACACTGAATCTAGAGTTGTGCACCATTCTCAGTTAGATTTTCTCACACACATTAAAAAAACTAATTTGATGTGAATTTGTTTCTTGAAAATTAATTACATTAAAAATAACACTAAATTTTTCTGAACTGAATTAGCTGGATTGTTATTTGTTTTCATAGTTCCAGAACTGCCAACTGTTGCAATTAGTTGCAAAGAAATAAATTGAATGAATAATAGTAAATGCTCCGGTAAAACAAAAGTTTGCAGGAGATATAAAGAATTCACCACACTTCTAAATTAGCTTTTTTTCTCAAAGTCTTAAACTGGTACAGGAGAATGTCTCACCAAGTATAGTCAAGTTCTAGAAGTCGTCCCAGACATAGCGGTTTTGGCATCCCTGCTCCTGCCCTTGCCGCTCAGCGCTCGGCTCTCATAAGTAGTAACGGCTAAGTTTGTCTAAGATGGCGCCGTACTTGGGATGATTGCACAGAACAGACGAAGACGGTTTGCTCCCACCAGCAGCAGCAGCACCTCAGGTATGTAAGTCAGGAGCCCGGTTCCACTCCCACTTGGTCTTGGTTCACAGACGCTCACCGTGAATGTTCTGTCGGTCCTGCAGCAGTGAGGGTGCCTCTTTTCAAACCGCCCCAACCCCCACCCCCGCCGCCAAGCCGCAGTGCGATCTCCCGCTGCGCTGGGTGTGCGCTGCGCCGCCCGTGGCCTCCCGTCGCCGCCCCCCCGCCCGCGGCGGCGCTATTGCTGTCCGGTTGACCGTCTTTTTACTGCCGCCCCCGGCCCGCCCCCGGCCCGCCCCGTGGCGTGGGAGCGAGGAGATCCTGGTCCAACTGAACCGCTGTTGCCAAAGCCGCCGCCTTTAGCGATGCCCAGTCCGGTATGTACGCGTCCGTCTTGTCATCGTATGTGTGTGTGTATGCATGTTCGTTGGTGTTGTGTGCAGCCTGGCGCGCTAGCTTTAAAGAAGTGCCCTGCTCGCCTGGCCTTCGCATTGGCACCTCCTCAGTCACTGCGGCCAGGTTTCTTGTGCGAAAGTCGATCGTATTGGGTCGGCATGTTTCCCTGCAATTCCGTCCCTGTGCTATCCCCTACCCCCTCCCCCGCGCCCGTGTCCTGCTCTGTTGAATTATTTCGAGTGTCCTGCCCCGCCCGTCCTTGGCACGGTTCCCGCCCGGGTCCAGCCGCGGGCCCGCCCCGCCCCTTCTCTGGGTAAAAAGAGTCCCGGCCTGCCCCGCCCGGGCTAGAAGCTCGCTAGTCGACAAGATGGCGTCTCCATGTAATTTGGCTCGTCAAAATCTCAGCGGTGGGGCGAAGCGGAGTGGAAAGAGGGGCCCATGAACGACCGTCATAATTGCTCCAGGAAACACCCATTTACTTTTCTTCTCTTCACCTTTTCTCTGCTGCCGCTGCCTCTGCTGAAGGCGCCCCATTCCCAACAACCCCGACGCCCCGGCCCCCTCTCTCTCTACCTCTTACCTCACATAATTTCTCTCTCCCTTTCCCTCTCTTACCCTTTTCTTTCTTTCGATCTCCCTTTTCCCTCTCCCTCTTCTGAACTAACCATGACAAATGGAAAGAAATGCGACGTGCCCGAATAATTCAGCAGGACTTTGCATTCACTTGGGCCGCGGTGCGGCGTGGCGCGGCCCGGCTGCTGCCGTGAAACGGCGATCAATCGTTTGGCTCCCCGATTCACTGGCCGTGCTGCCCGCTGGCTCCACCGCGATCCGCCTCACCCCAGGCCGCCCCGCCCCACTCCACCCCGGCCACTCCTCGCCGCCCCGCGCCCCCGCGTCCTGAGCTCCCGCCCGGCTGAATCCGTCAAAGCAAAGGCGAGGTAGAAAAGCTTTGCCGGTTTGGCGCAAGTGAGGCGAATCTGACCGCAGGTACACGCCAGGCCGGGGCGGAAGCAGAGGACAGGGGAGTGGGGGTGCCAGGGCGTGGCAGCGCGCCGAGGCGGGGTGGGGCGGGCAGGGCGTGGCGTCGGGGTGGCCGGTCGGCCCTGGGCGTGGGTTGGATGGAACGCCGCGCCTCCCCTCTCGAAAGCGAGGGTCCTCGAAGCGGCCCGTGTGTCGGGTCAGTCAGAGGTCGAGACAAGACACACGGGACCCCTGGAGCGGGACCGTGGACATGTCCTTCAAGTGGAGCTGCCCCCGCCCCGCCCCGCCCCGCCCGGCCGCACCCCCAGCTAGGGAGCCGCACTGCTGTGCTGTGGACGCTGTGCTCGCGCCGCGCGCTGGTTCTCACCCAAGCGCTTTACGACCCATTCCCCGCTTTTATGATTTCGGAAGCGCTCGCTGGTGGCTGCTGCGCGGCGGGGCGGGGCGGGGCCGCGGCCAGGCGGTGAAGGGCTATACGATGGACCCTCTCTCTGTCTGCCTCTCTTTCTCCTCGGCCTCGCTCTCCCTCTCGCGCTGCGCCTCATCAGTATGCGCGTTCCGTCTGCCGGGCCGCGGCGCGGGGCTAGTCGCACGCCCTCCTGCTGTTCGTGGAAGACGGCCGCCTCGAAAGCCTTTTAACGTTTCGACGAGCACCCCGTTCCGGTCTCAGTCTGTAGTACGGCCACGGCCCCGCCACGGCCCGGGCCTCTGACTCCGCTCCGCACCCCCCGTGTGCCCCCCCCCCTACCCCAGCACTTTTCGGCCTCGGCAACTCGCCGCACCGGGCTAACTGCCACGGCCGTTGATCGATGGTGTCCTGCGGGGCTCGGCCGGCCCAGGCCGAGGCCTCCGCCTCAGGATCTCCTCCGCACATGTCTGAGCCCGGGCATCCCTCCGCATATGGACCATCCGCGCGGCGAGCACCAAGGGACGCACGGCGCGTAGGTCCCCTGGTGGGGCAAGGGGTCTGCCAGAGACGACCCGCCCCGCGCCGCCCCGTCGGGTCATGATACCCCCCACGACTGTTGCCCCGCTGGGGCGAAACACCCCGTCCCTGTCCCCGCACCCGGCCCCGCGCGCCCCTCTCGGACGGTCCACGCCGCGCCAGCCCAGCGGGGCTCCGCGTGAGAGGCGCCGTAGGGGCCGCCGTAGGGGCGCGGCGGGGCGCCGGGACGAGGCCCCTGTCTCCTGATGGAGTTTATCCGCACCCCTGATACCGCCCCTTGACTCTTTTCTCCTATCTCAACCTCGCCGGGGGGCTTCTTCGCCTCCCAGAAGTGGGACCCGAAGTGGCATCGCAGCTGAAGGGAGGGGGTAGGAGGGAGTGTCGTGTCCGGGCCCGCGCGGTTCGAGTGAGAGCCGAGGGAGAGTGAGGAGGGGGGAGCTCGCTCCAATGCCCCGTGCCACCGCGTCCGAGGCGCGTCGCGTCGCGCCGGCGGGGCGGGGCGGCCCAGGTCGAGCACGTGTCTGCCAGTAGACTGATTCTTTAGAGCGCGCACGAGGGTTTTATCCCTCGCGCGAGGGACGAAACCCTCTTCTTGCGCGCTCTGCGGAATCAGTCTACAGGGGCGTGAGTCGCCAGGGGGAAATCAGACAAAATCTCCGAGTAGGCTATTCTGCGTCACGGACATAGCGATGTGGATGGGCGGGGCTGGGGCAGGGCAGGTGTCGGCGGGGCTCGTACAGGCAGGGCCGGGCCTGGGATGTTGACAGCTGCTGCCGCCGCACTGCCATGCCGCCGCGCGTTGCTGGAATTATTGACACGCCTCACTGTGAATAATGCGAGGCCTACCCTGCCTCTATTGGCAGCTCTTGCTC
This sequence comes from Frankliniella intonsa, assembly GCA_033675135.1. Classification (NCBI taxonomy): domain Eukaryota; kingdom Metazoa; phylum Arthropoda; class Insecta; order Thysanoptera; family Thripidae; genus Frankliniella; species Frankliniella intonsa. The sequence goes on along the minus strand of CM066249.1, from coordinate 8,461,797 downwards.
TTGCTCTGCTACGGCCCGGCCAGCCATACCAGCCCGGTGGTCAGCAGCGCGCTTCCAAATACGGAATAACCGGTCCAACAAAGTTTTCCTTTCATTCATTTTGTTGGAGATTTTGGTGGGTGGGTGGGCTGTATCATGCTGCTTTTTTTTCGTGTTTCGCACACGCCGCAATACCTCAGATATCGGAAATATTCCGTTGTTTCATTCTACTACATTCCATTAATTTCTGATCGCCAAAGAACAATGCCCGGGGGGAGGGGGGGGAAAGAGCTGTCTATTCCTATTTCACGGACGTAGGTCACAAGCGCTACAGATCACAACCGCTACAGGTCACAAGCGCTACAGCTCGCTAACGCTACGGGTCGCAAGCGCTACGAGTCACAAGCGCTACAGCTCGGTAGCGCTACGGGTCACAAGCGCTACAGCGAGAATCCGCGCGTTAGGCGGAGCCGAGCCGAGCTGAACCTTGAAAAGTTACGCAAGTGGCGTGAAAACATGGAAAATTTTTTGCGACAGTAAACCTCCCGAAGGAGGTTGCGGTTCCCGCCAGGCACAGGGCTTTACCCCCCGTGGCAGCCAGCTACTTCGGTGTTCTTATGGGAACCGGTGCTTTTCTGGCCGCGATCCTGTCGCGCAATTCGACAGATTTGATCCCCGTACTGCCAGATTTAGTCGTACGGTGGTTAACCGAACTGCCCTGTCCCCAGAGCATGGAATAGCTACACTGTAAAAAATATTAGTAATTTTACCAGCCACTGGTTGGGGAGATTTCATGCACATAGGTTCGGGATTTGCAGTTATATGGGTTTGAAATTTGCCTACTGGAATGGAAAGAAGCCTTTGCATGCCACTTTGGCTGTGAAAGTATCCTTTCCTGCCCACGCAAGTGAATTTACTGACAACATTGACTGCAAATTTCCCTACGTGGGCAGGGAAGGGTGCCGTCTGCGCCCATCGATGGTGAATTTCCCCGCCGCGGTAGGGGAATTCCGTTCCCCATGGGCAGGAAAGTGTACTCGCGCAGCCCACCACCAGGAAATCTCCACGCCTCGGGATTGGATAATTCCTGCCATAAGTGTAGTCGGTCCATTTTCGCAGCTCTTCGATAACGCGAGAGCAGGAAACTTACCAGCACCGACCATTTTGTTGTCATAATTGTCCTACCACAGCATGGGTGTCCGGTAAAGGGTGTGCTGTCAGAAAGTACCGCTAGATGGCGATGCAGTCAGAAGGTTTCTTACGTGAATGAATATTTGCTCTAATTCAAAATTTTCTGAAATAATTTTATTTTTTTAAAATGTCTTATGCTTGGTTAGACAGTGCCTCTCCTTTAAGGTACGCCATTTACTAAAAACGGTTATCATCTCTCAGAAAACGCTCTTGAAGTTCAGTGCGCGGGGGTGTCTCCACATACTCTCCTTGGCTAGGTGCAGCTGCGCACTTCACTCGGGCATGAGGTGCCCTGCACATCATCACATTTTTGAGTCAGTAAAATTCATTGAAACACTACCGTCGCGCTACTTTTTACTTAAACATATGGTAATATTCCCGATCACGCATCCGAAATTCACTTGATAGTTGCATGGCAACGCCGCCTTCCATGCAGTGGGCTGGAAATTTGCAGACGGTGGGTCAGTAAAGACTCCTTTCCTGCCCACTTAGTAAATTTACTCGGGTGGGCAGGAAAGACTCCTTTCCCCACCAGTTTGGCATGTAATTTTCCCCACCATGGGCCGGGAATTTCCTGGCTATTTGGGTTTGTAAATTTACTGAAGACTAGCTGGCAAGGGAGCGTTGCCACGCCGGGAGGGGAAAATTCCCCCTAATTTTTTTTACAGTGTATTTTTGGAGCCAGATTCTAGGACTTATGACCCCACGACCGACCACCAGTCGTGGGCATGGGACGGAACTTCCTGGCAACCCGCTGTCGCTACCAGTGAAGAACCTACCTGGGTTTGAACCAGGCCCCATGTGCCGAGTCTCACAGACACCCCACGGCTTTCAAGTGGCACCACTCAGACCACTAGACCGTCGGCTATTCCACGAGGGAGCTCGGTTGAAATGGGGGGCTTGAATTCCACTCTCCAAATTGTTGTCCTCAGAAAAATTAAATGTTTTGGTAAGATTCGAACCTCCGTCCTGCTACTCTCCGCGCGTACACTATGCCGGCACGGCTACGACGCCACGGTACCAGATGCAAAACCACTAGGAGTCATGCTGCGCGAGAAGCCACAGTCACCGAAGAAACGAACCCGGTGTCATGAGTGCGCCTGCTCTCCGGCCAGTGCTGGGCCGGCCGCGTAGCGTCATTGGTATCGTTGCTGCTCATAGCACTGGGCGGGAAGTGGTTCAAAAACCGCGTAAGTTTTTAGCAGATGATACATCTTACATCTTAGCAAAAAAATAAAATCAAAATAAACTAAAGAGATGTTTCATCGGCTTGTACTCTCGCAATAGTATAGAGAGGGCCGGGTTGTCACAGTGCTGCGGCGCGCCGTGTGCAGGCCTGGGGAGGGGGAAGCCAGGCGAGGCTCCTACCCATGGTATTGTTGCCTTTGGTGCCCGGCGGCGCGGTTCTCCTGAGTGTAATTTTTACCCGTTCTCGGAAAACGTTATAAAATGAAAAGATGACGTGTGTATACAACTATATTAGACTTCAAAACGGTCACTTCTAAACTATAATAATCAAAATAAATATAACACCATAGAAATTTTCAGCTAGTATAAGATTTCAATATCATCTGCTTTCATTTCCAATCCTGATTGGAATTTTTAGCAGATGATACATCTACATCTTAGCAAAAAATAAAATCAAAATAAACTAAAGAGATGTTTCATCGGCTTGTACTCTCGCAATAGTATAGAGAGGGCCGGGTTGTCACAGTGCTGCGGCGCGCCGTGTGCAGGCCTGGGGAGGGGGAAGCCAGGCGAGGCTCCTACCCATGGCATGGTATTGTTGCTCTTGCGGGTGCCCGGCGGCGCGGTTCTCCCTGAGTGTAATTTTTACCCGTTCTCGGAAAACGTTATAAAATGAAAAGATGACGTGTGTATACAACTATATAAGACTTCAAAACGGTCACTTCTAAACTATAATAATCAAAATAAATATAACACCATAGAAATTTTCAGCTAGAATAAGATTTCAATATCATCTGCTTTCATTTCCAATCCTGATTGGAATTTTTTTTTCTTTTTATTATCTTTTTTTTGTTCGGACCAAGTGCTTTTTCCAGCTATACTGTCTTTGTGACTTGGGCAACTGCAAAAAAGGCACTGAAAAGAGCACTTGGTCCAAACAAAAAAAAAAATTAACAAGAAAAAAAAGTTACGAACCACTGCCCACCTAGTGCTATAAATAGCTTCTCGCGCACCATCACTCCTAGTGGCCCGGCATCTGGTACCGTGGCGTCGTAGCCGTGCCGGCATAGTGTCCGCGCGGAGAGTCGCAGGACGGAGGTTCGAATCTTACCGAAACATTTAATTTTTCTGAGGACAACAATTTGGAGAATGGAATTCAAGCCCCCCATTTCAACCGAGCTCCCTCGTGGAATAGCCGACGGTCTAGTGGTTCAGTGGTGCCGCGAAAGCCGTGCAAGGGTGTCTGTGAGATCGGCACATGGGGCCTGGTTCAAACCCAGGTAGGTTCTTCACTGGTAGCGACAGCGGGTTGCCAGGAAGTTCCGTCCCATGCCCACGACTGGTGGTCGGTCGTGGGGTCATAAGTCCCAGAATCTGGCTCCAAAAATAGCTATTCCATGCTCTGGGGACAGGGCAGTTCGGTTAACCACCGTACGACTAAATCTGACAGTACGGGGATCAAATCTGTCGAATTGCGCGACAGGATCGCAGTCAGAAAGCACCGGTTCCCATAAGAACACCGAAGTAGCTGGCCTGCCACGGGGGTAAAGCCCTGTGCTCTGGCGGGAACTGCAACCTCCTTCGGGAGGTTTACTGTCGCAAAAATTTTCCATGTTTTCACGCCACTTGCGTAACTTTTCAAGGTTCAGCTCGGCTCGGCTCCGCCTAACGCGCGGATTCTCGCTGTAGCGCTTAGACCCGTAGCGCTACCGAGCTGTAGCGCTTGTGACTCTGTAGCGCTATGACCCGTAGCGTTAGCGAGCTGTAGCGCTTGTGACCTGTAGCGGTCGTGATCTGTAGCGCTTGCGAGCCACTCCTCTATTTCACTATTTCACTTCTTTTTCCAGTGATACGCCTAGAGGGCTTTTCCTGTCAGGTGCCAAAATTACTCGCCCGCCTACACACACACACGCGCTCGCGCACACACACACACACACACACACACACACACAGGGTGGTGACGTCGTTCGCTGGCTCCGAGAAAGAAATGATGGTGGAAAGGGTTGCGGATGTCGGTAAAATGCAGGAGCCACTTTACTGCGCTACACGGCGTGCTGGCGGGCAGCCAGCCTGGCGAGGGCGGGAACTTCTCCATGACGACTGCTGACTCGTGAAAATAACGTCATCGCATCAAACCCGGCTTCTGTTGCCAATGCTACGGTGCCGTGTGACTGACGACCCGAACTGAATGACTCTCTTCGTATTAACGGCGAGAAGAGCCGATCCTAAGTTTTTTCAAGAACACCTTACTGCAGGTACTGTTCTCCCCGCGGCCCTCCTCTCCTCGCTGCACTACTCTCCCCGCGGCCTGGCCTAACTCTCCCCCGCGGCACGGCTCTCTTCTCTTCCCCTCTCCGATTACTCGGTCGGGCGGGCCGGTCCAGGCGCGGCACGGTATCGTTTTCCTCGGCCGTTACTCCGCGGTCTTTGCGCCGGCGGCGTCGCTCTGGCCGCCCACGGCTCGTCGCCGCCCCACGCCAGCCGGCCCCTCTGCTGCTGATGTTGTTGCCGCTGCTGTTACTTTTGTCATTGTTGTTTTGAATGATGGGCGCGCTTTAACACTGCCGTGCTCGCGCCGTTGTGTTTCAAGCGCCCTCCCCTACTCCACTCCGCTTCGCCGCAGCAGCAGCAGGACGGCGCGGCGGGGAGCCTCTCGCCTGAAAATTAATAATGCGAGCGCGCGAGACGCGGACAAAAAGGCTTTCTGTAAGGGGAAAAGAGATGGGAGGATTTATTATAAACTGCTCGATAAACCACGGCAAATGTAGAAACGTGTTTTTTTTTAAAATGTATATTAGTCGACGTATTGTCAGAATAATAATAATATGCAGATTTTAACGGAAGAAACCTGCTGGCTAGAACAACTGGCAACTCCTTTTCGCTCCGCATGCGGCGCTGCGTCCTCACTGCGGTGCTCTCCAGGATTGCCCTGGGAGTCCCTGGGCTGGGCCCGGCGCCAGCAGCCGCGCCAGCCCTGGAGGGACCTGGAATAACCTGGAGGGACCTGCGTTGCCGCTGTCCAGGGTGGTGCTGGGGCGGCGCTGGCGGCCACTTTGTAGTCGCGCCTCGTGTGACGGGCTGAGCTGGGCTGGGCCGGGCTGGGGTTGGGCTCGGCTGCCACGTGAGGAAGTGGTGTGTTGTGCTGGTCCGGGCGGGGCGCTTCTTTTTGTCCCCCTAGAACCTCCGTCTCCGGATTTCTCCTCGTTTATACATTTGGCGTTCCGATTCTCACGTTATTTATTCTATGCCTTTTTTACTCTGTTTCCAGTCCGAGAGTGTTTCTGTCCTTCCTCCGCCTAGGTTTTCTCTCTTTCTCTCTCTCTTCCTCGCGACTCCTGCTGCGCGATATGCTTGGGAGATATCCCGCCCCGCCCCGCCCCGCCGCTACACAAGCACGAGGGTGCCGCCATCCCCGAGCGTTTTTCCCTGAGCGGATATGTTTGTTGGCCGAACCCTTTATATTTAGTCGATTCCGCGTTCTGGCTGGAGCGCCGTCGTTATTGTGAAATCAGGAGTGCGCGCGGAAACTGGGTCAACCAGCTGAATGTCCGATACTGAACGGACGGACGAAACAATAAATCCACAATACCTTTCCGAAAAGTGCCAACACACACACACGTAGGCTGCTTTCCTTTTTTTATTATTTTTGCCTAACATAACACATTTCTCTTCGCGTATGTTCTCGTTGCGGAACACGTCTGTTGTTACATCCCCCTCTCTCTTTATTGCGAGCAGGCCCATGGCGAGCCAAAAGCGCGCGAAATTCCGTCACGCTGCTAGCTACAGATTAAGCTTGGCTTAAATAAGATCAGGGGGGTATTAATCACATGGGGGTATTAATCACAGAGGGGTATTAATCGCAGGGGGGTATAATAATCACAGGGGGTACAAATCACAGGGGGGTATTAATCACCCCGGGGATTAATACCCCCCTGTGCTCAGGGAGGTACAAGACCCCCAAGGGAGTTTATTCCGGGGGTATAGATCGCAGGCGGGTATTAATCACAGGGGGGGTATTAATCACAGGGGGGGGGGGGTATTAATCACAGGGGGGTATTAATCGCCCTTGGCATTAATACCCCCCTGTGCTATCTCTCTCTCTGTTGTTTCGCTCACCCCTAATGATCTGTCTCTCTGTTGTCAGAGCGATGAAATCAGCGTACGCGGCGTCCTCGTCGGCGGGCGCTCCGGGGGCGGTGGGGGCGGAGGACCACCCGCACCACGCCGTGCTGGGCGAGGACGAGGCGGGGGCGGGCGCCGTGGGGGCGGGGCGCGGCGCGGGGGCGGGCGCCGGGGCGGGCGCGTGGCTGTGCTGCATGCCGTGCGCCTGGCTGCGCGGCCACGCGGGCGTGCACCGCGCCGCCCTCACCTCCGCCACGCTGCTCGTGACCGCGCTGCTCGTCGCCTCCCCCGTCCTCTTCCTCATCACGTCCAAGCCGCAGGAGCGCAACTTCAACCTGCCGTGCGACGCGCCGGTGAGTACACAGCAGCAGCAGCGTAACATGCAGCGCGCCCGGCCCCGGCCCGGCCCGGCCCGACCCGACCCGTCCCGCACCTCTGCGACCGGAGCGGAGCGGCGCCGCGTTTGTTTTACCTTGTTTGTTTTGTTTGTGGCGGGGGGGGGGGGGGGGGGTTCGCGCTGCTTTGCGGCGGTGGTCGCGGTGATAGTCCTGGTGTCTGCTGCTCTCCTGTTTCGTTAGCAATGCGAGACCCCCGCACCGCCCATAGGGTAAGGTGGCGGGGCGGAGCAGCGCGGCGTGGTGGATAAGTCAGAAACCGCAGTGCAATTTCGTGAAGTTCAAGGCCTCAAATGTACCCAGTTTTAGGTAGTCTCAATGCCATGCCTCTGGCCATGCGTGCTACCATCCAAAGAGAACGAGTAAAACGCCTGCCCGTGGTGTAGTCCACCTCGAAACAGGTACTTTTAAGGCTTTAAAGTTATCGATATTGCCACTGTAAATTTTAGAAGTGAAATGTTCGGGGTGCTTCGCTTAGAGGCTACACTACCATAAATACCCGATTAGAGTGAGTTTTCATAGATTTAACGGGACCGCCCGCTCTCCTCGACCCCTTCCCTTTCCCTCACCTTGTCCCGAGCACCTTGACGCCACCCCCCTTCACGTCTACCCTCCTCCCCTCCCACCTCCTCGCTCTCTTTCTTCCCTCTACCCGTTCCCCTTCCCTCACCTTTGGCTCGAGCGCCATGCCCCCCCCCCCCCCCTGCGTTCTCCGGGCGGCCTGAGAGGCCCAGGTCCTTTGTCCCCCTGGGCCGCGGCGGGGGGTGCGTCGCTGGCAGGGCGCGGCGCGGCGCCCACATAAGCAGGCCGTTGACCTACTTGGGCGCGAGTATCGCGTTGCTTTGCTTCGCTGCTCTGCATTCTGCGACACACACACACACACAAACAAGTAGAAAGCAAAAATTCGTGCCTCCGTAAAGACACCAAACACACTTAAAACGCCTTTCAGGGGTGCGATGTCCTACCTATGTTTTTTTTTTTCTTTTTTCAGTGCAATATCAATAAATTAAATCGTGTTTGGTGCCTTCTTTGAACGCGTCCTCTAACGATTAGGTGCCGATTAGCCATTACAGTCATCTGAGGACGTGGTAGGAGAGGGGGAGGATAACAGTTTTTATCTATGCATACTGAGGCGTAGAATTTGACAAGCGTTTAACCCGTGAGGTTATGCCTGCGCGGGGCCGGGGGTGGGGCCGCCCTCCGCTTTGTGGCATGCGAGCGTTCCTGGCCGTCGTCCCGTGATATCGGAATCCGCGAAATTGCTGTATGCGACTGTCAATATGAGTGCGGGTCGGTCTGACGAACAGCCCTACCCTGCGGTGGCTGCGGTGTGGGGCCGTGCGGGCCCAGATCCACTCTGCATTGCTTCCCTCTTTGTGGACGACTCAGGCTGCGCTCAGCGAGCGTTAGCTAATGCCAATAAAAGTCAACGAGTTAAAGTTGTTGTCGCAGATTTTAATGCCTCGTTCAGTACTTACATTTTGCGCATTTGGAAAATCACGGGCGCAGAATAACATGAAATTATTGCCACTCCAGCTCATTTTGACGCTGTTTGCTATGCTGCAGGACGCCGACGGCTGCAAGGACGGCTTCCGGGAGTGCACCAGCGAGATCTGCCGCCTCATGGGCAAGAAGATTGGCTCCATGCTCAACCACTCTGTGCAGCCATGCGACGATTTCTACCAGTGAGTACCATGCGGCGCCAACTCGACAATGTGTGTGTGTGAGAGAGAGAGAGTGTGCATGTGTGTGTGATTGTATGTTTGTTTGCTCGTCCGCGCCAGCGTGACCGTGCCGTTGTTTTGTTTGCTCGTGTCCTCGGCAGGCGCACAGAGCTCACAGCGTGGATCGCATTCGCGCACGCGTCCCGTTCTCACGCCTCTGAACACCCGCCACGCCCCGCCCCGCCCCGCCCAGCCCAGGGTGCCGTACTTTCACCCCTTAATAATCCTCTTCAGATGACCGAAATTTAACCGCGAGCCGGCTCTCTATAACATGTATGGGGGACTAAAAGCGCGCAAGAAATGCGAGAAGAAATAAATCATTAGCTTCCGTGCTGCCCCTGCAATAGGAGCGCCCCCCCCCCCCCCGCATTTGCCCGCCCCCCGCGGGCTGTGAGAATTGTGTGATGTCTCGTGGCAGCCCAGCAGGTGCCTTGCGGCGTGGCGTGGCGTGGCGCCGTCTTCAAAAAATATTCTCTCTCAGACCTTATTCCGCCTGCTGCTGCTGCTTCTGCTCCTCCTCCCGACAATTGCAGGCGCCCCCCCCCCCCCGCCCTTCCCATCTCACAGGCAATTTCCCCATGCAAATGAAGCCCAGCCAGTTGAATTGGCGCGACGTGGCCAATCAGATTTGCACTCCTTTTTGGCGCCTCTATGGCGCTGCTGGCCTCCTCCTTCAGGTAGCCCGGGGCCGTCGGGCCTGCCCGTGGGTGACTGTGGTGGGGTAGGGTGGAGTGGCGGTGGGAGGGCACTCCCCGGGGGCGCTCGGCGGGGGCGGGCGCTCGGCCCTGCCCCTGCGGACTTAGCCAGACAGAACAGACAGGCCCTCTCCTTGGCTCCGGTAGACGCCGCGCCGAAAGCTCCCCGTCAAGCACGCACCGCCCAGTGCCGATCAAAAGTTGTACTAGCCTGGCAAGCCTTCGGCTTGAATGCTGAGCTCCCCCCTTAAGTCAGTCGCTGTGTTTTTTTGCAGTTGCCCAAGTCACAACGACGGTATAGCTGGAAAGAACAATTGGTCGACAGAAAAGAAAGTATATAAAAAAGTGGAACACGCGGGTTTTGAACCACTGCCCACCCGGTTCTTGGAGCAGTGCGATACGAGTGACGCTACGCGGCCGGCCTAGCACCGCCCGGAGCGCAGGCGTGCTGATGACACCGGGTTCGTTTCTTCGGTGACTGTGGCTTCTCGCGCAGCATGACTCCTAGTGGCCCGGCATCTGGTACCGTGGCGTCGTAGCCGTGCCGGCATAGTGTCCGCGCGGAGAGTCGCAGGACGGAGGTTCGAATCTTACCAAAAATTAAATTTTTCTGAGGACAACAATTTGGAGAGTGGAATTTAAGCCCCCCATTTCAACCGAGCTCCCTCGTGGAATAGCCGACGGTCTAGTGGTCTAGTGGTGCCGCGAAAGCCGTGGGGTGTCTGTGAGACTCGGCACATGGGGCCTGGTTCAAACCCAGGTAGGTTCTTCACTGGTAGCGACAGCGGGTTGCCAGGAAGTTCCGTCCCATGCCCACGACTGGTGGTCGGTCGTGGGGTCATAAGTCCTAGAATCTGGCTCCAAAAATAGCTATTCCATGCCCTGGGGACAGGGCAGTTCGGTTAACCACCGTACGACTAAATCTGACAGTACGGGGATCAAATCTGTCGAATTGCGCGACAGGATCGCAGCCAGAAAAGCACCGGTTCCCATAAGAACACCGAAGTAGTTGGCTGCCACGGGGGGTAAAAGCCCTGTGCCTGGCGGGAACCGCAACCTCCTTCGGGAGGTTTACTGTCGCAAAAATTTTCCATGTTTTCACGGTTTCCATGGTTTCACTTGCAGAGCACGTACGTAATTTTTCAAGTTTAAGCTCGAAAATGTCTGGATGCTTTCGATATGTTGTTGTATCACGGGCGGCAGAAATTAATTCGGCCACGTCGGACAAAAAGAGGTCGACGATGAGCACCAGTATAAAGGCCGATCTTACAAATATATTGTTCTTAAGGCGCTCGGTCGAAAGCCTATCCCCCCGTCTACGGGGGCCTCTGTCTGAATGCTATCTGGAGACCCCCACCTAGGCCTGTACCTCTCCCCCGCCAGGTTCGCGTGCGGGGACTGGAGCTACTCGAAGGAGAAGGCGTGGAGCCGCATCCCCTGGAGCTCGTTCGGCTCGCTTGCCAAGGCGGGGCAGGAGCGCGCCGCGCACGGCTCGGCGCCGCCCTGGACGCTGCCCTGGCTGGAGGAGGACGACGCGTGGCCCGGGGCCGCCGGAGGTGTCGGGGCCGGGCGCCGCCAGCCTCGCCTCGCGCCGCCCCCGCCCGCCAGCGGCGTCGCCTCGCTGCAGAGCAGCATCGAGAGACAAGTGCAAAGTAAGTTCCTCCGGCCGGCACTCTATCACCACTCTGTGGGGACCGCTTCACTGACGCCTCCCCTGTGTCCTGCAGGGCTGCTGGAGAAGGCCTCCGGCACCCGCTTCGACAAGATAGGCCAGTTCTACGACGGCTGCCTGAGGGCGGGCGACAAGCGCCTGACGCTCACCCCGCGTAAGTCAAGTACGGCCACAACTTTTCGCTTCTTTCTTTTTATTTTGTTTTCTTCCTCTGAAAGGCGTAGTAAGCGCGCGACTCGTTCGTAACGCCAGCGGCCGCGCGCCGCTCCCGGCGGCAAAAAAAGAGACGGTATCGGCAAAAAGTTTCCGAACAGTGCAGTCGGTCGCGAAACAACGCGTCACCGCGCACAGCGCCTTCTGCTCTCAGCTCTACCACTCCATCACGGTCCAGCCTCCACTTGATGAGCCCACTGTCGAGGATAGCGTGCACGAAAAATAATAAAAACATAATTGCGAACTTTGTGCGCGCTCGGGCCCGGGCCATCACGATTGCAATTCCGTACCGCGCCTACATTTTCCGCGCTTTCGAGACGGGACGGGGACGGGCACCCTGTCGTTTTTGCCACGTTAATTACTTTTTCATAACGAGGAGTAGGCAGGCTGTGCCCGCGGCGTTAGTGGTGGCAGGCCTACGCTACGCCTACGCGCCCTACTAGGCCCGGCCCGCCTGACCCAGTTAATTGCCACCCTTACCTCCTTTCTGCTCCGCGGAGCCCGGGCGCCCCCGCCCCGCCCCGCCCCGCCCCGCCCCGCCCCGCCCCGGGGCCCGCGGCGGTGAGTCTTGCTCTTGCATGTTTGCTGGGGGGGGGGGGGGGGGGGCAGCAAGGTTAAGGAGACCCGGCAGCCGCGCCGCCCCGGTCCCGCGCACCCCCTGTTGCACCCGTGCAGCCGCTGGGCGGGCGGGGGGCGGGGCTGAGGCGTGGCGTGGCGAGGCGTGGCGGGGCACGTTGGCCCGGCCCGGCCCGGCTGCGCTTCTGCCACTGGTCCGCGTGACTCAAGGGGCCTTGGAGTAGTGAGCCTAACAAGGGAGGGAGCCCCGTCACGCGTAAATTTTCGGAAACTCTGATAAATCGAAGGTCTCTATCCGTACTTCTCGGCCGCGTCAGAATTTTTGGCTTAAATTGATATCCAAGCTGTCAATTTCTATTAATGTTTGCCGGGTTACGCTGGACAGCAGTGTACCGGGTCGAGGCGGCCCCCCGGGCCTCAGGTAGCGGAACATTGATCCTTCAGGCACAATCCGATTGGCCGGAACTAGACGGGTGGCCCAGCCCCAGCGCCGGCCCGGCCCCAGCACGCTAGTCAACTATACATGTCGAGGGGAGGGACGTGCGTATCTGTCCGTCTAATCATCCGGAGCCACCAGAGTAGGAGAAAGGTCACCCCCACCCCCTCCCCCACCCACTCGGACTCGGAGTTCCGTCGGAACCGAACTGTTTCGCTTCGTGGCTTGACCTGAAATTCATTGCAGCCTCAAGCCTAGAGCTTCTGTAAAGCGCAGAGTGACGCGGCGATCAGGTTTATCCTATTTATCGCGAAGTTTCCATCGACCCAGTTTATTGGGCCGCCTAATTCGTCCATCACAGGGGTGTAATAATAATAATAATTAGCGTCACACGGACCCTTATCGCCCTCACAATGGCCGGACCATTCATCTTTAATCAACTTCATCAGCGCTCCCCCCGCCCTGCCCCCGCCCCGCCCCCACTCCCGCCCCCACTCCCGCCCCCAGCGCGAAATGGACGATGGACTTGATTAGAGCAGAGCGGCGCCATCGATATGCATATTTAGCACTAGCAAAGTGACGTGTGGGGTCAGTTCCCGGCCCATCGGCCCCCGCGCCGCGGTCACGTGACATGGCGTGACCGAACTGTGTGACAGCCGCGCCGGGCCGCGCGCGCGCGCGCGCTGTGACGGCCGAACTGTGACTGTGACTGTGCTGTCGGCAGTGCTGAACCTCCTGGACGAGCTGGGCGGCTACCAGCCGATGAACGCCACGCCGGACATCAACAAGCTCCTCGCGTCCATCGCCACGCTCAACGGCGGCCCCATGTTCCGGCTGTCGGCCGACCAGGACCTGCAGAACCGCTCCCGCTACGCGCTCTACGTGGACACGCCCAAGATGCCGTGGATGGCGCAGCACCCGACCTTCTACAGCGAGCACCTGGTGCACCCCGGGCCGCTGCCGCACCTCCGCGCCCTGCTGCCGCCGCCGCAGGTGAGTGAGTGAGCGTCCTGAACCCGGCCGTCGGCGCCAGGGTCCCGGGACCGTGCCCAAGCCACCCCCGATGAGGGCCGGTCCGGCAGACTCAAGGTCATTCGCGCCCAGCGTGACGGTTAAGTTAACTCTCGTGGTAGAACAAAAGTAAGACATCGCACCTTTCCTGGGGATCATGTGTGGTGTGGTATATCTCTGCTTCCCTCCTTCGGTCAAGGGTGACTGCTTTTATTTTTTTTATCTGAGGCACTTTCCTTTTCGCCAGTGAGGCGGGCCGGTCCCGCTGAGCGTCGGGCTGCCCTGATAGGCTTGCTTTGCCTCCCCGCTCCCCCCGCTCCAGCTGGGCCGGCCGCTCGCCCCGCCTCGCACCCCGGCGCCACGCGCCGACCGCCGACGGCCGGCTTTGTGATTGCGCAGGCTGTCCTGCCTGGGCCCGGGCCGGGGGATATCGGATTTAGCCGAGAGGTGAAAGGGTTGAAGGAAGCAGAGGCAAGCTCTGCCAGTTCTTTCTGAATCGCAAAAAAAAAAAAAAAAATTAAAACGTGATTACACAGCTCTCGCGTTGCATTCCCAGCGGCTTACAACAATAACACGTGAATTGGACATCGATGTACCGAAGCTAATGTAAAGCAAATACAAATGCTATAAAAAAAACCTATCTCGCCAGGAGTTGGCTTTCATTTGCAGTGTGCACATTTCGGTTAGAAACGAGGCAGGGCCACGAGGGAAGGGGCAAGCTCGAGGGAGGAAACCGTAACGTAGTACGTTTTAATTTGGAGGACGGCAGGGAAGCGCAGAGAGGAGGGGGTGGGGAGCGGGGGTGGGTGGTCGTGGTGGAGGGCTGACCAGCTCCATGATGAGCCACCGCGCAAAGCCCGCAAGAGAGAGAGAGTAGAGAATGAGAAAGTGAGTGAGGGTGTGTGAGAGGGAGGAGGGGGGAGAGAGGGTTCATGACGGCGCTGGTCTTACTCAGTGCAGTACATATAGAGGACCGGACTGGATCGGAAGGTCTCTGTGTGGCCCGGCCCCGGCCACGGCCCCGGCCACGGCCCCGGCCGCGGTGTGTATTGGTCGAGTTCCTGTGACTGTAGGACGGTTACGCTTTCGACACCACCCCTTTATGCCCTGCAGGACTGCTTCAAATAATGGAGAGCCCGTGGTATCCCGCTGGGCGCTGGGGGGTGGCACTGGGACTACTCCTCATCAGGGTGATTCCGCACGTTTTTTTTTGGTGTCGCGCTTTCATTTGTCGCGCTCATGGGGACCCGGCCGTTAAGACTAGCAGGAGAGTGATAGAGAGGGCACTACTACTAGCGGAATCAGCCCGCTCTCGCCGCAGCGCCTGGCCTGGCCTGGCGCAGACGGAAATGGCTCGCAGCTGATGTGCCCGGCCCGATATACCCACCGCCGCGCCGCGCCGCGCCGCAGCGTGACAGGACAGGACAGGGCAGGGGCGGTCTAATGCAGGACACCCGCGTGACGGACTGCGGGGGCGGCGGGTCGAGGGGAGGGGTCAGGGATGACCGTCACGGAAACCCGTCACGTCTAGCCGTCCCGTCGCACGTTGATCGTCCAGGAGAGCGCCGGCCGGGCGCGCGTGACTAGGAATGCCCGCCTCGCATTCGGAGTGGAAAAGGATCCACCGGGCGGGGGCGTGGTGTGGCGGGGCGGGGCGGGGCGGGGGGTGCGCACCCTGCGTCTAAGGCGAGGGTTCCGTCTGAGGGGCCAGCCGGGCATCCCGGGGTGCGGTGTGGGGGGCGCGCGGACAAGGCCGCGTGAGACGTGGGGCAGCACAAGAGCGCCCCGCCAGGCGGGCGCAGTGCCGCCCGGGACGGGACGGGTGTCGGCGAAATCGGATCCCTCTTCCCGATTGCGAGTCGCCGCGCATACGAATTAAGTCCAAACAGAACAGAGCGCGGGCGCGGGGCCGACCCCCGGCGCCAGCACCCCGCCCCGTGTGTCAGTCCTCTCCTCTCCTCTCCTCCCCTCTCCTCTCCTCTCGTCTCCTCTCACGGTCACGCGCCAGACGGGACTGGCTGTAGGGGAGGGTGAGGGGCTCAAGTATCTCCGCGGGGATCGTTAACAATGTTGGTAATGAGGGGCGCGAAAAGGGGAGAAAAGGGGAGCAGAGGAGCAGGGGTGG
This sequence comes from Frankliniella intonsa, assembly GCA_033675135.1. Classification (NCBI taxonomy): domain Eukaryota; kingdom Metazoa; phylum Arthropoda; class Insecta; order Thysanoptera; family Thripidae; genus Frankliniella; species Frankliniella intonsa. The sequence goes on along the minus strand of CM066249.1, from coordinate 8,446,470 downwards.
ATAGGGGGTGGGGGAGGGAATTCATTCCAGGTGAGAACTTTTGGCAGCAGAGGGTTGGGATCGGGGCCGGGTAGGTGACCTCGTAGCGGTGTCTCAAACACACGGGTAGCTAAGGTTCAGGGAGAGAGAGGTCGCTGGGGCGGGGCGGGTTCAGAGATATCTGTCGGCTCCGCTAAAGCAGAAGTTGAAAGCTCATCAACTCCGACCACTCCGAATGTGCTGTGTTGTGAACTGCGAGTAGCGCAGAGCAGGGTGTGCCGTGCCGTGCCGTGTTGTGTTGGCCAGCGGCGTGACCTTCCCCCAGAGAATTCCTCGCGCCATTCCAGACCGGCAACGCATGGCCCAGGCAGGCGGCCCAAACATCGTTTCATAACTCGCCCCGCCCCGCCCCGCCCCGCCCCGCCTCGCCCCTCCCCGCCCCAGCGCGCCCCGCTCCTCAGCGTCGAACCGTTAATTATTATTATTCCGGGTAACATACCGTGGTGAATTATTTGCGTGCGCGGCTCGGGCGGCGGGCGGCGCGTGGGCGCCTACGCTGTTGGGGTCGCCGCCAGCCCCCCCCCCTCTCCCCGCCTCCAGCACACCACACACGTAGGCGTATTTTTCTTGCTCGGCCTTTCCATCCCCCCCTGTAATCGGCCTCCTCCCCGCTCCTCCCCTACCCCAGAGCCCCCTTCTCTCTCCTCCCCACGCCGACCCCTTCCTCGTCACTCAGCCCCATTCCATTCAATCGAAGGATTACGCGCGCCATTGTGGGAACAGTGGGGCCCCCGCCCCGGCCGCAGGCTGCGTAAGCGATGTTTGTGCTCGTCGGCGCGCGCGCGCGTTTGTGTCGGTGTGTTTGTATTGTAATGGTATTATCAAAACAGTAGCGAGGTACGTAATACTACCCGCATCGAAGCAGAAATATCGTGCAAATTTCAGCCGAAGTGCGTCACGTCTCCCTTATCAGAAATGTCAGTCGTGTGAAACAAGCGGGGACATTTTGTACAAACATGTATTTCTTCGTTGTTTGTTTGTATGTGTCGCGCGCGCGTGTGTGTGTGTCTTGTTGTGTAGACGGTAGCGGGTCGTGCCGGGGTGGAGGGGTGAGTGGGTTGGCCAGGCGTGAGTTATGTTGGCAGCGATAGCGGGGCGGGGCGGGGCGGGTGAGCTAGCGACCAACGTGGTCGGCTCAAGCCTTGACCAAGGACTGGACTAGGCGGCAGGGTAGATAGGGGTAGCGTGGAACAGGGGAAAGGGGGAGAGGGGGCCAAATCAAATCTAACCCTTCCGTCCGCAAACCCCAATCTCTCCTGTGTAGTTCGCCACTCTTCCTCGTAAACGCCGCAACTGCGCCGTCAGCCGCGCGGCTACACCCTGATCCGCCCCGCCTCACCCCACCACACCCCGCCGCACCCCGCCGCACCCCGCCGCACCTCACCTTACGCCGGAACAGGAGGACCGGTGCGGTGCGGAACATGAGGAGTCCTCGCTGCAGCAATAAGCAGCGCAGCGTTGCTCGCCCAGCCCCTCGCCCTGCCCCTCGCCCTGCCCCACCCCGCGCCCCACGCCAGGCCCGGCAGGACGCTGGCTCTATATCTCTGTTTTTTCCTTGTTTCTGTCTCTCTTTTCGCTTCTTCTTGCGTCTCTCTTGCGCTTTGTCACTTTCGCTCTCTCGCCTCGCCTCGCCTGGTCTCTGTGTCTCTCGCACCCGCTCTCTCCGTAGAGTTATTGCTGTAATGCCGCAGCGCAGCGTTCTGCTTCATACTTTGCACCGAGCCCCTATAGCTCCTTGTATTTCCCCTCTCCTCTCTCCCATCTGCTGCGCTGGGCGCGCGCGCGCCCCGGGGTGGGTCCAGGCCCGGTCCCTGTGATACTCAGGAGGCGGTTATGTGCTGAGCCAGGGGCAGGGCGGGGCGGGGCTGGTGGGGCCAAGGTCAGTGCCAGGCTGATGTATGCGCTCGGCAGGATATTGTGGTGACGGCGGAAACACACGGGTACCGCCCCGCTTACGGTGGCTGCATTGCCCATCATACTCTGGGGGAAAACATTCTCTCAAGCTCCGTGCCTTAATTTCTCGTACTGTATACGGCGGAGCGTAGGGTACGGAGGAGGTTCGAACAATATATAGCAAGAGAAAATGCAGGGGATGCAAAGAGATGCCCCTGGGAAGGTTCGCATATGCCCGAGAAGTTGTGGGCATCTCTATGCATACCAACTCGCTAGTCGAACTTGAGCCAGAGGCAGGAGAAGAGAAGAGGAATTGGACATGTGGGCCAGCAGCAAGGGGCGCCCGGAGAGAGAAAAGTGTGAAAACAGGGAAAGAGTTGGGAGGTGGTGGTGGTGGTGGGGGGGTAAGAAATTTGACAGTTGCGGCAAAAGCCAACCCCAAACCCACCCCGTTACTCACCGGAACGCGCGGGATATAAGGCTGGCTTAAGTGCCGGCAGCGGCGGGTCCGGGCGGGACCCACAGGAGGGGGTCAAGGGATGGGGGGGGGGGGCACAGGTGGCTGGCCTGCTTATCCTCATCCCTTGTCCCGCGCAAAATAAAAAGAATGTTGCTGGCTCATTATTTAGTGCGACGGGAAGGGCCGCATGGCAGGGGATGGGAGGGAGCGGGGAGAGGTCAGTAGGGCCAGTAGTGTGGTCGCGCGTGTGTGAGGTCCCCTGTAGAGAGGCTATGGGGACGCCCAGGCCAGCCCATAAAACACACTGCGGATGGGACAGCGTCGATACCCGGGAGGGCGGGGGGGGGCATATAGCCTTACTGCAGGGCAGGGGGCCCTGGCGGGCCGGGGCTCAGCGCTTCACAAAAAGCACGCGGACGGGAAGCACTCCCTCAAAAGCCATCCATCAGCTCGGCGCGCCTCTTAAGTGCAGTGCGGTGTGCTTTCATATTTTCCAGCCTGACTTTTACGCCAATCTAGGCAATGCCCGTCACCGGCGCCGTAGCGAGTCGGGCAACAGCAGCAGCAGCGGCAGCAGCAGCAGCGATGACTTCGCCTTTGCTTACGTCAAGGTTAGTCAGCTTGTTGCGCAAAAAGCGCTGCATATCTCATAGGCGCGGCTCTCTATCCTCACGGACAACCCTCATCCCCCGTTTTTTTTTTTTTGTGCGCGGGGGGTTAAGTCTGGTAATTTTACATGTAAAATTATGTTATTTCCGATCAAATGCCGGTAATTTGTAAGTTGTAAAAAAGAAAAACTTGATATTTTAAAATCCTGGCTGTGCCGGGCCGGGCCGGCACGACTAAAGCCCCTTTACTGCCCCACTCGCAGGAGCGACTGCAGGAGAAGCGCCTGTACCGAGTGGACCGCCTGCTCGGCATATTCCTTCCGTCCAGTCTGTCGCAGAAGGAGCGGCGCGCCATGGCGCAGTCCATCCTCCACTTCGTCACGTCCCTCGCTAAGGTGAGCTCGCGCCCCGGGACTGGCCCGGCCCGGCCCGGCCCGGCGACCATTTCCTTTGATATAGCATTGATGGATTGACACCATCGGCCGTGGTTATCCGCGGAAAATTACTTTTATGCTCACTTTTCTTCAAGGCGATCCCTCGGGAGAAGAATCTGCTTTATACGACCAAAGACCTATCGTCGTTCATCGAGATGAGCTTTACGCTGAAGGCGATGCAGAAAAAGTTTGACTTTGTAAGTTCGGCGCGCGGTGAGACAGAGACCAGGCGGGCAGAAAATTGTACGAAGTGCTAAGACATGTCTTCCCGTTTTCACAGCTGGACTGGAAGGGCATCTTCATGGAGGTTTTCAACGCCACGGAAATCCATGACAACCTCACGGTTTACGTGCTGCCACCCCAGTACCTCACTGAGGTGTCTCGGCTTCTGCCCCGCTTTCATCCCAGGTTGGCTTCGTTTAAAATGTTCCTGCCGAATCAAATGCGTACAGTGTGCACATTGTGTTATTTTACTGACGCAGTGTGGTGCACAATGGGCTGCTGATGATCTTTGCCACCGACTCGCTGCTGGAGCTCGTCGACGTGACGGACACGCCGGACTGGGCCGTCAAGTGCACCCGGGTCACGATGCAGGTGTTCCCCAAGGCCGTGGGCGCGCTGTACGCCAGCGTCTGGCCGCGAGAGGACCTCGACAACCTCCGCGAGAGTGTGAGTGTAGTGAGAGCTGGGCTGACCGCTCCTCCAGAACTGTATGTGTTTCTGCGGGCGTGTCTTTGGCCGGCCCTGGCGCCGGCGCCTGTGAGCGGAGCGAAGCGGGATCGCGCGCATATTTTAGGGCAGGGTGAACACCCCATGCGTCCCGGTCGCCGTCCTGCTCCACGCACTCGTTGGCCTGCAGCAGAGCGCGAACCGAATAGGGATTTGACTTGCTTTATCCCGTTGTCCTGCTGTGCCCCCAGCTCTCCAACCTCCTCGAGCTGCTCAAGGAGACGACGATGAAGCGGCTGCAGCACCTACCCTGGCTGGACGACGAGTCGCGGGCGTCCGCGCTCAAGAAGATGCGCAACCTCAAGGGCCGCTTCCTTGCGCCGCCCAGGTTCTTCAACGAGACGTGGGTGGAGCAGGAGCTCGCCAAGGTAAGTGACACATTTAAAAGAAATTAACAACCGTCGTGTCGTTTCTGGCTGGTGGTGCCGGTGCCGTGCGAAGGTGTTTCTTATCGATTTGTGTCTGCAGATCACCGTGGACCCCGACGACTTCTTCGGCAACGTGTTCCGTCGTTTCCGGGAGGCGCGGGTAGACATGACCAAGCTCAGCCAAGCTCCACCGCCCGTGTCGTGAGTACTCCCGCGGCCGCGACGTCGTGAGGTGCGGTGAGGCTAACTGATCTGGTTCAAACAATTCATTAAGCGTTCTTATTTTTCCCTCTCGCCAGATGGGCGTATCCTTTCGTGGCCAACGCCTACTACGACCCAACGTCCAATGCCGTCGGTAAGACCATTTTCCTATTCATTTCTGGACTGGAAGGGGGACAAGGAGGTGGATCCCAAAGCAAACTGACGCAAATTGGGTGACTAGTTAAGTGTATCCACGGCGGGAAGCGGGGGTAGGAAGGAGGGGAGGGGAGAGGAGTGTATCTGCCGGTTAGGCCCCTTCCCCCACTCCCGCGCGAGTGGTGTATCGCCGGTCGGCTGTACCCCGCGCGCTGAGAGAGATCCTGTTCTGCCCGCAGTGGTGCCGCTGGCCATGGTGTCGCAGCTGTACACGTACGGGATAGCGCCGCGCTACCTCTGGCTGTCCCAGCTGGGCAACACGCTGGCGCACGAGCTCATGCACAGCTTCGACATCAACGGCTGGCACTTTGACGAGCGCGGCGAGGCCGCCAGCTGGATGACGCCGGCCACGCGCCTCAAGCTCACCGCGAGGATCCAGTGCCTGGTCAACCAGTACGCCGCCACCTTCTCCCACTCGGTGCGGCTGTACGGCCGGTCGCACAGCGTCGCGGTAAGTCTCGCTCCGGCCCGGCGCGGCGCGGCGCCCCGCAACTAGCCGCCGTGTATTCATCGTACTCATTGTCATGTTTCTTGAATAGTTTGACTGGAACGTAACCAGCAACGAGAACCTGGCGGACATCGGTGCGCTACAGGTGGCGTACCAGGCGTGGCTCGACCTCCACAAGAATCACCCCGATTTTCGCCTTCCCTCCGTGGACCTCACGCCGCACCAGCTGTTCTTTGTCGGGGTGGCTCAGGTAACATCTTGCCGCTGTTTTCGTGACTAAGCTTACCCTCTCTTCCACTTCCTCCGGAGGACTAGCTCAGACCCGGTCGCCAGGCATGGCTACGATTAGAAGCAGGCCTGCTCATTTTCCTTCTATTTATTGGAGTACTTTATTCCGGTTGGATGACCATGGCTTATCAGAAATGCTAAGTAGGGAGACGCCTGTACAGTGTCCTCTCCTGTTTCCAGAACTACTGCTATGAAGTTTCCGACGAGTGGTACGTCACCATGGTCGAAATCGATGAGCACACGCCATTCCGCGAGAGGTCAGTGACTCTTTGTTGCAAATTGTTTGCTAGCCAAGCAAATATATTTTTCAGCGGTTTTTACGTGTTTTATTTATTTTTTGTTTATTTATTTACAGGGTGAATGGCATGATGATGAATTCTGAAGGGTTCGCCGAGGCGTACAAGTGCCCTCCAACTGCGAGTCTTGCCAAATTTAGGAAATGTTCGGTTTGGTGATTTGAGTGCGACCAATCAATTCGGTCGGCCGCAATAACAGCAAATAATTGTGATGTTAGTTCTTCAGGGTGTCTCTACACTGTTTGAGACCGTTGAAGCAACTTTTTGTTATTGTTTTGGGGTCAATATTTTAACAGTGTATTTACTAAATACAGTCGAGCTGCGTAGGGCTTGGCTTTAATTTGTTTTTTGTCAATAGTAGAAAAGTATACAGTGAATGAGTGTGTGAGTGTTTGAATGCAGCGCGTCTGAAAAAAGTCGTGATTTTACATGCTCAACAACATGATTTATTATTAAATATATTTGTTAATATTAAAAGGTCAATCGCAGAGACGTATTTTGAATTTTATGAAAAAAGAATGTGTATTTGTATCATGGTACTGAAATGAAAAGAATCGTACCTGCAGTCACATGTTTTACTGAGAGCAAATCCATTCACAAACAATGCCAATCGTAAGTCTGACCCTGACCATAAAACAATCCCAAATCCCTCCACATTCATTTTAAAATTCAATCCACAATAATATCACCATTATCAATGTTTGCAGGCACCCCGGGTCCGGGTCTTTGGCACAGCTTTAAAGAGGACATTGCACATGGTCTAAAAATAATAATCACAGCCCGTTTCCCCGACTTCAACTCCTTTAAGATAACAATCGTTTGAAGTGGCAAGATTGATCAGAAGCACGCTGCGCTGGGCGCTACATGCAGACGGCGCTGCCCAGGAAGCAGGTGAAGGTGTTGAGGGAGCAGCCGATGCAGCGCTCACACTTGCAGTACATGCCCTCGCCGCAGGTGAGGTGCAGCGGCCCCCCGCAACGCTCGCCGGGGCCTTTGGCGCAGACGACGCGGCCGCAGTGGTCGCGGGTCAGGCCGTACAGGCAGTCCTCTGGCTCGGGCAGCGGCTCGCAGCGCAGCGCCAGGCCGCGGGTGGAGGCCTCGGCCTCGGCGAACATGACGGCGACCGCCACGGCGAGCAGCAGCAGCAGCCTCGGCCGCTGGGAGGCCACGGCCTCGGCCACGGCTCGGAGGGGCGACGTCCTCATGGCGAGTGGGACGCTTCCAGGGCGTCTCCGCCTTTTATGCCGATCCGCACCGCCCCGCCACGCCCCCGCCCCGCCACGCACCGACGGGTTGTCGCCAACGCCCCTCCGCCCACCCTCCGTGCGCGCTGTCGCTAAGGGTACGCGCGGCGACGCACCGCGACGCACCGCGACGCACCGCGACCACGATGTACAAGGTTGGTCCAGGTCCACATCATCGTCTCCGTTGCGGTGGGGGTTGCTTGCAGGTGTGTTTTTGGCAATCGTCTTTTTCTTTCCTATATTGCCTCCTTCGCAGACAAGCTACCACCCCTTGTGCTCACTGCAGCAGCCTAGCCGCTGACAGAAATTAACCGTCGTCCTGAGCTATAGCTGCGCGACTTTTAACCCATTGCCTACCGCCCTGGTGGGTGCCGCGCGCGCGCAGCCCGAGCAGGACCCCGGCCCGGCCCGGCCCGGCCAGGCTCGACTGTGCCGAGATGTCTCGACGCGTCGGCCTGTCGATGGGGCGCACTGCTGTCGCTTCGCGTTAGGCCTTGAGGCCGGTGAAGACGAGTGGGCAGTCCAGTTCAGTCCAGTCCCTGCCCTGCCCGGCCCGGCTTCCTACAATCTGCCTCCCTTAAGGAAAAGCGTGCGGCGCGGGGCGGGGCGGGGCGGACGGACGCCGGCCGGGCTGGAACTTTTCCTACCGCGGTTTCTTCCCTGCGCTCCCGCCGAAATAGCCTATTCTGGACGTTTCTGCGGTGTAAATTAAGATGCTGCGCGCCGTATGCCGTAGATACCCGGATAGGGCGGGGCGGGGCGGGCCCGGCAGGTGAGGCAGAGTCGGCCCGGCCAAGGCCGCCACTGCCGTGCGTAGTCATACCGCCCCCGGCCCGCCTCCTTACGCACGCGCGCGTACCCTTAGACGACAAGCCTGTGTCGGCGCGCCCACCCCTCCCCTCCCCTCCCCTCCCTCCCAGACGCTGTCCAGACGCACCCTCTCGCGTCAGGGGACCAGCCGCCCTCCAAATTCTTATCCGTCCGTAACCCTTACAACCCCTTCCCCCCTCCCCCGCTCTCCCCTGGAGAGTGACAAGGATCCATATCTAAGAATTTGGGCCGCTTTCTTCGCCGAACTGTCAGCAGGGCCCGTCGTCGGCGAGCAGCCGGCAGACGGCGCAGTCCCTCTTGGGCGGCGCGCGCCCCCGCCGCCCGCCCAGCGGCGGCTCCACGGCCCAGGGCGGCACGCAGCCGCGGTGGTAGCGCGCGTTGCGGCGGACGCGGGGGCGGAGCCGGGGGCGGACGCGCTGCGTGATCGGCGGTGACCGCGGGTGCAGGCGGTGTGCGTTCCTGCTGGGCTGCGGGGGCGGCGGCAGCTCGGGGTCACTGTCCTGCGGCGGCAAACAACAGCAGGCGGATAACCCGGGAGACGCGCGCAGCGCCGCGGCGCACCGGGAGCACTGGACACTCAAGTGTGTGAATGTCAGACACTTGCAGGTGTGTGAACTTCAATTTCTACGCTTGCACAAATCAGGGTGTAAATTTAATTCCCAGGCCCAGGTCCCCTTAGAGGGCAAGTGTATGAATGGAAATTCACACAATTCAAGCGCGTGACATTCACACACTTGGTTATCCAGATGATGATCTTACAGGAGACCTGTCGCGGGACCTGCTCGGCGACGTGACCAGCGGGGTGTTCGGGGCCGACTCGTCGGGCGTGTCCGTCGTGTCGGCCGAGGCCGAGTCCTGCTCCACGGCCACACAGGGCACGCTCACGGTCCCCAGACACGACGAGCTGTAGGACCGGCCCCGTAGGGAGGAGCCGGCCGAGGAGGGTTCGGCGGCCGCGAGGTGTAACGGGGGTGGCGCCGGGCCCCCGCGGGGGGAGGCCGTGGGGCCGGGGGCGGGCCTGGCCGGGGGCGGCGGGCTGAAGTGCACCGAGTTCTAAAAGAAATTTGTCATGAGCATGAGGTGTAACCATTATGGAGTGGAGTGGTGCGGTGAAAATCTGACGACCCCTAGCATCTTACTTGAACCGGCTTGGCGTAAGAGAAGGAGGGTGCCGAGCTGGAGTCCCTCGCGAGTCGCGATGGCTGCTGTCGTTGCTGGTGCAGCAGCTGCGGGCCGCGGCGGGGGGCGTAACTTCAGTGGCGCTACTCGACGCGCGCCCGCTTCGCGGCAATACCCCGCGCCGTGGTGAGAGGGGCGCAACGCCACGGCCCTACTCCCTGCCGCGCATTGTCCTTTACCTCGATGCCGCTGCCACCGCCGCCATCACGCCCTCTGCCGGTCCCGGGCTGCCCGGGAGGCTGCACCGCGCCGCCACCACCGCCGACCTGCGCCAGGCAACGAGCAATTGGGTCGCAGCACCGGCGGGGCCCGCCCGGCCCGGGCCCCAGGTGCTGAAAGTAATTTTTCGAAGCTGACATGGGAATGGCGCGAGCGAAAGAAAGAGAAGGAGAGGCTTAACGATCTGCGAATAGACTCGGCCGGGCCGGGCCGACTGATAATGTATCCGAAATAACCGCGCGGCAGGTGGCAGGTCCGCGCCGCGCTCAGATCAGTGCATGCTGCACGCCAGGCACTTCACACGATAGGGGCTGGCGGGGCTGGCCTTAGTCCTGTACAAGGCGCCATGCTGCCGCCAGGCCTCACCCCGCATCGTGTCGTTGACAATCAGTAGGGCAGGGCAGCGGGAAAAAAATTGTGGCAACAGGACTTTTTTATTTTATTTTTTTAAATTTTGAACGATTTTTTGAACGCAACTTTTTTCCATTGCTGGGTAAAACTCCAAATTACTTTTTTTCATCTTCAGGACATCGAGATACACCTTCCATGTGATTTTCAGACGTTTTAAAATTTTTTCCTGGCTAACTTTATCCTGGTGGTCACCGCCAGCCATTTGGTTGGATAGCCGCTAGTGCTATGAGAGGGAATGGTGGATTGGGAAGGGGGGGGGGGGGGTAAGTTGTGCTGTCGCCACTGTGAAATTCAATCCAGCGAGCCATTCGAAATGGCATTACGCAAGCAAAAAGCATCAGTTTCACGATTCCCGCCCGGCATTAATTCCTGCGCCCGCGCCCAACTCTCGCTGCTTACCACCGCCGCGCCGCCTCCCCCGACCACCCCCACCCCCACCCCTCTCTACGATCCCGATTACAGTCCTCCCCTCCAATTAACACCGGGCCGAGCCGTATGCATTCCGCGATGCGGGGCACGTTCTATTCGCCTCGCTCCCGTGAAATCAGCAAACAGGCGCAAAATAAAAAGAGACGGGGAGAGTTTGGACAGGCTGGGCCCGGAATTGCAGTCTAAAATCCCATGGACAAATGCCGCACGGCATTATCCTCGATAGCGTTGCGGGCCTGCCTAATCCATGACACCTATTACATCTATAACGGGTATGAAGTGCGGCCGGGCCGTACCGAGGTGCCGCTGTAGGGCGACGGCCGACCCCTGCTCGTGCCCGAGGTGTCCGTCGTCGCGGACGTGCCGGAGGGCAGCGCGGGGGAGAGGCTCGGGGCGGCGGAGGAGCTGGAGGGCGTCGGGCCGGGTGGCAGGGCGCTGGAGGATCCGGAGGGGCAGTGCTCGTGGTACAGGTCCTCGGAGGGCGGCGGCCACTGGCGCTCGCAGGCGTCGCAGCAGGTGGCCAGTGGCAGGCGCAGTACGGACAGCAGGAACGAGATCGGCACCAGGAAGAAGATGAGCACGTTGATCAGGAAGAGCACGTCCCTGGGCACGCGAGCACAAGGAGGCACGGTCACGCGCGCTTTTCGCGAAATATGAAAACAAGAATTGCTGTAGTAGTAGTAGTGCGGCTATCTGCCGATGAGTTACACATCTTTAACTTCGGCCAGATTAACAGTGCTCTTGGCCTGTTGCTATGTATGGCAACGCGTATACGCTATCAGCTGTGCCATATTCGATATGCTGTCACCAAATCTCGTGTTATCGTGTCAACACGCTATCAGCGATGCCTTACTTGGTAATAGTATCACCAAAACTAGCTTAGTCTGATTAAGCTGCACTCTGATAGGTGGGGTGTATGTTGCAAACGATACATCGTAAAAGTTTCTATTTTTCTGTCGTTTCGGCTTATGGCGTTTTCCAGGTCAATTAATATAATTAATACGCCCATTTACCGCCTCTTTTGCCAGTGTCTCTCAGACCGCGAAAGTCAACGGTCAAAGTTAGTCGGTCACTTCTTACTCCGCAAGTTTGGTTTGCAACAGACTTGACTGTTTCAGCCTGATTAAACGCGAGCGAAGGGGGCGGGGGGAAGCGGGGTGGGGGCGGGAGCGCCAACAATCGGCAATCAACGGAAGGGCCAGGCGGGCCAGGCCCGGCCGGGTCCCCGGGCATACAGGACTGACCTGCGGTGCGCCACGGGGCCCACCAGAATGAAGCCCTTCCTGTTGCAGCGCGCCATGAACCGGTCCCACCAGCTGGCGGCCTCCTCCTCCTGCAGGTCGTCGATGTCGGTGAGAAGCTCCCAGGCGGCCAGGGCGAAGCGCTCCGTCTGCCAGTACTGCACGCCGTCCCAGCGCAGGCCCATGGCGCCCTTGGCGAGGCCTGTCGGGGCAGCGGGGAGGGGTTGTAAGGGAGCCGCGCCGCGGTCCGACGCAACGCGCCCCGCCCCCGACCCCAGCCGACCCGCAGCGAGGAGGAGCATGAGGATCACGGCCGTGATCTGCGAGATGATGTAGCCCGCCTCGGACATGACCCGGTGCACCGGAGCGGGCGGGGCGGGGCGGGGCGGGGCGGGGCGGGGCGCACAACGATTACCGGCGTTGCGCCATCAGACGTGAAACACTCCTCTACTGAGGCGATCGGGGGAGAGGGGGAGAATGAGCGAGTGATAGAGAGAGCGAGCGCGCGAGCGAAAGGCGTCGGCGAGAATGAGGCATTATTGGCAGGCGGCTCGTTATTCTCACTGGTCTGGGCCGGCGCCGGCGCTGTGTTGTTATCGGCAGAGTGCTATTGGCAGGCGGCACGCCGGCAGGCAGCGCAGCGCAGCGGCGCCCTTCCTCATCCCCTCCCCGCGCTGTTTTGTAATGTTGTTACCACGGGTCAAGTGAGGCCCTTCCCACTTCGCTGCTCCCCGCTCTTCCCCTCTCACCCGAATAGTAAAAGTAATAATGTCGTCATGCAGACCTGGGGGCTCCCCGCCGCCCCACTGGAGCTGCACGGAGTGGAGAACGCTCAATGTGAATGTGAAGTGAACGGGCGTGTCAGAGAAACAATAAAAACCGCGCAGATATAAAATTTATCCTGATAAATGGTTTATTCTGATCTTGTTGAGTGCAGTTCGTCCAACAGGGTCACGGATGGCGCAGGGGACCGGCGCGGCGGCGCGACCTCCCGCTCCCGGATCTCCCCCCTCGTCAGTCCTCCGCGGCGTAGCGGTCAATGTCCTCAAGCGAGGGGAACCATCCCCAGCTCAACAAGTCCTCGATCAGGCCCTCGTACTCCTTGACCAGACTTGCTGTCGGCCGGAGCAGGGACGGTGCGGAGCCGGCGTCGGTCTTGGTCCGGTCGGCGATGCCGCTGCGGATCTCGTCGACAACGCTGTCATCCACCGTCATCACGCCGTAGAAGATCGGCATCATGCACAGCGTAGGCACCGCCAGGCGCCGCAGCTGCTCCTGGAGCAGGACAAGAAGGGGAGGGGTAAGCAGGGTGCGAGCGCCCGGCAAGCCACGGCAAGCAGGACAAGCTCGTCGTGTGTAGCCGGTGCGACAACACGCATCAGTGTTGCGGGTCTGCCTACTCCAGGGAGCCATGGCGCCTTACGGACCAGCACACTTGTGTTTTTGCGGGCAACCGGCGCATATATGAAACTACAGTTTTACCTGCAGTATGTCCCAAGAGAAAATTTCCTCGGGGTGCTTGCAGCCGGCGGTCCGCAAAGTTTCATGAATCGTCTCGACGTAGCCTCGTAGCAGGGAGTCCCAGTGCTTGTCACGTGTCGCCTTCTCCGTGTTGCAGAACATCAGCGCCGTCAGATCTTGCCCGACCATCCGATAGGCTGCGGCCTGCAAGTCGTACAGTTTGCACGCCTCCACCTTGCCGTTCTGGAACAAGAGGAGAGTGCTCAAGAGTTAGTCTGAAGTTCTGCGAGGCAAACTGATTCGCAGCCCCACTCATTTTGGCCTAAAGGGCATTACTGGCGCAAAACCCACGCAAACATTATGCCCCGCGTATGAGCTGCCCTTCAGACGTTAGTGAAAGTTCCTTAGTTACCTTATCATACTTGAAGGCCATGTTGTTGACGTGGCAGTCCCCGTGGATAATAGTGCAGCCTCGGCCGTCCTTGGGCGGCTGCGGCCACATTATTTGCGGGAAGCTTGTCATAAAGACGTCGCAGAGCTTTTTAAGTACGGTGCGCACCTCGCTACCTTCTGGATACCGATCCTTGACAAGTCCTGCAAGGCGGGCACGGTCGACATCACGACAAGGTTGGCCAAACCGCAGAAAAAGTTTAAGTAGTGAAATACACTTACCAGGCAGTGTAGGAACAGGTTGGAGGAAGGGCTTCATCACATGGAAAACTTCGGGATTGCGGGTCAGGTCAGGAAGGTTGTCCTTGAGGGTCTTGAAGAGGTCGGGGCGGAGCCGCTCCAGGGCCATGGCCGAGCCGTGATGCTTGCCGATCTGCTCCAGCGCGAGCCGGAGGTGGTCCGCGTCCAGGGGCTTAGTCCTGTCTGCCATCACGAAGCCCGCGGGCTTGAAGTCTTCAAACGCGAGACAGTACGGGTGTGCACCTTTCACGTTCGAGAAGTAGCACTTCGGCCAGGGCAGCGGGTCCCGAAGCTGGGCGAGCTCCTTCACCGCGGGGATGAGCGTCTCGTAAATGAGAGCCTCCACACTGAACAGATGCGCCATCATGGCCTCCATGCCCTCCCTGGAAATCTTCACCATGACGCAAAGGTCGGAGGGGCCGGCGGACTCCTGCGGGGCAGACAGACGGAGGACACGACCTGTACGTTAACGCATTTCGCAGGATGCGGTTCTAAAGTCCAGGGCCTGACCTACCTCATCCCGTATGACACAGCGAAACAGCGTGCTCATGAAGCCATCGCGGTTGCCGGACCCGGAAGTCACGTGGAAACTGGAGCACACAGCAGAAAAACAGCAATGGTTATAGAGACTAGTTCGATAGATTTGGGCGGCCAGTCTGAACCCGCCCCCGCAGTACAGTGTTCTCGCCATGTGTGCTCACCGCGGCGTTTTGAATCCGTGCTTGGAGGCTATGTCGAGGAGGGCGTTGTTCACGACGTCGGGCACGTCCACCAAGGTCCCGTGCTCCGCCATGACTGCTCGCTAAACCGACCGCGATGACGCGCGACGGCGAACTAGTGGCGCTGCGCGCCGTCCCCACTGCTGGCTCTTCTCCGCTCTTAACTCGCGGCCCGCCGCAATTGTGAGTGGTGCCACGTGTCGAGCGTGGGAGTGGGGGAAGAGCGAAAGATACGCGCTCCCGGCTCGTCACCCGCACCCGCAGCATGCCAAGCCAAACATGGGCATTCCGCACCATGCTCCCGCATTGCCTTGCGGAGGATAAGTAAATCGCCTGTATCATCGTCTTACAGCGGCGAGAGGTCGAGGTCACGGCTCCAGAGGATCCGATAGAGCCATAGCACAGCGCGCCGAACGGCATTTTTTTTTTTTTTTTGTAATCTCGCGGCAGCAGGGCCGGGTGAGGCGTTTCCCAACTTCGCTGCTCCCCGCTCTTCCCCTCTCACCCGGATAGTAAAAATAATAATGTCGTCGTGCCGACCTGGGTCCCCGCCGCCCAACTGGAGTAGGGTGTCTTTGAATGAATAACGGTGTTGCGGGTTTGCCTACCTAATACGCCTGTAAGGCGCCATGGCCCCTGCAGCTCTGGTGAATATGCAATCCCGCAATACTGTTACGCTTTAAAGAAACACCCTGTACATACGCACGGTCTGCAGCACGCTGCACGGAGTGGAGAACTCTCAATGTGAATGTAAAGTGAACGGGGCGTGTCAGAGAAAAAATCACAACCGCGCAGATAAAAAATTTATCCTGATAAATGGTTTATTCTGATCATATTGAGTGCAGTTCGTCCAACAGGGTCACGGATGGCGCAGGGAACCGGCGCGGCGCGGCGGCGCGACCTCTCGCTCCCGGATCTCTCCCCTCGTCAGTCCTCCGCGGCGAAGCGGTCGATGTCCTCAAGCGAGGGGAACAAGCCCCACCTCAACAAGTCCTCGATCAGGCCCTCGTACTCCTTGACCAGACTCGCTGTCGGCCGGAGTAGGGCCGTGGCGGGGTTGGCGTCGGTCTTGGTCGAGTCGGCGAAGCCGCTGCGGACCTCGTCGATCACTTTGTCATCCGCCGTCGCCAGGCCGCCGGCGATCGGCATCATGCACAGCGGGGTCACCGCCAGGCGCCGCAGCTGCTCCTAGAGAGGGACATGAAGGGATTCTGCATGATGATGGAACCCCAATACCCCCTAGGCCTGCGAAAAGGGCGGGAGGTGTGGCCATCCTGAAGGGGGAGTTTAGCAGGAGGCGAGCGGCCGGCCCTACACGCCCTACCCAATGCAGCAGACAAGTTTGTCGTGTGTAGCAAGTGTCCGGGAAAACATGCATCAGTGTTGCGGGTCTGCCTACTCCCGGGGGCCATGGCGCCTTACGGACCCGCACACTGTTGTGTTTTTGCGGGCACCCGGCGCATATATGAAACTACAGTTTTACCTGCAGTATGTCCCAAGAGAAAATGTCTTCGGGGTGCTTGCAGCCGGCGGTACGCAAAGTTTCCTGAATCGTCTCGACGTAGCCTCGCATCAGGGAGTCCCAGTGCTTGTCACGTAGCACCTTCGACGTACTGCAGAACATCACGTACATTAGGTCTTGCCCGGCCATCCGGTAGCTTGTGCACTGTAAGTCGTACAGCTTGCACGCCTCCACCTTGCCGTTCTGGAACAAAGGCAGAGGGCAAAAGAGTTATTCTAAGGTTTCTGTGAGGCGAACTGATTAGCAGCCCCACTCATTTTGGCCTGAGGGGCATTACTCACGCAAAACCCTCGCAAACATTATGCCCCGTATGGGCTGCCCTTCAGACATTAGTGAAAGTTCCGCCCGATCCGTTCCGGCGATCCCCCCCCCCCCCTGTTTACAGGACCTTCCGCGCCTGTCCTTATCTACCTTATCATACTTGAAGGCCATATTGTTGATGTGGCAGTCCCCGTGGATGAAAGTGCAGCCCCGGCCATCCTTTGGCGGCTGCGGCCACATTATCTTCTGGGCGTTTATCATCACCACGTCGCAGAGCTTCTTAAGTACGGTGTGCACCTCGCTACCTTCTGGATACCGATCCTTGACAAGTCCTACAAGGCGGGCATGGTCGACATCACGACAAGGTTGGCCAAACCGCAGTAAAAGTTAAAGTAGTGAATTCACTTACCAGGCACTTCAGCAACGGGTTGCATAAACTTCTGCATCATATTGAGAAGTTCGGGTTTGCGGGCCAGGTCAGGTAGCTTGTCCCTGATAGTCTTGAAGAGGTCGGGGCGAAGCCGCTCCAGGGCCATGGCCGAGCCGTGATACTTGCCGATCTGCTCCAGCGCGAGCCGGAGGTGGTCCACGTCCACGCTCTTGTTCCTTTCTACCATCACGAAGCCCGCGGGCTTGAAGTCTTCCAACAAGAGACAGTACGGGTGCGCACCCTTCACGTTCGAGAAGTAGCATTTCGGCCAGGGCAGCGGGTCCCGAAGCTGGGCGACCTCCTTCAGCGCGGGAATGAGCGTCTCGTACGTGATACCCTCCACGCTGAACAGATACGCCATTACCTCCTCCATGTCCTCCCTGGAGATCTTCACCATGAGGCTCAGGTCGGTGGGGCCGGCGGGCTCCTGCGGGGCAGACAGTCAGACGGAGTCCACGATCTGTACGTCAACGCATTTCGCAGGATGCGGTTCTGAAGTCCAGGGCCTTGACCTACCTCATCCCGTATGACACAGCGATACATCGTGCTCATGAAGCCATTTTGAGACCAGGGAGTCACGTGGAAACTGGAGCACACAGCAGAAAAACAACAATGGTTATGGACTAGTTCGATAGAATTGGGAGGCCAGTCTGCCCCCGCCGCCGCAGTACAGTGTTCTCGCCATGTGTGCTCACCGCGGCGTTTTGAATCCGTGCTTGGAGGCTATGTCGAGGAGGGCGTTGTTCACGACGTCGGGCACGTCCACCAAGGTCCCGTCCTCCGCCATGACTGCTAGCCAAACCGTCCGCGGTGACGCGCGACGACGAACTGCTGGCCCACTGCTGGCACTTCGCTTTTCACTTGCGGCCCTAGCATTTGTTTGTAGGGCCGCGTGTCGAGCGTGGGAGTGGGGGAAGTGCGAAAGATAACTACGCGCGCCCGGCTCGTCACCCGCAGCATGCCAAGCCAAACATGGGCATTCCGCATGGGCATTCCGCATGGGCATTCCGCATGGGCATGCCTTGCGGAAGATAACGTTACCTTTCAGTGGAAACCGCTTGGTTTTTCGAGCCGTTCTGAAAACCGCTTATCTTTCCAAGCCGTTCCAAAAACCGCTTATCTTTTCGGGGAGCTCGGAAAGATAAGCGGTTTTTGGAACGGCTTGGAAAGAGAAGCGGTTTTCAGAATGGCTCGAAAAAACAAGCGGTTTCCACTGTAAGGTATCGATAAGTAAATCGACTGTTTCATCGTCTTAAAGCGGCGAGAGGTCGAGGTCGCGACTCCAGAGGACCCGATAGAGCCATAGCACAGCGCGCCGAACGGCATTTTTCTTGTAATCTCGCGGCAGCAGGAGCAGGGCCGGCCCGGTGTTCTTTGTTTGTTTTTCTCTTCCGCCAGCGGGCGGCGGCGCGGCGGCTCGGAGGCGCCGCGCGGCCCCGCGGCAGGTAATAACACGTTGTCCAGCAGCAGCAGCAGCGCGGCGCTCCAGGCGCGAGGCTACAGGCCGCGGCGCGGGACTGGCAGGACAGCCGGATACAGAGCGTGCTCCCGCCCCGCCCCTCCCCGCCCCGCTGCCCGCGCCCGTCTCTTTCCGGTCTGCTAACTGCCGCGCCGCTGCTACTGCCGTCGTTGCCTACAGTCGTGCCAACATTCAAATCGTTTCGGAAATTATTCCAGCGGCGGCGCTGCGCGCTGCGGGCACTGCGGGGCGGGGCGGCGCGGGGCGGGCTCAGGGCCTGGACCTGGACGGTGCACCGCATCAACGCTGAGCTATCTCCGAGTTCGGATCTGGCCGCGCTGCCTTAGCGGTGCAGGGCTGTAAGCCAGGCCGAGGCGTGACCGCACCGCGCTCCCGCGCTCGCGGATAAAGACGAGAGGAAAGGAGAAAGAACGCGTCTGTCGATGACCGCGACGCGACGCTTCTGAAAGATCAAATCTCTGCGCAACGTTTCAATAAAGAAAAGATGTAAAAAAAATCCCTAGAGCCTTCCTCCGCACGACAGGGGCTTCCCTTAAACTCTGGCGCCGCTGTCCTGACAGTGTTGCATGCGCCGCCAGCCTCAAGTCATGTCGGCGCGCATTCCGTCTTGTTGCATCGGCATTTCGCTGTTCATGGAAACCGCAGGCTGGGGCGGCGCACGGACTAAGCAAGTCGAGAGCCGGCATGCAGGGCCACTCCGGCCCGGCGGCGCAGGCCGGGCTTCCCTTCTGGCCTGGTCGGTCCAGGGCATAGTGGGAGTATTAAACAGCCGGAGCCAAGCGATCGGGTTTGACCCCCCACCCCCTCCTCTCCCCTGCCCTACAGCCGTGTGGTTGCGGCTTGCAGCCGCCCGCGCGCCGCAGCACACAGATTGCCGATCGCAAACTTAACGAGGAGGCTGTCCTGTGGGCCGGGTACCTATCTACCTAGAGGTACCCGAGCTCGGCCCGGCCGGCCGGCCGGCGGGTACCTCGCGTTAAGTACCGAGCTGGGAGAAAAAGCAAAGAAAAAGAGGGCGCGCGAGAGACTCGTGCGACTGCTATTGCCAGGCGAGCACACCCGAGCCGAGCCGGTGGACCGGAGAAAGGATGGGGGCGAGGAGGGGGGGGCAGCAGCAGGTCGTGGAATGGATTCTGATACAGACAACGGGCAGCGCTCGCGCCAAAGGGAATCGGGGCAGTACGGTCAGCGGGACCGCGTGTGTGGTGGCGGGGCGTGGCGCGGCGGGGCAGGGCGGGGCGTGGCGTGGCTCAGGTCAGAGCGGACTGGTTGCACGAGGAAAACTGGGCCAGATCTGGAAATCGATGTGAGCGAGTTCGACACGACAAGGATGGGCGAGAGGAGCAGGGGCACTTCTGCCCGAGCGGTCGCGGCGGAGATGAGAGTGCATGCCCCAGAGACGCGTCGCCCCCCTAAGTAATAAGATCATTTGTCCGCAATTACCGCCGCTCGATTACTTCCACTTGTCTCCACCCAATTATTCACGTGCTCAGCCTCCCCTGTGCCTGTGAGTCACCGCGGGACCGGGCCGGGCCGGGCCGGGCCACCGCCAGCAGGCCGCCGTCAGCGGCGGTATATACACCGGGGCAAAAGTGGCTCTGGGACAGTGTTGCGAACGCTCGCAAGAAGCCCATCAGCTTCTCTCTAAATTGATTCCCGCGAGTGCTGCACCCTGCTGATGCCCGCGCCGCCGCCGCGCCGCCCTTCTCTCGGACGCAGACGCAACGCAGCGAATCAGAGGGAAGATCTCGGCGGAATATAAATGAACAATTACAGGAAGGGAGCGGGCGGGCGGCCCGGCCCGGCCCGGCCCGGCCTGGCCGAGCACTAGCAGTGACGGGGACGGTACGGTACGGGCAGAGGGAAGGCCAGGCAGCAGCGCCATGGACCTATTCGCCGCGCCGTGGGCAGCGCACCCAGAGCGGGGGCTCATGGGCTTCAGGACCTCGTGGAAAGGGGTCGGCTCTGGCACTGTGCGTGCAGCAGCAGCAGACTTCTAGGTGTTCAGCAGCACGCGGAAAGCGCGGCAAAGAAATCAAAGACGAAATAAACTAGCACTCTGGGACTTGAACTTCAGCATTTAGAGTATGGAGTTCGCGCTCGAACCTCTGTGCCAAGCAGCGTACAGTGGTGTGCGGGCGAGGCCGCTGCGCACACACGTGTTCATATTTCATCCTCAGCCGCCCCTGGCTGCGATAAGTTTGTATCCAGACGCCATCCCGCCGCCGCACCCCGCCGCGAGGCTATTCCTCTAATAACAGCCGCCGCGCCGCCGCAGCAGCGCTCCCAGCGGCGGAGGCGGGAGGTGGGGAGGAGAGACCAGACCAGAGAGACCAGAGGCCAGGCGCACCTCCTCGACGACGCCCGGCCCGGCCCGGCCCGCATCCCCGCCTCTCCGCCTCTCGCCTTGGGGCCTTGGCCGCGAGCCGAGCTCGCCCGCGCCCCACTCCACTCCGCGCCAGACCTCGCCACAACAAGTATTCGGGCACGGTAGAAGAATCGAATTCCTTTACCCACCGATACAGGGACATTGGCAGCATGTTTTCCAATCTCATCCAGATTTTGTCTATCCCCGCATTTATTCACGTTGTGCTGTATACACACGTAAGATGATGGGCACGCTCAACGGGTGTGTGAGTTTATTCCTTTCACGTCACCAGCTTTTGTGGACACTGCGCCAATATTCTTTTGAAACTGCCGCCGAAATTCCTCACTGATCGACCCAGAAGACTACTCAGATTCTTGCAGGCTGCAGGGCGGGGCGTGCGTCGTACAGGCAGGTCCACAGGCATGACAGCAACGCCCCGCGCCCAGCCCCGCCCCGCCTCTCTCCTCCGCCGCCCCGCCCCGCACCGCCCCGCCTCTCTCCTCCGCCCCGCCCCGCCCCGCCCCGCGCCCGCTCCGCCGCAGAAGAGCGGGCGAGCCGCCGCCGGCTGAAGCCGCCGCGCCACGCCACGCCGCACCGCCTGCCAGCCGGCTGGTTGCTTGTTGTTTGGTTCAGTCCGTGCGAGCGAGAGGTTAGGCTGCAGCCGCAGCAGCCGCTCTCAGCTGCGTCGCCCCGCCCCGCGCGGCGCAACGTGCTCCTCGCGTGCTGCTCGCGTGCGTCCGCTGACAGTCGTGTCGAGCCGCGTGTGTTTTTTGGTGCGTGTACCTGCGTCGTGTGTCTGTCCGTCTGTGTGTGTCTGTGTGTCTGGCGCCCGTGCACAGTGGTCCTTCCCCAGTGTGTCCAGCTGATAGTGTGTAGTGTACACTGCCCCCCCCCCCTCCTCCTCTCCATGGTGCTCACCTTGCTCTTGGCCTCGGCCGGCCGGGCCGCACCGCTCGCCGCGATTGGATATGCTCGCCGCCATCGTCTTCCATCGCCTTGACGCCCAAGGACGGCGTGACTATGTGACGGCAGGACGCTGCCGTGACGACGCCAACCTGGCGCCCAGCTGGGCAGGAGCGCGCC
Organism: Frankliniella intonsa; assembly: GCA_033675135.1. Lineage (NCBI taxonomy): Eukaryota > Metazoa > Arthropoda > Insecta > Thysanoptera > Thripidae > Frankliniella > Frankliniella intonsa. Next base: position 8,424,922 of record CM066249.1, on the reverse strand, counting down.
GTCCTCGACAGGTAGGTAGGCCAACCTGGCGTCGCCGAGGAGGTGCGCGCCGCGCCGACGACTTGCGCGTCGCGTCAGCTGAGACGTCAGCAGGACTGGTTCCACCGCGCACAGCGTTTTAGTGTTGGGATCTCTCTCGCTCCGAGTGCAACAAGCAGGGAAGGAAATGCGTCGACGCTCTTCGCAATCTCTCTGCTCAGGTCAGCTGACGGGTGTATGTAATTGTCCAACCTATCTTTGACCGAGCTGGCGATTTACCCGAAGTCTAGAAAAGCGCTATCTGATCTGGATTTCGTCCGATCATGTTTACACGGTTAATTTGGGCGTAAAACAAATCTGGACGTCGAAGCAACTGGATTTTCCGAGTCGCCACCAGTTAGGTTATGATGTTACAGTCATCCCAGCAGACGATCCGCTTAATTCTTGTGATATTTGGAGAGCCCCCCCCCCCCCCCCCTCCCCCGCCGTCCTGACCTGACCAGGCTCAGTAACAGCTTTCAGATCTGCAAAATTCGTCAAAACTTATACAATAATAATTCAAGAAAAAGCCACTTTTCCGCCACGTTAGCTGCTTTCATTTCCTAAATGGCAGGAAGCACATCTGCTATCCGAAATTTTTAATCAGCAACGAGTGTGGTTAGGTTAGATTGAAGTTGGCAGCCCTGCAGTAACTGTTGCAGATACAGTTTTAAATGGACAGCGCTTAGTGTCGCATTGTCTCGTTCGGTACGGCGTTTTAATTCGTTTTCGTGGTTTGAACAAAACTTTTAGCATCTGTACAAAGTATCGGCGTGAACAGAAGTTATTCAAGTAGTGTCAGATTAGACTATTCTTTGGCAAAAGTCATAAATCGGGACTGTGTGTGATCTCAAGATGGCCCACATCATGCCGCCGGTAACCTATGTCAGCTGCCATTTTGTAGAACGTTGAGTGGATGAACGTCTCCGGGGGACTCTGTTGGTAAGTGTTTTACCTCGACGGTCTTGTTCAATGTTAGTCGGACTAAATCCAGGTCAGACGGCGCTTTTTCGGATTTTCGGGGGAAACGCCAGGTCGAACAGAGATAGGTCGGACAATCCAGCTGCCCGGCCCGGCCCGGCCCGGCCCTCCATGTAAGCCGACTTTCTGTCGGCCGGTCGGCCGGCTGGCTGCTGGAGAAGGGGGCACGGCACTAAAGAGGTCGGTCAGCAGGGCGCGCGGCGCGCTCGTGTAATTACGCCTTATGTCTTCTTCGCGTCGTTTGCGGCCGCAGTGCAGCGCGGCGCCGTCCCGCCCTGCCCCGCCCCGTCCGCCTCGGAGCGAGCGAGCGTCGCGGCGGCGACGAGAAAGTCACCGGACAGGACAGGACAAGCCTTCCGTGGCGGCCAGGCGCGGCGGCGTCCCCTCCAGGTCCCCCACGTGTCCGTGGCGCTCGGGGGAGGGGGGGGGGGCACGGCCACGGCCACCACTATCATCATTACTTTCAAAGCCGATTGAAAAGAACTGCTGCTCCTGTCGGGAGGTCCGCGGCCGGGCCCCTCCGCTCCGCTGTCCGGAGGTGTTGGGCAGCGGCTCCCGCACCTCCCGCCCTAAGCCTCGCGCCCTTGACACCTTGAAGAAACAAAAAGTCCAACTGCCTCGGTGTGCCCCCCGTCCCGTCCCGGCCTGGCTCGGCTCGGTCCGGCCCGGCGCGGCCAGGAGGTTCTCGCCGGCCTTTTAAACGCCAAGTCATGTTGACGGTGCCGTGGCCCTGCGCCTCGCCTGCGGGCTCCGCGGCCCTTGGCCCCGCCCGCCGCGCCGCGCCGCGCCGCTCCAGGAGGGACGTCCCAACTCGTAAATACTTTGTGCACTCGCCTCGCCTCGCCTCGCGCTCTGCCAGGGACTGACGGCCTGCCTCCCGCTGTCAGAGCGGCAAGGTGCGGCCCGCTGGGCTTACCCCGTGGCCTCCCTGTGCGTGTCCGTAACCTTCCCTCCCCCTCCCCCCAACACTACACATTTGAATATTCCCGCGTAAAACGTGCCGCCGGCGCGGCACGGCGCCCCGCCTGTATTCCCGCCGCAACGCCGAGTGCGCGCGCAAAGCGCTCGTGGCGTGTAAGTGAGCGGAGCCATTTATAGACTGCGCCCCGCCCCGCCCCGCCCCCTTTCTCTTATAACTCCAGACATGACCAGATTGTTCTCGTTGGCGTGGCCGGGCGTGGCGCGGCGCGGCGGTGGTTCGTGGGTGGGTTGCTTGTACAAGTGTGGTGTGTCCTGGTGTCCGTCATCCTGGACCCGGGCCTCGCTGCTCTATGGGGGGTCCATTCCGAAGGCGTTGGGCCCTGCTGGTCGGCCCCGCCCCTGCCCGGCCGACCGGCCGCTGTTCTAGCCATGTGGGTGTGTGTGTACATACCCGGCCAAAAAGATCAGTCTGCTTCTGACCGACGCCTGCGGGGCTGGGCAGCAGGGTGGTGCTTATTGTCTGTACAAGGCGAGAAGCAAGACTATTTCGAGCTATTAGTAAGTATAGCACCACACCCCAGGCCCTGACCCCGCCGCCCCCACCACGCACCCCGCTCCTAAATCGTAACCACGTGAAAGGAAGACCCTCCTGCGCTCTGCAGACCGGAAGTCGGAAGTCCCCCCCCCCCCCCGCCGGCCCCTCTCCCTGTGGCCCAAGCCACGCGGCTCCAATTTAACGCCGAGGCGCTATTACTGCACGTTAACTAGAGACGGATTTGGCGGACGGGCGGGCCGGGCGTGAGAGAGCGCGCGAGAGAGCCTGGCAAAGCTCGTTAATATGCACGTCGGGGGCGTGATTACAAGTCCGTGTGCTTCTGTCATTGTGCTCGCTAACGAGAGAGACAGAGAGAGAGGGGAGGGGAGAGAAGGAGAGAGAGAGACGCGACATCGCAACCTCCTATTGAAGGACCTCCTCCAGGATGACGGTGCCGCTGCTCGCGTTGGCGCCCGCTGCGATGAGGAGGCGGATAGGGGGAGGAGTGAGAGGGGGGGGGGGGGGCGCTGGGGCCCTGGAGCCCCCCGTTTTGGCGCCTCGTCTAGCAGCGCCACGCCACGCCCCGCCGCGCGCTGTGTGAGCCAGCCCGGCCCGGCGCGCCGCGCCACGGTGCAGTAGGGGGTCGACTATTTCTGTGATGACATGCGGACGCACTGTACCGCCATCGCGGGCCATTGCGGTTGCGCGTGCGTGCGTGCGTGCGTGCGTGCGTGCGTGCGGGCGTGCGTGCGTGCGTGCGGACGTCTGCCGCCGGCGGGGTTTGAATATCCCGCGCCACGCGCTTTCCCCCGTGGCGTGCATGCGTGGCGCCGCACTTGCTTTGGTGACATGCGGACCGTATCCGGTCGCCAGACAGGGGGTGGGGGGGGGAGGGGGGGGTATTGCTTGGGTTATAACGGAGCCGGTGCGGAACGCGGGCGGCAAATGAACTTCCCTCGCTGCTGCTGCACGCCGCGGCGGCGTGGCCCGGCGTGCCGGGTACCTAATTCGGTCTGACGTCGTGGTCCGGGACCCGCCGCGCCGCGCCGCGCCCCGCCCCGCCGCGCCCCGCCGCACCCCGCCACGCCGCGCTCGCACTCATCATCTGTGAAAATAAGAATAATAACAGTGCATGAGGAAAGCGGTGCAGTGGCGCCGCCCCCACCGCCATCTCGCGCTGCTCCTTTGCTCGGACGGCAAGCGCGGCACTTGCTTTCAAATTGAAAGAAGAAGGATAAAAAGAACAAGGAGTGAGTTTCCCCGTCGCGGTGCGCATGCAAGTGGCACACATATATTCCGCGCGTGCTGAATGCGCGGCTCGGCTCGGCTCGAGAGCTTGCTAGTCCTGCGGCGGCGGTGGATTCCAGATTTATAGTGGACGGATACAAAAGGGCTGACGGGCGGTCGTCGCGACGCCAAACGGGACTGCACGCCGCGCCGCCGCAAGCTCAGTGAGGGCCGGGGAGGGGGCGGGGAAGCAGGTCGACATTTTCAGCAGATTGTACGTTATTATCATCAGCTTGAAATGTCGTAAAGTTAGAGTTTTAACGCCGGTAAGGTGCGCTTAAGGTGCTTAAAGTTAAGGTGCACTAGAGGTAAAGGTGCGCTTAAGCGGGTAAGGCTCTTAAGGTTACGGCGCGCTTGGGGTAAGGGCGCGGTAAAATGTTAGTTTCGTTTTCAGTTAGGGCGCTAAACTTTAAGGCGCTAAATTTTCAAAGCGTCCATAAATGATGCGATTTCTTTGCAACGTGCCCAGCGTTTGAGAGGAATTTCCTTGCGAGAAATCTTACAGTGCCCCTCGCCTCGCCACGCCACTCAGTCAGCTTTACTCGCAGTGATGACTTACTAGACTGGATGATGCAGTGTGGTTGTGCCGCGGCGAAGCGGGGCGGGGCCTGGTGGACGCAGTTCAGCCACCCTCACTTGATCAGGACGGGGACGCGTCTTCCTGCCGTCAAGTAGACCCTCTTCTCCGCCCGCCCCCTCCTCCTCCTCCCGTCGCTAGAGTCGGACGGACTGGGATCGGTTCCTTTCATGGTGATGGACCCGACCCTGCTGCTGCTGCTGGCCTGACCGACCGGGCGGCATCGCAGACTAGTTCCGCTGCTCCGTCTTTCGTGTTTTGTGTCGATCTTTTTTTGTAGTGTACGTGTAGCGTGCCACCACTGCTCGGTGCCACTGGGTCGCAGCGCGCGACGGACAAGAAAGTCTGCGGCTGAATCCAGTGCGATCGCGCACTACTTTCCCAGTCGCGGCGCGGAGGGCACGACGCAAAGCCCACAAGGCATGCGCGGAAGCGGGCGCGCTGCAGAGAAAGAGAGAGAGACAGAGAGAGAGAGTGTGTGAGAGAGCGCCTGAGAGTAGGAGCGATAAACTGCTTCCGGGTTTGAATCTAAACTGGGGCCGATACTACCCGCAGGCCGGGCAGTGTTAGAGAGAAATACGAAAAAAAGAAAATTGGCGAGAGGGATGGGGTGCCGAGGATGAGAAATCGCGAAATCGGAGGGGATATAAGAAGGAGTAAACTGGTTGCCGAAGGAGAACCCTTGTTGAAGTTGAAGGAGGGAAAACTCCTGAGGCGGGCCGGGCGGGGCTTGGAACGTTTTAACAGAAATGCGAGTGGCTGTGCGGAGGCGTGTCGGGGGAGGGGAGGGGAGGGGCGGGGGTAGTTGGGTGGGTGTCTCGGAGTGGCAATCGAATCGCCGATGGGTCCGACGTAGCCTTCTGGTATCTAGGGTACTGGAGCGGCTGGAGGGAAGAGCAGCTCCCGCTCCCCGGCAGCCTGGCCCCGCCCGGGCTGGTATTGATGATAGACGTTTTGCATAAACATGCCGTAGACAGGTCTCGAACCGAATCCCTAATGCACTGCAGGCAGGGGCTGCCTGCCTGCCTGCCTGCAGAGAATAGAATACGAGTTCCATTGCCACTGACCTCTGGTCGCGTCTCGCTCGCCTGCTGCTATCTCACGTCCGTCTTAATTGTCTTTCCGCACACATAGGTCAGGTCGGCTCGGCGACAGCTGCCCGTCTGATTAACGGAACTCTGAGAGTCGGGCCGGGCCAGGCGCCCTTATGCACGCCTGGCTGCTGGCTAACCTGAGGCGCTAGTAGTGAAGATTCACCCTGAGCCAAAGTACAACCCACGAACCAGGGCCCCTGGAGAGAACAGACTTTTTCCAAAATACTCGTTGTCGGTGACTTATTGAACGCAGCCTACTTGAGCTGGGCCTGCTGCTCTACGGCCCACTGGAGCCCAGAGCGACGATGCTCTCTCCCTTATATCTCACATTTTGCTGATAGCTGAATGGGCATTGTGGCGCGCCTCCACGCTGTGCTGCGCCGAGGCCCGCTGCGACCCGCCCGCGCCACGCCGCGCCGCGCCACAGGCTCCCCTCGCTGTTGCCGGCGAAGGAGAAAACTTACTGTCCCCTTTACTGCCTTTTGCCGTAATGAGAGTGGCCTGGCTGCCGCTGCGTTAGGCCCCGCGCGACCCCGCCCCGCCCCGCCCCGCCTCAAGCGCACTACAACTACACGGTGCAGAAAGACACGCGGTCAAAAGGAAATATAAAACTACTTGTGTGGCGCGGGTACACAGGCTTTCAATGTGCACGACGTGGCGAGGAGCGCGACAGTTTCTCGTCGCCGCCGCACCGCGCCCGCTGCCGCTGATGACAGCCCCCGCGTTTGTCCTGTTAAAACCCCTCCCTTCGCGCTCTGGTGTGGGAGGCACAAGTCACTCGGAAACAAAAGGCGCGCTCGGCTCGGCTCGGCTCGGCCCGGGACCGGAGGGGACCGCAGCAGCAGCAGTCCGTTTTTGCATCGCGATGGCAAATGTATTGAGTCGTCGCGGTGGATGGGAATGGAGAGAGGGAGTTGGAGGGGAAGGGGGCTGATGGCCTTGTGAGCATCGCAGAGCGGCAGCATCGGGAATCCGTAAATCAGCAGCGAGCAGAAGAAGCGTCGCGTCGGGCCGAGCGCGCGCGCCGCGAGACGGACGGACGGACGGACGGACGGACGGCCGCGCTTCTGTGTATTCGCGTTCGGAATGGGATCTCTGTCTCCATATATGCAGTCGTTGGGGAGGTGACGCCGATGGCGGGGTGGGGCGGGGCAGGCGGCTGGGTCGATGCGTTCCGTACGCCATGATTGCCTGCCTCAAAGGATGAGTGACACCCGCATGCTACGCTTGCATCGTGGGACGTTCGGCCCATTGAAGATTCCGCCCGGCCTCGCCTGTACACTGCCAATAACCTCACGCCTAGAATCGACCGGCGGGGGACGTGGCGGGGCGAGCGACGCACACACGCACAGCATGACAAAGGAAATGAAACGAAGACAGGGAATAAAGGCTGTGGCGAAGGCGGAGAACGCTTAGTTGTATAGGTTTGCTAGAGAGTCTTCTGGTGGGGGAGAGGGAGAAGAGTGGTGTATTGGATGGTTCTGAACTTAGGTCCTACGGCTACAGAGGGCCCGGGCGGGGGCCGGTGAGGCTGCTCACGAGAGGAAACAAGGTCACTACAGCGCTCTCCTCTCTGTTTGCTGCAGGTGGCGCGGCGCTGCTATGCTCAGGCGCCGTCTCGACCATGATGGACACCGCCGTGCAGCCCGCGTGGGGGCGCGGGCCCCCCTCCAAGCCCCCGGGCCCTGGCCCCGGCCCCAGCCCCGCGGCCCTGTTCCGCAGGCCGCCGGGCACGGGCGGCGGCCGCCTCCTCAACGGCGGCGCCCGGGTGTCACCCGGCAGGACGTCCCCCGGCCGCCGGCTGTCGGCGGCCGCGTCCCTGCCCCTCCTCCTCCAGGACCCCGATGAGGAGGAGGACGACGACGCGCCCAGCCTCAGCAACATCCTGGACGCCGTGCCCGGCCTCGAGGTGGCCGACGACGAGGGCGCCCTGGACGTCGTGGCGCCGTCGCCGCGGCCCCGGCGGCCGCCCACGCCGCCGCCGCGCACCACGCCGCTGAGGACGCTGACGCCGACGGCGCCGTCCTCGCCGCCGCTGACGCCCACCACGCCGACGACGCCGACGTACTCCTCGCGCAGCGACCTGTACTACTGCAAGCCGTGGCCGGCGCTGGACGAGCGGCCCGGGCTGCGGCGCACCTCGCCCCGCCGGCCGCGCCCGCAGCCGCAGCCGCGCCTCGAGGCGCTGCCGCCGCCGCCGCGGCTGCCCGACCACTTCGACGAGAAGCAGTACCTGGAGAACAGGCAGCTGCGCCGCCGCTCGTGCCACCAGCTCGAGGACGGACCGTCGCCGCTGCAGCAGTGGAGCAGCTTCCTGGACAAGCAGCCCATGCCCGTGCCGACGCCGCGCGCCCGCGTGCCGCCGGGCCGCAGCCAGAGCCTGCGCACGCCGCGGCCTCCGCCCTACGTCCTGCGACAGGTGAGTCACCAAACACCAAAGTTCCAAGTCGACCGGGATTCTTTGATCTTTCTTTGATCGAAGTTCATTGATGTTTGTACATTAAGACTCTAAAAGCTGTTTCCCCTCGGCGTCTCCCGCCGACAGACTTGAGGTGTAAATTACGGGGCTGTCTGACGGATGTGAACGCGACAACAGCCGGCCACAGATTGTCGCTTCTTTTGTCTCGGCGGTCCTCTTTCCCTCCCGCTCGTCACTTAGCCCCCCCCCCCCTTTTTACTACAACGCTACATGGTAATGTGGGAATCTCGCGCTCTGCGATCAAACACAAATTGCTGCTGTCTCGCATCATTGTGACGCTAAGTCGTGTTTGCGTAATGCTATGCCCCGAAGTGAAGACAAGGCAAACTCGGTAGACGTACCTTCTCGCCCCGCCTGGCCCAACCCGCTGGATGTGGAGCAAAGGGGAGGGGAGAGGCGTGGGCGGGGGCGGGGGCTCCCGGGGCGCTGGTACTCCCCGAGGACGCGATGCAGTCGACCGCTTTCCCGACGACGTTAGAAGCACCTGGGCCTCCTCCTGCCCTTCCTCCCTCTCCTCGTCCTCCTCGCCCTTCGCCCTTCCCTCCTCGTGTATATGCGAACCTCTTGCCTGAGTGTGAGTGTAGTCTTATTTCGCGGGGATTCCTTTGCCTCTTCTCCAAACCCACTCGGCTCTAGTCTCTGCCTCCTGCTACTTCTTCACCACACGACGCCGTCTAAATTCAGCACTTGCAGGAAGAGGTTGGCTCAGGATCCCATTTGGCGGGGCCCTTGATATTGGCGAGATATTCCACTGCTATGATCAGGATTGGTTAGGTTTTCTCTCCCCTCCCCCCTTCCCCTTTGCCTTTTCTTCTTAGTGCATATCCTTCTCCACGCCGCGACCGGGCGGGCGTCTTGCCAGGGACGCCCGGGGGGGGGGGGGGGGGGGGACGACTCGACATCCAGGAGGAGGAGAGAGGGAGAGAGATTCATACCCTAGCTCGTCCAGTACCTGGGCGTCTCCACTCCTACCAACCCCTCCCTCTCCCACGACTGCGACCGTAGTGGTACTACTGTTTGTGGAGTGTTTGTGTTGGTGCGCATTCTGCGATCCATGAATCTCCGAGTTAGCGTGGCACGAGACCCTCGTGTTTGTTCCCGCCATACCGGAATGGGCCCGCGTCTGGTAATCCCGTGTAATTACTGCTGCCACCACCTAGCCCAGCAATCATAGGTGACCACGTCTTCTTAAAGGATTTGCTCAATTTCATTGATTTTGCAGTAAGCAGAATTTGCACTCGAAATCGACGTCCGGTGCACAGTCACAGTGTTTCAGGCGCCCGTGGACGTGTCGAGGTAGCAGGGTATCGCCCACAGCGCGGCAGTCCCCCCGGCCCGGCCCGGCCTACTGGAGGGTCTGATACAGGGACCTTCCATTATTCGGGCCGGCTAGCTTCCCCCCTCCACCCGCCCTCCTCCTTTACCCACGCCACTTTGGCCATAGGCGACACCACCCGCGTAAGTTATCGCTTTTGAGCGCGCAGTGTAGCTCTATGGCGTTAGCACCAGCCGGAGCTGAGAGCTGCTCTACAAATCAAACGCGATGCCGGCGTGTGTGACAACCAATCACTTTGAGCGAGCCGAAAATAAGTGAGGGCGAGTAATGGCCGCCCGTGTGTGTGTTTGCGTGTGTGTGCGCGCGCGCGCGCGATGGTCAAGGAAAGAGAGAATTAACGGCACAAGTTCGCCGGTAAATCGTTTTATAAATGTAGCAACGTGGAAGAGCGGACGTCGTGAATACTGCATGTGTCCGACACACTTGTGGCATCGCGTCCCGTGTGACGGAGCGCACAAAATCCTTCACCAGAATTCAGCCATGCGTTGGTGCTCCATTACTTCCTGCCTCTGTCGGTCGGAGCGACCCCCACTCTCGGCCCTGGACTTGCATGCTCAGCCGCCACGCCGCTCCCCGCCCCGGCAAGGCATATTTAGCTACCGCGTACGGCACACAGCGCCTAGATGGCGCCCAAGCCGCTGCCACACCCAGTATTCGCTCCTAGACATTGCCATCCAAGAGCTGAGATTTTGCCGCCACGGTCAGGGCGGGACTTAGCCCGCAGGCTGTTTTTCTCTCAGATCTTTTAGTTAATTGTAATGGGAAACCGATACTTTGGATTCCCACTGTATTTATTTCTATGCGACATCTCATTGTAAAGTTCAAAGGAAGCGAAATGGGAGCGCAAGATTTTTATTTCACTGAATAAAAGTCGCGTCCAACCGGCTGGTTGCGCGTGATTGGCGAAAGCAGTAGACCCTCCGTCTTTTGGCTCAATTAAATATCGCCTGGCCTTGACAGTGTGTGTCATTGCCAGCAATAACGATGGTCTCTCGTTCTCTCTCCCTCCCTCCCTCCCTCCCTCCCTCTCTCTGGCGCTACAGCGGAGCAGGCCTGGTGTTTCCCGAGTCCGCCCTCTCGTACATAAATATAGCAGATCTCATTTGGTGCTCAGTGGCCATAAGGTCTGGTTTGTATAACCACAAAAAAAAAAAAGCATTTTAACTACGTAACTTGGATCTACTTTACAGTGCTATATATTATAATAATTATATATAATAACCGTATACGGGTTACGAATATCGAGTGCAGAGGTGGTTGTACTATTCGTGTTACTTTTCTCGCGTGTTAACGCTGCGCTCAACACTTGTTGAACACTTTGTGATTAGTGTGCTTTGGTCCGGACGGCAGGGCGTGGCGTGGCGTGGAGTCTCTCGTGGCCTACGCCTCACGCCTCTCTGTGTGGTCGGTTAGGCGGGGCGGGGCTCGCCGTTGGCGTGGCAGTGTGGTGTGAGGAGTCCTCGGACGGGCCGCTGTCAGAAGGACGCGCGGCGAGAAATACCACGCCTTGTTATCCGTTAAAATATCGTGACGGTTCGTTATTCGTTTGTCAGCCGGGCCGGGCATGGGTCTGTGTTCGGACCTCCCTGTCAAGTGTGTTGCAGTTCGCCGTCACGATGGGAGTGCCCGGCCCGGCCCGCCGCGCAACTCAGCAGGGCCTTGGCGTAGCGTGGCGTCGTGGCAGTTCACCCTGAACAGTGGAACAGCCCTGATGAAACAGTAGTGCGAATGTGGAAATTATTCCCTCAGTTTCATGTATAAGACAATTTAGGGAATGCAACTTGGTGTTGCGCAGAGCTATCGGATATTTTTTATCACGTGATCCGGGACGCTTCTGCCTGGCCCTGGCCTGGCGGTGTGGGCCGGCGGGACGGGCCGTGGGCCTGCTGGCCGAGCCGCTCTCCTACACTTCACGTGTGCTAACGCGTCTCATATTTCACAGGCGCTCGGACGGGCGGACGGACGCACGGACGCTCAGCCCCCCCGCATAATGCTGGACTTGATTGACGCGCGCTGTGCGGCCGTGTCATTACTTTGGAGCTCTTTTTTAAATTTATTTTATTTTTTATGCCACACCAGCCAAATAATGTTGCGTGTTTTGCTGTAATACGCGGCTTTGCATCTGCTCACTCACTTGCCCGGCCCGGCCCGAAGCGTACGCAAGCTGGAAAGTGCTCGCATGATTTTTATGGGCCCTACTAATTTTTTTTCGAATTGAGGACTTCTCAGTCGTAAAATAACATCCTACTCGTCGGCATTTTTTTCCTTTCCAGCGCCGTTGAAATCTTTTTTGTTTTGTTTTCTGTACGCCCGAATTTGCACAACGTTTTGCGCTCTTGCCGAGTCTAGCCTGTCATGCCACCGTTGCGGAGGACATGGCGTGGCTCTGCTCAGCGATCAGCCAGGAGCAGTCTTTGTCAATAATTCCGTTTCCCCCGGAGCGCTGGCCGGCTAGACCGCGTGGGGGAGGGGGGGGGGGGGACGAGCAGGGGCAGGGGGAGCCGTGCAGTTTATTTAGAAGCCTTCACTCACTTGACGTCCGCCTCGCCTGGGCAGCTCGGTCCAGCCCACAGCTTCCTCACCCGGCCCCGCCCCGCACGGCCCCGCCCCGCCCTGCCCTACCCCGCCCTGCCCTACCCCGCTCACCCTACCCCGCCGCACACTCGGACCCGGCGCCACCGACCGCTGTCCGCTAAAAACATCGAGACTCCCTTTCACCGGACGGCGCCCTCTGCTCCGCCCGAAAAGGAAAAAAAAGAAAATAAACGTACGAGGAAAAAACCTATATTAAATGAAAATAGAATAAAAACTGGAGCAGCAATGTTGCGATATGGATTATCTTTAACGACTTGAAGCTCGGCTTCCAGGTAGATCTTGCACACCAAAAGTCAAAAACGTGTCCTGTTTCGCTAGCCTGTTTTCTCGGTACTTGTTCCACGTTATTCCGCACCCTTTACCATTTGTTCCCGACCCCCGCCCCCAGCGCACCTACCCCACTGACGCCTCTTGTCTCCATCAGCCGCAGAAGTAATTGATGGCGAGCTATCGGCTATGACCGGCATTCGCCAGAGCAGGGGCGTAGCCGAGCCGAGCGGAGCGAGAGAGAATAAATGGGCGAGGGCTGATCTCTCTGCGCTCTACTCTCTCTCTCTCTCTCTCTCTCTCTCTCTCTCTCTCTCTCTCTCTCTCTCTCTCTCTCTCTCTCTCTCTCTCTCTCTCTCTCTCTCTCCCAGTCACTGCTACGCCCATGCTCGGCTCTGCTCGCTCGAGCCATCCATTCTTTTGAAACCAATGTGTGGGGTTGAATTCAGCTGGTGCCGCTGGCGCTGGTGAGTGGGGCAGGGTGGCCTGCGCGGCCCGGCCCCACCCCACCCTCCTGTGGTGGCCGCTGCTCCGCTGCCGGTGGCCTGCAGGCGCGGTCACCGGCCACCACTATTCGTCACTTTGTGTTAGGAGAGCCCCCGTCCGCCACGGGGTGCGGTGCGGGCCGCCTGGCCCGTCCCTCTCTCTCTCTCTCTCTCTCTCTCTCTCTCTCTCTCTCTCTCTCTCTCTCTCTCTCTCTCTCTCTCTCTCTCCTCACCCAACCTTCCACTCCCGCACCCTCACCCATAGCTACTGACCTCATAAAGAGCCGAGCCCTGCCGTTTTTATATTTTTACTTTCTCTTACCAGCAAAAGAACAGCGCATTACTTTAAGTAATTATATCTCTTTAAATTGTTTCTTATGGGCTCTTCTCTCCCTCTCCTCTCCTCTCCTCTCCTCTCCCTTATGTTTCTAATCGCCGCCGCGACGCTGGCCCGGCGCCGTGCGCTGCGCCTGCGCCCCTCCTGGCGCCCAGATTAGGACTGCCCGCCTGCAGGCCGGTGTTGTTCTTTTGTATCCGTGTGGTGGGCATCCTGGACTAAAACGAGCATGGAGGGAGGAACGGGGAGAGCGAGTGCGAGGGTAGAGGAGGAGGGAGAGAGGGAATGGGAAAAAAAACCCTACAGCCGGTCTGGTGGGCTGCTCACCAAATACATGCAAATGTTATTCGCTGATGGTCCCGCATTGCCACAGCAGAGGAGGGGTAGTTAGGTCCGGGCAGGCCAGGCCAGGCCGGCCCAGCTCCACGTTAGCAAACGCCCATGCCTGCACTTGGGAGTGCCTTCTGCCTCTTCCCGCCCCGCCCCGCCCCGCCCCGCCCCTGCATGCCTTCTCGTTAACCCCGTGTGTGTTTGTTATACACCGGCGATAGAGTGTTTGCACTCTGCAGCACAGCGTCCGCCCCGCCGCCCTGCTACATGCGCGCGCGGCCGCGTGACGCGACGCGACGCGCCCCTCTCCTACAAGACGTCGTCCTTTCTCCTCCAACCCGACTTGCGCTTGTGCTAGTCTAGTCTCATCCTCGTCGTATGGTTCTCAAGTAAATGTATCGCTGCACAGGGGTTGCTGGTGCGTGCGCTGGGCAGGGCGGTGGAGTCCCGTACCGTACCACTGCACTGCGGTGCCGAGCCGCGTCATGCGCTCCGGATGGCTGATCTGTGTGTGCGATTTTAATCGCCCGACATTAAAACTGAGCAGAGCGACCGGAACGAGCGCCATCTAACGCTCCGGTTTGTGTGCCCGGGGGTGGGGGGAGTGGTGTATGGACGGGCGTATAGCACCCCGCTCTCGCCCCCCTCTCTCTCTCTCTCTCTCTCTCTCTCTCTCTCTCTCTCTCTCTCTCTCTGGCTCGCTCGCTCTCTCGCTCTCGTACTCGTCTCTCTCCCCTCTCACTTTAAGGCTTATTTGCGATCGTCCTGCATGGCCTATTGGCTGCCAGGGAGCGGCCCTGTTTTGCATATGGACGGGCGTTGTGCTCTAAAGGGCCTAGAGGCGAGCCCGTCCCGCCCCCCCCCCCTCCCTCCAAAGGACTTGCAACCCCGAGGGGTCCCCGGGAGAGCTGAAACACACAAAGGGGTCCTTTGTACACTCACCACGCCTTGCACGACTGTTGTGATTTTCCCTCTTCAAAATTTTATTTAAATTAATCAAGCGTTTTAATATGGCACACAGGCTTTCGCGGCCGGTTGATTGTATTTTTTTTTTTTTTTAATATTATGGGTCATGTCATAAAGCGGTCGTAGAGTGGCAGAAGCCTGCGCGTTCCCCGTAGCAACAGCTACTGGAACTCAGATGTCTAACTCCACTCTCTCGCTGCTCTCCTCTCCGCCTCTAAATGGGCTTCTCCGTTCCTAGGCATCGCTCTGCCTTGCCAACGCCCTCTCCCCTCTCTCTCTCTCTCTCTCTCTCTCTCTCTCTCTCTCTCTCTCTCTCTCTCACTTGTTCTCTTGTTATTCCTGTATTTATACACAACCTGCGTGCCACCGCGATATGGCCGCAGGTGAGGCGGAGAGAGCGTCCTGCTCGGCCTGAGTCCTCCGCGCTGTCTGGGCCCCGCGCTGGGGAGGCCGCCGCGCGGAGCCCGGTGTTGTGCGGGTGGCCTACCCGCCCGTCTGCGGGCGCTCGCCGCTCCGCCCGTGCTCAGCTCCGCGTCAAGCACGCACCGCCCAGTGCCGATCAAAATTTATAGGTTTAGAAAAGTTCTTGGCCAGTACAAATTTTGGCGAGCTGATATTGGACACTCTTGCACACTCTTGTAGGTGTGCGGAAATTTATTCACACACTGGTTATCCCTAGAATTATTTCCTTGGAACGTTGTGTGTTTGGTTTCGCTGTCAGAGTCTGCTACCCGACGAGGGAAAGTCGTGTGACACTAATTCTGGCCGCGCGCGGGCGTATTATGTCTTACAGCAGCAACTGGCTTATGCCGTGCTGCTGCCTGCTCGACTTGTTGAAAATCTCTGACGTTGAGGGCGGGTCGTCCGGGCCGGGCCGGGGCAACTTTAGACCGTTGTTGTCGGTCGCGAGTGTCTAGCAGCCGAACACAAGGACGGGCGCGCGCGACTCGACAAAGGCACCCTGCCTGCACCGCGCGGGCGCGCCCCGCCCCGCCCCGCCCCGCCCCGCCCCGCCTCAGCAGGGACTAAAGCCCCGCCGAGCCACGGGATTTAGAGCGGTGCAGCGACTGGGAGGAAGAGGGATTTATTGAAATTGCCGCAATCGGGTTTAGTCGTCGTGGAGGTCAGGGCGCCGTTGCGGGGCGGGGCGGAGCGGGGCGCAGAGTTTGTCTCGAGTTTGAGAGACGGCGCGGCGGCGCCAAGGTGACCCCCACCCCTCCTCCCCGCCCCCCGGTGGGGTTATTTTCCAGCGGAGTAGCGGGGCGTTGAGGACACTCCTCGCCTTGTTGGCAGCTTTGACTTTGAAGGCCTCCGCAGGAAAGCAAAAAGAAATGCGAATAGGTTCAAGATGCGGCGTAGTTCGTTTTGAATTCGTTAAGCGAATGTCTTGAAGAGTTTAAACATTTTTTCTAAAGGCACTCGGCTGTCTGCCATTTCTCTCAGGAGGAGGAGCTGCCTTGTCACTAAACGCCACTCCCACTGCCTTCCGACCCGACACCGGCTAGTAGGTCAAGCGCCGCACGAGCTGCGGCGGCTTGCAGTGCAGCGATAGAGGGGAGGGAGGGAGGGAGGGAGGGAGGGAGTGAGGGAGGGAGGAAGGGAGGGAGGGAGGTCCGAAGGGGTTCGGGCCGAGCAGGGCGCGTATGCAGGGACATGAGTCTGCCGGTAATGGGGGGAGCAGGGAGGAGGCGATGGGCGCGGAGCCACCTACCCGTCAAACACACGTCTATTTGGCACGGGGTCCAACCCACCCTGTCAGCCCCGCCCCGCCCCGCCCCGCCCCGCCCCGCCCCGGCCTGTTCGCTCGGTCCTTTGGACGGGTCCTTGCCCCGCCACCATCGCCATCCCCTGACTGTCCTCGTAACGGCCTCGCCTTGTCCCGCAGGCAGGCAGCCCCGCGCCCTGGCCTCGGCTCTGAGCTGGGCTGAGGAGCTGCGCTAACGCCGCGGTCACACTGTCCGGCCCGGGTCCTTGGCCGCCAGGAATAATCCACCTATTAACTTTGTTGAACGTCCCCTGTTCCCTCGAGAGCGTTGTGAGCAAGAAGAGGAGAGAGAGGGGTGCGAGGGCTGAGAGAGAGAGAGATGGGGGAAAGGCTGAACGTGAGCAAGAGCGTGAGACAGAGAGAGACAGGGAGAGCCTCCGGGGCGCCTTCGCAGCGCCGCGCCGGCGAAAAGAAAGAGAGAAATGGCCGCAGCCGGCCCGGGCCGGCCGCTATCTGAGTCGAGTCGTCTGCGCGACCCAAGGCGAGCTCGGGTGCGGGCGGGGCGCGGGCAGCGGCCATCAACAGCAGAGAAGCACAGGGGATGTGGTGCCGCGCTGGGCCCTGTGGGGCCGGCCCGGCCCAACCGCTAGCTGATGTCGAGTTGCTCCTTGTTGTTTTCCATTTTCCGGGTGACTAGGCGCGTGTCCGTTTCCGCGCCCCGGGGCGTGGCGGGGCGTGCGGCGCGGCGGAGGGGTGTATGACGGACCGTGACGCCCGCCCCGCCCCGCCCCCGCCGGAGTTTGTTCGAGAGCTCGCGTTGATTACGGGCCCAAGCCCAAGCATCATGCTCAGTACCACCGCGGAATAAAACGATAATGAAAATCCTATCTGCGGTATAATGGTTGCTGCAGTATGCATGCCTCTCCACCCGCCATACATGCAGTTGTTTTTTTTTTTGGTCCCCGCCGATTTTTTTTTTCTGCGGCGAGTGTCCCACTGCGATGTCATTGCGCCATCTGTAAGAGGGGGAAAAAAAAGATGTAGCGTCCAGCCAGCCAGCCAGCAGGCGGCGTAGAGTGGACACGCACAGCAGCGTGCCATGCTGCCGCTCGGGCTGCTTCTTGTGCATCAGCTGCTGCTGGAGCACGCGATGCCCCCCACCCCACCGCGCCCCGCCCCGCCCCGCCCCGCCCTCGCTTGCCCCGAGGTCCGCGTAGATTGTCCCCGGGGGAGTGAGCAGGGCGCCGAGCGCCCTTGCATACTTCATTCCATTCTTCTCCTGCTGGGCCGGGACGGGACGTCCTGCTGCTCCTGCTGCAAGGTAGGACACCCCGCAGGACGATAGGACCCTCCCGGTTTTTCTCATGGCTCCTTTACCGGCCTCATTTTCACGTCCTTTTTCCCGCGTACTTTGCTTTTGCAGCCCGCTCGGATCGGCGCCGCCGTAGCTGGTCCTCTGTTATGAAGCTACGACCCAAAGATTAAAAACTTGATTCTGTTTCGCTCACGTGTTTTCCCGGCACCTCTTCTACGTTGTTACGTACCCACAATTTTTTAAACATTTTTGCACTTAATGAGACCAATTAAACGCGAGTGCAAAACCCTATAGAGAAGCAACGCCCTTGTTTTCTCATGACGTTGTCGCAACCATAGGGGCGTGTGGAATAATTTGTGCGTTTTCTCCCTTAAATGCAAAGCATTTGTTTCGCCCATGCTGGCTGGCGGAGCGGGTCCCGGCCGCACACCACGACGCACTGTGGCGCGGCGCGCGCGACGCCCGCCTCGCCTCGCCCGGGCCAGACATCTTCCTTTCCATTTAAATTTGAACCGCAAGATTTCCACTTTATTAAACCATTCTTGCCCCGATCATAAATTCCCCCTTGCCGGCTGTTCTCGTTGCGCGCGGAGCGTGCGGGGCGGGGCGGGGCGGGGCGGGGCGGGGCGGGCTGGGGCGTGCCGCCGCATTGAGACCGTGGTGCGGCGTCTGGGTAGGGCTGGCGGCGCTGGCCCTGTTCTGTACGCTCTCCAGGGCCATCACTCTGATGGCCAATCGCTTGTGTCAGCCGTGATAAAGGACTGTATAGCAGCCAGATATTTTGCCCTCCATTTTCAATGTTTAGTTAGACTTGGAAATTTCGTGAGACTATCGTATGGTCACATTATTTGAGAAAAGCAGTTTGCGTTGAATATAACATGTTTGGATTTCTTGTGCCATGCCTCCCCGCCCCTTCAATACCTTCCGCATGACTTTACTGCGCTCCTCGGAAGGCTTAACGAGGCTTGTCGGACTGATGGGACCATTGAATGGCCGGGGCCGGGCTGGAGGTGTGTTGCGGCCACGGAAACTGATAGGCCGGGCGCCAGGGTCTCCTGGCCCGCCCCACCCCTCTCCGGCGCGGCCGCGCGCAGGGACCACAACCCTATTAAAACTTCTTCAATCTCTTGAGTCGGGGGCTTTTGGACCGACTCCCGCAGCGCGTCTCCGATTGAAAAAAAATATTTCGCCCATTGGGGTTACCGGGGCGGGGACGACAGAGCGTGAGAGAGAAATAGACGAGGGGGATGGGGTGGGAAAGGAGGAGGAAAAGTGAACCACAGAGAAAGGGACTTACCATTCTCCAAACAAACTGTTACTGCGTTATGTTAATTTCAACGAGTTTTTGTCTCCCCTGGTTCTTCCTGTCAGAACCGCACCGGCCACTCCAGCTCAGCCACGCCTCGCCAACCGCCTCCACCGCCCGGCCGCTGGCCACTTAGCCAGGGGGGTACCCATGGTACTCCCTTTCAATTGGGTTACGTAATGCATCAGCTACTCCAGAAACCGCATAAGCTCCCACAACTAACGTATGACAACCATAGCTAAAATTAGCTAGCTTGAAAATGTTGACCGAGTGAGTACGCAAGCTATTCTAGCTGTTAGTCAGCCTGCTTAACTCAGATACTTTTTTCTTCGAAAGCCCACCCTCGTGTCTGTTGTGCTGGCGGCGCCGTCCTGCCGGTGCCGGTGCCGGGCCGGGGTGGGGCTCTCGGAAAGCGCCTTCGCGTGACGCGCTCGCCGCGCTTCTTGTCCTGCTCGTTTCAAACAGGCGCCAGCAGCTCAAGTTCCAGAGGAACGTGGAGTGGCGCTGCGCTGGAGAGAAGTTGTTGTCCAGCGAGGCATGCCGCGCCGCGCCGCGCCACGCGGCCCCGGGGTTGTAGTGGTTGGTGTCGACCGGACTTGACCCGTGCTCAGCCGGCACTGCCAAATTGGCGCGTGTCAGTCTCGGCGCGAGCCGCCCCGCCCCGGAACGGAACTGGACTAACTGTACTTACATCGCCGGAAGAGCCCTCCGACTGGGTCCTGTCCTGTCCCTGTCCCAGACCTGTCCCTCTAGAGGGGGGTACAAGTCTGCTTGCTGTGGAGGGCCGGTGCGGGGCGGGGCGGGGCGGGGCGGGGCATGCATTAGGAATGAGATTATCAAACAAGCGCGTGCCCTGGCTAGCGCCCTCCAGCTCCTCGGGCGTTTCTCTTCTGCTCAATCCCGTCGAGCTGTCCGCTTTTGGCTGGACGAGGCGGTCCCTCCCCCGCCTGTCCGTCTGTCTCTTTGTGTGCTTGCGCGCCTGACCCCTGGCCGGACTGGACTGCACTACCGTCCGCCCCCAGCCCAGTATGTCTCTCGTCTCGCGGACTCGCCCACCACTGTCCCTTCTCATCTGTATATATATATATATGCGGCCTCAGGTGCGCGGAGCTCAAGTCTCGTTAAGTAGGAGAGCGTAGAAATCCTTTTCAATGTGAGAAAATCAGTGACGATATCCGAGTGAAGCGTGAAGACATTCTGAGCCGTCGGCTGTCGGGGGTGCTTTGCATCCCTTAAGTTGTCACACCTGCACACGCGCCAGTGGCCCCAGCGCAGCGTCTCCCGCCGCCCCTTATAAGGGAGGCGCAAGTTCGCAAACAAGTAGTTGTGACAACGGGAGTTGGATTTGCAGAAGTCAGAGAATCGCTAAGTAACAAGGAACTTCGGGCGCTCCGCCCTGGCAACCCGGACCATCGCTCCACGCTACGCCCGCCGCGCCCCGCCCCGCCCCGCCTCATCTCGCTTACTGTAAACACCTTTCAGCCACCCCCACAGACCTACTCGCTCGTCCAGGCTGCTCGCGGCCCAAGGGGTTACCATTTCTCACCAGGAAGGGGAAATTAAATAAAATGCTTGGTGAAACCGTGTCTACTAACGTCTACTAACGCAGTAGAGCGCGGCGTGCTAATTAAAGGACGATTCAAGCTTGTGATACCTCGCGACGTCCCTCGCGCTGCCCGCCCGCCGCGCCCGGGGCCGGCCGGGCCCTCCTATTGTGCTGCCCATACACCCAGCCATGCCGGCGCGCTCCCCCGGGGGGTGGGGTGGGGTGGGGGGCCGCGGGTGGGTGGTGGGGGGCCGCTGGACCCTCAGCCTCCCCCGGCCCGGCCCGGCCCGGCACCGCTCAGTCGCTCGGGGGGAGCTCGCGGTGGTGGTTGTCTGCGCCCTCGCCGTACCGTGCGACCCGCTCCGCGCTCCGCTCGTGCCCCGCCGTGCGCCAGCCGGCGCCACCGCACGGCCCAGCGAGGACACTGCGTGCGTGCGTGCGCGCGTGCGTGAGGGGGAGGAGAACCCTTGTTGCCGGCCCGATCGGCTTCGCGCGCGCGTGTGTGTGTGTGCGTGTGTCAACGTGCTTGTGCGCCCTCCGTGGTTGTATAGCCAGCCGGTGCGTATGTGTTTGTCAAGCTGCTGTGAGTGTGTTTACAGGCGAGTCGCGGCCGTGCCGAGGGAGTGCGTGTGGATGCCCCCCTTACCCTCTCCTCCTCCCCCCTCTCCCTTGTTCTGGAGTGTATAGGCTTTGGTCCAGGTTAGAATGTCAGTCTGGGAGATTATCTACTCTGGTAAAATAAATATGGGACAATGAATGGTTTCTTTTAGAGCCGTTCAAGCATTAAATGTCTTTACAAAAAGTCTTTATTCTCATATTTTTTTTTTCTTTGGCACGCACACTTTACACACGAACACCCTGCTTCGTTTTCTTACACATGTCAGTCGACCATTACATTGCAAAGCCTTTTAAAAAGGTATTAAATCTTTATCACCTGCAAGAGGCAGTGAGTGCAGGTGCAGGTGTCCGGTGGCGAGACCCAGTTTACGGCTCCCTGAGCCCCCCCCCCCCTCCCCAGCTCGCCCCTTAGCTCATCGTCCGGCGCGGGGAATATCGCCGAGTCAGACGGGACGTCAGCCAGCCAGCAGCCAGCTATTGAAAGGCGCGCTGTGCAAACACTGGCGGTGAATCTCTCATATCTGAGACGCTCTGGGGCCGGTCATTAGAAAGGGGGATGAGAGAAAGAGAGGAGAAAGAGAGAGAGAGAGAGAGATAGGGGATTAGAAACGGGTCATAAAAATAATGGAAAGTGCGAGCTCTGCCGGATTATCGTCTGTAATTGCGGATAAAAGCAGACGGGCGCGCCGCGGGGGTTGAGGGGTGGGGGTGGCTCTCGGCAGAGGGATGACCGATCGTCCTTCTCTCCGAGCCCTTCGCCCCGCCCCGCCCCGCCACGCTCACGCGTTACGTGGTATACACAGCATCTTGCGAGAGCTTCAGCTTCTTCGTGCTGGTGTGCAAGTAGTTGCTTTCTGCCTCCGCGGCCTGCCGATCATATTCATCGCATCGAGCCCCATTATTCCGTATGGCGGGAGGGTAGACTGCTCCGTGCGACAGAGCGCTTGGTTCCGAAATTACTCCATTGTAATGCGAATCAATACGGCCTCAAAAACTTCTCAAAGTGCAGGCGTTTCGATCTCGAAGTTTGCCAGTCGCGGCGGGGCGGGGGCGAGGCTGGGCCAGGCGCACAGCACAGCGTTGGCGGTGGCTATGGAGGGCTGGCGGCAGGCGGGGCGGCGCGGGCCTGGTTCGGCCCGTCATGCCGACTGATTTCTCGGGGCGGCATTCGGTGCCTTTCTTCCTCATTCGCTCTCTCTCTCTCTCTCTCTCTCTCTCTCTCTCTCTCTCTCTCTCTCTCTCTCTCTCTCTCTCTCTCTCTCTCTCTCTCTCTCTCTCTCTGCCCCTCTTTCTCTCTCTTCCTTCTGGAAAGCCTCTCCTCGCTGACTTGTGCTGGAACCTGGTGGTGGTGGTGCTCGCTTGCCTACCTCTCAGGAGTGACATACTTCTCCGAAACTTTTTATTCTTTACCCCCTGTGGCTAGCCACATCTCTCTCTCCATCCCTCTCTTCATTCTCCCTCTGCGTGTCTTACTCTGTCTCTCCCGCCATGTGGCATGGGGTAGGTAGGTAGGTGGGAGGGTGGGGCGGGGTTGAAAACTGCTACCGAGGACCCTGTTGTAGCGCGGCGCGGAGGAAGCACTCTGCAAGCAGGTCCCCCCCCCCCCCCCCCCTCGTCGCCCTAAACTCCTTTTCTTTTTGCTCATTTAGGGGTGAATTAATCCCGCTGCCGGCGCCGTTTACGGTAATTACTCTGGTCGATACTCCCTGCCCGCGCCCGCCCGCGCGCCTCGGAAAGGTTCATAGTTTTGCGCTGATCTGGCGGACTGTATATAACGCGAAATCCCACGGGTAGGTATGGGGCCGGGCCGGGCCGGGTCGGGCCGGACGGGGGGAGGCCTGAGCGGCGCGGCGCGGAGGCCTCGCTGTGGGCCAGCGCGGTCGTTTGCCACGCTGTCACCGCCCCCATCCACCCCACCACCCCCACCCCCAGGCCAGAGCGGGGAGGCTGGGCCGGGCGCGGCCGGGGCGGGCACAACATTAGGAGGCCTGTGTGTGTTAAAAGGATGCACACCTCTCCAGAAAACAAAAGGGTGCGAAAGTCGGCCGCCCCTGCCCGCCCCGCCCCGCCCTGCCCTGTACTGTACTGCCCTGTGTGCCCCCCTTTCGCCTTGTTTCTTTGCGCTTTTGTCCCCTGCGCTCCACTTCTACCCCCCTCCCCCGTCCCTCCTCTTCGTATTCCTCATCCATTGTTACGTACGTATCGCGCGCCTTTGTGGCGAGGGATATGAGGGCTAGGCTGCGCCGGCCGGAGGGAGTTGGGCCTGAATGGGGAGAAGGTGAAATTGCTGGCGTCTGTTTGGCAGGCGGCCTCCCCTTCCTGCTGAGAGCCCCGCGAAATGAGACGAGCCCCCTGTACGTCATTGACTGCGCGTGAAGTGGACTGCCGGTTCAGTAAATCAGCACACTTGTAAGCGGTCCCAATTAGCGAAACAACCGGTCCGTTTCGTGTTGCGAAAGGTCGCGGCCATGTCCGCCGTAATGTTGCTGCGCAGGTGTTTCCAAGGGTGTTTCTCACATCTGTTGTTCCGAGCTGCGATAGGGGTTGGCAAATGACTCGTACAACGTCGAATTTTGTAGTTTCACATTTAAATAATTTAAAGAAAACTACATACGCACTGTTTTTTTCCTGGAATTTTTTCCGGTGCGTACCCTTACCCCTGTATACCGCGGGGGCGGCGGTCGGCGTGGCCAGCCAATCCGTGCCCTCACGACCCTCCCTTCACAATTCGATTCCGGTTGCCGTCGCGAGGTTTACAGCCCTTGTTTACCTTGGCCATAACCCCCCGCGCACTCGGCCCCGCCACGCCCCGCCACGCCCCGCCACGCCCCTCCGCCACCTCTCCCAGCAGTGCGCACACACCCTAGCGTGAAGCCCCCGCGCGGATCTCGTCTGGCTGCGCCCTGGCTATGCTATCGGGATGCTGCTTTTTCTCACTGGGAAAAGTTTTTACATACATTTTTTTGTTTGTTTCTGACGTTGGTGATTTTGCCAGCGCGGAGTATGGATCGGAATCGTTTCTTCCTCTATGCCAGACACAGCATTATTACATTAAACAAATAAAAATGTGCATAGTCGGGTGGACTGCAGACATGACGTGCGATCCACCCCACACTTGACGTGGACGTGTTTTCGCTACGTTTGAGGGGGTGGGGCCGGGGGCGATGGTGTGCCGTCATGTTTAGTCCGCAGGACCGGGCGTTGTGTGTGTGAATGCTCACTTGATGCCGTGCTCTCTCTCCCCCTCTCTCCCCCTTTCTCTCTCCCTCCCGCATACCCTCCTCGCGTCCGGTCGCTGCCGGGCGGGGTGGGGCTCATTGGGAGTCCCTACAAGCCCCCCGTGTTTCCTCCCCATATACCCTGAAGGGTGTTGCCTCTACTCTGCTCTGCACTGCAAAGCGACGCGCCGCGCCGCACCGCCAGCATAGCAGGTCATATTCTCCGGGGCGGGGCGGGGCGGGGTGGGGCGTGCTTACAGAGCTCCGGCGGACGCGATATTAGCACACAAATCTGCGTTACATTCAAAAACAAAAGCAGCTCGCACAACAACAGTTAAACACTGTTATAAAGAAAACACTTCGTAGCATCCTGGTTTTTCGTAAACTACTCTAAAGAAAATGCATA
Organism: Frankliniella intonsa; assembly: GCA_033675135.1. Classification (NCBI taxonomy): domain Eukaryota; kingdom Metazoa; phylum Arthropoda; class Insecta; order Thysanoptera; family Thripidae; genus Frankliniella; species Frankliniella intonsa. Next base: position 8,400,600 of record CM066249.1, on the reverse strand, counting down.
ATGCATCTGTGATCCGTTACCTAAAGGCTGCTAATTTTATTCTTTACCGACTGGCAGCGGTTTAATTCGCAGAGTGCCTCTCTCTCCAGAGTGGCTATAGGCGTGCGTGCGTTATCTCTGCGCTGTGATCAGCAGCCGTTCCGCTCCTTTTTGTCCCTTCCCCCTGTGACGCCGCGGCCGCCGTGGCGCGCGTGCCCGCCCCGCCCCGCCTCCGCCCTGCCCCGCCCCGCCCCCCCCGCCCTGCCCCGCCCCGCCCCGCCCCGCCCGCGGCACTGGCACATGCGTCCTGCTCCCCGCGAACAGAGAGTGGGGGCAGGGGGGAGGGGGAAGTAGGAGTAGAGAGAGGGCTCAAGTCGCGCTCCGGACGCCCTGGGCGTGTGATTGCGCTTCTCGCCCTCTCTTTCTCTCCTGTCTCTCTCTTTCCTCTCTCCCTCTCCCACCCCCTTCCCTGCCCCTCGCGATCTAATAACTGGCGCTTCTCCGTGTTTGCATCCAGACCGGCAGTTTGAACGCGTCGTTCCACAAGGAGCGAGAGAAAAGAAAAAGAAAATGGAATAAAGAGAAGGGAGGGGGAGGTCCTATGGGAAGGAGACGGAAGGAGACCTCAGAACAGTGTCCGGCCCGCGGCCCGGCTACCTTATACCTCTGAAGATGGTCGCCTCCGCGCCTTCATCATGACCCCTGTCGTGCTCGCTTTGCCTGCGTGGGGGTTCTTACCCCCAGCCGGTTGGCGTGGCGCGGCGTGGTGGACCTGCAAGGCGTGGGAAGACTTTTTCTCTCCGAAACATTTCTAACAAGACAACGGCAATTCTGCGCGCGCCCCGCCTCGCCGCGCCGCGGCGCGCTAGCCGACCAGGGCCAGTCAAAGGTCCTATTTATCTATTAACCGAACAAAAGGGGACGCCATCTCCGTGTTACTGGCGGGTCTGCTCTCTGGCTGTCGGGGGAGAGGCTCCGGCGGAGACTGAGAATAATGAATGTCTCTGTGGGGAGAAAGGGGGAGGAAAAAAGTTTACGAGGCGTTTACGTCATCCCCACTCCGAACGGGTAGCGCTCCACCGCCACCACCTCGCCCCTCTCGCATCACAGCAGTCTGGAATAGTCTCTGTGTTTTCCGTTTATAAAACACTGTTTGCGTATGCGATCCTCTGCCGTCGTTTGTATTTGATAAATGGGCTTCTACGTACACACACTCCATATCGTGGAATGAAATGTAATTTTCCAAAGAGGATGTTTCGAAACACACCAAGACATGCGTATACCCACCCCCCACATAAGCGCGCACACACTCATCACAGCGTGAAGGGAGAGGGTATAACTTATTTGCATAATGTGACTGTCTCCCGCTGGGCCTAAATGGTACAATGCCATTGCGATGGGCTTGGTCCCTGTTCAGCGTCACTACCCTCCCTCCGCTCGGCCTCGGCCTCGGCCCCCACCCACATGGCCTCTCTCCACACGCACAGCACGGCACGGCCTATCGCCCCCTGCCAGCCCAGCCGTCTCTCACGGGTGCGATCGTTTCAGGAGCGTTGGTCTCCGCCGGTCGCGCGGCCCCTCGGCCATGGCTGCGGCGCGCGGCCCGCGCGGCGCCCCGCTGCTGGGGCCTCCGCCCCCGGGCCGCCGCTCCCGGCGCGGCCCCCGCCGCCCCCGCTAACGCCCCCCCGGCCGCGCGCCCCGGGCCGGAGCCGGCGCCGGCGCCGCCGCCACCATGGCGATGTGCTGCGTGCAGAGCGAGCGCGTGTTCCCGGCCTCGGACTCGGACGAGGAGGCGTGCCGGGGCGGCAGTGGCGGAGGCCATGAGCTGCCGCTCGAGTCGCAGTGGGCCGAGGCCTGCTCGCACCGCCAGCAGCACGGCCACGCCGCCTTCCACACCACCTCCAGGCAGTCGCGACAGCAGCGCCAGGCGCGCTCGGCCTCGGCGCGCTCCGGCGCGCAGCAGCCCGGCCACGCGCGCCGCTCCTTCTCCTCCAGCATCGTCGCCGACCTGCGCGCCGTGGAGCAGGACTGCATCTTGGTGAGTCGGACCTCGGGTCGGTAGAGTAGAGTAGCCTGTTGTCTATTCTGTGGCCTCTCAACGCCACTAAAGGCCGGGAATGGCATGCCTAAAGACGCCAACAGTTAGGCATTCTTAAAACGAACGCCGAAATACGGCCTTGAGCACGAAAGGCCAGAATACTGGCATGCGACAAGGCGTCAGTTTACAGCGATGTTAGCGCGACAATGTCGCCAGGCCACCACAAAGGCATACTGGAGCGCCTGCGGATCGTAGGGTAGGCCGCCCGCTCCACGCGCGGGCAGGCGGGTCTGCCTACCCCGCCGGGCGCTCTGGCTCTGGCCTGCCGCTGACGGCGCCGTTAGCGTACGCGCTGGGGAGGGGAGGGGAGGGGAGGAAACTGGCAGAAGAAGCTGTTTGCAGCGCTAGCCTCGCGCTAAATACCTCGGTGCCAGCGAGGCCTGGTCGGGCCTGGTCGGGCCGGGCCGCGCCGGGCCGCGCTAGAACTCCCCGTCGAGTTTCCCCACTCTGCTTTTGTCTGCAAGTTGTCGTCGCGGTGCCACAGCCGGTAAAGGGACGGTCATTTTTCCTCCTCTGGGTTGAAGAAGCCGCCCGCACCGCGCTGCTTGCGTCTGAATTCATTTCGGGCGTGACGTGTCGGGGCGGGGCGGTGCCGGGCGGGGCGGCTAGGCGGTACCCATCGCTCAAGCCCGTCGCTGGGGAGGCAGTTTGCTCAAGTGGGACACGGCGGGGCGGGGCGGGGCGGGGCGGGCGCATCGTCCCCCAGCAGCGCCACTCTGTGGGCCCCGCCCCGTCGTCCGGGGTTTCTTTCCCTCGCCCCTTTTCCCGGCGAAGTTTTGTCTGATGTCTTTTTATCAGTCAGCCGAGCGGCGGGGGTCGTTTGGGGACTGGATGGCTGTTTGTGCTGTTGGCCTAGCACGCCCCGCCCCGCCCCGCCCCACCCTCCACGACGAGGAGCCGCAGCGGCAGTCAGTAGAACGCACCTGCCCTGCTCCCCGCGCCTAGAGTTGTTGTTTCTCCCGCGAGGGGAGATAAGACCCGCAGAGCTACCACCCGGCCCTGCCCTGCCGCACCTCCACCCCCGGGCCTCGAGCCCCGGGCCAGGCCCCGCCGTCACCCTCCACCCGACAATGCGCTACGGCGGGGATACCCTGCCTGCTGGAGAGCGACCCACCCGACCCGTCCGCGATCTCGAATTTCGCGGCCATGCTAACCTACCTCAACCCGCGACTCGGTCCCCGCGGCCCGCGTGCGGTTGATGCCGGGCGCCGCTGGTGGGCTCGCCCCTGCTGGGCCAGCGGAGTGGGCCGCGACCCTCATCTATATACCGGTTTTGGAATTATAATCCCTCTGCGGCCCATCGGCAAATCCGCACGGTAAATTGATTTCGGCGACGGGGCATTGACGAGAATGACCTTGGGAGGGGATAACGCGCCCCGTACCCGTGGCAGGGGTCGTTCCTCTCACCTTGAAACACCTCCAACCAACATGGGCATCATTCAAAGCTGGGCGAGGCGGGGCGGGGCGGGGCGCCCACCCCCGAGCCTGCTTGACCTCCCCGACAATGGTGCGTCGATGACCGCCAATTTCCGTCGCGCGCGCGCTGTCCGCTGTGGTTGCTGGTCGGGCATTGGACCCCCACCCCCACCCCCTCTCTGCCCGATAACACCATGGCCAGCCAGAGGGAGTCGTGCTCTCTTTTCTCTTTTATTCGTAAACTCGTTTTTTCTAATTTTCTTTTCTTCTGCTTGCGTATCGTGTTGCTTTGCGCGTATACTTCGCCCTTTTCTGTTTTCTTTTTCTCTTTTCAATTATTTTTGCGGGTCCGGCCGCCCGCGCCCTGCGGTGAGTGTGGTGGCGGCCCCGTGCCGGCCGGTTGGCCCGGCCCGACCCGGTCCGGCTCGTGAAGGTCGAGCTGTCCGGGCCTCTCGCGTTCATGCGACAGGTGATTCAGCTGCGGGGCAGAGCTGGCGGAGGGGTTGAAAGTTTAACGAGTGGTGTTGGTGAGGGGGCGGGGCGGTTACTGTTGGGTTTGAGGAGGTTTTGCGTTGAATGGGAGTTAGAGGCGCCGCGGCTGCGGCCGGGTGCGCTGTGTTGTCATGGTTACGGTTTAGAAGTGGAGCACGGAGGGGCCGGGCGCAGCGACAGCGGCGACAGGTGGATCCAAGGGCGCTCTCAAACTGCTCGGCCCAACCGTGACTATTTCGTTACTCTGGAAATCGGAGCGTGTGAGACAGTCCCACAGTTTTTTTAGCGTGAGGCCCAAACGTCTTACTCGAGTTTTGAATTGAGTTGCCTACTTGAAATTAACAAAGGGGAAGATACTTCCGGACATGTGAACCAAATAGAAGCACACTTTGAGGCGAAGGACTGTACAAACAGGCCTTTTACTTTTAATCTTCATCCCCCTTGATTGCGCGGGCGGGGAAAAGGTCGCGCCTTGGAACACCTGCTGCAGTGTAGGGCGTGGCGTGGCAGGGGCGGGGCGAGACACCGCAGCCCGCTCTCGCTGCTCCGCCGACAGTCAGTAAGGTTATAACGAGTGAACGACTTCATGCGTTTAAGCGCCTTGTGCGGGGCGAATAAGCGCGGGAGAGTGCGCGGGGCGGGCGGGGCTGGCGCTTATGTGTGCGCGCGCGCATCTCCCGTATGCCGCCCACGTAGCCTGTAGCCGCCTGGGGGCCCGGCGGGGCGGGGCGGGGCGGGGCGGGGCGGCAGGGAGGTGCGCCACGTCACGGAGGGCAGTTTGAGGCAACCGCCCCCCAGGTGAGAGCGGTAACCAACCACCGGGGGGACACCACCAAGGCGCGCTCCAGACCGCCACGGCAGTATCTTACTTATACAATTTTTCTCAGCGCGGGATGCCGTGCGGTGCGGTGGTGGGGCTGGCGTTTTAAAACTGCACGACGCGACGCCACGCTGTTGCGACCTAACCGATGCGTGGCCTGGGGCGGGGCGGGGCGTGGCGGGGCGTGGCGGGGCGTGGCGGGACGGGGCAATGTGCGCCAGCAACGAGCTAAAAGATGGGAGTGGATTACATATCCTCTTACCCCCGCTGTGGTGCGTGCCGCCGCAGCCGCCGTCGCGAAAGAGCATCTCTCCTTACCCCCTCCCTGTGCTCTCTTTTGTGCCATCGCCTCTCTCTCTCTCTCCCCCTCTCTCTCGCTCCCTCCCTCGCTCCGTCTCTGTCGCGGTCCTCCCATGCTCCTCGTAGTGCTCTTCATCTCGCTGGTGCTGCGGCTGCTCGCCCCCGCTGCTGCTGTCTTCAGCAAGCGCCATGCCATGACACGCGACTGATGGGCGCGCCCCCACGTGCACCGCCACGTGCACCGCCACGTGCACCGCCCCCACGTGCACACGACTGTGCTGCCGTGCCGTGCCGCGTGCGACCACGACCACCACGCCACGGTGCGTCGTTGTGTTTTTTTATTATTATTTCGAGCGGCTTTGAAGACCTGCTTCTCCCTGCTCTCCTAGCAGCATCCTGCTTGCAGGACCTCCTTCGCTGGATTGGCAGGCCGAGCACGCAGCGGCGTGGCGTAGCGTGGCGTGGCGACAAAGGGTACCGACTAATGGCCAGGCGGGGCGGGGCGGGGCGGGGCGGGGCGGGGCCGCGTGCCACCCTGTGTCCCGTCGCCGGCCCTCGCCTTCGCCTTCCTCCCTCGCTCGGCCTTTGCCCGTTCACTTTGTACGAGGAGAGACGGAAAATAGACCAAGAGACTGTTTTGTGATCTCCTCCCACCTCCCCACCGAACTTTTATTAGCGACAAAAAAACCATTATGTTGTTTGTAGATTTTTTTTAAATTTGGTATTTAAAAAAAAAGTTAACGCGCTCATGTGTTTTTCCGGACTGTCGAGAAAAATAAACTGAGGCGAGGGGCGGGAGCCAGCAGCATCCGCGTGCCGGACCGGAGCCAACAGCAGCAGCAGGTTTAATAACAACAATGTAATAATTTATAAGAGGCTTGCAAAAGCGAGCGGCAACTAACCCGTGAGGCCGTTTCGCTTTCATTAAAGAGCGGATTGCCTCGTTGATTCTGCTTACTGAGTGTGTAGCACGCGCGGGGGGGGGGGGGGGAATAATATGTGGGCGGGGGGTAGGGTGGGGGCGCGCGAGCAGGGTGGGATGGAGTCGGCTTACTTTGCTACTGTACGATCTCGCGCGGGGTTCTTGAAAATGTCGGAGTGAGATATACTTGGGGTATTGCGCAGCATTCGAATGCCGTACTGAAAGTTTTGGAAAGACTTCTCTTTCCCTCTCTCTCGCTCTCTCTCTCTTTCTCCCTCTTCGGCGGGGGAGTATCGAGTAAGGGCGTGCTGTGCTGACACTAAAGGACGAGGGTTGGGGGAGGCGGAGGGCAAAGGCTGGACTATGAAATTCTAGCTAGCGACTGCCTCCCAAGTTCTAATAAAGCACAGACGTCTCCGCTTCATTCGCGCGTATTTATTACCAGAAGTTTTCTGCCGCATTTATTTTTGTAATCCTTTACGCATACCAGTACATGTGGGCCTTCCTTACCCGTGTTCTGTGGCCGCAGGCCTGCAGCCGAATACCCGATGGCGGCAGCGCCTCCCCTGTGATGTCGCTGTGAACAGCTTTGCTGTTTGTGATGCAGTGGTAACGAGCTGTCGCCCGCCCCCGCACGGCCCGAGGTGAGGTTCTGCGCCACCGAATCGCGCCCCGCCCCGCCACGCCCCGCCGAGCCAAAGTGGCGTTCGGTGTTCGATGTGACGGCAGCGCCGCGCCACGCCGCGACTTGTGGAGCGGCTGAATTTGATGGGGAGGCCATAGAGCTCCCGTCCCACTCGCGCGACACGCCAGGAGTGACTTGTTTATCTGCTGTAGCCCGGGGCGGGGCGCAGCGCGCCAAATACCCTCCGTGTGAAACTCTTTTATTCTGTCAGATGATTTCGAAATTCATCTCGTGCGAACATTTCATGACGATCAATTGTTTTTCTCTGGTCCAGTGCACGAGGGCGCAAGGCAGGCGACAGAATCCAAGCGCGATATAAAACTGTTCGTTAATTTAAAAAAAAAGGGGTGGGGGGAAACAAACTTGAAACCGAAGCTCACGTGGAATAACGTCTGGCCTTTCATTTCACGTGTGCTGGACATTAATGAACATCACGTTTACCTTTCCCCGGGTGAAATTGAACAGACACGCAGTGACCGAGCGGGGTGAGGGGGTGCGGGAGGTTGGCAGGAGGCCCCCGCCCTCACACCAGCGGGATTCATCTCTGCCACGGCTTTTATTTCCCATGTGCGATGCCGTGCGCGAGATAGCGCTGGCCAGCAGCAGGGCCACCCCGCCCCGCCCCGCCCCGCCCCGGTCAGCCCTGCAGTCTGCTTTTCCGTCATCTTTTTTGCCTCTTCCCTTTTTTGGCTGTTAGCGCCTCGCCTCGCGGACGCTGCTGTAGCTCTGCTCGCATTCCTCTCTCCCCCCCCCCCCCCCCTCCGCTTCGCTCTTTCTTCACCCCCTTCGTAACCCCCTCGCTTCGTCTCCTCTCTCTCTCTCACCCTCTCCGTTCTCAATCGGCCGGTCGTAAAACTTTGAGCGTCGTTCGCCCCAGCGACCGTGAGACCATGAACCCGTCCGTCGGGCGGTGCGCTGCGCTGCGCGACCTCATGGCTTTGCCCATAGGTTCCCCATAGGGCTTCTCTATGGTTTTCCCATAGCTGCAGGCGGCCGGCGGGCCAGGGGCCAGGACTCGGCTTATGCTCTGCCGCCAGGAAAAGGACGGGGATTTATGTGGCAGCGCCGCTTGTGGACAGAAAAAAAATAAAAATAAAGCAACAGCAAACAGGCGGAGAATCGTCAAGGCGTTTATATTTATTTAAAATGTGAAAACATTTGTCGTTTGCGGTGCGGTTTACCTTGGGTGGTGTACACATCTTTGGGGAGTTAAACAACAACTCATTCCTCGTGTCCCGGGGTCCTGCGGTCCACTGCACTCCCTCCCTCATGATGTTGCTGCCGTGCTCCGGACGAGAGTGAAGGAGCCGACGGCGCCGCCGCCAGCCACCAGATTAAGTTGTCCCTGATAATAAATTGGGACAAGCGCGGGGGCGGGGGTGGGCGGGGGCGGGTCCTGAAGGGCACACAGATATGTTTGTGGTGGGTAGGCAACCCTTCCGGAGCTTGCTGCTGCCGGGCAGGGGGCTAAATTAAATGCCATCCGTCAGCGAGGGCGGGCGGGCTGGCCCGGCTCGGCACGGCACGGCACGGCTCCTCTTGGTTTGCTGTTTCGCGCTTACGGACCCCGGCCCGGCCCGGCCCGGCCCGGCTCACCGTACCCCCCGCTATGGCCCTCCCCGCCCCGCCACAACGAATGGCCCTCTGTGTGTGTGTGTGTGTGTGTTGCGGGCGCGGTGCTGGCAGCCACAGCGCACGGGGCCGCTGAGGGTACGGCATGGACCGCGACCTCAAGAGGAGCAACTCCCTAAATTGGACGACGACGACGACGAAAACCACGTGGCTCCTACGGAGTGCGGGTTTTAAAGCTTTCCACCTTACACACTTACTTAAAAACGTGCAGGTTTATGATACACGCCCGAAAACGCAACTATGCTGTCTAATTCAAATATAGGTAGCCAATATGATTATGTGGTGAAAAAGTTCAATAATGTCTACATAGGTATATTCCTGGTGAATTTCACCATTTTTAAAGTTTGCAACACGATATTCGCTGTGTTCTCACTCACGTTGCCATTTTATTTTTCTTCCTGGGCGTGCGGACTGATAACCACTCGCTCGGGTGAAATTGTAATATTTGAATAATTAATTAATTACAAAAAGAAATATAGATGCTCGACTTGTTATTTTCCTCACTCACAAGAAGCAGTATAAATATTGGTCTCGGCGGTGCGGGCGGCCGTCATGTCAGCCCGTCCAGGGTCTGGTGATGGTCTGCCCCACCTTCCTGGCCGCGTTGGTGATGCGACCCGTCGTCTCCACGATGCCCTTGGCCGTCTCCAGGATGCGCTGGGCCTCCACGAGCATGAGGCGGGCCTGGCGCGCGCCCGCGGGGCCCTGCATCAGCAAGATCATCACCACCCATACTGGTCTTTAAGAAAAAAAGGTTATGCTCGTCTAAAAGACACGCGTAGTGCGCTCTTTGGGAGAAACATGTTGCATTCATGACGCCCCCCCCCCCCTTCCCCCCGGCGCCATGATGGCTGGCTATGGCTGCGAGCCGGGCCGGATGTGGACAGGGCCGCCGGCTGGGCTGCCCAAACGCTACCCAAAGTTTGTCGGACGAACCCTATTGGCTGCACTGGAAAACCAAGTGTGTGGTTTTCGCACACTAGTAGAAGTGTGAATTTCCATATGTACACTTTGCAAAAGAAAGTGCGAATTTTCCCAAGAATTTTACGCACTTTTGAGGGGACAAGTATGTGCCGGTATGTGCCAATAAAAATTCACACAACTGCAGGTGTACACCACACTTGGACTTCCTGTGTAGGAATAAAAATCGTGCCGTGCACTCGGTGCGTAGCGGGGCGCCTCACCAGTGCAGCCAGCTCCTCGGCCGCGGCCACCAGTTTCTTGACTTGCTCGACCATGCCGGACACGCCGTCCGGAATGGGCGCGCCTGCGCCGGCCTGGCGCTGCGCCCTTACCGTGGCCATGAGCGAGCGGGCGCCGCTGAACAGCTTGGTGGCCTGGTCCACCATCTTCTGGATGGCGCCGGGCGGGTCGCTGAAGAAGGACAGCAGCGTCCCGACGACCTCAAGCAGCGAGTTGAGGATGTCGGAGCCGAAGTCGCCGCCCTCGTCGCCACCGTCGTAGGACTCCTCGGTGGTCGTCTAGGGCGGAGCGGCGGGGATAAAATGGCCACAGAGCGCAGAAAGAGTTAGTTTTAAGCGGCGGATCCCAAAGTGAAGTTTTTCACTCAAAATCCACAAATTCCTCATGTGAATAATTTGATTTCCAACGCTGGACTCACCTCTTCCGGGGCGCTGGACGAAGCGGCCGCCGGCGTCGTGGTGGCAGAGTCCCCTCCCTCGACCGGCGCGACGTCGAGCTTGCGCCAGGGTCCGAGCAGCGCCGCGGCGCCGAAGGGCGCGCCCAGCGCCGCGGCGTAGGGCGCGGGGGCGTAGGGCGCGTAGGGCGCGGCCGCCGCGCGTCTGCCTCGCAGCGGGCGCCAGTCGAACGCCTGCACACATTGACGCATTCAGTGCGCGCCGCGTTCTTACCCACAGTATGATTTCGCTCGGGAGCGTGACCACAATGTGGTCGTACCGCACTTAAAAGTGTTGAGAGCCACTCTGTTGCAACAGGTGTTGCGAGCTTAGGTTCGCGCGCCCGTCAGTCTGCACGGCACGGGCAGTGTTCCAGGGCGAGGGGACGGCCTCGGCGCGACCTTGCGCACGCGAGGCGCGAAGGCGAGTCGTCATATGTCGACGAAAAGTTTTGTGTGTCGCTTTCTACCGAGAACTGCTCTGAGAACTGACCTAATAAGAGTCTAGGGCGAGAGGGTCTGGCTGTCTGTGCGGGTCTGGTTGTCCTTATCCCGCGTCTCCGTGAACACGCTCACGCTCTACGTTTCGCGGGGGACGCGCAGCTGCTGTCTGGCGCCGGCCCTGCGCGCGCGTCTCGAGTAGTATGTGAACAGTGGCGGGGTGCGGCGGGGCGGGACGGGATAGGACGGTAAGTGAGCGGACGTCGCCGTGTCTTATCTCATCTCCCTGGTGCTGGCGCGGTAGCGGTGCTCGCGGGCCGGGGCGGTGGGGCGGTCGGTACCTCTCGCCCTCACCCCATCGCCAGCCGTGCGCGCCATACGTCACGACTGCCCCCCTCCCCCCTCCTCTCTGACCGCTGGACGCGCTGTGCGCCCGCCCCTCTTCACATACACATACGCACACACACATACGTATTTCGCGCCATGCCCCGAGAGCAGAGAGGTGAGGCCCTGGGCCCGGGCCGGGGACTCTGTACCGCAGCGGCCCCGCGCCGCCCGCCTTTCTTGCATCATTTGATTAACGAGCAAACTTGATCGCTACTTTGCCGCACTCGAGAAGGTGGGCGGCGCTGGGAGCGGAGCTCGGCGGGCGCGGCGGCCACCCCGCTACGAGTTCAACGCGAGGGGTCCTCGACTAAAGAATTCGCGTTGTATACTAGGAAAAATAACCGCGGGAAAAAAATCAAGAAATACTCGCCAATACTTTCGGATATTCGCGTATACTCGCGTAAACTCGCAGAGAATCGCGAAACTCGTAGTACACCAGAGCGCGTTTAAAATAAAAATGGATTGTCAAAAACAAAAAGCAATTTAGCCGGACAATCTTTTTTTTCAAGCCCCCACTTGGAGAGTACCTCGGTTCAACGGTGAGGCGCTGAATTTTCTCGCGCGGCGCAACCGAGGGCGTTGCCATCACATTTCTCTGTCGGTGTTTACTGCGGGGCTGTTACGCCATGGCCCGCGCGCTCGCTGGCCAGACTTTTTCGTGCTCCTTTTTAGCAGATGATACATCTTACATCTTAGCAAAAAAATAAAATAAAAATAAACTAAAGAGATGTTTCATCGGCTTGTACTCTCGCAATAGTATAGAGAGGGCCGGGTTGTGACCGTGCTGCGGCGGCGCGTGTGCAGGCCTGGGGAGGGGGAAGCCAGGCGAGGCTCCTACCCATGGTATTGTTGCCTTGCGGCGCCCGGCGGCGCGGTTCTCCCGAGTGTAATTTTTACCCGTTCTCGGGAAAACGTTATAAAAATGAAAAGATGACGTGTGTATACAACTATATAAGACTTCAAAACGGTCACTTCTAAACAATAATAATCAAAATAAATATAACACCATAGAAATTTTCAGCTAGTACAAGATTTCAATATCATCTGCTTTCATTTCCAATCCTGATTGGAATTTTTTTTTCCTGTAAACCGTCCTCCTTGTGTGTTTTGTTTTCCATACCCCTCCCGACCCCCTTTCCTGCTTCGAGGGGCCTTTTCGCCGCCTAGTCCTGAACTTCCCCCGCCTTGCGTCGTCTGCAATCCCTCGCGCCCTCCGCCCCCCACCCGCCCGCCCCCGCGCTGCTCCTGCAAACTGAAAAATGGACCCCTGAGGGCTGTAAGTTGCAGCGGGCCGTGCCGGACCCTGGGCCGCCGCGCCACGCCACGCCACGCCACGCCCGTCGTGACGCCGCCGAGCACAGCTGTGTGCAAATTAGTAAAGTAAGGCCGACCCTGTCGGCTGTCGGGATTTAATTCAGCTTTCCCGTATTTGCAGTCAGCGAAGGAGGGCGAGTTTGTTGCAGCCGCCAGGGCCGGGGCTGCTTTGGAGTCTGCCTTTCTGTCAGTCCTCGAGGCGGGAGTGCACTTATTTAATTTATTACGAGGCCCAGGCGACATGTCGGAAACAGACGACATCGAAAACAAAAAGAAAACTTATGAAGATCAAACGATTTTTAAATCTAGTCCGCCTTAAATGCCCATATAATCGCTCATAATATACAACACGCACGCATGACTCGAGGCCAGCACAGCCTATGACTCACCCGGTGCTGGAGTCCGGCCCTGGCGGGCACGGTAGCTGCACGGGCCTGCAAGCACGAAGCTTCATGGAATTTTCTCCACTTTGTGTATGGTTACAGCCAGCCAATGGACACCAGGCATCAAGCTTACCATGGTCTTTATGGGCGGCATGGGCAGCACGCCGAGTGCGATTACCACGCAGTACAGGAGGATCTGCATCTTCGCATTGTGCAGTCTGTGGGGGGAAGAACAAAATAATTCAAACGCGCTCACATAAATAAATATATCACCTCGACTATTCTATATATTTACAGGAAAAGGCACATATCGTGATTCATGACCACCCCGAATTTAGTGTCATTATTCCAGTGTCATTATTCCTCTGACCCCTTCTCCAGGTCCCCGTTTAACGCGTTAAAGTTAACTTTTACTTTCTGACGGCTGACCCTGACATTTTCTTTTTTCAGGTAAGTTGTCGGCCCTGCCTAGGCCGTCCCGTCCCGACTCCAGGCTGGCGGTCCCCAGCATCGACCCCGCCCGACCGGTTTGTCGAATCTTTTTCTTTCTTCTCGGGGAGATCCTCCAGCTCCGCAAGCGTAGTAAATACTTAACGAAGAAAATGACCTTCTTCAAAGCCCGGGCGAGCGTCTGACCTCGCGGGGGCGGGGCGGGATGATGAGGGGAGGAGGGATGTCTCGTCTCGCCACGGGGAGGGGAGCGCGCCCGCGGAGGCCCGTGCCGTGCCGTCCGCATCGCTGCTCGCGACAGTGTCTGGTGCGGGCGGGGGGCTACTGCAGCCAACACATAACACTGTAATTCTCTAGGAATTTTCTTTAAAACTATTTTTGTCTGAAGAAATATTATATATCTCACCACCGGGTGGGCCGAAGCGACCGCGCAGGTAGACTCGCCTCTCCTGCTCACCCCAGAGTTCTGCTCAACGAGGATCTCGAGTCAGACCCAGTCCCTACCGCCATCGCCACGTGGCGATGCTTGAGTCCCACTCCTGCTGCCGCTGCTGCTGCTGCTAGGCCTCCGAAAAGCATATCCTTTCGAAGTTTTTGGTGCGGCTAGCGGGCCTGGCCGCGGGCACGGCCTCGTTAGTGGGGCAGTAATGAACGGGTGTCCGTCCCGTCCCGTCCCGTCGTACTCACCGTGGTGTGCGGGCGCAGGCCGGGCCGGGGTTGTACTGGCGCCGCGCCGCCTCGGCTCGGCTCGGCCTGCCCCGGCCCTGCCCGGCCCCGCGGCCCGGAGGTGGCGGAGCTGCCGGGGGCTCAGGCAGGACCTGCCCCAAGCTCCGGGCAGTACCACAGCCGCACTCGAGGGCAACTCCAACACCCATTTGGCAAGAGCTGAAATGCGTATCGGGTAGAGATACTCCAGGAAGTTCTAAGTTCCCTTAATTAGGGGAAGAGTTTAGTGTCGTCGGGTTATTGCTGGCAGTGTTGTTGTTTTTAGGCAGCTACGCCACTTTTTCATGGCGTGTCGCGCGGCGATCTGATCTCTGGCCTCGCTCACGCTCCGGTCATCCGGCATTGCGGCTCCGGCCCAGCATTTCTGTCTCTCTCTCTCTCTCTCTCTCTCTCTCTCTCTCTCTCTCTCTCTCTCTCTCTCTCTCTCTCTCTCTCTCTCTCTCTCTCTCTCTGTCTCTCTCTCTCTCTCTCTCTGTCTCTCCTCCCCCCCCCTCCCTTCCCTCTCCTTCTGTCTCTCCTCAATCCTCACTCCGCCCCACCCCTCGCACATCGGATTATCTCTGCTCAGATAGCGTTAGTCAGCCTTAGCTAGTCTAGAGCGTGGTGGGGTAAAGTGTGTTGGCGGGGCGGGGCGCCCCCCACCCCACCCCTGGCATATGCAGGCGGCCGCCTCCGTGACTCCCTTCAGGCTAATGGGGCCAACGCGCCCAAACCAGCCGAGAAACACACCCTGTTGGCCGAAATACTGTACGTCAAATATATTTGAATATAGTTATTGTTACGTCGCGGATGAGTAGCGTGCTATAGTTACCACGGGCGAAGGCGGAAACTGTGTGTGTGCGGCCATTTGCGTGCGCGCAACTGTGTGGTGAAATAAGTTATTAGCAATGCTGGCACGCGCAGCCATGAGGCCATTGGACAGTGACCCACATCATGGGACTCGCTGCACGCAATATTGCCCCGTAACGAAGGGAGCGTCCCAAGATAAGGAAGACCGCTCGCATCACTCTGCAGCGCGGTGCGACAGGTAACGGTCGCAGGCTGGCGTGACGAGCGACGTGCGCTTTGAGCTTGACGTGTTTGAATCGCTTTGAAAATAAGTACGACCTTCGCCACCTTTTGTAAAAGCGGAAGTGTGCGCATGCCGCAACAAAAATGCAGAAAATGTTTTTTAAAAAGTCAGTGTCTACGGTCCTACGGTCTACGCCACTTCATTCCATACGCGTGCGTGCTCGTTACAGTCAGCAACTGGTTACGGCGAGGAGCTCGGGTCCAGGAAAAGTCCTCCCTGCATACTGTGCTTTACCACGTATAGTTTAGTTTATCTATAAATTGCGGTTAGCTATATGCACAAATTCGTGCATGTATGCACAAATTGAAACTTGTGCGTAACCATGGTTAACCCTCGCTGCCCGGGCCGCGCGCTGCGGTGCAGCGGAGGCCATAGGCGGTGCGCCGCGCTGCCCAGTGGCCTGGCCCGGCCCGGGCCCGGCGCCCTGCCCGCCCGTGCGCTTGATTTAATCAGTGCTCCGCTGCGCTGCCAGCGACACTACCACTGCCCCCCCCCCTAAGATTAATACGCAATTTACGCGGATCAGCCGCTCGCGCTGCGCTCAGCATGGCGCCGCCCCGCCGCCGCGGACCATAAAGTGTTTTCGCACATAAATGACCGCGGGCGTAATGAATACAAACTGGTTATGTGGCCGGCAGTTTGTACTTGTCAGCTCGAGTGGCTCGATGCGTTGTCTTTACTGCGTGCTGCTGCTGCTGGTGTACATTTTACTATAAACACGGGTAAATTCACGCTTTTAAAAAAAATTATTATTTTGAGGAATATTTTTCTGACGGATTTAATGCAATGAGAAAAGTCCCCGCTAATGTGGTGTTACCCTCCGACACGTGCATTTTCTGGGTATGAGATTAAAACAGCAGTACGGGCGCGCGCTCGCCGCGTCTCCGCTCTGTGCCGGGCCGGCCCAGGGCCAAGTAGTTTTCCATTTAATTTCCGATGCGCTTTGTTTAGGCGAGTGGTTTCGGGCATTAGCGCACCGCCCGGCCCGGCCCGGCTCTGCTCTGCCTGCTGTGCTCCTGGTATTATTCGCACGGTGGCCGTTAATGGCGTGGCGTGGCGCGGCGTGGCGTGGCGCGGTGCCGGGCTGTCGGCCCGGGCGATGCTACGGAAATGGGTTCGTTTATACGGCGTGGTATGAACATCTCTGCAATACACGCCCCTTCTCTGCTCGCCTTCTCTCTCTCTCTCCCTCCCTCATGGTGCTCGTACCCCACTCGGCATTCTCCCACTTTTCCCCGCAGTAATGGGATTGCCAGAACGAGCCTCCCCACGCACTAGCAGAGCTAGAGAGAGGGAAAGAGAGAGACGGATAGTGGTGGGAGGTGGCCGTTGTACACAAGTTTTCTGCGAAAGCGCCTGTTGGTGTCGGGGCCCCGCCCGGCCGCCCGCCACCGCAGCCCCGACGAGCTGAGGAGGTTTTAAGAGAGACGGCCGCCCACTCATTCAGCGCCACGCCAGACGGGCCGCGCTAAGGGGAAAGGTGGGGGTGGGGGAGAGGGGTCACGCGGAGCGTGAATAAAAAAATGTCGGACCGGAAACAAAAAAAATTCGCCGAGAACGCGCGCGCGGTGAAAGAAAGCGGTCGAGAGCGGGTCGCTGGCGGTATGGCATTTTGCTGGACGATTGGCGCCGCCCCCCCAAACCCCACCCCTGTCACCCCCGCACCATTTCCTTGGAGTTATTTTTGGTGATTTTCCTTCTCGCGCGGAGACCAGACCGACCGGGTCGGACCCGCCCGGGCCAGGCTATGAGGGCGCGGCGCGGTGCCTCCTGGCCATCGCTCCCACCCCGCCCCTCAGCGCCCCGCTTGCACATTCCCTTTCTCACCCCCGCTGCGGGCTGCGGAGTACTGGAGTGCACACTTCTCCCGCCCCTGACTGAGGCGAGGCGGCGGGGCGGGGCGGCACCACCGGGCCCCCAAATGGCCCACTTGAGCGAGTGCCGAGATCATACGCACTGCGCTCTCGAATACAAATGGCGGCTCGCCGCCCCCGCCGCACCGCACCGCACCGGCCAGATTTGCAGCGCGGTCGACCCCGGCCGCGGGCGGGCTGCTTCTATCACTCCAGGTGTGGAATATGCCGAAGGGTCGGGGCGCGCGGCCCTCGCCGCTAAGCTGACAGTTTTAGGATGTAGTTATGTCCCTTAATTTTTCTCTCGCTCTCGTTCTTTACGTATCGACTTGGAGTAGCCCACTCTCCCCCCTCCCCCTCGCACCTGGATACACACTCTCTTGTCCATGAGAGAGTGACTCTCTTTCCCTAGAGACACTCTCTTTCCCCGAAACATTCCGGCCGCCACGAACCATTTATCAGGGCCGCAGCTGCGTGACACTCCGCTTGAATTTACCGGGAATATAAATTCACGTTAGGCGGTGGCGGGGGATGCTTCGCTCGCGCGGGGTGCGCGGCCTTCGCCTGATCTACCGCGCCGGGGCGGCGGGGGCTGGCCTCGGCTGGGCTGGGCCGGGCCGGGGGTGAAAAGGAATTGGCCGCAACGGAAACTCTTGGCCGTTGTTGTCCCCGCCCCGCCGCGCCTGACTGCAAGTGTCGCGGCCAGCAGGCAGCGCCCTGACGCGAGGCTAGCGCGTGCGCCTCGTATTTGCATTTTCCGCACGTGTTTATTTAGAGGGAAATTGGAGCGGCGCGTTTGCGTTTGCCCTTCTGCCCGGCTGGTTGTCGGCGTCGCGTCGGCAGGCCACATAATGGTGCCGCATGGCTGCCATCACCTCCGCCAGGCCGGCCTCGGGGAACTGTTTGACGTGCGGGCGTTTGGTCGGAAAAAAAAAGAGACCGCCCCTTTCTAGCCGATAACCTCCTCCTGCTGCTGCTGGTAGCCTTGTGCTCGGCAAATGTAGGGCGCCGTGCCTTATTGATAGACCCTCAAAGTCGAGGTGACTTTTCTCTCTTGCGGCGCCCCTTTTGCTCGTCCCTGTGGCCGGGGCGGGGCGGAGCGGGGCGGGGCGGGGCAGGGCGCGGCGGGGCGGGGCGCGCAATGCCTGTGCGTTCTGCTGCTTCAGTGGGCTGGACTTCCCCGCCTCGCCTCCTCAGCCGCGCCGCGCCGGAACAAACAGAACGCGGCGCGGCGGCGAAAGTGTTATGCTTGTTGTTCTTGTGGTGGCGCTGTGCTGCGCTGCGCTCGGTGCCATTTTAGACGGTCGGCTGCGCAGGTCCTGGAGCTGGGGGTGTGGTGAGGCTGGTCCCATTACTCCCGCCCCCCTCCTCCTCTTTGACTTTCTCACTCTTTGTGTATCTGGTTCTAGTGTCGTCATGTGTCGTCTTGCGTTTCACCTCCCATTCTTTTCCCCACACAGTTTCAATATAAGATGTATTTTTTTAAAGGATGAATTTTTAAATGAAAGCTAGTTTATTCAGTTCTCACGCGACGTGTCGCCTGTCCCGAGTTAAATCGACATCAGAAATGTATTGTTTCCGTTCCGGGGGAGGGCTTTGTATATTTGCATTTCGTACGCGGCATTTGATGGGTTTTCTCTACTCGGTGTGCGCGGCGGTCGGGGGGAGACGGGGCGCGGGGCTCACGGCAGCTGTGTCGGGATCAGCTGTTTTATATATCGTTCGTCTGCTCGGGGTTGGGCTGCCTCGGGGGCAAAAAAAGCATGTCCACGATCTGGAGGGAGCCGTCTGACTGAAGCCTCCGTCAACACGAGGCGGGGCGGGGCGGGGCGGGACAAACAGAGTCCGCAAACAGCGGCGGGCAGGGCCCGGGCCTGGTCTGGTGCGGCCGGGCCGGGCCGGGGCCACCGGAGGCAGCGGGTGTAAAACCTACCAGGCGGGGCGGGGCAGGGCGGCCGTCACTCTGTAGCCGCCATCGGAAGCAATCGTTGCGACGTGTGTGCGCGTTTTCGCCTTTCCCGACACGGGACTCCACTTCCCGCCCCGCCCTCCCGGCACCTCCCCGCTCGCCCCCTCTGCCGTCTCCCCCTGGGCTTGGGCCTTGCCCCCGCACCGCACCGCACCGCACCGCCCCGGGCTGGCGGCAGGCGGCCTCTGGATGGAGCGCCTGCGGTCGCGAGGGTAGGCAACCCGCCGCACGCCCGTGTGCTACAGACCGACGCCACCCAGGCGCTCCGAGGCGCTCGCGGCCAGCTCCGCCAAGCACGCACCGCCCAGTGCCGATCATAATTTGTACTATGCGCCAAAAATTTGGACTTAATTTGTACTTTCACCCTATCGTCGTTTTAGAATTTGTATTAAGATAGTGGCGATACTAACGCAAATCGATATTGGGCGGTGCGTGCTTGCCGGAGCTCTCGTGGCCCCATGTCGCTTTGTGCCTCGTGCAACGAAGACTCGTCTCGTCTCATGTTGGGATCAGAGCCCGGTCAACTTGTGGTCCACACGGCACGCTGACCGAGCTAGCTGTGGGCCCTGGGCCGGGCTGTGCTCAAGGATCGGAGGCCGACGGTCGGTCCCTCCCCGCCGTGCGAGCGAGGCTTCCAGATGAGAGAGCATCGCCTGGAGAAGAGGTTTGCGGGGCGCGAGGGTTTAGCAGGGGTTGGGGGGTGGGGGGGGGGGGAGGGGTAGCGTGAGCGCAAGCAACCGCGGGACTGAATTGCTCGTCGAGGGGGGAGGGGGGGGATGTCAGGGGACGGGGAGAGATATGGGGAGAAATGATGGGTGAGTAGGTGAGGGGTAGTTGGGCACGGCGCGGGGGTGGAGGGGGAGGGGGGGTAGTTGGAGGGGCGAGCCGTCGACCTCTCCGCCCCGTCCGCCCCGCCTCGGCCGGGCCGTGCCGTGCTGTGGGGCCGGGAGGGGAGATAAAACCAAAGCGCGCAGAGAGAGGGAAGAGGGAAAAATGAAAGGTACGGGGATGAGATGGTTCGTCTTTGGCGGCAGAAGTTGCGGAGCAGTTTCGCACAGGTGGCTTCTCTGCGATTGCCTTTGCAGAGCTCGGGGAAGGAAAAGGGGGAGGGGGGGGGACACCAACGCTCCACGAGAGGAACTCACACACAAGTGAGCGACACTCACACATCTACAAGTGTGCGACATTCACATGCTCGGGTCTCCGGTGTATCGTCCCCCCCTAGCGGCGAGGCACTCAGTCACCTCCCTCCGACTCCGGCCCTCCCCTCCCCGACGCCACCAATTTTTCCCCCCGCCACCACCGGCGGGACATCCGTTTCCTCTTCCTGCCCTGCCCCGGCCCGGGCGGGCCCGGGCGCTGCTGCAAGATGAGCGACCAGTTTCATTTCTTTCTTCTCGTTTACGCGCTGCCGTCCCACGCTTCCCGCCCGTGATGGCGGAGGATGGAGGGGGTGGGGGGATACGCCCCCGGGGGCTGTCCCCGCCGCCCAGTCACAAAAGGTATGCGCTGTGCGCGGCGCGGCGCTCGGGACACGGGACACGGGCGGCGAGCTGCTCTGCCGGGGTCGCTTTTCGTATTATTCAGATCTGATTGCATTTAAGCTGGATACAGTACTACCTGCTGCGCGCATTGTCATCCGCATAGCCAGTGATTTCTCGTTGATCCCGTCTGCAGTGTCCGGTGTATCTATTGTCTCTGATTTCTGGTTGGAGACAGCGCCCTCTCGCAATCTCGTGTGTGTGTGTGTGTGTGTGTTTCCTGCTGGACAGCGCGAATAAAAGCTAGCTGTGAATTCTAGTGTAATCTACAACGAACCCCGCAGCACTGTAGCTTACTGTGAATTTTAACCGTACGGGCTAAACAGTGAGCTTACTCATTAGTGGTGCAGTGGACTAAGACCACGCTGGCTGCCACCCCCGTCACCACGCGTCCCTCCCACTTTTTGTGTCTCTCTCTTGAGTTGTTTTTAGTGCAATTTTCTCCCCGCCCCACACCAGGCGACCTGCTCTTGCTTTCCCCCCGGTACCCCGGAACTGTCTGGGTCTGGCGCGCGATGCAGCGGAGCTCAGCGGGGCGGGGTGGGGCGGGCGCAGCGCGCAGCGGCAGTGGCTCGTGATGTCAGAAATCATCCTTACAGCGCTGCGCTGCGCGCTCGGGGCGCACGGCGCGGGCTGCCTTGGCCCCACCCCGCCCCGCCCCGCCCCGCCCCCTATTACCCCATTCTCCGCTCAAGTACCGCCGTATTTCATGTCGGGCCGTATCTGATCCGCCCCGGCCATTGTCGCGAGGGGAAGACCCGGGCCGGGCCGGCCGTAGCGTTGTCTGCCGCCCCGCGCCGCCCCGCGCCCCTCATCACCTGTCGTGACGTACTTACGCCGCCGGCCCGGCCGGGCCCGGCTGCTGGAGCGCGCTGGAGCTGGAGCGGGGCAGGGCGGGGCGGGGCGACGTGGGACTCGGGGAGCACTTGTGCAGGTGTGTGCGGGACAGGCCTGGCTGCGCCATCAATCCTGCTCGGTAACGCCACCCCGCCCGCCTCGCCGCCGCCGATGGCAAAGACGCGTCAAGATTTTCATTCTATCAGTTTTTTTTTATGTCATCATAAAGAATATTAATTCAAAACAAAATAAAATGGAGTCTGTGAATTGGCGATTGTGTACTGCAGCAGCTCTATAGACGAACGTATGGGGTCACTTTTTTGTGCCTGGATGTCGTCGAGTTTTTATTTTTCTCTTTGGCAAAGCGCCATGATGAAATGATACTGCACGCCATGCACTGCCGTTGTGTGCCCGGTCCGATATAAGCGCGTAAACGTTTGGATCGCGACCACGTTAGTTTAGTGTGGTCACAATCTAATGTACAACAACAAGCAGCTTTTTTTACACTCCGCGCGAAAGAGGGCCGGGGACGAGGACGAGGCGAGGGGAGAATTGTGTGCATTGTTTTGTCGACGTCATTTGTACAAAGAGGGTGCGGGGCGGGGTTGCTGGGCCAGGGGCGACGGAGGAGGGGAGGGAGGCTGAAAGGGAGGGACTTGCATTGTTACCAGGGCGTTGTATATGTTTAGCTGGCAGGGCGCAGGGGAAGGGGGAAAGGGACAGAGAGCCATTTTGGCTAGATCCGATTTGCTAATTTGCCTGCAGGGGTCAAGATATTACCGATCTCGCTTTCCCAGCTTCCCCTTTCCCTCGCTTTCTCTTTGCGGCTCGCCCCGAAACTTCGCTCTTGCCTCGCATGGCGGCACGATCACTCTATGCAAACAGTTTTAAGCGGGCTGCTGCAAGTCCTTCGCAGTGCAGCCAGCCCCACCGGGACTGAGTGCGTCGGGCCCCGCCCGGCCCCGCCAGCTCTCCACTGGTCCAGGCCGGCCCCTTTGGGATGTTAGTGCCTGCCCCCTCCCCTCCTCTCCTCACTGACTATCTCTCCACGTCCACTCCGAGCTGCTGCTGTTACTCTCTCGTCTACCACCAGGAGTGGGTTACCATCGTGTCAATTCCCTGTTCTCCTCCTTCAATCTTTGCTCGGCTCGCGGGGAAACGAAATTACAGCCCACTCGGATACATGGCGCCTGTTCGCGTGATGGTCCTGCAGCCAGGCCTATATCCGACCCGGAGAGGCGGGAGCTGAGGGTGTGAAAAAAAATGAGGTCAGAGCAAGAGAGAGAAAGAGGGGGAGATGTGTGTTCGACCGCCGCTGTTCTGTTCCACCAGACCATTCTACCGATACGATTGGAGTGATGCAGGCGCAGGCCACTCACTCAGGCGCTGGAGGGACATGCGCGGCGGTATTTGTTTTTCGGGGGTAGCGAGCTTTATGGAGAGGAACGGCAGCAGAGAGGTGAGAGGAGAGGGGGGAGTGGAGTGTGCAGGTGCCGGCTGGATACAACCGGAGTGCCTGGACCTGAGCTGCGTACAACTGGTAGGGATTGAAGCGCCTCGGGCTGCAGCCGCATACGCGAAAGTTCATCGACGCCCATCCACGTCCACGCAGCACTGCGCTGCGCAGCCCACGGGGACGGGGACAGCCCACGGCCACAGCCCACGGCCACAGCCCACGGCCACAGCCCACGACCACAGTCCCGCCCCTAAAGGGAAGAATGTGCCGGTGACCCAGATTGTCTTCCTCATGGCAAAGAAACACAATAGGTCTCTACTTGATAATGCCGGGGCGTGGCGGGGCGTGGCGGGACGGGGCGTGCGGTGGGGCGGGCTGCTCGTGTAACAGCTCCGCGGCCCTCACCTGGTCCAAAGCCCTTGGCAGGCCCGGCCCGCCCCAGCCCCGTCAGATACACTACCGTTTCCTCTCTTCTGCCGCCCCGCCCCGCCCCGCCCCGCCCGCTGCGGTACTCTTGCGCGCAGAGAGTTGTGTGTCTTCGTAAAGTGCCGAGAGGAGCTGCGGTAAGCGCGGATCGCGGGTATAAATTGGAACCTACTCAGTCCGGTTAGCGCCCGATAATACCGGGCTAGCGGTGTCGTAGTGCGCTCATACTTTGTTTGCAGGCCAGCGTTTGAAAACAGTGTCGACCAAAGAAATTTCCAATTCGAATATTCTTTTTACCCGGCCTAGCCGAACCGGCGGGGTGGAACCACCTTGCGTAACACCACGTGAAGTGGATGAAGCGTCTTTTTCTGTGCATGTGTGGGCCGTGGCCGTGTTCGTAAGGTGCCCCCCGCCCGCCTCTCCATCTCTCTTCGTTCCTCCCTATTCAATCTCTCATTTCTGGCGCTTGCGCGGCGTGGCGCAGCGTAGCGTGGCCTGTTCAGAGAAACCCCTAAAGACCCGGGGCCCCGCCCCGTCCCGCTCTAAGCAGGCTCCAGTGAGTGGGTTCGGCGAAGTGCGCCGCCGTCAGCCGAACATAGGGCGGGGCTTTTCAAACAGCGGACTCGACGAAAACAGTCTGCCTGTTTTTTTTATCCATTTTTATATCCCTTTTTACGCTTCTGATTTTTACCAGGAAGTACGCCCGTATTTTTCTGCTCGTCAAGCAGAAACACCACCACACACCGCCTGCGGCTTCCCATACCGAAAACAGAGAGACATGTGGACCATTGCAAAATATTTAGGAAAAGGGCTGAACGGTGGGAAGTTTCAAGATGTCCGTCAGCACCTCGCTAATTTTTTCTTGCACAAGAAACCCAGGCACTTTGTTGTGACTCGCGTCTGTTCCATTGTCCTCGCTTCTCCCACCGCGCTGGCCCGACTTCTTGACGTTTCTCCCAATTAATTCCACCTTCCAGGACCGCGCCTCGCCTGGCTAGGCACGCTGCTATTGTGCCCGGGGGGGGGGGGGCGCCCCCCGAGGCTGTTCACGGCACACAGCCGCTCTGCGCCCGCGCTATGGTTTTCTTAGGAGGTTTGGCGATACATGGGGAAAGGGGGGGGGGGGGGGGCAACGGGGCGGCGCGAGCGCGATACTGTCATAAAGGAAGCCTCAGCGCAGACCAGAGCTACTGCTGCTGAAGCTGAAGTAGGTCGATACGCGTACGGATAAAATTAATATGTTCCACATTTTATTCATCTTTTTTTCGCCGCACGTGTCTTTTTGGTGCAACTTTTCTAGGAGGTGTCGGCAAACGCTTCACTCGCGCGCCCCCCACCCTGCTCTGCGCGACCTCGTTTGACAGTGTTCCAAATCTCGTTTGCAAAAGGGTCTAGCGCGCGCTGCCCTTGAGGTCGGGCCGGGCCGTGCTGGTTCGGCGATGCTACCGCCCTGGCCTGGCCTGGCCTGCCCCTCCCGAGGAGCTCTGGTGGCTCAGCGAAAGGGCCCCCCTCCTCTGCGGGGGAGGAGGGCGTAAGTGCATATTTCCATGCGCGGCCCGTAACCTCGGTCGTGTCGCCTTGCCGGGCCGGCCCGGGCTGGGCCGGGGTGACCTCTGCGCTGTGCCCGGCCGGCCGGCTCCGCTCCAGTTGGACTGGGCTGCGCTGGCGGGGCGGGGCGGGGCGGGGCGGGGCGGAGCAGCAGCACCCCTCGAGGGTATCGCCTTTCGCTCGGTTTGGTCCCCTCGGCTCGGCCGCCCCTGGTCTACGAGGTGGACGCGACCACCACTGCCCCCCTCCCCCTACCCTCTTCTGATCCCGGGTATTGATCACTTGATCCCGGGACCGCCGCTATCACCGCCATCATCTCGTGATAATTTAATTGAATCCCTGATGAGTTCCCTGCCTCCTCCTGGTCGTGGCTGCTACTGCTGGAGGGAGCACGGCGCAGGGGGAGAGGGGGTGGGAGGAGAGGGTCAGCCCCTTGAAAGCGGCACTGCGCGCGCAGTCGCACGCACCTCGCAGCCCCGAGCGCGCGCGCGCGCGCCAGCCGAGGCGAAAATGGAGAATTTCGCTCTGAAATTTAGATCGCCCTACTTTCTCTCGTGGAGCGCGCCTCTCCTTCGTGTTGTTGAATATAAAAGCCCTGGGCCTGGTGTCCGCCCCGCCCCGCCCCGCCCCGCCCGCCAGTCTCGTCCCGGGTGGTGCCGCGTGTTTTTACGTAACAAGTTTGGGGTGCCGAGTCCCGCCCCGCCCCGCCCCGCCCCCCCCCCCCCCGCCCCGCCCCGCCCCGCCCCGCCTGGCATCCAGCGGCGCCCATGTGCGCCGCGCCGCGCGGCCCGGCTCGCTGCAGCGGGGGCGGCGGGGCCGCAGCTGAGCCCCGCGCCCCGCCCCGCCCCGCCCCGCCCAGCGTAACGGACGGTCCTGTCGGCGCAACAGCACTGTGGTCTGCTGCTGCCGCTGTTACCCGCCCGCTGGCAGCCTCTTAACCTCTCTGCTGTCCCATCCACACGGCTATTGCCTGGGGGGGAATCTAGCTGCACCGCCTGCGCGGCGTGAGCTCTCAGGTCGCCTAACTGGTAGGCAACGCCGTGCGTGCGTGTGCTGCGGGCTTGCCTACCCCGAGTGTCGCAGGCGGTCGGCTTTAGCTCTAGCTTAATTCGCTGAATGAACCTCGAGATGGGCCGGGGCGAGGACGTCCACTTTGAAGAATGCTCCTGGCGCAGCAGTCTCCATCCGTCGGACGCACTTCATTTGAAGATTCTGCCGCTGCTGCAGGAGGGAAACTTGGCCCTCTTGCATGCATCTTCCTTTTTCTTTCCCGCAGACTTCTTTTGCGTTCGGCACGAACGCGTGCGGAGCGGAGCGAAGCCGGGCGAGACTGTTGCGGAAAAACTGTGGGGTCGTTAGTATAAACGACGTAAGTTGAGGCAGAGGTACAGAGAGAGGGAGACAGAGAAAGAGAAAAAAGAAGAGAGAAAGAGAGAGAGCGTCTCACCCTGCGCTCAGCAGCAGCACAGTAGTTGTTGTTTGTAGATGAAGGGGAGATTGCCGAATAGCAAATTTTTAGACCGGCAATTGAGGTTGGGGAAAGAAGAGATGGAGGGCGGTGGTGGGGGGAACGAGCGAGATGATGGAAGAAGGAAATACGTGTATCATGGTAAAGAACGCAGATGAGGAAGAAAAGGACAAGGAAAAGCGACCAGCTGGTCGCCTCTGCGCTTGAATAAGCTGCGCAATGACTGAGATTGAAGTGGAGAGCCGTGTCGTGAGCTCGTCCGCCGGCCCCGCTCCGCCCCGCCCCGCCCCGCCCCGCCCCGCCCCGGCGCCCCGGCCCCTCCTTTCCTGCTTCTCTCCGGAACGCCACCGCGCCATGCCGCTGTTCTGCTATTTAGAACGATGACAAATGGGACGCATCTGCCTCGACTTACGTTCCCCAGAGCGGGGCGGGGCGGGGGGCGGGGCGGGGCGGGGCGGAGGCCTTGACTGGTGGCGCCCCTGCCCTGCTCCTACCGCTAATCCAATCGTGTTTGGGTGGCGCGACGGGCTCAGAAGAACTAACTGATTAACTCGCAGTCATTAATTCTCACTCACTCCTCCCCTCTCGGCCTTCCCTCGTTTCGCACGGTCTCTTGAGCCCTCGCTCTCTCTCTCCCTCTCGCTCTCGCTCTCTCTCCTCCGTTTTCCCGAGCTAGCAGACAGCAGCGCCCTTCATCCCTTCTCCCCCCTCCCCCCTTCTACCACCAAAGCCGGTTCGGTGAAAACTTGCACATCGAGTAGCTGAAGCGGGGAGCGCCTCGCCCGGCCTCGCCTCGCTTGGCTCCGCGTTTGTTCGTGATTTATGTGGCTACGAGGCAGGGGGGAGGGCAGGGGGCGGGCTATGCCGGGGGTGGGGAGTGCGGGCTGATATCAGGAAGGTGGAGAAATTAGCAGAAATGGGAGAGGGGCCTGGGGGGGAGGGGCGGTGATCGGCAGTGCAGGACGCTCCGCACGTGGAGGGCGGTATGAGTACCGGTTCGGTTTGGTGCGCGCGGGAGGGTTGAAGAGGGGTTGCGGTCTGATGGGGCGGGGCGGGGTGGGGTCCCGAGCCGGGCCGGGGGCTAATCAGAGTACTACCTCTCCCTGGGGACACCTGTAGTTCGTTCGTCAGTAAATGAGCCGGGGAAATGGCGTGTGCCAATTAGGAAATGAATGCCACGAGTACAGCGTTGTGAAAGCGCGGGTAGAAGTCTGCAGCAGGGTGATACGCGCCTTTAGGGGGATCTGTTTTTTGCCGTGTATACAACACTGCGTTAAGGCGCCTCTCCTTGTTCGGTCGTTTTGTTTTGAGGCGGGCAAGGTGTGTCTGTGTGACGTGGCCCGCCCCGGCCCGCGGCCCCGGCCCCGCTGCCTTGTGACCTTGTGGAGCTGATCCGTGTAATTGTCTGGAGCTGCCGGGCTGGGATGCCGCACCCCGCTCCGCCCCGCCACGCCACGCCAAGCCACATCGCCAACATCAGCACCACGCCACGCCACGCCTTACGACTCGATATAAGCAAACTTCTCAGGTCACGGGAGGATCTCTCCCTCCCCTCCCCTTTCCCCTGCTTCTCCGCCTCCACCCCTCACCCTCGCCTGCTCGACAGAAACCACACTAGAAACCGTAAGTGCGTGAAGTGCGAAGGAGTCCTATTCTCGGTCCTATTCGCACACTTGGACAAAAATGCAAATTCCACGCACACGAAGGGGCAAGTGTACGAATGGAAATTCACGCTTTTGCTAGTCTTCGACATCCACTTACTTGAGTTTCCTGTGCATATGCTGGGTGTTATTTCATTTTTAACAGATTTGAATTATTTGGATTGGAAAAATTTAAAACTCAAATGCTCTTTATTTAATATGGCAACGTTCCTTTTTCTTTCTTATTTGACTCTTTTTGCAGTACTCATAAATAAATTTTAAGACCAGGCGCGGGGTTCTGACGAATGTGCCTTCCATGAAAGTTTTTTTTACCTTACCCAGAGGGCCGCACCTGAATTCCATCGGAGACGGTGGGCTTCCTGAGGAAAAAAAGAATTTCTTTCCAAAGAATTGGTTCTGATTTATGGGTGGGGCCCCTCTTATCTGTCTCAACTGCGGTAATTAGGAATCTCTTAACAGGCTGAGCACGATCGCTAATTTATTAAGTGGCCCACTCCTCTCTTTTTTTTTAATCTCATGTTTATCAGGAGCGAGAGAGATAACCCGCGGTGTAATTGCTGTCACGTACAGGCCGCCACCTTCCCCGCTCCTGCACGAACCGTCCGCCCCGGCCCCGCCCCACCCCAGCCTAACCCCTGTCCCGCCCCGCCCCGCCCCGCCCCGCTCACGCCTCCCTTTCCGCCTCTTTCATCCCCGGCCCTCCCCGGTCTCACTTGGATAGTATAACGTGCCGCCGCCAAACTTGGCCAAAGTTGGCCTTGAATGGCAGAGAAAACGCCAATGCTTTTTTGCTGCCAGTATTCACCCACGGAATCCCACCCCGGTCCGCCACACTCTCATCCATACTACAGAAAATCGTCCGTATTACCCTCCGTACACTCGTATATCTCTGCGAGTATACGTGCATGACTGCTTACCGCCTACCCACTGGGGTTAAACTGTGTTTTTTTTTTCCACGACGTTGTCATTACCGTGGTGCGCCACGCCGCACCGGAGCTCTCATACTCACAACGATTCTGTCTCTCTCTCTCCCCCTTTTACCCTCCTACCTCTCTCTTGCCCAGCCTTTCTCGCTCTCTCACACTCTGTGACCGCGCCACCTCTCGGCCTGGATTTCTCTCCCACAAATGAGAAGCCAAAGTGGCTTGACTACGTGCCGCCCTTTACGTGTGCCTGTCTGTGTGTGTGTGTGTGTGCCGCGCCTAATTACGGCCCGTGCTTGCAGGAGTCGCCGGCTCGCCTGTGTCCCCGCAAGGGCGGCCCCGGCCCCGGGCTCGGCCCCGCGGCCGACACCTCGCCGTCGCCGTGCCGTACGGACCCGGCGTGCTGGACGCCGCCGCCGCCCCCCACGGCGGACTCGCCCCTCGAGCCGCTGCCCCCCATCGACCTTGCGGTGAGTTCAAACTGCTTCCCCTAGACGGGGGCGGGGCGGAGCGGGGTGGGCTGCTCTTCTCTCTACCCTAGCGCCGCGGGGGGAGGGGAGGGGGGGAGGTTGGACGTCAGAGAGCGCCTGTGTGCTTCTATGTGGAGTCTGGGGAGGGGAGGGGGATGTTACACATTGGACGCCGCCGCGCCAGGACGCTCGCCCCGACCCGGCCACTGGCCTAACTCACCCCGACTCGCGGCGCACCCCGCCCGCCACGCCCCGCCCCGCCACGCCCCACCCTGAGCTGCTACGCTCCGCACGGCCATTCCGACCTCCTCAAACGCGACTCGAAGTGCGCTTCACAAACTGGAAACGTTCTTCTTCGATTCTCCTTTTTATTCTATCTCGCTGGTTAAAACGGTATCATTTTCGAAAACTGCTTGGATGATTTATTTCCGGACGCTATTGACGGAGCAGTGAGACAAGCCGGCGCCCCGCACCGCACCGGACCGGACCGGTGGCGGCAGATGTGGGGGAGGGAGAGCGAGTTTACGGGGACAGAGAGCCGGGCTGCCCTGCTGCTAATGGCGGGGACGTCCACGCGGGTGATGAGCGGGGGTGGGGCGGGACGAGGAAGTGTCGCCATAGGGAGGAGCCGCCCCGCCCCGCCACACCCCGCCCCGCCACAACCCGCCCCGCCCCTCCACCCTGACCTGACCCAGTACCGCTACCTCGTGCGTCCCGCCCCGCTTGCCTGACAGCTTGGCAGCCTGCCAGTGAGTGAGGGCGGCCAGGGGCGGGACCAGGACCCAGCCCCGGGTCCCGGGCCTCTAAGTGGCAGCCAACCTGAACAGGTCGCTCTGTATCGGGGGAAATCTTATTTTGTTCCAAAAACTATTGTTGTAGTTGACACTGTACGCGGTAGAAACATATACTCCAAAAAAATTCGTCCCGTCAAACGCCCCTACTGACTAGTGTCGCCCGTGGCCTGCAGGTGGGCGGCGAGCCCGTGGGTCGGGTGCGACGCTTCCTGCGCGCCTTCCACCGCGAGCTGGGCGGGCGCGACCCGCCGCACGCGCCGCCCTGGGCGCCGCCGCTGCCGCCGGGCACCACGGCCCCTCAGCGCATGGACCCGTGCGTGTGCATCCTGACGGCGGGCGAGCGCGTCGACATCCGCCTGGAGCAGATCCTCTCGCCCGTGCGCACGGCCGACGGCGCCGTCCTGGAGGCGCCGCGACGCGTGCTCGTCGAGGCGGGTCCCGCCATGGGCAAGACCACGCTTGCGCTGCGCCTGCTGGCCGCCTGGGCCGACGGCGCGCCCTGGATCCCACCCGACGTGACGCTCGCCTTCCTCGTGCCGCTGCGCGAGCTGCGCGGCAACACCCTGGCCGCCTACCTGGGCAAGCAGCTGCTGCCCAAGTCCGCCGTGCCCGCCAACTTCGATAAGGTGAGCTCAGAACATAGGAAATCAATTCGTGCGAGTGTCGCTCGACTGGCACCTGAGTGCTCTTTTTCAACGAATTATTCTTAGAATTGTATAGGTCAGCCTCTTATTCCTCCTGAAAATTATATCTTATTCCGCCGTGTTTGCAGATCTGGCGCACCATCCTGGGGCTGGAGGAGCGGCTGCTGTTCGTGCTAGACGGCTACGACGAGGCGGTGCGCGGCTACCCGGGCGTGCCGGGCGGGCGGGAGGCGCTGGGCGACGCGCTGGACCTGCTGGAGGGGCGGCTGCTCAAGGAGGCGCGCGTCGTGCTGACGTGCGGCTCGGGCTGGGCGCACGAGGTGGCGGCCTCGGTGCAGCGGCGCGTGCTGCTCGCCGGCCTGCAGTGGCCGCAGGTCGAGTCGCTGTCGCGCACCTTCTTCAACGACGACGACATGGCGGACCGCTTCCTGGACGCGCTGGCCGCCTCGGAGGACACGCTGCAGCCGCTGGCGCGCGCCCCGCTCGGCTGGATGGCGCTGTGCTCGCTGTACCAGGACGTGCAGGACCTGCCCGAGGACCCGCTGCAGCTGCACCAGGCGCTGTTCCGCTGTATCGTGCGGCGCAGCCTGGCGCGCCGCGGCCAGACGCTGCTGCCGCCCGTGAGCCCCGCGCTCTCCGACATCCCGCCGCACAGCCGCAAGGTGCTGGCCGACCTGGGCCGGCTCGCGCTCGTCGCCATGAAGGACGACCGGGTCATGTACACGGACAACGAGCTCCGCGTCCACTGCGGCTCGGCCGCGGGCGTGGCCTCGCTCGGCTTCCTGTGCCGCGGACTTAACTTCGGCCGCGCCGCCGCCTCCCGCCGCGCCATGGAGTTCTACACGCCCGTGTTCCGCTCCATGGCCGAGTTCCTGGCGGCCTACTACATGTCGTCGGTGGCCAGCTACGCCAACATCCTCCGCCGCGACCTGCAGCTGCTGCCCGGGTTGTCTGCGGCGCTGTCGGCGGGGCTGGGCGAGCAGGCGGGCGGCCCAGCCGAGACAGTGCTGCTGTTCCTGCTGGGGCTGCTGGGCCGCCGCGGGCACCTGGTCCTGGCGCAGCTGTCGCCGCTGGACGCCACGCCCCGCTCCGTGTTCCCGCTGCTGCGCGCCGCGGGGCCGTCGGAGGACAACGTGGACGCCGCGTGCCGCCTGCTGGGGGCGGCGGCCGGCCCCGGCCCGGACCAGGGCGCCCAGGCCACGGTGCACTGCCGCGAGCTGGAGCTGGAGGGCTGGGCGTGCGTGCTGCGCGCGCCCAGCTGCACGCTCGCCTCCCTCGAGCTGGTCGTGTCGGCGGACGGCGACGGCCGCCTCGAGCCGCTCTTCTCGGCGCTGTCGGCCAACCGGTCCGTGCGCAGCGTGCGCGTGTCCACGTTGCTGGGTCACGAGCTGTCGGCGCACCAGCTGCACCGCCTCGCCAAGCAGCTGCACGCCGTGCTGGCGCGCGCGCGCACGCACGCCTTCGAGCTGGTGGTGGCCTGCCTGGAGGAGAGCGCGCACGACCGCTTCCAGTGCCTGGTGGACGCGCTGTGCGCGGGGCTGCGCGCGCCCAGCTGCGCCGTCGCCCGCCTCCTCGTCGACGTGAACCTCAACTGCGCGCAGCTGCAGCAGCTGCTGTCGGCGCTGCGCGGCGCGGCCGTGCGCACGCTGCAGCTGCCGCACCTGGGCTGCGGGTCGGCCGGGCTGCGCGCGCTCACGCAGCACCTGCGTCAGCACCACGCCATCGACGCGCTCAGTCTGGCTGGGTCCTGGGGCGCCCGCAACCACGGCGCGTCGGAGAGCGGCGGGAGCGTGGGTAAGCTGGCTGCGGCCAGCGCCGGGGGGTTAGGCAATACGTGGCAGCCCTGTGTGGCGGGCGTGCCTATCCCCAGGCGCTGAGCCACTCGGATGGGTGAGGGATCTAGGGCGGCGAGGGAGAGCCAGAGAGAGGCTGGGAAGGCAGAAAGGGGCGCAGAGGGGCAGGGAGAGCAGGGGTGCCACGCCGCACGCGCTCAACAAGTTTAAATCCATCTCGCAGCTGGGGTCGACCCTCCAAAACGGCACGGCCTCTTTTTCTTCCCTCACTCGATTTTTATTTATTTTTTCCACCTCTCGCCTCTTGTTTGTTTCCGCTTGAAGGTTTTTTTCGTCTTTACTATTCTATTTGCTCGTGTAGCCCAGCCAGGCGAGGCCTTCCAAACGTATAAGGGCTTCCCAGGACGCGAAAAAGTCTCCGCGAAATCGTTTGCTGGCCGTACTCATACGCTCAGCGCTTGAGAAATTCCGAAATTCCTCTAACTAGCCAGGACCTGCCTTTGCAACCTTCTTGACTTCCGTGTGCTTGTTCGCAGGGTCGGGCGGGTCCGGGTCGTGCTTCTCTTCGCTGCCGCGGGGCGCGCTGGGGATGCACGGGTCGCTGTCACGGCCCGCCACCCTCCCCCGCCAGCCGCTGGCCGCCCACATCCTCGGGCTGGGGCCGGGGCCCGTGCCCGGCGGCGGCGCCAACGACTCCGGGTACGGCAGCGCCGATACCAAGCGCGGCTCTGACTCGGTAAGTGAACGCTGGCCACACGGCGAGGTGGGACGGGGCGGGGCGGAGCGAGAATCGGTCCTGACGCGTCCTGTCCGCTCGTGTGCAGCTCCTGTGGCGCGGGCAGGCCACGGGCGCGCTGCCCGTCTGCGACGTGGCGTCGCATGCAGGCTCCGGCTTCCACGACGTGTTCGACGCCATCCGGGACGCGAGCTGCCAACTCCGCAACCTCAACGTCAGTGAGTATCGAGCCAACGCAATTTATTATAAAGTAGTTTCCAGGGCCGTCTTCTCGTTTGCGAAACTATGCATCTCAAATTTAGTATTCCGAGTTTACTCCAAGGTAATAATTGCGTGATACTTTTCTTCCCCAGGCAAGTGCCTGCTGACGCCCGGGGACGCGACGTGCCTGGGCGCGGCGGTGCGCGGCGGCTCGCTCACGGCGCTGCGCCTCGAGGGCGCGGCCCGCCTGTGGGAGGTGCTGCCGGCGCTGCTGGCGCTGGCCGCGGACCCGCCGCTGCAGCTGCTGGACGCGTCCTCGCCCCGCCTCTCGCTGCCCGACGGGCCCGCCCAGCAGGTCTTCACCGCGCTCGCCAAGAACGCCAACCTGCGGCTGCTGTCGCTCGACGGCTGGACCTTCCGCTTCGAGGTAAGTGCGCTGCTGCTGCTGCTTGGTGGGTTGGGGGCGTACGTTCTTTAGCGCCGCGCGCCGCTTAGGGCGGAGCCCAGGTCCAAGTGAGTGGGCCGTTTCAACTTGTGGTGATGACTTGACGAGGCGAGATGGGGAGGTGGGGAGAGGCCGTCCCGCGGCCAGGGCCGTGAGCCAACCAGCCTAGCCCGGCCGGGAGCGGCGCGGCGCGGCGGGGCGGGGCGCCTCACCACATCACCGTGTTGCCGGGAATTGCTCGTAAGACTCTAGGGACTCGCGGCAGGGAGGAGGAAGGGGGTGAGGGAAGATGGTCGAAACTTTGAAGGCAGCAGGTGGCGGGCTGGGATGAGATAGCGTGTCACCAAGTAGTGGATCCTCGAGGGATGTTGTGTCGGTCACTACCAGCCCACCTTGCCCCACCCCATTCCACCTGGGGCGGTGGTGGGAGGGAGGCTGAGGAGGCTGCTTGGCTCGGCTCGGCTCTGCTCGGGGCAGTTGAGAAAGCTCCCCCATATAACTGTCGCCGCGAAACATGCCCGGAGATAGATGGCGGGGGTGGAGCGAGGCTAGGCACCACCGGGCCGCGGTGTGGCCCCGCGGCCTCGGAGCCCCGGCCCCCGCCCCCGCCCCCGCGCGCTCCGCCCCCGCCCGCGGCCTGCGGCCAGCCCTGTATGCAGATGCATGTGGTGCACGCTGGACGGCCGGCCCGGCCCGGCCGGGTGAGTTATGGCCCCTCACGCCCCGTATGGCCGCCGCCACGGTGCAGCCTGGTGCTGCCCTGCCGCCCTGACTAACAAACTAGAACGGCTCGGCTCGGCGCCAGACGTGACTTCTGCATCAAGCCGATACCCTCGAAGACCGACTCATACAATCTGCATCCCCCTCTCCTCTCACCGCGTTGCGTTTGGTCCGGCCGTATCCAGGAGGAGGCGACGCTGCGCGGGCTGGTGACGCTGCTCGGCCGGACGGGCATCCGCGACCTGTCGCTGTCGGGGTGCCGGCTGCACTGCGCGGGCGCGGGCATCGGGGTCGGGCGCAGCGACGGGGAGCTGCAGGGCATGCTGCTGTCCGCGCTGTCCTCCAGCGCGCCCGACCTGGCCGCCAGCCTCGCCTGCACCGAGCTGCTGTTCCTCCGCCTGGCCGGACTGCAGGTGAGTTGTAGTCCTGCAGGCTGCAGGCCGCTCCCGCCTCTATCCTTGTTGCTCCTGTGACGCGGCGCGGCGCTGCCTGTGCAGGTGTGGGTGCGCGACAGGGTGGCGCTCCGCGGGCCGCAGCTGCTGCCCGTCCTGCGCGGGCTGGGCGCGCTGCGCGAGCTGGACCTGAGCGCCGAGCGCGAGGACGCCTCGGGCCCCAGCACCCCGGGGCCCGGGCAGCCTGGGCCGCTCGTCATCGACGACAAGGTGAGCGAAACCATCGGACTGTCCCAGGCGGTGATTCCGCAAGTGGTTTCGCCCTTGTCACCGTGCGGGCTTCTCTACCGGGCGCGTGTCGATGTTGTTCGTGTGAGTGACGGCACTGCTCCTGTCGCAGGCGCTGACGGCGTTCTGGGCGGGGCTGTCCGAGAGCCTGCGCTCGCTGCAGACGCTGCACATGGCCCACTGGCGGTTGCGGCTGGACGACCCCGAGCGCACGCTGCGCGCCGTCGCCAAGTCCATGCGCAGCTGCCCGCTCGTCTGCCTGCGGGCCGACGGCCTGGTCGCGTGCGACGCAAACAGGTAAAGTCTCGTTGGAGACCGAGAGCGCACTCTGGACACCCAAGTGTTTAACACTTAGGTTTTCAGCGCAGCGCAATTAGTCACATATTTTTCTCATTAAAAAAATGCGAATTCCCTTTGTGATCGCGCCGCGCCGCCTGCTGCTCTTGCAGGGGTCCGCTCGAGCACCAGTTCCTGCAGACGGCGAGCGCCAACCTCTGCTGCCTGGGTCGCCTGGGTCTGTCGGGCGTGGCGCTGTCGGCCGGCCAGGCCACGGCCCTGGGCCGCCACATCCGCGACCGCTTCCCGGGCGCCAGCCTCTCGCTGCAGGTGGCCAACGTGGCGAGCGCGTCCGTGTGCGCGCTCATGGCCGCCCTGCAGGACGGTGGCAAGGTGGACGTGGCGTGCCTGGCGGGCTCGCCGCCGCAGCTGCGCCTGCACAGGGTGGTGAGCGCCCCCAAGTCCAGGCGCTTCCGGACCAGGTTCGCCTCGCTGCGCGATTAGGCTGCGGGTAGGGCGTGGAGTAGGGCGAGTGGATTTAAACACGTTGAATCTCAAGGCCTGTAAACCGTGTCCAACATATGCTCACGTGGGACTCGTCTGCACTGGGCGTCTGGTAGGGTACGTTTTTCACGGTCCGCATTGCGAGTTCACTTTAAAAGAAAATTGGTAAATTTTCAACAAGCATGACTTGTGTAGCTAATACATTGTTTGTGGAAAAAACGCAAAGCCGAAACTTTCTAAAATATTGTTTAGAAATTACCTGTAGGTTTCCAAAAATATTTTCTTAAAGAGTGATGCATTCCAACCATTTCGTTTGTGCATTTCAAAGGCTGACTGGACTTTGTAATGAATTTATAACTCAACATTGAGTCTTGATTCATACGTTTGCACTTGCCATATCGACCAGTGAGGTAGAAAACATATTTTTAAACTTCCTGTTCCACCACAGTGTTCTAATTTATATTTTGATGAATTTTGCTAGGATCTTTCCTGCAAAAGTAAAAAATTTCAAATAAGCATGTTTTTGTTGGTCAGATCTGTACTTTATATCACAATAAATTGATGTTGTTATGTGTAAATTATCTAAGATGCTCATATTTAAAAAAAAAAAAATAGTATAAGGTTATATCTTATACATGGTATACTTTTGAGCGCCCGAAGAAGACTTAACTGTGTTCTCTGAAAACACAATTCCCCTAGTCGTCTGTACCAAATTTAGTATAGCAATTTGCTTTGAATAATTGCACAGCTCACTATTTAAATGGCACCGCTGGGCAATGATAGATTAGTCACTTTGTAGATATTTAAGTTACATGTCTTTGATGATTGAATCGTCTGAGTGTAAATAAGTAAAACTGTTATGTTGAAGTAATAAGTATGTATTCTATTGCTCTGTCGGCAGTTTATGTTTTAAACTATAAGAGCTCTGGCTGTAAATCATTTGTATTTTTTTACATAAAAATGTGTGCTAATTAATTTTGTGATGCATTTAGATAGACATACCGATTCAGAATTCATTTCAGAAATTTAAGGAAGGAAGGAATGAAGTATAAGGATGCCGCTGAGTGCCTTTATTACTGTTTGAAATGAAAAGTTAAAGGATAAAGGGCTGGTACCAGTTTTATATGTTCAATATAAAGGAGATAATGAAATGTTGTATTAGTGTAATTTGTATATTAATGCATTCATATCTTGCCGCAAATTTCTCAAATATCTATATAAAATAAAATTGTTAAAATATTTTTCTTTGTTTTAGTTGTGCTTAATGTAACCAGTTTCATCGAAACGAAGAATGAATGTGACAACTCATGTTAACTAGACATTTATTTCCTAGCACTGATAATCTCACAAGGCAGAATAAGTGCAGGCAGGTCTTTGTGGGTCATAGGCTGTTTAACAAAAATTCAAAAAACTTAGAGACCAAGGGTGGTGGGGTAGCTGGCCTGGGTGGCAATACCGCAGTGGTTCTTCTTGTTGCGGGCGATTTTGATGTAACCGTCCTCGCCCCAGCTGGTACCCCAGGAGTTTTTAACGATCCAGTACTGCCTGTTGGGGAAGTCGCTGCCGTAGCCGACGGCGAGCACACCGTGGTCGAGGTTTACGGAGGAGCACTGGGGGTCGTAGTAGATGCCGCTCTTGTACAACTGGAAGCTCCAGTTGCTGGCGTCGATGGCAACGGAGACTGGCCCGATCTTGCTGACGGCGGCCTCCAGGTCCTTCTCGGTGGACTGGATGTCGACGTAGCCGGAGGTCTGGAGGTCAACCTTGTTCGCGGGCTCGTACGCGCAAGTGCCGTTCTGCAGACGGAGAGGTGTAGAGTTATGTTTTACGATAAGTGACGCAAGCTTAGAAGACGAGTCTGGGGTCTGCAAGGATAGTTACCGTAGCGGTGTAGGGGTAGGAGGCCTCAGTGTCCAGACCGCCGTTAGCCTTGACGTACTGGAAGGCGTAGTCCATCAGACCGCCATCGCATCCAGCGTTTTGAGTGGAGCAGTCGACCAGCTCCTGCTCGCTGAGGGAGACGAGCTTGCCTGTCTTCTTGAAGTTCTGTCCCTCAAGGGCACCGGTCTGCGTTTCCCAGGAGAATAAATGCGTTACTTGCGGCCAAATGTTATTAGTGAGGGTCTTGTGCGCAAGGCTTTAGTGTGCCCTCTTAACTTACGGAGGAGAAAGCCCAGCAGGATCCACACTGGCCCTGGTCCTTGACGGGGGTGACGTAGCCCTTGGACCTCCAGTCGACCTTCTTGCTCCAGGGCCAGGACACGGGAGCCTTGAAAACGGTGTTGCTGGGCTTCTTCATGTCCATGCGGTAGCCGTTGAGCCTCTCGGTGACCTCGTGGGTGTGCTGGGGTCACACAGAGATACTTGTAAGACTGAGCCCTGGCGCGCTGCGCGGCTGCGCGCGCGGTGAGCGAGCCTCCCGCGGGCTCCGCGGGTTCGCGGGTGTGGTTGGGGTTGTCTTACCATGTCAGCGTACTGGTTGTAGCCGACCTTGAAGGTGACCTCGCCGCTGGCGAAGCGGTCATTGTGCTTGGCGATCCTGATGGCGTTTTCCTTGAACACCTTGGCCCGGTAGGCCTCTTCGACCGGGCTGGCGTAGGTCTTGGCGTGGGTGGACTTGAACTCCTGCCAGTGAGCCTGGATCTCCTGGTCGGAGGGGACTCCGGCCAGAGCGGCCACCACGCAGGCGGCGAGGATGATGAAGGTCTTCATGTCTGCAGCAATAGGGAAATCAGCTTTAAGATTCGAAAGCTTGAGGATGCAGATTATGGTTATTGCGGCAGTACTTACTGGGACGGATCGGACCTGCTAAGTGATGCCGAAGAGCAATTCACCCTTTTTATACGTTGATGCCTCGGGCTGCTGACGCCTGTCCACGCTACCCCTCCCTATTGTTTAGTTCAGCTGATCTTATCAGTAGATTGCAAGGAACAATCACTGAGATTTGAGTCGGGGCACTTCATACGATGCACTTCAAATGGTGCAAACCTACGTAATTTTTGAGTTTTCAAGATTTTTAAACGTACAGTAATTTTTAAAAATATTATAATGTTACTGGTGAGTGAAATACCTGCAAAGTTCTCAAAATCTACATTTGATTTCTTTAAAAAAGTGCGGCGTTTAAAATAAATATATTTTAGAAATAAATTATTTTGGTTGTTGTTTATAATTAATAACGCTCTTGGAGTGTCATTATTTCCCTTCAAAGGCAGATTATCGCGATGGTGCGAAGATAAAGTCGACCCGTACAACACGTGCATTCGCGGAATCGAAGGAAACTTTGCTAGGGACAAAGTCCTCACAACACGTCCTCATCTACGATCATACGATGATTAACATTTCAACGAAAAGAGTGAAGAGGGCTCGGAAGAGGGGCACCGTATGACGCACGCAAGCAGGATGTCGGTCGCCTGCTTGTTAAACGTTACACATAAAATAAGAAACAGATCGCAAAAGATTTTTTATCTGACATATTTTTATTACGCTACATTCTAGGTATCTGATTTACCCGCTGTTCATTAGTTAGATACCGTACGGCGGGCAGGTATGCGCGCTTGGCTGCCTACCCTCACCGCCGAGAGGCGCTGAACCCCCCGAGCAAGCAGCCCCGCTCACATTTCGTCGATGCGAGTGGGCAAGCTAGTAGTTGTATTTGTAATTGGTGTTACCCCAGATGGAAACCGTCCTCTCTTACCCGCACTCGCCGTGCCTCTGTTACCCACTTGAAGCAAGCGTAGAGATCTTTGTTTTCATCAAATGTGTGGCACTCTGACAGCCAGACATGTTTCTCGATGTTGGCTCCGGGCATCGCCTTGTCTACCAAGTCAAGGTCCAACGAAACGTTGTACATCGTGTATGAGCCCTAGAACATTCAAACAGCATGAATATTTGTGTCCTGTTCATATAGAATTCTCGAAAATGATTTATATCTATTGCCACGAGTATCTCACCGCTTGCAGGGGGCACTTAATAGGGGGCTTGGCGTCTTCTACAATGTGACTCCAAGACATGTGTTTAGCCATCATTAGGTCACAGAGGCCAGTAGCCCATGACCAAGTGTCCATTTTTTCACACAAGGACACACCACCAGTGCAGCGTTGCACAATGACTTTAATCTGAAAAGTTTCATTTTTGAGTGCCACTTATCAATTACCAATCGCACTACATTATTCCACATTTTTGCAAATGATTTTGTATTTTACCGATGAAAGCTTTGATGCTGGCTCGGTTAAGTCAAAGTCCACATCTAGGAGGTCCCCGCCCAGGCGGTCCATTATCGTCGAGACGTTGCGGATGCGGAACGAGTGACGCTTGTCGGTGCAATGCACCATGTCGTACATTTTTGGAATAAGTCTCGACCGGTAGATTTTAAGCCCAGGCCTGGGCCTCGGCTGTCCTTCCACAACATAGAAACTTGCAAGTGTGCATGGCAATAAGTTGAGTCGCGCCGGCGCTGCAAATCACTTACCGAACGAGCGACGACATTGTTAAGCAGCAAAACCGAAAGTACGGAGTAAAACGCTACGGCCCATCCGGCCCAGCCAGCGCCAGCGTGACGGGTCCAAGCCATGCGAGGTACTAAATAAACTGTACCAAATGTGGGTGAGAGACAACATCATACAACACAAAAAAGTCTGTTATTGTGAGGTGCAACATAAAGTCTAACCCGTGTATTCCGTTTACACCGCAGTGCGGCGATAACACGGCGATAGCGCCTGGATATGTTTGTGCAACATGGACGCTATTCTTTGCGCGCGTTTTTCTCGTCGCATCACCCTCGTATCCAATTTACAGACACGAAAATATAAGATATTCAGGAACACAGTATGCGCACTGCTGACAGTGAGAGTTTCTGCTCGCGCCCCGACACACTACGGTGTTGGATGGCGTGTGTTAAGCCCTGTTAACTATAAAAAAGAAAATGCGAATGGGTAGCTAGATAACGGGCGCACTGTCAGAAAGGAGAGGGCATTTTTTTGTAGTACTTCGAACTATATTATTTTGTAACCTATTTTGTCCCTCCGTAGCTCATCCCCGTACTTAAGTCTCCTCACGTGTTCTTGGTAAGTGCATGACGTACTCATATGTTATTGCGGAATAAGTTGGTGGTCACGTACGCTCGTCGTGATGCTATATAAACAGTAACTGTTCGAAAAGTCGCACTCTTGCAAAATGCCGCGGTATGCGCTTGTGTACTGCCTAATGGCGGCGGCCGGTAATACTTACTTAAAGCCATTTCACATGTACATTTCTTTCTTGACTTCACAATTTAATAACGTTGATTTTTTTTAAGTATTTGGACAATCCGTTTTTGACGACGAAAAAATAATCAATGGCAGTCCCGTGACAATCGATAAGTCCCCATTTCTCGTACGGCTGACAGTAACCAGGCTATATATTTTATTGAGAGGGACCAGGGACCATATAATATTGAACATGTCTGTATTCTAGGTGGCCTTCGAAGCACGAGAAAACCTATCGGCCCCCTTCTTCCAGGAGTGCGGAGCGGTGATCCTAGACAGCCTGCACTTAATCACCGCCGCGCACTGCCTTGAGGAGTACGTGTCGTTTGTAGATTACGCCGCCACTTTCCAGCAGGACTGTAGACGCATGACCCCTTTGTTTTCTGCAGTTACAAGACCCCCAACCTGATGCGGGTCCGCGCGGGCTCTTCCATCCTGGAGCGGGGCGGCGATGTGTATAACGTGGCCCAATCCTGGACTCACCCAAAGTACAAGAGGTACACCTCGACCCGCGGCAACCGCACCGACACCTACCTGGACTACGACATCGGAGTGATCAGGCTTGCGTCGCCTCTCAAGACCGGCGCCAACGTGCAGGCAGCCAAACTGATTCCCATTAACCAGGAACTTGCTCAGGGAGAGAAAGTAATCGCCGTTGGGTGGGGGATACTGAAGGTGGATATTGAATGCAGCCTGGAAATTTTTAAAGGTCTGGTTGGGCGGAGCGAGAATAACAAAAATCAATATTTGAAAGAACGGTCGGATTCCTATATTAGAATAAAACCAGTAATTGGAAATGGCGAGTTTTAAGATCTATCATAACGTTTTTGTTCTTCTTACGCCCAACAGGACTTAATCCGGGATTCATAGTGCACAGTCATTGCTGCCTTTTACTCTCTCTTTTCCTTTGTATTAACAGTTCGGCGGCGCTTCGTCCAAGCAGCTGCGCCGTGGTTTGTATAGTATAGTGCCACAACCCCTATGCAACGAGAGAATTGCTAAATTTACAAGCGCGAAAGTGTTTCCGCGATTCACTTGCACTGAAGTTCGCTCTAACGCAGATTGTCGCGTAAGTAGTACAATTTAACTGCTAACTTCGCCTTTAGGTTTTAACATATGGGATGTCACCCTTTACTTATTTTATGCCTTATTTTTCTCTATTTTCTAGGGAGATTCTGGCGGCCCTGTTTACAAAAGGGACAAGAATGATCATTCCGTTGTTGGACTTGTCTCGTGGGGGACGTGTGTTGGTTTCGTACCAAATGTTATTACTGATTTGGCTAATTCTGAAATTCGCTCCTTCATCCGAGAGAAAACCAATTTGAACATTTAAAATGTTGCTCCAAAGTCAGTGAAATAAATGACGATATCTGCATTTCAAGATTTATCAGTTCTCTTTTTAATCCGTATGATATCTGCAGTTACTTGCAAACAGGCAAAGGGTCGATTGTCCTGGTCAAACAATGTTCCTTTCACCACATGCACATATCCTTCCCGTATGCTCTCGCCGCCGAAGGCCTTTGCGATACTTGTGTCGAATGCAATGTTGTGCCCAGAATAGTTGCCCTGAGATCAAAGACAACAGTTGACGAGAAAACTAGAAGTGATGTTACTTATCAATAACTTATGGACTCATTGCTCACAGGTTCTATGGGACACTTCAGAGGAGGCTGCATTGATTTTAGAATGGGTGTCCAGGGCATAAGAGGCAGGGTCAGCATCCTGCACACATTACTAGAAAAGTTCCATTCCATGGGGTGGCTGCACGTGTTACTGGAGACAGCTTCGGAACATGCCACTTTCCACACACAGAGCTGGAACAGTTATAGTACATAAAATCTCTGTATGTCACTCTTTTGTAATAAAAACTTAACATGGTCTTTAGAAGGCCCGGTTTTGTTCTTCCGCTTTGTCATGGTCCTTCGGGAGCCCCCTTCGTCTTGTGATGCACCTACCCTCTTGAGCAAGCTGGCAGATCGGCTAAAAATCACTTCAATATCCATAACTACATTGGTTCTACCGGCCATGCGGAGAGACGCGTTCGCCCAGGTGAGAGCAAGGTCTTGGAGTCCGGGGCATCGCTCCGCGGACAAAGGCCTGATAACTAGCTCTGTGGAGTGGCCCTGGTAGGTGATAAGAAATAGGAAGGAAGAAAGTGAGTCGGCGGAGATAGCGGGATATTATTACTAATTAAATTACAACGATGGCAAAAAAAGGGATAAAATACTACCTGTTTTCTCCCGTTAGCCCGGTGGCTAATTGTGATGGCGACCAAAGTTAAGCACACCAGATAGCGGTGCATTATCCGGATACCGGCGCCAAGAAGGGAGTGTTATTGCTAGAAGTTAGAGTAGTTAAGCGTTTGCCGGGCTAGAAAAAACATAACTGTAGTTTTAATATTGTTATGCACGTTCAGTCTCTGTGGCATCCGTCTTACCTGACGTCATTCCTGTTTACCCAAAGGGCTTTCTTGTTCGATTAAGCACGATATTCCTAATAGCCGGCTGAATCGTTGAAAACGACTCGGTCGTTATGACCTCTGTGGGAAATCGCGGGCATCAGCCATCGCTGTCCCTCCAAACTGGTGCGGCTCCTGCTGCGCGTACAGACATCCCAATCGACTGACCAGCCGGGACCGGCCCGGCCCTCGCGTGACCAGAGGACTCGCGCCAACAAGCCGAGCAGGGCGAGCCCTGGGTGTGAACACGCAAGAAAGTAAGCATAGTCGTTGTCTTTCACGACTCTTTCGCGCACGATTTGCCAAGTTTCGTACTTATGGAGAGAGAGAGAGAGAGAGAGAGAGAGAGAGAGAGAGAGAGAGAGAGAGAGAGAGAGAGAGAGAGAGAGAGAGAGAGAGAGAGAGAGAGATATGTTGATGCTTTAAACGACATTTGTGTGGAAAAGAGAGCTTCTGCCTACTGAGCAAAAGGTAGGTAGTCTCATGTGCGGAAAGTTTTCCTAGTAGGTGTCTGGCAACACTGGTACTGGTACCTGTCGCCGCAGCCGAAGCGCCGAGCAGGTAGGCAACCCTCCCACACTCATACTTGAATAAGATCTAACTACAAAATTGAAACGCTCTTTAGTTATTATTCAGCCCTGTGTTTCGACATTAGTCTTATCGAAGCTAAAAATGTCACGCAATATTAAAGTGGCGAGATTTGAATCAAAC
This sequence comes from Frankliniella intonsa, assembly GCA_033675135.1. Taxonomy (NCBI): domain Eukaryota; kingdom Metazoa; phylum Arthropoda; class Insecta; order Thysanoptera; family Thripidae; genus Frankliniella; species Frankliniella intonsa. Next base: position 8,356,490 of record CM066249.1, on the reverse strand, counting down.
ACGCGGGAAATGAAAAATATTATCGAAAGCAATCTTTCCAAATCGCGAAGGACGCTGGCTTGTGCGTGTATGCCTACTCTCCCCGGCCGTGTGCCGTGTAGCCATATGTGCCGTTGCTACCAGCGAAGACTGGTGTCTCTCCTAGTGCATGCTGTGCACAGCAAAACTGCATAATTTTCTTTAAACTTTTTATTTTACAGAACGTAGATTTCGTTAAAACAAATGTGACTCAATTCAAATTTTAACGAGTGTGTACGCCACATTCCTTGAACGACAGTGATCGTGGCAGAAGCCTTGTGGTCCCGATTAGGCCCTGTTTGATGGCCTACCTGGCTTCACGTTTATTCGACGTTCAGTACGTGCAGTCAGCATTGTACTTACTATTGTTGTTAAAATGTCAGAGTATAGTGAAAATTTTCGATAATCAATGTAAAATTTGTAAAAAAAAAAATAAATACTATTTTTGGGTTTTGTAGACTTTAGGTATTGAGTAAGAACCAAGGTTAAAGTGTTTCCGTTATATGGAAAACTTTATTTGAGAAAAAAAGTCGATCATTTATGTGCATGGCTTCTAGCCCTGAGGATGAGGGAGCTTGTTGACTAAGTTGATGGCTTTCTCGTAAGCAGATCCAAGCGTCTTCTGAAGGGTTGCCTTGATTTCGGGAGCCTTCTGCTGCCACTTGTCACCGAGCTGGTGTTTCAGCTCAACGATTTGGGGAACGACGGTCTGCTGCCAGGTAGACTGAAGAAACGGAGACAAAATAATGAACTATAGAGGGAAAAATATTGTGGTCTGCCGCCACAAGACAAGGTTTTCAGCAGTTTTACCTTGATCTTATCCTTCTCCTGAGCAGCCCACTGCTTGAGATGGGCGTTCTTCGCAGCCAGCCAGGCCTTGATACCGCCAGCGGGGGCGGGGGCGCCGCCGGCTGGTGGTGGTGGAAGACCACCAGCAGACACGGTCTGAAATGCAAGCAGAGAGGTACAGCGGCGCGTGTTAGGGAAGGAACTAGAAAGACCATAGCTTTGCTCGGTGACTTACGGCGGCGACGGCCAGGAGGGCGAGGACGGCAATGCTGAGACGAGCCATGGCGATTGAGATGTACTTTCAGCCGGGCCACCCATGTCTTTTATTGGGCGGTGTCGCCGGCTGTTCGTTACCGGCGGGGCGAGGGTGGCTATAAAACGGGCAGGTCGTGATCGTGATGTGATAACCCGCCCTGCCAAAGCGCTGGCCCACGTCTCATGCGCCCGCGTGCCCTAGTGATAACCAATGTGACGTCAAGGGCCCTAGCTCTACATCGAGTGTAGAGTGTAAGCGTAGCATCCGCAGGCGGGACGCTACTTACCGCCTAGACCTTGCGCACGTGCTCGTTAGAAGTGCCGGCCGCCGGTGCGCCGCGCCCCTGACGGTCCTTGACTTTTTTTTGCCCCCTCTGATTCCTGCCGAGTATCGGTGGAGCCGTGATTTCTGTATCAGCAGTGTTGAGATAGTCCCGACCAGCCACTCCTGCCACCACGCCGCCTGCCTGGGGGGCTTGATTACGGCCTGGACGGCGCATCGCACCTGCGGGGCGGGGCGGGGCGGGGCGGGGCGGGGCGGGCCCCGTGCGCTGCACAGCCGCCGGCCGCTAGCTCCAGCGTGATCCGGGACCTTCGCGTGCGTCTCAGCGGGTCGTTTCCGGGAGCAAGGGCGCGCTGCTGCTAGGCACGCGGGCGGGACCCCCCCCCCCCCTCTGCCGATCCCTTTTTCTTCGCGGATAACACTACTGGCGCTGTTCTCGACGCGCGTAAACGGCGGATAGACAATGAGTCAGGCCGATGCCGATATGACACACTCGGGGCGTGTCGTGGAGGAGTGGTCGCAGGCGGGAGCGCTGCACCGGGTGCCAGAGAGGAGAGCACTTTGTCTATGCCCTGCGTATCACCATACGAGTGTTATTTAGGCCGTTTTGGAGTAACCGCGAGGCGAAGCCGACCGGGCCGCGCGTGGCGCCTGGTCATGGCCCGCACAAAGACGGCTTGGATCACGTACGCGCGTAGCGGGCGGGGCGGGGCGGCGGGGCGGCGGGGCGGGGAAAGGAGTACCTCCTCCGCTCCGCCTGAAAAGACAAACTCCGTTGCGACAGGACACGTGTCCGCGCCGAAACAAGGTGGCCTCGTCACGCGCGGTCCGTGAACACAAGTTCCAGTACACAGGCCTCGACTCAAGTCAGTCACCTCATTTACAAAACTATTACTTTGTCTTTGTTGTATTTTTTAGTAAATGGGGGAAAGGGGTGTGTACTATCCCGTGCGCGCGGCGGTAGTGGGAAACGTTTCTCGCCGCGCCGCTGAGACCGTACCGGAGGACCGGGGAACGCCCCCACCTGCTCGCGCTGTAGCAGATCGGCCGTTTCATCATGTTGGTAACGCCCGGCCTGGCCTGGCTTGGCCCGGCGGGCCCGGCCCGGCCTTCCGACCTGACCCTGGGGCGCGGGCGCGGCGCGGCGCGCACGCGTGCATGTGCATTGTCCGGTATCTATGCGATTTAGCACACACTCATATGCACGGTATGGGCGCCGCTTCGCAGGGGGGAGGGGTGGCGTCTTCGCGTTGCCATGACGACCGCGCGGTCAGGCATGATCCAGCAGCAAGGACCTGGCAGCGGGGCGGGGCGGGGTGGGGCGCCTGGAGCCGGGGCCGGGCTGGGCCGGGGGCAGGTGCAGCCCAGCCGCGGGAGGTATAAAAAGGTGGCGGGAACATGGCGGGGATCACACACGCTCCTCTCTTCTCTCGCGGTCCACAGACAGCAGCAGCAGCGGCAGCACCCACCTCCCTCAAGATGAACGCACTGGTGAGTGAGTCACGGGCCCAGCCCAGGGCAGCTGCTCAGGGCGCGCGCCAGGCCCAGCCGCCGCGGGAGATAATATGTCAAGTGCGAGGCACTTGAAGAAGGAAGGGACCAAATCACATTGTCGTTCTATCTTGTAGAGTCTTCAGTAGTGTCCATAAGTATTTTGTAACTTCACGGTAAAAAAAGTTTCACGTATTTCAAGACCCGGTCTTGGATCTTATGGAGAACGCCAATGGCATCCAAGACCGGGTCTTGAAATAAAAGAAACTTTTTTTACCGTGTTCACAGCAAAAAACAACAATAAGTTTATTTACTGATTGAAACAGCGACGGTATGCGCCTGCGGTACAGTGTGGGCACAATATGGTCACGAGGCGAGTCAGGTCGGGAATCGACCTCGAATGCATCATGCAATTTGCACTCGGGCATAATGAGGCGCGGTGCGCGGCGATCGGCTGGGCGCGGCCCGGCAGCGAGCGCGGAAGGCTGCGGGGCGGGGCGGGGCGGGGCGGGGCGGGGCGGGGCGGGGCGGGGCAGGGCGTGAGGCGCCGTGCACAACTCTTTGTCCGTTAACTTTAACTCCTTCTCTCTCCGCTGGGCAGGTTGTCCTGTCCACCCTGCTGGCCGCGGCCTCCGCCGGCTACGTCTCCGACCACTACGGCGGCCTGGGCGCCTACGACGCCGGCTATGGCGGCTACTACGGCGGTTCCCTGGGGTACGGCCACGGCGCTCCGCTGGCCTACGCCGCCGCCCCCGTCGTCAAGACCATCGCCCCCGTGGCCACGTCCTACCAGAACCAGTACCAGGTGAGTTAGCTTCCCTCACCGCTCGCGCCAGCGTCAGTTTTGCTCGGCTTGCTCAAACCACGGACTTTTAATAACATGTCTCTTTTCGCCTCGCAGATCTCCAAGGCCGCGTACCCCGTGCACTACGCCGCCCCCGCCATCTTGAAGGCCCCGGTCGTGGCCGCTGCCCCCCTGGCTGTCGCCGCCCCTGGCTACGGCCTCGGCTACGGCCACGGCTACAGCAACCTGGGCTATGGCGGCTACGGCCATGGCTACAGCCACGGTCTCGGCGGCCTCGGCTACGGCCACGGCTACGGCTCTCACTACCTGTAAGCCGTCCGGCCCCGCGCTGCGCATGCGCCCGCCCCGGCTGTGGCCTCGGCCACTGAAGGACGCGCGGCCTCGGCCCCTCGGCGCCCTCGGCCCCGCACGATCTGTGTGCCCATTGTTGAGCCCCAGGGAGTCGGCGCCACGGCGTTCCCACTGCTTGCCAAAGTCCCCCGAGTTCCTCCTAGCCCTAGCGTGCCTGTGTGTTTTGTGTGCATAGGATGTGTCGGGTCGGTGCGTCCGCCCGTCCCGTCTTTGTGAGTGAGATGACTGTGAGAAGACTCCAATGCAAGTCAATTAAACAAATGTGATTACACCTGCTGCTTGCTTTTTTCTACACGCATTTGTTTGTCCTTCCCCGCAACACTAGAGGAAAAGAAATCCCATCATGTTTGGCGAATACAATTTTCGCATTATTTTCTCGAGTGAGCGCTGGGCCACCTTTGCCTTCTCCAGCAAGTGTGCGTTCTCCGGGTCTGGGTCGGCCAACAGATAGCGCCAGCATGCGTTATTGCCGTCATTGCTTCTCGCTGGTCCTTGGCACGGCAGAGCCTATAGGGCCTAGTCCAAGTTCTCTTCACCTGGTTGGAAATTTTTGTCCTCAACCAACTCTCGGCGCGTAACTTATGCGCACGAATTTTTATTTATAGTATCTAAATGATGAGGGATCCATACTATGATGTTATCAATACGTTCGCTCTCGATTCTGACATTGAAACGCAAACTAACCAAGTCCAACTTTTTCTACGAATGGTGGAAGGGTGGGCCTCAGTTTCCCAACCAACTCAAGTTCAGTGTGCTTGCCAATGGCAACAAGAAAAATAGAGTTGCTTAGGGGAAAACGCTCCCACCGCGCGATGAAAACTTGGACTAGGCCCTATAGACTCTGACGTGTCAAGGACCGGCGAGAAGCAATGACGACAATAACGCATGGTGGCGCCATCTGTTGGCCGACCCGGACCCGGAGAACGCACACTTGCTGAAGAGGCTACCTCCTCGCTCCTGCTGACCTCCGGGTAAAATCGCGTTTTTTCGCGATTTTTGAAGGCGCTGTGGGAGCCGTTTCCGCGTCGGCCAACAGATGGCGCCACCCTGAAACGCCATCTGTTGGCGGACCGCGGTAACGCTTCCGCATCATCTTCGAAGAACACGAGAAAACGCGAAAAAATACGCGATTCTACCCGGAGGTCAGCAGGAGCGAGGAGGTAGCATCTCCAGCAAGTGTGCGTTCTCCGAGTCCGGGGCGGCCAACAGATGGCGCCACCATACGTTGTTGTTTCGCGCCAGGCCTTGCCACGGCAGAGCCTATAGGGCCTAGTCCAAGTTCACATCGCGCGTGGGGAACTTTTTCCTCCTACCAACTCTAGATGCGTAACTTTTTCGCACGAATTTTTATTTCGACCATCTAAATGATGAGAGAACCATATTATATTGTTATCAATACGTTGGCGCTCGATTCTGACATTGAAACGTCAAATAACCAAGTCCAAGCTTTTCGAAGTTTGGTGGAAGGGTGGGTCTTAGGTTCCCAACCAACTCAAGTCCAGTGTGTTTGCCGATGAAACTTAGGAAATGCTTGCCAATGTCAACAAGAAATATTCGTGCGCATAAGTTACGCGCCGAGAGTTGGTTGAGGAAGAAAATTCCCAACCGGGCGAAGCGTACTTGGACTAGGCACTATAGGCTCTGCCTTGTCAAGGCCTAGCGCGAAACAACAACGCATAGTGGTGCCATCTGTTGGCCGACCTGGAACCGGAGAATTGCTTCGAAAAACGCGAAAAAATACGCGATTCTACCCGGAGGTCAGCAGGAGCGAGGAGGTAGCCTCCTGTGCAAGTGTGCATTCTCCGGTTCCAGGTCGGCCAACAGATGGCGCTACCATGCGTTGATGTTTCGCGTTAGGCCTTGACAAGGCAGAGCCTATAGGGCCTAGTCCAAGTATGCTTCGCTCGGTTGGGAATTTTCTTCCTCAACCAACTCTCGGCGCGTAACTTATGCGCACGAAATTTTATTTCGATCATCTAAATGATGAGGGAACCATATTATATTGCTAACAAGACGTTGGCTCTCGATTCTGACATTGAAACGTCAAATAACCAAGTCCAAGTTTTTCGAAGTTTGGTGGAAGGGTGGGTCTTAGTTTCCCAACCAACTCCAGTCCAGTGTGTTTGCCGATGAAACATAGGAAATGCTTGCCAATGTCAACAAGAAAAATTCGTGCGCACAAGTTGCGCATCTAGAGTTGGTTGGGGGAAAAAGTTCCCTCCGCGCGAAGGAAATTGGGACTAGGCCCTATAGGCTCAGCCTTGTCAAGGCCTAGTGCGAAACAACAACGCATAGTGGCGCCATCTGTTGGCCGCCCCGGACTCGAAAAACGTACACTTGCTCAAGAGGCTACCTCCTCGCTCCCGCTGACCTCCGGGTCAAACTGCCTCCAAACGCCTTGTCTTTCGTCTCGTCGCAGCGTCAAATGGTCTGCCTACCTCTCAGGCGCGAATGTGGCCAGAATTTGAGACGGCGTGGCGGCGCGACACGTTCAACCCCCGCGGCTTCCCTTTCCCTTCCCGCTCCCACTGCTTCCAAACCTTTGCGTTTCCTCTCAAGTTCTGGCCGACGCGTCAGCGGTTTGATGCCGGCGCGGCTTTCCTTCCCTGCTCGCTGACCTCCTCCACAACTTTGTGGCCACAAACAGGCACATCGCTCCGACTCCGTTCTTTCCTCTTGGCGCTGAAAATGGTCGGTAGATAGGGATTCCAGTTCGCATCGCCGTGAGGTGTGCGTCCCGCCAGCCGAGATGGTTAACGCACCTTCCCCCCGTCCCAAATCATCTCGGCTGGCGAGACGTTTTGCGGGTTCAAATCCCGACCGCAACTTTTTTTTTTAGGGGGGGGGGGGGGGGGCTGTCTGCAGTAGAGTGCGGCGGTGAAATGAAAAGGTAGCGGTCGCAAACCGTTAAAGATAGACGGAGGGTCAAAGCGAGGCGATGCAGGTCGGGCCATTGAGCTATTAGTGGGTAAGGCGACCGACTCCCAGGCCGGCGGCCACGGTTCTAATCACGGTAATATTATTTCTCAAGATTTGATTCAGGCGATACCTAACTAGAACTAGAGTGGGTCGGGCAGTAATAAGAAAATCACATGAGAAAAGAACAATTCTTTATGTAAAAATGTTTTAATTAAACATGATAGTCTTTAGATCTGAAATAAAACTCAACTACCAAATTTGTTGAAGCCAATATCACACACACAATATCATGCAGCACTCACCCTATTATTGACTAGAGTGGGGAACAAATTCAAAAGGCAGAGTGACAAATATTTTGCACGCAGTAAATTAATTGTAACTTGTAAGCTACTCCTCTCTTGCAGCATTCTTGAAAGTTTGTTCAGTGAGAGGACGGATATGGGGCGAAAGAGAAAGTTATAAAATGTGGAACAGCAGCAGAGAACCTATAAGGGTCGGCTCCTGCATCAACAAAAAGTGCCATTGACAGATAAAGGATCATCTGAGGAGTTGGCAGTTTGCTACCCAATCACTGAGCTCAAATTTGTTTGGCGTTTAGCACATTTTTAAAATACAGTCATGACATGCAACAAATATGATTCTCTTCCATTGACAAGTACCATTCCAATTTTTATCAACAGCCAACTGAATGATGAAACACAGCCAATGACCCTACATATAAGTATTTGTAGGAGCAAATAAACTGTAGAAACTATTTTTTCCTTCTTTTTAGATTTTAATTGATATACTGAGCAAGCCAGCGAAAACCTTCACCATAACCTTGGCGCTTCAGTACAGAACACATGAAAAGTTCAAGTGGTCTTCCACGAATTTCTGATCTTGGAATCTTGCCCTGTAAACAAAAGTTTTAAATTTATAAACAAAATAGAGATTGGAAAAAACTGCATCTGTGTTTTTTTTCTTTAAGTATACATACTTTTCCAGTAGTACTGTGGAGGCCAAAACATCCTCTAAGTTCTTCTTCAGAGCAAGCTTCTGGTCTGTCAATCTTGTTCCCAAGAACAAGAACAGGACAGTTTGCAAGTGTTTCATCTGTGAGGAGAGCATCGAGCTCAACTTTGCTCTCTAGCAAGCGAGAACGATCACACGCATCTACTAAAAACACCATTGCATCCACCGCAGGAAAATAGTCCCGCCATACTCGGCGTGCTGAAAGGAAAACAGAAGTAGAAGAAATATACTTTTGGGTAATATTTGATGAGCCCATAATAACAAAAACAACAGCTTGCCTTGTTGATGTCCACCCAGGTCAAATGTAGTAAATTTCATGTTGCCAATAGATAGTTCTTCAGATGCTAAAAACACACATTTTCATTAGAGGTGAAAGCTGATGTTATAAATATAAAATGTACACATAATTTTAAACAATTAGGGTCAGGGTGGGGAGTGACAACATACTTGGGTGTAGAGTTGGCACATGCTGAGCAAGCCGATCATCTTTGAGCATGTGCAAGAGGGTAGTCTTGCCAGCATTGTCAAGACCTAGGAAAAGTAATTTTCCTGACTTGCTATAAAGTCCTAAGAGAAAGAAAGAAAAACATTTTTTTTCACACCAATTCCAGAAATACTCCATTTCAAAAGATGCTTATTTTCCTCAACTAGGTCTCACCTAAGTAGCCCAGCACTCCAGTAATCCAGTCCCAAAGAAACATTTTTTGCTAGCTGAAATTTAAAAAAAAAAAATGTATCACAAAATCACACAGCACTGAAAAGAAAACAAATAATATGCTTAAATAACAAGTGAAAAAGTTATTGGTCTGTCTCAAACACTACACTAACCACAAAACTTTGATTTCAAGTGAAAAGAGGAAAATCAAACTTCTTCTTAACAGGATCTGAGCGTAGTGTACATAACTGACTTATTGTGAAAAAGTTTCAAAATAGCGAAACAGCAAGCGAAACTGATTTATGACGCACTTCACCCCGAGAGTCTATGAATAACAGCTCAGGAGAGGTAATACAACTATAGACGCAAAATACTTGCTATATCGTGGACGGCAGGGAACTACAAGAGATGGATGAATGGAAACTTACACAAGGATAACTATATCTGCACTAAAATCCGCTAGAATCAACTTAAGGCAGCTGCTTTGTTATTGTCAAATCGATGTGTTGTGTGTGAAACCACTAACTGTGCCAGTCATGATTCTGGCCTGGGTGCAGAAGGCCACCAACCTATGCAAGAAAAAAGAAAAGAAGAAATGCAAAAGCAGAAGACGCGAACGAAGAACTTACACGAACGCGCAAATTTACAAATACGTATCACCTTAGAAGATCAGACTCATAAATGACTCGCTAACTTTAGGTTTTACAAAATGCTTGTTATAGAACTAACCAATGAAAGCGACAAGAATAGTTGTATTCAACACTGTTAGGTTATATTAGTCGACTCACTTTGTTAGATCTGGACACAGTGCAGTGCACTCTTCTTAAAGGGCACCATCAAAGATCAAGGATCATCAACTCTCTTTGCAATCACACCTTTCCTGTACCTAATACGACATACAGGAACAGAAACTTAGAATTAGCAGCACAAGGCCAAAATCAAACGGTTAAAAAAGAAATAAAGCTGGTACATTAAAGAACAAGAATTTTTTTTTTTTTTTTAATGTATTTCAAAGTCATCTACATTCATACAGTAAAAATTAAAATTATCGTACATTGATACTATTAATCACGGTTGGTTGATTACCAGCTAGAAATAATAGCATCTATTTTGAGAAAATCATGAGACAGCAAATCATCTCAAAAATAAGTTCATAATCATTGGTAGTCACAAAACTCAACATCAATTCATAAGCCACTCATCTCCAACAACTTTGTAGGAACAAATAAAACAATTAAATACAAATTAAAAAACAAACAAACAAAAATAAAAGGAGGAAAAAAACACTTTAAAAAAAAATCTTACACATGTAGAGAAATAACACATCACGTGACCCTCCCACAAAGTAGCTTGCAGCCAAAAATACATTTGTAGAAGAAAAAATACTTCAATTAAAATATTGGACATGCTGAATCACCTAATAATTTGGTTTTGACTACTTTGACTAGTCATTCCTTACTGGGGTGTAGGCTTTTTAACACTGACAAAATCAAAGAAATAAATAACAATTTCAAAGTAAACTTACATTAAGTATGGTTTGGCATACTTATCTTTAAGGAAAATAGACAAAAGAGCAAAAGTAACATTTAACACACCTCAAGAGAAATATGTCAAAACTTCTCTCAAGACTCGAGTCCAAGTACAATTTCTATGTGGATATCTTTCACCACTAGCACAAGCCAATTGTAAGATGACAGCATAAATATTAAGTGAATTTTCTGCCAACAAGTTATACAATAGCATATTAAGATTATTAAAGACTACATTACTAAACTGACAAAATTGTTTCAAACTCACTAAACCTCTGAAACAAGTATTACACTTTTTAGTATAACAGTTTCACATAAATATAGTGAAGCACCGGAAAAGAGCAGTTAGCCCCAAAATCAGGTCTATTCAAAAGAAAGTCATAGGACACACAGGACAAAAGCATTGTTGCCAGAAAAGTAGGCAAAGAGATTGGAATAAAACGGGCTGCATCTACGCCTGCCTACTTGGCAACATGCACGTACCTATGCGAAGGTGTTGCCTGGTCGGCAGGCACAGATGCAGCAAGCTTTACTCCACTGTGGTTGGGCTACTTATTGCCCACTTTCCTGGCAACAGTGGAAAAAGCTCATTGCACAGCTTAGTTAAAACAACAAAGTTCTTCCACCTCTACTAGAATAGTATAGGTAAAAGGTACAGAACGAGTAAAAAGGGGCTATGCTCAAGTCATTATGAATACTTGGGAAACACTACATCTCAAATAATTCCTGTAGCCCCTTCATGATAAAAATGGTACAATCACCAAACACTTGAAATTTTAATTGAGATTTTTTCTTTAATGTAAAAGAGAATTAAAGAACAACACAAGAATCAAAGAAAGAGGAAGAGAAAAAACTTGTAGAACATAAGACAATTCAAAAGGGAACAAAATAGGACGGTGTAAGACCTTGGACCCACTATTCATTTTTACAAAAATACCTTAACAGATGTGAGAATACCCAAAAGCATTGAGCAAAATGAACCAGACCACATTTAAGACATTTGTATTTTAGATTAGTTATTTCACAGAGGCTGCATCTAATCAGTAAAGAATACTCCTACAGCCTTCCTTAGACCAGAAGTAAACAAATGTTAAGTTCCAAGTACATAACAGAAAACCTGTCTTGTGAATACAGAATCAGGCATAAACCACATATTTGCGAGACAGATGTACACTTGAGACCTATATATTTGGAAGTAGCTATGTACATTCCTGAAACCATTTCTCTGTCCATCTTCCTCTTGCAGTAAATTACTATCAACATTCAATTTTAACTTTCTTCAGATGGTTCAGTTCCAAAATATCTATCGCCAAAATTACCAATACCAGGTAAAACATAAAACTTTTCATTTATCTCTTTGTCCAAGGCAGATGTGACAATTTGCACACTGGGAAAAGCATAAGCTATTGAGTGAACACCTGTAAAACAGAATAACCATATGAAAAGCAATCTTTTAGCTTGCTATTGATAATGCAATTCTACATTGTTACTCAACAAACATACCAGATTCAGCCATGAGCAGTGAGACAACCAAAATATTTTCTTCCAGCACATCATGATCAAGCAAAACCCTGATAGCCATCATTGCTGCTGCCCCTGTGGCTACTGTAGCATCCATCAAAACGACTTTATAGTCTTTAATGTCTTTAGGTAGTCGTAAATAGTAAAGCTGGAAAGTCATTCTTAATTAATTTTAAACTTCTTTCGATACAGTATTAAGTTATTTGTTAAAAGCTTTGGAACTATATGAACCAAATTGATCAAACTACTCAAATATTTTGAGGAGTAAAAATATACCTCTGGCTCTCCAGTGTCAAAATTAGTTTGGATCAGGATCTTTCCAATCCGTATATCTTTGCAGACATCACATACAGCTTGCTCCATTGTCTCACCCGCACGCAATATTGAAACTCCACATATTTTTTCACTTGCACATCTTTTGCCATCATAAAGTACACCCTGGGGTGTTTCCACAATAACCTCCTACACACACAAAAAAGAAAAAAAAAATTGGGTTAGATGCAGATTTTTACTCTGTGAGACACAGAGAATTAAAGTCTTACCTTGAATGGCAGGAGAGACAAAGCATATTCAATGACAAGACGAATCAGTCTCTTGGAATAAAATATAAACTCGTCTCGGGGAGTTTCTTTATTACGTATGAGTGTGTGTAAGCCACAAATTTGGGGAGTTGATGGTAATAAGTGCAATGAGTCTGGTAATGGTTGGCCAATGTAAGAATGTGCAAGCTTCTCCCTCAACTTGAATCCTCGCTGGAAAGTAAAAGCATAGTTAAATCACTGTATAGTGTGAGGATAATATTTATCACAACTATCTATATAATGTTACCTTCTGAAGCTGAGTATGAACATGATGAACAATGAGCTCAATTGCGACAGTATTATCTCCACCTCTAGGTACTATGATATCGGCATGAACCATTGATGGTGCAATGTAGTGGAGAAACGCAGGTTTCACCATGTTACAATACTGTTTTAGAACTCCCTCAAGATCTCTACCTCGTTGAGATATATCACGACGCAGTCTCCTTGCCAACCTAACATCAGCATCTGTATCTACAAACAACTTCATATCTAGCATCTATGGGAAAAATTTAGAAGCAGATAATAGAGAAAAAAACAACAAAAAAAATTCTAATAATGTAATTATTTTTTATACATACCTTCAAAACCTCAGCATTATAGAAGGTTAAAATTCCTTCAAATATAATAACATTGGCCCCGTACATCGTTTTCTGCAAAATAGTCCTCACTAAAGTCAGTACATGCTATTCTTTTTATAGGTTTACAAATAGATATGGGTTGCACAAACCGTTCTGTTTTCTCTTGAGTGAGTGACAAAGTTGTAAATAGGAACTTCAACTTTTTTGCCCTCTTTGAGCCTTTGAAGAGTTTCGGCCAATAGTTCAAAATCAAATGCATCAGGATGGTCAAAATTGTATTCATTTATAGCAGCTTGGTCATGCTGCTTTTCATTGAGAACCTGAAACAAACTCCAGAGTGAACAGGAGCAGCTACACAGCAAAATAGAAATCTGTGGAAAACTTATGGCACTGAGTCCAACATGGACACTTAAGCATCACCTTGTAAAATGAATCCATACTAAGTAAAGTAACCCAAGGAACATCAAGAGATTCAATTATTTTTTCAGCAACAGTTGTTTTGCCTGAAGCACTCCCACCACAAATTCCTGGGTGATTGACATAAAATCAAATTATTAATGATACATAAAGAAATGGTAGCATAAACTATAGCCATTATACTAACCAATAACAAAAGGTTCGACTTGTTGACCAGTTGAGTCGTACCATGGAGGTCGTCCAGCAGTGTAAATAGTTCTAGTGTGACTCCTCAAAATTGATTCAGTGCAAGTCTTCTTGGTTGACTGAGATAATGAAGTTGTACGTTGTCTCCGAGAACGAGGTGATTTTTGAGATCCTTGAAATTGGGAACTTTATTGTTAAGTGAACCAAATAATGAAGCATAAGGCAAAAAATCTAACTACAGCAAAAACTACTTATGTTTGCATTGGGGTTTGAAGTAATTTTTACTTTCATCTTTTTTAACTGACCAGTTGATGGTGGTCGGGGAGACGGTGGTGGTGGAGATTGAGGAACAGCATACATGTCAATGACATCATTATCTTCATCACAGGCAACATCAGAGGAGAAGACTCTATCATCTTCACAGCGGTCACTGAAACACATACGATTTTCAACTGTACTAGACTGCAGCATAACAGGCAAGGCATTTTATTGATCTTTGTAATTGGATCAGCTGCTTCTTGGGGGGGTGGGGAAGGGACAAAAACAATTTAAATATAACCAGATACATATATTGCCATGTATACCGAGCTAAATTAATACCAGTTTAGAGAATGACAACAAAGTGTCAAAGCACCACGAAACATCCGCTGCTGCACAACTGTACACACACGCACATAATAGAGAGGTTTTCGTATCGGCCAATTTGTCTTGTTGGCAATAACATCGAACTATAATTGGAAGATGTTATTGTACACTTGGCGCAGTTTGCGAGTGTCGTCATCGAATACGGCTGCAGGTGTTTCATCTATTTATCGGATGGTGTATCATTGTTCTGGCACACCACCGCAACAACAAAGCCAAGCAGAAAGCATGGTGCATCACGCCGCGCCGCCCAGGCACCCTCACTCACCCTGATGACCACCTGTATTGCCCCTCACCGAAAATATATAAAACGTGGAGACATTTATTTGTTGATAATTTACGCAGCAAATTCATTACAACTTACCTATCGGAACTCGCCGAGCTTGGAGGGTCAAACGGTTGAAGATACGCAGCCATCGTCTACTGCTCAACCCCAACCCTCTACTACTGTTCTGCTGATCTGGCTGAAGAGGCTGAAGCACCCTCGCACCACATCCACAGACCGGCGAGAGGCTACTGTTTGGGGTATGAGAGAGTGACAGATCACAATGTGACCTATTGCCACCTATTGCTTGCTTTGCTTGACTTTTAAGGAGTGTTTCGATTTAAAAGTTTGGTAAAGAAAATTATGAACTGCAACAGGCATATTGCCTTTAGCAAAGTTTAATGACTCGAATTACTTACTGTTATCTAGATAATTAGTTGCTTCTCCTAAGTTTTTCTTACTGAGAGTAATGAATTCCCTTTTTATTATGATGGTTACAAGAGGTACAAAAAGCATGGCACACGAAGAATTTTTACGCTATCAGCTTTTATTAGATTTGCCCGACATAGAGCATTGGATAGATCTTAGAAAATTGTAAGCTCAGTATTTTCCAATTCGATTCAGAACATCAATCCTCGGCGCCTGCCCTGCCTGCGCGCGCAGCTCTGCTCTAGAGCCAGGCTGGAGGCAGCAAGAAGCCATCCAATTCCCAGCAGGTAGAAGGCGGCAACTAGATCCCGCAGCTCCAGGGCTCTGTGGATGCCGTGCTCGACGGGTCCAGGTTCGCGAAGAAGGAGGCTCAGCCAGCGCTTGGCCAAACCAGCCTGCGCATTCAGAGAAATGTGTCGCCTGTTTGGTGTGCTCTATCCAAAAGAAAATAAATACAAAAACTTTCAATGAAAGAACACGGGAATGGACTGACCTGATCGAACGCCAGCCACATCCAGGACACGGAAGGATTGAGCGGGGACCCGCGGCGGAACAGCACGGGGCTCTCCACGAACGCGGCGTAGCAGCCCTTGAGTTGGTGCAGCTGGTCACGGTGGTCCCGGCGCAGCGCCTCGCTCCGGTAGAACCTGACGGTCTGCCTATGGGGTGTTCGCAGAGGACAGAGGTCATTTGATGAGCAAGCTGGCATCCAGCCGTTTGGTTTTAATTGTAGACACGGCTGCAAGCAAAACTTTATCTCATTTTGATATGCCGGGCGAATGCAATGCGATGCCGCTGGAGTATACAACTCGCAACACCCCGACCCCGCACCCGCACCCGTAACATGCGCTTTAAAGCGTCCAGGGTGCTCACTTATTGTCCAGGACGGCTGTGTCCCGGCGAGTGACCAGACTGTCCACAAACTCGAGAATGTTGGTGACGCGCCCCATGTTGTTGCCCAGGGCGCCGGCCCGCAGCCGCGGCTCGACATTGTGAGGGTCGGCCCGCAGCATTGACAGCACCACCTGGGGCCAGGGCCATGAGTCACACACCGGCTGTCGTACACCTCTGGCATTCCCTCCCAGTGTCAGTGTCGTGTCCATAGGCGCTAGCCGAGCCGAGCCTTACCTGAGGCATGCGTAACCTGAGCCCGGACGCGAAGAGCTCCGCGGGTGTTTCTATGTCGGCCCGCGGCCGGCGCAGAGTGACCGTGGTGAGCAGCGTGGACTTGTACGCCGTGGTGACGACCAGGTTGGTGCCGAGCAGGATGGCGAGCACGCCGCGCACCGAGTAGGCCGCCCTGGCCCAGGCCCAGCGGCCCGGCGCCGGCTCGTCCAGCAGCATCCGCAGGACCCCCAGCACGACCTGGCCGGCGTCGGGAGGACTCTGCGCACGGGACCGGGGCCGCACCCGCGTCGCGGCGTACAGCAGCGTGCCCAGCAGGGGCACGGCCAGCAGCAGCGCCGCCCACACCGCGGAGCTGAACTCGCCCACCACCGGCCTCAGCACGCCGATGGTCTGTGCAGGGCAAGGTGCGTCATGGTCTCTCTACGAGCGAGGGCTGTGCGTTCAGCTCTACTCTGCTGTGAGACCGAGATTTACGCTACCAAAGCGACACTGCCCCCCCCCCCCCCGGATTGCAGGACAGAATTGGCCTCGGCATTGACTATAGAGCTGTCGACAAACGAGTCGTGTGCACCCTACCCTAGATACTCGTCGCCGCCTCTACATCATGGCACCTCACCTGTCCTGCCCACTTGGGCACCGTCCACGAGAAGCACGACAGCGAGGGGAACGAGACGGCCTCCACGACGCGCAGCCGCGACTCGGTGAGGGTGGACGCGGTGACGGTGAGGTCGGTCTGGTTGGCCACGAGCTCCGCGACGTGCCCACCCAGCACCTGCGAGGTGCGCGGCCAGTGCAAAGGTTTCACACCGCAGTAGAGCGGGTCGCCTACGCTCGACTCGACAGGCGCCTGTTTTCTGTCTCTCGCACCCACCACAGCCCCCACAGCCCACAGTTAGAAGTAGGTGCGAGAAAAGCGGAAATGGCTTGAGCTGTCGATAAACGAATAATGTGTAGTTCACTACTGTATAAGAGAATACGCACGGTTTCACTTTCGGTGTCCTGCTTCGCTTTTGGTACATCGGTGGTGAAATGAACCTGCTGCCACCCAAAACAGTATCAGGGACTGGCACTTTGCGATGTACTAATGGACGCAACCTTACCTTCGGTGCGAAGTTCAGCTGTTTCGCCAGAAGACTCACAAAGGTGCCAAGCACGCCACCCATGTGCACACTGCACGAGGGTTTCGAGGAACGGCCGCTGCAAATGCGCCGGCCCGGTGTGGGCCGATGTCAGATCATGGAAAATATTTGTGCTATTTTGAGGGAGCGATTAGCAAACAATATATCACTGATGTTGAGTTATTTTGCAAATGTGGAAATGGCAATGGTCTGAATGTGAGTGAATAATTTGGCACATACAGACAAAAGTGTGGGAAGAAATTAATTTGCCTACAGGTGTGTGACATTTGTGCACAAGGTTTCTGTGGCAAACTCACCCCACGTCCTCCCGCTTCGCGCACGGCCCCATGCCTTGCAGCAAGGGGTCCAGCGGGTTGTGCGCGAACAGCGTCGACGCGTTGTACGCCATGGACCAGGGCGGCACGTGCACGGCCGTGATGCGCAGCGGGCAGCCGCCCAGGTTCACCCGTGCGAGGTTCTTGAAGAACACGCGCTGATCGCGCTCTTTTTGGGGGCGCCAGGACCCGCCCCGCGCCTGGCCGGCGAGCGGGCACGAGTGCAGCAGGCGCACGGACTGCTTGGCGCAGCTGGGGTCCAGCGGCTGATCGAAGCCGTACACATCGACGTGGCCCACCAGGCGCGCCGCGTCCTGGCCCTGGTCGCCGTCGTGCGGGTCCTCGATCCGCGGCACGGCCACGACAAGCCGCCAGCGGTTGGCGTGCCACGCCACCGCCATGAGGGCGTCCATCATGTGGACCAGGCGCGCCCGATGCGCGGCCCGTCCCTCGCCGAACCGGGACACTAGGAGCCACACCACCACCTGCACGCGTTTTTTTTTCTTTTGCTTCGCAGGCTTCTTGGTGGTTCTTGTTTCGCGGGAGGCTTGCGCGCCGCGCGTCTCGCGGCGCCCGCGAGGTAGGCGCACCCGCAGCACACGCACGCAGGAATGGCGGCCTGCCTCGCCCCTGCTTGAGTGAGGGCGCCTGCGAACGGCGCGGCGGCAACCCGCAACACACGGACGAAGAACTGCTGGCCTAACCACCCCTGCCCCAGCCACTCCAGCAAGGAGTCAATGTAACCGGATTTTTTTTTCCTTTTCGATAAACACGCTTCAGGTTGGAACAACGTTTCAGTTTACAGTACCTTCATCCAGGCGGAGTTTTTGGAAAGGCGCTGCAGCGCTCGGTTCAGTGAACTGACGGGATCGTCTTCGGACAACACGATGAGGGCCGATTCGACCGTCGACGACCCGGCGACCTCTGGCAGGGTCCTCGGCGGGCTGCCGTCGTCCTGCAAGCCCTTCATCAGTGCACGGGGGCTGCCAGTAGACCGATGGCGCGGGGCGGGGCCCGTCGGCTCACCTCGATAGCGCGCCAGGAGATGGGGAGGTGACGCAGCAGGCCGGCGAGCCAGTGGCTGTGCCAGTCCAAAGGCGTGGAGATGATGATGGTGAGGTAGGCCGACAGCTCGTCCGTCGGGTCGTCCACCAGGGCCGCCTGGACCAGCCACGCCGCGCACACCTCGTGGTCGAGCCGCCACCCAGGGGCGTGGGCGCGCACCGGGAGCGGCACCCCGCCCGCACCCGCGCCCTCGCCATCCTGCGGTCCGTCACACACTCACTAGACACCTTCATCTGGATTCCATATCCAAGTATGTAAAGCCCTGCTGCTTCAGCACCTTGGATTTGCAGTGAGTGACCCTACCGAAAAGTCGGTCGAGACGAGCAGCAGCAGCAGCGGCGGCAGCAGTGGCGAGGAGGGAGGGTAGCGCATTTTGCGTCTGGATAAAAGTAATGTAACCGCAAAGCAGTCCGACGGCGACTGTTGTGGAGTGGCGAGTGGCGCCCTACCCTCGCCTCGCCTCGCCTCGCAGGGGGTGCGACTCTTCCACGACATGTCCACTCTCTGCTCCGCGCATGTTATCGAAGGCGTCACGGGGCCCTTTCACCAGTCACAAAAATTAAATGACACCACGAGTCCGTCCTGACGGACCGATGGCACAGACCACGGACATCGACGCGCCGCTCCGGGCCGGGCAGCCGGGCAGGGAGCCGAGCGCTGCCATGAGTGGACGGCTGCGATCGAAACTTCGCTGGGAACCCACACTAATGGTCATACGCTCTCCGATTCTGTATCGACGAGGGCTAAATTCCACCGAAACGTGTCTAGACAGCCCAACAATACACCCTCAATCTGTCACTTGCGGACTTTTTTATTTTTTATTTTGTGAGGGCGGACCACCTGCGTATTTTCAGAAAGGAAGGTGCGAGGAAACACGATCTTATTTTGAGCAAAATTGTTTATTGCGGCGAACGGAGAGGGATGGAAACTTTGGCGAATCAGGACAAGTCGGGTCTAGTAGAGGATCTAGTAGACGATCTTGTAGCCGTGCTGCTCCACGGGCTCGGCGTGCACAGCGACGTTGTAGCCGGACACGTAGGAGTGGGCGGCGGGCACGGAGTAGGCGACGGGGGCGGCGGCGACGGCCACGGGGGCGGCAGCGACGGCGGGGGCAGAGTAGGCGATGGGGGCGGAGTAGGCGATGGGGGCGGCGCCGATGAGGCCGCTGTGGATGGCGGGGACGGCGTTGTAGGCCAGGAGGCCGGGGGCGGGCTTGGCGGCAGCGACGGCCAGCACGGCGGCGAGGACGACCTGAAAACGAAAGGAGAAGCGCGTTATTACAACACAGTCTGGGCGGGGCGCACGCACAATCACGTTCACTTGTATCGCGTTGCACATAGGGACACTCACAAGCTTGTACATGGTGATGGTTGGTTTACTTTGCCTTCGGGGGACGAACTGCAAATGTGCTTGGACCAGACCCGCCCGCCACTTTTATACTCCTGGAGTTCCAGCCGGCTCCCCTCCCCTCGCCCCACCCCCTCTGCCCAACAACGTCTTCCGCCCCGCCCGCCCCGCAAGCCCCGCCCCACCACAAGCTCCAAGCCTTTGCTACAATGGCGGGGAAGGCAAAGACACGCAGGCCAAGCGATGACAATATCAGATCAGTAAATCCAACGATTCTATTTTTACACGCCGCCAAGGAAAGCTAACAGGCCAATAGTCTGAATTTCAGTGAGTTGCACTTTTCCGATCTTGCACTAATGGGGTATGATCTAAACGAAAGTGGTTGAATTGGAACGAGTCTTGGTTTTAAAAAGCAATATTCTTGAGACACCGGAGGATGCAGAACAAAATTTACGGGAGTTCGAGAGGCCTTTTGCTGTACCTGGTTCTGCAAATGCAATATGCAAACGGCTGAAAAGGCGTCTTCTAAAAATGTTTGTAGGAGAAAGGATAAAAAGATGATTTTTGTCAACATTTATTTTGAGGAATTTCTAGACATTTTTACTCCTGGCCCTGTACACTGACCCCGAGCACGGTGCACATTGCCATCGATACTGTGGCCGTGCTGCAGATAGGCGGGGCGGGGCGGGGCGAGGCGGGCGGGGCGGGGTGGGGTGGGGCGAGGCGGGCGGGGCGGGGTGGGGTGGGGCGGGGCGGAGAGCTGTGCGTGTACGGCCGTGTACTTGACTTTGGTTTGGCGGCCGCCCCGCCCCGCCGCCAGGCTCCGGCCCGACCGGCTCCCCTCCAGCCGCTCCAGCCGCTCCAGCCGCTCCAGAGCGCCGCCCGGCGCCAAACCAACTCGGGGCCAGGCCGGCCGGCTCGGGCTGCGGCCCGCCACGCCCGTCCAACTATAAGCAGGACCACCGATAAAATTTCGCGAAATCGACCACAAAAAAGACATAAAGAAAGAAAGAAGAAACCGCTATCGTAGAATTGGGACGTGCCAAAGCCGTGAGCCAAACTTCCTGAATCTGTTGTGGGCCGCGCTCGTGAATAAGGCTCCGGACAGACAGACTCCTCACGAGTGACGCCTACCCCGTTCGCTACTGGGAATGCACGCATGCAAAAATTGCGCGACCAGCTGCAGAGTCAGCGGCAGCAGGATATCCTGCTCAAGCCCGCGGCCCGAAGCCGGGTGGGTGAAAGATCACTTTTAGCATACTTGGTTTGGGCGTGGTCCGTCGTTGTGAACCTGCGCGCGGCAGCAGGGAAGGGGTAAAGTAAGGGGCGGGGTGGGGTGGGGCGGGTGGGGCAGGGGCCTGTGTCCTGCTGCTCCCCACTCCTGCACGCGGTGAACGCCCCCTCACTCTACCCGTGGATACGCACGCGGCGTGTCCGAAACCGCCTTACTCTGTCGCGACAGAACGCGCTCGGCCCGGGCTCTCCCCCCTCCTCCCCGATCAGCTTGTGACGCCACCAGCTTCGCGTCCCACCTTCTTTCATTAACGAGATTGTATTAGAGAAAAATGGCTTGAATGGCCAACCGCGACGGCGGAGGTGGGGCACGGCGGGGCGGGGTGGGGCGGGGCCGGGCGGGGCCGGGCGGGGCGGGGTAGGACTCGGACCGCCTCGTTTGATTTGTAACAGCTCGCACGCCACGGCCACGGCCAAGGTGGAGGCCGGCCGAGCGACATCCCGACGACTCGTGTCGAGTTCAACTTTTCGTTTGGTCCGCAATAAAACTAACAGATGTCGACAGGAGAGGAGAGTGGCGCGCGCGCACACGCACACACACACACACACGGACCTCAAACGGGGGATATGAGCCAAATAATCCACGAGGTTCGCGGCCCCGCTGCTGTGACGTCACTCACATGCCATAGGACCTCCACGGAGGCGGCGCGCGCCATGATGGCAAACTTATGAGAAAGTCGACACCACGGCAGGCTACGCTAGGCAGCAGGGCTGATCGTGCTCTGCTCGTGAGCCGTGTGTCAGGAGGCTGAGCAGACCCCTCCTCACCCTCCCTTCCACGCGACGAGCAAGGGGGTGCGAATGTGCGGAATCTGCCTGCTGGCCCTGCTGGGCCCGACTAGAGAGACTGTCTCACTGTCTCTCTAGGCCCGTCGCGCTGTGTGGTCGCAGCGCAGCGTCAGCGGGCCGCTCGGGGCGGTGCAGGAAGGGGCGGCGGTGCAAGCTACTGCTACTGCAGGCGCGTCCACGAAGAGGAGGGGGGAGGGGGGGCCACGGGAACGCCAAGCTCGACCGGCGTGGAGGATGGTCTCGCGAGAGTAGCAAACCGGTTCGCGATACCGATTCCGCTCCATCCGTAGAAAAACTCTTTCGCAAGAAAAAAAAAAAGAGGTACGTCGATTGAACGGAGGCCCTTGCACTAGCGTGAGGTGGGTGAACTCGAAGGATCAGGGGCCAGAGGCCGCCGTGTGAGAGAGCTGCAACACGGGGCAAGATGAGGTGCTCCGCGAGCTGCGCTCAGTACCCGAATCTGCCCTGCCCCGGCGCGCTTGTACCCGGTACCCGCCGCTGCCGCGTGCAGCCCGGCCCGGCCTGGCCCGGGCCTCAGTCATTACGTCTACCTTAATTTTCTTATTGTGTTGGTCAGTACCGGTTCCTTTGGGTGTGGCAAGGCCGTTGGGCAGCGCCGCGCGCCGCGCGCCACAGAGAGGCGCCGCCCCCTCTACACACACACACACACACTAAATCGCACACTCAGGCCTCCTTGATTGGGGAAATGGTAATGTGCCCAAGCGACCGCGGCCGCCTAAATCTAGACTAGAAAATAGTTTTCCAAGCCAACACGAGGCCTGAGAAGTATAGCCTTCGACTTCAAATGCGGTGGGTCCTCTGCGGCATTAGCCTCCACCAAGTCTCTTTGGCAGCAGAACGGCCGGAGGCAACTATTAGCAGCACAACTCATTCCAGATGAGTTCTCGGCTCCACCGTCGAAACGAGCTGATCCTCACATGGCAAGAAAAAAATATCTGTCCAAAGTGCTCACTAAAGAACAATAACGGATAGACTCGCGAGCCTTCCCTCTCCGACCCAGTTTCTTTCATTTCCATTTCGCTGGGTCAGGTGGGTATTCTCTCGCGACGATATCTAGCCCTACAGGTTTCAAAGCAGCTATAGCGGCTGGGTCGGGCACATAAAATCCACACTTCTCTTTTTAGCAGATGATACATTCTAGCTAGCCTTAATTTTTTACCACGCACAACTAATTCGACAAAGCTAGCGAATACTACAATCTTAGTCTCGTCATTTGCAAAGTGCGACAACTCGCTTATGGCGCCCCCACAATAGGCCTTGCCGAGGCGGAGCGCCTGCGACACACTGGATAGACCAGCCCGCCAAACACTCGTGTGAAGGTGGCGGCCTACCCGGAGAGCCCAAGCGCAGGGGGAAGCATGAATTTATTTACTGGTACCCAAAATTTCGTGCCGTCACCTCCCGATGAGTTTATTGTGGGGGCACCTTTAGGGAAGTCCCAAGTTTTATAAGGTTTCCCCCATAGAGAAAACTAGCAAACACGGTATCCAAGAACCCGGAGCTCTCTTCTCCACTCTCCAGCAAGTACAAATTCCACGACACGATACCCCCGCTTCGCGCCGCGGTGCTCCGTGCCGAGTGCCGTCCCGCCAACCAGTGGCGATTGGTGGCGGTCTTGGGTGGGGCCCGCAGGCCCTCCAAGTGCGGGGCGTGGCGGGCGTGGCGGGCGTGGCGGGCGTGGCGGGCGGGGCAGGGCGGGGCCGGGCGCGGACGCTCTCCGTGTTTGTTTTTGCCTCTTTTTGGTGGACCTAGCGCGTCGGGATATAAAACGAAGCGCGGCCTCGGGTCCTGCACACTTCTTCTGATCCACACAGAGGACAACACAGACCACAATCATGTACAAGCTGGTGGTGTTGTTCGCGGCCGTTGCCGTCGCCTCTGCCGCTCCCTCCGGCCTGGTGGCCCCCGCGCTGCCCGCCGCCGTCACCGCCTACTCTGCCTACGCCCCCGCCGTCCACACCTACGCCGCTGCCGCCCCCGTTGTCGCCGCCGCCCCCGTGGCCGCCGCCGTGGCCGTCGAGTCCCCCACCGTGGTGGAGACCCGCACGTCCGTCGGCTACGCCCAGGGCGCCGCTCTCAGCAAGCAGGTGCACTACGCCCCCCAGCCCGTGGTCACCGGCTACAGCTCGTCGGTCATCAAGCCCGACCTGGGCGCCCTCGCCACCCCCCTGCACTCCGTGCTGCAGCAGCGCGTCCTGGCCCCCAGCCGCGCCGTGCAGACCATCACCCCCCAGGTGACCCACGTCCAGCCCGAGCTCCATGTCCAGAAGGTGGCCGTCGACGTCCCCGTCGAGACCCCGTACGTCAGCGAGGTTGAGGTGCGCACTCCCCAGGTTGTGGCTAAGACCGCCCCCGTCATCGCTACCCCCGCTGTGGCCACCTACGCCGCTGCTGCCCCCGCTGTGACCACCTACGCCGCTGCCGCCCCCGCTGTGGCCACCTACGCCGCTGCCGCCCCCGCTGTGGCCACCTACGCCGCTGCCGCCCCCGCCGTGACCACCTACGCCGCTGCCGCCCCCGCTGTGCACTCGTACGGCTACGGTTACGCCGCTGCCCCCGCCATTCACTCCTACGGATACGGCTACGCCGCCGCCCCTGCCCTCTACAAACAGTGGTAGATGTGCACGTGCAGGATTCACCGTGGACGGGACGCACGCAGCGCACTCGTCGAAGCGCATTTTTTTCTGCTCTCCGATGACTGACGGCAAAGAAGAGGGATCTACTCGAACTGACAGCTTCTCAGTTCGAATGGAGCCTCCCTGCGTGTTCTCCGTTTCTTCTCTTCCTCTCTACCCGTAAAATAAATACGATTCCGACCACTTCTCGTCTGATGATTTCCTCCCAATGAGACCATACTCTAAACTCGATGTAGGATAATGCCACATTCAAAGCTGATAGTTACCAATGCACTTCTCATGTTTTTATTATTTTCGCATTTATCTAAATGCCCCAACTTTAACATGTATCACATCATCCAGCAGAGATAGCTTGCATGATTCTAAATTAAATACTATTTATAAGACAATAATATTTCACACGAGTATGATCAAATGAAATGTGAAAGAAAAGATCAAAACAGATCCAAATGACAAATTCTAAGGCAGTTTTGCCAATAAACACAAGCAAACAAGAACTTGACCAAAAACAAAAAAAGTTTAAGAAACAAAACATTGTTCTAGATTAGTCCGTTTAAATCCAATTCATGGAATGAAACAGTTAAATATAAGATATTGTAATGAGTAAACCCCAAAGCATTGTGGCCCACAGCACAACTTATTTCAACAAAGATAAAGCACAAAAATCTGGAATGATAATACTAATCAAGATTTTCAGTCCTCATTAGTTAGCATTTGGCTTCTTCAAATAAGATGTCCAGAACAATCAATAAAATTTCTGACTATATGAGGTCAAAATTTTATGGTAATTCTACTCAACCTATGAAATACAGTATATCAGTGCTTTTCAGTCTGGTTTATGGCCAGTAACTTGAATATATTTTGGCTTATATCAGGGTTCACACAATTCTTTTTGTAAATCAATCTATTCTCAGAGTGGCAAATCAACGGTACTTTCTTTGTAAAACATTAATAAATTCATGATCAAATCAAATTAGAAATTTTTGTTTCAAAGATGATTTTTTAAGAGATTTGCACACTCATTATTTAATTTTGTCTACTAACAGAAAATGATTGATTGGCAATCACTCATCATCCAGGAACAAATGTTTGGCCTTCAAAGGGAAGTTATAAGAAACATTTAAAAAGGTAACTATCACAACAACAACAAAAAAAAAAAGAAAATCACAATTTTACTATTGATCTAAGTGTATCTATTTGCATGCAAAATTATAACACTTTTGTGAAACATGAGCGCACTATCATGAATAAAATATGGAAAATGTTTTCTTTGTAAGCTATACAAACCACGACCAATTAAACATGAATATGAAAAGGGGGGAGGGGGAAGGAGGGGGGAAGGAGGGAGGGAGGAGGGAGGGGGAGAGGTCATATTTTTCTAATACTTTGGAATAAAATGGTCATGATTTTCCTCCAGTTAAATTTGGGTAGGAAATTCCAGACAGCTTATGACAACAGTACATGCTTTGCATTAAACAAAATCATGTACAAACAACAAATAATAAACATATACTTCACAATAAAACAAATTAAACTTGCAATCATTTCAACTGTCACTTCCACAGACTTTACCAAGTATCCTTAATAATAAACTTTCTCGAAAAGCAATGAATGCTTTGCTCCTTTGCAGATGAAGACTGATCAACAACTCTTGCCCCAGCTTGCCATTCAATTGACCATGCTTCAATTTTGTGCATGAGCATTCACACAATACCTTATATACAATATATAAATAACTTTGTTAACACATAACATTTTACTGCAAATAAAACTACATAAGACAGACTCACGGAGCTTACAATCATTCTACTCGCTTTGGCAGGAACACACCACAGTTCAAATAGCAGTCTCACCAAATTTACAAGTAAGTTCCCACTCTCATTTTCAGCATTATGCACAACCAAAGAAATAAAATAAAAGAGAAGGCAGAACATGGCTTAGTTTTTCTGATTTTGGTAGATAGAAAAGGGTGGTAAGCTGAAGCTGAACTTACAACAAATCTTAAGGAATTGAGAACACTTCTCATTTCTCTTCTTTCGGAGCATTAATTTTTGGCCCCTGAACCGTACCAAGTATTAATAGAGCTCCTTATACATGAAAAAAAATTTAAATGAAGAATCACACACAAAAAAAAAATGATCTTAGCCAGTTCTGCCACCTTATGTGGGATTTATGGGTCAAGTAAGTAAGGTAATAAATGAGAAAGATAAAGTTCTGAAGTTATGAGTTTCATTTCTGCAGTAAGAATTAAGTCGGAAAAACAATTTTCTTAGGTGGAAATTTTGCCATCACAGTTTTGATAGTTGTCACTTCCTTTCCAATAGTGCGAACAAAAGTTCAAAATTAAAATAGAAAAGTGGAATTTTTTGTGTTTAAATCAGAATATTAAGGTACATTTTAGAACAGTTAAGGAATAGGAGTTCGGTCTCCTAAAGCTAGTTAGTAATAAGAAAATTTTTCTCAGAACTGAGACAGCCTGAGCATAATATTTAAAAAGTACATAATTCATTGATTGTAATTTATATATTAATCAGTCCATTGACTCTGGGATACCGGAGAATTTCTGTAGCCGTCGCCTTCTAATTTCATCCTGCTCAGGTGATGGTGCTGAAGTGACTGTTTGGTTACTACTAGAGGAGGAGGCACTAGAACCATCAGGCCTATAAATATACATAGAAAAAAAAGAAAAGCACAATGATAGCTTGTTTTTGAAAATACATTGCAACAGCTGTGGCTTAAAAATTTATTGCATCTAACCTTTTAGAGTTTGTCAGGCCAGATGAATTTCCTTTTTCCTCCTTTGATCTACTACTACTTGGACTTCCAGAAGAGAAAGAAGTACTAGGGGGTGTCTCTTCTTCCTGAGCACTGTAGAAAAAAAGATCTCACAAGCTTTCAAAATACAAACTTAGAATATTACAAAGCATTTGCTCCCTTCAAGATAATACTAGGTAATTATAATAAACAAGCAAAATAGTTGTACTTACACATTTTGGTTTGTGTTCGAGGTCACCAGTGGTGAAGGGGTAGTAGAAGTGGTGGACATTGTAGCTACTCCTGCGTCGGGCGGTGAGGCGGATGAGGATGGGGGTTGTGGCACTGAAGTTACAGTTGAAGCAGAGGCAGTAGCAGCTGCATTGGAATATTGTTGCATGAGCAAAACAGCTGCATCCAGTAATTGCTGAATGTTCTGCAAGCACTGTAAACGAGCCGCAACCCCATCTCGTGCGGCGCTTTCCAGTCTGCGCAATTCCTCATCACTTAAAGTTGCCAAACCAGGTGGAGGCATGGGAGGTGGCACAGCTGTAATGAAAGAGATATTATTTGATAGGTTCACACAAGGAATTAAAAATTCAATGGTTATCCTGTTCTCACCAAATGGGGGTGGTGCTGGGGGGAAGGGAGGACAAAAGAATGGCAATCCAAAACCTGGGGGCATGGGTGGAAATGGTGGTGCAGGCATCACATTAGGACCTAGAAATAGAAGACATTTATTGAAATATCATAGCAATAGCTTCCCTCAGGAATAACCTCAGGAATGAATAAAAACAAATATTCAGTATGAATATTTTATTTACTCTCTAGAATACCTGGTTGCACTCCTGGAGTTGTGCCTGTGGCAGCCCCAGCTGCCGCAGAAGTGGATGCCTGACCAGATGGGTTAGTTTGACTTGAATGACCAGGTTGACCAGGTGGAGGGGGTGCTTGATTAGGTAATTGGTTTGGCGGTTGTAAATTAAACTGCTGCTGCCAAAATGGAAACATGCCCGGAAAAACACCATTCATGAATGGGTTTGGAAGACCTAAAAGTTAAAAAGAAATTAATTTTAAAAAACTTTAAATAGGATTAGTTGAATATGGATTGGTAATTACTAATATTATTAATATCTTGAAAAGTTAAAAAGTTCAAAATAAAGAACAATGTACCTGGATGTGGAACAGGTGGAACATCTGGGGCATGTTGTGCCTGACCCTCTGCATTTGCTGCTTGATTAGCAGCAGTGTTTCGTTCACCAGGTATACGTAAGATATTTAAACGACATGTTGGGCAAGTTTGCTGCCTCTGGAACCATGAGCGAAGGCAAGATGTGTGGAATATGTGGTTGCATGGTAGTTTCTTGGATGCTAAAAGTGAAAAGGGTTAGAACTCAAGAAAGATAACCTAAGATAAATTTGATCAAATATCAAGGCTTACCAGAATGCATTTCTTCTCTGCATATGATGCAAACATTATCAGCAGCAGACAGCTCTTCTGGAGTTGCATCAGGGTAAAGAGTATTCATGTTGCGTATAGCTCTACGCGACAAAATTACATCGTTTATTGCCTTCCGGAAAGACCTAAAACCAGATTGACAAAAAACATTCATTAAGATACCACTTTAGATTTGAAAACAAACTTTTGCATATGCTAGGCAGATCTTAGCTTGTAACTCTGCTTTTACCAATTTTAGAAATTTGATGACAAAATATTAAAATTAACTATAGATAACTTACCTCAAAGTATAATACATTGGTCTGAACAGAAACAAAGGCAATGTAAAAATCCGCACCATTATAATAAGGAATGTAACATAAAGTACAACTTTAAACATGCCTGTAAAGAATTTTAAAAATTTAGGACAAAAAGAAAATGTAATGCACTTCTATGGATTTCTGATCAAAATTAGAATGGAGATTCTTACCCATTACAACTTCAGTGTACAACAAAAAAACTGCCTTATTGTCCCAAGGATTATCAGAATTAAGATCAATAGTATGAAGCACATACTTTATTGCTATGTTTAGCACTATCATAAGAAGAATCATATACTCAAAGCCAAACACTATCTGAGCACTGGCTCCTCCGGAAACAGTTGAAAGATATGCATGATTCACAAAGTATGAATCCAAAAGACTGAGGACAAACATTAAAGCTGAAAAAAAAATTCGGGTCAGTAAAAAAAAATTTAAAAATCCAGGCTTGTGCAAAAAATTTAGAAGAAAACTTTGTCTGTGCATAAAACTTACATATAACTCTTAGATGGAATAGCCATGATATGATGGGACTTCTCTCCATCTAAAGAAAAATATGGCAAAGAAAGAAGAAAAATAATTAAATTACAACACAAACACACTCACAGACAATAGAAGAGTTCTAATTAATAAGGAAGTTATCTGCACTAAACTTACAAAGTCAACTCGGTCTTCTGCAAGCCAATGGAATGCTTTTAGAAATAGTAGTAAGATGAATTGAGCTACAAATCTTGGAGCAAAATCGTCTCGGAAAAGAGTGAATGCTAGACATGTTTCTGTCACAGCATACCATGATCGATCAGCTAAATGCTGAAGAAATATACAAAATCACCATTAAGATTTTATCAAAAGACAAAGGTAGCTGGAATATAAAATATAAAAATAACTTCAAACAGTTTTAAAACTTGCCTCAAATTCAGCTGCCCTCAGTTGTCCAAAGAATACCTTTTGCATGAGTTTCCCTATAAGAACTACAACCACAAGAGCTTGTATGTATATCACCTGGAAATATTAAAAGGGAGAGAAAAAAAAAATTAATGTCAGAAGGCAAAATAGTAAATGTGAAGAAATGAAAATCAAATCGTAAATGGTGAGAAATAGTGATTTGACACGATATATTGGATAATAAATGGAACAAAATAAGATACAGAGATGACGAGAAACAAAGAAAAAACATCACTGGCCTAGGGGCAGTAAATGACATCTCTCATGAAGGATTCTGATGATAATTTGAAGGTTATTGAAGATCAATTTTTTTAAAACCCTAGAAGTGACTTTGAAGTAAAGAAGGGTGTCTTACAGCGAAGGAAAGACAAAGTTTTTTCACGTGATCATAATTATATACTTGCCTAAGCAAAGTGTTTACGACAAGAAGCAGATGACAAGTAATAAGGTTACTTCCCCACTTACCGCCATACTGGGATTAGATTTCGTGATATATACCACCGACGGGTAAAACTGTTTCTTGTGATAGAATGCATTTCCGACGACGGCTGTCGTTAACGCTAAGCTAATGAATGTTATGCTAGCCGCCCTCATTTTGATGGAAAAAAAAAGATATGCTTGGCACCATTCGAGTGGACAGTCGTCAGTTCGCAAAGTTCGCTGATGTTTTTGTTGCAGCAGTCGGGTTAACCACGTACATCCCATTTGATTGGCCAGCGGCTAGCATGTGGTGGGGATAGAAGAACAAGGCGGTGCCCGTTGTGCTGCCATTTCCAGAGTGGCGCGAAGATTTGAAATGCTCAGGGGAAAATGACGTCCTGGAGTCCCTCGACTGTTTGTTACATTGTAGATACATACAATAGGAACGACTCGGAAAGTCTTGCTGATTGGCTAGGCCAACAATTTAACAGAATTTTGAGGCATGCTCGTCTTGGTCTGTAGTACTTGAGCAGAATAGTGGTAAGTACTGTTCTCATATGTGTCAATGAAGGGGGCTCTTTAACGATTTGGATTAATACACAGATAAATGTTGAGAGGAATTGCTTTATTTTTAACACTGGACTCTATAAATTATTATCAAAAACTTTAAAAACTTGTTGAGCAAATTTGATACTAACTTTACAAAACATTCCCATATTTGTGGAAAAGTGTTGGTCGATAAAAATATGTAAAACCAAAATCATATTCTTGGTTATCAATTAAGTAAAACGTATAGATAGCTGCGAGTAAAAAGAGGCAAGCAGGTATTCTAATTAAAAATAAGACCTGAAAGTCATAACAGTTCTAAAAGGACTAGTATATTTACATACACTATTTTCCAAGTTCATTGTTTTTAATATCACTGTAACAATCATAAATAAAAACTGTAACAAGTTAAAGTACAAGTTCTAGTTAAGAAAGCATGACATTTTTGCACCTAAAAACTCAAAATTAACATGGTGATCACAACCTACAAAAATACAACTTGAAGCTTAGAAAGTAACTTGCTAATTATAATTTAAACAGCATTGAGGTGCAATGTGCCTCCAGCAGAGAGAACAACAGCATATTAGTCTGACATTTGTTCATATCACATCAAGTTGTGACATTTTATTATTGGAAATAAAAAATCAATGCCAGCAATAAAATAGAAAAATCCAATATATATTAACAAATAGCCATAGTCTTGTTTATGGAATATTTTTGGAATGTTAATCCTTTCAACATAGTGGAAAGAAAAAAATAATTTACAATGGGATTGGAAGATTCATCACTATTTCAATTGATATGGCAAAAGTTTAAGCTACTAAGTAAAAACAAGACACATACTGGTAATTGTCAACATAATTTAGAGCATACTCGCAGAAGAGTACTACAAAATTCAACACAGTTGAGGGATACTCAGAATACACAGCCATGAATCAGAATTTTGTGGTCATTTAAAAAACAATTGATATTAAAGTGACTACTTTGTGCATTGATATCGCTGATTTCAAATTTTAGCAGAAAGTTTGGTCAAAACTATTTTAAAATATTAAAATTTTAGAGGAGTTGTAGCTTAGAATAGAATCAATAGATGAATAAAAGAAGATTACCAAGCAAAAGTCAAATTGATTGATAAATAACAGATCTCTAAGTATTATAACAGATTGAGTTGAATAATCAACTTTACATATATTCAGTCTTCAATATGCAATGGTCAGAAAGACATTGTATTGCATCATATGTTAAAACATGGTTCTCTAAAATATCAATACCCTGTCTGGAGAGTACAAATAGTAAATATAAACTTTGCATAAAATTGGTACAAATAAAACCATGTTCAACAGAGAGTAATAAATCCAGTTATTACTGACACCCCTATAAGGGACATACATGTTTACAACTTGCTAAAAATATAGCAATAAGTATAAAATAACTATCTCACAATTTCATTATTGGTCCTTGAAAATAACATTGCACATTTCATTATTCTTGTGATTTAAGGCATATGTTCTACCAGGAATGCGGAAAACTTGATACTTCGATTTTCGTAATCGATGCTTACTACCAGGAATTCTTTCAACCTTATAGACATTGTGCCTAGAAAGGAGAGAAACTATTAATACAAGTTGGTTGAATAAAATGTAGCAAACGTCAGGAAACACCACACTTACTTAAGAATTGTATCAGGCTGCTTCAACTGCATACATAAAGCCATACCACTATAAAAATCAAGATTGGACACAAGATTGAGCCGTGGTTCTGTGGCCAAATTAAATTCTACTTGGCTTTTCACAAAAGTAGAATCAACTCGAGTTAGTCCAGTAAGGGATAGACCAGCACTGGAAACAACATGTATCAATTATCTAAATCTTTACATCCCAATATAAAAAGTTTTATAAACACAATTGAACATACTTTTTCTCAACCAAAGAATGGGCATTTCTGTTCCAAAGACTGATTTGTACTTCACCAGCCAGCTCAAATGACATTCCCCCTAAAAGAGTGATGTCGGCAATGAAGCCTGTTTGGAGGGGAAGGAGTTCTCTATGGTCATGAAGCAATGACAAGGCTTGGAAGGCTGGTGTTCGTGTCGATGCAGTGCCTGACCACACATGACCCATAAGCTCCCCTTGGCCGTTAAAGAAGACAAAAGGACGAATTTGAGCTCCCAACAGCGATATTTCCATGCCAGCTGTTGCATCTTCACTGGCTTCAGAGGATGAACCACCAGCAGATTCACTATCTGAGGAGACAAATGATGTCAATCCTCCAGCAAACAGCCCAAGCTGGGAATATTACAGTAAATGTTAGTAAAAATGATGAAAAATCTAGCAAAATTGGAAAGCAAGTTACAGTGTAAGCGACTTACTGTAAATATGCTACTACTTTCTCCTACACTCTCAATGGAGACATCAACAATTCCTCTTTTTAAAAGGCCACCCGATATTTCTTGAATGGAAACCAGACTTCCATTGGCACTAGGGCTTTTTAAGAATGAACGAGTAAAGGCAGTAGTCAAACCTCTTTGACCCATAGCATGGTAATTAAACAGCCTTGAACCCTCTCTTGCAAAAATTTTACGGACTTTACCTTCAAATTCTTTACTTCTGCAACAAGCCCATCCATTCCATAATTTTCCATTATTTAGATACAAAATATAATATAAAAATGTACATCTACAATAAAAGCTAACAAATGGACACTTACTTGCTTGATATTTGACGTAACCTTTGGAGTAAATATTGTTTGACTTCATAAGCTGGATCTGGTTTTGTGAGGTACCACACAATTTCTTCTAGCAGATTTGAAGATGATTCTCCCTCTAAAATAATATCTAATGCCAAAGTCCTAGCACTGCTATCATAACGACGACCCAGTTGAAGGAAAATAGTCTCGCATGCTTGAATAACCTAAGAAAACGAATTCCACTGATGAGAGACAAATAAAAAGAAGTAGAAAATATGACACAGACCATGAGAGTAAAGGATACCTTTTCATCCCAAGCTTTCCTTGGGAGAGCAACTAAGGCTTTCATAGCTGCAACAGTCACTTTTCGAGTTCCATTTACAGCATGTTTCAGCAACAGAGGCACACTCTCAGGAGACACCAGATTACGAAAAGCTCGAAGATAACGGAGTTGACATACTTCATCGGAAGATTCACATCCCCTCAATCCAGTACTCAGAGATTTAACAACATCTCTGCCAATCTATGCAAATATGTGCTTTAGACAAAAGTCACCAAAACCAACATAAAACTGATTCATAAATAGTATTTTACCTTTGGGTTACTGTAAGGGAGTCGCATGTAATGGTTAGCTACAGCCCCAACAGACAAAAGAAGGGTTTCCGATAACTTTTCCTCTTCATAGGTTGCCTCACTTAATTTTAAAATGTCTGCAACAGGGAGGAAATTCTAAAAATCAAGTAAAAAAATGTGGATAAGCATATAGAACTAAGAACGGCATACCTGTAAGTATTTCCAGCTTTGGTTGAGCACCAGCACTTAAAGACCACAAATATCGCTCTGCTGCATCCAAACTTCCTTTGCCATCTACAAATACTGCTTTTTTAAAAGCCTCATGTGCTGCAAGTGTTTGAGCTGCACCAGCTAAGTCACAGAGAGCAAGTCTAAAAAAAAAATAACAGTAATAATTACATGTTTTAGACATTAAAAGATACTAGGAAAAACGGTATTGACATTAATTACATTATGTCCTGATTTGCAGCACTTTTTAAAACTTTAGTGAAATCTTCATATGTTGCTTCTCTAGCAATAGGAAGAAGGCGGACAAGAGCAGATGCTGATTTAATTGTGCCCAAATATTTTTCATCAAGTGCCTCTCTATTTTCTTTGACCATTTTTGCAAGCTGTTAAATTAAGAAGTCCAATGAAATGCAGTATTGCAATTTCTGAGTAAGCATTCAGTTGAAAATGATCAAAATATTCTTACAGTGGGGCAAGATGCATCAGAACATGATAAAGTTTCTCTTTCTAAAATCAAACTTTGTTGAACAAAGAACTGACCAGAATTCTTCTCCACCATTCTGACAGCTGATTGCATGTCTTCAGCCTTTATAGGAACAACCTTCACAGTGTTTTCTAAAATTAAAGGTCAGGTTGGGGTTTATTATAGAGAAATGCAAGCATATAACATATAGACCAGACAAACTGGTGAGGCATACCTGTGAGAGAGAGTTGCTGAGTTGCATGCACTTGGCTTGCTGCCTCAGGTCGAACATTGACTGTCATCACATGTGTCTCATCTGTCTCAACAGATTGTAGGGCAGACATATCTTGAGTAAGAACAATGCGAGTTTCTCTTTTAGAGGTTACAGTGGAACCAAGAACCTGAAAGTAAGAAATAAATAATAAATAGATAGATAGATAGACAATTAAAAAATATTGCTCAGCAATTGGTGCAATATTTTATACCTTATCTGTGTGTTGGGAATAAGGTGTGCCTTCTGCTGATTTGCAATCTGTTTTTGTTTTTAGTATAGTTGTCGGGTCAATACTCTTATAAGATACAAAGCATGCTCCTGATGAATCTGTTTCATTGGTTTCTAGGTCTAAAAGTTGGTACTGCAGAAAAAATAACATATTAAAATATTCTGTTAAAAGGCAGTCGTTTCGTCAAAGTGCAACACACCAATTAAGTACAACTTACCTGAAGCAAACTAGCAATGCCTTTCTTTAGATTGCCAATCGATGTTATCTCATCTTTAGCCAAATACATGTTCACAACCCTACCATTATGCCAATGAACGAAGTACAATCCATTCTTCAGGTTTTCAAGCTCTGAAGAATGTGCAACAAAGCCCTCAGGGGCAGGTGCTTTCCTTGATTTTATATGAAGTTGAGGATTAGCAATCTGCAACAATGAACAGAATTACAGAGAAGTATTTTAAATCATTAATACAACGGTTAAGAATTCTAATACTCACTTCAATTTGTATAAGTTTGTTGTTTACATCTGTTCCACTTGCCCATACTGTGCCAATGGTAACATCGGCTGTGATTTGGTACCCAACGTCTTTAGCTGGGCCTGACAGGCTAGGTTCGCTAAGTAGTAGAGTGGATGTCAAGTGGTAGACAAGTCCTACGCCTGGTTCTAGCTGCCTTGCAGAACCAGCTGCTGCTGCAGAGGAGGAGAGTAAAACGAATCCAGTCCCACACCACCAACAGCTCCACCAGCACCAACACCAGCACAATCCTCGCACATTCATTGTTAACTCTTCGGGACAAGGGTTTTGTTTTTTCTTTCACTTTAGCTGGCCGAAGTCCAAAACATTCTCTGAGGGCTGGTCTTGAGGAATGGGTGTTATCCTGTTGATTAATATCGGAACTGAGGAATATGTTTCAATAGGAGAGATGCAGTAAAAGAGGAAAAGCTACAGAGTAGAACTGAAACATAACTAAACAAACTCCCAACACCAAAACTATTGTGTTGTCCTGACATGTCATACAAGGTATACCGTGAATTTTCGTACAAGTCTGTCTCAAGCAAGCTGCACTGCTGAGTGACGATCCTAATAACCCTTGGTGGATGGATGCGGCCTTTGGGCCCGTGGCCGAATAGCGGTTCCAGAGATCAATGACACATACTGCGGCGTCGTCTGCTGTGTATACAACAGGCCTGCCAACCCCTCGCCCCTCCCCCATATGATTTACCTTTTAAGAATAGGTCATACGGAAGAAAATATGACACACCACACCTGGCCTCTCAGTAGCTATTCTTTCCCCTTGAACACGACCTATATACTTTACTGCACAGAATAAATCAGTTTTTTCTTCAAACGGCCTTCCCAGATCCCCCTCTCCCCCTCCAATCACGCTCCTTCCCCCCCCCTCTTCTTCCCGGTGCGGGAAGCCGGTGTGGCCGCGTTCGAAGTCACCCCCTAAATAGGCGTGCTCCTTGTCGCACGCCCTCTGATTAAGCGGCGACGTCAACCCCCCGGACGCGGCCCGGGCCTGCTATGCCCCTGTGCCCCTGCGGCCCCCCTCCCCCACCCAAACCGTGGGGCCTCTCCGGAGGAAGAAGGAAGGTACGGACGAGGACGCCGTCACGAAGCTGAGCGGCGCACGTGGTAGCAGTAGTACGGCACATACGCGAGCAGCGGAGGCATTGCCGGAGGCATTTAGGCCTCCCGAGGCCTCCCCTCCCCTCTCCCACCTCGCCCGCCACTGCGGCAACACGCCGTGCCGAAACTGGACGAGAAATGTCCGAACCCCTGACTAACGTAAACCCAAGAGAGGCAGCGGGGGCGGGGGGCGGGCACCGGCTGCTGCTGCTCAGGTGCGGGGGCGGGGCGGGACTTACACCTGGAGACGGGGCGCAGTGCAGCACAGCGCAGCGCGACGGCCTTTAGTCGTGCTGGCAGGGGCGACGTGTCGCGCGGGTCGGGCCTGGCCTGGCCGCTGGGTCAGTCCCTACTGTCCACAGAGTGGTGTCCGTATCGCTGAGAGGCTCGGCCCGGGGCTGGGGCGGGGCGGGGCGGGGGCGGGCGCGGCGAGAGGGGCGCTGAGGCCGCTGAGGTCCGGGATGATGGGGCCCGGGGCGGGGCGGGGCCGGGTGGGGCGGGACGCGCGCGGTGGCTCTCGGGCTAACAGCTGACGTGTAGCGGAGTGACAGGGCCTGCCGCGGGGAAAGCTGAGCCATGCGATCTGCCAGATCATAATCTGCTGCACCACTGCACCGCAGCGCACCGGGGGCGGCGGCGAGAGCGGGCCCGCGCCGCGCCGGGCGTCCTGCAGGCTCGCATTTAGTTTGCGTCCCGCCCCGCGATACCCCATGAGGGCGCAAAGGTAGCCGTAAACTCAGCTTCCCACCCACACTGCCCCGCGCCCTCATCACCACAGACCGCCGCCGCCGCCCACCACAACCCGAAGCATCGCGAGAAATGACTTTTGTACATGACCCCCCCCCCCCCCAAACACACACACTCTCCACTCATCATTGGCATTCAGTCGTCATCCTCACGGGGGCTCCGCTGGTGTGGAGGGACAAGGGACAGAGGGGGGAGGGGGAGGTCCCTGAACCCCACTGACATGAGCGAAAGGCGGGTGTGTGCTGGGATTGGTGCTGGGATTGGAATGTGGCTGTGCGGAAGAGTAAGTCACGTTCGACAGAAAGATGTGCACGTACCTGGCGCCGCCTGGCAGTAGGTGCCTGCAAAAGGAGAGAAGACACGACAGTTAAAGCGCGTTTCAATCATGCCAACATGCCCTGACAGTGTGCTGGTTCACAGGTACACCCTTTCAGTTTCAAGAAGAGCCCCGTCGTCGCACTTCCCTCCCAAGGTAAAAGTATTGCAAAGGGGATGACTGCCGAGTCATTCCTCAGCCGGCGCGGCGCGGCGTGCGCAGGTAGGTTAGTGGTACAGTGCCGGAGCGTAGGCACCTCCGCCACACGGGAGCGCACCGGGTTGCCTACAGCTGGAACGCAGGCGCTCTGCCCTCCCGCGCGAGCAGGCAGGCGGCGCGGCGCTCGGCTACAGCAGCACCCCACTCCCTCCACGTCGCATGGTGATACGAACCACTTATTGCAGTGAGTCAGTGTTTGGTCGCGTCGTGGCAGCGCGCTGCATTGCGCTTCTCAAAGAGGCGCCCGTCCTGCGATAAGTTTTGATAAGCCGCTTGCTGCGAGACGCTTCTCCGCGAGCGCCTGCTGCTGTTGCCTTTTCGCAAACAGCAGCGCACCTCCAGCCCGTCTGCATACTTTGTTTTCGTCGCGACGGTGGCGTGGCGCGGTGCGGCGGCCCCCGTCCCGGGCACGGGCACGGGCACGGCCAGACCCGCTCCCCAGGGTATGGCCATTGCCCCCGCCCGCCCCTCCCCGCCCTGCCACAAACACGGAGGGACGGGAAGGGAAGGGGTGCTGTTGTGGACCAGCGTAGCGCGGCGTGGCGCAGCATCGCGATGGCGAGGAGGAAGCCATTGCCAATTAGCTCGTTATCGGCGTGGGGCGGCCGGCGGGGCGCGGCGGGGCGCGGCGAGGCGCCGGTGACAAGGCGGGGTAGCGTGGGGCGGGGCGTACTGTGAACTCTACTGACACAATAAAGAAATCTTCAATGGGCAATGAGTAAGCATGCGCTTCGCAATCGCGTGCATGTAACGTGCGTGTAAATGCTCCGAGGGGAGCAGTTGGAAGAGGGTAGCGGACCCAGACGTGGTTGGGGGTTGAGGGCTGGAACTCCTGCAGTCCCGTCAGCCCGTCACGGGGTTCAGTGCGCGTGGGCAGTCTGGGCCGTGCAGACATCACTGAATAATGGTGTTCGAGTCCGAATCTCTCTCGGACCTGATAGAGCATGGCCTAAGATTTGGCAACCTCGACCCGGGGCCCGACCCGACCCGCGCCCGAGGCGGGCAATGGAACGAGAGGGACAGGCTGCAGTTTGACGAAAGGCGCGCGATGATAAAGAGTGAAGCCTCACCCCGCCCCGCCCCAGCCCGCCCTAGAGCAGACGGCTGCGCTCCAGCCCGGCGCCGCACCGAAGCCGTTCAGTGCTAGCCTACTGTGACTGGTGGGGTGCCCCAAGCAAAAATAAACTATATTTTCTCAATGGCGCCACGTCATTATGACACTTCGTTTTTCTGCCACTTGTCTTTACACATTCAGTGCGAGGCGTTTAATCCTCCACGGGAGCGTAGCGCCGCGGCCTCGAAACTCACCAAGAACCACTGACAGGAGGAGGACCACGCAGCCGAGGGCGGGCCGCGGCGGCCGCGAGAGCCACATATTGGACGCCATGGAGGCTGATGTGTGTAATCCCGTGTGTTGACGCGCGGGGCGGAGCGGAGCGGGGCGGGGCGGGGCGCCTCTGACTGGTTTGGCGCGCTCTCTGGTCCTCACTGCTGGCGCCGCGCGGCCGGGCCTGGCGCTGGCGCGGAGCTGTCCTACGCACACTGACGGGGACGGGACGGGGCGGGCCGGGTCGGGCCGGGCAGCGGCGGCAACGCTTTGGACACGACGGGGTAGGCGTGGGGCGGGCGCGGGCACCGGGACCACATGCACTGGCTCGCCGGCCTGCCTGCCTGGTAGCTACAAACTGTAATCTCCCACTTCCGCCGCCCGCCCCGCACTTCCCTTCTCCGCCCGCCCCGCCCGCACTGCCCCGCTCGCGCTCTCGCTCTGCCCGCTCCCGCTCCCGCTCCACCTTGCCCCGCCGCCACCATCTCGGCCCGCTATAGGGTCAGCCTCTACTCTGCCCGCTATAGGGTCGGCCTCTACTCTGCCCCTATAAGGCTGGGCTGTAAGGAGCCTAATGTGTGAACCGCTGAGTGTGTAGTGAGAGAGTCCCTCCCCGCCCCGCCCCGCGGATAGACTGAGCGGTGACAGAATTGCCCACTCCAATGATCCGCTTTACTTGTTGAGTTGATCTTTACCGGTCCTGCGAGGGGAATTCCCTCCAGGAGCGCGGAGGGAACAGGGAATATGCGGGGTTTGGTATGAGCGACAAGCCACGGGCTTCTCTTCAGGCCGGGCCTGTATCTGGGGTGTGTTGTTCGCGGGGAACAACCGTGCAGTGACCCGTGACCCAGACCCAAGCAGTGCGTGTTATCGCAGCGGATGAACAAAAATGAAGAGACATGGTTTTTTGGGGACAAAAGAAAACTCGCACATGTTTGTTAGCGATATCACTCTTTGGCTGCGCATCAGTTTTATATCACAGCACTAGCGCTCTCCTTTCCCCCACCCTTTCGTGGACGACGACTGCGGCTGGCTGGGCTCGAACCCGCGTCAGCCATGACATCAGTGATTCACCCTGGCCGCAATGCGGCTGACAAACACGGTTATCGTAGCCGCCGCCATGCGCCTGGGGGACATGACACCTCAACCTCAACCCTCTCCTCTCCATCCAGCAAGCGCTGCGGCTGAGCTTTGCCCCGGTCCCGGCCCGGCCCGGCCGGTCGTGACGTAAGTGAGCGGAATCCTTATTCCCTCATCGTCATCGGCATTTCAATTCAAACGGGGACAGCGATAGCGCTAGCGCCCTCAGCGTGGTTATATCAGACCACACCGCACCTCACGGAGCACGAGCCGCACTTCCCTGTCAGATAAAAGGGGGCGAGATTTCCTCCTCATAGAGACGCCACTTTACTCGCGGTAGAAGGCACAGGCCGACGCGCAGGTGTCTCCAGGGCGTCCGCACAGGCTCCCGCGCTGCTGCCTCCAGCGGCGCAACAGGTGTGACCAGGGTCGCTCCGTCCTTGTCGCACTAATGGAGCACCGCCAGCAGCATCCTGCTGACATCCTGACCAGCAAACCCGGGGCCCCCGGGGCCGCCCACCGCCCTCCACAACAATGCGGGGCGGCCGCGAGACTGGCCGAGACTGCACGACTAGACTGCACTGTGCTGTGACTGCGACAGGCCGGGCAGGCCACGTGGTCAATGTGCGCGGCGGGTGCGGGATCAGGCCTGCTGGGGCTGGACGCCCTGGGCCTGCAGCAGGGTCTGGAGGGCAAGGTCAGGGGACGCATCAGGGGCCGGGGCACGTTGGTCCAGCGGGGGCCGGACAGCGCAGAGCTCGAGCTGGACCTGTCCGTGCGCTACGGCCGGCTGCGGCTCAAGCAGGGGACTGTGAGGACGCGCCCCCGCCCACTCGCTCTCCTAGCACCTCGCCGTCCTGGTCGCACTCACGCGGGCGCCCTATGCACGGCAGGGGCGGAGGCACGAGAGCGATCATCTGAAGCAGCCGACCAGGAGGAAGGAGTCGCCCCCGCCCCCGCCGCCGCAGGGCGCAGCCGAGGACTCCGGGCTGGAGCCAGGCGAACTGCGCGGCTCGCGTTCGAGCAGCAGCGTCAGCAGCAGCAGCCGCAGCAGCAGCAGCAGCAGCAGTGAGGGCCGCGGGGGCCGCGCCGAGACCCGCAGCCGCGGCCAGCGCCAGGTGCGCTGCCCCTGCTGCGGCTGCATCGGCGGCCGCGTGCCCGAGGAGTGGCTTCCCCGCAGGGGCAGGGGCAGGGCCGTCGCGTCGGTCCCGGGCGCCCACTCTCGCTCGGGGAGATGCAACGAGAACGCCGTCCTCTCGGATGCCAAAGGTAGATGGAACGCGACCCTCCCTGACCGCCCGCGCGCGCGCCCGCCCAGGCTACCCTCTGTCACTTGACCGTGCACAGGACGACCCGGACCGCAGCCGCACTGCCCCGTGCACTGCTCCACGGCCGCAGTTGAAACACCCTCGCGGCCACGCCGTCGCCCTCGGTGAGCTGCCCCCGCCACTCTGCTCAGCTGGCGGCCGACGTCGCGTTTTCTCGTAACTCGTGTTTTCTGCTGCACGTCCTGTACAGCCTCAACTCGGCCTCCTCCTCGTCGAGCCCCCCGAGGACGCCCGTCACAGGGCCGAAGCGCACCCCCCTAGCCCGCCGAGATCCGCGCCCCCGCCCCCGCACGTCGTCGTCGTCCGGCTCGGACATTTCGGGCGTTAGCTCGAGTGGGCCTGTGCGCCCCTCGGCAGGGGGCAGGGGGCGCACTGACCCCAGGCCCGACCCCCCAGGAAAGCCACCCCCGTGGAAAACGCCGACCGAGCCGACCTCGAGGACGAGGGTTGGCGGTGCGCGAGAGTACCACTGGGCCTGTAGCATGGTCGGCGACGTGCACACGACCGACTTGACCGAGCGTGCGCGCCACGTCGTTTAAAAATGGTGTACTGTCGCAAAAGACTTGAGCAATAAGGCCCGCAAGTTTTACCGAATGGACGCGATTGCAAACCAGAATTTTGCCGTGTACATTGAGTAAGTTGGATTGGTTTGAAATATAGAAAGAAATACTTAATGTTCCGGAGTTTTCCTCTCGGTAATAGTCCTCGAAAAACGTGAGGCAGCTAACAATGGCACCCTGGACAATGGCTCCACCGGCGTCAGCCCTTTCCGCCCACGGGTGTCTCTTGCGATGAGCTGCTACACGACGATCCTGCAGCCGCGATACCCTACATGCTGCCCCCAAGATTGCCGCGTCTGCCGCCGCGCCACGAAGTACGAGAAGCACTCTGCGCTCCGGGCGAGCTCGCGTGCCTTCAGAGACAGCAGGGGAGCGCCCACGTGCAGATGCGGTGCACTGCTCCACGTGGCGACGGCGGCGCCCGGCGCTCAGCGCCATCACATCCAGGTCCCCCTGAGGGTCCACGTCATCCTCGATAAGCCATGCAGCGGAACCTGCTGTTCACCAGGACCAGGGCCACCAGGGCCCGAGGCGACCAGGCGCTGCTGCTGCTCGCAGCCCGAACCTGGTGGTGAGCCGCCGGCGCGCCGCCGCCGTGCGAGGGGCCTACCGGACGCCTCGCGCGCCGACCACTGCCCCTCGGTGGCGGCCACCGCAGTCGGCAGAGGGTGCCTAGGGCTGGGGCCGCCGCTGGGTCCGGCCGTGCGCCTGCACTGCGGGGACGCGGAGTACCTCCGGGGCGTGTACAAGTTCCTCCACGGCGACCGCGAGCCACGCGAACAGGGGTGTCGTCCGCGCTCTGCTGCACGGCCACGGCTAGATGC
Organism: Frankliniella intonsa; assembly: GCA_033675135.1. Taxonomy (NCBI): domain Eukaryota; kingdom Metazoa; phylum Arthropoda; class Insecta; order Thysanoptera; family Thripidae; genus Frankliniella; species Frankliniella intonsa. The sequence continues at coordinate 8,313,123 of CM066249.1, read as the reverse complement.
TGCTAGCCAAACGGTCGGCACTCAGACTGGCGGGGGCGCTTCCGCGTGGCGAGAGGCCGGTGACCTCCGCCGACCCCAGCAGGAGGCCCGCGAGGCGCTCCACATTCAGCCCCTCTACCCGCCCTCCATCTACGCGATCCCACCCGCGGCCGCGGCCCAGCGGTCTCCGGAGGAGTGCAAGACCACGTCGCCCCGCGGGTCGGGGCCACGGGATTTGCCTCCACCGCCCTCCCCGACGTCTTGGGGGCGACTGGCGGGGCTGCCCGCCGCTGCGCCTCGCGTCCGTGCGGCCCGCCTCGCCCCCGCCGAGCCCGAGTACCCTGCTGGTGTGCACGTCGTGCCCGAGGCCCCGGCGGCCCTGCCCCGCAGACCGCACACCGTACCGAGCGTGGTGGAGACCCAGAGGGCTAGACATCGCCAAGACGAGGGAATCGTCCACGAGAAAGAAAGTCCACCGGCGGGCGCGTTCCTGTGGTCCGCGCCGCGCCCCAACCCGCTGCCCCACGCCCTGTCGGCGCTGTCCTGCAGACTGGGCGCCGCCCTGCGGCTGCGCGGCCGCGGGGACGGTGTGGGCGACAGCCGGGCGAGGCTGTGGCTGTGGGACAAGACCAAGAGCGCCGCCGGGGACGGCCTGCTGGCCCCGTCCCCGACCCCCTCCCGGCTCATGGGCGCCCACAAGGGCGTCGTCAAGAGAGTCATGACGTGGCTGCATAAGCTTCCGTGACCATAGGGGAACCCAGTCCCGGTCCCGGTGGTCGTTTCGGCACCGCTCTGTTGCTAGGCAACTCGCGTTAGAGGGAGAAGGGTACCGTCGGGTAGGGTGCGTACCTGAGTTTTAGCCAACCAGACATGTCGCGGTGGGACTCATCGTGGGACGCTTCCGACGCGCGCATCGGCGGCAGGCAGCTGTACACCTCGGCCACGGCCACGGCCGCAGAGGGGGACATGATGACAGGACCCGAAGCACAACCTTCAAGGTGGCGGTGACGGTGCTGCCACAGCTTTACCGTGCTTCTCCAGCTTCCAGCACAGTTCAACATTTTCCGTCTGCCTAGCGCAGATGGCCCCCGATGAGCCGGATGCAGCTCTTCTCCGCCAAGGCCGACCTCGAGCTTGAGGGGCTGGTGAACGCGACTTTCACCGAGACGGGCATCTTGGGCGAGCCTGGCGAGCCCAACCTCCTGCCGCCCACGGACGAGCCGGAGCTGCAGGTGTGACATTTGACTCGCCACACTCTCTGGCAAACCGCCTGTCAAGTCGAGCATAGGCAACCCGCCCCACTTTGTTGTTTATCCTGTACCGAGCGTGACAGAAAACACGTATATCTGTGCTGCGGGTCTGCCTACTCTGGGGGCAGCGGCGCCTTACTGAAGTAAAGGATAGGCAAACCCGTCCCCGTACACCTGCAGCTGGCACTGAGCCGTCTGCTGCGCGCGGAGCTGGCTTGCGACTTTGCGGAGGCGGTCCGGGAGGCCGAGCAGGCCATGCGCTCGGCGCCACCCGAGGACGTGGAGCGCGTGGCTTCCATGGCGGCCGCGGCGAGCGCGAGGCGCCGAGCCGCGCACCGCGCCGCCGAGCACCAGGCCCACATCGTGGAGGTGATCCGCGAGCCCGTGCCGGGGGCGGAGGGCAGCGGACAGCGCGCCATGGAGGTCATCGCCTACGTGGGGTCGACAGGCACGGCTGCGTCGACGGGGAGCGAGGACAATTTAAAATTATAAAACGATCGGAAATAGTTCATTTGATTGGTTTATTTTCAAATTGCAGCCTGGATTACATTTGTTATAAAATTATGCTATGAAATAGATAAAAAATATAAAGTATAAAATATTAAAATAAGAGTTTTTATATCACATAAATGCTGGGGCCTTAATTTTCATCTCTAGAAAATATACCTAACACCTGAAAATTGGAGAACAGTGAGATATTTGGAATCTTTTGAAATTACCAAATAAACATAAAATATGCTAATGAGTTTAGTTACCTTGCTTATATTGATGCACCTCTCAGATGTTATCTTTTCCACATCACTTAGCAAATCATTCACTTTCTTAAATGATAAGATTTTCTAGGGCAAATAAAAAGTACAAGATCAATTACGAATCCAATTTAAACAACAAAGGAGGAGAAATGAACAAACCAGGGACTTACCTCTTGGAAATTTGGTATAAGAGATTTTTCAACATATGGAAGAAGTAGCGCAGAGAATTCTGGGTTTTTATTAGCCAAGCAAAATTCTACAGCTCCCACCACATCAACGTACTTCATAATAGGACAGGTAGGAAATAGAGCTAGCGCATTAAGCATTGCGGAAGTCCTATCTTCTTCAGAACTGAAGTTTGCTGAAATAAAGTTAGTTAGTCACACTGCTGTATTTTGACTTAGATACTGTATATTTAACTTAATAAACACACTGGATTTGCATACATACAATTAGAAAAGGGAGAAGTGAGCAGCAAATTCCATGCAGTGCTGTATGAAGGAAGTGTCCAGAGATGATACATCTCTGAAGTGTAAGACAATGCTTGTTCAAGCTCTTTCATCTAATTTAGACAAAAGTAAAGTTAAATTACTTTGATTCAAAAAAATCAATAAAAGTAAAATGGAGTGATATAGTTACCATAGCGAGGTCAATCAATTGTTTAAAAATAGAATTCCACAAGGTCATGTGAGAGATTTTGTAATCTAAACAGAGGTGAACAAGAAAGCCAACTGCACGGGGACTTAAAGTTTGAGTTCGCAATACTAAATTTGCCAATTCCTTTTTATCACAAGTTTCAAAACCATCTTCTGAGTAAGTCAATCCAAGTATTTCCAAATCCCTCAAATAAGCCAATGTGCGGTATTTTTCCCTTCAAACAATCCAATTTTAATATTTAGTAGACCATATTAAGAAGAAAGCAGTTCAAGAGTCAGCGTATTTACCTTATACTGGCAATGGGTCTTCCTGCAAGCTCCTCCAGGGTATCATCATCAGTCAACATGCACAGACATTGCATGGCTCTTAGCCGCATGCCAAGACAGCATTCCCCCTTGAATACAATGCTAATCAAGAACAATGCCCAATCTTGAACATCTCCATATTCCATTACATATCGTGCTCTGTAAATAGTAAGAAAAAGTAAACAAAAGTTGTAAGCTGAAGAGAACATATTAGGTAGATACATAAATCGATACCTCAGTTCAACAAAGACCTAGTCCACAGAGGAGCTATGACAAAGACTCAGTTGGGGCGAGCGCTTGGAGAACAGCTCAGTTGGAGTGCAAGCTTGAACAACCACTCAGTCGGAGCGAGCGTGTGGAGAACAGCTCACTCTTAGTGTTATTCATATGGGGACTAAGCTCCGTGGACTAGGTCTTTGTCGAACTGAGGTATCGAAATAGCTATGCAAAATTTGAATGAAAGCGCAATCTTACCTCAATATGTTGTCATCAGCACCATAGGGATCTGAGGAATTATTCTTTTCTTGTTCTTTTTTCCTCGGAATATTCATACCTCTAAAGCAATCTTCTTCTAATGAAGTATTGCAATCAACTACAATATCAGGTTGAAGCCACTCTGTCACTAAATTCATATGGATAGTCTTTAAACATATTTTGTGTATATTACTAATCTCTTCAACTGCAGCATTAATATCTGAAATTTGGTCATAGAACATAAGCAACAAATTGATGTTGAAATGAAATATTCATTATAAAGATGAGTATTGTTACCCAGAGAGTGGGATGCAGAGCCTCTGCATAGTTCCAGAATAGTTGGGTGTTGATAAAGGACATTAATAAGCTCAGTTGGATTTTGGGCAAGTTGTAAATAGCATGGTTGACCAAGGCCAAATTGATGCAATGTTTGTAAAGTAGCAAGGTGATAATACTTCTTTTCAATTTTCATTTTATACTCTGTCTCATTTGTCTTATTATAAACTATTTCAGAATACTGTAAGCAGAGATTTGCAGCAGCCACTTGATCTAACCCTGAAAGCAAGTAATGTTTCAAACTTCAGAAGATGATAAAGCAAAGAGAGATTGGGTTAAATTTGGTGAGAAACTGCAACTGACCTGCAGGAATCTTATTCATAAAGAAGTACAGAGTGGCAGCTGCTTGCACAATGTCATCCATTTCAGCAACACATGCTGCAATTGATTGGAAGAGAGCTTCATTTTTATAGGATCCACACCAATCCAAATTATTTTGATAACCACTGAAGTCCTCTGTAACCTAAATGATACAGAATATTAGCTTTTAAACGTAAAGCAAAAATTTGAAAAAAATAATTTAAAATAAATTCTAATAGGAAAAACATTTTGTTGCTTACAGTTTGATGTACTGCTATTGTGCAAATTTTATCTTTAGGTATGTCCAATGCACCCGCTATTTGCAACCAACTCTTGTAAGTGCTCAAGTTAATTTCGTGTCTAGCAACCAGCAATGGAGTATCAATCAAACGACGATTGAATGGCAAACGGAACTCCGACATTTGAGGAAGACCAAAAGAAGATGGAAACACCTCTGTCCAAAATTCTTCTTCTGCTTGGTCTGGCGGCCTGTTAAAAAAATAGTTTGCAGCTTAGAATGAAGTCAGCAGCAATGCAGCCCAAACTATAATTTGAGCACATACTTGACCCTGCGGTACTTCTTCAGAAATGTTGTAATTAAACGCTTGTTTGTCTGGTTGGCTACACCGTGACGTTCCAAAATCTCCAGAATCACAATAAATACCTCATGATGATAGAAATTAACCTAACAGCAACACATACATGGAATTACGTAAATTTTGAATTATTTATTATATTTTAAAAAGGCATACTATGACCAAATAAAAATATTACAAACCCTTTCCCAAGTAGAGCCAAGAGTGTTGCAGAGAACATTCTTATTTTTAATTTTTTTTTGGATATCCCAGCACTGCTCAAGCAATTGCTGCTGTGTGTTGCGTTCAATGACATCTGAAAGTTATAAAACGTAATAATTTTACATTCACATTGAGAGAGAAGTACTGTAGAGTTCATGTAAAATAAATACAGTAATAACCTTTTGTTCCATCAGGATTGATTGAGATAATAGGATCAGGTTCCCAAGACAATAAAACAGCACATAAATGTTGCAAAAGTACCTCCTGAAAATCAAGCTGGTAGTCTGAGCATAGGGCCTGAAGTAGTGATGCATTAACTTTTTTGGATCCAATGAGCTTTTGGAGAACAGTTTCAGGGTCAGATTTTCCTCTAAGCAACTCTGAAGACAGAAAAAGGATGGCACTTAGATAAAAAAATTTAGGAACAAGCCCACAATAAAATTTCAGTACATTACAATAATTTAAAAAAAAAAGAAAAAGACAGATTGGCAGACTAAAAAAGAAACAGAATGCCTATACCTTTTGCCGGTATTCCAAGCTCTGATAGTCGTAAGCCCCATGTACTTTGAACTGACAAAAGCTTAAAATATGAATGTAAATCTTGTCTATTCCATATGTTTGTTACAATTGATCCCAGACATGACAAAGCCTTTTGCCTTTGAAAGTCTATTTGTGTACTAAAAAAAGAAAATCACATTAGAAATTATCTTAAGGCATCCAAAAAATAATAATAATAATAATAATAATAATAATAATATTAAAAAAAAAAAAAAAAAAAAACCTATTTATAAACCAATTACCTTCTACACATTTTTAGAAGGTAATCCAAAGCCCTAGATTGGCCCATAAGCGATAAGAGGCTGAGACTTAGATGTTTATCCAGCTGCCTAGCACCAGCCACTTTGGAAAGGAGTACCTCACAAGATTTCACCATAAGAACCCCAAGAGGGGAATCTGCATTAGAGTCCTAGAAAAAAAAATTGGAGACCTTGACAAAAAGTGTCTTTGTCAAACCAAGGAAGAAAAGGCAAGTACTTACTTGCTTACAGGATCTTTCCATTATGGTCTGAATTAGAAATAGTATTATTGTAAGAGCAACATCATGTTGTTCATTTTGTAGTTTCACACAAGACACACTTAAACCAGACAAAAATGTGTTGTCTATGTCTGCGATACATAAAACATTTCACATTAGTCCGCAAAACAAAAATTGAAACAATAAGACATTTGTGATACTAACTATTTTGTGAACAAACCTGGGTTTTGGCAGAAATTGAATGAGGCATACAGAAAATCATTCAAGAAAGAACCACTCAGGAAACCTGCCATTCCTGGGTCCTTGTACAAAGGAGTAAACCGCCAAGTTAACAATGGGTCTTTCTGACAGATTGATGACATATCTTGCTTTCCTGATACAAAGTTCCAAACTCGTGCCCAGCCAAATGTCTGTATAGCCTTATTCAAGTGTTCTGCAAACAAGAGGTTGGTAAAACTTTAAGATAAAATTTTAACATAATAATTTAAGACCCTTTTCACTTTTGAAAAAGGGGCTTACCTTGTTCACAATAACTGCAAACTGCTGAGGCTATGTGATAAACAGCAGTAGATGCATCTTGGACAATTCGCATTGTTTCTTCTTTACCACAGACAGATGAGACTTGATTTAAAAACTTACAAGGAATTTTCATCAATCTCAAGTAAACATCACTTGGCAAACAGTTTAGATCATCAAGTGTTCTGCAAACATTTATATGAAAATTACTGGCACATATAAATAAAAATGTCAATTTTGACTGCTTCATGGTATAAATCAAATCACCCGGCAATGTAAGTGGCAAGTTCCAAGTCAGACACAGTCAACGCTTGCTCAACAATTTCAACCGATGCGACAGTTGAAGGAATCATGAGAAGTCTAGCAGCATGCATTGACCGATGGTGAAGACGAATAGACCGCTGTCTTGGCTTTTCATTTTCCGAATCTAAAATAAATAAATGAAATCTTGAAACTTGGAAGATGGGTTACTTCATTGAAAATGTCTCTAAAATTCTTACCCTCAATCAATAATTCAGTAATAATATCTTTTAAAATGTTTTGGCGAGTTGTAACATTGCTCATTTCCTCTAAAGATAATGACTTCCCGAAATCTTTCTGTATGACAAGATATCTATTAGGTAAGTAATGGAACTACACAAACTAGTTTCATAAATACCACTAACCTTTAAGCGAAAATGATTTTTTATTTCTTCTAAGGAGAGAGGCAAGTATTTGGGATTGTCTAAGTTTTCAATATGACTTAGACCAGGAGGATTTGAGGCTCTTGCAGAGTTATAGCAAACAGCAACAGCACAAATGAATTCAAATTTGTTTTGAGCTACATCAATGTCATCAAGCTCCAAATAATTGGACAATGTGCATATTAAGTGAGGGCAAATCTGAACAATCATGTCATCTGGTAACTTCTGTAATACCTCAAGGGCTTTAGCTGTCACACTTGGGGAGAAAAAAAGAGTACTGAGATATAGGAATGTAAAAATGAGAGAGGAAGTACAGTCAAACCATTACCCTTACATACCCTGAATAGAACAAAGCCATTATTACAGTAACATAGTCATCTACTGACTTATGGGAGAGCTCTGCAATATCTTTGAGCATATCAGGATGGTTCTGCTTTACAATATATTTCAGCAACAGTTCCCTCTGCAATGAAATAACATATTTAAAAACAGCAAATTTATTTAATATCAGCAAACATTTAATTCAGGGCAGCACTCAAATTTAAGCCACACTAAGAGAGTCACAGAAAAGTCCAGAAGATCTAGGCTACACTGCTCCATTTGGCATTCTGATATATAAAAAGGGTACCGCCCGCCGCCCAGAATCAAATAAATGCAGAATCTAATTTGCAAGGATGACAGACTTACATCAATTTTGTTGATATGTGTCTTTAAATCATATTTCTTAAGAATGAGATTTGTCACAATTTGTTTCTGTTTCTCACGAATAAGAGACGACAGAGGATGCCTTAATCTCAGCCCTTCTTCAGCAAGGTTTGACATGACAGAACTCCATGGCACAGGAGCCGCTTCAAGAGCTGCATTAATGCACTCAAGGCGAATCTATAAAAAATTATTTGCGTTAAAATTATGTTGGAAGAAGAGAGTAAAAAAATGTGATTTATGTTTCCTACTTTGTAATTTGTAATGTGAGGGATTAGAGAGGCAATTCTCAATTCCCAAGGAGCTTCATCCCAACTCCAACAACCATCAGAGTTTTTTAAAACACACTGAAAAAGGAGAAAGATTTCAGTCAGTCACATCTTTCCTTTGAAACACAAAAATTGGAGAACAAATAATTTTTACTTGCCATAATATAAGTAGAGATAATGTTGTCACCATCCAGTCTATTGTCCAAAACATAACCATTAAAAAACCCAGTTATAAATGTTGAAATTGCTCCCACATCAATGTAATCCAGAAGCAATATACCTACATCCATTGGAGACTGAAAACACAAAAACAATAAAAGGTCATGACCAAGCAAGTTCTTACTTCATCATTGTAAAAGTAAGGCAACTTCTAGTAAGCACTTACCTGGCTGTACTCTTCAAGTGTTAAAAAGATGTAGTATTTTGATCGTAGGGAATATAAGTCAGAGAGTCCACAGCGAAGGACAACAAGTGGTCTGAGGGGAGATGCTTCCAAACCCACAAAGGGGCTAGCATAGTTTTGCGAAGACATAAGCTTGAGTGTCCTATCAGCATAATCAAGGCCTATTTTGGGCCATTCTCTTGGATAAGACCGTTCTAAATCCCTGAAAAATAAGATAAGATTAGATATTACAGCATAAGCAATTTTAAGTCAAACACAGTATCACATATCACTCACGAAATCTTTTGAAGGATCCAAGTAACAATCTTGGAGAGCGTATTTGGTTGTACCTCCAATAGAGGGGGCAATAATTGTGCAAGCCACTCCAAAATTTTGTCAATCCCCACCCAAGTAGGGATATCTTCCAGAAGACATTGGATAATTGCATCATCCCCTAGGAAACTTCTGAATGAAGACTTATGCCTACACCATATTACTGATGCCTCCGACAGAGCTCCCTAAACAAAACAAAACATCTCACCTGAAGACACAGTAGAAATAATGTGAAACATGAACCAAAGCAAATTCAGATGGAAGAAATATTACCTCTTTCACATATGCCTGTAGAATTCGCATCAAGTCAGCACAGCCAAAATCAAGCCACTCCTCTACATTCCATGATGTTTTCAAAAGGTTCAAGGTCTCTAAACGGAGCATTGAGGTGCACACATTAGCTGACCATTCAGAGACTTTTGTTTCCAATTCAGGGTTCTAGGGAAAAAACATTATTTCATTTAGATATTAGTGAAATCACAGAATGGTTTGGTATATTTACAGGCTAGAACTATTACTTACATTCACATAAAACATTTCTAATCTTTTCTGGGCATATTCTAACAAGGAATTGGCAGCATGATAGCTAGGGGGAACTGCACTTACACAGCAATTACTGACAAAATCTAAGTCCTTCAAGAAAAACAAAGCTAAATTAAAATTGGGATAACAAATCAAGAATCAGGTATGATGAGTTATTTGTTTCAACTTACAGCTATTTTATCAAGTTCATTTAAAAGGGATTTCAAAAGCTCATTGATTTCATCATCACTATAGTTCCGTCCCCATGGCTCCATTAGGCGGAGAAAGTTTTGAGCTCTACCCATGTGAACAGGAGTCAGATCCAAACCAAAATTTTTGGCAAGCGTTTCAGCAGCCTCAAATTTTTTCCTAACCAAAAGTCGCTCTAGCCTAATGAGAGAATTAAATTATATTAGAAGCCATTGAGTACGGTAATCAATTATTTAAGAAGTATATATACGAGAATTTATGACAAAATCTACCTAAACTTGGGAACAGTTTGGGTTGCAGACTTTAAAGAAATTCTCGAAGTCTTGGCTGATTTGTCACTTCCAAATTCAAGGAAGGGGATGTCTTCCAACTCAAAACCAGTGCACATTAGCACAGAATTTTCTCCCACAGCTAGAGTAAACTTCTCTCCAAAACCTGTATTAGTGAAATTGGGTTGTCAAACACACATACAAAAAAAATATTTTCTCTCCTTTTAAGACATTGTCTTGGAGACAATAGCTGGCAAAGAAAATAACTTACTTGGAAAAGACATTAGTGTCAAATTACTCGTGTTGGCTTTAGAGGATGGACTCACAGTAATTATTGATACTTCCGATGTACTATTTCCAGTCAACTGAAAATCTAAAATGGATTTACAGTTTTCTTTGAGTATGACCTTTGTCAACAAGGTGTATGGGCACACACAGACAAGTTGACCTGTAGCATTTAGTGCAATAAAAAGGCTAAAAAATAGAATTATGTTAAAATTAAGATAAAAGTTCATAAAATAAATATTGTTTTCCAGTTGTACACCCGTACCGTTTATCACTTGTTGATCTAACTTTCAACAAAGTTGATTTGGATTGACACTCAAACCATTTGAGATTGGTCGTGCCTGGAGATAATGTAGCTACACCATTGCCAACAGCAAGGATAATAAGTTCATCCATCTGCTTCAGAGTTGTTGCTGAACGAATCTGGAAGAATATACAATTAATTTTGATAGGATTACATATAACAATTAGATAATATTAAATTAGATTTAAACTGACTGGCGCAATTGACGTAAACCCACAAAGGACTTCAACACATGTATCTAGCAAAAGTTCCTTCACTTCTGCTTCGATTCCATTTGAAAGGGCAGTATGAAGCGAAGAAAAGGGAAAGTTGACTAGGCTGCAACAAACACATGAAGAATTAAAGTTAAAAGTTATCATGTTAATCAGCTACTAAAATAGTATATTTCAAGCTTATAAACTTATGCTTGTGTCAAGCACCTACTTCAAAACAGAGCCTGAGGCACAAACTATAAAGACATCATTAGGATGGCTGTCATCCGCTATTATTTTCACAAACATTTGCCCATTTCTGGGTGCAGTTTGAAGCTTCCTACACAATAGAATTGAGTGTTATCAGATGACCAATCACCTAGTTATTTATTTTCATGACAATGACACAAAATAAAATGCAAACCAACTTTGCATAAACAGGTTCACCCTCAGATGGAATATGCAAACAATGAATAAAACCATTGTTTAGTCCCACTATCAAAAAATTTCCATCAACAGAATGAGTGAAAGTTTCAATAACAGAGTCAAATTCCATGTTGAATAATGCTGATGAGCTTGAAGCATCTGCAAATACTGTGATTGTTTTTCCAACACAAACACAAAGCCCTCCATTTGAAATGTAGCCAAAATTGAGAACTGGAATATCTGTAATCTGATAAAAGGCGAGACTCAATGGGAGAAAAGAAAAACACTTAAAATGAAATTGACTAAAATACACCAATACAAATCTTACACTAACCTCACTATCATTCTGAAATGTGGCAGCAGTTGTGATTTCATAAATGCAACCATCACTCTCAGCATAGGCCCTGGTCCCAAAATGGAAAGTCTCATCTCCCGGATCGTAGTCATTGCGAATATTCCACTCCATGGCAGACGTTAAAGTCAATTTCGTTTAATTCAGTCCGTTCTCCTAAAATAAAGACCAGTCTTTGATCTTTTTGTGGACTGCTTGTTGGTTGTTGGTCCAGACCAGACCACCCTACAGCACAACACAACACAACGGTGAAAATGGCGCGCAAGTGAGAATCAGGGTGGTCTGGGTAAATATGTCTCTCCGAGATTTTCAATCTGGATCAGGAATGGTGCTCCCATTTCTAAAATTTACATGGGATACCATGTGATCTTTCGTAAAAGGCTTTTCTTTGTTTAAAGTCAAGTTCGATACTATTTTTATAGCAGCAGTTACTTTTGTAATGCACGTGGGTAGGGCATTATTTTAAGCTGCGAGATAAATGTCCCTTCAACAGACGAACCGATGTATCTCGTATCGACTATTCAAGAGCAGTTCAAGTGGTGATTCACTCTCTCCACTTGATGATGACTAAAGGTCAAGCCATCGTAATCGCAAAAAAAGAGGAGGAATCTTGATTTTTTTTTCTGCGTGAGGTAGGAAGAAATTCATTCTTGGTACTACTGATTACTACAAAACATATGAAGACCGCAGCAGACGACTCAAACCCACTCCAACCGCGATGACGCAAAATCACCCGATCCTCTTTCTGCTTTCTGATTGGTCGCCTCAATGTGGCGATACTGCGTGCTATGGCTGACAGCGGCGACTCCGGAGGATGGCCTCCTCTCAAAGAAGAAATATCTGAAGTGAATGGAAACTCTAACTTTGCCATGACGGACACTTTTGGTATCAATGAGCTAGGAGGTCTTGACGGTAATGATTGTCAGTGTTGCTTTGACCGTGCACCAGGTTATGTGTACATTAGACTGGGGTGCTGCTACGCACTACGTGTTTGGATACTGTTTGTTTTTGTTGATGACACCTCTCGACTTTAACTTGCATATCTGACGAGGTGTGATACTGTAGCTAACAACTTTATTTTAAAACCATGTTTTGGTATGATGGCTTCCAGACCGGTATGTACTGATTGAAGTAGCAATACGTTGACATGTGTTTTATATTTGCAAAGCGCGCTTCACCCCAGTCTTATGACAGCACCTTTATCTACTCTCTATTGCAACCATGACTTTAAATTGACAATATTCTTACATTGGAACTAGCACTTGAAATTCATTTCTTGTTTTCATTTAATTTTGCAGATCTCTTGTTCTCTGATGATGGGCTTCTCTCAGATCTCACCGATCCATTTAACATGGAGGATGAAACATTCGACTTCTTAAGTCTTCCAAACAATGTTGGATATATGAACCAGCATCAAAATGACCAAGCTCAACAAGCTCAAAACTCACAACAGTTTATGCTACATCAGCAACAACCTCAACATCAGACTCTTCAACAGTCTCTTCCACTGCAACCTCACCCTCAGCAGCTCCAACAGCCTCAACAACCTCAACAGCCTCAACAACCTCAACAGCCTCAACAACCTCAACAGTCTCAATCGCAACTGAGCAATCTAATAACCTCCCATCCTGTTCAAAGAGCTGCCCAAAATTCAAGATCTTCTGTAAATCTCAATGGGGCAGGAGCCTCAGGGATCTCCGTTCTCTTGCAGCAGGGAGTTGTGGCCCCTATCGACAATAGTCCTATAGGCTTTTGTCCCTCTCAGGTGCTCCAGCCAGTGCAACCTACAGGCAGTCCTTCACAAATGCCGATTCAAATTCAGCATCAGATAAAACTACAGCAACATGTTATACAACCTCAGGCCCAGCAACAAATCAAGAAACAAATTTCACCGAAGCCTGCCCCTCTGAAGAAACAGCCTGTTCTACAGCAGAAACCTGTAGCTCCGGCAACGTCACAACCAGGCCAGATTGTACTGCAAAGTGTAGGGCAACTATCAAATGGGGACAAAGTGCCTCAGGTAATTTTAATTCTTATTCTACTTATTCCCTGAAATCACAATTATAATTCATATGAATGAACCTTTATTTAGGTTGTTGTTCAAGCTGCTCAACTCATCAAAACTGATCCACTGGTGTCTATACCAGCTACTACACTTATGTATACAACTTCTACAACATCTAGTGCTAATGGTGCCCAGCAATGTCAACCAGTTCACACCTTTGTTAATACAGCTGGTGGAACTATTCTTGCTACAGGTAACATGCTTTCCATTTTAAGTTTATCCTTTCAGTAACTTGTTATTATATTCACTTTTATTCCTCTAGGCATTCCTCTTGTACTGGATACAGACAAAGTTGCCATCAATAGGCTGCAAACAGTTTATCCACCTCAGCCAACTAATTCCACTACCCAGCCCAAAGTTAAAGAGGTGAAACGTAGTGCACACAACGCCATTGAGCGGAGATACAGAACATCAATCAATGATAAGATAATAGAACTCAAAGATATGGTTGTGGGTCCTGAGTCCAAGGTAGTTTTGACTTTGTTCTTTTATGAAAAACTGAAAATTTTAAAAACTATTCTTTAATTTTTAATAACTTCTTTTTCCTTTTTTGCTTTTTGAAAAAAAAAAAAAAAGTTAAATAAATCAGCAATTCTTAGGAAAGCTATTGAATACATTCGCTTCTTGCAAAACCAAAATGCTCGCCTGAAAGCAGAAAATATGCAGATGAAGATGAATGCTCACAAGCATAACTTAAAAGACCTGTTGGCACCAACTATTGTGCCACCTAATGCCACATCACCTGGTGCCTTTACACCACCACATTCAGATGTTTCCTCTCCTGAGTTGTCTCCTCCGCATTCACACTCTGATGCATCTCTTCCCCCCTCGCCTGATTACCTTTCCAGAAAGAATGATGTAAGAACAAAAATTATTTTTCTCCCAATTTATTTTATCTTATATTATGTCTGTATAATTTAAGTCATGCTTACCTATTATTATTTTTTTAAATTTTTTTTTTAATAGATAAAGGATGAGGAAGATGATGATGATGACGCAATGAGTGGATCAAGTGACAGGAGTCATCGTGGAATGCTTGATACTAGCAGAATTATGATGTGCATGTTTATGCTCACTGTAGTGACCTTCAATCCGTTGGGACTTGCTTTGGATGGTGCAAGGTCCTTCAGTTCTCAGGAGTCTTATGGTAGGGGTAGAAGTATTCTCTCCAGTCATAATGAAGGTAAGCTATAAAATTTACAGTTTCAAATTTTTCAAATGCTATTTATTTATTTTCTCACCAAAGACAAATATTTTTAGTTGAATCCAACAGTTGGTTTGAGGGTAGTTGGTTCAGCCCTGCTGCCTTACTGCTTTGGATGAGTAACCTATTGGTTTTGACTGCTTGTCTTGTGAAGTTACTTGCTCTGAGTGATCCAATCATCAGCACATCTAAAGCCTCAACAGCATTTTGGCGGCACAGAAAACAGGCAGAATTCAATCTCATCAAAGTAGGCCTAAATGAGTAATTGCTGTCACTTTTTGATCACTAACCAATGCTCACTAACAATATATTTCTTGTTTTCTGTTCCAGGGAGAAAATATAGCTGCTCAGCAGGAACTACGCCGAGCTCTCCAAGCATTGGGGAGGCCTCTTCCAGCTTCTCGTATTGAATTATGGAGCTGTGTGATTTGGCAAATTATTCGTCAATGCTTGCATCGACTGTGGATAGGGAGGTGGATTTCTCAGAATGGTCCCATGGTTTTCTCTCGAGGTGGACACAGAGTTTCTGCTCAAAGTGCTAGGGAGTTAGCCCTTGTCTATCATCGTTTACATCAGCTCCACTTGGTTTCTGCCGGCACTGCTAATGCCTTGGATGGTGGTGGATCTGGCTCTGGCAGCATCAGTGGATTGGCTCTTGCATTGAGTGCTGTAAACTCCGGTGAAGCTGCAGGGCATGCGCTTTCTCACCACCAATTGGCTGACATGTATGTTGCCTATGCTCTGAGATTAAAAACTATTTTAGCAGCACCTCTGCAGTCTCTCTGCAGGTAGGTTTACAAACCGCCGGAAAAGGAGGAACGCACTAATTTCCCCTATATGAATTTCCAAGCGAGTTTGAAATTATTCTGTTTTAGAGGATACCTGTCCCTGGCTAGGAGCCATGTCCTGCGCGCCACAGAACCCGTGCCGGCCCGCCTGCAGTGGCTCCTCACACCCTACGGCTGCCGCTTCCTGGTCAGCCAGCAGTGGAGCTACAGCCCCACCCGCTCCTCCCCCTTCAGCATGCTGGGCTCGGCTGGCGACCCCCTCGCCTACGTGATGCGAGTACGTTTACCATGACGGTTTCACGTGCCGCCCTGAGTAAATGCATGGACTCACCTTCCTCTGCCTTGCGTAGGAGTACCGCGAGCACTTGCTGGAGAGGGCGTTGCACACCTTGGTGCTGCCCGGTGGCCGCCTGGACGCTGGAGGCACCCCGACCAGCTCCAATGACGGCGCGACGGAGGAACCCGCGCGCCGCGCTCAGACCCCAGACGCCCTCACCTTCATCCAGCTGCTGCTGGAGAACTCGACTGCTATGGTGGATGGAGACACGGCTGCAGCCGCGGCCGCCGCCCTCCCCACCCGCAGTCAGCTGCAGGTGCCTTGTAAGTGTTCTGGCTCAGCCCGCGAGTGATCAGCACCAGTGGGACGCGCAATCTTCCTTATCGTGGACCTCTTCTCTACAGCCTGCGAGGACGAACTCGCCCGCTGGTGGGCGGCCGTGGTGGGCGTGGCGGCCTACTGGCTCCTCGGCGAGGACTCTCACGCCGAGAGTCTGTACGCGCGCGTGGAGCTGCTCCCCGAGCAGCTGTCCACCCACCCCGACCCCGTGGCGAGGGCCGTGCAGATGGCGTACCGCGCCAGGAGGACCGCGTCGGCCGTGCTCCGCGGCCACCTCAGCCCCGGCAACGGCAACGGCGCGGCCCGCGAGGCGCAGCGGCTGTGCGACGCTAGCGGCCGCTACCTCGAGGACAGCCTGGCGTACTGGAGCTGCAAGCAGCCCAACAACCTGGTCCTGGTGAGCCTCCGGGATGGTCTCCGCTCCCTGAGCCATCTTCTGAATCCGTCCTCGTCTTACCCGTCCTTCGTCCTGCAGATGGTGCAGCTGGTGGCGCTGGACTGGCTGCTGGAGACTCGCACGGCGCTGTGGGAGCAGGACAACCTGTCCGCCGCACCCGCGGCCTGCGGCGGTGACTCCTCGGCGGCGCCCAGCCCCGTCCCCGTGGCGCCCGCTGTCCTCGCGGGCTTCCAGCGAGACGTGTGCAGCCTCCGCCGGCTGGCCCAGCAGCTCCCCGTGAGTAGTCAGCTCGACAAGGTCCAGGGTGGCCTCCGCCACGACGTGACCCTCCCCTCCCCTCACCACCGCGCTTCTCTTCCTCTTGCCCTGCAGGCCGCTGTCCCGCGGGTGTTCGTGTCCGAGGCCACCGCCAGGCTGATGGCCGGGGCCGCCCCGGGCCGCACCCAGCAGCTCCTGGACCGCAGCCTGCGGCACAGGACCCGCCGCACCACGCCCCTCTGCGGCAAAGGTGAGCGCCGCGCCGGCCAATCAAGGAGAAATTACGCGGAACTTTAGCAACGACGTTCATTCTTCGGTGTATGATTTTTCCGGAGCTCTTTCCCCCTTGGTGCTGACGTTGAGGTGCCTCTTGTTGCAGACCGCGAGCAGCACGCCGGCGGGGAGCGCGAGCACGCCGCGGCCCTCTTCCTGGCCTGCAGGCACCTCCCCGCGCCGCTGCTCTGGTCGCCCGGCGAGCGCGCCGGCATGCTGGCCGAGGCGGCCGAGACGCTGGAGAGGATCGGCGATAAGAAGCGCCTCGAGGAGTGCTACCAGCTGATGAAGTCGCTCACCACCACCGTCACCGCGGCCTGAGGCGGTGGGGTGAAGGGTGGAAGGGGATGGGGAGGGGCGGGGAATTTTTACTCTTATATTGTCATTGTTTTTATTATTATTATTTATGTGTACCTGTGCCTGTGTGCGTGTGAAAAGAGCTTGAGTGCATGGATGCATGGTGTTTTGTGGTGGAGTTGTGAAAAGAAATGTAATCCAATTGGAAGTAAAATTTCTTCCATTTTTCTACTCTTAACTTTGTTTAAAGTACAGTATGCAATGGATTTACATTCCCTCTTCTTGCTAACTATTCATCTAGTGTGAAGTTGTTCAAGAGGCAAATTGATGTAAGAAAAATTTATTTGCGTTCTAAAAAATTTTATTGATTAAAAAGTGAAAGCAACTTGGGTATTTTTGTACAAATATTTTTGCAGATACTGCTGATGTGATGTATTTTAGAATGATTGCTTTCCTGTTAGACCTAAATTAAAATTGACAAGTGGCCAATGAAGTATGCAGTGTTGCACCACAATATTAATAAGTCTGAATGATCTGAATTAGTTTTCCTCTTCATTTTCCTTATTCATTTTACATTTTAAAAATGTATCAGTAGTGTTTATTCTTGGTTGAAAACTAAACATTTTTGTAACAGTTGACTTTCCTCTAGAAAGTAATTTTTGTGTTTTTGATAAGATTTTTTTTGTAGTTTTGTTCACATTTTCATTTCACTAGACCCTTTCATTTCATACTCTGTTTCAAGACACTTCTGTTATAATTTATTTTCTCTCTATGAGGGACTTGTTCAATAAAACAATTGTTTACCAAAAAATCCTGAAGGGTAGCAAAATCCTATCTAAGTCCAACTGCTTGGTCTTAATTCATATTTACACATCTTAAGTACTTTAACAAAGAACACCTCTTCAACTTCAGATTGAGGCCTCAACTGAACGCTCCAGAGAGTCCTCATCCTCCTGTGCTTCTGATGATGGTTGGCCCCAAGAACCAGCTAGAGCTATTTTCATTTGTGATGTTAGGGGTGGTATGTAGTCCCTGGGTATTAAGAACGTTGACAGATTGAAAAGGTCCAAAAATACCTTATAGCGGTCGCTGAAAAAACAACAACATATGTTATTATTCTGATAGGTACTTTACGAAACCCAGTACATTGAAGTTAATAAATGCCAACCTTAAAGTAGAGCGCAGATACTGGTAGCCCGAAGAACCGCCTGTACCAAGCTGGGCAGAGCCTATCATCCTCTGCACCATAATCACATGATTATCTGTTAAAACAAAAATGGGAAAAAAAAAGAATTAAAAAATAAGGAAATAAATGAATGGACTAAAATTACAATTCCCCCATTGCCACTGGATAGCCGACGGTCTCGTACTGCTACTCACAGCGCCACTTGGTGATGAGCGAGTCGATATCCATGAGCAGGGTGAGCAGCTGGTGCGGCTGGCTGAAGCGCGGCTCGTCGCGGTAGAAGGTGATCATGATGGCGCCCTGCAGCGCGCGGTACGAGAAGCGGCGCTCGCCGCGCTGCAGCAGCAGGTCGTGCGTGTCGGGCGAGAACACGCTGTCGAACACCTCGCGCCGCTGCGCCACGTCGTTGAGCAGGAACTTGCGGCGGGCGTCGGTGTCCGCGGCCATGGCGGCCTGCTGCTGCTGCGCCAGCATCTGCTCCACGGCCTGCCTGTACTTGCCCCAGAAGTCGAAGCCGTCCGGGCCCGCCTCCAGCCCCGGGGTGCGCTCCAGCCAGCGCTGCACCAGCTGCGCCAGGCTCGGCTCCTCCTCCGACCGGGTGATGGCCTCCACGGCCGACGGGTCGTCGCCGAACACCGCGCTGTAGCGCTGGTTGAAGCGCACTCGCTGCTCCTGTGAGTGTGGGTCAGCCGTCAGTTG
The DNA here is from genome assembly GCA_033675135.1 of Frankliniella intonsa. NCBI lineage: Eukaryota > Metazoa > Arthropoda > Insecta > Thysanoptera > Thripidae > Frankliniella > Frankliniella intonsa. The sequence continues at coordinate 8,294,010 of CM066249.1, read as the reverse complement.
TATCAGCCAAGGGTTTTATCACTCGCTACTTTCTTCACCGGAGACCCAAGCGTCTGGACATTCACACACTTGGGTTTCCTGTGGTTTCCCTACCTGCTTCATTCCGAGTTTGTTCTCCAACAGCCTGAACTGAAGGCTCTGGAAGCCGGACGCCGGACACAGGTAGTTGCGGAAGTCCATGAAGTCGAGAGGCGTCATGGTCTCCAGGATCATGACCTGGTCCACTAAAAGCTTCGAAAAGAATGGGGGCATTTTGAACTAGGTGCGTTAAAAAAGACTATATATATTGTACAAAAATGTATAAAAAAACTCTGTACGTACCTTCAAAATAAGGACGATCCTGTGAAGTCGTTTTAATATCTCCAACGTCTGAGTCTCGTCCAACCCCTTACAAAATAGAAAGGCGGCAATAGAGATAAGGGCGTCAAAGAACGGTTTAGCGAGCCAGGCCAGTAGCGCAAGTCGACTCTCTTACCTGACTACTGTTGAATAAAGCTCGGACCGAATCCAACTCGTAAATTATTTGTTTAAACCATAGTTCGTACGCTGTGTGAAAATCGAGACCAGGACACGATTAAAAATAAGACGAGTGCGTATGGGAAACTCGCACCTAAAACACTTTGGTCTCCAGGCTTTCGGCTGTCGCCTTGTACTCACCCTGATGTGTGACGATGAAGAGGTGCTCGTCGTGCACCGCCCTACCGTTGGCTTCGGACAGCATCCGCTGCGCGCTCAGCACCCGGTCCAGCATCAGGTACTCGCCGTAGATCATGCCCTCCTCGCCCACCTGCTGCTCGCCATCCTGGGCGTCTCTGCTGCGGGGACAAGACAGGCAGAGTGAGGCGCGAGCTAGCGCACGCTGCGGAGCGGAGCGGAGCGCCCGTGAGGCGGGCCACCCCAGGGTGTGGTGCGCACCGGCGCGGAGCGGGTGGCCTACCCTCCACCTTACAGGCGCACGGCCCGGCACGGCCCGGGGCCGGCCCGCTATCTCCGTCAAGCACGCACCACCCAGTGCCGATCAAAATTTGTACTCGACAAGAACTTTTTAATCTATCGTTTAAAGTAGGCTCATCGCCTGCAGACTCCCGGATAGGCATACCGCAATACTCGCACCGCCCAAAACTGCTATAAAATTATACTTGACGCCAAAAATTTGTACTCAATTTGTACTTTTAGCCTTTTATAATTTTTGAATTTTTACGCGCTATTTGAGGGTACATTTTCTCAATTCTAACGGACGGTACGGGCATGCGAAGCGATCCGCTCGGTGCCCATCGCGTGCGTGTCTCCTCCCCCCACAGGCCAAGCCAGGCTCAGGCCCTCGAACGAGAAGCACAAGAAATGTCGGTCGGGTGGGTGTGTCGCTTGCACGGACTCAAACGCCGGTCGCGGCGAGGGGATGGGAAGGTTTTAGAAGGAAGGGGAAGAAAAAAGATATCCACCCGTTTCTGGATGCTCCTGCTCCTCGAATACGCGGAATGTATGGTAGAAGAGGCCTTTTCATCGAGGAAACTATATGCCGACAGTTTCGTGGGTGGCCAGAAAGATTCCCTAATCTCGCGATCTCTCGGTTATCGGGTCAAGGTTTCGGGCTTTCTCGGATTTCTTAAGAACACTTCTATTGATACAAGATTAAGTCTTTTTGTATCGGAGATAAATTTCGTAGTGCATGGATAGCTCATTCAAAACAGATAAAAAAAAATGTTAAAGTCTTCTTCCTTTAAAAAATCTAAATTTTCCTCCTACGTTCAGGGTAATAAAACTGGGGACGACGTTCAGGTCAGATGCTGACTTAGTGCAGCTGCAGCTTACCCCTTGTTGCTGTATATACACGACATGTTGGTGCGCTCCGTGCTCGGTCCCGGTCCCGCTCCTGGCGCCCCCTCCGCCTGCACTGCACTGAATGTGAGCCAGAGCTTTGCATCCCGGCCCCGCCCCGGCCCCGGCCAGTCCCTTACCCGACCGGCTGACCACTGGTCTACGCCCCACCCCGCCGCGCCCCGCCCCGCCCCACCCGACCCCGCCCCTCTCCGTGCCGTCCCACGGCGCGGCGCCCCACAGCTGCTCGCCCCACCAGGCCACACCCTAGTTCTTCTGCTGATGTCCGTGCCACACGTCAATCGTAGGGTACGAAACTTTCTATAAACGTGCAAATTATTTTTGCATTTTCTTTTTTTAAAAAATAGAGCAAAGGAAACATATCATTGCAATGCGTGCCGGAATGTATCAAACGTCAGTTAAAATGTACGCGTAATGTTTAGGGAGATGATTTTAAAAAATGTTTACAGCCACCGGGTTTGGCACCCTCCTCCGGACGGAGCTTCACGCAGTTACGGGGCATAGACCTGAACGGTACTGTTACCTCACGGGCGGGGCGGGGCGGGGCGGGAGTAGGGAGCGGAGGGTGTGTCTTGCATGACTCGTAATCGCTTCACCCGAACTCTTTGCATGTCCAAACGCAGACACCCGGCCCGGGCCTGTCGCCGTCGTCGAGCTCCCGCCGCAACCCACCCCACCCCAACCCACCCCGCCCCGCCAGACCCCGCCTCGCCACGCGCGGCCCCGCCCCCTTTCTTTCGTCCCTGAACTTCTTCCCATCCTACGTTATTCTATCTCTCGTCTCGTCGGCGTTTATCTCGCCTTTCGACGCTATTTCCGAATTGGATGGCATAGGGAATGGCACGGGCCGCGGGAGTGACCTCAGCCGCTAGAAAAGTAGCGTTTCCGCGTCTGTTCAGTTACGTCCGAATGTTTGTTTTTTACGGCCAGCCGAGTGATCTGCAAACTGCGTGAAATGGAGGAAAAGAGGAAAGGATATCAAAGTAAAGTCAAGTCCCGTCGAGTCACTCAGCTGCAGCTCCGCAGGACAGGCGCTAGAGCGCGCGCCGCTCCGGCAGCCCTATACCCTCTCAGCTCTAGATACCTGACACGCACTTACGTAACGGGCCGGGCTGGGCCTGGCTGGGCACGGCTCGAAGGGCGGGGTGGGGCAGGGGCGGGGCGGTGTGAGGAGGCGAGGCGAGGTGAGGTGAGGCGCCACGCGCTGTACGCAGAGCAGAGCGCGCCTCGTCTTGTCGTGCTGGTCTACGACATGAAGGCTCCTCTCGCCTCAGCGAACGCCTCGCCCGCCCCGCCTCGCCTCGCCTCGCCCCCGCAGCCACGACAAGGGTGGCATTCACCAGAGAGGGGTGACTATACTCGCACGGGGCTGTAAGGCGCCATGGCGACCCCTTCCGCTTTCATATTTATCAGGTGATTTAAGAGCGAAATCCGAGGCCAGACCAGAACTAGAAATGTATATGTGGGCCCCCCTTGGGAGAACAGCACTGGAGTCCACTAAAGACGCCACAGCCCACAGCACGTGGCGTGTTTGTGTGTGTGACCCGAGGACGACACGTGGGTGTCACGCACCCAGGGCACGGTACGGTCTGGTCAGGCGGGTGTGGTGGTGGTGATGATGATGATGGAGCTCTTGTTCGATGTTGCATCAGTCCGGCAGGGCCGGGCCGGAGGAGGCGGGGCGGAGCGGGGCGGGGGCGGGGCGGGGCGGGGCGGGACACCCGAGAGGCGACGACGCGGTGGACGCGAGGCGAGCCAGCGTATCAATACGGGCGTTTTGCAACAAGTCGGTGGGAACACCCGGAGAGAAGCGAGGGGTCTGATGAGGTGGAGGTCCGTGTATGCTGCAGAACAAGAGCCTCCTCTGCCCTGGTGTCTAACGTGGTCATGACTCAAATGGGTTGCCCTCCCTTCACGAGGCTCCATTACACTTTCCCGCGGGTTTTACACGCCGGAGGAGCGCGTCACGATAACAACAGCGGGTCGAGATAACGCCCGACCCGGCCGGACCCGCGGTACGTACTACTCTACTTGGCAAATTGTTATTGCTGCCTGCCTTGCTCGGCTCGGCACGGGTGCTTGGGCTTGAGGCGACCGAGGCACACCCCTTTTGTCCCCCGCGAGCTGAGTCGCATCTCGCCTCGCGGCGGTTATCTCCGCCCCGCCCCGCCCCGCCCCGCCACGGGTGTGAATGGAGACGCGCGAGCTGATTGGTCGCCTCGACGGGGACGTCGACGTCCCCTCCCCCTTAGCAGCCCATCCCCCTTCTGGTGCTGGTGACATTCTCTGCGTGCGTGCTCGTTTGGTGGCCGTGGTCGCGGTCAGAGGCGCGGCCAGGCGCGGCGCGGCGCGGACACGGCCCCCGCGACGGCGCGGCGAGCCCCCGCAGCCCGCAGCGAGCGCCTCGCCTTGCTGTCCGCGGCTCTGCCCACCCGACCCGCAAGCAGATACGCGGATATACTTTGTTTATTTGTGTTGTCGTGCGGGGAGTATTTTTATTTTCATGCGGAGACTTCGCGGACGAGATAAGACGATTTATTTCTCCAACTCTACTAATTACACAATAATTTAGTTGGTTAAATATACACAACGTTCTAAAACAGAAATACTGATGATGAAAGATGTATATAGCATTATAACAAAATTGTAAAAAAATGGTACAAATGGTCAATTAAAAATTAAAACAACAAAGTAATTATTCTAGAGTATTCTAAACATGCAGTGTGAAGACAGAGCAAGGTGATCACTATACAATAAATAACAACTAATCAACTTGATCTGGCATCTTGGAAATTTGAAATCTTTGTCGCGTCCTACATGAGATCAAGGCTTTAATTTTCAATTTGACGATCGAACGATTGACTTGAGCAAGAAACTACTTCAATGGCGAACAGTACTTAGAGGGAAGAAGAATGTGTTACACGTACTCCTAAACGTTGGCCAACGCGAAGAATGGCACATTTTGGCACTGTGAGTGAAAACACGCTATTCGGTTCACACGGGGTGATGGCTTGTCGGCATATGGCAAGAACAGATAACAAAATGCCTTTACTGCAAGTTATGCTTCAGTTAAAACAGTACTGAGGGCATGGCCGCGCCCAGACCTGTGCTGGTAGATCTATTTCTCCCTCTGGATGTCTCTCAGTCAGATCCTTGGAGGGGTGTACCCCGGCAGGGGCATAGCCCCCGCCCCCGCCCCAGGCCCCGCCCCCGCCCCCGCCGGTGGCTGTGGCGCGCCGAACTTGCTGAGCTCGTGTTTGATGGCAGCGATCAGCGGCACTGCGGGGTCGTGCGGTGGGAGGCGGGCGTCGGCCAGGATGATGGCGGTGTCGATTCTGGGCGTGAGGCTGCCGATGGAGGCGCCGATGCTGCCGCCGGGGAGCTGCGGCCGGTGGAAGGGCCCCGCGGACAGGGGCCGCGCCACCGTCTGGTCCGAGCCCCACGCGCCGCGGGGCCCGCCCGCGCCTCCGCCCGTGCTGTTGCCCGACGCCGTGGAGGGTCGGCGCGCGTCCGTCACGGACGTCTTGGGGCGGGGGGCGACGTCACCCAGCGGCGCCCCGACCGGCCTGCAGGGAAGGGGCGGTAATTTGCTGAGCGTTGGTCAAAAATTTTCTCCGACCTCCGTTTTGTCCGACCCGTACGAGCACAGGCAGAACGGAGTCTATGGAGTCCTGGTGGAGCTCACTCACCTCAGCACGGCGGACTGCACGCGGTGCTCGGGCGGCGGCCCAGGCAGCACGTGGCTGAGCACGCTGTTGAGCTGCAGCCCCGCGGCCGGCGGCGCGGGTGGCGGCGGAGACGACGACGTCGAGTCGTCCTCGTCCTGCGAGCCCTGCGACGCGGAGCGCGAGGCGGACCGCGACCCGGCGAACAGGCTGAAGGCGTCGTCGAGCAGCTCGTGGAAGCGGCGGCGCATACGTCCGGCCTGCGCGCCCGGCGGCCCGGGCCCGGGAGGGGACGCGCTGCCGTCCGACGGCGTGCCCGTGGCCGTGCCGCTGGCGTCGCTCGCGCCCGCCGAGCCCGCCGATGTGACCCGTTGGCAGCGGAGGCCCCACACCACCGGTCCCAGCACGCCAGGGTCACCCTCGAGCGAGGAGTGCCGCACACCCGCGCGGTGCTCCGGGTACGGCGCGGCCGGGGGCGGCGGCGGGCGCCCGATGGCGGCCGGGACGTGCGGCAGGGGCATGGCCGCGGTGGGCGGCGCGCGCACGGGGGCGGTGATGGCCTTGCGCGGGGGCGGCGGCCTCAGGATGGGCCGCGTGTGCGCGTTCGCGGGCACGGGAGGGCTGACAGTCACGCGCTCCACCGACTCCTCGCCGTCCAGGTGGCTGATTCCTACCGGGTCCAGGTCCATGGTCAGCGGCTCCGGCATTGACGCGCCTCTGCAACACCATTCTCATAAGCATGTGGACACATTCGCCGCACTGAATGAGTTCATTCAAACTTTGTCAAAGAGGCGGTGGAAGTGGGTGACCAAAGCACTGACGCTAACGCACCGTGGGAACTGCTTGACGGAGGGCATGGACAGGTACGAGTTGGGGCTGGCCCGTCTGGCGGGGGCGCCTGGGGACGTGCCGGCGTCCAGGTCGTGGACCTGCGCGCTGTGCGCCCCGGCTGCGGCCGCGGCCCCCGCGGGGCCCACCGCGACGGACGTGCCGCGCGGGTGCGTCATGACCACGTCGTCCTCGGTGAGGTGGAGGGTGTCGACGAGCGCGGGGTTGACGGCATGGTGCAGCGCCTGGTGGTGCTGGTGGCGGCCGTGCTGGTGCGCGCCCTGCTGCTGACCCTGGTAGCCGGCGTGCTGGTGGCCGCGGCGCCGCACCAGGGCGGCGTCGGACGACGACCCGGACCCCGACCCCGAGCAGGACGACGCGCACGAGAACGAGCTCCGTGACCCGCTGCCGCTGCCGCTCAGTCCACTGCCGCCGCCGCGAGGGCCGCTCGCCCCCGCCACGCCCACGAAACCGGGGGATGACTTGTCCCTCTGCCGGGGAAAACGGGAAAAAAATGTTTTCATTTTGTTAGGCCAGAGATAGTACTGTATGAACTCACTTTTTGTGCCTCGCACTCAGAAGTGTAGGGCACACTAATGAAACGACGTCACGAAGAAGAAACAGTACCTTGTGGTGGTGGTGATGATGATGATGTTCGTCCGGCATGAAGCCCTTGTTGTCCCTGCCGTGGAAGAGGCGCCGGCGGTTGGCCGCGCCGTGGCCGCCGTGGTGCTCGGGCGCCGCGACGCCCCCGGAGGACGCGGAGCCCGTGACGCGGCGGCGCCTGCGCGCGGCCCGGGAGCGCTGCGACAGCGCGGCGCCCGCCAGCGCCAGCAGCAGCAGCAGAAGAAGAACCCCGCAGCCCGCCGCGCCCACCAGCAGCCAGGCGTCGCGGCTGCGGCCCCGCGCTGCCAGCGGCACCGGCGCGTGCAGGTACGCTGCAACAAAAGAAAGTAATAATACAGAAATAAAAGAAAGAAAACTGATTCCGTTTAAATATGCGTCGGTTTCGAATTCATCTGTTTCTGGACGTTTTACGAGGTCAGTGATTGGAGCAGTATTACCACACTAGTTGGATGTTGGCAGTCAGTAAGGTTTTTCCCGAATCCGTCTAATTTGAAGTCAGGTGAGAAGCGCTGTTTCTGCTCAAATACTCTCAAAAACCTGTTGATTTTGAAAATCCATTCGGTACATTTAACTTGGTAGGTACATTGGACGGACAGGTTCTCAATATGGCAACACTGACAGTAATTTGTGTTCTTCAGCTGTTTCTGGCAGTTTCCTTTCCAAACGTTACTCGCTCCTCGAATTCAAATCCTGGAGGGAATATGAAGAATGCAGATCTTGTCAATTATTTTAAAAGGAAGTGATATTGTGTTTAAGAAAGTTTAAGGCTGTTAATCCGCGAATCAGTCCGAAGTGAAAGGTAAATTATGATCTTAATCCACAACCTGGCGCAAGGTTAGGGGAGGCCTAATTTTACTTGGCCGCCAGTCCGTTAAAACTTCGCAAGGCTACCTGGGCTGATATATTTTCTTTTGTCTCATGCATCAAACTGTAAAGCACTGCTATTTAAGACTCTGGTGTAACAAAATTTACATCAGTCCATGAAAAGGACTGTGTGCCATCCAGACACTCATGCCTGCCACAAAAAAGTGATATCATGATATGCATGAAATTCATTTTAAAAAATTGTGTTGCAAGAAAGTATCACATATTCTTTTTGTATATATTTTGGGTGAGTTGTTTCTTCATGCACATTCAAGCATTGGGAACGGTCACAAACTTTTACCCGCTCTACAGCAGTTAATAGGGACACAAACGGTACGCAATGGTCATTGAAAACAAATTTTTGTTCCTATAAACCCAACTGTCTTCAAGAGCTCCTATTTTTAACTTCATAAGATCATACAAATAAAATTAGATTCACCCTCAATACGTTACTTGAGATAAGGACAATTAAAATTTGGGTTATGACCGTTGCCAAACAGTCCTACGAGGAAGGTCAGATAAATGGAAAGGTAACATTGAACAGATGGTTTGTGCACCATTTGTGAGAGAAAATGTTTCCTAGTAATCCATCTAGACAGAGATGGAGAGAAACTGGATTGTTTCCTTGGTCTTTACGGGTTTTCTGCTTTGACGATGATAGTAATTTTGTGCTCTGCAATTGTATCGTTCAAGAGAGAAAAATAAAGAGGCGTGTTAAAACTAGACATAAAAATAATTATCATTTACAAATGATTAATTAATACGAAGAAATTAAATATTATGTGTTTCAGATCAGCATACTCACGCTCGGCCTTGGTGATGATTGGCAGCCCCAGCTCGGCGGCCATCTCGTGGTCGCTGATGAGCCTCATGTCGTAGGCGGCCGTGGCGGCGGGGACGGGCCGGCCGCGCACGCGTACCCAGTAGAGCAGGCGCGCCGCCCCCGGGGCCGCGCCGCTCACGCCGCGGTGGAGGGTCGTGACGTTGTGCACGGTGACGCGGACCACGTCCGGGGCGCGCCGCAGCCGCGCCAACGCCGCCAGGGCGGACGCGTTGACGATGCCCAGGTGCCGCTCCTGCTGCCTGCTGACAGCACGCCGCCGCCGTCAGGGACCGCACCCGCACCCGCACCAGGCCTTGTGGTAGGCCGTAGCCTTCCCCGAGGTCCAGCTCACAGTAAGTGCCCAGCCTCCTTTCCTATTTCTTACTCAAAACTTCCGACCTCGGATCGGGCCCAGCCTGTTGGGCCGGTTAAATTTACGCCGTCCCGAGACTCGAGAGCAAACGTTAAAGCCGAATTTCCCGCGCGTTCCTGCTTCGTTGTTGCGCGCCCTCTCCTCGACCTACCTGAGGAACGCGGCCTTGTACAAGCGCGCCAGCCTGGACTCGAGGAGGTCGGTGGCGAGGTGCCAGTCCTGGGTGTCGTTGGCCTTGAGGACCGTCACCAGCCAGTAGCGCGGCCCGGGCAGGGAGTCGTCGTACGCCTCGTCCGGGTCCTGGGGCGAGCCGTTCAGCAGCGTCCAGGAAGGGGACGGGTAGGGCGTGGCCGTCGACGGCACGGACCCCTCTCCCGGCCAGGGGAAGCTAGCCGTTGGTTTGATGGGTCCGAGGGGAGACCTGCGCACGAGTAGATAATACAGACGGCGTTTAGCAAATTTCGTGTGATTAGTGATTTAACACGGGAGCTTGGCCACGTTGTGAGCACTCAATGTACTCTTACCTCGGCACCGACGTGATGACGAGGGAGGTGGTGTAGAGCGGGGTGGGCGTGGCCAGCACCGTGGTGGTTGCCGTGGTCGTCCTGTACACGGTGGTGGTGGTGAGGGCCAGCACTGGAGTGCCGTAGGGCCGGGGGCTCGGCGCCACCTCGCCGTCACCGGACCCCGTCCACAGGAAGTCCTCCAGGCGGTAGGTGCGTCGCACGGTCCCATCGTCCAGGACGCCGCTCTCTGCGGGGCAAAACGTGGGCGATGACCACGGGCGGGGCGCAGGCGCAGGCGGTCACCCACATGTGGGGGATGGACCTCGCCGCGCCCCATCGACCCCGACGGAACTAGGTCTATTGTCGGCGCAGGCCGGAGGGGCCGGGGCCGGGCCAGGGGGTCGTTGCCACCACCCGACGGATATTTTTGTCAGGTGCAGGCGTGGGTGTGAGGGGTGCGGCGAGCATGTAGGGGGTGCGGGCGCCGGAGGAAAAGGGAGCCGCGGCCGAACGCATGGGCTCAAAATGATGAGAGGGAGAGTGAACTAGAGCGGGTGGAGTGCATACGGGGCGCATCGATTGTAGGCTAGGCGGGGCGGGGAGCTCCTCGCGGCCGCCGGGGCGGGGCGGGGCGGGGCACAGAGGACTTGCACCGGTGGCCTCCCTCTGCCCCCTCCGCTCCCGACGGGGACGTATCGTAAGACCTCCGAGGGGATGGGACGGGACGGAGGCAAGTCAAACTAGACGGGCGGCAGGCAGGAGGGGAGGATGCCGGCATGCGGCACTGTCTCACGCCCCGCCCCGCCCCGCCCCGGTGCGAGGGGCGTACCCGACCCGGGCCGGGCCGGGCCAAGCAGGGCCAAGGGGCGCGCGCGTGGAGTATCGACCTGCGTAGCGTACGCGCGGCGGGGCGCGACACCCGCGTTGCGTGAGCCGGCGACTTGGCGGCGGACTGCACGCCCCGCCCTGCCCCGCCCCCCCGCCCCGCCCCCGCACGTGTGCACCTGCAGGCACCAGGCGCCCCACCTCTTTGCACATTTCCTCCCACTATCTTTTACGCTCGGATGCCGTTGACACAGGCGTGTACACGGGAATGTCGCCACGCCCGGCCCGCTCGCGAGCGAGTAGCGCGCAGCATCGCGTGTGAATCAGGCCTGACCCCGCGGCCCGGCCCGGCCCGGCCCGGCTCGGCGCCAGAGCTGCACCGGAAGAGCGTGATGCTCCGGCCCGGCGGCGCGGCCTGCACCGGGGCGGTGCGGGGGAGGCCCCGGCCCGGCCCGCCTGTGCTGCGTGCCGCCATGGCTGTACCCTGCCCCGCCCGGCCCCGCCCCACCGCCGCGCCGCTGACAAGCTTTTGTTGAGCTCGGGTGTCGCCCGCCGCCCTTTTCACGGATTCCCTGGATATCCCCCCCCCTTCTCCGTCCAATCCCTTCTCCCCTCCCCTCGCTCCCCTCAATGACTCCTTGCAACTATGCAAAAGTGCCGTCTGAACGGTCGGCCTCCCGGTGACATGAAGGCGCCGCGGCGCCTGCCAAACATTGTGTCGCGAAAGGAGTTGGTGTGGTATGTGTCGGAAAGAAAAAAAAACATCTCTGGTTTCTCGGTGGCGTTTCACTTTCTTTCACTTGGTGAAGACCTGGATGGAAACTCGACTGAGGGCGGCAGATGTGGATTCACATCATTACAACCGCCAGCGATACCAAATCAAATTAATATTACCAAAGAGTAGGTAAAGTTATGAAACTGTAGGGATGAGCCGAGCCACCCTCCCTGCGCGGCGACAAGGGGCTATAAAATGGGGTCGTGCAATGCGATGGGGACTTTGCGTGCCCGGCCCGTCCCCGATGCAATGGAGTCGCAGGGAAATGGGATGATCCTTAATCGTTTGCGACCTGTAAAATAATGTATAGTTGGTTGACATAATTGTCCTTTTAACTTTTCTGGACCCTCATTGTGACGACAACTGTGTGGTGTGCGCGCGCGCGCGCGTGCGTCCGCGGGCTCAATGTAGCGCCGCTCGATCCCCCCCGCGCCGCACCACGCCGCGCCACGCCGCGACCACGCCGAGGAGATCGATGCCCTGCGCCCCCGCCCCCGCTCCTGCACGGCCCCCGCCGCCGTCGTCAGTTGGGCGCGCGCTTTGCGCTGCCTGGCGTGGAGCATCGTGGCGATGCGATGTCGCGGTGCCTCGCCACGCCAGCCAGGCCAGGCCGCGCCCTCGAGGCCTTGGTCCTACTCGGTCCGGCCCAGGGTGTGCTGGATGACCTACAACGACCTAATGACTCACTTGCGCCCCCCCCCTCCAACACCAGCGCCGCAGGACCAGGACGAGCCGTCACAACAATGCCTCATCAACCGTCGAGTACGCTGGCGCGGCGCGGTCCATAGTGGGGCGGGGAGAGCAGCGGCCACTCTTCGTGCTCCTATTGCTGGGCTTTGCGCAAAGTACGGTGGCTGTGATGACAGGATCGCGGGCCCCGAAAGAGTGTATCGATCTGATGAGTCATCTTTACTAGCGTCGCGTTGCGCGGTCAGTGGCGATACTGCACCGTAGGCACGCGTGTGGAATGGTTTGCCTACCTTCACGGCGCTCGGCTTAACACCTCTCTTTCGCGAAACAGGCATGGGCGGAGCTCGTTTACACGTGGTACTTGTGGTCCGGGGGGAGGGGGGCACGTGCTCGGCGCGTGCGGTGTGCGTACCATGGGGTCACCGGCAGCAGTGCGTGCGGGGCGGGGCGCGGGGATCGCATGTCGGTTGACGTACGGCTGCTTTGGTTTATCGGGCTGCGGCTGTCAGGGTGCGGAGCGGGGCGGGGCGGACCTGACACGTCGAATACCTTGACGTCCGGATGATTGTAAGCATTGTAAGTCCCTTCCCCAAAAAATAACGTGCGCCCCTCCCACACATTTGCGATTACTATGTCATTTTTCGCACTGGTTTTTGACTTTACGCTCGTGTCTTACAGCACTGTAAGTACCTACGCGAAACCAATGTAACTCAACTAAGCGTGAATGTGGAATTTCACACGCAATAGTGGATGGGTCTGATGGTCTTTGTTCGCTTGCGGGGCGGGCGGGCGGGGGACCCCCTGGCCCCCTTCCAGTCCAATCTGCTATTCCCTCCCCCTCTACCGCGCCGGGCTCTACGCGGCATGCACGCGCGCTACCGTTTGCTCTGTCCTTGTCGCACTCCTGGGGCACGGCCATGCCCAACATAGGTGCGACAAGGACGAGAGCGATCTTTCTAAATCAGTCGGCTGGGCTGGGCTCAGGCCGGCGGCGCGGCGCGGCGCAGCGCAGGCCCCTGACAGGGCAGGGCAGGGCGTGTAAGTGAAGCGGAAGTTGCTGCTCGCTGGACCATGGTGCGGCCGGAGCGCGGCGCGGGAGCGGCAGTGACCACCGGCCACGAGAGGAAGGAGGAGGGGGGGGGTGAGTGGGATCCTGGAGACCTAAACGCTGATTCCAATCCCGATAGTATCGCGGTTATCGCACGCTCTCCCGCCGTGGGCCTCCTGTTTAGAGAAAGCGCGGTGTCGAAATTGCATTTCTGTCGACCCAAATCTGGCAGGTAGAGGATGCGCGGCCTAGCGTGGGTGGGAAAGGGAACTGAGTATCCGGTACGGGGCGGGACGTGGTTGGAGGGGGGCGGAGGCAGAGCAGTGGCGGCCAACTTAGATGGATGGGGGAAGCAGCACGAGGTGGGGAGCGAGTGAAAGGAAGGACTAAGGATAAGTCGGAGTCGATGACTCAAGGGGACCTTAACTAGTACAGGACTCTAGTGAGAGTGCACTGCAAGCAAGCAATGTTTCCTGAGAGTCCCCTGTCCTCACCCACCAGTGCCCCGCCCCGCGGCCGCGGTGGTGCTGCACAGTGCACACGCTGCACCAGGGAGGGACAGGGGCGTCAGGTGGGAGGGGGTGGGGGAAGGCCTGGCGGGCCGGGGCTTCTGCCCAGGCCTAGCGCTGTGCGCCAATCTCGAGCTAATGCGTCCGGGTCACGCTGCAGCCGCGCAGAGGGGATTGCGGGGCAAGGCGACGCCGCAAGCCGCGGGGGGCGGAGGGGGCGGGGCGCACCTCGGGGGAAGGCCCGGCCGTGGCGAGGCGGTGCGGTGCCATCTAGCACTGCGCGCGAAACCCCCGGCCCCGCCCCCCTTTAGGGTGGTGGCGGCGAACGGGTTGAGTGTGGGCCGGGGTGCTGGTGCGCGGGGCGGGGTTGCGGGGCCGCTGCTTACCTCTGCTCTCGGGCCAGTCGTACTGGGCTGGGGGCAGCGCGTCCGGCTGCGCGTCCGGGAGCGCTCGCGCGCGCGGCAGGAGGGTGCCGAGGAGGCCGTGGACGACGAGGGTGAGGGCGAGAGGCCGGAGCATAGCGCATAGCACCCTGGCAGCATGCCGGGCCGGGCCGGAGAGGCGACAGGAGCGGGGCGTCCCCTCAGCGCCAGGCCGACGTCGGCGTCCTCTCGGGAGCCGCGGGGGCGGCAGCGGCAGCGACGCGCGGCTCGGTGGGCAGGCAGGCGTCCCCGGCCATGGCTGCGGGCGCACTGGCGGGCCGGGCCGCGGGCGCTGGCGCTTAGCTCGCGCGGTACGGCGGCCGGAACCGGACGCCCCACCGGCAGGTCCCGCCCCCCGGCCGCCCCCGCCCTGCCTCTCGCCGCTCCCGCGCGCCGCCCCACAGCCTGGTGCCACCCCTACAACAGCCCCATTCTGAACCACCCCGGCTTCTCCGCCCCCGCGCTGCCCCTCCCCCTGCACCTGTCGCTGCGGCCCGAACCTGGGGCCCTAGCTCGAGTAGCAGGGTGCAGAGAGGCAAGTTTCCGATTTTAAAGAATACTTATTGAAACATTTTCTGATCACTCTGAGGGTCTTGTATCTTAAAGGGGTAAAGATACTTCATAATTTTATCGCTTCACTGAAACCTCCAATTCTTTGAAGTATCCCGCACGCTCCTGTGGGTGTGGAGTATTTTCCCTCCAATGTTAGTAGTATTTGCAAAAAAGTTTAGGATTTTTATGTAGGTGTCAAAAAGAAAAGATTTACACATAATCAGAATTTTAATCTATACAAAGTGCAGTGCAACAGTTGTTTACATCCATTTTCGTTTGACAAAAAATAAAACTGAAAAAAGGAATGGGTCATATCCACAATTACAGCAATTCATTACAAAATTCGTTCTAGGAAACTGAATCATAATCCATGTTCCATGCACCCTGTAGAGTAAAAGATCAAGTTGACTTATTTGAAGTCTTTGCAACGATAGCTGAAAGACGCACAGTGTTGTTTCCAAAAATGATACTTGCTTTACAACTCGTTTTGTGTTTCTCACCAAAATAAAACAATACTATGAACGTACTTTTTTGATCACTGGGAAAATCAGTCTTTTCGTTAGCGTAGTTGCGAAACAAGGCTGTATCCTTTCTTTAGCAAAGTAGCAATCCAGAGTTACAGGCATAATTATTATTAAAATAGAACACATGACTATGAGGTAACCAGCCGCATCGCACAACCTTAGACCTACTTAACAAAATTCTACATCACAACATTATTTCGATCTTATGGTCGCGAGCGGCATCTCCAATGCCCATGAGTGTGGCAATAGAAACTGGTGGTACCGACCTCTACTGGCACGTAAAATTTTTAACAAACAAGATATAGTACAAATTTATGTTTGTCTCCCTTCATCACCTAGAAGCATTACAATAACTAACTTTTATTGCCCAAGGAGTGTATGACTTCTCATTTCATGACTAATAGAAACCTCCGATTTCGCACCAGTCTTACATTCCTTAGGCTCAGCACACACTCATGGGCATTCATGCTGTACAGTTTGGTGAGCATTTATGCACCGGTATATAGAGATCTAGTGCACATCGCAGGTACAACATTCAAGTGAGCAAATAGTACGATTATATGGCCGGCTAACAACTGAGGTAGAGACTACAGTTTGGTTTCTATTGTTCAACAGTTAAAACATCACAACAACCCGATGACGAACTTGTATATGTAAGATACCCACATGTGATGTCATCTCTTGGCTGGGTACCATTACACACAAAAATATTATAAAAATAAAAAAAATGAAACGACTCTCTATCTAGGATGCGTGATTACTGCAAAACAGAGTAATGGTTAAACACTCATAATAATTTAAATCACATTTTTTAGGTGAAATAGTTTTCCATTACTCTGCTTTGCCTGATCTCTCCACCAAGGGAAATTACCTCAAATAACTGATACAACTTAAATACAACAAAATATTACCAGCACTAAGCTGTATTATAGTATTGAGAAAAAACATTCAGTCTTCATACAAAATAATAGTGTAAATAAAACAATGTGGTACTTAAGAAATAAAGATATGGCCATATTGTTTCACTCTTGCTACTGTTGCCACAGCAGCCATGAGCACATATGAAGAACAGGACTACGAAGTTATATACACATCCTCTAAAACTTCAGCCATCCTTCTCCTCGATGTACAAAAGAGAAAGTGTAAAATGCTCCTCTAGTATCCAATTGTTTGAGGACATTCTTGCCATATGTGAAACAAAATTGAAAATAAATCAAATTTTGAAAATGTCAAAATGATTGCCGCAATATAATGCACTGAGTAAGGCACAATGAATAAAACTTTCCAAAATGGATCAAAACAGATCAAAACGGGTGCGTTGTACGAGTGTGATATCCATGTTGCAAAGTGCACAGTATGTGCTCACAAAATAGACCGAACATAACATCAAGTGACACAACACACATTTTTGAAAATCTTAAAACACACTGTACATGATATTTCATAACACTTTTGAATATGATTGGAGTTTCCATTACGATCATCACAAACATTAAGGCACAAGTAGAATTTTGCTATATTTTAAAATAATTGTTAACACACATTAGCAATCACTTATACAAAGCACTTTAACTTTTACAAAACTTCTCCTCTTTCTTCATTAGATTTGGGTCTGCTTAATCCTGTGTGCCTATCCTCTGGTCACCCTGAGTCATGGAATGTATTCCTTTGAGGTAGGTATTCATCCAGAAAAAGGCACATATTTTATCTTTTATGTAACAAGATAGTAGGTAAACTCTGACACCTTTAACTCATGAGCTACATTAAAATTCAATTGTTCAGCTAGCCCATTTCTCAGGTTACGAACTTTTTTCAATATTACATTTGAAATCACAGATCTAATTTTAAAAATTATTTTTCAGGCCCTTTGGGCATCTTATGGTTATGTACAAATACTATGATTTCAAACACACTTATTTTATGTATAGCTTACACATACAAAATTGAACCCCCAAAATACATGTATGTTGGTGCCTAATTGCCTGACTATACAGGCAGGCAAAAACTGACAAAAAACAAGGCACATTGGCGACTGACCTCTAGTCTACAATAACATACATACAAACACAATTCAGTCTTGTAAGCCTATGAATAGACATAGAATTGTAACATTTCAAATAACAAATATCATAATTTACAGCTACAACCGGTTAAATAAGTGCCATTTTTGTACACAGGAATAATCATTATTAAAATAATAACATTGTTATGTATTGGGCAAACATAAACTTATGCACAATATATGGTCTGAAATGAGTACAGTCGATACAGGAACAAGTTACAGTACGTACAGTAGTTGAGCTATGGTTCTTTTGAGGTACTGTGTGTGCGCAAAGCGCATCAAGCAGTGGCAAATTCCAACACCAATGGACCTTCCACTGACTAGAGCGAGGATGCATGAAGAATTGAAATCTACAAATTACATAGATTTCAATTCAATGTAGGATTACAGTGCCTCTAATGTAAAATATCACAAAACACCATTGAGGCAAAAGTGAGCAATGACATTTCTACCCATATAACTCCCGTAAAACACCAAAACAGATAACAATAAGTCCAATTGGGCAGAAATCTTGATTGAAAGGCTTAAATACCCTTAATTGAGTGAAGTGTTTGAGGATAGAAATCAAAGAGAAAATTATTAGAATCAACAAAAAGAAAAACAAAATGACACAAACATTTTTCTCTTATGGACGGCAGTAGTTACAGCACTTGTTCCCAAGGATAAGGCACACCAGACTCAGTTGAACATAAGCAGGCCCAACATTAAAGCCAGGATTTTACCGGCAGGGGACATCACAACAAAACAAGTAACACATTTGCCAACAACAGAAAAAAATGAAGTCAATCACAAAAATAACATGACTGTGAGTGAGCACTCTTCACGCTATGCTTAGTAGCTTCAGCAAAAAGACTACCCCCTCTCATCTGTTCAGATAAAATATCATATATAATTAAAATATAAAAAGCTTTTTCAGCTCATTTCAATTTAGGCTTAACGCACCTCAGCAGAACTAGTTAAAGATGATTCAAAAGGAACAATAATAATAATATTAATAATAATAATAATAATAAACACTAACAATAAAGGTATGTACATCTTTTTAAAGACACATATTTATCACACACACACATTCGCTCTTAATTTTCTTACACTCATTCACACGCACTCACACCTGCTCTCTCTCGCTCACTCGCTCGCATGTAGACATTCGCACTTTCAGTCTTGTTCCGGCCAGCTGCTGTGCTGCCAAGCAACCCCTCAATTTTTTTTCTTAAAAATAAGAATACAATAATATTAGTTAAAATTCACCTGAGGCGAAGTTGGCAGCACAGCGGATTTGAATTATGTCCTCAGTCTTATCGTTGCGTGAGTGCTTTCTGTCCGAGATGAGGGAGGGAGGCTATTGCACTTTACGTCCTGGGGCTGCATCGCCGCGCCCCTCAGGGGGGCGGGCGGGGGTGGGGAGGGAGGTAAAACCTTCCCCGGGGATCAGTCTCGCTCTCCGCCGACCTCCATCGGGCTGCCGCGCGTCTCGTCCATGGCTATGATGGGCGCCGGGCCTCGTATCTCCAGCCCGCGGTCCAGGTCCCGCTCCCTCTCCCGCTCCCGCTCCCTCTCCTCCTCCTGGCGCGCGGCCTGCATGCTCACGATGACCCTGGAGGCGTGCGGCGCGGCGGCGTGGCCCGCCCCCACCCCCGCCCCGCTGCTCGGCGGCGACATCTCCTCGCACGACGACGTGGTCCTGGCCACCGACAGGTCCTCCACCTGGTCCTGGTAGGCGTCCACGTCCATGGGCGGCGACGAGGCGTCACGTTCACGTTCACGCTCGCGCTCGCGCTGCGGCGGCGGGGACTCGCTCTTGGCGGGGGCCTGCGCCTGCTGCACGCCCAGGGCGCTGAGCGCGTGCCCGAGCTGGCCGAGCTGGCCCAGGCCGAGCGCGCCCGCGAGGTGCGGCGGGTACCGCGGCATGGGCTTGGCGCTGGGTGACGGCGAGCGGGCGTCGGGTGAGCGGTCCCGGTCGCGCTCGCGGTCCCTGTCCTCCGGCGGGCTGGACGAGCTGCCAGAGTTGATGCTCAGCGCGTGCGCCGCCTGCGCCGAGGCCATGGCCGCGATCGCCTCCCGCTCCATCTCCGCCTTGACCATCCAGTGCTCCACCAGCCCCGTGGCCGGTAGGCTGCTGTTCTCCGCCTCGTCCATGTTGTGCCCCATCCAGCCCTGCACGGGCGCGCCGCTCAGGCCGAAGGGGAAGGCCACGCCGTTCGAGGACGCGCCGTTGGACGCCTCGCCGTTGCCGTTGTTGGGGTTGCCGTTGCTGCTGGCCGCCCCCGCGCCGCCGTTGGAGGCCCGCTTGACGGGGCGGTTGGTGACGATGCCGCGCTTCTTGACCTTGTCGTACAGGGTGCGCGACGGCACGCCGAACTTGCGCGCCGCCTTGAGCGCCGACATGCCGGACCGCACCGCCTCGATGGCGCACTCGATGTCGTTGCGCGTGTACTGCTTGTAGCGCTTCCACTCGGGCTTCTGCTGCTGGACGTACGGCACGATGTTGGACGACACGCCTGCGGGCACACGGCAGAGAAGGGGCGATTAGTTAGTCGTGTCGAATGGGCTGCCTGCCCACCGGGCGGCGGGCCGAGATGTGAGCGCCTGCCACCGAGAGGGTAGGCAACCGAACCGACACATCGTCATTGAGATTGTGTAACAGCGGGCGGTCCCCGCGCCGCGCGGAAGGGACAAATAAAATATGCAGGCAGCCTGAGATCAATCGAGGGCTAGAGCTCTTAACGACTCATTATTGCTTCGATTCGCCAAACAATAAGAGGAGAAGGGGTAGGGGGTCGGCCAAAAGGGGTGGACGAGCCTCCCCTCCCCTGTGCTACTTGTTCGCTGTAATTGCCCGCGAGATTCTCGAATCTCGTACACTGTGAAGTAGATGGTGCGTTAACTTACCGCGCATATCAGCAGCACTCAGGGGCGATGAGGAGGGAATCATCATTCGTGTCTGAAATTGTGGAAAAGTTTGGTTATAGCATTGGAATGGCGCAGGGCTAAGTTTCACTCGAGGTCGCAAAGTGCAACACTTACCTTTTCCATTTCCTCTTCGTTCATGGAGATGTCGGTATACGGAGATGGAGAGCCTTCGTTGCCTTCTTGTTTCACCTGAAAAGAATGAAGATAAAACATTGTTAGCTTTGACTTGATTTTATTTTTGTGCGAGCCAATCACCCTAGTTCAATTCTACGCGCGGGAAAGCCTCCGTTTGTCAGAAAGCAAACGGACGTGGGGCCGGGCAGGGCTCGTGACGTGACTAGAGATTGCTACCGTTCTGTTCTATTGGAATCGCAGTCTCGAGGCGAGCGAGCGCGATGCAGACGGCCAGTGTTTGGTTTTGTGGTCCCCTCCTCTCCGCTCCGCTCCGCCTGGGCCTTTGATAAGGAGTGCGTGCAGTGGCAAAGGAGCGGCGGAGGGGGTGGCGGGGCGCGGCGTGACAGCGCGAGAGGAAACGCGCGCCGTTCATTCAAACCCTCTCCCAATCTCTACCCAGACAAGGAAGTAAGCGCAAAAAAAAAGTTTTCAGTGGAAATGTTTTTCTCCGCTCACCTTTTCGAAGTCGTACATGTAGCCGTTGGAGTGGGAGTGGGAGCCCGGCCTCGGGGAGTCGTGGGAGTCGGGGTGGCACACGAGCGAGACGGGCTGCGACGAGTCGGCCTGGCCCTGCGCCGCGCCGCTGCCGGCCCCCGAGCTCGAGCCCGGGCCGGCGCGCGAGCTGGTGGCGCCCTGGCCGTTGCCGGCCGCGCCCGCGCCCTCCGAGCCCTGCGCCTGGCCGAGGACCGTCCTCAGGATGGGGGTGTCCCGCGAGTGCAGCAGCAGCGAGGACAGCTTCTTGCGCTGGAGCGGCGACATGTCACCGGACTCGTAGGCGGCGGCCAGCAGCGAGGACTGCGGCTGCAGCGGCGAGCCCGCCATGCCCGGCACGCCCGGCATGGCCCACAGCGGCAGCGACAGGCGCGCACGCTCTCGCTCGCGCTCACGTTCACGCTCTCGCTCACGCTCGCGCTCGCGGTCCGAGGACGGCGACTTGTAGGGGTACTTGTAGGTGCTGTGCGGCGGGCTGGACGCGCCCAGGCCCGTCGACGTGGTGATGGACGAGGGCGGTGACGGCGCCGAGGACGGCACCAGGTCCTCCTTGGGGTTGCTGATGGTGTTGTTGTTGTGGTGCTTGTAGTCCTCTGACGCGCAGCCGGACGAGTGGTGGCCGTTCTCCTCGACGAGACCCTTGACCTGGAGGGAGACGGGACGGGGGCGTTAGATGCGGGGTCGCTACAGAGAGGGTTACTTTCCATTACGTGTTTCGCCTTGCGCGCGCTTACCTTGAGCGTCTCCGCCACCCGGATGAGGGCGGTGAGCTGCTGCTGCTCCACATTCACCTCGCCGCGGTACATGTACTCCAGGATGGCCTTCATGTCGGCGTACTTGACGTCCTTGAGCACGACCACGGGGTGCTTGCAGGGCAGCTCGGCAAAGAGCGCGGCAAAGTAGGCGGAGCACGCGGCTAGCACCATCTTGTGGCACTTGATGGAGACGCCGCCCTCGCAGGCGAGCGTCACGTCGGTGAAGGCCTCGGACTGCAGCAGCTGGTCGAAGACGGTGAGCAGGTTGGAGCGGTGGTTGTTCCATCGCAGGCAGTACTGCTGGCCGGCGCTGGCCATCGCGGCGCCTGGCGGGGTGCCCAGCGGGCAGCCCTTGTTCGGCGTGCTGGCGGCGGCCGGGCCTGCTGGCCGGGGTGAGGGGCTGCGGCTGCAGCTGGGCGACGTGGTGCAGGCGGTGTAAGGCACGCTGGTCTCGGCTCGGCGCGCGGAGCGGTCACCTCTCCGTCAAGACGCTCGCTCGATCTGGAACAGCGGAGAGCGGCGCGTGTTAATGCACCTGATCTGCCGTGCAGACGACAAGTCTGTGTCAATATAAGGTCGCCGGGTCGTGGTCGGGTCGGGGGGGGGGGGATTGTTTGCCGATTGTTTGGCGATTGTTCGCCCTTATCGCACGTGGAGCTCGCAGCGAGCGGAGGGAGGCTCTGCTCTGCGACTGCACCGCGGCGCGGTGCAGAGTCCGGCAGGGCACGGCAGGGCCTCATCAGCTACCTGCCGATCTCCTTCCACGTGGGTCACACGCGCTCATCAGGTCGGCCCTAACTCGCGGCCTCTCCGGTCAGAGTTACGCGTTTCTTGCCCAACGGGATACGCGTGTCAACCCCGCGCCGTGGGTCTGCGAGGGGTGGCCCCTACGGCAGCGTCGCGTCGCGTCGTCCCTTCCCATTGTGCCGGCGGGTGCACCCTC
Organism: Frankliniella intonsa; assembly: GCA_033675135.1. Taxonomy (NCBI): domain Eukaryota; kingdom Metazoa; phylum Arthropoda; class Insecta; order Thysanoptera; family Thripidae; genus Frankliniella; species Frankliniella intonsa. The sequence continues at coordinate 8,271,801 of CM066249.1, read as the reverse complement.
CTCGTCTCGTCACCGCAGTAGTAAGAACACTCTCGCACACACACACACACACACACACACACGTGGACAGGTACGGCCGGCTACGGTTTAATCCGCGTGGTGCGATGCGGGGCGGGGCGGGCGGAGAGAGGGGTGCCACCCCAACAGTGCGTCCGCCCTACCCTACCAGGTGAGCAGCGCCACCCGGCCCGGCCAAGCCCGGCCCGGGCCAAACGCCGCACCCCTCCCCCGCATGTTTGGGGGAGGGAATGCGTTTGGTAACGGACTGCAGTCCAGGGCGGCGGCGCGGCGAGGCGTCGCCCAACGCCACACGGCGAGCCGTGCCATTTGGCGTGGAGGCGGCGATAAGCTTATAGTGCGACGCGACGCGAGGAACGCAGTATTCCTCGCAGCCGTGAGAATCCGACGTCGGCTGAACTTCGGCCGCGTTACGCACGACTGGCGGCCGCCCCCGGGCCTCGGGCAGAGCGGACAGGCATCCCCGCCCGCGCCCTGGGAACGCGAAGCACGAGGAAACCGCAACGCGGCGGGGCGGGGCGGGGCGTTCACCTGCCAAACCCGCGCTGCGCGCGTGTAACATACTCGGTGGTGACCGTCATCCTGGAGAACTCCAGCCAACCCCACCTGTCGTACTATACATGACTCAGCGACGCGACGGGGCCCCGGGAGGGAGAGAGGGGAGGGGGCGGGGGTCCTTCCCTGCCCCCCGCCCCGCTCCGCCCCCGCGCGCCCGCTCTGCTTTACCGACCTGAGTGCATCCTCCCGCCGCTAGATGGCGCGCCTTGGTCGCGCGCCCTACCGGCCGGCCCTCCGCTCCGCCCCGCTCCGGCGGGCGTCGCCAGGCGTCGGCTTCAGCGTCGTGCCCTTCTCCACGCGAAGCCTAGCCGTGACGTCGCGGCCGGTCGCGGCGCTAGAACAACACGCCCGCCCGGCCGGGCCTGGCTGCGTTTGTTTACTAGCTGACGTCACGACGCCGCACCACGCCGGCTCGGCCCAGCGCTGCCCAGTGGGGCGGGGCGGGGCGGAAGGCCCCTGTGCTCTGCGGTGTGGCGTGCCGACCAGGGCCGCAGGGCCGCAGGGCCGCGGCACCGCACACCCGCGAAACTAATCAAGCCTCGAGTCCGAAAGAGCAGTGGCGCGGGGCTGTGGGGGCGTAGGACGGCCGGCACGGCCACGTGTCAACGAGGCGGGGCGGGGGGCGGGGCGGGGCGGGGGCCAAGCACCGCGGCGCGGGGCCCGGGCCAGACCTGGACTACAGTAATGCAGTCCGGCCCGGCCGGGCCGCCCCCGCGCCGAAAAAAACACAGCAGCGAGGGGTCGCGCCCCTTCCGTTCTGCTGAGGGGAGGAGGGGGAGGTAGGGGGTCGCAAATCCGTATGCTAATGATGCTTAATGGGGCCTTTCGATGAATCCTAAGCGCACGCAGCGCCTGGCCTGGCCAAGGCCCCGAGGGCCCCCCCTTTGCTTTCGCCCCGTTAGGGACCCCGCGTTGGGCCCACCCGGTCCGCCTGGCGTGCCAAATGTACATTACCGCCGGTGAGATTTGGCACTTTACGGCCCGAACTTACATCGGCCGCCGCAAGCGTGTCCGGCGCGGCGGGGAGGGGCGGGGAGGCCGCGCGACCCTCGCCATCCGGCAAACGGAAAGAAACGGCTGGACTGGGCGGGGAAAGTAGGGAGAGAATTAACAGAAGGCCTTTAAAAATAATTAGAAAGTCCACAATCCGGTTACAAGCGGGGGACTCGTGAGACAAATCGTTATTATTTATGCAAAAGCGTCTCAGCGTCCGTGTCCGTTTCCGCACTGCAGAAAGCGCAACGCGGCGTTTCGCCCTAGACGACGCGCTATGAAAATCATAGAACAAACAAAGCAGGCGCGCCCCAGACGTATACAAAACAAAAAAAATGCATTCTCACTCGTAAAACAGCGCTGCCATTGTGCATCCCGAGTTTGAGCGTGTTTGTCCAGACGTGGCGGTGGCGGGGGAAAGGGAGGGGGGAGGGGGAGGCACAAGCCCTGATAGCACGCGGGTGAAACAGAAGGGGAGGGGGAGGGGGGTGCTCGGTGCGTGCAATTCAAAACTAAAGAATCTGTATGAAAGAAACTATGGGCAGGAAGTGGGATAGCCGGCGAACACATTGCCTACCGTGTCCACCACCAGAGCGCGAGAGGCGCGGGGCGGGACGGGGCGGGGCGCAGACCACGTGGTGCAGCACCTCGGTAGTGTCCTGAGCGCGGAACTGGGCGCGTTGGACCGAGTGTTCAGCGGCAATGCCGGTCCGTCCAGCCCCCGCGGCCTGCCCCGCTCTGCCCCGCCCGCTTCTGCCGCCACTGTCCGTGCTGGACGGGGCGGGCGGGGCGGGGCGGGGCGGATCAGAGCGCGGCGATTACGATGTCGCCACGTCAGTGGTAAGTAAGAAGCTAGATCAATAGCACTGGCGCTGCGCCTGGCCGGGCCGGGCAGGGCCGTGGGAGCCGCGGGGACACGTGGTGAGACACTCGCGAACTCGTCCATAATGCACCGCCCGCCAGGGCTGCCTGCCTGTGCGACCTGCCTGCAGGGCCACCGGACAGCGCACGGCACGGCAGGGCACTTAATGCCGTCTGTCCTTTCCTCTTACGTGGGCCTCGCTGACTCGCTGCACTCGGCCAGCTCTACAGTCAGGGGTTGATACTGTAGATCGATCCCCGCGGAGCGCAGCGCGCATTTATTGCGCGCTCCTCCTCCGCTAGCAATGCCCTGAGCTGGTGACGAGCGGAGAGCAGCGGGGCTAGGAGAGGCCCAGAAATAGACAAGCGCGAGAGCCCCTTTCATACCACACGCCGGGCCATGCCGGGCCGGGCCCCTCGTGCTCGCGTACAGACGCCCCCGCGCCGCGCCGCCCGCATCGTCCCAGTGGGGCGGGGCGGGGCCGGGCCAGGCCGGGCGGCCGGGACTCACGCCCCAAACAAAACGCCCACTCTACTCCGCTACAGGGGCCGGAGAGGCTGAGCGGCGGGGCGGGGACCGCCTGGCCTGTCACTGACTGGAGCACAGGGACGGCACAGACCCCAGACAGCCACTGACACTCGCGAAGTTCACTGCCAAGGCTCCCGGCAGCTGCGGGGGAGGGGGCGGCGTCCACCCTCGCGGGGGAAGGCCCTGCCCGAGAGGCAGGTTGGCTGGCTGGCAGGGCTCACCCTACACACACGGAACGGTACGGACATATCCACAGGGGTCTTCCCTTCTTGAGTCACTTGGTCGCACTGGTCACACAACACTGTCACAGTCCTCACATAGTCCTTGTTTCACTTGCACTGGCACTGCACTGGGGAGCGGAGGGGCTGGGCTGGGTGGGGCGGCTGGAGCAAAGGGTTGCGCGCCGGCGGGGGTCGCGCCGGCTCCTGATACTGATACCTACCTCTTCCACTCTCGGTAGGACGAGGCCTCTGGCTGCGCTAGCCGGGCCCTGCTCACAACCTCCTGCGTTCCCTTCCCTACCCGAACTGAGGCAACGCATGTGGTCAACAACCTCCCTCCCTCTCCGCCAGCCCTAGCGCCCCCTCCCTGCCGCCGCCGCTCCGCTCCGCACCGCGCCGCGCCCGCCGTCCCCCCACCCCGCGCTCCACCCCGGCCTCACCCCTCTCCCCCCACCACCCCTAGAGCGGGCCCAGCAGGGCCCAGGCGGGCCATTGAATGCAACGCGAGATAGCGCTGCGCTGCGCTAGGCTCGCCTAGGCCGGCCCGGCCCGGCCCGACCTGCATAGCCGAACCGAGCCGAACGGCGCGCCGAGCCGCCGCGCCGCCGAACTAGCCGAATAATCGTGGAGGGGGAGGGGGTGCGCGGGGCGGGGCGGGGCGGGCCACGTAGGGCCTAGCAAGCGAAGGGCCCGCTGCGCCGCGCCGCAGCCGCTTGCAGCCCTTGCCTAACACGTAGGCCCCGGCGCGGCGCGGTGCAGCGCGGCTCGCCCGCCCCACCTCGCCACACCCTGCGGCACCTACCCGCCCCGCCCCGCCCCGCCCCGCAGCAGCCGGACGAGACCGCTCCGCACGAAGCGCTGGCCCTGGGGATAGGTCCGGTCGGGCCGGGCCGGGCGCGTCTCTCCATGGGGCCCAGCGCTCTGGGCCAGCAGTCACAGCCACATAGACGCGACGCGCCACCAGAACACTCGCCAGTTTTCGGGAATTTAGTCGTTTCTCATCGCCGTGCTAGGGTAGCACAGGCAGACACGATATTGGGGGCTGTCGCTGTTCACACCGGCCCGGCCGGCCCGGCCGCGTCATCAAAGAGCATTGACATGCAAACGACAGGACCGTCGCGACGGGCCTCGACGCCGAGGTGATCCTAGACGCGCAGCCCAGCCCAGGCGAGCCGAGCAGGCCACGCCGCCGGACACGCGTAAGACGCTGCTGCACCGCGCCGCGCCGTACGCAGCATGTGCAATTTTGCATAATTTATGCATCACAGCCGAATTCTCACGCACGCACACCCAGTTTCGGGTCTGGCCGCCCGGCCCCGCCCCGCCCGCCGCTCTAGTCTGGTCCCGCGACGACCCAGCAACCCGTTCCGCGACGAGTCGCATCGCGACCTCCTAGACCCCGGGCGGGCCGGGCGGGCAGCCTAGTGCAGCCAAGGCTTTAGCGCATAATTTCGGCGTTGCACGTTGAAACCCCCCCTCATTCTCCCTCCATCTCATTTAGCCACCCGTTCCTGTAGATGCTGAACTGGACGACGCACCGAACTCGGAACCATAGGAATCTGATTGTTTGCATCTCCTACTCTTTTACAACTCTTCCCACTGTCGCGCGAAGGAGAGCTGCAGCCCTTACTTTCTTAGAGACCCATATCGACACCCTCACCTGTGGAGAGTCCTCCCCCATTACAAACTCCACGATGGCATTCTGCGACCAGCGACCCCCTTACCCAGCTCTCTGTAGAGACACTTCTATCGACCCTCCGCCTCCACCACGACCACCTTGACCTCCACAGCCCCCGCACCCGGGCCGGGCCACCTGCAGGAGTCCCTGGCCTGCCCTGGCCAACTCAACCAGCGCGGATTATTTGTGCCCTCCTGCCACTCATAAGCGCCCGCTTCGCGTTATTGGCGCTACATGAATTCCACATTCCCGCGGCCCAAACACAAGGACCTTTGACGCTTGAATAGAACAAGGCCGACATGCCCGCGCTCCGATACGATCCGCGACTGGATTATCGGGATTTATTGGAACCGAATTCTTATCCGTGGCGGCGTCCCATTATTGATGTCCGATGGACAGAAACCCTCGAGATCGACACAGATTCTAATTCTAGCGCGGTTATACGGCCCGGCCGTTCTCGTACGCTCCAAGCACGCCGCCCTGCCTGACCCGACGTGACCAAGCCTGAGCCGCAAGGCGCGACCCCCGCCCCGCGAACGCCGCGCCGCGCCGGGCCGGGCCGCACATCGGCAACGTCATTCATTCGCAAGACTGCGAGCCAGGAATAATTACCCCGCTGCCATTTCGCGCGCCGGCCGGGCCGGGCTTCTGGTTCCCACCGGGGATCTTCTTCACTGTCACCGCAGCGCTATGCAAATCTGTACGCAGCGGGGCCGGCCCGGGCCGCGCGGGCAGAGGAGCCACTCCGCGAGACAAAACGCAATCCTTTACTTTCTCGCTCGCTCTCTCTCTCTCTCTTTCGCTCGTGGGAAAACGCGCCGCACTTACACCTTCCGTATGCAAAGTAATGAGGGTGCGTATGCGTGCGTTTTTCCGTGTCCGCGTATGCAAATCGCGGTCCTCCTCCTCCTCCTCTAAAGGGGTGCGGCAAGGTGGTCCAGCGGGGAGGGGGGAGGGATGCTGCCGCGCGCTGCGTCTCGATACAGATCATCCGGGTCCGTTTATTAAAAGAACATTCCGCGTGACGCCGCTCCGCTCCGCGCCATGCGGGCCGCACCGCGCCGGGGAGGTAATGGCACGGAAAAGCAAGGGGAAGGGTTGAGAGAGCGCGAGCGAGAGAGAGGGAGAGGGAGGTACATACATGAGGGAAAGGGAAGGGGCGTTCCGCGAGTAAAGGAAAGGCCGTAGCCACGTAATAGCCGTAGGAGGGATGGAGAGGGGAGGGGAGGTGGGGTGGAGGACGAGAAGCTAAACAGTTTTGTCGGAAACTCATCAAAATCGTATGAGAGCGAGGCGCGAGAGTGGACGACGCGCGACAAGCCGCCCTCTCCGCGCCCCGCCGCGCACCTCGTGGAATATTCCATTATCGGCTGGGCTGGGACGGGGCGTTTAAGTGACTCCGAGGCGCTGCATCATGGATAAGGCGCGAGGTGCAACTAACTGCCTTTTACGCTACTTAATACGGCGCCTAAATAATGATTAGGAAAGGAACACGTCTTTCTCGCATGCAATTTCCCTAAAAACCTGTTTTTATTTCTTTTTCATATTTTTCCGGAAAGGAATCGTTTTAATTTTTTACAAATAAAAGTGCGTTTATGTTTTTGCTATATTGGGGCGCTTCGCTGGAGTACACGTTGGCGGTGGTGGGCGGCCCAGGGGGTTGGCAGCAGTGGCGCGGTCGTGTCGGGTCGGTCGGGTCGGGCAGGTTTGCGTCGCGCCAACAATATCCGGTCAAACTCACCTAGGCGCGCCAAGCCGCCACGCCACGCCGGAACTGGGGCCCTGTACACAAGTACACACGCAGCCCAGTCCCCGCCCCGCCCCGCCCCACCCCGCCGCGCCCGTCCCGTCCGCGCCCTTTTCGATTGATCGTCTCGCAGCACCACCGCCCCACCCCGCCCCGCCCCGCCCGGGGTAGGGTCCGCCAATCTCACGGGCCTTGAGGCTCAAGGACTCGCGGTGTCCGGCCCGGCCCGGTCTAGAGTGACAGGTCTCATATTTCTACATATTTAGAATAATTAAAATAAAATAACAGTAAATATTGGAGTGTTGTTAAAGGTTCGCGCGCACTTGCTAAATGCTCGGAAATACCACCATGCGGGAACTGAAGTCTCTTGAATATAAAACGAGCTTATTCGGGTTTAGGGTTCGCCGCGCGTTCAAGGCCCCCAGGAGTGCAGCACAGCGGACTGCGGCCAAATCGCGGGCCACGATCTGATCTGCAGGAATGTGAGAAGTTTTGTCTCAACCGCAGAGGGAGGAGGAAGTCCCGAAAGGGTTATATGAACTGGAATGGATGGAGGCACACACGTCCTAGACAAAACATGGTCCTTTTCCCTTATTCGGCTGCCTCGAATCGGTTCGCACGCATATTTTGCATACGCTATGATTGATGTCAACTCCTTAGGGGGTACGTACATGCCGGTCCAACCGTCTTAATGATATGCAAAATACGGGCTGCGAAAGGAGACAGACACTCCCGAAAAAAAAAGCGGGAACTAGGATAAGGAGTCATGCTGGCAGTGCAGTGCGTAGTGGGGAGGGGCGGGGCCGGGCGCATTCTTTCTCGTCTTTTTTTTAATAACATTTTTTTTTCTATCGCTTTCTTTTTGTATGCGAGTGCATGCATGTGCCGCAAGAGTGACCCTGTATTTTGGCGCACTGCATTTCAAACAGCACTACATGCAGTTTAGACACGAGTACTGCCGTTCTGCCGTGTGGAGCAATACATTTAGGAGAGCTGTTTGGGTTGGCAAACCTTAATACGCGGTATGACCAGCCGGCCCGGCGGAGCAGAGGAGGCCACGCCCCCCTAATCTCTAATCAATGTTTTCGGAAGGACAGCTGCATTGTTTCTGCCGTAATAGCCACGTGGGCTATTATATCAAACCGGCGAAAACGATCCGATCCGAGAGGAAAGGGGCAGCTGCCCCGCCTCGGCCTCGCTACTGCTGCTCCGTCCGCCGGCTCGGCTCACTCCCCTCACCTCCCCGCGCGCCCAACAAGATTCGGCGAACGAATTAACGATCAGCTGAGGAGGGAAAAAAAGATAGGAAGAAGACACACTGCACTTAGCCCGCCCCGTCCCGTCCCGTTCGCGTACCTAAGCGCGCGCAAGACCCACTCAAGTCGCGGGCCGCGGCGTGGAGGGTACGCTGCGCTGGGAGGTAAAGGGTGCATTAGACCCCTCCCTCCCCCACCCCCCGCTGCACACGCGGGTCGCGCGCACCCCGCGCGCAGGGTCTGGTCGGTCACCCAAACATCGCCGAAATGTAAATTTGGCGTGGAGCCGGGGGGGTGCGGAGCTTATCGGGGGGGCCGGGGCAAACGCCTTAGGAAGAAACATGCAAATTCGGCGTATTTCGTATTCGTGTGATTGCCTGGCCGCGGCCCGGCGGGGTCAACCCTTTCGGACGCCGACATTTTTTGGCGATACGCGTGGGAATGCTCTGCGGGCGGGTAGGTGCTCCTAGCGGCGCGGCAACGCGACTTTGGGTGTTTTAGCATCACAATGCGTGCCGCAGAGGCGTGTGTGATTTCGGCCGGTCGGTCTAATTTAAATTCATCAAAGCTATAAGGAGCGATGTTTCGTCTTTGGGTCAACTTGATACGTTGGGGAGACCCGATCAGTGTGTGTGTGTGTGTATGCGGCATAGTCGATCGAGAGAGGAGAGAACCCACGTCAAGATCGCTCTGCTCACCGAAAATTCATAATCCGGAACTCTGAGAATCAGTTCTGTCCCTGATCCCTGGCGTCTAATCATAGACGGCTTAAACATTACAATGGAGATCAATTAAGGAGACACAGTGATAACAGCGTTCGATAAAATAAGGGCGCCCGGCGCGTGGCGGTGCACATGTACCCGGCTGGTCACCACAAATTATGAATGCTGGACAGAATACCGGCTTCTTATGTGTTCCGCCATAGTTTCCAAACTCTCATCAAAAATTGACGTGACGCCCGAAGAAGGCGACAGTTCGCCGATACAACTTAGCGGACGTCGCCCCGCCCCACCCGCCCGTCCGCCTCCGCCCCGCCCGACGTGATTGGAGTGCAAAGTCCGAACAACGGACCTGGGCGATTTCCGCCCTCCACCTTGCACTGTAGGCAAAAATTGAAAACTGTCACGCGATGACCAGGCAAACACAGGGAGAGTCAAGGGAGGGAGCGTCAAGTCCAGCAACTGCTAACTTCCGGGAGGCGCAGACTGCCTCGTTTCCGTTTGCCGCGTTTGGCGAAGATGGCGCGGGGTGCGTGGAGGGTGCGTGCCTCGGTGCCCGGGGCGGGGCGCGTGGGCGCGCGGGGCGGGGCGCTCGCTCTGCACCGCCACCGCCTTGTCCAGGCCGCCCTGGTGCAGTTCCGGCAGGGCCGGCCCGCCCCGCCCGCACCCTCCGGTGCACCCACTTGGCGGCCGGGCCGGGGAGCGTCGCTTGTGCGGCTTCGCTGCCTCCGACACGACGTGGGCGTCGCGGCGCGCCCGGGCGCACCCCTGGCCCCGGCGACGTCTGGCCCGGCCCGCCCCGGCCCGCCCTAGCCAAGAGGAGAAGCCCCTCTTGGAAGCAATTTACCAGCTAGTCACTGGGGGTTCCTGGTTCGTGCTAGGGCACCGCTAGGGCTAGAGCTAGGGTCCGTTTGGGGTGACCAGCAGCGCCGAGGGTGGGGGTCTGTATCGGCACCACCACCGGGCAGGCCCGCGGGCGGGGGGAGGGGTGGTGGTGGAAAGGGATATGGGCAGATAACTGGTAGCAGGGCGAAAACGGGTGGGTAAACATTAACTGTCGACTGCAGGGGCAGCCGAGGCCAGGGCGCAGCCATCAACAAAACAATCGTCGGCGGGGCGGGGCGGGGTAGGGGGTCACTCTGCACTGCACGGCCCCGATGCACCTGCCCTGCGACGTGCCGCCAACGACCCCCGGGCCCGGGCCGAGGTGGACGTCTATCCCCCTCTCGATCCCGGCGGCACGGCAGGGCAGAGCAGGACAGAGTGGTGTGTCTGTCGACGAGCTCCCGCGGCGGGGCGGGGCGGGCGCCGCCCAGTAGTATCGTTTGCAGTGTACTTGCTAATTTGAGGGACAGTGGGCCGGGCCGGGCAGGTGCGTGAGGGGGTTCCGGGGCTTGTCTGGGACCGGACCCTGCTGCGCTGCACGTCCTGCGCACGCCACTGTGCACGGCGACACTTCTCACTGGAGGCCGCCGCGTGCAGGCTGCACGCCCTGTGCACGCCCTGCGCACGCCACTGTGCGCGGCGACACTTCTCACTGGGGGTGCCGCCGCCCGTACGCGTACGCGCTCCCCTAGAGGATACACAGGACCGTAATAGTGGAAATCTATTTTCGCGAGCCCCAAACTACTCCGTGGCGCTTCCACTACTATGCCTTTTCCTTTTCCTCTTTCTCTCTCCCTCTCTCTCTTCCTCTTACGCCCGCCCCTATTTCTTCTCCTCCCCTCTTGCTGCTGTGCCCCTCGAAAATTACGACGCAACATAAACAACGTCGTCGACGACTACTACTGCGTCGGGTCGGAACCGACGTCCCCCTCCCCCTCCCCTCCACCACCCCTCCGTTCCCTTTTCCTCCCCCCTCCGCTTGCAGCCACGCACCCCAAAAAGCAGCCCCCCTCTCGCCTCCCTTCCTCCCTCCCCGCCCCCTCCTCCTCCCTCGACACTCTTATCAGCGTTATCTCAACCAGTCCGAATAATTCATTGCAGTCTGGCAGGTTGAGGCGCAGCAATATAAGAAGTGTAACAATTAGGCCTTTTTGCTTAATGAATTCCTGCTAGAAATATGGATGATGGCAAGGTAACCGCATTTTTTAGAGTGCCAATTTATTCAAGCCAGGAATAAATGTCCAAACGTCTATTTTTTTTCAAAACAGATAGTGGTTTGACCTAATTAATCCACCTTGTCTATAACCGCTATGCAGCCAAACTTTCACCGGCGCGGGCCGGGCAGGGCCACCTGAGGCAGGACCTCTCCTAGTTAGTTAGGACCCGGCGGGCGCGGCGCGGGCCCTCTGGTCTCTGGTCTGGCCCGCTAGGACAGTTTGGGCGCGCGGCCGCCAGAGCGCGCTGCACTCACTAACAACAGGCTGCGCTGAGGAGCCCAGCGCACGCTACACTGCCAAGTAGACTGAACAATGAAAATTGTGGGATAGCTCATTACTTAAAAAACGGAAGGACGCGCGACACACTTTCCGAAAAGATGGCTGAAATGTGTGTACAAATTTCATACACTTATGTACCTCACCTAACCAGGTTTGCGTGTGGCAGTGCAACGACACTGGCCGGCTGCTTCTCTCCCCTCCCCTCCCCTCCTCCCCGCCGATCCGCGTGCCTTTCACTGCGGGGCCGGGGACGGGGCGCCGTGGAGGTAGACTTTCCGCTCCGCACGGGCGTCGCGACGCGGCCTAACTCCCTTTCAAACGGGCGTTCCGCGCGGAGCCGTGCGAATCTACTGGCCAAAGTCGCTCCGTCTCTTTCTTCGCGCAGCGCTCCGTCTCTTTCTGGCGCGCCAGCAGCGCGAGCACTGCGAGCCCGCGCCGCGCAGCTACTCCTCACGAGCCCGTAGTTGAACGCTTCTCAAACACAGTATTGTTTCATACTTTTTAAACGGCTTGCAAAGGATTATAATTTTCATAAGTTATACTTTTTCGCGTGGAAAAGGGCCTCACTAGGGCGCTGTTAAGAAGCGCGTTGCGTTTTTCCTTTGCGCCGCCGCGCCGGGCCTAGCTGCGCTCGGCGGCGCACCGGGGCCAGGCCTGGCGACGCGACGGTTTGCTGCCCACGTGAAAAATGGGGGAAATGGTTTTTTAGAAAGCGGCCCGCTCCAGCCGTGGTATATACGCGGCACGGCCGCTGCCGTGGCAGAGATTAGGGCCCGCTGATAAGATAGCGTGGGCCTGCCCTGCGTGGAAGGGGGGGGGGGGGGGTAGGGCGTTTGTCATGTGTCCTTTCCCTTACATGCAGGGCGCTGTCCTGCGCGACCTGCCAGCCGCGCCGCGCCGCCCTGAATTGGCACGCGATCAAATAATGGTATAGTGCAGTTGGGAATGAAAGGAAGAGACGAATCGGCATGATGCCCTATAGGGCCGCTAAAGCCCGCCCCGCCCCGCGGCGTGTCGCGGCCGGGTGCCTCGAGCGATAATCTGTTTGGAAAGCCATTACTGCCCAAGTCGGACATGTGCACGGCCCTCGGCAAGCCCAGAGGCGCTCCGCTCACACTTACACTCGCGAGGTTCGAGTTAAATTGATCCTGGGTCACACGTGGTGCGGTCGGGGCGGCGCGAACCGCAGTGCGCGTGGCTGCGGCTGCAGGGCTCCGACCGCCGCCGCCCCGCCACGCCCCGCCCTGCCCCGTCCGCCGCGCCCGGCTGTCGCGCCGCAGGTTTCCGACCCCGCGCGGCTCGACTGTTTCGCAACGCGCCGTTGCGGCGTAACGATACGCGCTCCAAAAATGTTGTACAACGATTTAGTGAAAACGATTTTAAAGTTTCTTCAAGTTGAAGTGGATTTGAAGCTGTTGGAAGTAGTCCCACCTCCACGGGCCGAGCACACTTCGGAGCAACAGGTCGACGAGGATGGCGTTGGACTCACCATGCTGACCGCGGCGGGTTCACCATCGCGGCAAAGAGCCGTGGGCAGGCGGCGCGGGCGGGGCGCGGTGGTAATCCATGGCGCTGGTGGAGCAGGGCACACGCGCACGCACGCACGCACTGGCACTACTCGCGAGTCGCACAGCACATCCCTATGGCACCTCGCGACACGGGCACGCGGGCCCCGCGGCCGGGTCGGGTCGGGTCGGAGGGGGTCGCGGGTCGGGCCGGTGGTCTAAGGGCGCGGGGCGGGCGCGGGGCGGGCCAGCTGGGCCGGGCGGCAGCGGCGGCGGCTGCGGCTGCTTCTCTTCACAACAGCGAGTCGCACTGCAATGGCCCGGGCCAGGCCGGCCAGAACGCCTGCCTGCCTGCCTGCACTGCAGACCGCTCCCTCCCTGCCCCGCCACGCCCCGCGGAGTCGCGGCCCTAGCCCCCATCCTGGGCACACCACTCGCCCCGCCCCGCCGCGCCCCGCCACACTGCACGATCCGCGCGCGGGGCCGCGGGGCGGGGCGCGGGGCCCACTGCCACATCACACTCTCCTCACTCTCCTCCTCTCCCCCCCTCTCCAAAGCCCAACCAGAAAGGGCCGGGCCAAGTTCGGTTACACTTCCAGCGTTTTGAATCAGGAACAGAAACTTATTTGTCGCGCCGCTGAAACCCATCCGCGGCCACGTGGTGTTCTCGCGATTGTCGCCTTACAGGTCTCTGTGTCTGCCGAGCCCTGGAATCAGGGAAAGTTTTCCGAGACTGCGCGCGCAGATCGCGATGGATGACGTATAGGCTGCGGTCATTTCGCTTTGAGCGCGGATCGGAACGTAGGGCCAGCAGCGGCAGGGCGAGTAGCCATCAGCAGCGGCCAATGTGGGGGGAAAGCGCTGCGCTCCGCGGCAAAAGCGTGGCGCGGCGCGGCGTGTACCGCGGTAATCGCGGCGCCAGGCCAGGCAGCGCCCTGCCTTCCGCGCAGCGCAGCTCTGCGTTTTGGGATTGTTTTTCGAGTGTGGCCCGGGCGGCCCGGGCCTGTGCTGGCCGCGGCGCTGCGCTGCGCCGGCCCGGCCCGGCCCGGCCTAGACGCCCTGCGTGTTGCAACGCACGGCCGCGCACCGCCAGCCGGCCGGCCCGAGCTGGCAGCCAGGCGACCAGACAGACCCGGCCCAGCCTAGCCCAGCCCGCCGGCACGGCGCATGCGCAGGCGGCGCGGCGGCTACATGTGTGAAAAGCCGTCCAAACAGAGAAAATTTGGACGGCATTCCGAGGCACTACTATATCGTGCACCGCGAGTATTGGCAATGATTTCCTTCTCCCCGGTGGGATGCGAGGTTCATGCCTTGGAATCGCCAAACCTGCAGACATCGGTGTCCTTCCCGATACTCGCGGTGGAATGGAAAAATTTAAAACTGGTGATATAATTGGTGGTTGGTCCCTATGAAGTATATTTAATTGAAATTTCAGCTCGTCCGCGCCCCACACACTCACACCATCGCAGCGTAAGTGACGCCAACTAGATTGTTTGGATGAGGAAAACTTTCCGTCAATTTGATGGCATCGTGGTGCAGCTAGGGTGCAGCTCGTGTGTGTGCATGAGGCCCATGCAGCCGCTCCTCGCCACGCCACGCCACGCCGTGCTAGGCCCTTAGGCCCCACCATGGCCCTTTTTGTTGTTCCGATTTTTTTTGGTCTCGCGTGGCGTGGCTCGAGCGGAGCCCTGCACTATAGGAGAGGAAAGATAGAGACAGAGAGAGAAAGGGAGGGAGAGGGGAGGAGGGAGGGGAGAAATGAGTAGAAAAGGGGGAAGGGGGAACGCGAGGAGATAAGAGGATGGTGTAGTAAAAGGAGAGACAGAGAGGAAAATAAAAATGTGGAGGGGGAAGGGACTTGGAGGGGGCAGTCTGGCCCGGCCCGGCCCTTTTCGTATGCGTTGCAGGGCGTTACTGCATGCCTCGCCTCGCCTCGGCCCTCGGCCCGCCCTCGCCTCGCCTCCGGTCCGGGTCGGGCCGCCAGCCGCCAGGCAGTCAGGCTGCCGAAAAGCCGCACGCTGACTAGGGCTGCCAAAAAAAAAAAAGGACGACGACGACAGGTATATCTTTCAAAATTGCGTCCCCTCGCGAAAGAGCGCCTTTATTGTAAAGAGGCACTTTGTGGAGCGTAGCGCATAGTTTGAGTTTGTCGCCCTAAACCCCGGGAGCCGCCCGGCACCGGCAGGGGTGCGGCAATTTCTTTTGACCTTGCTCCATATACCTGCGGATTGATGACTCCCCCCCTTCCCCTCCTGGCTCTCGCTCCTTTCTTTCTCCGCACAGTGCGGTCCGCTCTTCCTCAAATAGAAGCAGGCAGGCAACAGGTTGAGGCACCAGATTGCGCGCGATTCTGCGCAGATTGCGCCTTTTCCTCACGCGCACGGCGACACTTCAGTCGGAGAGCCACTCGGTTTTATAGGGAGATTCTGCTGAAGGACTGAGTTGGTCTCCAAACTTAAGTCTGGGCAGTGGCATCAAGTTGCCTCAACTCAAGTTCCAGCACTCCTTTCTGCGTTGCTGATAAATGCGGTTCCCAACCATACTTCCTCGTCCCCTCCACAAATCGTAGTACACTACACGTACTTTACACAAGTGACGCGATTAACAGCGCATTCGGCGTGTAAACCTTCACGTGACGTGCAGTTTCCCCCGCTCCGCTTCCCGCTCGCCAAAATGGAGGCCGCCTTGCCAAAATAAGCGAATAGGAGTCCGGAGCTCGGCGAGTCCATTGCGAACTGGTGGTCAGCCGGCCGACCCGGGCCGAGCCGGCCACACCGCGCGTACCTGGTGGTCGCCCCGCCCCGCCCCGCCCCGGTGCAGACTCCTCCCACCTGACGCCACGCCAGGCCACGCCGCGCTCGGGCCTTTGTGCGGTGCATTGTCCTGGCTGGACACCCCGGCCCTACTGGCCCGGACACAAACCCCCGTCCCTCATTCATTTCGCATACTCGGAAAACAGCCGACTGATTCAGGGGATCGCTTCGCTCTCGTATCTCCGTCCTTGTCGCACTCATGGAGCTACGCGGGGAGCCCGACCCGGCCCGGTCTGCCTGGAGACATTTTGCCAGAGCGGTCAACCCCCCGACGGGCTGGGCTGGGCTGGGCGGGGATGCAAGGGACGGAAGCGACACGACACCTGCCGGTAAATACACGCTTATTCCAGTAGTACAAGGTGGGAAGAAAACGGCAGAATTACCAGATTTTTGCCGCCACTTTTGGCGTCGTTCAATGCATAGTTTTGCCAGGTTTTGGCCTTTTATCCTACGATATCCGGAATATCCCAAGCGCACAGGCGCACGGGGACTGATCGTGCCGAGGCCGAGCGCGACAGGAGTGCACCATTGGTGTGGCAAGTTATCGGACAAAAAAAAGAGAGAGAGAAGACGGTCATAAACTTTTCATAAAACCGCGACACGCGGGGCGCGGCCCGGCCCGGCCCGGCCGGAGCCACGTGGTGTACTCGTCCGTAACACGGCGTCGCGCGCGCTTCGCAATCACGCGGAATCAACTGCAATTACCCTGGAAAAGTGCGACACGCCGCGCATTGACGCGCCGCCGTATATTCAGTGGCGACTATCACGCCCCCGTTCCGCCCTCTCTCCCTCTCCTCTCCCCTTTCACACGACACCCCGCACTATAACTCTCCCGCGTGACGAGCAGCCAAACGCCAACACTCGCGTGCAAATTTCTACCACTACTACTCACTCGCCCGCTACAAACTGCACTACACGTGTGCGATTACGCGTTATGTCTTGGCGATGGCTATCTCCCCCTCCCTCCCTTCCCCCCACGTGTTGAGTCCTTCCGGCACGCGAGTTAATTCGCGAACACGGTGCGGCGGAGCGTGGCGTGGCGGGGCGGGGCGGGTGTGAAGACGCGTGTCAGCGTGGCCGCTGCGGCCTGCTAGCTAGCGCGGACCACAGCTAAAAGTTACGTTTCTTTGGGCGACGTCATGGCGTAAAAATCTCCCGCACTCAATGTGTTAAGATTAAGCTCTAAGACGTTGCAATAGCAAGCATTTATTACACCTACAGTCGAACGCGTACGGTTTAATTGCTGACAGTGTCTTTTCTCCCCTCCGCCCCGCCCCGCCGCGCCACCCTCTCCTGCTGCGCCTCGGCGCGACGCGACACTGACCCGTCTCATTGTTGCGTTGGCCCAAACTCGGTTGACACGCCGTGTGGGTAATTACGTACCTCCCCCCCCCCCCCCTCCGCCCTCCCTCCCAACTCCCCAGACCCGCGCCTTCCTATGCTGTACTGCCTCTGAAATTTTCATCGCCTGTAGTGCTGCTGGTGTCGCCCCCCCGCCCTCCCCCTCCGCTTGTGACTACATGCAGAATGAATAGCGGGGGAAGGGGGGGGGCGCACATGACGAAAAGTGCACTCTCCTTGGACAATTTTCATCGTGTCGTTCGGAAAAGTGAAGTTGGGAAGGAAAAAAAAAGTGGGTGCGGGCCGCGGGCTGGTCATTAATGATGCAGCGCCCCGCCATCAAGCGGCTGATGACGAGTCATTTGCGACGTTATTCACCCTCCGGCCCCGCCCGGCCCCGCTCGGACTGTGAATAAGTCAGTAGTTTGTTGCTCCTGTGGTGCGCCACGGGCCCCGCTGCGGCGCTTCGTATTTGTCTTCCCCAAATCACTCTGCCACCGAGCCGGGCCGGGCCGGGCCCGCATCAATAAGTGAGCCAGTTGGGACAGTCGCGTTATTAGCAGGAGAAAATATTATTCCGGAAGAAAGGCGGCCACTCGGCCAGTAGTGGGAATATGAAAGTGCGGCAAAAATTTTCCACAAATGCACCTGAATCAAGCGGGCGAAAGTATTCCGAGTAAGCAGGGGATGATACCACCCGCCACTCTCAGGTGCATTCATGGGAATTTTTGTCAACATTTTCGGCAGCCCTACACTTCGCGTTTCTTTGCGCGTGCCTGCGCGTAAAATATTCAGGACTCAAAGTCTCGCAGTACTGTACATAGGGGTGCCAGTATATATCGCAGGGCCTTTTTTGGGTGGTTTTTCTCTTTTTTTGTCCGGAGGAGGGGAGGGGAGGGGAGGGGTCTGTTCGGTTCGGCGCGGTGCGATATGCATCAGAAGGGCTCGCGGCCGCCATAGGGCGGGGCAGGGCGGGGCGGGTTGGGTTGGGCGGGGGTGGCGCCCTGCACGCCAGCGCTAATTTTTAGGCGCTCCCGCCCGCCCTGCACGGTCCCAGCAGACCGCATCGCAGTACGGGGGAGGAGGGGGGTGGGGGGCACAGCCCGTCGCCAGTCACGAAACAGCATTCGGGCTGCGTGTGCAAAAACAAAAATAATAACGCGCAGACAACTTTTTTTAAGGCATAGGGCATAGCTCTCAAATCTGATTCGATCCTTTCGCTTTACTTTTCTGTTTTGACATTTCCATTTTTTTTAGACCCAGAGTTACATTTTTCCCGGATAGTGTGGCGCATCATTGCGGGTCGTAAACCGCTAAAACAATGTTCCGGAGCGTGTGTCGGGAGCGGCGTGGCGGGGCGGGGCGGGGCGTCCCTCGTGTGACGGTGAGCGCGGCCCCCACGGCATCGCGGGTCGCGCTGCCAAACCGCGACCAGGTCGATACGCGGCGTGTAAAGCCTGTTTGTAAATTGCGCCGCGCTGTGAAAATGTCGCCCGCGTCGCGTCGCGGCGGCAGGGCCGCGCGAGTTTCGAAAAATTCGGGACAGTGCAGTGCATCATGGAGGTCAGTCAACAGGCGCGGCGCGGCGCGGCTCAAAACTAATGGCAATGCTCTAGCGAAGGACGCCGCCGCCGCCGCTGGCCTGGCCTGGCCGTATCGTTTCGCTGGTTATTTTGTCGATAAGGAGTAGCGGCCCGGCCCGGCCCGGGCCGAGTGCAATGCCTCCACTCGCGTCGCCTCTAAGCTGCTGCACCATGGGCGTTATTCGGCCTCTATCGGCCCACTACGACAGGCCGGGCGGGGCGCATGCAGATTGGCCGTCCCCAAAACTTTTAGAGGCGCCACTAAACAAACTGCGCGTGAGCGGAGCTTTGTCAGACTACGATCGAAATGACAATACCAAAATTTTATTTAGCGAAGCGTATTCGGAATTGACAGATTTCAAAAGGTCTTAAGTTTGTAGAAGAATAATAACGCTGCGTGACAATAGAAGCAAACGGCTGGGGTGGTGTGACATCGCGTCGTCGTCGAGCTACATTAAGGTGACTTACCTACCGGTCCGTCAGCTAGCGCATCCTAGCGATGCGGAGTGCCGGGCGGGCGGCTGTCGCGGCGTAAGCGGTTGGCATCACTGACGGCAACAATAACAATCCCTTTCGCGCTGTCCTGTCCTGCCGTCCTCGCGGCGGGGTGGGTCCTGGGTCGGGCCGGTGGCGCGCACAGTGCGAAGCTCGCTGCTGCTTAGCCCGACGGCGCGGCGCGACGCGACGCTGCGCTGCGCGGCGAATAACGACACAATAATGCTCCCAATGTGGCGGCGGCAGCGTCGGGCGGGTCGGGTCGGTTCGGTTCGGGCACCGGGCGCTCCGCTCCGACCGGCACGGCCGACTTGCGAATAAGATGATGACAACAAGCGATGGACATGCAGCGCCAGCGCCGCCGCCACCGCCGCCACCGCCGCCACCTGACCGCCCCCCGCCCCGCCCCGCCCCGCCCCCGGGCAGGGTCCTTCCCCCTCCCGCCCGCAGGCCAAGGTGGCGGCGGCGGCGGTGGAGGCGTTTGGCTTTCGGACTGCCGGACGGGCCGACCCAACAACGGCGGCAGGGCAGGGCGCCGCTTTCAGCCCCGCCCTACCCCGCCCCGCCGGCCAGACCGCAAAACGCAACGCGCGCTCTATACGCTCCGCTCCGGTACATTCATTCGGCGTCGGCAGATGCGGCAGATGCATCGCGACAGATGAGGGCGCCGCCGCTGCCGCCGCCGCTGCCGCCGCCGCGCAGCCCTTCCTGGAAGCAGGAGGAGGGCATGATGATGATAATGACGGATTGCACACACACGCGGCACGGCACGCCCCGCCCGCCCACCTTTTCCCTCATTATGCTACAGCCCTACTCGCCGAGGAGAGAGAGGGCCCGATCCCTTGTGTGCGTTTGTGTCGTGTGTATGTGTGTGTGAATATTAAAAGAACAAGGGCGGCGGTAATCACAAGTCGATGAGGACGACATGATGTGAGGTTTACTTTCCGCAACGCTTTTTGTTTAATGCTGCATCTACCGTGCATAATCGCATGCAACGCATAATCGAGAAAGACGAGTAGCGTTGGCCGCCGGGTCGGGCGGCCGGCCGGCCGGCGCGACTGTCCCCTCGCCGCGCCGCGCCTCGCCGTGTGATCGACCTCCACCTGATGGGCCAGTCAGGCGCGCGCGCGGGGCCTTGAGGAAGGCGGTAATGCCCCTTTCTTTTATTTTGCTCCCCCCCCCTTCCCCTCCTCCGCCGCCCCCGTCCTGTCCCCCTCCGCGCTTGCATTATCTCTCGGCCCCGTCAAGACGGTCAGGACGGACAGGCGGCCTGCCTGTTGCACCGGATGCGCTGAATTCCCCGCGTCAGTCCGCCCCGCCCCGCCCCGCCCCGCCAGCTCCTACTTGATCTCGTTGCTGCGCTGCACTGGCTGCAGCTGCAGCCGCGGCCGCGGCGCCTCCGTGCTACTCCCCCGCCGCGCCCGCGCCACACATACTGACAAATTGTCCGGGGTTGACAAACGATCATATAGTCGGGGTGGAGTCAGATGGCGTGGGTCGGGTGGTGGAGTGGAGACACTCGGGGCGGTGTGTGCGGTATATGGTGACATCATTAGACACGGGAGGTGACGGATGATGATGTGTCGCGATGATTTCGAGAGTTGTGTAGTGTTTTTATATCGATGGCCGTTTCGATTATTTTCTGCAGTCGGAATAACACACTGCGCGCTTCTCACGCTGGTTGTCGGCCGGGCCGGGCTGGGCCGCCACCCATATGGGCTGCCGTTGGCTGGATTTGCCATGGGCCGGCAGGTATGCCGCGCGCCTTCCGCCCGCCGAAATAATAATCAATGTATAAATGTGCCAAGCAGCGCCCTCCCTCCCTCCACCTCCCGCACTGAGTCATACCTCTGTCCGGCCCTGGGCCCTGCCTGCCAGCCGGGCGGGGCGGCACGAGGGTACAGCGCACTTCCCTCTAATGACGCCTTACCGACAAGCGTTCATGCGCAGGAGCATTAAATATTGTCGCAGATTTTATACTGAATCGAAACTTCTCCCGAACTCCCACGACGCTAAATGTTTGCGGTGTAAGGTTTAGGTTAGGGCTCATCGTGGGACCCCTGCAAAACCAATCTCGACCGGTTCCATATACCCATCCCGTACCCAAAGTGTGGTGGGACGGGGCGGGGTGGGGTGGGGCGGGGCGGGGCGGGACCCGGGAGAGAGAGGAGGAGGAGGGCCGGGCCCGGAAATGCCTTACGTCAATTTGCACTGCGCATGTTTGTTGCGAACCCGGCCGCAATCAGCCCAGCACGGCCGGCCGGCCCGGCTTGTCCCGTCCCGTCCCCGCCGGCCCTGCACGGCCCTGCCCACAGGGCACAGGGTCTCGAGCCCGCAGGGCGCTGCAGGGCGCAGCAGGACTGAGCAGCACGAGCACGCGACCTGCCCTGCTGAGCCCTGCAGTCTTCCCCCTTCTCTCGCCTGCGCAGCGCGCCAGTGTTGTCGCGTCGCTTATTATTAGTAACGTTGCTAATTGCCGGTATTGGATGGGTCGAGGGGCGCATCGGGGTATAAAATATGAACGGGTCGCCCGCCTTATTTCCTGGAAACTTACACGCTCACCGCAACAACCCGTGCCTGCAGGGGCGGCGGGGCAGGGCGGGGCGACACCACAGGTGCAGCGCCACCTGCTGGCGGAACCGTAACCGCGAGCGTAATAAAATGCGATTCAAATCGAGCCACTCTGGCATGAAGCGCAAGACACCATTTATTGGGAGACAACAGACTTTATCAGGTCGCGGGGCCGGGCGGGGTGGGGCGGGCGGCTGCCCTTCAGTTCGGGTCATTCATGAGCTACTTGCCCGGGCCGGGCCGGCGTGGGTCACACCGTTGACCCACTTCCATTTCGGAGTGTGGCCCCGTTTCGTTATTATCCGCGGGCTTGTCGCTGCTGCGCGGCCCGGCCCGGCCAGGCCGCCCTGTGCGCAGTGCAGTGTGCGCTCACGGTGTCTGTGGCTAGAGGGTCTAGTGAGGCACGATGGGTCCGCCCCGCCTCGCCCCGCCCCGCACCACCCCGCGGCAATAGAAGTGCAAATAGGACCGTGCCTGTGAACTTCGTGCAGTGCGTGGCGCGGGGCGCAGCAGTGTCACGGCCCGCCTCGCCTGCCCCTCCGCTGCGCGCCGTTGATCGGGATTGTTCACAATAATTAGCGGGCATTATCAAGTCGGCAGCATGTCCGCGCGGCGCGCCGGGTAACTTATTCATGAACCGCCCGCCTGTGCGTGGGCGTGGGAGCCCCCCGCCCCCTCCCCCTTCCCCTACCCTCCCACATCGCCTCTAGCCGGACAATCGTCAAATGGTTCGCAGATCGCGCTCACGGCCTGGACGCGGGGAGGGGGGGGGGGCTGAGGGACTTCCCTTTCGGTAAACAAGCACGTGGTCGTAGACGCGGTGCGGTGTCGGCGGGGCGTGGCGGGGGCGGGCTGGCGCAGTGGAGCGTGGCGTGGCGAGGCGACGGGTAGCAGCACTGACCCGCCCTAACAACTTATCGCGCCCGGCTCGGCCCGGCCCAGCCCAGCCCGCTGCCCAGCCTTGTTTTGACCAATACAGTCCGGTCCGGCCGCGGCTGCGCTGTTGTGGTACCGCGCCCCGCCCCGCCCCGGCACACCGCACCACACCCCGCCCAAGGTGCCGCCAAAGAGGCGCCCCGCCCCGCCCCGCCCCGCCCCGCGGGGCGCCGCCGCCCTTACGAACTCGCGAAGCTTACACTCACGTAGGTCGGCCCGGACCCGGCCGTCTAGACTACATGCCGCGCCGGAAGTGCATCGTCTCTCGCAATCGCGCCCGTTTCGGTTGGCACCGTAAGTAAGCGCGGCCACCGACGCAGCGTGGCCCATGGCCGCGCAACGCGGCGCCTCGTACGAAAAGTGCGGAGCTGTTATCGGCGTGTCATTTGGCGTCCAGCCGTGAACCCTCCCGCCGCGCCCCGCCCCGCCCCGTTCCGTCCCGCCTCGTCCCGCCAAATTATTTGTTGCTCCACCGCGCCGCCGCGCGCGCCGCGCAGCACCGGCCAGGAGAGGAGGTGGCGTGGCGTAGCGGGCGGTAGGAGCGAGCCGCGCTGTGCGAAAAACGGCACGGGTGGGGGGCGGGCGGGGCGGGGGTGGCGGCGGGGGCGGGGGCGGGGTAGTCTAGACGGCCGCCAGACGGGAGCATTCGCCATGCCGGGTGGGGCGGGGCGGGGCGGGCGGTGAGGAGGACCTGAGCAAAGGGCCGTCCCGGCTAAGCTACGGGCCCCCGCCCCCGCCCCGCCGCGCCTGTGTCCATCCATCAGCCTGGTGGCAAAGGATGTCATCTCTGCTCCTGTAGTACTTGTCGCTCCCGCCCCGCCCCGCTGCATGGTCGTACAAGGGCCCTTTCCTTTCTCCCTCGCTGCTCGCATTTTTCTTTCCCGCCGTGTGAGGTTGACCCACCCGTGCTTCCCTTGACGCACGCAGTTCATTGGACGGCCCCGCGGAGTACAGTCCACCCCGACACCGCACGGACAGTACTAGCGAGTTGAAATCAAGGCCGCTTTTTCCATACTGTGCATCACCCGCAGGAAGGCCTGCGTTAGGCTTGTCGTACGCTGAATTAATGTCCCCGTTTTATACCGTCGCTAATTCGAATCGCGGCACTTACGCCTCTGCACCTGTAAACCTAATGAACACCACCAGGGCCGGAGGGGAAGGGAGGGGGTGCAGTGCGTGACAGCGGGCGGGAATGGGAGGGGAGGGGAGGGCTGCACCTGACTTGACAGACTATCCGCCCTGCGCCCCGCCCCGCCTCTCCCCGCGCCGCGCCACTCAGGTAGACGACTCGCTCGCAACGGACGCGGGTGTCTGAGCGGGGCGGGGCGGGGCGGGGTGGGGCGCGGAGCTCATGGGCGCTGCGGTGCTCGTGGTGGGGAGCGTCCGTAAGCGGCCACTTTCTTTCATTTTCCTGGGATCGACCATATGATCAGATCGGATGGGCTAACAAACTACTCTGAATGGGGACACCCTCTCCTTCTGCAGTTGGATCGCGGTGTTTTGCCTTTCGTTATACGTACTTTTTGCCGCTTGCAGTTATGCTTCTCCTATCACCGGCCCGACGGCGGGTCAGTTCCGCTGTAGAATTCGCAAACAAAACTGCCATTCGGGTCGGGCCGGCTCGGCAGACCTTGGCACGCTGCTGGTCCAAACCTCCGTTAGGCTGCGTTATCGCTTCGCGCTCCCGCCGATACGATAACGCAGCAGAGCCGGGGGGAGTGCTGCTGCGGAGGCGGTGCGACCTGACCAGCCTCAACGAGGCCGTCCCGTCCTCGTTTGGGTCAACGCCGAGCTCCCCTGCCCGCGCCCCGCCCCGCCCCGCCCGCCCGCGCTCTGCTCACCGGACGTCCTTCCGGGCAGAGCTCTCCGCGCCCCCCACCACCCACCCGCACCTGCAAAGACCTGCGACTTGCACTGAGGGGAGTACAGCAGTCAATGCTACAGCGCAGCGAACACGGATTTGATGGTCTGCCTGGCGCCGTACTTCTGAGCGGCGCGCAGGCCAGACCGCCTTCCTGCTTATACTGTACTGAACGCACGCGCGCAGGCGGGCTGCCTACTCGCCCGGGGCCGTGCCGTGAAGCGCCGCTGTTTAGCAGACCTGTTGCCTGTTGCCGACCGGCCAGGCGCAGTGGCCAGGCAGCGGCCTAGACTGGCACACCCGGCCGCTGCAGCTGCAGCAGCAGCACTTATCGCGAAAATGGACGCGTCGGCGACGACGCGACTTTCTCTGTCACGGCAAACGGGTCGAAAGTCCGGCAGCGGCACCCAATTCTAGGGCCTAGTGGAGGCCAGCCTGGGCTGGGCCGGGGAGAGGAGGCCGGTGAAGGCGAGGAATGTGCCGGCGCGGCCGCGGCGCACCCGGCCTGGCCCAGCACGCCTTATGAATTGCACCTGCATCACCGCGACCTTACGTTTTCTGTCTTTTCGCCGGCTCGCCTCGCCCCGCCCCGCCTCGCCCTCCTCCGTCCTTGGGCAGGGCGGGGCGGGGCGGGAGCACCATTATGCCCCTGGCCGTGATGCTGCATCACACCGTAACGCTTTGGAGGAGGAGGGGCGCGGCGCGGCCCGGCGTGGGTCGGAAACGCTGTGTCACTGTCCATCGTCCGTCACAGGCAGCCAGAGCGCAGCGCTGCGCCGGAAAAAGAATGTGAGGAAAAGGAGAGGGAGCGAGAGAGAGGCAGAGAGCGAGGGTGAGAGAGAGAGGGGGGAAGGGAGCCGAAAAAAGAGCAAGAGGGAGGAGGACAGAGCAACAACAACAGAGCTGGCGTGTTGCGGAAGGCAATGGTCGCGGCGGGTCTGGCCGGGCCGGGCCGGGCCGGGCAAAGAGAGCTGCCCTTGGCGCTTCGCTCCGGTCCGGGCTGGCCACAGAGTGCAGTGCAGCACCGAGCAGGGCAGGGCATGGCAGGCCAACGCGCAGCATGGGCTCAGACCAAGGGCAGCTAGGGCCAGGGCCCCGTACTACAGGTGGAGGAGCCCTCACCCCACCGCGCCGAGCCCTTCCCATGAACAGGCCCCGTCCCTACGACCCCTCCCCTCCCACCACCCAACGCATAAAATGCACCGCGGGGCAGGGCGGGGCGGGGACGGGGTAGAGGGCGTTCTGTTCTGTCTGTTCTCGGGGCGCGGCGCGGCGGCCCGGCGCGGATGAGGTTTTTCGGCCCCGGCGCGGCGCGGCGAGAGGGGGGAAAGGGAAGGAGGCGGGGCAGAGAGGGCCCAACGAACGCCAAAGGGAACAGGCTTAGGATAGGGCGTATCCGCCACGCCGCGCCCCGCCCCGCCCCGCCGCGCCCCGCCGCGCTGCGCCCCCGCCGGCGGCGGCTCCAGGAGGCAGTCCTGCCGCGCCGTGCCGCGCCGCGCCCTGCCCCCTCCTGGGGCCGTGGAGGGAGGGGGAGAGCGGCGCGGCGTAGCTCAGCGCAGGTCCGCCCGGGCCGGGCAGGGCCGAGTGCAGCAGGCCAGGCAGGCACACCCCGACAAGCAGCACGCCGGTGCTCGAGTGCGCGACTGCGCGAGTGAGTGGCACTCGGCGGGGCTGTGCTGGGCGGGGCGGGCGTGCTTCCTCCGGGGTGAAAGGGGAGCAGCGCAGCGCGACGGGGCGTGGCGCTGGGGTTTTCGCCAACCGCCGAGCTGCAAAGCCGCATGTCGCGATCCGCTCGACATTCCCTCCCTCCCCTCCGCTACGTCGGCGACCTGGCGGGCCGGGCCCCCGCCGCCGCCTACCCTCCGGCCTGGCGTTCGAGAAGCTCGTAGACGAAATCAAATGCGGCGGCAGGCGTCGCTGGTCTACGACGCGCCGCCTGAAGGGCCCTGCTCCGCGCTCCGCCCCGCCCCGCACCGCCCGGGCCCAGTGGGCCCACGCTACCGAGCCAAACCGGTCGTGCAGGGCTCTGCAGGGCCGGGGCCGGGGCCGGGCGTGGCCCTGCTGGGCTAGGCCAGGCTAGGCCTGGCTGGTTACCATCCAGGGCCGTGGGCTCGAAGGGCCCTAGGAGGAGAGGGGGGCGGTGCATCTCTCGGGTCGTTCAACTCGGCGTACAAAATAGACGAGAGTGGGGCCCGGCCCGGCACGGCCCGCACGGGCGTGCTGCGGCGCGGCTCGACGTGGCGCGGCCTGGCGCTCAAGCAGCCCGTGTCAGCCTTAGCCGTGGCCAAATGTGAGGAATCGTTTAAATGGAACTGTGTTCTCCGTCCGTCAGAAACAAATGCGCGGTACGGAACTGGTGCCTTATCGAGGTGCCGAATCAATTTTGATTTCGGAAGATGTCATTTTTCATGACCGCGCTACCCCTTTGAGTCCCTCTTCCCCCTCCCTCCCCCCCCCCCTCTCTCTCTCTCTCTCTCTCTCTCTCTCTCTCTCTCTCTCTCTCTCTCTCTCTCTCGTAGAGCGTCTCGGGGCCGTCACCCCTTCCCCTCTCCATGCAGTCACATGTCCCTGGTCGTGTTTCTGCACAAAAAATCTAGGCGGGCGACACTCGGTCGGGCCTAACGGGACCCCAGCCCGGCGGGCGTCCCGGCGCACGCATTAGCATGTGAGCCCGCTGTCCCAGAAGGGGAGGGAGGGTGGGGGCTGCTGCTAAACGTGCAACACAACTCGTCTAGCGCTCGGCCCGTCGCAGAAACCCTACACCCAAAAATGCGCAATCGGAAAAAGGGTCGCTTGTTTTGCAATCATCCTGATGTGACGATGAACATGTGTCGCAAAAATTTCGCATTCTCAAACTCCTTATATTTTTTGTGCTTAGGATTGTCTGAAATATCTGAAACATAATTTCTGAGCGAGAGATAGGCGCTCTGCTCGGCCCGGCCCCTCCTCCTTTAGATCCGAAGGCCGTGCCTGGGCGCCGCTGCGTGGGTCTGGTCGTGGTCGTTCACCCTGGTCTCTTAGCTCCGCTTAGCAGCGCCAAACACAACCGCTCCAACCCCACCAAGTGTAAAAAAAAGCAAGTCAAGCCAAAGCTTTTTCTTTTAAAAAAGGGGTGTATAGTAGCATAGGGGAGGAGGGAAAGAAAAAGAAAAAAAAAAGACTCTAAGTTCATGGGGGCCTGTCGCTGAAAAAAAAAAGTAGCGAACGGGTGGGAAAGTAGTGGTGAATGCTGGTGTGTGTGGTGCTGGATGTGGGCGCGGGGAAGGGGGAGAGGGTTACAGCGCCGCCCCGCCCCGCCGTCGTCTCCCTGGGGCCTGACGCGCCCCTCCCCTCCTCACCCTGCAGAGCTGCGATGGTGAAAATATCCCGCGCCCCCGCGTGCCCTCCAGTCCAGGGCGTGAGGCGGGGCCTGCACTATAAGCGCACCGCCCCGACCGGCAGGCAGTTTTCTCCCTCTCTCTTTCTCTCAGGCACTGCTTCTCCATCTTGCGCGTACCGGAAACACAAATTTCGACCCGTTCACTCGAGGGCGGGGGCGGGTCTTGTCATCGCGTTGAGGCGGGGAGGGGAGGGGCGGGGCGGGTCGCGTTGCGGCAACACGCGCGCGACAACGCACACTTCGGCGAAAGCCTTTCTCCCTCCCGGTCGTCACATCACGCAGAAACGGCTGTCCGGCCCGGGCGAAACCACATTCCAGACTCGCGAACATGTCTCCGACCGGCCCCTCCGCCCCAGTGCAGTGCAGTTCATCGCGGATCAAGGGCGGGGGCGGCCCGGGCCGGGCCGGGGGCAGGGCTGGAGAAAGCCAC
The DNA here is from genome assembly GCA_033675135.1 of Frankliniella intonsa. Lineage (NCBI taxonomy): Eukaryota > Metazoa > Arthropoda > Insecta > Thysanoptera > Thripidae > Frankliniella > Frankliniella intonsa. Next base: position 8,243,926 of record CM066249.1, on the reverse strand, counting down.
ACCGGTATGCGCCTAAAGACAGCGCCGCGCGAACACCTCTCCCCGGGCCCGGGCACGGGCACATCGCCCGCAAATCTCTCGTTTTTGAGCCGTAGACCTGGCGATGCAGGCGCTGGCTGCGTGCCGCGGGAGAGTTCAGAAGAGAGCCGCGGCTTCGGGCTGCCCAATAGACGCGAAGGCGTCCCCGACCCCCACCCGCTTCCACGCCTCCTATTGTCCTTCCCGCGATCGGCCCAAGGGCTTAACTAGCAATCTGCTGGAGCCGAAGGTGGGCGGGGCGGGGCCGGGCGGCCCAGCGGCCCTCGATATTTTCGCCGGCCTCTTTCTCGATATCCGGCGTCCCGTTACTTGCGAACGGCTTCGGTGTCAGCCACTCCGGCCATCTCGGCGCAGCGCAGCGCGGCACATCGCGCCCTAGCTCGCTTCGTGTCAGAATTTTGTACACATTTGCCGCTGTCACATATGGTGTATTTTGCCACGGTTGGATTTTGCAACGTGTGAAATAATGGTATTCAAACAGACGTAAACCATTTATCATATTCTATTTTATAAAAAGAAGTTCAAATTTTAGAAAATGACCTTCTTTTTATAAGTAAATTTCTCTGTTAAAAATGTTTTATTGCTGCAAAATTTGTCGGTGTTGATCAATAGGTATATTGGGACGTGGCGCGCGGCTGGCGTGGCTGGTGACCCACATGCGCGCACGTGGAAGTGTGAGTGACCCCGCCCCGCACAGGCCCTTCGCCCCGCCCCGCACCGCACGTGCAGTTTCTACTGCAGCGCCACGCCACGCCACGCCGCGCCACGCCACGCCGCACCGCTACGCACTAGCCGGGCCCGACCATTCTGGTTCCTGGCCAAATGGCGAAACACTCGGCCTGGGCCGGGCCAGGGCTAGCTCGCTCCCCCGGGGAAATCGGTAGAGCTGCTAAGCGGCAGGTTTGTAACCTCCACGATCTACCATATTAAACGTACCGTCAAGGCGTCCTGCAGCGCACGGCTTTGCCCTCATGTATATCGGCACGGTGCACCCAAAGAAAATTAGTTATTGCCTCAAGCTCAACACTGGACTTAAATTTCTGTACTTGAAATGTGCTCCAAATGTGCTTGAATAGGGTCCGTTGCACTCCAATGCAGATTAATGTTCTTGGATTTAGAAAAATTTGGGCTCATCCCTAGGATTCTGGAGACTAAGGTCAAATGATACTTGCAATTCAAGCACATTGGACTCAATACAAGAGTTCGCTTTTTTGTGCGCGTGCTGGCCCGACCCGTGCAGCTGAGGTCAACAGCCTCTCCTGCTCCTGCAACAGGCCCCGGCGCCCAGCAGGCCTGCTGCTGCTGCTGCTGAGCCCTTTTCCTGGTGCGTAGCGAAACCAGTTCCAGCCGCGCCGCGGGCCGCGGGCCGGGCGGGGCCGGGCCGCCGAAAACTATTCGCAGCTGGCGGGGCGGGGCGGGGCGCTGTGTAGGCAGAACCACCGGCGCCGCGCTGCAGGCTGCAGGGACCAGCCCAGCCCAGCCCGGCCCGGCCCAGCAGTTAGGACCGAGCCGACCATTTGCATAAGCCAGCGGGTCCCCCCTTCCCTCCTAGGTGGCGGGGCGCGCCTACATGCAGGGTCTCTAGCTAGCGCTGCCTTTATCCTCCTGCTGCCAATAACCTGGCGAGCGGGGTCACTGCTCGATTGCGCTCGATTGTGTTCAGCCGTATTTACTGCGCTCGCCTCGCCGCGCGCTATTGGCAGTTGGCAGACCCTTATCTCCCCGCTGCAAATAGTTATGATGAAGCGCGCCTTGCCGCTGCTACCGCTGCTGCTGCTACTGCTTGCCCAACGAGCCGAGCGGATACAGTCCGACAGAGAGAGAGAGGAAGAGAGAGCGCACGCGTGTTCCTCTTTTTTTTCAATGGCAAAAAAGACAGATGCGTTTGCACTTTGCGCTTTCGGTAACGACTCGTCCACGCAGCAGCAGCCCGGTCCGGAGATAGCCAAGTGTCGCGAGGCGAGGCGAGAACTTCCGTCTGTCCGTTGAACCTGTCGGCTCGGCGGAAGATAATCGGGATGCATCCAGCTGCACAATCTAAGGCGTTCCGAAAATTGAGCAATCTTTGTTTGCCATTGCGTCTGGGGGTGGGGGAGGGAGAGGCCGCGGCAGTGAGAGCCGGGGCTGAGGAGTGCTCGAGTGCACTAATTTTCGCAAGCGTCACACCGCAAAAATAGTTTTTCTTTTCCCCCTTTCTCTACCTTTCATGTGTACCCTTACGCGGGATCTGAATCTGCAGCATGTAAATAGGACAGTTACTTTTGTACCGCTACTACTTACATGTCTTCAGTATGCCTGGCATGTACGTCGCCAGCCATCTGAACCGGGCCGTGAGTACCAATTTGGGCGCCAATGGAATGCGTGCGTTCAAGTCGCCAATCCCTGCAGGACGGTGGTGATCTTAAAGGGTAGCGGGACACAAGGCCTTGCCGGGCCGCAGTCGTGTTCGCCAGAACGCCGCGGATTTAGTCGGTCCCGAGTCAGAGTGGCGAGTCAAGGCGAGGTCATCCTGTTCGAAAGATCGGGGCCCGTCCCGTCCGCCCTCTGGCTGTGCCGGCTGGGCCAGCGAGCCCCTGCGGGTAGGCCGCCCGCAGCACGCGCGCGCCGGTCGGCTGGCCTACTCCCACGGCGCACGATGTGCGCGCGAGGCCCAGCCCGGTCACCATGCAGTCGCTACTCGAGTCGCAGCTGGAAGCTTGCATTTCGTTCGATGCACAAGTAGTAGTGTCCTCGACTACAACAACTTTAAACGGGCAACTTTTCGTTTTGGTAAATGCCTCCCTCTCTCTCTTCCTTTCTCCATTTTCAGAAATGTTTCGTTCTGCTGCTTTTCATCTCATTACCTTGAGCGGCTCGTTTCTGCCCCCTCTCCTTTCCTCTCCGTTTTCCATGGACATGCGTGCCGCCCAAATATGTAAAATGACTTACAGGGACTTGCAGGGGGAGGGCAAGGGGCCCGGCCCGGCCGCTCACGAATGCAGGGAGAGGTGCGTGGCGCATTAGAGTCGCGGGGAGGAGAGGATAAAAGGGAGAACGGACGAGAACGGGAGAGAGAGAGAGAGAGAGAGAGAGAGAGAGAGAGAGAGAGAGAGAGAGAGAGAGAGAGAGAGCGTAGCCAGCTCACGAAAAAATCGTGTGCGCTACAGAGATAGGACCTCCTCTCTTCCCGTCTCTCTCTCTCTCTCTCTCTCTCTCTCTCTCTCTCTCTCTCTCTCTCTCTCTCTCTCTCTCTTGCCTATCCCTTAAGACATGGTACAAGGTCCGACACTCTTCTATTTGGCCCTGTCCACGATTTTTCTCCTCTAGCTGATCATTCTCTTCTTCTTATTTTCTCGGGGGTCCAGACGCGATGCAGAGGCGGGCTGGGATAAGGGAGAGGAGGGGGGGGGGGGGTAGGATGCATAGGGCTTTGGTCCATTGTCGTAAGGGGAGGGGGGTCTTTCTTTCTCTCTCTCTCGTTCTCCGTAGTATTCTTACTCCCTCTCACCCCCCTCCTACCCCTTTCCTTTGCTCGCCTATCTCCATCTCCGTTCTTGCCTCGGGGCACGTTGCACCAAACTACCAAACCTACGCCTTGCTGTGCCGACCGAAGTCGTATCACTATTATCTGACTTGAGGCCGACAAGTGTAAAACGCTGAAAACGTGTCAATTAAATAGATGGAGCTAAAAAAAACTGGCCTACCGGCCACTAGGCAGACAGTCCAGCTCCAATAGCAAACACAAAAAACTTTAACTTTCCTACGCTTAACGCTGGACAACATATGCTTTGACAACTTTAACTGGCTAACGCTAACGTGAAAGCAGATGACTTTTACTTAGTACGTTTTGTCTCAAACTTTGAACTTCCTACTTCAAACTCAGAACTTTAACCCTTTTTCGCGTTAACTTTTACTGTCAGAACTTATCAACTTTTAGCTCTTTAACTTTCAGCTTTTAGCTTATCAACTTTCAACACTCCAACTTTCCAGCTTTTAACTTTTTCACTTAACTTTTAACTTTTCAAATTTTAACGTTTTAACTTTTAACGTTTACTGACAAAAACTGCGAATCATTACGAGATAGCGTGGCGCGTCGCGGCGTCGCGGCGTCGCGGCGTGGCGCTGGGAGTGGGGGCGTAGGGGCCTACAGCGGCCGACTAGTGTTTGGGGTTATGGGTCGTAAAACGGCAAAATGTTTACATGGCGGCATGCCCTTTGTGTCAGACGCATTCCGGACACGCATTCCTGCCACGCATTCCTGCCACGCATTCCTGCCACGCATTCCTGCCACGCATTCCTGCCACGCCACGGTCTCCCCTAGGAATATTTTGGCTGGGCTGGCTGACTGGCTGGGCTGGACTGGACTGACTGGCTGGCTTTAACTGGCAACTTTAACTGGACTGGCTGGCTGGCTTTAACTTTTACCTTCTGGTAAAGCCAGTCCTACTGGGGACTGTCTAAAAAGCATGAAACGTCACTGAAAAGTTCTTTAGACTGGGATGCATTAATAAGACGGCAGCTGAGGTCGTAGTGTTTGAAAGCTGCTTCGGTTGCCATCGCGAAGTGTAAATCGGCTTCACATCATCAAATTTGAACGGAAGTCGGGGCCTAACTTCGAGGTCAAACTCCCCTTCGCCTGCCGATCTATTATTCGTAGCAGAAAAATATTGGCGCCGAGAGACTTTCCTTTTAGCCTCCATCCAGGTCCACACTGTGATTCTAACGGACATGCGCTGCGCTGCGCGCACCTGAGGCGGACCAGCGGCCTTCCTCCTTATGCGCTTTTAAATGCACACGCATGTGGGTCCAGTCGCGGGGCGGGCCCAAGCCTCACGGCCATCCAATCTCAAGACAAAAAGGACCGCGCGGGGCGGACAAAACTGGCCCTGCAGGCCTGCAGGCCTGCGGGGTCCACGCCGGCGTAGCTGTGCGTGGCTTGCGCTGCGCACGTGTAGCGGTACAACAGGAGAGCCCCGCCCCGCCCCGCCCCGCCCCGCCCCGCCGCGCCCGCCGGTACTAGCAGTCTGTTGTTTCTCTTCTGCCCTACTTCTGTCCCGGGCGCGCCCTGCTGTCCTGTTGCGCGCCGAGCTCTATACTCCTCGACCTGCTGCTACAGTACTGCGCGTTCGTGTCCCCAACTTCGTTTCCGCGACAATCAATATGTACGGTTAAATGTAGGCACGGTGCGCGGCCGCCAAAAGTTTGTACCCTGCTAGCCGGCGGACTGCGGGGCGGTGCGGGGCGGGGCGGGCGCACTGCGTACACCTCAGAGCGTGCCGTGAATAAGTAAGGGTTTGCTTCCCGCGGTGACAACTCGCCACGGTCGGTCCTCAATATTTAGAGCGCCGCTGGGAGAGCAATTTCCCGCCCGCGCCGCGCTCGATAGCCCCTCCCCCCCCCCCCTCTCCTCGGTCACCACGCGCTCTCTTCCTCCTCCTGCCACGACCGGCGTGGACAAACTTTATCGATGGAAATTAAAATTCAAACCGGCTGAAATGTCAGCGGTCGCGTCGCGCTGATCCTTGTGCGCGCGGCCCGCGCGGTGGAGTGTGGGGAGGGGGGAGTGTCCAAGGACACGTCTGCAAAGACAGTACGCGACGTAGCTGAAGTGTCATTTAGCCCAGTCGATGCGGTTCACTAACCATGTCATTACTTCCTCTTTTACAGGACCGCTGCGGCGTTCCCGCCAGGGCCAGGCCGGGCCCGCCCGGGGCCGCCTCCTCCGTCTCCAACAGCGGCAGGAAGTAGGTGAGTTCAGCAGAAGCCGCGTGGTGCGGCGCGGTGGCAGGATATGAGGCAGGCGCTGCGCGCGGCCGGGAGCGGAGGGGTGCACCGTTGCCTTCCCCCGCGCCACCCCCCCCCCCTCCCCACCTCTCACCTCCCTCCCCCACCCCCTCCCCGACGCCAACGACCTCTGCGCCGACTGTTTTTTCGCACAACTCCCCCGCATCATCCTTCACCCCTTTCATCAGAGGCGATCGTGCGTGGAGGAATAGCGGTGCGGGGGCGGGCGCAGGGACCGCTAGGCCCCCCGCCCCGCCCCGCCCCGCCGGGAGTCGAAAAGTCTTCCTGGTTCCCACGACATTGCAGATCAAGAGGGCGAGCAGGTGGCAGGTAAGGGGCTGGGCTGGGCTGAGCGGAGCGCTTCGCAACCCTTGTACGGCCTTGCGGTAGTGCTGACCTAACGGCACCTTCCCCCACCCACTGCCGTGCCAACCTGTCCTCCCTCCCCCTCCCCCCGCCCCAGCCTCTTGATACAGACTTTATTTCCACACACATCCTTGACTTGGCATTTGCGAGGGTTGCCGTGTGGGGACCGGGCGGGGCGGGGCGGGGCGGGGGCTCCGTCTACCTGCGCCGATGATGCGCCCGCCCGGCATCTACCGCGGAGGACGGGTACCCTTTCGAACCCGTTCGCTCGCAGAGTTCTTTCTGCTGCGTTCTGCGGGAACCTTCTTTTTTCTTTCATTTCGTGATATTATTATTTCCCCTCCCCGCCCCTCTCCCTGTCAATGGGGCGGGGAAGGTCTAATTTGTGGGTGACGGACGCCGATTTCCTTTTATTTTTTCCCTCCAGTCTGTAGCTTCCCAGCGCCGACCATCTCGCGTGGGTTGTAAACGAATAATGCAAAGACAAATTGAGACGCCATGATTTGAATTCCAATACAACATGCGACAGCGATTCTCACTTATTTCCCCGTTTTGATTCCGTGACTGAGGCTTGTTAAAGGCAAATGTGTCCTGCGTATCTAAAATTTTAACCGAGTTTTTCTTCACAAAATATCGTCGCAGGAGAAGAAGTAGGTTAGAGGCGAGGAGGGAGGCAGGCCTGCCTACCCCGCCCGTCCCTGTAATAACCCTTTCGCAACTTACCGGTGCAGCCCGCCCGGCCCGGCCCGGCCCGGGCTCAGCCCGCCCACCTGGTCCATCCAACCCTTCCCGCCCATCCCCAACCCTTTTGCCTTTCTGACCTACATCGCCCCCCTTTTAATGCAATGGAGGTCCCGGCGGATTTCGCCGTTATTCGTAAATGGCTCTCTCCCGCCAGAAACCCCTTTTTTCCCTTATTTTTCACTCCCCTGCGGTGTGACACGCTATTTTTTATTTCCCCGTCCCGGCGGGGCGGGGCGGGACGGCCCTACGATTTCCTCCGACTCGCGAGGCCGTGCGGGTGGGTGTGCGGGTTGGGTGTCTGGGGCCGGGGCCGCCGGGGCCTTCTACCTGCGGGCGGGGACCTGCGGGGGCGGCTGGCGGGGCTTCTTGCAGAGATTTCAGAGATTTGGCCCAGCTCGGCTCGGCTCCGCCCCACCCGGGCGAACCCTTCTCCCTCATCACGAGGGCCAGAAACCGCTAGCTCATTCTCCCCGACTAGACCAAGAAGAGTTAGGTCGGGGTGTGGTGTGGGCCCCGCCAGGCTGCAGGTCGCATCGCATCTCTCGAACCATTTCGACGACGGGCGATATCGAGTTGCGAGTTTATTTCGCCCAGTAGGCTGCCAAGCGGCACCTCCTGTGCGACATTTCTCTCAAAGGGGTAAACAACTCTGAATTTTAGTGTACAAAATGTTGTGAGTCTTCCTGAATAATTTTTTAAAATGTTCCTGAAAGAGATATGTACAAAAATGTCGGAGTTGTTGCCCCCTTGATTTCCCCCCTGTACCCGGCCGGCATGGCACCCGGCACTCACCCGCGCGTCCTATCCGCCGGAAGGAGAGGGAAGGCCCGGCCCTGGCGCAGCGGGCGTAGGGCCCCGCGCGCACATGCACGCACATGTGATGATCAAGACGTAACGAATCCGTGAAATGGCGCTGCGCTGCGGCCCACGAGACGTTTTGAGTGAAGTCTCCCCATCTTCAGCCCTGCTGACTAAATTGACAATTTTCACGGTTCATCCTCGTCTGGTCGCAGCAGCAGCCGGGGCGGGGCGGGGCGGGGCCAGACGCATGGGAATGCGCTGCGCTGGCTTATGGGGCTTGTGCTCAACAGGTGCACTGGCTGCTGGCTGGCTCTGTTAATCCCGGAGCGGAATAGATAGAGTGTCTGCCATTGTGACTCGCAACAGGACAGAGTCCCCCGAGGGCTGCATGGGGACGGCTGCACCTGAGCCGGCCGGCGGGGCCGGGCCGGGCCGGACCCATTGACGGGGCGGGGCGGGGCGGGGTGGGGCGAGGGCCGAGCGGAGTGGCCACACAGGGGCGCAGGGGACGGCGGTATTGGGGGGAGGAAAGGTGGGACCTTACCGTCTGCCGTTTCAATAAATGCAATACAAAATTGAGCATATATTCAGTAATCAGATTTTGTTTTTTTTACCGTTTTTTACCATATCCTGTGGGTTACGTTATTTTCTCTCGCATGTTCCGCTCTTGCCAAAGATCTCAAAATCGAAAGCGCAAATAACACGCAATGATGTGGATGAAAGCGAAAACCTCGGTCCTGTTTGGCAAATCAGTGTATAGTTTTCCGGGCCGGGCCGGGGCCCAGGTAGGCTGTAAGGGTCCCGGTCCTGGGCCCCGGGGCCGCACGTAGGGTGGATGTGTCCTGCTAGTCCCGTCCCGCCAGCAGAATTAATGACTCTAAATATTTGCCGTTTACTTTTTTTTCGATTTTTTTTCCGCCCCGGGCTTTGATAAGGGTTGGCACGTCTGACTTTGCGACGATTAGATCCCGTTACCTGGGCTGGGCCGGGCCGGGGGATACAGGTCCACCCGCAACCCTTTTGTCTGTCCTCTCTTTTGTAGCGTCTGGAAGGAAAAGGCAAGGCGAAAAAAATGAAAAAGAGGAGAAAGATGTGTCTTTCAGTTTTGCGTGACTCTCGCATCCCAGTGTGTTCCCGTTAATCAGGTCTCGTAGGGCTTATCTCGCCCGTCGAGATTTTTGTCATTCTCACTCCTTTATAGTTTTCAAGTCGAGAAGCCTTCCCTTCCAATTAAATCGTTCGTCCCTGCTCGTCGACTGAGGGAGGAACTTGAACGCTGACGCGAAGAGTGCGATCCGTTGTCCAACTTTACGACGCATTGACAGCGGATGAAAGCGAATCCTCGCCCGGGCCGGGCCGGGCTCGCCTCGGGCCTTTACCCAGGCTCATCGTTTTTCCTTTCTTTTCGGTCCGATCCGTGCAAATCTTTTGTGTGCGCATCTTCTCGATACTTTCGCTTTCAAACGGCGGAAGAAAAAAATACAAGAGCACACGCGTCGACGCCCCGATACGCCACGCCACGTCCCCGAGAGTCACTTGGCAGCCCGAATCTAGTCTCGGATTACAACACCGCAAAGGTGTATTGCTCCCCCGCCCAACCCCGCAGCATTGTTGTGATTTCATTCTGCATGTAATCTCTATTTTGGGAAAGGCTTCGTGTATGAGAGACGGCATTTCACAAACGCATTTTTGCTGTTACCGTAAAGTTTTATATGCGATAAGTTAAAGGCAATGAGTTTATGGACTTGTGCTCATGCACTTTGACGCAAGGCGCAGGGACTAGGTGGGGCGCGTATATACACTGCCGCTCAAAATTAGCGGGTCACTTTTTGTAACCGGTATAATTTCTAAGTTTTTCGAGCTAGGGAGCTGAGATTTGGCAGGGAGATGCATCCATCCTTCGTCTCGAGGCTCACGAAGTGCGAAATCTGTGCTCCATCCCTTACGAGCGTCGCAACCCCTCAAGTGGCCGAGGGTAGAAAAAACGATCTAAACAGGTCTGATTTTGTCACTTAAAGTGCCCGGATTGTCATGATTTTTGGTACACCGACTCAATTTTGTGCCCTCTTTCGAACGGTGCATGCGAAATCGCGATCGGAAAAAACCACCCCCTTCCACATTCACCCCCACCCCCACAGAGGGGTGAGTTTTGGGGTTGGTCGTTCACAGCGGAAAATCATGTGTGGACACCACCTGTACACGGTCCTTTTTGCTTTTTTCGAATCGGACCACCCCCGGCCAAACTATCCCTTCGAACGTCCAACCCCTTTTCGAAAATCAGCCATTTTTGACCCTTAGGGGTGAAGTTCGGGCATGCAAATTTCAGGGGAGGTTTCTGTAGTCATCCCAAGCACGCCCATGCAGTGAAATCCGGTGCCCACATCTTCAACCCCTTCCGAGGGGGTGGCCAACCCCGGGCACCCCTGCATCCCCTCAGAAGGGGGTGAAGGGTGGGGACCAAGCGGACCTGTTAAAGGGAAGCCTAAAGCAGCTTCCGTCAAAATTTCGTGTAGATCGGACCACCCGTTCACTCTCCAGAGCCGAAAAGCCATCAATTCTCTCTAAACCCACCCCTAAGTTCAACCCTCTGTAAAAAAAAACTGAGTAGGGGTAGCGACCAAACCCGTAGTGTCCCAGCTCGGCTCAACCTTTAGCTTGAAGGCCCTTAACTCCCTACGCGCTGCGGCGTCGCGCGCATCCGTGAGAGCGATCCGAAAATGGTGCTGCTCTTGGGCTGCAGCCGGTCCACCTGGCCGAGCCGGCACCTAGCGTGCGTCGGTGAACGAGTCACGTTCAAACGGGACACCCCTGGTATGCTCTTGCGCACGGGAGTGCAGTCGGAGCGCCGATCCGCATCTCAGCCGAAACGCGAGGAGCCGATCGCACTTGGTAGGTTGCCTGCCTCCCAGGCTCGCCCGCGTGGACCGGCTGCAGCATGCAAGAGCAGCACCATTTTCGGATCACTCTCAAGGACGCGCGCGACGCCGCAGCGCGTAGGGAGTTAGGGGGCTTCAAGCTGAAGGTTGAGCCGAGCTGGGACACTTCGAATTTGGTCGCTACCCCTACTCAGTTTTTTTTTACAGAGGGTTGAACTTAGGGGTGGGTTTAGAGAGAATTGATGGCTTTTCTGCTCTGGAGAGTGAACGGGTGGTCCGATCTGCACGAAATTTTGACGGAAGCTGCTTTAGGCTTCCCTTTAACAGGTCCGCTTGGTCCCCACCCTTCACCCCCTTCTGAGGTGCAGAGTGCCAGGGGTGGCCACCCCCTCGGAAGGGGTTGAAGATGTGGGCACCGGATTTCACTGCATGGGCGTGCTTGGGATGACTACAGAAACCTCCCCTGAAATTTGCATGCCCGAACTTCACTAAGGGTCAAAATGGCTGATTTTCGAAAGGGTTGGACGTTCGAAGGGGTAGTTTGGCCGGGGGTGGTCCGATTCGAAAAAAACAAAAAGGACCGTGTACAGGTGGTGTCCACACATGATTTTCCGCTGTGAACGACCAACCCCAAAACTCACCCCTCTGTGGGGGTGGGGGTGAATGTGGAAGGGGGTGGTTTTTCCGATCGCGATTTCCGCATTCACCGTTCGAAGAGCGCACAAAATTGAGTCGGTGTACCAAAAATCATGACAATCCGGGCACTTTAAGTGACAAAATCAGACCTGTTTAGATCGTTTTTTCTACCCTCGGCCACTTGAGGGGTTGCGACGCTCGTAAGGGATGGAGCACAGATTTCGCACTTCGTGAGCCTCGAGACGAAGGATGGATGCATCTCCCTGCCAAATCTCAGACCCTAGCTCGAAAAACTTAGAAATTATACCGGTTACAAAAAGTGACCCGCTAATTTTGAGCGGCAGTGTATATGCAAAAGCAGGGCCTACAAGACGGGCGCGCCCGGCCGGGCCCGCACAATGGAGCAGTACAGACGACGGGGCGGGGCGGGGCGGGGTGGGGCGGCTGCGTGAAAACATTAATCATCTACCTGCACTGGCCCGTCGTCCTGTTCCGACCGCCCCGCGGAGCGGCCGGGCCGGGCCGTCTGGGAATCTCTCCCCCCGCACTCCGCTCGCCCCGCCCCGCCCCGCCCCGCCCCGCCCGCAGGAAAGGGTGCGCGGTCCCGTCCCGTCCCGGCGGGGGCGGGCGCGGCTAGGTGCAAGTCAGCGTCGCGGAGGGGCCGGCGGGGCCGGCGGGGAGCCCTGACAAAAAGCACCGCCCCGTCTCGCCCACGCAACAATACGCGGTTTGGAGACGCGTACGAGGCTGCTGGCTGGGTATGGATGCACCGCTGCACCGGCCCTTACTGCGGCCTCCTCAAAGGCTCGGCCCGGGCCGGGACTGTCGCCGCCGCCGCCGTGGAGAACACCCCCTCCGTCCCGTTAGGGGGCGGCGGGGCGCAGAGGGGAGGGCGTGCTGCAAAGTGGCTTACTAACGCGGACCGAACGCACTTCCGCCCCGCCCCGCGCTGCGCCGCGCTGCGTCCGGTACGTGCTGGTGCTCGCGGCCGCGCGTCTGGGCAGGGCTGGGCTGGGCTGGGCTACCCGACCGGCTGACTGCGCTCGCGCCGAGGGGTACATCACTCCGATTTTGAGCGTACACACCGACTTTGGTGCGTTAAATATTTATTGATTTTAGTTTGACATTTTTGCCGTTTACACGAGAAAGGGAAGGCCCAAGCGCGGTCAGTTGGCAAAGAGAGATAGAGGGACAGACTTCCCCCTGTGAGGAGACGTAGTATACGCTGTGTGTGTGTTTGTGTTGCGTGACCTGGGCCCGATCATCAGTTCGTAATTGTGTTATTGACGGCGTGGTGAGTGGGCGGGGCGAGGCGGGGCGGGGCGTACAGCGAGAGGGGAGACATCACCACCACCCGGACTTTTTAAAACAAAGCACAAAACCAATACTTCTGCACTATAATGACGAATTAGGTAGCCAAAAAAATATAAACAGTATTAGGATATTTGTCACTAGTAACAATACCATTTTCGTCAGTATTTTAGCCTATTCTTGTCCGCACCGCACGCCCGGCTCGGCCGCTGGCCATTAGATCAGCGCCGTGCCTTGTCGCCTGTCGCGCGCCCGTCAGCACGTGACGGGGCGGGGCGGGGCGGACCAGGACGTCCACGTCAGGGCGGGCCGCTTCAGGAAATCACCAAAACCCAAATACTATGTATGGAAGTAGTTAGGAAAAAGGGCCGAGCCGCGCCGGGCCGGGCCGCACTGCGCGTGCGTTATTTCCCTTTGTCTTTCTCGTCTGACACGCTTTGGCGGGGCGCGGCTGCCCTTGCCCGCCCGGCCTTCCCTCCCCTGTGCGACAGGACAGAGTCGGCTCCGGGCCGGACCCCGCCCCGCCACGCCCCGCACGCCTCCCTTACACCCGCATGTCAGCCAGTGCCATTTCATGATATTTTATTGTGTCCTTTCAGGGGTGAAAATAAAACTGGGCGTGCCTGCTGCTGCTAGTTATTAGTGCAAACGAACGGAAACAGGCATCCCCTCCTCGCCTCACTCGCTCGCTTCCCCCCCTTCCCCCTCTTTCTCTCTCCCTTCCTCACTCAATTTCTGGCCGTGGATTATCTCTGCCCTCACCGTTTTCGCCCGGCCCGGCCAGAAGTAGTTTCCACAAATGATGAGGCCATACTTATCTCTTTCGCCCGCTCGCAGAAATTGCTGTAATTCTGCGAGCGCTCCCGCAGGGTACGAATTGATGTCGGGAAGGGGGAGAGCGGAGCGGAGCGCGGGTGTGTGGGAAACTCTCTCGTCCCTGCGGAGCGTAGCGTAGCGGAAGTGGTACTTTGGGGAGTCAACCCGTCTTTCGCGCAGACAAGGGACCCAGTCGATATTCTGACCGTTTGCTTATATTCAGCAGGTCTGGTAACGACCGCGGAGTTTATTTCGGGTGGTTTGTTACTCTGCACCACCATCCGCGCTTTTTCCCTATCTAAATCTCATCAAATGATAAATGAAAAGGCTGCTTCTTTTCCGCCTAGCCACTCATGTCAACCCTACAGGTGACAAGTAAAAACTAAGTAAGCGAAAAAATGTATATTCAAAGGGTTCTCGCGCGCGGCGCAGGCCGTCGCAGTGCTAGGTCAGGCAGGCCTACCTCCAGGCCCTCCCTGCCCTTGCTACCTGCAGGGTAGGGTACTACCCGCCTAGCTCGACTCGGCACGCCTCGGCAGTCTGGCGCAACGCTCCGCCACGCCGCAGACACCCCCCCCCCCCCCCCCCCCGGGCGGCCCGGCCAGCTCCCCTGGGCCCGCCCCTGCGCTGCGCTGCGCCCAAAGTCTGGCCCTGGCCCTGCCCTACGCGCACCGCCAAGGTCGCACTGTTTTGACTGCAACCAAAAGGGATAAAAATGCAGCTCGGTTCTATTCGGCTTGGACGGCTCGGCTGGGGCCCTTTGGCTGGGGCCCTTTGGGCTGCTCGGCCTGGCCCCGGCCCGGCCCGGCCTCGGCTGGGGGCTGCATGTGCAGGTGGGGCGGGGCGGGGCGGGGGGTAGAGCGCGAGGCTGCCAGTCGGAGTGATGCGTAATAGCTGCAGTGTGTGCAGTGAGGGGCGGGTGGGGCCAAGCTCTGTTCTCACGGGGTGCGACGCAACGCTGTGCTATCTGTATGGCGTATCGCAGAGGGAAAAGGATTTAACGACGTGCCGACGAATCGAAGCGATAGGATAGGATAGGCCAAGAGGGCTAAGGGCCTGACAGAGCCGCCGGGGGGAGGGGGGGGGGGGGTACAGCATGTCACTGGTATCTGATTTTGCCCTCCTCCTTCATTTCCGGCGCAGAGGCGCGGCGAGGAGACAGGCGTGCGGACCTCGACCACTCATTAGCCGCTCATCTCTCTCTCTCTCTCTCTCTCTCTCTCTCTCTCTCTCTCTCTCTCTCTCTCTCTCTCTCTCTCTCTCTCTCTCTCTCTCTCTCTCGATCACGCTCCTCCAGCATCATAAATTCTGAAGCGGCACAGGAATCGTGCGTGAAACGAAAAAGCAGCACGGGTCCGAATGAAAGTCGCACTTTCGCTTTCCTTCCCTTAGGTTTGCGAACCTGTCGATTGAAGTATGTTTTGATTTATGAGGCCCACGGAGGTCCCTCCGAGCCGAACCCAGCCCAGGCCAGCCTCTCTGAACCAACACTGTCATCCCCCTGCGAGCTCTGGACCAAGGCAACAAGTGATTCTCCCCTCCCTCCCGGTGGGGCGCGGCGGGGCGCGGCGGGGACCTGTTGCAGTCCGTCTGTCTGGTTGCACGTCTAGACCCTGTCTGGCACGGGCAGACGGACGGGCCCGGACGGGACGGGACGGGGCCCCGGAGCCTTATCGCCAGTGCATTTTCGCCTCGTCTTTTTTATTTCTGTCTGGTTTGATCTCCACATGCCTGAGGAGGGGGACTCGCCCCTATACGCCTATAGATGTGTCACGCCCAACCCTTGCTGGGCTGCTGGGCCCGGGCGGGGCGGCCCGAGGGGCGAAACGGCGAGAATGGAGACGGCGACTAATCACCAACATAAACCCGCAGGCCGTCCGATATGGAGGAGAAACAAATTACTTTTGTTGTGGGTATTTTATGGATACTGACCAAACCGAAAATCAAAATTCCCTTTCTCGGCGCGTTTCCGTAGACACGCGTTCCTTATTCCGCACTTGTTGGAGTGGAGGCCGGAGGAATCCCGAGGACAAACAAGGTCTCGTCCTCGTCCTGTCCACCATCCTTCCTTCCCTCACCACCGGCCAGCCTGGAGTGTGAAATTCCTGCCCCAGCTCGTGTTTGTTCGAACGCGCCACTCCGGTCCCTACCCCACCCTGCGGGCTTATCTGGGACCCCTCTGCCGTCTAGGTCTGGGGGCAGAGAGGCAGACAGGTTAGCGACCAGAGGACTGGCAGACGACAGACACCTTGACCCGTGACCTTACAATTACCGTCCAGACCCGCCGCCGAGCTCTAGAAAATGTCATGGTTTTTACACGCAATCGCAATCTAGCAGTGCAAAGGTTGCACTAACAGAGGAGATTTCTCCGTACACCGCCCTTTACGCGGAAAACCCTTTCCTTTCTTTTGTAAATCCTGAGAAGGAGTGCCACCACCGCACCGGGGGTTGGCAGTACTTACGCCCCGGAACAGGAATCCCAACTCCCGGCCGCGCTGGCCCCGGCAATCCGTCTCGCCTGACTGACGGGACAGGGTCCGCAGGACGACTCGACCCGGTCTGGACTTGGCATTATGGGGCGAACTGAGCGGAGCGGTGTCTGAATACGCCTGCCTGCTAGGCAACCTCAACACACTCGTGTGGGAGGGTTGCCTAAGCTGACAGGCTCACAGCACACTGCAGGCCTGCTCTGTTCTGCGTTGCCCATGACACCAGCGTGCAACGCCCCTCTCGGGCAGAGACCATCTCTCACCACTCCAGGCCGTATGCACCGCTATCTCAGTGCACAGGGAGACAGTTCTGCAGCATGTCGCTGACAGTTGTGCCTCCCGCCCCTCCCCTCTAAAAAGAGCCCGGCCGAGGTTGGCAGGCGAGGGCAAGGCAGGGCGACGCTTTGGTTTCTTCTTTTTTCCCCGTCCCTACGAGGTTTCTCTGCGCGCCCGCCAGCCACACTCTAGTAGTGTATCCGCCGCCCGCGACGCCGCGCCGCGCCGGGCGCTGCCGCCGGCTGGGGCTCAGCCCCATCCCCATATGCAGGCGGGCAGGCTCCCCCGGCGCGGCCTGGCTCCAGGAGTTCATTGCCCTGACGCGGTGCTGGTGCAGGTGGACAGGGCAGGGTCGTAAAAGCGCAGGGAGGCAGCGGCGGGGATCTCTTCCCAGGCTCAGGGCTCATCCCCGGCGCGGCGGGACCGGGCGGGGAGGAGGGGGGAGCGCCTTGTAGTCGATAGTTTTTCGATCCTGCAGGTGTCCGCCGCGCCGGCCGGGCCGGGATGCGCCCCTCGCCTCGCCTGTAGGGAGGGTCTCATGTAGGGACGGGACGGGGCCCTTCCAGATCATTGCCATTTTACTGCGCCGGGGAAGGGAAGGAAAGGACCCCGCCGTGTCACAGCGCAGAGGACATCGTCGTCGTCGTCGGGGCTTTGCTATAAAACGCGGTCGTCAACTGTCACTACCTGGGCCTGGTCCGCCACAATGCCGCGATAACTTATGATGCCCCTCCCGCGCCGTCGGTATTTCGCCAGGCTTCCCGGAGCACGATGGGATGGAGCTTGGCTGCGTCGCTGACCTCTAGCACTACCGCCCTGCTGTAGGGAATAACTGAACATCTGTGTACAGTACCGCAGCTCATCAGCAGTTCGTTTCGCTCCCGCCCACCCCGGAGGGCCCCGCCCCGCCCTCTACTGGGCGGAGCGGTGGTCGGTATGGTCCAGCCCCCTAATGGTTTCTCGCGATAAGCCATCAGACGTAACTACAGCCACCCTCACTAGAAAACTGTCCGATCCGATGAAATGCATTATTCTTCTAGAAAGGCCCCGCTCATCTTCTTGCACACACTACACACACATCGCGCAACGTTTAATTGTTTTCCATTACAAAGCTGCATCATGACTAATAATTGATTTACGTCCCATGTACGCATCTCCGCTCGCAATCAAAGACACGACGAGTGCGTCGGGCGCGCCACACCTGGTGCGCCTCCCTCCCCCGCCGCGCCCCGCCCCGCCCCGCCCCGCCCCGTCACCCCTTCACGGACCATTTGTCTAGCACAACACACGTCCGCAACCCTTTTGGCCCCGCCAGCGCCCCGCACCGCTGCCGGCACACAGCATATGTCGGGCGCAAAGCATTTGCCTTTGGCCTAGATTTCGCCCAGGAAAAAGGGTTAGGCGAGGCGGCTCTGTTGTTTTCTCCTCTTCTTTATTTTTTTATCATTATTGTTTTCGTTATTCGTCATCGCTGCGTGGGCCCGGCCCGGCTCGGCGGCGGGAGGAGCAGACATGTGTTTGCCGTATGATAATAGAGAATAGATTACTGGGCATGGCAGGACGGGGCGGCTGGCGAGTTTTTAATATGCCAGGCCGACCGGGCCGCGCCGCGCCTCAGTTTGCTCGCCCGGGCCGAGCCAAGCCGCCTGTTTGACCTCGCGGTGCGGAACGCGTAGCGTAGCGTGCGGCCCGAATTCCAATCATCAATACTTGAGAATCGCGATGTTCCGTTCCGCGCAGCGCACCGCCAACTTTACCTCGTCCCCGGCACGCTTCCGCATCGACCGCGTCGCGTCAAGTCAGGCGTTACGACAAATGTGGCGCGTGTGAGCACAGTGTGGGCACGCCGAGAGTGCTCCCCGGGGGTGGGGGTGTGGGGAGGGGGCGGCCTATGCAGATGGCGCACGGAGCACCTGGACTGAACCCTTTCTGCTTCGCCCGGCGACCCGCTCGGTCCCCGTGATGGGCTTTTCGGCTCAAAAATATAACCAGAATGGAGACGATGCGGGTTACAAAATGCAGTCTGCTGCGGTAGGGGGGGGGGATGGGGGGGGGGTCCTCCACTCCACATCACGTCACAAAAGCAATGGCCCGCCGATGCCGCCGCTCTCTGCGGTAACACCGCCGCACGACCAGGGGCAGGTGCAAGCGCAGTGCAGCGCAGCGTGCCTGAGTATGTGTGTTTTTGTGTTCGCTTCAAGGCTTAAAACACGAACCCGGTCGCGCAGGGTGAATAGGCCCAAGTATTGCGGGTGCGGGTATCCGCCTATACCCCTGTGGGTAGGCAGCCCGCAACAGAAGGCGGGTACGCCCTGCCGGCACCCTCGCCTCGCCTCTCCTCGCTCAGCCCGCCAAAACAGGCCAACGGCTAGAGATACCCGAGCCGGCCGGGCCGGGCGCAGACGGGCGAGGGGTGAGGGGGGACGGGACGGGGAGGTGGAGACCACCCCGAGTCTAGCCGGCCGGCGGAAGGTGGTGGGGGGTTACACCTGACGCGCCTCTTTGCAACCCTTTGGGCCCAGCCCAGCGCAGCCGAGGGACGGTCCGACGAGCAGGTTGTTCGGCCAAACTACACGGCCCCGCCCCGCCCCGCCCCGCCCCGATCTCCAAGCCTAGCCCCCGACCTGCAACCTGCTGGCCCGGTCGGCTCGCCCCGCCCTCACACAGACACACCCACACCCTCACACACGCGCACAACCCTTTGCAGTCGGGGGCGGGCCGGGGACTGTCGGTTACTGGGGCACTGGGGTAGTATCCGCAAGTTATTATCTTTCGGGAAAATTATTACATTGAAACGCGGGATTCGGGTTTGTTTTCTCTTCTCCATTTTTATTATCACTCATGCCAGTAGCAATGGTAGAGGAGCTCCTGTTAACTATGCAAACGAATCGAACCGAATAAGACACGTGTATATTTTTCTTTTGCGCAAACTGCAGGCTTTGGTAAAATTAAGGTGAACATAATTAAAAATCGTTCTTCTCGAGATACGTCTCATAATTGGAGCAGCAGGCCATGACGGTGGAGCCTCCCTTCCCTCCCATTTTGACTCGAACCCCTTTTTCCGCGCGCCCTTTCAATATGTAGGTCGAATCGAATATATATAAAAATGTGTCGGAGCGATGCGGGGCGCGCGCCCCTGCGCTGCGCCTCCTGCCCCGTCCATCTGCTGGCCTGGCCCCTTGCCTTCCTCCCGCGAGGTGAGGTGAGAAGTGTGATTCGGGCTCAGATCCGCCAGATGGCGCGACGCGGCGCGTCATCATTTCCTGGAGGCCGTGGATAATGTTTATCTTTTGGGCCGGGCCGGGCCGGGCACGCCATGCGGTGGAATGACACAAGTGGGTCAGGTCCCGTCCCGTCTCGTCCCGGTGCAACCCTTTGCACATCTGTTGCAGCCCTTCCCCTGTACCGTTGGCTCGCGTTGCGGAGCCACTGGAGGAAAATAAAAACTCTGAAAATGTGGGAGAAAAAACCGAGACTGGAACTGAGTGACGGCATGTCGGTCCTGCTATCGGTTTGCACACGAACTGAAAATTTGGCTCGGTGGAGTCTGCAAGCTGACTCTAGAGAGTCTCTAGAATGTCGCTTGGGGGTATCTGTAAGATCCAGCCGCGTGAGACGGGTCGTCCTGTTCGGGCTGCAGTGCCCTTGAAAAGGCCCTTGAGAGTTCTGGCTGATGGCGGGGCCTGGCCGGGTCCATTAGGAGAGACCTGTTGGACTCACGGCCCGGGCTGTTGTGCAAGACCAGGGCGGGAGAGAGAGAGGCGGTGGAGGGCAGGAACACGGGAGGGAGAGCGAGAGAGAGAGGAGGGAGGGAGGCGCGGGCTGCAGCGCTCTCTACGCGGAGCGCCGCCGAAGCTCTACGGAGGGGGTACAAGGGCCTAAGCCAGAGTTCAGTGATCCCCAGATTCGGCCGTGAAGACAGAAAGAGAGGGAGGAGGGGAGGAAGAGAGGAGGTAGAAAAAGAACATAAAAAGCCTGCCAGGCAACCCTACTGCGTCCACTACCACGCAGAA
Source organism: Frankliniella intonsa (assembly GCA_033675135.1). Taxonomy (NCBI): domain Eukaryota; kingdom Metazoa; phylum Arthropoda; class Insecta; order Thysanoptera; family Thripidae; genus Frankliniella; species Frankliniella intonsa. Next base: position 8,223,796 of record CM066249.1, on the reverse strand, counting down.
AGAATAAAAAAGAGGCAAACAACACAGCTCATCGGGAGAAGGGGGAGGAGCAGTGGAAAAAGAAGAAAGGTAAGGCGGAGGAGAATAGGGAAATAGGGAGAGGCCGGTCCCGGGTGTGCCTGGCCTAGGCTCAGGGCCGGCGGCGTGGCCCGGCTCGGCCCGGTGTGCCCACGCTGCCACGCTGCGTTGCCAGCCGTTCTGCCCGGGTACCGGCGGGTACCGGCGCGGCGGGTAGGCAGGTAGGCCAGCCCACCCGACCGGCTTGTCGCTCGTTTTAGGCCCCTCCTGGCGGCGGCCAAAACTCCCCGCCGCCTGCTTCACTGAAAAGGAAACCGATATCCAATCTCATCTCGCGTTGTCAACCGAAGTACACCTGACGGCATAGAGCGGATTATAAAAAAGTTGTGGTCTTCCCTGCTCTGTTCCGTGTTAGTTCCTCATAGAAAAATAAAACAGAGGTGAGCCGAAAAAGTCACACGACGCGGAATGGAATGAAAAAAAATCGAGGGGTGTTCGATCAGAGCGCAAGAAACCAGGAAGCGTACCTTCACCTTAATGTATGCGCAGCAGCAGGCGCCATGCAGCCGGGGCGGGGCGGGGTGGGGCGGGGCGGGGCATGAGGGTGAATGTAATCAGTGAGAGGGTAAAGTCAGCCCCGGGGTCCCATACCAGCATCACTTCCTGGAGGTGTGTGTGCCCCCGCCCCTCTCCCGCCCGGAAGATGCGCGCAGCAGCCAGCCAACCACCCTCTCCTGGTCAACGCCCCGCTCCACCCGCCCCGCCCCGCCCCACCCCGCCACGCCTCACCAAGCCAGCCAGACTATTCTCACGGCCGGGCCGGGCAGACTGCAGCGCAGGCGGGGGAGTGGGGAGGGGGGGGGTACAAGATGCACAAGAAATGATTTGATGAGGATGATTGCACTCGGAGCGGAGGCCTGGCCCAGCCCGGCCCGGGCCAAAAGGGTTGGGGGCGGCCCTTGGCCCTCGGGGCCTGCAGGGCTGCACGCCGCACCTGGAGACAAAGGGTGAGGGGTGGGGGGAGCGGACTCCGCCGCTAAATGAAAGTGAAAAATTGCAGCACGGGCAGAGATAGAACAACAAGTGTGTGGCGTACCTGTGCCTGCACGATGATGGTAGCGGCGATCAAGTTGACTGGAAACCTTAGTGAGAGATAGGACTCCCTGGAGACGCAAATTCAATTTTCCAGTGCGTTTCCAGGTATCTCAGCCCACTGTGCGGGGGCGCGGGCGCGATCTCTTCACACCCACACCGACATTTCCACGGGTCTTATCCCCCCCCCCCCCCGGGCCCCTCTCCTGATCCGTCTGGACGTTGCGACTAACCCCCTCCCCGCCTCCTCACCCCCTCCCCTAGTGAAGATGACTCGTTGAGTCGTAATCCTAGCCGGCGAGCGGGGGAGGGAGGGAGGGGGTAGGTTGTGGGGGGGGGGGGCACAGCCGCGTCAGGGGCAGATGCATGCAGGAGGGAGCCAAAGGGTTGAGACGGTTCCCTGCTGCTCGCCTAGGCTGTGGGAACGGCGTATGCAAGCGGGGGAGGGGAGGGGTGGTGAGGCACCTGCTGGCTGCAGGGCCCGCCAGGCACCGCCAGGGCTGCACTACAACCACGACCAACGACTCTTTTCTTATTATATTCGTTCGCCGCGCCGCCGCCCCATGCCAGAGGGGGGCTGCCGCCCCCCACCGCCCCGCCGCCGGCTCCAGGGAGCTGCAGGAGGGCGGCTCAGATTCGAGCGCTTTTTTACGACGTGCCTCAAATTTTACTACCTTTCTCCCACATTTAAAGATACGCCAGTGTGTCTGTGTGTAGCATTTATGGTCCCCGACCTAGCTGCCCCGCCGTGTAGGAGGCGGGGGCGGGTCGATATCCAGCGTGTTCAGAGATACGCGGCGGGATAACGAAATTTGACGACTGTCCTGTCAAATTTGAAGAGCGCCGTTTTCACGGTAGCGGAGGCGAGTTATTGCGCCGCCAAGACGATGCAACATTCAAACTGGGAACGACTCTGAGGGTCGAGTGCTTTATATCTCATCCGTGTGGATGTGTGGTCGCCGCGCGGTCCGCCCTTTTTGTCATATTTTACAGATGTTAGAATCTGGCAGCCCTCTGAGAAAATTATTCGGGCTCGGGTTATCAAAGTAAACGGCTTTGCAGCGTTACGAGGAAACGTTGCGTGCGTGTGTGTGCGCGCGCGCGCGGGCCTGCGTGTGTGAGTGTGTCTATGAGTGTAAGGGCGCATTAAGATAGGCCCCTGCACTGCTATCACTGGCGCGGCCGAGGCGGCTGGCCCGTCTAACATCTGTCTATTTCCAGAAAAAAACTTTTCATTTGGCCCCTTTTTTTCTGCTGGTAATTGTCACTACCCTCGGGCGAGGCGAGGCGAGCAGTGAGGCTACATAAGAGGAGCACAGACTTCCTCGCAGTTCAATTCCCATGATCCTCTCCTTCCTTACTCGGCGCACCGATTCGGACGCAGGTGTTTTCGACCTCATCAACAGGTGTGCTTGAACAGTTTTATCCCCCTCCCCGCCAGGCATTCTCTCCCCATGTGGGGTTTTCTCTAGAATTTCGTGCATTTCTGTGTGTCCTTTCCCTAAATAATAAAACGCGCCCCGGCGCGGCGGCTGTGTGCTGGGGGCAGGGATAGGTCCTCGCTGTTGACACGCTGATAAGGCGTGGCGCGGCGTGGCGCGTCGCGCAGGGCAGGGAACGTCTGCCAGAGCTGCCCCTGCGAGAGCCCCGAGCTGTCAAAGTCCCCGATACACGCACTTCCGCAGCACGGGAGGCGCCGAGACACCCCGCCCCTCCCCGCCACGGTCTTTGATTTCCGGGATGGCTTTCTGGCCGCGTGAGGGGAAAGGGGAGGAGGATATTCGTACGCAGGCCGACTCGACTGTTATTTCTTCAGCTCTCTCCCCTCTCTTTGGTCAACACTGCAGCCGCCAGGTGGCGCGCTGCGCTGTAGCGGCTGGAGAGCCCCGGTGACCGGATAGCTCATCGGCAAACACGTTGTGTGAGGAACAGGAAGTAAGTCTCTGTCGTGTGAGTCAACTTTGACCCTTTGGTACTGTTTCAGATGGTGACCGGCCGGAGATGCGTCGGGGGCGGATCGGTGTGGAGCGGCGCTTTCAGGTGAGCGGCGTCGCGTTGTGTGGGAGCTGGGCGCGCGTAGGGCCGGGCGGGGAGCGAGGGAGGGTCCAGGAGGGTGACCCGACCCGACCGGGTCTGGTTTGGTCTGGGCAGGAGCTATGTAGCAGCAGTGCCTCCAGGAACGAGTTTCCCGAACGGGACAGTCGACGTGGCCGCGCCGCCGGGCCGGGCCGGGTCGGGACGGGCGGGGCGCTACAAGATACCCGAGGGCCGCGTCCGCGTCGACCGATTAGGTGGCGGCCAGGAGCGGCGCGGCGCGGCGCGCGGCTCACGGTGGCTTTCCACTCCTCGGGCCGGCCCCGCCCCCCGCCCCGCCCCGCCCCGCCGGTGTTGCCTCGGCCCGCGTTCAGAGAGGTCGGGACTGCAGGCGGCTCTCTAGAGAGACGGCACCAAATTACTGGACTCGTAGTCTGGCAGCGGCAGCACGGGACGCAAAGTTGTTTCCGAGCGTTTGCGACGAGGCGAGCGGTAGTGGCCGAGTCACCAACCGTGCTGCAGGGCTGGCGAGGTCAGGGTTAGGCAGCGCGCCCATCACGCGTCCAGGAGGGTTGCCTACCCCGCGGGCGTTGGGGCCTCTTCTGCTGCCCGGCTGTAAATGATGCAGCCGTACTAACGAGAAATATGCGACTTGCAGTGGAGGAGCAACCATATATTTCCCACACGTCTTTTCGCCGATTGGGTTTCATCATTTCCATGGACCACTTCAGTGGCGCCATCGAAGGAAAGTTGGGCAGATACAAGATGCAAATGTTGGCGCGGAGTGATCTGGAGCCGGCTGGCCGGCCCGGACCGGCCGTGCTCGAGGTAATGCAGCCCTGCCCCGCGGTGCACCAGCAGCGCGGCGGGCACGGGGGAGGAATGCACTGGTCCGAGCCGCCCGGGACAGGACACGACGACAATAGCGGAATTCATAAATCCGCTGTCTAAAATAGGACATAGGAATCCCCTGTGTGCCGCGCGAGCTGGGCGAGGCTCGTCGCTCCCTCCCTCTCTCTAGTCTAGTCCCTCTTCTAGCCCTTCCCTTCGCGCGAGGCTGGCGAGGGCGGCGGGGCAGGGCGGGCGCGTCACCGCGGGCGGAGCGGCTCCGCGACGCGACGCGCCGCGCCGTCCGGAAGTTGGCCATTACTCCCCGAACGGATGACGCCTCGCCCCGCCTCGCCCCGCCCCGCCTCGCCGCCGCAGCCCCGCGCTGCGCTGCGATCGCCGCGGTACGGGACGGACCTGTCCGCTCGCTCCGCGTCCCGTCCCGACCGCCTCGGCCGGAGTCGCGTCGCGTCGCGTCTGTCTGTATTGACGACGATCGTCGCTCGCTACCCCTCATTAACATGAATAACCATTTGACGTCGCGGGGCGGGGCGGGGCGGGGCGGGGCGCAGGAGGACCGGAAGGGCTGGGCCCGGCCCTGCACGAACCGGCGGAACAACAGCGCTTATGCGCGGGGCGGGGCGGGTGGAGACGGGAAGGGGACGCCACGGGGCGCAAGGTTTGGCTCCGACCGGCGGCGCGGTGTTTCTGAAAATCTCGTGTCTGTCCAGACGTGACGGAATGTTTGGCCTCGGACAACACAGTCTGGCTGCCACGAGTACGCACGCGTGTGTGTGTGTGTGTACCTGGTGTAGGACATGCTCCTAACAAGAACCAAGTTCCGGTCTCCGCTTCGTTTACGCCTGGCCCTATAGGAGGAGGTTCGCTCCCGATGGCTCGCTGCCGAAAACTTTTCCCTCCTGGTAGCGAGTAGCTTGCGCCCTGACGTGGGTCTCTGCTAGCGGCGTGGCGCGGCGCGGCCCGGCGGCTGTGTCGGAGAAGGTCTGGAAAGTCTTCGGCCTTCGGACAGCCACTCAGCCTCCAGGTCCAGTCCGTGCCGGCGGGGCGGGGCGGGGTGTGGGCTGGGCTGGCCAAGGATAGGGATGGGGTCCTGCTCATTTAAATACCTAGCCAGCAGCGATTTCCTAATTAAACTGCCGCCTCGGCTCAAACGAGTAGGGCCCCGCCAGCCCTGGGCCCGGAAGTCAGACAGCGCCAGGAGCCCTGGGTAGGGAAGGAGGGTAGGGTAGGGCAGGGCAGACCGGGCGGGTAGGTGTAAATTGCAGGTGGAATTGGTATCGGCTGTGAGCGTCGCACACCAAAGCACACAGACAACCCATACAAAACACACTCACACACACACACACATCCTAAAAATGCGTCCCCCTCGCGACACAGGAAACAAAATATGTTCTGAAGTAACGTCTCCACGTGAGTCACCGCGTCTAGTCTAGACGGCTATTGGGAGGGTGACTCGCTGTATTCTCCGACCTCCACAAGAGCGCATAACCACACACACACACACTCACACACACAGAGACGAACAGACACCCTGCAGGTAGAGGTGCGGACCACCTCGGAGGGACACATCGTTAAAGTACCAACCTGTTTGGGAGGGATTGGGGGGGGGGGGAGAGTCCAGTACATGGCACATCCCTAACGACGCGACATCACATCGCGCGAGGGGGGAAGGAGAGGGAGGCGGAAGCCCTCTGTCTCCTGGCAGCACTGCCACGGCTGTACCCAGACGCGTACCCGTCGGAACACTCGCGCCCCGCCCCGCCACGCCCCACTACTCTTAACTCTTCTAGGCCCCCGGGAGGGCCACGCCGTGTTTCTTCGCCGACAACCCGAATGCAGTTGTGTGAGAGGAGAGGATGGAGGAGGAGGAGGAGGAGCGTGGATGAAGAGTAGAGAAGGCGAAGCCGCAGAGAACGCTGAACAGAAGGGGAAAAAGAGAGAGGGGCGCAGAGAATGGTGGGGTGGGGGCAGTGCAGCCTGTTTATATGCAGCGTGCCAGCCTGGTGGGATAGGCTAGGCCCTGGCCCCTGCAGCTAGGCCCTGGCCCTGCCCTGCCGCGTAGGCTGGGCTAGGATAGGGGTTATTGACACGGCAACTGCCCGTCCTTGGAACAGCTTCCAGGCGCGGCCGCCGGGCCTGGGAGCGCCAGCGTCGGCTGCACCGCGCTCAGCGCAGCGCAGCGCTGCACCGGGGAGGGAAGGCACCGCGGAGGGGGAGGGGGGTGAAGGGCAGGGCTGTAGGGGACGCGGCGCGCCGTCCCGACCCGCCCGCCCCGTCCCGTCGCGGAGTTTGGCTGAGGGAGGGGAGGGAAGGGGAAGGGAAGAGCGTGGGCCCTACCCGACGCTATCCCCCTCCCCTCCCCCGCGGAGAGCGTGCACAGCGTGCCGCCGCGCCGCGCTGCGCCGGGGGGAGCTCGCGCTAGACCCGGTCTGATGCCTCGGCTCGGCCCTGAGCCCTCGGCGGCCTAGCCCACAGGGGCGTGCCCGACCGCGGTCAAGGCGCCCCGGTCCAGTCCCGGCCCGACCCGGCCCGGCCCGCCCGGAGGTTACTGCTACGCTGCGGGGCGGGGTGCCTCCGGAGAAATACCCCTATGCCTCCGGCGCCGACGCCGTCGCCGCCCCTTGCAACCCGAGCTGAAATCGGCGATCCGGTGACAAGCCCGTACCGCGCCGGCTCCTGCCCCGGCCGCCGCACACCCACCACCCGTATGCGTAATTTTTCGACCGTCCGCCCGTCCCGTCCCGGCGCATTGAGCTGTGCCCGCATGGGGGCGGGCCGGGCCCGGCCGGGCACGTGACCCTCCATACCGGCGAATCACCGGAGTGACGAGGGAAAGGCACGCCAGGGGCAGCGGAGGGGAGGGCTTAAGGACGGTCCCTCCTCCAGCCCAGCCTGTACTGTGTGTCCGCGCCGCGGCGCCGCTCCGCTTAGACTAGTGCAACCCCGGCGCCCGCCCCCGCCGCGCCCCGCCCCGCCAGCGGCGATGGTTATTTTAAGCCTCCTGATAGCGAACCCCATCCAGCTCTGCGCCGTGGAGAGCGCAGGGCTGCACTCGTGCACATGTGCTCTGCTCTTTTTGAGGGTCGAACGGGGCGGGACGCGCTTTATAAACTTGACGAGACTTTGTTTTTTACCAGATGGTCCCTGCGGCCCCTCTCTACGAGCCTAGAGAAGAAGACGAAACAACTCGTATTTTGTCTATAACTTTTCCCCAATAAGTCGCAAGCGCCATCTATCGGCCGCTCAGGGCTGCGACAGGACAGCGGTAGGGAGGCACTGGATGGATAGGCGAGGCACTCGGCTAGCTCCCTATCGCGACGCGACCAGAGCCAGCCACGTCACGCCGGCGCCATCAGCGGGGCGGGCGGAGGGCGGGGCTAGGCACGCCCGCGGAGGGAACCGTCCCCTGTGAAGTAGGCAGCCTTGAGAGAGAGAGAGACAGAGAGACAGAGAGATGGCAGATCGTGTGTGTATGCGGGCCTGCTCCGGCCGGCCGTAAGGCGCCATTACCCTACCCTTGGGGTACGCGCACACAGTTGCACGTCGTCCCTTCCCTTTTGCTGCTTGCTACCCCTGAGACGGAGGCAACCCTGCGCTCAGCGATGCATCCCCGGTGGCCCGTCCCGGCTCGGCCCGTCCTGCCTTTAGGCCCGCCACGCTGAGCTGCGCCCCCCCCCCTCCCCCGCCTACCACGCCAGCACAGAAACATCGCGTCCCCTCTCGCATTCCTACAGGGCCGGCCAGGCCAGGCGGGGTGGCCCGTGGGGCGGCCAGCACTGACGTATTTTCATATTTTATCTAGCAATAAGCTGTGTGTGTGTGCGTGTGCGTGGCGGAGCGGGCGAGAGAGAGGGAGAGCAGGGGCGTTGTTTGGGAGCGAGAGAGACCGAGCGCTGTCGTACAGCGTTTTATTTATGCAAGTAAAACATCCTCCTGCCAAGCAGCGGGGGAGATAAAGCGAGAAAGAGAGAGAAGGGGCGGGCGGAGGAGGAGGAGGAGAGGAGAAGAGAGGATGTAGTAAGAATGGAATGAGATAGATGAAAAGAGTAAAAAACCTCGGGTGATGGCGCACCTTGGCCCCTCGGCTGCCGCTGCCCTGCCCTGCCCAGCGCGGAGGCGTCCCCCTCCCCTCCGGGGAAGGGTTTAGCCGTGTGGGCGAGGCGAGGCGAGATTGTCGAATCCCGCAGGCTAGACCAGGCGTGGCGCGGCGTGGCGCGGCTAGGGGGCCCGCCCTAAACCAGGTGCCTCCGGCCGTGCAGGTGTTTGGGGCAGGGCGAGGGCGTAGCGCTCGCGGGCCAAGTGAAGGGACCGCGCGGAAATGGCTTGGACACGACTTTCTTACAAGTCGGGCTCAACCTCTCGCAGAGTGTGGTGCTGACGCGATTTCAACCGTGAGGGATGTAAATTTGCATTTTCTAGCCGCGTGGTTTCTGGACGGTCCCCGCCCGGCCGGCCCCTGCGCCCAGCCGCGTGGGCAGAGCTGCGGGGCGGGGCGGCGAGATGCAGCAGGTCTGGCGATGGCGGGGAGGGCCCCCTACCCCTTTAGGCCCCCCGGAGGCCCCCGCCCCGCTCCTCCCCGCCAAGCCACGCCACGCCGCGCCACGCAGTCAGGGTCAGGAAGTACCCCTGCTTGTTCACGTCGAGTGCGTCTCGCCGCAACGGCTCATCGCTCCATCATTCCTGTTCGCTGTGCGCGGCGTGGCGCGGCGTGGCGTCGTCTAGCCTAACTCAGCGGCCATGACCGGGACAACGACGCACTGCTCGCCCGGCCCCGGCCCCGGCCCCACCTCGCTGCACCATCACCGCATCTCTTGGCTTTCTCCGAAATATTTCCAATTCGAATTCTGTCAGGTAGCCTCGGACCGCGTCGGCGAGCTGGTGACAAAATGCCGTGTATTGTCACATTTTTCGCGTCCACAAAAGGGCGAATCAGATTTGACCCTTCCCCGATTGAAGGCGGTGAGGCCGACGTCTTACTCCCTCGCGCACGACCTGGGGCCCCGCCCCGCCCCCAGCAGGCCTTAGCTGCGGCCCGGCCCGGCCCCGCCGCGTGCGTTTTACGATCATCGGCGGGACTCTGCGCCGCTCCGCACTCAAAGACACACAAGGGGCCGCACAAAAGCGCCCTCGCCTCTAGCCCGGCCCGGCCCGGGGGCGAATCACTGCGCTGCCCGGCTGCCCGACCCGGCCTAGGCACCGGCCGTAAAACCTGCGCCAAGGTATTTGCATACGCGGCCTAATGTTGCAACAAACTGGCGTAAAACGAGTCTCGAACGCCGCTGTAAAAAAAATCAACAACACAATGCTCAAATAAAATTTAGGCGCGGGAGGGGAGGAGTTTTATTGTAGCCGCCGCGCCGCGTATCGCGAGCTTATCACGCCCGCTTATCGGCCGAAAAAAGGGTTTTGGGATACCCAAGGGGTGGGGCCGGCCGGGGCCGGGGTGGGGGCTAAAAAAAAAAGGCGTATCGTAAAAGACGCTTTTCGTGTGTGTCTCTCACACGCCTCATGCAGAGGCGACTCGGTTCGAGCTGACGATTTATTTCAGCGTCCAAGTCCAGCCAGCCCCGGTGCACTGGGGATGCACGTTACGTCGTCCGAATTTAGATACACTTTTTCCGGCAACACTGCCGTCAAGCATGAGCGTTTTTCGGGAGGTATACAGAAAGCAGCAAATAATGCATCATGCGTGCGGCGGTAGCCCGCCCGCCCCACCCCGCGCTGGAACATCCTCCCCGCCCCGCCCCGCCCCGTCCACCGCGGTGTACCACGCCCTGCGAGCGGCCGGCTCGGCGGACACGCCCGTGCCGCCCGACTGGCTCCGCTCTGCGCTGCGCTGCCCCGCTCGGGGGGTTGCCTACCCGCAGTGCAGTGTCGCCTCGCCCTCAGCTCCCACAGGGCGGGGCGGGGCGAGGCGTCCTGTCCCGGCGCAGGAGTCGGGGCGGGGCGGGCGATGCGGCGAGGCCTTCCCTCCTTGCGCCTCGACTCACCTCCCGGTCGCGCTCCTGCAGTTGGCGAGGGGCCGACGCGGCCGGGTGGGGCCGGGCAGGGCCAGACAGACACGCCTGGCTGCCCGGCCACACCATGACGGCCATGGCCTTGGCCATCCCGACCCCACCGAAAAGAGCGCATCGCCAGGCCGGGCCAGCAGAGCCCCTGGAGAGGGAAGGGAAGCACCAAGGTGTGACCGCCACCGGGCCGCGCCCGACGGCGAGGAGGACCACCGCCGACGACGAGAGCGGCGCCGCAAAACTTTCCAGAAAGCTAACTCAGCGAACTACTACACAAGAAACCAACCCTCCCGCGCAAGGCTGATATAATATTTTTTTGTACCATTATTGACCTGACGCCTTTTGATAATAATACCTCGCCCCCCACCCCCGTGTAGGCGTACTTAATAGCGTTTCGTTTCATACTTTCAGATAATATTTCCGTGTGACAGCGCGGCGGGGCAGGGCGGGGGCGACCCTGCACGCTGCACGGCCGGGCGCGGCGCGGTGCGTACGCGGTACGGAGGGCGACGGACCAGAACGGGCGCATGCACCGCCGGGGTGGCGCGGCGGGCGCGGCGGCGTTGCACTGCCAAACGCGGCCAGCCGTGCAGCGCCGCCGCGTCGCACCGCACCGCGGCATGGCATGTCTGGGCCTCGCCTCGGCGCAGGGCAGCGCAAGGGGTGTAGCCACCCCGGGCGCAGCGCAGCACCCGCCGGAGGGTGGCGCGCGAAACCTTTGGCACACGCCATACGCTCACGACGCTCACGACCTGTTGCGCCACGCGTGCGCGCGCGTGTGTGTAGTATGTATGTCTGTAAAGGGCAAGGTCGCCGCGGCTCCGAGGAGCAGCGGGTCTGCGAGCGAGGTGAGGCGCGGCGCGGAGATTCGCAACCCCGCGTACAAGGACCCCGGTCGCTTTGTGCTTCTTGTTGCACTTGTGAGGCACCGCCACCGACGACAGCGAGGACTGAGGACGTGACACCTCTGTGAGCGCTGTGCGGAATCAGTCCACCACAGGCCGTGGGCGGGCCGGGGCGGCCGGGCGGTCACGGTGGGTGCGGGCCGCGCCCCGCCGCGCCTAGACACGCGAGGCGAGGCGCGACTGGCTGCTCTAGGCACACAGTGCGTGCGCAGGGCGGGCCGGGCCGGCGCGCCCGTGTTGCCACGTCTCGACACTTAGGAAGACTGCCAAAGTTCAGTCGTTCAACCCATCGAAAGATTTTTGGTCGCGCGTAGAGTAGAACCTACGTTGCTCCTGCTTAAGGCGGAGGAACAACGGGCTTAACTCTCCTTCTCCTCCTATGGGGTGACGGCGCGCGGGCGCGGGCGCTGCACTGCATCCCCACGCGTCTTTTTATAGTTTTCTTCCCTCCCGCGGCTGGCTCCCGCAGCAACCGCGCGCGGCGCGCGCTCGCAAAGAAGGAAAAGGGCGAGGAGCTGCTATTGCTCCCCCCCGCCTCCCCGCGGTTTCCAAAATAACTAGCAGAGGCACGTTGTGTTTCCTGCGAGCCTTCCTGCCCGGCCCGCGGCACCGCCCCGGCACGCACATCGCGGGGTGCTGCACCGTGGCGCCGCGCCGTGCTGCGAGACGACCGCCTCCGACTCCTTCACGTCATGACGGAACTGTAGCCACCCTCGGATGGTTCAGCTCCTTTCAGGTGTCCGAAGGCCGCCCCCCAAAAAGCAAAACAGCCCGTCGTCTCAAACGATTTCAGTTCATGACGGCTGGCTGGCTAGAGTGCATGCCATGGCAACAGCGAGGCCCTGCCCTGCCCTGCCCTGACGCGAGCATCTCGTGGTGTTGGGCGGGTGGGGCCAGGGCGGGCGGCCCTCAGTGCTCGGGAGGCGGCCCCTTTGATGTAGCCCCCCGCCCCTCCCCCCGCGGGGCCCTAGGAGGGCTGCGGCCCGACCCGGCCCGGCGCGCCGCAGCGCTATAGCTTGCTCCTCCAGGGCCGGACCTCCACGGCGCGGACTCGGCCTCGGCACAGCCTCTGCATCAGGTGCGCGTCGAGGCCGCGCCGCGGTGAACCTCCACCCCACTTTTACTTTCCTGCGGCAGTGTAGGTGCGTGAATTTGATTTCATCCCCCGTCTATTTCGATGCCGCTCGTATATAATTGGCATGCAGACAAGAACACACACACACACTCTCTCTTTCTCATACACACACACACACACATACGCTCTCTGCCGCACCTGTGTCGCGCATTTACTAGGCCGCCTATCAATCACCTGCATAAAGCGTTGTTCGCCAGAAAGGGTTGGCGGCCCCGCGCGGCCCCGCGCAGCCTCCCTCCCACGCTCCCCTCCCCGATTCGTCTTGGAGTGAGGTTTTTGATCGTGTTACATAAAGCCGCTGCATGGTGGACAGGACAGGGGCGTGCAGGGGAAAGGGGTATAGAGGGGGCCGGGCCAGGCCCTGCAGGGGATTCTGAGGCAGCGCAGGGCAGGGCAGGGCGGACCAGACAGCCTTGAGACGGTATCAGCTAGACAGCGTGAGCGTGGTGGAGTGGAGTGCGCTCTGCTCTGCGCTGCACAAGGGTGCCCCCCTCCAAATCCCTCGCTCCTTGCGTTCCACGCACAATGTTATCACGGGCAGACGCAGCGTAGCGCAGGCCGCGGCTGAGAGGTCGCGCCGCGCCAGCTCGAAATAGAGGACGCGGGGGCGAAATTCAAATGAAAAGCGCTCGTCGCGCGAAGCGGAAAAATGCGAGAAAAACCTCGTCGCTCCGCCCCGCTCCGCTTCGCTCTGCGTCTAGCCTAGAAGCAGGGCGGCCGCAGACCAGACGGCGGAAGGGGAAAAAGACGTGCGGAGAACAATCAACCCTTTCTTATTCACCTCCCCCCTCTCCCCGTAATCACGCCGCCGAGCAGCAAAAGGGGAAAAAGAAATGAAGGCAAGGGCGGAAAAAAAAGCACGAGTACTTGTTACGTTGTGTTTTCATCCCGCGTGCGCACAAAAAAAGGTTTAGGCGGTTGAGAGAGGGGCCCGGGCGTAGTGGAGCCCCTGGCGTAGGGGGCCGAGGGCCGGGGGCTAAATGACGACGCCGTAACGACTCGTCATTAGGAGATAGTTTTCTGGCAGTGTAGCGAACCCGCCGCGCCGGGCCTAGTAAACTGCAATTAGCAGCTCCGACAGGGATGTGTGAGGGGGATTGACTCGTCTCGTCACATCAGGGCGGGGCGGGCGGGGCGGGCGGGGCGGGGCGGACAGAGGCGTCCAGCCTACGGGCACCGCACCCCGGTCCGGCCCGGGACGGCCATAGGGGAGGGTGGTGGAGACGCCCGGGTATCATCACGGGCAGGACGGAAACAGGCGAAAGAACAATACTAATGTGTGACCGAGTGACTGGAGGGCTGGGTATCACGCGCGGGGCAGGGTTAGGTTAGGTTAGGTGTTCGAGCCGCAGCGGAAGACGCGCACCTTTTCCGCTTCCGGATGGCCGCCCTGGCCCTGCCTCTAGCCGCAGTTGTACCCCCGCCCCGCCCCCGCCCCGCCTTGCCAGCCTGCGCGGCGCACTCGGCGTGGGAATATGGCCGTGCAGAGGGCAAGGCCAGCCCCTATGCCCAATCCGCCCACACACCCTCCCCCGCCGCGCCACGCCCCGCCACGCCCCGCCACGCCCGAAACAATCAAAAACGCGTGGGGGAGGTGGGCGGCGAAGTAGGAGAAGGCGAGGACGACGGACGAGGAGGAGGCAAGATAAAAAGGAAAAACGCGGAGGAAACAAAAAGTTAATTAATGGAGGGGAGGGGGAGGGGGCGAGAGTGAGGCTGTCCTGTCGATAGGTTTCGATGGGGTGCATGGCGGGGCGGGGCGGGGGAACCGTCGGTACGCACGAGGAAGAATAAGGATGATGCCAACAAGGGATCAGAGATGATATCCCCAGGATTTTCGACAGCAGTGGATTGTGAGGAACTGTGATAAAACTTGGAATGGCTGCTCCGGGACACCGGATTTAGACCTCATCAAAATGCCCGCACCTTTGCCCGCCGCGCCGTGCCTATCACTCAGGCACTCAAGGAAGCCGACAGCCCGGCCCGGGCCCGCCCCGGCCCGGCGGCGGGGCCCACGGGGGGAAGCTCTGCGCCCCGCCCTGCCCCGCCCCGCCACATCCCCAGACAATCCGTTTAAAATTGCGGCTAAACGACGGGGAGGGATGCAGCGGCAGCGGGGCCAAGCCGGAACGGAAACCCCCTTGAGTCACTCGCCGCCTTGCGCGTCTCGCCACGACCACTCCACCAAAACTCCTGCACTGGTTTTCCAGTCGAAATTTTAATCGTGAAGTGAAGTGAGTGTTCGCACTCCACATGGAGAAGACGCTGGCGCTGGCCTCTCGAGTGTTGCCTGCTTAGCTCAGCGGCGCTCCCCTCCCACGCCAAGACACCCCGCACCCCGCGCGGTCCCCCCTCCCGCTCGCGTTGGCAGACACCCTCGAAAAAATAAATTTATATAATAAAAACTCATTAGTCCTAGAGACGGCTTTATCGCTCATCGCTGAATTGTGTTGCGCGCGCGGTGCGGGCCGGGCCGGGCCGGGCCGGCGAGTCTTTCGCAGACGTTATCTCCCCGTTCCTCAGGTCGAGGACGAGGAGGCCGTCTAGGTCTAGCCGCCCGTGACGGGCCGGGCGGGGCGCGGGCGGTATTTCGCGACGCACCCTTCCTCCTTCCTGGCCGGCTCTGTCCTGGGGTGGGCGGGCAGAGGACACGGTCCGCTCTGCTCCGCGTGCACCCGGCAGGCAGCGCCCCCCAGCGGTGTTCTAATGAAGCAGAGCGGGGGGAGCTGACGTCACGTGACGTGTGCAACTGCAAAGCTATACGTGAACACTATATGTAAAAGGCCTGGCAGGGCACGGCAGGGCATGGAACGACCGTAGCTCCGCCAGGGCACCGCGAACGGCACGGGCCGGGCCGGGGACGGGACGCACAGATGTTTTGGCCATTAACTACAAGTAGGCATATCTAGCGTATACCCTGTCCGCGCACCACCCCTCCCCGTTGCGCCGAGCACCGCGCCCCGCCCCGCCCCGCCCCGCTACGCCTACCCCTGCTGCACCCGTCGTGCACCCCTCCCACGCGGAGCGGGCGAATCTATTTAAGGGGTAGAAAAAATGGGAAGGAAAAAGGGAAAGACTTGATGGGGAAAAAAATGTTTTAGAAATAAGGAACGCCGTGTGTATGGCGGGGGATGTTTTTAAGAACGCGCGACGCACTTTACTTAGGGCAGGCGAAACCGGTTAGCAGCGAATCGAGCGGCAGCCCGAGGTCGGCGGATCTGTGTGGAGCTGCCCGCGAACCCACCGCCAGGTCGGCCCGCTGCCGCCCTCCGCACGCCGCCACGCTAAGGCCATTAGTCCAATTCGCTAACGTTTATTCTTCTTTCCCTTTTCGCGCTAGCCGTTGTTATTTTTTCCGCCCCCGCCACACCGTACGCGCGTGCTAGCTGCACCTAGCATTAACACGGCCCAATACGTCCCAGGTGATTTCCTCCCCCTGGCCGCGCCCGCCCCGCCCCGGCCGGCCCGGCCCGGCCACCCCTAGCGCGACCCACCCCGGCCCGGCCACCCCCACAGCGCCGCGCCCAGCCCCCCACCCCAGTACTTCCGGTTGCCGTTCGTTTGGCGAGGGCCTCTGACTTTTCCGCAACCCCCTTTCTCCCCTCCGCACCCCCTCTCGCTCTTTCTCTCTTTTTTTATCGCCCCGAAAAATTTTCCCTCACCTGGGCTAGGCGCACCTCCCCTCCCCTCCCCAGCCGCTCCCGCGGTGTTTACAGCGGACAGGCGTGGTCTACGCGCGGGCGGGGGCGGGCGCGCCTAGGCGAGCGGCGCGTTCGGTTCGATGTCCGCCCCTCCACAGGGTGCAAACTGGGCGGGTGTACGAAGGGAGCGGAGCGCGGTAAACTGCGATCCCGTGTCTTAATTTAATTTTCCTTATGAAATTTCCATTTTTGTTTCGGGGTCCACAGATTAATCAGCTCGTGTTTGGAATTGGTCACATTCCAGGCGGCCGTTGGCCGGGGGCGGGGCGAGGCGTGAGGCGGCCCGCCGTGCGGGGCGCGAGTATGATAAGCCGTCCGGCCCGGCGGCGCGGCGACGCCCCTGTGGTGGTGGCGCCGGGCCGCGGGCTTCAACTTTAAACTCCGGGGTAACCAAACCTCGGTCCTGTCCGCTCCGGCCACCTTTCACTTTCCATCCCTCTTGCACCCGCAGCCCGCGGCGACGAGGACGGCGTCCTGGCTCTGCGCCGTGTTCGCGTGAGCGTGAGATTTGGCCGCGGCGGGGCGGGGCGGGGTGGGGCGGTCGGACGCGGGCCGCCCTCACGCAGGGCGGGGCGGGCGCGGTGGGGCGGGGCGGGAGTTATCGGGACCAGGAGTGTATACGCCGACCAACACGAAAAGCCTTTTGGCCTTTTCTACACAAATTCACGCGATGCGGGGCGGCCCTGCAGCGGGCAAAATGGGCCCTCCGTGATCCCTCCCCCCGGGGGCCTTTCAGCCCTTACACACACACCCGCTCGCGCGTCCTGTACGTCCTGTCCGTCAGTCGTCGCCTGTCCTCTGCTGTCCACCCCCACCCTCACCCCCGCGCCCGGCCCCTGCCGGCTATACACTAGCTTTACACCGGGTTGTAAATTGCGGACATCAGTTGGCATTGTGCGCGTTTGAACCCACCTCTGCAACAGGCAGGGGGCGCGCAGCTGGCTGCGAACGCTCCAAAAAGTGGAGGATGGCAGTAGAAAACCTTGCTCGATAGAACTGCCGTGGTCGTCGGCATTGTGCATCATTTTGGCCTCAAATGCATGGTTCCTGTCAAAAAACTTGATGCAACTAGGTCGGTGGTGGAGCTGCTTGGTAGCGCTGGCCGCTGACTACCTGACAGGGCAGGACGGGGCGGCGGGATTGGCGGCTCCTCCCTTCAGTCACAAGTCTTTATGGCCCTACCCGGCAACATCAACCCTTCTGCCTTTGCTTGTGCTGCAACCTCGCAATGGGGTTCGTAAACAGAACCGAAACGTATTCCTCGTTCGCGGACTTTCGGAAGGCATCAGGTCCAGGCCCCGCCCCGCCCCGTTCAGCGGCCACCGAGTAGCATCAGTCAGCACACTACGCACTGGCGAACCCTTCGGCCATAAAAGCCCCACCCGCCCGCTCCTACCCCTTGTTTGCGCGGCCCGCCTTCCGGTGGCACCGGCACCACCATACACTATCGACTCGCATGACGATGGCGAGCACCAGTTTTTTTTTCCCTTTCGGTTCAGAAACAACCGACCCTCTTTGGGTTTTCGCAGCCATGCGCCAGGTCAGGAGTGGACGGGCGGCGGCATGGCAGCAGGGCGGCGGTGCCCGCCAGCGTTACGACTGCAGTATAACGCGAGTCAGGGCTGGGCTGGGCAGGATGCGCCTGGAGTCCAAACAGGGACCGCATGTGCTAACAACAGTGTGCGCCGGCCGGCCAGGCCCGGCTGGCTAATGTGTGCGGTCCGGGTGGGGCCGGCCGGGCCTGGCCTGGCGGCGGGACGCGGAACGAGGAAAGGGGAGGATTTTCGGCGAAAATCTGCCGGTTCCGCGGCGTGTCCTCTTCTGTGCTATGCCCTTTTACTGCATAACCTCTCCCCGCTCGGCTCGCCTCGCCCCAGGAGGGAAGACGGGAAACCAGGGCACGCCGGGGAAGAAAAGACTTTTGCCTTTTGTCATTTTCGGGTTCGCGCACAGGCTGCCTCCCCCCGGCCCGGCTCGGCCCGGCCGCGCAAACGATCGTTTCGCCTCTAATTGCGGAAGGCGTTTGGCGTGTCCAAATTGTTTGTTGCGAAACAAACGGCGGGCAAAAGCAGGAAAAGGGTTCGGGCTGCGCCGGCAGTTCGTTACCCCTTCTCTCTCCAGACTGTTTTGACATTTTCGGGTCGAAGCCCTCCTTCCGACCCCCTCCCCTCCCCTCCCCCTCCCCTTTACTCCCCTCCCCCCTCCCGACTCCTCGCCAAAGCGGACCCGTCAATCACTACAAAAGTGCGCAATTGCGTGTGGGACCGTGGCGGATCGAACGGGCCGCCCTGGTGGGCTCGCTGACCACCCCCCGCCCCCGGCCCCTCTCTCAACCCTTTTTTGGCGGGTGGCAAATAAAGGACGAAAAGGTTGAGTGAAAGTATCTCTCTGCGTCATCGATTGCAGTGCGAAAAATACAACCCTTGCGCTGGATGTCGTGTTACAGACAAGCAGATTGTATATATCCAGGTTTGTGACGACGTCAACTATTTATCGTGCTGCGGCGGCTCTATCACGGCCTCCCCGAAACTGAGCAAATAAGAGGTGGCAAATGTTGACTCGTGAAAATGCTGCCTGCCGCGCTCGTATTATATCATGGCAGAGATTACCTGTCTGCGGCGCGTCGCAGGTATCATGCACCCCCGCGCACCTCGGGCAAACTTACAACCCCGTCCTATCGTAGGAGGAGGGTGGGGAGGGGGAATTTATAGAGTCGTTGGCTCCCGAAAATAATATGAAGAGGGTGTTATTCGAGGGTCGAGGCTTGCGAAAAGGATTACTACCGTCGGGGACGCGACATCGACCTCGCCGCACGGCGGCGGCCCGGCCCGGCCCATTTTTATAACGCAGAGTTATAATCGTTTGAGTTTTGCAGTGCAGCGCCGGTGCAGTGCTATGCCTGCCGGTCCCTAAACGCGTCGTGCCGTGCCGTGTGCTGCTCGCTTTTTCGGTGCAGCAGGAGCAGGTCAGTCACCCGGCGCGGCGCTCTGCTCCTCGCATTTATTGCGGGGACGAATAAAAGGAGAAAGCCCTCTGAACGCAATCCCGCCAACCTGCGGGGGCGGGCGGGGGCGGGCGGGGGCGGGTGGGTGATTGCGACCCTGGCTGGCGACAACTGCGGGGTGCAATCGATACAAAGGGTAGTGCAGGGCCCGGGCGGGGCGGGGCGGGGCGGCGGCCAGGCCGGGGGACCTGCCACGGACCGGACGGCCGAAAAGGGTTGCTGAACTCTTTTTGTGCGCGACAAGACGGCAGGCGAGGCGGGTTGGAGGGATCGTTTTCGTTTTCGAGAGCGCGCTGCGTGGCGTGGCGGGGCGTGGCGCGGAGCGCGGGCTCTTTGCGAAAGAAAAAGGGGTTGGTTGGCAATGACCCTCAGCTCAGATCGGGAGGGGAGGGGAGGACTCATAAAGCGATGTGGCATTCCTTGTTGCTCACCGACAACGACCTGTTGCACGCCCCGAGTTCTATGGCGTTACGAAACTAGGTTTTTTTTTTTGCGGTGGACCTCGTGCACAAGACGTTGGCAGTTCGAGAAAGGGGGTGGAGAGGCGCGGCTTGCATGCCCCGGCGAAAAGTGAAGCGAACCGCACGCGGCCGCGCCGCTCGCACCTTCCTTCCGCCTTCAGCATAGCATGCGCCTGCAAATACAGACGGCGCGCAGCTGGCCTACGTCCCGCCCGGCCCGGCCCGGGCCGCGACCAGGAGGTGCGAATAAGCGACCAGGGCGGGGCAGGAGCGGCCAGATGCGCACCACGCCTTGCCAATGTAGAGGGTTGCGCCGCCCCGCGCCGTTGCGCCGTGAAGCACTTTACAACTGCGGGGCGGGGACCTTGCGGGCCGAGCCGGCTGCTCAGCTGCAGCGTGAGCTGCGTGCCACCAGGACTACAACTCCTGCCAGTCAGGTGTTTGATTATGGCTGTATCGAAATGGTAATAGCAGTAAGACATTGCGGGAAAAGCCGCTGAAAAAATAACAATAACGTTGTCGCCTATTTGCCATGCGCCATGTCACGTGCGCGGGCCCCCGCCGGCCCCGGGCCCGAGCTCAGTTTGCTCATTGGTCATCGCCGCAGGACCCCAAGCACCCCTCCCCTCCCCTGCCCTCCCTCTATACCTGCCCCGAGGCGATGCGGAAACGTATTGTATTGTATGCGAAAACCAATTGATTTCTGGAGAGCTCAGCTCAGTTCCCGGAGAGGGCCACGCGCCGCCTTTGTTGTTTGCAAATCCCCCCCCCCCTAACCCCCACCCCTCCGAAGCTCAGCGGCACCAGCAACAACAACAGTTACACTCCCGTTTCCTCCCCCTCCCCTCCCCTCCCCTCTGATTGGCAGCAGCAGCAGCTCCACTCCCCCTCCACTTTCTTCTCCGCAGATCTGCACACACACGCACGCAGCCGCCAACCTGTTGCCTCCTCTTCCGCGGAGGAGATTTGCACGCGGGACAGAGACAGAACAGCGCTGGCGGGAGCGGAGCAAGTGGCGCTCCCCGCCCCGACCCGCCGTGGGGGAGACACGCAATGTGAGGAAGGGAATCTCCCTTTCCTGCGCCCCTCCCCCCTCCCTCGCTCCGACTGGTGCTCTCTGGCGTGGACGTCGTCGGGCATGTCGTCGAGTCGTCGTGGTGGCCATGGCAACCGCGCCCCTCACCAGGCAGCGACAAGACAGCGGCGTTATGACGCCCTCGTCGGCCGTCGGGCGGGCCGGGTCTTCCCCGCGAAACTAAACTTTATCCTC
This sequence comes from Frankliniella intonsa, assembly GCA_033675135.1. NCBI lineage: Eukaryota > Metazoa > Arthropoda > Insecta > Thysanoptera > Thripidae > Frankliniella > Frankliniella intonsa. Next base: position 8,203,316 of record CM066249.1, on the reverse strand, counting down.
GCGTCGCGTCACCACCCTTCACCCTTCAACTCTTCTGGCCCTTGGGGGCAGGGCCACCCTCTGCGCGAGGCCGGGGCGGGGCGGGGCGGGGCTCCCCGCGGGCCTGCGGCTATTCCTCTCCATTAAACGGCCATAAAAACGGAAAAAGACAAACACTACATGAGACGAAAATAAAACGAGTCGTTGCTCGCGCGTCAATTGTTTGACCATCCCGGCCCAGCCGCCCCTTGACCCTCCCCGGCCCGCCCCCGCCGTGCAGAACAGTACTGTACGTATCACGCATCTGGTTGCCGCACACACTCGCACCGAGAATGGAATCGATGCAAACAGATGTCATATACTGCGGGGCGGGCGGGGTGGGCCTGACAGTACAGGGCAGCCTCGCACCGCCAGGCACTGACTGCACTGCCATGGGCCCGGCCCCGGCTGCACAATATGACAGGTCATTGTGATTTCGGGTGTGCCCGCCCCTCCGTTTGACTGGCATCAACAGGAAACGCAGTGGATGCGTGTGATATCGTATGCACGGGTGTGCGTCGTGTCGCGGCCGGGGTGGGGCGGGTTGGGGCGGGGTGGCGCGGCGCCACCAGCCAGCCAGCAGGCTGATTCCGAGGATCGCTCTCGTACTGCTGTCCTTGTCGCACTCATGTAGCGCCGCCATGCCCAGCATAGGGCACCGCCATAGGTGCGACAAGGAAGGAGGGACGAGAGCGATCTTCTGAATCAGCCGGCAGGGCGGGGCTCGCCATGGAGGTGCCGGCCGCGGCGCGGCGCGGAGAGGGGCCTGAGGCTCAGGACGCAGCGGGGGACTCCGGCGAGGGGCGGGGCGGGGCGGGGCGGAGAGGGGAGGGCGTTGCACTGCTCGGCTCGGCAGGCCCTGCCCGTCGAGCTCATGCCCGTCCTGGCTAGACCAGCCCAACCCAACAGCGCTATCACGCCGGGAGACGAAAAATAAAAGCCGCTCGAGCCATGAGGGCCGCCGTGCCGAGCCGCCATGGGCCGGGCGGGGCCGGGAACGAAAATAAATAAAAGGAGAAAACAACACCCGGCCTGGCCTGCCTGGGCCTGGCCCGGCTCGGCCTGCAACATGACTGCGCCATGAGCGGTCGGTGCGGTGGGACGTGGCGTCGGTGCAGCGGTGCAGCAGCGGGGCGGGGCGGGGCGGGGCGGGGCGGGCCCACAGCCAGCCGGGCCACGACCCCGCCACGTCCCGCTATGGCGCGTCACGCCCCGCCACGCCCCGCCACGCCCCGCCACGCCCCGCCACAGCCTCGCTTTGCCTCGGACAATAAACACGGCGTTGATGGGACGCATGCATCCTCCCGAGCCTCGCCAAGCCCCACTGGCCCGCGGGGCCCAGCCCAGCCCCAGCGGGCTGCATCTGCGCCTGCCTGCTAGGCAACGTGCCCACACATGTGCTATGGTGTTGCCTAAGCTTTCGACTCTTCCGTATTTCGACTTGGTTTCGCTTGCTGCTGGCACCACTACCCTGCGGGTTGGTGGGTCGCAGGTCCTGTCGCGGGTCAAGTCCCTTCCACGGTAGAGCGGAAATAGCAGGCGCCAAGCACCAGCGCCGCGCCACGCCGCTCCGGGCCGGGCAGGGGACCATGAGGGAGATGCCACGCCGCCGTGAGGGTGACGCCCCTGTGCGGGCCGGGCCGGGCCGGGGGGCGCGGGCCGAGAGGGGCAGGAACGCACCTCTCTTGGGGGCCGAGCGGAGCGCGGCGCGGCGGCGCGGCGGGCGCTTCAGCTCAGCCCCGCAAGGCGGATTAGAGTGGAGAAGAACGCGAGGAAGAAGAACAGGGAAGGGGAGTGGAGAGGGGGGCGAGTCGCGCCGAGCTGCCAAGGCGGGGCGAGGAGGGGAGGGGAGGTGCCTGTCGGGGCTCAACGGGGAAGCGGCGGGGGCGGGGCGGGGCGGGGCGGGGGCTTCGCCTAGCCAGACAGCCTAGGCAGGGCCGGGCGGGGCTCAACTCAACTCCAGGGCTAGGCCCTTGGCCACACCAACGCAGCATCGCATGGGAGGAGAGGCCCGTCCCGTCCGGTCCAGGGGGGGGGGGGTGCAGCCGCAGCAGTCCTTGTGGTACAACTGGACTGGCGGCCCTGGGCAGGGCAGCTCTGCCCTTGGGCAGGCTGGTCCAAGGTCAGGTCCAGGGCACGTCCAGCAGCGTCCGGCCGAGCTGAACGCCGCGCCGCGGTGGCGAGGCGGGGCGGCAGCTTGTCCATGGGGGAGAGCTGCTGTGCTGTGATGACGTGCTACCGCGCCCGCTCCGCCTCGTCCGCGGGGCTGTCTGTCATGGCCTTGGAGGCCTGCGCTGATGATCGTGCCACCCCCTGCCTTCCCCTCCCGGCTGGGGGTCACTGGTCCCCCCACCCTTCCTCCGCGCTCCCCTCGTCGCGAGCACAACTATCAGTTAATCGAGAGAAATTGGCTCATCACAGTAACTACTCCCCGATGAAAAGTTATCGTCGTCCGAAGGCGAATCTCCCCCATGGTCCCGCCGACAGCCCGCCCCGCCCAGCGCAGAGCGGGATAGCTCGTTGGCACGGCCATAGTCTCTCTCTCCTCAGCTCACCTAAGGGAAACGGGAGGCGCGGAGGGGATCATCTCCTTGTGGGCCTGAGTGTCACGCGGTGTCATGAGGACCGCGCTAGACGCCCCCCGTCGCGCTGTCCTCGCTCTTGCCGCGTTCTAGATGGGCGTGGCAAAGGTAACGGAGCCGAGCCGGAGCCGAGGGTGGCGTCTCTTGCGGGTGCGGGTGCTGCTCTGCTAGTCCCGTGACCCGCTCCTACACAGGCGAATATCAAACGTGACCCGGCTCCCTGCCCGCATAATCGTGCCGCCCTCAACATAATTCTATAGTTTCATGCGCGTGTTCGTCTCTGTTTAGTTTCTTAAAGAGTATATTCAGGAGAAAAAGTAAAAGAGAGTAAGGAAGAGTACGGGGAAGAATTCGTGGAGACGCAGCAATACATAGCACAAAGTTCAAGGCAGCGAGACCCCAAGAGAACTTGCGGCAGCTCCTCGAGCGAGCGCCTGCTGCTTAGAGCTCACTTACGATTCCCCCCCCCCTTCCCCGTCTCCATTTACAGAGCGCGACACACACACATACATACTTCCTGCGTCACCCGCATGCAGCCAGCCCTCCCCGCAATTATCACCACCCGCACACTCGCCGGGGACCGTCAGTAAATGACAGACCTCGCTGCGGTGCAGCACGCCGAGCCCAATGACTGCCTTCTCCCTAGCGTCGCTGAGGAGGTCATCCGCGGAAAACCTTTCTTTTTAAACACGCAAAGTTTTCCCTGTGAGGCTAAGGGGAAAGACCTTCGGTCCCCCAAGTTGTCTGGCAGTGCTCTCTCATATTCCCGTGATTTTCTCGGTGGAAAGGGGCAATGTGTTCATCTCCCCATTGGCTAGGTTTTGTATCTTTATGGAAAAAGTTTTTATTTTTTTTTATTTTTTTTTTTAAACCTTTTGACATGGCCGGAGACCAAACAAGCGTAGACTGAGGCGTCGTAGATAAAAGGATTCAAGCGCACGCAGCGCTACCTATCGACTGGAGAGCATACTAATCGTAAAGGGGCTAGACAAGGCAGGGGGGTAGCTCGACCCGTGGCGCGGTCTAGCGGCTAGTCACCGAACGAGGACCGCATCTAGTCCTTTGACATTACCCCCTGTCCTAGGCTGCACATGCAACTGAGCGCACGCGCACACACGGCGTATTGTAATAAAGTATATAGTATATACTTGAGTCGCCTCGCTCGTCCGAGCAGGGCAGTTCGCATTAATTTTAAACTTGGTTATAACTGTTGATAATGCTGCAAACTTTGGGCTAGCGGTTCAAATAAAAATATATGCAAAGGGGGTGGCGAGTTAAAGCGACAGTCGCTACGTTGCCTCGCGACGCACACCGCGACGCCTGGCCCGAGGGGAAAGGCGAAGAGGAAGAGGAGCGCCCGCGAATCTGAGGGTAGGCAACACGCCGGCCAGGCCGCTCACTCCCCCCCTCCCCCCTCTTTTCCATCGCGGCACGGCCATGCGGAGCGCCTAGCTAAGAGGCTATAGGCACCACGCACGACAGTGCAGAAATAAGGCTGCCTATACCGGAACGATTTGCATACTCGCTCCTCGGTAGGGCTAGTGGTGGGCCTCACAGGAGGCTGACGAGGAGAGCTCGTTGTGGTCGTGGAATGAATTACAGACTCGAGGCATTTTAACAAGCTGGCAAACTTTATTGCAGATTTTAAAGGAGTTCTCTATGAAAGTTCTAAATTACATTACTTAATAGATGTTAATATTTACATTGAGTTAGTGTGAGAGAGGAACAAGTTTGAGCACCCTTTATATTGGCGCTAGAAGTGTCTAAAACCAAAGCTCTTTACATTAGTTCTGCTTGGCTTTTGATCAGCTTAATTTATTTAACTTCCTCTTCTTTATGGATGCAAAATTAAACTGCAGACTTATGAATCACAGAGGTTAATGATGACTTTTCCTGATGACTTTCGAGCCCTCATATACTCCATGGCTTCATTTACTTTCTCCAAATCGAAATCCTGTGATATGTGAGGACTAATTAAGCCTTGCTCACACATATCAAGAACATCCTGAACAGTGTCTCTGAAAAGGAGAAACCAGGATGTTTTAGACTTAGAGAATCTTCTACACATTTTAAGGCTTAAATAATTGTAGACTAAACTAATGTACAAAGAAATACACCTGTAAACTTCTGGGTCATTTGCACGATAGTATGATAAAGAAACACCTAGAATACTGTACGATCCCTGCAGCAGTTCACTAAGCAATAATTGTGGTACTTGGCGGGAAGCGAATCCTGCCACAATAACTGTGCCTTCATGTGCTACTCTGCAACACACAAATATACATTTTAGGAATAGATAGAAAAATAAAGGCTGCTAAAGAAGAAACTTATAAACTCACGTCTTGAGGGAGGCTGTAAACACATCCCCACCTACTGCATCAAAAACAACTTTCATCCCTTTTCCTTTACTGACATCTTTAACTGTCACCTCTAAATCATGAGGGTTAAATACTAAGGCAGCCCATGCTCCTTTATCTCGTACTAAAGATGACTTGTCTGAGGTGCTGCAAACCCCAACCACCTAAAAAGAGAGACAGTTTAATATGATCTTCCTTTTGTGAACTAAAGGTTATGATTTATGAGCAATTTATTTCATACTTTAGCTCGATAAACATGAGATGCTATATCAACTGCTGCAAGTCCTAATCCGCCTGCAGCTGCAGTGATTAATACGGAGTCACCCTCCTTCAAGTGAGCCCTCCTAGCCAGACCAATGAGTGCTGTAGCATAACTGTCTGCCAGAGAGACACACTTTTTGTAACTAACTGACGATGGTGCTTGCCATGCATCCTACAATCCAAAATAATTGAGATAAATTACAGTAGTAATGTGGGAGGTTAAAACGATGTTGTAGATAGAATATACTGAAAGAAGTATTGTAAACCTACTTTCATAGAAATAACACACTGCTCTGCAAAGCCTCCATGGTTGTCTTTGTTAAGACCAACAACGCGGTCACCTACATTAAAACCCTCAGCAGCAGCTTCACTTCCAGATTCAAGTATCTCTCCAGCAATTTCAAAACCTGGGGTGAATGGAAGTTTCAAACTTGACTCGTGTTCACCATCACATATCATGATATCACTTGCGTTAACTGCACAATTTACCACCTTCACTCTTATCTGATAAAAATATAGAGGGCATAGAGGCATTACAATTAAAACAGTCATGGTAATAGCCTAATAGATAATTGAAGTCCAACTTAATAAGGAATTACTTACTTCATCCTTCTTGATCTTTTTAGGTGCTGTAACATTCTCTATTTCTAGAGGTTTCTTAAACTCTTTCAGAACTGCTGCTTTGTAAGTGCTAGCATTCCTGACGTTTCCATTGAAAAAGGCTCCTAGAGAACCTAACCTTGATGGAACCTCTCTACCTATCACAGTTTTCCTTACAATGGAGTAGACCTGCTTTGACAACGGAACAGCCATGATAGGAAGCTATGGAAATATTCATAAGAGGAGTGTACTTTCTCTTGAAACGTGCTATAGATTAACAGCAACCAAATACACTTAGGGGCTTTTAGAGAAGCCACAGCAGACGGGAAGGAAAACTGTAAACACACTCACTCATACTGGACTGAATTGCAATGACGATATGTATAGTCAAACACCCTCTTGGTAATGAGAAATTGCTATTCCTTACTTTTATACTAGCTTTACATCAAATAAAATCAATAGTTTCATTATTTACTCCCTCGACAACGCAAGCGATCCTAGGTATTTCTGCCCCATAATTAATCTCTTCGGAAATTTGTTTAGGTTCAGAAAATAGAGCTGTAATCAGTCAGTTACAGAACGAAAATCACCGTCGTCTCCCACTGCAACTGCAAATCTGGAAATAAGCAACTGTAGCCTCCCTCCCAGCTGCCCCCAACTTCAGTAGACGTCCCATGTCAAAATCTACAAAAAATATTTCGTTGCGTTGAGGAGAGAAACGTTAAAAAAAAAGGCAGTAGCAGTTGTCAGTGTGAAAATATGTTCAAACGTAAATTGGCAGCTTTAGACCACCATGCGCCGGATTCTGTAAATATAAATGGTAATATTTGCCTTCACTTGGATGTTTGTCCCCCGAGCCGGCTAACCTAGTGATCTCTCAACCGACTTATAGTTACAGGGAAGACTCTAAGATGCTCCGTACCCCTGAGAGAATGTTACGCTGTGTGCCAATATTTGGAATGTGCTGTTGTTTCCAATAACATCTAATTCTTGATATATTTATGTATGTGTTTCAGATGAAAGGGAAATCAAAAACCTTGTGCTGTGGTTGGAAAATCAGAAGATCCGCCGATACAAGATTGAGGATCGTGGATTATTACAAGCTGATGGACCACAATGGCATGCTAACTTTGAGAAATATTGCAAAGATCTAGCCAGCCCTATAGTTGATGGCTCTATGGAAGAAAAGCTTGAATGGCTCATTGGATATGCTGTAAGCCTGGAATATGCCGATGATGGTGGGTTACAAGCATGTTTGAAACACACCGAAAGCAGACGAATTTCCTTCAAAATTGAAATACACCTCATCTACCTTTAATTTTTTTTTCCAGTTGAGAAGTACAAGGGGCAAACAGCGGAGAATGTTAGCAAGGCTATTTTGACTGTACCTAAAGTTGAATCATCTAATCCTCTTGACAATATGGACTGTAAGCATGTTCCTAGTTACTAAAATAGTATTACTTATTCCGTGCAATATTTCTTAAACCTTTAGTGACTTACAACCGAAAAATTCTTATTTTACAGTTGAGTCAGCCGATTTTAAGAAAGGCGTTTTGGCCTTAGCTCAGATTCTGAATATAACTCCTCATCCTGATCATTTGGTCACTCTTAAGGCAGTCAGTAAAGTTGTGCGAGAGAGACTGAGCCAAGAAGCCTTAGATAATCCTAATAACATAATAGTTAAGGTAAGAAAATATGAGTCTTAAACAAATATTTTTAACTTCTCAGCAATAACATGATTTTATTTACAGGGAAAACCATTCCCCTTTCAAGAAGCTGACTTGGGTTTCGACATGGGTGACTATGTTCTGAACCAAGCTGCGAAAATTCTCCGTCTTCTATACATTCATGATTTGAGGGACCTCCAAACTAACATTAATGAAACTATTGTTGCTGTTCAATCAATTACAGCAGACCCAAAGACTGATACCAAACTGGGTCAAGTAGGACGATGAGTGATAGCTAGTCATTAATTTTCTTTTGTACATTTATTTTCTGTTTCTAGATAGTGCTTGTTTTTTTCTTTCTTAAATTATAAAGAAATTATTTTATAATTCAATAGTATGTCACAGTTTTGTCTAGCAATAGATTAAAAAATGCCAGAATTTATACTTAAAACAGTTATTATTCATAGAATAATAATCACCTTCTCTGGAGTAAATACTGGTATCGTTCCAGAGGTAACATATACATTTCTTGCAAAGAACCATTGTACTCCGAATAAGAGCAATACATGACACAAAATCTTCAGTTTCCCTCATGTTTAGCTCGAAACATGCCCCCAAAGGGTGGTAAGTCAAAGGCTCGTGCTAAGCCAAGAGCGCCTAATGCTGGAAGAGAATAGTGAAATAGTAGAGAAGTATTGCTGCATATATTCATGTGCGTACAAGTGAAACTCAACCCAAATAACAACTATTACCTGATGCCACTGCCAGAATACCGACCCTCTTTAGTCCAGTTGGTGGAGCATGCAAAGCTATGTAAGTCCCACCTCCAATACCGTATGCCGCACCCAGGGCACGACACAAGACGCAGTCTGATTTAGGGGATGCTTCCATCACGGGAGGTGAATGAACATTAAGTGTAGAAAACAACGTCGGCAGATAAAATGCGCATCACAATGGGAGGAGCCAGGGACGATACGAGTAAAACAACAAACAGCCGGCGAGCAGAGCAGGAGCAGACGCTCTGTCCTGCAGACGCTTTGTACTCCAAGAGTAACAACCATACAGCAGTTTCGAAACAAAATTATTTGTAAAGACAGGCAGTTTACCCGTTTTGGTAATTATCAATAATACAGTAAGAACATTATCAAAGGACTTTCATTCGTTCTTACGAAAAACAAAGCAAAATTTTTGTAAAATACTTGATTGGCTCATGGTTTGTCAGCGTGTTTAAGTGGGTTGGGTTGCTACGTCTGTTCTGTCATTGGTGCCGGTATCATAACCTGAACATCGTTTGTTGTTAGTTGGTAAAAATTTTGACAAGGGCAAAATTCAAAGCAATTTTTTAAAAATAAAAAACAAATAAATATTTTTTTTTCTCATTTTGGTCGGGCTGGCATTTTATTTTAATAGAATTTTACTTAAGAATTTGATTTTATTACTGACTGCCTTTTGATTATGGAGTGAAATTTAGCAGTGATGTGGTAATGCTTTTAAATTCCTGAATATTTTCTCAATTATAGCGTTATGGCGCAGAGAGGGTTGCCTCAGAGCAAAGAAGCTCTCCTTAAATCTTATTCAGCCAGATTAAAAGACGATGTTAAGTCACTTCTTGAGAATTTTGAAGGTAGGTTAAGGTTCACTTCCAGGTTGTATGCTGGGTCTCCAGCGTCATTTCATATGCTTAAATTAAACTACCAGTATATACTAAAAAAATATTTTTTATTATTTCAGAAATAATTAAACTTGCGAAAGGAGAGAGTGATTCCCAGCTCAGCCGTATGACACAGTGTGAACAGGATACCTATGAAATGCATGTTAGGTCAGCGAACATTGTGAGTACCTACTATAATTTCTAAGTGTAATTTTAGCACCTTCCTTTTTAGCTTAGTTCACTGACTTGCCTTTTTCCTCCCCAAGGTGCGTGCAGGAGAATCACTTATGAAATTGGTCTCAGATATTAAACAATATCTCATCTTAAATGATTTCCCCTCTGTCAATGACGCAATCACTCAAAATTCTAAAATATTCCGTCAAAAACAAGCTGAGGCGGATCAAAAGCTCATGGTTTTAAGAGACGATATGGCTGCAGACCTATATGACCTTGAAGAAGAGTATTATAATTCTGTTTACAAGTGTAGAATTGCAGATTAAGTAAATTAATTTGTGTAAGTTAATTTGTTGTCACGAAAACACAGTTTGTACCTCCTGCAATGGAATATAAGTAGCAAGGGCAACTTGAATGTCTAGTGCTACATCTCAATATGTGATATCATTTAAGAATAAGTTTTATTTTAATTACATTCTTATCTTACATTCGGACTGTAATAAATATCTATGTATCAAATCCAAGGGTTGTTTTATTCATTCTGTTCCTCAACGGTATCGAGGTCCTTGGACTTGTTGCATTTTTTTCGACCTATAAGAAGGAAACACGTGAGTTTAGTCAAAATCAGAGACGATTTTTTTCGCTCGAAAAACAGCTAAACAGTAAAAAAAAAAAAACTGTCCGGGATTGAACCCACAAAACGTCTCGACAGCCTAGACGGTATTGGGACGGGGGGCAAGGGCGATACCACTAGGCTGTCGTGACGCTCACCCCACTGCGATGCGAACTTGAATCCCTATCTACCGCATGGACGGGGCCCACAATGAACCGCCCGACGCTACCCATCACGCCAATCACCCGTGGTTGGTTTGAGGCTCACATCACGATGCGGCCGCTAGATGGCGCTTTGACCTGACCCAGCGTTGCTGTGCGCGCGGTGCTCTTAAAGCACACTAGCGCATAAGTACTGTATAAATTTCCACGTCATCCGACCGTAGCTGAGTCTAACTCGTCTATCTGTTCTTCGTCCGCTTGGAAAGTTTCGTCCTCAGCCAACTCTCGGCGCGTAACTCGTGCGCACTAATTTTCATTTAGACAATCTAAGTGATGAGGGATCCATATTATAATGTCAACAATACGTTGGCTCTCGATTCTGAGATTGAAACGCCAAATAATCAAGTCCAAATTTTTCTAAGTATAGTGGAAGGGTGGGCCTTAGCTTCCCAACCAACTCAAGTTCAGCGTGTTTGTCGACGAAACTTAGGAAATGCTTGCCAACGGCAACAAGAAAACTACTTGCGCATATCTTACGCATCTAGAGTTGCTTGGGGGAAAACGTTCCCACCGCGCGTTGATAACTTGGACTATGCCCTATAGACTCTGCCGTGTCAAGGACCGGCTAGAAGCAATGACGGCAATAACGCATGGTGGCGCCATCTGTAGGCTGACCCGGACCCGGAAAGCGCACACTTGCCGGAGAGGCCACCTCCTCGCTCCTGCTGACCTCCGGGTAAAATCGCGTTTTTTTCGCGTTCTTCGATGATGAAGCGAGAGCGTTACCCCGGTCGGCCAACAGATGGCGTTTCAGGGTGGCGCCATCTGTTGGTCGACCCGGGAACTGCTCCCGCATCGCCTTCGAAAAACGCGAAAAAATACGCGATTCTACCCGGAGGTCAGCAGGAGCGAGGAGGTAGCCTCTTGTACAAGTGTGCGTTCTCCGGTTCCAGGTCAGCCAACAGATGGCGCCACTATGCGTTGTTGTTTCGCGCTAGGCCTTTACAAGGCAGAGCCTATAGGGCCTAGTCCCAATTTCCTTCGCGCGGAGGGAACTTTTTTCCCCAAACAACTCGAGATGCGCAACTTATGGGCACGAATTTTCCTTGTGGAAACTCTAGATGCGCAACTTATGCGCACGACTTTTTCTTGTTGACATTGGCAAGCACACTGGACTGGAGTTGGTTGGGAAACTAAGACCCACCCTTCCACCAAACTTCGAAAAACTTGGACTTGGTTATTTGACGTTTCAATGTCAGAATCGAGAGCCAACGTCTTGTTAGCAACATAATATGGTTCCCTCATCATTAAGATGATCGAAACAAAAATTCGTGCGCATAGGTAACGCGCCGAGAATTGGTCGAGGCCGAAAATGCCCAACCAGGCAAAGAGTACTTGGACTAGGCCCTATAGGCTCTGCCTTGTCGAGGCCTAGCGCGCAACAACATCGCATGGTGGCGCCATCTGTCGGCCGACCTGGAACCGGAGAATGCACACTTGCACAGGAGGCTACCTCCTCGCTCCTGCTGACCTCCGGGTAGAATCGCGTATTTTTTCACGTTTTTCTGGCGTTCTTCGAAGATGATGCGGGAGCGTTACCGCGGTCCGCCAACAGATGGCGTTTCAGGGTGGCGCCATCTGTTGGCCGACGCGGAAACGGCTCCCACAGCGCCTTCAAAAATCGCGAAAAAACGCGATTTTACCCGGAGGTCAGCAGGAGCGAGGAGGTAGCCTCTTGTTCAAGTGTGCATTCTCCGGTTCCAGGTCAGCCAACAGATGGCGCCACTATGCGTTGTTGTTTCGCGCTAGGCCTTGACAAGGCAGAGCCTATAGGGCCTAGTCCAAATTTCCTTCGCGCGGAGGGAACTTTTTTCCCCAAACAACTCGAGATGCGCAACTTATGGGCACGAATTTTCCTTGTGGACATGGGCAAGCATTTCCCATGTTTAATCTGCAAACACACTGGACTGGAGTTGGTTGTGAATCTAAGACCCACCCTTCTTCCACCAAACTTCGAAAAACTTGGATTTGGTTATTTGACGTTTCAATGTCAGAATCGAGAGCCAACGTCTTGTTAGCAATATAATATGGTTCCCTCATCATTAAGATGATCGAAACGAAAATTCGTGCGCACAAGTAACGCGCCGAGAATTGGTCGAGGCCGAAAATGCCCAACCAGGCAAAGAGTACTTGGACTAGGCCCTATAGGCTCTGCCTTGTCGAGGCCTAGCGCGCAACAACATCGCATGGTGGCGCCATCTGTCGGCCGACCTGGAACCGGAGAATGCACACTTGCACAGGAGGCTACCTCCTCGCTCCTGCTGACCTCCGGGTAGAATCGCGTAATTTTTCGCGTTTCTCGCGAAGACGATGCAGGAGCGTTTATCGGGTCGGCCGATAGATGGCGTTTCCGGGTGGCGGAGCGGAGGTCGCGTTTGCCGGCCCCGTCCATGCGGTAGATAGGGATTCCAGTTCGCACCGCCGCAAGGTGTGCGTCACGACAGCCTAGTGGTATCGCCCTTGCCCCCCGTCCCAATACCAACTAGGCTGTCGAGACGTTTTGCGGATTCGATCCCGACCGGTTCTTCTTTTTTTTTTCGATGTAAACGCTGGCTCTCGGACAAAGTAACCCTCGGAGATCGGTCTAGGGATACATTAGAGTGCCCCTGCCCACCTCAGTCATGTTGGAGGAGTTAAGAAAAAAAAAAAATACGGGCGAGACTTGAACCTGCAAAACGTCTCGCCAGCCGAGATGATTTGGGACGGGGGGAAGGTGCGTTAACCATCTCGGCTGGCGGGACGCACACCGTGCGGCGATGCGAACTGGAATCCCTATCTACCGGCCATTTTCGGCGCCAAGAGGCATGAACGGAGTTGGAGCGGAAGTCGCCTCTGCCGGGCCCGTCCATGTGGTAGATAGGGATTCCAGTTCGCACCGCCGTGAGGTGTGCGTCCCGCCAGCCGAGATGGTTAACGCACCTTCCCCCCGTCCCAAATCATCTCGGCTGGCGAGACGTTTTGCGGGTTCAAATCTCGGCTGTTTTTGATATTTTTTTTTTCGCTTTAAAATAACGGCGGTTGTGCTCGCTGACCTCATCCTCTATAGTCGGTTCGGAATAAGCTATTTGTTGGGGCGCCTGTTGTAGCCACACGTTGGATGTAATGTGTAATTGCAATTTCTCTTGGAGTAAGGCTTTTTTGAAAACAAGTTCAGAGAGATCACAAACAGAATCTTTATTTTTTAATACATTTAATTCGTTATAGCCAATGCTCCAGAAGAGCATCACTATATAATTTTAGACTTTTGCTACTGGACACCTTGTCTTTTATCTGTGTAATTTAGCATCACCAAATAATTTGTCTAGACCAGCCAAACAGTGATAAAAGTGTTTTAATTACCGGTAACACTCAAAATGTTTATTTGTTTTTTTTTTTAATATTGTAGCTTCAAGTTTACTTTTTCTTAGTATTAGAATTTCTAATGTTTTAGTCTAGTTATTAGAGTATTTTAAAAGGTTTTCTAACTCTTGTTTAACAGTTTTAATTTACACTTTCCATGTCTTTCAAATATTAATAACTCATATTTAGAATTTCTTAATGATTTGTATCTTTTATTTTCTAATTTAACAAGCCCATAAAAATATGATGCCAAGAAATTTGCATTTATTTGTTTAATTTTAATCCTGAACACTTAAACTGCCGAATGGTAGTTATCCCGTAAGTACCATACAGACAAAATAACAACTCCATCAACTATAGGCGAAGCTGAGCAAAGGCTTGTAAATTTGCTGTTTGATTAATAGGAGATATTATTGATACCATTGCCATATCTCTTTGTAACTTTATCTGCCACAGTTGCGTAAGAAGGCATTCAAGTCTAAACTGAGCTTTGCTTTGAATATGCATTTCATACGCAGTTATGTGAACTTTTAGTTTCATAGAAATATATTTTGTTTTAACTTTTGGCACACAGTCAAGAAACACATTGGTAATAAACAGAACAATCACTATTTGGCTTTGATGGTCAAGTAAGCAACAGAAGCATTTCCTAAGGGAAAGTTATCAACAACAGGAATAACAATAACAGTTTATGACATTGCCACATCAACTTTGCTCTGCACAAGTTACATTCAATGCTTGATTGATTTATTGTGCTTGTTCTTTACCTTCTTCCTTCCTCCCATGTTATATTTTAAAGGTGCTATCACAACTAGCATATGCCTTGTCAAAAACGTAATATCAAAAAGATAACATCTATATTTCAAAATGTAGTTGTCTATTTAGTCACGGTATGGACCTAAAAAAAGGCCCATAACATCGTTTTGACATATTGTAGATGTTATTTTTCTGGCGGGGTGATCTTGCAAGGTTCATGATCAAATTTTGGAAGGGGTTAATTCTAGTGCGGTGAACATGTAACACTAAAACTGGAGTTTCATCGAAATTTCAAGGAGACAAGAACAAGCATTTATTCAGTAGTACCAAAACTAAGGTACTGACTGGTTTACTTCATCAATGTGGCGAAATCATGCCCTTGGGCATTAAGTTTTGAGTAAATAAAATAATTGAGCATGAACACTTTTGCACACTATTTCTCAATCAACATACCAAAGCTTTAGAAGTCTTATGAAACAGTTTACACGTCCATTTGCCTTAGGTAACATTTGGTCTACTGAGAAGGTTTGCATGGAGGGATAAATTTAAATATAAACATCCCATGAATTAATTGTTGAAGAGCTGTTTGTCATTTCAAGGGTTCAATTTTGGAATTTTGGACACCAAAGAAGTGTTTCCCTGCACTGCATCTAAGACCGATAATTGATTGCTTTTGAATAGCCAAAATTTAAATTAATGATAGTGATGATATGGTAAAACGTTTTATTGCAATTTTCATTTGGGACCTTTGGTAGTTTGGTAGGAGGCTTTTTCTATTAGACAGATCTGTGTCCAACACAAACAACACAACAACAAAAATTCCCAGGTAGACCATTTTAATACTATTATTGGAACTCTGTAGACAAATAGATGTTAAAACCATATTGACATGGGCATCCATTTACCAATGAACTTTGGTGCAGACTGTTTGGTGTCTGTTAAAAAAATATATTTGTGTTAATCCACTTCAGTCACCAGCCCAACATAAATACTATCCTTAAACC
Organism: Frankliniella intonsa; assembly: GCA_033675135.1. Lineage (NCBI taxonomy): Eukaryota > Metazoa > Arthropoda > Insecta > Thysanoptera > Thripidae > Frankliniella > Frankliniella intonsa. The sequence goes on along the minus strand of CM066249.1, from coordinate 8,188,073 downwards.
AAGAATATACTCTGCTTTGGACGAATAACACAATAAATTGCAGTTATATACATAAGACTACAGTTTGAAAGCATACTGCTTTACACAACTCTTTTTTTTCTTTCACTTCAATCTTAAACAACATTATGGAAAAGGACAAAATTGTAATTTTTCTTTCATATTTGTGGTTTTTATGCTCTGTGGAGCTTTGTCCTAGCATCTCACAAAAATACCGCATCTCAATAGAGAAAAAAAATATTTGCGGAAAAGTATACCCAAGTAGCAAAGATTTAGTTTCACATTAACAAAAAATATATTTCTCTTCCTCTTTGTTAACATTTATGCCACTTGGGTAATAAACTACAACTTTTATTCAAGTCCATATATACCTTTCAGCAGCACAGAAACTGTTAAAAAGAAAAGGTCTTTCTTACCTTTGATATTAAGAAAATAAATAAATAAAACAAAAGCAAAGTAAAATATCAACTTTCAGATCTTTTCTAGATTGATAAAAGATTGAAGTAAACTTAATTCTCCGCTCTTGCTCAAAAAAAGGAAAAATGCTCAGTCAAGATTACTAAATAAAAAAAAAAAAAAAACACTTATTAACAAATTTTAATGGGCAGTAATAGAAACTAAAATTAAACTCAACATCAGACCAGACAGATTCTGTGTCCTTCTCTTTAAAATTTTAATAATCTGTCCTTCTATGAATCCCTGGCCCTGCCAATGAATTAACATGGGACTCTATGTACTGACATGAACAACAATAAATCTCTTCTAGGCACTCTTTTAGGCAATATACATACAAATAGAGGCACACAATTATAACTGCACATCAGGTGGCTGAGTGATGGTGGAAAATATGAGCTATTGTGAACTTGGTCATTTTCTTTAGCACAACAAAAAGATGAAATTATCACTCAGCAATACCCCAATCAAAATTATTATGTATAATTAGTACACGACAAAAGAACTCACCACATATTGCTAGCACATCACATAGCAAAAGGATCTGTTGGTTCCAAAGTCTGCCCTGTTATCACAATATTAATATACTAATGTTCTTATTTCAGGTCTTTCTCTCGCGCACTATTTTGAGCAATAACAATAACATTAATTATATCAACCATATGATAGCTATCGGTAAGGGACCGATGTGTCCAGAACAGTAGGGCGACAAAACGAAGGCTGTGTGGACGCCACCGCCGCCGCCAGAGCGGGCCGGGCCGAGTCGAGACGGGCCGGGCCGAGTCGAGACGGGCCGGGCCGAGTCGAGACGGGCCGGGCAGGGAATTCCTGGCGGCGGCCTGCTGCGCCGGGGGTAAGTTAGTCGAGCCTACCCCCGATGGTCAGTAGCGGTTCAGGTTGACCGTCACTGCCACGCCGCAGGACGTGGTGCTGCCGGAGCGCGGCCCCAAGTGGATGGGGGAGTCGGCCGGGTACGGGCCGGGATGCGCTCGCTGCACCACGGGTGGCGTCACAGCCCGCGACTATCACAGAACCGTCTCCATCTCCTGGACCTCGCGCTCGTCGGGCCTGCAGCAGGATGAGACGGGGAAGTTAATACGGTGCATTTCACAGTGCACTGTTATGTACAGTGAACCCCTGCAGGCTACTGTGAACCAGGGAGCACCGCCGTGACATCCACATCCACCGTAGCTGAAGCGAATTTTCACGGTGACTTACAGTGAGGCGGGGACGACCCTTGGACTCACCTGTAGAAGCGCGCGCCAAACTCGTTGTTGAACACGTGGTTCCGCGTCATGTCGCGCGACATGAGCACGCCCGCGTGCGGGGCGTTAATGTGCCTGCGATAGTGCAGAGTTATAAGGGGAGAAGTGAGAGGGTTCTATCCCTAAATCATGGGAGTAACTCAAAGTTTTCTCTTTTCCCACAAAAAAAGACATTCTTTTATTTTTAGCGTGGTGGTATCCCTCACTCACCTTGCGGGCGGCTTGATGCCGTGCGCCTCCAGGGCCCTCTCCAGCTGCAGCACTCTGAGCCGCGTAAGGTCCAGCTCGTGCCGCGTCTTCCACAGGTTGGTGTCGCAGATCGGGTCCTTACAGCGGTGGTGGCGCAGAATGTCCTGCGCCTCGAACACCGCGCCTCGGAACGTCAGCGACTTGCCCATGCTCTGTAACCGGGTGAGGTCGTGAACACAGGACACCAGCTTGGGCACGCGAGAGGCGAATGTCTCGTCAGTTAATGGCTCTCAAACAGGCCTCCTCAGAATCGGAAAGTAATAACTTAAACTCGAAACTTGAAAGCAGCTCCTTATCCTACTACAACGATCTGAGGGTAAAGTTGGTAGACCAAGACAAATCGAATGAAATAAATAGAAAATTTCAAATAGTTTGTTTCAACACATAAAATTATGAACACATTCTCCAACTTTACGGCTGCAACTGGACTACAACAAAACAGACGAAACACAAAGTGAAAAGCGAGATAAATATGTGAAACAACTTTTCACCACAAAGCAATACTGTAAAAACAGTCAGTCTGCAAAGACATGCACATTATACCTGAAATCGTGGAGGTATACCTAGTTAAAAGTGAATGAACGAACGGTGAAGACGTGCCATACCACACGTGACGGCCGCTGTGGCGACAAGTCAATCTAACAACTCTAAATACAAGTGCAGACAAACAAGAAAAAGAAACATTGGACACACCTCCCGAACACTCTTTAAAATAAATACGTAGCATGCTCGTCACGGAGATGAAGAGAAAGAAGGGAAATGTCACAATATAAAAAATATGCAAGACCGTCAAGCTAGACAGACAAGGCTAGATTACACAGAAAAGAGATAAGTTGGCATGGTGTAGTGTGTTCGAGTGAACAAGCAACCTTTGTGAATAGAGCTCAATGAGAATGTGTCAGAGAAACGTACAAAACTGGGCGATATGAAGAGCAAAACAGAAATAGCCCACTGTCTAAAACATCACTGTGTACGAGAGGATTGGGAGTGTTTCAAGACTTTTTTTGGAGGAGCGTTTTGTTTTTTTTACGTTGGCTTTCAGGTCCAGAGGACCAAATACACAAAATGATGTAAAGCGGGTGCGTCCGTGTCTTACATGCGTGCAATGCTGAGTGCAATGCACCAGCTACAGACTAGCTACTTCTCTCTTACCTCCCGAAACTGAACGCGGCGAGGTTTGGAATGGGTAGGTGCGGTAGGGTGAAAGTTTGTATGTGAGTGGTCGGTCGAGTCTGGTAGACTGAGGCCAAATTTTTTTCTACATTTGTTATTAGCGCTTGGTCCTGCCCCAGCGGTTTAAAAATCTGTTCCCTTTAACTTTTGATTAATGTTTGAGAACTTGAGACAGTCTGTAAGAATGAGCTGCTTAAAATTTTAGTAAAGATAAAAGTATTTTATTACGGTTTGTTCGCGAATTATAAGATATCATTAAAATGTAAGACGAAAAGAAGTGTAGAAGAGACGTGAAAGACATAAGTGGAAGATAAAGATGAGACTGAAGAAGAAGAAGAAGAGGAAAAACAGCTGGAAAGAAAGTAGTAAGTTTCCACAGATAGAGTCTGGTATTGGTTGACAGGTGAGTAAAAGGGGAAGAGAGAAAGGAATGTCAAGGGTGAAGAAAGAGAAAGAAATATGAAGAAAAAGAAGAAAGGAGAGAAGAGAAGAACGAGAGAGAGACAGAGACAAAGATATGTGAAGTGCAGGAGGGGACGGTTCAACTTTTGCCGCAAATGTCAAGCGAGTGAGGAAGTAAGACCATTAAGACCGAGGATTATGGGGCCGCTGGACACAGGGCTGTACGGACAAGACATGACAGCACGCTCGGAGAAAAACTGGCAGAGAGAGCGCTGAAAATAAACCAGCTAATTCTTTTACGTTTAACGTTATGTCTATCTCTACCGCATCGTTTCTATTCATTCTCTTTTTCGTTAAGGCGCAAGTTTGTCCACGCAATTAGTCACAGTTAGGCATAGTATTATTTTTTTGGCAGTTTAGTGATTTGAATTTGTGTCGTAAATTTTATTATGCTTAATTTTATTTTTAGTTTTGAGCACGATGGACAAACTTTGAGTTGCCGAGATAAAGAGGCCGACGTCTACCACACAGTGGAACGGAGTCTGCACCGCGCGCGAGGACGCAGGAGTGGCCCGGGCCTCGTCACGGTCGGGGTGAGCGAGAGGCCGTCCCGTCCCGACCCGTCCGCTTGTTTGCTCTCGCCCAAGCTAATCACTGTACTCTAGAACCCTTGCTTTGGAGTGCTTAATTTTCAGACAATGATTTTCCGGGTCTGCGCTCGCGCTCGCGGCCATCACGGAGGGATTTGCAATTGAAATGCGGGCGAGACGGCGAGACATTACTACACTTATTGCGCTGCGCCCCACGAGCGGTGCAGACTCTGCCGACCACGACATAAGAGTAAGAGAGGAAAGAAGTGAAAAAAGATTGGAACGAGGTTTTTACTTGACTCACGAGACTGAGGAGCGCGCAACAGCCACCCTGGTCCGTTTTGGCGCACTTGACGCGGATGTACTTGAAGTAGATGTGCTCGAAGAAGAGCAGGATGGCGGCGAGCAGCACGCCCGACATGAGCAGCAGGAAGGCGGACAAGAACTGCTCCAGGGCGAGGGGGTCGCTGGTCTTGTGCTCCTGCTTGCCCGGCTTGCACGTCCCCGTCATCCAGTACCTCCGCAGCCGCTCCAGGTCACCTGGCGAGGTGAAAGCAGACGCGCTAGACGGTCTAGGCTGCCACTTTTTACGAGACATCATCATCCGCAACCCCGCCGTCCTCACCGTTCTCTCTGAAGTCCAGGAGGCGCTTGTTGAACATCTGGACGTACTTCGAGTTGCGGCTGAAGGCGAGGCCGTAGCCCGTCTTGGCGTACCACGACCCCACCGTCAGGAGGCGACAGTCCTCGTCCTGGGCCACGAGGTAGTCCAACACGGTACCGTCGTAGATGAACGCGTCCAGCTCCCTGCGAGGCAGACATGGCGGACCGTGAGCGGAGCGGGCAGAGCGCCTGGGAGGTAGGCTGCGGGCAGACGCGGGCGCACGGCGGGCTTGCCTACCCCGACGTGGTCGGGCGCTCCCAGGGGCCGGGTACTCAACTCACCCGCTGTGGACGGCCGCGATGCCCTCCTGCACGGATGTCCGGTTGTACTTCCGCATGTAGGCGTGCATGTCGGCGAAGTAGCGCTTGATGGTGGAGTCCGTGTGCGAAAAGGGTGTAGTGCCGAACTTGAACATGGGCTTGTGGCTGTACGGTTTGCTGAGCTAAAACGCGAGAGACGCATATAACAAAACCGCTTTTTTCCAAGTTTCCACCGAACAATTCAGAGGTCATGATCATCACTGCTGGCTGCTCACCCTCGAGTCGTCGACTCCGGTAAATTCGTGGAACTCTTCCCGGGTTATCATGAAGGCCGCGAGGTTGGCAGTGTATATAGCGAGAAAGACAACGGCAAACATGGCCCACATATTGGTCATAAACCTGCGGGAAGAGGAAGGAAAAGGTAAAAAGGGAGAAGACATGCATACAATAAAAAAAAGTTGAAAACACGACGACGTCTAGGAAAGTCCTCTGAAGGGCCCGGGCCGGGCCCAGAGCCGCGGGGCACTCACTTGGAAGTGAATCCGCGGGGCGAGTCGACGTGCACCGCGGCCTGGAAGAGCACCGCCCACACCAGCCAGTACGTGCGGAACAGCGAGAAGCGATGGTTGGCCGCCGGTGTCACCTGCGTGCCAAGAAGAGGACTGAGCCGAGAACATGGCTTAACGCCGAAACGAAAAGGATGAGGACAGTCGGCATGTGGCATTTTTCAGGGGCCTGGGGCGGACGGTGACGTATCGGTAAAATTGCTTCCGCAACGGTGTAGATGGTGACATAGGCCAGAGCGCACGAGTTTAATTATTTAATTACAAAGTGTTCCCTTTATCACGTGAGTGAAACACTTTCACTACAAAGTTAGCCAAAGTGGTTCCTACACCCGGGGTGGGGAGGAGCGCGCGCGAGTCTGTATGGGAGGCGGGGGTGCACGGTTGCGCCCAGGGGCGTGGCGCGGCGCGGCGCGGGCGGGGCGGGGCGCGGCGTAGGGTGGGGCGTGGGCGGAACAGCAGCATGCCATGTGGCGCTGTGGGCTTGCGAATAGTGGGGGTGGGATGTGGAAGGGAATGGGATAGGGGAGGAAGAGCGAGAGGAGGAGAAGTAGAGAAAGAGAGGGAGACAGGAGAGAAGAGGGGCTGATCCCGACAGACAGGGAGGACGGGGCGGGGCACCCATCCATCAGAATGAAGGGAAGTGGAGAGCTTCGAGGCTGGCCCTCGGGACTCCCCGGCACCCGTGGGGTCGCTGGCGGGGGGTGGTGAGGCGTGGCGGGCGGACCAAATCCCTCTAAATGTTTGGCCGTCACGGGGACCGCGGGCTCAAAATCAGGACCGAGACGCCACGCGTGGGGCACGCGATCCCCCACCGCACCGCACCCCGCCCCACGCCCACCTCGCCCTCCCGTGTGCGGATCAACTGCCGCTAATTCATTAGCCGGAGCTGTCCGGCCGGGCAGGGCCGGGTCGCACCTTCATGTCGAAGCCCGCGGGGCTGAGCCACTCGAACAGGAAGATGGTGAAGGTTGCCGCCTGGATGGCCACCACGCCCACCAGCATCCAGGACGCCGTGTCGAAGGGCTCTGCGACAGAAATCGAAGCACGATGGTTTAAGAATTACTATAATCCTAGTAATAAAATAAGGGAGAGATAGATAGGCCGGCACCCACCGAGGAAAGCGGTGGGGGAGATGATGCCGGTGCGCTTGGCCACGGCGATGGCGATGCCCGTCTCCATGAAGGGCACGGTAAAGTCCACCACGCCCTCGCGCTCCGAGTTGATCATGAGCGAGGTCATCACCATGTCCGTCTTGCGATTGATGAGGTCGGCGATCAGCCCGTTCCACCGACCGTTCTGAAACACGCCGTTCACAGTGTCTATGAGGCAGAGCACAGAGTTTTCTTTTAGCTCGGTCCAGCCCGAGCTGGAGCAGACCGGAGCAGAATGGTCTCGAGGCGGAGCGAGCGAGCTCCAGGCTCTGGCCCGCGACACTCTGGCTCATCTCTACGGACGGGGAGGGGAGCGAGAGGAAACACCATTAGCGTAGTGTCATCAAGCCACGATGAATAAAGACACGTGGGCAAACACTTCACACCTCCAACGCCGTTTCCGACGAGATGAGTACGCGCTCCTCCCAGTCGACAAGCAATAAGACACGGCTGAGAAAAAAAAAGGCAGAAAAAACACAGCTGCTGTTTGAAAACCTCCGCAGGCAATAAAACCCCCTCTCCTTCTACAGTTTCGCGAGCGACGCGAGCGGGGGGGCCTTCACAATGATGTCATATGTAGGGGACCTTTTGTCCCTGCCCTGCCCCGCCCCGGGGCGAGGTCCCGGTGGGTGGTGGGTTCTGCGCGTGGTGGGGTGGGGCGAGGCCAGGCGGGACGGGGCGGGGCGGGGCGGGTCAGAAAGGAAAACGGCATCCCCCCGGCATCGCCACAATAAGTCACGACAGAGCGGCCCGGCCCGGCCCAGCTCGGCTCGCGGCCCGGACTCCCCCTCACCCTTATCCGCGAGGCCGGTCCGGCTCGGCTCGGCTCGGCTAGGGGAAGCGGAGGCAAAAACGAGGCTGCAATTAATCTTGAGCAGCCTTCCGCTCCGTTCGCGCCCAGCACTCAAACCGCAATGTCAAAAATATATTTCGTGATGAGAGGACAACTTGAAAATATTTCTGGGGCCACTTGATTTTTTCCCCCACCCCTCATTTAAATAAATACACGCCAGTAATTATGAATGTAATGGGGACGTTTTTTCTCCCTCTTCCTTACCTCGAACGTGCCCCATCTGCCGTCCTCGACGCGGACCAGCTCGTACGTGAACCCCAACTCCTCGGCGAACTTCTCCAGGAGGTCGATGCAGAAGCCGGAGCAGCACTGGTAGAAGGAGCTGTTGCGGTGTGCGGAGAACTGGTCCATGCTGTAGAGAGAAAACAAAAACCAAAATACGACATCAGCTTCGATTTAAAAAAAAAATCGGATCCTGAGACAAATCCATAAGGCTACTTCGTGCCTAAAAAATTCTAAAGAGGATCTGCTGCCGCTGCGGGTGACATTCGCACAACCTTTGAGGTTGCGGCTGCAGCGCACACACGGCTAATGGCGCGGTGCCCCGCAGCCATTCAATAGGCTCGCGGCGGGGCGGGGCGGGGCCGCGGAGACAAAGCGCCCCACCGCAGTGTGCGCTGCGCCTCGCCCCTAAGTAGGGAGCGGCTGGGGCGGGGCCGGGAATTTGCAGTGAGACCGCGGGCCCTGGTGGCGCGCAGGGCAAAGCAGAGCAGGGCAGGACACGCGGCTCTGAAAGTTAATCGAACACTCCTCACCAAGCCGCGGCTGTATCCACCGCGAGCAGACTCGATGAAAAGTCCTCGAAACGCATTTCTACTTTTCTTCCCGCTCCCCGCCACGCCACGCCCCGCCCCGCCTCCATCCCCGTCCCTCCACTCTTTTGCTTTCTGGAACCGCCAAACGGAACGCAATAAAGCGCGCGGGCGAGAGGAACAAGCAGCAGCACGCGACCCGGGCCCGGCCCGGCCCGGGCGGCAGGCGTCGTGCCAGCTTCCGCAATTAAACCCGCTTTTGGCGAATGAAAAGACTTTTATATTTTCATCCCCGAGCGTCTGGTGGCGCCGCCTCGCCTCAGCAAACATTGCAGACGCCAGCAGCGGGGCCCAGCCCAGCCCAGCCCAGCCCCACGGCGTCGGTGCCCCTACGGTGCAAGCACCCGCCCCGCCCAACCCCAACCAGCAACAAGTTCGACTGGAAAAGTGACCCCCGCCCCCGACTCCGTCGAGCCCTGCAGGCGCTGCAGGGCAGGACGGGGCGTCACTCATCCGCGGCTGGGGCGGGGCGGGGCGGGGGCGACCCTCGAGCGGCTGGAGGGCTCAGGCCGTGGAGGACGTCGTCCTTATTCCTACTTGACCCGGCCGGCGGCGGGACCTTCTCCTCCTCCTCGCGCTGTACCAGCTAGCCCACAAACCCCTCGTGAAAAGCCAACTTAGGCGCAGTGCCGGGCTGGTCGGGCCGGGCCAGGGCGCCCGCGAAGCCGAGTGATACAGACGCGGAAAATCTATAGTGGAGTAGGAGGGAACTGCGGGCGGAGCGGTGCGGGCAGATCGGCTCAGGCCCTAGTCAAATAGATCGGCATTTTATTTCATGTTCCGCTCCGGCGCTTTGATCTGGCGGGCGCGGCGGGGCGCTGCGGGAATGCTGTGGGGTGCTGGGTGTGCGATACTGGTGTCGATAGCAAGGCTGGGGCTTGGCCGGGACAGACCGCTCGAGCCGCGAGAGGAGAGGAGAGGCGGGTAAGACAGGGTAGGGTCTCGCCTCGCCTCGCCACCTCTGACCTGACACAGGGCCTGTCGGGCCAACAGGAGCCGGGCCGGGGCCACACTGTTGCACGCCGAGCGCTGCACCACCAGCACCACCGGCCCTCCGCCCGCCCCGCCGAGATGTCTGCTGTGGCGGGGCGTGGCGGGGAACTAGTAGCTCCCCCCAACCACATTCCAGCAGTCTCGCCATCCAGCAGCAGCGGAACCCCGAAACACCCATTATTGCAGCACAGGGAGGAGAGGGGGGGGGGGTAAAAAACACGAGGAAAAAAGTCTAGCTAGGAGATTCTGTTTGCTGGCCTCCGTCTGATAAGTATTTTCCTACGCCCTCCTCTGCTCCCCCGCTCGCTCCGCTCGGGGGTGGGTGGGTTGCGCGCTGTGCGCTGCGACGCCGGCGGAACGGGATGGGACGGGATGAGGAGGACGCTCGCTGCGCGGAAGTTGTCCCATTTGCTGTATATCCGGAGACAAGAGAGGTAAGGGTTAGCCCGTCCCGACCCGGCCGTTGGGGTGCTGGCGCGCCTTACAAGCGTCGAGGCGGGGCGGGGCGGCCGGAGGGGGAGGAAGACTTTAGGGGTCACCAAGTTGGCGCCAGGGTGTCGGGTCCGGGCCGAGTCCCGCAGCCGAGCCGAGCCGAGCACGATCTCCAATCAGAGGAGGTCTCTACTCTCCCTCCGTCTCTCCTCTACTCTCCTCTACGTCGCGTCGCGTCGGTCCGTGCGTCCGTCGCAGGCCCGGCCGCGCCCCGGCCCCACCCCGTCGTCCCCGGTCCCGAAACCACGCCAATTAGGAGGCCTTTCCGGTTAGATTCCTCGGCACGACACGGCAGGGCGGGGCAGGGCGTGGCAGGCCTACTACCTACGGCCTCGCCTTGCCCGGAGCCTTCGGCCCCGCCCCGCGTCTAATGAGCAGGCCAGGCCGATATGAGAATAAAAGTAAGCCCAGAAAGTGGTGGACTGCTCGCTTCTGGTCGTCTCGTCGGGGAACATGCCGCCCCAAAGGCCTTCATTTCTGCGCTCGGCGCGAGAGAGAAAGTCGAGAGTATGATGAGAGGGCCAAGAAAGACGTTGATCTGATGCTCATCATGTAAACAAAATCAACGTCCTTACTACTTAATATTTGGGCCTCTTGTTAATCACTACGAGGAATACAGCGCGCCGCATACAACACGGCGCAGCTGCAAAATTTCCCCACGACAATAATTATAATTGAAGAGCCGAATCCACCCCCTCCCACCCACTTTCCCGCCGCGGCCCGGGCCGGCCGGGCCTCCCTCTGGCCGCAGGGCGGGGCGGGGAGGGGCCCCTCCACTGTTTCACCTACTTTTGGTCTCCGGACGGCATATTTCTTCGTTTGCTCGCAAAGTTTCCCCCCAGAGTTTCTAGACCCCGCCCCGCGCGCATCCTCTATCCCGTTTCTTTGCTCCCAGCAGCCTCGTCTCTCCCTATCACTATCTCTCTCACTCTCTGTCGCTCTACCCCCTCCCCCTCTCTCTCTCTCTCATGCTGCCCCATGCCGCGCCGCACATCACAACGCAATAAGTTAATCGGGGTGGTATATTTAGCGGCAAACAATAGAGCGCTCCCCGCCCCGTCCGGCCCGGCGCCGAGCGGTGAGTTGGACCCTATAGGGTCGCTCCTCGCGCCGAACTACCAGTCAGGTTATTTAGCGCAGATGGGATGGATCGCGGGGATGAGAAGTTTGGATAAGAGTAGACGGGGAGATACCAGAAAGGGGGGGGGGGCGTTCTTATTGAGCACGGGTCGGATCGAAGGGGTTGCAGCGAGGCTAGGGGCGGGGCGGCGCGGGGCGCGGCGCGCACCACGGCGCGCAGGCCAGGCCGCAGCGCAGCCCGGAGGAGGCGTCGGGGCCGCGCCCGATTATTCCATGCGATAAGATGTGATGTGCATCAGAATCTAGTTTCCTCCCGGACGGGGCGGGGGAGGATGATCAAGAGCCGGGGCGGGGAATGGTGTCAGCGCGGGCGGGGCGGGGCGGGAGGGGCGCGGCCTGCGCCAGCGAAGCGTGTGTGCCGAGCAGCGGCGGAGGGGAGGGGGAGGGGGAGGAGGGGAGGGGTATGTAAATCGGAGGTGGGAGGCGGGGGATAGTGCGGGACATATGGAAGCAGCGGGATGCTCGGCGCACACAAGTCTCGCGCGCAACTGTGAAACTTGAGGGGCGGGGAGCTCCTCTTCCCCATACTCTCTGAGCACTCACACAGACGCGCGACGTTTTGCCGCAGGCCTTGTCGACTATATAGGAGGCCGGGCCCACACTTGCACACTCACACACCCCCTCTCGCTGCAGACACTGCAGTCGGGTGCAACGCGTAGCGCAAGCAGATGATGATCCGCTCCCGCGCGTATCTGGAGTGCGTACCCCCGCAGGGCGCGCGACAGGCTTTTGAAAACTAGCTAGCTTGCGCTTGCGTACAACTACCGCCTTTACACTTCCAAACTCTTTACGAAAAATTAACGTTCATGAGCGTAAAATAATGCTTGAAACAGGTGAATTGCGCTTTAAAAAAAACACAAAAAAACAAAAGTGTTTTTCTACGAAGTTTTTTTTAAATTTTCATAATTACTCACTCGGCCATGTCCTGCTCGCGCCCCACCCGGCACAGCACGCCGCGGTTCATGTTGCACTTGACGGTGACGGGGTCCGGCGGCGCGAGCTGCACGTACGGCGGCTCCTCCAGGAACGTGATCTTGAGGTGGAACTTCTCCGGCACGCCCTGCGGCGGCGTGTGGCTGTTGCCCGGCCACACGATGTCCTTGATGTCCAGGCCCTCGCTCTCCCACGACTTCCACACGCCGATCTGCAACACACACACACACACATCAGCCGTCGTTCAAACACAGCTCCGGGCCGGCAAAACCATCCGGTGGGGATTCGCTTTCCGATGGACCGCCCCTGCTTCCCCTAGGGGTCCATCCAAAAACAGGCGGCGCGGCCCCCGCCCGGTCCAGCAGGGGCTTATGATAGCCCAGCCCGGCAGCGAGGCTCGCGGCAGAGTTTTCTGTTTTCTTGCCCGCCCTGCCCCCGCCCCGCCCGCACCCCTACTCCCCCTGCACCATGTTTGCTCCCGGTTACTCCGGACGACACGCGGCGAGCCCCGCCCCGCCGCGCCACGGCACGCCCAGGGGCTCTGACTGCGAGGTCGTCGTTTACACTGCGGGGTAAGTAGCCGGCAAGGCATCAGCGGCGAGACACCCCGGGCGGGGCGAGGCGGGGCTTCGTATTGATCGCCACAACACGCTCAAACAAACGGCATGGAACAAATGGACAGCAGCTAGCGGACAGTCCGGTCCGGTCGGGGCGGGGCGGGGCGGGGCGGTCACCTCCCCCTCCACCATGATCCCTTCGGGCCAGGACAGCACAGCGCACATCGTTATCGGCTGCTGTCGGCCGCTGGTTTCTGTGTCATCAGCTATGCGCGTGGGGGCGGGGCCGCGGTAGCCGCAGGACAGGAACGCCACCTTCCCCGCCCCGCCCCGCCCCGCCCCGCCCCACCCCGCCCCGCCCCGCCCTGCTCAGCTGGTCCGAGGGATACAATCATCCGCTCGTGCTGGGTGCGGTGAGCAGCGAGGGCTGCGGGGCGGGGCGAAGCTGCGGCGCACCGGGGTTTAGCTTTGAGCTGAGAGGGGCGGGCGGGGACCTGGGGCGCTCATCTCCGGCGCTATAGGTGCTAGTTTCAGCAGCACAGCTAGTTATTGTACAAGGCGGGGCGGGGCAGGCGGGGTGGGGCGGGGCGCTTACGAGCGCATACAGAGGCATGGAGTAGGGGCGGGGCGCGAGGCTGTAACGAGCACCGCGTATATACGGCCTCCAAAACCGAACGCCGCGGCCGCGGCACGTCGTTTTCATGCATTTATTACTATCAGCATTATTAGTTTCCTTTTTTAATGGCAGCGGGGCGTGGCGGGGCGGGGCCGGGGGGTGGCTCAGCGCGCTCTGCGGACGGAGGTTTTCCGAGGGGATAATTCGTTGCGCCGTGTGATAAATTGAAGCGGGGATTAGGTAGTCCGGAGCTCGTCCGGGCAGCGTTGCGCGCTCGTTAATTGAAAAGCAGCACGCTGCCGCCCGAAAAACACAAAACCAGAGAGAAGAATCACACTGCGTTGTGCACTGTGTTGTGAGCTGTCCACGCGCCCCACGCCCGCCTCGCGGCGCACACGGACTTACCTCCTCCCACACCATCATCTGCTTGTTGTTGCCCGGCCGCAGGTTCATGATCTTGAGCTCGGCCGCCTTGAGGACGCCGTCCGCCGTGAACTCGACGTTGGGCTTGCCCATGTCACCCTCCACGCTCACGTTCCGCAGGTACCTGCCGAAAAGCACGAGACAAGCAGTGTCACAAACGTGTTCCGGGGATGAGCAGGCGACAAGGCGCGGGCAAAGTGGCGCATTCAAATATTCATTCCTCTCTCTCTCTCTTCCCACCCCCACTCTGTCTGTCTGTCCTTTCTCGTTCATCGCCCGCCCCCAGGCTGCGGGCCATCTTCCGCCCCCTCCCCCTTTTCGCGACGACGGCCTTTTCACGAGCGCATCAAATGGATCTCCGAGCCACAGCCATTACAGATGAGGCGGCCAAAAGTAATTTCGGTTATTCCTGGCCGAACCCAGGCGGGCCGGGCAGACCCGCTCCGCTCCGCGCCGAGCCGCGCCGAGCCGAGCCAGGCCGAGCCAATCCTGCACGGGAAATAAAGCGCCTCTCGGACTCGGGCTGCGGCACTGCCTTAGGCCTACGCGGCGGGGCATGGCCCGGCCAGGGTAGGGCCCGGGGAGGTGGGGGGGGGGGGGAGTGAAAGCAGAGCCCGGCCCGGCCGAGACGCAAGGGCCATTTGTGCCACCGACGTGGCGGTGACAATTTATTACAGCAATTTCTGACATTGTGTTGGTTTACGATTGGTGGAGTCGGGGGGATTGGAGCAGAAAGAGGGGAGGATACGAGATTTTAGGGAGGTGGCGAGAGAGAGAGAGAGAGAGAGAGAGAGAGAGAGAGAGAGAGAGAGAGAGAGAGAGAGAGAGAGAGAGAGAGAGAGAGAGAGAGAGAGAGACAGAGAGAGAGAGAGAGGCATCTGGTCTGGTGAGGCCCCGCGGGTGTGCTGATCCAAATAGTCCCTCCTTCCAAGCAGCTATCCTCTACCCGACTCTTCTTCGCTTCCAATCAGAGAGGAGACGAACACTCTGGGTATTGAAACCTCCCCCCCCCCCTTTTCTCTCTCTCTCAGGCCCACGAGCGCAACGCGTGCGCGTCTGACCACACCCAAATCCCGAAGGTGAACGCCACGCAACAGCTCCGGGGGAAGCGGAGCGGAGCGCACTAGGGAATGTTTCAGTCGGAGGGTCACGTCTGAAACTATTTTCCCGCGTTTATTGGAATTGCTTTATAAATTTCACCCTGGCGTGCCGTCTGCCTTATTGTCTGGGGCGGCGAGGAGGTTCGATAATGACAAGAAAAATGAATGGTCGAACCTGCTGTCCTCGTTCTCAATTCGAGTCGGAAAAAATCGCCCGCTAACGCGTTGCTTTGTGAGCGGTGCCTTCTGGAAGAGGTGGGGGGAGCGGGGGGATAGAAGTGTATAGAGCGGGATTAAAACGAGAGAAAGTAGGGGAAAGGGGCCGGGTGCCGATACAATCTGCGATATCTCGCGGCGGGAGAGAGGGGGGCGCTAAGACCCCAGCCATTGCTTGGTCAGTTCTCCTAATTTACTGCCGAGGAATGCAGCCGGCCGTGAGGAGGCTGGGAGGGAGGGAGAGAGAGAGGGAGAGAGAGAGAGGGAGAAAGGGAGGGAGAGGGAGAGAGAGAGCGGGAGAGGGGGAGGGAGAAAGGAGGGGGAGAGAGAGAGAGAGAGAGAGAGAGAGAGAGAGAGAGGGAGAGAGAGAGAGAGGGAGAGGGAGAAAGGAGAGGGAGAGAGAGCGCGGTGGTGGAATGGAGTTCCGGCTCGCGCGCAGAGAGCGCAAACGGGCTGACTCGCACGGGCTCCTCTGGTCTGGTGCTCGCTGAGTGCACGGGGCGGTCTGACGGACCGGCCAGCAGCCGGACGGTACAGTGACGGCCGCTCGCTCCGTCAGGCTGACGGAGAGCGCTGCTCTGATACCGGCGCGGAGCGGGCACACGCAGCCCGTCTGAGCCCGTCTGAGCTGATTTTTTCCCTGATTTTTTTGAGGGTGTACACCGATTTTTTTTGAAGTGAGGGACCCCTCGGTCTTGGTCTGAGCCCGCCTCAGCACCAGCATCATGGCTTTCGGCCGTCTTTCGGTCCTCAGCTCTCGGCTCTCGGCTCCGGCTAGCGCTTGCCGGCCGGCCGGGTAGCGGCGGGCTCATGCAGCCCGTGGCTGCCCGCCTGATCTCGGCGGGCGGGCTCGGGCGGGCTCAGCGCTGGCCGTGCACGGGCGGGCTCGGGCTCGTCGCCTTGCGGCTGGAAGCCGGGAGCCCGTGCGAGTCAGCCCGTTTGCGCTCTCTGCTCGC
Source organism: Frankliniella intonsa (assembly GCA_033675135.1). Classification (NCBI taxonomy): domain Eukaryota; kingdom Metazoa; phylum Arthropoda; class Insecta; order Thysanoptera; family Thripidae; genus Frankliniella; species Frankliniella intonsa. Next base: position 8,172,212 of record CM066249.1, on the reverse strand, counting down.
GCGCGCGTGTCCGACAATGGGAGTGCAGCAATCAATAGACATTAGCGGCCAGACTTGCCACGATAGGGCAGGGGACGGGTTGGAGAGTGAGGTATTCGAGGATTCGCTAAAATAAAATATTTCAAGAGCGTTTCCATTTTTCAAGGGATCTTAAAATACGCTAAAAAAAGGCAAGTTTTGTAGATTTTCGATGGCGTGAGTCTACTCACTTGTAGAAGCGGTCGCCCGTCTCCCAGCGCGAGTCACCCAGGCCGGAGCCCTCGCAGGACAGCTTGGTGTTGAGCGACAGGTTGGCGTTGCGCGGGTCGTTGACGAAGTCCTCCACGCCGTACGCGTACACCTTGATGGCCGTGGTGATCTCCGTGACCAGCGACGTGCTCGACGTGTCGAAGTGCACCCCTGCAACACACAACGGTCCAGGGTAATCACGCCCGTGTGTCGTGTCGCGGCCGTCTGCCCACCGCGGCACGGCGCGCGCGGCGCCGGTAGTGGAGGGTGCTGGGCCCCAGGGCCGCCGGCCGGACCAGACCGGAGCAAGGGCGCATCTGAATTTCAAATCGGGCGGGTCGATTTTGATGGGTAGGGCAGGGCAGGGCGGGGCGGGGCGGCGTTCCACACGGCGCACAGCAGAGCGCCCGATCGAGTGGGGGTAGGCAACCTCAACACACCGCCGCGCGCGCCGCCGGCTGGTCTGCCTACCCCGCAGGCGCTCTCCGCCCGGCCGGCCCGGTCCGGCCACTTACTCGTGTCGAGTCGTTGTCGAGCAGAGTGCGGCAGGGCAGGGCAGGGCAGGTCCAAAAACATTATAGGTTTTTCAGCGCCAAGACGAACTCACCCAGCATCCCGACGGGGAACTGCGTGGGCGGCGTGCCCGTGGCGATGACCGACTGCGCCGCCACCCACACGTAGTTCTCGCCGGTGATCTTGAGGTCGCGCGCGTTGTTGAGGATGTGGATGGCCTCCTCGCGCGTGCAGTACAGCAGCATGACGCGGGACTCGGAGTTGACGAGCTCCACCAGGTCGCTGGCGCGCGTGTACAGCACGGCGTTGAGGATGGTGAACCTAGGGGGCAGAGAGAAGGATGTCGGCGTAAATGCAAGATAATTTTTTATTCATGCGCATAGCTACAGGTTTCTGTAATTATTGCGACGGTGACAGACGGGGTACGCCTGTTGTAAGGTGGGGATAAGCGGGTCCAACCCTAGGCCTGTAGTATCAGCATCCCTCAGACTCAGACCCTTAAATGAATGAAAGCCCAGGGGTATGCGATTGCAGCCGCGAGATCTCCAGGGGAAGAGGGGGTGGGGGTGGGAGCGGACCAGCAGGGCCATAGAAATGGGTCAGGATGTTAATTGCTGGGTCCAAATGGTACAGCCGAGCTCCTCCCGGCCCCGCCCCGCGCAGGCGCAGCCCAGGCCGAGGCCCCCGACCCGACCGGCGCGGAGCTGGAGACGCAGCCCTAAACGAGGGCAGGATAGGGTAAGACTTGGAGACTCAGAGAGAGAGACAGGGAGAGACAGACAGAGAGCGAGGGAGAGGAGAGGACGGAGGATGAGCTCCTAGAGATAACCTGCTCTTCTCCTCCCGCGCGGCCCGCCGGGGGGTTCCCCCGCCCCCTCCAGTGGGATGAGCAGAACTACCCCACCACAGCCCCAGGCCCCGCCCGGACCCGGCCCGGCCGCACCTCCCTCTGCTGTGGTTGCCCGATCATTTGTTTGCGTGTAATCTGTCGCGTGCGGGTCTGTTTGCGCCCCGCCCGGCCCGGCCCGGCCCACCTCAGCCGCAGCCCCGCCCGCCCCGCCCCGCCCCACACCGCCTACGAGCACCCCCACGCTGATGAGAAGTCTGCACTGCCAGTAATAATGCACCGCGAGCTCTTGTTCTTGTTGTTTAGCACTGTCACTTTTATTCGCGCGGCACACCGGCGCGGTGATGAAGCGGGAACGTACAATGCCACACCGCATAGCAGTACAGACAGACCGCGCGCGCGCGCGCGTGCTCGCGAACACAATTAAATCTCCCGCGTAAATTGCATATCTGTGGAGCAGAGTTTCTCGTCGTCCCTCCTCCCTCCCCCCCCCCCAGCCCCCTTTGATGATGATGGCCCCACCCCGCCGCGCCCCCAATAGCCGGCGGTAAGTTCGGCCAATGCACTCTAAACGATCGCGACTCCGGGAAAAACTTATATACCCCGCCGCTCCTCCCCTACGCCATCGCTGGACGGGTGGGGTGTGGTGGGGTAGGGGGGCATCAGATATGGCCGCGTCGCGTTATGGCATGGCAGGGCTCGGCGCGTCGCGTCGCCGGCTAGTCCGGCCAACATCGCTGGCTGGCTGGCCGTCCGGCTGAGCCTCAGCGCCTACACACAGAGAGAGATGACTCCAGCCCCGGCCAGCCTAAAGGCGCAAACCCGGGCGGGGCGGGGCGGGACACGGCCCAGAATTTCGTCGGCTTGTTGCGTAATAGGACGGGACTGGGCTGACGGCACGGCGCGACGCGGCGGTGCTGTGGGCGGGGCGGGGCGGGGCGGGGAGGTCCTATGCCTGCCAGCCCTGTCGCCAGCCCCTCCCCCCACCCCACCGTCCCTTCTTCTAAGCCGCTCGCTCCCTTTACACCCCTCAAAGCCCCGGCAGATAAGGCCCGGGATACGCTTCTGATCTAGGCCTCCCGCTAAGCAGTCACTGCACCGTACCCGTACCGGTTGGAACGCGGCACCGCAAAACCAGCACCAGCGCAAATTGAGTTTTATATCCATACCGAAGCCAGAGTACCCATTACGTGGCTACGCCATATTAGGAAATGCCCATCTAGTGCAGGGTTGTCGACGTGCTGGTGAAAATTTTTCGGTAAGTTATTTATCGAGAGTGTATTACGCTATCTGACAGCCTCTGCTGGTATTCGGGCTGACGACAATCCCTGCCAACTCAGCACGCACGCTGAGTCAGCAAATACGAGCGGGACGGGGCGGAGCGCGGCGGGGTGAGGCGGCCCCAGGCGGCCCCTTCCCTTCGCCGCCGTTAGTGAAGGTATGAAAAACCATCAGGACGTGTTGAATGGCCGCTGGCGGGGGCCGGGCGGGGCCGGGCCGGGGTCCGAGCTGTGATTCAATGGTATCGTGACATCACGCTAACGCACACTCCATTGAGCGGGAGCCATTGAAAGAAACGAACCAAAGACATAAGTACAGCAATTGATAATAGTTTTACAGAATGTATTTGGGAATTTGGTCTGCCATCCCTGCGGGAATAGTCAATTAAAATGGAATGAGCCACTGGCTTGAAAATCTGCACGCGTCGGCGATCTTCTGCTCGCTTCCCCCTTTTTATTTTGCGAGTCGAGTGAGTTTGTGTAGCGAGGGCTAAGATTCGCCCCACATAAGGCGTAAGAGCCTCGCCCCAAAGAGCGAGCGAGCGAGAGAGAGAGAGAGAGAGAGAGAGAGAGAGAGAGAGAGAGAGAGAGAGAGAGAGAGAGAGAGAGAGAGAGAGAGAGAGCGAAAAAGCGCAGGAGGAAGTAGGGCGGGAGTAGGTCGTTAAACATCTCTGAGGACGGCGAAGTCACGATTGGGGCCGGGGCGGGGTGGCGGGCGAGGAGGGTGGAGGGCAGGCCAGGGGTAGAAGGCGCGTCACTTTATCAGCATCGTATTGCCGGGCTGGCGGGGCGGGCGCGACGCGTGAGCCACGTTAAGGAGCCCTGGCGTTTATTTTCACAACTCCATTAATTGTAGGACAAGTCGGTGCGGGCTGCGGAGCGCCTTCAGGTCCTAGTTCGCCCTGCCGGTCCGCCGCCCATGCAGCCCGCTCCAGCCGAGGTCTCGGAAGCGCCAGTGCGCGTTGGCGTGGAGCTTTCATTACCGAGTATGCACAACAGGGCGGGGTGGGCCCCACGTCCCACGCCCCGGCCGGGCCGGGTGAAATAACGCTAGCAGACACACCCTGCCTTCCCCTCCCCCCCGAGAGAATTACCCACCACATCCGCACCCTACACCCCCTCCCCCCAAAGACCGGTCCTTTCCCCCTCGCCCTCATTCCCCACAGATATCCCCTCTCCCTTCTCATCCCGCTGTAGCCGCCCCCGCGCCGCCCCCGCGCCACCCCGCGGGCGTAGGGTGGAGGGCGCGAGCAGGGGGGCGGCCCGTCCCCGGTCCCCGCGCCAGCAGCAGGCTGAGCCGCGCCAGCGGGGGCGGTGGGGGCGGCGGGGGCGGCGCTGCTGTGTGGTGTGGGGCGGGCCTGGCGCGGCGGGGACTAAGGTATAAATCCCCACGCGTTTACAAACGGCCCCACCACGCGCCTGTACGCCTCCCCTCCTCCCCCTTCTTCCACCCTTTTTCCCTCTTTATACACAACCCTTCTCTTTTTTTCCCCCTTCTTCTCTCGTATCCTCTGCGATAAATCGCTTATAAAACGCGACCGGCGCGGCGTCGCGCGGCGCCGTCACCCCAATCAGGTCTGTCCGCTTGAGCAGCAGCAGCAGCACCGCGTGCACAACCGTGCCGGCTCAGCGCACCTCCCCGCCGCGCCGCGCCGCGCACTGCCTCATCGCGCTCCGCTGGTCCCACCCCGCCCCGCCCCACCCCGCCCCGCCCCGCCCCACAGCAGCCTCGCGTCACACGCGCGCGCTCTGAGGGACGGCGTGGCGCCATCTTTTTAACGCAAGACTCGCGCGCGCGCTAGGAAATCGCGCACCGTCAGTCTGTCTGAAGGAATAAATAAGAGCAGAGCGATGACACAGGACAAAAACCGCGCAGAGCCAACCGTCTTACCCGCTCAGGCAGGACGAGTTCCCAGTAACACTCACCAAAAAAAATTCAACAAAAATTAAGTTTGGGACACTCTTACAGCAGCTTCCCTCCGAGAGCGACAGAGTGGACCCTCCTCCCTCCTCGCGCCGCGCCAACCAACGCGCACGCGCGCAAGTTTTTGCAGCTCTCAAGCCATTACCGCCGCGTTTCAGCGGCGCGGCGCGCGCTCCTTCAGCAACTCCACACGTGCCGTACGTTACGGCAGGCCACGTGGCGGCGGCGGCGGCAACATCAAGGAGGACACCTGGGCTAACGAAGCAGTAACGTCTCCGTCCTTGAGCCTTGAGCCGGCCGGAGCAGAGTCGTGGCGCGCGAGCGTGTATCACTATTCTGACCAACACGGCCCTCCCTCTCTCTTTCTCTCTTTCTTTATTATCAATCAGCCGAACTAGCGGTTCCCCGATCAATCGATGAGCGCAATCAGCGGCCGCTTCTCCTTGTCGCCGCGCGGCTCAGCCCGCTGCCTCGCGCAGAGCCCCGCCCCGCCCCAGCGCTCAACTTGGGACGGGGCGGGGCGGGGCGGGGCGGGTGTTCCACAGCGAGTGCTCCGCGGGCTCCGCGTCCACAAGTTTCGTGCGCCCGCCCCGCCCGTGCGAGCCCGTCCGCGCCCGTGGCCTGAATTCTTAGCGGAAAACTCCTCAAATTAAGAACTCTTGCTGGGCTTGGTAAAGGGAAGGGGCGGTGAGGCGGCGGGGGCGGGGCGGAACGGAGAGGAGCCCGGATGGTGTTTGAGGTCAGCGCGTGGAGATGATGATAACAGAACGCGCGGGGCGCCAAGGAAAACTCTAACTCATCCTAAATAATATCCGCCATTTTTTTAAAGCCGGAAATTTCAGCTGCAGCATTTTAGAGCAAAGCATTTCGCATATCAGGCGGATGTGCCCTGATACTAGGCAGGACTCATTCAGCCCTGCTAACTTACGGTATGCCTCTGGTACGCCCCGCCCCGGCCCGCCCCGGCCCGCCCCCGTCGCTCTTGTTTTGAATCCAAACAGCACGTGCAGCTGAGCGTAATTTTGCACCGCTCGGTGCGGTGTGGCGAGGCGCCCAGTTAAATGTTTCGCGGCGTTGTTCGGGGCGGCCGCAGGGTGGTAGTGGCGGTTAGCTGCGCCCCCTGCGGCCTCTATCCCCCCCCCCTCCTCTCTCTCTCTAACCACCGCACTCGCTTTCGTTTTGTCCGCTCCGATAGTTAGTTTTTCCCAGTAAGTGCCTTTGCTCGCTCGACTCTGGACCGCGCTGGACCACCCCGCCCGCAACCAAAGACCAACTGCTGCCAACTCTGCCACCATCAATAACTGCGACTCTAGCCAGCGCAGCTATTCGACTGTGGGGAGTCCGCCAGTACTGATGCACAGAGCGGGGATAGACACTCACACACCAAAAAAAAACACACACACACACACACACACACGACGTCCTGCGCCCGACTTCTCCACGCCGAAAACAGGAGGGAAAGCGAGGAGATTGAAAAGTTGGGGGGCAAGCTCAAGCCGGGCTTACCGCGGGACGGGGCCGGGAGCGGGGACAGCCAGCCTGCCAGCGGCTGTCCCCCGAACCTCGCGCTCCGAGCGAGCAGGGCCCGGCCCGGCAGGCCCCTCTCCCTACACTGCCCAATACTCCTTCTCATCCTCCACAAACACGCCCACACACACACACGCGCGCGCACACACACACACTTGTCATGTCGGCGACGACGCCCGTCCCTGTGAACACGGCGCTAACTCAGTTGAGCGTCGCATCGCTAGGGAGCGGAGCGCCGCGGCGCCGAGCGACTCAGCCTCAAGCCGGCGCGGCAGCAGCAGCGGCGGGCGCCGCGGCGAGCACCCTCCAGGTAATGACCTCGTACTTACGCCACATAATTAATTCAAAACTAGTTGAATTGGGTTTTCGCAGCTTAACAGGATGCGGGGCGGGGCGGGGCGAGGCGGGGTGAGGCGGGGTGGGGTGGGGTGGAGCAGGGCGGGGCGTGGCGCGAGCGAGATGCCGCGACACCTCTCTTCTCGCGTCTCCCCTTTGCGGAGCACCAGCAGCAGGAGGAGCCCTGCGGAGGAACTGAAGGGGAAGGAATAAGATGGAACGCCCCACCCCGCCCCAGCCCACCCCACCCCGCCCCGCCCCGAGCCCGGGGGCCGGCAAAACGATCGTAGGGGTTGAAGGTCGGGTTGTCGGGTTACAGCGCGGCCTTGGTCTGCACGGCCTGGGCCGGCGCGGCGCGCCCTGCGGAGCTACCCAGGCTGATGGATGTCTTATTGGCAGGTGAAGGCGGGCCAGGCCGTCCGCTCCGCCACGCCCCGCCACACCCGCGTATTTTTCTCCTCCCAGCCGAGAGAGCGGGGACAAAGGTCTAAAGTCGAGAGGTCCACTCCCACGACCAGCACTACCATAGAGAGGGGAGGAAGAGGAGAGATGACACGCGGCCCGGTCCGGCACGTAGCGTGGTGAGCGAGTGTGTGTGTGAGCGCGCGCGCGGGGGAAACGGAAGTGTGCTCTTAGCGGACGGACGCCAACGTTCCAACCCACTAGCCGCCCGTCCCCCGGAAGGGACGGCTCCTCGTCGCTCCGCGCGGAGAGGAAGGGAGGGGGGAGGTCGTGCGCTTAGCCTTGGTACTGCCCCCGCAGTCTCCTTCCTCGGGGCGGGACGGGGCGAGGTGGCGCAGGCCACACGCTCCTCGCAGAGTCGGTCTGGTCATCGAGGCCCCAAAACGATTTCGGAAGGAACCGCACAGCGGAGGACCGGACCGACACACGCCCCTTCCGGAGGAGCTGTCCCCGCCCCGCAACGCCCCGCCCGACCCCTCACCCCACCCCGCTTCGCCCCGCTCCGAATTGCCACAGCGGCGTGGACCAGTCAGCCCTCCCCGCCCAAAGTCCCGCGAGGTTCTTGTATAAAACTCTGCCCTGCTAGTCCGTCTCCCTCACGCGGGCAAATAGACGGACCATCGCCGTGCTGGTCGGGGCGGGCGGGCGGGGCGGGGCGAGGCGGGGCGGGGCGGGGCGTGGTGGGGCGGGCCTAAACAGCCGCCGCAGGGCAGGGCCCCGCAGTCCCACGGTGCTCACAGATTGCCCCCAGCACGCCACTGCTACCCCGCCCCCTGCCCCGCCCCAGCCTTCTACCTCTGCATGTTTCATGCGGAGGCCCGGCCTGCCCGCCCAGAGGGTTCCCCCTGCCGCGCACCGCCCCCGCTGCTGGGCCGGAGGGGCACCTGCAAAAGGATCTGCGCTGCGCCCTGCTCCTGCACACGTAGCCCGGGCGCGTGCCGCCCCCGGCCCCACCCCCGGCCCCGCCCCCACCCCCGCCCCCAGCCCCGGCCTACCGCAGGACAACGAAAGCGGCCTAGGCGATCCCTCTGGAGAGGCTCTACAGCCGCGGGGCCGGGCCGAGCCGGAAAGCTCTCCTACCAATAGGCAACCGCCCGGGCGGTAGGCAACCCTCCTCCACCCATGCACGCGGTGCTGCGGGCGCGTATGCCGTAGTTATCTTAGCTTGGAGCAGGAAGGAGGGCGGCGCGGGGCGGGCGTGCGGCCGGTCCTCGCGCGTGAGGAGGCGGGACACAGCGGGGTCGATCTGCAGCACCGGGCGTTGTACTTGTTCCGAACGTATAGCCCCGCCCTGTGGCCCAGTGGCCTTGTAGCCCGGGTCCCTTGTAGCCCCGCCCCAGCGTGTATATAGCTGGGGCGCGCGGCGCGGCGCCCACCCGAGAGGTTCTGGGCGAGAGAACGAGCGCATTGGGAGGCGAAACAAGGACGTAGAGCCAGGACGGGTATATCTGTGTGCGTGGGGCGGGGCGGGGGCAAGTAAACAGTGGCCGGGCTTGGGGCCGGCGTGGAAGGGGGAAGCGGAGGAGATGGGGTGGAGATGGGGACACAGACAGACAGACAGACAGACAGAGCGAGGGGCCGGGAGCCAGGGCCTCGGCCTGGCCTAGCGCGACCAGCAGCGGTCCGATGGTGTCGCGTATGGATCGCGCCACGCCGCGCCACGCCCGGCCCCGCCCCGCCCCGCCCCCGCCCCGCCCGCAGCTCCGTCACTTTCCACCGCAAAACGCCTCCGCTTCCACGCTCTCCGCGCTCCACAGCCGGCCGCGAGCGCTTTTGTAATTTTAAGAGGTATCGAGGCATGACCTAAAGTTTTCGCCAATTAATCACGACAGCTGCAACGAGTTTAAACGGAATTTCGAGAGAGCCCGGGGGACAAAGCCATGCCCCGTCCGCCCGCGAGACCTCTTCACAAAATGACACAATGAAGCACTCCAAAGCGCCCGCGCGTCGCGCCCGCGTATTGTGCCGAGTCAACCGAAACAATACGAGATCCGGGCCGGAGAAACTTGCCCACAACTGTTATTACTGTAAGACAAGTTGGAGTGACGTCGCGTGAGTGAAGGCGCGGCGCGGGCCGCCGCCTCCCGGGCGAGGCGCGCGACACACACGCGGGGCCGCCGGGCCCCGGGGCCCCGCCCCACACACGCACCGGCGCCTCCGGCCCGCTGGGCCGGGCCCCAGAGGGGGGCCCCGCCCCGCCCGCCAGGAGCACTGCTGCTGCGATTTAAAATGAGAAGCCCGCCAGGAATTTACACCGACATGAAAGGTCACCTTTGTAAATTTGGCGCGGGAAGACTTCCTCACCCGCCCCCACCCTCATCCGCCGTCGTCGCTTCCGCTTCCGCGAGGAATGAGAGCAGCAGCGGGACGAGGAGGAGGAAGTAGCAAGCGGGGAGGAGAGGGAGGGTGTGGGAGGAGGAGGAGGAGGGACAGACGTAGCTCTGAAAGGCGATCTAATATATTCTGGGCCTCAGCCTGCACCAACAACCGAAATTCCAACCATTCCAGTCGACACAGAGCCGGCATAACGGACTAGACTGCTGGCCGGGGGTGGTGGGGACGGCCGGGCCGCGCGCACCCGACACGCTCCAGGACGGGGCGGGGCGGGGCGGGGCGGGGCGATCTCATTCACCAGCCGATCTTCCGGGACGACAAGGAGGTGCTCAGGCGGGCTGGCGGCGGGCGGCGAGGGCGAGGGCGGAGGCGGGGCCGCCGTCGCGTCCCCCACCGCTCCCCCGCACCGTACCGCCTCCCTGTCATCTGCCATGCCATATTCGCGTCGCCGTTCCGGCCCGCCCCTGCCCCGCCCCCCTCCCCGCTCTGGACGTGGACATTGGATCGCAAAAGCGAAGGGGGCGGAAGGGGGTCATTTTAAAAATGAAAGCGTAGCGCCCCTGCCCTGCCCGGCAAGGACGGCCAGAGGCGCCTCGCCAGGCGGGGCCGGGCCAGGAGGCAGCACGGGCAGGCAGGCGGCCGAATCATCTTTTCATGGCAGCGGCACGACGCTTTTGTCCCCCCCCCCCCCCACTCCTCAGTACTGCTACTGCTCCTCCCGCCGCGCCCCGGGAGCTGCTGCCGCTCCCCTGAGTTGCCTTTTTCATTCCCCCGCTCTCCCAAAATGATTGCTGTTCCGACATAAAAAAGAAAGAGAGCAGAGGAAATATTGATGCGGTCTCCCTGCGGCCCAGCTCGATTGCAGAAGTCCGTAACTTAACACACAACTGCCTTATAGCGTTTTTTAAACCCGGTAAAGTTTTTAACTTTTAACTTATAGGCGACTGATTAAAATTTGAGTTATGGACATTCCCCAAGTTGATTTTAAAAAATTTAAATTTTATTAAAAATTTCGAAACGTTATGAGAAATAACTAACGCAAAGCAAAGTTACGGACTCCTGCTGCTCCGATTGCTGCTCATGGCCGCTGCCATGCCGCCGCGACCACGTCCACGGCCCCTGTCCCCCTCGCGGCAGGCCCAGTTTGGCGCGAGGCCGTCAGTTTTACGCGCCGCGGTTGCACGCACATCGCCCCGCCCCGCCCCGCCCCGCGCAGCAGCGCGCGCCGCCGACACTAACTCGCGGCATTTCCCGCGCCATTGAACTCAAAGAGGCGCTTTGTCGTCACCGGGCCGGGCCGGGCCGTGGCCGCCTCCTTGCCTCAGCTTTCCTACTATACACAACGCGCTGCTGCGGCGACTGGCGGGGGACGGGACGGCCCTCCCTCCAGCCTCCTCCCTCACACCGCTGCCTCCGCCGCCGACGTCTTTGAAGATTTTGGCGAACCGGAATGCCCAATAATGCGCGCGTGTGCCGGGCAGGATCAAATAGAGTAAAGTATTTTAATCTTAAAGTCTGCGTATTTAAGTCGTCCATCGGCTTTTGTCGCTTGTTGGTTGGCCGAAAACATGACTGCGACTTTGCTTTACAGACCGCTTTTGGTCCGCTCGCTTTGATTGTTCGTGTGACAGGTTTCCTCGAGCGGTAGCCTAACCCTCGGCGCGCGCGCGGGGTACTCACTTGAAGCGGTCCTGCACGTCGGAGATGCGCTCGCGCACCGCCTGGATGAAGTCGTCGTGGCCGGCGATCTGGGTCGTCACCACCGAGAACTGGTGCCACTTGTAGCGCTCCAGGATGGAGAGCATGGCGGCCGTCTGGTGCTCCAGCGAGGGCGCCAGCTGCAGCTGCAGGCTCGACTGCGACGCTCTCTGCAACACCAGGGAGGGACCTCTCGCTTATGAATCAGCACCAGGCCACACTATCGATCGCTATTATCACTCTCTGCCCCTTCTCTCTCTCTCTTCCCTATCCGCTCCGCTCACGCGAGCAGCGGCGGCGTCTCTTCTGCAGCCAACCCGAATGCAATAGCCCGCCCCAGTGCCGCGCCGGGCCGGGCCGGGCCGGGCGCCGGGGAGCGTCTAATACCCTTCTCCTCTCTGTCCAGCTCACTGGGCGTGGAGCGGTGCGGGCGCGGGGCAGGGGGAGGGGGGTGCGGAAGTAATTCATCCCATTACGCTGATACGGCTTGAGAGATGGGTGTAGTGGGGCGCGCGCGGGCGAGAGGGGAGGCTGGGGTTGTACGTTCGAAAGGGAATATGGCCACGCAGCCAGCGCACCCGCGTTGTATGAAGCGTGACGGTCGTTGATTCCAGCATTCCAGCTCTGATTGTAAGCAGCCACGAGCACGGACCGTGCTCCTCGTCAGCACACCAGACCAGCTTGGCAGAGGCTGCGCGCGCGCTTCACACACGTCGGAAACAACGACTTGGTTTTCAAGCAAACATCTTAGTTTTCAAGCAGCCTGGGAATATAGTAGCTATACCAAGCAGACGTCGTTTTTGCCGTGTACAACTCCCCATCAGCCGGCCCCGCCGCCGCATACCCCACCCCACCCGCGACTCCGACGCCGCGATGTAAGCATGACAGATGCCCCGAGCTCGGCCGCCTCGCCGCGCCTGGCCTGGCCTGGCCTGCCCGCCCAACGGGGCCCTCGATATTTTCTGGATTTGACTGCCACTGCACGGAGCACACCCCACCATACGGAGGGGAGCAGCGTACCCCGCCCCGCGCCCAGCTTAGCTGCCGAGGCGGAGCTGGAGAGTCTCTCTAGGTGGGGCCCACCCAGCGCGCCTCGCCTCTCTTCTCTCTAGCCTCCCGTGCGCGCGCAGCGGTGCTCCCGGCTTAACACAGCAATTCATTTCGTGAGGCCCCGTCCTTTGTTTGCTACCCATACCGACTTGGTAGAGTCACTGTAATCCCCCTAACGATAGTCCGCGGGGCCCAGCTACACTAGACGGGAATCTGAAGCCTGTGCGGCGGTCTTCTCTCCGCTCCTAGCGCATGTCCTCCCCCTCCCTCCGGAGAGACAGCACCCGGTGTTTCAGTTCAAAGAACGCGTAACAGCAACAGTGCTACGGTTTCCCTGAAACACCCGGTACAGAGACGCGCACATCACATTGAGTTTCCTTCAAGTGACGTCAGGCCAGGCAGGCAGGCGCTTTTACAGATGCGGTGCAAATGCAAACGCGACGGTAAATAAAGCGAAGCTCGCGAGCCGCTCCGCGCGGAACGGAGTAGCATTTCCTAGGAACAAAGTATGGAGGACGATAAAAGAAAATGTTGTGCCCGGTGGAAAAGAAAAAAAAAAGCACATTGCTCCGGCGAAAAGTCGCTCGGCAGCGCAACGCGGAAATAAACAGCGCGTTACGGACGGAGACAAAGCGCCGCGCCGCGCCGCGCCGCCCCACTTAGGCCCTCCGCGCCGAATTAGCTAGCGGAGGCGGATGGGAGGCTTGTATTCCCTTTCACCCCGACAGCTCATCGCGCGCGGTGCGCTGTGGTTGCAGGAGATTTTATTGTTGTCCTTTTGCGAAGTTAGCGAACTACTTCTAGAAAACCTATCACCTTTCTCAGCTCACCGACACTTTGAGCATCGTGGCGCCCTAGTACGTCCCGCACCGGTCAGTATTTGCTTTTCCAGAGCGTCCCGCAGCTCTGCTCGCGCGGTGCCCTTGCAATGATTCAGCAGCACCCTGGTCAGACCTGCCTGGTCCTACCAGTCGAGTCGCGGGCCGAAATGAATAACCCATGGCCGCCCGTGGCACAGCACCCGCCGCCCAGCCCCGCCCCACGCCGCCCGCAGGTCAAGCCCGCCGCAACCGCATCTTAAATTTTGCAGAGTTACGGTGGCGGCGGCACTGCTTTGCGCCGGCCGGAGCACGGTGCGGCGCGGCGTGGCGGCGCCTAGCCCTGCCGGGCCGGAGCGCGATAAGGACTTTGTTACTCAGGGCCTCCGGCCCAGGCTCCTGCGCTACCACGCGCCGCCACCCCACGCCACGCCCCCCCGCGAGCGAGACGAAGCACGAGAAACAAGAAGAATGCGAAAGCACAAGAAGGGGCAGGGGAGGAGGAGAAGGCCGGGTCAGACAGCCATACAGCAGCAGCGGCGGGTCAGGCCAGGCCGGCCGGCCAATCATGGGGCACTTTAGAGCTGGCCACAAAACCGAGCGAGCACGTCTTCCCATCCCAGACAAGCTACCTAACAGAGGCACGACCGGGCAGCGAAAGGAGCTTCCGCCCCACAAAGGCGGCAAAAGGGGACGGGGGGGGGGGGGACAAGCGAGCTGGAGAGAGCGCAGGCGAGGGTTGCAGCGCGGTAGCATCGGCAGCGCAGAACGGCGAGATGAAAACGGCACGGGGGCGGGGCGGAGCGCACTTGAGTCCTGATCCCAGCCCCGACCCGCCCCACCCCACGCGGCTCCATCATGCAGGCGGTACGAGTGCCTCCCTCTGTTTGTCCTGAGCAGCAGGCGGGCGCGCGAGGACAACCTGCTCGCCGCCCCGCCCCGCCCCGCCCCGCCCCGCCACGCCTCTTTCATTCGTGCATTATTTTCTTCCCTTCGAGGTCGTCTTACTCTCTTCCTGGAAACGCGATTGCTCGCTGCCTTTGACTCATGAGCTGCGCCCTCTACCTGCCTGCGACCCCCGCGCACCCCACACGCGGTATGCCCTTTGTCCTCTTCCGCCCTACCACTTGGCCATTAAAAAAGAATGATGAGGCAAATGAGGATGTGGTCGCAGACGATGCGGAAACCTCATAAAGACGTACGTCTGTACGAGGAAGAAATCACAGGGGCTTGCGGTGGAAAGGTCGAGGACGAGCATGGCCTTCAATCGGGTGTTTCAGGTATCATTAAAACTATCATCTTCCTTATTGCGTGTCTGACAAGCGCAATGAATTGCAGAGCCCTGACAACGAGGGCTTTAAAACGATTGTGCTTTGCAATAGACTCGACAATCAAGGCAACTTATTACCCATTCCTTGTGCCCTTTGTCTGACAGTGTAGTGTATACCACACCCTCTCTCACGATCCGGATGTTGCCGTCTAGACCAACACAATGCCACCGGGGCCGAAACCCAAAGACCTGTGTTGTGGTCGTGGGGGCAAGGGAGGCAGCGAGAGGGAGAGGGATAGGGAGAGAGAGAGAGAGGGGGGGGATAAAGGTGTGGAGTGCGGGGAGCGAAGACGGAAAAGAGGGCGGTGGGGCGGGGCTGAGTAGGGTGTGGTGGGGCGGGGCGGGGCGGGGCGGGGCCGGCCCGTGTATTTGCGTGCCGTAAATAGTTCGGAGGGGCCCGGGCTCGGCGGACTTGTGTCGCAAAGCCTGTCGCCGCGGGAAGGAGGAGGTAAGAGTCGGTGCCGTCAATAGAGTGCCGAACGCAAACACACGCACACACTCGGTTTCCAGTACACTCACCCGCTCCAGACCCGAGTTGTCTGCATTCCAGGCGATGACGGGGATGCCGAGGTAGCCGGCCAGCTGCAGAAAGTACTGCGCAGACGCGGTGGAGCGGCCGTACTTCTCGTAGTTCATCAGGTACAGGATGGCCGACACGTTGACGGAGAGGAACTCTTTGCACAGCGAGTTGAGGATGGCTGAAACACAGAGAGAGAGAAAGAAGGAAAGTGAGATATAGAGAGATGGAAGAGCCGAAAGAAAGTAAGAGGAGGGAGGGGGAGGGGGGGAGGATCCTCTCATCATCAAAGCATCGTCGGGCGAAAATTGCGACCGGCTGCCAGTAATGTAGCAGCGGCGGCGGTTCAATATCGCCGTGCTCGTAGACGTCCCGGTCCCGCGGCTGCGGCGGGAAGCAAAGGACATAACTGTGCAAGACGGCCTTGCCCCGCCCCGCCCCACCCCGCCCCGCCCCACGGCGCGGTATCGCAACTCTCTTCAATTTAAGACGCCACCATCGCTGCTGTACCGAGAAGGACGCCGTACGGCGGCGGCGGCGTCGGCGGCGTAGCGTGAGGCGGACAAGTTAGCGGGCAAAGAGCTGCCGCTGCGCTCAGCCACGCTCCGGGTCGAGGCGGCAATTAGGCCCCTCCGCCACCAGAGGAAGCTCTGCTCCCCACTCGGGGCGGACCGGCCCCGGCGCCGCTACCCTCGCATTTTATTCATAGGAGGCGCCTCCGTGTGTGCGTGTGCGTGAAAGAGGGATAGTGTGAGAAATAGGGGAAGGGTGGGAGGGGGTAGAGGTGTGAGCTGTTTGCACTGTGCAGAGGTGCGCTGCGCTGCCCCGCCCCGCCCCGCCCCGCCACGCCCCGCCCCGCCCCGCCGCGCCCCGCCACGCCCTTGTGCTGCCCCGTGCGCTGCTCTCTCATTGAAAGCCAGTTATTTGAAAGGCTTCCTTCCCGGCGCGGGGCGGGCCCAGCAGCCCGGCTAGTGCGCACGGCGGTGCGGCGGCGGCCCGGCCCGGACATAAAGCGCCTTTTCTTGTTACTCACACACAACTGCCGCCACTGCCATGTGCACCGCACCACACCGCATCAAAAATAAGCGCAAGCGAGCGTTACATTCCCTGACATTTCATTGCTTCATATAGACACGACTCGTGAGGTTTTTTTTTTCTTTTTGGGATCAACTCTACTGGGAAATGCGGAGAGTTGCGGCTCCACAGGAATGCAGGAGAGGATGGGGGAGTATGGGGCAGGGTGGGGTGGGGTGCGGCTGGCGGCGGGCGGCCCGGCCACATCAGAGCGCCTGGTGGGTAGGCAATCTCGTGCGCGGCCGCTCGCCGAGCGGCCTACCCGGGCCTGGTCGGGCGCTCCCCGCCGGGACCAGGCCGACGTATGCGGAGCCTGGCGCGTCGCGAGGGGTGATTTGTGTTTCGAGCTCACGCTGCGGTAGTGCTTGCCTCGCGCGCCCCACCCAGCCGCTACCAACTCTTTTCAAAGCGACAGGCTAATGGGCCAATATTTGGTCATACACGGACAGCGACTGTGGAGCGCGCGTGAGTATCAGGTGCGTTTGACGGTGAAAATAAACATAGAGGGGGGATGGGGGCATAAATAGCGTTCACAAAAATGAGGAGTAAAGAAAATACGAGCTATGGCGTAAAAACCCAATTTGAAATGAGGAATCAATTGGGAGGAAGCGAGGGTGCCTGCCGCATTCTGTGGCCTCGACCGCGCCGCGCCCACGGCGCGGGAGTATTTGAAATGCCGCCTCCGCGCTCGCCGCAGCGCAGGTGCTGGAAATGGTCCTGACCCTGTGGGCCCAATCTATTGCACCGTATATTTATGTGCCTTTTAACATTTCTTTTCCACCATTCCGTTCGCTGCTTATTCGACCCTGCCCGAGCTCTCTTGCTCGTCGAGGCGAGAGACCGCTCATCAGGGTATATTAATCGTCGCCACTAGAGCCGCGCTTCCGAGCGCAGAATGCAAAGAAGGTTACGCCCAACTAAAATATTGTACCTTCCCTCTCTTAACTTACTAAGTGATATTTATCTTCCGATAAAATCGATCAATCACTTCCCATTATCGGGGCGCTGCCGTTCGATCAGAAGTACTGTCATTATTCTGAGGGCGATCTGCAGGCGTTGGCCCGCAAAGTTTATCATAACAGTCGGGAAGAGGAAGAGAAAATGCTGCTTGTCAGAGAAGACTGTCGGCGAAGGAAAAGAGGCGAGGGCCAAAAGAGAGGAACGGCGTCCAAACGGCGGCAGGAGGCAATCTCCGCAATGGGGTGCGGTATGGATTTTTCGCCCCTTTTCCTCATTCGCGAGCAGGCAGAAACACTCAAGGGCCGCAGTGCTTTAACTGCTTATCCCCTCCCGAGTTCAGGGGAAAAAAGCATGGCGAATCGGCAAAGTGAAATACCAAGGCCCGATATACGTTGCGCCCTGGCTATACCGACCCGACCCACCGGCCTGCTCTTCCGAAACACCCTCAGAAAACTTTCCCTTGACAAGGGCTAGTCCCGGACCGGGCTCATATCATGGCCTGGTCGGACGGACGGACAATCTGGCACACTGAGACTGGGGCGGGGCGGCGCGGCACAGCACACCCACCCCCCGGCCGCGCCATGGAGAGGGGTGGGCAGGCGACAAACTTTGCCGATTAGAGACACAGAAACGACTTGGCAGTAAGGATGTTTGTTAGACAGGTCGAAAGGCCGTGGAAGACCGGTGCACTCTCAAAATAGAAGCGGCACATTGCTCAGTTCTGCTGCAGTCTGCCCGCCGCTACGGTAACGGGCTGCGAAAACATTTGGAAACGTAAACGTGACGGATGACGGTACTGCCACGGGCGGGGACGTGCCGTACTTTACACTCAGAGATCTGTACTGTACTGCTCGCCACGCCCCGCCCCGCCTGCCCGCACCCGCCCCACCCCGCCCCGCCGAGCCTGCAGAGGATCCGAAGCGCAAGGTCTCGCCGATGCGGCAGACGAAAACGGGCCGGGTGATGCAGAGGGATGAGGCCGCGTTACGCCCACTAATGTTTCTTGCCCTCTTTTCTTCAGCAGATCGCTTCCTCTGAAGCAAGGAATGCTGCAATCGCCGGCGGTGCCCTGCTGCTCCTAGAGAAAGAGACCGAGAGAGGGGCGGGGAGAGTGAAAGATAAAGATGACAGACCGGCAGGAAAACCACCCTGAGACACCCACGAGAGATTAATGAAAACCGGACGCGGAAGTGGAACTACTTGGCGCCGCTTAGCGCCGCCTGGGGCTCGTCCTGTTACCGCGAGATTATGCACGAGTACGATAGTCCGTCCGCCCCACAGGTCCTTCCTGTCATTCACAGCGAGGAAGGGGAGGGGGGGCTGTACCGCTGAGGGGAGGGGCTATCAGCGTTATCAGCCGTAAGCCGGCTGCCCCGCGCGCCTTAACTCACATTTAGGCCACACGCATACACACACACACACACACAGGGGCGCGCAAGGGTGGGGGCCTCAAGGTAAAGAGATAACGCGCGTACGTGCTGTGCGTGTCTGTGTGCGCGGGTGGGCGACTGGGGGAGTAGGCCCCGGGCCTCCCTATACCCCAGGGAGCCCGCGGGCGGGGCGGGGCGGGGCGGGGCGGGGGCTGTCGGCGCGCGGGGGCGGCACCACCCTACCGAGGCGACAGACGTGGGGGTCCAGGGCGTGGCGGGGCGTGGCGGGGCGTGGCGGGGCGTGGCGGGACGCGGCCGGGGCGCGGCGTCGTTCCTTGTATTTATGCAGCGGGCACTCCAAGGGTGACAAAGGACTGCGGTTGTTCCTCTGTGCCGGCCAAAAGGGGCGCCGCAGAAACGAGATGGAGAGAGAGAGAAAACAAAAAGAAAAGGAAGAATGCGAGCCAAACGAGGACGCGACGAGCGCGCGGCGGCTTTTTCATTTCGCGATTTTTTTTAGTGACTGTCTGTCTGTCGCTGTCAACATTAAGAAGACGGGAAAAACACAACCAGCGTCGTTAGTGGGAATAATTAATCGGGTTCCCTATGGGGATTTGACATTTGCATATTTCTGCGCGCCGGCACGACTGCTTTTCCGCGCCAACATACTTTCTAGCAGTTCTTGGTGAGTGGCAGGCACGTGTGTGTGTGGAGGGGAGGGGGCGGGTAGATAGGGGAATGAGAAGCAGGAGGGTTTCACTGCCGTTTACACCGCCCGACAATCGGATAATGCCATTGCACTACAAGGGAAAGGAAAGGTCCTTCAACATTACAAACGGCAGAGCATATCACGTGACGGCCGTAGACAGCCATTGTCTCCGATGTGGAGGTGCGAACCGGGCGGGGCGTCGCCAGCCGCGAGGGTCCCGGACGAGCGGGGAGGGGGTGGGGAAGGGGGAGAGACAGGAAGCCCCTCAGCGTAGTGGTTAGTATTCAGAAGGCGGGCAGCGAGCGGGGCCGCGCGGGGCCGCACTGGGCGGACCCCGCTGAGGGAGTTGGCGAAGATGGATTCTACGGGAAGAGCGAAAGAGAACGGCGTGGGAGAAAGGGGCGGGGTGCGAGGGAGAGGGGGCGGAGCTGGACGAGGGCGCGGCGGGGCGCGGCGGGGCGGGGCGCGGCGGGGCGCGGTGGGGCGCGGTGGGGCGCGGCGGGGCGCGGCGGGGCGCGAGGCGAGGACGCGGCAGATGAAGGACTCTCCCCTCCGGCTCGGCATGCTCGCTGGATGAAATGCAAAGGGATGGCGTTAATAAAGAGTCAACGACATAACTTTATTTGGCAATATTCGATGTACCGTAAGCCGCCGCGGGGGGCACGTCTGTCTCGGGGGCCTCCTGCCCTTGTTACGGTGGACAAGAGAATAGGCCCGTCGACACGGGCGGGGCAGGAAGAAAACACAACATAAAAAAGTGCGGGCAACAAAAGAGACATAGCGACCATATAATGCGTGACAGGGCCGATCAAAAAAGTTGAATCAGAGTTTTGAAAATGCTGGAGTCGCTTGGTGCTTAAAGCGTTCTAGCAGAGCACAGTGAACAGGGAGCATGAGTAGATAGGCTGCGAGGCTACGTACGCGAGGAAAGGGGAAAAAATTGATTGCTACCGAACGGCAGAGATAGGGAACTGTGTATACAGCCCACGGCGGGGGAGGAGCAAGATGGGGACGGCGGAGAAGGTAGTAACATGGCAGGCAGGAGGAGCAGGGGGTGGGAGGGAGAGGTCGCATTACTCCCTTTCCGTTCAATTAAGCAGCGGTTTTGGAAATAGGTGGGGGTGGGAGGATGATGCCGGGGAGGGGCGGGGGAGGGGGGAGGGAACAGCACTTACGATAGGGCGGGGTCTGGGCCGCCCCCCCCCCCTCCCCCCTGCGCCCCTACTGGCGCCTAGCGCAGCCCCATAACGCCATGCAGCGCCGGGGGAGGGCAGAAAATAGGCAATCAGTATCCGCCAGCACGCGCCGCAGCCAGCCAGCCTGCATTGCCTTCCCTCGCGCTCTCGCAAATATTCCAATGAAATTCGCCTCAAGTAGTCAAGTAGTTGGTGTGTAGCTTTGTTGTACGGTCTCGCCGAGCAGGTGGCGGCCCGCGCGCTCGCACGGAGTCTGGGTGGGAAACACTCGCACGCGGTATGAAACGCGGCGGTAATGAATTTACTGCGACTGGTTTACAGCCGCCTGCCACCACCACCACCGCCGGGCCACTCCGCCCCCACAAGTCGGAGGTGGGGGAGGAAATTAACGCGAAAGGGACAAACAGACCATCGTTAATTTAAAGTAATGTGTATATACTCCCTGCTATTTGCCAAAGGCGTATGCATATATGGAACGCGCTAGAGCGAGAGGAGATAGGTGAAAAGGAAAGAAAGAAATACAGCGAGGGAGGGCGCGGAAAGGAGGGACCTCCACTGATTTCCGCGTGTTTAATTTGCGTCGGTCTGCAAACGCTCTGGGGCCGCGAGGAGAGCAGGGAGATTATATCTGCCCGGCCCGGCCCGGCACAGCGCGGGGTGTTTGAGCTCCGGTCCGGCCCACGCCTGGTCTGTTATCGATGGGGTGACACCCCTGGAGCCACCGGATCGGCAAAAGCAGCTCGCTCGAACTGGTTTAAAAAATAAAAAATAAATAAAAAATATAAAAAAAACCTAAGTTACAATTTTTGAATCATAAACAATTCCTCTCTGCAGCATTTAAAACGAACGACGTGTAAAATATGGTTTGGCGAAAAAATATAAAGGAGAAGATCGAAAGAATTATGTCACTGTTTTTGCTTCCAATGTACCGCCGTCATTTTAAGAGGCTTTATCGTCGGGTGCATGGGGGCGGGGCGGGGTGGGGCGGGGTGGGGCGGGGCCGCGCTCTTTGGAGCGGTTGGGCCGCGGCGGGGCGGGGTGGGGCGGGCCCGTCCGCTGGCCGGCGCGGTGCGGGGTGCTCTGCCCCCCATGCCGCTGACAGCCTGACGGGCCCACAAAGGCAGCAGGGCCCAGGCTGCTGGCCCGCGAACGCCGCGTGCGGTGCGAAAAGAAAAACAAAATGGGGAAAAAATACAGGAGTAAATAAAAGCAATCTGACACCAAGAGCTGAGAAAATAAAGTGAAAATGCATAGCTGGGCGTTGCCAGCTATAAGCGTGCTGAATTGGATAACGCAGCGCAGCGAGTAGAGCTGGCGCACAGACCTGCCCCGCTGCAGCCAGGGTCCTCTTTCAGCGCGATAGTGTTCCCTTTGGATGGAACCACTTGCCGCACGCATAGAGAAAAATACTGTTTCAGATTTCGTGCGACATCCGCATACACGACTTTACTCTTCAAGGACGAGGATAACCGAATTTTCTTCCCCATATCTACCACCAAGTACTGGCAAGTTTTAGTCGTGCAGAGCGGGGCGGGGCGGGGCGGGGCGGAGCGGTTCTATGCGTTCGCAGTGCCCCGCCTCGCTTTCGCCGCCCCTCGCCAAAGTCCCAGCAAACTTGCTGGACGCACACGCGGCACCAACACGCCTACCCGCCCCGCCCCGCCCGCGGCAGCTGCGGAAGAGCCTGCTGGCCCCTCAGGCTGCCCCCCCCCCCCCCACACACACACACACTCACAGGCCTGGTAAGCCGGCTGCGGCTGGCTAGGCTTGGCGCGGTTCGGCGGCGGCGGTGCGTTTCAGTTTTGGTTCAGACGATAATGCTGTAGCCATCGTGAAAATTTGATTTGGCGTCTGCCTCGCCTATCCTCTCCTTGCTCCGGCTGCGCGGGGCGGGGCGGGCCTGACAGTGGCTCCGCACGGCTAGGCGAGGCGCACCGGACGGAGAAAATAAAGTTTGGCCTCCCCTCTCCACTCCGTCACCAAGGACCAGCAGCAGCGCCGCTGGGAGAGGGAGAGAGTGGGAGAGGGAGAGAGTGGGAAAGGGAGACAGGGAGAGAGACAGGGAGAGAGAGGCTCGAGCTGCTGCTGCTTCTATAATGTTGGGGTGGTGAAGGGAAAGAAAAAAAGAAGGGACGGAAAACGGTGTATAGACTCAAGTGCGCTGCGCGGCATTTACTTAGTCATTACTCTATTAGCATATGTTCCGACGAATCTGCCGCTGACTAGGGTGGCACCGGAGGCACGCTTTTCATGAGGATTTTATCTTGGCGGCCGAGCAATTACGTGTTGCACGTCGCAGAGGGCCGCCGCCGCCGCGCCGTGGTCGACCGCGGCGGACAGGCCGCGGCCACAAGGACGGCTTGTGTTCAGGGAGCGGGGCGCGCGGGAGCCTGCTCAAGTGGAAGGAGACACCTGCCGCCGCGCCCGCCGCGCCCGCCGCGCCCACCGCACCCAGCCACCCCCAACACTGTAAGGCTGAGGCAAAACGCAACAGCAGCAGTCAGAGGAGGGGAGGGTGGGGGAGTGTCGCGCCTTTATTGCGGGGAGGCGTCCCCCAGGACCGGCGGCGGCGGCGGCGGCGGCGGCACACCTCACGGCGGAAGGCAAGTGGAAGCCTTATCCCCCCACCCCCTGCGCCTCCCCCGCCCACCAACTCCTGTCAATAGTGTGCGCCGCGCGCAAGCCAAGCCTGGGCCAAACCCTTCATCATGTCCTGTCGCAGAAATATAGGACATCCATCATCATACCCCCCCCCCTCCCCCCAACCCCCGCACGCCCCTACTGCAGGTCTCTGCTCTGATGCCAAGAAATAGAAAATAAAGTCTATAGAGTTATAACGCTAACGCGTTTAAACACTAGGTTTTAACACTTACCCTTAAATAAAAAAGAACTAAAGACATACATTCAAAACTATACGCGAGAACTAAATTATGAATAATTTTATCTGCAGCCACACAGAATGTCGCCACTGAGGGAAGCTATCAGCGACGCCGCTTTGGCAACCAGCAGTAAATCCAACCAAAAATAAATAAGTGCGGCCGCGTAATAAAATCACTTCTCGTAGGTACTTTCCCGGTACCCACTTTTGCGCCTTCCACTCCACCCCCCGCGGGCCGGGCCAACGGGCCCCATTAAGGCGCCGCGCGTCAGTCGAGTGAATGAAGTCGCCGAGGCGAGGCGAGAGGGGACGTGGCGTGAGGCTGCAGATTCATCATGTCGCCACTCACGCCCGCCCCGCCCCGCCCTACCGCGCTCCAGGCACTCTTTCACACACACAAAAAAAGAAGTTCCACACACGCCTGGCACTCGTTTGTTTCCCGGACCCGCTAATAAGAGCTGACAGCCCCTTGTCAACGCCGAGTGCTGCCCCCCCCTCCCCCCATGCCCCCCAGAGAGCTGTCTTCCGTCCGCCGCCCGCCCATCAGCTAGTCCGCCTGTCTACCGCTCGGTCCATCTCCTTGTGCCCAACGGGTTCCTCCGGCCCAGCCCGGCCCGGCCCGGCGGGGTGGTGGTGGATGCCACACAATCTGCCACCCAACCCGACAAGCTGCTAGAATATTACCACCAGCTGCGCCTACTGTGTAGCTGCGAGGACAAGGACACACACACGCACACACGCACGCGCGCAGGAGGGCCATCCAGAGCCATCTGCCAAGCCCACAGCACAGAGGCCCACCCCGCAGGCCTTCGGACTATGTTATTGGCGCAGCTCCGTCCCAAACCGCCGGCTGAGCCCCACAGCACCTCACCGCAGCGACGAGAGCGAGAGAGAGCGAGAGAGAGAGAGAGAGAGAGAGAGAGAGAGGGAGAGAGAGAGAGAGAGAGAGAGAGAGAGAGAGAGAGAGAGAGAGAGAGAGAGAGAGAGAGAGAGAGAGAGAGAGAGAGAGAGAATTGTGGGTGCGTGCGCGCGCGCGCGTGAGTTCGTGTGGTGGGGTGAGAGGTGGCAGGTGGTGGGGCAAGAGACGTGTGTTCCGATACGCGCTTTCACACGGAAGGTGCTGGCGGGCGGCCCCTCCGGGCCGGGCCTATCTCCCTACGCAGAATCAGGTAAGGTGCCCCCGCACACACGCTCGCGCCTCCTCCCCTCCGCCCCCGCTGCTCAAAGGGGGTGGTCGATTTTCGAAGCGCGGAGCAGCAGGCAGCCCCGCCCCGCAGCAGCAGCAGCGGGAGCGCTAGTCGTCTTACAGCGGGTCTCCCCTCTTCCCCTCTCCTCTCCTAGGGCGGACGTGCCCGGCCCGGCCCCGGCCACCCCGCGGGGGGCTGGTCTGGTCGCGCCCCGGGCCGCCCCGCCCCGCCCCGCGCCTCCCCCTCGCCTAGTGTGACCCTAGGCCAACCCTACTGGCCTATTTCGCCTAGGCGAGGCGGTTGCGGGGGGCCGGCCGGGCTGGGGCGGCGACGCGGGAGCAGACCACTGCCTGCCCCACCCCCGCCCGCGCCCCCCTCCGGGACACCAAACTGGATGCGCGCTCTACTGCACCCCAACTATGCCGCGGCGGTGGGGTGGAGGTTAAGGGCCGAGGGCGGAGGGGAGGACGGCGACGCCTCGTCATCAACCCTTTATGTGGGCCACGCGAGTGTCGCGGGCGCACGGCAAACAAGAGGGGGCGCCGTAACATGCGGGCGGCGCCGCCCCGCCCCGCCCCGGCCAAAACGGCCCGAATCAGGGCGTGGCACTCATCGCCCCGGCCCGCCCCGCCCCGGCAGACGCCCCAATAGCGGGAAAGAGCCGGCGGACGATGTCGTTAAATGAAATATGCACAAGGCTCTGGCAGGCAGGGTCGCGTCGCGACACCACCGCCACCGCCGCGACGCGCCGAAGACGTCGCGCGGCCACGAGCATCTCCGGCGACGTCAGCGGCTGCATATGCAAGAGGGGTCTGTCTTCAGTGGTGTGCTCTGCTCTCAGCATCCGAAGTACTCGTCTGGGCGCCGTCAAATAACGGAAACTAAACGACAAATCGCGCAATTCACATACATTTTACATTTTTTTTTCTACTTGCATTTACATGTTATACTCAGGCACAACAACAGATTTTGTATCCCGTGCGTAACAACACGCACTACTGATGCGGGTCTGCGTGCTCTACGGGCCATAGCGAGAGCAGGCAGGCCCGCATATTACGTACTGTGACGCGTTTTTTTCCCTTTTATGTCACACCCGGTACAAGGAAGCAGCAATAAAAGTTTTTGTCCCGGACCAGGAAAAAAGCCCAGGAGATTGAGCTCCGTCTGCCGCACTCGATCTAAGGCGTGCGTGCGCACGCACACCCGGCAGAACTCAGCCACGCGGGAGTACATGCGGCGTTTCTTGGCGGCGCTTCACAACCCAAAACTTGAGCCGAGACAGAGTAAACGAGACAGAAGAGGGGGGGGGGGGTGCGGGCCAGGATATAGTTGGCCGATTCTTTTCCTGGGAAGTAGGCCAAAGAGAGAAGCAGAAGGAGGGGGGGGAGGGGGCAAGGTGACTGCCGTCGCGACGCCGCGCCGCTGCTGAGCACCGACCACACTAGACGCTTCATAAAACAAAAGTGGAGATTTATATAGGCAACACAAGAAACCAGGCGCAGGGAGGAGGAGCAGGACACCGGCAGAAACATAGCAACACTCCTCAAAGTGTTCGACGGACGGGAGCGGGGCCGGGGCGTACGTTACACGAGTGGAGTGTAGAGCAGGTGGAGCGCTTTGCGCTAAGTGCTATCCTAGGGTTAAATGATTTCACACGGAGCAGCGGTAGCGGTAGCGGCGAGGCGAGCTCCCGCCCTGCGAGCGAGGCAATTTAATCTCCCCTCCAGCAGAAGACCGCCCCGCCCCGCCCCGCCCCGCCTCGCCACAGACATTTCAAGTTTCACCAGAGTTGGCGTATCAGTTCGACCGCGATGCCACCAGCACCAGACCAGCACCGCCCGGCCCGGCGGCGCCCTATCAGGCAGCCAGGACCGGCTGGGGCGGCGGGCGCGGCGACTCCCATCCCTTATAGCGGGGCGGGGCGGGGCGGCGGGGAGCTCGACCCCAAAGGCATCTGCTCCTCCGAGCAAACATTGATCGACGCCGTGTACCAGCAACAAACTACACGAGCTCCCGGATCAGGGCGGGACGGGACGAGAGTCGCGGCGTCGTCGAGTGTTTTTGCCAAGCGCTGCGCTGCGCGCCGCGGCCTCGTCGTCTTCCGGGTCCGGCCGAGCGAAAAGACTACAGACGTGCGGGACTTGATCCGGACGGACGGACGAGATTACATCCCCTGCTCTTTTTTTTTTTTCGTCGATACCTCGCCTATTTCGGTCTCTCTCTCTCTCTCTCTCTCTCTCCCTCTCTCTCTCTCTCTCTCTCTCCTGTCGCGCGCGCAATCCTGGGCGGTGGCGGCTGGCGTGGCGGCGAGACCCTGCCACTTCATTTTTTTCTTCGCGCGTCCGGTCCGGTGGAACTAGCTGTCAGGGCGACCGGATCCAACAATATCCCCCAATTTATCGTCCGTCGGAACGAAATCCCGCCTACCACCCCCGACCCGCCCCGCCATCACTCAGTGTCGATCGCGCGGGCCAGCGGGCAACCCCGGGACTAATTCCAATGCAATTGGAATGTCAAATTGCAAGCCGTCGAGATGAAACTCACTTCGTGCTGCCGAGCGGCGCGGGCGCGTGAACTGTTAATCAAATTGCGCTCGTCCGCGCCGCGCGCATCGGTGCAGGTGGGGGGGGGGGGGGGAGTGGGGGAGGGGAGGCCTTTAACCGCACCGGGCCGCCCGGGCAGCGGGGAACAAACGCGGGCAACCCTCATTCGCCCTTGCACTCCCTCTGCCCAGAACAACCCTTTCACTGAACTAACCCTCTCTCGAACTCGACCGATCCGAAAGCCGGTCGGCGCAGCCGCAGCCGGGCGGGCGATCTGAGCTCATCGGCTAACAGAAGGGCGCAGAAGGGTCGGGTCCGGCGGCGGGAGGACGCAGTTATTTGAGAATCTGTGGGAACGCTCGTGGCGGCGGCCCCTGCCTGCCTCTGAGAGGCGCCGCGCAGAGTGCTAGAGTGTGCGCAGCCCCCACCCCACCCCAGCTCCACATGCAAGACTCCAGCCGCGTGCCTGCCTGTCCGCCACCGTGGCAATAAGAGCGCTCAGCAGTTCTACCACTTTGAGAAAACAAAACTCGGCAGAAGTAGCAGCAGGCGTGGCGTAGCGTGGCACTCGACAATGCTGATGGGATCCAACGTTTTGCCGATGCTGCTGAGCTGGGACTGGGCCACTTTCACTCCCTTTAGTCCGCGCTCCACTCCGAGCCGAGCAGCCTCTCCTCTCCTCTCCTCTCCTCTTTTCCACGCCTGATTAGCCCCGCGGCACCGCGCCGCAGACACAACTGACACAGGGTGCACCGCGGAAACCAAAGGGAGTTTGCGACCAATTTTATTCAACTAGAAACAAATGCACATGGCGAGGCGCGAAAAGTTTTAGCGACAATCCATGCGCTTGTGCGATGCACACGTGGCAGCGGCGAAACGCGTTCGCCGGCGGGGAGAAGTGGGGGAGCAAATAGAATTGGGAAACTTTACTCCGCGCCAGATAGAGACTTCCCCCGAACAAGGAAAAGTAGTTGACAAACAAAGCGGGAGGATTGAAAGTACATATGCGATCAAATTTTGGGTTACTCGATACTCGATCACGTTTTGTTGACTTCAGAGAATGGTTAATTGGTTGTTTTCCCATGTAAAATATATGAGGAATGCACGGCGATGAATACACAAGCGGCTAGCGAGCCGCTAGAGCTTGGCGGGCCAACGAGCCCCCCGGGGCGGGGAACCACTTGGGAACCAGTTGAGAGCCAAGGGGGCAGGGGGAGGGAGCAGAGACCGCGCATCTCTCATAGTTTCTCTAAGTTTTACCACGGAGAGAGAGAGACCCATTTAGAGAGTAAAGGAGGGAGCGAGGGCGAGTGTGGAGAAGGAGTTGCGGAAGGGCGGAGGGAGAGGGAGAGAGAGAGAGAGAGCGGGGGCCGGGGGAGGGGGACAGGGTCGTGTTTGACTAGACCCCAAGAGCAGCCCGGGCCCCGCCCGCTCCCGCCGTCAACCAGGACGGGCACCAGGCGACACACGCTGTAAACAGGCATGATAATTCACATGACGAGCTGAGAGTAGGGTCAATGTTAAACCCACCCTCACTCACCCCAGCGCACACACACGCCAGAGTACACACCAGTGCGGCGCACACTGTCCCTCGTTAAGCCGGGCGGATCCCACCACAGCCACCACACACTCACCTTTAGGCGACGGCGTGAGCGTCATAAGAGTCGAGTGCACGTTGGCCGACGTGAAGTTGTACTTCCTCATGAAGTCGAAGCGGCGCGACATGCCGCGCGCGCGCGACAGCCCGCTCACGGCTTGGTTCACGGCGCGGATGTACTCGCGCACGCCGAAGTTGGTGTGCGGCACGAGCAGGCCGATGGTGAGGTTGCGCGGCGTGGTGGGCGCGGCCGGGCCGTCGTCGTCCTGCTGCAGGGCGCCGCGGTGGGCGCCGCGGTGGGCGTCGCCGCCGCCCCGCCCGGGGCCCAGCGGCGACCCGCTGCCCGAGGGCTGGCGCCATGACTGGTGCGGCTGCGGCAGGGCGGGCGCGCAGGCCGCGAGCAGCAGGACGGCCAGCAGGACGGCGAGCAGGGCGCCCCGCATAGCCGCCCTCCTCCTCCTCTTCCTCCTGCTCCTCCTCTCTCACTCTTCCCCCCGCGCTCTTCGTCCTCTTCAGCAGCCGGGGCGCGCGGCCGGTGGGCGCCGGCGGGTGCTGCTGCTGCTGCTGCTGCCGGTGCGCGCCGTCGAGTCGTCCGCGATCATCATCGAGTGCCTCCTCCTGGCGGGCGAGTGGCGCGGGCGGGTCCGCGCCGCCATCCCCGCGGCCTCGCGCATGGCTGGAGTCTGCTGGGCAGGGAGGGAGAACCGGCGTGACAGCCAGTGCTGCGTGGGGGGGGGATCAGCACATCCTCGCCGCGCCAGAGGTACCCCGTCCACTGGCGCTGCTGTGAGCGTGTGTCATGTGTCACACCGCCCTAACGTAGCCCACCAATAACGAACGTGCGGTCCATTGTAACGTCTAAGAAATCCACTGTGCTGACGATACACGTACAGACGTGTTTCACCTTCACCTTCGAATCGAATATTCTAAAAAATAGTTGCGGTTAGGGGTTTCTGAGATAGCCCCCAAACCAAGCTTACGTCAGCATTTGGCAACGATAAAGAGTGAGCAGCCAGAATGCCTACAGCTTACATAGAGTGCTACAATTAATCCGAAAAATAACGCCCCCTCTGCACCGCACACTGCTCGCATTACTTCCATACGCCTGCGCGCAATTGGGCCGCGCGCGCGAGGAAAAACAAAACGCGAAATGAATACTCCAAATCCTTTCTCGACCATACACACACGCACACACACACTGCTCGCCCCCAAAGGCCCATTGCCCCTCCCGCACCCCTTCCAGCCCCTCTCCAGGGCGTAATTATATTCTCACATGTGCGGGGGGCGGTGTCTCATCAAAGCGAGTTCAAAGACGAGCCGCTGCCATGGCTCTGCGCGGCGGGGCGCGGCGCGGCGCGGCCCTGGGCCACACACACGGCCAGCAGTGCTGGGCGCCCGGGGGTGGGGGCGGGGGTCGCAGGGAGGGGTAGGCCTCCACAAGGGCGCGCCAACGATCGGCAGCCGGATAGCATTAATAACCCGCGCCGGGGGTGGGAGGGCCGCGGGGGTAGCGGTGGGGGGCGGAAGAGGAGGCAGCGAATTGGGAGTAAAGAGCGAGCGGCGCTGCGCTGTGCGCCGCGGCTGTCTCGTCCCGTCCCGTCCCGCCCGCCCGTCCTACCTCATTGCTTTCCAAATCATGCCCCCGGCCCGGCCCTGCCCCGCCCCCCGCCCTCACCTCTCCCTCCTCAGGGAGGGTAGCAGGGCGCGGGCGGGCGGGGCTGGCGCAACAACATAACTGGAGACGGAAATTTGGCAATGCCAAACTCCCCTCCGGACAAACTTTGTCACCCTGCAGCAGCGGCGCGCCGAGCAAGGCATAGAGGTCATTATTGATAAGGCTTGTTGCTCCTCTACCGGGAGGAGGAGGGAACTGGGAGGGGGAGGGGGGGGGGCGAACCTGAGGTCGCGCTGCCGCGCCACGGGGCAAGAGTGCAAAGAAAATAATACCGTCTTAGGGGAGAGGCGGCGGCGTGGGGGCTTTAGCGTTTCACGTGATGGCCGGGAGAGGGCACAAGAAGGGCGCACTGGGAAAGAAGAATAGATAACCAGACGTCGATTGAAAGACACAGAGCGGGACGGGACGGGGCGGGGCGGGTGCCTGCTCTATTATAGGAGGTGACGAGGGGGAGAAGCTTCCTAGGAAGCCGCAGAGGCTATGCTTCTCTCCAGAATTTTCTTCGCAAACTTTGCACCCACACGGTGCCGTCCCAGAGACAAGAACCTCTATCTAATTGAGAGTAAATTTGTATTATCCTCGGTTTATTTTGCGCGCTTTCTCAGCTTTTACAAATTACTTCATCTTTTTTTTATTTTGAATAAGTTTCTCTTTTTATTTTGTCAGTTTTGAATGCAGGAGTGAAATCTCGGTTTCTTTCGCGGCCGTCCAAACAAACGAAAACCTTTTTTTTTCTGGTCAGCGGGGGCGCCAAAGAGAAAGGGAGGAAACACGGAAGTAACACGGGCGTAACCCGTCTCCCCTTACGCCGCTCAAGAGATAGAGAGAGAGCGAGAGAGGGAAAGGAAGAGGGAGAGAGAGAGAGACAGAGAGGAGGGGGGGGGGTGAGAGGAGCAGCCTGAGGGCGTGGGGCGCCCCTAGGGGCGAGCGCGGCGCCAGCAGGCCGAGGCCCCCGGCCTCTCTCTCTCTCTCTCCATAACCGCTGGCTGTTTGCCGACGAGCTTTCCCGCAAAAACGTCGTCAAACAGATCCGCATGCCGGCGTCGTGGCTGGCGCTGTTGGCGCCGCCGCGACCGCGCCGCCACAGCCGTACGTCTCTACGTACATACATATATATATACGATATATCGGCGCGTGGACCGCGGCGTCGCAGAGCGGTTGTGCCCCCCGGCCCCCCGGCCACCAGGACCCCATCCACCCTAGGCACACCAGCCCTAGGGTACGTGTAACCCCTACCCTCGAGGGTGCCACCATCATGGGGATCATGCACCCCCCGGGGAACACCAGCCAGCGCAGCAGCAGGCAGATATGTCAACAGCCGTCGCTGCGCCTTCTTCCGTAATTTTTATTTCACCCGAGAAACGAGGCGCGGTCGGGAGCAAAAGTTTTAATCCGGTCGTTATAAAGAGGCGCACGGCGCAAGGCGCGGGATTCAGGAAAAAAGGAAGAAGGGGAGAATGGGGTGATTAACTGCCTGCAGCAGCGGCCCGGGCCCCGCCGCGCCGCGGTGGTCGCGCGCCGTTAGAGAGCCGACGGGAGAGAGACAGAGAGAGACCGTCCGAACATCTCTTGGAGGGGAACGGAGACGGCCGCGGAGGGAGGGAAATAAAAAGAACGAAGAATGAGGGAAACTCTCGTATAACGTCCGCGCTATCGCCCCGGCCCGGCCCGGCCCGCCGCCATGCACAACATATTGAGGCAAGACCCCCTCCCCTCCGCCGCCTGGACGCTGCAGTGCCCGATACTACAGTATAACATATATATCTTAACTTTTAGAGGGCGCCGTCTTTTTTTAGCGCGAGTAAAAGTGTGACGCGAATCGGTGTTTACACCCGTGCCGCTGCTTACACCCCTTTCTTTCTTTTTTTTTACGTCCGCGGCGGATGTGTTGGCGTTTATTATGGCATAAAGCTGTCGCCCCGGGCCCGGGACTGGCAGCCGGACCGCCGCGCCGCGGACGCCGACTGAACCACAGGTGCGGCGCCTGGCGCCTGGCGCCCTACAGTATGAAAAGTAATGAGACAACAGGCTCATCGAAGTCAAAACGACGGGATTCACACGACATGGGACGTGGGCAGGCTTTCAGCAGATTACCGCATGGAAGCAACAAAAACGAGCTGCTTTTCCCCACCCTCACTTTTCGATGTCTATTGCACCGAAAGCGGCAATAAACGGGACGGAAAGCGCTTGCGAGAGCTGGGGCTCCAGGGGGGGGGGGGGGGGAGTGGCGTCGCTAAACGCCGCGCGGCGCGTCAGCTCCGATATAGCGACAGGGCAGCGACAGGGGCCGGCAGGGTAGCCTCCCGAAAAAACCCTAGAAGCTGCCGCTTTCATCTTCTGCGGAAGTAATACTCAGAGCAATGCAATCCCGCGCCGCGCCGCGTCCCCCCGCCCCGTGCCGCCCCGCGCCCTGTCCTGCCTCACCCGATTTTATTCCCTCGCTTCTCCGCCCTACATCTCCCTCCGTCTGTCTCACGGCGCCGACGAGCTCAAAGGGCCGGCAGTATCGACTGGCCGGCACACATCTCGTTTGGCGCCGCCCCCGCGCCCCCCGCCCCCCAAGGCCGGTGCGGTGCTGCCGGGGTGGCGGGCACGATCAAGACGTGCAGCGCGGGGCGGGGCGGGGCGGGGGCGGCCACACCAATCGCCGATGGCACGCTGAGGTTGGCAGACTTGGCAAAGAGCCACCTGCAGCGCCCAGCCCGGCACCCTGTCCCACCCCCAGGACCACCGCCCCGCCCGGCACTCACAGTAGTGCACCGGGCGCGCGGGGGAGGGGGGGAAGGCGACGACAGGAAGGAACAAAGTAGGGATGACGCCCGCAGATTCAACGACGAAAAGCGTCGGTCATGTGCCAGTGGGGCGCGGGCGGGCGGGGGCGGGCGGGGTCGGGCGGGGGCGTCGAGGCGGCTGGGGGCGGGGGCCCGGGGCTGGCAGGAGCATCGCCCACCCCTCGCCCTCGCCTTCACCCCCGCCGCCTCGTCTGCCATTTCCTCCCCCGGGACGCCTCGGGACTCCAACATTCAAAACGCCCAACGGACCATGAAATATGGGCGGCGCGTCAAGCCGCCGACACGGGCGAGTCGGACGCGAAGCGGGAGAGAACCGACGCGGGGGGAGGGGGGGGGGAGACGTCGCGCGTCTTGGGCAAATATATTCGACAGGAAGGTGGCTCGGCAGGGCAGGGCAGAGCGCTAACGGGCGCAGGTGATGACGTGGAAGAATTGTGTTACAACACTTGCTCTCGGCGCCGAGCCCAGGCCAGGCCAGGACGACATAGGACGGAGGACGGAGGACGGCGACGAAGGCCCGCCACGCGGCGCAGAGCACGGCGCGAGGTCAAAGCCTCTCTCCATTCTCCCCTCCCCCTCTCTCCTCCATTTCCAAACTTTCTTACATCATCTCGTCTTTCGACAACCTAATTCCCCGCCGCTTCGGAGCGCCGAAGCGTTTACAGGTCGAATTGCCGGGCGGGGTGATGACGGCGGGCGGAGCAGCAAGGCGCGGCGCCGCGCCCCAAAAATTCTTGGCGCTGCGCTGCCTAAACTTTGGGTGTCCTTGCAACGCGGATCACGCGGCGAGGTCGCCGGGTCAGAGGAGCGAGGGCACGGCACGGCAAACAGGCAAGGAGGCAACGCGGCGGCCCGGCCCTGCCCGGCGCGGCCCACCCACCGGTATATAACCCGGAAGGCCCGCGGCCGGGATGAGCATGGCGGCATTGGGCGTGATGCGAGCAGGTGGAGCGGCGCGGGATGGCGCGGGCGTGCACAGAGCAAACACGCCTCGCATTACGAATTCCAGATATTACTGCAGGAGCAGCAGCAGGAGTTGGGGGCGGGGAAGGGGGAGGGGAATAAGGCAAGCAGGCAGCCAGGCAGGAGGCAGTTTCACGGCCTCAGGAGCAGGCAGCACGAGGGGGAGGGAACAGAGCGTAGGAAAAAGGACACCGGCTCCATCTCCAGGCCACCCCGCCCCTCCCTCCAGCACGCCCAGGCGTCCCACTCATAACATGACGCCAAGTGACGCGGGCGAGCCGTCCCGGCCGGGCCAGGCCCAGGCGACCCTCGGGGGTGGCGCGAGAAAATCACCACCGCTTTTTGACTTTGTTAAAATAAACGCCAAATCCAGCGAGCCCAGGCGGATTTAAACTTGCAAAAAAAAAGCTGCGTGTATTCAGTTTCGGCTGAGTCGAAAAACAACACTGATAGGCGCCGCGCCGTCACGGGGCAGGGATAACACAATAACGCGGCGCCGCTTTTGAAAACGGAAGAGGAAAAAAGGAGAGGACAAACCAAAGCATCGAGTTTCCACGACGCGGCGCCGCAGAGAACCGTTCCGGAGGAATAAAAGGTTGTCGCGGAGAGGGGAGGGGAGGGCGGAAGGGAAGCCGGCGCGGAGCAGATACCAAAGGGGTGGTCAGGGGCGGGGCGGGGCGGGAAAGGAGGGAAAGTAGAGACGGAAGAAGAAGATCAGGAAGGGGGAGAAGCGAACAACCACTCGACTGATAGATCAGTCGGATATACGAAGATTTAGACACGCCATTCGGCAGTGCCGGGGCAGCAGGGCTCTGGCACGCACAGGCGCCGGCTGGGCCAGGCCGGGGCGGGCCGCGCCCATACTGAATATATCGGTGGGCCGGGCGAATAACAAGATCAGCGCAAGCCGAGGAGAATTTATGCCAAGAGGCTCCTGGGTGGGCAAGATACAGAGCAGAGCAGCAAGGTCACAGAGCAGCAGCATAACTCTATCAACGTTACTTTGAGAAGGTTCGTGCGCGCGCGCGGCAGGGAGAGGAATAAGATTGTGAACGCGAGGCGGCGTGATCGGAATACCGGCGATGTAAATCCCACCCTCTCTCCCTCATGCCAATCAGAGTTAACCCCCATCGATCCGCGCTGGGCCGGGATACCCGGAGTGAGTGTGTTGAGGTTGGCGGCGGTGTCCCCTTTGAGCGCGCGCGCTGGAGGGCCCAGCCGTGCTGTGGGGTCAGCGAGGGCGGGGCGTGGCGGGGCGTGGCGGGGCGTGGCGGGGCGTGGCGGGGCGAAGCGGGGCGTGGCGGGGTGCTCCTCTCTCCTGACGTACGAAAGAGGCGGTGGCGGCGGGGTGCGTTGGGCGTTACCCGAGCAAGTCGTTGCACTCTCCCCCTCCCCCGCCACGCCCCCCTGGCCCAGGACACCCCACCCCATGGCCAAACTCGCCACCGGCCCGGCCCGGCCGCCCTCCCCAAAGGCCTCGGGGGAGCCCAGTCGTCGCGCTGTGCAGCGCCACAAGAGGACGACGCAGGCGGGGTGGGGAGGCGAGTCCGACTCGGGTCGGGCGACCAAAAGTTGTGGACGACGCGTGGAGGTGGAGGGCAGTTCGGAAGTGGGGCGGAGGCGGCGGGGGTGGCGCCACACACCGCTAATTGCAGCACGTAGCTCGGCCAGGCCGCGCAGCGTGGAACATGCGCTTCATTTGGCTCTCGGCCAGCAGCAGCCTACGGGGCGGGGCGGGACGGGGCGGGGTGGGGTCGATACCGTACAGGTGGACGCTCCTGTAAGTCCTGACCACCGGCTGGCGGCCCGCCCAGCCCCGCCGCACCGCGCCCCACCCCGACCGCGACCACGAGCACCCACTCCAGTGTGTCAGCCTCCTCCACCGCCGCAAACACGAGCATGTACTCCACGAGGGCGGGAGGGCGCGCTGGCCGCGTACTGACCTCGCCCCCACGGCCATGGCCCCGGCCCGCCGGCCTCGGCCAGCAAGATCATTCCGCACGGCTTTTCCATCTGTCCTTGTCGCACTCGCGTGGCACGGCCTCGAGGAGCCAGCTCTCTAATGCCACTGTAAGCTGCGGTGAATTAGGGTGCACCACCGTAGCTTACAGTGACATTCAATGTAGCTTACAAGGGAGTTCACCGTAAGCCTTGCTTGCGGAACCACCCCAGCAGGTCAGGCCAGACTGGGCAATCGGCAAGCCGCCCGCCCAGGCCCAGCCGGACACGTCGCGACTCATGAGGACGATTTATGGGCATAAATCAGAGCGCCATATATTTGGGCCCGGCTGTCGCCCGCCGCCACCCCGCGCGCCTGCGCCGGGCACTGCGCGGCCCCGGTACGGTCCGGGTCCTGGGGGCGGCCGGTCCGAGCCATCCCTCAGTCTGTGTCTGGCTGTCAAAGGGCCGCCCTGGCCCTGGCCCGCTCCCGCCCCGCGCCCTGGCGGACAGAGCCGGGGCACTCCCGTTTTTACAGGCACTCAGAGCTCTAACGAGGTGTGCGAGTTCGTTATATGGGTCACGGACACAGGCAGTCAGGGACCCAGTCGGGCCTCCCCACGCCCCCCAGACCTGTTGTCATCCAGCCGTGACAGCACTGCGCGGTGCGGCGGGCCGGCCAAGGTTAACCCGTGAACACAGGAAATCCAGGATTTACTCAAACGGCAATGTAGGCCGACTCGAAATAGCGCACGATTCTGCGGATTTGAGCCTCTACCCGACCAGCCTTTCTGCTTCCCCTTTGTGTAACGCAGCAGCAGCTCTTGTAATAGAGTTTGAAAAAGATTTTTGACGAATAATCAGTGGGCGCGTGCGGAGGGGGCTTAAGCGCGGAGGAAGAAAGAGAGATAAGAGGGGCAGCAGCATGTGGCAGGGTGCGGCCCGGCCAGTGAGAAAGAGAGAGAGAGAGAGAGAGAGAGAGAGAGAGAGAGAGAGAGAGAGAGAGAGAGAGAGCGTGGGAGGGCATTCCGTAATGGGCGCGGAGAGGGCGGGGGAGAGAGAGATTTGTATAATTACGGTCCTGACACGTACGCGGGACGTACCGCCACTACTAGCTCACCCGCCGCACGCCCGCGGAAATTCGCTCACAGAAAATGGGTCCGACGAGTCTGAGCATTCAGAGGGGTGCTGGCGGGTGGGGGTTGGGGGTAGAGAGAGAGAGGGAGGGAGGATTTTAGTGGTGGGTTAAGGGAGTCATGGAGCATGAGGAGAAGCATCAGGTAGTAGAGGTGGAGCGGTCGGAGGGCGGCGAGTGGACGCGCGCCGCGCCGGGTCGCCATGGGAGCAGCCGAGCGCACCAAACAGACCTATCAAAGTCGCGGCGCGGGATCTCGCTGTGCGCCTCAGCTCCAGCCTGACCGGAGCGCAGCGCGGCTGTGTCCGTGGCCGGGCCAGCCTGTTTCACGTCCGCACACAAAGCGGCAGCTTCACTTCCGCTGGCAGCGGCAAAGTACCCCCCCCCCTCCCTCCTTCCTCCGGTGCGTCGGGCCCGGGCCAAGGACGGCGCTATGTACAGGTCGCCGGGGGGAGGGGGGGGGGCGCATTCCCCACCCGCTATTCCACGATTACGAGAGGGCGGGGGGGAGCCTAAAAAGATGAGCGGGATGCACAGCAAGACCCCTGCTGGCCAGCTCTCTCTCCTGGGACATGCCGGGAGCCAGGGGCGGCGGAGCCAGGACCAACGCGAAATAACCCCATTCCCTTGCTTTTGCCTCGATATATTTTTATTTATTTTTTTGCCAGATTATAATACAACAGGGCCGCTTAAGAAACTTCAATTTTTATTCATAGTCGCCCTGATAGAACATTTGCGTGACTCGTGACTTTCTACAGCAGAGCGCAGTCAGCGCAGCGCACGGGTTCTGTTTGTTGTTTGCCGTGAGGGCCGGGCCGGCCGGGCGGACATGTAATACCGGCGAATGAGGCTCCGGGCGGGACTAGGAGCGGGGCGGGGCGTAGGGCTGGGGGAGGGTTAAGTCCTGACAGCACTTCGACGTCCGACCTTGCAATACTCTCCTCGACTCCCTTTCAATTAGCGTGTCTGCCAGCCAGCCTCCGCAACCCCCACCCCATCCCCATCCCCTCCATTTCCAACCCCTCTTTTTTTTCTCCCCGCCTTTTTCTGCAGCAAGTCCCATGGCACACAACATTCGCCTAACGAAAATTATCCCCCTACTGGAAAAGCTTCGGAGCGCGTCGCCTTCCTTTTATTTTTTTTATTTTTTTCACTCTCGCACTTTCACTTTCTGAGCGCGAGCTGGGCCGGGTCCAGCTCCGTCCGGTCCAGCCGACACCCCGCCCAGCCCAGCCCACACTGCCACCATCTTTTTTTTACCTCGCTTGCGACTCCCTCTGCCATGCTAACGCTCCCCGTCCGCGCCCCGCATCGCCTGGGAACCGCTCCCGCTCAAAGCGCGATGATAACCTTGGAGGCGAGGTGTATTGGAGTCGAGCGCAATCATCAAATCAACCACGTCGTTTGCTTCAATATTTTATTAACCCGACGAGATGTAGCTCAGCTCCCCGCTTCGCAATTTTCCTCATTCCTACGTGTCTCTAACCAGCTAGAAGAGGCGCAGCTATCGACCCACAGCCCTCGTGTTAAGGTCTACTCCGTTTAGATTATCAGCCAGACTAACATCTGCCATCATATAATTTCCTTGGTTTTTGAAAACGGATTGTTTTTTGTACTTTATTCAAGCATTAATCATGTGTTCGCCGGTTAAGTACTGACAATCTTAGACTACTTTATTAGATTATACTCATGTTTTTCAACAAAACTATATTAAAATTATAGGCCTATATCCGACCCAGCTTTAGTTATGACCGTGATTTTAATGGACCAACGACCAACACATTAATACAACTGAAATGGTAGACAATTAAATGCAGCTGACTGAATTCCTTATGACCCGAGCTCAGCTGCTGGAGATGGCGGAATTCCCCTCACCCACCCCTTTACTGCGTTTTCATCATCCCGCCGGATACAAACTGGAACATAATCCCGCACCCGCACTAGTTTGATCTCAACACCACCTAAGACCCCACCCAAAATTACTATACCCTACAAGACTATAAGAAGCAAAAGCAACAATTTTTGGTTTCCGTGACCAATAGTTTTTTTTTTTTTTTTGCGACTATACCATAGAATGCATTTGAAAGCGCTTTATTCCCATATCTCAAGACGTATCACATTTCAATAATGCACCGTTGAGTGTTATTCATAATCGCCAGATACGCCCCTTCTCCACACAAACCTACCGCCATATTGATTAGAAAACCAATATCAGCAAATCAGCGCCAGGGAATAAAATATACATGGAACGCCCCAACCCCTTTCCCCCCCGACATTTGTATTCTCTCGAATGCCTCTCCCCTCCCCACCTCCACTCCCTCCCGCAGAGCCCCGATCCATCACCGAGGTCGCCTCGCCTCAAACGGAGACATTCTCCCGCATTCTCCAGGTATCCGCCCCTCTGCTGTCACCCAGACGGAGGTTTATTGAGAGGTCGTTTCTTTTCGTCTCAGAGGAAGACAAAGCAGGATCGTACTTAATTAAGCGCTTTGGCTTCGCGCCTGTCTTACTTTCTCCGATGGGGTCCTTGACCTGGGCCGATAAATGAATTGGATCGGGGACTGCTGCATGGTGGCGGGAGCGACCAGCGACAACCACTTGAAACATCACGCTATGTGCGCTTATCCGACGGAAGTGCGAGGCTCGACCGCTGTCGGTCAGGCGGGCAGGTGAGGGGGCAGGTGGGGTCAGTGATTTCTCCGCCCTCAGAACAATTCCAGCGGAACGATTGGGAGCGGGCGGGGCCGGCGGGCCGGGCGGGGGCGGGCCTGTCGACAGCCGAGCACGTTTCTTTTTAATCAACCTTTCTTTTTATTTTCCCCGGCACACACAGGCTTGCGGGAGGGAGGAAAAATAGACGAGAATCCATTCGACCCTCAAACAAAACCTCCAACGGATCTGCGCCGCAGAGCAAACGTTTGCCATATCTCCTCGTCTTCTTCACTTTGTCTAGAAAGTTGGCAGACCTGTCAGGAGAACTTCCTGATTGGCGTACAATTGGACTGAAGCAGACTTACCCCCTACCTTGCCTTTTCACGGTGCCATTCACAAATCACAGATAATACACCTGATAATAATGCTATTCTTGTCCTTATTTATTTCCCCCCACCCTTTTCCAGTTCGCGTAAACACAGGACGTAACACGGCCTGGCAGTTGGGGATTACCGATAAAAGCAAAGCAGACACGAGTCCGCGATGAAAGTGCAAATCCCCAGCGCTATTATTATTTCCATATTTACCACACACACCACCCATCCCCCGTGTATATACAGTATGCGGTGCAGTCACAGGACACGCTATGTATGAATGCACGCACACACACGCACGAACGCACACACTAGCAGAAAGGAATGCGGTTTCACAACAGACACGTACGCACACGGTATTGTGAATATTGGACCATCAATCAAACGCCTCTTGGGAGAAGCGCGAGCGGCGCTTAGCGCCCCTACACACACACACACACGCACACAGCGAGCGGGGGACATTGCATTCATAATTCACAAAGGGCCTCTCTAACCCCGGCGAGGATGTGCTGTCGGTGGGCCGCTGCGGAGAGGTGGTCGTGACCAGACGGGGTGCAGCGGGGGCGTGCACACGCGGCGCACGCATACGGCACGGGCGTGACGTCACGCGTGCCAAACTAGAACAGCGGTCGCGCGCGGCGCGGCGGCGGACATACACGGCCTCACACACAAAAAAATATAATTTGAACCGTCGCGATGCGCGGGGCGGGGCGGGGCGGGGGTGTGGGTGGCGGCGCGGCGGGGCGCGGCGGGGCGCGGCGCGGGCGGACCCGCCCCTCTCTGCTCGGCTCGGCTCGGCGGCGCGGGGCGGCTCTGCGGCGGCGCGGGGCGCGGCTCGCACACAGGCCTGCCTGCTGGCGTACTCTGAGTGCGCGTCACGGAGAGGCCGCGCCTCGACGCCTGGGGGACGCCCGGCCCGCCCCGGCCCGGGAGGGGAGGGGCGTCTGCGCACACTCCGACGGTCCAGCATCCCGTTGCCATGGAGACCAACACGTTTGCGCCCGCCGCCGCCGCCGCCGCCGCGCCCCGCGCTGCGCGCACCTCCGCGCCCGGCCCGGCCCGGCCCGCCGCATGCCTATCCTGGCCGCCGCACCAGCCACACCCTGGTCCTCGTGGCCCGGCCCGGCGGCCCGGCCCGACCGGCCCGCCCTTCTGCTTTGAGAAACCTATGCGGAGCGGGCTTCCTTTTTTTTTTCGCGAGCTGCATCCTAGTTATAAGGTATTTCTTCTTCTTTAAACACTCAACATGTCTTAAACTGAGGAAATTTTTTTTTATCAGACTTCATCTGTCGCCCTGCGTCATCGTCATTGTCCCACCGCTGCTGATAGTTTCAGTCGAGGCAGGAGCCCGTCCCGTCCCGTCCCGTACGCTAACCACAATAAGGCCCTGCACTGACCACGGCACACCCCGAACCGCCGCCCAGAGGATTGGGTCCCACTCCCCTCCCGGCCGAGAGCCAATTGCAAAATAGCGGCCGGCGAGCGGGCAGAGCGGGGCAGAGCGGGGCAGAGCGGGCAGCACCCGTCCGAATTCCAGCAGCAGGCCGGACATGTGTGGTGCCCGTGCCCCGCCCCGCCCCGCGCGCTGCGCCACTAACCACGACGACCCGGCGCCCGGCCCCGCGCGGCGGGACCACTAAAGGTGGCACCACTGCTGGCTCCGCCAGCTGTCGCTAACGCTGCGGCGAGAGAGAGAGAGAGAGAGAGAGAGAGAGAGAGAGAGAGAGGGGAGGGGTGAGAGTAAGCTAGCCTGGGCGCGAAATTGATAGAGAGACGGCGAGAGCGGCGTTTGGGCCAAGGGAGAGAGAGCAGAGAGAGAGAGAGAGAGAGAGAGAGAGAGAGAGAGAGAGAGAGAGAGAGAGAGAGAGAGAGGGCCGCGCACGCCACGTATCTGCCTCCAGCCAGCCCCCCTCCCTCACCCTCACCCCAGCACTGCCACTATAGGCGTCTTCAGCAGCGCTAGCGGCGCGGCCGCTGAAAGCGCTTAAAAATTTAGCACCTGCCCCGTCCGTTCATTTCGGGTGCGCGTAGCCCACACCTCTGCCTCCCCCCCCCCCCCCCTCTCTCTTGCCCAGTCCCAGTGCGGAACAGAACGGGAGTCTCTAGGACGGCGGTGCTGACGCGCCGCCGACAGAAGGGCGGACGCGCAAAAGTGATGCGCAGCAACGCCCTCCGCTGCCGGAAACAAACGCAACGCATTCTGCGAAAAAAAAAAATTCTGCACCACTCGAACGTTTTTTGCCGCATAAATAAGTGATCGGCTACTGCGGCATAAACTATATTTGGTATGTTGTGTTCGTTTCGTCATCCTCGTTTCTCCTCGCGCGCGCCTGGG
Source organism: Frankliniella intonsa (assembly GCA_033675135.1). Taxonomy (NCBI): domain Eukaryota; kingdom Metazoa; phylum Arthropoda; class Insecta; order Thysanoptera; family Thripidae; genus Frankliniella; species Frankliniella intonsa. The sequence continues at coordinate 8,129,970 of CM066249.1, read as the reverse complement.
CAGACAGACGGGTGGAGGAGGGACAAAGCGAGTAATCACGGCAAGACGGATGGGAGCGCGCGCGCTGGCCACGTGGGCTGCGCCCCGCCCCGTCCCGCCCCGCCCCGCCCCGCCCCGCCCCGCCCCGCCCCGCCCCGCCCAACCCCGCCATTCCCACGACGCGACAGACTTTCGGCTACGCGAGCAGCCAAAATAAACAAGCTCTTATTCGGCTCTAGCGCAGGGTTTTTCGATCAGGGCCAGGCGCGGGCGAGGCGGGGCTGACCGGGGTGTGGCGGGGCGGGGTGGGCGGGCGTGCGCCGCGCTGCCGTCGCGGTCGAGGAGCACAATGGGGGCGGAAGCACGTACTCCACGGGCGCCCTCCTCTCATGGCAGTCCGGCCCGGCACAGGCGGCACGGCCCTGTTTGCCCTCCGAGGAAATATCACGGACCTGCCCGGCGGGCTGGGGCCGGACCGGACCGGACCGACATGGCGCAAGAAAATCAAGCACTCTCGGCTCGGGCCGCTGCTGCCGCTGCTGGTAAGAGGCCTTGCTCTAAAACAGACGCCGGCCGGCCGGAGGGGAGAATACAGAGAGGAGAGAGGGCGGGGCGGGGCGGAAGCGGCGACGGGAAACGGAAGAGAGGGTGCGTCTCACCTTGGAGCGGAGTGGACAAAAGCGAGGGGGTCCGTTTCCAGAATCAAATGTCCCCCGGCCCGGCCCCGCCCGGCAGGCCACCCGCCGTCTTATTGTCCCGGTCCTCACCCCGGCCCGGCCCGGCCCGGCCGCAGGTAGGTTGAGGGCACGCGGGGCCGCGCGGGGCCGGGCCGAGTCGAGCCCGGGCGGACCGCAAACTAAGTCGGAGTCCTTGCCATAAATTTACATCTAGTTACCATCCACTTGGGATCACTCACTCACATCCAGAGAAAACAGCCCGCGCCCCGCGCCGCGCGACCCTAGCTAGTTGGAATCTCTGCCTGCCGGCTGTTCAGCAGCAGCAGGGTCGTCGAGCTGAGTTGGACAGCAAACAGTGAAAGGAGAGGCCTGCAACGTAAACACCACGCGGCTGTTGGTGCACTTGGTAACATTATGGCCCCAAAACAGGACAGCTCGAATGTATTTCGGTGCACTGTGGTAACAGCTACCTTCCGTCATCATGATGACACACATCGTACCTTGAATTCGACACCAAAAAAACTGTGACAAAAACCGTGCCCCCCCCCCCAAATCACGTTTCACACACATGTGCGGTAAGGATAGAGCACGAGTACTCTCGAGGAGGGGCCGGGACGGGACGGGAGGGTCCTGGCCCCGCTGCTGACAACGGTGCCGGGTTCGGGTCCGGGTGCGGCGGGGTCCGGGGGCCTCGGGACCCGGCCCGGCAGTCACTGGCAGCCCCCAGGGGTGTTGTCAACCTGTCATAGCGCGGCACACAAACACAGACGCGCGCGCGCACACACACAAACACACACCGTACCACACACCATTTCAATTTCGTTTTCTTTCTTAGCATATTTCGCGCCGTGTACCGCGCGCGGCTGCCTCTTGTTCTCTTTGCTGCCCGATAAATGTGCGTCGTGTTGCTGTCAGAGCGAGATGAGCGATGGGAGGTAGCGTGGCGGCGCGGAGCGGGGCGGGGCGGGGCGGCGTGGGGAGGCGCGCGAGCAGAGAATGAAGCCCCACTCCCACGCCCCGCCCCGCGAGGAAAACATGTCGGTCAAACTTGCTGCTCTGCGACCGGCATTTCCTCGTCAAGGAGACTCTCTCTGGAAGGATTCCTCATACACTCACCGGCAGCACGGGCGGAGGAGCAGACCCACAAGTTCCGCCCTGGCGGCGGCGGCGGCAGTCTTACCTGCAGAAAGACAAAGGGAAAGTGATACAGACAGAGTACGGCGAGATGCGAACAGTAAATTAGAGGCCAACTTTTTTCCCCGCGGGCCGCGCCGCGCCGCGCCGGCGAGAAAAGCGACGGCGCTTTTTCCTCGAGGCTTCCAACCGGGCCGCTCCGCTCCGCCTCCCGGAATGTAGAGTGGCTCGTCTCGCCGCTGTAGCTTTTTACCAAAGTCGGCGCGCTTCTAATTATTTTTCATTAGTCAATTTCAGTGCGGCGCGGGACGGCTACCAAAGTAAGGGAACGCCTGTGTTTCCAGTGTCATTCCAGGAGGACGCGGATACTCACACTTATGATTAAAAAATATAAAAATAGCTCATTTATATGGTCACTAGCGCGGGCGGGCAGAGTGACCTAACCTAGACTGCTCGTGTCCGCTGGCCGCAGCGCAACGCCAAAGCCGCTGGTCCCTGGACACGAGTGTGGCCAGCGCGTGATAACGCGCAATGAGGCCCCGCCCCGCCCCGCCCCGCCCCGCCCCACCCCGCCCAGACATTCTAATCCAGCCCGGGCCGGACCAGGAGCAGCAGCAGCAGCCAGCCCGACGCCACGCCCCGCACCGCCACGCTACGCCCTCTGCTCTGCTGTATCTGACTTGGAAATCGGAATAAGCTCCGGCGCTGCGAGTCGCAGGCATGGAATGGCATCCACTTTGCACTCCGAAAAAAGAGGGGGGACCTTTGGTGTGACGCAAACACAAAAAATTGAATAGAGAATGGAGATAAAATTGACGCTGCACATGAAACAGGAGAGCAGATTGATGAGATCCGTAGACCAAGAAGTAAGGCCGCCGTGCATAGGAGGCAACTCTTGTCCGTCGTAGGATTACCGTGACGCCATAGAACCCCGGTTCCGTACGGCTTCAATGGGAGAGGATGAAATCCCGCATAATCTCATGGGGAAAGAAGAATTAATTTGGGTCGCGGTGCTTCAAGGGCGGCCAGGGAGCCTTCCGAGGGTCCCCGGGGGGGCAGTAGAGGGAGCTAAACAGCGCCCCCCGCCCGCCGGCCGAGACCGTCGGGGGCGCCGCGCCACTGACCGCTGGGCCGGAGGGGCTCGCGCCAGCGAGCACGCCCATCCGCGCAGACATCATCACGGGCAAGTGTGTTTGTGTGTGTAGCGGAGAGAGAGAGGGAGAGAGGGAGAGAGAGAGAGAGAGAGAGAGAGAGAGAGAGAGAGAGAGAGAGAGAGATAAAACCATTACGTCTGGAGGGGGTAGAAAGAGAGGGAAGGAAGAATGTTGGTGTCAAGGGGACGCGGGTGGTGTGGTGCCAACGACCCCCCCTAGGACCAGCACGAGGGGGTGGCAGAAGCAGCGGGTGGTGCGATGCGGGGCGCGGCGGGGCGCGGCCTCAGAATGCGTTGAGGCTGGGAGGGATGTCCGATGGGATGGGATGCCCCCGCCACCCCACCCCGCCCCGTCCAGCACAGCCTCATGGTGAGGGCCCGACGCCCGGCCGGCCACTGGAGAGAGAAAGTCACGGACTGGAGACATGCCCTTCCCAGCCTCGCGCCTGCTCGCCGCACTCTGGCCGCACTTCGGGATGCTCCGCGAGTGCACCGCAGTGGATGGGGCCGGCAAAAGGGCGTGAGATGGGGCGGCAAGACGTACGATGACGTCACGATCCGCCGCCCAATCAGATCGCGAGGGCTCTACTCAAACAACCTACTGTAGGACCTTGATGGGGCGAGGCACTCCGCCCGTCTCCCGGCCGGAGCGAGAGCGAGAGCCCATTCAGGTGAGGGCTTAGCAGTGGGATGGCAAGGGCTGCTGAATGGGGCGACAATAAGGAGGACGCGCGCGGGGGAAAAAAAGGGGGAATCGGCAATTTAGGAGACGCGCATCTCCTTTCGGTGAGTTGGGGGGAAAAATATATATATCGTCGGGTTACGCCCGCCGTTAGAGGTCGTTAGAGCAGCTAATCGATATGGAAGGGACTCGATGACTCTTTGTCCCCCCTCTCTTTCTCTTTCTCTGTCTCTCTCTCTCTCTCTCCCCCTCTCTCCTCTCTACGGCTTCATTTGCTGAATACGGCCGGTGCGTATTTGCAAACGGCCGATTTATTTTTTTTCCCGTCGCGCTGTAAGCGGCTAAGCCGAGCCGATAATGGCGGCATTCGCCCACCACCCTTCGTTGCCTTTCTTCCTCCACCTTGTTTCATTTTCACATAAACGCTTTGCAGCCGAGGCGATATCATTTTTAACGCGCCGCGGCGCCCGTCCCGCACGCCTCGTCACGTCCGCTTTGGTCATTAAAGGGGGCCACTTTACTGGGCCGGCCAGCTGGAATGATGACAGATCGACGGGGTATGTGAGGGCGCGCGGGGCGGGGCGGGGCGCGGCGGGGCGGGGCGCGGCGGGCGCGGCGCGGGGCGGGGCGCGGCGGGGCGCGGCGGGGCGCGGGGCGCGGCGCGGAGGCGACGGAAATGAAATCAGCGATAAAGCGTGAAGAGGCGCGGCTACCAGCATCACTACCAGCGCCCGGCCCGGCGGAAAGTGTTTGTTGTGCACCGCGGATGCCAAATGGGGCCATTTCCCAAACGCACCCCGCAATAACATTTCGCGTCGGGTCAGATTTCGCGTGTGAAAGTCGCACATTAGCGCGCAAATGAGAAAAGGGGCGGCGTGGCGAGCGCGACAAATAACCAGTAATCGCTTACATTTCGTCAGAATTTAGAGAGGGTACAGCCGCGCGCGCCGAATTTTCGCAACGTCTATGACAGAGCGCCGCGGATGAGATGCGAAAGTTGTGTTATTGGAAGACCTTGATGCAGCGTCTCCGAAGAAAAGCAGGAGAGATGAGGAGCGGGGCGGGGCGGGGATGTTTGCTGTGCGCCCGCAGACCTGCTCTATACAGCAGGCTACGGGTCTGGGGCGCACTGCACCACGAGTGACAGCGACAGCTTCGCGTATACACAAGAGGAAAAAGGCGTTTTCAAACATTTGCCAATCGCACTGGGAGAAAAGATAAAACTGCCACCGGTGAAGCACAACAGATTTTACCGGAGTTAGAGGGAGAATCCGGGAGATTCCGCCACACATGAAAACAGCCAAAGCTGAGCGAATTATTAGGTTCTCTGCCCTATTTTGTTGTGTCCACCAGGTAGCCAAGGTATTAGCTCCCATGGATATCTATCGGATGCAGCAACCCATTTATTTTTTCCGTATGTGTGGACAGCAAACTCGCCTCCTGTTAACAGGAGCACTCGCACTTAGTGTGATGACATATCGGCGATCAGCCCGCCCTCGTCAGCTCGGTACGACGCATCGCAGCCCCAGCGGGCGCCGCGCCACCGCGCCTGACGGCCACCTCCATTAGGCTGTGGGGCCAGGGCCGGCCATCGGCTTCCAATGGAACAGTCCAGCCGATAGGGTAGCCATGTCAGAGGAGCGGGCCGGGCCATTAGGAATGCTTAAGGCAACAGATCCTGTAGCGAGCTGAAACCACCGCAAACCGTTTACCCGCACGCAAAGAGCAACTGCGTTAGCTGGTGGCCACTCTCAGAGCAGCGCGGGAAAATGGTTTCCGGGGGAAGTCTCACATTATTTCAGGGAGGCAAAAAAGAGAGGATTATCGCATAAAGGCTTGACATATAAAATCACTGCTACGCCAGGATGAGTTTTTTTTCTTTTTTATCGTTAATGTTGTGTTCCGACATTGTGGGAGGGACGGACGCGACCGATTGAGTCTGATACAAAAGCGAAGAAGAGATTGACGGGTGTGGAGGCCAGGAGGCTCTGGAAGAACAGTTTGAGTGACGCCATCCGCCCAACGTCCGGGGGAAGTATTCGCCCGCAACTTATTCCTAAGGCATAAAAATAGCAAAAAGGCTGAGAGAAAATGAGAGAGGGACAGACATAGAGTGAGAGAGAGCACAGAAAAGGGAGGAGGGGGGGGGGGATAAGGGCAAAGTCAGAACCGAGGTGACCGCGAGAAGTTTGGCCGGCTGGCCGTACGGTCCGCTGCACCTGCGGGGCCGTCCCGGGCCTCCGAGCATAAACTGCAATCAAACGTCCACAAACTTGGCGCAACAAAAATGGACGGCTCGCCACCACCCGCCTTCACCCTTCCCCACTCCCCCTCCCCTCCGACTCTGTCAATGGCCGCTGTCGTTGAGTTAGTACACCCCTCTCTTTTTTTCTCCACTCAACAAAGTACCGAAACTTTTTCGACTGGCACCTGAGCACTCTGCACACAAAAAAAGCAAACAAAAAAAAAGAGGAAAAAGAAAACAGAAAAAACAGGAGAGAGAAAATGAGAAAAGTGTTCTAAAAAACCGCTTGGCAACAATCATATTCAAATTTTAAACAAAGAGGCCAGACTGAGACCCAACCGTGACAATAAAGAGCGATACGTCGGTACGCCTCCCCGCTCTGACCCTCCCCCCCCCCCCCCTCACCCCGACCTGCGGCACAGACTCGGGTGTCCCGCCAAACTTGGCTGGCGTGTAACAAACGCAGCGGGGTCGGTATTCATGCGGCGCTATACACATGGGCGTCACGTCTGGCAAGAGAGATGGCATACACCTCTCACCACCCACCCAATCCCCTCGAAACGAAACGGGGGAAAAAAACCAAAGGGACACAAAAAAATGCGCAAACGCAAAAGGCCCGTGGGCCGCTCCCAGCGCGCCCGTAGGCAAAACAAACGATTTTCATTCCGCTCAGCAGCAACGTTGCTATATCGGCATTCGTGGGCGGTGTCATCGCGTCGTGGTGGTGACGGGTTGTTATTAGAGGCACACAACTCGTCGACGACACACGATGAAAACCTTTCTAAATTTTTCAAAGCCAAAGGACAAGAAAATAAAAGAGAAAGAATAGGAGTGATTTCTTCCATGTTTATATCCGCCGCGGCGAAGACTGTTGCTCCCCACCCGCTTTTCCTCTGTCTGTTCTATAATTCAGCTTACATCATAAAGATCTCGATGGTGGTTTTCATCCCCCAATATACGACTTTGTACGCTGGCCTTGGAGCGAGCCAACACCCCCTTCTCTGCCCTCTCTCTCTCTTTCTCTGTCTCTCTCGCTCTCTGTCAGAAAAAGGGGGAAAGGAAGTGGCTAAGAAAGGGAGGGGAGGAAGGCGGAGAAGGCCTCCCGGCCTGACGGGACAGGCGCGGCTAACGGCCGACTCACCATCACAACGGAATTTTCGAGGGGCGCAGCAGCCGCTGCCACTGCCTCTAAATCTAGAACCGCGGCGTTAGCGAGCGAAACGAAGGCGAAAGCAAGAGGGGAGCAGAAAAAAAAGTTGCGCGCGAAAGGGGCGTATGGTGCGGCATTGGTGATGGCGCGGCGCGGCCTGACGCTCTGCTCGCCGGCCTGTAGGAGGCAATGTAGTGCGGGGACTCGCCGCTGCTGCAGACTGTCATGCTGCTGCCGCAGTGGCAGTCAGCCCCGCCCCGCACCCTGAGGTCCCATCCGGACAACCCGGCCTGCACGGCCTCGGCCTGATGAGAACTAACAATGGCTTCCACCTCACCGCCCGCATCCCATTCTCTTTCCGCTCCTTCTCACTCTCACTCTCTCGCGCTCTAGCGTTTACACCGCACCCTATACGCCTCTATCTCACTCACACCGTCACAGAGGCCGAGTCCGCACCCGCGACCAGGCTTCCTCTCTGGCCTGTTCTGTCCCATCAACTTCGGCGCCGGGCCGGGCAGGGCAGGGCCGGGGACAAAGCAGACAGTAACAACATCCCGGCCGCGCCCCGCCCCGCCACTCCACTAGTCCCGTCGGTTTACTTTTCCGTATTGGGTGTACCGTACCTGCCACACCGCACCGCGGGAGCTGGACGGGTCTGTCAGGCTGGGCTGGGCTGGGCTGACCACGGTGACATCGACTGGAATAGACCCGGCCGGCCCGGCCTGACCCGACCACCCACACACCGACAACAAACCAACTCTCCGAACGGAACTGCCCGATAGAAAATGTATTCTCTCTCTCATACACACACAACGCGCTGTCACCTCAAACGGGAAATTTTGTTGCGTCGACGTAGTTGTAGTTGTCTGTGTATGTTTTTGCTTTCCTATAGCTGCGGTTAACCACGTTTTATGGCTCCAAATTTCGCGCACTCAAAAGAGAACCGCAACAGCCGAGCAGAACGTGATGGCAGAGAGAAAGGGAGAGTGTATGGTCGCCATCACGAACGCAATGTAACTCTCCGGGCGGGCGGGCGGCGGGCCCGTGCACGCGCGCCTATCACGATGACAAGTGTTTTCTGGCCGCTTCATAAACTTGCGTGCCTTGTCGCGGAGCGGGAGTGGGCCTGGCCTTATAGCGGACGAGAGCAGAGCCAGCGGATAGCTTTAGAAATTGCTGTGGGAACTATAAGCCATGGTTCTGGTATCACTAAGAGGATTGTTAATTTTCTTGTCGTATTCGTGGTTTTCCCTGAGGCAGCCGTACGACGGCTGCTACAGCTCTGCACTTCTCTGGGTGCAGAGCCACCCCGCTTTGTCTGTGTGTGTGTGTGTGTGTGTGTGTGTGTGAGCGCGCGCGGCGCCCTTTGCTAAAGTTATGCTGCAGAGGGTCAACAGGCTGTGTTGGTCGAGGACCCTCCTCTGCCTCTTATGGGCCCTCTCCACACAAGGCGTGGCCTGGCGCGGCGGGGCGGGGAGGGACGGGGTGCCGCCGTGGATCGACTGCAGCTCCGCCGATAAGCAGCAAAAACGGGTTGCCACCCCTCCCTCCCGGGGTGACCTCCTCCCGCCCCTCCGCACCGCCCTCCGAACCGAGATCCACCCTTCCGGCTCGGACGCGCGAATAAAGAAAGATCCTGTCGTGCGATACCGTTGAAAGCCCCCCCCCCCCCTCCCTCCCTCCCTCTCTCTCTCTCTCTCTCTCTCTCTCTCTCTCTAGGGTACGATAACGGCACCTCTCACGGAAACGCAACAAGCAAAGCCACATTGCTGCGGGGGCCTCCGCTAAAGCCCCGCCCCGCGCCGCGCCGCGCTACGCCACGCCACTGCTCGCGGCTCCGGCAGTGGATTTGTCGCAGAAGGCTGTCAGTCACGTGACTACTGACGAATTAACTAAGCCCGCCCGCGCCCGGCCTGCACTGCATCGATTCCGCCCGCTGTGTTCCACGGGGCTCCGTCAGCTGTCAGCTGTGTATGGCCGGGGCGGGGCGGGGCCGAGCTGCCTCTGACACACACAGGAGCGAGTTTCGTGTCGTCAGTCGGAAAGGGAGCGAGCGAGGGGAAAGGGGGACTGCGGTGATGCGCGTACGCGTAGAGCTTTATTTGATCAACGGAGTACGTTTGACAGAGGAGGTGGGGGGAGGGGAGGGACGAAGCCCTGTTAGCGCACTCCTTCCGAGAGAGGCAAGGAAAAGATCGCGAGCGTTCGTCGTAAAAGATCAGAGAAAACCTCTTTTCGGCGAATGACATATGCGACGTGGTGGATTCATGTGGACTAATAGTCTACGCCCGGAAGAATCAGACGGCGGTAGCTCAGCATATAACGAGAAACATCAAGTTTCACAGGAAGTCTCTCCTTTCTCGCGCCAAGGGAAGCGATTTCCGTGGAAACTCTCGGCACATCTAGGATGGCAAACTGTACGCTGTGCGGCGTGTTCTCGGAACCCTTTGGAACCCGAGCCGCGAGCTGGGTACTTTCCTCATCGCAAGAGTTTACGAGGAAGATGAAAACTAGGTCACAGCAGACCGCAGTTCATTAGCGTGCTAAAAAGGAACCCTCAGCATACTTTGGCTAAAATACAAAAAAAGGATGGCATCCTGGCAAGGGTTCCACAAGAGACGCCACGCCCGCCACGGCTCCCCGCAGCGCCAGCGGCCGTGCATATGCCGCCGTGCCGCGCCATATTGCAGGGCGGGCGAGGCTGAGCTCGCAGCGGGCTGTGCCCGCCCCGCCCCGCCCAAGCAGGCCCTGCAGCAGCCTCCCCGCACCGGCCCGGCGCCCGCCGCGGCTGGCGGCCGACTGACTGCGCCAGCCAGGCCGCTGGACCGGACACGCCCAAGGACCGCCCCGCCCCGCCGCGCCCCGCTCCGCCCCACCCCGCCGCGCCCCACACTGGGCCCGCCAGCACCAGGCGCCACCTCGTGGTGCCGGCGCGAAGCTCTGGGGCGCGCGCGGGGTAGCGATGGGACAGGGGGCGCGGCGGCGGCGCGGGACCCGGGGGAACCGCGAGGCCTCAGGTCCGGAGGCGCGACCGGCATGCCACTTTTTGAGGGGCAGCTTTGACGATCCATGCAGCCACCTTGCAATTACTACCGAACGGGCTTATACCAACTTTATAACAAACCCTTTTAATTTTCCACAGGCCACAGACCCGCGGGATAGAGACATTTTTATACTCTGCAAAGCCAGTTTGGCATTATGTGCGTCAAAATTTCGGTTTACCGAGAACACGATACAGCAGAGTGCGGCGGCCCGCGTGCTCCGGCTGCGGCCCAAGCGAAACCAACACGACCGCTGCGGCAGCGGTGGGCCGGCAAGAGCGCCTGCGAGGTAGGCAAGACGAGCGCGTGCGAGCGTGGGTGTAGTGCGGGCTGGCCTATCCACTGGGCTGCAGGCGCTCGCCGCGCTCAGCAGGGCAGTGCGCGCACGTGATCTCGTCTAGACCCTCGCCTCCAGAGACTTTACGTCACTTCCTCCCCCCCCTACCCCCCCCCCCCCTGGAAGACGCTCCCCACCACTACCCTCTTCGAGTTCCTTTTAGGTCGCGAGTATATAGGGGCCTTTTTAGCGTAAAGGGAAGTTTCCGCCGATTTCCTTTGGAGTGCCCCTCAGCAAGTAGACCATGAGCGCGAGAGCAAACACGACGCCCATCGCATACCCATGGACTGAGGCGGCGACGGTGAGGGGCACGCGGGGCGCGCTCTCTCCCGTGATGGAGCACCAGGACGAAGGATATGTCAGAGCAGCTTTGAGAGAGGAGGAGGGGGGGGGGGCAGAAGGCTGAAAGAGGTGCGCTCATAAAGCTTCCGCCGGCTGCCGCCGTGGTATGCCAACCGGTTTAACGTCCACCGGACACAGCGACTGAGCCTGAGCGAGCGGTAGTACTCTCCTCGCCCGGGCAGCAATAAGTCCCCTCTTCCCACTATACCATAACCCGCGAGTTCTTCCGCCGCCATTCAAAAAGCTGAGGAATGTGCACGATAAAGCGAAACAGAGCACTAAGTACCAGCAAGCAAGGCAAGAAAGAGAGAGAGAGAGAGGGGGGGGGGCAGAGACAGTGAGAGACGAGGGTGAGCCTGTGAAGCAGCGTGGCGGCGGTGGGCAGTGGTCTGCAAAAAGAAGAGCAGCGGGCGTATAGGGTTCCCCTGCCCGCCCGGCCCCGCCGAGTGATGAATGTGGGCAGATTGCGCGCGCGCTGCTCCGCTCAGCCAGAAAGAATACCACGGACCCTGGAGAGAGCGCGAGAGAGCGAGCGAGGGGAGAGTGTGTGGTAAACTGCTGGCCGCCGCGCGCTGCCGCCTGGAGACGCTTGTCTCCTGGCCCGCCGGGGGGGAGGCCCAGGCCCAGGCGGGCCGGGGCAACGGCAGGCCAGGTAGAAGCGGCCCCAGAGCGCGCCGCCGGCCCGGCAAGGCCGACACAATTTAGCCCGTTATGAATTCATGCCGGCTCAGCTGTGTGGTCGTGAGTGGCACGGGCGGCTTTAAGTCCGTCTGGGAGGGGGACGCGGGGCGCGGGACGGGGCTGCTGCTACTCCCCCCCTCTCTCTCTCTCTGGCCCACACTACTCTAACCCCCGCGGCTCTGGACCTTCTCTCTCCCGCCTGCACGCCTGCACAGGCGCGGGGGCGGGATTGAATATTGAATACGGTGAGGGTGTGGGGTCCGACCATAATTAATGCAGGGCCGGACGGCGGGCGCTAAACGCGCAAACGTGCACTCATGGGGGGTGGGGGGCCTCATACCCCCCCCCCCCCGCCTCCGCGACACACCGCGCTTCTTTCACACACACTCCTCTCTCTCCGGGGGGAGCCATGACTCATTAAGGTAAAGCAGGGATGATACGCGCGAGGGAGTCGCACGGCAGAGGTGTGCCAAAGCCGCAGGGTAAAGTGCTCTTCGCAAAGGCAGCGGCGCGATAATGAGGAGCTGCTTTCAAGAACAGCTTATTTTTTTTCTCGGAATAGTGCTTGTTTGCACGTCTACTGGCGCAATAATTTCCATTAGTAAGACTTCCATACACGGGGGGGTGGGGAATTAATTTCATAAGTGGTGCATGAGTAGTAGGGACGGATCCACTGCACGCGGGGTTCGCGACGGACGAGTACGTGCGGAGGAGGAGTGGGTTGGAAGGTGGAGGGGAGCATAGGGGGCATGGGGGGCTCGGCGTGGACACATTTTATACCCGGTGCAGAAATTGCCACTTTATCGGTAGAACGGCTCCCACGTCGGGGTAGTCAGTCGCGAGCGTCGCGCGGGCGCGGCGCCGGGGCGGGGCGGGGCGGGGCGGGGCGTGGCGGGGCGGGGCGGGGCCGGGGGGGGGGGACGGGGGGGGGCGGGACGGGGCTGGCCGGCGCCGAGCCACGCACGTGAGCAAAGTGGGAGAGGAGAAAAAAATGACGTAGACAGGGTGACGATAAGACGCCGTACTAAAGTATTCATCACTACCCGGAATTATTTACGATCTGGGAGTTTTCGACGGGCGGGCGCGCCGCGCATGAGAACTAAAAATAAAGTGATAGTGGCGGAAGTCAAGAGAAAGGTTCACCACTCTTTCTTCATTTCCGCCGCCACGCCCCGCGTCACACATTTTTCCTCTCGGCTCTCGCCAAGCCGCTGAAAAATCAGACCCTTACACCGGAAGTTGTGCTGACACAGCGGCGGCTGCTGCAGGGGCGCTAACGGAGAGGAGGGTGTGCTGTCGTGAGGGGAGGGGAGCGCGGCCGACACGGGGCGTTGGAAACGGACGGCAGCCGTCTGAAGCGCGCGCGTTCGGACGGCGAGAACTTTTTCACTCGAGCGGACGGCGGCGCGGTGCGGCGGCTGGCGCCTGGTGGGTGGACTGCCTGCCGCAGCTGGTCACAGCTGTCGATGGATGGAAAGTTGTTGGCTGGCCGGCCGGGCCGGACACTCGGCCATCACTCACCTTTCGGGCTGGGCGTGAGCGGCATCATGCTGATCCTGCCCTGCAGGTCGAAGCCCCGCGACCCCTGCAGGTTCCTGCCGCGGCTCGACGTCCGCTGCACGCCCGAGATGGCCTGCGTCAGCGCCTTGGTGTAGTCTCTGGTGCCGAACGCCTTGTAGGGCAGCACCAGCCCTACGCGAAGCCTCTTCTTGCCGTCCGCGTCGCTGGCCCACCCTGCAGAGCCGAACGCCCGGAAAAGAAAATAAAACTCGAAATTATCATCATTTCCATCTCCTCTCTTTCCGCCGGGGCCGGGGCCGTTTTAAATTTCAAATGTTTTCCCGGAGCCAACTTACCCGAGCTGGGCCGGCGGCCGTAGTCGTGCTCGTGGTCGTGCTCGTCCAGCTCGCTGCCGCTGGGCGCGGCCGGCGTGGTCGTGGGCGTGCTGCGCGACGGGGCCGCCTCCGTGGTGGTCGTCGTGGTCGTGCTGGTCGTGGTGGTGGCCAGCGTGCGGTTGGGCAGCGAGATGTTGGCGCGCAGCGACGTGTTGGTGGCGCCTATCTTGATGGAGCTCTGGCCGCGGCCCGAGGCGCGCGACGACCCGGACTGGTTCGAGCCGATCTGGATGCCGCTGCGCCGGCCCGAGGTCGACGAGGACGAGGACCCGCCCCGGCCGCCCGAGGACGACGACGACGAGGACGTGTACTCGCTGAGGACCTCACCGTCGGCGTCGTGCAGCGTGTCGCCGGCCACGAAGCGGACTCCGTCGGCCGCGGGGTCAAAGTGGGCGGCGTCCTCGGCGTAGGCCGCCGCGTCCGCGTTGATGAGGTGGTCGCCGATGCGCGTGGGCAGGTCGCGGTGGAGGTGCGCGTCGCGGCGCGGGTCGCGGTGCGTGGCGGCCTGTGCCCCGCCCTGCGCCGCCGCCACCAGCAGCAGCACGAGCATGGCCGCCAGCCCCACCGGCCCCGCCCCCGACACGCACATGGCGGGGCGCCGGGCGGGGCGCGCGTCAGCACGACCCCATGGCCTGCAGGGCCTGCAGACACACAGACAGCTTCCCATTAGGCTCCGTTCCGCTTAAGCTGACGGCCAGCATGGCAGCGCTACCCCCAGACAAATGACCGCTCACTTCGGCAGCCCGCTCTCTACCTTGTAACACAAATAGAGGCCCGGGGTGACTTGGTGGGGGACAAATCCTTTTCCTGCTTTTGTGCCACGAATGCCCTGGCGCCTTACGGCGAGTAGGCGAACTCCTCGAACCTCGGCATTTCGTACACAAGAGCGAAAACAGAAACATTTTTTTGAAAGAACTTATTTTTTTGTCGTTTTTCACAGCGAGCTATACTCTAGTACCACAACATCTATTTAAATATTTTCTCATTGGAAGACGCTTCACGACGCACAAAGACGTTATTTTCCCCTCACCTACCCTTTATTTCCTTTTTACCCTAACGCAATACTACATCTATGGATAGAAAGGGAAGACGTTCTAAAAGCGGGATGGCGCGCCTCCCAAAGCTACACCTGCCGAGTTTCTCCGGCGGCGTCGCAGCGCGCTGCGCGGCCCCAAAAAAGGTGCGGGGAAAAAAGGGAAATGCGCGAATAATGGATCGACGAGTCACTTCCGGCTCCGGGGCGCGCGGGGCGCGGCGCATTGAATTGGCGCGCTGCGGCGCGGCCCGCTTTTTGCCGCGCGAGGACGACGCCCCGCCCCGCCCCGCCCCGCCGCCGCGCCTAAATAAAATGTATTCCAAGCTTTCCCTCCTCGCGCGACACGTATTCGCGATTCGCTGAATTGCCTTTCGCGTTTCCGTTTCCCCGTTTCTCTCTCGCTCCCTCTCCCTCCCCTGGCATCTCGAAAGCCCGGCGCAGACCCAATCTACATTGCATGAGCGCGGCGGGCCGGACCCCCGACCACCAACGGGGCCACGCCGCGCCACGCCACCTACCCACAAAACCCTTTCACGAGCAGAGGCTGCAGCAATCATGGGAGATAACGCGATTAAAACCCCTTCCCGGAACAATAAGCCGCTCCAGTCAAACGGTCGGTCAAGGGGGGAGCAGTGAACAGAGCCTGACCGCGTGCACGTGGGAGAGAGAGATAGAGAGAGTTTAGCGGGTAACGTCCAGGACGCGGAAACTCGCCGATACTACGAAATACCTCTGGCGAGCCCAGCCCGTCTGGGAGCGAGACCATCGGGAAACACAGGCCGCGCTGCGCGCATACTTCCGGCATAGCGGCCACTTGCCGGTTAAGGCCCACATCGCTTGCGCACGGCCCGGCCGCGCCCAGTGTCGGGCCATAAGGCGCAGCGGGCTGGCGGGGCGGGGCGGGGAACACAAGACAATGCGGCACACGCTGCCAATAGTACTCTGACGGGCTGCTGCGAGCGCAGACGCGACGCCCCCCCCCCCCCCCAGCGCGGCCTCATTCGCACGGGATACTCTGAGGGGCAGAGGGCAGGCAGGCAGGCCTGCCGCCGCCGCGCCCCACCGCGGGGCCTGATGATGACAAATGACATACTTATGGAGATCCGATTGTCTATATATATCGGACGTGGAGGTGAATCATAAAATAACGGCCTCGGGGTCGACGTATATATATAGAGGAGAGGCAGGGGGAAGCGGGCACCATGTGGGACGTGCCAATGTGTGGGCGAGGACACGTGGGGTCGAGAGGCCTAGGAGGGAGAGGGAGAGAGAAAGGGAGAGAGAGAGGCGCGGGCCGCAGCAGCAGCACCGCGCGCGACGTAGGGAGACAGTGCCACCGCCACACCACGTTATCAAGTTGTCACCACCTCTCATCCATACACTGTGCGGATGACAGCCTATCGGTGTGAAAGTGCGCGGCATGCAGGCGCCAGGCCAGGCCCGCGCCGCGGGGGCTACATCAGCCGGGTCAAAGATTGTCCTCCACGCCATGGCACGCCGCAGCTGGTGTACGCGCCGCGGTGCGCTGCGGCCGTGGCGTGGCGTGGCGTGGCGGGGGTCCCGAGGGAGGAGGGGCAGAAACAGGCGAAGGGGGACAACAGGCAGATCGAAAAGAAAATAAAAAAGAAAAAAAGATTCACACGTCGTTATGACGGGGTTGCGCGTCAACGCTCGCCATGACTATTCCCTTGACCCATCATATTTTTTACTGCGTTCGTTGGAAAAAAATACTGAGAGAAAAGATGGCGTATTCTAATATCTGCAAAGAAAAGGGAAACAGAAATGATTTTTTCGGGATCGCAGCATACTGTTTGCTCTTATTATCTTTAGCGGCGCGAACTCTTTGTAAAAACACTTTGTAAAAAAAAAGTGGCTGCGAGAGGAAAAAGGGCAGAACCTGAGAACCTCGTCTTGTTTGATATGGATCTTATTTTAAGCGTCTCCCGCCACGCTTGCCTCACCTCCCTGCCAGGCCCTCCTCCTCCAATCCTGCCCCGAGCCGCCGCCGTTGTCGCCGCACCGGGTCCGCGGGTCTTACAAGTACGAGCGCGCGTGTTTTCTGAGCGCATCAAGAGTTAATGAGATGCAAGGACTTTGCAAGTCCAGGTGGGACGGGGAGGGGGCGGGCCGTGGGCGGACCGGGGGCGGGCCGGGGGCGGGGCGATAGGCTGCTGGGACAGCCAGGCGGCCGGCCAG
Organism: Frankliniella intonsa; assembly: GCA_033675135.1. Lineage (NCBI taxonomy): Eukaryota > Metazoa > Arthropoda > Insecta > Thysanoptera > Thripidae > Frankliniella > Frankliniella intonsa. The sequence goes on along the minus strand of CM066249.1, from coordinate 8,113,422 downwards.
CGCGACTCCATGGCAGGGGGGACGACAAGACAGAAGCAGCAGTAAAATACGCCGGCCCGTCGGATTTAAATCCTTTTTGGAAAAGCAGCAGCGTCATAAGTCCACCCCAGCGCGCGCACTGCGACTATACAGAATAAGCCAGCGCGCAGCCAAGCTAAAAGCACTAAATTGTTTGCCGTGACGAAGCAGAGCTGTAACGTCATCCCGGGCCGGGCGCTGTCCGTTCCCGTTCGGCATCAAGCAGACGACTCAGGCAGGCCGTCTTTTAGACTGAGCGTAGCGTCATCATGGCTCAGCTGAGCCGCCAGCAGGGACTGGACCGAGACGCCAGGCAGGCCGGCCGGGCCGGCCGTTACCGGCAGAGACGTGGATACTTACGGACATGACTCTCATCTCCACGCCCGCGCCCTGCCCATGGCGACTAATGACGGCCAGGGCCTGTAACAAAGAGAGGGCCATGAGTGTGGGGGGCCAGCCGGGCCGGACAACAGGACGGGACCCAAGTGCGTGACCAATAACAACCCTGTCAAAAGTCTAGATAGGAGATCCACAAAAGTGTTTTTTATCATTTTTCCGCTGTTTTTTATTTTAATTAAATTAAAATTTGAAGGGTCAGGCTAACTCGACTTTGCGGCCTGTGTCCCCGATCAAAAGAATGATATGGAAAAATAAATCGGTGACGACTTGACCCGAAATTCTGGGCCGTTTTAAGCTGCGCGCTCTACAGGTCTAACTTACGCGCAGAACACTGAGATTACATGACGTTTAGGCTAGGCGCCCCTCTCCTCGCTTAATGCATGTAGACAGATGGGTACCTCTACTTACTGGGGCGCGGCGCGGCGCGGCTGCCATGACGTGACGGGGGAATAGCCGCCCCGCCCCGCCTGTCTTGTAAACAACGTATGAAATCCTGTCGAGAGCACGCGGGCACGGGGGCTCGGAGGGAGCGCAGCCGCAGCCAGCACAGCGCACAGCGGAGCTCACGCGGCAATGCCGCGGAGGAGGAGGACGAAGAGAAAATGGAAGAGGAATAGGAGGAAGATGTACCTGCGACAAGGCCCCCCGGTACATCGAGGCGGGGCGGGGACCACCCTATCTCCGGCGGGCACACTCCCATCTGTGTTTAGAGTTCCGAGAGCAGTCGATGATGGTCCCCCTGGCCATCAGGACCGCGCACCCCCACCCCGCCCCGCCCCGCCAATCTCCGCCCCTCGCGTCCCCTAACCACATCCTGCTCCCGCCCCGCCCCGCCCCGCCCGCCTCGTGTGTCAGCATTTACAGGGCCGACTGCCACTGCCTCTCTCTCTCTCTCTCTCTCTCTCTCTCTCTCTCTCTCTCTCTCTCTCTCTCTCTCTCTCTCTCTCTCTCTCTCTCTCTCTGTACAGAAGCTCTCCACTGAAACTACCAGCCCCGTCCGTCGAGACCCGCACCCCTGCCCCAGCGCCTTGTCCTTACCGCGCCGGCCCAGATTGTAGAGACAGCGCCTCTCATTAGCCCATCACAACCAAACGCCGGGCGGGGCGGGGCGGGGCGGGGCAGGGCGGTCTCCATTAAAAGCCCCGAGGAGGCACTGCTGGCGCGCCAGATAACTCCTGAAGCCTGCCCCCCTCCCCCTCCCTCCGGGAGCCACGGCGGGCTGAGGGGCGCACATCCACATTAGCATTGCAGATGCCACCCCCGCGGACTCGTCTCTACTCGCAGCGGGCGAAGGTACCTTGGGGCGGCGGCGCGGTGGCGCGGCGGAAGGGAAAGTAGCTTGCGCGCGACTTGGAACAAGAGTTGTGTCGTATCGGCGACTTTCGCCTCTCTCTTTCCCTGCTCGCGTATTTGCTCCGCTCGCTGAAGCACTGTACTGTAGTATACGGTACCTGCCGAGCGCGCGCGCGCGTGTGTGTGTGTGTGTGTGTGTGTGTGTAAGTGGGCAGCCGGTGAGAAATGGGAAAGCGAAAACACTAGGAGGGAGCGCCGGCAACTGGCAGCAGCAGAGCAGCGGAGAGGGAGGCGGGCGCATCTATTGGTAAGGGCGTCCCGCCCCACCTGTCGGTCCATATGAGCAGCAAACGTAAACACGGAGGCCGACAACAGTGGGCGGAGAGCAGAGCGACGGGAGAGCGCAGAGGAGAGCGCTAAGTGCAGTCACCTGGATTGCCTCAGCCGGGCCGGCCCGCCGAGGATAAGCTTGCAGCTGGACTAAGTGTGGTCATTATTAGCGGGATGGAGAGAGCAGGAAGGGACGAAGTGGAAACGAGAGAGAGGGAGGGAGTAAGAGAGAGTGAGAGATATAAGAGACCGCTCTCTGTACCCCTCCCACCGCCGTGAGGGGGTTGACGCGCGACTGCCCGACCCGGCTGCCTCTCCACCCTCCACCCCACACCCCGCCCCGCTCCCTATATCACCCAACGTTAATTCGTAAATCTCACGCGCACAAGCACTCTTGCTCAAAAAAAGCGGTGTCGGAGCTTGTGGGATAATTTTACTCTATAGGTGCGGTCGCTAATTTACTTTAATAGCTGCGGAATCATTGCACCAGTTTTTCGAGAGGCATGAGCCTGCGCGCTGAGTATGCTATTTTAATGGGCTGCCCATGTCGCTTTATCCTACTTCCCTTTCCTCCCCATACGTGGGCTCCTCCGGGCTTGTCCACGCCCCTAGCGCCCCCGGCCCCCTGGCTCGCTCCGACGCGGAAATGCACAAGAGGAAGAAGGAGGCAGCATAGAGCAAACAGAAAGCCCCACTATTTCTCGTGCGAGGCTGACGGGGCGGCACGGCCAGGGGTCACCTTATTGCCAGGTGACCCTCACATTCCTCTTCCATTCCAGCGCCGCTCCATGCGAGGCTCCTCCAGTCCTCCAGCCACCAAGAGGAAGAGGGACGAGGGACCAAGAGAGAGACACGGCATTAGGGAGAGGGAAAATAAAGTGAGAGAGAAAGAGAGTGGAACGATGCCCCAGCATCTCGAGTGCTGCCCCGCTAGGTTCTCCAGCCAGCATTACGATACGGCCGCCCCGACCCGCACTGCGCCGAGGCCCGGCCCGGGCCAGCCCGGCTGCTGGCTGAGGCGGGTCGGACAGTTCGGACGTGGCGGGACGGGCGACCCGCGCAGCCTCGCGGAGCCCCCCGCACCGCTCCAGCCAATACCCATAAATTTTGTCTACGGGCCACAAAAAAAATAGGAAAGAAATTCCCATCACTTTGGGAAAAATGCGACTCGGTGGAGCGGGGAATATGGCGCCTGTTGGATGGAGCCAATAAGAACACCTCCCACTGACAAATTAGATGATTGTGACAGTCAAACTGCGAAAAGTTGTGCGCGCCTGGCGAGAGATAAGGCGCGATCAAAACCGATCACAGGACTTTGGTATACATCCCCGGACGAAACCACGCGCGGGCTGCCGATTAAAAGTTTCGGACAAGACGGCGCGAAGGGAAAGAAATGGGGAAAAAGTAAGGGGCGGAGAGACAAGGGCGAGTGGGGGATAGGGGATGAGGGGGAGCCCGGCTGGGTCGAGGGGGATGAGTTTGGGACCCCGCTCGCACCATCACGTAGCCAACGCACGTGAAAGCCCCCAACCGGCAGAGGTTTGGCCAGGGGTATAACTACCACGGCGTGGTGGTCATACCCCCCAACCGGCAGAGGTTTGGCCAGGGGGTATAACTACCACGGCGTCATGGTCATACCCAGCGGCCGCGATTAACGCCAACAGCACTTGAGAGCGCGCGGTGCGGTGCGGCGCGGTGGCGTTATTGACTCGCGGCCCAGTGCGCGGGAGAGCCGCCGAGCAGGGCCGACAGAGGGATAAAGGACGCTGGGGCCTGCGCGGAGGTGGGAGGGGCTCTGACTCTCGCTGCTTCCGCGACGAGACGTGTAGTCACGTGACATGATACGTCGCCAGCGGCGTGACCACGCGGCCGCACCGCGTATGTGGCGCAAGCAGCCTATCCCGCGCGCACTGCAAAATTCAAGTGTGTGAACGCGTCGCCCACTTGTAAGTGTGTGTGAGCGTGTGCGAGAAAAAGTTGCTGCTGCACGAGCTGAACGATATAAGGTGAAAAAGAGGGAGGTAGGGGAAGGGGGGGGGGGGTATCCAACCGCACCGCTGGCCGCAGCTGCAGCGCATCGCGCCGGCCTGAAATATAGATAGATGATCCTGCGCTACACCTCCGAGAGGCCATGTGGCGGGACAAAGTACCGGAGCGGCGGGGCGGGGCGGGGCGGGGCGGAGCGGACCAGGGACCTGTACAGCAGGGCGGGGGCTGCGGGGGCCCAAGGGCTTGCGGTGAGCGCCATGTGGCTCAGGGGGCGGTAATGGGCCGGTGGGTACGCCCCACTGGGGGCCCAGGCCGGCCCAGCCTCACGTCGCGTCGTGTCCATACATTATAGGCAGCCGGCCGGGCGCTGCGAAAGAGCCCCCGCAAAAATAATGCGGCAAGCCAAGGTAACGAGAAGGAGGCGGGTAAATCAATAGAAACCCTGGTGCTGCGTGCCGACGAGCGGCAGGCGAGTAAAGAGGAGGGAATATGAGCAGCCGGCTGAGGATGAAGAGGGGGGGGGGGGGGGGCGTCTGTGAGCGAGCTGGCCCGAGAGTATGTGGAGGTAGGTAGGAGCAGGTCAGGGGAGCAAAATAAACGCCAGTGTACTGGCTATAAAGCACACAACAAAATCTAAAAATAAACACGGCTATAAAAGTACCAGTACATAAGCGTACGACATAGGGCCTTTCTGCGACTCGGTGTGTGTAACCACTCCTTCTCCCCTTCTCCACCCCGAGCTCTTGGAAATGATTATACAGAAGCCCGCTCGCGCGTCCACCCCGAGGGTTGGCGCGACCGCGCCCCGCCCCGCCCCGCCGCGTGAGCTTTCTTTACTTGGGTACAATTTCTCGCTATGGCTCGCCCTCTCCGCTTGTGTATCAACATAAACCAACCGACCCAGTTTCCGGCAAGACGGGCGCGGGGCGGGCGGGAGGACTTGGTGTGGGTGAGCGCCGCTGGCGCAGGGTAGATCAGCCAGTGGCTACATGTGGAAACGGAATATTTCCCCAGCGAATGCCTACACTGGCCTCCCGCGCATATCCCGTGTTCTATTTTGTATTAACCATCCGATGGGGACGTCGTATGGCCGAGCAGAGCGCGCATGGCTCTTTAAGATACAAGAGGAACTGAAACACAATACGCTCAAGGGACAGATCTGGCCCAGATCAGACCTGCGCGTGCGCGACTCACTCTCAATGGGTCATCCTGCAGTTCACGTAAGTTGCCGCGCGATACAGCAGCGGCCGGAGGGACGAGGGAGGGAGGGAGAGAGAGAGAGAAAGAGAGAGAGAGAGAGGAGGGGGAGGGAGAGAAAGGGAGAGTGAAAAAGCCGCGCAGCTGCCCGCTCAGGCACGTACGAACCTGGGCGGTCAATATTGGACTTGGATGACCAAATCTTTAGTCAGGGCTCAGGTCCACTGGAGTGGGGACGACCTAATGGCACCGTACTCCACCTCGTCAGCCCGGGCAGGGCACAGCACCTCTACGGGGCGGAACTGATCCTCATCTCGTTTAAGACAGGGAATGCACATGGCGTACCATCCATCCTGAAAGTTATATACAACTGCTGCTCGCAAAGTGGCTTCACACACACCTGTGGCAAAGCAAAAGACTGACGCCAAGGAGCCTTGACGTGGGAATTATCTCGGTCAAGGATCGAAGGGGTGGCAGGTGGGAGGGGGTGGGGGAGGGCCGGCAAGGGGATCGACTCGCAGCTCACTACATTGTTGCGTTATATCCACATGTCCGGTGGAAACACTGTCAGCACCACGAGCGCCTCCGCCCGCCCCGCCCCCCAGCTCGCCCCGGGCCCGCCCCCAGGCCCCCGGCTCGCCTCGGCCAGCCAAATGGACTCGGAGGGCAGCAAGGACTCACAGTAAACTAACTTTTACGCGGCCGGACCGGCCACAGAGAGTGGAGCCGACACAGGCGACGCAGAGGGTCCTTCAGGGCGACACTGTGCGCAACTCACAATATCTCTCTCTCTCGCTCTCTCTCCCTCAGTTTCTCAGTTTCTCTCTCTCTTTTCCCCTTCTCTCTACCTCTCCCCCAGCTGCTTATGAAAATTTAAAGCGCCACAGCACGTTGCCCGGCCAGACGGCTCAAAACTATTTACAGCAAAAGTTACGCGGCAGGGACGTTTTCATAATGATTATTTTCCATTTGCGTCGAAGGAAAGAAGCGCAGGCGAGAGCGGGCTGGGCAGGAGGGGGGAATGTCACTGTTAGCTACGGTGATGAACCCAGACTCACCGTAGCTTACAGTGAAATTCACCGTAGGCGTTTTAGAGGGGGATGACCGGGTCAGTTCAGCCAGAGACAGCGGCCGAGTCAGCCGCAAACGTAATTCATGAATTGAGTGCACTCGGCCCGTCTCGCAATCGTAGCAATTGGAAATGTTATGCGATTCCAGCGACTTCGACGAGGAGATGGGGCCAGCTGCCTGCCGACCGTCTGACAAGTCAGTCAGGCCAGGCTGGCCAACCAGGGCGGGCTGGGGATTCAGACGGAGAGAGAGGGAGCCCGTTGTACGAGGTTAATGTTATATGTAAATGCATAGGACTGTTATTGACGGGCGCGGCGTAGCAAGGAATGCTTTATCGACATGTCCTGCAGGGTCCCTGCGGCCTGGGCCGGGCCGGGCCGGGCCAGGCCGTCCTGATGGGACCTCATCATATCGCCCCGCTCAAGGGAAAAAAAATAACATCAAACGGAAATGAGGGCAGCAAACAGAAATGAAGGCGCGGCAGAGGAGAGCGAGGCTCGCTATGGCCCGCCTCCTCCCGCGGGCGAGAATAAAAAGACGCCCCGCCCCGCCCGGCGCCATCTGCTGGTGTAGTTAAACATTAACAGGCGTCTGCAGGGCGGCCGCGGCGCCCGGGGGAGTGGCCCTCACCCCATCTGTGCATATTCAATCCTGCGCGTCATCGCGCGGATAGAAAATGTCTACAGGGAGCGCGACACCCCGCGACGCCTGCCCGCCCCCCCCCCCCCCCCACTTCCCGTCGCGCTATGTGGCCACGCACCACAGAGTCCCGGCTATTCCAATATCCACGCCGCCGTTGGCTGAACGTGCCGATAGCAACAGACTATCGCGGCCGCCACGGCCATGCAGCCAACACTGCTGCTGACTTTATTTTGTTTATTTATTTTAGAGAAAGAAATGGAAGGGGAAAAAATAGGAGGCAAGTTTCCGGATGTGACGGACGAGCAGACACATGCCGGAAAAAACGAGCGTCAGCGGAAGGAAACTACGAAGGAGCGAAAAGACGAAGGAAGGGAGACAGAGAAAGAAAGATATACTCAGGACGCGGAGGAAGAACGCCTGGAGAGGGTGCTAGGCTGAGGCGCGGGCGGCGGGCGGCCTGGAGGGGATGAGGCTCATTGAGGAGGTTATGACTACGGCCGGGGCCGGGGCCGGGGCCGAGGCCGGGGCCGGGGCCAGGGCCGGGCTCGGGCCCCTCCCCCTCCCTGCCGCTCACCGGCTGGGCCGCAGGGACGGGGGTGAGAGAAAGACGTCCATGACGATGCTAATCTAGGGGCGAGGCGGAGTGGCGCGGCGTGGCCCGGTCGTGTGCCACACGGGGTTACACTGCGGGGGTTACGCCCTCGTGCTGCCACAGCAAACTCCCGCCCCGCCGCCTCCCCAACGAGGAAAGAGTCTTCCTTGGTTGCGGCATGAAGCAGGATAACGACCGAGTTTTAGCGGTCCCCTCCTGTGGGTCCCGCCGGGCCGGCCCCGGCCACCGCCACCACCGCCGCCACCGCCGCCACCGCCGCCACCCCTCACCACACGGAGCAATCCGTCCTGCCAGGACCGTGTCCCGCCCCGCCCCGCCGAGCCCCGCCCTTGTTCAGCCGGGCAGCCACACAAAGTGATCCCATGTTGGCCGATTAGGTGGTAGTGAAAGGTAAAGCCCGTTTGGGGTCAGGCGGGGCGGCGCGGGGCGTACCCGGCCGATCGGACAGGACGGACAGCCCCGCCCAGCCCTCCACGTCCTGCCGTGCCTGGGTGGGCTCTGGGCCCGGGGTCGGGTGCAGACGACAATGGGATGAGGGCCCGCCCCGCCCCGCTCCACCCCGACCAGCTGGGCCGAGGCCGAGCGGGCTTGGACACAGAGGGCCCCGCCCCGCGCGCCCCGCGACGGCGGGCGGGACGGGACGGGACGGGAGGGCAGCAGGGCAAGGGCATTCGACGGACCGCCGTTTCCGCCAACCTAGCAAATTCGTTGTGGCCGCTATCCTCCTTGCCAAAGGAATGGTCATCAAACGCAACGGACGGGGAGGGGGGACGGGCCGTTCCAGAAACCTGGCTGGCGATAAAATTGAATTTGCGCGCGCAGCCAGCCCGGCCCGGGCCGGGCTTGGAGGGGGTCGGCCTGGACAAATAACTGCGACCCAGGCATCCACACGGCCGGCACGTGGCCAGCACGTGCCCGGCCAGCAAACATCACAGGGGAAGAAGGGAAGAGAAAGTAGAGCGGCGAAACAAAAACAGCAGCGGCAGAAGAAGCGGCGCGGAGGGGAGGGGCGGAGAGGTCCTTAGCGTTAATGCGCGCGTGCCCCTGCTCGTGCGCCCCGCCCCGCCCCGCCCCGCCCCGCCCAGAGGCAGCGCCACGTATTTTCATCTAAATAAAACCAGCATTTAGTGCGGCCAATTAAATAAGACCCGTAGCGCTGCCCAGCCCGTCGGCCGGCCGGCAGCCTCCGTGCCGCTGCCCGGGGCCCGGGCGGGGCTCACTTCCTCCGCATCCCGGCCCGTAGCGCCTGCCTGCCCGCGCGGGGTTCACATCCGTCGTCGGAAAGGTACCCACCCAACACCATGAAAGAGTTTCCCGCGACGGGAACCCATGTCCGATCTGATGTTCTACCGCGCTGGTCCCGTGGCGCCCGTCTCTGCTGCCCGCGCGAGTTATAAAGGGAACATGAAGGGAAACGTCAGGCGAAAGTCCTTCATACTGCTCACTCGCGACAACGCGTACGCCCTTGAGCACCGTGTAGGAGGGACACTTTCCGCGCGGGGCAGGGCGGGGCGGGGCGGGGCGGGTCCTGCGGGCCGACACTGCTTATTCACGCTGTTGCGCGGGACGGGCCTGACCCCCGCCCCCGCCCCGCGGCACCCTCGCCACCGCCGCCGCCACCACTGCCGCTTTTTGTACGGCCGAGTTTTACGAGGAGCCTTGGGGGCGAGATAAGGTGCGGAACAGGAGCGGCAGGCGGGGCGCGGCGGGGCGGGGCGCGGCGGGGCGCTGAGCGAAGCTGCGGCCACAAGGCCACCGCCACGTCGCGCCGCGCCGCCCCACGACCCGCCGCTAGGCTAGGCCGCGCGACAGATACAAAACGCTCTTGAGAGTGGCTGGGTTGAGGCGAGGGCGAGCGCGCGCTGGTCTCTTCCGGCGATTGATGGGGCCACACGGTGATATGAGGCGATGCGAGATTACCGCCATCAATCAACAACGATATGAGGGCGTGACGCCCCGGGATTAGACCCGTGCGCCGCCCACGGCGCCGCCCCGCCCCGTCGTCTCCAGACGCCCGGCCCGGCCCCGCCGGCACGGTGCAACACGAATGGAGAGCTTCCCAGCAACAGCCGCACACTGTCCTGGAGCAATTTTATTGCAGTCTGACGCTGAAAAACTTATCAGTAAAACTATCTCTATCTGGGAGGGCGCATTTTAAGAAGGGGTGGGCCAAGGGGTGGTCCCATTGTCGCACACTACCACTTCCCTCCCACAGGGCCAACGGCGAGGCCAGCGGCGATGTGTGTTTGCAAGGGGAAGTTACGGGGGTATAGGAAGCGCAATCACAAATGCGGAACACATTCTATTAGCACTTCCAACGCGATTAACACGTCCGCATCCGGGATTGCGCCCCGCATGCATTAAGAGACGGAAACGAAGCAAACAGCGCCCACGTGTGCGCAAACGGGCCGGTTTAGGAAAGGAAGGGTTGGGGGGGGGGGGGGTAAATCGGCTGTAACGACGGATTACACATGGAAAACAAGAGGGGTTGTTTTGCTATACACTCTGTCAACCACTCACCACCTGCGTATGTCGATAAGATTTTTCAAAATTTTGATTTGAACCCAACCCGAAATATTTAAAACTCAAAAAATATTATTACAGACCGTACAAGAAATGCTCGCGGAGCATCCCCATCCCCATCCCAAACAGTCAGGAGACAAGGCCGAGACCTCGCCCCACTGCGCCCCATGGTGTAGATGCTCGCCCCGCCCCGCCCCGCCCCTCCTGCCACGTGGTCGTGCCATTATAACTTTGCCGCTGTTAGTGTGTAAGCCCCGCCCCGCCCTGACCAGCCCTGCACGGGTGACTATCCCTCCCCTCCCACGGGATCCTGCATGGCACCTCTCCCCCCGGGCGCGGCGCATGCGAGCTAAAGCTATCGGATAACAGGGCGCGCCCCGCCCCGCCCCGCGCCAGGCCGCCCTGCACCTCCGCCGGCTCTGTTTCACTTCCCGCGGTTTGCCGACGAGGCACGTGCTTGTGACGACACGCGAGGCGCGAGGCGGAACCGCGCTCTGGTTTAGACGCGCCGCATGTGTAAATGAAAGGAATATAGTTTCAAAAAAAATTAAAAAAAAATAACACGTGAAAGCCGTACTTGCGCAAGCAGTGTCGCAAAAACCCGGGCGTCGCGTTGCATTCACTTTGCAATGATGGTAGGAGTAGGAAAAAAAATGGACTTAACTGGTTTACCTCTTGTGACGCACACACGAAAAAGCTTTCATTGGTTTTCCGACTCGTTTCTAATGCCCCACCGCGGTCGCAACCAATCTACGTCTCCTTTGAAAAAGCCTTACCAACATTGGTTTCCTTTTTCTTTAATCCCCTGCTGCCGGTACGACTCGTGCGCGGCGGGGCCAGGGCCAGGGCTGCAGGGGCTCCTGCTGGCGGGCGCGCCGGGCCGGGACCCGAGTCACTCCGACTCGTACCCGGCTGCGCCGTCGTCGAGTACAAGGAGAAGCTTTCACACTACCCGCCCGTAGTCTCCGCCTCCTCAATTGTGGTTTACAGTCACCGCGCGCACGAGAGTTGGCCATCGTGGCGGGGGAAGGGGGGGAGGGCAGTGGTGGCCACGCTGGTGCACGCGGCGTGTGACTCTTTGCACTGCGGTTAACATCCCTTTCGCAGAGTCAAACACACCAGAGAGACTCGCGTCAAAGGAGCGGGCGGTGGTCGACTTGACATCCGACCCGCGGCCCGGGCCGGCCCGGCCCGGAGCGGGGGAGCCGGGGCCTCGGGGGAGTCGCGGAGCAGCTCGGCCCCTCCTCGTCAGAGTGGCGGAGAAGGAACGAGGAGAGACAGTGGGAGAGTGGTCTGCAGAAAGCCTCTCTCCGAACTGAACCTAATTGGCGGACTCATCATATACTGTACGGCTTGCCAGTCCGCTGCTCGACGGCGAGGCCCGGGCCCGAGACCCGTGGGGCGTGGTGCACCCGCAAACTAAAAGCGAGGCGACCGCGACACAGTGACTCGCAGCCAGCGCTTCGTCAAGGAGTGCAGAAGCAAGTACAATGCAACACCGCGTTGTGCCACACTGGTTGCATTTGTATATAACGTTTGGCTGGTGAGGGTTTTTTTTTTCTTTTTGTGCCCAACTCAGCTTCTTTGAACTTATTAGTCCTTTTGGATTTCATGTCACACAGAAAACTGTTCCGCGTCCCGGAAGATCGCATTAGTGCTACGCGCGCGCGAGAGACGCTAACTGCTCAAACAACTTCCGCAAGTCATTAGCGGCTGGCCTCGCAGGAACGCGTGGGGTGCGGGGCGGGGCGGGGCGGGGCGGGGCGGGGCGGCGCAGCGTCAAGTGACGCCTCGAGTATATTATAGTATAAAAGAGGGCATATACAGTCAGGAGTCCTAGTTACGGACCGCCGCCCTAATTCCGAGCAAAATGCAGGTTGTACGTTTTTTGTCTCTTTGCGCGTCGTTTTTGAAACTATGTCTACTTTCTACACGCACCGCCTCATATTTCGCTCCAACGGCGGCGAAAGTAGATGAGCTGTACCGGCCCCGCTCGGAGCCGTTTTAATAACCTTGTGACTTTATCAGAGCGAAAGCGGCAGAGCGCGCGCGGGCGGGAGTTATCCTTGGTCAGCCAACAAAGTTGGCTGCTGCGCCCCACGCCCCGCCCCGCCCCGCCCCGCCCCGCCGGTCCGCTGCACGGCGCGCGGTGCGGCACACGACGACGGCCGCACAAATGAAGATCCTCGGGATTGCAATAACGCCCCGGCCCGGCCTGGCCGCCCTGGCCCACCTCGGCCCCCGGTCCGAAACGGGGCAATAAAGGCGGCAGTCAATCCCCAGCAAAGGCGGCATTAAACTGCCCTCTCGCACAGCAGGACCAGCAGGGCCAGCAGGACAGCGCTGCCTGGCCCGCCTCCAGCCTCTGAGCCAGCGCGGCGGTGCATCGGCAGCAGCAGGCCGCCGCGATCAGCGCGGGAGGGGAGGGTGCAGGCAGCGAGCGAGAGGGGCCGGCGCCTTACGGGGACGGGGATCACAGAAAAAACACTTCAGACGAAGCCGGCCGAAAGCCCGCAGACAAACTCGCCGCCTGACACAGCGGCCTTACAATCACAGCCCCTCCCTCCTGTCCCCCACCCCCACCCCCAACCCCCAACCACACCGCGCGCAGAGGCCTCCCGCCCAATCCTGCCGCCGCGGCCTCCCATCTCACACAGCCCATTAGACGCTACGCTGATCCGACCCCCGGGCCCCGCCCCGCCCCGCCCGGCCCGGCAGAGCCCCGGGAAGGAATGCCAACGGATTGAACATTAACCTGCTTTTTACAGCCCCGTTTTAATGTCTTCGCCGCTGTGCGGGCGGCGGGTCGGATCGGGCGGGGCGGGGCGTTTGGGCGGGGGTCGGGTGGGGGTCGGGTCAACCAGGGCACGACCGAACACGAGGGAGGAGACGGTGCCGCCCCGCCCCGCCCCGCGCGGCTCGTTATGTCGTTGTCATGACCCACAGCTCTCAGGGCGGAGCGGGGCGGGGTAAGGTTGGGGCGGGGCACCGCCACCCTAGAGTGCGCCGTCCGGTCCGCCCCACCCGCAACTCGCCCTCCCCGTCGTTTGCCGTCCACCTTTCGTGGAAGGGTGACTGGGCGCGGCGGTGGTGGTGGCGGCGGCGGCGGCGGCACAGATTTGCAATTCAGAGGCGTTCGGGGCGGGTCTGGCCCGGACAGACAGCGTCCCTCTGCCCTGCCTCTGTCCTGTCCTGTCCCTGGACGCGTGACGGCCGCGCGGGGTCACGCGGCACGATGTGTTTCACCCGAGAGGACATATTATTTCGGGTGGTCCGAGTCCCAGGGCGCCCCGCCACGCCCCGCCACGCCTGTGCGGCCCCTATGTGTGCTCTATTTGGCGGCAACAGATGTGGTCGATTGAATCTCACGAGGGCGCAGACCACGCCCCGCTACTATTATGGCGGTCCTAGTGCGGCTGATTTGAAGTCTGCACTGGTGCATTCGTACGCCCGTACACTCCAAAGCCAGTCACTGCACCAATCGTATTTTGTAAAATAGGCGAACAGCACATTGACCACAGTAACACCGTATAAGCGTTTATTTTACTTTGAGCTGCACGCACGCACCCGGCTCTCCGTGTGAAGCAGCACAATAAGGAGAATGTAGCCCAGCGTACGAGGCGAAACTTTTCTCCCACCCCCTCGCCTTGCACACAGTTCTGTTGTAAGCAATACAGATGGGTGCAGCAGCCCTGCTGGGGCTGCAGAGCACGTTATTTGTTCGTCTCCCTCCGCCGAGCCTGGTACGGCAGACTGATTCAGAAGATCGCTCTCGTACCTCCGTCCTTGTCGCACCTATGGCGGTGCCCTATGTTGGCGCACGGCAGTGCCCCATGAGTGCGACAAGGACGGGGAGGGACGAGATAGCGACCCTCTGAATCAGTCCGCAAGGGGAAGTAGCACTGGTCTCCTCGGCTCCCCACTGTTAGTTCTGTCGTCGTGGCGGTGCGTCCCAGTCCCACGCAATCAGGCCGACCAGCTCACGAGATCAAGTTTGGAAGTAGCGCTGGGCTGGGCTACGTGGCTGCACGGCAGTGGCAGCTGTGCCGGCCCGGGGAGCGGGGCGGGGCGGGGCGGGGCGGGGCGGGGCGCACAGCCCTCACTTCCTTCCGCCGACCTTTTCTACACTGGGTTTTCCTCGCCACCCCCGTGCGTCCAGCAACACCAAGTTCTTGCAAGAAAAGAGGCTTTGTTCCGCTCGTACATTAGAAATCTGAGTGTTTACGAATGCTTTGTAGATATGGAAATGGCACTGGAAATGTAACTATCGCGGGATGATGATTGCCGCCTTCCTTTGCAGGGAGATACAACTACCATGCCCGGAAGAGCTAGACAGGCCAGGGCCCGGCAGGGCGAGTATATACCTTTATGCGGCCCGCCCCGCCCCCGCCCCGGGCCGCGGCTAACACAGCTGGCAGAACAGTATCACACCATGGCGGCTCTGCCAAGATCGCGATAAGCAAGCGTCCCGCCCGCCCCGCCCGGCCGGCGCGCCCCGCTCCGGGCAGCATGCCAGATCTGAGGTGTTTCAAATCCCGCGCCGCCACACCGCAGCCGGGCCATTTCAATAGACGGGCTACTACCCGACGCCCACTGGCAGTGAGATATCAGAGAGCAGACAACCCTACCAAAATAAGTCAAAAACTTTTTGCCACGTGGCTTTTCTCTAACCTTTTATTTCTTTCAATACCGGAACTCGGTCTCACAATTAGGCGCATTAAACTTTCTTTTATAACCCCAGCAGTTCTTTTTCTTTTGACGCATGCGCGGGCGGCAATTTCTCTTCGCGACTTTGCATTATTTAGGGCGCGCATTGCGCCACATTCAAGAGCAGGCGACAGCGCGGATGACTAATTCATCCGCTCGCCTGGCAACCGGAGCCCTCCGGGGCCCCCCTCCGGCCTCTCCGGAGCACCCCCCCCCCCCCCCCACCACCCCGCACCTAACAAAAGTCCCGCCATATCGCGAGGTTATTTCGTTAATCCTCCTGCAACTCCTCTCCACGCCGCCACCCCCGCACTTTTAGAACGCGAATAACAAAGTTTGGCAATGGCTTTTCCCTATTTCCGGCACGCCGCCGCTGGTCCCGCCCCGGGGCCCGGGTCTCCGCTGCGCTACAGGTGAGGTTTCCGCCCCCCTCCTTCCCCCCTCTGCCCCGCCTAAGCCTTCCGCCCGTGTCCCGCCCCGCCCGACCCGACCCTATCCGTCCGCGACAACTTTCAGACGCGGATCGTCGTCGTTTGGAAAGGCTACAATGTCGAAACAATAGGCTGGGCTGGGCACTTATTGCCGGCCGAGTGTCGCTATGCTGGCAGTACGGGGCGGGGGCACGGGCCGGGGGCGGGCCGGGCGCCGTTTGGCCGGTTCCCTTTTCAAGGGCGGCCGGGGGTGAAAAGGGGAACTATAAAGTTGAGGGGCGTCAGGGCGTGGCGAGGCGGGCCTAGGGGCAGCAGCAGCAGCCTTGGGGGACCCCGCCCCGCCCCGCCCCGGTCTGTTGGAGGGGTCCTACCCGGCGAGATGACGCCCGGGGTCGGCGTGCCATTCAACGCTGCAAACTCTGGGCAAGCCATTTACGGAACGACGAAAAACACTTGGGGGTGTGGAGATGGAGTGGAGAGGGAGGGGGGAGGGAGGAGGATGGGGGTGGCCGACCCGCGCGAGGAGCTCAGGACGGGCGGCGACGGGAGGCGCTACGCACCGGCGGCCGTACTGCTAACTCGCGGACCTATAGCCTACCCAGGCCCACGGGACCGACCGATAGATTCGCCGCGGTTTCGCGCGATAGTAATCTGCATAACGCATCAAACCACTGTTAATTTCTAGTTTGAATACATGAATAATTCATGGAGGCATAAGGAGCGGGCCCGCAGTGCCGCGACCCGGGACTGGTGCGCGCGCGCGAGCGCGGCCGACAAGAGCTTTGAGCTCGGCTCGGCTACATATACGAAGGTATCTCATGATCTTGACAGAAAGTAAAATGGAACTCCATGGGAAATGTATACGGACCATGACTTCAACCATAACACACAACACCACCACTCTTTTCTAACTATATTTCCTCGACTTTTTAGGCCCCTCCTCCCGTAAAAATAGCAGTCAAAAGGGAGGATTCGGGAATAATTATTGTCTCGCACCTACCAGGCGTGATGGCTCCACACGCTCGGCAGGGGGTCAACTCTCCCCTCCACACTCCCGGGTTATGTACTTTTTTGTACGTAGCTATGTAAGTCTATGTGCATGCGTAGCTTACGTAAAAAAATCGTACATAGTTACGCATAAATAAGCTTAAATTGTGCATAACTACGTACGATTTTTTGCATAATTGTGTAAGAAATTTTACGTAAGCTACGCATGCACATAGACTTACGTAGCTACGTACAAAAAAGTACATAAACCGGGAGTGTGTCCACACCAAGATTAACGGACACAAAGCGGCGGAATGATGCTTCCAGCGTTGTTACCTGAAACAATGAAACAAGAGTCGTCATTAGCGCCGCAAATAATAGCCACAGCTTGCCGTTGAAACGGAGCAACAGCTGCCTGCGGGTGTGAAACAGACTGACAAAATAAGAGGATCTAAAACAGAAAAACGTGGGTAGCTATTATAGAAGAAGAAAAAAAAACACAAAAATAACAGAGACACAAGACGACACAGCGGTACGAAAACAAAACACGACACCCATAACAAACCCGGCGGGGGGTGGGTGGCTTGCCGTCGAAACACAACGCGACACACAAACACGACGCCGAGCCGGCGGCTCGTAATTACATCGTGTCGGCGCGCCGCGGCCAGGGCGGCCAGGCCCGGCCCGCCGGTCACATTGGCTTTGACAGAGTACGCCCCATTTATCAGCGCGCCAACGACCCGGAGCCGGGCGGGGCGGGGCGGGCGCAGACGTGTGACCAGACCACGTGACCGCCCCGCCCCGCCCCGCCTCCTCCGGACACGCCCCGCCCCGCCCCGCCCCGCCCCGCCCCGCCCCGCCCGCGTTACGATGTCAGGACACTGCACGCGAAACGCACGAAAGCTCCATTCTCCTCTCTCTCTTCTCTGCCACAATATTCCTCGTTCTCTCTCTCCAGGGCGCTCGCTGCTAGATGATGGAGTGGGTCTGCTACCAGAGCAGCCCGGCCTCGGCCTGGTCGAGGTAGTCGCGTCGGCATAGGGCCGAGTAAGCAGTAAGCGCTTAGGCCAGGCCAGCTCGGGCCAGCCCGCCGTATCTCCCGCGCTCACGTCTCACAGTCACTGCGCTGGGCACCGCTGCCTGCCTGCTTCCGCCTGTCGCTTAAATGCTCGCCCCTCGTCCAAACGGCAACAGGACTGCTGGGGGCGGACGTGGTTTCCTGCTCGCTCGTGCTTACTCGTGCTCGGTCCGTCTCCAGACGTGGCGCCAAGGTGTCGTCCTCGAGCGCTGGAGAGGAGAGCGGGCCAGCGCAATTGCAATTGCGCCCCGCCGCGCCCGCACTACTATGCACCCGCCGCCGCCACGCGCGGCAACCCCCCAAGGATCCGAGGAGGAAATATACTGGTGCTGCCATATTACAACTCTGTGCGCGGGATACTGAGTCTGCGCCGCGCAGCACAGGGCCAACTTAACTTGCCGGGCGAGGCGAGGCAGGCGCCCTGCTGGTGGGGCGAGGGCCGGGCGCGGCGGCGTCTCTGTGTCCAACTTGGCTCCGAAACACACGGGGCGAGGCGGGCTCTGGTCCGGGACAGGCACCACGTCATTGAGAGGGATCCGGCGCGGCGGGGCGGGACCACATGTATAGGCACACACCACGGCCTAGTGCCGGCCGGTCAGTTGTGTGGGTGAACCAGTGCGCACCGCATGCGGGCCAAACAAATCGGCACCGGGCATCCAAAACTATTTGGAGTGGGATGGGGGGCTCGGTTAACACACACACGCACACACAGCATTTCAATGCGGCCTTTGCTCTTCCGCTCTCACACTCTATTATCCCGAGCCCGAGTGGCTTTGCCTAGTAATATTCGAGATGTAGTGGCGCGCTGGTATACCACGCTGTGGAGCACCGCCACTGCGCAGGGCTTGCCTATCGCCCCGGCGAGCGGGCAACCCTCGTAGCGGGTCAGACAGACAGACAGACCGATAGACAGACGGACAGAAACACGCAGTGAGCACGGCGGTGCACGGCCTTCGAGACATTTATCGTCTTGGCGGGGGATGGCTGACGAGGCCATAACAGGGTATATGGCGGTGGAGCTCTGTAACTGTCGGGGAATCGGGAGCGACAATCGCACCGCTGGGGCCGCGCGCAGCGCAGCGCAGCAGCCATAGTCCAGGGGGCAGCCCCACCCCCCGCGCCGCCCCGCCCCAGTGCCGGTGCCGAGGGTGAGATCATGGCGCTATCATTGTGCCACCCGACGGGCCGAGCTTGCCTCCTCTTAGTAGCCTCTGGGACGTGGCAAAAGAGGAAGCAGATACCCTAGCACTTAAGCACTGACTATGCCGAGGAGTCCTGAGCCGGTGCCGCCCCGCCCCCACCCACGTGGCCTCTCACTGCTTCTGGCCGGGCGCGTCTTTCTCTCTCGTCTCAATAACGAGGGTCACCTCCCTCCACCTCTAAAGCGTGTCCTGATTGTCAAAGACTGGAGGAAAAGCCATTGAGGAGAAGCCCGCGCTGGTTCAAGGAACGCAATTTCCGTGGGTTTCGCGCGTTTCCCCACTTTGCTGCTAAACTGCGCCTAGTCAGTCTCAAACGGCGTTAAAAATGCAGCCGAACAAGCAGAACTCCTAGGCTTCATGGGCCGTGCTGGGCTTGGCTGCATCCTCCCCTGTTTGGCTTGTCGCCGCGGCGCCCGAGGGGCCTCCCCGCTGCTCTGCACACATGTGACCGGCCGCAGCGTACACAGCAGCTGCAGCTGCCCCGCGCGGCCCCGCGCGGCCCCGCCCCGCCCCGCCCCGCACCGCACGCGCAGGATGCACACGAGCGCCGCAAACAAGACGCGCAAACAAACACGGTGGCGGGGCGGCGCAGCTGCTGCGCGGGCGGGGCGGGGTGGGGCGGGGTCGGGGCGGGGCGGGGTGGGGCGGCGCGGGACACGGCGGCTACGCAGCTGCAGCCGGCTGCGTGCGGGCTGCGCGTGCAGACCACATCCGCCTCCGCCGACCAGGGGCGGCGCTTATTGGCTGTCGACTAACGCCGCGCGAATGGCACTGTGCACACGAGTTCGACCAGGACGAGCTCTCTCAACCAGTCACCGACCGTACAAAATATCCATTTTTCATACCTAATGTACTTTTTGATATTTGAGCCTGGTGACTATGAAACAGACCTTGGGTGCAGGGGAAATTGAAGCAACCTGATGCAGTGTCCGAGCGTTAGTTATGGGTGCAGGGCGGCCGGACAAGCTGTCGTGAGTCGTCATCCTTCAGTCGAGGAGTCACGACGATGTCAGCGTCGACGAAAAAAAAAATTAAATTGAGTAGCGGGAACACTGCGACGCGGCGATGGTGAGACAGGGGCAGGGCAGGGCAGGGCCCACTGGGGGGCTGAGTTATGCGACGTTACAAAAGCAGGCGAAATGAGGAGAGCTAGCAAGGTCGAGCCGGCCCTGCCCGCCCCGGCCCGGCGGGCGTTATGAAGTTAGGGTCCGTAGCGTATAGGGCCGGGGAGAGGCGGCGCATGGCATGGCGGCGCGTGGCGGCGCGTGGCGGGGTGGGTTGGCGCCCCGCGGCCAGGAGGTTGCTGGTGAGGCGGCATGGCCGAGGCTGATTTGGCGGTTGACCCGAGGCGGACCTCCACCCCTGACTAAATTACCGGGAGGGGTTGACGTAGGGGAAGCTCCTCTCTTTCCACTCCTACAGGCCGGGAGCCCCCCCCCCCCCCCCCAGCATCCGTGCCCCATGGCCAGGCGATCCCGCAGGACTGCCTGGGACTCGTGAGAGCGTGCCCTCAGCTCTGCTCCACCACGCCACGCCACCGACCGAGCACTGACTGCTGCGCAGAACTACTATCACGAGATCGCCATCCCTCCCTCCCGCCCGCTCCTGTTTTTTTTTTTTTTTTTTTTTGCCTCCTCCTCCCCGCGATTCCCTGCCCCCTTTTAAGTCCCCCCACCCCCTGCCTAGCCCCTCCCCGCTCAAATCCCCGCATTGTTTATGCGAGAGAGGAAGGCAAACCATGTCATTTCCTCGAGGAGCCAACCCTCTGCTACGTGCCTCCAAGATGGACTCATGTGCTGTGAGCCCCCTGAAGGCGCGATGGTATGGTGGAGCAGGCAAGGGGTGGGTTTGGTGGGAGGGAGGGGGGGGGGGTCGAGGTGGAGGAGGGGGGGTGGAGTTGAGGAGGGGGAGGGGGAGGCACGAGGCACGCCGCTCCGGCCCGGCCGGACCCTCAGCCCAGCAGAGAGGCACCCAGCGGGGCACCCAGTACCGCAGGCGTGCACTGTAAAAGAACAACTTGCAAACTAAACTCTGTGCAACGATGCAAAAATTTTCGACCACTGTGTGTTGCGAAGAATTAATTCGTATTGCAAAGAAATAATTTGCAGGCTTGCGAAGAACCAGTTTGTATTACCATACCAAGCTTTACAATTCCTCGCAACAACCAAATAAAATAGTTCGCATTACGAACGTATTCTCTGCAAGCGTTTCGCAGTGTGGCACCCACCCGCACCTAGCCCAACAATGCTACTGCTTTGCCCTCACTCCCTGTTTGGCCCGGCGACCCCGGCGGGCCCGCCCACGCCCGGCCATACACGCAGGCCTCGCCCTGCTCGTTAGGCTCAGCAGGTGTAGCAATGTATGAGTGTGCGGTTGGGTGGATAACAAAGGTTTTGCCTTCTCCAGGAAAAGAAGAATAAACAACAAAAGTCGTTCTTATCCCCCCCTCCGCCCAACCCCTCAACCCCGCGTGGCCGCGCCGCGCTTTTCCTTGTTTGGTCCGACGGCGTCAGGGACGGCGCTCGAGCGCGAGAAAAGGAATGGGGAGGAGGCCTCGGGTTCCACCCTCTACCCTTCCGCCCCGCCCCGTCCACCACCAGCCTATAGCCGCCCCCAACAGGCACACCCCTTTTCTTTTAAGCGTACTGCAGACGCCCAGCTAGAATGCCAATTAATGCTTATAAAGAGTCACGGTGGCGGAGCGGGGCGCGGCAGTGGGGCGGGGCGGGCGGGGCGGGCGGGGCAGGGCGGGCGGGGCAGGGCGCGGCAGTGGGTCGGGGCGGGGCGGGGCCCGGCCGGAGGCTTCCAGCGGAATGTATTCATTCCGGCGCCGCGCTCACCGCTCCATTCTTTGGCATTCATTCGCCCACCTCGACTGCTGGGCTGGGCTGGGCCGGGCGCCTCTGGAGCGCGGCCAGCCGGGCCGGCCAGTTCGGAGCGCGCGCTCGAATACGCAAACATCACAGGCGGCCCCGCGTTTATCTTTTTAATTTGCAGTGGCGGCGCGGCACGGCTGGTGGGTGGGGGAAAGGGGGCGGATCGTCCTTGTTCTTCCTCCCTTACGACGCATACCACGCTCGCTTCTACGACTTTCCATCACATTTCTATCGATTTGTCCTGCGAGTCTGAGGGGTATGAGGAGAAAGACACAGGGAAAGAGCGAGCGCTGCTCGAGATCAAGGAAGAGAGAGAGAGAGAGAGAGAGAGAGAGAGAGAGAGAGAGAGAGAGAGAGAGAGAGAGAGAGAGAGAGGGAGAGAGTGAGAGAGGAGGGAGTAGAAAGGGATGAGCCAGAAAAGAGGGGTTAGAAAAAGCTACGAAGCAGATCGAGAAAAGAAGCGAAAGCGAGAAAGAAAGGACGGCGCCTCGCCCGCTCTGGCCCGGCGGGGCTGGTGCTGGGGGAAGGAGGCTAGGGGGGCGGTGTTATGTTGTGGAGTTTATTTGTCAGGCCTTGATGGCGCCGTGGTCATTTCTCAGCCAAGTGTCGCCTCGCTCGTCTTCTCCGCTACGCCGCGCCCGGCCCCCCGCGCCCCCACCCCACCCCGCCCATCTCGTCCCCCTCTATATAAGGCCGCGTGCCTGCCTTTGTGTTGCATACTCGTCGTCGAACCAATTTTTTTCTCTTTATCTGCCTGCGGTCCACAGCCAGCAGGCTGCACGACGTAGAACTTCTGGCAGGTCAGCGCGCGCTGGCTCTGCTCCAGGGGGGCACTGCCACGGGGGGGAGGGGCGCGTCGCGTCGAGTCGCGTCGCCCACCGGACGGACCACCGACCGAGCGAGATATCCCAGAGAACGTGAGGAGACTCATTGAGGGCGGCCGGGCCGGGTCGGGCCGGGCCGCGGCAGGATATGCGAGCCCCCCGGGGGGTCCCGGGTTCGACTGCGGGCGGAGCCAAGACTCTTCTTGGCGCGGGGCCCGCCCCGCCCCGCCCCGCCGCTGGGCCGCGCAGCGCTGCACCCTCTTCCCACTCCGTGACAAGGCTGACCCGTGTCCGACACGCTTCCGCCGGACGGCCTGTCAGGCGCGCCCTGCCTGCTCCGGGAGTCTGGGGCTGAGTGCTGCCCGGAGCCCGGCCCTGCCCGGAGCCTCCGGAGGAGAGGGCCAGCCAGAGGGGCCGCGAGCCAAAGCTGCTCAGCGGCGCGAGGCGCGCGGGCGGGCGCGACCTGTCGGCCCCAACCCGCCCCGCCAGCAGCAGTGTGGGCGGGGCCCCTGATGGGTAGGCAGTGCCGCACTGCAGCTGTGCGCTCCGGGCGTGCCTACTCCCGACTCGACAGGGGCTTTGATGTGCACCGCCGCACCGCACAGGCGCACACAGCACCGCGCCGGACCGGAGCGTCCGATGAATTGCAGCTGCGAGCCGAACTGGTCAGGGCGGGGCGCGGCGGGGTGGGAGTGAGTGCGGCCCCCCTCTCACCACCGCTACCACTATAGCCTCGCACCATCCCCACGCTGCACTACCTCTTTTCCTCTCTCTCTCACTCTCTCTCTCTCTCTCCCCCGCTCTCTTTAACACAAAGCACGTACAGCGGCCAGCGGCCCTGCACCGGCAGACACGGCCAGCCGATGGCAATACAAACAATAACAACATTTCATCGAATGCGACGCACTGCCCTGCCCTGAGCTGTGGTAAATATATATTTGCGGCATTTCCTCTAAACGTGTATTTTACTTCCTCTGTCGTTTGTCTCTGTAGCAATGCAATGCGTTCATTTTTACATTAATTTCTCTCTCGCTTCTTTCGTTCATGACGATAAATTTCACGTTGCGGGTGGGGGGGAGGGGGAGGGGGAGACTTGAAGGGCGCGCTGTGCGCGTTCCGCGGCCCGCCCGCCCGGCGCGTCAAAAGAAATGGAAAAGTCTGCTGCATTTCATAAAGGCTCATATTGCTTCCCAAATCACGGCGGCGGAGGCGGGTCAAGTCTCGAGTGCGGCCCTCAGCGATGTTCCTCTCCTGTTCCCCTTCGGGGCAACTTCCGGATCCGAATGCCCGGCTGCATTGCAGAGGGAGAGGGGGGGGGGGGCGCTGCGGCGCTGCGCAGCAATCATGTCTGGTCCATCACGGATGAATCCGAGACTCCCGGGCAACCAACCTGCTGCGGTGAGAATTCCAGGCATTGCGATTGCTGAACGGGGCAAACAGGGCGGTCCCCACAGTACGGGAATGATAATAAGGTCAGCCTCCCCCCCCTCAACCTCGAGTGGGTCTGGGGACGGGACCCGTATACCCGCCGCGGCCCTCCGCGACCCACCCTGAGCCTCCGCAGACGCAATGGCATGATTTTATCGCTAGGACCTCTCCCTACAGCCACCGAGACTGGGCCTCCCCATCCCATGTCCCTTTTATTGTCGTGTGGACCTTCCCCCTCCCCTCAGCCGTTCCCCCTCATTCAATCCCCTTCGATCCCTGTTTCCTGTCCTCACATCCCATCCCAGCCGCGGGCGCGTAGGCTAGTTCCTCCGCCCCATTACAAAGGGAGCAGCCTACCTCCTTTAGGGAAGGTTCAGATTTAACTCAGAGATAACATCATTACAAGAACCCTTAGCTAACACAAACTATTCCACGGCGTCTATCCACATGAAAAACAAACGAAGTAAATTTATCCAATACGGGGTAAACACTATAAGAACGCAAGGCGGGTCTGTGTCGGCCTCACAACGCTCATTGTCAGAGGATAGGGCCACACACCAGTCCATCCTCTTTCTCCCAACAGCCCTCACTCTCCCATGGTCCTCTTTCTCTATCTCCTTTTTTTTCCAAGCCATACAGTCCCTCTCTCCTCACCGTCTCCTTTCTCTCCTCCTTCTCCTCCCCCAGCTCAACCCCCACCCCTTTCCGAAAACACATTTTTTTCCCTCCCCCGAGCGGGCGTGCCTCGCGCTGGAGCGGGCGTGCTCGCGCACAGTCAACACTACACCACTACCACGCGCACACGTACACGTTTCATGCGCGCTGGCCGGGGCGGGGCGGGACGAACGGGGCCGCCCCGGCAAAGAGCGCATTATACCGGCCGGCCCGGCCGGCACAATGGATAGCACTGCATCGCCGAGTGAAGAGCCGGCCGGCCGGCCCGGCGCGGCGCTAACTACGCCTTGCACCCCCGCCGTCCATCTTCCCCGCCCCAGCCCAGGCCGCCCCCAGTCTGCCCCTTTCCCTCCGCCAGGCCAGGGGTCCCTTTCCAGATTCAGTTAGCCGCTGCCATACCGCCGTACGTTATCCCCTCTGCCCCTCCCACTTCCTTTCTGAGCCCCCAAACGCTTGTGGACTGGGACGGGGCGGGGCGGCGGGGCGGTGGAGCTCCGGGGTTGGGACAACTCGGAGGGAAGCGCCCATCCCGGCCCAGCCCCGCCCGGCCCCGCCCCGCCACGCCGCGCCACGTCCCTTGATTGGCCGGGCCGGGAGCCACAACCGCCTCACCTTTTCTTCTCCCTTTCGGATTATTAGATTCCTGAGGGGCGCGCCTTTTCGGCCCCGTCCCGCCCCGTCCCGCCCCGCCCCGCCACGCCCCGCCCCGCCCCGCCCCGCCCCGCCCCGCCCGGCGCGTGACTCCCCCGCGGGGTCAGCTCAGGCGGCGCCTGAACCCACCTGGCGGGGGCTGCGGGGGCTCGGGCTGTAGGGGCCCCTCAGGGGACTCGCGCCCCCACTTGTTTCCGAGCCGACGAGTCACACTCGCTGCGAAGAGGGATTTGAACAAGTGCGAAACACCCCCACCCCCACCCCCACCACCCGGCCCGGGCCTCCGCATCGCCGTCGCCGCGGGCGCCCCCAACGCTTTGGGGGAGGGCCGCAGCGCCGCAGCGCTCCAGAGACTTTGCTCCGCCAGCTGCTCGAGGCGACGGCACCTGCCCGCTGTATGCTAACCATGCCGGTGGTCTTTTTGATGTCCGGAAGACAAAGGGGCAGTGTATGGGCGCGGCCAGGCCGGGCCGGGCCGGGCAGCAGTTGCGTGCCGGGGACCGGACGGGAGCCGAAAGCGGTCCTCTGAGGTACGCAGCAGGGGCTGGGTAGGGGCTGTGTAGGGGCTGGGCAGCGGCTGGTTAGGGGCTGCGTAGGGGCAGGGTAGGAGCAAGAGGGTGGGGACACAGCGGAACCCCGGCACCGCACATCGCAGTCATGCTGTGCGTTTTTTTTCCCCCAGCCGCGACATTCCTTCCGGTGTGTTTTTCGCGGGGGACAATAAACGAGCCCGCCGAGTCAGAGCGTCGTTCTCTCTCTCTCTCTCTTTCTCTGCCCTCTATCTCTCTCTGCTCTCTCTCTTCCTCTCTCACGCCCCCCACCCCGCACACCACTTTCCTCCCACTAGAGGGGACCGCGGCGCCGCACGCCCTTCACGTCCACAGAGCTCGTCGTCCTGCTGAATCAAATCGATCGTAATTGCGTTGTTACCTCCCCCCCCCCCCTCACCTAACCCTCCCGCACTCCCCCCTTTGTCTGCCCGCGGGCAGGGGCGGGCCCGGCCCGGCCCGGGTCGCAACCACATGCACGTACCTAAATAGCTCGGGAGACATTCTTCAATTAACGTGGCCCGCCGCCAGCGCCCGCCCGCCTCCCTGTGTCACTGACACTGCACAGGGCGCGCAGGCACCGCACGGCGAGGCTGCCATGCCGTCAGGGCGAACCGCACCGCAGCGCTACGGCCCGGAATTGGGGCACGCGCGCAGCTCTGCCAGAACCCTTCTTTTATTTTAGTCTTTTTTCCCCTTCTTTTTTAACAAACACACTGCGGCGCAATCAGAGGGTGGTATTCTCGCGGGGACAGTATCCCCAGTCAACTTCAAAGAGTGTAAGTACTTTGTTTTTCATTAAACAGTTAAACCATGTGCTCCGGACTCAACTACACGCACATTGCTTTGGTAAAGTAAATCTCCTTTATGGTTGATGAAATGAGAACGGGCAAAAAATGTGCATCCGCCGTGTACAGCGCCCGGCCCTGGCCTATATATTGCGCACAACTTGATGAGTACGGCCCCGCCCCACCCCGCCTCAGACGCCTGGCCTGTTGCATCGTCTCCTCACGACTGAGGAGGCCGTCATGAACCCCCCCCCCCCCCCCCACCCTCTCCCGTAGGCCGCAATAAGACCCGTAGTGCACGCAGGCGCAGGCTCGGAGGCCCGGTCCAAGCCCGGGCAGCAGGAGGCACCGCGCGGATAAAATTCAACCCCCCAGCCCCCACCACCCACTATACTTACCCTCCTCTTACCCCACCAGCCCCCTCCGAAAAGCAACAAATTCGCCCTCATAAAACGTCACGGCAAGCGAGCCTCACGCTGCTCCCATATATCATGGGCAGCAGGCCAAGTAGCGAGTGTGTTTTGTTCGATCTCCCCGGCCCGGCCCCGCGCGTCGCTCTCACTCCCTCTCGCAGGGCCCTGGGCCTGGGCCCCGCCATGCGCGTGGACTTGGCCACCGGACCGAACACGGCTGCCAGCCGCAGTCCCTTTGCTCACTTTTCTTTATTCTTTTGCACACTTCAAAATTCGGTGCATTGCGCGATTGGTTTGCACGGTCAAACTGTTACGATGCACAAAATAAATCGTGTTATTCACCAACTTCTGAAACTCGAAAGCTAGCTTTTAAAAACTTCACAATTTGCAAGGCGATTACACCGTAGACTGCAACGCAATGCTCCTCAATTGCAAAGCACATGTTTCGCAATCTACAAAGCATACAGATGCTTTCCAGGGAATTAGCAGTGAATACACAACGGCAGTATGAAAGGCTCCCCTTTGACGGGACGGGCGCGATGCTGTATAGCGGCGCCCATACTTTCCCCTATGGGAAGCGGAGTATAAAAAAGAGGCGGGAGCAAAGGTTTTGAGTTTCGATCTGCTCCAGTTTCCTCTCTCTCCGACCCAGGCTCGCGCCCCGGCCCGGCCTCACCACCAGCCCCCTTTCCTCATTCTGATGGAAAGTTTAGCGGTTCAAATCCGAGGGGGATTTGCCTAGGAGCCCGGCGCTCTCCGGCTCGGGTGGGTCGGGGCGGGGCAGTCGGGGATCACGGCTCTTAGGGGTTGCGTGTCTCCGTACTCACTTTGCCCGGCCGACAGGCACAATAACAAGAGACGCACAGCAAAATGCTTGTAAAGAATGGGCTCGTATTGTAAACTATTCTGTCTGCAAGCTGCAAAAAAATTTTGAAGCAATGTATTACGAACTTTTTTTCTTTTTGCGAGCTTTACAAAGCAGGTCTTTTGCAATACGCACTAATCCTCCGCAAT
Organism: Frankliniella intonsa; assembly: GCA_033675135.1. Taxonomy (NCBI): domain Eukaryota; kingdom Metazoa; phylum Arthropoda; class Insecta; order Thysanoptera; family Thripidae; genus Frankliniella; species Frankliniella intonsa. Next base: position 8,085,725 of record CM066249.1, on the reverse strand, counting down.
ACAAGGTTTAAAAATTATTCGCAAACGTTGCAAAGATTTTAGTTCGCAGGCACTTTACAGTGTCGGGCTCTACCCCGATACGATGACCGCGACACGACCCAGATGCACAGCTTGGCGTGCACCCCCGCCCCGCCCCCCACGGACGGAGCCTCCCTGCTCTGTGACAAGCACCAGATGGCGAAACTTTAATCAAAACCTTTCAGCCATGCTTCCTGCAATACCCCGCCGCCCCAGGCCCTCCCCGGGGAAGAGCGCGACAAACGAACGGCGCCAATCTCCGCCATCGGCACGCCCTTTAGATCTCTGTCCCGGCTCGGCTCGGCCCAGCCCGACTCGGCCCGGCTCGGATCGGCTCGGCCGCTATGAAACATAAAGAAGGGTCGTGACTGATCCCCGCCTCGAGGACTGGAGTACGCAGGGCTGGGGTAAGGGAAGCGTGGGCCCACCCCCACGGCCACCCCCGGGGGCGGGGGCGGACCAACGCCTGGCAGGGTGTGGAGCTTGGGACGTATGCAAACATGGCCCCCGCCCCGCAATCCCTCAACCAAGAGCGCAGCCAAGCCGAGAGCCGTCATCGTGAGGAAGCTCCGCCCCGCCTGGTGACGACGCGGACAAATATATATATTTTCTTTCCAGGCCCGACCGATAATCTCGGCCGCATGTGCAGGGCGCGCGGGGCGCGGCGGGGCGGGAGCTTTACGAGTACGAGCGAAACTTGGACAAGCAGCGGCGCCGCAAAACACACAGCGGAAGAGAAACAGCCAGCGGCCGGGGAGGCTTCGGCCTCGGCTTCGGCAAACCGCGTCGCGTAAAGAGAATAAGGGAATAAAGAAATTTTACTACTGCGAGCGCTCGCGCGTCTGGGCGGTGCGGGGCTGGCCTAGACTACATTTGCGGAAGGCAGTTTGGCAACAGCGAGGTCCTCCGCCACCCGGGCCGGGCGGGGAGAGAAAATAGAAGGCGAGAGCGGTGAGGATGGGGCGGGGGAAGGTGACGCAAGGGCGCTCGCAACTGCAAGGGGACGATATTATTTCCCACACCTTTTCTGAATACAGCAGAGACATTACGCCGCCGCGTGGGGCGCGTCATAGAGAAGGAAGAGAGAGTGTGCGAGAGAGAGATAAGGAGAGCGAGAGAGCGCGAGAGACAGGGGGAAAGGAGGGCACAAAGAAAACCTTTCTCCCTCGAGGAGTCTGGGATGCACATTACGGGTCGCCAGTGGGCGCCAAGGGTGGCAGCAGCTAGGGCGCGGTGGGGCGTGAAGGGCGGAGCGGGGTGGGGCGTGCGGGTCCGAGATGTCTCCACAAGTACACATACTGCGGGTGTAAGTAGGTTTTTGATTGTCCTTGAATTATAATGTGAGAGGAAAAAGGTGAATGAAGTCGTGGAGGGAGTTTTCACGGGCTGCTGCCGGCCGGGGAGGGGAAAGACAGTGCAAAGTGGCAGTTCGTAATAAGGCCGGAAGTCAGCCCGGCCCGGAAGTAGAGCGGAGCGGAGCGGGGGGAAGGCTCCGTCCGGGGGAATTAGCGGGTCGCAATACTCCATTGATTAAGGCGCACTAGTTGATTACAGTAAGCGCGTGCCAGTTTTCTCCTCCGCGCCGCCCGGGCGCCCCGCCCGCCCCGCCCGCCTCCCGGCCGCTCCTTTGGAACTTCGCAGCCGAGCCGTGGGAGGGGTGGTCCCGGTGAAAGGGGTTGGTGTGGGTGGGGGCGGCGGGGGCAGTGGGGGCGGCTCAGGCCCCCCGGCCGGGCCGGGCCGGGCCCGGCACGAAGGACGGAAACTCTTCCCAGGGGAGGCGAGCTCATTCCGTTGGTGTGTGGCGCTGGCGCGCTCAGCATATCCCTCGGCCACGGCCTCGCCCCGCCCCGCCCCGCCCCGCACTGCAGAACACGCACAGTGCTTCCTCCTCCCAGGCATTTGCTGCCAAGAGCTCCCCCCGCCCCCGCCCACCCCGCCCAGCTCCACCCATAAACCTCAGACCTGACGCCCCGCAGGCCCGGCCCGGCCAGGCCGCGGCCAGGCTGGACCCGTCAAGGCCCAGACGCCCCTCACCCCCTCCCCAAATCACCCCGCTGACGCACCACGGGCCATCTGCAGCTGCTGACACCTCTCCGTCACACGGCTGTGGCCCCCGCGGCCCGCCATTTGCAGGGGACCTTGTCCCTTCCCCCGCTGTGTGCGTAAGCACACCGTGTAGGGCCTGCCCCAGCTCCGGCTCGCCTCGGCCCGGCCTGCAGAGGCAGTCTCATCTCATCTCGAAAATGGGGACGCACTAACAGATCTCATCCGCGCTCGGCCGGCCCGGCCCAGCCCGACCGGCACGGAGCGGCGCCGCCCCTGGCCTCCTCCCCGCTCCTCCCCCCTCGTATCCGCGCGTCATAATCCCATCCCCTACCCACACCCCTCCTTACATTCTCCCCCACTCTCCCCCACCAGCTCCCCGGCCTGCGGCCGCGCGAAGGCCCCGCGCCGAGCAGAGCACCTAGTCCTTTTAAAAGCGCGATTATGTGGGCTCCAGTGTGCCTCCAGCCGGCTCCAGCCGGCTCCAGCCGCCTCCTACGCTCCTGCACTGTGTAACGCCGACAGCGGCAGGGGGAGGGCAGGGCAGGGCACGGCCCTCCCCAGGAGGCCGCTCCAGCCAATGGGGTGGACATCGCTGAGGGCCGGGTCGAGGCGGAGCCAGGCAGCCAGGCCAGCGGAAGGGTCAAAGGTGTAGCCCCGGGCCGGGGCCATGGGCCAGGGCGGGGCGGGGCCGCGCGTGCCCGGTGTGTATACGATGTTACTTGTTCCCAACCTAGAGGAGGTCGCACTCTCCGGAGCAAGACAAGGACGCACTCTCCGGAGCAAGACGAGGTCGCACTCTCCGGAGAAAAACGAGGTCGCACTCTCCGGAGAAAAACGAGGTCGCACTCTCCGGAGCAAAACAAGGACGCACTCTCCGGAACAGAAAGAGTTCCGGGGAGACGGGGAGGGCTATCGTTTGGTGCGAGTCCTCTACCACACGTATCCGCACTATCGGGTATCGGGTGCCGCTGGGAGCGACCGGGCCGGGAGGTTCGCGGGGGGGGGATGAGCGCGTCCGCCCCACTCACCCCAATGGCGGGGCGGGACGGGGACGCGCCCGGAGGAGGACGGCTGACGGTGCAGTCCGCCGTAGCAAACACGCCCTAGATCCAGGTCCGGCTGCCAGGTCCAGGCGGTACGTACTACACTACACGACATGTGCTTCATAATGCAGCCGCGCCGGGCTGCACGGCGGCCTGGCCTCACACCGGCCCGGGGCCTGGCGCCAGGCGGTACGTACTACACTACATGTGCTTCATAATGCAGCCGCGCCGGGCTGCACGGCGGCCTGGCCTCACACCGGCCCGGGGCCTGGCTGCCAGGTCCAGGCGGTACGTACTACACTACACGACATGTGCTTCATAATGCAGCCGCGCCGGGCTGCACGGCGGCCTGGCCTCACACCGGCCCGGGGCCTGGCTGCCAGGTCCAGGCGGTACGTACTACACTACACTACATGTGCTTCATAATGCAGCCGCGCCGGGCTGCACGGCGGCCTGGCCTCACACCGGCCCGGGGCCTGGCGCCAGGCGCACACGAGCAGGAGAAGCGTCGCCTCCTTTCTAAAATTAGATTTGGACCCCGCGCGTTGCTCGCGTGTTGGCGCGGTTCCCGGTTCCGCTACCCGCTTTCCTGGAGGTGATGGCGTCTGCTGCCGAGCGCAAGTCTCACCTCAGGACCGCCACGCCCCGCCGCTCCGCTTCCGCGCCACGCCACGCCGCAGAGCTCGGCGCGGCGACAAGGCCAAGCTCGCGGAACAAGGTCATGCGGAACACCGGCTTTGAGAACACACACCAAAGGCTATACGGCTGCGGAAACTCGCGCCGACATTCCGGCCCGAGTTTCTTAAACACTGCATGAAAGTTGGGGCGGAGCGGGGCGGGGCGCGGTGCGGGTACCAGGGCGTTGCGGGCCGAAGCGGGGCCGGACGGCAAGCTGCACGACCGACCATCATGCACGCTAACGAAGCGCTCTCTTGTCGAGGTATTTCACACTTTTCCTCTTTGCATGAGTTTGCGGGCGCGGCGCGGCGTTGCTGCTGGCCACAGCCTCATTGTCACAATAATAACAAAGGACAGACAACAGCCGGGCCGGAGCGGCGCGAAGCGGAGCGCGCTGGTGTCACAACGCCCTCAGAGAGGCCCAAGCACCCCTGCATCCACTACGGGCCACAGCTTTTGGACAGAGCCATGAAAGCAATGTTTCATTCAGGAAATAACGAGGAGCTGCTGCGCTGCGCGGTGCGAGTGTCAGCTGCCGCAGCCACGCCCTTAGAGCAGGGTGCAATTTCACGACACTTTTAAGCGAGATGAGTTGTGCTAATCACAGGGAGGGCGTAAGGGCAGACGGGGCGTTTAAGCGCTGCAGAGAGGGAGAGAGAGTAGCTATAAGAGGCCCGACACGGGAGAGAAGAGGTAGCCCCTTTCCCTCCGTCCGTGTGCCTGCCCCCCTCCCCGCACGCCAGACTGACCAGGTTAGGTGACATCCTCTCTCCCCTCCAAACGTCGACCTGCCTGGCCGGGACGGGCCGGAGAGGCTCCTCTCTCTGCAGCAGCAGGTTTACGCGGTTATGAAATATTCATGAGTCCCCCCCCCCTCCCCTCCGCTCCAGCCCGCGCCCGCGCGGGACCCTACGCGCCCAGCCAAGCGCCGTACGTTTTGCCCTATCAGTGCGGGAGCCACAATCCGACTGGACAAGATGCGGGATCACACGCGCACACACTGCCGAGCGCCGCCCCGCCCCGCCCCGCCCTGCCCGCCAGAGGTGAGAAAGGTCCAGGCAGACCTGGGGTGGGCTGAGGTAGGGCGTACATCACTTCCGACGCGGCGGGGCGGGCGGGGCGGGCGGGGCTGCGGGGCGTGCGGCTGGCCTGGCTGCGCTGTGCAGCGACGCTATCCGCCCCTGTCCAGCGTCCCGCCCGCCCCACCTCGCCCCGCCCCACCTCACCCCACCCCGCCCCTGTCCAGCGTCCGGCCCCGCCTCGCCCCGCCCCACCTCACCCCGCCTCGCGCTTACACTTGTCCGTATACGGCACGCGAGCTCCTGCTTTCTCTCTCCAGGCGCCACCACAGTCGTTGTCGAGTGGTTGGAACAAAAGCACTGAGGGAGGGACTAATGGAAAACAACTAAACACATAAAATAGAAATAAACAACTGAAGAACGAAACAAAAAAACTTGCACGTTCCCGTTTATAGAAAAACCACGGGGTAAACGCCTACGATCCACTCCGTAAACTTTTAGCCTGGAGTTTTGCTTAAGGTGTAATACACCTTTACGGAATACATACCGATTTCGTGACTGCAAACGGTATTTATTTTTACAGGGTCGCACTTTACGCGCGCTCTCTTGTTTTTCGCGCGGTATCCCCGCTCGGCAAGGCTCGCGGGTTGCACGGTGCCCAGCTTTATCTTGCAGGGCGGCTTTTGTTTGCGCTGCGAGGTGAGGGGAGGGGCGGGGCGGGGCGTGGCGGGGCGTGGCGGGACGCGCATTCTCGCCTCGCGACAATTAAGTTTCCGGTTCACCTGACTGATGCCCTGCGCGACGAGGCGCGCTGGGGCTGGGCCCTCGTCACCGTCACCGCCACCCCTCGCGCCACGCACGACAGCGTGTGTCCGGAGCGTGCTCTGGAAATAATCAGATCGTATCGCAGCTGCGTGTCCCCTAGGTCCGTGACGGGGCGGGTCGCGGGCGGGACGGGACGGGATGGGGAGCGAGCGGGACCCGCTGATATACCCGCCCGGGCGGGCCGCCTCCCGGGGCGGGGCGGGGCGCAGGAGATGCAGCGCTACCTGCTCACACATTGTGCGCCCGCGCCCCAGCTCGACCCTGCTGCTGGACTGTACTCGGCCACACCTCGGCGCGTCCGCAGCACAACGCGCGCTACACAATGCAAAGGGCCGCCGCGGGGGCAGCATGCGACAATAGGTACCTGGGCTGGGGCGCCCCCGCGCCGCACACAAACGCGCATATAGTTGTATGTGACACATCTTTTCTTTTTCTCTCGCACTTTTCACTATGCATTGCTGGCGTTTCTTGGCGTGTACTAGCTAGGCTGGGGGCGTAGCCTAATGTCACGCTGTCGCAGAGCGGGACAGGACGAGCTGGGCCGCGGGCCGCGCCGCCGACATCATCACGAAACTCCATTCGAAAACATTTATCTCCATTCAAAACACCCCGCCTTATTTCTTCGCGCGGCTGACACGGCCGGCGACACGCCCCCACACCCCGACGCCCCTCTCTCTTTCCCTCCCTCTCCCTCCCCCCCCCCCTCTCTCTCTCTCTCTCTCTCTCTCTCTCTCTCCCCACCCTCTCTATATCTCTCTCTTTCTCACACAGCTCTGCCGACTGTCTTTTGTCTACGCCGCCACCCCCCACCCAAATGATGAATTACAGCTGACAAGGGAGGAACAATATGTTCTTTCGAGATAAATTTCCCGCTAAGCCCCCCAACTCCGTCCCCCGCCACCAAACAGCAGCAGTGAAAAGAAGGGCCGCGCACCGCGCCGCTGCAGCACTGCCAGCGCAGGGTGGCAACCCATACATACAAAACACCCCACCCCCACTCACACCCCGGGCACGGCGACAAACTCATGGCATTGCTCGCTGATTGCCATTACAGCTAACTTCATTTTCACCGTGATCGTCACCTCGTGACGTGAAGAACGCGGGAAAAATGTTTTTATAGCGCGACAGCACGGTGCGCAGCAGCGACAGCAGCTCCATCCCGCCCCGCCACGCCCCGCCCCGCCACGCCACGCCCCGCCACGCCCTGAGACTTGGCGCTGCACAGCACAGCACGCGCGCCAAATTATTAATGTAGGTATCTTCCCTTGTGAGCCGGCAGAAAAATAATAAAAGAGGCGGCAAGCGCGCGACACGGAATTAGATTATAATCCGGCCGACAGGGGAGGTTATGTCCACACGGCGAGGGACGCCCCGCCCCGCCCCACCCCACCCCACCAGCGCCCCTCCCTCTTCCACCTTCCTCATCCCCAAGTCCTGCCAGGTCCTGCATTTCCCTCGGCATGGGCATGACGCGAGCGCCGCGCCCCGCCCCGCCCCGCCCCGCCGCGCCCCAGCCCTGCGTTCAGCATACTAAGAAAGGCTCGTCCAAGATTAGTGCCGCGGGCTCCACCATCATTGTACCGCTTCGAAAACTGTACCGCCTCTGGGCCGCATGCGACAAAAGCATTTTTTCACTTTTTTTCACTGCTGCGTCGAAGAAATGTCACATTTAAATTTTATTAAGGCGGCTTAGGAGCGAGGGGTTTTTAACCACTCACGATGCTCGTGTACGCAGTCTTATAAATAACCTGCGCAGTAAGCTGTATTACGCCGGTGTTAGTAAGATTGTGTGACCAAAAATCTACCGTTTTAGAGCATATTTTATACTGCTTCCGCATTGCATTTTGCGTAAAACATGTGTACACGGTCCCTGGGATGTGAAAGCTCCCTCGGCAAAGAGTTCTAAGAACCAGAAATCACGCGTGCATACGACGAAGCGAAGAGCCCACCAAGGCCAAGTCCAGTAAAGGGCGGGATAAAAGGCTACGAGAACGGTATTGGTAAAAAGGTTCGATTGCGTAAGAGGGAGATAGCGAGGTCAAACAGGCAAAAAAAATACCCCGCTGTCAGAGCGTGGTGCTAAAAGCAAAGAGCGGGGGCGGGGGAGAGGGGGCTGGGGTAGGATGGGGGCGAGCGGTGGGGCGGGGCGGGGCGAGCCCCGAAAGGATTGTCCAGGGGGCCCCGCCGGGGGTCCTGCTGTGTTGGGGTGAGACAAGCCTCACCAGCTGCAAGGAGAGCGAGAGCGCGAAGTCCGTCTCGGCCCCCTCGAGGTTTTACATCAACGCCCTGGGGCGGGGCGGGGCGGGGCGGGGCGGGCGTGTAGATGGGAGGCGGTAGAGAGGAGGGGGTGGTGGGGGTGGGGGTAACCAAGACAAAGGGTGGGCAATTATTTTATGGGCGCGTCAAGACCACGGTGCAGCAGAGCGTGGTGAGGCGCAGAGGGACGCGGGCGGTGGCGGGGCGTGGCGGGGCGTGGCGGGGTGCGGTGGGGGCGCCGCCCTGGGCAGGCTGAGTGCCCCCACACGGCACACGCAATCAACCCGACGAGGCCCCCCCCCCCCCCCCCCCCAGTGTCACTAACACAATCACGCTGACACGCCGGGCCGGGCCGCGCCGGCAGCTGCTGGCTGCTGCGTGTATCGCCACCGGCACCGGGGCCCGCCTGGCCTGGCCTGGTCCTGGTCCCGGCACCACGCTACGCTACGCCACGCCACGCCACCGGCCGGAAGGTGTAGGCCTTCCCTTTCCCGCCACCCCATCCATCAGCGACAGCTCGCCTTATCGTCACAGAGAGCGGCCTGCCTGCCTGGCTGCCGGTAACGCCGCGGGGGGCGAGGCGGGGCGGGGCGGGGCGGGGCGGCGCGGCGCAGTAGGGGCTCCAAATGAGAATTAACTACCGGCGGCGGGCTGTTTGCAGAGCAGGCTGGACCGGACAGTGTTGTTCCAGTCGTTGTAAGATCGACGATCAAACTAGGCGAGCCCCAAAAAGGGTTGTTTCGGGCGCTATGAGAAGGTTTAAGGAACATTGTGAGATCTTAAATAATGTAGGGTTCCGGGTAATGAATTTATAATTTCAATATCGAAATTATAACCTATGATAATCAGCGTTAATCAAAATTTAAATTTTCAGGCCGGGCGTATGCCGCCGCGCCACCGGTTGCCGGGCTGAGGAAGACACAGAGGTGTCCCCTCAGTTTCCAAGGAGTAGGGTCCTTATCGCATGCCCGTTTCCGGTCGTGCTTTCGGCACTTTCCGGTACGCGACGCCGCGAGACGTATTGCCGTATCGTGTCATGTCGCAGGCAACCAGGCGACCAGGGTGGCGCCATCAGGACAAAGTTTCGAGGCCGCCCACCCCCACACACTTCCCCTTCCATTCCCCCCTCAGAAAAGCTCGAGCACATTACAGAACGCCAGTCGAAGGTTACGTGCATAATTTGTTTTCTCTCCAGCAACCCCAAGTTAGGCATGATGATACATATGGATGCCCAGCTCGCAATAAAATAAGACATGACAGTCAAGTCCAGCCGGGTCGTCCATTTGCATGGGCCGGCCGGCCGGAGAGGTCGCCACCGGCCCGGCTGGGCACCATCACGCCCCGCCCCCTTCATTATTCAGCTTGATTAATTTATTCCCCTTCCCTTTTCCCTCCTCCCCTATTTTTTTTCCCAACCCTTTATTATTTTTTCGCGCGCTTGTGAACCGCGCGGATTAATGATGGTATTGTCCGCCGAGCACCGAGGCGGCGCGTGGCGCGGCGGGGCCGGCCGTCAAGACAGAACGGGCCAATTGGAGAAATTTGTTAGCGGGGCGGGGTGGGGCGCGGCGGGGTGGGGCGCGGCGTGGCGGGGCGCGGCGAGGGCGGGGCGCACGTCGCGCATCTCGTCGCATCACGTGACCGCCATCCGGTGCGGCCAGCGCGCGGTCAAGTTTACATTATAAAAGCATTTCCATCAAGCGATTCCTCTCCCTCCCCCCTCCACCACTCAATACCACCCACCCCCACCCCCGTGACACCAGCATCCCGCTTCCACCGCGCGGGGGCGAGGCGACACCCAACACGAAATAGCTCCCTCCGCCCGGACCCGCCCCGCCCCGCCCCGCCCGACAACCCCATCTACGGCCGGGGCTTCCTGGACATGATGGCTGCATAGCAAGTGCAGAGCCCGTATCACATACGCTCACGCATACCAGATATACAAACAACTTTTTGGTTCTTTTTCTTTTGTAGAGAAAAAAAAATAATACAACGGAAAGAAATGGGATACCATGCAACGCTTGCCAGGATGTGCGGGCAAAAACGACATCCCCTCCGTGCCATCGAAAGCGAACACGGGCGAAAAAATTGAGACGCGGCGTTTGGACCTACCCGCCCCGCCCCGCCCCGCCCCGCCGCGCCGGTGAGAGGCGCGCGCCTCGCCGCCTGCTCCCACAATAAAGCTCGTTAGAGCAGAGCGGGGCCGTTACGGCGTGAGCGCGAGCTGAGCCGAAGCGTTCTCTCAAAAGAAGCGCGCATTGCGAAAAATCAAGTACAGGGTATGTTGAATCACACGGACCCGCCCCGCCCATCCCGCGAGTTGCTAGTCTCAATTCCACAACGCAAGAGTGAGAGGGGGGGGGGGGAGGGAGCGGAGGTAAGACGAGGGGTGGGCCGGAGAAACATAGACTTATAGGGGTCCTCAGTGAATGCATAGCCACAGCCGGCCCCCGGCACTCTCTCTCCTCGCAGCGCCACCACAGAGCGCGAGGGGCGGCAGAGCAAAGTGTTCCGAGCAAAAACAAAAAAAAACACTAACCCCCTGGCCTGCCGCGCGAAACACATGAGACTTACTGCTCCCGCCCGCGCCGCCCCGCCCGCTATCTTATTAAACCGTCACGCCGCGCCGCGGGCCGGCAATCCCAGCTCTTCCGGGCGATGCATCGCGATAGCGGAACCGCGGCGGAAGGATGAATCGCTCGCTGCGGCAGATAGGCCGGCCCCTGCCCTCCTCTCTTTGAAGCCCCCCCCCCCCCTCCCCCGGGCCATTGGCGTAGAAGCACAGGACAGACCGCGGGCATTTGTGGGGTAGACTCTGCGCCTCTCCCGCTGCGGTATACAGAGCTCAAAGGCCGGAAGGAGTGGTATTCAGGCGAGTATTCCCACAACACGACCATCCTCCATTTGTTACTTTTTTTTCTTGCCATTTAACGACTGCTGGCATTTCCGTTGTACACACGACTCATAATATGCGTGCACTGTATTCGTTGAAAAGAAGTGAATGTGGTGGAAATTATTCGCGCATAAATGGCTGTGTCGCTTATTTCAACGAGTGTACACGACTGTCGGCTCACTTGCGGGGAAGTCACGCTTGAATGCCAATGGCTGTGGCTTCCGAGAGTGAGGGCAAAGTCTTTTAATACCGAACCGCATTATCCCGCACTCTAAAAACCTCGCAGTGAATTTCACTGCACCGCAGCTTACAGTGAATATCACCGTAAGCTTTTGTTATCGTGCGCACATCAACGAGCAGTGCGCCGTGCACTGTGTATCGGCAACTCACAGTGTTTGCAGCGACGGAGCGGCGCCGCGCCGGGGCGGGGCGGGGCGGGGCGGGGCACCCCGGCCCAGCGAGTGGCGCCGCGCTGCTCGCTGCCAGAGTCAATAACGCATCAAAGCAGTCAAACAAGCCGCTAACGAAGGCCATCGTCGGCTCCGCACGAATGCTTACCTGCAACAATAACAAGGCAAAATGTCACCTGAGAAAAAATACGGAGGAGCTCAAAGTGAAAACACATCTAAAGAAAAGGTATTTGTAGCCAGTGGAAAGCCCCTCCCATTGAAAGGCACGCCGGGCCGGAGGGGGCGGCGGGGTGGGGCTGGAGGCTACGGATCAAAAGGTGCTGCCAAGAGCTGCTATAAGAAGGAGGTGGAGTAAGGAGGGAGGGGGGGGAGACGGGGAGAAAGGGAAGGGGTTGGGACCAGGGGGTCTCACCTGCCCCGCCCCGCCGAGTGGTGTCAGCGAACACCATGACGCTATTCGACTCCGCTCCCCGCCCCGCCCCGCCCCGCCACGCCACGTTCCACTACGCAGGGCCGCGCGTGCCTGGACCGTCATCCTGACAGCAAGACCCGTTCCCTTCTCGCTCAGAGCGAAAGCACTTACCGGCGAGTGAGGGGGAGGGCGTGGCAAAGGTATAGAGGTGAGTGAGTGGCAAGAGAATCAAAGACAGACCTAGAGAGAGGGGAGAGAGAGCAAGAGAGAGAGAGGTGCGGCGGAGAGGCAGGAAGACTGCAGCTGCACGGGACCGGGCCGGGCCGCGCCAAGCGCAGGAGGGGCCGAGAGGCTCCGCTCCCCCTCAAGGACAAGCGGGAACGAGACCTTCAACGCGATCCCCAGCGGGATTGTGTTTCCATGCGCCGCTCAGCAGCGTAACTGTTTTGCTCCTTCCCCACCCCCGCCCCCTCCACCTCCAGCGGGCCGCGCGCCGCCCCGCTCCCAGAGGGGCAGTCCTTCACCTGCTGTGCCACCACGAGTCCCTCCCTGATTATAACGCCGGGCGGGGCGGGCGCTGCTGCTGGCCGGCCTGTGTCAATAGCCGAGTCTGCCAGCAGTAATCCCCTCCCCGACACCCGACAGTCCGATCAAGAGGGGAATCACAAAACGCTCATCAAAGCTTTCCACTTTAAAACTGCAATTTTCGTTTGTTGCGTCACGCACTGTTAAAAATAGTTGTTGAGAAAGAACTCTTTTCGTGATGACCGTGTTGTTGGCCAACAGGCATGTTGTTCGAGAACAGCCAGGTTGTTCGAGAACAACACAAGTTGTTGCAAAACAGCAATGTTTGTTGTAAATTGAAAAGAAAGAAAAATTATTTCTGGACAACTTTTTTGTTGTTCCAAAACAACTTTTGCTGTTTCTGAACAACTTTTGTTGTTACTGAACAGCTTTTGTTGTAGCTGAACAACTTTTGTTGTAACTGAACAACCTTTGTTTAATGTTAACGGACCCTTTTTGTTGTTGGTGGACAACTTTTGTTGTTACTTGACAACATAGTTGTTGCCTTACAAGTTAGGTTGTTGTACAACAACACTTGTCGCTATAAAAATTAACAACGAATTTGCTGTTAATTTACGACCTTTTTTTTAACAGTGCGGCATTGTACCAGGTCGAGTGGGAGACAATATCAAATCTCGTGGAACTAAACGTTGAATTATGAAAAGCAGGAGCCAATGAAAGTCAACAACTCATTCTCGTGAATTTATTGCATTACTTTTTTTTACAGTGTGTCGCACCGTCGTCACGAGCCCCCCCCCCCCCCCCCCCCCCCCATACCGCTCTGCCCCCCCGCCGTATCTCTGTGCGTATCTCATCACACAACTTGACATGCGATGGCGACTGCAAAGTTTCCTACGGGGCCCGGGGGGGGGGGGGGGGGGGAACGCCATAGCGGAGGGGCGCCGTGAGGAGACTTGGGCCCGTAGGCCGGTCAGGTGAGGTCCTTGCGGTGGTACGGAGTGGGGTGTGTGAGGTTTGCACGACGATGCGAATCTGTATGGGAAAAGCAGGGAGAGGAGTTGGCAACGGTACCCGAAGAGAGCTATAGTGTCTATATGTATTGTGACTCGCCGCCGGGGCGCTGCGCTGCATCGGCGCAATTATCGAGATCCGTTTGATCCTCCTACCCCGTCATCAAAATAACGCGATAGAAAGAAAATCACGGCAAGAAAAAAATTCAAACAGACTTTGTGAGGTGTATTGTTATGCTCCCACATCATCTCTTTCCTACCCCTCCTACTCCCGCACCCCATTTAACAAAACACACACACACACGTGAAAGACATGCGAGGAAGAAAAAACAGCGGAGGTTAAACTGACTAAAATTATTGGGTCGCGGGGGGAGGGCGTGGCGGCGTGTGCTGCATGCGATATGATGGTGTGCCAAGCCGAATATAACGCGCCGGCCGCGCCCAGCGCCAAGGCCCGGACAGCTGAATATTTGATTTATTTTTTTATAAGGACAGTTACTAAACGAAACAACTGTGCCGTGGACCGGCGTGGTTTTACAGAGGTCAGGTCGCCGATGGATGGGCACACAGCGATGCAGGATTGCGATGTAATCAATATAATTATAAAGATCGGCTGCGCGCGACCAGCGACTGGTAGGGCTGGGCTGGACTGGCCTGCCAGTCGCCAGAGCAACCCTTCCACCCCCGCCCTTCTCTCTGCCCCTTGAAACGAGATTCCTGCAAGCAGCCCAGCCGAGAGCAGCCAGACAGCCAGACGGCCGCCAGGCGGCACTGCTCTCGGGTGACGCTGCGCCGGGACGCCTGCTGCTGAGCGCGAAGAAGGGGGAGACAATGATCTAGAGACTACATTTGTAACGCGAAATAGTAAGCCTGTCAGCAATATTAAAAGTAGATAATTTAGAAAAAAAATTCTGCTGAACCGGCTGGAATTAAAGTGACACAATATCTTTAACAAAAAAACACGCGCGTTAGAAGAAGTGTTGTTGCTAAAATTTTGCGATACGATGTAGTCATAATAAGCCCACGGCCGCCCCAAACCTTCGAAACCGGCCAATGTACAGACGCCTTTTATCTGAGCGATTTCCAATATTCCGGCCTGCATGCTGAAATAATCACGTTGTGATCCCCGACCCTGAACCCACGAAGAGCGCAGCAGCATCAGACGGTATACGCCCCGCCCCGCCACCCGCCACGCCTCACCGCCTCCCACTCAGAGTAAATTATTGGGATTAACAAGCCCGTCGCAATCAATGTGCCAGGCCAGCAGCGGGGGGTGGCGCGGGGCGGCGCGCCAGCAGCGAGCGGGGCGGGGCGGGGCGGCGGGAAAAGTGCGGCGAGTAGCAGCGTTTTGTTTTCCTCTGTTTCGTTCACTTGGTCGACAGAAACACGATAAAGAGAGCACGCTAATAACACTCTCCGGCCGGATCCGTCCCGCGCTACACCATGCGCGTGGTGCGATCAAGCGGAGCCTCGGGGGGAAGTACCTGATGGACGTGGGCGCTTGCGCAGCGCGGCGCGCGGCCCATCAGCAAGCAACAACGCCCGGCCCCGGCCCGGCCCGGCTCGGTCGTCGCCACCGACACCGACAAGCGAAACGAGATTCGCTGCTCAGCGCGGCTCTCGAGATTGGGAGGCGGTGTCTCGAAAACAAGACGGAAGGTCGGTCGCACCCCGGCCTGCCCCGCCCCGCCCCGCCCCGCCCCGCCCCGGCCTGTCGTCGCTCCGAGCCGAGCTGTCGACGGGCGGTGCGGTCGACAATGCGGGCGATGTCCTACAAGCCTGACGCCCCCCGCCCCCTCCCACTCCCCAGGCTGACTGAGGCCTGTCCCAGCCGGGCCGCCCGGCAGCGGGCTGGAATCGAGAGGATTCGGCAGAATCTCGTTTCGTCATCCAGCTCTCCGACTCCCTTCTGCACACCGCCCACCTCTCCCGCTCTCCCGTGTACCGCACTCCCGCCAAAAAATAAAAAGGCATTCCTCTCATAGGATTACGCTTACGTAATAGGCACACTGCGGCATAGGAAAAAGGGCGGGATGAGGAGGAGCGAGGGGAGAGAGGATACTTCAAGCCTCGCAAAAAAAGGGAAATCACATGAAACTCTGAGCAAGTGTAGCGAGCTGGGAGCGGCGCCACCCGCGCCCTGCCTCGCCTCGAACCGCCCCGCCCCGTCCCGTCCTGCAGCTGGCAGCTTCTTCTGCCGCCGCGCCCGCCCCGCGCCGCTATTAGAGCCCTCCAGTGTGCAGGTACCCACGGGTATCGGATGGACCGCGGCCTCGCCGCGTCCGAACGCTAACTTTTCTCTCATCGCCACACGTTTGTCTGGAGGGGAAAAGAAAGCAGTTTGGTCGCTGCGGGCAGCCCCCCCCCCCCCCCCCCATCTCGCTTGCCTGGAACCGAGCTTGCCCAAAGTTTTCGGATCTTGGTGGTGGTAAGGCCGGAGGGAGGGGGGGGGGAGCGGGGGTTGCCAACAGCGGAGGGAAATTCGTTTCACGCTGTTCTACAGCGCGGCGCGTCGGGATGTTGTACCCCGGGCCGCCGGGCTGATAGCTGCTCTGCTCCCTCCCCTGCCCTGCCGCATACCCGACCCGTCCTGCGCCCTTTTCCAAACTCCCTGTCTGTCTCATTCCTTGTCTTTCGTTTCTCGCTGGCCCAGCCCAGCCCAGCAGGCCAGCGGGGCGTTTTCCTACGGAGCTCCGCTAGCGGTCCCGTCCCAGCGTGTTTGGAGAATACAATTGCTGTATTGAGCTCGCAAGTAGGGCAGGGTGCAGTTCAGTCACACTGTACCGCCCCGGTCTCCCGCCCCCAGCGCTCCGCTCCAGGGCAGGGCAGGCCACCGCTCAAGTCCGTGACGTGCAAGGTCCCATTACTCGGTATCGCCCTGGCTCTATAATGCTATTATTCTAAGCTGCAGAGGCTTCTACGCGGAAAGAATAAGGGCCTACTGTCCGCTCCTGCCGGCCCATGGCTTCAATGGCAAGTAATAAGCACTGTGGCCCTGTGCCCCGCCCCGGACCCGCCCTGAGGTGGCTGCGGCTGCGGCTACTGTCCGGACTCGTCCCCGGGGATATCGACTCGACTCGTCCGCCCTTGCCTGGCCTCTCTGTCAAGGAGGAAACCCGGCCCTGGCGCGGCTCAGCCCCCTTGGAATCGCCGCAGCCACCGCACCGGCGTCGCAAAGCGATGCAGATCCTATCCTGACCCTTCGCCTCGCCTCACCGGCAAACTTGGCTATACCCTCTGCTCGGGGTAGACTAGGTCTGCTCTGCTCTGCCCTGCGGTTCCCTCGCCACCTGCCCCGCCGCGCCCCGCCCCGCACCGCGAGCTCCTGTCCAACTTGCCTCCAAAGTCGTTCTATTATCAGCCGTTAGCGAGGACGTCAGCAACGTGATTAATCCCCGACCACTTTCCCTATTGCTCTTATCTCTCCCTCTCTTTCTCTCGTTCTCTCTCTCCCGGCCCCGGCCCGAGCCCCGGCCCGGCCGCGCTGATGCGTTTTTAAAAGTGCCCGCCCTCCTGTTCCCCCAATCTCTGCTGCCTGGCCCGGCCGCAGTCACGCCCTTCCGGACCGGACCGGACCGGGGCCTATCGCAAAGCACTTATGTAAAACACCCCGGCCCCGCCCCGGGCCTCCCGCCCACGCGCAGGATTCTGCACCCATCTCGTCCCGTCCGATCCGCTCCGGGAGACTAATTATCGGATTATTACCAAAGCTTCGGCCGCACGGCGCGGCACGGCCCGCCCGGCTAAGATGCACCACAAGCGTTCAGGTTACTCCGTCGGCAACTCCCCCCGGGCCCGGCCCGGCCCTGCCGGCAGGAGGGGTTAGCAAATTGGTGCCAATAACGTCAAGCCCTTTGCCCGCCCCGCCCCGCCAGCTGCCTGCCTCTCCAGTAGTAGCAGCAGCCCGCTTCGATCCACCAGCCTCTCCCAACCATGCCCAACCTGTCAACTCTAAAGAAGCCACCTTGACTGACGTGAGAAAATAAGTAACTTGGATGTTAGTCCCCGCCGGTCCCCATCCTGCGAGGGTACGCCCCCCAACTTGCCTATCCCCCCCCCCTCCGGCCCCGCCCCATCACGGCGGGGCAAACCTAGGACGACAGGCCTCAGTCGTCCAATCCCGAAACTCCTCCCGCCAAATGGAAAGCAATTCCCCTACGACTGGTGAAGGAGGCCAAAGGCAAAGGAGGGCGAGGAGGCTTTGGAATGTGAGGCAAGTTGGAAATGGGGCTTGATATGATCAGAGCCGCTCAAAAGTCTCGTGAGGCATGTTTTCAGTGAAGGATAAACGATGTGGAGGGAGGAGGGGGGGGGGTCTGATGGAGCATGGATGGGAATGTTAGAGCGAGGCAAAGTGTAGCTCTAATCAGGCGGAAACCACGCCCGCAAACCGCAATTTTAGACTTTTATCACGCGGACAGATGCCGAGAGATGGAGAGCGGCTAAAAAAAGGGGGGGAAAAAGAAACCACCTCCGGCGAGGGACAGCTTTGCGTTGCCATTTTACAAGCCCTCTCCACCCACAAACAAACACGCCGAAGTGGCAGCAGGGGTCACGCTATTCATATCCACGCTCATCTTCACGAGACACACAAACCATTTTTTTTTAATTTCACCTCTGTAGATTCTCTCTTTACCAAATGAGCACCGTGTTCACGCTCTGCGCCCAGAAAACTATGTCTTTTTGGAGACGAAATAATGACTAAGCCAAAATTTACGCTGCATACAGCATGTGTTTCGTAATAAAGAAAGAAAAATAATTTCGTTAACTATGAACGAAAAAATTTACTCCTACAAAATTTCCGCAACGAGAAATAATTTTTCCGCCACAAAGAAATGTTACTTTTAAATGTACAGCATTTCTTTAGGATATCTGGTGGCAGCTCCAGGAAGGGCTGTAACTCCAGGACCCGCCCCCCCCCCCACACACACACACACACACTGGGCGTCCGAGGCGGCGGCGGCCCTACCTCAGCACCTCAGCGCGTTCGTAAATCATACAGAACATGATTAATATTCACACACGCCGCCCGCACCCCGCCTCACACAAGGAGAAAGAGAAAGAGAGAGAGAGAGAGAGAGAGAGAGAGAGAGAGAGAGAGAGAGAGAGAGAGAGAGAGAGAGAGAGAAAGAGAGAGAGAGAAGGCGCTCCCACGCCGTCAGCGCGCGCCCACCACCTCGCGAGGAGCGCGAGCGACGTTCTTCATCCTAACATAACGCATTACGGGACGGGGATCGCCTCTCCGGTCCCACTGTGCACCGCGGGCGCAGCAGACCGCGTCCAACGACGAGTGGGTGGGTGGCAAGCGCGAAAGAGCGGCCCAGCAGAGAGAGCAAGAGAGATAGAGAGAAAGGGGGGAAGGGGGACCTAATGGCTCCACGCCACTTGTATTCCAAAAGTATCAACTGTTGAGCTTCATAACGGCACACAATAACGCCTGGGTCCTCCATCACATGGTTGCGTCACATCCGCCCCCGCCCCCTCCCCTCCCCGCTCCGGCCCCTGCGCCACTTCATCCCCTAACTAGCCTGACCTGCCACACCCAGAAAAGCGTGTTCTTGATAATAGCAGAATGTTCTTGATTTTTTCTGTCCTTGATTCATTCAAATGCAGTGCGCTCGATTTGAGAACAAATTGTGGTTGTTACAATCCCATGTTCCTAAAACAAGCGCATTGCACTTGAATAAATCAAGGACATGAAAAATCAAGAACACGGTTTTCTGGGTGCAGGCACACGACGGGGCGGCGGCATACGAGAAGGCGAGTGGAATTTCTGTAAAGGATAGAGAGACGAAAAAAAACACAAAAGAGAGCGTTGGAGGGAGGGAGGGAGGGAGGGAGGGAGGGAGGGAGGGAGGGAGGGAGGGAGGGAGGGAGCGAAAGAGAAAGAGAGGTCTTGTCCTGAAGGCGCCGCGGGCCGCACCCCCTCTCCCGCTCATGTTTTTTACCCCTTTGGACGCGCCTGGAATTAATGCTCCCCGTTATCCGCTGATACGCCGCTGCCGGCCGGGGTCGTCTCTCTCTCTCTCTCTCTCTCTCTCTCGCCAGCCGCGCCGTCGGCGTCCCGTCGCGACGCGGGCGTCGCGGCGCTCTCTCCCGCCGCGACGCCACCGCCCCGCCCCGCCCCGCCCGGTTTTATCGCTCCGGTGGCAATATCTTGCGTGGCCTCCGCCCATCCCCCCTCTCTCCCCACCCCCCGTACGCCCCCCTCTTCCCCCACCCCTCACCCCCCTCTCCTCCCAACTCCTCGCAAAAGCGTCACAAGGAGGAATGAATCATGCATGCGTGGCGCACCTACATCATTTTATGCCCACTCATCCTCGTCAGAAGTGCGTCTGCTGGCGCCGCCCTGACAACCCGCTCACAGGCACACATACATACGCAGCTTACGACATATACATCTCCCCTAGCGAGCAGCAGGTGACCGCTTCGTCAGCCTAAGCCGCAGCCCTACAATGTATACGACAGACTTCCCCGCGTGCAGCAGGCCGCGCTCTGCGCATCGCCTCGCGGCCAGACAACGCATCACTGCTGGTTTCTGAATGCCCGCAATAACATTAAGGCGCGCGCGGGGTTCGGGCCAGAGAGGCAAAAGGAACGGGCGACGGGCGTGAAAGTTGGCTCAGTGGGGCTAAATAAGACGCGGCACGCCCGGCAAATTAGATTCCTCCATTTAAGCCAGCTCTGGGGAACTTCATTTATGGGCCGCCGCTGGCCGGGCCGGGCCTGGCCGCGTGCAGGGTCCGGTCCGGCGGGAGGCTGGCCCCGCCCCGCCCCGCCCCGCCCCGACCGCCCCAAAGTACTTTTATGTAAACAAACCGACGCCCGAGGGCCAAGCGAAAATGGCAATGGTATAATCGGCGGGGCGGGTCCAGTGAATCTAGGCCACAGCCTCCTGACCTCCGCCGCCGTCTGTACGCGCGATATTTGAAAACTTTGTAAAGTCTGCCCCGGCCCGGCCCGGCCCGGCCAGCACCAGCCAGCGCCCCAGCCCCGCCCCGCCCCGCCACGCCACGCCCCAGTGCTGCCCGGGAGGGACATCACATCCGGTCCGGGACCCAAAGTTTCGGATCCCCTTCCTCGCGCGGTGAAGATATTAAACCGGTTCCACGCCGGCCGAGGGCCGAGGGGTGACATTTTGAATTTCCCTTTCCCCTCTCAAGTGGCCTTTCCGCACTGATTACAAACGAAACACGACGCAAAAAGACGCGGGACGGCACGGGCGGAGACTTACGCTGGCCGTGACAGTCGGGCAACACAAATGGAGCTCCACCTAAACAGCTGTCTCGAGTCGCGTAATTTTCCGGGCAGCTCAGCAGCACGAGGGGAAAAAACAAATGACTTGCTTTCTCTCTCGCGGGTCACGGAGAGGAATTCTCCGCGTGCCGTTATTTCATTCCCACCGCACGGCATCATTCGAGTAAAACACGCGCGACGCGCCGCTGAGACTTTTGTCAGGAGAACATTTTAACTCGTGAGGAGGGGGGGAGGGGGGAAACAGGTTAGCTGTTTGCTCACACCGGGTCATTGACATAGCACGGCACCGAGTGGAACACAAAACACGAAACGGCACGCGGGTTTGCCTGGCTGCTCGCGCCGCGCCGCAAGGCATCTTGCCCCCTAGAGTATGCAGACCAGACCCGCAACACTGTTGGGTTGGTTTTCTGTTCCACGTGGTACGTGTCGGTCTTACTGCGGGGCTGGCAGGAGCCGATTCCGCCGCAGGAAGAACCCCGCCTCTCCGGTTCACTGGAAAACAAAAAGGAAACGGGAAAAAGGGAGCGAGGTGAGTGGTGTGATCTGCGGTCACCGGGAGAGGCGCCCTCAGTGTCACCTGACCGCCACTGGCACCGCCTAATCGCAGAGCAGCAGGCCCACGCCCGCCACACGCCACGCGACCTCGCCAGCCTCCGCGCCCAATCGATAGCGGCCTGCCCGGCGATATTCAAGAGGCTTCTAACAATAACATTGGGATGGAGCCGGGGGTGGGGTTGGGGGACGTGGCCATACCAGGCCAAGGGGAATTGGTCAGGAACAAGCAGGGGCGGGGCGGGGCGGGGCGCACCTTGCGGGGCACGGAGCGCGTCAGACCAGTCCGGGACGGAGCGGACTTGCGCGGCGCGGCACGGCGGGGTGAGATGCGATGAGGACCCATTAGTTGTAAGTTTCGTGATACGCTCGCTCGGTCCCCGCCGGTCCCCGCCCCGCCCGCCCCGCCATGGCGCGCGCGCACTCCACTCCATTACTGCCAACATGACGGAGTGGGCCCCGCGCCCCGCCCCGCCCCGCCCCACACCGCCCCGCCCCGCCGCCAGACAGCCCGCAGGGGATCGTGTATCCAGAATTTGCACCGTACAATGTTCGGAACAGCAGCCGCGTGGGGAGTTTAGACTTTGTTTACAAGGACTAGTCTGGTCTACCTGACCAGACAGTTTTCTGAAAAGAGGAATTATTGTCCGTTCGGTTACCAAACAACCTCGCGACGCCCTTGAACAAAATTTTTTTTACACGCGATGTAGTTTTAAGAATACCTAAATACATTTGATTGTACGGAGAATATTGTCTACTCACCAAGCATTTTTATTGCTTGCAGCTTCTGGTGACAAACACATTAATGCTTCTTGGGAACATTATTTTAAAACAAATAAAAACATACAAAAATAAATAAATAGAAAAAGTCGAGGCGTGAGAGGCGAGTAAGTGGCGTTTCCAGTAGAGCTGGCCTGCTGTGCGGCGCGTCGCCGGCAGACTGCGCGTTAATCACTCTCCGCTCCGCTCCGCTCTCCCTCGGGCCGGGCGGGGCCGGGCGGGGCCGGGCTGCAGCCGGACCGGTGGGACTGGGAGAGGAGAGGAGAGGAGAGGAGACGCAGCGCAGGGGGTCCCTTCAGGTTACGCCCGAGATTCGTCAGCAGAGCAGGTCGGGGGGAGCGAGTGGCCAGAGATGTTATTTTCCTCCTCGCCTAGCTCGCCCGTGTCGGGTCGGACCGGGCTGCACCCGGTCCCCGCCCCGCCCCGCCCGCGCAGCCTCCGCCTCTGCGCCCAGCCCCCCGAGACTGATGTGATGTGGGTTGCGGCTCAGCACGGGGCTGAGCTCTGCCCTGCAGATCTGACCGACCGACCAGGCCAGACTGAGCCCAGAGGAACGACCAAGGCGTCGCAGCGAGGCGGCAGGACAGGACAGGGGGCCTCGGGCTAAGCCGCTTGGGACCGGTGGGCGCGGGCGGGCGGGGCAGGTCCTTCTTCCTGCCTGCGCCTGGCTCGAGTGGCTAGGCTCGGCGCTTATAACGCGATCGCGCTGCTGCAGAACAAGGAAGGCCCCGCCCCGCACCCTCCGCTCCGCTCCAGCAGCGAGTGCCGACAGTCGTTTGCACCTTGCGCAGCGGCATGAGAATTTGAAGAATCCTCCATGATAAAGCGATATTACCGGCGGCAGCGGATGCCCGCTGCACACTCCGTCCATATTGGGGTGGAATAAGGTGAAGACGACGACGTCGGCAGAAAAGACGAGAGAGAGAGAGAGTAAGAGGCATTCTTCGGAGCCGGAGAGAGAGAGAGGGTGTGGGTGGGACATCATTAGACTCCCTGCTGCTAACGGCCGGTGCAGGCGCAGGCCCGGCCCCAGGCCCCCCAGCGCATAGCGCGACCCCAACCTCCAGCCCAGCCAGCGCCTCTGGACCGCCGCCAAGTCACTTCTTTGAAAGGCTCATTGGTTCACGGCACATAAGGCACGGCGTCCCGTCCCGCCCCGCCGGCCGCGTCCCGCCGCGTCCTGGCCCACGCAGAGTCATTCATCCTCGACCATAATAACGTTTGTTCGCCGACAAGTTTGTGTGAAAATGTCGCTGGTGCTGTCGGGAGGAGTTGGGCCCGGTCATACACAGAGCTGGCTCACAAAGCTCGCGAAAGCCCTTCCCCCCGGAAAACTTGCCGAGGAATCGCGCAAACACACACGCAAACACACACAAACAGAGGCCAGCGCGGGGGAGCACGCTCTAACAGAGCGTGGCGCGCCATTGTGTAGCGGACTCGAGGCAGCGTGTACATGCGACTAAACGGCCTTGTGATGTTCCAAATGTACCTAGCTGCAGGCGGTTCGCTTTAGGAGGTGTCCAAGTCCCCCGGGCACACAGTCCCATAGTCACGCACCTCGAGATTAGGGCGTGCACGGTGTGTACAGGCTCACCCCGCCCCTCACCTCACACGCGATCAATTCGCACACACACATATATAAATATATATTCACAGAGCGGAAGCGGAGCGTGGAAAAGGAAGCCCACACGATTACGACAGGACTCCTGCCTCCATTTCGCAATAAGTTGGCGCCTTTCCTACCGCTCCTCCCCCCACCTCTCTTTCTATCTCTCTCTTCTCTCTCGCTCTCACCCGTTCCCTCTCTCGTGATTGTCTCATAAAGGATTCATAATCTCTCGAAATTGCCGCGCCCACGAGTCAACAATACGCACAGCAAAAATACGGGACAAAGGATTGAGTAGGCGCACCACCAACCTGTGCCTCTCCCATACCCCTGGACTGCTCCAATCCCTGGAACACCTATAATGCACCACAAAACTCGCCTTGGTTTTATTCATGGTGCATACCACACGACGCGCGCGGAGAAAACCGCGGTAATGTTGCGCTGCTGAAAACAAGTGTCGACAATAACGCGCCAGCTATGGGATCGCTCAGGTGCAGATGAAATATTCCAAGTGAAGTTGGAGCTAGGATCTCCCGCCCCGCCCGCGAGGCGAGCGCCGGGCCGAACCGAACGGCCCTCCCTGGCAGAGACGGATGGCGGCCGGATAACCGACGCACAGGAACGCGGCGCGGTGAGCGGGGCGGGGGGACCTGAGGTACACGCCCGGGAGAGATTCAACCCGACACATCTCATGCAATGAATAAAACGGGCGTTAGCAAAATGGTAACAGCGAACCGCAGAGCTTTCCACACGCCGCGCCGCGCCGCTTCGCGCACCTAAAGGCGAAAGCTGCCAAAGGGAATCGGGAATGGGCGACACAGTCCCGAGGGGGAGCCCTCCTGGCGGTTCTTCGATTCTCTTTCCCCTCTATCGGTCTCGCGCCGAGGCGTAGTCGTAATCGTCGCAGCGGGGTAATCGCCGAAGGGAATATTGCAGACGGAGGCAATAATAACTGCGGGGACATCTATCGCAAAGTGTGGCGCGCGTCGCAATCATAATGCAAAAAGGATTGCAAGGCGCCGTTTTCCAATGAATTTGCAATCAAGAAGTTATGACGCGCGTAGGCCAGCAGGCCCCGGCCAGGCCCGGCCCGGCCGCTAACGGTCGGCTAATGCATGCGGCTCGCACACCGGTCCCCGCATGAGAAATTATGTCCAATTTGGGGCGCAATTGCCGGATTAACTAAGCCGCGACTCTCGTTTAAATTTTCAGGACACCCTCGTGTGAAGCAGAGAGAGAGAGGGGGGGGGGGAGGGGAATGGCCTCTCCTCTACGCCACACGGCGCTGCGCACATAGCGAAGCCACCAGTTCGACACCGTAGAGCACGGCGCCGAGGTACCCTGTGTCGTCCAGCTTTAGAAACTTGCCTTCCCTTTCCACCCTTTTCCACGAAGCGCGCGCACGGCGGAGTAGGGGAAATGGGAGACGGGTACGACGGCCTGATAATCAGCTTCAATTAGATACGCGATGGTTCAGTGGGCCGGCTGCAAGGTAATTCCATTTCGTTGCTTTCGGAGCCGTTCGCTAATCGGGTCAGTACCGCACCCCCACCGCTGGCTCCAGCCACCGCCCTCTGTCTCCCCCGCCTCACCACTCCCCCGCCCCGCCCCGCCTGGCCCCCGCCG
The DNA here is from genome assembly GCA_033675135.1 of Frankliniella intonsa. Lineage (NCBI taxonomy): Eukaryota > Metazoa > Arthropoda > Insecta > Thysanoptera > Thripidae > Frankliniella > Frankliniella intonsa. The sequence goes on along the minus strand of CM066249.1, from coordinate 8,060,769 downwards.
CCAGCGCAATGAACAGCCTGAGCTGTGCCCCCCGCAGCTATTGCTCCTGAAAACAACACAGGGCCACTCCTCGCAGGTCGGAATGTGTGGCGCCCGCATGTAGGCTTCCAGACCGCTCACACAAAGAGGTACACCGCATAAACCTTCCAAGGATGAGGGTGTACCAGGTCCGTCCTGTCCTGTACTGTACACACACTTATATTTATATATAGAAAAATATTTTTTTTGTTAAGTTAAACATGCAAATCTCTTCACATAGTTTTGTCGCAGTTAATCATTACACGACTGGCGTACAGCAGGATCCGGTGCACGGCTTAATCACGAGACTGCATCTCGACTTCTCGACGCGATTCCGTCTCAAAGTGGAAGTCACTTTTCAACAACTCGAAAGTACAGCAGCCCGCCTCTCTGCGAGAGGTTGGGAGGGCGCGGGGGAAAAAAAGGGGGCTTATTTTTGGATTTTTAATAAGCTCTGCACACAGTGAGGCCCGTGCTGCTGCGCGCTGCGCCCCCGGGCGGGCCGGTATGGGACGAGCAGTAATTGAACGTTTTGCCTACGCGTCGCGCCGGCAGTACTGGCGAGTCGAGTCACGACGCCGGCCGGCCGGCTCGGCCTCACCGAAGGGGACGGACGCATTGACACAGCGGCAGCGCCGCTTAATGATGATTTTCAGCAGCAGTCTACCAACTATACTTGTTTCTGCTTGAGTAAATTGACACTTAGTCGAGTCTGAGCCCGGGTGGGGTGGGGTGGGGTGGGGCGGGGCGGGGTGGAGCATGACTGGAGCCACCCTCGGCACCGGGGCCCGCGCGCCCCGGCAGAGTTCGTTAATCCCCCGTTTTATTTCCAAAGCTGCTGACCGGCTGGTGTTGTACCAGCGCTGTGCCGCTCCCCGCCACGCCCCGCCACGCCCCCCGGGGCGGATATGCAAAGATTAAGCGCGCGCTTAAAAACACTGAGGCCGAGAGGCATCAGCAGCAGCAGCCCACAGGGGCGGGGCGGGGCGGGGTGTGGCGGGGGAGTTCCAAAGGATTTCCAATGGCAGGCCCATTATTGTGAGAGGTCGGGGGGGAAAGCGCACCGCGCACCGCCGCTGCTGCAAAAGGGAGGGCGGCAGAGGGGAGAATAACACACGAACAGTCAGGAGCAACATCACACGGGGGGGACCAAGTCGGCCATCTCAAAGAGGCTTTGTCAAGCATACAGCGCGTGACGCTGGCACGTCGGGAGGGGGGCAGGCTTTCCCGCTCCCGTACTGGTCGTCGGACAGGATAGTCAGTTGTAGGCGTGGCTTTCGCCCCCTTCCTTAATTTGAATTTTTCATTAACTTGCAGTTCTTTTCCTTTTTTCGCTCGTTTTTCCTTTCATCAAATTCCCCCAGTTTCTGCTCAACTTTGGCAGAGGCCTACTACCCCCTCCCTCACTCCAACCCACGCGCCGAGGCATACAAGCCGTGTGATTAGGCTGTGCGTCGTGCCGCCGCGCGCTGATCGCTTTTGTTAATGCAAGGGGCGTGGCGGGGTGGGGCGGAGCGGGGCGTGGTGGGGCGTGGCGGGGCGTGGTGAGGCGTGGCGTGGCGGGGCGTGGCCGCGGGCGCGTCGGCGCGTCACACCAGAGACTGCACTGCAGAACTTGGCGCGGCGTCACGGCCTCAACTGAACGACGAGCAGTTAGTAAAGCGGTTGGAGTTATATTCCATTCAATCTTGAGTGTCCCGCCTCCCGCCTCTGCAAGGGGAAACGAAACGGCCCCACTTACTATCGACGGGCGCGGAGCACACAGGCTGCCCGCCCCGGCTCGCCCGCGAGCATCCACAGCGCACCCTTACTCTCCCTTTCTTCATCTTATTTTTGCCCCCCTCCAAGGCCATGGAGGGCCGCAAGCAAGGAGTGTTGTTCGTCTTAAACATAAATTTCGCGAACACCGGAAAATGCTTTTTCTCTGTTTCTTCGATACACACAAGCAAGCACTTCGGCGCGGCGGGGCGCGGCGGGCGAGGAGCCAACAGAATTCGGCTGGGTAGCCGCCCGTCGTGTATCGCCAGAGGGAAAAGAAGAAGCTAGTCGCCCACGCACAAGCACGCGCACATGTGAGTGTGCGTGGCGCGCGAAATAACATCACGATGCGCACACGTACGCACTCACTCACGCGTAGGAAAACAAAAATTCACACACACACACACGAACCTGCAAGCGTGGAAACTGGAGGTGCGGCGCCTGCAGCGCAGAGGAGGTCCGGCGGCGGCGTGTTCCGCAGCGCGGCGCGGCGCCGGCGCCTCAAGCCACGCGGGCTGATGACATGACACACTGACACTCCTCACACACGCACACGCACACGCACACGCACACTTTAGTAATCCACAAGAGGGTATGTCCGGTCTCGTCCGCGGTGGGACGCGGTAGTCCGGCCGGCAGACGCGGGCGGGGCCAGGCGGGGCCAGGCGAGGCGCTCGGCGCGGGCCGCAGGCGGGCAGGGCCGGGCCGGGCCGGGGGGGAGGCTCACGGAGAGGGGAGCGCTGCGCGTCGCGTCGCGGCCGTGGTCGGGGCCCAACTGGCGGCGCAAGCGGTCCAGCCCGTCTAGTCCCGCCGGGGGTATAGGGTGGGGCCGAGGGCGTGGCAGCAAGCGGCGCGGCGTGGCGGGGCGGGGCGGGGCGGGGCGGGGCGGCCGGCGTGCTGCTACTCCTGTGTACTGGCTGTGTGCAATCGCCGCGCTCCTATCATGCGCGATAATTCGCGACAGGGAGTAAGTCGTAGTAGAGGCCTATCACACACACACTCACACGCACATACACGACACGCCACTCGACCGAAGCACACGACGGTAATAGCCGATTGAAACAATTAATTATTATCACGATCTCTGCGCAATGGAGCAGACTTTCCCTCACACGCGCCTGCCTATACCGAGACAGACGTGACCCTAAAGGTTTTACACATGCATAGGCACGCGGCAGCTCACTACAAGTGTTTTGGTGATGTGGCCGATTGTACTATCATAGGACGGTATCCTACCTTTGAGCTGCACGTTGCTGTCGTCGAGTCTCGGAAGTAGCTCGATGATGAAGGTGGGCGCTGTGATGTAACGGACGATCCCATCGCCGCTGCCAGTCTGCGAAAAAAAAATAAAAATAAAATAAAAATTGGAGGTTTGTATGTCCGAGCGGGTACGTCGTCTGCGTTGCAAAAAGTAAGAGCGCGCGGCATGGCGGGGTGGGGGGTGGAACTAGCAGTGTGATGGTACAACAAAGAAACACACATAAATGTAAGAAGCACGCGACCCTGCTCACGCCTCGCCCCACCTCGCCGCCCCGCGCGGCCCTTCCCCGCCCTTTCCTCGCTATCTCAAAGGGCATGGGAGCCGCTCATCCTTCGGAACAGGGCGGGGCGGGGCGGGGCGGGGCGTGCAAACTTGGGCGGCTCGGCTCAGCTCAGCGGCGAGGCCGAGGGCCGAGGCGAGGCCTCCGTGAGACGGGTGCGTGCCGGATTAGGGGCCGGCAGTGCGGTACGAGCAACTTGGCGGGGCGGGGCGGGGCGGGGCGGGGCGGGGCGGGGCGAGCTGCGTGAGGCGCACTGCGCCAAAACAACCATCGGCCCAACGGCAGGGGCATAAAACCACGAGTGGGAGCGGGAGGACGGGGTGGGTGACGTTTTGTTTGTACACACAGAGTCGTAATAAGAACACACAGGGCACAGCACGCCCGGCCCGCGGCATCAATAACCAGGGTTTCGCACGACAGCGGTTTACTGCGCCCAAGTTTCGCACAAGCCATCGTATGGCAAACCTTCTCCCCCACACCTACGCCTCGATAGTTGCCGAGCAGGCGCACAGCTGAGCCACGAGTTTGGCAACAGTGGGTGAGGTGAGGTGTTCCGGGCGGGGCCGGGCCGGCCGGGTCGGGCGGGGCGGGGCGGGGGCGGCAGACGGTCCGCTAACCCACTGCACCGCCACATCTACCAAGTTGAGGGGTTCGAGGCGGGCCGGCGTGGGGCGGGGCGGGGCGACCGCGGCGCCGCCGCCGGAGATCTCTGTACCTTCCTGCTCCTGCTCCTGCTCCTGCCAGACTGGAGGGTCACACGGCGGGACCGCGGGCTAACTAACCAACTCATTTGAATGGGATTTCGAAACGCTGCGGCAGCAAGCAGGCAGACAGGCAGGCAGGCAGGCAGGCGGCCCGCCCCACCCCGCCCCGTCCTGCGTGTGCAGCTCCGCTAACGAGTCACTCTGGTGTAACGGCCCTGCCCGGCCCGGCCCGGCCGCCCGTCAAGGCCGGCGGGGAGGGACAGGGTATAGGCCTCACCCTAGCGAGCGTGGCACCTCGTCCGCGGCGTAACTCGGCGGTGAGGAAGCAGGGGCGGAGGTGGGGGGGAGGGGCAGAAAATAAAGAGACGGAGGCAGAGAGAGATTAGATCGCGCTGGGGAAAGGAGAGAGCGAGAGACGATGCGCGTTACGTCCTTGGTGGACGCCGTCCCCCTGCCTCCACCACCACCTCCCCCTCCCCCGTGTCCCCGCGGCGTCCCTCGACGTGCCCGGCATGACGAGCCGGTTCAAGAAACGGAGGCTGCGCTTGGGCCGAGACCCCTCCCCTCCCAGCCTTAGACGCTCGGCTGCCCCGCCCCGCCCCGCCCGCCAGTCCCCATGGCCCCAGCGCAGTGGCTCCACAATACAGCCCCAGCCCGACACCTCACAAAACGGTCCACAATCGGCCGCGCCGGACCGGGCAGCTGGCTCAGCTAGCCTCACGACCTGCAGCCGGAGATTTTTATGGCGAATTCTCGACTGCTGCCCTGCTGCGCCCTGCCGCGCCCTGCGGCGCCCCTCCTGCTGCGGCAATCGCAAACCCATCCAGCCGATGATATATAGTGTGCGCCGGGGCGGCGGGGTATGTCCCGTCCCGGGTCTGCGCCGGACAATAGGGGGGGACGGCCAGGGGCCAGGCAGGCGCAGTGGCAGCGGCAAACAAAACACTCGTTATTAACTCGGCAAAGGGCCCAAGTCAACATACGCCTGGCCAACACAACGCGGCGGTGTTCTGCGAGATAAAGAAAAGCTTGGCGGCAGGGCGCCGCCGCTTGTCATGGGAGTATAGTACAGGTTCGAAACACCGCCCCTCTGCACTGTCAAATGCTTGCAAAGAAGAGGATCGTAGGGGAAACTATATTCTTTGCAAGCTGCAACAGAGTTTAGAAGCGAGCTGCTACAAAGGCGAGGGGCGCGGCGCGGAGCGCCTGTCATCGGCCGGGTAGGCAACACGCCGGACACCCGTGCGGTCGGGTGAGCATCGCCGCGCCTGCGAGTGGAGTGGGAGGGGTGGGAGACCAGCACCAGCGCCGTGGCGTGGGCGTGGGGCCGGGGGAGATGGACAGACTCACGTCACTCTCTGCACAAAAGGGGGGCGGGGGCGGAGCAGGGGGCCGGGGGCGGGGGTAAGAGAGGGAAGCAGACAGCGATACGACCGGGTACCTTGTAGCTGCCGCGCGCCTTTCAATTTCACTCCCCCAGGCCGTCATGCTCGCGTCCAACGTCAGCCTGGGCGGCACCGCCTCCTCCCCGAGCGGCGGGGCAGCGGGTCGTCGCGAGAAGTGGCGCAGCTACGCCGCGCGGCTACGGTTCCCAAAAGGCAATAACCCTACAGAGAGATATCTCCCTTTGAGACCGCGCAGGTAAAGCGGCGAGGTTAAGCTTAGTCAAAAGGCGTCGATTGGATTGGCGAAAGGGGTGGGAGGCGGGCGCGGTACCTGATACCTGAGGCGGAGCGCGCGGCGCGCCGCAGAGATGGGCGCCAAGTAGAACGGTGTGGCGGTCGGGCGGGATTACCCCGCCCGCGGAGAGTAGTGGTATAGGATGGCGGCCAACTGTAACGAAAGCCGGCTAGTGGCGTCAATATCGGGGCGGGGCGGGTCGTGGGTGTGGGGTGTGGGACCATGAAAGGATCGGTCGGGTGAGGCAAGGCGGGACGGGCCTTGTCGGTACTGTCGCGGGGCGGGTGGGGCGGGCGGGACGGGCGGGGCGGCGGCCCTGCGGGCCACATTCCGCCGCGCCGGCAAGCGGTGTCAAAGGCCCGCGTCGCTGGCATTCTGACGCGGTCAGCCGCCTCCCTCTTGTTCACGTCGCCTCTGACTAGACTAGCTGTCTCACTCCCTCCCTAACAAGCACCGCACAAGGCCTGTCGCCTTTCCAGTGTGAGGCAGGCCGACAGGGTGGATGGGGAGGTCGGGCGCGGTGGGACAGGGGCGACATCTGGAGGAGGAGGGGGGGGGGGGGTAAAGAGAAACACCAAGGAGAGGAGAGCATAGGGAGAGAGGGGGAGAGGGAGATTCCACTGAGTCGCAATTTTCGTCCAAGACATGAAGCGCGTGTCGTGGACGCGCGGGGCCGACGACGCAGAGGACTCGGCATGTGGCAGCATGCGCATCGCCCCCCACCCCCACCCCCGCCCCCTGCCCCGCAGCAGCCGCGCCTGCGTGGCCCTTTCCCGACCGCAGAGTTCCTTCTCACATCCCCGTTGGCCGCGAGCCGTTTTCATATTTGAAGGCGCGAGCGCGGTCGGCTCGTGTAGTATAGCAAAGAGAGGAGTAAAGACCAAGCGTTTTGTCTCGCGACTTCCTTTTACAGGCAACAGTACACGGCAGCGCGCACCAGCAGCAGGCCTTGGGGAATTCGTGCCGGGCGGGGCGGGGCGAGGCGCGGCGGGGAGGGGCAGGGCGGGGCGGGGCGCGGCGGGGCGAGGCGGGGCGGGGCGAAGCGCGGCGGGGCGGGGCAGGGCGGGGCGGGGCGGGGCGGGGCGAGGCGAGGCGAGGCGAGGCGAGGCGGGGCGAGGCGGGGCGGGGCGGGGCGGGGCGGCACGTGGTATGCATTCATTAGTACACTTCGTTCTCCCCCCGTTTCTTCTGTTCCACTCTGCCCGCTGCCCCTACCCCTGCCCCCGCCGCGCGCGCGCCTCCCCTCTCCTCTCGATTGCCTCCATTACATTTGAAGAACGCTATCGGACGTGAAGGCCGCGGGGCGGGCAGGGCCGTGGCGGGCCGGGGCCCTTCGGACCTCCCCGTCCCGCTTCCTCACCCCCACCCTAGGGAGCCTAGAGGGGGGAGAGGCGCCAGCGTCACGTGACAGAGCAGGACGGCGACCGGGGGCGCATGGGGTGGTCACCCTGCCCTACAACATGCGCGCGATCCCGTCCCGCTCCGCCCACAGGCGCCGGCGCCAGGGCCGGCCAAAGACGCCCCCGCAGAAACACATACTGTACTTCCCTATTCGGTTCGCGCTCTGCTGCAGGCCAACGAGTGCGTGGGGCAGGACGGCGACCGGGGGCTGGGGGGCCAGGCTCCCCGCACCCCGGCCGGCGCGGCGCGCACACCTCGCACAAAAACACGCTGCCTAGCCGGCGTGCACGTGGGACGTGGGGCGCGGCGCGGCGACCTCTTCAAGCGACGGGACGGACAAGCGCAGCACTTTTCCGCCGTCGTCCCCAAGGTGGCACCACCGGCAGACACCATTCAGCGGGGCACCTCGCTCGCCCAACAGCCGCAGAGAGAAAGAGGAGAGGAGGAGGAAGAGGAGGAAGAGGAGGAAGTGGAGAAGGAGGAGGAGGAGGAGGAGGAGGAGGGGAGGAGAGGGCGCTGGAGAGGCCGCCCGCCACAGCCTCCGCGGCCGCTGCGCCCCAGGAGGCAGAGGAGCGCTGCTTTACGGCCGATCAGACCGCAACAAATTGGGGTCAAGCGCAGTAAAGCTGCTAAGCTGCTTTCGGAACAAGGACGGCGGGTCGGTAGGCGAGTACCTCAGCAGACCAGAGTGGAAGGGCTGGGGGAGGGGGAGGCGCGGTCTTGTTCGCTTCTTCAATTTTTTTGAGCAGGGGTGAAATAACAAGCAAACCTCGGCGGCGTAATGACTCGCTATTGCAAAAGTGAAATGAAATACGGAATGGCAGTGCGGAGAGAGTGGGGGCGAGAGAGAGGGGGAAAGGGGGGGATGCAGGGGAGGGGAGGGGAGGGGAGGGGAAGGGGAGAGGGGACGGGGGGAGGGAGAGAGAGATAGAGAGCGGTAGGTGGGAAAGGAAAGGATGTCGGGGCCCACGAGAGAGAGAGATAAAATACTGTCTTTTGTTTCACGCTTATTCGACTTAGAGCGGACATAAATCAGCAAACGGGCACCCAATGCCGAGCAGCCACCGGCCCGGCTCCATTAGGGAGCGGAGCGGACAGAGGCGCGCCGGCACGGCAGGACTGTTCCCTGCTTTGCACTACCTTTTGGGTCATGGAACCCATATAGAGTTTCGTGATTTGTAAAAATTAAAAAAAAAAAAAAAAAAAAATGAATGTTGGAGAATTTAAAATATTTATGAAAAAGTATATGAAAGTCTTTTCTTTCCCTCTCCCCTGCCCTCAGCCTCCCACTATTTATCATTTTTGTCCTTTTACCAATGCACTAGTATCAATGGTAAGCCAAACATTAGTTCACTGAAAGTTTGATTTATAAAGACTTGCAAATGAATACTGTTAGTCACCAGTAATTTTAAACTAAACAAGACACTTACAAAGACTATGGACCTTTCCCTTTCAATAATAAGGTAAGAATTAGGCAAATCTATTTTGAAATATTTTTTAAAGAGAAATTCACTCTTCTAAATGTTGAGCACCCTTTTTTTTTATCATTCAAAATAAAAGCCAAAACAGATTACGGCCTAGCACATAAGACAGCTCGACAAGATACTGTAGAACTGGAAGACACAGCAAATGTTCGGAGCAACATGCTACTTAGTTTATCGGAATAATATCACAAATGTCTTCCTTTCCTTTTAGGTCCAAGGATTGTAATATTTTAATACTTACACCACACTGTGATGTATCATCTTTAGTAGAATCTGACTCCAACTGTTTGTTGTATTTATTATTTATAGAAACATAACAAATGAAACAAATAGAAACATAACAAATGCTCATTATCTTATGTCTCAAGAGCACGCACTTCCACTAGTCTAATATCGCATCAATACCAGGTTACGGAATGTGTTTGGCTGGTAACTTAGGGCGGCTCAAATAAGAAATAACAACAATTGGAAACCAAGTAAGCTTAAAAAAAAAAAGTTAAACCACAAACAAATGAATCAATTCACATATCGTAACTCTCACTTTTCAGACAAATGGGTAATGTGATTTTAATACTCAAACCCAAACAGTATCATAGAGTCATTGTAAACTACATTATTTGAGGTATTAGCTAGGTTATGTCACTCACCAAAAGAAGAAGTCCACAGAAGTTGAATCAACACTGATTGTCGTTTCAATAATTCTTGACGTTCATTTCACAAATCCAACACAATCAAAGGAATTTTGTGATTAACTTGAGGCACTTAACCTCCCTTCCCCAACCCACAGACGTAAACATTCAACAAATCACTCCTTCCACACACTTCCCCACAATCACGACACTTGAAACTTCGTGAATCATCGTACGCCACTCTAAAAACAATTTTAGATCGCATAATTTGTCCAACAAACAGTTTATTTTTTAAAAACAATTAATTTCGATATTGTTAACCGCCGAGGTTGCGCTCCAAAACCCCTCAACTGCTGGGAAGTCCTTTCCTCCTTTGGTTGCCAACCTTCCAGAAATGAAACGCCAAGCTCGCACCGCCCAATATCGATTTGTATTAGCATCGCTACTATCCTAGTACAAATTCTAAAACTATAATAGGGTAAAAGTACAAATTGAGTACACATTTTTTATGCATAGTACACAAATTTTGATCGGAACTGTGCGGTGCGCGGTGCGAGCTTGACGGAGCTCCGGTACAGCGAATCCTTCACCCGCAGCCGAGACGCTCAGTCATGCATTACGCGGTTTGACGACAGAAAGCGCAGCGTGATAGTGCGCCCCGCGCCCTAACTGAAACTCGACGCGAGTTGCCCTTCCGCCCCACCAGCCTTAGCATACGGAGGGTCGGAGGGGTGGAGCCCCATGCCACTCCGTGTTTTTCGCCTGGCGCGGCAAACTTAATTCAAACAGTGTGAGGCTTAGGCTAAGCCGCACGGCTCGGCAGCTCTGTAATAGGATGCGCCAGTGTTGAAACGTCTCATCCCGGGCCGCTGCCGGAGCACACCTAAGCGACGCAGTGGGGCGGGGGGCGGTGGAGCGTAAGGGACTTCTCCACAAACATTCGCCGCAAACCACAGACGCGCCTAATAGTGCACTGAGGAAAAAACACCTTACCTCTATATGCATAGCGAACTTTTGGAGCTTCGTAGCAAACAACTTTGCCCAAACGCGAACAAAGAGAGGGGGGGGGGGGGCAGCTTCGATTAAAGAGATTTGCACCTGAACCCCAACCCCACTTTAGCGCTTGTTGGATCTGTCAAGTTAAGTAAAGGAGCAAAAATCAGAGAAAGCAAACAGCCGTGGGGCCAAGGAGGCAGTGCGGGGTGAAATACGCGTGTGGAGGAATGGGGCGCGGGGGGTGGCGCAGGAAGTACGAGGGAGCGAGATGGGCGGCGCGCGAGCTTTGAATCGCAATCGTAATTTTTCCGACAATATACGACTGATCATTCAACAATGATTTCCCGAAATGATGTTTGCGACCTGAATATTAATACGGACGCCCCCCACCCTCGGGGTGGGCGTGGACGTGGGGCTCAAACCTACGCGCTAATCCGCGAGGCTTTTTGCCAGTAAAAGCGGGTGGGGCGGGGCTTGCTAGCACGGTTGAGCCTGACCGAAAGACGAGACAGAGCAGAGCCCCGCACGCCTCTCATTTGGGGGGAAAGAAACAGGCTAGCATAGGCTAGCACCTGTTTTCAGGGCAGCCCCTTAACGAGAAAGTTAGAGGGCGACAAACTAGCGAACCACACACCTCAAGGAAGGTCAGCCTGGCCCGGCCCGGCCCGGGCGCTCAGAAGGGGTCGGCGCGCCGCCGATCAGAGAGGGAGACAGGAACCGTAATGGGAGCCTATCCTCTCTCCTCCTCTGTTGCACGAAATAATGGTGTTTTTTTTTCATCCACATGACGCAGAGGGTTATCTGCAACGTGAACTGCATTCGACCCGACCCGACAGCGGAAAGGGGATTGCATTACGGCTGCCACCCTGGCCGCCCTGCCCCCGTCCCCCGGGCCAACTGACATCCGTCCCGCCCCATAGGACCTGGAAACAGGATCCCCACACAGGGTCGGGATCCTGTACACACAGGACACCGCGCGGCGCCCCCCCCCCCCCCTGCAGCACCCCAGGCGCGTAGCCCCTCCCGCCCACATGGCCCCCACAACAGGATCCCCAGCAGGACCTTCGCGCCAGGCTCAGCGGTCCAGCCCGACCCCGCCCTCACCCCGTCCGGCTCCAATGCGGCTATTGGCTGTTGGTCGCCATTCAGCCGATTAAGCTCCCGACCACACAGCTGTGTGGCGCGGCGCAGGGACGGGGGAAGGGGTGGAAGGCAGGCAAACCCGCGAGACGAAATCCTCCTCTTGCAACTTTCATCTGAGCAGGCCGGGCCAGCAGGCCGGGCCAGCAGGACGGGGTGGGCCAGCCCTGCGGGCCTAAGGGGTCGCGCCGCAGAGCGCCGGCGGAAGGACGCGGCAAGGTGTCGGCCGTGGCCGTGCACTTTAGGCTCCGTCCTCGCCGCGGGGCGGGGCGGGGCGGGGCCGAGAGCGGCGCGGCAGGGCTGTCCAGGCCAGGGGCCTTTGCACAGGACAGGCCGCGGCCGGGCCGGGCCGGGGCGCTACTGCTGAGAGTCGGCCCGTGCCCGGCCGGCCGGCGCGGCGGCACGGCCAGGCTCTACGAATTATGGGCGAAGTTGGCCCAGGAAGGAACCGGCGAAGATGGGGAAACTTGGCGTCGTGGGATGGACTGGATACGGTAGCGGGGCGGGGTAGGGCGGGGCCGCGCTGCTCGACGCGAAAACGACAGCGCAGGCTGCTAAACGGTCTGAGGGTGGGAGGGGTTGCCCGCCGAACTCGCCACCTGCCGCAACACCTCGCCACGCCACGCCACGCCCGCGCGCAAACGAGAATCAACAGCCCGCACACGCCAACGCCGAGAGAAAAGGCTGTCCAAGAGAAACGTTCACAGCATTTACCGCATCGCACGACCCGGAGCGCCGCAGAAGCTGGGGATATTGGGAAGGGAATAATATATCGGTCAGCAGGGCGTAGGTCGTTTGTGGCCAGGCAAGCTTAAGTCGAGTCAGACAGACAGACATGCCTAGCGTCGCGACGCCCTGGAGGGCCACCGCCGCAGCGGCCGCGGCGCGGCCCTGGCGGCCCTATGAGGCCAGCGCCTTGGCCTTGGTGTGGCCGGCGCGGTGCCGCTCGTACGTCACGCGCCCTCAAATGGAAGCTGTCTTGCGGTGAGTAGTGGTGGGACTGGGCCGGGTCCCTTCCTTCTCCTGTTCTCCTCCCCTCTCCGGCCCGGCTGACAGATGTGGCGCGGCGCGGCGCCGCCACCGCCTGCCCCGTGTCACCCTCCCGCGCCTCGCGCCCCGCGACGATGGTATGAAAGCTCCCAGAGGAGTTACCCTGCTGGGTACCGGCCGCGCATACCCCCGCGGCCCGGCCCGGCCCGGCCCGGGCTGTAGGCGTTTATAGGGGAGCTTTGGTTTGGTGTGGGGTGGGGGAGGGGAAGGGCGTTGCAATCTCCCTAATGCAACAGCAAAACAGCGACAGGGCGGGTGGTACAAGGGAGGACGGGGCGGAGGGGAGAAGAGGAGGAAGTGGCGGCGATATTACTGCAGTATCACGCCACAGAGCGCCTCAATCAACAAAAAACAGAGGCGTGGATGAAGGGAAGATAAAAAGCAAGAGGCGATTGCGAGGATGGAGAGTAGAGGGAGAGCGAGGGTGTGGGACAGGAAACGTGAGGACCGGATATCATTTGTTTTCGAATAACGTGCCGGATTCCGCCAGTCGAGATGTCAGGAATTCTCGCGAGGGTGAAGAGGCATAGAGGAGAGAGAAGAGGACTGCGAGGAGAGACGCGCGACGCTGCGCGTTCTAGTGTGGGTAAAGGGGACCCCTGGGTTATAAGTGCCAATTTTGAAGCGAGGGCGAACCACGCAGATTTGAAATCCGCGCGAATCTTGAACGGCGGCGTAAAGCATGAGGGGGAGTGGAGTGGAGCGGCGCGTCGTTCATCCGAGCTGTCCTCCCTGATCCGGCGCGGGCCTCGTGACAGAGTATGGGGATGAGGGGCGTGGCGCGCTGGCGCGCGGCGCGGCCGCGGCGGCTCAGCCCCAGCAGGGTCCAGGGGCCCAGCCCAGCCTCCGTCCCCGTCACACCGCAGCCCCGCGCCCATCTTTCCGCCGCAGAATTAAAGCGCGCCAGGCCCGGACGGCTTTCTTCCCCCGGAGAGTGGAAAGGACACTGCTTTTCACCCCCGCACGACTTCCGCCACCTTTTCCTCCCGGCGGCCGGGCAAAGAGAAGTTGAAAATCTTATTTCGAGATTCCGGCCAGGAGAAAGGCAGGGGAAGTGCTAGAGAAGAGGGGGTTGATGGGGGGAGGGGGGTTAAGTCTGTTATAGGTAGGTCTGACCTGTTGACGAAGAGCAGGGGCGTAGGAAACGAGCAATTGGCGAGAAGAGAGAGAAGGTGAAAAAGGGTATAAAAGTTACATCGCGAGTACAGCCCTACCAGCATTTCTTATAGGGCTCACCATGCCATGATACAGGGGAGTTAACATGGCCTTATTTCGACTTCAGACACAAGTAAACAAGGAAACAAAACGCCAGGAAGGTCCTCTTTTCTAAGCTTCGACAGCATTGTACGACGCGCATTTACGACCCCGTGGGGCGGGCGCGGGCGGCGGGGCGGGGTTGGGCGGGGGCAGAGGCGGGGGAGGGCCGGGAGGGCCGTGACGGCGCGGCCAACTGGAAGGATCGAACCGACCGCCATCGGCGATCAGAGGTATTGCTTCCCGACACGAAGGAGCGGGGCACCGACGTCGTTGAGGAGGACCATCGGGGCCCTTGTACAAACTACGGCCGATGCATGGCCGAACACGTGGCCCACGATCTTTGAACCCCCGCCCCCGCCCCCACCGTGGCCGCGCCGCCTCCGCCCGCCGCTCCCGCCCTGGCGCCACGTCGTCGCCGACGTGCTGCTGCTCGGCCCGCGACCCTGTTGATACACTATCCCTTGCTAATTGCAGTGCCAATCCACAAGTTTTCGCTCCGCCCCGCCGCCCCTCCGGGCCCGGCCGCTCCTCTGTGGCGGGGCGTGGGGCGGCGCGGCGGCTCGAGGCGGCTGTGCTCGGCTATGAGAGGAGGGCACCCGGGAGAAGAAGCGCCTAGCGCCAGGACCCCCGCTTTCGTACCTGGGAAACCAATAGGCTTGCAAAGTTATTATTTCTCGAAAACATTAACTCGGGAATCCAACGAGCTAAACGCCATCCTCGAGAAATAAAACCTTTCGAAGCCTATTGGTTTCCCTGGTAGGAGCGCGGGGTCCTGGGGCTGTAGAGCTTCTCCTCCCGGGAGCCATCCTCTCATGGCACGGCTCGGCACTCCACCCCCGGGGGCGCCATTAGGCAAGGCATCCCCCGCTGTTCAGTGGATCGCCTCGCCTCGCTCCCCTCTCCCCCCTCTCCTTCCCACTGTCCTCATTTCCCCCGCACCTCGTCTAGAATAAGCGCCACTTCCAGACAGCGCCATCTTTTTTCTCTAAAAGTCGTTTGACACTCGCGACGCAAAAAAGGCCAACGCCACGGTGGTCGCATCGCCTCGCCGAGTGCAGTGGTCTGTCCCGCCGGCACCTCTTTCCCCTACCATTCCAGCTCCCCACTCGCCCGCAGCGCAAATCCCTCCCCGCCCCGCGACACGCGCGGCTGCGTCCGCTGCGTCCTCTCCGCTCCGCGCTCAACGGCGTTCGTGCCGACCCCACCCCGCCCCGCCCCGCCCCGCCCCGCCCCGCCGAGAGGACGCGGCCGGCCCGGGAAGGCCAGGCACGGGGCCCGGACCCTGCCTGCCAGCGGGAGAGGCCAGGAGTGATCAACTCATAAATCACCAAAAGTGCCCGGGTCTTCTGCTCTTCTCGCCTTAAATCAGGCAAAAAAGAGAAGGTACAGGACGACGAACGGGAAGAAAATGAGGAAACAAAGAAAATGTCATTAGCGCCCCGTCCAGGTAAGGTGCCTGGGCGCAGAGGGGCGCGGGCGGGCGCAGGACACTGAGTCATTTACAGCAATCCATTAGGCCTCCTCAAGCCCCGCCCGGTACGCTCCGGCCATGAGAAACTTTTCGCCAGCTTTCGACATGTTGCTGCCTAGGCTTCAAAAACGCCCGAAATGGGTATCTTGCGAGATATCTGGTGTGAACAAATTTTCCAGACGACACTTTAAAAAAATCAACCCGAAGCCAGAAAGCTTCAGAGAAAAAAAATTGAAGTATGTGGGAATTGAACTCCGGTCCTGCGGTCGACAGTCCCGTGCGTTACAGAGCCACATGGTGCGGAGTGCATCCGTCGTCAACCTGTCTGCGCTGTTCCAATATGCTTGGACCGGGCCGGACAGAACCCGCTCGACGGGTAGTCCCTTTATAGGTGTTTCTGTTTTGAATGCCGAGTGTCACGGCTGTCGCCTGAACAACGATCAATTTCGTTGAAGCCATGTTTAGTCCGCGTACGTGCGAAGAAAAAGTGACAGCTATTTGGGTTAATTTATGTATGTGTTCCGTGGCGGGGCGGGGCTCCTACTACCTCCGCTCCAACCGCGTGTCGCCCCGCCTCATCCCCTAAATAAGTCTCGCCCCGAGCACTTTGGCGCCGCGCCACGCCACGCCACGCACCCAGCTGGGCCGACACACCTGCGGGGGCGGGGCGGGGCGGGGCAGGGTGTTCTCCTCCCGCTCCGCTCCGGGGCAAAGCACCTGTCGCAGGGTTTATGTTTCCGCTACGGCAAGCTCAATCTCACCCGCCAGTTCTGTTGAGCGCGCACCGCGCCCGCCGCAGCCCAGCCCTACCCTGGCCTACCCACCTCTGCCGCGCAACTTGAAATAGAACCGATATCAACTGTTGACTGCTCCGTTCTGCTCCGCTCCCTCCGCGTCCCGCCCCGCCCCGCCCGCCTACACCTCCCTCCCCATCCCTTTCGCTCTTTTTGCCGGAGTGTGTTTACTCGGCACGGCGGCGCCCCGCCCCGCGCCCGCTCACCGGCGCCATCAAGAGCCTCGCGGTCGTGCGACGACCCGCCTGCCAGCTCCAGCAGCGCCGAGGGGCACGAGAGCTGCAGAGGGTGGCTGTCACGGCTCTGGGGAGGGGCGGGGGTGGGGGTGCGTGCGTGTGTGCTGCTGCTGGCGATAATCGCAGGCGGCAGGCAGGCGTCACTCAGCTGCGATCGCTGCTTCCTACTCCTCCTCCTCCTCCTCCTCCTCCTCCTCCTCCTCCTCCTCCTCCTCCTCCTCCTCCTCCTCCTTCTAGCCCCCCCTCCCGTCAGCGTCGCGGCGCGTTGGTTTGACAAACGAGAGCAGACGCCTACGCCCGCCGCCCCGCCCGCGGTACAGGTCGTGCCCCCGGGCCGGTCGCTCGCTTGTTAGCAGATGATATTTTTATACACTCTCCCCTCCAGAGGGATCGGTCCTGGCGAGGCGATCTGCATCTCATACTAGCCAGGCAAGCCTTCGGCTTGAATGCTGAGCTCAATCCCGCGTTAAGAACAATATATTTGTAAGATCGGCGTGCTCTGCAAGTGAAAGGGTGGCGCGAAAACATGGAAAATTTTTGCGACAGTAAACCTCCCGAAGGAGGTTGCGGTTCCCGCCAGGCACAGGGCTTTTACCCCCCGTGGCAGCCAGCTACTTCGGTGTTCTTATGGGAACCGGTGCTTTTCTGACTGCGATCCTGTCGCGCAATTCGACAGATTTGATCCCCGTACTGCCAGATTTAGTCGTACGGTGGTTAACCGAACTGCCCTGTCCCCAGAGCATGGAATAGCTATTTTTGGAGCCAGATTCTAGGACTTATGACCCCACGACCGACCACCAGTCGTGGGCATGGGACGGAACTTCCTGGCAACCCGCTGTCGCTACCAGTGAAGAACCTACCTGGGTTTGAACCAGGCCCCATGTGCCGAGTCTCACAGACACCCCACGGCTTTCGCGGCACCACTAGACCACTAGACCGTCGGCTATTCCACGAGGGAGCTCGGTTGAAATGGGGGGCTTGAATTCCACTCTCCAAATTGTTGTCCTCAGAAAAATTAAATGTTTTGGTAAGATTCGAACCTCCGTCCTACGACTCTCCGCGCGGACACTATGCCGGCACGGCTACGACGCCACGATAGCAGAGGGGGGACCACTAGGAGTCATTCTGCGCGAGAAGCCACAGTCGCCGAAGAAACGAACCCGGTGTTATGAGTGCGCCTGCTCTCCGGTCACTGCTGGGTCGGCCGCGTAGCGTCATTGGCATCGACGCTGCTCATAGCACTAGGTGGACAGTGGTTCAAGAACCGCGTAATTTTTTTTAATTTTTTTTCTTTGGACCAATTGCTCTTTTCAGCTATGCCGTCGTTGTGTCTTGGCCAACTGCAAAAATGCACAGCGACTGACTAAAAAACACTAAGCAAATGTGACCGGCATTCGAACCACTGCCCACCTGGTACTATGAGAAGTGTCGATACCATGGTTTTAGAATACTGTACTATAGAAACAGCGGATTTTTGTTTTCAGAGAAGCGAAGTTTGTCGTGCAGGTTTTTTTCAGACGTGTTTTCTTCCCGCTCATTTCTGATTCAATTTCGGGACCAGCGAGGAGCAGGTGACATTTGTGAGCAGGTGGGGGAAGCGGGAGGAGGTTTGAGACGGCGCGTGCACGCGAGGAATGCCGTTCTACACGGGGCGGGGGGGCGGGGTGGCGCAGAGGCAGCGGTCTCATCGCTCCGGGCTGGGCGGGCGGGTGTGTAGCTTTGGGATGGGGCGTGAAGCAGGCCATGGGAGGGAGGAATGGAAAATTGATGGTAGAGCTGCTGGTCCGGGGGGCGGGAGCTGGGGCGGGGGGGCAGAGAGGCTCCCTTCGCGACGATGCATGTTTCCCCACCACGCGATCCGCTGAGAGGGAAATCAACTCCCCTCGCCCCCCCTCCGCTCCCTCTCGCATTCCCCCCCTCCCCCCTTTTCGCGCCACTCTGCTCTGCGCCTCGCTTTCCGACCCGCGCCGCCGCAACTCGCAGTGAAAAATAACAAACTCGTGTTTGGTTGTGGTAATTTACCTCATTATGCAGCCGACGTGTCCCCGTCTGATCTACATCAAGGGGATGGGGAGCCTCAGAGCACAGCGTCCTCGCTGCCACCACCTCCCCTCCCTCCCCCCTCACTCCGTTTTGTTTTCTAAAGATATGCGACCCGCGGGCGTAGAGTGTCCATGAGGTGACCCCGGCAAGGCCAATACAACGCGAGGCGTTACGAAATACGTAACAGTCGGCAAAAAGCGCCCGCGCAACGCCGGGGCGAGGCGAGGCGAACTCGAACTCGCGTCCCGTCTCTACACCGCTTTCTCTCCCTCCCCCAGCTTCAGCATTCCTCTCGCCCGCCCTACTCGTACTCGCCGGAAAACCCTTCTTGGTGTTTCATATGGAACCCAGCAAACTCTTCGGCGCATCCGGCTCGACGGGGTCGCGCGGGGCGTGTGCGACTGGCGATGTCCCCACCCCACCCCTTCCGTCCCGCGCCCGGTCTTTGCTCCTTATCTCCCAGCATCTCCACCACGCGTTCGCTGCGCTTTCCCACATATTTCTGCGGGTGATTCCGCGTCCTCCTAAACCCTGATTTACGACAGCCTCTCTCTCCTCTCTTTCTGCTTCACCTCCTTCTACCCCTTTCCTCTTTCTCCCGCGCGCGAAAGAGGTTTCGTGCAGTAGGGAGGGGAAGGGGGCAGGGAGCAGTTCAGACGGTCAGTGTACCCATCGCGACCCCGCGCGACCCCCGGCCCGGCCCGCCCCGCCGCCACGTGGTCAGACCCGCCCGACCCTTGCCGGGCGAACGCTCCCCCGAGTGCACCTTGCTTGCGTAGGGCGGCGTTGTAGTAGTGCTGGGGGAGGAGGGGGGGGGGGGCGATTGCAGAACGGCCACTACGCGACTTCCTTCCTCTGTGATTGCATTAGGAAGCATATCCTAAGCAGGTCCTCGACCCTTGCCTGCCTCCGCCGCGCCCCGCCCCACCACGCCCCGCCCCACCACGCCCCAATACCACTTTAGGATGAGGATGATGATTAATCCAACAGCTAGTTCCCGGTGGTCTGCCCGGACCTGCCCGGTCGCGCTCACGGGATACCAGCACGCCCCGCGCCGCGCCGCCTACCGCAGCCCTGCTCGCAGGAGCGGGGCGGGGCGGGGCGGCGCAGGACGGGGACGTGCCGGGAGCCTAGCCGGAGCCCCGCCGCGGGCGAGGCAAATAGACCTGCATTAGTTATCGACGTCGCGGATGTGTCGACCCGAGGAGGCTTAGCCGACCCCGATCCTAGCCCCTACCCCTTGCCCCCCGGGCCCGGGCTCCGCCCTACTTCCAGCCAGCGACTGTTTCTCACAGCAGCTCGCCTCGCCTCGCCTCACCGCAATAACGTGATTACTTAACCCACCCAGCCCGTCTAGCTTAACGGCGGTGTATTCTCGTCATGAGCTTTCCAAGGCCGGAGAACCTCGTCCGCGCATCCTTCTCTTTTTATTAGTGACGGCGAAAAGGAGCTCAGATAATAAGAAAGTTTAAACAATCTTGTCTATTTTTCCCCCTCTCCCTCGTCCGTTAGGGAACGCCGTTTTAGTGACTGCTTTGTTCGCACACTCGCCTAATATTGCCGGCTGTGAGCAGTGCGCTCTCTTACCGAACTCCACTCAAAGTTTTCTTAATTTCTCCCGAGGAAAGTTACAAATACTCTCCTTTCCTTTCCCCCTTCATTATTGCATGTGATGACGGGGTGCCGACGCGGCGGGGCCCGGGCCGTGGCGGGGCTAGGGCCGGAGCGGCGCTCAGCCACCCAGAGCATGGAAGGTGGACGGAAACTTTTTTTATTCGACCTTACTGATCAAGTTTTCGCGGCTCCTTTACGCGCCTGAAGGTCAGAGGAGGGGGAGGAGGAGGGAGAGGAGGAGGGGAGGGGGGCAAAGCTGGGGAGGCCGCGGGATTTAGAGCTGGAGACTGAGACTGCCTTCGATCATCAATTTCGCGATGTAAAAACTCTCGGCACAGTATGTATCCCTCGCTGCTCAAGACGCTACAGTATCCGGAAAATGACCTACTTTGGCGATGCTCCGCGCGTTGAGCAAGTTCAGGGGTTGGGGCTACGCGCCGGTCCAGCTAGGTTGTCCGACCTATCTTTGTCCGACCGATAGCCGCAATAACTGCAATGTTTAACATTGAAGATCGTCGAGGTAAAACACTTACCAGCACAGTCCCCCGGAGACGTTCATTCGGTCAACGATCCACAAAATGGCAGCTGACATAGGTTACCAGCGGCAGGTCCATCTTATTGGCGATCTTGACATCACACTCACAGTCCCGATTTATGACTTTTGCCGAAGGATAGTCTAATCTGACACTACTTGAATATCTTATGTTCACGCCGATATTTTGCACAGATGCTAAAAGTTTTGTTCAAACCGCGAAAAGGAATAAAAACGCCGTACCGAACGAGACAAGGCGACACTGAGCGCTGTTATCATTTCAAACTGTCCATGCAACGGTTACTGCAGAGCTGCCAACTTCAATCCAACCCAACCACAACCACACTCGTTGCTGATGCATTAAAAATTTCGGATTTGAGCGGATGTGCTTCCTGTTATTTTGGCAATGAAAGCAGCGTGACGTGACGAAAAAGATACTTTTTCGTGAATTATTATTGTATAATTTTTGACGAGTTTTGCAGATCTGGAAGCTGTTACTTAGCCTGGTCGGGTGAGGATCGTCAGGGCAGGGGGGCGGGGGGGGGAGTCTCTTGATCCATAACAAGAATAAAGAGGATCGTCCACTTATAAATCCTACAAAACAGTCATGCTCTATTCTCGTATCTTATTTTTGCTGTTTTCATTATTTAAAATGCCTCCAATTTTTTTTTTTTTATTATTTTTAAAGAATTGAGTGCCGGGACGAGCGGAAGTGCTGCGAGCGGTGAATTTCTCATATCTGGCTGTCCATGTAGCCTCGCGTCGTTCTCAATTTCAACCTCACTTCTGCACTATTCTCTTTCACCCCCACCCCCCACCCTCGAGTCCAGTCTCTCACGTTTCTGTGTGATGCACATGTGGTGAACCTACTGTTGTTTTTCAACAAAATAACTCGAAATGTCGTTACCGGAGAAAGTGCTGATGCGGAAGATTAAGAAAAGAGAGAAAAGGAAGCAAGAGTTGAACGAGCAAGAACCCGAAAAGAAGAAAGCCAAACCAACTGCCCCCGAAAATGGGCACGATGACACGGAAGCATGTAAGTACAGGTTAACTTTATAGTAGTCTCATTTCACATAACGAACTTCTTTAATTGTTGTGAGTTTAGAATATAAACACTCACCATTCTACCGAGGTTACGTGCCTAATTTCGGTTTTCTTCGCAGTGCCTGGATCTAGTTGTGCTCTCCAAGTATCAAGTGACAATTCATTTTCTTCCCTGGAAGGACATGTCTGTGAACAAACATTGAAAGGTATTTCCGACATGGGCTTCACAAATATGACAGAAATCCAGGCTCGTTCCATCCCTGCTTTGCTAGAAGGAAGAGACCTTGTTGGCGCAGCTCGCACGGGCTCAGGAAAGACCTTAGCTTTCCTCATCCCGGCAGTAGAACTTATATTTAAACTTAAATTCATGCCTAGGAACGGTAAGTGTCTTTAGAATGCTCTTATAATACTTTTTCGAATTATTTTGTCTGTCTACCATAATTTCATTTTGCCTCAGGAACTGGCTGCATAATCATTTCACCCACACGTGAGTTGTCTATGCAAACCTTTGGAGTATTGAAAGAGCTTATGAAGTATCACAATCACACTTATGGCTTAATCATGGGAGGAGCAAACAGACAAACAGAAGCACAAAAATTATCAAAAGGTTTGTTGAGCTTAGTTACTTTCATATGGATTTTAGTTTTGGCATTCATTAATTTAATTGCTATTTTGCAGGAGTTAATATAATTGTTGCTACCCCTGGTCGACTTTTGGATCACCTTCAAAATACACCAGATTTCCTTTACAAAAATCTGCAATGTTTAGTCATAGATGAAGCTGATCGAATTTTAGATATTGGTTTTGAAGAAGAACTTAAAAAGATTGTGTCACTTTTGCCACGTATGTTATTTTACATCCTGCATGGTATTTCTATTTATGTTGAAATAATAACCTTAACTCTATTCCATATCCCAGAGAGAAGACAAACCATGATGTTCAGTGCCACATCCACTGAAAAAACTGAAGCCTTGAAAAAGTTGGCATTGAAGAAAGAACCTGTGTATGTTGGTGTGGATGATTCAAAAGAAAATGCTACTGTGGACGGGCTTGAGCAAGGTTTGTCTATTATCACTATCTATTCTTTCCCTAGAAATGTTGTGGGCATTAAAAGTTCAATATGACCTTTATTTTAATTTTTTTGTTACTATTATCATTATTTCAGGTTACGTAGTGTGTCCATCAGAAAATCGATTCTTACTACTATTTACTTTCCTCAAAAAGAACAGAAAGAAGAAAGTCATGGTTTTCTTCAGCTCTTGTATGTCTGTAAAATTCCATCAAGAACTTCTGAATTATATTGACCTACCTGTCCTTGCTATTCATGTAAGTTTTTTACCACTGTTTTAGAATCAGTTAAGTTTTTTATCAGTTTAACAATCTTTGCTATTTTTCAGGGAAAACAAAAGCAAGCAAAACGAACCACAACATTTTTCCAATTTTGCAATGCAGAGACTGGTATACTGCTCTGTACTGATGTTGCTGCTCGAGGTTTAGATATTCCTGCAGTAGATTGGATTGTTCAGTTTGACCCCCCAGATGATCCTAAGGTAATGCAAGTTAGCCCCATAGAATGAAATATGAACTGCGATCTGTTATGGTCACTTAAATACTATTTTCACTTTGATTAGGAATACATTCACAGAGTTGGCAGAACAGCTAGAGGAGAAGGTAGCTCTGGCCATGCTCTTCTTATTCTGCGACCAGAGGAGTTAGGTTTCTTAAGATACCTGAAACAGGCTAAAGTGCCACTAAATGAATTTGAGTTTTCCTGGAGCAAGGTGGCAGATATTCAGTTGCAAGTGAGTCTAATACAAATCTGGCTGTTATATTTTCAGTATTCTTTCTTTGTTTGTTAAAACATGTGTCTGTTCCAGCTTGAGAAACTGATGACAAAGAACTATTTTCTTCATTTATCTGCTAAGGAAGCATACAAATCCTACGTACGGGCATACGACTCTCATCAGCTCAAGAACATTTTTGATGTTGAAACATTAGATTTAGCCAAAGTAGCTAAATCATTTGGATTTACTGTTCCCCCAGCAGTTGATCTGAAAGTTAACAGCCAGAATAGTAACAGACCCCGGAAACGCCTTGGTGGTGGTGGCTATGGTTATTTTAAAGAGATGAACAAAGACTCTAAATCAAAATCATTTTACAAGCCTGTCAATAGACAACAGAAGGGTCAGAAAAAATGGTGACAGATTCAACCAATTTAAGGTTGGTTAGTTACGTCTAAATTAAACAACCTTAATATTGTATAAATTTTATTATAAAATAATTACAAAAATAAATTGAATATTTATTAATACTGGTACAGTCTTTTCTCTGGACGGATATTCTAAAATTCTTTCCAATTAAGTAACAAGGCAAATAAATAGAATAAATAATATGAGCACATAAAACCTTTCATAGCCATAGCTCAAGAGAATACTGAACAAAAATGTGTATGTTGCCAAATGCCCAATATTCAGTACCCTTGCTAAGCACCATTATTGGCAAACTTTTAAGTTCTGAAAAGCAGTGTGTTATGTTTAAAATAAACAAACACCCTACACAACTCAGTCTTTTAAACTACGTCTGATCACCATCCGCTTTTAAAATTCCCAAGAATCCATCCACTTTAAACTGTGCATTGTACTGTTAGGATCATTCGCAAGTGGTCCAGCCATTCCATATGCTAAAGGTGAGAATAAAACAAAACTGAAAAGAGAATAAACTGATGAGGATACTTTCACACATGTGCAAATAAAAAGAAAAATTGGGTCTATAATTCCTTCATACCTGTACATTGTAGTTGCTAAAATTGTACCCACCGACCAGTGGTAAACAAGTGACTTGAATTTGTCAGGTATATATAAAAGCACAGCATCCAATATGTAGGTCAACACAATGCCTGAAAATTTTGAGAGAAATAATTGGAGTAGTCCAAATGGCTTTACAAACAACTGGAATGCAGTGCATTTTTGGCTGAGGGCATTTTTTAAAATTTTAGTGTAAATGTAATTTTTTCATAAACCAGTAATAAATAAATTATTTTCTTTGAACGTCTTTTATGTTGTGTTTCACGTACTTTTTGGGCCTGAAACTTGGCTTTCCTGTATTGTATAGTATATTACTAGTATCTTTTAGTATAGTTTGCACTCAGCCAAATATAATTGAGTATATATATATATATGTATCATCTACGTATTTTCCAACCTGTGATCATTGAGCTGAACAGAAGAGCAGGGAAGTAGTGGTGAAAATAAAGAACTCTACCCATGAACCAAAATGGAACATAGTGTAAAAACCATCCAACAAACAACCAAGCACCACTTTCTTTCAGGCGTTGACGCCTTGCTGTGAGACAAATGTGGAATAGATCATGAGTATTTGCTCAAGGCGAGTAAAAGGAAAATGTTTCTTAAAACAATGCTACCTTCAAATGCTGGGTCAGGAAGAGTAATTCCCCTTTGTTTATAAACTGCACCTAAAATAAAAACAAGAACAAAGGACAGAAGGAAGACTATGTTGCTCCACCAGATGATAGGGTTTCCTAGTAAATAAATGCGATATGGTTGTCCGGAGAAGAATTGCCCCTGCAATGAGTGTCAAGTTAAACTTTGAGAAGAATTTTCATTAGAAGCTTTTTACATACTGTATACTACACTAACTCATAACTTACTCTGAAATTAATTGGCCACTGCCAGGGGCGAGATGTAACTTCACCTTCTTTAGGTTTCAATCCAGCATTTCCCTGTAGCATCACTGCATGTGACTCGAAGAAGCGCTCTAGAAAACTTGGAGCATACACATCAAAACTTACATTTGGTACTGAAAAAGTAAAAGGGGACAAAAAGTTCCGTAAGTAAACAGTGTTCCCCCTAAAAAAAAGAGATAAGTATGTTCATAAAACAAAATTAATTCATACGCTTGGGAAAAACGTTATCTTCAACATTCCAGACTGCATTTTTATCCCTAAGATTTGGGTTACAAGACACTTCTTGCTGCTCAAAAGCCCTGGTAAGAATGACCAAGTATTAACTTTCTTGCATAACATCACACTTTTTCTCAAGTCTTTGAAACAAAACATACCATTTGGGGAGCTGAGAGCCAGTTGCCGTTAAAACACAGTTTTGTAAAAAGTGAAGAAGGCGAAAGCGTGAGCTTACAGTAGTTACTACTTCATCCTTCTTTCCATCAACAATGAGCACCTGCCACACATCATTAGCATCTCCAGTACCATTCTGGAAAGGGTAAGCAGTGTAAGAATATATACTGATAGAATGTATTTAAGTCAGAGACAATTCTGTATTAAGTATCAAGGACCTCTCCGTAGCCTGTGACTTGGTAGTGTTTTCGGGACAGCGGAGCAATTTCGTCATGAGAATGGAGATTGCGTCTTGTACTTATGTGTTCAAGGCGAATAAGATCACCATGTTTCACAAGGGTGATTGGGTCAGTTTCTTCAGGTTCCACATCAAGTTTTTTCACTCTCCACTTATTGTTATCATCTTTGTGAGAGTATGTAGTAATCTGTAATATAACCATTCACACAGCATTTAATTTATTATAAACAAAAAGTGCTTAGTGTACACTATATGCAAATGATTTACCTGTTGTTGCCTTGCGCCTACACCTTGAGGATACAGATGCCAATGAGAGTGAAGATACCCTCCCCCAGTTCTTTGGTTTTTAAGAGTAACCAAAGCACCATAGGCAAGCTCTAAAATAAAAGTCAAACATATATCCCATATTTTACTGACAAACAATGAAAACTAAACAACATATATGTATTAATGTGGTACTACCTACCTCTTGGCATACTGGCATTGTGAAGAGAATTACCCTGCAGTTGAGATTGGAAAGCTGAACTATAAAATCCATCACCATGTCCACTGGCAAGGCAAACAAATAAAAGTAAAAGACAACTAAAATTAACGTACTTGGTCAAAGAGTATGATTAATTTAACAGGGAGTTCAAGGAAAACAGCAACTTACCTCTTGTTAAGTAAACTTAGATGAACAAAAAAGAAAAAGGAATACAGAAGAGCAGGCAGAACAATCAAGCATAAAGCCCTTGCCAAAAAGTGCTGAATAGAATATCCCTAGGAAAATCAGGTGGTTTAGAGGCAAAATCACACAGTAGAAAAATTGTGTAATACAGTATATAAAATAAATAATTCAAATAGTTGTCAAAGAGGTTGACTTACGATTGGCTTGGTCAGATCACCTAATATTTCCCACAGTTCAGAGATTGTATGAAGACCCACATATACAACAATAAAAAGGCCAACAAATTTTACACATATGGCACAGGAAAGCATAATTCCTGTAAAACTGAGCCAAAACCACCATGGTTTGGAAAATGATCTGTCATTATAAGAGTTAAACTTAGCCAATCCCATCACTGATCCCATCACAAAAAACAGCAAAATGGGATCAAGGAGAATGTACTGGGTTAAAGTCAGGGTTCCGATGTCTGATTTGAGAGAAATAGAGAAGCATTAAAAAAATAACAGCAATTTGTAAATTCCCTCCCACAATAAAGAATAAAAGGAAAATGTCATACCAAAAAGGACATAAGAAGCACTGAGGACTGCAGCTGTGAGAGAACGAGTCATCTCCCAAACTGTGCAGAAGCAAAAAGGGACAATGGCAGCTCCTAAGAGAGTGCAGAACTTGTAATGGAAGAGAAAAACAAAATGTTAATGTGTGACAGGGACAGGAGTAACAGATAGATAATGAAATATTATTATATTATTATAAAATATTACCACTCTCATTCCTAGATAGTTCACATCTGTGTATTTATCTCCAGGGTTTGAAAACTGGAATGATCCGTCATAGCCTGTCATATATCCAGAGAGTGCAATAAGCATCTAAAAAGAAGAAAATGCCTTTGAATTTGTCTTAAATGGACCCACTTCAGCAAAATTGGGATAATTGGTATTCATGCCTTACCTTCCCAAGAGGAGGATGAACATCAAAAAAGAAAGTTCTGTTGATGTACCAGCTTGCCATCTTCCCAAAGTGAGTTTCATCCCAGCTTATTAAAAAAAAAAAAAAAAAATTAACCAAAACAGAAGTAAAGTTCTTCACAATGGAGTTAGTTGACAGAAAAGAATCATCAGGCAGTGTACATGGCAATTCCTAGTTTATTATTGACGCAAATGACAATACTAATCAAAATCAAGAAAAGACATTGGTACTGTGCCTTTACTGCTTCAATAAAAGAGTGACAGTATTTTTGGTGAGCAAGTTAGTTGCAAGTGAGCTCTCAAATGACGATGCTGGTATATAATTGGCAAATACTCACCAAACATGGTCTGGCTCTTCAACTTTGTAAAATCTTGTGGCAAAGGAGAGTACCAAAACTATGCCAAAAACGTACCACCAAGTGTTGTCATCACTGAAAGAAAACAGTTTCAATTTACATATTCTTCAAGTTCAAATTGTACTTTTAGTTCAAAAATACATAAATAAATTCATAATAGAAAGTTTCAGAAAAATGTTCTTGACAGTATTGAAGGGAAGTTGTTCTATTTGGTAAAACTATTCAAAAAACAATGATCAATATAAATATAATTTTGAAAATGACAAGTATTTTTTTATGAAAAGAAAACGAATTATTTTCATTTTGAATACATAGACTGACCTGTCAGCAGCCACAAATGCAGACGACGTGGATTTTTTAACCCTCTTATTCTGATTTGAACTTTTCGCAACTTTCGTCATGATAGAGCCCTCAAATTTATTGTGTATTTAATTCAGAACTGAAGACGTAGTTTTTTTAAAGAAAGGTTTTTTTTTCTGAATTAACCCTCTTCCATTGTACTACAATTCCGAAAAACAAACGGGACCGGACCAGAAGTAACAGGTTATAAACAAAGCAAACGGTATTTTCACAGCCTTCCCGAAGGTTTACTTGTTTTCGACCTAGACCCCATAGTACCGACGACACTAACGCCCCACGATCTACAAGGCATCGATGGACAAAGTTTTGTAGTTGACGATCTTTGTGTGTATCCAAATCCAAAACTTTGTGACCCTAATGTATTTACAAAGCCTGCTCTCATCTAGCATAATCGTCCTCGCAAGGTAACTACGTATTTTTATTTGCGATTTTCGCAATATGCTGCGAAACCGTCGAGAAACAAATCGAGCATGATTGCGACCTAGGCTAGCTTTGTTTGGATTGAACTTCTCAGGCGCCGGGATTCGGCCGGTGTTGTTTTGATGTATTGTGCCATTCGTTTTAAAGTGTGTACTGGCATCTTAGCTATTTCATAGTTGCTTCAGAAAGTGGAGTATTTTAAAATCCTACAGAGTGACACTCGTTGACATTATGAGCATTATAACCTGTGCCTATCCGTCATGTTTGTTTCAATGGTGTTTCACAACAACAACTGGAATTTATCCCCGAATTATTTTGTTTTAACGCCCTTGCAGTTAATTATTTCAGCCATTTGTTCATAAATTCTCTTTTCATCATACTTTCTGTGTGTGGTTTGGGTCTTGTTGCTTGTTATTAGTGTTAATCTTAATACCTTTGCTGTAAAGTATTTGGGTCAGACTGCATTGATCTAATTTTCTACTTTGTTTTATCACCAGGTGAGAGCTCAGGCGGCTCTTCAATTTCCATTTCCATTCTAATTTGACTGGCGGAGCTAACATGGACGTGGATCTGGACATGGAAGTGGATGATAAACCACCTGTGAAAACTGAAGAAACCCCAAGTAATGATCAAGAATCCTCAGAAGAGGCTCAGGGAGAAAACATCAATTTAACTTTCAATGAGGATATGCCTGATGAAAAAACTGAAGAAATGCCAGAATATGACACCCGAAGTGAAGTTTCATCATCGTCATCTGACTCTGATTCAAGTCAACCCAGTATAAGTTCAGTTAGCACAAACTCTTCTAGTGGCCGAAAAAGAAGGGGTTCAAGACACAAACAATCCTCCCATACATCTGAGAAAAAAAGTCCTACTCCAGAAAAACGCCCCAAATCAAGGGAAAAAGGAAAATCATATGATTATGCTACTAAATTGAATTATCTTTTTCGTGATGCTCGTTTCTTTGTGATCAAGAGCAATAATGCTGAAAATGTTACTCTATCTAAAGCAAAAGGAGTTTGGTCTACATTGCCTCAAAATGAGACTAAACTCAATCAAGCTTTCAAAGAATCCAGAAATGTTTTATTAATATTCTCAGTTAAGGAGAGTGGCCGATTTGCAGGTTTTGCTAGACTAAATGGAGAGTCTAGGCATGATGTTGCACCAATCTCATGGGTCTTACCACCAGGCTTAACAGCCAAGGCTTTGGGTGGTGTTTTTAAAGTAGATTGGGTATGTAGGAAAGAACTCCCATTTACTGCTACAATGCATCTGTATAATCCCTGGAATGAAGGTAAACCTGTAAAAATTGGACGTGATGGTCAAGAAATAGAACCTAGAGTAGCAGAGGAACTTTGTAGACTTTTCCCTGAAGATGAGGGAATTGAAATGACTCCAATATTAAGGAAGTCTAAGGAAGCAGCTAAACTTGTACGCCCAAGAAGTTCCAGTTACCGAAGAGAGGGGTACAGTAATAATAGAAGTAACCGCTTCAGTTCGTCTCGGCCTTCATCATTTAGCTTCCGTGGTCGTGGTGCTTCCTTCAACCGAGGCCGAAAACCCTTTGGGGTATCTCGCAATCGTCTTAGTCATAGTGGAGCTGTATATAAATCATCATCATCCAGACATCGTGAAAGACTTCCACCAATGTGGTTTGGGTCATCTCGAGATGGAAGCCGCCCATTTGGTGCCGCAGCAGCTGCTGAGGCATATGTAGCTGACTACATGCGTAGTCTACAGCACCAGTTGCCACCAATGCCATATGCACCACCTCCAGGAGTTTTTGCTGGATCTCCCAATCCCTATGACTCAATTCCACCACCAAGGTACTATGATGGACTTCCATTGCCAGAATATCCCCCATTACCACCAAGAAGTAATGGATACTCAGATAAGAGATCATATGATCGCTCAGTTGATGAATTTTTATGGCGCACAAGAGAAAGGCGAGACCGTGATAGAGACAGAGACCATCATAGGTACCGTGAAAGGCGGTAAATCTGGTGACTCAAATATTTCTGTATGATTCCAGTTGCTAAAATGTCCAGTGCTGTGTATTTTCTCTATAGATCTGTAAATAATTCTGTGCTAGTTGAATTTTAAGAATTTTAACTGACCTACACTGTATAGTGTAGTGCAGTATCTATTCTATCAAGGTCTTGTAAATAATTTTGTAATTAGAAGTGACTATGTAATAGTGAAAATGACAAGAATGAATCTGGGAGAGTCCTCCCATTCCTAGTTGCGTATGAAAATTGAAAATTAAAAAAAAAAAGTGAATAAAAAGTGTGGGGAAACTGAACTGTGCTTTTCTGTAATAGACTTAATGGTATCTTGTGGTGACATGAAAAAATGTGAACTATTGAACTTAAAACAATAGAACATCCCACCCAAGACTATTACTGTGATATGAAAATGTGTGCAGTGTGGATTGGTGCCGGTGAAGTGGTACTAATGGCAGGTGTTCCGTCTCACTGTATGTGTTCATTTTCTGGACAAGTACTTCTCTCAGGCTGTGATACACTCCCCAGTCTCAAAGTGGTGACAGCTTCAATGAAGTCATGAGTTCAAAGACAAAATTTGTATGTCATATAGTACTGCCATTTTATGGTTTGACATCACAATGTGCATCTTCAAAAAATTGTGGGGAAGCAACATGCAAGCAGTTGTGTAATGCTGCTTGGATGAGTATGCTGCCAATATTGTTATTGTCTTATAAAAATCACATCAACATGTTGAATGATTTATTGACATGTCTACATAAAAGTTGCGACCACTTCAAAGGTTTGGACCCAGAAGGGATATTGTTTCCTTTGAAGTGTGCATTTCTTGGAACACAACCCCTTTGCTAACCAATATTTTTCTAGGTTGGTGAGATTACGTATCAAATTTTGGTCTAGCAAGGTGAATGCATGATTCCATTTTAGTTCAGCCACTTCATCAAACTAGTTTTAGTGTTATATACTTTAAATTTTTAAAATAAGCACAAATTTTAGAGCTTCTTTTTTCTGTCAGGCTAGAATGCGAAATTTGATCTCATCCATTAAGTGATAGAATTCAGTTTAGTGAAATTTAAATCAGCTAAGGGCTTCATAGGAACTGTTTTTTCACAAAATGGAAATAAGTAACTTGTTTTTCGCAGGATTATTTATTCTCAATTTTTGTTTTTTGTTTTCTGTTTTTCTCGCCCCATGCAAATCAGATTACTTCGTACTATATTTTCAATTTCAATGCTAATAAAAACTGTCAATTTTTATTTTTTTCTTTAAAATAAGTAATATTTCTGGTGGAAAATCATCTTATAGTTCTATATAAATGCATGGTCCGAAGGGGATCCAGTGTAAATGTTAAATTATAGGCAGCCTTTGGAACTGATGTCTTATTTTTTCTAATAAAATTAATGCATCTACAAACATATCAATACTGTAATTAAGTACGTTTGTACATTCATGCTCATGGTTTATAAAAAAAACACTGATTGTAAAATTTAAAACAGTAGTATCACAGCTTTAGAAATTAAAAAATGATAAGAATTATGATGTGCAGGGGCAAGTCTTAACATACCCAAAGTATTTTTTTTGTGAGAGTATTAGGTGACCCATGGGTTCAGTACATTATTATTTCCTCTTGCGGATCAGTTCTAAGTTCACCAAATGCCTCATTGTAGGACGCCCATGTGGGCAGTTCTGAAATTAACAAACCTAAAGTTATCTGTTAATCCATAGAAAATATACATTATAAACAAACATCAATTTACCCATGGTTGCTCAATCTCTCCCATATGGTCAACAAGCTGTCGCATAGTTGATTTGCTCAAGGCTGTACCAATCATAACAGATTTCCTACATGCTCTAGAGGCAAACATTGCTCGTACCCGAGATGGGCGACACATTGTATTAGGTGAGTCCTGTTCAAGACAAAATTATTGAAAAACAAAAATTAAAACTGGTAACATTAAAAGGGGATGTAATCGAAGTACCTGAAGCATGAAGAGCAGCTCATCTATGTCTTCTTTGCCAAAATCCCAGTTGTGACTGATTGGTTTGGCTGCCAAACGAACTCGTTTTGTAGGCTCAGCTGTAAAAAGCACAGATGTGTCGATTATTAAGGAGAGGCATTAATTTTCAGGGAAATAGAGCCCCTCATATTCTAACCTTCATTCTCTATTTGAAATATGAAGCCATTTTTTGTGAATATATCTAGATTGTCCATCAATATACATTCATTAACAGCAGTCAAATCAAGAGCCTGTGGACTAAGAGCAGGATATTAGTAACAAAATCTAAGTAAAATAGAACATGCGCCCAATCTTTTTACTCACATGACAAGCTTCTGATTTTTAAGGGTGGTTTGAGCCTGAAGTGTCTCAAAATTATACTTTTCGTCAGTGGCGTGTTGGTCTACAATGAATAAATCCTGTCCTAGTTTGGTAATTATGAAGCCAAGATTGAACTGACCGATTATCTCCATCTTAGAGAACATGTCTTTAGATATTTCTTTGTTCAGTTCTTGCTCAGCACTT
This sequence comes from Frankliniella intonsa, assembly GCA_033675135.1. Lineage (NCBI taxonomy): Eukaryota > Metazoa > Arthropoda > Insecta > Thysanoptera > Thripidae > Frankliniella > Frankliniella intonsa. The sequence goes on along the minus strand of CM066249.1, from coordinate 8,027,756 downwards.
TTATTTTTAGTTGGATCAATTTCTGAGTAAAAACGGATGCGAGGTTTTCCACTCAGCAAAGTTTCTAGTTTCTTCTCTTTGCTTACTTTATATTTATGGAAGATGGTTTTCAATTTGGCAAGGTCCATGTTGATAATAATTGTCCTTTGGCTCTTTGGCTTCTTTTCAGTAGCATCAATTGATACTTGCAATGACATTCTTCTACTTTCACCAATTTTGTCTGCTGGTGTGACCTCACAAACACTGGGCTTGTTCAATGTGACATCTGGTGAATTAATCTTTTTTTTAATACAAATTTCAGTAAGTTGGTCTTCAAATGTGTTGTTCTCAGCCGCATGCAATCCACTATCTACAGGTAAATTAGCTTTCCATTCAACAGTGTTGCTCAAGATGTCATCTTCCACTAAGACACCTGAGTTTTCTTCAGGCAATGTAATATTTTCACTCTGACTTTTAATTTCAGTAAAGTCAGTCTCAACCTTAATCATTACTGGGGAACTACGTTCAGGTGAGTTTTGAATTACAGAAGTTTTCTTTTCATAGGACACAAACCCAGTTAAACACATTTCTTAAGAAAGAGAAGGGGAAAAAAAAGGAAGAAAAAAAAAGCAGGTTAACTTACAGTGATTAAAGAGAAAATAACACTCATACTCTCACTCACACACCATAAAAAAATACTAAGTTTGACTCACGTTTTTTTCCATTGCTCTCATTATTTTCAAGAGGCCTCTTTAATCCTCGTTTTAGAGCTGAATTTTCTCTTCCTGGTGATGTGAGATCTTGGCCTGCTGCAGAACCACCTTTTGAGTGGGTAAAATTTTTAAGTAATGAGGACAAATTGCTAATCCCGTTACTTGGTTTAACATTTGCAGATGAAGATGGCACAAAAGACTTTGTTGGCTCACTATCACTAGGAGAACACTTTAATGGTCCGATTGATACATTTTGAACTTGATATGTATTTGGTACTTTTTCAAATAATTTTAAAAGTGAAGCCTGTAATTTGGTTAAAAGGAATGATAGCAGGAAACTTATGACCTTTGGGTAATCAGTTTTTCATACGCACAGGATTTTACCTTTACAGTAGCAATCAGTAACTTCTCATTATCAAGAAAAATCTGTCTCTTATCAGGTGTTACATTAACATCAACACTGTCACGTGCTGTTTTAATATTCAAGAAAACAAAAGGAAACTGATGAATATTAAATTGGTGATACACTTCGTTGACTACTTTTGAAACCTGAAAAATAATTTTTAAAAGTGCACAATGCATTTTAAAGAGAAAATTGACACTGCTTTGGGGTAGAAACAACTGACATAATATGTTAACAAACCTTTGTGGGATCACAAGGTCTATTATTGATATAATAAAATTGACGATCAGTTGAGCTGCGACCTTGACCATGAGCACAAGATGATATGCAGCCTTCTAATTCAAACCCTCCAATTTCTTTGACATTTTCTGAAAGACCAATTTCTTCTAAGCTAGTTGCTGATGGGGTCTCTATTTCAATATCCATAAGACAACCTGCCTACAAAAATACAGATTCCATGGTAAATTTCTTGAGCTTAAGCTGGGAGGGAAACAAGTGGTAGTGTTGCGATGATACCTGTTTAGCACCAAATATGCACATTATATTTCCCTTGAAAGTGTTGCTCCCTTGAGTAGAAACTACAACAGATTTACCTCCTTTCTTTGTTTGGTTGGAACATAAAATCCTGTCAATTTGGTTAATTTTATGGTATGGTATGATTTCAATAATATTAAATGAAGTATGCACAACAACAGAAAATTACTCACTTCACACCTGTTGAAATAAGACAGTAAGCATGTAGTAGCTGACTCATTTTTACAAACTCTCTTTTTAAATTCCTGAGAAACTCTTTTTGTCTTACTGGAAGAGGGCTGAAAAGATTTGCAAGTGATACTGTTGTTCCAACCTGTCCCAATAAATAAGTTCTCATGAATGACAAAATAAAGATGCATTTATAATAAACCTACAGACAGGTACAACGGGTACAGACCTGGCGAGCACACGGGGTTTTACTAGCGATAAGCCCCCTTGAATCGTAAATTAATCTGGTTCCCATGTCACTTGATAAATGTCTTGTAGTGACAGTCAATTCACTTAGAGCACAAAGTGAACTTAATGCTTCTCCTCTAAAGCCAAATGTCTCAACTCCAAGAAGGTCAGAAAATTCTCTCAGCTTTGAGGTGTGATGTTTCAATGCTAGCAGAACATACAAGAAAAGGAAAATAAAACGTCAAAACAAGAAAAAAATTAAGAAAAATACAAGGAATGGACCAACTAACTTAAGCCTTCAAAGTTTGCCTCTTCCACACCGCAACCATTATCTATTACTTCAACGAGCTCACTTCCATATTCTCGCAAGCGAATTTCAATTGAGGTTGCACCTGCATCCAAACTGTTTTCAACAAGCTCTTTAACAGCAGTTGCTAGATTTAAAACTACCTGTAAAAAACAAGAAATATAATGCAAAACTTAAATGACATAAGACTAAAACAATGTCAACAAAGGGTTATATATAACTTACCTGCCCTGAGCAGATCCTATGCACTGCTTCTCTATCAATAGCTTGAATACATTTGCTTTTCTCTTTGGTCGGAGAGATAACAATACTTTCATCTCGAGACATGATGCTCGAAACTTTCTTGGTACTTTAAAAGATCTCTAATCTAGTTCCTTAAAGAGTTTTCGCCTTCTAATCACAGCTTGTTTACCGCCAACACCCGTCTGCTAACTGGCTTCATTTGTTTTCAGCCCCTGCTGTGAGACTAGATCAGCAACCGGTTGGCGGGGTGTCTGAACTGAACTCGAACTGATACAAGGCTATTTTAGCCTGCTCCCCACTCTGTAAGTAGCATCATTCAGAGCAAATATTAGACAGTTTTGCTGAGGTTCAGAGAACAATAAACAAGCCAGAATGTAAAAAATGGATAGCAAAAAAATAATGATCAGACTTATCATCCAGACCTCCTTCCCCCTTTCCCCGGTGCCGAATTTTGACTAACGGACTCCAGGGGCATGAGTTACTATTTTCGGTGGTACTATCTGACTGTCTTTTTCAATTGCAAAAATATAAATCTGTCAATGCAACATTAAAGGTCAGAGATTAGAGCCCATCTGTGACGGCAAATAGTATCTCGCGCCCCTACGCTGCATCCGCCCGTCTGCCCGGCCTGCCCGGGCCGGCCGTCTCAGGGTCCCAAGGCCTCTCATACCTTCATGCCAGTGTGAGTGCGGGCTCCGCCGAGCGTAGACAGTGTGATTTCGTAATTGGGAGAAGCACACTTGGGACGCGGGTGCGGGCGCTATCTCGACACCGTCTGGGGCGTCATGGAGTCGGAAAGCGCCTCGGTCAACAAGGCCATCATGGGCACCAGGACCAGCAGGGTTCTGCTGCAGCACCTAGGTGCATTGTCAGGTAAATTCTAGGGCAGTGCACTGGGGCAGACAAATTTGGAGGACCTCCATCTATGTCCCTTTGTGAAAAAAGTCAAGTATCTATCTGTGCCTATACTAGAGTGACGCGCGCGCATGGTGAGAGTGGAGGCCTAAGTAGCGCGGTCTTAAGAGGTGCAAGGGGTATCGAGCACGGTGACTCACCGCGAGTAAGGTCCGGGGCAAAGAAGAAGTCGAACGTTTCTATTTTCGCGAAAATATTAGCGTCGATTGAGTCAACTTAACACCCGCCCCTATAGTCATTGCCTATCATAAATAAACATTTTTTTTTCTGTCAGCGTCCAACGTGGGCCTCATGTGGGGCTTGGCGCTAGGCTGGAGCTCGGCCGCCAAGGCCATCTACAGCGAGGCGGAGCAGCAGCACACGCAGGGCTTCGACGTGGACCTGGAGCAGTGGTCCTGGGTCTCGTCCCTGTACGGCCTCGGGGGGCTCATCGGCTCCGTCGCCTTCAGCCGGCTCGTGTTCCCGCTGGGCAGGAAGAGGGTCATCCTGCTCGTGGGGCCCGCCACGGCCGCCGCCTGCATGCTCCTGCTCTGGGCGTCGTCGGTACGCGCACGTGTCCGTATGGAGGAGTGGAGCGGGCTGCACCTCCGCCTGCCGACTAGGCAACACATCGGCACGAGTGCATTGCATGTTGCCTACCAGGCGCAGATGATCCCGCTTCACTCCACAGTACTTGGGCTGCGAAGGCCGCCGCGCGCCCACCTCGAGTACTGTTAACTCTTTGGACACCATATCTCTAAGACTATATCATAAAAGCAATTGCTGAGCCGACGGCTGCGTGCACGCTGCAGCCACGCCGTTCCTTGATCTTGATGTCAACGCCCTTGGTCCTCGTCTAATCCCGCAGGTGTGGATGCTGTACGCGGGCCGACTGGCCCTCGGCCTGGCGAGCGGCGCGTCCGCCATCGCCTGTCCCATCTACATCAGCGAGATGTCGTCGCCAGACATCAGGGGCGCCCTGGCCACCTACTTTGAGATCCTTCTGTGTCTGGGGATCCTCGTTGTATACACTCTCGGCAAGTTTGTGAGTATGACGGTGGAAATTTTAACGCTCGGCTGCGTTATAGCAAGCTGTCGTACGCCAGTACCCGAATTGATGTGATCCCCGTGCAGCTGTCGGTGTACTGGGTGAACGTCGCGTGCGTGTCCGTGGGCGTGCTGCACAGCGTGTGCTTCGTGTGGTTCCCGGACACGCCGCGCTGGCACCTGCTGCACGGCCGGGAGAAGGAGGCGCGCGAGTCGCTTCTCTTCTACCGCGGCCCAGACTACGACGTGGACGCCGAGATCAAGCTCATCAACGACGGCATCAAGGTGGGGGGAGGGCGTCAGCCCTAGGCATAGTACAAGTGAAGTCTGAAGCAATCGGGGTAGGGTGTGACTGAATGTGACATGTACCGGGTGTTTCTTTGAATGCGTAACAGTGTTGCGGGATTGCATACTCTCTAGCGCTGCAGGGGCCATGGCGCCTTACGGGCGAATGGGGTAGGCAAGCCCGCAACACTGTTACGCATTCAAAGAAACACCCGGTACAGGAGGTGCTGAGGTCGTGTTAAAATTATATGCCATAGTCTGCAATTTTTCTGTAAAGAATTTTTATTTTGCACGGTGATTTTGTTTAACAGGAGAGCTCGGCGAAGGCCGTGAGCGGCTGGAGGGCGTTCTCCGCCAGGCCGGCCAGGAAGGCTCTCATCATCACCATCGCCCTCATGACCATGCAGCAGGTCACCGGCGTCAACGCCATCACTTACTACGCCAGCAAGTTGTTCGAGGTGAGCGGCAGCGGGTTCCAGTCAGTCCAGAAAGTCCGCGATTTGTCTTGACGCGGTGCGTCGTCCTCGTGCAGGAGGCCGGCGCGGTCGACGGGCACCTGGCCAGCATCGTGGTGGCCGCCGTGGAGGTGGTGGCGGCCTTCGTGTCCTTGGGCCTCGTGGACAGATTAGGTCGGCGCGTGCTTTTGATGACTTCCGGGGCCAGCCTGGCGATCTGCACGGGGACCATGGGTGTCTTTTTCTTCTTCAAGGCAAGTATTAAAAATACACATACGTATTTTAATTTTCTCTTTTGAACCCCTTGCATTTATGTGTTGGCACAGGACTTCAAGGGCGAGGATGTGTCGACCATCACGTGGATACCCGTCATTGTCGTGTCCGTGTACATGTTTATGTTCTCCGTCGGCTTCGGCCCCGTCATCTGGGTCATCCTGGGCGAGATGTTCCCAGACAATGTGAAGGGCGTTGCAACGGGCGTGGCTACAGGAGTGGGCTGGTTCTTTTCCTTTATGGTCACGAAGTTCTACCCAACGTTGTCGGCCGCCCTCGGCGAGTATACGTGCTACTGGATCTTTTTCGCGTTTAGCGTTATGTCATGTTTGTTCATAGGCTTTTGCTTACCCGAAACCAAGGGGAAGACCCTGGACGAAATACAGGAGGAACTGTGATTTTGTTTCTTTTATACTAGTTGAATATACATAAAAAATGAATGTTGTCACCTCCCGACACCCTCTGAGGAATTCCCCAATCAGAGGGTGCCTACTAAAAGCCAAGCATCATTCAGAGAGATATCTGGTGCCGAAAATTTACAACCGAGTTCCCGCTATCGGAAGCGATATCTTTACGCCAAGCTTTACGCCGCTATTATGATTGTTTTTTCATGATTTCTCGCGTTTTAAAAGAAACCACTTTAAGCAGAGCTCGTTATCTATACGGCAGGGGCGCATTCGGCGCATCTGATCAGTCTGTCGAGAGTCTCATAATCTGACGCTCCCGTCAACTCGGGATTAATCCTCCCTTTTTCCTTTATCTCGCGTCGTAATGCGTCCACATTTGTGTCGCTACGCGCCTCCCGCCACTCGTACGAGTCAGGGCAAAAATCCTGCGCGAGGCTACGGTATGAGAAACTAGCGCCGGCCTGACTGCGAGGAACGACTGCAAATTATTTGCACCTCTGAGAATACTGCTTCATTGCTTCCCAACGTGGGTTTCATGGTTAAGTGCGGTGTGTTGTTAAAGTGAAAAAACCTGCAATTTAATGTTTTGATCATTTTAAAAATGGGTGACGCTCGTGTACATCGTGTTAGATTTTATAATGTTGAACCAAAGGCTATCCATTGCATGGCATACGACCCCGATCATCGAAAATTAGCGCTCTCCAGGTTTGTAGTGGAGAAATCAAGGTTATGCGTGTATGATGTATTGAACGACTGTTTTATTACGACATTACCTCATCACTTATTTACTTTATTATTATGTCTCAAGTTATGAAATACCTTATTTAACTCCACACTTTATTTGCCTTATTGCTGTCGATGTGGCTGCTTTTTGTTTATTTACATCTATTGTTGTGCACAGCACAGCCCTTTCCAATCACATTCTTATGTATAATGAAAGATTTGTAACATCTTTGTTTTAGGGCTGATAGCTCAGTTGAGGTCTGGAATGTTCGCAATACAGCATTCCTAGAGAAGGCTATTCCAGGCCGTCCTCAAGGTTCTGTGGAAGCATTGGCGTGGTGTAATAATCGCCTTTTCAGTACTGGTATTAATGCTAGAGTTGTTGAACATAATTTAAAAACTCTCACCGCAAAGGTTTGTGTTTTCATTAATTTAGCCCTCTTGAAAATCACATTGAAAGAATACTTTGTAATGCCTATGACTGTGAGTGTTTTTTTTTCTAATTATTTTTCAACATTGTTTCAGTACTCTGTGTCTGTCACAGCTGGTCCTGCTTGGTGTTTAGGTGTCAACCGCCAGAAAACTTGCCTAGCGGTGAATATTACAATGTTGTTGACATTACTTAGTTAAAATTCCTATTTTGTGTAACATTTATTAAATTTTGGTGCTTTGCAGGTGGGCACTGAAGATGGATATATAAATATTTTTAACATAACAAGTGACAATTTACAGTATGAAAAAATCTTAGATAAGCAAGAAGGTATGGTAAATAGAAGCTGCGAATAGTTTGGTGTTACCCGATGTCTCATTTAAAATATATTACTTTTCTTGTTTCAGGACGAATACTGTGTCTGGCCTGGGACTGCACAGGGGACTTTATTGCTACTGGGTCCATTGATGCAGTTAGAATATGGAATGTGCACTCTGGACATGCTACACACAAAATGACCACTGGACGCAATGAAGCTAAAAAAGAAACAATTGTTTGGTGCATTGCTGTGACAGATGATTTTACTGTTATTAGTGGTGACTCTAGGTTTGTATTCTATTTTCTTTTAAATTAATTTTCTACTTAAATGCACAATTTTATTTTGTATTAAATTTTTTTTTAGAGGAAAGGTCACTTTCTGGAATGGTCACACTGGAATCAATACAGAGACTTACCAGTGCCATGAAGCTGATGTTTTATGTCTTGCATTATCAGAAGATCAAGGAACAGTTTACTGCTCTGGTAAGCATACATTTGCAATTTCTTTGTTTTGTTTCTTGAGACTTGAACTCTAATTTGCAATTTCATTTTATCCAGGTGTTGACCCTTTAATTGCTACTTTTACCAGGATCTCTATTCGTAGCTCTGGAGCACAAAATGGAATTGCAGGGGCTATAGGAGCTCCAAAAGCAATATCACAACGTAGTCAGTGGTGCAGATCTGCTAACAGGCGTATTCATGAACATGATGTCCGTGCGATGGCAATCTGTCACGATAAGTTGTGTTCTGGAGGTGTAGACTCATATCTAGCTGTAAGCAAACCTCCAAAGGTGTTGGTGAAGCACCCGCCAATTCCTCAGGTCAGTTTCAGCACTAATATCGATTGAAATTTTAAATTCAAACTTTTGTAATCTAAAATAAAATTGAACTTTTCAGGCTCCATGTGTAGTTGTGTGTCCAAAATCAAGGTGTTTACTTCTAAGGTATACCTCATCTCTAGAAGTATGGAGATTAGGTGGTACTGAAAAAGGTCAGAAAAATCATGAGAACGGGTTTAAGAATAGGTAATTACTGCCTGCCACTATAAGATCTTATTTATCCATCTATGTAGAGTTTTCAATTAAGATTTATTTTGTGTTAGGCAAAGGCGTCAATCAGGAAGTGAAGGAACAAACGGGTTTTCAAATGACTCCTCTGCATTAAAAGGAAGGCATGGAAAAAATCAAAATTCTACAAGTAATTCTGAAACTCTTCCATTGACACAAAATCCAATTAAACTGCTGGAACTTAGGAGCCGCCATGATGAGCATATTGTATCTGCAGCTTTATCAAGTAATTCTAGATGGCTGGCATACTCTACAGAATCTTTACTACGCATCTACTCATTAAATCAAGTGGGTTGAGCTCTCATTTAACTTACAATAATCTGTACTACCTACACAAACAGCTTTGCCATAATTTCAAACCAACTTTGTTTCTAGGTTGATGATAAACCCCATCTAGAAAAAATTTCATCACTCCCTGAGCAATGTGTACCTGCCCATCTTCTGAAATTTTCCTCAGATAGTTCAAGTCTGTATCTAGTGACACAAGAAGGGCAGATTTCAGTATTCAAAATGAATTTGAATGAACCATCTGTGACTCTTCAGTATGCTGTAGACACATCAAAGGTGCTAAAGGACACTATTCACTTATTAGCTGTATCTCAAAACAACAAATTCATAGTAGCTGGAGATCATCTGAGCAACATTGCTGTGTGGAGAGAAAAAGAGGTAATGTTATATATTTAAAGGGTTCAATTGTTATTAACGTGTATGCGTATTTACCTAATTATTTTGGTTTCCTATGTTTTTCCGTTGAATTACAGTTTTACTGCTCACTTCCTCATTACAATTGTGCTCCATCAGCACTCACAATCAGTTCTTGTGCTTCTTTCCTTCTTGTTGTATATGTGGACAACAAGGTAAGCTTTTAGGTTTATTACTTTCTATCTATGTACCTTTCTGTAATCTAATCTAATATTTTATAATTTCAAGTTACCTGACTACTTTGTATCATTTTTAGATTATTGAATATGACTTGAAAGGAAAGAAGTACACACCTTTCTCTAGAAAACTTGACAACCAGCATCCCAAGCAGTGGCTGTCTCGCAACTTTCCCATCATAAATGTTACTTATGATCCAAGAGATAATCAAAAATTGATTATGCATGATGATAACACTATATGTGTTGTTAACAAGCAGAAGGTAAGTCGTTACTTTACTTATTTTGTTTCAAGCTGCAAAACTAAGCACATTTAGGGCCTCTGCTCTTTGTGGTTTACCTTTTAAAGATAATCAAAGTACAGTTCTAAGAGCTAAAGCTACCCTCTCCCTGTGGGCGACGATCGCCCTCTGGATATTTACATCAAGATCGTTTGGGAGGTCCCTCCCGCCCCTCCCTTCAATTCCTCCTCCGGCTCTCCTCGTTGGCTCAGCCTCGCTGCGTTCAGCCCTCTCCCCACTCCTCCCCCCCCTCCCCCCCCCCTTCCCCACGCTGGCTTCTCGAGTCTAAGGGGTTGGGCGGGGGTGGGGGTGGGGTAGGGAATAGGGGGAGAGGAGGGGGGTTATGTCCGGTCCCTGACAAGATGATATCGTAAGTAGAAACCCCTCTTCCCCCCTCCTGCCCGCCCATCCCTCCCATCCCTCCCGCCCCTCCCGAGCGGAGGGGCTCCGTGCAGCAATCAGACAGCACACTACATTGAGCAGTGCCGACACGACGCCTTATGATCAGCCCTGCTCTGCTCCTGCGCTGCTATGCCCCGCCCGCCCCGCCCCCACCCTCTGAACGTACACCCCCGCCGGGATGCACTCACTCTGCCATGCCGTATGTAAGTTCGATAGGGAGGCGAGACAGACGGACGCAGTGGCGGGGGGGCGGGGCAGGGTGAAACCCTCCGGGCCTGGCCCCGCCCCGCCCCGCCCCGCCCCAACCCAACCCACCCCGCCTCACCCCACCCCGCCCTGCCTCGCCCCAACCGGCCTGGAAGGGAAGGGCGCTGAATATTGCGAGCGCTACGTGGAGCGCGAGGCGCGGCGTGGAGCATGCATTGTCAACAGGGCCGACATCCGGCTTTATTGTGTGCAGCGAGCACGGGTCGTCTGGGTACACTTCGGAGAGCAGCGACGCTTAGGGCGCTGCCCGTGCCCGCCCAGCCCCGCCCCACCCCACCCCACCCAGCCGCACCCCTCGGCCCCTTCGGTGCCCTTGATTTCGCGCGCTCCCCGCCGTTCCCAAGAGGCCGACCGGCTGGGCTGGGACGCCAGGCCAGGCGCCGTCAGAGCGGCAGATAGGCAGACCCGCCGAGCGGGCGCGCCTCGCGGGCGTGCCTACGCGCTAGGCGCTCGCCTCTCGGAGGCTCTCCCCGCCAGCGCCGGGCGGGGCGGGGCACTTGCATCCCCCTCCCCCGCCCCTTCCCCCCAGCCGGGCCTCGGGCGCGCCGGTGAGCCGAGGTGGAGGTGATTCGTCCGTTCACGCCCCCGTGTGAATCGAGCCGATCCCTTCCCCCCATCCCCTCGCTTCTCTTTTTATTGTGTCTTTGATGATTACGCGGCCTTAATGAACGCACCCCCCCCCTCCCCCAGGGGAGGGAAGGGGGTGGGGGTATCGTTCCAGGCCGCCAGACAATTACGCCGTTTAGCGACAAACGGCCAGATGTGTTGTTATTGTGTGTCGCGTCATAACGGCACAACAATGACGCTGGCAAATGGACGGGGCGCGCCTGGGGGCAGCCAGGCCGCGCTGCACCCCGCCTGACTGTTTGTTATCCCCCCCCCCCCCCACACCAACCCCCGCACGCTGTCTCCAATGCCGGGGCTGCGTAGTTGTAGTTCGAACCAATTCCCCCCTGCCTGGCCCGGCCCGGCCCCGCCCCGCCTCGCCACCTCTCGTGCTTCAGGTCTGCTGCTGGGGAGAAGTGCCTTGACGTTGCGTTTCACTCCGTTTCTCTCTCCCCAGGAGCTCGCGCCCGCCGAGGCCAAGATCCCCCGCCTGGACCCGCCGCTCAGGACGGACGAGGCGGAGCAGCGCGCGCACCCTGGCACCAGCAGCCCCGAGCACGCCTTCCACGTCATCAAGCGCTACAAGGTGCGTTGATTTACACGCTGATTTTCTCCCTTATTTTTTATTTTATTACTTTTATTCCCTTTCGTTTATTTCCATGTACTTGGGTTTTTGTTCTTATTTTTATTCATTGGCCCTTTCCTTTCTTTTCTTCGACAGCACCTGGTGTATTTCGGCTGGCTGACCGGGGACGAGGTGGTGGCCGTGGAAGTGAACCCGCTCCGACTGCTCAAGCAGTTGCCCCCCGCGTTGCACAAGAAGCGTTTTGGCATGTAATGCTCACAATGTTAATAAAGACTGTAAGGGAAAAAAATCATCCTACTTTATTTGTCAATCCCACGAACCTGACAATTGGTGGAGTAAACATCATTTCCTTGTCCTACACACCTTTTTATTAAATTACCTATAAAGTACATTTTTTTGTTACTGTAGTAAAAAAGTGCAACATATATTTTTCAATACACAAAAAAGAACACGTGGTTTACAAAACGCAAGTATGGAAAATAGAATATTAAAAATATCTGTGAAATATCTAAAACTGCCAAAAGCTAGAAAAAGGTATTAAAACGTGTACCAAAAAAATCATCTGCTAAAAACACAAAATTCCTACAAAATTGACGCCTTTTCTTCCATTTTTGAAACGCGCGAGTTTGCCCTTTTACGGTGGCATTATTAGAACCAGGGTGGGCGGCGAGTGGAGAAACAGTATTAGCTGACCGGAGTGCGGCAATGAAAGCCCGTGCAGCGGGGTCGAGGAGCAATAACGACGCCGTTGGGCAGGGCTGGGCCCTGGCGAGGAGAACCGGCGGCGATGCTAGCCCAGGAAGATGAACGACTGCCGGCCCCGGGGGACGTCGCCGGGCTCCTCGGGGGGGTCGATGGTCCGCAGCGGGGACTTGTAGAGCGCCCCCACCCGCTCCAGGCTGAGCTCGGGCTGCGAGGAGCGCCAGCCCACGAGGCCTGGTGGGCAGGCAGGCAGGCAGGGAGCAATCACAGCTCGTGTACTTCAATTCGTTTGCATTGGCGTCGCGCCGGGGTCGTTGGCTGCAGCGCGAGGGGGGGGGGGGCGTCGGGCCGCCCCCAGGTGGTTGTACCTACCGGAGCTGAGCCGCGGGATGGGCGGCGACGGCAGGATGTCGTCGACGTGCCTCTTGAGCTGCTGCTCGGCGCGCGGCCGGACGCGCCGCGGGTCGACGCGCTCCGCGGCCGCCTCCGCCCTGAAGGCCAGCTCCTGCTCGGCCAGGAAGCCCCACTTGCGCTGCCAGGTGCGGCGCGTCATCTCCTGGAGGTGGACCTTCTCCTTCCTGGGGTAGGCGACGACGGTGTTGTAGAGTGGCGGGAAATCGCCAGGTCGGACAAATATAGGTTGGACAATATACATACAACCGACGAGGCGTGGCGAGGAGGCAAAGTGAAGAGGAGCAACATACCTCTCCACTCCACCCCCACCACCTCCGACAAAGAAATGCGGGGGAGAGCGAGGGCTGGAATTCATTTGCTTAGCAACACCGTCCGCCCCGCACCCGCCCTGCACCCGCCCTACCCCTACCCTCCCGAGCTGACAAAAGCCCATACTCAGACCCGCAAGGACCACAATGACGCGGGGCGACGCCGCGCCACGCCGCGCCACGCCGCCACGGGACGGATGTGCTCTAAGGGGACGCTTCCCATCAATGCATCAATTGACGTCTGAGAGTGAGGGGCTGGGGGGGCTGGGGCTGGGGCGACGACGGGGTGATGGCGGAGTGGGGCGGAGCGGAGGGGGCGTTCACCCGGGTGGGGCGGAGCGTTACCGCCTCTAGGCATTAGCTTGCAGGTGTTGCCTGATAGAGTAGGAAGACGCCGCCGCCCCGCCCGCTCTCCACCCCCCACCCTCTTCGTGCCCGCAACCCCTCCGCGCGGGGGCGCAAGCCCTTCTCCCCTAAACTCTCCCCGCCCCGCCCCGCCCTGCCCCGTGGCCTTGCGCAAGGCCCTTACGGTTCCCACCGAGGTTCCCGCACATTCAGGCAGGGCGGTGCCACCCCACCCCGCCCCGCCGCCTTGTCCCTCGCCGCCCGGCCCGCCCGGGCCCACCGGTACGGTACGGTACGGGCGTAAGTACAGAACGCGACGCAGATGGCTGGGAGCGGCACGGTGGCGGGAGCCCCCTCGGCCCCGGCCCGGCCCGACCCGGCCCGTAGGGACCACGAAACTACCCGCCCGCCGCATAACAGCCCCCGTCGCTTCCCCCTCCCCACAGCCCCCGGCCCGGCCCGGCCCAGATCTCTGAACTGAGAGGCGAATGCGCTCCGCTCTGCTCGGTGGGAACAAAGCGATAGGACCGCTCCCGCCCGCTCCGGCCTGCTCTGCGCTGCGTTGCCCTGCGGTACTCACAGGATGCCGTCCTGCAGCACCTTGTCCTGCTGCACGCCGCGCACGCCCGCCCGGCCAGGCGCCTCCTTGCGCTCGGCCAGCGGCGCGGCCAGGGACATGCGCTTGGCCGCCTCCTGCAGCATCTCCGCGTCGGTCGACTCATCGCGGTCGCCCTCGGCCTCCCCGAGGCACGCCGCCAGCGACCCGCGCGCCCCCCGCATCGCCACGGTGATGGAGCCCTGTGGCCCCGGCCCCGGCCTCGGCCTCGGCCCCGGACCCGGCGAGGCCTCTGCTGCGGTCGCGGCGCCGGGGACGCTGTCCGTCGCCGATGGGCACGGGTTCACGGGCAGCGCCGGCCATCTGCAGAAAGGCAGAGGTTTCACCCCATGTATTCTCTCGACGGATAATTGTTGTATTTTTTCGACTGACACCCGTGCTAGTAGTGTGCGGGATATTTTGTCCTGTCACGCGGTGGCGACGAACGTGCACTACTTGCAGCAGAACAGCATTATCATACACCGCCCGGCCCGGCCCGACCCGACACACAGCTCGCTCGTTATTCGGAAAAATACTCTGGCGAATGACATGTCCTCCAGCGCAGCCTCCCTCCCCTCCCTCCTGCTCCCCGCACCCCAGGCCCCAGGCACCATCAGACCCCCGATCATTTTCCTTAAACAATGGACTGATCCAAAAAGAGGAGGATGAACTAACTGTTGTTTGAGCTCTCGTGCTGCCTATTGTGTGGCGGCCGCAAAAAGATGATACGCTGTCATTCAATTCGATATACAGTCGTCTCCCGATTTTTGTGCGCAAAATGTTCATCACGACGCGCAGAAAACGAAAAAGGCACAGGTAGCCGCCCTGGGCCGTGAGCGCGACCCTCGGCCCATCCGGCCGACCCGGCGGCTTGGGATTACCGAGGGGATGAGGCAGCTTAGCGGAGGGGTGCCGCCTGTTCCGTTCAAATACTGTCCCGTTCAAAAATTTCAAGATATTATTTAAGAATCTCATTCTATATGAAAAAATAATGCGATCGGGTCCAAACGGCACAAAAATACTCCAACTTTTAGTCTTTACTCCCAGAGGGCTCCAGGCGAGCACCAAAAGACTAAAAGTTGGAATATTTTCATACCGTTTGGACCCGATCGCATTATTTTTTCATGTACAATGTGATTCTAGAGTAATATCGTGAACTTTTCGAACGGAACACTATTCGAACGGAACAGGCGACACCCCTCCGCCAAGCCGCTTAATCCCCTTGGTAATCCCCTGTCGCCCGGCTCCCTGAGGGTCGGCTGGGGTCGCCCGGCCGGGTACCCCCGGGCCTGCCCTCCAGAAGTGGTGGGGATAACATGCGCGCAGAAATCGGCTCGCAAAAACCGGGAGACGACTGTAACTTATTGCTGCGAGGCCATTGAAAGCTCGACGCGACGCGACGCCACGCAGCGAGGCGTTGCACGACGCGGCGTGGGGATGCGGGATAAGGGAGAGGGAGGGATGGGGGCATTTCGAGTCGGAGCAGAGCATGGTATCAGTCTGTGTGTCTGCGAGGCACACATCACACCGAATCACGGAAGTCGACGGGTGGGGGTAAAAAGCGAGGGGTTATACACAGGACGTGTCGCGAACAGTAGTGGGGAAAGAAGGCTGCGGGGTGGGCCAGGGCCAGGGGTGGGCTCGGGGTGCTCGTCGTTTGTCCGACCAGTTTTTTTTTTTTTTTTTTCACTTGATCGAGTCAAAATGGCATTAGCTAGACAGAACTATTGGTCGACATTTAAAAATACAAGAAAAAGAAAAAGACACGCAGTTGTTGAACCACTGCCCACGCCCACCTGGTGCCACCAACTGTGTCGGTACCGATGTCGCCACGCAGCCGGCCTAGCACCGCAAAGAGAGCAGGCGTGCTGATGACACCGGTTTCGTTTCTTCGGTGACTGTGGCTACTCGCGCAGCATGCCTCCTAGTGGTCCGGCATCCGAAACCGTGGCGTCGTAGCCGTACCGGCATAGTGTCCGCGCGGAGAGTCGCATTACGGAGGTTCGAATCTTACCAAAACATTTAATTTTTCTGAGGACAACAATTTGGAGAGTGGAATTCAAGCCCCCCATTTCAACCGAGCTCCCTCGTGGAATAGCCGACGGTCTAGTGGTCTAGTGGTGCCGCGAAAGCCGTGGGGTGTCTGTGAGACTCGGCACATGGGGCCTGGTTCAAACCCAGGTAGGTTCTTCACTGGTAGCGACAGCGGGTTGCCAGGAAGTTCCGTCCCATGCCCACGACTGGTGGTCGGTCGTGGGGTCATAAGTCCTAGAATCTGGCTCCAAAAATAGCTATTCCATGCCCTGGGGACAGGGCAGTTCGGTTAACCACCGTACGACTAAATCTGGCAGTACGGGGATCAAATCTGTCGAATTGCGCGACAGGATCGCAGTCAGAAAAGCACCGGTTCCCATAAGAACACCGAAGTTGTTGGCGCCACGGGGGGTAAAAGCCCTGTGCCTGGCGGGAACCGCAACCTCCTTCGGGAGGTTTACTGCCGCAAAAATTTTCCATGTTTTCATGCTACCCTTTCACTTGCAGAGCACGTACGTAATTTTTCAAGGCTAAGCTCGAAAATGTTTGTATGCTTTCGATATGTGGTTGCCCAGGCTTCAATACGCCAAAAAAAGCATGTCTTGTGTGAACACTTTTTTCGAGCCGACACTTAGAAAAATTCCAACCGAAGCCAGAAAGCTTGAGAATTTCATGAGCGGCAGAGATTCGGCCAGGTCGGACAAAAAATTGTCGGACAAACGATATACACCCCACCCCTTCTAGGGCTCATGACCACGGCCAACCCAAATGGCGAGAGGAAGCTCCGCAAAGTCTCCCCCGTCTCGCCGCCGTCTCGCCTCGCTCCGCCGCCCGCAGGAAACATTCCGCCCGCCGGTCCTTGCTCTATTTGTCTGCACCGCGTCTTATTGAAACGTGAGTGCGCACCGCCGCGCCGCCGCTCTATGTCTGTCTGTATGCCTGTCTGTCTGGGTGTCTCACGGGTCTCACGGCACAGCAGCCCAGCCCCTCCCCCCCCCCCGCCCCGGAGCACCCCGGAGCGAGTGCAACACTAGAGGGATGCCTGCGCCCCGCCCTGACCCGCCCCGCCGCGCACCGGGGCTCTGCTGCTGTGGCTGCTCCTGCTCACGCCGCCGCCCCGCCCCGCTTCACCCTTCCATTTTGAATGACTGTCTGCCGCTGGCGCGCCGCGCTGCTCCCCGAAATGAAGGTTTCGTGGAATTGTATTGTGCCGTGACTTTCATTGTGCGCGCGTTGGTAGCGGCGTGGAATGTGGCCCGTCCTGCTCCTGTGCTCCTGTGCGGGTGCGGGCGGGAGGGCGCGGTCCTGCGCCTGCTGCGGGCTGCAGCCTGGCATATGCGTAGCGTAGAGTACCCACCGTCGGGGTTTCCTGTGGGGACCGCGGCGCGTAGCGAAAGTAGACATGCTGCGGCGGTTGAGGGGCGCGGGGGCGGCGGCGGCGGCCAGGGCTGGGCGGGGAAAGGTGGTGGGTATGGGTGGGTTGGCAGCCCTAGCTGGCGCCAAGTAGCGTCTCCTAGCAACCCGGTGGCGGACCGTGCCGGGCCGGGCGCCGGGTCTCACGGCCCCGAGCCGAGCTCTCTAGACGGCTTCCGCTTGTTCCTGCTTCCCCAGGACTTTACTATCATGTTTCTTGCATGTATTTATCACTCCTACTGGCAGGGCAGTTTGGTAGGGATAGAGATTATCGTTTCCTTGTTGGGCAGTGATAGAAAGACCGTAATGTCAGCCATGTGTAATCGAAAACTACTACTGAAGTGTAACATACCAGATGGCTGAAAAACCCCGCGCACTTTCGTAGTTATACTGCACCGCATGCATGCGTGCGGGCGGGTTGCATACTAGCACGGGGCCGGAGGGCGCCTCGGCGAGCGACGATAGGCAAGCCCGCCCGCAGGCCTGCATGCGGTAGAGTACAACTACGAAAGTGCGCGCGGGGTTTTTCAGCCACCTGGTATTCTCTCGGTGCGATGCGGCCTCTTCGAGTTGACTCACTCACCCATGGCAGCAGCGCGCCGTGCAAGAACAGGTGACCGGTGCTCGGCTTGCGCCGCGCGCGGGACGGGGCGGTGCCGCTTCTTTTTAGTCGGCCGCGGCTTCCACTCCGCTCTGCTCCGCTCCAAGCGCCCCGCTCCGCGGCTCTGCGCCGCCCAGGCCGGGGCTGATCGGGGCGGGGCGGGGCGGGGTGCGGGCTGGTCTAGCCGGCGGGCGGGCCAGACAGGGTGCATGTTCAATGCAGGCGGAGGGGAGGGAGGGGAGGGCGGCGGCGGAAGGCTGGCACGGCGCGCTGGCGCGGGGAGGGCGGTGCGGAGGGAGAGGCAACTATTGAAAGCACCCACCCTCCCGCCGCCACCGCCCCTACCGCCCCCGCCCCCGCTCCCGCATGAGCGGCGAGCGGCGTTCAGCATTCAGTCAGACCGACCACCTCATCTGGTATTAGTCTGGCTGACGAAAAGGGACAGGGCGTGGCGCAGGGCGGGGGAGGGGGGCATCGCTTGATGGCTCTGGAACTTTTTCGTTTTGTTTCCTTTTCCCAGAGAGGAAGGAGGGAGAGGCCGGGGACTGATGGCGCGCTTACAGCTGGGGGAAGGGTTGGGGGTCCGGGAGTCGGAGGGGGGGGGGGGGTCGCTGCGGCGGCTGCGGTGCTCCGAAGAGGCCAGTCAAAGGCTTCTTGCCCCGGCCCAGCCCCCGCAACGGCAGCGGCAGCGGCAGCGAGGGTTTGTGGTCTAGAGAACCATTTAGTCGCATTCGTTAGCTTCCATTCAGGCTGGGACCGAGACCAGCCAGTAGAGGGCGGGGCGGGGGCGGGGCGAGCGGGCGGAGCAGCCGGCGGAAAGCGTGGCCCTGTCGGTCGACCCGCCCTGCGCCCCACCCCGACCCCACCCCGCCTTTGTGGTGGTCTTCTCTTCTGACTGGCGCACTGCGCTGCGCCTCGCCTCGCCGTGCTGCCCTGGACCGCGTCCTCGCCGCTGCTGGACTGCTGGACCAGCGGGTGGGGTGGGGTGGGGAGCCCCTGAGAACCCAGGTCCTGGCCAGGCGTCGCAGCCGTTGGAGGCATCAGGGGAACGCAGTGAAGACTAGACACTGGCGTTTATTTTCACTAGGTCCGCGCCTCCGCGGCCTGGAGGCCACCCCGCCCCGCCCCGCCCCGCCCCGCCCCGCCCCGCCCCGGCCAGCCCGGGGACCATCGCCGACTGTCACGTGGGTTGTTATCTGGCTGGAAGCGGGGGCGCGGGGATTGGAGGGGAGGGGCAGGCAGACGGACAGACAGACGGAGGGAGAGAGGGAGCGGGGGAGATGAGAGGGTGCCGCCGCGCCGCCGCGCCCGCGAACTTGGCGCAGCTGAAACAAGATAACGAATCTCCTTTTCCATTCAGTTTGTGCATGGCAGTGGCGGGGTATGCGTGGGGCGGGGGCGGGGGCGAAAGGGAAGGGCGGCTGCCTGTGCAGGAATCGGGAAATGAAGCTCCACAAAAGCAGCTGCCGGCTCTACGGGACGGGGCGGGGCGGGGCGGGGTGGGGCGGGGCGGGGACTGTCACGAGGACTGCGGCCGGGGCTGCTGGGGCCGCGCCCTGCCCTGCCCTGCCCTGCCCTGCCCTGCCCTGCCCTGCCCTGCCCTGCGCTGCCCTACGCGGAGGTTCGGCTCGACCGGGGATCACCTCTCCGCTGCGCCGGTGTCTCTCTTCCCGCCTCCGCCCCCCTCCGCACTCGAAGGGAAAAGAAAAGGGAGGAGGACCGCCCGGGGGAGATGGCGCACAGGAAATTAGATGGATATATAGTTGGAGAAATATAGGAGACGGGGACGAGGGGTGGGTTTGGATAGAGAAAGAGAAGAGAGACGGCCTAGTGTGAGGAGAACGGTATAACGGGGGAACAACGGCCGGCCGGGGAGATAGTGTAGTGGGAGTCTGGATGTGCGGGAAGGGCACGGGTGAGGTGGGAGAGTGCAAAGTATATGTACCTCTAAACTTTGCTCTTTTAAAGCCGTGATCTACAACGAAAGTTGTGCCCCTCCGCTCTGTCTCCCCCTCCCCTCACCCCCAGCACCTCCCCCGCCCGCCGCCGTCCAAACGTCTTTACAACAACCAGATGCTGTTCTGCTCCCCTACAGCCGGGCGGTGCTGTGCTGGGCGGGGTGGGGCCGGGCGGGGGGCAGGGAATCCGCACACTTTTGTTCTACGCGCACGCGATGCGCGCGATACGGCCCTGGGCCGCGGCGCGCCGGCGGGATGAGAAATGGCTGATAACGGAGCGGGCAGGGCCGGGCAGGGCCAGGCTAACCTCTCCCGCACCTTGTTAAGGGCAATCCTGGGGCCGGAGAGGGCCGCATATGGGACAGGCTTACGATGTTGCGACGGCGCGGCGCCGAGCTAAAAAAAAAAATCACGTCCCCTCGGAGCGCGTATTTCCTTGGGCGTGGCCTGGCGTGGCGTCTCAATTCCCCGACGGAACGGCGTGCAACATGTCAGCGCGGTGGCGTGCGTGGCCTAGCGGGGGCGGCAGGGGCGGGGTACCCCTTCGCTTCTCCCCCGCCCCCTCTTTCCGCCTCCACCCGCGCCTCCACACCTCGGTCGGTCGGGATATGCATGAGGTACCATTTGTCATGAGGGGCCGAAAAGATGGCAGGTGGAGGGAAGGAGGAGGGGATGGTGCGGGGAGCGAGTGTGGACGGCGGCGTTCCCACGAGTATTTCCTGAGAGGGGAGAGAGAAAGAGAGAGACGGGGAGGGGGGGAGAGGGGGGTAGAGAGGCGGGGAGAGAGGCGGGGTCTGTGAATGTGATGTGAGTGTGCCTGTGCTGTGCGTTGCGGTGCGGCGGTCCGAGGGAGAGAAGGGTTCACGATGGCTGGTGTGGAAATGAGGTAGAAGGAGCTCCAGGATTGCTTTGGAATATAAGGGGCGCATCTCTCCTCATACCCCCTCCCCTCCTCGAGCCCCCGGCCTATTGCGCGCGGCCACAGCCGTCGGACCTGCACGTTCGCGCGCGAACAAGCAGAGGGGCGTGGCTGGGGCTCTCGATGTTTGGCATCGTCGCTCTCGGTGAGCCGAGCCGGGACCATCAGACGGGGTGGAAAAGAGATACAGACGGGGAGGGAAGGGGATGCAGGACTCGTCGGCGGAGTAGGGTAAGTCGCAAGGAGGGCGGCAAGGGTATGGGAGGGCAGGGCGACAAAGTCTGCCGGGGGAGGGGGGTGCTGCAGAGGGGCATCAGCATTCTTTGCTTGGAGAAATGGAGGTGTCTTGTGTTGGCCGCCGAGCTCGCCGCGTCCCGTGTTTGCTTTACGACCCTCCTCGCCGCTCCGCACCCCGCCACGCCGCGCTACGCCACGCCACGCCACGCCGCGCCACCGAGGCCCTCCGGCTCGTCCCTTTGGCTGGTGTCGGCGAGAGGCAGAGGACAAGGCATCCGTCTTGCTGCCTCACCTTACCTCACCCCAGACCAGACAGAGCAAGTAGCCCTGCAGCCCCGGCCCCACCCCGCCGGCCCCGCCCCGCCCCGCCCCACCCCGCCCCCGCCCCGCCCCGGCGCCTCCACCCGAACCATTGCAGACACCGCGCCACGGAGCGCCATGCGTCGCCCACCCCTTACAAACGGACCTGCCGGCCTTTTTGTGCCAGTGTGCAATATGTACTTACTACCCCTTCTCAAACGCTATATGCCATGTTGCGCAAGTGATGAAACATTTTTGAAGACCGAAACCAGCCGCGCACGTTGTTCAGAGGGCTTTAGCTAGCAGACAGTCCGTTCTCCTACGCGCACGACGTAACCCTGAGACGTACACACGCACGCACTTAAACACCCTCACGCACACTCGCACTCACCTACGCACGAACACACTCTTTACATACGCAGCAAACATGCCACGCCCCTCCCTCCCGGTCCTCCACCCTACTCCCCACCCCGCACTCCTCCCCTATCTCACTCTCTCCCACGCATACAGGCAGGCGCACATGTACACAAATACCCCCCCCCCCCCTCTCTCTCTCTCTCTCTCTCTCTCTCTCTCTCTCTCTCTCTCTCTCTCAGTGCACTTATGGGGAAGGATGGCTACCCGGCGGGTGCGCCGGCAAAGTTTAGCACAGTAGTGTAAAGTTGCCGCGGGCGTGCAAAACAGCGGCAAGAATAATGCGAAATAAAGTTGAGGGCTGGGATGGGGTTGAGGATTAGGATGCAGTGGGGAGGGGCGAGACAAGTGGAGGAGGTGGGGTGGAGGGCGTAGGCGAAAGCGAAAGATTGACGACGGTGGCAATAGTACACTACTCAATGTCAATGTCTTTTTTACCCTGCAGTCCACAAACTTGTGCGCGAGCTCACGAAGAGAGAATTTAAAAAAATAAAAATGTAAAAAAACGCGCGTCTTGAACCATTGCCCACCTAGAGCTATGCGCAGTGTCGATACCAATGACGCTACGCGGCCGGCCCAGCACCGCTCGGAGAGCAAGCGAACTGATGACACCGGGTTCGTTTCTTCGGTGACTGGCTTCTCGCGCAGCATGCCTCCTAGTGGTCCGGCACCAGATACCGTGGCGTCGTAGCCGTGCTGGCATAGTGTCCGCGCGTAGAGTCGCAGGATGGAGGTTCGAATCTTACCAAAAAATTTAATTTTTCTGAGGACAACAATTTGGAGAGTGGAATTCAAGCCCCCCATTTCAACCGAGCTCCCTCGTGGAATAGCCGACGGTCTAGTGGTCTAGTGGTGCCGCGAAAGCCGTGGGGTGTCTGTGAGACTCGGCGCATGGGGCCTGGTTCAAACCCAGGTAGGTTCTTCACTGGTAGCGACAGCGGGTTGCCAGGAAGTTCCGTCCCATGCCCACGACTGGTGGTCGGTCGTGGGGTCATAAGTCCTAGAATCTGGCTCCAAAAATAGCTATTCCATGCCCTGGGGACAGGGCAGTTCGGTTAACCACCGTACGACTAAATCTGGCAGTACGGGGATCAAATCTGTCGAATTGCGCGACAGGATCGCAGTCAGAAAAGCACCGGTTCCCATAAGAACACCGAAGTAGTTGGCTGCCACGGGGGGTAAAAGCCCTGTGCCTGGCGGGAACCGCAACCTCCTTCGGGAGGTTTACTGCCGCAAAAATTTTCCATGTTTTCACGCCACCCTTTCACATGCAGAGCACGTACGTAATTTTTCAAGTTTAAGGTGGGATTGAGCTCAGCATCCAAGCCGTAGGCTCGTAGTCTCCGCACCCCCTATATTATTTTAGGGGGTGCTCAGCGCACCCCCTGATCCCCACTTCCGACGCCCCTGATTTTAAAGTAATTTTATGACCAGTTAGTGAAATTCCGTGCAACAACTTTGAAAAGCTTTTCAGGCCCTACCTGGATCTGTGCCTGAAATACATCCATTGCCATTTAGTGTGTGGTGACACTGATTGAAAAAAATAAAAATAAATGCTATCCTATGGACGCGCAGTAAAGGTATGCGCCTGGACATGGCGGGGCCGGGCCGGGCCGAGCACTGACAACCGATTCATTATGCATTGCCGCGTATAAAATGGATGTCACTTTCTCGTTCAACATTCATAAACTGGGGAGACGCCGACGGGTACTGGGCATGGGCATGGGCATGGAGAGAGAGAGGCAGAGAGAGGGAGAGAGAGAGACAGAGAGCGGGAGGAAAGTGGAGGGGTGCAGGAGGAACATGCGAGGGCAAAACGCGAAAGCAGAAATAAGAGGAGGACATGTGAATTGGTACTTCTTCTTACCCGCTGCTACTCACCCTCGCACTCACAGAGCTGCAGAGGGACTGGACGTCCGCATAAATTTTGCAGGTGTATGGGGTAGCTAGATTGCGCCGAGGGCCGGTGCCGGTGCGGGGCGGGGCGAGCAGGGGATCCGCCTCGCAGCCAGCGCAGTCTGCGAGCACCGCGCCAGTCGTTGGAAACTGACAAATTGTTGGTATAAATCGCACATCGCGAGGCGCGAGCAGCGACGTCCGGCCGCGGCAGCACAAAGGCTGTACCTCATCTTTTAAAAGTAATTTGGCCTTTTTATTGAAGAGTGCAGGGCACAACCACCCCTGCCTTGGTCAGTGTGGATTTTCTTTGTACGAAAGGGCTGCGATGGCGTCGCCCTCTGCCAGTGTCCCGCCCCGCCCCACCCCGCCCTGGGGGCCGTGGGACACCGAGGGGACACCTTATGGGAGTGGTCTAATGAATGGCTTGGCCAGGGTCTGTGCAGGGCTGTGGCCAATATGACCCATTGGACCACACTTTGCTCGGGCCACGCCCCACGCACCCCCACGCCACGCCCCGCCACGCCCCGCCACGCCCCGCCACGCCCCGCTATGGCCCATTTCGATGCGTCTAAGTGGATTGACTGCTCAGGACCAGGGGGTTGTAATGTCCCCGCCCGGCCCGACACCAAGCGGCGCGTAGGGGTGGTGGTGTGTACCGCCCGAGCCACGAGACACACCTCAAAATATATCTCATTTGGAATTCAGGCCGTAATGACAGCGAAGACAGACACGAATACTTTTGGACTAACATCTAAATTCTTGGAAAGCCACATTTCGCTGCTGTCCGTCAGCCACTCTTTTACACAGCCACCTTTCAAGACGCATAGAAATCTCGATTCGGGTAAACTCGATACTCTCCCGCCCTCCCGGCTTTACGGCGGCCATGATGCCGCTGGCGCTACGTATAAAACTGATGGAATGTGGCAGCCAAAATACAAGGACCGGCGCGGAGAGGCGTCTCGGGGCGCTGCGCTGTACCAGCCCCCGGTACCACTAACAGCTACCACTACCTGCACGCCAGGCACTTCTCCAGGACCAAGGCCCAGGCCCCAGGCCACCACCAGCACCAACACAGTCCCACCGCAGCAGGTACCACCAGCACCACCACACCACTGCCGCTGAAAAGGGTACCGAATTTATCGAGGCCATGCATATTTCAAAGGATCTCTCCACCTGCCGTAAAAGGATAGAGGAGCGGGAAGGGTGGAGGAAGGGAGGGGGAGGATGGGAGGGAGAGTAAGGGAGGGAGGGAGGGAGGAGAAACGTTGCGGCGCGACGAAGAACTGCAGTGAGGAATTGTGTAACTCCTGTAGGCGACTGGAGGCTTCTTCCCTCCCCTTTGCATTCGTCCTCTCTCCTTTCTCTTCTCTCCTCGTCCTTTCCTTCGCGGCCTCGGGATACGACCGCCGCGCCGCGAAGCACTTTGCAGGCGGACAGGCTGCTCCGAATGAATCACATCATCAGGACACACGCAGATGGGAGCCCGCTCCCCCCGCCCCGCCTCCGGCCCCGCCCCTCCCTCTCTCCCCGCTGCCCAAATCAGTGACGCGTTATCTGCACGACAACTTTTTCATCCCCGCGGCGGCTGCGGGTCGGAACGGGACGGGACGGGGGACGGGCCCGGCGGCCGGGGCTATTCGCACCGCAGCCGTTATTCAATTTGGAGCTGATTCAAAGCCAACAGCCAAATTGCAATTATGACGAAGGCACGGCCTCTGCGAGCGCGTAAGGGGGGGGGGGGAGGAGGAGGAGGAGGAGGAGAAGGGGTAGAGGCGCAGGGGCCCACTCGCCCCGTTGCGCGGTATGATGACGCCGCCGTCGACACAGCGCCAGGGAAAACAACCTCTCTTGTTTTTCGTCTAGAATAAAACAAAGAGAGAGAGAGAGAGAGAAGAGGAGCAAACTGACGGCGTTCTATTTGTTCGCCTCATTTGGAAGAGTTTCTTTCGGTTCGGTATCTCTGCTCCACTCGGCTGCAGCGACCCTGGCCCCGGCCCCACCCCAGCCCTCCGCCGTCCTGGTGCGATGGCCAGCCGTATGTGAGACTAGGATTACCGCCCCCCCCCCTCAGGCCCGGCTCCTGCTCCTCCATTCCAAACGCACCCTTTATCGGCCGGGATTAGTCTGCGGCTTGGATTGACGAATTGATGGCGAGCCTCAGCAGCCGCAGCCGCAGCGGCACGGTCCGGCACGGCCTCCCCTGTCCTGTCCTTCCCATCCCACAGGGGCTTTGCCTGTGGGGCTCCGGACCCGCGTATCTAATCTTGCAGTGAATTCCATAAAGTCTCAAATTTCTTCGAATTTCTCCCGTTTTTACTTGCCTTCCAACGTATGCAGTTCGGCGAGTTGCAGTTTTACGTTCACCGTGATGTGATTGGGTGGGGCGGGCGCACACCTCTCTTCCCTCTCGCATTGAACGCTGCTTAACGTTTTCTTCTGCTTGCTTTGCGCGCTGCGCCGCGCCGCTTCCCGCCGCGGGTCGTTTAGGGTCTGCTCGCTGCTGCTGCTGCTGCTCGCCATTCCCTCGCCAACAAGCGCACGGCTTCCCGACCCTTTTCGGAGACAAGGGGGAGAGGGCGTTGGCCCCCGGGCCTTGCTCCGCTCCGCGCCGCCACGCCCTGCAACTGGTAGTCATCTCAGTTTTTACGACTCGCCAGCTCGGGGCGGGGCGGGGCGGGGCCTGGTGGGGCCTGCAGGCGGGCGGACCCTTCTACCTTGTCAGGTAGGTGGAGAGGGCGTCCCTGGCATGCCCGCGGCCCTGGCGTGGAACGGAGTCAGACCCTGGCCCGACCCAGGTCCTGGGGGACAGGGACAGGGACAGGACAGGACAGGCACGCCCCGTCGCCCCGGGCACGCGTGCGCTGCAGCTCGACCCTACGCGACGTGCCCGGGCCGCCCAGGGAGGGCCGCCCCGCCCGCGCCGCTCCCTCATCGCACGCGGGCAGCCCCGCCACGCCCCGCCACGCCCCGCCACGCCACGCTCCACCAAGCGCCGCCTCATCCTCGCAGGCTCACGGCTATAACTTACCCGGGTTAATTGCAGCCGGTCGGCTTGGCGTCGAATTTCATGAAGGACGCTGCTCGGCGCGCGCTGGAGTACCCAGCCAGCAGCGCGCTGACCCCCGGCCCGGCTCCCACCGCACCCCGCTATGGCTCGCCCCGCCCGCCCCGCCGCGCCCCGTCGCGCCCCACCCCAAACCACGCGGCCGCCGCCGCCGCCCGCCTTCCCGATAAAGCTGCAGTCTGCTCCGAAGTGCGCCCGGAGCGCCGTTCTTATTTTCGCCTCGTTAATTTTTCCGAGGCGGTTTGAGTGGTTCTTGATTTAAATGCGGTAATAAGCCAGGCGGGAGCTCGGCGGCTTATTCCGATAATGACATGGGTGGGGGGGGGGGGGGTAGCAGAAGTAGTACCCGAGGGTGTGCACTCCGCCCGCCCAGGGAGTCCGGCCCAAAGGGAAGCAGTGGGAGTGGGACTCGATACCGCGCGCTAGCCGCAGCTGTTTGTGGCAGCTCATGGCACTATATGACACTCAAAAGACGATGCTGGGACACCTTCAGGACGGCACCCTGTGTCTGAGCTGGCCCGCCCCCGCCCCACCCGGCGCCGGACCTTTGTCGTCTTAGACCGGCGGCGCTCTGCTCCGCTCTGCAGCCAGGCCAGCGTCACTTGTGTGCGAAGGGGTATACAATACGAGAAAACTTTTATACAGCTTACTCTGTTTTATTACATTAAAAAAAAAACTCCACCATTTAAGAACATATTTTGTAATTTTTAGGTATTACATTACGCGTATAATCCCTTGTAATACCCAGGTCACATGTACTATACCGGGTGTTTCTTTAAATGCGTAACAGTGTTGCGGGATTGCGTAGCCTCCAGCGATCCAAGTGCCATGACACCTTACGGGCTTTTTGGAGTAGGCAAACCCTCAACACTGTTACGCACTCAATGAAACACCCGGGACATAATTTTACAGAAGCGAATACCCGCTCGCTTGTGTACTTTTTCGTCTTATTTGTCACAGTTTTTTTGGTGTTCCTGAAGAGACGGCGACGGCGGCGCGTCTCTTTGTGCAGGTGCAAGGCACTTTATAATGAATCGCGTCTGGCTCTGGCTACCCCACCGGACCCCACTGCGCCCCGCCCCCGCCGGGCTCTGCCCCGCTCCGCCCCGCTCCCCCCTCCCTTCTACTCAGATCTGGTTCGTCCTTTAAGCCCTCCGGGCTGTGGGAGAGCGCTAGGCAGACAGGATGGGTCTGAGAGGAGCGAGAGAGAAAGAGCAGACCGGAGGGAGGGCGACGGCGAGCAAGCGACCAGGCCCGCGAAAAAGTCACCAACACAGCGAGCGCAGACAAAAAAGTAGAGGGCGAAGGGAGGGGTGGATGGGGGGCAAACTCTGGAGTGCAACCCGGGCGGCGGCGCGGCGGCGGCGCCCTTACCTCTCCCCGCGCCAGGCCAGCCCCGCCCGCCCCCGCCGCGCCGCGTCGTTTCCCTCCAGCGGTAATGAAACGGGTGGGGATATTTAAAAGAAATCGCGCCCTCCCCGCCCGGCCCGCCCTGACCTCCCGCGCCCTTCGCCCTTCCCCTTACGAACAAACGGCTGGGCGTGAGCAGACAAAACCCGCGGCAAATACTAGTCTGCGCGCACTTACTTACTGACGGTAGACTTCGGAACGTTTTACCCGTGGTATTTGACGTCCCGACGAAGTAACCTCGTTCCGCCGTTTTCCTTTCCCGCGCTGTGTACGAGCGGGCACAGCGATGGCAGCGCTCAGTCGGACCCGACCGTCCGGGGCGCGGGGCGAGGCGGGGCCGGAACGGGGCGGGGCGCGGGGCGCACTCCGTATCCAGCAATCCCATTCTATCCAATCCCGTCGCGGTGCTCAATTAGGTTATGACGCCGTGGCGCGGCGGGACAGTCTGGTCGGTGCCGTGGTGCGGGGCGGGGCGGGGCGGGGCGGCGCAGTCTGGGAGGGGCCGGGGGAGGTACACGACGCGTCCTGCTGCACCGAGCGCGCGGAAAGATTCTATTTGCCCGGAAACAAAGGGCACATGTACAGACCTGAAGCCTGCGCATCATCCTTATCCTCTGAGCGCAGGGGCGGGTAAAAATTATGTCCTTAAAGGACCGACTGCGATCTCTGTGTCTGCGTCGCGCTGCGCTAGAGCGCCCGCTAGATAGGCCGTTCCGCTGCACCGCCCTACACTCGGCTCGATGGGCTGCCTACCTCCACGGCGCTCAGGGTCGGGCGGTCCCGCTGTCAGAGCCCCGTGAAACACGCACCGCCCAGTACCGATCAAAATTTGCAATATGTGCCAACAATTTGTACTCGAATCGATATTAAAGTACGAATGCACTGCATCTCAAAGCGCTACTATCTTCTAAAAAAACAAACTATGATAGGGCTGGAAATATAATTCCGAGCCGAGCCGAGCTAGCCTCGGTCTGAGTGTCTGAACAGGCTCGAGCAAGACGCGGTCGGGCAGCACCCAGTGGTGGGACAGGAAACAACATGATCCCATCCCATGGAAGGAGGGCGCCCTCCTCTCATGATGATCCCTTGAATTCGCCATCGCCAGTAGGTAGAAGTGGTAGAAGTGTGGAAGTGATAATTTCAAGAAAAGTCAAGACAATTTTCAGTTTTAGTTGCCGAGCTGAGCTGTCTCAATGGTAATGTTAACTTTCTTGGCCTTTTATAAATAAATAAGTTGTGTAAAAGGTTTTGGAAAAGCGCTAGTTTGTCCCTTTCGTTAAGATTGTATTTTAGGTTAGGGTGTTTATCTTGCGAAAATCCTTCTTTTTCCTTCTCACTCAATTCTTTAGTGACTTTGCGTTGGTATTTTTTAATAATAAAGTATGAACAATGTTGACATTAACGGGCAACAACAATATTCATAACATGGTGTTTTGTTGATATCAACCTTATCACACATAATTGTGTACAGCAAGAGACAAAAGCCTCCATGAAATATCTAAAAGTAAATAATCCTTGGTCTTTTCTTCCGGATCTAAGGTTAGAATTTCCATGTGAAGGGTGAGGTGTGGTAAATATATATTGTAACTATACAAAATTTTATCAAAGAAAATATTCAAAAGCTATCATGTGTATATCTGGAATCAATATTAATGATGATCTCAATCCGGGAAAGTTGGGCCTAAATTTCCAAAATCTTATCTTTAGTGTGAAAGCATTGTACACGGAAACTAGTATAAAAATCTTAAATAGCTTTGAACGCATTAGCCGAACCTGATCAAATAATTTGATCGGAAGGCTAGATCGGCCCTCGCTATATTTTTTTCCCTTTCTTATTATACACAATAATTTTAATATTTTAAGGAAATGTTTAATCATATGAGGCTGACTATTACTAGTTAAAGATTTGATGAGATTTATTTGGCCAAGTCCATGCTATAAACATATTTCTTCTTTTTTGATTGTTCAAAAATTTTTTCTCTGATTGAGTTTCTGCGTGGAAGTCCTCGTACTTTATTGGAGGCCAGGATATATGAACATCCGTCAAAGTTTTTGTGTTCTTGTTAACTGCCCCAAATAAACCAAATTAAACAAGAGGCGGGTTTGCAGAATATCAACCAAGTCAGACTGTGTGAAATTCCCCAGCACAGGCCTGTCTTCTCAGGTCTCCTGAGTTGCATGCTGCTTGCTTACTAACTGTGTGTGCCTGCTTGCCCGCAGAGCGTGGAGCTGCTGCCGGACGAGCTGCTCATGATGGTGCTGCAGCACCTGGGCACGCGTGACCTCCTGGCCTGCCGCCGCGTCTGCAAGAGGTTGTGGCGGCTCGTGCTGGACCCGCTGCTCTGGCGGCACAAGGACCTCGACGACCAGGCGAGCTGTGCGTGCCCGGTGCTCCGGCTTGCGCCCTGCCTGCGCAGCCTCCACCTCCAGCAGACGCCACTGTGTCACCGTAAGTACACGACCGAGACCAAGTGCGCCGTTGAGAGGCTGGTGATCACCGTCCGCAGGGCCGCCGGCTTCAGGCGCGCGAGCTCTGTGATTAGTAACCAGACGGCGCTTGGCCGCCTCAGGCATGTCACCGTGGAACTCGCTCCGTGGGATCCGCCGTTCGAGGTCTTCTCTCCGCACCGTCAAGGACACTTGACTGCGCTCTGTGCCTTCCTTCAGACCTTGGTGTGCACGCCCGGCCTGCACGAGCTGGTGATCTCCACCCACCCCAAGCGCGAGCATTACGTGTCGCAAGTGTCGCAGCCCCCTGCTGCTGCGAATCTGACCCCGTCCCTGCGGCGCTTCGTCTGCCGCGAGGGCAAGGGCTTCCGGGCCATCGGCCTGGAGGTGGCCGTGCTGCGCGAGCACGCGCCCACCCTGGAGGAGGTCAACATCGGCAACGTCCGCTACGCCCAAGGTGGGTACGCCGAGGCCGAGCCCAAGATCTCGTCCCTGCTGGCGGGCATGCCCCACTTGCGCAAGCTGACGTGCTGCTTCATGCTCGACATGGCGAAGCTGGCGGGGTGTAGCAAGTTGTCGGAGGTGACGTTGTGCGTGCCGGACTCTGTAATCCCAAATGTAATGCACATAGCGTTTTTCCTTGAAGCCCGTCATCTGCGCTCTCTCACGTTTGAGTTCGACAACTACGGCAGAATGTCCGCAACGCTCATCACCAGGGTCGTAGCGAAGGCGGCCGCGTCCGGACTCTCCCGCCTGGAGTCGCTGGCCATGGTGGAGAAGGGGTGCAAGTACTTATACGACAGCGACGACAGCGATGACGACTACAGCTACTATGGGGACGAGGAGGAGGAGGAGGGCTTCAGGACCGCCATGCTGGTGACGCCGCTGCTGAAGGCGCTGCCCCTGCTGTCGCACCTGCGCCGCCTCGAGGTGTCCAGGATGCCGGACGAGCTGCTGGAGGGCATCACGCCCGTCACGGCCCCGTGCCTGCGGAGCCTCGTGGTGACGATGTTGAAGGGCTGCAACTGCGTCCACTACCTGCTGCACAGGTCCGAAGTGTTGGCGCTCCTCAGAAACAACCCCCTGCTGCACGTGGATGTTTCTCTGAAGGGATTCTCGGGGTGCCGCGACTCCTGGCTCTTCCGTTGCGAGTGGTGCAGGAAGCAATGCCACGCGAACGTCCCGGACGCTCCGCGCGTGGGTTTTTTCACGCACGACCCGAAGGACAAATGTACTACTCTAGAGCACAACAGCTCTGATGAATTTAGCTGCCCACACTGGTGCCACGTTCCTCTGAATCCCTCGTAATTTAGTGTTTGGTTAAACCAAATTGGTTATTAGTTCCTTTTATTTTAACATTTTTCCCCTTCTTTTGATTGTTTGGTAAATAAGGCGTTTTGTATGTCAAGCTGATTTTTTTTTTACACTGTATAATTTTGTATAATATTAGCTGCTATAGCTATGTTTAGTTTAGTTCTTGCCGTTAACTTTTTATACTTATTTACTAAAAGTACTGAAATAATGATGTAATTAATTCAGCCTCACGTACATCTTCTTGCTATTAGAGGAGGCTTTTTGCTATGCTTACTTACCAATGTGTTCGCAGTGAATTCACTTAGTATAAATTTATTATTATTATTGAGTAGGTTCAGTGTATAATGAATGTACATTACAGTATAATCTGAAGGGAAAAAAACCTTAAAGTTAAAAAAAAAAAAAATGAAACTGGTTAAGTGTTTTGACATTAGCAATCTGAATATATTGCTTTCATTCTATTCGTGAACTAATTTCTATGATATGATGGCCCAATAACTGATGGATCCAGCAGGCACAAGGACAGGGTCACGTCACTGGTAAGCAATAATATGACAATATGCACCTCCCTGCATACTACTTGGTGGAATCCTGTTAAAGTCCAATATATTGTTCGAACAATAATTTTCTTTGGTGTGGGTGTTGAAACCCCTCCCCCGTCCCCGGCGCCCCGCCGGCCCGCCGCCCCGCCGCCCCGCCGCCCCGCCCCCGCCGCCCCGCCCACCGCCGGGATTAGCCTTCGCTCGCAGTCAAAAGCCGTTCCTCCAAAATTTTGAGAGGCGTCACGTTGGACGCTACGCTCGCCGTGGGATCCCGCGCCGATTTCCAAATCGGATTTCCGAGGGAGCCGCTTTGCCCACCCCCCCCCCCCTCCTCCCTCCGCCTCCGCCTCGGGGCCTCGGGGGGAGGCCATGGAGTGGCGACGAGTGCGTTGGCTGGACCAGCAGATGGCACGGCACCGAATTATACGCGAGGCGTGGCGGGGTGGGGCGGTAGAGGTGATCGCAAAGGATTACACGGCCGGCATCAATGCTAAGCACATGGAACATGGCGCGGCGCTGCGTGGCGCCTCGGACCATCAGGCGCGTAATTGGAATTGGTCGCAACATTGAAGGGGGGGAGGGGGAAGGTATGTCCGTAGCACAGGAAAAGAGCAAGGGGGGTGGAGGGTAAAAATAAAATAACCACGCGTGCGGGCGGGGAGGAGCAAGGGGTGGTGACCGATTCATCCCCTAGGTACTGCTATGTCCTTGGTGTCTAGCGGCCGCTGACGGTGACGCAGCTGGTGTTCGTGGTGTGTCCTCACTGACAGCCCCTCCTCCCTCCCACCTGGGTCTCGCGTCCCCCCTGCCCCTGGGGCAGTGCAGAGGAGGGCGCAGGAATCATTCATCGCGACTCTGATTCGCTTTTATTCGTCCCGCTGCACCGCCCTACACTCGGCTCGATGGGCTGCCTACCTCCACGGCGCTCAGGGTCGGGCGGTCCCGCTGTCAGAGCCCCGTGAAGCACGCACCGCCCAGTGCCGATCAAAATTTGTACTCGAATCGATATTAAAGTACGAATGCACTGCCTCTCAAAGCGGTACTATCTTCTGAAAAAAAACTGGAAATATAATTCCGAGCCGAGCCGAGCTAGCCTCTCTCTGAGTGTCTGGACAGGCTCGAGCAAGACGCGGTCGGGCAGCAACCAGTGGTGGGACAGGAAACAAGATGATCCCATGAAAGGAGGGCGCCCTCCTCTCATGATGATCCCTTGAATTCGCCATCGCCAGTAGGTAGAAGTGTGGAAGTGATAAATTCAAGAAAAGTCAAGACAATTTTCAGTTTTAGTTGCTAAGCTGAGCTGTCTCAATGGTAATGTTAACTTTCTTGACCTTTTATAAATAAATAAGTAGTGTGATAGGTTTTGAAAAAGCGCCAGTTTGTCCCTTTCGTTAATATTGTATTTTAGGTTAGGGTATTTATCTTGCGAAAATCCTTCTTTTTCCTTCTCACTCAATTCTTTAGTGACTTTGCGTTGGTATTTTTCAATAATAAGGTATGAACAATGTTGACATTAACGGGCAACAACAATATTCATAACATGGTGTTTTTGTTGATATCAACCTTATCACACATAATTGTGTACAGCAAGAGACAAAAGCCTCCATGAAATATCTAAAAGTGAATAATCCTTGGTCTTTTCTTCTGGATCTAAGGTTAGAATTTCCATGTGAAGGGTGAGGTGAGGTAAATATATATTTTAACTATACAACATTTTATCAAAGAAAATATTCAAAAGCTATCATGTGTATGTCTGGAATCAATATTAATGATGATCTCAATCCGGGAAAGTTGGGCCTAAATTTCCAAAATCTAATCTTTAGTGTGAAAGCATTGTACAAGGAAACAAATATAAAAATCTTAAATAGCTTTGAACGCATTAGCCGAACCTGATCAAATAATTTGATCGGAAGACTAGATCGGCCCTCGTTATATTTTTTTCCCTTTCCTATTATACACAATAATTTTAATATTATAAGAAAATGTTTTATCAAATGAGGCTGACCATTACTAGTTAAAGATTTGATGAGATTTATTTGGCCAAGTCCATGCTATAAACATATTTCTTCTTTTTTTATTGTTCAAATTTTTTTTCTCTGATTGAGTTTCTGCGTGGAAGTCCTCGTACTTTATTGGAGGCCAGGATATATGAACATCCGTCAAAGTTTTTGTGTTCTTGTTAACTGCCCCAAATAAACCAAATTAAACAAGAGGCGGGTTTGCAGAATATCAACCAAGTCAGACTGTGTGAAATTCCCCAGCACAGGCCTGTCTTCTCAGGTCTCCTGAGTTGCATGCTGCTTGCTTACTAACTGTGTGTGCCTGCTTGCCCGCAGAGCGTGGAGCTGCTGCCGGACGAGCTGCTCATGATGGTGCTGCAGCACCTGGGCACGCGTGACCTCCTGGCCTGCCGCCGCGTCTGCAAGAGGTTGTGGCGGCTCGTGCTGACCCGCTGCTCTGGCGGCACAAGGACCTCGACGACCAGGCGAGCTGTGCGTGCCAGTGCTCCGGCTGGCGCCCTGCCTGCCCACCCCCCACCTCCAGCAGACGCCACTGTGTCACCGTAAGTACACGACCGAGACCAAGTGCGCCGTTGAGAGGCTGGTGATCACCGTCCGCAGGGCCGCCGGCTTCAGGCGCGCGAGCTCTGTGATCAGTAACCAGGAGGCGCTTGGCCGCCTCAGGCATATCACCGTGGAACTCGCTCCGTGGGATCCGCCGTTCGAGGTCTTCTCTCCGCACCGTCAAGGACACTTGACTGCGCTCTGTGCCTTCCTTCAGACCTTGGTGTGCACGCCCGGCCTGCACGAGCTGGTGATCTCCACCCACCCCAATCGCGAGCATTACGTCGCGCCTGTGTCGCAGCCCCCTGCTGCTGCGAATCTGACCCCGTCCCTGCGGCGCTTCGTCTGCCGCGCGGGCAAGGGCTTCAGGGCCATCGGCCTGGAGGAGGCCGTGCTGCGCGAGCACGCGGCCACCCTGGAGGAGGTCAACATCGGCAGCGTCCTCTACGCCGAGGCCGAGCCCAAGATCTCGTCCCTGCTGGCGGGCATGCCCCACTTGCGCAAGCTGACGTGCTGCTTGATGCTCGACATGGCGAAGCTGGCGGGGTGTAGCAAGTTGTCGGAGGTGACGTTGTGCGTGCCGGACTATGTAATCCCAAATGTAATGCACGATTTTGAAGCGTTTCTCCTTGAAGCCCGTCATCTGCGCTCTCTCACCTTTGAGTTCGACAACTACGGCAGAATGCCCGCAACGATCATCACCAGGGTCGTAGCGAAGGCGGCCGCGTCCGGACTCTCCCGCCTGGAGTCGCTGGCCATGGTGGAGAAGGGGTGCAAGTACTTATACGACAGCGACGACAGCGATGACGACTACAGCTACTATGGGGACGAGGAGGAGGAGGAGGGCTTCAGGACCGCCATGCTGGTGACGCCGCTGCTGAAGGCGCTGCCCCTGCTGTCGCACCTGCGCCGCCTCGAGGTGTCCAGGATGCCGGACGAGCTGCTGGAGGGCATCACGCCCGTCACGGCCCCGTGCCTGAGGAGCCTCGTGGTGACGATGTTGAAGAGCTGCAACTGCGTCCACGACCTGCTGCACAGGTCCGAAGTGTTGGCGCTCCTCAGAAACAACCCCCTGCTGCACGTGGATGTTTCTCTGAAGGGATTCTCGGGGTGCCGCGACTCCCTGGCTCTTCCGTTGTGAGTGGTGCAGGAAGCAATGCCACGCGAACGTCCCGGACGCTCCGCGCGTGGGTTTTTTCACGCACGACCCGAAGGACAAATGTACCACTCTAGAGCACAACAGCTCTGATGAATTTAGCTGCCCACACTGGTGCCACGTTCCTCTGAATCCCTCGTAATTTAGTGTTTGGTTAAACCAAATTGGTTATTAGTTCCTTTTATTTTAACATTTTTCCCCTTCTTTTGATTGTTTGGTAAATAAGGCGTTTTGTATGTCAAGTTTATTTTTTTTTTTTACACTGTATAATTTTGTATAATATTAGCTGCTATAGCTATGTTTAGTTTAGTTCTTGCCGTTAACTTTTTATACTTATTTACTAAAAGTACTGAAATAATGATGTAATTAATTCAGCCTCACGTACATCTACTTACTATTAGAGGAGGCTTTTTGCTATGCTTACTTACCAATGTGTTCGCAGTGAATTCACTTAGTATAAAATTATTGTTATTATTGAGTAGGTTCAGTGTATAATGAATGTACATTACCGTATTATCTGATGGAAGAAAACACCTTAAAGTTTAAAAAAAAAAATTGAAACTGGTTAAGCGTATTGACATTAGCAATCTGAATATATTGCTTTCATTCTATTCGTGAACTAATTTCTATGATATGATGGCCCAATAACTGATGGATCCAGCAGGCACAAGGACAGGGTCACGTCACTGGTAAGCAATAATATGACAATATGGACCTCCCTGCATACTACTTGGTGGAATCCTGTCAAAGTCCAATATATTGTTCGAACAATAATTTTCTTTGGTGTGGGAGTTGAAACCCCTCCTCCGTCCCCCCGGCGCCCCGCCGCCCCGCCGCCCACCGCCGGGATTAGCCTTCGCTCGCAGTCAAAAGCCGTTCCTCCAAAATTTTGAGAGGCGTCACGTTGGACGCTACGCTCGCCGTGGGATCCCGCGCCGATTTCCAAATCGGATTTCCGAGGGAGCCGCTTTGCCCCCCCTCCCCCCTCCTCCCTCCACCCCTACCCCTCCGCCTCCGCCTCGGGGCCTCGGGGGGAGGCCATGGAGTGGCGACGAGTGCGTTGGCTGGACCAGCAGATGGCACGGCACCGAATTATACGCGAGGCGTGGCGGGGTGGGGCGGTAGAGGTGATCGCAAAGGATTACACGGCCGGCATCAATGCTAAGCACATGGAACATGGCGCGGCGCTGCGTGGCGCCTCGGACCATCAGGCGCGTAATTGGAATTGGTCGCAACATTGAAGGGGGGAGGGGGAAGGTATATCCGTAGCACAGGAAAAGAGCAAGGGGGGTGGAGGGTAAAAATAAAATAACCACGCGTGCGGGCGGGGAGGAGCAAGGGGTGGTGACCGATTCATCCCCTAGGTACTGCTATGTCCTTGGTGTCTAGCGGCCGCTGACGGTGACGCAGCTGGTGTTCGTGGTGTCCTCACTGACAGCCCGCCCTCCCTCCCACCTGGGTCTCGCGTCCCCCCTGCCCCTGGGGCAGTGCAGAGGAGGGCGCAGGAATCATTCATGGCGACTCTGATTCGCTTTTATTCGTCCGGCGACGGCGTGGCCGGCCGGGCCCCCGGCCGTCCTTTCTCCCCGCGTCCATTCCACTTGTTTTTGTTTCGTTGGGTACGGGACGGGTGCGCCGTTGATGCTGCGTGTTCGCCGCGCGCAGGGAGGTCGTCGACCCCCGTCCCGTCCCGGCGTCGTCTATCCACGCTTCGTTGCGCTACGCTTATCCACCTTTGCCGCGCGGCGCCGCACTTTGCGAGCCGAACCGAACACTTGCTCCGAGCCGGAGCCAGGCAGGTATTTAATTACCAGCTGACAAAGTGCATGAGGGCCCCACCCCACCCCGCCCTGTCCCGCTCCGCCTCGTCCCCCCGTGCCCCCCCGCGAGCGGGTACACGGTCGCACTCCAGACCCCTCCGCGACCCGCTACACTCATGTTGTTCCGGAACACCGCCCCGCCGCAGCATTCCCGTGATGAATTGTACTTGCGTAATTTGAATGTTACGGTCTGCCTTCCGCTAATGCATAGAGCGGAGCTGAAGCGGGCCGAGCCGGGCGGAGCCGAGCAGGGTCGTAACCGGCGGGACGGGACGCTGGGGCTGGGACGCTCTCTCGCGCGACAATTTGCATCAACTCGTGCGCGGCGCGGCGCGGACCGGACCGGACCGGGAGAGCGGAAGGGGAGGGGCCGGCGAGACGCCGCGCCGCGCCGTTAGCCGATGGAAGACAGGCCGACGGGATGGACCGGTGGAATACACGACCAAACGGGATTAGGACAGGCTGCGCGTTACAAATCGCTAATCGATTTTCAATAAATGTCATGAGAGATTCGTGCCATTAGTCGTTGGGTAGGTAAGTCCTCGCCCCGCCGCGCCGGTCTGCGCAGCGAGCGAGGCAGGGTCGGTGGAGCGGGATGGGGTGGAGGCGATGGTTGCCACCCTCGTTATGCCGTTTTACGACCCGGCGGCAGCAACCCTGGGGGCAACCTAGTCGAGGCGTGGCGTGGCGGAGCCGGGGCATGGAGCATGGACAGGACAGCCAAGTCCGCGCCGCGCCGCGCGAGACCATGGCTGTGCGCGCAACTTGCAAAGCTGCGGAGCAGGACACGGGATTACTGGACTGGTAGCAATGCGTAGCGCGCCGGGGCGGGGCGCGGCTGGTGCCGGCAACTTTTAAGGGGACTCGAAGCTCGCTTGCAGCCGGGTGAGTAGTCTGGTCAAGATTATGTTCGAAACATGATTCCACATTAAACTTGACTCCCTCCCGCGCGGCCAGCTGGCCGGCACGCCGCGCCGGACCCCTCATGGCAACTTGGAGGTGACCCCTGACCACGGGGGAGTTGCCGGTCGCAAAGTGGGATGGGGGGTGAGCGCGTCGCACCACAGGCTAGACATACCGAGTGATAAATCTTAGAGCTAGGATGCGCGTCACAGAAGTGCTCTGCATTCTGGAGGCTTTGTAAAATTTGAGGATCTGTTCGCATAGATAACGCCTTTCGAAGTACTTTGGACCCAGACGCTTACCGTGGGCCTGACAACCGGACCCGGCCCGGCCGTGCCCGTGCCGTGCGGCTCAGAGCAGCCCGCGCGCAGGGCTCGGGGCTCCCACAAGAAGAGTGCCTCAGTGTTGTATCGCGTTGGACGCGTTCCCAGATCGTTCCGACCTATCCCCCTCCTCCCGAACAGACAGCCCGTCTGCGCGAGAGCCCAAAAATTAGGACCTCTCTGGCAGCCCCCTCGTCCCCAGCAGGCGCCCCCTCCCCTCCCACCGCAGCCCCCGTGCCTTCATCTCTTGACGTCGTCCTCCGCCCCGCCCTGCCAGCTGCCCTCCCTGCGCTGCGCTGAGCCGCGCCCGGCCCCTCTCTTTCTAGAGTTTCAACTTGCTTGCAGTCATACTCTAGGGGATTGAACGCTCCAAACTTCTGGCGCGCTCTCTGGCAGGAGTTTGGGGATGCCTGGGCCTGGGCCCGTCCCGCCCCACCCCGCCGCACTACGGTTGCTGTATACGACACCGCTTGGAGCTGCGCGGCCAGCGGCCTGGCCCGGGCCCGGGGGCCTCTGCCGCAGGGGTAAGGGATGGACTCGCCCCCTCCCATTGTGATGTGGCAATAATTCTTGACCAGTCACGATGATGACCTGGAGCTTGCTCGGCGTGTGCCTATGGTCTGCACCGCCTCAGCTCGGGCCCCGCCTGGAGGGCCTGTGCGCTGCACCATACTCCGAGGCCGCGGACCGTGGAGATGCCGCCTCCGCTCCTCCGCGCCCCGCAGCTCCGTCCCGCGCCGTTACATTCGACCCCGTTTTTCTTCCCTGAAGGTATTTCAGAGGTTGCGCCGCGCCGCGCCGCCTCGCCGTGCCCCTGCAGTCTAGCCCCTGCAGCGCAGAGCCTTACTTGCAGGGGAGGGGGGACAGGAAGCAGGGGCCCTGTGCTGCACGTCACGTCATGCGGGCGGAGCGGGGCGGGGCGGGGCGCGGTGGGGCCAGACCAGACCCGCTCGGGCGCAGCCGCAGCCCCACCCCACCCCCGCCTGGGTATTGGTTGTAATTCAAACAGATTCCAATACCCAGGAGCCACGTGACAGTTGGGCCCGCCGCCCCTGCCGCGCCCCTGCCGCGCCCCTCCCACTACGCTCCGCCACGCCCCTAGACGCCAAACTCCCCCTTTCCTCCCCATCCTCTGTGCCCCCTGCTGCCATCCCGTTTGGCTCGGGCGCCCCGGCCGTGTATGCAACCCTGCATACCAACCCAGCCCCCCGCCCCACCCCACCCCACCCCGCCGCCGCCGCCGCCCAGCCGCCCTGCGGGTCACACCAGGCGGGTGCGGGGGCCTCGCTCGGCAGGCACGGCCGAGGCACAGTGCAGACACAGCGGGGCGAGGCGGGGCGGGCGGGAACACCCACCAACAGCAACCATGCGCCAGCTATGGCGCCAGCGCTAAATGAAAACCCTTTTGTTTGTTACACACGGTTGCACAACAACGTCGCTGTCGCGCGTAAATTTGTCGGTGGAAACAATAGCGGGGCGGCTCTTTGCTTACAGAGGATCCGAAGGGCGGTTCAAACGCGGACTCTTTATTCCTGAAGCTCACACTCCCATTCCTCCAGTGTAGCAGACAAACCGC
This sequence comes from Frankliniella intonsa, assembly GCA_033675135.1. Classification (NCBI taxonomy): domain Eukaryota; kingdom Metazoa; phylum Arthropoda; class Insecta; order Thysanoptera; family Thripidae; genus Frankliniella; species Frankliniella intonsa. Next base: position 7,987,003 of record CM066249.1, on the reverse strand, counting down.
AGGTATGTGCCCGCCCCGCGCCCGCGCGGTACGCAACACGTTTCCACCGCGCGGCCCGGGCAGGGCCGGTGCCGGTGGCCGAGGCCGGGCACAGGCGAGGCGCCCACCCGCGCAGCGCTGCCCACGCATGGCGGCATCATCAAATCCACGCGGGGCTGCGCGGGTCCGGCCCGGCCCGGCCCGAGGCCGAGGCCTGGGGCGGGTATTCTCTCCCTCCCACCGCTAAAATATTGAGAGCCGTGCCAAACTCGCCGCCGCAAGGTAACCTCCGACCGGGCGGGGCGGTACGGGGCGGGGCGGGGCGGCCCACAACCCCCGCGGTAGGCAAGGGGGCGAGGGCGGAGTACGCGAGTTAGCACCCCGGTACAAAGCGGAGTACCCATGAAGCCACGAGGTGTTACTACTTGGCCTCCTCGTGCCAAAACACAACCGAGTTGTTCTGTCGTGCCCTGCCATGCAGCTGCGCTCTGCATCTGCAGCTCGCCGATGATTGCGCCGCTGTCGCCTAGACCTGACAACCCTCCCGCTCGGTCTGCGCCGCGCCGCCCGCTTCTTTGCTCGCACTTTGCTCGTTAGTCCTGTTGCTGATCCTTCGCCACCCCCTGCTCCCCACGTCACATGTATGCCCCCTACCCCGCCGACGCGGCTCGCCGTGGGCGCAGCGCACGGCACAGCGAGGCCCGGCCCGTCTCGCCCAGGTCTAGACGGCCTTTCACTGAAGGGCGGCAGGGACTATCGACCCGCCCCGGCCCCGCCCGCGCCCCGTCCCGCGCCCCGTCCCGCGCCCTCCGCGCCGCGGCCGCCCCGCCCCACCCACTTACCCTTCCCGGCCCTGTCTGTCCCTCCCGCCGCGCAGCCCAGCGCCTCCCTCCCCACCCGCCCGCCCCGCCCCGTCCCGCCTCTGTCTGCTGTCTGTCCGGCCCCGCCCGCCCGGGGTGCAGGGTACGGGGTACGGGCCCTTGGCTGGGCCGGGTCCCACTCGTACCCCGCCTGATCCTCCGCCATCGGACCCCTTATCCGTCCGCTTCCTGGTCCCGGCCGCGCCCTGGATCCCATGTCCTCCATGCACCCCACCTTCCCTTACCGGCCACATAGGGCAACCCGCACCTCACGCCGTTGTGTAACAGCCTGGCCTTAACTTCAGCAGAGCTAATCTTTGGCCTCCAACATTCCTCCATTCGGTAGCTCCAGATGCATTCACCAGGGTTACTAGCAGAAAACGGGCAAAGTACCGGTGCCGGTACCGGCGCGGCGAGCAGTGCCCGTGTAGGTTGTAAGCCCGGCCCTGCTCCGGCAGGCCTGCGGGCCGGGAGGGCAGCCGGGCAGGGCTCCAGCCCAGCACCAGACACCAGCACCCCACCCCGAGTCACGTTGCAATCAGAGATCTAGTGCGCTCCGTGCCCGACCGCCTCGCCTGCACGATAGTCACTGCCCCGCCCCGCCCCGCCCCACCCCACCCCGCAGCGCCTTACCACACACACACACACACACACACACACATTCGCACCACCCCCTCAGCGTCGGATCGGAGGCTGTGGGGAGGAAAGTTGTAATGAAGCGTGGAGTTGGTGGGTCCGAGGCGCGCCGGGCCGGGCCGGACCACGTGAGTCCGGCTCCACTCAGAGTCGGAGCTTTGGGGAAATGCCCCGCCCCCGCCGGCCCACCGCGCTCCCTGGGCGGCGGCGGCACGCGGCTTGGCACCTTGACGCGCGGGGGCGGCGGGGGCGGCTTGCCACCGCTTATGGACGCTAACGGCACCGAGTCCCGCTCCGCTCAGCTCGCGTCACGTGGTGGCCGATGGAGTCGGAGAGTCGCTGTCAGAACGACTTGTCGTGTCGCTGCCAAATTGGCTGTCGCGTTCGGGTCAGACCCCGCCTCGCCGCGCCCCGCCCCGCCGCGCCCCGCCGCGCCCCGCCGCACCCCGCCCCGGGGGCTCAGTGCTGCACGTGATACTCCGCCCTCCGCCACGCCCTGCCACTGCCTCACGTGTAAGGGGAAGAGGGTTGGAAGGGGGGGGGGGGGCAGCACTCGACCCGACTCGATAAATTACGTAAGACGGAGTGTCTAGCCGCACCGGAAGGAGGACTGGGCTTATGCGGGGCGGAGCGGAGAGGCGGCGGGTACCGGGGCGCGCAGGGCCGGGGGAGGGGCAGGGGGTGGAGGCCGAGGTGAGGGACGCAGTAATAAGCGAGGCGGGGCGGGGCGGGGGAGACAGGCGGGAGTGCTGGAGCATGAGGAGGGTATTCACTGCGCGGCGGCGGCCGGCGACGGCCGGCGGTGGTGGTGGCGGGGGCGGGAGCTGCAGCACCGGCAGGGATTCCCCTCGACGATGCGCCAAGGCAAACCCCTTTACTAAAGAGCGGGGCGGGGCGTGGCGGCGGCTCACTTCCGCCGCGCTCTGCCTCGCCTCGGCGCCGTAGCGCCGCTCCGCGAGCTCTGACGTCAGGACGAGGGTACAGAGCGCCGCCGCCCCGCCCCGCCCCGCCCCGCCCTGCACCACGCCGCCAGGCGGCAGGCGGTTGGGGACGATAGACGCCCTGGACGGGGAGAGACAACACGGTGCGCCGTGGTGGAGGGTGGAGGGCGCCCGAATCCACCGCCCGCAGAAATAATCATCTCGTAATGATCTGTAATGTACGACGTCGGGGGCGCCGCCGCCGGGCGGGGGCGGGGGCGGGGGCGGGGCGCCGCCGGGCGCGCCACGTCAGCGTGGCTGTTGCACTCTCATGATGAACTGGCGCCAGAATCAGACAGATTACTTTCTGGGGACCTAGCTGCTGTGCGGGGCGGGGCCGAGGGGCGGTACCCTGGGGACGCCCACCGGGCTAGAGGGGAGGGATGCGTCGGGCGCGTCGGGCTGGCGAGGCCAAGCCTGGGCGAGAGGCGCCACACCCCTGCCGCCGCCCCTACGCCCGCCCCTACTCCCGCCCTTGAGCCCACCCCCGCTCCCGCCGCCCCCACACACGCGCTCTGTTCGCAAGTGTCCACCTGGAGTAATTCCACTCCAGCTGTGCAGTCACATACCTGCCATTCCCCGTTGCCCCCCTGCCGCGCCCTCTCGGCCTCTCGGCTCGAGGGGGCGAGTGGGAAATGATACGAAGTTTGTGGCGTTTGCATTATTTGCTTCGCGTATTGCAACGATCGATCCCAAATAAAACTACACAAGACTGTACCGCCAGAACATTTTGTGGAATAAAGTGAGTACGGTTACAAGGTGGAGGCTTCGAATAAGACATAAACTCAATTTTGTGAGCAAACTTTTTGGAAGTTTAAATGGTTGGGTTGGGTTGCATTTTACGTTTTCGTGATGTTCTAAGTTGGCGCGACTTGGATTTTGACAATGCGGCCAACACAATGTGGCTAACATGCTTCGTCATAAAAGTGGATATGGTTTTCGTTAGAAAGAAAAACGTTTTCTTTCCGACGTCAAACATCTAAGAAACCAGTTAAATAGAAAATTTCTATCGTTTGATGGTTGAGCGATGTTTTTCAAGGGCTACGAGAAATGGTCACTTAAGTTGATCGCCAGCGCTATCTAGCAGCAGAGGGTGGTACCCCGTCGTCGTGGGTAGACTGGCGGCCGGCGCTTGTTTTATTTTACCAGCTCAAACGGTGTAACGGTGTCTGCGAACTCTCAGTCGTGAGTGGACGTAGTGAATTTTATATTTTATCTTCAATCGCGCCTGTGGCTGCTAAATGTTATTCTGACCGATGAGAAACATAGTGGGTCGGTACTTGAATGGCAGGTTGGTAAATGTTTTGTTCTCTAGCGATCGTTACATGTCGTATTTTTTTCCTCTGCAGCTCCCAGCTGATCGACTTCAACGCAGAGGGCGAGCGGGCCGAAGTCATCTTGGTGTGCCCTGTGAAGCTGCTTCGGTGAAGTTCGGTGGCGTTGTTTGCGAGATTCGGTGATTGGGTGAGTGAATTATTTCATTTTTTAAGGCATGCTGTGAAAACCTGTCAGCGTCCCCGACGTATTTGAAAGAGCGGGAATTTATAACCTAAATGTTCACTTAGTGAAGGAAAAGTATTTTTCGCACTTATCTCCAAGACGATAGACAACCGTAGTACCTTTTAAATGATCAGTGTCAATGGTGAAAGAAAGCCAAGTCCTCTGGCAGAGGTTATGGTGCAACATTTTCCATCTCAGAGATTTTAGACTCCTGTGCATCTCGGAGGATAAGCTCGGCACAGATGACCGCTCTGCCGCCTCGGCAAACTATTGTCGCTGACGGACAGACGTCCTCACGGCGAGCCAGCTTGTCGCCCCGCTTTGAACAGGTTTCGTTTCGTAACTGTAAATTTTGGTCAGCCGGCCGTTAGTTTACGAAGGTCCTTGGGGACCGTGGCGCCGGGCCGGGCTGGGCCGGGCTTAGCGGGGACAAGGGGGTGTGTGGGGACGAGGCCTGGGTTGGGGAGGAGCGGGAAGAGGGTACAGGCGATAATGGACGCAGATTTCCCTCCATCGGGTATCTGGCCTGGCCTGGTCTGGCCGGGCCTGGCCGGGCCCTTGCGCACCCTGCCGTATCACTCCCATCGCACCGGTTTGTCTGCGCCGGGGTGGCGGGGCGTGGCGTGACGTGGCGCCGGGGCAAAACAGTGTACCGGGTGCAGACACCACAGTGGAGCCGGGCCAGCCGGGGTGGAGGCGGTGCCGAGCACGGTGTCGAGCACGGCGTCGAGCACGGCGTCGAGCAATGGCGTCGAGCAATGGCGTCGAGCAATGGCGTCGAGCACAGCGTCGAGCACGGCGTCGAGCACGGCGTCGAGTACGGCGTCGAGCAATGGCGTCCCACTGCCCACCCAAGGGCCATGGGCTTGGTGTAGGGGCGTACAGAGTGCTCTGCTACGCCACTGCCACTACGCCCGGGGCGGGGCGGGCGGGGCGGGCGGGCCGTCGGCACCGGAGATGCTGTGCGACGCGACGCGGTCGTATGGTCGCCGTATAGCGCCGTCAAAATAAACATGACCGGCCACATTAATCTCGTCCGGGACGCGGCGTGGCGTGGCGTGGGGTAGTGTGGCGCGGCGAGGCGCGGCGAGGCGAGGCGAGGCGAGGCGCCAGCCCGGCCGTAATGAACTCAGAGCCTCGAAACGCACCAATCTCGTCCGAGAGGGGGAGTTATAAAAAAAGGGAAACAAGAAAATAAGGAGATCAAAATTGCCATCAGGATGGCGCTCGAGCTTGTCATCTCTGGTTGCAGAAAAAACTTAAACCTTCGTTATAATTACGGAGGGCTCTATCCCGGCCGCGTGCTTGACAATGACGCGGCAGCGGGGGTAGGCGCGACGCGGCCAGCAGCGGCCGTGGGAGGCAAGGCCCGGCGAAGGCGAAGGCCGCCGCCATAGCGCCGGCTGGGGTGGAGGGGGCCTCGAGGTCTGCTCTATTTCAATAGACAACTTTATCTCTATATTTTCTGCAAGGAGTTCATTACGTGGCATTCTACCGCCCCTCCAGCGCTCGCCCCACCCCACTGTCTGCCCCCCCCCCCCCCGCGGTGGCATGTGGGCAATTTCCCCATTTCTTTTCCCCGCCCCGCAGCGGTCCACGCCGTCGTAGATTGGTGTACTCTCGTCGTGCACCAGCCTGCGGCACTCAGGCGCGAGCCCGGGCGGAGCCGGGCGGGGCGTCCTGGCGGTGTACTGTACCCCAGAAATTTACAGCGCCCGTCCTAAAATCTGCATCGGAGAAGTAAATAAAGGGCGGGGTGGGAGGGGCCAGCGGCAGTGCAGGTGGGTGGGTGGGGGGCCAGCCCGGGCGGGCGGAGCCGTCACCGCAGCCTGCGGTTATGTAATTTACCGACCTGCACCGGGGCGCATCCACGACCCCGGTGTGCTGCTGGGCTCCGACCCCCCGGCCCCACCGCGCCCCACCGCGCCCCGCCGCGCCCCGCCGCGCCCCGCCGCGCCCGAGCACTCGCAGCAAACGCATGCTGCTTCTCCTGGAATGATAATTTTAATCATGAAACTCTTCCCCGGGGCGGAGCGTTGCACACGGCGCTGCGTACACTCAGCCCGGCGCGTCGCTCCGCCCCTCCCCGCCCCGCCCCGCCCCGCCCCGTCCCGTCCCGCACCGCCCGCCCCCCCCCGCCCCGCCCTCATGCGTGCTCCGTGTGCCCGCCGCCTCACCCCGCGCCCCCCCGCCCCACCAGGTGTGTTCAGTGCCATGCACTTGGCTATCATCGCGTAGGTGGAGAGCGGGTGGGGGCGGTCCCGCCGTGTCAAGGGTTGTCTGGCCGCCCCCGCCCCCTACCTCCCCCGCCTCCCGGCCCGGACGTCCACCTCCCCGACCCTAGCGGCGCGCCCCTCCCCACCTCACCCCGCCCACCCCCCATCCGGCTAGACAGCGCCGAGCACACCCCACCCTCCCGCTTGTTTATCAAGGCCTAGTGGTGATGCAGGGGAGGGGGAGGAGGGGGGTTCACGGCGCAGTGCTTGTGGAGATGCGACTCTTGTAAAATTAAACCTGTCTGTCTGGGGCTGGGGTCGTATTCAGTATGAATAAAGTCGTCTGCTGGCGGGATTACGCATCGGGGCGGCCCGGCCCTGGCCTGGCCTGGCCTGCACCGCTTGTCGCTTTCTCTCCTCTCTTCCATCTCGTATCCTCGAACCCTTTCTTCTCCCCTCTTTTCCGATCCCTCCATTCCCTCATCCTCCATGGTCCGTCCGCAGACCCCTTTGCTCTTCCCCGAACCCCCGTCCCGTGTTCCGCTCTGGTGGCTCAGTCCGCCTCGTCGTGGCGTGCCCCGGGCCCCGGGCCGGGCCGTCGTCCACTGGGACACCGGCAGGACACCTCGCGGAACACCTCGCGGAACACCAGCAGCCCTGCAGCCCTGCATGCCTGCGCCCCCAGGGCGCTGGTCACGGTCACACTGCACGGGCTATCATGCTGCCGCCGCCGTGCCGTGCGGTCGTTTTGCAGACGGCATATGGCGTGACGAACGCCGCGTATTTTTTGTCTAGTGACGGGGCACGGCGCCGCCGTCGGGCGCGTTTATCGCGGAGTGTTGCGCCGAGTCCGGGAATTAGGACCTAGTCACGCCAGAGCACCCGCCACGCTGCTACGCCACGCCAGTACGCCAGTCCCACCAGCTGTCTCTTTCTTAGCAATTCGTATCAAAGCCATTGATTTGTGTTTCCTTGAATATGTCTCAATTTTTTTACGGGCATTTTGTAATCAAAGGCAACAAACAAACTATTAAACTGCCCAAGAGCCTTTTTTTACGGGGAGGGGGCTCTTTGAAATGTCATTGCGCGTAAAATATAAAAGCCAGTCTTTTTTAAAAAGGTAGGCGGGTCCGGGTGGAATCATTCAGCAGTAACCGGATAAAATGTAGCGGGGCTCTCTGCCATGGTACCACCGCATCCCACCGCCCCACCCCGCCCCACCCCGCCGCGCCGCGCCCCGCCTTTTATCTCAGCTGCTGTGAGCTGGCCGTGTAATGCCCTCTTAGCCAGCATAAATTACTCCTATACCGATTGATTTATCTCCCGATTCCCTCTCTGGTTTGGCAGTACATGGCGCTGGCGTGGCGGGGCAGGACAGGACAGCGGAGGGCGGGGTGGGGTGGGGCGGGGCGGGGCGGTACAGCAGCACCCCTCGACTAGACTGTGTTTCGCTATGTGGCGCGCAAAGGTTTTGGCGGCAGATTTGGAAAGGGTGGAAAAAGAGGGGAGAGTGAAATACAAAGGCAGCGCGAGCAAAAGATGAAGTGGTGTGCGAAGCGAAGAGGGAAAAGGACAGCGTTCTCGGCGGGGGCAGGGCGGGGCAGGCGACGCGACGCTGCTGGGAAGAACATATTTTTGGAGAGTGCGCTGCGCGCCGTTCCAGTATAGTGTTGTCTTTCAGCAGACGCCACTGTTCAAACTAATCCGGGGCCGGAGCAAACTTTCTGGAGTCGAAGCGCCACGGCGAGATGCAGCAGCATCCCTCGCATTTCTATGATGGTTTCTAGCGGGAGGGAAAAGAGCACGCCGTTTTACCGAAGCGTTTAATAAGATCGAGTGCGTCCCGTCCCGGCCCGGCCCGCGGTGCACATCACCTAACCCCTCGACAAAACTTTGCGAAAGACTGAGCGTCGAGTTGTTTCTTTGCGTTGCGTTTGCGTGGCGCGGGCCCGGCCCGGCCCGGGCGTGCGAAGCGCGCAGCAATCACATTAGAGCATTTCGCTCAAACGCCCAGCTCTCTGGTATGGCGGGCGGGGCGTAGCGCGGCGGGGCGTGCTGCGCCGTTTGTCTGGCGGGGTTCACTCCGTTTTAATACTCATTTTGCGCTGCCCCCACCGTGTCTCCCTCCGACCCCGACGCGCAGCGCCCCGCCGGGGGAGGGGTGGGGGTAGGGGTGGCGCGCAGGGGGCAGCAGAGAGGGAGGAGGGGGTCTGCGATGCAGACTGGTTTGTAGTCGGCTAAATGGCCCTGTCTGCCTCCACTCCCCGCCCCGCCTGGCCCCGCCCCTGCTCCGAACCAACTCCAGCCCCAGCCCCGACACCGTCCGGCCCGGCCCGGCGCGGCCGGCATGGCCGTCCTCTCTTCGTCCGCCACGCCGGGCCGGGCCGGGCCAGGCGCCGCCCTGGCCTGGCCTGGCTCTGCAACCCCCACCGGACCGAGCTTTATGGTGCTTCTTACCGTGGCGAGTGGGCCAGCCGGCCGCCCCGGCCCCGGCCCCGCCAGGCCCACCCCGCCACTCTACTCCACGCTGCCCCGCCCCGCCCCAGTCGGTCCGGGTCCTCGCAGCGAAGCAGCCCCGAGCTAGCTGATGTATTTTCGGGGTCATTTGCACCCCATGTCGCTCCCGGACCCGCCCCGCCCCCGGCCCCGGCCCCGCTCCCCCGGGCCGTGTTCTCGCCGTGTCTGACGCGCCAGCGTGTGATGATGTGCTGAAATTCGAGTCGCGCTGGTCCTCGGCCCGGCCCGGCCCGGTCCAGGCCAGAGGTCGGGTTGGAGGAGACGGAGCAAGGAGCAGCTGCTCCCTTGGGAGGCGGCGGAGGGGCGCAGGCGGGGCTCCTGTGGGTACAACGGGGTGCCTCCGCGCCCCGCCACGCCCCGCCACGCCCCGCCGCCCTTTGCCCGCACGGAGACCGGCACCTTGCGGTCGCGTCGCACAAGTTGGCGGGACGAAGCGGAGCGGCAAGTTTTCGGAGCACGGCGGCTTTTAGCAGGATGCGCTCCTCAGATTAAAAGTTGAGCGGGGAGCTAGAAGGGTGGGTGGAGGTGGAGGTGGTCCTCCGGGACTGGCGGCTGGCGCCAGCACCTCCGGCCGCAGGTGCCCGCCGTGCCCGGCCCGGCCCCCTGGGCGACTCGTAGACAGAATGACCGCCGTGATTTCGATCTTTTGGTCATTCTGTGACGGTGGCTGGTGAGGGGAGAGGGGGTGTTGGCAAACTGCGCCGGTCTCGTATAATACTTTTCGCAAACTTTTAGAGCGGTCGTTGCGTGTGAATAATCGAACTCACCCTCGAGTTCCCCTCATAAGGAGGATTGATACACTCTCAAAAGAATGGCGTATTCAATCATTCCGTACATTTTTCGCGGGCGTTAATCCCGCCACAAAAATAAACACAGACATAGTTAGTGCCGTATAATTTCTTTTGTGGATATTTTCTGAAATTTTTTAAAATTATTTTATTTGTATATAGGCCCTAAATTGCTTAAAGATAGAAAGAATGTAACGGTAAACCAAGCATAAAACAGTGTATGAGAGCAGTCATACCGTAACTTATTAAGACGCCCCGGGTCTGCGACTTTATCAAACTTGTTTTTTATTTTTATTATTTTTCAAGAGCGAGTAACCCTATTTGAATGTAATAGTGTACGGAAGGCGGTGCTCCCGGCTCCCCCAAGCTACTTCATGAATGCACAGCCCAAAGTGGTTTGCGCTCCCTGGGCCCGGGCGTAGAGGAGGGTTCCGCCGGCGCGGCGCGGCGTGGCAGGGCCGGGCGAGACGCTAAGTTACGCCCTGCGTGGAAAACGCCCGAAATGAGGTGCTATTTGGGAGAGGTAAAGGTAAGAAGAGAGGCGGGAGCAGGGCAGGGCCCGGGCCAGCAGCAGCAGCACACCGTGGCCAGGTCCTCGCCAGCGCGCCCGCCCGGGCCGCGGCCGCCCTGGGCCGTGGTTTATGGACCCCGCGCTGCTTTTACGGGGAACCACATCCTGAGCCCGCACCGCACCGTACCGCCCCACCGCGCCGCTGCGCCCGCCCTCGTGCGTAAAGTAGCGAGCAGCGGTAGGGTGCGGCGCGCCCTCCTCTCCCTCTCCTCTCCTCTCTCTCCTCCCTCCGCCTTCTCTAACCTGTTCGACGAGGTCATCGCTCGCCATATTGTTTCGGGTTCGTCCGCTCCTCCTCGGCCCGTGTGCATACGTACATACGTGCATACGCACAGTCGTGTAAAGACCCGTGCGTGCAGGTCGCGTTTCAGCGGCCCGATTCCCCCCCCCCCCCCCCCTCCCCGGCTCTGCTCCCTGAACGCCGCGTCTGAGGTTTAATCTGCTCCGGTTTTTTATTTCCGATCCTTGCAGAGCCACAAGAAAACCCGACAGTCATGCCAAGATGTCGAGGGAATCATGATGGAAAAAAAAACAGAATCTCGCTTACTCCTCTCCCGCTCTCCTCTCTCGTTTTTTGCCTTGTTGCTCCTCGCTCGCGTTCTGCCAAAGCAAGCGCCATGTCAGGCTACCCTGCGGTTCACTCGGCCCGCCCCCGCCCTGCCCCGGAATCACTCTGACGTAGATTTATCGACGGCCCCGGACTGGCCCCGATCCCCCGCCCCGCCCACCCTCCCTCCACGCACTGCGAGGCTACCTGCCTTACGCGCGGTCCCTCCCCGCGGCGCGCGTGGCGTCCAAGAAAAACCAATTAATTACCCGGCCGCGTCGTTTGGAGTGCGCGGAGGGCAATCAAAGTTAGGTAACAACGGTCATTACCGGAGGAGCGCGGAGAGAAGAGGAGAGAGGAGGGAGCAGCGCTCTCCCTACCCCCTCCCTCCCTCCCTCCCGCGACCCTCCCCTCCCGTCGCCGGAGCGCCTCCGCACCGCGTTCCGTGCATCTAAACGGCGTTATCAAAATAAATCGTGCAATATTTTCGAGTGTTCCCGGGTCCGCGGGGCGCGGCGCGAACCCGCCGCCGTCCCGCCCCACTGCGCCCCAGCCCCCCTCCCCACCCCACCCCACAACCCCTCTCGTCCTACCCCAACCGCCAGCACCGCCAGACGCATAACTTTACACTTCCGTTTCACAAGCTCCGTTAAACTCTACCGGTCCCAATTGCCCCGTGCAGTCGGCCCGGCCCCCACCCCCTGGCCCCCCTGGCGGGGCGTGGCGGGGCGTAGTGGGACTGCTGTGGGGTGTCTCCGCCCAGCCCCGCCTCGACCCGGCGTGCTCTGCGGTCGGTGCCGCTGATGTTGGCCCTGCAACAACAACCCCCGCACCAGAGTGACGCCCTGCAGGTCGAGAACGCCCCCCCCCCCCCCGCCCACTTCCCTTCCCGTCTCAAACCCGCCCCGCCCCGCCCGCTCCCTGCTCACCGGCGCCGCTCTGCTGATGCTGCTGCTGCTGGCTGCACTGTGCCCCGCACCGCGCCCCGCACCGCGCCCCGCACCGCGCCCCGCACCGCGCCCCGCACCGCGCCCCGCACCCCGCCCCGCACCGCTCCCCGCTGGGACCCACTGGGAACCGGCTCCGATCCCGCTCCCGAGCGGCGGAACCGAGAGCCGTGGGATCAGAGCCGAGCGATGCCGATGGTCTCACCATTCCTATTAAATCTTCGTCTAAGTTATTTTTATTTAAATGAAATGAGAACGCTGTTTTGCCGCGGCGCGGGGCTCCGCTGCTCGAGCGCGTAGTCGGAGCCAGCTCCCGGTGGGTCTGTAGCTCCTCCTCGCCGCGCCCGGCCCCGGCCCGCCACACCCCACCACACACCGGGCCCCGCACCGCGCCATTCCCCACGCAGCCGCATAGTCCCTTTGACAGAGAGCAAAAGCTTGTTAACCCACATTAGGGCGACGACTACATCTGTACGCGTACGCGTCCCCCTGCGCGCGCGCGGCAAACCGGCCCTAGCACCTAGCGTGGCGTAGCGCGGCGTCGCGGAGGTCGCAGATCTACCCCCTGCAAACCATTACAGAAGTTAAAAACAACCCTCCCTTGGAAACACACCCGAGGAAGTGTGTACTAAAGTCCTGGATCCAGAACTTTAGTGTGTACCTGTCATGGTACGCGTCCACATCCACGCCTCTGCAACTCCGCCCCGCCGCACCCATGCTTGCCTCGCCGCGCACCACTCCCTCTTAATCGGCTGAGGAGCAACCGTCACGCCCCACGCCCCGCCACGCCCCGCCACGCCCCGCGCCACGCCCTGCGACACATCGCGTAGAGCACCGAGGTAAGGAAGGGAAAGGGTCGGGGAGGGCCAGGGCCAGGTCGGCAACCCCGCAACCCCTTCACGCGCTGCGGTCCTGCTCAGACGTTCAATGCCGTGAACGCCTCCGGCCTGCGCCGCCCCGCCCCGCCCCGCCCCGCCCGGTGCGCAACTCTGTAAAAACTCTGGCTCTGCTCGCCCACTGCTGTGTTCGGCTCGGCTCGGCTCCGCTCGCACCTCGTCTAATCTTACGAGGTGCCCGTTCGAGTTCACGGATTTCGTTGGCAATCCGTATTTACGCGAAACTCTTAACAAGACAGGGAAACAGGGAGTATGGGTGGAAGCAGCGCGGTAGAGGGGAGAGGGAAAGGGTTGGGACGCAGTGTGCGGGGCGGGGTGGTGCGGGGGCGCGGTGAGTACAGGGGAGGAGGGGGGGGCTCCAAGCAGAGTGCTGAATGTTAAATGAACCAGGACGCGCACACTGTTGTGAGAACGCGGCTAGCGCTAGTGCTGGAGCCGGTACGGAGGCGGGCGGAGGATAGTGTCGGACTCGCAGAGGTAAAAATCTTTCGCAATGATGCACAATTTACCGTCTTCATTCCCGTGCAGACCGGACCGGACGGGACATGCTGTCCAAACAAGTAACACTGAATCCTTGACAAGGTTTACGTAACGAGTGGGAGACTGGCAGACAGATGCAGGCCAGGCAGACAGTCGTGGAAATATTCTTTGGCGCGCGGGCCGGGCGAGTCGACAGCCCTCAGGCTCAGGCGCGCAGCGCGCGCATTGGAACACAAAGGGAATGCTGGAACAGATGGGGCGCGAGCGGGCGCGAGTACATGAGGGGGGCGCGGCGCGGCGCGGGCGCGGGAGCGGCCAGAATTGTGCGATATTATATTAGGGCTCGGTGCCGCCGATGCTGCGCCCCCGTGGTTCATATATCCCCCGACAGAGGGCACTTCATTGCCGAAGCCCGACAGGCAGCCCCGCCCCACCCCACCCCGCGCCCCACCCGCAGCCCCGCGGCCCCGCGCGCTGGAGGTAGACGCAGCCGAGCGCGCCGGACAGGTATGATAAAAGTTACAAACTGCACAGGTTGGGTGAGGCGGGAGTTTTGTAGAGGGCGGGGGCGGTCGGGGCGGTGGTGGGTGGGGGGTCGTCTTGATGCGCGGCCAGGGTGAAATAGGGTGCTAGAAAGAGTTGGAGGGGCTGGAAGGGATCTCGTTCGCCTTCTTATTCACACGCCCAGACGACCCCAGACGTCTTCATTAGCTAAACGAATAAAGTTGTTTAGAACCGGGCGGCGAGCGGGGGTACCTCACCCACCTCACCCACCTCACCTCTTCGTACGCCTTGCGTCCCCATCATTTTATAATCACTCTCCAATCACATAATTGCGTTTCAGCTTCTTAAAGTTGCAAAGTATCGAATTATGCTGCTAAAAATTCCATAGTTTGACATAAATTTGTTAAAATTCTCCTGCCAATCACAACACAACCCTCCAATCAGTGTACGCGCATCTAAAGAGTGAGAACGCCAAAGTTAGTGGTGGTGGCGGCGAAGAATAATGGGCTGAATAGAGAGGGGGTGGTGAGGGTAGGGGAAGGGGAGGGAGCCGACGCACACAACACACACACACACACACACTCACACCTCACACTGTCTGCGCTGCGCTGTGCCGGTGGGGCGACTGGTGGGGCTGCCCCGCCGCGCCGCGCCGCGACCAGCAGGACGGTCTGAGCCCCACCTACCTCGTTTAGCTGGCAGTGGAAGGGAATAGGGAGAATTTGCGTTCTTTTCCCGTGTTGTTTTTATTTTTTGTCCCCCTTTTTCTCTTCACCACACGGCTTCATGCGCTGCCCTGCGCGGCCGCTAGGGTCGCTGCTAGCGGTCCTCGGCGTTTCAATTTGCGCAGGCAAAACGCCTGATCCAGCCTCTGGATCCAGGAGAAGGGGGGTGGGGGGTGGGGGGCGGCTGGGGGGGGGGGGGGGACAGCGACAGGGGTGGCCGACGGCCACGGCTGTGCGCCCCCGCCCGCTCACCGCTCCTCCCCGCGCCGCGCCGCCCGGCGGCCACCCAAACCACATAGCCATCTCTAGATTTGCAGCAGAGTTCGTTTTGTATGGTAGGGCAGGGTCGAGGGCCGAGGCCCCCCGAACCCTGTGGCTCCGGTGGGAAGGGGGAGGGGGGAGGGGGGGCTGGACGGACTTCACAGGCTCGGCCCAGCCGGGGTCGCGAATTTGAATTTCATGCAGCCGCTGTGCCGCCGCCCCTCCCTTGTATGTGTGATTGTGGATTAGCAGCGAATCCACCTTCTGTTTATTTTAATTTCCATCCACTTTCCTCTTGTTTGTGACAACCCCGCCCCCTTACCCCCAACCGGCAGGGGGTGCGAGTGAGGTGTTGAAGAGGGTCTGGGTGGGGTAGGTACACTCTAACTAAGTCGTACTGCACCCCTCAAGAAAAACATCCGACAAAAGTGGAGTCGAAGTCACGTCGTGCATTAGGGTTTGCGCCTATGCGCTTACGCGCATTGACTGTTGCTGCTGCTGCTTTGTTGTTGCTGTTGCTGATGCTGTTGTAAAGTGCACGACGCAGCGGACTCCGCTTGGCGGAGCGCTTGCGCATGTATATATGGCTGGAGGACGTACGCGGAAACGTCAGCGAGAGCTAACGCTTAAGGTCCGCGCGCCGCGGGGTATCACCGTGTCTGGGACTCGGAGGCTCATGAGCTGCTTAAGCCCTGCCGTTCTCCTCACGACTGATACTATCGTGCGGCCGCTTGTGGCGTGGCGGCAAGTGGTGGGGGGTTAGGAGGCCTGTGGCTGGGACAGTGCGACGTTCGGCGTCCTGGAAAAGTGGGAGTTTCTCATGGAACATATTCCCGCAAAACCCCTAGAAACATTTACTCGCAGTGTGGCTACTCTCCCTACCCCCTACCTCTCCCACCCCACGACGCGGTGCCCCGGCGCACCACTGCGATCAGCCCCTGATTGTACCAGACCGTCTCCAAATCACTCGGGCGGGAGGGAATACTCGCTGACAAAAGTCCCATATATACGGCTGCGGCTTTTTGGACTGCCGCGTGTCGTGTCGTGCAGCGACAAAGTTTTTCTCACTTTTCTGATTTTGGTTTCGATTAATGTGTCTAGCGGGGGCGGCGTGGCGGCGGCCCCCTCCTCCCCTCTTTCCACATTCGTCCGCCCCCCTTTCCCTCTGCCGCGTCGGCGTTGTATGTAAATCCCAAGTCAATAGTCAATGGGTTTGGGCAAAGAGACACTGCCTGTGCTTCGCAGCGCAGCCCCGGCCGCGCCGGCCCGGCTGAGCCCCCCACCTCTGTCTGTGCCCATCTCACCAGCCGTGCCGTGCAGTCTGGCGCCCGTCGTCTAGACTGCTTCTCAGCCCCCCCTCCCCCCCCCCCTACTACCCCGCGGCGTCTTCAGCTCCAGAGCTCATAATCCTGTTACGGCGACGGCCGAGTTCTTTTCCTTATAAATACCTGAGCGCCTCGGTGACAGTTCTGAGGTTGGCGTTTATAAATTGCATCACATCTCCGAGTAGGTCCGGGCCGAGCCGGGCGGTCACAACGCCATGTCAGCCGTCAGTCCAGTATACAGCGCTTATACATGGGATCATGGCGATGCGGAATTTAATTGTTTTTATAGCGGCGTTTTCGCCGCATGCCGGATAGCCACCTTTCCTCTAGCGGATCAGCTCGCGGACATGAGAAATCTCGCCGTCATGTCCAACCAAATGTCCAACACTTGGACTGACACGTGACGTGTCATGTATGAGCGCCGCCAGGGGGGGCGGGGCCCTCTCTCCTCCCTATTTGTAGCAGTGGATAGAGCCGCGACACGGATACGGGTAGAGTGCAGGGCGTGACGTGGGCGGGGCGGGGCGGGGCGGGGCGGGGCGGGGCGCGCCTCACCTGCCACGCCACGCCGTGCCCTGCTGGCGGTATTGATCGGCGATTGCAGCAGGCTGTGCCGGGCGGGCGCGTCCCGTCCAGCCAGTGCCAGCCGACGCCACGCCGCGCCGCGCCACGCCGGGCTGTAGGCGTAGGCCCTGTCCCAGCCGCTGGACAGCACCAGCGCCGCCCCGCCGCGCCGGCCAGCCGGAGGGACAGGCCAGGCCTGTCCAGCCCGAAGCGCTCGCTCGATTCCGCCATGTTGACGCTGACGCTGGCCGGGCGGAAGGGACGTCGTCGCCGGCGGCCCCGCGTGCATAACGACTAAGCGCGACGCTCACGGCGCCCCGCCCCCGCCCCCGCCCCCACCCCCGCCCCCGCCCCGCCTACTCACTCACTTTCACTGACAGCGTCCCCGCCCCCGCCTCCCGCAGGTCTAATTGCCGCGCCGGGTAAACTCACATGTGCGCCGTAGACGTGCGCGCACGGCAAAAAAAATTTCCCGGACGTTCCCCCAGTTGAATCAGGGAAGTACGTTTTCATCAGTTCGCATGCGGGAAAAGTGCTCCCCAGATTCAACCGGGAACTTTCTGGGAAAATGTTTGCCGGGCGGGTGCTTGCCCTCACCTTGCCGCGATGCCAAGGCGACGTCGTGCCGGTGGCGCCGCTGCCACCGGCGGGGCGAGTGAAGCTGCGCCCCGACGGCCCCAACGCGACGGCCCCAACGCGACGGCCCCAACGCGACGGCCCCAACGCGACGGCCCCAACGCGACGGCCCCAACGCGACGGCCCCAACGCGACGGCCAGGTGCGCCCCCAATAACTCGCGTGCTATTAACGACACGTTAATGGATACAGCCGGGCCTGCGGGCGTGCGGTGAGGTGAGGTGAGGCGGGGCTGGTCGAGGTGGGGCGGGGCGGGCGGGGTGGGGCCGGGAAGGGGTTGCAACGCCCGCTGTAGCACATACCTGCACGCCGTGGAGACGTGAGAGGGAAGGGACATGCCACGCCGAGGGGCGGGTCTGGTCGCAGGGCGTGAGGGCTTGGGGGTGACGTCGCAGCGCAGCGCCGGGCCGTGCTGGGTCACGTGACGGGCCGGGGTATGGGGGCAGCGCTATATCACATGACACAGCGACCCGTCGGTTCGGGCGGGGCGGGGCTGGGGGAGGCTGGCGGGGAGATTGATTGCGGTGATCATTATTTTTGATTAGGGTGAATCCAGCAGACCGTCTGGGTCGACGCGCCGACGCGTCCGTGCGGCGTGCACCGCACCGCGCACCCGGTAGGAGACGGGGCGAGCAGGAAGTGGCATTTTTTTGCTTCCTGCAGTAAAGCACTTCTCTAATAAAGACCCATGAACAAATCGACAATCTAACAGTCCTTAAATCATGAAACATGCCAAAACTGAGGAGGGAGGTGAAACTCTGCATATTGGTGTTCCCCGGTGTTCCCATAATTAGCAGAAACAGAGAACAACTGACGGTCGTCAGAGCCCAGTCGGCTGAAAAGCGCAAGGATTGCGTTTGACACCGATCGGTCCTAAAGTATTTGGAGGGCGCGGCCGGGGGCGGCAGCGGGGGCGGCATGCAGCTCCCCCTGCAATGTGCCGACGTTAGGACGGCCGCCCCGCCCGGCCCCGTCCCTCCCCGCCACGCCCCGCCATGCCCAGCATGACGGCGGCCCTATGAAGTTTCCCAAACTGAGCAGCGACTCAAAGAACAAGAACAGGGCGAAAAAAAGCGGGTTGCGTTAGAGAGACAGAGAGCTGCGGTACGGATTTTTGCCCCTTTGCCGTCCCGTCCAGGTTCTTGCTTCCACGAACTTTATGTCTTTGATCTTAGGGCCTGGGACGGGGCCTGGAACTAGGCTGGCAGGCGCGCTGCGGGGTGGGGCGGGCGGGGCGGGCGGGGCGGGCTGTAGTCAGGAGCAGGCGCGCTGGGTGTCCGCGGCCGCTCCTTGTGCTTGTGCGAGGGGAAGATTTCGACTGCTGCTTGCCTGGACGTCCAGCTTTGAAAATGTCCGGGGATGCAGGGTCTCCGCTGCCCCCCCGCCCCGCCCCGCCCCGCCCCGCCCCGCATGCGAGAGGGTGCTGGTGGCTGAGGCTGCCTGCCTATGGTGCGGGACGAGACGGAATTCTGCGGAAGAGATGACCAGCAGGCCGGGACTGCACGGTAGGGACCGCTAAAGACGATGTACTATGGGTGTTTCAGAGGACCCGCACCGCAGCCGTAAGGCTCCGTGGTCCCTTGGGTATAGACACACCCGCCACACTGTTACGTGTTCTCTAAAACGCCAGGTACGAGCGGAGGTGGTGTGAGGGAGGGAGGGAGGGATAAGGTGAAGAAAGGAGGTGGAGGACATCGACTTCAGGGCGCGGCGGCAGCGGCGCTCCCTCAGGTTCGACAACTTCCCTTGAAGCGCGACTCTCACAGCGACGCGACAAATTGTGCGCGACGCGACTCGATCAGTCGCGCGAAACGAAAGCAGTCCCAGGAGGAGGTAGCGGCTACCGCTACCGCTGGCGCGCACCTACCGCTACACATCCTGCAAGCGACGTCGCGTCGCCCGGAGACACTCGGTCCCGCCCGGTCCCCAAGGCCCCAGTCCGACCTGGGCGGGGCGGGGCAGTCGTGCTGGCCGGAAGGTAAGGTCATGGTCTACCCTGGCCCGGCCCTGGTCCTGCTCCTGGTAGGGCCGTCGTGTGTTTCCGTGCAGCCAGCGGTCCGGAGGGGAGCGCAGCGACGGGACGGAATGCGAAAGTGGGACCGGAGTCCAAGTGAAGGGGAGGGAGAAGAAAGCAGGAAAAGGGAAGAGAGAGAGAGAGATTGGAATTAAAAGACCGGCGGAGCCGAACAGAAAATGTTGTTTGGTGCTGGGTTGCGCTGGGCTGGGCTAGGCTGCCCGGCCCGGTCCAGGCTCCCTGGTCGCCACTGGGCCCTGGCCGGCCCGGCCCGGCCCTGCCCAGACAACCCACCCCCCGGCCCCGCCCCCGCCTCCCGCCTCCGGCCCCGCCCGCTGCCCTGCCTATAATTACCACTCCACTCCCCGGCATCTAATATTCATAAAGGGATGTCTTTCTGTTTACGACACTCTCCGCCGGGGCACGATAGAGCGCGCTGGCGGCGCGGCAGAAGTGTGTACCGGAAGGCCAAAGGGGTGGCAGGCGGGCCAGGGGGGGGGGGGGGGTCGTCATCTTCACCTTCCATTACGAGAAGGGATGTTAAGAGAAGTCCGACTGCTTTCATCTGACGCGCGCGGCGCCTGCAAAGCGGACGGAGCGACGGACAGCCGGGCGGGTCAGCGCAACACCCCCTGCACTGCCCTTACGCCCTTCCCCCTCGCGCCCTGCCCACCCCTCGGCGCAGCTGTGCCAGGCAGCCAGCCAGTCAGGTCTAGACGCACAGACAATGAATTAATTCGTGGCCCTCCCGTCCCGTAGCGTCCTCTCCCACTCCCGGGCCCGGGCCGTCCGGCTGCACCGCCCGGCCGGGAGAGGGAGCGGAGCACGGCCCTGAAACCAATGTCTCGACGCGACTGTTTCTTGCTCTTTTTCCTTTTCTGCGGCGGCAGCGGGCCAAATTGTCCGCTGGATTCATTTTTATTCGCATTTCATTCTCTGTACCTTCAGTTCTTCAGAGACGATATTTGATATTCTTCAATGGCAGCCTCCCCTTGGGGGGCCCAGGCCCAGGCTGTGCGTAATGTCCCCCGCCGCGCCTGCATGCCTACTGACTCGCTCTGACTTAAGTGACGCACAACCCCCCCCCCCCCCCCCCGGCCCGGCCCGGCCCGGCCCCGCTCTCTCTCTCTCCCTGGCTTCATCTCCTTCTCGCCTATCTTTCTCTCCTCCCTCTCTCCCCTTACGCCTGCTCCTTTTTGTCCCCTCCGCGACATTGTGTCCGTGCGAGATGAATTTATTCATGCCACTGCTAGCAGGTGGCGCGCCCGGCTCATGGCTTGCTCATGGCGACATGCCTCTGCGCGCCCCACCCCGCGCCTCTCAATCCAAGGCGTGCGCGGGGCGGGGCGGGACGGGGCGGGGCAGCTTAGGCTCGGACAGCCGTTTCTACTTGAGCCCGCCGGGCCGGCCCAGCCCAGCCCTGCCCCTCCTCCACGCCTCCCTCCTCCATTTACTTCCGAAACGTTTCGAAACGCGGTGAGTACTCGCCGACCCGACCGCACGTCCCGCCCTGCCCCGCCCATGCGCAGCAGGGCCATTTCTCCTCTCTCTCTCTCCGCTCCGCCCTGCGGAGCATAAGCGCTTGGTCACGCGCTTCGCCGCGTAAGAGAGATCCTCCGCCCCAGCTGCCTGGCCTGGCGTCTCTCTTCGTCTTGTTGGATACTAGGAAGAGAGAGAGAGAGTGAGAGAGAGCCAAGCCGAGCGAGAGGTCGCCGCCGTGCTTTGCCCGCTCAGCAGGGAAACATAATATTCCAGTGCTATTAAAAGCATGAGCGCCGGGCCGGGCGGGGCGGGGCGGGGCGGAGGGTACCGAAGGGTACGGCACGGCACGGCCAGGTGCAACTCGGTTCACTGCCTCCTCCTCATCCTCCAGCGCGGAGGGCAGGGCGGAGCGAGGAGGCAGTCTATCTCTCTCGCTCTCTCCCTCTCGCACGGTCTGGTACGTGTGTGAGCGTCACCGCGAGGCGAGGATAGGATAGGGCCGCAGCGCAGGGCAGCGGCAGTGGAGGGCAGCAGGAGGAGAGCTCGGCCCGCCATTTTCTGAAACTGGTAATCTACAGGATTTCTCCGGAGGGACGGGTGCACTACTTGGTGCCGGACCGGGCCGGGCCGTGTCGCGGCTACAGAGTGTCTTTGATGCCGCCTGATGGCACGACGGGACCGCAGTGTTCTTCTGTGGGCCGGTGCCGGGCCGCCGGCCCACCCTGACCACGCCCTGTACGAGGTGCTCGCCGGCTGCGCAGCCCGAGAGGAGCGAGCTACTTTACTCTGTACTCAGGGCAAGTCGTTCATCATCCCCCCCCCCTCCAATTTTTTCTGTCTTCTTTGTTTCTGAGTGGCGCTCGCCAGAGTCCAGATTTTTTTTTACCCCTGAGGGGCTGGGTGTCGCGCTAGAAATGAGGTTCGGCGCACGAGACAGCTGGTGGACAGCTGGTGTGCTCGGGGTACAGCGTCGGCAGGGGGGTCTCGGGTCTGACGCCGCCGTGAAGGTAGGCAATGTGGACGATTATCTTCCCCAATCGCGCGTTTGTGAAGAACGTGAACCTGCTAAAGACCACGACAATAAGTCTCTTTCGAACTGCTTTCTTGAGAAATTGACTGAATTGATTCTCGTGCAGTATAGTATTTTGGAGTATTCGTCTTTCCTATTCTTCCCTCGCCAGTTGCTCTAAGTCGCAGTATGCAGCTCGCAATATGGCGAGGCTGGCCTGCAGAGCCAGCGCCCACCCCAAGCTGTCAGGCTGTCGCGCCGCGCCACGCCCCGCCACGCCGCGCCGCGCCACGGCGCCGCCGCATCTTCTGCCCCTGCCCCGCCCCACGCCACTCCACGGCTACCCACCCCACCTCGACCCCCACTCCCTCAACCCCCAGACCCGCCCCGCCCTGCCGGCTCCGACACCCGCTCCCCGCCGCCCCGCGCGCCTCGCTTCTCTGAGCCCAGAGCGTCGGGATTTGGAGCCGCAGCAGTCTGGAGCCACGACTGACGAGGTGTCTGACGAGGGATAAGGAGACGGGGCGGGGCGGGGCGGGGCGGGGCGGGGGGGCTTCATGTCGACTAGAGCATCCCGTACAACCCTGTCAGCGTTTTGGCCCGGGCCGGGCGGGGCGGGGCGGGGCAGCGCGGTGGAGCGAGGAGCGGGGGTGTATCGACGGTGCGCCGAGTGTGGAAAATAATAATTCAGCGCCACAGTTTATTCAGCAGTACGGTGTCGTGGGTTGGTCCGGGGCCGGGGGTGGAGGAGGGGCGGGAGGAGTACGGCGCGGCGTCTCGGTCTCGGTGACTGGGAATCCAATCGCCGGGCGGGGCGGGGCGGGGCGGGGCTGGGAGGGGCGGGGCGGGGCGGGGCAGCAGGGCGGGGGTGATTCTGTTACGCGCGCCGTGCAAGGCCACGTGCGCTTTACCGCGAGCACTTTCCTCCCTCTCCTCCTCCTCCTCCTCCTCCTCCTCCTCCTCCTCCTCCTCCTCTCCTCCTCCCTTATCCCTTCCTCTCTCGCGCCCGTCCCTCCGTGCTCGCTGCTCGCTCCCTAAATACGCCCCTGTGTGCGATCGTGGCCGTCGCCGCCGATAAATTTGGCTGGCGCAGTTTTTATCTGATTACCAATGTCTGTGGCCGGGCCGGGCTGCGCCGGGGCTGCGCCTGGCCTGGCATCCACCCCTCCCACCCCCTCTCCCTCCCCATATCACCATCTCTTTCTCTCCCGCGCGCACTATCACCCCCCGCGAACTCTGCCCCTTCCCCCTCCCCCCCCCACCCGTCCCACCTCTCCCTGTCCGTCCGCATGCCGGAAATTACGCATTTCACATTATTTTCCAGCCGTTTTATCACCATCGATAATTATACTGGCTGGGCGGCGCTTTGAATGGCGCTGGATGGATCCGGCGAGGCGTGTTGGTGGGGGCGCAAAGCTTTGCGGGGGAGCGGGGCGGGGGGGGGGGGGGGGCGTCGGGTCGACTAAGGTGCATCCTCTCCAGACGGTGAGAGGGGCCGGGGCAGAGAGGAGCAAAGTGTATGGATTTCTAGGAAAACGGATCGTATTACTACGGATGAAAATGCGCTCCGAAATGTTTAGAGTGCTTTTTTCCCAGGCTCGCACCGGGTGTTTAGAATACTTAACAGTATGCGGGTTTGCCTACCCACTCCAGCTGTAAGGCTCAGTGGTGGAAGCAATATTTAAAATCAGACAGCATACTGATCACCAAAAAGCGAGATTCTATAAAGTGTTTTTTCTTAAATTGGCTGGGAATTTCCCCTAGTATGTGCCGGCTTTTTGCGGATGACAGACGTCCGTTGATAAAAGGTATTAAAGGAAACTGTGAGTACATTCTTATTAACTTCGAAGCCTTCTGATTGAAGTGGCAGCTTCATCTGCATACCACGATGATGGCGGGCGAGAGCGGAGCAGTAGAGGCGATGCGTTTAATTTTAGAAGAAGGGGCTTTGGCGAGTTATTGCATTTCTTTCCCCGGGGCGGGGCGGGCGGGCGGGGCGCGGTGAGGGAGGTCCGGACCATTAGGACTTGGTGGGAAGTTCATAAAGTTAATACCAACTCTACTCAATCTGCACCTGGCGGAGCTGTCGAGGAGCGGAGATGGAGGGGGCGGGGAGGCGCTCCGCCGCGCCGTCAACATCGACACGAATACCACGTGATGTCTCAGTGTCATTTGCTCCGCGGGGTCGTTAGCAGGGTACCCCACCCCCCACCCCCGCCTCACACCAACGCCCCCGCCCCGCCGCAGGGCGCGCGAGGGTGCAAAATCTGTAATTACTTACACTTGATTCACCCGGCGCTGCTCAGCGGCGTCGCCCCCGCCCCCACCCCACCCCTGCGTCTTGCATTCGTTGGGCGCCGCGCCGCCTGCGCTCGTTCCGCCCCAGCCACACCGTCTCTCCCTCCACCCCCTCGTCTAGTCGCGCCCCGTCGCTCTTTTTGCAGTTCCATAATGCTCTTTCATTATCATCTCGTCGTCTGGGTTTGATCGTCTGACTCTCTTCGTCTCAGTCTAGGGCGGGACCGACTCCGACTCCCCCACGCAGGTGCCTAGTTCACCTGTTCCGCCTAAATTCAAAAGGTTGACGACCACGCGAAGCCTACCGGGCGCATCGACCTATTTGTAGGTCCAGAAGGAGCCATCGTCAAGCATGACGAAAATACAAACCGACGGGCGTGAGCAATAGGCAGCCGAAACGGGGGCCTGAAAATTGAATCGTGAGAGTTCATTGACATGTGAGCAAGCGGCGCGGGTGTGTGTTCCCTTTATCGGAATGGCGGTCCAAGCCAAACCAGGGAACACCATCATCAGCATTGTGCCTAAAAACGCTTTGCAGCGACTCGAACAAAGGTTTATCCGGCGTGCACATCTGTGCCGCCGAGCCGAGCAGGCCGGCCCGGCCCGGGTCAGTCATGTGCGCCAACACCGCCGCAGGCCGCCCCGCCCCGCCCCGCCACGCCCCGCCGCGAGCTGCGGCTATTTTTGTACCCCTTCCAGCCGACTGCGTCCTCTCCCCTCACCCCTCCCCTCCCCTCCCTGTCTGCCGTACGTCCTCTTCCCCCAAACCCCCTCGACGCGCACCCTGTGGGGATTGCCTGGCAGGTGGCGTCTTCTAATGGACGCTGACAACAGCGACGACGCCCTGCACCACCGCCGCCGCCGCCGCTCCTGCTGCTGACGCGGCCGGGGCCGGGGTAGGGTAGGGTAGGGTAGGGTAGGGGCTGAGTCTGGTGTCGATACCGGCCCGGCCCGGCTGCGCTGCGCCCGGCCGAGTAGCTCGCCCCGCCCCGCCCCGCCCCGCCCCGCCCGCCCTCGCCCTCTTCTTACTATTGATCTTGCAGGTTTTGTTTGCTTTTCGCCGCCGGCTGGGCCGGGTGTTACCCGCGTCTGAACTCAGCTTAGCAACACCTGCGGCCCTGCCGGGCCCGGCCCCTCTCCCCTACCGCCGCCCCGCCCCGCCCCGCCGCACTGCTCCGCCGGGACCTCACCGGGGCGGGGCCGGCGGGGCCGCGCCACACACATTAAGGCATTTAGCATAATTATCACGTTGATTACCTTCCCCACTGCCCCTCGCACCTTCACCGGAAATGGCTTTTGCACAAGTGGGCGGCGGGCGGGGCGGGGCCGGCACTGCTGCTCCGTCCTGATCCACTCCGTGGCCGTGCCGTGCCGTGCCGCGCCGCGCCGCGCCGCTGCTGATTGCACCAGCTGTTCTGCTCCAGACCGAGATTTTTCGGGGTTTTCTCTCCACTCTTTGGCCCGCGGGCCAGGCCGGCCCGGCCAGCAGGCTGGACTTTGCCGGACTGTAGCGTGCTCCCCCTCCTGCAGGATCAGTGTGGGGTTACTGGCAGCCCTTCCGTGCCCCGCCCCACCCGGCCCGACTGTCGCCTCGCCCGATCTGGGCCAGATCTGGGGTGTGGCGCGCAGTTAAGACAAAGCTTTTCCCAGGGCTCAGCGTGGCGTGGGTGTGGCTAGTGGTGTTCTGCCCAGGGAGCTGCCCCGCCTCGCCCCGCCCCGCCGAGTCCCGCAGGAAGCCGAGCTCTGGGATTAGCCAGTCACTCAAGGAGCTAGGGGAGGTTCAAACTCGATATCATCTCTGCCACCGCACTTAGCGAGTAAGAGCGTCGAGAGAGAGGGAGTCGGAGGGGTACAGGGGAGGGGGGAGTAGCTCTGCCCTGAGGCGCTGCGCTAATAGAGGAATGTGACGTCCCGGACAACCTTGGGAGAGCCGTGTCCCCGCGCCGCGCTGCGCCGCACGGTATACCCTGCCCGCCCCGCCCTTGAGAGGGGGACAGCAGACAGTTTTCTTTTCCCCCGCGCCGCTCCTGAGAGAGAGAGAGAGAGAGGGAGAGGGAGAGGGAGAGAGAGGTGGTTGAGGCAATGGACGTGGCGGCGCAGACAGGCCAATGCCCCTCCGCGCTGCGCCACGCCACGCCACGCCGCGCCACGCCACGTCCTGTTGCTCAGAACGGCAAATTATTGGGCTGTCGAGCGAGCGTGGCGGCGACGGACGTATACTAGGAAGAGGATGGCGACAACGCAGAGGGAGAGGGAGAGGGAGAAAGAGATGAGAAAAGACGGAGCTGCGAGGAGAGAGGAGAGGCGGTCTGGTCTGTGGTGGAGAGCGCCTGGTGGCGAGCTGGTAGGCAACCCGCATGCGCCCGTGCCTTGCGGGCCGCAGGCCCTGCGGCGTGCAGGCGCTCGCCACCCCGCCACGCCCCGCCACGCCCCGCCCCGCTTCGTCTCTGTCTGCCCCGCCCCGCCCCTGCCTGCACGCCTCGGTCGCTCCGCTGCGAGCACGAGGATGCTAAGCCGCGCCGAGGTGCTCGAGTTGCTCGGGGACGCCCCGCCCGCCCACCCCGCCCCGCCCCGCCACGCCGGCCGTTGGGGCGGTCCAAGGCCCCACCCCACTACTCGAGCAGAGAGGAGTCGTCGGCTCAGCCAGGCTAGGGCCGCCCGCGCGTCTCAATTCCACGTTTTATGAGAGGCGAGCGGCGGCCCGCGCATGTTGAGGGCCGACAACGAGCCGCCCCGCCCCGCCCCGCCCGCCCCGCCCCGCCTTTGGACGCATGGGAGCATTAGGGCCAGCCGGGCGGACACTGTGTGGCGGCGGGACGATCCAACAAACACGTGACCCGTCCAAGCCTCGCGCTCGCCTCTCGTTGTGTGCCCGCGCAACGTAGGGAAAAATAGAAAAATACCCAGAAATACCAATAAACGGGACAAGAAAACAAGTCCCGGGAAAGAGTATATAGCGAGGGTCGAGGGAGAGGGAGGGAGAGAATGAGGGAGGGAAATCGCGAGGTAGAAAAGGCCGGTCGGGGTAGACGGTGAGAGGCATCACTGTCCCGCCGAGGACGGGGCGGGGCGGGGCGAGTCTTCCTAACGTGCGTCACTGTCCCGCCGGACCGCCGCCGTGGAATATTCGCTCTGCCCCCTCCCCTCCCGTCCCCTTCCTACCCCTTCGACCGAAGCGTGCAATGAGGGCATTAAACCTGTCTCTCTGCCTCTCCTCGTGATGCAGGAGCTGCGGCCGCTGCACTTATCGCGGATCATGAAGGTTTTCAGGCGGGCTCAGCCCCGCCCCACCCCGCCTCGCCCAACCCCGCCCCGCCCCTCCCGGCACTGACATGCCCACTATCGCGCTGGCTGCCAACCAGCGGGCGGGCGTAGTTGAACGTAGTGACGCTATATGGACTAGGAGACAAGCAGGGGACAATAAAGAAATATACTAGGAAAAATAAAACTTTAAAAAATGGAACGAGTTGAAAAAAAAAATTAATGCGACTGGTCTGTCGTCGCGGCGCGGCGGGACACGGTGGGAGTGATCTATCGGGAGTGATTGTTTTATATGGCAACGTTGTTAATTTGCGGCAGCCCCGGCCGGCCGGGCCGCCCCAGTGGACACCGAACCGTGGAGCGAGGCGGGGTAGGGTGGAGTGAGGCGGGGTGGGTGCCGACACTACGGGCGGGGCGGGGCGGGGCGGGCGCGGCGCTGCAAAGCAAACAAAATGGACAATAAATGACAGCGATACGGACTACAAAGCGTCAAATGTGGCGGACAGGATAACGGCGCGCGCACCGGCGGGCGTGGCGTAGGCCATCGGCTGTCGTGTTTTGTCTACGCAAAAACGATGGAATGCGAACGCGAAACAAAAGCGGAGAAAAAAGAATGTCACAGTAAAAAGGGGAACGTTTTGTCCGGCAGCGCGTTACATCCCTGGAGCCGGCCGGCCCGGCCCGGCGCGGCGCGGCGCATTTCTGTACTGTACTGGAAAATAGTCGCGGCAGCGAGGCGAGGCAGGGGCGTGAAATGGGGCCGACAGGACGGAAGTATGTATAGTGCTAGCTCTGCACTCGGTGCTGCGACATCTCCCCCCAAAGTCGCGCTGTAGCGCGCAGCAGGGCGCAGCAGGGCGCAGCAGGGCGCAGCAGGGCGCAGCAGGGCGCTCGGACTAGACCGGGACTTTTCTCTGCGGTTCACCTGATATGACGGCGGTGCTTTCGCTCCAGCCCGCCCCGCCCCGCTGCGCCAGCCCGGAGTGATACATGTTCCGCGTGGTGCCGGGCACCCCTACGCCGCTGGCTGACTCTGGAAAACAAATAGGGGTGGCTGGGTATTGAGCGGTGAAAGGGCCAGACAGCCGCGTGACGTGCGCTGCGCTGCGCTGCGGGTTTGGCCGCTGCTCGGCGCGCCCGCCGGGGTGTGGTGCGGCGGGGCGGGGCGGGGTGACCGGTCACTGGTGGGTTGGGGTGAGGTGGGGGGCAGCGCCGACGGATCTCTCGTGAAATGGCGCATAAGGGACAGGACAGGACAGGGGTGCATGGATCGTGCGCCTGAATGGCTCCCGCCCCGCCGACTCTCATGAAAATATTTGAGCACCATTCCGCGGCACCGTGCCCTCCCCGCTGCGCCCTGCCCCGCCCCAGCCCGCACCAGCACCATCGCCGCGTCCCGCCGCTCACGACATCGGACATGACCATGTCTTGCAGGGTACATAATCCTATTATGGCACTTCTCAATAAAATCTGCTCTCCCTTGAACTATACAACGTTCTCTAAACCACCATCAGTGGGGAGACTATTTCTATACAATTTTCTTTTTTTAAAAAGGGCGATTATTTTAACTGCATCATAAAATTGACAGCAGTATTTCGCAGGTATGCATATATTGTTGTTGGGGTCGAATCGATGGTTCTGTTCTGTTTTTGTCATGGAAGTAGTGTTTGTGTATTTCTGTGTGTGAGTGCGCGCGCGCGTGCGCACCCCTGCTGCCAGCGTCGCCCCGCCCCGCCCCATCCCCTCCTGTCCACCAGACTGGCCAGCGCATAACTCACCGCAGACAAATACCGAATGATGAGAGCCCCGCCGCGCCGGCCCGGTCGCCACCGCGTCACCGTCTAGCCGAAATGTAAATATACCATGAGAGGAAAACTGGGGACTGTTCTCATTAATCCTCGTGTTGTAAAGGGGAAAATAAAGAGCCACACGGGGCGCGCGCGGCCGGGCCGGAGGCCGGAGGCGACGGCGGCGACGTTGTGCGGAGAGGAAGAGGGAGGGACGGGGGGAGGAAGGGACGTCGACGCGTTGCCTTAACGGCGTCTAGACTCCTCGTCAAAAGATGTCGGACTGTGTGGCGTGGCGCCGCGTGGCGCCGCCGTCCCTTCACGTACGAATGGGGCGGGGCGGGGCGGGGCGGGCGGGGCCGCGTGTGGCGCCGCCTGCTGTTAAAATGTGATTGATGTGGCTTGTTCAAAAAGCAGCGCGGACGGAGAGGGATTACCCGCCAACTTTAATCGTGCCGGGCTGGGCGCGCCCCGTGTGCGCGTGCGTGCGCGTGTGTGTGTGGGTATATGTGTGTGTGTGCGCGAGTGCAAAGCCCCTGTCAGAGTGTAGACTCATGCCAAAGTATGAAAGGGCGATGCGTCGCGAAGCATTAAGAATAATTTTTCTTTCGTGACGCGCTATTTTACAACCCCCGCGATGATGTTGTGTCAGGGTAAGGGTGGGCAAGGGCGATGGAAAGCATAGTGTGGGGGCGGCCTGGGGGGCGGCCTGGGGGACGGCCCGGGGGCGGGCAGTGCAGCACGGACAGGGCCGGGGGCGGGGCGGGGCGGGGCGGGCAGAGCGACCCTCGGGCCCGGCGCGCCAGGCGGATCAGGCGTAATGGTCGTATCTCATGCGTTGTGCGCGTCCGGCGGCCCGGCCCGGCCCGGCCCCGGCCCAGCCTTCCGGCCGGTCGCCCGCCCCCGCCACGCCCCGCCACGCTCCACCACGCCCCGCCACGCCCCGCCACGCCCCGCCACGCTCTCCTTCGCTCCGGGGCCGTCGTGCGGTGCGGGGTGTGGCGCTGGTGTGGGGTAGCGGCGCCACGTATCGTATCTCCCCGCCGACCACGATAAATCTGCTGAGCCGCCGGGTCGGACAGGGGGTGGCGTGGCGTGGCGGGGCGTGGCGGGGCCGAGCTCGAGCTTCTCGATGTTGATGTATCTCAACAGGCTCCGCGGCCACCCCGCCCCGGCACTAATCGTCCCGCCGCCCCGCCCCGCCCCGCCCGGCCGGGCTCGGGGTCCCCCCCGTCAGCGCCTGAGGCGAGGCGCGGGGGTGTCTGCAGGACCATGAACTCGAGCCGTGCCGACAGGGCGCGCCGGGCCGGGCGGAAGCCGCCGCCCCTCCGCCCCGCCCCCCGCCCCCCGCCGCTAGAGGGACACGCCCCTACCCCTCACCGGGGGTGGCGTGGCGCGGCGTGGCGGCGGAAAGATCTCTCGCCCCGCTACTAAAGACACGACGAAGCTCTTTACACCGTAAAACGTGACGTCCTGGCCCGCCGCCCCCGCCGCCTCCCGACAACTCCTTTTGGCGGAGCCTTCCTCCTTCGGTTCGGTACCCGACGCCCCCTCCCCCTCTTCGTCCCCTCCCAGAACCCTCCGGGTAGTGAGACAAGTTTACAGCGTTGCCGACTAGACGCGTTCGAACGAGGGGGGGGGGGGGGAGAGGGGGGCGCTGAGCAGTCGGGGGCGGTCGGTGTGCCCCGCCGCGTCGGGGAGCTTGTTCTGGGCGGCGATAACACATGCGGAATGCAGCCGCAGCCGGCAGGAGTTGGGGGCGGCGCGGCGCAGCGCAGCGCGGCCAGGGAGCGGAGGCGGCCCCGGACCCAACTTTGCAGCCATCCCCTCGGAGTTAGGTCCTAATTTAGCCGCCGAGTTGCGATTATTGAAACGGCGGAATAATTGATTGAGAAGCGTTATTGCGGTGTGGCTGCCGCCCCCTCACACGTGCGTGTGTGTGTGCGTGTGTGCCGCTATACTCCATTCTTCTGGCTGCTGAGGTCGTGGAGTGCTATATCGACTACAGCGCGCGGGGCCTGGCGGGGCGGGCCGGAGCGGGATTGTCTTTGGAGCGTAAGCGCTGGCCTCCCGCTTTGACGACTCCTTTAAAAAGAGCCACCCCCGGTGCATCACCCGCTCTGCGCTCCGCCCGGGCGTCACTCCGCCTCGCCCGGGGCCCGGGCCCGGGGGACTGGCCCGCCACGCCCCGCCGCGCCCCGCCACGCCCCGCCAAGCGCTATATACGGAAGTCCCGTTGCGACTCAAGTCTGCGCAGGACTTTTCCCAAAGTCCACATGTCTGACTTTTATGACGGCGGCCGCCATTTTGTTTTATGAGCCCCGATGTGGCGCAGCGCAGCGCGGCGCGGCGCGGTGGAGTACACCGCTGGGCGCGGCGGTGGCAGCGGCGGGTACCAGGCTAGGGCCGGGGTCCCGCACGCAGGCAGACGCGCAAGGAAAAAGAGTTTGTAAGGGCAGCCGCTCCGCTCCGCCCCGCTCCTCCCCACACCAACACGACCTACCCCACCCCACCCTACCCCGCCGTGCCACGCCCCGCTCCCGGCCCAGCAGCAGCCGCCACGTACGTGTCTCCGGGTGAGGCGGGGTGGGGTGGAGCGGGGCGGGGCGGGGTGTGGTCTAAAAGTTTGGTCCAACTCGGAGCGCGGCGTTGCCTCGCCAATTACGTAAGTAGAGGCGCGGCGAGGCAAGTTTTTGAGGCGCTGCTGCTGGCTGTGCATGGTGCTGAGCTGGTGCTGCGCTGGTGCTGCGCTGGTAGTGGGTAACGCCCTTCAGCTGCAAAACCGGGGACAGCTATAATTCTTTACAATACAGCCATTGCCGTATTTGGAATTCTTGTTGCCCCGATCTCGCAGCTGTCTTGCCGCCCGCCTGTTCTCCAGTAAGCACAGCACCTTTTCCAACAATTTCTCCCCTGAAATATTACGACGTCTCATGCGAGGGGGTGGCTCCGCGTGTTTAAAATGATAATACTGGCGCTCGCGTGGGGCTCAGCAGAGTGAATTGCCGATCAATTTGCGTTCTCTTTTTCCACTTTTCCACAATCCCCACGGCACGGCCCGACTGCAGGCAGGCGGGCCAGACCTCCCCGCGGCCTGGACCGGGCCCTGCCCTGCCCCGCTCTGCCCCGCCCGCGCACCGATCGGGCAGCAGCGTCAGGACCGAGAGAGAGGGAGAGAAAAGGAAAAGAGAGATGAAAAATAAGGAGCGAGAAATGTCGGGAATGAGAGGAGGGCAGGAGAGGGAAAGAGCGCAAAGTTTGTTGCTCGGTCCGCTGCAGTGCGCTCTCGCCCCGCCCCCCCCGCCCCACCCCGCCCCGCCCCGCCCCCGCGCACCACCGCTCCGACAAACAGCATACGACAGGCTCATATAAGCAGAAACATGAGCAAGGGTGCTGGCTGCGCACGGCCCCGCGTGGGGCACGGCGTGCCCCCTCTCCTCTCTTTTATTTGGGATCCGAAATATGACTTAAACTTATTCCTGCTCTCTTCATTTATATGCAAATGCGACGGTGTGCTGGCCGGTCCGTGTGGAGCCCCTGCGCCGCCCCGCCCCGCTCCGCCACTGCCCTGGACGCTCTCCACGTTCACCCGCCCCACCCCGCTCCGCCCCGCCCCGCCCGGCCCGGACCCTCCGATTGACGGCGCTTCTTTTTGTCGAAGGGTTGTCGGCCCCCACCGCCTGATATGGGGGATGGAGCGGGGCGGGGCGGGGCGGGGAGGTCTGACGTGGTCAACCAGTGAATGTCGGTCCCTTTGAAATGGGAGGAACGGCACGGAGAATGTGGAGGCGGGCTGCATGTGTGGGGCGGGGCGAGCAGGACCTGTGCATGTGAGCCGACCCGTCTCGTCGTCGCCTGGCAGAACGCCCTCGTCTCCGTACATATATTACACGGTCCTACACAAGAATCCATTTTTCATCGGGAAGCGAATAAATGGAAAAATTTCCGCCCTTGGCGCGACTGTTCCGTCCAGGCGTCCAGACGTCGACGACCCCGCATGGGTTTTGCTGGACTGCGTGTCCACCTGCATTTCGCCTCGCTGCGTATCGACTTGCGGGTGGGGGCGGGGTGGTGCGGAGGGGCAGGAGCAACGCCGCCACCCCGCCCTAATTGGACGATAAAAAGAGACTGGTCGTGATAACTCGCTCTCCGGGGCCCAACTCCATGTGTCAACGGCCGGGCCGGGCTGGGCTGGCCGCGGCGGCGTCGCTGCGCGGACCGACCGCGCCGGGCGGGCGGGGCGGGGCCGGTAGGGTGGGCACGGAGCGTGGGGGCATTTTAAAGTTGGTCCGAGGGAAACGAGCACATGCCGAGCCGAGCCAGCGGTAGCAGCCTTGTGGGAGACAGCGGGGGAGAGGAGAGGGGAGTTGGGGAGGGAGACAGAGGAGGACGTGAAATATTACTCATGCACCACATCGAGGCTTGCTGTGCTGGGATGCGACGCTGTGGCTTGGCGGGGTGAGGCGGGGTGGGGCGGAGCGCGGTCTGGGTTGTAGGACACGCCAGCTGCCTGCCCCCTCCTCCCCCTGGGGGTGGCGGCGGCGGCTGGGGTGGGGGGAGAAAGGGCAAAGCGGACAGAGTTTCCATTTGAATGTCTGCGCAGGCCTGGTCATTAGTCCAGCTCAGCAGTACTGCCCTGCCCACCGGGAGACGAGGAGGGGCGGTGGCGGGGCGGGGCGGGGTGGGGCGGGGAGACTCATCCCTTTGCCAGGTTTTAGCCCGCCCCGGCTGGCTGGCTGGCTCCGCCGCGCCACCCCACGCCGCGCAGCGCAGCGCAGCGCCAGTCCGCAGTGACGGCAGGCAGGCACGGGCGGGCCAGGGCCAGGCCAGACGAGCCGGGCCGGGCCGGCACGCCCAGAGTCTCTTCCACTCCAGTAATTCCATTACAATCCAGGCAGGCAGCAGGGCCAGCAGGCGTGTTTGTGCTTCATCTAAATACCCTGGGCCTGGCGGGGCCCGGCCTAGCCTATAGACCCCCTCACCTCAACTCCAACTGTGCAAGCGCTGCTGGCCGGAAACGGGGAGGCCAGCAGAGAACGCCACGCCGCCGACGAGAGGAGAGGAGACAAAGTGTTGGAGAGACAGAAAGAGATGGCGGCAGGGAGGAAGAGAGACGGAGGGGGCGGAGAGACGGAGTACCCTTATCCTGCAGGACATCATGGCCGCCGTCTATTTGGACAAGCCAACCCCGCCCCTCCCGCCCTCCCGCCCCCCGAACACTCATGCGACCGCGTGCGACCGAAATGTGAACGACACAATCCATCTCTTGTCCAAACACATGTTTCGAATGCAGGACGCGGGTGGGCGGGTCGGTCGGGTCTGGTTGGGTCGGCGGCGGGGTCGCCGTGTCGGCGCCGACCAGGAGATTGCGGTGAGTCCCCGAGGGGGTGGGGTGCTTTTGAAACGCTCCGGCTCGCCCTGACCTGACCTGACCAGCTCCCAGCCCCCTGCTGCTGCGCTGCTCAGCAGCGTAAATGTCCCGTGTTTGAGAGGTATTCGTGGATCATGAAAACATGGTACGCCACCGTGGCGTGATGGGCAGCGAGGCCCGCAGCAGTCCTGCAGGCAGGCAGGCAGGCCCGCAGGATACATGTGTGTGCGGGTGGCCTGCCTGTCAGGCGCCCATGTCATGTCAGCTAGGGCGGGGTCGCGCCCGGGCGCGGCGCGGGGGCCTGTGCCGCACGCACGGCGTATGACGATCGTGCATGATGATCGCACCTCCCTCATTTTGCCTACAGGGTTACCCTATTATTTACAATGCTTGGACGGCATTACTCGCGGTCAAAATCCTGTAAAAATCGCTGTAAAAATCCATTCCAGTTGGGTATTTTCTGGGTAACAGCATCCCGGGATAATGGCACCTCCCATATGGGGGGTACGATCATCCTAGGATGGTGGTACCCCCGGTATTATTACTCTTCTACTCACACCGCAATTGATTTCGCGCAGTTCTCTCTCTCTAAATCATGTGCATCTTTTCTGGCGACGTTAGCGAGATGCCCATCGCCCGCGCCCGCTGCCGTGTCTGTTCCACGCGCCGGTTGCCTACGCATTAGGCGTAGGTGCCGCTCGCTTAAGCGCCGCTTCAAACTCTCGTTTGAGGCTAAGGCTTCTCGCGTGCAAATACTTGGGAGTGCGCGGCGCGGCGGGGCGGGGCAGGAGGGTGTGGCGGGGCGAGGAAGTCTTACGGTGCTTTGCGCCCGCCGGTCATTGCACCTCGTGCGCTGGGCCGCCCCGCCCCGCCCGCCACGCCCCGCCATGCCCGGTCCTTGGTGTTCTCTGCACTCCCGCTCTCCTGCAACCACCTCCACCACCGCCACTGCTCCCCAGCCCCGCGGTACACGGGGATTACCATCCTTCATTTCTAAATCCCGTTAGTATTGTATTTGTCCCACGCCCGCTGCCGCCGCCGTCGTCCTAATTTCGCTATTTAATTTATGCCGCATTTATAACCGTTTTCCTCTCTGTCTCCCTGCAACGCGCGCGAGAGTAACAACATTCCGGGCGACCCACCCACGCTCAGCCAGGCCCCACGTCGGGCCGTGTTGATGAGGCTGCATGCTCTCTCTCTCTCTCTCTCTCTCTCTCTCTCTCTCTCTCTCCCTCTCCCTCTCTCCCTCTCTCTTTGGGATGGCGCGATGAGGCTTGTGCACCTGCAGGCTGAGCCCGGGCGGGGTGTGGGGGTAGCGGGGTAGTGCGGGGCGCGGCGGGGCCGCCCGGGCACGGCGCAGTCGGCGGCAGCTAGGGGGATGACGGGGGCGCGGTGCGGTGGCTGGGGAGGGAGGGAGGGAGGGAGTGTAAAAACAAGAGAGGGAGGTAGAGAGAGGGAGGGGCCGTGACGTAGCGTCTAGACTGCCGCCCCTCCCCTCCCCCGCCGCCCTTACGGCTGGGCCGGGCTGTGCAGGCCTACTGCAATGCCATGTATCCCGCCCCGCCCCGCCCCAACCCTACCCTACCCTACCCGAGCCTGGTGGTCAAAGGGGCCACGGCTTTGAACAAATAGTGGCGCATTGATGACCTGCTGCTGGCCCGACCAAAGCGCGCATCGGTCGCGGCGCCGATCGCAATGTGCACGTGCACTGCCTGGGCTTGTGACTGTCGGGGCGTGGCGTGGCGTGGCGGGGAGCTGCCACTCGAAAAAGTCGTCGTTTTCAGCGGCGGGAAAAACGAGGACCAGCAGGCAAAACTCTGGCGCTGACGGAGCGGCAGCTCTCGATAATGATGCGCGGATAAAACATGCGGGCAAACTGCTTTTGCGTTATGACAGTTGACAGTCTCTGTGTGCTGTGCGCGGTTCCTGAAGGATTTGCACGGCGGCTAAACGTGTTGGTTTCGCGAGTCGAGAGCTGGGAAGATAGCTTCATGTTCGCTACAGCGCACAGCTCGTGAAGAGTTCTCTGCAG
Source organism: Frankliniella intonsa (assembly GCA_033675135.1). Taxonomy (NCBI): domain Eukaryota; kingdom Metazoa; phylum Arthropoda; class Insecta; order Thysanoptera; family Thripidae; genus Frankliniella; species Frankliniella intonsa. Next base: position 7,950,818 of record CM066249.1, on the reverse strand, counting down.
CCCTTGTCCCTCCCTCCCTCCCTCCCATCCCAACACCGAAGCACACGGGCGGGCGGGGTCGGGGGCGGAGTAGCACCGCCTGCTGCGGTAATTGGCTTCTCTTTGTGAACGACTAACGCATCATAATTACTTAATTGACTTCTCAGCGAGCGGCGCGCACCGAATAATAAGCGTCGTGTATTTTTAACTAATATAAGCGGCGCTGTGGCAACAGTCACCGGCGCTGGCGCTGCTGTCTACACGTCTGTCTGGTCCTGGTCCGTCTGCCTGCCTCCGACGTGGACGGCGATGTGACAACACGACATCGCCGACGCGAGCCCTTTATTGTACGAGAGCAGAGCAAACTCGGGCGGGGGCGGGGCGGGGGGCGGCCAGACGACTTTCTTGGAAAAGTGCTGTTGCTGCAGACGCGTCGCCGCCGCCGGACGAGACTCCTGCGCGCCCCGTCCCGCCGCGCCCCGCCGTGCCCCGTGCGCTCTGTTCGCTGCGACCGAACCACTCCGAGAGCATTAGAGGGCCATTTCCTGATTGGCTGTGTCTTCACGTGCACCGCTCTGTGCGCTGCGCATCCCCCCCCCCCTCCCGTCAAGGTGGGGGTATGGGGGTGGGGGTAGGATCGGTAAGTGAAGGAGAGCTCGCTGCAGCAGAGTGGAGCATCAAAGAATGAGAGGTGGAAACGAATGGGGCTGGGCAGCGTAGGAGAACGATGGAAGAGAGAGAGAGAGAGAGAGAGAGAGAGAGAGAGAGAGAGAGAGAGAGAGAGAGAGAGAGGCCCCCGGGCAGAGTACAGCGTGGCTGCTTCATTAATACCTTGTCACCCCGGCGGCGCGGCGCGGCGCTGCGCTTCCAGTTAACGGGTGTCTGCCTGACGCGTCACCCCCCGCCACGCCCCACCTCTCCTCTCTCTCCCCTCTCCCAACCCCCACGGCCGACCAATTTTCTTTATCGCCGTCTGTTATCGTGCACCGCGCTAAAAGAAATAAAGATTGGTCAACGTTCCGGCGTCGCTAAATTTTATTTTTCGATTGGTCTGCTATCCTACCCTTCTGTTTTTGTTTCTCCTTTTTTCTCTCCCTCCTTTTCCGCCCCGTCACCCGTATTTCTTTCACCCCGTCCCCTTGTCTTAGTTTTACAACGTTCTTTTATATCGCGGCGGGTGCTTAGACGTCGAGATGAAACGCCGGCGTGGCGTGGCGTGGCGCGGCGCGCGGTTATCGCTGTCGCTGTGCTTTGCGATGCTGCCGATATCGCAGAGAAGAGGGCGCTGATTACTTGGACGCAGTTCGGCATCCCCAGACACCCAGGGGGGTCATACCGGGGAGCTGAGCGCTGCCGAGCCGAGCCGAGCCGCGCCGCGCTGGGGCCGAGCCGAGCCGGGGCGAGGAGGAGATAGTCTCTCCCGAAACGCTTCCACTCTATGCGTTCGTGTGGACTTTTTTTTCTTCCCTCTTTCTTTTTTGTTTTTCGTGTTTGTCCGTCGCACACTTGCATGGTTACGATGACGACGTCAGGGCGCTGCTCAGCCGAGTGCGTGATGCCTCCATACCCCGCGGCCCCGTGCCGTGCCGACGATCCCGTCCGCGGATAAGGCTGGTGTCCCAATATGGACAGACTTTGGCGCGCTCCTGCATATCCCAAAGGCCGCAGGCTGGGCGGGCCGGGGCGTTCGACGGTTCACACGTCCGGGAGGTCGAAGAGTTTGGGGGGGACTGAGGTAAGGGTAAGGACGGGGGCAGGGTGGGGCGCGGCAGGGCGGGGCGGGGCGAGGCGGCGACTGACGAGGCGTCAACTTCGATACATCCTCGGAACGGTTCCCACGATCGGCGTCAAAGGGGCGTGGTGGGGGCGGCGGGGGCGGCGGGGGCGGGGGGCCCCACACCCGCGGCTGGGTGCCAGGCCAGGGCGTCATCACCCGCAGCCACCGCCCCATGATCCCACGCCACCCCCCGCCACCGTCTGGTCGGTTGATTGGCGCGTTAGGCCGTTCGAAGACCCCTGGTGCGAAGCGGTGGCGGCCAGGGGGTTGTGGAGGAGACGGGCGGCCGGAGGGAGGGAGGGAGGGATGGGGTGCGGTGAAATCTCAGACGGATCTCGAGGGCCCCAAGAAGGCGGCGGTGGCGGCGGGGTTGGCGTTTGTGGTTTTGCGGGGTGGGGGCGGAGGGAAGGGTGTGGGGCGAGGAGCGAGCTGGCACTGGCAGACACGGGGGCGGCCGCCACTACCACCATCCCTTGCTGAAAAATAATAGTGTTTCTGGGGAGCTCTAGCGCGTCGCCCTATCCTGATCGTAACAGGCTGTACTCCCACTGCTCCTCGGACATGCAATACTGGAAAACCTTTGTCAAGCACTTGCACATATGCTACGCTCTCCCTCCAGCCTGGGCTGCACTAACATTCTAATTGGCTGGGCGCAATCGGGCGGGCAGAGTGTACCCTGCCGAGGCCGCGGGGGCGGCGCGGGGGCGGGGCCGCGGGGGCGGCCTGCCAGGGCCAAGGGCGGACGTCTCGAGAGCTCAGACACTCCCGCCCCCTCCCCTGGGGTCGGCCGGTCGGCCTGGCCCGCCCGGGGCGTAACCCCCTCCCCTCCCCTCCGTGCCTCTCACGTCTTGAAAAGACTGGCGGGGCGGGGCGGGGCGGGGCAGCCGCGGCTCCACGGAGTGTTCGCGCGCCCCGCCACGCCCCGCCACATCTCATTACGCGCGTGTGTCTGGCTCAGCCCGCTCATCCGGACGTGACGGGTCGGGCAGGGCCGGGCAGGGCGCGCCCTCAGTGCGCGTGGTTTGCTACTCTGTCAATAAGTAACAAGAGCTTTAACGACCTCCTTTCCAGGGTTTCCGTCCGCCAAGTTTGTTACGAGGCGTGGCGTGGTGTTTCATCCCCTGGTGGTCTGCCCTGCCGTCGTGGGACGTGGCTACCTTCGTCTTGAGGAGCGGTAGCTGACTGACACCGCATGCTTCCAAAGAAGACAACGCGGTAAGTCGGTTTTTTTTTTTTTTGCCCCCACCCCACCCCTCGCCATCTCACTCCGACCTGACTCAACCGCGTTGCTCTCATCGGCTCCCAAAAGTACTTCGGTCTTGTGTCTCCGCGTCACTTCGGCTCCAAGTTATAGAGTTTCGTTTCGGCTGCGAAGGAAATAATGTTTTATGCTCCGGACGCCCTTGGCTCTCCGAGCGCCACCCCCCCCCTCCCCTCATCCTGACATCGCCTTTGACTGGTTCTGTCGCCTTTGTGCCCGGCCCGGGTCCTTTAGCGGGGCCGGCGAGGAGGCGGGCGAGGCATTTGTGGACCAAGCCACCCCACCCTCGTCTCGCCTCTCCCCAGACCCGGCCTACCCCACCAAGCTTGACCCCACTTACCCCGGCGCTATTGTCCCCGCCCGAGGGGGTAACGACTTGCGCGTAAACCCCCGCGTGCGTGGCGCCACCCCATGCATGCGCAAATTGTTCACGCAATACATTACTAATGCAATGCACGCCATCGCAGTCGTAACACACGTGTAATGCACACTGCTCCTGTAATAAACCGTAATGAGAATGAGCGTTAGTGCACCCGTATAATATTATTTGCGAACATCCGCAAGTAATAATGCGCTCTGCGGTCTGTGCACCAAAGCGTCGTCAGTATCGCTCGCCGTTATTTGAGACCACCGCGCTCCCCGCCACGCCCGCCGCCACGCCCCGCCACGCCCCGCCACGCCCCGCCACGCCCCGCCACGCCCCGCCACGCCCCGCCACGCCCCGCCACGCCCGGCCGGACGTGACGTCGCCTCCGGAAGCTGGCAGACCGGAAGCTTTAGTCTGGGAGAGGCGTGCCCCCTCCACTGCCCTGCGTCCCTACCCCGTCGTCACGTTCACGCGCTGCGTATCCAAGACTTCAAAAGTCAAACAAGACGGCGTTCTTAATCGGTGAGGACCAATTCATTACTTAGCTCGCGTGGGAAGAAACTCGCGATTGCAGTCGTGCGTCTCAAATTGTTGGAAAGCAGTCTAAACGGGATCGAAGCGCGCGGCTTGTGGTAAATAAGATTTGCGGTATGCCCTAGTGCCCTCTGTCTGTGGGGGGATGAAAGCAATGCTCAGAGAGGCGAGGCAGGGCTGGTCCGGGCTAACCACCCAAGGGGCGGTGTCGGCCGGGAGAGGGGTGGGGGTGGGGGTGGGGGGAGAGGGCTTGGCTTAATGAAGTCAGTCGTGTAATGTGGAGGTGGCTCCTTGCTGTCGGACCCATGCGGGCCCAGGCCGGTGTAGGAACGCCTCTCCATACAGAACAGGACCCCCGCCCCGCCCCGCCCCGCCCCGCCCCGCCCCGCGTGTCGAACTTGATGCGGATAGCGATGTACAGTTGGGCGTCGCGTCGCCTACCACATGGCACCGGCCCGCCGGCCAGAACACTGCACTTTTGTATACAACTTCGGCCAGACGAGCGACTGGGGCCCGGGCCCCGCAAACACGTTATGTCTATTTTTTTCTTTGTGTTATTTGTGAGTGTGTGTGTGTGTGCATGTGTGTGTGCAAGTGTATTTTGTTTCTGTTCCTCTGGTCCAACCTGTACACCGGACGACAAACACCGACATCGGAACATCGGCGATGAGCAAACATGGCAGGAAACACACCCTCCTCCCCACGCACCCAAACACGAATGCACACACACATACTCGTGCTCTCTCTCTCTCTCTCTCTCTCTCTCTCTCTCTCTCTCTCTCTCTCTCTCTCTCTCTCTCACACACACACACACACACGCTGCACAGGGGCGAGTAGCTGACTGTGCTCAGATCAATAGGGACCGCCCCCGGGAGAGGGGGCGGGGGCGGAGGCGGAGGCGGGGGCGGCGCTGCACAGGGCGGCTGAATACCTGCCCTTAACTCGCGCTTTGTCGAGCAGCATGCTGCCCATTCGACTGAATAACGCATGTACGTTTGACAGCATATCGAGGTCTGCAGACCTCTGCGATTTGCCCGTTTCATGCCAGACGGGATGAAAAGCGGATGAATCAAGAGAGTCGCTTCTGAGGCGCGGTGCTGTGCGGTGCGGTGCGGTGCGGTGCGCGGTGCCCTGCTCGCCTCGCTTTGAGCGCGGGCTGCGCGGGCTGCTGCACTGTGATCGCCGCGCCGCGCCGCCCGGGGACGGCACGGGACGGGGAGCGCCCGCTGGGTAGGCAAGGCGCGCGGGCCAACGCACGCGTGAGTTGCCGTTGCCTAACCCCCAGGCGCTCTCCCTCCCACGGTCAGGCCAGAAGTCTCTATCCCTCTGGCAGACCGCCGCCGTTCCTTCTCGTAGTGTATTGCCGAGACATCTGGAGTCTCTAAAACGACGAAAACGAGTACTTGCATTTGCTTGAAACTCGTGCTCGAATTTGAAGAATATTTTGCGTCATTTTTCAAAAATCGCCGCCCGGATCCTGTAGCATACGCTTTGAAGCGCATTCTCAGGCACACACCCCGAATTACAGTACCGTGTGCCCTCTCGGTATCCGTCGAATGTCGTCGATTCCTACCATCCTTCCCCTCTTTTTCCCCGTGTACGATTGCGGCACGCCCACGTAGCTTCATTATTTGAGACGGTCTGTCCTGGCCGTCTGGAAACAGAAAGGCGTTGAGTGGGGAGGGGAGGAGAGGGGGGGGGGGTAGGGTAGGGGGGTTAGCACCGGCACCAGGTGACCTTCCCGGCCACTCTCACGCCTCCATGGGCATGTTTCATTATCAACAAAATTGCCAGCCTGGACCGGCGCGCCGCGCCGCCGCGTGTGTCGCCCGGCATCTCTCCTGTCCCTCCCACGCTCTCTCTCTCTCTCTCTCTCTCTCTCTCTCTCTCTCTCTCTCTCTCTCTCTCTTTCACCCCTCCGCACTCGTTGCCGTTCGTCCTCTGCCCTGTCCGAAAAGGACATAGAAGCAATGAGAGAGAGAGAGGGGACTACAAAGGGCTGCTTGCTGCAACTCGCCTAGAATTCTTGAGGTTCGTCGGATTATTCGCTCGCCGCGCCGACTCTTTACTCTTTGCGCGGCACATCAGAGATTTCCCCTGTGTATAGCCGGCCTACGGGCCTGACCCGGCCCGGCAGGCACATCAGACCTCCGAAAACGTATATTATGTCGGTACTTAGAGGAGGGTTCCGCCCCGCCCCGCTCAGCGGTTGTACGAGGTTCGTCTCGGGGACAGGCCCAGGTGGCGCGGCGGGTAGCCGGCAGTCACATTGTGCGGTGTGACATGAACATGAGGGGCTTGTTGATGGCGCGCGTAACGCGTGCCGTGAAAAGTAAGGGGTTTCCACAAAACATCTCTCGCGGCAGCGCGGCGCCACATGGCGCCCCGCCACGCCCCGCGGAGCGGAGGGACGGCGGCGCCGCGCCGCGGGGATCAGGATGAGTGGGACCGCAGCAGCGGCGGTGCGCGGCGCGGCGCGCAGCAGCTGAGTAAAAAGTTTGTCCCAGCGCCGAGGGCGCGGCGCGGGGCGGGGCGGCTGCGCGGCTTTATGCTGGGCCAGGCGAGACTCGACTCAGCGCGGGGCGTACAGTACCACACCGCGCGAGGGATGAAAAGGGGGAGAGGTAGAGGAGAAGAAAAAAAACAGAAAAGGATAAATATTTAGCCCCCGGCCTGCGTCGTCGTCGTCGTCGTCGTCGTCCCCCCTTCAGTCGGAATAAAAACCTTCCCCCGAAATGAAATTGATTGAATTCTAAAGCAGTCACAGCAGCAGCAGCAGCGCAGCTTTCTCTGTTGGCCGACAATTTGTCGGCGGTGACTCCCATCGCGGTGATGGTCGGCGCGGTGCGTCCCGACGCTTTTATCCCGATCACAATGCGGATGGCATTACCGACCGCGGCGGCCAAGTGGCGCTGCGCGGGCCGGTGATCTCGCCTCGCACCACCTGCCCGCCCCGCCCCGCCGCGCGGCGCTTTTCTGTCCCTCCAGCTCTGTGCTGCTGCTGCTGCCGAGCCCGGCCGGCCCGGCCTTGTCTGCTCTTCGGGGAAATCCTATCACGGCGAAACAAAGAGGACGGCGGAGGAAATTCCGACCGCTCTGATCAATAAGCAGTCGGGCCGGGCCGGGCCCTGCTAGCGGTGAAACGGAAAGGGGTAGGCGACTGTCTACAGTTTAGAAGGCCACTTTATGTCATATGTCATATGTGCTCAATCTATCGGCTAGCGGGATAAAAAATTTCCGGATTGTTTTGTTTCCTTGTGGAAGAAGCGCGCTTTAAACAAGTTAAAAATTAATGAAAAACTAAAAAAAATAATTTTCCTCCCGACTAGTGGCCGCGTTGCTTCTGCTATTTTTTCCATTAAAATTGGTCTTCTGGGCGACCTTTTAGATCGTTCCTTTTAAGGTGACAACCAGTAAAAACCTAGCCTGCGAATGCCGTTGTGCCGCACGGCACGAATACTCGCTTGCTAAGCGCTACTGCTATCGGCACCACTTGCTGCTCAGTGTTTAAAGTCCGCGCTGAACTTGGTTTTTAATGACGACGAATGTCGGCTCCCTCCAGCCCGATCCCGTCCCGTCCCGTCCCGTCCCGTCTGCTAATAGCGTTGATGCGATGCGCTTTGCACGACGAGTCGCGACGCGACGGCGACAGTCTGGAGCCCGCGTTAATTGGGAGAGTTGCGTCAGAGAGAGAGAGAGAGAGAGAGAGAGAGAGAGAGAGAGAGAGAGAGAGAGAGAGCGAAAGCGAGAGACAGAGACAACGAGCAGGGTGTGGCCTGCATATATTGTTACACATTAAAAAATGTAACGAGAAAAACAAAGTAGCACCCACGGTGAGAGTGTCATCCCTCGTTTCAGCTGACGCCGCGGCCGCGACTTTTAGAGCCCCGAGAGACATAATTTTGCACGGCGTTTGCGCTACCCGATGACGGGGTGGGGCGTGGCGGGGCGGGGTGGGCGGTGAAAGCGAGCCAGCAGCCCGGACCATGGAAATGATCCGACATGAAGTCAGCGATCCAGTCGCAGTTTTGTTGCCAAGCCGTTACCCCCTCCCTCACTCCCTACTTCCACTCTTTCACGTCCTTCATATCTCTCTCTCTCTCTCTCTCTCTCTCTCTCTCTCTCTCTCTCTCTCTCTCTCTCTCTCTCTCCTATTTTCTCACTCCCGTCCCGCGCGTTCATCGACGTCCGCTCGGACTCGGAATGGGGAAGCCGACTTACTGCACTGCACTGAATTCGTTACCGCCCGCCCTGGCGGGCTACCCTTGCCACCCCCGCCTCGCCCCGCAGCCCTGAGTGGTTTCTGTGCGTCCGGAGGTGAGCCAGCCGGACCGAGCGAGCCCGAGAGCTGTGCAGCAGACTGCAAACAAACTGAAAAGCGTTGGCTCTGTAGACAAATCGGACCCGCGGGGGCGGGGCGGGGCGGGGCGGGGAGGAACAGCAGCGGGGAGCATCTCGCGCCTTGAATGTTGAAGTGAGATGGGATGGGACTAGACAGATAAACAGTCTGAGCCGGTCCGGACCCGAAACTCGCTCGCGCGCGCGGGTCGCGGCGGGTCGCGGGCTTACGAATCCCTGCAGTAAAGTCGAGTGAGCGGCGGGGCCGGGGCGGGCGGCGAGGCGCCGCACCTTGAGATGGCTTTATTGGCCCTTCACCACGAGTGTCGCTCCTGCAGCCCGGCTCCAGGCGCCCCGCCCCGCCACGCTCCGCCACGCCACGCCCCGCACCTCGCCCGCCGGCTTTCTGCTTTGGGGCGCATTTAGGTGTACCGCCCGGCCCGCAGGTGCCGCTGCTCCGGCGCGCCGGCCCCGCGGAAAAACGGCCAAAGGGAGACTTGGAGGGGGAAGCAAGTGAAAAGGCGGACTGTTTATGCTCGTCACGGAGTCGGTATAAAGCGATCGGATCGCTAGATCGGCGAAAATGGCGCCAAGACACTCGTGTTCTGACAGTTTAATATGGAGAGAGAATTGGTGTGGGGAGGTGCGGGCGGGCGGGGGTGAGGAAAAGAGGTGGTCCTAAAAATATCGCCGCGTCTCTACGGCTGCAGGGCAAGGGAGGGGGGAGGGGGGGTTAATAGAATGCATCACCTAATGTCATTTATTTTTGACACATCTAGATCCAGATAGCACTCCTCTTTCCGGCCGGGCCGGGGGCGCGCGTTGTTCATTCTAGGAGGGTCCTAACGATAATCAGCGCGATGAGTGAGAGAGAGAGAGAGAGAGAGAGAGAGAGAGAGAGAGAGAGAGAGAGCGGGAGCTTTTTCCCCCTTCCCCCACTTCGCTCTCTCCTTTTCTCTCTCTCTCTCTCTCTCTCTCTCTCTCTCTCTCTCTCTCTCTCTCTCTCTCTCTCTCTCTCTCTCCTCTCCCCTGTCTCCTCTCTCCTCCTCCACCTCCCATGGACGGCCCTGTGAAATATGTCTGTCTGGTCCAGATAACGCCGGCAGGACGTGGCGTGGCGCGGGCGGGAGCGAGGGAAGGGGTCTCTGTAGGACTCGAGACGTGACTTGGGGGGAAAGAGGATGGGGGACCAGTATTTAGAGTAGCTGCCTCACCTGGAGAATTTGCAGGGAGTTCGCAAAGAGTACCTGCTCCGCCTGCAGTTATACTTCTACAGGTACAAAATATTGAGTTTATTATTTATGTGATTGCCTTCACAAGTACTGAATTACTACTCTATGTACTGCAATCGGCTTCTTATGATCTGTTTTGAGTCACCTACATGTTGAACTTGTCCCCCCCTCCCCAACTCCTCTCCTATTTTCGAACCCACGATTTTTAAGCGCCGCTTGCCGCCCATCCCCCCTGCCTTCCCCTCCAACCTACCGTCAGACAGAAACCAGCCGCCCACCTAAAAATATGATATTTTATGAGGAACAAGTTAAAGAGGCACTTAGGGCCTGGCCCAGGCGTGCTGCAGTGCCACCTCATGCGCGCTATAGAGTGGTTGCCTTGCCGCCCGCCGCGCCGACTACTCGCAAGAAAAACAATTTAATTTCACACACTTGAATTGGTATATCATGTCGCCACACTTCCATAAACTGATTTTCAGATCGGTGCACAGTAGAGTGACAATGTGTGATGGCACATGGCACGATTGGAATTGTGTCATTGTAAAGCATTTTGTATAAAACGCAAAAACAACTCCGGCATATTGGTTCGCCTCCAGCCGTAGCAGGCGGGGGCGTGCCTCGCTGTCTCGCCGGACCGGATCCGTTTTTGTTTAACCCTGCGCCGCGCCGCGCCTGTTCCACTCATCATCCCCGCCCAGTCTCCACTCCGCGCCCCAGAGGAGTGGTATACACTCGGCATAAATGCAATTTTTGTTTGAGAGCGCGCGGGGCGGGGCGGGACGGCCAACTTTCTCGAGCTGCGCGCATGCCAGACCCAGATTTTGCCATTGAAAAGTTGCAAATAACATTAGCAAAAACTTTGTTGACCGCGCCTGGCCCGGCCCCGGCCCGGCCACTCCCTTTCTCTCTTTTCACTCAATATCCAGTGTCTGTCCCTTGCTGTTGTGTGCCCCGCCCGCCCACGCCCCCCACCCCCATCCCCATCCCCTTCTTCCCCGTCACCGAAGTTTCTCCGGTATTGTAAATGACGGTGGCATTGCGTGAGCTCTGTGCACTAGGTCGGTGCTCCAGCCACCGGCCCGACCCGGCCCGGCCCGCCCGGGCTCCCGGTAAAATTCCGCAAGGGTTTCGAGTGTAGATCACAGTTACTGAAGCCCAGCCCGGCCCCGCCCAGGCCATCCTAGCCTAACCCACCCTCCGCCAGACCCTCCCCCCCCCCCTCCTCTCTTCCTCGCCAAAGAAGGCGCAGTCTGTCTGCGACCTCATTTCAGGTCCGCTGAGGTGAGGCGAGGAGAGGCGAGGCTTCAGCCAGCGGGGGAGGAGGAGCTCCGGTCCAGTCCAGTACCCCTGGAGGTGAACTGTACTGGAGAGTTCGGGGCCACGCCTATGACACAACAGAAAAAGAAATATCTTCCATTCTTCTGTGTATACATTTATGTAAATTTAATTCTTTAAAAAAAAATATATACAATATAAATTTGCGAAAAAAGGTAATAATTAAACGAGGCGAGGCGAAGCGAGCAGGCGCCTGTGCTGCCCCCACACGGCATAATGTCGCACCCAATTATTCTGCCGTAGCGGTGCGTCGCCGCCGTTTAATTTCACGGCTCCGGCGTCCATTAAAACGCGACACGATGCAGGGTCCATGCAGGGTCATCACCCCGCCGCGCCCCGCCGCGCCCCGCCGCGCCCCGCCACGCCCCGCCACGCCCCGCCACGCCCCGCCACGCCCCGCCACGCCATAACCGATCGGAAAACAGACTACAGCGTGCGGGAGCCATTTAATGCGGTCTGTTATTTTTACTTTGGTTTATTTGTTTTGGTGGCGCGCCGCCGCCCCCGCCGGCCCCGCCGCCCCCGCTGCCACCGCTCCGTGCGAGATCGGGGGCGGCGGCGAGGGAACGTCGGACGGCGGAGAACTTGTCTCGCTCCGGTCGCTTCACCGCGCGCCGCGGGCCGCGGGCCGGGGCCGGGGGGAGGCGGGGCGGGGCGATGGGGTACGCGGAGAACTTTGCCTGTCGGGTCTCCGGGGAAATCTGAGCTGCCCGAGGGTGGGTACGCCTGGCAGGGCGGGGCGGGGTGGGGCGGGGCATGGCAGGGCGGGGCCGAAGCGTGCTGTAGCGCCGCGGCGCTAGCGGGGCGTAGCGGGGCGGAGCGGAGCGTCGAGGCCGCGGGTCGGACAGGACCGGACCGGACCGGACCGGACCGGTCACACATCAGCACAGCGCTGCCCTCCCTGCCCTGCCCTGCCGAGGAGCAGGCTGGTCCTCTCGCCGCTGGGGAGGGGAGGGAGGGGCGTTGCCTCGAGAAGCTCTATAGCATCAGCCGACGAGGTTTCAGCTGTGGCCGCCCGGTGCGTGCAGCAAAGTCTTTGAAAGTTAAAACGCATGCAATGCTCTCCCTCATTCGCGCGCTTTTGAATTTGGCGCGCCAGAGGGTGTCGGGCGGGGGCTGCGCGCCGGGCGGGCCGGGCCGGGCCGGGCTGCGCCGCCGGGGTTGGTGCTGCCCCCTGGAGGCGCGCCTGGGCCGCTCGGTCCCCGCCAACCCCACGCCCGGCCCGCTGCCCCGCCGCCCCGCCCCCAGCCGCGCCGGCTGCCCCCCCTTCTCTCTCTCTCCCTCTCTTACTCTCTCTCCACCCCGCGGCCCCCACAGGGCGTCTAGCCCTCCCCGCGCCGCCCCGCCGCCGCCGCCGCCGCCCAGCCCCGCTAGCGCCGCGGCGCCCTGCCCCGCCCCGCCCCGCCCCGCACAGCCCCGCCCGGCGCGGCTGCGTTCGTCTCCGCCGGGCAGGGCCGGGCCGGGCCGGGCTCAGTTTGCGGCAGAGCGCCGACCCGCGAGGACCCTCGGACCGTGCGCCGCGCCGCGCGCTCGGCCCCGTTGTGCCGTGAGCCCGAAAGGCCGAAAGGCCGAAAGCCGAGCTATGGACAGGTGGTGTAGTGCAATGACGAATCGTGTAAATACATGTACATGACGTACGTAGAACTTAAATCAATTTATTAATCACTTCAACCTAATTCAATTGTTTTGTTTATTGTGCATCGGCTTGGAAAGTTTAGGAAACAGTTAATGTTAATGTAAATATATACGGTGTTAGAGTCTACCCCCGTTGTTGAGTTGTGCGTGTGACAAGTTTGTGTTGATATGGCGAGGTGCTGAGACAAGACAATCATGTCAGTCCCCTTGCCGGCCTTGGCGCCCCTCTGCCATGCTGCTCCTCGGCCTCATCATCCAACTGGAGTCCGCCCCGCCCCCCGCCGCGCCGCCCCCGACCCCGCCGGCCCCGCCGGCCCCGCCGGCCCCGCCCCTGGCATCGCGCCGCGGCAGGGCGTCGGGCTGTAGGGCCCGCCACAACACGGCGCCGCCGCCCCCGGGCCCGCCCCCGCCCCCGTCCCCGCGGCTGCCGCCGCCCCCAGGCCCGCCCCCAGGCCCGCTGCGGCTGCGGCCGCTGCTGCACCGGCTGCTGCACGTGCTGGGGACCTGCATCCTGTGCGCGTGCCTGCTGGCCTCCCTGCTGCAGCAGGACTCGCAGGATCCGCACGACAGTGCCCAGGACCACAGGAGCCCGCAGGACCGGGTCCGGGACGCGCCCGACTGGGCGAGACGCCGGCTCCTCGGCAGCGATAGTGAAAACAGTGTCGATGGTCGCGTGGCGCCCCCGCGTCCGCCCCCGCGACCGCCCCCGCGCCTCCCCACGCCCGCGCCGCCCGGCGACAACAACGCGACGGAACGGGCCCAGCAGGCGCAGCCCATGGTGCCCCATGAGGAGTCTATGGAAGCATGTGAGTGCAAATGAATCTTCTTCAAAGTGTATACTTTAGTCCGTAGTACGTATTAAAGGCGGGACGTCACGTCCGGAAGTGCAATGCGCCCTCAGTGTAGAGCTTGCCTGCTGCAACTGCCACTGAAACTGGCCCTACACTTGGCGCTGATGCGCCCATAGGCCATGCTTGTTTTCCTGTAGGACGTCGGTGACGTTTCTCTCGGTCCGGAGTAACCGCCCCCAGCGCTACTTCACAGTGCACCCGCGCGCGGCGCGGGGTCCGTCTGGGGCACCGACGCGCCGCGCCGGGGGGGGAGGGGACTGCGCGCCCCCGCGGCCCCCGCGGCCGGGAGCAGTGCGGCGGCGGCCGCGGGGGCGGCGGGGGCGGCGGCGGCCGCGGGGACAGCCACGCCGCCCACACAGCAGGTAACTAAGCTGTGAATGCACGACGGCAACATGTCTGCGCGCCGCCGCGTCTGCCGCCGCCTACTGGCGGGTGGCGGGGTGGAGCGTGGCGTCAAGTATGTAGGAGTGTATCGAGTGGTTATTGATAGGTTATCCTCTATCGGTTTCCTGCTGCATCCGTGCAGTACGATGCAACTCTTCAACCCCTAGTCTTTGAATATACCGCGGGACCGCGGGGGTCGGGGCAGTGAGGGGCGGGGGCGGGGTGGGGCGCGGTTGTAGCGTATCTCCCAAACTGCGGCTGTGCTGTGCCACCTGGGAATAAGAAACGTTTTCGAAAAGTTTTGCCGTCTTTCGGAAAGAGTGAAAATCGGCTCCGGATTATTGCGAGCAGGCAGGCAGACTCCCCTGGCGGCGGCTGCGGGTCAGAGGGGAGCGGAGCTGCGGGGGGACGGGGACGGGAGAGGTGGGGGTCTACGAGGAGGCGGCTTCTCAAATTATTTTTGGAAGTTTGACGTTTGGCTTGGCTTGGCTCACGGGTCTCATCTCTCTCTCTCTCTCTCTCTCTCTCTCTCTCTCTCTCTCTCTCTCTCTCTCTCTCTCTCTCTCTCTCTCTCTCTCTCTCGCGCTCGCTCTCTCTCTCTCTCTCGCTCGCTCTCTCTCTCTCTCGCTCGCTCGCTCGCTCTCCTCCCCCTCCCTCTCTCTTGCCCGGCTGCCTCCCGCCCCGCCCCCTGCCGCAGTCCCCCTTGCCCGTGCCCTCGCCCGCCCGCCGCCGCCGCTACCGATGGCCTTGAGACAAAGTATCACACCCTGCAGATACTTTACTGTCAGGTGAATATTGTGCGGGGCCAGGTGGGGTCCCGGAGCGGAGCGGAGCGGCGGCAGGCCTCACCGCTGACCGCCGCCCGACGGAGTCCGGGTAGGCAGCGCGCTCGGCCGGCGCGCTCCGGGGATAGCCTACCTCCCGGGCGCGCTCCGGGTCCGGGCCGCGCCGCGCCAGGCCGGGGAGGGGGGGAGGGGGCGTCGCGGCACCTCAGAGCGACGCCATGGTGACGCGTAGGGTGGGTCTGGGAGGTCGTGGTCCGGTCAGGCCCACGCCAGGCAGGGGGCCAGGGACCGCGCGTCATGTAGGGACGGTCCCTTGCGCGACTTCGCGGACCGAGCCGAGCCGAGCGTCGTGGTGCGCCCGCGACGCCCGCGACGCCGCACGGCTCGTCCCGCCACGCCCCGCCACACCACCTCTCGCCCTGCCCCGCCACGCCACGCCGCCCGAGGCACGGCCGCTCAGGACCCGCCAGTGTCGTTAACCGGTGGCCTCCGCGGCTGCTTGGCGGCTGCTGTGCCTCGGCTGGGCCAGGCCTGCCCGCTGCTCGGCTCGTATCAGGTCGGGCCGCCGCGCCGCGCTGCCACTATGAGCTGGGCGCGGCCGCTAGCGCTGGCAGAAAAGACCCACTTCATGCGTTAGTTTCCGCTTGAAATATGTTGGCTTGATGCGTGCGTAGTAATACCGGGAGCAGAGCGGGAGGCATTTTTTGCTCACATGTTGATAGAAGCTTCAAGTCAGGTGCGATATGTGCGTCACATTTTCTAGATAAATGTTACTTATCGGAAGGCGCTGCCTTATTCATGTCAGTACTTTGGCTTCTCTCGGCGCGCACGCGGGCCGAGGCTGGCCGAGGGAAAAGGAGGCCCAGGACCCCCAGGCCTGCGCCGCCCGTCCCGTCCCGTCCCGTCCCGCCGCGTCGCTAGAAACACACCTTGCGCCAAACTTAGAACCAGACCGTTGGGCGGGCAACGCGGCGCGGGCAACCCCGACCCGAGCTCTGCCAACTCCCCCCACCCCCCACCAATTCCTCTCCTCTCCCCTCCTCTCCTCTCCTCTCCTCTCCTCTCCTCTCCTCTCCTCTCCTCTCCTCTCTCTCTCTCTCTCTCTCTCTCTCTCTCTCTCTCTCTCTCTCTCTCTCTCTCTCTCTCTCTCTCTCTCTCTCTCTCTCTCTCTCTCTCTTTCTCTCTCTCTCTCCCTCTCCCTCTCTCTCTCCCTCTCTATCTCTAGCGCGCCCTCGCTCGCCCTCTCCTCCCTTTACAACTCATAGATTGAAAAATGCTGTGCGAGGGTGTCTTCTGCAGAACTGTCGACAGCCCTAGCCGGGCGAGTGCAGTCGGTGCCCCACCCCGCCCCGCCCCGCCCCACCCCACCCGGGGCTGCTTGCT
Organism: Frankliniella intonsa; assembly: GCA_033675135.1. NCBI lineage: Eukaryota > Metazoa > Arthropoda > Insecta > Thysanoptera > Thripidae > Frankliniella > Frankliniella intonsa. The sequence continues at coordinate 7,934,957 of CM066249.1, read as the reverse complement.
GCGCCTCCTCCTGCGAGCCATGTTATTGGCGACACCGAGTCATCTTTTTCTACCCCGGCCCCGCGCTGCGCTGCGGCTGACCGGGCCGGACCGGGCAGGGGGGGGGGGGATACGTCTGGTGAGCGGCCGGGTCGGTCGGTGCAGCCGCAGCCGCGCCTCTGTCGAGGAGGTATCAGTGTCAAAATTTTGGGCAGCAGGTATTGTAATTACAGGTCTTGCGCTCGAGGACGAAAGGGGGGGGGGGGGCGGTGGCATGGAGAGAGGCAGGGCAGGTGTTGCGGCCGGCCCGGCCAGCCGCACCGCCCTTGTCATGTAAAATCCGGCATATTATTCAATGTGCATCCGGATCGGACTTCGCCTGCTGCAAGCGAACGACACAATAAATAGGACAGCTTTTAGATGATGGTGCGCAGTGAGTCGTGTGACGGGTATAATTGTTCAAACCTGTACTGTATAATTCAAAATTGTCGCTTTACTATCGGGCCGACAGTCAATACTTTGTGATTTTTGCTTCTGCTCGGGTCAGAAACGTTGTCCTAGACACTGCGCACCGCGCCGTGTCCTCTACGCTCCGCCGCCACCAAGATGATCTTCTTCTTGAGCGGGGATCAGGGGGAAGGCTAATAAGCGGACGAAGTGGCTTAGGGGCGCGGCGAAAGCGTCGCTCCTGCGGTTATTGATTGGTCACGTCCACACGCACACACACACCAGGCAGCTGCACGAGGCTGCAGTGCAGGTGCCAGCCGAGCGAGGTCTGCCGCCTCGTGACAGGGCAGAGCTAACGCCCCGCCCCGCCGCGTGATGTGGCCGCCGTCGGCCTGAGGCAGGCGTGGCGGTCAATCGATGGTGAGAACCGGAGTGCCTGCGCATCGCACCTCTGCAGCCGTGTGCCCCCGCCCAGCCCAGCCGAGCTACTAGAAGGCGTTGTCCCTGCACAGGCCCTAGTGTTAAGCCGTGCTGTCGTGAGATTTTGTTCGCAAGATGGTGGAATGCGAGGCTCGGGCCGGCACGGGCATACAGGCTCGCGGGACGGGGCGGGGTGGGCGGGAGGAGCGTCGGGCGCAGGTGAGGCGGGGCGGGGTGGGGCGGGCGGGCGGGCGTACGCGAGCGGCGCGGTGGTGGAGGGGCCCGGGGGGCCGCCGGCTGGCCGGGCCGGGCCGGGCCGGGCCGGGCAGGGCCGCCAGACAGTCCAGCAAGCAGTCAGCGCCCTGGCCGCCGCGCCGTGCCCCGCCGCCGTGCCCCGCCGCCGTGCCCCTCCCCGCCTCTCCCCGCCCCGCCCCGGCCAGACTTGTCCCAGACGGGTACCAGACAGCCGTGGCGGAGCGTGGCGGCGGCGTTCGCTGTGCGTTAGCCGGCGCGGCGTCCGGGGCGGGGCGGTGTGGCTGGCGGGGCCGAGCGGGCGGCTTGACCAGGCTGCGGTCGGGCTTGCCGGAACGAGGCGGCAGTGTGCGGCTCAACAAATTAAAATACCCGGGGGTCTTTTCACCGCACCTGAGTGAGGGTCCGACCTGGACGTCGCGACGGCCCGACCCGGCCGCCTATACAAAACGCTAAACGATTGACATTAACTTTCGTACCCTTCGGGTCGCCGATTTCAAATGAGCGCGGGGTCCTGTGTACTTTCGAGGCCCCTTGGTTTCGGTCTCTAGTCGGGTTCAGCCCAGCATACTCCTCCGGCGTGCATTGCGGGGCGGGCAGACTGCTGTAGTTGTGACCCGATGCACTTCTCTGCGGTTGGATAAATTCTTTTTCCGTTCAGTGCTTTGACGAGGTCAGTCCGCGCCGTGCTGGCCGGGGCGCATGGGAGCGAGAGAGACAGAGTGCGGCGAGGACAGACCAGACTCTCGTTCCAGCACTTTAGCTGGATAAAAAGGGCGTCGAGACGCGGTGCAGCGGGAGCCGGGCGGGCCGGGCCGGGCCGGGCCGGCCAGTGGCAGACACCAAGCAAAGTGCAGCGATGTGCCTCGCCCGGCCGGGAGTCTGCGCGTGTGTGTGAGAGAGAGAGAACGAGAGAGAAAGAGGGGGGGGGTAGGAAAGGGGGGGGGGGTGAATGCTAAAAGCCCCATCGCCGTACGCTGGCGACGCGCCTGAAGGGAGTGAGACGAGCAGGCAAATGTGAGGGGCGAAAAATAAACTCGCGCGACTTCATTCTCAGAGATGAAACGTTGGGGCGGCGGGAGGCGGGCGGGAGGCGCGAGTGACAGCATCAGATCGGAAAGTATATTTCTACACACGCCAAAGTGATTTCATACGCGGCGAGCGGCGCGGCTCTGGGGCGTCGCGGTGCCTGCCCCTGCCCTGTCCCTGTCCGTGTCTCCTCCTCCTCCCCCGCGCCTCGTACCTGCTCCCGAGCGCCGCGCACAGCCGCCAGCCCTATTGGCCCGGCCTGTCGTAGTTCAATTTCCGCTGTCAGTCCAAAAGCGAGTGGCACTGGCGCTCCAGTCCGCGCCGCCCCGGCCCGCCCGGCCCGCCGGTGGACTGCGAGCTACGCACTCTCAAAATCTCATGCTGAATTTCACCGTAGCTACAGGTGAGGTGAACCCAGACCATAACAATACTGTAGCCCACGGTGATTTTTTTCACCGTAAGCTGCGCGGTGAAAATTCGTTTTCCTAAGTGCGCCGGGCGGGAATCCAAAGAGTGATCTCTGGCGACGAGCGATAGGGCGCTCGTTGAGCCTGCCTACGTGTCAGGCGAGGCAGCGCCTGCTGCCACGTACGTCCCTTGCCTAAAGAGAGAGAGACTGCCGTCTGCGGAGTGGCGCGGCGGCGCGCCATGTAAACAATTGACGACAGGTAGGGGGAAGGCGGGGCGGGGCGGGGCGCGGGGCCGAACGAACGCCGGCGCGGCGGCGACCCCGTCCCGATGTCCCGATGGCGGCCCGCCGGCTTGGCCCCGCCCGCCCCGCCCCGCCCGCCCGCCCGGCCAAAGTACGTCCTGTATTCATAATTGTTGGCGTACTCTGCAAGGAGAGTTTGCGGACGAAGGCCCCCGCCCAGCCCAGCCCCCCCGCCCACTCCCCTCTCACCTTGTCTCATGACGCCGTGCCAGACGCGGAGGAGTAGCACATCACCTCGGCCCGGCCCGGCCCGGCGGGTTCGACGGAAAACTCAGCGTATTTTTTATTTTTTTGCGGTGGGTTTTTCTTTGCGGTTATAATTCGGCCGAAGTCCTCACCGCTCTGCTCGCGGGCGTCACGCCGCCCTCTGCTGGCTGCGTTCCTAGACGGCGGCGCGGCACTTTTTCGCACGACGCACTTGGCGGGACGCGAACCCCAGATCCGTCTGGCTTCTCTTTTTATTAGCCGTCTGGAGGCTCCCGGGCAGAACGCGGCGGCGGCGGTGGCGGCGACTGTCTGCTCCGTCCGGCCCTGTCCGACCAGACCGGAGCGTAGCGTGAGCCCGTTTCTTGTCACTTTTACAAGTGCAATAGGCGGTGTAAGACCGCCTCTTGGATCCGCTGCAAATCGTTACATGCTTATAACGTCGTGTGTTACTCTCTTGAGAGGGCCTATTATTATTTTCCGTCTGCATTGCTTGCCAAACACATGACATGGTGATCACGTGGGGACAGTGGTGGTGGCGGTGGAGTTGCAGCAGGCAGCGAGCGGCGCAGGGCAGGGCCGGTACGTAGGACCTGTCTGAGGGGGGGGGGGGGAGGGGGGGGCTGGCCGAGGTTCAGCAACCTGCTGCTGGCCTGCCGGCCCCTCCCGGCCCGGCCCGGCCCGGCACGGCCGCACGGCGGCGGCTCCCTCCGCTCCGTCTGCTCCGCCATGTACTTAGCCTGGACATGCTCTCGAGGGGAAAATAAGGATTGAGACCGAAAGAGGGGGAATATTTGTTTTCAAGCCAGAAATCTCTTTCTCCTTCTTACTCACTCCATCTATTTTTCTCTCTCCGTCCCTCCTAGCCTGTCGTCCTACTCCGCCCTTCTCTCTCTCTTTCTTTCTCTCTCCCTCCGCTCCCTCTTAGTGAAATTCACTTATCGACCCCGCACCGCCATGGACTTCTCTCTCACTCGCTCCACCCCCGCCCCGCCGCCTTCTCTTTCTTAATCTCGTCTCTGAGAAGGACCGCCGCCGCCGTTTGGATAAGAGCGCTGCGTTTTGAGGAATCATTTTATCGCATTTCGGTTGGATTGGGACGAATCGTGGGGGCGGGGTGCGCCACCCTGCTGCGGCACACTCTGCTTGTCCTGCACGCCGCCGCCGTGGTGGCCGTCGTCTGCCCGCCTTTGCTCTCTCAGCGCATTGTTCACTCTTCGCAGGATCCTCAATGCGCCCGCGCCCGCGCCGCGCCCTGCGCCGCCGGGCCTGGGCTGGGATCTTGCCGTCGCTGCCGGAAGAGCCCACTTTAATTTCACCTCTCCTTATTTTAGCCTGCGGCCGGCCCGCGCCGCAGCAGGGATGTATGGAGATGACGAATCTCGCTGTCATGTTGGCCACGCGCGCCGCGTGGACATGACCTTTCTCAATCCGACCCCCGCCCCGCCCCGCCCCGCCCGGCACGCGGCACGCACTGCTCACTTCTTTTAGCTGGCTGACATTTCAGCCGAAATCGCTTGAGCTTGAGCGGGACGTGCTGCCGGCTGCGCACGTGGCTCCGCGCTCAATCGAATCATATCGGCGGGGCGCGGCGGGGCGGGGCGGGGCACGTCCTGTAAAACCCCTCGATGTGTTGCGTTATGAAGGGCGAGCGCGCCAGGACCTAGCGCCGTTTCCACACTTTGGTACCGTAAGTTATAGTCTTTACTGCAGTGTTCCGCGCGCGTTACCCTTATTTTATTGTTAAAAGCGCAATGTAAGAACCTTGCGAACGATTGTGCCTGCCTTTTAATTTGCGAACGAATTTTCTACTCTTGGAAAGAAAAATCCTTCGCAATTGAGATGGGAATAAATTTCATGGTAATCTTACGACAAAGCAGCCAATAAATCCCTCCCAATTCGAACAAATCCTTCGCAAGGTTATACCACCATTCATTTCAAAATGTAAAGCGTCACTGGATATGAAATTTAGTGAGAGACCTTCTTATCCTAGAACATCTACTCCTGAGACGCCTCATCCTCCCACTTGCACGTTATGAGTGTATATGGCTCATATTTTTTTTCACGGGCCGGCGGGGCGGGTGGGGAGCTGGGACCGCTGCCAACCGTCTGGGTGGCTTGTAATTAGTCGGGTCGGCACGCGGAAGAATCGCTAATATCGACGGGGTTTCTCATCCGTAGCAGTGGCGGTGAAGAGTGAGAGGGATAGATATGAAATACTAGAGTTACTGATCGTGGATAGTGCTAGTTGCTGTCGGTGACAGCGTTACTCCAGCTGCGGTGTGATCCCTCGCCCTCGCTCGCAAAAAAAAAAAAAAAAAAAAAAAAAAATGCGTTTCAGCAATTTTTGTTATAGCGAGACTGGGCTAATTTGTTTAGCACCGGTCGGCACCGGTGACATTTTTTTAACTGGATAGATATCGAATAACTTCACCGCTTCCTCATAGCTAAGCAGCTAAATGCCACATGGCTGTACAGCGAGTTTAAAAAATTTTGCGCTCCTAGAAAATTATTGGAATATCGCCGCCAAGTGTGGTACGAAATATTTTATTTATCATTTGTATACATGTGTCGGCTTGCACGCCAGCCCACGTACGCGCGCGCGCGCGTGCGTGTGTGTGTGTGGCATGTGTTTGTGTCTGTCTTACGTTTTTACTAATTTATGCATCCAAAAGCGGCACGCGTCTTATTGGCACTTTGTCTCAGTCACGATGTTTATGCCAACGGGACTATCGATGGGCCGGCTCTGCCCGTCCGACGGTTGAGCGGTGGCGTGGCGTGGCGTGGCGCGGCGCGGTGACTCCTCGCCTCTGGACGCGTGCCGCGTCTCCCACGCACTCCCATTTGGCGGCGAGCTGGACGACAGGAATTTGCTCAGGAATGAAACTTAAAAATTTGTCTGTTTGGCGTGACTTGTAAAACACAAAATAGAATGAGATTAAAGTCTCGTGTGTGTGTGCGAGCGCGCGCGCGACCGTCCGTCTGCAGACCCAGACACCTACATCACTTTGAATCCTTATTACTTTTTTTTAGCCGAGTCTGCGCCCAGGCTTTTATGCCATTTCACGCCGTGCAAAACAACCATTGCGAGTAAGACGATAATAAAAATCGAGGAAAAGGTGCCTCCTCGTACCGATTTTGATAGAGAACAAGAACCAACTTGGTCTGCTTGGTGTTTTTCTTTTTCGCTTGCTCCTCTCTGCACGACGTTCGTCTCTCCGCTTTCGTGTTTTCGTCTTATCTCTTTTCCTTGTGCCTCCTCCTGCGCCCTGCGTCCCGTCCCGTCCCGCCTGCCCCACCTGCCCGGCCCCGCCCCGCCCCGCCGCGCCACACCTTCGCCGTCTGCCACTGTAGACTACACAGCAAAAAGATGCATCCCAATATCACTTCCTTATGCTTCTACAGAATTAAGTGAGCAGCGCCAGCGCAGAGCGACATTCAAGAGCCCGTTTGCGCTCCTCTTATTCTTCAAGAGGCGTTCTTATTATTGGACTTGCAGAACAAAAGGAAAAAAGCCGTATCGGAAATCTTTTTGGCTTTTTGGCCGCCACCACTTTTATTATTGTACTCCGTGCTGCATCATCCTCTTTCCTTCCTCCCCCCACAAATTCATCCGTCTCCTCCGCCTCTCCGGCCGTCCGTCCAGCCGCCGCTCCGGGTCCTGAATGCCCTTCACGCCCCTCCTCCCGCTCTCTTCCTCCTCCTCCTCCCGCTCTCCTCCTCCTCCCGCTCTCACACTCGCGGATGTGTACAGCAGACGGTCCCGCCGCGGAAGAATGTTCAGGAGGTTTGGTAAAGTTGCAGTGCAAAGAATGTGTCTGACGAGTGTATTTTCGACTTCTGGGTTGTGATGATGTGCAGCGTCTTTCTGATTGAAATCAGTATTCAAAATTTTTGAATCATCAACCCAGCGCGTGAGGCAGTGCTGTGCTTTATCAGTAGTACAGAACACACTGGGGTTAAATAGCTCCCAATTTAATTCGAGTGGGCGTACGCTGGTGGACCGTGAAATAGCATCTGGACTCGTGAGAGGGCGGGGCGAACGTACAACGAGGCTACCGCGTGCGGTGAATTCCGGCGGAGGACATAGTACATAATCTGCGTTTGACGCAGGGCGGGGCGGGGCCGGCCGCGGTGTTCGGCCGGCCGCCCCGCCCGCCCCGCCCCGCCACGCGCCGTGCATTTCCCGTTGCAGCCTGGGCTCGTGCGTCACGACGCGGGCGGGGTGGGGTGAGGCGGGGCGGGGCGGGGCGGGTGCGGCGGCGGGCCGCCGGTGTCGGAACGGGACGGGACGGGCGTGGAAGACTTTGCACACGTGGTGCCGACTGACCCACTCCACTCGCCGTGGCCCGGCCCGGCCCGGCCCGGCCCGCTCCGTCGCGACGATCTACACCTATACTGTATATATATCTGCCACTGTGTGACGCGCCGCGCCGCGCCTTGCCGCCGGACTTGCGTTACGTAACGCCGCCTAACGTCCGGCGGGCCCGGCCTGCCTGCCTGCCCTGGCGGGGCCCGGCCGGATCAGAGCCGCCCAGCCGTCAGTGGATTCGGGGAACATATCCTTGCGCGGCGCTCCGGGGGGGAAAGCCCAGCTGAAGGCCGTCCGCGCACTCCTGGATGTGGGGCGCGCCGCGCGCCCGCCGAGGTGAGGTGAGGTGAGGACTGCCATAAAACGGCTCCAGGAAAGAGGGCGGGGCGGGGCGGGGCAGTCCTGCGTGCGCCTTGTCCTCGTACACTACACCTGCCCTGCGCTCGATATTGTCCTCGGGTGTCACGTCCTTGAGGAGGCGGTGCGATGCGGCGTGGGCGTGCTATTATCACCCGCCTAGGAGGAAGAACTCTCCGTGGAGCCATCGCACCTCCCCGCCGCACCCCGCCCCGATCCGCCCCGCCTCACCCCGCCCCACCCCGCTGTCACCGGGAAAAGTTTAACCGGGAGGCCGGCGGGCGGAGGATGGAATTGTTTCAGCTCACCGTTGATGGACCTTTCCTTCAGAAGAAGAGTAGAAGCGTTTCCCGCGAGCGGAAGAGGGGCGTTCGTTTCTAATCTTCCCCGCACTGCCCCGCGGCCGATCGTCCGTTTCGAGGCAATTGATTGAGATTTTTACCGAGGAGACACCCCCCCCCCCCTTCCACCCATGGAAGGCTGCGCTGTAAGGCGGGGATGGGGATGGGGGGAAGGGGCGGTGCGAGGGTAGTGATAGATTAAGGGGTCCAAGCTGTTCAAAGCCAATTGGATTGATGAACGCCGGGCAGTTCTTGTAACGTCCGCCTTACGACCGTCCACCCCGCCCCGCCCCGCCCCCTCGCCCTGCCTCACTCACCCCCGCCCCCACCGCTCGCCGTCGGGCCGGATAAAGAGGAGATTCATTGTAGGGCGTTCCCTTTGCTGCTCTCGGGCGTTCGCGGGGCGTTCGCAGCTGTCCTGCCCCCGGGGCGGGGCGCTATGAAACGAGGAGAGACGAGAGGCATTATTCTCACCTGATTATGCCGGTGCCCCCCCCCCCTCCCTCAAGCCCAACGACCGGCTTGTATTCGAGTTTTATTCAATTTCGCGGTCTACTTGGCCCTGCAGAGCGCCGCTGTGCCCTCCGCCCCGGCGGCAGGGCCGCGGCGTGGCGCCTCGAGCTGCCAAAAGCGAGCGAGCGCGCGCCAAATAACGCGCGCACCGCAACCCTTTTTTTATTATTATATATTTTGGGTCGAACGATATGATGGGTGTGTATCCCTACTCCCGTGTCGACTCGGTAATTTATAGCGATTTTCCGGCGCGATGGTCGCCGTGCCGTAGTTACTGCGTGTCGCGCTCTGGGCAGCGCGGGGCCGGGAGGGGGGGCTGCGTTGTGATTAGACTAGGGACCAAGGGAGTAGAGTGCAGCTGCAGCTTCCCCCTCCCTTTATGTGCTCTACTCGATGCGGTTAAATAGTAAGCTAACTGTGTTGCGAATTTTTTCGGAGGGTATGAAAAATTTGCAACGCTTGTAAAGAACAACATGTATCTTGCAAATTTCGACTTTTATATTTTTTAAAGAATAGATTAATTTTTTCTCGCAAGTTTCGACTTTTCCTCAGAATTAGCGGATAGTGAGGGAGGGTAGCGCGGAGAGCTGCAGTATCCGAATGCCTCTAATTGTAACGACGCGTGAGTAAACGAAGCCCGTCGGTAAACACGCTCACTGCGAGGTGGAGGGTGGGTGGGGGCCAGACAGACAGACAGACATACAGACGGAACGAGAGAGGCGTCGCAAAATGCTGGAAACGCCTTAATTGTGGACCAATAACATCCACCAGCCCAGCCCGTCCGTGAAGCCATGTTTCGGTGATGAGTCATTTACATACAGCCATTCCATCTCCATACGCCAGCTTTGCGTTAGACGGAGGATGGGGGTGGGGGAGGGGGGGCGGTGCATGCTGTGGACGGTGGCGCCTGAGCCAGCCCCGCAGCCCCGCGTGCTCAAAGTTTTGAAGGCACCACACCACACCCCGGCGCCAGCAGGGCCTGCAGGGCCTGCAGGGCTCGCAGGGCCCGCAGGTGTCTCCTCCTGTTTTCTTCTTTTCGCCTGCCCCCAGCCCCCTGGTCTGGCCTGGCGAGAGCGTTTGGTTGGTAGGGGAGGGGGGGGGGGGACCAGCGCGTCGGGGTGGGGGTAGGTGGGGGTTATAGAGGGCTGTGTACTGCAGCCTCTGCAGCCCCCCTCGCCCTCGCGTTCTGTCTTGCCCTCCCCTCCCCCCTCCTTCCCAGTGTATACTTAAGCCCCTGAAATATGCGTCTTTATTCAGTGCGCTGCAGCGGCTGCCGGCGCCGCCGGGCGGGACGGGGCTTTTGCCCTGGAGCCTCGCCTCGCCTCGCCCCGCCCCGCCACGCCACGCCTTGCTCCTCCGACCTGCCCTAGACGAAATGGCAATAGGAGTAGCGTTTGGTCTAGGTCGGTCGCGGCCCCGCCCGCTCGCAAGCTCTCATTTAGACGTGCCAAATTTAATTATTGAATTTGGTCCAATTCTAAAAGCGTAGGCCGTAGGCACACTATCTTGACTGCCGCCCCGGCCCAGCCCCTCCCCTGGCCGAGTAGCCAAGAGTCTGGCGTCGTGGCGGAGTGGTGCGGCGGGGCGGGGCGGGGCAGAAGGGGGCCGGCCCGGGGCTTGGCGTCACAAGGTCCTCTCCCCCGCCCCACCCCGCCCCGCACTGCACCAGTGCTCCGACTTGCACTGTCTCTTTGCAACATACAGATTACGTGGGATATACACCATGTCTCGCTGCCCTGTTCGCTAAATGTCCACCCTACCCTTTTTTTAGCCCTTTCATTTATTCATTTTTATTTTTATTGTTAAAATTTTTTTTAGTAGAGGGTCAATTCTAGGTCAGCTTGTTAGAACGTTGGCATGCGTTTCGCGTTGAGCTTTAAGTTGTCACGGCAATTACGGAAATTAAAGCCGTTATTATTGCGCTCGTCCTGAAAAAAATATTACAGGTACGCACCGAGATAATGAGATAAATTATAGGACTCGTTTCCTGGGGCTAATGTGACGAATGTAGCATTAAAAGCACCCCGTCACGGCCCGCTTCGCTCTGCCACGCCCCTCGCTCGAACATCAAATTGAAAAATGGAGACTTGGGAGCATTCCGGGGAGGTCAGGGGGATGACAAAGTGCAGCGGCGACCGAGCACGAGGCGGGAGGTGGAGCAAAAGATGAAAAAAATAATACTTTTGACGCATTGCCCCTCGTTATGGGAGGTAACCAGCGATAGTAGCCGTGCGATCTGCGTTATTGGGGGGCGTTCCGTCCAACAGGGTTACTCTGGCGCCACCCCGCCGCACCCCGCCCCACCCCACCCCACCCCACCCCACCCCGCCCCGCCCCACCCTACCCCACCCCGCCGGGACGCGCATTCCTACGGGCCGCGCCAGAGCATACATACGCCCCGCTCAAATATTTACGCAAGCGCGTAATCCTGATTGACGGGCTTTCCAATCAGCAATCGATTCTCGCCGGCGGCGGCGGCCACTGCTGCTGCTGCTGCTGCTGCGGCTGCTGCGGCCGGCGAAGCCTGCAAGATTCGGCCCGCCTCTCCTCTGGGGAATGAATATTTGATCAGCAATAACGTCACAGCAAGCAAGTTGGCCGCGCGCAACTTTTTAAAAAGTAATTCCTGCAACAGGAGGGGGCGGCGGAGCGGTGCGAGGAGTAATGAAAACGCTTGCATTTCAGGGCCAAAGTTATACGAGGGCATTGCGTTGTCAACAATATATGGTGGAATTGGGTCTGCCGACGCCTCCCCCCTCCCCTCCTCTCTTCCCGAAAAAAAAAGAGGAATATGTGGAAAAGAAAAAAAAAGAGTGTGATGACACATGCAGAATGGAGTTGCAGTGCTCGTGTGGTGGCGCACGTTCAGCCGACCACCGACTAGTTCACGTTGTTTTCACAGCACTTTTTTTTTTGCTATATTGACGGACTTGACTACAATTGTACTGCCACAAAAATTGCCAGTGTTTTGAAAGCAATGCTAAACCAAAATTGCTTAGCCACAAAGTTACTAGATATTCCTCCGTTGTATTTATGATATAGGTAGAACTGTGGATATATTTTTATCACTTTCCTTTTACGCCCAGAGCCCTTCTGTTTGCACCGAACTTCATCATTACGGCTTTCCCTCTGCAGAGCGCCCCACCTCCCCCCTCTCCCCTGTCACGTGACTGCGCGTGCCGAGCCAGTCATCGACCTATTCATTCACTCATCCTTAAGGAATGCGTGCATTTTTGCAGGCTGACCAACCCAACTCCCCGGCGGCGCCAGAGTGGCAGCGCCGTATTGTGTTATGTTGGCAGCGCCGCCTGTGTTATGGTGGCCGGACTGACTGCTAAAAATATCGCGGCGGCGGCGGCGCGGGGCGAGTCGGATGGGGAGGCAGCGCGGGAGGGGGTGAGGGGTGGGGGGCAGAACGCGCCGCGCCGCGCGGGCAAAATGGTTGAGATATTGTCGCGAACACGTTTGTATTTTGCCGGGGGTGTGGCTGCCCCGCCGCGCCGCGCCGCCCTGCCCAGCCCTGCCTCCGTGGCGGAGCGGGCACGCCGCGCCCCTCACTGTTTACGAGTTCGCCTTTTGCTCTAATATGCATACGTGATGGGCCTTTTGCCCCGCGTGGCGTGGCGGCGTATGGCCTCTGCAAAAAATACGCACAACATGAAACCTATTGATAGAAATGCGTTCGGATTGAGAGGATAGCCTCTTTTTCAGAGCCGGAACGACGACGGCTTAGGGCTCCTCCTATGTGAGTGGGATTGTTTGAGAACGAGAGTATCGGAGCCCTGAGCCCTGAGCGTCCTGGAGCCACGGGGCGGCGCGGGGCTGGGCGGGGATGCAGCCGGCGGCTCAGCGGCCAGGCCCGCCTCGGCCCAGGGCGGCCCCAGCCCTCACCCCGCCCCGCCCCGCCCCGCCCCGTCCGAGTATAATCCTATTCAAGTAGCGTGGAATATTCATGGAACGCGCACGGCGGCGGCTCTGCGAAGCGCGGCGCGGCGCCGGCGACTTGTCAGTCGGGCATTCACCACTACCACCGCCAACACCCGGCGTTCCACCGCGCCCCGCCCCGCCCCGCCCCGCCCCACCGCGCCCCGACTCGTGTTACGTGTTCTTTAATGACCAGCGCTTCATCCCCTTCCGACCGTGCGGGGCCTGGCGGGGCCGGGCGGGGCCGGGCCGGGCAGGAGAGGAGGGTCTGGGGGGTGTCGGTGTGGATATGGTGGATTTGAGGCGGGCCGGTCCGACCCGCCCCGCCGGGCCAGCCCGGGGTGTATCAATAAGGAAACTCATCCCGCCCCGCCGCCCTGCCTGCCCGTCATCCTCTGCGGACCCCGCCCCACCCTGCGCCCCCGCCCCCGGGGAGCTAAACTAACGGCGACCGCCCCGCCCCGCCCCCCGCCCCACCCGCACAAGTATGCGTCGATCCCTTTTCACTCTGTATGGTTTGCACGATTGGAAAGGTCGTGCCGTGCGGAGTGGAGAGCGGTACGGAGAGGTCTGCAAACGGCTAGGCTAGGTGCGGGGGGGGGGGGGGGCAGACACGGGCTCTCCTGCCTCCGCTGCCCTTTCACAACGCTCCTTGTGGCGAAAGGGGTGGAGCAGCGGAGAGAAAGCCAATGCGATAGCGGGGATGAGAGGTCGCTGCTGCTGTAATACCCTCGCGCCGGCACGGCCGGTGGCGAACAATAACAGGGAAAAAGTGGCTGAAATAACAGAAAGAGGATTAAGTAGCTGATGAAGAATTAGCATAGTATTACGCCCGCTAAGTTTGGACAACAATAGCGCGGCCAGGCCACTCAATGGTCGGCGGTTGCCGTTGCGGGGTGCGGCGGCCGCCCCGCCCTTACGCGCCAGGAGTAATCCCCCTGGCTCGCCCCGCCCCGCCCCGCCCCACCGACACAGGCGTGCGGATCGGGGATCCAAGTTGGGTCCAGGAGCAGGCGGGGCGCCTGACAGGAGGGGATGCAGATCGTTATGCGCTGCTAACTACGTTTCCGGTGCCGGGGCCAGGCCGGGCCAACTGATAGAAACTGGCGCTAAGTCCTGTTTGGCTGCGTGACAGCCTGCCAGCGCACCTAACTCCCTCCCCCTCCTTTCCCTCTCGCTTCTCTCCCTCATGCTTGTCTTCCTCTTGCCACCCTGGGCTACGGAGTGTAGACGCCCTTTGAGATGCACGGCGGGGCCGGGCCGGGCCCGGGCCGGGCCCTGCGGTACACGGCTTGCCACTTTAACGAACAATCACATCGTGCTCGGCTCGGCTCGGCTCGGCTCGGCTCGGCTCGGGTACCTCTCGGGTGGCTCTATCAGACACACACTGCCGCCGAGCCGGACACAACGCAAACATTTCTCTGCGGGGAGAGAGGGCGAACGACCCGCCCCACCCTACCCCGCCCCACCCCACCCCACCCCACCCCGGGGGAGTTCTCCTCTGCTCCTCAGTGGCTTAACGTGCTGTTCTGATGCAAGAATAACAGCAGGGAAGGGCGCGGCATTTTTAGCGGTCGTGGCGGCAACGTCGTCAGATTCAAAGATTGAAAATTTTTGAAATTAAAATTCTTGACGGCGCACGAAGAGCGGGCGTGCGCGGCAGGGCGGCGGTCAGGGGCGGAACCAGCCGCCAGCCGACGGGGGTGTGGGGGCAAGGCGGGGCGGGGCGGGGCGGGACGGGACGGGACGCGCCGACTCTTTATAAACTTTTATCGTTACTCCCCGCCCGCCGCAGTCTGTGTGTGTGTGAGTGTGTGACGCTCCCGCGCAATATCCGGACCTCTCAAAATTGCTTGCATTTGAGCGGGTCTGCCGGCGGGGCGGGGCAGGGCGGGGCGGGGGCGCGGCGGGGCCCTCAGTGGCTGAAGGGCCGGGAGCTCTGTAAGGTTGATGTGTCGCGTTTAAACGTGTGTCGGAATAAAAATATTTGTTGATGCTCCATGCCCTATCTCACCCCCCCCCCCCCCCTCTCTCTCGTTTCGCTCTCCCACTCACTTTCTCTCCGGCGCGGCGCTCGCACCACCCTTACAGTCCACTGCCAACTGTGCCTTACGCCGCGCCGCGCCGACCCTTACGGCCCTTACGCTTATCCCCGCGGCTCCTACCCTTACCCCCGCCCCGCCCCGCCCCGCCTCGCCCCGCCCGGTTCTCCTCCTCGCGCTCGGTTTGGGGTGGTTAAACCCCCGGGGCACACAATACGATCAGGTTTCGAAGAATGTCTTTCCTTTCGCCCGCCGGCACCGCCCTGCCCCGCCCCGCCCCGGCCGTTTGAGGTCGCTGTCCACCGTTCTCTCGCCCTCGTGGGTTTGCGCTGCGCTGCCCCGTGGCGCGCACTTCGCCCGACCGACCTGGGCGGAGCCCATTTTTTTGAACGGCTAGTTTTTATTTATCGTCGGTTTTGGTAGAGACGCGGCCGCCCGGCGAACGCCGCGCGGCTGAGCAGGCGCGACTGTTGACACCTTGCCGTTTAATGCGTGAGACCAGGACCAGACCGCACCAGGAAAATCAACAACATGTGCTAAGTTTAGCGGTCAGGCCGGCCTGGGCCTGGCGGGGCTTGGGCGGGGCCGGGCAGGGCCGGGCGGGGATGCAGCAAGCCAAGCAGTGAGAGCCCCCGGCCACGCGCCACTCCACGCCGTGCGATTGAGGAAGGCTCTGTGCCGCGCCGCGCCGCGACCCCTGCTCGCCAAGGATCAAAAAGAACGAAATAAAAATTAAGTCGTGCGCGTTGAAGGGAATACAACCGTACTACGTACAAACGCCTGATAAGTGTGAGAGTCGCCTTAAAGCCTTCTCGTGTAAACGTCCCTCTCCCTGCGTTGTGGCCGACCTCCTGGACCTGTCCGTCCGCCTGTCTGTCCGGCCGGCGCGCCGGGAACTTTGCGCTGAGCGATGTCCTAGTCTGGGGTAGGCGGGGCGTGTGCGGGGCGGGGCGCAGCTGCGATGTGGTCTGCCGAGCCGAGCAGAGCCCTGTGGTCCAGCGATGACACTGGGCTGGGTGACGGGCGGGACCGGACCGGAGAGGTGGTAGGAGAAGATTTATCTGAACGATTCATCTCTAGCGGGAGCAGGCCGACAGTCCCCCCGCCCCCCCTCCTGCGCCATGCCTCAGTCTCGCTATTCTGTTTCTTTCTCTGCAAGACTTTTCTCCCTTCCTTCCCAGCGGTAGAGGCACAGCAGAACCCCCGGCTGGTAGGCAACCCTCTCGCGTCGGTGGATGTCGGTTGCCTACCGCCCGGGCGTTCGGCTGCTGGAGCTGTGAGCGCGCGCGCGTGTGTGTGTGTTCGGCACGCCCCAGGCTTCGTCCTTGGTCCAAGGTGTCCCTCCTGGGCGGCCTCCATTCAAAACGTTAATCTGCCGCGTTTAATCATCGCCGTTAATATTCGCCGGAATCTGATGGCGGAGGGGCGGGCGTGGGCGGGCGGGGGTGGCGAGCGGTGTACTCGCCAAACAGAGTGATATTAGACGCGTGGAGGGTGGGGGCGGGAGTGAGAGGGGGAGGGGTACCCTTATTGCTAGGCACGCCGCCGTGCCGGGCTGTTTGCCCGCGCGCCGCGCCGCACCGCACCGCACGGCCCCAAAGACAAAGTGTATCGGCATCGCAGCAGCAACAGCAGCAGTGTAATAAGCGGGGGGAAATGTAAAGCACCGGCCGAAGCGTCCTCCTCCGGGAAGACGCCGACGACGGCACTCAAAAGAGTCTTTCAGAGTCGCACAGCACACGTATGATCCCCCCGCGCGCCCGAAGCAAGATGCAGGCGAGGCGAGGCGAGGCCTACCACACGGGCACGGGGGACGGGACGCGCGCGCCAAGTGTAACTGGGCCCGGGGAGTATTGACGGTCAGGTACGCCCCGCCCCGCCCAGCCCGCCCCACCCGCGTCCTGTAGTGGCGGCGCGCCGCGGCAGCGGCGGTGTTGCTGGGTGCATCTCGCGCGTCAGCATGTGCATGGCGCTTCCCTCCCCCCGCTGTCAGTCACAGCGCGTGCAGCCGGCGGGGCGGGGCGCAAGGCCGCGGCCTCTCCATGTTCTGGAGCTGCTCCGCGCCTCCTCGCCGGCCCCGGCCCAGGCCACCGGCGGACACAAAGAAGCGCGCGCTTTCCTAGGGTGGCATCGCCCAAGCCCCCCTGCGTGCGCCGGCCAAGCGCAGAGTTGAGTCTCCCGGACTGACCGGCACCGCCAGGGCTCGGACGCAGACGCACGTCAGGTCAGACTTTGGGCTCGGCCTCTCCTTGTGCCGGTACTCACTCCGTCGGCGGGGTCGGGCCGGGCCGGGCCGGGCCTGGCGGGCCTGCTGTGGGTAAGAGAGACCTGTCCGTGACGCCATTTCGCCGCCCCTAAGCCCTGCTCAGACTCCCCCCCCCCCCCCACCCGCTCCCCGCAGCTTCCACCGCGCGCGCTGGCTTCTTTCGCCCTCTACCCGCCGCGCTGCGCCCCGCGGGGCCGCGCAGGGACATTCCTTGAGTCGATTGGAATCCTTTGAGCTGCGCGATCCTGCCGGGCTCACCATCCCGCCCCGCCCCGCCCTGCCCCGCCCCGCCCCCGCGTGGCTCAGCCGGGTGCGGTGCGGTGCCCTGTAGGTAGGAGCGCCCCGCTGTGCCCCACCCCGCCCCGCCCCGCCAAACATTGTGCTGTTGCGCCACCCCGCCCCGCCCGTTCTGATGTGGTCCCCGCCGCCCCGCGCTGCTACCCTCTCACGCACTTCACTGTATCGGGGCGGGGCAGTGCGGGCGGCCCCACACCCCACACTCCCCCCGCTCCCCGGCCAGCCCTGCCATACTCTGCCCGGCTGCCTGCCGCCCGGGGCTCAAACGCCTCGGATTTCTCCGGCCGGCCTCTGGCTTTGCCCCGGGCAGCGCGGCCTTTGTCGCCTAGACGGCCCTGAGCCCTTCGACCACCCTCCTCCCCGCACCCTCCCCCTGCTGCTGCTTCGCTCCGAATATTATTTCAAGCAACAGCGCCAACTTTCGGGCTAAACTTGAGGAGGTTTCAAGTTAGAAGGCGATGTTCTTTTAAGAAGAAGAAGCGGCAGCAGGAGCGGCCGGCGCGCGGGATGGGGTGAGGGAGGGGGTGACGCGCGCCTCTCAGAAGCAGGAATACTGAATACTGAATAATTTGTGCGCCGTGACGTCGGCGCTGCGGGTGCGGGATAGAGCGCGGGGGATATATATATATATTAAAGGGAGAATGTTATTTTTTACGCGTTTGCTGTAGTAGAAGGTTGGACGGATCGGCCGGCCATACAAGGGGTAGTTACACAGCATCCTTTGTTCGTCTCAAAGGCCGAAGCCGTAAGTGATGTAAAGGGCTAGGGAAGGGGAGGGGAAAGACGCGCGGTGCACGCCCGCGGACGAATCGACTGGAAAATTGCATTGACTGACTTGACGGGGATGAAGGCTGGCAGTAGCAGCGGGGTAAGGGCTCAGAGAGGAAAGGAGCCGCAGGGAGAGAGAGAGAGAGAGAGAGAGAGAGAGAGAGAGAGAGAGAGAGAGAGAGGAGAGGGAGGGGAGAGGAGAGAATGTACCCGCCGACACCATACGAAGGCATCCTACCTCCTCGACCCACCGCAACCCATCAAGGTCCCCTTCCTCGACCCTATACACTGCCAACAGCTATCTGCCCCGGCCCTGACGCGGCCCCGCTCGTATTCCCCCTGGTCCTCCCTGCCAAGGCGCAGCGCGGAGCCAAGCTCCAACCTGATAAGAGCAAGTGTGGCGCTTAGGCCGGACTACCTGAGACTAGAGCATTTCTGTGGAGGTATACCTCGTATGCGCAAGGAATACTCTCGATCGTCTGCAGTGGACCCGCTGCGCCCGAGGCTGGCGCAGAGCGGAGAGCGAGAGCACTAGGGCCCCCGGGCGGTAGGCAGCACCTGGCTGCGCGCACAGCCGCGTCGAGCTGGTTGCCTACCTCGCTCCGCGCGCGGCGCTCTCTGCTGCTAGGAGGGCTACTGCCACTGCTCGCCAGGCCCATCCATCAGTTTGACTGAGGGAGAATTACTTTAGTTGGAACGCCCTGCCGCACCCCGCCTCGCCCGCGCGTCCCCTCCCCACTGTCGTGTTTGGCGTGTTCACGGCGCGGGGCGGGTCCCGCTCTCCCTAGACGCACAGAGGCTGACGCGCTCCTGTGGTTGTTGTTTTTGCTGCTGCTGTTGTTCTTGCTGCTGCCGCCGCGGTTCGGCTCGGCGGGCACAGGCAGCACAGGCCGGCGGCCGGCAGGTCCACCCCGCCCCGCCTGGCCCCGCCCCGCCCCGCCCCGCCCCGCCCCGCCCCGCAGCGGTTGTTGTTGGATTGTTGAGTCGAATCCTCTAAAAGGGGAGGTGGAGTAACGGGGACGGGGGTGGCGGCTGGGGAGGGGGGGGGGGGTCGAATTGCGTACAGTAGGCACATGCGTCTGTATCCGCGCGCGTTACTCTCTCTCTCTCTCTCTGTCTCTCTCTCTCTCTCTCTCTCTCTCTCTCTCTCTCTCTCTCTCTCTCTCTCTCTCTCTCTCTCTCTCTCTCTCTCTCTCTCTCTCTCTCTCTCTGAGCGTGTGTTTGGTGGCGCGCGTGAGGGCGTGTGCGTGTGTTTGCGGAGCGGCAGGTGCAGTGGTGTGTTGGGGCGCGGGGCGCGGCGGGGCGGGGCGGGGCGGGGCGGCCAGTGGGCGGCAGCGCCAGTGAGATTGGTCGGCTTGTGTGCGACGGTGCGTGAGGGGATAGAGCGGGTGTGCAGGCAGGCCGGGTCCGGGCTCAGCCCCACGCTCGGCCCCACGCTCGGCTCTACGCTCAGCCCCACGCTCAGCCCCACGCTCAGCCCCACGCTCAGCCCCACGCTCAGCCCCATACGCTCGGCCCCGCCCCGCAGTACAGCAGACACTCCGATGCTGCAGCATGGCACACTAGCTCTGACCGTGTTGGTCCAGGCCGGGCCGCGCGCTGCTAACATTTCCCATGAGGAGCGAAGAAAATCCACCTCGGCTTCCCTCCTGGCCGCAGCGCGCCCTCTGTCTCTGTCCGTTTCCCTCTCCCTCCGTGGTTTTGTGTCCTCTCTCTCGCACAGGACCAAGTCCCTTAACTCCCTCCCCTGTCCAGGCCGGAGAGCAGTGCCCCAGGGCCAGGCCCGGTGCGCGAATAAAATAGAATGCACACCATTTGAGCTCGTAGTGGGGTTGGAGGTGGGGATGGGGAATCACACGGAGACGCCGGGGGGGAGGGCGATTAATCATGGGAGGGTGTGGCGCGTTAGTGGAGGGGAGTAGGGGAGGGGAGGAGGGGAGTAGGGGAGGGGGGAAACAGCGGGCGGTGTAAAGTCCGGCTATACACGGACTTTCGCTAAACAATGAGATAAGCGAAGATATTTTCTGACATACCCTCGACTATGTTGGACGAACTCGAATCCTTTTGCGGATAGATTTTCGATAACCTCAGATTATCCAGTTTACTTCCACACTGTGGACGTCAAAGTCACGGGCGTTTAATTTGCGCACAAATCAATGGAAGTATTTTCGGAATGTGCTTAATTTACGTCCCAACTCCCGAGGACGTATTTAGCGTGGACGTGTCGGACCTAGCTCTCCTGGCGGGGCGGGGCGGGGCGGGGCGGGGCGGGGCGGCTCGTGACAGCAGCGCGCGACTTGCCCGCTACACGGGGCAGACGACGCGGCGCGGGATCCAATTTCCGCGCCTGTTTGTGAAAGGTGACGCGGCGACGCGCCGCCAATATCCTTTTTTTCCTCTTTGCGCCCCTTTTCCCCTCCTTTTCCATCTTTCTCTGCACTTCTCCATACTCCTCTTCGGACGCAAAATGTCGCGGCGGTCTGGCTGGTGTCGCCACAGCGGGGGTAGCCCCGCCCCGCCCCGCCCCGCCCCGCCCCGCCCCGCCCCACCCGTCTATCTGGCCTGACCTTTGATTGTCCTCTGGCTGCGGCGGAAGCGCCGCGAGGTCGACTGGAACCGGAAGCCTGGCAGCACAAACGCTGAAGAAACAAGGGCGACTTCCGCTCGGAGCGGACACCAAGGCGCCGCCGGGCCGGGCCGGGCCGACCGTTGGGCGAACCCTCTGCGCTACCCCCACCTCCTTCGGCTTATGCAACGCCGAGGCGCGCTCTGGTGCCACCCCCTCCAAACCACCCCTCTCACTGCCCTCCCTCCCCCTTTCCCCTACCCGCGCCGCCGCACCACCACCCGCGCCTGCGACAGAAGGAATGGCAAGTTGATTGGGTTACTGCTCCTGAGAAATGTTTCTTCGGCGGGACTTCGTCCCAGATGCGTTTGACGGGGGCCGCGCCGCGCCGCGCTGCGCCCTCCTCGCTGCGGCTACGGCAGCTGCGGGCCCCCGGGGGGGTCGCTAGCACCTGCTGCGCCCCGGCCCGGACCCCCCGCAGGGCAGGCAGGGCACGCCATTGAGGGGCACTGCACTGCGGTCGGGTCGGGTCGGGTCGGGTCGGGTGGGTCGGGCCAGCACGGCGCCGCGCCGGCGTGACATAAGTGCACGGCGTCGCTATGGTGCCTGGGCGTCGCGGCGCCTCGCTCCTCTTGTCTCATAGACATTCCATCTCTGCCCGGGAAGGGCCCGGCCGGGGCTGGGCGGGGCGTTGCGGGGCGCGGGGGCTGCGAGCGGCCCGGAGATATCGGCGGATATTACCGTCTCGGGCCGGGTGCGGGCCGGTCGTAATATTCAGCGGGGGATAAGTAAAACAGATAGTATCGATTATTGTTCTTTTACTTGACTCTTTTTCATTTCGCTCCTTTATCTTGCCAGAACGTCGCTCGAAAGCCGGATTGTCAAAAAGAGAAAAGGAGGAAAAATGTGGGAGGAAGGAAGCAAGGGAAAACGAGCGTGCGCGATCTTGCTTCGTTTTTGAATGATGGCCGCCGCGGATTTACTGCTTTCACTGAGAAAAAATAAATAAATAAATAAATAAAATGACTCGGGTGAAAGGAGTAAAAGGGGTGCGGTTGGAAGGGTGCTAAACTGACGCCAGCAAGGAAGGGCGTGGCGGTTAAGCAGGGGTGTGGGGGGTGGGTGCGCAATACACTTCATGTGCGCGTGTGCGCTGGGGCGTTTCTCGCTGCCATTGCGGCGTAGGGGCGCGTAGCTCAGCCCCCCCCCTCCCCATCCCCTCGCCACCCCCTACGCCATCAGCCCTTCACCTCTACACGGCTTGCTGTCTGACAAGCCCCCGCACCCCCTCCACCCCCCACCCGCCCCTCGGCCACGCCCCGCTACGCCTTGGCTTGCCGCACAGCACCGAACATCCACAAATTCCTCCCTGGCGCCTGAGCGAGGCGGGGCGGGGCGGGGCGGTGTGAGAGGGGTGTTCCTTGGGAGGGTCTGTACCTTTCCCGTGCACCGCAACTCACGGTCCAGTGGGTTTCGGTTTCACCCCCCGCCCCGCGCTCAGCCCGCCGCTCCGCGCAGCGCCGCACCTCACCCCGTGCACGCCTTGTGCTCTACTCGTTCAACACACCATCTACCCGTCTATCTTTCCATCCCACCCCGACCCCGACCGCGAGTGTCTGTGCAGCCTCGCGCCCATCAGCGGCAGCGACAGCAAACCCCCCCCCCCTGCCCCCTCCCCTCCCATCCTCCCGTGCTCCGCATGTAGATCTCCTTCCCGAAATACCATTCACGCGCAAGCTTGGCGCCACCGAATAAAAAGGCTGCCGGCAATCGATTGGGTACTGGCCCTGCCGTGCGCCCCGCCCGCCCGCCCCGCCCCTCTACCGCACCTCTTTTCCCTTTATGTTTTCCCTTGCAAACCCCTCCCCCTTCCTCACCCCCACCACCACCACCGTTCGCGCCAAAATGATTTGTGGAAATGAAACCCACTCTATCGAGGCGGAGAGGAGAGGCAGAGGCCCTGCCGATGCGAAAAATGCGGCTTTTAAAGAAATATGGTGCGAGGCACGAGTGGGTGGGCGGGGCGGGGCGGGGCGGGGCGGGGCGGGGCGGGCCCAACGAGTGCATTGCCATAGGGAGGCGGCGCGGCGGACGGGCCGGACGCGGGGAGGCGGTAAGCTGGAAAAGGACCCCCTCCTGCGCGCCACTGACACCTCAAGGGCCGCCCCGCCCCGCCCCGCCCTGCCTGCCCGCCGCACCCACGGCCCCGCCCTGCCACGCCCCGACGCACACCCTTACGAGGCCCGGTTATGTCGCGTTGTCGCGCATTCATATGACGCGTTGGGCGCGGGGCCGAGGCCCCCCGCCGCGCCCCCGGCCCCACCGCACGGACTGTGCCGGCCGCCGTGTGCGCCTTCCAGCAGAGAAGAGGAGAGAGGAGGAGAGAACACCACGAAATTTCGCGGTAGTTAATCCGCAATGAATCCCATTGTATACGTGCCGCGCCGCAGCGTAGCGCAGAGCGCCCCCGGGCGCAGCACGGCAGGCCCTTTGTGCCGCAGCCCCCGCGCCGCGCCGCGCCAAAGAGTATCTTGTGTCCCGTATATTATGGGTGCGGTCCACACGAGCATGCCCCGCCCCGCCCGCACGGGGGTAGTTGTAGCGCAGCGCGGCGGGAGCACAAGAGTTTACGAAGGCCGGGGCGTCTAGTGGACCGTGTCCGCTCCACACGCGGCGCCTGTATGATAATTCAAAGGTCGGCGCGGCGCCGCGGGGCGGGACACGGCGCGGTACGCGGTGTATTTACGAGCGGAGATAAGGCGACATCATTAAGATTCACCTTGGCAGGGGTGTGGGCGGGTGGGAGCGAGAGGGTTCTGCGCGGGGGCGGAGGCGGGGGCGCCGGCGCCGCTGCGGTCCAGGTCCAGAAACGTGATCCCATGATCCGACCCGACCTGGCCGGGCCGGGGCGGGGACGGGGGCCTCCCGCAGCGGGCGGGGTGTGGGGTGTGGTGGCGTCACTGCCCCACCCCACCCCGCCCCGCCCCGCCCGCACCACCCTTAGACGTGTATAGCGCACCAGCACCAGCAGTGTCGGGCTCGGGCCGTGCCGGCCGGCCGGGCCCCAGAGTCCAAAGAAAAGGACTGCGGATCTGGCGAGCACAGCGCGGGGCGGGGCGGAGGGGGGAGGGGGGGCGCTTATTCGAGCGGGGGTTGAAATATGTGGGCGCTCAGCGTGGCTCTGCGCAGGAAGGCGTCGAGAGAACCCCGGGACGCGCGTCCATTTGGAACCTGCGCGCCGCAAAAAGTAGCAGCCGCAGTCGGCAGGGCGGGGCGGGGCGGAGCAGGGCGGGGCGGAGCGGACGACCAAACGCACGGTTTCTTTCTCGTGGGCGGGGCGGGGCGAGGCGGGACGGGGCCGCGCGGTGGATTTCGGCCCCCTCTTTCACACACACATGCGACTCTACGGTCAAGCGTTTTGTTGTGTTTTTTTGGTCGCCTTTTTGCGGCGCCTAGGCCGGTACCGCTCGGCCAGCTGCAGCAGCGGTGCTCTCTGGGCTTGTCAGCCTGGCCGCCCCGCGCCCTCGCAGATGAAGATGAAAAACATTGTCGAGGTCAGAGTAGAGGTTAATGGTGTTCCTGGCGGGAGATGGGTGCGCGGGCGGGGCGGGGCGGGGCGGGGCCTCTGTCACGGGTGCGGCGAGGCGGGCCGACCTAGTCCCTCGAGGCCCCACCACCGCGGCCGGGCCCGGGGCTGAGGCGGGGTGGGGCGGGGCGCCCGGGCGGTTTGGTTCCGCTTGTTACTCGTCAAATTCAGCGCGGCAAAGCAGCCACGATGTGGCGGCATGAAAATGGTGGTCAAACAGAACCCCGCCGGGATTTGCGGGTGGTAGGGTTAGGGTCGCGGGTGGGGTGGGGGTGGGGAGGGGGACGAGTTGGTTGAGTTGGGATGGATTGGTGGATCCCGCCGCACCGCACTGCGCCCCGCCGGGCCGCGCCTCGCCACGCCACGCTGCCGAGAGCGTCGCCCCAACATGAGGGGATTACAGCCCCCGCGGCACGGACTATGGCGCGGCGTGGCGGGGCGGGGCGGGGCGCGGTGCGGCGGCGCCCGAGAGACAGGTCTATTTGCTCGGAGGGCAAAGGTACCAAACCTCTCCGTCTCGTGCCAACCCGTCTCTCGCCTCGCCCCGAGGAGAAGCCCCCGCCCCGCCGTAGTTTCGCCGTCTCTCTCGCTCTCTCTCTATCCCTCCGTCTCCCTGTTTCCCTACCTTATTTCGCCCGCTTTTGCGTGATGAGAATAAATACCATCCCAAATAAAGTCACTGCGCAAGAGGTATAAAGGTGAAAACGTTTGCAAAATATTGCTAGCCTTGCCTCCCAGCGCGCGACGACGTTGCTGCTGCTGGCCTTTAGGTCTGGGGTAGGAGTGGGAGTGAGAAGGGGAGAGGTTCGGTAAGAGAAAGAGTGCATTGCAGTGGTGCGTTGCCCGACGAGTAGTTTGAGCACAATGGCCATGGCGGTCGTTCCTTTCTCTGGTCCATAATTAAAATGTCCTCGGATCTTTGGAGAAACAAAAGACAGCGAGACAGTATAAGGAAAGAGAGTGCGCGGCTCTAGGCGTCTGGCGTCGTGGGGGGGAGGGGGCGGGGGCGCGGCGGGCGGCGGCACGGCACCCTCAGAGGAAAATAATAGCGAGTAATTATCGAGTGGCCGCCTCGCCTCCTTGAGAGAAAAGAATTACAATCGACTCGGCTCCCGGTCGGGCCCGGCCCGGGCCGCCCAGCCCAGCCGCCGGCCCAGCTCAGGCGGCTCTTGACGTCCCGACGGAATTCTTCACGAAGTATCGAACACAAAGTCCTCTTTTGCGCCGGCGGCGGGGCGGGGCGGGCCGCTCCTCCCGCGTCCTCTACGAGTGACGGCCAGCCGCCTGGCGGGCCGCGGCGGGGCGGGGCGGGGCGGGGTCACCAAACCCACCGCTTTCCTTGCCGCAGTGTACTTTCCTGAGAGCAGCGTGGGGGGAGAGGCTGGAGGGCTATGAAATCTCAATTCATGCCGTTTGTTCGTGCGCGGGATACGATGTTACTCGAGTTAGGTGCTTTGCCGGTTCCAGTGGCCGCAAGTTGTAAAAGCAACTTTGGGGAGCCGTCCTCTCCCTCCCCTCGCTGCCCGCGTGCTCCGCGGCCCCCTGAAGCCCCCTCGGAGCCTCCGGGACCCGGGCCCCCTGCAGCCCGTGCGGCCTGCTGGGCGATTCCGCAGCGCAGGACCTCCCTCACTCTCTCCCTCTGTTCATGAGTGCGACAAAGAGCGGGAGAGAGGTCCCACGCGCGAGGCGAGGCGAGGGCGGCGGTTCGGGATCGCCTTGCCGCTAGCAGCGCTGGTCGTTGGTGGCGGAGGGTTAGGGGCAAGGGCTGGCGGTGACAGCTGTACCGGCCCGGGCCGGGCCGGGCCGGGCGGGCAGGCTGCGGTCCAAGGCGCGGGCTGCGGCTTTGGAGCAGGCCTAGCCTAGCCTGCTTGCACCGCGATGAAAATTGTGCGCACTTCCAGCAGATAACGTAATGTCGCGGCGAAAATCTGCGCGAGGTGAACCCTGTTTCGCGCTCTCCCAGCACGCTCCTAGCACATTATCAGCGCGCTGTCACTTACCTGAGTTACGTGGTGGGGGCGGGACGCGGAGAGGGGGGCGGGCGGACGGGACGAGGGACTTGGTAATGTTTCAGACTAGTTGGAGAGCGATTCGTTTTGTTCGCTTTCGGTGCAGTTGCCGCTGCAGTGGTAGCAGCCCCCAGGCCCACCCCCCATCCGCTTTCGGTCGCGGGCTGGCGGGGCGGGACGGGGCGGGGCGGAGGCGGCTCACCGGCGCGGCGCGCCGCCGCGCCCCACCGCGCCAGCCTGGTCCGGGCCGGGCCGGGCTGGTCTGTGGCCCCAACCCGTCTGTCTAGACTGCGGGCGGCGCGGCGGCTGCGGGGCGGGGCGGGGCGGGGCGGGCGCGACCGCGCGGGTGGGGGCGGCTGGGGGTGGATGGGGGCACCGGGGGCGGGACCGCCCGCTCCGCGACAACGGACTTCACACTCGCGTGCAAATTTCATGAGACGTCTGCTTCCTCGCCATCGGCCTCATCTTATCTAAATCACGCATTATCATTTCGAGCACGAGCTTATCACATCACTATGCCTGGCCACTCGTCTCTCTGATTTTGTTTGCTCGAAGTTGCTCGCCTGCATTTATTGTCCAGTCCTGATTCCATTGGTTTGACTTTGCCTGGAGGCTTAGACCCTTAAGGAGGATGACTGGCGAGGGGCTATCTGGCGCCGCGCCGGTCTGGCTGTAGTAGACCTGCATGTAGTCTCACCCCTACTCACCTGCCCCTGCCCCGCCCCGCCCCAACCCGCCTCGCTCGCCCAAGCCGCGCAACCCTACCATCTTTCATGTAAAAATCGCCCTCTTCGAGGACGTCGCTTCGCCAGGCCGCGCCGCGCTCGGCAAAAGGACAGGAGGACGTTTCCGGGCGAGTGAGCCGTCGCTGGCGACGTTGCTCGGGGCCTGGCCTCGCCGTTTGAGCGGAACGCCCGATTGAACGCGATTGCCCCCGCCACGGCCACGCCCCGCCTGCAC
Organism: Frankliniella intonsa; assembly: GCA_033675135.1. NCBI lineage: Eukaryota > Metazoa > Arthropoda > Insecta > Thysanoptera > Thripidae > Frankliniella > Frankliniella intonsa. Next base: position 7,907,973 of record CM066249.1, on the reverse strand, counting down.
CTTCTTTCCTCTCTCTTTGTAGCTCATGCAAACTCCACGAGAGCAACACGAGTAGCGCAGCGGCGGCGGGGCGGGGCGGGGCGGGATGGGGCGAGGCGAGGCGGCGCCGTGCCTTGATTGTCTGCAAGTGTCAAAGTGGGGTGCGGTGGGGTGGGGTGTTCGGACGGCCACCGTCCCGCCGCCCCGCCCCCACGCCACGCCACGCCATCCTGTAGTGGCGGGGCTGCTCGCTGCACTGACATGCAATGTTCCGTTTAGCATCCGCTCGATGTCGGGTCGGATAGCAGATCGGACTGTACAGTATCGCCACCGCAGCTCCCTCTTTCCCCGAATCAAGTTAACAAATTTTAATTTTCTGTGTTTCTCTTTCTTGCCAGGTACGTAAGCCGATGTTGAACGGTGTCTGGGCCGACCGGAGGGATCGAAGTGTAAGTCGATCGCTTTACATTATGAACCTTGCCTATTTCCGTATCGTATCGTGTGCACTTGGACTTGTCGTGTGTTAATTTTCGCTCGCCATTTCAACTCCCCGGTAGCCCGGCACTTGTACTATATCGTGCCGCTTGAACATATTTTTCTCGAGGTGCGCTGGAGGCTCAAGTCGCTCGGATTGTAGCGCGCGCGCCTCCCGCGCCGCGAATACTCTTGGAACCGCGAGCGTTAGCCGCAGACTGGGATGGGTCTCATGGGCCCGACGTCGCGTCTCCGCCCCCGCCGCCCCCGCCGCCCCCGCCGCCCCCGCCGCCCCCGCCACCGGCGCGCATCGAGTGGATTGCAGCGTGATAACGGTGGGGGGAGGCGGTCCCATTGCCGTCGGGGGTGACATCCCGTCCCGTCCGCTACGCATCCCCAAAGCAGACTGAGCATCGCGTCGAGTCGAGTATCACCGGGAGAAAAGTTTTTCAATACGCTCCCCGCCCCGGTAGGTCGCTACTGTTGTATGCAATCACGCCCTGGCTCTGCTGCATGCGGGGCGGGACCGCGCCGCCGCTGGCGCTATCCTGTGTCCTCCTGGCTCGGCCCGGCCCGGCCCGGCCCTGCGCGGTCCCGCACTCTCCGATATACCCTAGTTTCGCCCCACGCGCCCCGCCTCCCCGCCTCGCACAGCCCGACCCGTTTTTCTCGCGTGAAATATCGTAGCGAGGAATTTAGCACGCTCAATGTTGTCCTCCACACGGTCGGGCGCGGGGGGGGCGGGGCGGGGCGCGCGCAGAGGGGCTGGCCCCATGGGGCTGGCTCCTCGCCAGCGCCTAGACGGCGCGGCGCTCTACCCTGCGCGCCCCGCCCCGCCGCGGCCAAGGGACATCCCCCACGGCCCAGGGCGCAGCCTAGAGCGCCAAACCCAAAACCTAGCATCTAGCCCCGCCATGCCCCTCTCAACTGGGGCGATGCCCCACCCGGCCGCGCCTCTACGAGTGCTTCCAATTCAGTCGGCTGTAAAAGAGCGGTGAACGCTGTGACACGCGTGGAATAAAGCGGCGACAGGACAGAGCAGTGTCATCGGCAGAGGCTGGACGGCCATGGCCACGCCCGCCGCGCCCCGGACCTGGCCTGCGCTTGGGCTGGGCCGACGCCAAAACAGTCACGTCGGGAAATTTGCCTCGTCGGAGTTGTACGGCGAACGTGCCTGCCGGAGTGCCGGTATGGCCAGACCAGGGCGGGGCGGGGCGGGTGGCAGGGCAGGTCCTGCCGGCGCGGGGCGACGTGGACGCCGGCCCGGTATTCAGCCGTTCTATCTTGTTTTTATTCGTATTTTATTTGGTAATTGGGACCGTCTAGACGTATCTCCCTCCCCCACCTCGGCGGCGCACCTTCTACTCCCCCCTCCTCTCTTTTTCCGACTCCTTGTTGCCCCTTCCATTCCTTCTCTCCAGGCAGCAATGGCCCTTTCGCTCTCCTCTCCTCTCCTCTCCTCTCCTCTCCTCTCCTCTCCTCTCCTCTCCTCTCCTCTCCTCTCCTCTCCTCTCCTCTCCTCTCCTCTCCTCTCCTCTCCTCTCCTCTCCTCCCCTCCTCCCCGCCCATTCTTGTCCCCCACATATTCCTTTTGCTTTTTCTTCTGCCGCGGTCGCTCGGCTTGCTCCGAGAAGACCCCGCACTGCGCCCAGTAAGAGGGTTTTGATTTTTGAGGAGAGAGAGAGAGAGAGCGAGAGAGGGAGAGAGAGAGAGAGAGAGAGAGAGAGAGAGAGAGCGAGAGCGAGAGCGAGAGAGGGAGAGAGAGCGCTCTTGGACGGTGCAATGCACGGGAAGGCAAGGCGATCTCTTCGAGTGCGCGACGTAGCTCTGGCGGCAACCGCGGCACGGCGCGGCTCGGCGCCACGGTGACCCGAATGCAAAATGCTCCCATAAGTTCTCGACGTAATCAGCGGCAGTGCGACCCCTGACGAGCCTCGCCGGCTCGACCCGGCCCCGCCCGGCCCCGCCCGGCCCCGGCGCAACTTGGCGGAGGGCTCACCGAGTTAGATTAGGAGTGAGATTAAAACTTGGGCCCCTCTCGACCCCGGACCGAGCCGGGCCGGCGGGCAGTCCTCTCCCTCGCAGTGCCGCGCCGCGCCGCGCCGCTCTGTCCGCTGAGATCACCATCTTTATTACTAGTAGTTAATCGTTAGGTCGACTGTGCTGTCGCTGCGCGTCTCCGCTCCTCTTTGACAGCGAGCCTCACTCCCGGGCCCGGGGCCCCGCCCGCACGCACTGTCCCAGAGTACACTCAGTACTCGTTTTTGTTGTTCCTCCCTCAGCCTCCGCTCTGACCATCGTCTGTCCGACCTGCTCGCCCGATTATATGTACCGACCTGACAGTATGAAAAATAACTCGCCTCATTGTCGGGTCGGGTCGGGCCGGGCCGGGCCGGCCCCGCCATTAAGTCCAGTGCTTTGCGTCACGTTCGAGTCGTCTCGCCTCGCCTCGGCGCGGCGCGGCGCGGCTGGGCTGCGGTGGGATCTCCGAGCGAGTGAACGATGGCATTCAATTATTACCCTCATTCTCGGCGTGTGTGTGTGTGTGTACCGGGTGTTTCAGAGTACACGTAAGAGTGTGGGGGTTTGCCTACCCGTGAGGCGCAGGCCGTGGCCCCTTGGGTAGACAGACCCGCAGTGCTGGGGTAGGGGCAGGGCGAGGCGGCAGGAGGCAGGAGTAGGAGTGTCCAGGGTCCGTCTCCAAGCCCCCGCGCGGCGCGCCGGCCCGACCGGGACCGGACCTATCGTCTTGCCCCGCGGCCGGGCGCGGCGAACTCGACTCTGGCCTAGGCGGGCGCGGGGAGCGGGCAGTAACTCGAAACGGAGCACGGCAAAGTGGAAATGACGCAATTTTTCCGGGGGCGGCGGCGGCGCGACCCCGTGGCCGCGGCGGCGGCGGCGGCGGTTGGCACGAAGCTGCTGACGGTCGACTCGACGACTGCAGCAGCGGCAAAGGAAGCGCTGCTGGAAAACCAGCATGGCAGCGCGAGGCGAGGCGAGGCGAGGCGAGACCACAACAAGGAAAGACAATACGTGTGACACATCTAGGCCGTGAGAAGCCCCCGGCCCCCGGCCGCAGGGCAGGCCAGGCCAGGCCACAGGCCAGGCCGCCGCCTCGCTCCGCTCCACATTCCCGGCCTGCAGGCCCTGCCGTCGCCGTCGTGCCCAGCGCCTGCCGGCCGGCCGGGCCGGGGTGTCACGTTGCGCGCTTCGAGCCGCGCTACGCCGGGCCGGGCCGGGCCGGGCCGGGCCGGGCTGCACTCGGCTCGATATTACACTTGTGCGCTCCGCGCCGCGACGCGCCGCTCGACCTCACGGGCACCCGCGGGGGCCGCCGCGCCGCGCCCCTTCCGGCCTGGAAGCCTGTGCTGCCGCAGTTCCGCGAGTCCTCCTTACGCACACGTACTTTTAGCTCAACTTTGCACGTTTTTAACGCGCGTCTAGCTTGTAACTGTGGATAGATCTGCGATCAGCGCCCTGGTCCCAGGCATAAAGCACTCTGTGAGCCTCACTATACTGTACCGCAGTGCAGCCGTGCGCACCGGGTTGCCCATCGCCGTCAGCAGCGCCCACGGCCGGTGGTGGGCCGGGCCGGGTCGGCTCCTCGACGCCCTCGTCGGAAGCTCTTGGTGGAGGTTGCCGAGGGGCGCGGCGTACTTCCGCACGGTTCGGTAGAGCCCGAGTGGCTCATCGGTCTGCGCCGGTGGTGCACGTGTCTGCGGTCTGTGTCTGCGACCGGACCAGGGTATGCATGTGGTGTGTGTGGCGGTGAGAGAGAGAGAGAGAGCGAGAGAGAGAGCGTGAAGGTGTGTTTACCGCTCTGTGTGATATTTGGCGCGTGTACGATCGGCGCCCCCTCGATTTCTCCGAAGTGTGGCTGGGGCCCCGGGGCATGGCGAGGGGCGGGGCGGGGCGGGGCGGGGCGGGGCGGCAGGAGCTCTGCCATCGTATTGTGCTTGAGCGGCGGCGGCGGCGGTCGTCGTGGTGGGCAGGCCACAGGCAGACCAGGCCAAGCGCGTCGCGGCGACGGGGGCCGTAGTGGGGCGTGGCGGGGCGTGGCGGGGCGTTGCGGGGCGTTGCGGAGCGGGGTGGGGCAGGGCGGGGCGAGGCGAGGCGGGGCGGGGCGGGGCAGTAGTGGTCGTTGTTGTTGCCTGCAGACAATGGGGCCGTCTAGACACATACACACAACACATGCTGAGGGCGCTGCGCTCTCCTCGTCGTCCCCCCGTATCCCCCCTTTACCGCCCCCCCCCCCTTCTCTCTCTCTCTCTCTCTCTCTCTCTCTCTCTCTCTCTCTCTCTCTCTCTCTCCTCCCTCTTTTCTTTTTCCGTCTCCATTCCCTTCGGAAACACTTCCTTGCCCTCTCTCAATAATATCCAACTGTCAAAATAAGACTTTACTCCGGCTGGCTTAGGCCATGTCACCATTGGCGCGCGCGGCCTTGCCTCCCAGGGGACCTCACCTCGAGGGGGAGGGGGGGAGATAACTTCTGAATCAGGTGTAGACGTTTTGTGAATTGCAATCCAGTTTTCGTGAATTATTTGAATTGTTTTTCTTTTTTATTTTTGAATTGACTTGAATTTTTTTTTGAATTGCGCTGAAGTAGTGTAGTGTTGTACACTTTGGAGAGCATTGTTATTGCCTCCCGCCTAGCCTCACAGAGGGTCCGGTCCAGTGTGATACCGGCCCGGCCCTGCGCGGCGCGGCGCGGCTCAGGCTGCATATCTTGTGGCTGCTGGAGGAGGTCGTGCACCCTACTGCGGAGCTCCAAGAGGCATCGTAGGGAGGCAGACCAGTGCGAACCACCCCTGCTGTCGCGAGCCAGCCCGTGTGCAGCGTGTGGGCGATACAGCGGGGCGGGCGTGGCGGGGACCAGCTGGGACGGGCGGGGGACCCGACGGCACCGGACGGGACGAGGGCGACGCGGCAGGGCAGGGCAGGGGGCCGCCGGCCGGGCCGGGCCTAACAGGCGGCTGTATTTTTTGGCAAACCGGTTGCTGCGCTTGGTATTGGAGAGAGGGGCGGCGGGTGCAGACCTCTGGCTGTGTGTGTGTGTTATCGGGATGGCAGTCTCGCAGACATCCTTGAGCAGCCGTCTGCAGGCCAGGCCTGCCCGGATGACGGTGGAGCTGCAGTACAACAGGCGGGGTGGGGCGGGGCGGGGCGAGCCCTCTCAGCAGGCACGGCCTCACTGTGATCTCACCGATGTCACCTCGAGGCCGCGGTAACCGATCCGATCCGAACGACCCAGTTTCCAATTATAGTGATCGGATGCCGACGTTGCGACTATCGACACCCAGAACAACCTACTGTCACCCGACGCCCCTCCCGGCCCACGCAGAGGCCTGTTCTTCTTGCCGCCCCCTCCTCTCTCCATCTTTCTCTCTCTCCATTCTGTTCCGCTTCTGCTCGCTCGGCTCGGCTCGGCGAGCCCTTACTGCTCTGTTTTGCGTCTCATCAATGTCGATGACGTGAGGAAATGCAGCCCCCTCCCCCCGCGCCGCAGCGGTGTGGACCGCGCAAAATCTTTGAGCGTCGGTCGCGGGGTCGCGTATCGCAGCAGCCCCCCTACACCACGCCGCGGCCGCGCTCCAGGCCGCGACTCAGACATTAGAAATAGAGCCCGGCCCCGCCCCGCCCCGCCTCTCCCGTGGATCGCGTAGCACCCCGCCGCACAGAGCAGCAGCCGGGCCGGGCGATACCTCTCGCGCCGCGCCGCGCCGCCCCGCCCCGGCGTAGACTAAACAGTAAACACACTGAGCGTTCTGCGTGTGGCGCGATCACTTTCCACAAATTGTGTACCCGACGAACGATTTACGTCGAACTTGAATTGGTTGCGGCTTGGGAGAGAAGGTGGGGGCGGCGGGGTCCGCGGGGCGGGGTGAGTCAGGATCAGGCAGGACGCCCTGCTGGTGAAGGGGAGGCGAGCGAGCGCGACGCGACGCCCTGCCGCGGCGCGGCGCGACACCGGCGGATGCCGTCCTGACAACTGACCACCACCACCAGCCCGCCCCGCCGCGCCAGGCACCTGACGGCAACCACCCCCCCCCCTCCTCCTCCCCTTCCCTCTTCCCCGCCGGCCAGCCAGCCAGCCAGCCGTCCCGACCGACGAATTCATTTGCGTATTAATTCCCGCCGAGACCCATGACTGTCGATAAGCCCCCTCCCCATCTTCCCTCCCTTCCCCCCACCCCACGCCGACGCGCGCCTCTCAACTCTCTGGCTCTGACGGATTCTCGGATGCTTATTTTGAAGACGGCCCTGGCGGCGGCGAGCGCAGCACAAAGGTTGAACCGCCCGGCGCCCCGCGCCCCGCGCGGCCCGGCGCCTTATCAATGGGTGCTGCTGTGGCGTCGCGTCCAAAATGTGAAGAGGAGAGGGCGTAAGGGCGGGGCGTGGCGGGGCGGGCCGGAGCACGTGCTTGTGCGGTGCGGTCGTCCCCGTCCCGTCCGGTCCGCCGCACGCCATGGTGCCATCTCTCATGGCCAGGGCCGGGCGGGGCGCGGGCCGCGTGCTGCGCTCCGCTCCGTCTCCCTCACTCGCACCACGCACCCTGTCTGACGGTTGTCGCGCGGCGATGCGCTGCGGGGCGCGGGGCGGAGCGATAGAGAGCGCGACGCGACCCGAGCGGCGTGGCGCGGCGCGGGGCGGGGAGGCATCACAGCGGAGGCCGGGGGCCTCGGGCCTCTACTGACTGACTGATTAAGCAGATCGCTCGGGTACTTTCGTCCTCGTCGCACCTATGGCGGCGCCCTATGTTGGTTACGGCAGAGCGACAAGGACAGAGTGGTATGAGAGCGATCTTCGGAATCAGTCCACCGCCCTGACCCGGCGGGCCGAGCCCGGGGAGGGAGTCATCAGACCATAAGCCTTTTTGCGTCGACTCCACCGCCGCGCCGCGCCGCGCCGGGCCGGGGCCGGGGCCGGGCCGGGGATCCACACCGCGGTCAGCTCGCGTTTCGCTGCACTCAGCTTTCTGTTCGGGTTTTGCCCCCCCCCCCCCCCCTGGTGCGATGCGCCCGCGATGTGGGCTAAATGCAGGCGTGCGGTGGCTCGGATTCCCAAGGCCTGGTAGCCGGGCCGCCGGCGTGGCGGGGCGTGGCGGGGCGTGGCGGGGCAGCGCTGGTCTATTTCCGATTTGATATCCACGACGACGCCGTGAGCGAGGCGTGAGCTGCGATGGGATTGCCATCAGTCTCATCGGCGCGGCGGGCGCTACGCGGCCGTCGCGAGGCACTCCCACCTAGCTGCTCTCTCTCTCTCTCTCTCTCTCTCTCTCTCTCTCTCTCTCTCTCTCACACACACACACGGCTGCCATTCCCATGCTGCTCTCCTTAAAATCCTCGCCAATCCTCGCGGCGGTTATTCTTTGCAACAACAGCAGCAACTGCAAAATAAATATTGACGATAAAACCTTGGAAGCTTCGGTTCGCGGCATAACTTTACTTAGCACGAAAGGGTTGCAGGCCCGTCGGTTGCCGGTCGAACAGTCCAAGGGCCTCCTTGGCGCGCCGGGGGCGCGCCGGGGCGCGGACAGAACTTGTGTTTAACTTTTTGATCGCCGTGGATCTTGCTGCTGGCGCCTCGCCTCGCAGCCTCCACCTGTGCCCGCGTGCCCGTCGCCTGGGGGCTTTAGCGGGGTGGAGGGTGGAGTGGGCGCGGACCAGCGCGGAGCTGGCAGTGAAAATACTGTACCGTATTCACTGGTGTGTTAGGCCTGCCTACTCGCTCGGCGTTGAGGGGACGTGCCGTGCCGAAGTGTTATAGTAAGAGACCGCACCCGCCGTGACGTGCCGCCGCGGCATATGCCACGCTGCGCGCCGCTATTTCAGTTTCGCAGTCCGAGCAGTTTGACTTCCGCAAATACTTGCACTATTCTCCCTTAGGCAGACGGTGACCTACAGCAGTTCTTAGGCCGGCGCAGCGCGGCCCGGCCCGGCAACGCGCAGCGCCTGCTCAACTGCTATATTGTTTTGTCTTCAGTCGAAGCCAGGCTAGGCCAGGTCTCCACTTCCTCGCCGGGTCATCAGTTCTAGTCCCCGGCCTGGCATCGGCATAGTCCACACGTGCGTTGTAGTCCACAGCTGAAAACTCTACTAACCCTTCTTCATGTGGCGGGTGGCGCATCAGACACGCGGACACACATACGTGAGAGGGTACAGTGCCCTGGCTACCTCCTCCTCGCCCCGCCCCGCTTGAATCACAGCCCTCTGCAGTGATCGCACGCCCACAGACGCCCCCTTCCAGCCACACCTGTCCGTGGAATCAACTCACATAAATCACGTTAGATCCCAGTCCAGGGGTTCCAGCCCGCCGCCGCGCCGCGCCACCAGCACCCGCACGCCGGCAGACAAACCAAAGGGAAGGCAGTGCTCTGCGGATTTTCTCTCCCTCGAAAAGGAATCCGTCTTCTGGCACCGGATTTTCCACGTGCTCGAATAGAGTACAGCGCGTGTGTGTCTTTTTGTTGTTCTGCGCGGAAAAAAAGAGGGTAACCCCTGCCTTGAGGGATTTTCAATAATAGGCAACACTTTGTAGTTTTATACGTTCAGTGCGGGGTGATTCCGCACTCTGGTTTCGTCTCTCTGTCCTTGTCGCACCAGGCGTCCCGCACCACGTGTCTCAGAACCGCGCGCGTTACCTTGGGGCGCACGGCGGGGCTGGCGGGGCGGGGCGTGGCGTGTGGGCGTTACCTCTTGCGGGAAGGGTGGGCGGGCGATCGAGGAGGGTCTCGCGTTCCATGTTGTGGGTGAGAGACGCTTGTCCCAAGGACAGACAGGTGCCTCAAACCCGCGGCTCCCCGAGAGCGGCGCACGCACGCGCACCTCGTGCGCTCGGGTGAGTCCGAAGGCTCTCTTTTTTGCCTACCCGCTCCAGCCGCAAGGCGCCGTGGCCCCTCGGATAGGCAGACCCGCAATGCTGTTTCGTGTTCTCTGTAGCGCCCTGTAGGGCTCATCCCTCCGATCCTGCCGCAAGTGCCGGCCGGACTAGGCCGGGCCGGCCGGGTTGAGCCGGCCGCCGCTAGAGGGCGCAGGCGTGGACCCCTGGCTGCACTGCACGCCTTGCCAGCCAACCACCGAGCGGAGCGGAGCGCGCGGAGCCGAGCGCGGGGCGGCCCGGCCGATGGGAGCCGAGCCCGCAGTCGGGCCCGGTCCGCCGCGCCGTGGGGACACTCGTGATGGTGGAGCCCGCCCCCGCCGCGCTCGCCACCGCCCCAGTTTATCTATGAACCGCCCCCTCCCAACCCCTTTGAACACTCTGCGTCAGAGTTGGATGACACTTGAACACGGCCGTGCCGACAATCACGACGACGCGTGCGCCCGCGAGCGTCGTGCGCGCGAGAGACTGTGTGGTGCGAGTGTGGTCCTGGTGCCGAGAGTAGCAACACAAAGAGGTAGTGTCGTCGCGAGTGACGTCGCCTGCGTGACGGGACGCTGTCCGCGGCGTGTCCGTCGAGCCGCAGGGCGTCGTGTCGCCACCGTGGACCGCGGATCCCGGCGGCGAGCGCCGCGCGAGGCGCGCGCCCGTGTGTCGGGATAGTGAGTGCGGCCGTCGGAAAGTGAGGTTATGTTCGCCAGTGGCTCGGCAGCAGCGTCGTCCGCTCGGCGCAGTGCCAGTGCAGCCGTCCGTCCTGCAATGTGCCTCCCCGCTGCTGCTGCACCTCGCCACACTCATTTAGTAAGTTGAGCCCCGCGACACATGGGTTAAGGGTTAAGGCACGCCCCCCTGGCGCCCGGGGCGCTGAGAGACGGGGGTCGCCGTCACCGGCGACGGCTGTGTTTGGTTATGTTGCCGGCTGCACTTGTCCTACTTACATGGAGGCAGGTCTGCGGGCTCCTGTCACTTTGGCAGCGACTCGCAGGGTTGTCTTAAGCACACGAGTTGTGTGTCGGGTGGTCGCCAGAAAATTCGTCTGACTTTGTTGTTGTTAAAATCCTTCAAAGTGTTGTGAATTTTTCTTATGCTGCTGCATTTGTTAACCTGTCATTTTAGCCCTCTGGATCAATGCAGTGAGAACACTAGCACTTACAATCATAGTTAAGTAATGAAGTTAAGCAATGATTTTGGTTTGAAATTTGATAGCTGCTACTGTCTTTTTTTCAGTTGTTGACACACCTTTGCTTCTTCAGAAACTTTTCATTACATTAATACATCTAGTAACTTCAACATTCCAAAAAAGTTTCAGTAAAAATTATTTTGAAGTTTATATCCTGAATGTCAGCGCTTTCTTATCTGCCGGGAAAATAACAGACTGTCTCCATACATTAAAGTCCCTATCTTGCCGGGTTGCAAAGGTTATTGTACACTCCTTGTCTTTGGGTGGACTTTGACACTATGTCCCAAGGTACTCTCTTCTGGTGCGGCACAGGTGTCGAGGGCGACCGCCGCACCGGTGTTTGTCCCTTAGCGTTTGCCATTCGCACCGCGCAGCCGAACAGGTGCCAGATGGGGAAATTCTTGTAACTGCTATAGCTGCTATTGACGACGGAGTTGGGGATCTGTGAATGGGGGAGCGTGGAAGGGGGAGGGTGCGTGGCGCGTCACGGACAATGGAGGAGGCGGCCGCCGCGCGCCCTGGGGGAGGGGAGGGGCGGGGGGTGTCGCAGAGGGTGGCGGCAGCCAGGGAATGTCCTCTACTTTTGTGGAAGTACATGAGTATATCGTGGAAGGGTTGCTTGCATTGTAAGGGACCGGCCTTAAAGGACCTCGTGCAGCAGACAGGAGAGGGGAGGATTGGGGGGTGGGGGGGTGGGAGGTCTTTAGTCGCGAGCCCCGCCCAGAGGGCCGCCGCGCCGCCGCCACGCCGAGGCGACCCGCCCGTACATTTCTCATTTGAAAGCATTTTATCGCCTCAATCGCCGCGTCCCGCCCGGCCGCCTTGCATTTGCCTGCCAGCCAGCCAGCTACGTCACGGCCCCGGCCGGCCCCGGCCGCCTCCTGTCAGACTGCAGGGCAGCCCGACGCCAACATGAGTGAGCGAGTGGGCAGGGCCCGGAGCGGAGCGGAGCGACCAGGAGGAAGGAAATTTTCCAATGACACTCACATTTGCACAATGGCAGTCAGTGGAGTGCTCTGGTTATTCTGCGCGGGCCGGGGCGGGGCCGGCGGCCCGGCGGCGTCGCGCCATGACCAAGCTGCCAGATTGAGTCCGGGTCCGGTCGGGCCGTCTGGCTCAGCGAGTCGCGACGGGTAGCGGGCCGCCGCCGCCGCCGGGTTTCGGTTAGGAAGTTGTCAGATGAAAAGTCTCTCTTTCGTCCGCCGCAGCCGAATCGCGCGGTTATAAAGTGTGGGCTGCTGGCGAGGGGCGGCAGGGCAACGGCGGGGAGAGGGAGGGGGTGTCGGCGGCGCGGAGGCCGGGCCGGGACCGCCGGCGCCCCGGCGGGGTCGGTTCCGCGTCTCATGCTCGCGCTCTGTACTGCCCGGGGGGGGGGGGCTCCCCGAGGTCCTACCCTAACCTTACTCTCCAGCAGGCTACCCCTGCGCCCTGCTCGGCCCTAGGACCTCAGGGATGACACCGAGAACTAAGTCGTCCGCCCCGCCCCGGCCCGCCTTGCCAACCCCGCCGTCGCGTCGCGTCGGCCGCTAGCCAGGAGGAGAGTCCATGTGTTCCCTCCGATCCTGTACAGTCCGTCGCTGCGGGCGGGGCGGGGTGTGACGTTGGGGGCGCGGTGGCGTGGCGGCGCGTGGCGACACGTCCCGCCTCGCCCCCGCCCGGCGCGCCCGAACGCAGATGGACGCCCAAGGGCGGGAGGGACGCGCACTCCGCGACGCGACGCGCCTCGCGTCTGCACCGCGCCAGCCTGCAAGCGCGCCGCACCCCGCCGCGCCGGCCTAGTACAGCGTCGTCCAGGGCCCGCCGCCGCCGCGTACAGTAGTACAGTGCACCGGCGTGCACAATCCCGCTCAAGGTGACCGTCGCCAACTATACTCGCGCCATTCGTCTGCGCGCGCCCGCCCGCCCGCCCCGCGCGTTTAGGCCCGTCTGGTCCGCGCAGAGGTCCTTGCAAGGATGCAGTGCGCGCCCCGCCACGCGCGCCGCGGCGGCGTTGTTGCCACGTGCATGCTACGCTCCGCCACCAGTGTCTAGCGGGCGGGCGGGGCGGGCTAGCCGCGGCCCCTGACATCATTTTCCCTCTTTATCGCGGCTGCCGTTGCTTTTCATTTACGTGAAGGTGTACGTATGTAATGGCGGGGGGATAGGACTGGTCTCTTATTCCCTCTCTACTCGTTGGTCTGAGCCGGTGCTCATGTCAGCCCAGGCTCTCTGGGCCCGGGCCGGGCCCCCCGGAGGTCGTAAAGCAGTCCAGGACACTCCCCTAGACCACCCCGACCATGCCCCGGCCCTGGCTGGCGTGCACAGGATGTGTCGCCGTGCACTGGAGCGGGTTGGGCGGGCGGAGGGAGGGAGAGGGCAGGAGCGGCCGCCCCGCCCGCTGCACTTACGTCACTGTAGCCACCTCCACTCCTCCTCCACGCCACCACCTCCTCCTCCTCCTCCTCATCCTCCCCCTCCTCCTCCTCCTCCTGTTTGTTTTTTTGTTGAGCGTTCGTCTAGACAGCCGACGCGGCCCGGGAGCGCGGCGGGGAGGCAAGGGGGGAGGCAGCCACCTCGTCAGACGGCCCGGCCCGGCCCACTCCCCCTCCCCTCCCGTCTGCCCAGCCGGCCGGCGCGCTCCCCCTCCCCCTCCCCTCCCCCCGCCGGCTGGCGAGCAGCGGCGGCGCGGTGGTGCGGCTGGCCTCGCCTCGCAGCCCGGCCCGGCCCGCCACGCCCCGCCACGCCGCGGGCAGGCACGCGCAGGGCGCGACGCGACGCGCCGCGACGCCGTGCGACGCCCAACCACACACCGCGCCGAGCCACGCGTTGGGTCGCCGCCGCGCCGCGCCGCCCCGCCCCACCCCGGCCGGCCAGGGGGTGCAGCGCAGCGCGGACGGTAGGACGGCGACCTGACGGCGCGGCGGGGGCGGGGCGGGGCGGGGCAGTAATTGATGAAGGTGCGGTGACCATACTCTTTGGAGCTTAGCCCACTCACGCGCGGCCGCACGCACGCACGCACCGGCCGGCGGCCCCGCCCCGCCGCGCCCCGGCCGCATCACTTGTTGCTGCTCCGTGCACGCCCCCGCCCCGCCCGTTCATTGCACCTTCACGGCACTCCTGCAGCTTGCGTTTCCTCGAGCGCAGCGCCCCGCCCTGCCCCGCCCTGCCCCGCCCTGCCGCCGCCACGCCCCAGGCCGGGCCGGGCCGGGCTCCTGAATCTGAAACACGTGTCCAGCCCAAAATAAGGCCGCACCCGCCGCGCCGGCTGTGCGGCGGCGATGTGGGAGGGGTAAGGGGGAGCGACGCCTGTCTGGACCGCCAAGGGTTTCGTACCGTACGTACAGCAGCGGCATCAAAATTGTTTTGTTTTAGTCCTTTGGTTTTTTCCATCCGTGGCAGTACCATTAATAAGGGGAGATCGTGTCTTTGAATTACTTCTTTCGTAACCTTGATTTCCCTCTTTAAAACGCCCACATATGAGACTGTTGGCCCAACAGTGGGGCGTGCAATTGAGGAACACGCTGTCTTTCGTATGCGGTGCAGTAGCGTTGGGCAGGCTCACAGACCTGTGCTGATACTGTACCGCCTGCACGAGTGTCAGCGGGTTGCCTACTCGCACGGGGCCGGGCGGAGCAACCATCTTATAGAGTATAAAATAACTCGCGTATCAGAAAGGGTTATAAGGGCTCCCACACCATACGCCGTCCCTTCCCGTAGTCTCCTTTCGCACAGCAAGGCGGAAGCTACGAGACGATAATGCGATTTGTCTTTACCTCCTTGTTTTGACGCTGCTCTATTACCCCTTCCTCTTTAATTTTTTTTCCCACTCTCGTCCCACTTTTGTCGTTTTTTTTAACAGTGCAATGCGGGCGTCTGTCTAGCGTCTCGCCCGACCCCCTTCTCCCCACGCCCCGTCCCCACAGTGTCTGGCCCACGTCCTACGGCAACTCGTTCCAGACACTGCCGGAGGCCGACTGGAGGGGAAGGGGGGGGGAGGAGGAGGACTGGGCCGTTGGCGGTAGGGAGGGGGGCGGGGCAGGCGGCCGAAACGAAACCCTTTATACGCCAGACCGAATAAAAGCTAATAAAACAAAAGGGATTCCTGTTCGGTAATCGTGATAGGGGATTTCTCATTCATAGGGGAGGGGGGAGGGGTGGGGGCGTTGTCTTGTCGGGCAAGGGCGGCGAGAGGGCAGGTTGATCCAGACTGTGACTGTAGCTCGCCCTACCGTGTCCCCCCCCCCCTCCCTCTCCGTGTTGCCGGCTGGGGAGCTTCCTGTGTGAGCGGTGCGCGCCGGCCCGCCCTGTACGCCCTGCACTGCGCCCCGCCCTGCGCCGTGCGCCTGGAGGCATTTGAGGGGGAGGGGCGGCCGCCCGGCCCGTCCCAGGTCAATGAAATGTGAGCGAGGTCCCTTTTCCGGGCCTGCGGGCGGCTGAGCGGCGGCTGAGCGGCGGCGTGGCGAGGATGAGACGGCTGAGCACCGCTGTGCACCGCAGGTCCAGTCCGGAACGACTGAGCTGTGTGGCTGGCCACACTGCTGACCATACCGAGGAAAGTCAGTTCATGAATCAAGTACATTGTACCGTCTATCGACATGCAAATTGTGTTTCCGTCGGTCTCCGATACAGTAAAGGCATTATCGAAACGAGGCACCCCGGGCCGGCGGGTGCCCCTAATCCTCCTCCTACTTTCTCGACGCCCGCCACGGTTCCCCTCCCCCTTTCCCCCTTCAAATTCCCCGCCACAGCTCGGCAAAGTTCGTTATAAGCGGTGATGAGAAACTGTAGCGGCACCCAGCTATGATCGCTCGGCTAGGCTGGGGGTGGATACCCCTGGTCGGGCGCCCCCCCCCCCCCCCCCCAACCCTCTCGTGCACAGCGCAGCGCCGATCACGCTGACGACGCGGCGGTGCGGAAGTTGTGCCAGGAGGGGAGGGGGGGGGGCGGGGCAGCGGATCAGCATAATGACGAGGACGGCAATTAGCGACTGTTGTACGCAGTCGGCGCCGCCTAGCCACACGGGCGGGACTGGCATAGGGGGGTACCCGCGCTCCCGGTGGTGGTGCACTATATGGACTTCCAGTGGAGGTTTCTGCGTGGCCGCGGTCATGTCAGGTGCGCGCTTTTCTTCTCTTGCGGACTTACGCGCCTTCCTTGATGTTGTCAATAAAGTACGTAGTGCGGAGGTGCTGGCGACCGAGGCGCGCCCACGGGGGACGACCCTGCTAGAGCCCTCCGAGCCGGCGCGTCGCGCCTCACGGCCCGCGCCCCCGTGGTCGCGCAGGCCCCCGCCGCCGCCCCCGCCGGCCTGCTCCGCCATGGTCTGCTTGGTGCTGCCTGGCGGCGGAAGCCCCCCGGCCGGGCCGCGCGGACACGCCACCGCGCCCTCGTGCTTCCAAATTAAAATTCTTGCTACAGAACGCGTTGACGCTTTTACGAAGAACGGCCGCCTTTGTCCCTCGGCCATTAGCTAATTTGTGTGGATGTTTTCATTCAGTGAATAGGCCAGGCCGGTGAGAGTGTGAGTGTGTCTGTGTGCTGGTCACGAGGAGGAGGAGCAGGGGAGGTAGAAGCTGTGTTTGTAAAAGCAATATCACGTATTTGATGTCACCGATGAAACACATGGCGCGCGGGCGGATAGGAGAGATACGAGCGGCGGGGCGAGGCTCTTCTCTAGCTGTCCACGTGCGCGCCACGAAGCACCGCCACCGCCGCCTTATCTCTGCGGCGCGGGCCGCACATGTGCGTCTGCGGGGCGGGGCGGGGCGGGCTCGTGGGTGAGCTGCAGGCTTCGTTGTCGTGGACGCACCCCACCCCAGCCCCGCCCCGCCCCGCAGGAAGACCACGGCCCCCTTCACCACAGGCTTCCGCATGCGAGGGTGGGGTCGGGGCGGGGCGGCGACCAGGGCGCTGCTGCGGCTGGGGGCTCATCGGGTTGGGAAGGGGCCGGGGCCGGGGCCGGGGCCGGGCCGAGTCTGCTGTAAACTTGTATTCCTGGGAACTGATCTCCTCTCCTCGCCTGGCCCGCTGCCCTGCCCCCCCCCACTCCCACCCGGCTCATTGGAGACGTCTCGTCCGTCCGCCGCACAAGACTCCAGCCTGGCCCGGGCGGACCCGCCCCCCCCTCCCTGCGCCCGCCTCCTTCAGGGAGCAGACTGCTGACCTTCTGAAGGGCGCTCGGTTCGGTTGGGTCGCTCGGTAGGCCCGGCCCGCCCGGCCCGGCCCGTGCGTGCAGACGCTACAATTATTGCAGCCTGGGCCGGGCCGGGCCGGGCCAGGATGTAAAAGCAGCCGGGCGTCCACCAGCTCGCCAGTGGGGTGATTCCGCACAGTGGTCTCGTCTCTCTGTCCTCGTCGCGGCCATGCAGCGCGGCCATAAGGAGCGAGAGAGAGAGAGAAACAGTGTTCGGAATCACCCAGCAGCAGGTCCCATACGCCCGCACGGTGTGCTCCTCGAGGTGCTCCCCGAGCTCTGCGCCTCCCTCATGAATGCCCAGGTCGACGTCGACGCCAGGGCGACCACGGCGACCTACCCACCCCGCCCTTGCTTCGCCATCCCCCCGCGCTCCGCCCGTCCCCGCTCAGTATGCCGCATGTCGCGTCCCCGTGGCGCGGCGTGGCGCGGCGTGGCGGCCGCGTCAGGGTCCCTGAATTAATAAAAGGCCCTTCCTGCGGCCCTGCTCCGCGTGGCGTGGCTGCATTCCCGCCCCGATGAGATCCGACAGCGGCGTGGGGTGGCGGGGCGGGGCGGGGCGGGGCGGGGCGGGGCGGCCTGCTGCTGCTGTTATGACAAAGCGTCTCCTCGAGTTTGCAGCCAGACCAGACCGACAACACCCCTTCCCTCCCGCCCTCCTCCCTCTCTCTCCCCGCTCACGTCTAAAAATTATCTCGCCGGTTCATTTCGAACAGTTTGAAAAATGAAATTGACTCTTGGTCACGTTACACCCGCGGCGTGGCGCGGCGCGCCGCCGCGGCGGCCCCGGCGTCTGGGTAGCATCGCGCCCCGGCGGGGTGCGGCGGGGCGGGGCGGGGCGAGAGGGGCGTTCCTTTTGATAAGTGAAGTCACTCGGGCCAGACGGGCGACCAGGACCAGCCGCCCCGCCGGCATGCTCGTGAGATGGAGGTCTATTTTCAGTCTTTCCCCAGCCGGTCTCTGTAAAAACGCGTTAAAAACGCGGGCGTCCGCGCCTTGCAGTGGCGTGGCGTGGGCGCGAGGCGCGGCGAGGTGTTGGCTGCGGGGCGGGGCGGGGATGTTGTCAGGAATCCAAGGCGTCGCGACGGCCCCCGGGGTCATTTTAGTGTTTCCCCTCCTCTTGCCTGCGCTCTTTTGCATTTTTTCTTGTTCCGGATTATCGTAAATAAATGAGGGCACGTCAGGGGAACAGATCTTCTCGTGAGCTGTAAAAACGTATGCTCCTCTGAATGAGCGGGGACGAGGGTGTCCCCTTCCTCTTCCTTCTCCGTCTGTGTCGGTGGGGAGCGGGGCGCGGCACCCTCGCGGCCGGTCTGGTTGTGGCGTGCGGAAATCTCGAACGTCGTCTAGGAAGTTGGAAAGGAAGATGCATATTCAAAGCTCGAGACTTTTTCTCATAGCCAGCTATAGCTGCGGAGTTATATCGCGACCGCCCCGCCCCGCCGCGCCCCGACCCGCCCGGCCCGGCCCGGCCCGGCCGCGCCCGCGTGCGTCATGAAGCGCCACGCGCCACCCTAATGGTGACCCCACCTCCCCCGCTTTCCCCTTCCGCTCCCGCTTTCCCTCTATTCGCTACCGCGAGTCAAAGGTCGAGGTTTCGCGTACCCTTCCCCACGTATCGAGTACAGTGTCCACTTCAAGTCTCGTACCGCGCATTTAGTTTCTCGCGCGCATTAAACGAGCGGCGGTGAAACGTTTTGACTTACGTCACGTACCCAGGCGGGATGGATTAGATCACGGTGGTGATCTGCGCTGTACATCGTCGCCGAGCTGAACGTCGTGTGGCGCGTCGGGGACGTACGGACACACCCTCCGATATATTGGACAAGACTTCTTCTTGCTTGGGTTGCGTTTTCGGCGTTTTAACGGCTCGTCGCGCGCCCTGGGGGAAAGACGTAGCCTGCGTGTAGGGGGCAGAGGTTGAAAAATGTGTCGATTTTGTGGTAAGACGGGGTGTGGTGGGTCTGGTGGGGGCTCAAAATAACCATGTCTAGCTGTTCGGTGGCTGGGGGAGGAGGATGCGAAGCGTCGGTATGGTCCTCCCTCTGCTGCTCCACGCCCCGCCCCGCCCCGCCCCGCCCGGCGACACAAGTTGCGCATTGCATCTTGGTTTCTGGGTCGCCGGGGAGCGGCGGGGCGAGGCGCGGCCGGGCGGGGCGGACTGTCTGTCCGGCGGCCTTGGCTGCAGGGACGTTCACCCCTCCGTCGTTGTCCCCGCGGGGCGGGGCGCGGGGCGGGCGTGGTGTGTTGGGGTGGGGCGCGGCCCGGCGGCGAAGCTACGCGGCGCCCTGCCATAAATTAAGGGCTGGTGTCGCTGCGCCCCGCTCTTTCCTTTCTTCTCTTTACTGGATGCAGCTCTCCCGCTACGCCCCGCCACGCCCCGCCACGACGCTCTTGACCGGCGCTATGTATCGATGGGCGTGGCGGGGCGTGGCGGCCGGCTTTGTGGACGGCTCGGCTGCGTGCTTTGCCGCCCGCCCGCCCGGCCCGGCCCGGGTCTACCGCTCTGCATTTTACTTTCAAACGAGTCCGGGTTAACGCATTGAGGGAGGGTGACGTACATGAACGTCGATACCGGCGTGGCGTGGCGGAGCGGGGCAGGGCGGCGACCAGGGCGGCCAGCGAAAGGGCTGCTCGCTCAGTTCATCCTTACCTCCTGTCCTCTTCCACCCCCGGGCCCGGGGCCCGGGTTCCTCTCCCCTCGGCACTGAGATTTTTGTGCTTTCAAGGGATATATTGTTCGGCGGAGACTTGTCACTGTATAGGTATGAACTTTGGGCGGCCCCTTCCATACCCCACCCAAGCGATGGGTCGGGCATGATGTCGCGATTACTTTTGTGAATGAATGATTTCTCTTCTCTGCCGCACTCTCGTCGCCTCGCCTCGCCTGGCACTGCCGCCGGCCGCGGCCGTCCGCCTCAAGGCGATAGATATCACCGAGAGTTTCCTTTGGCACTGCGGAATTTATTATTTAGATTTTTGCCCCGCGCGGCACGTCCTCGGCGCGTTTGCGCGCCCACATCGACGCAGCGTATGAACGCGCGTTGTGGACGATAGGATTTTTTTAAAAATAAAATAAGAGACTAACGTGCTTACCGAGAAGGCACCAGGAGATACTGGACGCCTAGCGAAGATTGACGGATACTTCTCGAGTGCAGGTCAGCAGGGTTGCCTACCTGCTTAGCACGGCAGGGGCCAGCCCGCGCGCTAGTGCGTGGTATACTTCAGCGTGGCATGTGTAAAGCGTACACACGCGGGGTCACTTGTCCGATGTACGTCCCCGCAAACAACGGCAACGCTCGCGACGCGTTCTCCGCCGTGTCGTGTACAAGTCCGTCGGGTCGGACGTGACAACACGGCCCGTTTGATTCGCCGGCGCCGCGCCGCGCCGCCCCGCGCGGGCCTGTGTAGGCAGGTGCTTGACCCCTGTGGGGCCCAGGTGCCTGGCGGGGTGGGGGGGGGGGGCACCCCTATGCGCCACGCAGCACCGCGCCCGGGCCCGCTCATGCAACATGTATGCCGTGTAGGCCCGTAGGACCGCGCCGCCGCCCAGGCCGACCAGCCTACCTGCCGCCCTGCCCCGCCCTGCCCCGCCATCCCTTTCGCAGCTTTCGGAATGCCGCGCGTGTAGCATGCGGGGGCCGGGGCGGGGCGTGGGCGTCCACGCGGGCCTCCATCAGGCATGCGTCCGCGCCAAAATATCTTATTTCGGGTGCTAATGTGGTATTTCTTGCTTGCAGTGTGGAGTGTGGTAGCCGTCATCTCCCTGGCCGTGGTCGTGCTCGGAGCCCTGGGCGTGGTGTCTTGCCTCGTCGGCCATCAGCGTCCCGTCCCTGGGGGTATGGGGGGAGAGCCCCCCCACTCCACGCTACCCGTAAGTATTTCACTATTCTCTGAGAAGCGTGGGAGGGAAAGCAGTGCAGGGCAGGGCTGCTTACGCTCAGCTGGCGCACTTCACTTGTGATGTAATAATAATTTGCTGCTGCTGCAGTGTACGATATAGGCTAAGCGCGCTAGAGGAGGAGAAGGGGGGTGGGCGGGAATTCTCGTAAAACGAAAATAGCGGGCATTTTTGAGTGGCTGTTGATAGCCCCGCTCCGCGAGCCGGGCGGGTGCATTCCTGGCGATGCCCCGTGCCGCTTTAACTTCTCCCAGATGTTGTTTTTCTAATTTTTTTGTCGCTCTAAAGAATGGTTCGCGAGGATCTAATCGAGGACCATTTAACGTTCTTTTAACGCCTTTCACAACTGTGATCTGTGTTTTTTTACGTGGGTGTGGATTGAAATATCTCGTCGTTAATTCGTAAAAGGCTAAAATTAAACTGAGCCGTTGAATGACCTATTTTTTATCACTGTGTAGGCGGGTGTTTGAGTAGCGTCTGGCTCGCGACGCCTAATCTCAAGACCTTGGCCAGCCAGACGCAGACAGACGGGCGCGATGCGGTGCCGCTAGCTTTTTCATTTTTTTCACTAGAGGAAATTTCCCCAATTCGTTTCCTGATATGAGGCGCCTTGAAGCCGCCCGGCCCGCAGGAGGTGACGCTATAACACTCTGCAAAAAGTATGTGGTACAGGCCTAGGCAGGCGCACTCTTAGCTCAGCCCGACACGTGCCCCACGTGGGTCTATCTATACCTAGTATTTATTTTATCTTTCCACGCACACGGGGAGTGTGGGACAGTGGCTGCTGCTGCTGCTTCGACTCACTTTGGCCAAGTCAAGTTTCCAAGGGAGAGATGGGGCGTGTATGTGTGTGTGTTTGTGCGTGTGTGGGGGGGGGGTGCAGGGTGAGTAGTTGAGCGGAGCTCAGCCGAGCGGAGCCGAGCGTATGGATTTGAATTGCTATTGCGATCCGGTCGGTTTTGGCCGGGCGGGGCGGGGCGGGGCGGGGCGGGGGGCGGGCCGTGAGTACCTGCAGCCATGGCTGCGGCTGTCGGTCTCCTTCCTCGGGAGGCGAGGCGAGAGTACGGGAGAGAGAGAGGGAGCAAAGAGATACGTAGCGCGAGCCATACGCGCGCCGGCCGGGCCGGGCTCGCCAACTTTAGGAATATTTTACGCGTCTTTTCCCGGATGTGTCGTTGCGCCCCTCCCCCTTCCCCTCCCCCGGGGGTAAAGGCTGCTCGCTTTGCGCCGCTTTGGCGCGCCGGGCCGCGCCGCCCGCGGTGAGGACGGCGACGACGCTCCCGCACAAATTTGCTGAACCGAAGAGAATTCCGTCGTCGCGGGTTCTAATCCCGCCACGAACGAGACGAAGTATTCTCATTTTCTTTTACAGCCGCCCCGTCCCGTCCGGCCGGGCCGGGCCCCCGACCCTTTATGTGCAATTGTGAACGGTCATTATTTAGCCCCCCCCCCCCCGGCCCTCCTCCAGGACAGGCTTTGCACATTTTGCAGACAGGCCGGGCTGTCCGCCCGCCGCCGCCCGGCCAAAACCGGTCAGTGCGCGGGGCTGCGGGGCTGTGGCTGGGCCTGGGTGCGTCTGCAATATGCACCGGGCTACATCGTTAAAAAAAAGTTTCCGTCGCAGTCTATATATTATCTCTCTCTTGGCCGTCAGCAAAAGTGAATATTCAAGGGGAATGAGCATAAGAAAAGTTTTGTTGAGGGACTTGTCGCATACGCGTGGGCCTTCCCCGTGTTGGGCACTGTGCAGGCCCCCGCCCTGTAACTCTCCTGGAGGACAGACAGACAGACACATGGCCCTGCCGTTATATTTTTCCAGGTGCAAAAGCGCCGGCTGCGGCCCGCGGCCCGCGGTGCGCAGGGCGAGGCAGCAGGGGGGTGAGAAAGAAAGTAGGGGGTACATTGGAAAAGGTTTGGTCTGGCAATAAATTGGCCAGCGCACTGGATATTCTGCGCCGTTACGGTAGCGATCCGGCCGGCCAATCAAAACGTCAGCGCCGCCCGATTTATGGCCATTGGCCGAAAATTATGTTTTGCGCCGCAGTTGGGCCCCTGCCGCGCCTGCCGCGCCCCGCCCCGCCCCGCCCCGCCCCTGTCTGGGTCCCGGACCCAGCGCGGGCACAGGGCGGGGCATTGTTTCACGGGCGGGGTTGGTGCACCTGCCCCGACCCGCCCCGCCCCGCCCCGGCTCAATAGTATCGTCATTCCCGGCCCGGGGTCAGTGACAGACAACCGTCAGACAACCAGCGGGGCACCCACACACACTCGCTCAAGCGCGCGCGCACGCACACTCGAAACCTATCGCTCCCTCGGCAGTCGTTTGGTGCGCGGATCGCTTGCGAAAACGTTAACATTATATCCATTGGAGGCTCGCTGCAGACGGGGTGGGGTGGGGTGGGAGTGAGCAACCTGTCACTTATTTGCAATCGAATAAAGTAACTGATTGTCGATCCCCTTTCCCTCGTGGGGACGTGTCGCGCGGCACGGCGCGGCGCGGCACTCTGTCGTCGTCGTTTTCCGACTTTAAAACCCAAGAAAAATGTGTCTCGTAGTGTGGAGCCGGGCCTACAACAATAAACAGTCTGGGGCGCCTAAACACTGGGGCGGCGGGGTGGGGCCCCCTCCCTCGCCGTGCCGTGCCCGCCTCGCCTCCGCACCGCACCCCGACTATTTTAAACTCCATTTACAATACATTGATGCCGCGCACCCCGCCGCCCCGCCCCGCCCCGCCCCGGCGTCGCCATGGCCGCGCCCTGCTGCTCGCCGACGCCCTTCTTGGCGCGTCAACAGGCATAGTTTGTATTCCATCGACAGGGTAGGGCCGCGCGGTACGACGCGACGGTGGCGCGGGGTGGCGGAGCGTAGCCGCCCAGATCAGCCAGTTCTTGAGTCTGCGGGAGCTGAATGTAGTAGAGGCCGCGCGGGGCGGGGCGGGGCTGGGCGGGGCGGGGCGCCCGGGAGAAGCGCTGCCCGCCGCGCGCCGCGCCGCGAAGACAAACGGCACAGTCTCTGCTTGTCAACGTAAATGCTCCTGGCCAAAGTCTACACTCGAAATTTACTTACGAGAAAGAAGAAGAAGAAAAAAACTCTTTCGGATTTTTGTATCTTTTTGCATCGGGTTGTTTTATTTCAAAGTAATTTATTGCAATTGCATTTGCTGTAAATATTTAGCAGGCAGCAGTGGAGACTGCATCGTGCCAGGGTTATAGACCCCCGCACAGCCCCGCACCGCCTCGGCGCCTCGCCTGTCCCCTGCTGTCGGGGATGTGAAGCACAAGTAACGAGAATGAGGGAGGGTCGGGAGAAGGGTACGGAGAAGGTGAAGAGAGCTGGGAGGAGAAGGGAGGGGTGGGGGAGGGGAGGGAAAAAAAGGATGTAATTAAACGGAATTAGTTGCGTTGCTGTATCGGCCGGGCGGGCCGGGCAGGGACTAAGGGAGGCAGCGGCACCAGCCGCTTTTGCGTAAAATATAATCGGCAAGGTATTTAGGTAATTAGCGCGCGGCCCCGGGCGGGACGGGGCGGGGCGGGGCGGTCCTCGCTGCTGCTGCTCGCCTTAATTAAGGCTGCGCTTGGAAAATGCGCCTCTTGCTACCCCTCCTCCCTTACCCCGTATACTCACCCCGCACCCCCTCCACCTATACCCCCTGCAAGGGCGCAGAGGGCGCCAGCCTAGGCCGGGGCGCCGGGCCGGGCCGCGTCTAGGAAATTAATCCATCTCCTAACACCCCTCCTGTGCTGCAGAGCCCGTTTGTCGTCACCCGCGCCGCCCCCGCACCGCTCCTGCGCCATCAGGTGCGATTAGAGTTATTCTTCCGACGCACGAAGCCGGCGGAGCGGGGGCGGCGCGGGGGCGGCGCGGGGGAGGCGACAACCGCAGCTGTGTTGGTGCTGCTCTGCCTCCCCACGCGCACCGCACAGTGTCCTGGAGACAATGCAGCCCGATCTAGCCTTCCACTCCGGGCTACCCCCGCGGTTACCCGTTCCGCGGACCTTAACCTGACGCCCAGTCCACCCCAGCATTTCGTCCGGCTCCGCAGGGAAAACTTTTCATGCGCTGTCCCGCCCCACAGCGCAGCGACCCCCTTCTTTCTGTTGCCTGGACTGTACCGGATGCACGAGTGCGGGCTCGGCGGGGCGGGGCGGGGCGAGGCGCGCCGGCCTGCCTGCGTTCTACCGCCACTAGCACTAGCCGCTGCCCCGCTCGGCCCCGTGCGGGTAGGCAACCCTCTTGCACTCCTGCATCCGGTACAGCATAAGCAAAAGTAAGCAGTGGGGTCAGCTCGTGTATACCGCTCTCTCCCTGAGACTGCTTACTACAGCGGGGCTTTTTAGCCCATTGTTGCTAGTCTGTAATAAAAATTATTTCAATTTCTGTCCTGCGATGCCGTCCTGCTGCCCGGCCGGCCGCGGCCGCCTCGCCACGCCACGCCGCGACGGTCGCCCCTTGGACTGCCTTGCTTATTCACGAGCCGGCTGGCGGCCGCGCGGAGCGGGGCGGGGCGGGGCGGGGCCGCGGGTACCTTGGCGGCGGGTAGCGGGTACCGCGGGAAGTGGCAATGAGTAGATCAATGCACTCGTCTAGACGCACCTCTTCAATTACCCATGGGCTGTCACTTGTAGGCGACGCGCCGCGCCTCGCCTCGACCGCTCACGCACGCACGTCAGCCGTCTGCGGGGCGCCGCCGCGGCCGCCGCGGCGCTCAAGGAATGTTGCACGATAGCGGGCCGAAAAAGGGTTTAATGTATGCCTATAGCGACGGCCCCGCCCCACCCGCCCCGCCGCGGCCAGACAGTCTAGTCGCGGGCGTGCTCAGCGCGTGATGCGGCGGGGCGCGGCGGGGCGCGGCGGGCCGCCGCCACGTAGCCAGGTTACGTCACGGCCATCGGCCGCGCCGGGCATAACCCGGAAACGCCCACGCGAGAAAGCCAGGGCGGCGGCGCGGCGGCCGCCGTCTGTCCTTCCCCGCGCGCCCCGCCGCGCGCCTGCCTTCGTCCTTCCTTTCCTTCTCTCTTTCTCGTCCCGCCGTCTCCTTCCTCTCCTTCCTCTTCTCTCTTGACCCCTTCGCCCGTCTTTCTCTGCTCGCCCTTTCGGTATTTCTCTCCCTCCCTTACTGATCGAACAAACCCGTCGGTCGCGTCGTCTGCTGGCCAGTCCAGATCGGCCCGGCGCCGCCCAGCGCGTGGCTCGGCGCCTGCAACAAGAAGCACGACGTCGCTCCCGCAAGCCTGACGATGATAAAATAGCAGTGTGTCCTCGGCGGGCCGGGCCGCCACTCTGACGCGCCGCGACGTGTACTCCACGATTGGGCGTCTGCTGTGGCATCCCACGTACAGCCAGCAATATCGCGACATTCCGCGAACTTTCCCATTTTATTCCCGCCTGGACGCTTCTCCGCCTCCTCTTCTGCACACACACACACACACGCACACAAATACACACACCTGTACTCGGACAAACTAGAAGAGCAAAGTCTGCCTGCCGCTCCGTCTAGACGCGCTACGCCGCGAGACGGATTACCGAGAAAGACGCGCCGCACACTGGCGCCGCGACGCCCCGCCCCGCCCCGCCCGCAGGTGCGCCGCGACGCGCGGCTCTGCAAGGCCGCCGCCGCCGCGACGCCCCACACCGCTGCGTCGTTAAGCCAAACTTGGGGTTTTTCGCCACTCCACTCCACGACGTGGAAAAGCCCCGCGCGCTCTCGTATAGTTATGCTGGCCCGCGTGGCAACTCTGCGTGCGGGTTGCCTGGCGGCACGGAGCCCGCAGGGCCAGGGGAGTGCAGCAATGCACGCGGTACTCTAATAACACTGGTGCACGATTGTAGGTCACGGAAACTTCTATATACAGCCAGCCAACAACATATTTTTTTTTTGTTTCTCAGTTTTTTGAGATTTGCTTGACTGCGTACGGCAGAGAAGTTAGCTTCCGCGGCGGTTAACCGGTGCTGTGGACTTTGGATTGGACTTCAGCATAGAGGTGGGGCGGGGCGGGCGGGGTGGGGTGGGGTTCACCCGTGTGTGAGTCACAGGGGCACTTCGCGCGTGGATAAAGGCAGGGCGGGGCGGGACGGGACGGGTCACCACCGCATAGGGTAGGCGGATGCCGAGGCACGCCCCCGCCCCGCCCCGCCCCACCCCGCCACGCCCCGCCTCTCCGCGTCCACACCGCTGGCACGTGCTCATCCACGGCACGGCCCCGCGGAAGGGAAGGTGTCGCCTTACGCGAAGGTGAGCTCGGCTCGGCAGGCACATGGTCTCTCTCACTCCCCGTCTCCCCTTTTCACTCCGTCTCCGTCTCCTCTCCCTCCTCTCTCTTTCTCTCCCTCTCTCTCGCACGCGCGCGCGCCCGCCCGCGCCACACGAGGCAGCGGGCCATTAAGTCGATTCTTTTTCCTCTTGAGACTGATGTGTCGCCGCTACGAGGCGAGGCTCCACAAAATCACCTGGCGCACCAATTAATCAGGAGGCAGGCAAACCCGTTCACACAAACACACGTGGGCAACAGATAATAAATCAGCCGGCGCTGCGCCCCGCTCCACAAGCTGTGTTGGCTTCAAGTTTTAAGTTCGGACATGCCTTTTCTTTGGCCAACGTGTAATACATCACTGGCTTGCTGGCCGCCCTGCCTGCCTGCCTGCCTGCCCTGCGTACAATCGGGTCGTCCCGGCGTGGATGCGTCCCCCCGTGTCACCTGCCCTGACCGAGCTGGCCTAGCATCGAGCATGACCGCGGGTCAAGCGGAGCGTGGCAGGGCGGGGTGGGGTCACGGGGTCACGCTGTCCGTCCTCAGCCCCCCGGGCCGCGCCGGGCCGCCGTCGCCGAGGTGCGTCATGCTGGTGCCGCCGTCATTTGCCCGACAATTTGCCGCCTCACGACGATGACTGGGCCGTGTGCTGCCTGCTCGCGGCGCACGGCCCGGCCCACCCCGCCCCACCCCGCCCCGCCCCACCCCGCCCCACCCCGCCGTGCCGACGTATTTGCATTTTCGGCGACGCTGTGCCGTCGCTGCTCGCCCTCTCTCATTCTCTCACTCTTTCTCTCTCTCTTTCTCTCTCTGTCTGTCGCGCTCGCTCGCCTCCCGCGGGCATGTCCTGAGAGAGACAGCCGCGGACGGACCAGGTCGGCTGGGACGGGACGGGTCGGGTCAGCCAGCGGTCACCGTGTATGTGTATGGCCGTCTGGCGGGGCCCCGCCGCCCCGCCCGGCCCGGCTCGATTTGGACAAGGCCGGCAAGGTCACCGTGGCGTGCACCGCCATTTGCACGCATCTCTTGGGTCGGGCGGGAGCTCACGCCAGCGGAAGCGGCCCGGCCCGGCTGGGCGGCGGGGCGGGGGCGGCACCGCGAAATACTAGTAATAATGCCACTCGCGGCCGCGGCGCGGTCGGCGCGGTGGGCCTGGCCTGGGCCCCTCTCCCCTCCCCTTCCCTTTCCCTTCCGCCGTTCAAACTAGACGAGAGAGGAGGAGAGCTAGGCACAGTAGATGGATAAGGCCTTGGCTCCACATACACAGGCGCGGCGCGGCGGGCTGCAGCGCTACGCCCCGTCCCGCCAGCCAGTGCTACTTCTTGGCGGCCTCGCGGACAGCGCGTTGCCCTGGCTGGCCCGGGCGCAGCGCAGGGAGGTGCGGCGACCGCTGCGGCTGCGGCGTGACCGTCTAGAGAGTCGTGACTCAATCGGTCGGCCCCGCTCCGACCCGCCCTGCCTCGGCCCGGCCGCAGCCCAGCTGTTTTAGGACTTTTTCTCTGGCGGTTCTCGTCCGCTCTCCTCCGCCCCTCGCCTCGCCTATCCTCCTGGCGGCGGCGCCCTCGCCCTCCTCGCGCTATGCCCGCTGCGCCTCGCCACGCCGCGCTCCGCCGCACCACGCCACGCCACGCCGCGGCGCGCCCGGCCCCACCACGAGGCGAGCAGCTCGGCCTCGAGACGGATCTAGGCCAGGCTAGTCCAGCCGCCCCGCCCCGTCGCGTCCCGCCAGCCTGCCTGCCTGCCTGCCTGCCTGCCTTTCCCCTCGGGTCAGCGTGCAGCCATAGCGCAACCGAATCTGAGTGTACAGCTGAGCCACCTCGGCCCGTCCCGCCGCGCCGGCCGCACCCATAGCCCATGTGGCCGGGCCCGCGTCACTCCCCATGGCACCATGGCACCCGGGCGCGACGCGCGCGCGCTCCCATGACGGCGTCCTCGCCACTGTCAGCCGGTGCCGCTCGGCCTCCATGACATACGCCCCCCCCCCCCTCCCCGGCGTCCCCATAGCCAGCCGTCGCGGCGCGCAGCGAGACCCGGCCTTTGTTCGTTGTCTAGCCAGGCCTTCCTGTCTGCAGGCCTGCTTAGGGAAAGCGCGCAGACGCGTCTAGCCGAGGCTAGGCGAGGCGAGCAGAGGCGAGGGGCGGGGCGGGGACGGGACAGGCTGTCTGGCGGCGGCTGGAAGGGGGCCGTCATGTCGGAGCCTAGCGGCCGGGGCCGAGGCGCAGCCAGAGCAGGCGGCGGGGCGGGGCGGGCGCGGGGCCGGGTACAATTTACGAGTGTTGGGCTCGCCTCTCTCCCCGCGCCCTGCCCTGCGCCGCCGTGCAGGTCGGATTGGATCTGCCGGCCGCGGCGCAGCGGGGCACACAGTCGCGCCGCGCCCCGCCACGTCAAGTCCCGTACGAATGGCGCGGCACGTCGCGGAGCGAAGGTGTGGAATAGTGGTGCGGGGCTCTAGCTAGCGTGTCCGTGAGAGAAAGGTCCTCTAGCCGCGGCCACTGTCGCCCTGCTGCTACCTGCCCGGCCCGGCCCGGGCCGTCCGGACGCGCCGCGGCCGCGCTGTGCTGTCCTCATCAGATAGCGAGGCGAGGCGAAAAAGCGTGCCTCGGAGCTGCCGGTAATTTGCAGAGGACATTTTGCCATCGTAAAGCTGTCTGGGTGCGGCGCGCTGTGACGTCCCGTCTCGTCCCGGCCGTGTCGTGCCATGCGGGGTCATTGCGGACGCGGACGGGACGGGACGCCAGGGCCCCTGCCCGCGCCCTGCCCTGGTGCGAGCTGGGACAGCATCACGACCGGGTTGCCTACTGCCGGGAGTGGCGGGGCCGTGCCGGACGGCGCCGTGCCCCAGCGCGTCGCAGCGCGGGGTCAAAGCCCCCATGCCGCATACGTACCGGCGTGGCCTAGTATGGCCTATGGCTCGCCTATGGGAGCGATGTGCGGTGCGGGCGGGACGTGGAGGGGCGGGGCGGGCGAGGCGGAGAGGGGCGTAGCAGAGCTAAGGCTAGCTGGAGGCCGTTGACTGCCCCGCCCCGCCCCGCCAGTCTAGCAGCTAGCAGCGGGTGTGCCAGCCTGTCGAGGCAAAGCCGGGGCCGGGGCCGGGGCCTACGCATGAGGGGCCCGATGGGGCCTGCTGCGT
Source organism: Frankliniella intonsa (assembly GCA_033675135.1). Lineage (NCBI taxonomy): Eukaryota > Metazoa > Arthropoda > Insecta > Thysanoptera > Thripidae > Frankliniella > Frankliniella intonsa. The sequence continues at coordinate 7,878,015 of CM066249.1, read as the reverse complement.
TTTATTTTCTCTCTCTCATGCGCTCCATCTCTTTGTCGCTCTCTCTTTCTCTGTCTCTGCGTCTGGTGGCACAGACATAAGATCGCTCACCCGCTCTTTCTGTCTCTCGCACTCTGTCCCATTCTCTCGCCGATACGCTGATGGCGCGGGTTCGAGTCCCCAGTCAGCCAGCGCGTTGCGCTGTAGGCTGCGCGGCAGTGCTCCCTCCGCCCCGGCCCGGCCCGGCGGGGCCACTCCGCCGCTATTGTCTACCCTAGACTAATTACGGTGGAGTGCCGCGCCGGCCCAGCCCGGCCCGGCCCGGCCACTGAGCTGCACTGCGCCGCGTCGCGCTCAGCGCGCTCTGGTGGCGCGCACCGGAAGCGCGAAGTACGGAGTACGGGCCTGGCGTGCAATTATGCCATACAAAATAGGGAAAGGGAGAGCTGCGGCGGGGCGGCGCTCAGCAGAGGATGGGGCCCCTGGCCCGGCCCGGCCCCGCCCGGCCATGCCCCACCGCACCCCGTGCTCCGCCTAGGCCTGACCGCGCTCGGAGAAAATGTGTACGCGGCGCCCCGCCCCGCCCCGCTGCCCCACGCCGCGCCGCGAGGAGCGCCGCTCACAGATGGCTTTTTATTTAGCGGGCCCGAGTCGTGACTATCGCCATGTTTTTGGCACGTCTGGGTCGCGGCGGGGCGGGGCGTGGCGGGGCGGGGCGGGGCCGCGCCGTCGTCTGGGCGACCTCGCGGCTCGTCTCGCGTCTCGCCCGCCGCCGCGGCCGCGGCCCCGGCCCCGCTGGCCTAGCGTCTAGCGTAGTCTAGATCCCACTTACCACATGTGGCTGAATGCGCAGCGCGTCGCGCCCTGCCCCGCCCCGCACGCCCCCTTCCTCCGCTCGCGCACAGCCGACCCAACTCATCTGCATTCCTTGCCACCACCGACATAATTGGCGCCTCCACGCCGGGCGCGTCGACCCGGGCCGCCCCGCCCCGCCCCGTCGCCTTCTGTTATTGCACAGTGCAGCCCGGGCCGGGCCGCGGTCGGCGCGGCGTCGAGTTGCGTACTCCAGGACGCCTAGCCCCGTCTGGGTCTGACCCCCGCCGCGGCGGGGAGGGGCGTTCCTCCAGCTCAGCCATCAGCGAAATCGGCTGCGGAGCGGTCTGCCAAAGCAGCGTCCACAGCAGGGCGGGGCGGGGCCTGGTGCTGACGCGGTGGTGGGCGGCGGTGGTCAGGGTGACGGCTGGTCTGAAGGGGGTTGCGGCCGCCCTGCGGTTGCCCCCTTCCCCCTTTCCCCCCGACACACCCCTTCAGTTTCAGGGGGCGCCGCGCCTAGGACACGGTCAGGGTTCGTGGCCTTCGCCTCGTCTCGCCTAGCCCCGCCCTGGTCTGTGTACACACGGGTCGGCCAACATAGACGCCTAACGTCGAGCCGACAGGGCGGGGCGGGGCGGCCGTGAGCTCGCTCTTGGAATCTAATGTTAGCCGAGTAGTAACTCACCCCGCCCCGCCCCGCCCGTCCCGCCAGTTTCACCGCGCAATGCTCGCCAGAGCCGACCCGCCGCCTCTAATGTGAAATTGCCCTCCGGTCGCTGCCACCCGTGGCTAATCCGGCCAGTGTGCGCCACGATTTTTCTCTAGCTTCCGTTTCCGGCCTCGCGTACGTCGGCCGTGGCTGGCTAGCGCAGCAGCGCCGCGCCGCGCCCCGCCCGCGGCTCCGCGCGCACTTCCGGGGGGCAACTGCCACGCTCTGGCAGCGCTGTCGTCACACCGCCATGCAGCACTCGTTCGTCCACGTGTGCAGTCTGCTGTGCTGTATACTTTCTCTAATCTTTTGTGTGTCTTTCTGTCTGCAGGTAAGTTGCATCCTCCGTCCGTGGACGACGTTGTCCGTCTGCCATCCTGTTGATAAGTACATGCAATATTTTCGACGAAGCGGTTGTTCGCGTTGCGACGCGGTGTACACCTGCGCCCTACCCGTCAGCAGGCCGTCAGCAGGTCGTCAGCAGGCCACAGTGGAGCGGAGCGGGGCGGGGCGGGGCGGCAGCCAGTCAGCTGGGCCTGTGCTGCGACTGTCAGATAAGGCCGTGCCAGGCTCGGCACGTCGCACCGCCGCCGTCTCCGTCTCCGCTGCTGCTGCCTCTCCTGCTGCCACCCCTGCTGTTCCGTTCCGGAGGGTGGCGTCCCGACGGCGGCGGCGGCGTCTCGGAGGTCCGCCCCCCAACCGGCGCCGCCCCCGCGCCGGGCTGCCGCTGACGCAGCACGGGACGCGGCGGGAGGGGCGGGCGCGGCGCTGAAATGGAAGGAAAAGCCTCTGGTCCACCCCCGCGGGCCCTGCCTGCGACCTGTAACGAACGCCGTCCTCCACTCCCCCCTTTCCATCCCCCAATCAGTTTTTCTGCGACCGAAGCACGTCCACTGGTCCGGTCGCGGTCCGGTCACGGCCCCTCTGATTGCCACACTCCCGCCCCAGCCCTGCCCCCTCACACCACGGTCTCGTATAGCTACACCGTTCGGCCGCGCGCGCGGAGGGCCCTCGCCGTGGCACGCTGCGCTCTTTCCATTCGATGCGGGTAGTGATTCTGGGGAAAGAAGCCTACATACGGTAGAAAAAAAATTGTGTTTCTTTTTTCTCCTTTTTCCTGTTTGCCGCCGACGGCTTGGCGGGTGGCGCGGAGCAGTGCGGTGCGGAGCGAGGGGTGTGTAGGAGAGAGCGGGGAGCCGGTGCTGGCTCTGACAGACAAGTCTGCTCGCGATGGGGTGGTAAGGGGTTGGCTGGAGAGGACATTGGAGCGGGGCGGGTCTCGCACTGTACCACACGAGGGAGGGCCTGCCCCTCCATCCCTCCCCCTCCCTCCCCCATCCCTCTCTCTCACACATACAATCTATCTTGCTCGCACGCACAGTGCGGTCCGGGCCAGGGTGGAGCCGGGACGCCGGGAGGGAGCTCAAGGCGATACTCATTACGCGATCCAATTACGCGCGGTGGCGGGGCGTGGCGGGGCGGGGCGGGGCGGTGCGCAGGTCGGGGTGGTTCTCGCCGGGAAGGGTAGGGCGGCTGGAAAGGCCCTGCCCCGCCGCGCTGGCGCCGAGTGGCGTCTGCTCGCGTCTCGCAGCGCGGCGCCGCGCGCGCCACCAAGGGAGGAAGGAGGGGGGTGGGGGGTGCTCTTAAATTTAAATTGGATTTTCATTAGCGGTATCTGGGGCCGTGTCATTGAAGGTCTCGCCGCCGCCACCGCCGCCGCGCTGCGGGCGCGCAGGGTGGGCCCCCGGCGGCGCGGCGGTTGTGTCGTCTGCTAACGAGCGCAGCCGGTGCCCGGCCCGCCCCCAGCCGGCCGCCCGCCCCCCGGCCGCCCCCAGCACGCCGCCGGCCCGGCCCGCCAACACGTCATTACTACTGGACAGGACGGGACGCGACGCGACGCCCCGAGGGCGCGGCGGCCTGACCAAGGGCGTCGAGGTCGTCATGCAAAAGGACTGCAAGGACATTTGCTAAAGGACGCCCGCCGCCGCCGCCGTCTGGACGACCCGGGCACGGCACGGCCAGTCTCGCGCTCGTTACTTGATGATGTCCGTCGTGTGCAGGGGCGGGGCGGGGCGGGGCGGGGCGGGTGGGCTCGGGACGCCTTTACTTTTCGCGCAGCGACCCCAGTCTGCAGCGCTGCGCTGCGCCCGCCTGCACCGCCTTTGAAAGGGACCGCCTCGGGGGAGGAGAGTGGGAGGGAAGGGACCTGCCCCTCCCCCTCCCCTCCGCCGCCGCCGCCCGACAGGACAGCCTCGCTTTGGTTTATACGATTCCCCGGACCAGTTTGCGTGGCGCGACGTCTGGGCCCCGGCCCCGGCCCGGCCCGACCCGGCCCGACGGCGGACCGGTACAGGCGGGATGGGGTCTTGAAATGTAATTGATTTTATTGCTTGCAGGCAGCAGCAGGGCAGCCGGGCTGGGGAAGGGGGAGAGGCACTCTGTTCGCGCCGCTGTCCAGCCGCGCGCCTCTCGCGGGGCGGGGCGGGGCGGGGCGGGGCGGGCGAGGGGTGGAGTGTCACCTTGAAACGCCCCGCCGCCGACGCCGCGCCGCCGGGCCGGGCTGGGCTAGCAGACAAGCGGGGTGGGGTGGGCGGCTTCACCCACCCTTTCCGTGTGCCGCCCCCCTCTTGCCTCCCCTCTCGACCCCGCCACCGCGCCGGCCGCCGCGCCGCCTATTCTCCCCAAACCATGCCCTATCCAATTTCTACTCGCGCTCTCCCCCTCCCCTCCCCTCTCCCCTGATCCCTCCCTCCCCTCTTTCAACCCTCTTTCTGGTCCGTCTGGTGCGACGCCGGGGACGGGGCCGTACCCAAATGAGAGCGGGGGTTAATGACAAACGGATCGCGACCAGCCTCGCTCCCCCACGCCCCACCCCGCCCTGGCCTCGGGCCGCGTCTCTATGCAAACCGTTTTGTGCTTAAAACTACACGAGGGGTCCAAGTTGGAGTGCCTTTGCTCGCCTCGCAACGCACCACCCCGCCGCCGCGGCTTGCCCCGCCCAGTCCCTCGCCTCTTAAGCATTTTGCCAGACATTCCCTTCCCTTTTGCCTCCCCGCATCCCGTCCCGTAGTACGTCTCGAGAGCAGGGGGTAGTGTCGAGTGGTCTGTCTTTCAAACTTCCCCGCCGGCGGCGCGTGGGCCGGCGGGGCGGGGCTGGGCGGGGTGTGGCGGGGTGGGGTGGGGCTAGTCGGCGATGGCAGCCGCGCCGCGGCGCCCCCGCCCCGCTCTGTTTGCGTCGACTTTGTTTTGCGTTGGATGTAGCGGCAGCGGCGCGGCGCGGCGGGCCGCGAGGACGCGGGGCGGAGCATCAATGTTTGATATGAGTGTGTCGGGGCTACAGACTAGACTAGCAGACAAGAACGCGTGCACACACACACACAGACACGTAGTCACTCACTCAAAGAGATTCGCACCCCTCTCCCCTCCCCTCCAGTCTGCCGCCGGCTCCGCCCCGCCACGCCCTTGGGGGTCCCCGTGCCGTGCCTATCCGCGCAGCCCTACAGGGGTGTCTCCCTCGCCGTCTGCCCTCAACGCCCTTCAGACAGGCGCCCCTCTCCCTCCCGTGCCTCCCCTGCCCCGGCCCGGCCCGGCCCGCCCGCGCGGACCGTACTGTACCGTGGTGGGTCCCCACCCTCCTCTGCCCCGCCGCGCACGCTCTCCAGCTGTGCGATGCGTCTTTCTCTCGCTCGCTCTCTCTGTCTCTCTCCATCCCTCTATCTATCACTATCTCTCTCTCATTCTCATGTAGCGCGTCGTAGCAGAGTTGCAGTCAAACTACTGGAGCGTTCAGATATTGTCGGGTGGGGTGGGGAGCCCAGCCCAGTACAGTATGCATGCGACGCTCTGCCGCGCTTGGCCGCGCTCGTGGCCGCGAAGCGATTTCTCATATTTTTAGCCAACATTTCCGTGTTTGGCGCAGTGTGGCGGTGGCGCCATCTAGTGGCGCCTGCCCGCCGCCCATGGATGGAGCAAAAGGGCCCGAAGGACGCGCACGCGAGGGCGAGGGGGGGGGGGCACATCCCCGCCCGTGCCGCGCTGCGCTGCGCTACCCGGCGCGGCGGCGCGACCCGCTCAGCCACGCCCAGCCCGACGGCGGCGACCTTGCCCTCGTCCCGTCCCGTCGTCGCGTATTCGCGCTGTAGGCAGACGGGACCACGCCACGCCGCAGGACAGGAGCGGCAGCACCGCATTCACTCGTGTCTGCGGGTTGCCTACTGTCACGGGGCTGCCGTCACACGCCCGCTCCCCGCCGAGCCGCGCCCAGCCGAGCCGCGAGAGCCCCGCTGCCGCTGCCGCCGCCGTCGCGGGGAGTGCCATGGCGCTGCCATGTGTTGATGGGGTGAAGGAAAGTTTGGCCTCGCCCTCGCCGTCGCCGCGCCTCGCCTCAGACGGCAGTAGCCTGTTATCTTACTTTGTCGTGTCGCGCATGCCGCCAGACGACGGTCGGATGATTCGGCCTGTCGTGTCCGGCCCGCCTGTGATGTGACGTCCTTCGCGGGTATGAGTAAAGCGGCACGCCGGCCGGCCGGCGAGACGTCGCGATACGCTCGACAAATATAGGTGTAGTGACGGGGCGGGCCGGTCAGGTGTGTGATGTGACTCACGGCTCGGCTCAGCTCGGCTCGGCCCCACGGCTCTGGGAGATTTTCTCTCAGAGTACATACCCTCCTGGTCTCCTGCTGTGGGCGCAATAAAGCGACGACGACGCAGCGGTGGGGAGGGGAGGGGAGGGGGCGATGCACCGCATCGAGTGCGGCGGGACGGTGTGTCTGGCGGCGGGGCGGGGCCGGGCAGGGCCGGGCCGCTGGGCAGGGCCGGACTGGGGACGCCGCCGCCGCCGCCGCCGGACCGTCGGCATAGAGCTGGACGAGACGAAAAGAAAACCAAAAAGGGAAATAAGAGCGAGACACGAACCTGTATCTGATGGCGGTGTGGTGTGGCTTGGTGCGAGCGAGGCCCGGGTCCGGGCCGGCGTGTTGGCGAGGCGGGCCGGGACAGGCTGGGCGCGACGTCGTTTTTCCAGAGCGCAAATAAAAACAGGAGTGTATAAAAAGAGACTGGTAGCAAAAATAAGTAAGGAAGAAAACTCCGGTGCGAACAGCAGACGTCTGCAGCAGTGCGCGCCGTGCCGTGCCGGCGCGGCGACGGCGGCAGCGTCGAGTTCAAGGGACAGAAATCTTCTTTCCGCCATATTTATCGTCTTCTCTCCGCGCCGCCGTGCCGTGCCGCGCCCTGTGAACGCCTGGCCTGCAGGTGGAAGTACAAAATGTGTAAGCTGCATACAGCTCCGCCTCAGCCCGCCCGCCCCGGGGGGTTGTGACCTCACAAAGTTCGCGCAGCTTTGGCGCGTCTGCTCTGCGCTCACATTGTTATTTCGCCGGCGTTCTCGGGGCGGCGGCGGCCTCCTTGTTTTCACTGTACAGTGTTCGAAATCTTGGGGGAACCCCTCGCCCTGCCCGTCTACCGGTTAACCTATTCACTCTGTGCACGGCGGGGGCGCAGCGGGGGAAGACAGGGGGTGGAGTGGCTTTTATAGGCACCCGCTTCGACGCTTGGTAGGATGCGGGCGGATGGGGTAGCAGGGGAGGAGAGTCGCGTCGACTGATTCACGTTCAAGCCCCCTGTACTTTACTTTTTCTCCTCAAGTTTTGTGAGCAAGAATCACTTTTCCGTCGTTCTGTCGCCCGGGCCTTCCCGACCCGCCGCCACCCACCTTAGCCATTTCACTTGCGGGGCGGGGGTGGGGGGAGGGGCGTCGTCTGCAGGGGGTGGTGAGGAAAAGGGGAGCTGCGTGACCCTGAGTCTGGTCTGGTCCTCTAGGCTCTGTGGGCGCTGCCGGCCGGCCGGCCGGCCGGGCCCCTGCCTGGCCAGCCCAGCAGAACCCGTCCCATCCCGCGACTGACAGGCTGAGGGGCAGGGCTACGGCTGACTATAGCAGGTCCTGCCGGCCGCGCCGGGCGATAGATACATACTGTGTGTGGGAGAATGCGGTCACACAGTGCTCGGCTCGGCCCGGCCCGGCCCGGCCCAGCCCCGCCTGGCGCGTCGGCAATCGATGGCCTGCATGCACCGCGTGCATCGGCCTGAGCGTGCCGCCTGCACTCTTCCGTGTCGGCATGGGGCGGGGCGGGGCGGGGCGAGTGTGACGGAAGCCATTCTTACCATTCGGGGCGGGGCGGCGCGGGGCGGGGTGGGCGCACCCGGACGTACTGTACTGCACGGCGGCGGCGGCGACAGGGCTCGCGGGGAAGGGTGGGCGGCGGTGGCACCGCAGCCCAGCCAGCCCAGCCCAGCCCAGCCGGGCCCTAAGGGCCGCCCCTCCCCGCCCCGCCTCACCCCGCTGCAGGGCTAGCCGGGATCGATGTGAGGGCGCGGGGGGAGGAGGGGTACGTCTGGCCTCCCCGTGGGGCGGGGCGGGGCGGGCGAGGGGTGCGGGGCGCAGCGATAGTGAAAGTACACTGCTCCATGGTTTATGGCGGCGCAGCATCAGCTGCACCGGAAGGGGCCGGGGCGCCGTGGCTGACCAAGTAGCCCGGCCCGTGACGGGACGGGGCGGGGCCGTAGTGTTGCCACCAGGTTCAGGGAAAAGCGTTGGAAAGTAGGCAACTTCCGCATGGTGCGCAGCGCAGGCGCAGGGGATAAAACCCTCCCGGCTAACACGTCAACGCCCCTGGATTTTAGATCCTCCCCCGATGTGGGGAGTTCGCTTGGCCCTACTAGACTTGTATCTCCCACCCCCTGGGCCGTGTCCGTGTTATTTTTGCTCCCCCTAAACTGCTGCTTTTGAACTCAGCCAGCCCCAGACTATCGTATTGAAAGTTTGCCATCGCGCTAGTTTTTCCTCCCTTCCCTCCCCTGTCTAGCCGCTTGGCTGTTGCCGCTGGGGCGTGGCGCGGCGCGGCGCGTTATAGACATGCTGCCGGCGCGGCGCCGGCGACAAAGTTTCGCGCCGTCCTGGTCGCCCTCTGACGCCATGGAGCGTATGGTTCCGATTGGCGTGGCCCAGTTCTGGCCCGCCTCGCCCCGCGCCCTTCACCCAAAGTGTCGGGCGGTGCGAGGAGTGTGGGGGGGGGGGGGGGGGACGCGGATGGGGCGGTGAGGGGCGGAACGGGGCGGACTGCAGGGGAGACATACCCCCTGCGAGGGGACGCGCCGAGGCCGTGGACGCACGGGGTAGAGCCGCGACTCCGACCTCCCGGCTGGCAAGACGGGGAACCAGATTTAGTTCAGAATGGACCCCGACGACGCCGCTAACCTGCAGAAACCCAACATGACTTTAGTAGCCCAAAAGTCCAAAAGACTACTTGACTCAACGTCGATGATGACTTTTTTTTAGCGGCGGTCAGCTGTCGCGGGCGCTCCGCCGCGCGTGTTGTTGCCAGCAGCCTGCACTTTGGCACCGCCGCGCCGCCCGGCCCGGCCGTGTGTACAAAGGTGCCGTTCATATTTGATTTTTTTTGTCTAATCTTTGTTCTGGCTGTTAAACTTGGAGGTGGCTGTGCGTCTTGTCTCGGCCCATCCGGTGGCGCGGGCGCGGCAGACAGGGCGGCTGCCGACTGACCTTGCGAATGTGTCTCACACAAAGCCGCGCCCCACCTGTGAAACCAGGAAAACACAAAGTCAGTGCCTGGCGCGCGCTCTCGTTTGGCATGGCTGACTATTAGGCTTTACTTCATGCATTTCCTTTAAAGACTCATGCGTGGCGTGCAGGATTGTTGTTGAATCGCTCTTTGCACTGAAAAGATGTCACCTATATAGCTTCGTTCTCGCAGTCTAATGAACTGATTCGCCGCGTCCTCAAGCTGTTTTGCACCGTGGACCGATAAAACCGAAAGGGCCACGCCTCGCCTCGCCCCGCCCCGCCCGTGTGTCCAAAGGTGGTGGAGGTGTCCACTCCACACCGCCTGGCCTGGCCTCGCCGTTCGTGAACCGCCGCCCCTTCTCGTCATGAGCCTCCCTCTCCTCTCCTCCCCTCACCTCACCTCCCCGCCCCAGTCCCTCCTGAACTTGTGTCCTGAGTCTCCTTGATAACAATGGCGTCCTCATGGCTTTGTCCATTGTGCTTCGTCTCTGCCGCCGCCGCCGCCGCTGCGTAACAGTGCATCGCTGCTGTGGCAATGTCTCTCTCTCTCCCTCTCTCTCCCTCTCTCTTTCTCTCTCTCTTACTCACACACACACATTTTCCTTTGCCTTGTTTCTCCTTGTCTCTTCCTCCCCTGTGCTCCTCTCCGTTCATTACTTTTTTTTTGCCTCCCTCTCTCTGCCTCGTATTTCACAATGAGGGCCTATTTTTCCCCGGTCTGGTGTGTAGAAGTGTGGATTCTGCGTATACGCTGGCTCTCCTCTCGCTCCCCTCCGCTCCGCTCCTTTTTCTGACCGCATTATTGTAATGTGTCTGGCGCGGAGGGCGCGGGGTGGCGCGGTGGTGTCAGTCTGTTATGTCGCGGATTGGCCGGGACGTCGTTAAGTGATCGAATGAATGGCGGGCGTGGCCGGGACCGGGCCGGAGCGCTCCGGACCGGAGGACACAGGAACCCGTCCTCTTTTACGACTTTGGGCGGCGCGGCGCGGCGCGGCGGGGAGGTCGCTGTGTATAGTGTCGGCCGGGCCGGGCCGGGGTCTTATCTCCCGCAGGGTGCATCGCTCGGCTCGGACTCCACCGTGACGGGACGGGACGCGACGGGACGCTCTTGTACCCGATTTACTATCCGCTCGGCTCGGACAGGCCAGGCCTGCTGGGTCCACTGGCCTCCCCGCTCCGCCCCGTACCGCCGGCTGAGCTGAGCTGGTCTGGTCTGGCCGCCTGCCCTCCCCCCACCCCACCCCCCTTCCCCCTCGGCCTGCTCCCAGCCAGACACCTTGGCGGGGCCCAGCCCACATGGGGCCGTACGTGTGGAGAGAGGAGATACGATAGACCCGCCCCTCCGCGCCGCGCCGGCCCGGGGCGTGGCGGGGCGGGGCGGGGCGGCCGCGCCTACCTGACGCACTGCTCCGCTCCGACACCCCTTCCCTCCCCTCGCACGGCCCGCCGCCGCCGGCAGACGAGACGGCTGTGAGTGTGTGTGAGAGCCACTTATGGCTGCTGCTGCTGTTGCTGCAGGGCTCAGGCCTGGAGCCTGGAGGGACCGCTGAGGTCTGCTCCGCCGACCGCCGCGCCGGTTCACCTGCGGTGCGGCTGCGCCTCCAGACGCTGGCTGGCGCGGGCGTGGCGGCCCCCCGGGCGGGTGACGGGTCGTGATGCCGCGCATCACGACTGCGACACGCGCAAAAGCCCCCCGCCCCCGCCAATCTTGTCGCGCGTCGTGCCTCTGCTGTACGCGTCGGGTCGGGCGGCTCATGTAGAAGAGCCTTGCCTTATCGTCGGCCTGGTGATCAGGATGGGTATGGTTGGGTGGGTAGGCCCCAGCCGCGGCCCCGCGCCGCCCCGCCCCGCCCGCCCCGCGCGCCGCGCCGCCGTACCCTACCCCGCCTTGCTCACACGGTCACTGCCTGATACGCGTCCATGACCCGCGGCCGCCCAGACCCGGCCCGGCCCGGGCGGCGGAGCACACAGGGCGGAGTGGCGCGATGTGGTCTGGTGTCTGGTCAGCGAACTGCAGAGTTTTTTGTCGCTGCCGTCGGTGTTGAACCTGGTGCCTGTGTGTGTGGGGGAGGGGGTGCTGTTGTGCTGTTCCACATTTTCTACGCGACACAACAGGGGATGTTGTTTGTTGTTGTTTTTTTTTTCGGGTTGGAAAAGTGTGTACGTGTCGGTGTCTCTCGAGGGAGACGCTGCGCTGCAGCCCAGGCCGGGGACGTAAATGGTGCGGCAGGGGTGGGGCGGGGCGGGGTGGGGCGGGCGCGGCGAAAGCGTGGGGGAGGGTGGCGTCGCGGAGGCGTCGCGGAGGCTTTCCGTCAGGGAAGGAGGAAGGGATGATCCGCACACGCTCCAGTAGTCAGGGCGTGGAGTGGCGCGGTGTGGCGCACGCCTGGCCTCCCTCCCTCCCTCCCTGCGGCGTGATGCAGCCAGTGCACCCCGCAGGGCGCGGCGGGGCGCGCGGAGCCTAGGGGGGCCGGGCCGGGGCAGACACGCTGACGTCAGCGCCGCCCCCACCCTGCGGGGCGGGCCGGGCGGCGGGCTGTACCGGGCCGTCTGCCATGCGGTGCTGCTGCGCCCCGACACGCCCCGCCCCGCCCCCGCAACACTTCCCCTCCACTCCCCTCCCCGCCCGCCACCCCGCGCCACACGTGCGTTTGCAGATTGCGTAACCGCGGAGCCGCCGTCGCGCCGGTGTCTCGTCGCACGTCTCGCCGCCGCCGGCCGGTGCGAGGCGCGGCGGGGCGGGGCGGGGCGGGGCGGGACGTGTATCGCCTGGACTCGGCGGGTCGGGCCGGGACGGCCGCGGCCGGTGACAGCTCGTCGGACCGGGCCGGGCGGGGGACGCGGCCGCGCCGCCTGCTTGGGGGGCGGGGGCAGTCACCCGGCGCGACGCGGCGCGGCGCAGGGCAGGGTGCGCCGGCCGCGAGCCGGATGCACGTACAAGTTTTACTTGGACCGGCGGGCGCGTCGCTCGGCCCCAGCCCCGGCCCGGCCCCGAAACGGTCCCAACAGACGTCACACCAAACAGAGGCGGTGCGCGGCGGGGTGGGGATAGGTTGGGTGGTGGTGGTGACGATGAGGGCAGCGAACCACTATCACTATCAACTCCAATGTGTACCGTCCACTTTAAAAAGCAGTGTAGGCGGCGGGGCGGGTGCGGCAAGCGCGGCGGTTGCACCATGCCGACGGCCGGCCGGCCCCCGTCTCGTCTGCGGGGATGCAGTGGCGTGTGAAGTCTTTCTTTGACGGACACAAAATAACTCTGTACACTTAGCTGGTGCGCTGGCGCGATGTCTGGGCCGCGCCGCACCGCGCAGCCCCGCGCCGGCCCGTCTGTACTGTACTGTCTCAGTCGTTATCGGCGGGCCGGGCTGTGTGGCGTGGCGCGGCGTGGCGCGGCGCGCTGCTGCAGCTTGCGGCTGTCTCACTCACGCCCTAGGCCTTTCTCTCCGCTGCACTCGCCTCTCCTCCGTTCTAGTGCCGAAGGGGCTAACGGCGAGACGGTCGCGGAGAGGCCTTTTCCTCCGTCGGCTGGGCTTAAGGCCCTCGAGCCATGCAGGCCACATGCCAGACCTGCACCTGGCCCTCCCCGCCGCGCCCGCTCCACGCCCCGCTCGCGCCGCGTCCTGCTGGCCTGTGGCCGCCTGCGACCTGGCTGCCCCACCGCGCCCCACAGGCCCACGCCACAGGCGTCAGCGGCAGCCGGGCCTAGAGAGTCGTTGAGTAATGTTATTTGCTTATGAGCCGCCGTCTGTGTAGCGTCTGCAGCTCAGGCGGGCCGGGCGGGGAAGGCGTATTACCACCACAGACACACACGGTTCGAGCCGCGCCTGTACCCGCCCCGCCCCACCCCGCCCTGCCCGGCTGGCTGGCTACGGCGCTGGTTGGGGGGCGGCTGCGGGTCGGCGCGGGGCCGCGCGTCTGAGCCAGGCCGGCGCGGCTGGCGGGGCGGGGGTGGGGACGGGGGCGGGGAGGGTGGGCGGTAGTCAGACAGTCAGTCAGGCCGAGTGGGACCAGACACGTGTGTACTCGGCCCGGCCTGGCTCGGCTCGGCGCAGCCCGGCTCGGCTCGGCCCCGCCGCGTGGCTCGGCTCGGCTCGGCTCGGCGAGCTCCTCACCTCAGCCCGTCGGGTCGGGCCGCCGCCGAGCCGCTCCGCTGCCGGGCCGGGGCGGGCCGCGGCGGGCGCGGCGCGGACCTCCACCACCACCACCGCGTCAGTCTCGCAGCCGCCGCCCGCCGCCTCGCACCACAGACCGTCCCGCTCCGCTCCCGGCCCATCCCGGCCCCGCATATCGAGTCTGTGACGCGCCGCCGAGAACTTTTTTCTGACCGTGGCGCACGGCGCGGCTGCCGCGACCGACGTGGATTTTTGTTGTGCCTGGCGCGGAAGAATTAATGCCAGGGCCCGATACTTTTTATGACGTCTAGACGCGTCGCCGTGACGCTATGTGCCGGGCCAGCGGGCCCATCGGCAGCGTACGCGCCGGGGCCGTGGCCGTCGAGTGCTGCCCCGTGCCCGACGTGCAGTGCGTCGCGGGCCTGGCGGGCATGCGCCGGGTGCGCGTCAAGAAGCTGGTGCACTTTGTCAAGAACCTGAGGCGAGGCGCGTCGGCCACCACCAAGCCCCTGCCCGGCACCGCCGAGGAGCAGGACAAGCCATGGTGGAAAGTGAGTGTCTCGTCTCGTCTCACGGCCTTCCCCGCTGGGGTACATACACCTTGTGGATTTCAGTGTGGATTACAGTGAATGACAAGCTTGTCGGATACCCCCTTAAGAGTGTGATTGTGTTCTGTGTATGACGCGCACGTGCCCGTGACAGGTGTCAAGTTGACACTTGACGTTTGTCGCCGACCGTGTGTTCGGAAAGTGCATCACAATACCTGACTGTGTTGGATACGGGCAGCATCACCACCACCGCCGCCGCTCGCTGAGAGAGAGAAAATTCGCCTTGTGAATGCGCCTCGATTGAAATTCCCGAAATTTCCACTTCCACGACTCGTTGATTTAAAAGCCCGGCTCGGCATTCCGCTGCTGCCGCCGAGGCTGCCTTCGCCCGTCTTCATCATATCCTCGCGTCTGTTGCTTTATTTTTTCTCGTGCGCTGGTAATTCCCCCGGCCGCCGCGCCGCTGCTGACAGTGTAGTCTGGCCGCGCGACGCGACGTGCGCCGGGCAGCGTCCACTGACCAGACGCGGCGCGGCGCGTCCTCCCCGCGTCTCTGAATGGGAGACTGACCGCGGGCCGGGCCGGGCCCGGCAGGGCTCGGCGCGCTGGCGGCGTCAGCTTCGTCGCGAGATGAGACGCTTTTATTTTTATTTTTTTCCCGTATTATTTTCGCTTATTGCGCGTCTCGCCGGAGATGACAGCTCGCCGCTGCGGGTCGCCGCGAGGTCCGGGGACGGGACGGGAGTCGCGGCCCGGCCCGGCCGTATCGCAGCAGTAATCCCGGATGACACACCGTCGGGGCGGCCGGGCCGCACAGCGCCGCACAGCGCAGCGCGGCGCAGCCACAGGATTTATAGCGCCGTGCTTTTCTTTATTTCCGACGCGGAATGTGTGGTGGTGTCCGCGCCCCGCGGGTGCATAAGCCGGCGGGGCGCGGCGGGGCCGCCTGGCCTGTCCTGACCCCGCGGGGCGAGGGTTGGATTGTGGCTCTGCCTTTGTCACCCCGCGCGCGCCAGCCTCTGTGTATGTATATGTGTGATGCAGTGTGGTTCGACGCATTCATTCATGCTTTCACTGCTCATTTCCCGGGCCGTGTGCAAATGTCTGGCGGGGCCTCGTTTGAATAGCACCGTGTTGTCGCCGTGCCGTGCCGCGCCGTGGGTCGGGTCGGCTGACCCCCTCCCCCCCCACCCCCGCCCCCGCCCGGGTCCGTCTGGCCGGCCTTGCCCCGCCCCGCCTTACCGCGGCTCGCTCGCGAGGTTCAACGACTTGACACGACACTGGGATTAAATTTGCGCCGCGAGAAGGTCGCCGCGCCCCGGTGCCGGTTGGACTCGACACTAACGCTGGCGCGGCGGGGCCGTGCGGGGCGGGGCGGGGCGTAACGTGACGTGCGGCGCGAGCATGACGCGCCGGGCCGGGCCGCGCCGCGCACGTTACACATGTGTGACCAGACCGTGCCGCGCCGTGCCCTGCCGCGCCAGCCGCGCCGCCGCTATCACCCAGTCGTCTGCCGAACAGAGATTACGGCTCTGGTCTCCAACTGGTCGCTGGCAAATGCTGAGCGACACGTGAGGGCCGCGGGCGCGGAACCGTAAGGCCGCCCGGCCGGCCCCGCCGCCGGGGGCGGGGAGCGGAGGGGAGGGGCGGGGCGGGCGGGGACCTGTCTGTCCCGGCCCCGCGGCCCGGCACGGCCCGGCGCGGCCCGAGTCCGCGATTAGACCGTGCACGCGATGATCCGCGGTTTCAGGCCTGATTGGCGATAGGGAATGGCGGTTCGGAGCACTTGCAGGGCTTGCACTCCGTGTTTGGACTAGGCGCCCGGGAGGTAGGCAGTCCCGCCGGTGCGCTCTGCGAGCGTGTTGCCCAGCTGCCAGGCGCCGCGTCGGTCCTCCACTCCTGTCTGGTGTTTGTCTGTGGGTGTGTGTCTGTGAGAAAGTAGGATAGAACTTCAGTGTTTCTAGACGTCTATTAGAGATTTTTCGGTGATCTCTGTCCGAACTTCCATAGACTTAAATTTATGTTTATGAAATTCGAGGAGAAATTTCGGCCGCAACGAAGTTTACGAACTTTGACTTAAGGTCTATGCATTTTCCGGAGCCTATATTCCCTTGTGGGCGCGTGCGGGTTATTCCCGCCCTAGTTGCCGACGTACTGTTTCTAAACTCGGCGCCTCTCTGTTTGTTCCAGATGCTGGCCCTGCACTCTGGTATGGAGCGCTTGCGGTTGGAGGCGGGCGTGGGGGCGGGGCGGCCGGAGCGACAGTCGTCGCACGCGCACGCCCAGGCCCACGCTCACGCGCGGAGGGCGGTGGACTGCGCCGTGGATAGGGCCGTCAGGCTGGCGGCCGTCTCCACCGACCTGCAGCTCGACCTGCCGCCCAGCATAGCCCTGCCCGACGGCGAGGAGTACCCGCCCGGCGCCAGCGCGCGCCTGCACATCCGGGACCCTGAGCAGGTGTGTACCCCCGCCGTGCTCCAGTGCAGCGCAGGGCAGGGCGCCGGCCAACGCCCAGGAGTAACTCCGTCTGTTTATTGTGTCCTCACAGGAGAGCGAGATCTACCAGAAGTGTATCAGGCCGCCCCCCAATCGGACGGTGTATGACGGCGAGAGTCCGCCGCCTTACCGGCCGAGCTCCGCCGGCTCCGGGAACCACCCGCGGTACCCCCTCGGGTACCCGCAGCCCCATGGACACCCCCACGGGTACGCCCATGGCCACTCCCACGGACACGGGCACGGGCCGGTGGGCCCTCCCGCCCCCGCCCCCGCTGTGATAGTCCCGCCCCCGCCCCGCACCGCCCCCACCCCCGCCCTGTTCCTCGCGGGCCCCACCGGGAAACATTCCACGCACCCAGGACTCTCGGGGACCGCGGGTCCCTCGCCCGCCCCCGCCCCCGCGCCCAGCAGTGCGGCGGCTGGACTCGCCCGGTTGCTGTCGCCGGCTAGAGAACGGGTGGAGCGAGGAGTGACAGTGGACAGTCGGACAGCAGCGCACGGCGCGCAGAGCGCAGCAGAGTTAGTGAATATTGTGAGCTCGGACCCAACTGCGTTCGACCCAACTGTGAGAGACATTCCAGGGGCGGCGCGGAGCGGCGGCGGCAGCGGCGGCAGTCACCTCGCCGCGGTCCCCATGGTGCCGTGTTTGACTGAGTCTACCAACAGGACTGAGCCCCGGGCGCTGTGCCGAGGGCCCCCCGAGGGCCCCGGCAGGCCCAGGCATAGACCCGCCTGACCCGCCTACTTCTTTGCACTGTGATACGCCATGCCTTGTGACCAGGCCCGAGGCGCCTCGCCCGACCCGACCCGTCCGGAGAGAGTCGAGGGCGTGGCGAGGCTAGGCTAAGGCGAAGCGGGCGCGCTTCAAGAAGCCAGTCATTGCTCAAAGGAAAGGAGAGGAAAGGGAGTCAGAGGCACCTCATCGGGGAGTCCAACCACTTTCAAGCCGTCCACGGTGTGTGCATTCTGTGTGTTTTTAATAGCTAGAGTATTAAATAACCGTTCTCGAGAGGAAACAGTGCTTATATCCTCGTGTCTTCTTGGACCAAAAGGCCTGGTCAGAGGACCACAGTTTTAAAATTTTGATCCATAGTGGTTAGATTCCCTGAGCAGAGCAGGTGAAAGACAGAGAATGGCCATGGCATTGGGAAGGGTAGCTAGAGAAAATGACATGGGGGCTAGGAATTTAATTTGTCTTAGCAATGCAAAGCAACTGCCATTTACTTTATGAACACATTGTGCAGAGCATCATCTTAGTCAACAGTAAGGAATACAGTGTGTGGCCTTCGGTTTCTTTTCTAGAAACAACCATTTGGATCAGATCAGAAAGATACAGTGGTATGAAATTCAATAGGTATGCATGCATGTGAATGTAAGTGTAAAGTGCGCATTTTCCATCTTTTTGGTACAACTGCACAAGCACATTTTTCAAAGAAAAAAGCAGAATTAAATTTGAAACATGAGTTTTTTCATCATTAATGAAATCTCAAGTTTTGTCTGTCAGTGGTTCAAGCTGAGGCCTGAACTTTTGTTTAAGTTACCTACTGAAAAATAATTTAACCCTTTTAAAAAAATGACTTTTGTATCACTGTACCTATGTATTAGTCACCCTCGTCATTCAAACATGTATGGTGGTACAAAATACTGGTGCAATATATATATATATATATATATATACATATTTATATTTTCTTTGTTTCTGTTTGTTTTTTTTTTCTTTTGTGTATAGTATTAAGACCTTTCAAAGATTTATGACCAAGCATTAAACGGAAAACCCTTCTTTTTTTAATTATTATTATTATTTTTTATTTTTTTAATGTTAATGAAATTTGACCCGTTAATGTCACATTTTCTCTGCTTTGGAAAGACATTACCTGAGCAATAGTATCTTTCTTAAGATATTCCCCTCAAAATTTTGAGCTTTGTTTAAAATTGCATTAACCTTGTGCCACTGTCATGTATTTTCATATCTTTTAAAATCATCAATATTCAACAAATTGAGAGACTGTGTGCACATGTTTGAAGGAAGTGGCTGAATGCATAATGATGTGATAATATGTTAGTTGACAGATTTGTCCAATTCAGTATCTGAGATGGCTGATAACTTGATCTTTGAAAGGTGCAATGTCAGGGATGTACCCATTATGTTGAGCTAGTTTACAGGATGGCCAGCATAATTGTATTAAACAAGACCGATTTACTGCTGACTGCACAGCACAGTATTCCTCAGTAGGTGTATGCTCTATGTCATTTTTTAACCTTGGTGCTAAACTGTTAAAAATTATCAGATTGTAATTTATTAAAAGCGGAAAGAAATACAGGTCTTTTCCACTGTTTACTGTTGTTTTCGGTACATCCCTTGCTTATACACTCCACAGTACAAGTCCTATGGACAATTAATGAAGCTAAAAAAAAATCCAGTTTTAATTTATTGTTGCTAGCATATTCAGAATTGTCAGGCCAAATTGTTTAATCAAAATAATTGGCACTTAATAGATCTTAAACAGCTTCTGTTACTCTGTTTAAATTATCATCTTATTCAAAGTGTCCCTCGGGCAATTCCTTACATTCACATTTTATTGACTGAAGTGTGAGTGGTATTAATTTCGACTTGGTATTGTAACAGATGCAGACATTGTAATGTGTTTTTGGCCCCCCTAAGTATACCTCATTAATTGTATTGGACTAGTGCTGTTGCACAATGTGATTTGACTAAAATTAATTAGGCGTCTCTTCATTTTCTGTTTAGAGCTATCTAACCTACCGCCTACTGGTGTGTAGATGGTAATATGCCTTAATTTGCACTTCTCAAATATCTTTTGCTCCTTGTTATCTGGGTTTCTTGTAAGTTACAGTCCCATTTTAGTTTTGTTGTAATACCAGCCAAATCACTTTCTTGCTCTAGACTGAATTTATTCCATTCTTATTACAATGTTAGACTCAGGTAACATTAAATATTTTTGAAGAGCAAAGGGAAAGCTGGAAGTATTGCTGTGTGTACTCATTCTCAATGCGTTTCAACAAGGGAAAGATAAATTTGATCTTTGAAATGAATTTGACTATCTGACAAGAAAGTATGAGAATCAGTGAGATTATTTGTTCATGCCTCTTTAATACCTACGAATTTTGAAAGGTTGCTCTATAGGCACTATTATCTCCATCTGATTGTGGGAAAGGTCTGAAACTTGAAGCAACTCATTTATTCAGATGAACTTTCTCTTGTTTACATTCATTGGTTTTAAGTATTTCCTGTGTCAGCCTTTAACATAACTGTCTCTATATAAATGCATAGATATTTATATATTGATTGTTTTTAATATTAAGTAAGATAAACCTATGTATGTCTATTGTGTTCATTTAAAAAAGAGATGATTATACATATTAAGTCAAGTTATTTACAATTGTATGCTTGAGCAAGAGAGCATGTTTGTGATAGGTAATGTAATGAAAGCGTAAGAGAAATAAGTACATTTTTGTTATATGTCCTGGAGCCAGAGCAGGGAGCTTTTAGCCATAAAAAAAATGGCACTTTCATTTCTTTCTTTTCTATAATAAAAATGAGAGAGTTCTGAGATGTCAAAAATATTTTTTCAAGGATGGCAATTTTATATTGTCAGTCTTGCACATTTACATGGAATAAGTTTTCATTGTGTAACAGGCTTCAAATTTAATACATACAACCCTCAGTTCATGGATGAAGTTGAGTTAACAGACTGAGAGACTTTGTACTACAGGTTTCTAAAAGTACCTTATCTCTTCCCCTGAAGCAATAAGCCAGGCTTGATAGTATTTTTGACATCAAAGGACTCAATGTATTGTTTGTATCTTGTGATACTAGAAGTGCTTATGTGCCCTCGAGTCTCCTTAGCTCTCTATGCTGGAGCTTCCAACTTTTCAAAATGCCATGCATGTATTTAACTTTGCTCCTTCACGTTTTCCTATTATTTTTTTTTAAATGTTATTTCAGTGGAACCTATTATTCTGCCCTCTGCTTTCAGCCTCTGCCTTTAGAGTTTGGCTCTACAATCACAAAGACTATCCGCTTCCTTTTGTTATAATTTATTTGCATTTTATTGAAAATTCAAAAGGACTTTCTGTGTCAGACAGGCATTAAGAAAACAGCAGTAAGCACTGTTTACTAATAATCACAGACTGATGAAATCCAAGCAATATAATATCTACTTTATTTTATGCATTGGTTTTTGATTAATTTCTTATTTGAACATGCAAGATGTCCTGCTTTGCAAGAGTGTAGCAATGAGCCAATGACAAAAATGAAATTTGATCTGCCCCTTTGATTCTCTTTTGGATCTTATTTTGTATCACATTTCATGAGAGTGTAGCCTGCTGTGAGCTTAGAGTTAGTGTTTTCAGTAGGTTGTTTGTTCTTGAACAAAATAAATGCACTGCATTTTCATACTGTGATATACAATAACACATCACACAATTAGTGTGATTCATTTTGTAAAACCAGCAAACCATGGAAGGTCAAGTGCTGTTGTCTGCGAGGAAATGTCAGGAGATAAATTAATGTGGGAGTCTTGGCACTTCCTTAATGTGTGAGTATTAGCAATTTTCTATTTATCCAAGTGGTACCCTAGTTTGTAAGGAGCACTTGTCAGACTGCTGCTTAAATAAATTAAATAGATATCAATTTCTAACTATGTTCTGTACTGTCTCCAATGTTGGGACACACCCCAAACATACTGCATGTTAAATGATCAAAACTGTTCTTTAATTTTAATTTACCTATAAAGCATACAAAGCTTCTTGTTATTCTTACTTTCATAAGTATGTCACATATCAGAATGTACGCATGGCTGCCATAATATGTTTGATTGTTTTCTGTAAGAGACCTCAGTAAGGTGCATTCAACAGTACTTCTAGCGCACAGCATCTTTGTCTTCCCATTAAGAGCCAGAGCACATGTGGTAGTGTATGTGCTTGCCAAAGAAATTTGATTAAAGTTACCACCGTGAGATCCAATTAAACAATGTGGTTTTCTTCTTGCTAAGACAATCTGTATTCCAAAAGTTAAAAGATGAAAACATGTACAGTATTTAAGTCTTCTTACATAATGTGGTAGGAAAAATTGCCCAGCATGACTGTGGAAACAGTGCAATCACTCTTTTTATGTCTTGTATTCAGTTACCATTCTCTTGCAAGTATGGGCTCTGTTCTAAATTTTAAAATCTACCAAAAACAAATAAAAGCTGTGCAATTCTGTCCTATTCTACTTTAATTTGTGTTTTGAATTCTTAAATTTTACTGTTATGGTTGATGGAAGTAAGTGACAGTATTCAACTTGTCAATTCTGTAACTGAAATAAACATGCATAGTAAATTGAACTACGCATTCTTTCCCAGCAGTGCCTTTTCACCCTAGCTCGTGAAGAAAGAGTCACGTCTTATTCATACAATTGGGACAAAACAGAATCATCTGAGGCTATGTTGGCATATCACTCATTTAAAATATCTCCTCTTAACCGCCCCATAAGATGGTAATCTCTTGCCATAAAAAGGATAACTGGGGTTTACACCAAAGAAATGCCATTACAGTTTTGCAAAGGAAGTGCCCCCGCCGAAGCGAATTTCTCCAAATTGAGTCCCTTATCGGGCTCCTTGGACTTAATTTATTTATTTATATATTCTGCACCCAGAAGAAGGTTACCTGTTAGTTAGGTCAAGATCACTTTCGGTCCAAAATTCGCATCGCAAAAACGCGAAGGCGAAATTTCTCAAACGTCCCGCCTCATCTCCCTCATCTTCTATCCTTCCATTGTTTACCTCGGTTAGCCTCGCTAAAGGTCCCCCCCTCAGTAGAATATCTTTCAACTACAAGGATGAGAATTTCATGAGTACTGCACTGCTGGAGTTGTGTTTGTGTATGCTTGTGTTATTGCGGCACCGGCTAATTCATCACAACCATGGCAGAAGGTATGTTTTGAGTGGGAAAACTGAAGGTTTTGTCATTTTAAGTTAATTAAGTTAATTTAAAAAAAAAAAGAGATTGAAAATATAAATTAGCCAAAAATGAGTGGTATTTCTGAACTAGATTAAGGTATTTAACTCTTACAGTCTACAAGGTTATGGCACTAAAATATTTAACCATTTCTCTCCTGCATCGTACTGCCTCTAAATTATCTCTAGTGTTTGTCATATTGGTTGTGTGTTTACAGAAGTTGAAACAAGTCTCTTGGTGATTGTTGTGGACCTGCATACACGCCAAAGATATTTGCGACAGCAGCCCTCCCTTTTGATGCACGTTCTTGACTCTGTTGTAACATTAGCTAATATGCATTTAATGTTGAAAACCAAAAATAAAGTTGCAATTGTTGCATGCAATGCTGCTCGAAGGTAAATAGATTAAATTCATGATGGGTGTTTGAGTTATATGAAAATTGCCACTGTGTATGCAAGTCTGCAATAATAACCGGAAAATATAATTTTCTTTACCACCAGTGATTTTATTTTCTGTGATGCTGATGCTATTCAGCCTCAGCCCAGCCATGGTCAATCTGGAAACAGTACCCAAAGGCAGTCTGATGGCCAGTATGAAGTATTCGCTCATTTGGAGTCAATGGTGAAACAAAATATGAAGAAATTTTCTTTAGATGAGAAGTCCAGCTTCTTTGACGACAGAGATGGTGAATCTCTCATTGCCGGAGCATTAACATTATCATTATGTTATATAAACAGGTATTTTTAAATCTGTGTTATTATTTTATTATATTATATTCAGTTATAATTATTATAGAAATCTGTGTTTTTATTCCAGAATAAACCGGGAAAAGCCAACTGGAGAGAAACTCAACTCAAGACTTCTAATTGTAACAGGTTGCGCTGGTGGTGCTTCTCAACATATGGCCTACATGAATGTATTTTTTACAGCTCAGAAACAAGTAAGTTTATTCATTATTTTCACCATATTTTTATGAGTTCTTACCTATGCTGTTCTGTGCAGTCTGAAATCTAATGTGTTTTTTTTTCTGTTTTTTTCTTCTTTGTTTTTATGGCAATCTAGAATATTGTTTTAGATGTTTGTAGTTTAGATTATGAACTTGGGCTCCTACAACAGGGTTGTGACATTACTGGTGGGCTATTTTTAAAAATACCACAGCTCCAAGGGTTGCTCCAGTACCTACTAGTATGTATTGCTCTGCTATATATAGATGGTCTTGTACATCAAAAATATTTAACGTAATAGTAAAAACTGATGTTTGTTACAGTGGGTTTTCTTACCAGAACCACCTATTCGTAAGAAGTTGGTTCTCCCACCTCCTGCAAGGGTTGATTATCGTGCTGCCTGCTTTTGTCATAGAAATCTTATTGATATAGGTTTTGTGTGCTCAATATGTCTTTCAAGTAAGTGTGCGAATATTTCACCCCAAGCGCATTCTTTGATATTGAAAAATTCTTGAGTTAGACATACCAATCTAAAGTAATTATTTTAATTCTTTTCCCCTGTTTGTTTAGTTTTTTGCAAATTTAGTCCCATATGCACTACATGCAAGTAAGTACTGCTTCCAATACCATAAGAATTATATCTTAGCAACATCATTAAAATAATAAATATCTATATTTTTTTCTAGTACTGTCTTCAAGCCACCTACATCTCTAGTCCCAAAAAAGAAGAAAAAAACAAACAAGAGTGTTTGATTATTGATGTTAAGTGAATTTCTGAATGTGTATCTAAGTACAAAAAACAACTTTAATGGGAAAATGTTAAAAAAAAAAAAAAAGACAGAAACTAGTTTAAATTTTTTGACACTCATAAACCTCCATCCTCCACTCAGTTACAATTGAAATTCAACCAGATACCAAGTTATTTAAATTCAAAGCGAAATTCTTATAAACCGAGTCCAGCTTCATTTGATAATATTGTGTGAGGTTGTGCTGGATGGTACACCCAGACTTATTTTTCCGACTTCTACCAAATAATAGCGCGGCAACACCGAATAGTTCCAAAAAAAAATTTAAAAAAAAAAACAAAAAAAAAACGTCCGGGACTTGAACTCACAAAGTTGTGGCTACAACAGGCGCCCCAACAGATACCTTATTCCGAACCGACTATAGAGGATGAGGTCAGCGAGCAGGGAAGAAAGGCCGCGCTGGTAGAACGTCGCGCCCGGCCGGCCTCACGCCGTTCACGCACGCCTGTGAGGAACTTGTGAGGAAAAGTAAAGGATTGGGGGCGGGGAGGAAAAGGGAAGCCGCGGTGGTTGAACGTGCTGCGCCGCCACGCCGTCTCAAATTCTTGCCACATTCGCGCCTGAGAGGTAGGCAGCCGATTTGACGCTGCGACGAAACGAAATACAAGGCGTTTCGAGGCAGTTTGACCCGGAGGTCAGCGGGAGCGAGGAGGTAGCCTATCTCACCTCGCCTTTGGTCGAAGCAGGGAATCACCAGCGCCAGATATACATATGGCTGGTTTGAGGCTCACATCACGGTACGGCCGCAAGATGGCGCTTTGACCTGACGCAGCGTTGTTGTGCGCGCGGTGCTTCTAAAACATACTCGCGCATAACTACTGTATGGTAAGATGCATTGCTCCACGTTCAGACTGCGGCCGAGTTGAAGTTTACTTCGTCCGGTTGGAAAATTTTGCCCACAACCTACACTCGGCGCGTGACTTGTTCGCACGAATTTTTATTCAGATAATCCAAATGATAAGGGATACATAGTATATTGTTAACAGTTCGATGGCTCTCGATTCTGACATTGAAACGTCAAATAACCAAGTCCAAGCTTTTCGAAGTTTGGTGGAAGGGTGGGTCTTAGGTTCCCAACCAACTCCAGTCCAGTGTGTTTGCCGATTAAACTTAGGAAATACTTGCCAATGTCAACAAGAAAAATTCGTGCGCACAAGTTACGCATCTAGAGCTGGTTGGAGGAAAAAGTTCCGACCGCGCGAAGGAAACTTGGACTAGGCCCTATAGGCTCTGCCTTGTCAACGCCTAGCGCGAAACAACAACTCATGGTGGCGCCATCTGTCGGCTGATCTGGACCCGGAGAACGCACACTTGCACAAGAGGCTACCTCCTCGCTCCTGCTGACCTCCGGGTAAAATCGCGTTTTTTTTCGCGTTTCTCGAAGACGATGTGGGAGCGTTCCCCAAGTCGGCCAACAGATGGCGCCACCCGGAAACGCCATCTATTGGCCGACTTAGGGAACGCTCCTGCATCGTCTTCGAAACTCGTGAAAAAAAAAACTCGATTTTACCCGGAGGTCAGCAGGAGCGAGGAGGTAGCCTCTTGTGCAAGTGTGCGTTCTCCAGTTCCGGGTCGGCCAACAGATGGCGCCACCATGCGTTATTGCCGTCAATTCTTCCGGCCGGCCCTTGACACGGCAGAGTCTATAGGACCTAGTGCAAGTTTTGTTTATCTCGTTGGAAATTTCTTCCTCAACCAACTCTCGGCGCGTAACTTGTGCGCCCTTTGCGTTACGTTGCGCGGTGGGAACTTTTTCCCCCAACTAACTCTCGCTCCGTAACTTTTCCTCTCAACTATTTCTTGTTGACATTGACAAGCATCTCTTAAGTTATTTCGGCAAACATACTGAACTTGAATTGGTTGGGAAACTATGACCCACCCTTCCACCAAACTTCGAAATACTTGGACTTGGTTATTTGACGTTTCAATGTCAGTATGGAGAACCAACGTCTTGTTAGCAACATAATATGGTTCCCTCATCATTTCGATGATCGAAATAAAAATTCGTGCGCATAAGTTACGCGCCGAGAGTTGGTTGAGGAAGAAATTTCCAACGAGATAAACAAAACTTGCACTAGGTCCTATAGACTCTGCCGTGTCAAGGGCCGGCCGGAAGAATTGACGGCAATAACGCATGGTGGCGCCATCTGTTGGCCGACCCGGAACTGGAGAACGCACACTTGCACAAGAGGCTACCTCCTCGCTCCTGCTGACCTCCGGGTAAAATCGAGTTTTTTTTTCACGAGTTTCGAAGACGATGCAGGAGCGTTCCCTAAGTCGGCCAATAGATGGCGTTTCCGGGTGGCGCCATCTGTTGGCCGACTTGGGGAACGCTCCCACATCGTCTTCGAGAAACGCGAAAAAAAACGCGATTTTACCCGGAGGTCAGCAGGAGCGAGGAGGTAGCCTCTTGTGCAAGTGTGCGTTCTCCGGGTCCAGATCAGCCGACAGATGGCGCCACCATGAGTTGTTGTTTCGCGCTAGGCGTTGACAAGGCAGAGCCTATAGGGCCTAGTCCAAGTTTCCTTCGCGCGGTCGGAACTGTTCCTCCAACCAGCTCTAGATGCGTAACTTGTGCGCACGAATTTTTCTTGTTGACATTGGCAAGTATTTCCTAAGTTTAATCGGCAAACACACTGGACTGGAGTTGGTTGGGAACCTAAGACCCACCCTTCCACCAAACTTCGAAAAAGCTTGGACTTGGTTATTTGACGTTTCAATGTCAGAATCGAGAGCCATCGAACTGTTAACAATATACTATGTATCCCTTATCATTTGGATTATCTGAATAAAAATTCGTGCGAACAAGTCACGCGCCGAGTGTAGGTTGTGGGCAAAATTTTCCAACCGGACGAAGTAAACTTCAACTCGGCCGCAGTCTGATCGTGGAGCAATGCATCTTACCATACAGTAGTTATGCGCGAGTATGTTTTAGAAGCACCGCGCGCACAACAACGCTGCGTCAGGTCAAAGCGCCATCTTGCGGCCGTACCGTGATGTGAGCCTCAAACCAGCCATATGTATATCTGGCGCTGGTGATTCCCTGCTTCGACCAAAGGCGAGGTGAGATAGGCTACCTCCTCGCTCCCGCTGACCTCCGGGTCAAACTGCCTCGAAACGCCTTGTATTTCGTTTCGTCGCAGCGTCAAATCGGCTGCCTACCTCTCAGGCGCGAATGTGGCAAGAATTTGAGACGGCGTGGCGGCGCGGCACGTTCAACCACCGCGGCTTTTGGGGGTAGGTCTAGGGGTACATTAGAGTCCCCCTGCACAACCCCCGTCACTTTGAAGCATAATTTTTTTTCGGACAAAACTCGTAAATATGCAAAGGCTTAGCGACACCAAGTTTAATTTGAGAGATCGGTTTCTAAGCTTTGGACGCCAATAAGAGTTTTTATTTGCATGAATGTCATGATTTTAACATAAAAAAAAGGTAACAGACATTTATTGAGAGTTTTAGTGATGTCATATCTAGTACATAATCAGATGGTTCTTTAAACTATTTCTTCATATAAATATTTTTTTTTTTAATACAACATCACCCTAAGGTCACACTTCTACATTTCCAGGAACTCCTCTGTTTGGTGCATTCAGAAATTGGAGCTTAGGCTGGTTCTGGTTGGATTCATGGATGCATAGCTTTAATTTCTTGTTTCATCTTGAACTCATTCACTTTCAAAAGTTCACCTCTGAATTCTGAATGACAGATTGGATATGCTGAAATTTAGATAGCACACAGTGTGGTTTTGTGGATCTCTGTTCTTCCATAGTTGCTCATCCTAGTCTTGGTGCTGCTTGGACCAACCACAAGTACCCTTGCTTGTTAGCAGCTATAGCAACTCAAAACCAATGAAAACCAGTTGTCTCAGTTGTAACATTACGTTGCCAAAAAAAATATTGGTTTTGATATAAAAGAATGAGCATTCAAAGTATTGCCTTAGCAACACAGCCTTTGCTTCTCTCAAAGCTACTTCTAACAGCCCCTTTACAGGAATACTCTTTACATCCTACTTTTACTCTAGGAACATCTTTGTGAAAATGGGTACATTTATGATAGTAAATAAAGGATAGCATGCTTCCTGTCCTCAATGATGTACTTAAATAGCAGATTTGCTTATGAGGGAAAATATGCACAACATCTGGTTTGAGCAATTATGGTGTGTTCCAAGCACCGTTTACGAAATGTTGCGGAGTGATCAGAAACATTTAATTGACATCCGCTCGAAACGAGCCTGAAATGAGCTAGTCAAATAATAAACCTGTACAATTCTGAATTAATTAAAGAATTCATTCACTCACTCACATGTGTAGCTCAGACACACAACTACCCTTTCACACTTAATTACAAAACACACTCATATTCAATCAAAATAAATATAATTATTAGTTACACATTAAGACATCCATGACAGAGCTGGATAGTCAGTCATGTTTTGGCAGTACTAACAAACTATACATCTTATGATTACTTTTAACATTATAAATAACTAGGTTCCTCTGTACACCATTTTAAGTTTGGTAGGAAGCTGTATATTTCGCTTCCAATGGCCAATCCAATTGCCATCTGAAACGAATTCTTATATGCAATACTTAAAATAAGTTTCAGAAAAAATGTTGCACGTTGTAAAGAGGCGCCAATCAGTCTCGCAATACATCAATGTTCTCCACAATTTTAACACATGAAGTGGCGGATACAAGAACAATATGCTCCCTCCTAGTAACAAAACTTGGAGAAAAACTTCTCTATTTAAAAAAAATCTTAATATTGGAAACTAATTTACACCTATAATTTTAGTACTTACGTATACAATCATCTTTCTCACAACTGCGTAATAATGACTTTATTAAATAAGAGTAGAACTCATTAGGTCTACAGACACTGACAAATAAACTGCGCCAACAAGTGTCGAGTTCAAGCTTCGTGGCACGGGATAGGAATCGTTTTACTCAGGTACCTTAAGTCTCTCAGCGACATTTTGTCAAAGAAGTAGTTTTGTGAATGATTCTGACAATGGGAATGGCAGGCTCCTTTGTCACCAGGCCTGTTGCGCTTGAGGAGGAATCGACCGGAGGACGTCCTCGTCCACATGCTCGCAGGCTCGCTGGGCTGCTTTTAGCTCTGCATGGGGCACATGATGACCCGTTCGGACTGACGCCGAGCCAAGGGAGTCCCCAGGCTGCCAATCATTTGAGGCGCCTCTCGCTGCCGATGTCTCGTCCGCGACACCGTGGCCGTGTTGGGGTGTGACATCCCGCAGGGCCGGCGGGAGGACTTGAGCGAGTCTTCGTAGCTGCCGCTGCAAGCGAAAAGGGTAAATGTTCAGCGTGTTCCAGCCTGGAAGTTCCAGGCAGGCAGCGTTGATCGCACAAAATTTACAGGAAAAAAATGCCTCGAACATATCGCACTCACTTTGAGCTCTCTGCTGACGAGTGCGACGGTGAGTGTCCACAGGGACAGCAGCCCAGCTCCCTGTCTCGCTCCTCGAACAGGATCTGTCCGGAGTCGGCCGACGAGCCCAGACCCACGTCGAAACCTGCGTTGGAGTTGGAGCGCGCCATATGCAAACCCTGTGAGTCGGGAGAAACCAATATCGTTAAAGTTTTCGCTCAAAAAGATGAAAATTAAAGAAAAAGGCCATTCCAAGAAAGTGTCCTTATTCGACATTCGTAAAGCACAAGCCAAGGCGCAAGCGACTATGTAGCAAGTTTTTCTTTCTACGGCATGGGGAAAGAAACTAGCTCCCCTGCGAGAAAGAGAGGTATCGTACACACCAAAAAGGAAGACACAAGAAAACGTACCGCAACAAAAACAACATTGAAAGCGCCACACTCGTGTACTGGCTAAGAAAATACGCCACTATTAAATCACAAAACTTTACCCCATAAATTTGGTAAAACGTAACACACAACGTATGGATTTGATTCCAGCTAGAGGATGTGAAAATTGATCCCTATCACTCGTAGCTCCCCAAAAAAGGATGGTAATGGTAAGATTTAAAGTGGTTTGTCTAGTCCGGTGCGCTACGCTAAGCTAGTAACCTGTGCGTTGCTGGGCCTGCGCTGGTGCCGGTGCCGCCTGTGGCGGGTGCAGGTGGGTTCGTGCTGGTGCCGGTGGTGCACCGAGGCCGAGGCCGAGCGCGACGCCCGCGTGCGCTGGCTGGTCGGGTACCGGCGCTTGTTGCAGTTGGACGACTTGTTGGAGTGCATCTCCACGTACGTGTCGGTCGTGTCGCCGCCGCCGCCGACGCTGGACAGGGCGGGCCCGGGGTGCGGCGGAAGCCCCGGCGGCAGGCCCTGTCCCATGCCGCCCGGCCCCAGGCTGGTGTTGGCCGTGAGGCTGAAGAAGGACGGGGTGTTGCCCGGGTACAGCCCACCGGGGCCCTTGTGGTGCAGCGTGAGCGGCGCCTGGTGCGCAAAGCCCAGCTTGTCCTTGGCCTTGCCGCCCTTGCGGTGCCGGAACCGTCGGACGCAGCCCACGCAGACGGCCGCGGTGAGCGCGCCCAGGAACACGACGCAGCCGAGGACGACGACGCCCACCTCCAGGGCGGACAGCGCGTGCGCCTCGGCGCGGGACACCTCGAGGCCGCCGCCCACCAGGTCCACGCCGCGCAGCGCGGGCAGCCGCCTCCGCAGCTCCGCCTGCTGCGTGGTCAGCATGCTGCAGGGAGGAGAAGCAGCGACAGGGGCTCAGTCCCACAGTCCCAACCCATGTAAAATGTATCATTGCAGTTCTGCGAATGTCTCATGTCATGCGGGCGCCTGTCGGGTAGGCCGACCCGCAATACGACCGTGCTTTCCGGGCCGGCCCACCATGCCCCTGCAAGCCTTACAGCCACGGCTGGACTTACTGGGAGAGTGTGTCCATGTCGATGATTACATTCATGACCGGGTCTACGGCGTAGAGGTACAGGTCGGTCCTGAGGGGTAAAGAAATGCCGTTAACACAGGTGATATGCCGGTGGGGTGAGAGAAAGTTTATAAGTGTGCGCCTGCAAGGCAGAGCAGTTAGGGCCTTATGACACGTATAATCGAAACAATCTCGAAATGAAAACGGATCGTTCGCAGGCCGGACGGATCCGGAAGGCCACTCACGCCGGGCTGTAGAACGAGTCGTCGATGCGCGGCTGCAGCTTGCGCACCCGCACGTCCATGCCCGTCGCATTGGACAGAATGCTGGTGATGTTCTCCATGCTCGTCTCTACGTCGACGGGCCGCGCCGCCATGAGCATGACGAGTTGCTTCTCCTCGTCCAGAACGTACACCTGGGGGGAACATGGAGGGCGGTTAGCCGAGGGCGCGTGTCGCTAAAAGTCCAGACGATGGGCGCAAACTCACAAAGACGTTAGCGATGGCCGACTTGCCGTCGTCGGCGCCGCGCCGGTCCGTGGCGCGCACGTCGAAGCCGAAAACGCGGCCGGCGTCGCGCGAGAAGCTCACGATGGAGCGGACCTGCCCCGTCAGGGCATCCACGGCGAACTTGTGCGACTCGTCGTCCACGCGGTCCAGGATCTGGTAGCGCACCTCCGAGTTAAGGCCCTCGTCGGGGTCCTTGGCCTGCAGCCGTGCGATCTGGTAGCCATAGTGCGCCGTGGCCGGGATGGCTGCCACTATGGGGCGGCCGCTCACAGTGAAGCGCGGCGGGTTGTCGTTGACGTCGGTCACACGCACCACCACCTTCACCTCGTTGGGCGCCAGGTCAGTGAGGCGGTCCTCGTTGACGGGGTACACGACGTGTGCGGGGCTCGTGAGCGCGCGGCCCTTCTTGCTGACGTCGACGCGCACCGTCACCTCGTAGCGGCTGCGCACCTCGCGGTCCGGGCTCTCGGTGAGGACGAGCGTGCCGTTGCGCGGGTCCACGCGGAACATGGCGGGGGGTGTGGAGGCGGCGGTGGCCGAGGCCGCGGATGCTTGGCCGTGGGCCGAGGCCCTGCGCTGCGATGCGGTCGTGGGCGGGGCTGGCGCGAGCCCTCGCGCCGCGCGCTTGCCCGGCACTAGGCTATAGCGCAGGCTGAAGCCCCTGTACGCCTCCGTCACGTTGAGCGCCAGCAGCGCGATCGGCACGGCGCAGTTCTCCTCCACCTCCACCTGCGACACACATACCGGACCCGGGATGCCGATTCAGTTTTGGAGAGCGGCGGGGAAGGTCGCGCGACAGTCAACCTGGAGCCGCTGGCTTACCTCATAGTAGCGGTGGAGGAACATGGGGCCCAGGGAGTCCTCCAGAGTCTCGGGCACGTCCACGACGCTGACCACCAGGAGGGCGGTGGCGCTGAGGCTCGGGCTGCCAAGGTCGCGCGCCACCAGCGTCACGTTGTGGGTTCCCTGCGTCTCGAAGTCCAGCTTGGCGCTGGTCGTCACAACGCCGTCCTTAGAGTCCACGTTAAAGTAATCCTCTCGATCCGGGCGCCGCGGTATGTCGTACAGCACCAAACCGTTGCCGTTACCCTGCACAGAGACGAAACAACACCCCTTCAAACAAACACCTTGGGCTGCGCCACCTTCAAAACCGACCGCATAAAAATAGCCAAACCTGAAAATCGGAGTCGTTCGCGAAGACGCGCGCCACCACAATGCCCGCGGGGCTGTTCTCTACGACCGATGCGTAGTAAACGGGGACGAAGGCCGCGTTGCCGTCATCGTCTGTCACCTGTGCGATGCGGTCGTAGCCGAAAAACATGGGTGGGTTGTCGTTGATGTCCGAGACATGAATCTCCACGTCGACGGAGCTGCGCTTGCGTTCGTCGGCCACGCCGTGGTCTTGCGCGACGACCTGGAAGGAGTACGAGTCCCTTGCCTCGTGGTCAATGTCACCGTCCACGGTGAGAGTACCGTCGAGCTCGTTGATGTGGAACGGCAACGTGGAGTAGTCGTCATACGTCTGCATTTGCATGATGTAGTAAGAGATGTTAGCGTTGGCGCCGAAGTCAGCGTCCACCGCCTCCAGGCGACCGAGGACGTGGTTGGTATACACGCCCTCGGCCAGGTCGAAGGTGTACCACGAGCGTACGAAGGCCGGCGCGTGATCGTTCACGTCCCGGACGTAAATCTTGACAAGCACACTGTCACTGAGGCCGCCGCCGTCCGTGGCCGTCACGTTGAGATGGAACTCGCTCTCGGGCGGCAGCGCGCGCGTCACCTGCACCTCCCCCGTCGAGGGCGACAGCCTGAAGTGGCCGTGTCCTGGGGCGGCGGCGAGCGCGGAGGCCTCGGCGGGCACCTGCGTCTCGGACACGAGCGCGTAGGTCACGGCGGCGTTGGCGCCCGTGTCGCGGTCCTCGGCCAGCAGGCGGAGCAGAGGTGTGCCCACGGCCACGGACTCGGGCACGCTCACCACGGGCAGCAGGTGCTGGCCCCGGCCGGCACGGGATGCAGCGGCCACCGCCAGCGACGCATTCTTGGCCTCGCTTTGGTCCACCACCAGGATGTCGTTCTCCTCGGGCTCGTCCGCCTCCACGTCCAGGCCCTCGTCCTGGAGCAGCGTCATACGCGTGAAACGCGGCGCGTTGTCGTTGGCGTCGTCGACATGAACGGTGAGCGCGGCCTCGGACGTGAGGCCGCCCTTGTCGCGCGCGATCACCCGCAGGTGGTACACGGCGCGCGCCTCCCGGTCCAGCACCTGCCCCGGCCGCAAGGTCAGCTTCCCCGTGGTCGCGTCCAGTGCGAACACGTCGCGGCCCTCGCCGTACAGAGAGAGCGTGAACTGTGCGTTGCCGCCGGCGTCGGCGTCGCTCGCGCGCACCTCCGCGTCCAGGGCCACCTCCGCGCCGTCCGCCGCGTTCTCCGCGACGCGGCCCTCGTAGGCGGGCCGGTCGAACGTGGGCGGGTTGTCGTTCTCGTCCTCTACAACGACGGCCACCTGGAAGACGCCCGAGCCCCGCACCAGCCCCTTGGCGTTTTCGGCGATGACGGTGAGCCGGTATGAGTCGCGCTCCTCGCGGTCCAGGCCGCGCTGCGTGTACAGCGTGCCGTCCGCGGATATGGCGAACCTGCGAATAGCGGGCATGAGTGAGAGGTGTCGGCTGGCTCGCCCTCTCGCCCTCCCCATCCGCCCCCTCTCGAGCCGCAGGTCGCAGGCCCACACTCACCGCTCCGCCACGTCCTGCTGGTTGGCGATGACGAATCGCAGCTTGCTGGCCGGTCCGGTGGCCGCCTTGGCGTCCGTCACGTTGAGCCCCGTCACGTTCCTGCCCGGGGCGAGCAGCTGGCCCACCAGCGCTCCGGCCAAGTTCTCCCGCACCCGGAACTCCATTGGGCGTCGCGCGGCCCCGTTGGCGCCCCTGGAGAGACCCCGTCCGCGTTATTGTCAGGTCTCGGGTGGCTGATATGGTTGGGTAACAAGCGGCTAACGCAACAGGCTTCAGTACTCACTTGAAGAGGGTGGCCACCTCGTCCTCGGGGTGCACGACGTGGATGGTCACGTTGGTGACGAGAACCATGTCTCTCGAGTCGGTGGCGACGGCCTCAAAGTCGTACAGCGTCCGCTCAAACTTGCGCATGTCGGCCACGACGGTGATGGTGCCGGAGCGCTCCTCCACCGCGAAGGGCACTGTCAAATCGCACGACACGGTGACGCGGAGTCGAATGAAGTGACAAGGTGGACGTGACGGAGTGGTTGACTCACCGCCCTCGTGATAGGAGTGCAGCAGGTCGTACAGCACGCGCCGCGAGTCGGGGGAGTCCGTCACCCGGATCTGGCCGACGCTGGTGCCGATGGCCACGTTGCTGCCCACCCAGAACTCGTAGGGCGCACCCACGAAGTCAGGCACCTGCTCGCCCTGCGAGCCGTCCCTGCGCCCGGCCTTGAGCACGTCCACCGAGATGACGGCGAGCGAGAAGCGCCGCTCGGACGGGTTGGCCGGCTGGTCCGACGCCTCGACGAAGAGCGCGTGCCGGCCCGGCGACAGCGGCGCGTCCGCCACGGACACCTCGCCGGTCTGCGCGTCCACCGCGAAGGGCAGCGCGCTGGAGGAGAGGTTGCCCGTGCGCTGCACGTCGTACAGCACCATGCCGTTGCGGCCTAGGTCTGGGTCCACGGCCTTGACCTACGGTGGGCACAGAGAATATTGTGAAATCTTTTAAGAACACGCGCCCAAAATTTGGCCTGAACACGTGAAATAATGTAGGTTTTGTTAGGGGCAATGGTTTTTTGAGACAATTTTATTTTATGAAGACCCACCTGGCCGACGACGTCCCCGACGACGGCGTCGCTGTAGGCAGTGAACTCGTACAAGTTGCTGGGCACGAACGAGGGGTTGTTGTCGTTGGCGTCGAGCAGCGTGACCGTCACGTTGACGGAGGAAGTGCTGTCGTCTCCGGACGCGCCCCGGACCACGGAGGGCGTCTTCTCCTTGGCGCGCACCCGCATCGTGAGGGTCGGCTGT
This sequence comes from Frankliniella intonsa, assembly GCA_033675135.1. Lineage (NCBI taxonomy): Eukaryota > Metazoa > Arthropoda > Insecta > Thysanoptera > Thripidae > Frankliniella > Frankliniella intonsa. The sequence goes on along the minus strand of CM066249.1, from coordinate 7,842,682 downwards.
TTCTCGCGGTCCAGGCGGCCCTGGTCGCGCACCGTTAACCACCCGGTGCGGGCGTCGATGTTGAAGGCCTGCAGCGGATCCTCTAGCTGGTACGTGAAGAACGCGTTGTCGCCCTGCAATCCAATCAGAAGCCACCGTCATCCCAAAGAAATCGGACTAATTTCAACGGCAAAAATGAAAACACTCAAACAACATAAAAATTGGCGATTCTTACCTGGTCTTTGTCGGTGGCCATGACCTGCAGCACGCTGAAGCCGTTGGGGAGGTTCTCGACAATGCTAATGTTGTAGAGGTCGACCTCAAACTCGGGCAGGTTGTCGTTGAGGTCGAGCAGCTCCACCTCGACGCGCGCCACGCCCGCCTTGAGCGGGTTGTCGACCTGCGCGGCCTGCACCGTCAGCGAGAAGGTGTTGCCGGGGAGCGTGCGCTCTGCATCCAGGTCCAGCTCGCGCTCCAGGAACAGCGAGCCGTTGCGCGGGTCCAGGCGGAACAGGCGCCGCTCGTTGCCCGCGATGATGTCGTAGCGCACCGCCGCGTCGATGGCCACGTCCTGGTCCAGGGCCTCGATGGGCGGCCGGAACACCAGCTCTCGGTGCACCTTGTCGCCCTGTGAACCAAGCGACCCCCAACAGATATTAGGTCCGAGATGCGGCAGGTCTCCACACTACACCGCGCCGCCGCATCAAAGCTACGGTTATTTAACGCCCCTCTTCTCCGTCCCAGCGAGGGGAGCGAAAGCATCGCCAAGTGCAGCGAAAGAGCGAATGAGTGGCGGGGCGGGGCGGTGGAATGAATCAACTCAATCAGAATCAGAACGCAGAACCACCGCCATCTCAGTGGCCGTGGCCCGCGGCGCGGCGCGCCCTGCCCTGCTCAGCCTTCCACGAAACCTACCCGCGGAGATGGCGGGACGGGGGAATAGGGGGGTGGGGTGGGGCTGAGGGGGCAATGAATACAAGTAGTGTTATTTGTATTGACAAATGATCGTGGAGCAGAGACGCGCACGAAGCGGTCCAAGGAGCGCAGCGCTGCTCGAGCAAACTTTGCCTTCAAGATATAAGGTTGAGCAGATTGGGCGTGGCGCGGGACCCTCCCCCTCCCTCCCTCCCCCGCCTCTCGGCGCGAGGCACCCGTCATCACTTTCCTCGCCTAGGCGCAGCGCGGCTCCCAGCCTCCTCCTCCCCCTCCTCCTACTCCTCCTCTACGCCGGCAGACTGCGATTCCAGTTCAATCCTTACGCAACGCTAATAACTCACACTGTCAAAGGCTCATTGTTGTGTCTCTCGCGCCCGGCGCGCCGGAACTGAGACAACAAAATGACAGGTTAAGCGTAGAATAACGGTCCTTCGAACATGACTTTTTTTTTTCGTTTTTGCCTTGGCTATGGCGTTTGCAGTCATGGCGAGGTTTGTTTTCCACGCCCTCTTCCGAAGCGTAAAACTCTTGACGCGAGTTTACAAACAAGTAACGTATACTTTGCGTTTCCGCCGTTATCTTATAGCAGGCTCGACATCCAGACTATCGAGTGGCCACGGCCGGTCCGGTCGGCTGGTGTGGTCACCCTGAAACTATTTCCCCTGGCGTGGCGACCCACCCAGGGATGCCGGTTGTCGTCTTCCTCTCATCGCTGACCTCTGCGAATAACTAACAGACTAACTAACTGGACCCTCGGCGGCGGGCCGCGGCGTGCAGCGCCTCCCTGAGCCCGGCCCGGCCCGCGCCGCGGCCTCAGTCAACCGCAGCGGAGCGCTCCGCGTTCCATCGCCAGTCCAGTCCACCCCCCCTCCCCCTCCCCGACCCGCAACAAGTTTAGGTCCTTCCCCGTCACCTGTTAAGCTCTGAGGAGAGCAATTTCTCATAACACTCATATCTAGCGCGCTCCGTAGGCAGAGACAAACACAAACACTCACCCGAGGAGGACAACACTCTCCGCGGAGGGCAATACGAGACGCCATTAATACCTGCAGATGCCGTCGTGGCGTCGTTAGTTTTAACGTTTCATCCGTACCGGTTTGGATATTTCCCTGTGAGCCGCGGCGACCCTCCCGTCCCGTCCTGCCTGTCCTGGCCATAACTCGCTCGCTAGGCCCGGCCGGCCTCACCATTGGGACGGCCGGGTCCGACTTGGGCTTTGGGCCACTACACTAATAATGCCCACCCCGCCGCTGCCCCGCTGCCCCCGGAATCACAGGCCCGTTCGAAAAAACGTGCAGGGATCAACAACTTTTGAGAGCTGGGGAAAAAACGGCAGCCGAAGAAGAGGGGGGTCTGGTAGGTTGGTAGCAGCAGCAGCAGGGGGTGACCGAGATGCCGGAGAAGGAGCTGCTGGCGCTGCTTGTCGTCGAGGTGAGATGCGGGGCAGGGCGGGGTGGGGCACAGCGGGGTGCGGCAGGGCGCGGCGGGGCGAGCGGCGGGGCTCCTCAGTGTCTCCATTCGTAGATGGGTTCTTCGCAGCCTGCGAGTCGCGTTGCAGCAATGCCCCCCGCCCCGCCCCGCCCCGCCCCGCCCCGCCCCGCGCTTGCTTTGCTCAGACTAATGCAGGTTAATGGATGCGGTCCGTACAAAAGCAGGCTCAGTGCGGCCCGTGCGGCCCGGCCCGGCCCGCGGCTGCATCCAAAACGGGAGTGCAGCGGCGACGTGTGCCCCTCGCGGATGCGACCCGCGTCCCCCTCGCCGTCACCAAACACCTGCTTTAATTTCCACGTGCTGTGCCTGTCTCATCCCCCCTCTCCTTCTCCCTCTCCCTCGGCGCCGGAAGCGAAAAAACCTACTTAGAAGCGGGTTACGTCCGCTAATCACAGCGCAGCTATCCAAGCGTGCGATTGTTTCCTCGGCAAGGATGGCTGACCCACGCGTCCGAAAACGACATCCCTTCTTCCTTCGACCTTACAGTCACTCTCCTTCTATCTCCTTCCTCCTCTTTCCTCGTCGCATATCTGCAGAGGAAACGTGCATTTTGCAGCGTTAAATTGCTAGCATTAGAGCAACGCCCCTGCCGGTGCCCTGCGGCGTGCTCGGCCTCCGCGCAGCGCCTCCCGCGCCCCTCCCTGTCCTGCAGTGACGATGCCGACTCGGAGATACAAAGGCCAAGTGCGTGGTGTATAACTTAGGTGGCCCCGACCCCACCCGACCCGACCTCCGACCCGCCGCGCCGGGTAGGCTGGAGCCACAACAGCTCTGATGGTCAAGGGACATTTCCCTCAATCCGCGAAAGGGACGAGACGACGGGGCAGTTTATCAGAACCGTCACCTCGCCGAGGAGAATGTTGGCGACAGTTGGTGGTTGGGAGCCGCTGCAACAGAGCCGCGCAGACAAGCTAAACTGCCTATCGGCCGCCCCGCCCCGCCTATAGTGCAGGGCTGGGCTGGGCTGCGCCCAGGCAGCCATGGCTGTGCCGTTCGTTGGGCCGACCACTACTACCACCACTCAGCCTGCCGTTTCTTATCGGAAATACTGGGCCCGGCGGACAAGGGCGACAACAGACGGAAAATGTAGCCTGTCCGGCGTAGACAAACAGGATGTGTTTCTAGGACCTCCGCTCGGCTGGCGCGCTGGCGCGCGGGTGCCTGGACGTGGGGCGGAGGGAGGGGGCAGGGGTCGCAGGAGTCCTGGCTAGTGCCAGACACTGGCCCTTGTCCGGGGCAGATCTGCGCTGCGACCAGAACGGATAGGGTGTTGCCTTTGCGCGGCCAGAGCGGACCGGACCGGACCCGGGCTGACAGATACCTGGCCATTACAGAGCAGTGCGTCGCGTAGCGGCCGGGTACAGGTACCAAGGTACCACTCGCGTGGGCTGGGCTGGGCGGGCGGCGGCCAGGCAGACAGCAGGCAGACAGGCAGACAGGCGTCCAGTGCAAAGGGGCACGGCCGCAACGCGTCCCGTCCGGTCCGCGCGAAATGCGGTTATTGTCAGCCGCACAGGAAAATTAATGAGAGGACGTCCAAGAGGCTACGTGCTGCTGGCGCGCTGCTGGACAACGGGGCTGCCCCGCCGACAACGGGGTGGCCGCCGCGCCAGCCCTGACCCTCGCACTAGAGGTGCTGGTTACGGATGGACCTTGAGCGCACAGTCGCCTGACCCTACGCGGCGATGTACGACGCGGCGCCGCGCCGTCCGTCGTCTGGTCGAGCGCGATATCGATTTCTCGGCCACGGTCCGCGGCACGCCGCGACGCGACGCGCCACGCTGCTACACGGGATGCTACTTGCACGGCGCACGCAGCTTTCTCGCGGGGAGTGGCGGGGAGTGCGGGGGCCTGCCCGGCCCGGCGCGGCTCGTTGTGGGTCGCCGTGTGTGCCATCCGATACCCCCGTACCCCCGCGCCGCGCTGCAGCATGGCTCTACTATTGGCAAGCGTCTCCGCGTGACCGCGCCACCAAATCACGGAGGACGTCGTCGGAGCGCCGCGAACGAAAAGCGCTGCCGTCTTGTCCGCGGCCTGAGCCCGAGAAAGGTGACAGCATACGTCCTCCCCTCTCCGCCCCCGCCCCCCTTCGGCCCCGAAGTGCACTTACAGTCAGCGGGTAGTTCTCGGTGACCTGGGTCCGGTACAGCTCCCGCGTGAACTTGGGGCTGAGGTCGTCGCTGTCCAGCACCGACACGGATATCTCGGTCGTCGAGTTGAGCGGCGGTGAGCCGCGGTCCTGTTGGCACAGCGCAGCGGAAAGAGGCGTCAGCGAAACTAGCCTACTAAAAGTCAAAAAGTCAAAACCGTATGTCGTATATAGAGAGCGACTCTTTGCAACGGCTGTAAAATGGAAACAGATCGTGATAGCGCCAAAGGCGTGGGACACATGGAGTAAAGAAGGAAAGTCAAGTTGTGAGCCAGTTAAAAAAAAAACGAGGGCGCAAGGTGTCGCGCCGCCCGGCCGGGCCCTGCGCGCCGCACTCACCGAGGCCATGAGCGTGAGCGTGAACTCCTTGTCGCCCGTGTCGTAGTCGAGCGCCTTGCGGATGACGAGCGCCGCGCGGTGCGCGCTCTCCAAGCCGAACTTGCCCGCCTCGTTGCCGCCCACGATGGAGTACTGCACATCCGAGTTGGGCGTGTTGGGCTTGTCTCGGTCCACAGCGTGGATGCCGCGGAAGATGGTCAGTCCTGTGGGCGGGGACGTGCACAAGGTCATAAACACAGGCGGGGCGGGAGCCCCGTGGGGTCGCCTGCAGGTCCGCAGGTGCCGCCTCACCTGCAGCTGCAGGTGCTGCAGGTGCGCTGCACTGCGCGGGCCGCCCGATAAGGCGCACTGCGTGTGTTCCCGCGGCCCACCCAGCGGGGTCTCTCTCGCGCGCGCACCCAAAGCTCTCTTTCACTTTCGCTTTATCATTCTCTCTCCCACGTGTGCAAGCAGCAGCGAACGCCTGCCAGCGGACGGGTAGGCCACCCGCTCTGCACCCCGGTGCTGCGGGATGGCCCGCCCTCTGCTCGGCCGTGAGTTTTCGCCCACAGACCTACATGCGCATGTGGCCCCATCTCACATCGCACACACACATTCACACACATTTCCCCTCATAAGGTCACGCTGATGTCGGTATACCCACCAGAGGGCGTGAGCTCGTCCACGGTGACGTGATAGGGCGCGTCGAGGAACTTGGGGGCGTGGTCGTTGATGTCCTCGACGTACACCGTCACGGAGAGGTAAGACGATATCTGCGGAGAGGACGGAAAAAAAAATTACGTGGCTGGCAGAGCGCAAGGATCTTTGGCGCTTCGGTGAAACGCGAGGAAGAGAAAGGAGATGCGACAAACTGCCATGTTGGTGGCAAAAAAAAAGTACGAGGAAAGGTATACATTTGTGAAGAAGTAGGGGGGCGGAACGGCATTAGAGCCAAGGTGAAGTCAGGGAAATTACACAACGGAGGTCCTCACCGTGTCGTCTCCGTCATCGTAGTCACAGACAAGACGGAACTTGAGCACGTTGTGCGGGGTGTCGCTGTCGACGAGGTCCTCCAGGGTCCTGGACAGCACGATGGACACCATGCTCCCGTTCACATCCCGCACTGCGAAGTAGCGCGCGTCGTCCGCCTGCGACGAAGACGATGGATATAAAGGGAAACGCCATCGTACATCCTCGTAAATCACCCCATGCAGGCGTGGATGAAAGTCAAAACTGAGGTGCTGTCGATGTCCTGCCACTGCCCTACCTTGTCCACGGGCCGCAGCGACAGGTTCCGCCGGGGGTGCACCTCGACCTGCAGCACCTCCCCGCCGACGGGGACGTTCTCCGGGATGCGCACGAAGCGCAGGTACTCGCCGGCCGGGTAGAACATACATCCTGCCAACAGAAGAGGAGGTAGTGCACCGTTTCAAATACTGCTGTGTCCGCCTCGTCTCGTCTCATCTCGCGTGCCCTGGCCGCTGGCCGGCCTGCAGGCTCGTTCGGCTCGGACATAGCTTGCCGCTATGCACGCGCCCAGCCCCAGCCCATAGCGCTCCGTGCCCCGTTAGCGCGTGCGCGTGCGTGCGTGCGCGTGAGGGCCTGGCCAGCTGAAGCCCCGATGCTCCTCGTTGCATTCCACCATGGGCTTCACACTCGTCGCGCACGGCTGCTTTCGGAGTATACCTTTATGCCCACCCCTCGCAGCACGCCGCACAACGCTTCGCAGGAAAAACGTCGACGATGAAACACTTGTTGCAGGAAGCGCCATCACACCATCCCCGTCCCGCCTTGTAGGCCGCTCCCACGGCAGTGTCGCAGGCCGCTTCAACAAGGGGCTGTCCTCCTAGCCGCCTGCTTATCGCCATTATGCAATCGGCAATCACGCTACACGCTAATAAATTTCAGTTTAAAATAATACTGAAAATTTTAAACAAGGTCGCTAGTTTGTTTTCCTTGCTTAAAACTTTGGACGGTTTGGGGAAGAAAATAGAAACTATAGAAGATACAGCGCTACTCGAAGTGTAAGTGGGAAGTGGGTGGGGGGCGGTGCGGTGGACTATGGAGGATGTCCCAGACGCGCAAAAAGTAGGCCCTGGCGTCCTGGCGTGCAGCGGCGTATGGCGCGACGGGCGCGGCGCGGCTGCTCGACTCATCCCATTGGTCGGCTGGAATGTCGCCTCTCTGCCCGCAGCAGCGGCAGGGAATTGCCAGTGTCTCGCTTGTGATGTTGGTGGTGTTTGTTCTGCATTCGCATCACCGCGTCGCGGCGCCCTCCTTGCTTTGCTCTTCTTTCGACGGCCAATCATTTTTCCAGCCTATGCCACAGCAGCCGCCCCGCCGCGCCCCGCCCCGCGTGGCCCGCTGCCTATTGGACCCGCGGCAGCGTGAAGGCACTCCCCCCCCCCTCCCCGCCCCGCCCCGCCCAAACCCGCGAGATCATCATCAGCACCAGCCGCTCTGTGCTGGAGACGAGACTTGCCATTTGTTGGCGATAATGTCGCGCAGCGGCGCGGCGCGGGCGAACATCGCCACCCTAAATAGAGATCAGGCCAGGCCACAGGGGCCGCAGACAGAAAGTGAGCCGTGCAATCCACTGCAGTCCTTGGGCGAGAAAATAACGCAAAAGTGTCTCCTCACCCTTCAAGTGAATGTAGAGTTACTGTCTCTGACCGCCGCCCCCGCTCGCCCGCGAGTTACCCACTCCGCTGCCATAACCAACCCGTTCCTCTAACCTGATTAGCCCGCTCTGGCACCGGCTGTAAACGGCAATAGGTTCTAATGCCTCCCCAATTAATAGCTTATATCGTTACTGGCGTTGAGTTACCGCGGCTGAACAGTGTCTGCCTGGGCGGGCGCGCCGCGGGCTGGGCTGGGCTGGTCCAGCACCGGTCACGCTCCCCAGCGTGACAGTCTCCGTCGCCCGGCCCGCCCTGGCCCACGGGCCCCGCCCTAGCTCCTAGCTCTACTCCGCGGGAACAGGTCGCCCCGCCGCACCGGAGTCGCTCAGCCTCCGGGCAACTCCGGGCACCTCCGGGCTGCAGTCCGTCCCCGCCGCCATCGGCGCTCACCGCCTCCAATTCGGCGGACTGGGTCCGGGATTAAGTAGTCTGGAGGTGAAAAGTGACCCGACTCACGCCCCCCGCCCGCGGCCGGAAGTCTCTCCGGCGGCACCTTCCTTAACCGGAAGCAAGCTGCAGAGTGGACCTGACGCTGGCCGGGAAAATATTTAAACGAAGTTGAAAAAATGAGAAAGTAATATTCATAGTCTCGCAAACCATTTAATTTTCCCTCTTTTTGTTTACGCTGCCGCAAAAAGGACAAGACAGCAAGAAAAAAAAAATACGTGATTTTTGAACCACTGCCCACCTAGTGCCATAAGCAGCGTCGATACCAATGACGCTACGCGGCCGGCCCAGCACTGGCCGGAGAGCAGGCGCACTCATGACACCGGGTTCGTTTCTTCGGTGACTGTGGCTTCTCGCGCAGCATGACTCCTAGTGGTCCGGCATCTGGTACCTTGGCGTCGTAGCCGTGCCGGCATAGTGTCAGCGCGGAGAGTCGCAGGACGGAGGTTCGAATCTTACCAAGAAATTTAATTTTTCTGAGGACAACAATTTGGAGAGTGGAATTCAAGCCCCCCATTTCAACCGAGCTCCCTCGTGGAATAGCCGACGGTCTAGTGGTCTAGTGGTGCCGCGAAAGCCGTGGGGTGTCTGTGAGACTCGGCACATGGGGCCTGGTTCAAACCCAGGTAGGTTCTTCACTGGTAGCGACAGCGGGTTGCCAGGAAGTTCCGTCCCATGCCCACGACTGGTGGTCGGTCGTGGGGTCATAAGTCCTAGAATCTGGCTCCAAAAATAGCTATTCCATGCTCTGGGGACAGGGCAGTTCGGTTAACCACCGTACGACTAAATCTGACAGTACGGGGATCAAATCTGTCGAATTGCGCGACAGGATCGCGGCCAGAAAAGCACCGGTTCCCATAAGAACACCGAAGTAGTTGGCTGCCACGGGGGGTAAAAGCCCTGTGCCTGGCGGGAACCGCAACCTCCCTCGGGAGGTTTACTGTCGCAAAAATTTTCCATGTTTTCACGCCACGTGCGTAATTTTTCAAGGTTTAGCTCGGTTCGGCTCGGCTCCGCCTAACGCGCGGATTCTCGCTGTAGCGCTTGTGACCCGTAGCGCTACCGAGCTGTAGCGCTTGTGACTCGTAGCGCTTGCGACCCGTAGCGTTAGCGAGCTGTAGCGCTTGTGACCTGTAGCGGTTGTGATCTGTAGCGCTTGTGACCTACGTCCGCTGCCTGCTCGTCTCGTCGATGACGTCAGGAGCCCTGGCCCAGTGGCCCGGCCCGACCCATCCGCCCGCGCCCGCGCCGCGCCACGCGGTCACCCATTGCACCGTCAAACCGCGACGGCCCCGCGCCCCCGCCCGCGCCCCAGAGTGGAGCAGGGCCGAGAGCGGGGACCCTCGCCGCGCCTCGCCTCCAGTCGGGGAGAAAAACGCCGACCGACCCGCTCGCATTCAAAACAATAAACTCGGGGGAAGGACGCGCGCGTCACCACCGCGTCACCCACAACGGCGACACGCTCGGCTCGGCCCGGCCGGGACGAGCCGGGGCGTTACTCGCCTGAGTGACCCCCGCCCCGCCCCCGCCCCGCCCCCGCCTCGACCGTCACCACAGACACGCGCGGTTGCTAGTCCAGATAGCGAAGCCTGCTGTCGGGTTCAGGTCGGCCAGGTCCGGGGCGGACCTGCTCTGCACCATCTCGTCCCGCCCCGGGAGGTTCACCCAGCGAGTCCAGCCCAGCCCAGCTCAGCCCGCTCCCCCTAGTGCTTCCTGCACGCACGCCGCCCCGGCCCGCCCTCCTTGTGGGAGTCCTGCTGCTGCTGCTGCACAGACTCCGTTATGTCACCGCGGCCTTAACGGACCGGACCCGTAAAACAGCAGGGAGCGGCAGCGACACCTTTCCGCCACGGCAATGTAATAACGATACTGCAATCAACCGTCCAACGCGACAATATTATATACGAGGGCGCGGCTTGTCCCCGTGCTCGCCGGAGCAGCAGGGAATGACATGCCGATGACGCGATGATATGACGCGACGCGTCGCTAAACAATAGTCCCGCGCAGATGTTCCTCCCCAGTGCGGCGCGGGGCGGCGTCACGATAGGCAGCGGCGGCAGACGGACTACTGGCTGCAGCGCGCGGCCAGCGCAGCCAGCCCGAGCAGCATGCTGCTGCATGTGCTTATCACAAGCCCGTCGCTGCGCTGTCCAGCCCGGCCAGCACCGGTGGGATGTTACATTCGCGGGGAATGCATATTCACGGCGTGTCCTCCCCTCCCCGTTATCCACAAGCAGCGTCTCGCCTCGCCTCGCACATGTCGCGGCCCGAGCTGCAGCACCGCACTGCCCGGCACCGCTTAAGCGCGCTTGTAACAATCGCGACCGTTTGCGTCATGATGAGCACTTTTTACAACGGGAAGCGGCGGATAGCGCACCGCGCCCAACATCGGCCTGCCTGCTAGTACAACGCTACAGGACGGATAGGTAATCATCGTGGGAAACGAAACAGACGGCGCGGCGCGCGGCGCCTCGCGACGACCAGCAGGCCTCCATTCAGTCGTCATCGCTTTTTCGTCGCCTAATTACTTTTATTTTTTTCCTGCAGCAGCAGCAGCAGCAGGGACGCGCCGAGCCCGTTTAATGAAGCAGGCGTCAGGCGTTTGCTCACCGCCACCCAGCGGAGTGCTCGGAGCAGCGCGGCTCGGCGCCGCTCAGCGCCTCACGCAATATTTACCGGCCGGGATGCAAACCAAGCCGCGCCGCTCTGCCCCGCTCTGCCCCGCTCTGCTCTGCGCCACTCGAGCAGTAAAACCGAGTAAAACACGTTGAGCAGCGGTGGCGGGGCGGAGAGCGCAACACCCCGCTGCCCGCCCCGCCCCGCCCCGACGCCACCCACCGGCACTAACTACTGTCCGGTACGTTACGGCCCCGCCGCGCACCGCGCTAGAGCAGGACGTACTTAACAGGTGCGTGCGTACAGGGCTTTTTTTTTTCGGGGGAAGAAAAGCGAAAATTTCATAGCTGCCCGTTGCAGAACGCAACACTTGCGCGCGAGTGTTGACAGTCAATTATTTCAGCAGCAGGGCGCGGGCCGAGTAACACACAGATCCTCCCTAAAAAAAATTGCAGCCGGGTATAGAGATAGGCAGTCTGTTCCACACCCTTGCATCGTGGGAAGATTAAGCCCATACGGCGCCACAGAGTCAAGTGAAACGTCTCTTCTGATCCGGCCGGGTATCGATAGCCGCATAGCCTAGCTAGCCAGCCTCGCCCCGCCCCGCCTGGCCGTGGCCGTGCGGTAGGGCTCCAGACGGCTCCAGATCAGCCACGAGAGATACTCCCAAGGACGGCGTGCAGCAGCGTGGCCGGCTCGCCTGGAGAGGGCTTTCATTGAAATGAGAGAAAGGCTTTTTTCCCCTCTCTTTTCTTTCTTTGCGACGGTCGGTTCCGCCGTCCTGAGCGCCGAGCGCCCGCGACCAGGCCGGGTCGATCCGTTTAGCCCCTTGAAGGCGCCGCGCCGGGGTCTCTCTCTCTCTCTCTCTCTCTCTCTCTCTCTCTCTCTCTCTCTCTCTCTCTCTCTCTCTCTCTCTCTCTCTCTCCTGTGGATACCGTACCGCGAGTCGAGCGTGTGCGGCGGGCTTGCCTAACGTCACACGCACTAGGCGCCATGCGAGTGGTGCACCTCGGCTCGGAGTCTGGCGGGAACTGTAAATTATAGTACTCTTTTCAAACAATATGTTTCAATAAATTTGTTTTGTACTGGTGCACTTCACTTAGTTCACGGCCTAATCTTCTCTCTGTGGACTCCGCGGAGCGATTAGATCCGGCGCCGCGATGCCCTGCTGGCCGGCCCCAAGATCAAGTTCACTTTCGACGAAAGTAAATGACGGCTATCTGGCGGGAAGAGGCCCGGGCCGGGTCAGGCGGGGCGCCGCGGAGCAGCTGCCCTGCTTTTACACCGACAAACGCCTCAATTGTCGCGCAAAGTGAAATAAACCCAATCCAAAAGGGAGCGCGACGCGCCGCGCCGCGCGGAGAACGCAAAGTGCCCAGCGAGGCTAAGAGTAATGCCTGCCTAATGTTCTGGCCGGCCAGACAGACCACTGCAGCAGCCGAGTCTCCAAACCGCGGCGCCACGCCCGACCCGGCCCGACACTCGCCACAGCGATGCGTGAGCCGCGTGACGTGCCGTGACGTGACGTGCCCCGTCACGCCCGCTGCGTGACACGTCCCGTCAGGCCCGGCGGCGGGCCAGCCCCGCCGGCCACCAGCCGCACGGACCGATCGAAGCCTTTTAACGAGACTTAAAATGAAGCAACTAACTATAAGAGCCGCGCGCGGCCGCGCCTCGCCTCGCCTCGCCTCCCGTCCTGTCCAGGACACGACACACGAGGGGCTCGTTTCGTACGTAATTCTCGACATTCTGCGTCGGACGTCGGCCTCTGGCTCCCCCTCCCCCCCTCCCATCGTGTCTATCCTCCTCTCTAGCCGCGCCGCGCGTCCAAGCGGCAGGCCAGGCCACGGCTCGCGGAGTTCGCGGTGGAGCGGCGGCGGCGGCCCGAAGACAGGCCTAGCTGCGGGGCGGGGCGGGGCGGGGCGGGGGCCTTCACTGCGGTGTAGCCTGTTGCCCCGACCTTGCACTGCACCACTGCGCCGGCCGGGCCTGCGGGCTCCACCTGCAAGTGCACGCCGCACGCCCCGGCCCCGCCCCGCCGTGCCCCTTTGCGGCCGAACAGGCTTACCAAATGTATCCCCGCCCCGCCCCGCCCCGCCCCGCCCCGCCCTCACATCGCGTTACTTCACATGTGTTTACCCGGCGGGTAATCCGTCCCAGTCACCGTTGTTGATGAGGCGCACGTGCCAACGGCTGCTGCTTCACACAAAGTGAGTGGGTGTGGGTGGGGCGGGGCGAGGCGGGGTGGGGCGGGGCGGGGACCCCAGCGGCCGCCGCCGCTCACTCCGATGACCGCAGTAAAGGCGTGTGTTTGTTATTGCAAGACTGGCCGAGACCTATGCATGCAATCATGTTCAACCACCTCACGCGTTCGTAGTATGAGTATTTAGTACAACGATAAAAGGCCTTAAAAATCAAAAACTGTTGAAAACAATTTACATTATTCAAAACATACAATTACAAACTGTTACGATCCCATGAAAAGAAATATGATGAAATATAACAGCGCATAACCGTTTCTTTCAGTCATAACGTGAGACGTCTAAAAGGAGTAATAAAGCAACGCGGCACCGCGCAGCAGGCATAAGGCCCCCGCAGGGGCAGGAGCAGAGAGAGACAGAATGAGAGAGACAGTATGAGAGAGTGGACAGGGCAGCTGCGTCGCTGCTCCGCTCCGGAAAATGCAATGAATGAATCGGTCGCAGAAGACAGCAATAAAAGTACAGCGCATACTCGGCGACACGGAGACGCATGTACGGCGTGATTAACTACAGGTAAAGCCCTTATGAACGCTAGGGCGTGGCGGGGCGTGGCGGGGCGTGGCGGGGCGTGGCGGGCGCGGCAGCACGCATAGCGACCCTCTTGTCCTGCACTGCGACGCCGCGCCGTTCGGTTTTTGTGGCTTCCGCGGCGAGAAACCTGCTGGCCTGCTGCAGCTCTTAGAGTGGACGCCGCACATCTCATGAGCGGTAGCGGCGCCCGCCTTCCAATAACGAACGGCCGATAAAGTAAATGTATAACCAGCAGGCAGTGCGTGGCAGGGCAGACTGCGCGGTAGGCAGTAACAATAAAAGTCTTCTGCTTTTTTTTTTTGCCCCGGCGGCAAGTGCCGCACACACCGCGCCGATCTGTTCGCGATCTGGTATCAGACACTTTTTATTGATTCTGCAGGTCGGCGCCGGGACGTCTGTACCCTCGCGGCGTACGTACTTTGCGCGGGCCGGCCGGGCCGGGCCGGGCCGGGCCGGGAACCTGCACTGGCGGTACTGACCGAAAGATTCACGCCGATGTTGCGCCGTATAACACTCGTCCAAAGAGGGTTTTAAAATCCAGTCGGGCGAACAGGAGGAGCAGGGCATCGCGTTTGTAAGCGACACAGGAAACGGCTGCCATCCACAACTCCCGTTAATATCGACCCGGCCCTATCCGCGTGCGTGCGTGCGTCTTCCTCACATTTCTGGAGGGGCGAAAGGGGCGGCGGGGCGCGGCAGGCCCTTCTCCTACCCGCGCGGGTGAGAAGAGACTAAGTTTATCATCGTCGTCTTAAACAATACGCCACCTGCCTCCGGACATCCAGGACAGTCCTACGGCACTTCTACGCCGCTGCCACCGCGGCTGGTCATTTCCATTTGACCGCAGCGCAGAGGCCGCCTCGCCGTCCGACCCGACCCGACCCGTCCTGTCTCGCCGCGCCGCGACGCGCCGCGCAGCGCCGGCTCCCAGGCTGCCCCCTGCCCCGGCGTCCAGGGGTCATTGGTTGGGCTGGGCTGGGCAGCCCGCTGGGCAGTCCGGGGAACCGGTTGGCGCTCTTTTAGACGGCGCGCGATGCGCGATCTGTCATGGACGGACTTCGACAGTACCGTAACCGGGAGCCATACCAGACCGCCGCGCGCCGCGCCGCGCCTCGCCTCGCCCTTTTTAATTGCTGAATATGCTAAGCAGGAGAAGGACCCCGCAGGTGCAGGGGTTAACGCCCTTTCCCTCAACGACGACCTTGACACTGAGCGCAGTGTCGTCCGTAAATGTGCAAAAGATGCCTCCCTCGTCTGTCCGCATCAGCCGACTATAAAATGTTGATATAATAAGGCCTGGCACTTGGAAGATAACGCGGACATCCTCCGCGCGCGCGCCCATTCCACCGCTTGGGGCCCGAGCGGAGGGGGGGGGGGGCGGTGTAGTGCTGTTTTGCGCAAGGGGCCGAGGGGGCGTGGCGGGGCGGGGCGTGGTGACGTGAATTGGAGCGATCAGATCAGCGGGGCGGGGCGGGGCGGGGAGGAGGTATTCACTCCGCAAGGACTGCAGTGCAGTGCGCTGCTGCCGCTGCTGCTGTTGCAGACATGTATAAGGTCGGCGCCGCCTTCACAGCCCCGGGCGCTGCTCCGCGCCGCGCCGCCCCCGTGCCCTACCCATTAGCCAACACGCCGGCGCGGCGCCTGGAACAAACCGCGACAGCTTACTTACAAGCGATGTACTCACCCACACTGAGGTGCAGCAGCGACAGGAAGGCGACGGCGGGCAGCAGGCCCTGCAGGCCCTGGAGCTGGCCCGCCACCGCCAGGCTGGAGACGGCCATGGCGGCCGTGGCGGCGAGGGTGCGCTACCAGCAGTCCATCCCCGCAGCAGCGGCGGCAGCAGGGGCGGCCCCGCAGTCCTGCAGACCTGCAGGACAGAACAACAGGCCGTTAGCATATACACACTGCGAGCACGAGCGCGGCTGGGTTCTAGCCCAACAGGCAATCAGCCTTCTTCCCTCGTTTTTGTCTCCTCTCTGGCCTGAATTATATCGCCTGGCAGGCGGCAGGCGCCGCTTGAATATAACAGCGGGCAATCAGTCGTACCTCCTCCGTCCTGCCCCTCCTGCACTCCTGTAACGAGCCCCGCCCCGGGCGCCATGACGCGCAGCTTCCGGTGGTCCATCTCTCTGCCCCGAGTCGCCCCATTTCCGTTTCTCGTCGCGACGTGACGTGACAACGACGCGACGCCGTCGGTTAGCGCATCTCTGTTTTGGCGCCCGACCCCCGGCGCGGCCTAGTGCCTTACTGCCTGCCGCAGGACTCGGCAGGTTGAAGACGGACTTGGAGGTAAATCGTGTCCAAACACACTTTACCTCTAAACACAAGTACAGGTAATTTTCTTACAGGAAACGTTCCACACGTCCATGCTAATATTTACCTCAGCTCATCTTAAAGGAAACGGTCGGTCCACCCCCATTTCTAATTTCAACCTCAGCTCACGGGAGTTAGTAACCTGCCTGCAAGCTGGTGTATAGACGCCCTGCGTATCTGAGGTAGGCACCACGCTGCACACGAGTGTACTGGTGTTGCCTATCCGACAGGTGCACGGGGCCTCCTGTCGCCTGTTGAGGTGTGTCCCCGCGCCACGCCACGCCACGCCCCCACTGTTGCGGCTACGAGCAGGCGGCCGGGCCGCGTTTGACCCAGGTCACGTCCAGCGCGTCCCGGCCTCCTCCTTCCCCTCCCCGCCCCGCACGGCCCCTGGCCTTGCGCGACTCTGCAGTCCAGTCGTGACGCTTCGAGCAGCAGTGTCAACATTTACGTAACCGGTCAGACAATAACAATTCGGGTCGCGGAGCGGAGGAGAGCAGAAGTGTTTCCCGGGAAGTGTCCGGGACCCACCTGCAATTTGCTGCACTTTGCGCGGCGCGCGCGCGCGCGCGGATCCGGTGGGGAGAGGGAAGGGGGAGAGGGGAGGCGCACGTCCGAGGTAGAGCGGGGCGTGGCGTGGCGTGGCGGGGACGCCCCTGCCCCGGCCGGCCGGCAGGCAGCCGGGGCACTGGCCGACAAGTTACGAAATCCACGTGCGAATTTTACGACGTTTTGATTGCAGGTCCCCGGCCCCGGCCGGCCGGCCGGCCGGTCCGGCCACGCCGCAGGCAGAGGGTCGCAGCCAGCGGAAGAGTATACGAAAAGGAAGTTATGTTTTTTACCGCGGACGAGTCCACGAACGAGCAGTTGCAGCGGACCCAACACCAGCAGCTTGTTCGGCTGATTAGGTACTCGAGAAAGTCCGCGCGCGAGGAAAGTGCGAGGCGAGCTGAGTGAATACCGACTAGTGCCTCCGCAATAGGCTCGCCAAGGGCGGCGCTAATGTCCACCGGGTCGCGCGCCAAGCAGCGCCGCCCGTCGGGAAGGACTCCACCAGGTCCGCGGCGGCTCCTCCTCCACCCGACTTGCACACTTGAGTAGAAGTTCCCGGATGAAAATGTTATGGCCCAGCCCAGCCCCGCCCCGCGGCTGCGCCCTGGTGCCTCCGGCCCGCGCCCGCAGGTCGACTCACCTGCACTGCCCTGGCCTTGCGCAACAAGAGCAGCACGAGTGAGCCGGGCACGGCCGTGCACACCGTGTCGATGCGGCCGGCGATAGCATAGGGGCGGCCGGTGACCCGCCCCGCCCCGCCCGACATAATCAATATGCGCCAGCCAGCCGCATTCTTCGACAGATCAGCTCGAAATTCCTTCGGGCTGCCGCGCCGAGCCGCGCCGTCAACGAGGCGTGTCAGCCGTGCCAGTAAAATGTTACAGAGTTGTAATAAGGACCCGGCGTGGCGCGGCTGCATTCTGCGCGGCTGCCCTTCTGTCGCATTATGAATTATGGACGTCCAGTCCATTGGGCCACGCCAGGCCAGGCCTGGCCAGACGCCTCCTGGACGAGTCACCGCACGAGAACTGGGACAGCGGGGCGGCCCGGCCCGGCCCGGGCTGACTTGGCATATTCGATCACAACTTCCTTACACCACCACTTTTGCTGCTCGCGCCCGCGCCGGCCTGGCTGTCACCCATGCGGCGGCTCGGCGGGCCGCGGCGCACAGTGCGGCGAAAAGCGATAAGGTGCTTATAAAGGGCATCTCACCCAAACGGAATATGGATTGGCTGAATTCGAAAACCTGCAGTACACGCGATGTTTGGTCAGAATGATCTGCTGTCAGTTTATCCTAAGCTGTCAGGTTGACAGCGGCGAGGTGCTGGTGGTGTAAGCCGAGAGCCCCAGATGCATTACCGCCTCGCTTTGCTTCCGCGCAGGTGTCCCGCCCTTCCCTGCCACCACGCGCCGGCGCCATACTCTTGAGCGGGGCGGCGGCGGCTCAAATGAAGCGAGTAACTATAAACTCTTTGCGCACACTCGCCGCGCTCAACAGAGCCGTTTCCCGGGAGGAGAAAAGACAAGGCGAGGTAAGGCTCGATACGGCGACGACGTTGTCGACACGGCGGTTGAATGGAAAGAGCGTGCAATGTGCCGGCCAACTAGCTCGTTATTGCGGAGAGGAACTTTTTGCTGGCCGTTCGCCGAACTTGCTGCAGTCCTGACGCACTCCACGCACAGGACGCGGCGCGGCGGCCAACGATTGGCCATCAGATCGACAGGTTATCGGTCGCTGACGAGAATGGAGTCGGGAAAGGAAATATATGGGGCCAGGGGGATTGCGATGAGGGGCGGGGCGGGGCGGGGCGGGGCGGGCATACGAATGGACGGGACGGGAAGAGACAGGGACCGGGCCGGGCCCAGCAAACTCGACCGGTTTATTGGACACAGCATGTGCCGTTGTCGAGGCCGTTGTGGGCTGGGCCGGACGCTGTGATATCACCTCCCTGCCCATCCCATCTACCTCACCCCGCCAATGTATGCGAGAGGGAACGCCCCGCCCCGCCCCGCCCCACCCCACCCCCGACAGTACCCGACGGTAATTACTTTGGCAGGTGAGAGTATTATTTATCGCTGCAGGACCGTCGCGTCGTCTCAGCGATGACCGCCGCACCCCAGTCCGCCCGTCCCGTCCAGAGGGAAGGCCCGACCGCTCCGCCCGCCCCGGGTCCGGTGCAGCCGGACTGACACCGACAACGCAAGCAATGCATCGCCGCTGGCCAGCAGCGCGTATTACATGCGTGTTCGGGCTGATTGTAACGAGCCTGCTGCCGAAATATTGCGGCGAGTGCCCAGCAGCAGTACACACAGCTGTGAGATTGGTTCCGCAGCTGCCGCACTGGGCGGGCGTGACACACGGCCCCGCTACAGCATACGCTGCTGATTCCTTCCAAATCAGTTTTACAAAACGACATTAATGACGGGGTGGGCGTGGGCGGGGCGAGAGGGCAGGCTGATATGAATCGAGGACAAACGCTGTTGTAAACGACGACCTCAGACAAAATCCTCATTTTCATTTCCTATGATTTTCCGCGGGGTTTCCAGTAGAGTGGCCGCACCCTGGGCGGGCGCGGGCGGGCGTTGCGGGGCGGCGACGCGCCATGCGCCACGCACCCGTCGCGCCTGCCCGACCGACCGCCCGTCTGGTTCATAACTTCCCCCTCCGCCTCCCGGAACTTTCGCATCCCGTCGCGTCGCGTCGCGTCCGTGCTTGTCGCGTGCCCGGCGCAACTCGGCCCAATACTGCAGGCAGGGGCAAAGCCGCCGCCGCCGCAAACTTGATGAATCGGGCAAACACCTTTTCCCCGGCTGGCGCGGGCCGGCCGTCCCTGCCCGGCTCTGGCGGCCCTGCCCGGCCGGTCCGCATGCTACCCCACGCCGCGCTGCTGTGGACTTTCACCCCCCGAGCGCCTAGGGCACAGCCGGGCCGGACCGGGCGCGCCGCCCGCCTAGACACGCTGCCCTCTGGCCATCATAGCAGCAGGAGTCTGCTGAGGGATGGGAAAAAGCAAAAACGAGCGAGAAACATGGATGTGCCATTTCTTGTGTGGGGAGGGTGGATTATAATGCAGGGGAAACGCGACGGCAGCGCGCCTGCAGCTCCATCGCCG
Organism: Frankliniella intonsa; assembly: GCA_033675135.1. Lineage (NCBI taxonomy): Eukaryota > Metazoa > Arthropoda > Insecta > Thysanoptera > Thripidae > Frankliniella > Frankliniella intonsa. The sequence goes on along the minus strand of CM066249.1, from coordinate 7,823,295 downwards.
CGGCGACCTTGTCCACCCCGCCCCGCCCGGGAGGCTAAGGGAACTCAGCTTTAGCGAGTAGTTTATCAGCAGCGCAACCGAGCCCACCGCACCGCACCGGCTTCGCTCTGGTCACGGCTCTCCTCGCCGTAAAGTTTGCCGCCCTGCTCCGCTCCGCGCCGCTCGGGCTGTAACTAGCCTCTTAATCGCCCGCACACACACACACAGGCACAAAAAGCAAAAGCGGAGTAAATAGTGCGGGTATTATAGCGTTGGACTACGGGCAGTGCTGGGCGTGGCGTGGCAGGGCGGGGCGTGGCGGGGCGGGGCACCCTGCGGTCGATGAAAGGTCCGGAGGTCCGGCCCTGACCGCTCAGCGCTGCTCAGCACGCTGATCGATAAGAAAGGGCGTTATAGTTATTGAATATCGGCCGTGAAAAAAAAAATAACAACAGTTTTTCGCGATGAAGCCGAAACATGATTAGAAAGCAAGTGGTCCTCAACCGCCGCTACACGGCAATGTGTAATTATGTGCTTTAATATTAATAACAACAGGAGCCTTGCGTGTTACACTTTGGTCGACGACGTGCTTGATACCGATTAGTATCTTAACGCGTTTCAACTCCTGCCTGTAGAGTCTTTGTAAGCGAAAAAGAGAGTAGCAGGTCGTAATTGATTTGTCGAGAAACACACAAAACTAAGCAGTGAGGGATATTTTGTCAAATTATTACCTAAACGTTGCTTAACACATGATGGAGAGTATACCACGAATCAGCACTCCTCCTCCCCCTCCACCCCCCTCCTCAACAGGGTTCAGAGGATCAGGACTGCGCGCCTTTCACGCTACCGCCAACAGCTTTCCTCGTTCACGTAATCACGTAATCATCAACCGGGACCGCGGGATAGACTTCCACAATACACTCATCAGGTGTTAATTCTAACTCGGCCGATGGTATCCGCTCCACACGTAAACACACACACACACACGCACGCCGAACACAGGAGCGCGGGCATCACGCAACGTGCGGGCGAAGGAGCTCTGCCATAGAACACAGCAAAATTTCATAAATATTTATTACAACTTTTACACAAGCCTTACTATTAGAAAAAAGAAAATTGAATAAACCAGCGCGTGCTCAAAAAAGGGGGTTTTGCGCGAATGGAGGGGCGAGCGCGGAACGGAATGTGCGTGTGTGTCGGGGCGAGGCGAGACACCGGGTCGGGTCGGGTGGACATGATTCGGGGCGGGTGACAAACCAAAGCCTGTGTCGTATGCTAATGCGACGAGCGGACCACAGTGGTCGCGACCTGCTCGACACGCGCACTCGGGCAGGGCACGGGCACGTCGAGAAAGTTGTCATCCCCCGAAAATAACTGATCATAAAGTAAGTGATCGTAATGCGATCGTGGATCTGAGGACTGCGGTCGAAATGAAGGGGAGGACACGGGCATGACCTGGCAGGGCCGGCGGCGATCCGTCGTGTACACCTGTCCTTATCAAGGGCGTCTGTCAGACTGTGAACTGTTGCAAAGTTGAGAGGCCAAGGCTGTTATCGTTATTAAGCAAGTGTTGCAGCAATCGATATTCTCAGCGCACGCCATAAAAGAAGTGTAAATAAAACAAATGTTCCCATGCTTCCGTACGTACTACGTACGCAAAAATATTTTTATCTAATGTTTTGAAGAAGAGAGAGGCAATGATCAACTGGCGTGGGAGAAGAACTACACACCACACACATTCTACGAGTGCGAGTGATACATGGTAATCCCAAGGTTTCACTTTGCGTGCCTCTTCGCTTTGACAGCCGGATGATATGCGATCTTCTATCAAAAGGTCAATTAAGGGAAAGGTCGAGAGCCGGCAGGGCGGGGCGGGGCGGGGCGAGGCGGGGCAGGGCGGGGCTGCCCAGGACCGGACAGGACAACCGAACAACACTGGCAGGTGGAGGAGGAGTCGTCTCCCAACTGGCCAGCATGACGTGAGAGACAGAGCGAGAGAGAGGGAGAGAGCAGGTGAGGTCGGAAGCTGCACATACCGGACACCGCGGGGCGGGGCGCGCAGTCCTACGCCCACACCCACACTAAGAGCGGCCCACAGCCTGACTGGGCTGTGTACGTGAGAGTATACGGGGGGCGGGGGGGGGGCGTCAGTGTGTGCTCTGCTCAGGTAAAAGAGGCAAGAAACCGCAGATAAAAACAGTGGGAGGCGGCCCGGCCCGGCCCGCGGGCTGGGGCCGGCTTGGGCGGCGGTTCGCATTAGTGCCCCCCCCCCCTCCCCACCTCTACCCACGAGGAGGCGAGGAGGCCGGCGGCGACCCCTGACCCCCGCGGCGCTGCGCGGGGAAGACCAGTCTGCTACCGCCGCAACCAGTATATGTGGAGAGATGTAGGGGGGCCGGGGGGGGGGGGCAGCGTCCGGCAAGTCCAGCCGGCAGGGGCAGGCGGGGCAGGCTGGCTGGACGCCGGGCCGCGCCGCGCCACTGCGCATCTTCCTCTAACGGGTCCGCGGGTCGGACTGGACAGGGTCCAGAGGAGCAGGTGCGGGGGGGGGGGGGGAGCCCCCCTGCGGCCCGCCTGCTGGCTGATGGCCCGCGAGGTGATAGGAAGCATACGTTTTTGTCGGCGTGGCCGGCCGGCCGGGCCGCTGCTGCTGCCGCTGTGGGTCGGGTCATGCCGGGGCTGGACGTCCGTAAATGGGAGTGGATCTCGCGATTTATGTTTTATGCGCTGTGTGCGCGCCTCGCCTCGCCTCGTGTTTGTGTTGGTGTTTGTAAGGGCGGGACGGGAGGCGCAGGACTGGTCCCCTGGCCGTGCACGACGCGGCAGCAGCAGCAGGGCCGGGGCCAAGGTGCATGCGCCGCTCTTCTCATGGGAAGGTTGGGGCCATCAGCGTGACCCACTGCTTCACGTGAGGCGCGGGGCGGAGCAGAGCCGCCCGGCCCGCTGCATGGACACGCCCCGATTTAATCCGGAAGTAGTGTGCGAGCATCGGGGGAGCGGGGCGTGGCGGGGCGTGGCGGGGCGTGGCGTGGCGTGGCGGGGCGCGGCGGGCGGGGTGCTCCGCGCTGCGTGCCGGGCCCGTTACGCCCGCGCCCGCGCCGCGGCAGCTCATACAGAACGCGATGAGTAAGTGCTCGCGCGAGGACTAAAGGCCCACTCACTTGCTTTATAATGGATATTATTGCGAGAAAATTACGCCGACGCGGAGCGGAACGGTAAAAGGGCTGCACAACAAACTGTTCTAGAGGTGAACGTGGATTTTACACTGGAGGACGAAGGTGCTACATGGCACCTGCAAAGGGGTGCTCCTGCTCAAGGCACAATTCCTTACTAACACCTTTGAAAGCGCACGAAAAGTGCTATTAAAACCGCACCTGTCGGGGGTCATTAAGCCTCCGAAAAGGCACTAGTTTAATCAATCTTCCGGCTAAAGTTGAACCGGGGCGGTGCCTTTGGGCCGGGCGGGCCGGGCCGGACAGCGGCAGAAGTGTTCGGTAATGGCGGCCATCGCTCAGCTCATCAGACGTGGAGGGCGGGCCTGTCGGCGATAGTGTCCGTCATCGCCTTGAGCAGGCCCCGCCGCGTCCAGCTGGGCCGGGCCCCCCAGAGCGTGCGAACCGATGCCGATCCACGCCGACACAGTCCTCCACTCCCTCCCTCCCCTCCTGCCCGCGAGACATGCCAAGTGCAATAGCAAGTGTCGACACAACTACTCCAGACGATTGGTCGATTACTTTCACGCCTCGCATGCGATATGCATAATGTTTTGGCATCGGGGCGCCGCGCGAGGCGAGGCGTCGGTGTGTGTGACGTGACACATACAGCTTTCCTGGCCAGACGTTTGGCGGCGAACATGAGCCATGAGCCATCCATCTCGGTGGGGCGGGGCGGGGCGGGGCGGGGCGGGGCGGGGCGGGGCGGGCGGCTGCAGCTCAGGCCGCTAACAAGGGCCTGTCCTGCCAGGGCCAGGGAGTTTCACATTGATCCCGCGCGCAGCAGCCCGCGCCTCGCGGCCAGGCGCAGGTCGGCCCGATTGGATCGGAAAGGCTAATGAGCGGCGACGAGAGGAGAGGAGAGGAGAGGAGAGGAGAGGAGAGGAGAGGAGAGGAGAGGAGAGGAGAGGAGAGGAGAGGAGAGGAGAGGAGAGGAGAGGAGAGGAGAGGAGAGGAAGGGACAGGAGAGGACGACGCCGCAGAGACAATTTGTAGGTCCACTCCATTCGCCTATGGCTCCTCTCTGGATGTCCTGTCCAGTCCTATTCGAGTCCCGGGCCGCGCCGCGCCGCCTCTGGCTGGCTGGCCTAATCCGCGAGAAATACCTATCCTGCGGATGTAGCGCGGGATGCCGTAGACACATGCGACACGCAAAAGGAGAGAGAGGGAGAGCTGGCCGAGAGGGCCATGCTGCTGACCCCCGCGGCCCGGCCGCCCCCGCCCCGCCACCGACGCCACTCGGTCACACGTCCCCGGCCCGCGGCTGTCTCGTTATGCGACGCCACGCCGCCCCAGCGACCGTCGTTTGTTTCCAGGATCGACAGGCGAAGACGAGAGGAAGCACCTGCAGCTGCAGCAGCATCCTGATTCCCGTGTGTCCCGCCCGCCGCGCCGTGCCGTGCCGTGCGCTACGGACGGGACGGCGACAGTGCGGGAAAGTAGGCATTATTCTTTCTCCTGGGAAAACCTCCCGGGCCGGGCTGCAGGTCCTCTCCTCTCTCCTCCTCTCCGCGCGGAGCCGAGCGCATCACGGCAAACGTGACGCCGCGAGGGGGGCGGGGGCGGAGGGTATAGGATCAGGCGACATGTCCGCGCCGCCCGCGGGCCCGGGGCGGGGCGCGCAAGCATATAAAACCTTAGGTCATTCGCGAGTTATTTTATTCATCATCTCATCCACACCCACACAATTACATACTTGCTGACTAGAACACTCGCGTGCTGATGATGCGCCTGTACGGATTAATGCCGAGATTGCTAATGTGCGCGCCGCGCCGCGCAGGTGTTTGGGAAAGCAAACGTGGGAGTGTCACTGGCGCGCCAAGAGGGAGTGTGAGGACGAAAAATGGACACACACACACACGCACACTTATTCACCCTCCTGGCACGCTCGCACACACATCCGTTGTGTCCGTTGGGGCGTCGAGTCATTAAAAGCCCATCAATGGGACTCCCCGCGGCGGGACGGGGCGGCGCGACCAGGCAGTGCCCGCGGAGCTAACCCGCGCCCATGAGCGGGGAGGCGCGGCAAAGGGCGCAGGTCGCAAGGAGGATACGGAGGAGTGGAAATAACGTAGATGCAGACTAAATCAAGCTGAGGGGCAGGGAATTTTTTTTTTTTTTTGGTCTATACTGAGCAGCGAGGTGAGCGCGCCGTGGTTCGTAGGCAGACCCGCACGCCACGGATGTGCGCCGGTGCAGTATACCTACCGGGGGTTTCACGCGACGCTGCTCCTGAGAAGCATTCCCTAAAGATTTCCCCGTTAATTTCGGTGAAGTAACGAGGCGCGACAGGCGCGCCGTGGTAGGGCCTATCCGATCGGCAGGGCGGCGGGGAGGCCGGACAAAAAGGAAACGTAAAAAAAAAACAAAAAAACACACAAACCGCCGCCACCGCGAAACGGTCCCCGCGCAACGACTCCTTTCACCTTCTAAAGCACCACTTAACGAAACGAATGCACCAGACTGACGACGACGGCGGTTGCATATGCAGCGTGACACTCGCCTGTCCGGAAAAGTAAACGAATAAAAACTGTTCCAAGTTTGAAATATGAGAGTGTCGGATCCTGCCGCAGGCGCGAGGTGGAGCAGGCGGGGCGGGGCGGGTCCGCGGTCCGGTGAGGCGCCCGCTGCCCATTAGCGCTCTGCACTGCAGTCCTAACGGTGTGGGGCCGGGCGGGGCGGGGTGCGGGGCGGGGTGCGGGGCGCCGGGCGCAGGGCAGGGGCGCCAGTACAGTACGCACGGGGTTGCACGGTCGGCTGGCCCCCGCCCCGCTCCGCCCCGCACACCCCCCTCACCCAGGACCCAGACCATACTCTTCCCTAAACTTGACCTGCTTTATAGGCCCCGCTGAGCATTATCGTATTCGCGCGCGGGTGGATGTGGGGCACCCGGGCAGGGCAACTCATTAAAATAAGACAACCAGCCAAAAAAAGGGGGGATTATTTTTATACGTGCGATCTGTTGCGGGTGTTTTAAAACGCCATAATATTCTGTTCAGCACGATAAGCGGTATACTGCGCGATTCATCTGCACACTTAAAAAATCCTATCCGTTACACGGTTAGGCGGCGGATGATTTTTTTTTTCTTTCTAGGTTTTGCTGCTCGCCCGCCCGCCCGGCCCGGGTAGACTAGTGCGGGTGGGTACTGCTCCTCACGGGGCACGTCAAACAGCTCTCCTCTCGTGAGGACTGCCTATATATCCCCCCCGCACTGTGGGCGGGGCGGGGCCGGCCGGAGATGAGATCCTTATCCACGCACTAAACGCCTGGTTGGCCCGCAAAATTGGTTTCCCTTTAGGAGGTGCGAGGAGCATTGTCCCGGCGGGCGCCGGCCGGACCCGGGCGCGAGGCGAGGCGAGACTCACCGCAGACTCGCACGCTAAACGCACCGTCGGGGCGGGGCGGGGTGGGGCGAGGTGGGGCGGGGTGGCCTGCAGAGAGCAGACCTCTCGCCTTTATCTTGGCGGCTACGCCGCGCCGCGCCGGTTCCGTCCGCACCCCGCGCTGTCACCGAGCCGAGCCAAGCCGGGTGGAAAGTGTCTTATGCTCCCGTATCAGCGCCGCCGTTACCGCACCGCGACGCACCGAAAGGAAAGGGGGGGGGGGGGGGGATACACGCGAAACTGCGTACCGGCCGGCTGTTCTAGAGAACACGTAAAAGTATGTGAGTCTGCCTATCGTCAATGCGAGCACACTGATGATCAGGTGCGGTGCCGCAAACCCCCACCCGCTCTCAGGACGGACGCGCGTGGAGACTCAAACGCATGGGAGGACGAGAGGTCCGGGCCGAACAAGTACATAGTGCGGACAACAAGTAGTGTCGATGCTGTATGCGCGACGCGCTGTTAGTTAGGCCCTAGGAAGTAGCGAGGCAGTCAAGAGACTTGCTGCTGTACAGAGCAGAGGGGGCCGAGGCCGAGGCGCCTCGCAGCCCCTCCGCCGCGCCACGCCGCGCCACGCCTCGCCACGCCACACCACGCCGCGGCGCATCATAGCGTTGCATTATATGCATTGCGGTGCAGTGCGGCGCATCGCTGCTCTCGGTGCAGCCCCCCCCCCCCCCTCGAGCGGAGCAGGTTGAACCCGCGCGAGCAGCAAGAGGAAGTAGAAAAAGGCGATAGAGAGGAGAGGTAGTAGCAGTAAGGGAGGAGTAAAGCGGGATTAGAAAACGCGATCAACCCGCAAAAGGTTTCGAGAAAGCAAAATAAATAATGGGCCACGGCATCGCGCCGCGGGGCGGCGCACACGAGGAGGGGCGCTTCCGGAAGAACACACATGACAGCGGCCTGGCGCTGTAAGAGTACGCAACGCTGCACTGCACCCGGGTATGATGCTCATAGCGCCAACATAACGCCAATAAGCACGTGGTTCGGTTCATTCAAGCGACTTTACTTTCAAATTTAGACAGCCCTGGCCAACAATATATCGCTCCCGCCGGGTGTAACTTTTTCTTCGTCCTAGCGAAGAGGTCGTTGGCGCATCCCAACGTGTTATTTCACTAATCGCGGCGTTGGGCAAACGTCGCTGCGGCATCGCCCGCTCCGCTCCAGGGCCGGTGGTCAGCACAGCACGCGGGATAGAGCAGCTGCCCGGGTTAGGCAAATCATTTAAAAAAAAAATAATGACGTGAAACAACAAACGACCGTTCCTCTTATTTCACAATTTTTCGGTCGGCGGTCCAGTCGCGCGAGCGGCCGCGGGCGCGGCGGCCGCCGGGCAGGAGAAAGGGCAGGGCGCCCTGGGTGCAGCATGGCCACGGGCGCAGCGCGGCGCGGCGCAGCCAGGCTCGCCTCCGTCGCGTCGCCTACATCCTCCCATTCCACTTTTGCGGTCCTCCATGATGCAACCCACGTGGACGCGCGGCGGCCGGCCGGCACGTCCAGCCCCTCGTCATTACCATGGTTTATCCCACTTAAACCGTTACGCGCGTCCCCCCCCCTCCCTCCCCTCCGCGGTTTTGGCGGTGACCCGACGGCCAGCCCTGCTGCGCTGCGCCTGACCTCCTGAAACGTTTCGGCAGCAGCAAGTACTACGGCTATCCCGCTGGTATTTATTCGCTTGCCGCTGGGGTTTGATGCCACGTTGCTCTGTGGAAAAAATCATTATATAGATTATGCAAAAAGGTGGTCGGGCCGCGCTGGCAGGCGCCGCCGGCCGCAGACTAATTCAACGCTGCCGCCCCGCCCGCCCATCGCTCCAACAGCTCACGGAACTTCTTTTAATGTATTCCCCTTTCGGTACGAAAAAGGGGATCGACAAATCCCCCCTGGAAGCACCACCCAGTGACATGCAGTAAATGCGAGAAAGGCACTTTTCGATTAATATCTGTCTCTCTCGCACCTGTACGGAGGCCTATCTCTCTTTCACGCAGGGCGGGTCGGGGCGGGGGCCGATCACGCTCGTGTCGGTGTCACGTGGTGGTTAGCAGCACGACATCGAGCTTAAGTACGCAAAGCTCCCCCTGATCCTGATAGCCAGCCGGCCGGCCTGGCCCAGTTTGTCACGGTTCACGCGTGTGTTATTACCGCGCGGCTGCGGCGCAGAGGAGCCCAGACCGGAACACGATAAGGGATCCAATGCAGTGTTGCCGACTGGGCCGCCCGGCCAGGGCGCGCATCTTCGAGACGAGACGGCCGCGCAAAACGGTAAAGCTCGCGCGGAGTACGGGCATTCCGCGGTAAAAGATATGGATTTGAAGTCGTGGAATTTGCTCTACACCGTCGCGGAATAAAAAAGAATATGATGCTACACAATTAAACTATACGGTATTTTTTTATTTTTTCAAATTAAAAACCACGACGAAAAGGCCCAGATAGACACCCTAGGCGTTGTGTATAAGTGATGACGCGACGCCGCCCCCGCCCCGCCCCGCCCCGCCCCGCGGGGCCCTGCCCTGCACTTATAGCTCCGCGCCCGAGACGGAGCTGTTGGCGGTGCCATCACCGGCCGGGCCGGGCCAGGCGGGCAGGCCAGGCCAGGCGGCGCAAAGCCGCACAGCTGAGCAGAGCTGCGCATTAATTATGATGGCTGCTTGAGCCCGCCCCACCCCGCGGGGCTGGGAGGCGAGGGGAGGGGACGGGCGCGGGCACAGCTGCAATTAGAGTAACATTTACGGACCTATAAAATACGACAATCGCCAAAGCAAACGGCTCGCTTTCTACTACTTCCTCCTCCTTGGCAGCTCAGCTCAGCTCCTCGAACAAGTAGTGAGTTGGGCCCGCCCCACCTATACTGATTTGAGGCGGATAGTGCTGCCGTTGCACTTTCTAGGAATGCTCTGCGGCTGGCGCGGCTGCTGCTCCGGGTTGACAGCGCCGTGTTTAAGTACAGGTGCACCGCTGCCAAGCATTGCAACACCTTGGAGGCGCGCGACGCACCGGCGAGCAGACAGACAGGCAGACAGGCAGACAGACCGACAGGGCGGCCTGCATGGCAAAGCGCGTAACGCCCCGGCGTCGCTCCGCCGAGGAAAATTATACAAATCGAGTCCCGTAAACACACAGCGCGCGAGCGCATCGCACCGAACTGACCCGCGCACCGAGCAGCACCGAGGCGCCCGGCGGGGCGTGGTGGGGCGGGGTGGGGCGGGGCGGGGTGGGGTGCGGTGAGCCAGGGCGTGTCCGGCAGTCCAGCCTCGCAGAGGACAATGCACATACCCGGAACGTCTCGGAACTTCCGCAAACGCAGATGAGGGGGCGTGACGCAGAGGAACCAGTCTCTCAAAAAAGTACTTCGCGAACCAAGAATTTAAAAAAATTTGTATTAGCCACAAGCAAGTCAGGCGAGCGGTGCGCGGCGGAGTGGCTCGGAAGCGCTACAGATCACAACCGCTACAGGTCACAAGCGCTACAGCTCGCTAACGCTACGGGGTCACAAGCGCTACAGCTCGGTAGCGCTACGGGTCACAAGCGCTACAGCGAGAATCCGCGCGTTAGGCGGAGCCGAGCCGAGCTGAACCTTGAAAAATTACGCACGTGGCGTGAAAACATGGAAAATTTTTGCGACAGTAAACCTCCCGAAGGAGGTTGCGGTTCCCGCCAGGCACAGGGCTTTTACCCCCCGTGGCAGCCAACTACTTCGGTGTTCTTATGGGAACCGGTGCTTTTCTGGCATGCGATCCTGTCGCGCAATTCGACAGATTTGATCCCCGTACTGTCAGATTTAGTCGTACGGTGGTTAACCGAACTGCCCTGTCCCCAGGGCATGGAATAGCTATTTTGGAGCCAGATTCTAGGACTTATGACCCCACGACCGACCACCAGTCGTGGGCATGGGACGGAACTTCCTGGCAACCCGCTGTCGCTACCAGTGAAGAACCTACCTGGGTTTGAACCAGGCCCCATGTGCCGAGTCTCACAGACACCCCACGGCTTTCGCGGCACCACTAGACCACTAGACCGTCGGCTATTCCACGAGGGAGCTCGGTTGAAATGGGGGGCTTGAATTCCACTCTCCAAATTGTTGTCCTCAGAAAAATTAAATTTCTTGGTAAGATTCGAACCTCCGTCCTGCGACTCTCCGCGCGGGCACTATGCCGGCACGGCTACGACGCCACGGTACCAGGTGCCGGACCACTAGGAGTCATGCTGCGCGAGAAGCCACAGTCACCGAAGAAACGAACCCGGTGTCATGAGTGCGCCTGCTCTCCGGTCGGCCGGCCGCGTAGCGTCATTGGTATCGGCGCTGCTTATTGCACTAGGTGGGCAGAGGTTCAAAAACCACGTATTTTTTTGTTTCTTGTTAATTTTTTTTTTGTTTGGACCAAGTGCTCTTTCCAGTGCCTTTTTTTGCAGTTGCCTAAGTCACAAGGACGGTATAGCTGGAAAGAGCACATGGTCGGAAAACAAAAAAAAAAAAATAACAAGCAAAAAACAATACGCGGTGTTTGAACCTCTGCCCACCTAGTGCAATAAGCAGCGTCGATACCAATGACGCTACGCGGCTGGCCTATCAGCGCACGGAGAGCAGGCGTACTGATGACACCGGGTTCGTTTCTTCGGTGACTGTGGCTTCTCGCGCATGATGCCTCCTAGTGGTCCGGCGTCTGGTACCGTGGCGTCGTAGCCGTGCCGGCACAGTGTCCGTCCGGAGAGTGGCAGAACGAAGGTTCGAATCTTACCAAAAAATTTGATTTTTCTGAGGACAACAATTTGGAGAGTGGAATTTAAGCCCCCCGTTTCAACCGAGCTCCCTCGTGGAATCGCCGACGGTCTAGTGGTCTAGTGGTGCCGCGAAAGCCGTGGGGTGTCTGTGAGACTCGGCACATGGGGCCTGGTTCAAACCCAGGTAGGTTCTTCACTGGTAGCGACAGCGGGTTGCCAGGAAGTTCCGTCCCATGCCCACGACTGGTGGTCGGTCGTGGGGTCATAAGTCCTAGAATCTGGCTCCAAAAATAGCTTTTCCATGCTCTGGGGACAGGGCAGTTCGGTTAACCACCGTACGACTAAATCTGACAGTACGGGGATCAAATCTGTCGAATTGCGCGACAGGATCGCATGCCAGAAAAGCACCGGTTCCCATAAGAACACCGAAGTAGTTGGCTGCCACGGGTAAAAGCCCTGTGCCTGGCGGGAACCGCAACCTCCTTCGGGAGGTTTACTGTCGCAAAAATTTTCCATGTTTTCACGCCACGTGCGTAATTTTTCAAGGTTCAGCTCGGCTCGGCTCCGCCTAACGCGCGGATTCTCGCTGTAGCGCTTGTGACCCGTAGCGCTACCGAGCCCTAGCGCTACCGAGCTGTAGCGCTTGCGACCCGTAGCGTTAGCGAGCTGTAGCGTTTGTGACCTGTAGCGGTTGTGATCTGTAGCGCTTGTGACCTACGTCCGTGCGCGGAACACAGCAGCCTCGAGCTTCGGACAAGTCACGGAGAAAAAGGCGGGACAAGACACGAGCCGGCGCGCAGCCGCGACACCCTGTGCTTTTACTTATTACGAGTCGATAGCGGCCGGGGGGAGGGGAGGTGGTGGGCGGGCGGGGCGGGCGGCGCTTAGCGAAACACACGAAATACAAACGCGAGGAATGCATAATGAGACGTCCATTTGGGGCCTAAAACGCTCACGATACGCGGACCGATTACCCCGGCGCGGTGGGGCGCTGTTCGGAATCACACGCCACGCACGTCAAAGAGTTGTAACGCGAGCGAAAGAGAAAAGAGTGGGGAAGAAAACGACGAAATGTGAGGCGGGCGCCCACATAATTCTCCAATCAGTGTGTATACCCAGTCGTTTTCTTGCCACCTTTAGAGTCAAATCCCAGAAATTACATGTTTGAGAAAAGTTTTAAATACCTTGGAACTTCTTCGTAAAACTTATATATTGATGGGAAAAGACAGACGGAAACGAACTTGAGAACGGCGGCAGGGCAGGACTTACTGCGCGGTGCCGCGCCCTTGGCGCAGGAGCGCATGCGCACGACGAGTGAGCGGCAAGGAGCCGCACGCATGCGCATTACTATATGAGTCCGCGGCCGCGTATTTCAAGAGAGAAATCGGCAAGGACTCTATGGGCAGCCGGCCACAGGGCGGGGCCTGGCCGGGGCCAGGAACACGACCACACCACGGCGCGGACTGGAGTCCCGAAAACCCTTGCCCTCATCTCTCTCACACTCACACTGCCCGCTCTCTCGGAGAAGGGAGTTCTAGGCGCCGCCCTCTGCGTTGTACACAAATCACACGCGAAATTCCATGTCGATACCACGCCCCGATACGGTATGAGAATTGGCATGGCGGCGGCGGGGCTTGAGCTGCGGCCGGCCCGCGGGAGGAAGTTGTAATGTGGGTATGGTAGGCGACATGCTGAGCTTCGGGCCGTCCGCTGCTCAGCCGCGAGCTCAGCCGCCTGCCCTGCTCTGCTCAGCCAGACCTACCTGCCGGCAGCGTGGCGCCGCGCCAATATTTTCGCTCAATACATCGCGGCCAATGGTGCGATAAATTCCCAGCCGGAGCAGACGACGCGTCGCCCGGCGCACGCGTAACACGTCGTATCCGGGGCGGGGTGGGGCGGAACAGGCATAATATAGACTTGTTCCAGTAAGTGTGCAGGCAGCGCCGTGGCGGCGGCGGGTCGGCGGCGATCGGTCGAAGAAAGTTAATGAATCGCAAGGGGCATCTGGTGTGGGGGGGAGGAGGAGGGGGGGTTGCGAACGGAAGGGACGGAGGGAGTGAGTGGTAAAGGGAGGTATAATACCAAGTAATCGCATCCCGCCCCGCCCCACCCCGCCACCACCCCGCCCCGCGCACGTACAGTACACCGCTTTCTCGTGTTTGTTTTGGGGCGTGCGGCGCAGTGCGGTGCGGCGGAGGCAGGCGCCTCAGATAATCATCGCCGTACGGCTCGCCCCGCCCCGCCCCGCCGCAGCCTCCCAAACCCAGAGAGGGCCGCGGCAGGGGTAAGGGTCGTGGCGCGGGGCGGGGCGGGGCGGGGCGGGGCGGCGACCAGCAACGCACCCAATCGTGCGCCGCGTAATCGCGCGCGCCGCCACGCCGCAGAGGGAGTACTCTCCTCTACAACATAACGCGCGGCCCAGGGCAAGAACTGGACACTGCCAAAATTCTGAACGAAGATTTGAAAAGGAGGAGAGGAAAAGTCATTCCTCTGCCGTACCTACTCGTTTACTCTCTAGAGTGTGACGGCCCTGCGGTGCCGTCATGGCATGTCCTCTTCCGTTATTCAAATAGCTCTGTGACATCACGGGCACGCAGCGCGCGCGGCGCCCGCCCGCCCCGCCCCGCCCCGCCCCGCCACCACACTCGACTGCGCATGCATTTTCCTTTCTACGTCCCTTTCTCTTACACGCGCCGCGCCGCGCCGCGCCTGCATGGCTCCGCAGAGCTGCGAGCGAGCGAGTCCGCCCGCCTTTGCCCCTCGGAGCTTCTTTTCCGATTCGCCGACTGATCTCCACGCCCCCTTCCCTATCTCGGTTCCGTCTCTTTCTCTCTCCCTCCCTCTCTCTTCCTCCACCGTCCTCGTGCTCGCGAGACAATAAAAGCGTATGCACCTGTTCTGGCAGGTATTGTCTCAATGCGCCCGGCCCGTGTCCGCTCTGCCATGCTCGTGGCGCGGCGGGCGGGGCGGGGCGGCCGTGTTCTCTCGTTTGCTCGACAAGCAGCTCGTCGATCGCCCCGCCCCGCCCGTCCCCGGTTAAGTCACAACAAAACACTTGACTTGATCCGACGCCCGGCTGTTAAACAACACGGATGCAGAGCACGCCATGTCATGATGTTAGCATGGCGCGAGGCGGGGCGGGACTCTAGTGCTAGCTACTGCTTTTTCCTGTCGTAAAGCCAGCCGGGGAGCCGTAGCGGCAAGCCGAGCCGAGCCGATCCCGAGGCAAGGCCGGCCGCTCCGCTCAAAACGAAAGCGCGTCATTTCGTAAAACCGAGCGCGCGCGGCACGACCTTTCCACTCGCGGACAGGACAGCCTATAGCTAAGACTCAAGCGGCTGCTGGACATCCGCCTTATGCACATCGACTCCCGATACTGCGGGGCAGAAAAAAATAATAATGTGCATTTCGCACGACTCGACATTTACCCGCCTCCGCCGCCACTTGTTCGCGTGATGAGTCCCTTCGACCCGGACGGCCGTACGAGCCCCGCCCCGCCCCGCCCCACCCCGTGCTGCGGTAAGAGTTAGACGGGTGTGGCGAGGCAGGGCCGGGCGGGGCGGCCCTGTGACCCCCGAGATGACCCTTACCTCCGCCGAGACGCGGAGCGGAGCGCCGAGCCGACGTCCTCTCTGCTACTACTTAAAAAGTTACACGCCGCGGCTGCCGCGCCGCGCCTGGGCGAGAGAATTTCACCTTTTCGTGGCGGAGCGGCGCGGCGCGGCGCAGCTGCGGAAGATGATCGAGATCCACACGGCATCCAGGCGCTGCTGACGGGGCGGGGCGGGGAAGACCAGCCTGGGGCCTACCACTGTTCTGCCTGACGCAACCGGGAACAGTCAGGTCAATCACTCGCACACGTCAAAACCATCACTTTAGTTAGAGAGAGAAAAGAATACCGACGCATTATGGCGCGGGGATCGGGATGGGCTCGTGTTGTTTCTTTTTCGGTTTTCGCCACCGCCGGCCGGCCGGCCGGCCGGGCTGGAGACGCGCAATGCTGAACCAATTACGGCTTGTTTCCGCGCCGGTGCGGGTGTCGATACACCACGCGTGCGAGGGAGACGGGAGTATATCGGACCAGCAGTCTGATCGACGGTTTACAGCAGCAGAGTCAGTAGTATCTCTCTCTTCCTCTCCACACGGACGCACTACTTGCGGTTGCGCGCGAGCGGGCGAGGCGAGGCGAGGCGCGAGGCCCACACGAGTTTCCCTCCGCCGATATGCAGAGCCCAGCCCCGTACGTACGCACGGAGCGGGCGCGTAATGAAATGTCCGCTGCCAATGGGCGGCCTGCGAGGCGGAGCGGGGCGGGGGGCCAGCAGGCGGGCTCTCATTTCCCGCCTGGAACTAGGGGCAGCAGCAGCAGGACGCCTGCCTGCAGGCCTGTCGCTGCTTCAGGGCCTGCTGAGCGACCTCCGCGCGCGTGGGCCGGGGCCGGGCCGGGCCGGGCCGGGCCGGGCCGGACGGCGACAACGAGTTCCTCTCCTGCCGTGCCCTTCCCTCCTCTGCGCCGCGCGCCTTGCACAACCAGATCATTAAGACGGCGAGAGGCTATGAGGTGAGGTGTGGACACCGTCAGGAGCTGAGCCGGTGCAGGGCCGGGCGGGCGGGGGGACAAAGACATAAAGGCAGAGGCAGTATGCAAAAAAAAGGCAAGCGCCACTTCAACAAATTGGCAAGAAACGGCGGCCGCAACTGGGGCTAGGGCGCGCTGCGCTGCTCAAACTTGACAAGCAGGAGTCGCGACAAGAAGCGCAGACAGACAGCGAGATGGATTATGTGCAGACAGGAGGGCGATGATGCCGTGCAGTGGGGCGGAGCGGGGCTGAGCGCCGGGCCGGGCCGGGCCGGCGGGGCACTGATGCAGTCACGTGCCCCATATCTGCCAGTGACCATACTCTTTTCAGTAAGTAAGCTGTTCCCCCCGACTTTTCCAGATATTCCAGGCCAGAATTTCCCAGACCTGTGTGCGGAGGTGCTGCCTAGTTCGCGCTCATGTGCCGATGCCAGCCGCATTGCTGCGTTTTGGCCACGTTTATGGCAGGTTGTCATGCATCGCCCCTACCGTGCGCCCCGCATCTACGCGGTCCAGACGGGGCTCTACTACAGCGAGAAGTGAAACTACTTGAGCTGCTGCAGCGCGCGGGCCGGGCCGCAGGCAGGCGCCGCGCCGCGCTCGGGCGGAGATGCCGAGTTAGGGGTGGTGCACTGCACCTCGCCTCGCCGCGGGATTATGGCGAACATCAACGCGAGGCTAGAGGCGTGCCGGGCCGGGCCGGGCCGGAGGGAAGCCTTTCTGCCGAACTCAGAAAAGAACGACTGTCGCGACTGTCACCGTGTTTTTCTCTCCCATTTTTTCCCCCCAGCTCTCATTTTTTGTTCCGGCTGGCCTGAGGCAGTGTCGCCGTGCGACGAGGCAAGGAGAATGCTAGGATCAGACCACTCCACTCCACTCCACGCCACGCCGCACGTCGCATCGCAGGCCTTTCAGGAGCTGCAGCAGCAGCGCCCCACCCCGCCTCACCTCGCCGTCGTCGGCTTTGACGCGTCAATGACAGGAAGATTCGCCGCGTGAGTCCCGGCCCGGCCGGCCCGGCCCGCTCTGTCAGAGCGAACATCACGAGTTATGGACACCAAAGGAGCAGCGGGGAAAGGGCGTGCCGGGCAGAGGACCTTGTCCCCCCAGCGAGCAGGAGCAGAAGCTGTGCACCCGGCTCGGCTCGGCCCGGCTCGGCCCGGCTCGGCCCGGCTCGGCTCCGCTCGGCTCCGCTCAGCCCGCCCAGGTCCGGCGTATGCAGATTCGGTTCGCGATGGGTATCTCGCTGGACGTGTAATCGAGCCGGCGCACGCACGGCATGCAGTGCACGTGATGCCGCTAATTCCGAGCGGGCCTGATCAAGAACATGTCAACGACACCGATGACGGCGGGGAAGAAGGAAAAAAAAACGACCGTCTGTTATTCGGCTCTGGCATGTCGCCACATACTAAGTAGTAACTCTTTACCTTGATTAAAAGAGAAGAAAGATTAAAAAGAACGCCGTATCGTGTTTTGAGAACGTCCCTCTCTCTCACTCTGAGCGACCGCCCCTCTCCTCTCACCGAAAATCACGTTCACACTGACCATCTCCTCCTCCCCGCCCCGCCCCGCCCCGCCCCGCCCCCCGCGCGGATGAGACGGCACGGCACGGCAGGAGTCTCATGCCGGGTGCAGCATTCCCTGCTGGACCGGCCCGACCCGGCCCGGCCCGGGCCAGCAAGGTTGTAAAACAGTAAATCGTCGCGCGCGGAGAGGCGAAACGGGACCTGTCTCTCTCTCTCGCTCTCTCTGCCGCTCTCTGAGAGAGGAGGCGCCCGCCGCCGTATGAGATGAGACACACATCCTCTCTCGTCGACCACGGCTCTGCACGGTGCGGCGGGGAGGGGGGGGGGGCAGAGGCACACACGAGCAGCGCGCTCCGGGCAGGTCCGGAGCCGGAGCGGACCGGAGACCAGACCGGAGGAGGTTCAGCTCCAACGGCAGTCCTCCCTCCAGGCTCAGCCCGCGGCGGCCCAGGCGCTGCAGTAGCCCCGGAGTACACACACAGAGAGACGTATCTATCATATCCCCTGTCAGAGATAAGGCATCGCACGCTACCGCCCCCTGCTCCGGGCCGGGGAGACACAGCAACAGGTAGCAGTCAGCGGCGGTAATCACCAGCAGTCGCTGGCGCCTGCCTGAGCCAGCGGCCAGCAGGTGTCAGCTGGTGCCAGCGCGCACCGCCAGCTGGACGCCCTGCTCTACCAACACCAACACCTTCAATTTGGAGGCTTGCGCAATAACGGGGCCGCGCTCATACAGGCCCTCGGCCGGCCCGGCCAGCGGCAGTAGAAGAAGAGCAGAAAAAATAAAGAAAGAAAACATGGTTCCGCGCGGGAGGAATACTTATCTAATAACAGCGATAGGATTGCGTTGCTTGTAAGTGAGATCACACTGTACATGGTCTACCGTCGCCCCGCCCCGCCCCGCCCCGCCGCGGCGCTGATGACTCGAAGCGCCTCTGAAGCGCGCCGCAATCAATATTAATTGCACTGCTGCGTTGTGGTGCATCGGATGCAGCCGCAGACTTACATAAGGGCGGGGCGTGGCGGGGCGGGGTGGGGTGAGGCGGGGTGAGGCGGGGTGGGGTGGGGTGGGGTGAGGTTGGTCGCTTTGCGTCACCGCGCACCCTGCTACTGCTGGTGCGGTAGTGCATGCGCCGTGGCCCAAACAGTAGGAGGAGCAGCAATATGCACTGTGCCGACACGGCGGAGTCGTGGACGCCGAGGTGACAGGTGTCAGGGGCGTGCCCTGCTAGAGGAGCTCGAGGAGCTCCTCCAAGGCTGGACCTTGTGTGCAGCGTCGTTACGGGACGGGGAGTAAATGAGCAGACACGCGGCGATAACACGCGGTGCGTAAGGGCAGCGCAGGAGGGAAAAAAAATCAGACCAGCTAGTGGCCGACCCAACTAACCAACACAAACACACACACACACACACGTATAGGAGAATTAAACCGATCCACGTAATCGGCAGGAAACTAGAGGGAAGGCGCAACCAGCCGTGCCGCACCGTTCTGCGCGCCTTAACCGCGAGCTGAGGGGCCGAGAGCAGGGCGGGGCGGGGTGGGGCGGGGAGGGGTGGGGCGGGGCGGTGTCCTCCGCGGGCGTGCACGTGCAGTGTGCAGTGCGCGGGGACGCACCGCGCCTCGCAGCGCCGCGGCACGCAGCGACGTGCAGACCGCCGGGGAGGCGACGTGCACCACCAGGACGGCCGGGCCGGGCCGGGCCGGGCCGTTTCCAGGTAAGCCGCGGTGCAGAATCGTGAGATTCTCTGCCGGGGCCGGGGCGGGCCGGGACACGGCTGATCCTCTCGATACAGCCGTTAAACTGAGGTTGGGGAGGAGGGGGAGCAGGACACGCAGCAGCACGCGTCGTGCGTGTCGCGAACATCGGATCAATGGGGGAGCAGCTCGGTGAAATTTAGACACTTTTCTCAAACGCCAAATAATATTTCAGTACAGTGACTACTTCACCGTGCCGTTAGGCTACCCCGTCTCTACAAGCGCGCACGCGCCGCCGTCGAGGATACCGCCCCACCCCGCACCGCTCGCGACCCACGGCCGGGTCCGGCTCCTGGAAAATAATTTTAAACGGTTTACTTGCCCGCGCGTTCTGCTATTAGAAGTTGAAAGACGAAAAGCAATGCGGCCGTCACAGTGCGTCGCCGCGGTGCCGTGCAGGCCGGGCAGGGCCGTGCAGCGCCGTGCAGCGCCGTGGCCTCGGTTTGGCGCGTGCGCGCGCGCACGAGTGTCGCCCCGCCCCGCCCCGCCCCGCCTCGGCACGCCATTATGACGAATTATTTGTCACAACTCTCGCATGCAGCGATCCATTAAACGCATATGACATGAAATACCGTACCGTAAAAAAATAAAGAAGTAAAGAAAGAAAACCAAACGACAACGTCTAATGAGACTGTCGTCGCCGCGGGGACAGGACGGCGACAGGGACAGCCAATAGTGCGAGCGGAGCGGAGCGGGCTGGGGAGGGGACGTACTCTCTTGCTCTGCTTCTGTGCCGTTTTCACGCTCAGCAAACAGGTCTGCTTTTTAAGGCGACTTGCCGCAAGAGCGGGGCAGGCAGGCAGCAGGGCTTGTGCTCGCCTAGCGCTGGGCTGGGCTGGGCCTTTTGCACTGGCGGGGCGGGTCGGGGTCGCGGGGTCCTCTGAGCCCTGCCTGTCTATGCGCCTGCTTGCGCCAAGAGAGGCAGCAGCAGCGGCAGGGCAGAGGAACAGGCAGGCGGTGGCGCGGCGCGGCTGCGATGAGATTGTCAGCTTGTGTCAAGGATGCCACCATTACACCGCCCCACCTCGCCCCGCCCCGCCCCGCCCCGCGAGCTCGTCAGCAACCTGTCTGCTCCGCGTGGATGCCGCCGTGCTGCTCGCGATCGGTTTCACCCCTTGAGATGAGATCGCCCCTGGCAATAGGAATTCTTCGCACGGATGCTTCTTCCCTCGCGGTCGCCGATGTCACGCAAAATATTTGTGTGCACTGGAAGTGTTTGATCTCTTACCATCACTGGCCCACCCGCTGCTGTGCGTTTGAGTCAGCGGAGGTGATGTATACCGTAAAGCAGGTGGGCGATCAGAAAGTGAGGAGAGTGAGGACGAGCCAGGGCGAGGCGGGGCGTGGCGTCCAGGCGGCAACGTCCTCGCGCGCGGATCAGGGGCGCGATTAGGCTCGGAGGCAGGGAAGGGAAGGACTTGATCCCGAACACGGTTAAGGCTGCGGGGGCGTGGCGGGGCGGGGTGCGGCGGGGGCGGCGGGCAGGCGGGCGAGCCGCGCTCCGCTGCATCCCCGTAATCGACGCTTATTGGAAAGGGAGCCCTGGCCTAGGCTAGGCTGGACGAGACGGGACGGGCTGCAACTAGACCAGTCGGCGCCGAGCGAGACGAGACGAGACGAGGGAGAAATTCGTTTTCCCGTCGCCGCACCGGGCGGGACGACGGGGCGGGGCGTGCAAAACACCGCGCCATTTACTTAGTTTAGTTTTACCCGCCTTTGGAGCGAACGGCAAATACCGGGCAGCGACCTGGCGAACCCCGCAAGCGCGCCGCGCTTTCGTGGTGATACTGTACCGCTGCACAGGCGCGCGCGGCGGCCTGCCTATGCACCGCCTTCTGACCGGCCACGTGGTCCCTTACAGAACTTGCATTCCAGCAGAAAAAAAAAGTTTACAAGCACCTTGGTTATAATAATAGCCTTTCTAATTAAGCCGTATAATTTTAAAATCAGTAATGAATTGTGTGAACGTTATTCGGAATTTTTTCTCACTTTTTCATATTTTTTTTTCATACTATATTTTTTTTTTCTACAATTCTGTGAAAATAATAAAGCGCACTCTGCGCTGCTGTGACGTTTGCTGCGCGGCTGCGCTCCGCATCGCGACTCTCGCCGTCTCGGCGCAGAGCACCGGGGCGGGGCGGGGCGGGGCGGGGCGGGGCGGGGCGGGGCGGGGCAGGCCGTATTGGAGCACATCACATTAGACTGGTCGCCGCGCCGCGAGGAAAGCGATGCAACCATCGGATGATATCGCCATCGGCCATGGCGGTGCGGCGCGGCCCGGCCCGGCGCGCCACGCCCCTCGTGGAGTCGCGTGCCTCATGCTGGCCTGCGTCCTGCTGCTGCTGTCCACCGCATTCCGCCCCTCGCACGACACGTCCAGCAGCGGGCCCGCGGCCACCAGGGCGTAAGCCAGAGGAGAGGCTCATCACTTCGACCCAAGCTTTGGAAACCGTAAAAGAAAACCGGAGGCGATACGATGTCGTCGTCGTGGGATGGGACTGATACGCGGCGCGGCTGAGCTGATCGGCGCGGAGCTTAGCGAGGCGAACGGAACGGGACGGGTCACAAGCGCGCAGGACCGGACCGGACTCACTCGAACCTCGGCGCCTGATTTAGCTGACCCCGCCATCTCAACTTAAATCTCCTCCCTCGACTATTCATTCCGCATTCGTATAGGAACGAAAAGATAGCGGAGGATGTCATACGCGCTCGTTAGTTATGGAGAGTCAAAAGGGCCGGCGTGCGACGCGACGGCGCAGGCAGGAATGCGTAACGCGTAACGTACGCGCCACGAGCGACGTTACGCACCCGCAGGTATAAACAGTAACGCGCAGCGCAGCGCATCAGCAGGCGCTATGGGGGCAGTAATGGAGTCATGTATGTGGTGAGGCCGTGGCCAGCAGTAGGACATGACAGCGCAGGGGAGGTAATCCGCGGGGGTCGGTGACCGCGGGGCCGGGCAGCGCAGGGGCGCAAACGATACGATCACACACTCGGGCACACAAATTATCCCAGCTGGTCGATACGACGCGACGGCCAGCATAGTTATAGTAGCATAGTAGCCCAGGCCACCGCAGCGACTCGCGGACACACTGGAAAAAACCAAGGTGTGACCTGCCACCTGTCAAAAGGGCTTGAAGGTTTAGCTCCTCTTGCAAGAGCAGTGCGCTCTAATAATTGTGTGTTTAGTCACACCTTGGTTTTTCCAGTGCAGAATCTGTCTAATATCTCGCAATAAAATTAATAAATAACAAACCCTCCCAACAAATGCGTCCACAAAAAAATATTTTGCATACCTGGAGGAGGGTCGTAAGCAAATCCAAGCAGCAGATCGCCTACCAGAGTTGCATCCACTTAGCACTCGCTGCACACGCAAAACGAAATCCACTGAGCGTCCACACGGCACGGCACGGCACGGCACGACACGCTCGCGACTCGACTCGACTCGCACGCCGGGCTGTAGGGTCTCGTTTCGGTCGGTTAGCGCGCTAACGCTGGGCTCTCTACGGGAACGGGTCCTGGCGGCGCGAGCTCCGGAGTCGGACTGAGGGCCCGGAGCCGGCCCGGAGCCAGCCGCGGGGCGTACCGTCGCGCCACACCACGCGCCCGCGAACCTCCGGAGCGGCGGGGGGAGGCAGGGCGGGGTGTGGCGGGGCAGGCACCTGTTGCACAGAGGGGGGAAGCAAGTCCCCGCGCTGGAAGCTGCTGGCGCGGCGCGCCGGCTGACCAGCGCCAAGTCCTTTAGGCAGGGCACGGCACGGCGGCAGTACCCCTCGCGACAGAGACGTTTGGTTCGTTGTCCGCAGAATAAAACTCACCAACACACTGGAGTGTGTATGGGGGCGGGACAAACACGTAAAAAAGAGGCATTACTAGTAACAGCTGGTTAATTTTTGAAGATTAAGTTATACCAAGTACCCCACGGCCATGTCACCACAACCTGCCGTGAAAAGTGCCCGCCAGGTAGGCAAGCCCGCCACGTGCCTGTGTGCAGCGGGTCGGCCTACCCGATGGACCGGCAGGCGCTGAGCGCCGAGCAATACCACCAGGAAATTACCCCGGCAATTAAGCATGCTCAGGGTTTCTGACGATTGAGGCGCCGTGTCGGTAGGCTTGCGGCCGGCCTGCAGTCCCGTATACACCGCTGCGTGGCGCGCGCGCGCGGGCTCGCGACCAGCGCTTGCCCGTTCTGCGCCAGACCACGCCACGCCGGGCATCGCGCCACCGGACTGTTACGTCTGCGAGATTTATGCCGACAGCGCGGAAATCTGGAGTTCATTCAGTGAAAGGCTTGTCGCACCGCGGTGCGCCGGACTTGGCCGGGCCGGGCCGGGGCGGGACGGGCTCCACCATAGCGGCCGCCGACAGCATTTCCGTTTTAACCATTACGTGTTCGTTCGCGAGGAGCGGCTCTGCGCTCCGACGGCGTCAAATGAGGAACAAGTTTTTCGAATCCGCAAATCGCGCTCATCAACACTAAGGAAGTTAGCTTTTCGTTGGTTCACTCGCATTTTAAGCCCGGAGGAGGACAAAACGGCTGAAGTGATTTATCATTAACTACATTGGTATAGATAAGGCGTAGCGCAGCATAGCGTACTTGATACTAAACCGCGACTGAAAATTTGAAAAATGAAGTGATTCCTTTTCCCCTGCCCTGCGCAAGACAGGCCAGAGGCCCAGCTAACAAGCTCAGCTCCCGTCCCGTCCCGTCCGGTCGCGTCCGTCTGCCCGATGACAAGCGGAGCCACTGACGCCGGTCAGGACAGCGCAGCGCGTCAGCGTCTCATCCCTGTCCGTCCGTCTGTCCTCTCAGCGGCCAAATCAATTCTCCGTAGCAGCAGCGAGCTGCAGGCAGCGCGCCGTGCAGCCAGGGCTGGGCTGATGAGCCGCTCGCATTTCCACGGCATTCTGAAAGCGAGCCGAGCAGGAGCTAGCAGGGCTACATCGGCACGGATAGAAAGATGGATGGGTAGAGTATAGTATAGCATGACCGACAATCTTATGATAGTGTGTGCTCTACGCATCACAATGCCGTAAGACACGCGCGCGCTTACGGAGGCTTAATTTTGGTGGGCAATTTATCATAAATATAATTTTTTTTCAATGACACAAACATGATTTGGCAAAGAACCTGTCATGGGCCACCCTGTAGTAGGCACCATGTATAAGTACAGCGGACGCAACGCAAAGCAAACACGCATAACGGCTTGCAGGCCATTGTCCGAGAGACGACCAGGGTCATCCTGGCGGCCCCATATCGTACACTTACGAACACGTTGCGCTCGGTCCAAACGACCATGTTGCGCGCGCGGTAGCTGCTTCCCACCTGTCGCGGCTCGTCGCAGCAGGGCTGCGGCACCAGGCTTAACGCGGCGGCGGCCAACGGTATTTCGAACCATTAGGGAGGTGTTTGCTTTGGGGCGGTGACGCACAGGCACAGCCGCGGACCGCACCGCACG
This sequence comes from Frankliniella intonsa, assembly GCA_033675135.1. Taxonomy (NCBI): domain Eukaryota; kingdom Metazoa; phylum Arthropoda; class Insecta; order Thysanoptera; family Thripidae; genus Frankliniella; species Frankliniella intonsa. Next base: position 7,798,681 of record CM066249.1, on the reverse strand, counting down.
CCCAGGAGGCTCCGGGGGAGGTAGCCGGGCCGGTGTGTCCTGTCGTCGCATTCCTTTTGCGCGGCTTGTAAAGTCGTGGCCTTAGTGACCATAAGGACGGGCATACGTGTGTGTGCCCCGGTGTGCCCTCCCTTCCTCCCCGCTGCACAGCGCCCTGGCCGGCACGGCGCCCGCCGCCGGCACCGTTGGCTCGCGGGTATACGACGCCCTGCAGCAGCTGCCCCACCGGCCGTATCGCCCTGGCCACCCCGCCTCCGCCAGGGCCAGGGGCAGGCGCAGGCAGCAGAACAGGCTAGCAGTACTCACTCACTCACTCAGCACCGAGGCCCAGGCATCCACCGCACACGCCACATAAATTTCATTTTCAAACCGACCGCGTATATGCATGTGATGTGCCGTGCCGTGCTGGGCGTATGTGGGTCGCGGGCGCATGACGCACCAGCGCATGCCTCGTACGAGGCATTTTGGTTTTAATTTTATAAGGGGAAATAAAAGATAAAGGAGCTAGGGATAGGAGGAGCCTGAACAAATTTGTAAATTTATAAATTTCATTGCGGCATTGCAATATTTCGTCTAAAAAATTCTTGTTCAGGACACTGATGCTGGGATTCTTAACGAGGTGATAGCATAAGCGAGCAAAGACGCCTGCCTCCTCCCGCAGGACGGCACCCATTGGCGACTCTCACACACGAGCACCCAACCCTGCGCACCCTGCGCGTCGGAGCCGTACTGAAAGCGACAGCGCCGCCGCGACGCCGCTGGTCGTGATTCCGAGTAAACTATTTAATTTAACTCCGCGCTGCCCGCGCCGTGCCCAGCCGCGCCGGCCTGTCCCCAGGCCGGGCCGGCCCCCGGGGCTAATTCGTGCCGATCGTCCGGCCGACGAGCGAGGAGAGGGAGAGGAGAAGAGAGAGAGAAGAGGAGAGAAAGAGAGGGGAAGAGAAGAGATTCTCAGGGAGCCGCGCTGATACACAGCTGCTGCAGCAGCAATGCATGCTTCAGATAAAGTCCCTTCCTTACTTTCGCGGCCCACTTTGGCCCGCCCTCGCCCCGCCCCGCCCCGCCCCCTGCAGCAGCGTGCCATTGGCTCTGTCGTCGCGTCGCGCCGCGCCGGTCGGGCCCCGCCGCCCCGCGGCCCCACGCTACCTCCGGGACCCCATTGGGTGCACCTGCATGTACCTCCCGCGACCTTTGAGTGCAAGTGTGCGCAAGAGGCAAGGTCCAGTGTCACAGTCGCGGGAGAAAGCTCTCTCCCCGCACCGCGCCGCGGCCGCGCGCGCACACGGAAAAATGTAAAGCTGTTTAATGGCTGTGCCCATCGTATCGTTTATGCGCCTCCCGACGTTTGGTACAACTATGTGGGGGGTTTACTTCAGAATGAACAAAGCTCCCCCAACCCGCAGATAAATACCGTCATAGAAATTGATCTTACTTTTCAGTGAGTATTTCTCCAGCTTAAAAAATATTTTTATCAAAATGGATTGCAAATTTCGGCAAAATTAACAAATTTGTAAATTTTTAAATGTACAGTTTCTATTTAATTTTTGCGATCTAATATTTTCCCGTGGCCTTTCTCACGCACACGCACTACGCGCCCGCAGCGTGTGCGGTCAGCAGCATCAGCAGGACAATATACGTGACCCCATCACCTCGGCCCGCGCCCCGCCCGACTCAATCATCGCCCCCCAAAGAGCCCTCGCCGAGCCCTCCCTCGTGCGCGCCGAAAATTGGGGATCGTCGAAACCACTAGCTCCGGGCTCCGGGCCCCGCCACGGGCCGCGCTCCGGGCGGGGTAAGCGTTATTGGCGCTGGGCGGCGACCACAAGCCTCGGCCCGGGCCCGGGTCACGCGCCGGGTCACCGGGGGAGTGCTGTCCTGTCAGGCGGTGGGACAGAGCACGCAGACATTTCAACGCCTCCGCTTGGTGCTCCGGTCGGGCCGGACCTGCTGGACCCCGCCCCGCCCCGCCCCGCCCCGCCGGCCCGCACCGGGGCGGTCGGCCACGCACTTCGCAGGGGATAATAACAAACTGCACATGATGAGGTGGTAACGGGAGAATAAGCGCCCAGGTGGTCCATTCTCATTGACGGGTACTAATCGACGAAAGTGTTGTCGTCCAAAAGGGTCTTCATTTGCGCCGCGCGGACCCCGGGCCGGACCTTGCGCATTACTTTAGCGGCGTTTCGTGGGGCCACCCACAGCGCTGAGAAAGTTACTACTGCTCGTTTAGTTTTCGGATAAAGTGACAAACCTTTCCAGAACGTCAACGAGATGAAGCTTGATACACAAAACCAATAAGGGGTATGACGGATAACCTGGGCGACACTTGATGACGCACCGATATGTCACCTCCTTCTAGGGCGTGGAAGTCAGCGCGCGCGCGCGTCGGCTACGCGTGTCGCGCTCTGTTCAACTTTGGCAGAAAACTGACGTTTAACGCGGACGACGGCCGCTTTCGATATCCCCATCTTCCATCTCCATTGCGCGTTGCCGGCGGGGCGGGGCGGGGCGGGGCGGGTACCGTTTCTATGCTCCGACAAGAGGATGGACTGACACGAAGTCGTTTCCTATACGAGCCGGACTGACTGGCCGGCCTGCTCGCGCACATACTGGTTTGGGACAGGACCCGCTATCGAAAATTGTACAAGAGGAAGATGCAAGAAGTAACTCATCTCGTTTGGGGCGGCGCGGAGCCTGCCTGGCACGACCCGGCGCAAAAACATTCTCATCAGCACCTCATCCTCTGCTCATGGAGTAGTGGTCCACGACCGCAGCGCAGCGCAGGTGTGAGGGCGCTAGTGCCGGGCCGGGGGCGGGGCGGGGCGGCCAGCGTGTGAGAGGCGAGGCGCAGTCAGACCTAAGAGCTCAGTCGATCGCAAGATTAACGGAAATTTCGAGTGGAAAATGGAGGAAGCTCACGATTTCCAAGACGAAACAAATGACCAATTAAAGCAGAGGAAGATATGCGGTCCCAGCTCCCTCTAGCCGACAGCGTACGAATGCACCCACCAATCACATCATAAAGAATATAGAGGTTTTTATCCCGTGCTGTTCTCTGATACCAGTATAGCCGCGATTTTGGAAGAAAGCAGCAGCGCCCACGCTTCCAAACATAAACTCGTTCCTGAACTTTTTTCAAGGCCTGCAGTGCTCGCAGCCTCCGGAATATGCAGTAAAAAAAGACGGACCCCGTCCGGCATACGCAAGCGCGGGGACAGTTGCACTCTTTATGCGAGAGGTGGCTCGGCTCGGCCCACACTGACAAGACAAGAGGGAGAAACTAAGGTCGCGCAGTGCGGCGCGCGGGCGCATTTGCCTACTCGGGCGGGGCGGGGCGGGGCGAGGAGTGGAGCATGCTCAGAGGAGGCAGGCCCGACTCAGGACTTCCCTTTACGACGTGCTATGCATTTCCCTTCCAAAAAAGATACGGTGGCCTCCGGCTCTTATGCTGAGCTTGTTCGTATGTTGGACATTTCAAGTATTGTCTTAACGCTGCTACTTTTTTTTAGTACGCAACATAAAAGAAATAATCTGATAACGCAAGAGAAACTTTATCACGAGGTCAAACAGTACGGGTACCTGCTGTACGCGCAAACAATCTCGCCGGAGCGGTGCACAGCCCTGCCTCTGGGCCGGGGCGGGGCGCGGTGGGGCAGACATCGACAAGAAGGGAGTGAAAAAAGGACGAGCCTGATCACTGGCTGCGATTTTTAATTCATTTTGACAGGGAGGGACCCCAGCTGACCCCAGCACAAGGTTCCCATACTTCGAGTGCACCAGTGGAAAAAAAAAAAACACGACAGCTGTCACTCGAAAAGCATGTTTTCGATTTAAGTAAAAAATTGCGTCCCTACATATGTCGTAAATAAAAATCGCTACAAAAAAAAAAAGGATTAATTCCTCCCGCTTCCCAGGAACTCGGGTCCACTACCGACGTGGCACTCGCCACTTCCTGATGACAAATACTCGCGGGTACGGCTATATAATCATTTAGGCGAAGGGCGGGGCACCTGACCAGGCCAGGCCCGGGCTGACCCTTCTGGGCGCCGCCTGCTGACCGCAGGGCTTGACAGGGGCGCGGCGGGGCGGGGCGCGGCGGGCGGCGCGGGGCTGGTCCGGCACACAGCACGGTGGTGGCCCTACACCTATTAATAACGTCCGTTACCTGTGACCGGTCGTGTATCGGTCTCCGCGCCGCTCCTCTCGCCGGCCCCGGCCCGGCCCGGCCCGGCCCGACAGGTCAGCACGGGGGATCTCTGATCGAGTGCTGGAGTGCTGGCGGAGGCAGCAGCGGCAACAGGGAATTCTCTCAAGAGAAGGGAAGTACCAGCCGAGTAAACCAACAAACAGGATAAAAGAGGCTAGGGGTAGGGGTAGGGGTAGGAGGCGACGGGCGACTCTGCTGGCCGCGCGGGTGAGCGGAGCGGAGAGCGGCAGTCGAATATTTCACGGACGTGACTAATTCCTATACAGCAGGAATCTGAAACGTGCCGGGGCGGGGCGGGGCGGACGCCACCACACCACCGGGTGGGGCAGAGGTAAGGGGACGCCGGGCGGCCGGCCGACCGGCCGACTGACCAGTCGCTCCCCTGAACGGTTCGCGTTAAAAACGAGGAAACCTTAGTTCGGATTAATATATCACAGTATTAATCATCGGCAGCGTGCAACAGTAGAGAGGAATTTAGGCGAGGGGAAAAATTCTGAGAGGGACGCAAGAAAAATAGCCGACGGACGAAATTAAGCGTACAGGTGAGGTGACAGCGGCGAGCATTTTTTTTTCGACTTTGCACACACATGCCGCCGAGGGCTTCAGATCTGTCAGATTACCGCACGCGGGGCGGGGCGTTTCTCCCCCATTTCGGTCAAACGGCGATATAACTCTGCAGGACAGCGAGTGATGACCTAAAATCCCTTCGGAGGAGGAAACCGCACTGCTCCGCCGCGTCGCCTCCCCTCGGTCGGAACAACGACTCATTTGTAAATCCGAAGAGCAAACGGCGAATTAGCGTTTGGTGCGCGCCAAACGCAAACGTGACTACCGAAAGGGAAACTGTCGGTGCGGTTACGAAGCTACCCGAGACGACTACCCGAACACTCCTCAAACTTTTGGCGCTTGCAAATTTCGTAACGGGCGCAAAATCATTGTTTTCTATCTCTGGAAATTTATTTCCAATTACGCTAAGTATTTCCAGTGGTTTAAGCCTATCGCAGCTGGCATTGCTTGCGCGATAAATAAATTACCGCACACAGCAGCTAACCGGCAGCAGGCCTGCGGCACACGGCCCTCTTCCCTCCTCACACACAATGTCGCACTTGTAGGCGCCACGCCCAACCACAACGCCCTGCCCTGCCGTACCCTCTCGACAGTCCTGCAGGACTATCCTGGCGTGCGCACCGCCACTGAGAGCGGGAGAGAGAAAGAGAACACACAACTCCACTCAACAGTAGCATTGAATGGCGGCCGCGGTGCGGGGCGGGACGTGCTGCGGGTCCTTTCGGGTGTCGCGCTGCCCCTGAATCACGCAGCTACACCGTCCTGTTGTGCCGTAAGCACCTCGCCGACATTGTATTGAAAGTGCGTCCCGCTGGACCCCATGGCCTGTCCTGCGCGCTGCTGCTGGACACGGGCCCCGGCCGCGCCTCGCCGGGGCCAGGCCCGACGACCCATCAAGTTCCGCGTGAGCATCCGCGTGCGCGCCGCGCCGGGGAGGACCCGGGCCGGGGCCGGGCCGGCCAGGGCACCCTCCCCGCCGCTCCAGCGTGCTGCACCTCATGCATTATGCATTGCTAATAGAGACGGGCCGTGGCTATCCCAGGCTCCCACAAGTACGGCCTCAACTTACCTGCTTCCTTTCCCCTGCCGCGCCGCCGCCGTCACGACGATCATGTCCTTCGCGGACGTCGCCGCGCTGCGCCGCACCGCGACACGCATAGTCCGCGCCGAGATGTGGTGAAGCGGAGGATAGCTCCCTGTATGGCCGAATTCCTGTCGACCTGCGGGGACATCCTGTCGTCCTGTCCTGGTCAGCAGCCGGCCGCGGCGCGCCTAAGGGCGGAAAAAAGTAGGGGTCAGCAGGGTAATGCGAAGCAGGCCGCCTCGGCCCGGGCCGGGCTCTACTCGGTAAACAACCATTTCCCCCGACGCGCCGCGCCCGGCCGCGCCGCCCCGGCTCGGCTGCCCACCTGCGCCGCGCCGCGACGCCCGTCCTGCGACCTCCCTTATTTGGCCGGCGCGGTACAGCACAGCCCCGCGGCCCTAGCTCCTCCTCCTCCTCCGAATATTAAACCCACCACGTGCTCAAGTGCGCCGCCACGCCACGACAAAATTTCTCCTCTTCTCCAGACCTGCGCCGCGCCAGGTCGGCTGGCCGGGCCGGGCCGGGCCGGGGCCGGCCGCTGGATGAAATATTAACGTATGCGCGCCAGCGCGCCTAGGCTCTGGACCAGGTGTGTGACCGGCCTAGCCACCGGCCGGATGGATGACCAGCCCATGACCCCGCCTCGCCGCGCCCCGCCCCGCCCCGCGGCCAGGCGACTTGGCGCGTACCCCTTCCTTGAATGGACGTCCCGTCCCGCACTCACACATTCCGATACCCGTGCGTGTGCGTGGGGAAAACGAGGTACACAGGACGGCCCGACGGCGGCGGCGCGATGCGGCGCGGGGTGCATCGTACGTCAGGAGGCTGGCCCGGCCGCGGCCGCGAGGGGCAAGGGGCAAAGGCACGGGGGCGCACAGGCCCCGACCTGTAGGGCGTGTAGGGGCTGTCCCAGTTCCCAGTTCTGCAGGATAGGGCCGAACTTTGCGAAACGTTTTATTGTCTTCTATCTCGCCCTCAACAACTCCTTGTAACCTCTGGCACCCCACCCCACCGAGGAGGCCAAGTATGTCTAGGTTGGTTGCCCGCGCCCCTAGCGCTCAAACCGCGAAGGGATGCTAACCCTAAACTTAGGCTATGGCCCCACTGCGTGCAAAGATACAAAACAGATACGCGCACGCTCGAAGCAAGTATACTCACGTCCCGTTGTCGTGTCCGGTCGTGGAGGTGGTGGTGTCACTCGGATGAGGGCGAACAAGCGCGGCCGCCCCGCGCGGCACCCAACTGCCAGCCCAGCCGGGCCGGACATGGCTTGCGGAGACAGTCGCATCCCATCGCATAGGAAAGGTGCTGACCGTGCTGACCTTTCCACCCCTGTCTACCCGTGTCCTGCGTGTGCGTGTCGCCGCCTCGCCGCAATGGATCTGGATGCGTGTTGCACTGTCTTCGAGGTGGAGATCCGGCTCGACTCGCCATTTTGAAATACGTCAGTCACAGACAAAGTCTGAACTCAAACTAGGACTGCGAACGTTGCGACTAGCAATGTAAGCAGATTAGAGGCTACGACCTCCTCTGGTATGTATCAATATTAGCCCATGCGGCAAAGTTAAATTATAATTTTGGCATGCGGCAAACTAATTTTTGCAAACTTGTGGAAAATATTTAAAGCTCTACAGAAAGATATACCTGGTTATACCGTACCGATTCAGGTTTAAAACAAAACTGTTTAAAGGGTGCTGCCAACCTGGCGGACACAAAATATTGAAAAGGTTGGGGGGAAAATATGTGATGTGTGATAAGTTCGTCGGAGATGTGGGAAAGGAATTAATAACGCTAATTTTAAATCAACTTTCATACACACTTTTAATACATAATCAACGAATAATTCATAACAATTTGCCATCCTGAGATTTCTTGTGCACCTACTATACAAGGAGGCAGAACAAGAAATCTTACATAACCTAGGCAGTATAGGTGGAACAGTAGTTGCCAGACACAATCATTGTGCTGAACAGTTCCAAAAACATCAACACGCTAAAGCTGCATGCTGCATATTGATGGCAGACAATACATTTTTGAAACAAATTAAAAATTGGTCCTGCCTGCCTGCAAACAAATTTCATTAAGATTTCTTATAATCTATACAAGCAAATGGAATGAATGTGTTTTAAAACCTTAACATTTAAAACAATATTTTTTTCAATTATAAGCCTGTTTACAAGCAGTAAGCATATTGTACAGCTTTCAAGGTTGATACTCATTTGCATCAATATAAAGGATTGAGTAGATGACCTATTTAGACTTAGATTAAAATCAATTTCATTACCATTCACATGTGGAAGAGTAAAGCAAGATCTAGGAATAAAGCTAAATTAAGATTGAAACAACTTTGAGACAACTCTAGCTATACAGATCAAAAATAATTTAAACATAGATATGGCATTTGACATCCACATTCATATTGCACCTGTCATGGTTACCATGATTGAATCATTCTAACGAATTTAACATCAACAACTGTTTTAAAACTTTAGTCTGACTTGTTTCTCTGATTTCACCGGCAAGAAACATCTCATCAACAACTGTGTACACCTGTTAAAAAGCAATGAAACAATTATTAAATTGCATTGCTATAAAAGTAACACAAAATTTACAAAATTGCACTCTGTACTTACTTTATAAAAGTTGAACACAAGATCCAACTCACAGACATTGTGGAAATACTCATTCAAAACTTCCACAAAGTTATGGATTGCTTCAAGATAACACAGATTGTTATCATTTACATCCACACAGATACAGAAATAAAGACCAGCATATCTCCTGTAGACTATTTTAAAGTTGCGGAACTGTAAACATAAATATATTTTCACTGAGCTATAAATTGTTGCTGTATGTGTGATAGTGTTTCTAAGAAAAGAAAGGTGGTGTGGACTGTGGAGGAAGATATGAGGAAAAAACCATACATCTGACTGAACAACTATAACTTAAGCTCAAGAGCAAATTACCTCAACAAAATTAGTGTGCTTAGCATCCCTGACAGTGACTACAGCATGGACCTCTTCTATAAGTTTCTGCTTCTCATCATCATCAAAATTCATGTACCACTTTGCCAATCGGGTCTTTCCGGCTCTGTTTTGTATAAGAATGAAGCGAATCTATAACAGAAACAAGCAAGAACATCAGTAGTATCACAGAAGAGAGAACCAAATCAACATTCAGAATGTACAAAAACATTTTCGGAATGAGAAGGACATGCAAGAAGTCTAAAAATAATTCTTGTACACATATTCGATCTCCAAATTATGAATAAATTAATCCTTCCAGTGATTTAAAAGATCTTGTGACGTTAAAATTAGATCGAAGTTTGACAGAAGAACATAACCAAACTCAACGTCATGTATCACTTCAATTCGCAACTGACAAACGCACCATTGGCAATATAAATCTTTGGAAAAAAGAGTGAATAGTTTCATTAGTTCACAAAATTTTTGCACAAACCATTTTTCCCTGGAGAAAATAGATAAAGATAGCGAAGGCGAATGAATGAGTAAAGCAGCCAAAGGGTGAACGCCTTCTTTCCTTCAGTTTCACAGCCTTTGCTGATATGTCCATGCTCTTATGCTGAACTTTTCTTCGGCAGCCGCAAGAGGGCGCTTCTGCGGCTTCTGCTTAAAGTACACGAGGAAGGAAGGTTAAATTGACAGAAAAGTAATGTTAATATTTGAAATTTCTTCCTCTGGACTCTTCTGTTACTATTAATTTTGATCTATTAAATCACTTCTACATTTTTGCAAAATGTGTTCTTCTTGGAAGACGTACTTGCTTTGGTTCGCACATGATCTTGTTGATTTCAGAATGGCTGTAAGTACAGAAATGTTATAGGTATTGTCACCAATTCAATCAATGAGTTCAATTCTTGATTTATAATATATGTTACTTTCAGGAAATGCAGTCTCTTATTTCTTTGATGCGCATTGAAATGAAGTGGGTTGAAAAACCCTCTGACCATGTAAGAGTTGTATGATATTGTTATCACAACAACTTTACTTTTTTACCCCCTTGATCTTTTAGTAACTACCCTTAATTCTCTTTAAAAATATGTCTATTCTTTCTTCTAGCCTTTCTGGGTTGTCCAAATGGAATCGGACGAGTGTGTCCAAAAATTAGCATCTCGGTCTATTTCTTTGAGAGGTGTTATTGACCTCTGGGCTCATTCTAGTCACATAGAGGATTTGCACAAACAGCTTAAGAAATTGGATCATTCCTTTTACAAAAATTATTTTCAACCACATTTATCCTTTAAAGTTGAGGTGGAAACCTTCAGCAATCATTTAACTATGGCAGAACGAGTTGAAAAAATTGAGGTAGATAATTTAAATGTTATTTTTATTTCTTCCTTTATTTTTTATGATCAAACCATCTAAAAAGTATGTTTATTTTCAACAAAGTCTTTTAGCTACCTACCACTTGCTGGCCCTGTGAATTTGAAAAATCCAGATGTGAAACTCTGGTTTATGGAATATTATGGCCTTGAACCAAATAATATCCCACCTAAACCTTATCTGTACTATTTTGGACGATGGGTGTGTATTCCACTCAGCTTCATCTTCTAGACTATAAACTCAGATTCTCCATCATATACTTTTTTACATCTATATTTTAGATGACTGATGGACAGCGCCACTTAATCAAAGAGTTTTCCTTAAAAACAAGAAAATTTATTGGTAACACAAGTATGGATGCTCAAATTTCAGTACTGATGGCCAATCAAGCCAAAGCCAAACCTGGGGATTTAGTAATGGATCCTTTTGTTGGCACAGGTTACATAATTTTTAATGTTTTATTTATTTTAAAAGAATTCAGAGTTTACTTTATAAATGTGTCTGCTGCAGGTTCTCTCTTGGTGCCTGCTGCTTATTTTGGAGCCTACGTCTTAGGAACAGACATAGATTATCTCATGCTACATGGCAAAACAAGACCAAGTCGAATTCAACAAAAGGTAAATTTTCATTAAATTTTCCTCTTTTATAAAGCTTGTGGTAAAGGAATGTTTTGGTGATTCTTTTGCTAGAAATATTGAAAGCATTTAATGTTTAGGTCCGAGAAGCTGATGAAAGTATACATTCCAATCTTTGTCAGTATGGTCTTCAGAACAAATATATTGATGTTGTTGTTGCTGATTCATCACTCCCTTTGTGGGTTACAAATTTTGAACTCGATGCAATCGTCACTGACCGTAATAGCAAAGTTCCTAATGTGCCTTGTTTACTTTGTGGGTTTATGGTTTAGTAACAGTCATTTATGTTTCTTTGAATTTGTTGATTACAGCTCCTTATGGTATTCGAGAGCCCACTGAGCGAGTTGGCACTCACAAAATTCCTCAAATCACTGAGGAGCAGTTAGCCACGCATATTCCTTCTAAAATAGACTATGACCATGATAATTTATATCAAGATTTATTAAACTTTGCTGCTAGACACTTGAAATTGGGTGGACGTTTAGTCACATTCATTCCTATATTGCGGTATTTAGTATTTATTAGTATTTATAAACATATCATATTACTCCTCCTGTTTTCTATCAGGACTAAAATACAATTTACCATTACAGTGAACTGTATTCTGAAGAGAACTTGCCCAAGCATCCTTGTCTAAATCTCATTTCCAACTCAGAGCAAATTTTATCAGCTCACATCTCTAGACGGTTGTTGACTTTTGAAAAAATTTCAACAAATTCCAGTGCTGAGGTTTGTTGCAATACTCTACATCTACTATAAAATTGAACTACAGTATTATCATTTACAAATAAAACCACATTTTTGGGGTTTCAGTTTGGTGGGAGGACTTTCACACCTAATCTGGAAAACTTCAGAGATAAATACTTCAATCACTGTGAAGAGTCAAGAGCCGTACGAAGGCAGAAAAACTTTTATCACAAATGGGCTCCAAGAAGTACAGCAGATTCTTGAATCTCAACCTCCCTTCATTGAAGCTTCATGGCTGTGATACATTTTGTATTTTATCATTGCTCCTGTTGATTATTTATGGTGACCAAAACTGGTGAACAGTTAAATTAATTTATAGTATAAACGGGAATATAAATATATTTATTAAAATCTTTTTACAAAATTTTTATGCTAAAGCTGCTTGAAGAAATCATAACCATAACACACCAGTGTTTTACATGGATTTTCCAGTTCTTTATTTTATTTTACAAGCAGCCACTGATAATTACTGCAGTAGTTGGATACAAAATCTATTATAAAATGAAAAACATTTGGTGAGAACAAGAAAATGACCCAATTAAATTAAAAGATATTATTTTATGTATTTTTGTAACATTTGCGATCAACCCTTTTCTTTTTCCTTTTCTTTTCTTTTCTTATTCTTTTTTTTTTTGCTTTTTTGCAAGAAGGTAACACACAAATTGAAAAACATGAAACTGAAATGTGCACAAGAAGTTGGTATTGGTCAGAGGGCCAACCTTAATTTTCCTTACAGTTTGTTCCTTGTAAGATACCTTGTACCCAGCTTATTATCATGGCAATGAAGATTAAGAGCCTGTGATTTGTAAAGCACCCAACACTCCACTGAGGGCTTCAAGCTCACACTCAGGAGAGCGTCCAGAAACTTCTTCATACCTGTGGAGTGAGACAAATTACAATGAAGTTTTTTGTGAGGTAAGTAGTTCAATTGAGAAAACATTGCAATTTTTTCTTTTTACCTATTGCGAATTTGTTTGGACGCCCAGGCAATCAATTTGCTGCACTCCTTCTTTTTGGGAGCAGATAAACTCTTTGTCATAGATGATACATTGGTAGCAGCCTACATGAGGGTAAAATTGACATCAAACAACATGAAGCAATTTTTTGACTCAAACAATTCAATTAGTCTACCTACCAACAAGAGACCATATAATGCTCGCATATTATTTTGGTTCAGTTTGAGTGCTAAACAATAATGTGCTCGAGCTACTTCCATGTTTTCCAAACCTCCCTGATTTGAACAAACATTGTTGTTATTATTGATGCAAAATTTAACTGGAACATTCCATTCTATGATCCATAGGAATGTTCTTCAATACTACTGACCTGAGTATATTTAATATCTGCATAACGTTGGTGAACTAGATGATTGTGAGGGTTATGGAGAATTAGCTCTTCCATGCAAAATGCAGCTTTGGCATAATCCTGTTCAAGAAGATAAAGCTCACACAGTTCCTGCCATGCCTCCTGATCACTCATGAATCTGAAAACATGGCAAGAGTTGTTATTCATACTGGTAGTAAAATATGCATTAAGCAAATAGGCACAAAAGTTTTCATAACTCATACTTTTTTAAATATTCATTTAGCTCTTTTATTGCCTCCACAACTCTTCCTTTGGCTTTTAAAATAGCAACTCTCCTCTTACGAGGTGCTGCGTTAGTTTCATCTCTCTTAATAATCTGGTCCAATAATTCCAGTGCCTCGTCATACCTATTTAGAAAATGTCATTAATGTTGGTTAACAATGATATTCTAAAATTTAGGAATACATGTAAAATTCGTACTTTTCCAATGCCTCCATTTTCATAGCCTGTAACTTTCGTACCCTCATGCTTGAGGGAAATTCAGTTGCAAGGGAAACCAAACAGATATCAACAACATCCATTCGGTTACAGTCTAGGGCGGCAACACAGACCTGCTCCCAAACGAGAAGTCCTGTATACAATGAATTAAACAGGTATGAAATGAGATCTTTTGCAATCAATAAATTCTACTTTAAGGAGCTAATACAAACTTTCATCTCCTAATTTATGGATGTTGCTCTGAAGGTAATTGTCCCACATATCAACAACTTCAAGGCTGCGTCTTTCGTTCTCTTCTCTCCATGACCTCAACTTATCTCTAGCCTCTGAAAAAGAAACAAGTTGTATGTAGAAATTAAATTTGCGGAAACTTGAGGGTTTACAAATTGTTAATTTTCGTGACATTTCGGTGACTATGCTACTGCAACTCGTAAATATAATTCTGAAGAAATCTTTTAAATTTACTTTAACACATAGTGTTGAAAATCGTTAAACATTGATGGATAAATTTATCCAAACAAACATGTTTTAAGTCGACTACATAGCAGTCGACCCGGATTCCTTTCTGCTACTAACGTGTAATCAAGTTTATGAACATTTATTAACAGGAAAATATACATAGAATTATAAGTAACAAACCTCCCCAACCCATTTCTTGCGATGATCTGTTCCCTATTTTGAAAAACCTGATGGGACGACGAGAATTCTTCCAATTTACTCGGGAAACTACAAGTCACACCTAACCAACCAACCACTTAACGTTTCACGAATCAGCGATATATGTCCGATAGAGTGCGCGACGTACCAGCAGCGGACTCTCTGGAAGTAGTTCACCACGTCAACAAGAGATGTCGTTGCGAGGCCCACGCCCATCGCCCTATCGACGCAACGCAAACGCAGTGTGGCTACAGACACGGATCTTGGCAACGGACTGTGTTTTGCGGTGCTGTTGAGGTTAAATTTTGCTGTCACCCGGTTGTTTAAATTTCTACTTGAGTCTGACAAGTTCGAGATAGCTCAATTATCTGAGCTATATTTAGCAAATTTCGTGTGGAAGTAGTGTCACAGGTGAGTGTACGAAAAGAGAACTATAACCATAGTGCCTGTGTCAAAACTTTCTTGGAGCATTAGTTGTGACCTCATATCTAAATATATCTGTCAAGAAAATCACAATGTGTTGGGGCGTAGCAGGTTTGCTATTTGATCCAACGAGCACATGTAGTGTAAGATTTATTTTAAAGGATTTTGGTGTTACTCCATTTTAATACAAAGTTTTGGATCATTTAAAGGCCTCTGTGTCATCTATTTAACATATTGTGTATGAAGGTTGAACTCACAAGTTTTAGTTTTCATTATTACTTGTGTCAGACATTTATATGTATCAGAGTAGTGCACAGATTATGTGAAGTGCCCAGTTTCTTTTGAATATTATTGTAAGATATTTTCAGCCATGTTAACAAATAAAATTATTATTCTTAATTCATCACAGATCATAAATTTTTCTACTGGGTTTTGTAATAGGTTTTCCCTTTTTAAACTCTATTTACTTCAATATTCCAAAACTTTTAAGTTATTTGTTATGCACTTTCATATTTAAAAAACAAAAGAAATTGTCAACCTTCACCCTCTGAAAATAAACCAATCAAGGGCTGAAACATACTGTATGATTTAAAAAATTTGGCGTTATCATAGTCGACGATGGAAGACAAATGTTTATGACTGTTTGTCACATCCTCTGTGTGAAAAAGTTTAACACTTTTATAGTGGTAATATTTTTAAAATAGTGTCTTCTGTGGGAAATTAATAACTGGAGCACAGCATATGCCTAATAGATGTGCATGTCAGCCCCGCCCCCTTCCATGTGGTACGCCTGTCGTTTTTTCTTCTTTTTTTTTTTGATGAGTACGGTGGGTCTCCAACAGTGCAGTGGTCTCTGCAGTGAGACCAGGCCCTGGTAGGGGCCGTTTCTTATTTGCCACATGACCGCTGCCGTCAATTACCCAAGTGTCGCTAAAACACCCCGGGTGGACGCGGTGTCGCTGACGCGAAGCTCAGCTCGGCACCGCCGCCCCTGCCCCCACCCGGCCCCATTGCAATGCGTAGCACCTCCTCTTTCGTATAGTTATATGTCACGGGGCGCTCGATGTAGGGACATTGCAACATGAAAGTACTAGCCTCACGATAGCCCCGCTCCTCTCTTTTTCATTCTCCTCATTTCGGGACCCTTCCTTGCACAAAGCGATGACACATTCGAACTGCCACTAACCCCCAATTTTCGCCCACAACCCCACCCCTCACTCGCGTCCGCGCCTTTCTCCATCTTCCCCATCCCACGAAACGGCTGCCCCTCTTCAGGCGTTCTCCCCCTCTCTCCCCCCCCCCCTTGCAGCGAAAAGCGCCCTCGATACCCCCACTCTCCCCTGCTACTCTCCACCCCAAAGCCGCATCGCTTCGTCCCTCTGACACCCCCAGCGCCCGCCCCGCTCCCGCCCCCGCTCCCGCCCCCGCTGGCTGTGGCCGGGCCGCACCCTGTGCCTTCCGGCTCCACCCCTGGCCAGGCGCGCGGAGGCTGCAGCGCGGGAGCACAGCCTCCACGCCACCGCCGTCCCCGCGCTTTCACCCAACATTGCGAGTTTTAGTCTCCGGTATAATTTATAGGTTCAGGAGTTGAGCAATTACAGTGACGTGCGGGGAGGGAAGAGACACATCAACTTCTAGCAACAATATTCTAAACATTTTGTTTGCTTGCGTCACACATTACTCGATTTTATTTTATTCGCTGCGGATAGCGTGGGTGGTGTGATTACCCCACCCGCTACTATATTCCACTGCGGATGCATCATATCCCCCCCCCCTCTCCCAGTCCCCAAAGCTCAGCACAGACGTGCGGAACAGGTGGCATCAGTTTCAATGATCCGTCGACACGACACCATCCTCTTCCCCTTCCTACCACTCCCCGCCCTCCTCCTCCTCCTCCTCCTCCTCCTCGCCCTCGTGGGTCTTCAGATTGGCAGTGTGATTGACGTTGGTGTCGCAGAGATGCGCCCACGGGCCACGGGGGTGGGGGCGGGTGAGTTCAGCTCCGCGGAGAGCTCCTGTTCTCTTCGGTGCCCTCTGCAGGAGGAAGAGCAGAGACCTCGCGCGCGTCAATACCCCCCAGTCTTTAAATCCCTGCTCGTACAGCCCGCCCGCGTGCCTCTGGTCTGCCGCCGACCGGACTTGACCCGCGCATTGCTGTGAGCGCGATGCGCTTGCGACCGTCGCTATTCAATTCTCTTTTGCTTCCATCATATCTCCCCCCCTCTAATCCGAGCACACGCCCCCCCCCCTCTCCGCACTCCAGGCCTCTCCCCTCCCGACCCTTGATTTATCAGCAAGGATGGAGCGGAGCGGCGCGGCGCGGGCATGAGCTCAGCATGAGCTCAGCAGCAGCGGCCGTGCCGGGCCGTGCCGGGCCTCCAGCACGCCCCCGACCCGAGCACGAGCGGGAGACATTTAATAACATCTGCGAGGAGCTAGTCGATATCCTCTTTATTGAGCGCGCGCACATTGCTGGGACATTGCGTTGGTGAAAGGGGAGTTAGTTGGCGCGCGGTGCACCTGGCTGCGCTGCGCTGCGGCGGGGCCGGACCGGCGGGGTGGAGTGGAGCGCCCGCGGGGCAGAGGGTAGGCCACCCGCCACGGCGGCGTGCGCGCACCGCTGGGGGTTGCCTACCCGCACGGGGCTCTGGCTCTGCAGCGCGCGCGGCGGCGGCAGGGCGGAGCGGAGTGGGGACGGCTTTTGCCAGTGTTTCGATGGAACACTTCTCCTGCGGCTCCTGTCTAGTGGGCGGCTGTAGTCCAGTCGCCTATACTCACGCGTTATTGGCAAAATATTAAAAAACACTATCTCGTTACGATACGCCCCGCGTCCGCGTGCTACCCCCACCCCTCCCCGCGCAGGATAGTTATAGAAAAGCTCTCAGCAGCGACAGGGCTGTCGTCTATATCGCGTGTTCGGTTCGGTCCGGCTCGGCTCGGCTGCCGAGTTCGTGACCGGAGCCGGTGCGGGCAGGGGCAAACATTTCCCAGGGGGACGGGACGGTTGGACACAGGCTGTCTGGTCTGGTCGGCAGGGCCGGGCAGGGGCAAGGGCGAAGGGCGAACTGAAACCGCCGCGCCGCGTGGACATATTTTTTTACGCTGCCTGGAGCTGTAGCCGCACTGTCCATCACTGCTGACGGGTTACACTGGATGCAGGATCAAACGTCGGTCAGCTGAGACGTCGGCCCGGGCGGAGCGGCGGGGCGCACGATGGACACCGGGGTAGGGTAGAGCCGAGGAGAGGAGAGAGACGAGTTGGTTGGGGTAGGGTTGGACCCACCCCGTTCGTGAACCTGTTCGTGCAGCCACGCTATGCGACTCGGCCCGGGCGCGCCCTGCCCCGCCCCGCCCCGCCCCGCCCCGCCGCTCCCCAAACCGTCCCTCTCCTCAACCCCCAGCGTAACCCACCCCACCCCGCCCCCGCGGCGCGGGCCGTGCCGGGGAGGGGGGCGTACCCAGGCGAGCCGGGCGGGGCCGGGCCGGGCCGGGCAGGCGCGCAGTGCCTAGGCAGGGCCTCAGTCGACGCCAGCCGCTGGCCCAGGGTAGTGGTGGTGTGCTCCGCCGCTCTCCTTCCCTTCTCTCTCTCTCTCCGTCCTCTTCTCCTTCTCTCTTCCTCTGCGTGTCTCTCTGACGGTGCGTATCCGCGGGGCCGTGCCACGCCTTTGCCCCGCGACCATGCAGTCGCGTTTTCTTTTCTGACGACGTGTGTGCGTGTGTGTGTGTGCGAGTGCGGGTGCGGTGCAGGACGAGAGCGAGAAGGGTTACAGACCATCGATCGCGTGGACGTGGTGAGGCGTCGTGCCACGCCCCGGCGCGGCCCTGCGCGGCCCCGCCCCGCCCCGCCCCGCCCTGCGCGGAGCACCCTGGGGGCCCCGCCCCGCCCGGCCCCGCCAGCACGCCTGTATGACGGTGCGTTGCGTGCTTGCGGGGCGGGGCGGGGCGGGGCGCATGGGCCAGGCCTGCTCGCGGTGCGAGCGCGCAGGGAAGGGCAGGGCAGGACCCGCGCCGCGCCGCGCCGCGCCCTTCCAGCCCATGCCCCACGTGGTCCTGCACCGGCCCGGGCCGCCAGAGGTCGCTAGAGGCCAGGCCGCTCGCACGCACGCACGCACTGGAAGTCCAAGTGTGTGATTGTCCACGCACTTGTAGGTGTGAGATTTTCAACTTGAACAAATTTAAAGTGTGCATTTTCCTTGGAGCTTTGCCCACTTGAAGGGGGTTTTCAGTGCACGCACCTGGCGCACCCGAGCGCAAGCCAAAGCCATTTCTTATCTACAAGTAGACACACTTGGATTTCCAATTCTGTACTGCAGAGTTTGTAATATGGTGTTTGATTCATGTGTGTGTGGAAGTGGGAGTGTTTAGCTGCTTTGTGTATAGTCTCGTCTTGAACACAAGTATCGCAGCGGAGATATTCGATAGTCCTGTGTGACATTCGTCTTTATCCGGTGGCCCACCTCGTCCCCTGCAAGGGCTGCAGTATTGTACATCTGTCCCCCCCCCTCTCCCCACTCAAAAAAGAACGTACTTTTTTTTTATCAATGTGCTCACTGTAAAACAATTCTCGTAAAATGGGTACTGATTATCTCCTAATATCTCATTATTTTTTATATTTATTTCGTAAAAGGCTGAACCCCTTTGTATTTCAGGGATCATAGCTTGTTGAGATGAGAATTTCCTGCTAGAACTGCGGCTCGTTTCCGAGAGACTTAGCTTTAATTTTCATGTGAAACTGCCGCGAGGGCGGCTGCTGTCGGGATTATCCTCGCCGCCCTAATGCGTATCCCCCTGCCCTATTCAGTATTCACGGTAGCGGGCCGGGGCGGGCCGCCACCTGGCCGGGCTGGCTCAGCGCTTTACGGCGCCCCAAACCGCTTGCTCTGTTGGCTCGCGGACCCCTAGAACCAGTTCCGCCGCCGCACTACAAATGCGTTTTTAAGACCGCTGCGCTGCGGGGCGGGGCGGGGTGTCGTTTCTCACCTGGTGGGCCGTGTAACTACCCCTCTCCGCCCCACGGCGCGTACGTGAGAATCCTGATTGTTTTTTCCCTCCCCCCTTGACTGCCTTGTTATGACAGAGGCGACCGGAACCGCTGATGAAGCGGCGCCGATAACGTGCCAAATGTGGCGACATGTGCCTCGGGTCCCATGATGTCGATCCAGCCCAGTCCGGGCCGGTGCTCGCCTCGTCGGGCTGGGGACGGGGAGCCAAGGCGCAGCGGGGCGGAAGTCCCTAATCCCCCTCCCTCCCCCTCTCCCTCCCCCGCCAACTCAGCCCTCCTCTCTCTCACCGGCCTCCTCTCCACATGCCGATGTGGCGAGTGGAGCCCCAGCCCCACACGCTCACTCGGAAGCCGTGTGACCCTTCCGTTACATTACACGCTCTCTTACGCCCCTAACACTTTCCGTCCGTGCCCGCATGGCCAAAATGTGGACCCGGTGAAATAAGCACTTCCGCGTGCTGCAGGTCCACATTGTGGACCTGCCTAAACGTGCTTAAATGTTCTTCGAAATGTCATAATAAGTCAAGTGTGAATTTTGCGGAAATTTTCGTATAGGCCTCTGATGGAAATGAAAAAAAAATATGCACGTCCGCCTGGTGCATATTCCGAGATCGGCGCCGCCACCGCTGGCTTGTTGCGTGCCCCCCCTCCCCCGCGGTGCCGTCCCTTTACTGCCGGAGCCCTCGGTGGGGCCACCAGCGCAGCGCCCCCGGGCGGGGGGCAGAGCAGAGTGTGACCTTGGATTTTGTTTCCGAGCTGCCTTGCCGGTAACTTCGCTTCCGAGTCAGTAGTGGCATAGCACTTTAAAAATTTGAGTTCTGTTTTGGAGTGTTTTTTTTTTCTTTTTTAGTGCGTCTTTCTCACAAGTAAAGCAGCGGAAAAAGTCTTTTAAAAAAAATTAAAAAATCTGATCGCTTTTAGGACCCTTGCCAGCACGTTGCATTCTTGGTCACCCCGTCCCACAACAACAGACAACCGCGGCGCGAGAGAAAAGCGGCTGCAAAGGAATCTCCTGGGAGCAGAATAGGGAAGGTTAGGGGGGAGGGGGGGGAGTAGCTGCTGTAGGAGTGGAAGTTGTGGCGGGGAGTATTGATCGAGCCCTCCCCCCACTCGCGCGCGACCCTAACCTCATCTCCCCTCTCCTTTGCTGCCCTGCACCGCCCCCCCCCCCCCCACCCGGGGTCTTTCTGACACTCTCCTCCCTCCCTTTATAGCTGCCCTTCCCCACTCCTTTGATTGTGCCCCCAGCCCAAGCCCCTCTGTCAAGTCTGTGGTGTCTAAAAACGGCAAGATTGAAGGGAAACAAGTTTTATAGTAGGAACGCTGCTAGACCGTCGTGTAACCGGACACAATTTTACGTTGATTTCTTTTTGTTCCTGCTGCTCTCTGCTTGTATTTGTGGGTTCGGTCGCGATTAATCGTTGCGCCCCGACCCGTTAGCGCCATGCGAAAAGGCTTTCCCTGGCGGCCAAGGCTGTCATGGCGGGGTGGGGCGGGACGGGCGGGGGCGCTGAAGCGAAGGTCAAGGAATAGGCAAAATGTCTAGTCGCGAGCTACCTGAAGCTGCCCGCCCCGCTCCACCCCACACCCCTCTCCAGCATTGCGGAGTTGAGTCTTGCGCATGGGTGTATTATTCGTCCCACTGCTTTCGTGATTGGCCCTCTCTTGGCGTGAGTAAATAGTCGCGGAATATTTGATATTGCGCCCACCCCCGCCCCCGCCCGAACCCTTGGTGGGGGAGGGGGTGCTCATTCATTTGACAGCCCCCCCACCGCCTGCGTAGTGGCGTCGCTTCGGCTTATCGATGACGCGTACCGCGACGCGGCGTGTCCGCGTAGGAGGCGTCACGGCTCCTCCCGGCGCCGCCCCGCCCCGCCCCGCCCGGGCAATGACGTCACAGGGTGCGTGGCGCGGGCCGGGTGGGAGCCAGACCAAGGACTAAGTCAGGAGTCCTGATTTCGGTTCAACTACCTAGAACTACATTTGATTTTTTTTTTGTCGGAGATTCAGTTCCAAAGCTGTGGTCGAAAAACGGCGAAACGTGTCCGGGAGTAGGACTGACTGTACCCGAGCGTGTACTGGAGGAGGTGCACGAAGAGGTGCACAGAACTTGATTGAGTGGGATGTTAGCTTTTTCTGTGCGGTTTTGTGACTGTCCTGTGCCTGTACCACGTCGCTCATGAGACGCTTGCTTGTTCTGTTGCAGACGCACTAGCGCGAGCACCATGCCCGCCCCCGCCCCCGCCGCCGCCCCCGAGGGGCCGCCCCGCACCGAGCTGCAGGAGCTGCAGCTCAAGGCGGGGCAGGTCACAGATGAGGTGAGTAAATGTTGAGCAGCCGGCTGCTATAATAAGAATTTAGGAAAAAAAATTGCATAAGTAGGTTTCTACCTAGACCTTTGGAATTTCACTAACAGTATACGTTTGTATTTGTTTCAGTCGCTGGAGAGCACTCGTCGCATGTTAGCGCTCTGTGAGGAGGTGAGTTTCAATTTGTTCACAAGGGATTTTAGTCAGTATTTATATTTTTTCAGTTTGAATACATGAACATTTTTCCATGTGATGCTGCAAAAAAGTATGATTTCTGTATTTTACTTTAAGGGTGGTACAGTAACTGTTTTTCTTCCAGAAAAGCCTTAATATACTTTTGTTCAACAACAGCATGGCATCCTCAGTGTGCTAGCATTTAATTATGATGTTTTAGAGATAATTTCTTTCATCTTTTAGTTATTTATGCATTGTATTTACAGGTTAGCCTTGGCCTGACCAGCTTTCAACACAATTTTTACTCATCATTCAATAAGTGTGTCTTTACTGTGCACTTTTTGGTATCTCCCTGTTGCCATTTACATATGTGATTGTTTCTGATTATTTCATCTTATTCACTCTGTGAAATACAGTTGGTTCCTTAATAGTTTCTAAAATTTACAATTTCCATCCAAAATTGTATTTTAAAAAGGCTAAATTTTAACCATGGTATGGTTCCCTTTTCCATTAAGTGCGCTACAATATAGATATCAATCATGGCAGCAAAGTCACTGCATGAAACAGCATGTAATTACCATGCTCTGAGACTTTCCTCGTTCTTTCTCTCCCCCAGAAATTTTCCTGCAGACATTGATTTTAAATTGCTGACAATTTATTGCTGCCGAGGAGGTTGATTAACTTTCTACTTGCAGAGTTCTATGGATGCTTGCAGTGACTGGAAATTCACTTTGTTTGACGTGTAATAAGTGTTTACTTTAATTAATTTTTACACTTTGTTATTGAGTTTGTGTTTGCAATCTTAATTTTATCTTATCTAAAGGTAAGGTTTGTTTCCTCTTTTTCACTAAGAAACAGTCAACATTATGCAGAGCTTTCCTAATCCACCATGTTTTTAGAAAAGCTCTTTAAAAAATTCTAAGATGTAGAGAATGTGGACTAGTGTGAACACCTTATAACTATGGCAAATGTTTCAGGCTGCTTTTACATGATTAATATTTAAAGACCAATTGCAATACTGTAAAAGAATTTGTTGAGGAACTCAATTTCCGTTTTTACTCTAGATGCAAAACATTGTCATTTCACAAAATTTCTTTAATTCATGATGCATTTGCCAAATATTATGTTCTCTCACCCTGCATACTAGCTTTTAACCATATTCTTATCATTCTTATCAGCTGCTTAATCCCAGGATTAATGAGAGAAGCCTCTCTATAGAGCCTTAAATTTTATTTATTTCTTTTAAAGCTCTTTTGTTCAGTTTAAAATGTGCTCTCAGCACTAGCGCGTTTCATTTCTGCTTCTACTTTGTTGAATTATTATTTCTTGTCTGCATTTTTGTATATCAGGTTTTTGTGCAAACAATAATTAGTAGATCTTATATAACTTGTAAGTCTTTGATTTCTGGCTTTGATGTGCTGCTAATGTGCCTTCTGTGTGTCGGTGTTTTCTTGGCTTTGGCCCTGAGCTAACTACTGAAATTTCATAGGTTCAGTAGTTGCTTGGTGTTACGTCAACACTCGATGTGGATCAGTACTTAACCATATCCTCTATGCCATACTAAATTTTTGAATTTAAAATTGAACTTTTACTTTGATTTGCGTATAGTGCTGATGATCTATCACGTGGAGTGTTGCCAGGGCCTGCATGTACTGAGTGCTCCACATAACTGCATTGTACTCATCACCTCAACCAAGTTACTCAGCATATTTTCATATTTTCATTAATTTTACAACATAATTATTATGCGCCTTTTTATTCTAATTACTCTACTCTTAGCCGTTTCTCTCTCTCTCTCTCTCTCCCTCTTTTTTTTGTATTTTTATTTTGTTTGTTTTGATTTGGTACCACAGTATTAGCATACATTTTCACTAACTTATGAAAAATTCTATTTTATTTTCCTATTTTACCTACTTTTTTATTTTTTTATCTTTTAAAGTGGTGATCAGTACTCTGCTCACTCAGACATTTCACGTAACATTTTCACCGTCCAGGTCACTCATCACTAATGCATCACTAACTCTACTAATATTACTTGTTCATCTTCTATCACCAGAATTATTGCCAACATCACTACATCTATAAACATGCTATGGATCTGCAGAACTTCCACTCTCTATCTTCTTCCAACCATGTGTTTCTATTCTTGCTTCTAACATGTATGTGTGTCTTTTGGTGCTGCCCAGAGCAAGGAAGCAGGCATCCGCACATTGGTTGCTCTGGATGATCAGGGAGGTGAGTGATCAGCCTCCCTTTTATTCTCAGTTGCCAGAGACCCAATTCTTTTCAAACCACCATATTTTGATCCCCCTCCCTCCCATTTTTAAAAAAATGATACATTATGCCAAATTACAAACCATTTATACCTCTTAAATATTATGGCCTGTTCGCAACATTTACATTGACCAATTTCTCCCCTTTCTGAAAGCTCAATGGTGGTTTTGGTTTTGGTTCCAATTTCAAATTGAGTGCATAGCACCAGGCTACTTAGGCCAGAGCCTGATTTGTTTGCGTAACTTAAAGTTCAGTGAAAGCACCTTCAACTTGCACTTAAAAGCTTTTTAAAAAGTGTCTCACATTCCCTTGCACTTCCCTTTCTATACATATTAATATAGCACATGTGCATCATATCTAATCCATATTTATAAGGTGAAAGCATTAAAGATGTGTCACAATTTTTAAGATTTAAGTTTTCTGAAACACATCTTGTGCTCCATATATTTAACTCACCAGCATGCCACCACAGTCATCCCTGTAATTTTAAGAAATTGCCATTTAATTTAAAAGACACAGTACTGCTTTCTTTGTTTACTTCAGTTGAGAATTGTGCTGAAATTCGTTTCCTTATATGGTAGTAACAAAATGTTGTGTCCAAAAAATGTTACAAATGAGCAAAATGTGAGAATCAAGCATGATGTGTACCATTGTAACTGGCAATTTTCATCCTAGATAAGTAAAAGAACAGTACAGTGATGAAATATTTTCATCAGTATATATCTCTAGTTGAGTTTTTCTTCATCTCAATTCATTCATTTATCTTTGTCATCCATAAAGAAATTATTTTAACTTCAAAATTGCCATATCCACATCTCGTTTTCTTCTCCTGTTCTTCCTATGAAAAGGAGTCATAATGAAGCTTTCCATCTATATATGTGGGAGTCCTTACACGCAAGCTGATGCTAACAGGACACTTTCAAGGATTGAATACTGCAGCAACACCTTCAATAAGGACAGTCTATACAACGACACTCATCCTCCTCAACTGTCAATAGCTTTCATTTATCTTTCCATGCTTTCCCCAGTCTGTGTTATGTACATAAAATAAGATAATTTTTGTCCACAATTTGCCATACAGATTGTTCTTTTGCCTCTTGTCATGGGTTTTGTTTTCTATTTTGTTTTATTTAACAACACCAAGATTGTAAGGATTGAGCACATATATCCATGCCACTGCTTTTGGATTTACTCCGTTCAAAATATATTTTTAAAATGAAACAACAATTTAAGGCCATACCTCACATTTTTACTGGCAGACTTGTGACAGTCATCACTTTTGTACTGCAGAAAGAAAACAAGCAGTTTGAAAGTTATCAGACAGTACAGATTCAACTATGCTTTCCAAGTTAAAGTATAACCATTTTTATCCTCGCACATGAAAAATTTCAGGAAGAAAACAGAACAATATCACTTTAGCTCACATTGTGAACAGTTCATTCCTGCTAACAATGTGTTTGCAATTGGGCCTGCATGAGCCCTAGTTGTACATATTATTTTCTCCTGCTGATCTGATGCCAAGGGAATGGAGAGTAACCAAGGGCCCATTTGTATTTGCCAGATAACTCAGTGGCATGGAATAATTTTGCAATTGCTGCCAATCCAAAATAATGTGATATGTTGATAATTGTTTGTGAGTTCGAATGCGCATTAACAAAACTGGTTGAAATAGGTTTCTAACTTCCCTTGATATGTGAGTTCTGTTTTTCATAACATCCTTATTGTATTTTCATTCATAGTTTTGTCCAAAATTTCATGTGTTGTTGGCCCTTGGGATTACTCATCTCTTGGCTTTCATTTTTGTTTAAATTGTTTTTTGCTTTACTCTTTGTCTTCCTTTGAATCTGTTTTCTCTCTCTTTTGTGGGTAAAAGAAAGGGTAAACAAAATAATTATAATTTATATTTAAAGTTATTTCCTAAAAATTGTAGCAATATGTAGTCAATTTAGACATAATCTAGCAAGATTCTGCCTTATGCCTACTTTCTTTTGTTGTTTTATTTTGCACATTTTTTTCTTTTGGTTTTGTTTGAACTTTTAGACCGAAGAAGCGGGAGCAACTACCTTGCAGATGTTGAATCACCAGGGCGGTAAGAAAACTTGTCTGATTCAGTAATAAAAAAAAATGTCTGGTGTTAGAGGCTTTTTGGGCTGCATACATCAATTCTTGATGCAGAATTTACAACCACTCAGTAGATTTCTGAAATTGAGTGATGTTAATTTTTGATTTTTTAAATTGTGCATCAAGAATTACTGCATTATTGTACATAAAACAAGTAATGATAATTGAAGGCAGCTAAAAATTTTCACCGTACCAATAAAAAAGGAAGAAGAGCTGCTTTTTGTGGATATTAAACATTATGCTGGACCATGGGCCTTCAAAATCATTACTTGTGAAATGTGCTTCTACTGACCCAAATATGTCATTTTGATTGGTCACCTACTTAATGTGTCCTAACTGTATGAACTAAGGAAAATTTTGATGCAGGGGAGCTTTTTACTAACATGTCTCTGCTGCGAACTGTTGCCTTGAATGTATACTGGTATTGCTCGTGGGAAGGTGGTTTCACAACTGCATGAGTTGTCAGTCTGGCCTGCGTGTTACAACTTTCCAGTGTTTCTTTCATAGCTTCTATTAAAATAAATTCTATGTTACCATTTTGTTATACTGATCAAATGATTTTCAAGTGCCTTCACTGAAAGAAGTGTTTATAGTATCTTTGAATGTCCAAAAATTATCATTGTTTCCTTGTGCAGCATTTTTTACTTTTCTTTTATTTGTGAGAAATTCTTAAATTCTTAAATTATCACAAGTATTAGTGTTTCTCCAGGATAAACTAACAATAGATTGCTAGACTAACTGAGGGAAATTCTGGCTTTTTATGGAAAGGATTGATCTATTTCTTGATGTTTATTGATAAAGGGGCTTTCATATTGAATACCAACAGTGTTGAACTAAATTTCTGAAACAATGATGACTTGTGTGTTACTGTTTTGTAGAGCCATGAAGTGGGAATGAGGTCCCTAGTGATGTTGGATGAGCAAGGGGGTAAGATTTGTTAGTCATATTTCCCGACCTGCTGTCTTGTCTCTATTGCTGTCTTGTCTATTGCCTTAAATGTTGTCTGTCTTTTCCATGTCTATTCGTTCTTGACCTTTCTTCAACATTCTTACCATGCGTTCCCTTTCTCAAAAATTAGTAGATTGGCTTACATCTATCTTTCCTCTCTTGCACTGCTTTTATTTGTATATGAACATCTCATACATACTCATAACATGCAGTTATTTGTATTCAACTTTTTCCTAGACATTACGTCAAATCCAGTAGTGAAAGTACAGATTGAAAATAATTTAACTGTATTTTCAATTTTTCTTAAGTATTTTATGTGTATTTTCTGATCATAAAAAAAATTGTTTTCAAATTAGTTATTTCTGACGTCTGTCTTTTATTGACGTAAATACCTCTAATAACTGGATTTGATAGCTTGTAATGTCTGTTGCTGTAATATCACACCATCAAACAAGATACACTTGTTATTATCTCCTTTTAAACCATTTCTTTGTGCGTGCATTGGACAGGAGTATGTCCAATACCTTACTGTTTTCGACAGAGTACATGCCAATCTGATTCCTTTTTACCACTTATTTTTTTCATTTTTTGTATTATGTTAGTTTATTATAAGGGGCTTGGTAACCATCTCTACAGGAGCAACAGTTACTACTCAAAAACTACTCCAAAGAAGAGCTGAATATTCACACTATACTCTTCGATGTCGACCAAGTTCAGCTCCATTCGGTCGATCATTCACCGCACCATGCACCAAACAACTTGAAAAACCATGCCAACAATATAAAAGATAGAGATATGAGAACAGTTTGATTTATCATATGTACATATGTAATAAATGTGTAGGAGGAAGGATTGAGAAGATAATAATCTACAGACTCATTCAGAAGACATTCAAGAAGAAGTAGGAGACACAAATGAAGAATAAAGGATCACACAGAAGACTTACCATTCCACATTACAGCTGTTGCATGCTTCTTGTCAGTGTGTTGATTTGTGTTCTTACATTTCTCTTGGCAAAATGCTGCATTTTCCTGTTCAGGCATTATGTGGACATTACTATGTTTCCTCAATGTGGAAAATAAGAAAACTCACTAGAGTACAAATTTGAGCTTTTATGTTAATAACTGTGGTGGGATGCTTTATACCAGCTTCTAAAACCTGCATTGATTTGGGAAATAATAATGAAGTGAGATGGATTGTATTAAAAATACAAAATTTAAAGAAAAAAGATAGTCTAAATTTAAAATACTGTAATTTTTATTTTTTGGAGTATGATCCATCTTTCTGACTATGCATGCATTTGCTAACACCTGAATGGTAATTTTTCAAAAACAATGAACATACATTTAAAGATAGCGCATGAAAAAGTTTTCAGGGAGCATGTTTGTTTTAAGCTTTTAAATGTGTACTGCAATATATTTTTCTGAGGTAGATGCAGTCATGTCATATCTTGACATTAAAAGAATTATCTTTCACAAGTTTTAATAATAAACTGCTTACCAACTTGGTAGCTAAAACTGTAAATATTTACCTCAAATTAAAAATTTAACTTCAACAGAACTTAATAAAATCTAACTTTTTAACAGAGCAACTGGACCGCATCGAGGAGGGAATGGATCAGATCAATGCAGACATGAAGGAGGCTGAAAAGAACTTGACTGGAATGGAAAAATGTTGCGGTTTATGTGTTCTGCCTTGCAATAAGTAAGCTAAATTTAGTAAATGGATTTATGATTTTATTGGGTATGGTCAACTAATTGGTTTCTATTAATGTGTTAATTTAGGTCTGCATCTTTTAAAGAAGATGAAGGAACCTGGAAAGGAAATGATGACGGCAAAGTTGTGAACAACCAGCCTCAGCGTGTTATGGATGATCGCAATGGCATTGGTCCACAAGCTGGATACATTGCTAAGTATGTACTCTCCACTTTTTCATCGAGGACAGCTTTAACCAGAAATTCTTAGAATGACATAAAAATTATTGTTTATTTTTAGGATTACAAATGATGCACGGGAAGATGAAATGGAAGAAAACATGGGGCAAGTGAACACAATGATTGGAAACTTACGTAATATGGCTCTTGATATGGGATCAGAGCTTCAAAATCAAAACAGTCAGATTGACCGCATCAACCGCAAAGTAAGTTTAATGTCTTGTTACTTGATTTTATTCCAATTACAACAGTAAACCTTGATAGTACAAATCGCATGAGACTTATATGAGATTTATAAATTCTAACAACTAATTTCTTTTTACAGGGGGAGTCTAATGAGACGAGGATAGCAGTTGCTAACCAGCGGGCTCATGATTTACTGAAGTAAAGTTTTTCTTCCCCTTTCCCAGTGCTGGGCTGCAAATTATCCAATCTTTTCATAAAATTTTCAAAATTTATTTAGCTTTAACCAGTTAGCATATTATATTTTGTTAGTCTCTGCTCTGAAAAGAAAATCTTAAATTAAATGCAATGGGTGTACTCAATGAAGCTGTATGATACAGGCTGCTGTAGATTTTATTTCATATTATAAGTAAGGTATTGGAGCTGTGTACCTAACGTTAATGCTGGAGGCACTAGTACTTGTAAATTATATAAATTTATTTGTATTACTCTTTGTTGAGGAGAATGGTGCTTATGCAAATTGGAAACAAAACAAAAACAAACTGTCACACCTTCTCATTTTCTACTCTTGGTACTTGTCACTTTTTGACGTACACCATGAGTGAATGATTTGAGAATGTGATCTCAAATGGATATGATAGCTGATGTAAGTTTAGTGAAGTAACTTCATATTTTGATCGTCTTTGTTGCTCTACTGATGGATCGTCCCCAGGAAGTGACATTTATGTCATTAGAAATGTGGGTTGCATCCCTATCCATCAGTAGTTTTTTTCACTCTTAGTGAATTTTGGTACTGATATTAAAGCAATATATAAATTTTGTATGAGTACAAATTTTATCCCAGTATGATAAAACTATTTGGTCTTTAGGATCATTTTCTGCTGGAGTTAGTAAGTGGCAAAGGTGACATCTTCCTTAATTTTTTAAAATAGGAAACAGTTTTTTTTTCTTACAAAAATACCACAGGCACAACTGTTTTTTTTTTTTGTTTGTTTGTTTTTTTAAATTTTATTTATTTGTATTTTTCTTTAGAAACTTTCTTAATCTTAAAGGGCTACTATTCTTTCAGATGCAGTTTTAATCTTTGGCAGTTTAGAGTATAGCCAATTTTGAATACCTACTCGGAAAGAATAGTAAGATGATGTATCTAAAGTCTTTGTTAACATGTCTCAGCTCTCTTGGGCCGCTATGAACATTACATTTGTTGTACATCTGCCAGTCCACTTGTAATAATTTTAAATGTGTAATGACATGTTTTGGGCAAGCTTGTTATGAACTGAGTATTATGCCTGGTATGTGAGAATTGCTTCCCTTTTACATTGGTATTTTTTGCGTTCATTACATCTGTCAATGTAGCTATCCAAGTAAGTTGACCAAAGCAAAGTGCCTTTGAAGAAGCAGTTCTACCTCAGCATCAACTGCTTGTTGAAGTGTGCTCTCCTATGTCTGCTGTCAAGCCTGTACTTTTTGGGATTCTCTTAATTTACACCACTTTATTTTCTGTTATGTATTGGCACATTTTAAAGTTTGATTATCTATTGTGTCACCCCACCCAGCCCACCTCCCAAAAAATATAGAAGTGGGTAAAATGAACAGTGTTTGGAAGTCAATTTATTTGTGAAATAAATATCAAACTGTATTAATGATCACATTTCATAATCATGGGCGTTTCTTGTAACACTTTGCTTAATTTTGGCTTTACTCTTTCTGTATAGAATCAGCACTAGTTGTACCTATTGCCCTTTCGTATTCTAGCTGCTCATTTACTTTCCATTTTTGTTTTTTACATTTTGTTTCATATGCTAAGCAGATATAATGTTCTAATGTCAGATTGCGGTAACTTATTGAAGTTTTTAAAGTATTTTATTATAACGTGTTTTAACTTGTTATTATCTACTTTTAAAATCGGAAGAGATAATACATAACTAAACTAAGCATGTTATCCATTCTTTAGCAAGCTGTGATAGGTTTCAATTGTTTCAATGTGAATTAAAAGTTAAAAGTGGATTTAATGGTTGACATTTAATCTCTTCTTCCTCATCATCTCTATCATATTTTTTGTTTGCTTCTCTTTCTGACTTTTATTTTGATGATTGCTGGGCAAATTACTCTACTCTTTTAAGTTTTACCCCTAACTTATTTTAAACTGTGGAGACATTGCATTTCATCTACCGCAAGCACATTAATTTAAATGTTTGACTGTGAAATCTTCATATCTTTCAAAGCTGCATGTTATATCAGAGTGAAAAAAATAATTTATCTTTAAACAGTTAAGAAATATTTTCACAAAGTATTGCAGTAGGTAGCTGTAGTCGTCTCAAGAAACCTAGGACAACTATGGTCGAGTATAAAGTTAATTGTCGGCAGTTTATATTATCAAGGATATGGACCCTGTAGAGTTGATGGACATCATCTAGCACCGCCAGTTTTCTTGCAATGTGAGATTTTGTTGCAAAAATTTGATGAATCATTGTACCAAATATTATTTTGGAAGGAGAACTAGATTGTTTTGCTTGAATTCCATTCTTTTTTAAGTCAGATTACTTTATGCTAATCTTTTCATAGATCTATCTCCAAAGAATTTGTGTAAAACATTAAGTGTATTAACAAATCTGATCAGTGAATTCATAATATTTTAGACAAGACACTTCCCGTGATATTTTCTAGTACTCCTTTTCCCTTACATAAATTTTAAATATATACTTGGGACACTAGTTGTTTTTATTAATTTGCATGTTATCTAGCCTCTCATAAAAAAAAGTTACATACTATACGTGGACAGGAGAAATTAATTTTAA
This sequence comes from Frankliniella intonsa, assembly GCA_033675135.1. Taxonomy (NCBI): domain Eukaryota; kingdom Metazoa; phylum Arthropoda; class Insecta; order Thysanoptera; family Thripidae; genus Frankliniella; species Frankliniella intonsa. Next base: position 7,766,472 of record CM066249.1, on the reverse strand, counting down.
TATTAATATTTGAAGTGGAAACCACACTATTATTATTGTTATCTGCTATAAACTTTACTTACATATTCTTCTGCACTTACGAGATACACTCCAGTTTATTTAAGATTCCATGGTAGTAATCATTTTAAAATGGGGATGGCGTAAAGTATGTGATAAGTTTGCATCCAATTTGAGCTCTTGTAGTTGCCTTAAAGTTGTTATACGTACCAGTTCATTAAAGTGCACATCCTGTGCCAAATGATGCCCAGAGCAAGAGTGTCTTAGAAATCAGAGGTGATCCATTCCGTTCAGTATTGTAACATACATGATATAATTGGTTGTGCTTGTACTGGAATTTACAACCAGTAGTTCAGATTTAATCAAGGGCCTAGAACTGATAATTGTCCATTATTTGATTTTATTTCTATTATGCATGATAGCAGGTACTCGTGTTATTAACTAATAACTCTGCTACTGACATTATCAGTTTTATTTTCTTGTTTCTTTAAAGCATTACCTGTGAAGAAAAGGGATAAGGAAAGTGAAGACCAAGGAAAAGTAGAGATGAATACTAAATTATTTCTCAATAAATATGTACTTTTCAAAGACTCAAAACGAGTTAATCTGTACCTAATGTGGCTCTTGCTTATAACAATGTTAGAGGGCTTCAGAAATAATTTGCATGGGCCCAGGGGAATCTAGTTATTTAACTAATTATAATAAAGATGATGTGATGCTATCCCTGCACAGCATTACTGTTGGCTTTAACTTTGCCGCAGTATGTGCAACCACGTTGTTAAGTTTTGTGGCTGTTAAGTGTTTGAGAGATTTTTATAAAAATGTGACCTATGCTTAGAAACACCTCAAAATTACAACATGTTTTAGTTTTATGTTCTTTTTCCATGACATTAGGTATGGAAATATTTTTTTTGAAGCCCCCTAAGCAGAGATGGGCAACAAGCCTTTTTCTCATATGTCTCATATTGTCACTTTAAAGTATGTTCTTAGCTGTTCTCTTACCTTCTTTTGTTTGTAAGCACTCTCCTTTACCACCAATTTCTTGAAAAGCTACCTTCTTTCCCTTGTCCCTTTCCTCTAATAATTTCAACCCTTCCCACAAACTACTTCATTTCAAGTTAATATTATTAATAAGAATTAACAGCTTTCATCAGGTATGCAAATGCTGCTGTGATGTGTGCAAAAGTGGGCTTCCTCTTGAAACTTATGTACTTAGAACTAAAACTAATTTGCTCATGTATGCTGAGGAGTTTTTTGTTTTAAGTACATGTACTTGCATGGCAATTCAGTTGAGTCAGAAAGGACTTTCTTTAGGTATGGATGTCCATAATTATTTTAAAAATGATCAACACAGTGAAGTGAAGTGAGGTAAATAGACCTTAAAAATCCGGTGTATGAAGAACTTCCTTATTTCTTGACTGCCAATTTAGTGGCATCAATATTGGTTTATTTTTAACCTCATTGCTATGTACTTGATGGGAAATTAAGTAGGGAGCCGAGTAACTTAAATCATCATTCTCATCTCTTTTCTTGTACCATATCGAAACCAATACTCAAAATAGTTTTCTAGCTCACAACTTGTACTTCTGAGCCTCAATAAAAGTAACATACATTTGATATATTTTTTTCCTATTTCCATGAGCCATTATTTTGGCTAACACAGATACCACTTAACCACTTGCCCAGCCCAGGCAATGGCTCCGCGCGCCTGCAGGCCAGAGGATAGGCAAAACGTCAGCGTCAGCAGACCCTTGCGAGCCAGACCCATAGTGCCAGGTGTCGGCGGGCTCTGTGCCCTCCGCAGCCGGGAAGGGAAGGGCTGAACCTGTTGCTAGCCCGGCCCGGGCCTGGGACACCCCGGGACAGGCGGCGTGGCGCGGCTTACTGGTCGTTTCGGACTAGCCTCGCCTCCCGTGGCCTAGACTACAGGACTCTCCACTTGCAGAACCACACAGCAACGCCGAGGCTCATCTTCCACTCCCACCTGCAGGTGGTCGAATCTCGACCTTGGCGTACATACCCTTGTACCTATACCTGCGCGGCAATCGCCTATAGCAGCCTATGCACCTGCTCCCACCGAAAGCTACAGCCCTAGGTGGTCCACAGGGTCCAGCCCGCCGCGCCCCGCCCCGGCCCGGCCCGCGGCCTTCCCTGCCCGCCCCATGCCCTGCTGCCGCGCCCCTGCGACCACCCCGCCCCGCCCCGCCCCGCCCCGCCGCGTTACGCCTAGCCACTGCCGCCCCCCAGTCTGGTGTGAGCCTCCGTGGTGCGCGCATCGCCCCGCCCCGCCCCGTCCCGCCCGGAGCACAACCCTCGCCCCCGCTGCGCTGCGCAGCGCTGCGCTCGGCCCGCGGCTCGCCTCGTCGTCCTGGACCCGGCTCGGCTCGGCCCGGCACAGGGGGACTCGCCACGGGGACCAGCAGGTAAGGCACGCGCACGCGCAGCCGGGTGCACATGTCGTGCTCGTGCTCATGTATGGAACGGACTTCCCCGATCGGCCTCGGCTCGTTCAGGCTCGCTGTTGCGGTGGTGTCGCAGGGAAGGGAAGGACCACGAAAGACCACTGAGCGGCTCGGATCGGAGCATGCCCCCCCATGCTGTATGGCGGACGACGTCGTCCCTATTTGGTGTCAGGGGGCAGGCACAGGCATACTGTTTGTCCTAGGGGGGTAGGGGTCCAGATCAACTTAACCCCCCCTCCCTCCACGCCGATGCCGAAGGGGAACCAGACGCCAATTTTCATTTGTGTCGATATGAATTGTTGATAGGAGCGGGGCGAGGCGCCTCTGTCTCCCGCAGACTGGCCAGATCCGGATCCGATACAGGGGCTGGATCTGGATCTAGGTCGGGTAAGCGGGCGATAGGACTAAAAAAGTCTCCAACTTGCGTATGTTATGTTGTTCAAAAGCTTTAATCAAAATAAATAAAAATAAATAAGGAGATGAAATAAAATAGTCTTGCTGGCGAAAATTTGAAACGCTGCACAGAAACCTACTACACTAATATCTCAGCAGACGATCCTCTTTATTCTTGTGATGGATCCCCGCCCCCCGCCCCGCCTCCCGTCCTGACCCGAACAGGCTCAGTAACAGCTTTCAGATCTGTAAAATTCGTCAAAAATTATACAATAATAATTCACGAAAAAGTCTATTTTCCGTCACGTTAGCTGCTTTCATTGTCAAAATGGCTGGAATCATATACGCTCAAATCCGAAATTTTGAATGCATCAGCAACGAATGTGGTTAGGTTGGATTGAAGTTGGCAGCCCTGCAGTAACGGTTGCACTGCAAGGACAGTTTTAAATGAGCAGCGCGCAGTTTCGCGGCTAGTCTCGTTCGGTACGGCAATTTAATTCGTTTTCGCGGTTTGAAAAAACTTTTAGCATCTGTGCAAAGTATCGGCGTGAACATAAGATATTCAAGTAGTGTCAGATTAGACTATCCTTCGGCAAAAGTCATAAATCGGGACTGTGTGTTGTCAAGATCGCCAATAAGATGCCGCTGGTAACCTATGTCAGCTGCCATTTTGTGGATAAACGTCTCCCGGGGACTCTGCTGGTAAGTGTTTTACCTCGACGGTCTTGTTCAATGTAAGTCATCCTGGGCAAACATCGCAATTACTGCGGCTGTCACTTCATCCTAGGCGGGACAAAATCCAGGTTAGGTTAGGTTTCGGGGAAATCGCCAGATCGGACAAAGATAGGTGCACCGCTCGAAATCGAGCAGTGTGCAAGTATCACTGTTTGGTAACAGCGGCACATTGATTTAATGGTGGTACACGACGCGACCTAGGCAGCAGCCTCCCCGTTGCTGCCCCCCATCGTCATTATTCAACTGGTTTTACGAGCGCCTCTTTACTCTTTTTAGGCCCCCGTTAGGGGTGCCTATTGCACACGCCAGTGAGTTTTTTATTCTTCACGATTGCCCCTTATGGCCGCAGCCAATTCTGTCGAACCAATTGACACCAAATTCTAATGAAAAATACTATGAAAAATTAGAAAATTTCTGAGGTAGGTCTCATGTCAAACTGTCTATACGTTTTTGCGTAAAACGAGTTCGCATCGTCTGTTTCTATGGCAATGACGAGCTGAGCAGCCAGGCCGAGTCGAGCCGGCGGGAAGCTAACAATGCCAACCTTGTATTTATTCCCTTCAGACCCATGTTTTTACCGTTCGCTCTGATTTATTTTTCTCATCTACACAATGCAAATAGAAATATAGCTCTACAAAGTTTTTGCTTAAATGTTATAACGTCCATTTACTTCGTTTTCAAATTTAGAATTACTACTTAATTAATTTTGGTTGGACTTCAGTGGTCGCCAAGGCGGTGTTGTTGATAGCTAGCCTGATGGGCGCCATTTGTGTGGCTGCAAATCAAATTTATGATTTGGTTCTCACGTCTAGTTTTGAATGTATATTTATGACTTCTTTGTAATTAAAAGGTAAGTGTTAAAACCTAGGGGGCCGTTTAACGCGTTAGCGTTAGAATTTTTCTCTCTCCCTCTCCCCCCGGCGGCGCGGCGTGATCGTGATCGGACCAGCTCGGCCGATTGTAAAGGGAAAAGAAACAAGTCCCGCCGCGCCGCGCCTTTACCGTATCTTTACGACAATTGTCGTTTTCACGGGCCGTCGTGTACGCTCCGGCGCGCCCGCCGGCTGGCCGGCCCGGCCCGCACCGACCCTTGCAACCTCCGCGCCGCCCCGCCTGCCCCGCCCCGCCTCGCCCCGCCCCGCCTCGCCTCGCCCCGCCCCGCCCTGCGCCTCCCCGGCTGTCGGTTATGCTGCACATTTGCGACGTCTCCGGCAGCACGCCATCAGCAGCGGCGCGGCTCGTAAAACCCTAACTTCAATCACTCTAGTCGCGAACAATGCGCCCCGCCCCGCCCAGCCCCTCCTGCCCCTGGTCCCGGCTGAGCTCGCCGCCCAGATACAACCCGCCGCGCCCTGCCCCGCCCGGCCCCGCCCCGCCCGCGGTAGCCGCGCTGTACTCCTAAGTAGTTTGCGCGCACCGTGCGCGCGACGTGTCTGCAGACCTGTTCCTGTTCATAGAGCGCGAGAGAATGGGATTCGGCACTGCTGGAGAGCGGGGGCGGGGCGGGGCGCGGCGCGGTGGAGTGCACAATAAAACTTTAGAAAGTTGTTGCGGGACTGAAGGGGGCGGGCGAAGGCGCGGCAAGGCACGGCGGTGATGCGACGCGGCGCGCCTCGGTGGCCTCAGGTCCGGGCTCTGGACCCCGCGCAGCCACCGCCTGGCCACGGCACGGCCCCGGCGGCCTTACTACCCTCCCTCCCCTCGACTCGACTCGGCCGCCCACATAAAGTAAGGATGGCTGCCCAGGACGGCGGGGCGGAGCGGTGGAAACGCTCGGGTCGGGGGAGCTGGGCTGGAAGCGAGGCCTTGGCGGGGATCAAACGGTCCAACAGGAATAGAGGAGTGAATGGCGCGGGGTGGGGCGGTTGTGTCGCGCGAGCCTGCTCACCTCACTCACAGTATGTGTTTCTGCGAGGGTGTCTTTGGCCGGCCCTGGCGCCGGCGCCTGTGGGCGGAGCGGGACGGGATCGCGCGCATGTTGTAGGGCAGGGTGACCACCCCATGCGCCGCCGGTCGCCGTCCTGCTCCACGCACTCGTTGGCCTGCAGCAGAGCGCGAACCGAATAGGGAAGTACAGTATGTGTTTCTGCGGAAAGCCGGTCCCATTTTCTTTTTTTTTTTTTCAAGTTGAATAGAAATGGTAGTAGACCTGCTGCACGGCACCTTTCGCTCTGATCGGAGAGTGCTCCCGCCCCTGCTCTCTACCCAGAGGCCAGGCCCCGCTCGTATTCTGCCAGCAGGTCACAGCGATTAAGAGGAGAGGGACCTTAAAAAAAGAGGAAAGTGCCCCCTTGGCTCCAGGCGTTTCCCCCTCCCCCCTCACCTCTTTACTACCTGCTCCACTGCCTAGACCTCGGCCCAGCCTCGCCGGGCCGGGGACGGCAAGGGTAAAGATAGCCTTGCCAAAGAGCGCCTTCACGACCCGCATGGCGGCGGTACACGTCCTCCGTCCTCCCCAGCGGCCCAGCGCCACAGGGACCTTAGCTGCAGGTTCTTTCAAACAACAGCTGGGCAGCAGTCATTCTCAAAGTGGCGAGCGCCTATCCGTCTCCCCCCACCCCCACTCTCCCTCCTTCATCCCCCAGGACGCAGCCGGGCCGGGCCGGGCCGGACGGCCAGGCATTACCATAAAATATCAATTCGTGGAACGTCATGTATTTTTATTAGTCCAGTTCTGGTGGCGGATAAGCGGGCTGCAGGCGGTGAAATGTGTTTGCTATGAAAGCAGCAGATTGAATATGCGCGTCGCTCGCGTCGCTCGGGCGGGGTGGGGGGCGGGGGTGAGGCCCGCGGGCCAGAGTTGCTGCATGCCGCCCCGACGGCGCTTCCTCCCGCCCTCCGCCCGCCCGTACAAAGGAGCAGGGCTGTGCAAAGTATGTGGACGCGACGTCATGTCAGGTCAGACCAGACAAGCTAGAGGAACTCGACTGCACCTAGAAGGGCAGGGTCAGGGCGCGGTGCTGTGCGGGCCGGGGAAGCTCGGTGCTTCGGTGAGGGCGGGGCAGGGCGGGGCGGGGCCGGGCCGCGCCCGCGGCGGCGCGGAGGAGTCGGGCGTGGGCGGGCCGGTAGAGAGAAACGCCCATTCCACTTCTTGTCAAGGCGTCGGAAGTGTTTTCACCGAGGAGAGGGGGCTGGGCCCGGGAGTGCGCGGCCGTGGCAGGGCGGGGGCAGGGCGGGGCAGTCCGGGCGGGGCGGGCGGGGCGGGCGGGGCGCCCCACCGCAAGCTTCTTCCCACACCCCACACCCCCGCCCCGCCTCGCCCTGACCCGCCCCACCCCTACCCCCAAGCCCTCACACATCCATTTCGCCCTTTGCACTTACCGGGCTTGCAAATAAACGGCCTGCTCCGCGGCAGCCAGTAGCCAGTAATGCTTCCGGGGCATAGCCTCTGCGGCTCACAATAACAACAACAAACAACAACAATAACATAAACAAAAACAGCGCGGGGAGGTAGGCGGGCGCAGGCAAAATGGGGGGAGAAGAGAAAAAAACGACTGACGGGTTTCCGCGATAAGAAACAGTAACTCAAGAATCTCCTGTATGGGGAGAGATTTCATAAGTTGGTGTTCTCCCTCTCCAAGTCGTCCACTCTGACCTGGCAGGGTAAAAACGAAACACAATCCGGATACTTCGGGCTGGGGCCCGGCGGGGGCGGGCCGACACGCCGTTATTATTTACGCTTTTACATTCGGCGCGGTGGCCGCGGCCGCGGCCGGGCTCCACAATCCTCTGCGCTGCTCCCCGCCGCCGCGCCGCCGAGTTTATCGTCATTTCAGTGGCCAGATCCAATCTACGTGGAGGATTACGGAAGTTGGGGAGGGGAAAGAAAAAGCAAACAGACACTCGCCTCGCCTCTTGTTTGAGTTGGGCGAAGCGAGCCCCTCGCCTCGCCCACCAGCTCGCGCCCCCGCCCCGCCCCGCCCCGCCCCGCCCCGCCCGGAGGGTTTGGCTATGGCCACATATGGGCCCCAGCCCAGCAGTGGCGAAGGGTCCGGGGGGCGGGGGCGGGGGCGGGGGCGGAGCGGCTGGCAGCCTCGCGGGTCTCGGTTGTCGAGAGGAGGAGGGTAAGGGGTAACTGTCAGGCCGGCCGGGCCGCAAACACAAGGCAGCAGCCCGCGCCGGGGCTGACGGATGGCGGTTCATCTTAGCCGGGAGAGCTGACCCCGCCCCGCCCGACCCACTCACCCCATATTTGCACCCCTGCCCTTCGCACTATCCCCCCCCCCCCCATCCATCCCCACCCTTGTTCATCCTCGGGCGAGGCCTTGCATGCTGACAGAGTAGGTTGCATTATGGATCCGCACGAGCCTTCATAGTCGCGCGCATAATCATTCGAATTTCAATCTAAATATGGTGAAGACAGTGATGAGCCGCAGCTGTCACGTGGTCACGTGCACGTGTGCCTCCAGAGAGGGTGCATTGCGGTGGATAGTGTGGCGGGGTAGTGAGAGGAGAGGGGGGGGGCACTGTGCGTGCGCGGCCCACAAATCGGCTTTGGCCTGGGATGGGGCGGAGACGGGGGGAGGGGGGGCACGCGGGGCAGTCAGCCTTGTGCACACGATAAGCACTCGTCCTGCATACCGGCCCTGCCCAGCCCGGCCCAACTCCATGCCCATCCCTCTCCCTAACCACCCCATCCCATCCCTCTCCGTCCAGCCCCAGTGGGCTAGCTCCACGGTGTATAGCCCAAGTGGCCCCGCCCTGTCCCTCCGACCGCATCGCCGCCCCGACCCTCTCCGGCGCACTGCAGTGCGCGTGCGGGCCGGGCGGGAGTGCCGCCCCGCTGTGGCCGATGCCCGTGGTTTGATTCGCTGTCCCGGGGGCGGGCGCAGATTATGGCGAGCTGGTCGGGTCGGAAGCGAGGTCGGACGGCTTTCCGAGCCTTAATCTTTTCCTTTTGCTATCAGCGGTGGCGGTGGCGGCAGCAGCAGCAGCAGCCCCAAGCGCTTTCACCCCACCTGCGGTAACAAGGGGGGCGTCGGCGGAGGCTGCCGGGGGCGGGGCGCCTTATCTAGAGTCCGTTTGGGGGATGATTGGGGCAGGGGCCGAGGGAAGGCCTCGAGGGTGGAGGCCGGGGCCGGGGCCGGGCCGCGCGGCGCACCTCTTCGTTATTGAGGATCTCGGTCCCGCCTCGCGCCCTGGCTCTGTTGCTGGGCCTGGCCTGGGCCGACGGTCGCACCCTGTGGAGGGCGCCGCCCCGCCCCGCCCCGCCCCGCCCTCGCTCATGATCCTTCCAGGCTGCTAGGCGCGCTACCGCTGGCTGCTGCCACACAGACCGACCGCCCCGCCCCGCCCGACCCGACCCGACCGCCTCCGTTGAAAATATTCCTGCTCGCAAAAGGAAAAGACGACGCGAAAATAAATAAGAAGAGAGCGAAAACGCCCGTGGAATGAAATGAAAAACAGACCAGGGCTGGGAGGCGGGGCGTGGGGCGGGAGTGCGGTGCTGGGCGGGGTGGGGTGGCAGCGGCAACGGTACAGGCAGGCCGTGGAGATAATCGGGGAGCGGCAATAGGGGTTAGGCAGGATGAGGTGGGAAAGGGGGGTGGGTGAGGAGATAGGGGGAGAGGGTGCTGGGCGGCCGCGGCCGCGAATGCTACCCCCAGCGGCCCCCACCCCAGCCCCCGCTCCCCGACAAACTCCGCTCTAGCGTCGCTGCTGTCGCTTCAAATTGCGATCCATTGAATTAGCGCGCGCGTGCGCCGCGCACTTTTACGACGTCGTCGTAAAAGCGACAAGCAGCCGGCGATCGGAACGGCACGTGCGGACATGAATGGAAGGGAGGGGGGGGGGGGCGGCAGGGGTGATATGCCGCCAGTCGGGGCTGGTGGTGGCGGCACGCTGCCATGGCAGGCTGGTCAGCTGTCAGCGGCGGCGGGGCGGGGAGGCTCCCATGACACAGGTGTGGAATCAATAAGGCAGGCCAACGAGGCTTACGGTCATCAGCTGGCCTAGGCGATGCGCCGTGTAACGTGATGTGACGTGACGCGATGCGACGCGCCGCCCGTTAGATAGAGATACGGAGGAGCGGAAGTGGTGCCAACCGCCCGCCCCACCCCGCGCGGCCACGCCCCTGCTCCCGCCCCGCCCCACCCCGCCCCGCCCGTCGAGCTGCTTGATGGGGTGTTCCCGGGCCCGTAGTGGTTATCGCCTGGGAGCCTTTAGCAGGATGGGTGTCCTGTCCGCCGAGGCCCCAAGGCGACCCTAGCCCTACGCTAGGTCGCCCCCGTGCGTCCCCGTCCGCCTGGGAGTCCAATCTTTAAAAAATTCTCTGCGCCGAGCAGTCTTATTTTTGTCGCTCTTCTGCTTTTGCCCGGGCCGTGATGTGCTTCTCTGAATCAACCCCCGCCCGCCCGGCCTGGCGGCGGCGGCCACTTCCTTGCAAAATTCAAAGCAGCTCGCAACGCGACGCCGCCCGCCCGGGTTTCAGCGGCCGTCTTGTCGCTCTCAGTCGCTCGCCTTTTGCGCCTTTGCGACGGCGGCACTCGAAAGCATCCGGGTGATCTGCTGAGACGTCAGCATGGAGCCCGACGGCACTTAAAAAAAAAGATGCGCAGAGTGTTTCAAAGGGTGCAACGTTGTTTCGCAGGACAAACTAGACCGCGCGTAGGCATAGCGCTGCTCGCGTCCTGTCGCGTCCCAGGTGCGGACGAGGAGAGCATGTCGCGCGTGGACGGAAATGGGAGGGAGAGGGGGAGGGAGGGGCGGGTGGGGCGGGCCGTCCCCGCCCTGCCCAGCCCTGTCCAGCCCTGTCCTGTCCTGGCCTGACCGGCCCGGAACGCCTGACGGGCGTGGCCTGACTCCCTGCGAAGCGCGCGAGCCGCAGGTGGTCGATAGGACGCCACCCCGCCCCGCCCCGCCCCGTCCCGCCCCGCCCTACGTCACCCCACCTGAGCCCTTACCTTATCGCCTCCCGAACTCCTGTTTGACGCTGTTTGACGGGGACTGTCGGCTGGGCCTGCGTTTGACGCGGCGGCTCTGCGCCAAGCCTGTCCGCCCCGACGCGACGTGCCTCCCCTTTCCCCCCGTCAGACCAGGCCAGGCCAAGCCCAAGGCGACGCGCTGCAGGCTGTCGCGCTCTTGCAGTGCTGCAAGATAGTTAGGCCCGTCCCTTCAAAAAGCAACAAACTGCCCAGTGCCTTTTTAGTTTAATTGAAAAAAAAATATAAAAAAATTAACATGTCCCGCATCGGAGTGGCTCGCAAGCGCTACAGATGCGCTACAGGTCACAAGCGCTCAGTCGCTGTGCTTTTTTGCAGTTGCCCAAGTCACCAGAACGGTATAGCTGGAAAGAACAATCGGTCCACAAAAAAAAAAAAAATTGAAATAAAAATACGCGGTTCTTGAACCACTGTCCACCTAGTGCAATGAGCAGCGTCGATACCAATGACGCTACGCGGCCGGCCCAGCACTGTACGGAGAGCAGGCGCACTCATGACACCGGGTTCGTTTCTTCGGTGACTGTGGCTTCTCGCGCAGCATGACTCCTAGTGGTCCGGCATCTGGTACCGTGGCGTCGTAGCCGTGCCGGCATAGTGTCCGCGCGGAGAGTCGCAGGATGGAGGTTCGAATCTTACCAAAAAATTTAATTTTTCTGAGGACAACAATTTGGAGAGTGGAATTCAAGCCCCCCATTTCAACCGAGCTCCCTCGTGGAATAGCCGACGGTCTAGTGGTCTAGTGGTGCCGCGAAAGCCGTGGGGTGTCTGTGAGACTCGGCACATGGGGCCTGGTTCAAACCCAGGTAGGTTCTTCACTGGTAGCGACAGCGGGTTGCCAGGAAGTTCCGTCCCATGCCCACGACTGGTGGTCGGTCGTGGGGTCATAAGTCCTAGAATCTGGCTCCAAAAATAGCTATTCCATGCTCTGGGGACAGGGCAGTTCGGTTAACCACCGTACGACTAAATCTGACAGTACGGGGATCAAATCTGTCGAATTGCGCGACAGGATCGCAGCCAGAAAAGCACCGGTTCCCATAAGAACACCGAAGTAGTTGGCTGCCACGGGGGGTAAAAGCCCTGTGCCTGGCGGGAACCGCAACCTCCTTCGGGAGGTTTACTGTCGCAAAAATTTTCCATGTTTTCACGCCACGTGCGTAATTTTTCAAGGTTTAGCTCGGCTCGGCTCCGCCTAACGCGCGGATTCTCGCTGTAGCGCTTGTGACCCGTAGCGGTTGTGATCTGTAGCGCTTGTGACCTACGTCCGTCTCGCATGTGAGGAGTTTGCCGTGTAAGCGTGCTTCAACCCCCTCGCCTCGGACAGATGTACATTCGAGCAAGATTTTCTATTTTTAAAGCCCCCACTGCACACTCGAGCTCACTATACTGCTGCAGTCTCGCCGCTGTTTTGGCCTGGCTTGCCAATTTCGCGTTCCGCGGGGAACAGGCCTCTGCGCCTGCCTGCCTGCCTGCCTGCTCTGCTTGGCTTCGTCGCTGCACTAATTAACAGGCTGCTACCAAGCATGCTCGGCGTGGCCCGGCCCGGCCCGGCCCCGCGCGGGCTGGGGTGGGGGTGGGGATGAGGAGGGAGTATCTCCGCGTGGCGAGGAAAGGGTAGGAGGGGGCAGGGGAGGGGAGAGCACACATTGCCGGGATGATGGCTTTTCGCAACTCCGCGCGCCGCGCCGCGCTGTTCGTACTTACAGCCCCCCCCCCCTTCCCCCCTCCCCCGGGCCCCTCTCTCTCTCCGTCTCACCGTCGGCCCGGCCCGGCCCGGCCCTGTCGTTCCTCATTACAACTCTCGCTCTGGGATTTGGCCAAAGCGCCCCGACTTGAGCGCGCATAGCGCTGCTGCATTAGGCCTGATCGGGCCTAAACACATCCACCTGAGCCACTCCCCGACAGCCGCTCGCGACACGCGGGTCGATCTTCACCCTCCTGTCATATACGATGATGAGCGTCCCTGCTCCTCACTTGTAGAGTGTTTCCTTAGGCTTTACATTGTACTACGTGACCGCCTTTCAGTTTTAAAAGACAGTTTTCTCCCCCTCGCGACCACGGCGCCCGGGCCGGGACGGCCTGGGGCGGGGCGCGGGGTGCGGGTCCTTTGGCAGAAAGTTTTTGTGCGGAGTGAGATCATGATGAATCTTTGGCAGTCGCGCTGGCTCCCTCCCCTCCCTCCGTACCGCGGGGCAGGGCGGGGCGGGTGGCCGCTTGGGGTGGGACGGGGAGGAGGAGAAAGCGAGGGGCGCGGCGCCGACCGGATGTGCGCGAACGCCGCGCCGGGCCGGGCCGGGAGGGGGGGGGGGGGGGTTTCTCCCATGCAAAGCATTTATACTATCCAGTTTTTTCCTCTCTCCCTGGTCCACTCGAGCACGCGGCCGCTGGCGTGATGGGGGGAGGGGGGCGCCGCATAACTGCCGCGAACGCTTTTGTGCTGAGAGGTGAGGTGGCGGGGCGGGGTGGGCGGGGCGGAGCGCGAGGGCAGGGGGCTAGTGAAAGAGGGCCTACCTCCCCTCTCCTGCTTCACCCACTCTGCTACTCCCGCGCCACCACCTCGCTTTCAAATGAGGACGCCTGCAGCGGCAGGCACAGCAGGCGCGGTCCCGGGCCCCAGTGTGACGAAGCAGGGATGATTTGTGGCGCCGGGGCGGCCTCACTGGCCTGGAGCGAGGCGGAGATGAAGTGGGGCAGGAGCACTCAGCAAACAATAATCCCGGCGGAGCAGGAGTGAGCCTCCCGCACCCCACCCCCCAAAGCCTCGCTGAGAAGGTATAGAAATGGCGAAATGAAAATAGTTTTTCTCACACGCGGAGGGGGGGACAACCCTCGCGACTAACTAGCTCGCGGTGAAAACCTCGCGCGCAAGTGTACAGTGGTGGGCCCGCGTGGAGAACGCCAACAAGCCATCTCCCTTCCTCACTCTTCCTCTCTCTCCCCGAGCGACCTCGTCCGCCGTGCCCGCCGCGCCGTGCGCTGAGTTCTAAACTTTAACGGGCCACCGTGCGCCGCTGTGTTGGGTGCGGTGACACCACTATAGGGGGCTGCGCTAAGCCCCGCCCTCCCCTCCTCGTCCCTCCCCTCCCCGCCCCTTTCCGGGCCGCTACGCCCCGCCACGCCACGCCACTCCCCGGTCTCGGTCCTCAGGGCTCAATCAAGCTCCACGCTGCCGCCACAACAGCCCGATCTCGCTGACGCATTGCGTCCACACTACTTTTCCCACCCCCTTCTCCCCCGCACCCCACCCGTCTGTAATTCAATTTCCACCCTGCGGCTACAGACAGGTATACTGTCGAAATCTAGAGGATTTTCGAGCCGACACCGACCGCGTTTGCAGGGGAGAGTTACCGAGCCGAGCGCGCTCGAGAGCGCCTGCGTATCGGAGGATAGGCAACGCCCTCGACGCCGCTGCTCACCGCGTGGAGTGCTTGCCTACTCTCCGGGCGCTTGTCGCGCTCGTAGCGCTGCCGCGCGGGGGGCGGCAAGTGAGGGAAGGGGTGACGGGGCGGCGCGGTGACTGCGGTTAAGGGGCCGATGGGGGCGGAGGGGAGGGTAGGGGGCGGTGTAGAGGCCACTCCGGTGTGCCTCCATCGCACAACACCGCACTTAGCTCCGCGCCCCGCCCCGCTCCCCTGCGCCACCGAGACAGTCCTCTTTGTGACCCGCGCTGCCTCCCCCAGCACTGTCCCCTGCCCCCCTCCCCCTCACTCCCACCGCGGGGCCGAGCCGAGCCTTCCATCAGCCATTCTTTGGCACCTCTCGGCCCTCTTTAGCCCAGTTCCGCCCCCTTCCCCCACCCCCTCCTCATCTCCCCTTACTACTTTACTCCCGCCGCCCTCTCATCTCAACTTCCCTTTGGTTTGGCGGGTCTGCGGTTCGGGGAGCGAACATCGCTTCTGCGGCTGAAGCGAGGCGAGGATCGATGGCTCGGCCGTCGCTTTCTTCTCTCCCTCTCGCGACACTCCTCTTCATCTTTCCACTCAGAACTTTTTCAGAGACCCACACTCCAAAATTTAAGGCAAAGAATAGAAGTCTGACACGACATAAACGAGAGATCCCCCCCCTCCCCACAAAAAAAAATCGCCCACGTGCAAAACAGCTGACTTTGCCGGATCGGAATCGTGTGCTTTCATGTCGCTGTTCCTTGACGCAACATGATTTTCTCTACTTTCCTCCGCGCGCGACCTGTTCCAGCAGTTCGTGACTCCGCCGTGCAGGGGAGAGGCTAGATCCCCCCCTAGCCCAACCCCTCACGACCACCGCCTTCTTTCTCCTCTCCCGCTCCCTGCCCAGCCCTGCCCCGCCCTGCCAGATCTGTTGCTTATATCCGCGACCCGCGGGGATCTGTTGCTGTCGACAAGTATTTGACATTCCTATTCGTCCTCGAATCGCGACCCCTTCCCGCCCCGTCTCGCCATACCGCGCCCTGACAGATTTACCATAGGGCAATCTGTTCGCCAAGATTGGCTCGGGAGAAAAAACAACACACACACACACAGAGCTATACACATAGGCCATACAACCCCCCCCCCCCCAAAAAAAAAAAAAAAAAAAAATTCTGTTCCATCGGAACGAGAATATGGGCCACAGCATCGACGCGAATTAAAGGCAAAGGAATCCCAAGCCTGTTTGTTATTTCGATTGTATCTCTTCCTTCCTCATCTCTCACTCTTACGCTCTCGCTCTCTCTTCTCTCCCTCTCCCCGCACGGATTTATTTAGAGAGAATGCTGGGGGGTGGGGTTGGGACTCTGCGCCTACTTTCGCTGATCATGGCTGGTTCCGATAGCACGTCGGGGTGGGAGCGCGTGGCCCCGCAGTCCCTCACGCTCTCTCCCTCCCTCCACTGCTTCCTGCTCCGCTCCACGCGGAACAACGGGCGTAATTTTTACCCTCGACATGATGATTGTTCCCGCGTGGTTTGCAGCCGCTGCGGCGCAGGAGGGGCGGAGCAGCAGAATTCCTCAAAATTAATTTTTAAAATACCACTAAACTAAACCCTATGAAAGAAGCTGAAAGACATTTTGTTTTGGGTTGCCAGCCGGCTTTTCATCTGCCAATTGCCACGACGCCGCGTTAAAACCAATGACGTAGCAAACGTCATTTCTTCCCAAAAGGCACCCCAGTCGTGAGATGATTGGTTCTGGAAATCGTCGTCGCCAGATATCAACCACGGGACCCCAAGCCTGCCCGCCCCAGCCCCAGCCCCAGCCCGCCCCGAGGCGAAGTGTCAGTCCAGACAAGCGACGCGTCGCGGCGCGGCAGACGTGGCTAGCGGCGTTTCGTGAAACTGGCACTCCGTCGCGTCCCGTCGCGTCGATTTGCGCCCCTCCCCCCGCCCCCTCCACCTCCAGTCGAATGGAGAAGGTCGCTGGAGATATCGCTGGAAAAGGCTCCTATTCTGGCTGGAGTCATCGCAGCGCTGCGCTGCGCTGCCGGTACCCGCATGTGGCGGCGGCGTGGTGGCAGTGTGCCGTAGCGAACGCAATTAATGGTTCATGGGCTGCATGGTGTGGTGGGTGGTGGGGGAGCTGGGGCTGTATCAAGTTAAGGAGATCAACAGATCAACACATCAACAGATCAACACATCAACAGATGTATATATTGGTTTTAGGATTGTATTTAGCGATCTGTCATCGTTCACGGTAGCAAAAACTCGTTTTATCGCGAAATATGTCGAAATAAATTCCAGAATAGCGTACATACAATCCTAAAACGTATCATGCTGTGTAGGTTAAGGAGATCAACAGATCAGCACATCAACAGATCTACAGATTCATTTTAGAACTGTTTCTGTGCTTTTCTGGAATTTATTTGGACATATTTCGCGATAAAACGAGTTTTTGCTACCGTGAACGATGACAGATCGCTAAATACAATCCTAAAACCAATATATACATCTGTTGATGTGTTGATCTGTTGATGTGTTGATCTGTTGATCTCCTTAACTTGATACAGCCTGGGGCTGGGGGCGGCGGTACGGGGCTGTGGTAGAGGGGCCTGAGATGAGAGGCATTCGATTAATCGTTCTTTGAACTATTTCCACCAACCGCCTCCTCCCCTCCCTTCCCCGATCTAATTCTTTCTCTCGAGGCGTGATGATGACGGACGATGTGGGTCACGAGCGGAAAGTCTTGCCTGTTTCATCATAAGGTTAGTGACTCGTAGCCCGGCATGGCAGGGCAGAGGGCATTAGGTTATGAAGAAAGATGCATTTTCTTCTGAGAGAAGGGGTCATGGTAAATGTGTAATACGATACTTAAAAATATATTATTTTTGCCGGCTAAAACAAAACAGCATTATGTACTAATTTTTTTTATTTTTGAATTTTTTAAAAAATATTTATAACTGTGTTTTTTGGGCACTGCTGGTCAGCATACGTAATTTAGGTCCCGGCGGGGCATTCGGCTCTATTGCTGGTCGTGGCCCTGAACTGAAACTGGGGCGTGGGAGGGAATGCGAAGGTTTGCAAGCTTCTCCATTACTCCTACGGAGGGCGCCACTAACGCAACTAGTCGGCATCCAAACTCCGCTCGTCAGCTGATGTTTATCGTCATCAAAGAATTTTAACTGATTTTAAGTTTGGGAAAGTGATTGTGCCCACAATATTCGCAGTTGGCTTCCTTTACGGGCTGTTGTTTATTTTTTGTCGTTAAATTTGTTTGTCGGGATAATGGCTAGGACTGCGCTCAATATGATAGCCGATGAAGAGGTTAGGATCTTCTACATTCTGGAGAGCTGCTGCTCCCTCTTGTTTTGTTTTCCACAATATGTTGAAAGCAACTCCCTCCTGACGCAGCAAATGGAAAAGTAATTGAATAATAATAAACATAAGCTTTTAAAATACGTTCAGTTAAATTTTCAAAGTTGAAGGCTTGTAAATTCATGACCCTCCTTGTTTCACTTAAATGCGGAGAGATAACATTGTGTTCAGTAAAGCAATAAGGCAGATGCTTGGTTTTATTTGTGTAATTTTTAATTCAATGAATATGACAGGGGAACCGTATTTGCTCTGCCTTCATAGTTTGTACAAGTTGTACAGTGCAAATTCAAACAGTATTTTCCGGGGTTTGGTCTTTAATGGACAATTTTTATTAAAGGTCAGATTTTTAAATATAGTATTAGTGAATTGAGAGATATTGCACAGCAGTTCTGTCAATTTTGTCTGGGAACTTTACGTTGTTTTGTTCCTGGAATACGTGAGATAATTTAATTAGACAGATCTATCAGATACTGGGAAGGAATGCGAATATTTATCTCCTAGAACATGCCGCAGTTCATAAATTTGTCAACTTCTATCAGCATTCATCAAAGGAAGTAGGCCAGGCTTCAAAATGTAAAATTGCCTATATTAGTTATAAATTTATGCCAATTAATTAGTGTCAATTAGATATTAATTAATGACTGTTGAGTCATGAATATTATTGCCAAAGAAAATATTATTTTTGTTCTGTCCATTCACAAGTGTAAAACCAAAGTTGTGCTGGCAGTGTTTGGGCTGGGCTGGGCATGGTACAGTACAATTGGAGCGCAGTTGAGGCGAGCTGAGCTGAGCCGGAGTAGAGTCAGAAATCACTCGGCTCGGGGTCCATTTGGGGCACCGTCAGGATACACACACACACACACCCCATGCGGTACACGGCGACCACTTGCCGGGCCGCACCCCCTCTCCCCCCCTCCACCGCTCAACCCCTTTGCCCCCCGCCCCCCGCGCGCCCCTGTGGCTCGCCTGTGCGCATGTGTAAGCAGGCCCTCACCCCGCACCGCCCCCGCACCGCCCCCGCACCGCCCCCAAGGTGTATGTCGTTATACTGGTTAGGACGAAGACGTCTCTGACGTCTCCGCGCGCCTTATTTGAGAAGTGAATATGCCCGGCCAAGCGGCGAATTTAATCAACGCCGCCGGCGAAGGTCACCCCCAGGCGAGGCCCCGGCGGGGCGGGACGGGATGGGGCGGGGCGGGGCGACCAGACCCGACCTGGCGGCCGCTCGCAGCCGCGCGCCCCGCCCCCGCCCGTCTCATCCCCGCCCGGTCCCAACCGGCCCACAGCACCCCAGCCCCAACGACCTACGTTACCTAACGGAATTTGCTGCCTGCCCAGCCCTTGGGCCAGCCCATCCCATCCCATCCCCACACGCCGTCCGCCCGCCCCGCCCAGCACGCCGCTAACGCCCCTCCTTTCTCTTGCCGTTCCACAGGTGCTGGGGCTGGATGTTGGAGTCGAGGCCACGCCGCCGGATGCTGTTCTCGCCAGCGAGGCTCTGCTCGCTCTGCTGCTGAGCTGAGGAGATAGCAGGTGAGTCCCGGAGATGTTCTCCGCCTCCTCCACCTCTTTCCGACCCCCCTCCCGACTCCGGCGTCATACGGCTCGGCCGCCCGCAGCGCACATCTAATATCCGCTCCCGGAGCTTCGCCTTGGCTTTTAAAAAAATAACCCTCACCCGTGCCGGGGCGGGGCGGGGCGGGGTGGGGTGGGGCGGCCCTTGCTCAGGTGGGAGCGCAGCGGGCGGGCCCGACGCCTGACAGGTTCGTTCACCCGCCCACGGTGGGCCGGCCCCCTTACGCCAGGAGCCTCTTATATTCGCCTCTTCCCAAAATATCCGTGTTTGCGTTGGAGAGTTTGAAGACCACGTGGACGACCTCCGTCGACCCCCGCGCCCCCTGGCCGTCCCGTCGCCGTCATGGTTTTTTATTTCTACCCAAACATGCCTTTCTCTCCCATCCCACCCCCTCCTCGTCGTGTACATTGGGGTACACGCAAAAAAAAAAAAGAAGAAGAAGAAGAACGACCGTCGTTGCACTGCGCTGTGTTGCACCTCCAACAACATTTCGTTCTTGGATTGGCTTCAGGAACATAAGTTGCTGGCCCAACGTGGTACAACCGCGGTGTAAGTAGATTAGCAGCAATATGCCTTTGGACTAATAACCGGCTACAACGGCCACCTCAACAACATGACGGTTGGTCAAACAGCCACCCCCGTGCCGCCCCCATGCCGCCCCTGTACCGCCCCCATGCCGCCCCCGTGCCGCACCCGTGCCGCACCCGTGCCGCCCCCGTGCCGCCCCCATGCCGCCCCTGTACCGCCCCCATGCCGCCCCCGTGCCGCCCCCGTGCCGCCCCCATGCCGCCCGTCCATATCGGACAAGCTAATCCCGTTAACAGCGGGCCCTCCTTTGTCCGCGTGACTGCCCGGACCGCCCCGGCCCAGGCCGCCTCTGCCCCGCCGCGCTGCCATGCCGTGGATGCTGCAACCAGATGGGATCTTCCATCCGCTCCCATCCCCTCATCCCCTCTCCTCCCATTCTATTCCATCCCATCTCTCTGCTTCTCTTGTTCGCGCCGTGCTTTCGTTATTTGTCCTCCTCGAGATATTCTCTCTCTCTCTCTCTCGGACGGAGTATTCGATATATCGCTGCGAGGACGACGTGGTCGTCGGTCGGTGGGATTTGCTGGACTCCTGCCATGCTGGACAGAGAAAAGGAAAAAAGCTGCTGTCAGAGTTTGGGTCTCTGCCGGACCGGACCGGACTCGGCCATGCTGGATACTGTCTGCACATGGTATAGGGGAGGTCGTCTTCTAGTGAGCCGCCTGGAAGGTTAAACCGCTCCAGACTTGTGCTCGGCGGAGCGAGGCGGGCGGCCCGGTCGCACTCGACACGACTCTCTCTCGCGCAGCAGCAGCACGTCCCAGACATGCCATCCCTCGCCTTTCCTTTCTCTCTTGCTCGCACCCTCTGCGTGTCTCTCCCGGTCACGGCGAATGCGAGCGCTGCTGTGGCCGTGACCCATGACCAGGGCGGGGCGGGGCGGGGCGTGCGAACAGGGCGGGTGTTCCACGCTGGGGGAATACATCGCGAACAGCAGCCTGGCGGGTAGGCGGGTAGCCGCGCAGAGTGCCTCCGGCCCTAACTCATTGAGTACTGTACGTATACTGTCCTGGCGCCCCGCCCGCCCCGCTACGTGCTTTCTCGTCCTTGCGGCCAGGGGAGCCGCTGCGGGCTGCGGGTGGACCCATATGGCCCGCGCTGCCTGCGGGCTCAGAGGTTTGTTTTGCACCGAAAAGGCACATGTTTGGACTGGACTGAGAGGAACTAAAATGATTGTGGCGCCAGTTTCTAGCTGCGGAGTCCTCCAGGGGGTGCAGAAGGGGGGGGGGGGTAAAGTGGATGCCCGTCACCCTCCCCTCCCCTGTCTCCACTCCGCGCCGCCCCAGCCTGTTTGCAGAGAGGAAAGGGGATCTCCGTCTCCAATCCCGGCGATAGGCAGGCCGGGCGGTACAGGGGTGCGGGCTGGGCGGGGCGGGGCGGGGCGGGGCGGGGTGGGGCGGGGCGGGGACTGGCCGACGACGTCCACAAGCGCGAAAATCCACAAGCGCGAAACGCCACAAGCGCGAAACGCCACAAGCGCGAACGCCACAAGCGCGAAACGCCACAAGCGCGAAAGGCCACAAGCGCGAAAGGCCACAAGCGCGAAACGCCACAAGCGCGAAAGGCCACAAGCGCGAAACGCCACAAGCGCGAAACGCCACAAGCGCGAAACGCCAGGAGCCTGATGCAGCTTACGCGCAAGCGACTATGCATCAAAGTTCTGCAGCGGTCGCTTCTGAGGTACCGCTAGTGACCGCCGTACCGACCGCCGGGTGACCGCCAGCGTGACACAGGCGGTTCCAGGCGGAGCGGAGGGCGGTTCCAAGGTGCGACGTTGGTGTCCAGCGTTGGGCAGGGTCGGTTGACACCTGAATCGCACCTTCGAACCACCAGAGCCCTGCACCGGGCGGGCGTCGATGCCTACTTGGCGTCCGAAAGCGGCAAGTGGAAGTGAGACGCTCGCTCCCGGCCATAGCTCTGTCTCATTCCAACTCGTTTTCGGATGCCAAGTAGGCATCGACGCCCGCCCGGTGCAGGGCTCTGCGAACCACCCTCCGCTCCGCCTAGTACCACCAGTGTCGCGCCGGCGGTCACCCGGCGGTCCGTACGGCAGTCACTGGCGGTCGCTCAGAAACGACCGCTGCAGAACTCTGCTATGCATATAGCGCAATGGCATTAGCGCTTGTGACTTAGCTCTTGTGAATGCCATTGCGCTATATGCATAGTCGCTTGCGCGTAAGCTGCATCAGGCTTCAGGCGTTTCGCGCTTGTGGCGTTTCGCGCTTGTGGCGTTTCGCGCTTGTGGCGGTTCGCGCTTGCGGCGTTTCGCGCTTGTGGCGGTTCGCGCTTGTGGCCTTTCGCGCTTGTGGCGTTTCGCGCTTGTGGCCTTTCGCGCTTGTGGCGTTTCGCGCTTGTGGCGTTTCGCGCTTGTGGATTTTCGCGCTTGTGGGCCGCCACGGGACTGGCGAGCGCAGGCGGTCTCATCCATCCGCCCGCCCCAGCCCGCCCCGCCCCGCCCCGCCCCGCCCCGCCCGCAGCACGACCAGACACCAGACCCCTGAGGTAGAAATATCTGTCCGGCTGTTCTGTCCGGGGGAGGAGGGAGCGCTCCGCCGCCACCTTCTGGGCGTCCAGAGCGATTGGGAGCAGAGTGCACTGCGGTGTCTACTTCCGCAGATAACAGGAGCTAGGCGCCCCGCCCCGCCCCGGACCCGAGTCACCGTGCCGCCAGGGGCCCACGTACGGTGGCCTGGATCGGACTCACAAACACCCCCCGCTCCGCCCCGCCCCGCCCCCGCACACACACACACACACACACACACAGAATCAGAACGGCCCCACAAAGGGGCCGCGTGCTGCTCGGCTCTGTCCCACAACACTACATTGGCCCCACCCTGACCCCCCCGGGGGGCCGCGCCCCGCCCCGCCCTGCCCTGCCTCCGCCACGCAGCCGCGCCATGGGCTATTTATTTCCGTACTTGTCCTTTTCCCCGCCCCAGACGGCCAGCGGAAAGGCTTTGTGCCGAGGCGATACGGTCACCGCCATGGCGGCGTGGGTATGGCAGGCATGCCGTGACGACACGGATATTGCAATGTTTTCCGCCTTTCGTCGTTTTTTTTTTTACAATATTTGCTTAGTAAGCTCACACCGGTAAACCCCTTCCTGGCATTGTCATATTACATTTCATGTGCATGGCGGCCGCTATTCGTCGCGCTCATTTCGACGCGGTCGCCTCCACTCTCTGTCCTCGTTTGACAGTGAAGGACTCTGCTCTGCTGTTGACGGTATTCAGCCCGTTATAAAGCGAGCGATTCTGTGACACACTCGGCACGGCACGGACCGCAGCCCGCCCCGCCCCGCCCCGCCCCGCCCCGCCCCGCCCCGCCGTGTGTGACACATCAATCGTCTGGTGCGGTCCTGGCAGGCAAGGTGGGGCGGGGCGGGTTGGGTGGGGTGGGGTGGCGGCCGGTCGGGTCGGGACCAGTCATCATCTCCCTCTATCTCTCTCTGTCTCTCAAACTATATTCCCCGCGCCCAGCTCCACAAACCCCGCAGCTTTTGTTGTTTCGTCTGCCCCTTTCAGCCGCTGCTGCTGGCGCATGGCGTGGCGTGGCGTGGTTGTTTGCTTTGTATAATTGTGGTGCTCCGCCCCGCCCCGCCCTGGCCCGCCCTGCCCTGCTGCCGCGCCCCGATTCCCCGTCATTGTCCCCCGGCTTTGTCTTACGGCACGCGGCGTTATTGTCAATCCGTTTTGTAGTTGTCGTCTGGACAACGGCCTGCCGGGCCACCCGCCGTTTATTGGGCGGGGCGGGGCGGGGCGGGGCGGCGGGCAGTCGCGAGTGGGATGGGGCCCACCCTACAGCTCCAACTCTTGCTCCTGCTCAAGCTCCAGCTTGGCATGTAATGCGCTGCGCAGCTGCACAACGGGAGTTGCACGCTGCGGGTATTAGATTTTCTCTTCGCCAACATTCCTACCCCTTTCCGCAACGGGGATTGGAGATAAGTGGCGCAGGGAGTGTATGAGAGAGAGAGACAGAGAGAGAGAGAGGGGGGTGGGGAGTGAGAGAGGAATGAGATTCTAAAGGAGGGGACGCAGGTGGGCAAAAGTGGTCGGAGAGTCCACAGGGATCTGGGGCTTGAGTGGCGAGGGTTAAAGTAAGCGCGAGGGAGAGGGAGCAAGAAAGACAGAAAGAGTAAGTCGACTTGGAAGTGGCTGTGCTTGTTCATTTGGGCGGAAGCGGACTGGAAATTAAGAGGAAGTAGCGGCGCCCCAAAGCGTTGCTATTTTAATGAAACGGACAAGATACATTTACCATTTCCTGTCGCGCGCGCTTGCCTCTCCTCCTGGTCATGGTGTCTGCGCGCGCGGGGAGGCCCCTCACCGGCCCGGCCTTGGCCCCGGCCCGGCCTCGGCCCCCGCCGTACAAAGACTTCCTGCTCTCATTAGTGCGCTGCGCCCCTGCTCCTGCCCGCTCCAGGATATCTCTACATTAGGGGAGGAGGGCCTTCCTCTCCTCCACGCGCTCGCGGCCACGGCGACGCGACGCCAGGGAATTCCCTACTTCGTACTTGCAGGAATTTCGCTCTGGCGAGAGCAGCAGAAGGTAACCTGTAAATATAGCTAGGAATGACGGTATGGCGTGGATGCGGGGCGCGGGCGGGGCGGGGGCGGGGCGGGGCGGGGCGGGGCGGGGCG
Organism: Frankliniella intonsa; assembly: GCA_033675135.1. Taxonomy (NCBI): domain Eukaryota; kingdom Metazoa; phylum Arthropoda; class Insecta; order Thysanoptera; family Thripidae; genus Frankliniella; species Frankliniella intonsa. Next base: position 7,742,384 of record CM066249.1, on the reverse strand, counting down.
GGCTCGCGGAGGGCGTGCTCTCTGTGCTCTCGGCGTGGAGCGGCAGGTGGCGCGCCCTCCTCTCGAGTGAGTTAGTGAGACAAGGCGGGCCGGGCCGGGGCGCGCCGGGCCTGTGGTCTGCTGCGCTGCGTCGGCACCCGGCCCCCGGGCCCGGGCCTGCCCGCTGTAACTTCATTAAGGGGGAGTGGTCTGGGATTGCCTAATGTCTACGTGCGGGCGGGGCGGGGCGGGGCGGGTCGCAGGGAACATCAGGTTCTGCGACCCCTTCCCCCCCTCCCTCCCCGCGGGCCTGCTCTATACTGGCTGTGCATGTACCGGGTGTTTCTTTGAATGCGTAACAGTGTTGCGGGATTGCATACTCTCCAGCACTGCAGGGGCCATGGCGCCTTACGGGCGAATGGGGTAGGCAAACCCGCAACACTGTTACGCATTCAAAGAAACACCCGGTACGTAGCTGGTCGGTCACGCGGCTGTGTTGAAAACAGTGGTGGTGGCGGAAAAGGATAGGGAAAAATAGAGTGCGAAAAATTAAAAAAAAATTAATAAAGATGTAAAAAAAAACGAATTTAGCATCAGCCGGGGCTCGGTGCGGCTCTCGTCCGCGTCTCTGAAAGTTGTAAATTACGCTTATTCAATTAAACGGGAAAATGTCCCGCCCAATCCTCTGCTCCACCCCGCCCCCCTCCTCACCCGGCAACAAAAACTAATGGGGCCCACAGCGCTGCAGGGCAGGGGTCGCGGCGGGCCCGAGCGACACCAACTGGACCAAAAAGTGACGTCACCATCCCCCACCGGCCCGGCCCGGCCCAGCCCGAGCGCAGTTCCCCTTTGCGCGCCCCGCCCCGCCTCGCCTCCCAACATTCTAACCCCAACGATCCCGGGGACGGGGTCATCTATCAGTAGGAAACGCTGTAAAATGGTACGCCGCCCACCCCACGCCCTGGGCAAGGTTGGTGGCGGGGCGTGGCGGCGCGGGGTAGTGCGATGCGGTTGGGGCCGGCGGGCTGGCTCCGAGTGCAGGGGAGGGGTGGTATAGTGGGGTGAGGGTGCCCCATGAGTTGAAGTAGTATGTGTGTGTGTGCTCGCGAGGCGAGGCGCGGGGTAGCGTAGTGGTGGGGTGGCGTAGCGTAGCGGTGGTGTGGCGTGGCGTGGCCGTGGCGGTGACCCGGGACAGCGCGGAGCAGCCAACGAAAACCTTGAATAGCGTGACTTGCCTGGGAGCGGCCTGAGGCCCCACTACGTCCCAGGGGGGAGGGAGGGAGGGGGGGGGGGCGCCCAGCCCAGGCGCGGCGGCGGGAAACAGAAAGGGAGCTGCCCGGGACGGGACGGGACGGGACGGGACGGGGGAGGGAGGAGGCTTGAACAGGGGTCAGAGGGGGTGGCGAGCAAAGATGCAAAGGGGGCCACGCAGAATACGCCTCAACGAATCCTTGAGGATCCGCGGCGGTGCCCCCTTACCAGATTAGCCACGGGGAAATATTTGAGGCGGGATGGAAAATTAATTGTCTCTTGCGGGGCGTGACTGTAGAGGAGAAAGAGATAGGGGGTCGTCGCTGCCCCGCCATGCTATTATTCGCTGTCTTTCTCGTCTCGTTTGCGAATAAACTGTGACCAAACTCGTCGTGTTCATCAGGCTCTGAGGCCGCTACCCCCCCCCCCCCCCCAGTCTGTTCCCTCTTGTCCCGTGTCCGACACAGACTCTCACCCATCCCTCTCACACACACTTACTCCTCCCGCACACACACACACACAGTAACGTATAATTAATGGGCCTGGAGGGATTTCCCCCCAAGTTTAAAGTAGCCCCGCCGTAGCCGTCCCGTCCCCGCCCTTTCATTATTTCCACAAGCCTCGTCTCGCACTCATTGCAATTATGAAACTTGTTATATAACAATCTTCCTGAATAATTCTTTTAAAAATAACTAAATGAAGAAAGGCGTGTTGGAAATGTCAATTGTGAAGCTGAATCTAATTACTGTCGAGCAAGAATTTTTTTTTCTCTCCGTATTACGCCGTGTTGAATTCGACGGCATCGCACTACGCCACGCCACCCTGTTCTGTGTGGTGTGTACGGAGCACAGAGAGACGCCACTGCACGAGTACTTTATTTATGGACTGGAAGCAGAGCGAGGCGTGGCGTGGCGTGGCGTGGCGCGGCGTGGCGTTGCTCGGCGTTGCTCGGCGTTGCCCCCGCGATGGGGACGGGGGCGCCTCCCTGCTGGGGGTATTGCCTGGCGACGCCTAGCCGACTTTTATAGGGCTCTTTGGCAGGCAGGCGTGCCCCTGATGCCTGTGCTACCCCCGTACCCTTTTACCAAGCTCTTATTCGCCTCCACCAGAAGGACAAGTAGGCATCGCCCTCCTACCCTTTCACCGCGCGAGGAAAGTAGAACCGGGGCGAAATGGGCTCTACTCACTGTGGTGGGCCTGAAAAGCCACTAGCGAAACACCCGGGAATCACCTGCTCCCGACTGTTTGGAAACCCGAGGCGGGGCGGGGCGGGGCGGGCAGCCAGCCCCCTTCTCAGCCCCAGTGCGGCCCGGCTCCCACCCCTCGGTCCTCCGGTCCGGGACCACCTGCTGTAAAAACACTCCGGCAATTGACTCCGGCAACTCCTTTCCTAGGTCCTGCAAAAGCGCCGCGTTAAATGAAAGCTTGACGAGGTGGCGTTCACATTTCCCATTTTATTTTACGGTCTGTGCCTATAGAATTCTCGAAGCGTCGGGTCACGCTTTAAAGATTCGAAATAAGGCAGTGAGGAAAATTGTATAGTACCTCATTTCATACATCTATTGAAGCTATCAGGAACACATCATCGCGTTTTCCTCTCAAAGCTTTTGCGCTTGGAAAACCGTCCCTCTCCAGAAGTCCCAATCACATTGAGAAGTAACAAAAATATCGTGTTTTCTGGGTTTGTTGCCGAGGCTATGAAAATTCCATCTTCTTTCCCCCTTGCAGGGCAGCCAGGCTGAGCGGAATCAATCTCGCTATGTATAAATGATGCGGAGCTCTCTCTCTCTCTCTCTCTCTCTCTCGCTCACTCTTGCCCTCTCTCGCCCTCTCTCGCTCTCTCTCTCCCTCTCTCCCTCCCTCCCTCTCTCTCCGGAGCCGAGCTGTCAGAGCGCGGCGCGGCGCTCTGGGGGTGGTGTGCTACACAGCGCAGAACCGCGCTCGGGCCGCGGCTCCTGCGTAAACCTTATACCTTCGCGTTTTATCATTGTATGCGTGGTCGGGGTCGGCCGAGCGTATCATTCGCGAAGGGAAAAAAAAAGCGTTTATATGTGTTTGTCCTTTCTGCGAAGTTCGTTTTTGCGAAGCATGGTACCCAGTGTCCTCCCTTAACTCTCACATTAGCAGAGTCTGCGGTTTTTAGCAGATGATACGTTAGTATCAGCAGCTTGTACTGAAGTAAAGTTAAAAGTTAAAGTTGAAACGTCGTCAGTTAAAGTTGTCAAAGTAAAAGTTGTCCAGCGTTAAGCGTAGGAAAGTTGAAGTTGAAAAAGCAGTTGCCTAAAGATATATATAGGAGCGCGGCGACAGTGGGCCTCAGCGTGCCTGCGTGCCTGTCTGCGTGCTCGCTCGCCACAGTAGTGCTGTTCAGGCTGCCAGCAGCTCGTAGAGCTTCAAGCATGGACGCTACTCAGCTGCCGCCCGCAGCCGCCCTATGCACAGCCCTATGCATTGATTGCCGTTTTACGACCCATAACCCCAAACACTAGTCGTCCGCTGTAGCCCCCCCCCCCCTCTCCCGCGCCACACCGCGACGCCGCGCCGCGTCACGCTGCGCTATATCGTAATGAATCCCAGTATTTTAGCAGTACGCGTTAAAAGTTAAAACGTTAAAAGTTAAAACGTTAAAAGTTAAAACGTTAAAAGTTAAAACGTTAAAAGTTAAAACGTTAAAAGTTAAAACGTTAAAAGTTAAAACGTTAAAAGTTAAAACGTTAAAAGTTAAAACGTTAAAAGTTAAAACGTTAAAAGTTAAAACGTTAAAAGTTAAAACGTTAAAAGTTAAAACGTTAAAAGTTAAAAAGTTGAAAGTTGAAAAAGTTGAAAGTTGAAAAAGTTGAAAGTTGAAAAGTTAAAAGCTGAAACGTTGAAAGTTGAAAAGTTCTGAGTTCGTGAGAAAAGTTACACAGCTCAAAGTTAAGCTGCTTGCGTTAAGCTTAAGGCAGTAAAAGCGATAAAAGTTAACGCAAAAAAGGTTAAAGTTCTGAGTTTGAAGTAGGAAGTTCAACGTTTGAGGCAAAACGTACAAAGTAAAAGTCATCTGCTTTCACGTTAGCGTTAGCGTTAACGTTTTTTTCTCCCTCTTAACTGTCTGTTTTTTTTACATGACGCCGCTGGGAATGAAACACTTTCCGTGCATAGCGACAGGTGGGGTTCCGCCCGGCCTGAGCCGAGCTGAGCCGAGCCGGGCCTGAGCCGAGCCGAGCCTAGAGCGAGATAAAAGTTGCAAGCGGCCGCGCCTCGCCTCGCCGCGCCGGGCCTTCACGCCACTCGCGGAGTTTGCTCTGCACTGGAAAGCCAAGTGTGTGAATGTCGGATACTTGTAGGTCTGCGCATTTCTTTTCGTACATTTAATTCTCTCTTTTTGCGTGTGTGAAATTTCTCGTGCCCTCGGCACGTGGCTTACGGTTTGCGCAGCGGTGAAGAGAGATAGAGAGGGATCCCTAAACCTCCCGTGCGAATCGTGATTTTTCCTGCTTACCAAAGCACGCTGGCTGGAGCGTTTCAACCCCCCCTCTCCCCTTTCCCCACTCCGCTCCCTCTTGCTCCTGCATCTCCTTCCCTCCCGCGCTCCGTCCATTTCTACCTGTCTGAATCTTTAAAATATTAGCGCGGGGCCGGCGGGCGACGCCTTGCCTTAACCCCCCTCCCCTCCTACCGCGCCGCGCTCAGCAAAACTTATTGGCCTAATGGGGGTTATAAAAAGTCTGGCGCAAGTCGTTTTCACTTGCCTGTGACGAGGTGGGCCCGGCCTGGGGGCCTCGCAGGCCCGCTGCGTCGCGCCGCGGTGTCGGTGGTGGCGCTCGCGGTGCGGTGCGGTGCGGCGCTGTGGTGGGGGTATTGCTCAAATGACAAAGGACTTCTCGTCCATTTAGTGACGTCACGTCCCCTCCTTCCAGTCACGCTAGCATAGGCTCGTTTCCACCATTAGTCACGTGACACAAGAGCCCCAAGTGTGCATAGTGCGGACGGGGTGAGGGGAGTGGAGGGGGCTGCGGTGGCGCCCGCCGGGGCTGTGTTTGGCGGATGTGCTGGAGGGGGGAGGGGGGGGGGGACCTGGCCGGAGCCCCCTGCGGTCGCCGCGCCCAGCCGAACGCCCGACCAAGTGGACTGGAAACCCAACAAGTGTGGAAATGTGGAACACTTGCTGAAGGTTTACAAATTTCCATTCGCACAGATGAACAAGAAAAGGTGTGATTTTTTTCTAGGAATCACACTTACACTAGCCTTGGGTAATTTTTTTTTCGGAAGCTGGTGTAATTGAGTTTTCAGCCTGGCAAGTTATTGGGCGATAACTTCTGAGGACAGGAGTGCGCGGGCTGAGGGGCGGGAAGGGAAGTGCGCAGCGCAGCTAAGTTGCCCGTCTCAGGGCGCGGCCCGGTGGAGCTCCCATTGAAAAGCGCCGTCTCTGACCATTAATCTCCTATGAGTGATTCAGTGGCGCTACCGGGGACCGGGCCGGGCCGGGCGGGCCGCGTGGTTCCCCGGGGAGCCCATATCAGGATCAATATGGTTGTCGCCAGTTCGTGCTCGGGGGTACATTATGAAGTTGGAGTTGTAGAGCAGATAATGCCCGAGCCGTTGAGCTCGGCGAGGGGCGGGTCGGGGTCTGTGAGGGGGCGGGGTGAGGGGCGGCATGGCACAAGGGCTTCCGCCCCTCCCGTGCTCTTGGACTCGTACCTTGGCGGAGGCGGAGCGCCGGCCGAGGAGCTTGAGCAGGGGCGGGGCCGCTGCTCTCGGGAACAGAGAGACCCTCCTGCCCTGGGACCGCAAATTCCTTAGCAGCGCTGAGCCGGCCCGACCCGGCCCGGCCCGGTCCAGCCCGACTAGCAAGAAGGGCTTCCCGCTAGGACCGTCCAAAACTAGGAGCCGAGTCTACCCTACCCTCCCCTATCCTACCCTGCCCAGGGGCTGGGACGGTCCGGTCCGGGAGGAGCGTAATCAGCGCTGGGCTGGGAGTGTCAGCTGAGGGAAAAATGTAGGATGCGGAAGGAGGACGTCTGGTCTGAAAACACGGGGAAAGGGGGATACACAAGAAACAGTTTTCCGCAGAGAGTTTCCGCGGTGGAATCGCGGTAAAGTGCGTTTTTCTTGATAAGTTTGCAGTGTAAGGAAGGAAAAGACGGCTAGCTCGCTGGGGCGGGGAAGAGTGTATTACAAGCGCGCTATTAATATGCATGCAAATCCGTCCGAGCATCGCACACAAGCAGCAGGTGGAGGAGGCGGGGCGAGGCGGGGCGGGGCGGGGCGGGGCGGGGCGGGGCGGCGTGTCAGCAGCGCCACTTGCATAGTGGTTCGGTAAAGGACTCTCGATGCAGCCCGCCACGCCCCGCCCCGCCACTCGCTGATGTGGCGGGGCGGGGCAGGCCCTGCCCGTGCGTCGGTCGATATACGTCCTGGAATAGTGACAGCGCAAGAGCGGACGCCGGCCGACTTGACGCATGGCTGTCGTTACCGTTTTGAGTAGATCGTAAAAAGAAGAAAAAAATAAAAATAGACGAAGCGTGCGCGCGTGGGGGCGAGGGGAGGGCCGGTGGGGGAGGGAAGAGATGGGACGGAAATAGGGCAGCGCGGCTCGAAGGTCTTCTCCTCGATCTGCTCTGTCGCGTAGCACGCTGCGCGGGGCCGGGCGGGGCGGGGCGGGGCGGCGTCGCGGCGCCACAGGCATGGCGCGGCCCATGCTGCTGCCCGACGACGCCCCGCCCCACCCCGCCCCGCGACGCTCACCTCCGCTGCCTGCCAGCCCCGTCGGTCCGGCCCGGCTCTGCCGGCGATAACTCTCCGCGCGGATTGGTTTGGTGTAAGCGCCGCGACGCCGACGCCCTGGGGCCGCGGACCATCCGTCTCGCCCTGCTGCTGGGGGGGTGTTTGCCCGTGGTCCCCGCGAGTGGTTTCGTGAGCGGTTATTGCGTGGCTTTCGGGCGCTGCGGCGGCGTGGCGTGGCGCGGCGTGGTGTTAGCGGGAGGGGAGATGGCGGGGCGGGGAGGAAGGCTCAGGGGCTGAGGGGGGAGGCTGACGAGGTGGCAAGCGCAGTAATTGTCCCTAGGGACGCCCCCCGGGGACGAGACAAGACGAGCGGGGCGAGGCGGGGCGGGGCGCGGGGAGGCGTTCTCTGTTGCTGTGCGTGTGACTGGGGCGGGGCGAGGTGGGGTGGGGTGGGGCGGGACATCCCGTAGGCAGGCGAGCTTCAGGAGACGGGATGAGACGGCCTGTTATATTCGGGAATTGGCTCGAGGCGTATGCAACAGGAAACCACACGCCTGTGCTCTGCTATGGGCTTAAGTGGAGTGCACGACGGTGTTTCCGCGCGCGCCTGCCGAGAAAGTGGCACAGTTGGAGAATTATTGAAAGATCGCAGAGGAAATAAAAGGGGCTTCACTTTCGCTTCGCAGGTTATTCGGCATGCTTTCCTTGCCCCATTCCCTATTCAGAGTGTAGGCCATATTGCCCCCCCCCCCCCCTGCTCTCTCCCACCTACAGGTTCATTTCCATTTCTTTTTCCCCACTTGCTCGTCTGGCCCTGCGCCCGGCGGCAGCAGCGCTCCGTAAGGGTCTCGCCGGGCCCGCCCCACCCCGCCCCGCCCCGCCAGGCGGCTGCTGGTCATCAATCAAACCAATCAAATGATTTATAGTGATCGCTCGCTCCGGCCTGGCCTGCCCCGCCCCGCTCCGGGGGCCGGCTGATCGGGCCCGGAGCCGCGCAGCCGGTGGCGCTGCAGCCGGCCCTTAAGAGCCACACCGTCAAAAATATTTTCGTAAATTTACAATATTTTCTGTTTGAAGAATGACAAGTGTTTTGCAATTTTGCATTTTAATATGATATGATAACTTTCCGAAATTTATTATATGGAGAGTTTTTCTCGTAACCCTGACGAGCATTTCTCACAGTGCAGGGCTTAGGCCCTTTTCAGACCTAGCGACTCGGGGAAAAGGGGGGTAGGGGCTGAGGGATTAAGCGTTCCGTCGCCCTGCTGCCGCTTGAGTAGGCGTCGTGTGAAGCGGGGGCTCGTGCTTGCTCGCACAAGCTCATTTTCTCTCTCTCTCTCTCTCTCTCTCTCTCTCTCTCTCTCTCTCTCTCTCTCTCTCTCTCTCTCTCTCTCTCTCTCTCTCTCTCTCTCTCTCTCTCTCTCTCTCTCTCTCTCTCTCTCTCTCTCTCTCTCTCTCTCTCCCGTGTACAAAGATTGCGCTTGTCTTCGTCCTCTGTCACTGAAAATTCGCTCACGATCTGTCGGACCCGTCATTGTCCCCATCCCCCCGGAGAGGCGCCCGGGACAGCGGCCCTTCCTATGCTCTTAACGCGCCTCGCCGCCCCGCCCCGCCCCGCCCCGCCCCGCCCGCCTCTCCGCTTGTACGAGTGGCAGCTGTCCAGCTGTCCTGTCGTCACGTGTCGCTCCCGTCGCTTCTCCGAAGCGCTCCTGAGAGAACCACGCCAAGCGTGGCTTTCAGACCAGTACAGTAATGCTTTCCAAGGAAAATGGACAGCCCGACCCGGCGCAGCGGCCGGCTGCTAGGCAACTGCCTAACTTGTGCGTGAAGCGGGTTGCCTAGTTGGCGGACGCCGATACAGGCTGTTTGCTTATTTTCTGGATCATGCAGCAGACTCGACTCATGCACGCCCGCACGCACTTTTTACTGTAGTACTGTACACACTTCAGTTTAGCTCGGTTTGCAGAGTGTCACGAACAGGCTGCACCGGGCCGGGCCGGGCCGGACCCGTCCAACGGCGCGACGGAGCCTGGAGTCTGGCCTGCCTGGCCGCACACTAATTCCAAATGCAATCGTAGCGCGGGGCGGGTCGGGGTGGGTCGGGGCGGGGCGGGGCGGGGCGGGGCGACCAAGCAAACTGTTGCCGAGTCTGACGCCTCTGGCCACTGGCGGTCCTCTCCTCTCCTCTCCTCTCCTCTCCTCTCCTCTCCTCTCCTCTCCTCTCCTCTCCTCTCCTCTCCTCTCCTCTCGGTCTGGATCTGGACGCTCCAGGTGGCTTGTACTCCGTCTCGAGGCAAACTTGGCCGCGCCACCGCGCCACCGCGCCGCCGTGCCGCGGGGCTCAAGAGCCCTCTGCCCGGCAAACTCCTCGCGCTGGTTCGAGGGCCGGGGCGGGGCGGGGCGGGGCGGGGCGGGGCGGGGCGGGGCGGGGCGGCCCGTCTGGCGCTACGGCTACTGCCGAGAAGTCTGCTAAGCCGCACACTGGTCCGGGCCGGGACTTGCAGACGCGACGCGAGGCGAGGTGAGTCTGTGGCGGCTCCCGACCGGATGGAGGGAGGGGTTTTTACTTGGGACTTGTGTCGACTTTGTTGTTGCTGATGCTCTTGTTGTTCTTTCCTCTTCTCCGCTCGTTGTCGCTACTCTCCGTGTTACTCCCCCTCCCCTTCCCCTGCCCTTCCTCCTCTTCGCAAATGCCGCTCCTGTTGTAGCTCGTCCCAGGTTTAGTTTAGCAGCGTGTGAAACGCGCGGCGCTCCTAAATCAACTCTCCCTACCCCACCCCGCCCCACCCCGCCCCACCCCGCCCCACCCCGCCCCACCCCACCCCGGCGCCACAAACGCTGCCGGCGCTCACCTGATGATACGGCGCTTGTTTAATCCACGTCACATCACAGGGTTTTATGACGCACTGTCACCGGAAAATAATCTGCCCGAGGATGTTTTGCTTTTACTCGGCTAAATATTGGCGATTAAAAGAAATGTACTTGTTTGGCGAACCTGCGAGGGTAAACCCCTTAAAAAAACGTGCGACAAATTATTGCTACTGTTATGTTTCAAACTTTATTAAAACACCGATCAGGAGAGGAGTGAAAAAGATTTGTTATAATGGCAATCCCAGAGCTTCACTCACGTTAGTTTACAAGATTTTAAAGATTTGGTTCCACTGGGGGTGGCGTGCTTGGTTCCTCCGGATCCATGGCGGCGTCCCCTCCCTCTGTACAAAAAGGAAAATTGGGAGGATGTATAAAACGTTAACATTTTAAAAACGGGCAGTTTCTCGCGTACTGAAACAACTTGTACGACGTTTTAACTGCCTGCTAACGTCGATTGAGATCGGCACTCACTGGTAAACGTCACTGGCTGCGACAGACCACCGAACTCGACCACGTCGCTGCCCTCAGGGGCGGGCACCTTCGCCACGGACACGGGGTTCTCGGGTCGCCACACGGCAAGCCTTCCCGGGCGCAGCTGCAAAAGCAGCTTCTGCTCGCCCTTCGGCAGGTCGTCGAACTGGCCGTGGAACTTCAACATGGCGAGATTGTTAATTCGTTGTATCCCACATTTTCTGGAGACTGGATAAGAGAGTGCCTTACGTCGTAGTGCAGGAGGCAGTCGGGGAGGCCGCTGGGTCTGCAGCGGCTCTGCGCCGTGAAGGCCATCTTGCCGTCCTTGTACACGCCGCCCACCGTGATTTCGCTCCGCGTGTTCTTGCCCTCCGCGTCCTTCAGCACGATGCTGACGAAGGACTCCTCGGCGCCGATGTTGATCGTCGCCGTGATGATGTCGTTGGGAGGCAACTTGTAGCTACTTCCTGTACCGGCAGAAATGGTCACAAGCCGTTTGCGCTCATCAATTTTGCGCCATCTTCGTAACGGCCAGCCTCGAGGTTATCACAGGTTGTACCTGCCCGAAAATAATAAGAGGGAATAAACGTACCTGCGGCGGCGGGCTGGAGGGTCGCTCCCAGCGCGAGCAGCGCGGCGGCCAGCGTCAAGGTCCTCATGGCGACTATGGAGCAGACAGACTTGGAACAGCTGTGAACGCGATGTGCTCTGTCTGGGAGAGCGGGACAGACTGCGCCTTTTCTTAGCTGAGTACAGCACCAAATGCGAGACGTGCCAGCCCGGACCGGCCCGGACCGGCCCGAACCGGCAGCCGGAGGCTGGAGACTGCCCGCTCGGGATCAAGGCCGTGACCCGTGACCCTGGCACTGTACGTCAGCTGTTCTGACTGGCGCTCCGCTCGTGCTGGACCGGTTTATCCTAGTATAGGCGTCGCCATGCCGTAGAGGATGAAGTACGATGCATATCGTTTTATTGTAGTATGCAAATGTACGCGGGTCTGTATGATTTGTAGTGGGCAAGCTATATGTCTGTGTGGAAAAAAGTTAAAGGGAAAACATACTGTACAACAGTACAGTGATACATTATAGAAAAGGTTACATTATGATTTTTGTTTTCAGCTTGCTTGAGCTTAGTGTATCCTCTAGTAAAGACTCGTCTTTGCCGTGGACCTGTCGAGCCCGCACGGCAGCCCGCACAGCAGACGCGTCGCGCACAGCCGCATTGGTTCCCAGAGTATAGTACAGGGCGCGGCGCGGGGCGGGGCGGGGTGGGTGCCGCTGCTGCTGCTGCTGCTGCTCGCAACACTGATCGGGGCCTTTGGCATTGGCATTTCCCGTCTGATTGAATCAGAGGTTCGTGTGGAGCAGCGAGCAGCGGCGGCGGCGGGGCCTGGGGCGAGACTCGTGCCCCCTCCCCCCGCGGCCAGCGAGTATCGCCAACAGAATAAACTGGCGAAACACTTCCCCCCGACCGGCAATTTCATTACGTTTGTCGGGGCGGCTGGAGGCTGCTGGAGGAGCTGCTCCACTATGAGCTAGGCGCCTGCGGGCCGAGTGGGAGCAAGTGGAGTTGGAGGAGAGTGGCGTGGCAAATCAAGAAGCAGACGTGTAGATTATTTACCGACGGGTCAAACTATAAAAATAGAGTCACTGGCTGGTAACCCGTTCTCCGGTCGTTCCGGGGTTCGACTCTCCACGGTCTCGTTTTTGCCATATTTTTTAAATTTAAATTCTGCCTTTTTCTGTGCAAATAGTTTGTCACTACTGCTTTCTAGGGGGGCCGTATCTCTCTCGTCACCAAAATATACCATTGAATTCTCTCCCCCCCCCCTCCCCGCTTCCGGTGCACAAGCCGCACGGGCTGAATACGTAGCGCCCACTCCCCTCCCCCTCCCCGGGCGGCACTGCCTCTTGACTAGGGGGAGGCTCTCAGGATCTCCCGGTGATTTCCTATAGGAATCCGGCTCCCCCTGGCCTGAGTCGAGTCCGCGCGCCGCTCGGCGTAAGGCGATGCGGGTGCAAGGAGGAGAGGAGAAAAAAGAAAAAGGTAGAAAGAGAAAAAAAGAGAAAAATAACCTCGGACAGCAGGGAAAAGAAACAGGGCCAAACCAAAAAGAAGAAAAGGGAAGAACTAAGAAAGGAAAACAAGCCAAAGAAGTGGAGGAAAATCCAGTGCTGCACGAGGAAGATGGGACACCTGTGCTGTGGGCAAGGACGCGGAGAAATGAAAGTCACGTGCTGTCCGCCACGCCACGCCAGGACACGGGGCCTCTGTGCGGGGACTATCCTCGTTGCGATCACTCCTACTTTTTTTGTGTCTCTGCCCAGCGCGCTTTACCTTTTCAATTCTCGCGTATTTCCGCGAACCCCTCGAAGAGGAAAATATGTATTTCCTTTACTGCGTGTTTGTTTCGTTTTTCAATCCCGAAATCACTTTTTGCCAGTGGCATGGCCACGTCCCACGCCCACCCCATTCCTACAAAGTGCAACAACGTTATTGCGGTTCTCATAACTCCTACTGCGGCGCTGCTGTCAGATAATTTCAAAACCACGCGCCCGCGCTACCCGCCGACCTAGTGGCCTAGCGGCCTGTACGCTTTTATTTTTTTCCTCCCTCCAGCGCGCTCCAGCAGCCGGCAGCGTGTGTGTGTGTGTGTGATGCTGGACCGTGGCGAGCGGGAAGCAGGGAATGTGAACGTATGCCGGCATGTATATGTGTGTGATGTGGTGGTGGAGGGAGCGAGGGTGGGGGGGAAGCTGCCGCCTCGCATCGTGTTTTTGGGTCGCAGCAGCAGGGATTTGCCTGGCGGGCGGGAGCTTTAAAAAGCTCTGCTCGGCTGGCGGGGTAATTGCAGCGGGCGGGGCGGGGCGGGATGGGCCGTGCTGTGCTGATTGCGCGCCGCCGTTGGGCTTTCGATTATCTCGCCTCGCCTGTCACTCATTTGCGAAATGAAAAGCGCGCGGCTGAAAAAAAAAGGGGGCCTGACGCGGGTGGAGCTGGGGAGGAGAATGAGGCTTACTCGAGTCAGTCCGACGGTGAGCATGCGCGCTGGTGTGTGCAGGTTGTAGAATTATTGAGTTTGAGCTTTTCCTTGGTCGCGTTTGCAACCCGCACGGAAATAAGTACATGGGAATGTCACTTGTATGTATACTTATGAAAAAAGTACGCTAAAAGTGTCACTTAAAGTATAGCAAAGTATAGTAGTCCCAATCTGCTATTGTTTAAGTATACTTTTTGTATACCTTGTGTATACCTTTGCCAGTCACATTTGTGGGGTACTTATTTCCATGCGGGAAACTGGAGATCCGCATTTATCCCAGGGGTGAAAGGTAGTTGTTTCATGTGTGGAGAGTTTGCCTTGTTGGCAGGCGGGCGGAGATACCCGTCTGCCTCGCACAGGAGTGTTCGTGAGAATTTCGGACTACTTATCCGGCAACACTTGCTAGTTTTGTCGGTAGTGTTGTCGGGTAAAGCAATTTAGCTATACGCGAGATTTCCGAGAATATTGGGTTTACACAGAAACATTTTCTTTGGTTTTACGCTGCTCCCTTTGCAGTCTACGGAGCTGCTCCCAGCCTCGCTGCTATTGCTACTCGCCCGGCCCGTTTCGCCCGAGAAATGCGGCCAATTGTTCTTACGTGGTGGAAGCCCGACCAGGCCCGACCCGACAGTGAATGGCAGTGAAATTGGTGGCGAGCGGAGCGTTCATTCTTTGCCGGAGCGGGCGAAGCGAGCCGGGGCGGGGCGGGGCGGGGTGGGGCGGGGCGGGGAGGGGAGCAGCCAGGCGCACTGGGTGAGGGAGAGCCGGAGCGGAGCAGAGCAAAGCGGCCAGTGATGCAGGCCGGGCCGGGCAGGCGATCTAGATTCCGCTGTCGCCATCGGCATCGGCTGCCGTTTTCTGATTCTCGTCACGCATCTCCTCCCCCTCCCCTAACCTCCCCGCTCTGCGTGCGCCGCGCAGTCATCCCTCTCTCTCTCTCCTGCCCTTCCCTGCCCTGCTCTGCACCGCGATATATAGAAGCTTGCGGCCCGAGCCCGGCCGAAGAGTTTTTCTGTTTTTGTTGCGCGCGCCTGGCCTGGCGTGGCCCTGGCGCAACAAGTCGGCGCCGAAACATCTTGGCCGTTTTTAGCCGCCTTTCCGGTCGGTCGGCGCGGCGTGGCGTGGCGTGGCTGGACGGGCGGGGTCGCCGCAGGGGGTGCGAGGCGTGCCCGGGGCGGGGCGGGGTGGGGCCAGGCTTTGGGTGGCGAGGCGTGGCGGGACGGGGCGCGCCCCGCCGGCACCGGCGCGGCACCTCGGAGATACGATCAGGAACCGGATCCGATTACAAGTGGGCCCGGCGCGAATGGCTAAGCCGCTCGCACCCTCGCCTCGCCCCGCCCCACCCCGCCCACAGCTATCACCACGCGAATTTGGTGTGCCAGGGGACGGGCGAGGTACTCGCGGTGGACGCGGTGAACAACTACCTACCCGAGGACCGTCCTGGAAACTCACAATACGAGAGAGTTAGAGAGCAAAGAGACTTGTCGTGGATAGCAATACTGTCGCCCCTCCCCTTTCCTCCAGGTTCTCCCGGCGGGAGTTGGGGATGAACCCGCGCCAAAAGAGCAAAGCAAAGCCCCGAGAGAGAGAGAGAGAGAGAGAGAGAGAGAGAGAGAGAGAGAGAGAGAGAGAGAGAGAGAGAGAGAGAGAGAGAGAGAGCGTGGGAGGGGGGGCGGAGGCGCAACACGCCAGCATTGGCGGGGCGGGACGCGGGGCTTGTGGATTTAGACGTTGTGGAGGGGTTGGGGGGCGGACGCGGGGGAAGACAGAGGGAGGGGATGACCGGCCGGCGGCCCGCCCTGTCCCCTGGCCCACCCCGCTCGCGGGGGCTGTCCCGCCCCGAGTCGAGCCGTCCCCTGACAGCCCTGTTCGGCGTATCGCTTCGCGGCCGGGGCCGGGGCCGGGGCCGCGGCTGCGGTGCTGGTACAGCAGCACGGTGCGCGCGGGAGGGAAGGGAGAGCCATGTGAAATTGTTTTCATTGTTTCGGGAGATTGAAGTCGGCCGGCGCGCTTGTGTTGGGGTCGCGGCGGGGCGGGCCGCGGCGGGGGATGAGTGCCGCTCACTCTCCGATATCCGTTGTTCCCTCCTCCCCCTCCTCTCTCTCTCTCTCTCTCTCTCTCTCTCTCTCTCTCTCTCTCTCTCTCTCTCTCTCTCTCTCTCTCTCTCTCTCTCTCTCTCTCACACACACACTTTTCTACTCTTCTCTAACCAGCCGCCAAAGGGAGCAACCAAAAAAAAAAAGGGAAAAAAAGAATCTCGGCCCGGATGAAATCCCAGCACGCCACCGTGTCAGGGTGCAGCTCTTCGAAACCTCTCGCTTGCTGTGCTGTGCTAGACGGCCACGTGGCGCAGTGAGGCGGGGCGAGGCGGGGCGGGGCGGGGCGAGGCGGGGCGAGGCGGGGCGGGGCGGCGCGGCGCTCTCAGGCCAGGACGCCAGCCAGGGCCCTGCCCTGCCGCGCCCTATGCCACACCACCGGCCACCATCCACCACACCACCGACTGGCTTCAAAGGCGCCAGGACACGGCCCTGCCCAGCCTCGCCCCGCCGCTCCAAGTGGGTCACATTGCAGCAACTTTGTTGAACCCGTTTCCCAGCAGAGTGACACCCTGGCCCAGCTCGGCCTGCCCTCCTGGCCCGCTCCGCCACAGGGCTCGGCTCCCAGACCTTTTATTTCTTTCTCTCTCACGTTTGCTCTGTATTTCCCTCGGCATTTTCTTCCCTCGCTATGGTTTTCTTATTACTTGGGTTTTTACAAGCTGGCCGCTTTTCCCGCACCTGCAAGCAGGGCTCCTCAGTGCCGTCCCCGAGTGCTCGCTGGTTTTGGTTACACCCCCGAGACGAGACGGCGCAGCAGTGTGCGCGCACAATTTGCTCTGCCTCCTACTGTCGCGGTCACGTCTTTTCTCTTCTTCTCTCGCACTCTTCTCGCTTCCCCTCCCCGTCTCTCTGCATGCAGCTTCTTGTCCCCTGCGTGCGTGCGTGCGTGTGTGTGTACGTTCACGAGACGTGCGCAAAGTTTCCGCGAGTAAAGAATAGATAAGAGGCTCATGGTGCGGAGTGGCGCGGCGGCCGTGCTCCGGGGTGGGGCGGGGCGGGGCGGGGCGGGGCGGGGCGGGGCGGCGGGGCGGGGCGTGCTGCTGACAGCGGGTGCGGTAGGCAGGCAGGCAGAGCAGGAGAGTTGTGTATTCGTCGCGTGACGCGCCCGCCGGCGGTCGCCTGATAAAAAAAAATAGAGGAAAACAAAACAAGTAGGGCATACAAAAATTGACGCGCGTTTCTGTCTGCGCAGCGCATTCCCCGCGCATGTAGTGTGGCGTGGCGTGGCGTGACGTGGAGGGCGTTGTGTGCGCGATATTCCACGGATTAACTTTGTCTACGAGCGTTGTTTTTTTGTTGTTGTTTGGAATATACACCATTGGTAATGGCACGATTTATTGGCATTATTATTCGCGTGATTTATTTTTTTCATGACAAGCTAAAGTTTTTCCGATACTATGGCGGTTACAGGCGAGCAACAGGAGTGTAGAGTGTAGCTCGCATAAAAAAGAGAAAGGGCAGGTCTGCTGCGTTGCGACGTGGGCGGACGCGGACACCAACGGGGGCAGCATTGGTGCGCGGGGCGGGGCGGGGTCGGGCGGGGCGGGGTGGGGCAGGCAGCCGCTGGCGGCTTCAATTATGCAGAGAGCAATCGGGGCGCGCGCTTTGGAATGGCGCGCGGGCGGGGCGGGCGGGGTTGGGCGGGGCGGGGCGGGGTGGGGCGGGGCGGGGCGGGGCGGGGCGGGGCGGGAACAGTGTTCTGACGAGACAGTGCAGACCGCAAGAGCCTCCCCTGCCCTGTCTGGGGCGGGCTGCTGGGCTGCGCCGCTGCGGGTGGGCTGCTACTGCGCATGCGGTGCTGTGGGTACAGGCCGTACAGGACAGACAGAGCAAGGCAGAGGAAGGTCCAGGCGCCTGGCGGACAGGAAAACTGTTTCGCCACGCGTGTTAGAATGTGAGTAATGGGCCGTGATTGGATTTGGGAAGCGAGCCTGCTCCCGACAAGGACATTAGCGCTCCGGCTAGCCTACCCGACCACCCGCGTGCTTATTGCGATACGTCACTTAATGTACCTCTCATTACACAGTGTTTCAAAGGAAAGCTTAAAGATAACCGCAGCAATTTACGCCTTAATTGTATAGTCCGGATATTGCGCGTAACGTGATTTGTGTGACATTAAATATAAACAAAGAAACCGGAAAAGTATATTTATACAGGGAGAGTTACTAAAGTGCATGCTGTGCGCGTAGGGCTGTGACTGTCGTTTGCACCCGCGCCGCGCTGGGCCGAGCCGGCAGCTGCCGCACGGCTGTGCATGGCACTGCGATTTTCATTTTAATAATAATAAAAAGAAAGCGAATAACTCGGCGCTGCGTTACTGGATGATACTCTGCGCGTGATTCCATTTCAGTTTGTTCAGAGACACCGAAATGGGATCCGCCACGGCCGCGTTCCTCTCGGCGCCTCTCTGCTTGCACCCTCTCCTCCCCTCTCCCACTATACTCTCGTCTCTTAACCATCCTTCTCTACCCGTTTCTCCCTCCCCCTCCCCTCCTTCCCTCCCTCTTGCTGAACTTTGAATTAATACACCGCAACGAGTTTAGCATTGGAAGCTCTGCCCCCTCTCCTCCCCCGCTCTGGATTGCTTTCTATTGTCCGTCTTTTTCCCCCGACTCATCTCTGTGGGTTCGAGTCACATTCCGCGCGCCGTGTTCTCTTTGCTGCCGCGAGAAAAACTTTGCCCTCCGCGTATTTATTTTGGGTGAGTTCCTCGCCTCGCTGCGGTCGGTAGTTCTCCCTCCCCTCCCCGCCATCCCGTACTTGACGTTATTTCATGCTGGCCGGGTGGCGCACGTTAGGTAAAGTGGTGTTCGCAGGTGCACGTCGGTGCATTATTACAACGACCCCCTCCCTCCCCGTCCCCACTCTATTCATTCTCATACTCCGGCGAGAGAAATATTTTATCGCCGCCGATAAACACGGCAGCCCTACGGCCCTTGCACGCCGGCGCCTCGGCCGGGCCAGGCCCCGCCCTGCTGCCCCGGCGGCCCTGCTCGGCGCACCCAGCCAGATAAGCGCGCGCTTGCATGCACGCTCACCATTTGGGATATGTGCTCAAAAGCGGTGGGGTGGGTGGAGAAGAGCAAACTGGAACCGCCGTCTGGTCTTGTCTCTCTCTGTATATGTGCGGAGGGAGCGGGAGACGCCCTCAAAATATTTTAAGCCGATGTTTCATTGTCGAGATAAAGTAGATGGCCGAATGACGCACCCCTTGCAACATAAAACACGTAACAGTGTTAGTGTTGCGGGTTTGCCTTCTCCAGCCGCGCGGCGCCTCATGGCAAGAGCAGCAGGTGCGGGCAAACCCGAATAATGTTGCGTGTTTTATGTTACACCCGGCACATTGCTCATAATTTTGAGAGAGAAATTGGGCATGTTGGCAGGGAAGGGTGACGGGACGGGACGGGGCGGGGCGGCAGCGGGTGACAGGGTGACAGGGTGACAGGAGGGCATCAGCAGGCTCTCTATCCATGTACTGCGAGCTGCTGGTGCCCGGCCGGGCGCGGCGCGTCGCTATTTCTGCTGCTTATTCCAACGTGTGCTAATTTCTCATTCCTGCCTAATCTCCCCGGGCGGGGCCCAGGGACCCAGCCCAGCAGAACAACAGAAACTTGCGCAGTGAGGCAGGCAGGGTGGAACGGGACGGGACGGGGGGTGCGTCGCGCCAGCCCCGGGCCGCGGCGGGGCCGGGCGGGGCGGGGCGGGGCGGGGCGGGTCTGGGATCCGCGATGAAATTACGACCGAGCTTATTCCCCTCACCGTACCCTCACCTGTGTCTTCTCCGACAATGTCGTCTCAAATTCCATTTAACTGCTCGGAAAGCATTAAAGGGACCCCTATCATTTCTCGAGCGCCTGCGATCAGAGTCGTGTTCCTCTTAAAGCACGCGTGAGCCATCTTCTATCTCTAAGAAAAAGCCTTCTCCTTGACACATTCTCATGGTTTTATAGTGGCGTGTTCTTCTTTTGTTTCAGGTAAGTCCTCCGCAAGCCTCCGGACGCGACCGTGAAGAATCATTTTTTTTTTATTTTTTTTTTTATCCGAGGTCCCTTTGTAGGGTAAGTCTTACAGCTCTTTTAGTCGGGCTAGAACGGAAGTAGCCCAAACTTCTATTCCCTTCTATCTCCGCGAACAAACAGCTGCGCCGTACTGTGTCCCGAGGATGTGTGATTCACCTGTTCGCCCGCACGCGCGCCCGCCCCGCCCCGCCCCGCCCCGCCCCGCCCTGCGTCTCCCCCCGTGATAAATTGCCTGCTCGCGCTACGCCCCGCCACCCCCCGGAGGACGGGCCACCACGGGCCGGGCGCGGCGTCTCCCGCCGTCCCTCATGAGTCGGCACAATGGCCCGGTTGGACGTTAGCCGTGCTGTCCGGGACGGGACGGGCTACGCCGGGCCCAAAGCTCATTAGAGCAAGGGAAAAAGTAGCCTGCGACCGCCCCGCCCCGCCCCGCCACGCCCCGGTCCTGTCCTGTCCCGTACTGTCCGGCAGAGGGTCGTCCAGCCCAGCGCCCAGCCCTTCCTCCCTCACGTAATACTCAAAACCACAACACCCAATCTTCGTTTCGTGGACGTCCAACGTCGGACATCGTAGTCTCTCTTTCTCTCTCTCTCTCCCCTTCGCTCTCTCTGCTCTCGGGATGTGCGAGAGAGGGAAGAGGCTCGCAGAAGGCGGGCTGCTTCGCTGCCGTGCTCCTGTCTTGTTCGAACACGGCGGCGTCCGGAGGGGCTGCTGACGCCAACTCGGCTAACGGGCCTAAAGGGGGAGGAAAGTTTTTCCGCACCGCCGCTCTCTGCAACGAGAGAGAGAGAGATGGAAAAAAATAATAATAACAGGCAGTGCGGTGATCTGGCGCGGGACGTGATGCGCCTCGGGGACGCTCGTGCGTGCGGGTGGGGGCGGCGGGGGCGGCGGGGGCCACGTCCAGCAGCCACTCTGCGCTGCAGTAATGGTTTCCCGATTACATTTGCTCGACGCTGGCGCTTGCTGGCGCTGCCCGGCGCGTTGGGGCCCGCGCACGCCTGCTGCAGGTAATAACGCTAGAGCAAGGTGTGTGCGTGTGTGTGTTAAGCCACGAGGCAAGGTGGGGCGGAGAGAGACCTGCGTCCAGTACGTGTCGACAAGCCAATAACGGAAACACGGCTGCTGGGAGGGAAGAGGGGGAGGCAAAAAACACCGCGCCGATTACATCACGAGAGAGAATTGCGAATTTCTTGTCGTATCGCAAGGTATCTTATCCTGGAGCAGGAGTCTCGGGGGAGAGTGAGAGAAGTAAAAGTGTTTGTAGGGGGTGCGACCATCACGTGATAGCTCCGCCTCTCTCTAATGGTGGCGTGTAACTACCACGTGATGACTGCACCCCCTGGCTGTTACAGGGAGGCACAACTATCATGGGGTACATTCATCACCTCACTCCGAGTGTCACAAAGC
Organism: Frankliniella intonsa; assembly: GCA_033675135.1. Lineage (NCBI taxonomy): Eukaryota > Metazoa > Arthropoda > Insecta > Thysanoptera > Thripidae > Frankliniella > Frankliniella intonsa. The sequence continues at coordinate 7,721,538 of CM066249.1, read as the reverse complement.
CTCACACCCCTCCCTCGCCTCTCTCACCCTCCCCCCGGGAGGAGCCGAAATAGACTGCCTCCATAAGAGGGCGGGCACGAGCACGAGCACCCGGTGCCTAGCCCCCCCCCCCCCCTACGCCAACCCCCCGCGCAACGCCACGCCACGCCACTCCTCTCCCAACATACTTCTCGCTCTGCATAAGCGACGTGGCCGACTGCGTTGTGAGCAGGCCAGGCCAGGCGCGCGGGACGGCGAACAAAAACGCCAGCCCTCGGCTGCACACACACACATACCTCCTCCCCGCCCCGCGGCCTGCCCTGCAGGCACCCGTGGAAACGGAAAGCTCCCCTGGGACCGAATTATAGTTGCTTTAAGGATAACTGTCAAAGCAGAGTTGAGCCAAGTTGAGCAATATACGGGCACAGCCACATTTGTCTGTCTTCGCGAATGACTGGACAATCGATTTTTGCTTTTCGTGGAAACCCCCAAAGCAATAGACGCATATACTAAATCTTTCCCGCAAATTGTCTTGTTTTTTCCCCCGGATGTGGAGAAGAGACAACGGAGACAATGTGGAAGGAAAAGAGTATATATAAGAATTCGAGTGAATGCGGCGTTCTCGCTTCGCCTCGCGTTCTGATTGAAACGCTGTGCTGTGCTTTGTGGCAGTGGGTGCGGGGGCGGGGGTGGGAGGCGCCGGGCTTGAGGGTTGGGGAGGGGAGGGCGAGCGCTGTATTTGGGAATGCGCCTGCTGTATGGGGAGTGTCGTCGTTATCCCGGGGCGAGATAAAGGCTGTTGTGGGCCGCGCCCCGCCACGCCCCGCCACGCCCCGCTACGCCCCACCACGCCCCGCCTCGCCCCGCCACGCCCCGCACCACCACGCCATCCGTCTCCGGCTCAATCCTTGGGCTCGCATGCGTGTCCGCTTCTCCTCCTCCTCCGCCACCTCCTCCGCCTCCTCCTCCTCCTCCTCCTCCTCCTCCTCCTCCTCCTCCTCCTCCTCCTCCTCCTTCCTCCTCCTCCTCCTCCTCCTCCTCCTCCTCCTCCTCCTCCTCCTCCTCCTCCTCCTCCTCCTCCTCCTCCTCCTCCTCCTCCTCCTCCTCCTCCTCCTCCGTTCTTTTGTCTCTCTGCTCGCATATTCCTCTGCCTGGTTCCGTATATATAGAGGAACACGGCGGCACGGCCGGATCCCTGCGGCGCCCAGCCTCTCCTTTCTTTTCACATCCTACTCCTCGTTTCCCTCCTCCTCCTCCATGGGCTGTGTGCGCTGCTTTGAAACGAGATATCCCTACGGAAGTGCACGCATCCTCGTCGTCCTGGGCGTTGCGGTGCGCTGCTGTGCGGCGTGCTGTTGAGCCCGATTACAGGCGGTCATAGTGTGAAGCACGACGAGAAATTTATTCCAGAAAATGTATTATTGGTTCCATAAAACGCAAGACGCGAGCTAGCCTTTAATCATGGAAGACCAAATAATAAAACAAATTACTTTCACGCCTTTGTCGTCACAGCTGCGCAGCAGATCCAAGAGGGAATTTACTTCCTTTTTTTCTTTTTCTTCTTCTTCTTGGTGGGTAATTTATTTGATTCTGTTGGCGCTCCGCCTCACCTAATTACCAGGCAGCGCCAACAAGCGGCACTGCAGCAGCGGGAACAGAGCCCCGGCGCGCGCCCGTCCGCGTCCCCGCCCCGTCCCCGCCCCGCCCCCGCCCCGTCCCCGCCCCGTCCCCGCTGCGTCCCCGCCGCGTCCCCGCCCCGCCCCCGCCCCGTCCCCTCGCTTCCACGCGGCTGCGTTGTGCTGTGCGGGGACGAGCAAGGGGGGGGGGGGGGAGGACAGGGGATGGAGGATGGAGCTTCCCGGAGCAGCTTGAGACGATCTGTCCCCTCCCTTTCACCCCGGAGCGGGGCGCGGGGTGCGGGGCGCGCCCCTCTGCCCCTGTGTCCTCAATGCTGCCGCCTGGCCTGCCGCTGCCGTGCGCCGTGCCGTGCGCCCCCGGCCCGGCCGAGCTGCTTAAGGTTTCAATTAACGTGAAACGATTCCGTCGGCCCGGTCGGTCGGAAGTCTGTCCCAGCTGCTCCAGGCCTTACTATTCGTTTTGCTCTCCCCCTGCTGCCAACCCCCATCTATCCATCCATCTATCCACGTATCCGTCTATCCCTCCCGAAACTTATTCGTCCAGGACAGTGCCGCTGAACTAGGGTCAGCACTCTCGTATCGCAGTGCCCTCCCTCGCCTTCCATTGGTGCGGTCCGCGCCCCGACTGGACTGGCTGGCAGGCCGCTCGAAAAGTTGGCCGCAACAGTTCTCGCCGTCGCCAAGCCAAACTCCCCCAGCACCCTGCTCCTATGTTCCCTGCTGCCCGTAGTGAGGACGACTTTAGGAGAGCTCCTGTTCAATGATCTCGATATAGCAATACTGCGGATAAGAGGTAGGCGACGCTCGTATCGACGGGCCCTCATTCGCGATTTCTTACTGGTTTATTCATAAGCCATTTGAGCAGCGTAGCGGCGGCAGACGCCCATTCAGCAGGGCCATCTCGCTGCGGGGGATGCTCTATGAAATGGTCCGCGGCCGCGGCCCCACGCCTTTGCCTTCGCGGTTGAAATAAGCCGAGCGGCGCGGCAGTGCAGAACGGGAACGGGCTGTCCGACCACGCGCGCGCGCAGGGAGGGTGCGGAGCGCCTGTGGCCGGGAGGGTAGGCCGTCCGCTCTGCAGCCGTGCCCGACGGCCTGGTGGTTTGCCTACCCACCACGGCGCTCTAGCTTGAAGAGACTGTTTTAAGGTTTTAGCGCACACGGTACAACGTATGACGCATATTGAAAGCGTCATGATCATTATTTGGTCACGCTCCCTGCCCCTGCCTGCACACCCCAGCTGGGGCTAGCTGCTTGGGGCGGTTCTGCCAGGCCTCGCCACGCCCCGGCCCCGCCCCGCCAGCGTCACCTGTGACTTGGCAGCACTTGTTGCAGGCGGCCCCGGGCATTGAGGCGGGACCGGGCGTGACGTGCCCCACCGCGATATAGGTATAACCCGCCCCGGCGCAATTTGAAAGTTGTGCCTGCGGCAGTACGGCGAGGCAGGGGCGGGGGCGGGGCGGCCGACCTCAAACAACCCCCTGCACCACGCCACGCCACGCCGGGACCAGCGTATGTCGGTCTGCCGTGCCGTGCCCTGCCACTGCCGGGTAGGAGTAGGAGGAAGGGATTTGCTAATAAACCTTTGAAGTGGCACCGTGGTCCGGAAGGAGACCTGCTGCCCGCCCCGCCGGCCGGCCGGGCTTAGGGCCGCGACTGAGCCGTGTGTAGGCGGGGCGGGGCGGGGCAGGGCGGAGCCCGGTTCCCGGCGGGCGGCAGGCCCCTCTGGCGCCCGGTCGGTCCGCGCAGGCCAGACCGGCACTCTCGAGGGCCACAGGGGTGGCAGGAGGGGTCTGCCATCATTACGGCAAGGTCAATGGGGCTCGCCCGCGCCGTCATACGAGGAGGAGGCGGAAGAGGCAGGGCGGGAGGTGTGCGGAGGGGGCGGGGCGGGGCGGCAGAGGGCGGCAGAGGGCGCGGCCAGAGTTCTCAATAATGATTCGTGTCAGCGGGACGGGCGCCGCCGGACCGGGACGGGCCGGGACGGGTTCAAGTGTCTCTCGACCCTCGACCTCTCGCTTCCGCCCCGTGGGCCCCTCCAGCGCGCGGCCGCGGCCCCGTGCCGTGCCCTCCGCCTCTCCCTGCCCCACCTCACCCCACACGTCTCCCTTTCACATACAGTTCCTACCCCCTTTTCCCCGTGACATGTGAGAATGAAATTCACGGCTTCTTGTGGTAGAGATCGTCTTTCGCGACCGCGTCTTTCGATCTCTTTTTCGCCTCTCGCGCGTCTTGCTCCGCGGGTGGTGTGCGACTCGAGCGTGTGTTTTGACGGCGTGCTCCCCTCCAGCCTCCCCCACCCTCCCCTTTCTCCTCCCGTTTACTCCCCGCCATGGCGAGCGACATTCGAGGCGATCCCATCAGGCCGCGTTGTATTTCGCCCGCAAGGGAATCTCGTAAGCCGGCCCGGCCAACTTTGCCTTTGACCGCGATGGCCCCGCCGCGCCCCGCCGCACCCCGCCCCGCCCCGCCCCGCCCCGCCGCGCCCCGCCCCGTCCTCACGCGCCCCCACCCCGCTCACAGCTTTAGGATTACCGTAATGCAATGATAACAATCCCCCTCCCCCGGGCAGGGCCAGGCGGGGTGGGTGGGGCGGGGAAGGCTTGTGGCCGGGGCGGGGCTCCCCGGCGCGGCGGCTGAATGGCTGGGCCGTCCCGGCGCCTCAATACGACTCGCCTGTCTGTGCCGCTGTTGCTGACGCCGATACGCGCCGCGCCGCAGCAGACCAATGCACGAAAAAGTTACTTCCATGCGCTTATTTCCGCAAAGAGGACGAATATAAGAGGGCCTTGTTCGCCAAGCGCCTGGGCCTGGGCCGGGCCGGGCCGCGCCGCGCCGCGCTCTCGGTGAATTGAAATTAATGAATGGAAGTCACCCGGCCCGGGGCCGGCGGCGCGCTCTGCCTGTGCCCCACCCCGCCCCACCCTGCCCCACCCTGCCCCACCCTGCCCCACCCCGCCCCGCCCCACCCCACCCCGCACAGCGCCTCCGAAGGCACAGCCAGGGTCTCTTGTGTTTTCTCTGAGGCAAAAGTTTGGTTCCTCCCTCTCTCTCTCTCTCTCTCCCTCTCGCCCCGTAGCTCTCGGGGTTTTATTCCCTCGCCTATACATCCCCTCTCCCCTCTACCCCCGCCCCGCCCTTCTCCTGTTCGCCCCGTTTCCTGCTCCATCTCCCCCACTTCGGAGAGCTCATCAACGAGCAAATCAGAGTCCCTCCGCAGTTATGATTATCTTGCAGGCCCCCAGGCGGCGGCGCTGCCCCGCCCCTCTTCAGAACCTGGTGGTCCGCCCCCTCCCCCTCTTCTCCCTCCCACAATTCCTTGACCAGTGCCGGCCGCCCGCCACACAGCCGTCACTCGAGGCGCGGTGATCTGATGAATATTTTAGTTTCTCATCAGGACAGTGCAGTGTGGCGCCGCGACGCCCCACCCGCCGCCGCTCCTCGTGAGAGTGCCGCCGCTCCCTCCGGCCGGGAGGCGAGGCTAAGGGAGGGGATGTGCTGCACTAACTGAAATTTACGTCGGTCCGTGACCGCGCGCCTGGGCTCGGCTGTGCGGCCCTTATCGTGCGTGAGTGCCCATCCTGTCCTCCCCGTCCCCGCCCAGGCACTGCACTGCGACCGCGTTGTATCGCCCGGCCGCGGCGGAGCGTCGGTCATTAACACTGTTCATGGGCTTCCGTCATTTTACGAAAATAAATGTCACGGTGAGTGAACTGTTTGAATGATGCAATCTAGATGGAAAGTTAAATTTTAACTGCCCCATGCAGAGAATGCGAGCGTAACTGAGTCCCGCGGATTATTGGCAGAAGCGCGCGCGGTGCGGTGATTGCTCGCGGTGACGATCCATCATCGCGTAATAAAACGACGTTTAACTTCCCGAACGTGAAGTCGCAAGTCTTCAGTCTTCCGCATTTTCATATTTCGCTCATCTTTCACGCTTTTTCTTCCGGCACTCTTTTCGACCGTCTTAAAATCCCTCCCTTGTTTTTCTTGCTTTTACTTTGGAGCCGGAGAGGCCTCGTGCCGCGTAAGATAGGAGGCGGTGGTGGCATCATCCAGGCCCGGGCCGGGCCGGGGGAGACTTTGGCATCCGGGGATTACAAGTTGTTGGTGACAGTTGCTCTTTCCCCCCGCCATTACCGCCACGTCACGTCACGCCACGCCGCGCCACGCCGCGCCACGCCGCGCCACGCCGCGTGAGCGAAGCGTGAGGGCGGCCGTTAGGCGTGGCGGGGCGGCACGGGGCGCACTCCGGGATTACGGCAAAAATCAACACAGCAGCTCGCCCCCACTCCAGCCCACGCCAGCCCACTCGCTCCAGCCCCTCCAGTCCCTCCAGTCCGCCACACGCCCCCTCTGAACCGCCTCTGGTTGCTGGCATGACCGTCGCCACCGCGGGCGGGGCGGGGCGGGGTGGGGCTGCGGTTAGGGGCGGGGCGGGCGGGGGGTCTCTGGAGGGGTGCGGAATACTGTGACTTACGATTAGCTGGGGACACGTGATTCTCACTGTGGCTCTGTCACCCTCGCCCCGCCCCGCCCCGCCCCGCCCCGTCCTGTCCTTCCGCAGCCCCGGGCTCGGGAGGCTCTCACTCCCAGATACTTCCGCCCGCCCGGCCCCCGGCCGGGCGGGGTGGGGCCCCCCAACGCCTCAGTGCTCCGGCCCTGCCCTACCCGCTACTCTCCCGGCCCGCGTACGTCCGGGGACCTTCGGACGGTCGAGACCCAATGCGCAGCCGATGTCATTTCCGCCCCGCACTACTCTGCACACACACCCTTGTGATAACGAGCGTTATTCCAGGGGCTGCAGTGTCGCAGAACAGAACGACGGAAACTACTATGCCACGAAAAAAGATTATCCAACCAGCACAAGACTCGACCGGAGGAGGGCATATTAATTTCCGGGGCCATGTATCGCCGCAGGCCCGCAAAGTCGCCCGCCCTCTTTCACTCCCTTTTCACCCGGCCGCATACCCCTATCGGCTCCCCTACATGCTCCGCCTTAACTCGCGCACCCCCGCCGCGCTCCGCCCGTTTCGGCCTGTGGTTTGACACCCTCCCCCCGCCCCCAGCACCCCCTCACCCGGCCTAGTCATGAACCAGCCATAAATCATATGCGGAGAGACCCGCCACCCCGCCCCGCCCCGCCCCGCCCCGCCCCGCCCCGCCCCGCCCCGCCCCAGCTGCTCGAGCTCGTGGGCTGCAGACCGCGGTGGTGCGGTGCGTGACCCACCCCGGGCCCACCCCTCTGCCGAGTGGACCATCCAGGGGCTTTGCGAAGCGCCCCGCGTCCCTGTGCGTCCCTTTTACCGAAGGATGTTCGCTTTTTTGGCGCCCTATTACCACCAACCATCTGGAAACAAGAAACACTTTGTTTAACTATTCGAGAGCCGGGACCGAAGTGAAGAAAACAAACCAAATAAAGATAGTTTTGGAGTGTAGGGCGGCCCGGGCGGCGCGGCCCGGGCCCGGGGCGAGTGGCCCAGCAGGAAACTAGTTAGCATGACGTTATTAGCAATGGAAAACAGTTTGCATGCGGAAAAGGGAACGGGACACCAGCACAAAATTTCCGTATTGCCGACTCTGCAAACTTTTGCGTTTATCTATTAAAATCGTTTATTATTCTCTCACTCCCTTTCCCCCGTGCATTTACAACGAACGAACAGACTAGTGGTGCTGCTTGTGATACAGCACGCTCTGGCTGGGTGTCGCCCGCCGCCCCGCCCCGCGCCATTGCCGCTGCAGATATGCCATCTTGCGCCTTGAGCGCGCCCCGCCCCGCCCCGCCCCGCCCCGCCCGGCGCGGACTGCTCCTCCTCCATTCCTTGTATTCTGCGAGCGGGTCTATACAGACTCGTCGGGGTGAGAGAGATGCGGCGTGGCGCGGAGGAGGCGCGGCGCGGCGTACCTGCTTGGAGCGTAGGAAGAAGAAGGAAAAAGGAGGAATCCAATTTGTTCCAGCGCGTACGGCGCAGCGGCGCGCAGATTCAAGTAGTTTGAAACGCCGCCCGCGGAGGAGAGCGGCCGGGCCGCACCGCGCCGACCTCACCGCAGCCTTTGGCCGCGTTTACTCTGGGCCGCCGCGGGACCGGGGGGCGGGGCGTGGCGGGGCGTGGCGGGGCGGGGCGGGGCGAGGCCGGGGCGGCGCCTCGCGCCCTCCAGCTCAATAAGTAATCCCTTTGCAGCTCGGCGTCACCTGCCGGGCCGGGACGCTTCCTGCTTCCTTTCCCCGCTACATTTTGGTTTCTTTTGAACGCGCCCGCCTCTTTGAACACGGAAAAGTAATTAGGGTATGTGAGGAATATTTCCACGTCCCCTTACCCAGTTCCGAGCTGCTGTATTTTATTTTTAAAATGAAACCTCAGTGGAATTTTCCTACCATTGAACGGCGTTTCCCCCTCCCCCTCGGCGGACCTCGCTGACGGCGGTCCTGAACAGACAGAAGAATGCTGAATGCAGCCACCTCCTTTCTTGTTCCGCTGCAGACGCCCGCTTACTCTCTGGAACCCTACGCTGAGCGACGGGTGAGTGAGTGAGCCACCCCTCATTTTTTTGATGTATCCTTCATCTTTTCACGTCTCTGTTTATCTTATCCGCGGCGCTCTGCCTGGACGTGCATGTGCATGAGCAGATCCCGCCCCGCGCACTGGTGCGTCCCATTGACATTGGCAGCGAGCGAGCGCCGAGATAATTTGTTTGCCTCCGCTACTCCGCCCCGCCCCGCCCCGCCCCGTGCACGGATGAATGCGTCCGCGCTGCGATATGAAGCGGCAGCGCTCGACGCAGCGCCGCGCCGCGCGTCCGACTGCTTATGATGAGGGCGCTAATGAGATGGGTGTTACGTGTTGTTGGCTGCCTGCCTGGGACTGACTGGGATTTGCCAGTTTTCCTATACACTCTAAAAATTATTTCGGTCGTTTGGAAACAAAGAATGGCTGATTAATTTTTGTTTTACAAACAAAGGACGCGCCGTTCTGAAACAACGAATGCGCTGTTCTGTCGTACGACAATTCTTAAAATGTGAAAAGTTTACTACTTCAAGTTTGTAGCAGCAACGGCACATCTGTTTCACCGCTTATTCCTGCTGCCGCCGTGTCTCTGAGCAAGCACTCTGTCCTCTCATGCTCGTCGACTGCAAGCCTAACGCGCGGGGCGGGGCGGGGCGAGGCGGGGCGGGGCGGGGCGGGTCTCGAGCGCACTGCTGCCGCATTTGCCTTTCTCTCATTCTGTCGGCCCGCCAGCATCCCCCCCCCCCTTATCTCCTTCTTGTGCCCCTTGCCCTGAGGTGAGGTTGGCGCAGCCCTGCTGCTCGCCCTTTGTCAGCTCGTTTGTTGCTGACGTGGAGCGCAGCCCGGGCCCACTGAGGGGAGTTTGCCTTGCGACTGTAATGACGGCAATGCACACGGTAAACACAATGTCTGATTTTTGTTTTAGGAAAACGAAGAAACTTTGAGAAGCTCCTGGGATTTGAGAAGAACTCCTTGGATTTTGAAAATGTTTCCATAAAAAAACTTTCGTTATTTTTGTTTTGAGGAGATTTCCTCGAAATCTGAGGAGTTTTTCTAGCAAATTCTGCGAGTTCCTCAAGGTTTTTACCTTTTACCTCAGAAGTTCAGACATGTCTGGTTTTTATTGTGCACGTCAAGGGGTGCCTGGTATTGTGAGCAGCACCAGCAGCAGATCCCGGTCCCGGCGGTGTCCTTTTGCGAGCAGTTCCTCCTCTGCGTATTGTGCGCTTGCCCCGTCTTTGCTTTGCGCATGCCCTATGGCATGGCATTCCTCACTGCCCCACCTGAAGCTCGAGCGAGGGTTGGCGAGTGAGAGAGAGATAGAGAAAAGGCTTTAGGCGGAGGAGTGGTCGCCGTAAGCCGCTCGCCCCGGACCGACTTGGGAATAGCTATCGCTCGGATTAGAGCAAACCTGCCTTCCTGCAGCGGGACCAGGGGCCGGCCCGGCGTTAGCCTCTAGGCCCGTCCGTAGTCCATAGACCAGACCCACAGCCAACATTGCTGCGCCCGACTAGTTGCTCGAGACCCTGCCGAGATGTCCACAGATACCAGTTTCCGCGACAGATTAAGTTGGAGCCAGTGGGAGCCACTGGGAGCTTTCTGCTGTCTGGGAGAGCAACAAATGGCTGAGGCAAGCGTGGTAGGGGAGCGCGCGGGAAAGGGAGGGAGGAATCGCAGGCTGAACACGATCACCTGTAACTATATCAACGTAAATATATACTGTGGCTGCGCAAGCCCTGTTGGGCTCGGCCCGTCCCCGTCCCGGAGCGCCTGCGGGTCTGAAGGCGGGCCGCCCGCTCCGCGCCGCGGCTGTGCGGGCTGCCTACCCCACCCGCTACAGGCGCTCGCTCCGGCCCGCCCCCGGCGCGACGAGACGCGCTCGAGCTCATAACCGCGGTGTCCTTTGTGTTTACTTTTTCCTCCAGCTGTGTCCGTTTGCCTGCGCTCGGCTACGCGTTTCGCCTGGAGCCGTGGGGGATTTTATTTCCGCCATGGCCGTGGGAGGCTCTAGTGCGATCTGTGAGTTTTGCTGCTGGCGGAGAGTGGATTTACGAGCGGAAGCACACGGGTGATGACTGCCTATGGCACTGCCTATGATTCTCCGTGCTCAGCACGCCTGCGCTGTTCTCTGCCTGCAGCCCCCCCCCCCTTCCGCTCCCCAGGCCCCATTCCAATGCCGCACGCGCAGGCATTGTCGGCGCGGTCATTATTTGAAGCATGGGGGCTGGCTGCAGGGGGCGGGGGGCGGGGGGCTCTGTGAGGCAAATGGGGTCGGAAGGCAGAAGGGTTAGCAGGCCAGGGGGAGCGAAGCAAAGCTCATGGAGTCATCTGAGGTACGTGAGAATTGCAGACAGGCAGTACTGGAGTGCGGGGTGGGGCGGAGCCGGATGCGGCCGTCTGCTCGCTCCTCCGCCCCCCCCTTACTCCCCAACGCTCTCAACGCTTCTCGCTGTGCTCGCTGAAGGGGGCCCCCCTATCTCGTTAGTGGCAGTGCCATCAGCGTCACTGCTAAAACTTTTCAACACGTGAGTCTCTCTCACTTTTGCGCCGCTGCTGCTGGGTGCACCCGCATGCTTGGTCTGGTTCTAGTCCTCCCCCCCCCACCCTCCCCGACTCCAATGACTTGCTCCTCGGTACCGAGTCTCATCCCCTCTTTCCTCTTTACACTCTCTACCTGCCCCCCCCTCTTCCCCCGCAGCCGGTGCACCACCTGCAAATCGCATGGCGGTGCCGTGCCGTACTGCCGGCGCCCCGGTGAAGCGTGGTAGCGGGGACTCGTTAACGGCGCACAGTCGGCTGGCTCCGCGTGAATGGGAGTAGTAAGCACTTTTTAAGCCCCCGACCGCTGCGCTGACTCGCAACACCTGATTCTGCCCCTCCCCACGCCCCCCCGACAGTATAGTCTGTTTTATCCCACCTTATTGTTCCCATTCTCTCTCTCCTCTCCTGTTTCTCCTTTCCTCCCTTTCTTCCTCTCTTGCTGTGGCAGCCACCGCCGCCGTCGCCGTTACGTTCAATAAGTACCCCCGACGGTCACTTTTTTCCCCTTTTCCCTCTCCCGCTTCCAGAAGAGTCTATATTCCCGCGACATTCCCTCTGCATCGTGCTCACACACCTGGCCAGGCACACTGTTGCCCACTACGGCCGTGTTTGGGTTAGCTCCAATTAGCGCGGATGACCGCAGACCAAAAGCGACACGCTCGACATTTATTTATGTTGGAAGAGAGAGAGAAAGAGAGAGAGAGAGAGAGAGAGAGAGGGGGGGAGGGAGGGGGATGTAAATGTACAAATAGAGGGGAGTCCGGGCAGAGGGAAAAAGAAACAGATCGACGGACACACACACACTGACGGACAGCTGGGAGAAAGAGAGGAATGTGTGCGCGCCTCGGCCGGCGTAAATAAACCGCACGTATCGTTATATTGGTGCGCGGAGCGGGGCGGGGCGGGCGCGTTTGCTTTCACTGCCTCTCCTCTCGATACCGAGAAAAATCCTGCTGCTAGGCGTGCTATGTGCGAGCCTAGCAGAGGGGAACGCCGCAATAAGGAGGGAAGGAGTGAGGCGAGGCCGGCGAGGCCCGCAATCCCTGCAATTTGCTCGCATTGCGAAGGATTCGCGGCTGCTGCGTAAGCTTACCAAGAAACGTGTTGCGCAGTTGCGAGGGATGTTGTTGGCGATACCGAAAAATTCGTTCGCAATTGGGGCCGGAGGGGGTGGGGGCAACCCGTTCGGTCCTTTCGACGCAGGCCAGGCCAGGCCGTCGTCGCCCGTTTACTTATTGAAATGTGCTTCGGTCGCGGACCGGCCGGGCGCCGGGCCCCTTGCAGCCCCGGCCCCGTGATTTGTCTCCCTTCCTGAATTATTTCTCGTCGCCACACTGCGGGGCGGGGCGGGGTCGGGCGGCCCAGTCGATGCCACACCGCACCGCGACAGCAGCAGCGGCGACACGCGCACTCGCAAAGCCGTGCGGAGAATTTCTTATTCGCTTTGCGAAGGATTTGGCCGCTTCGCAAGCTTATACAGCCTAAAAACTTAGCTAAGACGCATCTTTATTTGGCCTGTAGAGAGAAGGGGTGTGCCCTCAGGCCTACAGCATCTGTTCGAGCATCAGGCTTCTGATTGGCTGGACTAATCTGACTTTAGTAATCAGGTCTATTGGTACGAACGGAAGCGGCCGGTCCCGGAGGGTGTAGAGGGTTCGGCGAATAGGGTGCGGCATTGAAATTCAAGTCATCAGCTGATTTGCCAATGGGGCAGCCTGCCTGCCCGCCTGCTGGCTGGGAGTGCTCTATGTCGACCGACCTCCCGTGGCCTGATCCAAGGAGCGTGCCGCATCTCCATTTTAAATTTCTTTGAAAAGAAAAAAAAAGACAAAAGTGAGACATTATTTTTGTCGGTGTAGGGGACGTCGGGGCTGAAACTCGGACGACATGTGCGATTCTCTCGAGGAGTTGTGTTATTGCAGCGCTAATGCGATTGCGACGAGGCCCGTGAGGAAAGAGAGAGCTGCGGGAAAAATATTGTCCTTTTATCCGACGTCACCTCTCTTTCTCTCCCCTTTCTCCTCTCTCCTCTCTCTCCCTCTCCCCTCAGTGACCAGAGGCAATAAGATGGCTGCGCGCCTCGCGGACACAGTCCCTTCCCCCGGCCGGCCGGCCGACCATATGGCATTGTCCGCTCCCCTAGGCCTCGCCACGCCGCTCCGTGCGTGCCGTGCCAGGCCGTGCCTTCCTGCGGGTGTCAAACTTTCTTCCTGCTTTTTTCGGATCGCTGGCCACCGCCTGGTCCTCGACTGGACCCCACGTCCTCGCGGTAGAAAGGACAAGTTCCAGATCTCCGTGGAAAACCAAGCAATCACACTTTGGAAACCGAGGCGGACATCCGGTCTGTCGTTCCCGAGTGCTGTTCTCGTGCTAGCGAAGGCGGTGTGTACAGGACCTGACGCGAAGGACCGGCGCGGCGTGGCGGGGCGGGGCGGACTCACCGCGGGCGGACCGCCCGCCCCGCCCCGCCCCGCCCCGCCCCGCCCGGCCCCACCCCACCCCGCGCAACTTCATTTCCGTTTTGTTCCTTCTCCACACGTTCCCCGCGCCCCGCGCGAGTCCATCGCCGGTATAAAAGAAGGGCCGCTCTCCTGTCTCCTTTTCCCTCCTGTATCACTCACGGCCCAACGGAGCTCGGCAGGTGGGGCGGGGCGGGGCGGCCGATGTTCCCAGGGGCCGCGGCGCGCCCTGCCCTGCCACGGGCCCCCCTTGCGGCCGGGGTGGGGCGGGGCGCGGCGCAGCGGGGGGCTGCGGCCGGGGACGCGCCGGCCCTGGGTGCCCGGGGCCTGTGCGCGGCAGGAAGGCACGTTTTTGTTTTGTTTTCCGCTCCGTGAGCGTGGCGTGATGCGCCGTCCAAAGGACGTAGGAGGCGGTGCGGTCGGGGCCTGCTGGCGCGGAGGAAAGGAGAAAGGCAAAGAATGAAAGAAAGGAGAACGTGGAGTGAAGTAGGTCGTCCCACCCTCCCCTCCCCTCCCCGCCCCGCCCGGCCCCGCCCCGCTGCTGCTTCTGCTACTCATACCCGCACGGCGGGGCGCGGCGCAAAGTGACAGGCGGCGTGGCAGCCGCGAGGCGTTACGGCGTTTGTCTGCTTTCCAAATCACTTACGGACCGTATCCGCGCGCCGAGGCATTGGATCCAGCGAAAACAGCGCAAGCAGAGCGAGCAGCTCGTGCTGTTTGGACTGAAAGCAAACCCGGAATGCGAGGCGTTGGTGTATGCTCTGCTCTAGCGCAGCAGCCCGTCAGAAGCAGATGGAAATAGAAATTTATGTTGACTTTGGATTCGCAAAATTCGGAGCCGTGGCGTCGAGTCGACCAGAAGCGTTTACTCGACCAATAATTAGTGAAAAAAAAAATTTAAAACATGTTTACAGTGGGTAGACGGATGCGTAAATTCGGCTTGCAGCTAGCCGCTGGCTCACGGCAGCACTAACTAGTCTGACCCTGGGCGAGTGAGCAGAGAGAGAGAGAGAGAGAAAGAGAGAGCAGGAGCGGTGAAGCTAATTGGCAAACGGGAACAAAGCCGCATTAAGCGTGACGCGGCCCCTCTATTGCCGCGCCATTCTCCGCCTGCAAGATTAAAACTGAACAGCACAAACGAAACGGCACGCTGTGGGGGGGGGGGGGGGGGCAGCCTTCAGGGTGCAAAGTAAAGAGCGGCCATCACAGGATAGACCAAACGACGCGCGACCCATTTTAATGTTGTTTTGTTTGTTTCTTGCTGTTGCGTTTTTTTTTCTCCCGCGGCGAAATAAATTTTCGCACGTTAAGAGCAGTTTGAGGACCACCCCCGCCTTCCTTAGCCTCTTTCTCAGAATTTCTGATGAGAGAGGGTGTTGCGGGCGGTGGGGCTCGGGAGAAAAAAACTTTGCTCTTTACTTTTTTCTTTGAAATCTCTATTTTATCTTTTCAAAATACCTTTCCTCGCACAATTAAGCGATAGGTTTCGGTGCTTTATTAACAGGGCTGATTAGTGTAGCTCGGGGAAGAAGGCAGGCACTTAGTGGTTCGGCAGGCGTGTCGGCGCGCCACGCGACATCTGTCCTGTGGGCGGGTGCCTGCCTGGGGACCATTGCTCATAGCGGGCCCTCGGTTACCACTCCATTTGGGCTGCCGAACCTTTGGGCGGCGAGGCGGGGGCGGGGTGGCAAACCCGTCGCCTTTGAGTCAGTCGGACCGGGCGTGCTGGTTGTAATGGAGCCTCCCCGCCCCGCCCCGCCCCGCCCCGCCTCTCTCCTCTCGGCCCTCGGCACGGCGCCGCCGCTCAGCTCGCATGCTGATGGCAGGTGTAAATTGACGCCCATCAGAGAGGGACTGTAGCCGCGCTGAGAGGGCTGTTAGGGAGGGACGGGGAGTGAGTGGAGGGGAGGGGAGGGTGCGACCAGACCCAGCTGTCCGCTCTCGTCCAGGAGGGGCGGGGGGCGCCCCGCTACTCGAGCCAAGAGCAAGCAATCGAGCTGGGCGCGGCGGGGCGGGGCGGGGCGGGGCGGGGCGGGGCGCGCCGAGGCGGGGTGGCCCCTATTTTAGTCTACGGCCGGCGTGGCGCCCGAAATTCGCTGGACGAGTTTCGGTTCCGCCGGCTGCTCGCCTGTCCCACGGCCGCCCAGGGCGGGGCGCAGGGGCGGCGGCACCAGCCCTTTATAACAGGCGGCAGCGGCAAAATCAAGCGCGCGGCACGTCGAGTCTTCAGAAAGGTTAAGCAACACCTGAGAGATCCTCCAAGTCGCCGAAATATTATTCCGCACCATGCGCCCCGCGGCGGCCGCGGCCCCTGTTTGGGCGTGTAGCTCACGTGACATTCAGACGGCTGTATGCCGCCCCGCAGCGCCGCCCCGCACCGGCTTAATTTAGGATCGCTCTGCGCTGCGCGTGTAGTGAACCCTCCCTCCCACCAGCGCGAGCTCCTTTCTCTCGCTCTCCTCTCTTTTCATCCCTTTCTCCCTCCTTTCTCACCGTGTCATTCCCACCGGGGACGACTTCTCGTTTGGCCCCGGATCGCGAGGGAGGGAGGCACGCAGGCGAAAGGAGACGTGGACATAGAACGAGAGACATTTTCTCGTTTAGGGGTGCCGGGCCCGGGGGGCTAAAAGAATGCGGGAGGGAGAGTGAGACGGCGAATAAAGAGCACAATGGGCAGGCGGCCCGGGGTGGGGCGGGGCGGGGCGGGGCGTTCTGTGTCACCGTGGGGGGAGGAAGCACGGCAGAAGGGGCCGGACCGGACCGCCGGCGTGGAATCGACAATGGACTCGTATCGGAGTACCCCTCCCCTCGGCCGCCACGCCATGGTGCCATGCGCCCTCGCCTTGTCGTGTGAGCTGAGCGTTCGACATGCCTGACAGACTTATCCGACCATGAATCCACTCCCCGAGTGATTTCCAAGGAATCGCGGAGAATTCTGCGTGACGTGGCGTGGCACGAGGGAGAGCGGAGATGCAAATAAATCTCAATCCCCTCTGGAGCGAGGTGCGCTCTCTCTCTCTCTCGTTCGCTCTCTCTCTGTCTCTCTCTCATCCACAATCACACACGCACACGCACGTGGTTTTTATCCTCCACTTTCCTCTGGTATTATTCCGGACCTGTGCGCCGTGGGGGTGGGGCCCGCCCCCCGCCTCGCTCCGGCCCGCTAGGCACACGCTTTGCTTCTGGATTCTTCTTGTACGAGGAGCGCCGGGCCGGGCCGAGCCGGGCCGCAGCCCCTGAGCCAAGTACAGTACAAGCCACCGCAATATTTCACAAATATGAAAGCCGTGTTAACGCCGCCCTTCATCATTCCTCCCCCGCCGCGCTGCACCGCGCCGCGAGAAACACTTGAGTCTCGCGAAAATGAACCTGATGACGGAACTCTTGTTTCAAGGATTCCTAATATTGGCTCCGGCTCCTGTCGCGTCGCAGTGACCGGCCGGGCCATTGCTGAGCAGTAGCAGGCAGCTTGGCGCAGATGGCCAGGTGGGCCTCTGAGCCGGGGCCTCCGCATGGCCAGGCCTAGACTTATTTCCCGCGGGATCCATACACTCACATCAGGTGACCTTGGAGCCCTCCCTCACCTCACCCCGGCCCGGCGCGGGGCGGCGCGGTCCTTGGAGTCTGGAGGGTAACGGGGGCCAGGCCAGCAGCCTCGGACACTCGCAAGAGGAGAGGGGAGGAGAAAGGAGACGCCCCCCCCCCCTGCATTCTATCAATCTGTGCAGCCGGCCGGCCGTCCCATGGACTGGGTGGGGCGGTGTACGATCCTGGCACGGTCGGGGTTGGTGGGACGGGCCTCATATGATCGTACCCCCCAACCGGCAGAGGTTTGTCGGCGACCCATCACTAATGTTTATTATATACATTTGGCCGAATATTAATCCCCTGCGGACGCCGACCCATGGGATTTTATATTTTTGGTCGAGTATTAATCTCCTGGGCGCCGCCGACCCAGCGGGCTGAATAATTTATTTGTTTTTCCTTTACAGTTGGGAAAATTTTCACTTTTAATTACAAAACAGGCCACCTACCAGTATATACACGCCCATCAGAAGAGTGAAGTGCGGCGCGCCTCCGATACCCCCCCCCCCCCCCCCCCCCGAGGGTCAGTGGCTGAAAGGGCTTTTATGCGCGCGGGGCGACGGGCCTGTGTGGTCGTGTCCGGCCGGTGCGCAGGATTAAAACTCCTCCTCCGCCCCTCCCCGCCCCGCCCCGCCCCTAACTTCGTTGCGACGCTCCCTTTGGAGAAACTTGCCTTCGCCTCGCCTCATCGGCTAGAAATGATCCAATATACGTTACAGACTCGGCTCGGCGGTGTTCGTCCACACCACCTGGCAGGAAACCCATCAGACTGGGCCGCTGGGCCGCGCCGCGCCGCGCCGTCTCGCAGGCACGCATGGAATGGCTGCCCCCTCCCCACCAACATACTAACGCTTGGCGACACAGGCATTACCCCCCTCTCTCTCTCCCCTCTCTCTCTCTCTCTCTCTCTCTCCTGCACGCACTAACACATCTGCGGCGCCGCGGCGCGTCAGTGTGACGGAGGAGATGTTTCCCCCGCAGGGAAAGGATGCGACGGAGTGGGGCTAAGGGAAAACTCTTACGACAAACTTGTGACGTAAATTTCGAGGCATCCGACCCCTTTCTTGCCCTCACCGCGTCCTCTGGGCTCGGCGCGGCTCGGCTCGGCGCGGCTCGCCCGAACTCCTTTCAAGCGCGGCCCCCTTTTCTTCAGGTCTGCAGTAACGACCAGCGGCAGCACCACCTAAGTTGTGCAAGCAGCGGGCTGCTGTACCCTCTGCAGCCCCGCCCCGCCACCGCCTTACAGTTCGGCGCTCGCTCCAGCAAGTCAGGGGGCGCTAATGATATTCGACACCGCCAAATTAGGAGCGAATCCTCCCTCTGGACGATAATGACCACAAGCGCTATATCCGTCGCGTTTCGCGAGGTTGGGCGGGGCGGGGCGGGGCGGGGCGGGGCGGGGCGGTGTGAGGCACGTGGCGGCGAGTGCCGGGGGGCTGCAATGAATACATGCAACGCTCGCCGCGGGGCGGGGCGTTATGTAACGGCACGGCAGACTGCGTTAGTTTGTCGGATTGCGCCGGTCCCCGTTACTGCGCGTTACCCCCCTGCGTAATGTAACAGGTTCGAGCGCAGGCCTGGGCGGGCAGCGAAGCGCCCGGACCCGCCCGGCAGAGGCGAGGCGATGCCACCCGACACGCCCGACTTTCGCTGCTGAGGCATCAATAAATTTAAAAAAAGAGGCGAAAATCTCGATCAGCGTCACAACTTTTTCTTTTTTCTTTGGGTCTAATTTTTCATTTTTGCTGTCAGCGCGCTCCTACCCCCCCCCCCCCAAACCCCTGCGGCGGCGGGGCAGAATCATGCTCCCGTAATTGGGATTAATGGCCGGCAAGCCGAGGTGCGGCGTTCTTTTTCCCTTTGTCTCGCTGCGGGCGGAGCGGAATGGTGGGAGCCGAGCCAGGCCAGAGGGAGGCCTAGCCTAACGGGCCGGCTGAGGAGGGGGATGGGGTGGGGTGGCAAGCCATAAAATTTATCTAACGTCGGTATCAAAGTTTTAAAGTGGAAATGAGACAGGAATGGTACTATAACGCATGTTACCTGGCGATGTTCTAAAATCGTCCGAGACAGCTCGCGACGCCGCACTCATCAAATCTGACGACCGTAACTGCCTTGACGGTATTTTTTTTTAGCGTGCGCAAAATGAGTTTTTGCCTTTGGCGAGGCCTTTGGACATCTTACGGCGCGGCGCGGCGCAGCGCGGCGGGGCGGAGCGCGTCTCTTTGTTCCAGCCCCACCTTGATCCGCCTGCACCCCTCCCCCCTCTTACCTCCCCCTCCCCCTTCCCCCCGTCCCTCCCCTTTCTGCGCGGTCCAACTGAACTGGGCCACGCTGTTCGCTTTCCTCCAGAAGTAGTGGTGTTTATCGTTCTGCTTCGGGAAGCATAAAGCGAGCGGCGCGGCGCGACACAATAAAAATAAAAATAAACAGCCTCCCAGTGTAGTCTGTTCTGTGAGAAGAAATCAAGTCTCGAAATTCCGCTTTGAACGTAACGACTCTCTTTGAACATCAGGCAAACAAGTTCCGTCGACGCGACGATAATCAGCTGCGGCTGCGGCGCATCGCGGCGCTTGTGCTCTCTCTCTCTCCCTCTCTCTCTCTCTCTCTCTCTCTCTCTCTCTCTCTCTCTCTCTCTCTCTCTCTCTCGCTCGTCTAATGTGTGGCTTTGAGGCCTGCCCGGCCGCACGGCGCCCCATTAGCGTGCCGCACAACTTTCGTTAATTACTCTCGGCCCCGCGCGGCACCCCTTCCTCACCCTTGCTTCCCTTCCCTCCCTATATTCTTATAGGTCTTCCTTTTCTTTCCTTCCGTTTCCGGTCGCACGGTTCATAAACCGTAGTGCGCCGCCGGGCGGGGGGAGTCACCCCCAGAGTCGTTGGGGGAGAGGGGGAGGATCTGAATACAGGTGCCCAGCGCAGCCCAGCCGCGCGGTAACGTGTGCGGACGGAGGGAGGCAGGGCGGGCCGGGGAGGAGGGGTGGATCAATACGGGAGGAGGAGGGGAGGGGAGGGGACCGTCGCCTACTCCACTACTACGTGCGCCACTCTGGGTCGGGCCGGGGCGCGCCGGGCCGCAGAACCCCGGCGTGGCGTGGCCGTGGGGGCGGGCCGGGGGGCGGGAGCGGGGGCGAGGCGGGGGCGGGCTGCTGCAGGCTGCTGTGCTGTGCGGCCCCGCTAGGCCCCAGGCCCTAGGCCACACCGCACCGCACCGAGCTAGTTCTAGTTTTTTTTTGTTGTTGTTTTTTTCCCCCTATTGTGAAT
Organism: Frankliniella intonsa; assembly: GCA_033675135.1. Classification (NCBI taxonomy): domain Eukaryota; kingdom Metazoa; phylum Arthropoda; class Insecta; order Thysanoptera; family Thripidae; genus Frankliniella; species Frankliniella intonsa. Next base: position 7,701,571 of record CM066249.1, on the reverse strand, counting down.
GAAAATGTGTTGCCTGGAACTGCTGGCCAGACCGGCGCAGCGCGTGCGAGTGCGCACTAACTCAGTGTCCACATAGGTGCCCCCGCCTGCCTACCTGTCTGTTGTACCTTATGGTCCGCGAGCTGTAATGCCCGCTGTGTGTGGGATTAGAGCGGCCGTTTCTATTTTGTGAATGGGTCGACGTTTCCATTATGTTATCATTCAGACGGAGGATAATCCTCTCCCCAAGGTCATGAACGAAAAGTGTGCGACTAAACAGGGCGGGTGGAATTTTATTTTTTTTAACCCTAAAACAAGGGAGGTTTTGCTCTAGTGCGTCGTGAGGAGGTCGAATGTTGTCGGCCATGTTGAGGTGAGGCGAGCCGCGCGCGCGCCCGCACATGGGCATAGGCTTACAGTGTGGTGCTGACGGCGGGTGGATTGGGCCCTGGGGATGTGCGGCCACCGTGTATGAATGCGAATGAGGCGGGGCGGGGCGGGGTGGGGCGGGGCCCAGCGGACAGGTGGAGTGCGCAGTGCGACTCACAAACGCGTGGCCCGCGGTATCGCGCCGCGCCAGGGGGCGGGAGAGCGGATGGGACTGAGCCGCGATGCTCTCTTCAAAGTCATTCTTGGGAATAGAACAAATTGACAATGACGACACGGGCGGGGCGCGGTGCGGGCGCGTGTCAGTCCTACGAACTTCTTGGTCCCCCCTGTCTCGTCCCGCCGCACCTTGCCCTTCATCCCGCCCTTCTCTTCTCTCCTCCATTGATAAAATTCCAACCTTTGTGCGGCGCAAAGTGACCGCGGCGCTGAGCGGCGCGCTGGCCTGGAGCCTGGACCTGGCCGGGCCGATGTCCCCCCCGGCCGGCCTTGCCTCGGGGCCGGCCCGGCCCGGCCCGGCCGCACCTTAGGGGAGGGGAGGGGGCCGCTACCGTACCCTACCCGACTCGCCCTGAAGGGCCCTCAAGTCACTTTGAAACGCCATTGTTTGAGTTAAAGCGGCGGGCCGGACCGGGCCGGGCCGGGCACCGGGCATGGCGGGCGGGCACAGGCGGGCACAAGTTTGCCGCGAGCCGAGTCCTAATTAACGGATGGCCCGAGGCGCGCCGCGCCGTGCTGGCCATTTGGGCTGCGGTCCGGGCCGGGAGGCAGGCGTCTCGCTGCGGCTGCATGCGCTCTGCCGACTGATTCAGGAGATCGCTCTCATGTCTCTGTCCTTGTCGCACTCATGGGGCGACTCCATACCCTGGAGTGGACACCTTCGTGAGTGCGACAAGGACAGAGGCATGGGAGCGATTTTCTGAATCAGTCGGCTGCACAGGCAAGAGGAAAGGAAACCGAACAGATCCGGCGGGCAACTCCCATTACCGAGGGGTCCGCCACTCTCCAAAAGGGTGTACAAAGAGTTTCGCGAGTATTCGCGAGTATTCGCGAGTATTCGCGAGTATTCGCGAGTATTCGCGAGTTTTGGCGAGTATCGTGCGAGTATTTCTTGATTATTTTCGCGAGTATTGGCTAGTATTCGCGAGTAGGTCGCGAGTATTAACGAGTAACTTGCGAGTAATTTTTTTGGTGTACAATGAGTTTTTTAGTGGGGGACCCCTCCCTCGCCCATTACACTATAATACATTTGACGCTGTAAAGGTGCCACCACAACGAACTCTGACGGCACGAATATTTGGGTACCGGGAGTTTAATGCCTGCTTCCTTCACCTGCGCTTGGGCTCTCCGGGTAGGCCCCCACCTTCACACGAGTGCTTGGCGGGCTGGCCTACCCAGTGTGTCGCAGGCGCTCTCATAGCTCAGCTCCGCTCCGCCGCCCCGGTGGCGTCCACTGTGGGGCCGCCAGGAGGGGTGTCCCGGCGCCGGGCTTTGAGTCACGCCTGCGGCTGGAGCCCGTATATGTGGTGTCCGTTATTGTTGTTGTAATTTACAATCGCATGAAACTGGACGCGACGCACATCTTGGCCGGTAGCAGCGTCCGAACAGGCGTAGCCCGCGCTGCGCCATGAGGAAGACGTGCTTCATGGCGGCGGAGTGTAAGTTAATATGTCGGCAAGTTCGCCGCCCCGCTTCGCCCCGCCAGCACGCACGGACTCGTGTTTCTTCGAGCAACAGCGGCAGCGGCGAACTTCTATAACGAGACTGCGCGGATACACTGCAGACTGTTGCGCCTGGGCCCGCCACGGCCCCGCCCCGGCCCGGTCCCGGTGTGAGGTGGTGCTTTTACCCTTGTGACACATATACCTCAGACCACCAGGTGGATGTTATACTCCAGCCATGTCCGCCTGTGAGTGGGTATGACCACCACGCCGACGCCCTAGCTGCTGTGCCTCGTTGGCAACCCCACACAGTGGTGGGCGTCGGCGCCACGCCCCGCCCCGCCACACCCCGCCACACCCCGCCACGCCATGCCGTGCACGCGGGCCGTATTTGCTCAGTGGCCTTTTACCTCTTTGTTCCCACCTAACTTATAGCCCGGTAGACCCCACCCTGTCCCACCCCGCCCCGCCCGGCTCCCCCATGGCTGCTTAGAGTTGCGCAGTTTACCCGCGACCTGTTGCCTCCCGGCGCGGCGCGGCGTGGCGTGGTGCCTGCCTGGCCGCCTGGCCGCCACCCCATACTACGCCTATACCCTACTCCCGCCCCACCCCACCCTGTGAACCTTTAGTTACGTCCAGCCGGGCCTGCCACTTTTTAGGTAAAGTTGTGGACCCCGCTCGTGGGACGGCTGTGGATCAATTGATGCTTTTTGTGTGCTTCGCACTTTTAACAAAGTTATATTTTCAGGACGGCAATATCGGATATTGATTCCAATGAACCTTGTACGGCTTTCCGCAGCCCTCCTTGTCATTATGGTATAGGACGGGCCCCGGGCCGCTTGCGGAAGAGAAAGTCTTATTGCGTCTTTCCGTTCCGTTCAGCTCCGGGAAAAAAACGTAAAAATAATTGTCGACTTCTCTTGCTCCTCGTCCTCCACCTCGGCAGGGAGGGGGCCGGGCCGAGGGTAGTCCTCAGCAGGGGGGAGGGGGTGGGGGCGCAGGCCACACGTGGTCCCCTATGGCGTCGCCGTCCACTTACCGCTCATGAATATTTAATTCGCTGTTGGGCTAAATGTGGGACGCGCACCCCGCGTGGGGCCCCGCTCTGCCCCGCGCCGTCCCGCCAGGGCCCCGGCCCGGCCGTGCCATGGTGGCTTAGGAGGACTAGGGGGTGGCGAGAGGTGGGGGGCCACGTCGCTCTGCAGTAATTACGGCTCGTCTGACGGACATTCAGGGGACGCCAAGTCTGACTTTGCCCCTCACCGTCGCACTATGTCTCCCTTGCCATCACTCTCACACTCTCTCACCCCCACGCCATTCCATTCCGATCCACCTCACTTTTCTCTCTGCCAGGACGGGAATAACGCCTCTGCACCGATCGTTTCCTTTTGCTCCACCTCGCCAGCGTCTTCTTCCATCCTGTCCTCCCCCCCACTCCCTCCCTTCTTCTACTTCTTCTCCTCATTCACGGTGAAAACAATGTCTGATTTTTTTACGGCAAAAGGGAAAACTTTGATAAACTTCCATAATTTGAGGAAACGTCGTCAGGTTTTGAGGAAATCTCAAAAAATGTGGGAATTCCCCTTAAAATTTGAGGAGGACCTCTCTATTTATGGGAGTTCCTCAAATTTTTCCCCTTTTACTCAAAAAACCAGGCATTGTTTTCACCGTGTTCCTCTCCTCTCTTATGATCAGGGGTCCTCTCCCCTCCCCTCCCGGACCCGTCGGGGCGCACGTCAGCCCGGGTCATGGAGGATGTTGGACTTGAGGGGGGAGGAGTGGGCCGGGGCGTGTGCTGTCGCTCACGTAGAGTGCAATGGGGGTGGTGCTCCAAACCAAGCGACCCCAGGCACCCCAGGCACACTACCCCGCCCCGCCCCGCCCCACTCCGGAGGACCGTCACGACCCCCTCGACCCCACCCCGGCCCGGCTCGGGGTCGAGAGGGCCGTGTCGCCGCCAGCAGAGACGCGCATCGCTGTCGTGATTGATTTTCCATCGATCGAATATTCTGCGGCTTGCGGCAGCGGGCCTCTCCCTTGAGAGTCAATGCGATTTGCGGCGTAGACACATTGAAGACTGCTTCTCTGCCTGTCGTGAATTAGCGAGCGGACCTTCGGCAACGCCCGACCCTCCGACTCGGTCACCAAGTACCCCTCCCTCCCGGCTCTGGCTCTGGCGCTCTGCCTATACCTGCCCTTTGCTTTGTCTCTCTTTCCCTACCCCTGTCTCTCTCCCTCTCTCTCCTCGCCCTCATCGCCCGTCTCATTTCTCACGTGCAGCTTTACTCGCCCCCTCTGCGCTCCGCCCTCGGACAAGAGCCAGAGCTCTTCAAATGCGCCATTTCACTCGAGTATTATTAATTTTCATTATTGTTACCCTTCAGTCTGCCTCTCTTAATCTCCAGCAGCAGCGCGGCTGGGCTGCCGCTCGAACGTTTTCCTCGAGATTTCTCCCTTTGTGATGCATAGGATATAAGTAAGTGCGTACGCGACAACTTTTCTTGGCTCTCTCCCTGCGCCAGAGAGCGATCGGCGCGGCGCGGGGTTCAAGGTAACTTCTCTCCGACTCGCTATCTCTCGTCGCCGCCCAGATAGGGCAGGGCCGGCAGGGGCTCCCCCTCATTTCTCCGCCGCGCGCCGCGCCGCCCCGTCCTGCGCCGCCCAAAGCTCTTTTAGTCCTCTTCTCAACTTTTCTTCACCGCCTCCCTCCTCCTCATTTCCACCCTGTCGAAGCGGTGCGCGGCGAGGTCTTTCAATTCACCCGCTGCGCCGCCCCCACCCTCCGCCGCTGCCGCTCCAACTTGTTGGTCTCTCTGGCCGCCTGGCCTGCGGACCCTCCTCCAATAAGGGAAAGTCTACTTGGCACAGTTTTCCTCGGCGTCTGATGGCGGTAAAGGGCGAAGCTGCTTTTGCTTTTGGGTATTAGACTAGTTGTCGCCGTCCCCACCGCCGCGCCGGGCCGGGCCGGGCCGAACAGCGCCATTCACCGCAGCAGTCGCTGCGGCAGCCGGGACTTGGAGTTTGGCTCAAAGAGCCCCACCCCGCCCCGCCACGCCCCGCCTCGCCCCACCCCGCCCCACCCTGCCACGCCACGCCCGCCGCGTCGTCTGTTGCGCCGGTTGCGCCCCACGAAATGCCGCCCGCTCCGACCCGAGTGAAGACAGACGGCTGGGTGGCAAACTCAGATACCGCCGCCCCGCCCCGCCCCGCCCTGCCCCGCCCACCCGTGCCCGTGAGCTGCTGAGCTGACTTTGTTGGGCGACAGATGGCCCGTCAGGAGCCCGCGGGGGGGGGGGGGGGGGGCGACAGAGACAGACCCTCCCCTATCAATCCCGCGTGCAGGCCTGACGAGACAAGCGCGTCGTCTTATTTGCTCTTATGGCGCCACGACAGGACAGGACGGCCAGGGGGCGGGGCGGGGCGGGGCGGGGCGGGGCGCGGCGGGGCTGGGCTGTGCACTCATGGGGGCAGATTTTTTCCCCCCAGTGGTTGGGGAATATCAAGAGAGAGCCCCGCGGGGACTGCGCGTGTCAGGCTTACCGTTATTGTGGCGTGGAAATGAGTGTTGTCGGTATCGTCAAAGTGCAGCAGCGCCCTGCTGAAAATCAAGAATACTCTCCGCCTCCCCCGGCCTGGTGCTTTGCGGCCGTCCCCTGCTGGTTCTCGCCCCCCACCCTCTACCCCCGTCCTTCTACCCCCTAGTATGGGGCCAGCCTCTGGCTAGGGGGGGTGGGGGGACGCTCGCTCACAGTTTGGCAGCAGTCGCGATCTCCATTTACAATGGAGATGAGCTGTCGCGCGCCGGAGTGGCGGGGCGGGGCGGGGTGGGGCGCGCAGGGGCGGGGCGGGGTGCTGTCGCTGGGGAGCATCATCACGGGCCGCCACTCTGCCCCACCCCGCCCCGCCCCGGCCCGCCCTACCCCGCCACGCCCCGGTGGCTGCATTTCATAACGTCCCACTGGTCTATAAATGTCCTCCGCGTTACGCTGTAAGTCACCGTGTGACTGCGCGGCGCTGGACGGCACGCCCCATTACCGTCCGCGCTGCTGCTGTGTAGGTGGGTCCTGCGCCGCCCCACCCCACCCCGCCCCGCCCCGCCCACCCCGCCCCAAGCCGGGCAGGCGGACCGCTCTAGCACTGCTCCAGGCGGGGCCCTTACAAGCCTTTAATTAGGGGTAGCGTTCGCTGGAGGGCCTCCCCAGCGGGGCCCTCAGCGCGCGAGTGCCTATTGGAGAAAGGAGGGAGAGAGAGAGAGAGAGAGAGAGAGAGAGAGGGGGGGAGTTGAATGACTGCTCGGGGCTGGGTTTCTTATTCGCGCTGCCTGCTTGTCGTCATTCATAGACGACCCCTTCTCTCGGCCCGGCCCGGCTCGGCCCAGCAGTCGGGTATTGACGGAACGATTTAGAGTGCTTTGGCAAGCGCTCCTCGGGGTCGTCCCGTTTCCCGTTTCAGCTCCCAGCGGAGAAGAGGCGGGAAAGGGGGGCGCTCTGTGAAAAATATACTGTCACAGATTTACAATTTACTTTGTAAATTAGTACTCTGTTACACCTCGGGTACTATCAGTATGTAAAAGTGAAGAGGTCTTGTCGTGTGTTTAATTGTATCGTGCGGCATCATGTAACATGTGAGCCGCTTACTCGCCCCTCGGCCGGGGCGTGCTGAGGGCCGCTGAGGGCCGCTGAGGGCCGCTGAGGGCTGCTGAGGCCAAGGCTAACCTGAGGCAGGCCTGCCCTCGTGTGGAGCGGCCGGGTCGGGCAGGGCCGTGCTGCCGGGCTGAGCTCTTTGCTGTGATGAGGTTTTAATGAGGTCGCTTCGCTTTTCTCTTACAGCAGCGGCTGCAGCGGCGGCACCATGGCGACCGAGGACGTCCTGGAGGTGCTGCGGGGACGGACGCGGACCGGCGACGCTCTGCCCGCGGCCAAGCAGGTCAAGGTCTTCATCTCCTGTGACAGGGCGGGTGAGTACACACGTGTGTCAACAGCTTACGCTGATGAAACTGTTAAGGGTCGGGGCTCTTCTCAGTCCAAGAAGCTTATTTTAAAATTTTCATTCAGTGCGGCGTCGCACCGAGAACACGTAACAGTATGCGGGTTTGCCTATCGCCACGTGTTCTCTGGAACGCCCGGGAATACTTAGGGCCGCCACCCCTAACGCTGCTTATCTCGACGCAGATTAAGGGCGCCTCGCCTCGCCTGCTGACGACACGTTGGGGTCAGCAGGACGGACTGGCCGGGCCGGGCCGGACGCTGCAGCGGCAGCTTATGCTGATTAGGCGAGCGCTCCGCTGCGCCCCGCTCTCATTGGGGATGCTAAAGCACGCCCAGCCGCCCGCAGAGCAGCACGACGTCACTAGAGACATGTCTGCGATAGGCGCAGCCTACATGCGCGTATTTTTTCCCTACTCCGCCTCAGGGGCAAGCGTAGGCTGGCCTCCCCCGCCCCGCCCCGCCACGTACACAACATGTAGCAATCTCATGCGCAGTTAAAGGCGCGGATGGCTGGCGGGGCGGGGCGGGGCGGGCTCCGCAGTCCTGTTCCATTTGCGGGTCGCGCGCGTTCGCTTTGCGCCGGCAGGGCCGGGACGGGCCGGCAAGACTATTCCACTTTACCATGGCAACTGGCATGCCAGAGGCAAAAGTTGGCAGTAATACATTTGAGCGGAGCACGCCCAAGTTAAGCAGTGGTAGATGGCCAAAGCCATTATCTGCAGCTCTATCGTCGCGCTCGCTCCCGGGGCGGGGCGGGGCGGGGCGGGGCGGGGCCCGTACCCTGGCGCCACACCTCGCAGCAGAGGCAGCAACGGACCAGCAGGCAGAGCAGCCAAAGATCCGGATCAGTGAGCCAAAGGCAGAGAGTGAGCCCCGCCCTGCCCCGCCCCGCCCCGCCCTGCCCCGCCCCGGCCCGCGTCCAGGACTGGCACATCGCCAGTAGATATAATCAATGATTGAAGCGCCCCCCTGCCTGGCCCGGTCCCGCTCGGCTCCGGGGGCGCGAGGCCTCCCGCTTCCCCCTCCCCCATCCCTCTCCGCCTCCCCAAACTCCCGATGCCCACGGTTTCCGCGTAAATTTTTAACGCCCGCCCCTGGATGTGTTTGTTGAAAAATTTGTCCTCGGCCCGTCCGTACAGTACCCGGTCCGTGATTGCTCTCGTGTTCGGTTCGGACGTCGCTCCCCTTCCTTCCCCTCTGTCCCCTCCCCTGCCCTTATTCCCCGTTAGGAATCGCTCGCGGGAAACACTCGGATCGCTTGCACAATACAACGGCGGGGCATTAAAGTTACATGTACACGCCCGACCCTTTCCATCGCAGCGCTTTGGTTCCCGATTCCGAGGACCATACACGCGATTGCACTGAGTCCCCCCGCCCCGCCCCGCGCCCCGCGCTCTTTGCTATTCCATCGGCCCCGCCCGCCCCGCCCCGCCCCGCCCCGCCCCGCCCCGCCCCGCCTTGTGTCTGCGGGAGTGAGAATGGGGTCGCCAACAGCCTGGCAGCAGGGCGCGCCGCGCTGCATGGCGCTGGGCTGGCCTCGCGACCCGTCACCCGTCACGTCACCCGCCACGTCACCCGTCACGTCATGCTGAGGCCGACGCGACGGGTCGCGGACATAATGCCGTCAGAGCAGACAGGAGATGCGCCTCGATTGAGTCCGTAACGCCCCTCGTTTGTTTCTTTTTTCCGCGTCCCGCCTCGCCCTCGCCCCACCCCGCCCCGCCTCAGTAACGACTCTATTGCCCGTGGCGCGACGCGTGCCCCGCCCCGCCCCGCCCCGCCCGGCTGATGGATCACGTTGGTCAAACTGTCACCGGGTAACAGCGGCGTAATTCCCGGGCCGGGCCGCCAGTGGTGGCACACACGCACGCGGCCACCGGCGCGGGGGACAAGCCCAGCCAGCCGGGGCCACGCGCGCCCATTCGGTGACAGCTTTGGGGACGAACGCGCACGGAAAGCGACCCAGTTTGTAAATTTAGTCCCGCCCCGCCCCGCCCTGCCCCTCCCGCCACGCCAGCCCCTCTTTTTCTCACCCCGCTTCAAATCTCCCTCCCTCCCTCCCTCCCTCCCTCCCTCCCTCTCTCCCTCCCTCCCTCCCTCCCTCCTGCCCCGCTCCGCCAGCGGGATGTGGGCCGGCCCCGGCCGGGCCCTGGCGCCCCCGACCGACCCGAGTACACAACGGCCTAGCCCCAGCCCCAGCCCCAGCCCCAGCCCGTCTCTTGTCTCGTGTGATGCGATTTCACGGCTGGACGTTTATATCACAGGACCGGGCTGGGCTTTCGCCCCGTCTCGCCACGCCACGCCACGCCACACTGCGCCCCACGCCTATCGTGTTGTCCACCTTTCACCCGACCGCCCCGGTGGCGGTGCAGGCAGGCAGGGGCGGGACGCTTTTGTTGGGAGAAACTACGCCATACGCCATGTTTGCTTGGTCTCGTGCCCGCGCTGCTCTGCCTCGTCCAGCTCTTTCTCCCCCCCTCCCCCATTTTCTCCCCACTTCCCCTAATAAGCAGACTGTTCGCTACAAATACTTCATTCATGTGGCCTTCATAATGTAACGAGTTGGAAAATGTTGCACGGTCGGTCTGCGGTAATGGCGTTTCGTTTTCTTCGTTTCCCTTCTCTATCTCTTCCTCCGCTTCCGCTCGTCGCGTCGGCGAATTTCTCTTCTCTACTCGCCTTGTATACTCATTCTCGCTTTTGCAAACGCTTTCGCAGCCTCTCCCCCCCCCCCCCTTCCCAGCCCAGGAGGGTGATTCCATTCTGCACAGTGGTTTCGTCTCTCTGTCCTTGCCGCCCTCGTGAGGCACGGCCATAAGGAGCAAGAGAGAGGACACTACTAAACGCTGTTCCGAATCACCCTGCAGGGGGTACCAGGACGCGGGAGTGTTTGATATGGGTCCGGCGGGAGGCCGGCCCAGCCCGGGCCTGGAGACGTCCACGCGGTGCCTCTGGGTCGGGGTGCCTCTCTCACATGTTCGTCACCCAGACCACTCCGCCTCCAACCCTTCTCCATCACCCTCCCGCACCTACCCCTACCCTGCTCCTACCCCTCACCCTGCTGTGCAGCTGTCCGCACTCGTCGCTCTGTCTCTCCCGCACTCAGGGAGTGTGCCGCGGGGCGCGAGAGAGACGGAGACAGTGCGGGCGGCCCCTCTTCTTCCTGCAGCGCAGCGCTGCTCCACTCGATGTACTGAGTGGTCTGTTCAGGACACGCCCCCCCCCCCACCCGCCCCTGCCCCTGCTCCCGGGACCACCCCACCCCACCAGGCTGACCACCAGGACCCTACCCGACCCATACGGCACATCAAACAATAAGACTGGCGAATCACGTCCCCAGTGGCAGGCAGCAGGGTGATTCCGCACTGTTAGCTGTCCTCTCTCTCTCGCTCCTCTGGCAGTGCCCTATGAGTGTGACAAGGACAGAGAGACGAAACCACTGTGCGGAATCCCCGTACAGGCAGGCCGCCGTCGGGGGCCCGCCCGGCCCGGCTTCGGCCCGGGCGACAGGGAGGCTTAGAGGCGGTGCGGCGCGCAGGTGGGGGTGGGGGTGGGAAAGCGCTTCTGTGAAGCCGGTTCCCGCCCCACCCCGTCTTGTGAGGGGATGGATATGGTTTTAATCAACCTGCTGGCCCGGCGCGGCCCGGCGCGGCCCGGCCCCGGGGGGAGGTCAATGAGGCCAGAAGGGCCTATGGGAGGGAAGGGGAGGGCCGGGAGGCTCTCTGCGCCCCACACCGTGCTCACGCCCCGCACAGGCGAGGCGAGGCGCCTCAGACAACGGGGGCCACTTGCCTCTCCTTGCACTCTCTCACCTCCTCTCCCCCTTTCTCCCTCCCTCTCCCTCCCTCTCTCTAACACACACGCACGCGCGTTTCTCATCCCACGTTTGCTCACAGCCCGCCCGGCACCGTACCTCTTCATCTCGCTCTCGTGCGCCTGGTCCTGAGTCCCTGCCGTATGGCTTCTTGAGAAGCTAGTTTGTCTTTATACGTCTTCCTGTCTGCCTGCCGCCCCCCTGCCCCTGTCCCCCGTGCACGGCCGCAGCCTCACCAAAGTGGGCGGGGCGGGAGACGGCGCGTGTGGTGGGCGCGTCTGTGCGTGGCCTTAAGCCCAGCAGTATCTTAAATAATTTTTTCCCACCAAAATAAAATTAAAAAAGTTAAGAAAAGATATCTGTTGTCAGACGACTTCTTTGCCAAGGCGTTAAAGCGACCTTTCTAGAGGCGTCCACTCACAGTCGTGCCTTTTTGCTTTCCCAGCGGGGCGAGGCAGTGTGCTGGGCTGGGCCTGGCCTGCATGGTACCGTGCCCATGCCGTCGGAGGCTGAGGGTGCGCTGAGCGGGATGGATAGGCCCCCCGGGTGGTGGGGGGTGGAGTTGAGGAGGTGGGGGGGGAAGGGGGGGCAGTAAGTTAGGTCTGACAGGGAAGGTGTTCAGCCAAGTGTCCTGTTCTGTCGGAATAACGGAAGATGGAGGTCGGGCTGGCGGGGCGGGGTAGGGGAGAGAGAGTGTAGCCTCGCCATTAGAGGGGTTCAGCCGCAAAGCTTTGAGCGATAAACCAAAGGCTGGTGGGAGGGGGGAATGGAGAGCTCCCTGGAGCTGAAGGGACGCGAGGCGGAGGCGAGGCTAGCCGCCATTCAGTCGGACTTACCACTGTTTTGGCATGTTTGATTGGATTTTATTCCGAACTAATTTAACTCGAGATTCAGCGGGGGGGGGGGGAGAGAGAGAGAGGGGCTCCTCTCCTGACGCCGAGCCTCTGTTCGGTGACGAAAGTAAAAAGTGAAGCCCTACGCCGTGCCGCGCCGCGCCGTCCGCGGGGGCTTTGTCCTATCGACTTGTGAAGGTGGCGGGCCGGGGCGGGGCGGCGGTGAAGTCAAGGGCCGGGCCGGGGCCGGGCGACCCTCCTCTTACCCAACTCTCCTCCGCTCCCTCCAAATTAATGATCCGATAGTGAAACTCTGTCCGGTCCGGTGGGCCCCGTGCCCAGGCCTGGCCCTGGTCCTCGTCCCCGTGCCTCACCGACTTTTCGCTTTCTTTTTTGTCGCAGAGTTTGTGGAGGAGCGGCGCATGCTGCTGGAACAGGTGGGGCCGGACCTCCAGACGCAGTACGATAACTCTGGCTTCGAGGTAAGTCGCCGCAACAAAACTGGCAGGGTATCTGCCCGCCCGACAAGTGTTTGATTTTTTTTTTTATATATCTCTTTTGTATGGTAGTCACTCTGTCCGCTCTCACGAGAATGTATCCCATCCGTGTCCTGTCCAGATCGAGCTGGTGGACATGCACTATGGCGCGGCCGAGACGTGCGACCCGCTGCTGGACCCACACCTGTTCGACGACCACCTCGAGGACATCCGGGACAGCTTCCGCGTCAACCAGCTGTGCTTCCTGCTGGTGCTGGTGGGCGACGAGGCCCGGGCCGCGCCGCCGCCTCTGGAGCTGGACGCGGCCCTGCACCGCGAGCTGCTGGCCGGCGCGGACCCCGAGGCGCGCGCGCTGCTGCAGCGCTGGCTGGTGCCGGGCAGGGACGGCGGCGCGCGCCTGCGGGAGCCCGACCAGCAGCGCGACCAGCAGCGCGACCAGCAGCAGCAGTTCCAGCGCGTGCTGCAGGCGCTGAGGGACGGCGCGCGCCGCATCGGCCCCGCCAGCCCCGCCGCGCACCAGGCCGCCGCGCTGCTGCAGTCCGGCCTCCACCGCCAGCTCATGTTCGCCCTCAGTGAGTACCGGGGGGACTTTAACGCACAAATCAAATAAACGACCCAGACCTGCGGTCGCGACACTGCCCTCCTGCCGGGCCCTGTCCCCGCCCCTGCAGTGCCACAAACACTGTCAAAACTGACCACCTTCCCTCCTTGCGGGCTACACATGCTCGATCTCTTGCACCTTTTCGCATTTGTGTTTATCCTGTGTGACATAGGTTGCCGCGTCCCCACCCCCAAATCCTATGGCAAATTGATGCGCGGTCTCTCGTAGAGCGGGTCTGCTTGCTGAACTAACCCACCCCACCCCAGCCCACAAGGCACCACGCCCCTTGCTCTGCTGGTAAGATAGATGCCCGTACGGTTGCCTCCCACCCCGCCCCACCCCGCCCATGCTCGTCCCTATCAGCGGAAATGTGTCTCCGCCCCGCCCCGCCCCGCCCCGCGTTACACGGCGGGGTACAGGGACACCGCTCCCTGCAGTAGAAATGGATGATGTCGTTCCGGCTCGTTGTTTAGCCTCACGGCCGCGGGCGAGGGACACACACAAAAAGAAAGAATCGAGCATCCTTCTGGCATTCGGCGGCGCACTGCTGATGCTATTTTGGTGTCTTTGTGTGCGCGCGCGCAGGCCTGGGCCCCGACGCCAGGAAGGGCATCATGAGCATCACGAGGCAGAGCCGGCCGGGGCCGTCCGTGGAGCCGCTGAGCAGCGCGCTGGCCGAGCACCTGCCGCCCGAGAACAGGGGCAGCGTCAAGTGAGTCCTCGCGCCGTGCGTGTAGGCAGCCCGCCTCGCGCGAGCGCCGTGCGGAGCGGTGTACACTGACAGGGGCTGGACCCTGGTCGCTCTGCCGGGCAACACCCTGACGACGCCCTCTGTGACAGGCCGCCCGCGTCGGGGAACTACGACGAGGAGGCGTACTCGGACAGCTTCCAGCTGCAGGCCAGGCTCGTGGTGGGCGGCGGCGTGCGCAGGGCCATCAGCGCGCGCGTCGAGCCCAGCGTCAAGAACAAGTCCGTCATGGTAAGCCTGACAGCACAGCACAACGCGGGTGAAGGAGGAATGATGAGCCGAAACCCCTATAGTCAATACAGTTTCTCGAATTATGGCGCAACTCTTTTGCCGTTCTGTTGGGCCGGGTCCTTTTGCGAAGGCGGGGGGCAGTCTCGAGGAAGCAGACCAGGATCCCCACCCACGCACGCACCGGATGCGGCCCCCAATATATTCGTCCTGTGTGCTCCGCGGGAGGGGCGCGGGGAGAGGCGGGGCGGGGGGCGGGGGAAGTAGGGGCAACGATATGAGTTGCTGGAGGTTATAAAGGTGGGCCGGGCTGGCTCAAGGGGTTGAGGGAGGAGGGGCGAGGGTGGGCACGCTGCGCCGGGGTCGGCTTGCCTCAGATGCTGGCAGCCCGGTGCGGCAGAGAGGAGACGGGGTAGGTCTCCCCTCGGTCTCCCAGCTAGGGAGGAATGTGCGTTTGATATGTTGTGCGTGTGTGTATGCGTTCTGTATGTATGGAAGGACACGTGGATAGGGGGGAGAGATGGAAAGTCGTAGGGAACCTCCCCGTCCCCGCCCGAGAGGGGAAGGTAACGAACGCAAGTCTTCTGCTCAGTAAATTGTGACCGAAACGTAACACAAGATGGTAGGGCGGGCGGGTTTCATGAGTGAAATATTGGCGTACTTAACTGTCTGTCGTACTGTTCCGGGCCGCAGGACATCTACCAGGAGGCGCTGTGCCACCTCGCGCTGTGCCAGCGGCTGGGCTCGGGCCAGGGCCCGGGTGGGCTGGCGCCGGGGCTCGGGCCGGGGCTCGGGCCGGGGCTCGGGCCCGGGCTGGACGGCGTGCTGGGCGAGGTGCGGGCTCGCCTGCAGGCGCAGCACGCGTCCCCCGACAGGCACCCGCCGCTGCTGCTCGTCGGCCAGCCCGGCGCGGGCAAGAGCGCGCTGCTCGCCGCCATCTACCGCAACGCCGAGGACTGGATGGGCGGGCCCGTCAACAGGATCGTGCGCATCTGTGGTGAGTGTGGGCGGGCTTTAATTAGTTTAATCATTCCCTTGTGATGAATAAAAGTAAAGGGCGCCCCGTGGCATGGCAAAGGTTACATGGCGCGAAGGGGAGGGGAGCCGGGAGGGAGAAGAGAGGGCGCGGAAGGGTGTGTAAGGGTAGGGATGCCGATCAGGTTACGAGGGCCGTTGGTGGAGCCACAAAAGTTAACAAGCAAACAATTTGCGGCTTTCTGCCGTGTGCCTGATCCCAACAACGTATAATTATCGCTCTGGTATACCGCGCCGTAGCCAGGAGGGGAAAAAGTTGATCTGAAACGCTCCGTTTGATTATCGTAATTCTATAGCCCGCGTGTTAAAGTGCTGATTGCCTTTGGGCTCGCAGGCTGTCCGGCACGGAACAGGACGCTCCCCCTCCCACCCCCTGGCGCTGATCCGCTGTCATATTCTCTCCTTAACCAAAGGCACCGGTTCAAAGAATCTCCTTGGCATCGATATCTTTTGATCTGAGCTGGGGTGTACGTTGCCCTCTCCGCCGCTCTCGGGCGTAGGCACCACGCCAAGCACATTGCGGACCCGGGTGGAATGTTTCATTCCCGCTGGCTCGTGGACAGTAGTCATTATTTCGTTTGCGTCTGCTCTGCTGCCTCTCCCGGGCGAGACAGACGGCCCGGGGCGGGGGATATCCCCCCACAATGTGTACTGTACTACAAAATTTCCTCTGGCCGGCATGTTTCGCCAGGGACAGTGATTGCTGGTCCGACAGACGGACACTTATTACGTCTGGTTTAACCCCCACCCCCTTTCTGTCCCGCGCGCCCACGCGTCCGAGAGCAGCGGCAGACCAGCGGCCGGGGCCGGGCCCGCGGGGAAAAGTTTTGAGCAGCGCTTGCGGTGCGGAGCGGAGAGGGTGGAGAGCAGCTTGGCGTGCCTGCCTGCTTGTCCACGAAGCGCTTTTCGTTGCTTTGCCACCCCACCACATGCACACCGCACTTCGGCGTGTGATGCTTCCCTGGGGAGTATCTGGAGAGGCCCGCTCGCCCAACTTTCTACAGCTTTGGTCAGACGTCCGCCTGCGCGCCTACCGACCGCGGTATTTTGGCGTGTTCGCGTGCGGCCTTAATACACGCCCCCGCGTGCGTCCTTAATACACGCCCCCCTCCCCCTCCTCTCGCTACACCACCCTGGAGTCACTAACTGAAGTGATGGAGTGGCTCGCGTCGCGTCTTATGTGCATGCCATACGATATCTCTGTGCGTCCTGATATCGAAACTTTCAAAGGATTGCGCAGGCCCGGCCCGGCCCGGCCGGCCGGCCACCAGTACCGCACATGATGCATAGAGATGAACGACGTGCATGATTTATATGGCGCAAGTTATGTGATGTGGCGGCGGTGTGCAGCGGGGCGGGGCGGGGCGGGGCGGGGCGGGGCGGGGCGGGGCGGAGCGGGGTGAGGTTGGCCTCTCACGTGTGCGCAGCTCGACCCGGCCCGGCCAGGCCAGCACGGGAATAATTGATGAGGGTTGGCTGGCCTGGCCTGGCTTTGCGTGGCCGTGGCGCCGGGCCTGTTCCGGTTCACCCCCGCCGCGCCCCGCCCCGCCCCGCCCCGCCCGAGGTAGCCACTGGGTTTGAAACTTTCCCCCCGCCCCGCCGGGCGGTGCGCAGGTGCGACGCCACGCGCCTCGTACGCCCTGGAGCTGGTCCGGCTGCTGTGCCAGCACTTCGCCGTGCTCACCAAGCAGTCCATCATCACTAAGGACGCCTCCCTGGAGCAGCCCTACGTGCAGGCCTGGTTCGAGCGGCTCATGAAGCGCGTCGAGGAGAGCGGCGAGACCATGCTGGTGCTGCTGGATGACCTGCCGCGCGTCAACCCGCTGGACCAAGAGCAGGCAAGTGTTGGGCGTGGACTTTGGAGACCCACGTGTGCGAATGTCATAGACTTGAAGGTCATTGAATTTAAATGATGGGCCTAAAAGTGGTGCTCTTTGCCCTTGGCGCAGGGCCCGCCGGCGCTGTCGTGGCTGCCGATGCAGCTGCCGCGCAACATCCACCTGGTGGCGACGAGCGTGGCGGGGCCGGACGCGCTGCGGCTGACGCCGGCGCAGCGCGAGCGCCTGCGCTCCTCCGAGTGCCTGGTGACGCTGCCGCCGCCCGCCGAGCCGGGCCTGGAGCGCCAGGCGCAGCAGGAGCTGGTGCGCCTCGAGGCGCGCTGGGGCCGCGTGGCCGTGGCCCGCCTGGCCGGCTACCTGGCCTGCACCGAGTACGGCCTCAGCGAGACGGAGCTGCTGGAGCTGCTCATGCCCACGGCGCAGTCCTCGCCCGCGCCGCTGCTGCTCGAGCAGGGCCACTTCAACTTCTCCACCTTCTGCCGGGTGCGGCGCAGCATGGGTAAGTGTGCGCCCCATCATCCCGGAAACCAAACATTTTGGCTTTCAAATTAGGCCAAATAATTTCCAGATTTATAGCTTCTGTGCCTGCAAAGCAGTATTTTATACAAGCCATTCCTGGCCGTTTGCTCCCCAGGCCACTTGCTGCTGTCCAAGGTTATGTCGGGCAAGGTGCTGCTGACCTGGCGCCACCAGTCGATGCGCCAGTGGTGTAAGCAGCGGTACTTGGGCGACCGCGACTCGCTGCAGGCCGCGCACGCCGCCATCGCCAGCCTCTTCTTCAGCGAGTTCATCGCCGAGGGCGACATCGCGGACCTGGCGGGCGGCGACGGAGACGCCATGGCCGCCGCGGATAGCAGGCGCACCAGCACGCCGCAGGCCACGCAGGACGATCCGCTCGACCGGGAGATCATCAAGGAGGAAGAGGAGGAGGAGGACGACACCGACCTCATCCGCGAGGAGGAGGAGGACGAGGAGGCGGTGGAGGCCGCGGAGCGGGCGGGCGAGCAGCGCGCCGAGGCGCGGAGACTGCAGCAGCTCTTGCAACAGCAGCAGCAGCAGCAGGCCAATGACGACGACAGCGACAGCGACAAGGACAGCCAAGGTGAGCGGCGTGGGGGTAGGCGCGGGGGCGGGCGCAGCGCTCGCGATACTCAGTAGCTGACCAGACGGGTACTTGTCCTGCCCGCAGACACCCCCTGCGACGTGTCGTACAGCCTGCGGCACGTCGAGGAGGCGTGGCTCCACCTGCTCGGCGCGGGCGACCACACGCACCTGCTGCGCCACACCGTGTGCAGCTTCGACTTCCTGCTGGCCGCGGTGCAGACCGTGTCCGTCGGCTACCTGCGCTGCGTGCTGGAGCACGCCCGCTGCTACCTGCTGGACCGCGCCCTCGAGCTCGTGTACTACACGCTGCGCAAGGCGGGCGACGTGCTGGTGCGAGACCCGTTGCAGCTGGCCGCGCAGCTCGTGTGCTGGCTGCGGCCCGCCGGGCCCTCGCACCAGGAGCACAAGATGGACCGCGAGAGGGACAGGGACACGTGCGCGCAGACGCAGCCGCTGCCCGACCTCGTGTCGCGCCTGCTGTCCGCCTCCATGGCGTGGTGCGACGGCTACAACGGGCCGCTGCTCGTGCCGCTCACCGGCTGGCTGCAGGCGCCGCTCCCCCTGCAGATCAGAAGTAAGAAGGCTAGCTTTTAAAAAGTTTATGAAAGGAATCTCCCGGAAAAGTTTAGGCAAAAGTGTCTTTTTTTTATTGACTCGTGCACTCCCCTCTCCCGCAGGCATGGTGTGCAGCCACAGCGTGCGCCTCGTGGAGCCCACGCCGTGCGGCCAGCACGTGATCGTCGTGCCGGCCGGCGCGTCCATCGACCCCCAGATGTGGCACATCATGAGCAACGCGCTCGTCACCACCTTCAAGGGCCACGGCGCGCCCGTCACCTGCATGCACACCACGCCCACGCAGCTCATCACGGGCTCTAGCGATCTCCACGTCATCGTCTGGAGCCTCAAGACCTACGAGATCGTCACCAAGATCCAGTGAGTATCGGCGACACAGTAGGAAGCATACAGCTAACCCCGAAAACTGAGCTCTTCCTCTCGTTCTGGACTGAACGTCGGAGAACTTTATTCAACGGATAATTCTTTCTTCTCTCACCAGCGAGCACATCGCGCCCGTCATGTGCATCACGCCCGCCCTGGGCGGCTCGGTCGTGGTGAGCGGCGGCGAGGACTCGAGCATCGTGGTGGCCAACATGCAGACGGGCAGGCGGGTCATGAAGATCGACCACCACCGGGGCCCGGTCACGGCGCTCAAAATCAACTCGTACGGCGACGTGCTGGTGTCGGGTGAGTCCAGATGGTTGCTGGCCGGCCGCCAGCCCTAGCACGCCCCGCCCCTGCCCCGCTGCCACGCCCTCGGCTCACACGCCACCCTCTTTGGCCGCAGGCTCGACGGACCAGACGGTGTGCCTGTGGGCCTTGGACACGTGCCAGATGCTCAACGTGATCCAGGTGGCGACGGGTGTGTCACTCATCGGGCTCTCGCCGGACTCTGTGTTCCTCCTCGTCGTCCTGGACAACAACGAGCTGGTGCTGCACTCGACGGCCACCGGCACGGAGATCCACGCCCTGCGCGGACACCGCGCCAAGGTGAGCGGTGGGGCTGGCGGCCCTCCGCACTCTGTCTCTCTCGTACCCAACGGAACACTCCTTGAGTGCGAGGGAAACAGAGCGACAAGTGCGGGGAAGCGGAATCGGACTGCTGACGCTATGTCGCCGGAGACCCTCTAACTCTGCCGCTCTGCTGTACACCGCAGGCGCGATCGCTGTGCTTGGCCTCGGACAACCGGCGCGCCGTCCTGGGCGGGGAGGACGGCAAGGTGTACGTGTTCGACCTGCACTCTGGTCGCCTGGAGCGGACGCTGGACACGCACTCCTCGGCCGTCACGGGGGTGTGCTGCACGGAGAGGGACGACTTCCTGCTCACGGCCGGTACGTCCCGCCCTGGGCAGAGCTGTCAAGGTTACTTTAACGGTTAGCGGTTTTAACGTCTCACACTACGACCTCCGCCAGGCGGCAACGTGGTGACGCTGTGGAGCTTCCGTCGCGACGAGGCGTCGGCCGCGGCGGGCGTGGCGGGCATGCCCGGCGTCGCCGAGGTGGCCGTCTCGCTGGGCCCGGTGGCCGCGCGCCACGCCAGGAAGATGTCGCGCAACAGCCAGGTGCACACGGCGCCCATCACCTGCCTCGAGATCAGCAGGGACGGCACGACAGCCGTCACCGGCTCCGTCGACAGCCTCGTCAACATCTGGCTGCTCAACCCGCCCGAGCTGCACGCCACGCTCGAGGGCCACATCGCGTCCGTCACGTCCGTGTCGTTCGCCCCCAACGGGCTGTTCTGCATCTCCGGCTCGGAGGACAAGACGGTCCGCGTCTGGGGCCTGACCCTCGGCCAGTGCGTCGCCACCTTCAAGGTAAAGGTCCACCCGGCCCGCTGAGCCCCGATTCAGAGGACGCTACTTACACGCCGGCTGGCATTCGCAAAGTGAAGGAGATCCTGTTGGAAAGGCTGATTCAATAATTCGAATCGTGTTTCCAAACTGTCTCCCGACCCCGGCCTGAGTAAGGACCTTGTCCTCCTGTGGGCCACAGGGACACCAGAGCGCGGTGACGTCCGTTTGCGTGCTGGCTGACTCGCGGAGAGTCGTGTCCGGCGACCGGGCGGGGCTGCTGGCCGTGTGGGTGGCGGACGACGCGTCTCTGCTGCAGACGTGCTCCGGCCCCGGCTCCAGCATCGCCGTCAGCCACGACATGAAGTTTGCCGTGTCCGGCGTGGATGACACTAGGTTGGTATTTTGGTGAGCCGCGCATGTCTTGTGGTGCCTCGAGAGGGGCCGTCAATTCAAGTTTCATAGAGTTTCGCGGGGACCTTGACTTTCGTGAGCTTCTTAGATCCAGGGTTGAACCTCCACAACGCTCTCTCCTTTCCCCTGCAGCTTGCGCATATGGTCGCTGACGCGCGAGGACGAGCGCTTCACGGTGAGCCACTCGCAGGAGGTGACGTGCCTGGCGCTGAGCGCCGACTCGGTGCACCTCATCACCGGCTCCAGGGACACCTCGCTCAAGGTGTGGCAGCTGGCGGGCGGCAAGCTGGCCCAGGTGCTGGTGGGGCACACGGACGACGTGACGTGCGTCGCCGTGGCCGTCACCAACAAGTCGCTCGTCGTGTCGGGCTCCAAGGACGCGAACCTCATCTGCTGGGACATAAACACGGGCAACGACGTGCACACGCTGAGCGGCCACCTCGGCTGCGTCACGTGCGTGCGCGTGTCCGGGGACGGCACTCTCGCCGTGTCAGGTCCGTCCCGTCCGCTGTGCCCAGAGGCTCCTCCGCCACCACCGGTCGCAGTGTGGCTGACCGCCCGACCCTTTTGGTCCAACAGGTTCCGAGGACCGGACCATAATGGTGTGGGACATCGGGAAGGGAGCACCCCTCACGGCCCTGGTGCTGCACCAGCCCATCCTGGGACTGGCCATGGCCTCGGACGCCTCCCGGATCGGCGTGCAGCTGCTGGACTCCCGGTCTCTCCTCATCGTGTTCCTGCACAACACGCCCGCCTCTTACGTCACCCTGCCTGCGTACGTCGCGCCCAAGGAGGTGGAAGGTACGAAAGGCGAAAGGCTCGCTCGCTGCGGAGCGGAGCAGCTCCGCGGGGCGTGCTTAACGGAACTGAGCGGAGCGGAACGCCTGCGGGGTTGCGGATAGGCAGGCCCGCCTCTCCTTGCTGTCCGGCGGGACAGCCCACTCCGCCCCTTCCGCCCAGCGCTGAGCGGCGGGGGGATTTGCGACAACCTTTGCAACCCCTACCTTTGCACAACCTTTATCTACACTTGAGTTTCTTAGACTGAACAAATCCTTTCTGCCTTCAGATCTGCGACCTCCTCCACCAAAGAGAGCTGGAAGGCGACTGCTGAAAAAAGAGGTCTCCTTGGACACATATACGTGGCAAAAGAAGTATGGCCAGCTCACGTCCTCTATCATGATGGCCGCTGTGGATGAGAGACTAAAAAGACGCTTCTCGGTCTCTGCTTCCATGGAGGAGATCTCCAAGTGCAAGGCGGCAGCGGTAAGAGACTCTTAGGAATACCTGTGTCTTAAAACTTTTCCATTTTGAAGACTGACTTGGCTTTTTGTATGACAGCCGGCACCTGGAATGGGAGGTCCAGAGCAAGCTGCACTTGCTCAGTCCCAACACTTTGATCAGTTAGAGGCTCTGTGGAACCAGCGCTCCCCACCTCAGCGACGGAAAAATCAGGTGAATGTTCAGAATTTGGTCTCTTGGATGTAATTCGTAAAGAAAAGTAATAATTCTAATTTATTCTTATAGCTCAAGAAACAAACATCTCTTTCAAGTTGTAGAGATATTTTGGATCAGGATACAGACATCACTTATGAGGAAGGTCTGTAAAAAATTCTTGTTTATAATGCAACAGCATTCACCTGTGGTACAGTACTAATTAGAATCAATGATTGTTTCTTACAGGTGACTGAGTATTATTTAAAACCTATTTTCACTTTCTTTAAGGCAAGACTGGTACTGAAGAACAGTCCTTCAAGATGGACAGGTAGATTTAAGGCTGTTCACTATTGTGTGTCCGACGTTCTTACAACTTCATAAAATGGTTGTGATCAAAAAAAAAAATTCTGAAGACTTCTATGGTGGTTTCTGTGTTTTACAATCATTTTATAAACAAATTTATATTGGGTATGGAGGCATTTGTGGTATCATTTTGTTTGTGGTTGAAATGTAGATTTAATCAAATCACATGCTTCAATTTCTCATTTTATTTTGGGGCTATTTGAAATAACTTGCAGTTACCTACCTTAGAGTCCAAACTACTAAGTAACAGAAAAATTTTTGATTGCCGCTTTTACTTGTATCTCACAATCTACAGCCTACCTAAAGGCAACATGAACATACAGATCTCCGGAATATTAAATTAGGAAAGATGTCATTCCGGTTTAGACTGCGCAAATTTGAGCTTTAATGGTACAAATCAATTCTGCACAATTCTTCAAAAGAATGTGTGCATCTATTCTTAAATTTTATCAAACCAAAACTTGAAGTGTTTATTTTCACAGTTGTTGTTTTCAGAAAGCACAGTGCACCATATTTGTAGAAAGTCACAAAAGTACACATGTCAGTATATTGAATATTATTATTGACTAGAACCATCTAATTGTTGCTCCCTTTCTAGGTTCTAGAACTTTTTTCTATGAAGTTTGTAAATCTGTCCCAATTATTTTATCTTCTTTCCCTATTGAAGACTGATCAGACCAAAGTATATCCTTCTCTTGATTTTTCAAGCTTAAATTATATTTTCTTTAACTGTTCTATCCTGTGCAGTACTCTTCTACCTTCATTTAATCTTGTATAAATCTGTTGATCTTATTATCTGGTCAAAAATATTTGGCAGTCATTCTTGTGATTGTAACTGTATTTCTAAATATTTTGTATCCCATCTGTTTCTGTCAAGCCCTCTCTATATTATGTGTTGTTCTCTATTGATTAATTAATTAATTATCTATTTATTTATTTGTAACTTGTTTAATACCAGTTAGAATATGCTGTTATTTTTAGGGGAAATGTGTGTTGAAAGATCTCTATTTCCCTGTTATAAATTCTGTTGGTTTTGGTGCATTTTTAACCAAACTGTCAGATTTCTTGTGATCTAACTTACTTACAGTACCTGTGTGATTGTCTCATGTCTGTTGAATTTCTTCAACTGGGTAGTGTTTTGAAAAGAGCACAATTTGTGTTTAAAGAGAAGTTCTTGATACCTTTGTTTCAATTTAAGTATAAATTTGTTACATACTGAGCTGTAGAATAAAACTGTACAAGAAAATAGGCGAGCAGGAGTGATGGTTGTAAACATAACATTCCCGTTAGGTCCCTATGGGTAGCTGTGTGAGTGTGTGTGTAGTTTAAAATTATCA
Organism: Frankliniella intonsa; assembly: GCA_033675135.1. Classification (NCBI taxonomy): domain Eukaryota; kingdom Metazoa; phylum Arthropoda; class Insecta; order Thysanoptera; family Thripidae; genus Frankliniella; species Frankliniella intonsa. The sequence goes on along the minus strand of CM066249.1, from coordinate 7,677,965 downwards.
TGATGGTTCATAGTCACATTTGCAGTGATCTCTGTATTTTTCTCGAGAAATTGGTAGTCCCAAATAAAGGTAAAATCTGAACCATCAACAAGAAAGGAACCAACTAAGAAGACAAACCGTAAGTTTCTCTAAATATTTAGAGATTTTTTCAATAAAAGTAATGCCACTAATGTCAGTGACATACCCGCCACTGTTTCATTTGTCATGTAATTAAAACATTCTAAGTGTGCCCCATGTTTACTTCTTGGCACATAGCACATGTTGAAGACTAGAGTGGTGAGATTTACACGCTTAACCATCCATTGGGACTCTACCTAAAACTTTTGCTTATGTTTGATTGATTGATTGGCAAGCTCCTGTGACTCCCTCTCACCTACCCTTCCAAACAAAAAATTCAATAGAAAAACTTAGTCATCACTTGTTCCTCAAGGTGATCTGTGATAGTGTCGGGTGTGTAGCAATAATACAGCGTGCAATTTAATCTTGCAAATTGTAATAATATTGTAATTGGTTTAATGTATAAATTACCCTGCTAGTGCAGAGTAAAAAAAAAGCAAATGTAAGGCTAGTAGCCTACTGCCCTTGCCTTCCTCTTTCCTAAAAGACTTTTCCTGGAGTGGTAAATGTTATTTATGTAGTTTACTTCCCTTTCAAGTGCGTACATTTCCTTTATTCTTGTGGTGAGTTTAATAGGAGTTTTGATCTATAGAATATTCAATAACATAATGTAATAAAAATTTGAAAACTTTTATTTTCTTTTTTAAAGTCTAGTATCACTTGATAAAATTGCTTATGGGATGTATTGTATGCACAAAAAGTGCATCACTTACTTTTCTGTGATTTCAAGGACAAATCCTTATCAGTTTGGAAGTTAATTCAGCAATAATAATCAGGAAACTACTCCTCTTCATCAGGGAGAAATAGTATCAAGCAAACTGTACGTGTTAAACCGTCTAGGGTTTTAGAGGAATGTGACAATCAATAAATGGTACTGCAATTAATCAGTCTTCTTATTAGAACTCCTCTAAGTTTATGCAACACAGTATACACTGTATTTAAGGGCCAAGAGGCTCTAGACCCCTAGACCTTAAAAAAAAAAAGGGAAAAAAAACTGCCGAGATTTGAACCCGCAAAACGCCTCGCCAGCCGAGATGATTTGGGACGGGGGGAAGGTGCGTTAACCATCTCGACTGGCGGGACGCACACCGCACGGTGATGCGAACTGGAATCCCTATCTACCGGCCATTTTCAGCGCCAAGAGGCAAGAACGGAGTCGGAGCGGAAGTCGCCTCTGCCGGCCCCGTCCATGTGGTAGATAGGGATTCCAGTTCGCATCGCCGTGAGGTGTGCGTCACGACAGCCTAGTGGTATCGCCCTTGCCCCCCGTCCCAATACCATCTAGGCTGTCGAGACGTTTTGCGGGTTCGATCCCGACCGATTCTTTTTTTTTTTCTTCTTTTTTTTTTTCGATGTAAACGCTGGCTCTTGGACAAATTAACCCACGGGGATCGGTCTAAGGGTAAATTAGAGTCCCCCTGCCCACCTCAGTCATTTGTTGGCCGACCCGGGAAACGGGAAACGCTCCCGCATCGTCTTCGAAGAACGCGACATAAACGCGATTTTACCCGGAGGTCAGCAGGAGCGAGGAGGTAGCCTCTCGAGCAAGTGTGCGTTCTCGGAGTCCGGGGCGGCCAACAGATGGCGCCACTATGCGTTGTTGTTGCGCGCTAGGCCTTGACACGGCAGAGCCTATAGGGCCTAGTCCAAGTTCACTTCGCGCGGTAGGCAATTTTTTCCCCCTACTAACTCTCGGTGCCTATCTTATGGGCACGAATTTTTAAATACAGACTCTAAATGATGAGGGATCCAAATATCATTGATAACAATACGTCGGCTCTTGATTCAGACATTGAAACGCCAAATAACCAAGTCCAACGTTTTCTTAGTGTGGAGGAAGGATGTTCCGTAGTTTCATAACCAACTCAAGTTCAATGTGTTTGCAGATGAAACTTGGCAAATGCTTGCCAATGTCATCGAGAAAAATTGGTGCGGACAAGTTACGCACCGGCAGCTGGGTGAGGAAAAAAGTTCCCACCGTGCGAAGTGAACTTGGACTAGGCCCTATAGGCTCTGCCGTGTCAAGGGCCTAGCGCGCAACAACAACGCATAGTGGCGACATCTGTTGGCCGCCCCGGACTCGGAGAACGCACACTTGCTCGAGAGGCTACCTCCTCGCTCCTGCTGACCTCCGGGTAAAATCGCGTTTTTTTTTTCGCGTTCTTCGAAGATGATGCGGGAGCGTTACCGCGGTCGGCCAGCAGATGGCGTTTCAGGCTGTCGAGACGTTTTGCTGGTTCGATCCCGACCGATTCTTTCTTAATTTTTTTTCGATGTACACGCTGGCTCTCGGGCAAATTAACCCTTGGGGATCGGTCTAGGGGTACATTAGAGTACCCCTGACCCCATCATAATAGAGGCGTAAAACAATAATTAAAAAAAAAAAAAGAAAATATGGCCGGGACTTGAACCAGCAAAACGCCTCGCCAGCCGAGATGATTTGGGACGGGGGGAAGGTGCGTTAACCATCTCGGCTGGCGGGACGCACACCTCACGGTGATGCGAACTGGAATCCCTATCTACCGGCCATTTTCAGCGCCAAGAGGCAAGAACGGAGTCGGAGCGGAGGTCGCCTCTGCCGGCCCCGTCCATGTGGTAGATAGGGATTCCAGTTCGCATTGCCGTGAGGTGTGCGTCACGACAGCCTAGTGGTATCGCCCTTGCCCCCCGTCCCAATACCATCTAGGCTGTCGAGACGTTTTGCGGGTTCGATCCCGACCAATGCTTTTCTTTTTTTTTTTTTTTTTTTTTTTCCCGATAGTAACGCCGGTTTTTGGATAAACCAACCCTTTGGGGTTGGTCTAGGGGTACATTAGAGCATATTTTTCAAAAATGCCGAGATGATTTGAGGTGATGAGATTGAGGAAATAACAAATGTTGAAGCAAAGCTGTTGCTGTTATTAGCAATGTATTTAATTTTCACACTTTGTCACACTTGTCTTGTTAAGTTTCCCTAAATCAGGACAAATATTTACAGCTTTAGAGTCTCAATTCACTACACCATGGGCTGAAATAAAAAAAAAATACAACAAACAAAGATTCAATTTTATAAAAATATAACAAAATAAATACCTTACAGGATGTTTAAGTAAACAATAGTCAGGTGTAATACTCCTACATTCATAGTCGCAGTCTCCCTACTCACAAAATACAACCAACCCTTTTCCAAAAATCAAAACAATAAAACAGAAGAGCACCACACATAAAAACAACATAAACTTGGGTATTCAAGAAAAACAAAATCATGATTCAAAATTAAAATCTTTTACATTTTATCACCGATGTTCTTTAAATAAACCAACAGATATTCCTGCAGGATGGATAGCTTCTTTACCAGGAAAAAGAATGAATATAAATCATAGGACAATTAAATAGGATATGTAGACTAGCCCTCCATCATTAGAACTCACACAGCATTTTACTTGCATAAATTAGAATACAATGAGGGGGAAAAAACTGCGAGAGGCCCTAGTATCCTACATAGGTAATTTAGAATTTGCAAAGTGCATCAACATAGATTGATGTAAAAGAAGTGTCTCATAAAATTTTAAATCAGCCTACACATTGATATTACTGTATGCATTTTGAAATTCTTCTATCCAAAACTAAGAATAAGATTAACAGCCAAAATTTTGAGGAAAAGGAAGAAGCATCAAAAGCTCACTTAAAACAATCTGAAACACATTAAACCTGACGCTGTAGCTGTTTGGTCCATAGACAACTAAAGCAGGTTACATACTGTTGCACATTGTGACAGTGACTAAATACTGAACACAAAAATCACAGATCAGACAATACATGTGATGAGTGGAATACTGACTAGTAGGAAGTGCACATCTCTTTGAATTAAGCATGAACAAGCCATTGTTTTAATCCACATACTTAAATTTAAAAAAAGAAAACAAAAAAAAAACACACAAAATCACATGTTGCACAGATTAACCCATGTACTGCACACATCTTGTGTTCTATGAAAGTATTGAGGCTTTTCCATGTAGCTCAAAGTAATTGTAAGTCTTATAACATTTCTATGTTTATCACTAAATTGACATCAAAACTAAGCATATAAATATAATTTGACCTACAATATGACAGGCAGGCAACAGGAGACTAACTGGAAGTGTAATACCATAAGCAGAAAAATCTTAACACACTATACATAATATAATCATCAAAGTGCCAAACAGGATGAATGTGACACATAAATGATTTGTGTCTTGTTTACAAGATGCTGCATCATTTAGTATTGCTAATAGAAGACAAATATGTAGGACAATTACCATGTGCAGACATGACATCAAATTTACTAATTAAAGGATATTGGCCATCTAAAAAGCCAAAAAAGACAGTATAGAAAAATAGTTGATGCAGCAAACATAAGCTTAGGGTTGACTAAGTTTAAAGGTACATTTGGTGTTTAATTTTCGCATTTGGTGTTTAAGCTTTTGTTTTTCTCAATTTTTTTAGTTTTATCGAATATAACAAAGCACACCAAAGATTACAGATTTGATATTCTTGACATGGAGTCTAAAGAAAAGCCTCGATTTAATTGTGCACACTAATTACCTTAAACAGTCATGAAGAAGGGCATAATTAATTAATTAATTTTGAGACAGTACAGTAGATCACAGTTTAAAATCTCATAATAACTTCTTGGAAAGAGATCCAACAAATCTGTAATTTCCATTGGCAAATTTCATGAAGGATACACGACTAAAAATGAATTTCATAAATCACAAATGTTGAGTTAAGTATCTAACAACCTAAGACAGAAAACACGTCCTACAGATTATGTTGCAAGCAAAATTTTCAGCAACATCCTTATTAAATGAAAATCAATAAGCCTTAAAATGAAAGATCCACCATATAATAAAAAGGTCTGATCATTCTGCACTTGGGACCTACTAAAGTCTCTTATGGTACAATTAAAGCTCAGTAGACCTCAGTCTTTGCAGGCACTAAAATAATACCAGACAATATGTGCCTCACATCCACTTTCCCTGCAATCCATTTTTTTGTTCTGTTAGCAGAAAACAAAAGGATAAAGTGTTTCACTAACGTAATAATTTGCATTGTGAAACAGATATCTGCCATAAATACAAGCCGCAATTTCAGCAATACAATCGTTTTCCTATTAAAGAGGGGAGGAAAAATGGAAAAGTTGAGGAGGTTTGGGGGGGCTTTGGCAGGCAAAGGGAGAGCTTCACAGAAAAATATCACCATTCCCTCGACTACAGGCATGGCCACAAGGGGATGAAATCAGCATTGATTCCAGACTCTAGACACAGCTAAATCTACCTATATATCAATTAATAAAATACTGACAATAAATATTAAATAAGAGACATAAGAGATACAAATTCAAAGAGCAAACAAAATTACTAGTATGAGTAAACAAGCAAAACAGTTTACTAAAACCTCTGCTTTGACATCGGCTTGATAGCCATTCTATGAAAAAGATCACAGACAGATATATGACTACTCCAGACACACAAATAATTAACTAAAATACAGATGTAAGGAAGTTGATGAGAAAGCAAAAAAAAATGTCCATAGTTAAATTGTAAATTTGTTATCTCTCATTGCAAAACAAATACATTCTTATTCGATATTGGTGGTCTATCTATAGGATAAGTACAGTTTCCATAGATAGCTTAATCATAAAAGCAGAAGTCATAAGACCATAAATTCCTCTTTTCATTATGACTTTTAAATATACAAAGAAAATAAGATTAAGTGTTATTTGTTTGCTTAAGTTTCCTAAAATCGTCCTCATTTCTACGCTTATGCTTAGGTCACAACAATACAACTATATTTGTGATATGAACAACAGTCATTCATCATTTACACCCAAACAAAAAGGCAAGGGGGTCACAGTGCAAATAAATGCAAGAGCTGTGTGCCATTTTTACACATGGAAAGTATGAACAATGTAAGTCACAGATGAAAAAACCAACTGACGGATAAAATTTGAATTCATACAATTCAATGACAACATTTACAAAACAAAGAGTAAATGAGTGCTAAAGTGGGTCAGTTTGAGACTATGCTCTTTGTAAATGGCTTTAGTTCTCTATGTAAAAAATAGTCATTGCTTTTGACAAGTAAGTATTGTCATCACAGAGGGACAACAATACTCAAATAATAGAAGAAATAACTGCTCCTTTCTTCTGATATGCATTACATGAAAAAAAATCGGGGTTAAATCTTACAACATATTCAGGAGAGATATACCATAGTAAAAAATAATGAAGCAAATCTTCAAAAAGTCATTATTATCCAAAGTTCCCTACCATTGATTTAAGGAAATTATTGCAGTCTGAGGGAATTTGCAACATTGATAGAGATTTCAGCACCATTATGATTCATTTGACGCAAAAACTCCTTTGAAAAACGTCAGTTTAACTGGTCCACAGATTTGAATTAAATTTTAAGGGGACACACTGCTTTAGAAACAACACTGAGTGCTAAATTATTTTAAATATTCATTACCAAGTGATAAGCAATTGTGCAAACAGAAAATTGGACATAAAGTAGATTTAGACAAGTGTTGGCACTCTGCAGCCTATGTTGTGATGATAAAAAGCATCATGTAGATATAACTCTGTTTCCAGACTCCTAAAAAATAGAGTAGTTGATTAGCGATTCACATTTCAAAATTTTGAAACTAAAACAACATGTGAAAGATAATTATTGCTTTTAGGATATCATGTCACAGAGAAAAAGACAAAGGGTTCTGAACATGAACACATGCACCCATCAAAAATAAATAAAAACTCTTATATACATAAGGCAAGGTTAACATTACATCATTAGGCCTTGATTCTATTATGAACACTACAAGTACTATATTACATAGATGAAGCCTTAGTAATAATAAATGTGCTGTATTCATTTAACAATGAACAGTTTTATTGAATTTTTCTTCCCACTTGTGGTCAGATACGTAATACAACAAGGTAATTTAAATAAATACTAAGATACTAAGTAGGTAGTCCCAAAATAAAAATCTCTCCTACGAGTGACCGTAGGAAAATATTTAGATTTAATTTAACACACCACTAAATAACCATTAGCAATGTGCAGTTGTTCACTAAAACTACCTAGATACATATATCCTCATTAAGTTCTTGCATAACTGATATGATGCGCGGTAAAACCAAGAACAGAGTAGAGGCCTGTAGAAGTTAAGATTTAACTCACCTTCTCGATCAAAACATTTCAATCCTAAACATTATATTACATAGCTAATTTTCCTCATGCTTCATTCTATACACCTACTGTAAAATTGTCATGCTTACGAAATTTGCACGCTTTAAAATAAACAGTAGAATAGGTAGATATAATATACAGTACATCCAAATATTTCATGAAAACAAAATTTTGAAATAAAATTGTACCACAATTTAACTATACTGGCAAACTACACTTTTATGTTGTCCCATAAATAGCTGATATATGTGTCAGCTATTCTTATTGTGGAAGACAAACCTTCTTTAATAATACTTCATTCAGAATCAATTAGTTTGAATATCGTCCTCATGCTTCTCAGAAAACTTATAAGGCCTTTGACACATGGTGGTCCCTTAGAAGTCATGACCAATTTTGTTCATTACGTTACATAAGAAAATTATATTTGGTAGAATCTTTTCAATCAAAAGACCATTTCTTCTCCAAGAAATTAAAAACTATGTTAAAATAGTTGTATTTAATTAAAAAGAAAACAATATGAGAAAGTGTATGATCCGACACAATCTAGTTATGTAATTGTACATGATTTGTTCTCTAGATCCACTGAAACTTTGAAGGGGTAATGACTATTATACTGAGTTTTTCAGTGAACAAGAAAAATAAATGATCATTTGAAAATATTGACTGATTATGCAACAGCAATAGACGAAGTACTATTATTACATGAGCATAAATGCTTTTGGATCAGTGGCTATTAAGTACTGATAAGCTTTAATCTACCAATTAGGTTGCACTATGCATGGTGAATGTCCCAGAAAATTTACTAAACCTATTAAAAGAAGAGAGTAATTAACATACACACTGTATTTGACACATCGTCTTTGTCTTAAGTTTTTATCTTTCTAGAAAGAAATGTAGGCCTTAAAGAATGGTCTTAACTTAAATTATAAGAAGACTTGTAACAGCACGTTCAATAATAAAACAAAACCTTAGGATAAGCATAAAACACAGCCATTTGTAGTAGAAATGAGCTTAGTAACATTCATTTAAAGTACGGATGTACATCAATTCCATCATGCACCAGATTTAAAGAAGAATTAAATGCCACAGTCCGCCTTAAGCTACCACTAGCAAAACGTAACGTCAATAAAAATTATACTATCTAAGGAACGTTTACTACCAGTATGTAGACCAAAACAAATGCTTTATGTCTTGGCAGAAGACATAAAAGGGTTCTTTTTTTCTTTTTCCAAAGAAACTTAAGATGTTGTATTTGTTTTCCTTCCCCCTCTGGGCTTAATAGACTCTGATATTTGCCACATGGCTTCTTCAGAGAGAAACTCATCAAAGTTACTAAAGAAGGCTATGATTCTCTCTTGCTTTTTAAATGAGTATGTTCTAAAATATAAAAGTTTAAAAAAAAAATAAAAAAAAATCAATCATTAAATGAGATTCAAATAGGTTCAAAATCAGTTGTAAACTCATGACTTCAAGACTACCCACCCTTTTTTAAACCGCTTCATATTTTCAACAATATTGAACTGCTGCCATCGCTTTGAGAAGTTGATGGTCCCATCAGCAAGTAAATCACTGTTTCCTATATGTACAAATGTCAGGTCTTGAAGTACCAAACCACTGTAAAAAGATATAAAATTTCAGCATGTTTTGCTCAACAAATAAATAAATTTATCAATTAATAAAGAGGGAATAACACACATGTAAGGTATACAAGGAGGATTTGTATCAGCCAAAGCTTGTCTGTAAGCGCGAAAACTAGATGAGCTATCAATCAGAGCACAGTACTCTTTCAATCCCTCTGTTATATGCTTCTGCCACTCCAGTCTTCTGATGGGGGCGGAATCTAACGCTGACAGAAGGGCCAAATAGGAGTTGAAGTTGTTCATTTTTCGCAGATTTTTCATAATTTTTATGAACTTTACAACGTAACGTTCCCTATCCTTTGCCTCTGATTGTTCTAAAATCCGTGATCTGGCCCTGCAATTACAGAAAATAAAAGTTAACCAAGCTTTATTGTATAATTATCATATTGTTAAATAGACATTCTAGGTACAGGAAATAATCAAAAATTGTGTTATTACCAGTAAGACATTTTGTTAAAATGTTCAGTAAAACGGGTCAAATTTGGACTTCTTTCTTCATTTTGTTCCTGAGCCCAAATTAGAACTTCTGGTATTTCTATCTTCATAAACAGTTGAGCATCAAGTAGAGTCATTTGCTCAGCTATTTGTTCAGACTTGAAGTCAAGTAAAGAAGCTTGTCTGCAAGTCAAAGAAATTTTTAAATTTAGTTTTAATCAAATCAACAGTAAGGAAAAAATGTGGGGGAAACAAAAGGAGAAACAGAAAAAATACCATGACATACCTGTAACGAGTGTAAACATTTTGTGAAGGCAGAAGTGTATTAGTTGTATTGCAAAGCATTTTGGCACTGTGCTTCTCCAATATCTTCACCCGAAGAGCTTTTGCCATAGTGAGGTCCCCACTCGATAAAAGCTGGTAAGTGAAATTCATAAGTGTTTGTAATAATGTGTCATCGAGATCTGAAATACTAGAGATAAAATATGTTAGAACATTCAAATCAAAATAAGAGTAATTTATCTGGAAATTCTAAATTAGATTAAAATAGACTTACGTTAGGTCACTAACCACTCGGACCAGTAAAGAAAAGGATTCTTTTGCAGCTCTCTGCTTTGCAACCTCTGCTGAGCAGTGAAATCGTTGATGACGGAAACAGAGCTTCTGAATGAGCTCAAGAGGTGACAAAAAGGTTCTATATGTTGTGAGAAAAGCCTCTTGATAAAGGAAGTCTGAAAGGAAGAATTTTATATGAGTGTCAACTTCAAAGGAAATTATAAACTTTCCCAAAAATACAGAACATAATTCAATAATATAGCTTCAAATAAATTTGCAAGTGTACCTGTTTCATTTTCTTCTGATATAAGCAGGAAGAAGCAACAATGAAAAGAAAATACAGAAAACAGACATGTTAACTTAAAACTTGGGTATCAAGTATATTAAAACAATAGAATGTTAAATAGATACTAACCATTTTTATTAGCCTTTGTAGCATGAACAATAAGACCATCTTCATGCCCCCCTCGAATGTCAGGTCCATCTTCATCAGATTTCTTTAAGACCAAATGCCTAGTGACATCTAGTTCTTCTAAGGGGTTTCCTGTTTCCTCAGCAGACCCTGTCTGCACTTTGCCATTTCCCTCATTGAGTTGTGTCTGAGTTGGAAGCTGCTCAACAGCAGGAGGTGAATGCATTGACAGGGAAATTGATGCGGAAACTGGTGGGAGGGGTGGTTTGGGAGACAAATCTAGTCTTGGTGGAATAACTTTCTTCTTTTCCTCTTTCCTGTAGTTGTAAGACAAGCATTGTAATTAGATTTGAAGAAAGTAGATCATATATGATAGCAAACAGAGTCCGTAAAATTTTTTGTCTTACGGAACAGAAGAGTTGAAGGAAGCATTTGGAACAGGTGAAGATGGTGGCGGACTGCTAACAGACCGTACACTGGAAGTACGACTACGTTTTGGAGGAAGTGCTGGGGGTATGGACTGGACAGCATCAGTTGCACCAGGAGAACTGTTAAGGCTGATAAAAAAAAAAAAGGCATTTATGTAAAAATTAAAATCTTTTGAGGATACCAAACTATGAAGGTAAAAAATTGTACCTCTCTTTTTGGTAGTAAAATGACCTAGACTGCACTGCAGTGAAATTATCCTGTTGTTGCCATTCGGATTGAAGGACATTGTAGGTATGCATGGAATGTCTGAGGAAGTCATTATTATTTGTGTGCGAACAGTTTCCAAACATTTCCATGTAGGCCATTACTGTAACAGTTTAACAAAAGGCGTAAGTGTTTCATGTCGGAAATACATTATTTAGATGAAAGGATAAAGCAGAACATCGCCAAGAAAAATTTGAATATAAAAAAAAACATTGATTATTATCACTTTGCAACAAGTCATCAGTAATACAAACAGAAAAATATTCTCTACACTGATTTTGCAACTAAATAAAGAAAAAGAAAGGGGTTAGAGCTTATCTCATTAAGGCATGCAAGTAAAAAATGTGCTGGAAGCTGGAGAAAACTTTTGAATTTGTTTGTGCATTATGGGAGATGTAGCAAGTAAATAGTTCCTTACCCGAATAAGCCACTGATTGGAACACTGAGGGACAAACATCAAATTAATTTTAATACAGAAACGCAGGAAAAACACTTAGAAAGCCAAGAGAGAGAGAGAGAGAGAGAAAGTAAGGGAAATCTCACACAAAACCACACACAAGCGCACACAAACACCTCAACCATCAGTTAAAACCCATCAATGTTAATTAAGCATGCTAAAAATTTAGAGGCAAATCAGTTGATGAACAAATCTTAATACAGGCAGTTACTTTAATATTAAATATTATCTCAAAAATTTATCAGTTGAAGGTTATACAAAATGATTGGTATTACTTTAGTAAACTCCATGTGTATGGTTATTGAAGTGGGAAAAAATCAATGTACTTACTATGCTTCTTCTTAAGAGGTAGTGGTGGAGGTTTTCCAGTCTCAGGGCTAGGACCACTGAGGGCCATTGTGGACTTGTGAGCAGGCAACATTAAAATTGAGGGAGATGTGGAGGACACTTGAAGAGTCGAGTGTGATTGAGATTGCATAACTGTTGATGACATTTGAGTTCCATGGAGGGAGCAATTCATAGACTGGGGTGATGATGAAGGAAGGGCAATTTCCATGCATGGCAAATCGGTTGCGTCAATGCCAGGTACATTGTCATACTGGGATGGAAGTCGTTCGCGTTTCGGGCCTTGACGAAAACGGCTTTTTTGAGGTAGAGCAGGTGGAGAACTTCCATTACTTGCGGGAGATGTTCTCTCAAAAACACCATCATCCGAAGCCTGATATGAAAAAAACGAAAGAAATTATTCAGACCAAGTAGCACTTCTTGTAAAAAAAAGTACCCATGTCTCAAAATGAGGTCACTTACATTGATTCCTAATAGAGCATCTTCATCTAATGGAGTAAAGCCCAGCCTAGTGGTAGAAGAAGACGAGGATGAAGACACCGAAACTGTTCGCTGTGATTGTGACATGACTGCCTGGCTCGTAATGGACACTGAACTCTGCTGCGAGGACCTAGAACACGACACAGCACGTTCACAATCTAGTCCAGGAGGCATCGGCTCATCCTACACCGCCTCCAGACTCACCTGTGCTGCGAGGAGGTCGAAGCGTACCGGATGGAGTGCATGGAGGCGAAGCCGGACTCGGCCAGCGACGCGGACATGTGCTGCGTCTGGGTGTGGCCCGGGCCGTGGCCGTGGCCGTGGTCAGCGGGCTCCGGGCCGGCGCCCTCCCAGCAGCAGCACGGCGAGGGCGAGGACGACGGCGACGCGTCCCCTGCCCCGCCCCCGCCGCCGCCGCCGCCGTTGACGGCCGCCTTCGGCGGCACCAGCGCCAGTCTGTTGAGCCAGGGCGAAGGCCCCGCCGGGGGTCCTAACGCGGGGGCGGGCGCGGGGGCGGGCGCGGGGGCGGGGGCGCTACCACTGCCGCTGTGCGCCGAGGTGCAGGGGCTGCGGCTGCTGCGGCTGCTCCGGCCCGGGCTGGGCCCCGGGCTGGGCCCCGGCGCCAGGGTGAGCGAGTCACTGTGGCTGTCGGCGCGGTCCGTGTCGTGCTCCGCCTCGGGCTCCATGAGCGCGCGCAGCTCCTCCTCCTCGTCCCGCGAGTGGTTGAGCACCGAGTCCAGGCTGCCGGCGGACGCGCTCAGTAGCGAGGACGTGTCCTCGGGCGACTTGCTGCGCAGGCTGAGCCCCTCCAGCCCGGCCAGCGGCCCCGGCCCCAGCCCCAGCGAGTGCGGGGGAAGTCCCAGCCCGTCCGACTGGCGGGGGCGGCGCTTGGGGGGCAGCGGGGGCGGCTCGCCGCACGGTGAGGGCGACGAGCTCTCCGACAGGCACCAGGGGCGGCCCGCGGGCAGCGGGGGCTTCGGGGGCGGCACGTCGCCGCCGTCCACAGCGTCCAGCAGCACTGAGTCCGAGCTCTGAGAGTAGTGGTGGTGGTGGTGATGGTGGTGGTTATGGTTGCCATGGTGGTGGTGGCGCTCTATCACAGACTGGGACGTTTGCTCCAGGATCTGCCTCTCACGCGGCGTCAGCGGGATGTCCGGCAGGGAGCTGCGTTGGGGCAGCTCCAGCCCAGCCATGGAGTAGCTCGACTTGCGGTCCATCGCTTGCGGGATGGGCGGCGCGGACTTGAGCGGGCCGCTGCTGGAGGACCCCGCCGAGCCCGAGGACCCCACTGACCCGGAGCTGTGTCTGCTCGCCAGCTTCTCGCGCGCTAGCGTCACCAGGTTCAGCACGGCCTCCTCTACCAGCTGGATCACCTGAGGAAAAACGACACACTGAGCGGAGCGGACGGCGAGACGACCCCCGAATACTGCTCGGCTCGGCCCGGCCCGGGAGCTGCTGACAGCGCAGCACGCGTCAGCACAACGGCCAGCAGGAGGCCACCGCGCCGTCAGCGTCAGCAGCCCTGCCCGGCCCCGCCCCGTCCCGCCACCTACCTGCGCCACGTTCTCCGTGTTGAGCGACTTGCCGCCGTTGAGCAGAACGTCGTCGCAGAGCTTGATGAGCTGCGCCATGCTCTGGTACACTTGATTGGTGGCGGACACGAGGGTGGAGCTCTGCGCGCCCTGCTCGTTCAGCAGACACGTCTTGAGCGCGCTGTGGATGGTGGCGACCGTCTCCAGCACCACGGTGCCGTTGCCCGGGAGTACTTCCAGCTTGTTGTTGCTCACCACGTCGCGGAAGTGCTTGAGCGCGAACTGGACCTGCAACAGAAAAGCGGGCCGTCACAACCCGTGGCGGCGGCGCCCCGTAGCCCGCGCCGCGCCGCCCCGGCCCAGCCCAGCCCGGCACTCACCTGCCTGACGTGCGCGTCCAGGTCCTGCAGGGGGTTCCGCGAGGCGCCGCCGCCGCCATCGGCCGCGTCGCTCTTGGTGACCTTGACGGGGGTGCGCGCCTTGGGCGACTGCGGGGACCGCGACGCGGCCGACCCGCTGCCCCCAGAGCCGCCGTTCGAGCCGCCCCCGCCCCCGGAGCCGCCCCCGCCCGGCGACCGCATCTGGGAGAGGATCTCCAGGAAGTCGTCCTTGAAGGAGCGCGCGCGACGCGCCAGGCGACTCCCCCGCGGCTTGCCGTGGAACGAGCCGCCGTGGCGTCCGAGGCCCGAGCCGCCACCCGGTGCGCCCGCGGGGCCCCCGCTCCCGCTCCCGGGGCTGACGTCCGACTCTGCAACAGAAACAGAACAGGCAGGTGTTCAGGGCGCGGCAGGGGCAGGCTGAGGGGGTGAGGGGAAGGGGCGTGGAGGGGAGGGCACCGCGGCGCAACTGAACTGGATGCGAATGCGAGCAAACAGGGGCGTGCTGGTAATGGGGCCGGGGCGGGGCGGGGCGCCCTTCACAAGTGTCACCTCCGCCCCACCCCTCCTTGTCAACGCCATTTCCTCGGAAAACACACAGGGCGACACAGATAGAGGGGAGGCGGAAGTGCGAGCCGAGGCGTCATGGCAGGCAGGCCAGGACAGGGCCCTTGCCATACAGGCACAAGCTCTCGCCCAGCTACGCCCGCGCGGAGGGAACTCCACGCTATATTTGGAGCGGGGCGGCGCGGCGCGGCGGGGTGCTCTGTGTATCATCGGGACCCGCTCCCTCTCCATGCACCTTCCTCTCATGGGTGAGGGGAAGGTGAGAGAGTAATGAGTCTCTCGGGACACCGCCTTGGCCTTGTCAAAAGGCACGTCCGGTCCCGTCCGGCCCAGCGGGACTGGACCCGGCTCCCGGCCCGGCTGGCACCGCTGGAGCCGCGGGGACGTGACACAAACGCGACGCGCAGCTGGAGGGGTTGCCGCTCCGCTGTGCCCCTCGCAGAAACACGCCGCGAGCACGACCACGACCTGCCCGGCCCTCACAGGCCGCCTCGCCTCTGTCCTAGGCCACTCATCCACAAGCACGATATTTGTTCGCGCTAGTTCGACTTTATACGGAGCTAGCTCGGACCGCTAGAGGAGAGCGGCCCGGCCCGGCCGCGCTCGCGATGTTGCACATGCAGGAATGCAGGGAAGGGCGCGCGCGGGGCGGGGCGGGAGGCTGCGTGGCGCTCCGCCCCGCCCCGCCCCGCCCGGCGCGAGTGACGCTAACCACCCCCGCGCCCGCGCCGCGCCCTCTCTTCTCTCGCGCGTTTTAAAAATACAGAGTGTTCGTTTGGCGGACGTCATGCCTCTCCCGCCTCTCCTCTCCCCGGCATGGCACGCCGGCGTGCGCTTATGAATAGGAGGTTACGGTTGATTCGCCGGCCGGCCGGGCCGAGTCGGGCGCCGTAACCACGCCGCGCCGCGCCGCGCGGTGAGTCACGTGCCGTGCGCGGTGGGGGGCGCGGCGGGGCGGGATGCATGTCTCGCAAGGGGCGTCGTTGGGACTTCCTCCGCGCGTCGCAACTTCCGGACAGTCACCCCGTCGCGCCGAGCCGCGCCGCGAGGGGTCACCCGCCATAGGTCACTGTCAGGCCGCGACGATTGCAGCGGGGTAGAGGTGCGGGGGGGGGGGGGGCACATTACTGTCGCGTCGCCGACATGCGTATAGTCTGGCCTGGGGTGTTGGACGGGCTGGCCTGGGTTGGGCTTTCCCCCAGGGGCAGCTGCAGCTTATTCGATGAGACGCAGTTCTGATGTGCCGTGCCGTGCTGCGTCGGAGTGCCATCCGATGCGACGCCACGTGTTCTTTCAGAAGGATGACAAAGGCTTCTGGTGCGAGGCCGGGCCGGGGCGACGGCCGGGCCTCTGGCGGCTGTCCAGTAGCTACGCGGTGCTGCTGCGCCGCCACCCGCAAACCCTTGTCAGCTGCACTCATGGCTATTCGCTGGTTTTAATAAAACTTTAAATTTTATGGGCACAGAACAGATCGTTTATGGAACTGCAATCGGGGTATGACTATCCAGTTCATTCATTCAAAATCAAAGAACAGTGCGGGGGGCGGAGGGGATAGTGAACAGCACGACAGCACAGCACTGTCGGGTTGGGCAGCTGTCGCCGCTGCTATGTACTCCGATTATTTCGGGGGTAATCTTCACCATAAACAAGTCAAGTCGCGGCCCGCAGCAGCAGCCAATCACTCGCGATAACGCGCGGAACTGGGGTAGGAAGGGGGGAGGGCGCAGAGGGAAGTCCCACCCGCGGAGCTTACCTCGCTCTCGTCACCGACCTCACAGCGATCACTAACGCACGCTGACGTCTAGGAACACCTCGGGGACGGCTGGCGCGAGTAGTCCAGCGGGGCGCGCACGCGTGGGCGCCAGCTGCGCGCCAGGGCCAGGCAGGGCAGGACGGCCTGCGGACGCCCCTCTCCCACTACTCGTCCTCGCGTCGCCTCGGCTCCACTCGACACACTGACTCGACTCGACGACACACAGCCAGGCTGCCTGCCGCTGCCTCCGCCGCCCCGCACACTGACGGCCCGGCCCGGCACGGGCGTAACCAGCAGAGACGCTCCTCGGGCTGGGCGCGCCGGGGCTACTGCCCCCCCCCCCCCTCCCCCCGCACGCGCCATCCCGCCGCCAAGTAGTTTGGATGAGGGACCACGCGGAAGTCGCGGCGCGCGCGCACGAGTAAATCTCTGCTGCATAGTGGACTATCGTGTCGTGTCGGGGCGGGGCGAGCAGGCCGGCCTGGGGATGGGCCCTCCCCGATAGGCGCGCGCCAGTGCCCGTTCCGCCCCGCCCGCAGGCCTCGCCCGCCTGTCCGCTGTGCGCCGCCGCGGCGCGGCATAACTCGAAGCAACCGACCATGAAAATCCGCGCCAGTTCTGAAGACTGAGATTTTTCAGCGCCCCGCTCGCGCTTGCGCGCCCGGGTGTGTGGGTTGGTAATGGCTTTGAATTCCCATGCCACCCCGTTCCCGCTATTTCGGGGTCTTTAAATTCCCCTTGCAGAATAAGCATACCAGAGCCACGCGGCCCGCGGGGAGAGGTAGACCGGGGGACAAAGACGTGTTTTTGATTCCCGATCCGCCAATCGGCCATGACAAACCCCGAGGATCTGAACATGCCAACGAGCCAGAGGGAGGGAGGGGGGGGGGGGGGTCCCGCCGCACGCGCACGCAGCCGCACTAAATTTAAACGCGCGCGGTCCGCGGCGTCTCGTTTCCCTCTCCGCACTTGCTGCGGCCCGGCTAGGCTCTCCTCCCAAGTGAAAGAGAGTGAGGGAGAGGGAGGGAGAGGAGTCACTCGTCACGCTCGACACCGACACAGTGCTGAGCTGAGGCGCCCGCGCCCGCCTCACACCTGTGGCTCCCGGCCCGGCCCGGCCCGGGGCTCGAGAGAAATAAAACTGCCCGGTAAATCTACTCCGTCACTCGGCGTAACGCTCCGCCAGAGTTTCGCCTTCACTTGTTCCGGCCTGGCCCGTCCCGTCTCGCTTCCTTTGATTTCTCGCGGGCGAGCATCGTTAGCGTAAGCGGGGATGAGGGAGCGGAGTGAGTCGGGCGATCAGCGATCGGTTTTCGATCCCCTGGGATGCGGCGCCCGGAACGAACGGATCAGGACGCACTCCTGCCAGGCAACAAGTGTGGATAAGAGCGGGATTGGAGGGGGGGTCGAGCAAAGATGGGAGGGCGTGGCCGATACAAACGGATCATTTTCCAGCAGATTTAGAACAAGTCCGTGGAGGCCATCGCTAAAACGGCGGTGGGACGTAAGCAAGCCAGGCCAGCAGCAGCAGCTTCCCACCCAATTGGAGAAGTCGCGACCTCCGCTGCGCGAGGCGCCAGCAGCGGAGGAGGCCAGCGCGGGCGCGGCGAGGCCGAGCAGGCCTTGGCGATTTGACATTGGCGCGGCAGGCGGCCCGCGTAATCGTGTGCAAACAAGACCGCTCGTGTGATGGTTCCAGTCCCTACCATGGTCGCGCTCCTCGTCCTCGTCCTCCTCGCTGTCCGTCGCGTCCCTCCAGTCCTGCTCCTCCAGCTCCAGCGGCGCGTAGCGGCCGTAGCGCCCTCCGCCGCAGTCAGCCACCTCGCACACCTCGGCCTCGAGGCCCAGCACCCCCGACACCCAGTAGGTGCGCGCCGGCCCCGGCCCCGGCCCCGGCGGCATCTCGTCCGATAGGGGAGGGCCGTCCGCGCCGCGAGCGACCTGACGACCGGGTCCAGCTCCAGCAGGAGCGACTGGCGCTGCGCGACTTGGCGCGGCGCGGCACTTTGACCGCAGCAGAGGAGTGATTTCCCGGCAGCAGGACGGGGCGCGAGGCGCGGGCGGCGAGGCGAGCCGGACCCGCGCAATTGGGGGAAAGCTGCGCGCCGGCTGCGCAGCGAGGGAAGTGCCACTCCACTCCGCCCCGCCCCGGGAAGGGACGTCACACGGCGGTGAGCAGGAGAAAAACGGGAAGCGAAGGGCTGGCGCCTGTTGCCCTGCTCGGGACGAATCGACAGGAGCAGGTCGAGCAAAACCTGCAGCGCGGCGCGGGCGCGGCGGCCGCGAGGCGAGCCGGTGAGCAGTTCGCACCACGACGCGACGGGACGGGGGAGGCGATGGTGTTGCGGACGTAACCGACGGTGGACTGATACCTGCTGGTCGAGTTGCGGGGGAGTCGGCCCCTAGGGCCCGGGGGCGGGGGCGGGGGCAGGCGCAGGCGCAGGCGGGGCAGGGCGGGGGCGGCGCGGGGGAAGGACCTATCTCAAGGAGCTGCGGGGGTGGGTTGGATCGAGATTCACGGCCACGTTCCGCGCCTGGGCTTTAGGTTGGGCACGTTGCTGGGGCTGTTGGTCAACCAATAGACCCCGCGACGAAGCGCATTGCTCTCTCTCTCTCACCCACCCACACTTAACAGTGGGCTACTTACACAAATATTTATAGGTAACAGACTTTAATACACAAACGGTGTGTTAGACAAATCTATGGCAGAAATGCAATAAAGTAGGTCCCTCTGCAACCCAGAGCCCTCGGGAACACATAACCATACAGGAGCATTTTAACAATCAGAAACTCAAAGACTACAATGCTTCAGTAATGGAGTAACTGCAAACTCACTTTTCTAACAGCCACCACTGAAACATCCTCTCATTTCATGAAACTACAAATGAAATAGAATGGTGCATAGGATCCTTCATAATCATATGAAAATAAAATTAGTGGTCAAATGCGCCTTTCTTGAATGATAGTCATGGCAAATTACACGAAAGGATCAAATTTTAGTGCCCTTGTTTCTTCAAAGCAGGTGACTTTTTTACATTTGATGTGAGAAAATATGTTCACAAACATACCATTTCATAAAAGAAAATAAGTTGTTAATATTACATTGTAAGGCATTAAGGACTGTATTGACAATTCAAAGTTCAATAGAGGAAAAAATTTTACAAAATGTTGAAAAACAATAATCTTTACAATGTTACCTTCACATGTAAATAAACAATGAAGTCTGCTAGAAGCTGACAGACTGTCTGGTGAAAATTATAACCTTAACAACTGGCAACTTGACAAGCAATATGTTGCATTTGGAATCTTGGAATAAACCGAATAGAACCATACTTAGAACAAGTTAAAGTTTAGAAGGCAAGAAAGTCATCTAACCGACCCGATTCAACCATTTTCATTCAATTTGAGGGAATTTTCAAGAGGACTTAAGCAGCAATAAGCTGTGTTGCTTAAGCAAAGATGACAGGTTTGAGGGGCTTACCTGATACTTGTCTGTCATGTTTGGGCGTTCCAGACATGACGGGCAGCGCTCGGCCTTCAAAATTTTACTCAACATAACCAGTCATAACAAATCGTCAACCGTTTAAACGAAAAACCCGTAAATTGTCAACCATTTTTCTACCTATTTTGCATTTTTTCCACACTCGAGGCCTTCTTGAAATATCTACGCAAGAACATGAAATTCAACTCATTCTACCAACTTTAAAAATAAGAGGAAAAACAAAATTTTGTTTCTACGCGTTACTTTTTAAATATTATTTTATTTAAGGGCGTTACTGGTTACAAAAGTTTTGTTTCTCATCTTTTGCGAATGGAATCAAAAGATACCTTCTGAACTTTTGGGGAGAATGTTGGCAGTACACTGGCGCTCAACCGCCCGACAAACGTGCAGGGGTTATGGTAAGGTAACGGGTCAACCGTTGTGGGGGTCGCGTATTTGTTGATTTCACGAGTTTTACTTTGGTTGTCAACGTTATTTTGTAATAACACCTCTGAAACTGGCTGCTGACAGCCATGTCGTCCAATGCAGATGAAAACTCGCCACCGAGATCTGGTAAGAAAGATTTTTTTTCGTTTCGGTTTCATGGCGCGCAATACTATCCATTTAGCACGTGTTTTGCTGCTGTTCTTTCACGTCTGTTTTTGGTTTTCGGAGATAGTTGAGCACTTCACTGTTTTGCATTTTGCAAAACAAGTTGAATACTCCTTAAGACTCAGTATAAGTCAACTCCTCCCTTTTTAAGTGTTATTTTAATTACCGAAAAATTACTCGATATTGCAGATCTCGTCGCGAAGACTAGACGTCAATCAACTCTCCTGGATTCTCCAAGCCGAGTCACTCGTAGCCAAGTTAGACGTCTCTCCAGTGCTCCTGCGGAGCCACCAATGTCTCCTAAACCAACAACTGTCACCAGGAGACGATCTGTCAGGGTATCTGAGAGCATTAGTGATGTCGCTTCCCAAGAGGATCTATCTTCTATCCAAGATGAAACAGAAACCAGCAAGCCAGTTCAAAGGCCTCGCAGGTCTACTAGAAGGTCTTTTGCTGAATCTGATGCTGCCCCCTTAACTCAAAGGAGCACCCTTACGAGCATTGAGGAGGACACTAAGCCAGTCACTCGTCGCACTAGAGCCTCATTGAAACCAGTTGAGGAAACTGATGTAGAACTTATCCTCCCACCAACTCGCCGAACTCGTCGAAGCTCTGTCAGCAGTGTGACATCAGTTTCCACTATCGCTTCAAATGCACCATCTCCTCAAAGGCGAACTCGGGCATCTCGCAGAAATTTGTCACCAGTCCCGTCTCCAACGTTCTCTGAAGCAAGTGCTATTTCTGAATTGCCTGAAGTTTCCCCAAATCTAAAGAAAGACTCCCCCTCAGTAAATTTAAACAGATCAGCCAAGAGTTTAACACCTAACTCCTCTGAGGTTTCTCCAGCTGTTCAATCATCAGGTAAAACTCCAAACTCCCAAAGTAAACGATTTAGTTTGCAGGACAAAAGTCCCTTGTTGAAGACATCTGATTCCTCCTTTACTACACCCCGACAACTGAACCTAAATGATTCAGGCTCCAGTAAGAAGAGAACCTCTCTTAATAATGATGAAGTTGAAGTAATTGATACAAGCGAGTCCAACTCGGGTCAAAAGCCACGCAGATCGCAGGGTAGACTGTCTTTATCAAGGAAATCAACACCTCAGAAATCTGGCCAATTTGTTGAGTCACCTATGGAGGAGCCAGCTCAAGAAATTATCTCTGTTGATCAAGAATCAGATTCGCCTTCTTTAGATAGTAAGCCACCTCGTATCAGTGTTAGCCCAGTAAATGCTGACTCAGAAAGACCTCGGAGGAACTCTGGTAGACTGTCTTTGTCGAAGTTTGTTGAAACACCCCTAAGTGATTCCTCTATTCAAGAAATTGAAGACAAGAATAAACTTTCACCTAAAGATAATGTTTCTCCTGCTGCCATTAATTCAGAGCTTAAAAAGCCTTTGAATTCCAGTAGACGACTATCAGCGTCCAAGTTTGTTGAAAAACCTCTTGATTCTACAACAACTCCTCCTGAGGATAAATTGGAGGTTGCGCCTGATAACCTTAATAAATCAAAGACTGAATTAGAGACATCACGTCGAACTTCTGTTGGTAAGATGTTTACTGAGACCACTTTCAAGAGCACTCCAAGTAAGGAAACTGATACTTCATTTGAAACCAGTCCTAAAGAAGATATTGAATTGGAGAAGTCAGTCAGGAAATCTGTTGGAAGAACTTCTTTGTCCTCAGAGCTTGATAAATCTCAACGAAAATCTGTTGGAAGGGATTCTCTCACCTCTAACGTGACAGTGGACACAAACCCTGTAGAGGATTGTGAAAAGTCTGGCAGGAAGTCTACTGACAGAATGTCATTGTCTTCATTAAAGTCTCCAGAATTAGAAAAGTCCCAGAGGAATTCTGTGGGTCGTCTTTCATTGAACTCCAACAAATCATTGATTATTGACCTTGACTATGAAAAGGAAGATGATGAACCGGAGAAACCAAGCAGGAAATCAATTGGAAGGGTTTCTCTTTCACCAGCCAAGTCAACAGACCTGGAAAAATCTCGAAGGATGTCTGTTGGTCGCTTATCTCTTTCCTCCAACAAATCATTGACTAATATTGATCAGAAAAATGAAGTTGAAGAGCAACTAGAAAACTCAAGCAGGAAATCTGTTGGAAGATCTTCAGTCTCACCATCAAAATTACCTGAGCTGGAGAAATCTCCTAGGAAGTCTGGCCGCTCATCTCTTGCTTCAATGAGTAATAATGATCAGGAGAATGAAGATGAGCACATTGGAAAATCTAGCAGGGTATCAACTGACAGGTCTTCATTCTCACCTGTCAAATCTCCTGAGTTGGATAAGTCTCAAAGAAAATCTGTGGGACGGTTGTCACTCTCCTCTAACAAGTCATTGACTAACATTGATCAGGAGATTGCAGTTGAAGAGCAACTAGAAAACTCAAGCAGGAAATCTTTTGGAAGATCTTCTGTCTCACCAGCCAAATCACCTGAGCTAGAGAAATCTCAAAGGAAGTCAGGCCGCTTTTCCCTTGCTTCTAACAAGGCAGTGGGTGATGATGATGATAATGAAGATGATGAGCCCCTTGAAAAATCGACTAGAAAGTCAATTGGTTCATCTACATCTCCAATAAAATCTCCAGAGCTAGAAAAATCGCAAAGAACTTCCATAGGAAGGCTCTCGGTTGCCTCAAATAAGTCATCGCCTCTCAAGCTAGATGATAGCCCCCATTTAACTCCTAGAGATGTAGCAAATCTGAGAAGCTATTTTGCGTCATCTACTCCGACTGCAACCTCTAAGAAAGAACAATCTCCTATGAAAGAAATTAGTTTGCTTGAAAAGTCAAAGGCTAACCAGTCACTGAATAAATCATCGGGTAGACTTTCTGTAACTCCAAGCAAATCAGCTACTCCTTCTTCCAAACAATTTTCTGCACTAGATGACGGCAATAGTGGTGATGACAGTAATGATAATAATGATATTGATATTTGTGGTACGGATGATGATGGTGGTGATGATGAGAAAGACTCCAGTCACATTCAGAACCCTACTTCCACATCAAGAAGAGCTTCTACAGGGAATACCCTTGTGACGAAAACTTTGGAACCAGAGGCCCAAGGAAAATATAGAGCATCTACGGGATCCTTACCTCACAAAAGTCCCTTGAAGTCACCTGTGTTGACTTCTGAAGTAGAAGAATCATTATCAACTTCTCACACGAATAATCAGTCAAAAGGGAGTTCTCATGGTGATAATTCTTCATCATTCAATGACAAAACAAAACTTGGAATGTCTGAAGGACTGAATGTTTCGCCCATTAAACAAGATCAAGGGGAGCTGAGAAACCTTACTCTAACGCCCTCATCTTCAGAAAATTCATTTAATGAGTCTCTTTGCTCACCAAATCGTGCTCTTGAAAAATCTACAGTTTTTAATGAGCAAGATATGTCATTTGGATCCCAAACTGGAACAAATGATGAACAATCTTTGTCAACAAGCCGCCCATCTTCAAGAATCAACCTTTCACAAACTTTACCAAATGAGAGTTCTAATTTAATTTTAGCAAAAAACTCTCCTCTTAAAAATGCATCTGAGGTTGTTTCTCCAAGAGATACCAATAATGAAACTGGCAAGCAAGCTAAATCAAAGGCTCTTACAGCATCAAGTAAAGTGTATAAAGATGCAGCATTTTTACTTAGTGGTGGTAATGTCTCAGATTTTGATGACCAGGAAGATGATGATGATGCAGGTCAATGGGAGCACTTCTCTTCCCCAGCTACTAAATCCAAGAAAGAATTACGACTCGAAAAGAAACTAAGGAAAAAAGCTGAGAAAGAATTAAAAAAGAAGTCAAAGCTGGAGCGTTTCAAGCAAGTACAAACTACTGAGGGTAGCTCAGATGTTGATGAAAGTGAGCGAACTGAGAAAATTCTGGAACCCAATATCAAACATGTGACTCCTGGTGGATCTTCAGATTTTAATACCAGCTTGAGAAATGAAAAAAATTCTGGAGAGAGGATTAATAAACGTAAGAGTCTGTCTGAATTTGATAATGGGGTCTCAAGTAAAAAAATGTGCTTACAACCAGAGGAAGATTTATCAATCCCAGTCGAGCATGTAAATGAAGACAATACTGGGACCCCATTGGATAAAATAATTGACTTTGATATTGAATCTGTGGACACAACTGAGGCAGCTCCATCTGAAGCTACTAAACGATTAAAGAAGAAGAAAAATATTAATGAACTCGACACTGATCACTTGAAAATACCACTGGTTGAAGGAAAGATAAAGAAGACTAAGAAGAAAAATCAAGTGAAAGAAAGTTTAGAAAATGAAACTGTAGAGTCTAACAAACCAATCAAAAAGAAGAAGAAAGTGAAGGATCAAGCCAATGCAGAAAATGAATCAGTCGATCAATCTAATGAGATCAAAAAGAAAAAGAAGAAACTTAAGACACTGGCAATTGCTGAGGATGGGTCTACACAGATCATGAAAAAGAAAAAGCTTAAGAAGCCTTCTGAATCCGAGCCGGTGAAAGCAGTCAAGAAGAAGAAAGTTAAGGAGCAAGTTGACACTGAAACTGTTTTAGAAGATGCTATAAAATTAGTTAAAAAGAAGAAGAAAAAGGTGGGAGAACAAACAACCCTAGAAGCTGAATCTGAAGATAAGATCAAATTAGTGAAAAAGAAGAAGAAATCTAAGCTTTCACACTTAGACAGCAAGAGTATTGACAATCTTTCTCATGATGTTCTGGAGGAACTTTCAGAAAATATTGTGAAAAATAAGAAGAAAAGCATTACAGTAGACCTAAATGAGGATTCTGGATGTGAATTGCCTAAAAAGAAATTGAAGAAAAAGATGAAGGAGTCATCAGACCAAATTTCCTTGGGTATTAGTGATAGACCATTTTCTGAATCTGCTAAAATGACCAAAAAGAAGAAGAAAGATAAAACTACAGCTCTCCTTGATAATATAGGTACCTCAGAAAATGGAAATGATTCTGATGATGACGCACCAACATCTGTTTCATTTGCTGCTGGAAAGGAATCTGCGCTTGCAGAATTATCAGCTGCTGCTGAGAGTATAAAAAAACAGAAGGAAATAAGGAAGCAAAAACTAAAACTTAAACAGGAAAGAATAAGAGAGGAAAAGCTTGCCAAGGTATTTATTATTCCACCCTTACAAATATTTATCATTTTAGTAGTACCTTGTTGCCAAATCCTTTTGTATTTATAACTGACCTGTTTCAAGCTTCATAACAAATGAACACAAAATAATATTAATAATAATAATTTTCAACTAATTGCAGATGAAGAAGCTTAAGAAAAAGCAAAAGTTCATTCAGTCTGAGGATGCTGCTGTGACTTCCTCAACAGGTGAGTGTGTATGAAAAGTTAAATTTGTCTTTGCATACTTTACCATCTAACAGCGTATGTCATTCCAGGTGTTTCAGTGAATGGTTCGTCTTACAAAATTTATTTTGATGGAGAGAGTAATTCTCAAAAATCTGTAAGTACATTCAGATATATATTCCTTGCAAGGATAAGTGAAATTTTGTTTTAATTCTAACATTTACCTTGCAGAAGTTGCCAAAGCGTCTGCCAGATGATTTCCTAGAATCCCTTAGTGAACAGCCACCCACTAAGCTTGTAAAACGTGCTGATGGCTCCAAGGAAAGAATGGCTGTTGCTGCAGTTTCGAAAGAAGAACAAGAGCGTCTTGAAAGGAAGAAAGCCAAGAAATTGGGTAAGTTTGTGGCTCTATCAGATTTCATCCACATGGCTGTCAAGTTTCTAATTGATCCTTCTTTTTTCATTTTAGCTCGTAAAATGGAGAGACAGAACATGCTCCAGTCTGATTATGTGCCTCTGGAAGGTGTCTTAGGGTCAACTCGATTTGGTGTTGTCCCTCTGCGAAACATCATGTTGGCCAAGAAATTGGAAAAGAATAAGCTTGCTGATGAGGCTTCCAATTTCCGCCAACAAAGCTTGTTTGGAAATCGAATTCGAAGAACACCTAGTAAGTATTGCTTTTGAGGCAGTCTCATGATTTATGTGCTTGCAGTAAAAGTAATATTTATCTCTCATTTGATTACAGTAACATCACTACTGTCCCACAAAGAAAAACTTAAGGCTGCTGGTAAAGATAAACTTGTACAATCCAAGTAATTTTAATTATTTCTAAAATGTTGATATTGTGAGCTGTGATTTGCTGTAGTGCCATTTCTATGTATTTGTCCTGCAGTGTATTTTCCCCTTTGTACTTGGACTGGTAAATTATTATTCTATTGTGGTTTTAACTATCAACAACTTTTTTTTCCCCCCCTTTTTTTTTTTTTTTTTGGCATTTCATGACTTCCAATTTTTATTATTGAATGGTGAATTCATTCTCTTTCTACTTTTTAATAGTGGTGTTAAGAATATTTTTCTACTGGTATGTTTGACTTGAATTGCAAAACGGGCTTGTAATTCTGATTAGTGTTAATTGTTATTGAACAAATAAACAGTAAAATCATTACAATTTGGTTTAATTATTGGAGTTTGTCATGGGGCCAATGATCATTCACTCACAAACACACAGTAGAGCTTTGGAATGTTTTATTGACCTAAAATACACGTATGCTATACAATCTTTAAAAATAATTCTGTTGGAAAGTAAAATTTAGTTCTGCTCCTCGCATAGAGATCAGTGTGATTGTTTCTGGGTGCTGAGCCCAGTAAATTTCATCTCAGTCACATTCCCATCACTTTGAACTCGCATCGGACTGAAGGAGCGCGTCATACGAAAAAGGCTGAGGCAGAGGACTGGTCTGGTCAGTGTCAGGTCTGCTCAGGACGCCGCCGTCTCCCGCAGCCTGCTGGCGAGGTTGTGGTGCGGCGCGTAGAACGAGCGCTTCCTCCTCCTGCTGGGGTCCACGAACAGCTCCGCGCGGATGGGGCACGCCGCGGGCACGGGCGTGCAGCCCGCCCCCGCCGCTAGGGCCAGCCTCTCGATGGGGGAGATGAGGGTGTCGTTATCGGGCTGCACGAGGAAGCCCACCGCGTGCCGCCCGCGCGCGCGCACCTTGGGCTGCTCGGGCACGATGACGCGCTGGAGCTGCAGCAACAAGAGCAAGGGGGAGTCAGTGAGGGTTGGGAGAAAGGCACCGAACCTGGCCCCAGGGGGACAGACAACTCTGAATTTTTGTGTACAAATGTCGATAATTTCTCAAAAATTTTACAATTTTTTTTTTCAAATTGCCTACATTTTTGAAAACCATTTCGATTTTTACAATTTTTTTTGAGGTGTAGGAAAATTTAATAATTAACAACTCGGCGCCGCTCAGACACGGGCGGGGCGGGGCAGTCGAGTACTCACCGTTGGGGCGTATCTGTTGCACGTCCAGGCGCCCATCACGTCCCCGGTGTTGATGAGCAGCGCGCCGGGCAGGTGGCCGACCCGCGCCCACTGCTTGTCGGCGGTCTGCACCTCGAGCCCGCCCTCGCTGTCCTGCGCCAGGATGGACAGCGTGCCGCAGTCCGTGTGCTCCCCGCAGCGCGTCACCCCGGCCGGCGGGGGCGCCACGAAGGGCGGGTAGAACTCGAGGCGCAGG
The DNA here is from genome assembly GCA_033675135.1 of Frankliniella intonsa. NCBI lineage: Eukaryota > Metazoa > Arthropoda > Insecta > Thysanoptera > Thripidae > Frankliniella > Frankliniella intonsa. The sequence continues at coordinate 7,649,743 of CM066249.1, read as the reverse complement.
GACGACTCGTTGCCGGCCTTGTGGTCGGCCGGCGCCGGCGCCTCCGGGGGCGTCGCGACCACCGCCGGGGTGCCGTCGCCGGCCTCGCACAGCGTCGCCAGCTCGGACACGCCCTTGTGGTGCTCCAGGAAGAAGTCCACCGGGAGCTCTGTAACACGAACGGAACGGCGGGGCGGGCTCCCGATGAAGGGCGTTGCCTTGTGCGAAGGCGGAGGTTCAACCTGATCTTGGTTGAGGGCCCCTCCCCTCCCCTCCCTCCGCGTCCCCGCCCCGCCCCGCCGGCCCAGCTCAAGGCCAGTGCCGGTCAGGTCTCCTGGTGGTGGTGCCCTGGCAGTGTCTGGCGGAGAGGCGATGCGAGGCGAGACGAGACACCCCCTCCCCTTGTTACTCACCGAGGCCTAAGGCAATGGCCTGCAGCAGCAGCCGGGCGAGGCGCTTGAACTCGTGTCCGAGATCGTCCACGGCCCCCTGGAATCCCGGCACCTCGGCCTCGGCGGGGACCTTACCCTGCGGCGCGCCCTGGCTCACGTTAAACGTGTGTCTGATCTCGCCGATCCACTCCTCGGACAGCCTGGTGACAGACGGACAAGGTGAAGACAGGTGTCGTTCACCAGTGTGTGTCGGGTTGCCTACCCGAGCGTGATCGGGCGCCCAGGGCGCTCACCTCTCGGTGCCCGGCGCGACGTATCCGTGCTGGTGGGGTGGGATGCGTCGGTAGGCGTCCCGCGTGTCCTGGGGGAGGGCACAGAAGCGGTCCATGGCCTCGTACCCCGCGCGCAGCTGGAACAGAGCAAGGACCATCACGTACCGACGCAGCTCCTAGGAAGTGCGGCGCCGCGCCGCGCCGCGCAGGACTTCCTCAAATTTATGCAAATTCCGTGTTCCCGCGTCTCACCGCCGGCGGAGGAAGACAACGCCCCGCCCCGCCCCACCACGCCTCGTCCGGCCGGCCGACTAGGCACCGCGTCCCCCGTCCAGACTCAGCTCAGCAGAGCAATGCCCCCGGAGCCCCGGCCCGGCCCGGCCCGGCCCCCTCCAGGAGTAACCGATAGGGTACCGACCGGCGGCCGGCCGGGGACGGGTACGCTGGCTGGCAACGGGTTCCCGCACACCGCGGGACTTCTGCCTGGTGGCGGAAGGTACCGAAACCTCCAACGGACCCAACGGGTACCGAGAGCTCAGCCCGCCCCGCCCCGCACTAGCAGCAGCAAACGGCTCAGAGTAGTGTCTGCTTCAGGCGAGTGCCTCCGCCCCGCCCCGGACTCCGAACACTAGGCGGCAAAGCAAGGTCAACGCCTCGTCTCGTCTCGACTCCTCTGCAGCGCCTGCTCGGCCTGATCCTGCTCCGGGACAAAGCCTGGAACAGCCTGGCCTGAGGGCTGTTAGTCCAAGCCCCTCGGGCGGGGCGGGGCGGGCAGCTGCAGGGGGGAGAGAGACAGACTTCTCTCCCTCTCCACTTGCCCCACGAGAATCCAGTCCTATCCTCAGGGCAGAGACGAGACGAGGGCCGTGCTCCCGCCAGCCCGCCCGGCCCCGCCCCGCCCCGGTAACACGTGAGCACTACATACGGGCGGGAATGCAAATGTGCGATTTATTGCCGTCTCAGCCGCAGCGGTGCGGCGGCAGCGGCACCTCCCTACCCCCTCTCAACCCCAACCTCCCCCTCTCCCTCTTCTCCCCTCTCGCCTCCCTTTGGCGTCAGATCTCCTTGAACCCGCAAACCGAAAGAAGGCCCAATTACTCCGCTCACAATGCGTGGCGAGTCGCTCAGCTAAACGCCCGCGCCGCGCTGCTCTGTTCGGCGTGCATCCATGAGGGCTCACGTACCGGCAGTATGCCACTTCATGAGTCATGACTCATCCAGCCGCTGCCGCCTGCCACTCTGCCCACTGTGCATAATTCATTCCTGTCCCGTGCGCCCTGCTTCGCGGACCCCCGCCCCCCGCGGGCCGGCCTGCATGGCCACACCACGCCACTTGGATTTCGTCACCCTGGTTCCCGTCAGCTCCCCCTCCCCCGCAACAACTCGCGGCGGCGGCGGCGTCGTCAGCGTCAATATGATTGTCTAAAAGTCGCGCCCCAATTTTGAGCGCCGCCGCCGCCGGCAGGCCCGGCGCCGCCCCACTGGCCCGTCTCCCTCACCTTCTCCTCGGACACGCCATGGTTGACGAGCAGGGCCAGCCCGGTCTCGGACAGCGATCGGTGCAGCTGGGCCGCGACGCGCAGGGCGTCCGCCTCGCTCCAGCTCGCCTCCCCACCTGCAACAGGACAGAACAGCGCGTCAGGAGAGGACGGCAGGGCAGTGCTAGAGAAAGGACGGCACTTCCGGTCTGCTCCGGCACCGGCACCGCCATCGCATCTGTACTGTAATACGAGTAATTGGCGCGAGAGAGCGCGGCGCGTCGTCGCGAGGCGAGGCGAGACGGCGCCGAGGAGGGCTTAAGTGCGTGCGAGAGAGGGGACGGGGCGGGCGGGCGGGGAGTAGGGGCGGCCCGGCCCGGCCTGGCCGTCAGAGTTAAACTGGGAACAAAGACGGGACGACGCGGACGAGGGACGGGACGGGACGGTCACTATAAAGTCAGGCTGTACGCGTCGCTGACAAACTGCAGCGCGTACTCCAACTGATTAACAGACGGCCGCTTTCTCCATCGAATCCAACGGGCCGTTGTAGGCGACGCGATGGCGCTTTGGAGTTGGAATGGGACCTCCTAGTCTGGCCGTAGTTGGAAGCAGTGGTGCCCGCCCGACTGGACCGGGGCCGGCCGGGGCGGACCGGACGCGCCGGACCGTCCCGTCGACGCCCAGGGTAAGCCCGCCCGCCCCGCCCCGCCCTGCCGCGGGGAAGGGGCGGGAAGAGGAGTCAGGACGAGGCTGGCCTCTGGCGCTGCGCTCCTGGCGGGAGGATGCTGCCGTTACTCGCCAGCCAACCTGTCCACAGCAGCGGGCCGGGCCGTGCCGGGTCACGCCGGGACCGGGGCCAGCAGCAGGACCAGTGACTCTTCCTCTTCTCTCCTCGCCTCTCCGTCTACAGAGAGTCAGAAATACATCCATGTTCAGCTAAAAGCCTCGGGGTTGCCTGCCTGCCTGGCACCAGCAGCTGCTGCAGCCGCTGCAGGAGGTGTCGCGCGCGACTCGTAATGCGAGCAGCGCCCCCCGCCCCGCCCCGCCCCGCCGCGGACCGGCATCACGGCAGGAGGGCGACACATACATGCGCCCCGCCCGGCCGCGAGTTCAAACACTGACGCGCCCGCTCGCGCTACGCGTAATGAACGCGGACATTAACATTCAGGCGGACTCTGTTTCGCGAAGCGCGGCGAAAAATACCGCGCCCACAGGAAACGGAAGACGCGGAAGGGGGGAAGAGGAGGCGGGGCGGGGCAGGACGTTGTCCGCGGCCTTGCCCTCCGCACCTCCCCACTCCCCCCGTGCCTTGATTGCGATCTGGTTTGGGTCAGGATCCTTTGTTCTGGTCTTGGAGGTGGGGAAGAGGGCGTTCGCCGAGGCTGCCGCACCAGACCAGACAGGTGGGCGTAGGTCAGACTGGTCGAACTCTTGTCTGGGTCATAGTGATCGACTGCACGAGTGGGCTTCGATATGAATCGATTTCGCGCCGGCCGGCCGGACCGTCGAGTCGACGCGGCGACCAGTTGAAGAATCCGGTTGACGACAACGTCCTGTGACTCTGCTCCACCGCCAGAGCCGAGACATTCCTCCGGCCACGCTTTGTTCCCTCTGTTATTGCTTTTGTGTTGTGTCGGCGCATGTACACTCGTAATCGTATCAAACTCGAAATCTCATGGATGCAAGAGAGGCGCGCGTGAGATCAGCCAGCGCGGGGTACGGAGCGTGGTTTCCTTGTTTTCGTGTTCCTGTCTTTACGTGGTCGTCGTTGAATACATTGTGGGCGACGGCAGCACATAGGACGTGCCGAGGGTCGGTTGGAACTGCACAGAAACAGCCGCTGTCATAAATGTAGAACAGAAGGCGTCTTGTTTGAGCGCACAGACATGTCGCGCGAAAGGTTAAGGCTGCCATTGCGCGTGCGCGCTCGGAGCAGCGCCGCGGAGCCGGAGGCTGGGCGGGACACAGCATCGCCGAGTCAGCTGGGCTGGACGCAGACACGGCTCAGTCATGGGAAGCGGTAAGGTAAGGTCAAGAGGTTACAATGCAATGCACGTCCGACATTTCACGAGACAAGCCTGCTTTAAAATTGCCTTTACTTTGTCGCACAGTACAGTACAGTGGTGGCGGTCGGTCGGGTGGCGGCGGTCAGGTAGTCCTCCTCAAAGTCAAGATATTCCGGATGTCATGTTTGTCTGGACTCTCGTCGCGTGGCGTGGCCCGTGCGGCTTCAAAACAGCGTGTGATATGGTGTGTTCACAAGCGAGCAAAAGGAAGAAGACGAATGAAGACCTGCCGTGCACGACTGCAACCGCCGCCGGGTCGGGTGAGTCAGACTTCTAATCGGTCCAACCTAACCTAGACGCGCAGTATAACATGTGTTGCATACTGGCAACATTCTTACGTCAGCTCATTTGTCTGTACCGCAGACAGCGTTTAGTACTGTATTACCTGTTTAGCTTATCCCACAAGTCGTGGTGTGACTATAAATGACTGTTGTGTGGATGTGCGTGCGCGCTCGCACACCTCTGACGCTAGTTCGACACACGCGTAGAAGGCGCCGGCGCCGGCGCCAGGCTGACAGATCACTGCGAACCGATCGCCTCCTTTCCCCCGTGCTCGCGGGCCCTTAAGAAGCCGACTGACGCGTGGGCAATCCGCGTAATAATACGCCTGGATGTAGGGAAAAGACAAGGCCCCAAGGCCGCCACCGCCGGGATCGCCTGGATCCGCGCTTGCCATCATGGACCCGCCCCGGCCCGTGCCCGTGGCCTGGGGGAAAGTCGTCGAATGCAAACGGTCAGCAGCACGGCACGGCACGGCACGGCACCGCTCGGCTCGGTCATGACGGCGATGCTGTCCGCGGCACGCCCCGGGGTTGGCTGCTGCTGTCGCTAAGCCCACGCCTCGCTCCGCCTCGCGGCCGCGGCCAGCGCGACGTCAAGCCGAGCAGGCTCACGCCAACCCCGCGGCGCGGCGCGCGGCGAGGCCTGGCCTGGCCTGCAGCTCGACCGATAACCAAAACACGGAGGGGGCTGCACCGTCAGCAGCGCGAGCGGGGCGGGACCCGAGGGCGGGGGTGTGCTGGGCGGGGCTGGGCGGGGCGGGCGCGCGGAAGCGCAAGTGAGGCTCGGACACGAGAGAGAAGTGCACGCGTAGCACACTGACTGCCCTCCAGGGCCGGCGGGGCGGGGCGGGGCGTGCGGCGGGCAAATGGGAGACGTGCGTTATCGCCCCCGCCCCGCCCCCGCCTCCTCCCCTCCCGGCGCGACGGGCGTCGGTGCGGCGGCAGGCCATTAATTTCTTAGGCGCGCTGCTGATAGTGTTCGAAGGCTGTTCGGCCCAGAGCGGCGCGGCGAGGCGGAGGAAAAGTGGCGCCGCGTGGCGAGGCGAGGCGACGTCAGGAGTGACGAGGCGGGGCGGGGCGGGGCGGGGTGGGGCGGGCCATGTGTCATGAAGCGTCCGGCCGACCGGCCCCGCCCTGCTGTTGCCCCGTCCCGCATCCCGCCAGTACACAGAACGACAGAATGGCGAGGACGTCACCAAAACCGCGAGGTTTGGCTGTGGGTCTCTTCTCGGACCCCAGAGCGTCCAGCTTATTGACTCCGCCCGGCTCGGCCCGGCCCGGCCCGGAGGCTCCTGGGCGACACGCGGACGCGGGGCTCAGTAGCCTTAGTGACGGCTCGGGCTTCCTCTGGCCGGTTCGGGTTGGGCCGCTATTTCTTGCGCTTTTATCGGCAGATCGAGTGAACCTTCCTTTTAATTCTGTCCGTCCGGCCCATGTGCTGTGACGAGATGACGCATGCCATCTGTTCCCACCGCGTTGGCGCAACCACCGGCCGGTCCGGTCCGGGGCTCTAGGCGCCGATAATCGTGCCTCGATCATCATTATTTATTTTTAGGGGAAACAGTGAATGATAACGCGTGTCCGGGGCGGGGCGGTATCGGCCGCGTAGCCCTGCCCTCCTTTGGTAGGGTTGCCCCGTTATCCAGGGGACTAACTGATAACATGTGGGATATATTTATCCGCGGCATATCCCACACACATGGGGTGGACAGAGGGGGGCAGCGAGGTGCATCGGCCGGTGCAGCTGACTCGAATACACACACGCACACACACACACGTGCCTCTCATCCGCTCCCGCCCGTCCTGGGGCGTGCTCCTTGAGTGTCCCTCACCACCACAGACCCCAACCCCACCCGGTCTCGCCGGCCGGGCCGGGGACGGAAATGAAATGGGGCCCTCGCTCTGTCGGTTGGGCTGCTTAGCTTGGCGGGGTGGGGCGGGGCGGGGCGGGGAGGGGCCCATGGCGGCACGGGCTGCCGTCACGTTAATTAAATGATTCCCCCGCATCTCGCTCGCCTCGCCTGGCTCCGCCGCACTCTGGTTCTCTCCGCCTCCGCCCGGCCCGGCCCGGCCCGCCGCCGCGCACACAGCTTCCGTCCCGTTTGGGACTCATTTCCATGGGCCCACGTGACGCGAAGCAGAGCAGCGAAAATAATACAAGAAAGGTCGACGCCCAAGCCCCACTCTGTGTGCTGTACGTACGCCCCCTGCTGCTGCGGCCGGCGCGGCGGCAGTCTTGCAGGACGGGGCCGGTGCTGGTGCATGTAGCGGCGGGGCCGGCGGCGGGGCGGGGCGGGGCGGGGTGAAGTTGAGCTGAGGGGCTTCCGTCGTCGGGCTGCTCAGCTCGGCCCCGCCGACGCGCCATTTTGTGGGTCACGCCTTCCTCCTTCACGCCTCCGCCGCCCCCTCCTGTGGTGGCGGGGCGGGGCGGGGCGCGCGGGCGGAGAGTCTCTCCCCTTTCACTCTCGTTAGCCGCCGCCGCGTTTGAATGTGGCACGGCACCACGGGGCCGGGGCCGGGCCGTGTGCCGCGCGTCCTGCTTGAGCGCGGCAAAGCGGGTCTTATAGGAAGCTCTCATTAAGAAGACGTGTTCCCTTCGAGGTCGGTAAAGTCAGAACACGCGCATGTTAACCTCGTCGCCTAACTAGTACTCGCCGCAGTTAAATAAGGCAACCTCGCCGCTAGCTCCACATTGCCCCCAGCCCGACAAGTAGGCAGCCCCGCCCGAGCGCGACACGTGTGTCTGCCGGGTAGCCTATCCCGCCCCTTCAGCCTGGGAGGTAGGCAGCCCCGTCCAGGTCGCGCGCGCGCGCGCTGTGCGGGCAGCCTACCCGTCCCAGCCGCGTGCTGACGCTGACGGCCTGGCATGCCTTGTCGCACGCCATACCTGACGTGACGCGATGCGACGCGCCTTTCCTGCCAAGGCCTTAGCTGCCCCCTCACCTCACATACCTCCTCACGGCCCCGCCTAGCCTCCGCCTGCAAGCTGTGGTCCCGTTTGCCGCTCTCGGCCAAGAGCGCCGAAGGTTAATTATTCTCCTTCTTTTTCTTCTTCTTCTTTTTGACGCCTCCGGAGGTGCCTCCTGCGCCGTAAGCGATAAGGCGAGGCAGGCGTCGCCCTGCTTCCTCTCTCTTTCTGTTGTACGGTGCGCCCCCCACCCCCTCCGGCCCCGCGGTCTATTCTCGACGCCATTGGCGCACGTACGTAACGTAAGCTTGCGTTAGCAAGGCGCCCGCAGCAAGGCCCTGACGTATCGGCCGTCGTTACAATGTTGTGTTTAGGCCCCACCCCCCGCCCCGGCCCCGCCCGGACCGCCGGGCAAAGATACCGGCCCACCGCTGCAGGAGTGCATTCCCATGCTTCGTAGCCTTGGGCGCGCGAAATCAGCTGTTAGAGACAGTGTGTCTTTGCGTGGGGGGGGGGGGGGTCTAGCCACCCTATTGCTCCGGCGGCGTGGTGCAGCGCTGCACAAACGCAACGCCTTGATCGGGAAAGTGAAGTGAACGAATTGATAAGGACGGGTGACGTGGATGGGGGGAGGGGGGGGAGCGAGAGGCGACCACAGGCCACGGGCGGGGCTGGACACGACGTCGGCGAGGCGAGGCGCGGCTGACGCAAGTTCAAGTGTCATTTTTTATGATTTTTGTTTGTGGTCGTCGCGTCGCTCCTTTTCTCATGGTTCTCCTGCCTCCATGCCTCGTGTATCAGGCCTACAGCTCTTTGGGCGCGGCGCGGTGCAGGGCGGGGCGGGGCGGCGGTGCCCGGCCGGTCCGGTCCGGTGCGCCCGTACGCCTCTCAGACTTTGTCCCTACTCTAGGTGCAGGCGCGCTCCGAGCGCTGCGGCGGGGCGGGGCGAGGCGGCGCCCACACGGACCGACTGCTGGCTGACGCGCGCCCTGCTTCTTGTGCGTGGCGATGCAGATAACGGCGTTGTGGGTCATGGCAGGGCCGGGTGGGACGGGGCCGGGTGGGACGGGGCCGGGTGGGGCCCTTTTACACTTGACACATTTTTATTATTATTTTTCCTACCGCCCGCGAGAGGTAGACCGCCCGTGTCCTCATGTGCTACTACAGCGGAGTGGCTCGGAAGCGCTACAGATCACAACCGCTACAGGTCACAAGCGCTACAGCTCGCTAACGCTACGGGGTCACAAGCGCTACAGCTCGGTAGCGCTACGGGTCACAAGCGCTACAGCGAGAATCCGCGCGTTAGGCGGAGCCGAGCCGAGCTGAACCTTGAAAAATTACGCACGTGGCGTGAAAACATGGAAAATTTTTGCGACAGTAAACCTCCCGAAGGAGGTTGCGGTTCCCGCCAGGCACAGGGCTTTTACCCCCCGTGGCAGCCAACTACTTCGGTGTTCTTATGGGAACCGGTGCTTTTCTGGCATGCGATCCTGTCGCGCAATTCGACAGATTTGATCCCCGTACTGTCAGATTTAGTCGTACGGTGGTTAACCGAACTGCCCTGTCCCCAGAGCATGGAATAGCTATTTTGGAGCCAGATTCTAGGACTTATGACCCCACGACCGACCACCAGTCGTGGGCATGGGACGGAACTTCCTGGCAACCCGCTGTCGCTACCAGTGAAGAACCTACCTGGGTTTGAACCAGGCCCCATGTGCCGAGTCTCACAGACACCCCACGGCTTTCGCGGCACCACTAGACCACTAGACCGTCGGCTATTCCACGAGGGAGCTCGGTTGAAATGGGGGGCTTGAATTCCACTCTCCAAATTGTTGTCCTCAGAAAAATTAAATTTCTTGGTAAGATTCGAACCTCCGTCCTGCGACTCTCCGCGCGGACACTATGCCGGCACGGCTACGACGCCACGGTACCAGGTGCCGGACCACTAGGAGTCATGCTGCGCGAGAAGCCACAGTCACCGAAGAAACGAACCCGGTGTCATGAGTGCGCCTGCTCTCCGGCCAATGCTGGGCCGGCCGCGTAGCGTCATTGGTATCGGCGCTGCTTATTGCACTAGGTGGGCAGAGGTTCAAAAACCACGTATTTTTTTGTTTCTTGTTAATTTTTTTTTGTTTGGGCCAAGTGCTCTTTCCAGTGCCTTTTTTTGCAGTTGCCTAAGTCACAAGGACGGTATAGCTGGAAAGAGCACATGGTCGGAACAAAAAAAAAAAAAGAAAAAAAACAAGCAAAAACAAGCAAAAAACAATACGCGGTGTTTGAACCTCTGCCCACCTAGTGCAATAAGCAGCGTCGATACCAATGACGCTACGCGGCCGGCCTAGCAGCGCACGGAGAGCAGGCGTACTGATGACACCGGGTTCGTTTCTTCGGTGACTGTGGCTTCTCGCGCATGATGCCTCCTAGTGGTCCGGCGTCTGGTACCGTGGCGTCGTAGCCGTGCCGGCACAGTGTCCGTCCGGAGAGTGGCAGAACGAAGGTTCGAATCTTACCAAAAAATTTGATTTTTCTGAGGACAACAATTTGGAGAGTGGAATTCAAGCCCCCCGTTTCAACCGAGCTCCCTCGTGGAATCGCCGACGGTCTAGTGGTCTAGTGGTGCCGCGAAAGCCGTGGGGTGTCTGTGAGACTCGGCACATGGGGCCTGGTTCAAACCCAGGTAGGTTCTTCACTGGTAGCGACAGCGGGTTGCCAGGAAGTTCCGTCCCATGCCCACGACTGGTGGTCGGTCGTGGGGTCATAAGTCCTAGAATCTGGCTCCAAAAATAGCTTTTCCATGCTCTGGGGACAGGGCAGTTCGGTTAACCACCGTACGACTAAATCTGACAGTACGGGGATCAAATCTGTCGAATTGCGCGACAGGATCGCATGCCAGAAAAGCACCGGTTCCCATAAGAACACCGAAGTAGTTGGCTGCCACGGGGGGTAAAAGCCCTGTGCCTGGCGGGAACCGCAACCTCCTTCGGGAGGTTTACTGTCGCAAAAATTTTCCATGTTTTCACGCCACGTGCGTAATTTTTCAAGGTTCAGCTCGGCTCGGCTCCGCCTAACGCGCGGATTCTCGCTGAAGCGCTTGTGACCCGTAGCGCTACCGAGCCCTAGCGCTACCGAGCTGTAGCGCTTGCGACCCGTAGCGTTAGCGAGCTGTAGCGTTTGTGACCTGTAGCGGTTGTGATCTGTAGCGCTTGTGACCTACGTCCTGCTACAGCTCGGACCAATAAGTCGTTTTGCGGAATGGGCGGTGTTGGCGGGGCGTGGCGGTGGCGGGGCCAGCCCGTTTCGGACGAGTGTTTGACCTTGCCCGTAAATGGGGAATTCCGCGTTCATTCATTGAGCTTACCGCGCCCGGGCCCCGCCCCGCCCCGCCCCGGTCCGGTCCCACTTCCCGGACCGATAGAGCGTCATCCGCCCAGCCTGCTGGCCTAGAGAAGGGCCGCCCTGTGCCGCGCCGCGCCGCGCCTCTAGGAGGACGACCTGTTGGACCCCGCCTCACCTCTCCTCACCTCGCGCCCCTAGCACTGCTCATACCGACCGGTGTGTAACTATAACTCCAGCTGTATGGGGAGAAAGTCCCGGACGGTCGGCAGGCGGGGCAGGCAGGGCCGCGTTATGAATGGGATTGGCGGCCGTCCCGGTATACTGCTGGCCGTCCCGCCCCGCCCCGCCCCGCCCCGCCCCGTCCAGCGGGACGCTATGTTCCGCTCCAGCGGACCAGGCCGTACCGTGACTCACGCTCGCCCCGCTGGGTAATCCAGAAGTAAAACTTATCGCCGGACCGACTCCGCAAATTAGGTGCCAGCCCTTCACTTCGCAAGGCACAAGGCCCGTGATTTGTAACTTTTATACCTCACTTCCGTCTGCAATAAGAGTGCTAAAAGTGCGTCGCAACCCCTCCTCTCCCCCCTCTCCCCTCTCGTCCTGGTCGTGCCCGTCCTGCCTGCAGCTGGGGTGCTTGCCGGGCGGGGTCGGGGGGTCGGGGCCGTACCCGTACAGTCGCTTTTGCTCGCTACATCATGACGCGGGGGAGGGGGCGGGGTGGGCGGCGGGCGGGAGGGGGAGGAGAAAGCTTGTGCAGACTTTTTGCCGACCAGACGGCCTGGCCTGGCCTGGCCCGGGGCCCGACCGTGTGTGTGTGTGCGTGTGTTATTTCTCCCGCAGAGACACTCATCGCCCTCTCCATTGATGTGCCGCCGCGGCTCTCCCGTCCCGTCCCGCCCCGTCCTCGCATAAGTTACGGTGGACAGTTGCGTCACATTTCTATTCGGGTGCGACGCGACGCGCTGCACGACGTTGCGCAGCCCCTTGCTTGCAGACTGATTCCGGCGGAGAGCTAATCTAGTGTCTCTATCCTTGTCGCACTGCGGCGCCTGCTGCGCCTTCTCCTGCTCGCGGGTCCCACGCTGTGACGCTGTGAGCGACCCGGGGGTTCCCGTCGCCGTAACCGTTCCGTTCCGTTCCGCGGCGTCGCGGTTCCGCCACCACACGACGCGGCTCTCCCATTCCAGATTGCCGCAATTCCTCAACGCCCGTCAGACCCAATATGTTTTCCCCAGTGCGTCGAGTCGATGTGTGTGCGCGGGACGGGCCGGGCCGGCCGCTTCCTAGTCGGCTGCTGAAAGACGATACAGCGCGGGCGTGGCGGGGCCTTGGCGGTCGGTTCGGACCGCGCCCTGGTGGGTGCCCGGCCCGGCCCGGCCCGCCGCAGCGCTCTTTCTTTGCACGGAGCGAAACGGGATAAATCTGGATAGCCGACGCGGCCCACTCCAGGACAGTCCGGCCGGCCGGCCGCGGCCTGAGCAACAGTCTCTCTAGTTGGGACCGGGCCGCGGCCAGACGGTCAGCTGGTGGCGCCAGGCGGGGCGGGGCGCGGCGGGGCCGGCCAGGCGCCGTGTCACCTCACCTCACCCCACGTAGCGCCAGTCCATTGTGAGCGGCGGGAGCCCGTCCTATCCCGCCCCGCCCAGCCCCATCTCCGCTATCCTCTTTCACGACAACGGCGCGAGCAGAGAGGGCTGGGCGGGAGAGAGTTCCGCGGAGGAGGAGCAGAGGAGGAGGAGGAGGACACAGAGAGGTAGCTGTTCTGGTCCTGCGGCGCGGCGACAGCGCACTTGACGTCACCCTACCCGAGGCGACGCGAGGGCAAGAAGTTTGGGATTGAATGAGTGGCGGGGTGGGGCGCGGCGGGGCGGTCTTGGCGACCTTGCCCGTTATTGCAGGGTCAGTGACTCGCGGTGCCTCGCGGTGCGGTTCGGCTGTGTTCGGCCCCGCCCCGCCCCGCCCCGCCCGGCCCGGCCACGCCACGTGCCCGCTGCCGAGGGCGCTGCACTGTATGAATATCCCGTTTTTCTTTTGCACACGAGGAATCTTTTTTTTCTATTTTTTCCTCTCTCTGCTGAATTTTTATCGCGTCTTTTTTTTTTCTCTTTGCTTGCTGTGATAGCCTGGCCTGCACTTAGTGTAAGCGGCGCGACGGGCCGCCACGGGCCGCTCCGTCCCGTTCGGCTGGCAATTCGGTATCGCCTGTGTCCGCCCCGCCCCGCCCCGCCCCGCCCCGCCCCGCCCCGCCGCGGCGTGACCCCGCTGTACAGTACACGGGGACACAGGAATTGATTTCCCTGGCGGCCCCGCCCCGCCCCGTCGCCGGCCTGAAAGACGTGCCCCGCCCAGCCAGCAGAGTTGCCAGAAAATTAGGCAATAACAAGTAGCCCAAACACTGTCGTGGAGTAAAGCAGGCTGCATCTGCGCCTGCCTACTAGGCAGCATTATGCACGCACCTGTGCTAGGGTGACACTGCCCCAGCCCTGCGCAGGTGTTCGGGGACGCCGGCGGGGCGGGCAGGAACTGGGCACCTGCTCTGCTATCCCCTCCAGACCCTAGCCTAACGACTCACCGACCAGGCCCAGGTCTATGATGGGGATCTCGGCCCGCGACAGCAGCGTGTCCATGGCTCCTGAAACACGCAGAGATGCAAATGTTAGCTCGGTGTGGCGTGGAGGAGGAGGAGGAGGAGGAGGGGGGAGGCGCTTCGCGTCGCGTTGCGCTGCGCGGTGAGTGAAGCAGCGAGATAAGCGGCTCGGGTGGCCCCCGTTATTAAACGGAATTCTGTGCAACATGTCTTCTTGAGCACGACGCCGTGCAGAGGCGGAGTGTGACGTGACGTGTCGCCGCCGCGGCGCGCCGCACACGCCGAGTCTCTTCGAGATCAGTTTTTTCCCTATTATCTAGTAGCGGCGTAAGTGCGCAGGGTGGTGGGACGAGGCGGGGTGAGGCGGGCGGGGCGGGGCGTGGCGTATCAACGAGCCGATGAAGCGACGCGAGGACGACGTCTCTGCCTTCTGGTCTGCGGCTGGCTGCACGCGCCGCGCCGGGCAGGGCCGGGCGGGCGCGGCGCTGCGCATCTGAAATCGTTTATCGTCAATAAAGGCATGGCATGGCGGTTCTCCAATCCGTCCGCCCATAGTTTGTCTCATTAAGGCAGCTCGCCCCGCCCCGCCCCGCCACGCCTCGCCCCGCCACGCCCCACCACGCCCTGTCGCGCCTTGGCTGCGGGGACTTTCAGCCTTGGCGGCTACTATGTCATGCCGTGCCTCACATCCTGGATCAGCAGAAACGAACAACACAAGGAAGTGATACGGTTTTGTTAATTCAGGTGTCTCAGATTGGGGTGATGGAGTGAAACATCAGATGCTCTAACGTGACTTAGGAATGAATGGACTAACGTCGCGCACGAGTCCGCTTAGGTTTGCACATTTAAGTTCAATACAGGTGCGGCCGCGGTGGCGTCGGCGTAATAAGAGAGAGGGGAAATGACGCAGGTGGTCCGGTTCAATAAGCACGTGACGCGTGGCGGGGCGGGGCGGGGCGCGGGGCGGGCTGCGCCGTGTAGCGCCCTACGAGCGAGGGTACACCCACCCCTACGCACGCACGCGCGCCGAGGGCGTCTCGCAGTTGGCAGCCCTTGATTATACGACGCGAAGGAGCCCAAGGCCCGCGCGGTCCCCCGCCCCGCCCCGCCCCGCCGCAGTGACGTCACAAGGGCGAATGCGATGCAGTGTCACGCCCGTCCCGGCGCGGCGCTGCTCCACGCCGCGTTGGGCAACGCATCGTATTTCACAGCTGCAAAATGGCAATCAAAGCATGACAGCAGCGCGGCTGGGCTGCAGACTTTAAGGGCGATGTGGGCGATGTGGGCGGGGGCGGGCACTGGTGCTGGAGGCGGCCGGGCCCGGTGCACCTAGCGGTCACTGCGCGCGCCCGCGCCGCGCCCACAGGACACGGCGTCCTGGCGCCCATTCATTCGCCCCTCCCCTCCCCTCCCCTCCCCTCCCCTCCCCTCCTCCTCCCCTCCCCTCCTCCCTCCTCCTCCTCCCTCCCTCCTCCCCTCCCCTCCCCTCCCCTTTCTCCACCTGGTCGCGCACTACGTGCTCTGAGTCACCCGGACACGCGTGGCCGGCACAGGCCTGCTGCGCTCAGCGCCGAGCAGCACCGACCAGTCCCCCTTTCTCATAGGCAGCCCTGTTTCTGTTGGTTCTCGAACATTGCGACCGCGGGGCCGGGCGGGCCGGGTATCAGTAGCAGGGCGTCAGAATTTGGCGGCCGGCTCATGACTCGGCAACGCTGTGCGCTGCGCGCGCGGGGCGGGGGCGCAGGGCGGGGGCGCGGGCGATACTTGTGATTGTTATTTCTGTGATTGGCGTTGTTGCATCAGCTGACGAGCCTAACGGGACGGGGCGGGAGAGAAGGCCCGCAGGCCCTGTCGATTATTAGCATGAGCCTCCTGCATTTGATTTTCAGCGGGGTGCCACGCGTGTGTGACGATGCGTGACACCCACCCGGCCTTCCGTCAGGGGACGGACGTAACACCGTGGCAGGAGCGCCACCCCGCCCCGCCCGTTCGTTTCTCCTGTAGCTGGCGCGGGGCGGGGCGGGGCGGTGACCAGGACTCGGAGACCCAGACACAGTGGCCCCATTGTCCCGCGGGGCGGTGGAGGAGGAGGGAGGGTGCAGTGCAGGCCAGCTGAGCGAGCGCAGCTAGAGCTGAGCCAGGGCGCGGCCCAGCCCAGCTGGGACGGGACGGGACGGTCGCCCACGCCCTACAGGGCCAGGGGCCAGGCCTTCCCCGCCCCGCCCAGCTGGCTCTGCCCCGGTGCAAGCGTTGTCCTACACGCCTCGCCTCCCCGCCGCCATCTGCCGGGGCTGACGCGCTGTTCTGACGTCCACGACCTTGACTTTGGCGTGTAATGTGCCGCCAATTAATGTGATTAGCCGTCTCGTCTGCCGAGCCGAGCGCCGGCCCGCCCCGGCCCGGCCAGTCCAGAGATTCGGAGGGAGCCGAACTGATCGAACAGTGGGCGGGGGTGGGAGCGGCCGGCGCTGTGACGGCTGTGACGCCAGCGCAGCGCAGGGCACTGGCTCATCAGCTCTAGAGTCCTGGACTCTAATCAGCTCTACAACTGCGCCAGGAGGGAGATAGCAGAAGCTGGCGCATTTCAGCCACTTAAGTGTCCGGGTCGGGGCGGACTCGCTTTTGAGCGGACCTGTACCCGACTGGCGCGACACCCGCGCCGCGCCGCGCCGCGCTGCGCCGCGCTGCGCACGATAAAATCAGTGGCGATGACGCTCAGGCCTGATTTTCCTCTTGGTCTGTTCTTTTCTCGCTCCTTCCCCCCATCTTCATCCCCTCTCCCCCTACCCGCTCCTCGGTTGGTTCATCTCCAAATGGGCCTTGTGCCCCTGTGGTGGGCTGGGCTATGGCTGACCGCGCGCCCGATGGGCTTGGCGCGGCCCGGCCCGGCCCGGTCACCCCGTGCTGCAGCGGTGTGTATGGCGAGCGTCGCCGCCCCCCCCCCCCCCCCCGCGCCGTCGTGGAGCAGGTGGACCTGTAGATGATCTAACCCTGCCCGCCGTGGCCCGGCTCGGCCCGGCCCGCGGCGACGTAGCGGAGCTCATCAGCCTTCAGGGACATTAGGGATGAAACATTCATGGCCCTTGCTTCGGGTCTCTTTTACGTGTCAAAGTCCCCCGTCGACCCTGGGGGCGAGGCGAGAGTTTACTTTGTGGGTGAACTAATACGCGGTCAAATCGTGGGGGTCAGGGACCTGCGTATACTTCCTTGAAATTAGCCAAAGCGACGGGCGCGGGTCGCGGTGTGGGGTCGTCTTAAACTTCGTGGACGTTAACGGCAGCACCTTGAGGGGCGGCGTGGCCAGGCCGCGCTGTGGCAGCGCCAAGTCCTGCCGAAATAGAGGAGCGGAGTCGACGGCGACTTTTATTTTAATTCTCTCGGGCGCGGGCGAGTCCTCTCTCCGCCGCCTCTCTCTCTCTGTCTCGCGCGCTCTCTCCTTTCCTCTATTTTTAAAAATACCCGCGCCGATACCGGCCATTCACGGCCTGCGAGGCGTATAGCGGCCCGGCGCGGCGCGGCGCGTCCACGGCCGCCCAGAATGCACCAGGTATGCATGCCAACATTGTAGGGGTGGCGACCTGCCAGGGGCGGTACGACAGGGGCGTAGGGGGGGAGGGGGGGAGTCCCACGCCGCCCTAGACTAGACAGCGCCCGCCGGAGTGCCGTGCAGCGGCCCTCTCCGTCGCACCTCTCACGCACCCGCACGCCAGCAGCTCTCTCTGTCGCACCCGCTCTAGCCTGCCCGGGCGGTGTACTCTGAGATAGAGACGGAAAATTGGCCGCACTATTCGAGTCGCTCGGTCGGCGCCCCGCCCCGCCCCGCCCCGCCGGCCCCGCTCCCGCCCCGCTCCCTCCCCCCACCCCTCCTCCCTCGTGACCTCACCCCTTTCCCCTTACCATTTCACCTTCGCATTGTAGTGCGGAGTGAGTGGGGCCGCGTTGCCGCACTCACTCACGGAACGGACGGGTCGTTAGGTGTCCCGGCCGGCCGGCCCTCCCTGCACTAGCCCCCGGCAGGGTAGGCAATATCCGAGCGGGCGCGCACGGCTGCACCGCGGGCTTGCCTACCTACAGGCGTCTTCTAGCATATAAACACGTATAATAACGTGCTTTTCATTTTTCTGGTCTGGCGCTCACTTTAGCCGAGGGACCGAGGGGGGGGGGGGGGTTGCTTTCATTGACTCTCAATAGCTCCACTTGCAGAGCGTGGGAAAGCAGCCGGCACGCACGCAGCAACGAGGCGCGCTCGGCTCGGCGCTCTCTCTCGCTCGTAGTCTCTCTCTCTCTCACTCACTCTCTCTCTCTCTCTCTCTCTCTCTCTCTCTCTCTCTAGCACTCACGCTAGGGCGCTCACATTCGCACTTCTTACAAGTACCACCGCCACCCGGCATGTGTATGTGTGCCCACTTGTATTTTTTTTTTTAATTCTGTGCCAGCCCCGCTCTGGCTCAAGTTCAGGAGAAGGATTTGAAGACGTTTGTGCCACGCGATGTTTATTCCGCTTTTCTCCGCCTTTGCGACGAATCCCTCGGTAACCGCGGTGGCGTTGGCACCAAACGCCAAACCACTTAATGGGTGACGACGGTCCTCTCAATTTTAGATTTTACATATGAGCTAAAAATAACTAAGGTGTTCCTCATCGAATCGAAAAGTCATTATGCCTGACTTCCCCGCCCGCGGTCCCTTCCCTTTCTCATTTGGGATGCGACACGAGGTCGCGCGGCGCCGGCCCGGCCCGGCCCGGCGCGACGACCACGTGGTGGCGGCATGGCGCGTGCCCGGCGCCACCCGGCGGGGCGCAGCGTGCTCCCGCGTGGCGCGACGCCCTGCCCTACGCCCTCAGGGCCCTGCTCGCGGTCTGGCCCCGGCACCTCCCGCCAAACCCTTTGTGCACCTCTCTCCCCAAGTATCATTTTCACGGCCGCCTTATCATCAGAGTTCGGGAGTGGCGTCAGCGTCCCCCCGCCCCGCCCCGCCCCGCCGTCAGAGAGCACCAACTCACTCACCCTCGGCTCGGCGCTAGAGAGTCGCTGTCGTCCGCGGAGGAGCGAAAATAAAATCCAGTACCGCGGAGGGCGCGGCGTGGCGGGGCGCGGGCGATTCGAATCCAGTCCGCTTCTCGTGCCGGGCCGGCGTTGCTTTCACTCACACGCTCTTGCTCGCTCACTCTCGCTCGCTCTATCGCACGCTCGCACGCACGCACGCACGCACTCGTCAGAGAAACACTATTTCTGTTCCAAACATGGCACTCTGCTCTGTGGGGGTGGGGACGCTGCCGCTCATGTGTGTGCCGCGCGCCGGCCGCGCTCTCCAGGGGCTCAGGGGACTCGCGACGCTACGCGTTACGTTACGCTACGCTACGTGGGGCGGCCCGTCCCGTACCGGCACTGCTGAGGCTACGCTCGCTACGCTGCCTGCCTGCCTGCCTGGCGACCGCCTGCGCCGCGCTCCGCTCCACTCAGCTCAGCCGACTGGACTGGACTGACAGAGGACGGGACGGGGCCCGCGCCGCGCCGCGCCGCGCGCCGAGTGGGGGCGCCGGGGCCGGGGCGGGCGGGGCGGGGCGGAGTGGGGTAAGGGGCTGCTGGCTGGGGCTGGTTGGTGCCGGCTGTCTTGGCGGCCGCACCGGGGCCGTGGCACGGCACGGCACGGCGCGGCGCGTTGGCGTGGCGGGGATCCAAGTAGTGCCGCGCCGTGCAGCACACGCCAAGGCGGGCCGGCTTTTGGCGCTGGCTGTACTCGACCGACGTTGCACCTCCTTGTAAAACCTACATGTCATTACACTTACGTAGCGAGGGGTGAGCAAGTGCATGTGTCGGGACCGCGTGGCACGCCGGGCCGGGCCGGGCAAGTGCGCTCCGCTGTAAGGATGCACCGGGTACATCTCGCGCCCGGCCCGGCCCGGGTCTGAGAGGCGCTCGGCTCGGCTCGGCGCCCGGAGCCCTGACACCTGAAAGTACGGCATGCACCGGTATGTCAACAATGTGGCGCACCCCGCCCCGCCTGACGGCGAGCTTAACGGGTGCATAGAATGCAGTAACCGCCGACACCCGACACGAGAACCAATCGAAAGATGGTATCGGCTTAGTGACGTTTCGCTTCGTAAGTGTGATATGTAAACTTTGAAATAATTACTACCTATTACGTCTTGTAAAGGCGCTCTTTCGAATTTAAAGACAACTATTAAGAAGCCACGAAACGACAACACTGAGGGCTTCGCCGAAGCCCTTTGCGTCAAACGAGAAGATTTTAGAATTCAAGAATTGTTTTTCGACGCCTTTCTTTATTAATTGGAAGACGGCTAGTTTCTCGGTCTCTTGTCATGCCTGGTGGGTATGCAACCCATTGTGCTCATCTCAGCCGCCAGTTGGGCTGCCTAAGTACTAGGCGCTCAGTGATTCAAACGCATGTGTCTACCCGAGGAGAGCCTACACCTACACTCGTCCGTCCTTAGAAACCTTTAAGTTTTCTACTATGGGTCCAGAAGGACCAGTTTTTCCACGCAGCTTTTATAATCCGTGTCAAACTCCAAACTGTTGCACGTTAAGTTAGTGTCGAGTGAAGTCGAGTAAAGTGATTGGCCGCGCGCTCTACCGGCTGCTTTCCAAAGCTGAAGCACCTGCGCCGCGGGGTATCTGCAGTGGTAGGGACCCAGGTCCACCCAGGATACAGGTAAAAGAGGAAGAAAAGTAAGGTAGGTGGACACTGATCTCAATCATTTATTATTTTTCTATGTAACTTTCGTCTTCCCACCCACCCAAATCAAGCGTCGAGCACTTCGACGTCTCCCTGGTTGACGGGCTCCCCCGCGGGGACGGGGTTGGTGCCGGGGGCGGGGGCGGGGCGGCGGGCGGGGACAGCTCCGTGCTGCGGGGCGACGGCCACGGGCGCCGGGACAGGGGCGGGGCCCACCACGAAGTAGGTAACCTGCGGCACGCCGTTGTAGTTCCTGGAGAAGTACTGCGAGCTGGAGGACACGGCGTCAGGGGCCACTGCGAACACCGCGGCGGGGGCAGGGGCGGGGGCGGGGGCGGCGGCCACGGCGGGCTGCGGGGAGACGGCTACCACTCGGGAGGCGGGGCTCACTTCGACGATACGCGCAGCGGGCGCGGCGGGGGCAGCGGGGGCGGCGAATACGAAGTTGGAGTTGGTGGAGTAGAAGCGCACGGGGGTGGGCTCAGGCTCGGCGACGACGAAGCGGGCCGGTGCGGCGGGCGCGCTCGTCACCACGTACTTGGTGGGGGCGGCGGGGGCCGCGGGGGCGGCGACCAAGGGAGCGGCGTAGGGGTAGGCCTGCTGCTGCTGCTCGAGCGCCAGGGTGGTGATGCCGTTGTAGTTCCTGGCGATGTACTGCTGGGTGGCGGGGTAGGCGGGGGCGTTGAGGGCCAGCAGTGCTGCAGCGGGGGCGGGGACGGCGGGGGCGGCGCGCTGTGAGCCTACCACGAGTGGGGCGGCTAAGTACGCCAAGGTAGGCGACGAAGGGGCGGCCACGGCATAGCGGCGCACGGGGGCCTCGGGCTCGGCCAGGACCGCGGCGGCGGACAGGAGAACCTGCGGGCGGCAGAGACAGTGAGCTCGCGGCGGACGATAACGCCCTGTACCTTAGCGTTCAGGACCCGAGACTTACCAGGCTGAGCATCATCATGATTTTGCTGGGGATGGAGAGGATGCTCTGGGGATGAGGTGCGTATGCTTCGGTTGCTGGAGTCGAAGTGACGAAATCCATCTGCAGCACACAATATATACTCAGCCCCCCGGGCATGTTCTGCTTGTCCCCTCCTGCTCTCCCCCGCGTGGACCCCGGCCCGGCCCCGCCCGGCCCCGCCCGGCCCCGGGGCCCCGTTGACATGGAGGTGCACGTAGAGCCTGACCTCCGTCGCCTGCCAGGGAGTAGCCCGGCCCGGGTCCCGCCGCGCTGCTGGGCCGGGCGCTGCGGGGGCGGCGGGGGGATCACCCGGAGGACATCGCTGCGCTGCCCCGCCCCGCCCCGCCCCGCGGTCGGTGACTCACCCCACCCACCCCGCGAGGGGTTGCGCCCCGCGCCAGAGGCAGAACTGCGGGGTCAACGCTCGTGTTTGCTCGGCGCTGCCAAAGTCCTTTACGTGTTCATCAGGTCCTTCCGACTGGGTAGCTTTAATTTAAAAAAAAAAATTGTTTCGAACCTCGTCATCGCGTTTGCCCTTTCCGACGCGAGCCTCGCCCTCCCTGACAACGCGACATTTTGGAGGGACCACACCTCGCCTCGACCCGGTCGTTCTCGTCTCGCCTGGCGGGGCGGGGCGGGGCCGGGCGGGGCGCGCGTGTGGAGTGGAACTGGAGCAGCAGGGCTATCGGTGGATTTACCTCACATATATTTCGGTAAGGTCGTTTATCCCCGCATTTTGTTTCCGCTCCGCCCTTTTGCTTATGCTAGAGGCCAGTTTTCTTTTAAGAGTTACAAAGCAGAAAAACGCGGAACAATATTTTGGCTTGAAATCGTTGGACCGATGACTATCTTATCTGACACTGCTTCGGGCAATGTTATGGCATTGCATGCGTCGACGCGGGGCGGGGCGGGGCACCGCTCCGCACCGCCAGTTGTGTTATTGTCTCAGTGCCAGGACCCATTGACCTCCATCGGCGTCGCGCGTCGCATGTGAAGAGCTTTGGGACGCCGTCGTCGGCGACCTCTGCTGGCCGTCGGGAGACTCTTCGCCGTCACGTGACCGTGCCCTACACGGTGGCCCCCCCCCCCCCCCCTCAGCCGTGCCCGAGACCTTCCCTCCTCGGAGTTATAACAGACTTGTGGCGATTTGTGAATTATTCGGTAAGGGCCGAATAGGGACATAGGCGACTCGGTTCGGCCCTGAGGTTCAAAGGCTCGACTGGTGTCGGCATGGTAACTCGCGGTTAACAGTTTTACATTTTGCTGTGGTGAGGTGTGCGAAGGGCCATCTACCATAGATGCTGGTAGGCTTAGGTGCAAGAGGAGGACCGAGGCCATCTCCTACTCTTTGCGTTTCCCCTTAACGCACCACACCTGCAGGTGCATCGGAGGGCACTGGCCGGCGGGTCGCCGCGGTGCGCACGGAGCCACTTGTCGTTGTGGTCGGGAGCGAGGGAGGGATGAGCGTCGGAGTGCCCCCCCTCCCCCCAGTTCCTCTGCTCTCCAAACATCAGCACCCCCGCCAGGCGCCCCTGGCTGGCCGGATCGCGCAACACCCACATGTCCACACCAAAAGTCCAGCGGGGCGTGCTCGTATAAAAGGCTGGCCGCTGACCGACCAAGGCATCAGTCCACCAGGAGCCATCCTCAGCAGCTCAGCAGTCCTCAGCCCATCCCCCGCACCACCACCGCCAACATGTGCAAGCTCGCCGTCGTCCTCGCCGCCGCCCTGTGCGTCGTCAGCGCCGCCCCTGCCCCCAAGCCGGGCGTCCTGGCCCCCGTGGCGTACAGCGTGCACCCCGCGCCGCTCGTGGCCGCGCCCGCCCCCGTGGCGGTGGCCCCCGCCGTCGCCACCGCCTACTCCTCGCAGGTGGTCGCCCGCAACTACAACACCCTGGCTGCGCCCCTGATCGCCGCCCCCGCGGTGGCGCCGGTGGCCGCGTACTCCGCCTACGCTGCCTACCCCGCAGCCTATTCCGCTGCCTACCCCTACATCTTCTAAATGTGAACGTGGTTCTTCATCTTGTTCTCAATGCTGATTATTTGTGATTGAGATCCCAATAAATTGACTGGGTAGAAACAAAACGCTTTTTCATTTTCGACATACCAGCATACAAACGCATACAAACATACAAACGCAACAAAAGCACACAATCATTTTCGAGCTTAAACTTGAAAAATTACGTATGTGCTCGTGCTCTGCAAGTGAAAGAGTGGCGTGAAAACATGGAAAATTTTTGCGACAGTAAACCTCCCGAAGGAGGTTGCGGTTCCCGCCAGGCACAGGGCTTTTACCCCCCGTGGCAGCCAGCTACTTCGGTGTTCTTATGGGAACCGGTGCTTTTCTGACTGCGATCCTGTCGCGCAATTCGACAGATTTGATCCCCGTACTGCCAGATTTAGTCGTACGGTGGTTAACCGAACTGCCCTGTCCCCAGAGCATGGAATAGCTATTTTTGGAGCCAGATTCTAGGACTTATGACCCCACGACCGACCACCAGTCGTGGGCATGGGACGGAACTTCCTGGCAACCCGCTGTCGCTACCAGTGAAGAACCTACCTGGGTTTGAACCAGGCCCCATGTGCCGAGTCTCACAGACACCCCACGGCTTTCGCGGCACCACTAGACCACTAGACCGTCGGCTATTCCACGAGGGAGGTCGGTTGAAATGGGGGGCTTGAATTCCACTCTCCAAATTGTTGTCCTCAGAAAAATTAATTTTTTTGGTAAGATTCGAACCTCCGTCCTGCGACTCTCCGCGCTGACACTATGCCGGCACGGCTACGACGCCACGGTACCAGTTGCCGGATCATTAGGAGTCATGCTGCGACAAGCCGCAGGTTCGAATGACGGTCACATTTTCGTTATATTTTTTTAGTCAGTCGCTGTGCTTTTTTGCACTTGCTCGAGTCAAAATAACGGTAGCCGGAAAGAAAATTAAGTCGACGTTTATGTTTAAAAAAATAAATACGTGGTTTTTGAACCACTACCCACCTGGTGCTACCACATGTGTCGGTACCGATGACGCCAAGCGGCAGGGAGAGCAGGCGGATTCGTTTCTTCGGTGACAACTTTTTGGGCGTATCACGAGCGGCAGAAATTCGGCCAGGTCGGACAAAAATGTCGGACAAACGATATACACCCTGTATTGACAATCAAATTTGGATATGTGTAACAAAATCTTTTATTTGGTATTCAACAACAACGGTGCAGTGTTAACACACTTCAGCAATTACTCTAAGACTTAGTAGTCGTGCCCTTCTCACGCTGTTACATAAATAGCTTAAAACTAATTAACCGCGATAACAATTCCTTCTTAGACTGTACAATTAAGTTCTATTTAAGTTGGCCGCCGTCAAAGCACCAGGTTGCCCGCTGTCGCCCTGGTGATGCCGTTGACCGCGGGGAAGAACTGCCTGTAGTGCGCGTGGTGGCCGTCGTGCAGGGCGGTGAAGCTGGCGGGGGTCGGGGAGGGGGTGGGCGCGGGCGCGGCCACCGGCAGCGGCGGGGTAGGCGTCGGCTGCCCTGGCCTGGCGGGCGCGCCGAAGCTGAAGTCGAAGTCCGTCGGCGCCAGACCAGGGCCGCCGGGGCCGCCGGGGCCGCCGGGGCCCGGGAAGAACGCGCCGGGCGGGAGCGCCCCGGGGAAGAGCGTGGGCGCGGGGAGCAGGGAGTTGGGGGTGATCCCGTGGGCGAAGAGGTTGGGGTTGAAGTGGAGGGGCGGCAGCGGCGCGGGGGCGGCCGTGGGCGGCAGCGCGGGCAGCGCCAGGGGGGTCTTAAACGTGGGCGTGACGCCCGGCGCCGGGAAGGGAAGCGGGCCAAGCCCCAGGGGCCCCAGGCCAAAGCCCCGCGCGGGCAGCGGCAGGAAGCCCGCGGTGTGCAGGAGCCCCGGGGCGAAGGGCAGCGCCTCGGGCGGGAAGTTGAAGTTGCCCGGGAAGTTGAAGTTGTTCGGGAAGCTAAGGGGCTGGGGGAGCAGAGGCGCCGGGGGTGGCGCCGCCACCGCGGGGGTCTTGACGACGGTGGGCACGAGGGGCGGCGGCGGCGGAGGGAGCACTGGGGGCGGCGGGGGCGGCAGCGGGTGCACGACGGGGTGGTGGGCCACGGGGTGGTGGGCCACTGGGTGGTGTACCACGGGGTGGTGCACGGGCAGCGGGTGCAGCGGCGGCGGGTGCAGGGCGTGCCCCTGCGTGAGCAGCAGCGCGCGGTGCAGGACGGGCGGCGGGAAGGCGGCCAGCCAGCGGAACACGTTGATCTGCGTGGAGTAGGGCGGCACGGCGGGCGGGGCGTGCCTGATGACGGTCAGGGGCCCGGGGTGGTGCGGCACGAAGCCCGCGCCCGCCCCGCCCGCCAGCAGCAGCGCGCTCACCAGCACGGTCACCACCCCGCTCACCAGCGCCGGCACCTGTGGGCAGCGCGAGGGGCGACGAGTTAAGCACTGGGGACGACAAGTTAAGCACTGGGGACGACGAGCTAAGCGCTGGGGACGACAAGCTAAGCATACGGGCTAAGCACTGGGGACGACAAAGAGGACGCCGCCGGGCCGGCGACGCTGCACTGTGCTGCGCGGCGCGGCGCGTCCAGGACACGCATCTAGCATAGCGATGAGCTCCGGGGCGGCCCGGGTGTCGCAACGGTCCGAGTGGTCACTTGGTATGCTGCCACTGCGATAGCCAAACACTTTCCCAAGTGACCCGCCGGAGTGAGTGGGGGCGCGATTCTATTCACTTCAGAAGCTGACAAGTCGAAGAAGACATCACTGCTAATTCCAAAAAATAAGTGCGAGACCAAGTGCAGCGGGATTCAAAATTCAGTTAACTATAGCTCTAGCAGCTAGGTTTATGGGGAATGTTGCGTATGGTTATATTCCTAACGGAACGATATGGAAACAATCATTAAGAAAGGCACACATGAGGAGCGTTCAGGCTTCTTTCTATCGGTGGTTGAACTCGTCAGTTCGCAGGGCTAACTCATGGCAGTGGCCGGTGCACGAACTGGACCGGCTCCAAGGCGACAGAGCCGATTTGCGTAGAATCACTCGCGTAAATCCATGGTGGCGCGGCGGGCGCTGGAGTGCGGGGCGCGGGGCGGGGCGAGTCACTTGGTATATCACTCACCGCGAGCCTGGGGCTGCCACGGGGACTGCAGGGGCCCGGCATCGCACTACACTAAATCGCACAGGAAGCCTTCGCGCTGCGACAGCTCAATGACAAGTGAGCCAAGATGGCGTCCGCATTTCGTTTTATACTCGCCCTCCTGTCACCCTGCACGCCCCTTCCGCGTCCGGCGCCGGTGGGCGTGGTCTTCCCCCGCCGGCGGGCGGGGCGGGGCGGGGCGGTCCAACTTGAGTGAAACTATGTGCGTGCCCTGCGCCCCCGCCCCGCCTCGCTCCGCCCTGTGCGGGCCCACATCCTGCGGACCTGCCAAAAGAAAGTGCGAGTGCAAGCGTTGTGCAAGCGTGGTCATCACGCGCCGCGCCGCGCGTCAAACGTGACGCCTCGCCCGTGATTGGGCCCATCCCCATAATGCGGCGCGTGGCGTGGCGGCGCGTGCGCTGGCCCTGCTGCTGGCGCCGGCCAGGTAGGCCGCCCGCCGCACGCGCGTGCGCGCCGGGCCTGGCCGGAGCGCCTGCATGTGGTCCAGCCAGCCTCTCCGTGCAGCTCCAGTGAGCCGCCCCGGCGAGGTTGGCGCGCGGGGCAGGAGAGGGGGAGGGGGACTGGAGATGTATCCCGTGGACCTTGTCCGCCGCGGCCACCCAGGCTTTACTACATGCTCACAGTAAAGTCCCCCGCATCCAGGACTTGAGCTCACAGCTGCGGGCTTGGCCCTGCCGCGCCGTCAGCCTGCCTGCACTCGCGGCATGGTTGATCTGTCTGCGCAAGTTTTATTTTTATTTTGCTTCTTGACAAGCAGGTTCCGTTTTATTTATCGCGCTCGACATTGAGGTACCATGAAGGGGAGGCCGCGCAGTAATGTCGTCGCCGGGGTGCTCTCTGTCTAAACGCGCCCTCAGCCCTGCGGGCCCTGGGCTCGAACCGGACGTCTATGTATGTCGTCGTCTTCGTCTTCGTGGTACAGGAATCGAAGTCGAGTCGATCGTATCGCAGCCTGGCGTAATGTCTGGCAGACCTCGACACCCCTGGCCGGGCCGGACACGCGTGCGGGTGCTGCCGGAGCGTCGCACGTCGCATTGGGTAATATTGGAGCCGGGGCGGGGTGAGGCGGGGGCGGCGGGGTATGGCCATTGCAAGTCCGCAGAACCGCGTGTGTCGCGAGGTGCTTGAGGGAGGGGAGGGCCTCTGGGTGTACTATAAGAGCCCCGGGCCGAAGATGGCAGGTCGTCACTCACACCTCGACGAGCTTTCAGCAAGCAGCAGCAGACAGCAAGATGAGCTTCTCCTCTGTGGTGAGTTTGATAAGCAGCTGGTAAATAAGTTTTCGCCTGAAAGAAAGGCCTTTTACATCGTGTTAATTTTATTTTCCAGGTTCTGGTTCTGGCCGCCCTCGCCGGCGTCAGCATGGCAGGGATCGTTTCCCCCCTGGCCGCCCCCCTGGCCGCCGTGCCTTACGCCACCTCCTACGCCGGCCACACCGTCACCCACGCCGTGGCCACACCGGTAGCCGCCCCCGTCGCCAGGGTGGTCCCGCCCTTCGCCGCCCCCCTGGCCGCCCCCCTGGCCGCCCCCCTGGCCGCCCCCCTGGCCGCCCCCATCGCCGCCCCCCTGGCCGCCCCCTTCGCTGCCCCCTACGCCGCCCCTTACGCTGCTGCGCCCCTCGCAGCCCCTCTCGCCGCCCCCTTCGCGGCTCCCTTAGCCGCACCCTACTCGCCCTTCCCTCTCCCTGCCGCTTACTCCGGCCTGCCTGCGCCACTGTACCTCAAGAAGTAGAAGATCTCATCAACAACAAGCTGCATTGTCACGACGAATTAAAATAAACGTTCATCACCTATCTTGGTCTTGATGCTTCTTACCGTGCTGGCCCTTCCCATGCGCGCTGGGTACTGCCCCGAGGCACCCGAGGACTTGGACGCGCCGAGTCCGAGTGTGTCCCGGGCCCGGCCACGGCCGCCTCAGCGCGGAGCCTCGCCTCGCCCAGCGGCCAGGCA
This sequence comes from Frankliniella intonsa, assembly GCA_033675135.1. Taxonomy (NCBI): domain Eukaryota; kingdom Metazoa; phylum Arthropoda; class Insecta; order Thysanoptera; family Thripidae; genus Frankliniella; species Frankliniella intonsa. The sequence continues at coordinate 7,621,699 of CM066249.1, read as the reverse complement.
TGGAACAGCCTTGAGATCCGTGAATCATTCGCCGGCTAAGAGGATTCACTATGATTTGTGTACTGACCATTAATACCCGACACTCGGTCCAGCCCTGCCTCCGCCAGCCAGCCGGCCGAACAGCATCCGACAAAACGTTTTGGCCTTAGAGCGGGCGTGGATACGAAGTAAACTAAGAGACGAGAGGTGCGAAAATTGTGTTTTCTGGGGATTTGCAAACAAAGTCGGCCCATCCTGGCCCTTCCCGTCATGTCGCGGCACATTTTGAATGAAAAACCGCGTGTCGCGGTTGCGTATCTGGAGAGGGCAGTCCGGCTCGGACTGTACGCGGCGGCTACCCGGGCCGGGCCGGGGCGGGCAGGCGCTTGTGACCGCAGCGCAGCGGCCAACGGCCGACGGGACGGACTCTGATAGGCGGGATCACGGCGATCACGGAGCCGCCAACATCCTCGCGCCCCGCCCGGCCCGGCCCAGCTCCGCCCCCGGTTGCCAGCGTGAGGCGCAGAGCGCAGGCGACTCGGCCCGATAACCCCTCTCTCTTCCTCACCCGGGGAAGTCCGCGGTACGCTGCTCCGCGACGTCCGAACGAGTTTGTTTTGGTCGGGTTGGCGACTTTCAGGCGGCTACAGCTGCGGCTGCGGCAGCGGCTCCGGGGACTTTGGTGCCTCCAGGTTGGCACGGCACGGCACGGCACTGCCAGCCTCGGCCAGGGCTATATAAGCCCCTCGCGCCGGGCCGTGCGCAGCGCACTCTGCTACGCATCTCACCATGGCCCCCTGGACCACGCTGCTCGCCCTCTCCGTCGCCGCCCTGTGCCTCGGGGCGCAGGCGGCCTCCGTCACCAAGACCAAGTGCCCCGTCGTGCCCGGCAAGTCGCCCTTTGACCTCAACAAGGTGAGTGATACGCGGCGCCCCTTACTCCGCCGTGCGGTGTGAGAGACTTACAAATACTCCCTGTCGTGCGCGTGCTCCCAGTTCCGAGGCGACTGGCTGCTGGTGGCGGGCTCTCCCGACTCGCTCGCGGCCCGCGGCAAGTGCGGCAAGTACAGCGCGAGCGCGGGCCCCGCGACGGACGGGCTGAGCCTGAGGTTCGCCGGCCAGGGCGCGGGCACGGGCAAGGCGGCCACGCCGCTCGCCCTGGACGTCATCTCGCAGGCCGTGGCCGGCGACAAGGTGGCGCTGTCGCACGCCGTGTACCGCAAGCAGGGAGACGCCGACTACGAGGGTGAGTGCCCGGGAAATCCAAGTTTACAAGGATGTCGCTCACTTGTGCGTCTGTGACTTGCTTGTTAAATACATGTTTCGTTTGCTCCAGGCGTCTTTAAGCAGAGCATTGTCGCGACGGACTACGACAACTACGCCGTCGTAGTGTCGTGCAGGCAGGTGTACGTCGCCAGCACCAAGAGCTTTGGCCGCAACCTGTACGCCGAGATCTGGGCTCGCAACAAAGTCACCCTCTCCCCGGAGACGATCGGCGTGCTCAAGAACATTCTATCAAGCTACGACTTGGACGCCAGCGAGATCAAGAACATCGATCGGTCCAAGTGCTAGACTGCAGCAGTCTTCTCACCTGAAAAAGGTTTTGAATTATTCTCTGATTTAGATGCTTTCTTGACAAATTGTGTCACCCGCTCCATGATGGTAATCCACCGCAAATAAAAAATTATGAAATAGTTAATGTTTTATTTATTCATAGACTATGTGCTATAGACGATTCCAGCCCATTATATTGATATAATAATAACATAGCTGTCAAAAGCTACAAGTTATTACTTAAGCGTCAAATTTAACGTCAAGGGTGTTTAGTTTCAGAGCCTATTTTCGTTTTATGTGGCGCACTGCTTCGGCCGGGCGGGGGCCGCGCAACAGCGCCTCACCGAAACTTCCCGCTCGATGGTGCGCGCCGTGCTCCTTCCGCTTCCCCCACCACACTTCCGCCTCCCTCCCCCTCCACATTGGCGTCGCAGCGCAATCTGCCCTGTGCACAGCCTGATGTTTTATAACCGGACCGTGTGGCCTAATGGATAAGGCGTCGGACTTCGGATCCGAAGATTGCAGGTTCGAGTCCTGTCACGGTCGGAAATGCCTTTTTTTGTCTGGAATGGCATTGTTATTTCATCAACTGATTAATTTGAGAGAAACAGAAGAAGGATCAGTTTTCTCAAATATTCAGTGTGTAGGAAATGAAAATAAATGCAATAGTACATTTTTGCAGTTTATTATGTTTTCATCCCAATTCTGACAGTGTATATATACAGGGTTAAATTTAACCTACCATAGTTCGCTGCAATAGTACATTTTTGCAGTTTATTATGTTTTCATCCCAATTCTGACAGTGTATATATACAGGGTTAAATTTAACCTACCATAGTTCGCTTTCTTCCACGAGCACGTACCTCTTCAAATTTATCTAGTACTAATTTGGAATCTTTCGTATTAATTTTTTTATAAGCCTGAAGTATAAGAGGAAATAAATTTTCTGCATTTGAGTGAGTACTCAAAAGAGCTCTTTCGAGAACATATAAATCTACCCCCTTGTCTTCAGGACTATTCTCAACATGACTAAGTCCAAAATCAATCAGTGTGATTCTTAGTTGTCCTTCTTCACAACGTGTAAATAGCATATTTGATGTTGTAAGATCTCCATGTATTATATTGTTGGCATGTAATTTGCCAACAATCATTCCAATCTCTGTTGCAACAGGTAATATATTTTGAAAAGATTCCTCTTCAGAAAAATTACTTATTGTATCATTTATGAACTTCTTTACTGTGATACTGCCTTGAATTTCTTCCATGTAGATACGTCGCTTTTCAAAGTCAACAAAGTAAAGACATGGCGTTCGGACACCTAGAAAAGTGGGCAAAAGAAATATTGTTTTTATAAATAATAGATAATTCATAGTCTGAAGCTAGTACTATTTTAATATAAATACCTGCGGTTTTACTTCGAACTATTGCTCTTGCCTCAGCTTTCATGCGTTCCTTGGTTAGGTGTTCATCGAGGTCGGGATGCCGGTAGAACTTTTTAAATCGTTCTTTCACTACAGTTGGTCGTCCTAGATATGTTCCCTTGAAAAGACGCCCTTCAGCTCCTTGTTTGAAAAGCTCAAAACCTTCCAAATCGGGTGCCATAGTTGATTAGGGAATATTAGTAGTTTGATATGTGGATACGAGTAAATAAACTAGCAGACAGCAATCGCACCAACTCCATCACAATAACGGCCTGTGAGATCTTTTCGAGTGACTATGGATCTAGTAAGCCATGAACATGTGTGAGAGTGACATAACCTGTCTGCAAATGGTGCAACTTCTGAGTTGAAAACCATTTCCCATTTCCTTCCTCGTTGATCTTGCTCGGTTCCTGGTAATTATCGTAAAAATCATATCGTCCATCTTAGACTGGAATGTGTATATGTGATACCAAGACAATTTTCCTACAGAGTGTTTTGGAAGTTCTGTCTTGTCACAAATGATTCCTCTACCCTCTCCTGCTTACAGTGTTATTATTTATTTTTGGGTCCTTATCATTTCTTCTGACAAGTTATATTTGCTATGTCTTTGGTTTCTCAGCTGAAAGTCCCATTTCTTTTCTTTGTGGCCTTTACTAAAATTTGATTTTGTGCTGGTATCTGGAAGAAATGACTCATTACTATACGCTTATTATTATCATCAGTATTATTATCAATTTTAGAAGTAATGTCCTTAATATCCTGTGATATTTTGTCATTTTTCAGGGCTGGGATTGATAAGCTATGGCAGATGAGAATAAACAACCTAAACTTGATCCACTCCAAGGTCGACAGGGAGTGCATGCTGCCACTCGTAACTACATTGACTTGATTGAGAAACAGAACCTTTACCGTGTGTCAGAGCTTGTCAAGCACAAAAGGCGCACCAATATAACTGGCCTGTCACTTTTTGGACTGGTTATTGGAATATATACGTACACCATTTATGCTGTGAAGCAGGAAAAGTTTTTGGATGACTTTGAAGAACCAAAGTTTGTGGAAAAAAAACAGTAGTTCAAATTCAAAGACTTCATCTTTAGTTTTAATTTGTTTTGCTTAGTTTAATTGTTTTGTTAAGAGTCTGTAAATTATTGTAAACATGTCGAGTCCTGCATTGCAAACTATCAGAAAGGTGGTACAAGATGGTTCCCATCTTAGGCTACCACCTCTTCCTTCACCAAGGGATTTAATCAAACTTTACAAGCTTAAAGCTAAAAAGCAGCTTTCTCAAAACTTTCTTTTGGATAGCAGACTGACTGATAAAATAGCAAAAGCTGCTGGTAACATTATGAATGGTGACGTATGTGAAGTTGGTCCAGGTCCTGGAAGCATTACAAGATCGATTCTGAGGCGTAACCCAGGTCGGCTTCTTGTAGTTGAGAAGGACCAGCGTTTCCTACCGTTTTTACAGGTATTTTGTGTTTGCTACTTTTCCTCTCTCCTTTTTCATTCTTTCCTGTTTTTGTGTAGTACTATTTCAACTCTATTAATACAGATGGTTCAAGAGGCTTCTCAAGGGAAGTTAAATGTTGTTTTGGGAGATATCTTATCAGTTGATATGTGCAAAATGTTTCGTGAAGATCTGCGTATGCAGTGGGATGAGAGATGCCCCAATATTCACATTATTGGTAATCTACCTTTCAGTGTGTCTACACCACTTTTAATTCAGTGGTTGAAGGATATTTCTTTAAGGTACCATGCTAATTTAGAAAAATTTGCGTTTTTGTCTATTATGAAGTTTCTTTTGAAGTTAGTCCAATTTCATTGATTTTAGACAGAATGCCTGGTCATTTGGACGTGTCAGAATGACCCTCACCTTCCAAAAGGAAGTTGCAGAGAGAATTGTTGCTGAAGCTAATGGTCGTCAGCGTTGTAGGTTATCAGTAATGTGTCAAAATTGGTGTGATGTTCGGCATGTATTCACCATACCAGGTATTAGTCACATACTCAACTCAAAAATTACTGCTTTTGCCTTTTCTTAAAAAACTTTGTTAGTTTTACTGAAAACTGTTTTTGCGTGCAATACATATAATTATATATCCGTAAATCTCTCTCTCAAGGATCAGCATTCGTTCCACCTCCGGATGTAGATGTTGGTGTTGTTACTTTCAGACCTAAAATTGAACCAATCATCCAGGAAGACTTTCATTTCGTTGAGAAGGTTGTTCGCCAAATGACAATATTCCGACAAAAAAAGTGTATTAAAACTGCTCAGTAGGTATCATTTTTCTGTATTGGCGAGGTAGTTAAAAACTGAAATGTAAAATGTAAATTTATGTTACAGAACATTATTTCCTGCTCATCTCAGAGAAGAAATGGCCATAAAGTTGTTGGATTTGGCGGAAGTAGATCAAAATGTAAGACCCTTTCAATTGACATTGGATGAGTTCAAACGTATAGTGTCAGCATTCAGTCTTATTTGTCAAGACAATCCTAAGATTTCCAGGTAACTTTTGTTATCTACCTCCATTGCCTTTTGCTGAGTTCCCTCTACTGTATAGTTGTCTCATGTGATGGCTGTGTAAAATTCACCTGAGATCTATTGCATTCTACAGATACGAATTTGGTGGCAATAATATTGATGAAGAGTTTTGGAAATCCAATGAAACTGATGATTTTGTGATAACAAGTCACTCTGAAAGATTTGCTGTTGAGGATGAGGTACGGACATTGTAAAGTGAACTTGGATTTTAATTAATTAATGGTCTCTGTATAGTTGGAACTGAAAGATTGGTTCATTAAATCTAAAATAGAAAAATATAAAATACCATTTGATCTAATTTATTATTTCCCATTTTTAAAGGCAAATGTGGCATTTAAAAACCCTACACTTTGAAATTTAACTATAATAAAATCTATCTTACTGTGAAAAATAACAGTAATTAATAAAACAACATTTCAATTGTAATGAGAATAAGTGATTTAACTTGAGTACTTCACATCTTAATTGGCACATCAGAACAATCAGTGGATTGCATGGGACATCCAATCGACTAAGAACCTACAGAAAATATAAACGTTATGTCAGTACAAAAAACATTTTGCTCATAAAGTGCCATCACAAACAACATTTTATGGATTTCAGTAACTTGACCAGAAGTTTACAAGACTAAGTTAAATCAAACATTTCTTACAAAAGAAACGAAATGTAACACCCAAGGCATATTTATATATATAATTTAAAAGAAAAACAGGCAAGAATTGGTCATGAACAATGTTAACAAAGTGTTAAAGAAATTGAAGATGCCCGATTGTCATAACCCCAATCCTACATCAGGTCTTCAAGGGAGTATTTAGCATGACAAGAATATATATCACAGTTTCACATGTTACATATAAAGGCAAGCACAGCTATGATCACAACGTTGGTTTATACTTGCATTTTCGTGCATATTAATAGACATCTTCCATTTAATTTTAAGATAACCATGAATAAGTCTAAGGTATTAACCAAAAATAAGACAATTACTTATCTTCAGAAAATTAAGAAAATGCAGTAAATTTTGAATGACACAGAAATTGGACCTCATATTCATAATATCCTCATACTTCTTTCTTTATCCAGTCCCTTCACAGCATCTCACATGCAGATGGATTAATTTCCACTCTTTGGTCCCATTCAGCAATTCAAATTAATAACTAGACCTGTGTACACAATGCCAATGGCAACAAAAGACACTAAAAATTTTCAATGACAGCCAGATTATAATTACTGTGTACAAGACAATAACTTTTAGGATCTAAAATACTTCAAGGTAACTTGTTTCTTCAAAACACTGTGTCTAGTTAAGACTGCTAATTATTGGATTTTGAAAGGAAATAATAGTAGAAATATCTGATATCATTGCCATCCCTGAGAAGTAATAATCAAAATAGCCTCAACAACATTTCATTTTAGCATCTTGTGGAGACATGAAAAAAATTGATGTGAAATCCAATTCACACTATCAAAACCTAAGCCTTATCATGGACAAGCCTCATAATGCTGCACAGGAAATGTCTGTTGCACTGCACAACCCAAACCAACTAATAGTCTAATAACATTTGTGTACAACATATGACTACTCCAGGAATGTGTCATGATCAAAAACCCACACAGAGAACAGATAAACAAAACTGTACTTAACATAAGATCACTCATTTCTCAACAGCTTCAACAAAAAGAAATATATTGCTCAAGATAAAGTTTCTAAGAAACAATAGTCTAAAATTCAGTCATATGCATAAAATATCGATCTAAAGCATATTGTTAGGGTGAACATTTACAGTTAAAAGTACACAGGGTTGTAGTTACACCTCGTTACACCCTCATTCAAATAAAATTTGTTTAGATTTACATCATAACCATGTATTGATTACATATTTCAAATGTAATTTAAGTTTCTGATCATATCAAGAGATATCACATCTACCGCACATTCATTCCTTTTTATGCCCTTCTAGAGTAAAAAATTCAGAATAAACAGAAAAATCAAGACTGACATTTTACATTTTAACATGAGGAAGAAGCCTTTCCAAGAGTGCTCTTATTTGGGTTAGCTCATCCACATTCAATCGAACTAACTCTTGCAGCTTGCGATTTTCTCTCTCAACTACCTGACTCAAGACCATGCAATTTTCAGGGGAATGCTGCAAGTTTGAGGAATCTTCAAGAATACCATTTCTTCTTATACTTGAGCTAGGAATGTTAAAGACACCTTGGACTGATGGGTTGTTCACTGTAGAAAGCAAATTGGTATTTAAGCCCTCGAGTTGTGAACATAAATTATTTTGGTGCTGAATCACTAAAGCAACCTGCAGTGCAAATAAGAAGGAAATGAATGACTCATGGACGACCGAAGGGAAAAGGTAGTCTTTTAGGAGATAATTTAGTGATGGGATGCAAGACCTACCTGTTGTATAGCAGCGCTCATGTTGCAATTAGAAGAGGAGCATAGATTACTTTGAACTTGAAGCAAAGCATCTTTGATTCTTACTTGGGCTTCCTTCAAGGTTTCCAAATTCTGGCTGATGTTTGCAATATGTTCACTTTTGTTCTGTGTGAGTAAATCATTATGGCACTTTGCTAGGCACTTCTTCAGCTTACAGTTGCATTTACAGCATTCCTGTGAAACAACACATTTCCCTTATCAGGCTGATATTTGAAATAATTATTAACAGATAAAATTACCAATCACAATTCATGGCTACATTTTGAAACACATGTCTAACTTTATCCCATGGCAATATTAGATTAAACAAGCAAACTCCATCAAGCAAAGCAATTTTGTCTATTTAAGAGGTTCAATGGGAGAACAGGTTAAAAGCAGTACTATTCAACAAAATAGGTATCGAAGAATGATTTGAACATGCCTCCATGCAACTCACCCTGGGTGTGCGGAGAGCCTCCACTTCACCCTCGTAGTCCTGAAGACACAAGATACATTATGCCATGCAACTTATGTAGTATTGCCAAAAAGGGAGAGAAGTACCGTATAAAGTAAGATGCACGTACTACAGTGTTGTTTTTTTTTGTTTTTTTTTGTTTTTGTTTGTTTTTGTTTTTTTTTCCTCTCTATTTTTCTTTTTAAAGGGACATAGATTTTGCACAATTAAGAACAGTCTACTAAATACCATGCTAATAGTAAAAATATCAATGAATCCTACTTCTAAACAAAGTCATAAATGAAGCAAGACATGCAACTTTAATACCTTTACTGAGCATTCTATGGTAAGTTTACCCACAAGTTTAGCATCAAGAATCTAAATGTAAATGTGCGCTTGCACACATACAGACACAGAAAGTAATAAATTTTATGGGATATAGAGAACAACACTTACCACAATGGCAGCTGGAAGGGACAGCAAATCTAGTTTTTCAGTTTCAGCCGTGACATCAACACTTTTTCTAGGCATGTGTATCACACTTTCATCGCTGCAGGAGCTAAACATGTTCCCGATGGAATCTGTTACTGATCCAGGAGAAATACTATCAAATAGTCTTCCCAAGCCTAGATGGGAAATTTGAGCGGGTAGAGATTGTACTCTTCTTAATGAGCTCCGATTAATTCTTTCACAAAAATTGCTTGCTCGCCACTGAATAAGTCCAGATTCATCTTGAACTCGTATCACGGGAAGGCTCAGTCTTTTAAGGTGTTCAGCAGAGTGCATGGGTGGTTCATCAGGAAATACTTGAGTGTAAAGTATAGGTTCGCTTTCAGATAACTGTTTTACTAGAGAAGCCCTTGCTAGTTTTTCTTTAGTAATTGCATTACTTTCTTCTTGAAATCCACTGCTATCAGAGTGAGCACTTCCAGTTCGAAATCCCTTTATATCTTCATCAGCTGCCAACTATTAAAACAAGGGTGTTATTAAGGCTAGTCCAAAATCAAAGAAGAGTTAGATTTTAAAAATTGAAAATATAGTTTAATATAAACTTACCTCTTCCATTTCAAAGGAGTCACCCTGGGTTGTTGCTATATTTGCAACATCAAGATTTGCATTTGGAGGTATTCCAATGGAGGAATCCTCTTCATCAACTTTTTGCTGCCTTTTCAAGCTTCCCCTTCTGCGATTGGTTTCAGCATTTAAATCTGTTTGAGATGTTCCAATGGCTGAGATAGAACCATTTTCTTCAAAAACTGAAGCGTGGTCTTCATCCTCACCTACACCTATTAAAGAGCTATGTTCCCTCTCAGATTCCCAGCTGCTTACACTGCTAGTTGACCAATTTTTTAAATCAGGTGAGTGCGCCACATTTTTTGCAACATAAGAATCAATACTTGAATTCAAAGATAATTTTCTACGCATTTCCTTATCCAAATACATGGCAGATGATTTTGGCATTGAAAACATTCTTGTTAAGTTTTGATTATATTGGTCATCTGTTGAAAATGTACTCTGGTGTGACTCAGAAGAGCTAAGGGGGGCAACAGAGTCATCCGGCAAAACAAAGTCTGTTATTTCATAATGAGATAGCTTTTTGGCATCCACAAGCTGTGTTCTCTTTAGACATGTCTTAAGAATGTTTTTGGAGGTTCTGCTTGATCTTGAAACAGGACTTTGGGTTGAAAGAATCATCTTCATTTTCTCTTGATTTTTACAGTTTTCTTGTAGTACCTCCCCTGAGCTAGAAACATTTTCTTCTTGATGGATCTGAAGCAGTTCAAAAGGAACTGAAGTGACTGGAGATATGGATGGGGCTGATTTCACTCGCTGCAATTTCTTCCCCTTTGAATCTATTTCAGGAGTAGAGGTTTGCAAGAAATCATTCTTCTTTTGATCCTTTAAACTGTAATTTTGTACAATGCTCCTATTTTTTTGGATGAGGTTCATAGAGGCTTGATACTCTAAGAAATCAGATGTAGATGGAAGTGAACTTCTCCTCCTCTCACAACTTTGCTCAGAGTTACTAAAACTATTAGAGCTTGAATTTTCTTTTTGTAGAGACATGGGAGATGAGAGGAAGGGCTGATTATCCTGATGTTTGGAAACAGGTTCAGGAATGTTTCTTTTCAACCCACAGGCCTCATCTGTGTCACTATCACTATCATAACTTGTTAGACTGAGACTTGTAGCTGAGGAAAGAACAGAGTCTTTGTGAGCCAACGGGCGAGGTGGGGGTGGCTTAGGAGCAACAATCATTTCGGGTGCATCCTCTTCCTCAGAATTGACTTCTGTTTCTATAAGTTGGCCATCAACATCAAAGGTAAAAGAACGCTGGCCTATAATCATTCTCTTCCTCAATACCTGTTATAAAGGATCAATTAAACAATGATCAAGAGTGCGTATAGACATCACTTTACTTAAAAAAGGAGGAAATAGTACCTCAGGAGATTTGCTGCCCTGATTGTCCAGAAATTTTCTGTTGTCAGGATTTAAAACAGAATGAGCTTGAGGGCCTGATGCTAAACTGTCTCGCGATTTCATTTTAGTTAGAATTGTTACACGTTGAGCTGCTCGCGAAAAACGACGTTTTAAATTTTCAGGGTTGTGCCCTGGAGATGATCCAGCAGAACTCTTTATGCTGCTCTCCCTTTCATGTTCCCGAAGCTTTTCCATAATTTTGGCTACAATAACTGATGGAATCTGGGCACCTCCTAAAAAAGATAAATGGATTTAACCACAGTAGTTCTATTATATGCCATGATGTTTGACTACAAAATAACAACATGCGATGGTAATGTAAACAGAACACACACTACTGACAAATCAAAGTAGGCTGAGTATAAAACACAAACTTTTAGCTGAAAACTAAAAAAAATATAATACGTAAGATGTAGGGATAACCAATTTCTAAAACACAGTAACAAAACTCATGCACAGATAAAGTGTTTAAAATACAAGATTCATACATAAGCAGCAACATGACCAGAAAACTACAACCAAATACCAGTGTGTACATTCAGTGTAAGAAAATAAATGTGAAGAATTAAGAGAATATTCAAAGCCAAATGATGAAACAGGTGGAGAAAAATAGAAAGAACAGACCTAACTTTAAGAGGTGTAAACAACTGATAAAAATAATATGTGTCATGCAATTGCAAATTACATTTTAAAAAATATTACAGAAATTAAATTGATTTAGCTACAAAGCTGCCAAAAGTTACAGAAAAGCATCACACACAACTAGATAAATTTACATAGTACACTCACTCAGAGTAAATTGCTGGTTGACTTTCAAGAGACCCTTCCTTTTTGCCTACTCAACTTCACGGTCAAATATTGTATTTAAGGGTGGAAAAAAAAAAATTAAATAGAAACTTCCTAAATTTTCTGAATATTTTTCTAAATGATATCTGGTCAATAAACAGTTAACATTTGAAATTGTGAAAAATAATTATAAGGAATGTAGAAAGTGAAGAACATATAAGCTTGCAGTGAAGTTTATGTAGTTTTATCGCAAACAAATAGCATATCTATGAAGTTAATCAAGTGAATCAAAATTGAAGTTTATGTGCATGTTATCAAGTTAACAAGATAAAAAGTGAGGGTTGCCCTATGGGTGTCCTGGAGTGGATGCCCGTCTCCGACTACATGACTCTGAAGAAGGAACAGTGAGGAGGTGAGATGGTCTTCGTCCCGAAGAAGAGGAAAGACCATGACGTGGAAGAAAACGACTTGGAATGTTAGAAAACGATTCAGGAAAAAAAGACTGATTTTGAGGGAAATTTCTATGAGCAGGGGATGAGGCAGAGGATGATAGACGAAAGCGATCTGGTATAAATGATAATGTATTGGGACTAATTACATCTGACTCTCCTGCAACCCCTATACCTCCCCCACCACCACCTGCAGAAAGATGCGATAAGATATGGATTCACATGTCATACAGAACCCACATTTAATATTATGTAAAATTTATGTCCATGAATTTATTATTTGGTAGAAAGAAAAACTCACCAGTTAAACCTCGGTAACCACTGTAACCAGACTCAAATGTTTCAATAAGATCTTGCTGATATCGTAGAAAGTCATCAATTGCAACTCCTTTCACCTAGATCAAAGATTAACATTGAGCAAATGAATCAACGTGTGATAACATTTTATTCTTTGAAACTATGTATCTAATACAAACTTTAGACTGTTGAAGAAAACGTGCTGGAATTCTTGAGACCTCTGCTTCAGTATTATGTAATGGACCTCCAAAACCTAATCCCAATAAAACCTCTTCTGGATCTGGCCTCCGAGCCTCAAGATATGAATCAACGCTAGACCCATGACTTCCTGTATCTGATTGCAATGATGGTGAAACATCACGAGAAAAAGCTTCTCTTCTTTGATCAGCAGCTAATCCACTCTGACTAGATGAGGGCCTGAAATGCATCAATTATTTTTTTAGTTATGGTTGAAAATTCTTAACAGAGGGGTTAAAAAAATTGTCAAGACTGTTACCTCACTGTTACAAGTGGACAAGCATCACCTTCTAAAAGAGGAATTATAAGGACAAAAATTAGAATTATACTTAAAGACTAAATTGACTTTCACTTAAATGGTAAACCTACCTTTGTCTTGGGATTCTTTTTGTTTGAAAGATAACTCAATTTCAGTGTTGGCACCATCTGGGTCTTCTTCCCTGATTATCAATGAAAACTGGTCAGACCAAATACTCACAAAGGACAAATCAGAAGTGTAAAGCAGAACCATCTGGAACCAATCCAGACATTTCTGATTTCCCAAGATCAGAGACATTCCGAAACTGCAATATTTTTAATTGAGTGAAGATACGTCGAAGACACATCTTTACTTGAATTAAAATTGTGAAAATCTGGCATGTACCTTCATGGGTTTGCTTTACACCTCTGGCGCAAATTGGATTGATATTGTTTTTACTGTTATTATGATAGATTTAGAAATAATGAACAAAACTACTTACAAATGTTGTGCAAGTGGAATGGAATCAACCCATTCTTGCACTGTAACAGGGGACTTCCTGGCATGCAATCCTGCTCCACTTGAAGGATCAATATTAAGATACAACGTTTCTACTAATTTTTTAGTATGTTGATTGGGGAATTTATCAGCATCCATTGTGCTCAGAACAATAGCTGGGTTTGTTGATCCTTCCTGACTGGGAACTATCATGTCATTACATGGCAAAGATGGGTCGGTGGTGTAAATCCTGGGAACATTGGGCCTTGCAATTTCCTTACATGCAATAGAGCTTGGCACTTCTTTGCCCTTCTCTGACAGAACCTCTTTTGCACTATCACAATTACTATCAGGTTTAGATTTTATTAAAATTAATTCACTTTTATCTACATCACAGTCAACTAGTGGATTATTACTGATTGTTTCTAAATCTGTTGATATGTTTTCTTGATCACCTGCTTTCATTGGCAGCAAGTTTTGCTCACAACTTGAACCTGATTCCTGAATTTCAGATTTTATTGGATCGATATTTGATGCCATTGTACGTGGTACCCTTGAAACACAATCTTGGTCCTGTTGATTCTTTGAAATATCTTTAGACACTAAATGGCTAGAGCATTCAAATGTGACCTTTGTAAAAGAGGCAGTGTTGACTGGGAGTGGATTTCCACCTCCTTCTTCCTCTAATTTTAACATTTCTCCACCTTTTTTATCTTCTGATTTCATTTTTACCATCTCAGAAGCACTGTGTTCTTCGAGATCATCAGGGTTTTTGGTGCATGGTCGAACTTCAGCGTCTACTCTCTCTGGATTGCTGTCACAGTGATCTGAAGGTGCATGGCTAGAACCATCTGATGAAAACAGCCGTCGGAACTTTTGAATGGCAATAGGAGCAAATTGTGGCCAATTTCTTTGAGAAGCAGCATCTGCAATTTCATCTCCATGAGATGATTCACCATTCCAGTCTTTGTTCCCTCTAACAGAAGGAGGACCTTTGTCCCACTTCCATTGAAGCCCTCTCCGAAATACGTCACGCACACGGTTTTGAAGGGTTTGTGTGTGACCCTCACCTTTAACACCTGAAAAAATTAATAAAAATTTTAAGCTTGCAGCACACATGCTCACATGCACCAAAAAAGAAATGTTACTAATTTATCTGGTTACGCACTCCCATCCTTAGAGTAACAGCAAAAACATCTTAAATTACACGCAAAATTAAAAATGTGATGTGTGTCTTTGAAAACCATTGATGATGGTTGTAAGAAATGTTGTGCTTCAGAAACTTCAGATCTTGAGGGAACATCAACTAGAATACTCTTTCTAGGGAAGGAAGCCTTGGTAATGTAAGCACCACTTGCATATGGAAAACAGCAAATTGCAATGCAAATAGGAAAAAGACTCCATTTTATGATCAATGCAACAAGCCTATTACCATATTGTATCTATAAAGGTCCAATCAATGTAGCCTATACTATACAATAAAACCTACATAAAATCATCCTCATCCACTAAAAACTTGTAACCAAATAAAATCACAGATAGAAAGCTTTAACTAAAAAGAAATGAAGGAACAATCAAAACCCTAGATCATTCACTCAAACTGGGGAAACAAATTAAAAATTGCAAACCAATAACAAATCCATGCATGTGAAAAACTATTCAAACCATTAAATAAAATTTTAAAGGAAAAAAATACAATTGAGTCACTATGTTTACTAGCTCAGTTGGCAGAGGGTGATCCTAGGAAGCATTACTAATGGCTTATGGATCATACCTGCAGCCGACTCCATTATGTAGATGTTAAACTGTAGAAAAGATATCATTTTGTGGCTCCATAACTATAAAAGATGCCTTGTGACAGCAAAATTGAGGAGAAGAAAAGACAGAAGGTCAGATATATCATGACAGAACTTTTTCAAACAAGGCCTTGGAGATCTGAAGTTACTTTAAACATTAAAATTAAAGTATTTTTAATGACTTGCCTTTCTTTTTTTGTTTCTTATTTTTCAAACTCATTTTGGAGAGATATATGATGAAAGATACTCAGACCCTCAGTGACACATTTTGTCTCATTTTGCATATTACTATCTGACTTATCTCTTATCAGAATATTTGCTTTGTATTCAACCCAACTACTGTTTGTGTTTGAACACGGTGCACCATAAGATGTGGAAGATAAGTCAAGCGACTCAAGTTGGGCAATTAGTTCAGTTGGCCGCTGCTTCAGTCTCCAAAGCATTGATATTGAATCATGAAAGGGTATGTTAAGAACATTGGTAAAAAGATATTATGTGCTTTTAAAGCAAGTACTTTAAACACAAGAATTACTGAAGACAACATGCATTCATTTCATGCCTTGTGCTTGAACATATGACATAAATGTTGAGTAAACTTGCATAATTTCTTGAAGGAAATGAAAAGAACACCATGGAAACGCAATAAGATTTAATAAAGGAGAGGGCATGGAAATGATAATAAGAGGTGACGGTAAGCCTTCCCTCAAAATGTTGCAATTTATAATGTTTATCTCTTTCTTTTGCTAATTGCTAGAGTATACCATATCCAGCACTACAGCTTACAACTTATAACCGGTAAGTTACTTGTGACAGTCAATTACTACCGCAATTACAAAGCATTTTATTGAATTTTTGTTGTATTTTTAATCCTTTTTATCCCTTTTTTTTTTTTTTTTTATTACCAGCAAGGGCCCTGGGTGAACAATCTGATATCCTTGGGGCTAAACAGGACAGCTAGCCTATGAAAGCGCTGTGAAAGTGTTAAAATTTATTGTGAGGGAGTTGGATATCAATGGCGTAAGAGAAACGCAGTTAAACACAAGAGGAAGAAAAATAAATGCTTAACATCTGGTTTCATTCTTCAAATAATATGCATGAAGTTTGATTTAAGTGGTCTGGCTGGCTGACAGAATGACATTAGATATGTATTCCTACCTCGATGAACGAGAGCGTCGATTCAGTCAATCAACACGGCGCAGCAAATTTTCTAAGGCAGTACAACCAAAAGAAATAATCTCCTTCAAGATGTAAAATTTGGAATGTTTAGCCACTTGATGATTCGGGCATCCATTTTGAAGAGCCCAGCTGGATGCACAAGTGACGTCACAGAAATACGGCCTGCTAAAAACATCTTAAGGTCTTGTTTACTTTTGACTAGCAGACAAAAACAAATAAAAGTAAACGTGAAAACGGCGGTCGTAATTTCGTAAGTTGTGAGTCGTTCGATTTAATTTAAAAATATAAGTTTAAGAAAAAGTGCGTTAAGTTTCCTAAGTTTGTCTTCGACTTCCAGTTAACTGCAGTTGGCCTGAAAAGGTTGCTGCTCTGCTCCTTAACCTATTTTGCACATGTTGATTATATCTAATATCTATATTAAGCGCTACTGCAGTGTCAAAAACTTTTCTTTTCAGGTTTAATTTTTGAAAATGAGGCGTGCTGAAAAAGGTAAAAATCGGAATCGAGGCACATATAGAAAAAAGAGTCAGCTATCACGACAGGACTGCAGCAGAGGAAAGTCTGAAATATCAGACGAGGATACTAGCAATGTTGTTCAAATGTCTCAACTGCAACTGGAATCCAGTGAGGATAGTGATGACAGTAAGTTGATGTGCAAAAATATTAATATTCATTATATTACAATAATGGCATACTGAACAAACCCCTTTACCGTAGGCTGCGTATCAGATGAACAAGTGGCCACAGATGAGGTGTTACCTGATTTGGAAAGGGTTGATAAGGCTCCCTTTCCTGTTGCCATGTGGGATATGGACCAGTGTGATCCTCGCAAGTGTTCTGGTCGCAAATTAGCTCGGTTTGGTCTGATAAAAACTTTAAAATTGAATCAAAAATTTGGTGGTATTACTTTGACACCGGTTGGCCAGAAGGTATGTTCCCTAAATATTTTGTATTGTTACATAGGAGTAGTTTTCAGCCTTTGATTGCGTTTATTTTTTGTTTTAGTGTGTATCTATGGAAGATCGCGAAATAGTTGCTCACCATGGGGCATGTGTTGTTGATTGCTCTTGGGCAAGACTTGAAGAAACTCCTTTTGCCAAAATGCGAACACCATTTCCTCGTTTGTTACCCTTCCTAGTGGCAGCTAATCCAATCAACTATGGAAAGCCATGTCAACTGTCATGTGTTGAAGCCCTAGCAGCAACTTTTTATTTAACAGGCTAGTGATCTTTTATTTATTCAATTTATTTGTGGTTTTTATTGGATTCATTCTTCTATTTTTCATGTTTATCTTAGGATTTAAAAGTGAGGCTATGCTATATTTGAGTAAATTCAAATGGGGTAAATCATTTATCACTCTGAACAAAGAAATTCTTGACATATATGCTTCTTGTAAGAACAGTTCTGAGGTTGTAGCAGCCCAAAATTCTTACCTTGATCGTGTTCAGCAAGAAAGAAGAGACCGAAGAGGTAATTCTCTTGCTCCTTGCATAAAAGTTGTACAATAAGGTTTACAGCAGTCAATATCGGGTTGAAGGTATCCTTGATTTTGATCTATTTGCACCATGGTTAACTTTGCAGACTTCCCATCTAGCAGCTCAGAGGAATCATCTGAGAGTGAGGAGGAGGAGGACCAAAATGACCCAGCAGAGATTGAAGAAGAGCAGAAGGAGCAACCAGATAAGCCCATCAAGTGTATGGCAGAGGAGACTGAGCAGGCCCCATCTTAAAGTAGGAACGCAGATTGAAATACATATATTTGTTCTTGTCATTAACTCTTTGACGTGCCTGACATGAATTTTGATTCACTATCTACACAACCAGGAATACAAAATGTCGCCCCACTGCCCCACTTAAGCTATCAGCAGACGGACAGCTTTTCTTTTTGTAGAGCCGGGTGGGTCGTGGCCAGCAGCCTCGCCACCTCGCAACGCAACCTTGCCTGCAGCCGTGCCGAGCGGGTAGTATCGCCTGGGCTGCAGGCGCGCTCGGCCCGGCCGGCCGCGGCTGGGCTTCAGCGGCCCCGAGTCTAGTCAGTCTGCTGGCCCGACCCGAACAGCCCCGCGCTTCGAAGCTTGAAAAGTGGATTGCGCTTTCCCGTCTGCAGCCCTCGCATGCCATGCGACCCCCGTGCACGCGCACGTCCCCACGAGGCGGTGTCAATGACCTTTCTCAAACACATAACCCGAGGATGCAGGAGAGGGTTGGAGGGGAGCGAAAGGGAGGGTAGGGGTCTGCCGGCCGGGCCAGGCCGGGCCGACGGGGTGGAGCCGGGGCCGGGGAGAGGTCTTTGACCTTGCCCGTTCCGTCCCGTCCAGGCCGCACCGCCTGCAGCACGGACTGGACGGGGCGGGCGGCGAGGCGCGCAGCGCGCACCCCCGCCTGCTGCTCTGCTTCTCTTAAATAAAAAAAAAATAACTTTCAGCGAGTTTAGCCCCCACCCAACCCCCGAAAGATGTTACACCATAAGTAGTAATGGCTGTGAGAATCTACGAGATAGAGAGGGTGTGTTCGCATTATTTTTATCTGGCATCATGGTGTATAAGGGTGCCACCCCTCTCCCCTCCCCCAAATCAAGCAATCCATCTCTGCAGCTTCTGTTGTCAATGTCTCCCGGCCTCCCCTGCCCCATCCACCCCGTTGCCGAGGAGCGGCGCCGGTCCGGACGGGGCGGGACGGGGCGGGGCGGGGAGGTGTCGCGTCGGGGGAGGGGAGCTGCCGCCGCACCGCACCGCCATGCCAGCCTGGAGCAGGAACCGGGGCGGGCAAGCTGGCCAGCGACATCCTGGAGATGTCCTACCAGGGTGCTGGGGGCCAAGGCGTCGGGGCGCCCGCGCCGCGCATGCCCGGCCCGCGGCCCAAGCCCGCCGCAGGCTCCATGCTGGAGCCCTGGAGCGGGGAGGAGAGGAGGTGGGCGGCTGTGACTGTGGGCCAGGCCGGGCGCCCGCCCAGGGCTCCAGTCCGCCGCGCCGCCTCCCGCCCCTGCCCCTTTGCCCTCGGCCCGCCCCCAACCCCCGGGCCCAGGCGTTCGATGTAGCGGGGTGCGGCGCTGCGCGGCGCTGTGCTGCGCACTGAGAGCCATTTGCTGCGTCCGCAAGGCCAGTGCTGAGCGGCGCGGCGACGAGCCGAGCCAAGCGCCGCCCTGCCCAGCCGAGTCGACGGCGCCGCTGGGGACGCCGAGCCGAGCGCCGAGCCTCCGTCGCGACGCCCCGATCGGTGCCGCCGAGCCGAACAGCGCCGAGTCGGAGCCGAGCGGGAGCGAGCCGAGTCCGGGCTGGGCCGGGCCGGGCCGGCCTGGGCCGTGGCGCTCCGCTCCGTTCTGTAGTCCTTAGTCCTGTACTCGGTCTCGCGCGCGGCGGGCGGACATGCTCGCGCCTGGCACCGGTGCGCTCCCAGTGCCCTGCCCGTGCCCGTGCCCGTCCTGTACCAGGCTCCCCAGCGCGGCCGCAGGCCCCCCCGTGCGCGCCAGGGTCTGGTCTTCGCCTCGGCCGTAACGTCAGCCGCTGCGGCGTGTCCGCGTGCGCGTGTGCCCCGCGCCGCCCCGCGCACACCGGGAGGGAGTCGAGGAGAGACGTAAATAATCCAGCCACCCCGATCGACATCCTCGGGCATCCAGCCTCAGCGCATAGCAGCCCGGGCCGGCAGTGCCCGGCAGCATGTTCGATGAGCCAGCCTGACTTAAGGTACGCGGGTGCGACCAGCCGCGACGCGTCGCGTAGAGTTTCCCGCCTCTTGGTCCCTCCCCTCCCCTTGGCAGGGCTGGGCCATGGCCTGCTGCCCTACCCGTCTGCATCGGGTGTCTTCCTCGCTGAAAACACTCGGGATCCCAGCGGTGTTTTGGGCCGCCGCGCCGCCCCGCGCCGCTCTGGCCGCTGCGCTGCGAGGCGGCCGCACTGCCAGTGCCACGCTGCCACCCCACCCCGCCCCCGCCCCACCGCGCGCCCGGTCCGCACCCTCTGAGCGGCGCCACCCCCGTTTTTCCACCCACCCTTCCCCAGGCGGACGCCTCCCCTCCGCTCACCCTCCCCGTCTCGCCCACAGGGCGACAGCTGATCGCTCTGTTGGGACAACTTCCACCCCGGCACGGCGCCGGAGCGTGCCGTGCCGGGGCCCTCATGACGTCCACGGCCAGTCCCGGGCCCCGGGCGGGGCCATAAGTTCAATACTAGCGGGCTCATCACGCATTGCCTGTACCCGTCGAGGCCCCGTCGTGTACAGTAGGCGTACTGGCGTACTCGCTTACGCATTCCCGAAAAAAACTGGCATGTATTGATTTAAGTTCACAGTCACTCGCAAGAAGCGAGTATTTCTTTTTGTCTTGGAAACCCCTATAACAGTGGCCACATTGTGGTCGCGACGCCTTAGCAAAAATAAAGTTACTCTAGGGACCACATGGTTATATGTAGTAACTTTTCGTTCGGGAAGGCCAACTCCTACGCCAATGTTTTGTTTTTACTGGGTCCGCTTTCGTTCCATCGGGGCTTCGTCCCTACTCCAGCCGCGCGGTACGGTCCATGGACAGGAAATTAAACGCGGAGCTTCAGTAGTAGTCCCTCCCCCGCCCCGCCCCGCCGTAGCCCGCGCCTTTGACACGAGGACTATCAGTGGCACCACATCGCGCGCTTCCGCAGCCCAACCCCACCCCGCCTGACGCCTCGGTGTTGTTTTTGTTGCAGAGATCTGCGCCCATGTGCGCGTCGAGGTAGCGAGGGCCCCAGCAGGGGCCCACCGCGCCCATGGACCTGGACGAGCCGGAGCCCCCCGAGCCCGAGGAGGGCGAGGGGGCCCCGTGCGCCCGAGGAGGACATGGGCTGATGCGGCGGGGGTGGGGGCGGCGGCCGCTGACCGTCTGCCTGGCCGGCCTCGGCCTGCCGCTGCTGCTCTTCCTCCTGCTGCTGCCCGGCGGGCTGGCCCGGCCCGAGGCCATGCAGCCGGAGGTGATGCACCCCCAGCTGGTGGTGCCCGGGCAGCAGCCGGCCCTGACGCCCGTGGCCGCGGACGGCTACGTGCCGGCCGCGGGCGAGGCCGGCGCCTCCGCCACGACCGACGGCACGCCGACGGAGGCGCCACCGAGGGTTATCCGCCGCTACACCATCGCGTCCGTCGAGTTTGAGCGCGTCGAGACGCCTTTCCTCATCGGCCTGTGGATCTTCTGCGCCAGCCTCGCCAAGATCGGTGAGTACAGCCAGCTCCAAGGCGGGCCAGTGTCAATGACTCTTGAGCTCTTGAGTGTCGGTCTAGATGTTCTGCGCGGGGAGTGGTTTGCCTGCCCCCGCTGCAGTTTGCATACTGATTTCGGCGCACCGCCGCAGCAAAGGGGGTGTGTAGCATGAACCCAAGGCAAAGGTCACGCAATGTGGCGGGGGCGGCGGAGGCGGCGCGCTCCAGGACATTCTGTCTGTACGCCGGCGCCGGGCGCCCGCGGCTAAAAGGAATGGAAAAGAAGTAGCGTCCCCCCGCCCGTCCCGCCCCGCCCCGCGCGCGCGTCAGAGCCCGATCGATGTCTGTCGGAGATGCGTGAAGGAGCTCGTGGCGCGGTGCGGCGCGGCGTGTGCGGCAGATTTTCTTATCCGCTGGCGTCGCGACACGGTCGACCTATAGGGCTGCTGTCTGCTGCTGACGCAGGTCAGCTCCTCGCAAACCAAATGAGCGGAATAGCAAGCCCAGCTTCCCTCTTATCGGACTCCCGATGCGGCGCGGCGCGGCGCGAGGGCCACGGCCATCCATAGCCGTAGTGCCCCGTCGTGCGGACCCCAAGCCTTGCGGGCCGAGCGGGTAGGCAACCCCTCCTACAAGGCTGCAGCAGCACCGTATACCTGCGCGGCGCGCGCAGTGAACCGGCCGGCCAGAGGCCTACCTGCCTGCCTTCTACTCCCTTACCCCGTCTAAAAAGCTGTCCGCAGGGACACCGAGAGAATTTCGTCCATAACTCTTGCATGGTCACACTGTCACTTGTCACGTCCGGTCCGGTACGGTCCGGGTCCCCGGCCTGGGGACAGAGGCAGGCATCGCCTTGTCAGGACAGAGGATAGCCAGGAATTTAAATATTTAAGTTTGGCTGTTGCGGCGTTGCCGTGTTGTACGACAGAGGGGGTGGAGTGGGGTTGGAGGGGCAGGGTCGGAGGTCAGCGCCGGCCCCGACTGGGGCGGCCGCCTGTCGGGGCGGGGAGGGCAGCTCGCGCAGGGAGAGAGGGACTGCAGCCCCCCCCCACCCCCCTTTTCCGGTGTCTCCGCCAGTCCCTTCCGCCTCCGCCCCCTGTGGCGGTGCGGCGCTGGCAGTGAGGTGGTGGCGGTATCAACACTAGCGGCCCAGGGACGGGGAAGACGGGGCCGCGGGCGCTCGTCCCGTCCCGTCTCGTCCCGTCCCGTCCCGTCCCTGCTCGGGTCGTCCTGACGGCGTGTTACATGTCCTCCTCGAATGGGGCCGCAGACCATCGATCTATCCCAGAACGATGGCCGGGGCCGGGGCCGGGGCCGGGGCCGGGGCCGAACCGGGGCGTGCCGGTGGAGGCGGAGAGGAGAGGCCTGGAGGCCCCGGCCCTGGCCGCGGGTCCTGCCCGCGGAGGGAGGGGCACGGCCGTGGCTGAGCAGTGCGGCGCGGCGCGGCGCACGGGGTTAACTTGCCGTGCACCCCTGGGGCGCCCTGCCCTGTCCCTGCCCGGCCCCCGGCCCGAGGCGGAGGCAACGGGGCGGGGAGGCAGAGCGCTTCGCTGCTTTTGCCAATGTCCTGTCCCAGTTTCGCGCCGCGCCTGTGAGCTTCCCCGACGTACGCGACGCTCGAGCGCGGGCGCCTTGCTCGCTTCTTGTGACCCACCCCCGCCCCGCGCCCGCCCGCAACCAGGTGACTGCGAGAGCGAGTCCCAATAACGAGGCCCCCTACCCTGCCCCCTGCTCTCACCCCACCCCACCCCGCCCGCCTGCCCAAATACCAGGCCCCGCGTCCCGTGCCCGCGGCCTTGGCAGTCCTGGGGAGAGCGGGGCACGCTTACGCGCGCACGCCCGCACGCACCACGCACGCGCCTCCACACACTCTCACACACATAGCAGCGCGCGCGCTGTGCCGCGGCGCGGCAGGGTGGGGCCGTGCGGGGCGCTATGAATAGCGGCATCTGTCAGACGCGGAGTGCACGTGCACCTGGCCGGGGCGGGCGGGGCGGGGCGGGGCGGGGCGGGGCCTGCGTGCACCCACCACCACCCACTCTTAGAGCAGCACTGTGCGGGGCGGAGGCGGCGGGGGCGGCGGCACGGGCACGCCCCTCCGTTTGATGCCACGCCAACCGTCCGATCGTCTGTCAGTCTGTCTGTTTGCCCGTCGGGCGGGGCGGCGATGGCGGGGTTCAGCAGCCGACGCCCCCGCCCCGCCGCCCCGCCCCCTCAATGAACACGTACACTCTTGACCTGCGGCTCGCTGACACTCGGCCCCAGGGAGGGAGGTACTCGAGCGCAGACCAGACGGTGGGGCGGGGCGGGGCGGGCGGGGCCCGCGGGCAGACCCGACACGAGTGCGCCCCTCACAGCCATGTTGGCACTCCCGCCCCCTCCTCCTCATACTCCTCCCCTTCCCGACTATTGAAATACCGGCGCCTCTGCGCTGCAGGATCCAGTAGTGACCAGCTTGGCTCTGAGGGGGCGTGGCGGGGCGCGGGGAGCTGCAGTGACACAACCCTCCTATTTTTGTCGAGTTGGCAAGAGGTGTTAACCCCCGCGGCGTGGACTGCAGACGCCGCCGTGGGTTGCCAGTGCGGGGTGAGAAAGAGAGGCGCCACGGGTCGGGGCGGACATTGGGCCCGCCGGCTACGGCACTCGGTCAGGCGGGGGGAGGTGCGGGGGTGAACGCCCCGTGTAAACGTCCATCCAGCAGAAGGAAAACGTTTTCTCAACCTAGAGAAACACAGCAAGGCCCGGGTGGGTAAACCGGAAAATCCGGTGGGGCCGGGGGCGTTTCTAGGGCCCCTCTTAGTCCAGAGGGTGAGCAGTAGCCACCTTGGAAAAAAAAATGTCCGGTCGGAATGACGTGCTCTTTGTCCGTCCCTGGCAGTTGCTACTGCCTCCATATTTTCTTGCTGGACCCGTTTGGATCGTACGAACTGTCTCACAGATAGATCTACTCCCCGCTGTTTGTGTAGGCTTATGCGTTTCCCAGCTGATCTCGATGTTATTTTCTCTCAAGGAAAGAGGGAGCAGCGGGTGGGGGGAAGGGGGTGTTTGAGACGCCTGCGCCCAGTGACCCGCTTCTCCCCCTCCCCCCCACCGGCGGGGCGCCCGCCTGCGTCACACCCACACTGCTCTACATTTTACTCTACCGCAAAAAAAAGAAATATAGTCGATATTGCTCGGCGGTTGCTGCTCTGCCCAGCCCAGCTCAGTGGTTTCCGATGACGGGCCGCGCCGGTCCTGGCCGACGCCCTTCGTTGCCACCATAGCACAGCCGAGAGCACAGCCCACCGCCATGCCTCCCACCACCACGACTCGCCCCGCCCCGCCCCGCCCCGCCCCGCCCCACCCCGCACCCCCGCACCGGCCTTTATTCCGATCCGACCCCAAAGCCCATCCCGCCCGCGCCTGGCCCATCCCCCTCCCTATCCCATCCCCATCGCGTCCAGCCCGACCCGACCGGCTCGAAAATCAATCGGGGAGCCCACTTTGTCGTGTTTCGCAGATTGCCGGCTGGTCGGCCACGCGGAAGCGTCCTGCTCGCGCTCACCTCTGCGCGCCGGGATGTGGAGAACCACGGCGGGGCGGGGCGGGGCGGGGTGGTCGACTCAGCCGAGGGAACCAATATCGCCCAGGTCGAGCGCTGGGCGGGGCGCGCTCGTTTGCGTATTCATAGCGCGGGTAGTCCTGTCACCGCGACCACCTGGTCCCCGCCCACGGTCGCGCTGGTCGCGCTGGTCGCGCGGGCTGCAGCGCAGCGGAGCGGCCGCGCGCACCTCGCAAATTCATTTTGTGCCAATTGCGGTCGGACGCAGGGTGGCAGGGTGTGACCGAGGAGAGCGGGGCGGGGCGTGGCTGGGCGGGGGCGGGCTGCTGTTCGGCCCGCTTTGTGGCGCAGTGAGGTGGACGGGGCGGGGAGTCCGTCCGGCCCCGGTCCGGGTTTGCCTGTTGTGGGCCTGCTCGATGGAGAGGAGCGCTCATAATTGATGTTGTAGGGGTTGCTATCCGACGCCCTATGGACGCAGTGGTGGTGGCGCGCGCGGGCTCGGGCTCGCTGCTGGCGCCTGTGTGGGGGCCGCCGCCGCACCGACCGCGTACTGCCCCTGCGCCGCCCCCGCACCCCCACGCGCCGCCCCCGCGCTGTACCGCCCTCCCTCAACCCTCCCACTTGGTTCTGCGGGTTTTGTTTTCGAATAAGTTTTAACTCGATTCGACGCCCCTTCCTGTGCTCCGTAGCGCCCCCCCCCCCCTCCTCGCCGCCGCTCGCCATGTGGTTATTGGCGGCGCCCATCTGATTGGGGCGAGTCAAATCACCGGGCCAGCCCTCCGCCAGATGGCGCTGGTAATCACCTGTCAGGTGGCGGGGTGGGGCGGAGGCGGAACACCTCATGGCCGCGAGTATGCCACCGCCTCCAAAGTTACAATATGCTGTGTTATAGTCAGCTGGCGCTAGTCTGCTTGGCCCTGCTGGATCTTGTTTCGCCGCTTTGATATAATTCGAAATAATAATTTACAACCAACCCAATCTCTAATAATGCTTTCCTTTTAAAAGCAGATTTTAGCTCGCTTTTGAAACACGCCGCCACTCGTACAAAAGACTCCGCAATCATTCGCATTTCCTTCCCGCGAGAAGCGAAAAGGAATGAGAAAAACTGGCTGGGTTCCGCACCGACCGACCCATTCGGCCGACAAAAACAAAAGAACACGATTTAGGCCCCATTTTCTCGCGCGATGCTTTTGCGGCAGCACTCTGCTGTAACCGTTTCGCTATTCCGTTTGTGCTGCGCCCGCCCCGCCCCGCCCCGCCCCGGCAGCTGGGCTGATCCGAATACGAATAACGCGTTGGATATTGGACTGGCTGGGCGTGGCGGGGCGTGGCGGGGCGTGGCGGGCCACCGCGCCAGTGGCCTTGCGGTCGCGTAGTTCTCTCATTCCTGCTGACTCGCTAAATTGCGGTCGCGCGGGCGCGTCTCGGTCCAAATGCCCGTGGCCCTGCCGAGGCGAGGCGGCCGGGCCATCGATACCCACCGACCGCACGGCTACTGCTCTGCACACTGCATAGGCGATAAACTTACCTGTAAAGTGGACACCTCTCCGCTCCGCGCTGCGCTGTTGGGCGGGGCGGGGCGCCGGCCACGCCCACCCCGCTCACCCCGCCCATTCACCGAACCAAACTAGGCAGGAGAACCTACGACCCTATCCACCCACTCTTCACCCGAGTCCACACCGCTCGGCTCGGCTTTCGCAAGAACTGGCGGTGCTGGTAACGAAAAACTCGGTGAGGAAAGTAAAGCAGTCTTCCAGTTTGTGCTCTCAAGGATTTGGAAAATAAAGCGAGAAGCGCATGAAACTCCAAAGTCCTCCTCCGCGCGGCGTCTCGGATACTTTTGCCATCTCCTGCGATGCCGCGGCTACTGGGTTTTTCCTCCGCGCGGAGCGTGTGTGCTGCCCGGCTCCGAAGGCCGCGGCTGTATGCCTCGTCACGAGAGTTAGTTGGGCTAAGCTCATGGCCTCATGCTGTACCTGCACCTGTACGCACTGTACCGCCGCGCCGGTGGAGTGAAGCCTGCTGTTGCTGGCCTGCATATGGACGCCTGCAGGTCGGGCATCTCCGCCGCTATTTAGGATCTGGCATGGCACCGTGAGGAGCAGACTGCCCTGGGGCCGGGCTCGGCTGGGCTGGGCAGGGCGTCCGCAGCAGCAGCAGCACCTCAGCTCAGCCCAGCCCAGCCCAGCCCGGCACAAGGCCAAATTAAAGTGCGGCTGGCTCGAGTGTTTGCAAACAGAGCGCCAGGGCCGGGCCGGGCCAGTCGCTGAAGGGCGCGCGCGCGCGTTGACGGCCACCCTGCCCAGCCCCGCCCCGCTCCACCCCTCAGCACAGGGGCGCCGCCGGGGAGGGCGCTGCGCTGACAACCAGCACAATGTGGCTCTTTGGCTTCGGCCTGGCGCGGACGCGGGCTGGTCGTGACGTAAACGCGTCGATGATGAATGAATAGGACAACAAACTGCGTGGCCTGCCTGCTTGACACGGCGTGAGCGCGCGGCGCGCCCGGCCCGCCATCTCCTCCTCCTGGAAGCCGTGCTGTCGCACTCAAGGTTGTGCCCACCCCGCCACGCCGACACTGACGGGGTCCTTGCGTCATGGCACTCTTATTCTAAGAAACCCTCCGGAGGGCTGACAGTGTCTTACGGGACGGGCGCCCTGTTCGTCGCCAGCGCCTCACCTTAACCTGACCCGCCCCGCCCCGCCCCGCCCCCTCACCTGACGGCTCAATCTCAATAAGCTCGCTGCGACACTCCTCTCACCCTCACCTGTCTCCGCGCCTCCCTCCCTCCCTCCCTCCGCGCCCTCCCTTTCCGCTCCCTTTACGATCCTTGATCGCGACGGCCTCTTGTCTCCTCTCCTCTCCGACCCCTGGCCTTTGCGAGGCGAGGCGAGGCGGTCTGAGCCAGGAGGACGGTCTTTGTAAGGTGCGCGGCGCGGCGCACCTGCTGGGTCGTGGCTTATCTTCCAGCGGCACTCCTCTCCCGGGCGCCAGGCCTGAGGCGGCCCGGCACGGCCCGGCCCGGCCCGCAGCGCAGCAGCGGTACCTTCTCCCTCCGGCTAGGCTCCCTCTCCCTCGCCTCCGCGCCCCACCCGCGCGTAATCTCAGTCTCTCTCTTCCTCCGCTTCCCGCCCGGAGCGCCCGGCTGGGTAGGCAACGGGAGCGCGCGCGCGCCGGGTGGTTGCCTACCGCCCAGGCGCTCTGCGGCCCGGCCCGGGGAAGATCCCCACGGACACATTACCCGGTGTAGAAAGTGATGGTGATTTGTGCCCTCTTTGCTCTCGTATCAAATCCCCTGGGGTACTCGAACCCCCGGCAACTACCTGGACCTGCACTCCCTCAGTACCAGGGTATAAAGCTCCTGCGAAACCGACTCCTCCCTCCAGGCCTGGCCCTGAGCGGCAGTAGGGTGTGATCTTCGTAATCTTTTCCCTCCCACCAACCCTTAGTGTTCATCCTGCGAATCAGCAGAAGGACTATACGACTAAACGATACGCCGCCCGCACAGTCCCAGGATATTCCCCCTCCCTCCCCTCCGCTCCCCTCTCCTCCCCCCTCCTCTCCTCTCATCCGCCGGACATGGGCAGCCACCACCCACCACCCGACGTTTTGATTACTGGGTTCCAGTGAAGCACCCAGGGATACTGTTACGCTTTCATATCGCTGGAAGCCCGGCAGATGGCCCCCATGACGACCCCGCCCCCTGGCCACCACGCCCCACCACGCCCCTACACGCCCCTACACGCCCCACCCCGCCTCACATCGCCACGCCAGACCACAACACTGCCCTTATACCCTGTGGGACGCGCCGGCCGGCCCGGGCCGGGGCCGCTCTCGCCTTGACATACTTAACGTCGGCGAAGGCACCCGCTGGAAGGCGAGCGGGGCGGGGCGGGGCGGGGCGGAGCTACCCCTACTCCCGCCGCGACCTTGTCCAGTGCCCCGCCCCGCCCCGCCCCGCCCTGCCGGCCCGATGGAGACGTCTGGCCTGGCCGTATACATCCCCGCCCCAACATGGCTGCGGGCGCACAGCCGCACCCAGCCGCCCACGGCATGAAGGACTCAACAGCGGGCAGTCCTGCCCCGCCCCACCGCGCCCCACCGCGCCCCGGCCATAACGACGAGTACACGCCGGGCCGGGCCGCGCGGGGCTGCGATGGGGGCGCGAAGGTCGGCCCGCGCGTTACCGCGGGGTGGGGTGGGTGCGCCGCGCCCCACACCCCACCCGCACCCCACCCCACCGCGCCCCGCCCCGCCGCGTGCCGTGCACCCCGCCTCTCTTTCAAATCACCCCCAGCACGTAATGGCGCTGCTCGGTGCTCTGCGCCGTGCGCCCCTTGGCGTGTCGCCTGCCGCCATTGAGAACATCAAGCCCTCATCAAGGCACCTCACTTTCACAATCTTTTTTTCCTGCCTTCCTTTGTGAAGCTGTAGGCGCGGGAAGGTAGATTTGCGGCCCCCTGCCCAGGTGCTTCCACACCTCCTACCTAATGGTGCCACATTTAATTTAGGGCTCGGCGAGGCGGAGTGCAACAAGGACGGAGGGGAAGGAAGGGAGGGACCGATCTTCGGAAAAAGGTGGGCGTGGTTCTGGGCGCACGGCACCGCACCGGCGCGGCGCGGCTCTACGACGGGTCGGGTCAGGTCGGCGTGTTTGGTTTTCCTCTCGCCGCGCCGGGCCGCGCCGGGTAGCGAGCGAAATGTCCGGAGCGCCGCGACGCCCCGCGACGCCCCGCGACGCCCCGCGACGCCCTGTGCTGCTGCTGGCTGCGTCGCGACGGCGTCGGGATTTGGCACGTGCGCCCCGCCCCGCCACGCCACGCCACGCCGCGGGAGGGGGAGGCTGCAGCTCCGTCCGGGTAAACATTTGGAAAATATACACTTCTTGGCGTCCGGCGCGTGCTGTACTGCCCGGCCGCGCCGCGCCACGTGCACTGCCGCCACGTGCTCGGACTGACCGCCGCGCCGCACGCGCTTATGCTGACCTTTCGCGAGCGAAAGTTGGTCAGGAGCGGCCGCCACCGCGGCTTTCTGCTCTGGTCAAATCTGTCGGCGCGCACCGGCGCGGTAGCTGCAGGGGGTGGGGGTGGGGGGGGGGGGCTGCATTATTGATACCGAGGGGAGGGGTTGGGGGTGGGGCTCTGCCGTACCCCTTCCCTTCCAGCGGCCCAGCCCGGCCGCCCTGTGGCCCCCGGCCCCCCGGCCTCGGCGCCGCCCCACGGCCTCGCAAGGGCGAGTCCCAGGGCCTAGGTTAAGCCGCCAGCTCCCCCCCCCCCCACCCCCTTTCACTACAAACATTCCCACACGCGTGAGGCGGACGCTGCCGCAGATTCGTTAAAAACTTGAAAAACGTTGATGAAATTTTTTGTTAAAGACACGCTAGCAGATGACGCTAATATTAGTACTACAAAAAAGCTTTTTTTCTGGCAGTCTTCCCGTTTTCCAAACGCCCGAAATACAGCATCTGACCCATTGAACGTAAACCTGCTCGCTCCCCACCCGTTCCGATGTAAGAGGCTGTGCCATTCCGTGCCGTTCCGGGTCTTTGCAACGCTTCTAAAATAGCCGATAGCATGAATTTTCTTCCTGTGCAGTAGTGCCCAAGCACGTGTTTGCTAGCGTCCCAATGAGGCGATGGCTCGGCGTGTGATTTACACCTATAGCGCCCAGCTGAGCAGGCCCCGGCCCGGCCTCGCCTCGCCTCGCCTCGCTTGGGCAGTTTGTTTCCTCAGCGCCTCTGCCAGGGCCGGGGACGGGGACGAGGCTGGGGCGGCGGGACGGACCCCCGACAGCGTCTTTATGAGGTGGCCATTGTGTCGCCTTGTCCTCGCGCTCGCGCTTGGCGGGCGGGGCGGGGCGGGGCGGGCTCCACCGGGCGGGTGTGCTCTGAATCCCCTCCCGCCCCTGCCCGCCGCGCTCTCGGCACCGACCAGCCCGGAGCGCATCGCCCAATTCACTATGACGAGCGCGTCTCCGCGGCCTCGGCTCGCCCGCGTCATTGCTACGTGGACATACCGAGAAGGAAAAATAAACCGAAATTGCTGCTGCCCTGGCCTATGGCCTGGCTTGTGGCCTGGCGCGAGGTACCTGCGCGAATAATCTCGACGGGCGCACGATTCGTACCGCACTGGTACTGTGTGTGTGTGTGCGCGCGCGCGTGCGGTTGGGCGCCTCAGTACCTGGCCGACAGGACACCGTGACACAGTGCCATTCTGTTTGATGGGCCTCACGGCGCCACGCCGCGCCGCGCCACGCCACGCCGCGCCACACGTGCCCAGCGAGCGGAAAGCAATATCATCCCAACAGCCCGGCTGGCTCCGCGCGCTCCTCATGGCAGTGGCAGCAGCCGAGCGAGCGCCCCGCTAAATTATTACATGACATTCCGACAAAGGAAAAACGAAGAAGAGAGCAAAACGTATACTAAGAAAAAAAAATTAAAAGTAGCGGCGTACTACGCGCTACCCGCCAGAGCGGCTGTGTGGGCGTCAGTGTTGTGCTCGGCTCAACTCCAGCGTCGTATTCGTTTGGCAAATAATTTTGCCTACTTTTCTCGCAACACTGCCTACCTAGCAGAGCGTCGGTCTAAAGCCTTCGTTCTCGAGCCTCTTGCGTGGAAGGCTTTTGTATCAAGCCTCCTCTCTGGATCCCCTCGGCTCGAGCCTCCACCAGCGACAGTTCCAGCCTGGCCCCCGCCACTCCCTGCCACACCCCGCCCCGCCCCCGCCTTGACAGGACAGGCCCATGACAGGCCGCCTGGAAAAGCGACGGCCACCCAGCTGCTATCGGGACTCGAGCGATAAGGGCTGGGGGAGGGGGGTGTTGGGGGGGGGGGTGAGGGTGGGTCGGGAGGGGATGTGGTGGGTGGGCGGAAAGGTTGAAGGGAGGGGTAGGAGGGGGTAGTCTTCGCGGTGTTTCCCACGCCGCACGCGGGCTGGTGCGATGGGGGATGGGATGGGGCTGAATCCCGCCGGGCTGGGCCGGCCGGAGTGGAGTATGGATCCATCCCACATTCCAGCAAACCCAGGGGCAGCCGTGGGGCCGGCCTAGCGCGGCAGGGATAGGAGGCCGCTAGGCCTATAGGGTCGGGCGCACTGCAAAGTGTGTTCTTAGTACACACATAGGTGTGTGATAGAGACTGCTGCTGGCACGAGGCTCTAGTCCGCTGGCAACAACGCACTACGCACAAGTGCACACTTGAGCTTGCGGGCCGGTGCGGCTGGGTGAGCAGGCATCCGCGCTCAGCTGGCTACTTGTATTTCGCAATGGAACGCGCATACTCGCAACACGCCCAGCTTTGCGTGGGTGGAAACTGTACAGTCCTGGCGCCCGCGCTGACTCCGTTCCTCTCCTGTCCGCAGGCTTCCACATGGCGCCGTCGCTCAGCAAGATGTTCCCCGAGTCGTGCCTGCTGATCGCGGTGGGCGTGGCCATCGGCGTCCTGCTGTTCCTCACGGACAAGCTGCACGTGTCGCCGCTCACGCCCGACACCTTCTTCCTCTACATGCTGCCGCCCATCATCCTGGACGCGGGCTACTTCATGCCCAACCGGCTGTTCTTCGACCACCTGGGCACCATCCTGTGGTACGCCGTCGTGGGCACCATCTTCAACACCCTGACCATCGGTGAGTACAGTAGGCGAGGATGGGCCAGGCGGTGCCGTGTACTGCCGGGCCGGGGCCCCTTGGCGACGTGCCACTATCCCCCCACGGCCAGGGGTGCTACCCCCGCCCGGCCCGGCCCAGGCTGTCGTCCTACACAACGGTGTTGACGCAGCGCAGAGCGTTGAACCGCCGCCCTGCGGGTCCTTCATGCTCGAATTCGAGCGCCTGAAGGCCGCCGCAAGGGCCATGCTGGACGGGGCAGCAGGCGCAGCAGGAGTAGCGAGCGCAGCAGGCCTGCTGGCTGTGCAGCAACCCCGGCGTGGCCCGCTCCAATGCCGCCAAGAGAATGTTTGATGGTTCGTGAAGGAGCCGTCCGGGTGGACAGCGGGACAGCGAGGCGACGGGACGGGACAGCTGGGAGGGACAGGGACAGCTGTCAGTTGTGTGTAGCGGGGGCGCGTGGCGGGGACGGAAACAGACCCGTGCAAACGTCACGTTTTCTGTACGAAACAAGCAATAATGTAGCAGATTTAAGTGGCGCGTCGCCTTGACTTTGTCGCGTCCCTACTCTATTAGGTTGGTGGGACACTCCTAGTGACTCAGACTTGCACTAAGCGCGGTTTTATTTTTCTCTCATAATTTTGGGACGTTGGCTGGTGCTTGACCGGGTCGAGCAGCCGGCCGCTGAGAAGCCGCTACACTCTTGGCGCGCAGCCCTCTGCGACCCCGCCCCGCCCCGCCCCGCCCCGCCTGCGAGCCGTGCTGCGTGGACAAGCAGCCCCAGCGATGAGCCCCTCGGCCCGTCCCGTCATCCCTCCCGTCCCCCGCGGCTGCCGCACCGCCGGAAACTAGAACGAACTGGCGAGCCGAGGATACCGAGCGGGAGGGGAAGGGGAGGGTGTACGGGGAGAGGAGGGGGAGGGGGGATGACCGAACCGCCGCGCCGTCCATAACTCAGAGTGCGGCCAGCTGGCAGCCATCAGTCAGCTGCGGAGGATACAGTTGGGGGCCGGGCTGGGCTGGGCCGGGCTGGGCGGGTATGGCCGTACACCCTACCCTCGTGCTCCCCGCCCTTTAACACCAGCAGCAGCAGCGCCAGCCGCATGCGCTGCAGCGCAGCACATCCCAGCGGAGGCCCCCGCCCCTTCCTTTCCCGCCCTACGCCCCCTCCCTCCCCTCTCCCCCGCAACCCCCGGCGCTCCCGATCGAACGCAGCAGTACTCGTCTGAGTCAGTGTCCCCATCTAGAGATGAGCGCTCGCCGCTTTGTGCCCCCCCTCCCACGACCTCCCCGCGCCCCACCCCACCGCTCCCTTCACGCACCGTCGCTGGCTTCGCTCGGCGGGGTGGGGCAAACCACGGACCAGCTCAGGGTGCCGCTGAAAGGGCGGCGGAGTGCGGGGGGCAGCAGCAGCAGGCACGGGCCTAACTCTGAATGTTACACGTAAAACACAGTCGCGGGGCGTGGCGGGGCGGGGGTGGGTTTGGAGCGGTTCGTGGTCGTTGACTCGCAGCGTGGGGGTGCCACGCCCCACTCCGCCCCGCCGTGGGGCGCGCGGATCAGCAAACAGCAAACTAACCCCGTTTATCGCTCGCCCAGGCGGCGGGGGCGGGGCCGCAGCCGGGGCAGCGCCGGTGTATTACTACCGCGCCACGTTACAATAACTCTTGTTCTCGGAAATCAATGCTGAGGGGTAGGCCTCTCAGGGTAGGATGGGGGAGTGATGTGTCCCCCAGCCACAGCCAGCAGCGGAGGCGGCGGCGGCGGGCGCGAGTCAAGCTTCCGCCCCGCCCCTCCCTCTCCGCCCAGCGGGCTGGCGCCTCCAGGAATAGCACATCTCCGCCCGCAGCCTTCCCGCGCTCGCCCAGGAAGAGGAAGGCCGTGTGTCGCGTGCCGCCGCGCCAGGCCTGGGCCCTGGGCGGGGCGGCCCGCACCGACAAATCCACGCGAAAGCGGCGCTGCTGCTGCTGCTGCGCGCAAAGTGCGGCAATTAATTCCAATCGATTATTAGCGGGCGGCGCGCACCGCGCACCCCCACCCCCCTGTGGTTCGGACAGCACCCCCTGGTGCACCTAATGTGGCTGCTCCCCGCCCCGCCTCGCCGCACACCAGCTCCGCACTCGGCCAGCAGAGGGTAATTTCTCGGAACGGTGCTCGCTCCAGCCGTGCCGGGGGGTTCCCCCGGGGTGTGGCGCTGCGTGGCGCGGCGTGGAGGCGGTTCCCGTTTTATTCTTGCCCGGGGGCGGGCGCCCAGCTCCGCCATCCCCGCCCCCGTCACCACCACTTTACGTCCGGCCGGGCCGGGTTGGCCGGGGGGCAGCAGACGCTGCAGTCGTCTCGAGGGAGGATAATAAGTAGGCCCTGCGCCATGAGTCTGGCCGGGCGGGCCCGGGCGGGGCGTGCAGCGGCGCACAGCACGGCCCGAAATCGATTCGGGCGCGTGACCGGACTCTAGTTACGCCCACGAGACGGGAACGCCTCAACTCCGGGCGGGGCGTGGTGGGGCGAGGCGGGGCTGGTTGCCCCCGATGAGGCCACATTTTAACGAGATCACAACCTCATCGTCTCTCACCCCACCAGGGAGAGGCGCGCGGCTGCGCACTTCCGGCCCGGCCCGGAGCGCACGCAGTCCCCGGAGCCCCGGCAGTACCCTTGCCCGCAACCCGCACTTCAATTCCCGCCTGCTATTGCTGCTTTTACAACGAGTCTACCGCCGCCCCCGCCGCGCCGCCGCGGCAGGTGTCTGGCGTTGGCGTTATTGGCAACCCTGAGCCAGAGCTGCAAATAAATCACACCGATATTGGCACTGCCACCACGGCAGCGCCCGTTCGCCCGCTGCCGCCCTGCCCCGGCCCCGCCCCGCCCCGCGGGCTTTGGCGAGGAGCGACGACTACCCCTCCAGCGGGAGGTGGTGGTGCGCGGCGAGTCCTGACTGACGTCACCCCCAGTGACTCGCACGGCACATCACAACCGAGCCACCCCGACTCCCTGACTCATGGCAAGGGATGTATGTGACCTCATATCGGCCGCCCCGCCCCGCACCGCCCGGGTCCGAGGTGTGGTCTGCCCTGACGCGCTGCTGCTCTCTGTCGTCAGCAGGTTCGTCGACCCCTGTACTCCGCTCCAGCCCTAGTTCTCGGCCCCCTTCTGTCCCGCTCCCCACCCCCTTACCGCCCCTACGCTCCAGCCCTTTCCTATCCCGCTTACAGATCCCCCCCGCCCCCGCCCCCCGCCCCGGTTGAAACGACAAGGAAAGAAAACTGCACGAGCAAACTCCGGCGTCCGCCAGGCCGGCGGCGCCCGTCCTGCCCCGGCCCCGGGATGGCTACATTCTTTTATGAGCCCGGGGCTTTGGGCTTAAGCGCTGCACACCGCTCCCCGCGCCGCCCGCCCCGCCCCGCCACGCTCCTCTCCAGCCGCGACTCCACATTAATCCCGCTCGTGCTCGCCGCAGGTGCCTCGCTGTGGGCCGTGGGCCAGACGGGGCTCTTCGGCTGCGACACGCCGCTCCTGGACATGTTCCTCTTCTCGGCGCTCATCTCGGCCGTCGACCCGGTCGCCGTGCTCGCCGTCTTTGAGGAGATCCACGTCAACGAGATCCTCTACATCGTCGTGTTCGGCGAGTCGCTGCTCAACGACGCCGTCACTGTGGTGAGTAGCGGTGGAGGGTCCGCCCAAACTTTTGCCCCGCCTTTGAGATGGGCCCGGGGGGTGTGGAGAAGGGCGGGGTGGGTCGGGGCCGTCGCCAGTTTGACGGGGAGGCGGGATGTTGGGCCTGAAAGAGCAGAGGCACAGGCCGGGCGGACGGCGGACGGCGGAGGGGGGGAGGGGGTATCCGGAGGGGGCAGAGACGGGCGAGAAGGGGTTAAAACCGAACGGGGCGAGTTTCGTGGAGGGGGTGGGGGACACGGCGGCGGGGTTTGGCGGGGGTTTAGGGTGGGGGTGGGGTTCGAAGAGCGAACAGGGGAAACGGGAGAAATGATGACGGCCGGGGCGGATAATTCACTTAGCCAGTTTTCGGCGGCTCGCGTCGCCTCCCTCCGTCTGGGCTCGAGTGGCCATGGCTTGGCATGGCGGCGCGGTGGTTTGGCCCGACCCGGCCCGGCCCGGCTGACGGCCCCGCCAAAGGTCACCTGTGTGGGAGGGGCGGGGCGAGGCGGGGGCCCACAGTGCGAATGACCCGCCGTGCCCGCCCCCGCATATCGCGAGTACCCGGCCGGTAGGTATGCACTGCGGCTATGATCAGGACAAACGGGCGCTGCTGAGCCGAGGAGGGACTTGTCTTTGCATGGTCCAGCCCGCCCGCGTGTGGCGGAGCGGGGCGGGTAAATCACAGCCGGCGTGACGCGGTGAGGTCTGAGGTCTGACCTGACCTGCCGGCCCGGCTGCGGCTCCGCGCCTTATGCTCGCCAGGGGAGTCGTTCACCCCACCGTCGCTGTTTGCATGTGGCCAGACGGCCCCGCCAGCCGGCGCGCAGTGCGGCGCACGGTCTGAAGTCTGCGGCGGGGCGGGGCGGGGTGGGCCCCTGCGGATAGACCCTCCCGCCGCACAGGCGTGCGCCGCTGGTCTGCCCGCCGCCCAGGCGCTTGAGCTGACGCCTCCGCTGCCTCCAGGTCCTGTACCACATGTTCGAGTCGTACACGGAGATGGGCCCGAGCAACATCCTGGCGACGGACCTGCTGGCGGGCTTCGCGTCCTTCTTCGTGGTGGCGCTGGGCGGCACGGTGATCGGCGTGGTGTGGGGCTTCGCCACCGGGCTGGTGACGCGCTTCACGCACCAGGTGCGCGTCATCGAGCCCATCTTCATCTTCGTCATGGCCTACTTGTGCTACCTCAACGCCGAGATCTTCCACCTGAGCGGCATCATGGCGTAAGTAGCCGAATGGGGAAAAGTACCTATGTCGAAGTATCGATTGAAATATTCGTTAACGCTACTTTCTCTTCCCCTGCAGCATTACGTTCTGCGGCATCACCATGAAGAACTACGTGGAGGCCAACATCTCGCACAAGTCGCACACAACGGTCAAGTACGCGATGAAGATGTTGTCCTCGTCCTCGGAGACGGTCATCTTTATGTTCCTTGGCGTGGCGACGGTCAACAAGAACCACGACTGGAACACGTGGTTCGTCATTCTGACCATCTTTTTCTGTTCCGTGTTCCGGGCTATCGGTGAGTGCGGAGCTCCAGGAGGGCGAGGGGGGGGGGGGGCTGTGTTTGGTTACTTTTGCTGGCCCTGCCTGGTTTTACGCCGTCCCTGTGTTTCCAGGAGTGATCGTCCTGACCGCTTTGGTGAACCCCTTCCGGCTGTACAAGCTCGACCGCGTCGAGAAGTTTGTCATGTCGTACGGCGGCCTGCGGGGCGCTGTAGCGTTTGCTCTGGTGCTTCTTATCAACCCCAAGCACGTCAAGCTTCAGCCCATGTTTGTGACAACAACCATTGCCGTCATTTACTTCACAGTATTTTTCCAGGTGAGTTCGTTTGAAAAAAAAAAAAAACTCTGCATGCATGGATGATTTATGCGAAAGAGCGTCTTGATCAATGCGATGTTCTCATTCCAGGGCATCACCATCAAGCCTTTAGTGAAGATTCTTAACGTTAAGAGAGCAGAGAAGAGGAAGCCCACGATGAATGAGAGGATTCACGAGAGGGTAAAGCAGCAATAGTTTCTCTTCTCCGTTGGCTGTCTCCTCCCATCTCCTCTCGCCCCCTTCCTCCTGTCTCCCTCCCTCCCTCCCTCTCCCTCACTCCCTCCCTCTCCCTTCCTCTAAACCTTCTCACTTCCCCTCCCGGCTCCAGGCGCCGCTCCAGGCGGAGCGTCGACCACTCCCTCCGCCCCTCCCAAAGCAAGCTTTATTGATCCGGACTTGTTTCTTTGCAGTTTATGGACCACACCATGGCGGGCATCGAGGATATATTGGGCCACCACGGCAACCACCACGTTCGGGACAGGTACTTACCAACCCCCTCTGACCTTTCGCGAGGCACCAGCGCCACACAGCGGGGGAGGGGCGGGGGCAGGGTCAGGCGGAGGCCCGGGGTTGGGGGCCCTGCCGATGCTGGGCGCGTGTTCCGGCTCGGCGCGCCGGCGCCCCGCGCCCCGTTTGACTTCGAAAAGATATCATACCCCCGGGCGAGGAATTGATATTTTTGTTTGCAAGACTGTCACCTTATCTCGCTTTCATTTCTCTCACTGATCCAATGGCGCGAATCTTGCACCAGAGATAGAATAGTCTGTTCTATTTGGTAACATTAGCTCATATTTTTCTTTCTTTTTCTGACCTCCAGGTTTAAGCGGTTCGATAATAAATTCATCAGGCCTTATCTTCTGCGGGACTCTAGGGGAGCTGAGCCCAAGATTCTCGAAACCTTCTCGAAGCTCACAATGAAAGATGCAATGGAGCTAATGAAAAGGAATGCCTCAAATGTGGGCAACATCTCAGGAACTGAAAGCATGTCTGCGATATTTAGGAATTATACTTCAAATAACTTAAACCTCAATGGCAGGTAAGGACCCACTTTCTGTTTGTTTTACAATCTGTGTTTGCATTAAAGCGTGGCCAAATTTGCTGTTATTTGCGAAGTGCTGCAAAGTGTGCAAAGGCCAATTTTTTTGTTGGAATCTGTGGGTCTAATATCAAATGTGATAGACTCGTATTTAACGTTTATGTTATTTAAAAATATAGGAAAAATACTTTTAATACCAAGTTTCTATTTCAGTATTTCTTTTAAATTTAGTTTTGGTTTGTGTCAAATGTACCCTTAATATATCTGAGAGGCACAGCATGAATCTTCCTTCCCATCTCAAACTGTTCTCTGATGTTCAGTTGAGTTGGGATAGCAGATCATGTTTGGATCCCAGGTACTCTTATACCATTCTTTTACCACCCTCTTTCCTCTTAAGCATGGTCCCTTCAATTTTTATTTATTTCACTAATACTTTTTAAAAGTCTTTAACACGCTTAATTATGAACTAGGGAATATTAGAGCCCACTCTGACTATTTTTTGAGGCCTAGGTAGTTTTCTAACAATGGTCGTTTTGGCATGCACTCTCACTGCTTTGATTTCAGATTAAACATCTGGCATGGTGTACTAATATTGTAAATTTTCAAAGAAATTGTGACAAAGTGTATGTATTTAATAATCATAAACTTGCAGTTGTTTTTTTCATTTTAAAGTAATAAGCTACCACACCTTAGATTTTGACAATCCGTTTGCAAATTATTTTGCCAGAGAAGGGTTGTAGGTAATCGTAGCTTCTCATAATTTTTCTAGATTATCTTTAAAATTAGAATGTTTTCCCTTTCAGCCCCAAATTATGTATAGTTTTAATGTTTTAATGTAATTTTTCCCCAGTGATTGCGTAAATCTTATTTTATAGCCATTTCCCAAGGGCACCTCATTAGTGACTTAGTCCTTTAATGCAGGCCATGCAAGAAGACCACATACGGCCAGGCGGCTTTGCTGGACCGGTTCAGCGGCAAGGCAGAATTAAGGTAGTCCCACACTGAACGTGTCCGCCGTGTCCGGTCTGTCCGTTTGATATTTTCAGAACATTATTTTGTCATGCAAGTGTATTTAAAATGACTGTTAATTCATTTACGGACTCGCACAGTGTGGGGCTACCTTTAGCCGGCTCAATTGTACATAGCGCCTGCTCACTGCTGTGCTGCTAAAATATTGCTACTGCCACTTAATCTATCATTTTTATCTCACTTATCGCTTAATATTCTTTCTCTTTGTGTCTCTTTTCTTTCTTTCTTTCTCTCTCTCTATCTCTCTCTTTCTCTCCGTCTCTCTC
Source organism: Frankliniella intonsa (assembly GCA_033675135.1). Classification (NCBI taxonomy): domain Eukaryota; kingdom Metazoa; phylum Arthropoda; class Insecta; order Thysanoptera; family Thripidae; genus Frankliniella; species Frankliniella intonsa. The sequence goes on along the minus strand of CM066249.1, from coordinate 7,581,264 downwards.
CCTCTTGTCCTTATTCCTCTCTCCTTCACTCCTAACCTGTCCTCCCCCTTTCTCTCCTCTCCTGTCCTCTCCGGTGGTATAGAGTACCTGAGGTCACCATCACGGAGGACGACGACACGGCCTCTGTGGTGGAGGTGCCGGCCTCTGCCGCGGCGGCCCTGCTGGCGCCGCTGCTGGACCGAGGCCCGAAAAGGCCTAACCGGGGTGGTGGTGGTGCTCTGTCTAGCGCGTCCTTCAACCAGCTCGACTCGTCCACGTGGAACATCGACATGCAGGAGCTGGAGTACAATCCTTCGAAGAAGGACCTCACCGACGCCAAGATCCACCACCTGCTGGCCGAGGAGCTGTGCAAGCCGTACAGACGGGTGAGTTCAATGTCTGCGCCCGTTTGACCCTTTCATTGTGGGACAAGTCATGTTTCAACACTCGTTCTAGTATATCAATAATGCGTTAGTCGGTTCTACTAATTTTGATTTTCGTCCCCGCGGGTCCGGCTTAGGGATATGAAACAATCGCGAACTCGCCCATACTGTCGGGGAAACTCGTAGGAAACATTTCTGACATACAGATCTAGTATGTGGTAGTTCCCTCCCTGCGAGACAGTAGTCTGCGGGGGTCGAAACTGTTGCCTACCCTGTCAGGAGTTTGGCTTCGTCTTCTAGCGCTGTCCTCCGCCTGGCGATGAATCGCTTTTTGGTGTGATATAAGCCCATTCCAGTGCGCGTTTCATTTCGGGCTTCATTTTGAAAGGGTCGGCGCTGGAAATAAAAGTATTGGGTTGGAGGAAGGTAGCCCATTGACGCTCGGTTCGAATCCCACCCAGTCTTCTCCTCAATCTCCAAACTACTGCACCCATCCACGTCGATGAAGTCGATCGAACCCTGCCAGAGGCCCCTTTTTTCTCATACCCATTGCCTTCTATTACCCGCACTAACCCTGTTTGAAATTTTGATTCTGCGTAGCGGGGCTTTAAGGACGAGCTGCACTCAGGAAGAGAGGTAGGCAACTAGGCAACAAAGGCGGTCGCGCTTCCTGCCGCTTTCTTTTTCAAATTTTTGCGCATTTTTTTCTGCGCGTCATTGTTTTCTCTTAGCCCACGAGACTTGCGCTGTTTTCGTGTTTTATATGTGTAGTTGCGCTACCAAGTTTCTTTATCTATCTGTCTTTATCTCTCTTCGTCAATAGCGTGTCTTTCTCTTTCTAGGTTCTCTAGCTTCCTACTTCCATTCCCTCTCTATTAGTTGCGACACCCTCACCTAGAGTCCGGCCACGCGCACGTGCACTGAACGCACGCAGGGGCGCACGGTCGAGGACGCGGCCCGGGCTCCACCCGGGGCGGGGTGGGGCGGGGCGGCTGAAGCCTCAACGCCCCCTGCCAATCACTGCGGGGGGATAAGATGGGTTTAGTGCACTCTGTCAGGAACACGGATGGGGCCGGCAGGTCGTGGCGGGGCGGGGCGGGGCGGGGCGGGCCGCTGCCACCCCTTTGACGGATGGGGCTATTTGTGATGGTGGCGCGCGCCCCGCTGACCCCCTTTGGCTGTCACGCCGCGATGCGATGCCTCTAACGCACGGGCTGGGGTCGCTGTTGACAGCACCGGAGGCTGAGCTACAGCCGGCACGCCGTCAACGACCGGGACCTGGCCACCCAGGAGGTCAACTACCGCATGCACATGAACCACATCCGGCGCCTGGTCGGAGACGAGCGCAAGCACCACCACAAGCGCTCCAAGCGCCTGGGCAAGGTGAGCAGCAAGCGCTATGTGTTCAAGGTGAGACAAGAAAGTTTATTTTTATTTTTTTATCTATCTCTGTCTCCTTTCGGTGATTGTTAATGGAACTGTGTTCTGGAGAGAAAACTTTCCACTAGATTCTGCTCTGGGTATATGATCCGGCTGTGTTTGCCGTGTTTCTGCACGATTTTTCGCTGCCTTTTTGAATCTCAAACTCTAGATTACCACGCATGTTTGACCCGCGTGGGTCGCATGACCAAGGCATGCTGCTCCATCAAGATGTCTTGTGAAGAGATGCAATTTTTCAACATGCACTATTTACTGTTCACAGGACGGGAAGCAAAATCACGTCAGTTTTCCGGGTATTCAGCAGAACGGGTCTGCCAAACAATTCTCCCATGGTGAGCACAAATTTCCCAACCTCCCAATTATTGTTTTCTCCGTTTGCGGTTGAGGTGCATGCCGCTCACCGACTGTGTTGCGTACCGCAGACTACATCGACGAGGTGATCATGGAGGCCGAGGACGGCGAGGGCGTGCCCGCCAAGGAGGAGTGGGAGGGAGGCATCACGTTCACCGTGCACCCCTCGCGTGAGTACTGCATGCCCATCGGACAGGGGGACTCTGAAACCTACCAAAGCATGCGTCAACTCCTCTCTCTCTCCTGCGCATCTGCATACATTTCCTTTATATTTCCCCGCTTATCTTATTTCTCCTAGTTCTGAACCACACCTTCTTGGGGATCCAGCCCGTGACGGAAGTGAAAGCATGGTGTTTTTAGCTTCTACACGATTTGCCTTAACCGAAATAATCTCTTGGGACCACGGAGACGAACCTGTCGCCAGATTTTTTTCTCATTCCCTGCGATCTTGATATATAATTTATTACTGTGGATTTCTTTCCTCGACAGCAACCGTTTCAGGGAGCGGAGTCCCGTTATGGGGTATGTCTACTATTGGTTCTTTTAGTCTCTGTTTACAGACCTGTGGTAGCTGAGACAAATTATTTTAACATGCACTTGCATTATCGGACGCCTTCATAAACCGGAGTATCTTCTCGCCTTGCAAAAAAAGAGAGGAAATAAAAAACGGCGATTTTTCCGATAAAGTCTAAATTTGTTGCCAGTTAATTGAGGAATAAATCTTGGCCGGCAAAGTCCTTACTTTGCACACATGTATGCATACAATAATTGCATATAGCTTGATGTTTGTATCTTCCAGATTTGGCCTATCTACTATTTCGAACAGTAGATGTTTTCCTTTCCGCGATTCTTTAAATCAATCTATTATGCTACAGCGCTACTTGTCAATTCCTTTGAGTAGGTGGTAAAAACTCTGATATAAACCTTTTAAACTAAAACTGCCTCTCTCACTCTCTTGACATTGGATATATCGCACCATTTTGGCCCGCCATATATTTGCTTCCCCTCTCACAAGCATCGATTTGTATGTGGACGCTTCCTTGTGCATTGTGTCCTTCCAAAAGTCGCGTTCCAATTTCTTCCGAAAAACGAAATGGGTGCTACCGCATGGAATCTTTAGAACTGGCACGGTTCATCGGTGTTAGATGTATGTTCCATTAACTCCCGCTAGAACCGTTAGTGCCGAGCTCTTTGCATCTGTGTTACGATTTATCATTAGACTTCGTCTAGTTTGCGTGGGTTTTTGATCAAATGACAAATGGAGAGCTGACGCACGTATTCATAATTTTGACGGAGTGCCTCCTCTCTCGTTAGCTGGCCCGTGCCGCCAAAATAGCGTATTCTGAAAAATTGGGACGTGTACTTTTGCTTAATCGTTTTTTATTCTTTTTTCCTTTTCCTGACCTAACCTGTCTGTCTCTCTGATGCGGCTGGTCTGTAGCTTCGGGCTCTGCGGCCGGCTCCGGCTCTACCTCGCCCGAGTGCGCGTTGCTTACCCACGTAGCCTCCCTGCCAGGCCTGGACCCCCGCAGGGCCCGGCTCGTCCGCCAGTACTCGAAACCCGTAGACTATGACGACGCGCCCACCGTGGCCGAGGTGTCGTTGCCCTGGAGAAGGGAGAGGGAGGGTAGGTCCACGTCAACCTCTAGGTCCTCGGCCTCTAGGTCCACCCACGAAGCTCTAGTAAACCGCCAAGGCGCCGGCCGCCCGGCCGCGGCCGAGGCCTTCCCCCGCAACCGGCGCGGCGCAAGAGGTCAGCTGGCACACTGTGGCATGTGGTAGTTCTGCTACTCGCTGCTCGCTCGGCTCTGGGAATGCTTAACTTGGTGCCCTGGATGATGTTGGCCCTGTAACGCCAGGACCACGACTTTGTCTGGTGACGGTTTCCGGGATGTTTTTACACTGCGGCACGCGGCGGGCGGCCGGGCCGGGCGGCCTCCTTGGCGGATTAGCACTGCGCATGCGCTCGCATGCGCCGCGTAGCACGATGAGCGTCAGAGACGCTGCTTAGCCGAAAAGTGTATCAAAAGTGCTCACTTGTTGCCTAAATAGTAATAACAAATTTAGTACATGTCCAGTTTATCATCATGTGGGGATCATGGCACTACTTCAAATAAGTTATGGGGTTGCGGAATGGTGGGATACTGTATGGTGTTTAGTTCAAACATTTCGAACTTAATTATTGTGCCTAGAAAAAGAATGTTAAAATCGTTCAAAAAATTTGTTCTCACAGCCTCTTCCCTTATGTTTTGTTCACAATTAATGCTTGCTGATTGGCTAGCGTAGTGCGCATTTAGGCGAGGGCTACTGCCTATTGGTGCTTCCCTCTCCAGCGGAAGATAATAAATGCGGATCAGGAATGCTCAGACGTATATCGCTTAGATTTATCTAAATATTAAACAGCCTGCACTTTTACTAAAGGGTTTGGTAGTCCAGCCTAGGGCACTGCACGGATCTCATGATTTAAATGGCAGCTTTGGGTGTCATATGCTGTATTAATTTGAATAATCCAACAATTTAATCGTTCACAGCCTTGTTTCCAAGTGTTTCACATGTGTAAAAAAAAAATAAAACTTTGTCCTTGACCCTCGCGTAAAATTGGCCTTTACATTGAATTAAACCATGGGTTAGGGGTATAGCAGTTCAACCGTGTAATGGATCAAAAAACAGCTTAACACTGAGGCTCGCCGCATCAGAGACCAGAGACACCTTTTCTGTTCTGGAGCGATTGACTCTTCGCTTCTCACCTTCTGTGAGACGACGGCAAGTCACGCGATGCGTCTAAATATTTCGGGCGGGCGTGTTCTTTCTGTAGTTGTCATAGTCTCCTGGACTCGGGCGGCGGCGCCCTCCTTCTGACTGTCTCTGTCTAACTCTGTCGTGCTATGTAGTGCTACTCACTTTCTCTTTTGTAGTGCTTTCTTCTATTTTATTTTACGCCAACCAAACCTAGGTCGGTCGCTGTTAGTCTTCGTATAACAGTCTACACTCCACCTATCTACAGGGAATTCCACTGACTGTACTAGAACGAACGAAGGAAGAACAAGCCTGCTTCCAAAACAGGAGACTCATCTAACGGTACTATGAGACAAGGCCGCGCCGATAAAAATAAAATGTTGCAGCCTCCTACACATTTATGTGTACAACATGCACACATTAATGTGTTGAAGGTTTAAACACACTATTTATCAGTGCATAACGTTCCTGGCGTTCTCGACAATTTCTCCTACCGACTGATTTGTTTCCTTATTTTGTAAGTTCTTCTCTAAATGTGACATTCTTATATTTAGTGGAAGACCTCTTTGCTTTCCGCGAAAGTGCATGCATTGAAACCTGGCACCTATCACTAATCTGGTCCTTTGCACGCGCTATTTATAAGGTGTACTACTTTGGTTATTGTAACAATTTTAATTATATGGTGGTAATTACAATTTAGATATGCCATATGTGTGCTTAATTAGTCATTCAGTATTTTAATAACGAAATTTTCACATTAGTAACTAGTAAAACTTGAATAACTTTCCTAATATTTATTTTCTGCCATGATAAAAATTAACTCCGTCAAGAATTAATTCACTTTGTTACTCGCAATAAACTAGCCTTTAATTTTTTTTATCTTTGATTTTTGCAGAGGAACCACTTTCATCTGTGAATGAACCTATCAAGAAAATTTCTCAATGCTCACAACTGTCGAGAGATGACGGTAAGTATCGAAGCAGTAGTTAATGTTTGACCACCCTGCCGCAGATAATCCAATTCTGAACTGTTTGTGCCCACAGTAAGTGACGCCGGCCGGGTGTCCACACCCACAGCGACGGAGAGCGTGTTGCCTTGGAAGCGAGACGACGACTCGGGCGAGCTAAGCGGCCCGGTCAAGCAGCGGGAGTTCCCGCCCTGGTGCACCAACAAGGAGTACCTGGCCTACAACTCACCGTCTGCAACCTTCCTAGGTCAGTTGTGCATGTCAAATGTAAAGCAGTGTTTCAGAGATGTTTGTGAACAATTAAATCTATAAAATACTACTATGGCAAAGGAATTTAGTCGATATTTAGGGTAGAACTTTGTGCTACTCTGCTTGTCTTCTCAAACTCATGGTTATCTCTTTTTAATTTGTTTTGAAATTTGCCTTAACTTTTGTTCTATGTTACTTATTTTCATTTTTATATCCTCTTTGTGTTTGATTTGACACTACAGTGAGACCCGCGATTAAACAGATTAGTGATTTTATTTTAGCTCTATGTTCTATTAATAGTTTTATACTTCTTAACAAATTAGTGGAATGGTGCGGGGAGGGACAGGGGTGGATGATTAGAGCACGTCTCTCGTGGTTTTCTTCCCTGTGTATGTTCTGTCTCGTCTCCTAGCTCAGCACGCACTAGGGCATGGCATGTGGCACGATGCTTTGACGCTCGGTTTCTTGCAGGCGGCATTGAGCAGCCCAAGACGGCGTCTGTCATAGGACTGTTCCGCCGCGACGGCTCGGCCGGCTCGCGGACCTCGTCCGAGACGTCGCTGCACCGCCAGGGGTCCGAGTCTCCGCCGTCCGGGCCCATGTCCATCCTCCTGATCGAGGAGGGCGTCTCCGGGGACCCGCTGGGCGTGGCGACCTCAGTGGGGCGGCGGCCCCTCACCGGCAGGAGAGGCAGCCTCCTGGAGCTCAGCGCCCCCGTCGTGGATCCCATCCCGGAGGAGGACGCGCACTCGGGTAAATGCCCCACCCTTGGCCTCAACTATTCCATCACGTTTTCGTCTGCTCATCGCTCTCTCGTGGCTGCAGGTTCGACGCAGGCCACGACGCCGTCCACGCCGGGCCCGACGCCGTCCCCGGCGACAACCGTAGCGGCCGGCTCGCCGAGTGAGTCGACGCCGGCCCTGGGTCGTCGGCGGCCCGGGTCGAGTATGAGCCAGGGCGGCGGGGGCGGCAGCAGCAGCAGCCTCTGCCGGCTCAGGCAGCAGACGCTGTCCTCGGGGTCGTCGGCGTCCTCGTTTGGCGAGGACCTCCCCGTGCACGTGCAGCTGGCGGAGATGGAGGAGGACCTGGACACGGAGGACGACATGGACGAGCGGACGCGGCTCAGCACGGACAGAACATAATCTCTGCCGCAAGTTAGGTCCGTGCAAAAAAATTAATGATAGAATCTAGACATTTCGTAATTTTTCAAAGCCTGTTAATGTGTTGGTGTGGGTGGACCTTTCACTTTTGACGCTCAATCTGTCGTCTCCTTTAGCGATTCGCGCTTCTTCAGCCTAACCAAGCCGATGTCGCCAAGGCACTTAGGGTTCTCTTTCGGCCAATCGCGTTGTCGGTCCGAGTCTGGATCATTCCAAACTAAGGTGAAATGCGTAAGACATGCTCACCTGGCTTTGTATGCTTTCCTGCGTACTCTGTCGCATAGCAGTAATATGAGATCTCACTGACGTTACTCGTACTCAAACACATTCGTAGACATGCGACCCTCTAAGTTTTTAATGCTTCACGCCGAACCGACTCTTCGCCTCAGTAACAGTTCTTGAAGTATTGAAAATTGAAAGCGTTCGCGCTTTGGTCGCTTTGAGCATTTTCCGAGTATAGAGCTTCGGTGCACTCGACAAAACAAGTGGTGCTGCAAACGAAGGGCAAGAGGCGAATAGTTAGACAATTTGTAATACACTGGCGCAGTGTATTAATCATTTTAAACAAATATCATGTGTGATTTTTGTGAGTATCTTTTTATGTATAACGTGCTGAGGATGGACAGTGAAACAGGGTTTTACAGAACCGCGTCAGCTAGCATGCAGAGACTGATATGTGTGAATGATTGCGTGACGTGTGGCGGAGTTCCGGGCGCGTGGCGCAAGTCCGGCCCGGCGGAGCCCCGCATAGCTTTGTTAATTACTGTACATACTAGTGAAACGGATGTGCCTATATCGGGTGGTGTCCGCCGCCGCCTCCTTAGACAAGTATATTTTGTAGTATTGTTTCATTGATTCGCAGCCCTCCCAGTGCGAACGAATGTTATCTGGCTGTGATACCTGTGGGGGGATTCAGGCGTAACGCTCTGCGAGGGAAGTAAGTTACTTAGACTGTGGATGTGCCTTGCTTCGTCCGGGAAGCATGTTGTGATGGAGGCTCTTAGCCCTCGTCCTGCCTCGTGGGGAGACCGTAGCCGAGGGTGAAAACACGTATATTTTTCAGTCGCGTCAAAGAAAGGCTTGGCTATGGACTATTTCGTTGTATAGCTCTATGTGCAACTATGGCCATATGTAATTGATGTGCAGTCTGCACACATTTATCCACAAGTTATGTGCTTTTTTATGTACATAGTTGTGTGTTATATTTTGTGTGAACATAGTTGTGCGTACGGTCTGTGCAAAGACGTCCATAATAATTATCTGTGCAGCCTCGATTGTATCCCGCAGTCGGTTTGCGCCCATTCACGTGCCGTTTGGATGTCGCCGACTTAAAATTCCAGCGGCACTTCTCCTGAGGATGCTAAGGATGCCATTTCCATTCTGATGTCTGCATTTGGAAAGAGGCTGGTATCAAAAGAGCAGATGAAATCACCTCGGAGGTCGCCCTGTCAAGTCGATCCAGAGCGGATTCGCAACACGGATGCGGGTGCCTGAGAGGCTTGTCCGAGCGGCGTCGCGTCGGTGACGCCACTGCGGCGAGCCTTTCCCCGCGGGCTGGCCCGGGATAAAGACGCGTGGGCCGATTTTTTTCGTTCACCGGTGCTTATTCAATCGTTTTACTCCGTTTAGGTGCGGTAACAACTTTCTTGAAGTTTAGGATAGATTGTGTCGTCCCCTTCACTTATCGTTTCTTCAGACTTTGGTCTACGACAGTTAGGGAAACTGTAGGTCGTACCGAATTTAGAGTGAGGAATCCTAAATCCCCTTGAATTAAAACTACATTGTTAACATATAAATTAACTGTACTAATGGTTCCCAGCCGCTCAAAGAAAAACTGCATTTTATTTTGCGACTGTTCAATTCTTTTTGCTGAATTCATTTTTTACTTTCCAGTGTATATTTATTATGTAGGTGCAATCATTGCACGAGGCACAAGTTAATGATATTTTTGTTTGGCCGCCGTACTTAACATCTCGCATATGTATTTACATAGGCAGTATTACGTAAATATTACATTTTGTCAATTCTAGTCATGATACGCGATGGTTTGAAGTTCATATTAGCTCTAATAAGCACAAACAACTTACATCGCGTTTCGGTCAATTTGTATACAGTCAACGTGTCTCCGGACTTATGAATGCACAACACGTGGCCAAGTCGCGTTTGCAAACTCTACAAGTGTTAAATTTTGTTTTACATTTTTAGCTTACTCACAAAGTGATGTAGTTAAAAGTTGTGCTTAAATTGCTCCAATCCAGTGCATTTGTTTACTGCAGTGAAAGCATGGAAACAACGAAAGCTAAAATTGCACCCCGTTTTTCGTCAATGCAATGTTGGTTGGGATAGTCATATTGTTGATTACTGAAGTTATTCTTGGACCTCTTTCATTTCTTTCGTACTTGTCGTGTACTTGCACTTCTCGAAATCCTCATACTCTTCAACGTTTCTCTGCTGTCTCTGTAGCTCTAATACTGCAGTCGAATTTAATAGACTTTTATAGAAGTATATTTATTTTGTGAAATGTTAAAATTTTTAATAATATTAGGCTAGTCTCCCCGTGGATGGAGTGACGAGCCCAGCTGGAACGGGACGGGCCTGTGCTTTGCACTAAGTGTATCTTCAGTCAGGTCATTTCGACTGATTTCTTTTTGTATGCGTGGGGTTTCGGCGCTTCTTAGCGTTCTTGTATGGCCTTGCAGGTCCCAAAAATTCGAGCATTAACCTGTACGAAATTTCTTTTGCGTCGGAACCTGCAGATGACGCGACTGGTGTGCTTTGAGGTAAGCAAACTGTTAAAATGCGGGCGTATTTTGGACAATACTTAAAGTAACCCCTTTATCAAATGAAGCTCAATGGTTGTGTGGCGCATTATTTGTAAACGTTTAGGCCGCACCCGCCCTCATCACGGAGTATTGTAATTAATCTTTTGTAACGATGACAGAGCCATGAGCTTGTTTAGTAGTACATGGAATTAAAGTTTGTTCTGTCGTGTGTTGTTTTTTTTACGGTGTTGATGTTTGTCGCTTTATTTTTAAATCACTCGATAGTCGCCCGCAAACTACTGTGTTTGGTACATTTGTGTTGGATTGTTTTACGAAGGATAAGATTGCGTTGTGCGCAACAATGTGCTTTCTGCCTATCCGTGGCGTGGCGCACTCGCCGCTGCTGTTCCCTTGGAAATATCAACCGCGTATATATTAAGCCAAATATACAAAAATGAAGAACTTTGTTGAACCACAGAATGGCGGTAAGTGTTAAAGGGGCAGAATGTTATTTACATCAATTTCTTTTTGTCAATTTCTATGGGAACTATATGTATTGTTTGTAAACGACATGTATATGTTGTTTAGTGTGGTGAAAGCACAGTTGTTAAGGAAGAACTGATTTGTACAAAGCACATCTTGCAGTGCCACGGTGGCGCTGTAAGCAGCACGCTCTTTGCCAGGATTTCCCTGGAATATTGTTTCAGTACTTTGAAATAAACTATATTTTTAAAGTAAATATTGTCTTTTTTGTTGCTGTTTTTCTCAGGCGCGGTTTTAAGTCCGACTGACGGGAGGGGCGATGTGCTGTGGGTTGCCTACATACAGGGGGTTTTTCAATTCATTTTGCCTACCTTTCAGGCGGTTCTCAGACCTGACGGGGAAGGCGATCGCCCCATCGCCCCCCCCCCCCCCGTAAAACCGCGCCTGGTTTTTCTTTCCCTTACCTCGAGGTGCAATATTCAAAATCAATGAAAAGGCAGTGTAAGACTAGATGGTTTTAATGACACGTATTTTGAACAAAAATATGATGAAATAAGACTATACAAATTAAGAAATGCATATCACAGTTTGGAATTTCCTCTCACGGCGAGGGCAGGGGCGCCCGCTTGGACATTCGCGTTATCTGTATTTTACCGGTTTTCACACAATAGAAATGACGTCAGACTGGGCCTACTGGACCTGCCTCTTCTTCTTCTTGAGGAAGCCCTGCTCGTCGAACTCGTTGCCCTCGCGCTCGTTCTCCTTGAGGGACTCGAGGATGTCGGCGGGGATTGGGGGCGGGGTGGGCAGGTGGGCGCCGGTGGCGCGGAAGCCGTCGTCGTCGGCCACGTAGCTCAGGCTGTAGTAGACGCCGTCCGGCCCGGGGTAGGAGAAGCTGCCCTGCTTGGCGGTGGACTCGGAGTCGGTGCCCGGGCGGATCACGGTGCCGTCCTCGGTCGCCTGGATGCCGTTCTCCGTCTCAAAGCTGTAAATGGGAGTGGTGCATGATGAGTGAGGGCTTTGCTAATGTGGGTCCAGATATACACTTTAGGGCGGGGCGGGGCGCTCACCTGAAGCTGTAGTAGCCGGCCGGGTCCTGCTGCTGGGAGTACTTGAGGATCTGGATGACGGGGGCGGGCTGCTGCGGCCGGGCGTGCACGGCCACCGACACCAGCAGGACTGCGGCGATCTGGAAGGCACACGGGAATGAGCAGACTTGTATGGGAAACTTAAGGGGGAACTTGCACTGCGCCGCATCGCACCAGGAGCTTCATGGCTGCTGTGGGCTGCTGCTGCTCTGCTGTGGAGGAGGATGCGGTGAGCTGTGATGACACGGTGGCCCATGCGTCCGTTTTATAGGTCCCGCCGCCAGGGACAACCACGTGAGGCCTGCAGGTGGGGAGGGGGGGGGGGGATCCGATGCAGTCCCGAAACGGAGGAGTCGGCCGGGCCGGGCCGGGCCGGAGTGTCGGCCGCGGTTAGGGATTCACACCTTCGGCGGCGCGTCCCGTCGCTCCCGATGCCTGACCGGTGCAATACCTGACTAATGGGAGGTATCTTATCAGCCGGGCGACTAGGTTCTGACATTCCCGCAGGGGACCGCACGGCGCGACTGAAGAAATCGTTTGGTGTCAAATTGTTTAACACAGTTGCATTTAATAGCCCCGAAAAAAAAATCATTGTGCATGGGTATTGTACACACTACACACACGCGCGCGCTTAGGCCTGGCTGCTGAGAGAGAACCGCCCGCGCATGAGCGGTTATACTGTACCGCGGGCATGCATGTGCGCGGCTTGCCTACCTAGCAGGCGCTCTGTTCGGTCTCTCTCTCTGACGTGATATAGAGTCCTCGCCTACTCTGCGTTTTTGCCGCGAAGATGGCCCACCATCGTCGGAATACGGTCAGGGATACCTAGCGCTGCTCCGATGTCCAGGCAGGGGCCGGCTAGCTGCCTGAGGCTGGGGCCCACGCTCTGTCTCTGTCGCACGCCGCCGCGCGGGGCGGGGCGGGGCGGGGCGGGGCGGGAGAGTGGAGGATGGGGCCGAACTATGACTGATGACGCGGCCGCCCTCCCGCTGATACGCATCGTTCACTGTCGGAGGTTCGCGTCGCGCGGAGGTAATCCAATTAGCAGCCGAAAAAGACGCTCCCGCGCGGGAGGTCGACACAGGTCAAGATCTGACCATTAAAAGTGTGTGTTTATGATAGTTATACTTCCGACTTCGTCACACCTCTCCTAATGATGTTCCTCGACAGAAGTCGCTCTATTTTCCCACGAAATTTTTAAGCAGTCATGCCGGGATGGTCATTAATATTTGTACCACAGCCAACTTTACATGACTTCACATTTGAATTTTTCCTAGAAATTGCTCGCTTAGATTGGCCTTACTATATCGCCAAAACTTCACCCATAACTTCTAGTATTAAGAGGAGCCTCTGGCCCACTCTAGATGGCAGGCGTTAAGCTTCGCTTTTTGCTTATCTTGGTGATCAGAGTGTCGTCGGCTGGCTCTGCTAAGGAGATCCCCTGCGCTCCAGCCGGCCGCCTCGGTTTCGCAACACCAACTGGTGCTCCTGATTTTTGTGAAACAAAAGTAGAGCTGGCGGAATGTGTTCGCCGCGATGTAGTGGCTCGGCTCGGCACTGAACTTTTATCCACCACGCGGCATTTTTTATTTAAATTTTTTTTGTGGTGCTCCGCCCCGCCCCATTCCACCACTCGCGCTCGTAGGGGTTCCGGGCGCGGCCCGGCCGCGGCCGGGCCGGCGAGGTGTCCGCTGGAGATGGTCGCCAAACTGGACCACGGGCCTGACCAACCCGCGCCCGTATAAAAGGCTAATCCCGGGAGGGGTAAGGCACAGTTGTGCACTCCCGTTCCAATCAGGAGCATCTCGTCTCATCTTCTCTCTCCTCGCCTCAGCAGCACCGGCAGCCATGAAGTGTCTGGTGAGTCGCCTTCCTCGCAGCTCTTCTCCTCCTTCGGCGCGGTGCGGTGGCTCTAACCTCGGCGCTTCCCGCAGATCGTCGTCCTCCTCGCCGCGGTGGCCGTGTCCGCCGACGTGCGCGACGCGCTGCGCAGCTCGCGGCAGGCCATCGTCCTCCCGCAGCAGCTGGGGCTGCAGCTGCAGCAGCCGCTGCTGCTCCGCCAGCAGCAGGCGCCCCAGATCCAGCTGCAGGAGCCCCTCCTGCAGGCCGCCCCGCAGCCCGCCTTCCAGACCGCCTTCCAGCCCGCCTTCCAGTCCGTGCAGCAGCAGCGCTCCGAGCCCTTCTGGCGCATCCTCAAGCACACCCAGGAGACTGACCCCGCCGGCTTCTACCGCTTCAGGTGATGATCGTAGGAGAGACGCCTGCCTCAGCCGTGCTCCAGTGGCGACACGGCCACCTAACCGCGACCTGTCCACTTTTCCAGCATCGAGACTGAGAACGGCATCCGCCAGGACGAGGAGGGCACCGTGACCAACGTCGGCAGCAACTCCGAGTCCACCGCCAAGCAGGGCAACTACGCCTACACCGCCCCCGACGGCACCCCCATCTCCGTCCGCTACGTTGCTGACGAGAACGGCTTCCGCGCCGTCGGCGACCACCTGCCCACCCCACCCCCGATCCCCGAGGCCATCCTGCGCTCCCTGGAGCAGAACGCCCGCGAGGAGGCTCAGGGCATCAACTTTGAGAAATAGACGCCCCCGCAACTACGAAGTCTAATTAATATTTTTTTCTGTGAAAAAATACCATTGTCCTGAAATCTCGGCAAGCATTAACTACCTATGTAAATCAGCGCGATATTCGTGAGCTTCTAGTCGTTTTTGTCGCTTTCGTTCTCGAGGGCCTCAAACAAATGCAGGGCGCGGCGGCGGCACAGGACCCGACCCGACCCGGCACAGCTAAACACGCCGCCTGATGCGATCCCGATAACCAGTTCGGCGGCTCGGCCCGTCCCTCAGAGCAGGGCCCCCCCGCGCCCCGCCCCGCTCCGCCGCGCCCCTGGTCCAGCTCGTCCGCGCCCATAAGTTCCCGTGTTCTATTCACGGCAGGTGACAGAGCAGGTCGGGAGTCTTCGGCGCATCTCTTGCAAAACTAGTGTGATCTGTGTGTGTGAGTGTGTGTGTATTTTTTTCTTCGTTGATCATCAATGCTGTTTTCACTTTTTGTGCCATGTGTGAGTGCGAGCGAGAGAGAAAATAAAACGATCCAAATAAACTGACCTTCGCTTCAAACGAGACATCTTTATTTCGCTTTTATTTTCCTTGCCGCCTTGCCATTTCCGCCAGCTGTTTTACTATAACAGTGGTGATGATGTCGTTCTAGCCCACGGTCCTCCGATCCGGAGTGTGGCCTGGAGCGAGGGTCATCCGGAAGCATTATCTTTAAGCGTTATTTCATTTCATTATCACGTAATCTTCATTTTTTTAAAAAGTTTGCTACGCGCATATTTTGTTTTTTTAATTCATGCGCTAGCGCATTCAGAGTGTATGTTAGGCCCGTACCGCGTCTCTACCCCACGCGGCGCGGGGGCGAGTTCAGCTCGAAAGGGGCCGATAGAGGGCGCTCGCCCCCGCGCACGACGAGTGCCCCGCCGCGTCGCGCCCCACCCCGCCCCACCCCGCCCCACCCCGCCCCGCCCCGCCCCATCGCGCCGCCGGCCGACTACTCGCACGCGGGCTTTGATGGGCCCTAATGGAGGGCTACGGGTGGCGGAGCACGCCCCAGGCAGGCGGGGCGAGGGCGGGGCGGGCTCAACTCATCACGTTATATCAGGACGTAGGGTAACATCATAGACAGGGTGAGTGTGCGTCGTGCGTTGCACACTGTTAAAATTATCCTTACACATGCACATTCGTGACATCACGACCCCGCGCGCGACCCCTCGGCCATCCCTACACGTTCGTGCACTTGGACAAGACGCATTGGAAACTCAAGTGTGTGAATGTCACGCGCCTGTATTGTTGTGAATACGGTGAATACCCATTCGCGCACCTGAACAAAAAAAAAAGTAGTGAGGTTTTTTCTAGGAATAAGTTAACAACACTGGTGCATGGACAAGTGTGTTTCACACACCTACAAGTGTGCAACATTCACACACATGGATATTCCGTACGCCTTATAGGGCCGACCCGTTTCTCTCTCGTGTACCCTGCATGGTTATGACGCGGCCCCCGCTCACGCCTCCGTGTGCACTGCACAATCACCCCACTGCGCCGCGCCGCGCCGCCCCCGGCTGCACCGTGGTCCATTGGCGGGCTGACGTCACACGGGCGTACGCCAGCGCGTACCGCCCCCCCCCCCCCTCCACCCTACGCCGCACGTGCAACAAGGTGGCGGGGCGGCACTAACGGAAACGTTAAACGGCGCTAAGGTGGCGAAGTACCTGCAGCAATAAACGAACATAAAGGTTATTCTCTTTGGACATCCCGCGGATGCACAAAAGTGTTTGAATCGAGCACTACTATAAAAACGAGACTACAAACCTTTAGCGTTAGGGACCTCTGTGGGAAGGAAAACCGCAAGCCGCGCGAAGTGGTGACCAGTAGGCTGATTCCGCACAGTGGTTTCGTGTCTCTGCCCTTGTCGCACTCATGGGGCAAGGCCATAAGGTGCAAGAGAGAGGACACTACTAAACGCTGTTCGGAATCACCCTGCCGACCAGGCCCCATCACCCCTCCCCCCGCGCCCCGCCCCGCCCCGCCGCGCCGGCGGTTCGGACCGGGGAGATAACGGCCTGATCCTGCTGCAGGTGCGGGCGGGTGCGGGGGCAGCTGCGGCGGGGCGCGGCGGGCGTGGCGTGGCGGGTGCGGCGAGGCGGGCGCGGCGAGGCGCGCGCCTCAACCAGGCTGAGAAAAGTTGGACCTCCCTGGCCTGGCCTGGCCTGCCCTGCCTCCCCCGGGAGGTCCCCGTGCGGGGGCAGTTGTGCGCCCTGCACAGGCAAAGCCGCCGCGCCGCCGCCGCGCCACGAGCCAAAGACTAAGGCTAAGTCGGTCAGCGTTTCCTGCTCCTGCCCCGCCCGCCTCTCGCCGCTGTGTGGGTGGAGAGATGAGACGACACTGTGTCTTTGTGAGTCGTGTTCAGCGTGGAAAAATAATTATAAACTCAGCACGGCTGTTCATTGGCAGAGATACTGTCATGTCCTGCCTCTGGGCACGCAGCTTGCGCCTTCAGGTTTCCAGTCCCCCCCTCCCCCCTTCCCTGAGCAGAGAGCAGGTGGTTACCCTCGGTGCTGGTTTGGCGGCCTATCCTCCGGGCGCCCAAGGTGTCGCGGAGCTCGCGCAGCTCGCGCTCCACTTCCCAAGTGTGCCCCACTCAGTGTCCTACATCGCCCCCGCGGCTGGAGGTGTAGGCCCTGCCCCGGTTCCACAGAGTGGCGGGGCGGGGCGGGGCGGGGCGGGGCGGGGCGGGGCGGGGCGGGCTAGCAGTAAGAGGATTAAGAAGCGCGCCCTTTGAACTCATTACTCCGCCCGGCCCGCCCCGGCCCCGCCCCGTTCGAAGTGTTGCAGCAGCAGTGCTGACTGAGGGCTCCATCGCGTATCCTTTTCGGCCCGCCGCCGTCAGGACCACCGACGGTACCCGCTATCTGACGTCTCCTTTTTGCGCCGAGCGCTGACCTGCCGCTTGGATGCCGCCCCCGCCCAACACTGAAAAAAAATAAATCAGCGTCTACCCCTGTCATCCCCTCGTCACGGCGGGCGCCCCAGGGCTCCGACGGGTATCCGCGCGGGCGCCGGTACATCCGAAGTACGGCGTCGCTGTAATGTAGAGGTTTTCTCTCAATCCGAGTGCAACCTCGCTGCGGCAGAGTAACACCGACTCGAGCGCGGAGCGGACCGAGAAAGTTTCCACTTCCAGAGATGTGACCCCTTCTCTATTCACCCCCAAGCGGCGAGGCGAGGCGAGGCGACGTGCGCCCCCTTGAAGGACCTTTTCCTGCGATTGCGTTGCCATCATAGCGCCGGCGCGTGGCGGTGCGGTGCGGTGCGGCGGGTCGCACTAGGTCGCGTCCTCAAGCAACTGCGTCCTGTCCGGGCATGACCGGGCCGGGCCGGACCGGCACGTGCCCCATGTCCACGTCTGGCCGCGTTCCTCTCAATCAGATCAGTCCCTAATGGTTTGCTCGAGATTGGTTACCCTCAACCCGTCCCCGCCCTCTCCTCCCCGCCCGGCGCCATGCGCAGAAGGAATACCCCCACGCACTCGCCCGCCGGGCAACGAGCTGTACTGCGCCCCACGACTCGGACGGATAAATTTTCCACGTCAATCATCACCCTTGGTGTCGTTGTCCATATATTTCCATGAACGCCTGCTCTCCGTGCGCTGCTAGGCCGGCCGCGTAGCGCCACTGGTATCGTCACTGCTCATGCCACCAGTTAGGCAGTGGTTCAAATACCGCGAATTATTATTATTATTATTATTTTTTTCTGTGGACTTAATTTTCTTTTCATTTATACCGTCCTTGTGACTGGCGAGGAGAGAGGGCAGCGCATTTTGCGTCTGGATAAAAGTAACCGCAAAGCAGTCCGACGGCGACTGTTGTGGAGTGGCGAGTGGCGCCCTACCCTCGCCTCGCCTCGCCTCGCCTCGCAGGGGGTGCGACTCTTCCACGACATGTCCACTCTCTGCTCCGCGCATGTTATCGAAGGCGTCACGGGGCCCTTTCACCAGTCACAAAAATTAAATGACACCACGAGTCCGTCCTGGCAGACCGATGGCACAGACCGCGGACATCGACGCGCCGCTCCGGGCCGGGCAGCCGGGCAGCCGGGCAGGGAGCCGAGCGCTGCCATGAGTGGACGGCTGCGATCGAAAGTTTGCTGGGAACCCACACTAATGGCCATTCGCTCTGCGATTCTGTATCGACGAGGGCTAAATTCCACCAAAACTCGTGTAGACAGCCCAACAATACGCCCTCAATCTGTAACTTGCGGACTTTTACTAGCCAGGCAAGAAATAAAAATAAAAATAAATTTGGCTGCATAATTGCCCAACAGAGTGCTTCGCTACGCTCAGCTAACCACCGTTTCGGTTCATTAACTTAGGTTAATCTTAAATGATGTATCATCTACTAAAACGCTTCGTGGTCGTTGGTAGTTACACGGAATCACACGCGCTTTTTTATTTGTTTCCTTGTACAGGTGTCGGCCGCACTCTGCAGGAAATGGAATTACGTCGCGTCGCGTCGCCGAGGTGGCCGCGGGCTGCGGCGGAGTCGGGGGCGGGCTGCACCGCACCGGGCGGCGCCGGCCCTCGCCGTCGTACGAGCGCGGACGGGACGGGGCGCGAGGGGCGGGGTAAGGCGGGGCGCGGCGGGGCGGGTGGCATGGGGGGCGGCCCTGGCCTGGCCCAGGGTGGGATACGCGAGGGGTCCCGCAATTCGTCGCGATCCTTCTCGCCCCCACCGGCCGCCCCCACCGACACCCTGCCCTGCCTGCCCCGCCTGCCCACGCTCAATGGGCCGCAGCCCTCACTCCACTCCACGCCGCCTCCGGCCCCCACTCCAGCGCTTGCAACTGGTGGCTCTCCCCTCCCCCGCCCCGCCCGCCCCGCCCCCGGGGGCGGCGTACAAAACCATCGCACACCGCGGTGCTGGCCCCACTCATCGTGACAGCGTCCGAGGAGACCACCTGCTGGCACCCCTTAGTGGAGCCGAGCGGAGCCGAGCGGAGCCGAGCACAGCCGGGACGAACAGTCGAGCGCCCCTGACTGAGCCGAGCCGAGGCGACGAGCACGAGACCTGAGCAGCCAGTGCGGAGCGAGCACGAGAACGAGCTCAGCGGCCAGCCCGGGGAGACGCACCACATCCTATCCATCGTCCCGGATTTATCAGACAGAAACAGGTGAGTCCGACCCTTGTGCCGCGCGGCCCTTACCGCCAGAAGTCACCAGCCTCTGCTCTGCTGCCCGAGGAGGCCGCGACTTTATTGTGCAATCATGTGTACAAGCAATCGGTGAAATCTCTGCAATCAAAATATCGCGTGTATTGGACGCACTTAACTTTAAAAAGCTCAAAAACTCAATATATTACCAATTAATTATAATATTAATCGTGCAATCTGTGTGCACTCTTTGGTTGAGTCGCGTCCCCCTCGCCGCTGCCCTACGGACGGCAACTCTTCATCGCTCTGAACCAGTGTGGAAATGAGTGTAGAGTAATCGAAAAAATATTCATTTTTCCGATGACGCAACAAGGCAATGCTCCCTTGAAACTGTGTCCCGCGCGTTCAATGGCCGGGAAACCGTGATCGCCATGTCCACCGTCGCCGCCGAAAATTTATCTTTTCGGGTCTCCTCCCTGTCTCTTGTTCTCCTTGTTCTTTGTGAGACTGAAAACCTCGTCGCCTGCTGAGCATAGCGCCTGGGCCGGACGCAATTAGTGCAGCCTTTGTGACACCGGATCGCTTCCTTAGCGCCGCGCTGAAGTTTGCGTACGTACGTGCGTGAGTGCGCGTGTGTGCGTGTGTGTGTGTGCGTCTTTAAATACTAGCTTTGATCCCAAATTTTCAAAACACTAATCTCACAAAAATTTACGCTCAATTTTTCCCCCCGAGCCCACGCACGATGGACCAGTTAGCTGGCGGGTGCGGCCTGTCCTGTCCTATGTCATATGCTCGCAGCACCCACAGGCCTCCCCGCCCCGCCCCGCCCCGCCCCGCCCCGCCCCGCCCCGCCCTGCCCCGCCCGCCCCGCCCCGCTCCCGCCCCGCCCCGCCCCGCCCGCCCTGCCCCGCCCCGCCCACCGCCCGCCCCGCCCCGCCCCGCCCCGCCCCGCCGCGCCTCGTCTGATCAGGGGTACGCAGTTGCAGCAGTTGGTTCCCGGGCGGGCCGGCCTGGCCAGGGCCGCACATCCATGTGATTGCTGGCCTGCTTGCATTTCGTATTGAATGAGGTCCGGCCCGGTCCGCGGCTACAGTGGTAGCGTGCAGTATGCGCAGCGCAACGTGCCTCGCTCGTGAGGGAGGGGAGAGGGAGAGGGGAGGGGGGGCAGTAGGATGATCTGAAAAGTCTTCTGTGAAGAAGACGCAGGTAGCTATTGCCCCGCCCCGCTCCGCCCGACAGGCTCCATCAACTCGCTCAATCGGAGTAAGAAGCCGAGGCTGGTAGTGCGCCGTCGTCGTGCCTCGCCGCTCCACACTGCACCGCCGCTGTGGCGCGCCTCTGCCCCGCCCCGATACTGCATGTGATTGGAGACGTGCACGTGGGGCGGGGCGGGGTGGGGCGGGGACGCGAGGCGCGCCTTTTGATCACCGTGAGTGTTGCCGCGAGTGTCACTGCCGCGCTCATGTGTGACTGCGCGGGGCGGGGCGGGGCGGGAGGACGCTCACGATGCATCCCGGAGTTGGCGGGGCGGGGCGGGGCTGCTACCCCTGTGCCTCCGGGTCCGGAAGGCGCTGCTTGTTGTGCTCTGCCGCGGGCGGCAGTGTGCTCCAGCGGCCCTTTGTCCGAAGAGTAGAGGCAGGCGGGTGGTGTGGGGTGGGGTGGTCCCGGTGGTCGGCAAAGGTGGCCAGCACCTTGGCGTTATTGGCCGTCCGGCAAACCCGAACAATCCCCGTTGATCCAAGGGTCTCCGCGCGCTCCTCCCGTCGCCACCCCGCCCGGCCGGGCCGTGTGGGCAGGCAGCCCTTGCCCCGTACAGACCCCGCAGTCCTGGCCGGACTTGGCGTGGCCGCAGGGATTAGGCTGCCGCCGCCGGCCTACATGAGTGCCTTGCGCATTTTCACCGATTGTACCGAGGATCGTCCGTAGGCAAAACCTCTTCGTTTGGACCTACAGGCGAGGGCTTTTGGGCTCACTCCCGCCCTGCTCCCGCCCTGCTCCCGCCCTGCTCCCGCCCTGCTCCCGCCCTGCTCCCGTCTCCTCTCTTTTCCTCCGTAATTGCTTTCCCCTGCGAGGCGGGCAAACACGACAAGATCAATACGGCGGGAATAACGTAGGGTAACTTTGCCGATATGAATCCACTTCCTCGACTCTGTCCCGCCCCGGACCGGCCCACCCCGCACCCCTCCCGCGCGGACCTTTCCACCAAGGGGGACTCCACCCCCACCCCTCCCCCTGACTTCCGGGGGCCACACTGAATTTATTCGAGACCCCGGCTCGACCACTTCGACGGTTGTGCTTCCGTTCTCGTAACGGCCCTTTGTGTACGGCACCTCGACGATCTAAGCAGCGGCGGCTGACCGTCCGGGGGTGCCCCTCCAAGTGCCTCTCTCCCATCTCCAGTCCCGCCCCGCCCCGCCCCGCCCCGCCCCGCCCCGCCCCGCGCCCGGCCGCGCAGTGTCTTATCCTCAGCCCCCGGCCCGGCCCAGCCCACGGCGCTACGTGACGCCGGCTGCCGCCCTCAGATGATCCGATCACCACTGCCGCTCCCTCACCACCGGACCCCGTAAGCGTTCTGGGAACTCGCGGCATGGCGTATCCAAGTGGGCGTGGTCCCACTGGAAAAGCCTCTTACATGGCAATCCTCGGGGGTACTAATGCATTTATTAGTGCCTTTACACAGGCACGATTTTACCCGCTAAAGTTTTACCAATGCACACGCAGGTAAAGATCGGGTGTGTTTAGGAGTTGGGGCAGGCTCCCCGGGCCGTGCGTGGCCGTGCCGGGGGAGGCTGAGCAGTCCCGTCCTGCCCACACCTGACCGCACCGGAGTGCATCCCCCGGGTTTTATCGGCCTGAAAAAGAAAATGTTTGCTCTCGCCCAGGGCCGGCTTATCACGTTTTATTCATAACTGAACGGTCCTCGGGTCCGGCACTGCCGGCAACGTCCAGCCGAGAGCGGTTCCTCCCTCTCTCCCTCCACCTCCGCTCGGCCGGGCCCCTGCGGCCGGGCGGATAGGCCACCTGCTGTGTACAGCGGCACGGCGGATTGCCTACCTCAAACTGCCAGGGGCTCTTCATTCTCGTCGACAAAGGAACTCGCGCTAAACACGCCCTAGACGCGCGGCGCGCGTTACGTTTTGTTTCCCCCGCTCCAAAGCGCTGCTGGTGTGAGATGGAGATCCCCCGCCCCTGCCGAGCCGCATGCATACAACGTGGTGGGATTGCCTTTACAACACCGCCCGGGGCGTGGCGGAACGTGGCGCTCAGAGCCGACCAGCGCGTGATGGAACAACAACAGGCTGGTGGTGGCTGAGGCCCAGGCTGAGGCCCAGGCTGACCTGACTTCTCCCGTCGGGATGCACCTGTCGGGGTGGGGCGAGGGGAGGGGGAGGGGGAGGGGCGGGAGGGAAGGGCACCTCGGCAATCCTCTTGCCCTTTCGGAACCCTCCGGGCGGCAGGACAGGCCTTTTGTCCTCGTTGTAACATATAAAGTGTTGGGCGCTAGGCTGGGCCCGGCCACCGCAGCAGTGTCCGCAGCAGGCCTGGGCCCGGCTCAGCCCAGCACCAGAGGTGCCCGCAGGCTGCCATCCCACCCCCGCTTCACTACGGCGTCGTGGCGGGCAGCGTTGGCGCGGGGCGGGGTGGGGCGGGGCGGCGTTGACGTTACCGGTTGTCGTTATTGCGCAACCAGCGTCATGAGGGTTCACCCCGGGCTGGGCGGGACGGTTCGAGGCGGGGCCGGCAAGCTGTTCAACTGAAGGGTTTCTTGGCCCGCAGCCGTTTGGTATGAGCCGGGCGACAGCGAGGACGGCACGGCACGGTCGCGTCGTGCACTCGCACAGTAATTGACTTTGCTTTATGCTGACCCAGGAAGTAATCAGGCAGGGTGGGCCTGGCATTAACGGCGTGGGGTTCTCTAGAAACCAATCAGATGTCGCTTCAATTTGTGACAAGAATGAGAGGTTTGATGGTCCTGCCCGGCCTGGCGCGGCGGCAGCTGGTCCTGGACGGGCTCTCGTGTTCATAGCCGTGGCCGCTCCGGCCGCGGCCCTGCACTGGGTGATGATGACTGGCCGATTCCACGCCCCGCCCCGCCCCACCCCGCCCGCCGGCCGGCCCGCCGCCCCGCCCGCCGCCCCGCCCGCCGCCCCGCCCGCCGCCCCGCCTGCCGCCCCACCCGCCGCCACCGCTGTGCAGGCTCCTTGCGAGTGGCCGCGGTCAGCGGTGCGGCTGCGCTGCGGGCCGGGGTGGGGCGGGGCGGGGCGGCGGTGGCTGGCCGTGATCAGGAAGCTCAATGTCCACCGCGGACCCTTGGGTTCCAATCACGCCCGTAATCTGCCACATTGTCCGGACCCGGCGAGACGACCGGAAGCCGTGAATCAAGACATTAACTGACACTCCGTGCTACCGCCGCGACCGCGCCCGCCCCCTGCCCCTGCGCCCGCCCCCGCCCCTGCGCCTGCCCCCGCCACCGCGCCCGCCCCCGCCCCTGCGCCCGCCACAGCCCCCACCACCGCGGCCCTACCCTACCCTCACCGCGCGCCCCTCCACCTGCAAGCGCAAGTTTTTTCCCATGTATCTACTGGCATATTCGCTGATTAAATTTTACTGATATCTTTCTCAAACGCCTAATTTTTTGCTTCTGCGACGCACTTTCTGTCACGGGTCGGACACTCTGCGGCGCACCACAGTGGGGGCGGGCCAGGGGCGGGCCGGGGGCGGCGCTGTTGGGTGCAGCTCTGCCTCAACGGGGCGCTGAGCATAACCGCGGCTGCATATTGCATGATAAACCACCCCGCCGCTTTGACGCTTTTGAGATAAGACGGTCTAAATTGAGCATCAGTCGCAAAGTTGTTGGAGCCTGTTGCCCCCGGGCCCCGGCCCCGGTCACGAGCTTATCCTTCGACACGACGACTGCTTTGCGCTTATTACCGACTTGCTAATGTCATCACTACCGCTCGGCTCTGATGGACGGCGGCCTGCCCTGCCCGTCGTGCCCTCCCCCGGTTAGGCAGCTACAGCGCCACTGCGGCTTTCCTACGCCGCCGCGCCGCTCGCTGGAAATTCATTCGACTTGTCCGTTAGTTAAAGTTCCTTGCTGTCTAGTTTACTGTAAATTCTTCCCTCTTTATGATTCTCAAATACTCTTTCGGATACTCATACACGCTTCGCCTTGCAAAAAGAACTGTTCTCCTATGCTTTCCGCTCTGTCGAGTCGGGCTTGCTCGCCCTGCTCGCCAGAGGGGAGGCCAGCTCTGTGCGCATGGCGCGTGGATCACAGGCGGATTTCGTCCGAGCTGCTCTATTGTGGCCGGCCAGACTCATCGGCGAGTGAGGGCCCCGACCCGGGCCCGACCCGTACCTGCTTCACCGAGCTGCGCCGGCAATACTCCGCCAGGAGGCGCAGCATGTGGGCTTAATTTTTTTGTGTGCTTCTCGTGCCATTAGTTTCCTTTTGGCGGTTCCTTGCTTCTTTTTTGTTTGCGTTTGCTTCCTATCTGATGCCAGCGCTCGCCCATCTGCGCAGTCTGCATGTGACCAGCGACTTACTCTCCCTCGGGAAAAAAAGCGCCGACCCAACCTTCCCACCCGCCGCCTCTGGTGATGTGCGAATAACGACGCGCTACCCGGCCCCGCTGAGCCAACTGCGGCACGACTACTGCGACGACAGCTGCAGGACGCAAAATACAAAACCTCAATTTTTTCCTCATATTCCCTCACTTGGGCCGGATAACCGCGGTGACATTCCTGACGGCCGCGGGGTGAAGGCCGCGCTGCCCCCGACAACGGCCACTGCGTCCTCACAAGACGGTCTAGAATTATTTTTTTTTCCTTTTTTAACTTACCGTTCTTTTTGTTTCGTCTGTCTTGTCGGGATTGAGCGGGGCGACAGGGTCGTCGTCACGTCACCTTGGGAGGGCGAGAGTGTCGCCACCGGGCGGGCTGGACCCGTTTAGCGTTTAGCGCCCGCCCCGCCCCGCCCCGCCCCGCCCGTCTGGTGCCGTCGCGGCTGCTGCTGGCTGCCGCCTTGGGTCGCGGGGCGGGCGGGAGTGGTGGGTCTCGCCCTTCACCCTGGCCCACTGCGCCCCGCCCCGCCCCGCCCCGCCCCGCCGCTAATGTGTCGCCCACGCACCGCACAGGTGTTGCACGGCTCGCCTTCACCTTCGTACTTTGACGCAGATGTTCCCGTGCTGTTCTACTTCCTAGGACCCCACTGCTAGGCCCCAACCTCAGCCCTCCCTCCTCCCCGCGCCCGTGAGCTCAGCACTGCTGACCCGCGCTCAGCCGCTCAGCCGCTCTCAGCGTGCTCTGCGGCCCGATGTTTATCCGCTGCGCATCGTAATGGCCGCCCGTTCATCAAAAGTGACAGAAATTACGCGCCACCTCGTAATTTGACTATTAAAAGCGCGTGGATGAGGTCGGGTCGGGCCGCCCCCGGGGGACGCGCCGCACACCGGACCGGGCAGTAATAACCCCGAGTGCAGCCCCCCCCCTCCCCCTCCCCCCCTCGTCACTCCCGTCTGGAGCTGCAGGGGGGTCAGAGAGTCTGTCTACAGGTTAGGTTTCTGCCCTGCCGCACCAGCCCGCCGCGTCCAGTCCGCCCACCCCAACCCGACCCCACCATAACGGAAAATTGCTGCTGCTGCGGCGGCAGCTCGGCTGCTCTTGGGCAACTTTTCCTGGCAAACGAAGCGTGCGTCTTTCGTGCGCCCGGCACGCCCGGCCCGGTTCGAGGGGGGAGGGGGGGGGGGGGGCTCGCGTCGTGCACGCTTTGAGGATCGCGAAGGAGTAAGGGTGGGTGTGCGTGGGGCGTGGCGAGGCTCGGAGCGGAGAGGGAGGGAGGGAGGGAGAGGAGCGGGATGTACGGCAAGCATCTCGCGTCCGCCCGGCCCCTCCCCGCCCGCCCGAGCGGCCCGAGCGCGCGCGCTCCTTGCCCTTACTTTGTAACCGGTTCTTTGCCTGCAGCCCGCGCCACATTCTTACCACCCCCGCCCTGCCCGGCCCGGCCCGGCCCGCACCTCACCTGCTCTCACGTCGACTGCTTGATGCGTGTTCTCCCCATCTCGTCTCGTCGCACGTGCGCGCCGGCGCGCCCGAGGCGTGCGGGCGGCGTGGGCCTGGGCCTTGGCCCTCCACGCCTTGACCGCGACGGGTGCATAATGTCGTTTCGGGGTGCCGTCTGGCGGGGGCGGGGGCGCGGGCCGGGCCGCGCGCAGCGGGCTGACGGGAATCTGTGGACTTTACGTTCTCCGCCTCCACTCCACCCGAGCTGTGCCTGTACCTCCACCCACCCCTCCTGTTTCGTGGTTCGAAGGCAAACACCTCCCTCCTGGAGGCCCGGCCCGGCCGCCCGTATTGTGCGTCTCCCTCCCTCCACGCCACTCCCTGCCACCCCTGACGTCACCTCACCTAAATTTTCCCTTTCCCACGCTTCGTGTAGAGCACCGCGGAGCTGTGAGCGACGTCATCGACGTCTCGGGACTTCCCCTTGCCGGCGGCGTGGCGCGGCGTGGCCTGTGGCGCAGCAGCTAATAAACGCGCTCTGAGCCGCACCGGGGCCGGGGCCTGGGCCGGGAGCGATGCCCCCCCCTCCCGGTCGCGGTTGCCGCCCCCCTGCCCTGCTCCCTGCTGCGGCTACTTCCTTACTTACCGTACAGGTACAGGCATCTAGTTCCGGGTCCCGGATCGGCAGGCAGGATAGGCGTGGTCCGCGGCGCAGGGGCGGGGCGAAGGTGGAGGCGGCGGCGAAGCAAAGGGCGCAAAAACTTCGCAATCTACCAAGCATTCAGTAGCTTTGTTGGAAATTAACAGTGCAATCCCGCAGTGACTTAGGCCTGCGCTTTGGCCGGCGTCTCCTTTGCCCACCCAAGTGTTATTCCTATTCCACTTTGAGGCCCGGCGCGGCGCGGCGCGAGTTTGATGGTAGAGGAGAGAGAGAGCCCCTGCGCGGTGCGGCGGGGCTTAACCGGCCCGCCCTGCTCCTGGCAGCTCGCGGGGGCAAGCTGGGGGCGGGGGCGGGGGCGGGGGCGGGGCGCCGCCGGTCACGCTGTCCTGTCCAACAGGTTGGGACCCCGCCAGGAGGCCGCAGGACGCTCACCCCGGCCGTTGGCCGCCCCACCCTCCTGCGCCGCTCCCCACTCCGCAAAAGCCCCCCGTCAAAGAAGAAAAAAACAAAACTAGAAGGGGATTCTTATCACCAGCCACCCCCACGTCCCGCTCGGGAGGGCTGTCGCCGTCCCTTTATGATCTCAAGGGATCCCTTGCGTTCGTATTTAATTAAAGAAATCTGAGACGACCGCCGCCGCGACCAACCGAGCCGACGACGTGTACACCTGGCTTCGGCTGGCTTCTTTTTTTTGTCCCCCATTCCCGGCCGGAGCAGGAGCAAGAGCAGTAGCAGGGCGGGGCCCTACTCGCGGCTCCTCGGCCTAGAGCAACATGGTTCGCGTTGTGGGCGTTGATTTGAAACACTTGGAGATGGGAGAAGAGGTGCGCGGAGCCGGGCGGAGTGGGGCGGGGAGGGGGAAGGGGTGGGACAGAAGTTGTTTCCACGGAAGCCGCGGTGTGGTCGTAATTACGGCACTGCTAGCGAGGTGGCCACCTCGCCAAGGACGGCTCGTCGCGCCGCGCGACCTCTTTACGGCCTGACGGGCACAGAGCGCGCCGCCCGGGGCCCGGGGCCCGGCCCCGCCCCGCCCCGGACAGTCGGATAACTCCGTAAAAATAGACGACGTAGGGGTCTTACCTCGTGTGACAGTGTTGCTAGAAAAGTTGGCAATAAGTCTAGCCCTGTATTTGTGCAGTGCTCCCCTCACCGTGCTACGCGCTTCATAAATCGTAATGTCTTTTGGGCTGGAAATTTGGTCTACGAGCGGCAGCAGTAGAGGCGCGGCACCCCTCCCTCCTGGCAGGCGTGGCGGGGCGTGGCTGGGCGTGGCGGAGCGCCCTCTGTGCTGTCTACTTCCGATGCATGGTGCCCGTGCCCGACGTGGGGGCGTGGGCGGGGCGGGGCGGGGCGGGGCGGGGCGGGGCGGGGCGGGGCGGCACCTTCACGGAGCACCGTGCAGCCTAAATCCAAGGGGTCGGGTCGATGGGGCGGAGGCGGAGGCGAAGCGGGGGCGGGCGGGAAGGAAGCGCCGCTTATGATAGCATTATGAGGAGTTGTGACTTAAAGGGGCGGCCCGGCCCGGCCCGGTGTGATCCCCTCCTAACCCCCTGGGCTGTGTCTGCGCTGCGCTGCGCGCCTTTGTGTTGTGCCGCCTCAGAGCGGAGCGCCCCCCGAGCCATTCCCGGTTGTGTGTGTGAGGGGGGGGGGGGGCATGTCCAGCAATCACGCATGTTGACCGCACAATGGCGCAGTACACGCATTGGGCCCGCCCCACGCGCCCAGCTCTCACTCACCAGCTGCTGTTCCGCCGAATCTCCCTCGAGATCTTCCGGCTCACTAGAAATGGGAGTGGAGGTGCGGCTGCTAAATCTGAATTGATTCGGGAACGATCCCTGGCGTGGTGTCATTGAGCACTACAACACCAGTGCCCCTACCGCACACACACACACACGCCGCTGCAACCCGTCGGCCTCTTGGGGCGCGAGGCGGGCGTGTGGGGTCGGGGGTGGGGCACAAATTACTCCAATTAGTTAACCGAAAGTCGACACGACAGCCCCGCACCCGCCCCGCCCCGCCCGCGCGCCCCACACGCCCTGTTTGCTTTGGTGTGTCCGGCCCGGCGGCGGGGCCCCCCAGCCCCCTGCCGGCCCTAGGCCCCCGGCCAAAGGTCATGCATTTCGCCTTCGCCGGGCTCAAATGAGACATGCAGGTGCATCGCATCATAGCCCGAGGGCGAAATTCTCGCCCCGTCGTCACAGTGGTGACACCGCGTGCGCCGCAGAGCGGGTAGGAAAGAGGCGGGAGATGGAATGGGCTTCGCGGGAACTGTTAGCCAAAGTGGCTCGGCGGCTGTCCTGACAGCTAGGAGGTGCTGGCCTGGCGGGGGGGCCTCGATCGTTTTTACGACCATTGGCTCTGATGGGTTGACGCGGCGCGCCGCGCCGGCCGTGACCGCACACCGGAAGCGGGGTAGCTGCGTCCGGAAAGGTCGCACCCCCGACCTGACCTCAGCCCATTCGAGGCTACTCGACCCGCCCCGACCGGAAGAGCAGGGCTGCAGTAGGCATTCCCAGCTCCAATATGACTCCCAGCTGCAAGTGCATTCAGCTGCGCGCCGCCGGCGCGGCCCTCGGGCCCAGGCCTGTCCCGCCCTGTCCTGTCCGGGCGCCCGGAATGGATGGTCAATCAGCAGGCCATGTTTACGCTGCCGTGTTTTCATTTCCTACGCCCTCCCCGCCCCTCGCAGACTCCCCCCTACCCCTGAAGGGGAGCGGCGTCAGCGTCACCGGGGGATAACAGGGGGTAGGGGGGTAGCGGTGACCAAGTGGTGACACTCGCCCGGAACACCGAGAGGATCAGGTCATCCGGACGGAGCGTCTCCACGGGCGGCGGGGCGGCGGCGCTTGGGTTGCTACCTAATCAAACTCGGCCAGACCAATGTATATTATGCGTGGCTGGGCCCGAGGCCCAGGCCCGCGCCGCAGCCGCAGCCGCGGCGGGGCAGGGGTGGGGTGGCGGTGGGGTGGGGGCCTCCATTCCCCGGGGAGTTGCGCGACCTCCGCTCGTCTCCAGTCTAGTCGCCTGACGGATGGAAATTTTCAATTGGGAATTTTACTTTTTTCAATTAAATTAATAGGCCTATTTATTTCTCATTATTTCGGAAGAAATGTTCACCTTGGCCGAGCGGGTCCTTGCCCTACCCGTAACCTTCATTCCTCTCGGAATCTTAACTCGTTTTTCGCATTCCGTTGCTTTGGTCTGAGCGCGCCCCGCTCGCGTAAAGCTGGGCCGCTTACACCTCACACGCTCCGTAAATCCTCGGAATAATTACCATGAGGATGGCGTGGATCCTAGAGGATCCCACTTCTGGGCCCATGCCCGGCGCGACGGTACGGCTCCCCCATCCTCACGGTTGCAATGTCACCTCAAATAAGCACTGTTTCCTTTTTTTTTTTTTTAATAAAAAATAAAAAAGTGTGGATTCAAAACTCTCACAAAAATAATTTTTATGTCCCTAAAATTGGAAGGTAAGACGGTATGTTGTGAACATGTAAAGCTATAAAAGTTATACGTAAGAGATTTTACCTAACCTATGCGTATACACGGTTTCTTTATGCATACAGAGCATACTTTGCCTGGAGCCAATGTATGACAGGGACAGTGTGGAGGTTTGGGGAGAGGGGGGTGGGGGCGGTCCACAAGCGGAAAACTCTGCCCTGCGGCCCTGGAGCTGCGGGGCGGGGTGGGGCGGGGCGGGCGGCGCGACGGGGAGCACATCCCCGTCAGCAGAGAGCTGTGGAGGTAGGCCAGGCCAGGCGAACAAACGCACACGGCGCACCAGTACCGCCGCGGGCCGAGCAGGGACTTTGTGGCCAGGGCCGTTTGTGTGGGTGTGCGCCCCGCCCCGCCCCGCCCCGCCCCGCCCCGCCCCGCCCGCGATGGCGTGCATGATGCCATGAACTCTCTGGACCCGCGCGGCGCGGCGCGATGTGGCGAGGCGACCCTCTGCCACGCCCACCTTTTGCCATTGCCCGGGCTGGAGACTGTGTTTGAGCACGGTGTTCGCTGCTTATGAAAATAAAGCTAGCTCGCCAGATGTCATACATAGCTCCTGAAAAGAGGCGTTTGCGGTGACTATTCACACACGGACGCACGCACAACCCTGCGCGGTCAGCGGGCCGCGCGGGCGAGTGTGCTCGTGTTGGCGCTCGCAGATCCTACGCCTACGGCGCTAGTGTCATTGTGTGGTTAAGCCCTTATGTGTGCGCGCGCTGGGCGTGTACGGGTGGCGGCTGTGCTGCCCCCGCCGCCGCCGCCGCCCCGCGACGCGGAGCCAGGTCTCCGCCAGAGGGGAAGAGAGAGGAGGGGAGGGGAGGGGTGGCAGCGGAGAATATTATTTTGCGACACAGAGCGCGCGGGGCGGGGCGGTCGCGGCCTGAGGGGTTTGATGATTTAGGGCGACGGGACAGGGACGGGACCAGACCAAGCAGCACACCTGGACCACAGGAGACCCCGCCCTGCCCCGCGCCCCGCGCCCCTCCCCCCGCTCCGCACTGCCGCTGTGTGTCGCCGCTCATGCAATTTACCCCCAACGCTTGGCTGCTCTCGTCAGACAGAGGTCGGCGGGCGCCCCCCCCCCCCCTCGCGCCCCCCGCGCCCCCTTCGCCCCGCACCGCTTGCCACCGGCCTGGTTGATTTTGTCGGTCGGTCGGATGCGTCGCGCGGCGCGGCACGCTCTGGTGTGGCTCTCTGGGGCGGGGCGGGGCGGGGCAGAGTGTGGTCGTGGCTATCACCCCGCCCTCTCCGCGTCCGCGGCCACGCAGCCCGCAGCCGTTTGTTTTTCCTGTATATCTACCCAGCGTTTCCCGACCCTTTGTCTGTCTCTCTCCCACTCACACAGTACCGGACCCTGGCCGCGCCGCGCCCCACAGTAAGAAGGGAAATGCTTTCGTCGCCACGCCGCGCTGTCGTTGTCCGCCCCGCCCCGCCGCGCTTGACTGGACGCCCGGGCGCGTCCCTCCGCCCCGTGTCGGCCCCAGCAGGTCGTTGGCATTTCCCTGGAATGGTCGCAGAGATCGGTGGTACGCGGCGGGGTGCCTGCCGCTCCCGCTCCTGCTGCAGGCTGCGCAGTGCAGCCCCCATGCCCCTCAGCGGGCCGGAAGTGCAGGCCACCCCGCTCCGCTCCGCTGAGCGCTCTCAACAACACGACCCGATTCGATCTAACCGTGTTGCACGTTGACCGGCACGCCACGCCGCCCGGCCCCAGCGGAGACCTTTGCGCCCCCGCCTCCGCCTCACCTTTCTCCTCGGCAGGCGAGGCGCTCTAGGGCGCTGACCGCGGCGCGGTCTAGTCCGTGCTGCTGACTTGCCTTGAGGCTACTGAGTCGCGAGGTAGAAAAAGCAGTTAGCTGCCTGTCCTCCACCCTCGCCACGCAACCGCTCGCTTGCTGCCAGCTCTGACGTTGTCTCTCTGTGAGCGGAGCGGCGAGAGCCTGTGAGGTAGGCCGCCCGCCCGCACGGCTGCGCTCGGCTCGTGCGCGTTGCCTACCCCGCCAGGCGTTCCCGCCGCTGTTGTCTTTTCATTACAGGTGCGCCCTGCCTGCACGGCGTGGCGGGCGCGGGCGGGTCTCTCCTCTCCTCCTTGGTTTCTTTTCTCTCCCCAGAGTGGAGGGCGGCCGTCAGTGCTGAGCCGAGCGCGGAGCACAAGCCCCTTCATCTGATAATAACCAGGTGCGATGAACCGCGGGCCATAACGCGCGCCAGTATTACGGCCATCTCCAGCCATCGGGGTGGGCCCGCCTGGCCCCGACCTTATGACACCTGCTCTGCCAATACCCTCTCCTCTCCGTCCCAAAGCTCTTTAGTAGCGGCGCTCAAGTACTTACAGCAGCTCCCCGCCCTGCTGCTCTTGTACTTCATCGGTTGTGATGATGCAGTCCCACGCGAGAGCGCTCCACGTCCCCCTCCCCCCCGCGTCAGAATGTCGATCGAGATGAATTGTCACAAGCAAAGTCGGCCCGGGGCAATCGCGCCCCGACTGGGCGTTTAAAAATGTAATTTTCTCCGAGATTGGCAGCTGTCCGGGCGGGGCTGGGCGGGGCGGCGCGGGCGTGTGTATGGCGCCTCGTGCGGGCACGACCCTTTTCGCAGTACCCGAGACTCGCCCAGCGGCGCTGCCCTCGATGCTTGGTTCAAGAAAATGAAATAACACTCTGGGATGTTTCGCGGGAAAGGAAAAGTGTCTTCTTGGTCCCTCCTCCGCTCCGCCTCTGCTCCACGTAAGCCGCCATGCGGTACCGTGGTAGCCTCAAGAGTATGTCATCCCACCCCGCGCAGTCTTGAGCGCCGGCCTAGGCTTTTCCTTGCGCTAGCACTCAGCTCAATTGTCGGATACATCCTGTAGATCCTCGCCGCCACGCCCCGCCGCGTCACCTAAGCACTGTGCACTTCTAGAGCAATGCTCTGCTGAGAGGGAGGGTGCTCAGAGCAGTTTAATGCGTTAAATAATGAAATGGCAGTCGGTGCAGCGATATCCCAAGTCGAGCGAGCGAGCGTTCGAGCGCTGCCCAGGAGCGCGATAAGACCCGCTGCTGGCTTCAGTGCAGACTAAGTAGCGCAGCTGAGGAAACTTTTTAATTCAGCGCCACGCCGCGCCGCGCCGCGCCACCTTGTTGCGACTCTATGCGAGTCATCTGGGGGTGGACTGGAGGCGAGGCTCACGGCGTGAAAGCCACGCCACGCCACGCCACCCCGCGACGCGCCGCCCCGCACGACGCCGCGGTAGACGACATGCGAGAATACTTATTCACGGGAGATAGCCGTCGATGTTTCTGCGTTGCGTCCCGCGGGCGGGGCGGGGCGGCGGCCCTGCGCGGCCCCGCCCGGCCCGGCCTCTCTGACAGGGCGCAAAAATGAAGTGCGTAAGAGGCCCTCAGAGCCGAGCTTCTTTTCATCCCGACCTGCTAAATATTCACAGCCCTTCTCTCCGGGGAGGGCCGGCCTGACCCGCTCGGATGAATGAAACTTTAAACAGGTACGGGGCGCGGCGAGGCGTGGCGGGGCGGAGTGGGGCGGGGCGGGGTCGAGACGAGAGCACTTGAAGAAACGATTTGCGCTCTTAAGGGACAGCAGAGGCCTGCCCCTCCACTTTCCGGGGAATAATTGTCCCGTCCGACCCAACCCGACTGCACCCAATCTCCGAACGCCATCACTCTTTTCTCTTCTACTTTTTTCCTCGTACTACTTTCCCCTTCCTTCCCCTCATCCACAGCGCAATTACACCGGTTCGGAGCTGCGCGTTGGGCTATTACGTCACTATCCCTATCCCTATTCACGATGCAGTAGTGAGATGCGGGCGGCGGACTATACGCGAGACGCGAGGCGAGACGTGGTCTGGCGTACGTACGTCTTCCTCGTTTACGCTGTCTCGGTGCGGACTCTGCTCGCATACCCTCGCTCAGCGCGGCGCGCACCTCCCACGGCGTTGTTCGTATGTTTTCATTCCGCCGGCTGTGCCTCCCCTGGCGTCGCGCCTTGGCCGCCGCGCACCACCCTACCCCGAACCAGCTCCGCATGAGGAGAAACCGCGCTGCGCCCCGCCTTGCGCTGCAGGTGTGTTTTGAAAAAGGGCGCCGGGAGGTTTATTCACGTTTATTGAGTAAAGAACAGGAGGGCGCGGGAGCCACCCACGTCGTGCATGCGCGAGACTGACAGACAGGATAGGCGCCTCTTTGCTCTCGCGCCCCGCCCCGCCCTGCCCCGCGCTGCTCCCCGACCTGCTGCTGCCGCTGCGCCTACTGATACTAACGCGGTTACGAGCTCATTCCAGCGACGGTAACCTCGTAACTGCCTGCTGGAGCTAGAGTGTGCGACCCGTCCCGCCCCGGCCCGGCCCGGCGGCAGGCCCGCACGGTGGGTATCGGTACCCCCGTCCCTCCCCAGGACGAGGGGGCCGCGGGTCGTGTGACCCAGAGTGGTAGGGATGACTCGCGGGACAGTGACGAGTTCCGAGAGTCCAATAACGAGAACCGGGCAGGGCTTCCCTGGAGAGACTGCGTCCCCCAGCTGCAGGGCCTCCGCCCCCGCGAGCTCCAGGGCCTGCTTTTGCAGCTCTGGCGTGGGCGAGTGCGTGGGCGGGGGCCGGGGCCGGGGCCGGGGCTGGGGCCGAGCTGCATCGATACCTCCTTGCAGATGCGCGCCCGCCCATGCCCTGTTCTCTGCTCCGCCCGCGCGACTGCCTGACTCACCCTCCTGACGGCCTCTGCTCTCTGCCTGTTCTCCCCGCAGGATGCGCTGCCAGGCCGCCGCCCCCCTCGCCCTGCTGTGCGCCGCCGTCCTGGCGCTTCTGCTGGCCTCGGCCAGCGCCGCGCCCGGCCCCGGCCGCCAGGTGCAGACCAAGCCCCGCACCATCCGCGGCTTCAAGAACGTCGTGCTGTCCACGGCCAGGAACTTCGGCAAGCGGGCGGGCGCGTCCCTGGACGGCGCGGGCTCGCAGGGCGAGTTCGTGGACGAGGCGACCATGCAGGCCAACGGCGCCGAGTACCAGCGCGCACCAGGGAACAGGTGAGCACCTTGCGCAATGTTTCAACATGCACGATGGGCCGGGGGAGTACCTGGGGCCGGGGACACACGCTTGCATACTCGTTAACGGAGAGGGTCTGGTCTACGTGCACGCCAGTTCAGTCATGGCAGCTTATTTCCACGAAAGCAGCGTGACGACTCTGGCTCGCCCTGCCCCCCTCCCCCACTCTGCCCCCAGCACTACCAGGCGGCCCGGGCCTAACCCATCGCGTCGCATTTAGGTTTGTAGTTGGTCCGATAAATCTGCAGCTCGTTGCGCTACAATAGCCCTGCGAGCGGAGCGGGGTGGGGCGGGGTGGGGCGAGCATTACCACCACGACGTAACACATGCCCGTCCCGTACCGTCCCGCGCAGGACTTTGAATGTCAGCCAGCATGGGAGCCAACGATGTCGGCTCGCAAATTAACTGAGTGTTGAGTGCCGTCCGTGTTGCTTGTCGGGCTAATAGGATTTCACTGGTCCCCGGGCGGGGCGGGGCGGGGCGATGCGGGGCGGGCGGGCCTGCTCGAGCCCACTCCTCTGTCAATAGCGTCGTTGTCGACTAGATTTTGACGACGGGGCGCGCGCCCGCGCGGGCTGCCATATGCTGTCACTAAATCCGGAGGCAGGCAGGCGGGCGTAAGGGGGGTTTACTAGTCACTCGGCCGTCGCCGTGCTGCCAGGCTCGGGGAGGATTACTTGCGCCCCCCTCCCCCCCAGCCCCAGCCTACCCCCGCGGGGGGTGATCGGCCTCATCATGACCATGACGCGCGTCTTCCTTGTCATTCACAGCTCTCGCCCCGCCCCGCACCGCCCCGCCCCGCCTGCGTCCTGCCTATACCTTTCACGCGCAGGGCGGTTGACCCCGCCCCGCCAGGTCGCACCCCGTACAGCTCCCGGGTCAGGGCGGCGCGGTGGCGGGGGCCGCCCGTGCCTGCCCGACGGCTGGCGCAGCGCGGAGCGGCCTACCCTTGTCCCGTTGCATGTCAATGCGACACTAATGTCCTCCGCTGGGAAATGGCGGGCCCTCCTCGTTGAGACACGCCTCGCCCCGCCACACCCCGCACTGCCGTGGCGCGAGACACCCCTCGGCACCCCGCTGCGCCCCGCCAGGCGCCCCGTGGTTCGCGCCAGGGACCTCGACGTGTCGATGCGTATGTCAATTTTAAAAGGCTACCGACGGCGGTGAAATATTTCAGGCGAGCTTTGTGTGCGGGTCCCCGCAATCACGCACTGCCCTGCGTGCAAACAGCAATCAGCGTGAGGTGCAGCGGGGCGGGGCGGGGCGGGGCGGCGGCCAGTACGCGGACCAATCGGTACGGTACGCGGCGGGGCAGGGCGGGGCGCAGTGGGAAGGGGCGCCTGTACGAAATTATTCCAGCCCGTGTAGAATGAGGTCAGTGCGTTGTAATCCATGCTCTTTAGACGCTGGCTACGGTCGGGGCGGGGCGAGGCGGGGAGAGCGCTGGGCCCTGACGTGCCGTGGCCGTGGCGTGTCGTGATGCCCTGCGACGCACGGGTCACGCACGCACGGCGCGGGTGCCGACAACTCATCCCGTGAGTGGCTCACCTCGCCACGGACGGCGTCCCCGCCACCCCCGCCCCGCCCCGCCTCGCCACGCCCCGCACCGCACCCGCGGACGCAGCGCGTTCTCATGGAGCACGATGCGGCCGCAGCGGTAGAGGAGCGTGAAAGTGGTGCACACGAAACGTTAAAGTACGAGAGTAATGACCATGTTGTCGCGGTGCGATACGAGCCTCTCTTTTTTTTTCCGCAGTGCATGTATTTTTTTTTCCGCCCAAGACGCAAATGCGTCCCTGACCCTTCGTGTGCTGTGCAGCTACGGCGGGGCGTTAGGGCGCGGCGCGGCGTTGGGTCGGCGGGATGCGGGGCGGGCGTGCCGGAGCAGCACCCTGGGGGATATATGAGCGGGGCGGGGCGGGGCGGGGCGGGGCGGGGAGACCAAGGGGGAGGCTGACCGCCACAGCCGCAACGATTGTGCGCTCCATGAAGTGGCAAAGTATGCCCGGCCCGGACAGCGCCTAGTTTATTCTTTTATGTTGACAGCTTCCCCGTTCAATGGTTCGTCGAAGAGATCCAGAGCAACCCGGAACTCGCCAGGAGTGTCGTCCGAAAATTCATCGACGAAAATCAGGACGGCGAACTTTCTGCGGAGGAACTTCTACGGCCCGTCTACTAGTTACTGACTTTTCGTTTTGAATGCATTCCCCGATTTGTTGATTCCAATTTCCGGTGTATTTTTTGTTTTGTTTTGTTTTGTTTTGTTTTTTTGTTGTTGTGTTTTTTTGTCCAAGATCAGAAGGCCTACCATTTGCATAAGAGGGTGCTTCCCCGCCAGTTGCCATGTTGAAGTAGACTGAGCCCTGTATGTGGTATCATATTGTACGTTTTTCTGGAATCGTAGAAGTAGAGGAAATTATAGAAATTTTCCACTCTGTGCAAACTATTTGCAAACTATGTCCTTTGTAAAGTAATTAATTGTGAATTCAAAGCAATATATTTACCTACGTTTTGAAAAGGCTCAAATTGTAGGGTACTAAGTTAAAGCGCTTGCTAGTTGGATATTTGTTCTTTCAAGTGGCTGGATGAACATAATTATTTACTTTCAGAAAGTGTTTCTTAGACTGAGTAGCTTCTCACGCATAAATGAAATGTATTACCAACCATTTTCTTTTTTTAAATGATTACTTTGCTTGAAAAGCCCGCCATTTCTAATTAGCTAACTTCACTTAACTGTAACTTTTTCACACTATGTTGCCTCTTGTTTTTCCTCTGAAACAGAAATTGTAAACTAGAGCACCTTCTTCTGCAAAATGTGATCATATACTTCACCGTTCTGGTATTCTAATTAAAAATGTAACAGTCAATTGTCATTAATGACTCATTTACAGCATTCATAAGTAAACTGAAAAAAGTTTTTTCCAGTTTCTTCTTAGTATAAATTTGGTCTTTTTCAGACTATTGACCACCATTAGTGGCTACATTTAAAATATAAATTCTACAGGCTTTTACACGGTCGCCCAATCCACCTCATCATGACAGCGCACGGAGCACAACTTTTCATGAATTTAGCTAACAGATGGTCGGTTAACATGTCAAAAATGAACTCAACAACCACAGTTCTGGAGAGTGCTGTACTTTTCTGGAACAATAAAAGGAAGGCTCACATCTGTACAAAGTCACAACAAATAAAGCAGAGCTAAAAATCTCTTCTAAACCCATTGTCTTTTGTGCCTCATTTTCACTCCCGAAATCGTAAAGTCATCCTTCTCCAAATTCAAGTGCGGCAGTAACAAAACAGTGAAAAAAAAAAAAGGAAAAAAAACTGTCCGGGATTGAACCCACAAAACGTCTCGACAGCCTAGACGGTATTGGGACGGGGGGCAAGGGCGATACCACTAGGCTGTCGTGACGCTCACCCTACTGCGATGCGAACTTGAATCCCTATCTACCGCATGGACGGGGTCCACAATGAACCGCCCGACGCTACCCATCACGCCAATCACCCATGGTTGGTTTGAGGCTCACATGCGGCCGCTAGATGGCGCTTTGACCTGACCCAGCGTTGCTGTGCGCGCGGTGCTCTTAAAGCACACTAGCGCATAAGTACTGTATAAATTTCCACGTGATCCGACCGTAGCTGAGTCTAACTCGTCTAACTGTTCTTCGTCCGCTTGAAAAGTTTCGTCCTCAGCCAACTCTCGGCGCGTAACTCGTGCGCACTAATTTTCATTTCGACAATCTAAGTAATGAGGGATCCATATTATTATGTTAACAATACGTTGGCTCTCGAATCTGAGATTGAAACGCCAAATAATCAAGTCCAAATTTTTCTAAGTATGGTGGAAGGGTGGGCCTTAGCTTCCCAACCAACTCAAGTTCAGCGTGTTTGTCGACGAAACTTAGGAAATGCTTGCCAACGGCAACAAGAAAACTACGTGCGTATATCTTACGCATCTAGAGTTGCTTGGGGGAAAACGTTCCCACCGCGCGATGATAACTTGGACTATGCCCTATAGACTCTGCCGTGTCAAGGACCGGCTAGAAGCAATGACGGCAATAACGCATGGTGGCGCCATCTGTAGGCTGACCCGGACCCGGAAAGCGCACACTTGCCGGAGAGGCCACCTCCTCGCTCCTGCTGACCTCCGGGTAAAATCGCGTTTTTTTCGCGTTCTTCGAAGATGAAGCGAGAGCGTTACCCCGGTCGGCCAACAGATGGCGTTTCAGGGTGGCGCCATCTGTTGGTCGACCCGGGAACTGCTCCCGCATCGCCTTCGGAAAACACGAAAAAAAACGCGATTTTACCCGGAGGTCAGCAGGAGCGAGGAGGTAGCCTCTTGAGCAAGTGTGCGTTCTCCGAGTCCGGGGCGGCCAACAGATGGCGCCACAATGGGCTGTTGTTTCGCGCTAGGCCTTGGCACGGCAGAGCCTATAGGGCCTAGTCAAAGTACGCTTCGCCCGGTTGGGAATTTTCTTCCTCAACCAACTCTTGGCGCGTAACTTATGCGCACGAATTTCTCTTGTTGACATTGACAAGCATCTCCTAAGTTTCATCGGCAAACACACTGGACTGGAGTTGGTTGGGAACCTAGTACCCACCCTTCCACCAAACTTCGAAAAGCTTGGACATGGTTATTTGAGGTTTCAATATGAGAATCGAGAGCCAACGTATTGGTAGCAATATAATAGGGTTCCCTTATCATTTAGATGATCGAATTAAAAATTCGTGCGCATAAGTTACGCGCCGAGAATTAGTTGAGGAACAAAATTCCCAACCAGGCGAAGCGTACTTCGACTAGGTCCTATAGGCTCTGCCTTGTCAAGGCCTAGCGCGAAACAACAACGCATAGTGGCGTCATCTGTTGGCCGACCTGGAACCGGAGAATTGCTTCGAAAAACGCGAAAAAATACGCGATTCTACCCGGAGGTCAGCAGGAGCGAGGAGGTAGCCTCTGCAGCAAGTGTGCGTGCTCTTGTTCCGGGTCGGCCAACAGATGGCGCCACCATGCGTTATTGCCGTCATTGCTTCCGGCCGGCCCTTGACACGGCAGAGTCTATAGGACCTAGTGCAAGTTTTGTTTGTCTTGTTGAAATTTTTTGTCCTCAACCATCCCTCGGCGCGTAACATGTGCGCACTTTGCGTTACTTTGCGCGGTGGGAACTTTCACCCCCAACTAACTCTCGCTCCGTAACTTTTTCTCTCGAATATTTCTTGTTGACATTGACAAGCATCTCTTAAGTTTTATCGGCAAACAGACTGAACTTGAATTGGTTGGGAAACTAAGGTCCACCCTTCCACCGTACTTAGAAAAATTTGGACTTAGCTATTTCACATGTCGATGTGAGAATCGAGAGCCAACGTGTTGTTAACAATAAATATGGATGCCTCATCATATAGTTATCCACTTAAAAATTGGTGCGCACAAGTTACGCGCCGAGTGGCCGAGAGTTGGTTGAGGACAAAAATTTCCAACTAAACGAACAAAACTTGCACTAGGTCCTATAGACTCTGCCGTGTCAAGGGCCGGCCGGAAGCAATGACGGCAATAACGCATGGTGGCGCCATCTGTTGGCCGACCCGGAACAAGAGCACGCACACTTGCTGCAGAGGCTACCTCCTCGCTCCTGCTGACCTCCGGGTAGAATCGCGTATTTTTTCGCGTTTTCCGAAGCAATTCTCCGGTTCCAGGTCGGCCAACAGATGGCGCCACTTTGCGTTGTCGTTTCGCGCTAGGCCTTGACAAGGCGGAGCCTATAGGGCCTAGTCCCAATTTCCTTCGCGCGGAGGGAACTTTTTCCCCCAAACAACTCTAGATGCGCAACTTATGCGCACGACTTTTTCTTGTTGACATTGGCAAGCATTTCCTAAGTTTCTTCGGCAAACACACTGAACTTGAGTTGGTTGGGAAACTAAGGCCCACCCTTTTACCATACATAGAAAAAGTTGGACTTGGTTCGTTTGCGTTTGAATGTCAGAATCGAAATCCAACTTATTGTTAACATTATAGTATGGATCCCCCATCATTTAGATACTTTAAATAAAAATTCGTGGGCATAAGTCACGCGCCGAGAATTGGTTGAGGACAAAAATTTCCAACCAGACGACGAACAGTGGGACCATGCTACCGTCGGATCATGTGGAAATTTATACAGTACTTATGGGCGAGTATGCTTTAAGAGCACCGCGCGCACAACAACGCTGGATCAGGTCAAAGCGGCATCTAGCGGCCGCACCGTGATGTCAGCCTCAAACCAACCATCATGATGGGTGATGGGCGTGGCGTGATGGGTAGCGTCGCGCGGGTCATTGTGGGGCCACCATGAGGCGACGTCCGCGGCGCCGACTCCGTTCTTGACTCTTGGCGCTGAAAACGGTCGGTAGATAGGGATTCCAGTTCGCATCGCCGTATGGTGTGCGTCCCGCCAGCCGAGATGGTTAACGCGCCTTCCCCCCGTCCCAAATCATCTCGGCTGGCGAGACGTTTTGCGGGTTCAAGTTTCGACAGTTTTTTTTTTTTTTTTTTTTTTAATTTTTATGAAAGAATTAAGAGCGTTGATATCGATCCGTCGCAACTACGACAGAAGATTCAAAACACGGGCCCGAATTCACGCAAAAAGTATGTTTGCTAAAAAAGTACTGGCGTTTGGAGGCGGTTTGACCCGGAGCGGAGGTCAGCAGGAGCAAGGAGGTAGCCTCTCTCAGCTCGCCATTACTCGCATAAGGGAATCACCAAATATGTGTGGCTGTTTCTATTTTATTTCTCCGTTTTTTTTCTCTCTCTTGGAAGGTCCCACTTTTTACTGTACACCGCAGCACCAATTGCCCGCCATTGTTTACTACCCTGCCTGCTACCGATACACTGATAAATGCAACGGGTGCCAGGTAGCTAAAAATAATCAAAAAACTTTCTCTCATGGGGAAAAAAAGCAGCTAAAGAGAGATTTCGGCTCAAAACTATGTTTTCCACTTTTTCAATGCTTCACTTTTTGTCACACTAAACATTTGTGCACCGGCAAGCGCGTCTGTCCAACACAGTTGACGCGCGCCTCTTCATGGCTCCGTGCGAGTAGGCAACCCTCCCGCGCGGCTGCAAGCGGTGCAGTAAAGTTACGGGCCCGGCCTGAGCAGGTATGAGGGGTGGCAGCGGGAGGAAGGAGAAGGAGGGCGTGTAGAACGCCTCCCCCCTCCCCCCGCCCCCTCCCGGCCCCACCCCACCCCTCCCCGGGTCGGTCGCCAGCGCCGTCCGGCGCGCCGCGGCCGCCTCTCGGGCAGGCGTCGCGGTGCACCTGCACCATGCGCGCGCGCGCTCGACAAGAAGGTAAAGTACGTAACTACTGTTGTCGTCACCCTTCTCCGCCCCGACCTTGACTAGCTATCGACTACAAACCAATTCGATGTGGAGGACGTTGTCGGGCGCGGTGGTCCGCTGTTGTCCAGGGCGGGCGGTGCTGGCGCTCCTGGCTGCTGCTGCAGCTGGCCCCGAGCCTGACCCTGGCCCTGATCGTGGCAGCGACCAACAGCACGAACACAGGTAGGGCCGCGCCCCGCCCCGCCCCGCCCCGCCCCGCCCCGCCCGGGACACCGGCACTGACTGATTCAGAGGATCGCTCTCGTGCACCCGTCTTTGTCGCACTCATGGAGAACCGCCATCCTACGTGTGGGGCGTCGCCATGAGTGCAAGAAAAACGGAATGTTTACCTGGGCGTTTCTCTGAAAAAGTCGGCTGAACTCAACCTTTTGGGGCTTTCGCCGTCATGCTGTTGTTATTACTTCAGCTGACATCGGGATGAGAATTGTCAACGGCAACGATGTGGACATCGTCGACTACCCCTATCAAGTGCGTGGCCACTCCGTCCATCCGGTCGTATCCGATCCGCTTCTCTCTCGCTGATCTGCGTGACCGATCTGCTTTTGAATGCTGGTGCCAGGTGTCAATCGAGAAGTCGGGCCACCACACTTGCGGCGGGGCCATCATCTCCCGGAACTGGGTCGTCTCGGCGAGGCACTGCTTCCCGGGGAGGTAGGTACTGTAAGCGGGCCTGAGGCATCCTCAGGACCGGGCCAGGCCGGGACCGCGCTGGTCTGAGAGCTCGTGCTTGACCCTACCTTATCCTCAGCGCCCGCAGCAAGCCCGGGGACTACAGCATTCGGGCCGGCGCCACGCTGCGGCAGTTCGGCGGCAGCCTGCACCCGGTGAACCGCATCGTCGTGCACCCGGGCCCGCCGGGCTACGACTACGACGTGAGCGTGCTGCAGGTGTCCAAGCCCTTCGAGTTCAGCCAGACGGTGCAGCAGGCCGAGCTGCCCGCGCAGGCGGACGGGGCCGTGCCGGGCAATAGGCACGTCCAGGTCACCGGCTACGGCGCCATACAGGAGGTGAGGTTGAGGCGAGTCACCCCGGCTGCTTGAAAAATAAAGTTTAAAAAGATAATGACTGTTTTTTTCAAAATAGCACGCGAGACTCTCCAAGCGCCTACTTAAAGCTGACCTGACGACATGGGATCGAAAGAACTGCAGTAATTTATACGAAGCGAAAGCGAAACAAAAAATCACTGAACGCATGATATGTGCCGGAAGCCCACGACAGGATGCGTGCCAGGTAAGGGTCGGGTCACTGGAGCTGAGTTTTGTAGAACGTCCCACCACTCGAGACCAGGTATGAGCACAGAGACGTTCGCCTTTCTTCTCAATTTTCGTCAGGGAGACAGCGGAGGACCACTCATCGCAAGCCAAACCCTATTGGTGGGCGTGGTGTCCTTCGGACTGGGCTGTGGTATGCCGGGAGTTCCAGGAGTGTATACTAATCTTGCTCACAAAGATATCCGTGGCTTCATTAAAGAAAACACAGGTGTTTAATATACTTTACTGTGTCTGTGTCTGATCTACCTATGCAACTTATGTGTGTCGCGGGGTTTAAATTTTTTTTGACAAAAAGTAGTTTATAGTACTCTTTGTTATTTTTTTTTTCATTTGACAGGACACAAGCAAAGTATGCAACAAATGCAACAAGGTTGATCTCTACCATTATTACATATTTTAACAATGCAATAAGTCTTCTACTCTCTGTCATATGAAATGCATGTAAATAAATATACATACAGAATAGGGGGAAAGCACCTGCTCCATTAAAAACAAAACTGCAAGAAAATCTTAAGGCAATAGTAATTAAAGTGAAAGTGACTAGATCATTAAAAAAAGACAACTCATAAATATTGAAAATAATAATCAATGCAGTATGAAACAGTGGTTTCAAAGAGAATGCATCAGAAGTCA
This sequence comes from Frankliniella intonsa, assembly GCA_033675135.1. Classification (NCBI taxonomy): domain Eukaryota; kingdom Metazoa; phylum Arthropoda; class Insecta; order Thysanoptera; family Thripidae; genus Frankliniella; species Frankliniella intonsa. The sequence goes on along the minus strand of CM066249.1, from coordinate 7,536,484 downwards.
GACAACTTGAAAATACTTCAATTGAAGTAATAATAAAATGAGTACATACCAGTACAACTGTAAAAGAGACAGAGATCATTAAAAAGTGTGAATTAACATTTGAAATATTAGCAACAACTTCACAAAAATTAAGGACATTTTAGTATCACTTTTTCTCCTCTAGCACTAAGTATATATTATTTTTGGTAAATAGACGGGTAAAACCCAAACTTTAGAATTCGGAATAGAGTTAACATTATTCTCCTATAATTTGGATGAGTTATATTTATATTATATGTATCACAATTAACTCGCCATCTCACTTCAAAAGTACAGGGCAAGAAACAGAAAATTGGGACTGTCTTCTGTAATTGTTAACATCAGCATGAAGTTTGATAATGCTTCACTCAAAATATATCTTAATTTTAGCAATACTTTTCAGAAGGTAAGCAGAATGAGCATTTATATAATTTAGTAGCTTCACAAGCTTGATACTTCAGAAACCTTTTCACAACAAATTACTTACAAAAAACTTACAACATAACTACCATTAAGCAGTATCACAAACAGTATTTACTTTGTGTAAAGCACAACACATCCATCCTCAGCAGTCTTATAATAGAGTACCTAGGATCTAAAGATTTATTGTAATTACATACTGAGAAAAAGGATACTTACAGTGGAAGTTCATCACAGTGTCATGCAGTGTCATATATTAACATGAAAGACAAGATCATGCAGAAAAAGGGTCATAACTGACAATTAAACAGATATAAATAAATTATCTTTGTCACAATCTGAATGATGAATCATAAGTGACAATGTTAATTTTCACAGTTTGCTTTAGCACAGTTTTTAGGAAATATCTTTTACATATGTAAATAAAAATATTCGTAGTATATCAGTCAGCTTCATAAGCTATGTCCCATTAGAATTAGTAAAGGAATGAATCGAGTTAATTAATCACCCAATAAAAGTGCACACCTGGTAGCTTACGTGACGTTGGTCTCTTCAAAGCAACCATCATTTAACACAATACATGTCTTAAAAGTGAAAACCAATCTTAAAACCTTAACACTTTAAAAAAAAAATGACATGTCACAAAACCACAAAAGTGTCACACAAGAGGAAGTTCACAGCCCGAATGAGATTTTTCTAATCCTTCTAAAATGTAGCACATCACAACTCACAAACAGAAGCTAGATGTTGGTATCAGTGACTAGAAAGCCGTACAAATAACACGAGAGGACATTTTGATGCCACATTAATAAAAGGAGGAAAGGCAAATGAGGTATTCGTCGGTCCGGTCCGGCCTACACTGCAGTCACATGCTACCGCACGGCCCAGTGCTGCGCGCGCCACAGCAGGGCGCAGGTGCTGGTCCGGCTGCTGCCGCTCGGCATGGAGTCCGTGTAGCGGGTGATGAGGCTGCGGTAGCCCTTTCCCACTGTGGCCACGAGCGGGTAACCCGCGCCCGCACTGCCACCCTGGCCGCCACCCTGGCCGCCGCCCGGGCCCTTGCCCGGAGGACCCGACGGCGTAGTCACACCGGCCGAGTCCACAGAGCCCGCCGTAGAGGACGCGGGGGTGGATCCCGTGCCGGAGGACGCCTCACTGAGCGCGCTCTCCGGTCGGGCGCTGGCTGCAGGCGGGGCGCAGGGGCCCAGGGGCACTATGGCGGCCACCTCCTCTTCGAAGGGCCTGAAGACGGTGACGGGCCGGAGGGAGGCGCGCTCCGCCACCACCACACAGCCCCAGGTCGTGCCGATGTAAAGCTCGCCGCCCTGCACGGCCAGGGCCGTCACCTGGCATCGGCCCGGACTCAGGTGCTCCTCGATGCTGATGGACTTGAGGCTCTCCGAGCACGGCACCAGCTTGGAGCAGTCGAGCTTGTTGACTAGCGTCTTGGTTTCCACGTCCCACTGGTGCACCACGCTGCTCGGGTACACGCAGGACCAGACGGTTCCGGCGCCGGCCGCGGAGACGAGCTGCCGCACCTCCTGCACCTGAGGCGGGGCGCCCGCCGCGTGCTCCGGCTCCGGGTGCTGCACCACGTCGTGGCCCGTGACCACGTTGTCGTGGATCGTGTAGACGGACACGTTGCCGTGGCCCTCCCCGCACCACAGCTCGCACAGCGAGCCCGAGCCCTCGGAGCTGTCCAGGAACACGGCGGCGAGCGAGTGCAGCGCGCTGCTGCTGCCGAGCTCGGCCATGACGAAGCTGCCCTCAGCCATGGTGGGCGCGGCGGGCGTCGTGTCGCTGCGCACCAGGAACAGGCGGCCGTTGGACAGGCCGACGGCCACGCGGGCCAGCGCGGGCAGCGCCAGCAGGCAGCACACGCTGTGCCCGTCCTCGTCGTCCGGGTCCAGCCGGTACGAGAACAGGTGCGTGCAGTCCGCCGCCGAGTACGCGTGGATCCGACCCTCCGTGTCGCCCAGCCACACGGCGCCCTGGGCCTGCCCGGGGCCGTCACCGGTGGAGGCCGCGGCCGGGGCCGGGACGTGGCACGCGGCCGACAGGGTCCGGGGCGCGGCGAGGCTGTACGACTGCAGCCAGCTGCAGGGCGAGGCCAGCAGGAGGTCGACCGTGCCGCCCCGGGCCAGCCAGGCCGCGGCCACGCCGTCCTCCGCGGCGCCGAGGCCCGTGCTCGCCGTCCCCACCACGGCTTCGGCGTGCTCCAGCGACACGGCGTCGCACAGGTGCGTGAACTCGGGCGCGGACGAGATGGACACCACCTGACTGGCGGACGGCCTGTCCGTGGGCTGCTGCGACCAGCAGAGCGCCATCAGGTCCAGCATGTAGCTCGGGTACTGGGTCTCCTGCAGAGAGAAGTGGAGGATGAAATGAGCCACCGTGCACCACTACTACACGTGTCGGGGCCGGGCCGGGGCACTCACTCGGTACGTAAGAGGCGGCCGTCCGCCCTCCAGGATGCATTCCTTGACGGATTCGTGGCCCTCGAAGGGTTGATGGAGCGTGAGGAGCTCGTAGATGAACATGCCGAAGGAGAAGCAGTCCACCTGCAATACACGTCAATAAATTATTCCTGCATTTAATTGGGATTCAGTGGGTTTTTTGTACCATCCTACCTTTTCGGTATACTCCTCCTCTCCGTTGAAACGCATGATTTCGGGCGCCATGAACCCCTCCGTGCCACCGTAGCCTTTCGTCCCGGATGGGAGGGTGAGGCGACTGATGCCGTAGTCGGCGAGTTTGATGTGGACGTGATCATCAGGGTGGTCCTGGAAGGGGGGCGGCAGCTCCCACACGAGGACGTTTTCCGACTTGAGGTCCCGGTAGATGATGTGCTGCTGATGCAGGTACTCCAGGGCCTTGGCCGCCTGTGGACACACAAAGCTCCCGCGATAAGGAATGAAGACGGGCCGAGCGCGGCCGTGGGCGGCAGAGCGCCTGCAGCGTAGGCAGTCCCGTCGAGCCCGCAAGTCTTGCGGGTTTGCCTACCCGCCCTTGGGCGGGCGTTCCGCTCCGGCTCGCAACACACCTGTAGTATGACGGCCTGCAGCGCGAAGGGCCCCAGCCTGGCGCCGGAGCGGCGGTGGTGGCGCAGCACGGCGGAGAGCGCGCCGTGGGGCGCCAGGTCCAGCACGAGCGCCAGGGGCCGCGTGCACACGCCCACCAGCGGCACGATGTGCGGGTGCCGCAGGCTCAGCAGGATGTTGAGCTCCTGGCGCGCGTTGCAGTAGGCCTTGGTGGCGTACTGCAGCGGGTCCCGCGACCACTTGCCCTGCGCCGCCTTGAAGGCCATGACGGCGGACTGGTGCGCGTTGGGCCCCGGCTGCACCGGCTGGAGCATCTTCATGGCCACGTCCACGTGGTAGCTGGCGTTGCGCGCGCCGCCCGGCCCGGGCCGCTGGCACGACCCCTTGAACACGAAGCCGAAGGCCCCGCGGCCCAGCAGGCGGCCCTGCTGCATGTGCTCCGGCCGGATCAGGTAGCGTTCGCCCAGGTCCAGGAATATCTGCGCAAGAAAATGGTCGTGAGGCCAGGTCCATGGGGCAGAACGAGGGGGTGGCCAGAGAGGCCGAGCTTACCGTGTCGGGCGCGACCTGGGCGAGGGGGAAGTCCCCATGAACCGGACAGGTCACAGACTTCCTGTCGTACGCGGCTAGGATGCACTCTTCAACCATCCAGCTGAACTGCACGGATGAGTCGTCGTCGGACCGGTAAGCCTCCTCACTGTAGTTGGGATGACCCTCTTTTGAGGGATTTCGGCTGTTTCGCAATAGGAAAATCCTCACATAAAAATTGTCTAGTTCGAGCAGATCACATTAATTTTCTTATTCCCATACCTTGAACCAGTGCTATCAGGTCCAACACCACTGTCACCATCAGAAGCAGAGCTTTCTTGGCTTTTCCTTGTCAGTCGACTTAAGAAACCTGGTTCACTCTCTGACTGAATAAGAGCCTGGAAAGAGAAAAATAGCCACTCATTTTTTTTCCGACTAGCCTTGATTTGAAATAATATTCTTTTCTTGACAGCTTACTTTGGAAAGGTGAGAGGGTCGAACAGATTGAGACACATGCTCCCAGCCATCAGAATCTTGAGATCGAGGACGAGTCACGCCATTTTCTTCATTATCACAGTTCAGGGTAATGCATCTTGGACATGGCACAAGGCGTGTAACAAGGAATCGTCCCTCAGAAGTATGGACAAATCTTGTGCCAAGAGTTGGGTACCAATCTTCCAACAGCACATCAATGTGATCAACAGCAAGAGCAAGCAATTTTGTGACATACTCAGGACTTGGATCAAGTACAACAGCTTGATATCCAATTGCTTCTCCACCAGATAATTCGTCAGTTATAGGGCGCTTTATAACCACAGTGTCAACAGGGAAGTAAATTTCTAGAATTGAAGAGTTTGCTAAGTCTACATCTGTCCATGTACCCTCTTGCTTAACCCGTAGCTGAAGCTGACTATAATCCATAGGACTGTTCCGCATGGTAGGTAAAATCTCTTTCATACGAAAAAGTGTTGTGTCAGCATAGCGCAGCTCCATGCCTAGAAAACCACAGAGCATTAGAAGGTGAAAATTATCAAAGAAATAGAAACAAAGGTCAACCAAATCTACCTGTTTGCCACAGCACCCAATCAGCTCGCACATCAAGCATCTGTGCAAGCCGTGCATCAGTAGTGACCTCTTTAGGCATGATAAAAAAGGAACGTACAATGTCCACAACTGCATCATCAGCTAATATACGGGTCATAAGTCTAGACCAGAAACCACTAGGGAAATATGACATGAGAAGGAGTCTTCTTATGGACGCTTCTGGATCACTGCGATGGGTGAGTTCACAACTTGCCGCAGCAGCAATTGCAGTTGCACTGGGTTCTGCCTCCAATGCTGTTTCAACAGCTGCAAATAATAATGTACTTTCCTAAAACAATGGTTCAGTTCAAAAATTTTGAAAACAAATAAGTTTTAATTTTCTTACAAGGGGAGGATGGTGTTATGCGACCAGTAGAGTCTTGGGAGGTGGAAGTATAAAACGAGGAGTTTCCCACATGAATTCTAACAGGAGTACCCCCTGCCTTTTTACTTCTGACTGCCCAGCCTCTTGACCGCACAGGAATCTAGAAAAAACAAGGCAAAAAAACATTAATTTCTGAAAGAATAATGTTTTTATTAAATACCATGCTCATGCAAAAAAGCCACAATTACTAAAACACACATATTTTGAAGTGGTCATGTGCAACAATCCTATGCCTAGTATCTCTTTGCTCTGCCAATTAAGCAAGCAATAAGACACATATGTGAACTACAACTAAAAATGCATTCATCTGAATAAACAAATCCAAGCAAAATTGAAATCAAAATAAAACAAAATCCATTCCAAAACCAAACCCACTGATGGAGATACACAAATTTTCTTTTTTTATTTTTTAAATAATTCACACATAAAACGAACAAAACTCTCGCGCTGCAAAAGAGTTTTTGCACAAATCAACCAAACCAAAATAGCATGCAATAGTGTTTGTGGCACAGACCTTTACCCGCACAGGATTAGTAGAGGGAAGTTGAAGGTCTTCTTCGCAGGGCAAGAGTGATGGGATGAGCAGGGTTCTGCTGTCCCAAGTTAAAGCAACTTCAAACTTGTTTAGCAGGCTAACTATATATCCTCTTGTGTCAACAGGGCCAATAGCTGACGATTTAAAAACATGTTTCAAATCATCAAGTTTCATTACACCTGAAAAAGACAAAAGTGTATGATAAAATTATGATTTTTTTCTAAAATATTTTTAATTGACACAACAGCTAAAATATGTAAAGAATTACCTGTTCTAGCAAATGGATTAATTTCTCTTATTGTTACTACATGTGCTAACATATCACAGAGCCACTGAGGGTCAAGGAAATACAAGTCCTTCAATGTAGCATCATCATAATGAAGAAGAACACCTGTAGGAATAAAATTTACAATTTAGCAATTTTAAGAGAAAAATGAGTGTATGACTTGAAACTTTTACTTACCATTGTCATGTAGAAATAAAGTAGCCTGATGTAACTCAGAACAGTCTCTAAATGTCTTTCCATATCGGTGCTGCATCTCACACCACACAACATTCTTGTATTGGTCAGCATTTAGCACGGGGTCCACACCCTTTGTTTTGCGTTCAGCTGCTAAGTGGCAAACCACATCCTCCAACATCAAGTAACTTGCAGGAACCTTCTGTTCAAGCAGAAGTTCTTTGCTTCCTGCAACCGGAGAGGCAACCAAAAGAAAAAGAAAAAAATCAGAGGACATTTATAGTCAATATTTTCATGTTAGTAAAGTTTACTATTCACTTACCAGGCGGCCGCAAGCTGAAGACGGTGTCGTATATCAGGTTACACAGCAGCTTGATGTTGTGTCTCGTCTTGCAGCTCACCTCAATCGTGTCCAGCACCCGGGGCAGGCCGCACTTCTCCGCGTCCACGATGTTGATGAACTTGTCCCGGATCATCTGCTGCAGGTCCTCCGACATGGAGGTGGACGACGGCGCTTGGCCGTTCTCCCGCACCACGTCGTAGTGCGTGCCCACGATGATGACGGGGGAGTTGGGCGCGCGCGCCTGGATGTTGACCAGCCACTGCAGGATCTCCTGGATGCCCTTGGCTCCGTCCGAGATCTTCCACACCACCAAGTACAGGCTGCGCTTGGACAGGAAATACTGGTGGGTGGCGTAGTACTCGCGCTGCCCACCGAAGTCCCAGGTGCGGAACACGACGGGGCCGTAGTTGGCGTTGGCCTGGCCGCGCCGCTTCTCGTACACCCAGTCGCCGATGTCGACGCCCACGGTGGACATGTTGATCCCGCGGGAGGTCTTGGTGTTGACATTCTTGTTGCCCATGCGCTTGGCCCAGTGCTCCGTGGTGCCAGGCCGCTTGCGGAAGGAGCCGCTGCCCTCCTGGCGCAGCTGCTCCAGCAGCGACGTCTTGCCGATGCCCTGCACGCCCACGATCATGAGCTTCATGCGCGCGTACGGCTTGGCGTCCTCCAGCACCGACTTGAGGTAGCCGATCACGTCCATCGTCTTGAACTTCTTCGAGTCGATCATAGACTTGAGCGGCTCCTGCAGGTTGCAGCCGCGCGTGTTGAGGTTCCAGAGGCGCGACAGCAGCCCCATCTGGTGCGGCAGCTCGCACACGTCCGCGTTGCCGCTGATGTTGAGGACGGACAGGTTGCTGAGCTCGTGGATGTTGTGCGGGATGCCCTTGAGCTGGTTGTTGCTCAGGTCCAGCATGCTGAGGTTGGGCATCATGAGCCGCGCCTTGGTGGCGCTCACGGTACTCTGGTGCCGCTGTGCCGACGGCGCGTTCAGCATTTCGCCTTCGGCCACTTCGTCGTCGTCCGGGATGGCGCCGCCGCCGGCACCGTCATCGTCCGTCGTGAGCTGGATGCGCGTGACGCGGTTGTCGGCCAGAATGAGGGTGCGCATGTTGTCGAGGCGCAGGTGGCGGCGGTGCACGCACACGTGGTCCAGGATGACGCTGCGGAGCGTGCGTCGGCACGCCAGGGCGCCGCCGAGTGCGGGCAGCTTCACCACGGAGGCGGGGGCGGCGGCGATCGCGGCCGGTACGCTGGGGGCGCCGCCGCCCACGCACCCGCCCGCCTCCAGGCTAGGAGTGGGGGCGAAGCACGCCAGCGCGGCGGGGTCCATCTGAGGCAGGCTGGGCCAGCAGGACACCTGGTTGTGAGAAAGGTCCAGCTGCTTGAGCGAGTTGGGGTAGGATGTGATGTAGCCCATGGAGCCCAGGCTGTTGTAGGCGAGGTTGAGCCGCGTCAGGTTGACGGCCAGGCAGGGAAGGGCGGCGGGTATGCTTGTGAACTGGTTGTGGGCCAGGTTGAGGGCGGACAGCTGCGAGCAGCCCTCCTGGTCGCCCTCGCTCAGCAGGATCTGCTCCGTCACCTCCACGCCGTGGCCGCGGCTCCACAGGTTGTGGTGCGCCAGGTCGCGCTGCCGCAGCGTCTTGGCACTCGCGTACGACGCGTGCAGCGACCGGCTGTCCAGCGCGTCCTCGGCCGGCGACAGCAGGTTCATGTTGAGGGCGAGCGTGAGGTCGTCCAGGCCATCCAGGACGCCGCAGCCGTCCGTGGATGAGCGGCTCGAGTCCACGGAGGACACGCTGAGAGAGTCCGAGTGTGAGCGGGGACCACCCTGGCCGGAGGGGTAGCCGGCGGGGCCCTGGTGGTCCGGCGGCACGGACGGCAGGTCGCGGAGGAGGTTGAAGGCCGCGTTGAGCTCCTTAAGCTTGGGCGCGCGCCACAGGCCGTACGGCAGAGCCTGCAGCTGGTTGTTGGACACGTCCAGCGTGACCAGCGACGGCAGAGAGAACACCTCCTCGGGGACCTGCACCAGCCTGTTGTACTGCAGGTACAGCTCCTTGAGGCAGGGCGCGTTGTAGGTGACGCCCTTGCCCTTGGCAGCCCCGCGGCCCTTGCCGCCGCCCCGCGTGGACGGGGACCCGGCCGGCTCCGGCAGCCGCTCCAGCTTGTTCTGCGCCAGGTTGAGGCAGCGCAGGCTCTGCAGCTGCAGCACGGCGGGGGGCACCCACTCCAGGGCGTTGTTGGACAGGTCGAGGCGCGTGATGGCGTACAGCGCGATGTCCTGGTGCCGGGGGTTGAGCTTCAGCTTGGGGTTCACGTGCAGCGCCGCGTCCACCAGCCACTGCGTCCGCACCTACGACAAAGGGGGCAAGGCGCGGTAGTAAAACCCGACTTACTGGACTAACTTCTTTGCTCGTTGGTGATGGTTGCTCACCTGCGACAGGCCGCAGCGCAGGCCGTGCCAGTTGATCATGGCGGGAGTGTTGGGGAACATGGAGCTGTACGTGAGGCTGGCCAGCCCTGCGAACTGCGCCGCCGCGGGTACGTTCTCACTCATGGCCTTCTTGTTGATCTTGAACTCCGGGTCGACGTGCGCCTGCCGGCAGGACAGGGCGAGAGTGGGGTGAGTCCCGCGAGACCGTAACGTCGCCGTGCTCGGCCGCAGCGCAGACCTACTCACCTTGATGGAGAGCAGCTTGGCGAGCAGGATGTCCTCCTTGCTGGAGCCCAGGCCGGCCGCCACGCGCAGTGCGCGGCACTCATCGTCGCGCGCGCCGAAGCGCAGCATGAGGTCCACCATGCCGATGTCCCTGTTGCGACACGCCTCGACGAGCGGCGTGGAGCCGCCGGCCCCGGCCCCGGCCGCCCCCGACGCCTTGGCGTGCGCGTCGTCCTCGTGCGGGCCGTGCCCCTGCCCGTGGCCGGGCGCCGGCGCGACGTCCTGCGCCACCACGTTGGGGTCGGCGCCGGCCTGCAGCAGCGCGTTGGTGATGTCCCAGTGCTTGCCCCTGGCCGCCGCGTGCAGCGCCGTCTCCGCGTTGGCGTTGCACCGCATGTCCAGCAGCAGTGGGCTGAGCTGTCGCTCCGAGGCGCACGGCCCGGGCCCGGTCGCGCCGCTGCTCCGCGACAGGCTCAGGTTGAGGCGCGACATGATGGAGTGGATGCCGTCAGAGATGCGGCGCGCGCCGCTCGTCGGGCTGCGCGGCTCGGACGGCTCCCGGGCGTCCTGCGCCTCCTGGGCCTCCTCGCAGGGCTGCAGGCAGGGGCAGAGAACAGAACAGTCACAACGACGGCCAAGCCAAGGGCGCGGCAGCCGAGCCGCACGCGAACCCCGTAGAGCTCACCTTGATCCGGCGCGCCGTGACGCGGAACTTGAGGAGCATGTCGACCATCTTGGCGTTGCCGAGCACGCACGCCAGGTACAGGACGTTCTGGCCCGTGCGGTCCTGCATGTTGATGTCGAAGGGCATCTCGTACTCCCACTCGTTGCTGGGGTCGCGGTACGAGCCCAGCACGCTGGCGGGGTACGTGTGCCGGAGCAGCAGGTCGATCACAGACAGGTGGCCGTTGATGGCTGCAGCGTGGACGGGCAGCCATTCTTCAACCGTGAACTGGCGCACCAGCTCGGGGAAGCGCTGCGGAACAGGGAGTTACGCGTTGCGCCCGGTGAGCTCAACAGTCTGACATGGCGGGGCGGGGGCGGAGTCACTACACTCACCTTGAGCACAATCTGCACCACGTCCTTGCGGCCCTTGAAGCAGGCGATGTACAGCGGCGAGTAGCGCGTCACCGGGTGGATGCGACCGTCCGCGTGCCGGTCCAGCAGCTCCTGCACCATCTCCCGGTGGCCCAGCTCGCACGCCCTGACACAGACACGACAGATCAGACGGGTACCCACGGTCGAGCGAGTACCTGTCAGGTCACAGGTTCCAGGCTCCAGGCGCGCGAGGCGCGAGCACTTACAGGAACAGCAGCGTGTTGGAGCCGCTGGGCGCCATGTTGATGACGAGCTCCGCCTCGGGCCCGAGCTCCGCGAGCAGGGACCGCACCAGGGTGAGGTCGCCCGCCAGCACCGCCTCGCGCACCTGGGCGTGCGCGCCGCGGCGCACCGACTCCTTGGCATCTGAAACCGAGGTGGGAGGGAAGTCAGAGGTGAGCGTCACAGCCGGTCCGGGGGTGGAGAGCTGATGCACCGGAGGACGGCGATGAGGAAGCTAGTTGCGGGGCTGCAAGTGACCTCGCGGCGTTAGGCTGTAAAGGAGGCCGCGGGGGAAGACCAAACCGCGCCCAGCCGCGCCGGTGACCTGTGGACCTGTGAGGGGCGCAGCGGAGCACCAGGCGTCGCCTCCGTCGACTTGCCTTCAGTGATGTCGTTGACGAAGTAGCAGCACGCTTCGAAGGCCGAGTCCGCGCCCACGCCTGGGGGCAGCGCCGGGAGGGGCGGCGGGGGCGGCTGCTGGGACGGGGGCGGGGGCCATCTCTCCTTGAGCGGCTCCGCGATGGTCACGGACAGGAGGCGCTGGAGCTGCTTCATCGTGCCTCATAGCACCCTACAACAACACGGCGTTGCGAGTGAGGGGACGGGACGGTAGGGACGCGCCGCGCCGAGGGGTACCCTTACGAAGTCTCTCTAGCAGTGAGGGGACACACGGCCGCGCCGCGCGTCGCGGATGGGGCACGTCTTTTTATACAGTTTGGCGAAAGGGAAACGTAGAGAGATGGAGGTGGAGGGGTGGACTAAGCCCTAGCCCTAGCCTACGCCGACAGCGCCGCGGCCTTCCGCGGGTCACCTGATCCGCCCCGCCCTCACTCTTGGGTGTGATGGAGTGGGTTTCACGAAGAAAAGCAGAATTGACGAGGTGTTAATAAGCTTATTAAGAAGCCACACAGTGGCGGGGCGGGCCCGCCGGACAGCTCAAGGCTGCGCGGCTGAGGCGGCGCCGGGCGCGAGCGGGGCGACAGAGGACGGACGCCCTCCTCACTACCACAGTGCGCGTCGGTATGGCAGAAGATAATGTCACGATCGTCGGTAGTCATGACGAGGAAAAAGAGTTGCACATCACAGGAATACTCGTGGCGCGCCACATCTGCACGGCTGCACTCGTAGTATTTGCGCTATTGTCCTGCATGACGCGGGGCTTCCCTATCTGCTGCAATGTGCGCCGCAGAGGAGAGGAGAGGCAGGCGGCCCGGTCCGGCCACTCTACTCCACTCCGCGGGGATAAAACAACTTTTTGATGGAGCCGGTCCGGGGCCGGGGCGGGGCCGGCTGGCCAGCACCGCGCATTCGCACAAGCCGGTCGCAGCTGCAGGCCGCAGGCCGCATGCCGGGCCGGCCGCCACCACCGGCCAGGGCAGGGCGCCCCGTTTTGTTGCAACAATGCAGCGAGTGAAGTGATGCGTGCGACTGCAGCCCGGTGCGGCGCGGTGCGGGGTGGGGCGGGGCGGGGCGGGGCGGGGCAGCGCCGCAGAGGCGTGGCGACGGCGACGCCCTAACCGATGAATGACGACCAGCCAGCCAGGGGCTTCCGGGCGCCCCACTCCGCCCCGCGTGGCTTGCTCCGTTTTGTTGTCGCTAGCGGCTATTGAGAAACGAACAGCAACCGACACTGAAATCGACGCGCCGGGCCCTGCGGGCCCTGTCGTTGTCGGCTTTATTGTCCGCTGCGGGCGGGGCGGGGCGGCCCGTGGGACCACTCAGCGGACGGGGCGGGGCGGGGCGGGGCGGGGCGGGGCGCCGGCGCGAGGTGCAGATCTCGTTACCCGCGCCAACCACATGCATGAGCTGGGATGAGACGCGCTTAAGATGTCCATGTCGCCGGCCCGGCCCGCACCCGCGCCCACCCGCTGCTTGCAAACAACGTAACGCGAACGCGTCCCACCCCGCCCCGGCCCGTGCACGCGACCTCCACGAGCTCGCGGAGGAGGAGGAGGTGGACAAGGCGATGGAGGGGCACCTCTCCAAGATCACCTCTAATTTTAGGCGGCTCGGCTCGGCACTCGCCTAGGCGCTTTGTACTTTACGTAACGCGTCCAGTGGGAGTGCACGGCACGGCGCGCCCCGCCCCGCCCCGCCCCGCGCTGCGCCCTCCGTACCGAGCCCAGCTTGACCTCACCTGTCGGCTCCTCGTCCCCTTCAGGCCCGGCCCAGCCTGTCTCGGATGATAGCCGGCCCTGCCCGGCCCATGGCCCGGCCCGCCCCACGGACCCCGAGGCGTGAGCAGCTGAGCTTCCAGGTCGCTCTAGAATCCCCACAAGTTCCTTCATAACCTTGGGCCGTGCAGCGGGGCGGGGCGGGGCGGCGGCGTGCTGGGCAGCTGGGCCCCGCGCCTACACGCACACGCATTACCCAACCGGGGCATCCCATCGTGCAGTGCACACGTACCGACCAGAAAATTGATCCTCTGGAACTTTATCTTTTCGTTCCTGAGTTTCCGGAGCGGCATGGAACGGAAGCGGGAACAGAAGAGAGAGAGAGAGAGAGAGAGGGATAGAAGGGGGAGAGCAGAGGGATGGTGAAAGGTCTCTAAAGGGCACAGGGCACTGGAGTACCAGGCTCAGCACGGCAACGGCTAGCAAGCAAGGCCTCTCCTGACATTCAGAGCGAGGGGGCGTCGAGTGCCACTGGCGAGGAGGGAGTGACCAGCGGTCAAGATGGGAAAACCGCGCCTTGGGAGTCGGGGCCTAACTCTTAGGGCCGGGCGGGAGCGCGAACCTCGGCCTGCGGGGGTCGGAGCTCAGGCTGCTGTCCAACCGCGCCCTCAGTGCGGCCGTGACCTTGGGCCGGGCAGGTGGCCCAAACCACACGGCCGTGCGGGCGAGGGGTAGCGGCCGTGGCGTGGCGCGGCCATTAACCGGTTCATGACATAACATCGAGACGAATTTCATGGCAGGAAAGATGGGTTCCACGCACACGCAGGGCGCGTCGGAGCTGTTTGCCGAAAAGTGCGGGGGGAAAGGGATCTAGGGGGGACGAGATGAGTCCACTCCACAAGTAATGTCTGAGAGCCCCGCGCCGCACCGCGCGCTGGAGACTACACGGCGTGCACTGGTGCGGGAGGGTTGCCTACGCGCACGGTGCAAAGGGCTCCTGTCAAAGGCAACGCGTGCCTGCCTGCGCGCGGTACAGGCGGAGCGGCTCGGCTGGGAGAGTGCCCGTGATTATCAAGACGCTGGCACGTGTGTGTGTGCGCGCGCGCGCCTGTTACCTAACCGGCTGGGCTGGACCCCGACAAGCACTGAGGAACATGCGCGCCCCGGCCCGGCGCAATGGGAGGATGTCACTGACTCACCCACCGAAGTAGCGTGACCTCACGGCTGAGGAAGGGCAACTTCATTTATAGCCGTCGGGAAACGAAAATAATACATAGAAACAAAATATTCGTTTGATCGGACCGGCTGGAGGGAGGGAGAACGTCGAGGAAACACGACACGAGACCAGACCGGGCCCGAGAAGTGGCGGCTCTACAGACAGACGTGCGGCCGGAGGAAAATAAAACAGGAAAAGAAAAAGTAAAAGAACGCTCGGCTCAGCTCGGCGTGCCCCGCGTCTCCAGCAGTCCGTCTGTTCTGTTATCCCGGGCCCGGCCGGCAGCCGGCAGGCTCGGCCGACGCGCTCCCCCAGCCAAGGTTGAGGCGCGGCAAGCAGGCGCCACTCTGCTCCCCGCCGCGCCGCGCGGTCCGGTCCGGTCGAGCGGAGGAAGCCAAGTCCGTTACTACACCACACGGCGGTACGGGGCCTACAGTCCGTTCCAGCGCTTCTCAAAAGCCGCATATCACCCGGCCCGGCCCAAACCACAATTCGTCCCCTATATCCGGCTGGGCCGCGGGGTGGGCCCCAAAGATGAACACGCGGGCCGCGAGCATGGCTGGTACAGCTACAGCTGTGCGCGGCCGGGCGGGGCCCAGCCGATACGCCCCGCCCCGCCCCGCCCGGCCCCGCGGGCGCGCCGCCAAGACTCTCGCCGCACCGCGCGTCGCGCCAGCAGCCAGCACGCAGGCTCCAAAAGAGGCGTTAGCAAAGAGCTAATAACAATGATAATGAGATCGACATAGCCCTGCCGGGCCGGGGCCGGAGGTGGCGATGACTACCCCGCCACGCCCCGCCACGCATGGCTGTTATCGCAGCCGTTCCTCGGCGCGCCGGCGCGGCGCACAGCGCACAGCACTCGCTAGTCACTTTCTCCGGTCACACGTGCAGCAGGAGAGGGCGGGGCGGTACCCGCATGCACTGTGCCGAGGGGCGGGGGGCTTTCACCACCGCGACCGCATCGTCACCATGACGCTTTCAGAGGAAGCAGCAGTGCATCCGATGCACACGAGATGCGCCGGGCGGGGCGGGGCGCGGAGGGGCAGAGCGGGGCCGGGCGGTGTCCGTGGCGCATGTGCAGCTCGGTGCAGCTCGCGCGCGCAGCCCCGCGGGAGAGCAATACACCCACAGGCACGCCGCGGCGCGGCCCCCGCGCACGACTCCGTCCAGTCATGCAGATTTGCGAATGGGTGGTGAGTGACGAGACAAGGCGAATGGGTTATACCATAGCATGCCACAGGCCAGCCGCGGTGGGGCAAGGCGAAGCGAGGGGCGGGCGCGCGTGGGCTCGGACAATAACACGGCGGCGGCGGGTCGTGCAATGCACGCATGCACACACACACATCAGGGCTTAACCACACAATGCTACTAGCGCCATAAGGATTTGCGAGCGCCCCCCGCCCACCAATGCGTCATTGTCGAGGGCCTCGCTAGGAAGAGTGGGCGTTCGAAATGCGCTTCACTCAACTCCACAGCGGCGACGGTCAGGACACGGCGGGATCACCTGTCAAGATGCTACCACGGCCCGGCCCGGCCCCGCGGCGGGGCGGGGGTGGGGGCGCGACCTTGCCCACGCGCCCAGTTTGAGACCGCAGTGACAGTGCGTTGCCCTGGGGCCCCTCGTTGGCGGACTGCTAGCCGGTGCGAGCGGCCGCGACGCCTTCTGCTGGGCCGCATTCCGAAGCACGACCGGGGAGGGAGGGACCGCGGCCGCAGCCGCAGCGCGGACAACGGCGCGTTGTGCACACTTGTTGAAGAAAGGCGCCTCAGAGGCAGAGGGAAGGACCGGGGAGACGAGACGAGCCCGGAGCCGGTCACGGTGTACACCGAGGACGGCACACGGGCGAGTCGAGCGGCGGGTTCGACGCGGTCCTCTGGGGACTCCCGCACCTCGGAGCGCTGGGTAGGTAGGAGGCCACGCCGACGAGGACGGGGAAGCCGACGACGGTCTGCCGGGCCGGACCGGGCCAGCGTCGAGGAGGTCGTCGCGATGCCTGTGGTCGGCGGCGTTCGACGTTCGCGATCGCGGTCGGTCGGCGCCGTTCGGTTCGAAGCGCGCGGTGCCGGCCGAGCCCGCCGCGCAGCTGGCCGCGGTACGAATGCCCTGGCCGTGCCGTGCGGCGCGGTGAGCCCCGCGACTTGCCGCTGCCCCTCCCCTGCCACTGCCCCCCGCGCCCGCGGCGGCGCGGCTCGGCCCGGCCCGGCCGTGGGGCCTAGCGGCGTCGTCTGCTTGCATACATCATGAGGATGTGCCTCCGGGCCGGGCCGGGCCAGCTGGAGGCGCCACGCCGGGTGGTCGCGTCGTCTGCTAGTACATTTGTGCGGGCCCTAGCCGACATCGGAGGTTTGACGGCGACAGACCCCTTATAGACCGCTTGAGAACAGTTGAGGGAAATCCATTGGGCATCACGTTGAATGCGACAAGTCTCAAGTAGTGAGGTTTTCTTTTCGATTTTATCCCGGGCACCAAATATTCTGGATTTGCGGAGTTGACCGAGTAGTCAGTCCCGAAAAGGCCAGGCGGCCTGGGTCGCTGGGACCCGGGCCTCCCAGTGTGCGGCCCTGCCGGCCATGCCCTGCCCAAGCCGCTAATCTCATTACTCCGCCATGCCGCGCCCCGCATCCCCTCCCCTGCCCTGTACCGCCCTCCCGCACACCCTTCACCCCTTCCAAACAATTCGGCATACTACCCACCGGACCCACGGGTGACCCAGATAAACAATATACAGTATGTTGAGCGGTGCGTCCTCTCGGCCGTCCGCCGCCGCCGCGGACGGTAGGCAACTCATGTGGCACAGGGCTTAAGGCCTGTCTGGCAGGAGGAGGCCCATGCTCCCTGGGTTGCCTCCTATAAACAGGGGTTTTGTAGTGCATATTCCCTATCATTCAGGCGGCTCCTGCTCCTCCTAGCCCCACTCCCCACCCCCTTCAAACCGCGCCTGGCGTGGAGGAGTCCAAGAACAAAGGGGAAGACCTTCACAGAGTGCAGTGCACCTTCGACTTGCCTCTTATCGAAAGTGAGCGGAGCGGTCGCAAGGCGAGCGACTGAGCAGCCCGGTCCCTTCTACCTTCCGCCCTGTGGTGCCAAACGAGTACCTCCGCCCCCCTGTTCATCCCTGCGGGGCTCCCCGTCGGCCACACAGACCCCCAGGGCGACACGGGTCCTCCTGCTATTTACGTGACTAGCCGACAAGGACACGCAGCGCCCAACACCGACCAGGCCGGCGGGGGCGGAGGCGGGGACGGGGGCGGGAGGCGAATACATGATTACTATAGACAACCGGCATCAGCAGCACTATGCAAAGGACACGGTGGTGGAATGACCTGACACAAGAAACAAGTGAAGAGGAGAGACAATACAAGTACACGAGCCAAAGAGGTCAAAGATCAAACACCAGAGAAACACAAGAAACAAACTGTAAAACTTTCATCAAAGAGAAAACATGGTTATTACAACAATTACTTAACCACATCAGCTGCGGGAGAAAAAAACAAACATGCACTTAACCACATTCATTTAAAAAAAATAATAATAATAATAATAAAAAAAAAAAAAAATAAAAAAAAAAAATAAAAAAAAAAAGTATTTTTGGAAATGCGGTGATCTTATGAAAAACACAACACAAAGTATTTTTAAGAAGTGGCATTTTTCCAACAAACCATGCTAAGATTCTGACAATGAACAGAATTGTAAGGATTGACAAGAACATATGAAGGGAAAAGGGTATGCACTAACCTGCAGCTTCTTTTAGGACAGCCATGGCATCGTGATGACCCCCTTTATCAGCCAAATCTCTAGCTGTTTGACCATGGCGGTCAGTTGCTGTGAGATCAGCATGATGGCATAACAACTTAAGAATATTACTGACATGGCCATGGACTGCACTCACATGCAATGGAGTCTAAAATAAGAATTAAAAAAAAAAAAATTATTTTAAATTCAAAAAAATTATAAGAGGAGGACACAGTACACATTACACACTTACTCTGCTTTCATCACGTGGACCACAAGGAATATTAGGATTTGCTGGAATTAAAGCTTAAATTATAATGCTACCAGAAACAACTGTAACAGAAAAATACAGTTTATTCCATGCTTACCTCCAGCTCGGAGCAAAACAGGAAGGCACCGAGATTTAACATTTGTAGCTGCAGCATGCAATGGTGTTCGGCCCCAAGAATCCTGACTGTTGATGTGTGCAATTTGGTCTCCATGTAAAAGATCTTCCAAAAGTTCTGCATTATCCCACAAGGCAGCCTGTATAAAAGAGAAATAATTATTAGATTGAGTATCCTTTTTCTACATTGCAGGAAATTAATTTTGTTAAATGATACGTTTTTCCCAACCTGGTGAAGAAGTCGCCCCGGAAAATCTTCTTCTTCTGTTTGTGCTGCCTCCTCCATCATATTAGAATTATCAGGACAACATTAATTGGCAAGTCCTTCGCTTGAGACACAGTGTCAGTCAATGCTAGAAAGAATGAGAAAAGAGAATGAGAAATAGTTAAAGAAACATTGCACAGTGCTTACTAGAGCATGAAATAGAAACCAATAATGAAAGTCAGTTAGTTTTTTCTTTTTTAAAAAGAGTTTCCAAGTTTAAAAAATGTGCAAACTTGGTTTTGACTTTAAGATTGATAGAATACAAGAAACAAGAGGCAAGTTTTCTCAGGCCACCTATTTTTAAATTATGTGAATAGTACAAAAATGAGCTTTCACTTACTCTCAAGACAGAACAACTAACCTAGATTTCTGAATCTAAAGCAGTTCTGAAGTTTGAAATTAAGTGAACTTAAAAACAGGAAACAATTTGGGAAGCCAATATTACGGAATTACAAATTGTAGCAAGACGACTTTTACAAACTACAAGCAAAACAAACAAACTCTTCTGCTGTCAATAGAAACTGACAGAACAATACAGACCCTAGCGTTACATTTTCATAGCACACAACATGATACGTGTTATAGGAGATAATACTGACCCTTTTCTATCTCTTCTTTAGTGACTTGCTTGGAAATCTAATTAATTACAGAATTTATCTTAACTTATCTGTAAAAAGAACTCAGGTGGGGGGCGGGGGTAAACTGCTGTGTTTCTTTATTTTTGTTCTGTTTTTGAATGATATTGGTATTAATATTCGTGAGCTATGGCCCTGCTGTGAGACTTATTGTTTGCAATACTCACAGCTGTGTAATGTTGTTTGTTGTGATTCAGTGGGTTTTAAGTTTAACTTCTAGCTGAACTTAAGTTTCAAACCTGGACCAGAAAACTGTTCAACAAACCGCGAAATGTCTTTAGAAGAACTAACAGCTAACCTTCTTGAAGCGAATCACAATGACAACACCGAGGACTTATTGGTTCTTCTACAACAAGTGAGTTTTAGGTGCTTTCAACATAAAATAATCTTTCTATTTTTGAAACAAAAAAAAATTCACAAGTAAAACAAAAAATAAAATATAATTTTTTTTTCCATTTTATAACAGATGCAAGAGGCTGCGTCCCTCCCTGGGGATAAGAGTTGCCTCATTGGTCCAGTCGTGAAACTATTGCCGTCACACAACCTGGATGTGAAACGTCGGGTGTATGGAACATTACAAAAGTAATTTTTTTCTTATGTATTAATGCGTTGTGAAAAGGATGAATTTGTATGCCACTGATGCCACTTCACATTCCTTGCTGTTTAGACTTTGTGAGGAAAATCCAGATGCTGCTTTGCTGGCTGCCAATTGTGTAATACGAGATTGTAGAGATCCAAACCCTGAAGTGAAATGTCTTGGTGTTTGGGGCATCAGCGTCTTGCCACCATTGCTTCCCCTTTATGCTGCGGATATTCTTGCTGTAGCACTTGGGGACTCACACCCTCGTGTTAGGAGGACTGCTGTAAGTGCATGCGGTAAAGTTTTTAGTACAGCACCAGGTCTTCTAGAGGAAAAGGGATTTGTTAATAGGTTGGTCTCTTTCACTTATATTATGTTCTGTGCTAGCAAGTAGCTTTTTAAGACACCTTTATTCATTCTTTCTAATACTCTTCAGACTATATGAATCTATTCGAGATGAAGATACATTGGTGGTTGTCCAGGCACTGCTTGTGCTGGATAGAGCTCTTGCACCTGAAGGTGGGGTGGTTGTCAACAGGAAACTAGCTCAATATCTATTGCTACGGCTTCCTCACTTTCAACCCCCCCAGCTGGCAACAGTTTTGCAGGTTCTCAGGAAATATACTCCAAAGACTGATCAAGAATTGTTCACTCAACTCAGTAAGCAGACCTGTTACTTTAGATTTCAAATTTGTATGAAACAGCTGTACCTAATTTTTGAATGTAATTACAGGCCTTCTAGATCCTTATCTTGCCCATAAAGACAGTGCTGCTGTGGTAGTTAATTGTGCGCAACTTTTTGTACAACTAATAGAGCCAGGATATCCACATCTTGAAAAGGATGTCATTGTAAGATGTGTCCCTTCACTAACCACCTTCCTGGACTCCCCTGATTCACATGCTCAAGGGTAAAGTTGTAAAGTTCACGTTTTTGTGTTGCTATTATTTGCTTAAAGCTTGCACTTCTATTGACCTTTATTTTTTGAAATATTTGTTTATGTTGCAGGTATGTTTTGGAATTTCTTCAGTGGACTGAAAATCGCAAAACAGACTGGCTGTCAAATTTTAGTAAATCATGGCATCTATTTTGTCCTGAAAAAAAATCAAGTGAATTTAAAACTAGGAACAGCCCATCTGATCCCATGGTTAATAATTCCTTACTCCAAAAGAAGTTACTTTTATTGCCAAGAGTTTGCTCTGTTGAAAATGCCTCTGAGGTTCTCCGCACATTGGAGGAGGCAGCTTGGGATCGTTCAAATGACGTTCTTTGTAGAGCCCACCTGGACTGCATAATATCCCTTGTAGAACGTCTTCCACAGCCTGCATCCTCCCAGGCTTTGCGCCTCCTCATCCGATTTATTGGATCAAGAGAAACAGTAATAGTTGCAAACGCCCTTCAAGCACTTGAGGTGAGGAAAACTTTTGTTGCTACCCATCTTTTTCTCTATTAGTGTTTAAAAGTAAACATGTGGAAGTTAAGAGCTGGATCCTTACGTTTTCACTTTTTCAGCGTCTTGATGTAAAGAAGTTACCATCAGATGAAGTTTCTCCATTGCTTGTTGCAATTGTTACATCTATGGACATCTGCAAAGAGATCTCGACTAAAAAGGATGAAGATCACATGTTGGCTTTTCCTGCCATTTTACCAGAACTGCTGTCTGAGCGAAGAGATGTAATGTCTCCTCAGTCTGTTGTACACGTCATGCAGGCATTAGTGACCCATTTACCTCAGTTCATTCAATCTCATGCTTACACATTTGCATCACAAATTTTACAGAGCTGTATTAATCTGTGTCTCAAAGAACCATCAAGTTTCCAGCTGATTTTGGGGAGAGCATTACATATATGTGTCGAATGTGCTAAGGTTGATGATAGTAAAACTGACCCAGGCCATTATCTTGCAGTACAACAACTTGGGAAAGAAGCTATGTGGTACTATAATCTTTTAAACTGTGATCCATCTGCAACACTAGCAAAACAAGTCTTAGGTATCTAAAAGTTTATCAGAAAACCTGTAACACAACAGTAACTTGTTGCTGCATTTGCTTATTGAAATAGAGTTATCTGTGATAGTATATTATAAAATTGAATTTTCAAAATTTTCCTGTATGTGAAATAAATGTTATCTATTAAAATACACACTAATACAGCAATATTTTTTTTATTTTAAAATAACAAATATAAACCACTTTTACAAATGGTGAGAAAGTTTTTAATAGTTTCAGGCAATACTGTACTAGATCCAAAGCATGCTTAGAAATATTTTTCTGGAAAGAAAACTAAAGCAGTTTGCAAGGAAACAAGGAGGTACAATATTGTGGTAGGAAAAAAAATCTTTTACTTTCTAGGAGACACCAGAAATTTTGTTCCTTATTTCTTATTAAAGGTTACATGAATGAATAGCCCGCTATTCATCAATAATTGTTTTAAGCACTTAAGCCACACATAACCCCTGGTTTTCTTTAAAAATTGTTTCATCTTCTTTGGACTTTCTTCTTATGACCCAATCTCAGTTGATTTTTATCGTGAGGAGCAGAAAGTAGACTAACATATAATAGATAACTGAAATTTACTCCTTACACTAATTGTATTATATAAACATAACTGTCAAAGCATCCTGAAAATTTTAACCAGAACAGAATGTTGTTTAAAAACAAATTATATGAAAGCTTTAAGGCATTCTAAACAAGCTTGAGGGATAGAAAGTATGTGACCTAGACAAAAGGAAAACAAATTGATAACTGAGTCAGACCAAATAGAGGCAAAGTATCATGTTGAGAAACAAATTTACACCAACTTACTTCATATCATCACATTTGCCTCAATCGGGATAATCGTTGTGTAAGTTCATCCTGTTCTTGAGAGACTTGAGTAGATGTGCCAATGGAGCCTGTCTGACCTTGAGGCAACTCCATGTTCAAATCCAAACTGAAGACAAAAAAGAACAATAATTACAATTGGGCAAAGCTTATTGATTAGCTACTATGAAGTAACACAAAATTACTTACCCAGCTTCATCTGCAACTTGCTGCATCAGTTGATCTACATCTGCTTGGGGAACATTAGTGGTTGTGGTTTGGGACATTGTGTTTTCCATATAAGAGCTCTGGACATCCAGATCCTCAAACTGTGATTCAAACTTGTCCATGAGATTTGATATCTTTTCTAGGTTCATAGACTTCATGGCAGCATCCATGGCTTTTACCACACCTCCCATAGAATTTGTAACCTGAGCAAATGAAGCATCAAATAAATGAAGAAAGGTAGGATTAATGAAGCGCTCCATTTGAACAGTTTTTCAACCAATTCAAAATTTGCCAGCCCTTTTCGTAAGCTTAAGTTTAGAGTGGATGAATGTAAATGAATGGAAGCATGTAAACAAACCTTGCTGGTAGTTACTGCGGTTTGAACTCTGCTAGCAACTGCATCAACTCGGGCACTCATACGGAGATAATTAACAGACTGATTTTTCTGGCGTATGGCATTTTCTGCATGAATTCTAGCAACTTCCATGTTTCCCTTCTGGATTGCCTTCTTCATCTTCGCCTTTTCTTTCCCTTCTTCCTTTTCACATTTCTTTGAGTTACGTTCTAATTCCTTGACAGCAAACTTCAGGTTAAACAGGTGTTCTGTAGTGGTGTTAAGGATAAGACATATTGCTCAGCATCAACTGTACAAAAAACGTAAAATATTACAAATATTTGTTGAAAGACAACAACAATAATTTGCATAATGCATTGTACAATACAATGAATCATGCAGCAAGATAGCAGATCTTAACCAGAAAGGTTAGGTAATAATACTCTCCTGAAGGAAAAATAAGAGAACTAATGTCAAAACAGGAAATCCACAATTAAAGAATTTTATAAATGTGTCAGGTACATTACAAATCTTCCCGAAAGAAACAGAAGCTTATCTATGACAGCCTTGGGTTACTTGACAGCTATAAGGGTCGGGGAGCGCTAAAAAGGATACTGTCTAGTTGCGATGACATGTTTAACGTTGAGCGTTGACGAATAAGTGTGATGAAACTCGACAAATATAACTTAGAAACCGTCAAGCTTGTGAGCTAAAACTTTGAGCACTGGCATACAAACAGTGAACGATGACTCAAACTCAAAATTCCACGCATAACAGAATAACAGCACGAATAAGACAAACAAAAACAAGGGAGGATTTAGATAGAGGGGAGGGGGGAACACTGAGTGAAGCCAATTTTGAGATTGTCAATTGTTTGGCACTGGCACCGTTCCACTGTTCCCTTTTTCGCGTTAAGGGGGCTAGGGAATGACCGGAATGACTCGCGGACTCCACGAAACTACCCCGCGAGCGCTTCTGCGAATCGCTACGCCACGAGTAACGCGCGAGGATATTCGCAAATTCGCAAAGTAACCCCGCGGGTGGGTACGGCAAAATGACCGCGAAGGACCACTCTGTCTACAAGATTACCCCCCCTCCCCCCTCCCAGTGCGACACTAGCGCTTCGGTAGCCGCGACGAAAACCTTTGCCGCAAAGAAACAAAACACCAGATCCCAGGACAACAAAACCAGATATTATATTTCAGTCTTATCATTTTATGCGATTAGTTCTGAAGCCTAGATGCGAAAAGATCACAAGAGTAAGTTTCGTTTTGAACTCTGACCGACCTGAGTAATGCTGCTACGAAGCTTTCGATCGTTACTTCGTTCTGGTCTGACCCGCAACGGTCGTCGGTCGTACGGCGAAAATCACGGCAATACCTCCTCAATCACGTACGAGGTACGGTAAGACGACCCATTTTCAATACAGAATGCAGGCAGTGCCCCCGAGTGTTGTCCGTCACAGATGCCGGAGCGCTTGCGGTGCATGCCTCAGGAGAGGGATCCCCTTTTCACGGCAATGGTAGATTACAACTACCACTACGCCGTCGGAAAGTGCGTGCCCATGTTCGAGAAGTCCATGACAGGCCGCCAGAGGCTGACCGACGAGCAGCGCAAGCACCGCGTCGAGGGCATTATGCGCATCATGGGGTCGTGCTCCGCCTGCGTCGAGGTGACGTTCCCCGTCAAGCTGGATAACGGCTCCTTCACCCTCATCACCGGGTACAGAGCGCACCACAGCGTGCACAAGACGCCGGTGAAGGGAGGTGCGCCGCGCCCACCGGATAGTGTTCCGGAGGTCCCGGAGGTACCCCGCTCGTTCGTACAGCCGCCGCCTCTTGCTCGTAGGTATCAGATACAGCGAGGACGTGAGCGCGGACGAGGTCAAGGGCCTGGCCGCGCTCATGTCCTACAAGACGGCCTGCGTCAACGCGCCCTTCGGCGGGGCCAAGGGCGGCATCAAGATCAACCCCAAAGACTTCAGCGAGAACGAGCTGGAGAAGATCACCCGGCGGTACACGCTGGAGCTGGTGAAGCGCGGCTTCATCGGGCCGGGCATCGACGTGCCCGCGCCGGACATGAACACCGGGCCACTGGAGATGAGCTGGATCGCGGACCAGTACGCCAAGACTCTCGGTGGGTGGGCCCGCAACGCGCACTTACACTCGCTTCAGCCGAGTGAGCCAAAGTTTGAGTCGGGACTTCCCCGCAGGGCACTCCGACATCAACTCGTACGCCATCGTCACGGGGAAGCCCATCAACCTGGGCGGCGTGGCGGGGCGCCAGGACGCGACGGGCCGCGGGGTGTACATCGGCACCAACTGCTTCCTCCGGGAGCCTGAGCTCATGCAGAAGATAGGCCTGACGCCCGGCTGGGAGGACAAGACGTACGTGGTGCAGGTGGGGCTGAGCATGGACTGGGAGGCACGGTGCAAAGGGGGAGAGGGGGCGTTCGCACCGAGGCGAGGTGTTAACAACTCCGACATTTGGTGTACAAATAACGAAAAAAAAACACGCGCGGTGTACCAAATATTCCGAGTTGTTAACCACTTGGCGCGCACGCATCCGCGCGCGGCGGCCGGGGCCTTCCCCAATACGGCGCTCGTTTGCTCGCAGGGCTTCGGCAACGTGGGCTTCCACACGTCCCGGTTCTTCACCAAGGCCGGCGCCAAGTGCATCGGCGTCATCGAGCGGGACTGCGCCATTAGGAATTGCCAGGGCATCAACCCACACGTGAGTCGCACGGCACGGGCCGGGCTCCAGCCTGGTAGGTAGGCCGCGCCGCAACGCTCCGCCGCGCCGTGCTGCCTACCTCGCGGGCGGCGCGCTGCACCTGGTCGCTGACCGATTCTCGCCGTGCAGGAACTGATGGAGCACCTCAAGAGAACCGGGAGCATCAAGGACTTCCCCGGCTCGGAGGCGGTCGAGCGCGAGGAACTCCTCTGTGCCGAGTGCGACATACTCGCGCCCTGCGCCACGGAAAAGGTCGTGCATCTGGACAATGCCGACAAAATCAGGGCGAAGGTGCGTTGCGTTCCGATTTCTGTTCTTACGGGTACGGTTCGCCTTCACCGCTTTTTTTTTAACCGTTGCAGATTATTGCAGAGGGCGCGAACGGTCCTCTCACTCCTGCGGCAGATAGGATTCTGATGGAAAAGAATGTTTTAATCATTCCTGATATTTACTTAAATGCCGGAGGAGTTACCGTTTCATATTTTGAATGGGTCAAAAATGTCAATCATAAGTCATTTGGTAGGCTGAGTCTCAAGTATGAGGAGGGAACACAACTACATCTCTTAGGTAAAAGCTTATAGTAAATAAGAATTTTCATTTGAGTAAGGTTTATTTTTCTAACACGTAATTTTAATTTTGTTTTAGATTCTGTGGAAAAGTCTTTAAATAAGTCCCTTCCTAACTGCAACATAGAAATTCGTCCATCAGAAGAATTTAAACGTAGATTAATAGATGCATCTGAAAAGGAAATAGTACGAGCCAGTTTGGAGGCAACAATGGAAAAAACTGCAGCAGTAAGTACTTTAGCTTGTTAGCCAAACTGAATCTGCTATGTTTCTTGTCAAACAATTTTTTAAAATTATTTTTTAAAATAAAATACAGGAAATAAAATTTATGGCAAAGGAGCATAAATTGGGCATTAATATGAGAATTGCTGCTTACTGTAATTCCCTGTACAAAATTTATAAATGTTATGAGGAAGCAGGTCTAACATTATAGAATATGTACAACTCATCACTAGTAAGCCTCTGTAAGTAAAATAATACTGACAAATGTTTTATGAAATTATTTTATATTCAACTTTTTATGAGGGTGAAATAAATTTTCATGTTGTAAGAGGGTTTTAGATCATATTTTATATTTCATGAATCACAGTCACAAATCACATACTAATATAACCAAATTTATTAAAATAGAAAATAACAGTAGTTCATAAATACATTATTATTTTTTGTGTTAATCATTCTTTTTTTGTAGCACTGTGTTTCTCTTCTTTAACTGTCACTGTCTCAGAGAGAGTGGGTGTGGGTTCGTGTGGCTCTTCTGTGGCCATCTCTTTGTCAGGAGGAGCAGGAATGTTTTTTCTGTAACTCCCCAAAAAGTGTATTCATGTTATTCGGTCCGTTTAGCCAACCATGTATTAAAGTAGGATGCGTCCACGCACTACCTGAGTTCATCTCGAACCCGCATGAGCAGCTTGCCCAAATGGTTGGCACCGCGGGAGGCGCGGTGCTTGTCGCACTGACAAGCTCCCCAGAAGTTGTCATGCCACTTATTCCCCTCTATCAGATTGGATTCCCCTGTTGCTAGCAAAAGGCCGGCAAACTGAGAGCCCGGTGCAAACTTGAGGGAAAGAATCTCGTGCATAAGATCGATCTGGAACACAAGTATGCGATGAAACATAGAGTCGTAAATGGCTCACCAAGCAGAAACGCAGAAACCTGGCAACGATATACCACCTTGACACGTTCCCAGTCGGGACGAAGCTTAACGCGCCGACCAAGACGCTTGACGATGACAGGATTTTTGTTCTCAACAAGCTTAAGCTTACTTGGCCTGTCTAGGCACTTGGCGGCCTGAAACGCATGCTCCACGGTCGGGTACTCGATACCGTCTTGAACGATGGGGGACTTGTAGAAATTGCTGAGGAAGTGGAATTCCCCACGGAAACTTAAGACCTCGAGAGGGGGGGAGGTGTTGCCGCTATCCGCTATGAAAATGGGGGGAACGATAAGAATAATCACAGAAATATCGAACTGTCCATACTACTAGCTCATAGCAAGGGCATTATTTTTACTCGTTCTTTACACACTAACTTTTAAAAGCTACTGTGTTCAGAACGAGTATTGTGCTCAGCACTGTAATCGTGTGATAAGGTTCATCTCCAAATGTACAATACCTACATAAAAACCAATTACATATTTGAAAAGATCATTAAAAACTGAGTTGAAATACTATGAAGTTTTTTTCGACTTTGTATTTAAAATTTTGAGAAAATAACGATTTAAGGTTATAGGTTATAGGTTAGGATACCTATTATAAAAATCCCTTATTATTGAAATGTTCATAATAAATTTAAAGCTCACATATTAGTAATCAAATTTTGCAAAAAAGATTTCAACGTTTATGATAAAAGTATTATGAAATGGTGTCTTTCTCCTCCTCTTCTTTACGCTTCAGTACTGTATTGAGATGAACCCTCACAACAATGTAAAGAACGAGTTGTAGATTTTAATATCAAACACATTTGATGTTAATAAGGCTTTCTCTTTTCACTTTTGCCTTTACTTCTTGTTAATTATTAAGCTCAAACGTCTCGCCCAACAATTTAATATTTAGAGGAGGACTGGATCTCTCAAGATTCGAGGGAGCATGGCATAGGGTTGCGCAACTTTTGCTTTCAGACCGCCGGTGCCGGTCTTTCCCTAACACACATCAGAAAAAATATGCAGTCTCTAGCTTGAGTCACACGCGTAATGATCTGTCATCATCTTTTTACCTGGAGCTTTTGTACGTATCATTCTAGTGATGGTTCGACGAAGAGGAGCCTTCTTGTCGCGAACGAAAACTGGGTTGAACTGAGGCTCATCGGGCTTTGGCTTTGAGCCACTTTGAGCTGTTACAGCTGGTGAATGCTACTACCGGAACCAATATGCCGACTATTTATTTTTCGCTAGTTCAAATCGGCCAAGAATGTATTTCCTCTGTCGGTTTTTAAAATACTTATATTACATGAAACTTAGATCCGCCGAGGGAAATTTCCTAGAATTTCACGATTGTTTTTTTTGTTTATTTTGATGCACAAAATGGGCACTATTTTCATGTAAGCATTTTTACGGGTTTTCCAACTGAACAACAACACATAGTGTGTCTACAGCACTTCTTGAAATTTTATTCAGCATCGAAATCACGAACAATTAATCTTTAATTGGCAAGCTTTGTAAAAATTTCATTTTGTGAGGAAAAAATGGAATATTAAATTACTAAGCATATATGTTTTCATGCGTGTCGGTTGGGAACATTGAGTGCATACTGAGGGTGCTGTTTGAAGCGTTTGAAACGTTTGAAGCTGATGCTGCTGGAGCGGGAGATTCCGTTTCCCTAACCTGTCGCAGTCGACTTTGATTTTCCATTTGTTCATGATTGTGCCATTTATTTCCGCGAAGCGGGTGCTGTGTAAGTAGCGCTTTTTGCTGGAAATCGGTCGTTTAGTGACTGTCAATCTGTTAAGAGTTTGTGCCTGTGAAAATTCCGAAACAACTACGTCAGGAACACATTGTGTATTACTACAAGTATTTTCCTTTGTTGTTAATGTCACTGTCTCATAGTGGTCTGTTTCTCAAATTTGATTTGATATTTGTGTCTCTCCTCAGTAAAACCATAATAATTATTACACATTAACCTTGTATACTATGTCTGTTGTCAGTTGTCATTACAAACTGAATGCAGAATTGCAATTAGTGAACCTTTCCTTATATTTTTTTTTTTCTTTTTAGGTCCACAATGAACAGTTCTATGGAAGACAGCCCAGTTGTGTTTAGAAGTGCCAAAAATCAATCCCGGAAACCTCAAGATTTTGATACTTCATCGGGTTCAGACAATTCTGATTCTGAGAAAGAATTTCTCAGTGATTCTGAAAGCGATAAGAAGAGAGAGTCAAATGAATTCCAAATTCCAGAAACAGATTCTGAAGACTCTGAATATGAAAACTCTGGGCTAGGCAGTTCTCAACTAGAAAATTCTGGACCTGAGAACTCAGCAATTGAAAATTCTGAACTTGAAGGTTGTGAACAAAATACTTCTGAAACTTTAGATGCAGAAGATTCGATTCAAGATGGTTCTGAAAGATATAGTGAAAAATTATCTGATAGTGATGATTTAGAAGAATCTGTAATTGAAGATTCACCAGTTCCGACCTTAAAACCTGCTGTGTCTACCAACACACTTCTGAAAAGCTTAACCAGGAAGAGTTTGGCAAGCCACTTTAAAGATGCAAATGAAAGTAGTGAATCCTTTTATGAAAGTTGTCATGACTCAGGAACTCCTCTCAAAACTGATTCTATTCATCACTCATCTCCAAATGCAAGTAGTATCAAGAAAACCTCAATTATTTCTTCTAATAAATCTGATCAGGGAGTGATGAATGGGTCTCCTGGACTAAATTTATCTGCTGAGTTATCTGGAAATGACAAGAGTTCTCAAAGCAATATATCTGTTGAGGTATCTGATATTGAACATGAATCAGATCAAGTTATGAATAACTCTGAGGCTTTTGCCTCTGCAAATGCCTCTGATACATCTGAAAGAAGTGATACTGCTTTCCAAAATGAGCATAAAATGCATGGTGCAAATTCAGATACTAAGTCAAAGTATGAACTGAGTGAAACATTACCAGTTGGAGGAACAAATTCCCATGACGAAAATATAGCGGAGTCTGCTGATTCTGACAGTGATATCTCTGTGATTCCTCCTGGCAGTCCAAGGCGATCAAGTTTGGTTGACCTCACTCAATCGGATTCTTCTCTTCAAAATTCACCTGTTGGAGCTACTAGACAGGTACCAGCGCCTTGTCAATTAAATTTTGAGTTTTTATTTGTAACCGAGCATTCCCTAATTTTATGCACTGTTACTTAATTGTTTTCAGCAATTCAGCAGTCAGCGTGATATTGCAGACATTGTAGCAGAATTGTCCGCTGTCAACAATGATGTTATGGTAAAACAGACGCTGCTTGAATCCGTTAATATTCAGACATTGCCAGACAATGGGAGAAACCTAATGGCAAGAGTAGCAGAGTTACAGAAACGTAAATCCCAGCTTGAAGAGGAGCTGCATTCCAATAAAGAATACATTGCTCAGCAGAATGGTATTATCAACTTAAGCTGTGTGACTTGTTTTATTTTAAATTTCAGTTTTACCTTGATTTATAAGAATAATTTGCTTTCAGAACTAAAGCAAATGCAAATCAAAGTCAATGGGTCTGCTACTAAGCAGAGTACTCTTAACTTCAAAGGAATCAAATCAGAGCCGAATGGATCTTCAAGGAATTTAAGCTATGAAACCGAAAATGTTAAGTCAGAAACTAATCAAGATTTGGAAATTCTGGAAGAAGACTTCAGCCCCGAGAATAAACCTCCAGCATCCCATATACCAAATTGGGGTGATCTGCCAAAACCTGACATGACTATTTCAGGCTTTGGGAAGAAAGGTAAAAATGACCCCTGTTGACAACCACTTTATTTTGATCAACACCTACAGTTGAAAAGTGTTCTACTTTATCCCTAAATAATTTTGTAATTTTATATCTTCCTATTTTATGACTAGTATATCTTTTACTACAGCTATGCAGACTCACCTGGCAGAGAAAGCTCTCACCCTTGAAGCGCTCTCCACCCTACATCAAGCCCTTAAGTCATGCCCAACAGAAGAGACTACAGCTGAAGATCCAAAGTATCTGAAAGTGGAACTGTTGCCTCACCAAAAGCATGGTCTTGCATGGATGATGTGGAGAGAACAAGAACGGCCACCGGGTGGCATACTTGCTGATGACATGGGATTAGGCAAAACTATCAGTATGATTTCTTTAATTCTTAAGACTCTTGAAGCAAATGAAGAGTCAGAGGACAACAGCAGTGACTCTGATTCTGATTCGTCACCTGTCTGGATGAGCAAGAAACATTCACGAATGCCCAAGGGGGGCACTCTTGTTGTTTGCCCAGCTAGTTTGATGAGTCAGTGGGAACGAGAAATTCTGAAACGTGTTAAGAAAAGGGCTCTTTCTGTCGAGCTATACCATGGACCAAAACGTGAAACAAAACCTCGTCGATTAGCTAAATATGATGTCATAATAACTACCTACAACTTGGTGAGCCGAGAAAGTGGTGTGGAAACAGCAAAAAATGCAACAACAAGAAAAGAGCAGGGGCCTCTGTTCCTAATAAAATGGGATAGGATTATTCTTGATGAAGCTCACATGGTTAGGAATCACAAAAGTCTAATGGCTCTTGGTGTTTGTGAGCTGATTGGCAAACGTAGATGGTGTCTGACTGGTACACCAATTCAAAACAAAGAGCTGGACTTGTATGCCCTCTTAAAATTTTTACGTTGTTCTCCATTTGATGATCTGACTGTGTGGAAAAGATGGGTTGATAACAAAAATGCAGCAGGAATGCAAAGATTGAATACCATGATGAAGTCCTTAATGTTAAGGCGAACCAAAGAACAATTGCAAGCAAAAGGTGACTTAGACTGTCTTCCTGACAAATTTTATGAAAGGGTGGATATTCATCTAGACCCTGAAGAACTAAAAATTTATGAGAAAGTTGCAATATTCTCAAGCACATTATTCGCCCAGTTTCTTTCTCAAAGGGCAGAAAAGCAGCAAGCCCTCGATGTCCGCTATGGTATTAGTTCTAAACCAACTTGGGAGCAGTCAGGTAAGAGTGTCACTAGTTCTATTATAAAGTTTGACCTTATCAAGCCTCACTTTTGCTTATGAAACTATTTGATCCAGATGCACCAGACAATCAATTTGTCACTACTGAAGAGCTTGCCAAAATGCACAGGAAAATGAAAGGCATACAAGATATCAAGACTCACCAGATTTTAGTCCTCTTACTTAGATTACGACAAATTTGCAATCACCCTGGGCTGGTCAAAAAGGTATTGTGAAATCATTGTGGGATGATAAATGTAGCCTCAACTTCTTTTAAGGCAGCTTTTAAGTTTTTGTCTTGTTTTTCTTTTTTTAATGCAGATGGTTGAAGATGGAGATCTGGATATTGGTGGTGTTGGAGGGGTTGAGGATAACAGTGGTTTGGATGTGGATCTCTTTAATCAGATGAACAACCTAAATATTGATGATGCTGACGATGAGGAGGAGGATTTAAATAAATCTGATGCATTCACTGCTGATAACCCTGTTCTTGATTTTGAACGACCAAGTGCTAAGGTTTGTATTCCTCCTGTAAGGTTTTTTCCCCATTTTTAAAATCCTGTTTATGGCATTAATTTTTATCCATGTGAAACCTCAAAGAAATCATTTTGGGTTACAGATTAGAGGTGTTCTTGATGTGATTCAAGAAAAGATAGCTGATACAGATGATAAGGCTATAATTGTTTCACAGTGGACATCTATGCTTAATGTCATTGCCCCATTCCTAAAACAAATGAAAATTAAGTTTGAGTGTCTGACAGGAGAGGTGCCTGTTGACAAACGTCAGAACATTGTCAATGAATTTAATAGAGAAAATGCTGGACCTCAGGTATTAAATTTATTCAGGCTCTTTCTTTTAAAATAATACCTCCACTATATTTTCCTCCTTGCTTATACTTTTATTAATTTGCAGATACTGCTACTGTCACTAACTGCAGGGGGAGTTGGTCTGAATTTAGTTGGTGCTAATCATCTTCTATTAGTTGATATTCATTGGAATCCCCAATTAGAAAACCAAGCCTGTGATAGAATTTACAGAGTTGGACAAAAGAAAGATGTCTTTATTTACAGGTTTGTAAATTTTTTTAATAGAACTAGATTTCTATTGGGTACTACTTGAAGATTAACATTAGTGTTCTAATTGAATTATGTGGTTTCCAGGTTTATAACAACCGACACTATTGAGGAGAGGATTAAGGCTTTGCAAG
Source organism: Frankliniella intonsa (assembly GCA_033675135.1). NCBI lineage: Eukaryota > Metazoa > Arthropoda > Insecta > Thysanoptera > Thripidae > Frankliniella > Frankliniella intonsa. The sequence continues at coordinate 7,502,753 of CM066249.1, read as the reverse complement.
ATAAGAAACTTGCCATTGCTGAAAGCGTGCTCACAGGCACCAGGAATACCCAAGCATCTAAGCTTACTCTGGATGATCTGAAGATGTTGTTTTCTGTCCCAGCACCAGTTCAACCACCTCCAAATGATGACAATGAACCACACGTCAATTTCCAATGATCAAATAGATTTTCGAATCTGAATCATCGCTTGTTTTGTTTTAAAAGTAATTTTTTTTTTTTTACAAAAATTGTATTGTTGCTTTTTTATCAATTTATGTATGTCATCAAGTTTTACTAATATTTTTTAAAATGTTATATGCAAGAAATCATGTGTCTTTATTGTGACCCCATTTATTCCAATTTTGCACCTAAGCTGGACGGGAGCTGAGGAGGGACCCATTTCCCTGGTCCAGCAGTCAAGGCCGGCGCGGCGCGGCGTCTCGTCGCCACTGCCGGATCAGCGGCACGAACTTGAAACTTGAAGGCCAGGCGCGCCGAAGCCGGAGAGTCCTGGGCGGGGCGGGGGCGGGAATACAGAACTACTCCGCTCCTCTTTGCCGTGCCAGGGAGTGCCAGGGCTGCAGCGCAGGAAACACGAAAAGTGCTCTGTCCTGATTAACTACCGCTCAAAGCGAAGTCTTGTAACTTAATAGTCGCGCCCGGCGTAATTGTAGTAAGCAGTCGGGAGGGGGCCACTGAACACGCACGCACGCACGCACCCCGCGCACCCACCTCGCAGCCCGCCCACTCACTCCTGTCAGGACGGTTCTCGCGTCACTACCCCCCAACAGAGGCCGTGCGATGGCCTGGTCTGGCCGCAAAACTTGTTAACTCCCCCGTCCCGCTCGCTGCACTGTTGCGTAAGTCTTTCCCCCGCAAGTCCCTGTCCTGCAAAACCCAGCCCAGCCCCGCCCTATCTCAGATGCAGACCTCTCCCGCCCAGCCCGAGCCGCCTAGCCCTCCCCTTCCCTTCCACCGCCACTGCGATGCCTCCATCCCCTTTGTCGTACTATTTTTCTCTCTCCCTCCCCCACCTCTCCTACTGGTGAGCAGCGCGACGGCGGCAGTCGATTTGGGAATCTGTCTCAAGTTTATCTCGCGCTCCCCCTGCCCTGCCCTGCCCTGCCCTGTGTGTTCTGCTGCACTACCGCTTTATCGCCCGCCGGCGCGGCGCTCTGAGGCACGGCGGCCCGGGCGAAACAAGAAGGCAAAAGCGTGCGGTATAAATTGCCGTCCTCTCTGTAAAGAAAGCTCGCGCTGCTCCCCGGCGTCCGTCCCCGCCGCGCCCCCGCACCCCCCGCCATTGCTCACCCCGGGCCGCAGGGGGTACGGGTGGGCCCCACACCCGGTCTCCCCCCCCTGCCCCGCCCCGCCCTGACGTTTATCTTGGGGAGAGCGCCCCGCGACGCGACGCGACGTGGCCAGCACAGCGCGGCCCGCGGCGGGCGACCGCGGGGGTAGGGTAGGCCACCCGCCGCGCGCGGAGGTGACCGTGTGGCCTACCCTCCGGTCTGCAGGGGCCGGGCCGCCGGGCCGGGCGGACAGACCGGACAGGACAAACCTCTCCACCGCCGCAGCCGCACGGAGGCGGAACACTAGCGGCATTTGATCTTGCCCTCGTCCGTCGCCGCCGCCCCCACCCCGCCCCCAGACACGGCATGGCGCTCGGAAACTATTACGCGGGGAATGGCTGCTGAAGCCGTCTGAAGCCATCCCGCTCACGGAGTGCCCTGCCCCGCCCCGCCCCGCCCCGCCCCGTACACGCAGCTCCTCTCCCGCGTCTCGACTCGGATCAGTATGTGTACTTAAACTTGGAATGACACGTCTCAACCTCTGCGTCCCGGCCCCGCCCCGCACCCTACCCCTCTCTCGTATCGCTCTCGTCCCCCAACTCACCCCCTCCCCTCCCCCTCCCCCCCGACTCCTGCTCTGCTACTCGAGGGGCCGGCAGAGCAGAACGCCCCGGGACAAGTGAGGGCAAACTTTAATTACTGTTACTGGGCTGCGTTTGCAAGCTGCGCCGGCGCCGCTCCGCCCCGCTCGCTGCTCCTTCCACCCCAGGTTCGACTCCTCCCCCCTCCCATCCCCTCCCCTCCGTGCGTGGCGGAGGCCGATAAAGCGAGCTCGGCTCGGGACCGGACCGGGCGGGTGGAGCTCGGATTTGACGACTGCGCGATGCATGGGGGCCGATAAGTCGCGTAAGCGATAAAAGAGGGGCGGGCAAACGGGAGACGACTCGACCTTCCCCCATCCCCCCTCTCTCTCTCTCTCTTTCTTTTAAAGTAAAATTTCTTGTTAGGGAGTTTGGTAGCAGGAGGTAACAACTCGACGAAACGAAATAAAACCGGTTAGGGAGAGGGTGGGTGAGGCGTGGGGACGACAGGTCAGGTCGTGTGACACTCCGCCATAAAACCCCTCGCGAGGCAATTGGAGCGGAGGAGGTGCGATGTGGCTGGCTACGGAGCTTAAATTAAAAAAAAACATCAGCAACTAAAGAAAACAAAAAGGGAAACAAAAGAGAGAGAGAGAGGGGGGGGGTGGAGGGAAAAAATGGTGCGAATAGGTTAGGACTGGGCCGCTGGCGCAACGAAACACGCGGCCCGTCTCTCTACATCATGTCGACCAGCGCGGCCGCCAGAGGGCTTTTTGCGGTGGGTCAGTTCTGCGCCGTGTCGGTGTTGAGATGAAGGGCTGCGGGGCCAGAGAGAGTCAGAGGGAGAGAAAGAGAGGGGGGAAGGGGTAGGGGACGAAAACAATTCCCGCGGGTCGTCGGTGTGAGATGACGTACCGCCCGCGGTCCGGTCACGGTCCGTGGGCCCCGCCCGTCATGACGTCATGGCCATGCACGGTGCCTTTTTCCCCGCCATGGAGTCCGCGGTCAGCTCCGCTCCGCGTGTTCCTCATGCCCGACTGGGGATGGTCTCATGCCGGACGACAAAAGGTCTGCGCGTGCGTGCGTGCGTGCGATCCAACTCGTCATGCCCCATTTAGTTCTCGCAAGGCGACTCTCGCCGCGCGCGCTTCCCGCCCCTCCTCCCTTCATTTCTCTTCATTTTTCACTTCCTCGGCCGCCTACCCTCCCTTCCCTACTCCGCCCCCGCCGCAGAGGGGCTGAGGGGGAATCTTTCTCTGTTTTACACAACTGGGGGAATATAGCGCAGAGCGTGGATATGATGATGCGGTTACCCCGTGATGCCATTTCCTTGGCACACGACTGACGTAATTTCTTTTTTTACTCTGCATCCCCTCCGGCTCGGCCTTGTGCGTTGCCGATAACTCTCCAAATGTACAGCAGGAGCACACGAGGAGCAGGCCTGTCTCCCCTCTGTCGCTGCCGCGCTGCGTCACGCGGCGAACTCTCTCTGCGATCATCTCTCCCCGCGCCACCTCCGCCACCGCCACCGCCACCGCGAGGTCACCGCCTCGCCTCCTCACGCTTCGATCTCTCTCTCCTTCCCCGCTCTCTCCTGAGCCGGCGCCCCTCTCTCCGCCCCGCCCCGCCCCGCCGCGCCCTCCCCGTCAACACAACGGCGCTACTTGTTTCCTCTGACACCTTAATAGTGACGCCGTATCTCTGGCGGTGGGGTGCTGGCGGGGCGGGGCACGGCGCGGTGGAGCTGAGCGGGGCGGGGGGATGAAGAGTTACCACCCCCATCACTACGTCTAGCACGGCGCGCGAGTGCGGGGCCCCCCTACCCCCGCACCCAATCGCAACATTATGTCGGCAATCTGTACCGGTTGACATCCCCGAGGACGCGTGTTAGGCGCCGCGGCGCAGCTGGGGCTGCTAGAGGCGGCAGAGTGTAGGGCCTAAACTACTCGCGCAGCACGGAGAGGTCCGCGGAGGGGCGCGGGCCGCGCCGGCCGCGACCGGAAGCTGAGCCGAGGCGAGGTGTCAATCCGAGGATGACGTCATCCATCACGGCATGCATGCTGCAGGCACGCACGCGAGGGCTGCTTCCGGTTCCGGCAATCAGTCCGAGTTCCGGCAGCCGCCGCCGCGCCGCCGGCCGGGGCAGCAGAGGGGTTTCAGCCTTCTTCCCCGTCCGCCGCGCCGCGCGGTTACGGTCTCCACCACCATTCTTCTTCCCGGCCGCTGCCGTCGCCCGTTTCCTCACCGGGGCGCGGGGCGGGCGCGGGGCGGGCGCGGGGCGGGCGCGGGGAGGGCGCGGGGCCGGGCGCGGGTGAGTGACGGCGAACGCGTTTCCCGCGTTGGGTAAGATAAACAAATCATTTGTGGGTGGTGGGGTGGGTGGGGTGCGGCGGGCGGGCGGGCGGGCGGAGCGCCAAGTTTGCTTTTCCTGCCGCGCGCCTGGCTGCACCTCTCGCTGCCCGCGACGCGCTGCCACGCCACGCCGCGGGCCGGCCTGCAGCGCGGTGGGGGAGGAGGGCGGAGGGCGCCCAGCCCGCGGCGCGGCGCCCCTAGAAAGCTACGAGTCCAGACTTCAGCCCGCCGCGCCGGTGGCCGCGAGGCGGGGGCGCGCCACGCCACACTGGCCCTGCTGCAGCAGCAGTCCGGGTCATTTTTCTCTCCGGCGCGGCTCCCGCAGGCCGCAGGGGGCAGGGAAGGCCCAGCGTGCCCCGCAGGGTCTGAGCGCCGAGCCCAGCCGAGCCGAGCCGGGAGCTGGGAGTAAACCCTCCCTGACCACAACCCTTCCCGCCTGGCCAGCTTTCTGCCCACCAACGCCACCCCCCTCTCTCTATCTCTCTCTCTTGTATGCTGTCTGCAAATAAAAAGTAAAAATTCAATTTAAAGCTGTCTCTTCCCCCCTCTCTCTCTAGCCCCAAAATTCTACATAAAATCCCCCAATAAAACCATTTTTAAAATCTAAAAATTTCTCTCCCTTCCCCATTCTTTCTCTCTCTATCTATCTCTCGCTCGCTCTCTCTCTCCCAGCGTCCCAGCCTCGACACGCCCCTGTATCCGGCGACAGCAGCGCGGTGCGACATGTGCCGGCAGTCAGGCTCACCTGCTCCGCCCCGCCCCGCCCCGCCCCGCCCCGCCCCGCCCCGCCCCACAGGGACTTCCTTAACCGCGCCGCCCCGCGCCGCCCCGCACCGCCCCGCGCCGCCCTGCGGCTGCGGCATGTGTCCGGTGGCGCCCTCTGGCGGGCCTCGCGGCGCTGCGCTGCGCGGCGGGGCGCGGCGGGGCGGGGCGGGGGTGGGCCGTGGCGCGGCACCCCCTCCCTCGCCATGGCGGCCCCGGCCTGTCGGAGGGCAGTTGCTTCCCAGCCCTGGCCCCAGCCGAGCCGAACCGCGTGCGCCACGCGCCGCCACGACCGCCGCGCCGCGCCGCACGACGACGACGTGCCGACTCGGGCCGACGACGTGTTCCTCCCCTCCGCCACCTCCCCGACGACACCCTCGTCCCTCCGGTCGGAAGCCCCGCGCCGAGCCGGGACTCACGTCGGCGTTGAACCTCGTCGCGTCGTCGAGTGAAATGTGAAAAAAAAGGTGTGATTTTAGTGTGAGATTTTTTTTTCAAACGCCGCCGTTTATGACTTGAAAGCGGCGGCGTGGAAGTTGCCGTTCCATGGGATTGACTTGGAAGGCGTGAAGTGCTCCTTCAGTGACAAGTGTAGTGCTTGATGTGACTCCGGTGCCGGTCCGGTCCGGTCTGGCACGGGACTGTGCCGACGTGACAACCCGCAGGATAAGGAGATGGCATAGGCGCTCCAGGATTTACGCAACCGGATGTGAAAACAGGTAAGCCTCCCGGACGAGTGGACCACGCCCAGGGGTACCGGCCACCAAGTACCCACCACTCTCCTACGAGAAACAGCCCCGCCGGCAAACTATAAAATATTCTCAAAATTCTTAAATGCCCTCTTCGTTTGGAATTAGTCAAATGGGGCTTATGCCAAGTGGGGCGGCTCGCTCCTTTCGCACTCGGCATTTTCCCCACCGCAGCGCCACCATCTTATGAGATTTGCATAATTCCCGTAAAGATGTGAGCACCAGCCTCCTTTTCTCCTGCTCAATCGTTGCGTGCCACGCCCGGCTGATGTTGGTAAATCTCGGTCAATAATGCCTCGAAAATTGGTTCCCCTCGCATACAAAGAGCCCCTCCCTTCTTCCCTCAATGCCTGCTGCCGCTGCTTTTCCCGCGAGCGGAGCAATAGCACGTGAATTGAGATCCTCCCCCCCTCCCCTCTGCCCGCCACTGTCCGCGTCTGGCCTGGCCCCCGTTCCCGCTCCACTCTGAGGGCGGCACATTTTCGCAGCAGAACAGTTTCGTGAAACTCTGCCGCTTCGGCGGGGAGATATTTGTCCGAGATATTAGGCGGCGCGGCGCGCGCCTCCACTTGGTTCCAATTGCTCTCCCGCTCTCTCTTTCCCTCGCGCCCTCCCTTGTGTCGGCGGGGCCGGCGCGGCGCCTAGAAGCACGGGGGGAGAAAGAGAGGAGAGCGCTAATCTCGCCAGGTGCGCCGAGGCGCGCGGTGCGCCCGGCCCAGCTCTCCTGCCTCTGCCTCCTCGGCTTCACTGGACCGAATACTCCACAGTAAAAGACTCTCTCCAGAGGGCTTGGGCTCTTCCAGCAGACCTCTCCAGCAGCTCTCCGCTCGGAGCGGTACTCGCCGCGGGCGCGGCAGGGCAGGGCAGGGCAGGGCAGGGCGCGGCGAGGCTGGGCCCGACCACCACCACCATCGCGGAGTACACTCCGCGCTATGATGGCTCCCGCCGGCCCGGCCCGGCCACTGAGATCGGCCAATCCCGACGACATTACCATGAATCTCTTTGGCGGAAGGCCGCCGCCTGCTCGCCCTGCCCTGCCCTGCGCGTGGCGCGCTTACCTGGCCGCTCGTTTGTTTCTTCCCGACGCCATCATTTAGCCCCCGGCCCACCCCCGGCCCGCCTCCAGCTCGACCCCGTAGTCTCCAGACCGTGGGCGAGGATGGACCTTCCCCCGCTTACTGCTACATGTACGGAAAATGGCCTGCCGTTCAGGTCCGCTGGGCGCCCCGTCGCCCGTCGCCCCGCCTCTGACGGAGGACGTCGCGGCGCCTGGTTTATGCCGCTGCAGAGCTGCGGGCGGACAGCGCGGCGCGGCGACGACCGACCGCGCGGGTCGCCTTGGGTCATCCCGTTAATGCGTTTCTTGGCCTCCGGGCCAAAGAATCGTTTGTCGTTTTTCTTTGTGTGCGGCGACGGCGGCGGCGAGAGCGCCCGCGCGCGGACCCGCCAAGTGCCCCGCGCGGCGGGGCGCGGCAGGGCGAGGCGAGGCGGGGGCGGGCGGGAGCTACAGGTTTTATCAGATAAACATCGCAAAGTTTTTGTTCCGAACCATTGATCCCTGTGTGACCGCTGGTGCTGGCGCGCGGTCCGCGGCGCAGACTTGGTGTGCTGTGCTGTGCTCCTGTGCTCGGGCGGGCCCGTCCGTTGCCGTTCGCCTGCCCGGGCTGCCCCCGAGAGAACGACGCCCTCACGGCAGGGGCGTCGGAAGTGGGGATCAGGGGGTGCGCTGAGCACCCCCTAAAATAATATACGACTACGAATAATACAAGACTACGAGCCAGGCAAGCAAGCCTTCGGCTTGAATGCTGAGCTCAATCCCGCTCAATCCCGCCTTAAACTTGAAAAATTACGTACGTGCTCTGCAAGTGAAAGGGTGGCGTGAAAACATGGAAAATTTTTGCGACAGTAAACCTCCCGAAGGAGGTTGCGGTTCCCGCCAGGCACAGGGCTTTTACCCCCCGTGGCAGCCAACAACTTCGGTGTTCTTATGGGAACCGGTGCTTTTCTGACTGCGATCCTGTCGCGCAATTCGACAGATTTGATCCCCGTACTGCCAGATTTAGTCGTACGGTGGTTAACCGAACTGCCCTGTCCCCAGGGCATGGAACAGCTATTTTTGGAGCCAGATTCTAGGACTTATGACCCCACGACCGACCACCAGTCGTGGGCATGGGACGGAACTTCCTGGCAACCCGCTGTCGCTACCAGTGAAGAACCTACCTGGGTTTGAACCAGGCCCCATGTGCCGAGTCTCACAGACACCCCACGGTTTTCGCGGCACCACTAGACCACTAGACCGTCGGCTATTCCACGAGGGAGCTCGGTTGAAATGGGGGGTTTGAATTCCACTCCTAGTTGTCCTCAGAAAAATTAAATTTTTAGGTAAGATTCGAACCTTCGTTCTGCCACTCTCCGGGCGGACACTATGCCGGCACGGCTACGACGCCATGGTACCAGCTGCCGGACCACTAGGAGGCATGCTGCGCGAGAAGCCACAGTCACCGAAGAAACGAACTCGGTGTCATCAGTACGCCTTCCCTCCGTGTAATGCTGTGCCGGCCGCGTAGCGTCATTGATATCGTCACTGCTTATACCACCAGGTGGGCAGTGGTTCAAATACCGCGTATTTCTTTTTATTTTTAAATTTTGTTTTTCTGTGGACCAATTTTTCTTTTCATTTATACCGTCCTTGTGACTCGGGCAACTGCAAAAAAGCACAGCGACTGACTAAAAAAACATAAAGCAAATGTGACCGGCTTTCGAACCACTGTCCACCGGTGCTGTCACCAGTGTCGGTACCGATGACGCTACGCGGCCCGCCTCGCACCGCAGGGAGAGCCGGCGTTCCCCGCATGTGCTAACAAAAACAATTAGCGGTTATGGAAATTGTGGTGGCACGTAGTAGGTAGCCAACTCTCCAAAATTTCCTTCTTTTGCCCCGCCCCCCCCCCTTTTTTTTTTAAAAAAAAAAAGTAGACGAGTTGACGCCCCTGAGTCAGCACCCCCTACCAAAAGACACTTCAGACGCCCCTGCCTCCCGGCCGGGGCCTCTCACGCCGCTGTGTTGCGGGCGTGCCTACCCCCTCCGTCCGTCAGGAGCCACCATGCCGCTCTGAGGAAGCAGACACTCCGCCGCAGGGCGCAGCGCATTTGCTGGCGGTTTGCTGGTACGCGCGCGGTGGAATAGCGTGCCCACAATCTCACCCGCCTGCTGTCCAAACAAGGAAAACAAACAATACTGTTATTCAAGAAATGCGTCCTCTCATTCGTTTGAATGTAAATCGTGTCACGTTCGTTGCAGTATTGTTTCACATTCGTTTTCACGTGAATCGGCGAAGCCTGGGGCGCCATTATTTAGCCTCGATTCGCGTTAGTTCAAACGTACATGACACCTTCCAACAAACATGACAATTCAAATTATAACGAATGTCACAATCCGAAAGTAAAACGTAGCCCATATGTTGTTGTTTTCGATGCGTAGCAACCGTGTTATTTTTTGCTTGTGCGCAGAAGGGAAAAGGGGAGACCGCGCGCGTTTGGCACCTGTCGTGAAACCCCCGAAGTCATGCGGAACGGGCCGGGCCGGGCGCGGCGCGGCGCGGCGGCGGAGCGGGAGCGCTATATCGCTCACACGTGTATCGCGCTGTCTTACACCCCCTCCCCCTCGGCCCCAGTCCTCTATCTCATCTTTCCCTCTCATTTTTCTTTGCGCTGTGCCCTGCTGCCTCCCCCTCCCCCACCCCGTTGTATCTTCCGTTCCCTTTATTATTAGATCAGCGGTTCACGCGTACTCCAGTTTTCAAGAGGTTTATCCCCGCAGAATGCGGTGAAACTTTTCCGCCGGCGTGTTTCTCTTGTTTTTTTAATTTTTTTTTATCCCATGCCAGGTCTGCTTTGCTCGGCCGTGCGACCTCCACTCGCGCTTCTCCCAATCTACTTCTCGATTACGTGAGAAGTGAGAGCAAGAGGGAGGTGAGCAAGAGAGAGTGAGAGAGATATGCTTGCCCTGAAACACGCCATTACGATGAGGATATTAGCTCTTTCACCTGTCTCTCTTTCCTCCCTTTGTATCGCTTTTGTGTGCAATTAGCATGCTAATGCGTGAAGCAGGAAAAAAAGCCCTGCTATGAACCCACCGAAGGGGGAACAAAGGACGAAGTTGACCGTCGAGCGTCATGCGTTGCTATTTTTAACTAGGAATAAAATTATCTGGGTTGTTCTACTTTTCTACGGTCCGCATGTCAGAAGCGGACTACCTTTCCCGCGCCTCCTACCGTCTTCCTTTCGCGCCAAGCTGACCCGCAATGACCCCTCTGGCTGCTGCTCCTCGCCCTGGCCCTCCTCCTCCTCCTCCTTCAAATCAGATCTGCCCCCACTAGCGCCACCTGTGCTGCCCGAGGCCAGGCCCTGCCCATCGGGTTCCTTTAGGACCCCTTAGGTTCCCCTCGCTGTCAGACGAGCGTCCCCTAGGAGGCGTCTCTTACCCCCACCCCTTCCTATCTCTCTTCTCCCCCGCCCCGCCCCTCCCTCTGAAGCATAAGGAACCTCCCCACGAGGCCGTCGCCAGGAGCGACGCGCAGCAGACGTCCAACGCGCGCCAAGTTCAAGGACCTGTAACTGCAGCCCGTCGGACCCGCAGGCCCCGCAGGGCCGGATGGGCCGGCTCAACTTTCCCCAGTCACAGGCGAAGCGGGGAGAAACATTATTTATCGCCCGTTTCCCTTTCCGGACGTATCTTCGCTTTCGCGACTGGCGGAGTTTGAGCGCGGCGGGGCGGGTCGCCCCCTCCCCCCCCCCCCAGTCCCTTCCGCCTCCGCCCCCAACCTCCTTCCCCCAGGACCACCCGCCGGGCCGCGGAATAGAGGACTGTGATGAGTTTCGCGCGGGTCCGAGAGTTTGAAGGGCACTCTGTTGACACCCCGGGATAAACCGTCCCGTTTGCCGAGCCGAGGAGTGCCCCGCCCTGCCGCCTGGGCCGCGTGCCGCCTCGCCGTCCCGCCCCGCCCCGCCTCGCCCCGCCCCGCCCCGCCCCGCCCCGTCACGCCCTGCCCCGGCCCCGGCCCGTCGTCGGCCCACAACGAGTTCCGGCTCCGGCCGCGCCGTCAAAACCACGACAAAGTGGATCCCTCTTTATTCAAGCGGGGCCGAGCCCGGGGCCTGTTCTGTTCGGTTCGGGGGGCGGGGCGGGGCGGGGCGGGGCGGGGCGGGGCGGGGCGGGGCGGGGCGGGGATGCTGCTCTAATCGGATGTCCGCCCGAAACTTTTAATTCCACACCACCGTGTTATCGCATCGACCAAAGTCGCGGAGCGCGCGATGGAGGGCGGAGGGTGGAGGGTGGTGGACATTAGTCGCACGCCGAGCCGATCTGCGTCTCAGGGATCGATTGGTGCGGTGCGTGGCGTGAGGTGGCGGGGCGGGGCAGGGTGGGGCGGGGTGTGGCGAGGTGTGGTGAGGTGTGGCGGGGCGTGGCGGGGCGTGGCGCGCAGGGCGGCCCACGCCGCCGCCGGCTGCTGCCGCCTGCTGCCGCCCGGCTTACACGATTGATGATGATTGATGACTGTTAATGACCATGAGAGAGATACCTGCCCGGCATAATGAATCGGGAGCAGGACCCTCTACCGTATCGGTGAGCCCTGCTGGAGGGGGCGGACCCACCCCCACCCCCACTGCTGGAGCATCCCCCGGCCCGGGGCGGGGCGGGGCGGGGCGGGGCGGGGCGGGGCGCGCCCTCCTGTCGCGGAGAAGGGTTTGTGGTGCCTAGAACTTGTGCGGGGGCCGCGCCGGGCCGGGCAGGGCGCTGGGGACCCGCCGGGAGGCTCGGGGCGTGGCGGAGTGCTGCGTGGCGGGGTGGTGGAGGGGGTAGCGGAGCATCGCCGCGGCCGGGGTGCGCGCAACCTTCCTACTGCTTTACAAGTAAATCTCGGAGACTGGAACGGCTGCTACCGGGTTGGGTTTGGTGGCGTTTCAATTGCCCTGGTGAATTTCAAAGGAATCGGCGTTCGATGAAGGTAAAAGCTGGAGGCGCAAAGGATGGGAATTTCGCATCGGGCCTCCTCGACCCCATGGGAAAGAAAGTCAGGGGGCCGAGGAGAGTGCGTGGGCCGCCGGTGCCTGTGGCTGGCTGTGGCGCCTTCCTCCCCTCCTCTCCTCTCAGAGGGATAGGCGCATAGCGCTGTCGTCCTCGCCTCGCACGGAAAGGGGGGGGGGGGGGGAGGCAGGGACAGGTATTGGGGATGAGGCTTAGGGGAGGAGGTGGGCGTGCAGGGGCCTGCAAAGTGTCACCCTCCGCGCCGCCCTCCCCCCCAAGCCCCCTCCGCTCCCCGACCGCCCCCCCGCTTCGCACCACCGCCGCCTTCGAAGAGTTGGGGCGAAACGCTTTCTCGCGGGGGTCTTATGAGAAAGACAAGGCAGTTGAGGGGGCCCGGAGCGGGGAGTGCGGGTGGTGGAGGTCTACGCGCCGCTCCCCCCTCCCCCCTCGGCGCCCTCCCCAGCGCCGTCACCTCCCCCCGCCCCCCGCAGCTTGTCGACGGCGGCTGACGTTGGAGGACCACGGGGAAAGATTGATGCAAGCGTAGCCATGCGTGGGTGGGCTGGTCCTAAATCTGGTTCATGCTAATGCTCAGCGGATCCGGGGCCGGGGGGTGGTGGCGGGGTCGGGGCGGGGACGCTCACGTCGATCACCTGGCCGACGAGCCTCCCCCTACCCGTCCGGCCCGGCCCGTCGCCGCCGACCCATTGCACCTGATTTCCCAAGCCACCGCCACGCGCGCTTGATTACGTCTGATCCGCTTGCCGCGGCGGACATCAGCAAAACGGCGTAAAAGAACGCCGGGCGCGCGCGTCCGTGAGAGTGAGAGAGAGAGGGAGAGGGAGCGAAAGAGAAAGGGGGAAAAAAGAATAATAAACCGTGACGAAAAGAGAGAAACAAGCAGTGCGCGGTGTGCGGCCCGAGCGTGTTGGCGTAAGGGGGTGGGGGGGGGGGGGTTTGGGGAGGGAGAGGGAGGGGGACTGTGTGTCCTGCTGTGGAAGTTAAGCCCTAGGGAGGCTGCTGCTCCCCCCCTCCCCCTGCGCCCCAGGCCTAGCTACCCTCCCCGTCACAGCCACCGCCGGCTGCCCAAAAGGCCTTGCTGATCCATACTGAGCCGTGTGGGAGGTCCGCACCCTGCCCGTGCCTGTGCCCGTGCCCGTGCCCCCTGCACCCGCCCCACCCCCAGGGCCTAGCAGCGCTCCCCGGCCCCGGCCCCGGCCCCGGCCCGGCCCGGCGCGCTAAAGGCCCGGTCATCATCGCCGTGATGGTTCCGCCACTGTGTCCGCGCCGCGCTGTGCTGCGCTGCGCTGCCCGGCCCGCCCGGTCGGCCGGCCGGCCGTTTCCCGACCTGGACTACATCCGCCTTCCGTAATTACAGACACACAAAACGCGAGCGCACCAGAGTTATGGGCGGCGCGCGGTGCGTGCGCTGGGCTGTGCCCTGTGCCCCTCCCCTCCCCACCCGCGAGAGCCCCTTTTGAAAGTGAAAGGGACGGCGAGTGCCAGGCGCGGCGCAGGGCAGGGCAGGGCAGGGCAGAGCGGGCGGCTAATCGATATGAAACAGCTATGCGATGCGATGCGCGCCGGCCAGGGCTTTTGTTTCTCGTCCTACTAACGCACGCACGCACCCTCCCCGTCCCCTCCCCCTGCGTCGCGGACCACCCGTTGTGTTCCACGCCTCCGTAATTTCCATTTTACTTAGATTTCGCCGCGCCGAGTCGGACAGGGTTGGCCTAGAGAGACTCAGCGGGAGAGAGGCCGAGTCTCTCTAGGTTGGCCTCTGCGGCGGCGGCCGGCGGGGGCGGGCTGTCCTGCTGCTGCCCTGCCGCTGGACGTCCATCAATTATTCCATTAGCTGTCGGTATCCGCTGGCGTTTGTCCTCGCGCCCCGCCCCGCCCCGCCCCGCCCCGCTGGACAGGATGGACAATCTGGCGTTGGCGTTCAGACGGCCCCGTCAGCGCCCCGCCTCTGCCCGACGCCACGAATCCCTTCGGTCGGGACGGACTTCCCCTGTGGGCCTGCGGGCGGGCCGGGGGCTGGGGGCCGGGGTGCCACCAGGATCAGCCACGCCCACGCCCCGGGGCGGGGTGGGGCAGGGTAGGGCTGGGCAGGACCGCGGCGCCGGTCCGGTTCCCGCGTCCCCGTCCCCGTTTAGGAAGCCGTGTCGTGTCCGGCAGGGGCAGGCCCGCAGTGCGCCCCACCCGCGGCCACCCAGGGCCTGGCCCGCAGGCGGGGCGGGGCGGGGCGGGGCGGGCGGCCAAACGAACTTACGCTGTCCCACCCCGCCCCGCCCCGCCCTGCTCCGCCCGCGGCCGCTCCAGCTCCCGCAGCCAACTCAACTACTGCGCTGTTGACCAGACAGCCGATGGCCTGCTTTGCTCTGCAACTTCCTCTCCGCCCCGCCCCGTCGCGAACCGCCGCTCCCCGCCCCGCCTCTCCGCTCCCTCCGGCGGAAATGATCAACGGGGGGCCGTAATTAAAGTCCTGTTCACTCATCGCCCTCCAGGGCCTCCACGCGGTCGCCAGCCCGCCGCTCCGCCCCGCTCCGCCCCGCCCGGAGAGAGGAGAACCAGATCCCGCCGCGCTACGCCACGCCACGCCTCTCAACTCGTCTGACAAATTTCCTGCAACTCAACTCGGCCACCGTGGGCCCGAAATATTTCTCCGCCAAAAGCTTGGCAGTGATTTCGTTATAAATCACGCAGCGATCAGACGCAGTGGGGCGCGAGGCTCGGCTCGGCTCGGTTCGGCTCGGCTGCTTGGCTCGGGGCTGGCGGGGCTGCGAGCTGCGAGTCCCAAAGCTCCCCGCGCCGCTGCCATCACTACGGCGCGCGCGCGGGCCTTGCGCCGTTGTGGCCCATCACATGGAGAAACTCAGGGGGGTGAAAAAGTAAATAAGATGAAAAAACAAGTGTATGTATGCATTCGCAATAAAATTGGTTGTTTGATTTCAACGAATATTGGCGGCGGCGAGGCAGTAGGAGAAACGCCACGTGTGATGAGAATTGATGTTATTTTGTGGTCGGAACATTTCAGCGTGTGGGGCGCGCGAGAGAGGGATTTGACCTCATGATGTGTGTATGTATTTTATTTTCTCTGACGCCAAGAGTATGTCAGTGCGGAGTCATCAGAAAGAACTCCCCGCACCGCCTCCGACTCTTTCCACCTGTACCGCGTAATCAGCCTGCGCGGAGGAGTGGCTCGCAAGCGCTACAGATCGCAACCGCTACAGGTCACAAGCGCTACAGCTCGCTAACGCTACGGGTCGCAAGCGCTACGAGTCACAAGCGCTACAGCTCGGTAGCGCTACGGGTCACAAGCGCTACAGCGAGAATCCGCGCGTTAGGCGGAGCCGAGCCGAGCCGAGCTAAACCTTGAAAAATTACGCACGTGGCGTGAAAACATGGAAAATTTTTGCGACAGTAAACCTCCCGAAGGAGGTTGCGGTTCCCGCCAGGCACAGGGCTTTTACCCCCCGTGGCAGCCAGCTACTTCGGTGTTCTTATGGGAACCGGTGCTTTTCTGGCCGCGATCCTGTCGCGCAATTCGACAGATTTGATCCCCGTACTGCCAGATTTAGTCGTACGGTGGTTAACCGAACTGCCCTGTCCCCAGGGCATGGAATAGCTATTTTTGGAGCCAGATTCTAGGACTTATGACCCCACGACCGACCACCAGTCGTGGGCATGGGACGGAACTTCCTGGCAACCCGCTGTCGCTACCAGTGAAGAACCTACCTGGGTTTGAACCAGGCCCCATGTGCCGAGTCTCACAGACACCCCACGGCTTTCGCGGCACCACTAGACCACTAGACCGTCGGCTATTCCACGAGGGAGCTCGGGTGAAATGGGGGGGTTGAATTCCACGCTCGAAATTGTTGTCCTCAGAAAAATTAAATGTTTTGGTAAGATTCGAACCTCCGTCCTGCGACTCTCCGCGCGGACACTATGCCGGCACGGCTACGACGCCACGGTACCAGCTGCCGGACCACTAGGAGTCATGCTGCGCGAGAAGCCACAGTCACCGAAGAAACGAATCCGGTGTCATGAGTGCGCCTGCTCTCCGGTCAGTGCTCGGCCGCCCGCGTAGCGTCATTAGTATCGTCGCTGCTCATAGCACTGGCCGGGAAGTGGTTCAAAAACCGCATAAGTTTTTTTTCTTTTTATTATTTTTTTTTCTTCGGACCAAGTGCTCTTTTCAGCTATACCGTCCTTGTGACTTGGGCAACTGCAAAAAAGGCACTGAAAAGAGCACTTGGTCCGAACAAAAAAAAAAAAGTGCCGAGCACTGACCGGAGAGCACTACCGAGCTGTAGCGCTTGGGACTCGTAGCGCTTGCGACCCGTAGCGTTAGCGAGCTGTAGCGCTTGTGACCTGTAGCGGTTGTGATCTGTAGCGCTTGTGACCTACGTCCCTGCGCGGCGGGGTGGGGCGGGGCGGGGCGGGGCGGGGCGGGGCGGGGCGGGGCGGGGCGGGGCGGGGCAGGGCGGGGTGGGGCACCGAATGGGCCGTGGTGGCGCGCGGAGCGGCGGCTGCCAAGGCGGGAGAGTGCGAGGCTATTTTGTTTCTGAATGGAACGGAGCTCGAGTGGATCAAGCAATATCGGGTGAAATAGCCTGTCCATTGTCCGTGCTGCGCGCCCCGAGGGCTGCCCGGGTGAGAGTGAGAGGTGTGGGGGGCTGCGGGTGTGCGTGTGTGTGTGTGTGTGAGAGAGAGAGGAATACAGCGATGTGTGCGCGATGCGATCGGGCCGCTTGTCATTTACAGAAATAGATAGCGTATATTAGTGGAATCTGTTCCGTGTGTGCGAGCCTGGCGCGCCACGAGAGGGAGAGAGAGAGGCAGTGATGCGCGGCGCGGCGCGCTAGTAGGAGAGAGACAGCAGGCAAAGGGCAAGCTTGCCTTGCAAATGGTGTGGAATATTATGTTCGGATGGCTACGAGGGTTGCGATTGGTTGTAGAGATTTGTTAGCGGGACGTGTGCGGAGAGGGGTCGGCGTGCCACACGGCCGATGACTAAAAGGGGTGGTTGGAGGGCGGGGAGGTTCTGCGCCCTTGACCACGGATGTGATGGGTAATTAGCGATGGTGACGGAGTGAAAAGCGGGCAGCGGCTGTGTGGGGCAGTGCCGCGCGGACAGACACACGCGGGGACAGAGGGTAGTGGACAGCCTGGTGGACAGCGGGCGGACAGGGGGTGGACAGGGACCGGGGCCCGCCCCGCAGCCGCACAAATATGTGTGCCAAACAAATCAGTGCTCCGGGTTTGTGGGCGGCTCGCGGTGGGGCTGCTACCCTCCTCCCCCCCCCCCCTGTATCCTGCGTCCTCTAGCAAATGGGAAGCTCGCCACTCTACTCTGGCCGCCCCGCCCCACCCCGCGCCTCAGGTGATTATGCGAAAACATCGGGCAATGCCCGCCGGCCGAATGGAAATCTGCTCTCGGCAAATGGAGGGGCCCGCAACCGCACCCGTACACACCCGCAACCCAGCGGCGTGGGGGCGGGGGCCGGCGGGGCGCGCGACACTACGCGCTGTGGCGGTGGAGACCGCCCCAACCCCGCCTGAGACCGTCTGATTAACCAAACGCCGCAATCGCCGAGCCTTTCCGCCGTCTCGATTGGCCTGCTGGGACACCGCCGCCAACCGGTCCCTTGCCCCCACGGCCAGGCTCCTGCTGCTACTGCTCCCCGCCCCGCCACGCCACGCCACGCCCACCTTGTTCAACCTTAAATTTTTAAAGAGCACCAAACACCTTTTCGGATGGTTGCGCAGTCGGCTGCGGAGCCGGCTCCGCTCGGAGGCGCTACGTCGAGAGCGTAAGTCGTTGAAAGGCTCAGGCGTCCCCAGGGAGCGGGGCGGGGCGGGGCGGGGTGGAGTAAGCAGGCTCAGGCAGCTTCCTAGGTGTTGTGCGAGCGAGAGGCGCCGGCGCCACGCGGTGTAGCGAAGCGGAGTCTTAATACGAGACCTAAGGCCTGAAATTTCCCAGAGGCTTCTATCTACAGACAGCGGAGCGTTCTCTAGCCCCGCCCGCGATCGCTGATATTGCGTGGCTGCGCGCGGCCGGGGCCGGGGCCGGGCTTATGGCGCCCCGCGTGCCGTGGCGGGGCGGGGTGGGGCGGAGCGGGCCCCGCGAGCGATGCATATTGCATATAGTCTCTGACGCCGCTGCCAGCGGCGCCCCGCCCCGCCCCGCCACACCACGACCACCACCGCGACCCGACGCGCTGCTGGCGCCCCAACGAACCACTGGCTCCGGGGGGTCCTCCGGGTACGTCTCCTCCCGCCGCACCCCACCCCACATCACCACGCCCCCCCCGCCACGCCCCGCCCCACCACACGCAGAGATTACCCGCGGCCCTTTGGAATGAAGCTGTTTGCAACAACCTCGGCGCGGCGCGGCGCGGCGCGGCGCCTGGTCTGTTCTCCGGCGGCGCGGTAAACGAGCGACACGGACCCAATGCTCTTAGCGCCGTGGCGCCCGCCCCGCGCCCCCAGCGCGCGCCCAGCGCCCCCCTCCATCACCATCACCATCCTGTTGTCGTGCGGAAGCACCGCCGGGCTGGGCCGGGGCGTGCGCTGTGGCTGCGCCGCGCCGGTCCACGACCCTGGCTGGAGAAGAGGGGCGAGGGTTAGGATCTGAGGCCAGCGGGCGCCCTCACCCCGTCCCGCCCCGCCTCGCCCCGCCCCTATCCCGTCTCGTCCTCGCCGGCAACTTGGCCGGGTCGTCAAGTTTCAGGTTATGCCGCTGCGCTACGCTCCGCCGCCGCCGCCGCCGCCGCCGCCACCGCCCGCCTCCTGCCGGCGCCCGGACCGGGTCAGAGACTATTCAGATCAGCCCCGGCCTCCCCTCCCCTCCCCTCCGCCCCGCGCCCAGCTCTACTGGAGCTCATCACGCGCTGTCTGTGTCTCCGGGGAGCAGGGCAGTAGGGGCAGCGGGCGGCGGCTCTTGTCACCCTGCCCCCCTCCCTCCGCCCCCTCCGCCCCCTCCGCCCCCTACCGCCCCCGTCCCGTCTCCTCCGCTTCGTCGCCGTGCTATGCGACACACGTCCCGTAGTCCGATTCATCCGTCGCATCTCCCCACCTCCTCTCCCCCCCATCCCCCCGCCGTCGGGCCTGATTCCCCAATCCGCCCACGCCCTCCACTTTCAGCCCCTGATGCACCCCATTTGACCCCCGGCCCGGCCCGGCCCGGCGGCGCCCTCAGTTTTGGCCCCCTCTTTGGCCGACCCCCCTGTGTGTCTTCCTCTCTCTCCGTGACTACCGTGCAGAAGCTGGCATAAAATTCGTAATTGTCTCCTCCGGGAGTCTGGGGTCGTCGTCAGGGAGCCCCGCCGCCGTGTGTAGATTCTCCGGGTTACGCCACGCCACGCCGCGCTACGTCGCGCCACCCAGCCAGGGGCGCAAATGATCCCCCCCCCCCCCCGCCCTCCCTCCTGGACACGCCCCTGGGGGATCCGGGGGCTCAGGTCGTTTATTTCAGGCCTGCAGTCCCCTGGGGGGCTGGCCTGGCCAGGTGGGGGAGCACGGACCGTGGGGAAGAAAACTTCTCAAGATGGCTTCAAACAATGATCACTGTTTGTTTGCAGTTCACGCGGGGGGACCCCACAGCGCGGCTTTGCCGGCCCCTCCACGTAGTTTCCGCCTCACTTACGCCCAAGCAGCTTTTTTTTCTGTCGCAGTGGGTACCCACCTACTTTCCGCTTCCTATCATGCTCAAAGGGGGTCGGCGCGGGGTGATGATGAGAGAGCGGTTGGCAGGGTGGACGCCGCACCGCACCGTGGAGACGGAGACGGCCACCGCGGCCACCCTACACCGGCCCCGCTGGGCGCCTCAACGACTCGAGGGCGCCGTCCCTTCCCGCCTGCTGGAATCAATGGAAACAAATCTTTCGGCGGGCTGGGCTGACTAAGGAGGGATAGGGTGGGAGGTGAGAGGGAAAGGGGAGGGGAGGGGAGAGGCAGGTAAGTCTGACGGCCGACACGGGGCGCCGCCGCGCCGGGGAAAGGAAACGAGGGCGAGAGCGTCTTAAACAAATTATCCCTTTCCCGGGACGAAAACGCGTCTCGCTGGTGCTGCCTTCCAGATTGGACTCCCCACCCTCCTCCTCCTCGCCCTCCTCTTCCTCCCCACAGACTACCGGCACGGCGGGCTTTGCTTTATCTGGACCAACTTTTTCAACCAGCAGCTCTTTTCCTTTCCGGCGACAGGACATGCAGCCGCCCTACTCGGCTTGCAAGGCAGCAGCAGCAGCTGCTGCAGGTCTCTCACCTTTGTGCAATTTTCTTTCCCTTTTCTTTCTAACTAGCTCGCTTTTTATTTCATAGCATAAATAATAAAAATCCCGATCGCGGGGTCCATGACCCCGGCCCGGCCGTGCTTCGTGCGGGTCCGGGGCACGGCACGGCGCGGCGCCCTCTCCCAACACTCATCCTATTCGTATTCCGGGGCGCGGCGGGGCGCGCGGGGCCTCTGCGGAGCACTCATCCCGCTCCTCCCTCGCGGCTCCGGGCCGCGCCCGCAAAGCAAGCAAGTTTTCATTTTTTGGCGCTCGTTCTCGCCCCGCCTCGCCACGTCTCCCCCACCCCCTACCCCCTACGGAGAACCCTCTAATTGCGAGCTGTCTATCGGACGCCGCGAGGGTCCCTGATGAGTCCGTGGGGCCGCCATGGGGCCTCCGCCTGGCCTGCTCCGACCCGGCCCGGCCCGGCCCGGCCCGGCCCTTCTGCGACCGCAGCTAGGGCCCTCGACAGGGCCCCCGCATACACACAGATCCTCATATCATGACAAATATTTGGGTCGCGTTCGTGACGAGGCTCCCTCTCTTTTCCCTCCTATTTCGCCCGCACTTGTCTCTTGTGGTTTCGTTTCGTCTCTCCCGCGGTCGTCCACCTCTTTATTTCACATTTTATATTTTCGCTCTCCCTCCATTTTGTGCCGTATCCTTTCTCCCACACCTCGGGAACTAGCATACATTTCCCCCAAAGTTTGCGGCGCTCCACTTTGGTAAACGCAGTCCAACGTGTTCATATTTTCATACTTTCCCGCCTGCCGTGGCTGCAGACGACGTGCGGCCTGGCGCGGCGCTCGGCTAACCTCTTTATTTTTTCGTCATTCTGTCCCGGTCGGTTGGGATTTATTCAACGTCACTGTCCAACACTTGGACTAATTGGTTTCTTTTTTCGCTACCCTCGAGAGATGTGCCTGAATGTTTGTTTTTTTAAAACTTAACTGGGTTGGTAATATTGCTAAGAATTAAGTTGGCAGTACCGGAGGGACCAAGTCGGCGAGAGAGAGCGTTTGAACTGGCAGTTATACCGCCGCCGTCGAAGCTGGCGGGCACGGAACGGTCCGGCACGGCCCGCCAGCCGGCGCGCGAGTTTCGCGTTCGCGCTAACGGTTTTGAATGAGGTAATTAGTGTATCAGAAGCACAAAGTATCGTGAATTATCTATTACCATTTCGTGCACGAGAGTTTCTTTTCCACCTGCAGTTCCACTTCTGTAATTTTGAGGTGAGTAAATGCACAGCAGATTCTGATTGTGTTCTGAAAGACGGCCCAACGGCCCATGGTCTTGTCGCATAGTTCAAATCAAAAAGTCATTAGACAATACTTGCGAAACTCTGAAATATAAGCTTCAGTACCGTTGTGGATCCTACTTTTATATGCATAGCAAACACTGAGCGAGTGGCGAGAATGCAGGTCGGGTTTTAAATTTATAACCCTCAAACGAGAGGGTTATCGCTGCGTTCTCTCCGTGAAAAAAACTAAAGCAAACCTAACCTAAAAATAAGGGAAATAAATACGTTTGTACCCACCGGTTCTGCGATGAATGTCTTTTGCACTCTCACCTCTGTTCCGTTGCGCCCCGCCACGCCCCGCCCCGCGCGGCGCGCGATAGCGGCCTCCCCCGCCCCCGCACTGCTCTGCTCTGCTGCTAGGCACCACCTCGTTTGCGCGTTCCTCGGTGTATCACTGTCAGGCAGTGGGGGTTGGGGTTGAGAGAAAGAGAGAAAAAAGTGTGAGAGAAAAGAGAATGGCAGGGGAGATGGCCCGGCAGGGGCGCGGCGGTGCGCGGCGGTGCGCGGGGCAGAGCACAGCGGCAGCTATTCTCTTAGACGAGACCGTCACCGTCACCGTCGCGATGAGCCACTCTCTGGATGAGCTGGCGCGGGTGGGTACGGGACCTACCTCCGGTCCGGGGCCGGCGGGCACGCAGTGTGGCGCACGGCGGCGGGGACTCTCTGTGAAAACTGGCAAGAATACAATATGACGGTACGGTCCGGGTAGGGAGGCGAAGGGAAGACAGAGGGAGAGGGAGGCAAGCGCAGCACGGCGCAGCACAGCAGACGAGTGAGTGCGACATCCAGCGCGATTACCTGCTGCTGAAGAGAGATGGCTGCAGTGCCCGTGTGCCGCAGTTAGTGGCCATTGCCCGTGCTGGGGGCGGGATGGGGGGAGGAGAGGGCAGGAGAGCCGAGGCTTGGCAGCCGGAGGAGAGCGGCGCGGAGGCCGCCCCTCTCTCCCCTTCCCTTTTCCTGCTCCCATTCTTCCTGCACCAGGCCGGGGGCGGTGGGCCCGGGGCCGCGCGCGCGCGCTTCATGTCCGTCCAGTCTCAGGTCGCACCAAAGTGACGCCCCGCCCCGCCCCGCCCCGCCCGCTGGCTGGAGCACTACTCAACATTTTCCCAATTCTTCTCCCTCACCCCACCTCGCCTCCTGGTCCCTCCCGCCCCCGCCCACCCCTCTTTCGCTCGCCGGCTAATTCAGCCCTGCCGAGCAGAGCCGGGGCGGAGACGCACCGCGGCGCGACGCGGAGTGGAGTGGAGTGAGCCGGCCCGGCCCGGGCCGGAGTCAGTCGGAAACTTTGGCGCGCACTCGCATATCTTAGCTTGTTTATGCCGCGATTCGCGTCGTGAAGGGTGTAGGGGGGAGGGGGCGAGGCGGGGCGGGGCGAGGCCGAGAGGTACTCGTGTAATGAACGGGACCCGCCCGACCCCCGCCCAGTATGTTCCACGCAGCAAATCAGGTGTCGTAGGGCAGGTTCAGGGAAGGGGGTGGGGCGGGGGCGGGCCGGCTGAGTCAGGCAAATGGCTTGCTGGCCAGCAGGCGAGCACCGTAGGGGCGCTGCAGCATGCTGACCGCTTGCCTGGTCCTGACGTAAGTCGGAGTTGCGCCCGCCCCACCCCGCCCCGCCCTGCCCCGCCCCGCTTGGCCTCACCCCGCCCCGCATCGCCCCTAGGCCCACCCGATGTGCGCCCAGTTCATTGAAACACAGCACGATTGATCACCGGCCAGGCCGGCCCTGATCCTGCTGGCCCAGTCAGGGCGCCGCCCCCTCTGATTTGTGCGGCATGACCCGCAAGCTGGCCGCCGCCACTGGGCTGCCGCCCCTGCTCTGCACGTGAGGGGGCGGTGTCCTGCCCTGCCGGTGTCCTGCCGGTGTCCTCCCGTGCTCCTGACAACCGGATGGTGTCCTTCCGGTGCCCTAGTCCTCACGCGTCCTTCCTTCACCTCCTCACGCCTGCCCCTCCTTCCTGGTCGCTCTTTTGCAACGCTGCCGTGCGCCCCTCCCCCTACCCTCACACACGGCGGCGGCAGTGTGTCTGTCGAGCGTCGCCGCGCCGCCGCGACGCGACGCTTGCCGTGGAAATTAACTCAGAGCTGCCGCTGCAGGCTGTCGGCGGCGGTGGCGGCAAGTTGTCGCAGGAGCGGAGGCGGGGCGGAGAGAGGAGGGCGAGCCGCGTGAGCATTTCAGCTCGTCATTTACAAACACCTTGCCCCGCCCCTCCCCTCCTTACCCCCTGGCCCTGCACGCGCACATGGGCCTTTCGCTTGCCGCTGCCGCCGCTGATTCGATAGCAAAGTGCGCAAGTTTCTCGGAGCGTGTCTCTATCTCTGCATATGAATGTGTGTGCTGCGCGCTCACCATTAGTGTTTGTGTGTGTGTGTGTGTGTGTGTGCGCGCGCGCGCGCGGCCTCGCACATGTACGCGGCGCGGCGGGATTGCTAGCCTTCCGATTATATCGCTTTGACACGGCCGCTGTCAGGACGCCGCCGCCGCGGCCGCGCCCCGCCCGACCTAGCGCATCGCCCTTCGAGTGAGTGAGCCAAGATGGTTGGGCGGGGCGGGGCGGGGCGGGTGGCTCCCGGTACCCCATCATATTCACTTTACCCATCGTTTTCCAATAACGGCCAAACGGGACGGGGGCGCGGGGGCGCGGGGGGCGCGCGGGAGGCTGCAGGGAGCAGCGCCCCGCGATGGCGGGTCGGTCGTTCGCCGAACTAAACGGCGGTATCACCTGCAGAGATGCTGCGCCCTGAGCCCCGCCGCGCCCCGCTCCACTGCGGGGTGAAATAAACCTTGGCGAACGTCACGACGGCGCCGTGCCAGTAGAAATAATTTCTTCCTTTCTATACGTTTGTGTTTTCCTTTTATTTCCCCGGCGGGGCGGGGCGGGGCCGGGCTGGTGCTGGTACCGCGGAGGCGGGGCGGGGGATCAGGCAGACAGCGCATATTGCCATGATGGTGGTGGGACAGTGTTTGAGCCAACAGCCGACTCAGGTGTTCCGCGGCTCTTCGAGTAGGGGCGGGTCGGGGTGGGGTGGGGCGGGGCGGGGCAGCGGGAATGTAACCGACATCGGGAAGCCATTATGTGACGTGAACGGTAAGCCATTTCGTTGGCACTTAAAGTCCCCCCCCCCCCCTACCCTCCGAGGCGTGGGGTATCGCCGCGCGACGGGTGTTAGTGTGTATGTGTGTGCCGAGTGGAGTGGGAGGTGTATGTGTGCGTGTGACTGCCCCGGGTAGTACTCCGCGGTATACGAGGACATGAATCTCTCTCTTGGAATCCTCCTCCAGCCACATAGCAGACTCATCCTCCTCTCCCCCCGCACTACCGGGCTCCGGGCTGCTTGCGTGCGTGCGTCTGGGTGTCTTGCAAGATTTACACTGTCCCGCAATTTTATTGTAATTGTGGCGCGCGCGGCGATACCCCGCGCCGTGCCGCAGGCGCTATTTTCCAATTTACGATCGGATGGCCGCGGCGGCGTGGTGGCCGCCCCGCCCGCGCGGTATTTACGGGGCTCATTTCGGCGAGGCGCGGCCCCTGGTCTTGTACCATGTGGTACCGCCCCAAGGCGCCGCGCCGCGCGGCTAAAAGAAACTGTAAAACAAGGAAAAGCAACAGGGGGTATTGCTTAAATATTGAGCGCGGCCCCGCCGGCCCCGGGGCCGGGCACCCTGCTCGCTGTTTGCCCAGCGCGCCCGCCTGTCGAGGGTGTTGCCTATCTTCGCGGCGCCTGGCCGCGCCTGCGCTGCGCTGTCTACGCCCCCGGGTGCGTGGGTGAGCTGCTTGGATTCTCTCTTGAAACATTTCTTGTTTCATCAATATAATAAAGCATGGCAGCTATGAGGGGATTATTATTTTTTTGGAGGGGCGTAGACTGGTGTAAAGAACGGCTGGGGATGTGGGCGGCGGTGGCGGAGTCGGGTCCGGAGCAGGGTAGCGGAGCGGAGGCGAGGGGAGGGGCTGAAGTGCCGGGCTCTGCATGCGTATCCTTTTCGGCCGCTTATTCTATCAGGCCCACAGGTCCTCGGGAAGGAAATAAAGTAGAGACTAGGGAACGCACTTTTGCGGAAATACGTTGGCTGCACGGCCGCTGGCTGGCTATGAATGAAATTTGATTTATGGTTAGCGTAGAGTGCAGGCGTATGGGCGGGCCATGCCGGGCAGGGCAGGGCGTGGCAGGGCGGGGCTGTCCGCGGCGGGGGATTAGGCCAGGGGCTAGGCTAGGGCGCTACCCGTAAGCCAGAGTTATGGTGTCCTTCTATAATATTTGCACCTCGTAGATATATATCTTTTAAGCTACTGCGTGCTCTCAGGTCTGATCTGCCTGCCTGCGGCCTCTCTCACCCCCGCCCCGGCGCCGCCCGCAGCGCTGTCGTGGGGGATGCGGCCAGGGAAACTCAGCTAAAATGCGTTGCGGTTTCTAATTTTATCTTTTTTATTTTACGCTGCTCCCGCCGCTCTCCCGCACCCCGCGCCAAGCCCGCTGCGACCGCAGGAGGGGCGGCTGAGCAGCGCGTGATCTCTACTGTTTGGTCTGCGAATCTTTACCCCTTTTATTTATTTTCCCTCACCCCTCATATTGCACAGGAGAGCAGCGGGCGAGCAAAATAAAGCGGAAAGCGAAATTTATGGAAATGAAATACTTTCCTCGTGAAAAGAAGCGCCGCGTCCGCCTCCCTCTCTTCCCTTCTCCCTCCCCCCCTCCCCCACGCGGGCCAAGGCAAAGGCCCACCTTCAGCGCGCTGGGTGCGTGTGCGTGCGCCGCAAGCAGTTGTGTGACCACGATGTGGTCACGCTCCCGTATTAAATCATAGTGAATAAAAAAACCGCCCGCACTGAATGTGTTAATTTTCTCCGCTGCGCCTCTCTCCGCTCTCCGGCAGGCCAGTGCCGCGGCTCTCTCACTGACATTTCTCTCCGCGCGGATAGTAGCTGCATGGCGATCCCGCCCCGCCCTGCCACACCTCTTCCAATCGACCGGGGAAGCCCTCTGGTACAGTACGGGCGGGACGGGACGGCGACTGACTGTGCCCTGCCTCCGCGGGCTCCAGCAGCCGCTCCAGCAGCCGCTCCAGCAGCCGCTCCAGCAGCCGCTCCAGCAGTCAGGCCCGCGGGCATTAACATGGAAACCCTCTCCGCCTATCCGACGTGGGACCCCACCCCCCCTACCCCGCCCGGGTTTAGTGTCCGCGACCCTCTCGCCTCCGTCCCGTCCGCCTGGCCTGCCCCTCCCTCTCCCGTCCGTTAGCTGACCAGTCAGCGTGTCAGCTCGTAGGCCTCTGACTGCTCGCGGTGAAGGCCGCTCGGTCCTTGACCACGGCGAGGAGGACGTGGTGTCAGGTTGCCCCTTTGTAGCGCAGTGCTGTGTCCGCCCCGCCCGCTAGAGTTACCCCGCCCCGCCCCGCCCCGCCCCGGGCTGCTCTCCCGCCGGCGGCGCGCCCCGTATCCCTAGCGTCTTGCAAACATCAATCAAATATTTCGATGAGGCAAATTGAGCCATGGGAGCGCAAACACTGTGCCCCTCCCCCTACTCCACCTCGCGCTCTCCTCATCGCGAACCGCTCCGCCCCCCCTTCCCCCCTAGCCCACGTTCGCACAAAAACAACAACAACCTCCTCCAAGAAAAGAGAAAATTAAGATCTTGGCAAGTGTGTTATAAAATTGAATGATTATTAATATAATAAAGTAGAGGGAAAATGGAAGTTTCCGCGCATCTGTTGCTTGTCCCCGGAGGCACTCTCGCCGAAGATGCTGCCGCTATGCCTTCGAAATAACGAGAAAACAAGGAGAAATACTAATAAGCCTCGGAGAAATATAGAAGCAGCGGGGGAAAAAAAGATATAACAGGGCCTTCTTGGACGCGTCCCCAAACACTCTTTATGCAATCGAGTTGCCCGAGGGAAACTTGTTGTCCTGCTCGGGGTTCTTCCTGCACCTGCGACACGCCGAGCCCGCCCCGCCCCGCCCCGGCCCGACCAGGGCAGCAGCGCCGGGCCCCTTCCCTAGCTGGGGGGAATTGTATCACTGACCTTGTTCCCACGCCCCGCCCCGCCCCGCCACGCCCTACCCCACCGCGCCCCACGCGGTATGGTGCTCCCCTGACCCCGGCTCCAACAGCCCGTTGTGCTGGCGCCGCCCCAGGCGTGGCGTGGCGTGGCGGGCCTTGTGTAAATAGATGGACAAGTTGTGCTCTAGGATCGAGACCCATAATAGTGCAGTACCGTCCGAGGTGGGGTTCCAAACTGTTTTTGCCGCGGGATGGGACGGGACGGGACGGGACGTGGAGCGAAGGTAAACACGCTGAGAACTGGCGGTGCGCGCAATTTATATCATTGTTTCAATACCATTTATTCCGTTTTCCAGTGAAAATCAATTGTGTTTGTTCCCAAGAGTCGAGTATACTGGGGATGGCGAAGTAAATATGCGCGTTGGTCGGTGATGCTTGAGCCGTCCTTTACTCACACTTAATTTAATGATTCGTTCCGTAGTTTCATTTGGTTTGAATAAGAAAAGGTCCACTCAAAATCGTGCAGAAAGTCTGCTTCGTCTGAGCCGAATATAATTGCGATAGGGGCTGCCGGGGAGGAGGGGGCTACACTGTTAGGCTGCCGGCCTGCCGGCTGGAAGTTTCTGCAAATCTTCTTTTGTATTTGTTGTTGGCTGGGGGAGGGTGAGAGGTTGCGACAGACCGAGAGAGACGGAAGGAGGGAGGATGAGAGAAAGCACAAAAGGTTCGAATCTTAGGGACAACCATACTACACAAAGTTGAAGGACGCTAAACTTTTCCCCCGAGGCGTCGGCGGTGGCGCTGGCCTGCTCACTTCATTCACGTGGGATACTCTCTCAGTGACCTGTTTTTTTTTCTCCCTCCCGTTATTTTTGACGAGCTGGAACTTGGCTGCTGCCACCGCAGAAATGATCTTGCCGAGCAGTCGACAGGCGACGGCGACACGAAAGGTCTTCCTATTCGGGAGAGGGAATGAAACGAGTAGCCTTTCCTGATGTAAACTCTGCTTATAAAATGAAAAGGGAAAACTTAGGCAGATTGCAAGAGCTTATTCGAGAGATGCTTTGCCACGATTTTCACCCCGTCGGTCCTGACTGACGCCGCGCCACCGGACCGCGGTAGTAAAGTGGCGCTGCCCCCCCACCCCTCCGGCCACAGCACACTCAAGAAAATGAAACTCGCCCCACCCCCCCTTCCCTGCACCAACAACTGTCTGTTGCCTGATTAATTAAATAATTCACAAACGCTTGGCCGGCCGGCAGGGCCGGGCGGACACGGTGAGGGACCAACAGGACAGGCACGCCGAAGTTCGCCCTTGCGTGTCGCGCGCGCGGTGTGGCGTGGCGTGAACCTGGTCACCAAATCACCCCCCTGCCGCCCCGCCACGCCCGCGGCCAAAGCTTGCGCATTCATGAATGTTTGAGCGCGCGCCGTGCAGGCAGGGCCTAACTGCCCCGTCCGGCCCGGCTGGCTCCGGCCGTGTCGCCAAACCCGCATGTTTGCAGCTATTTGCAGACGCAGCCGCGATAATAACGCCGTTATTGGCAGAAGAATGATAAATGAGCACTGCCGTCCCGTCGCCAGGTTGCGCTGCTCCCCC
This sequence comes from Frankliniella intonsa, assembly GCA_033675135.1. Classification (NCBI taxonomy): domain Eukaryota; kingdom Metazoa; phylum Arthropoda; class Insecta; order Thysanoptera; family Thripidae; genus Frankliniella; species Frankliniella intonsa. Next base: position 7,473,833 of record CM066249.1, on the reverse strand, counting down.
TGCCCCTCCCGAGCGGGGCGGGGCGGGGCGGGGGACGCGCCGCCCCGAGTCGGTCACGGCACGGCGGCTAAACATTTTACCGCGCGCTGTTTTTTGCTTTTTTTGTGTGTTACTTATTCGCCCTGGTTGGCGGCGCTCCGCGCTGCTGCTGCCGCTGCCCCGGTCGTTTGGGAGATGGCTAAGTGGCGATTACAGTGTGTGTTATGCCGACCTCACTTACGTACCCACCCCCCTACGTACCCAGTAACCGTGCCGAGCCGAGCAGAGCAGGTGGCCAAGCTGGTGCTCGTGTGAGTGTGGAGGCGCCCGCCGCACCTGCACTGTCGTACTGAGAAAGGTCCCGCTCCCCGCCCCGCCCCGCCCCGCGCACACGGCGATATTGCTCGCGCCATCTCGCTCTCTCTCCCTTTTTTGCTCGTGCCGTCTCGCTCTGTCCCGTTTTTGCTCTCTCTCCCTCTATCTCTCTCTCCCTCACGCTCCTTTTACGTGCATCCCCGTGTATTTCGCCGCGTCTCTCTATAGAGCTGCCCACGGCGCGCCGGGGCCCAGCATTCCCCGTCCCGCCCCCCCCCCCCCTGCCAACACGTCCTCAGAGGGGTGTCTGGATATTGAGCGCTCTTCTGACAAGTCTTAAAAATTATATACATGTATCTAACACCTAACCGTTTGTGAAAATGTTCCCCACTAATAGGAGTTACGGCAAGTGCATTGAAAGAAACAACTCGTTTGTTTTAAAAGAAAACTGCAACTTTGGCATCGACTGCGTGTCGCAATTACTCCAGTTGTATCGCTGTCGCCGGCCGCGGCCGGGCCTCATGGCGCCGCTGACCTCCATCCTGTCGTCCAGCGACGCTGCACCAATGCCCTGCGGGCGGGGCGGGGCGGGGCCAGCGCGGCGAGATCAAAAGCGAACGGCCGATAAACTATCTCGAACGACACCAGCTTCCTGTGTGGGCGGAGGGTTGCACCCGTCCGTCCGTCCTGTCCTGGCCGTCCGTCCGTCCGTCCGCCTGCCCGTCCGTCCTCGACGGGCTGGGCCACACCCGCATGGACCTCGCTGGCCACGCCGCCGGACTCGACCAGCATCGCAGATTCCGGCCGCTCTCGACCGCCCCCGCCCGCCGCCCCTGTCCTCCACCCCCGTCCTCCACTCCTCCCTGCCAACACACCCGCCTCCTTCCGCCGCGCCTTTCCGTTCACCCCGACCCCTCATTTCTCTATCTCTGTATCCTTGTCTCTCTACTGCGCCTCTCTTTCTCTCTATCACTGTGTCTCTCGCTCCCTATTGCTTTCTCTCTCTTTCTCTCTCGCGCTCTGTTTACCATTCTTATCATTTTTGGCAAGTGCGTTCGTCCAACCGGGAGGGCGATGGCGCGGCGTAGCGCTGTCACACCCGTTGTTGTAGGACAGAGGGAGGGAAATGGAGAGAGAGAGAGAGAGAGAGAGAGAGAGAGAGAGAGAGAGAGAGAGAGAGAGAGAGGGAGAGAGAGAGAGAGAGAGAGAGAGAGAGAGCAGTGAGTACGAGGATGGGGGAGGAGGAGGAGCGGGCACTCAAACATGCGAGTGCATGAGTATGCCAAGTCGTTAAAGTGACCGAGCACGCGGGGCGCCGAGTTGTTTGTCGGGCCAAGGGAGCTGTGCGGTGGGGCGGGGTGGGGTGGGGTGGGGCGGGGCGGGGCGGGGCGGGAGCCTCACCGGACGCATTACCAACTCCGGGCGCCGCCTTGCCGTGGCGCGTCCTGTTCGTTTTTGCCGCCGCTGCCGCCGGCCCTGCAGGCCCAGGCCCTGCCGCAGAGCCCCAGCAGCCCCCCCCAGAGGCCCCGCGGTGGCGGTCCTGGTCCTGCGCTGCGCTGGCGTCTGGCGCCCTGCTGCTCCCTTCCGTGGCTCCGGAGCGAGGGCCCGGGCCCGCCCGCCGCGCGGGCTGGTAGTACAACCTTCCCGGAAGGCGAATGGAGGAAAAATCCTGTAGGACCGATCTTCCTGTTGCCTCCCTTGCTGTGTGCCGCTGCTGCTGCAGCTCTGGAATTTTAGTTGTGATACAAGTGCCGCGCCGGGCGTGGCGTCAGAGACGCGTGGCCCTGACGCCCCGCCTTTCTCTTTTATCCCTCTCTCTCTCTCTCCCTCGCTGTCCTTCTTTCTCTTTCTCTCCTGCTCGCCTTTTGGCTCGCCGTCTCTCGCTCTCTTCCTCGCGTGCGTGCGTGCGTGCTCTCACGCAACCGGGCAGCAGGGGTCGTGCAAGGCCGCTGCCGCCCCGCCCCGCCCATCCCCGGCCTCTGCCCTGCTCCCTTTTCTTTCACCCTTTCGCGCCGCGGCCCGCCTGCCGAGTCTGCTGACGAGCGCCGCGCCCCGCCCCGCCCCGCCCCACCTCGTCCAACACATGAGCAGCCCCTGCCCCTCCTCCTCTGGCCGGGAGGCGGGGGTGCAGAGGGCGCCTCGCCGCCGTCGGCCCGGAAGGAGGGAGGAAAAAAATGAAAAACAAAAGGGGCGGTGATAAAGCCATTGTATCATGTGTGAGATGTCATCGCCTTCCGGAATGCCGCGACTAGACTCGTCAGCGCGGCGCACCGGGACCGGGGGTATCGCAGCCCGGGAACTAGACTAGTTTGTTTCTATTACTCACCTTCCTCCCCCCTCCCCCACTCCCCTGCCGCTCTCTCCGCCCCTCCAACGCCCGCCTCATCCTATAGTCGCATTTAATTGGCAAAAGTTCTAAAAGGAGGAAAATACTGGAGGGAGGGAGACACAGAGAGAGATAGGAGAGGGGGGGGGGGGGGCTGGGTTGTGGCGTTAGCGAAAAATGGTAAATAAAATGAGAGAAACAATAAGAGAGCGAAGTAAAATAATGTTATGAGGGGGACCGGTCGCGCCTGGCGCTGCCCGTCATTGAAAACAGAGCCGCGCGAAGGAAGAAGCGCTGCGCGTGGAGCGAAAGGAGCGGAGAAAAGAGTAATTTATTTTATTTTTGGTCGGAGCCCGGGCGAGCGGCGGGGCGGGGCGGGGCGTCAGATGCGCGGGGCGCGGGGGACGCACTGCAGAGGAGGCCGTGTCTGAAAATGACAGTCCACTCACTCAGATATGCAGCGGAAGCAGACGGACTGCGCTATAAAAATGTTACGATCTTCAAACAGTTCCGCAGCCCGAGGCGAGGCGCCCGCTCTGCGCGCGCGCGCACTGCTCGGGGATCGGCACGACGCCGGCACGGACGGCACAGTGTAACTAGAGAGACTGTCTCTCTAAGTGTAACCTGTGCTCGCTCCGTAAGCGATCAAACGCTAAAAAAAAAACGTACACATGATTGAGGTTATGGGCCATTATACTCCGCGAAAATGTAGTGGCGTCGTTCGCGTGCCATGTCACCCTGCCGTCCCGTCCCGCTCCGGCCAGAGTTGTTGCCCCTGCAGCTCGGCTCCCCAGTGTTTTGTGGGGGGGACGGTCGCTCTCCTGCTCCGACCTACCCCTACACGTCCCGTGCGGCCCTCCCCCGCGCCCCCGCGCTCCCGGCCCGGCCCGTGCGTGTCCGGGGCTGGCCTGCCCGGCCTGCGCCTATGGGTAATTGATTAAGAGGCTTTGACGGGGGTTGCGTGTCTCGCTGCCGCTCGCTACGCCCCGCCCCGCCCCGCCCCGCCCCGCCCCGCACCTCTCCCTCCTCACTGCTCTCTTTGCTGTTGCGCCGCCGAGGCTGCGCGCTGTGCCGCTGCGCAGCGCCGCGGCTCCCTTGCTGTTTGAACAGCCGACTTGCGCGGCACTATTTGGCATGGGGTGTATTTTGTTATCCCCTCCCCCTCCCCTGGTTGTCCTTGGCCCCGACAGCGCGCCTACGACACTACCCTGCTGCTCGCGCCAGCGTGGCCGGGCGGGGCGGGGCGGGCCACTTGCTTTCACACTCCGCAGTCGATTAGGAGCAAATCCCCCTGTGAGCCGGGCACGGGCACGGGGGCGAGTGTGACGTGCAGGCCAAGCAAGGCCAGCCCCGCCCCGCCCCGCCCCGCCTAATCTGCCTGCTCTAGAGAGAGTCGCGGAGCAGGGGCGTGGCGGGGCGTGGCGGGCAGCGCGGCCAACTTTTCCCTGTCTCTAAGCCCGCGTCTGGCGCCGTGCTGTAGCTGTGTAATCCCGGCTGGATGCACTGCACTTCGCTTGCCGTTCTCTCCCCCCTCCTCCCCGGCCCTAGGGCGGGGCGGCGCGGGGCAGGCAGCTCCTTCATTGTTTAAGTTGTGTAGCTCCAGCAGCTCCCCTCCATCCCCGCCTCGCCTGCCCTTCTCCTGGCTGCTCCTGGCTGCTCCTCATCCGGACTGCCCCGCGGCGGGCGGGCGGGCGGGGCGGTTGAGAGGCGGGCGGGGCGTGGCGGGGCGGGCGGGCCCTCTGCCGCACGGACGCAGTAATTGCGACCAAGGTTCGCGTTGAGCACGAGATGCGGGTGGATCCCCGGGCGGGCCGGGCTGGTCCGGGCTGTGCGGTCTGTAAGAAGGGTCGGGTCACCCACCGCTGCTCTGCCGGGCTTTGCGGTGCTGTCGGGTCGGGGGAGGAGCGGGCGCGCCGGGCCCGGCGCTGCGCAGGCCAGGCGGTGTGCGGCCCCGTGGGCCTAAGGGTCTGCCCTAGGGCTCCTCAAAGGGCGCCCACTCTCTGAGCACACACACACGCACGCGCGCGCTCGGGGAGCGAGTAGATATGGTATGGGATTTAGAATAATTTTTTTTTTTTAAGGGACGCGAATCTCTTTCCTCTCTTACCCTGTTTCCTCTGTGGTGTGCTGCAATTAGCCGTGCTCGGCCATCGGTCCGATTGAATTAAAGCCGACTTGGAGCGAGCGGAGCCCCGAGGAGGGGGTGGGAGGGGGAGGGGGAGGATGAGCCGGTCACGCGTGCAGAACTAGGCGCCGGGGCCCGCCGCGCTGGCCGGGGGCGCGAGCACGCGCATAGGCAGGCTCACCGGCCGACCCTCCCTTCATACCCCTCCCCTCCCCTCACCTACCCCTTACCCCCACCTTCCCCTACGTGCCCCCTTACCCCCTCCCTGCCACACGCAGCCCACGCCCCTGCCTCGGCCGACTTATTCCTGAAACGAAATGTCGGCAAATAAGAAGACGTTGATTGAGGGCTGTGGACTGCTTTAGCTCTCCTTTTCTGCCAAGTGGTTTTCTTTTCTCTCTGTCTCTCTCTCTCCCTCTCTCCCTTTACTTCTCGCTCAATTCCTTCTCCCCCTTTCTCCGCTTTCGTACTGTACACCGTTACTCGGCGGGATTTCTCTCTCGTCTTCTCTTCTCGCATTTTGCGATCTTTCAGCCACACTTGTACCAGGGCAGTGCCCTCTTCCCCGCCCTAGTAAACTTCCACTTTTTTATTCAATGCAAAACGAAACCAAAAAGAAGAATACCCCGCAACAAGGTCGCTATTTTTTTTCACTCCTTTTAACAATATATCGCCTCCGGATGCAGTTCATGACGCATAAACAAAGCAAAACAATCCTGCTATATCGCGAGTCGATTTTCGTTTTGTTTCCGGCTCCCGTCCGGCTCCGCTCCGGCCCCACCCTCCGCGTCCCCTGCTGGCCCGAGCGACCAGGGCTGCTGGTCTTGACCTCAGGTCCGGGGGAGGGCCGCGCCGGCCGGGTCAATGTGTCTGCAGTGCCCTGCTCGGCGGCGCCTGCTCGCGGGGCGGGGTGGGGCGGGGCGGGGCGGGTCGGGGCGCGGTGGGGATGTGGTGGTACTCGTTCTCGGGCCGTACGTGATGAGACTCGGCATCCGGCGCTCTCGTTCAGATAGCGCGTCGCGTTGTCTTGCGGACCCGAGTCATTCGTGTCTTTTATTTTTATCCGGCACAGCCAATGCCCTGTTGATAAAATGGCTCTGTAATAGTTTTTTTTTCTTCGGCGTCTTACTAAAGTGAGCAGAAATTGTTGTCAGTTACAGAGAGAAAGGAACCTTTTACACAGTGAGAGACGGTGGAAGGTTGCGGCCGCCGGGGCTGGAGAAATGGGTAGTATTTCTCAGGGAAACGCATTCGCCACGGCCGGAGTAACAGAGCGTCACTCCTGTTTTAACGACTTTCCTTGGCCTCCAGGGAGAAAGTGGCAACAGGGAAACAACACAAGCGGGGAGGGGCGGGAGGTTTTTGCAGGAAAACAGGATTCTTTCCCTCGGTTTCCCCGCCATCTCGGTGCGCCGGCCTCGACAGCCTCGCCCCGCCCCGCCACACCGCCTACCACCGCCTACTTAAAATGACGGCATTATTGCTCGAGAGGGATGGCGGCGGCGCCTGCTGGGAAGGGAGAGAGAGAGGGAGAGGGGGAGAGGGAGAGGGAGAGACGGGGAGAGGCGCCCCCGCCGTGGGGGGTTGAGCGAATGAGAAGATGGTGCCCCCTGGTGACGGATAGAGACAAAGCGATATGCGTGCGCGGCGGCACTGCGGCCCGCTCACGTGAAATTCAATCTTGGAATGGATGGAGGAGTAGAACGGATAGGGAGAGGGAGAGGGAGAGAGGGAGAGGGGGACGGGAGAGAAAGAAGGGCCGAAGGTGGCGATAGCATAGGCGAGAGCGGGGAGAGTTATGGAGAGAGGGAAGGAGGGAGTGGCGTCGTCATGGGGCGTCTTGCAGGCGTACAAAAGAAGGCGTCTGCCTTACCATTGCCAAAGTGTGTGGCGGCGCTCCATCCCTCACGCAGGGACGGCGCGGCGCGGCGCGGCGGGGGGCGTCTAGCGAGACGCCTGATAAGAGGTCAGGGCGTGCGTCCCGCGATAAGTTAAGGAGGGGGAGGGGAGGGGCCGACGGGAGAGGAAAGGGCGGCGAGGAGAGGAGAGGAAGGCGAGAAAGAGAAAGAAGCGCCACATCGTCAATTTCCTCCGTGTTTTGTTTTCGAATAAATGTGCTCTGTTGGCGGGACTGCGAGCTGAGTCAGCTCTCCCGGGCGCGGCGGGGTGGGGCGGGGTGGGGCGGGGCGGCAGGAGCCGCGCCGGCCCCCATGCGCTAAGTAGTGCGCCACAGTGGGGCCGGGCCGGCGCCTTCGTAGGAACTTTTGTCCAAATCGAGTTGTGCTTCGCTGGCAATCGATTCTAATGGACCGCCGGAGGGAGGGCGTGGCGCGGCGTGGCGGGGTGGGGCGGGGCGGGGCAGCGCTTGGCCCGCGAGGACAAGGATTGATGCTGTCGGGGCGGGGCGGGGTGCGGCGGGGCGCCTAGAACGGGCGCGGACTACCAAAACAGGCCGCCGCGGAGGAGATGGCGTGGAGGCCAGGCACCTTTAAACGTGTACCAGCACGGAGTGTGAGCACTACGCTGGTTATTTTACCCCCCCCCCCTTACCCCGGTACAGGATGGGGGAAAGGGGGGGGGGGTACAAAATCGACTAAGGTATTTTTACCCCCCCCCCTTCCCCGCACGGTGCAGGATAGGGGGTACAAAATCGACTCAGCTATTTTTACTCCCCCTTATTTCCCCGCACGGTGCAGGATAGGGGGTACAAAATCATCTCAGCTATTTTTACCCCGCCCCCCCTTTCCCCGCACGGAGCAGGATAGGGTACAAGATCGACCGGAGTATTTGTACCGCTCTGTACAGGATATGGGCTGGGCCAGGCCACCCTGCCGATGCCCCCCTGCCTGCCGCTGCCTGAACCTGGTCAGCCTAGTCCCTGTGCCTTTGTGTCGCTCTGGTTGCTCAGCTCACCCCGTGTTTCTGTTTGCAGGTGAGAGGAGAGGACCAGCCCCACTGGCAGTTCCGCGGCCGCTCTCCCCAGCGAGTGAGTAACTTAAACACAGGTTGACAGCGTCGGTACGCCCCTGCCTGCACTGCGAGAGGAAGTCTCGTTGGCGCGGCGCCGCCAACTACTCATTCGCACGCACATGTGTGTGTGTGTGTCGTCCGTGTGCGACCCTAAACTTCGCGTCCCTTTGGCTTTGAAATGTACCGAAAGCTGTTGATGCGATCCGCCTGGATGCTTCCGGGAGCGTGTGTGGCTGTAGGATACCCGCTTACGTCCCCCGTCTCTCTCTCTCTCTCTCTCTCTCTCTCTCTCTCTCTCTCTCTCTCCCTCTCTCTCTCTCTCTCTCTCTCTCTCTCTCTCTCTCTCTCGCCCCCTCTTCCACCCTCTGTCCTGCATCCCTCAGTGCGGCCTTGCGCTCAGAGTGCTAAGCCCTCTGTCCCCCTCCCCTCCCCTCCCTCAATCCCCATGCCGTTGTTGGCAACTCCCTTCCTCTCTCCTCTCCTCCCCTCCCCTCCCGGTTTATCGGTTTGTCCCCTTTTCTGAATGGAAGGGCGTCCGGTTCACAGTCGCGCACCGAATTACCTTTCGTCTTCTTTTTTTATGCCGTTCGTTTGGCATGCATGGCGCTGCGCTGGGGTGCGCGGCGGCACCGCTAGAGCCGCACATTCGCACGGGATGGGCGCGCGGGGCGGGGCTTTTCGGAGGTTCTGGATTATTGGAAATGGTCCGTGATAAGTGAATTTGAACTAATCTCTGTTTGTGTTGGTACCGCCCTGCCGTGCGCCGCTTCCCGCCGCACCGCGCGTCCTGCTTCTTTGATCCGGATAGCGCATTTCGAGAAGTAACGGCTGCCCTTTGTGCGGTGAACGAACGGCAAGGCTCCTGGCAGCTAGCAGCGGGCTAAGGGCCCGCCCCGCGCCCTAGCACGAATGCTTGAGTTCAGCTTGCTGAGGGCGAAGTGTTTCGAGGAAGACCGGTTATCTTGCAGCGTGCTGGTCTTGTTCTCTGCTCACGCGGGATTGCTGGAGCTGGAGGTCGTGCACCGCAGCACAGCCCACGCGAGCGGGGAGCGCCTGCGAGGTAGGCAGGCCCGGCGCGCAGCGCTGCTGGGCGGGACGGCCCGCCTCCCGGGCGCTCCCGCGCTCGCTGGGCCAGGCAGCGCGCGCCGCGCGCGTCATCTGAAGGGGGAGTAATAAATAAGTTTGGCCGGCGTTTTGTCTTCTAATGGCTCAACTTTTTGCTCAAGTGGACCTGCTGCGGCTTTTCTTGGGCAGCGGAAGGCGGGGTCCGGGGAGGGGGTAAGGGGGTTAGGCCGCGCACGCGCGCGCTTTTACCCCCGCGCGACCCCCCGGCCGCCGCAGTAAAAAAATGTGTCGTCATATGTTGTTGAGCTGAGCTGATCGTTATAGCTGGTCATTACTCCAGAGACATGTTGCTGCCAATCTCATGAGAACCGCGGCTGCACCACTTTTCTCCCTGAAACTAATACAAGAACGAAATGTTATTTTATATAAAACATGCACGTAGAATGCGTATCACCTGCTTTTACATTGCGGATGCGTTTATTTTTTCATTCTGGCGTCGCGCTTTTTTATTTATCGTTGTATCAGGGTCATCCAACTTTAAAGCGGGTTACTTTTGGGCGTGATTTGATGGCATTGTGGGCCGAGCCGAGCGGACGCTTATTTTTTGGCTGACACTGAGAATTTGATTGGAAAGGACGACCGTTCCGGGTCGGGTCGGGGGTTTAGGGGGCGGGGCGGGGCGGGGTTGGGCGGGGGTTTAGGGGGCGGGGCGGGGCGGGGGCTCGCGAGGCTTGTATTACTGCGGAGCGGTGCGCGTGTGCCGCGATGAATTATCAGAGCAAACTGGCTGCTCATTCGACCTATTGGGATTGCGGCGCGGCCCCACCGGCCCTGCCCCGCCCCGCCCTGCCCCGCCCTGCCCCGCCCCGCCCCGCCCCGCCCCGCCCCGCCCCGCCGCGCTCTGCTCTGCCCGCTGCGGCGAGGCCCGGCCGGGCTCTTCCTAATCCGCGAAACCAGCACCGCTCTCCCTCCACCCGCCCGACACCCCTCCCTCTTACCCCCGCGCTGACCGGGGCGGGCTTTGCCGCTGGGGCCCCAGCCGCGAGCAGCAGGCCGCTGGGCTGGCGGGGGTGGTCCCTAAAGGATTCCTCGGAACCAGACAGGCAGTTGGAAGTTGTCAAAAAGTAAGGGAAAACCCGTTGAGAGGGGAAGGAGGCCAGTGCGAGCGCTTCCCCCACTCCCCCGCCCCCTCCTCCGCCCCCCTCTCCCCCCGAGCCTCACCGCACGGGGGCTGGGCGGCCTTGCTGCGCCAAGGGAGGAAAAGGATAACATTTTTTTCCCGAAAAATATATTTACTGATAAAGCGACGTGGCCGCGATCAAAGGATGTAGGGCCGGCCTCCAATGATGAGCAAACTTTTCCCCGGCGCAATAGCTCGACTCTGCTCGTCATTTAGGCGCCTCCCCGTCAGTAAGCCTAGAATCACCCCCAAAGCAGTCTGGCATGGGGGCGGGGCGGGGCGTGGAGCGGCGGGGCGCGGCGGGAGAGAGGCCTGGTGGTGACACTTCATTTTATGCTTGCTAGTCCGCGCCGAGGAGTGCCTCCCCCTGGCCCACTCTCTCTCTCTCTCTCTCTCTCTCTCTCTAGCTCTCTCCCTCTCCCGCTCCCGCCGAGCCGCCATGCTATCGCGGCCGCACCTGTCTCATGGCGTCGTGCTCCGGCGGGATCAAAGAAACGTCTGCTGTCACGCGCGGACTACATGACACCTCATGGCCGCTTCCCCCCTCCCCTGTCCTCATCTGCTGTCGTTCTTATCCGCTTTCAACAGGATATGAGCTAATGACTTTGTATCGTGTTCTATGACCATAAACAATAACCGGAATCGCAAAATTCGTTGAAAGAAGCGGGACGCTTCGTATGCGCGACTTAACTGTGCGGGGACGTGTGTGACCGATATGGCAGAGTATCTGTGTGCCAGTCCCGGCTCTGCTCGGCGTTATATCCCGCGTGTGAGGGCGGGGACGGCGCGCTGACGCGCGACGCGACGCTGCGGCCCTCCTCTCCTCTCCTCGCGGAATCTCGTCCGACATGCCGCGGCCCACGCGGCACGGCTCGCGTTCTCCCCGGCAGGGAGGGAATGCGTCGGATTTATTCGCTTATACCATGCACGCTGGAGGAGGCCACGGACAGACGCGACGGGCGCTCACGGCCAATGTAAGAATATTCCAATGTGCGGACTTTTCATCCCGTTTCACTGTACCGTCAAACGCAATCGCGCTACGCCGCTACCTGAGGCCAGGACCACGCGCAAACGAATGGCCATTTCACAATAATACACCTCGGAATGGGTTTTACGATTTACGCGGCACAAATCAAAATTCCACGAAGTAAATGTGGGGTCGTATAAAAAATGTGGAAATTTTAGTATAGGAAGAAAAGGCTGACACAAAAGATTTTTTTTGTTATTATTTGAGCCCCCAGGAAGGCGTTCCGTTCTCTCTCCGTCTGTCTGTGACAATCAGGTGGTACGGAACAATCGTAATGCCATCAGGCATGATCCAAAGGGCCTGGCGCAGCCCGGCCCGGCCCCGGGGTGCACGTCTTATAACGAGATCACTCCCGGGGCGGGGCTGTGGCGTGGCGCGGCGTGGCCGGACAAGCTTTTCGGAATTTTTCGTCTCATCCACCTCTCCTCCCCCGCCTCCCCCTCCCCTGTTCTCGCGCGCTTGCACTGGGGCGGATAAAGGCTCAAACCCCCGCAAAGTCTTGAGGCTGGTGTATAGCAACACAAGTTGTACATTTTGGCGACAGTGGCGCGCTCCGTTGGGCACGAGGCGGACCCCGCCAAGTCCGCCCCGACCACCACCTCCGCCCCCTCCTCCCCTCCTCTCCCTTTCCCACCCTGTCTTACCCACAGCAGCCCAGCCGCCGGGGCGCACGGCTTATCTAGATTCAGCATCGGCAAGCAACATCTCTGACCTCCCCCCACCCCCACCCCCGCCCACGCCCCCCGTTCCAGGCGGACGTGCAGAGTGCCTGCCACATGAGGAAGGAGGCGGCGCACGGCAAGTCACGCCAGCCTGCAAGTGCGGCGACAGTGTACTTGTACTTACCGTTAGCAGCGCTCTAGGAATCAGAATCACAATCTAGACTTTTACGGACTGACCGCGCAGGTACCGCTTGGAACAGAAATGTACGTTGCGGGTCTGCCTATACCTTGCGGGCCACGGCGCCGTTAGGGCTGCGAGTGATAGGGCAAAGCTCTGTTCTGAGTGTTCTGGTCGAGTACGTGGGACACCGCCCCTCCAACAAGTTTCGCGCAGCGCTGACGGCGGGGGATTTTCGATCCCCCGAATCGTTGCGTTATGACATGCCGCCCGCGGGGCTCGGGCGGGCCGTAGCCGGGCCGGGCCAGGCGTCACTGACCGGGCAATGGTTTGGCCGTTAGCGTCTCGGGGCGGGGCGGGGCGGGGTGGGGCGGGGCGGGGCGTGTTGCCGCAAAGTGCCAGAAGCACTCGGGGAGCCCTGCGCCCCTGCTGCTGCTAGCGGGCCGCCGCTACGGCTCCGGTGAACAAGACAGCCGGTGGCAGGCGAGGCGCCGCCCCGCCGCCATGAACCGCCCTGTAATGAGTGGTCAACCCGCGCACTCGACGCCGCGCCTCCCCTCCGCCCCCCCCCTCTCTCTCTCTCTCTCTCTCTCTCTCTCTCTCTCTCTCTCTCTCTCTCTCTCTCTCCCTCTCTCTCCCTGTCTCTCCCGGTCTCTCCCTCCCTCTCTCTAGCTCGCTGTGAAGAGCGGGTAGGGGGTGATTTCACTCACGTGTGTAAAAAGGACGGTGACAGAGGGGGTTGAACAAGTAAGGGCTAACAAGGCACTGTGTGTGTGTGTGTGCAGCAAAGCCGAGCGGCGGGGCTGGGGCAGGGACTGCTACTACTGCTTGTTCTGTTCCTCTGTTGCGATCTCCTGTGTCATTTCTTTCACATCCTCTGTTATCGGCCAGAGAGAGAGAGAGAGAGGGGGGGGGGGAGAGAAACGACGACGAGAACAACGACGTAGAAAATACGAAAGTCAAAACAATCGCCAAGCCACTGGCTGCCTCTGCCGCCGGCCCCGGCCCCGCCCGCCTGGCCGCGCCCACTGGCTTGCAGTGTGTTTTGGAAGGTCGCCAACAAAGCCTCGTCCATTGTTATGAGGACGGAAATCCATCTTGGCGTTCGATCCGGCTGGACTGGGCTGCTGTGAGGAGCAGTGACACACAAACACACACACAGCCCGAGGCGGACTGTCTCTGTTCATTTGGACGTCGCGTCTCCTTGCAGTCGCCCCGGGCACAGCTCGCCTTGCAGACCGGTGCAGCCTCGTACCAGCGCAAGTACACAGGTACAGCGTGAGGACATGCGAATATAATTGCGTGTCTAAAGAATTGATGCGCAACAGTCTTCCAGCAGATAGGGACAGTTTGGAGCTATGATATCAGTATACTTTTATACTTTCTTTTCCAATGTAGGCCGCTGTCAATTTCAAAATGCCCCACCCTCCTCCAACTTCTGCGTCAGATGGCAGAAATGGTAATTTGGGTAAAAAGTTAAGGTCAAGGTCGCTGGCGGGTCGAGTCGTGGAGGGCACGCCTGAAAGGACTTACGTAGGCCGTTCTGTATGCGAGTCTTTTCGCTCCTGACTCCCCTTGGCCCCCTCCTCCCCTCCTTCCCGCCTCGCAGCTGTCGAGAACAACGCTAATCTCGAACTGCGCTACTAACAACTGTCGTTACTACTGGTCCAGCTACCCGCTGCGCGGCGCGCTGCAAAGGGAAGGGGTGGGCGGCTGTCTCCCAAGGAGGCGAACAAGTGCCCTCGGCCGGCCGCCCCTCAGCGGGGCGGGGCGGGGCGGGGCGGGGCGGGGCGGGGCCCCTCGGGTCACTGTGAGTGCGTGCAGGAGGGCCCTCGTGCTGATGGAAGATGCGGCGCAGGCGGGGCGGGCCGTGCTCTCCGGACCTGCTCAAGGGGAAGGGAGAGCATGGAGAGAGAGAGAGAGAGAGAGGGAGGGAGGGAGGGAGGGAGGGAGGGAGGGAGGGAGGAGGGGGGGCGTCCTCGAATATGTAGCACTTCTTTTCGCTTTCTGCTTACGCGGGCGCGCCCGCCAAGGTCGAAGCGTATACTACGTGTGTGTGTAGTGGGCATTCACCTCGCACTCATCGCTGTGCAAAAGACACTACAACGGGCAGTCATTTACCTTTGATCCTCCGCCGTTTTTAAATAACGAAAAAGGAAAGCAAATGGTAAAAGAGGGGGAAAATAAAAAATCCCCCGTCCGCAGTGGCGCCTGGCTAACCCTTCTCTTTCCCATCCAACTCCCTCCAGAGGGTCTCTAAGGGCGCCGCTGGTGCGGGGCGGCGGGGCGCGGCGGTGGCGCGGTGGCGGCGCGGCGTCCCCTGCTCGGCCAGCTCCTCCCCCTCCGCGCCACGACGCCCTCGAGAGCCAGGCGCAGTTAATTGAAGAGCGGCCCCAGTCCAGTTTTAGGCCGCAGTGGCCGACCCTCTCTCCTCCCCGCCCCGCCCCGCCCCGCCCCGCCCCGCCCCGCCCCGCTCCGCCCCGCCGGCCTCTTCAGCCCTGCTTTGCCCTGCCCTGCCGCCCCGAGGGCCGCATGCTGAGGACGGCCGGTTGGAGATACACACACACACACACACACTCGGGGTGTGATTTCAGTTAGAGACACAATGCGGCGCTCTGCTCGGACGGCACCTGCGGGAGGTGCAGAACAAGCCATTCACAGAGGCAGCGCGCCGGTGAGGGAGAGTAATCTAAAAGATTTGTATGGTGTAGAAAAAAAAATCATCTCTCGGAAAATATTTGCACGTCTGATATGCGGAGTGGAGCAGAGCACCATCATGAGTACCTTAATCATTGAATAAAATAAATACGGGTCTGTTGAAAGTGAGCCAAGATGGAGTGAGGGTTTTGGACGGGAGAAAAACGTGAGGTACGTGCCGTTTAAAAATTATACTGCAATGTGTCACACCGATATAAAGCTGTTGTTTTGTTGCATCTTTTTTAAATGGAATGTTCTCCATATTTTGATATAGTTTTACTCAGTCTCTGACCCCACAGTTTTTGAACTAATAATGTTAATGTTACGTAAGAAGCTAGAATAGGCGGATAGCAGAATGCCTTGGTGACAATCTTCATTTACCCCAAAGTACCGTACTTTTCTTTTGTTCGGAAGCCGTGGCAAAGGGAGGCGGCAGAATTCCCACAGCCGTCACGTAGCGTTGCTGTGAAAAGACACCAGAAATGCCGCACCGCAGAAGTAACAACAGACAGCGCCCCGCCCGCCCGCCTGGACTCGAGTAGTATTCGAGCTTCTCTGTCTGTCTCTGTCGGGCTAATTACGCGAAATGCGACCTCCTCCTCTTCCGTTTCTGTAAATACAACCCGTGACAAAGACGGAAGCGCGGGGTGGGGCGGGGTAGGGCGCGACCGCGGCTCTGACGCTATCCGTTGGCGGGTTAAAAAAAATAGGAGACGCAGGGAAACAAGACCTTCTCATTACCGAAGAGGTGCCGGGCCGGGCCGGCCCTGACGTGTGGGGTGGGGCTTCACTCGCTTTGTAGCAGGGTCACCTTCAAACTTCAATCAGACTCTCCTGTGCGATTGTGTGAGTGCTGTACGAGGCAATGTGTGAGTACTCTGGAAAAACTAAATGTGACATGCCTCACGTCAAGTGGTGTGACCGAGTGGCAGTTGTGTTTTACCGTGATGGTATTATTAGATCGCTGAAGAACACACAATAATCAAAATGGTTGTATGTTACCATACAAAAAGAATGACAATATGGGGTTGCTTAAAAAAAAAAAATAAGAAAAAAAAATTATTGAAAAATAATTTTTGTGTAACTTTTCTTGTCACGTCTTGTGTGACGGGTGACATGTGTAGCAGTGTAGGCTAGGTAGGTCCCCCACCCCCACCCCCACCCCCCGCTCTGCCCAGCGCTGGCTGCTGCGCGAATGACGAGGAAAAGTAAGACCCTCGTTCGACGGCTCGCTGGCCATTACTCTTCCAGCGGATTATTGCGCGGCGTGGCGCGGCGTGGCGGGGCGTGGCTCGGAGAGGACCTCTCGTTGCCGACGCTCCCGCCACGCTCCGCCACGCCCCGCTACGCCCACGCGCGCCTGTTTCCCTTTTTCGCGTCGCCTGCTCCTCCCCTGCTACTACTGCGTTGCTCCCCTCCCCCTCCACTTTTGAAAATGAATTTACATGCTTTATTATTTTTGCTTTTCACGGAAAGTGGTTATTGATCACCACCACTAATTTACGAAATCGAAAAGGGGGGGAAAAGGGGGAAAAAAGGGGGAAAACAGAAAAATGTTTGGGCGTGATGCGGTAAGAGCACACACTCCTCTCCATCCCCTCCCTCTCCCTCCCTCCCTCCCTCACCCTACCCCCTCTCCTCCCTCTCTCTCTCCCTCTCCCTCTCTCCCTCCGAGTCTTTCGATTAGTATCCGCGTTGGGCGCCGCATACAGATTCTGTTTTCGGTTTAATCAAATATCTGCCGCCAGTTCAGAAATGGGGCTTGTAGAGCCGATAAGCTGAGGAGGAGGAAGAGGAGGAGGAGGAGGAGAAGGAGAAGGAGGAGGCTGCGAACAATGGGAAGGTAGACGTGACCGTTTCACTTTGTGCAGCTGGGCTGCGCTGCGTTCAGGGGCCGGCTGCGGGCTCACCACACCTACAGCGAAATGTAATCCTCTCTCTCTCTCTCTCTCTCTCTCTCTCTCTCTCTCTCTCTCTCTCTCTCTCTCTCTCTCTCTCTCTCTCTCTCGCGCCCCCTCTCCCTCCTTCGTCCTCTCTATTCTGCCTATCCTCTCCTGCGCGCCCGGGAGTGAGAGAGCGCGAGAGGGAAGGGGAAGAGTTACCACGAGAACACCGCACCGCACCGCGCGGCTCCTCTGGGAGATCCTAGAAATGGAATGGGATGGGATATAGGCCTCGATAATTGCTATCCTTCTCAATTACGGTATTGTGTGCGCTCCTGTCCCCCCACCCCCACCCCTCACTTCACCCCCGGGCCGCACCCCGCGCCCCGCTACCACCCCTCTTTCTCCTTGCCTCTCCATGTAACTCCAGCGGGGTCAGGCGGGGCGGGGCGGACCCTGGTAGGAGGGCTCTGCAGTGGTGGTTGCCGACCAAGCCAACTGGATTGTTTAATAGGCTTGCAGTTGGGGCCCCGCGGGACGACGACACAGTGCGTAACGTCCACGAAAAGTCTTTACAACTTTACCTTGGCGCTCGCCCGCGCGCTTTTCTGCGTTCCTTGTCAATTGTCTCGCCTGATTTTTATTATTATATGCAGTTTTTTTGCCACTGTATGGTTCGACTCCTGCAGGTTTAACTGCAGTTAAAATGCTGATCCTTCCACCAGGACCCCTCATTTCGCCTGCTCTCTCTCCCGTCACTCTTCGCTCTCTCTTTGAACTTCTGCACTGGTGAACCCCAGCGCCAGTGCGCGTCCCTCTCGAAAGGTAAACACTTCGACCCTTATTGGGTACGCGCTGCGCGGCCTCGCGCGGCCCGGCCGTGTCGCGGGACAAACTGCTCCGCCCCGCCCCGCCCCGCCCCGCCCTGAGCTTCTGCGCTATTTGATGCGCGCCGCTGCTCACGCATAAAATTTTACTGCGAGGTTTCCTTTTTTGCCCTGCCTGTCTGTGCTCATGTATGTATGTACTTGTTTGTTATTTTGTCCGGTAGTGCTGCCATGTCGGCGGGCGCGCGGCGTGGTTTTTACGTGCCTCTCTCTGGTCCGGTCAATCTTTTGCCTGGGTTTTCGTCGTGCACACAACGTGGTTGCGCGCGCGGGCCAACCCCGCCCAGCCCCACCCAACCCGTTTATACCCCGTCCGTCCGGGCTGTAAATTGGAGCGGCCTTAAAAGCTGTACTGATACGGCAGTCTCTGGTGCACGTCCACTGCCCCCCCCTCCCCCCCAACCGGACCAGACGAACACGCGCAATAAGCTAGGCCACCGCGTGCTCAGGGGGAGCCCCGCTCTTAAAATATGACACGAATAACCCGTTCATGCAGAGACAGCAGGTGTGAACCGCCAGTTAAATGTAGTCCGGGGGGGAGGTACGCGCGGGCTGAGGGGAGTTAACTCCAGACGTAGCTAGCTGTGGTACGGTCGAGTCTGGGAGTCTGGGCAAGCGAGCTAGGCGCCTCGCCTCAGGGGAGGTGAGAACGAGTGGTGCACGCTGGGCTGGGCGGGGCAGGGCAGGGCAGGCACCCGCTCCGGTCAGAGGCGTGCGAACGCCAGGGCCTGGTTTGTGGTGCTACGTTCCCCCGCCCTGCGCCCCGCCCTGCGCCCCGCCCTGCGCCCCGCCACCGGACCTAGTTTCGGAACTAACTACACGACGTTCGGGCTGGGCTGGGCGCGGCAGCGGCACCCCGTGCGTGTAATCTCACTAATTTAAAGCTGACGTCCCAACTTATTTATGGCCGGGTTCAAGTTTGAAAGTAGACTGGGTGCGGCGCGGCGCGGCAGGGACGCATAGCAGTCGTACGGCGGGCGCGGCGGGGTGAGGGTAGGGTGAGTGTGCCCCCGGAAAATATCGGAGAGCTCCTCGGGGTCGTCGCGAGGAAAAAGAGAAAAAGGGGAAAAAAAATAGCAGAAAATAGCACGGCAATGTCACGCGTGTGTTTCCTCTTTCTTCTGGCGCCGCCCTTTCCCTTGATTTTGCGCCGGCCGGCCGGGCCGACCTCCTCCGGGCGGGCCTCCGGAACCCCCTGACCCAGCCCTGCTCCCCCCGCCGCTGCCCCCGCCCCCACCCTCACCCCGCACACAGACGGATCAGTGCTCGCTGGATCGGAAGCCTCTGTAGCGAGCATGCGTTGTGTCCGACTGCTCTCATTTCGCCGCCACCCCCCCCCCCCTCTCTCTCTCTCCCTTTCTCGCCACGTCGATTGTGCAGCCCCCTCTGAGCGGAGCGGGCCGAGGCAGTGATGAGTGATCACAGTACCCGGTTCGCGGTACCCACCGCACCGCTGCCGGCCGGACTGCACACTCCGCTTTGCGTTGCGTTTACAGGCTTGTCACGGCATTAACGCTCGAGTTGGGCCGCTGGAACACACGCGGAGCGTTAGAACTTGGTCTCGGAGAGAATCTCTCCCCCCTCTCTCTCTCACCCCTTACCCCCTCCCCTCCCACCCCCAGCTCCGGCCACTCTGCTGCGGGCGAGGGGCAGGCGGTGGCCAACGGGGGGTGGGGGAACTCGTCGCAAACTTCGTTAGTTCAAATCAGACCCTGCGTTTGAGACGGGGTGCGGGGGAGGGGGTGGGTGGTGAGGAGGGGGATGGGGGTCTTAGGAGAGAGAGAAGGGGGGCTAAGACGCGCCGCCGTGTGGGCACGGGGAGGGGGAGGGGGAGGGGAGTGCGAGGCAAAGCGCAGCCCAGAATCGAGCGGGATTACCGGGACCTTCAAATTGACTCTGGGGCGTGCGAACACCTCGTTTGGATGCTGGTGCAGGCCGCCTTTGCTCCGCCCCGCCCCGCCCCGCCCCGCCCCGCCCCGCCCTGTCGAACCGGTCCATAACACAATTGTTTGCAGCGGAGGCGGCCCCGCCCTAACGAGCCCGGCGCCGCGGCCGCCGCGTTGTTTTCTGGCAGAGTGTGGAAATGCGAGCAAATGCTCCGTCGGTTCGGTTTGTTGGCCGGAGGAAATGGAGGGAAAGGGAGCAGGGGGTGGGGCCGGGGGGGTTTAGGGGGTGGTGTACCTGAGCCGGGTCTCCTACGAGTCGGCGTCCACAGCCCCCGGGCACTAGGGCGGCGCGGCGCTGGCAGCGTTAGCACAAGCCTCGGCCCCGGCGCAGAGGCTGTGAGTCAGTGAGTGAGCGAGAGCGGCTGAAAAACACGACCCCGCTCCCCTCCCCTCCCCTCTACAAATGCCGAATCAAGCCCGGCTGGGCCTAGCCGAGCGCGGGAGGAGTTGGAATGGCTCTAGCCGCTGCTCGCTCCGGCCCGGCTGGGCCCGGCCGTTGCGTTCCACCTGGCGGGCCTCCTGCCTCGAGGCCCTCTAGTTCCACCCGTCGCTACCCGTATGCGCTTTGTCTGATTCAACTCGGTACTTTTCGGCCACCTGAAAGAGGGCACGATGTTCACCAACACGGCAGTGCTGCACGCTCTTGGTCTGTTCACTTTGGAAAATTGAGAAAAGCTTGGGACAATATAAATTCAGATGTTTTAAGGCACGAAGTTGCCTTATTGACTTGTCTCAGGACCCTGTTTTTTAAAACTAAAATTTTAAAAACTCAACACGTTAATTTTTTTTTCTTTTTTTTTGCAAAAGTTTTTGTGAGGTGCTGACGGTCGCGCCGCACGGCAGTACTTACACGGCTCGGGGCGGGGCGGGGCGGGGCGAGGCGGGGTGGGGCCTAGTCGCGCCACTCGACTGCCAATACCGTAAGATACACACTCGGGAATGAGAATCGATCACAGCCCTGCGGAGGGGCGCGGCGGCGGCGGCGGCCGGAGTCAGCGACCGCGCAGTTTTACGACGGTGTCCTCTCAGGGTCTCCTAATCTTATTTCAATTGTAACTCGATTAGGTCGTGCACCTGGGGCGAGGGCTGTGTGTGCCTAAGGCATTACTGTAGTGGGGCTTATATGGCCGCTGGAGGCCCCCAAGCAAAGCGCATTGCCCTTATCCCGGCGCGCCCCCGCCGGGCCGGCGCCGGCTCGGCCCGTGCCAGAGGTGTGAATTACTTGCCGAAAACAAAAAGACCACGCAAACGGGGTGGAGAATGGCACAGAGAAAACGCCGCGCGCGCGGATAACCGGGCGGAACGTTGGTGTTTTGTGTGTTATTTTATTCGTAACTTTATCACGGGATTACAGAGAAGGGGATATCTTTATCATAAGCAGTGCCAGCGCTGCATTTGTTTTTATCGCACTGGTCGTGATATGCTAATACCTAGCGTCCTCACTTTCGTCCCCCACCACTTTTTTTTTATCAACGACCTCCGCAACTTTCCTCTGCCTTCGCAAAACGGACGGCCTTCCCAGCCATTCTTCATCACCCCCCTCCTTCCCCCTTTGCTTTTACCCTATACCCAGATCCTCCTTTTCTCCCTCTTTTTCTAGTCAGTCGGCGTCTGTCATTGTCAACCTTGCTACTCTTCCCTCATATCAGCTAGAAGAACGACATTCAACCCTCCTCCTCGCTGAACACTCTGGCTCTTTTCGCTAGGCGCAGAGCGGCCGTGCATCCGCAGCTCTTATACATGTATACACACCGCCTAGCGGGTGCGGGCGGATCGAATCGTCTCAACAACCTTGTTGCGTGTTTCCTTATTAATCCCACAAACTGTCTAATCTAATCTCGTCGGCCGCCCCGCCCCGCCCCGCCCCGCCCCGCCCCGCGCCGTCTCCACCCGGGCTGCATTCTGCTAACTCACTTGCCGGCCCGGGGCCCGGGCCCGGCCGGGGAACACCGCTGCCGCACTGAGTGGCAATATCGCCGAGGGGGGTTTCCCTCTGACCTTAATTGGAAGTGCAAATTTGACCCGAGAATTTACACCTTTCCGGCGGGCGTGTCGAGATCACGCGGAAACGAGGGCAGCAGCGGCGGCGGCGGCGTTCCTTCCGTCCAACCCCCGGAAAACGCGGCGCGATCCGCGCTACTCTGACGGCAGTGGCGGCAGGGCTCCGTGCTCATGCATTTCCAGCACAGAAGCCGGGCCCGGCCGGGCCGCGCCGGGCCGGTAATCTCCCTTTCTAACCCGTCCTTGGGCTGCCATTGTCCCGGGGACCACCGCCCCCCGCCATTTTCCCCGCCCACTAACTCGCAGGGGGGTTGGGGGGGGGGGAGGGGGCCGGCACCTGCGTACCTATATCCTCTTGTCTCATATTCTGTAATATTGGTTTAGGCCCCGGGGGGGGGGGGGGGGAGGGGGTACTGGGTGGGTTCTCTGTTCAAAGTGAAATGCCATCCCCTACCAGCCATCCATGTACTTAATGCTTAAGCTCCTGCCTGGCTCGGGGTAATTGATTTTCGCTGCAGCGCCTTGTGAGCTTCCTCACTTTGATTCGGCTTTCGCTCAGCACCTCCCTGCCCCCTCTGCCCCCCGCCGCGGCTCAGCAGCCCGTCCCTTCATAACAGCCCATCACTCCGGGAGCCCCTGCGGCTGACATTTCCGAATTCCTCCTCCCTTCCCTGCCAGCCCACCTCACCTCTGTGCTGCTAAAGTCGCCGCCCGGCGCGGCCCGCACCACGTGGGCCGATAGAGATGAGCCTTACGCGAGGTAAACGTTGTTGGTAACCTGACGCGAAGACGGGGTACGCTCCTTGTTGGGAGGCGCCGCGCCCCGCCGCGCCGCGCTCAAAGCACTCACAGACGGCGTGCCATGCGCTCGCTCGATTGCACTCGGTGTATTTGCCGTCGTCATCTCCTCGCGGGGCGGGGCGGGGCGGGGCGGGGCGGGGCGGGAGGGACCGCTGCTGCGTGTCATCTCAGTGCGCCACTCCCCGCGTGATTCATCACCCGGGCTAGCTTACGTCCTCGCCCCCCGCCCCGCCCCCGCCCCGCCCCACCCAACCCCAACCCCGCCCCGCCCCCACCCTCCCCCCGGCCCCGCCTCGGACGGTCTTTGGGTTCGGTTCGACGCGCCACTGCCGCCGGCTCCGCACGGACCCGTATCACTGTGAAGGATATCTTCGTAAACTCGCAATATTTTTTTTTGTGCTTGACGGAGCAGCGTTGCGTTCAGAACGTTATATAGATACCCCTGCCTGACGTGTGATTTAATCGATGGAAGTCTCTCTGTCTCTACCCGCCTCCCCCCCACCCCCTCCCCTTTTGCCCTTCCATTTTACTCTCGCACAGCAGTGTGTTCCTCCTTTCCCGTTTCCCGCAGCACTCGCTAACTGCCGTGCGATCTGAGGCCGATGAATAATGCATGCGTGTGATTTTCTCATGATGCACGTGCGTATATTATTGGTTATTGGAGTCTAACCTTCCCAACGCTATGGAGTGCGAATCAGCTGTGGTGTGCAGATGATGAAACTTGCAAACCTATACTCTCCTGCTATTGGTAAAATAACCTTTTACGTTTGGATGTGGTGCGCCTCTTGCACTTTTCCTAGGGGTTGAAACAGTTTATCCTTCTCTTTGGCGAGGCCAAGTAGTCTGGCTTTTGGGACGGCGGAGAATGAAATGAGTTTTGTTAAAATTGTTGGCCGGGTGAGGGGTTCGCAGAGGTCAAGTCCGCCCAACTTTTCGCTCTAAAACGCTTAGCGAGCTCCCGCCGCAACATCAAGAGAAAGATGATACGAGGAACGGAAAGAAATAACTCTCCGTACTTTCTCACCCCCTTTTGTATTCTCCTCTTCTCTGTCCTCTTGACCTTATTGACCCCGTTTAGCGAAGTTCGCTAAAAGTGCGTGTTTGTTCTGCTGCACTTTTCCCGGAGTGCACTTTGTGCAGACTGGGCGAAATTAAATAATATCCCCCACACCCACCCTCTTCACCACCGCCTGCAAAAGTTTAGTCGGGCATCATCTTTAGGGTTATTGTGAGGTGTTTGTTGCGGCCGCCGGGCCTTTTTTTGTACGCAGGCGCAAACATCGTTGAAGTATTTTGAGATATATTAGCCATTGTTTGGCAATAGCAGACTCGCCGCTTATCCGGCCCTTCTCTGTCCCTCGCTCTCCGCCCGCCTTTGTCTTCCCATCGTGTAGAGTTTAGCCGCTCGTGTTTGCAATCTCCTCTCTCGGCCCGACGAGGAAGTTTCCTTTTGTAAATGAGCGATGTTTTTACAGTTTACACAGACAAGTGTCTGGCGCAGCGCTTCACGCTGTTTCCTCTTCACGCGTCTCGCCTCGCCGCCCCACCCCTCCGCACTTCACACAAACTTGCACGGCTCGAGACGTGAGGAAAAGGCAAACTAAGGCGGGCCGGGCCGGGCCGGGGCGGGGCGGGGCTCTTCCCGGGGGCCCTGCCGCTGATGCACAGCACAGTCCTGTCCACCCAGGCCCTCATTGCCGAATGAACGAGCACTCTGGCGCTCACTAAAGAAACGCGCCGTACCCGTCGAGTGGTCCCAGACGTGCTGAAAGGGGTGAGAGGAGGGGGGCAATGGAATGTCCTTGTGCGGACCAGCGGCCAGTGCTGCAGAAAAAGAGCGGGAGGAGGGGGCAGCAGGGTCGTGCGCAGGGTCGTAACGCGTAAGGCAGAGCGAGCGAGCGAGCGAAAAGATGGAATAATCCCTCTCACCTTCTGCCTGCAGCTCCAGCTCCGCATTCGTCGTGCCCCGCCGCCGCCGCCCTGCGCCGTCCTGCGAGCTCGCGGGCTTTCAGCCCTTTCCTTTGCTCTTCTCGCTCTTTCTCTCTTTCTCTCTCCAGCCCTTTCGGTTGGGCGTGTCCTCTTCTGCCGGCGTCGCCCGCGCTCCGGTGCGCCCCCCCCCCCCCCACTCTCTCTCTCTCTCTTTCTGTCCCGCGTTCACTCGCGCAGGGAGTTGGGTTTTTGGGCGACCTGGAGTTGAGAAACTAAACTAATCGCCAGCCGCCGGGCCGGGGAGAGGGTCGTCCTTACACCATTCCGCGCAGCAGACGTACACTTTTCCCGAGGATCAGGTCCAATAAGAGGCGGTCGCCTGGGGCGGGGCGGTGCTCGGCGGGACCCGCACATGCAGACGTCTTACGTCTAGTGCGAGTGACACGTCGTTAAAACGCTGAGATCAGGGATGCAGATAGCTCAAGGGCATTCTCTGGCTCAGCGTGTGTGCGTGCGCGTGTGCGCGAGCTCGCTACGGAACTGCTGCCCTGCTGGCCCTGCCGCGGATCCAGCGGATCCATCCGCCTCCACTCCGCTTCTCCATTTCCAGACTCACCCCCCCCCCTCCCATCCCGCCCCACGTTCTCTCATAGTGCAGGCAGCAGCGAGCGCGTCGCGTCGCGTCGCTTTCTGATCTCGATTCGAAAATTCCAATTGATTTCCGTGGAATGTGCCACTGCTCACGCACACATCGCTGCCTCCTCCCGCTTCTATACCCTCCCCAGCCCCGCCCCCCGCTTCAATTCCGCGCGCCCCATTCTGCGCCCTACCCTCCCCGCCCCCCGCTACCCCCTCTCCGTAAACGTCGCGGCTTGAATACTGAAATTCAAACGCAGACCGCGGCGTGGCCATTGGCCTGCCCTGCCACCAAATTGCCGTGTAGTGGCGTCGAGTGGCGCCTAAAGAGAGCGTTGGCGCGTGGCGGGGTGGGGCGTGGCGGGGCGTGGCGGGGCGGGGCCACGCGGACCACGATGGCAGAGGCTGGGATTCCTGTCCTCGGCCCCGCGGTTCATGGAATGTTGGGGCGGAAGGGCGGTGTGGATACAAAAGGGGACAAGGGGAATCCGTCGAAGAGCCCAGCGGCTCTCCCGGCTGTAGGGAGGACATTGAAGGACGGAGAGAGACGGCAAGCGTCGAGAAAGAGAGCAGCAGAGAGAGAGAGAGAGAGCGAGAGAGAGCCACACGGGCAGATATAGGGAAAGGGGAGTCGGAGGGAGCGAGAGCCAGCGAGCGAAATTGGCGTGGTATTGTACCAGCAGGCTAATGGTGTATACAAATTCCATTCCTAAATGGTAATGGAGCTGTCAGCGGTAGAGATGGCATCGGGTAGCCAGCCGATATTGCAGTGGAGGGGCGTTTGGGGGCAGGGGGCGGGGAGTGGTGAGGCATACTCGGGATGCTGCTAGCAGACGTTTCAGATTGTGCGGTCGCATGACGGAGTGGGGCTCTGGTCAAATGGAAGGGAGTTACGGCCTCAGCCCGTCCCGTCCCGCCCCGCCCCGCCTCGCCTGGCCCCCATGCGCGCCTGGCAGGAGCCCGCCCGGCCCGCCCGCCCAGGAGCGCCAGCAGTGTTCTTCTTCGGCCAAAGTTTTATATGGACGAGTTTTCTGCTCGGCTGGCTGTTGAATTAAGAGGTTGCTCCTCCTCCGTCTCCTCCTGGTCCCGCCAGAGGGCGCATTACCGCGCCATAAACAGTCCTGCGCGCGGTGCACTTTGGCGTCGCGCTGCTGGGAAACCGACCCGCGGGGAAACTAGACAACACCGCGACGCGACGCGTATCAATTTGCCGATGCCGCGCTCACAGAGGAGCCCCGTACCGTGTCGTCGCGGGCGGGGCGGGGCCTTTTGATGTTCTTTTATTTTATTTTATTCACCGTCGTGGCCTCGCATCCTCGCATGTTCCTCCGCGGAGGTGAGCACCTCCAGCTCCCGGCAGCTGCTGCTCCAGTTACCTTTCGACTCTTGCTCCTACTACCTGCTACCTGCACCTGATCCCATCCACCTTTCTGTCTCGTGTCTTTCCACCACCGAATGTCGATTTTCCTCTTTTCCTTCCAAGGCGGATAAAACAGTCTTTTTTTTTATTTTTATTTTCACGGTGCGCGCCTTTTTCCTCCTGCCACTCTACCACCCTCTTCGCCTTTTCTACTGTCGTTCAATTTTATTTTTTATTTTTTTATAAATTATTAATTTTGCCGACCTCAAAAGAACATGACGCGACACAACGCGCGCAAAAAGCCGCCTGTTTTCTGAGGGCGGCCATGTGCGAATAAGTCGCGCGCGGCGCTCATAAAAGGCTGCCGCTGCGCCCTCTGCGTGGCTCTGTTAGCCAGCTGCTGGGGGCAATGCGCGCGTGGTGATGGAGGGTCATCGAGGGCCCTGCCAGAGAGAGAGAGAGAGAGAGAGAGAGAGAGAGAGAGAGAGAGAGAGAGAGAGAGAGAGAAGAGGGGCACTAATGATCGGGTCGCAACGTTTTTGCCAGCACCATCCTCGCCTCCCCCTTGCTCTATGGGATGGTCCCCTGCTCGGGCCGGACCGCGACCTGGTACAGTGAGCGTGCGCGCAGCTCAGCAGCATCCACAACAAGTAGGATAACGCCAAGGTGGCGAGTCGAGTCGAGTCGCGTGCCCTTAAACAGCCAGCAACTACTTTGTGGCTTAGCCCGGGCGCCGCCCCGCCCCTCCCCGCCACGCCCCGCCCCGCCCCGCCACGCCCCGCGGCGTCTCCCCATCTCCGGAGTATTGCCGCTCCGTGTCGACTTGGCCATATCCTGCTGTCAGGCGGCGCTCAGTCATCCCTCTTGGCGCGGCCTTGGCGCCCCCTCCCTCCCCCCCCCCTCCTCCTGGTCCGCTGTACGCGGCTCTAGTATGGCCGGGCTCTTGTATAACGCGGAATTCTTCCGCCCTCCGGGCACATCCCGAAATGCTTGTCTCCCGCGCTGTGCTCTGTTTATCAGAAAATGTTATCGGAGGCCGCGCTGCGAGTGCGACCTCTCTCTGCTGGGCGGGGCGGGCGGCGGGCCTCGTGGCCAGGCCCGTCGCGCTTTCAGATTCTACTTTGCTTTTAAATAAACAGAGCCCCGCGGGAGGAGGGAGCTGAATAAAATCTAACATTTCTGATATTGCGCGGTCCTTATTGGGGATCCCTGGAACTTCCCCGCCGCTGGCCTGTGATCTATATAAAATACTACGGGGTTTAATGCCAGCTATAACCTCGCGGGCACAAAAGAGTGTGCTTGCAGGACGAATGGCTGTTGCCTCAAACTCGAGACGTCACACACAGAGTAGCCTACTCTTGGCCTCGTCTGCCGGGGCCGGGGCACCGGGCGGGCGGGACGTGGAGGGGCCACTCCAGGCTGGGCCAGAGACCCTTGCACCGCAGCCAGGCCGGGCCGGGCCGGGCCCCAAGCAGACTTAAGCAGATGCAATGGATCCCTCTCTCGGGCCGGGCGGGGCGGGGCGGGGCGGGGCGGGCGGGCAGGAAGCCTCCCCCTCCTCTCCACTTGGCCCGCCATGCCACGCCACGCCACGCCACTGCCGCCGCCGGCAAGAACACACCTTGCACTATACAAGACTGCAGAGCAGGGTCCTTGCGGCAAGAGGCCGGCCCTGGGGCGGCGGCGCCAGGACAGAAACACACACAAAAAAAGAAAAGAACCCTTGGTGACTCCTTTCCAAGCGGATGACGAGGTGTAGTGGCGTGTTCTTTTTGCCAGGCCATTCTGCCCGCTACGGACCCGGCTGCTGGTCGTTAACCAATTGTATTGGGCGACGCGCGGTAATGCTGCGGTGCAGCGCGGGGTCCTGGTCGCCCGCCCCGCCCCACCCCGCCCAACGGAATTCGATTTGCGTGCCGCTCGCGCACCGGTCCGCCCCGCCACACCACACCACACCACACCTCGCGCCGGACGGACCACGCGGGAGCGCACGCGGAAGGTAAAGAGAATAAAAACAAGCGTTCGCTCCCGCAGCCGCTGTGCGCCGCACTTTTTTAGCCGTTGATTATTCCGGAGGATTAGGGCAGGGGCGGTTTTAAGTCCGGATGACGGGAGGGGCGGTGAGCTGTGGGTTGCCTACATACAGGGGTTTGCAACCCAAATTGCCTACCTTTCAGGCAGCCTATAGGGGCTGACGCAGAAACACATACTGTACTTCCCCATTCGGTTCGCGCTCTGCTGCAGGCCAACGAGTGCGTGGAGCAGGACGGCTGCTGGGGGCGCATGGGGTGGTCACCCTGCCCTACAATATGCGCCCGATCCCGTCCCGCTCCGCCCACAGGCGCCGGCGCCAGGGCCGGCCAAAGACACCCCCACTAAGTAGCGTTAAAACGCTCAAGACCCATGAACTTGAATCATTTCTTTGGACTTGAATCGAAGAAAATATAGTCTTGTTAAGCCGGTTGAGGTCTATTGAATCATGCTCTTATAATACAAGGTCAAGACTTCTGTTTTCTGGGTGCGCGGCCCTGCCCGGCCCGGTTCTGCTGGGCGGGGCTCACTTCACTTACCGCTAACTTGGCCAGCCCGCTCCATAATGGGCCGTGCGGGGCCGCGCGCCCGCTCGACCGAAATGCGTTTATAGTCCCGATACCCGTAAAAACATCTCCTGTGCGGACCGGGCGGGGCGGGGAGGTCCCCCCGGTACAAAAAGAGGGACC
Organism: Frankliniella intonsa; assembly: GCA_033675135.1. Classification (NCBI taxonomy): domain Eukaryota; kingdom Metazoa; phylum Arthropoda; class Insecta; order Thysanoptera; family Thripidae; genus Frankliniella; species Frankliniella intonsa. The sequence goes on along the minus strand of CM066249.1, from coordinate 7,445,146 downwards.
GGCGCGGTGGGGCACGGCGGTGGTGGTGCACCAAACACCGGCCACAATAACTCACCGACCCGGCCCGGCCCGCGCTAGCTGTGTAGTAAGCGGGAGTGAGCGCAGCAGGCTAGAGGGAAAGAGGACTAAACGAGCCAACTTCATCGCCGGCCCCTATACCCCATCCCAGCTTTAAATCCCTTAAGGGAAATTACTGTGGATTTAAATTTCCAGATGGAAAACTTCCACTCTGGTTTCCATCTGGGAATTGGAACATTTTTCCGTCTGGATTTCCAAAACCCATTTCCATACCATCGTTTTCCATATGGGTTTTATAATCCATAAGGCGTCCTTCTGGAACCCTGTGGGAGCATGGAAGTCTCAAACACAGCTTGTATCAAGTGCTTTACGTTTCTGAAGACAACTGCTCTGTACTAAAATTCGCTAAAAGCTCAAAATCTGAGGTCAAGTTTCCAAAACGATAGATCGTTCAGGAGATACAGGGGGGTTGAAAATCGCGATTTTTCTTTTAACACGGGATCGTGAACAATGTGCTGCTACATTAACGGTACTGTAATCAGAATTCCTATATCACTTCCCGAAAAAAAGTTCTGGTGATTTCATTATGAAAGATTTTTTTCCCAGTGTGGAAAATCATCGTGGAAAAGCAATCCATCTGGAAATCAAATCCATAACACATTTCCAGACAAAATCCAGTCTGGAAAAATGAAATCTTGAGTTAAGGTTTTTTTCCAGAGTGGAAAATTATTTTCCATTAAAGAAAAACACAAATCCAGATGGAAACTTAAATTTCCATCTGGAAACCAAAATCCAGACAGGTTTTCCGTAAGGGATTTAAAGCTGGGATGTATAGCCGGCCCGGCCCGGCCCGCCCCGCCATCACTACCAGCAGCAGCAGCGGCCCGGTAATCATTTGCGGGCTTGGTGGTGGAAGACGGCGGCTGCTACTGCTGCCGCTCCGCTGGCAAGAAGCAGACGGACGAACTGGCAACTGGCAGACGTGTGCGAAAGTCCGAAGACTCCGGCGGGCGGGGCGGGGCCGCGAGCCGGAGGGAGCATTTGTTTTTGCCAATCGGAGTGACGGATCGAGCGCGCGGACGTTGGCCTACTCTGTCTCTACGGGGGGCGGCGGGCGGCGGCGGTGGTGGCTCTCTGACTACCCGAGTCCGGAAAAAGCAGGGCGTCCGGACGGAGGGTTCGGTCCTGGAGATATCGGGCCCCACCCCGCCCCGCCCCGCCCGCCCCGCCCCGCCCCGCCTGCTCCGGCTAAAACCTTAATGCCGACCACCCGCGCGCGGGGCCTGGGCACCGTGCCGTGTGCCGGTGCTCCGCGGCCAGCCCTGCTAATGGAAATGGCCGATATAGAGGAGCGTAGCAATATTTAAAGAGGCGTGTGGGTGGTCCCGGGGACGGCGTGGGGCCGAGCGGCGGGGGCGGGGGTGGGGGCGGCCCTGCCGGGGGCGGAGCAGCGGTAATTGGGAAGGGAAACCCGGGCCGGGCCGGGCCCCTTCCCGCCGCCGTGCCGCGCCGCGCCCCCCGTCGGGCCTCCTTGCTGGCCTGGCCTGTAATTACCTCATCTTACTGCGGCAGCCATTATTGGAAGCTGATCCTGTCATATTTCGCCCCGCCCCGCCCCGCCCCGCCCCGCCCCGCCCCGCCCCGCCGCTCCCTGTCTGCCGCAGCGCGGGGCGGGGCGGGCCGATGCGATGGCCTCCGCCGCAGCCCACCGCCTACGGTCCACGACGGTGAACCTTCCGTCCCGTCCGTACGTCCGCCGCGCCGGTCCGTCCATCCTGGCAGCGCCGCTGAGACGTCCGCGATCAATTTATCTCCCGCTCGTGGTCCTGGTCTACGTCCTGACGCTGAGGGTACTCTTTGGCTTCTTCTTTGTGCGGCGCGCAGACTGACCCGAGGCTCCTGGAGCAGGCCTGGAGTCTCTGCTGCGGCCGCTGCTCGAGGGTGCGGTGTGCGGGCGGGGCGGGGCGGGGCGGGGCGGGGCGCGCTGTAGTGTGCGGTCCTCGATAAGGCGCATGATGATGTGGTCGCAACAGGCCGGGCCTGAGTGATCCCCCGCCCAATGGGGCATTGCAAATGATCCATTACGCTGCGGAATCGCTTTTGGCGCGGAGAGCGCCCCGACCCGCCCCGTCTAGGAGCCCGCTGCCCTGCACGTCTCGTACGCCCTCTGTGCGGAATCTAAATTTGAAAAAATATTTTTTTTTTGTCGAAACTTGTAAATGTCATTTTTTTTCAATTGACTTAGCCGCGTGGTAAGTCAAGTAAGTCGAAATTATCTCCTCAGGTACCAGCAATTTTCATACTTTGCAGTCCCGCCCCGCCCCCTTGCTTTCCTCTGGATGCATCAGCGGCGCGCTTGCATATTCCCGACCGGGCTGCATTTGCAAGCGTAATGCGGCGCGTGCATGCGGCTCCTTGTGCTCCGGTCCGGAGGGGAGGCAAGGGGACGCGAGCCAAGCCGAGCAGAGGACATCATCCCGTAATCGCATCGTGCATTTTAACTCTGTTTACCGACGCTAGGGGCGCTGCGGGCGGGGGCTCTGCGGAGCGGGGTGCAGCGCGTCGTGTGTCTGAAAGGGAAAGGCCGAGGCCGAGGACGTCGCCCCGGCCGGCGCCAACACACGGCCTCGGCCAGCGCCAACACACGGCCTCGGCCAGCGCCGCCCCCGCGCCACCCCGCGCACTCCGGCGAGGGCTCCCCGAAATGAATTTGCATTTACATAAACCGTTTTGCCGTGTATAGGCGGCCCATCCAGTATGCATGCGGCATAGCAAATGTTGTGGCTCGGGATGGACTTGTGTGGTCCAGGTAAACATCCAATTACGGGTCCGACCTCCCCGCTCTCCCCGCCCGGCCCCGCCCGGCCCCGCCCGGCCCGGCTATCTGAACGAATCAATGGATGGAGCCCCCCCCCCCCCTCCACTGCGCGGCTGCGGGTGCTGGTGGTTTATCGAGAGCTCTGGCGTGGGCGGAGCCCTGCCCGGCCCCGGCCCCGGCCCGGCCCCGGGGTTGACTACGGAGCACAAGTGTGAATCAAGAGGTCCTAACCCCCAGAGGTCCCCGCCCCGCAGTGTTCGGCCCACGTCAGGGCCCTTGCAGCAGCAGCGCCCTACTGCCCGCCCCGCCCCGCGCGAGTGCCCGGCAATAAATCTAGAAAAGTCCCGCCCCGCCCCGCCTCACCCCGCCCCGCCTCACCCCGCCCCGCCAGGCCGGAGTGTGTGGCGCCAACATGAGCTGACCACTCTCCCCTTCGGTCGAGCGTCTGCCGCGGCCTGCCTTTACGTGCGTGCTTCCTTTTTGTGCGTGAGAAGATTCACACACACACACACACACACACAAGCCCACCACACTCTCGGAGGCGCACGCATGGTACAGAAATATAGTGGCCTGGAATGCCGAGCAGCAGTGGACTGGACGCCTGTCCCGCCCGGCCCGGCGGCCCGGCGGCCCCTCCCGCGTACTGTCACAGCCGAAATGATAGACAAGGATGTTAATCTCTGGAATTTCTCGATGGCCCTCCTGCCTCCGTCCCTCTCTATCCCCACCCCACCCTGCTCGCGGAAACGTTTAGGATTCCATCCCGGTCGCAGAGTGGGGCCTGCTGCTGCTTGTCCCACCCCGCCCCGCTCTTCGCTAGTATTTTGTCCGTTTGGCTCGCTCTTCCTCTCCTTCTACCCCCGACGAGTAATTCCGTCCGGTGATGAATGCAGCCCTGCTATTGGCATCTTAAAGGCAGTCGGGCCGGGCCGGGCCGGGCCGGGCGGGGAGTCTCGGAGCCCCCCGAGGGGGCGCGCGGCGGGGGGCCACTTGTGCAGGCAGCGGGTGCCATCACAGAGGAGTAGTACGTGGCGGCGCGGGGCGCGGCGGCGCCTGCCTACCTGCCAGCGGGTATGGTTTTCAGGGAAAAGCCTGCCGTTTTCCAGAGGACGACTAAAATTCCTGCAACGGCGCATCGCGTCAGTTCGACGAACCAGCGCTCAGAGCGGGGTGCGGTAGCAGGGGGCCTGCCCCGCCACGCCACGCCACGCCCCGGGGAGAGCCGGCCCGTCTCCCAATGAAGCCCTGCCTGCCTGGCGGAGCGCAGCGCTCGTGGCCTGGCTGCGAGCTGATCACGTCCCGGACGGGGCTCTAAGCGCGCTCACGAGCGCTCGCTCGCACCAGACACGTCGCGCTCGACGCTGCGCTGCGCGGCGTGGCGCGGCGCGGCGTTCAGAACGCCGTTGGCGTTGCATTCGGGAATATTAAGCGGCGGGTGCTCCTCTCGCTAACCCTTTCCACTCTCTGACGACGCCTCCCCCTTCCCTCTCTCCCTCCCTCCCCACCATTACCGCGACGTGCTAAGTCAGTCGGTCTCTCTCTCTCGTTCTTTCTCCCCTGCTTCTGCTACTTCCACTTTACCGCTTTGTCTCTTTCCCTCTCCCGCTCATCAAGCCTGTATTATTAAGCGCTCCTCGCTCATAATGCAAATTGTTTCTGTCTGTTCTAGGTGAGGCCTATACGAGTGGTGTGCTGTGCCGCGCTCTGCTGCTGCCGCTGCGCGTCGCTGGCTGCGGGTCGTCCTCCCCGTCACGTTCGTCACGTCGGCATCGTCACGCCGAGGTACAGAGACGTGTGTGGGCGGCGGGGCGGGGCGGGGCGGGGCGGGGCGGGGCGGGGCGGCGGCAGGCGTCTCGATCGCCTCGTCTCGCCTCCGCAAATCTCCATGAGAATGTACTCAGCGCACCCTGCCCTGCCCTGTCGTTCCATCCATCCATCCATCCATCCATCCATCCATCCATCCATCCATCCATCCATCCATCCATCCATCCATCCATCCATCCATCCATCCATCCATGCGAAACCTGTAATTACCTTGTTCGAAGGTGCGGCATTCCTTAACCGTATCATTCTGCCCGTCCGCCCCTACCTCAGCGACTCAGTGCTCAATGTCAGAGGTGTACGGAGGGAGGAGAGATGTACATTATTGTCGGGACTGCCGGCGGGGCGTGGTGGGGCGGGGCGGGGCGGGGCGGGGCGGGGCGGGGCAGTCCCTCCAGACCTAGAGGCAGCAGACGCCGGCCTGTCCGCTCTATCTCCGCTGGACCCCGCCCCCGCCCGCCTCGGCCCCAGGAGATGTGGCCGCCCCTCCTGCCCCTCCCACCCCTGCTGCTCCGCCTCCTCCCTCGCCCCTTCTTCTATTTACCTCTTGATCCCGCGTCGCGGATAGGTAACGGCTGGGAGGGGGAAGGAGTAGGGGGGGGGGGGGGTAGATTAGGGGCCCGACGTGTCCCGGGGCTGAGTGATGTCATGGGGAGAGCAGCCCGGGCAGCAGTCTCCTCACTCGCTCCGCTCCGCTCCTCACCCCAAGATGGTTTCCAGTTTACTGTTATTTGAAACGGTTTGTAAATCTGGCTAACCAGCGTCATTGATAGGATGATTTTTTCTCATAATTTTACTGGCGTTAAAACATTTGCCTCAAGCAGCCAGCTCAAAAACAGACCGATTTTGGTCCCTCAGGTTTTTCTCGTTACTAAATGATGCGTCCATTTTGCGTGCGGCAAAAGAATTTTAGGCTGTGATACTCGCTTCCCCGATCCGTACTAACGGTGCGCACTCTTTCCTACGTGGTAACGTGTAACGAAAGAAAAAGAGCAGACGAAGTTGTCCGCTTTCCGCCGCGTGTTATAGGGTCGTGCAGAGCAGTGGAGGCTATCGGCGAGATTTTACGATATGACCTATGACGTTCGAAAAGGGAATAAAAAATACACTCGGCGGGTGACATTCGTCCCCGCTGTCACCCCCTGCCCCCTCCCTCCCCTACCCCGCAGCCCCCCGCAGACACGTATACTTTTTGCTCCAGTACGTTAGTGAACGCGGAGCGCGATCGGTAAGCAATGTTGGGGCAAAGCACCCAAGTGACCTAAATCGGCACGCACACACACACTTGTACGCGTACGCACACACACACGCACACATATACGAACCCTGTGCGATATGTGCCAGCCGCAAAGGGGGAGGGGTCGGGGTGACAGAAGAAGAGATTGGGGGAGGGGTGCTTTAGAGGGTTGAACATCCGCCGCGCCACCCGCCGACCTCCCCTTCCCCTCCTCCCCCCCCCCTCCTCCCTACTCCTTTTCTTCCACGGGAATGAAAAATGTGGGAAGCGTTGGAGATAAATAAGCAAGGAGATGAGCGCGAAGGGTGCGTGCAAAAGAGAGAGGAGGGAGAGAGAGAGACGGAGAGGGAAATACGCAAGTGGATATAGAACGCTTTGCTTCGGGGAAAGAGAGAAAGATTGAGTTAGGAGGAAGGGGAAAATGGAAGAAACAAGGCAAACAGGGACCGTGGAAGTGGTGAAGCTGCTGCCCCAGGCCCAGGCTCAGTCCCAGGCCGCGGCGCCTCGTCTCTCTGTCCCCCCTCTCTCTTCCTCCCTCTCCCTCTCTCTCTCTGCCGCGCCGATGATGGGGTTCTGGGGGGGCGGGGCGGGGGCGGGCTGCTACGCTGCAAACGGATATTTCATGACAGATGACGGTGTCCGGCCGGCCGGTCGGGGCGGCCCAGCCTGTGACCTGCTCGGCACCCGGCGCACCTCCTCCCCCCCCGGCACGGTCACCCGCCCGTGGCGACAGGCGCGTTGACGAGCTAATCGCTGCTGAGCGCGCCGGCGCGCTAGGCCGACCCGCCGCTCTCGCGTGTGTTGCGGGCCTGCCTACCCCTCCGTGTGCAGGCGCCATGGCGCTCGTGCTTGCATGCCTGGAGCGGGAGCCAGGAGCGGTATCGCACCGCACCGCACCGCACCGCCGCCGGGAGCTGAGCCGGGCCGGGCCGGGCACGCCTGTTTACTCCGCGTTTACTTTCCGGTTTGTTTGCGCAAACACGCAACCCCGTGCGACGGGACGCGACGCGGCGGGTACGCGCGGGCCGGGCTGCGGCGACCGAGCTGCTGGATAGCGTCGAGAGCAGGAAAAGTACAAGTTGAGCCGGACCGGTACGGGTACGGGGGGGCTGCCGCGGAGGAACGGGGTCAACACTCAGCTCGCCCCGCCTTATGCGCGGGGTCCACCTATTCGCTCGAGCTTACCCGGCCCCGCCCCGCCCCGCCCTGCTCTGACCCCGCCCCTGCCTGAGGGATGCATCGTGAGGAGCGGTGTGCCACGCCACTCCTCCGCTCGGGCCCGCCCCACCCCCCCCCACCCCACCCCACCCCACCCCACCCCATCCCGTTAGCCCCGAGGACATCTGCGGAGCGATTCACACCCTGAGAGGGACGGTCACTGCGTGCGCCACCGTGCGCCGAGCTCGCGGCCCCCAAAGTTTGGCGATAAAGCGTCCGTTGTCCCACCCTCTCTCTTTCCCTCCCTCTCTCCCTCTACCTATGTCGCTCTCTCTCTCTCTCTCTCTCTCTTTCGTCCTCCCGGCTCTCCCCCGCGCTCTTTCCGTTCCATCGTTCAGGTCTACTCTCTCCTCTTCTTTTACCTCCACGCGGTCGCTCTCTTTACCTCGCGCACTCCCTGCACCGCCCCGGCGAGAAATGAAAGCCACGTCCGACAAACTCATTGAATCAGAGTCCTGGCTGGGCAGGGCTGGGCAGATGACATTTCCCGTGCTGACCTCAGCGGTGTGCCTCCCCCCCCCCCTCCCCCCACCGCTCTCCTTTTTAGCACCCCCTCACAGTTTATTCTCGCAGCAGAACGCATTCACGTGCGCGCCGCCCCTGCGATTACCGCAAGTGAAAGGGGGGCGGGTGAGAGGGCTGGAAGGGGGGGGGGGGGGGGTAGGAGAGAAAGAGTGCGAGCGCGCAAAAAAGGATGATTAAGAAAAATTAAAATTAATGCCGGGCGAGCTTTCAACTCTTTTCTGCTCTTTGTGGCGCGAATAATACGCGTCGTTATTTAGAAGCAGCAGCAGCAGGCTGCTGCGCGCCGGCCCAGGCCCACATCCGCTCTCTCTCTCTCTCTCTCTCTCTCCCTCTCTCTGTCTCTCTGTCTCTTTCTCTCTCTGTCCCTCTCTTGCCCTCTCCCTCCCTCTCTCACTCGCCACACCCCTGCGCTAGCACTTCCTGCCCTGCCCCCTGTCCCTCCCCTAGAGCGCCAACACCTGCGTGGCTCAGGGAGTCGCAAAGACGCTCGAACAGCCACTTTATCATGGTCCCCGCGACCTATCTGCTATTCTTCGGTCAGAAGCATTTATCATTTTTGTCTCCACCCTCTTCGGCGTCTCCTCTCTCTCTCCTTTCTCTCTCTCTCTCTCTCTCTTCTCGTCCTCCCCGTTCGCCTCCAGACGCTGCTGGTGCAACGCTCCGCTGACTCTCCCCGCGCGCGACCCGAGAATGTTTCATTCAACACGATTTCCTCCGCGACGGGGCGCTGCGCGATCGCGTCCCGGACACGAGAATTTGTTACCTGGGCGTCGTGGGGTCGTGACGAATTCGGTATTATTTGTCTCGATGTCGGCGGGCCTGGCGTGGGGCTCCCTAGCAAAGAGGATGTGAAGGGGCGGGTCGCGCCTCAGAGTCTGCTGTTGAGTTTTGGTCCGTGCTGTGCTGTGTGGATGTCGTCCCATGAGTCCGTGCAGGAGCGTAAAGTTGCTGTCAGTTGCACGATTATTACTTTAAAACGTAATATCTAGGCAATATGTTGTTCTGAAAAAAAAAGTATTACAAAAATAAACCGAGATGGAAACTTTGCTCACTGTGCCTGTGCGCTATGTGTCAACCGAGCGCACGCGCGGATTCCATTTTTACGCCGTTTGCGGAGCGCTCTCGCCACGCTACACCAACCGGTGTGCCCCGCCCCACCCCACCCGCCTCTGCGGCAGCCGGGACAAGAATTCCCATCCCTGGCGCCACCCTCCTCCTCCTCCCTTCTTCGCCCTACAACCCGTTTCGCAAGTAAACTTTCCCTTCCTCGCTGTCATATGGAGTCGAGGAACTACGGCCCCTGCCCGGCGCGGTATGGGCGCACGCCTGCGCACGCCTGCGCACGCCTGCGCACGCCTGCGCACGCCTGCGCACGCCCCCGGTCCCGGCCCGGCACAGGCCGCTGAGGCGCTCGCGAGTTTCTCCGCGGAGGTGTGGAAGAGAGGGAACAACTTCTCGGTAGGTGGTGACAGCAGTGTCTCCGCGTGAGGGGGTAAAAGCCCTTTCTCTCGCTTGACTCGATGTCGAGGTGGGGGGTACAATCACGGTACGGTACGCGCTGCGTGTACAGTACCGTGACGATCTATTATACGCGTCACCCTGTGTGCCTCCCATGCCAAGGTACCAGTGACCTTCAGGGCCTCCAGGGCCGCCCTCTAGGGCCCGGCTCGGCTGGAGAACGGCAAAGTCCCAAAACGACTTGCTTAATCAAAAGTGTGTCTGGAAGACGGTAGGAAATGTCCCCTGTCTCCCGACGGCCCCAATTTGTGCTGCCCGACTTGAAGCCCCTCGCCCTCTCACCCCCGTCTCTCCCCCCTACTGGCCCTTTCTCCCCTACCCTCTCTCCCCCTCTCTCCCTCCGCACCGGCTGCCTCTCGTATTACTCGCTGCTCAGGCGTGCCGTTTGAAAACGCAATCACAGCCGCTGAAAGATCGTGACACTGTCGTTATTGGAGTGGGCTGGGCTGGGGGAGAGAAAGAGTGAGTGATGTGTGTGTGGGAGAAAGCTTGTTAGACGTCGTCGTGTACAAGGTTAGCCCGCTTGTTCGCAGTCAAAAGTTTCCCGCAAACTGTGCGCGCCCGCAGTTAACTGAAACTTGAAAACTGAAAAAAAAGAAGACGAGCGCTATTTCCTGTTCAGGCTTTATCAGCTTTCCGTCCAACAACTTTATCTTGCGCGCAGCAGAGCAGACACGCCGTAGATGGAGGCGAGAACGAACATATATAGGCAGGCTGGAGAGGAGCAGCAGCCCTCAAGTGCCGCGGGGTGGGGCGTGGTGGGGCGCTGCTTGACCAAGGCCGCTCCTCCGTTATGGCGCGCCCACCACCGACCCCTATACCTTGTATTTACGGTGCAGTAAAGCTCTCTTATGAAACGCTGCCGTGTTTGCCCGACAATGTGCCCTGTCCTGCTTCCGAGGCCACACACACACACACACACACACAATAAGCATCATGCGGACATGCCCCCCCCTCTCTCTCTCTCTCTCTCTCTCTCTCTCTCTCTCTCTCTCTCTCTCTCTCTCTCTCTCTCTCTCTCTCTCTCTCTCTCTCACGCACACGCACACCGGAGGACGGGAGCTGATGAAAATGCATGCGTGGTGGCGCCGTGTGGTGGCGTCGCGGCGCCGCTGGGGGTGGCGGGGGCCGCCGAGTCTGTCCCCAGGGCGTCGCAGGGGCGCGCCGGGCGGGGTCGGGCCGGGCCGGACGGTAAGACGGAGGACGGCGTGGCTCTCCCTCCTCTCCCCCACCGCATCACCGGGCCCCCCAGCGGCTCCTGGGCCGACCCGCCCGCGAGTGTCGAGCGGCCGAGGAGAGGAGTCGAAATCCTTTCTGGCGCGGTGGTGCGGGCAGCCTGGGCTGGGCTGGGGAGTCCGGGGACGGGACTTCCTCATGCCTCTCCGGAGGGACGCGTTTTGATCTCTCCCTCCACGGCGGCGCTGGGCTGCGGGTGTCGGCGGCCTGAACCTGACCTGCCGGCGTCCAGCGTGCTCTCCAGGGTGGTGGTGGCGCTGTGTCGACCTCACCTCTCTCTCTCTCTGCTTCTTGTCCTACTCTCCCGCCCCCTCCCCCTCAACCTCCTCCTCCTCCCCCTGTTCCTTCTTGCTCATTTCCTCCTCAAAGGGGCGTGCTGTCCCGTCCCGGTGCACCCTTGGTCGGCCCGGGCAGGGCTCCTGCCGGTCCGCCCCAGCCTTCCCCCCCTCCCCCCCCCCCCGCCCCGCCCGGCACCGGACACCTCGTCTATTCGTGCGGTGCTGCCAGCGCGCGGGGGTGCGGGTGCGGGCGCCCCCGGTCCCGGCCCGGCCCGCCCGCCTCCCCAGCGTACCCCTTTTTGTGCCCCCCTTTCACCCCCGCCTCCTCCTATCACCCACCCCCTGTTTCTCACCCCACGGTGGGGCTGCTGGAGCCCAGCTGGTCGCTGGCGCGGGGGGTGGGGGGTGAGGGAGGGGGAGGGGTGCGTCATACGCATTGCGTACAATTGTAGCCCCCGGCCCGGCCCTGCCCGGCTGCCATTGTCCCTTGCGCCGCGCCGCCACTGCGGGGCCTGCGTGGTGCGTAGACCCCGCTGCATACCGCCCGCGCCCTCAGCGCGAGCCGCGGGCCGAGGCGGGGACCAGGGCGCCGGCCGGGCCGATATTGATTTAGCCCGGCCAGGCTCAGCGAGGCGCGGCTACCACAAGGGGCGTATACGTCTCGGAGGCGGCCAGGCAGGCAGGCCGGCTGGGCTGTGGCGGGATTAGGACGTTATGTGCTCCTTGGAGGCCGGGGGAGAGGAGGCGTATGACCATCCCGCCCCACCCCTCCCCGCCCCGCAGCGCTAACCGTTAGGCTGCTGAGAGCCGCGCGGCTTTTAAAGCGCTGATCTCGTTTAGATATCTGGGCCGGGCCGGGGGTCGGGGTGGTGTCTGTTGTCTGAGCGCCCCGCCACGCCCCGCCCCGCCCCGCCCCGCCCCGCCCCGCCCCGCCCCAACCCCGGCTGATCATAATCGTCTCGGACACGCTCCTCGGCCTGCCTGTTTTATGCGCTGCCCGGCCCGAGCTCGGACGTACGCCTCTCTGTCTACATATAAATAATTTTTTTTTGAAGGAAAAATAAAATGAACGATGGTTCTAGGGGTAGGCGGGATGGGAAGGGATATTTTGAGGTGCGACTCCAGAGTCCTTCCCCCCAGCCCGGCCTTGTGACCGCTGCCTGGAATCATCATCGGGCTATGCCTGGACTCCAGGGCCTTGCAGGCCACGCGCGCCTAGACTCCAGGCCCCGCCACCATAAATCAGTCGGTCGAGTTGTTTTGTCACTTGGCTGCGGCAGGTCTGTCCGTGCGGTGCGCTGCGGTGCGGTGCGGCCAGAGGGATAATCATAGCGCCATGGCCACAACAACAAAGTTTCAAAGTACTGCAATACGTCGTTGTGTTCTCGCAAGGCGCCGACCCGCCACCCGCCCCGAGTCCTTTATGGTTGTGTGTAATGATGATTCATGTCCGATTCAAGGCAGTTGATCTCTCTATCTCTCTCTAGCTGCGCCTCTGCTTTCTACTCTCCTCCATACCCTTGTTCCTTGCCTCCCTATACGTTTAACGTGTGGATGTGTATAATGATTTGACGTTTCTGCTGAGTATTTGAGCAGCATCACCCCCCCCCCCCCACACACACACTAAGCTCGGCCGTGCATGCTGCAGCGCTGGCTGCTGTCTGTGTTCGTTAGCAGGAAAGAAGATTTTATTCGGCTCCTCTCTCTTTCTGCCGCCCCATTCCCACCGCTTCGCGCGCGCTCCCTTAGCATGTACACAGCTGCTTTGATTTCATCGAACTCCATTGAAAGTCCGCGGCATGGCCGGCGCCCCGCCCCGCCCCGCGGGGTCCACAAAGAGGTGATTACAAAGGTGCCCTCGCCTCGCCTCACCTCGCTCCCCTCGGACGTCTGAACCCGGCTGTCTCTCAATCGCGTGCCTTTTTTTTTCTCCGTCCCTGTATTATTCATTCGATGCCGCCTTTAATCTTCGAACATCCAATTATCCATTTCTCTCCTCTAGTTGCACCACTCTCATCCCACCCTAATTTCTGTCTTTTTTCTTCTTTTCCCCCCTCTCCTTGCGGCTCGTGAGAGGTAAAAATATTTTCGGTATCGGGAGTCCCCGTCAGAGCAGGAGCAGGAGGGTCCGACTGTCGTGGTCCAGCAGCAGCAGGCCAGGAGGCCAGCAGGGCACTGGCTGCAGCAGGGGCGGGGCGGGGCGAGGGCCGGGGCCCCAGCGCCGCGCGGCTGACAACCATTTTTCATTTGTCAATGACTGATCGGTTTGCCGGGGGCAGACCTCTGGGAGGCTGTGGGGTCCAAGCCCAGCCCTGTGTGTGGGTGGTGGGGGTGGCAGCCCCTGCGGGGGTAGCTCCTACTGGGGCTGGGCGTCCCCCGTCATCCCCGGGGGTAGCCCCTGCTGGGGCTGGCCGTCCCGTCCCCGGGGGCTCAGGGCCTGTGTGTGGCGCCGGGCGGGGCGGGGCGGGGCGGCACCCACTGCACCCTGCTGCCCGGGACTGCTGTGGCCGCGGCAGCGCGCCCCGCCCCGCCCCGCCCCGCCCCGCCCCGCCCGGGGACGTCACAATAAATTGTTGGCCCCCTTGATGGCCGGCGGTGGCCGCCGCCCCGCCCCGTCCTGCCCCGCTCCGCTGGATCCCCTCTGCAGCTCTCCACTTGAAATATTGGAGGCGGAATGGTATCGACGATATCGATATCGTGGACAAGCTGGACCTAAACGCGGCGCGGCGCACGGGCGGTGCGGTACCCCCGACAACTAGCCTGGTACCTCTCCGGAGAAGTTGCGTCCCTGCTCGGCAGAGGGTGCTGCTGTTTTGCTCCTGATTGCCACCGCTGCCCCCTCCCCCTTTCGCAGCGGAGGTTGGAGTTGGGTGCCGAAACTCCGTAGAGAGCTCTAATTGAACGTGCTTGCTCCGCAGGGTTAAAAAAAAGGAAAGTCTGGCGAAACAGGTGAAAGAAGAATAAAACAAACATGCTGCTACCTGCTACTCGTTTTTGGGGAGTGCTCTCGAGCTCTTGGGCTCCGTTCCGTTCGGAATGGCGGCGGTCACGCCCATGATGATGGAACTGTAGCACTCTTCCAGTGGGAGCCAGGGGTCCGAAACAACTCCCCGCTGCCGCCGGAAACGGGGAGACGCAAAGCCCCGTTCAACTTCATATTTCATGCGGAGAAAAAACAATTTGCCGCCCCTGCGATGCAAATAGCGCGCGCGCGCGCCGCACTCGCACGCCCCCCTGACAGAAATAAATGCCTTTCATTATTATTTTGAGAGACGATGAATTCAAAACGCGTCCTCTTTTGCGCCGCACGCCTCGCCTCACCGTCAGGACCGGCACGACGGGCGGCCGGCGGTGCGAAAAGTTTTGTCCCGGGGCCTTGATTGGATTTGAATGCATATGAAGACGAGCCCGTCAAATAGCGGGCCGACGGGCGGACGGGCGGGCGGGCGGGAGGACTGACGGGGCGACGGGGCTGGACGCGCACACCGGGGTGGGGCCGGGCGACACTGTCGGCCGTTTTCCTTGGCCCAGTCCCTTCATTCATTAAACATGACTGGGGTCCCTCTAAGGGACCTCGCTGCGCCACGCCCGGCCACGCCTCGCCGCCGACGGTCAAACTCAGGGGGCCCGGCCGGGCCGGGCAGGGTGCTGCATAGACAGACACGGCCTCGGTGTGGTCGCCCGGGCGCGGCGCGGCGCGGCGCGGGGGAGGGCGGGGCGGGCCGCTTTGAATAAAGTCAGACCTCCCTAGGGGCAGCCCTGGCCGGAGCCAGGAGGCTGGGTCCCCACGCTCTGCCTTGATGTAGGACACGGCAATGGGGCTGAATCAGAGCCGCTTTTCCTCGCCAACGCGCCATTCAGGCGGTTGTCGCGTTGTCGGTAGGGAGACAGAGGCGCCGCCCCGCCCCGCCCCGCCCCGCCCCGCCCCGCCCCGCCACACGTGTGTCATCCGGCGGCCGTTCGCACACCAGCCCGCTGCCGCCGCTGCGTGCGTGGGAACGGATTTTCTTGTTGCGTTCTCGCCCACCTCTCCAAACGCGCGCGCGCGCACACACACACATACAATCACACACGCAAGGCCGCTGCCGTGTGCTCAGGTGAATTCATCATCCTGAAGGTGGAGCTGCGGGAGGCGGAGCGGAGCGCGCATGGAGATGGGGGTGGATATCACTGCTTTGGGGGGCGCAAGGAGCTGGCGGGGCGGGGCGGGGCGGGGTGGGGCGGGGCGATGGGTGCGCGACACGGCTAATCCGCCTTGCTGTATTTATGAGGAGGGAGAGGGCGGTGGGGAGGAGGAGGGCTGTGTGCGCCGCGGGCTTTGGCCAGGGCCGGGCGGGGTCAGGGTAGGCTCGGCTCGGCCCGGCCCGGGAGAGAGAGAGAGAGAGAGAGAGGGATTCTTATTCCATTTTTTCATGTCGCCCTATTTCTGCTGTGTGTGTGTGAGCCTGGCAGCGGTGGGTTTTTGGCATATAAAGTGCGCAACAAGTAAACTGTAAACGGGGCATGCTATATGGCAGTGTACGTGTTACGCACTGAGTCTGCACTTTGGGGCCGTGCTCTTGTTCTTGGCGCCGGGTCGGGGCAGGGAGGGTGGGCGGGGCGGGGCCGGGTCGAGGGATGAGGGCATATGCCGTTGTACCCCTATATGACACGAGGGCGCCGTGCGGTGCGGCCCCGTGTGCATCTCCGACCCGGCCTGCAGCGCGCCCCCGCCCGTGTAAACACGCTGACGTAGGCGCCCCACCCCACCCCACCCCGCCACGCCCCGCCCCGCCCCCGCGTTGCCGCCCGCGCCTGTAATGCCGCTTTTATGCGAGCGTTTAGCGAAATTCCCGCGCTACTAAACACATAAAGTTGGCAACACTGTTAGGCCCGGCTGGGCGGGGTGGGCGGTTGCGCGGCCTTATGGCCGGCCTGCATGCCCCAGAATTAAACCGGCGCGAGGCCATGTTAGTAGTTGTAGCGGGACATGGCCGTGGTGCCATTCATCTGGGGGAGGCCGCGGCGGGGCGGGGCGGGGCGCGGCGGGGCGGGGCGTGGCGGGGCGGGGCGGACTGCGCACTCGATGTCCTGTCATGACGATAGCCTTTTGTGTGCTTCTGTTGCAGGTACGACCCTTCTACTTTCCCCCACCCTGCGCTGCTTCTCGGCTGCCCTACGGAGCCGGACCGGACCCCGGAGCACCGTGTAGAGGTAATGACCATCTGCACCGCGCTCGTCCGACACGCCGGCCCCGCCCCGCCCCGCCCCGCCCCGCGCGGCTGCTGGTGAAGCAGGCCATCCCCATGCAGGGCACCAAACTGGATGGTGATTAAAGGAAAGGGGGCGTTACCCGGCTCTTGAACCCCTTTTTGGGGCGCGGCGCGGTGGGGTGGTGCTGGGCCGGGCGGGACCCACGCCGTCGGTAGGGGCGGGGCGGGGTGGGGCGGGGCGGGGGCGGGACAGGCGTTAGGGCCAGTGCGCGGGCGGGGCGGGGCCGTCAGCAAGTGCTGCGCCCGTAACGCCGTAACGCCGGCTATAGCCGGCCAACCTGTGACCCAGTGTAAAAGTCCAAGTGCTGCTGGGCGGGGCGGGACGGCCGAGCCTCTCCGTGAGATGTGGACTTCGAGAGGCCTACGCAGGGCCGGGCGCACGTTTCCTCAAAAACGCAGCTCCACTCGAATTATAACAACCCCTACTTCTGATTTTATTTTTCCGCGCCGTCGTAACGAACTCCTGGCGAGGCAGCCTGCCTAATCCTCGAGGAGCGGCGGGACGGTCCTGGACGGCTCCTCCAGGGCTCTATTCATGGTCTCCCGCTAGCGGGGCCGCGCGGAATGGATCCGCCCCGTCTGGAATATGAGCGCCATTTTGTCTCGGGCGTGATGGGCCCAGTGCGAGGTGCGCCCGCCCCACCCCGCCCCGCCCCGCCCCGCCCCGCCCCGCCCCGCCGCGCTATTCTCTCGTGTCGCAGCGACCTGCCCTTCCGCCAGGATGATTTGAATTTGAGAGAGAGAGAGAAGAAAAATAACTGAGGTGCAAGGGGTTGGGGGTGGGGGGGGAGGGGGGTATAGTGTTCGTGTGAAGGAGTGGGACGCGGAAACAAATGACCTGGCAGGACGAGAAAATGAAACCCGCCCCCCTTTCTTTTTTTTTTCGTCCCCCCGGCGCGGCGGCGGCGCGGCAGCTGAGGAATAACCGTGCGTCTGGGCTGCTGATTGCCGCTCAAGCTGCGGCCGCCCCGCCCCGCCCCGCCTCGCCCCGCCCCGCCTCACCCCGCCCCGCCTAATCTCACCTGGTCCCACAGGACGCTGTGCCCTGGCAGTGGAGCGGGCCGAACCGACGCTTTTAAAAACGGCCGAGTCGTTGTTTTTTTTCCCGGCCTTGCTGCTCTCAAATACAACTGACCACCGCGGGTCCAGCCGCACTCCATAGCTGACATGTCTCCCCGTTGTCAGAGCAGGACAGTGTACGGGCGGCGTGGCGGCGCGTGGCGCAGGCGGGGCGGGGCGGGACGCCCAGGTGGCCCGCGCCTCTGTTTATTGCCTCCCCGATCGACGTTAAGCTGCTGGCAGTTGGTCGATGCCATGGCGAGGGCGAGGGGGGCTGAGTGGCGGGGCGGGGCGGGGCGGGGACAAGCCCGGATGGCTGTTTGAAAGACTGCGTTAACCAGAGTGCTTTGCGGACATAAAATTTCGAAACTCTGGCGTGCGGCGCGGTGTGTCCCTGCGGGACGCCTGCCTCTGCTCCCCACCCGCGCCGCGCGCCGGTCCCTGCTGCTCTCAAACCAGACCCACGTGCAGCCAGCCCCGTGCTCTACTCATCAAGCCAGTGGGTCAGAAAACGCTTTGAAAATGGCACAATAACAGCATCAGGGAACCGACATCTCGGGATTTAGTGTAAGGTTTTTATAGTATTCTGCCTCCCTACCTCGTGTAAAAGTAAAACAATTCTTTATTTGACCAGGTGTAAAATCGAGTTCTCTGCCTCACCCAAACCGCTTTATAAAAAGTAAAACAGACAGGTTTCTGGATGCGCGCGTGCGACCTTCCCTCTGCTCATTTTGTTGTTCCACCTTTTCTCCATCCTCACCCTCTCCTCTGCTCTGCCACGGTGAGTTAACATTTTGCTTTGCGCTTCGTTTGACTCACTAACACGCATACACGCCCTGTGCCCAGTGCACTCGCATCACACACACAAACACACGTCCGCTAAAGTGGCGGTTGGCAGGTGCGTTGTCTGTGTGTGTGTGTGTGTGTGTGTGTGTGTGTGTACAAGGGCGTTGATGCATTTGAATTTCCCGCCCCGGCCTGCCCTGTTATGCATTGCGTCAGAGAATGTGGTGACGGAACCTTTCTTGCTCCGCATGATTTGGGGGTTGAGGCGCGAGGCGAGGGCGCGTAGTGGGGAACAGGCGAAACGTTTACGAAGCCGTCCATGTGAAGGTCGTGGAGGGCACCCCGCTGAGGGTCGAATCGCTTTTGTACCGGGTGCTTCAGAGACCACGTAACAGTATGCGGGTTTGCCTACCCACTCCAGCCGTAAGGCGCCGTAGCCACTTTGGTATATAAATAATGCAATTTCATGTGAAAACCGCGGAAAATCTCGTGCTTCGTGTCACTTTCTTTTTTACCCTGCATCCAATTACTTATCCTCTCAAATTCAGTAATTTTCCAGTCACTTGCAATCTTTTGACTCAGTGTACACCCATTGCTGTCGTGATGCAGCCCTCGCCGCCGCCCCTGCTCCCGCCCTTCCCTCTCGCCTGTTATTGTCTCTTTTTCGCTGTCGGGGACCATCTCTTCTATCTTCCTTCTTTCCCCTTTCTTCTACTGTCACTACTTGCTGCCAGCGGCCCCCTCCCCTCCCCTCCCGCCCGCTCACTTCTCTCTCTCTTTCTCTCTTTCCCTCTCGCTCTCTCTCCCCCGCGCCTCTCTTTTGCGGAGCGCGAAGGCAATTAGCTAAGAATTAATAAAGGGTCGGATTGGCTAATCCCCCCGAGAAAGGGAATGTGAAATGAGGGTCTCTGGCGAGGACCTGCTGAGAGAGAGGGGCGCAGGGCGGCCTGGCCCGGCGCCTCGCGGCCTGCGGGGCCGTGCGGGGCGAGGCGACGGGAATCACCTGCTTGTGGGGGGCCAGACCATGCCGTGTGTGCCGCGCGGGGGCGGGGCGGGGCGGGGCAGCCAGGCCGCTGGATGTAAAAACGGATTAGACTCTGGTTCATAATCACCGCGTAGCCTCATGTATTATGTATGTCTCTCTCCGTCTCCCTCCTTGTCTTACTCGCTCTTACTCTCTCTCTCTCTTTCTCTCCGCCCCCTCTTTCCCTCTATCATTATTCATTTTCTTGTCATTAGCACCTCAGCGCAGCGCCCGCGGCGCGGGTACGCTGGCCGGGCAGGGGCGCAGCGGATCCCCTGCTCGGCCTACTAAGCTGGCACCCTCCTGCCCCCCACACGCCCCCTCTCTCCCACAGTGGTTTTGCGACGGCCCAGTCCCGTTATTTTTAATTTGTCGTGTCTTTCACCTTTTTTTATGATCGAAAGAAAAAGGTTTTTGTTATTTTTTAAGCACCACAACTCGCTGCACCAATCTATCAGAACATAATATTGACTTTCGATTGCAACAATAGTTACGTGCAGAGCCACCTCACTTTGTTTCTTTCTTTTGGGTCTGGTGCTCATGGGAAAGCACACCCGCTCCCCCTTAGCCAGCTACCGTCCTGTGCGTATTCTATACAAACGCGCGTGGCGGGTGTGTGTCTGTGTGCGTGTGCGTGCGTGTGTGTTTTGGGACAGCGGAGGTGCGGGGGAGGGGAGGGACATGGTGGTTCTGTATTGAACCATCAAACGAAAGCGCTCCCCACGCGCCCCTCCTCTTCCCTCCCAACTGCGCGCCTAACACCACACTGCTCTCCCCCCCCCCCCCCCCTTCTCGCTCTCTCGCTCTCTGTCTCTCCCTCTCCCGTCCTCTCCGCGCGCCCTCCTGCCGTCGCCCGCACCCATCATGTACAATTTACAGGCTAACGTTTTATGCTGAACCGCCCGCCACTTGTGTAAAGCGAACGTGTTTGACCCGGCCGGGCGGGGCCGGCAGGTCAGGGCAGGGCGAGCGCGCGGACATTGGGCCGCTTTATGAAGAAGTCACGCCCCAAACTTGTGCCGCTCGCCGGGGCCGCGGAGTGGGGCTCCCGACGCGACGGGTGGAGGAGGGAGCTTTTCATAGTGAACGAAACCTCCCGTCCCGTCCCGTCCCGCGCGTCGTCGTTGGAAGTTCGCCCTCTCTCGCCCCCTACTCAGCCAATGACTGTGTACCCCCCCCTCCCTCCCTCCACCTCCTCCCCGCTCGGCATCGCGCCACTGAATACGAGACATCGCCTTTTGCTGCGCTACCCACCCCGCCCCGCACGACGCATTAACACTGGTCGCGAGGCCAAAACTACTATGTGGATGTGCTCGTCTCAGAATTGCATACGACACCCCGCGGGAGTCGCGTCGATTTGCGCACAGAGAGAGAGAGAGAGAGAGAGAGAGAGATAGCGCGGAGCACATAAAAAACGACGACGGCAGTACTGATTTCGCGGGGGCGGTGCGGGACGCCAGGAGTGGGGTGGTGCCGGGGACTCGGCCCGCCCCACTGCCCCGTGCCCCGGGCCCCGGGCACAGTAGCAGAGCGAGGGAGAATTCTTTCTGACCACACCCACTAAGTCCCTTGCCGGCCCAAATTGTTGTGGCTGGCTGCCGCCCCGCCCTGCCCTGCCCTGCTTGTCGTGGCCTGGCCTTGTCCTCCGCTTTCGAATGCAGTAATAATAAATTTTGTACCAAGGTCCAACGTGGCTAGTCCGGTTAAATCCATCTCGGTCTCGAAATTCAGTTGTAATAATGCAACCTAAACCTGTATTACAGCGTCCTAAATTTTATTTCCTGTACGACAACGTTTGTCGCCGTGTCGAGGCCGCCGGCGAGCCTTTAGTTTGTGTGAGAATCTGGAGCGTGGCGGGGGCCGCGGGCCAAAAGAACGAGACAGATTACCCGCGATTTTCCTATTTTAACTTTTGCGAGTCGCACCGCCGAGAGGAGTTTGTGTTGGAGCTTTAGTGCGCTGAGCGGCGCGGGGCCAAAAGGCAGAAAAGGTTTGCCGCGGCTGACGAATCACGGCCCCAGCGCCCTCCCCCCCTTTGGAATAGCAACATTGTTATTGGAGTAGTTGTTATTCGGCGGCTAGCTCCCCGCTCTCCTTGGGGGGTGCGGGGAAAGAGGGAACAGAGGGGGGTTGGGGGAGGGCCTCTCGCCTGCTAGGCACGGTAGCCCCAGGGGAGATGGGGGGGCTATGAATGAAGAGCTGATCTGCAATTAATGGCTCTGGGTGTGAATGGTTTGCTCTGCGGCGTGGGAAAAGAGAGAGAGAGAGAGCTAGTGAGAGAAATCGGTCTGAGCCCGAGAGAAAGGAGGATGAGAAAGAAGGACGGATAAAGCCAGAAGAACGGGACAAGGGTGTGTATGAGAGAAAGAGCGAGAGAGAGGAAGGGGAGCAAATGTAGAGCGTTTGGCTCCACCTGGCGGGCTGCCAGCGCTGCCGTGCTAGCGCCGCTAGCGCCGGGCTTGGACTCGAGGGGCCTAGTGGACTGGCGCATCCCCACTCAGCGCACTCTCTTTGCTCCTGCCCGGCGCCCCTCCCGCCTCGCCTGGCCCCTCATGCAGGTGTCCTTGTTGCAGAGGCTTCAGCAACCGCAGTCAGGTGGCCGAGCATGCACAAACACATCGTAGAGCAGATCAGAAGTGAACTGGCTGGCTTACCCGGGCGGGGTCGCGAATAAGTTTTAGAGGTATTTATAAAAGGTACCGGACCCATTTTGGGGCGGGTAGGGCGTCGCCTAACACCCCACGTGTGTGCGTCGCGTCGCTCAAAGGGACGCCATCCCATCCCCTATCGGATATAGAGCATGTCCCCGCCACACACACACACAGCCAGAAGCGCTAGTGGCCGCCCAGCTGCAGCCGAGCTGAACAGCCTCGTGGCATGGGCTTCGGACGGCAGGCACAATGCGATACCTCACCCATCTCGGCCCCATCAGTCCCGTCACCGTGCTGACAGGAAGGGACGGGGCGTAGGGTAGGCGGGCCGCGCGGTAAGACTTAGAGGGAGAGAGAGAGAGAGGTGATTACGGGGAGGACTGGGCGGTAGAGGGAGAGGGACATAGAGGTAGTTAATGCCAGCGGGCCGGCGCCGCGCTGCAGGGGGTCCCGGGGCGCGGCGGGGGCGAAGAGAGGGGAAGGGGGGGGAGGGGGGGCAGCCTGCCGTACCTTAGGCCCTGGGTGACCTGAGCGGTGCGCTGCATGTGGGTGCTCTGCCTCTGGATTACTTCTCTTCCTTGATCGTCGCCCACCTTCTTGGAAATGAGCACATCTCGTCCTTAAGCCCGCGCGCATGGGGCGCTCTCTTTGTTCGCATGCCCCCTCCCCCTGGTGCTGCTGCTTACTGCTTCTCGTCCTGCCTGACCGGTCGGACCGATGTCTGGAATGCGAATAAGAATGGGCCAGGCCGGGGGCTGCACTACAATGAGTTTGGCCGTCACGCTGCTGGCCCTGCTGGCCCTGCTGGCCCGGCGGGGGAGAGCTGATAAATGGAGAGAGAGCTAGGGCCGACCCGGTGGTGCGGTCCGGGCCCAGCCCAGCCCAGCCGGCCAGGGCAGGCAGGACAATGGCGCCAGAGGCCTTGTTCCGCCCGGCGCAGCGCGACGCGACGCGCCGAGGGGTGTGTTAACCGCGACCCACCCCGGGTAGACCCAGCCCGGGCCCGGCCAGGACAGGCCACCGCCTCATAACCTGTCGCCGTGGCATTACAGCGAGCACCGGGGCCCGGCCCGGAGCAGGACAAGCAGTGTGTCCTGCCCAGGAGGTGGAGGCCGCCGGGGCTGCGGCCTCTGCTCTCTGCGGTCAGACAACTCGACACGGGGCTCGTTTTGTTTTCCTGGCAGCGTCCCAAACGGGCCCTGTCCGGCCGAGGCCTATCGGTTGTCGAGGCCCCCGTCGCCCCGCCACGCCACGCCCCGCCCCGCCACGCCACGCCCCAACACGGCGCGCTCGCCCACCAAACCACGTCCCCGTCTCCACCCCCCCCTCTCTCTCTCTCTTCCCCGGGACGCAATTCCAAGTTTTGTTCTCACGTGAGCAATACCAAGAAGCGAGTCGAGCCATGGCGGCGGCCCATCTCTACTCGCTCGCGATACGCTCTCCTCCGCCTCTCTCGCTCTCTCTCTAACGAGCGCCCTTCTCTCGTGCGGTCGGGAGGAGAGGGCGGGGAGGGAGTTCTGCCGGGCCGGGGCGGTCCAGTCCGACCCCCCCCCCCCCCCCCCAGGTCTGACCGCACGCGTTGTACTTCACTGCGCGCGGGCCGGCCGGGCGGCGCGGAGCAGAGCGGAAAATAGACTTTCGATAACCCTCCCTCAGGCGAAAGAAAAGAGAGGGGCGGTATGGCGCGGAGTTTTGAGGGGGAAGGGGAGAGAGGGGTAGTAGTCTGCTGTCCGGAGAATCGGAGCCCCCCGTAAGCCTCTCTCCCTCGTGGTCCTGAGGAGCAGTTTATGATTCATAAATAAGGGGCGTGTGCGGCGGGGCCAGGGCCGGGCCGGGCTCAATGCTTAATGAAGAGCGGCTTTGAGGGACACTCCAGTGCCGCAGCGTACCGCGCTGCACTCACGTGTGCTCCGCCCCGCCCCGCCGTGCGGTCGCAGTTAGCAGGCCCGCAAAGGTTGCCCCCCCCCCCCCCTGCTGCTGATTCACTGCGCCTGCAAAATAGGCAGTGCGTTTTGTTTTGTTTTTGGGTTTTTGTTTGTTTTGTTTCCGTTGACGCGCGCATACACAAAGCGGTTGTATTATCATTCGCTCTTGAGCTCTATGAGGAAAAATTGTCCTCTTACCGAAGAGGCTTGCTTAAAATAAAAGTAAACAAATCAGCACAGGGCTACGTTTCTTGTGGGCCATAAGTTTTTCCGTCGTGCTTTTAACGAGTCTACTGTTCTGGCCGGTGTGCTGTGCTCATACTATCGGCTCAGCAGCCTCGCCCTGCCGTGCGCCCGCACAGGGGCGGGAGAGTTGAGTATGGCGCGGGAGAGAGAGAGAGAGAGACAGAGCTTCAGCCAGCAATATA
This sequence comes from Frankliniella intonsa, assembly GCA_033675135.1. Classification (NCBI taxonomy): domain Eukaryota; kingdom Metazoa; phylum Arthropoda; class Insecta; order Thysanoptera; family Thripidae; genus Frankliniella; species Frankliniella intonsa. The sequence continues at coordinate 7,421,352 of CM066249.1, read as the reverse complement.
TCCCTAATTGGTGGACGGGGAGGGGACCGAACCGACGAGCGCGAGCTAGTCCGGCCGGTGCCCCGCCCCGCCCCGCCCCGCCCCGCCCCGCCCCGCCCCGCCCCGCCCGCCGGCGCGCGTCAGTGGCGCGGCGCCGCGCCATGCGCACGGTCGTCAAACACGAGGCGTCCCGCCCGGCACGGCGGCGACGCCCCGCCCGGCTGGGACGGGTATTACTGAGCCGCTTTTAACGGGTTGTAACCACAGCTGTGCACCTGCGGAGTAATCAAACATACGACGTGCTGTGCACACACACATACACCCACACTGCTATACGCACACTGCTACACGCACACACGGCCATGCGCCTCGCGTACTCAGGCGAAGAAATAGACGTATCTCTGCTGTTTCTTTTCGCGCGCCCCTTGTCTCTGTGTGTGTGTGTGTACGCGTGAGCGCGTTGTTGTGTTTTTCTTTTGTGATATCCCTTTGTTCTGCCGCTGCTGCTGCTGCTGCTGCTGCTGTGGGGGTGGCGGCAGCCTGCCTAGCGTTGCGCGCCGCGCGCGGCCCCCGCTGCTGCCCGGCACGCCCCGCCACGCCCCGCCACGCCCCGCCACGCCCCGCCTGCTTCTTTTGCCACCCCGTCTCGTTTTTCCAAACACTTGCAATACCGCGGCGGGGTGGGGCGGGGGCGGGGCTGCTAGAGAGAGAGGGCGCCGCCCCCAGCGCCCGTCCCCAGCCCAGTGCCTCCTGGCATAGAGTCGACGAGGACACCGGCTCCTCGGCCAGAACTCCCGGGCACTGATTATGTGCACAGTGTCTCGCCCTCTGCATATCTCTCTCTCTCTCTCTCTCTCTCTCTCTCTCTCTCTCTCTCTCTCTCTCTCTCTCTCTCTCTCTCTCTCTCTCTCTCTCTCTCGCTCTCTCTCTCGAGCTCACCCCGTCTCTCTTATTCCTCTTCAGCCCGCCACTCTCCTTACTCGTTTCCCCCTTTGCGATTTGATGAAAACCGGCTCGTAAAATGTTATCCGCGGGCGCGGGGTGTTCCAGGGTCCTGGGTAGCTCCCCCCTCCTCACCCTCCTCCCCCCACCTCGCCCCCGCCTCGCCCCCGCCTCGCCCCCGGCCTTGCCCCACTTTGAGCTCAGACACCACACAAGGCGCATTTCTTATTCAGCGCGCCCGGCTCATCAACACTGCATGCTTTTACTAATTAAGAGGGCCGCTCTGGACAACACGCGGAATGAGAAGAGTCATTCAAGTCTACGGCGCGGCTGCCCGGGTCGGGGGCGGGGAGCGGGGGAGGGGCCGGGGGCGGCCCGCCTCCTGTCCGCCCTCCCAGCCCCTTTGCGCGCTCTTGAATTGCTGTTAGGGCCGAGAACTTGTTTGGGCCACATTTACCTCCCGCTTGTATTCGTGTAAGACTACTTTGCCGGCGGGGCGGGGGAGGGGAGGGGTGTGCCGTGTCTTGTACTCGTCTCCCACTGCTACTGCCGCTCCTTCCACCTGACTTCACTGGGATTCTTTTCGGAACGGGGGTGGGGGACAGGGGGTGAAGGGCGCGCGGCTCGGGAGATTGCAGCTGAGGAGGAGCGTCTGCCCGCGCTATGAACTCGCGGACGAATCTCTCGCGCGTGCCGACAGGTTCACAGGCAAGCCCACGCAAAGGGGAATAATGCCTGTAAAGTAAAAGTAAATTTAAATTGAAGCTATGTATGCAAGGTCTCTGAACGTACCAGTGCTCCAAGCGCTGCCGGCGGCAGGGTGAGCGCCTAGCGCTTAGACTGTACCGCCGCGCAGGCGTGCGTTGCGGGCTTGCCTATCGTCTCTGACCACGGCGCCCAGGCCTGCTCTCGACCCCGTGATGGAGCAGTTCGGCCGCGGCAGGGCGGGGTGGGGCGGGGCGGGGCGGGGCGGGGCCGGGCCGGGCCGGGCCGGCGGGGCGCGCCACCCTCACCTGGCCATGGGCCTGGAGGGGCTGCACCACACCCTACTTCTCATTTCCCCCGCGCCTTTCGACTTTTACGACGAAAACTTCCTGCTTTCTGCCGCTCCGGCGCGGTGTATCTTTTTATGAAGCCAAGTTGTGCGCCCGGGCCCGGCCCGGCCCGGCCCGGCGCGCGTGCAGGCTGCAGCAGTGGGCGCGGCGCGGGGCCGGATCCAGTCGGAGAGCATGAGGGGGGGGGGGGGGCAGAGCAGGAGAGAGAGGTCACGCGGGCAGGGCGGAGGCCGTCGCACTCCTTTTTTTTGTGTGTGTTTTTCTTTGCGGGTTTTATTAAACGTGGTAAACTCCGTCGCCTTGCGCACCACACTACACCACGCCGCACCGCGCCACGCCGCACCACCGGTCTCCGGGACGCAATAAACACGAATAAGGCGAGGACAGTCGCCGTTGATTGAACATAATTTCCCCTGGTGCAGCTCAGCGCCGGGCTACGTGTCTTGCGTTTGCCTTGTCCACCACCCCGCCCCGCCCCGCCCCGCCGCGCGCCGGCTGCTGTGCTGTGCTACAGTCCGGGGGGAGTGGCGGGGTGGGGCGGGCGGGGCGGGGCCCCGCTGGCTTTGGGCTCAGGAGCTTTCATTGCTGTCAGTCCCCTCCGTCGGCCTGCCTGCCTGCCGTCCGGCCGTCCGGACCGGCCCGGCGCGGTCTGAGCCGCCTCTTTAAAGCCCGGGGCGGCGCGGGGTGGGGGTGAGATAAGTAATAATGCAACAGACAGTGGTGACCGCTGGCTGGCCCCGCCCAACCCCGACCCCCGCTGCCCCGCACAGCTCGCCTGCAGTCTAACTAGCTGGCCGCGGCCTCCGCCTTCGACCGCGTTCAGCCCGTCTGAGCGGGGGGATTTCCAGTTGAGGGCGCCGTCTCCTGCGCGCCGTGGTTCGGCCCCGCCCCGCCCCGCCCCGCTGCTTCTGGAGCGCTCAACATTCCTTGCGCTGGCCTCCCCCGCCGCCCCGGCCTCTCCACCCCCGCCGCCCCCGAGTCCAAGTTATTTTTCGGCCGGGTGCATTATTGCCTGGCCCTGCTGTCTGCCTCGGCGTACTCAAGCGGGCGGAAGACGACGTCAAACGACAGGGGCAGACTCCCCCGGTTCGGCCGCGCGGCGAAGACCGCTGCTCCAAAAACCAAACTAACTCATCTCGCGCGCCTCCACGCTTTATATATTTTTTTTTCCCTGCCCCGTTCAGTACACTTTCCAAACTGTTCACTGCAGCCCCGCGTGGCTCCCTCAAGGCCCTTCTTTGTCCCATCGTGGCCGTTCTGGCCACTTTTATTTCCGGCGCAGACCCGCACCACTCGACTTGCAGTGTTCGCGATTGGCGCATCATATCGCCTCCTGACGCTGCCCAGCCCTGCCCGATGGATGGCTCCGCCCGCCCGGCCCACCCGGGCCTATAGGCAGCTGTCAATAGCTTTTCTTGTTATCGCCCGTTTTGTCTCCGCTGTTGTTTCTTTTGCCTTCTTTTTTTTTCCCCCTTCGTTGACAAAGGCGCACAATCTAATCCGACGGCGGCCTGCCTGCTCGTGCTCGTGGTGGTGGCCGGCCGGCCACCCCCTGGCCCGCCCCGCCCCGCCTCGGCTGCAGTCCGGTCCTGGATTTTATTCGTCTCGGAACCGAACGCGGCGCTGGTGCGCGCTGCTGGCAGCAGTAAGCCGGCCCTAATGGGGCCCCCCGCCGCGCACCAAGGCCAGTTATCTGTAAAGCGGGACGAGCCGGGCGCCGTGCGCCGTGCCGCCGCCCCACGACGAAATAAAATATAGAGAACCGTGTCCGCGCCCGCGCCGCCCCCGCGCCGCCCCCGCCCCTCTGGGGCCCCCTGTACTGCCCCCGCGCTGCTTGTGAGAAATTGACAGCGGAGATGTGGGCCGGACACAGTCTGCCGGCCGGCCGGACCGGACCGACATGGTTCGGCCATTCCCATCATCTCTTTTCCCACGCGCCCGCCCCGCCCCCGCCCCGCCCCGCCCCGCCCCGCCCCGTACCCTGCACCCCGCTCCCCATGGTGCGCTATGCTCTTCTTTTTCCGCAAGGATGAGAGGTAATTACGGAGCTCCCGGACGACAGACCCATTTGGTTTTGACAAAGTGAGACCCTTTAAAAGAGCAAAAAGATAAAATAAAATAAAAGAAAGCTCAGCGCTGTCCGGTTTGACCTGACTGTATATAGTCACGCAGTCGGTCAGTCAGTCCCGTCCACATCCGCGTTTCAAAGAGCAGCAGTGGACTAAAAGCACGGAAAGAAACAAAGCGGAGGGAATACTGCACGACTGTTGTCGGTGCTCTCACAAAGGAGTACCTAGGGGGTGCGTATCGCTGGCGTTCATTGGCCTCTGGGACTTGCTTTGCCGCTGCCAATATCGACTCCCACTCCACCACGGAGCCACGCACCCAACTCCGCACGCAGAATTTATTGCCTCACTAGGACGAGTTTGCTTAGGCTCCTGTCAAAGGTCGGCGTTGTAGGGGAGGGGGTGGGAGCCGCCATAGGGTCGGTCTAGGGGGTAGATGTTGCCTCTGTTCTGCTCCCGTTGCTGTCTTGGAACTGGCTGGCGCTGTGAACGTGCTGTTTTTCCTCGTTTCCAAGTTTTGAAAACACGAGAATTGGCTCCGGTAGACGTGACTTAGCCCAGGGATTGGCCTGTCCTCTTTCTCGTGCCTCTCTCTCTCTCTCTGCCTCTCTCTTTTTCTCGGAAACTCTTCTCCGATGGCCCCGGTGGTGGCGTTAGCCGCATAGGGAAAGGCCCTTCATCACGCTGCGTCTCGCGTAATAGAGCAGTTCATTCATACCCCTTTGATCCCCCCCACCCTTCCCCCGTGTGTAATCATTGTACAATAACGACAGAGTCCCTCTCTCTCCCTCACTTTCTCTCTGTACTGTACATTTTCGCAACAAGCAGCGAGCAAATGAGTGGCTGCCTGCAGAGCCGCTCTCTCCATTGTGGGTCTCGTTCCGTCCCGCTGCCGGGCGCCCCGCCGCGCCCCGCTTGGGGCCTGGGCGGGGTGGGGCGGGGCGGGGCCGGGGCGGGACGGGCAGGTAGAATGTGGGGCTATCAATCTCGGGCCGGGGCGCGCCTTGTCACGGCGGAAGTGCATATCCACTCCGCGGGGACGGGTGGGGCCGGGCGAGGCTGCCGACGACCGACTGCCGCCGCGCAACCCTTCGGCTATGCGCGCGCAACAACAGTGAAATGTTTGGGGTTTTCTAGAGAAAACTGAGTTTTGTACCTCTTGAAATGTGTGTCCGCTATTTGCTCATGGAATAACCCTTGCTTTTTTTTCCCTCGCCCGCCAGGTAACTGCTTGCTGCCAGTGTGCCAGCCCCGGTGGGCCCCGCACCGCACCGCCGTGCCTAGGGGGTGAGTTCTTCTGTTTGTAAAGCTCCCCCCCTTTTATACTGGAGCCCTGCCCTCCACAGGAGCTCTCCGCCCGGCCCGGCCCGGCCCGGCCCGGCCCATCTGCCCGCTCAAGTGTGTGGGCTAGCCCAGCCCAGCCCAGCGATTTTAGATCAAGTGTATTCTGTTTAACTCAGGGGAGCAGAAGCTGTCGTCGGCACGGGATGAGCGGCGCGGGGCGGCGCGGGGCGGGGCGCCACGGAGAGGCGCAGTGCGGGATGAGAGATTGCGGGGGGCGCGGGGGAGGGGGCAAGGGGGGGAGATCAGAGGCTTTGCGAGCCTCCATTAGACGGACCGAGAGAGCAGGGGGGCGCGCGCAGGGGTAGGAAAATTCCGGACGAGGAGCAGGGGAAAGATTTTACTTTGAGGAAGGGGGGCGCGCGACGCTAAAGGCAAAAAAGAGGAGGAACAAAGGACTTGGATTTAACTTATGCGGTCGTGAAGGAATAAACTAGATCGATGTTCGTCCCGTCCCGTCGCGTCCCGTCGGCAGTCCGTAGTGTCTCTTTGTCACGCCACAGTCACAGCGGGCGGGGCGCGGCGGGGCGGGGCGGGGCGGGGCGGCGTGTAATTAGGACGAATGCCTGGCTGCCTGGGCGTTGGCTCACTGGGCTGGACTGGACTGGGCTGGGCTGGCGCTGCATGGGCGTTGCCCGGCCCCGGCCCGGCCCGGGCCAGCCGCTTTTTGCGAATGAAAATGTGTGGCCGGCCATCATCCAGGGCCGTAATGACCGAGGCCGTGCCGCCGCCGCTGGCCAGTCGCGCGGTATAGTGCGGGGCCGAGGCCGGGGCCGGGCCGGTCTGACGAGAAAGTACTCACCTCATTTAGTTTGCTGAGCGTATAGCGAACCACTCTGTTGACCTTCGGGAAAATGGAAAATGCTACTCAGCATGAGGGCCAGGGGCCTCCCTGGCTAGGATAATATATAACGCACCTTCACGCCCGCGGCTCGTACCGCTTCTTTGTTGAAGTTATTCCCACACTGCCTCTTGTGTTAGAAGTCTACTCTTGGACGTGTAAGCCGCCCGACGGCCTGCACAGTGTATGTAACCGGGCGGGGCGGTGCCGTCCACCTGCTGGCCCTGCTGCGCGGCTCCACGGCGTGTGCGCGCGTGTGTTGTTATATTGCTAGAGCGGCCGGGCCGGGCCGGGCCGGACTGGCGTTGCGTTTACTTATTTCCGGTCCGAGGAAATAAGGAAGGCCCAGCGAACAGGCGGGGCAGGCAGGCAGGCAGGCAGGCCGCCGCTGCTAGGGCCGCGGCTGGAGTCTGTGTCCCGGGGCGGCGGGCGGCCGCAGGCCCGGACCCGGTCGCCCCGGTGATTCCGCTGCAGTGAAAGGGGCCGGCCTCCGCCGCTGCTGCCGCTGCTGCTGAAAGGCGGCCCACGGAATTGGTTCACGATTTCATTTCGATCGGAGAAATTCTCATCGCCGCTGGTCGGCACTGGCGGACTCAGCAGGGGTGGCCAGCGGGGGCGGCGCGAGGCGGGGCGAGGTCGCCCAGAGGAGAAATATGAGAATAATGACGAGAGATAAAAATCTACAGCAGACAGAGCGCCTCTCTCTCTCTCTCTCTCTTCTCTCCTCTAGACGATTTCATATTTATTTTAGGAGACAATTTTCTTTCCTCCTTCCATAGAAACGATGAATTAACCGAAGCGTGCACAAGATTCTCTTGCGCTCGCTGGTGTTTGCCCGCGGCATTACGACGCACTCTTGCCCCGCCACCGCGACGCTCCCCCGTGTGGTACCCGCCCCGCCCCGGCCCCGCCCGCTGGCACGAATCAATATGGACGCCCGGCCCGCTCCGATGCGCCACACAAAATACCTCTCCCGAACCCGAGCCTTCCTCTCTCTCTCTCTCTCTCTCTCTCTCTCTCTCTCTCTCTCTCTCTCTCTCTCTCTCTCTCTCTCTCTCTCTCTCTCTCTCTCTCTCTCTCTCTCTGCCGCGCGTCCTCTCTGCTTCCGTCTCCTCTGAACGATTTCGCGTGGGGACGCCTCGCCCCCCCCCCTCTCCCCCCGCCGCCGCAGGGCCGCGCCTCAGGGGAACATATTTCGCCATGAAAATACATATATAGGTTAGGCTTCTCTCTTACGACCCGCGCGCGCCGTCGCGTCGTTCAACCAGAAGGGGTCTCGGTGCGGAGACAAACGGGTCGGGTCGGGGGGGGGAGGGGGGGGGGTCTGCTGACGTGTGTGCTGGGCAGGGGCGGGCAGGGGCGGGCAGGGGCGGGCAGGGGCGTTAGGTACCGCGGCAGCAGGTCAAGGTGTGGGCGTGGCCGCTTGCTGTGTCCCACCTACGAGGTACCCCCTCTCGAACGTGACCTGGAAAAAAGGCACCGACAAAGTTTCCCTCGGCGGCGGGTGCAGCGGAAGGTTATAAGTTGAATAGGAGAGGGAGAGAGAGAGAGATAAGGTGTGAGGCAGGCGCGGAGCGCGCGAGAGTGAGAGAGAAAGAGAGGGAGGGCGGAGGGCGAAAGGAGAGACACACGGGAAAGAGGAAAAGATTATTGGGAAGGGGCTTCGAAAGGGGCGGGCCGGGCCGGGTCGGGCCGGGGTACACAAAGTGGAAAATACGGTAGGGTGTGAAATACAGCGGCCGTGCCCAGCATGCCAGCTCCAGAAGCATAGGTGCGGTGGCGGAGCTGGCGCAGGCAGCGCAGGTGGGGGCGGGGCGGATGGCACCGGGGCCGAGGGGCCGAGGGGCTGCCCTGCGCCGGGCGGCGGCCGGGCTCTCAGGCGGCCGGAGGAATATCGCCCGTGAGAGAGGAGTGGAGTGGAGTGCCGAGTGCAGAGTGCGTGAATAGAGTCGACATGAGCTCCCCCTGGAGTTTGGCTGCTCCTCTCGGCGGCGCGGGGCGGCGGCGCGGCGGCGGCCTCAGTGGCCAGCACGCACCGCCGGGCCCAGGGCATGGCCGGGGACCAGAGGCAGCCTACCGCGCCAACGCGCACAAGTTGCCCTGATTTAGACCCCGCCGCGCCCCGTACCGTGGCGTGGTGCCCCGCCCCGTCTCACACTCCACAGCACTGCCTTTCCCACCCCGCCGCGCCGCGCCCAGCCCAGCCCAGCCCGGGGCCCGTCGCACCCCGCCCGCCACGCTAGGCCGCTCCGCTCCGGTGTAATCCAGCTAAGTGTTCCGGTGTCACGGTCTTGTTGATGCTTGTTGTTGGCTTATCCTCGGTTGTTTTTAGCAAACAGCTTGACGGTCTCTTTACGCGCCCCTGAGCCGCGTCCCGCCGCCTCGCGCCCCGGCCTGGCGCGCGCGCGTGTGCGTGCGCGCGTGTGTGTGAGCAGATCTGCCGGCTTGCTGCCTAATAATAATTCCAGAATTTTGACGGGCGCGTGAGTCACGGTGCCTGCTGCCTTCTCCTCGCCCTCTCCCCCTTCTTGTTGTCCTTCTCCTCCTCCTCATCTTCTCCTGCGCGCAAGACAACGATGGAGACTCGGCAAAGGGCGTTAGTTACTGCGAAACAATTAGTGCTGTTGAGGGGAGCGGCAGGATGGCGTTGAGGGGCGTTGAGGGGGAACGGGGGCAGGTGTGATATAGAGGTTGGGTGGGGGGGGGGGCGGCTGAAAGGGGGTAGGGTGTGGCATGGGGGTGACGCGCATGTTTACTTCTGATTATTACTCCCAGCGCCGACCCGACCCGACCCGACCGCCCAGGGCGTCTCAGCGTGCAACTGGCAAGGGGATGTCGTCGTGATATTGCGTAATGCTGATTTAAGCTCCTTTCGCCCCCTCCCCCTCCCGCCCCCTGTCGCCATGTCGTACTCTCGCGCGTGCTGGAGTCTCCCTGGGGTTGTTTAGAGTCTCGCCGGCGCGGGAGACTAGGCAGGTGGTATCGCGCGAGTTGCGCCTACGCGAAGAGAAGCTGACATATTAACGAGAAAATTCATTAAAATTTTGTTAGTATTTTTTTGCGGGAGAGAGCGGTATTTCAACATACATCCGCTGCGTTTCCCCGAGGTAAAATAACCCGGGGTGGCGCAGTGCGCAGCGCGACCCTCTGTTCTCGCGAGTACCGGACAGTGCTGTGCCCTGCCCTTTCCCCGCCGGCTAGCGAGCTGTTGAGCTGCCCCGCGTAGGCCCAGGCAGGCAGGCAGGCAGCGGCAGCAGCCATCTTGGAGCCGAAACAATGGTCTTCATTACAACGGCATTCAGCTGAAGGGCTGAAACGAGACGGATCCGGTGTATATTGAGCGGGACGGAGCAGAGCGGCCCCTAATGCTCGCAGCACTAACCAAATCACGTGCCCGGCGGGCGCGGGGGGGCCGGGCGGGGGCCGGGCGGGCGGGGGAGGAATGGAAGGCGGGAGCGGGTGGGGCTGGGGGCCGCGGAAAAAAAAGTAAGTTCGTGTCTTTCGATATACGTGGCTTGTACGGTCGGCCGGCGCGGCGGGCGCTGCTCCATTAATTGGGCAAGCGAAGGAAAGAGAAATACGTTCGTTTCCGACTTGAAGGTCTTCCGGCGCCAACCTTCGGCTCGGCTCGGCGGTAGCTTCCCCCCTGCTGCTGCCGCCATACTGCGGGCTTCCGTCTTCCAGCGAGGGACAGCCCTGGACGAGCCACCGCCGCCGCCGTGGAAAGAAGATGAAAATCTAGGCTTTTAATTTCCTGGGTCCGTCTGCCTGCCGGCCGGCCGGCCGGCCTCTTCTCTAATGGCCTTGGCTCGACTTATTAGGCCGACGGAAAATCACTTACCTCGCTCGGCTCGGCAGCGTTGTTGTAGAGGAATTGCGCGTGTTGGGTAATGAGATGAGGCGGGCGGGCCTGTCGCTGTGGGGGAGCGGGGCGCGGCGCGGTACAAAGCCACGGGGAAGGAGCGCTTAATTCTCCTATTTACTCCCGTCACGTCTCGAATGATGCGTCGCGTCGCGCCGCCTCGCACTGCTGCCTGCGCTGCGAGACGAGCCTTTTGCAGCTGCATTTGGGTCACGCCGCGGGCTGCTGACGAGGGACAGGGAGCGAGCGCGCAGGACGTAAAGGAAGGGGGCGGGGAAGGGAAAGAGCGTGGGGAAGGTGGCTCAGGCCGCAACAGAGAGGGAGAGCGACGGAGAGGAGGGGGAGAGAGACACGGGGAGGTTGGAGGCTGCGTGGAGCGGCGGTGGGGTTCTCTCTACCTTCAAGGCGATGGAGCGTGGCACGCTGTGGTGCCTCGGGGCCCCTAGTCCTTCGCACTCTCTCGCTCTCTCCCCCCCTCGCTCTCTCTCTCCCGCTCTCTGCGCTACCCCCTTTGCCGCCCATTGCCTTGGCTGGCCGCAGTCAGTCGGAGCGGGCTGGGCCGGGCCAGGCCGGCCGGGCGGCGGTGGCGTGGCTGTGATTGACGCTCCAAGGAGCTGGCAAGGCCGGGGTGGGCCGAGGCCGGGCCCGGGGCTGAGGGTCCAAAGGGGCCGACACCAAAACTCTGGGCCGGTCGGGGTCAGGCCGGGCCGAGGCCGGAGCCCCTCAACAATGCCATGAGGATGGTACGGCGCGTCTGGCCGGCCTCGGCCTCCTCCCTCCTCGGCCTCGGCGCGTTTCGCAACGCACAAAGTCCTCAAGACTTTGTGGTTCTCAAGGCGGATAACCAATATGACGCGCTAATCTTCGCGAATGCCGCTGCCAGGGGGAAGGGGAGGGGAGGGGAGGCTGTCTGAGGGAAGTAGCGGCTTTTATAGGAGGTGGGCGCGGCCCGGGCCATGCTGCCGCGACCTAAAACCTGAAAGTCAATTCGCTGAGAACATCTTGAAAGCACCTTCCCTCCGGCTTGCCCTCAAAGTGTGAATGTTATCACCCCACCTATTTTAATCATAGCAGAACAATAACAAATACACGCCCCGAAAGCATCGATCCTTGTGCAGTATATTTATTATTATCTCTCGTTTCCGAGATGGATAACAACGCCGCGGCGGGATCACAAGTTGACTTTGTTTTCACAGTGCGGGCCTCTGTTTACCCACGGCTGTATCCAAATAGCGTAATCCTCAATAAAGCCAGCCGCGCGCCACCCGACCCCCGGGGGCCGGGGCGGGGCGGGGCGGGGCGGGGATGGGCGGCAGCAGCTGCAGGCGTCTTCAGCCCGGCCCGGCCCGGCCCAGCCCGGCTCGAGGCGCATTGACAAATAATCCTATTACAAGGAGCAGCGTCAGAGGACGGTCCATCTAATCGTTCACTGGCCGGCCGGGCCGGGCCGGGCGGTACCCGCCAAGTCACTGTCCCGTCGTTGCTGCCGACCTCCTTTCTCTCTCCGCCCCTAAAGCGAGAGGCGCGCGTGGGAGGGAAACCGATGGGAGGTATGTTTAGATCGGCGGCGTCGCAGTAAGTAAACCCTGCGTCGTTCTCCCAGCCCATATTTTTTTTTCAATCCCATTCGACTGAGTGTCCCCCGTTTTTTTTTTGGCCCGCGCGTTTTTGCCTTACTTTATTCTCGAGGGAATTCCCGCAATGCCTCGGCCGCGCCGTCTCTGTCGCGGTTATTCTCCGGTCGATCGTGATGGTCACCGCGGGGCGGGCGCGCGCCCCTAACCCCACCTCATATCCATTTCCTATATATACCCCCTTCCCCTTCCATTGCCGGCCGGCCGGCCGGCCCTGCCGCGCAATACACAAGGGCGGCCCGCCCTGCCGCCCACCGCCGCCCTGGAATGGTCGGGTGCTCCCCTTCGAAACGGCTGAAGCCTTTGCGGGGGCGGCCGGCCGGCGCGCACCCACCCCGAGCCCCGCCCTCGCCCCGCTCCCCGCTGCGATGTTTCACGTATCGTATGTAAACTCGCTTACGCGCGGGCGGGGCGGGGCGGGGTGGGGCGGGGTGGGGCGGCGTACGTTTGGACCGGACGGGTGCTGGCGAGGCCCGGCTAGGCCCACCCCTGCGTCCCACCGTCTGGTGATCTCGATTTAACCTCCCCTCCTCTCCCCTTCCCTCCCCTCCCCCCGCACTACTCTCCAGCCCCTCCGGTTCGTGTTTTCGGTTTTGGCCCCGGCCCGAAGCAGCGGCGTACGCCCGGCAGGAACATGATCTAAAAGCACAGACGGGGGGCATCGTGGCAATAAAAGTGGAGGGGCGGGGCGGGCGGGCCGCTGCGCACCGCACCGCACGGCCCTGTACACGCCAATCGCATGACATCGGATAGCCTGCCCGCCTGCCGGCCCCGCCCCGCCCGAGGGCGTGTGCGGGCCCCAGGGCGGGCGGGCTCTCTCGCTTGCACCGCCCGCCACGCCGCGCTGAATACGGGGAACGCAATCGGGTTACGGGGCGGTGGGGCGGGGCGGGGCGGGGAGGCGCCGTGTCACCTTACCGCCACAAATAAGTACCGCAAGGAGGAGAGAGCTATAGGAATATATAGGGAATGCCGTGCCCGGCCGCCGAGACGGGTAATCTCTGTTCGGTTCGTCTTCGTCGCGGGCGGCCAATATGAAAGGGAAAGCGATGTAGTGTTCTAAAGGCAGTGCAAATATTTCACTGACCGGTTAAGATACTCGTTTGGAATAGTAACAAATCGACCGGTCGCAGGGTCAGGTCGTATTTTTAATGAAATCGGTTATCCTCTTGCAAAGCGACAGGCATCGACTGCTGTCACGCGTTTAAAGCGAGCCGAAAGGGGCCCCCCTTCCCCGGCCCGGTCGCTACCGTGGGGGGCTAACCTGTCCCGCCACGCCCCGCCACGCCACGCCACGCTACGCTTGGCCCCTCCAACAAAGCAGGTGACTAGGCCTCCCCGGCAGAGCGGCCGCAACAAAAGCTTGTTACTGGGCAATGAATAGCGTTTAATTAAAGCCAACGTGCCTACCACGGACGTGGCAGGGCGGGGCGGGGCGGGGCGGGGCGGGGCGTGGTGCGAGCGGTTTGCGCCTGGCCCGCGGCGCTGTGCTGAGGCCCCCCCCCAGCTGATCGCGCCACGATGGCAGCCACAAAAGAAATGGTGGCGCCACAATTACAAGCTCACGCCTTGCTTCTCCTCCGCTTCCTGCTTCCCCCGCAGCAGCCTGGTCCTGGTCTGCCTAACCCTCTCTGCTGCTGCTCCCAATTAGACGCGGCAACCTGCTCGCGCCCCCTGTGCGTCGGTGTACGTGAGTGTGTGTGTGTGTGAGAGAGAGAGGAGAGAGGGGGAGGGGAGAGGAAGTGAAAGTGAAAGCTGCTGCTCTGTGTCTTTTCATATGTTCGTGCGGGGGCGGGGCGGATTCCAGACGCCAGGGTCCAGCGCCCACCCCACCCCACCCCACCCCCTGGCACCCTGCTGCAGCTGGCGCGGGGGTGGGGGGGGGGGCGAGTCTCGTATCAGTTACACTACGCAGGCACAATTTCCTGCGCGCGCCTTCTCCAGCCAGCCGCACCACACCACTTTCCCTCTCGGCTCGGCTCGGCGCCATGCAATAAAAGAGCACGGCAATGGAAAAAGAAATTGTCTATGCAAAAACAGAGCTTGACCTTTTCTTCTTTTTTTTCGAACTGCGTGGGGGCTGCGGCAGCATGGTATAGTAAGCACACAGAATAAAATTGTCGTCGTGTGTCGGTTAGCCAGCCACTGAGGGGGCGGGTGAGTCGAGTCTGTGCAGCAGCGCGGCGGGCTGGGCTCTGCACTGCCGTACCGGCGCGGCGCGCTCCTCTGATTACTGATGTAATATTCAACCGGATTGTGCGATTGCTGAAAATGTACCGCAGGCATGAATAATTAACGGCGTAAAAAGTTGGCCACTGCGAGGCGGTGCAGGCGGGCAGCAGGGCGGCGGCGGCGGTGCGGGTGTCCAGAAAGTTTTAATAATGACTTTAGTGTAGAGACGTCGTCGTCGTCGACGTCTATCGTCGTCCTGCGCGCGGCTCCCTTCAGCCCAGCAGCCCTTCGCTGCAGAGGCACAAGTTTCTGTCGCCGTTCGCGATTAAGGTTGCCGCTGCGCGCGGCCCCGGCCCCCGGCCCGGCCGGCTCCGCTGTCGAAACGCGCAGCAGCAGAAGCAGCAGCAAGTATCAGTAAAATAAAAAAAAATAAAAAAGGGAATAGAAACAGCAACGCGCGAGAGAAAGAAGATAGTAAAGACGAGGGCAGAAAGTTCCTCCTACAGAGGGGCGGTGCTATCGTAGCAATGCAGATCCTCCTCACGCCCGTGCCGCCGTGCGATGTCTCCGTGCGCGTGGTGCTTTGTGTCGCGTGCGGCACGTCCGCCGGCCGCTGTGCCCGTGCGTCCCGCGCCGCGCGCCACGCCGCCGCCTCCGCCGCCTTTGATCTCCGACGTGGAGCCCTGGCCTTTGATGATCGCTGATTGGGCGTCGACTACTGCCGGAACGCCAATCACATCATCCCGCCTGAGAATTGAACTTTCTTATTCGCTGCTCTCAAACCTACCGGGCGCCGGGTCTGGCCGGGGCTATCGCGCGTCGAGACGTGGTGTATCCTCGCCGGCCTCGTGTCGAGAATTAAAGAGATGGAGGAGGTGCCCCCCCCCTCCTCCACTCCCTCTTCCCGCGGCACCAGAAACAGGCTTTTGCCGCTTTTGCACGAATTATTTCGCGACTTGTTGCTCCGGCCCGCTCCGGCCCCGCCCAGCTCTTCAAAAGAACTCATTATTGCGGTGATAGTATTTTACGGGCGCGCCACGAGTTTCCAAACAGCGGGGGCCCCCTCCCTCCGGGGAGGATGAGGCGAGCGGGAGCGGAGCGCGGAGCGCCGCGGCAGCGTTCATTTGTTGAGTTGCATCTGGCGGGAAATTTGTTTCCACCATGCAGTGGCCTTATCGCGCGCCACCCACTTTTAATTATGCATAATTAACGAATAATTGCCAGCTGACCGGGTTTTTCCTTCTCTCTCTGTCTCTCTCTTGCGCCCTCGCGCGCTTCCTGCCCTTTCTCTCTCCCCCCGCCTCTACGTCGTCTTCCTCCCTCGCTTTGTGACTCTGTCCCCGCCCTTATTCTTTCTACGACGCGCCGCACGACGAGGGAAAGGGAAAAGGGAATGGGATAACGCGGTGCCACATAGCGCGCGCCCGGACCAGGGCCGGATCTTGGATTTCATGAAGAAAAACGGATTAACAAAACCAAAGAGGAAAACGATGCGCTGCTTTTATCTCATTTCTCTCTCTCCGGGCCACCGGCGAAAGAGCAGGCTATGCTGCTTGCACGTACAGGGGCGGAGTTTGTTCCCCCGGCCAAACATTCCAGTTAATTTGAACATGTTTGAACACACGCGAGTGTGCTTAATTGTCCCCCTACCCCTCCCCAAAAATAATCTTTCAGCGAAAAAATAGACTGTAGTTGCGTTTCGTTCCCTATCTCCATTTTTTGACGAAAATGAACCTGGCGCGGTGCGGCGAGGCGCTCCAGGCGGAACCACAAGGCGATGAACCTCTCGGCCGCTGAAAAACACTTTCCAAAAGTTGAGTGAGGTGGGGCCCGGCCCGGCCCAGCCTTCCACTCGACTTGCACGGGTGGGCAGGGCGGGGGAGGGGAAGGGCCTGCCCAGTCCCGCCCTGCCCTCCTGCCCCGCTGCGTGCGAGAGATAATACACGCCCCGCATCTTTCCCTCTGCGGCGGGGAGGGAAGTGGGGCGGGGGGCTGTACAGTATGCCGTCGGGACGCGGACAGGACAGGAGAGCGGCGGGGCGGGAACGAAACGAAGAACGTCGCCGTCCCGTCCTGCGCTCCTCCCTTCGGTTTTCTTGTTGATTTTCGTGCGGTGTTGTCGTCGGCCTTGCCTTCACGGCGCGGCGTCCTTGACTCGTATCGGCCTGCTCTCCTTTGCCTGCTCTTCTCCCCTCGCCCTCCTCTCTCTCTCTCTCTCTCTTTCTCTCTCTCTCCCTCTCGCTCTAGATGCTGCTGCGTGCCACCCCCTGCGCCCCCCCCTCCCCCCACGCGTCATGGGTCGCCGCCCTAAAGACACATTTCCCCCGCCGCTCCGCTCGCTGCTCCCCGCCCCCGCTGGGCCGGGGCCGGGCCGGGGCCGGGCCGGGGACGACGCGCGTACGCAGCAGGCACGCCGTTTTTCCCCCTTAAATGTAGGCAGCCAGCCTGCTCGGCGGTCAACGACGGGCGCTGCGCCACGCCGCGCCACGCCGCGCCACGCCGCGCTGCCCGCCCCGCTATTTTCCGCCCAACTTGCTTGGCCCGGCCGCGTCGCCTCGGGGCATCGTCACGGTGCGGGGCGGGGCGGGGCGGGGTGAGGGATTTAGGGTGGGGGTGGGACACAGATTGGAGCGCCTTGCCCCGCCCGCCTCGCCCCGCCACAACAGCGCACAGGCAACAGTCCAATCGCTTGGCCTGCCTGGCCAGCCTGCATTAACGCGATTGCCTTCCGGTGATTGCGACTGATTGCCTCGCATTGCCACGCCCCGCCCCGCCCTTGTGTGCGTGCGACCCTCCGCTGTGTTGCGTGCACTCGCCCCGCCCCGCCGCGCCCCGCTTGCCGTGCTGCACCAGCGGAACGCCCCCCGGCGCCCCCGTCCCGTGCAGTCGGATGAGCAATCTGTGGGCGTGACGCCGAGGGGCAGAGGCCGAGGCGTCTTCCGCCGGTACATGCGATTGGGCAGGGGCCGAGCCGGGTGGGGCGGGGTGGGGTGGGGTGGGGTGCCTCGCTGGGAACGCCCACGGCCACCTGCTTATTTGACTCGGGCACGCCACCCGCAGGCGGGCGGGGCGTGCGCAGGGAAGCGGAGCCACTTTTCCCTGCCTCTTTATTTTTTATGGCGGCGGCGTGCAGGGCGGAGGATGAGGTCGAGTCGGGTCGGTCCTGCGGGAGAGACACTTGTCACAAGTGAGAAATCGCAGTGACTTACAGTTAGTGCGGCCGAGTCCAGCGCGGCCCGGCCGGCCGGCCCGGAGCCTGAGCCCCACGGGGCGGGGCGGGGCGGGGCAGAGGAACCTGTGACGTGCTGCTGTGTGCTTTGAGAAGTGTGGTACAGGAGGAGAGGGGCAGAGGGAGGGGGTGCCGCGCTATAGCAGCGACGCCGCGCGTGAAAAATCGTCACTATTTTCCTTCTTCTTTTCTTTCCGCGAGCAACTGCTGCTTTCGTCGTTGCGATTCTCCCTCTTTCTTCCCACCCTCCCCCTTCCCTGTCCCTCTCTCTCAGTCGCTCTCTTCTTCCTATATCGCTTGCTCTTGCGCCACCCCTCTTCCGCTCTTCCTCCCACACCTTCCCTTCGGAAAACTCTTTCAACTTTTGCTTTTGCTCTATGGTTTGTCCGCCCCGCCACCCCACGCCCCGCCCCGCCTCATCCCTCGAGTACGCCGCATGCACAATATATGCTACAATGCAACATACGTACCTACATACACACTCAGGCCGCGCCCCGAACATGTGCGACGGTTGCCATCACCATTGTTGCTATTTGTCTGGTTGATTGCTTGTTTTTCTTTGGCCCTGTTGACGCAGTGACCCGTTCTAAATCTGTCTGTCTATTGCAGGTGAGCACATGGCGCATGGTGTCGAGTGCCCCGCCCCGCCCCGCCCTGCGCTACCCGTCCGGTGAGTGGTTACATGCATGACAGCTCTGCGCCGCGCACCGCACCACTCCCAACCATATGTTTTAATATTATTTCACTTCCATTTTGTTTTGTTAACTCAAGCGAGTTTCCTTTTGTGGAGACAAGTTAATGTCTTTAAAAGGTCCCATGTGTTGCCTTTATTTGAAACAAAAAAGGCTTTTTCGTGCGTGAAAAGGAGTGTAACTCTGGTGCGGTGCGGCAGTGCGCTACTCCATGTCGAGGCGATCACCCTCTGGAGCGCAAAACAACGGCAGGGACAGCAGGGTCGTGTAGTCATGTGGTGGTGTTGCTCTGCTCATTTCCGTGGCTTCCGCCCCGATGCACGCGCGGGGCGTGGCGTGGCGTAGCGTGGGGGGGCGGGGCGTGGCGTGGCGCGGCGCGGCGGAGCGCCCTGGGACCGTAAAGGGTGGGTCGCTATGCGGCCGCCACTGCGTGCAATGCCATGGCGCATTTAATTAAAGCCAAGTACAGCGCCCCGCCCCGCCCCGCCCCGCCCCGCCCCGCCCCGCCCCGCGCCGCCGCGCCTCGCGCCGCGTCCACCTGCGCGCCCCACTCGCCTTCGTCCTCCTCATGAGCAGCTGCCGTCTCGTCGCGGCGCTGTCCTGTCCCGTCCCGTCCCGTCCGCCTGGACTTGATCGCCGCCCCGCACCGCCCCGCACCGCCGCACTACTGGCGCTTCACTTTGTGCTCACCACCACCGCCGCTCCTTTTACGATGCACTAAAGTGCACTGGCTGCGTTTGAGGTCGCGCGCGCGCGTAGGGAGGGTGGGGTGGAGCAGGCGGACCCGGACCAGTGGGTCGCGCCACGCAAGTTTTTGACCTGTAGACCGGAAGAATGTGTACCGGGCGTTCCAGAAGAGATCATTTATAACAGTACTGCCGGTCTGCCCACCCAGGAGATCACGACGGCGCCGCTTTCAGCTCCAGGCCGATCCGCATAGTGTTACGTGTTCTCGGAAGCACCCAGTGGCACGTCGTCATCATGCGTCGTTGCTGGGTGAACTGCGTAGATCGTGAGGTAGAGGGCGTATTTTAATTCGTGGAAAAGCGAAAAGCGTATGTGAGAGAGGGTTCAGGTATTTCGACGAATACCTCGAAAAAAAGGAGGTCTGACAGGTGTCTGTCTGCCGCCCGAGTGCTGCATGCCGCACTTTCGACGAGAGGCGTGTGTTAGTTCCCTGTTACCGCATCCACAAATTGGCGAGTTCGCCGTCTGCCACCGGATCGATTAGAGAGCTGCTCCGCTAAAAAAAAAAAAAAAAAAAAAAAAAAAAATGGAAACGACGCGTCCCGCGACCGTGTTGCGGGTCATACCGCACGGACAGGACCGAACCGTTAGCGCGAGCCGAGCCGTGCCGAGCCTAGGAATAAAAATTGAGTGGGGGCTTTTGTCCCTTTCATAAAGAGCAGCATGAAACGGATTGACATCCCGCTCCGAGTTTTTACGATTATATTTTTTCTGTCTGTGTGGGGTGGGAGTGTCAGTGTGTGCGTGCGCGATTCTCCTATTATACACAAAACGCTCCGGTAAAGTCAATCACTGACAGAATAGGGGCGTGGTGGAGCAAACAGGATCCGTGACATTAACGCAGACTCAGTGCACCTGGATAAATGAAGAGTTGCAGCAACCATCGTGTCATGGGACAACCAAAGTCATGGAGGAGACACCAATATTCTGATTGTGACGACCGAACTCAGCAATGCTTTTGTGGTTGCGCCTGAGGTAACCATACGATGGTTGCTACAAACTTTTCGTTTATCTAGGTACGACTTGGCGATACCCCGTGTTCCAGCCCCCAGATAACCTTGTCGGTTCGGGTATCTCAAGGCAGGTCGAGGGGCGGGTGCGGGGCGCGGTGGGGTGGGGTGGAGTGGGGTTTGGCGTGGCGGGGCGTGGTGAGCCGGCGCGTGACTACCAGGCCCGCCTGCCTGCCGTGAGGCCCGCCCCGCCCCGCCCCGCCCCGCCCCGCCCCGCCCCGCGCGCCGCACCACCGCGCCGCCACACCGCACGTCCGCCCGCTCTGCTCTGCTCCGCTCCGGCTGGTGGATGTTCACCGCAGATAAGCACAACTAACTCGACTGCTGCTACAACAACAACTAGCGCTAGAACTAATACTGCTACTGGGCGGGGTGGGACCGGGCCAGGCCGGGCTCAGCTCAGACCCTGCAGCGCCCCGCCCCACCCCGCCACGCCACGACACACCCAGACCCGCGCCGTCGTGCCCCGCCCCGCCGCGCTGGGCGCCGACCATCCCGACCCCAAACACTGCCCAACTGGGCAAACTAGTGTGCTACATGGCTGCGGGCCTAAGGAGAACCCCGCCCCACCCCGCCCCGCTGGGTGGACCTCCCACTCTGTGCCCCTATCTCTGTCACCCGCCCCTCTCGCCATACCATTCGCATGCACTCCTCGTCACACTCCCACGGATGCGCTCTCCCTCTCTCTCACACACACACCCTCTCTCCCATTCTCTCGTGGCGCGAGCAGGCACTCGCCGGACTCGTCCTGCCTAATAGCACTCAGGCACGTCCTTAGCGCAGCGATTCCAGATGTCAGTGAACACGATCCTCGTGCCAGCCCTACAGCCGTCCCCTCCCTCCTCCCTCCCCCAGCGGGGGTGGCAGGGCGGTGGCACAGGCTGCATGGTACTTCTCGCTATGGCTGCAGTTTTTGCCGACTAATTATGAGAGGGCAGAATGCAGACGCATCCCGTTGCCCCGCCCGCCCCGCACCCTCCTCGCCTCGCTCAGCCCGATTATGAAAGGGGAAGTAATATACGCCCGTGGGGACGCGCTGCTGGAGATGTTGTTATGGCGCCATTTTCCACTATATACCGTTTTATGGCGGGCGGAGGTCTTCCCCACTGTTAACATTCCCCCGGCGATTCGGGAGAGGGGGAATAAAAAGAAAATCTGCATTGAGAAGGCGAGTCTCGGCTGTGGTTTGGATTGGCCTCCAGCGCGGCGCGCCGCCCGCCGCCCGAACCACCGCCGGCCCGCCGCGCGCGCCTGCCCGCCGGGTCTGCCTACCCCCGCAGGCGCTCCGCGCGCTATCGCCCTGCCCCCGCCACACAGCGCGAAAAGGACATGAATTTTCATGACGTCGCTCCTGACAGATTCGCTGTCCATGCACAAACTGCATCCCCCCATCCCGCCCACCCCCCTGCCCTTCCGAGGAGTGGGGCGTGACGTGGAGTGGGGTGTGCGGGGGCGTCCGGGAGCGTTAAATACAAACACCGGCGCTCATACATGCCGGCCGGGCTGCGGCGGGGCGAGGTGGGGCGGGGTAGGGTTGGGCGGGGTGGGGTGGCGCGCTCTGCACTGCGGTGTTGACCCCCCTAGTAATTGCGTTGAAACACAGTCATGCTGCCGCCGCGCCAGGGAGGAGGACGAAGAGGAGGAGAGGGTGTTTTTGCGTCGCCATCAGCCGCAACCACCGCCGCCGCTAGGAGGGGGAGGGAGGGCTCTGGGACGACTGACTGTATTGCGCGGCTGACCGCGTCGAGGCTGAGCTTGTCTGCCACTGGCAGCCGCAGGGCGGCAGCAGGGCGGCAGCAGGGCGGCAGCAGGGCGGCAGCAGGGCGGCCCCGCTGCAGGTTGCCGCGCCGCGCGCTGTGGTTTGCTTCCTGCTGCAATGTATCACGAGGACAGCGATGAGCAAAAGGGTTGGAGATAGAGCAGGGGGTGCCGCAGCGGCCGCCCGCCCCGCCCCGCCCCGCCCCGCCCCGCCCCGCCCCGCCCCGCCCGCCCCGCCCCGCCCCGCCCTGCCGCGCTGTTTTGTTGCGGCGTTCGGACGCCCGCCCCGAGCATCTCCCGAGGCGCTGGCATAACACGCCCTTGATTAAAACTTACCCCTACCCCCTACCCGTCTCCGTCTCCGTCTCTCCCCCCGCTCCGCCCCTTCCCCGCCTGCCTTGCTTTCCAACCCGGTCGCTGCTCTTTTCTTTCTCCTCCCCCCTTCCTCCGTCTCTCCTTACTTACCCCCACCCCCCCTGTTCTCTTTGGACTGGACGGATGAGCAGTCAGCGTTTTACGCCCGGGTCCGTGTGTCTGCGCGTCTGTCCACCGCTCGACTGCAGCGCCGCGGCGCTGTCTGCCCGCCCCGCCCCGCCCCGCCCCGCCCCGCCCCGCCCCGCCCATCTGCAGACTATATGCGGCTGCGCGACTAACTCGCCCAGCCATTTATGTCCGGCGCTGTCACGCCAGAGGGATGGCAGGACGACGCTCAAAATGCACAGTTTATTTCTGTTTCATTTTTTTTTCATGTTCTCCCTGGAACTGCGTCGGATGAAATATAGAACTTATCTTTCTATTAAATCCCCTGCTTTGACGGTTATTATGCATTTACTATTTTGCAAACGCAACCTTGTGGTCGCTCATTTTCTTTTAGAACGGCAGCGTTTTAATACTTTGTAGTTTATCCAGACCAATGCGCCGAGCGAAACAAAAAGAATCCAAATAAGAAAGGAGAAAAGAAGTAAAACGATAGAGTGGAGGCGCCTTCCTCCTTCTCCCTCGCCCTACCTCGCGCGCGTGCTCGGCTCTCAGTGAAGGGCCCGGCCGGGCCCGGCCGGGCGTGGCAGTGTCGTAACGAGTGTGAGCCGCGTGACGAGCTGCAGGCGGGATGAGATTGAAGGCAATGGCCTGAGGCGGGGCGGGGCGGGGCGGGGCGGGCACGGAAGGCGAGGCACTAGGCCTCCACAGTTGCTTTTACATTCAGCGTCCGGAAGGATGGGGCAGAAGGAGAGAAAAGAGGGCCTGGGCGGGAAGCGGAGAGGGGGTGGGGGCGGGGCGGCAGGATGGGCCCAGGGGTTTTCCATGCATCGTTTGGCAAGCGCCGAGCCGGGCCGGGCCGGGCGGCTACTGCGCTGAGCTGCGCGCGCCGGGGCGGGGCGGGGCCGGGGTGACAAGAGAAGGTAGTTGTTGGCCTTCTCTCCCTCTCCAAGCTCGGCTCCGCCGCCCTGAGGGTGGTGGTGGGTCCAGGAGGGCGGGGCACGGCCATGGGGCATGCTGGGCTCGGGTGGTGGGCCTCCAAGTTAGCGACTCAATTAAACGTCTAACGATGCGCTCTTCAGCGGCCCGGGCCCAGCGGGCCCTCACCACCGCCCACTGCGCCCCCTGCCCTGCTCACAGCAGGTTCTCCTCTCCGCATCTCACCTTCTCCTAACTCTCTCTCCCTCTCTCTCTTTCTCCCCCTCTCCCTCTTACTCCTTCGTTCTGTTCCTCATTCCGTTTCTTGTTGTTTGTTTTATTCATGTAATACCACCTCTGGCCTGGTGGTGGCCACTCTCGTCTAGCCCGCCCCGCCCCGCCCCGCCCCATCCTGCCTGCTGTGTTTCCGTGTTGCGCTCCCGGCCCGTACCGTTATGTAGCACTCGCGGCGCCTGGAGGAACGGGGCGGGGTGGGGCGGGGCGGGGCGGGGCGCACCTGCACCTGGGCCGAGCTCCGCGCCGTGCACCTCACTCACCGCGTGCGCCGCCCCGCGCCGCGCCGTGCAGGGCCTGCTGTGTTCTGCACAACTAACGGCGGAGAACATGTGCTGCTGTGCGGGGTTACGCTGGGGCGTAACTTCCCAAACAACTCTAGCGTTATAATTCAGTCGCGTTATTGTAGAACCAAAGAATGGGCCTGTATATAATTACGCCAGTCGTAGTATCGGTGGATTTTCTTTCGGGAGTGCGTGCCGCGTGTGTGGTGTTTCGAGGTAGCTGTATCGTCAAGCGGTAGTTGCTTGTCGCGGCGATAAGTGTCTCGGTCATGTTGTTGGGGTTTGGGGCTTGGAGCGGGGCGGAGCGGGGCGGAACACCTCTGGGCTGCGCTCGCCAGGCTTAAGCCCGGACCGTTCGGGACGGGGAGGGGGTGGGGTCAGCGTGGGGCGCGGGGCGGGGCGGGGCGGCCAACGGCTCGGGAGGGAACGTGACAACGACGTGACATCGCATTGAGACAGGTCACTGACACAGCAGGAAACCCACCCTCTTAAGGGTCGGCTACTTTGAAGCGACACCGTGCTTCTATTGTGGCTTCTTCTCCGAGGAGAGGCGAGAGAAGAGCAGAGGGGAGGATGGGGAGGAGGGGGGTGTGATTGTCATTGTCGCCTTACTGACTCGGCGCGCACCGCATATAAACAGTTTTCGCGCTGTGCCGCCGCGCCGTGCCGCAAGGGGAACGCCCGCCCCGCCGCCTACTCGACCCGGAGGGACCCCGGCCGCGCACCCCGCCCCGCCCCGCCACGCCCCGCCACGCCCCGAGGACAGATAAGACGCAAACTAATGGCAGTCAGGAGGCCGGTGCAAAAACCGAGTGATACTGATAAGGGTTCCCTAAGCTCTGCCGCGCCGGGCCGGGCCTCCAGCGGAGCGGCGGCTCCAGCACTGCTATCTAGAATGTATTCGCGTTCAAATAATCCTCCGGGCTGGCCGTTTATGGCCTTGTAAAACGCCCCAGGGCTTACGGCGCCTCTGCGCGTGTGTGCACGTGTGTGTGTGCTTGCGTGAGATATGAAAACACCTCAACACTACCCGCCCAAGAGCCCCGGGTCACGGCGGGGGCGGGGCGTTTGCAGGATTGACCCCTCAGCCCTGGTGCCCTGCCCTGCCCGGCCCTGCCCGGCGGGTGGGCGGGTACGCCGAGGTACCCGTCCGGATAAGCAGGTCGCCCCCTATTAATATGCAAATGTATCTGGATCATCCGGCCGCAGCGCATATCGGCCCACGACGGTGCTGACGTCATCCCGTGTGTGCGCTTCTCGTTATTAATTTTTGACGAGGTCGTGCGCTCGTCGTCGTCCCGGGTACTTCGTCCTGGCCGGGGACGACCTGATCTCGTCGCGATGGCCCTGCCCTGTCGTGCCGCCGGAGGGGCGCGAGGTACCCGTGCGGGACCCGCGGGTGGCACCCGGGTGGTACCCGCCTCGCCCGGTACCTCCATAACCCTTCCGCAGATCATCGACACCTTCCGCATCCTGACCGGACCCCTGCTCTCCCGGCGGAAGGGAATTAGAGACGTCCCTACGTGTGAGGAGGGTGAGTGCAGTGCCCCCCCCCCCTCCCCTAGGCTGTTGCAGCCCCCCCCCCTCCCCCCTGTCCCGCTCCGACACCAGCCCAGCGGAGCGAGGCGATAGCGCAATGGCCCAAAACGTGACCCGTGGAGGGAGGGGGCGCTGGGCTCCCCGCTGGCACTCTGAAGTCACGTCTTAGGCGCCCCAGCCCGCCCCGCCCCGCGCCACCCCGGCACCAGCAGCAGCGCGCGCGCCAGCAGTCTGTCGCCACATCCCTTTAGCGAAACGACCCGAAACGGCCCCACTTAAAAACGAGCGGAACGCCTAAATGGTGTCACAATGAAAGGGCTCCTGCTCAAGCGCCACTTCGCCACGGGACGCTGCCGACGCCCTGCTGCCGGTGCTGGGGAGGGGGCGCGGGAACACCTTTACCACCAGACAGACCGGTCGCTGGAAACCTTTCCCTCCCCTCCTATCGCCCCGCCGCCCTCCTCCTAAAAACCTACTCAAACTCGCTTAATCAAAGTCGCCCCCTCGTCCTCGCTTGGCCGCGGGTGGGGCGAGACGGGGTGGGGAGGGGTGGGGCGGGTCGTTGCGCCCCCAAGCGTATAGTGTGTCCACACGCGGCGGCCTCGTCCTCCCCCGCCGTCCCCGCCGGTCGTTATTTCTGTTTCATAAAGTCCTTTTTTTAAGACCAGGACGCTGCTGCTGCCGCCGTCGTCGCCGCCGTACGCACGGAATGGCCTAATCTCTGACCGCCTGTGCCCGCCCCGCCCCGCCCCGCACCCTCGCCGACCACCGCCATTGGACGGATATGACGTTCGATTCCTGCCTCTCTGCTCCGGGCAGGACCGCAGCTCGGCGGTGAATGACCCAGCCCAGCCCGGCACCCTACCCCCGGCCCCGGCCCCGCCCGCCCGGTCCAGAGGCAGCCACCGCGCCGGCCGCAGACCCTCACCCCCACCCCCCCTCCTACCCTTGCCCCACCTCCTCCCCCTACTCCGACCCGTATACCTTTACCCGCTCTACTTTTAACCCCCTGCCGGCCCCACCCTGCTGCCTGTTACTCCTCTGCGCAACCTGTGCCCGCTGCGCTGCTGTGAGGTCCCCCGACCAGGCCGGTGCCCCCCCTCCAAGTCTGTAGCGTGTGGCGCCGGGATGCCGGTGTCCCCCGTCTCCTCGACCCCCCTCCAGCTCCACGCGTTAGTGACTTAACAACGTTGCGCCAAGAAGTTTGATTTAGCTACGCATTCCGCGCGAGAAGGAGAAGAAGTATGGCGCGGTGGCCAAAACTCCCCGCACCACACCACACCATGCAGAGCCTGCCTCACCCGCCCCCTCCTCAGCGCTCAGCGCCACTCTGCTGCAGGCAGGCTTCGATTCGACACATCGCTCGCTTCTCTTTTACGCTGCGAGTTGCATCTCTCTCATCCCCCCCTCTCTCTCTCTCTCTCTCTCTCTCTCTCTCTCTCTCTCTCTCTCTCTCTCTCTCTCTCTCTCTCTCTCTCTCTCTCTCTCTCTCTCTCTCTCTCTCGACCCCTCCCTTACTCTCCCGTACCGTCCCCCTGCTTCCCTGGTGTCTACCCCCACCTCTACTCTCCCACTGCACGTCCCCTCCGCCACATATTATCCATCTGGGCTCTGCTGTGTGGAACAAACCGCCCGGTTCCTGTGTGCGCGGGGCGGGGCGGGGCGGGGCGGCGTGCTGCTGGAATGTGCAGGAGGTTTGGAGCGGGGAGAGCGCTGGAGGACCCAAAGGGAGCAGGGAGGGGAATCCTCGCCAGCCAGCCAGCCGAGCGGGATTTATGCTCTGGCGCCACTTGGTGATCACCCTCCCCCTCCCCTTCACTTCTCCCCTCTCCGGTCCTGTCGTGCAGGTAAAAATGCCAGGAAGAAAGGGATGGGGGGGGGGGGGCAGCAAGAGAGGGGGGTACCCGGGCCTGGGCCTGTGTGGCTATGCTGCGGGAAATCAATGCGCGCGATGAATATTTTCTGCATGCCGCGGAGAGTACCGGGTGTTTCAGAGAACATGTCACACAGTATGCGGGTGCGCTACCCGCGCTGCAGCCGCCGCCCCCTGCTGGGTAGACAAACCCGGAATACTGTTAACGGCGTGGCAGCGTGCAGCGCTGGCAGGAGATATGTATCGAATACGGGTACATGGCGCTGCATCACGACGACTTGCTGTTCTCCGCTAGGGTACATGCGGGAGGGGCGGGGCGGGGCCGGGAGGGAGGCTGTGTCTGCGACATCAGCAGCGGCAGTGAGGCGTGCCATTCTGGGCCGCTTTATCGTGAGTGGAGCTCTCGCTGAGGACCTGCTTCTCCTCACCGCCGTGTGGCGGGGGGAGCAGGGCTGGGGGAGCGGGTGATGGTGATGAAAAAAAAAAAACAGGCGTCCGCTCCCTGCTGTCCTCCCCTCCTGGTGGCTGGCGCGGCGCGCGGCCGTGCACCTGATGGCCCGCCCCGCTCCGCACCGCCCCGCCTCCCCCAGCATCAGCAGGCCGTGAAGGACACACTCTAGCACGCGGATATTACCAACGGCTCTCTTGGCATGGCATTGTGGCTGAATGTAAAAGTGTCGCAGAATTGCGCTCCGGCCGGACCGCTCCGCCCGCCCACCCCACCCCACCCCACCCCTACCCCAACCCTACCCCACCCCGCCACGCTGAAATCAGAGGGCGGAGAGGTGCGCGCGAAGCGCTGCTCCCTCGCCCTGGCCACCCCTCCCCCGGTTGCCGCAAGCTCCATAATACTTATCCAGTAAGGGGAGAGTGAATGATGGGCTTACAAATTTCTATAATTACAATAATTAGTCAACTTGTACGCACTGCGGGGAAGTGAGGAATTGGCTCAGTGAGAATATAATTTTTATACGTCTAAGGCTTCCTTCTCTAAAATTTTAATTTTTTACACCTCATACCTGTGAATTTAAAGTTTTTTTCTTTTTTTTCTTTCTTTTTTTATGCGGAAGGAGATAAATGTAATTATTCCCATCGCGCCAGATGTACACACGGCCTGCTTCTGGCAGTATACACGTCACGTGACGAGCCACTCGCCACTCCGTACAATTATGGCCCCGCCCGTCACATTATTCGCACTCGCCATTATTTCCAGGCGGACGGACGTGTCCATAACGCCCGGCCGCGATCTGTCACTCAGCGTCCCCAGCCCGTGCCGAGAGTAGCCCAAGGATTTCATTTCCGCCCTTCTATATTATATTAAACGTCCGTCGTTGCCGTGGCGCGCGCGGGGCCGGCCCGGGACGAGACGAGACAGGCGGGCTCGAGTGCGCGGGCGCGGGGTGGTGGGGTCGGAGGGGAAGAGAAGGACGCAAAAATCGTAATATAATAAAAATAAAAAAAGAACGGCGCGCGTGAGAAAGAATCAGAGAAAACGTTTACTCGCTGCTAATTGATTTGAAGGAGAGCGAAGCGAGGCGCGAGGCACAGCGCCCGGGAGGGGGGGCTGGAGGGGCACCAGAGTGTGGCAGCCTGACTGACGGCGCGGTCTAGGCGACGACGCGTAGCCCCACCCCGCCCCGCCCCGCCCAGCACCGCCCAGCTCCCTTTGCTTCCAAGTGAGTCGGCTCACCGGTTTGTTTGCTTTATAAGCGTGCGGCCAGCCCGGCACAGCCCCGCCCCGCCCCGCCCCGCCCCGCAGTCAGACGGCGGCGCCTCGCCTCGCCTCTCGCCTGGCCGACCGCACTGATTTGCCTAAAACCCGGCGCCGGCCCCACCCGCCCCACCGAGGCCCGGTCGAGAGAGGAAGGGACGGGGAGGGAAGTCAAGGGAATAGGGAGGATTCGGTCAGATGCTGATTCCGAGCCGACGCTGTTTTGTGCTCCGTCAGACACACTTTAATGAGCGGGAGTGCGAGCGTCCGGGGTGCGGTGGAGAATGGAGCGCGTGGGCGGGGCGGGGCGGGGCGGGGCGGTGCTGCGATGGGAATCACAGCAAAGCGGATCGACGCTCCTATATAATACTAGTAATTACGAGTCTGTTCTGGCGGGCGGGTGAGACAGGGTGGGCGGGGGTGCAAAGGCGCGGGGGCACACACTGCGTTTAAAACTTCTTTGCGTGACGCCTTACGTTGCCACGCACCGCCCCCGCCGCCCCGTGCCGTCCTGCTGCACGGTTATTTTACTTTCGAAACTAACCTTTTGAAAGTGACTGTGGCTGTTTTGTTTCGCCTGCTGAAGGTCGGGCGAACAGGCGGGGGTGGGGGAGAGCCAAGGGCACTAAACACAAGCGACACATCCATAATGGAGCGTGGCGCGTGGCCTGGCGCGCGGCGCGGCGCGGCGCAAAAAGGCCGAGGGCGGCGGCGAGACAAGTTTTAAGGAAGCCTGCCATGTGTTTCACTTGAAATAAAACAGGCTGCTCCGGCATGCATGGGGCTATGGCGTGGGCTGGGCTGGGCTGGCGGCGCGGCCGTGCATGGTGGCTGGAGGGAGCCGCTCAAGGGCTCGTCTGCTGGTTGACTTTCAAATCGTAACAACAACATCTTAAGACGGCCTTTGCCTCGCGAGGTGCGCGCGCGCGGCTCTCTCCAACCCATTATCTGCGCACTACTGGGCCTCGTACGCTACCGCAACCCTAATGTCGATACTCAAGTCGAGTGACTCCAGGCGCATTTAACTTTCCCGCGTCTTGGTATGATTCGCACCCCTCCCTGGTGCTGGTTGACGACTCAGCTCCGCGCGGACCTCCAATCCAGACTTCAGCCGTCGGCCAGGACCTCAATCTCGGATAAAAACCGCCCGCCGGGCGAAAAAAGGGCCGTCGGAAAGTCCAAAATAAATAAAGAAAAATCATCGCGAGTCGAGGCGGGGCTCGAGGCTCGGGCTCGCGGCGTCAATTGCGTGCAAAACTTTGTCGAAATTGAGTTGGAATGGAGTAGTATACAGAAGGCGGCAGTGGCGGGGCGGGGCGGGGCCGGGACACCCATTACAGCGGCCTCCTTTCCCCGGCACACAATTAGCCGCCTGAAGCGTTCATGTCTCCTGGCTGCTACGACACACCGCCCCAAGCCGAGCCGAGCCGCTGCCACGCCGTTCATATTTTATTCAGCCGCGAAACTCGTGTCGCGGCGCCGCCGGGGGTTCGTTTTAGGAGGGCGACGCGTCGTGGAGGCCAGGCCAGGCCGCTGTATGGCCACCTCGCGGAGGCACGACCTTGTGTGGGCACATGTGCCCTGCGGGGCGTGAAGGGACGGGCTACGCCTTTGAGGACGTTTCATTCGGATTACCATTGCGCACGACGACTCCATGTCATGCGAGTCCACGTTCGCTCCCGTCTCTCTCTCTCTCTCTCTCTCTCTCTCTCTCTCTCTCTCTCTCTCTCTCGTGCACGCTCGTGCACGTCCTCAGGCTCACTTTGCAGCGTGGCGGGGCGTGGTGACCCTACCCAGAGCCCCCCCCAGGAGGCCCCTGCGCACCGCCCCATCCTCGCCCTGGCACCATCTGCCACCACTGGCCAGCCTTTTGTCATCCTAACACGCTGGATATTTCAAAGCCAGTATATATGTTTCGTATGGATCGCGTATGGATCAGTTTGACGAGCACCGGGATGAGGCGCCGCGGGGAGGGGCCCGCGTCTCGTGTATGCGTATGCGCTCTGCGTTTGTTTACCTGGGCAATAAAAGCACGGCGAGCGAAGTGTGCAGTCAAGTGATACGGCGTCAACGGCAGTTTTCTCTCTCTCTCTCTCTCTCTCTCTTTTTCCTTTTTTCCCGCCCCCATCTTTTTAATAATCTTTTGGAGTAGCGCGCGGTGGAGCTGGGCCCGGGCCGGGCGAGCCGGGCAGGGCCACAGCGGTGAGTGCAGTGTTTGCATATTGCTGCGGTGCAGGGGAGCGCCCCGCACCGCCCCACGCCGCCCCGCCCCGCCCCGCCCCGCCCCGCCCCGCCCCGCCCGGCACGACCCTCGGGCACGTGTTTGCAGCAGCGGGAGCTCCTCCCCTTCGGCTGGGCTGTACACAGCGCTACAGCAGCCAGGCGCCACGTGACCGGATCCGACACAATGGACCGGCGGAGAGAGCGCGGCTCAAGTGCGAGTGAGCGAGAGAGAGAGAGACAGAGAGAGAGGAAGAGAGGGGCTGAGGAGGAGAGAAATTGTCACGGCGCGCAGACAGCGGCACAATGAGGAGCGAGAGCGCGCGAGGCGCGGCGGAGGATATTTGCCGTGACGATTTACGGCGATAGGTGGTTGGTTGGCTCCCTACCCTGCGGCAGGAGCAGGGGCGGGGACGTGGGGGGGGGGGGGGGGAGAAGCAGCACGTGCAACAGCCGTTCTGCAGCGCTTCACACTCATAATAAACTGGTGTGCGGGTAACTGAAACTCGTCACTTTGCCGCAAAATGCTGTTAATTTTCTTCGTTTAAATTTAAAAAAAACTGATATCAGTTGGTTTGTTTCTAAAGTCCGAGGCGTTAATGGACAGTGTTTGTGGCGGGTACGGGCCCAGCCCAGCCCAACACAGGGCCTAGCCTCGTGCCCGGGCGGCCTGGTCCGCGCACACCGGCGCGGCGCGGCGCGGCAGGCGCAGCCCAGCGCTACGGGGGACGCGCCAGCAGCAGAGCGGCCAGCATTTGCACTTGCAGAGCAGTGTGTACCCGGCACACAATCCCAACTCCGCCCTGTTTGCCTTGAGTACGTCGCGCTGCGTCTCTCTGTGCAGCCCGCCCCGCCCCGCCCCGCCCCGCCACACCCCACCCCACCACGCCTGTTGGAACCCTTGGCCGCGGTAAGTGCGTGGCTCTGGATGCAGCGCGCTGGGGTAGGGAGACGGAGGCTGCTGCAACCTGCTACAAAACCCAAAATGCGCTTATCTCTAAGATTTGGCGCCCGCTGGCGTCAGTCATTCGTTTCTCTTCTCCCATCTCCGCGTATAAAAATACGGCCTGTGTCCGCGCGCGGTCCAACGCCCACCCCGCCCCGCCGTGCCCTGCCCCGCCCCGCACCCGCCCCTGTATCGGAGCCGCCGCCTTATCCCTCGGGCATGAATCTTTCCCTCTCGGCAGCCTTCAACGCGCACATAAATATCGTGCCGCATATGACTGAGGTGGACCCTCGCAGACATCGGGGCAGGGCGGGGCGGGGTGGGGCGGGGCGGGGTGGGGCGCCGCCTGGGGCGACGCCGAGGGCGACGCACGGCACGGTACGCCACCCCCGCCCGACGCATATTTTCACTTTCCTCGGGATTTGTTCTCGGCGGGCGGGCGACGCAGCGTGAGGGATTTGGGCCGGCAGCCCGTGTGAAAAGTGGGTGAGAAGGGGTGTGTGTGCGCGCGCGCGCCTTGTGCATGTGTGAGTGTGCATGTACGCTGCCGAGTGTCGAGGTTGCCTTTGTTTGGGAGGGCCTCATGAGGGTACGGCTTTGGTACACACGGCGCCGTGCGCACACAGACACAGTCGGTGCCTAGTTCAAATGGCTCCCACGTATATGAAGCAGTTCATCAAAATAATGGAAACGCTCGCCATATTTTTTATTATTTTGTGGTTTGAGGAGCAGGGGAGGGGGGAGGGGGAGCAGGAAGGACGCACTCGCGGGGAGTATTTTTCTTTTCCGTTTCGCCTCCCTCCCCGCTGCTGCTGTGTCTTTCCCCGCGCCAGTATTAAAAGTTATCGTTTATCTCTTTCTTTCTTTCTTCCTGCCGCACTGGCCCCGCACCGCGTGCTCCGCTCCGCGACCAAACTTGTGCCATTCGGAGCGCGACAAATGAGTCGTGACTCTCCCCCGGGTGAATCGGACCGGCTGGCTCCTCTCTCTCTCTCTCTCTAGCTAGCTCTCTCTCTCACGCTCTCACCCACGCTCTCTCCCTCTCTCTCTCCCACTCCCAGCACATCCTCCCTAGAGAGGTGAGAGGCTTGAACGCCAATGGTAAATAATCGAGAGCCACTCGCACTGCAACCAATCCAATCCTCCTCCCTCCCCCACCCCGCCCCCTCCCTCTTCTACAAATGAAAGAGTTCAGTGACACTCGCAGAAAAGAGTGCCGCGCAGAGTACTGCGGATAGAGGCAAGCGAGGCGAGGCGGGGCGGGGCGGGGCGGGGCGGGGCGCGCACTCAGTGGCGTGTCGTACACCAGCGTTAAGCATCAGCGTCGCGTCGGGGCGGCCCGAGCTTTAATAAGAAAGTCCCCGCGTCGTGTTATTCCGCTCCGAGGCCGCCGCCCCCCGCCCCGCGCCGCCCCACGCCACGGCCCGCACCGCGCTGCTTTATAAGACACTTGTTGAGATTTATGTGGGGCGCTACGCCACGCCGCACCGCGCAGCCGTCCTGCTTGTTGTCGCCTAGGTTACGGGGAGGCTGGGAGGGGAGGAGGGGGCAATGCCGAGCGCGCGGAGGTGATTTCGATTTCGCCCTTTTCTTCTTTATCTTGTTTTCCTTTTCTTTTCTATGTGTGTGTATTTTTTTTCTCCCCGTGGTGCGGTGTGTGTCTTTTGTACGGCGGCGGCGACTGTTTGCGGGTTTCTCTGTGTGTTTATTTCTCTGTAATGCGGCGGCGTCTTGCCTGCCCGGCCCGGTCCTGCCCCCCAGCCTCCTGTCTCCTGCTCATGCTGCTCCAGCGTCACTCGGAGAGCCATCAGCTGTCTAGTCAAAGCCAACCCCTCCCCGCCCCTAGTCACGGAGGCCCGGCATGGCTCCGGCATTAACACGGGTACCGGGGTCAGTCCGCTCCGGGCGGGACGTGACGGCACCGGGCCGGGGCGGGATGCAAGCTGTTGTTGCAGCAGGTGGCGAGTGGACCATGGACGCACCGAGACGCCCTAATCCCGTCCTCATCCCGCGCGCCTCTCCCTCTCTGACCCCCTCCCCCTCTCTCTCTTTCTCTCTCTCTCTCTCTCTCCCGCCGGCGTGACTTCCGTTCCGTTGGCCGTGTGGCGCGCTCTGCTGGGCTCCGCTTGAATTAAGCAGGGATCTTGGCGGGCTGATCCCCACCGGCCCGACCCTGCCCGAGCCGTGCGGACCCTACCCTACCATCTCTCTCTCTCTCTCTCTCTCTCTCTCTCTCTCTCTCTCTCTCTCTCTCTCTCTCTCTCTCTCTCTCTCTCTCTCTCTCTCTAAACTTGGCCTCTCGGCGCGCATAAGGCGCGCGCGGCGCCCCGTGTTTATTTTCTGCCCATTTTCTCCGTGGAATTAATTTCAATTTTTTTATTTTTCTTTCCTCTGTGTTTCCCAGGTAACGGAGCGCTTCATACACCGTCCGCCCCGCCCTCGCTCGGCTCAGCCAGCGGCCCCGATCCATCAGAGCTCGTAAGTTTTAATGCAGCGGCTCAGCTCCGGAGCGTCGCGTGGGCCGGCCCGGCCTCCTCCGGAGAGAGCATCCAGACCCCCACGCTGACCAGCGCTGCAGTGACCCCTCTGACCCTGACGCGATCACGAGACCGTCCCGTCACTGGCCCGGCGAGCGGTTCACTCCTACTGTATGCCTCCCCGCGCGCGATGAGCCGCGCTCGTGCCACGCCAGATCTCATTTGCATTACGAGCCGTTTATTGTAAAGTTTCGTCACGTTTTGGCGCGCTAATGAGTTTCTTCTCTGGCCGCGCGTCTGACACTCGAGCCGGAATCACTTTTAGTTGGGGACTCGGCGCCCCCGAGCGTTTCATTAATGAACGCTGGTAGGGTGTGAGTTGTAGTGTTCCGCGCCGCGCCACGCCACGTGAGCGTATAGCCTCATTCCCGTATGCAGATTTGTACTACGAGGGCGGTTCGCGGCGCTCATCAGGCGGGTTGAGCCATGTCAAAGGAAATTTCTGAAAAGTGGGCGCGGGCCGGGCGTTGCCTGCTGGATGCATGTATTGGAACGGTGGGTACGCACACACACACTGTGGGGCGTGAATTGCGATGTCCGAACAGATCAAACAAGCGACTGGAAATGGGGATCGGAGAGGGGGAGGAGGCAAAATCCTCACATGGCACAAATAGCTTACACGGTACTGCGGTGGTGCACCGCGTGCGGACTTTAGCGCCGGTAAACACTGTGTCTGTGGATCGTTTAGAGCCGTGAAACTTTGCGGCAGAGTGCTTTGCAGATTCCGACGGAAATAAAAAAGAAATTGGCTGCGGCGCGGCTAAGGAACAATTCTGCGCGCGCGCTCTGTGGATTTCGCAAAGGGAAGCAGTTTTGACATGCTCTTGTTTTTCGCCTCCTTTCCCCCGGCGTCTCTCTGAACTGTCCGCGTCTGTGCTGTTTACATTTGCATAATGACTTCCGATGTGAATAATCTTCGCCGAGTAATTTTTAATGCCGCTGACGGAGAGGGACGTGCCTCTTGACGGCCCCCGAGGGTGCTACACGCCAGACTCATTGAAACGGGTGTCCGTCGTGTTTTGGACTCCTAGAGGACACGCCACTTGGGCGCCGATGTCACGTCCTCGTTTCCTCTCTCTCTCTCTCTCTCTCTCTCTCGCCCCCTCTTCCTCCCTCCCCTCTTTTCTTCCATGTTTCGCCGCACCCTCAACCCTTCTCCCTTCCTACCCCTTCCCCCTCTCTAGGCCTTCCAAGCTGAATAAGTCCGAACCACTTGCCTCTGACGTGGCGTGGCGCGGCGCGGCCCGGGCCCCGGGGAGGAGCAGCGCAGTAGGACGAAAGGGGGCGGGGGTAGGCTGGGCCAGCCTGTGTGGCGGCCTGTGTGGCGGCCTGCGGACCACGATTGGGGGTGATAAGCCCATCTTCTGGAGAAAGTTGCCGAGAGTTTAGTGGTCTTGCTGAGGGTGGCTGGGCTCCCCCTCCCCCCACCCGCCCCTCTCTCTCTCTCTCTCTCTCTCTCTCTCTCTCTCTCTCTCTCTCTCTCTCTCTCACTCTCTCTCGCTCTCTCCCCCTCCCTCCCTCCCTCCCTCCCTCCCTCCCTCCCTCAGCCCGTCCCGTTCTGTCGCACGCGCGCGCCGCGACACGTACGTGAGTGATACACGGCTCCGCGCCAGAGATAAGCGCACACTGTCTGCTCAGCAGTGGCGCTTCTGTCCTACATGTAGTGGCGCGCGCCGCGCCGGTCAGCACCAGATTATTGAGGCTGGAGAGAGAGAGAGAGTGAGAGAGGGTTAAGCCTCGCGGGAAGCAGTGTTCCTTGGGAGACCACCAATCTCCTCCCGCTTCCTGCTATGGAGCCCTGCTCCGTTCGCTTACCGGTGAATAATCCCACTCCAACAGGGATCAGCCTGCGGGGGTAGGCCGCCGCGCGGCACGCGTGCGCACCGGGTGGCCTACCCTCGATTCCTCAGGCGCGCCGCCGGGCCGGGCCGGGCCACGATGCAGATCGTTGTAGAGTTTTCCGTCGCTGCGTGTCTTCCTTTTTTGCCTCCTACTGCGTCCGCCTCGGGTGGCCGTCCTTGATTTTGGTACTCAGACACTAATCATAGTAATGGAGGAGTACCGA
Source organism: Frankliniella intonsa (assembly GCA_033675135.1). NCBI lineage: Eukaryota > Metazoa > Arthropoda > Insecta > Thysanoptera > Thripidae > Frankliniella > Frankliniella intonsa. The sequence goes on along the minus strand of CM066249.1, from coordinate 7,385,160 downwards.
GTACCCCGCAATGCCGTATACGCCTCGCACGCGCACCGCCCTCTGTCTCTCGCGTGCTCCTTTTTTTTTTTTTTTTTTGACCCAGACGGATCAAGTGGTGGTCCCCTGCCGGCTGCCAAGAGTCTCTAACTCTTTGAGGGGGCGCGGTGCGGCGCGGCGGGGGGCGGGGGCGGGGCGTGGGGGTCTGTTGTCTCGGTCGCCACTCTGAAAGCTGACCCCCTGGGAGGAAGACTCACGAGCCAGCTTGGCGAAAGAGGGCGGTGGGCGTCTCGTCATACACTCCAGGCGTTCTGTCTGCGTGCCGTGCGTCGTTTACACCCGGTACGGCGGCGGTTCTGTGCTCGCGTGTGCCGCATAGAAATGCCATGTTTCTTTAAATAATCCCCCTCGTCCCCCTTCTTCTGAGGCTCCTATCAAAGTCTTCCACTTGGGGCGCGAGCACGCTACTTGATGACTCTCGGAGAGAGGAGGGGGCCCTCCGCCTCTGCCCCGCCCCCTCGTCATTGGAACTAACAACATCCAATCAAACAATCGACATGATGACGTCGCTGTCGTCGAAAGTTTTCACACCGATGGCCTTCGCGTCGTCTGGCGGGCGGGTGGGGCGAGCGACGGGCAGTTGGAGACGATCGGCCGGCGCCGCGGGCCCTGCAAGCCGCGCTGCTGTAGATCTTATACTGAGTGATAATTTGGTTGAGTGCCGAGTGCTCGGAAGCGAGGAGGCGGAGAGGGAAAGGAAGTCGGAGAGAAAAAAGAACATATGCGTGAATCAGGCCGCACTACGTCGGGGTCGGGCGGGGAAAAGGGAGCCGGCTGGAAAAAAAAACATGCGGTGCGGCCAGCAGCACTTAACACGGCCCCCTTCTTCCAGGACGGGCCAAGCCCTTACGCGCGATTTGTGTGTAGGCCGCAGGGGAAGGAGGGACGGGCCGCAGAGGGCGAGAGGGGAGGGTGCACAGTAATTTTAGGCTTTTAGGAGTATGCGCTAGCTCGTCAGAAAATGTAGAGTGCGTTGAAATGTAAATTCTTGAATACAATCTGTGCATAGTGGTTTAGTAAAATAAAGTTACCCTAAGTCGCTTTCACACATTTTCCTTGATTTTTTGACTGACTTCAGGACACGTTTTCTATCTATGCCTGACCTGGTCTGCTCGCTCGCCTCCCGCCGCCCCGCTCCCGGTCTCATCAGCTTCACCTCGCCCATCGCGTCGGGCGGGACACTTGCCGACAGCCGTGTCAGCCCGTCCGTCCAGCACTACTGCAGCCTCCCTACTTCCTTCCCCGCACATTTTATCACGTCCCCGCCCTCTCAGCGTCCGCCTCTGCCTTCCCCACCCCTCCCGCGCGCCCGCCCGCCGGCCCCAAGCCTACTCTGCTGCCCTCGGACTTATTGTCTCGATCTGACGGTCGTCAACGTCGTGCCACCGCCACCAGCCATATACAGTGTTGCGGTCGGCCACTCCCCCACCCTCGCGGCCACCGCCACCAACCTCGAATAGTGTCTTTGTGAATTCTCACACATTTTCCCAAATACCGTTTTCGCGCGGTACTTTCGCCCTATTGATGCGGCATACGGTGGTTGCTCCGCAGACAAAATTGCGCTGCGAGTACCGGCGGTGGTAACGGGGGCCGCGTCAGCGGGACCCAATTGCAGCAGCGGCACACCTTCGCGTTCTTGTTATTGTGCTTGACTCCAGCAGACGCCACTATAACAGCGGAGTAAGACCGCTTTGGCCGTGCGTACAATTGGGCCACGTCTGCTCTGGCGCGGCACCTTGCATTGTGCACAGTCGCTTTCTCTCGCTCTAGTTCCCTGCACGGCTGTTCCCTCTTTACACACGTCTCTTTCTTCCTCAAAGAAGTCCACTTTATCTTCTCGAGGGCCGGTGTTTAATTTTGTACGGCACGCTTGTTTGAGCTAACTCTGTACACTACTATGGCTTTACTTTTCGTTTCCGAAGTTCCGGTAACTGCAGCGACCAGCGGGCGAGATAACGGCCAGCGTCGCTCTTTTGTAATTTATTAAGGTTGGATTCTCTCCAAAATTGGTAAAAGAAGGAGAAGAAGATGAGAAACGAAGTCAGTTGGGAAGTCAGGAACCTCCGAGATTGCTTCTCCGAATTGTTCTTTTTCGTGTGGGCTCTGTGTGTGTGTGTGTGTGGGGGGGGGGGGGGGAATTCGTGTGTGAGAAAGAAGGTTGGGGAAGGGCGACGAAATAGCAGTGTACTAGTGCCAATCTCTTATATGGAATGACTGGGCGATACATAGTCGCAAAATATATTTCTGATAGTGCCCACTCACGTAATCCAGAGCTCTTCATATCTTCGTTTCCGAACATATTTAGACTAAGAACAGGACGCATTTATGTCTATTGAAAGGATGGGGTAAATATTAGTAAAAACTGAAAACCTCGTGAAAATGGTCGGTTTGATTGAACTGTATGCATTATTTCTGTAGAGCTGAGATAATTAATTTTTCCCCCGGCAAAAGTTTGAAGGAGAAAGTGTAAGGGGAGTCAAATTAATTCTTCCATTCTCCCTTCAGGGTCAGGGCAACACAAACATACACGCTCACCTAACTCGTATTGGAGGCCCCCGCCCCGCCCCGTCCGCACGCTGACCTGAGGCGTGCGCCTGGCCTGCCTGGCGTACGCACGCGGCCGGCCCGCATGATTTGCTGGCACCCCAGGGGCCAATTCCGCCTTAGCCGGAAACCTTCTGCCTCTCTTTTATGTTTGTCCATTTTTCTCCTGGCCCTGTCGCTTTAGATCAGTCGGGCAGGAAGAGAAAGGTCGGCCCGACTCGGAATTTACTACAGCGCGCGTAAAGTGTGGTCGTCATTATGAGCGTGTACCTGAAGGGCGAGCAAGGAGCCGGGAATATTTTCTTGTTTGATAACGCTTGACTTTCAGCGGGAGAAACGTCAGCCGGAAAATTATCGCTCTCAATTTTTTCTGCTTTGCTTGTTGTACTCTGAAGGTCGCTTATTTGTGCCTAATGCACGAGTTTATTTTGTGCCGCGGGACGTGAGACTGACTCTCATAATCGCAATCGGATTCGCCTTATGGAAATGACGTGGGCGGGTGAATCTCTAGACGGCGATGGATCCCTGAGGATCCATACAGCACGGCCTCGCCTCGTGGTCCCGGCCCCGGCCACGCCTCCTCGCAGGCCTCTGCTTTACAGCTGCTGTGGGACGTATTAGCCCCACTATCCGTTACGGCGTGGCTGGCAGCTGGCCGGCCGGCCGGCCGGCCGGTCAACTTTGCCAGGTGCCTTTCAAAGGAGCGAACTAGAGGGCGGAAAGTGCTTTTGAAAAAGAAAAAAGTATTCGCCGTAGTGCCGACCACACGGCTCTGCAAGTCTCCAACGAATTGTATCAGCTGGACGATTTTCGTGGAAATCATAGAGTGTCTCCTCATCCCTCGCCGGTCTTTCATAGATCACTCGCCGGTCGACGGATTATTTCTGGACCCGCTGTCACAACGGTCGGTTCCGATCAGAGAGAGAGAGAGAGAGAGAGAGAGAGAGAGAGAGAGAGAGAGAGAGAGAGAGAGAGAGAGAGACAAGGAGAAAGAGAGAGGGGAGGGGGGAGAGAAAGGCGGGAGAAAGACTTTTTCCCCATCTCTGCGTCTCGACTACTGCTGGCACTGAAAAGGCGGAAGCTCGCCGTCCTGCGAATCCTTAATCCGTCCAGATCTGGGCCGGGCAGTGCTGGGCCGGGCTGATAAGCAGGCTCCGGGGCCCGCCCGCACACTCCATATGAAGGAAGTCCAATTCCATGTGAATGGCCGACCTGATTTTGTCGATCCAGCTCTCTCATCATTTAAGTCGTCCCGGTCCGTCGGCTGTTTCGGGTCCGGGCGGGCTGCTCCGCCCCGCCCCGCCCGGCCCCGCGGCCATTACGACCGCTGCAGGAAGAGGTACCCGCGGACCCCCCCGCATCGGAACGACCGCACCGCGCCATTTAACGCGGATTAATAGAAGGCTGTCGCCGCGACCGCGAAGCTTATTGAGCTGAGCAGCGCCGAGAAGAAGCGATGAATTCGGGAAGAAATATTTCCGTCTGAAAATGAGACATGTTGGGTGAAGACTAAGTTACCCCAGTATACAGCTGGGGTCGGCGTGACCGGTGACCGGACCGCGTCGTGGGTATTCAGCCTCTGCTGCACTGCAAACGCGACAGTAACAAAGGCGCTGGCGCGATCCCTTATCAGGGTGCGGTAGGTGGCGCGGCCCGCCCCCGGCCCGCCCCGCCCCCGGCTCGCCCTCGGCCCGCCCCCGGCCCGCCCCCGGCCCGCCCCTGGGCCCGCCCCCGGGCCCGCCCCGGCGGCCAGCGCCGGAGTCATCGCTCATGGCTAGGGGAATAATAGCTCACCTGTCTCTGGCCTATCCCGCATTTCAACCCCTCCCTTTCTTCTCCTTGAGGGTTTTCCTCTCATCTGCGGCATCTCGACTCGGAGAGGAAACATTAATCACGATTACTGGCCGCTGTGCTCCTCTCTTTTCTTTTCTCCCTCCCCCTCTCTTTTGCTCTCGTGTCCTTTCTTTTTCTGAGGGAGTATTGCTGCAGCGGCGGGCCGTGGCGGGGCGGGGACTACTTTCACTGGACTGTGATCCCGGCCCGTCACTGCCCCGACCCGGACGCTCCCCGCTTATCCTTGGCTTTCGCATGGGACGAGGATTTTTCTGGCTGCAATCTTAAGCTTATCGCGCTAGCAGTGTTGTTGGAAAACTATTTTTTTTTTTCCACTTTTGCATTTGAAAAACACTTTTCTATTTATTTTCTATTTTGATATAAGTGATGCAACTTTCCATAGTATTCCTAGCCAGCTCGCCTTTTCTGTGCTACCCTTTGGTTGCCACCCCTGCGACGCAACGGCACGCCGCGGCAAAGCCCGCCCTCTTGTTACCGCTCTCCCTCTCCCAAGATGAAGGATCCGAGAAACCACGACCTCGTAGCCTTCACCTCCTCACCTCTCTCTCCCCCACGTTTATGCCGAATTATGAAAATAGTCGCTTTGATCCACGCCGCCAACTTTCACATGCAAATCAGCCCCGTCCCCGCGCCCCGCCGCCCCTCGCCGCCGCGCCCCGCTCGCTAGCTAGCTAGCTATCTCGAGTCTCGGGCCGCCGCTCTCTCTGCGATCGCATTTCCAAACCCTTTCCCTCCACTCGGGCTGTCAACGGCGCGGGGGTCAGCACCTCGCGGCGGGGATTGTAAAAGTTTGTCGGAGGAGCTTTGCGCAAGTAATATTGCGGGTCGGCCTCGGGGCGCGCGCGCGTGGTGAGAGCAGCCCTCACAATATCCATACGAGACGACTGTCACAGGCCGAGCTCAGCCGAGCCGAGAGTCGAGCCCACCGCGCAAAAAGGAAAAGTGTTTTCTCATTGCCGGGGTCCGCAGGCCGCGGGCGCGGTGTGCGTAAAATGTTAGGTTTCACAGCACGTCCAAATTAACCCGCCCCGGCGTTATCCGACGGATCCGCGACCGAATATAAAGCGCGTGCCTGTGCCTCTCGACCTTGGCGAGTGTTTGGACGTCGACCATTACGCCTGCCGCCCACACCTCCACGCGCCGCGCCACCGCGCCGCCGCCGACCCATAAGTAAATCATTTGCGCACAAAGACCGCCTCGCCGCCGCGCCGCTGCGCCGGCCCGGGACGAATATTCGTCGAGCCATTACGGGAGAGGAATGTACGCAGATTTCGAAACAATGGACCCCCGCCCCGCCCTGCCCCGCCCTGCCCCGCCCCGCCTCTCTCACGCTCTCTCGCGCACCCGCCCCGCCCCGCCCCGCCCGGCCCTCTCCACTCGCCGAGAGCTGCGTTTTCATGGCACATACCCGCCCGCCTCTCTCTATGTATGGGCGCGACCGAACGCAGGCCGACCGATCGACTTTGCTGCTGCTGCCCTGGTCCGAGAACAACACGGTGGGGCGTGGTGGGGCGGCGCGGGGCGGGCGGGGCGGGGTGGGGCGCGCTGGTTGAGCCGCTTAGTCAGTCAACATGCCTGCAGCCGGAGTACCCTGCCCTGCTGCTGCTGCTGCTGGTCTGCTATCCCTGCTCCTCCACCCCTCCCCCACCTCTCCGAAAGCACCTCTTATGAAAGAGAGAGAGAGAGAGAGAGAGAGAGAGAGAGAGAGAGAGAGAGAGAGAGAGAGACAGACAGACAGACAGACAGACAGACAGACAGGAAAAGGAAGAGAGGGAAAGAGAGAGGAGACAGCACGAGAGGCTCCTCATTCGTGCAAGAGCCCCCGCTGATTCTGCCTTCTTTATCGCCCCGCCCCGCCCCGCCCCGCCGCGCCCCGCCGCGCCCTTCCTTATTAAGGCCGGGGTGCAGAGTGCGCGTGGTGCGCGCGTGCGCCGTTCAGCGCCACTCTGTCTCCCGCGCGATCGTCGCGGCGGGCGCGGGGCGCAGGGGCGCGGGGGCGTGGGCGGGGTGGGGCGGGGCGCGGGGGCGAAGGGGAGGGGTGGGTGGGAGGAGCCGCGCATCATTCAAGATTTTCTCACGGTGCCTCGTATCTTCCGCTGACGCCAGCGGCAGCCACACGAACTGCGTTCACTGCAGAACGAAAAGCCAGCGGCCGAAAGTCTTCGTCGTCGTCGTGGTGCTATCGCTTTTCGCCTATCTCCTCTGTCCCTCACCTCGCTCTCTCCACTCCTGCGATCGCTACACTCCACCGCCCCCACCCACTCCTCATGCGAGTTACGTGCGTAGTGCTGACGCGCGGAGGGGGGGGGGGCGTGAGTCACGGGTCACGTGGCCCGGACAGTGGCGTTATCGGCTCCGCCTCAAGCAGCTGTCCTATCATCCCCCGGCCGCTAGTTTTGAAACTCTCCAGGATCTCGACCCCATCCCTAACTCCGCACGGCTTTCATTCCTCGCTTTTCTTTAGTCGATTGGCCGGGGGCAGTAAAGGTAGGTAGCTGGTACAGTGGAAGTTTAGCAAAGGTTGCGTTTAAGAATACGCTTTAGGGGTCGTGATGGAGTCGTGATCCAGGAGGGTATCAAAACAAGCGGCCCGGCGCCCGCAGTCTTCCGTACGCCCCGGGCGGGGCGGGGCGGGGCGGGCGCGCCGCGCCGCGGACATTGGCGGGACGGTACATTAGGCAGCGCCCCGTCCCTCCGCCAGGCCTGCTGCTCCTGCTCGTGCCGCTGATGGGCGCGCTCTGCGCGCGGGACCGAATCCCAAATCGGGTTTTGGACGTCGGTCCGACAAGCAGCGGGGAGGCCCCGCCCGGCCCCGGGCGCGCAGGTCTGTCGCGGCCAGCCACGTCAAACTAGATTCGTGCTGGCCATGCAGATATTTCGGTCGGGACCGGGAGCCCCGGGGGACGGGACAGCCGGGGCCCCGGCCGGGCCGGCCTCACCAGCAGCAGCACCGTCGTGACCGCGCCCGGGAACAACTTTTCGTCAGTGTTCGGTATCGCCCCCCCCCCCCCCCCCCCGGCTAACAGGCTACGATGGCGAGGAAAAATGGAGGGTGCAGTCCAGCGGCGATGGAAGGGAAGGTGGGCAGCGGGGAGCGCGGTAGCGGGAATCCTGATGATTCATTGCAAGGAAATATCAGTGAAGGCGCTCGGCGGGGGCGCGCAAGCTCTGAAAAGAATTTCCCTTTTCTCGCTTGAGAAAACGTTTCTCGAGTAAAGCTCATCAGCGCTTCGTGGGGGCGGCGGCCGGCGGCGGCGGCGGCCGCGCCCGCGGTGCAAATCCCCGGTCCTTTGCGGATTACATGCGCCCCTTAATGCCCGCCTATTGACGGCTTTGAAATTGAAAATCATAAATTTGTTACCCGGTGCGGGACGGCACGGCGCGGCGCGGGACGGGACGGGACGAGCTATCAGACGGAACACAATTATCGCGAGGGACACCCCATTCCCCGCCGCGCCGCTCCGGGAGGCGAGGGATGTCTTCCCTTCCAGGTCGCTACCCTGCACCTCCCCGCGCGCTTTGCTTTTCGGGAGATTTTCACTAAACGAATAAACGTCCCTTCAAAGTGTAAAAGAAGGAGCAGAACACTTCCTTTTGGATCTGCGCAGTGGCGTGTCGACAATAAGTATTTATACGGGGCAGTGGCGTATTATGCATTTGATGTGATTTGATGCACCCGAAGAAACGCCAACTCAAGCTGAAAAATTCGTTTACAGTTTGATGTCTTATTTATGTTAAATTTTAGAAATCCATGTGCGGTAAAGGAAGTTTTACTTGTCTTCAGAAATATTTAAGCTTGCGCAGAACTTGTTTTTAGCTCGATTATTTTTGGCAGGGCCTGTTGCGTCCGGTATATGTGTATAGGCAGCGGTGCCCGCAGCCCGGGCCGCCCGCCCTCCAGCCGGGATAAACACGGTCCAGGCTTCATCGCTCTCCGTAATCCCTGTATCGCAGCACACACGCCGGGGGCCAGCGGTCGGGAGGTTACCGACCTCGCCCCGCCCCGCCGACTCTTCGTGCGCTCAGGAAGGAAATAACGGAGACTGATTTTTCGAGACAGGCGGTCGCCGCCGGGCCGAGGCCGCCGGGTCCGGACGGCAATAGAGTTATTGAGACGTTCTGCCCGAGCAGGTGGTCCAAGCATCGGTCGCCCACGAGTCGAGACGTTTTCATTGGGTGAGGAATGGACGCTGCGATATTGGCTGGCTGGCGCGTGTTTTGTTGTTACGTCACGTCACCCCCGCGGAGTACAGCATGCATTCGCCGCGCTCGCCGCCAGAGCGCGCCACGCTACGGTCCGTGGAGGGGTGGAAAACAATTGGGTGGAAGTGGTGCAGGGAGCAATGTCGGCGCGACGTGCGTGTGTGTGTGGCATGCGCGTGGCCTTGAGATGCCGCCGCCGCTGCTCTCTGTCGGTCACGAGGTTAACCTCTCGTCCTTTATGCCTGCCGCTGCGTGCCGGGCCCTGCCCCGGAGCGTGTGATCGGGGTCAAGTAGGGTGCGGGGGCGGGGTGGGGGCGGCAGCCGCAGTCAGTCCGCCCCCGCTTCCGCCCACGCGCGAGCGCCGTCCTAGGATCCCTAGAATACGCAATACGACTCGTGGTGTCTGTTTGGTATGGTGAGCCACGCCCTCCCCGCCCCCTCGTGTAGTGGTGGTGCGTTGCGGTCAGGACCTGACACCACGCTCACTACCTGCTCGGTGGCTGCCTGCCTCCCTGCCTGCCATGTCTTCTCTGTCCTCGCCGTGTGACCGCAAGGGGCGCGGCAAAGGGGCTTGCCGTGCCCCTTGGTCGTGCGGTGACCGCGCGCCTGTCCCACTGACCGCTCGAATTCCTTTTTCTGCCTGGCGGTTCCTAAACCAAACCGGCAGAGACGACGTTCTTATTTTCCGTGTGCGATGGAGATAAAAAATTACAACTCTGCCTACTGCCGCTGTGTGGTCGCACGGGGCAAATTGGGAAAGTACGGAAAAGGTCGTGGAAGCGCGCGGCGTGGCGCGCGGGGCAGAAGCAGCAGCACTCCCACCCCGGGCCGGGCGCACCCGTGCGTTTTGTCTCGGAGCGAGCCTAAAATTTCCTCCCCTCTTTCTCCCCCTCTCTCTCTCTCCCACTCTCCTTTCTCCCGCGCCCCCACACCTGCCCGTGCCCGGCTCGCGCCCCACCAGTCGTTTGCCTTTATCGCACTCTTATGTCTCACTCCGATCCCGGCGTGGATAGGCTTCTCCCGGCCCGCTGTGCGTGCGTGAGCGCGCGCGCGCGTCGTTTTGCGGGCGGCCCCGCCCCGCGGAGCCCGCGCAGGGCCGCGCTACGGGGCGCACCGCACACCGGCGACCTTATCTCGCTCTGCCCTGCCCTCCCGCGCGGGAGAGTTGAAAGTGTCTCGGGGCGAGGCGAGTCGTTCTGCTGCCGGGGAGCGCGGTGCGGGTACCTTTCATCCCGCGCTGTCGCGGCTGCAGCCGCCCCCGTCCCGCCCCGCCCCGCCCCGCTCTGCCCCGCCCCGTTGACCCTTACCGCTGTCGCTACGGGACGGGACGCGACAGGGACATACTCACGGTACAGCGTTCTGCCATTAGCAGCGTGAGCGCTGCTTAGGGTCAGCGCCGCCGCGACTCAACTCGACCCGACGCTTCGCGGCGCGGCGCGGCAGCGAGGGTCACACCGCCGTGACATCCTACTTGTTAATAATGACCATACCTCGCCCCGACGGGCAAATAGTCAACGCCGCCAACGGCCTACCGGCGTGTCACGAAGTCAGCGTGTTTCTCGTGCAATATAAGTCACGTGGTGCAACTGTGGCGAATTTCCATATAAATTTCAATTTTTGTTTACTCGTTTGTTTTTTGGCGAAATTTGTATTGTGTTACTGATGAAATACGATGCCCGTTCGCCCGTGGGTCGTACTGTCCGAGGCGGTCGGACTTGAGATCTGTATTATCCTCGGGCCAGGCCGGGCCGGGCCGGGCCCTGTCGCCTGGGGGCGTGAGAGCGATCAGCTGAGCAAATCGAACAACCAGGACCAGGCCTGGCCTGGACTGCCATCTCGTGACGGCCGTGCTCCTCCTCGTGCTGTCCTCGTGTCCACCGGCCCCGCTGCCCGCTGCCTCGCCTCGGCTCGGCCCCCGGCTCGGGGTCGTAAGAGTTACGTTGCGGAAGTTACGGCACGAGCGAGGGGCAGTGGGGCGGGGCGGGGCGCAGTGTGCCGATGGCCGCCCCCTCCCTCTCCCCCACCCCGGCCGCATCTCTCTCTCACGACTCCGCTCCGTTACTGCCCCCGCCGCTCCCGAATGTTTCATGCTGTTTCCTTACTTTCTTCTCCCTTTTTTTTAATACATTCGTTTTTTTCCCCCTGTTCTTTTCTTTTTGCAAGAAGGCAATCTAATTATCATGCTGCTCTGCCTGGCCGCGCGGATGCGGTTGAATTTCAGAAACGTAACGGGAGGAAATATGATTGCGAGTCGCGGGGGCGCGGGTTATAAATCGGCGCGCGCGGCACTTAGCGCTAAACACCGCGCCGCACCGCGCCGCGCCGGCCTGTGGGGCCGGCCTGGCCTGCAGCCACCTCCTGGCGTACGCTCTGCACGACCTTGGCCCGGCTGGGCCGGAGTGTTGTAAGGGGCGGCGCGGGGGCGGCTGCTATCGTATACACCCCCGCGGGTAGTTCCATAGCGCGGTGCGGTGCGGTGCGGTGCGGCGGCGAGGCGAAGGGCCAGGCCGGCAGCGGAGCAGACGATCGCTGCCAACAGATATATGGGCCGTCCATCCTATCCTTTACTCCGCCAAAACTTTTTCTGCGCGCGGCCATGTAAAGTAAATGGCGGCCTGGCCTCGCCCCGCCCCGCCCCGCCCCGCCCCGCCCCGCCTCGCCTCGCCTCGCCCTGCCTCGCTTCGCCTCGCCTCGCCGCGCCGAGCCACGCCGCCGCACGCACTTTCACCCCGAGGCCCCCACCACCAGCACCCCGGCCACTTAACACGCCCATTTCGTGCCTCGGCCCGGCCCGGCCCGCGCGCCCTCCTTCCCCTCATTTTTCCTCTTCCTTTTCGGCCGCGCGCTGCTGCATCGGGAGGGCCCTGGAGCCTCCTGGAACCGCCTGGAGCCGCCTGGAGCCCCAGAGCCGTCCTAGACCCTCCCGTGTTAATGTGGTACCGCATTTTGTACGCCGTGTCCTCGCTGTCGCCGCTACCCTTCCCCTTCGCATATTTCACTCCCCGCCCCGCCCCCCTCCCTCCGCCCCCCTCCCCCCGCCCCCTCGACCCGCCCCGCCCCGCCCCTTACACAGTGCCGCGCGCGCGCGCACGTCCCTTCTTACGTTGCTTTCGAGTAAACGAGCCTGCCTGTGTCTAATTATGTCAAGCAAGAGGGAATTTTGGAGCCCCCGGGCGGCGGCGCGGCGGGTGGGCGGGCGGCTCTGGCGGCGTCTTGGCTGTTGCCTCTTCTTTATTCTTTTTTGCACCGAGTTAACCAAGTACTTCGTTGTCGTCTTGGCTATGGGACACTCTTTGGACACTGTCAAGTAAACGTAGGCGAAAGTTTTTTTGTTTGGGGCGCGGGCTGTGCGCCATTGCACTGGGTATCGTTGCGTCTAACTCGACGAGTAAAGTTGACTGTTTGACTCTCTGGGCGGGGTGGGGCGGGCAGGACCCCGACCTCCGCGCACCTCACAGTGTGCATTTGGCCGGAGGCTGCGCGCTGCGCCCCTGAACGCTTCGCCTTGGCCATGGGGCGGGTGCGGCGTGGAGTCTCAAACTGCTGATGCGCGTCCGGCCCACCGCGGTCCTGCCTGCGGGCCTCGATAAGGAGATTTGCCCTTCCTTTTGCCAGCTGCCATCTCTCTGTCCCCACCGTGCCGCGCCACCCTCCGCCACGCCACCTCTCTCTCTCTCTCTCTCTCTCTCTCTCTCTCTCTCTCTCTCTCTCTCTCTCTCTCTCTCCTCTCTCCCCGCGTGACGCCCACTGCTGACACCTCACAGTCACAATCTCAAACTTGGGCCCCGCTGTGCGTGTTTCGACCCCCTTCCCTCCCTTTCTCTCCACTCCCGTCACCCTCAGACCCTGCCGCCTACGTCGCTCTCATCTTTCTCTCTTGTCTCCGATTCAGCTCCTCTCTCTCTCTCTCTCTCTCTCTCTCTCTCTCTCCCTCTCTCTCTCTCTCTCTCCCTCTCTCTCTCTCTCTCTCTCTCTCTCTCTCTCTCTCTCTCGTCCCCTCCGGATCATCGCCCCCTCGCTCGCCCGACCCGCGGCCGGCCGTCTCTCAGTCTGCGATCGGAATTATTTTTATACTCCCTTTATCCCTACTGCCGCCCGCCCCGCCCCGCCGCAGCCTCCACTCGCCTCGCCTCTCTTTTCGTTTGCTCGCGAGCCAATTCGCATATTCATGAGGCTGTCCGGCCACTATGTTTTCGGAGACCAGCGGCGGTGTGGTCTGGTGCTGGTAGCGCTGCGCCGCCCTGCGCTGCTGCGGTGACGTTCGTCCCGCCCCGTCCCGCCGGGACCGCTGCCCTGCCGCCTAAAGTCCTGGATGTGGGGACTTTAAGGTGCACAAACTCGTTACGCGTGAGACTCACACCGCGCGCGACATTTTGCTGTCCTGACGATTACAACCGCAAAATGTCAGCCACATGACATTCCCATTCTCTCTCTCTGCTCTCGTGATGACGAGCGAGTTATTAGCGGGGGAGGGAGGGGCGGTGATAGTGGAAATGGCTCCTTGTGGCCGCGTCACATTTCCATGGCCGCCGCACCAGCACTACTACTTTGCGCCACCGCTGCACAAAGAATAATTGTCCATAGTGCCGGGCCGGGGCGGCCGAGGCCTGCCTCCCCCTTCTCGCCATACTTTTTAGAGAATATAAACAGCCGTCGCTGCCGCCCTCGTACATCGGGGCGGGGCGGGGCGGGGGCCGCGTCATCTTGGGCCATCCCTTTGTGCGCGTTTGGCCTTCCCTCGCCAGTATTGAAACGCCCGGGGAGCTCACGACTCTAATAACAACGCCCGAAAAATTTAAAAGCGAGCCTTACAATGGCGCGACAAGGGCCGCTGTCGCTGCCGAGGCTCCATTACGTAGGGCCGGGGTGGGGCGCGGTGGGGCGGGGCGGGGCGGGGCGGGGCGGCTGCGGAAGGGAAGCGACCCTTCTGAATAACTCAGACCTAAAGATGCATCTAGAGGGAGAGAGGGCTCTTTCCATCATCCATAACTTTTCGGAGAAAGTAGATTAAAGGACGTGTTTGCCCTGCGGTTTACACTAACGAACGATCAGGTTATAAAAAATTAACCCCTTTGCCGAAAATGTATCTCAGCGAGCGCGATCGCGGAAAGATGTCGGGAAGACGAGGCGGAAATGTGTGTCGTATTGTGATCAGCCGAGTGTCTATAACGGGGGTAATTCAGGGCAAATTAAACTCCCGCCGGCACATCACCTTTAAAGGGCGCGCTGCTCCCGCTCTTTCGTCGCGTTCCACACTGTCGCGCCGCTGCGTCTCCACCCACATTGCGACAGTACAATGCCTGAGGCGCGTGGAGCACGCCGTTTTAAAATTTTTTGTTAATGAAAAAAACAAAAACGAGAATATGCTGCTGTCTAAAGTGGCAGCGCATAATGAGATGCTTGGGAGTATCGGGTCGGGTACGCGTAAGACGCCGTTTTCCCGTGACAGTGCTGGCGGGGCTCGGGGCGCGGGCCTCGGCCTTGGCCTCGACGTGCCTTTGAGGCCCCTCTCCTCTCCCCTCCCCAAGCCGTACCATCCTTCAGCATACGCAATGAGCACCAAACGCGCCGACGCGGAGCCGATCGCACTTCCGAACGGTACGCTGTTGCTACGCCCCGCTCTGTTCCTCGCAACCCCCATTTCTCGTATTCACCGTCGTCGTCGTCGTCCTCGTCCGTGGTCCTCCCAGTACGCGACGCAGGATCTTAAAACTACTTGTCGGGGTTCGAGCTAGAATGAAGCCGCGCGCGGTTGCGGGCACCGCGGCGCCCTCGTCGCCTCTCCCCTCCCCTCCTCTCGACCGCGCGCGACTTCCCTCCCTCCTTCCTCTTTCCTTTTAATTCCCCAACTTGAAGGTGCACGCGGGCTGCTGCTGGCTCTGTGCGCGAATAAGAGAGATTTAAGGACGCTCGACAGCCAGCCCCTAGTTATTCCCCGCCCCGCCCCGCCCCTGCTCGCCCCGGCTCCCCTGCAGCGGTGCGCGCAGCAGAGCTCGACTCGAGTGGCCATGCGGGGGCGGCGAGGCCCGGCCCGGGGCCACAATGCAGCCGAAAAGTACCCTCCGGCCCATGGCGGTGCGGTGCGCGGCGTTTATGTTGCTGTGCGGCGTGCGACGCGACCCCGAAACGAGTTCGCCCGTCGTTCACGGCAGGCAGACGCCCGGTTGAGGTCGATGCGGTCCGGCCCGGGTTAGCTCGTCGAAGTCAAGAAGAGAGGAGCGCGTCCTCCTCTCCTGTGGGAACGTCCGCTGAAACGTCCCCGCGACAGCCTCCACGCCCCCTATAACCCCCTCTAGCACGACTACGGCCGCCTGATGGAGTCATGGAGCCGACGCACTCGCCCGGCAAGGCCCGGCCGCCTCGGAAAGTTATAAGCCTCAATTTCTGTCATGCGACTGGATAACGACTTGTTAGCCCCGGCGCGGCGCGGCGCGGCGCATAGCCTGACCTGACCGGGGGGCGTGCGGCTCGGGTACACCTTGTTGGTATTCCTGGCAGCCCCCTGCGAGGCCTCTGGACTGCGAGGAGCGGAGAGGACGTGGGGCGGGGTGGGGCGGCGCTAGCGGTGCTTTCGGAAGCACCGGCCGTGTCGGGCGCAGACCAAAAGCCTTATGATTCACAGTAACGAGGCTGGGCCGGGGGCTGTGGCCTGCCGCGCTGAGTCTGCCCCGCCCCGCCCCGCCCCGCCCCGCCCCGCCCCGCCCCGCCGCCCTGGCGGCGCCGCGCCCACCCCGCCACGCCCACGCCCCGTGCCGGATACTGATAGCGCGGCCTGACCGGGCGCCGGACGCGGCCGCGCCGGGCAGGGGTACGCTGACCCTCATCCTCCCCTCGATGAGATGCGCACCGTTCGACAACACGCGCACACACACACACACTCGTGATAATAACAAAATATAAAAGTCTGTCTGGCGGGGTGGTTGGTAGCGCCCACACTTCCCTTCCCCGCCCCGCCCCGCCCCGCCCCTCCCTGCCCCGCCCCGCCCCGCCCCGCCCCGCCCCGCGAGCGCAACGTCCACTTATCATGTCAAACGCAGTGAAACGGATTGCGCGCGTTAATTAATCGCGACAAGCTTTTGTTGGAGTGTACATTCTGCTGCTGCTGCCGCTGGCGGCCACGTTTGACGAGTAACGACGACGCTTCCGACGCGGCCCGCGGGGTGGGGCGGGGGGACGCGAGGAGGATGAGGGCCATCGATAGTGTCAGGGGCGTGAAGAATATGTTCCGTGCGGCGGGGCGGGGCGGGGCGGGGTGTTCACAACATCCCGCCACAACACGCCTCCCCGCCCCGCCCTGCCCCACGCCGGCCACCGCCGCGGCCACTTCCTCCCCGGCCAGGCCCTCTCTTATCTCATCGAGAGCCCCTCCTCATCCGGACTCCGTCACCCCCTCCCCCCGCCCCCCTGCACCGCCCCTCTCGTGGGAATGTTCGGGAAACCGCAGAGCCATCAGGTGACACACACACACACACACACATGCGCACGCACACACACACACGCGCATGGACACGCGGCAGCGAGAGGCAGGGCCGGGACGGGCCTGCGGGAGCGAGGGAGGGAAGGAAGGAACCGCAGAACAACGATCAAACGCGCCCCTGCGGCGGCCGCGGCCTGGCCTAGGCCCACCCCGCCCCGCCCCGCCCCACCACGCCCCGCCACGCCCGGCGCTACTCCCCGCCACCGCAACAGCGTCCGCCGCGCCACCACTGCAGGCAGGGGTCGCACTCTTCCCCCACACGGCCGTAACGACCTTCGACAACACCATCGCATCATGTGATCCAGTGCGAAAATGTCGCGCGGAAAACGCTTCTCGTATTATTACTCACGCGCGTTTTGAAGCTAAATAAGAAGTGTGTTTTGCCCGTTTGCTGCTGGCGGCGGCTAGGCGCAACAGACACGCGCGCTTTCATTCTTGTAATGGGAGCCTGACACTGACGGATGGACACTTAAACTGACAGGGCAGCGTCGCCAGGGCCCAGGGCCGGGCCGGGCCGGGCCGGGCCGGGCCGCCGGGGCCCCCAGTCTGACGTACACGGTCTCATGAATTATGCGAGTAGGCCAGACCGGGATCTTGGTCTCCTGCAATCCATATCGATCTCTTGCTCCGCGGTGCGAACGACCCTGTCCGCTGTCGGATGTGCCCGTCCGTGTCCCGCCCAAATGCGCTGGCCCAGGGCTGCTTTCCAGGACGACACATGTGCGGCGTGTGCGAGCTGTATACATTTGTATTTAGTGTGCGCGCGCGTGTTCTTACGCGGCTGAGCCTCGTGGCTTTAACGCGCGCGGCGCTAGCGTCGTTAGCCGTACGGCCGGCTTATAGTTGGCCGGCCTCTGTTGGTCCATAGGCACTAATGTATATTTATGGGCGCACAAGGGCATGGCGGACGAATCTCTTTGAGGGCACGGGGGGCGCGGGAAAGAGAATGGCGGGAAAGTTGATGCTGGACGTTGCTTTTGAAATGGCGCATGTAACTTTAAAAAGGTCCTAATTCGCAGATAAATATTTTAAAGTTGTTAATCATTTGAGCGTGAGCGTACTGCCCACCTGTAAAGTTTCGTGGTCTGAAGTCGACGGCGTGGCATGGCATTCAATTAACGTCACGTCCGGGAACCGGCTTTTGGATGAGATTTGCGGTATTTCAAGTGACCGACCACCCGACTGCGATTCTGATTAACTCTGCCGGCAATTTATTGCCACCTTAATCGAGCGCGGAACAAACCCAGCCACTCCATCCCCGCGGGGATAACGGGTCGACGAGGGGGAAAAAAATCATGCCCGTGGCGAAAAAGCAGCGTCATATTTTACTGCGCAATGCACGGTCCCAGTGGGAATGCAATGCCTGCAGCGGCAGACTCCCTCGTGCCTCCCCCTCCTCCCTCCCCGGCCCGGCCCAGCCCGGCCTCCCCATCGCCTGGGCCATAATATCATAGCGAGGCACAGATGTTGTGATGGACGGCGGGGCGGGGCGCCATTCCAGCTGCTTCGGACAATCATCTCTATCGGACCGTGAAGCTGGGCGGGGCGGAGTGGGGGGCGGAGGACTAGGTGAGGCAGCAGTCCGGGCGGCTCCTGGAATGGTGTCGGCGATCGCCTTACCCCGAGAGTGCTACCGCTACCGATTCAAAAGTCTTTCGTTACAGGAAGGTAGTGCCATGAATTTCCGGATCGGCAGGGCAGCGAGGTATACGTGCGCTCGTACAATTTTCGCATGTGTGTGCAATGAAATAGCGTTGGACAGGACAGCCCTAGTGGGAGCGGCCGCTGCCCTGCCGCCTCCAAAGGGCGAGCAGGGCCCGTCATGTGGCTGTCACCGGCCTGTGCACTGGACTGTCCCAAGGGTCCCGAGGGGGTGGGGGCTGGAGGCTGGAGTACGGCCGGAGCAGCGTCAGGTATACCGAGAAATAGCTGCAGGTCAGCACCCAGCGCGCCGCCCCCGCCCCTCCCTCCAACATGAATACAGCGATGACGGTCACGCTTTATACCGCTTCCGTTTATTCTTAAGAGGTGCCGTCATGGAGTGTCGCGCCGAGCAGACCTGCGCGATCTGAGGTAAGCGGCGTTCCTTTATGCGGACACCGCTACGGCGGGCCGGCGGGGTGAGGCGGGGCGGGGTGGGGCGGGCGCATCCTACATAAAACGTTTGCCCCAGATGGGGCGGGTTCGGCGCGGCCGGCCCGGCCCGGCACGCTGCGGCAGGGCGGGGGGCCTTGGGGCAGCCGTACACACTTTGATGAATTGCAGTCTTGTTTATTCATGGGGAGCGTCGTGAGCAGATGGGTGCGCCTGGGGACTCCGCTCCCCTTTCCCATCCTCCCTCGAGTTGCTCATCGTATTGGTCGTGAAAACGGTGTGTGAGTGTGTGTGTTCGCGGGATGGGATATAAAACTGGCGACAGCCCGCCTCCGGCCGCCGCGCCGGCCTGACCCGCGTGTTGCTTTGTTTCTGAATAGTGTATAGTGTGGGCGAGTGTGAAGGCTGGGCTGGGCCGGGAGGTTCAAGGGCGGGCCTGCTTTTGTGTGGCTCACCACGGCTGGATGGTCAAGGGGGCCGCTAGAAATGGCCCGGCCAATAGGGTCAACAGAGAAAAAAATCTTCGCCACTTTTCTCTTTTATTCTGACCGGTATGTAAGCTAGCTGGACTAAAATAATAGACTCCATTTTTTTAACCGCATTAATTTTTTTTAAAGACTGGGTCTGATGGAACTTTTCAAATTTGAAATGATTTCAAGTAGAAATTTACTTGACACGAAAGGATCATGTTTGGATCATGTTTGGCTAGCGGCGAACGCCTGCTAGGTGTACCGACCAGTTGCGCAGCTGTGCGCTGCGGGACTGCCTACCCCCGCGGCCGCAGGGGCTGTGCCGGGCGGGCCGGGCGGGCCACACCTCCACCTCATCACTTTCTCATCCGGCCAGCAGCGCTGTACGGGACCCCGTTGCGCATGGGGGATTTTAGGACTGGGCAAGACTTCCTTATTCGTCCAAGACGGTATGAAAAATACGTCGCTCGGTAAGGGCAGCCCGTGGTCTTTGATCCCGCGCGGCGCCGCGGCACAGCTGACCCACTTGCTGCAGCTACCTGCTGCGCTGTTCCCCCTCTTGCACGCCCAACTTTTTCCACAAGTTTCCCGCCCCGCTCTGGGAGGTGCGACGTCTGCGCGCGCGCAGCATTCAAGGAACGTATTTAAGGCGCGCTCAAAGTGCATTCATTGGCCTGCGACCGCCAACTTTTCCGTCCTTGCAGCTTTAGCTGCAGTGCCAATGCCCAGGTGGAGTGTGTTAAAGTTAGTAGTCGAGTTGTAGCGCAGCGGCACACCGGCATGGTCGCGCGTGACGCACGACTCTCGGGAATGAGACGAATGTGAACAACTATGTACAGCCATACATTCTGTTATAGAGCATGTTTTTTTTTCGTTGTTGCAGGCCGCTCCCCATGCGCCTGCCGGCAGGATGAGGCGCGATGGGGGCGGGGGGGTCGCGGGTGGTGGCGGGGGCTGGCGGGGCACCGCTGCTACTGCTGCTGCTGCTGCTCCTGCTCGCCGGGCTGGCGGCCCCTGACTGGACTGACTGCCCCAAGGCCTGCCGCTGCAAGTGGACGTCCGGCAAGAAGACGGCGCTCTGCCCCAACGCGGACCTCACCACCGTGCCCGCCGCGCTCGACCCGGACATGCAGGTAATTGCCGTAATGGCATGCATCTCTTTGAAAAGTTTTATTTCCCTCTGGGGTATTCCCCCCCTCCCCCCCCCCCTCCCCAACGTCGTCCACATATTCCCTCGGTGTTTTTTTTTTTTTTTGCGCAAGCTAACAGGCACAGTCTCGATGGAGACCTGCAAAAGAAAAATGCAGGAGCGTTCCGATGTGTTTCATTTCCTGAAAGTAATTAGAGAGTTTATTATGTGCAATTATTTCTGCTCGGGTGTGTGCCATGCTCCCCGAAGCGAGAGTTTCCCACGGAGCAGACCTGCCATTCCACGTCATAGAAATAATGACATGATTTTTTTCGCCAAGGACTTGCGGTGCTGCACGCTGACCCAGTTACGATTCGCTCTAGAAAAAGAACGGTATATGGGGATACTCTCATCTGCGACTCCCGTAAACGCTCAGCCCGCCTCTTTTTTTTTTAAAGTACATATTTTGTCAACACTGTTTACTTTGTCCAATGCATTCACACTTTACGAAGCCAAAGTGGCATACATAGCTTTGTCCTGCGGTCACACTTTTTCCGTAGCGTTGAGAGTTTGAGAGCGGGCTGGCCGCACGACGGAGAGGGCCATACCAGTAAAACGATAGATTGACGTCCCGTCCGCCCCAGTAACCCGCGCGCCGCAGAGCGGGTCAGCCTTGCGCTGCGCTGGGCTGGGCTGCCGGGGTGGTCAGATGATGGCCGTCCGATACGGACCTGGGCTGGCCTGCATGACTTTGTTGCCATGACAACCATCGAATGGGGCGCGCGTGTGCTGTGGGCGCCGTAGGGCTCTGAGGGATCCTCTGGTTTCCGCCGCGCACTTCCCTGCGAGCATGTCGCAGAAGACGCCAACGCCGCGGAGCGCCCGCTTGTTAAAACTTCCCTTTGTAAAGAGGGAAGCCTCGGCGGCAAAACGCTTTGGCAAGGTTGATAATATGGGCAGCGCAGGCCTCGCAATTTGGCACAGGCCCTTAATGCCGTGGCCGCCCGGCCGCCCGGCCCGCACTCACTCTGAAGGCCTTTACAGTCGCACAGGGGCGGGCTGACCGCCCCCCCTCCCCCACCCCTCTTCCAACACGCCCCCTATTCTCAACAGTCCCGATTCTATCGCTATTGCCACTTATTTTCTTTTTCCGCTATGCTTGTGCTGCTTCCCGACGCGTCCACAACTCGATAACTAGGCTCGGGCCGGACAAGGCTGTCGCGCACTGCCGGGGCGGGGCGGGGAGGTGACGGGTCCGCTGTCACTCCTCGGAGCGGAACAGGGTCAAAGTTGGGCAGGCCGGCAGCAGGCCATGCTCGGCCGTGCTCCAACAGGTACGGCCGCGGGGCGGGGCGGGGCGGGGCGGGGCGGGGCCGGGCGGGGCCGGGCGGGGCCGGCGCTGCAGGGGATGGCTTCTCATTTGTCTGGCGGCCGTCTCGGCTCGGACGCACCGAACCCCGTCCCATTACGGGAGAACTACTATTCGGACACCGCTGCTTGTCTCTCGCCTCCCAACCCATCTCTCGTCCCTCCCTGCCCCCCCCCCCCCCACCTCTCTCTCCATTCCCTTTCACCCCTCCCCCCGCCGCTTGGCAGTGTGCGACGCGGAAGAGTCGGACGGGACTCAGCAGGGCCCCCCGGTCCGGTCCGGCCCGGCCGGCGCGACACTTGCCAGTATTTGGCTCTCTGCGAGACATTTCATTAACTCTCTAAGTCGTAATGAAACGAGCGCCTTTTTTCCTCTTTTAACCTCCCCCTTCCCCGTCCCCTATCTCCCTCCGGCCCCACCCCGCCCGTGTCAGGACGGCGCCGCTGCGCATCAATGACTGCCACAGGCCATTTGCCGCGACGGGCAGGGCTGTTCTGGGCCAGGCCCGCCACGCCCCGCCCCGCCGCGCGGCGCGGCCGGCTCGGTCCTCCAGAGGACTCCGCTCCGCTGCCGGTCTGCGGGGGTTTAGGTCCGCAGAGTAGGTCCACCCCAAAGCGACTATCCGCGCCGCACTCCCTCCCGCCAGAATCACCGTGGCCGGCATTTAATTTGCTTCTGCGTGCGGCATTGCGCGTCGCCCGGCCCGGCCCGCTATGTGGAACACCGGCGCGTCGGTGCGGTGAGCAAACGAGCTCAGTAGGGGAACCCCTCCCCTCACCGCCCCTCCTCGCGGTCTGGAGGCTGCGCAAATGAGGCGGAAGGCAAATTAATGACAAGTAGAGTCCCCTGCCCGCTCCGCTCCGCTCGCATCCCTCTCACGGGTCCCCGCCCCGCGCCCCGTCCCGGTCGGGTCAATGATAAGTTTTTACTCGGCTCTGCAGGTAATAATGGCTGTTGGGTCACAGCGGGCTCCACCCCACGCCGCGCCCCGTCCCGCCCCGTGCGCTAAGCTTTTTTGCCGACTGGATAGCCGGCCGGCCGGGTGTTTAAATTGTGCTTCTGCGCGCCAGCCCGGGCGGCCCGGGCGGCCATGGGGAGCAAATGGTCGTGAAACGGCGGCAAGGGGATTATGAAGGTCTCTCCCTGGGAGCCGAGAATAATCTCCGGCGCGTCGAAAGTGATAGCGGGCCCGTGGCCCGTGCTCCTGGTCCCGGCCGGTACGGCGGGCGCTTGCTCCGACTGCTCCTAATGTGTGCTTGTCCCCTGTGTGTCGCAGGTGCTGGACCTGTCGGGCAACAAGATCCCGAACCTGCCCCCCGCCGCCTTCTCGTCCGTGGGCCTGCTCAACCTGCAGCGCATCTTCCTCAAGGGCGCCGGCCTGCGCGAGGTGCACCGCGACGCGTTCCGTGACCTGCGCATCCTCATCGAGGTGGACCTCGCCGACAACGACATCGCGGTCCTGCACCAGGACACGTTCGCGGGCAACGAGCGGCTGCGCGTCGTGTGCCTGAGCAACAACCCGCTGAGCGAGCTGCGCAGCTACCAGTTCCCGCCGCTGCCGCACCTGCGCACGCTCGACTTCGGCCACTGCCACCTGGAGCACATCGACGAGGAGGCGCTCACGCACCTGGCCGCGCTCGAGTCGGTCAACCTCAAGGGGAACCGGCTGAGCCACCTGTCGGAGCGCGTGTTCGCGCCGCTGACCAAGATGAAGACGCTCGCGCTCGACGGCAACCCCTGGAGCTGCGACTGCCGCCTGCGCTCGTTCCGACAGTGGCTGCTGGCCAGCAAGCTGTACTCGATGGCGCTGGCCTGCGAGGAGCCGGCCTCGCTGGCGGGCCGGCCCTGGGAGGACGTGGCGCCCACGGACTTCGCGTGCGCCGCGACCGTGGAGCTGCACGACAGGACCATCCAGCAGGAGGCCGGCGGCAACGTCACGTTCCACTGCCGCGCCGCCGGCGACCCGGAGCCCGAGGTCACGTGGTACTTCAACGGCAGGCCGGTGGGCGCGAACGGCTCGCAGGCCTTTGGCGCCGACACCGTGTACGCCATCGACCAGGAGGACGGGCAGGGCCTCCTCCAGAAGTGGAGCAACATCTCGGTGTACAACGTGTCCGACTCGGAGGCGGGGGAGTACGGCTGCCAGGCGCGCAACCTGCGCGGCGCGGTGCTGGCCCGCGCCACGCTCACGCTCCCCGTCGTGGTCACGGCCACCACGCTGTCCAAGGCCGAGTCGTGGCTGCTGTGGGCCGGGCTGGCCACGGGCGGCGTGTCGGCCGTCGTGGCGCTGCTCGTCACCGTCGTCTGCTCGTGCTGCTTCTGCGGCGCGCGCCGGGGCCGGAAGCGCCACCGCCGGAAATGCAACCTCAAGGTGAGTGTCGGCATTGGCAGCAGTGGTTTCTCTCGTTCAGCTTACCCACCCCGCCGCGCACCGCGGCCCGCGGCCAGGCCCTACGGGCCCGCGGCAACTCCTAAATTTTTATTTCGCAGCGATGCGTGTAGCTTCGCTCAAAGCTGTTCGGTATTCATTATTCCGGTAAATTAGGCCGCTCGGATGAAAGGCAACTTTCTCTCTGACGCTGCCGGGCGTGGGCGACGCCCCCCCCCCCCCCCCACCGGCCCAGGGGGCCGCGCCCTTGGTGGTGGCGGCGCGTGGTCAGGCTAGGTCCTTACTACATTGTCGCCGAGAGGTGGAAGGGCGGTGCGACATAACGGGCAATGCATTTATTCATTGAAGTCTCCTCTCTGGCTCCGCCCCGCCACCTGCCCCTCCTCTCCTCCCACGCCTTACCCCGCCTTGCGGCGGTCTTGCGCCGAAGTCTCATTAAATCCACGAGGCAGGAAGTAATGAAGGAAAAGGGAGATATCAGAGTTGTGAGCCTGAGGTGGCGTTGCTACTCCACACCGCGCCCTGCGATCCCCTCGCTCCGCCTGACATAGCCCGGCCCACCCCAGCCTGGGGCCCGGCCGGCCGGAGCCGGATAATAATGCGAAACAAGACAGACCATTAAACATTCAGCGGTACAAGCTGGGTGCAGTCGCGGAGCCAGCCGTGCCGGTCGAGCCTTGCTGGGTGTGCGGCGACCTCGCCCCGCCGCGCAACGCCCCCTCCGCCTCCACCCCGCTCCGTCCTTGGTACACTTGTTATTCGCCGTTGCCTGCTTCTCCTGCAGCTACAGCCGGTTACAGCGGGAGGAATGGATGCAGCCTCCTTCATTGTCGCGTCCTTTAAATGGCCTCTTTACCGCCCAAAGTTTTCCCGTGGTGGAGCGCTCCGCCTGGCCTGGATCCGTCCGCCCTGCTCCCCGCGCGGCTTTGCCTGCTCGCCTCGCCACGGTTGGCTCCGGTCCCGTATCTCGCGACAGTGTTGCACTCGCAGGCGGCGTGGTGCAGCGCGCGGGAGGCGGGCGGGCCAACCTGTCGAGAATTATGCTGTGCCCGGGATGTACTCGGATTTAAGCTGTGATTTCCTCTCCCGACCGAAATAGCGCTGGAGCGCACATAAGATAGTTACGATGTTTAGGCGAAATAGGATACAATTTCTAACGGCCGAAAATCGCAAAAAACGCAACGGCACTTGGTACCTCTTGGTTTGTCCAAAACCAGCGCCAAGTATCGAACCCGTCGGTTAACAGTCCCCTTCCTCTTCCCCCCCTCCCCCCCTACCCGAAATAAGTCAAGCGGGCGGAGAAAAGGGGAGCTTCCAAGGACGATCCCCTTTTATGTCTTATCTGATTGTTGATTGACTTTTACGGCGGTCCAGGCATTGGCTTGGATTTATCGTGTCCGTCCTGACGTTTTAATTGAGGGCGTCCTCGCGACCCCCCGCAGCGCCGCCGCGCCGCGCCGCCCCCGGTCCGGCCCCGAGCCAAGCCCTGTCCGAAGCCTTGCAAAGCCGCCACTGTCTTCTCCTCTCGCGAATCAGTCTCTGTCAGGAGATTAATGCCCCGTTGCAGCGTCTGTTTCTCTCATGTATCGTGCGGCGGGGCTGCGGCCTGTGTGTGAGGCTGCTGCTAGGCCCTGTCCCTCGGGTACTTGCCCGTCCCGGCCGGTCAGCGTCCCTGCGGCACATGCCTCATTACGCGGCAATGTTGGCAGCGCTAAAGGCCCTCTTTCACCGCGCAGCTAGCGAACAAACACCTGGAATAAACGGCTTATATTACTGGTAATACATACTCCCTCGTGCACGGCCCTGGGGAGCTGTCGACCCCGCTCCTCTCGGCTTTCGAGCTCGTTATTACGTATTTCATACTAGGGTGCTGTGCAGCCATCGAGGAAGTGATTTTGCCAGACGGGGGGAGAAAGTGGATGGAAGGCCGAATTAGTTACGCCGCCCTGTCGTGCGCGGGGCGGGCGGGGGCGGCGAAAGGGAGAAAGGCAGCGAAATGATTGCGGCGAGACGACGCGACGACCCTTCGCCGCCCGAATAAAGCTCCGGGCGCTCCGGGCCGTGCCGAGCCGGCGACACTCCGGTGACGACAGCCTGGAAATGGGTGCGGATTAATTTATGTTTCCGGTTTGAGGCTGGCCGGGCCGGGCCGGGCAGCCTGCGGGCCGCAAGGTGAGCGTGTCTCTCTGCGCGCGGGGCGGGGCGGGGTCCGGAGAGACCGTTGATTAAAGCTATGGGGTTAGGAATTCATGGCGCCATCAAGTCAACTATTAGTCGGCTGACGGCTGACTTTGCGGGGAAGCAAAGGACCACCGTTGAAATGGGAGCAGCTTAAATAGTTTGAGCGAGTTTGGGGCCGGTGTGAGGTGATGGAAGGACCCCCACGATAGCTGCTACAGCACTTGCTACATGCTTTTAGACTCAGAAGAAGGTATCCTGTAAGTTTATAGTCGAAACTCACAGGGCACCTTCATGTAGGTCTGAAAAGAAAAAAGCACGTCCTAGGAGTCAGATATCAGACTTTATTTGGAAGAATTTTTTTTTTTAAATTATTTTTAGTCCTTGGACGTCCCAAAACGTCCTGGGGCGTCTCGAAACGTCCCGGTCCCAAAATGTCCTGGGGCGTCCCAAAACGTCCCAGTCCTGGGACGTCCCCGGACGTCACAGGACGTCGCAGGACTAAAAATAATTTAATCTCCGTTTTTCTCCCAAATGAAGTCCGGTATCGGTCTCCTTGCACTTGCTACGTGCTTTTTACACCTAGGAGAAAGGTATCCTGTGAGTTTTGTCGAACTCGGATATAATTTGATTCCGACTGAAAATCGCAAAAAAAGCAAAGGCTTTAGCATTCACATTTTGGCAATTTTCGGTCGAAAACAATTTTCATCCAGCATGACGGGGGTGATGCAGGGGGACTCTAATATACCCCTAGATCAACCCCCGAGGTTTGATCTGTCCAAAAACATTATATTTTTTTTCAGCGCTAACACAAACACTAACCGTGGCTTAACCACTTTCCGTGGCGTTTTGCGTTTCCGCCTCGGCTGCTGACGCCTTCTCCTGACACGCCCCCTTTTCACCCCATAACTCTGACTGAGTGCAACTCAAGTTGTCGCGTGGCGCTGATGGTATCAGGGGTTTGACTGATAACGGCCCAACAAGTGGGCCGTGCGGTGCGGGCCGGGGCGGAGCGGGGCTGTGCATACCCCATGGGAACCGTCATATCGAATCGATAACGACACAACGCGGGAGAAAGGGGGCTTGGCACGATAACCCCCCCGCACGAGCCCGCTAAGTTTTCAAAAGTGTGCCAGTGTGGTAGTGAGGCGAACTTTGCCGGACCCGCCCCCGCCTTCCCCTTCCCGAACGTCTCGCTCGCGTCTTCCGGTGCCCCGCCCCGTCCGGCTCCAAGTTTGACCTCACGGTGGCCTTGATCGGCTCCGTGGCGGGTGGGCGGGTCCACTAACACGGCCTTGCTCTTTGCGAGAAAATTAGAGTGTAAGGAGTGAATAAAATTGTTGATAAAACCTTAGTGTCCGTTTGCGTTTTGGGCAAGTTTAGGACGGTTAGGGCGCGCAGTTTTCGACGTGACAACCGATTCTGCGGACGTGGCGCGGCGCTACGCTGTCGCAGACTGGCGGAGAGAGTCGGCCTTTGAAGCGTGGCCTCCGCTGCGGCGGCTCTGTCATCTGACTCCCGAGCAGCAAGCCGTGGCGTGGGGTGGGGCGAGTGGGGTTCTATCTGCGGGAAGAAAGTTGGTCCGATTTAGGCCCGACCTGTTACCTACTGCAATATTGTCGCTTCAGTTGCCCTGATCCTGTCTGGTCTGCACCCCGCCGCGCACTCCCCGCGCCGTCAAAGCGGCTCTCCGTAGGGCAGCGAGCGCACCTGCGGCCAGGCCGGGCGGGCAGGGCTCGGCCTCGGCTCGGCGCTCTGATCAGGCGACAGCACCGACCTGCGCTGCGCCGGCAGCGGTCTGTGATTCCGTTTCCTACGGCGTGTTGTGTTCGTGGTCTGTAATTCCGTTTGCAGCTGCGCAGTGTTCGGTGTCTCTCTAGACCTCCCCCTTCTCACCTGCGCTAACCTCGTCTGCAGCGGTCCACACCCACACGCGTGTAGTGCCGTGCGCTGTAGATATCCCCTGCAGCAGCAGCAGCGCAGGTTACACTTGACACATGTCTGGACTTCATGCAATATCTGCATCGAGTGGTTGCAAAATTATTTTCTGTGCCGCGAAGTTCTTTCGTTACCTGTCCTGTGCACGGCATGGCGGGGCCGCGGTTGGCGGGGTCCTGGTCATTGCAGCCTTCTGCACGAGTAGCCCCCGCGGCTGGGCCGACACGGAGACCTCCTGCCGAGGCTGCCGCGCAGCGCAGCGCCAGGGTAAGGGGGGGGGGGGAGTTCTGCAGGAGTTCTGTCTCATTGATAAGCTGAAAGTTGGCAGAAAAGGAGAGCGTGGCCGGGTCTCCATCAGGGCCAGATTTACGAGCTCGACGTCCCCACCATGACGAGGAATACTTTCGCGCTGGCCTTGCCTGACCGACACGACGAAAGCGGAGAAGGAGGGGAGGGGGTAGTGGAGGGGGCGTTCTTGAAAATCGTCCAAGTTTGTAAATTATTAAACCCGATCATACGCTCTCCGGCGGCGAGTCCTGCCGACAACTTGTCTGGAGCAGAGCAAGTCGATACGTCACCGCAGCCCGAGAGTCCCGCTTACCCTGCGCGGACTGTGCGGCACAGTACACTTTACTTGTAAATAGAGTTTCAAAAGACACGCGCAGACCTTCGAGTAAATTTCCAATATTTATTCTGTAGCCGCGGGGCGGAACTCCATCCTGTTTCTGAGGGCTAGAGGTCCGCGCCGCACCGCGCCGCGCCACACGGCAGCGACCCGGCCCGGCATGTGCTGGCCGGCCCCAAACTGCTTACCGAACCTCTTTCCCTCTCTCCCGGTTGACCCATTCTGAATGAATAATATATCTGGGCCACACGTTAAGACGAGAGCGCTGCCGTGCGGACCGTCAGCGGTGGCGTCAGTGGATTAAGGGGGGGATTAGCCGAGCGCTGGAGTAAGGGAGAGCGAAGGGATTGGTGGGGGGAGAGTTGGGGGGGGGGGGGCGAATCGCGAGAGATGACAGGGGGGCTGGCCGCCTTCGCAGACGGAATGCCAATGAGGCTCTCCAGGGGGGAAAATACTGCAAATGAAGAGGCGAAGAGAGCGGCGTGGCGCCGTCACGGCGGCCACCGGCCCGGACAGCTTTGCGAAGACAACTGGGTTTCGTCTGGGGCGGGGCGGGGCGGGGCCGTTCGACGGAGAATCACTTTGGTATTGGTCTTGAAGTGACTCGGGGAAAAATAGGAGGTGGACAAGGGTATTTCGTTGGGGAGTGCCTCTAATGATTTGATTGGCGCTCTGCTTAGCTACGTAATTAAGCCATTCACCAGGTAAAGGTATGTAATTATTTTGTCCCTGTCGGTACTTTGCTAACCGGGGTAGGTGGAATGAGGGGGTAGGGGGGGGGGAAGGGTGATGTTAGAAGGAGCGGGGGCGCGCACGATTCACAGAGGGGAAATTATGCTAAGATTGGTTGGCTGTCCCCTGAGCTGAGCTGCGCCGACGTAAGTTGGCAGAGTGAGTGATGGAGGCTGTAGGGGCTGGGCTCTCATTAATCTGTGCGATGGAAAAGGGGAAGGGGGGGGGGGGGGTGCTGTCGGAGGGGCAGAAAGGTGATGCGGCAGCGGCACCGACTGCAGGCGGAACGACAGCGATATTGCGTGACGCAGATGAAAGTTAAACGAGCAAATTGAAGGGGCGAGCGCGCTCACAGACCCGGGGGGGGGGGGGGGGGGGGAGGACGTACTGAGCAGGGGCGCTTGTGTTTTCAGGTCATGTCCTAGCAGCTCTTGGCCAACCTCCAGGCGGGCTCTCTCGCCGCCGCTCTCTCTCTCGCTCCCTCACGCACTCACACACGCGAGCATACCATCATTCTCTCTCTCTCTCTCTCTCTCTCTCTCTCTCTCTCTCTCTCTCTCTCTCTCTCTCTCTCTCTCTCTCTCTCTCTCTCTCTCTCTCTCTCTCTCTCTCTCTCTCCCTCCCTCTCTCTCTCTCTCCCTCCCTCCCTCCGCTGCTCCCCTGACAATGTACCGGCGCACTAGACTGGTGCAGGATGTTCAGCAATAGCGATGCGCCACAGTGACCCCCTTTGTTGGTGCCGCTGCCTGCCTGCACTTCTGGGGCGAAATAAGACTCCTAAAGTAGCGCCGCTGCGAGCGAATGTCGGAGCGCGAGTTTCCACACGGTGTGCTTGTTCCAAAGTCGCTCGCGAAACAAGTTTTGAAGAAAAATGTGAAAAATTTCGTGCAACTTCCTGGTTACTCATTTAGTTGAGATTACGTCCTGGGGACTTTGTAAACTAACGTATTCGTTCACCGCTTTCGCACTCCAACAGTGTTCAGCCTGCGGCAGCGGCTGTATAGGCAGCGCTGGTACAAGGGTGTCCACTGGGTGGCCTACCCTCCACTTCACAGGCGCGCCGGAGGGACAGGCAAGCCCAGTTGGAACGCGAGGTAACGAGCTCGATCCCGCTCTGTTCCTCATGAATTCGTATTCCTGGGCGCCTCACTCAAAATGAGAATAGTTTCTGGCCGCACTACGGCAGCCCTGACGCGCCCCGCCCTGCTCGCGGCCCGGCCGGACTTCTTAGAGCTTGCCCGCCCCGACCCGCCCCGTCCCCAGGAGGGATTGTGTTTCCAGAGAGCTTTTGTGGTGACGGCAAAGGACTTTGTGTGCACTGTTAAATTTTATGGCCAGCAAGAGGGGCCCTGAAGTTTTTCCTTCATCTGCCTCCACCACCGCGCGCTCGGTCGCGGTCCTTTTCAGGCGTGCAGGAGGAGGGGACATGCTCCCTTCTCTCTGGGTGTGTCGTTTCTTTGTTCTTTCTTGACATATTATTTCCCATGCATTTTCTTTATTTCCCTCCTCCCTCGTCGCACTGTGTGTTGGGACTAAAATATTGACGCAGAAAATTTCCGTGATTTCTCTTATTTCACGGCGGGAATATATCAACCGTTTTCTTTTGTGCCGCGCCCGCGCGCTCCTCATATTTTATTTGTTCGCGATTGACAGAAAGTAGCGGCAGCAGCAGCGGCGGGGTGGCTGAGACGGTGAGACAACTCAACAGCTGTGGGGTGTTGCTGTTGCTGCTGCTGCTGCCGAGGGCTGGCGGAAAATTGAGCGACCCCTGCTGAGCCCTTTCTGACAACAGAGCACACAGATTTGGATTGGGAGGGGCTTCCCGATGGGCTGTAACGCCTGGGAAAGGAGGGGCAAGCGTCCCTGGGACTGTGCGAGGCGGGGCGGGGCGGGGCGGGGCGGGGCGGGGCGGGGCGGGACCGCCTAGGGGATGAACTGGGGTGGAGCGAGGCCTGCCGGGTCGCTCTGCCTTCAGGCCCAAAACATCGACAGGTCCTGTGCGAGGGCAACTGATAGTGTGCGTGCGTGTGTGTGTGTGTGTGTGCGAGCGCGCGCAAACAGTAGGTTAACTTCCGGTGCCGCCGCCTCGCCCCTCCAGCCGCTGGATTTGTGGTGGCAAGGTCACCCGTCTTCGTTTGTTTGTTGCCTCTGCGCGCGCGCGCGCTTCTGTGTGTGTCTGTGTGTCACGGAGAAGACGACCGGCCGGCGGGGGAGCGCAAAGTGGTTGGCTCTGCGGACCACGGCCACATATCGGGTGGCTATTCGCGCCCCCCCCCCTCCTCCCGCTCTCCCGTCCTACGTCAGTGATGTGCTACGCTACGCCACTTTGGCAAGCCCTCTGCAACGTTACTTAGTGCGGCGCGGCGCGGCGGCCTGGATTTCTCAACAGGCTGGACGTTGGCCTCTCGCTAAAGGTCGGGCACTGTTCTATTCCCCCTGCTCTTTCTCTCTTTCTCGCCCTCTCTCGCTCTCCCCCATTCTTTTTCTCTGTCTTTCTCTCTACCTCCAGCCCTCGCTTGCGCTGGCTCGGATGAAAGTTTTCGGCCTGCTCAATGCGTTGCGGAACAGGTAGCGCTGTTATGTGCGTGTTACGGAACGCTAACGGCCTCGCCTCCCGCGCTGAGAGAGAGAGAGAGAGAGAGAGAGAGAGAGAGAGAGAGAGAGAGAGAGAGAGAGAGAGAGAGAGAGAGAGAGAGAGAGAGAGAGAGAGAGAGAGAGAGAGAGAGAGAGAAACGGGGCTATAAAACTGGTCTCAATTAACGGTGGCGAGATTCGCTACGGCCCCCGAGGGCCTCGCCCGCCGGGCGAGCTGGGCGAGGCGGGGCCAAGTCGAGGCCCCCGATGGGGTTTCGAACAGCGTCTTTGCTCACCGCCGTTGAAGGTGGGCGTCGACCCTGCACCACCCCATAAGTTCGAATCTTAGATGTTCTTTTACTATTTTTTCAGATTTTTTTTCCTCCCTCCTCCTCTCCTTTACCGCAGTTCCAGCCGCACCCTGTCCGTGTCCCCGCGGCGGCGCCTCTTAAATATTGTACAGGCTTACGTCGCGATGGAAAGTAAAGGTGGGAGTATGCGATGGCTCTGCTTTTGCAGGGTCTAGGTCGTCGGCCCGGCCCCGCGGGAGCGCTGTCCTGTCCGGTGGTGTTTGAAGCCTGACGCACTGTGAGCTCACGACCTACCCCATGGGTCTCAAACCGCGCACCCCTTTGCGTTCGCGGGTATGAATCCCAGGCTCTCCGAGATCAGCGCGAGTTCGACATACCCTGACCTGACCTAAACCCGATCCTCCCGAAAGGAACTCCTCGTATGAAATCTTAAGACACGTTATGGCGCGGGCTCCAGCACTGACGTAAAGCCCCGCCCGGGGTAGAATTCCCATGGTGATTCCTATAGGATGAACTCTCCTATGGGCAGTCATGGGCATCCCCATAACACACCCATGGGGACACAAACCCATGAAATTATGGAACATGGGAACCCATGGTGATCCCATAGGCATATATTTCTATGGGAAGATTGCCTATGGGGAGATTTGGCTATGGGAAGCTCGCCTATGGGTGATGCTCCCATGGGAGGCTCGTGTACCCATGGGCAAATGGTCCTATGGTAAGGTGTGGCTATGGGAAGCTTGCCCATACACGCAGAGTTCCTATAGGCAGCCATGGTTGTATTACTCTATGGGTATTCAAATGTTCAAATCAACAAATAAGCCTTGGTAAGCAGGACTTACCGGATGAACGGAACATGTTTTAGGGTGTCCGGATGGAGGCGGAGTCAAATCTGTTATCCGTTTGAAGGTAGCTTAAGCCGTTTCCAAGATGCCAGAAAAAAATGCTCCGATTTCAATAAAATTAAAATGGCCCTACTGAATATCAACCTTGATACTACATACCAAATTTCAGATCGATATTCCAAAAAATACATATTTGACAGCGTTCTAAACTTTTATGGGAAACCTTTTCTATGGGCAGAAAATTTCCCATAGGCAGGTTACCTATGGGCATCGAATACCCATAGGCAAGTTACCTATGGGCATCGGATACCCATAGGCAGGTTATCTATGGGCATCGAATACCCATAGGCAAGTTACCTATGGGCATCGGATACCCATAGGCAGGTTACTATGGGACAAGCGTTCCTATAGGCAAGTCGGCTATGGGCAGTCGTCCCCATGGGTTAGCTATGGGGACTGCCCATGGGCTTCCGGGCTGCCTATGGGAAAAGGTGCTCGTCCTATGGGAATGGGGCATTTTTTCCTATGGGCATCATGGGAATTTTACCCTGGGCGTAATGCCCGCGCCTCCTCGCCGCCACACATCCGTACGCACGTGAGGCTGATGGGGTCCCCCGCGGGCATGGCGCGGTGCGGCGCGGCGCGACGCGCTGGAGTGCGTGGTTTACCGCCGCTTGTTTCGCGCCGCGGGCCCACCCGCGGGCGGGTAATTGTCTTTTCATATTCTTGGCGCTCTGTTCTGCGGGGCGCGCCGCGCGGGTCGGGCCGGATTATATGATCCTTTTCCGCCTTGCGCGCGGCACAGACAAAGGATATGCGGATGTGGAGCGGGGAGCAGGATGAGTGGGAGGAGGAGGTGGAGGTTACTACTGAGGAGAACGGGTTGGTTAATAAAACGGGAGGAATCGGGCCGAGGTGTCATATTTGGCGCTGCGGCGAGGCTAGGCGAGGCGAGCTCTCCTCCCGTTGTCTATGGGGGAAGGCCGTTGGAGGCCACCTCGCCCCACCCCGCCCTGCCGCTCTGCCGTGCCGGGTTGGACCGGGCCGACCTCTGCTGTAAGGCCCTCACAACGACCAAACTTTCCACCGGCTGGTCCTGGCGGGCTGGCGGGGGGTCTGCTGCAGCAGGTGCGCCCGGGTGCTCCCCTGCCAGCCTGCCCGCTTGTCTGCCTGCCTGCAACGGCTTCATTTTGTCAGCCGAGTTGGCCTGCCTCGCGCATGCGCAACAGCAGTAGTGCGGGACTTGGCGCGCACCCTGCCGGCCGAAAGGAGACTGACTGCTCCAATTTTATTTTATTTTTTAATTTTTCGGTTTTTTAGACATTTAGGGAACAATGAGTGTTCTGGCCGTTCCGGTTATCGGCTCCTCTGAACTGCGGCGGCGTGGCGGTGCGCGGCTGGGCTGGTGTCCATGTTCTGTCCCGCCCCGCCCCGCCCCGCCCCGCCCCGCCCCGCCCCGCCCCGCCCGCGAGCAGGGCTGCTCCGGGCAGCTGCCGCGCCCCCAATGGCCAGCCAATAAATTTATGACGCGCTAAAAAAACACCGGAGGGCAATACGGTACGACGGTACGGTGCGGGGCGGGCGCGGCGGCTGCGGACTATCAGCACTCTAGGCGGACGAAGACAGGTGTCGTCGGGTGTGCTCCATTGATTGAAGCACCTTGCAGTAGTTGTGAACCCTTTATGTTTTAATGTTTCAAGAAACAAATGCCTCTTTAAAGACAGTTCCCATTGACTTTTGCCCATTTTAGCAAATAATGAGCTGTGTAACCAAGTCTTATGCAAAGCAAAATGGCACTCCGCTGGCCTGAATAAGGAGGGCATAAGCCGCAACGCTCCATGCTGCTGCTCTTTTTTTCCTCTCCCCTTTGGACTTTGGACTCACGGAATCCTTTCCTTTTCGCGTGTCTTCCTACCAAAGGCGTAGTATTTGTGTTAGACTTATCCTTAGTTTCTCTCTTCCTCTCTCCTTCCGGACCGGAGAGGATTTTCGCCTCCCCCCCCCCCCTCCTTTCTCTTGCCGGCCTAAGTTGCCCACAGTCACCGGTCCGTCGCGCGCGCGCGCGCCTCTCTAAATCTTTTCGACTTGTCTGGTTTCTTCGCAAAGACGTCGGCGGCGCCAGCTGCCATTGTGCGCTGTAATGAACTCGGCTCCCTGATGATTTCACCTGTTCCGTTCCAACGAATGGCGGGGCGGGGTGGAGCTTTACCCAAACGAGGTCCTCCGCTATTCGGGGGAGATGCGCAGCGCAGAGCGTACCCCGGCAGACAGGTGGCCAGACAGCCAGCAGGCACTCGGCCAGCTTGCTCGCCGTATCCCTTCGTGGTTGTCTGTCCGTCTGTCTGCCACACCCTGCCTGTCTGTCTGTCTGTCTGCCTGTTCGCCGGCCGGCTAGTGTGTGGCCGTAGCGAGCCTGGACGGGAGGGGCGGGGCCGGGCAGGCCTGCGTGGCTTGGACAACGCGCTCTGAATCCCAATGAGAGTCGGCCGGGGCGACCCTCCCGCCCAGGGAATGATGGTTTCCTATGGCGTTCGAAAAAAAAAATTGGGAATAGCAGGAGTGGGGGGAGGAAAAACCTTCACATAGAGAAGAAAAATGGTCGTTACCATTGAAGCTTTCACCCCCTGCTATAAATTTTGTGATCCACCACGGCGGCGTCGTGACCCCCAAGAGCGATCACTCGAAGATGAGGGGGCGAGATGGTGAGATATTCCGTCCCATGTTATGTTGTCACGGTATGGTGAGAAATTTTAGTGAAAATTTGACTTATACAAAACGATTGGCTCACGAATCCAATCTGCACACGGCTCATTGCGGGAGGGGGTGGAATGAGACTTTTCATGTCACTCTGTTTCCCCTGCCGGACGGCAGCCATGCGCGTTTGTCCTCTGCATGTCCTCCCCGGGGATGATGCGCGCTGCCGCCCTCGCTTGCCCCGCACCCGCAGGTCATCGCTTTCCCGTCCCTCGAGCGGGCGGTTGATGGCAGACTTCAATAAATCTTGACGTTTTGCCCTTCCATTACTTTTCATTACGTCCACAGAATATAAGTGACTCGTTTGGACGTGACTGGACTGAGGGTGTAAGTCGGGCGCAGTATAATCTTTTAAGCGCCAGATTGTCAGAGGCGCGCTGATCGGGCCGGGGGGGCCTGGCCGGCGTTGTGATGGCACCGTACTTGCCCCCACCCGCTCTGCTCTGCCCTTTTATTCATTTGTTCTAAAACGCCCCTGGAGCCCTCGCAGAAGGGGAGGCTAGGGGGTACTGCTGTGTGCCCCGAGGCCCGTAGACAAACGTGAGGCGTGTCAGTCTGACCTCTGTGTGACCGCTAAAACTGCAAGTCTGGCGGGGCCGAGCAGGGTGGAGCGGGGCGGGTCTGGCAGAGCCTGGATCAAGTCTGACCTTTCCTTTCCAGAGAGCTCTCTCTGTCTGGTCCGCGGCCTCCGCAGCTTTGTCCCGGACCCCGGCCCGGCGGGCGGGTGGGACTGGACAGACGAGCACCGCCTCGTCTCGCATTTATGTTGTGCGCCGCTGCAAGGCGAGCCAGGCCGCTGACCAGAGCGGCTCGGACGTAATGCTTAGATTCCTCCTTTCTGCACAAACCACGTGATACCGGACCAGTAGCGCAGTAAAGGGGGCGACATTGTGTTCGCTGCGAAAGTTAAGACTAAAGCGCGTTGTCCTTGTTGTTCCAGGGGAGCGTGAGCTTCACAGACCAGGAGAAAAAGCTGCTGGACCTGAGCATCACGACGACGGCCACGGAGCGGCACTCGCAGGGCGCGCCGTCGTCCATCGGCAGCCGGGAGATGCTGGGCTCCTCGCCGGACCTGGAGCTGAGGCCGCTGCCGCTGCCCGACCCGCCGCTGCACATCACCATCGAGAGCCACTCGGAGAACATGGCCGTGTTCCCGCCGCCACCAGGTGGGCATTAACAACAGTGCTAGCGGTACGGGGCCGGGCAAGGCCGAGACAAACGGCACGGCCATCGGGGAGAGCTAGGGCCCCGCGCGCGGCCTCGACCCAGCCCGCCTATTCCCTCGGGTTTAAGGTGAATACTTGAGCGGCCGGAGGAGGGGTGGGGGGCAATCCACAACCAAAGTCATTGAAGCAGTTATGCCCTTCCTTCGCCTCCTTTCCCGCAGTCATGCCCCGCCTCCTCTGGGCCTCCCGGACCCCCGCCTCAAGAATTTAAATACACACCGGGGCGGTATTTAAATTTATAGCCACGACTTTTGGCTGCCCCGTTATGCCATGGGGGGTAGGGGGGAGGAAACGCGTGCAGCGATATTGCGAGGAATTATTGTCGAGCCCTTATTGCGGGCGCGGCCGGGCCGCCGCGCCGCTCGCGGCCAGGCCGACCAGCTGCGCCGTGCCGCCACGCAGCCCGCACCACGCCTCGCCCAGCGCGGCCTCCGAACAGCAATCTCCGCACAAACACCACCTCGAAGGCAGAGGGAAAACGTTTGGCTGACCGAGTCGGTGATCAGTCAAACACAAGAGCAGGGCGGGGGTGGCGGGGCGGGCTGTTCGCTGAATTCAGATACAGTAGTGTTTTATGGCCCGAGTATTTGCATTCGGAATCGCCCGGGGGAGTGCTTCCAGCGGGCCCGTTAAGTACCCACCGTCTACCGTGCCTCCAAACGCGGTGCCTGGAGGGCTGCTGGAGTCTCCAGTCCTCCACCCGGACCCTTCCGGTGATAGATCCACCCCCGTGACAAATGGACCGGGGGTGGTTTCATCACGGGATAAAACCAATCCCCGGTGATTCTATCACCGGTGCATTTGCCACTGGGGTGGATCTATCACCTCGCACATGCACTGTCCCTCAATCACCCCAACTTATAGCAGCGGTAGCCAACGAAATTTTCCGCAAACTACCTGTGGATGCGCTTCTGAACTGAGGGTTAGGAAGGGGTGAGGAGGGAGCGGCATACAGTGTGTTTGATATGTTTCGGCCCGGGAGCGGCTTGCTACCCTGCCCTGCACTTGACTGGCGCGGGGCCTGTAGAGAAAGAGGGAGTAGCGAGGGAGTGTTGGAGCTGGCAGGCAGGCAGCAGGCACCACCGGACCCTTGCTCAAACTCTCGCACGCGGGTGGGGGGGGGGGAGCTGACGATAAGCTTGTTCGAACGCTGCGTGCATACCGCGACGCTTTACTGACCACGGTCTTTTTTCTCGTCTGCGCAGAGTTCTCGTCCAGCGTGCTTCCCACGAGCGCGTTCGGCAACATCTTCATCTCGGTGTCGGTGAGCCAGGAGCCGGGCCACCCCGTGCCCGCGGGGGTGGGCGCCCTTACCGACGTGAAGCGCTTTCCGGACCTGCTCGAGTTCCCGCACCGCGCCGTGCTGCCGGCGGGCGCGCTGCCCGCGGGCCTCGTCAAGAGCGTGAGCGTGGCGACGGGCCCGGACCAGCCGTACGTGCCCATGAGCCTGTCCACGCCCAGCCTGGCGTTCGCCACGCTCCCGCGCCGCCACCTCCGCGCCAAGGAGGCGGACGGGCCGGCGGCCGGCCGCGCCGCGCCGCACTACGACAACATGGGCCCGCGCGTCACCGCCAACGGCAGCTCGACGCTGTCGCTGCCCGACGAGGACCAGCTCGAGGCCACCGTCTGCTCCAGGGCCAACTCCAGGGTCGGCTCGCAGGACCTGCCGCCGCCGCCACCGCCGCCCCACTGCACGTCCATGTCAGAGTACGTGGCCCTGTGAGCCGCGGGGAGAGGACCACTCCGTGCGTGTGAGAGAGAGAGACTGTGTGTGTGCGTGCGTGCGTGCGTTTCTGTGCGAGTGTGATGCGAGCCGGGTGCTGCGCAGTCGAGGGTCGTGTGCGTGTGCGGGTCAACGCATTCGAGTGCTTCTCTGAGCGGGAAGCCGTGGACCTAGAAACGTGACTGATGATCGAGTGCCACCGTTCAGATCATCGTCGCGCTGCGGTTGCGTAAAAAAAAATGCAGGAGGCACGGTGGACGCTTCTGTGTATCTAGATTTTTTTACTCGAGCTCAGTGATAACCCCGTAGCGTGGTTCGCCTATGCTACAAGATAACAATACTTTGAGTGTGTGACCTTTTAAACTTCGCTGGTTCTGTTACTGTTTGCCTAGTTTTTGAGGATAGTGTGATTGGACAGTGGAGAAATTTAGAAGAGGAATAAGAAAATCATTTTGCATTGTGAGTTTGTTCTGTCTTTGAGAGCTGCTGTTATTAAATATGTTCAAGTCATGCATTATTTATCTCATTTGCACGTTATGGCAAGTTAGTTTTTTTTACACACCTTATGAGTCTTACTGTACTAATTTTGTCTTACTGACAATCAATGTTTTACGAAGAAAGTCCGTTTTGCTCGGTGATTCTTTGTTGCGATGTCTGTTAAAACGCCATGCATTTGTTACAATTGTACTTTGAGCGTGCATTAAAAGCCCACATAATTTGTCAGAGCAGCACATATACTTCTTAGAAATGTGTCACATGCAGTCAATATGCACGGCAACTTCTGTATGCTTGGGTAACACTATATTGCCATGTGCATATTGACAGGAAGATTGTGTAACTGCTTGTTCTCTGTCAGTTGATTTCCATTAACCATAGCCTTTAATAATTATTCTGGAGTCGGTCTTTATTTAATTAAAAGTTTATGTGGGGGCTAGTTTCACTATTGATAAAGTTTTCTTTTTCCTGCGCAGCTCTCATTACTTTGGCAAAGCATTTATTTTTGTGTCCACAATGTGCCACGACATTTTATAAGACTAAGAAATCAGAATCCAAAGCGAGAAAAAACTGAGGAAAATATCATGGAAACATTAGGTTGATCTGTAATCATTGCATCATTATAAAAGTATTTTCGAAATCTCGGTGATTGTACGTAATGGTCTGCACAAATTTGTATTCTTAAAAAAAGGTTTAAGAAAGAAATAAATTATAGATAGGAAAATAATATTAGTCGAGTCGCTTATTCACACACCTGTTCCCGGACAATAATTATTTGCTGGTCAAACCTTAACTACAATTACTATCTCAATCTTTCTAAGCTAAAAAATGGGGCGCTAACAAAGTGCGAGGTACCTTTGCAATTTTCAGCCAAAACATTTTCTCCGATTTTGACCAAACTTACAGATCACCTTCTTGTGGGTCTAAAACACATGTAGCAAGTCCAAGGACAGCGATACCGGACTAAGTTCGGAAGAAAATCGCAATTTAATGATGAGAACTTTCTTGCCATATTCGCACCTGACAGATAGGCAGCCCATTCGACGCATAGAAACGGCGCGCACGCAGGCAGAAACGCACAATTTTGGGGAGTTTCGTTCGGATTTCGTAACCGGAGGTCAGCAGGAGCGAGGAGGTAGCCTCTGCAGCAAGTGTGCGTGCTCTTGTTCCGGGTCAGCCAACAGATGGCGCCACCATGCGTTTTTGCCGTCATTGCTTCCGGCCGGCCCTTGACACGGCAGAGTCTATAGGACCTAGTGCAAGTTTTGTTTGTCTCGTTCGAAATTTTTGTCCTCAACCAACTCTCGCCGCGTAACTTGTGCGCACGTTGCGTTCCGTTGCGCGGTGGGAACTTTTTCCCCTAAGTAATTCTCGCTCCGTAACTTTTTCTCTCGAATATTTCTTGTTAACATTTACAAGCATCTCTTAAGTTTTATCGGCAAACACACTGAACTTCAATTAGTTAGGAAACTAAGGCCCACCCTTCCACCAAACTTGGAAAAAGTTGGACTTAGCGATTTGACATTTCGATGTGAGAATCGAGAGCCAACGTGTTGTAAACAATAAATATTGATGCCTCATCATATAGTTATCCACTTAAAAATTGCTGCGCACAAGATACGCGCCAAGAGTAGGTTGAAGACAAAAATTTCCAACTGGACAAACAAAACATGCACTAGGTCCTATAGACTCTGCCGTGTCAAGGGCCGGCCGGAAGAATTGACGGCAATAACGCATGGTGGCGCCATCTGGTGGCCGACCCGGACCCGGAGAACGCACACTTGCACACGAGGCTACCTCCTCGCTCCTGCTGACCTCCGGGTAAAATCGCGTTTTTTCGCGTTTTTTTTCGCGTTCTTCGAAGATGATGCGGGAGCGTTACCGCGGTCCGCCAACAGATGGCGTTTCTGGGTGGCGCCATCTGTTGGCCGACGCGGAAACGGCTCCCACAGCGCCTTCAAAAATCGCGAAAAAAAACGCGATTTTACCCGGAGGTCAGCAGGAGCGAGGAGGTAGCCTCTGCAGCAAGTGTGCGTGCTCTTGTTCCGGGTCAGCCAACAGATGGCGCCACCATGCGTTATTGCCGTCATTGCTTCCGGCCGGCCCTTGACACGGCAGAGTCTATAGGACCTAGTGCAAGTTTTGTTTGTCTCGTTCGAAATTTTTGTCCTCAACCAACTCTCGCCGCGTAACTTGTGCGCACGTTGCGTTCCTTTGCGCGGTGGGAACTTTTTCCCCTAAGTAATTCTCGCTCCGTAACTTTTTCTCTCGAATATTTCTTGTTAACATTTACAAGCATCTCTTAAGTTTTATCGGCAAACACACTGAACTTCAATTGGTTAGGAAACTAAGGCCCACCCTTCCACCATACTTAGAAAAAGTTGGACTTAGCGATTTGACATTTCGATGTGAGAATCGAGAGCCAACGTGTTGTAAACAATAAATATTGATGCCTCATCATATAGTTATCCACTTAAAAATTGCTGCGCACAAGATACGCGCCAAGAGTAGGTTGAAGACAAAAATTTCCAACTGGACAAACAAAACATGCACTAGGTCCTATAGACTCTGCCGTGTCAAGGGCCGGCCGGAAGAATTGACGGCAATAACGCATGGTGGCGCCATCTGGTGGCCGACCCGGACCCGGAGAACGCACACTTGCACACGAGGCTACCTCCTCGCTCCTGCTGACCTCCGGGTAAAATCGCGTTTTTTCGCGTTTTTTTTCGCGTTCTTCGAAGATGATGCGGGAGCGTTACCGCGGAGGCCAACAGATGGCGTTTCAGGGTGGCGCCATCTGTTGGCGGACCGCGGTAACGCTCCCGCATCATCTTCGAAGAACGCGAGAAAAACGCGAAAAAATGTGCGATTCTACCCGGATGTCAGCAGGAGCGAGGAGGTAGCCTCTGCAGCAAGTGTGCGTGCTCTTGTTGCGGGTCAGCCAACAGATGGCGCCACCATGCGTTATTGCCGTCATTGCTTCCGGCCGGCCCTTGACACGGCAGAGTCTATAGGACCTAGTGCAAGTTTTGTTTGCCTCGTTTAAAATTTTTGTCCTCAACCAACTCTCGCCGCGTAACTTGTGCGCACGTTGCGTTCCTTTGCGCGGTGGAAACTTTTTTCCCCTAAGTAATTCTCGCTCCATAACTTTTTCTCTCGAATATTTCTTGTTAACATTTACAAGCATCTCTTAAGTTTTATCGGCAAACACACTGAACTTCAATTGGTTAGGAAACTAAGGCCCACCCTTCCACCATACTTAGAAGAAATTGGACTTAGCGATTTGACATTTCGATGTGAGAATCGAGAGCCAACGTGTTGTAAACAATAAATATTGATGCCTCATCATATAGTTATCCACTTAAAAATTGCTGCGCACAAGATACGCGCCAAGAGTAGGTTGAAGACAAAAATTTCCAACTGGACAAACAAAACATGCACTAGGTCCTATAGACTCTGCCGTGTCAAGGGCCGGCCGGAAGAATTGACGGCAATAACGCATGGTGGCGCCATCTGGTGGCCGACCCGGACCCGGAGAACGCACACTTGCACACGAGGCTACCTCCTCGCTCCTGCTGACCTCCGGGTAAAATCGCGTTTTTTTTCGCGATTTTTGAAGGCGCTGTGGGAGCCGTTTCCGCGTCGGCCAACAGATGGCGCCACCCAGAAACGCCATCTGTTGGCGGACCGCGGTAACGCTCCCGCATCATCTTCGAAGAACGCGAGAAAAACGCGAAAAAATACGCGATTCTACCCGGAGGTCAGCAGGAGCGAGGAGGTAGCCTCCTGTGCAAGTGTGCACTCTCCGGTTCCAGGTCGGCCGACAGATGGCGCCACCATGCGTTGTTGTTGCGTGCTAGGCCTCGACAAGGCAGAGCCTATAGGGCCTAGTCCAAGTACTCTTCGCCCGGTTGGGCATTTTCGCCCTCGACCAACTCTCGGCGCGTTACTTATGCGCACGAATTTTTGTGTCGATCATCTTAATGATGAGGGAACCATATTATATTGCTAACAAGACGTTTGCTCTCGATTCTGACATTGAAACGTCAAATAACCAAGTCCAAGATTTTCGAAGTTTGGTGGATGGGTGGGTCTTAGTTTCCAAACCAACTCAAGTCCAGTGTATTTGCCGATGAAACGTAGCATATGCTTACCAATTTCAACAAGAAAAATTCGTGCGCGTGAGTTACGCATGTACAGTTGGTTGGGGAAAAAATTTCCTCCGCGCGAAGGAAATTTGGACTAGGCCCTATAGGCTCTGCCTTGTCGAAGCCTAGCGCGCAACAACAATGCATGGTGGCGCCATCTGTCGGCCGACCTGGAACCGGAGAATGCACACTTGCACAGGAGGCTACCTCCTCGCTCCTGCTGACCTCCGGGTAGAATCGCACATTTTTTCGCGTTTTCTCGCGTTTTTCGAAGATGATGCGGGAGCGTTACCGCGGTCCGCCAACAGATGGCGTTTCCGGGTGGCGGAGCGGAGGTCGCGTTTGCCGGCCCCGTCCATGCGGTA
Organism: Frankliniella intonsa; assembly: GCA_033675135.1. Lineage (NCBI taxonomy): Eukaryota > Metazoa > Arthropoda > Insecta > Thysanoptera > Thripidae > Frankliniella > Frankliniella intonsa. The sequence goes on along the minus strand of CM066249.1, from coordinate 7,341,675 downwards.
GATAGGGATTCCAGTTCGCACCGCCGCAAGGTGTGCGTCACGACAGCCTAGTGGTATCGCCCTTGCCCCCCGTCCCAATACCAACTAGGCTGTCGAGACGTTTTGCGGATTCGATCCCGACCGGTTCTTCTTTTTTTTTTTTCGATGTAAACGCTGGGTCTCGGACAAAGTAACCCTCGGAGATCGGTCTAGGGATACATTTGAGTTCCCACCTCAGTCATATTGGAGGAGTTTAAAAAAAAAAAAAAAAATACGGGCGAGACTTGAACCTGCAAAACGTCTCGCCAGCCGAGATGATTTGGGACGGGGGGAAGGTGCGTTAACCATCTCGGCTGGCGGGACGCACACCTCAGGACGGTGCGAACTGGAATCCCTATCTACCGGCCATTTTCGGCGCCAAGAGGCATGAACGGAGTTGGAGCGGAAGTCGCCTCTGCCGGGCCCGTCCATGTGGTAGATAGGGATTCCAGTTCGCCCCGCCGTGAGATGTGCGTCCCGCCAGCCGAGATGGTTAACGCACCTTCCCCCCGTCCCAAATCATCTCGGCTGGCGAGACGTTTTGCAGGTTCAAGTCTCGGCCGTATTTTTTTTTTAACTCCTCCAATATGATTGGGGTGGGCAGGGGCACTCTAATGTATCCCTAGACCGTTCTCCGAGGGTTACTTTGTCCGAGAGCCAGCGTTTACATCGAAAAAAAAAAAAGAAGAACCGGTCGGGATCGAATCCGCAAAACGTCTCGACAGCCTAGTTGGTATTGGGACGGGGGGCAAGGGCGATACCACTAGGCTGTCGAGACGCACACCACTCGGCGATGCGAACTGGAATCCCTATCTACCGTATGGGCGGTGCCGGCAAACGCAACCTCCGCAGCATGCCTCCTAGTGGTCCGGCATATGGTACCGTGGCGTCGTAGCCGTGCCGGCATAGTGTCCGCCCGGACAGTCGCAGAAATGTATATCTTGTGTGAACAATTTTTCTTCGATTCGACACTCAAAAAAATTTCAACCAAAGCAAAAAAGCTTGAGAGTAAAATAAAAATGAAGTAGGTGGGTATTGAACTCCGGTCCTGCGGTTGACAGTCGGACAACAGATGTAGACTCCGTTCTGCATGTGCTCGTGGCGGTGTACGGACAAAACGGAGGTCGGACAAAATTTGTCACCGTATCACGGGCGGCAGAAATTAATTCGGCCAGGTCGGACAAAAAGAGGTCGGAGAAACGATGAGCACCAGTCTAAAGGCACCCAGAAAACCATATTCTCAATTTTAGAGTAACATACTAATGTTTAGGGGTTTTGCCGACTATAATACGAACCAAGTATGTCATACTATTATTTAGTATGTAATCCACTAATCCATGAGGTAGGTATGCCACATACTAAAGTTTAGTATGTCTGGTTAGTATGTCAAGTTAGAATGTGACATACTATTCCTCAGTAGGTTAGACTTCTAATCTAGGAAAAATGGAAGGCCGACCGATGTGTTATTCAGCTCAGCAGATCTTATTAAAATAGAAAAAGATTTGTCCTTGGTTCTGAAGAATGCTCTTGTGATCGATCCTCCCTGAAATTAACAATGAGGACGCATTACATGAATGAGGAAATACCTTACCCGACAGAGAGTTGAACCTCGAACTTCCGTGCTGCGATCCTATCACTTTAACCACTCGACCACCGGTACGTGATGGAAAAGCCGCTCCAACATCCCCACGTCATTCCGTAGCCGAGCGCGGACGCGTTCCAGGGTTCGATTAAGGGTTTAACATACTAAAGATTAGTATGTTCGGCTAGATTGTTGCATTAGTGTGTTAATCACTTGAACATTAGTATGTCAGTTAGGAGTTTTGCAATAGTATGTTTACCCTCTAAACATTAGTATGCGCTTTAGAGTTTTCCATTAGAGTATAGTATTAGAATGTTAACATACTAAAAGCTAGAATGCCGTTTTCTGGGTGGGCCGATCTTACAAGTATATTGTTCTTAAGGTGGGATTGAGCTCAGCATTCAAGCCGAAGGTTTGCCTGGCTAGTAGTGTCAAAAGGCGGGCGCGCGCTCTTGAGCTTCGGCCAGAGGTCCCCATGGCAATAGGCTTGCTGGCAGCAGCGACAAATTGTGACGCCGGGAAGCGGAAATGGCGCCATTGCTACGTCCGTGGGAGGCCCTCCACCGCTCTCGCACAGTCTCATATATCTCTCCCGGGGAACTCATACACCCTCATGGCCTCTCCTTGATACCGAGCTAAAAGCGCTGAAAAGGGCGGAGCGACATGGCAGCGGCCCTGGAGCTGTACAACTACTTTGCCCGCGCTGGCCCGCGAGCCACACTCACACTTACTATAGCACTGCCGGCCCGACCGAGACCCTCCCGCGCTGGACCAAATCTCCTGCTGACCCGGGTGCTGCGGAAACTACTCGCGACCAAACTGCTGCTAATCTTATAAAAGGCGATAAAGTCGGTGGTTGCCGGCAGGAGGGTACGCTCGCACCCCGCCAAACTTCTCGCGCAGCAGCATCGACGACTGGGCCGGGCCGGGGCGCACTCGCTCGCGCGCTGGCCGTAGGGCTGCTTGCTCCGAACCCGACCGGACCGGACCGGAGGGCCCTTCCCTGCCCCTGCCCTACCCCTCGCCTCTCTTTCTTCCCTTTTTCCCAGGCGCGACCAAATTGAAAAGCCCTCGACTGCCAGTGCCAAGTAAAGGGGCTAGTTCGGGGGGCTCGGAGCTCTGCACCGCTCCGCCTCCCCCGGGGCCCCGCGAGCGCGTTAGGTCGCGGCGCGGCGGTGATGGCTGCTTGCATGCTGGTCGGTTGACTGACGCCGGCTCACTCTGAGGCGGTATTGCCCGGGATGGCAAAGTCAGGCACTCGCAGCGGTTGATCTTGACTCCAGAATCCCCCAATCAACCGTAGTGTTGCGGGGGAGGGGGCTGGATGGAGGGGGTGGTGCATGTGCTCCTCTGGGCTGCTCGGTGCAGGGTTGGCTCCGAGGCCCTAATGAATTTCCGATGTGCGGAGAATAGGTTGGGCTGGGACATGGGGTAAGGGCCCCCCCCTCGGAGGGGGGAGGGGGCTGGCGTCATGAACCATCCCTTCCCCGCCCTCCCCACCTTCCACCCACCCACCACCGACCCCTATCGACGTACGAAACCCTAAACCTCACGCGAGGCCTTTCGCGTTACCCGTATCAATCAATAATTTGCAGTTAGCTTTTCTTTTTCCAGTGGCGCGCGCGGGCTGCGCGGCCCCGCCCCGCCCCTCCCCGCCCCACCCCGCCTCGGAACCCATTACGGTGGTAGGTGCCGGCGGCAGCAGCCTTTGCGACGCGACGCGCCGAGCCTGACCACCCGGATATGTAATCACCCCCTCCAATGTCATTAAAATAAATTGAAAAGAGGCCCCGCCGCACCGCCGCCGAGAGATACAGTTACGGGGCGGGCCGGGCCGGGCCAGGCCGGGCGGCGGGTGCGGGGCGGGTATGAATAATCGAGGCACCCTGGCATTGTGTGCGGCAGAGGGGAGGGGACGGGGGGGGGGGGGGGGGGCGAGGAGGCCCCGTAGACGGTTCAGCCCCACACGGCAGGGGCGCGCACGGGGCCGGCGGGGCGGGGCAGGGCGGCGCAGGGAGGAGGGGCTGTGATTTGCAAACCCCGCTCACAGCTCGAGCGCTCTCCTCCCCGCGCCGCGCCGCGCCGAGGCCACTGCTGGAGCGACCTGCTTCCAGGGGCCTGAGACAATGCGACCCTCGGTGACCGTTTTCCGGGATGACTGTCCTGACGAAGGTCAATCCGGGCCGAGAGGAAAACCGCGACGCATTCAGCGGGCGGGCGCGGGGCGGGCGCGGGCTCTCGGGCTGGTTACGACGCGGGATCAGAGAACAACGGGATCTGAAGAAAATTAGGAAAACGAATCCCGAGCTCGGCTGCTCGGTGTTGGAACGGCGAGGACCGGGGTAGGTGGTGGGGTTAGTGACGGGAGGGGGGAAGGGGGGGGGGGGCAAGGGGGTTGAGAGGAGAGTAGAAATAAATGGTGACGTCTTCATTGGAGGGGTCGGTCGTGCCTCGGCCCAGGCGCGTTACTTCCGCTAGATTACGCTTTCACAAAGCTGCCAAGCCGCGGGAGCACACCCCTTGCTATATTCAATCAAGAGACGCGCTCGGTCCGCGCCGCGCCGCGGTCCCAGCGCAGCGCGCACTGCGGCTCCAGCCGTGACCGCAGTTCTCCACGACTGCTTTGCGTATGTATGCTAAAAAAATAAAAAGTTCAACGTCAAGCCGTTTACCACGTTGATATGGTTCTATCCGGTAGTGTAATTTTTTGAAGGAAAAAAGGAAAAAAAAATTATACCAATCTCTAAAATTTATTGCAACATTCTTACACGTACCACAAATTTTTCTAGTTTTATGGAAGTGAGGATGAGGATTGTGGCTCTGTTGACCCAGATCCGGAAGGCCTCGACCTCGTTGTGCGCCCGCATTGAAAACCGAACCTGTCCTCGGCTCTCGGCGTGCCGGCCCGTGCTGCCCCCAGCCTCCAGCTGATTTTGCGACTGGCCACCATTGAAACTCGATCGCTCCTCAAAGCTAAAGAGGTCTGGTTTCTGTCTGGCGCGACCCCGGCCCGCGCCACGCCGCCGCGCCGCGTCGAGACGGAGTGGAGTAGTGGTCGTCTTGCGAATTATCTTCCGGACGCGGAACGGCCTCTAGCTGCAGGCTCCGCTGTAAGAGAGAAACAAAACGCACATGTTAGACACGGCTAGAGTACAAGGCAAGAGCTAATACCCAACTCCGTTAAGTAAAATCCCGCTCTTAAAATGGGCGGCTTGTGACGGTCACGTTGTCACGAAGCGCCAACCTCGTCACGTGCCGCACCACGCGCTACGCCACGCCGCGTCACGGCCGGGGTTATCTCCTGACGGGGCGGGGCGGGGCGCGGCGCTGCTGCCGGAACACGTTTCATATGACGCGCCGTGACGAGCAGCGGAGTGGGGGGGAGGGGGGGAGGGGGGAGGCAGCCGGGGCAGAGCCGCCAGGGCTCCACCTGAAGGGAAGGAACGGCCAACGGCCCCGCCCCGCCCCGCAGCAATCTCATTCCTGTCCTCGGCACGGCCTTCATGACGTTTCGGACAGCGCGCCGGCCTAGCTTATTGAAAAGAAATCGATCGCAATCAAAAAGCAAGGTCGACAATACTTTAGGCTCCCGTAAGTGTGGTTAGGCGAACCCGCAACACTTCGGCGTCTCCTCCACTTACGCGCGGTAGCACGGTCTACACGCCACAGTAACAAATAAAAAGTTTCTTGAATTTCAAGATCCAGTCTTGGATGCCACTGGTGTTTTCCATAAAATCCAAGACCGGGTCTCAAATTTCAAGAACCTTTTTATTTATTTTTTTACCGTGGCACGTGTCCCACGCCAGGTGCCGTCCGGCCGGTGCTGGGGCGTTATAAAAATCATCCCGCGAGGCGATATGTCGGCCCGGCCGGGCTGGGGGGCGCCAGCCAGGCAGGCCAGCGGCCGGCGCCTCGCCCTGCCCTATCCGCCCTCCCCGCCCCGCCCTGCCCCCACTCCCACAGGACCCTGCTCCCTGCCGCTAGCCGCCATCTCCGGAGACATATGGCCGGGGAAGTGTATTTGCTGCAGCTGAATGTTTCATGATAAAGTCGGGGGTGGGGTCCACACGACTCGACTCGACTCGACCTTGCTTGTCTCTAAAGGCGGGAGACTGCGGGCGATGAGGGGGTCGTGGGATAACTCAGTGATACAGGCCCGTGATGGATGGGGTTGGCCGACCCTCACCCCCTCCCACCCCCTCCCTCCCTCTCTCCGCGCCACTGCGGTCAAGCGACTCCCGACAATGAGAGGCCGACGACACCTCAAATCACAACTGACATTTCCAGGCCGTCGATATAACTCCGCGGGACTTCATGGAAAGTGGATTTACGCCCTCGCGGCCTCTGTCTGCCGGCCCCTTCCTCTCTGCCCCCGGTCCACCATTTCCTTTACTTTTTTCACCGTTTTGCACATTTTCCATTCCCTCACGCCAATATCCATCTTTTCGCGGCGCGTTTCCGGCCGCTCCCATAGCTTCCATCCCGCTCTACCCACGAATCAGACCAAATCGGCAATTATTTACGGACGATCACCCCGGTCAGATATTTGGTGTCGGCGGTGCATATTTCATTCCGCTGGCGGCGGCCGGGTTGGTGGAGGAGGGGACATGGGGGAGGGAGTGCATGTGAGCCGGCGAGCGGGGGAGAGGGGGTAGACGGAGTAAATGTGAGGAGGCGAGCGCAGGTTGGGGAGAGAGGGAAAGAGTTCCAGAACAACAAAGCCACGCAAAAATCACGGCCGCGTTCCAGCATGTTGCATTTCGCACTCGTTTACAAAACCACCTGGGTTTTGTGGCGCGGGACGATTTGTTGTTGGTTTTGGTGTTGCAGGCAGGAGCGGCGCTGCGTGTTAGAGTTTCAGTTTCACCGCGCGGCCTGCGCTGTGGCCCCGCATGGTGCGGTGCGGCGGTGGCCATCGCCCCCAGGGACTCATGCAAATCAATCTATGGCAAGCTAACGCCAAGCTAACGCACCAACAATAACCCTGTAATGGCCCCGGCCAGCTTGACCAGTGCTCCCTGTGGGCTGGGTGGGGCGGGGTGGGGCGCGACTGGGCAGGGCGGGGCGGGGCCGGGGTGGCTTGTCCGTGTCCGGCCCCGCGCCGGCCCGCCACAGGGGCGCCACGCTGTGACACTCATTACAAAAACTGAAACACCTAAATCTGCGAGGGAAGACGTATTCTCTCAAAGAGCGAGAATGCGCGCTATTAGGAATACTGACTTCCCTCGCAGACAAACCGGGTTTTCGGACGAACTGACCCTTGGGGGTTGGTCTAGGGGTACGTTAGAGTCCCCCGGTACAACCCCCGTCATTTTGGAGAAAAAAAATATTCGACCCAAAATCATAAAAATGCAAAGGCTATAGCCTTTGCGTTTTTTGCGATTTTCGGTCGAAAATAAATCGTCTCGGATTTCGACCAAACTCACAGGTTACCTCCTTCTGGGACCAAAAAACCTATAGCAAGTCCTAAGAGTCCTATACCGGACTTTGTTAGTGAGAAAATAGGCCCCTAAGCCACCTCGCCCGAACACATTGCGCGCTATTAGGAATACTGCATTCCCTCGCAGATAAACCGGGTTTTCGGACGAACTGACCCTTGGGGTTGGTCTAGGGGTACGTTAGAGTCCCCTGTACAACCCCGTCATTTTGGAGAAAAAATAATTCGAACCAAAATCATAAAAATGCAAAGGCTATAGCCTTTGCGTTTTTTTGCGATTTTCGGTCGAAAATAAACTGTCGCGGATTTCGACCAAACTCACAGGTTACCTCCTTCTGGGACAAAAAAACACATAGGAAGTCCAAGGAGTCCTATACCGGACTTTGTTAGTGAGAAAATAGGCCCCTAAGCCACCTCGCCCGAAAACATTGCGCGCTATTAGGAATACTGCATTCCCTCGCAGTCAAAACCGGGTTTTCGGACGAACTGACCCTTGTGGCTGGACTCGGGGTACGTTAGAGTCCCAATGTACAACTCCCGTCATATTTGGAGAAAAAAAAAATTCGAACCAAAATCATAAAAATGCAAAGGCTATAGCCTTTGCGTTTTTTGCGATTTTCGGTCGAAAATAAATTGTCTCGGATTTCGACCAAACTCACAGGTTACCTCCTTCTGGGACCAAAAAACACATAGCAAGTCCAAGGAGTCCTATACCGGACTTCGTTAGTGAGAAAATAGGCCCCTAAGCCACCTCGCCCGAACACATTGCGCGCTATTAGGAATACTGCATTCCCTCGCAGACAAACCGGGTTTTCGGACGAACTGACCTTTTGGGGTTGGTCTAGGGGTACGTTAGAGTCCCCCTGTACAACCCCCGTCATTTTGGAGAGAAAAAAAAATTCGACCCAAAATCATAAAAATGCAAAGGCTATAGCCTTTGCGTTTTTTGCGATTTTCGGTCGAAAATAAATTGTCTCGGATTTCGACCAAACTCACAGGTTACCTCCTTCTGGGACCAAAAAACACATAGCAAGTCCAAGGAGTCCTATACCGGACTTCGTTAGTGAGAAAATAGGCCCCTAAGCCACCTCGCCCGAACACATTGCGCGCTATTAGGAATACTGCATTCCCTCGCAGACAAACCGGGTTTTCGGACGAACTGACCTTTTGGGGTTGGTCTAGGGGTACGTTAGAGTCCCCCTGTACAACCCCCGTCATTTTGGAGAAAAAAAAAATTCGACCCAAAATCATAAAAATGCAAAGGCTATAGCCTTTGCGTTTTTTGCGATTTTCGGTCGAAAATAAATTGTCTCGGATTTCGACCAAACTCACAGGTTACCTCCTTCTGGGACCAAAAAACACATAGCAAGTCCTAGAAGTCCTATACCGGACTTCGTTAGTGAGAAAGTAGGCCCCTAAGCCACCTCGCCCGAACACATTAATGTGTGTGTGTATACCTAGGTATACCTCACAAAATGATAGGCAAAGTATCAATTAGAGTGGAGGAAGACAACAAGTCGGGGGAGGGGGAGGCGGCGAGGGCACATCGCACTTTGCACCTGTCGACGCACGCTTTTATGGCCTTTGCCATTTTTTCGCTCGCGTCTCTCCTCTCCTCTCCCAGCGCGACGTGCTGGTGCGCCAACAAAGACTTGTAGCCTGGTGGAGTCGCGTGGTGGCAGCGCGGGGCGGGGGCGGGGACGGGGCGCGGCGGGCCCATCTCGCGAAGCTACGGGGCGCTGCAGCAGGCGCGGGGGGCGGCCTCAAGCAGACGACGCCATAAAAAAAGGAGAGCATAGTGGTGCTGCGGGGTGGGGAGGTGGTGTGTCGTCGTGACAATGAAATTTGTGTGATTTGCGCTGCGGATCCCCGCCCCGCCCGGCCTGGCCCGCCCTCACCCGCCCCGCGCGCCCCGCCGCCATGAGCGATAGGGCTATAGTCGCGCTGCGGCATATTTCATGACATCGCCCTCCTCGGCATATTTCATGAGCTTTCCCTTGGCCCGGCCCGGCCGGCGTGGTCAGGGCACCGCGTGGCGCGGGGTGCGGGGCGGGGGAGCCAAAGGCAAGCCCAGCCCCCCGCCCTCTACCCCACCACGACCCACTTGACCTGGGGTTCGAATTACACAATCCTAACAACCGGGAAGACGGCAAAGGCGGCGGCCGCGGCAGAAGCTCCGCTGGGCGCGGCGCACAAACCAGCCGCAAGGAATAATTTAGCGCGAAAAATTTGTTTGATTTGTTTCGTATGCGTCGAGACGACAAACATTTGTCGGTTGTATATCAAAGCGGCGCGGGCGGGGCGGGGCGGGGTGGTGTGGGGCGGCGTGGGGCGCACAGCTTGTCCACATGCCTCTGCTGCCACATGCCCAGGCCCATGTGCGTAATCACTGTCGGCGCGGCCCTCTGATGCAGCGCTTTTCATTCTAATTTGAAATGCATTTGCAGTTGCAAATAATGCGATATGCCTTTCCTCCCCTTGCAAATTACGACAGCGGCATGGGCACTCCCCCGTTGCACTTGCATCAAGCGGTCTGCAGCGAAGCGGAAGAGGGGCGGATAGCGCGCTGTGGCGCCCGGCAGCGCCTGCCTCGCCTGTTCCTAGAAGCGAAAGAGGATGTACCAGGCATTTCAGGAATCAGGTAACAGTGTTGCGGGTCTGCCTAACCAAGGGGCCACGGTGCCTTATGACAGACCCGCAACACTGCTACCTGTTCTCTGACACGCCCGAGGTACATCATCATCGCTTCCAGGAATACAGGTGGAGTGCTTTTGAGCGTGACATGACGTGGCGTGGTGAGGCAGGCCAGTGCCAGTGGCTCTCGATCTGAAGCCTTACTGGAAAAGCAAAGAGAGATATGCAGCACCCGTCAGGGCCGCTGCTGCACTAGAGCAGTGAATATCTCCCAACCAATGGTACTATTCCGAGCACTCTTAGCCCTTCTAGGGGTGGAGCACTACTGCTTTTCTAGTGCTGCCTAACGACCTAAAGGCGCAACAAAGCGGTCCAGGTTCCAATCGACTATGGGTGTTTCCACGTCACCGAGCATTTGAGGTCTCTCAAACAGCTGCAAACTCGGCGGCAAACTCGGCGGCCGGCGTGACCACATAGCTGCTGCATTTTCGAGCAGGTGCCATTACGGTGTCGTGCGCTGTTCGACAGTCTCTACTAAAGGGGCGCAAGTGATTTACAGTTTTATCTGGAAGAGGGCGCCCCGCCCGTTCTTTTCCCAATACCGACATAAATGTCCGTCTCGGCGGCCCGGCCCGGCCCGGCGCGGCGGTTGCATTGGGGATGGTCTGCCCGGGCTGCTGCTGCGGGCGCTACGGGCGCGTGGGGCCGGACGCCATTCAGAGTACAATGACAGCCCCGCGCGGCCCCGCCTGGAGCACCAGTAGAGCAGCTGGTGAATTCAACGCCGCGAGGGGCTGGAGCTGGATCAAGCAGCAGTGAGGGTGTTGGACAAGGGATCACTCACAGCAGCACAGCGGCGGAGGGAGGGAGGGAGGGAGGGAGAGGAGAGAAGACCTCTCTGCTCGGAGGCGACGCAAACAGCCGCGAACAATCAAACCTGCTGCTGGGTTTAAATTAAATCATCGACCCCTCATTATTCGACTTCAAACACGCGAAGATTTCCAGGAACTGGCCCACTTTTCCTTGTTGCACACAACTCCCTGACAAAGATGGTACAGAGTTTTAACTGTCGCTATTGAATTGAGGGAGGGCGGCGATGATAAGCATCTTATTACAGCGGGCGCAGCGATGGGGCGCTGGGAGGGGGGGGGGGGGGGCGGGCGTATTGACATTTTCCAGACCCTCGTCCTTTCTCCGGTCTTTATGTGCGCACCCCCCGCCGCCCGGCCCGGCCCGGCCCGAGGACAACAAGTGGTCGCAGTGACCTGTTTGTCTTTGTCAAGCACGCACATTTTGTCTTAGTTGTCCTCCTCTTATCTGGTCTCCGCTCCCGCCACCGCGCGCCCTTTGAGTCCGAAAAATAGTATAGAACAAACAAAACAAGGCGTGTAAGGCGTTGTGTTTGTGTCGGGAGGGGACGAGGAACGGGGCCGAAAACACTCTGGAGGAATATGCCATGCCGTGCTGGGCTGGTCGAGGTCGCGAGGGCCATTTGTCTCGTTCGACGTGGGAGAGATACGCCGCCGCCGCACCGCGTGCTGTTTCCTCGACAGAATTAGGGCCGACCAAGGGCGACAAGGAGGAGGGCTTCGAGATTGGAAAATCAGTCGCTCTAGCAAAGCGGAGATAAACCCACGCGTCTAAATCTAAACGTTGAACAATCCGAAGTAGCACAGGTTTCACCAGCGATTGCTTTTTTGTTACCACAACCAAAATTTTCACCTACAAAATTTCCTGTTCCGACTCTTCTCCCTTATTCTGCAGCAGAACCACCTAGGCGCCACGTGCCCTTCCCCGCCGCAGGTTCGCACCTCTATCCGCCCCACTGTACCAAGCTCGCTGAAGGAGGCTGTGCTACCTACCAATTAAACGCAACGCAGCCCGAAACACTCAGGGTGTACACACACACACTCACACACATGCGCGCGCGCAGAGCTCCCTCCCCACAAGCGCTTTCCGAACGCCCGCCCCTGCTATACACTCCATCCACTTACACCCACCCGCCCGCAGGCAGGGCTGCTGCGCTGTACGAGGACCCGCTCGCTCCGCGTATGGCCCGGGTATTATGCGCGAGGGGTAGCAGCGAGGCGGGCGGGGCGGCGCGGGGCGGGGAGTACCTCCGAGCAGCACCCAGCCCTAGCCCCGGTGACCTCGGCGGCTGCGGCTGGCTACCTCTGAGCATCGGCCTTAAATCTTAATGGCCTCTCCTGGGCATTTGCAGCAGCAGCAGCTGCAAGAGCGTGGCATTACCTGCTGGCAGTGCTTTTATACCAGCAATGCGGCGCGCGCGCGCCCGCCACGCTGCTGCGCCCTGGAGAAAGGAGATAATCTCAGACAGACGGCGGGACGTTTAGCTGAAAGCAGCAGCGGCCAGAGGTTGGGCGCGGGTGGGGGTGGAGGGGGCCGACACAGTCACCTGTAGGACGATGCAGGGCACCACAGCCGCGCTGACACAGGCCAGAAGCGATACGCGGCCACCGCGGCCTATACAGGCTAGGGACATTGACGGGGACAAGCATCGAGTCGGAGAAGGTGTGGTCGTGAAGAGGGCGAGCCAAACACGGCGGCCCTGGGCCGGAGGAGGGGGAGGGGGGAGGGGAAACAGAAGGCAGATCACCCGCCAACTTGGACCATTGTTTCTTGTGTTGTCAGAAACCACGAATGAAAAGAGGTAAGGGTGGGAGGGGAGGGTGCCGTTGGGCAGGAGGGGAGGGTAGCTGATGGCACGCGTAAGGGGCGGGGCGGGGAAGGGCGGGGCAGTCGCTGACAGCGTCTGTCAGACCAGCCCGAGGGAATCCAGACACGTTTGGGAACACTGAATGGGAGCAGGAAAGGGTGCTGGCTGGCTGGCTGTATGGGGCTTGTCTGTGTGTGTGTGTAACGGCATATAGGGCTGGTGGGCCTTGATAGGCCCAGCCTGCTCGGGTGTGTATGTGTCTGCGTCTGGCCTTAGACGAACATTTCGAACGATTTCGGACAGGTAGTAAACACCCGAGAGTCCTAGGAAAGAATAAGTCGTATGTGGCCCTAAAGACACACCTGCTTACAAGCTAACAGACGTGTAGCTCAATAAAACATGGGTGTTGTAATCTGCGTTAGTAACGTTGTTGGCGCCGCGTGTTTCAGGGCAGCAATAAACCGCGCGGAGAGAGGCGGGAGCTCGGCCCACAAACGAAACGAAAACCCTATTGGGCCGGAGAGCGCTCCTGCTCCGGCGGGAATGAGAGGCCGCGATGATCTCTAGTCGTCTGTGGCGGCCCCGCTCCGCCCCGCCCGGCCCCGCCCGGCCCCGCGCAGGACGCTGCGGTCCCACTCGCCCCCCCTCCCTCCCACTTCTCCACCCGCCACCCCGTCGGCCGCTTTGAAGTGGTCACAAGGACCAACAAGAACTCGCATGGCCGTGCAAATTACACTTGCGAGCAAATAATGTGCGGCCCGCGTCCGCTTTCACGAGAACGGCGAGTTGTTGGGGGAAGGGAGGGGTTGGGTAGGGTGTACCCAAATAAAAGCAGAAATTTAAAGGAGCGACGAGATACTCCTCATCCTCCCGTCAACGCGCGGTGGCAATGTGTGAAAGGGGGTTTAAAATTACTGGCACGTCGAGTATAGTCACCGTGGTGCCCCTGCCGCAGAAACCAACACTGAATGGGCCATGGGCCGTAGCCCATGCAAAAGAAAAAGAATATTTTCGTTGTATAAAAATTACCTAAGACCGTCAATGAAACACGTGGTAAGAGTAATACGTGCCAATCGCCACAGAAAACTTTCTAGTGGCTGCGGTATACTGTGGGATTATGTAGACGGAGGGATGAAAAACTTAAGGGCGGCCAATGAGTTGTGTTTTGTTATGTTTACAGCTTGTTTTCAGAATTTTGCGGTGGCTTGCAGAGGCGTTGGCGTGGCGTGCGCGCGCGTGTAAACTTCTCAGCCGCACCGCACGGCAGCCGATCCCCGCACCGCACCGGCTGCCTGTGTGCCCACCTTGCATGGCTTTTGCAGCGATGTGAGGAATGTTTTACGCGCCGGACCAAAGTTTTTCGGAGCAGCGAGGAGGTCGGTGGGGCGGAGGAGGAGGTGAAGAGAGGAGGAGGAGGAGAAGGAGGGAGGGTGTCAGAGGCGGCCGCGCGTGTGTGTATTGGTGCAAAGAGAAAGAATGCCATGAAGCTGCTGGAAAAAGTTTAGTTCGACGGCCGTTGTACTATTTGGATGGTGCGTGTAAAGGGAAGTTTCGCTCCACGCCCTCTTACATCGTTCCCTGCGCACCACCTGGCCACGCACGGACCGGGGCGGGGCGGGGCGCGAGTACGGCAGACCGCCTCACGAGACAAGTGAGGGTGAGGGTAGGCCGCGCCCGCAGCCCGCCCCGCCAGCGACCAGGGCCCCAACCCACTTAGAGTGACCAACGCGTTAGGTTCGCGCGGCTCTGCAGGGGCGGGGCCGAGCGGGGCGGGGCGGGCGGGGCGGGCGGGTCAGTCCAAGCTAGGTGCGCCCCGCCGCACCTCGCCGGGCCCCGGGTCGGTGTATCGGGGGAACGATCTGCCTCGTTATCTTAACTGCGATCCATACAAGATTTAAACAGAGCTGAGCTTGCAGGACCCACCGCACCCCGCCCCGCCCACCTCACCCGACCCTTTTCCCCCGAGGCCGACCAAATTTGCCCAGACCTGTCCGGCCCGACCCGGCCAGACCTAGAAGGGCGGCTGCAACAAGTCAAGCAGAACACAGATTATTCGGCCTGCCATTAGACGTGTAAAACAATATACTCATCAATGGGAAATTCACAGAAAATCGCGTAGAAGTCGACTGCAAATTAAAGCTTGCAGTCCTTGTCCTGCTGGAAGACTGAGATAGGTATTCCTAACTGCAGCGCGAGCCCTCCGGGACGGAAGGGGGAGGGGAGGGTCCCGGTCAGCGCTCACTGCGGCTTCCTCTAGGGCCGGGCGGCCTCGGGCCGGTAAGGGCCAATCGGGAGCAGGGCTGTGGGGCGTGGCGGGGCGTGGCGGGGCGTGGTCCAGTAGGCCAGGGGCCGCAAGAGGCGCGTCTCGATTCACAGCCGCACTAGCATTCATCAATCATTTTAATTGACTACCCGAGGGCATCCCCGTGTGCAGCCGGTGGAGAGGGAGCAGGGAAGGGATTGTGCGCGCGGGCGGAGCGGGGCGGGGGGCGGGGCGGAGGGAAGACACGTTATGGGGCGGGAGGCGCCGCATGAGAGACCGCGAGTGGTGAATTATAAAAACCTCGGAATCTACTTGCTCGCTTGTGCTCTCTGCCCCCGCCCCGTCCCACCCCCCGGACCTGAAACAGCCTTTCGCAGCTCGTTCCTGCACCACTACCGCCCCCTCCCGCCCTGCTATAACAACCTCACCCGCCGCCCCGCCCCGCCCCGCCAGGGTCCCACCACCAGGCCCACGCGCCTCAGGTTGCCGCCGCACTTCACGTCGCCGCCACCGACACGCGGCGTGGCGCGAGGGCAGTGACACCGTGATCGTGAGAGAAAGCACCGCGCCGCCTGGACGCTCGCCACGCTCCCCAGCCCCGCTCTTTTCTCTCTCCGCCTTGCCACCCCTTACCCTCCCTCCTCTCTGTCTCTCTCTCTCTATCCTACGCCGCTGCTAGTGCGCGGGGCAGACAGTAGCGGCGGTAGGACTAGGACCCCACGCGCCGCCGCTGAGCTCGCCAAGATTCTTTCATTTCTAAACGGACGGCAAGGTTTCACCCGCCGCTGCACCCAAACAGACAAAGTGGATGACTTATGGTCCTGCAACGCACCGCGCGCCGCCGCACACAGCTTGCCGTGTCGGGGCGGGGCGGGATAGGACCCCGGCCTGGCTCACCCCCTTCCTTTTGTATTCATTCGCACTTTTAACCTGTAGCCCGAAGGGGCCGAAAAGGTTTTTCTAAAAGTAAGTGTGCAACTTTGCAGCACACGACGTTAAAAAAAAATGCCACGAACTAGTGTGTTTCCATTTCTTGTCCCCGTATAACTTTTCTTTTAATACAAATTAAAAGGGAGATAACGAACACAGAGCAGGAAAACAAAAGGAAAGCGGGAGGCGGCGGGACTCACAGGTAGCGTCGCGGGGCGGGGGATGGGGGAGTACCGCGGATGCGTAATCTGGGGTACCGTGGCGTGAGGGGTAGTAACAGAGTGCGCGGGCGGCGTGCGGCCAGCGGTAGGTGGGTTGCGGGGGCCGGGCGTACTCCAGGCCGGGCTCTGGTAGCGGCGCCACGCCACGCCACGCCGCGCAGGAGGCGCTGGGGCTGGGGGTGCCGAGGGAGCGTTGCGAGGTTCACCACGGGGCTCGGAGAAGGAGGAGGGTGCGGAGGGGGTACAGAAGGGGTGCGGCGGGGAGTAGGTGCGGAGGGCGAGCGTAGGGAGTGCTGAGGGGAGGGGGAGGGGGGGGGGGCGGCGAGTCGGGTAGGGCTGGGCCGGCATATATCATCCAGGGTGGCAATCCCGCGGGGGTTCACGGGTCTTCGATTCGCCACACCGCTCCGTTCAGCGGGGTGAAGAAGCCTCCTAGGTGGTGGTGGCGGGCGGCAGAGGTACGGTGCAGTCGGGGGGTGGGTGGAGGTGCTATGATGGTAGAGGAACTCTAGCCACTTGGGTCCACGGCCTCGGCCCGACGCGTACCCCGCCCCGCCACGCCCGCCACGCCCCGCAAACTCAATCCGAAGCGCGAGCAGCCAGAGTCAGAGCCCGCCCCGCCCCGCCCCGCCCCGGTGCGGCGGCCGGCAGCGGCAGGGGCACAGGCACGGCGCCGCCAGATAGCGAGGCTCCCTGTGAAAGTGAGTGTGAAAAGTGCCCCGGGTGGGGCGGGGCGGGGCGGGGCGGGGCGGGGCTGAGCTGGCGCGGCGGGTCGGGCGTGGGAAGGGGTTCGTGCCGGGCCGGGGTGGAAGAAGAGATGCAGGCGCAGAGAGGGAAGGGGAAGTCGAATGAAGTTCTGCCCGGCCAGCCATGGCGGCCTGGCGACACCAAGCTGGTCAGCGCGCTGGTCAGCAGGCTACAGCGCACCAAGCCTGTTTCGCTTGAATTATAGACCAGTCCTCTAAATGGATACTGTGCAGCAGCCTGAACCAGCGCCGCTCCGCCCGGAGTTGTGAGAAAGGGAAAACGGGTGGGTACTACTTCCTCCTCTCCTCGCGCACTGCCCTCCCTGGGGCGTTCTTGCTAACATAAGTTGCTAGCTGCGCAGTCTTAATAATTACTTGTTAATCAGTAGACTGATTACTCGCTAAAGTTTTACGCCCACACGTGTATTTTCATAGCGTACGCTTTACACACGACCCCGCGTGGACAAACAGGAAAAGCGGTTTCCGGGCTGGTAGCTTGTGTTGTTCACTTTTACCGCAAAAACATTGAACTCATTTCTAATTTGTTTTGGACAATTAATTCCAGCGAATTACGGCAACGAGGTCTAGTTGATGTTGCGGATTTTATTGCCAAAATTCGCTATTATTACACTTTCTTGGAAAAATTAATCTGAAGGGAGCAGCAGTAAAAAAAAGGGAGAAAAAGGGGGGGGGCGATTGTGCGCGCGCAGTGATAGTGGTTCGCTGTTTATTGAAATGCCCAGATCTTATGAGCCCGCGCGCTGCCCGCCCGCCCTCCCTCACCCCAGAGAAAGGCGGCGTGAAGGAGGACGAGTGCATCGGGCACCATCCGGCACCCCGGCCCGCACCTCACCCCCCCCTCCCTCCCCCACTCCGCCCCGGGTTCGGAATTATGTCGCCGTAATTGAGAACGGCTTCGGCTGCCGGCTCGGGACTACAGGCGGGGTGGGGGAGGTGGTACAGAGGGTAGAGGGAGGGTGGGCACCGCCCAGGCCACGACCACGCCTATCTCTGCCTGGGAAATTGAGTTTATGGATTCCGATGTGACCACTAGAAGCTCCGTGGCCCGGCCCGGCCCGGCTGCCCGTGGCAACAAGGCCTCCGAGCCTTCAAGGTCCGGCGGGTCCCGGGTCCAGCCCGGCCGAGGCCCCTCCCCCGCAGGGCGCGGCGCGACGGCTTGTGGCCCCACCCCCGCAGCGCATGCCTGGATAAACTTGAACGTGAGGTGGTCACAGAACGAGTGACAGCCAATACCAGCCGTCACGTCAGAGAATTGAGCGCCGACCTTGACTACGTCGCGGACCTGCCCTTTAAAGGGAAAAAAAATACAAATAGAATTTTTTTTAAAAAAATAGACCAGCGCACGCCATTAAGCACGATTCTTAGGAAAAAGAGGCGGGAATACGGCACCCTCAAGGTTGACACGTAATTAACTTTTGTGACGCGAGAGTTAAAAATCAAAGCACCACACACATAAGGGACAAAACATAAGCCGCGTCGAGCGCGAGCGCGACGGCTTGTTGTCCAAGAAAAATATCGAGGTCGTGACCCCCCCCCCCTTCTTCTTTCACTGCACTCTTCATTTTGTCGCTGCACTGGTTGCACTATCGTCGGGCTGCATGCACTGCGTACCGTACCATAGCGACAGGCAGCTGCTCCTGCAAAAGGTAAGTCGGAAACACTCATCCCTCTCCACTCATCACACCAGCAGCAGCACGACGCACGGCACAAATCACACCCTCCAATCCTGCCACCACACCCCCGCCCCGCCCTAACACCTTCTCCAGAGCAGGGATTACGACAAACTTTGCGCGCCCATGCGCGCGAGCACGGACACGTGGCAGCGGTAGCAGCAGCGTGAACCCAACTCGGATCCAATAACCCCACTTTGTCATACCTTGTTCGCGGGCGGCGGGGCGGGGCGGGGCGGGGCGAGGCGGGGCGGCGGGGCCACACGCTGCAGTCAGTGAGCGCGAGAGATTAATCACCATCACTCAGGAGAAAACATTCATCACGCTCTCCTCTCCTCTCCTCTCGCCGCACAATGGTGTTTTGCGATCCTGTGATTCGCACGGCGAGTGTCAGCGGGGCGGCAGCGGCGGCAGCGGCAGCAGTGCCCAGGGCGGCCCTCCTTATTCGCGCTGGCAGCTGAGCCGAGCAGAGCCGAGGCCGTTACTTTTCTGTATTTTTTCTTCTTTTCTTTTCCTACCTTATGAGGGTCGCGGGCGCGCCCCGCCTCGCCCCGCCTCGCCCCGCCTCGCTCCGCCCCACCTGCCTGAGGGCGCCACGGCAGAGCCGGTAGCATCGCCACGAGGAATTCGTCATCTCGCCCCGCGAGGAGGGAAATTACAAAGCCAGATTTTAAGGAACGCGCGCGCGCTACTGGCGCAGGAGTTGGGACCGTAGGTGGGGGTGGGGCGGGGGAAGGGGGTGAAATAATCCAGACGAATATCACGTCAGACTGCCATGGGGGAGGTCGGAGGGGCAGGCGCGAGCCTCACACAGAAATGCTGAAGCTTCATTCCTAGACGTTCAAAACTTGCACAAAATTTGAAAAACTTTGCCATACTCCGTCGCGCCCCTTTTCCGCTCTCGCTCGGCACCTTGACCGTGAGGGGTCGTCGGCCTCTCGAACGGCTCACGACGACCCTTATAACAAGACTCACGATCCACCACCACCTCCATGCACGCTCCGCTGTGCTAGGCAAAACGCGAAATTGGGCCGAGGATTCAGGTGTGTGTGTTTGTGTGTTGTGCTGGGGAGGGAGTCGGATTCCCCTACCCCCTTTCTATCCCAATGTGGCCCTGTGGGGCCGTTCGGTCCAAACCCTCGTCCTGCCCCTCCGCTCCTCCAACCTGCCCTGCCCACCCGCCCCCGGGCAGGTGTGTCTCCCTTGTGAAAGCACCTTCATTAAAACGTTCCGGATCGGTACACGCGATGCGAAAAGTGGAAAGCCCGGGAGTGGAGAGAAGAGGAGCCGAAGGGAAAGAGAGACGTAGAGGCGTCCCAGTTCGCACCGCGGGGGATGGGGTCCTCGACCCTACAACAGGCCGCCCCGCCCCGCCCCGCCCAGCGGCCAAGTCAACACGCCCGTGGCTTGACACGAGAGAATGCGAGTCGGAAGAGGTGATACACAAGCACGAGGGTGGGGGTGCGGGCGGGGCTCCTCGAGTGTGCGACACTCTGTTCGCACCCGCGGACCGGGAAAAAGTGAAAAGAGAAAAGGGAGATAGACTTAAATTTAATAGATGCAGATATTTGCTCGAACCTTTCCGTCATAAAACCCAAATACGGCATTTGAAAAAAAAATCCCTCACGCATAGAGAGGTTCAGACAGAATAACCGGGAGAAGGCAGTCCAGAAAGTGCTTCCCCAAATCAAACTGAAATTTCGCAGCAGAAAAATGTTCGGTGCGATTTCGAAGAGTAATTTTGTTTTTGACCAGCGAACCCTCCTACTTCCCTTCCGGTCCCGGAAAGTCACGATATGGACCCAAGTGAGAGCATGGGAGAGCAACAATTTCCCAACAAACTAGTAAGCGTCATCGCCACCTCGTTCGTTCTTTTTTCCTTTGTTTGGAAAGAAAACTCCACGTTACGTGGCTCGCCCCGCCCCGCCCCGTCCCACTGAGCCGCGCCCCGCCCGGCACACCAGCCGCCTCCAATCAGAGGGGGCGAGCGCGTGCAATAAAATGCCTTCGCCTTTCTCATTAGAAGTTTAGTGGCCCTACGCTTTGCTATGTCCGCTGGGGAGCTAGCGGGGCGGGCGCCGCCACCGCCATCGGCCAGGAGGGCGTCGCATTGTGTGAAACTGCTATAGACTTTTGAGGGAGATTATATATATGAGCGCCTCCGCCGTACCCGCCTCGCCCCGCCCCGCCCCGCCACGATGCTCTTGGGACACCCGCCCCGCCGCCCCGCCCCGCCGACCCCAAACCCGTTCGCCATACGTTCGGTAGGACCCGCGGGGCCAGAGGCGGGGCAGGACACACCAGCAAAGATTTAGACCGCGCACAGCCTTCGAAACTTGTACTAATAATAACTTGGAAGGGCGGGAGCGGTGCAGGGCGCGGCGGAATTCCATCTGGCGTGTCGGGTGTGGGCCGGGCAGACGAGCGAGTCGAGCACACGCATGAAAAAAAATGTCAACCAAAGTATGCAGTGCCAAAGCAATCTACCATACTTGAAATACTTAACGAGACTTTAAGGTGGAAAATACCCATTGATAAGCACTAAGGTGATTCGGGACATGAGGTCACGAGACGCGTTTCGCCACGCGGTTAAAACCGCCGTGGGGAAGATTGTGAAGCAGCCCTGCCGAAGATAATCACGCGGAGCTCGGCCGCCTGCTGGCTGCGGCAATTACAGAGCCGCCCACAAAACATGGCAAACTTTTCCGATTTGCGGCGGCTGCGCGGGGCTGCGCGGGGCGGCGCGGGCGGGCGGCGCGGGGGCTGCGTGGGGGCGGTTCTGTAGACGCGTCACACCCACTCAAGGCCGCGGCCTCGAGCTGGCCTCATTACATCCGGCGAGCAGCACATACAGGTACAGGAGAACTCGAAATGGTGACCGACAGCACGGCAACCCTCTGCAAATTACAAAAAGCGAAAATTCCAGAAGCGGCCGAAATCACCATGCGAGTTACCATCAGAGCAGTATTTAAAACGACGAGGCATTTCCCCTAACGTAAATTATTTCCCTCGACACTTACACAACAGTAATGTAAGGTGCATAGAAAAAGAAGAAAAAGAAATAAGGCGGGGTCCTAGATCCTAACGCCCACGACCCACCACAATGGCGGCGGTGAAGGAGAGCGGAATTACACGTAGTCACGTCTGGTGTATTTCTGCCTCTTACACGTCACTACCGCCTTCCCACACCGCGCTGCGCGTGAGAGAGAGAGAGAGAGAGAGAGAGAGAGAGAGAGAGAGAGAGAGAGAGAGAGAGAGAGAGAGAGAGAGTGGGTGTGGGAGCCGAGGCTGAGCCGAGAGAAACGTTATATACCACCCCACCTCTCATCCTGGCTCTGGGCAACCACGTCCAGTCCCAGAGGCGGAGCACGCCCCGCCCCACCCCGCCCCGCCTCCCACCGCGCCCACCACATATGACAGCCGTAATGCAGTCGTGCAGCCAAAGGGCAGTACTTTTCCTTATTACCTTGGAGTGCCACTGCAACTTTTGGTCCCGCGGGGTCGTCACCGGGACAGTAGGGAGAACGACAGAGAAAGAGAGAGGGAGAGAAAACACAGGAAGAGGGGCGCGGCGGAGAGAAAAGAAAGATAGGGAAGGCGAGGAGAGCCGTCGTATGGGGCGCGGCGGGGCGGGGCGGATTTGAGATGCTCCTCGCAGCGCCATGCAGTCAGTAGCCTTGGCCGGTGGGACTGGCAGAGGGGTGAGTTAGGGCAGGGCAGGGCAGGGGTGGAGGGAGATCCACAGTGGCTGCAGCGGCGGGCTGCAGACGAAATAAGGTTCGCTGTCAGGAAAGCAGCGCAGCGCGCGCGGAGAACAACGGGACGAAAAGGAAAAAGGGGGGAGGAAAAAACACAGCTCATTGGGTCACGAACCAGAGCCGGATACGTAGTGGGTCAGCAGCGGTCTTGCGCAGATGTGATCGAGTCCTCGCCGCTCCCCGCCCCGCCCCGCTACAGCGCAGCGCCATAGCATCTAGTTTTGACGCCCGGTTCTGAACCGACGTAGTAAAAAAGTACAGCAGGCCACGAGCATCGGGCTGCAGAGTATTTCCACCACCGCAGACGCGCCGGCGGGCGGGGACGGGCGGCGTGGGGACCGGACAGGGGGACAGGGCCGTACGAATCACGGGCTTATCCCCTCCTCACGGTGTATCGGACTACCGCCGCCGCTGCCGCTGCAGCGCCACCAACTTTACGTCCAAACTTGACTGGCGGCAAGAAATCTCGGTCGAGGTGTGCGCCGGCCGGGGGCGGGGGAGGGCAGGTCCCCTGGAGGGGGTGGGCTGCGGCCGGGTGCGGGAGGGGTGGGCGGCGATAGCGTGGGACCTTACCGTGGTGCGCCAACTATATATACGTGTTACGGGTTACAAGAATGTATGTGGTGTTCGGCACGGCACAGGCCCCCGAGATAAATCGGTAGCCCGCCCGCCCCGCCCCGCCCGCCCCGCCCGACCCCTACCCGCCTCCCCAGCAGCTATCCTCTGCTCAACTCTCCACTTTCTACCCGGTCCGGCCCCGGCACGTATCCTCTGCTTCCCCCTCAGTTTACGCCTTTGTGATGCGATTTCCCAAAATCACTCAGGGGGTGACGCGACGTCGTGGCTGGAGTTCCCATTGACCCGCAGACTGCTGCCCCGCGGTACGCGACGGGACGGGATGGGATGTCCCCTCAGCCCTTGACTGGCCCATGAAACACGCTCGCAACATCGTTAACAACAGCGTTAACAAACAACAAGACTCACTCCCAAGACGCCCGGGCAGGGCGGCCTGTCCGCCTGTCTGTCTATCTGTCTCGCCGCGTGCAGAACCGCTCTGTATGCGGCGCGGCTAGAAGGGGAGTGCATCGCAAAAACAACACGTGCCCGCGGGAGAAAATACGCGGTGCCTCATGAAACATGAGAGAGAGAGAAAAGCAGAAGTAGTGCTGAAAATAATAATAATAATAATAATGATTGATCAAAACGTCACAAACAAAATTTTCATTGTTAATCTTTAAAATAATATCGGAGCCCCACCTGTTTAAGAGATTTTTCGCACATCCCGTATTTATTATTTTTCGACACCGCGAGCGGGTGTGGTGGAGATACTGGGTTCGTCGTCTGCACTAGCACAAACACATTCGCGCGCACACACGCCTGGGGCAGGCGGTGCAACAGTATAGTAGGGTTGATGTAGCGTCGCGAATGCTTGGCGCTCGGCCCGAGCTTCGGCACTTCCTAACCCCCTCCCCCTCCACTCCTCGCCTCCGTCTATTCTCCGGGCACCCGCCGTAATTGATGGCTGCGTAAGGGGTTTGGGTTTTGTGGAGGAACTCTCTCGCTCTCTTCCGCGCGCGCGCGCGTGGCCTGCCAGAGCGTGGCGGGGCGGGGCAGCATTAGGTCCAAAGCACCTGCCGCTTTGCTGAGGGCCCGCGCAAGGCTATACAGAGCGAGGTTGAAACAGATAGAAACGCACGGACAGGGGGAAAAAATATATAGGGGAGTGAACAGCGACACCTGCTGCTGGCTGCAGATGCGTGAGGATGCAGCCAGGTGCAGCAGTGATGTACTGGGCGGGTCGGGGCGGGGCGGGGCGGGATGTGTCGCTGTGAGCGGCACTGCAGCCCCGCGGCTGTAACCAGGCCGACCGCAGTGGGGGGGGGGGGGGGGAACCAACCCCAAAGCCGCCGCCCCCACCCCGCCCCCAGCCAGCCCCTAACCAGACTGAAAACCGGGAGGCCCGACCAAACCTACTCTTTCCCTCTCATTGCTTCTGATGCCGCTCAGTGCCATGCCACTCTACATCACGTAGCGTAGGGCGGAACACAAACCGCGTATATTTTATCAAGTGCATGGGAGGACCCTTCTCTCGTGAGGCAATCATTTTAGATGATTATAATTTTAAAAGGAGTGATCCAAATAAAGACTGTTTTCTTACATTACATTTATAATAAAAATAAAGAATAAGGACCGGCGATGGAATTAAAATAAGCACAGCCTTTCAAAGGTGTGGCAATATTTTAAGTGTACAGGAGCGCCGCAGTGTTACAATCTGCACACAACAGAACACAAGAAGGCATTAGAATGTTCTATGTTCTACTCTGTGTCTTTTTTTTTTAGTGTGTCACAGCTGAGCGAGCGAGGACAGGGGGCACCAGGACGAAGGGGAAAAAGCCGAAAGGGGGAGGGGGCATGGTGCGGGGGCGCTGGGGTCAGCCCTCAAAGGGGCCTCGGCCCCCGCGCCCGCGCCCCGCCACACCCCGCCCTCTCCACCGCGCGCTGCGGTGCCCTGCTGTGGTTCACCTGGGCTCCAGCCGACCCCATCCCCCTCTCCCCACAGACAGTGCCCGCCTGCACACCACCCTCCCCACATCCACGAATAAATCCCATGCCAGTACTGCATTCGGTAGCATGAGAGTGATTTAGAGCTGGAGCCCCACAGGGTCGTCTATAAATTACGTAACGCAATTTACAGCTTCTTTTGCGGCCGCGCTATGGCTGGCGGGGCGTCCTGGCCCCACAAACAGACATGGTCACTCATATTACACGTGGACGATTTTCAAGGAGCGCCCTCCTCTCCCCTCTGCGTCTCTGGACGGGCGGGGTCCTGTCAGCCTGGAGGGTAGGCAACGCGAGGACAGGTGCGCGTGGCGGGACAGTCCGCCTCCGGGCGGCCGCTGGGCTGCCTGCGTACATGCACGAGGCGAGACACGACTCGAGGTGGCAGAGGGTCGGGTCCAGTCAGGGCCGGTCCAGCACGTCCTCAAGGCCCTTCGAACCATTCATCTCCAGTTCAAGCACCAAGCCCGGGACGCCCCCGCCTCGCCCCCGCCCCGCCGTCGGTCGCTCTTACAGCTGGACAAAGTTTGGCAATTTACTCTACTGTCCTCGCTGCTTGCACCTCATCTCTCGCGGCTTTCTCTTATCTTAGGCGCCCTTCCTTTTTTTGTTGTCTTGGTAAAATGGCCGTCGATGATCGGGCGGGTACTTGTGGCCGCGCCGTTACCCCCTCCCGCTGCCCTGCCACGACCGCGACTTTTATTCCCGCCCCTTCAAACCAAACATGAATAGAGTTATTCTTCGCCTTCGCACTAATGCACAAATGTAGAAAAAAATATTTTAAAAAATTACATCTTGTAAAAAGTAGTGTGAGATAGAGAGGAGTGCCGGAACAGATGCGGGTGAGAGAAAGGGAGAAAGGGGGGAAAGGGAGGGAGAGGAAGGTGGCTCGTGCTGCCAGTACGAGGAGAAAGAAAAGGGCCAAGTCCGGCCGTGGCGTGCACGCGCCTCCGGTCCGCTCCGGTCCGCTCCGGAGCCTCCGGGGCCTCCGGGCATCATCACCGGGCCCGGGATGGGATGGCACCTCCCGCTCACACCAGTCGGATCAACCCCCGACCCCCATCCCCCTACCCCCATGCAAAGGCGTCGGGGGGTCGGGGGTCGGGGGCGGAGCATGGTCTGCCACCACCACGCGGACATACACACCCCTAAGGCCACATAGACGCATTTTTTTTCATCCCGCGCGTACCTCAATACGACCACTTTCGCTTTGTTTTTGTTGTGCGCGCGCCACGCCCCGCCAGCCCAGGCCTTTGCGAAATGTATACACACTCATTCCTCGCCTCGACTGGCCGCTGCCCCGCCCCGCCCCGCCCCGCCCCTCCACCCCACCCCATCTCTCTTGTCCCCACTTCCCAACTCTTTTGTCACGGGACACCTCATAGCATCAAACAGCCTCGTCTCACTGGTGCTGGCTGGCGGGCCGGGGAGCGGGCCGGGGGCGGGCCAGGGGCGGGCCGGGGGCGGGCCGGGGCGGGCGGCCGTGGGCGGGCCAGGGGCGGGCCGGGGGCGGGCCGGGGGCGGGCCAGGGGCGGGCCGGAGGCGCTGGACAGGGGACGGCTGCGGCTGTGAGGCTGCGCGGCGCAGAAGTGACGCCGCGCACCACTGAAAGGCGGGAGACCCAGGCGGGGCGGGGCGGGGCGGGGCGGGGCAGGGCGGGGCGGCAGTTGGGTATATAAGGGTGGTGCGGGGCCATGCCAGCAGAGGCCCCCCACCCCACCCGGCGACCCCCAGTCACAGCCCCACCCCTCCCCACCCGGCCGCCGAGAGGCTTAGCCTGCCATTCAGACATATCTGACCGGACATATCCCATTATCTCACGCCTGGGAATGAAAGGTGGGGAAGGAAAGCTACGGCCCCGCCCCGCCCCCGCCCCCGCCCTGTCAGCCAACTCTGCCCGCCGGCACGAGGGTCCATTACGCTCCCCGGCTGGGTGGCGCGGCGTGGCGGGGCGTGGCGCTGGTGGCACAGAGATCTGCGCGCCAAGCCTCGGGCGTCGACATTTTCCCTGCTTCCTCAAGGTTCTGTCTGATCCGAAAAAGCTTTGTTGAACAGACGGAGAGCGGGGCGGCGCATGTCGGGGCGGAAGAATCTCATTCTGCAGATCAAACCCAGACGGGACGGCGCGGCGGAAGTAATGTGCGAGGCGCCGCCGCGGCGCGCGGGATTCAAAGCCTTTCGTACCCCCTAAATTAACCTATACCTTTGGAGGCTTGGCAAGACATGTATTTGAATCGCACTAAACTCAACAAGCGAATCAGAACGTGTTCTTTTTACGCGTCGTGGTAAGCGAAGCGATATACAAGCGTGTTAAAGCGGCGGGGGGCGGGTGTGGCGGGGCGGGGTGGGGCGGAGCGGGGTACTGTGTCGCAGCATGCGAAAACACGCTGGCAGGCAGGCAGGCCCAGCGCATGGGGTAGCGGGCGCGCAGCCGCCCCGCCCCCTGTGCCCTGCCCAGCGCCGCACCGCACCGCCCCACGCCGTTCCGAAACCGTTTTGTTTCAATAGTAGTGTGGTGTGGTGGCGGTGCTGAGCGCGGCGGGGCGCGGCGCGGCCTGACGCGGCCTGGCGCGGTGGAGCGGCCCACGTCGGTGAATGCGAACCGAGCCGGGGGATGAAGCCAAGCTGAACGTGTAACACGCGCCACACAAAACAGTGCGCGCCGCGCCGCCGCCTGCTAAGCCCGGCGTGGCACCAATCGGTGTATGAGAGAGAGAGAGAGAGAGAGAGAGAGAGAGAGAGAGAGAGAGAGAGAGAGAGAGAGAGAGAGAGAGAGAGAGAGAGTGTGTGTGTGTGTGTGTGTGTGTGTACGCGCGCCCGTACGCTAGTGTGTGAGCGCTTCTGACTGAGTGACAGGCGCCCAAGGGGCGGAGGGAAGGGTGGGAAATATAGGACAAAGACACCGATATACTGAGGCGAGAGCGCGACGCACGTGGCCCGCCATGAAAAGCGACGGGTTTTAGAGAACGCAGGGGAGGGAGGGCCTACAAGGTGTTATTTACGGACGAGAAGCCGAACACAAAAGGCAACAATTTTGTTTTTCTTTCTCCGCGTGAGGCTTTGCGCAGTCACGCATCAGCACGGCGGCGAAACCAACAACAACGCAGTGTGACATTATACTGGCTCGCCGCCCATGAACCAATCACACCAATTATTCTCGAGTTGCGTAAGCAACAGCTCTCCGGCGGGCGTAGACAGACTGGGCCCCGGCGGCGGGGGAATGCGGTGCCGGAAGATATGGGGCGGCGCGGCGGGGTCAAAACTTCCGGACACATTCTGTCGCCCGATACCTCTTTGTCAACTCCCAGTGTCTCGTCCACGAAATGAAAGAGAGTATAGGAGTCGATCCCAGCGGAGCCCGAGCCGGGCTGGTCCGGCCGTGCCGGCGACGTGGTTGCTTCCGCCCCCCTCCCTCCTAAAGTTCTAATGGAGTGGTGGACCGCGATCGGGCTCCGCTCGGCCAGTGGGCCAGCAGCCCACGCTGCCTGGCCTGGCCTGCATACGTCCTTAAAAAGGTTCCCAGGGCGACGCCTCCGGAAAGGCGAGGGCAGAGGGAAGGGTGCCCGCGGAAAAAGAGGCAGCGAGGAGAGACGGAGAGAGAGAGAAGATAGGGAGGGGGAGAGAGGGAGAGAGAGAGAGAGAGAGAGAGAGAGAGAGAGAGAGAGAGAGAGAGAACACGGAAAAAGAGTAAAATATACTGAGAGTGCGGTGGATTAGTGAGGCACTCGGCCGGGCGGGCAGGAACCCCTGCAGGGCGCTGCCACCCTGCAGCCCTTCCCCCCTCTCCCCTCCGGGCTCAAGGTCCGCTCAGGAACATGTCCAAATGGAGCGCACATGACTGATGGTCCGACTAGAAGACATGCACCTCCCCAAAAAGTTGCGATACTTTTCAATGCTTGTTTATTTCCCCTGGCTCGATTATTTTTGCACTTTTCTGCTAAAATCATTGTGCGGCTTGCTTGTTACCGCTGAAAAGTTTCAAAAATGAAGCAGAGCAGGCCGTGTGACAGCAGGGGGTCACCTGCCGGGCCGGGCCCAGCAGGAAAGCACCATCTTGTTCCCCAGCCTGTACCAAACAGCAGAAGGCGGTAGTGCCTCTGGAGCGGGAGCTTTGGAGCCTTTTAGTCCGAAAATCCGGCGGAGGGATAACGAATAAACGAAGAATGGCTCGCAGTGGAGGGCGGAGGGGGAAGGGAGGCAGTAGGGGCGGGCGGGGCGGGACTAAACTGCTATCAGTTGGACGCGCGGGGTGCGCGGGGTCGAGCCCGGTGCGGCCAAAATAGCGGCCGCCCGCACGCTGGGAAAAGAGGAGAATAATACGACTGACAGACGTACAGAAGGGAAAAAACGATATTGTGATGGCAATCGCGAAACTCCCGCCGGAAACATATTCCAAAATAAGAAGCGAGTTGCGTAGCTACTTTTTCTCGGAAACGGTAGGATTTATTTTTCACTCGGCCCGCTGCCACTCTCACACTCAGACGGAGCAATAATAAAAGTATGCGGTCATTTTCACCGTAAGCTACGGTAAACCCTGCAGCACTGCAGCTTGTCAACGTAAAATTTTCAACGTAAGCAATTGTGTCACTGTAAGCTACAGTGATGCACCCTGGTGACCCTGATTCATCGTAGCTTATAGTGACATAGTCGCCGTAGCTTACGGTATGGAAATTAACCGTAAACTGCCATTACTGCAGGGTTCACTGTGCGGCTTACAGTGAAATTCACCGTAAGATTTCAACAGAGTGGCGGGCGGTGGAGATCGCGATATTGCAGTAGGCCATGTGAATCGAATGGTTTTCATCTCGAGTTGCGGGTGGGTCTCGGCTCGGCGCTGTGTTCGACTACTCCCCCGCGTCTCCAGCGCGGCCGGGCGGGGCGGGGCGGGGCGGGGCCTCGGCCCGGCTGGGGCCGCCCAGCAGCACAATTAACTATTCCAATTAATAACGAGCCATCCGCGATCCCCTTAGTCACGCGCCGTGCAGAGGGTACAGCAGGGGGCGGGGCGGGGCGGGGCGGGGCGGGGCGCCCGCGAGGCTAGGCTAGGGCACCTGGCACAAGTTTAAAGCAGCTGAATCGACTTTGGCGGTTTGAATTGGAAGAACTTTGCTGCACTGCTGCTTTGTTTGCATGTGAGAAGCCCGCGCGGAAGCAAGGGATGCGGAGGGTGCGCGGGTAGTCCTGCCCTCGCCCCGCCCCGCCCCGCCCCGCCCCGCCCCGCCCCGCCAACCGCGCGCGCCACCGGCACCAACTCGCACCTTGCCCCGCCCTGCCTACCGCCTCTGTTCCACAAGGCTCTCCACACGCCCTATAGCACCATTCAAACTCCTCCGGGCCTGGCCGGGCCGGGCCGGGCCGGCGCTCTGCCTGGCTGCGCAGGTACTCGGAGGGCTGCCCTGCGCCCCAAAGGCTTCCTGTGATCGGCCTCGAGGAGGCGTGCGATGCTGGACTGAGAGTGCTCAATAGCGACCTCACGCGGCGCCGGACTCACACTATTCACATGAGAAAGTGCAATTATTTCGTCCATTAAACCGCATCAAGTCAGCAATTTTCTTTCTCCGTACGCAAGTGCGTCTTCTATTTTCCTTTTTTCCCGACCAGTGTAAAGGAAGACTGATTCTTTTTCATGCAGCAGCTGATCGCCCCGCGAAGGTCAAGGGAAAGAGGGGGCTATGAGAGCGAGGCCATCCCGCGGGCGCGCCCGTATCAGACTGGATACGGGGTGGGGCGGGATGGGGCGGACTGCACCCCAACACCTTTCTGAGATGGCCGGGGAGGCTATTCCGTCTCGTGCTGCGGCTCCATGACATCAGCTGCATTCAAAGTAGCAGTAGCGGCGAGGCCAACGCGGGGCGGAGACGGGCGGCACGGCACGCCGCGGGCGTGGTATGGAGCCGCGGGGTGGGGCGGGGCGGGGCGGGGCCGACGGAACACCGCGCGGGCGGCGGGCGCCGTTACATCACGTCGAGACAAGATACGTGTCATCCGCCGGCCTCACCCCCCAACCCAACGAGATAGTCCGCGGCGACACCGCATCAAAATCAGCGTGGGCCGGTTATCTATATTAACCATTACTCTACATGATCAAAAAGGCGACCCGTGCGGCCGAAAGCAAACAGCACACGCGGGGGGGCGCCGTCACGCGTGACGTCACGTCACGCGCCGCTCTATGCCGCGGCGCGCTGTTTGATCCGCGCGGCGCAGATTATCGCGACCGATCTGTTTGAGTTTGTGTGGCATACGTGTTTCGCAGCGTGATGTCACCATCAGTGGGCCGGGCGGGGTCGGGCCCCTAATCACGCTCCCCGCCACACCACACCATACCATACCGAGCACATACACGCGCCGGGTGATAGGCTGCTACTTACGAGCTGAGCTCTGAGCTTCACTGTCGTCCTACTAGTAGGGACTGCTCAAGCAGACCGCAAGGGGGTGAGGCGAGACACGTGTACGGTGTGCACACGTGTGCGCAATCAGCTCAGGGTCAAATAATTTCCTGTCAGATATTCCTAATTACATGCGGATAATCGTATAGGTAAAGAGAACTGCGGCTAACTGTCTACTCCAATTTTTCTTTTGACTAGGGAAAAACGATTCCCGTTTACGCGTGTCAATCGATGCAAATATTTGTCCTTTATTTCAAAACGATTGGGCAGGGCCGTGGCCTAGGCGACGAGGGGCCTAGAGCAAGCAGCAAGTATTGCGCGCCTTTTATATTTCGCTCGCTGGGTCAGCTCGGTGCGCCACGGCCCGCCCCGCGGGGCCCGCACCCCTGCACGGCAAATCGAGGCCAGCAGCCGCGCAGATGAGATTCGATTGGAAGATAAACCAGACTGGACGCCCCACCCCGCCCCACCCCGCCCCACCCAGCCACCTCGGTAACGACGTGGAACGCAACGGCACACCACCCAATCCCAGCCGCTTCCCGCCCCGCCCCCGCCTCGCGCCACGCCCGGAAGAACAAAACGGTTAAAACGCCAAGTTTGCGAAAGAGGCGTGCAAATGTTACGCGGATGCAGGCGGGCGTCCGTGTGTCCGGAGGTAGGGTGGGGGTGGGGGATGAGGGAGGAGTGGGGGTGGGGGGTGTAGGGGGTAGAGGGCGGGAGTGGGGAGGGGGCTTGATGGCGGCCCTTTCCGGAGTCCAGTCAGTGGGCACGAAGGGCGTACAACACCGAGCGTGTTTGGAGTGGCGCTAGCGCTGCCCGCCCGCGCCTGGCCCCGGCCCGCCCCGGCCCGGATGTGCCCAGCTGGACCCCCCATCAAGCACGGCTCACTTGCAAAGTGTTCCGATAAAGGATTGTGGCCCTGCCGGCATGTGACATGACGTGTTTGTGGCCCAGTGGGGCCAGCGGGGGCCAGGCCGGGCCCCGGCCGGGGACGAGCTCGATATGGGGCCCACCCCTCTCGTGGGGCCGCAGGGGCAAATAATAATTATTCGATTCAGGAAGGGGGGTATGTGATGGAAAGTGAGTGAGTGTGTGCGTGAGAGAGAGTGAGAGTGAGAGTGAGAGTGAGAGAGAGAGAGAGAGAGAGAGAGAGAGAGAGAGAGAGAGAGAGAGAGAGAGAGAGAGACAGGCGTGGGAGCTGTAAATGACGCCCCTTAATTGTATCTGCCCCACACAAGTTAGTGGGACAGTTTCGATTTGCGTGTAAATAAAATGTAATGTACAGTTATATGCGCGACGTTTATACAACAACTTTCATTCCTCCAGCTTGGACACCTGTAAGGTATTCGCCAACTTGCACAAATAGCAAAAATAGCATGCAGTTGAGTACACAATATCACGGACTGTACGATAGCCCCGCGGATAGCGTCAATAACCCGTGCTCCCTGACCCGTTATTACTTGCTTCAGTCTGCACCGCATGAACTAAGGAGCTCGGCCAGCCTTCACAAAACGCATTGCGGTCAGTAGCCTTGCTGGAGCGGCAAACAAGCGAGCACAACCCCCGCGGAGGACAGGGAGGGTGAGGCCGAGTCCGGACCGCACTGCTGGCGCCACCTACCGGGCGGCTCGCCAACTGAGGCAGCGGCAGCGGCCCGCGCCCCCCGGCACCTCCCGTGCCCGCGCCACCGCAGAGCTAGTCTCCATCGCCGCGACGCAGGACGCACCTCTTGGTCTCTCTTTTTATCTCCGCCAGCCCCCCAGCGGTGAAAGGTCTCTCTCTCTCTCTCTCTCTCTCTCTCTCTCTCTCTCTCTCTCTCTCTCTCTCTCTCTCTCTCCTAGAGGCCTTGGGCGAGGCTCTCGCGGTCCACTCGGCCCCCGTGATGGACCGCAGCGTCTGCAGCGGCCCGTGGTGCAGAGCCCGGCGGAAGCCGCAAGATGTGGCGGGGCGGGGCGGGGGCGGGCGGGGTGGGCGAGGCGGGCGGGGCGGCTGCGAACAAGAGGCCAGGCCGCGGCCGGGCCCGCAGCAGCGACCGCAAGATACGACGACGTGCTGCGCGCCGAGCCCGGCCCGGTCCAGCACGGCGCCGCCCTGGTTCGTTATTTCCTTGAGTGCGCCGTGCAGCAGACCTCCCCTCCCAATCCTCTGTCCACCTCTCTTCCTCTCGCTTGCAATGCCCCCGCCCCGCCCCGCCGGTAGATTAACGCGCTCCACTCACAAGTCGGGCTACACGCCACGCCCGGCCTGCGCGGGCTGCCGCGCCGCGGCGGAGCAGCCGAAGTTTGTGCTGCTTTGTTTTGGTTTGTCATTGTCGCATCCGGTGACACCCCCGGAAAGACTCTGCGCGCGCGAGAGAGAGAGAGATCAGGCGCGACTGACTCAGACTCCCCTCAACACTCACCTCAGAAAGGAACTCCAGCCGGCTTTATTGTCCTCAGCCCGCGCCGTGCGGATGATGGTCGCCTCGCCTCGCCCGCTCGGGGTTGTAGCGCCTGTCAATCCCCGGGTAGGCCGCCCGCTACGCTCGCCTGCGCGGCGGGTCTGCCTAACTGCCGGGCGCTCGGCCGGGGTAGCTCCACTGGTTCCATTACATGGATCCGAGCCGAGTAACGCCGAAAAGTGCGGCGAGTGTAGCACAGTGACCACGCTCGGGCTCACAATGGTATAGGGCCGCGAACTTCCGGCGCGTCACAAGCGAGAAACCGGAACGGGGCCGACCCAAGGAAACAACGCGCACTCAGTGAGTCGAAGCCTCCCATCTAATCCGGCCGCGGCCGCGCCCGAAAATTATTCCCGTCTGATGACATGGCGTTCCGGTGGGCGGGGTGGAAGGGGCGGGGTGGGGAGGAAGTGGCGGGGTGGGGAGGGACGCCACGTAGCGGAGCGAGCAGAGGCAAGCGTTGCCCGCCCGCCGCCGCAGAAATTCAAACGTCGTCGCCGTCATGCGTGTAGGAGGGAGAGCATCGCAGAGTCAGTCAAGCGTGACGGGCGGGGCGGGGTGGGGTGCGGCGGGGTGCGGCAGGCATAACAAACCGTTTCTCGGGGCGTTACATACACTGCCAGCCTCCCCCGCGGGCAGGGCAGGGCACCGGCAGGAGCGCCCGCTATATGAAGAGAAACAGCGCAGCACGCGTGTTTCGACAAAACTTTTAGGCGCCTGCAAAGTGATTTTTAAGCCCCGCGGCGGCGAGGCGCAACTCGTAACGCCGCGGTGCGGCGCGCCTAGTGCCGTGAGTTACGCCTCCCCGTTTGCCGCCGCGTATCGTTACGATCCCCGGCCCCGTTTGCTTTTCAGTTACTTGCCGGCTCAAACGGGAGCCGCGCGCTCCCTGCCTGTGAGCGACCCCTGAAGGTGACGCAGCGTAAAGCAGAGAGAGAGAGAGAGGGGAGAGGGGGGGGGGCGGCGGCTCCCACTCCACATAGCTAACGGGGATCGTGGACCGGGATCGGAGGGGGAGTGACTCGGAACGGCGTGGCGTGCATGAGTGAGCTGGGCCGGGCTGGGCCGGGCCGGCAGAAAACTATTTCCCCGAGACCCTGTCGGATTCCCTTGCACTCGTGAGGGACGGAGGAGTGAGGTAAAGGGCTGTAGGTGGAGGCCTCGCTAGGGGCCGGGGCCGTGACAGAGGCCTTGGCCGTCGAGCGCAGCAGAGCGGAGGTGCCGCAAATGGCCGGGACGGGTCGGACGAGTCAACGGGTAGGGTAGGGTAGGGGGTGGAGCTCGGGACGGGAGGGCTCGCCTGGTGATGGGACTTTGGTCGCTCATCAGGAGGCGTGGCGGGGCGTGGCGGGGCGTGGTGGGGCGGGGCGGGTGGCAGGGGTGACCGAGGCAGGCAGCAGCGCATCATTCGCTTACCTCGGGGGCATCAAGAAGGAAGGGGTAAGGGGAGGAGAAGGCGGGCGGGGCAGGCGGGAGGCACTAATGACAAACGTTACATCAACCTTCACCCGCCCCGGTGGAGGAGCCTAGCGGCGCGCCGCGGCGCCTACAACTACAAGTAGGATGACCCAGTGCCACCACACGGCACGCACCCGCCCTAACTGCCCTGTGGGGACGCGGCCGGCCGAGAGTTGTACAGTACAGCCGGGGCCCCCGCGCCCCGCACGCACTCGGCACGCACACACACGGAGGCCTTTGGTAAGGGCGGGGCGGGGCGGGGCGGGGCGGAATGGACCCCCGGCGGGGCCCTCGGCGCGCGTGGCCCGAGCTCCTCCGGGGCCCGTAGCGGCACCGCACTCTGCCGTCCGGCCGGCCGGGCCGGTGTGCCCCCCCACAAGGGCCCCAGCCCCGCGCGGGGCCCCCTCCGACCCGGCCAAAGCCCCGCCGAAAATAAACACCCGAGTCATGCACAGCACTAGCGGCGGGTGCGCGCGGGGCCGGGCGGCGGGGATGGAAGTGTCTGATGCTGAGAGTGCGGGAGGCACACGGTATTTGCAGTGAGCGCCACCGGCCACTCGCGCGGCGTCAGGCTCACAAATAAAGGAGATGGACGCAACCGAAACGCGGGAGAGACAGGCGATCGAACACGCGCATTCGAATCCCAACCGGGTGGCACACTGCTGGTAAGTGTGCGAGTTTTCATCTGTACAAAAAAGGAGAATTATGGTATGAGCCACGACTTTTTCCGACGGAGAGGATAGGGGAGGTACCGTGCACGCGTCCGGCCGGCGGGGTCGCGGCGGTGTCTCGTCTCGCCTATTGAAGGGTCGGCCGGGGTGGGTCGCGCTGCTGAACCGGACCCGGAGCCCGCCTGCCTGGCCGGCCGGCCGGCGGCGCCTGGCCAGCGTAATAAATGACGAGTGATTAGCCGAGCTTGGGGGACCGGCCAGGGGCGGGCCGGGAGTGGGAGGGAGGGAGGGTGGACCCAGGGCCGACGTCATTAGTAAGGCCAATTTAAAGCTATAACTTGCCGGTTACGTCCCACGGCCTCTACCCCAAAGCCGTGGCGGCGGGGCGCAGCGCCGTAAACAAGCCACTAAAGCACACTATGCACATCGGGCGGTCATAACCGCCCTGCTCATACACACAAGCACACACACACACACGCGCGCGCCTGCCCTGCGACCCCGCGGAGCACTCGTACATTTCCGAGTTAACAGCGCGACAAACAGGACGCGAAACGCTACAAATCGAACTGTCGACCGGAGCGCTGCATATATAGTACCTGTCAGAACTAATTCTGCACTCCATTCTACCAACCTGGATAAGGCAACCAGCTGCTTTGAATGAACGCGGGTAGCTGCGTTTATCAGCCATCTACCTGGGTAGGTATTTAAACTTAATTTAATTGCCTCTCACAGTGAGAAATGGATGGTCGAATCAAAGTCGAAAAGTTCGTGGGTGCAGAAATTAAGTCATCGATGTCAATCAGGAACTGCCCTAAGGCAGGAAATAAACGGCTTTTCAGTGGCAGAGACCGGTTCTTGATACTAAATTTTTCACTAGGAGAGGCAACCAAATTAAGTTTAAATGACGTCCAGAAAAATTAGACGATCGTAGCATGTCCAAAAAGGTCAAGTGCCGTAGTCGGCGCCCCTCTCAGTCTCGGGGGGCTTGGGCCCACGATGCAGTCACTCCTCCTTGCTTTATCCCTCCTCCCTTCTTTCCGGGGCCCTTTCCTGCAGCTGTAACGATGTCACGCTAGAACTGCCTGCCCGGCCCGGCCCGGCCCAGCCCTGCGCTGCGCCACCCCGGCGTTGACAAGAGGGCCCGCCCGACTCAAGTTGGAATCGAATCCTCGCAAGTTGACTTTCCCCGACCCTCCCTGACTGGAGCTCGCCACTGGGGAGTGGCCGCCGGTCGCCTCTGGCTCCGCTAGGCCCACCGCCCCAGGCAGGCCCTGCCGTGCCCTGCCCCTGCACTGCACCAAACGGACCTGCGGGCCGCGGGGGCGGCGCGGGGGCGGCGCGGGGGCGGGGCGAGCCGAGAGGCAGCCCCTTTGCAGCCCGTGTGGAGGGCCCTCGCGACCTGTGCAGTGCAGTGCATTGTGGCAGTCCCGCCCACATCGACTGGTTACAACCTACACTACCCTCACTCGTGTATAAAAAAGCCACAAATTTTCAAAAAAAAAAAAATACATTAAAAATCATGGCGGTTACTTTTTGCACCCGGACATGAAAAATAAGAAATAAAATCCGATGAATAACGCATTATAAAAACGATCAGTGCGTGGACTTACACAGGAATTGTTTTTTCTACTAATTTTTTTTTCCGTTCAACAGGGAAAAAGCAGGCAATTACTGCGGCGCGTGGCGTTGTGGTCGAGAGCAGCCGTGGAGGAGCCACCGCCCCGCCCCGCCACTCTCTCCACGAAGCTTCCCCGCGTCAGGCAGAGCGCAATCCAGACAAATAGCCAGCTGTCGCCACGCCGCGCGACTCCGCGCCGGCTCCCCCCACCCCCTGCCCCCTTCTCCTTCCCCTCCCTCACCGTCCACTTTGCTCCGAAATTTAATTAGAATACGCCACTGCGACACTGTTTCTTCTGGGAGCGTGCTTTAATACGGGCAAAGTGGCCGCCGCCCCCTGCGCTCCTCTCCCCTCCCCGCCACTGCCTGCTCTGTCCCTCCCGGAGAGATGCGCCGGAGGCACGCCTGGACCAGGGCGCTTCAAAGTCAACTTTCGATCACCTTATTAAGCGCCGGCTTCCTCATCTCAGTTTTGGCGACCACTAGTTTCTTGTTTTATTGGAAGGTCACCAGAATTCTTAAGGAGTAGCATGCACCCGCCGCGAATAGTTTCGGTTTTCATCCGCACGCTATATCCTCCTGTTCCGGAGAAGAGCGGACGGCCATCTGTGTAGCCGTCCATCTGCATCCGAGGCGCGCGCGCGTCAAGCCAATGGTGTGTATTTGATAACGTGTACACACGTGCGCCCCCACGCCGCGCGCCCTACTAACCTCCTCCCCAGCGCTCAGTTCCCTTTTCCTCAGTCTCCTTCGCTCCCACACACTTCTCCACCCCCATACCCTTCTCTCTCTCTCCCCCTTTCTGTCTGTCTGTCTCTTGCTCCAGCAGCTACCGCGTAGCCACGGTGCAGAACAAACAAAACGCTGCGCGCCCGCGCGCCCGCACTTTGCTCAATACCACGGTAACCGCCCTGGAAGTGTGGCCATTGTCATGCGGATACGGCCCGCGAGCAACCCCCTCTGGACCCCCCCCCCCTCCATTTTTTCCCTCCCCGGCCCGGGCGCAGCGGCGCCTGGGGCGTCACGAACGATGACACAGTAGAGCACGTGTTTGTCATCCCTGCTCGTCGCGGGGCGGGGCCCCAACAGCCTGGCTCGTTCACGTTCGTTATTCGTAGTCGATTTCTCTCATGCCCCCCTCCCCCTCCTCCCCACATCGCAGCGCAGCACCAAGTCGCAGCTAGTAATTGATTCCATCCATTCTGTCATGTGTCGTTATTTTCGTGGGAGAGTGCAATCCGTTTGCAAAATTACACGTCGTTCCCAGCGGCAGCAAGCAGTGTCGCCTCATCAGCGCCTGCGGTGAAACTCCCCCCCTCTCTCTCTCTCTCTCTCTCTCTCTCTCTCTCTCTCTCTCTCTCTCTCTCTCCATGCCGCACTTCCGCGTAAAACCGCCCCGAAAAGCAGTTGGAAACGGCACAGTCCTATTATGAGGTTCAATACTAAACGAAAAGCAAGCACAGCAGGCAAAACAGAAAGGAATGGAGCACAATTAGTGTGACAGTACGGTTACTGAACCCCGGCGGCGGCAGTGCAATCAGTAAGGACGGCCGCCCCGCCGCTATTGGTCGCCGCCAAACTGATTTCCAGCGGCGCCGCGACGCCGAGCACTCTCACAAGTTAATGGCACCCACTCGAAATCTCTTGAGGGCCGTCCTGCCTAGCCTGTGGCTGCGGCGCCGTGCCGCGCCGGGCCGGGCCGGGGTGCGTAGCGGGCGGCGCGGAGGGGGCGTTGTCGTCTTGATGGTAACATAATGGTGAGGACGTTTAGCTTCAAGAGAGCAGAGAGAGCGAGCGAGTAAGCGCGCGCAAGAGAGGGAGAGAGAGAGAGCACCGGCCGCTGCGGGCCATTACAAAAAGTGATAAATGATGAACAGGGCGACGACGTCGTGCCACGCCGCGCCACGCCACGCCGCGCTCTCCAGCCAACCTCTTCCAGACATATCACCACGCCACTCCCCTTCACTCCGCTGCTGGAGCCCTGGAGCCAGCCGGAGAGCGGAGCTGCCCGCGCCGGTTTGAAGAATGCGGAGAGAGAGGATATTGACACGTGGAGGAGATAGAATGGACCCGCTCCGGGCCGAGCGGAGCACTCTGGGTGCGGGGCTGCATGCCACGTCAGCCCAGCCGGAGCGGAGCAGCGAGCTTTGGCAAGCAGTGCAGACACAAGCTACTATAGCAGGGGCAGCGGCCGGCGGGGCGTGCGCCGCACGAGCAAACGCGAGGCGACGTGAAAGTAAATATCACAACGAGCGGCCTAGCTCATTCCATCACGCATGTCGCGAAAAAAAAATAGTAATCATAAAAGCCTTCGCATATTGACAGGGGAAAATTATGTTTGGCGCTATAGCGCTTTGGTGGTCACGCTGTGTGTTGAGGTACGAGGAAAACCGGCTGGGGCTAAAGGGGTACGGGGAAGTGAGTGGTCTCGACCCTCCCGCCATGTTTAAGAGTAAACCGCGGAATGCCTCGGGCGAGAGGCCCTGCCCAAAGTAGGGTTCCTGAGGCAGCGGGCGGCGAGGTGGAGTATGGCGGGGCGGCGCGGGGCGGGGCGGATCGGAACGCCACCGCGCCGCACAGGCCAAGGACCGCTTATTATTGGGGCCGGACAAGGAATACCAAACAATCAAACTGGACCGGGGTAAAGCGGCGCGGACATGAGGAGAGGCAGGGTGAGACTGAGGGGAAGGAAGGGCACTGCCAAAGTGTTTCTGCGGAGGAAACTGGAAGTCAGGCGGGACAGGACGCGGGTCAGGTCGAGG
This sequence comes from Frankliniella intonsa, assembly GCA_033675135.1. Classification (NCBI taxonomy): domain Eukaryota; kingdom Metazoa; phylum Arthropoda; class Insecta; order Thysanoptera; family Thripidae; genus Frankliniella; species Frankliniella intonsa. The sequence goes on along the minus strand of CM066249.1, from coordinate 7,301,825 downwards.
CGCGCGCGGGGACCTTGTGCCTGCCGGCCGGCCGGCCTTGTTTTTAAGGCAGGTGGCCCCGCCGCGCCCCGCCGCGCCACTCCGAGCCACGCCTCATCACGGTACTTTATGGACCGCCCCCCTGGCGAGGCGGACCGGACCCGACCAACCTCATGCCCCTTATATGTCGAGGCTCTCGGGCTGCGTCCGGAAGAACGAGGACAGAGAGAGAGCGAGAAGCGTGAGGTGAAAACAGCGCGGCTCGAGAGATAGAGAGGGGAGAGAGAGGCGGCGGAGACAGTCCGTCCCCCACACAAGAGGGTACGGGAAAACGCCGCCGGCGACACGGGGACGGAAACTTATGTGGGTAATGAAACAAGTTCCATGCTTTATCATTCACCATTGTTTTACAGCCAGGCGAGGCCGGCCGAAAGGAGCAGGGACGCGGAGGGGGTGGGGGTGGGGGGAGGGTGCGCACAACTTGCTGACCTCCCCCATTCGGTCGAGCACAAGGTGGATGAGACTTTGCTGGCGGGGGAGAGGGAGGGGGAGGGGGGCGGGGCGGGGGAAGCGGCTTGCGGTCAAGTTCGGAAAGAAGGTGTCCCACCGCGGCTGCTCTCCCCCCCCCCCCTCTCTCTCTCTCTCTCTCTCTTTACCTCCGCCCGCGACTCCCACCGCACACCATTGTAACGAATGGCTTCAATTCTACTGAGGCGCGGCGGAGAAGCCTCTCATTGGGTGTGCGAGGGAGTGGGAGAGACAGAGATAGGGAGAGAGAGAAAGCGGAGGAGCGAGATATGGGAGCGCCAGCCCCGCCCGGCCCAGCCCAGCACCACAGGCGGGCGAGGGTAAGCGAGTTTCAAACAGTTCCGTATGAAGATGACGGCCCTGGCTCCGCGTCGCAGTCGGGCAAGCGCGCCGGAGTTTGGCGAGGATGGGGAGGGAAGTGCAATTAGGTATTTGTTCCCATAAACCTTAAGGCGCGGGTACTCGTGGAGTCGGGCCGGGCGTGGCTAGTGCGGCGGAAAGCGTTTCAGGAGGAGCGAGGGAGAGGGACAGGAGGGCGGGGTGGGGTGGGGTGGGGCGGGGTGGGGTGTGCGTCGCACTCCATCTTCGTCTGCGACACAGCCCGCCCCGCCCCGCCGCCCGCAAGACGCGCCGCGGCCGCGCCCGGGCCAGGAGGATATGTGAAGCGATGAATCTTCGGTCACTATCTCATTTGGATCCACGGCCGCAACACATCAGCACATACCCCTCCACACACATCCCGGCGGACGGGCAGGAGAGCAGGCAGCAGAGGGGATGGGAGGGGCCAGGAGGGGCCCGGGCGGGGCGGTCCGCCCGCCACTGCAGAGGCGTCGAGTATTTACGGATAGAATTTTAATCTCCCGCTGACATTGTGGGCCGCGCGGTCTGTGAATATTTATGCTCCTCTCCATTGCCCTTGGCTGGCTCGGTCGCCCCCCACCCCTACCCCCCACCCCGCTCCGCGCGCCCCTGCGAGCTTACCACTGCATCATTATGCAAAATGTTTGCGGACAAGACAATGCAGCGTGTGGGGAGGCGAGGCGAGGCGGAGGGCGGCGGTGACGGGCCGGGCGGGCCGTCAGGCGGATTTGTTTCACGAACACATAAATACGATGAAGACCGCGCCGTGGCGTTTGCGAGACGACGTCGCTGGTCGTGACACAGACCGCAGCGGTGCCGACGGTCGTCATTAGATCACTACTTTACCGCAGGTGGCCTAGGCAGACGGCTCTCCAGATGGTTCGAGATGGCTCCAGATGGCTCCGGGTGCTACAGGACCTCTCTGCCGAGCCACTGCCAACTTTGGGAGCGCGCAATCCTCGCGGAGCTCAACTCGGCTAGTATCACCTGCGGTGAGCAGAGGGAAACTCGAGGCTCGCCAGGTTAGGGTAGGTGAGGCGGGGCGCGGCTGCGCGTGTATGGGATGGGCGTACAAGTGTGAAAGAAATAACTTTGAGCGTGGAGCGCACGGGGTTGTTAGAGAGTTCCGTGATGAGCTGAGCTGGCGGTCGGAAACGAGTTGGTGACTCGTTTAGTATTTTGGCAAGAGGAATACTAGCAGAAAAACAAAATTTCAATGATTTGCACAGGCTAGTGCGACCAGGAAAAATGGTAAAAAAAAAATCCGAGCCTATTTCTGGCAGCGAAAGGTGATTCTGGAGCGACCAGGCCGATAGAAGAGGACGATGTGCTGAGCAGGGCGGGAGGGAGCGGTGTGAAGTGGGCAGGGCAGGGCCGGGCCGGGCCGGGCAGAGCGGGCACAGCGCTGACGTGTCTCCAAACACTCCAAACAGCCCAGCTGCACATGTTTACCGACTGGCATCAGCGCCCCTAAAGCGGAGCGGGCCTGGTGCTGCTGCACCCGCGCGCACACCGAGCGACTTGGAAACTCAACTTAAGCTTACGACATGGCGACCAGAACACTACGTTCACTATATAGACTCGAGCCAAATACATAATAACCGCGGTGCGGCCGGGTACTCCGTGCACTTGAGCCTCCTGCGTTACACTGCGTGCGCATCACGGCCGTGCCCCTCCCGGGGCGCGTGCAGCAGGCGGGCTCACGGCGACACATGGCGACACCGGCGCGCCACGTGGGCCGTGGGGACCGCGGGGGGCGGGGGGTTGGGGACCCTCTCCGCCGGTGCCATCAAGAAGCCTGACTCATGCGAGAGGATGATTGCTTGCCCCCTCCCCTCCCTCTCCCCCCCCCCCCCCCCCGCTCTCCTCCGTCCTCGGCCAGCCGAGCCCGGCTTATTAATTACTCTCATTAGCACGGCGTGCCCAAGGCGCGCCCCTCCGCTGCTCTCCACCGTTAAAAGCCCGTAGGTCCGCGCCCCAACCAACAGTGATACAGTTGGCCCGTCAACGTCTGCAGGACCGTAAATTTACAATATAGAACCACTTCTACCAGAAATTAATAAAGAGTTGACGTGAAATTATCCGTAAACAGGTTGACTTTCGCCGTCCTACTCTTACCGCCCGAGCCGCTATGCCTTATGTCTCTCTCTCCTTCCTACCCACTCTGCTGCCTTCTCACGAAAAAGCCGGGCCAAGACGCTGCTTTTCTTTCTCCATGTCCACAGCCCCGGATGGTCCGGTCCGGGGTGTCTTAAGTGCGCCAGACGGGTAGGGGCAGCGCTAAGCTTCGGCGCGGCGGCCTCAGCGGCAGCGGGGGCCATCTCCAGGTACCAGTCTGCGACATCGCTCTAATCCCAAATCCCTCTTTCCTGGGAACTCAGCTCGAAGAGGTCGGCCCGTGCCGCACGCGCTGGTGGCGGCCAGCCGGCCTGGCGCTGCAGAGGCGGGCGCAGGGGTACCAGGTACGCGGCCGCCGCGCTGGACGCGCTGGACGATAAATACATTCATCAAAATGATGGATGAAAATTTGGGGTCGGGGAATGCGGGTCACACCCTTGCGCGCCGTGCGGGGCGGGGCGGGGCGGGGGCCAGGGGCCAGGGCGGCAGAGTGCCGTCACATACTGCAAGTCATCCACCCTATGTACACGCTTCTTCTCTCTCTCTCTCTCTCTCTCTCTCTCTCTCTCTCTCTCTCTCTCTCTCTCTCTCTCTCTCTCTCTCTGCGCACTATCGGGAGCGGGAGGGGGAGGGGGCGGGGCCACACACAAGAAGCGAGGAAAAGGAGAGGAGAGCGGGTATAATTATGCCTGCCAAACAAGAGACGAATAAGTGGAAGGGGGAGGGGGTTACAATTTCCTTTTTTTTTATCATGCACAAGAGCATGCGCGCGCACTCACACACACACGCACACACCCACACAAGCGCGATATATATTTTGTTACAGGACAGCAGAAAAGTTCGCGAGGTGTCACGACGCCACTGCCGTAGCACGTCCATACACCACGACGCAGGACGATTCCCTGACGAACTAACTAGCGCACGACTGCTATGCCACCACAAAACAACGTCTCGCGGCAACTTATTTCTAAACACGCGGTACATCGCGGCCCGAGAGAGGGCGGCCGCGGCCGCGCGCCGCACGCCAAGGTGTTCATTAGTGTCGCCCCGGTGTCGCCCGGCCGCCCGGCGCGGCCCGGCCGTGCCAACCTGCAAATAATTAATGTAAAAGCGAAAAGGGAAAAGGGGTGGGGAGGGATCAAGGGGCGAGCGGAGGAGGAGAGCTTTCGCCTCCGCTGTAATAATAATAGCCTGATCGTGTTTCCTTCACGGCGGGCCGACAGTTACAGCGAAAACGGGTCGAAGTTGAAAAGATTGGCGTTGCGCGTTGCGCGCGCGCTATTTGAAATAAACGGTCCCATTGCCACCGTCCACTGGTTACGTCAGGGTAGGTAATTGTAAAAGACGAGTCTTTCTCTGCGGAGGGGTGGCCCATCGCGAGAGTGGCCCGCTGAAAACATCCTTGTCGGCGCCAAGTGGAGGAGAAAAATGAAGGAGCTCAGAGGCAAGGTCGGGTACCGTATGTCGGGATCCTCCCTAACCCGTGCTGCCCCTCCCCCCTCCACCTCTCTACCTCCCTACCGTCTCAGGGGTAACAGGTGCAGCCGCTTGGCGCGGGGCGGGAGTGGGGCGGGGTGGGGTAGGGCGGGGTGGGGCTGGAAGGGAAGAGCACGGCGCGACCCTTCCCTCCCCTCCGCCCGCCGCACCAAGCACCAAGGCTCGGCGGCGCGGTGCGGTCTGGTGTGTGCGGCAAAGGAACAACCCACAAACAAGGGTTTATTTTTTTTCTGTCTTCTGCTCCTCCTGAGACAATATCCCGAGCGAGCCACCGCCGCCGCCGCCAAGCAGCTCAACATTGATTTCCTTTCTTCTGTTTTAGGTGAGGGTATACGGCTCTTTCCAGCACGCCACGCCCAGCCCGCGCGGGGCGGGGAGGGAATGCGACGAAAGCAAAGGGAGCTTAGGGTGGTTGGGCGGGTGAGATGCGGCTGAGGGCTTCCTCGAGACGAACAGCGGTGAGTAGAAAACTACTCCAGCAGGACTACAACTTCACTCTCCGCCATTATTGTCATCATTCCTGCTGCCTCATCAGTAAAACGCAAATAATTTCTTTTCACGCGATGGACGTTTACACGAAGTCCGGGAAAGGGAAGTCCCACACCTGGACCGGGCCGGCGCGGCGGCGGTCGGTCTGTTTCATTACCGGGTCGTGTCACGGTGCGGCCGCCCTTCCCACAGGAGAGGCGGTAAGGGGGTAGAGGAAGGGGGGGGGGGAGGGGGGGACCCGGGCCGGGAGGGTGTGTTGCCAGAAGGATTAGGCAAAATTGGGATGGATATGGCTCGCTGCCCACCCTGCCCATTTGCCTACCTGGGCAGCTCCGAACCACCCGGGCCCAGGGCACCCCCCGCCCCGCCCGGTGGGGCGTCGACATGTCCAGAAATGGGCTCAAACTTATCTTCGGCCCGGCGTGCGGCGGCGGCGTGGTGGAGAAGGGTACGTGTAGTCGGGGAGGGGTTGGGTTAGGGGAGCTCTCCGCCCTGCTCCGCCTCTGCGGCGGCTCGGCAGTGCAGCCAACAACACGACGCAATAACAAGGCCTGCTGCTGCAGGGTCGCAGGGTCGGCAACCCTTCCGATGATGAAAGCCGCACCGCCGCCGCCGCCGCGAGACGTCGCTCGGGGAAGGCAAGGCATGGCAGGGCTGGCAGGCGCGGCCCCGCGTGACGGCCGTGTCACGCGTAACGGCCCCATATAACCGCCTGCAGCGGGCACCCGCAGGGGAGCCACCCTAACGAGAATAAAGGCGCGCTGCGCCGCGCCACTGTCGCCACTGGGCGGGCTGGCGGGCGGGCGGGGACGGGGATGATAACGCTAGTCGTTACCAACCTTATTGTGGCGATGCAATGATGCGCTCTCTGGCGGGGAGAGCGGCGGAGAGCGGTACACGGACGCGCATGGCTCCGTCGCTTTGTTCCGAAAGCAGGCAAGATGTCCACACATGTGTACTGGGATTTTGTTTTTCATCGGATTTAGTAGAAAGGTTTGTTAGGCGCCGTTTAGGCATGGGTAAAAAAAAGGAACACCTTTAAAGGCTTTTGTGATTTCAAAAATTAGTGATAACCGTAACGGAAAATACAATGAGGCGACCTCGTCAAATGCCATTCTCTTTTCGGTTATATCATTGGCACGAACATCACCTTTTACACGAGCTTTCTCTTGGCTGTACGGTTTCCCTGTCTCCCAGGTCTGACTTAAGCGCACTAATTGCCACTGCACCTCATCCTTGGTCGTCTTATTCCGCTGAGCCAGCCACCGCGAGTGGTTCGTGAGGGTGGTGAGAACGCCGGGGGCAGTGGAGGGGCGGGGCGGGGGTTACTTGTTTTGATGTGGCCCGACAGGGAGGAGGATAGGGAGGGAAGGGGGGGGGCAAAAGGACGACGGCAGGATCACAGCGAAGCCGATATTGGATACCTTTGGCACTTCGGCTCACAGCAGCAATACCCCCACCGCCCCCTACCCCTTTCCACCGGAGGGGTAAGGAAAGGGGAGAGAGGGGGGAGAGGTAAACGAAAGCCAAGTAGAAGGTGTGTACTATGGGGATGGGAAGGGATGAGAGTAAAGGAGAGAAAGAATCGGCCTACGGCAAGAAGTAGAGGGAGGGGAGCAAATGTTCAATGGCGTGGAGTGTGAAAGGCATCCGTTGACCTCGGGGCTTTTTGGCATTGAACCGAACAGACAAGGTGCGGGGAGCGCGGGGGTGTGGGGGTGGAGGTGATTGGAACAGCGTACGGGGGTGGGAAGTGGACAGGGAGTAGGGGAGGCCGGCGGGCCGGGCGGTTCGGCGGCTTTCCTGGAACTGACAACACTCATAGACAGGCCCAACTCATATCGCGGCTTAGGGCCTAGCTATAGCTAGGCGGCCCCGGCCGAGTGCCTCGGAGGGCCTCGGAAGGGCCTCGCCTGCTGAGGACGCAGAGGCCGGCCGGCCGGGCTCGGCGCAGGGTAGGGCAGGGCCTAGAGGCGGGGTTGATTGGATCCGAGAACCACGGGTCTCACCCAGGCGCGCTGGGGAACTGAACCTCCGGCGGGCGCACAATAAAAGGCGAAAAACTAAACCAGGCGTTTGCTCTGTCTTCCAAAGCCATGCAGGCCCGACTCTCCACTCTACTCATCCACCTCTCGAGCCCAACCCTCCCGCAACGCTAAAGAAAGGGAGGGGGAAAAATAACAAAATTTGCGTAGCTCTAATTCTTTTTAGGAAGAGCAGGCGTGGGCAAGCTTGCCGCCCTCCCTCTCTCCCCCTCCTCACGTATTTTTCCAGCAACCACCTCTTTTCCCTGCTCCCCTCGCGGCACGACCCTGCGCCTCCAGAGATAGCTCACGTCTGCAAATTCAATATTTCCCCAAACTGACCATGAGCACATCCCCAGGCCCGGCCCGGCCCCAGCCCGTCTTCATAACGGACTATTCTAATTAAAAACGCCAGAGAGATTAGCCAGCCGCCCTCGACAAGAGCACAGGCAGCAACAGCAGCAGCCAGCACGCAGCCAGTCACACTTTTTCCCTCTCCCTCCGCCTCTCTCTCTTACTCGCTATGCTGGCTCCAGCCACCCTAGTTCCTTTGTTTGCCCCGCGAGTGGAGGGAGCGAGAGGGCACGAACACGAGAGGGAAAAGCTTAGAGAGGGAGAGAGAGAAAGATAGAAAAAGCTTTGCCTTTTTTTTTTCATCCGCCCCTTCCGGCCCGCCCTCCACCGCGAGGCTGCAGAACGTCGTCTTTAAATGACAAACAAAAGGCAAACAGGCTGCTTGCTGCCATGACCAGCGGAGGTTCGACCGCGGAATGGTTGATGGCGCGGGAACTGAATTAGATGACCTACTTCCTTCCATCCCCCCACCCCCAACCCTCACGTTTCCTCTGCGCATTCCCCTATTTAAATCTTTTTCCCTGGTCCCTCTACGCTTCATTCCCTCCTCCCCCTCCTCCTTGTCGACGGTCTCCTCTTCCTCTTCCTCCTCCTCCTCCTTCTCCTCCTCCTCCTCCTCCTCCTCCTCCTCCTCCTCCTCCTCCTCCCCGATTGGCGGAGCGGCAGTTGAGGGCTGCTTGTTTGTTTGCGCCCCGCCCCGCCCCGCCCCGCCACGGTCCACTCTCCGGCTGCATTCCGGAGCATCATAAAATAGCGTCCCAATTACGAGCAGTTGCGTGGCTACGCCCCCCCTCCCCGGTCTCTCTCCCGTCTGAGGGGCCGGGGCAGCAAGGTGACGAGGCGAGGCGAGGCGGGGCGGGGAGGCGCCGCTAGGTGCCGCTAGGTGCGCGGGACATGCACGCCAGGCCTCAAGCTCCCCGCGCAGAGCCCCGCCCCGGCCCGCCCATCAAACCCTGCAGCGCTGCCGAAAACGACCGTCCAAACAGGACGCAAAACGGCCGTTAAAACGGCCGGCTAAACGGCGCGGCTCAGCGCAGAATGACGAAGTGCCCGGGGGCGGTTCATGCCGCGTGCGTGGCGTGGCGTGGCGCATTCCTTCATGCGTGCGCGGGGAGAGAGCGGCGTGCCTCCGTAACACTGCGTCTGCGCGCGCGCGCCGGGCTCAAATCGATTACACAAGACGAGAAATTATTTGTTTTTCGGTAAGGGTAGGGGGAAGGGAGGGGGAATAAAACAATAACGAGACAAAAAACAAAAAGAAACTCTTAAATCGACGGTGACAAACTTTTATACATTTTGTGGTATCTGCCACGTAACTGCTGCGACGCGGGCACAGTGGTGCGTGGGGCGGAGAGGGGAAGGAGGAGGGGGAGAGGAGGGGAAGGGGGCAGAGAATTTGTTGCTTGCGGGATCAGTCAAAGCGACGTGACAATCGGCCGGTCCCTGCTGCCGAGCGCGACCGCGAGGCACGCTTGCTCCCTGCCTTTTGGATTAAACTTTTTCCAAAGTTATCCAAAGTGCGTGCGTCATGGCGAGAGAGGAGAGGGGAGGGCGGGGAGGGGAGAGGAGAGGGCCTAGGCCCACAGCCTCCCCTCCAGCCAGATAGGATCACTTCGTTAACCGGCAAGTAAACGGACCGCACAGAGGTAACAAAAAAAGGTTGTCTAATTTATAGAAAATAACAAGAAGAAATGGCAAGAAAAAATATTTATAGAGGCACATAAAGTCCTCGTATACGAGCGAGCAGAGGAGGGCAGCATCAAGCAGGCCCTGCTGCTGCAAGCCGGAGAAGAAAAAATCCAAAAAGTGAAGTGGTATGACCTTCCGGCCAGCAGCACGGGCCTGGCGGGGCGGGGAGCGGGCAATAAGAGAGCCAAAGTCAATATTGACTTTTTATCTAATCCAATTAGGGTCCGGGACGGGCAGGCAGGGTGAGGTCCGGCCAGCGGCCGTGGACCGGAGGGTCATGCGTCCACTGGGCCGTGCCCCGCCCCGCCACTCCCCGCGCTGGCCACACCGCGGGCAAAGCCACACACCGCCTCCTTGATAGTTCTCCAAGTCGGCCAGCGTGATCGGATTGTGGTGTGGAAGGTCGTCTGATCCTCGGCGCTCCTCGGCCAGCGCTACCGACCGACCGACTCCGAGAGGAGAGAGCGACGTAGGGGATCAGGGGGAGGGGGAAGAGGGGGCAGCGGCGGCGCTGTGCCCGCTGTGGAGGAAGTGAGCAGAGTATGGAGAGGCAGAGGAGGGCGGGGAGGAGGAGGACGGGGAGGAGGCGGACGGGGAGGGGGAGGACGGAGAGCTACGCGAGGGCGGCTGTGGGGACGGCGCGGGGCGGGACGGGGCGACGGGGGCCGCGTACTTGCAACTCTCAACAATACCTCCACTTTCCCTTTCGCAGTCGCGTGTGCGCGCGAAGGTGCCTGGGGCGCGGAGCGGGGCGGCGCGGGACAGGGCGTGGCTGGGCGTAGTTGAACCCGCGGGCACAACGCCGCGGCACCACTCCCACGCTCCTCACACTACCTCTCCCCCCCCCCTCCTCCCGGTCCCCTGCAGTCAAGTCTCCTTCAAATGTTAAGCCTCTCTCCAGATTCCTTTTCATGCCTTTCATGCCCTCTGCCCCCACCTCCCCTCTCTCCCAAAACTCCCGCCTGACTCTATCCTAACCCTCTTTTGCTTTCTCCTTTTCTCCCATTTGGCGCTATTCCCGTCACTTCTCTGCACAATTTGCACCTCGGCGTGAAATAGGTCGGCGTTGAGAAGGGCGGGAGGCGGAGGGGAGGGGGGTGGCGGGGGCAACCAGTGAGGTGGATGCGGCCTGAGGGGATTCTCTGGCCGCGCCGTGCGCCGTCACTCGCCGGGCGGGGCGGGGCGGGGCGGGGCGGGGCGGGGCGCTAGAACGCGTTGGTCACAGGCTGCTCGCGCGCGCGCGCGGGGCCCCGCCCGGCCCGGGGGAAATCCACGCTAATGAGCAGAGGGGGGCTCGCCCCTTCCAGCCCCACCACCCCGCGGCTACTCACCCAAGACGTTGAAAAAGTGGCCACGGCAGGTGAAGAATGGAAAAAAAAGGAAACAGAAAAAAAAAGGGAGGTGCGTGAGATAAAGTAAAATAAAATGAGTGGCTCGCCTCGCGCTTGGTGAGGGGGAGGGGGGCGAACACGCGGGACAGGTGAGGGGGGTTGGGCAGCTGCCTCCTTGTCTTCTTTTCTGCGGAGCGGCGAGCCACCCGGGAAGAGAGAAATTTGCACCTGTCCCATCCAGCCGGCAAATTTACATTGAAGCGGGTGTGTGCGTTGGTGCGGCGAGGCAGGTGGGGCCGGCCGGGGTGTGAGACCAGGAAAGCATCTAGGAGTACCGGCAGTAACGGGGGCAAAGGAAAGGCGTGCGATAGGAGGGGGAGATGCTCTAGGAAGAAGGGGGGCGGGGGACGCGCAGGTACACGAGGGACATGGCCATAAGGGCGCCCAGGAAAGGGTTATCGGGAGGCATCCAGGGAAATAGCACATTCGGTGGGTACAGGTAAAGGGGTGGGGATGTGCACGGCGAGTCACTGGGGTGAAAGGGAGGTATCAACGCGCGCGAGGGAGGAAGAGAGATAAAGGCTGGTCTAGCGGTGCGTCGTGCCCAGGGCGGCAGGGCGCCGCGCTGCGTCCCCGCGCCGCCCCGAGCCCCTCGCAGCCCCCGGGGGTCCGTGTTAAGCCCCCCACCCCTCCCTCCCCGATGCGACACGTTTAGATGGCGAAACACAGATTACAGACCCTTGCCCAGCGGGGTGGGTCGTTGACCAGGAATGATGTCACGACCAGCACGACGTCCGTATCGGTTGTGCCCTTGTGCCCCGCCCCGCCGCACAGGCCATGCGCGCCTGTGAGGTCTAGGATAGGCAGCCCGCTGCGCACCAGAGCGGCCGGGTTGCCTACATCCAGCGCCTTCGGGCGCCTCGCTAGGCCGACCCGCGCGACGCACCTGCCGAGTGTGTTGCCTACCTGTCACGGCGCTCCGGCCCCGGGTCCAGCGCAGCGCCTGCAACAGAAAGAACCGCGCGTCAGCTACAATTTCTTTCACTACAAGGTAGATGGCGGAAAAAGAATGCACCCCATTACATGCAACCTCGCTTCGTCTCCTTATTATAGGGCGCGGGTGTTTCCCAGGAATGCTGCGCTTTTGCGCGTTTGCTGAGCGACGATGGCGGACATTACCGCATTCCCTGAGATACGCCCCCCTCACTACCCTCCTGGCCCGGGACACGGTCCACTAGCCCGACGCGGCCCGGCCCGGCCCGCTGGCCATAACCGACACCTTCACACTACACAGTGCAGCGCGCCAAACACGCCGCAGTCAAAACTACCAGCGGCAGCAGCAACGCCCGCCCCGCCCCGCCCCGCCCCGCCCCGCCCCACCACGCCACGCCCCGGCCCTCCCGCATTCACACCGACAGCGGTCCGCTACGCCGCGCCCCGCCGCGCCACACCACGCCCGAACTGTCTGCGGAGGAATGCCGTAGCGTAACGCCGAGCTGCACTGCAGCCAACTTGTGACACGTGACGTGCCCCTTTCAGCCGGCACAAAGCGATGATCCGCCAAGTTGGCCACGCTGTCTGGCCCTTTATCTCTATCTCTCTCCCTCTCTCTCTCTCTGTCTCTCTCGCCGACCCCTCCCTCCCTACCTCCCTCCCAACTTTCCCCGCAAGCTCAGTACCGATTAGCAGCCTGTAACGATGTCACCGAGGGGAAGCGCGGGAAGTCCGTCCGTATAGATCGCTTGTTCCTTGATATTTTTCTCTTGCTGTATTTTTGTTTTGTCTTCCTATATGGTTTCGTTGTTCGCATTGGGCGGGCCCACGCGCACTACCGCTGCGCCCGGCGCGGCGGTGCAGCTAGCCGCCCCGCCCCGCCCCGCCCACCACACACACACGTGGGCGGGCGGCACGCATGAGGGACGCGCAGCGCTGCCAACTGTCGGCGATGAAAAAGGATCGGGGGCGGCCGGGGCCGGGCCGGGGCACCTCTATTAGGCGGGAAGAATGGCCGCATTTATCCCGGCCGGAACACGGGAGCGGCATTAAAGAGTGCTACCGTGCCGCACGCCGCGACAAAACTATTCGCCATTCGCGCGGCAGCAGCAACCGAGTTTACTTTACGTTTTATTTTTCGCCTCTGGATAGCCGAGGAGCGGTAGAAAAGGGAGCTGCAGGATCACCAAATCATGTTTGTTTTATAGAAACGCGTCTTCGATGCGGCCGTCAGCCGTCACACCGCGTAGCGCCGCAAGACGATCGCAACAGTCATTTCAAAAATAATGTTCTGATTCCTGGCAGTGTAGGTAGGGAGAGGTAGCGAAGAGGAGAAGCAGCAGCAGCAAAGGAACGCACGGAGGCAGACATGTAGGGAGCGGTGTAGGGCTGGCGAGAAAGGCTTGGGATGCGTAGCGACGCGGCGGGGCGCGGCCGCGCAGCCTAGGCGAGAAGTTGATTTGGGGCGACGGTTTGGAAGGGAGGGATGGGGAGAGAGGAAGGGGCTAGGGGGCGGGGGAGAGGAGGGGGAAGGAAGACACACACAAGGAGTTTGGGAAAGAGTTGAGGGAAGCCGTGGGATTGCAGGTGCCACGAGTGTGGTAGGCGTGGCGGCGGGGGCGGGGACGGGGGCGGGGACGGGGGCACGGCGCGGCGGAGAAGTTGCGCGAGTCAGTCGCAAGGGAAGGGTAGGGCAGCTACACCAGGGGGTTGGTCGCCTCCACAGGGGGTGGTCGGTCGGTGGTCCACACTCAACATTGCCGCTCGCGCGCGTCGAGGGAGTGGGCATATCCCCGGGGGAACGCCAGCCGCGTGCGATCGGTTGCCTAACCTGCGCCGTGACCCACATCCCCACATACACCGGAGAGCGCTGCGAGCTCCTGCTGCGCACCCCACACCGCCCGGCCCTACACACAACAGGTCAACCAGCAGGTGCCCCTGCGGCGCGCAGCTGGCGCAGGTGCGCGGGGCTGCTGACACGCGGCTGGCAGGTGCGCTGACGGCGCGCAGGTGATGAATGGTGCGGACCAGGCCGAGCTCTGATTGATGCTGCCAGCGTGAGGCCTGCAGGCCTGCTGGCCTGCTCCCCCTGCTGCCGGCGTGAGGCCTGCAGGCCTGCTGGCCTGCTCCAACACACAGCAGAGGCGGCGCCTAGGCGGGGCCGAGGCCGAGAGAATGTTGCGGGCGCGGGAATGTCCGCTGAGGTGAGGTCGGACACGAGGCCCCCCAAGTACCGGCGCATCAGATACCGCGGGCGTTGACGCGGCCATGCCGTCGCCGCTCGCCCACATCGGCATGGCATAACCGTTTCTCTCTCGGGTGAGTTGCCCCCCGAGCACGGCGATGAGCCGAACGGCGCGAGGGGGAAAGGGGGGGGCAGGCAGGGGGATGGAATGCTTTCAGCGCCGCACTCATCGGCACATCGGGCGGGGCGGGCGGGGCCGGGCGGATATCACCAGCAGCGTGTTGTAGTCTGCGCGTCAACCAAGTTGGTGTGAAACGTGTATGGAAAAGCAATAACCGGTCCGGGTATGAAAAGGGTAAAAGAGGGAGCGGGGGCGGGGGCGCCGGACGAGCGCAAGGTCACACATGCAATATTATAGCACATTCTCGTGCCCCTGCCCTCATCCTGCCCGCCACCCCCAGAGCAACAAGGGCAGGGGCGCACCGCGCGCCGCGCCGCCCAGGGAGATGAGTTGTTTTTCGCGCCGCTCGTTTAAAATTAACGCGCCCGCGCGGCCGGGCTGCCTACCCCCCGGGGGCCGCGCCGGGCCGGTCGCTTCAGTTTAATGAGAGCAAAAGGATGTTGTTTGATGGCCGTGGCCGGCCGGGCGGCCGAGGCAGCAGCAGCATCAGCCTGATGCTTCCCGAGAATCTCCACCGCAGGATTAACCCCGTCGCATCCTCCCTCACCTCTGCATACCGCGCGCCCCGCCTGCAGAACAGCCCTGCGCGCCGGTGAGTTTTCGTTTTATAAAATAATTTTAAAAAAATTATAACAAAAACATTTCATCCTTTTTCTTCTCTTCCGGGAATTCTCCACTCCACCTCCACTCCTGTCCGCGATTAGCCGGATTCGGCTCGGGTGAAGTGCCTACCGCGCCGGCCAACACCTGATGGGCCGGGCCGGGGGCGACGACGTTGGCAGCATTCGATGTAGCGCATTATTGGGTTGGCAACACTGAACATGACGATGCGGATAGGCCCAGCCCGGCCTGGCCCGGCGCGCCGCCCTTACGTGAGGAGCAAGCCCACACAAGTTTCACCCCGGTGGGCGGAGGGCGGAAGAGGAGAGGAGAGGAGGCCTGCCTGACCTAGCGGCAGCGGTACGGCCAGGCGTAGCGGTTATTGGAAAATGTTCCCCTGTCATCCGAAAAGCTTGTGCCGCCCACACTATTGTACCTCAAGCTGCGAAGCAGCGACGAGCTACCCCGCCCCTCCCCCTTCTCTTGAAAAAAAATGGCGACAGGGTATAGGCCAACATGGGAGGTGGTGAGGAAGAGGGACGGAGAGGAAAGAGTACGGTACAAACAGGAAAAAAAACAAGCAAAATGTTTCCTCGTTAGGCCGCGTGTGTGAGAGTGTATGTCTGTTTGTGCGAGTGTGCGAGTCGATCCCCGATGCCAAACCGGCGCCATGGGCAAATGGGAACGCAAATGTACAAAACAAAGCGCAGCGGAGCAGGGGCGCTGGCGCGCAGCTGATCTGAGTGTTTCCCAGAACCCTATTTCCCGGCTATTTCCTGTGTGAAGTGCAGGTGTATGATTACGCAATATCCGATTGCCGAGCCTAGGCGCTGCCGCCCCGCCCCGCCCCGCCCCGCCCCGCCCCGGGTGCACAGCGTGTTCAGCGCGTGCGGTTCAGCGCCGCGCGATCCATTTCAGTGATGAGGAGGACGTCGCTTTTGCTGCAGGCAGCGGTGCACCCGGGCGTGCGGGGCCGGGGCGGGGTGCAGGAATGGGGTCGGGGTCGAGGGAGCGGGAGGGGGGGGGGGGCGCTTCAGAAAAACACTATCAGACTAATGCAGTGGCCCTACATGTCGCATACAACTAATCGCAACACTCCACTCTAACCCAAAGTGTAACGCACAACAGCAGGATCAAAGCGGAACCTTGTTGTGAGAGTAGATATATTCTGTAACGGAAGAAAATAAAAATTCAAAAACAGGACTTGTAATGTACGCACGATAAATTTGCTAAAAAAAAACCACTGGCATCTGAAAATGAGCTTCGTAAATTCTCCCTCCCAACAGTGCAGCTCCGGCGGGGCGTGGAGGGGGGTGGAGAGGCGTATAGCGCGGCGCGGAACCATGCATGCGGGGAGGCGCTACCTTCCACAAGCCACGCGCTTATCGAGTTGCCTTAATTCTATTTCGCAAAGGTCCCTGCGGACCACCCCGCCCCGCCGCGCCCCGCCCCGGAACACCACGCCCCCCGCCACGCCCGCACCACCGCGAGGTGTCGTGCGTGCCGATGGCGGCGCAGCGCAGCAGACAAGGCGCGCCCATAGCTTTGCGCCCCGCGCGGCCCCGCCCTGCCCCGCCCCGGCCCGCACAGATCTCCTACTGCGCTATTCCAAACAGCAGCTACACGAACCGTTATCAAAACTCACGGAATTATTCAGCGACGGGTAGGAGTGGCGCATGCGTATGGCTGTTGCGCTGACCCCGCGCCTCCGCAGCCGCGCACGGCAACACGCGCGCGCGCAGTCTGCAGCAAACACAGCTCTAGCCGTGCGGCTGTACAGTACTGCGCGTGGGCGGGGGGCGGGGCGGGAAAGGGCCGCGGCTTGCGTTCCTGATTTTTTGATGGCATCATCACAGTGGGGAAAGGGCTAGGGTTGGAGGAGGGAGGGTGGGTGGAACGGAATAGGGTCTTCGTGTTATTCATCTCATCAACACTCTCTGCCCGGCCGGCCGCGCCGTGCCGTGCGCACGAGAGAAAAGAAAATACTACGTGGAATATGATATTTGATATAATGCAAACGACAGATTTTACTACCGCGACAGGTTTCCTGCGGCATACTTAAATTGTCAGGGGTCTTTGCTATGCGGAGGTCATGTACCTGCCGTCGTTAGGTGTCGAGTTTCAGCGTTCAGGTCCAGTTTTCAGTGCGCCGCCCCGCCCCACCTCGGTCTTGGGTTGCCGAGCCGACCTCGCCCGCCCCGCCCACCGCAAGCCGCTGATGGAGTGTGGATGAAGTCTTCCCCGCCTCGCTCGTTTGCATCCTCTGAAAAACTGATTTCCCTAATTGCCTCCAGGATGGCCGCCAAGGACTGGCACCCCGCCCCGCCCCGCCCCGCCCACCTGAAGGGCAGGGCGCTGCTCGACTGCGGCTCGGGCTGCGGCCGAAAACACGGCTGGGTAGAGGGCGAGCAGACGGGCGGGGCGGGAGCGGGCCGACAGAAAGACAGACCCATGCACGCAGCGCAAAGTGCCAATTTGAATATCAGCCCCGGCGGCCCCCGGGCCCCGGGCCCGGGCCGGCGCCGAGCAGAACGCAGTCCCCACTGACGCGACGTAGGCGCCGCGACGCCTTGCTTGCCCTCACTCTACTCCACCTCCAAGGTGAGGCGCCAAAAAGAAGCAAAGTGGTGGCTTCGTAACGCGCGGCGCGGCGGTCGAGCTCGGTTCTTATTCTATGACGACGCCGCCGTGCAATGCTAAAGGGAGAACAAATGGCAAAGATGAAAGCAATATAAACGCTGCTGATACCCTGATGCCCTCTGCACCTCCCAGAGGACGGTCGCGGCCGCCGGCAGACAACGACGACTATGTCCAGGGAGAGCTTGTGGTGCAAGAGAGAGAGCGGCAGAGTGAAAGAGCGAGAGACAGACAGAGAGAGAGAGAGGGGGGGGGGCGAGAAGAAGAGGATCCAAAGCCCCGCCGGTCTCGCGAACCACATCGCATATCGCAAAAAAGGACGGTCGCGCGCGTGCAAAAGCAGAGGACACGAGACAGTTTCATCCTCTGGCCGACCTACCCGCGGGCTCAGGGGGCCCAATCCGCAGGAGGGGAGAGGCATGCCGTGCATGACGACTGGCTCGTCGTCGTTCGGTTGTGAGGTAGCCCCCCCGCCCCCCTCCCCCTCGGACTACCCTCTGATCCTGAGCCGACACCACCACCGCGCCGCTGCTCGCACGGGCACAAACGCAAACCAGCAGCACAGATTGTTATGGGAAGGCGGCAGAAGGGTAGGGCGGGGCGGGGTGGTGCGCAGCGTTGCGGGGCGTGGCGAGGCGTGGCGGGGCGTGGCGGGGCGCGGCGGGGTGAGGCGGAAAAGGAACGCACGCGGGGCTTTTCGCAGCATTGTTTCGCGGCCAGCGGCTCCGGCAAAGCGAAACGACGGAGTCGATTCGCTCGTCACTTCCGGCCGCCAGAAACAAATTATAAATATCAAGTTAAAGGAAAACACGGGCTTTTCGGGCGAGGTTTTAAAGCAGCTCACAAAAAGTGTTCTGACGGGCCCATTTATCGTTTTAAAACAGCTTAAACACTGAATTAAGAATGCTGTAACGGTAGCAAAAATCGTGGAGATTGTCTGGGACGACTACAGTGAGGTCCGGTCCGGTCCAGTCCGTCCTTGCGAGAGGCAGTGCCTGAGCGGACCACTACTCCACGCCACAACCTCCGGGGGATGGCGCAGGGGGCGCAGCGCTATCTCTCCGCCCCGCCCCGCCCCGCCCTGCCCCGCCGGTCCCAGTATGCCCGCTGCGCCTATTTGATGGCTGCCCATTTTTCGTGTGTTGCGGAAGTGGGGGAGGTCCCTTACAGAGAGGACTGGAGCCGCCGTGGAGGCGGGGGAGAGGGTGGGCGGAGGATGGGAGAAGAGAAGAGAGCGGGAGGAGACAGTAGCAGAGAGAATAGAGCCGCAGAGACAGAGTGAGAGAGAGAGAGAGAGACAGAGAGAGGGGGGTGGGGGGAGAGGGGGAGAAGGACGAATACGGGGTAAGGTTTAGGGAAGGCAGAGGTGCGGCCAGTGACACACAGCGCGCGAGGTAGGCAACACGCCACGCCGCACGGTCCAGCAGCGGCCGCTGCAGCCGGACGGCGGAGCTAGGCGCGCAGTATCGGCCAGGCCAAAAGCGGAGGGGGGGGGGGCGGTGTAATGCGGGATAACTATCTCGGTAATGAGTCTGCTGCACACATGTCTACCCAGCCGCGCTGCGCTGCACTAATCCCTGCGAACTGATATTTAGCCTAAGCACTTTACGAGTGGGAGAGAGAAGCTGGTCCCTTCGACCTTAAAGCAGGATCACCCGGGCGGCGCGCACAATCTCCCCCGCCGCGCCAAGAAGCCCCTCGCCCTGGCGCTCCGCTCAGCAGCTCCGCTCAGCAGCTCCGCAGCGGTGCATTGCAGACTGTATCTGGTGGCAACAGCTTGTAAGGCGGGCGAGCACAGCACGGCGCTCCCCGTCCTAACTCAGCCCCTGGGAGGGGAAGGGAGGGAGGGGGAGGGGGTGGGGTAGTTACAGTGCACTGCAACTCCTGTTTGAGTAGCGCACTAACGCGCGGAGAGGCCGGCTGGAGAGCAGGGCATGGAGAAATCCTTTGGTGGAATTGTCTACCCCGCCCGGCACCGCCACGCCCGGCCGCCGCTAGTGAAAGTGTCCCCAGTGCCCCTTGGCCCTCCCCGCAGCAGGGAGCCTGGATGCTATATCTTTTCCGATCCCTCCTCGCCTCGCCCCGTCCCGCCCCGCCCCCGCCGCCCCCGCATATGAACGAGCGCGCGGCAGCGCGGCTTATAGGGCCGGCGGCAGCAGGACAGGACACCCCGCAGGAGCGGCAGCAGGACACCCCACCAACAGGATGGGACCGGGCCGAGGGTCAGAGGACATCTTTGTGGTCATTTGTCTGCGCAAAGAGCAGCAGAACGGCTTGTTATATGCTTGTTACGGCTCGGCTCGGCCCCTCCGAGGGGAAAGGGTCGAGTTGATGGGGGCGGATGGGGGCGGGGGCGGCGCGGGGGGCGGCGCGGGGGCGGGCGGGGCCGAGCAGCGGTACAGTGGCGCGCTCTGCACGCGGATAACGGCACCGCTCCTCCTCGTCCTCCTGCACGAAAGAGGCAGACATAACAATGTCATTATTGCGCTCTAATTATTCCCAATAAGTCGGCTCGGCTCATATGGCAGAGGAACATGCGCTGCTCTGGCCCTCCCGGGACCCGTAATGAATCATTTAATAACATCATTGCAGATCCTCCCCCCCCCCCCTGCACATACTCCCGGGGTGCGGCGGGGCGGGGCGGGCCCGTACAGCAGGCTGTTGGAGGCGCTATGACGTCACGGCAACAGGGGCCTTCGGGTCCGCGGGGTCCGGGCCGCTTATTTTGCAACCCTCCTGGATTTCGACCCCATCTCTAAGAAGGGTTTCAACATTAGCGTCCGGGCCGAGCCGCCAGGGGCGGGACGCGAGCAAAACGCTCCCCCACTCCGCGAGGTTAGCCATCAGCGTTATCACCAGTATTATCAAGTCCTATCAGACCGTGTTACTACTATTGTTGCGGCCCTAGCCGGCCCGGCCGGGGCGGGCCCGGGCCAGCAGCGGGGGCCGTTTGCCCGACCGTGATGCGGCCCGAGGAGGAGCAAGGGAGGCGGGCTGTGCGGGGCGGGGCGGGGCGGAGGAGAAACTACCGCGCTGCTGGCTTTACGGACTAATAAATGGGCTGACGTCGCCGCTTCTAGGTACAAGGCGATGAGACGGCTAGTCACCGGCAGCGGCAGGGGGCTCGAAGGGGACTGAGGGGGCCGGAGGGGACGGGTGAAGGGGCTGCAGTAACTCCCCCCGGAGGCTGCGGCCGGGGATGGGCCGGGCCGGGGCGGCCGTAAACGCATCCAATGGACACTTGGAGTTCTCTACAGAGTTGCATCCCTTGGCACGTTCGTGCGCCCCCTCCCCCCGCCGGGGCCGGACTAAGTGCCCCCACTATCTCGGCGATAAAGGTGACGCTAGCGAGATCTTCCGGTAGAGTGAGTAACAACGGCCTCCGCCTCCGCCGGGGCCGGGCCGGCCCGCGCCCAGGGTATAGCAGCAAACCCCGGGCCGTAGCCTCGGTGAAGGGACCGTATCACGCGACCCACGGACACGCGCTTTTACGCCCCCATAAAATTGATAAAACAAAAGGAAAATTGTCAGAAAAATTTTGAACCCGGGGGAAAGAGGGGGCAGCCACGCGGCGGGCGTCCTGTCGGCAACGCGCTAGGCACGGGAGTACGTTGGGCTGCCTACCTGTCGGGAGTTTGCCTGTTGCTCAGCGGAGCGCGCGAAGTGCGCCACATTTCTTGAGGGGCGTATTTTACCTGAAAAAGATAAACAGCATAAGTGTTTGCTTATAAGAAACGCAAAATTTTCGTGTACAATGCTCCACACAAATAAATGGGGAAAAAAATGTCAATTTTGTTGCGTCGTACACCGCCCGGTTCTGATACAATGAGAATCGACTCATGACTGGAAGCAGGTTGTTGATTCCTCCACGCCGGCCCCAGTTCTCAAACCCCAGACTAGGCGCAGGATATCGACTTATAAACGAAGCTGCTCATTAAGAAAAGTACAGCCCCGTGGCCCTGGCCTGCAGCGCCCCACCGAGCGACTTTCTTCTCCACGCACTCGCTGGCCAGAATGTTAATTAAATTACTCTGGCCGGCCCGGCCCGGCCCGGCCCGGCAAGGCACTTGGCTCGTCATACTTTGCGCTTCTTTCCCTTGTTGTGCCGCACAGTGGAGGAGCAGCGGGCGCAGGAGGCAGAGGAGGACGAGAAGGCAAGGCGGAGCTCCTTGGCCACGCCATTTTCGAGCAGACCCATTAATTTATTCTTATATTTTTAGCTTCTGGCAAATTTGGCGTGCCAAGGTCCCGGAGCGACGCCGGCGTCGGCAGCCTCTGCTTTCGCCTCATCCTCCCCCCGGGCCCGCCCCGCCCCGCCCCGCCCCGCGCGCCCACGGCCGCCGACCTGGTCTCCTCGACTAGGCCCTGTCCTCTCGCAGGCTCTCACCCCCGCACCACCTCCTCTCCAACCACCTGGATTAGCCCAGTGTCGCGCGGCCCAGGCGTCCCACCGTCCACAAATAATAGAAGGGAGTGAGGAAAAAAGGGGCGAGCGAAAATATTGACCCTTCCCGTGTGACACCTTTTGCGTCTGCTTCCCTTTGCCCTACATACCGAGCACGCGCACGGGCTCCGGCTCCACCCCCTCCGCCCCCACTGCCCCCCCCCCCTCCCCGCTCCCTCCTCCAGCCTCTGGCAGTGACAGCTGCGGAAACCTCGAAAACCGCCACGTCCTCATAAGCCCCCCTCCAAAATCATCCCCGCCCCCGCACCGCCCACCAAACGCCTCCCCAGTGTCCCTCCTCCAATGCCGCTCCTCTGGGCCTCCCTGGGCGTGGAGGGGCGTGGCGCGGCGGGGCGGGCTGGGGGCCGCACGGCCACACTATGAGAAGGGAGTAGCCCTTCTCCATGGCCACACCGCAGGGCTGCGGCAGCGCACAGGCCGCGCAGGGCCGGGCCCCGCAGACGCAGACCTGCAGGCCCTGCCGTGTTTTGCGTTCGGCTCCCCCCAGGAACGGTCCATCTTGAGCTTCTCGGCGGCAACGCCCCCGCCACACCACGCCACGCCACGGCCACTCTCGCCCGCACCGCACGCGCGCGCGCGCGACCTCCCCGCTGCCGCACCGCACCGCGCGCCTGGTCTACCACAACATCCATCCAATCAGCCCTTCTCTTTTAGTCCCTCTCGCGTCCCTATCTCGTCTCTCTCCCTCCCTCCGCCAGCGCGGTATTGGTAGATGGGAGGAAAGTGGGGTAAAAGAGAGATGAGCACGGCGAGGGTGGCCGGGGGGGGGGGGTGGGGGGGGGGCGTCGTCAGGTGTGGCACAGCATCTCCAGTGGCGTCACCTGGTCCATTGCGTCTATATCACCTTTACGGTGACAGGGCCCAAAGTCGGGCAGACACGCAGGGCGATCCTATCCCCCCACCCATTTATACGCCTCCCCCGCTCCCCCCACTCCCCCTGGGCCTCAAACAGGCCGTTTAACCCTTTCAGTATCCGGATTAGTATCGATCGTGGCCAACCGATCTCTGGCGCAGGCAGGAGGAGGGGACAGGGGGGGGGGGAGGACAGGGGGCGGCCATCGGGGGAGGGATCAGGGCGTGTTCAACCGGGGGCGGCCGCCGGGCCTGCGGGACGCAATATACCGACAATATAGAAATAATTCAGTTTGACGCCCCATGGTTTCGGTCACCTGCCCTCGGCTTGCTGCGAACCCCTTCTTTCCGCGGGTTCGCCCGGCGCAGCACGGCAAGTCACCAAAGCGACCGGCTAGTTCATCTCCGCCCCGGTTCACTGGCGCGCCAATCCAACAGCCCTACCTTCGCAACGCCCTCTCGGATTTACATAAACGTCACCGATATTTTGCCGTCGGCCACAGAGGCCCCGGCCGCCCCGCTCCGCCCCGCTCCGCCCCGCTGTCCCTTAACACCTCGCCGCCCGCCTTCTAAAGACGCCGCCCCGCCTCGCCCCGACCCCAACCGCCTCGTCTGCAGGGGTGGAAGCCACCGGCTCGCCGGACCGGGCCGATGAGGGGTCTACTCCCTGACGGACCCGCGCTAAAACGGGGTCAACTGCGGCTCCATGGGGACAGCGGAGGATGGGTCGGGGGAGGGGAGGTATATGTATGGGGATACGGGGGAAAATGTTTACGCCGTCCGTAGCCAAGAAAATACGAGCGCGTCAGAGTTTGGACACGGAAGTACAGCAGAGTGACAAAACCGGATGCGGCCTCATCGAGAGAGCGGCGCGAGGGGAGAGGGGAGGAGAGAGGGAGAGAGAGGTGAGGGGCGAGGGGTGCTCCCTGCGGCCGAGCGGAAGGAAGTGTGAGAGCGAGAAAGAGCTGCCAGAGGGGAGGGAGGGAGAGCGAGTGAGAGAGACAGTGGTACAGAAAGAGAGAGTAAATAGTGGTCGATCGGCAGCGAGACCACGTCGCAGATTGGATGCGACGGCCTCACAATACAGCACAATACACCCCCTCCCCCTCCCGCCCCTACACCGCCCCTGCGCCCCACTACTCCGCACCCCACCCCCTCGCACGCTGACCCGCTGAATTATATCCGGCGATATATGCTGTCTCGGTATAGCCGGCCCGGCGGCGCCCTAGCGGCTGCGGTGGGCTGCGTGCGAGTGAGCGCTTTCCCGGGCGCTCCCCCCCCCCCCCGCCGCGAACGCCACCCCCGCCTCCCCCCCCCCCCCCCGCCGCCACTGCAAATGCCGCGAATAACAAGACGACTCGGTCCGCGCCGCGCCACGCCGCGGAACCAGACGACGGCGGTCGCGAGCTGCGCCCGAAACAGCGTCGGACCAGCGGCAGCAGCAGCAGCGGGGGACTCGTTAGGGGCGGGGAGGGACCGTCAGTGAACGGGTGGCCAGCCGGCCGCGCAGCTGACGGGGTAGGAAAGGGGGAGGAGAGAGAGAGAGAGGGACGGACATAGGGAGGAAGGAAGGATAGAGCAAGCGGTGACAAGAAGGGCAGACCCCGCGGCGTCGCCGGGGAGATCGGCTCGGTGGCGCGTAGTGCTGCTGGCGGTACAGGGCGCGGGCGAGGGCGGGTAGAAGGGCGGGTGCAGTAGTGGTAGTTGGTCATTTTTCGGGCGCCCCACCCCGCCCCGTCCCGCTGCTGCATGAGCCAAACCCGGTTGTTTCCTATCCGCGCTGCTGCACTGCTTGGGGTGGTGGACGAGGACGTCGCGTCGGCGGACCGGTCCACAAAGCATCGGGGTGGAGCGAGGACCCGCGCGCCACGCCACGCCACGCCGCCGCCGCACATGTGGCACATTAGGCGGCGGGCCAAGCAAGGGGCCGGGACCGGCAGCCAGGCAGGCAGGCAGGCGTCCTGTTGATAACGGATAGAGTTGATCGCATTTCCTGCGGCGTGGCGGGGCGTGGCGCGGCTAGCCGATCCACAGGTCGTGAGAGCAAACGAGGGGCGCGCATAGCAGCAGCGGCGCTGCGGTGTGCGGTGTATACCCAAACTACTCATACCCGATGTACTGGCGCTCTCTCACACACACAGCCTAGTGTGTGAGCATTGGAATTTCGGCCCAATTATAGGTTTTGTCCTCCCGTTTTCACAATAGCCGCGGGGCGGCGTATCGCAGCTCGAAGGTTTCGAGAAAACAGTTTGGAACGCATACAAAAGAAGGATATTTAAGGTGGACCGCAATGAACTCGCATGCAGAAAACTGAAAATAATAGTGTAAAAACACAGAAAACACAGAAAAATTATAAAAACTGAAAATGACCTTTAACGGGCTGCATTTGCCCTTAACGAAACCGAAACGGCCTGTGCAAACGGGTGTTTCTGTGCATGCGCTCTGGCCGGCCTATTAATGGAAACGGTCTCGCCAAAGAGCCACGCCCATCTCTTTGGCTTTCTTTCCCCATATGTGCGGGGGCGTTGGCGCCGGCCGAAGCCCATGCCAACATAACAAAAGCAAAAGCTTTGGCGCTGCACGACTTGAAATTGGCTTGGCCGCCCCTTTCATTTATTATCTCGAGGTTGGCGGCCCTGCGGCCCTGGCCGCGGTGCCATGTGGCGCCGACAAATAAACGCCTATATACAGTATAGGCGCGGCCTTGCAGGCGAGCGGGAGACTCCCAGACCACTTTAAGCTGCGCGCGACTGCAGCGCGCGCGCGCGCGCTCGGCGGAAGAACAAAAGTAGCGCGAATAAGAGTCCGCGCGGTCATAACGGAAAACTGGTGCACAAAACTTGCGAGCGCACAAAAGAGCCGGCGCGGCGCGAGCTCCTCTCCAAGCCGTGCACTCCGCGGCGGTGCAGCCCGGACCGCCCGGCCCGGCCGCGGTAGATGGCGCAGCACCGCCCCGCCCCGCCACCGCCTCCACCGCCAGGAACTAACGGCACCCTCCGTATTTACATAATTAGAGAATAAATCCAGAAGAAAAGCGCAAAGTAAATACACGTGCATAAAATCTCACGCTTACGGTTATTTTATGAAAGGCGTTGCGCAGATGCTCGGGCGGGCCCTCGCGCCAGCGGCGGTGGGTGTGGGGGTGGGGGCGGGGGCTTAGCCGCTCGCAAGGGGCTGTAATGGTTATGCTCATAATGGAAGACGAGTCCACTCGCACCTCCCAGACATTTCTCTCCCCCCCCCTCCCCCCCTCCCCTAGCCGCCCACCAGGTACGAACGGTCTAATTTGCACTTCCCCAGCAGGGCCCTAATGGCGAGGGCGCCCTGATACACTTCCCCTCCCCGCGATGGCCCCCCATCCGTCGAGGTCACGACCCCCATCCCCCCTCCCTTTTCCCCCAACTCGCGGCCTCAAAATATTCAACGCTTTTCATCTGTTGTCAGAGACGGTAGTGCACTCGCGGCCCAACAAAAGGGGTCCTTTACGGAGGACTGATACTGCATTCCGACGGGCTGTTTCTTTTTCTCCCGCGCCGCCCGGTGGCCTCTCCGGAGGCAGAAGCGTAGGGGCGGGCCCAGCCGGGGGGGTAGGGGGCTGACATGGGGGTAGCATGAGCAGGGGGTGGCGACGCAAGTGTTTTCGGGGGGGAAGAATTCTGCGCACCAGAACAGTGTTTCAATATCGCGGCTAATAACTCATGGAGCTCCCCCACCCCTCCCCCTCCTCCGGGGGCAATGACGAGAGTAGGGGGAGGGAGTGAGGGGGGTTGCCTCTCACTGAACTAAGTATGAGCCCGACCCGGCGGCAGCCAGTGTTATCCCGACCAAACTCATCTCTCGTCCGCACGCTACAATAAGACCAGAGGAGAGACGGCCCGCCCCCGCCCGGCCCCGCCGGGGGCAATTGTTAGCTGAGCGGGGCATTTATGATCTCACCAAATTATTTGCCAAGTTGCCCCTTCTTCCCGGACGTCCGGAGCGGCGAGACGGGCGACACAAAGCAGGTGGTGGGGCGTGGCGGGGCGTGGCGCGGTGTGGCGCGGCGGGGCGCGGCGGGGCGCGGGCAAACTAACGCGAGCTGACGCGTTTCGTTACGCACAATAGACGGAGCGCCCGGATAAAACAAGGATAACTTTCGCTACTCAATTCTCCCGCCATTATATGATCACGCTAAAACCTACACACACACTCACACACGGCTACACGCTTACGCGTTTAATGTTTAAGTGCCTTTCAATGCTGAGCTGAACTACAGGACCTAAGTGACCACGACACCGAGAGGATCGGATCGGTGTATTGCGGCACCGCGGACACACTGTATGCACGGCGGGGCCGCGCGGGTCCCCCCAAGGCCGCCGGGTGCGAGCAGGACCGCCAGGTTCATCTTCTCTGAGGCCACCCTGGGCGGAGGCCGGCCCGGCCTGGCCCGGCCCGGCTCGGCGGGCGGGGCCGAGCGAGGTCATGCCGGGCCGGTCGCGGCGGCCCGGCGCCTGCTGGCTAGGCAGCACATTCGACGCGACGCATTTCGGTTCCCCTGCAGCACGTCAGAGCGGACGGCCGAACAAAACAATGTCACACAATAAAACCGAAAGACGAGGAAAAACGGCCCAAGTGGGAGGATTGAAAGCTGATGCGAAATGAGAATACAACGACCAGCCCGGTGCCGTGGAGATGCAGAGCGGGCCGGGCTGGGCCGGGCGCGGCGGGCCACTCCATCTCTTTGGCAGCGGAGCTCATCTCCGTTCCGCCCCCCTCCCCTCTGCCTCCCCACCTCTGTTCCTGTAACCAGGTAGGACCAGGATCCGAACCGGCCCGGTGCCATCCGGCTAAAGGTGAAGGTCGGGCCGCAGTTCTGTGTACCTCACCCCCTTCCCCTCCCCCACGGGCCCATCTGCCGCGAGAGGGAGTGGGAGGCGATCAGGTAGCGGGGCACCGCGCGACCAATACGGAGGCAGCAGGTGACATGTGTGAGAGAGGGGCGAGGAGAGCGAAAGAGAGGGAGAGAGAGGCTGGGAGAGTTTTGGCCGCATGGTGGGGAAGCAATGCAATATACAATGGGGTAATGACGAACACCAGTTAAGTGTTTATAAATTTTATTATTTTTTTGTTTTTTCTAAGGAATGATTAAGTTACTGGTCGGAGGGCTTGTACTGGCCGTCGTCCTCTTCCCTGAATCCGGGCTGTGACCTGGCGTAGTCGATGGCCCTCTGGATCTCTTCGGGGACGGGCGGGGGCACGGGCAGGTGGGCGCCCTGGGCCTGGTAGCCGTTCTCGTCGGCGATGTAGTTGACGGTGTAGGTGACGCCGTCGGGCGCGGTCCAGGAGTACGATCCCTGCACCGAGTTGGCCTCGTCCTGGGTGCCCTCGTTCTTAAGCTGGCCCTGCTCCTGGGCCTGGATGGCGTTCTCCGTCTCGTAGCTGATGGGTAAAGGTTAACCGCTTAGAACCGATAGCATACCCAAATTAAGCTATTCGAGCCGCGGCGGTCCGGTTTTTTCTTCCCTACGGCCGCATTTGAGATACTCACCTGAACGAGTAGGTGCCGGGCAGAGAGAAGTCCTGCACCTGCCTCAGGATGACGATGGGCTCCTCGGGGGCAGACCTGGTGAGCGCGATGTTGACGAGGGGCTGGGCGGCGGAGGACGAGTACGTCTGCTGGGCGCGCACCTGCGCCTGGGGCTGCTGGTACTTCTGTTGCTGGTACTGCTGGGGCTGGTACTGCTTGTACTGCCCCTGGGGTGCCGCGCAGGCACACGCCACCAAGACGGAGAGGACCTGTGGGACGATGAAGTGAGTGACCACGAACAACACCCGGCGGCCGCAACTCCAACTTCTTTACTAAAACTCACGATGAAGGACTTCATGATGGCGGAGCTGCTGCTGCTACCTGGACGACGGTCGATGACTGACTGTGCCCAAAGTGCAGCCTCACAATGTTTTTATACAAAACGACCGAGTGTGGGTAGGGTACGCCCCGGGTCGGGTAGGCCCCGCTGCTGGTCCTTGAGGCCTCGTAAGCAGAAGACCCTCCCCGGCGCGCGCGCACACACACACCCACACACAGGTACGTCCAGGCGCAAACACACACACAAACACAGAGGCGAGCGGGGCGTGGCGGGGCGGGCCCAACTCCCTCCACAAACGGCTCCAGGTGGCTCCCCTCCGGAGTGCCGTTCCTCCGCGGTACATTGTGCAACAAATAGGGCTTTGTTTCGGCAGGAGGGGGGATTCCTTAGGCCCCGGCAGGCAGCTCCAGATAAAGAGGGACAGGGTGATCCTCGCAGGGGATGGGGCAGCACGACGGGAACGGCGTCGACCGTCACCTCAAAGGAGACGGGCGAGCGTCGCCAGCAGCCTGCATGTCCTGGTAAATTTCCTTCAATCCTGCAAATTTGCAACATAAATTTTAAATGGAAAAAATTCTGAAAAAAAAAAACAACTTCATTTTTTGGTTTAAAAAGTCTTTAGTATAAACTTACCCTTAATTTTGGCGTTCCGGAGGCGGTGTCACGCGTAACATTTGTTGCATAAAATTTTCTCAAAATTCGTGATCTCTTCGTGTTCAAAAGTGGCGTAAGGAGGAGAGGGTTGACCAAGGATGTCTTCTCGCAGAGATCGGGCTGCGGGCGGGTCAAAAATTGGGTGCGTGCAAAAGTCCTCCTGGGAGGCGCGGCGGTCTGACCATACAACATGGAACGCTTCGAACGCAGCCAAACGACGGCAGCGGGGTACCGGGGCACCGGACTGGCCGGGTACAAGCGGGCGTGGGAGGTGGCGGAGGGGTCAAGGGGCCCAAAGCAGGTGGGG
This sequence comes from Frankliniella intonsa, assembly GCA_033675135.1. NCBI lineage: Eukaryota > Metazoa > Arthropoda > Insecta > Thysanoptera > Thripidae > Frankliniella > Frankliniella intonsa. The sequence continues at coordinate 7,272,736 of CM066249.1, read as the reverse complement.
CAAACGGCTTAAATGAATAGCTTCCATCAAAGTACACAGCTATTAAAAAAAGGTAAACATGTTTCGTTTTTATCCTGTTGCATTGCGCTAGAATCCTTGTATCATATAAACGTTATAATAGTCGTAAAGTTGTGTTTTTTTTTCTCGCGCACTGAAAAGCAAAATTAAGCGACACTACGGTCATTTATTTATAAAATGGATTTTCACTGCAATATTGGCAAGGATTTACAATTTAAACAAACGCTATTTAATGAGAAGTTAATCAAGAAAAAAAGAGGGGGCGGCGAAGAAAGACAAGACAAACGCAGTAATTTATTGGTTTTAAGTGGCCACCTTTCACAAGACCAGTCACGTTGTGCTCTCGACGCACGCCAAACCAATGTGAAGGTCCCTTAACAGTTGCGCTCAAACGTGTGAAGTAGATGAGCTAGCGCGGACGTTAAACACACTGCGTATAGTCGTCCTAGGACTCGGGAAAAAGTGTGGAAAAAAAAATTAAAATTGAAACCTTTTTTACCCTAGGGAAAAATCGGGAATATCCGATACCCTATAATAATTATTATAAAAGATAACATATAAGTTAAAAGTATTGCCGCAAGATTTCCGACGGCCCACGCCACTGACTGCCATTATATTATTCCGATAATTAGTCTAATTTGAAATGTTACCTTGTCATGATGTAATACTACACATGCATCTCTTAACATTGAAATATGACCGGACGGAGCCCCCCCCCCTCTTCTTTTTCCCCTCCGGGACTGTCGACATGGCGTGGCGTCGCGTGGCGAGTCTGTTGACCTGGCGACTTAAGACTCGGTATGATCGGGTCGAGCTGTGGGAGCTAGTTTGGAGAGCCCCACTCACGCCGTCCTGCCTCGCCAGGCCCCACAGCATGCCCCACCACATTAACTTTCGAGTTCACTTTCGTTGACTTATTATTTGTGCCCACCGCGGATACATTCGCTGCTCGATTTTAAGCGCAGCTGTGCCAGAAGCAGAAGGGTGCGGTACTCGCACCAACTTTTACAGCTGGTTAAACTCGGGAAGCGCAAACCGAGTAAAGTCGAAAATGAAAATAAACGAGCCGTCCAGCAGCCCTCAACGAGTACCCTCCACGGCGAGATGCTGGTCGAACAGGAGCTCTCCCGGTTTAGCTCTCTTAACGAAGAACTGATAATTATAATTAACTACAAAGCTATAAGCCCTTGCTCGAAAAATTCATTTTCCCAACTGTTTTTTTAACATAAAATTATTGGTTTTAATTGAGAAATCCTACATACAAAAGTTGCTTGTGCAAATTAACAAAAGCTGCGCATTGCACAGTCCTCTTAACCCTTCTGCACAACCACCACGTGCACCACACCGTGTCGATTGCTACGCACTGATTACTAATCACGCCCCTGTCCTTTTGGGATTTTTTATGGCCCAGGAGCGCTAGTCAAACGTTATTGCCAGTTCACATTTGAGACGCCAAGGACCGGGCGAGCCGCTCCAGGGCCGCGCAGTCGTGGACTTCGCGGTGCTCACGGACGCTGCACGGGACCATTGCGCGCTGGCCGCAACCTCGGCACGGCGCCACCGACATGTGTGTCCTTTCTTTGGGGTTGAACGTCTTTTTATTACTTTAGCGTACCTCTGCCCGTCTGCCCGTCCGTCTGTCCCTCTGCTCGCCCGTGCGGCAGTTTGACCGGCCTGCCCGCGTTTTGCGTCGGTCGCGCGTTTGGTGCAAAAAAAGCAGAGCGCCGGGCGCGGATTGAGCCCAGACCTGTATAAATATCGGCAGCCGGAGTCCGGAACGTCACTCGTCCACTTCGAGCCCAGCAAGCAACATGAAGGTCCTGGTGAGTGTCTAGCACGGGCTCCCGCGCCGGTAGGCCGGCCGGGTGTACTCGGCGGCCATGCGACTGACAGCAGCCATATAACAGAATCACCAGATCCATCCGTGAAAGTGCTAAAGAGCTCCTGTTCGGCATATGAGCTCCGAGAAACTTAAGTGAACGCAAGGACCTACACTGTGAAAAATAATTGAATTGAAAATTTATGAAACGTTAAGTAAAATTACAGTTCGAAATGGTAAAATTACAGTCACTACGTACCGAAGTTATTGATAAATCAAATTAAAAATGGGCTTCCGTAAATTTACAACGTATTTTGTAAATAGATAACTGCAAAACTATTTTATAAATCTGCGAGAAAATATTTCACGGTGTACCCGGATTTTCCCTTGTGTTCAAATGTGAACATATGTGAATAATCGTATAGCAGTTAATCAAACGATAGAGGAAAAGTTGAGGACGAATTGTTAAACCTTAGAGACCAGTTAAGAAAGTCATATTGCTCCGCAGATTGTCGTCGCCGCCCTCGCCGCCGTGGCTGCCGCCCGCCCCGACGTGAGCCACATTCTCGGCCAGCAGCACCACCACCACCAGCAGGCCTACGTCAAGCCCCCCGCCATCCTCCGTCAGATCCAGGAGACCTCCGAGCAGGGTGACTACAAGTTCAAGTAAGTCCGATTATATACTGTTAAAAATTATTTATTTTAAAAAAGGAATCGCGACACGGTGGGATGCGTGGCCTTGCCGTCTGGATTGGCCACGTGACGTGCAACCACACGCCGCTCCTTTTGGCTCAGTGTCGTCCTCTTCTGGCAATAAACCGGCATCTTCGCGCGGACGGCATGGCTGGCAAAATGGTCTCTCTCGTCCTGGCGAGACGATGAGGCGACCTCCACGCAACATTTCCAGGGGAATGAATCCGTCCCACAGATAATGAGGAAAAACAGTATATAAGAAAGTCAGAGAATGAATCCTTTCCTCGTCTTTGGCGCGCGTTTATTTGGAGACGGAAAGAACTGGGGAAGGAAAAGAGAAGAGGCATTGGTGGTGGAAAGAGGTGGAGGAGGGGGAAGTGACATGACTTGTGGACCGTGACCCCGACTCGGCCAACCCAGGTTTCTTTCGAGTCGCATCGGGACGCCTCTGCCCGTCGCCGCAGTAGCGCACCGCAAAGCGTACCCAAGTGGTTGGAAAAGACTTTTTCGCTGCCATTTCCCGCCGCTCCGAGTTCCATAAGCACCTCATCAGACGACTCAGTCGAGCCCCGCCCGCCCCGCTAGCGCCTCACGGGCTATTTTGCAAATACAAGAGGGGTTTCTGGCGGCGGCGAACTTCGCGGCGCTGAAGTGCACTGAGCGACTTCGCCACGCCCCACGCCCCATGCACCGCCTCGCAACCGCATGCCAGGGGGTTACAGCCTTAATCACAGTGAGCGTTTGTATGTTCGCAGCTTCAAGACCGAGAACGGCATCGAGGCTGTCGGCCAGGCCCAGCTCAAGAACGCCGGATCCAAGGACGAGGCCCTCGTGTCCGAGGGCACCTACTCCTACGTTGGTGACGACGGCCAGACCTACTCTGTCAACTGGGTGGCTGACGAGTACGGCTTCCGTGCCTCCGGCGCCCACATTCCCGAGATCCCCGAGGAGATCAAGAAGGGACTCGAGCAGTCTGCCAACGAGCCCGAGGACGACGGCCAGTACCACGAGGACCCCAACTCCTACGACCGCCCCCAGTTCCAGCAGACCCAGCAGGTTTACAGGAAGTTCTAAGCGAACGCACTTTAGCACGTCTAAAAAGTTACCCCAGCATCCTCGCTAGTCAAAGCATACAACTGAACCCTCAACCGGACTGACAAAATGTGTTAATAATATTAAAAATTAAATAAGCTGTAAAGACATCTTATTCTTCTTTAAGATCCTATAATACACGAAAAGAACACAACCAAGTCGCTGCAGAGTCATGACAATTTTGTCATTACTCTGGAACCCTAGTGTAGAAGAGTACTGTACTTATTGGTGTGAGGCTCAGTGTGTTTAACAATTTTTGGTGTGACACACAGGGTGTCAAACACTTCTTTGTGTGAGGAGCAATGCGCGTTTCTGCATGTGAGACACTTTTCCTCACGAAAAAGTGTGCACCCGTGGGCGCCCACTCTCACACACACTCACACACGGCACGCACACGGGCGGTTCTGCACACACACACACGCGCGCGCGTGCGCCCGCGGCACACACACGAGCGAGTGAATGCGAAAATTGACGAGCATTACATCGATACCCTAGCTTTGCACTCTGAAGTGGGGGCAATCATTTTTGGCAACTTCCTCGAAACCGTATTAATCGTATTAATCGCCCAGAAAATTAATACTCCCCTGTATACCGCGGGGGGTACAAGATCCCTGGGCGTTCTATACCGGGGGAGTATTAATCGCCCAGAAAATTAATACTCCCCTGTATACCGAGGGGGGTACAAGATCCCTGGGCGTTCTATACTGGGGGGGTATTAATCACCCAGAAAATTAAAGTTTTAAATGTTTAAATAACCAGTCAAACGCGCAAGACGTGCCCAATCTGTTATTATATCGTTGCGAGATGAACAGATTGTGCAATAGAACAATATAATAAAAGTACTATACAATAAATTTTAGTAGATACGCGCATTAATCTAAACAGCACCGGTGAACCCGTGAAAAAGCGCAACACACAAAGCGGCAGCGCATGATAGCCTGCCTACATTCACGGTGCGGTGCCGGGTGTGAAAGAGCGCTGCGTGACCCCTTTTCTAGATCAACCACCGTTCCTACTTTTTCCACAAGCGAATGGCTAAGGAAGATATTACAAAATTATAATTGTAGCGCATGCTCGAAAAACATATATTTTTCACGTTTAAGAACTGTGTTCGGGTCATTCTGCGCCGTTGAGCTAGGCAGCCCAACTTGCGCCAAACACCACGTGTTATGAAGACGTTGAAAGTGAAACTGGTTTCAAGGCAAGATGCGGATATCTCCGTCAGCAAAGGGGAAAAGTCAGCGTCAAAAGAATCTGGCCCCCAACATTTTCCAAGTGATAGTATTGGACATTTCTCCAATATTCGAACAACAGAATTAAAATACTATAGAAATTTTAAAAATTAGTGTGAGTGAAGAAATGAGAGTAGTCACTGTTTTTTCAAGTACAGAAACACTGTAAAACTAGGAGAGAGTTTACAGGATGTAAAAAATGTATGTCTTCGCGCTGAGACGCCGCTGACAGGAATGTAAAAAATGGACGAGGGATATAGAGAATTAAATCATTTGTACATGAGGTTTATTCATAGATAGGTACTAAGGTCACGCTAAACAGAAAGGTAGGCGAGTACACAGTACTCAGATTTGGCAAACGAATCGAATCACTCAATCCGTTGAGGTAACACAGCAAGTGGGGTAAGTAATCCTAAGTGCAGACAGTTGCTTAGAACTGGTCCTGCTGGGGCTGGGAGGCGATGAACTCCAGGGACTTCTTGATGGCCTCGGGGATTTCGGGGGCGACGGGGAGGTGGGCACCAGAGGCACGGTAGCCGTTCTCGTCAGCCACCCAGTTGACAGTGTAGGTCTGGCCGTCGTCACCGACGTAGGAGTAAGAGCCCTGGGCGGACTTAGCCTCGTTCTTGCTGCCAGCGTTCTTCAGCACACCCTCCTCCTGGACCTGGATGCCATTCTCGGTCTCGAAGCTGCAGAAACAGTTATATTAGTGCTGGTGTTTGTCTCCTACGCCTTAGTGGGACCGTGAGACAACATTACTTACGCGTATTTGTAGTCACCGAGTCCACTGTTGTCCTGGACCAGGCGCAGGATGGCGATGGGCTTCTGGTACTGGGTGGGGAGAGACTCGAAGCTCTTGAAGACGGGGGCGGCCTGGTGGACGTGGTGGTGGTGCTGGTTGCCGAACAGGTGGGAGACATCGGCGGCGGCGGCGGCCACGAGGGCGAGGACGATCTAGAGCAAGCGGAGGGCGGGGCGTTAGGGGCCAGCAGCGCGTAGAGGCGCCCGTTGCGCAAGAGGCGCGTCGCAGTGCAACCGTTGACCCCTAAACTAACGACCGGTCCTTGAGGAGGAAGAGGATGGCGAGAACTGGACCGCCTCAAGGACGCGGGCGCACGGCCAAGGCAAAGGTCTCCCGCAGCCACGCGGCGCACCCCAGGGGGGGAAATGTGCATCCTGAAGCTACTTTGTTGCATTTGTGCGACGAGTAACCTTTCGCATGTAATTCTACGAGAATATAGCTGACATGTGACAATACTTCCAGTAATGCAGATGAGCATTTTTACATGTGCGTTTTCTGTTCAAGCTTATAGCAAATGTAGAAAATTGTGAAAAATTTAAAGTAATTACTGAAAAGATGCAAATTTTTGCTGCGCAACTTATTCATTTTGTTTAATCAATAGAAACCCAAGGGTATGAATGTCACACACTTGTAGGTGAGTTAATTTCCATTTATACACTTAGCCCTTCAAGTATCTGAAATTTCTAGAAAAATGCGCTCTTTCATTTGTTTAAATTTCAAATGGAAATCCATACTTCCGCAAGAGTGCGACATACACACACTTACAGGTATTCAGTGTAGACACGATTGCCAGTTTAAAAAAAAAAAACAAGAATTTACAAAAAAAAATTATTTCTAAATTTAATTGTTTTGCATGGCAAATGTTTGAATACTATCTATTTTGCTATCTAATAGTGTGAAACTGTGCTCTGCTCTACTCACCAGGACCTTCATGATGAGTGCGGGGATGTGGTCGGTGCTCGGACTCGTCACAGACTGTGCCGTCCCCACTCTTCAGCGCCGCTTATATACGGTCAGCGGCTGCTCCGGGGCAGAGCAGCGAGCCCCCGGGGGGCAGAGGGGCAGGGGCCTCCTGCGAGCGCAGCGCATGGGTTCCAGACGGGCCCTCACCAGTCATTAGCTTTGGTTTGTTTCATTTTTGAGACATCTTCTTATTGCCAAGACGCACCGGGATGACACCGGCGCCGCAACAACGTTCTCGCGCAACGCCAAATAAATGATGTCCGCTTACGGATAAGACTCTTAGGCCGCCGATCGCTTGACCCCGCGACGCGCGTTACTGCATGTATAAGTCAAGAAACAAAGTATGTTTCACGAAAACGCGGCAACTACCACGCAAATATGACAGGCTCTGCATACAAACTTTATTCAAAGCGGGCTGACACAGAGGTTGCGGAAGACAGGGGAGGGGAGGGAACGATGGGAGGATAGCAGGAAAGAGAGATATTGGTGCGCCACCTGACGTGGCACTGCAACGCAGCACTCGCGCCAGCCTGCCCAATGGGCATACGCTAGGCAATCGGAATTCGATTGAAGTCTGGGGGAGGGCGCGCGAGGCGCGTGTGGTGCCTTTGAGCAGCCCGCATCCAATGCGGAATATGCCGCGTGCCATAAGTGTCAACGACATTGCTGGGGAGGGACCACAGAGCAGCGCCGACTTCATGAGACGGCAAAGCGCAGGGAAAAGCAGACAACGAGTTGGGCGTCTTATATGATGCTCACTGTTGTGCATTTTATAACGCTGAGCCCTGTTTCGATTCAATGACTGCAATAATTGGTTTCATTATGAGATTTGAGATCCGCTCCGTTCACCCCAAGTCACGCACACGCAGCCTCGCTCTCACTCACACACACATTCAACCTTAAGTACCTGGTGTTTCTTTGAATGCGTAAAAGTGTTGCGGGTTTGCCTACCCCATTCGCCCGTAAGGCGCCATGGCCCCTGCAGCCCTCGCGAGTATGCAATCCCGCAAAACTGCTGCGCATTCAAAGAAACACCCAGTACACTCAGGCACGCGTGCAAGGTGACATGTTAGCAGTTTCATCTGATTTTCGAATAGAATGGGTGACATAATTCAGCGCCGTTATGGGATTAACACAAGTGGACAGGCGTAAAAAAAGCATGAAGTCATTTCTTTTTTGTTTGGCTCCGGCGTAGAGATATTCTGAAGAAGTGTCACACTATTCTTTCGTCGCGATTCACGAGTGGGTCAAAGGACTCGTAACGACATACACATAATTCAAAAAATAAATAAGGATGAAACAATAGTAAACTTTTCGATTGTATCATAAATCTGACTACATACCAATAGAAACAAATAATCTGTTCGCCATCATACCCTGTATTTAGGCACGAAAATACCAGTGTCTAAAGCAGTGGGCTGAGCTGTCTTTTTTTCATAGTTTCCTTTTTTTCTCGCCCCGATCACTGTGGTCCGGCAGGCTCGGGGGCCTATTAACGCTGACTAACAGCGGCGGGGACCTCAACGCTGGAGATGCGCGGACGGCACCGGATAAATCAGACCGAATGCGTTGGGATTTGCAACAGGACGGAGCCTTCTCCTTCGAGGAGAACCGCATCCCAGCTACAAGACAATGTCTCCTCAAGAAATGCAATTTTAAAATTCTCTTGCTGCTTTGGTCACACGAGGGGGCTGCGATTTACTTTCGGTATGACGGTGTCAAATAAACTAAAATAATGTATGTACACCATAATTTAATAGCTAATTGGAGCGATCGTGCCACTGTGTCACGGAGAGGCGTGCGCGCGAGGTGCAAAAGTGCGTCGCCGCTTCCTGGTTCACCTTCCTCGCCATGAGTTATGGCGGGTGGCAGCCGGCTCGGCTCGCCCGAACGAAACAAAATCAAAACAAGTGGGTCTTCTTCATCGGACCGACCGGCGAAACCGAAAGTGGCGTCGGCCGGCAGAAGCCGCAAGGTTATACGGAGGAATCTGCCTCCTTAATGCTACGGCTCGGCGCGGCGCGGCCCGCAGGAGCCGCACGACAAAACGGAGTACAGTCGCGGGAAGAAAAAGCAGAAGCGGCGGCACGAGCCTACCACGGCCGCTGTGTACTTCTGAGCTGTGTACCAGTACGGGTCGCCGACCCGACCCGTCCCGCGCAGCACCAAAGCACGCGGTGCTCCCGGGTAGGCGTGCCTATTTTAAAAACTAATATCATCCACAGAACTTATTCCGACTGGGGCTTTGCACGGTCTGACGACGCGCCCCCAGGACTGGATATGTTTTATAAGGTCTAAGCAACGACTGAACCAAGTGGCACCTTAAGATGAGAGATGCAAGGTTAAAACGCTGACTCTCCGTACTGGAGGTGGTTGATTGACTCGCTCGCCTGCCATGCACGCCCCACCCTGCCCCGCCCCCCGCCCCGCCCAACCCACCGCACCACCCACGTTTCCTGTTTTCCATGCAAGTGAGTCTGCTGCGGCCCGTGCAGGCCAGGCCCAGACGACACCAGCGAGGAAGGGCGGCGAGCGCAGACAAGGGCACCCCGCGTGTTTGTCCTCCCCGCCGCCTTGCCTCGGCTTGCCTTGAATTTTTTGGGGTCAGTCGGCTGGGCTGCCACCCGCCGGCCGAGGCCCGGCCGGCCGGCCAGCAATGTTCAACAAGGGAATTGACGACACGGCAAAGCGCGCACGGCGGGAGCGACAATGACACAACCACCTGCCGCGGCCGGGCCGGGCCCCGCCCCGGGCTTCAGGGACGCCAAATTTTGGGCAGCTTGACCCGTCGCGTCGCCAGGCGGAGACCGGCTTTTTGATGCGGCGAACGCGCTCGTCGCCACGTTGTGAACTTTACGACTTTCACAATCGACCCACTACTTGCCCTTTTCGACAAAATACACCTGTGACGAGAGCCCCCATAAGGTACGGAAGATCCACAAAACCGATGAAAGCGTCGGGCCATCATTTGAGGTTTAATGTGCCATCAACCCGCGCGACAACGCGGGGACTTTTCACGTGACCAAACACACGTCATTTGATAACGCCGAGCCGGGCGGAGGGAGGATTCTAGGCTAGTTCTCACCGCCCGACAATGCAAATTAAGCGAGACAGGAAAAAAACCATTCCGTGCGACGTGTCGCTTTTATAGGTCTAGTGTGCCGCGATAGTTTGATGGCGACCTTCACCTTGCCTGGGCTGGGCCGGGCCGAGCCTGGTAGTCGGGCCGCGCAGGCCAGCGGTAGCACTTTCATCGGCATTTCCTCGCCAATCCCAGCAAAATAGTCAAATGCAACACTTGTACCGGGGATTAAACTAAATTACATTCCATGAACTGGACTTATGACGTGATTGAACGCTCCTCTCGTTCAGCCCTCCCGTGCTTCGGCGCCGGCGCCAGGAGAGGTTCTTGTTCCATTCCAGAAGGCAGGCTGGGTTGGGCCGGGAGGTCGCGTGTCAGTGTAGTGGGCTACAATAGATACACACACGCTGCGGCCGGCGCCGCGGCGAGGCGCGGCAGGGCGTGGCGGGGTGCGGCGGGGCGTGGCGTGGCGGGGCGGGGCCAGGATATGCCTCTGTCTTATCCGGAGAGGAGCATCTCGTTAGGCAATTAAAGGGTCGGCGACCCCGTGCTAAGGATAGGCGCGTACTGACTAGGTATTACCTGCTCGGCCATTGCGCAACCAGGCAACATATAATTTTTCTTACGAGAGACGAGTCTGACCCAGTAACATTGACATGACATTGGATAAGCGGGGCGCGGGGCATGGCGGGCGGGGGCCCTAGACAGGTGATCGCGGCGACGTCGAAAGTGAGAGGAGGAAGAGCAGGAGAGAGAGAGAGAGAGAGAGAGAGAGAGAGAGAGAGAGAGAGAGAGAGAGAGAGAGAGAGAGAGAGAGAGAGATGGTAATAGAATATAGATAAAAAGTGTAGGAGAGCTCGCGTTCGGGCCAAATAAGATGCAGCAGGCGCGATGACTCGTTTTGTTGCAGACGACAGTGTCGAGTCGATGGCCCGGCCGAGTCGGCCGACTAGGGCGGGGCGGGGCGGGGCGGGGCCGGGCGGAGCGGGGCGAGCCGCGTGCCAGTGATGAGGCGGTCCTGATGAAATGATACACGGTGCCACCCGGCCCCGCCCTCGGTTGCCCTTGGCCCTGCCCGGCCCTGCTCCTAGTGATTTACGCACCGGTTTCGAGAGGCGTAGACGCTTTTGTAGACCACTGCAGGGCCTGCCCCGTGCACAGCGCGGCAACAGTGACAGAGCATCCTGCCCCCGCCTGGCAGTGCGATAGGCAGACCCGCAATACAGCGCTGCACGCCGCGCATCGTCTCTATGAAAGAGTGGCGCTTGCCTAGATAGCAGAGTGAAATAAAAACTGTGTATTTTCGGGCGGGCGTGGACGACGACGCGACCACATCAGCCCCATCCCTCTTTCGGCACGCCGCGCCCTTACACCATTCATTAATTTTATAGCCTGCAGCCGCAAGCTGGCGTCCAGGCCCCGGAAAACTTGGGCGCAGCAATATCAGTACATAAAATAACAAAGAGAGAAGACCACCGGTGCAGTAGCGCCCCAGCGAGCAGGCCCCGCGGCCTGGGCCCTGGGCCCGGCCCGGGCCCGGGAAGCCCACCTGACGGCCCAGCCAACCCGGCCCGAGCCGAACCGAGCCGGGGCGACAAAAATACTGGCAGAGATTCGCTAGAGGATGGGTGTCTTTTGTCAGATTTGTCATAAACATGTTTTTTTCTCCTTCCTGTGTGTTCTCGTGACCCTCGTTCATCGGTTGCCAAATCTTTTAGTCCAGTTCGCCTTGCCGTATCAGGTGGCGGTGCCGTGGCCAGTGGGAATTTTTGCTGAGACTCACGCGGTGGTCAGTGGTGCCCAGCAGCGCCGTTATTTAATTTAGAGAAGGCAGAGGTGAGAACCCCAGAAAACTAGTTGGTTTCTAAATCCAAGGTAGAATTAAACAAAATTTAAAACGGTAAAAAGTTGGTTTCCCCTGCCAAAATTTTCTCGGTTTTGTATTCGGTTGCCGGATATGTATACACGATTTTTCGGGAAAGCTCGGATCAAAATGCGGTCTGGTCCCACGAGCCAAAGCTACGAAGACTCGTCTTAGAACAGGTTAGTTCCTCTCTTTGCCATTTTCACGGAGATGAGGCAAAAGAGGTAAGGACCCAAACGCGAGCGGCGCGGGACCGCAAGAAGCCCTTGCCTTTCCGCGCTCAGCCCCGCCCCGCCCCACCCTGAGCCCTGCAGGCAGTTTGTTTCGAAAACTTCCGGTCGCAGCAGCACAGCGCGCGGCCGGCGCACGGCGCAGGGCGGGCTGAGAGCCGGGAATGAAAAGAAATGAAAGGGGGTGATTCAATTAATTTCGGAACTCGAGGATGACCATTTAACAGAGTTACCCCGCCGCACCGCCGGCCCGCCCCGGGAGAGTGCGACTCGTGGGGGAGGGGGTTGGGGCTACTGAGACACCACGACCGGAGGGGCGGGGGCGCATAAGCTCTGGGAGGTGATATAATTTAATTCGCGACTCATTTGTGTGCAAATTAGGGCGGTTCGCAAGGATTCCCGCGGCAAATCATCACACCGAGACAGAATCTCTCTGTGTCCATTACCGGAAAAATTGCATACGCAGGCGGGCGCCCCTTTCTTTTTTATGTTTTCGAAAACCCCTGGGGAAAAAAGGGGGAAAAGGGGGAATAAGGGTCATTAAGAAGGGGAAGGATGTAGGCTCGGCCACTTGCAGCGGGGCAGAGGTTTGGCGCGGGGCAGAACGTACCGGTGAGTGACGAGGGAGGGGGAGGGGGGGGGGCGGAGAAGGGCCGGCCGGAAGGAGTCGAGCTTGGCAACCCCCGCTCCCGGCGGGTTCACTCCCCTCCTGGGCCTGCGCGGGGGCCTAAGTGTGTTTTGAGTGGAGATCACCTGCGCGCAGGGTGTCGCGGGCGCGCGCGCTGCCACCGGCAAACGCCTTAAATTGCCGGCAAACGAAACTTATGGCCCGACATTGGCAGTTTACCAAAACGTGTGCAAAGAGGGATGGGGCGGGCGATGTCCTACCCCCTGCTGGCTGCAAGGGATGAGCGGAGGGCAGACACACCGGGCGGCGCGGCAGCTGTTGCCAAGGCGGGGCGGGGTGCGGCGGGGCGGGGTGCGGCGGGGCGGGGTGCGGCGGGGCGGCCAGCGGTGAGGCGGCACCGGAGACGCGCGCGCATTGATTTTATTTGAATACATTTTCATGCAGAGTACGTGCTTAGTAATGGATAGCAATACCGCCCGGCCGGGCCGGGGGGAGTATGTGGCCGACAGCCAAGGACACGGGGTGGGGTGGCACTTTGAAGTCGCCGGACGGTGGCGCGGCGGGGCGGGGCGGGGCGGGCGGCGTTCTGGCCGGAGGAGAGACAGAGAGATGACGCCGGACCAGCACGGGTCGGAGCAGGGGCGGCGGCGGCGGGGGCGTAGGCGGCGTCGACCTCCGACTTTCATAAATGCGCCAGAACTTCAGCAAATTCGGGTTAAAAAAATGAGGAAGGGAAAAAAGCGAGGGGGCGCGGGTGTGAGCGAGAGTGGGCGCCGCGACGCCGACGCCCCGCGTCCTCAAACCGGTGACCTAGCGCGGGAGAGGGCCCGGGTAATGGTACCGCTCTAATCATCGCCAGCCGCTGCAGCCCCGCCCGCCCCGCCCCGCCACGGACACGTGCACCAGAAAAGGAAGAGGTCAACCCCTTCAACAAATTAAGCGGCCTACTTCCTTGATGACGGCGCACTCAATAAATGAAGTGCTTCCCGCGGTTATTTTCGTGAGAGATGAACTTTTTCCTTCCTGTCCTTCTCTTCTCTCCTCTTTCCGTCCCGGCCCCGCTGCCCTGCCCTCCCTTGCTCATCGTTCTATTCACCATCTCTCTCTCTCTCTCTCTCTCTCTCTCTCTCTCTCTCTCTCTCTCTCTCTCTCTCTCTCTCTCTCTCTATTTCTTTCTCTCTCTCTCCTGGTAGGGCACCAGCTCGGCTGCGAGACAGTGCCAGCTAGACTAGTCGGTTTTGTCCAAGCGCGACCCGAGGAGGGAGGCGGGCGCCCCCGCTGGCAGCGAGCCCACCAGGGGCGGGGCGGGGGTCGGGAGAGGGGCGGGGGGTTGAGGGCTGAGCTCTGCGGGGGCTGCTGAATGCAGGGCTGCTGCCGCGGCCGCAGAGCGACCGGGGCGCAGGGCTCACGAGGTACAGAGGAAGGAAGGAAAGACGAGAGACTGAGGAGGAAAAGGGAGGGAGTGGGGGGGGGGGGATGCGCCCCAGGAACGTATTCATACAGAGGTTGGCGAACTTTTACACCAGCACCATTAGTCTCTCCCCGACCCGGCGGCGCGACCTTGTGTTTGCGCCTCAGCCTCTACCACGCCGCGCCACGCCCCGCCACGCCTCGCTCCGCAGAGAGTGAGAGGGGGTCGGAGCGGGAGAGGGGGAGGGCGAGGGCGTCATCGCCAAGGTGCAAACAAGACGAAGGGGATGGGATGAGGAAGCTATGCGGCCAGGTCGGGGTGGAGGCAGGTGGGATCCACTTTGGGGCGCAGCCGAGCCGAGGATATTGCGGGCCGGACGCTTTTTCATGGTACGCAGCAACGGCAGCAACAGTGGGCAGGTAGCGGGGGTGGCGCGGGGGTGGAGCGCGGGGGTGGAGCGCGGGGCTGGAGCGCGGGGGTGGAGCGCGGGGGTGGAGCGCGGGGGTGGAGCGCGGGGGCGGCCCGGGCCCGCCCGTCATGACATGTGAAGCGATCTAGTATGCATGGCGAGGGAGGTGGAAGCCTTCGGTCTTCATCAGAGCCGTCCCGTCCCGCGTCCGGGCCAGCGCGCCGCACCGCTCCGGCGGCCGACATGACGCAGTGAGGGAAAAGAGTGCGGGAGAAAAGGATAGGGAGCAGCACGGCAAAATCACGATTAGTGACATACTTGTAGGACGCAGACATTTACGTACATGACTTAGCCCTCTCCCTTCCCTCTAGCTCGGATACGTTCGGAAAGAAGAAATAGTACGAACAGGGCCACTTTGCCTCGGATTATAGCACCACCACTTACAAAAATTACAGATATATTTTAAATTGTTAGTCTAGTCTCGAAACTTGGAGACTGGCGAATAAAATTTATGCGCACGTTTGATTAATAGCGCCCAAAAGGAACAAGTGTGGTCAGCGAACAAAGGAGCAATTTTTCATACATTCGTGCCGCCCCCTCCCCACTGTTGTTCTGGTCTCTCTGCCCGCTCAGATTTGACGGCTCGGTTTGTGGAGTGGATTAAAACAAAGTCCCTCCTTCTCTCCACCCCCGCCGAGCGCTCTATAGAGTTAACACAATGTCGTGTTCCACTTGTGTTCCCGCAATCGCGTCATTTGGACTGAATAAAACAAAAAGCGGACGTGTGAGCTGCGCTGGGCGGGGCGGGTGGGGCGGGCGGCGGGGCGGGCGGGCGGGGTGGGTGGCGGCGGGGCCGGGGCCAAAGAGTTGCCTAGGCCTGCAGGGTCCACTGTAAAAAAAATCGCGTGGTTTTGTACATAAAAAGTACGAAAGCGCCCACGGTTTTCCCTGCTGAGCACGGAAAAACCACAGACATTTTCTGTATTTTCCTCCAGTAAACCGGCTCTCCCTCCTCCTCTTCCTAGACGTCATAGCCGCACACGTGGACGCACGTGTTACATGGGAGGGTCCCTCGGCGCTGCGGTCCACAAATAAATAAAATATCTACAGAGATGGAGACGGACCGTGCCGCGCGGCACGACGCTGCGGTCAGCCCGACACTGCCGGATGGGTTGCCTACCACCACGGCGCTGGCCGACCAGACCCACCCGATAGAGGCAGGGCGCGGGCGGGTGCCGCGAGCAGGGATGCTTCAAGTGAGGGGGGGGGGGTGCTTTACGTAAGGGGGCGGGTGAAGAGGGCGGAGAGGGGAGGGGGCATTTCACGAGAACTTAATCTGGCAAGGAGACGCGGCTGCGGCGGGGGCTGCGGCGGGCCAGAGAACACGGCGCGTCTCGCGCGCGAGCCGAGATCTCAATAAAACTTGTAAATTTACGGTGGCTGGCCTGGGGGCGGCCAGAGCCGTGATGAAAACAAGTTCGCCCCCAATCGCCGAAACCTCCTACATTTTGCACGGTCCACGTCCGGCGCGCGGCGCCCACGCCACGTGGCCCGTGGCCCTCCTCCGCTTTGTAGGTCAGGGGGCGCCGCGGGCGTGGAAGGGGGCACCTTACGCGCGCAGGACAAGAGAAAAGACCACGCAAGTGGAAAAATAAAAATATAAAAACAGGAACTGTTTCCCTCGTCATCAAGGCCTTTTGTGGTGGAACGAAAAAAAATTTGCGACATTTAAAATGCGCATCAGTTTAACGCGGTCGTCTTGTGTGCTAGCGACAGGGTGTGCGTGCATGTGTGTGTGTGTGTGGTTGCAGTTTGAGCGTGAGCGTGGGCTAAGTGCCGGAGGAGGGGGCGGGGTTGAAGGAACGCTGCTGACACGACACGCAGGGTGGTGGCAGCAGGCACGCAGCACCGCCACAGACTGCCAGAGGGGAGAGAGAGGGGCACCTCAGGACCCCCAAAAGCAGGGGAGGGAGAGAGGGGAGAGAAGAGGACACTTGGCGCCTCAAATGGGGCTCGGTGCGCGAGCGCGAGGACGGTGCCGCCGAGGCGAGACACGCACGAGATGTGCGGTGGCCCCTGGTGGCCCCCGTGACTCCCGCCGCATTACCCTATCGTAGCTTCCGGAAAGAAAGTGTTGCGGCGTTTGCATACACACTCGAATGTTGCAAAAGTTAAGTTTAAATGAGGGCGACAGCTGAGCTCTGTGTAATACTGCCGCGCGTGGAAGGTTATCCTGCCTGGCTGGCAGGAGGGCGCAGCGCGGGCCGGCAGGGGGGCGTCCTGCCCAGGAGGGCAGAGGGCTGGGCCGGGGCCGGGCCGGGGTCCGCCTGTGGCCAGCGCTGCCACGCCCCTACCTCACCCTGGCGGCCGGCCAGCCCAGCCCCAACAGGTATGGTGTACAGGCTGCATGCTACAGACATTAGACTCCCTCCCTTCGCACATTCATTCTGCCGCTCGTGGACCCAACCGAGGGACCCAAGTCAACGCCGTAAATGCGTTTTCAATTCCGGGACCCACCCCGTCCCGCCCCGCCCCTCCCACCGTGAGCAACCCTCGCACACACGATACAGCGGCAGGGCAGCAGCGCGAGGGACCCGAACAATTGTCATAAAAGCTGCAAACATTCGCGCGGGGAAAAAAAATAACAGAGAAATAATCCTTGGGGTCTGCACTGCATGGCAACAGTTAATTAGTTTCATAGGCCGGGAGGCTGGCGGCGCGGTGGTCGCGGTGGGCGGGGCGCCTAGCCAGTAAGGGTGGCATGGGTCGCTACTAGTACCTCCCGCCCCGCCCGCGCGATGCCGTTTGGCCCAGTTATCCCTGGGGCCACGGCGCAGCGGTATCGAGCCCAGACAGCAGCCGCCCGCAGCACAAACTGCCCCGCCCCGCCCTGCCCCGCTCCGCTCCACAGCTCTGTGACACTGGGGTCGCGTCTATTCGATTATTAGTTGTTGGACCAGTACATACAGCGGCTGGGCCATGCTCCACAGGGTCGACGTCAGGGAAGCTGCCCCGCCCCGCCGCACGGCCACCTGCGCGGTACCGGGAAGGCGCAACGAGACTTGCCGCCCCGCCCCGCCCCGCCGGTACCGCCATCTCCTCGAGCCACGACGAGGACGTACCAAAACGGGGCCGCCGGGTACCGGGGCGGGGCTGGGCCCCGAGGCTTCCCTCGCCACCCGCTCCACACCCGCCCCGCCCCGCCGCACCCCACCGCACCCCACCGCGTCCTGCCGCGCAGCCCGAGCCGTCTCCGGGGAGCAGCCACCGCTTCCGACCCAACAAATCGGGCCGTAGAACTTATGTGCCGTTGGGTCTGACATTTGCATAATGGCGGGAGAGAGATCGCCACACTCTCCCCTGCCCCCAGGGCTGCCTCTCTCTCTCTCTCTCTCTCTCTCTCTCTCTCTCTCTCTCTCTCTCTCTCTCTCTCTCTCTCTCTGCCTGGCTTACAACACCCTCCTGTTCCCCTCTTTTTCGCGCTCATCAAAACGAGAGACGAGAGTTGTGAGAGCGCACCGCACCGCACCGCACCACACCGGTGCGCCGGTGGGGCGGCAGAAGTAGCGTGCTGGGGACCTCACTCCACCCCCGCGCCGCCGTCCTCAACAACCCCCTAACCCTACCCCCCCCCCCGGGTAGACCAACCACCCCGCCAACACAGACACATACGGTCTCAAGCGCGCAAATAAGTAGCAAACTTTGTATAAACTGGAGGGGAGAATGTGCGGGAGATGCGGGACTCTGCAAATATTAATTTCACAGCTAATCCGCAACAGCCTCTGATTGTCGTGCGCGCCACGCGGCGCCAGGGCGCAGGGGGTGGGAGTGGGGGGAGCCGCCGCCCACCACCAACCCCAAACCCAACCCCTTCCCTTACTCCCGCGGCCGCAGCCCGCCGCCGCCGCCCCTCTCCAATCCTTTCCGCCGCGCTTCCTTCCCTCTACTCACAACACAGATAGCGACACCCTGGAGGGGCGGAGCGGGGGCGGAGCGGGGACGGAGCGGGTCGGGGGGAGGGGGTATAGGGGGGTGAAACCCCACAGACGATACATTCTGCTCAGCGGCCCCCCGGACACACACCATACACACCGGGACAGGCATGAAGTGCGGCCGATAACGCGATCCGTAAAACGGATGATCGTGCTGCTGGCACGTGAGAGAAACAGACATCCGGGTCAAAGGGGGAACAAGAGGCCATCTCAGTGAAATGAGTCCAATCTTCAGGCGGGTGGGGGGGAGGGGGGCACTACATAGGCGGAGGCGGGGGCGGGCCACAACCTCTCCGCGCCGCTGGCTAAACTCAAACATGGAGTGGCCCGGTCTGCTGTCCCCCGGGCGTGGCGGGGCGCGGCGCGGTAGACCCCCCCGCCCTCTGCTCTGCCCCCCACCCCTAATACGGTTCCCTTTCGCTGATCCCAGCGCCCCCGCTCTTCCCTTCGACTCCACTGCCACACCCTCCGATCAGTCCGACTAACTTGAAACTAGTTGGGTTTGACGTAACCGCGCCGCGCCGCCGGCGGGGCAGGCGGGGTGGGGCGGGGTGGGGCGGGGTGGGGCGGGGTGGGGCGGGCCAATAAGCCAGTCCGCGGCATCCACCTTGGTGCGCCCCGCCACGCCCGTTGTGTACAGGATGAATAATAGAAGGAGGCGAACGCTCAAAGTAAGCCAACCGTTTAGCGCGAGGCCCCACCAGGGCGGGGCGGGGCGGGGCACCACGACGGAGAGCTGATCATACGTAGAGGAGTGGCGGGATGGTGACATGGCGGTGACGTCACCATTCGGCCCGCGGTCCCGCCCGGGCCTGAACCTGGCGGCCCGATTTTCGGAACCCAATTAATCAGAATATCCTGATGCATTCCCTGGTGTTCGGAGCAAGTTCGTGAATTCGGGAATGTGTTTCAAACGAATCCACTGAAGTGGTGTGCCGTAGTGCGCGTGTATGAAGAGCATAGGCGAGCAGAGGGGAGCGGGGAGTGCGTCGAGCGGGGGAAACCAAAGAGGGACGGCCGATGAGGAAAATTCGGTCGCGGTTTGGGTCAGGTCGAGGCGGGCAGCGTTTCGGTTGTGATCGGGTCTACTATCGGGTCGCTTTGCAAATGCCTCGCCACGCCCCACCACACACAAAAAAAAAAAAAATCCGTCGATGAGCAGCACAGCACGACTATGAGCCCCCTGGCCTGGGGTAAACCGGCGCGCGCCGATCTCACTGCAGATCCCTGGTGGTGGAGGAGGAGAAGGAGGAGGAGGAGGAGAAGGAGGAGGAGAAGAAGGAGGAGGAAGGAGGAGGAGGAGGAGGAAGGAGGAGGAGGAGGAGGAGGAAGGAGGAGGCGGAGGAGGGGCGGCAGGAGAGGCTGGCCCACCAGCCCGGCGCCTGGCGCCACACACCTCGGCAAACAGGACCCTCCATCTTCTTCGGGCCCTGTTTTCTCCTATTAGCGAAAACAAGGTGGTGCTTTCGCAGGCCTCGCTTCGGCCCTGGGTTCTCGCTCGGCTTGCGAGCCCCGCCCCGCCCCGCCCCCTCCCGACAAACACCGCGCCTTATCCGTGTAAAGCAGCCCCGCGGTTCGCCTCCCGGCGCGGCCCGGCGCGGCGCAAACTCCAAACCGAATATTCCAACTCATTTTGTTCGCGCTCATCCACTTATTCACCGCAAAACGATGAAGAGGGGGACACTCGTCGCTCATCTCCATTCGCCGGCCGGGGACGACTGCAGGGCCGGGCAAGCAAAAAGAATGGCGCATAACGACGTTTAGACTGAAATCCCCGACGCGGCCGCGCCGCTAGGGGTGGGTAGGGCAGGAGATGTGCTCTCCGCGCCGAGTGCTCCATCTCCGGCGGAGACAACAGGAATGTGGAAGTGCTACCCGCACCCGCCAGGGACGCGCGGGGCGGGGCGGGCCGAACACCGCGAGGCGCACGCACGCGCGCATGTTTGTTTTCTGGTGGTTGCAGTGTTCAAGAAAAGGAAGTATTCGTAATTAGCAAATTGAGATGCGGTCGTGGTGTTGCAGGAGGGAGGAACAGAGGGAGCGGGGTGAGAGAGCATGAGCGCGGGTGGGGGGCAATATGGCCCAAATAAGAGCAGAGTAAGGCGCAGCGCAAATACCTCCTCCATCCCCCGCCCCCTTCCCCGCCCGCCTGTGAAACTCGGCCTTCCTCCCCCCCTCCCACCCCCTTTTGTACCCGCGCCGCAAGCCTCGCTCGCGCTACATACCCAGTGCCGCCCCGCCCCGCCCCGCCCCTTCGCACCCTCATCATGCAGTGATTGTGGCAAGTGCGCGCGTGCCTTTCATGACATGGGGATTTCTCGTAAGCGCGAGAGCGAGCGAGCGAGCGAGCGAGCGAGAGAGGGAGAGAGAGTAATACAGGGAGCAAGAGAAGCAAGGGGTGGACCGTGTGGGCCGGGCGTGGAGTGCAGCGAACTGTCCACGAAACACGGCTTCGCACTACCTCTGCTCCGCGCGGTCCACCCCGCGACAACGGGCTCTCCGGGCCCGGCTCGGCTACCCCGCGGCCCTCGGCCTGGCCCGGCCCGGCCGCGTCGAGGTTTTTATCTCCTACAAGGGACCTCTCTCTCGCTACCCGATGAAGGCCCCGGCCCGGCCCGGCTCGGCATGACACGCAGGGTTGACCCGTCGAGTGAGCAGCGAGCACACACACACACGCACACGCGCGCGCTCGAACACACAAACACACACACTTCCCCTCTGTTTCTGTCAAACTTTGCCCGGCCCCGCTCCGCGCTCCGCCCCCGCCCTGCAAGCCGCGCAAGTGTGCAGTCCGTGTACAAGGTCCGAGTCGAGGCCAGGGCCCATTGTGCGTCCCGACCCGACCCCTTGTGCGTCACGACACCCCGCCCCGCCCCGCCCCACTCATGAGGGCGAGGATCGTGGATCAAGAGGCAGAAACAGTGACGAGGCACGTCTGGTCTGGGTTCAGCGCGGCTAGGCCGTGCCGCGCGGCCCGCGTGCACGATGGGTTGCCTACCCCACGCTCCACAGGCGGCAGGGGCCACGACACACAAGTGTGTGCTCGCCGCACGGTCTCCATCTGGCCCGCTCCCTATCTCTCTCCCTCCCTCCCCCTTTCTCTCCGGCGGGAGGGAGGGAACCCACATTTATCCTGCGGTGCGCTAGAGCGGGCCGGGCCGGGCCGCGCCGCTGTCACCCCGCGAGAGGCTAGGGCCGGGCCAAGGCTGGGGCCGGCGAGCCGAGAGGCGAGAGCCGAGGTCGAGGGTACGGGGCCAAGCGTATCACGGCTGCGATGTCGCCCCCGGGACACTAGGGGCGGGGGCGGGGGTAAGTCCACCTGTACCGCTGCTGCAGCGCAGGCAGCTTTGAGCAGGCGTGGGCGGTGGGCGGGTGTGGTGTGGCGGGGCGGGGCGGGGTGGGGTGGGGCGGACGGAGGAAACGGGATGAGGTTGGGCCGAGCTGAGCGCGCGAGACTACAAGGATATGTGTAGTTATTTTTCACCAGTTTCGCCGTCAGCGCGCTGCGCCTGCGAGGGCGGCGGCGGGGTGGGCGAGGTGGGGCGGGGTGCCACACAGTACCACCGCGGCGGCCCCCGCCGGCAAATGAGGCAGAAGAGATAGGACCCCTGAGCGCGTCAAGCAGGCGCGGCGGGCGGGGCGGGGCGGGGCGGGGCGGGGCGGGGCGGGGCGGCCTTGCTCAAGGTGTCTCTCAGGTGCGCCGGTACAGAGAGACGCGGCGGCGGCAGCGGCGGGCCATTTGAATGAGATCAGACGGACGCGACACGACACGAGCAGCGGCAGCATGAAAGATTCATGGCCGAGCTGCCGCCACTGCCGCCGCTGCGAGTCCTACAGGGCCGGGCCGGGCCGGGCCGGGCCTCAGCCAGGCAGCCGTTTTATTTGTTGTATCATGTATTTTGAGGACCGAGACTCGCCCTGGATGGAGGAAGAGGGCGAGCGCGTCCACCCCAGCAGATGGCCGGGCCGGCCAGCGCGGCGAGGGCGGCAGATGGCGCAGGGACGCAGCCCACACCGCGGCGTTCGGCTGACCCAACACGAGAGCGGGGCGGGGCGGAAGGCGATAGGGCCGAGCGGCCCCTCCCGGGCGTCTTACACATACCACTGTGCTCCTTGCCGCGCATCTTCATCCCCTCTTTTATTTCCGTCCGTGTTGCGCACGCGTGTTTGTGTGTACCTGTATGTGTGTGCGCGAGCAAAACCTCGTACTGTTTTGCCCTGAAAGGCGCGGAGGGGGGGGGGGGTGTACCTGGCCCTCCCGAACCCTTATACCCGCAGCGCACCCCACCGCGCCACCGTTTTCACACACAAACAATTCCCTCTTTCATCGAATTTGCCACCACCACCTCCACTTCCACCACCAGGGGCGGGGCGGGGCGGCGCGGGGTGGGGGCAGCAAGCTGCGCTGCGCGCAGACCTCCCCGTCCTCCTCCTCCTCCTCCTCTCCCAGCCCCATTCAGGGGGAAAATAGCTGGTCTCGAGTGCTCTTCACAAACACAAGGTCTTGGCTGCAGGTGCACCGTGGCGTAACGGTCCCCACCCCGACCCCAGAGGGGCCCTCCCTGCCTGCCTGCCTGCCCAGTAATTTCTGCAGCACCCCGAGTGCCGCCGGTACCGACGGGGATACAGTAGCGTCTCGGTCCACGACAAGATGGGGGGGCATGGTGAGGCCCGGGAAGGGGCAGAGAAGGGGCAGGGCGAAGTGGAGAACAGAGGGCCGCAGTCAAAGGTATGGATGGACATGGACAGTAGGACAAGTAGGAGCAGGAAGGACAGGAGCGCAGCGCCAAGCCAAGGACGGTTTGCAGAGGTCGCGGGGCGCGGGCTGTCCATCGTGGTGCAGGAGACGAGGAGGCAGCAGGGCAGCAGGGCAGCAGGCCTGCAGGGCCCTGCAGGGCATCGGCAGGGGGAGGGCAGGTGAGCTGCCGCCGGCGATTACTGCAGTAAATAGTGGGCCAGGGGCAGGGGGCGAGTATAGAGAAAAGGAGAGCAACAAAAAAAAGAGAGAGCAGAACAGTGCAGCTGCAGCACGAGGGACGGACGGGGCGGCGAGAGACAAGGAGACGAGGTGGATGGGGTGGGAGGGGAGGGGAGGAGGACGGGGATGTCTGGCCTGGCCCCCGGCGCCGGGATTGACTTCCATTTGTCTGCATGCTGCTGCAGGGAGAGGTTACCACTCAATTCACTTTTCCTCCCCGCCCCGTCGGGATGGCTCTCCACATGCACCCGGCGGCCCCGGCCAACGAGCGCGCTCAACGCTTAACCCTGGCAACAAACAGGGGCCATCCCCCTCCCCGGGCCCGCCGCTCATTCAGATGCTTTGCCGATTTACTGATGAGAGCGCTGTCTCTGTCGCGCGCCCTGCCCTGACCTCGCTCCCACCCCGGCCTGGCCTGGCCACCACCCCTAACGGGCCGGGCCCGGCCGGTAGCAAAGTGGAATGCAGAGCGAGCGAGACAGGGCGCCGGTAAGTAGGCCACCAGCACGGCACCTGCACAGAGGTCGGGGGCGGGGCCGGGGGCGGAGCAGTGAGGGGCGGCCGCGGGGAATACTCGAGTAGGTTAAGAGTTGCTTTGGCTGATGCGCAGCGCATGGGGGCGGCGTGGGGGTGGCGTGGGTGCGGGGTAGGGAGGAGGACGGCTCAGCTCTGCATCGCATTGATGCGACAAAGCTTCGCTCTCCCTCCCACTCCCCCCTACTGTAGTCGCCCCTGTATCGGCAGCGGCGGGGCGAGAGCACTGCGGGGCGGGGCGGGGCGGGAAGAAGCCGTGACGACAACCGAGCCACGTGACGAAGAATGATTTGCGTTTCGGCCATAGAAGTTTAGCTCCAACTCTCGGCGCGCTTAGTTTTTTTTCTCCTTTTTTCAGAATATCATCGCCTTGCCGCATCTCCTCACCCCCGTTCCTATCTTTCTTTATTTTTTGTGTCGTCGTCGCTCTCCCATTCCCCTTCCCTGATCCCTCTCTCTCGCTCTCCCATTAGAGTTGTGCAGAGCCAGGCCAGCAGAGCCTGCGGCCGCGGCCCGTGGGGTAAGCCCGTGCGATCTCTCTCATCGGATTCGATCCCTGCCTGCCCGCCTGCCTGCCTGTTCCCCGCTAAAACTTTTACAAAGTGTCTCTCCCTCCGCGAGGTCGGTATGCGGTGCGGTATGCGATGCGGCTGCCACTGAGGGCGGCTGAGCTGGTCGAGCTGAGCTCTCTGACGGAGCGGATCGCGGCAGGGCGGGCGCGCCGGGCGCGGGGACGCGGCGGAGTGGGGCGGCCGCGGGAGCATCGCTTTCAGCAGGATACGCGACGCGACGCGACCAAGAGTATCGACTTGGCAACGCGGTAAGGCCGAGGATAAGGCTCGTCGCACAGCAGCGCTGCGGTCAATAAGTAATATCGACGAGAAGATAAATTTACTCAAGTTCATTTAAAGTATGGAAGCGTTTGTATAGACGCTTCAGCAGCGGAGGAGGGAGGGGGGAGAGCATGGCAGGCGAGGCGGAAGCGGCATCAGTCCCAGCTGATAACAGCGCCCTACCCTGCGCGCTGCGCTGCCCGGCCCTGCCTCCACCCCCCTCCCCCCGGCCAACAACGCCCTTAAGCTCCTCGCCTGCCGCTGATATATTGCCTCACCTGCTCTTATTAAGGCGACAAACGTGAGCCGAGCCGTAGCCTAGCGGCACCGGTCGCACCGCACAGGGAGGCTGGGCCCGGCCCGCGGCCCGCCCCGACCGGATGTGCGGCCGACATATCCAAGGGCGGCCCGAGACCTTGACTGGGAGAAAGGGGGCGGGGGAGGGGAGGGGCGGGAGCGGAAAGCGGGAGAAAGCGTAAAATCGCAGATCGGGAAGGTAGGCCACCTCAGCCACAGCGAGCGCGGCTCGAACGCACACTTTACTGCGACCCCTCCACCCCCTCCGCTTCGGCTGCTGGCCCCGCCCCGCCCGCCCCGCCCCGCGCCCCGCCGCCGAGCTCTCCCGTGCGGCACTCGCCCCTGGCTTACCCTCCGAGGTCAAAACCGAAACAAGCGCACATTATAAATAAAACCGGAAAAATCTCTTTTTAATCTCGTATGGGATTTGCATACCTACGCAACACCACATACATACACACACCCACACATACGCATACGCGCTCTGTGGCTTGGAACAAGACCTGCCTTCGTTAGCCCCTGCCGCATGGGCACTGCAATTTTAAAGGGCGACACATGTTCCCTGTCTGAGGCGGAACGTATATTTTCCTCAACGATAAAGGCAAAATCTCCTTTGAGGCGGTGCATACACTCGTTAGCAGAGGCAGGCGTACGAGACCCCTTCTGACAAAAAATAGCGCGACTCATAGAGGTCACCCGGAAAAAAGCACTGCTGATCGTCAAAGAACGGGGTCGAAAGAAATACCCGCGGTGGCGCTCTACTAGGCCCGGCTCTTAACGACCACAGCAGCACTGATTTGAGGACCCTCTCACTTGAGATAGGGCCGGCCTTATCACTTCCAAAGAAGGAGTGGGCGGGGCGGGCGGGGGGAGGGCGGGGCAGGTAGGCCGGGGAGGCGCACCCTGCAGCGGGGCGGCGCGGTGGGGACGGGGGCGATTACAGTCTGGCAGATGAGTGATGAATACATCAATACGAACATTGTCAGGCGGGCGGGGCGGGGCGTGACGTCAGGGCGGTGGGGGTGGGGGCGTCTGGAGGGGGGTGATTACCACCCCCGGGCCCGTGCGCCCAGGCGGGGCGGGGCGGGGCGGGCGCGCACCTGTCCCTCAACGCATACCGGATCAGCGAAGAGCAGGCCCGCCAGAGGGAGGGGGCCGGGCCGGAGGGAGAGGGAGGGCGCTGAGCTATAATCGAGGAAGTGGTCGTCAAAAATTCACCGAGTTGCCGGAAACGAGAGGGATAGTGGGAGAGACGTGGCCGTGGAAGGGTAGGGGGCACCCTCCCCCCCCCACCCCCACCCCCGCCCGGGCGCAGGGCTGGTGCGCAGCGGAAAAGGGTGGAGAGAGGGTCGGACGGACGGGCAGGGGATGAGGTGAAAAAAAAATGTGAGCCTACCCGGCCGTCCGGCCTGCGCAGCCCAGGCTCTTAAGTGGGCTGGCAAATTTGCGTCGCCTGGCGATGACTGTCCCGCAGGCCGCGATTTATGAAAGAGGCTACAACGCCCCGCCTCGCGTGCGTGTTAACGTGAAAGGGGGCGGTGGGCGGTGTAGGCCAGCAAGGAGATGGCCGTCATCAGGGCGGCACAAAAAGATGAGAGAAAGAGGGCGCCTGGGGTGCGGGGCGGGGTAGGGGGAGTAAGGTGCATGGGGACGAGGACGGAGCGGAAGAGAGGCCAGGCCCGGGCCAAAGCGAAAAGCAGAGCGGAAGGTCTGCAAAATCGAAATCAACGTTCGCATGAATGTTGAGGAATTCAATTTCTTGAACGTGACGCCGCCGCGCCAGAGGCACCACGTGCGCCGGAGCCGGAGAGGCGGGCTGCAGTGTGGACCCCTCGCCGCGCCCCCTCACCCCCACCACACCTCACCGGCCCCGAGACCCGCAGCCCGCGGGCCAGGGCGTTGGAGAGGATCGCTTAGCGCCGGGACCGGGCCGGGCCGGGCCGAGAGGATGGCCTGGACCAGATCGTGGCCCGGGGGCCCGGGCGGGACGTGCAAGGCGCCCAGAGGGCGGGCCACCCGCCCGGGGTCACGCAGCGGAGCGCGACGGGTTGCCTGCGCACAGGCGGCGCCCGCGTGGCGCCGTCGCACCCACCATACGCTACGTGCCGCACACTCACCTGGAACACAGGGAAAGAAACGCAGTCAAGCATAGATACAAATGGTTGCGTGCATGGGCGCTCTCTACGTCTCAAGGGAAATCGAGTTTTGAAATAGTAGATCCGTGGTAGCAAAAACGAATGAGATCTTTGAACAGTTGCAAATTACCACGATAGTTACTTTTGGCTTTCAATTTTAGAAAAGAAAATGCCATTCTATCAGTTTAACGATACATGTTTATTGTCAGAATCAGTACAGAACACATTGCAGAGCGGAAACGAAAGGGACGGCCATATTAGTACATAATCTTCTTGGCGGCGTACATCTCGGCCTCCTTGTCCTCCTCGGGGTGGGCGGCGTTCCACTGCAGAGAGCGCTGGATGGCGACGGGGATCTCGGGGGCGACGGGCAGGTGGGCGGCCACGGGGTGGAAGCCCAGCTCGTCCGCGACGTACTCCAGCTTGAAGTTCTGGCCCTCGGGGCTGGTCCACTCGTAGGCGCCCTGCACCTTGCCGGCGTCCTTCTCCAGGGCGGCCTGCTCCATCATGGCGATGCCGTTGTTGGTCTTGAAGTGGTACAGGTAGCGGCCGGGCTCGTCCATGTCGAAGGCCATGTCGACGATCTGGGCGCCGCCCTCCTTGGTCATGGCGTGGGACTTGAGCACGCGGCCCTCGGCGGGGACGGCCTTGAGCAGCATGCGGGCCTCGGGCACGGCGAGGTGCTCCTCGTGTCGCTGCCAGGACGCGCCGGGCATCACGGACACCCTCTTCACCTCCTCCTTGGTGATGTACTGGGGGGCAGCGGACGCCGCGGCCACCAGGGCGAGGACGACGAGGACCTTCATGTTGCTGGCTGGTGTTTGCTGTGTGCTGGTCACCTGGAGACTGATGCCGGACTACCGATCCAAGTCGCTTTTATATGATGGCACCCTTGTACACAAGCGACCTCTAGGACTGTATGTACAGTACACTTTTGGCGTCACCCATCAGGTTTTGTTCTTATATTGGGCGGCGGCGTTCGGCAACTCCAGCGGGGAACAGTGCCAAATACTTTCGCTTGTCCGTCGGAAAGTCTCAGAGTTCGCAGGGGTGACACCGTCGACCCCGAGTGACCCAGTGAAGATACGCGACCTAAGCGGGCGGCGCGGCGCCGGACGCAAGTGATGGGATAGGTCAGGGCGGACACAAGTCAGTGCGAGTCGTATATAAGCGACTTGGATCGGTAGTCCGGCATCAGTCTCCAGGTGACCATCACACAGCAAACACCAGCCAGCAACATGAAGGTCCTCGTCGTCCTCGCCCTGGTGGCCGCGGCGTCCGCTGCCCCCCAGTACATCACCAAGGAGGAGGTGAAGAGGGTGTCTGTGATGCCCGGCGCGTCCTGGCAGCGACACGAGGAGCACCTCGCCGTGCCCGAGGCCCGCATGCTGCTCAAGGCCGTCCCCGCCGAGGGCCGCGTGCTCAAGTCCCACGCCATGACCAAGGAGGGCGGCGCCCAGATCGTCGACATGGCCTTCGACATGGACGAGCCCGGCCGCTACCTGTACCACTTCAAGACCAACAACGGCATCGCCATGATGGAGCAGGCCGCCCTGGAGAAGGACGCCGGCAAGGTGCAGGGCGCCTACGAGTGGACCAGCCCCGAGGGCCAGAACTTCAAGCTGGAGTACGTCGCGGACGAGCTGGGCTTCCACCCCGTGGCCGCCCACCTGCCCGTCGCCCCCGAGATCCCCGTCGCCATCCAGCGCTCTCTGCAGTGGAACGCCGCCCACCCCGAGGAGGACAAGGAGGCCGAGATGTACGCCGCCAAGAAGATTATGTACTAAAAATCTGCCGAATCTATCTGAATTTGTAATCTGTGATCTCTGATTTTGACTCTAGTATAAACGGTCTCAAAACAATGTGAACTCGATCTCTTACCTGTATGTCACGTCACGAGGCCCTGGAGCGGCGTCCGAAGCTGGAATGGCTTCCTACGCTGGAGGAGGCGATGTCCCCGGAGAAGTCATGGCTGGCGTGAACGAGCTCCGTCGCTCTCCGCACCTTCCTAACAATCAGACGAAATAAGCATAAGACAGACGGCGCGGAGGGGCGAGGCGAGGCATGGAGCATTCAGTCTTTGGAGTTTGGGTCGCATACGGAATATTTCCGCGCCTGAGTATGCGACAGGGGAGGGGTGAGGGAGGGGAGGTTAGTGAGAGGGAGCAGGGGGTGAGGTGGGGGAGGGCGCTTTCTTGGATGGGCAAGGCGAGATGCACAACTCTCCCTAAAAGTCCTCCTTCTCTCCCCCATTTAATAAGCGCCAAGTACTGTAAGTTCTGCCGCCTCTCGTGTCGCCCGTTCTATAACCATAGCAGCACAGTTTTAATTAAACAAAACAAGAAAAAAAAAAGAGGAAAAATAAGGGCAAAGAGGAAAAGCGCGATGCCACATTCGTATTAGTATTATTACACGGCGCCCAACTGCCTGGGCGTGCTGCAGGCACCTCCTGTAGAATCCCAAACTACGACTCTGCACCCGCCTCAGCTCTGTACAGGCAGGTACAGGCAATAACACTGACAGACAATCTCCCGTTATGATTATGCAAGTTAATTTGTGATGGCTCAAAGTAAAACTAGCATTCATAAATAAATTAATACCAAAGCTTGTCGTTGTAGGCCCTATTACAGGTTTAAACCACAGAACAAAATGCGGAAATGTTTGTCTCTGGTCCAACCTATACAGGACAGTCATTAAAATTTTTAGCCCTAAAAATGCTCTTTAAACAGCTGATTTTTAAATTATAGTGGGTAGTAAAATTCACTCGAACAGAATGCAATACATAATAGTGTTCATGTTGTTGAGTAATTCATCCCTAGCAATCGTACTTTAGTTAATGTCAATATCATGTCAATACGATTCACTATTATTTTACCAGGGAACAATTTACGGCATTAAAAAGATAATTCAAGTTGCAGATTCTAAGGAATTTAAAACAAGCAATTTAAGAAATAGTAATAAATGGGTTATCAAAGCCCTACCTAAATTACAGGGAATGACCAATGTTATAAACAAGAGTTGTTAAAATAAATTTTAAAAATTAGAAGCTGGTACTTACATTTGGTTGATTGAGTTGGCAGAGAGAATGATTTGAAAATTCTTGCTGACACTTCACAAGACAGTAGTTAAAATAGTGGCTATGTTACTTTTCAACTCTAACCTCGAATTCAGATTTTTGCCCAAAAAAGGGAGAGGAAACTTTTCTTTGCACAGTTAGAGAGAGACTTTTTAACCTCACTCTTACTGAGCGAGATATTTTTTTAACTGAGTCAGTCGAGTAAGAAATTTTAGCCTAACATTAGTCTAAAATCAAGATTTAATTCGTGAAACTGTCTAAAAACAACCGTTGCGTACGTAAATAAGTAGATCGCGATTTCAAAGGGAGGGGGAGATGGAGATAGGCGGTTACTTCACCCCAACCGCCCGAACCTTCTCGGCAAGTCAGGGTTGCCAACGCTAGAATCCGGAGACAGGGCCAGTAACAAACAATTTGCGTACGCAATGGAGTCAGGCTAAACTTCATGCATACGCGAATTAAAATTTTGATATATTCACAATAGCAGTGTAAAAAATAATTTCGCTCGAAAAAAAAATTGGCGAACACACTTTTGAAAAAAAAATTAGCGTGGTGCTTGACGTGGTGCACACTGACCTACTTCCCCTCGTTCAGCCCTGCCGCGCCCTGCCCTGCCCTGTCCTCGATCCAAACACACTGTGTACACCTCGGTGAGGGGTGGGGGTGGGGAGGGGAGGGCTCATATCCCGCCGCGTGGGCGCGTCACATGCTAGTGGCACTGATGAGTGGACGGTCTGCCCCCTCCCCGCGTCGGTACGGTCAGTATTCTCGAGGCGGGGGTTGGGGATGGGGGTAGCTTTGCGGCAGCTGGGGACTCGGAGGTCCCAACTGGACTGGTGCACTTGTGGGGGGTGGGGGCGAGGGCGGGGACACCGCTGCCACACCAGCTGATTTGCTGCATTCGCCCGGCGGGCCGGGGCCGGGGCCGGAGCGGCGGGGCGCCGTACCTTGCAGCCGAGGCGCACCGGCGCACCACCACACCTGTACCGTACCTGCAGGGGCGGGAGAGGGAGGCGGGAGGTCCATGTTTAAGGTGAAAGTTGGATGGATGGTGGGTCGGTGTTTGGCCACAGGATCATGTTTGGATGGAGGCTGGCGGAAGGGGTGTATCCACCGCGCCGTGGCAGGGCCGCGCCACGCCGCGACGGAGATGAAAAATTGTTCATAAAGAAGATAAAGGGAGCGTCGGAAAATGAAGGTAGATTGAGGGGGGGGGGGGCGAGCGCAGGCAGGTGGGGTGAGACGGCGCGGGGCGGCGGGGGCGGGCGTGACGGACTGCACTTCACAAAGGGGCGCCGTCAGGTCGGTAGAGCCGGACCTGGCCCGGCCCGGCGCGGTCCGTCTGGCCAAGGGGACCGGGACACTATCATGCAAACAACTTGGCAGTGGGGCACTGGGGCTGTGGAGGCTACCGCTGCTGCTGCACCAGTAGCTACGCCCCCGGCCCCCGCCCCTAGCCGTGTCCACAGGCAGACAGACCCATATGATTGATGACAGGCTGCAGGGGGTCGAGTCACAGCCGTGATGCGTCTCTCTACCCACCCCGTGTGCCGCCCGGCCATGCCCAGCCCGGGTACATGCCCCCCTCGGCACCCCCTGCCACAACCCTTTCGCCCCCGCCCCCTTTTCCCCTGGACTGCTGCGCGTTGTTTCACGACAGCCCGAGCGCTGCTGGCGCAGTGTATTTGCGCGCGCGAAAGGTAGGCGGGGAATGTCCACTCCACACCCCTGTCCAGTCGGCGGCGATGGGGGCCGCCGCGGCTGGCGGCTGCGGCGGGGCAGGGCAGAGCTTCCAGAGGACATGGCGCCGTAATCGGCGATGCTGTATGATTGAGCCGCTGTTCGCAGAGCTCTGGCACGGCACTCCACCACCTCTGGGCCCTGCCCTGCCCTGCGCGGCGTGGAGCAGCGCGCACCTGAACCTACACCCCGCACCACGCCGCAACCACAACCCTCAGCCGCGCCCCGTCCCACCCCGCCAGCAGGCAGCAGCGGAGAGCGAGGCGAGCGGAGCGGAGCGCAAGCAAACCTGCTGCCGCTACTACGATTCCAGGCCGATGCTTATTGTTGCAGAAGTGATTAATGTGAGTGTGCTCGCGGCGCATGGCGCGGCCCCGCCCGGCCCCGCCCGGCCCCGCCCAGCAGGGCGCCCGGCCCGGCCCGCCTCGATTCGCCCGCCACAGACTCCACCGCAATCCCCACCGGAACGGGAGCACAACTAATTTCTTGCCGCGGTGGCGCTCGCATTCGGGGAAATGGTTATATGCAGCGAAAACAAGACTGTCAGCCGCTGTGGGCACGAGGTCAGCACTTTTTCAGATCCAGAAAATGCGGGGATGAATACTAAAGATGTGAAGTACAAGTGAGTAAAGTCAGTTTATTAAGAATGGGTGGTATACGTGGAGAAATTCAGTCTTTTATCCCTAATTACAAAGAAAATAAACGGCTGCCGACGCTTAGGCCATCCTGACATCGTACATCTCGGCCTCCTTGTCCTCCTCGGGGTGGGCGGCGTTCCACTGCAGAGAGCGCTGGATGGCGACGGGGATCTCGGGGGCGACGGGCAGGTGGGCGGCCACGGGGTGGAAGCCCAGCTCGTCCGCGACGTACTCCAGCTTGAAGTTCTGGCCCTCGGGGCTGGTCCACTCGTAGGCGCCCTGCACCTTGCCGGCGTCCTTCTCCAGGGCG
Organism: Frankliniella intonsa; assembly: GCA_033675135.1. NCBI lineage: Eukaryota > Metazoa > Arthropoda > Insecta > Thysanoptera > Thripidae > Frankliniella > Frankliniella intonsa. The sequence goes on along the minus strand of CM066249.1, from coordinate 7,239,960 downwards.
GCCTGCTCCATCATGGCGATGCCGTTGTTGGTCTTGAAGTGGTACAGGTAGCGGCCGGGCTCGTCCATGTCGAAGGCCATGTCGACGATCTGGGCGCCGCCCTCCTTGGTCATGGCGTGGGACTTGAGCACGCGGCCCTCGGCGGGGACGGCCTTGAGCAGCATGCGGGCCTCGGGCACGGCGAGGTGCTCCTCGTGTCGCTGCCAGGACGCGCCGGGCATCACGGACACCCTCTTCACCTCCTCCTTGGTGATGTACTGGGGGGCAGCGGACGCCGCGGCCACCAGGGCGAGGACGAGGAGGACCTTCATGTTGCTGGCTGGTGTTTGCTGTGTGCTGGTCACCTGGAGACTGATGCCGGACTACCGATCCAAGTCGCTTATATACGACTCGCACTGACTTGTGTCCGCCCTGACCTATCCCATCTCTTGCGTCCGGCGCCGTGCCGGCCGCTTAGCTCGCGTCTTTTCACTGGGTCACTCGGGGTCGACGGTGTCACCCCTGCGAACTCTGAGACTTTCCGACAGACAAGCGAAAGTATTTGGCACTGTTCCCCGCTGTAGTCGCCGAACGCCGCCGCCCAATATAAGAACAAAACCTAATGGGTGACGCCAAAAGCGTACTGTACATGTAGGTCGAGAGGTCGCTTGTGTCCAAGGGTGCCATCATATAAAAGCGATAGGATTCGGTAGTCCGGCATCAGTCTCCAGGTGACCAGCACACAGCAAACACCAGCCAGCAACATGAAGGTCCTCGTCGTCCTCGCCCTGGTGGCCGCGGCGTCTGCTGCCCCCCAGTACATCACCAAGGAGGAGGTGAAGAGGGTGTCCGTGATGCCCGGCGCGTCCTGGCAGCGACACGAGGAGCACCTCGCCGTGCCCGAGGCCCGCATGCTGCTCAAGGCCGTCCCCGCCGAGGGCCGCGTGCTCAAGTCCCACGCCATGACCAAGGAGGGCGGCGCCCAGATCGTCGACATGGCCTTCGACATGGACGAGCCTGGCCGCTACCTGTACCACTTCAAGACCAACAACGGCATCGCCATGATGGAGCAGGCCGCCCTGGAGAAGGACGCCGGCAAGGTGCAGGGCGCCTACGAGTGGACCAGCCCCGAGGGCCAGAACTTCAAGCTGGAGTACGTCGCGGACGAGCTGGGCTTCCACCCCGTGGCCGCCCACCTGCCCGTCGCCCCCGAGATCCCCGTCGCCATCCAGCGCTCTCTGCAGTGGAACGCCGCCCACCCCGAGGAGGACAAGGAGGCCGGGATGTACGATGTCAGGATGGCCTAACAGACTGGACTGCATAGTAGTATTCTCTTCCCATCGCACTATTAATATTACTTCACAGCGGGCAAAAATATTTACTAGTTGAGCCTCACTTACTTTCTTCGCTGTGTGTCGTCGTATACTCATTATATCGAACTCTCATAATAAACCATCACACCCAATTTCAGAAGTGCCTTTACTTTCCCCCGTGCAAAGCCTATTCTAGATTTCTCGCCGTGTTTGTGTTCTCCGGTGAGGTGACCCGGAGCCTATTCCCTCTCATTCTCCGGTTCTCTCCCCCCCCCCCCCCCGCCCTCTCTTTCAGCGCGGCTCTGCTCTGCTCCGTGTTGTTCTCATCACACTAATGCTCATCCCTATGTATTATGACGGCGACCCCCCTCCCCCTTTCCACCCTCCTTGTGCGCCACCTTCGACTCCGCCCCCTTCCCTACTCGAACTGCCGACTCTGTACTCTCCTGCTGCCGCCAGCGATTCTACCATCGTCTCCACGCCGTAGCGTGGCGTCCCCCCGCGCCTCTACATCCCTATTCCACCTCCCCGCCCCGCTACTCTGTAGGCCCCCAAAGGCGCGGCTCCATTTTTTCCAAGTGGCCTCTCTACTTCCGCACCCTCACACCTCGCACTCGCGGCCTCCCCCTTCCGCTCCTTCTCGCTTTTTCGTTTGCAGCTCGGCGTGATCACACCCAACCCCCTCCCCTAGTAGCCCCCTCTGGCCGCAGCGCGCCGTGCCGGGCCGGGCTCGGGCTCGGTCGGCGTAAGCCCCACGGCGGCGGCGCAAGCGATCCCCCCGCCCCGCCAAGCCCAACAAGCCTACGCTCGGACGGCCTTTCGGGGGGCTCATGGAACCCCATTAGGGGCGAATTATGGAAACCCACATGCCACGCCCCGCCACGCCGCGCCACGCCTCGCCCCCGCCACACCCCTCCCCAGGTCGTCCACACCTCCGCGTGCCTTTACTACCGCGGATTTGGTTGAGCCGGTCCGGGCCTCGGCCGGGCCGCTGCTGCCGCCGCCACCGCCGCCGCCCCAGCCCACCCTGGCACGCAGGAACACGGAGGAAACCGACTGATCATCGGCGCTTTACAGCATAGAAAGCGGTACAGGGCGGGCGGGGCGGGGCCGCGGCAGGGCAGGGCGCTGCAGATCGGGGATGGAATGGAACTGATGGGACTGGTGAATGGAGGAGCGGCCCGGGCCCCGGCAGCCCCGCCGCGCCGCGCCGCGCTCCGGACAGTACAGTACAGGCGGGCCTAGAAGAGCGATATTGGTGAGAGCAGGGGCCGGGCCGGGCCGGGCCGGGCCGGGCCGGGCAGGGCAGGGCAGCGGCATGTCAAAAGATTTGACTCGCGCGCTTCGGGTCGCGTTGCGTCGCTTTCGCGTCCCACCCCCCTCCCCGCCCCGCCATGGGTCCCGCGCGCTACGCTCCCTCCCCCTTCCAGCCGCGCCGTGCGACGGACTGCCCGTGCAATCTCCTGAGAGCCCCGCAGCCCGGCAGGCTTCGCGGCAAAAGTCAAAAGCGAGGGACAACGACCCGGAACACGACACCAGTACGCCCCGCCCCGCTCCGGCCCGGCCAGGCCCGCCCCGCCCGCACCACCACTGCGCCCCGCCCGCGACCACCTCCTTCCCTTCCTCCGTACACCCCCTTTCCTCCCTGCCTCCCCCGCCCTGGGCCTCGTCTCTGGCGCTCGTCCTCCACCACCTCCGCTCAGTGTCGGTGTCCGCAGATATCACCCCTTCACTGACCGCGGATGAAGAAAAAAAAAAGACGCACAACTCACTTCCTGGTAGTAGACTGCGGTGGATGAATTTTGTTGAGTGTCGGCTAAAAAAATATTGTTCAGACAAGATGTACTTTTTTGGCCGTTTTCAAGGCTGGGCAACAACATATCGAAAGCATACAAACATTTTCGAGCTTAAACTTGAAAAATTACGTACGTGCTCTGCAGAAAGGGTGGCGTGAAAACATGGAAAATTTTTGCGACAGTAAACCTCCCGAAGGAGGTTGCGGTTCCCGCCAGGCACAGGGCTTTTACCCCCCGTGGCAGCCAGCTACTTCGGTGTTCTTATGGGAACCGGTGCTTTTCTGACTGCGATCCTGTCGCGCAATTCGACAGATTTGATCCCCGTACTGCCAGATTTAGTCGTACGGTGGTTAACCGAACTGCCCTGTCCCCAGGGCATGGAAACGCTATTTTTGGAGCCAGATTCTAGGACTTATGACCCCACGACCGACCACCAGTCGTGGGCACGGGACGGAACTTCCTGGCAACCCGCTGTCGCTACCAGTGAAGAACCTACCTGGGTTTGAACCAGGCCCCATGTGCCGAGTCTCACAGACACCCCACGGTTTTCGCGGCACCACTAGACCACTAGACCGTCGGCGATTCCACGAGGGACCTCGGTTGAAATGGGGGGCTTGAATTCCACTCTCCAAATTGTTGTCCTCAGAAAAATTAAATTTTTTGGTAAGATTCGAACCTCCGTCCTGCGACTCTCCGCGCGGACACTATGCTGGCACGGCTACGACGCCACGGTACCAGGTGCCGGACCACTAGGAGTGATGCTGCGCGAGAAGCCACGCAGTCACCGAAGAAACGAACCCGGTGTCAGTGCGCCTGCTCTCCGGCCAGTGCTGGGCCGGCCGTGTAGCGTCATTGGTATCGACACTGCTCATAGCACTAGGTGGGCCGTGGTTCAAAACCCGCGTGTTTTTCACCTGTATTTTTTTTTTTTGAATTTTTTTTTTCTGTGGACCAATTGTTCTTTCCAGCTATACCGTTCTTGTGACTCGGGCAACTGCAAAAAAAGGACAGCGACTGACTAAAAAAGACATAAAGAAAATGTGACCGTCTTTCGAACCACTGCCCACCGTTGCTGGAGTCAGCACTCCCTACCAAAAGACACTTCCGACGCCCCTGTGAAACGCGACGACGATCGCCATTTCTTTGACGCAGCACAGTAGGCAGGCAGGCGCAGGGGATCCCATCATATTTGTTACCTCGCTGCTTACGCCGTCCGGAAGCGTGTGAGTGGAATGATACCGCAGGTCGCTGCACTCTCCTCCTCTCTTTTTCTCTTCTGTCTGCTCTGGGCCGGGCTGCCGCAGGTACCGGGTGTTTCAGAGAACACCTAACAGTATGCGGGTTTGCCTATACCCGCTCCAGCCGTCAGGCGCCATGGCCCCTTGGATAGGCAGTCCCGCAACACTGTTTCATGTCATTCTCGGAAACGCCCGGTACAATGTCATGCTGTCGTTGCACTTGTCTCTCTCTCTCTCCATCTCCCCCGCCCCTTTTTTTCCTATTTCTCCTCCGGTCCGACGTGCAGGGCCTGGCGCTGCTGCGGCTGCAGGCGAAGCGAGGCGTCGGGTTTGCGTTGCGTTGGCCACAATGCGGGAGCCCGGCCCGGAGCCCGGCCCTCGCCACACGTGTATAATGCACGGCGCCCCAATGAAAAACGCGGGTAAATAATGTAAGCATCAGACAGGCGTGGTGGTCCGGGGCGGGTGAAGGAGCGAGAGAGAGAGAGAGAGAGAGGGGGGGGGGGGCAGGAAGCTCACCGGGGACTAGAGGGATATGTGGCGCAGCGCCTGCGCGGGGCGCCGGCGCTACCCGCTAGCCCAGCTGGAGCACGTGCGCTGCTCGGCTAACATGAACAACAACAACTATGCTGTGGTTTACACCCCTGCTGCTGCTCCCTTCACAGCATTGATTTCCTTGTGGCGACCTCGGGGAGGCCATCGCTTTTCTTTTTCTCGCTTTTATATTCGTGCTGGTTTTGGAGGGCCGTGCCGAATTACTACGCGTAAACTCCGCGCTTCGTAGTTCGTGCAAAGACGCCGAGGATGGTTATCCCTTCAATGCTTGTATTATTTATATAATGGTTACAGTATTTACAGTTGAGAACCAACCATCAGTGATAGGCTTATCAGAAACACACAAACTCACACGCACATCCATTCGCACACATTAACGAGTCAGTTACATAATGAATGAGGAGCAGCTATGTAATCTTAAACAGTTTCAATTTGCCGCTGATGGGAAAAAAATGTACCCTCCCGCCCCTCTCCCCAAAATCACACAGTAGTCTGTACGACGTAAATTTGAACGGCCTCGAAAAAAGTCGTAAATAGTTTAAACTTCAGAAGATCATTTTACGTTATTAAGCTCAATACACAGCACTATTCTCTATAAATTATTAACCTAACTGAAGTTTTATGTTTTGTATAATTTTAATAACTTGCAGTATCGAAAGGTCTGAGTTTTTTCGAAGAGGCCGTACAATTTCGTGGTCGCATCGACTATTTCTGTCCTTTCACATCGATTGAATTACAGCCCAAATAAATAACTGATTTTGCACCTTTTTTACGAAAACCGTTCGAGTATCTCCATTACATGATCGTATTCAAGTTCCTTAGCGTCAATTGCAAACAAATGATCCATATGATTAAACTTTGGCCATGGCACACGGTAGAAATCCACTACATTCGGTAACAATTTCGCTATCCTCTGCACGTCCTGCAAAAAAAGAAGAAGAATTTGTGTCTGTCCTTGGCGTAAGGCAATAGTCGTCATAGAGAAAACATGAAAAAAATACCTCCATAGAGTCCAGCCAGTCGTTCTCGCCCACCGAGATTGCGACGGGAAAGTCCACCATGCTGAGGTTGTAGGCGGGAGGCTGCGCCTGCCCGTACTTGGCCAGGTTGCGCTTCGCGCCGAGGTCGAACTGCCTGAAGTCGCCGGACGTGAAGCTCTGCACGTAGTGCAGCAGCGTGCGCGTCGAGCCGCCCGAGGGCACGTGGCCCATGATGACGGGGAACATGGTCTACAGACAGAGGAGAGCAGAGGCAGTGTGAGTCCCGCTGTACCCCGCGCTGTACGAGCGCCCGTGTGGAGCTACTCCCTGCCGGCGCGGCGCGGGGTAAGTCCTGCGCCTGCTCGCGGGAGACAAGAGGGAATTCCCCTCCACTCCGGTGATGGAGGTGGGGGGAGGGGAGAGCACACTGACCGCGTTGAGCTGCTCCGCGTCGAAGCCAAGCAGCATGAAGGCGGCGTTCTTGCAGATGCGCTGCGTGACGACGGCCTCCTCGCGGCACAGCTGCTTGAGGGCCTCGTTGAGCGGCAGCGTGGGCCGCAGGCTGTGCACCCCCAGCATGGCCGTCAGCGTCTGGGGGCAGCGGCGGAAAGCACGGCGTCAGACACAGATGATTGTCAGCTCGTGTCAGCTCGCTGGTGTTGGTGTGTGTGTACTCACGCTGACGGTGGGCGCGAGCGCGGCCAGCCCCTTGAGCACGGGGCTCTGCGCGTGCTGCAGGAACACGGTGGGCGCCAGCGCCACGTGCACCGACACCATCCGGCTGTACTCGGGCCGCAGCGAGCCCATGACCATCATCATGGTGTTGCCCATCGAGTGGCCCACGACGGGCACCTGCGCCTGGTCCGTGACCGTCGTCACGTACTCCAGGATGGCGGGCACGTCGTACTGCCCCATCTCGTGCCAGCTGCGGGGTCATGTCATGACGGTGTAAACGCGCGTGAGGACGACGTACGTACTCTAGCCCCCGCCCGCGCCGCGGTCCTGCCTGTGGTCCGGACGTACCTGAACTGCCAGTACTTGTCGTCGGTGGACGGTATCTCGACGTGGCCCATAGAGTAGCGGTTGCCGCGGGGGTTGGCGATCCACACGTCCCAGCCGGCGTCTGCCAGGATGTACCCTGCAACGGGGTAAGGGAGGGAGTGTTAGAAGAGGCCGGGGAGGCCACGAGGCCCATCAGCACCACCAGGACTCACCGAGGCCCTTCCTCGGCCCCATGATGAGCCACACCGCCGAGGAGCAGAACATCCCCGGCAGCAGCAGCACGGTCCGCCCGCCGCTGCGCCTCGCCGCACCTGCAACAGGCGGAGAAGGCCATGTTCCCTGAAAGTTCTCGCTGGGAGCCCCTGCCGGCCGGGGGTAGGCCGCCGCCGCGCCTCCGTGCGGCCGGGTTGCCTACCCAGCAGGCGCTCTCACGCACCCACCCACCTCGCTTGCGCTTGGCGCCCGTGCTGGTGAAGCCCCTCCGGCGGTGGTACCTCGCCGTCCTCGCCGGCTTCCTCAGGGATCGCACCCGGTTGCTGTTGATGTCATCACTGTCCTGCCATCAAGGGAGCAATGTGCACGAGTCAGAACACGAGGCGCGGCCGCGGCGGCGGCGGCAGCTGCAGCGGACTTACGGAGTGCGCGCCGTGCGGGACGCGGTGCAGCGTGAGCAGGTAGCCGTCCTCCGTCATCACCACGTGGTTCTCCACCGGGTAGCCGTACTTCTTGAGGAGCTTGGGCTGCAGCAGAGCAAGAAGAGGAGGGCCAGGGCGGCCCGCAGGAGTGAGTCAGCGAGGAAACCGGTGGTCAGGTCAGATCAGGGCGGGGCGCGGCGGGAGCAGCAGCTGTCAAAAGCCATGACACGACTGCCTGCTGTCCATGACCCTGGCCCGCTCCGGCATGCAACAGCTGCACCGCCGGGCCGGGCCGGGCGGGGCGGTGCAGGGCCAGGGCCAGGTGAAATGGGGCAGGGAAATGCTTTTTGTTCGTCACGTTCGCGACCCGTTTATCTGACCGGGTGATAAATTTTCCCGCCGGTCTGCAACGCGAGGGGCATGGCACGCCGGGACGCCGGACCGGGCCGGGTGCCGGCGGCTGCAGCCGGCACGGCATGGCATGGTAGACTGGCGCCAGAGGCGCCGCGCCAGGGGGGCGGGGGCCGCCGGGCCGGGGCGTAAGGCAGTCTCTGTTTGAGGAAAAGCAAGGAGAGCTGTGGCCGGGCCGGCCTGAAGTCGATAGCACCGGCCCGGCAAGGCAAGCTGGCAGGCGACGCGATGGCGCTTCCGAAAGCGAGAGTTCGATTTACGCGAAGAGGCGTCGGTCGGCGGCGGCGGGCGCGTGGCCCACTTATGACCAGCCTCCGGCGGCGTGAGGAGGAAGGTGAAGGGGAGGAGGAGGCGAGGGGCCCCGGACGGGCCGGGCCGGGCCGGGCACTCACCACGGACAGAGAGGCGTCCTCCAGAACCTCGGGCGGCGTGTGCGCGTACTTGTCGCCGGCGGCCGCCACCGCTGCTGCGGTGGGGGCGGGGGCGGCGGCGGCATCGGCGGCGGGTCCGGGGGCGGCGCTGGGCGCGGCGGGGGCGGGCGCCAGGACGGTGGCGGGCGAGGGCCGCGCCGCGCTCGAGTACTGGCACAGCAGCAGCAGCAGCGCCGGCAGCAGCACCGACACCCAGGACACGTCGCTCTCCATCATCTTCCTGCGGGCAGGACAGGGCAGGACACACGTCTACATTTGATGAAAAATCGCGCGGCCCGTTTTCTCCGCTCCGGGCAGCGGATGGGCACGGGCCGGGAGGGGAGGGGAGGGGAGGGATGGGCAACGAAACTGAAAAGCGAAGAAAAGGAAAGGGCCCCGCTGTAGCACCTCTGTGAGGAGAGAGAGGGAGGAGGGGAGGGGGGTCTTGGACAACAAGGATACTCGCCGACCACAACACCGTTGTAGTGTGGCCACAACACGTTTCGTTGTCCATCAACGGTCTTCCGACCACGCGGCCGGCTCGGCTGCCCGTGCCCGGCCCCGCCACACCCCGCCCCGCCACCTCGTTTCACTTCACGTTTATTCGGTTGTCGTAATTAGCGCTGCGCCTGCCCCAGGTCGGGGTGCGCCCACCCCGCCCCGCCCCGCCCCGCCCCTGCTCGGCGTGGCGCCGCCCTGGTTTTCGGAATGCCGCGCCGAACACATTGTGGACGCCAGTGGTGCAGTCGCTGCAGCAGGGCGGCCGCGCCGCGCCGAGGGGGAGGTGGAGGCAGGGGCGATAAAACGCGAACTTGGCCATAATTTAAAGGAGGAACGAACGAACGCCGAACGGGTCGGCCCCTCCGGGCCGCTGTGGGCCGCTCCAGCCCGGGTGTCGATGACCTATATATCTGGCGAGTGCCATGCTCGGGCTCGGGCTCGGGCCTGGCCGCTGCCGCACCGGCCCCGCAGCCGCGCGCCGTGGCCTGTGCTCCGCCCTGCCCGGCCCTGCCCTGCCCCGCCGGCCCGACCCGCCAGTGCCCAAGAATTCCAGGCGAGATGATCTCCACGGGATGGCGCTGCAGGGCGCTGCAGGGCGCTGCGGGGCGCGGACGTTCCTGGAGGGTATCTGCAGGGCACGGAGGGCACCGGGCCGGCCTGCGCGCGCTGCAAAGTAGGCGTCACCTCAGCGAAACGGGTCTGGAGGTAGGTAGGTAGGTAGGTAGGTCATCCAAGGGCGCCTTTTATAGGTCCCGGTGCGGGAGCCGTAGGGTGGACGGCCCAGCCCAGCCCAGGCGACGCGCGGCCACGCACCGAGCTGGGGCTCGTGACGTCACTCTGGCACGACGCATCGGTTGAACGGTATTGTGTGGACGCGGCGCGGTCGGCCCGGTCGGCCGGTCGGCCGGAGCTCTTCGGCCCGCTTGGGGCCACTGGGGACTTCTGAACCGTCGGGAGGGGCGGGAGGGGGCGGGGCGCGCGGGGAGGGGCGGTCAGCTGGTGGGCGCGCGACGGCGGCCGAGCCCGGCCGGGACGCGACGTGAGTCGAACGGATTCCAAGGCGCGCCCTCCCGACCCAAACAAAGCGGAGTGGCGTGCACGCCCTGCAGGGGCGGACAGTGATCCTCAGACACTTCGTCGTGGACGTCGCCGGGGCGGCCGGGCCCGCAGGTGGGCCTCGACTCGCGGTGGTGTGCCGGCGTCGTCACCGCCCGGCGCGGAGAACAGGGGAGTCACGGCCACGCCCTCCTTGTTCTAGCCTGGCTAGGCGCCTGGCCTTCCTTCCGGCGCCTGCTGCAAGTAATGCACTCTGCAGCAGCTGCTGGAGCCGTCCTGCTGCTGCGCATGCGCCAAGCTGCGGTCAAGGCGCTTCATTTGTCGATCCATTCATTTGTAGGTCCCGGCCGTGGCGGGGCGGGGCGGGGCGGGGCGGAGCCGCCGGCGGCGGCGGGGGCCTCTATGGTGCAGCGAAGAAAGTGCAAGGCAGCCCAGCCCAGCCCAGCCCGGCACGGCACGGCACGGCCCAGCGGCGCGGCGCCGCGCTGCACGGCAGGCGCCACCGCGTTGCCGTCAGAGCGCACCATCAACCTTGTTTCCCGGCCGGCGAGCGCAACGCCAGTGTTGTTGGCGTCAAGCAAGACACCACCTGGAAGTCCTGCAGGACGTCTCGTCTCTCCGGGCGCACCGCAGGGAGAGCACGGAGGATATCGCGGCCCTCACGTGATATAGCGAGGAGAAATAAGCGCTCGTGTTTGACTTAAGGAATTAGAAAGGAAAAGAAGTGTGCTCTGAGCCAACGGAACTAGGGTTCCGTCCCAATGACGCTAAATCGGTCGCGGGGCTAGGAGATGTGGTCCTTGAGCCTCAGCTCGAGGTGTGGGGACTCCGGAATGGCGCGCGGAGTGCATAGGAATGGGCAGAGCGAGCTTCAGCTTAAAGGCCGCAGTGTCAGGCTGGCTGCTCACCCACCGGGACCGGGACGTACACGCACGTGCAGGGCGCGTACGCGGACGGGCGACAATTCCACTCGGCGTGCGGCGGCCCGGCCGGCCGGGCCGGGGCCGGGGTCGTTGTGGAGCCGAGCCGGGCGCCGTGACCATGACCATGGCCATGGCCGTGGCGCGGGGTCGTCGCAACCGAGCCGGTTTTTTTCTTTCTTTTTTTGTGGGCGCTCACAGGGAAGGTAGGAAAGGTTCTGGATGACATTGCTTCTTAATCAAACGTATGGGTACGCCGCGGAAAAAATAAACATGAGTGTATTAAAAGTCTAAAAGCGTCTGCCCAATCACTAATCAATGTCTAAGCCGGTTGTTGATGTTGTTTTCTTGTGAACCGAGGCGCTACACTAACCGGTCGCGTATAATAATCACGGCGCTAATCGCTGCGGCTGGCGACCATCTTCCCCCACGTGCAACCGCTGTCACGTGCTCCGCGTACTACAAGGAGCACTCGCGCCGCGACGCGCGGAGTCGAGTGCCGCGTAAATGAGACAAGTGCGGTCGGACGCGCACTTAAGTGAGTGAAAACTACTTACGCTGCGACATCAGTGATGAGTCATCCGGGCGATCCGGGCTGGCGTGGCGCGGCGCGGCGCGGCCGCCACTGACTGCAGTAAACGGAATGCCGGTCACCGGCAGGGCTAGGCCCGTGAGCAGGTCAGGCCAGGACGGGAGAGATTTGAACCTCACAAGAGGTAAAATGTTGCCACGTTCCTGATATGTCTTGTGGCCGTGGCGTGGGGTCCGAAGGCGTCCGCAGGGTTCTAACACACTGGTGGTCACGTTCACTCGCACCGTCTTGTTTCGGCCTCGTCCGGCGCCGGGGTGGTGAGATCGCGCACGGCGGGAGGGGCGTTCCTGCCTCCGGCGGCGTGCTCCTCGGCCGGGGTGCGGTGCGGCGTCAGGCGTACCACTGACGGCGTTCCTCCGGCGGGCGTTCCTACGCGGGGCCACGGCGCGCGCGGCGAGGTGGAGATCGAGTCGTGGCGCGAGGGGCCAGTCGGCAGCGGGATTCAGGACGCGTCCGTTCGTTGACGGGGACGAGCCAGCACTGGGCGCGCGCTCCGCAGGCCGCCCCGCCGCAGGCCCCGGCCCGTCCGCCGCGCCGCCACGCCCCGCCACGCCCCGCCACGCCCCGCCAGGACTCGCCCCGCCGCTCCAGACGTAGTGTTAGGCCCTAGGGAAGGAAGCTCCCGCCCCCTGCCCCGCCCTGCCCCGCCGGCCGGCGGACCGCAGCAGCTACGTGCGGGGCCGCGGGAGGGGTGGTGCCTCCCCTGCAAAGCCGTGCCCCTGGTCAAGAAAGCCCTGACCTGACCGACCTGACTAGGCCTGGCTGGTGGCGAGGGCACCTCCAGCGTTTAATTCTCCTTGACAAACCCTTCCACCGACCTAAATATGAATTAATCCTCCGCGGAAGATTGTAAGAGGTGTTGTCATGTGTGTGGCTGGGCCTAGTCGTGTCCTGTCCGGGGCTGGCGGCTGGCGGCTGGCCCTTGGCCTGGGCCACACGGTCCGTCCCTGAGCGCGGCACGGGGGTCATGGCGCGGAGGAGGAGCGGCCTGGGCGGGGCGGGGCGGGGCGGGGTGGCCCTGGTGGCGCTCGTCCTCGTGGTCCTCACCAGCCCCTCCGCCCCGCGACCCCAATGACTTATTTGAGGGCCCATTTACAGCCCGCCGTGAAGTGCGGTCAGCTAGAGCCACCGGCCTCGCCTCGCTACTGATGCCGCAACAGAGAGTAAACTCGGTGCTAAAGGGCCACCGCCCTGCCCTGCATCAAAGCAAAGGGCAAAGCTTCGCTTCGCGCGACATAACTGTAAGCCCACATAAAGTCCCGGTCGCCTCCAACCTTGCCCCATAGCCGGCGCGTGCCCCTGCGAAAAGGACCGCCGCAGGAGTTTCATGCGTGTGACAGTCAGGAATGTTCGCGACGCGTTTCGACCAGTGAGACCTTTTTTTTTTTTGTTTTGTCGCGCGGCGGAACCCCCGCTCCCTGTCCTGCCCTGGCCTGCGACCACCACACCTCCCAGTCCCACGTCCCGCTGTGGGGCGCAGCCGGCGCAGCGCGCACCGGTCCTCTTCCACGCCGCCAACGCCATACCGCCGCCGCCGTCCATTTGACGGCCCGAAAATTCCCGCAAGCGCACCGCTGCTGCTCCTAGCAGCGGCTCGAGTATATGAGCCAGGATGGCGCAACCGGGCGCAACCCCCCGGCCCCGGGCCGGCCCGGACAAGGACGTTAAATAGACAGCAGGGCGCTGTTTCACATTCGCATTGCACGACAAGCTCGCAGGACACGCGGCGTGCGCACGCGCGGCCCTCTGTCGGTCTGGCCCCGGCCCGGGCCGGCGCGTGGTGTTTGTTTGATTTTCCGCCAACGCACGGCCCATCAGCGTGAGCTGCTCATTAGCTGAGAGCGATACTCGCCGGCGAGGCGAGGCGAGGAGCAGAGGGGCGGGAGGACTTGTCGGGAGGAAAGAGGTGAGGAGGTATCCGGCGCCGGGGCGGGTCGGGCGGGGCGGGGCGGACCTGACCGGGAGCCTGGCCACGGCGCCGGCCCGGCGGGGTAGGACCGGCTCCCACGACCGCTGAATCATCGTGTTTTTTGACGGAAGTCTAATCATCCAAAAATAATATTCGCGGCCGTCGCGAGAAACCGACTCCATTTTCATTTTCATGTTGTCGCCGTGATGGGCGAGGGCGGCTAATGAGAGCTGCCCGCCCGTGGCTCGGAGCCGGCCGGGGCCGGCTGGGCCATGGCGCCATGAGAGTCGCCACGCGTTGCATTTCTCAGGACCCGTACAGCAGCGGTGGTGGTGGTGTTCCTGCATCACGCCACGACCCACCACGTCCTGAACAGGGTCACATCTCATCTAGCTCGCCTCAGTGGAGCCTGGTGACAACCTGAAAGACACCCCGCGATCTTCCCCGAAGAAAAGAGATGGCGGCTCTTGGAGACGCCCAAATTTCGCCGGCCCGCACTCTGCTGGGTCCAGCCTGCTCTCCAGATCGTCGGCGCCCCGCCCCGCCACGCCCCGCCACGCCCCACCCCGCCCTACCACGGACATGCATCCCGCCGTTGCTGAATCACAACACAAACACGCGAAAGCAAAAAGGGAAACACCCGTGCGGGATGGGCACACGGGCGTATACGCCCCGCCGGGCCGGGCCGCTGTGGCCCCCGGCCCGGCCCGGAGAGAGGTGTGAGTGAAGAATGTGGGGCGTGGCGTGGCGCGGCGCGGCGCGGCGTGGCCCGCAGCACCCACCACACGGCACCTCGCCGACACCGACGACGCCGCCCGACGCATTCCGCCACCCATTATTGCCATTCGGTAATCTGCAGCTTTGTTTCCGTCGCGTGGAACGTGGTCGCGTCGCGGTGCGGGCCGCCGCGCCGCCGCCGAGTGTGTGCTCCAGACAAGAAGGGCAAGTAGAGATGATGAGGCAGACGGGACGGGACGGGACGCGAGGCGGTTTTGTCGCGCGTGAAAAAGAAAGTTCGTTTCCCGCGCGACCAATTTTCCACGAACCTATTCAGGGCAGCGATGATGATTATTTTCGCGTCGGAGAGTCAGAATCGTTGAGCTGAAACCAAGGCACACTGTACATGTACACTTCACTGAAACTACTAAAGAAGCTTATCTTTCTAACACGATGAATACAGGTAGCCGGCCAGTTAGACAGCGTCTTCGGCGACAGGGCGACAGGATAAGCTGTTGATGAAGAGGAAGAGCGCGTGGACGAGGAGGGGGCGAGGAGAAGGGCACGTCGAGGTGCCTTGGCCGGGCCGGCTCGGGGCCCCGGGGCGCAGCCCCGCCTGGTGCGGCATGGCGGTCAAGGCCACGGGGGAGGCATCCGGAGGCGTCCGGGCCGGAGGAGGAGGAGGATAGGATGAGCCCAGCCAAGCCGAGCCGAGGAGAAAGAAATGGGTTACTGTACTGCTGTACTGCCTCTGCCTGTGCGCCGGGCCGGGCCGGGCACACCGCACCGCGCCGGGCCGGGCCTGGCCGAGCCACCGGCCTTCGTATGGAAAGCGGAGAAAGACGAGAGACGAGACGAGACGGGGCGGGACGCTGCAGTAATGAGGCGGCGGCGAGGCGGTAGAGGTGTTCCGGGCGGGGCGGGGCGGGGCGGGGCGGCTGTACGCTGTACTGTACGAGGCGCGGGGTATCCGCGGTTCAGACTATATGCGGGGAGACACATATCTCCTATGAGAGAATTCCATGAAAGTGTGATGCCTAGGCCTAGGTGAAGTCGACATAAAATTGTTGACTTGGTTTTATTAACGCTTTATACAATAAATATTGACTCATATTTCTTTTTCTTTTTTTTTTCGTATAAAGATTGGCAGGATATTAATTTAAGGATCTTGCCTTTTACAGCATCACAGATTTTACACAATTAATTAAGAGGAAATTATGAACTGACTAGCATAAGCTACAATGACTCATTTGCGGACGCCCACACAAGTGCTTAAAGTTTATTTCTAGTTTTCCTGTGAATTTTTGTCTCACTATATGAGCGCACCTGCAATCGGGTTCAAATTCTTTCTGATCTAAATTACATTTTAGGGAACCACCCTACAGTCAGGTAACATAGTTTTACTGCTACCGCGGAAAAATTCCGTCAGCTGCAAAAGAAATCTCTCACTATCAGTCTCATATTAATACAAAATACATTAAATTAATTTTTGTCAAATTACACCCTGTCTGATGTCAATTAGTTCATTAATCCCTTCCACACAATCAATTTGATCTTTGTCATGGAAATTCATACTCATATAAAACATATGGTAAAACTAACGGTAAAAGTTCTGTTTTGAATGAAACCCATCACTAAGTCTATATACTGTTCTGTAATATGACGTCATTTACCCTATTCAGGGGTTAAGTTGGTAAAATACTTAAAACTTAAATAATTATAAGCGCACGGCAGTCTTAAATAAAATTAAACCCATGGCGGTGCAGGCCCCCTTCCCTCACTTTGGCTGCCCGTTCGCCGTGGCCCTCAGCCTGGGTTCGTTCTCCTTGTGCGACAGTATGGCCGCCACCTCTTCAGTCGGCTCGGCAGCCTGGTCCTGGGCCGAGGGTGCAGCAGCGAGGCACGTCTCCGCGGTGGCCGCTTGGTCCGCGGTGGGGGCGGCGGAGGCGTTCATCTCCACGACGACGTGCACCTGCTGGGGCGGGGCTGCCGCGACCGCGGCCGCGTCCACGACCTGGGCGGGCATGGCGGGCAGCGAGAGGTCCGAGCCGATGCGCAGGTAGTGCTGGGGCTCGGGGCGCGCGGCGCCGGCGCCAGGGCGGCCCGCGGAGGGCGACGCGGCCGTCGGCGCGCAGCAGTGGGCGCGCAGGCACGACTCGCCCGGGCAGCTCATCTGGCAGCCCTGGACCTTGTTGTCGTCGCTGCTGAACTCGGGCTGGACCGTCACCTGCGTCACGCCGCGCGTCAGGAAGAACTGGGTCACGTCGTGGTTGACGCGCAGGTAGTCGCGGGCGTCGCGGAAGCATATGTGCGCCGTGCAGAACACCTTGCTCTGGTTCAGGCGCCACACGTGCAGGTCGTGGATGTCCACGATGACCGGGAACGCGTTGCGGAAGTCGGCGCGCAGCTCCTCGATGTTGATGTGCTCCGGGATGGTCTGCAGCAGGATGAGCCCCGCCTCTTTCACTGCGAGAAGAAAGGTGGTCACGTGTGTGAGCAGTGCGTGGTCCTGTACGGCAAGTAAAGACGCATCCACGCTGTACTCACTGTACGGGTAGCTGAGGACGAGCAGCAGCAGGGCGGACACGATGGACAGCAGCGGGTCGGCGTACTTGCCGATGCTCTGGTCCGTGAAGAACACCGTCACGGAGGCCGCGATGACGAACACGCACCCTGGTTACAAGATGAACGACGGGGTCCGGTCAGACTCGAAGTGTTCGACCGGCAGGCGGTACTGTACACACATGTCGGCGGCACTCACCCACGGTGTCCCGCAGCATCTCGCGGCAGCCCTGGCGCTGGCGCGGCGGCTGGCCCTGGTACCCGCCGGCGGGGACCCTGCGCTGCGCCGACAGCCGCCGGTCGCCCATCTTGACCGAGTCCTGCGTCACGGTGGGGTCCAGCACCACGTCGCCGTCCTTCGTCAGGCGAAAGAAGCTGCCCTGGTGGAAGGTGTATCCTGCGACCGAGTCAAGAGTTAAGATCAGCGCCTGTGGGTGTTACGCGACACAGCCGCTAGCAGGTGCGCGCAGCCCGACTTACCGCCCAGCATGACGTAGCAGAGCACGTTGAGAGCGAGGGAGGCGACCCCGGCGCCGGCCACGTACAACGGCTGGTGCATCTCGTCGTGGTGGTCGATGTGCAGCAGGGTCTGCACGGCCTCGACGAGCAGCGAGAAGCACAGCGAGGCGAGGAACACGGTCCCGATGAGCGAGACGAGCACGTCGATGCGCGCCCAGCCGAACGTGTTGCGCAGGCGCCGGTCCGCGGCCGAGGCGCCGGCGCCCTCGCGGAGGGTGGAGTGCTGCGGGCAGGAGACGCGCGAGGTGAGTTTGGCTGCCGACCGGCCCGGCGCGCGGCGCGCGAGTGCAGCGGCCGTGGTGGTTGGGCTGCCTACCTCTGCGGCGCAGACCGTCGCCCTGAGCGCTAGCGGCGCTACTTACCTCGGTCGAGTTGTCGTCGGCGTTAGAGCCGCCCTGGCCTCGTCCGCTCCTGATGGGCGGGGACCCGCCGCCGATCCCCTTCTGTAACACGAGAGAAGCAAATACGGTGACGGCGAGTGCAGGACAGGGCGGCGAGCCGGTGCCGGTAGACGGCGGGGCGGGGCGTGGCGTGGCGGGCCAGACCAGACGGGAGCCGCGGAGGCGCGGCGGGGTGGCGGCGGAACCGTTAGGTATGTCCTGCCGGGGTCCTGAACATGTCCTGGACCGGAGCGTCCGCAGCTGAGCCCAGCCTGGCCTGCGCTGTGACCCCCCGGGGTGCGGCGGGGCGGGGTGGGGCGGGGCGGGGCGGGGCGGGAGCAGCCAATGGGCCTACGGTGAGTCTCCCGGTAAAATTATATTTCCTCCTCCACTTCAAGGTGTTTTCTGCGATGTGACGGCACTCGACTTTCGGCCATTTTTGTCATCGTGATTTTGATACAAGAGTGAAAAAACACTTAACGATTCTTTAACCGAAAGAAGAAAA
The DNA here is from genome assembly GCA_033675135.1 of Frankliniella intonsa. NCBI lineage: Eukaryota > Metazoa > Arthropoda > Insecta > Thysanoptera > Thripidae > Frankliniella > Frankliniella intonsa. The sequence continues at coordinate 7,221,980 of CM066249.1, read as the reverse complement.
AAAAACTTACCTTGATGGTGATGATGCAGCCGGTGAGCGCAATGAGGTTGCAGAGCATGTGGTAGGAGTCGACGAGAAGCGTGAGGGCGTGCGTCAGGTGGCTGAGCGCGAGCTGCACGCCGAACAGGGCCGTCGTCAGCCCCAGCATCACGTACAGCGGCAGGGCCGCGTTAGCGCGCACCATCTGATTTAAATTAATAAAAAGAGCAAACTTTATTTTACTTCTCTCGTAAAATCAGGGCTGAATACCCTCTGAAGATTTCAACTGTACTACAACGCCAGTGCCAAACCATGAGACTAAGTATCTAAGCGCAGCGCTGCAGGGTAGGATACACCACCACCGTGCCCGCGGCGCACAGTCCTCCTCCGCCCACTGTCCGCCCAGTCCAGAATGGGGGTCTCTGTCCCGCCCGCCCCGTGCTGTGCCGTCAGTAGTGCCAAACCGAAGTGTGCTCTTGTCGAAAGCGAGAGTCTCCGGCCCCTCCGCGCGTGCTGCTGCTGCTCGGTCACGGCGGCGGCGCCACGCTATAGACATCCGCCCGGGGCCGGGCCGGGCCGGGCCGGGGCCGCACAAGTATGGCCATGCACGCAGGACAGTGTCCAGCCCGCCATGCCTGCCGTGCGCGACTGTCCAGCGGCCCGTCTGCAGCTTACATAATAATTTGCTATTGTTTGGCGGAAACTAGCGACAGCAGCGCTGCGCTCCGCGGGGCGCGCAGGTCAGGTAGTAGCCATCGGACGCTGGACGACGCGGCGGTCGCCTCTTCCCATGTATGTACCGGTGCCCCGTTTGGGAGACGGGTGGGTCTGCCAGTCGCGATCCGACCCATTTCTTGCTTCGGTCTGAATTTTTCTAGGTGTCGGCTCGAAAAAGAATTATTCACACAAGATATACTTTTTGGGGCGTTTTAAAGCCTGGGCAACAACATATCGAAAGCATGCAAAAATTTTCGAGCTTAAACTTGAAATATTACGTACGTGCTCTGCAAGTGAAAGGGTGGCGTGAAAACATGGAAAATTTTTGCGACAGTAAACCTCCCGAAGGAGGTTGCGGTTCCCGCCAGGCACAGGGCTTTTACCCCCCGTGGCAGCCAGCTACTTCGGTGTTCTTATGGGAACCGGTGCTTTTCTGACTGCGATCCTGTCGCGCAATTCGACAGATTTGATCCCCGTACTGCCAGATTTAGTCGTACGGTGGTTAACCGAACTGCCCTGTCCCCAGGGCATGGAAACTATTTTGGAGCCAGATTCTAGGACTTATGACCCCACGACCGACCACCAGTCGTGGGCACGGGACGGAACTTCCTGGCAACCCGCTGTCGCTACCAGTGAAGAACCTACCTGGGTTTGAACCAGGCCCCATGTGCCGAGTCTCACAGACACCCCACGGCTTTCGCGGCACCACTAGACCACTAGACCGTCGGCGATTCCACGAGGGACCTCGGTTGAAATTGGGGGCTTGAATTCCACTCTCCAAATTGTTGTCCTCAGAAAAATTAAATTTTTTGGTGAGATTCGAACCTCCGTCCTGCGACTCTCCGCGCGGACACTATGCCGGCACGGCTACGACGCCACGGTACCAGGTGCCGGACCACTAGGAGTGATGCTGCGCGAGAAGCCACGCAGTCACCGAAGAAACGAACCCGGTGTCAGTGCGCCTGCTCTCCGGCCAGTGCTGGGTCGGCCGTGTAGCGCCATTGGTATCGACACTGCTCATAGCACTAGGTGGGCCGTGGTTCAAAACCCGCGTATTTTTTTTTCTGTGGACCGATTGGTCTTTTCAGCTGTACCGTTCTTGTGACTCAGGCAACTGCCAAAAATCACAGCGACTGACTAAACAAAAACATAAAGAAAATGTGAATGGCTTTCGAACCACTGTCCACCGGTGCTGTCACCAGTGTCGGTACCGATGACACATACTGTACTTCCCTATTCGGTTCGCGCTCTGCTGCAGGCCAACGAGTGCGTGGAGCAGGACGGCGACCGGGGGCGCATGGGGTGGTCACCCTGCCCTACAACATGCGCGCAATCCCGTCCCGCTCCGCCCACAGGAGCCGGGGCAAGGGCCGGTCAAAGACACCCTCGCAGAAGGACGGCATAGCTGGAAAGAACAATTGGTCGACAAAAAATAAAAAAAAAAGAAAAAAAAAAGAAAATAATACGCGGTAGTTGAACCACTGCCCCTGCCCGCCGGTGCAACTCCCAAACTGTCTGAAGGGTGGCCTACTTCGCGGCGGCCCCGAGGACAACGGCCTGGCTGACGCGGCGGCAACAGGCACCCACTGCTCTTCCGCCGCGCCGGCTCGGGATGCGAAGGGGAGGGGAGGAGCTGCCTCCGATAAGAGACGAGTCTGTCGCAGTATCGTTATCGCTACCTGACGCCGGCTCGGCTGGGCCCGGCCCGGTCCGTCCGGACGGCTCAACTTGGCTCGCCCCGCCGGGCCGGGGTCGACGTTCTCATGGCACAGTCCGAAACGAATATTCGCAAAGAATTCATCCCGAGGATGTCTTCGCCATGTTCCCTTAGCTCCGCGTGTTTCCGTCACGGCGCCGCCGTGTCGTGCCGCCGAGTAATCAACGAGTACCTCCACTGCGCGGGCCGGGCCGGGCCGGGCCGGGGCTGTTAACCGCAACAAAATGGCCAACTTTCGCGCAAAACGCACGAGAAAGCGGCCGCCGCGACTCATCCCCCGCGTCGGTTTTTTCCTGCCCCGATGCGGGGGTGAAGGGGGCTGCGCGTGTTGACAAACAGAATAAGCGGTACAGCGGACGCGATCAGCTGATGGCAACAACAAGCATGCGGGCGTGGCGGGGCGGGGTGGGGTGGGGTCATGCAACCTGCGGGTGGGGCGGGGCCACAGTGACTGGGCGGGGCGGGGCGGACCGCGTGTAGACGTGTGGACAGTCCGTCGACTGTTTGCGCGTCCCCGCCAGTCCTGACACAGCTGTCAGCCGGCGGGCCCCGGTCCACAAACAAAGTATGCTCTCGATCACGGCGCAAGGGACCCCTCGACCAGCTTAAAAGCTGGTCCTCATATTGCCAAACGGTCTAGGTTTCGTTCGCCCCCTTCCACAAAAAAAGCAGTCTTGCGCGCGCTTAACGGGTTGCCCAGGACGCATTCCTCGACTTTTTCTCCCTCTAAAGCTGCGCATTTCACTTCCGGTCTGCCCGGATCCGCGCGCGTAGTATTATGGCACGGTCCTCGTCCTCTCCCTGGCCGCGCCCCGCCGGTCCCGCCGGCCCGAGCACCCTGACGCTGACGGTGTCTGGCACGGAGCCAACGTGTGATTGCAGTGGCTTTGGCCTGGCGGGGCCGGGGCGGGGCGGGGGCGGGGTGGGTCGGGGCCAGGGCCGGGCGGGGCGGCGGGTTAGCTGCGGGCCCCTCTCCCCTTCCTTCCTCCCCCCGGCCCCCCAACAACGTCCCACGCCTGGGTGTCTAAATTGAAAGGACGCCGTCGACGAGGACCGTTCTAGCCCGCCTGCCTGTCCTGTCCTGCTCCCCTCCTGACAAGCCCCTGGGGCGCGCGCAGGAGAGGGGTCAGGGGCCTCCTCACTCCTGCACGGTGGACTTGCTGACGGTGTTGTTAGCGCTGCTGCAGCCCGCCGCGCCCGCGCCGTCGTAGCGCCGCCGCCCGCGCACTCCGCGCACCCCGCGCAGTGCGCGAGGCTCGCGTGCCGTGCTGCGCCCGCGCCCGCGCCCCGGCCCCGCTCCCACGGACTCGTCCTGCCCATATCAGCGTAGCGTATGGACGGAAACGCGAGCCCCCTCCCCCTCTCCCCTCCTCGACTGGCCCCTGACCACCGCCGCTACGGTGTCCCCGTGGACCTTCCTTCATTGGCTTAGATTGAACCACATTACTCCGCCTCAAAAGCGGTCGCTGCCCCCTCCCTCTCCCCCCGTCGCTCCGGTACAATTTCGTAGCGCGGCCAACAAAAAAGGGGCTGAACTGTGGGCAGGCCGGGCCGGGTTGGGCCGGGCCGGGCTGGGCTGATGACCCTGGTACAGTGCGACAGTCCGCCTCACCGTGCCCGACCCGACCCGACCCTTCCCATATCCCCGCCGAGGGACTTTCTTGCCTCACCGCGGCGCTGCTGACAGCTCAGCTATGCGCCGTGCGGCGCGCGTCGCGTCGCTCAGGATAGGCAACCCGCTAGTCAGAGTCACATTCTGTCGATTGGAGTCCGGCCGCGGCGCGGGGCGGGCGCGGAGGCTCCGGCCCGCTGGCCCGTGGCGGGGTGGGGCGGGGCGGGGCGGGGCGGGGCGGCGCTACTCGCGAGTAGCGGTCGCGCCGCGCGCTGGATGGGCGGCCGGACCGCTCCGCCCCGCCGCCACCGGAAGTACATTGGGCTACTCTGTCGCGCCTCGTCCAAGGGGGGAGGAGGGGGAGTGCTCACTGTTATCGGCTCGGAATCAGATGACCGCGATCCGCTACGGTCCGTAGAGCGGCCCACAGCGCGGCCCGGCCCGGGGTGTCTGTAGGGCCTAGCACGTGCGTGCAGCAGAATTAAGGACAAAGGCTTCTAAACTGATGCCCCGCTTGTGTTATCACTGCCAACACGAGTGCGGTGCGGTGTGGGCAGCAGCGCGGCGCTCACACGCCAACACGCCCCCCGCCCCGCCCCGCGCTGAGGAGCGTTCACGCTTCTGCTCTCGCCTCTGCTCTCGTTACGCACTCACGCCGCGGGAGGCGACTGCGCCGACGAGGAGTATAGAGTACGCGAAATCCGACGGAAGGGGCGGAGGCGGCGAGCGTAGCGATCGATGTTCAGGTCGCTGTCGAGCCGGAACGAAAACTGACAGCCGCTCAACGCCGTCTAGAGCTAGAGAGCGGAGCGGGGGTCCGCGCCGCGATCACTGTACTACTGTACACGGGGAGTCGAGGTGAGGGAGGCGCCACGCCCAGCCCCCTACCCGACCCCGGCCTGCTGACGGAGAGGGGAGGAGGGGGTGGTGCCTACATCAACAAGTGGTAATTCCCTCTCTTTCCCGAGCCCCTTCCCTTCCTCGGGTGGCTAGCAGTGGCTAGGTGAACAGAACAGCGCTACTTGTTGTTAGCCTACGCGCAAGGCGTCGCCATGGCGAAGCGGGGTAGCGGGATCGGGGAGGGGAGGGAAGGGGCCCAGGAGGACCGAGTAGCAGGCGTACACTCGTCGCACTCCTTGAGAGCTGTCCCGGGCAGGCCCGGGTAGATAACAGCCCTCGCGCTGGGATCTTAATCCCCCGCGGCGGACAGGACAGCGCGGCCCTGGCCGGGCCGGCAGCCGCGGTAGCGTGCACCGCTATCAGCGCCTGGGCTGGACACCAGGCCAGGGCCCCGCCCCACCCCGCCCCGCCCCGCCCGGCCTGATCCTCTATCTGGCGGCGATAGTAAAATTTTTCCTTGGTAATAGAGGCATTATAGTTCATGTCGAGACACACCGGCGCGTGTCATCTCGCAACAAAAAAGAGGATAAAATGTGGAAGTGTGGTATGGGACAGGAGGACTGATCGTGTTTGCACAGTTGGTAAGCCCTCCCGATTATCGACGCAGTGCATGCTGAGTTAGTCCAGCCGACTGATTCCGAGGATCGCTCTCGTACTTCTGTCCTTGTCGCACTCATGAAGCGCTGCCATGCCCAGCATAGGGCATCACCATAGGTGCGACAAGGAAGGAGGAACAAGAGCGATCTTCGGAATCAGTCGGCAGGGTGAGGACGAGTCGAGTGTCGTGTGACCGCACGTCAAGGGGAAGCACGTTGGGGCTGGCCGGGCGGGGCGGGGCGGGGCGGGGCGGGGCGGGGCGGGGCGGGGCGGGGCGGGGCGGGGCGGGGCCGCTGGAGGCGTCGGTGGGCGGTCAAGGGTCGCAGCCGGCATAAACAAGGCCTTGAGTCCCAAACAAGTAAACACGCCCGGTCCTCCCCAAACGGAGCGGGCAGGCCAAACCGTGTCGGGGCCCCACGGTTTTTAATCCTGTTTTCACATCTTTACTGACATCCCTGCGCCTTTTTCATGGGGACGAAATGGTCGTAGTGGTCCACTGGGATAAAAATAAAAGTCTCCAGCGCACATCCGGGATGGATCTCTCGTTGACACTAAACGGGTCTGGCGCTCAAAAGCCGGTAAGGTGGATTTAAAATAATCACGAAAAATGCGCCCAGAAACCTGCGTTCTTCACATGATTTTTTGGGAATTTGGAAAAAGGATCATAACTGAACTCTGTCGACAGAGTAGATCTACATCGCTTACGAGTAAACTCTCTTCAATAAAAAGCACATTGTTCTTAGAATTTTAAGCGCTAGTGATTACATTATACATTTTTTTGTGTGTGTGCTCTGGGCCCTAGTGATGATGTTGACAATCCTCATGATGCACTTACCCTGCTGCCGGCGTGCTGCTCCTCGTGGATGCGGTATCCTGGTCCTTCCCTCGCTCAGCGCACGAGGCTGATCAGCGGACGCAGGCGCGGGCGCGGAGGTGTTGCCGTAGTGTCCGCGGGGGGCTCGTCGTGCCGGGGCACATTGGCGGACACCCTGTGCACAGTGAGTCGAGGATCGCGTCGTCGCGGCGGCGGCTCTTCTCCACTGCGAAAGGCGTGGCGTGGCGCGGCGTAGCGCGGCGCTCTACCCGCGAGTAAGGCTGAGTGTGGACTGAGTGAGCTGAGCGCGGAGTGGAGAGTGGAGTGGAGCGCGCTGCCCTGCCGCCTGCCCTGCCCTGCCGTGCCCCGGCCCGGCCCGGCCCCGCCCGGCCCCGCCCGGCCCAGCCCAGCCCCTGGCCGCCGCCGTGCTGGCCACCCGGGCGGGTAGCCCACCCGCCAGGCGCGACACGCACCGCCACGGCGGCCCCCACCACGGCGCTACCCCGCCCTAGAGCTCGACGCTCTAGTCACTACTCCATACAGAGTAGACTCTAGTCGTGCATTGCTATTTTTATTTTCAATTGAAAAGACAAGTCGCTTCGATACGTGCCGGAGACGGCGCGGCGCGCATTGTACACAAACGCACGCATTCCCCTTCTTCTAGGTTGGCACGCCGCGAATAATTTGTATTGTGGCGAGACCCCGCTAAACCGTATAAATTGGCCTACGGACTTTACAGCTTTGCGCCTCCTCCCATACGTAATTACGCATTAATGGCGCAAACAGACCACAATAAAATCTTACATTTCCTCGTCGCCTCCTAGAAGCTCCCTACTTTGAGTGTCCGGGGTCAAGAGGTGGATAGGAGGAAAATGTAAGCGGACATTCCTATGGCACTAAGAGGCTGATCGCGCACTGACAGTGATGCGAGGACCATTACAGTTGGCACTGGCTTTCGCAAACAGAACAGTCCAGTCGCGATCTCCTCCGGAGCCGGAGCAGGTCCTGTCGGTGGAGACCGCGTACGAGCGGGACGACCCCATGACGCCACTCACCTCCGCCCTCGCCTTCGGCGCCCTGGCCGCCGCGGTCGCGCTGCTGGTCCGCGCCCTCCTGTCCCTCTTCCGGTTCCGGCGGATGGAGCTGGACATCCCCGGGCCGCCGTCGCTGCCCGTCCTCGGCAACGCCCTGGACCTGGTGGGCCTGACCGAGGCCAACGTGTTTCCCTCCCTGCTGGCGCTGTGGGGTGGCCGGCGCCGGACCCTGAGCCGCGTCTCCATCCTCAACAAGCTGATCGTGTTCGTGACGGCCGCCGATGACATCCAGGCCGTCGTCAAGCGCAAGGACCTGGCGGACAAGGCGCACTTCTACTACGACCTGCTACACGCCGTGGCGCGCTACGGCCTCTTCCAGATCAACGGCGAGCTGTGGCGGCGCCACCGGCGTGCCCTCCAGCCCGCCTTCCACGCCGAGCTGCTCGACCGCGCCGTCGAGTACTTTGCGGAGGAGGCCCGGGGCTTTGCGCGCCGCGTCGTCGCCGGCCGGGAGGTGGACGTCACCGACGAGACGAGGAGAGCCGTGAGCAGGTAAGTACCCGGCCTGGAGAGCCGAGGAAATATGCAAATATTTCATCCAGCAGTGGTGTCATTGCGGGCGGGAATCTTCTGCGTCGTGCCTGATAAGAAAACTTCCTCTCATCCGAGATTTTGGTGAAAGACACGTCGTCCTAATGTACGTTTTTTCCCAGGTCGTTCCTGCGTTCCTCCATCACCAAAAATCTGAATGCCGACTTTGACGCGTACCTCGTCAGCTGCATGACCTTTATCGAGGCTTTCCTTCACTCCGTGCTCGACCGCTCGCTCAACGTCTTCCTTCGGCCCGACTTCATTTACAACCGGACCGCGGCGGGGAGGCGCCTGCGGGCCGGGCTGGAGGAGATCGAGCGCCTGTCCTCCGCCATCATCGACCAGGTGCGGGAGGAGCTGGACGCCCAGCCGACGGCCACCACCGACAACTTCATCAAGGAGCGCAGGACGCTGGTGGAGATCCTGATGCAGCACGGCCGGCAGCCCGGCGAATACCGCATGTCGGAGGAGGAGATCCGGGACGAGATGAAGATTAACGCAGGCGCCGCCATCGAGACCACCGCGTCCGCGCTCTGCCTCTTCTTGAAGGTGCTGTCGCTGCGCCCGGACGTCCAGGACCGGCTGCATCGCGAGCTCGTCGAGGTGTTTGGCAGGACCGACAGGGCTGTCCGCGCCGACGACCTACCCAGGTAAGCGTTTCTGCAAGGTGATTGTAAAGGTGCAAGTCGAGTTTATGGTTCGGAGCCGTCGCATTCGTGATCTCCCAGGCTGGAGTACACGGAGCGTTTCGTCAAGGAGGCCATGCGCGTATTCCCGCCCACGCCGTTCGTCGCCCGCCAGGTGCACCGGGACACGGAGCTGGCCTCCTACAAGCTGCCCGCGGGCACTACGCTGCTGCTTAACATTTTCGGCGCGCACCGCGATCCCGAGCACTGGCCCGACCCTCTGGTGTTCGACCCGGACCGCTTCCTGGCCGAGCGCAGCGCGGGCCGCCACCCCTGCGCCTACCTGCCCTTCAGCGCGGGAGCGCGCAACTGCATCGGCAACAAGTACGCCATGATGAACATGAAGACATTCCTGGCCACCGTCCTGAGGGAGTGGCGGGTGGATCGTGCCGACGACCCTTTCACCGACATGCACCAGCTGCCGCTCACCTTCGATATCAGTCTGCGCGTCTTGGGCGGGACCAGGGTCGTGTTCACGCGCAGGGATTAGCCGCTGGGTATGACTGGGTACTTTGTATCCAGTTTTAAAATGTTTTTAATGCATCACTTAACAAATGTTTGTTCCCATTTTAGTTGTTAGATTGACGACTTTCACTTTTTAAGTCAGTGTGCAATGTGGATTTTTTTTAATGTTTATTTTTTTAAGAAAAACAAAGACTAAATAAAGGTAGTTGTGGATTGCTCAATTTAAATCCATTAAGTTTCCATTTATCTCACTTTCAAAAACTGTACTTCAGGTAAATGACTAAGAAGTACAGTACTGTCTTTCTTTTTGTAGGTAGATAACTATTCCTTTAATTCTTTTGTAGTGTCAATAATAGGAATTTACTCAAGAGAGAAATTTAAAGATAAGAGAAATTTATATTTATTAAATTATTAATAATTTCACACAAAATTTTATTAATCTAACAAAATGTACATTTAAGTTGTTTCTTTAATTGTAGGTCATGTAGCGAGGAGTAGCAGAGAACTTGGCATATGACTTGATGACCTTGTTCACAGCTTCCAAGAAGTCTTTTTCAGTTGCAACTTTCCTTCTTGCTCGAATAGCAAACATTCCAGCTTCTGTGCATACTGAGCGAATTTCAGCACCTATAAAATTCATATGAGAGAGGTAAGTTGAAAAATTGATAGGGGCCAATTAAAATACAGCATGGTACTCATTAGTTGTGACTTACCTGTGCTATTAGGGCAGAGACGAGCCAATAACTCAAATCTGATGTCTCTTTCTACACTCATGGATCGAGCATGAATTTTAAAAATGTGAGTACGGCCGTCTAGATCAGGAAGACCGAACTCCACCTTACGATCTAAACGTCCAGGACGCATAAGGGCTGGGTCAAGTGTATCGGGACGGTTAGTTGCCATCAAAACCTAAAACAAACATAGCAAAACCAATAATAAATAAAAGACTGGAAAAGCAATAGAAAAATTGATCAAAAAATGAACTTACTTTAATGTTACCACGGGGATCAAAACCGTCCAATTGGTTAATAAGCTCTAACATAGTTCTTTGAACTTCATTATCACCACCAGCACCATCATCAAATCTAGCACCACCAATGGCATCAATTTCATCAAAGAAAATGAGGCAAGCTTTCTTGCTGCGAGCCATTTCAAAGAGTTCACGCACCATCCTGGCACCCTATAACGCAGTTGTGTTTTGTAATAGTGGAACATTTACATACAAAATATTCATTGGGTAAGAAAAAAATAATAGAAGCTACTGACCTCTCCAACATATTTCTGGACTAATTCAGACCCAATTACTCTGATAAAACAAGCATCAGTGCGGTTGGCTACAGCCCTAGCACACAATGTTTTGCCAGTTCCAGGGGGACCAAACAAAAGCACTCCTTTGGGTGGCTCAATACCAAGATTAACAAACTTCTCAGGCTGAAGAAGAGGGGTTTCAACAACCTCACGAAGCTTTTCAATTTGTTCTTTGCATCCTCCAACATCACTGTAAGTAACATCTGGTTTCTCTTCAACTTGCATCATTGTCACAGTAGGATCAATTTTAGGCGGGAGGGGAATGTGGATCTGATATTTGTTACGGTCAACTCTGCAAATGATAAAGATTTTTAAGGTTTTATACAGTATTGTTAAGCATTAAATTAACACAGACACATCGGAATATAGATATTCTTACCCAACACGCATGCCTTCTTCAATATCTGTGGGGGCCACAGAGTCCGCTAGGTCAACAACAAACTTGGCAAACTGTTTCACATTGATGATGTACTTGGGATCATCAGAATCCGCATTGATGATTTTGGTGCATCTTGCAACCTACATGGAGATTCCAAACTTAGATTAAAATTGAATCAACAGAGAAAACTAAATTTAGTACTGTTTAGAACCTTACCTGCAAAGGTTGCTCATTCTGGAGAGTTTGCTTATCTGCAGCAAGATCCCACAGAGCTGGGTGAGCAAGACCTGTATCAGATTCTTTAATACCTGTCAGCTCATTGACTCTCTTGATAATAGTTTGGATATCGTCATCCACACCTTTGATACTTTTGGTATACTGTCCCTGACCCTAAAATTGAGAGTAAAAGTAAGGTAAGAAGCAAAGCGCAATAATAATTGCAAACTATTCAAATAGTACCTCAATACTTACATAGCTTTTTAGAAGAGCAATATCAGCCTCATCCAGAGCTGGAAAAAGAAATTAAAAATTTTTAGCTTCAAAGACAAAAAATAATAAGAGAAAAGCACTTTATATATTCTCAAAAAGTAAATGTTATAATTCTGTCATTGATATATGACACACTCATTCAAATGACAAGTACTATAAAGTTAGGTTAGATGAAATGTCAAAAGATAAATTCAGACCGTTCAAGCTATGCTAGATTAGAGCATGAAGACAAGGCTAAAGTACATGATTTTTTAAAATAAAAAACGATCAGTTTGAAAGACAGGTAGGCGTAAAATATTAGAAGATAGATAGTTAACAAAGGCCGAAAACAGACACCAACTTACATTTGATTTCCTTTTCTTCCTTGTCCTCGTCTTTAGTTTTACGCATATCACTTCCCAGGTAGTCTGGCATGGTGCTGATCTATTTGTTACCAAATCAAGCAAATAATAAACAAATCCGTCGAATTCGACGTCGAAATAAATAAACTGTCTTGCTCCCAGACACTGGATTACAAGCAACTTCTGGTCTGGTGAGGTTCTATTTGGTTAGGCTACGTAGGAACAGGCGTAAGACAACACTGATGCGCGGTGTTTCGTCGATTTCCAGAGGGCGCTATAGGAGAAAATAACCTTACCATCCCAATAGAGTTCTATGTTATATGTACTATGTGACGTTATATCAGCTCAACAATAAAATAAACAATTATTATCTTTCCAAGTTCCTTTTTTGAAATAATCATTTTAGGCAAGATCGGTAAGATATGTGTAATGTACCAGTTTTCCGTTATTTTTTCGTTTAACTGGATGGGCTACTCATCTATACTTTTAGCATATGAGAAATCGCCCTTGCATTCTGGCTGCTTTTTGTGGAAAACTAGCTGTATTTTGAGTTGCATGGCTTTTCGAATAATTTTTTAGGTCAATTTAAAATATTAATTTGACTTAAAAGTACATTATTTACCATCACAGTATCATATAAAGCAGTAATTGGAATCGTACTCCTTTTCAGTAAGTTGGGTGTACTGGCAACTTGGCATCCCTGGCCTGAAAGAAAGTGTTTATGTATGTGCTTTCGCTTTGTTTACCCCGTGAAATTCGGCTAAATTTTTACGTGAAGAAGTAGATGAGGGTATGTTTATGGCATCTTGTAAAATTAAGTTTATTTTCTTTCAATGTGTACAGTAAATTTTAATGATGTACCTAGTATTCTTGTAAAAATTTTCGGTCCACGTAGACTGTTCACCCAGACAGCTTGGTTTAAGTTTCCTTTAAAAGATAATTTTTTTAGGCTTCCTTCTCCGTATTTAGCGTTTCAGCCTGTAAATTTTTTGTCTATAATCTAGTGTAATTTTTTTAAAAAGATTTCTACGTTAAACCTTGTATTTTTGCCGGCGAATGTCGGTAGTGTTAGGGGTTAGAATAGGCATAGTTCCTATTACTTATTGTGTTTTTACCTGGCATTCTTATGTGGGGAAAACATAAATCAATCTTATTAGAATCGACAATTTTTTTCTTAATTTATCTTCATTAAATTTCTGACCAATTTTGAAGTTATTTCATAGCATACACCACCTTTATTATTGTATATCAGCTGTTTCATGTTGAATTTTGTTTCTCCACCACAAAATGCTTTTTTTGGTCGAAAATTATCAAATTTTCCCCCCTTTTTCTTTTACTTATTTCATGTCTGCGTCCTTATAATATCTGTTATAGTCAGAGCTTCCTGAGCAATGTTTTTGGATGGTGAAAACCTTTGTTTTCCTTTGCGATCATTGCAAGGCCATTTCTCTGCCATCAAAAATTTGACAGAAAAGCTTCAGTTCAATATTTTATTTTTATTTTTAGTATCTCACTTAGTGGCCCATTGTTTGCAGTTGATATCTGGAGAATGGAAGTGAACCGCCACTCCGTTAATGGAAATGGTATAGTACTAGTATTTTTTGGGGGAAAAGTTGCTTTAAATGTGGAGCATCTTTAATTTTTATTGGAATGCTCAAATTAACCATTCCAAATGTGGCATCCCTTGAACCTCATTAGTTTGGAACCCATCCGATCATACCTTCCATTTGCTCAAAATTCTAGTAACTAATGTGCATGCTCAAAAGGAGTAAAAAATAAATTGTGGCGCCTAAATTGTATATGTCTTCTTTTATTGCTTTTTAGATGAGAATGGTACAATGATATTTTTCCCCAAACCCATAAATTTTGTGTATCCCTCAAAAAGTAGTGTTACTGTAGAAATTAACTTTTGAACCTTTTTAACATATCTAATCATAGTCTCTTGTTATGGTCATCAATATTTTGTTTCACTTGGCTAACATTTCTTGTTTTATATCTGTTTAACCACATTACCCTTTCAGCTTTATTTTTCTGCCATCTGATCCTCATCTTATTATTATTATTTTTATTATTATTTTTTGCCCACAGGAACCAGCATGTCCCGTAATCTTAAGGACAAGTATGACAATGTCAACCCACGCCGGGCTCATACCATCATGTCAGCAGAGGACGCCGCATCAGGAAGGAAATCTTATTGGGCGGAGTTGGAGATAACCGGTAAATAATTCACAGTATATTGATTATATTTTATGTATTCTCCCTTGTATCACAGTAAAATCCTCCAATTATCATGAAAAACTTAAAATTATATTTCTGTTCTTATAGGGTCTATCAGGAATGTGAGCCCAAGTTTGTGGCAGCTTACCCACCTTACAAGTCTGTACCTGAATGATAACTGCCTTTCCCGCATACCACCTGATATTGCTATGCTGGTCAACTTACGAAGTTTGGACTTGTCTAAGAATAAGTTGCGCAGTTTACCAGCAGAGCTTGGAGAACTCATTAATCTGAGGTTAGTATATGGGTACATTCTAGTTAATTTCTTAACTCTGCTTATATTATGGTTGAATCACTTACTTCCCTCTACTCTAAAATTCTTGAAATCAGTGTATACTTTAGTTTATTTTGGTTCCAATGAAAGAAAAAAAAACATGGTCAGTTTCATTTTCCCCCTACAGTTTAAAGTACTGAGCATGCTAATATTTGTGGTGAAGTGGTGTCCCTTCCCTCTTCATTTCCACCCTACTCCCCAATGACTTTACCTAATGGTGAGTTCATCCTCCTAGTATCTATTGATTTGCAGCAAGAATGTTAAATTCTGTATGCAATGTTAGCTTAGCAGTAACCTGAACATTTCACTGATACACTCTTCTCATATGTTACTAATTTGAAAACTTGAATAACAGATTTAGTAAATGTGTACATTATTTTGGAGCTCTGCTAAAATGTTAAAATTTTTAATTACTTGAAAAAAATTAAAATAAAAATAATGTTAATTTAAAAGTGACTTTCTCAGGGGTAGTAAATTTGTACTTACAGCATTTCTTACTCTCTCAAATGATACTGAAATACCTCGCAAAGCACTGTATGTATTTTTACTCCTTTTTCAGGGAACTTTTGTTAAGTCACAATCACCTCCGACTTCTCCCTTACGAACTGGGGAAACTATTCCAACTGCATGTTCTTGGACTTCAAGGAAACCCCCTCAGCAAGGAGATTCTATCGCTGTATGGAGAATCCAATGGAACGCACAAGCTGCTTACCTACATGCTGGACAGCTTAACAGGTAAGTCATTCTTTCTATATATTTTTCCCCCTACTGAAGGTGCAGGCCGGGCGCAGCGCGGTCACTGAACTCGACTCGCACGTCGCGTTTCGGCGGGGCGGGGCGGGGCGGACCGGCCGCGCTGTTTGGGCGCTGAATAAATTCAGTGGATTTGGCTCCGACGGCGCAGAGGGCAGAGGCGGGCGTCCGCAACAACGAGCTAATTTTGGCCAGGTGGCTCCACATGCGCCCACGCGGTGAAATGTCTCGGCCGGCGGACTCGATCGGCGAAAATTTAGTGCACAAGAAATATGTAGATTGTGAGGCGCGGTGCGGTGCGCCTCGCGCAGGCGGAGGGGAGTCCCCTCAGCAAACTAAAATCTCTAAACTATAGCGACGCCGAGAGAATGTGCGAGTCGAAACCGTAGGCTTTCTGTAAAGCACGTAAATTGCGAAATTAAATCGTGTGCCCCTAGGGCCTGAGACAATGGCGAAGGGTTTCAGGATGCGTCTGACGCTTTGTGTTTACAAACAAGTTGGGGGGCATAGCGGGGCGGGGCGGGCGCGCCGACCGGCCAGAAAGTTGGGCAGGGGCAGGGTGTGGCCCAGTGGGGCCCGGTCGGGCGGTGCGGGGCTTGAGGGGGGGCTCCGGTAGGCTCGTTGGCCGTGGCCGTGACCGCACAGTAGGGGGCCCAGCTCGGCCCACCGCGCCGCGCCGCGCCACGCATCGTCCCGGTTCACGCAGGAGGGGCGTTAGGCCAGTAGGACCCCCGGGCCTACGGGTCAGCCATCCGATCCAATCCCGGCAGGTTCGGGCTGAGCCGTCCCGTCCCGTCCACCGCAACGGTCTGCCCAGCCCGACTGCTGGACCTGGGCGGGGCGGGGCGGGGGCAAGATTTCCCTCTGGGCGCTGCTCTCTTTCTGTATGTCAGCCCTGCTGCACATTTCGGGTGACTGAACGCGGGCTCGGGGTATGGGAGTTTTATGAGCACCCTTATAGTAACTCGAGACGGAAACCCTTAAAAGAGAGACAGGATAATACCGCAGTCTCGCACAGTTCCCTGGGATAGCTTCTAGATTATTATTTGTCTAAGTTGATGTTTTCTAAGGACATTTATTTTAAAACTGCACAATCCCAAAGAATGCAACATTTCTTTGCCGTGTTTCATCCAGCTGGTCCTAGCCTTATTGGGCTGTCGGCGTGGCCGCTCGGCTAGAGGAGCCCGCTCCGCTCCCTCCGCACCTGAGCGCCCCGCCCCGCCCTGCCCCGCCCCGCGTGAGAGTCCCGTTGAGCTCACACACACGCGTACCCACACGCACGTTCGAGTGGATGAGGAATGGGTCGGGATCATCATAAGGGGATTCGGGATTACAATGTCGGGCCGGCGCGGTCCCTCCTGGCCGGTGCAGCCGTGCACTTCCGCCCGGGCCGCGCGGCGCGGGGCGGGGCGGTGCCTCCACGGCCTCCTCCGCGCGGAGGCGTGGCGTCGCACCCGCCGAAAATGATGGCAAACGGCGCAGCGCTCCGCGTCGCGCCTTCTCTTTCGCACCCGCGCGCGAGCAGGGCTTGGGAGCGAAAGAGAAAGAGATAGAGATGAATAAAGTAGGCGCGCGCCGCGTCTCCGCGGCCCAAACGTGTGGCTGCCGTGAGTGTCAATCGCAATCAGCTCTGTTCCGCTGGGTGGCCCGGCCCGGCCCGGCGCGGCGTGGGCAGGCCCGAGCGCCCGTGTAGTATGTTGTGACATAGATATCCCGCGCCGTGCTGTAAAAAAAAAGAGAGAAAAAATGAAATCGTCTATTTTTATTTCTTTTTTATTTCACTCTCGGCGTGTCAGCAGTAGGAGATACACGCGTAAATGGATGGCATTAGGCGATAGCTCTATGCTTTGAAAAAAATTCTAAAAAGGAAGTGTTTTTTTGTTTTTGTATGTGTGTGTTTCAAAATAATGGAATTATTTCTGGACGTGCGCGGGCGGATGATAGTGGTGATCCCGTTCAATGTGCCTGACAGGCAAGTGTCGTGGTGAGCCTGCAGGCGCATGGAGGGGGAGGGAGTATCTTGAAACAGGCCACGTTTCCTCGTTGCGGGCCTGACTGGAATGGGAAATAAGCTGGAGCCTGCCTCCAGGGGGGCCCAGCTCGCCCCGGCCCGGCCCGGCCCGCGCAGGGCACGCCAGGGCCGCATCGCATCCCCCTCATCGCGCCTGGAGTCGCCTGGAGTCCTGGAGCGAGCGAGCGAGCGTGGACAAATCTCTGTTGTGGCCTGGAGGAATTTCCTGGACTTGTCGTCTGAGCGAGCGCATCGTTTGGTTTCGTTTCGTTTCCTGGTGCCGGGTGGGGGTAGGGGGCGGTGAGTCGGCCTGCACTGGACCGGCCTGGCCTGTTGCGATGGAATAGTTTGTCCGTTGCGCGCGTCGTGCAGAATAGAATAGCACAGAGCGGAAAATAGGGAAATAGAGTGAAATTATTATTTAAAATTTCGTATTGATTTTTTTCCTCTATTAGTTTTTCTTGCTGGTAGATTAGGCTAAGTGTCTGATTCGACGCGTTTCGGTGAATTTCGAGTATCGGGTTCAACAGCTGAAGGTGGCCCGGCCCGGTCCCTGTACGTACTCGGGGCCGCTGGTACCCGCTGGTAGTACCCGCGCGCCTGATAGCGGGTGCCATTGCCTTGCCGTTCGTATCGAATTTGTATGTCACGGGGCTTTTACGAGTGATACGGGTCTCCGTATTTAATGCCTGCTTGATTGATTCTTACGGTCTCGTGTCGTTTATTTCTTTTTGTCTCTCTGCTATCCTCTCTCCCTCCTCCCCCCTCTCTCCTCTCTTCTCTCTTCTCTCTCCTCTCTCCTCTCTCCTCTCTCCTCTCTTCTCCCTCCCTCTTCCCCGCCCCCACCCCTCCGACCAGCGCGTCGCTCGCAGCCATATCGGTAGTGCGTTCATGCTGCTGCTGCTGTCTAATGCCGGCGAAAAAAAAAATGAAAAAGATTAGTCACGTGACACACAGCATTCCTCATCGAGGGTCATTGTCCCGAGTGGCAATACGGCCGGGATTGAATATGAGGAGGAGTAAGGGGGGAGGGGAGAAAGGGCTTCATCGGGACGAATAAACGGCGTGGCACAACAAGACGCTCTTGGCGCACACGGCCTCTGGCACTGTATCCCAATATCTGCAACAATAACAGCAGGGCGACCCAATCGAGCTGCATGAGTATTGCACGGCCGTGGCGGGGCGGGGCGGGGCGGGGCGTGCGGCCTGCTGCCACGCCGCGGTCGCTCTGCTCCGAGTCACGCCCCGTGTGATATATTCCTCCAGCCGGAGTAAATTAGTCCCGCAGTGATATACAGCCGGGCCGGCCGCGGCCGCTCATCTTCACGCACAATTGCCGCACCGCCGCGCCAAAGTGCGGCGCGGAAAACGCATTTGCATTGGCTGTGGTGCGCCGTGCTGCGCTGCGCTCTTGCGGTCGCGGGGCCTAAGTGTCCGCGCCGCCCCGCGCCGCCCTGTGCCGCGCGGTGCCCTCGGCCGTGAGTCCAGGGGCGGGACCAGACCTCCCCTCCCACTCCAGCCCGTCGATCACCTGTCGGGACGCTTTGGAGGGCTTTATTGCGATCCGCGAGGGATAAGGGGGGGGGGGGGGGGGGCGCCGCGCACCACAAACTTTTTTATAATTTTTCGCGGACTTTTCCTCCTCGGGAGCAGACGGACGGATGGCCGACGCGCTCGGCTCGCCTAGATTACACAGGTCTCCTTATTTCTCATCGACATCTTTATGGAAAGCTGCTGCCGACGCCGCCGTCTTCGTGCTCGATGTCTCCGCCGCGGTGACTTTCTCCATCCATCCGTCCGACTGTGCGAGAGAGAGAGAGGGAGAGGGAGAGGGAGAGCGGCTGGAGGCGAGCTGGGCTGAGCAGGCGAGGGAGGAGAGGGGTGCGCTCCGCCCCGTCCCGTCTCGCACCGACTCACTAACTCACAGTCAAGCTCGCCCTCCGCTCCGCTCGTCCGCGAGGAGAACCATCTCGCTCCGGCGCGCACTATTGTTTTTGACAGTGTCAGTGCGAAGCAAATTACTGCGCGGCAGGGCAGGGCGTATGTGTCGGAGGCGGTACACGACAAAGGGGCCCGCCCCGCCCCGCCCCGCCCCGCCCCGCCCCGCCCCGCCCCGCCCCGCCCCGCCCCGCCCCGCCCCGCCCCGCCACGGTGAACGTCCTGCCCTGGCTCGCCTCACCCCTCGGCCTGGCCCTGGCTGCCCGGCCGTTTCCTTTTGCCCACCGCGGTCGCCCCGCCCCGCCTCGCCCCGCCCCGCCCCGCCCCGCCCCGCCGCGGTGCCGCGCGCTGCGCGCTTGCCGCAGACGCTGCTGCTTGCAATAAAGCATCTTTGGAATATAGTGTAGGGTGATGTAAGGCCAATTGGGTCGCCCATAACTCAGCCGCCCCCCTCCCCTCCCCTGCGCTGCACCGCTCTCGGCTGCACTGGGCGGCGAGGAAGGGCGGATGGACCTTCCCTCCCCCCTCCCCCCCGTGCTCCCAGGGGGAGCGGATGCACTCCTCTCAAACCTGGGCTTTCAACTGATTTTGTGTGATCGGATTTCCTAAATTTGTGGGGAGACCTGCACGCTGGAGTGGGATTGTAGAGCCACCTGGTTGTAAAACTGAAGTCGATGGGCGTCACATTTTTTTTGTCTTTGTTTCCAGTATTGTTTTAAAATTTGTCTGGGTGCTTTCTGTCGAGCACATAAAAATTGGAACAATTTTTATTTATCGGCTTATCATTTTGAAATAAACAAAATTAGTTCGGTTTTAAAGTGTTTCGGCTTTCATTGCGTTTTTTTGCGTAAATGTATTAATGTTGCGTTCCGTCCTTAAGCATTGTGCTTAATAGCACATTTACGTTCCGCGCGTGGCGTGGCGTGGCGCGGCGTGGCGTGGCGGGGCGTGGCGTGGCGTGGCGGTCTCGCGAGTAATAGACCAGCCCGGCCGTGCGCCGCGCCGCTGTCGACTTTCGTCTCGTCTTTCTCTCGTCTCGCTCTTGCTTTATTGAGCGAGCGGGAGGAAAAAATGTTTCCAGGGCCGTCCTCCAATGACACTGCTAAACGACGGGAAAGCGAGCGAGCGAGCGAGCGAATGCAGCGGGGCGGGGCGGGTCGAGGCTGCCGTCTCGGTCAATCCCAGGCGAGGTCCGCCCGCCCAGTCAATGAATGGACCCAAGTTGAGGGGCCCACGGCGCGCGCATTGAATCAGGCGGTTATGCTGGCAAAATCTCCCGCCGAGCTTGAGCTAGCCTACAGGCATAAACCGATAAGAAGTGTGTTTCTGTCGCTGTCCCGCCCGTCCCGCCCCGCCTCGCTCGGCGCGGCCGGCTGATCCTGCCTGCCTGCCCGACGGCCCAAAGTGGGTGGGTGGCTGGCTGATGCGCTGTCCTTCGCCGTCCGCGGCCCGGCCCCGGCCCGGCCGCGCCTCTGACCCGAGGGCAACCCATCACCACCGGCCCCACCCCGCCCATCCTCGTGCCGGCCGGCCGGCCGGGTCGGGTCGGTTTTGGGCGTTGGTCTCCAAGATGAGAACGGGCGATAGCATTCATCTCCCGCTTTGATTATTACTCTGACCGCGTCCATAATGCATGGCGTGGCGTGGACCGCGAGTCGAGACTATCTGCGCGGGTGCGGCCGCCGCCGGCCGCCGCCATGTACCAAAGCGCGCGCGCGCGGCGTACACTTGACTAGAATTTTGCTGACGCGAATTATTTGTAAATACCGACTTGGTTGGTATTTATTCAGATGTGTAGTCACTCGGCGGATAAACTATTTCGCCTCGCATTTTTTTTTTAAATTAAAATTTTCTGTTTCGTTCTTTTTGAAGGTGTGAGTGAACTTAAATTGTACAGGACTGCATTGTTTGATTGCGCCTCGTTTGTATTCGGCGCGCGCGCTCCTCGCGGCCCATTAACGCACCATAATTCTATTAATTATCATACCATAGTGCGTCGCCCCCGCGGAGGGGAGGGGAGGGGGCTCCCTCCGAGGGCATCGCCTCGCCACGCGTGTCGTGTCCGCCGGTTTGTTTTGCCAAAGAGGGCTGGCTCTCTGTGGGCGTGGCGGGGCGTGGCGGGGCTCCGTTAATATCTGCCATTGAGTCGGTCCTTAACGTCCTTATACTCGCGCACTTTGCCGGACGGTATGGCCGGGGCGGGGCGGGGCGGGGCAGGGAGCAGCGGGCAGGATCAAGTAGCGTCTTGGACTTGGATGTTTGCGAGCTTGTTCCGCGAGCCACGCCGTGTGCGCTCGCCCGGGCGGGGCGGGGCGGGGCGGGGCGGGCGCGGCGGGGCGGGCGCGGCGGGCGGTCAGGACCCGGGCCGCTAACTCGCGAGTGCCAGCCACCTTAATTGCTGTAATTTGTTGGCAAGGACAAGTGTCCTCGCGCCGGGCCGGGCCGGGCCGCGGGGACTCGGCTCGGCTCGACACAGTCGGATTACACTCTGCTGGGATCACTGTAATTTTTGACGTAGGTATAAGTGCAAACAGGCAGCCCCGTCGCACCGCGTGGCGTACCGCTGGAACGATACGCGAAAAGAGGCGCGAATCAAGCGCCCCGCCCTACCACGCCTCACCACGCCCCGCCCACCGCCTGCCTGCCGAGAGCTCGTCAATTTGGGTGCAAGTTTTCTGAGAAGCCGCCGCTGCTTCGGGTTAATAAGGGTGCCCCTGGTGCTGTCGTTGGCTGCTGAATTGAAGTTTTTATTTTTATTTTTAAAGAAATACTTATTATACTCCTCAGGGCGTTGTACGCTGCGCTGCTATACCGGAGTGAGGTCGTCAGGTTATCGGCGGGGATATTCACACTTATTCCTAATTGGGTCAGGGCGGGGATATGCTAATATAGTCTCTGCGCCCGTCTGTCTGTCTGTCTGTCTGTCTGTCTGTCTGTCTGTCTGTCTGTCTGTGTGAGTACGTGTCCGTGATCCCCCGGCGATGCGATTATAGTGCGCACCTGCCAACGGCTGTCACGTGTCCGCCGTAGGGGTTGTCGTGGAGGGGGGGGCGGGGCGGGGCGGTACGCCACAGACTTGAGGCCGCTTTTGTTGCTCTGCTGTTGAATCATGGCGGCGAGCTCGATCCTCGTGACACTGGCGAGCCCCGCGTGACCTGGTATCCCTCCGCGCGTGTTAAAAGTGTATATACAGTACGACAACGCGCAGCAATCGCTGTCATGAAAAAAAGGAAAACGAAAACCATATATTATATTTTTCTGCGGGAGTTTATTAGGCTTCTTGGTCCGTCACAATGTTGCAAACCCACGCGTCTTTCGAGGTGGAACTCGGAAACGTGGTCTCCCTGTCTTCCCGCGGACGGTTTGCTGTGAGGGTGTCGCTTCGCCATCTGCTGCCGCCACAGTCTTCTTTGTGACGTACGCGGCGCTGCTGAGTTTAAAAAGTTCACCCTTCCGCTGCTTTTGGTATTATGTTCTTCTCCCCATTCTCGCTGTTTTTTTTTTTAGTTGCATCGGCGCAACTGAGTCGCCGCGCGCCTCCGAGTTTCTTATGATTCCGCCGGATATTAAATGCGAGTGCCTTTATGTCACACCGCCGCGCCGCGCCGCGCCCCGCCCCGTCAGGCCAGTGACACTGGGTGAACTCCGTGGCCTGGCAGTGGCACGCCCACCCGCCCCGCCCCGCCCCGCCCCGCCCCGCTCTGCTCACCGACTGGGTGTTCTTAGTCTTTGTCCGAGAATCGGATTAATTGAGACGCTTGGCCGGCGCGGCGGCTGCGGCTGCTCCGGACGGAAAATGTCTGGCGCTTTTTCTTCGCCTCGTCGCTCGAGTGCAGGTCATTTGTCCTGAGGTGCAGCGCAGCCGCTGCATGTGCCGCGGGGGGAACGCCCCGCCCCGCCCCGCCCCGCCAGGCCTGAGGTGAGGTGCCGAGAATGGACGCTGATATACAGGGGTGTTACAGGTCTGGGAAATCAGGGAAGTCAGGGGACTTAGAAGCGGCTCTAGAATTAACAGAAAAGGGAATTTTTCCGGACAGCAACTCTGCTATAGCCGTGCTCGTGCTGCCGCAGCTCCACGTCAGGGGGGCACCTTTAGCCTGGCGTGTCTCTGCTGCCACCTGTCACTGGACAACCGCCCCGCCCCGCCCCTCCCTGCCCCGCCCCGCCCCACCCCACCCCGCCCCGCCCGCCCCGCCCCCGCGGCTTGACGCTCGCTCGGCCCAGCCCGGCGGAACTGAAAGCCGAGCCGCTCTACCGCGCTTGGACCAGCCCGTCCAGAAGCCCGGCCCGGCCCGGCCCAGCCAGCCAGGCCCATCGCCTGCCGCTGGCCACTGGCGCGGGCTGGTGTCCGCCACACTGTAAAAAAAAACCTATGGAGGCACTATACGAATTACCGTTAATTTTTTCCCGCCTGTCATTTCCGTCGTAGAAGGTTCCGTACTAAAAATTTTTAAAAACTTACGGACTGCTGAGTTTGGGGACGGGACGAGGTACCTACACCAACCGCCTGGGCTCCGCCTAGCGGAGTTTGGTCAAAACTTCGATCTCGGTCTGCTTTTTACAGAGCAGGGTCTGTCCATCGAGCAGGGCTGGGCTGGGCTGGGCCCTGGTCCGGACTGGGCCGGGCTGCCCACGCGGCCCGGCTCGTCAGGCGGCGCTGCCAACCGAGAAAGCAAAATGTCCCCCCTGACCATTAATTAGACCGGCCCTTTTCCGGTCGGCGCGGCCCTAACACGCCACGGGACGGGACGGGGACGTGTGCAGGCAGGCAGGTGTCGGGGAGCGCGCGGAGCCGAGGGCTTTCTGAGTGCCTCTCCTCGGGGCTCACGGCCTCAGTGTGGCGCCAGAGGGAGAGTTAAAGTTTAGACAACGCGCTCAACAAGTGTTTTCCATGATAATAAATAAAAAATTAAGCGATTGCGACAATCATCAGCAGACCCCAATATGTTTGGGCAAAACTTTTTGTTTTGTTTTTGTTTTGTGAGTGCGGTAGCAGTTTTGTTTTTCGGTGCGCGCAGTTTTGACAGCGCGCTCCACGGCGAGTGGGTCCTCCCTCCAGCAAACAGTCAAAGTAAATGGCGCCGTGAGGAGCTATTGTCCCCGCAGCGCGCGCGCGCACGCGCACGGCAGACACACGCGCTATTGTACTGGTATGCTGATTGGCGGTGCTGGCCGTGTGTGTGTGGGCGGATGGGTGTGCTCTGGGAGGATCCCCTCGTCTCGTCTCGGATTTTAGTTCGGGTCGAAAAGAGGCGATTAGCCTCGCGTACCTGCTAGTTATCCCCACCCGGCGGCCCCACCCGCGGCCCTACCCTACCCCACTTCTCTCTTTATCTTTCGCGTAATTTGGAGCGAGCAGGTGGTTTCAATCTGCCAGCCAATCTCGCTAGCTCGCTCGCGGCTCTGTCTCTCTCGCTTTCGCGTCCGCCACGCCACGCCACGCCCGGCCCGGCCCCGCCCGCCCCGCGCTAGATCACGTTGTCGCGGCCCATCTCCCTGTCGCACTCCTGCAGCCGCCAGGGTGTCTGTCGCGGCAGCAGGGTGGCCCCCGGCGGACGCCCCGGACAGCGAGACGCTGACACCTCGGCTGATGCAGGCAAAGGTGTCGCTCTCTCCCTCCTTGAGCGCCGCCTTAAGCGAGGCTCGCGTGGCTATCGGAGGTTTCAATGTGTTTCACTCGCGCGGCGGGTCGCGCGCATCCCCTGCTTGGTGTGCCCCAGGCCGCCGCGGCGCGTGCCCGTGCAGGCCGGCCTCCCGCCACGCCCCGCCCCGCCACGCCCCGCCACGTCCCACCCCGCCCCACCCCGCCCGCGGCTGATCCGGGACGCTCTCGATAGCGTGCGCGCGATGCAGTGCTACCGCGACGCCTTTGGCCGCGCCCGCCGCGACGCCACTCAGTGCAAGCAGCGCATGGCGGCGTGGCGTGGCGTGGTGGGCGGACCCAGGAGACGCCCTCCTCCTCCTCCTCCACCTCCTCCTCCTGCAGGACTTTGATTAAATATGAGAAATTACACAGCGTGAAATGAATGCGATTGCTGTGCGCGCGCCGCCTCTCCGTCGCACGCGAGGTTCCCGCGGGAATTCTTCCTGGCCGCTCCGCCCGCCCCCGCGCGTCGCGCTGTCCCCGCGCGTCCTCTACCAAAACGTCTAATGGAATAAGTAAACGCACGTCCGTCGTCCTCTCTGTTCGGCGTCCTCCTCCTCCTCCTCCTCCTCCTCCTCCTCCTCCTCCTCCTCCTCCTCCTCCTCCTCCTCCTCCTCCTCCTCCTCCTCATCCTCCTCCTCCTCCGCCTCGTCCTCGTCCTCACATTGGCCCCCCTTGTCGAGAGTGTCGCAGTAAAGTGTCGACTTGTTCCATTATCCCGCTAGACGCGCGCCTCGCTGGCTGGCGCCCCCTGCCTCGCTGTAATTGCGCGGCCGGCCGCGTTTTAAGGTGTTCTCGTGTAGTTTTTCTCCTCGTTTCGTTATGATGTCGGCGGGGCGAGGCGGCGCGGCTGGCCGGGCAGGTGGGAGTAGGTGTCGTGTTTCTGGCACATGTGTCGGGGCGGGGCGCTGCGTGACCCGCTTCCCGCTGGAACTAATTGTCGCCCCGGCGGCTTGTCGCTGCAGTGCAGGGCAGGCCACTGCAGGCGCTCTGGTGCAGCGGGCACGGCCGGGCCCCTGTGAGTTAGGCAGGCCCGCCCGGCAGCCGTGCGTGGGTTGCCTACCCGGAGTTGGTAAGGGGCGAGCCCCTGCCGGGTAGGCAGACCCGCCCGACACCCGTGCGTAGGTTGCCTACCTAGTCAGGGGCGCGCCCGTGTGTCACGCGGGCTGTCGGCCGCGCTACGACCCTGCAGCGCTGCTGTGACGTCCGGGTGACACTCGCTCGGCACACCCATCGCGCCGCGCCTAGTGTAAAGCGTCCTCTTCAAGTCCGCTGACGCTCCCCCGCCCCGCCGCTCCCCCGTCGCCCTCCCTTTGGCCTTGGCGGAGTTCGTCGCGTACGTTTACCCGGGCGTGCGCGTTTTGGCAAGCACGTCCAATTGTTCGCCATTGGACACGGTGAGCGCGCCCGGCGCCCTGCTGCTAGCCCCGCAGGCCGCAGGCAGGTCCGACAGGTCCCGCAGGTGGACGGGCAGCAGGCGCGCGGGCGGGGCGGGGCGGGGCGGCAGGATGAATGGACCTGCATGTCGTCTGCTTGTGTGAGCGACACGTCGTGCAGTGCAGCGCGCTGCCATACGACACCCTCTCGCCGTTCTTCCCTTCTCTCTCTCTCTCTCTCTCTCTCTCTCTCTCTCTCTCTCTCTCTCTCTCTCTCTCTCTCTCTCTCTCTCTCTCTCTCTCTCTCTCTTTTCTTTCTTTATTCTGCTGATGTCGAGTTGGCACATCGGGCTGGCTTGGCGTGAAGCAGAACGCTGCGCACTTCCCCTGGTTCCCGGGTGACTCGTCTGCCTCGCCTCGCCTCGCGCCGAGCGTCGCGACGCCGCCCCCTTTTTCCCAAACGTGGCGCTGCGTGACGCGGCGCGCCGCCCGTCCCGTCCCGTCCTGACAAGTGATTTGAAGGACGCCTCGACCTTGCAGCCGAGAGCGGCTAAACACGGCCTTCGACCAAATAGGAGTGGGGCGGAGCCGGGCCGGGCCAGCGCGGGGGGCAAGGGCCTGCCTGGCCTGGCCGGGCCTGGTGTAGGAGTCCTCTACGGCTTTCTACGAGTGGGCCATCGAATTATGGAGATTGTATCTTTTGTTTCCACGCACACTTAAAGTTGAGCGTCGCTCTTCCTGCCTGCTAAACTTCCTTAGGACGGCGCTCTCGAGAATTTTGTTTCTCTGCGCGCTCCGTTTTGTCTTCTGTTACAAACATATTTCGCTTTATCTTTTTTATCTTATGAATAATCGCAATACGCGAAAAGTGTGCGGGACAGTGTCGCTCGTCAGTCGTGTGTGAGGACACAAGGCGATGTTTTTACGTGGCAGTGTGTGTGCGCGCGCGCGCAGACGATAGGGCGTTTCCCTAAACGTCAAGAGCCAATACGTACGGCGTGTAATTGCAGAGCGCCGTTGATTTCTTTTTCCTCCGCTGCTCTCTCCTCCGGGCGGGGCCGGGCTGGGCCGGGAGAGTGTCCTGGTGGGGCGCGGCGTGATGGCGTGGCGTGGCGTGGCGTATGGTCGCTGCTGCTGCTAGTTGTGTTTCGCATGGCATTATCGTACATCTCGATGTGCAATGCGGTGCATCGGACTGTTTCGCCACTCATGCGGTGGCGTGGCGTGGCGGGGCGCTCGACTCTATATATTTGCTCGCGAGCCCCGCCCCGCCCCGCCCCGCCCAGCCCCACCACGCCACCGCGACTCTAATGGGATCTGGACAAAAGCGCAGTGTGGGGTGGGGCGGGGGCACTGGCTGCGGAGCGGGGCGGGGCGGGGCGGCGGTCACTGCCACAATGAAGTCATTTGGAACTGCCTTCTCTCTCTCTCCCGCCCGCGGCACAATGCGAAAAATTAAATTTGCAGAAAGCGTTCGTTCGTTCGTTCGTTTTGTACCGGGCGGCTTGGTTCTCTCAAGTTTCAGAGAATACGTAACATTGCAGGTCTGCCTGAGGGTCAGCCTACGGGGTCACAAAAAAATCTTTTCATTTTAGCCGATTTTGAATCACTATGCGAAATATGCGATCGCAGAAAGAGCCCGTCTCTATATACTCTGGAAGGAAGCTATGACGCATGTTTCCATGTGCGTGGCGGCGTGGCGTGGAGTAGCGCCGCCAGGGGCCGGGCCGGGCCCCGTGAGAGAGTGTACAGGAGTGGAGGAACGATTAAGGAAATGGATCTGGCGCGGCCCGGCCCGGCCCGGCCTCAGAGGAAGCGGAGTTAGTTGCCCAAGAGAGACGAGTCTGCGGTGGCTGGGAGGGACCGGCGGGGACCGGGCCGATATGGAGTGAGGGAGATCTCCTTTTCCTCGTTTGCTGCGGGTTGTCTCTCGCGGTGGAGACGACACTGGCGCGCATGGCGCCACCCTCCTCCTCCTCCTCCAGCCGCATTTCGTGGATCGCGCCGTTTGCGACACTCGAACCTGCCGCGGCATGGCACCGCCTAGGGCAGACGCTCGTCGTGGCGGCTCTGACGTTTCGTGTCCTCGCCGGCTAACACGCGAGATGCGAGTTTGTCGCGGCGGGGCGGGGCGGGGCGGGGCGGGGCGAGGTGGAGCGTGGTGTCGTCAGGCAATCATCCCAGATAAATCCAGCCATAGGCCAGTTCGAACCAGGCCGGGCTGGCCGGCCATTTGGAGTAGACTTGCGCTGCTCTCTCTCTCTCTCTCTCTCTCTCTCTCTCTCTCGTCCTTAGACTTCCACCCCGACCCTCGCTCGCCCGCAATGACATTTCCAAGCGGGGGGATCTGTGCTCCGCTGCGCCTGATAAACCACCCACTTTCTATTGGCGCGTGAGTGTCGATGGTATCGACGGGGCTGGGGCTGTGCACCGCCACGCCCCGCCACGCCCCGCCCCGGGCCACGCTTAGCCCCCCCTCCCCCTCTCTCTCGCCCGCGTGTGTGTGAGAGAGAGAGGTGACACTTTGTTGTGCTGACGGCGGTGGCCAGTCGACAGTGTTAGCAGCACGCGTAGCGCAAATCTTTCACTTTTCTGTCTCTTTTGCTGCCGGCTTCGCTGTTACCCCGACTTGCCTTCCCTCTTTCTCTTTGCCTCATAAAAACGCCATGTTCCTGCCCCTTCTCTCTCTCTCTCGCTCCCAGCGCCGGGCCGGGCCAGGTAACCTCATCGCTCCGATGCCACTTTCGCCGCCAGGCAGGCAGCCCGCCTAGCCAGCCGCCCGGCCCGGCCCGGTTAGTACGAGACCATATCGAGAAGGACAGAGGGAAAGAGAGACGGCTCGGGGAAGAGTACGGCGAGGGAGGTGGGAGGAGGGGGGAGGGGAGGGCAGGGCGTTCCCACATTTTTATAGTCCGGTTAAAGATGAACTAGTTGCATCTCGGATGAGCTGGCTGTCACCGCACCGCTGTGCCTGCCTGTGCGCCTAGCCTGACTCACCGGGGCCCGGCGGCGGCGGCGACGGCGACTGCTGCTGCTGAAGCTTTCGACGCTCGCTCTCTCTCTGCCGTCTCTCTTTCTCTCCGCGCCTTTCTCTATTGTCGCCTCTCTCATCCCGCTCTCCTTCTTTCTCTCTCTCTCTTTCTCACTCTTGTCCCCGCTGCTACGCCCTCGCGCGCGCTCGGCGTGTACCGATTGTGAAGCAGTGCAGCTCTGTGGGAGCGCTGCGAGCGCTGCCGGCCGAGGCCGTTAGAGTAACGCGATGCGCCTTTATGAGCGCCGCGCTCCGCACCGCACCGGCCGGCTGGCCAATCAGCAAGAGCCCGAGTAGAGGCCTCCGCTCCGCTCCCTCCGCGCCGTAAGCGACCCCAGGCAGGCAGGCAGGCTGGCACCACGGCCGCGCAGCACCGCCGCCGGGTCCGCACAAATTGAAATCGTGTGTCGCGAGGTACTTTGCGGCTGGGATAGCGGCTGGTGCCGCTGCCTGCCTGCCTGCTGCTGGCTGCCAGCCGGGCTGGCGGCACGGCGCCGCTACCGGCCTGGGCGGGGCTGGGCTCGAGCCTGGCCAGGCCAGGCCTCGCCGCGCGGAACGTAGATGGCTTTATTAATCAGCGGTGCGGCATCATGCGTATTGTCTGTCTGTCTCATGCCGCAAACTTTGAAACGCGCGCGGTGACGAAGGGCATTCGTAACAGCATCGTCGCGTCGTCACTGTCGTCGCGGGCCGTTCGTCACTGCTATCGGCCTCATCAGCGCCGCTGCTGCCGCCGTCGGCCTGCTGGCTGCAGCGGTACCCTGGTGGTGGTGGTGGTATGACTGCTGCCGATGCATCGCCATAATGCCTGCTGTCGGCTGTACAATATGATCCCGCTAATCCCGACGGGGTCTGGGTAGTAGCAGGGGGATCTCTGACAGGAGGGGGCGGTGGGCGTTTTGGACGCGGCCGCTATGCTCGTCCGAAGGCCTCATGCATCGCTGATGTGTGCGTCGCGGTCAGGGTCGCGGCGGGCGCGCGAGTCCTCTGCAGCGGCGCCGCGGAATGCACTTGTTGTAATTATGCACATCCTTGTCGCACACGGGCGCCTAATGGCTCCTCTTGCTCTCCTTGTTTCAGGTGAGTTCACTGCCGGGCTGAACGGGGCGTGAGCACGCGGCGCGAGCGGGTAAGTAGGCGAACATATAACCTACCTGGACGGGACGGGACGGGCGGGCTCGCTGAGCCCGTTCCCTCACCGGCCATCGGGGAGGAGTGTGAAGTTAAACCTGCCGCGCGGAAGGGACCTTCTGACTGAGTTTCGCCGGACGCGGGGCCGACGTGCGGCGGCGGCCCTGGCGGCGTCCGTCCGGGTGCCACAATGGGCAGCAGGGGTTGGCTATATAGGCGCACCATGGCGAAGGGAGATGAGAAAAATAATGCCGTCCTCGTGGCCGTAATGAGGATGAGAAAGTAAACGCTGCCGCGCCGCGCTGCAGCAGGGTCGCGGTCAGGAAATTAAATGGGAGGACGATATTCCTGTGTCTGCGGGGCGGGGCGGGGCGGGGCGGGGCCGGGAGTGAGTTCCGGGAATGGTTTCCCTGCGGCGCGGCGGCGCTCCGCATCACGCGGCGAGCAATGCGGTCGCGCCGTCGTGTCGCTTGAGGTCAGCTATGGAACTGAAGAAGAACACACTGCGGCACATGATGTCGTTATGATTGTCGTAAAGTTCGAAAAGTGTGCTGGCTGCGGGGCGGGGCGGGGCGGGGCGGGGCGGGGCCGGGCAGGGCAGCAGGGCACGCCCCCCTGCGGGCCTGCTGGCACAGCGTGACACAGGCGTGACGCGACGCCCACGTGACCCATATCCGCGCGACCGACTAGTGCTCCAGCCTGTCGCTAACGCTGTCCAGGGTTGTTTTCCTTCTTCCGGCAATTTTTTTTTTTTCAAATGTGCGCTAGGCTGATTCTGTTTTTGTCGTGTCGCCTGTGAGGGCAAAGCATATACATTTATCACGCCGAATGAAAGAGTCCAGTCGTTAACGTTGCGTGCTGCGTATCGTTACACCGTGTACTGTACGGCGAGCTGGCACTCAGCCGGCCCGTGTAAGTCGCGCGGATGACACGCTGGTTATCGACCGTGCGGAAGGCATGTATGTATATATTGGAAGGCGAGTGGCGCGATGAGCCGTATCGGAAGCAGGTGGGAACCGGGCCGCGGCCGGCGCCTCGCCTCGCCTCGCCTCGCCTCGCATGCGAGCGGCCCGCACGGCAGCAGCAGCCGGCAAAAAAAAAGAAACATGCGAAAAAGCGTTTGAGGTGAACGAGATGCGAGCGAGGGTGTCGGTGCGGCGGCAGCTGGTCCGGTCCGGTCCCGGTGCAGCTTATTTGCATCTGTTTTAGCGCAGCCAATTATGAATAGGCGGCCCTGCGGACCTCGCTATCTGATGCCGCCCGCCCGCCGCGCCGCGCCGCGCAGAGGCTGAGAGCCGCGGCGACCAATTTCTCATTCCCGATTGTTTTGCCCTTTATTTAGGGTGGCTCTGCGGCGGGACCGTTAAACGCAGTCCGCGGCCGCCCTGCGAGCGCTGCCCTGCCCGGCCCGGCCCCGGCCCTGCCGCGCACCGAACACTCGCGGCCGGCAGGCGGCAGGTCGGACTGGATCGCAGAGATCAGCGATACCTTTGAATTCCCTCCCTCCCCGTGCTTATCCGTGGCGCTTATTCAAGGGCGAATTTCCATTTAACGGCGGCGATTGTGCCGGGGCGATGTAGGCGGCGGGGGCACATCGGCGCGTAGGGTCGGGGGCGGGCGGCTGAGTGTCCGTGCCGGAGCCGTACCGGGGGCCGGAGCCGTGCCGGAATAGCGGCTAAGACGGAGCCGGACTCCTCTCGCCGAGCCCGTGCCGGAGCCGTGCTATGGGATGGGGCGGACGCTCTTCGCGCGAGCGACCGGCCCGGTGCTGGGCAAGTGGGGCATAGCGTGGCGTGGGCATCTTTGGCGATGGAGGTCGTAATCAAAGGGATAAACGGCCAGACGCCAACCCGTCCCGTCCCGGCCCGGTCAGAGCGAGCCTCGTGCTGCCCATCAGGCTCTGCGCGAAAATGCACCGTGAAAATAGCGAGAGCCTTGAGGCTGTGCGGCTGGGCGGTGCTGCTGCTGCTGCTGGCCGCCACGATGTAGTGCGTCCTCTCCTCTCAATCCGTCTGCTGGCAAGTGGATGAGCGTGCGCTTAACTTGACACATTGCCTGGCGTTCACATCCAGTGTCCGCGCATTTTTTTTCTTTTTTTCATCGTTCTCGTCCAGCTCGTTGCAGTCTTATTTATTTTTCCCTCGCCGCACCGCGACCAGCTGACCGGCCTAGATTGGAAGCCGCCCTTGTTGCATCAGCAGCAGCGCGACACAGGACTGGTCGCTGTCCTCTCATTAGCGGCATGTCGATACTCTAGAGCTCGGCGTCGCGGCGGCGCCCTGGAGCTCGCGTGCGCCTCCGGCCCGTGAGGACGCCTCCTAGGCCCTGCAGTGACGCCAGGGCGGCGGCCCACACACACGCGTGCACACGGTGTAAGGGCATTGTCTGGTTGTGAAACAGCGTGTGCGCGCGGGGCGTAGCGGCGTATCGCGCGCGGGGGCGTGGCGGTGGGTGGCGGGGCGCCGCGCTGCAGTCTGCTCTGTGGACACAGCCAGCTAGTGAAAGTGCTGGGCTGGGCCGGGGTGCCATCGCGGTGCCTCCGCTCCTCGCCTCCTCACCCCACCTCACCTCGCCGCGCCACGCTACGCCACAGACAGACACAACACGATGCTAGAGTGACTTGCCATGCATGCAAAGGGAAAGGCGTCGGTGCGAAAATGTTTAATTCAACGCATGCCTCGAGATGGGCGGGTTTCGTTGAATGAATGAATGATTGGAAGGGGGAAAAGGGGGGGGGGGGGGGGGTGACCGTGCCGAGGAAAAGTAGGCGCATGCGAGGATAATTTTTCTCTCACGTCGACCCGTGTTTTGAATTAATGATTTTGTTTTGGATTGTCTTCCTTCCTCTTCTTATTGGCAATTTCTTGCCACGGCCTGCGGGCAGTGAAAAAAAAAATACCGTCGCAGCTTATAACACTTTGCTGACATTGTGCCAGATAAGTTATTAGACTACAAGGTGGTCGCACGTTAATACCGTGGAAAGCTGAGCTAATACGCGCTGCAGCGATTTTTTTTTTTTTTTTTTTTTGTCAGGGTGTGGTATTTGATTCTGCGCTTTTGTGATAGTCTTGGAGTGCGATCGCAGAAAATTGAATTGGATGACGGTTTTCGCTTTCATTTTTTGTTGTCTTTTTCTCTCGGCTGTTGATTGGTATTGGCAGGGACTGGTTGGGACACTTTTATGAGATGGGTCCGCCTGTATGTGTCCGCACACACACGCGCGCGCGCTTGTGTGTGTGTCTGTGTGAGCGTGCGGAAAGTTGCCATTCCGGAATCTCTTGAGGCGGATTCTGGATGAACTTGTGACGCAGCAGCCCAGTGAAAGTGTTCGCCACACACATTGGCGCGTGTGTGTGTGTGTGTACTCTGGTGTAGGTGCGGCGGACTGCAGTAGGTCCTTACAGCGCCTTGCTCGCGCCTGCACTTTCTGTAGTGGAAGAGCAAAATTTAAAAAATAGAATCGCAACCGCAACAGGAACATCAAAGTATGTAAAAGCTAAAAATTGTTCCAAAATTCCTAAATTATTTGTCTGCCAAAGAAACACCTCTCACTTGAGACAGCACCCCCTCGCCTGTGGTACTCCCACCCGGCCAAGGTGAGTACCTTTATTCCGCTCTCTCACACCTCTCCATCTCACACTGTCTCATTGTTGCGGTACTGTATGCGTGTCCCCGTCGCACGTCCTTGACGTAGAGTTCGCCGTTTACATAAAACGCTACGTAATTTCAGCGTCGTTGTGTTTCTTTAATATATTTTTCTTTTGGCCTCCGTTCCGTCCCTCTCGTCCTCTCGCTCTTTCAGCTGGCGTCTTACCTGATGGCGTTTTAGCTGCCTGCTTTTCCCTTTTCACTTTTCTGTAGCGGAAGAGCGGGCGAAGGGGGGAGCGGGCGGGGCGGGGCGGGGCGCGGAGGAGTGGGAGGAGGGAGAGCTTCTGCTGTGGCGTGAGCAGCCGAGGCGGGCCGGGGGCCGGGCCCGGCCGGACAGCGCGGGACCGTGTCGAGTCGAGCCGGGTCCGAGTGAAAGTGTACGCCCACTCCTCTCACTCGAGGGCGGGGGGCCCTTCGGACGTACTTGCTCTGCCCGCCCTGCCCCGCCCCACCCCGGGAGGCAAATGGCCGTGCTTCCTCCCGCCCTGGGCAAGGGCACACGCCCTTCCCTCGCCCTTTCACCACCTCCGCGTAAGCTTTCGTGCCTTTGCCGTAACGCGTGTATGCTCCGGCGTGCTGGAGTCGGCGACACGCGGAGCCGCGTGTCTGTGCGAGGCAGCGCGGCTGCCGCACGCGTGTCAACGAGCAGAGAAACACGTGTCTCTCGGGGTGGGCAGGCAGGCAGGGCACGGCGGAGGAGCGCATCGCATCCCCCTCGGTGCAGCCGCGAGTGCAGTTTCACCTCGTTTCATATTTGGGTTAGCTGCAGCAGGCAGGCTGGCTGGCGGCGCCCGGTGTGCCTGGCGGTGGTGGGGGTCCCCGCCGCGCTGCCCCGCCCCGCCCCGCCGCGCCGCCCCGCCGCGCTCTCTCCCCCCCGCCGGTCGGGCCGGGCCGAGCCGCGCCGCCGCGCGCCAGTCTGGCGTCAGGTCTGTCTGCGTGCGGAGTGCCGTGCCCGCCCCGCGCCGCGCCGAGCACAGCCGTGAGCCCCGCCTCGCCTCGCCTCGCCATGGGATAGCCTCGCGCCTCGCACCATGAGCCCTGCCTCCCAGGGCGGCCTGCAAGTGGAGCGCTACATCGGCACGTGCCTCATCTCCAAGGCGGACTACCGCTATCAGGATGCCCACCGCGCCGCGCACCAGGGCCACCAGTGGGCCGGCCTGCCCCTCATCTCGATGGTGCAGCCGCGGAGACACAAGCAGCAGCAGCAGCAACAACAGCAGCAGCAGCAGCAGCAGCCTGCTCAGCAGCCTCAGCCGGCTGCTCAGCAGCAGAGCCCCGGGGGCCCGCGGTCACCGCTGTCGCGGCTCGCCATCCACACCCAGGGTGCGCCGCTCATCCTAGCCGGCCGGTACAACAACAGCCGGAAGCATGGCGGCGGAGGCGCCGGCCTGCACGGTGGCCTCCACGGCGGGCAGGCTGTCGGCGCGGCCCCGGCCACCAAGGGCGGACCCCGGAGCCACCGGCCGCTGGGGCCGCTACCGGCCGCCCCGCCCTGCGGGCCCATGGGGCCGATGGGGCCCATGGCCTGCAACGGCAAGCCCGCGAGCGACAGCCTGAGCGTGGCCAGCGACGAGAGCTCGGGCCACTCGGAGAACAGCCTGCCCAGGATCATCAAGCCCCGGAAGCGGCGCAAGAAGGACAGGAAGCCGCCCCAGCTGGCTGCGGACGCGCCAACCCCGACCTCGGCGCCTTCCCCGGCCGTGCCCACCGTGTCGCTCAAGAGCTTCGGCGGCGATGCGGTGGCGGAGCAGGCCGACGAGCCCAAGCTGCACCACGACTTCGACGAGGTGAAGGAGCACGACTCGGCGGACGAGGGCGTGCTGCTGTGCCAGTGCCGGTACTGTGACCCGGCCGGCCTCATCTGGGACGTGGACCAGAACTGCTACTCGCCCTTCCTGACGCCGCAGCCCCAGCCGCAGCACCTGTCCAGCTTCCCGCTCTTCATCTCGGACGCGGACTCGTCGCGGCTCTTCCCCCCGGAGCCCCGAAGCTCACCGTCAAGCGCCCTGGGCCCCGTCGGCGCGCGAGGCCCCACCGACCTTCTACTGCGGCGGAGTTGGAGTGAACCGTCACCCTCGAGGAAGCTTTCAGAAAGCAGCGACTCTCAGGAAAGCGATCGGCGGTCCCCGCCGTCCCACCAGGCCCTCGGGGTCTCCTCGGAGATCGTCACCTCGCACTACGGCCACCGCGACATTGAAATCAAGTTCTTCTCGTTACCGTCCTCGGCTGCAGAGCTGGACTGCAAGCATTGACTGTGCATGTGTGTGTATGTGTGTGTGTGTGTGGGAATCTGTGGGAGTGTGAGCGAGCGAGAGTGGGTGTGCTAGAGAGAGAGAGAAGAGAGCGCGAGCAAGGCCGGAGACAGAGGATCGTGAGCCGGCTTGTGTGGTGGCTTGATCGCACGCGAGTGAATGTGTGTCAGTGCAGCAAGGAATATACTCCTGGATAAAGTGCAGTGCCTCAGTGTAGTGCCCTCGACCCTCATTGGATTACCTAATTATATTTTTGGATTTATTTCATCAACCGTAAATGCCGTTCTTAATTCACTGTTCACTGTAATTGGACCGGAGAAGGTAATGACCATGGAATAATGTACTTAATTGATGCTGAGTGTACGACTTCTAGACTCCTGACAATACCCTACAACTGACCCCGGCACGCAAGTCTTGGGCGCTGACACACTGACTCTGATGTGGAACGTAACGCTTGTAGACAAGCTGTTTAACGAAGAAAGTTGACTGACAAAGAAACTCACATGCAATAGACGCTTCTAAGAGGTTTGGGTATTAGGGTTGGTACCACTATTTATATTGTGTATCCATTATTTATTATTGAACGATCCATATCGTCTATAAAGCTCTGTCCTTGAGATCAATTATTTTGTAAATCAGTTCCCTTTGCCTGTTGTCAAAATTTCGTTCAATCGATTACTGCAGAATGGGTTTTTGCCGAGTCGAAGCCAAATTTGCGGCGCGTGTTCGACACAGACATCATGACGGTGGAGCAAGCTCTCCGACCCACATATTCTTATCTCGAGTCGTTTATCCAGGTTGGCGAGCCAAGCCGAGCGGCCCCGTCGTGGCATGGGAGGTGCTCGCGAAAGCAAGAAAACCTGAGCATTGTGAACACCAAGTTCCCAGACGGAGCATGACGCTGCAGATGACTCAGACAACGACGAGGACTTTGACTTTTTCTGCAGATCATCTCGGATAGTGAAAAGCAAAGCCTTGGCTGCATCCGTTCCCGAGGCGTTTGCTCTAGAGAGAAACGTGCTGAAATTCCTGTAAAATCTTTGACTCGTTCTTTCCCGCCATCTCACTCTCTACCGACATTTTTTATGCAAGTCGGCGGGCCTGGGAAAATGTAAATGGGATATTTTTTTGGCAGAGCTTCTTGGGGCCCCCCTTGACTGACTCATTGTTAGACGGGTGAAAGTACATGAGGTGACCCGAGAAAGTGTCTGATTGTATGACCAATGACAGGGGCTCAGCTGGTCGGCTTGGCTGTGCCAGGCAGCAACCTGTACCAACCATCCTTGACCTGACGTTTGACCTACGCCAGCTGTGCCCATTGACCCCATGTTAACCTCCTCTTTGGGGCCCCTTGACGTCAAAGCAGTATGAAACAATTCCTTTAATTTCAATCTAATTCAACGCCGTGTGTATGTCGTTGTTACTGCTTCATTTTCTTTTCATAACTTTAATCCCACAATTTTATTTTTCATAAGTACTTTAAATTGAAAGAGGCACTACGTTAAAGGACTGTACTAGAGCTTGGTTATAATGACGTTTCTAGAACTGTACAAAGGCGTGTAAATATTTTTAATGGTGGTGTTGGAGACGCACTTCAATAGGTTCTATTTTCTCTTCAACACCTTGGACTGCTTTCAAGCCCTTAAATGGGTAGCCGTCCATCGTGTTGTATCGTTATTCCAGCCACCAGGTCGTGGACAAAATGTCATATATTATTAATGATTTGTTGTTTGGGATTTTATGTTTGCGGTCTTAGGCTTTTTTGTTTTATTTAAAAAGAAATAATGCTGCTTTGTTCTCGACCGAATGGCTGGTGTTTGTTACTTTTATGTAGAGGGGTGAGCCTTTTTGGGCTATTTCTTATCCGTTTTGTACATATTTTTATACCTAGACTTGGGAGTAGTATGTAAATTTGTAGGAAGGGGTCATATTTTCTTGCAAATTTCTATTGCTCGTGCGTTTTGTCAATGGAAGAGGCAATGCGAAACTGGAAAATCACCAACTGTGCTTCGCGCTGCTTCTTTCATGCGTAAGTCGAAACACAACTCTTTTTGGGATCATATCAGTTATTTCGTTACGTTTGTCTAAAAGGAGAATACGTCCACCGTTTTGCTTTGCAGTGTATTTATTTAAAGTTATGTACTAGGGTGGGCTAAAGTTTTGGCCAGATAAAATATTGACTGGGAAGCTTTACTTACTTTTTGTTATTTTTATATCGAATCTGTGATATTGACTGGAGAACAAGCTTGCCTAGTTCTCGTACAATCGTGATACAAACCAGGCTAACTCTTTGAATAATAAAGAATTTTCCTAAGCTCACGTTTGTACAATAGGACCGTCCTTGATTATATTTCGTTCCAAAGCTATGTGTTACATGTCGTCACTTTCCCTGCGTTTCGGAAACAGTTTGTAAAGTCTTTAAGTAGATCAGTATTTTGGTAGCGTCCAAGGACGGTCCCTGTCCCCTCCCTCGATCAAATAAAAGGCGATCTCTCTCGTAAGGTACAGGCAACAATTAATGTTCCGTACCTTATGTGGATCCTATTTATTATTTATTTTGTACATCACTGTGTGCCCATATTGTGAGCTGCCTTCCGATTCATCGTGTGTTTCCATAGCAGAGGCTTCGCGATATCTTAGGCTTGTGTGATGATACCATTGTGTTATCGCTGAGGAACCTGATGACGAAAGTGCATTTTGATGATAAGTAGTTTGTGATTAAAGATTCCTAGACAGAAGAATTGCACACTGTGTCGCTTTTCATTCGCAATGAAGGTATATTTTTGCCCAACCCCCTTCTCTCCTCATCAAGTCCGTGAGAGCTTAAAAAAAAATTGTACAGTTGTAAAATAATGCTTCTCTGCCTAAGCTGTAAATTTTCCTACAGTCAGAAGTATGTAGATCACAGGGCATTGAAATCCTGTCGTTAATTTCTAAGAAGCATTAAATTAACGCCATCTGTTTGCCTACCGTTTACTTTTGTAGTGCTGGTGTATCTGTTATGTGAGTTTATTTGTTCATAGACTGAAATATACACACATTGATTGTACCTCGCGAGCTCTACCATGTCTTTGACACCCCATACCCCCTGAAGGTGAATGAACACTCTTATAAATGACGCTCTTCGTTTCCCTACATAAATAATGCACCGGTGCTCGCCACGATCACTCAATTAAAACACTCCCCTTCTCGGCGAAGGCAGCGGCTGCGGCAGCAGCAGTAGGGATTCCGAGGCGCTGGCATTTAGCTCCGATGTAGGCCAGAGACTGGGCGCTGTCGCTGTGTCTGCGAGGCGCACTCTGTGATCTGCGCGCCTGGAATCGTTCCAAAACTTGATCATGTCTGCCCCGCGGCGCGCCTATCGCCTGTCGTGCAGCGTTGCTGCAGTCGCGACTGGTTGACGCCAACTCGTTGAAATTTTAGCAGCTCAGACTACGATAATATTTTTTTTCTCCAGCTGGCCCTGCGGTTGATCTGATGTTCCTCTGGTCGCGGCCGGCTGAGCCGAGCCGAGCCGCTTGGCTGTGTCTCGCAGCACCGTATGGGGCTGGCCGTGCGGCCAGGGCAGGCAGGCCTCCAGCCAAGCCTCTATCGAGCGTGGTCGGGCCGTGTTGCGTCACATTCGATCGACGTTTGCACACGCAGCGTACCTACACTGTCGCCTGTACGACCTGCGCCTTTTTCTATGAAAGTAGCCATAAGCAGACGGGATTTGTATGCAGCTGAAACAAAAGGCTGGGTGCAGCACGCGCTGGAAGCTGCAGTGCTTTCGCGCAAGCGAGGTGTCCTGGCGGTGTTACAATAGTCAACCTTCAGGGGCAACACACTTCTAGCCGTCAGCCTGCCAGACAGGCACACACTTTCGGCCGTCAGTCTGCAGACCCACTGCACAACTTCGATTGTTGCGTTTGTGGAGCGGCCGCGCCGGCTCTCCAGTATATGTGTGAAGTCGCGCAGTGGATGCCAGGTCATTGTGTCGTGTTTTAGGATCATGCGAAAAAAAAGGTCGTGCGGCGATTGTACTGTGGGTTCGTCTGGCTTTATAACTTTAAGCAGCGTATGCTCAGATTACTTTACTACTTTTTGTGCATCCCGCGACCTTGTTCAATTCCCGAGTCGGTCGAGAACGGCAGGAAAGAAAGAATCGTGGGATATAGAGAGAGATAGATGAAGAGTGAAAATGAGCCGAACTACTGTGGTTTCTATTTGCCTCGAGTGTGAGGTCTCCCGTTCTGTTCTCGATAGGAAACTGTTGGTGCAATAACCCCCGGGGTCCAGCCGGTCCGGCCGGTCCGGTCGGGCCGGGCGCGGTCAGTGCGGCGCGGCCCGGGGGCCACCTGTGCAACGGCCAGGCCGACCACTTTGACACCAACCATTTGAATTTCCTGATCTCGTTTTGCAGTGGCGTGCCCTATGCGCGCGCGAGGCGCGGCTCGGCCGGCTGGGTGTGCCAGTCATTTACGCGACATGCCACCTCGACCATTCTTTTATTTCATCACCGCTATTTTGTATCGCGCAGACTCGCGCGATGCTCAGATACATCTGGGAAATTGCTCGTTGGGTGCGCGACGCCTCACAATGCAAAATAAAATCACATAAAAGCTCTCCTTTCTGTCCGCTCGCTCGCGTGTGCATCAGCCGCCGCGCCTGCCGCCGGATTATCGCTCTAAATCTCTCGTGGTTGAATGTGGCAGTTTTTTCCTTATTTTTTTTAAAAGCAACTTTTTCGTGTTTTTTTTTTTTTTTTTTTTTGTAATCTCGTGATGCTTTCCACCGACTCATCTCTCCTCCGTCACACATCTCGCGTATCGCCGCGGAATCAGGGGAACGCGTGCGTGCTCCTCGGAGATGTTTCAAAGAGCGCGAGCGATGTGAGACTACTGTGAGACTGGCCGGGCTGGGCCGGACAGCCTGTTGGGCGCCGCGCTGCGCTGCGCTCCGCCCTGCTCCGCGCATGAGCTGATCGGGGTCGCTATTGTTCGCTGCCTCCGCACGCCCCGCCCCGGCCGGCCGCTCGCCTCGGGCGCCACACGGAGAGGAGAGGAGATGCTAAAGGGCGACACCAGACATAGATATTGAGAAAGAAAATAGTGGAGGCGTTGGGCTCCAAAGGGCTTTTCATTTTCTCGCTCGCCGCGCAGGGGAGAGAGAGGGGGAAGGGGGAAGGGGCACGGTGAGCTTGCTGACCACTGCCTGGTGAAGCATCCTCCTGACCTTTGCCTCGTGTGTCCTGCGGCCGGGCCGGAAGCGCTCAGTCACAGACGGACTCGCACGGGATCCGTCCGGACCGATCCAGATCTGCGCCGTCCTCGTCGTCGTGGTGGTGGTAATGTGGCCGGCCGCGGCCGCGCGGCGCGGGCCCTGATTATTGTGCGAAAGTG
Organism: Frankliniella intonsa; assembly: GCA_033675135.1. NCBI lineage: Eukaryota > Metazoa > Arthropoda > Insecta > Thysanoptera > Thripidae > Frankliniella > Frankliniella intonsa. The sequence goes on along the minus strand of CM066249.1, from coordinate 7,180,635 downwards.
AAAAAGTAGCACGGTGAATAATGCGCCGTTAGGCTCTGCTTGTTGCACCGGGACCGTGTGCGCGCGCGCGGAGGGAGAGGGAAGTTCATAGCATCGGTACGCAAAGAAAGGAAGGAAGGAAAAGCGATGGCTCAGCATGAAAAGTTTTGCTGCTCTGGTGCCGGCCCTCGTTTTGCAAAGGCAAACGAGAATAATGAAGTTGTGCTTTGGCCCGGGGGGGGGGGGGGCTGAGCCGGGCGTATCGCTGCTCTGCGGAGGAGGAGAGAAGCGCGCCGCCGCGCATCTAGGAGGAGTCGGTCGACCTTTCTGTGACCGCCGCCACGTCGCGCCACGCCGCGCCACGCCGCGCCACGCGCACACAATACACCAACCTGTCTGCGCGCGCCGCGGCGGGCCGGGGCGGGCCGGGCGGGCCGCGCACTGATGGCCCGTCCCCATGATTCATATCTGGATGCTGAGATAAGGTTGGCTTGGTCAGCGTCGCTCTGGTATCGATCACGGACTGAACTGACGCGAACTGCACGGCGGAGCTTCATTGCGACGGACATGTAAAATGTTTTGACAAGAGCCTCACAGACTCGTGTAGTAAAAGTTATGTTGCGTTTTTATTGTCCCGTCGCTTGCGCGTTTCGTTAGAAGATCCTCTGGTCCTTTTGGTGATGCTGTCTGGCGGCTCGTAGGGCTCCGGGCGTGATCATCGAAACTGTCCTGCAAGTCAACAACCTCGTGAGGGCAGGATGGTCGAAGTCGAGGACCCATCCATCGCTGTCCCGCCCGTCCCCGCCCCGAGCCGGCAGGCTTGCTACGGCGCTGCTATACAACTTGTGGCCCCTCATTTCCAATGCCGGTGTGCTTTTCAAACATCCACTCACACGTACGCAGCAACCGGGGGGCCGGCCCCTGAGGATTGCGTTCGTCTACGTCGCAGCGCGCGTGCGAGGGCAGAAAAAAACCGGGAAGGGTGTCTGAAAGCCGCCTGAACTGATGAATGAATATTTTTAGGGGTCGTTGGTTAGTATGTAGGGCGTCGACTTTCAGTCTATGTATCTCTTAGGGAAATTCGGAATATGTCTTCCTATTTTTTTTTGCCTGCGCCAAGGTGACTTTGTCATCTTCAAAACTGCTGGGTGTGCCGTCGACGCAGTATTTTCGACGAGGCCTATCTCGTCATGTCGCAACAAAATAGAATAGTTCTAAAGCTACTGCGGCATTACTAGTCTGCGGCGCGGGCAGTGCGTCCTCCCGTCCCGCTCCTCAATGTGACGGGTGACGGGCACGGGCCGCTCTGCGCTGTCGGCCCCCGCCCCGCCCGGCCCGGCCCCGCCCGGCCCCGCCCGGCCCCGCCCGGCCCCGCCCGGCCCCGCAGGGTTGCGCAACTCTCTGCTGGACAGACACCTCTGCGTGTCATTTCTCACAGTGGGCGGCAAAGTGCAGTGTGCCGCGGCCGGGCCGGGCCGGGCCGGGCCGGGCCCAGGCCGTGTACTGTCTCTACAAGCCGGTCCAAGAGACGGGAGAGCCTGCTGCTATCGCGTCCCGTGGAGACTGTCGTTACATCGAAGAGAGTTGTCGCGGTGCGAGCGTCGAGCGTGATTAGTAGCTCTGCAGTACTCGTAGGGACGGCGGGAGCGCCTCGCCGGGACGACCGGGCTTCTCCCTTTCCTCCTGCGGCGGGATGATGATGATGATGAAAATAAAATTGCGCGGTCGCCGGTCCGTTTAGCGGCGGAGCGTCAAAGTGTGATGGATGGCGGACGGGGGCGGGAATAGACACGGGTGTTGCAGTCGCACGCAGCCGAGCCGGCGAGGCTTTTTGCCGTTGCAGTCTGTTTGGTCGGGCGGCGGTGGCGGCGGCTGCACAGAAACTGTTTCTCCTTTTTGTCTTTTTCACAGCGCGCAAATTGCATCAGAGATCAATGGCGTTGTTGTTGCTGTGGGGCTCTGAGTATCTATTTCGCACAGGCCGGAGAGGGTAATTAAGTTTGTGTTTGCGTCCATATACGTCCCGGTGGCGAAGCGGTATCCTCGATGGGATGGGTGTTTGAATAATGCGCTGCAACCAAGAAGGTCGTCAGTCGAGGCGGGGCTGTGCACAGGGGGCCTGGAGGCGTGCACGTGAGACTGCATTTTGCCTAACCGGCAGGCGCAGATACCCGCCTGGACTGCCTCACACCGGTTTATTCGTGGGAATTTTCGCCTACTTATCTAGCAGCACTGCGCATAGTGCTCACCGGCCTCCTTGAACTCTGACTCTGATTCGGACAGGCCAGCGCTGCATGCCTGCGGCCTTGGGTGGCTTTCCTCGCGTACCCCCCCCCCCCCCCCCCGTGCCATCACGTCCGTGCCGGCCCTGCTGCCCCGCCAAAGGAGGACACAGTGGCGTAGTCATGGGAACTGTTTAGGCGCTGCCGCTGAGAAAACACGTCCATCAGCGAGCAGCTGGCGCACCGGCCCGGCCAGAGCTGCATCGGCGCGTTGCACTCTGTTGAGCGGGAAGTGTTCTCAGCGGAAACTGCGGAGGTGCCGGTGGTGAGCGGCTGGGCTAGCTGGGGCTTGCTTGGCGGTCGGCGAAAGTAGCTCAAAGTAGCTCCCCGTCATGAACCCGCCGCGCGGGCGGGCCCGAAAACCTCGCGGCAGGTAAGTGCTCGCTCGGTGTTTCACAATGTCCACGACTGCCCTGGCCGGGCTAGGCCAGCAGCAGCCATCCGACTCAAGGCAACGGCGGCCCTCCTGTCCGAGTTAGCAAGGGTACAGGATTTCACGGTGGACCGCCGTGCCGTGCCGCGCCGCGCCGCGCTGCGCCCTGCTAGTCACTTGAATTTATAACAAGTGCGGCGGGGCGGCTGCCGGGCCAAGTCGCCCCAGGGCCAACGCATTATCTACTCTCAAGTGAAAGTTTATCTCGATATCTCTCTGTTCGTTTCTAAACTGGAGAGGAGGCTGCAAAACATATTAAGTGGGAATATGATGGGATTCTTTAACGAAAAAAAATTGAATGGGAAGCAACGTATCTATTCACTTGGGAAGTATGCACCGCTTGCACTGTATGCAATTAACGGCAAGAAGTATACCACGCTTTGAGGCCAGAATTTTTTTCCCCTACGCTTCTATTTGGTTTGTTTTTTTCAGCGGTAGCATCATGAAACGGAGATGTGTGAACCTGATTTGCGTTTACGACGTGCAAACTGACGTGGGTCTTTTTGTTTTGCAGGTGAGTGCGACGAGGACGCCTGTGTGTGACGTGCAGGTAAGCGATCGCTGAAACGAGCTGGCAAGGCGCTCGCGCGCGCGCTGAAATTTTTCGTTTCACAATAGCGACCGGTAAGTCTAGTGTCTAGTGGCGCGGCGCGCCGACCGCAAGCACACGAAACAGTCAGTACCCTCTTCTCGCCCGCTCCAATAATTTATTTTATGCCGATGCGCGCGCGCCTGGGTCGGGTGTTAACAGGCTGAGGCTACGAATTCCCCCCCAGAGGGTTTAGTTTCTTATTTGCACGACGGCCAAAGTACATTTAGTTTTTGTTTCTCGCGGCGCACCGCGCTCGGAGCAGGCGTTCCGACGCGGCGGCACCTCGACAGCGCAGCACCACGTGGAAGCAGACGTATTTGGGGCTTCCCCCACAGAGCGAACACGTGTACGGGTCCCCGGAAATAAATCACGCGATTCTTTGGTGTGGCGGGGTGGGGCGGGGCGAGGCAAGGCTTGGCCGAGTGACCGTGAGCCGATCGCCGATCACAATGATACGACGTGGTGCGTCTTAATCAGACGTGTGATCGAACCCCTTTGTTAGCACGTCGCTCGCTGTGTCTCGCGCTCGCGGAGGTCGCTCGCTCGCTCGCTCGGCTGCAGGCTTGGCCCAGTACCCTCGCAGTCGCGCGGGGAGTCGGGGAGGGGGGGGGGGAATGACAGTTTGAACCAACTGAAGCAGCAACACAGCAGCCAGCAGCAGCACCAGCCCTTTGCAAGTCAAAAGGTCAAAACGTTATCTCGCTGCCATGAGAGCTGCTTCTAGTAGTACCCCCACCCCCCTCTTTCTTTTTTTCTTTCTTCCCCTCCTCTCCCTTTGTCTGCCCGATCGCTCGCTCTCTCTCGCTCCTGACCGTGGTTAGAGAATCGTCGTTCGGCAGGACGCCACCCAAGGGCGCTAGCCACGCCCGGCCGTTGTTAGAGCGCCCCTCGTAACCAGTCGCCCCGCGCGAGTCACCTCAGGTGACCCGATAGGGATCGGCCGACCGACGGACGGACAGACACAGCCGTCAGAGCCTAGTGAAATGCATCTAGGTTAGGGATGTTGGAGTCGGCCGCCTCGCCCCGCCCCGCCCCGCCTCGCCTCGGCGACCCTGATCGCTTGAGGCCGGGCCCCGGGCCGGGTCGCGGATCAGTGGCGATGAGTCTGCTATCTGCTATCAGGAGTGTCTGACGGTGCAGAGATCTTAACTTCATAGCTGCGTCGTGTTATTGCAATAACCCAATAAGTGCATATCTCTCTCTCTTTCTCCCCCCCCCCCCCCTTCTCTCTCTCTCTCTCTCTCTCTCGTTGTGGGAGTGCCGGCTATTGATTCGACGCGAGGGTCGCAGTGAACTCGCGCCGCGCCTGCTGCGAAGGAGCCGGTATTTAGGCATGGTTGTGTGTTTCATATCGTCCAAACCTGTTTCCGCCGTCTGGCAAATAAAAATTTGAAAGAAAAAAAAAAGCTGAAAAAGTGTCGTAGAGGAGATGGGTGCCTTGCATGCGAGCGGGTCGTATCCCCGGGGATGCCCCGCCCGCCCCGGACCGGGTGTAACACACAGCTGACGTAAAGCCATACAGCGTCGCAGCGGCGGTGGTGGTGGCCACCGCAGCGAAACAGGACGCCCGGGACTGGGCTTGTCGCAACCCTTTCCGCGCGCTGAAAAGTGCCTTGGTTCGCCGTTTCCTCTCTCCTTTTTTTTTTGTTTTTGTTTTGGGTCGTTATCTTCGCACCTTTTCTCTTGCACTGGTGTTGCGGTGCGGGACACTGCCGAGACGCTTTCTTCCTCCGGATCATTGACGGGGAGGTGGGGGGGGGGGGGGCACTCTGGGGGTCCAGCATGCAGGGGAGCAGCGCGGGTGTGGTGGCGCCGCACCCCGCCGCGCCCCGCCGCGCCCCGCCGCGCCCGCGGGCGTCCCGACGCCGCGACCCGACGCCTCTCCTCACCGCGCGCGTAGGACTGACGACTTGCACGACGGCCGCGGGGGGTTTTCAATTAGCGACACAGCGGCAGGCGCATGCAAGCGGGGGAAAAGTGGGGCTGTCGCCCCGCCCCACCGCCCCGCCCCACCGCCCCGCCCCACCGCCCCGCCCTGCCACACCGCCCTGCCACACCGCCCCGCCCCACCACCGCGGCCGGCCACGCCGCCAGTCACATGACTCGTCGTAGGGGAGAGAATCGAACTCATGAAATGAAATGAATACGGTAGGTAGGCAGGTAGGTGGGCGAGCGAGCGACCGGACTGGTACGTGTGTTTAAAAGCTGGCTCTGCTCGGCTCGGCATCCCGCACCGGCCGGACCGGAGAAAGCGCAGCCAGTAGCGGGCAGGCGGGCGGGCGGGCGGGCTCGCTCTGCGAGAAAGTCCCTGAAATCACCCCGCCCGCCCGCCCCGCCCCGCCCGCCTCACTCCACAGTCACAGGGCCGGCGGCGCGGTGACGCTGCGGCGAGGCCGGGCGGCCGCGGGAGATTTGAAATGCAGCGGGCCTTGTGTTTCACTTTGCGCGCCGTTAGGCCCGTCGCGTTGTGCCCTTCGTGTGCGGGCCGGGGTGGGGCGGGGTGGGCGGGGCGGGGCGGGGCGGGCGTGTCCCGTCCTAGCCGTGCCGTGTACCGGGCCGGGCCGGGCCCGCTGCCCGCTGGCTTTGCTGTGCGCGTTTCTGCAAATTGGCGCCGGGCTGGTGCCGGTGTATCTGCGCCCGCGGAGAGAAACAGAGGTTGCTATTGGCGTGTGATTTCTCCAAACTTCCTTTGGCAAAGTGTTTGGCTCGCGCCGATCCTCGCGCGGGGAGCAGGGAGGGTGCGTGATGAGAACGATCACGCGAAACCTTGGCCGAACACGTCATCGCGGGGCGCGGGCGCGAGGACCGGACGGAGGAAAAGGAAAAAGATTCGCGCCGTTGCCTACGTTTTGATTTAATAACGAGAAGACCGTAGTGAGATCCTTCAAAAAGAGGTGCAATAAAGCTGTCATCGGCGTCAAACACGTTTCTGTTCGGAGCATAATAATAACGTGGGTCATGCTGGTTAAATGGCAAAAGTCGTTTTCCGTTTCACTGGATTGAAGCCACCCTGGCTCCATATACAAAATTTACTTACTTAGCGCCTTAGTTTAGTCGTGGTTCTCCTTTTCTTTTTCTTGCCGGGCATCCTGGCACCGCTGAAGGTAATTGGACCTCGTATTTATTCATTCACCTTTGCCTTTCCCTTTGTAAGTGTGTGTTTGAGGACACGGCGCCTCTTTGTTCTCGCGGCGGGGCGGCGACGAATGTGTGCGACTGCGTGTGTGACGCGAGCGTGACACGGCGTGACGTATAGCGTGACGGATGGGTATCTCTCCTCTCCCCCCTTGTTATCGCCAACTAGGATCGGACCTGGTCGTCGCGGCGGGGATGGGGCGGGGCGGGGTGAGGCGGCGGCCTGGCTGCCTTTCCAGGACTCAAATTAACAACCATTGCTTTGCTATCGAGGTGCCGGAGAAACCCGCGTCACGGTGACTGACACGCACGCACACATGTAGACACGTACGTGCACACACACACACACACACTCGCAGGGGCGCTGAATTCGCACACCTCGCGGCTGTGTGTGCTGCCTGGACCACCTGCCCGCCCGCCCCGCCAGTGCTGTGCTGTGCTGCCCGCTCTATTGGGCTACACAAAATTATTTCACGGTTATATTCTTTGATTAGTTTTTCATACGCGCGCGCCGCCTTGTGTCATTTTTCATTCGCGGTGAGAAGCAGGCCCATCGGCCCGTCCTGCCTCGAGTAGGCCCCTTCCTTTGGGGGGAGCCCCGCGGCCTACGGCAACTAACTAGTCTGCCCGCCGCCGCCGCGCCCCTGTCGAGGTTTTTGTAGCCTCGTGTCGGGGTGGGAATTTTTCTCACCCCTTTGGTGCTCTGCTGCTGCCGTGCGTGGCGTGTGTCTGGCACAGTATGGAGGCGCGGTACTTCCCTCCCTGCCTCCCGCCTCCATGCTGCAGTCGTGAGAGGCGATGAAGCCGTTAAATTGTCAGCCCAGTCTCTTTGCACTCGAGCCGTACGCCATTACCACGAACGGCCGCCGCAAGAGCCGTGGCGTGGCGCGACGTGGCGTGCACAGTTAATCTCGCGGGGAGACAGTGTGGATTATGATGGTTTCTGGCCAAATAAAACCGAGACGCGTGTCTGGCGCGCGGCCGCGGCCCGGCCTCTTCTCTCGTCCCCCAGGCGTCCTGTCCTCCTGCCTCCCCTCCCTCTGACGCCAGCGGGCCCAGCGAGAGCGTGAACGCCATGCAGGTAGGCAACCCCGCCTGACTGACGTGAGCTGTATTGCCTACGCGCAAGGCGCTCGCCTATAGGTAGGCCAGCCCGCCTCACACGCACGTGCAGTATTGCCGATGTACCAGGCGCCCTTTATGGGCAGCAACATGGTGCGCTGCAAATGTCTTTTTGCGTTTCGTGATTTGATTCAATATTGTCGCTCCAGGTGCAGAGTGTTTCTTTACTTGTTTATTAACACCGCCCATCAAGTAAAGGCTTTAATGATGAAGTGCAAAATTGTCTATGGCTTTCTATGACCACGCTGTCACTTGAGGATCGAGAGTGTGCACATAATTGTCTTCTTGCACATGTTTCTCCTCCCTCCTCTCCTCTCGTGGCGTTCCCTGAAGCGCAGGCGGACGAGCAGGCCGCGTTAGATTGATGTTTCCCTTTAGCACATTTCCAGATGACTGACTTTTATTTCAATTGTGATGCCGTTATTTTTCGTCGAAATTGTTGGAGAGATGGGGTTAAGAGAGAGAGAGAGAGAGAGAGAGAGAAACAAGCAGAGCGCGAGAGAGTGGAGGGAGGAGGAGGGTAGAGTGAGAGAGGGCAACGGGACCCGCGGCACGCCGCGCCGCCGCGCCTCCCACCGCGTCAGCAGAATAGGGAAAGCTAAAGAGACTTGAACTGCCGAAAATTTAGTAATTTCCCGTCAGCGCTGCGATTATTCGGGTCATGAGAACGGGCGGGGCGGGGCGGGGCGGGGCCGGGCGGGGCCGCGCAGGGGATTAAAAGCTTTTTGAATGAGCCTCACGGCCGCGCGCGCGCGCTCGCACGCACGCTCGCCTACCTCACGGTCATCTTCGCACGCCACGAGCACAGGCCCGGGCCTGCGTGCGTGCGCCAGCGCCGCGCTCGTAATTGGGCGCGTCTCTGGGAGGTGGACACCGGCGGGACACCGGCGGGACACCGGCGGGACACTGCGCCGCACCGCACCGGCTCGTTACGGGGGACGTTATGCGTAACGATGACGACCTTCCCTCCTCTGAAACCCGAGATAGGAGGAGAGTAGTGCGCCATGCTTGTACTACGTGTCTGTCCGTCTTGTTTCCCCCCGCTAGAAGAGCAGTCGGTGCGCGACCCGCCGCGCGCCGCACCTCCATGCAGGCCTTGGGCGGGACGGGACGGGAGGGCGAGGAGCTCAGGCCGAGAGCGAGCGAGGCGAGGCGAGCGCGTGCGATCCGCGCCTGATACCAGGTTTACACGCTGCTCCGATCGGCGTTGTATCAGCTGTGAGGAGAGCGGGGAGGGAAGGGGAGGGGGTATATGTATTCTCGTGATCGGCAGCCTCTGTTGTGCCCGCGCCCGCCGCCGTCCCGACCCGACAGGTGAGGTGGTGTGGTGTGGTGTGGTGGGGCCTTCCGTCGGTGCGCAAACTCGTTTGCTCGAAGGAAAATTTTTTTAGGACGCGAATGTTACGCACGTTAATGTTTTAGAAAGTATTATGGATTCTGATTGACGTGCAAGAAAGAGTCGGGAGTGTATAGACGAATGTAAAGAAATAAATAAAAATGGAGCCTCGCGCTGCGGTTTTGTTTGTTGGGATGTGGGTGAGTGAAACCACACGCCGCGGCGAGCACAGCAAGGACACGCCGCGCCCCGCACCGCCTTCAATATCTTATCAGCCGCCATAGTTTTGTGCTGTTTTCTCTTGTGTGTGTGTGTATTTTTTTTTGCGTCATCGCTCAGGAGAAGAGCCGCGCAAAGTGTTAATCCTCGCGATCAGTGCATCGAAATGTGAGCCCACTGCCGCGCAGACCGCCTCCTGTCGCTGGCGTGGCGTGGCGTGGCGCGGCGTGGCGTGGCGCCGCACGGCCTGTGAGACAAACTCACCACCGTTATAGACTGGAGTGCGTGTGTGTGTGTGTGTGTCTGACCCCCGTGTGAGTGAGTGCCACTGACACAAAGGGATTATGTCTGGGAGCGTTTTGTACTGTGTGTATTTTTTTTCCCCCTTTTTAATTTTTCCTTGGGACGAACTTGGCGGATCAGGCTGGTCAGAAACGCGATCCCGCCGCGCAGCTCCCCGCCCCGCCCCGCCCCGCCCCGCCCCGCCCCGCCCCGTGACGCCCCGCGCGACGCTTATTCCGCCGTAAAACGCGAGCGTGGCGGCGCGGATCTGTTTCTGTTTCGCTTCATTTTATTTCATCCACAAGGTAAGGCGATGCGACACTTTGGGACGCGGAAGTGAGTGAGGTGAGCGCGCTGCGCGGGAGGAGGAGGAGGAGGAGGAGAATGGCGTCTGGTTTACGTCCGTGCCGTCGTGCCACTTCCCTTATGGTCTTCCCTCCCACATGACATTTCGGTGTAGTGAGTGTCGGGCCGGTCGGGGAGCTGTTGCCAAATGAAAGTGTATGCTGGTCGCGTACGGAGGACCCTATCGAGGGCCTTACTCCCCCCCCCTCCCCCCTCTTCCCCTCATAGGCCAGTGACGCCTCATCGCTGCCAGCAGAGTTTCGGCGCGACGCAAAGGAGAATCGAGGGTGGATAAAAAAAACATCCGTGTGCCGAATCGGTATATCCACCTCGTCCACCCGCCCCGCGGCCGACTCCGACTCCCTCACCGACAAAGATTGTTATGGCAAAAGCTAATATTTCGTAACTTTTTTTTCACCTTAATTTTTTCCACCCTCTTCCGAGATCGCTCTGCTGCCTCGCCCGCCGCCTGCAGCCCTATTTGCTTATAGAAAGTGATTTTTTTTGCCTTTCTCTGCTGGCTGGTTTTGTTTCGCTGACATCATATTTTCGCGGAAAGAGTGGTGGCCAGCGCAGACCTGTTTGCCAAGAATTACTTTTTTTGACGTGTAGTTTGGTGTCGCTTCGCCACGCGGGGACCTGGCTGCCCGCCCTTGCTGGCCGCACGCCAAGTCCCTGCTGCGCTTTCGTTTGAGCCTGAAAACGAAACGCAAGGCCAGGGCCGGGCCTGGGCTATAGGGCGAGTCTGACAAGGCTGTTCTCTATATTTCGACAAATAATTTTAAATAAATAATTCAATGTTGCATAACATGAAAATGCTAAAACGTATCTCGCCAAATATTATGTTTTTCATCCTCATTATCAATGTCCGGTCGCGGCGGGGTTTTGGTCCTGAGGATGGCGTTGAGGGGGACCAGGCCGGGTGGAGCGTGGCGGGGCGGGGAAGGCCCACGGGAAGTGACGCGCCGCTGCTTCCCGATTTAAATTTGCCGCTCGTGAAGGTGAAGGAAAGGCCATCGGAGCGGTGGCCCGGCCCAGGAGGCACAGGCACGTGGTCTGCCCTGGCGCGCCCTGGGCGTACGTGTGACGTGCGTCCCGGCGGGGCGGGGCGGGGCGGGGCTGGACAGCGCGCTGCTGATAGGCAGGGCGGGGCTCCTCATGGCGAAGGCATTTCGGTATCGAGCGGTGCCATGAAGTTCTCGAATAGGAGCCGCACAAAGAAGTACACACAAAGGTCTGCGTATTGATTCGGTACGGACTGCTTGTCGCAATCTTCTACTAGCAAGGCGATCGCCGGTTTATACATGTCGTGCTGTCAAACTGTGCGGCGTTTGACGTTTATCATCCATGGCACGGGCTTGTTTCATACTCACACGTTATCCGTTGAAAAATAACAGCGGGTATGGAACAGGCGCGTTTGGTGAATTATTCCCGCGCATCACATTTCTCGCTCTGCGCCGGCGGCCGGGCGGCCTTTGACCTCCCGCCGCTCGCGCCCTGTACCGACATTACTGGTAATGGTTCCCCTGACGTCGCGGCCTGGCCGGCCGGCCGGCCGGGCGGCAAAGGCTTTGGCGCAAATGAATGGTTTACATTGCAGGCGTTTCGGCGTTCCTTGTTCGACTTTTGTGACGTCTGTGACGCGTGACGCGCACCCGCACACGACACACCGCCGGGGTCTTGCACGAGGTGCAAGTTGGAGGCTTTTAAACCTACTGTCCCTATATAGCGTCGCGGCCGGTACCTGTGCGCCCGCTGCGCCCGCAGGCCTATATCCAAACGAGTTTAAAAAGTTACTTAGGCCCAGTCCACCTCAAGCGTTTTGCTCGGGCTTTATGATTGCATGCGCCGTTTCTCTTGTAATTGCTTTCCAATTGTCGCGGCGTGAAATTGAAGTTTTTTTGTAGCGCGCTAGCGAGGGCCGCAGGTCATCACACACGCAACTGAACTTTTAAAAGGGAAACTGGTGCGGGATGTCGACGCCCGGCCCCCAGGAGGGGCAGCGACAGCTGCAGCAGCGGGCCCCGGTGGCCCCCCCGGGGGCAGCGCCCGGAGCGCGGCGGGGGGCCGGGGGCCGGGCCCCAGGGTCGGCCCGTGATAAGGGCCCTGCCCGACCCGACGCGAGATAGCCGCGGGGCCTGGGGTCACTGCCCGCGCCCCCCGCCTGCCCCGCCCCGACACGGAAACTACCGGGAAACCACTTATGCCAGCGGGAAACAAGAAGCAGCCCGCGTCGGTTCTCTATGGCTTTCCGACAAAGGTCAAAAATAGATTAGCATAGGAGTCCTCGTGTGTGTTTGTTTTTTCCATCTTTTTGGGGGGAACGTCCGGCGCATTACAATCACTTTTTTTAAATATTTTTTATTTGTTAGAGTCCTGCGTGTCCCTTGAGGAGATTTCACATGCAGGTGGAAAATTATTGAAGTTTGCTTCGCACAGCGCGACGTGCGATGCCACATCGAGAAAGTGATGAATCAGACTCGACGCCCACTCACCTCGCCTCGCCCTTCCCTCTCCCATCGCGTACGCATTGCGCTGCGGAAGTGCGCGGTTCCGGTCTGGTTTTAGCTCCAGTTGAGCCGCGGCGGCGACCAATACCGCGTGAAAATGGAAATATAATGGCGATAGTCGCGCTTTATTTCTGCGTGGGTTGTGGGAAACAGCATGATGATCCCCAACAGCAGGCTGCTGGCTGCAGCAGCAGCGAGGCTTCTGGGAAACAGACGAGCGGCAGCGGGCGGGGCGGGGCGGGGCGGGCCGCGTGGTCACTGTCCGACCCCCAGGGGCGGGGCGGGGCGGGGCGGGGCGGGGCGGGGGCCTAGCCCTAGCGCGGGCCGGCCGGAGAGAGCTGCGTGTACGCGCCGCGCCACGCCGCGCCACCGTGCATCACGACTGTGTGTAAACACGACGAGCCCGGCTCTGCCCGGCTCTGCCCGCGGACGAACAGGCGGGCGGGCTGTTTGCCAAGGTCGCCTGCTGGCGGCCTGCGCTGCGCTGGGCTGTGCCATTGTCCCCTCTTTTTCTCTTTTCCCTTTGAGAGAGACTGAAAGACAGAGAGGGAGCGAGAGAGAGAGAGAGAGGGGTTGGGGCGGGAAGGGAGGTGGGAGGGAGAGGGCAAGAGTGTGTCTGTGCATACAGGAGAAGGAGGGGCGCGGGCGTACGCGAGTAGTCTCTCTCTCTCTCTTTTTTCCCTCTTTCTCTCTCATGACATAAGTGTCCGAAAAAGGCACAAGTGCCGTCCGTCCGGTCTGGGCCATCAGTGTGATGCGCAGATAAAAATGTTTGTCAAACCATGTGGTTGGGGCGGGGCGGGGCGGGGCGGGGCCGCGGTGTGCCTCCCAGCTGTACTGCCCTTGGGCACCGGGCTCATCAGAACACGTGGATGAATGGGAGCCCTGTGCCTGGGTGCGCCGCCCCGCCCCGCCCCGCCCTGCCCCGCCCGCGCCAACCTTGGCAAGGGCGGGGCGGGCGTGCGCCGCGGCGCGCTGGGGCCGTGGCTCGCGGGTGAGCCGCGACCTCTGCCACTATATATGCGCGGGGAGGAAAGTAAAGTGGCGGCGCGGTGGGAGAGCGAGTGAGCTGCGTATACCTACAGCCACCCTGCTGCTGGCAGGCTGACCGTGCCTGTGTGCCCGCGTGCTCCAAATATTTAGATTGTATTTTTTTCTTTTTTGTTGGGGTTGTTGGGGCGCCAAGCCCAGAGCAGCAGCCGCGCCGGCAATAAAGCGGGCGGTTCTGTTTGCGCTGCGCCGCGCGGTCGTCGCACCCCCGGGCCTGACCCGCCCCTCCCCGCCCCTCCCCGCCCCGCCCCGCCCCGCCCCGCCCCGCCCGCAACCCTCATGGGCCTTCCCCTGCGCCAACGCGTGCCAAGCCGCGTGACCGGCGCGGCGGCGGGGTGACCGCGCACGACGCGGACAGCAGGAATTCGAACTTTTCGTCTTTTACCTCGCGGGGCATCCTCACGCGTGGTTTTAGTTGAGGACGGGTCTTTGTTATGTCGTTGCTAGAGCTCCCCCCCCCCCTCTCTTTCTTTCGCTAACACTGCCCCTTTCGCCTTTCTCCTCCCCTTTCGCGCTCTCTGTGGACAGCAGCATTTGGAGCGGCTAGTCAAACCGCCCGGGGCGAGCGGCGCGGCGCAGATGGAAGGAGAGGAAGAGAGAGAGAGAGGGAGAGAAGGGGAGCAGCATAGCATTTGCATAGAGAACCATGAGCCGATGGCCGCCCGGTCGGCCCTGTGCTGCGTACGGCGCGTGACATGCGGCGCCACGCCACGGCCGCGCTAGGCCCGGGCCGAGCCGGGCCGAAGGAGGCCAGGCGACAGATAGGCCACCCGATTAGCGATTCACACGATTTGCTTTACATTTGGTTTGTAAACGAAGCACGGTAACGCCGAGCCGGCCCGGGCCGTTGTGCTGTCAACTCTTTCACCTTGTCTGCCCACCCTGCGTGCGTGTCCTAGATCCGCCGTAACATCCTCGGTTCTAAAAACCCCCCATGAAACAACCAACCGCGCATTTAATTACCGACAGAGTTTTATATTTTGGTGTCGCGTGCAGGCTATCGGAGCCGCCCGTCGCGCCCCGCCCCGCTCCGCCCCGTCCCGTCCCGCTCCGCCGTGCGGAGGCGATGCACGTGTGACGTGGCGTATCAGGATACATCAAGAACAACATTTGCCTTACCAGGTTTGTCATTCCGCTGCGGACGGAAAGCGCGAAACCATAAAATGTCGGCAATTTTCCGACAGAGAGAGAGAGAGGGGTGGGGAGGTGGCGTTAGCGTGCAGGACAGCGTTCTCCTCCGGCTACAGGAGCATTAGGACTCTGCTGCCGCTACTTGCTGCTGTTTTTAACGTGCAGGCGCTGCGCCGCGCCGCGCCGCCGCCCGGAACTCGTCCCCGCCGCCGCCATACAGTGCCGTGCCGTGACATTTGAGCGGCGCTGCGATTGTTTAGGTGTTCTCGCTGTCACCGGCTGTGCACGCGGCGCTTCCGGTGTGGCGGCGGGGCGGGGCGGGGCGGGGCGGGGCGGCAGCGTGGGTCGCCTCGCCCGCCTCACCTCGGACGTGCAGCCAGGTGGACAGGTGCAGTGCCCTGGCCTGGCCTGGCCTAGCCCGGCCCCGGCCACGGCCTGCTGCTGGCGCGGCGACGCCACTGTAAGTTGACGCGACCGAAAGGCGATACGCCTGCCGGCAGGCCGGCCGGCCGGAGCCGGGCTGGGTGTTCCACCGCTAGGCGCGCTGACCCCCACAGGGCCGGGTAGGCCTAGGCGGAGGCCTGGAGGACGGCCTCCTCGTTGTGGGCAAGGCGAGCGAGTCCCTTGTGGCCGCCTGCCCGGCCCGGCCCGCCCGGCGTCTCCGCTCCGCTCCGGGGGACAGCGCCCAATCACGAGGAGACGGATGTTCTCCCATCAAACGGACCACCACACACACACTCACGCACGCACATGCATATGCCGCCGCTCCGAGCAAGCCAGGAAAACGGTTTTATAAAATGGTAGGGTCAGTCGTCGAGTTATAATTAAAGCCCGGTCTCCAACTCAAGGGAGAGATTAAAATAACACCTTTGCTCCTTTTAGGATTTTAGGCGGTCGGCTGGGTATAGTGGGGGAGGCGCGGGTTTAGAGCAGGGCAAGGCTGTGAGAGGAGAAACTAGGACGACCCCGCCTTCAAGTTAAAATTCGTGAGCAAGAGCAGTTGTTCGCCCCGCTTGGATATATGGGTCATCCTCTTTCTCTCTCTCTCTCTCGTAAACCGATCGTACCGCTGCTGTTGTATTTTTTTTTTCCCTCGCAGTGTGCGGGGTGTGTTTGAAGGCGCGGGGAGGCGGGGTGGGGGTGACATTGGAGGTCTGGGTTCTTCACCTTGAAGGACTTGTCGGTGGGGACGAGGAGTGACTGGCCTGGCGCGTGTGTACCGGGCGCTTTTCTTTCTTGCCGTAAAAGTCGGTCCGCGGCGCGCGGCCCGCACGCGCGCGCTGCGGCACGCGGCCGGCACGAGTTGTCTTCTCCTTGCTGGTCGTGTCGCTCGCCCTGGTCAGGTCGCGCGGGGAGCGTGCGGGAGGTCACAACCACCGCACCATCAGGGCGTGCTAACATAACCGAAAATAATTTCACTCTTTTGGCAATATCTCCTGATCGGTAAGAGTAATTATAACAAACTGGGGCTCTTTTCAAAGCCGAGTTTGCAATGAAATTTCGGTACCTTATGACCCGAAGTCCTTTAAAGGCAGGTCTAACCCGCGCCGCCGCGCGCCGCGCCCGGCCCTCTGGGCGCGTACACCGGCCGTGTGTCCGCGCCGCGCGACTGTCTTTGACTGCGGCCTCGTGTCCATCGCGAGCAGCCCGCCTAATAAGGAGGACCTTGCGCGGCGCCACGCCACGCCACGCCGCGCCACGCCCAGGCCAAGCCAGCCAGGCCGTCGTCTGCTCCCGCGCGCGGAGGAAAATGAAGTTGGCGCGCTTTTAAAGCTGCTCAACAACAAGTGTTTCCGGACGTGGAGGGGCGCTGCTACCGGTCGCGCTCAGATGTATGTGTGTGTGCGCGCGCGCGCGAGTGTGTGTTTAGCTGTTATCGGCGACCTATTTTGTCTCCCCTCCCTCCCTCCCTCCCTCGGCGCCCGCCGTGGTAGACGGACCAGCTGAACTCGGATGAGTGACGGCGCTGCCTACCTCTTAGGCGCTCACAGCCACCAATCCCTTGTGCTTCGCGCGAGTACACTGGCCTACCGTGGCACGATTCACCGATACGAATATATATTTTTTTTCGCCCAGTCGTTGTTATTTCGCAGTCTTTCATCTTTATGTGCGATTTGCAGTCGGGAGAATCACCGCGTAAGTGAGGTCGTAAACCTACTGCCACTGTGATGTGCGACCGTGTCCCCCCCCCCCTCTCTCTCTCTCTCTCTCCCTCCTCACGCAGTAGTCAGTGCATTGAACGCCGTACCGCCTTGTGGTGACGCAACGCTGTCCAGCTCGTCCGCGGCTGGGCGCGGCGCGGTGCGGGCCGGCATTGTGTGTTGCGCTACGCGGACACTGTTCGCCCGGGTCAGGAGCGACCCCGGGCCGGGCCCCGAGCCCAGCCCCCGAGGCGACTATATATATACATAGTGCCGCCATCCGAGTGCTATCACCCGCTCGAAATCTGTTGAATTAATTCTAATTAACACTGTATGTGTGTGATTGCCGGTGAGTCATGGGGGCTCGCCCTCCTCCTTGGCAGCGAGATCGTCCCTATCGCTCTGTCTCTCTCGCTCTTGCGCACCGCGCCGCCGCTGCATGCACACACAGAAAAAAAAATCTGTTTCGTGCTAATCGACTTAACTCGACAATTTAGCACCCGTGCTAAAAAAGGGTGCTTCAGAAAAAAATATAGTTTGCTGTAAAACTTAAGCGGCAGTTAGATGTTCAGTAACGAGCTAGTTTTGTAGCTAATAGATGCAGCTTAAAATTAGCTCAGGTGCTAAACAAATTATTAGCACAGTCTCGATCGTTAGTCAATTCTTTTCCCCAAACTTAATTCAAATTTAACTGTAAAGTATTTTTTTTTTTTTTTGCTGCATGTGGGCAGCATTGATGGGCGCAAGCGTCGTCGTGTTATATGTGGGATGTTAATTAGCCCTGTTGCGCTTGCGCCCGTGCAGCCTGCGCGCCGCTCAGCCCCCTGCTGGCCTGCAGGCCTGCAGGGCCCTGCTGAGCCTGCTGGCGCGGCTCTTGCTGCAACCGGCGGCGGGGCGTGTACCACCGCGGGTGTACCACCGGGGGTTAGTGAGCCAGCGCTGCTGCTCGTCGTGGACGTTACAGGCGGCTCGGCTCGGCTGGGTAATGCGGTGGTAATGGTGTAACGCGGGTGTAAAAGGTGTTGGAACTGCGTCGTTACGCAATTGTCTTGAGGAGGAGGAGGAGGTTTTAAAAAAAAGCATTTGTGCGAGAGCCATATGGCCTCCCGGGCGCGCCGCGAGCTGTGGTGGTCGCGGTGCTGCCGCCGCTGCTGCTGCTGCCAAGCTGTTTGCGGTCAGTTAAACGCCGATGTGCTGAGGGCACTGGCTGCCCCGCAGGCCCCGCAGGCCCCGCAGGCCCCGCAGGCCCCGCAGGCCCCGCAGGCCCCGCAGGCAGCAGCGTCGCCTCTCCTCGTCTCGTCGACCACGCATCGCCATCGCACGCCTTTAATTTCCATTCGCCATTACGTTGCGCGCGCCGCTGCCCCGCCGCTGGCTGTGGTCTCGCGCTTACTGTTTTGTCGTGTTTTTGTTGTTCCCCTTACGTGCTGTTGTTGTTATTTTCTCTCCCCTTTGCTCTCTTGTCTCATACCTGGCTTGCCACCACGAGCGTCGTGGTGGTGTTATTATTGCCCGGTGCGGTGCGGTGCGGTGCGCCGCCGCGTTCTACATGTATCGCCGTGGGCGGGAAAATGAGGTGCAGGGAGGAGGGAGGGAGGGAGGAGAGGAGAGGAGAGGAGAGGAGAGGAGAGGCGAGGCGAGGCGAGGCGAGGCGAGGCGAGGCGAGGAGAGGAAGACGTTGGTGTGCCGCCGATAGCACTGCGACCCGCGCCAGGCAGCTATAGCCCTTTGCGCTCTCGCTGTACGTACTGCGTGCCTCTTCTCTCTCTCTCTCTCTCTCTCTCTCTCTCTCTCTCTCTCTCTCTCTCTCTCTCTCTCTCTCTCTCTCTCTCTCTCTCTCTCTCTCTCTCTCTCTTGCTTGGCTCCTCGGGACGAGACAGGCCGACCGGCCGACACTTTCTCCTGATCATGAAAGGTCGATTACTGCCCGTCTTTTGTTAGGCGTCGGTTTGAACGCTCGCCGCCAATCACCGGCGCGCATCTGCGTACGCGCCCAACCTCCGTTGCCCCCTCCCCCCTTTCCACCCTCCTATTTTCCTTCGACTCCGTCCTACTTTATTATTATGAGTTATCTTTGTGCCGCAGGAGTTGCAATATAATCTCTTTCTGCTCTGACTCCTTTTTTGGTGTGTGTTTTCTCTGTTCGCGTATTAAATTTATATTAAATATATATACTTTTTTTAAAGCGTCCATCATGCTTTTGTTATTAGCGTGGTGATTATTTTTGTCGCCGTAAAACTCTGAGTCCTGTTAGTCCTGGCCGCCAGGCCGCCGTGCTGTCCTCCCTGCCTCTCCCTCCCTCCCTCCCTCCTGCAGCTCGCCCTGCTGGTCGTGCTCCAGGTGGCCCCACACGCGACACCGCAGTCCCCCCCCCCCCTCCCCTCCTGCCGTTTAGATCGTGTGCCTGCAGGTGTGTAACATCCCCGCCCGGGGTGGGCAGAGAGAAAGAGAGAGAGAGAGATGGTGGGTTGGTGACGCAAGCCCCCCTGCGAAAAGGTCACTGTGCATAGCGCGCGGCGAGAGCGCCGGCCGGCCCCGGCCGGGCCGCTGATCCTACTGCTGCTACTGCTGCTGCGGCCGCCCTGCCGCAAATCGAAAGTCACGAATTTCGAATGAATTATGCAAATGAATGTGAATAATATGGCGGGCGCGAGAAGGGTCGCTATTTAGGAGGACGGCCCGGCCCCGGCCGCGGCCCCGCGGGGCTGCCGTGTATAATGCGCGCGCGTACTATACTGACCGACAGCGGCCGCGCTGCTTGCCCCGCGGCGGGGCCCGTGCGCGCCCATAACTCTTTGGAATTATTTTTACTCGTGTAGGCCGCGCGCGGATATGTATCTACTGCAGCAGGGTGTACCTCGCGCGGGCCGGGCTGGGCTGCTGCAGCGGCGAAAGTGCCTCTAATTGTGGGAGAGCTCGACGCGGGGCCAAGCGGGGCGGGGCGGGGCGGGGCGGGGCCGTTCACACCTCGAGAGCCTCTGAAAAAGGCTGCAGCGCGGGCGGGGCGGGGCGGGGCGGCGGAGCACTGACCCATATCCCCGCCCCGCTGCTCCGCGTGTCGTCCTCCGCGCTGCCAAACGGCTCGGCCAGCGCCGCGACGCCGTGCCGACGCTCCCCGTAGAGTGTTGCAACGGCCGGCGCCAGCGCGCTGTCGGTTGGTCGTGCGCTTTTCCTTTTTCCCTCTCTCTTTTCTTCTTTTTCTTCGTCCTCGTCTCATTTCCGCGTGTTTGGCGGGCCGGTGTGCGGGCGTTGCGCTAGCAGAGTGTACTGCCTGCCTGTGGGCGCGTGGGGGTGAGGGTGCAGCGCGGGCCGGGGCTCCGCAGGGCGGGGCGGGGGCGGGGCGGCTTGGATCTTCTCCACACGCCCGGCCCCCTCCCCTCTCTCTCTCCCGCTCATCCATATACGCTTTATCTATCGCTCGCACGCACATAAACACTCGCACGGCAGCTGTACCTCGCCCCGGTTGACACACTTGGTACAGCGGCGGCGCATCCAGGTCACGTGATCCCCCGCCGATTGCTAATGGAAGACAATCGATGCGCCGCCCCGCCACGCCCCGCCACGCCCCGCCACGCCCCGCCACGCCCCGCCACGCCCCGCCACGCCCCGCCGCGGGGAGGGCACTCTCTGCTGCCATTGTGTGCCGCCCCGCCCCGCCGCGGAGGTGCAGCAGGAAGTGCGGGGCGGTACTCGGTGCAGAGGCGTGGCGTGATGGGGTGGGGCGGGGCGCGGGGCGTTCCAAACTCGGTCCGGCCGGCCGACCGACCGGCCGGCGACTGGGCCTGAGACTTCCGCACCCATCGCAGCGCGCGGGGCGGGGTGGGTCTTTGTTGTTATTCTAATAAACATGTCGAGCATGTAGTGAGGGTACGGACCGGGTCCGGCCCGCCCCGCCCCGCCCCGCCCCGCCCCGCCACATGCGGTGCCGACACGGTTTCCACGGCCCGGGCAGACGCCTCTGCTAGCGGGCCGGGCCGGGTCGGGTCGGGCCTGGCTGGGCCGCGGGCGTTCTCTGCTGCTAACCCCGCTCATAGCGCGACCAGCCGCATTTGGTGTTCCACTTGACTTCCTGTGCTGCGCATTAGAGTGTCAGTACAGCACCCCGCCCCGCCCTGCAGAGGAAGTGGAAAGACTTGGCTGGTGTGACTGATAAGTCTGTTGCGTGCAGTTGCGTACTGGGGCGGGGCGTTGCGTAGGGTACACCACTTGTCGTGGCGCGGCGTGGCGGGCCGGGCCCTTTCCGTCCCCAGTAGGGCTGAGCTGTGAGGCAATGGACGCAGCGCCGCAGACGGACGGAAAGGAAAGGGATGAAAAATTGTCGAGTCTGTTGAGATAGGCGCAAGACGGCGCAGCGGGCGCAGAGGAGACTGAAGTGAAATTAATGATGTCGGAGGAGGGGGAGGAGGAGGAGGAGGAGGAGGAGGAGGAGGAGGAGGAGGAGGAGGAGGAGGAGGAGGAGGAGGAGGAGGAGGAGGAGGAGGAGGGCGTGGCGCCCGTGGCGCGCCGCGAGGGGTGAGGGGGACAGGGCACCGCCGGCCAGTAAAAATGTTGAATTGAAGTCGTAGGCGGCAAGAGAGCTATTTGATGCGGCCCAAATGACTGTGCGCTTTCCCAACCTCTCTCGCTGCCTTACGCCCACCGCGAGAACGCAGCGCGCGTTCGACGCGACGACTGGCGTGGCGGGGCGGGGCGGGGTGGGGCGGGAATGTAGGGGTAAAATCCACTTTACTGCCTGGTTGCGTGCCGCGGCGCGGCCGGGCCCCGCCTCGCTGCCTGTACTAGGGGCGTCGGGACGCCGCTGCAGCGGCTGCAGGCGCCGCGGCGCTTCGCTCCTCCCCCGGGGGATGCAGCCGCCTGTGCCGCCGCGCCCGGCAACCCGCTTTCTTGCGCCTCTGATACATTTTCCGTTTGCGGGTCGTTTTACGGCGGGCGTTTTGTCTGGCGTTCGAGGCGGCGCGCGTTGGCGTCGTCGGCGTCGGCGTCGCCTATGCCGGCGGTGCTTCGCCTGCCGAGAGCACACTAGCGACCCGTACGGTGCCTATCCCTTTTACGAGTCGCTCCCGGACGATGCCCGCCCCGCCCCGCACCGCTGCTACACCTATGCTCTTCCATTACATGCGACTGACCCACATTGGGGCGCAGTGTTACGACGAGAGGGAGCGGTTACAGGCCGGCGTGTAGTGTGTGGACGTTGTAAAAAATGTAGCGGCGGGCGGGCGCGCGCGCGTGGCAGTAGTGGTAGGTGAAGCTCGACGGGATATCATCTTTAGTAGGAGGCCTTACGGTGTCGATGGCCGCTTTTTCCTCCAGCCCCGCCCCGCCCGGCCCGGCCCCGCGCGCTGCCTCCGTTTTGCCCGGCCGGCCGGGCGGCGCGCAGTCATGCCTAGGGCCGGCGGCTCCAGCCGACTCCAGCCACGGAGAAGGCCCGTTTTGGAGAATGAAGAGGGGTTGCGTCCATCGGGTGCTCCTGCTCAGTGGACTACTTGGCGGCTGGAATGGCACGCTGAGTGGTGGGTGGGGTGGGCCGGGGCTCTTAGGGGCCATTCTACTGGAGAATGGTGGATGGCTGGGCTGCAGGAGGGAGTGGTTGCGCCCCGCTCTGCGCACCGCGAGTCCAGCGAGTGGAGCGGGCTGGAGAAGAGTCTCACGAGCGCGCAGGGGGCTCCGGACTGGAGGCGCGACCTCAGCGGTGCGCTGTCCCACCCCGCCCCGCCCCGCGTCCGCCCACTCCGTGTCGCTCTGCTTATTGGCCCGACGACGACGCGGTATGCTAATCGGTGCACTACGTGCGGTGCGGTGCGGCGGGGCGCGGTGACGGCCCTTGTCGGCACCGGTAATTACTCCTCCCAACCGATATCCGATCGCGCCGTCTGGCTGGAGCGGCCCGGAGAGATGATATTATTGTTGTGGTGCGTCGCACTGCCCGCCCCCACCCCACCCCACCCCACCCCACCCCGCCCCGCCCCGCCCCGCGGAGGCGTACTGTACCCGCCGGGGGCGGGTCGAGGGCGCGCCGCGCCGGGGCCCGTCGCGCGAGGAGCTGCCCCACCCCACCCCACCCCACCCCACCCCACCCCGCCCCGCCCCGCCCCACCCGGCCCCGCCTCGCCTCCCGCCCGACCTGATCGATGCCTGAAGTCTCAAGGCGCACCGTCGTGGTGGCGAGCCTTGTGCCTTGTACGGACAGACCCTTGTGAGGCGGCCACTGCCCCCCGCCCCGCCCTGCTCCGCCCCGCCCCGCCCCGCCTCTTTCGCTCCGCGGGGCAATCTAGGATGGCTTGATTTATTTGCCGCGTTATGTCTGTTATAGAGAATATTATTAAGCAAACGGCTGATTGACTCGTACTGCAGCTCAGCTTGCCTCCATTAATCAGACGCCTATCCCCGTCCGTCCGGTGCCGTGCTGCGCGCTGCAGCAGCGGCGGACTTCCGATGGACGTGCGAATAA
Source organism: Frankliniella intonsa (assembly GCA_033675135.1). Lineage (NCBI taxonomy): Eukaryota > Metazoa > Arthropoda > Insecta > Thysanoptera > Thripidae > Frankliniella > Frankliniella intonsa. The sequence goes on along the minus strand of CM066249.1, from coordinate 7,157,630 downwards.
GGCGAGGGCCGATAAGCCCCGGCCAGCGCTGTTCGCACTCGGACACGACCCGGCCCCGCGGGAGATGGATCAGCGTTTCATTGGCCGCGCGCTGCGCGGTGTTCCCGTTGCTGCGCGCCGCTTTCGTATGGATTCGCGATGAACGTGAACAACGCGACGTGGCCTGCGGGGAGGAGAGGAGAGCTGAGTGCGAATTGATCCCTGCCCGCCGGGGCAGGGCGGTCGGCGCGTGCCTCCAGCGGAGACAGGCTGGAGCGGGCTGGAGCGGGCTGGAGCGGGCTGGAGCGGGCTGGAGCGGGGCTGGAGCGGGGCTGGAGCGGGGCTGGAGCGGGCTGGAGCGGGGCTGGAGCGGGCTGGAGCGGGGCTGTAGCTGCTGCTGGCTGGACTGATGGACCGGCCCGGGCTCCTGCCGCCCGTCCTGCTGCCCTGCTGGACCGGATCAAGTCCGACTGGGCCGGTCTGTCTGAACCGACTGCTTTGCTGTCCATCGCCCTCGTTTCTTTTGTTCGGGCCGCGTGGCGTGCATCAGGCACAATTTGTCTTTGATATGGCGTCCGTGAATTGGATCAATATAGAAATGAAAATCTTGAAAATGCGCATAGCACAGCTTGTGCGCTCGGCTGATAATTTGCTCGAGGGACAGGAAGAGACCTCCGTGGTCGTTGGCATGGCGATTACTCGCCGACAGGATGGCGGTGGCAGCCCTAGGGCGCGGCGCAGCCTGCCTCTCTGAGGCCTCTCTGAGGCCTCTCTGAGCCTCTCGGCCCAATCCGCCACGTGATCTATTTACTCTCTAATGAACGGCTGCCGGCCGGCCGGGCCGCGGGATGACAGCTGCTTGGTCCTTGTTACCGGTGGAAAATTTCCTTCCTTCCCTCTATATATATCTCTCTGCTCTCTTGGACAAGCTCACTATATTAATCGTACTCTGCGTTTTGTTTCGTTGGGAAAGACGCAGGCGTCCGGCAGAAGCGGAGCGGCTTGGCCAGCTCATTTGTGATAGTGGTAATCGAATGCTGCTCTGTTGTGAGGATCTGGAGTGTGGCACTCGATATAGAGAAAAACCGCGGATATCATAACTCTCGTAGATGGTATTTCAAGAAGACGGCAATTTTTTTCCCCTGTCTTTTTTCTCCTGTGTTGGTATTTTGTGTCTCTGAGAGAGAAAACACGCGCACTAATAAAAGCGTGTCCGTTTTCACCGGACTCGCGCCGCGCGCCACGGGTCCGTAACCTTTGGCGCCGCCTCCCCGATAGCGAATCAAAATTAGAGTGATTCATGGGCTTCAAGAAAGTGACCTCGTTGAGGGGCGCAGGGCTGGGCTGGTCGCGCTCCGGGCTGCTCTACTACTGGCGTGCTGGACCTCTGACCTTCTGGGCGCCGCGGCGAGCAGGGCCGAGCGGAGCGCCGCGCCGCGCCGCGCCGGCCCGACCAGCCCGTGTCGGCTGTCATCCCGAGTATCGTCGTTTTGCAATCATTTCAAGGACGGCAAAAATAAAAAGAAAAAAAAAACACGTAAAGGAAACCAGGAGGAATACAATTTGCTTTGGCTGTGTCTGGCTTGAGGCGGGCGATAGCCGCGAGTTGTAGTATTAACATTTTAATTGAATTAGCCTCGTCCCTTACGGCGGACCGAGTCGAATCCTTTTTTTCCGTCGTGACATGTATCCCAGTGTGGCTACCAGTGCTGCCGCCGCACCGCGCGGCACCGCGCAGCACCGCGCAGCGTCAGAGGGTATTGGTTCGTTTAATTAAAGTCAAAGGTTGTCCGTATTCTCGTTGGCTCGTTTCATGACGCGGCCTGGCTTGCTCTGCTCTGCTCTGCTCTCCGTCTAATTGTGAGTGCACACTGTTGCGCGCTGCCGCCGCCGCACGTCTGTTGTGAAACAAAGCCCGGCCCCGCGGCCCGCTCCAATTAGACTCAAATTTGTAATGTGTGCTTTACCAGCGCGCGCTAAGCCGGGATCACCGCCAAAGGGGGTATATTCTCTACGAATCCCATATGATTTGAGAGTTTTGTCTCAGACTGGAAGTAAATTTAGGGACGTGGGCGATCTAGGCTGCAGCAGAGAATAGATGTGCGGGGGAGGGAAGGGGCCGGGGCCGGTGTGCCAGTGTGGGAGTGGACGAGGGGTTGTCATCGGCGTGCAGCTACACGGTCCGCTTGTACTCCCACCCCATTGTCCCCTGGGCTGGCTGGTCTGCGCTGCAATGAGCTACGGGGAGAAAGTCGTATCGACATGCAATATGATCGTGATTTACTGTAACCTGCCGCGCACTGTTGCTGTGCCGGCCCGGCCCGGCCGGCTGGAGCGCTTGGCTTTGCCCGCCTTCCTTTGCCTTTGGTCCGTAAATTTCCAAGCAGGCAGCGTTTATTTGACGCTGTGCGATGGAAATATGGCGGGCGCGCCGCGGAGGGCAGGATGGATGTGCTGGGGGTCAGTGACGCCGGCCGGGCCGGGCTAGCAGACGACGCGACGCACCCCGTGCTCAGCCCCACGGGTTTAATCAAGTTGACTAAATTTTTATTTGTTCAACCATGTTTGGTTAAATTTAGTCGGTTTCATTAACTGCGTTTTATTTTCCCTGCAACCCCGTTTTGGCTGTGTCAACTAACTGCTTCTCCCTCCCTCCAGCCCCCCGTGCCCGCACTACAACAGCACCACCTGCCGAGGGTTGAGTTTGTTTGCCCACTGGGATGGAGCCCTTTCTCATGATTTTGTCAAAGTTGGTCATGTTTTGTGTGTCAGTAAGGTACCGTCGGCTATACCGCTGGGCAGAGCGGCGCGCGCGCAGTTTGGCGCCCGGTCGCTCGACCCCCGTTCCCCTCTCTCCCGGGCGTCCTCCTCCCTCCCCTCCCCCCACTCCCTCGCCGTGCGCGCGCGCTGCTCCGCCGCTTCGAGATGACATTTTTATCTGTAAAGACGGTTGCGGAAACACTGTTAGACGGACCTGGCCGGGGCGGGCCGGGCCGAACCGCTCGCTCACGATGTGCCATGGCCCGCGCGACATGGCCGATCAGCCGTGAAAGAGGGAAAAAGAAAACCCCCTCCCCCCCCCCCCCCCTCCCTACCGCCGTAGCTGCGCCGAGCTGCGCCGTGTTATGCATTGTGTCTGTGGGTCAGCATACGGTCTGTATAATGGCCACACGTCGGGCAGGCACGGCACGGCATGCCGCGCCACAGTCGTGTTTTTGTTTCGCCCGTTATTGACACGCGGATGTCTTTAACGCGGTCCCGGAGGCTCAGCGGCCGCGACTGACCCCGACGCCTGCCCTGCCTGTGGTTGTGCTTGCTCGCGGCATACGCTGCTGCTGGTGTTTGTGAGGTTGGCAGCGAACGCGCGCTCTTGAGCAGGGCAGAGTGTTTGCATACACGCACGCACGCACTCCCCTGTCTGTCTTCTTTTTTATGGCGAGGACGCGCTGCTGCTGCTGCGTTTTGCCGACCAAAACGTAACGTCTTGTCCTTCCAAGGACATGTAACTTTTTTTTTTATTATTATTATTATGTTTACGTTTTCTGAATTCCCTCCCGTTTCAGCTTGCCTCTCCTTTGCATTTTGACCGGCAGAATGCCGACTGTGTGTGTGTGTGCGCGCGCGCGTAAGTACAGGTGCGGTCCGGCTGCCTACAACAGTGACGCAACGTATGTAAAGTGCAGGTTGTGCAGCGGCCTCGTGCGAATAGATTAGGGCGCGGGGCGTGCGAATAGCGTCGTCTCGTGTAAATAGTGTGTTCGTAGGCGCGGTGCAAGGACGCTCGGGGGGAGGAGAATCAGGCCAGCGTTCAGCGTGCACAAGTCATTGGCGCCTTTTACATACATGTCGAACGCCCGTATCAATCTCTGTGTTTGCGTATGCAGATGGCACCCGACTTCGCACAAGTAGGCAACCCGCCTACTCGCCAATGTATGCGGCGCAGTATAACTTGCAAAACAGAGCGCTGCTTTTTTTCCGCGCCCGCTACTTGGTGGTAAATTTTGTCGAAGAATAACGAATGGCAGTGCCCTTTGTGTTTGACGTCATGCTCTCGATCTTGATTTCTGCGGCCGGGGCGGGGCGGGGCGGGGCGGGGCGGGGCGGGGGTCTCCGTCGTGTCGTTTCCCTACTCCGGCTCCGCTGCAGCCGTGGCGGCCATGAAAAGCTCTCGCCTTGGACGACTAACGGTACGGCCGCTGCTCGCTTCCGATACACTTAATTACACAGTGCTTAGCGCATTGTGTGTGTGTGTGTCCCTCTGGTGTTCCTGCGGCTGCTGTTGTTGCCCATCATGCAGTTTAATTTCCTCTCCCTCCCTCCCTCACTATATATATATGTCCATTTCCCCCCTGGTCGCTCGTTTCTCAGGCGCTCAGCTTCCCTCCTTCCGCGATCCTCGACAAAAGTCCGTCGATCACGCGAGTCGAGTCGAGTCCGTGTTGCAAACGTCGGCTGTGAGCGCGCCGAGCCGAGGCGGGGCGGGGCGGGGCGGGGCGGGGCGGGGCGGGGCGGCCGTGCCTGCGCGGGTCGGTTATTGGGCTCGCGGCGGTGATACCAGCTTGGCTTTCAGGCCGCGCATGTGTTGCGCGCGCTCACCTTTGAGTGCCTTTTTACGCCTTGAATCTCCATACCGTCAAATGCTTTCGTACCCATCTTCTTTTTACAACGCCGCGCCGCCGCCGTCGTGCCGTTTTGAGTATTTTGTGCACGGTTGACAATATATAAAAGTAAGAAGCACGGTAAACGTGCCTGCCTGCCTTCCTGCCCGGTGCCCGGTGGTGGTGTGGCCTGGCGGTGGTGCGCGCCGCGCGGCGTCGGACCGTGAAAAAGATTGCGAGTGGATGGAAGCAGCAAGGAGCAGCCGCCGGACTGGAGCTGCAAGCCAAAGCCCAAGGCTCACTCTGGGCTGAATGGCGTAAAGTGGGCTGGGCTGGGCTGGGCTTGGCTTGGCCGCGGAGCGCTGGTGGTGGCGGCTACATTTAACGGCCCCTCCCGCCTGCTCTGTCACCGAGCGAGGAAGCTGGCGAGGGAGACGGAGGAGGAGGAGAGGAGGCGAGGAGGCTGGACAGGGAGGGAGAGTCCCATTATTGGCAGCGCACTCGTGGCAATAATCGTTTGAGTCGCAATCAGTTGTTGCATGGCCGCGTGCGATGTCGCGCCGCGGCGGTACTCTCTCGCAGTCAGTGCGTTTGGATAACGAGGCCGATGATTGTGAATGCGGAATGATGCGTTCTGTTCCCTGTCGCTGTCCCCATCTCTCTCTCTCTCTCTCTCTCTCTCTCTCTCTCTCTCTCTCTCTCTCTCTCTCCACGGCGTGGGCGGACGGGACTGCAGAGTTGAGTTGCAGTGTGCCCGGCCCAGCCCCTCGGCGTGGCTCAGCGAGCCAATCGAAATAGGCCATCTTCGTTTGAACTAAGTGCGCCATTTCTGTCCCGGCGGCAGGCAGGCCAACCCAGCCGGCGGGGCTGAGCCGGGCCGGGGCCTGCCCTGTAGGCCTCCCCCACCTCGTCGTCCTGTCGAACCGCTCCTCCATGTTGTTATGGTCTCACCAAAAACTCCATCGCGCCTCCGAATTTAATTGGCCTCGTAGAGAGGCTCAATCGTTCCCGTTGTTTGCCGATGAGCGGTGCGCTTAACTGTGCTAACGCTAGCGGTACGGTGGTGCGGTACGCGCGGCGCGCCGCACCAACCAGCCCGCATCATATACACCAGCTCAAACTCTTTTTTTTTGTAAACTGCTATTTCCCCGTTTGCGCGCGTCCGTCCATTGGGCGATTGTGACGACAACGCGGCGCCGCACAGTAGCGCCATGTTTCAAAATGAAGAAAACGTCGTGGCGCGAGAGCCATGCCGCGGGGCCCCGCGCACGTTTTATATGTCGCGGCGGTAACTACTGTGACGGTAAAGGACATGAGCGTTTAGCGTGCGCGCGGGTGCATCGGGCGGGGCGTGGGCGGGGAGCGGGGCGGGGACGCAACAATGACAATGGAGAAACTAGGGAAGCAGGAGGTGGAAGGGGCTTTATGTAACGGAGCAGGATGCACTCCGCCTCTGCACGACCCTTATCTCCCTCCTGAGGTGGTATTGGTGCGGGCGCGGGGGAGACGCGCGGCGAGAGCGAATCAGGAAACTTATTGCAAAAGGTAATGCAACCCTGGCGGAGGGTATCTCGGTGGCCCCACGGCTCGGCACGGCGGTGGCGGTGGGTTAGACGTATAGAGTGTTTGTAATAATGAGACTGGCGTCGGTGTCGCTGTGGAGCGCGGGGCGGGGAGCAGAGCCTCGCGTGGTGCCTGGACGGGACGCACAGCCTGTCCTTGCGAAAAAGGACTCCGCCGGCCGCCGTTGCGCAAAGTGGTTGCCATTTTCCCACGCGGATTGAAAGGGTCGAATGGTCGGTCCCGGCCGGTCGGACTGACTGGGCGCAACGGCGCCGGACGGGACCCGACTGGACCGCGTTAGGCCCGTCGTGTTGCACCGCGCCGCGTACGCACGCCCGCACGCCCTCACCCAGGAAACCCAAGAGTTATCCGCTGCGCTCTTCCTCTCACTTGCTCTTCCGTGCGCGCGCGCGCGCGCCAGCAGGTCGATCCTCTCTCTCGAAATAATTTATCGCCTATTGGGTCGTTACTCATCCCGCTGGAAAAGGAAGGGGGGAAAGAAGATGTACGTGCCCGGTTCAAAGTAGTGCGCGCTGCGCCGCGCCGCGCTGGGCTGGAGGGGGTGAAGCCGAGCCGAGGTGAGGTGGCTGCCCTGATTGAAAGTGTCGCTATAGCTGGTGGCTTGTGCGGCGGTGGCGGCGGGCGTGTTGGTCGACTCTTTGTGTCTCTTCTTTCTTCTTCTTCTTCTTATTCTTCTTCTTCTTCTTCTCCTCCTCCTCCTCCTCCTCCTCCTCCTCCTCCTCCTCCTCCTCCTCCTCCTCCTCCTCCTCCTCCTCCTCCTCCTCCTCCTCCTCCTCCTCCTCACGCGCGACAATTTCCGATTTTTTCGGGTTGCGGTGGGGCTGGGTGCGCCCCGGCCAAACTCCTCTACGCTGCGCTGCGCCGTGCTGCGCTGCGCTGCGGTGGGACTGTGGCCACTGCTAGACCAGTGGTTTGGAAACTCTGTCGCGTCTAATTGGTATGTTTCACTTTCGCTCGGTAATGGCGGCCCGGCCCGGCCCGGCGCGGCTCGTCGCTGCCACTGCTGCTGCCACTGCTCGACCCGCCCGCCTGCTGATGGAAGAGCTGGAAGGGCTGGCCGGGCGCAGCAGGCCCGCAGCGCTGCAATCTTCCTTATAACGATTATTTCTATTAATAGTTTGCAGTGTAGTTGTATAGGAATAAAAAACGCAAAAGTAAAAATAGTATGATAATGGTGGTGGCGGGGCGGGGCGGGGGCGCGCTGCTCTGCCGGGTTGTGCAAGCGGCTCTGCGTGGCGTGGCGTGGCGTGGCGTGCCGCCGGCGTGGATGGATTCGCTCCGCCTCGTCCCCCACGACTCTCGCGAGGCCGCGAGCACGCTGCTTGCAAACTTGTGGGCGGGCAGCCGAACATTTTCGACGGTGTATACATCCAAGGGCCGTGGCAGGGCGGGGCGGGGCGGGGCGGGGCGGGGCCGCTATGCGTGACCCTGGCCTGGGCGCGGTGCGGTGCAGCAGCGTAGAGATGATCCTCCCTCCTCTCAAGTCCAGCTGGGCTTTCACTCGCCGCGGTGCCCCCACCACCCCACCCCACCCCACCCCGCCCCGGGGCCTGGGGCCTATGCCCGGCAGACAGGCGCGGCGCTGCGCGGCCGCCGGCCGGTCAGTCATGCACAAGGAAAGGATGACAGGACGGTCACTTTTTTTTTCTCCCCCGGGGCCTGGCCCGGCGCCCGCCTGCCCCCGCCGCCCTCGCCTTTACGTAAGCCGTCTGTTACGACACGGAGCGCGAGGCGCTCTTCTGGGGAGGATCCGGACCGCGGAGAGAACCAGGATGATACGGCATGGATAGAGGAAAAAAATAGCAAACGCGTGGGTTTCTTCGGAGAAACCTATGCAGCAGGAAAAAAGAATAAGAAAGAAGTCGTCAGGGAGAATCTGCGGCGTCGCTGAGAAATATACACGACGGCCTTTCGCGAGGTGTCGAGTAGGAAGGGAAGAGAAGAAAAGAAAAGAAGTAGTGTCGTCGCGGAGGGTTGAACTCGACTCGACTCGGCTCGACCGCAGTCAGGCCCGGCCGGGCCCGGCCCCGACCGGCGTGGTCAGTTTTCACTCAGTCCCTTTGTGTTTACTTACTCGGGCCGGGCCGGCCGGGCCCCGGGCAGAGCCGATCGGTGAAAGGGACCGCGGCAATGGGGCTACTGTGCATCGCGACACACAAATGAGCACTCGAAAAAAAAGGTAGAAAATAAAAGAAAACGGACGGGTTCATTTACAGACACTGTATACACTATCGTCGGAAATTTTCAACATTTTTTCATAATTTTTGATTTACAAATTATGATGTTAACTTACGTATATGATATCGTAAACTCACGAAAGCCAATTTATGAATAAGAATAACAAATCGATACTAAGTGGCATTACTATTTTGTAAGTTTTACAACTTGATGTAACTAAACGACATTTATCTTAAAAAATTTTCTCATGCCCCCTGCAAACATTTCTCCCAGTGAGAGTCTGGGCGGGCTCTATAAGTCTTTAAGAGCCGCCACGAGAAGAAATACCGCGAGGGAAAAAAATAAATGGAATGATTGACAGTGCAGGCAGGCAGGCAGGCAGGCAGGGCACCGTTGGTTGGCTGCGCTTTTCGGGCCGAGTGTTGTCTCAGCCCGGTCCTATGTGCGAGTTGGCGTGTCAGCGGACAGGTGCGTGAGGACTTCCCCAAACACGACACGCACAGCAGGACCGCGGAAGGGCAGGGCGCGGCAGGGCGAGCTCCCATCTGCAGACCACTCAAGATTTTATTTTGTCCAAGCGGCGCTGCGAGCTGAGCTTGTGCATCGTGTGTGGAGCAGGCAAACGTTGCTATCGTGCGAGTGTGTGACGCGGAAGCGGACCAGTCCAGGGCCCTGCGCCGCCTGCCGCCGCCTGCCGCGCCACCTGCAGGTGTCTCACGGACGCTTCCGGTGCCTCGCAGCCGCAGCTGGCTCTCCGCGCGCAGCGCAGCTCGCGACGGTACCGAGCGACCCTGTTATGGTCGCGGTGTTCCTTTTCATTTCCTCCCTGCCGCAAGTGTGTGACGACGTCTCACTTTTGGCATCAGGGTTGCTGCTGTGATGAGTGAGGGTGGTGTTGGGCTGCAGCGGGACGGGACGGGACGGGACGGGCGCGGGGAGCAGCGCAGCGCCGGAGAGAAATTATTAATGGCGACACAGTCCGCTGTACGGTCTGCATTCTGCCGTGGCCCACTGCCGCGCCGCGCCGCGCCGCGCGCACCGTTTGAATCGTACCTCTCCTCCTCCTCCTCCCCTCGCCGTTCGGTTCCGTTCGGTTCCATTCGGTCACCGGAACTGAGGCGCAGGGCGGGCGGGGCGGGGCGGGGCGGGGCGGGGCAGGGCTCTGTCGCCTGCTGCTCTGTGCTTTCAGCCCACCGCTCAACCGTGAAGCGGACCAACTTTTTTTTTTTGTTATGACTTTTAAACAGACGGTGGGGCTTCCGATTCTGTTTCTTTTCTTTCTTTATTTTTTTCGTGCGGTCCGCTCTTCGTGTCGCCACGCTCCAAGGGCGGGTCAGGACTGCTGCAGCGCGGCGCGGGCGGTGAGCAGCTAGGGCGGAATGGAAGGTTTTTTCACCATTTTGACCTCCCGTTAATTTTGCGTTGGACCCAGCAGCAGCGGGCAACTGATTTATCATCATCGATTTTTCGCCCGACCGACCGACCGACCGACTGACTTGGCTACGGCCGCGCGCCCTGCTGCCGCCGCCGCCGGGGCTGTGTCATGTCCCAAGGATAATTTTGTTTTTTCTGCCCCGTCTGCAAAAGGGTAAGGACAATATTGGAGGACACCTGGTCTGCTATAAGGGCCGGTGGGTTCAGGGCGCTGCTGCGGGGCGGGGTGGTGTCGTCCAGTGCTGAGTCACTAGCGAGGCGCGGCCCGGCCCGGCCCGGCCCGCCCGGTGCACCAGAGTGTTTACATTTCCAGGAAGGCTCCGGCGGGCTCCATCGGGCCGTGTCCAAATGCATCCCGGGAACAGTCAGTCGCACACATATACCTCCGCCCTGCGGCCCTGCGAGGACCTCCTCTGGCTCTGCTCGGTTGGCCCTCCAGTCCACTTTTGTCCTTTTTTGAGGGGGACCGAAAACCGCTCCGCCTCGCCGCCTCGGCTTTGCGTCCGCTCATAACGCGTGCCTCTTCTCTTCTCTCCTCTCTCCTCGTCTAAATGCAGCGTGACACCGTTAGATCGGCGGGGCGGGGCGGGGCCGGCGGGGTCCTCTCGTGCGCGCTGCGCTGCGCCGCGCCCCCCGTGCCTCCAAATAACACAACAATAAGCGGGCTGGGAGGCTGGGCTTTCACTCTATGGTGAAGTGGTGGAGCTAAGGCCTCTCTCTGTCAGCTGCAGGCTGTTTTGTCTGCCCCTCTCTCTCTTTCTCTCTGGTGTGGTTTTATTACTGACCCTTACCTCTCGATTCTCCGTGCAGCCAGACCAGAACGCCCGTCTCCGGGCCCTTAGGCCCTGTAGCCTCGCACCGCCCCTCCCCCTCGTGGCCCGGGCCCAAGTTCAAGGTGATGTCGGAGCCTGGACGCACGCCGCCGCTGCCGCCCTCTCTTTCTCTCTCTTGCTTTCTATCTCTCTCTCTCTCTCTTCCGGCCCCCCTCTCTAATCTCTCTCTCCTTCCCGACTTGATTAAACGTTCCGCCCATCATGCTCGTCTGGCGTGTCTTCAAGTTCCCCGAATTCCGCGTGGGCCGTCCCCTGTACGTATTACACGCCTATTTCAAACTTTTCAAAAGTTAAAACCTTTCTGTTTTCTATTTTTTTTCTGTCCACGCTAATAGCCCTTTGTAAGGCCTTTCACCGGGACACACACACACACTCACACACTTAAACCCACTCGCAGGTACGGGACGCCGCTGCGTAGGCCGCTCCAAATCAGTTCATAAGAGATTGCGATACAACGGTACAGTCGGTTGTTCTATGCAAATTCCGATACACTTTACACCTCCGGCACACACGAGGGGGACGCGGCTGGGAATCCGTTGCCTCCTGCTCTGTGTGTGTGTGTGAGCAGCCGTAGGCCATCGTTAAGAAGAGACCGTCCTGTACCTTTATCTCGCGCGAGTGCGTCTCGATCGGTCCCCGCGCCGCGCCCCGCGCACCGCCGCGGCTCTCCCGCTCTCTTCCGGTGCGGCTGCTGGCGCTCGGATCGCGTAGGTAGGCAGACCCGCCGCGCGCGCCTGTCCCGCGGGGTTGCCTACCCTCCGGTCCGCAGGCGCTCCGCCGGCCGCGCGCCGCTGCCGCGTGCCATGCTTCCGCCGGGCCGGACCGCCTGGGTAGGCAGACCCGCCGCGCGCGCCTGCCCCGCGGGGTTGCCTACCCTCCGGTCCGCAGGCGCTCTGCCGGCCGCACGCCGCGCCGAGCTTTCGCCGACCCGGCTGGACGGGATGTGGGATGCGACGGGCGGAGAAAGGCGGAGGGAGGGAGGGAGGCATAACTCTTGCACGTGCACGGCGGACACGTGACCGCTGCAGGATGCACGTGCGCTGGGAGAGGACTGCCCTGAGCCCTCTGGCCTGCCTGGCCCGACCTCCTGCAGGGCAAAGGGGGTAGAGGTCCTTAAACGAAGTCAAGGCGCTGCTGCTGGTGAAGGGACGGGCAGCCGAGCCCAGGGTGCCGCGGCGCCGCGCAGAGCAGAGGGCACTGCTTGCGCAACGGCAGGCAGCAGTGCCACGGCTCTCTCTCTCACTCTCCTTCCATCTCTCTCTCTCGCTCTCTCTCGCGCGCGCGTGCTCTCTCCCTCTCCTGCTCTGCCATGCCCTCTGCCTTATCGCGCGCGATGCTCTTTTGCCCTTTCTCTTTTTCTCTCTCCCTCTCACCACAAAGGGCTGTGCCAAACACACTATTACTCCTTGCCTCTTGGCCTCTCTAGCTCGCTCTCTCTCTGTCTCTCTCTCACCGCGGTGTGTCGCCCAGGTTGCCTATAGTTCGCCCTTTGAAGCGTGGCCGCCACGCGCTCCCCCCGGTGCCTGCCTGAATCCTGCACGAGCGTGGCGTGGCGCGGCGTAGCGCCGCTTGCAAATGGCAAAGGTTGGCCGCTCTGCTGCCGGCCCCGGGCCCGGCCCGGCCGGGCCGCTGCTCCCGCGGCTGCAGCCGCCCCGCCCCGCCCCGCCCCGCCCCACCCCGCCCCACCCCGCCCCACCCCGCCCCGCCCCACCCCGCCCCGCCGTACAGTTGGCTTTCTCCCTTTTCCTTTCTGCCGGCCTGCCGGCCGTACCCGTGGTGGTGGTGGCGGGGCGTGGCGGGGCGTGGCGGGGCGGCCGGAGCCCTATTGAAAGAGGCTGGCTGTCCTTCATGGGATGAGCTGCTTCTGTTGTCCGGCCCGGGCCGGCCCGGCCCAGGCGCTGTACAGGCGGGCCTCTGGCCCCGGGCCCCGGGCCCCGGGCCCGGCCACACTGACCTTGCTCCGTCAGTGAGACGTGACGGAGCGGAGCGGTGCTGAGCTGGGCCGCGCGAGGCGAGCTGCTGCTGCCGCCGCTGAGTTTCCCTGCAGCTGCATTTCCAGCGCCCTCCCCCCTACCAGTCTCAATCTCCACTGCGCTGCTAGGAGCGGCCGTGATGCGGCGGGTTTATCAAACTCTTTGTTGAGGAGCTGTGCGCCGTCCTGGTGTGGGAGGTGGAAGGGAGGGGAGGGGGCGATTGCGCAGAGGACTTGCGGCAGTGCGTGTGAGTGTGTGAGAGTGAGTGTGTGAGCCTGGTTGGAGGTAGTAAATTGGATGGACTGTACGGCGTACGAGGCAATTTGGCAGCGATGTGATTGTCTGCGGATGGGTATTGGACCTCAGGACGGAGGTCCTGCTGGGTGCCGCCGGGGGCCGCGGGTATTCTCCAAGAAAATGAGCTGGCCAGAAGTCGATATCGACATGTTATTCGCGACCCGCAGAGGGTGCGCTGAGCTTCAGAGGGTTTTGGGAGGTCTTTCACGTGATCTTCATTCCACGGGCGATAGGAGGGCGGGGTGGGGCGGGTGTCTGAAGAGGCGCGTCTCAGGGTCATGGAGACCTCCAAGGGGACCTTGAAGTGCCCTCGAGGAGCACAGGGGCCTAAAGAGTGGGGCGTGGACGCGTTCTGGACCGTCGTGAAGTAAAGCAGCAAACACACTGGTCAAAAAAAGTAATGGTAAAAATTATTTTTTTGAAGGCATGAATAAGTGTTTACGGGTGATCGTGACAGTCTCTTAAACGTCTGATGAACAATTTTTCATAGTTTAAATCGAACTAATGCTAAGTAAATTTTGTTTAAAATAGCCCGTCCGAGCGACCAGAGCTCGTTGTGAGCAGTGTGTGTTAGGCCCACCCGACTAACCACAGCAGGCGGGGCGGGGCGGGGCGGGGCGGGCCCGATGAGCAGGGCAGTGGAAAGTGCGACCTTGCCCCGCCCCGACGGGGATTGTGTTTGGTGGGACCGGCACGGGATGGGACGGGCGGGATGGGCCTCGATAAATGATGGGGACGCACTGCACCGCGGGCAGGAGCCGCCGGCCCATTGTGTGTAAGAGAGAGAGAGAGAGAGAGAGAGAGAGAGAGAGAGAGAGAGAGAGAGAGAGAGAGAGAGAGAGAGAGAGAGAGCGTGACCCGCAGCCTTGACCCGCCGCGCTGTCCGCACCGTCCCGTCCTGCGCAGCCGCTGCTCCGCGCTCGTCCCCTATGGCCGGGGCCGGGCAGGTGACAGTGACACCCGATTAGGAAGCCTGTTGGCCTGAGCCATGGGCTCCATGGCCAGCCCGTGGCCTCTAGCGTGGGCCTATGGGAGTGCCTATGGTGCCTATAGCCCCCCCTCCCCTACTCCTCCTGGTACCGTGCTCTTGGCATGAGCCTCGCATAAGATCGCTAATCCCTTTTCTGCCCACGTCTGGCGTCGCGTCCCGGCCGCCTTGGCACGGCTGGGCCGGGCTCGCCGTCGTCACCCCCCGCCGCCCCTGTTTTAGGTCACTTTTACGAACGCGTTCAGTTTCCTGCGCCACCTACACGATCCTCCTGTAGGACCCCGAGAGAGGCTAGGCGCGGAGGCGTGCCGTGCCGTGCCCTGCCATGTCTCCAGAGCTTCTCCAGGGGATCCTCTCCAGGCGCAGCGCAGCGCGAGGACAACTCAGTAAATCATGCGTGTTTGCTGGATATTAAAATGGATTGACTCTCCTCCAAAAATGGGACGGGCTGCGCGCGCGTCGCGTCGCGTTGGCTTTGGCGACGGCTCTCTTCCTTTGGCGGCTGGTGGGCCCCGCCCCGCCCCGCCTCGCCCCGCCCCGCCCCGCCCTGCCCCGCCCCGCCCCTCCCACGCGGCCGTATGTGCTGGCACGAGGCGCACACCCCCGCGCCACGCACTCCGCCCCGCCACGCCCCGCCACGCCCCGCCACTATTCCGGTTCCGACAAATTGATTACATGCATTGTATGGAAATGTTTGGCCAAAATGTATCCGCGGGGCGGGGCGGGGCGGGGCGTGTCGCGGCCGCGCTGCGGCTCGGTTCGTTTCCCGTCGTGTGGAACACCGCGGCGCTATCGCTCAGGGTATGCGCGCCGCGCCATGCGCTGCTGCGCCCCGCTCCATGGCGCAGGCACGACCTGTATGCAGTGTATGCTCCCGAGGTTTTATTTTTGAAAGGCAACGGCTGCGGATGGACGCTGACTCCTCCAAAGGCCCCGACCGGCCCGGCCCGGCCCGGGGAGGTCCCGGAGGTGGCGGCGCGCCGTATGCTTTTCGGAGAAAGTGCGGCCTTTAAAGTCTGACCGGGCCGTTTGGCACACGGCCGGGCCGGGCGGCGGGACCCTTGAACCCCTGCGGCCCGGCCGCTCTCCCCGTCTGCCCCCAAGACCGAGACAGCCGTGAAAGCGGGCGTGCGTGTGTGTATGTATGGATTATTTTCTGCAATGTCATAAATTTCTTGGAGGGGCGGGCGGAGTGTACAGCAGAGTAGGCTGTCTGTCGTGTGCCTCCCACAGCCCAGAGGGTGGTGAGGTTAGGTTTACACACCCTCAAGCAGCCCCCCCGCCGCTCCCATCCTGCCCTAAATAAATTGCCGCTGGCCTGTCGGGCCGGGCCGGGCTTGTTGAAATAGCCGATAGTTTGATAACAGCCCGCTACCGTGCGCCCGGCCGGGCTGGGCTGCTGTGGGTCAGGATGGCGGAAGGCGATCAGTGCGTGGCTTATTGCATAACGTGGCGCGGTGAGATGGGCCCACCACGCCCAGCAGCAGTAGTCTATCCCGCAGCCCATATCCCCCCGGGGGGTAGACTAGACACCGCGCGCCGTCACCTCCCTCTCCCCCCTCTCTCTCTCTCTCTCCATCGCTCTCCCTCTCTCTCCCTCTCCCGCATTGCGTTACCTTTGGCGAGCGGACAATGCGCTTATGCCGCCCGCGGCCACGACCGCGATGCGAACACTCTGATCCAGCACGGCGGCGAGAGCGCTCTTTGGCCTTTTCGCACTTCTGCTTTTGGTGGTGTTTGACCATCGCGACGTGTTATTTCTGGCATTTCATGGCATTTTCAAAAAAGAAAGAAAAAGAAGACACATTTTGGCTGGATCATCGAACGCCCTGACCTCCCTCCAAGTCTGTCTCTAACCCGGCCGTCCTGTCCTCTTGTTGCAGTGAGCGCGTCCCACCCACCGCAGCGGCCATGGATCCCACTCACCAGACCGAACCGCTCCAGGCCGACCTGTAAGTATGGGGGCGGGGACGGTATTTCCTTCAAGTTCCTTTCCTTTAAGTTTCGCCTGGGACTTCGCCCCCTCCCTCTCGCTGGCGCTGAAACGTGTCGTCTTTGACGTGCAGGTATATTCACCGTGATGTGTTACAACGTCCTGTGCGACAAGTTCGCGACCAGGCAGATGTACGGCTACTGCCCCAGCTGGGCGCTGGAGTGGGAGTACCGGAAGAAGAGCATCCTGGACGAGATCAGGCACTACGCCGCCGACATCATTAGCCTGCAGGTTAGTCCCGCGGCGCAGCGAGCGGATCACGCGCGGACTAAATTACAAAATACTCGTTGTCGCTTGCACATATTTTTTTTCAACTCTTTCGTTTTCCTTTTTTTTTTTAACTTGACGTGTGAATGCTTTTTGTTTGGTATTGCGTAGGAAGTAGAAACAGATCAGTTCTACAAGTTTTTCCTGCCGGAACTGAAAAGGGATGGGTACGACGGAATATTTTCTCCCAAGTCTCGGGCGAAGACCATGGCGGAGAGTGACAGGAAGTTTGTCGACGGTTGCGCGATTTTCTTCCGAATCGCTAAGTGAGTGGACTTCATGTTTTGAGTCATGATTTTCTAGGTGTGAAGGGTTTTGACCCTAACCGCTTCTTCTGTCATGAAGGTTCACCCTCGTAAAAGAGCACTTGGTGGAATTCAACCAGCTGGCAATGGCGAACGCTGAAGGCTCGGATCACATGTTAAACCGTGTGATGCCTAAGGACAACATAGGCCTGGCGGCCCTTCTCAAGACTAAAGAAGCAGCGTGGGAAAACGGTAAGCGGACAGTTTTTTATTATTTTATTTTTTAGTGAGTGCGGGCCTGGTGGCTGAGGCATTTCCACACATTGACACGTGAGAGGACGATTCAGGGCAGGGCCACACATCTACATTCACCCATTTCGTCCCAAAATGCTCACTCTGGTTGAAAATTGTGTGTACAATTATTGGTCGTTGAGTAAGGACTCATTCGCCTCGAAAGTGGGGTCCATTCGTCAAGGGCCTGAGGCACAATGGTGTATACTCCACGCCGCGCCGCGCGCACTGTCTCTCGTGACGCGGGGTATCTGCTTGCATGGCCTCACTGTTTTCTTCCCCCAGATGGCAGCACCATCGCTGCGTTTGAGTAGGAGCCTTGTAGAAAATGTTTCTTTCAGCTTCGAGTACGTGTCATCGGTGTCATCCCTCATCCACCCCTACCCCTCACCTCTTCCCTCTTCTCGAAACCAAACTTTTCCAAATTTACCGGAATATCCAGTAAAGTGACAGTTGCACTGTTGAGACATACGTTTGGTATGTTAATGCACTAGAAAGCGCGAGAAGAACAGCACCCTGGTAATATATACATAACCATGGCGTACCCCAACTTGGAAAAAAATCAGTATTGGTCACAAGCTAACCCTGGTCAAGTCAGCTACGATCTCAACTTCAGTGATACCGATTTCTCACAATCGGCGCAGCAAGGTCTCGACTTCCAGAGCTTTTCTGCATCAAACGACAACTATGGACTGCCGCCTACATCGACTTCAACCTATGGAGGATACAATGAACCAGACTCCTTTTTGAACCCCGACACCACCAAAACTGGCGATGAATTTGATGATGAGCCTCCGCTTCTGGAAGAACTTGGCATTGACCCTGATAGAATTATTGCAAAAACTTTAGCTGTTCTTAATCCTTTCCATGGACAAGCTGTTACAGATGATGCCAACTTCCTTTTACAGGATGCAGACTTAGCTGGCCCTGTATTGTTTTGTTTGTTACTGGGGGCCTGTCTTCTCCTCTCTGGTGGCAAAGTGCCGTTTGGTTATATTTATGGTCTTGCCATGATTTCATGTTTTGTTATGTATGGTCTTCTTAATTTAATGACTACAAATGTTAGTATTTCGTTATCATCTGTGGCATCAGTTCTAGGGTACTGTCTGTTGCCAGTCGTTGGTCTCTCAGGACTAGGTATTTTTCTTCCCTTGACAGGAATATTTGGCTTGATTTCAGGACTTGTCATTGTTTTTTGGTGTGCGCTTTCTGCATCTCGTTTGTTTGTAACAATGTCAAATGACCCTCAACAACGACCATTGGTAGCATACCCTTGTTGTTTGCTCTATGGAGTGTTTGCTCTTATTGTAATCTTCTAAGAAGTGCCTCTTTTCGGTTATCTACTTATAAGCTTTTTTGTAAGGGTCCTTAAATTGCTTCGATTGTTTTATTTTAATTGAAAATAATTTCACTGTACGAGCACACTTTCCAATAATACATGTCTCATTTTTGTTGTTCTTTGCAATGGGTTTTGCATCTTTGAAAACTGTAAATACTTAAACATATTTTTTTTTAAATAAATCTTTTTACACAGATGATGAATGATTTTTTTGTCTACCTTGTATTTTTCATACATGTGAGCATTTTGGGGAAATTAAATTTGAGAAACTTCAAATACACATCACACACTCATCCTATTATCTCTACATTACTTGATAATGACCTCACAGTGTCATTAAAAAGTTAGTTAATTATATATTGAATCTTAAGTTTTGAATGAAATATTGTATTGAGTTTTATTTCTGTAAATTTCAGGTCTTCCAGACCCCTCGCAAGTTCATCAACCTCTTCTCGTTTGTACTGCCCATATTCACTGGGATCCAGAATTCTGTGATGTCAAGTTAGTTCAGACAATGATGCTGTCAAATGAACTAAAGGGCATTTTGGATCAAGCAGCACTCTCCTTCCGCCCTGGGCACAAGGCAGACCCAGCTGCTATTCAGTTACTTTTATGTGGAGACTTCAATTCTCTGCCTGACTCAGGTTTGTTTCAAAATTCCACAAGGGTAGGTTTGATATTTTTAAACAGGCATTTTAATTTGAGTAATTGTTGAATTCCAGGTGTAATAGAATTCTTAACATCAGGAAGAGTGTCAGCAGATCATGCTGATTTTAAGGAACTAGGCTACAAATCTGTTCTGCAAAAGATATCTGGTTGTGAGAAACCTAATGAATTCACCCACTCATTTAAGCTTGCTTCTGCTTATTCAGAGGATATAATGCCTTTCACTAATTATACGTATGTCACATTTTACTACTTTTGTGATGAACTTAGTTAGTTTTGTGCAAACAGGGTTTACAAACAAACTAATTCAAAACATATTTATTTTATTTTAGGTTCCATTTCAAGGGCATCATAGACTACATCTTTTATTCCAAACAAAGTATGACCCCACTAGGACTCCTGGGTCCTCTAGCTTCTGAGTGGTTACGCGACAACAAAGTTGTTGGATGTCCACACCCACATGTTCCTTCAGGTATGTTACAAACAACTCAACAATGTGCCAATGTTTTATTGTATTGTTGTTTTAATATCTGTGTGAATATTTTACAGATCATTTTCCACTTTTGGTTGAATTAGAAATGGTTCCAACACTGCCTCCTTCAAATGGTCTTATACAACGGCGGTAGCACAATTTTAGCTAAAACAATTGCAGTTAATAAGTAAGCATTTGGTTCCTCTTTGTGCATCAAGATGAATCACAGCATATCAATACGTTGTAGGAACTGATTTGCTGTTTCCATTACATCCCAGCTTTTTCTTTTCATTCAATCACTGTCAAATAACACTCTGCCATTGATGACCAATACGGACACTTAAGCCGTTTCTGTAGGTGGACTGACTCAAATGGACTCAATGATATCTCTCCAGACTTGCAGAAGTCCTCAATTTCCTCTAGTCTTAATGGAATCCATCTTATCTTAATATGTTTGGAAAATACTTGATTTCTGCAAAATTTGTTTTACAATTACCTCAACATTTTGTACTGTCTTTTCTTTTATGAAAGTTCCGGTCACTTTTAAGGATCCTTCTTTAACATGGTTTATAGATAATCAATCATAAATTTCAGGAAAAAAAAATCACTCTTGTAGGAACACTAAAATCTTAATGTTTTAGACTTGAAGTATTTAATCTGTTGTCTTAATCATATTATAGAAATCTGTAGCACAAGTGCCAAACTTGTAAATGTTTGATTAGCAGTATTTTTTTCTGTACACCATGTTACGAAGGAAATTTAGATATTTTATAGTTATATTTTATAGGTATTTATTATAACATGACATTTGGTGATAGCAGGACAATGAACATAAGCCCAGTGAGAAAGCCACTTAGCGACCTTCTCATCCATGTTTCACAAACAAGTTGTTCCAAATACAATCAATTGCTGTACCTCTCAAAATATGTGATTCCAGTGGACAAAGTCATTTTAGGTTGTCAGACTTGGGCATTTAAGGGATAAATACCTTCTGGAACTGCATAGATGTTTTTAATTAAGAGTTCTAGGAAGGTACATGAACTTATTTTGTGTGCTTGTTATGACTCAGTATTAAGGATTTTTCTCATAAACTGTGTTCAACAGAGATGAAATGACCTGGTAGCTGAAGTAAGTATGAAACAAAAGGTACATTTGATGTATTTTTGTTGTTTTGTGAGGACTCTTATATTCTCATTAAAATTCAAGCTTCATTGCATTGTACTAAGAAAAACTGTTACTTTCTTTAAATTTCATTTAAAATTTATCTGAAACCATTAATTGATTAATTTGCATGGCTGCCTTTACTATTCTCATTCCAATTACATCAGTAGAGTGAAATATTTCAGAAACTTTCTACAACAGAATTTGTTTTGGGAAGAAGTTATTTGCTGGGGAAAACCTATTGTATTTTAATGCAATGACATTGTGCCTCAGTGCACATCACATCAAGAGCTCATAGGTTGAACTGTTACCTCATCAAGTTACAGCATGTGCCTTTCAGTTTGTGCAAGCTGTTTTGGACATCTCTTTTGTACTTCTACAAAATTTTGAATAATTCTACTACCTCAAAGTTAATTCAGCTTAGAACGTTTTTTTTTGTTTTTTTTTCCCCTGTATGGATGTACCAGGCTGTTTGCTGCCCTAACATAAAATGATATTTTTGGAATGGATATTTGTGTTCACGGTAAAACCTGTGATTGAAAACCTTATATTTAATTTATTGTATTGTGTCACTAAATATCTTCTAAAATTATCTTAGCAAAGTACTTCTTGTAAAAGAAAAATTCCTTGAAGCGCAATATTTTAGGTGTAGGTCAACTAAATAGCATTACCCAAGAATGTCACAAAGCAAGGTTGTTTTTGTACATGCCTGAGAAAATGCCTCATTGCTATCGGTGGATTGAAATGGTTAAATAAGCAAAATCAGTGTACTGTAATGTGTCTTTTGGCAGCAATCCCTTGTACCTAATTAAAGTATAATATGTTATTGTCTTTGTAGTAGTAAAAAAATGTCCAGAGATCATTTCCTGTCCATTTCAAACTAAATTAAGAAAGCCAAGGATGTAAGTGTTTTTCTGAAGTGTAGATAAGCCACATTAGCCTTGAATTTCCAGTTAAAATATTCACATTACACTAGTTTCCTTTTTTTTTAACTTGAAGGTAATTTACTTTGAACCGCAACCCTGTGAAGCACTTCTTTAAACATGAGTGTACGCTTCAGCAAAAGTGTGATGAACCATTATATAGCTTACCATGAATGTAGATTGTGCAATGATTTGAATTCAATATTTCAACATATTAAATAAATCAGAGTTTCTTAAATGTTTTGAAATGTGTATGTATAGGCTTGGCTTCTACCAATTGCTCAGTCCTCATCTTTAGCACTGAAAGTTGACAACTGGTCTTAAATCAGTGATTTTGCATTTTATTTAATTTGTTAGCTACTGTATTTCTATTGTAATGTATTTCTTTTATCTTGTATTTGCCATCATAGTGGTTTTCACTGACGGAACACAACATTTACTATTTTTGTATCTTATTCTGATATTACTGAAAATCTAATCCTGGTCATTTCTGATGCATTATTATTTATAAAATTGTAGTCTGGATTGATTGATGTCCTTGGTGTAAATGCATTAAACTGGTTCTACTGGATTGGAAAATGTTGTTGGTTTTTGTTTTCTTATTTTTGTTTGGTTTTCATCAAATTCCTTTGATGACATGATTTTAACTTCCATTTGCTAGTTCTAAGGATCTTACTTCAGGCGTACTATGAAAGGCAATATTTATTTTTTAGAAAGGTACTATCAATTTTTTTTTGTGTGCAATAAATTTTGGTTGATTTGGAAATTTTTGTTGGATTTTATGGTGTTTGCTTATGCAGGCTTTGTACTGTAATCACATTAAAAGATAAAATGTTCTTATGATCTGCATATGCAATTTTCTGACCTGAGATGTATCAAATTTGTCAGATAAGACAGCATTCTATTGTTCACATGAACTACCTAGTTAACATTATTTGATCAGAAACTTACCATGTGAATATGCATTCTTGATTTTGATGGTTTTCTGTTTCTTTTTCAAAAATCTTTCCACTTTCTTTTCCCTGCTTCTGCTCTGATGCTTTTGCAAAGTTCAAAAATCTATTAGATACAAGTGGAGTTTCTTGAGGATTATTAATCATCATATATTGACCAAATCTTATGTTAAGCTAAGAGTACAAATTAAATCTGGGAATGACTGTATTAGTCTGCTGTGAAGATGGTCTTCTAGTTTTAGGTTTTTCCTGTGTGTATGAGAGAAGCATCAGAGTGTGATAAGAGATGGCAAGGCATCAATCATATATCTTGTTCAGGTCCTTGACAGACGTTAATAACTTTCTAAAAACTATTGCAATACGATTGTCAACCATAAATTGTTATAACTTTTCTTGGCTTTTATCACTTACTGTATCAATTTCACTTTGTTTGAGGCAGTAGTATACTTATAAACTTATAAATTAGTAGATGTGCCTAAATAAGAGTACATTATCATGAGTTTGGTTTGATAGAGAATTAACATGTTTTGTCCTGTCTTCCTTCATCTCTCTTTCCGCATCTGTTTGTGGTTTACTCTTTCATTGTATGGGAATTGCTACTACAGGCTTGACTTGATTGAGTTGGTTCTCTACATATAATGGAATTCTAGAATAAAATTACTATGTTAATTTATATGTACCTGGACAGTAAAACTGCCTTTCAAATGTCAGAAGCTTTTCATGTACCAAAAAATAATCCTTACTTAGCAAAATCAGATTTTGTCTCTTATCAAATGTTGTATTTGTTGTGAGTTACAGGTCATTCAAATTTGAAACAACTTTAGGAAGTAAAGCGGCTTTATAGTAAGTTCAAATACAAGCATCTTTTTATTGTTTAAATTATATTAATATTTTTCATTTTATGACCATAGAACTGAAAATAATGGATCAAAGTTGTCTACATACCAATTTTTAGCAATCCAGCAAACTATTCTAATGAATTTGAAGTGTATAAGCACATGATCCCTGTTGATGGGAAACGTATTGTGGGTTGCATGTGATTAATCAGACATATATTGTGTGATTTTGTAAAAGCAGAGAACCATTTACTAGAAGTGAATGTTGTTTAAATTTGCTTTGATCTCACAGGTTGGAACAATTGCTGCGTAACCTTAAATATCTGTGTAGTTGTAAGAACTTTTATTTGTTTTAATTGAATGAGGATCTGAAAAATTTACAGTGTTTTGTTACCTTCATTCTGTCAAACTATCAAAAATGAAATAAAGAGCATAATTAAATGAAAGTAGTAGTTTCGTTATTTTGAACTCAGGAGTAACATGAAAATACTACATTAGGTTTCAATATACATTGAAAGGAAAGGTTTTCAATTCATACTTTACTTTTAATGTGGACTCATAAAATTACAAATACATTTCATATATCTGGTAAACATACTCGGAAAAGAAGAATGTCAATTGTTCATATTTATATTTACCACCGTAATTATCTTCCTATTTCTGCTTAAAGATAGTAGAAGACTTGCAATGCCTTTAAGACATCATTTCTGTACAAGTTGCAAGGATATGACTCAATGTGACTTAAATTACTCAATAAACATTATTTCTTTGGTGAAAGATATTTTACATAGGACTGCTTAAAAGTTACAATTGAATGTAATGATACTTGCAAGTGATTTGTTGATTGGTAAAAAATATTGAGTTCAGGCACAGAACTACGACAGCAATAAGAGTATACTTGAATGAAAGGACATTAAAATCTGTACAAGGTAAGTAAAAAAATTAATCTATTTGCACAGCAACTGGTATCAAAATAGATTGTCATAATCTCTTGCCACAAATCTGTATTTTAGACATTAATGAAATCACAGGTTTTAATTTTCAGACAGCCGAAATGAAATTTCAGCTGAGGTACAGCCAACTCTAGGGCTTTAAGCTGAGGCACCTCCTAACAATACTGTTCGTACAACACTGACTATGTTCAAATCTCAAATAAGAACAAAATGGAAATAAAGCATACGGCTTATACTAAAACTTTTATCTTGCTGCTCCTAAGTTAAACAGATGGCACTGTTCCTCAAGAAGGTATTGTGATGCTTTCCCAAAACCCAGTCACTTGTTATCACATGTCGCATCACATAAAGAGTGCTAAAGCAGCTATACGAGTCAAGTGATCTACTTATCCCATGTTTGCTAATATAAAAAAAAACACAGATATACTAAGGATATAAAAGGCAAAATGCCAAACGGTAACAATCTTTGTTTGAATTCAAGTAAAACCCCGGTCACATATCTTAGTTAAGAAAGCGAATGGACATTTTTTGCTCCACATCTGTTCTCTCTAGAGCTTTGCAAAACTCTTCAAATGAAATCATCTGATCTCCATTCTGATCAGCCTCCATAATTGTTCTTTCTGCAATGCTTGTCAACTGCTCTTCACTGAAAATTATTATTGAAATTAAAAGCATATTTTGATTTTTTTTAAAATGTTTACTTCAAAAAATGTAAAATATATAAAAATTGTATACCTGATATTTGCTCCCACCATCATATGTAGGATTGCTAATAGCTCGTCCCTTGAAACCTTGTCATCATTGTCCAAGTCATACATTTTAAATGCAACTGTATAAATGAATAAATGTTTGTTAAAAATTCCACAGAGCTTATATGGTTTAGTCATGAGGCACTTCACACACTTACATTGTAGCTTTTGTTCTCGAGAGTTCAGCTTGTTGTCCTTGTTCTTTTTGATTGGGCGGAAACGAGCCAAAACCTGCATGAATTGTCTGAAATTTACTCGGTCAGCTCCATCCTCGAAAAACGCATGAACAATCCGATCCCCTAGAGGATTTATGGCAAGTTCAGGAATGCGAAGAAAATCCTCCCTACTTAAGGTTCCACAATCTCCACGATCCAGACTAGTAAATCGACTATAAAGCCTTTCAATCTGATTCGGAGTGACTGTAAAAATAAAAGAAAAACAAGTTTGAAATCAAAGAAACTAGAGAAAACAGAAAATAAGCAGTTTCAGATTCTATAACAATGAAAAAGTTAGGGCGTGGGCCATAACAGTAACTATTATTGTAATCATGTCCAAAGGAAACCAATGAGATGTAATTTTATAAAAATGTAAAAACACAAAGCAGCTGCTTTGCCTTATTGAATCAGGCACACAATTCAACAAAAATACAGCATGGAGTCTTTAAATTTTGAGGCAACAGAAAATTATGTTTTGAGCAATTAATAAAAATAACCTATATACTTACAGCCTGTTTCCTCCTGAATTTGAGCGATTTCTTCGTCACGAAGAAGTAGTGACGACCGATTACCCATCTTAATGTAATGAGTGATTTAGGTATCTGAAAATAGAGAGTCGACACAAAATAAGAGCTTTGTTTTGGAGACTTCCCTATATTCGTCACCTCGCGCAGCCTTGACGCAAATATGTGCTCATCTACCAGCTGACGATGACGTTTGATCTCGATCTCCAGAAGCTCGAAGGCTTCGAGATGTGACACCAATCGAAAGCCCCCAGCGCGCCAAAATTAAAAAAAAAAAAAACAGCCTCTTCAGCGCAACACGGCAGTTATGACTTTGTCATCTACCACATTGTTTGCTGAAAGAAAGAATAAGTAGATTCAAAAAAATGTTACATTGAAATCAATTTGACTAGTATCATCATGTTTCATATTTGGCGGCAAAACTTCAGGTTATTCCTCCGTTTGTAGGAAGCCAGAATAAATACATAGCGACTTCAGTTTTCTTCATTGTAATCTATCCATTTTCTCTGATTTCCTTACATTTAAAATCCAGTCCATCAGCCCCCCCGCCCCTTTCCCCCCCTGGGCGTCTATACCTCACGTCTCTCACCGGAGCTGCTGTACCCCCCACCCCTCTTCCCCCTGCCCTCCGCCCGCCTCGCCCGCCTCGCCCGGCCCGGCCCACGGCACGGCCCGCCGCCCGTCAGTTCAAGTCCTCCCGCCGGACTGTCGAGTCGTGTATACCCGCGCGCGCTAGGCCGCGCCTCTCTCTCCGCTCGCGCGCCCCGCCCGCGGTGCGTTTCACCGACCGGCCGAGCAGAGGTGTGAAGAGGTCGCGGTGACAGTGCAGTGAGTGTGTGTAAAGTGTGCGTCTGAGAGTAGTGTGCTAGTCGTGATGAGCGAAACACGACGATCTCGGGTGCGGTGAATTCTCGAGTGCAATTTGTGACCGCCGCAGGTCTGGTCTTCTGACACAGTGGACGAAGAGAAGAAGGCGGCACACGGCCCCTACGACGTCTTCATTTTGGATATACATTGCGCTTAATTTGGATTTTTAACTGCCGCTGCTCTTCTACACTAGGTGAGTAACATGAGACAGTCAGAGGCAGGGCAGGAAGGGGCAGGTCCTTGTCACCTGCCGCCGCCGCCTAGGCCTAGCCGCCGCCGTGGCGCTCACCTGATTGACGATCGTCCTAGGGGTGGCGTAAGGCTCAGACCGGGGCGGGGCGGGGCGGGAGGCAACGTTGACGACGTTGATCGTCAAGGTAACAAAGAGAGATGAGAGAATGAGAAACGCGGTGAGGTGCAGTACGAGGAAGCGCCGCGCCGCGCCGCCCCGCGCACTCTCTCCTTGAACTCATCGCGCTCTCGCTCTCATTGATTGCCCGTGCAGCAGAGGCGCTGCTCGCGCCGCGCCGTTCTCACAAGTTCTCACGGCGCGTCCTGCCGCTGGTCCTGCCGTACGGCACCCGCCAGGGAGCCAGTCAGTCAGTCAGCCGGTGACAAAAATGAATGGAATGGCGGGGCGGGGCGGGGCGGGGCGGCGCATAGCAGGGAGGGCGGGTGTCCTGCCCTGTGTGGAGGAGGCAGCCCGTGAGCGCGCCCAGCCCGGCTCGGCCGGAGCAGCCGGCTTACGGGCGGGGGTGGGGCGGGGCGGGGCGGGGCGCGGGGAGAGAAGGAGGGCACCTGGCCTGGGTGCACCGGCCCCACAGGTGTATAGCGGCCGGGCCCGGCCGGCGTGCGTGGCGGGGCGTGGCGGGGCGGAGAGAGTCAGCCTTACCTACGGGCGCGCCCGGCCCGGGCCGGCCCGGGCCCCGGCCACACCTCCCAATGCATCACCTTGCCATTGTGAGCAGCGCAGAGCGGGGCCTCTGCTGCTCTGGGTGCAGCGCAGCGCGGAGCGGGACTGCAGGGAGGGTGCCCCTCGCCCCTGCTCTGCCCCCAGGCGAGGCCGTGCGCGCGCGCGCGCTACGATTTCAGTATAAACCAGCCGTGATATCACCGGGAAATGAGCCCCCTTTTCTCCAGCTGGGCCAGACAGACGTACGTGGGCGGGGAAGCCGCAGACTCGTCCGCGTCCTAACGATATGGCCGCCTATTTTTGTAAAAGGGACGGCCCCCAGCCCGGCAGGGGCAGGCCAGAGCGCGGCAGAGGAACCTGCTCGTAGAGCTATCTCCTGCTTAGGGCGTATTTATTGCCACTGCCCCGAGTCCGTCCGCCCGTGCGTCTGTCTGCCTGTCTGCCTGTCTGTCCGCCCCTCTCCTCGACGCGCTGGAGTGCGTCTCCGCGGTGGCGGTGGGTGTTGCGCGGCCATTCAAATGTCGCGTCCAGTTGTTGGGCTCTCCTCTCATCTGCCCCGGCCCGGCCGCAGCCGTGCCGTGCCGCTATGCGCGCCGCGCCGCGCCCCGCCGCACAGCGCAGCGCTGATTGGATGATTTCCGATCCTCAATTCTTTGATTGGCTGGCGGGGCAGCGGCACGGCACACAGCCTGCCGGTGTCCGGCCCGGCCGTTAGCCGTCGCACCGCTCATGCGGGGGTCCACCCGGGCCGGGCCGAGCAGGGCAGCGCGTCGCTCGTAACGGACTCTGCCCAACAGCCGCGCTTTCTCCGTTTCGCACTTCCTTAATCGACGAGGGAGGGCGTCGAGGCCCGGTCATGCGGGGCGGGATGGGGTCGGGCCGAGCGGGGTATGGCGCCGCACACCGCCGGGGTAATGTTTGGCAACCGCCGTGTCGTGCAGGGCCACCCGCGCGAACCGACGGGAACCGAACCGCCGTTAATTTCGCTGTTTCCTACGTTGAGGCAATTAAGTAAACATAATTTTTTTTTTAAAAAAAATAATATCCGCGCGCGTTGAGGTTAAGCGTGCTGTTAGGGAGTCGCTGCAATTGGTCATGACATGTACGCTCTATGTTTCGATATGGTGTGTGCTTTTATTTTTGGGTTGGGTTATCGTTTTGTGTGACGGTCGACGGCGGGGGCGGGGCAGCACCAGGGCCAAGCCAGCTCATGGGGACTCACGCGGCTGAGCTGAGCTCGCTCTGCATGTCGCCTGACTCACCGCCATCGCCCGCCCGCCCCGCCCCGCTCCGCGCTGCTAGAGGTGAGCAGAGGCGAGGAGAGAGGCCCACAATTAGTTTGGCGCGAAATGGCGGCGCATCGGACAGCATGGAGCAGCGGCCGGAGGAGACGGTCGTGAACGGTCGGCGGGGCGGACTGACAGGGCTAGTCCACGGACGGAATGAAATTACCGAGTACAAAATCGTGTTTCTGCTTTCGCTTTCGCGCGGACGGACATCTAATTGCGCGCTGAGAATAATTTCGGGGCGCCGTTGAAGAAGTCCGGCTGCTGCTGGAGGTGCATAAGGCGGCCGTGGAGCCCCACCAACTCGCGGACACTTGCACTTGCGCCCCAGTGGGGTCGCACCGCGCCGCTCCCCCACGCCACGCCACGCCACGCCGCGGTGAGCCGCCGCCGCCGTGGCGGGGTATCGGGGCGGCATCGCCAGCCAGCTCGGCCCGCGGCCCGCGGAGCTCGCGGGGGGGAGGGAGGGAGGGGCTGCGCAAATGTCAAGGCCGCACCTTGGGCCGATGACGTGCTGGCTTACATTTAGGCCCCCGCAGTGTGTGCGTGTGTGTGTGTGTGTGCACGCGAGTTTGTTCATACCCCTGCCTTTAACTTGGTTTTTCTACCCCGAGACGAGACGTCTTCTTGACGTCCTGCCGCTGACGTGCGGCGGGGCGGGGCGGGGGCCATGAGTCATCACACAGCGGCCGCGCCGGGCGAGCTGCTGTCTGAAAGCCTTGATAGCTTATTGGCGTGCTCGCACGAACATTCTCGGGTTATTATTATTCCCATATTTCGCGGGGCAGACGTGCAGCGCGTGGCGAGGAGAGTGCAGGCTAGAAGGCGGCGCAGATGCCGCCCTCCTGCACGGGTGTGGTGGGGTTGCCTACGCGCAAGGCGGCCTGCTCCGTTCAGCCGAAGTTATTTCCCGCACCGCTCTGCACAGAGAATCCTACACGGAGAATTTTATTAGCGCCCTTGGACGAGTGACTTACGACCCGAAGACAGTTCAGGCCTTACGTCAAAGATGGCGACACGCGTCACACACAACATGCAGGCCGTCAGCGGCGTGGACGCGCCGCAGGAATTTGATGTTTTGTCCCCGCCGTCAACATTCTGGCACAGTCGTTCGCAAATGTCAGCACGCGTTACACCATGCCGCGCCGCGGCGCGCTCCGGTCGGAGGGTTCGGCGCGGCTGTCGACGGGACGGCGCGGACCATGGCGTTGTTGCTGTTCTTGAGGTGGTCGGGGGTGTCGTGACGTTCTAGCCGCTGCAAAGGTCGCATTCCGCCTATATGAATGTGTTCCGCCCTCGGGCGTGGTGCGGCTGGGCGGGGCGCGGTGGGGCGCGGTGGGGCTGGGCGGGGTGCGGCGGGCCCTCACGATCTGCGCGCCCGGTGATTGACGCCGCGCTGACGGCGAAGATGAAAGAAAGATGGGAGAGATGATGCCCCGCCATTATAGAAGGGAGGGGAAATTATTTGAAAATTAACAACGCCGTCACACGGAATCGCGGCACCTCGCGCCCCGCAGCGCTGTGACGGGGCGCACATTGTAGCATACGTGTGCGGCGTATGCGGGCCGTCACAGCGCGGGGCTGGGCAGGAGACAACGCGGTGCGGTGCACCCGGGCCGCGGGCGGCCACACGCGCTCTGACCATTAGTCCTTATCGTCTGGCCTTGCAGTGTGTGTGCGCCGGGGGCGGGGCGGGGCGGCAGCGGGGGCGAGCGGGGGGCGGCACGGTGCTTAAGGGCGCCGCGGTTGGCGGCGCTTGTAGCGCTATCACTGTTGCTGCAGTTTTCTTTTTTTGCTGCTAACCTGTTTGACACACTGAGGCCGCGCAACTATCTATGCTGGTGGACCCGTCCACCGCCCCGCCCTACAGCCCCGCCCCGCGGCCCCGCCACGCGCCGCCACGCCGCCGTCGAACCGGAGAGCCTCATTCCTCTGGGCCTCCGGCCCGGCCCGGCATGGCAGGGCTCGAGGACCCAACCCGACCGGGAACCACAAACCGCAGCGCGAAACAATACAGGGCTTGCAAGAGGCAAGCATAGCATAGCATAGCACGGCTGAGCTGCCCCGGGGAGGTGCGGCGCGCCCCAGCCCGACCCGGTGGAGTGCCACAGCATGTCTGGAACGTCATTGGGCCGGGCGGGGCGCTGGGGCGGGGCGAAGTGTGACGCTCCCGACGACGACGCCACGCCGGGCTGGTCTTCAGGCGGGCGATATTCCGTACAAATCAGGTCAGAGGAGAGTCATTATGTAGCTTTGCCTGGAGAGAGAGAGAGAGTATATTAAGAGAGAGAGGGGGGGGGGGACAAAATCCCGTTCGGGTTTGGTCCAGCTGGTTGAGGTGGCTGTGGACCCGGCCCGGGCCCCGCCCCGGGGGTCTCGCGGCCGGCTGGCTGCTCAACCGAGTCTCCCGGCGGGGCGGAGACCTCGACGCCGGAGGCCCATGAGGCCCGTGCCCGTGAGCGCAAGCGCACGTGGCTGAGCGCGCCACTGGTCTCAGCACCGCGAGCACCTCAGCACAGGGCTGCACGGCTCAAGCTCCAGCGCTTTCATTGGCGCCATGGCGAGGCGAGGTGAGCGCTTAGTTTCCCTCTCGTATGCGCTGCGCTGCCCTGCGCGCCCTGTGAGTCCTTGTAAGGGCTGCAGCCGTGTTTGGCCGCGCACGCCCCGCCCGGCGGGAGTGAAACCGAGTTGAATGGACGGCTACAGCGACCTGCCGGGCTTGCGCTTGCACTTTGGCGCCGTATTGTGACCGTAACGTTATCGGTCGGGTCGCGACAGTTTGTTTTCTCTCCTCTCGGCCCGTGTTGTTGGAGCGACGCGGCGGCGCTCGGCGTTTCGTCAAAAGCAGCGGGGGTGGGGCGGGGCGCGGGGTCGCGGGTCGGTTATGACCTCTCACCGCTTCGCTCCAGTCTGGCATGACCTTTCGGTAAGTGTGCCCGTTAAAAGGCGTGCCCCGCGCTGCGCTACGCCACGCCACGCCGGGCGGCGGGGGCGGGGCCCGGGTATGGGCGGAGCCCCGACTTTGGCGGCGCTCAAAAGAATCATTTTTCCGATTCAGTCCGTCGGCGCGCCATTGTCATATCCGACGCCAACTTTCGCCGTGACGATCGTCGCTGAGGCTGGAGAGTTCACTCCGCGCGGAGCTGCTCCGCATCGCTTATTTGCATCGGGCCGGGCCGGTGCTGCTGCGGCGGTAGCGTTACCTGGAGCGCCTGGAGGCGGCCTGGAGCCTGCAGGACTCACGGTGGCCTCCGGCCCCGGGCGCAACCAGGAAGAAAGTATGACAATCACGTCGTTACGACGGCCACTAAAGTGGGAAAAATAGCTGTTTTGACCCGCTGACGACGACGGTACCCCGGGTGTCCTGTGCGCGGTAGAAACGACGACTGGTTCCTCTTGTAAATATTTAGTCAGTTTTTTTCTTCAAGCTTTCATTTTTTTAAAAGTTTTTTGAGAACGTGAAGGAGCTCCGCTCGGCCGCTGGCCGCTGGGTGGGTCCTGCCGGGTCCTCCTCCGGTTAGGTCCGGTCCTGCTGCAGGTCGATGTGTGGCCCTCGCCGACCCTAGCCGTGCACAGCGCAGACCCGGGGGCCCGCCCCACCCCGCCGCGCCCCGCCCCTTCTCGGCCACGCCCCGTCACGCACGTCGATCGGGAGAGAAATAATGATGGCGAGAGAAAAAATGTCGTGGAAAATGTTGTGTTTGGGATTCACAACACGCCTGGCGATGCAGCTGCTGCTGCCGCGGCCCCGCTACGCCACGCCGCCGCCGTGATGAAGATCGCTTCTTTATCGGTTCGAATTAGGCGCCCTAATGCCTCCGCTGCGCTGCGCTGCGGTGTTTCTCTGAGGCGTCGCCGCGCTGTATTTGACTCCGCGCCGCGCCCCGTCGTGTAATCTCCTAATTTTTATCTCCGGGGAGGCCTGGGCCGCGCCGGGCTGGGCCGGGCAGTCACCTGCGGGTGATGAGCCTGGACCAGGGAGGCTGCAGCAGGTGGTGCAGCGGCCACGCTCTGCTGCGCCTGTGTGTGTGTGTGCGCGCGCGCGCGCGTGCGTATGGGCCTGCCCTGCTGCCACTGCTCGTTACGCCGGTTCCTATACACGGCCGCCTCACTCCTCCCCGCCCTCATTATTCGTATTAATAATTCCACAAAATGGAATAAGATGCAGCGGGCGAGCCGGCCTAGGACACGCTCGGCTGCGCTGGGCTCGCTCCGCTCCGCTCCGCACCGCGCGCCGCGGCGTCAATGACCCGAGAGACTCAACAGTTATTTGCATTTTGTGATTGTATCGTGGATTTCTCTCTCTCTCTATCGCTCTCCGCGCCCGCCCACCTCTCGCTCATTTTCCTCATCGGAAAGCGTGGCAATGGATCAGCTGTTTCTGGTTCGAGTACCGCGGGCGCACTTTGTGTGTGGGTTTGAAGGGCCCCCCTCCGCGTGCTCCACCCCGTCCGGCTATCTCCTCTGGACTGGACGAGACAAGTGGTTACGTACCCCCTTCCCCGGGCCCTGACCGCCGCCGGACGAGCTCGCTGGACCAGCCGGTATATTCGGCTGCTCGTGTATGAAAATGCGCAACGGAAGAAAGTTGTAGACGCCGAGCCGACGGAGCCGGCTCTGGGCTTGTCCGGAATCCCGCCCTGGGCCCTGAGGAGACCCGACCGGTGTGGGGGTGAAAAGCAAAAAAGCAGGACGGACTTGTTGTCCAGCCCGGCCAGTGGTGACCCCGCCCCGCCACGCCCCACCACGCCCCGCTGGCTTCGAGCTTTTCCCCACCACACGATTTGTTTGCTGACGTGGACCCCTCCCCTCATTCCGCCTTGACGAGTAGGCAACCCGCGCGCACACCTGCTCGGCGGTGCAGTATCACTGTACGAGTATTTCTTTCACAAGTACAGTGCAGCGTCTTCTTCGCCGATCTCTCGACGAGCGCGCGCGGCCCGGCTGCGTCTCCACATTCACATTGACATTCACGGCGCGCCGCGGGCCGCGGGCCACTTTCGGAATGAGCGGCGCGGCTGGCCGGGCCGCGTGGCTCCGCTCCGGTCGCCGCGCCGCGCCGCGGCGGTATGCTAATGCACCTGCCGTACATCTTGCGCCGACATGACTTGTGCGGCACATGAAGGCGAGCTGAGCTGCGGCTGCGAGCCTGCCGATAGCGACGCGTTATTATTTGCACTCACCGCGGCTCATCCTCTAGTGCGTCACGCAGAAAAGTTGGTGCGTGAAGGCGCAGGGCGTGGGGGGCGCTAACGCGCAAGCTAACGCAGCTCGACTCGGCTCATGCGCTGAGGAGAGGAGCTCAGTGTACTTACACTCCGCGGCCCTACCCGCCTGTTTGCGTAGCGGCTGGTGAGCGGGGCGGGGCGCGGCGGGGCGGGGGGGCGGGGCTAAGGCACCTGCCGCCCAAAGTCAAGGGCCCCCGAAGGCGAGTCTCTAGCGGGGCGCAGGGAGGGGCTGGGCTGGGCCCCACAGGCCGACGGACCCGTCCCGTAATTAGGAGCCAAACGTTGAGTAATTGTTCCCGCGCTGTTCCACCACGAGGCCCGCTGCTGCTGCTGGCGCTCGAGCACCATTAATAGTTTTTTATTCGGAATGGAATTCGAGCCGCGCCGCGTGCTTCCCATGGCTCTGATTTCGTATCCGCGCCACGTCCACCCGGATGTGTAATAACAAACGCGTATGAGGAATGGCCCTGCCTGCCTCGAACCCGCTCCACTTACAGACGTTATCGTCGCCAAAGACCCCGCCCGGCCCACCGGCGAGAGTGCATTAGCTCAACATGCAGCCCCAACTTTTTATTATTTTGTTTGACCATGTCGGGTCCGGCCAGCGCCGGGCGGGTGGTGCGCAGTCAGTCACCCGGGCAGGTACGCTGCACGGCACGCAGGCGTGCGGGAGGGTTGCCTACGCCGCCGGCGCCTTCCCTCGCAGTGGGTATCGATGTTGCCTACCGGCGTCGTCGCGCACGCCAGGAACACGACGACGGAGCAGCGCTACCCGGCTACCCGCCTCCTACCCGGCGCGGCGCGACGCTTCCCGCGGTACGGCTCCGGCGGCGGTTTTCACGCTGCTTGCCTGCCCCGTGACCGTGACACCCCGGCGCGGCGCCCGGCCTGGTCGGCCTGACACCGGCCTGACACCGGCGGCCTGGGCCGGGGCAGCGGTGATGCCTCTGCCTGATGCGTTTGCAGACTTCCGCTTCCCTTTGTCACCGCTCGGCGTGGCGTGGTGCAGCGTGACGTAGCGTGGCGTGGCCTGGCGCGGCCGTTCATCCGGCCGGAGGGGAAGGGTGGATGTTTTTACCGCGGCTGCCGCGCGCGCCGCCCGCCCGCTTCACACTCTAATAGTGTCCTGTGCCGGTGCCGGGCGGGTCACGGGGTCGCAGCGCTTCTCGCGCGCCCAAAAAGTATTTACAGTGCCTCGTCTTCAAAATTTATTCGCCATGACTTTTTTGAAGTGGGATTAAAGTTATTTTTTTTTGCAATTTTATTTCTATTTTTAAACCCCCCAGCAGCTTAAGCCGAGGCAGCTTTACAATTTAGCCACGCGTTATAATTCCGCACTCGGCTGCTGCGGGGACGGAGAAAGGGGCGCGCGGCGCGGCGCGGCGTGCACGTCATGTAGTGCGGCTCGTAAAGCCTGCGCGCCGACGGGCTGTTCGATACAGTACCGGCACAGGCGCAGGCGGCGAGGGTTTTCACTTTGTGACCGGCGGTATATATAATCCTGTGCAGGGCCCCGGCAGCCGGTGCGTGCCGCGTGCAGGGAAGCGAAGGGAAGGGAACGGCACATGCACGCCCGGTGCCGCAGAGCTCCAGTCCGCCCCCGTCCCGCCCCACCCGGCCCGCCCGGCCCCAGAACAGAACAGAGCTAACTGTACCCGGCGTGGTCTCCACTAGCCCGGCCCGGCCCGGCCCGGCCGGCGTCGCTTCAGTGGAGAGAGATGGTAATCTTTGGACGCCTCGTGCTGCATATCCGGTTCCGCGGGCCGGACCAATGGACCAGCGGGGCGGGGCGCGGCGTAGCGTGGACCGACCGCGAGCGAGCGGCCGGCCGATGTGCGGCTGCTGCACACGTTCCCCCCCGTCGTGTTTGTGGACAGATTCAGAGCGAATACGCGCGCGGCTCGGCAGTTTTCAGGCCCCCTACTCTGTTCTCTGCAGCGGCGCCGCGGCGCCCATGGGCGAGTCGGAGCGGGGTGGAGCGGGACACCGCGACACCGGACCTCCACGGCCGACGTCTGCGATTCAGAGTGTTGCAAATGTACGGTATCGTCTTCAGTGAGCGAGAGGGAGAGGAGGGGGGGGGGGGGCTGGACGAGACGGGACGGTACGCCACAACATCGGAGCGGAGAGGAGAACATTGAGAAAGTGGCCCCGGCGCAGCCCGGCCCGACCCGACAATTACAGTTTATTGGAGAGGGAAGGCAGGAGGCGGCTCCCGTAGCGTGAGGGTTACGCGCGTGGAAGCGTCCTCCTCGTCGTCATCGTCTTCCCGATCGTAACGCGTGTCGAAAGTTCCTCCCGCGGCCGCCCCGTCTCCTGCCGTATCCTTATCCTTGAGTATTGTTTTTACCTCTTTATTTCCCACTCGTCGCGTTTGTTGTTCGCCCCCGACGGCGACAAAGGAGTGTGGCGCGGGCCGGGCGCGCCCC
This sequence comes from Frankliniella intonsa, assembly GCA_033675135.1. NCBI lineage: Eukaryota > Metazoa > Arthropoda > Insecta > Thysanoptera > Thripidae > Frankliniella > Frankliniella intonsa. The sequence goes on along the minus strand of CM066249.1, from coordinate 7,121,456 downwards.
GCCCCGCCCCGCCCCGCCCCGCCCCGCCCCGCCCCGCTCTGTCGTGCAGCGTGCAATACATGCAAAGGCGACAATGTTGCGCAACGCCAAGCCCCGGCCCGCCAGTGAAATCAGTTGCGCCCGCCCCGGTCCACCCCGTGGGGTGGGCGCGCGCGCGCTAGAGGAGGCGAGGCGAGGCCTGAGGTAGGCGTCGCGATCTGCATGTCATCCGCGCTGTACTGTACTGTACTGTACTTGTATTTCTCCCGTGCCACATCCGCTATACACGCGGCCGCGGAAGGAAAGCGCCAAGGATACAGGCGCGGCGCGCCCCGCCGCGCTGCAGCGTGAGCGTTACTGCGTTATGGGATGAGATGGGATGAGCTGAAGAAGCGAAAAGAAACGCCCGGGCCGGGCCGGTGCGGTGTGGTGGCCGAGCGGATTTCACTAAATTTTTCGCTCTGGCACGCTAGGCTCACTCTCACACACGTATACACATACGCGGCGCCCGGCCCGGCCCGGCCCGGCCCTACACTATAACCCACTGCCCACCCGGACCCCGGCCCCGGTCCGTACGTGTTGTGTTGTGAAGTCCATCTCGTGCGGTGTGGTCACTTTCCCTGCTCCGCCGATTTCGGGGCCGCAGAGGGACGACGGGCCTAGCCTGCTAGTATCCTCCGAGCTGTAGCGGGGTGGGGAAGGCGGTGATGTGGGGTCTTTCCGCCTTGCCGCCGTCAGCAGCATCACGAGCACGGCGTATTGATCTAGTGGTTTCTGAACGGTTTGATCTGACGGTGACAAAGTGAAACTGAAACCCTTGGAGGCGGCGGCGGCGCGGACAATGCACGGCGGGCAGGGGCAGGGGCGGGGCGGGGCTCCACCGCAGAGCTCTTCTTCGCCTCCTGGAGAATGGGCCGGCTCCGCGCGCCGCCGCCACCGTCTCAGTTTCCCGCTCGGCGCCGCCTGCTTTCCGCTCGACTGATCGCCGCGCTGACAACCCGTAAATCTTTTGGCGCCGCCCAAATGAAACGTTTCCCATCTTCCCCCGTGGTACATTGAATTGAGTTGTATAACTGGCCCCGCCGCGCCCCGCCGCGCCACGCCACGCCCCGCCACGCCACCGCGGCGCCATTGCGCGGTAGGGCCCGCGGTGTGGGTGCCGACCCCAGAGCCGCGCGCCGCGCGTCGGGAAGTAAATACCTCTAATGCAATCCTACAGAACACCAGCGACTGTTGGAGGATGCGGGTCAAAGAAAACCCTTAACTTGAATATTTCAGCGGGCGGAAGAGACGCGCGCGCGGACTCGCGGTCAAATAAGCAGGAGCAGGAAGGACTTCTTTGGCCGTTTCCGGCCCTTGTTTTTTTCTCTCTCTCTCTCTCTCTCCCTTTCGGCCATTTACACCGCCGCCACTGCGGTATACGTGCGTCGGGTCGGAGCCGCTGCACAGGAGCGCTCAGCCCACGCCGCGCCTTGCCGCGCCACGTCCTGCCCACTCGAAGAGTAGGAAAGTCGCTTCCGGCGATTTTCGTCAACGCCAAGCAGAGCAGAGGCAGATTGCCGCCTCTTGACTTTGGCTCCTACTCATCCTCCCCTCTCTGCCTGCGGAATTGCAGCCTCATTTCCCTCCGCCGTTGCCCCCGCGATAGAGAGAGAGAGAGAGAGAGAGAGAGAGAGAGAGAGAGAGAGAGAGAGAGAGAGGGAAGGCGCAACAGACGGGCGGGGCCGGGGCCGGTCTGTATAATCGTCCGCCCAAATGGTCGCCAAGTTGTCTCTTCGCCCCGCGACAAATACTCAGTCTATTTACTTTCTCGAGGCGCGAGAGCCCCCAGCTGACTCCCGCGCCGCGACGCCACGCTGCATCGGGGCGGGGGACGTCTCCCTGTAGAGACGCTTCCGGCTGTGCAGCAGGCGGGGCGGGGCGGGGCGGGGCGGGCTGTTCGCCCGGGCCGAGCAGGCGACAGCCGGCAAAAGAAATCCGCTGTTGGAGGTCCAGTCCAGGCTTTCCTCTCGGGTCTCGGGAGGATGAAAGTTAATGTTCTGATTAAGCACATGCTACTTCCCATTTCTGCGCCAGCAGCGCTCCTGGAGGAAAAGGGCAGGGGAGATTTACCGGCAGGGAGAGCTTTACCTCGCAGGCTGTCGCGGGAGCCCAATAGGCTGTACGACGTTTACTGGAGATCTTCATGGGCCGCGAGGCGACCATGTGTCACACGCCGCCGGTCTCTAATCCTGTGGCGTTATACTCTATGTCGTCGTAAAATCAGTCCCTCCTCTTTTCCCCCAACCGGACCTGTAGTCAGTAAACTACCTGCGGGCAGGCCCGGCCCGGTCCCCCAAGCCTGATCCCCGTGAGTCTGTAGTTTGTAGTTTGAATCACTTTATTCTCGGGCCTTCATAGCCGAGCCGACGTGTTGTGGCACTGAGTGAGGTAAGGTGCCCCGCCCGGCCCCGCCCGGCCCCGCCCGGCCCCAACGCTTTCCCTGCCCAGTTTGTTTGGAGTGATCCCTCCGCCTCCGGCATGATCCCCCCGCCCCCCGCGCCCCGCCCCACCCGGCCCGCGCTGTGCATCCGCGCACGGGGATCAGCCGGGATGTTGGAGGGGGGAGGGAGGGGGGCTGGCCCCCCTGTGCCCCCCTAACCTGGATGTGCTCGCCTCGACTGGGCGCTGGCTGAGCGAGAGTAGATCCCCCTCCTCCTCCTCGCCATCCCCCTCCTCGCCGCTCACATCCTCGATCCGTCCCGAGGTCTCGTGACGCTCGGCGACGCCGACGCCAGGCGTCACCGCCGGGACCCCGCCCCGACAGCCTCCCCTACAGGGACCTGCCTGCTCCGATCTGCTCCGGCTGATCGCCGTCCTCTTATAGGAGAGCTCTCGCACGAGCACTACACTCGCAGTAGTCTGTAGCAGACCTGCGCCCCGGCACCGGCCGTAGCATAGGCTCGGGCCCAACGACAAGCCCAGCCCAGCCCGGCCCGGCTCAAACTGGTCTGCGACGGATTCCTGTTAGGTCTGCCTGCCCACGTCTGCTCGCCTGCTCGCCTGCTCGCCTGCTCCACCTGCAGCTGCCCCTGCTGGCGCTGCTCGGTGATGATGGTGATCGCACGCTAGGTACACACGGCGTCCTGCAGGCTGCAGGCGGCCCGTCCCGGCCTGCCGCGCGATCGGGGTTAATGTCTATCAATGGGTTTTGGCCGATCAAAGTGTGTCATCGTGAGGCGGTCGGTGCGGCGGCGCAGCGTGGCGGGGCGTGGCGGGGCGCGGCGGGCTACCGCCACGCCGGGGAACGCCCCCGGGAACGCCCCGCGCGGCGCCGTCGTGCGGCCTTCAGCCGTTTGTTTAGAACCGCCCATCTGTTAAAACACGGCGTGCAGGTCGCGGACGGCGCGACCCGGCCTGGCTCGGGGCTGGGGGTCTTTCTCTCCGAGGCGGGGCCAGGGCCCCAGCAGCCCGGCTCCGGCAGGTTAACATTTTTATTATTATTTTCATTTCACTCATTGCCCGGATTCAATTGTAACCGGAGCCGGTGGCTGGGGGGGCTCCGCCAGGCTCCGGCAGGCGCTGGTTCTGCTGGCGTGCAGGCCGGCCGGCCGGTCAGCGTCGCTGGTCCGTTGGATTCCAGGCATTCCCACTCTTTCCGGTCGCTCGTTCCTCCGGCTGCTGGCTCCGGTCGGCTCCGGGCTGGCCGACGCGCCGGGCATCTCGCCCGGCCCACCATCAACGCACAGAACGAGTTCCTCTCTCTGTTCGATTCGATCCTGCCGCCGCGCTGGGCCGGGCCGGGGCTCGTCATATGTGAGAGAAAGAGAGAGGGAAGGGAGCGGGAAGGGAGAGGGAGAAGGACGAGGTTGCCGTGCATTCGGAAAATGATGAGCTCATTTGTTGAACACACGACCTGAGCAGGGCGCAGCGTTGTACGTCCGGGGCGCGGCGGGACGTGGTGCGGGGCGGTGTGGAGTGGAAGGCCCGGGGGGGATGGGCGGGGCGGGCGGGCCGCTCGGCCATAAAGTGACCCCGCCAGAAGTCCAAACTGCCATTTAGGCCGACGAGGAATTTGGCCCGGGCAGCAGCAGCAGCAACAGGCCTGCAGGCTCTGCAGGCCTACAGTGGCAGCGAGCTCTGCTCTGTGGGCAGGGCTGAAACGCTCTGGAATAAAAACAAGCGAAGGTGAGTGAGGGGCGGACAAGTAATGTATACGGTCACGTGACGCCTCGTCATAAAAACTCGAAACGTAGTGCGGCGGCGGCGGTGTGTCGGAGCAGAGCAGAGCGCGCAGCTACCAGATGCTATCTAACGGGTAACCGAGGGTACAACAGGGTAACGCGCCGCGCTGGGGACGGCGGCCGGGCCGGGTAACATGGAGGCCAGGCCAGGATCTAGTACTAGTCGGCTCCCGGGGATGCAGGACGGGAAAAAAGGGTTTATGTGGTTGACACGGTGGCTGGCAGGACAAGGCTCGTGATTTCTTTCCAGAGATGAAAACGAGCTGTATGCTCGGCTCCGCTCCGCTCCGCGCGCGGAAGATGAGAGATTTTTTTTCTGCGGGCCGCGACCGCTGCGGTGGTCGCTGACGGGACGGGGCGGGGCGGCCAGGCGTGTACCCTCGTGGAATTGGATGGTAATATACAGTCATGAATCGTATTTCGCGTCTGTCCTGTCGGACACTGCGGCGGCCTGTGGAGGTATCGCCGGCTGAATGTAACGCGCAGCAGCGGCAGAGGCCCTGCAGCCCCGCCCCGCCCCGCCCCGCCCCGCCCGCCCCGCGGCGTGGCCCGCCCTGCTGACGGGGACGGACTGACTCGGCCGCAGGCTGGCGCAGGCCCGCGCCCTGTGACAGGTGTGATGCATGGCAGAGTGCTGGGCCGCGGCCGGCCGCACCGCGCTGTCGCATGTCTCCAAGGTCGTGTCGCCGCGGAGTGGAGTCCGCTCCTGAGGCAGTCAGGTGAGGGAGGAGGGGGGGGGGGCTGGCAGCGCACAGGGTTTGCGATGATGGCGTCCTATCCCTGCAGCAGAGCAAGGGTCCTTGGCGCATTATAGATGCACTTGACCGTGAGCGTGTGTGTGTGGCGCCGGGTGTGTCGCTTGTTGCAGCAGCCCCGCCCCGGCCAGCCCCTGGGAGAGTCGCGGCTGGTTTACGGGCGCAGCCGCAGACTTGCGCCGGAAGCCGTGGGATGGAGGAGGAGGGAGCACAGAGCACACACACACACTGCCCGGTGGCGACATGGGACATCGGCCAGCCAGCGCCTGTCTGTCCCGTCCTGTCCGGCCCGGCCCGGCCCGGCGCGGACACGGGCCTTGGATCGGATCGGATCGGAGACACCAATCGGGCTGACATGCGACAGGCAGGCCGTGCCGCGACTCTTGTGCGTGAGCGTGGGGGACGGCTGGGCTCGGGGACTGCTGCTGCTGCTGCTGAGACAGCCGGTACTAATTTGCTGACGTGCGCGGCCCATTCACATGGCGCTGCGCTGAGCTGCGCTACGCTGCTCGTCCTCCCGGTCAGTCCGCTGCCTGCTTTAAACTAGTTCAGTCACACGCGGAGCCGCCCCGCCCCGCCCCGCCGCATGGCTGCGTGCGTGCGTGTGCAGTATGGGAGCGGTCAGCAGACCTCAACACACTTCGGCAAAATTAGCCGCGTCGCGCGCTGGGTGTGATGGTTATACATTTTCCCCAAAAAAAAGACGACTTTTTACACACTGTAAAAAATGTTGGGATTTTTAAAACAATTTTAAATTTTTAAATTCGAAAAAAAAAATTATTGCGTACAGTCTAGTGGCATATTTGAGCGCGTGGGATGTTGTGAATGGTGGTGGGCACAGGGTGTGGTGCAGCGTGCAGTGCAGTGTACGGGGACCGTGCAGGCAGAAGCATCCGGTGCGGTGCGGCCGGGAGCAGCGTCGCCTGCCTGCACTGCGGTGGCCTGGCCTGGCCTGGCGGCAGTCTGCGGCCCCCGCCCCGCCCCGCCCCGCCCCGCCCCGCCCGGACTGCAAGCAGCGACGCGACAAAAACGAAACAATTATCTAACCGGAGACAGCCAAGTACTGTGGAGGTGCGGTGCGGTAGGAAGGGGAGGAGGACGCTCTTACCGGGAATGGCCGGCCGCAGTCTTATGGCTGACACACACGGCCAGTGGACTTAGTATTTACTCTGTGAAAGAGGACGTAATCCGACTAGTTTTGGCGCGAAATTAGCTAGTTCCCGGTAATATTTAAAAACTGTATTTTTTGTCGGCTCCGCACCCGTTTGAAATTCAAGAGAATTACATTTTATTTTAAGCTTTACCACGGACTTGGTTTTGCTTAAAACAACCGCAAGATGCTGGCTCCAGCATCAAACTGCACAGAAAAAAAAACAAAACAGGAAAAAATTCAGGTCGCGCTCGATATGCAAATGCTTCGGTGCGCGAAGTGGAGCAGTCTTGAATGATGGCGCCAAATGGGCGGGCCCGAGCCGAGCGCGGCCGGCGGTAATGAAAGGGAAAGAGTTGGCGATGATTTAATAATCTTTTAGGAAATTTTCTCTCTTGTCCTGCTGCACTTGGCGCGCGGCGGTGCCCGCGGGTGGTCCAGCGCGGGTAATGTGACCATAACGACCCGCCCGGTCGGCGGATGTGTCCACGCCGCCGACGACGGAATGAGCCGAGCTTCGTGTTTTTAAACTTGTTCCTTTTTTTTCGTCTGTTGCAGAGGTGAGCTCCCGTTGATGGGCCCGGCGTGCATGTCGCGCTGGCACGGCACAGCCATACCCACGACGCAGACGTGCCCCTGCCCGGCCCCGGCGGACATTTTTTGAAAGGTATTTTTCACACCAGCAGCGCGCCAAAGCGAATAACGTACCCACCCGCCAGTAGTAATAATCGTAAAGCGCACTTGTCGTCGTGAGCCGCAGATTATGTAGTCTTTTCCCAAGTACAGCCGGTGCGCTGCACCTGCTGCAGGAATGCAGCGCTAGGCTACGCTACGCTACCCCGCCGCGGGGCCTCAGGGCGCGACCGGCCCGGCCCTGCCCGGCCAGGGACTACAAATGTCAAAGCCGAGAGGGAGGAGGTCCGGGCGGGGCGGGGCGGGGCGGGGCGGGGCGGGGCGGGCGGGCGCACCGCGTGCTGCCGCCAGCTCTGCCAGCCCGGCGCGCCGCACCGAGCCAGTGAGCGCACGAACACTACTTGATGTTTCGAAACCGCGAGACCGCCCTCCCCCTCCTCAGTGTGACTCGTGCTGCATGTATCTCGGTGTGTGTGAGTGTGTGTGTGTTCTGGGCCCGACAAGCTGCCAGCAGACACAAGCGTTTTAAAGAGTTTGCGCGGCGTTTTCGTGTCGGCCGCGACGCGCGGGCCCCATTGCCTCACCCACCCAGACCCAGTGCGGTACGCCCCACCCAACCCCACCCCGCCCCACCCCGCCCCGCCTCACCGCGCGCCCTTCAGATTGTTCCATTGCCCACGGGGGCCGGCAATCCTAGCCGTGACGGCTCATGCCCGTATCATGCTTGGGCCGGGCCGCCGGGCCCTGGTGGCCAGGTGGACCTCTCCTGCAGGCCTGCGGGGCCCTGCTGCTGCCTGCTGGCCTGCACATCGCGCGGGTCTGCCTACTTTCCGGGCGCAGGTGACCTGCTGCCGACGCGCCCCGCCGCCACGCCTCGACGGAGCCCCGCCCCGCCCCGCCCCGCCCCGCCCCGCCCGTCGTCCTGACCACACCTCGCAACATAACGGGGCGACCTCCTTCCGCTCGGCTCGGCCGGCCCGGCTTATACGCCGCGCCCCTCCCCGACCTGCACGCACACACACACACACACTCTCTCAGTACCAGCGTACTCGGTGGGGCGGGGAGGGCCCAGCACGTCACCTAGTGTCGACACGTGCTCTTCTTTTCTCATTCAAATAGGCTGCTCTTTGTTGTCGCACGGAGCCCTCCTCTCCCTGGCGCGTGCACGTGCACGTGACCTGTGCTGCACCTCTCACGTGCTGACGTGCACGTGCACCGCCCCTCTCTATCGCGCACGTAACTTGCGGGAAACATGTTCTAGTTTGGCAGTCCATCGGACTCTGCGCTCACTCCCGCACCGCGCAGACACCACCTCGGTATTCTTTCTTTATTCCTCCGGAGGGACGGGGACGTGTAATACTTATCGTGGAAACAGGAGAAATAATAGGCTGTACGACTCGCCTGTCTACCTACCGCGCTGTCGTGCGGCGGGGCGGGGTGGGGTGGGGCGGGGTCGGGCGGGCGAGGCGAGGCGCTGCACGCCCGGGGCCCGCGGCCCGGCTGGCTGGGACAAAACGTCTCGTCGCCGAGACATTCGAAAGTGACTCCCCGCTCCTCCCGCCCCGCCTCGCCCCGCCTCGCCCCACTCGCTCTCCGACTCTGTGCCGCTCGGACAACAAGGCGGGTGTCAACGCACGATAAAGTAAATCTCTCGGCTCAGCTAGGGGGGACTGACCCAGGAACCGACGTCTCCTTGCTCAGGTTCTCGGTCGGTTTAACGGCGGTGTACACCTGCCCTGCCCAGCCCAACCGAGGGCCCGGCCCGCATTCGTCGTTGTTGACGGCTACCGGGGTTCACTAGGGCTACTCGTTACCCACGGTAGGAGTGTGGGACCCTGACTGGGACATCCTTTAAGGACGCGATGGCTGACCAGCAGCAGCACCGGCTAAGCCCGTGGAGTAGTCGGGACTGAATGGAATCATCATCCATAGGACATGGCGCGCTCTGTCAGGGACATTATGAGGGCGTAATGGAAGGAGAGGGGCGCCCGTCGGGTAGCCACGCAGGCTGGTGCACGGGCGGACGCACGGACCTCCCCGCTGACGTGGTGGTGCCTCATGCATGCGTGCACGTGCAGGCATCCCGCCTGTCACTCTGCGCGGCGCGAGGCGAGAGCGAGGCGTGAAAAAAAAACACCACACGGCTCGTGCGTTCTGTCGGCCGTGGGCGGGTCGGGGCGGGGCGGGGCGGGGCGGCTACATCTCGAACCTTGTCTCTAAACTCGTCTCGATCCGCTGTAGCTCAGCTATTTCGCTTGTATACTGGCTGGTGCCCCACCCACCCAGTTGCCGGCGGCGGGACGGGCTCCGAGCGCCTGTGAGGTCTGGGGTAGGCAGCCCCGCTCGACACGCGCTCGCGGCGGGTTGCCTACCCGACGCGCCCGCCTGCGTGCGGCCGCCTATTGCTCAGCTCAGCCCTCGTGCGCGGGGCTATGAGAAGGAATATGAGTAATACCGCTCTAACGCCATCAGCGCCGCGCCGCGCCGCACGCCACCTATGAGAAATAAGTTGCCGCATGCCCGCTGCGCTTTTCATTGTGCTTGCGGTGCGGTGCGGTGCGGCCGGTAGGCTAATCCCATGACGTTAACACATGACCCACGCGCCCCGCGAGCGTTCTCATGACGCAATGCCAGCCGCCGCGGAGCGTTTGTAATTTCCCGCGCGCGCGGGCTTTTTATTTCGCGGTGGTTGTTGTGTTATTATTGCCACTCGTTTGCGGTCGCTTTGCCGTGTGAGAAGGGCTATGGGCCGGGCGGCGCTGGCCTGGCCGGGCCGGGCCGGGGCGCTGTGCAGTCCGCGCTCTTACTGCAGTCAAGGGGGTTTGCCGTGGGGAAAGAGTAGTTCTTTATCGTCTATTTAAGTATTTTGACCTGCATCATCTTATACACTTTGGGATGTCGCCTTGGATGTCGCACCCCTATGCTTCAGGTGGCGTGAAAGTGTCACTGTTCATTGCACGACACGAGTGCGGTAAAAACCTTTTCAACGTCATATACTCTACGAGAGATGGTCGACCTGACCCTTGCGCCCCGCTGCTATGCCCCGCGCGCGTACATTCTCTTTTACTGCACGCTTTGTGGCGTGCCAGTGCTTTTCAAGCGTTACAAAACGAGACGCCTTAAACTTTAGATAGGTTCTCGAGTGCAAACTGTCGCTGCTCACCCCATCAGGGGGCCCGGCCCGGCCCGGCCCGCAGGCCTGTCTAGTCTTCCCGTCAGTTTATTTTTTCCTCCGTCTGGCCGGGCAGCTCGACCGGTACTGACCCGCGTCGCCTCCGCCCGCCCCGCCCCGCCCCGCCCCGCCCCGCGGCGCGATGAAACGGAACAGAAACGGAACGGGATCTCGGCGCCGTCATTTGTTCGTCCAGCTTCCTCGGCCGCGCGCTGTCATTTAAAGCTGCTCGCGAGCGGAGCGGAGCGGAGCTGACTGACCCGGGCGGGTCGAGCAAACAGCCTCCGGGGCCGAACAGGTCCAGCGGCCGGAGACAGAATCGCTTGTCGCCATCAGACGCGTTTAGGGAGCCGATGAAAAGTTGGTTAGCCTGCAAATCGGACGGCCTCTCGCCTCTCTCTTGCTGCGCGGCGTGATGACGAATGTCTGTGGTTCGGCCTGGCGGGGCTGTGCCGGGCCCAGGCTAGTTTAGTTTCTGACACCGCTGCATGGTCTCTCTCTAGTCCGTGACTGCGAGTCGAGCCTGGGCGCATGTGTGGGAGCCGCGCAGCCTCGCACGACAGCCAGCAGGCGAACCTCGAACGGGGAACCAGGCCGACAATTACGTTTGGTTTGGAAATCAAGCAGCAGCAGCAGCAGCCACTCGTGGGTGGCGGGGCGGGCAGCAGCTGGCAGCTCGCTAGGGCTAAGGCTCTTCGGTCACAATTACCCAGTCCCGCCTCGCCCCGCCCCGCCCTGCCCCGCCCCGCTCCGCCCCACCGGTACCGCACCTATTGGGCCGCCTCGCCGCGCCTCGCGCTGAGCTAAGCTGAGCGCTGGAGCCAATTTCCATGTCTGTGTTGCTTCGATATTTCCTGGCTGGTCGTATGGCGTAACACCGTGCGGTGCAGGGCGCGTTTAGTTCCGTTCGTATTATTGGCTGACCGCAGCGCGCCGGCCGGCCGGCCGGCACCGCCAGGCCGTCTGCTGCTGCTGTTGATGCAATGCTGATGGCGGCGGAGGTGCGTGGTGCGGCAGGCACTAGTTGTGCGCGGCGCTGCCTCTGGGGACCTCAACGCCTGCGCGCCACAGGAGGCTGCCGCTGCCGGCTGGGCTGGGGCTGGGCTGGGCCAGCAGGCCCTGTCTCTCCGATAAGGACGCCTGTGTGCGACCCGCCGCCGCGGGCAGGGCGGGGCGGGGCTGGACCAGCCGTGATATCTCTCACTTCTTATCGGATGGAAGGCCGCTTTCGGCAGCGTCACGTATTCGTTGAAGAGGACGTCTCCATTCTGTTTTTGGTGGATTTTATGGCAGGCTGCTGTTGCTGGTACACGGCATTCGTAGCAAAGCCTCGGAAAAATGAAAAAGAAAAAAAAAGCAAAAAAAAAACACAAACAAACAAACTATACTTTATTGAGTGTATCTAGTGTATCTATACGGGAAAACGCGGATCTGATGCCCCTGACGACGACCTTTTAGGAGGCTCACTTTGGCGCGGTTCTCGTGTCGTTGGGGTCGGACGGCGACCTCCGGGGCGTCGTCGTCGTGCCCCGCCCTTTGGCTCTAGGCGTCGCGGCGCTGCTCCGGCAGGGCAGCACGCCCCGCCCCGCCCAACCCTGCCCCGCCGCGCCCCGCCCCGCCCCGCCGCGCCGTCTTCAATGAGCCGCACGGACATGCAGCACGGGCACGGCGCGGTGGCAGGGCTGTTGGTCTGCACGGCCTCGTTTCGTTGCGGACGCCTCATTAAAATCGGGGACGACGCGCGTCGAACTCTGCGGCCTCAATGGCCACCGCCAGCACCGCTGCTGCTGCCGCTGTTAACGCATTATTTGCCGCCGCCTTTCGCCCGGTGCGACATTGATCGATACAAGGGAATGGTGCTGCATGGCGCGGCGTGGCGTGGCGTGGCTGAGCGGGCCGAGTGGGCGGCGCGGGGCGGGCCGTCCTCGCCTTGGGACTTATGGCTGCTCGCAGGGGGGAAAAATGTCGGCACAAGCTGCTGCTGCTGTTGCTGCTGCACAAGCAAGTCGAGAGCGCGGAGTAGGTGGAGCAGGGAGAAGCGCTCTGAGGCCCGCCCGGCCAGGGCGTGCTCACGTGTGCGAGTCCAGGAGGGAGGGGGGGGGGGGCAGGTCATTGAAATTCAAGCAGAGGTGAGAGGGGAGCGGGAGGGAGGGGACGACAGAGAAATGTGGAGAATTTTCCGCTTGTAATTTCCGTAGATCGTCCGGTGATTGCGCGGGGCTGTGAGGGAGGAGTGGATGGGGGGCAGGGGGAGGGGGCAGTGTTAGTGGAATAGATAATGTGTGTGTGTGTGTGTGCGCGGGGAGGGGAGGGATAGTAGTACTCGGTTGGGGGGTTTTTGCTCGGAATCGGTCTGCCGCTCTCGGAAGAGCGCATGTCTTTTTGTGCACGATGTGCGAGCCGCACTGCAGGGGCGCTGCAGTCGCTGCAGGGGCACCAACCAACATGCTAATGCAGGAATGTGGCCGCGGCCGGGCCGGGCCGGGCAGTGCTGCCAACGTGCAGCGGCGGGGCGGGGCGGGGCGGCGGCGACCGCGCGGAGGGAGCGGGCTTTGACCTCGTTCATTATCGGTTTTGGCGGTTTCATGTTACCGCAGTCATCCCGTATATGTACTCAGGGGGTTGTGTGGTAACATCATCGTGATGTGTGTGTGTGTGCGTGTATAGAAAGCTTCCAATGGGATGAGAGAGAGAGAAAGTGTAACGCGAGGGGATCGCATCACCCCGCACCGCGCCGCGCCGCGCAGTCACCGCGTGCGTTTGTTGCCGAACATGTCCGCCCATACTGGTTGGACCGGCGGGGCGGGGCGGGGGGGCCCAAACATATGGCTACGTATTAATGGCGGCTCAACCCTACGACCCCGCGCGGCCGGGTGGGGCGTGGCGGGGCGGGGCGGGGCGTGGCGACGACGATAAGTCACCCGCGGTGCTTTCTCCCCCGCGACTGCATTGCGTTGCATGATTGCATTAGGTGGTGCGGTGCAGCGTGGACCGGACCGCCTCCTGAAGCTGCTCCGCGGGGTCAGCAGGCCGCAGCGAGGTCAACACCGTCGCCTAGATGTCGCCGCAATATCTATCTGCATGTTGCAGGCGGGGTCCAGCTTTTTACTAGGCACCCCGCACCCCGCGCGACCGCACTTTAGCTTCTTCGCTTAGTTTCGAATGCGAAGGCGCGCTGCGCGACGGTCGACTTTTTTTCTCTTATTCCTTCTTTTTTTTTATCTCCTTGGCGTTCGTGCCAATTGCACGCTGACTGCTGATGGCTGCGCGCCACGCCACGCCACGCCGCGCCACGCCACGCGCACGAGTAACGGCCCGCAAATGGGTTCCGGCTAGTGAGGCGGGGGCGGGGGCGGGGGTGGGGCGGCGATAACCGAACCGCTCCGCTCGGATTGAAACGTCCTCGCCGCGTGGCGACTATAGGAGTGGCAGCAGGCAGAGCGGAGCACTTGTGGATGTCGGCGCGGAACGAATCGCCAGGCTGTCCTGTATCAACATTACATGCGGCTCGCGTCATCTCCGCGATGAAGTTGGCGCGGACGTGCGCGTATTTTTATTTTTTTATTCTAATGAGTATGGTGCGATAAGTTCGACGAACCCTTTTTCTTTTCTCGTACGGAAAATTTTTCCCCTACGTAGTTCAACGTTATGATGTCGTTGCGCGGTGGTTGCTTTTCGTGCCTCGTTCCATAGAGTAAGTACTCAGCCCCGGGCCCCGCCGGCCTCTCAATGTACTCGTGCCCGGCCGGCGTCATTACAGCGCGGGGCAAGTGCTCGCGTCCGACTCGCGTTCCGCCCGAGTATGTATCCCCGGGCGGGGGGAAAAGGGGACACAAAAACACCAACGAGCAAGGACACACCCGGGGCTGGCCGGCCCGGCCGGGAGGCTTGGGTTTCCGCTCTTGGATGTCTTCCGCCGGGCCGGGGACGTTTTTGTTCTGTTTGCTGCTGGGTCGAGGCGGGGCGAGGTGAGGGCAGCCCTGGTGTAGCAGTCAGCGATGGAGGTAGAGGAGATGCCCTGCCCGCCCCGCCCCGCCCCGCCCCGCCCCGCCCCGTGTAGTGAGCCCGGCACTCTCTGAAACCGGAGCGCCTGACCGGACGGGCCGAGCGTGGTGGTGCGTGCGGTACTCTGCCAGAAAGCGTTTCGAATAATATCAAATTCAGTCCTAACGCAAATCGCCAAAGTCCTAGAGATAATTATTATATTTTTCAAATTTACTTTACTCTAAAAGTAACTGTGATGATGCGCTTCAGTTTGTGCGTCCAGTCTGTTCATTTCGCCCGGGCTGGCCGCGAGTGCGCGCCGGGCGGGGTGGGGTGGGGCGGGGCGGGGCCTGGCCGTCCATGCATTAAGCCTTTTACATACGTCGCTTGATGTTCCTCTCCCGGACTGCTGTATAAAGTTGTCAACCCGGGCGCAGTGCAGCGCACCGCAGGATAAGGTTTTTCTCCTTTTTCGCGGCAGCGCACCGCAGCGCGCGGGGGACCAGTTTTAACCATCGCTTTAACGAAGCGCTTGCTGCTCCTCTTCGTTTCTTGTTTTTATTATTTTTGTTTTTATTGTTATTATTATTCGCCGGTGCACGGCCGGCTCCAGTTACAGCGCGCCCGAGCCGGGGTGTGCGGAGTGGTAATTAGGCGATGATGCCGCGCATCTGCACGTGCGTTACACGTGCGTTACATGTGCCTTACACGTGACTGTGTGGTGCGTGCGCCTCACGATCGAAAACGTGAGTTATTGACAGCAGATCATCAGTTGTCAGAGTGATGCAGTCGACAGCATACCACATTCTTTTGTTGTATTTTTTTTAATGTCTTAAATTAATTTAAGTAAGTGGTAAAACTGTTTTGCGTCGTTTTTCTGCCTCTCTGCGGGCTGTCGTTACCTGTCGCTGGCGCGCCGCGTGAGGCCAAGGACTGAAGCACACCTCTAGGCGGGCAACAAGAACAACAAGAGCACGGCGGGGCGGGGCGGGGTGGGGCGGCGCTAGCGCGAGAGGGCAGCAGGGTGGGGGAGAGAACGGCGAGGAATTTTAATAAGGCTTTTGCGTTTTAATTTCTTTTAGCTCGTCGGAGCGTGTGGGCTCGTTACAGTGTACGCCGCCCGGCACGGCCCGGCCCGGCCGTCCGTCATGACTGGACTGGGGTGGAGCGCGCGCGCACACACACACACACACACACACACACACACACACACACGGTGCTAACGCGCTGCTAACGCACTGCTAGTTCAAGGGCCTCCCTGCCTGCGCTTGTTGCTTGTGGCTGCGTGTGGTATGGAAGATGGCCTCTGTGTGGTCGGTCATGTGCGCCTGAGCGGGGCGGGGCGGGGCGGGGCGGGGCGCCTCATCCGTCCGGGCGGGGCGCAGGGCGGGGCGGACAAGCTCCCGTCATCGCCGTCAAACACGGTGGTGTACAGCCCGCCCCGCCCCGCCCCGCCTCGCCCCGCCGCCACCAGGGCACATGCGTCACGCATTGGGGCGGGTCAGTGCGCTGAAAGCTTCACGTCCAACATGTCCAGCGGATGGCTCATACGTCAGTCTGCACGGCTCCCGCCTCCCGACTGCGGGCCTCCAGCCCCGGAGCCAAAGCCACCCGGCAGCTCCGGGCGGCTCCGGGGTCCCGCGAGAGGGTCCCGCCCTCTGCAAGCGACAGCAGCGGCAACCGGGTGCAGGCAAAGGTCAATTAAAGGTGTATTGAGACGGCACCCACTGCTGTCGTGGAATGTCGCGGCCCGCACGTCCCTCCCCCTCTTCCTCCTCGCCATCGCCCTCGCCGCCGCCGCCCTGCAACGAAAAGCCTCTGCCTGGCGTGGTCCGCGGCGGCTGTGTCACGCGTCCGCGGCTCGCCGCCGAGGTGTAACGAATAGAAATGTGCATTATTTATTTGTGAAGACCCCCGTGGCCCAGCTGACATGACATGAGCACTAGTGGACTTTATGAATAGGTAGTAGCTATGATAGCATCGTACTGTGAATAGTTTCACTAGGAAAAACTGCAAGAACTTGGCAGGAGTTCCTTATTGGATTGGGGAGGTGCAGTGGGCAGCGCCTGAAGCCATGCCCGTCTGGAGCTCGGCCTGGCCCGGCTCGGCCCGGCCCGGGCCCACCCACAGGCCCCCGACACGTTCCCACGCCACCTGCCTCGGCTGCGGGCGGGGAGGTGCAGGCAGGGCGCAGGCGCAGGGCCTCCGCCAGGGCTCCTTCCGGCGGCCGTGGCCGTGCCGAGGCCGGGCCGAGGCCGGGCCCGAGCTGGTCGTGTAGCCCCGCGGCGTGCTCTGCTCTCTGTTACCGAAAGGCCGCCCCGTCAATCGGACGGACGTAAAACAAAAAGGCGCCCTTTTGCTATCTGTTACTCTTTTTTTTCCCCTTTCCTTTGCCGACTCGCTTTTGCTGAGAACGGCCGGGCACAGGGCCCAAGCAACAGCGCACGCCATCGTGCGACCCTGCGGGCCCGCCCCGCCCCGACCCGCCGCGCTCCGCGCCAGGCACCACCACCCGCCAGACTGCCGCGCGCAATTTCTCATAAGGGTATCACTTTCCCTGCCGCCGCGTGAGAAAACTTCCGCATAGTGTCTCTCCTTTTTATTTTGACGCAAATCTATGCGAAAGAAGAGCGCGGGGGCGGCGGGCGCGGCGGGCGTCTCTCCCCACGGAGCAGGAAGAAGACTCACTGCGGTCGGTAAGCCACGCCGTCGTGTTGCGTCGCTCTGCGGCCTAGCGGGGCGGGGCGGGGCGGGGTGGCGCGGGCGGTTCAGGGAAACGTAGAAGCGGTTTGGGCGCGCAGTGCAGGCAGGCAGGCAGGCGCCAGGCAGTGAGAATGGTCTATTGAGGGACCGGCGTGCTGCCGCGTGCCGCCCTTTGCTTCACATTGTTCGCTCGTTTCGTTTTTCGACATGTTGCGTGGCGGTCACGATGAACCCGCCGCTGCCGCCGCCACCGAATTGCATTGCCGCGCCGCTCACACCAAAATGATGTCAAAGTGATGTAATTCCGTGGGCAGTTTCCCATCAGCCCGCGGGAAAGGGTTTTTGGATGGGCAGCAACAGGGAGGGGAGGGGGGGGGGGGGCGGTTGGGCGGCGTCTTTTACTTCAGAATGAGAAGACCGTCGGGCAGGGGAGGGTAGGGGGACCGCGTGGCCCGCGGCCAGTGTTGCCAGGTAGATAAGTTAGTTTGCCTAGTTTGCAGGCGGAGACACCCGTGTGCTTCCTCACGCGCAGGTGTATTCGTGGAAATGTTTGCCGACTTATGTGGTTGCACCGGTCGCGACAGGGCAGGGCGTCGCTTTGGTCCAGCTCGAGCAGGAAACGCTGCTCCAGGGCGTCGCCCGTCGCGTCGCCCGTCGCGGCGCCGAGCGGGGCGACAGCCAAGTCCTTAGAGCGGCCGAACGGCTCCACCGCCACCCGCCCCTCTTCGTGGGAAAATCGATTTTCCTGGCTGTCTTGTTAAACCGTTTTGCTTTTCCCAGCCGTTCATTTGCAGCCGCCTTATCAGTTACATCTGCAGTAGGGCCGACAACTCTCTGCAGGCGCTGCCTGCCTGCCTGCCTGCCTGCTCGGCTGGCCGCCCGGCGATATAATAAATGCGGCCCGCTCCGCCCCGCCGCTGGGCTCCACTCAGTAAGAGAGCGCGCACGCCCCAGACGGCCCGGCCCGGGCTTAAGGCGGAAAAAAATGGGAGGCGTAAACCGGGGCTGTCGAAACGACGCCAAGAACAGAGAAAAGTGGCCCCGCGTGTGTTGCGCCGTTTTTCGGCAAGCCGAGCTCAAGCTGCTCGGGGCGGGGTGGGGCGGGGCGGGGCGGGGCGGGGCGGGGCGGGCGGGGCGGGGCGCGGCGGGCGGGTCGTGCCTAGCGCCTTATACGGACCATGGTCCGGAGCGTGGTGCAGCATGCAATGACTGAGTCATGCGCAGCCCCGCCCCGGTGCGGCGCGGCGCGGCCCCCGTCGCGACGCGACGCCCACCCCGTAGAGGTGATCTCCCTGCCTGCTCCTCGAAAACGAAAGTATAGCGTGTCGTCATGCAGCGAGTGCGCGGGGCGGGGCGGGGCGGGGGGCGGCTGCAATGCGAATGAGCAGCTTACTTTACGCCCGTTTGTCATCCTCTCGCTCGTACGACATTTAAAGGAGCCCGCCACGCACCGGCACCGGGCCCGGCCGTCCGGGCCCCACAGCCCGCGACCCCCGCGGCGCATATATCATCATGTGCCGATGCGGTGTGACTACGAGACCACGTGACCACTCACCGCGCTGACCGGTCCGGTCCGGTAGGGTCGGCCGCCCACCACCGCTGAGTGGTGGATGCGCTCGCCATAGCGGGGTGCGGCCGGCCGCGCTTAACCTCAGTCGTGCATGCACCTCGCCGATATACATTTCTCAACCTCAAGTGGGCAACTAACGTTACTCCACACACAGACACACACACAGTACTCTCATGTCAGCAAGGAAAAGGTAGAAAATAATGATGTGATTGGATGCAGTTGGATTGGATCACCGTTTGAGCGCACTACTTTCGTTTGTCAGCCCTGTCAGTCAGTCAGTCAGCTGGGCCGCTGCGCTCCGCTCCGCTCGCATGTGATATGCAGTATGCATGCAGGGCGCCCCGCCCCGCCCCGCCCCGCCCAGCTGTCACATGTCACCCGATGGACCCGTCGCCCTGCTGTCGCTTAATTGCGGCCGCGCGTGATGACTTTCACTGCGAGGCACGTAAACGCGTCCGGAATACGTTTGGCATCAAATCGGAAAGGGGAGGAGTAGTGTGTGTGAGTGTGTGTGCGTGTGTGTGTCACAGCGATGGGAGCGACAAGGGCGTGGTGAGGAGGCGGACAGAACCTGTTGAGCTGGGCGGGGCAAGGCGGGGCGCGACCAGGATCCCGTGCAGCGCGGGGGGCGGGGCGGGGCGGGGCGGGGCCCTCGACAGGGGCAGGGCAAGGCGGGAAGGCCCCGGTCAAGACCGGAGGCACCACTTGTTTCAGAATTGTAATGTGAAAACTGGGTGGCATTTGTAGAACGCGCGAGATGTGACGTCGGCAGTCACCTTCCTATACCTGAACCTGTACCTGAAACACCTTATCGAGGACGTAGGACGTACATTTTTCCAAACAGAAGCCTAGAAGCGCCTACTTGCATCGCCTTCCCACGATGCGCGCGCAGGTCGCGGCTCGCCTCTGAGGCTGAGGGCGGTGGCCGTCTCCGCCACATTACAGTGTTTCGAGTCCGAGGCGGAGGCAGCGCGGGCGAGGCGGGGCGGGGCGGCACCTCAGCGCCCTCACCTCTCCTTGCCTCCGCCTTTTATCTTTCAATCACTGCTCCGCTTCGCCATGATCTCCGCTGGACCGAGGATGCTGCCGCCGCCGCCGCTGGAAATAACGTATTCATCGCAATAAAAACCGCGCGGAACGGAGCACAGCAGGGAAATATGACGGATCAGCAGCAGTGCATCGCGCGCGCCTCTCAATTCCGTTTTCCTTTTTTTCCCTACCCCTCTATTTCTCCTCTTATATCGTGATTCGTACTCTCGCCAAATGGCGTAAAAAGAGGGCGTGGAGATGAAGTACTTTGTGCATGAGCGGGGGAAACGCGTCCGTACGTCCTCGGCTCAGCGGCGAGTGATTGGCCTCTGGACGCGGACGGGGGGGATTGGATTTGTTCCTCCGAGAGGTCAGAGAGCTGCTGATCTGCCAACTGCCCTGCCCCGGCGCGGCCCGGGTGCACCCATTACTTTCTCCTCTCGGCCGCGCGACGCGGAGCATCGCAGGGCGGGGCGGGGCGCGGAGGGGAAACGCACTGCAAGATTATCACCTCCACGGTCGCCGGACACTCGCCCCGCCCCGCCCCGCCCCGCCCTGACCTAGCAGAGCAGAGCCTAGTGGAGCAGAGCGAGCGCCGCCATGTATTCGGTTTTATTGGCGCGTCGCTACGTCGGTGGGCCGTGGGGCGGGGCGGGGCGGGCCGGGGTGGGGCGTCGCGGAGCAACACGCCGGAACTGGAACTCTCGCTCGGTGACTCAAACAGAGCAGAGCGGAACGGTGGAAAAATGTCGCCATTTTTACGACGACTTTATGGGTCTGTGTTGAACAGAACAGAACCGCGCCGCCGCCGCCGAGCGCGGGGGAACAGGGGACCTTACCGGAGAGAGTCGCGACCTGGGAGTTCCATTAGAGAAGGTCTTGTGAATGGCTCATTAGCGTCAATTTTTTTTTTTTTTTTTAGAAATGCTTTCCGAAAAACTGGTGTGTCGGTCATGGGTGGACGTGGTGGCGGGGCGCGGCGCGGTGCTGGGGCTGCCGTCGATGGGGAGACACCGCGCTGCCGCGCCGCGCTACCCTCTCGATAACGCATCGCCAGTTTTAATTGGCACTTTAATTAAAGGTAGTGCGCTTGCATACGTGCATGCTTACCCCTCTGTACTCGTGTGTGCGTGCGTGTGTCCGTCCCGTGCGAACCGACAAGATTTATTTCGCGGTTCAGTGTGTCTCGCTCGGCTCGGCCGCAGTCTGCTAGCTAGCTGCGGTGCATCAGTGCAAAAGTGAGGTGTGGAGGAGGGGATAGGGGTCCTGCAGGGAGCATGGGGGTGCGCCGGGGCCGGGGCGGACTGCAGCAGTCGCATGCGCGACCACGGACACCGTGTCCCGGCCCACCGCTATCTCTCTGTCTCCTTTCGATTCGCACGGGAGGGAACACTGTACTTTTTGCGGAAACACTTGTTTCCAATTCATGGCGACGAAAACTGCTTTTGGAATCAAATGTGTCACCATTTGTGGAAACATTCCGACTTTGGAAACTTCCCAAATGTGTCGCCACATTTGTTTCCAACTTAAGAAGGTGACACATTTGTTTCCATCCTAGGCAACACATGTTTCCATGGGGTGACACATTTGTTTCCATCCTAGGCAACATATGTTTCCATGAGGGTTACACATTTGTTACCCAAGAGGATGATACACATATATTGCAACAAATTTTTACTAAACTCGAGACTTTGTCTCCCAGAATGGTGTGAAATTTGTCACCATATTTGGTGGCGACACATTTGTTGCCGAGATTATGGTCACAAAAACGGGAAGTTTCCAAAAATGGCGACAAATGTGTCGCCAACTATGGTAAAACATTTGATTCCATTCGAGTAACAGTGAAGGCAAGTGAATGTGCGCGCCGCTGCGCTGCGGGTAGATATCTGCACTTCCGGGGGCCGCGTGGGCGGACCCCGCCCTGCCCCGCCCCGCCCCGCCCCGCCCCGCGCGCTGCGCCCCTTATCGCCAGGTCATCGCTGTTTGACGGCCCCGTGCCGCGCCCCGACTGCTCCGACCCGCCCGGCCGCCGAAAGGGCGAGTGAGTGAGCGAGCGAGTGAGGGAACGCTTTTATATCCTCGTGAATATTCAACTTAATACTTTTCCTCTCGCCGCGGTACGCGCTACAAAGGGCACTCGCTGTTGCATAAGTGGAGGGCTGGAGGGCGGCCAGGTCCTAGAGGCGTGGCGTGTGCGGCGCAGGGGCGGGCGTGGCCTTGATGGCGGCGCGGGGGTATACAACATCCACGCGTGGAGGGAGAGAGACGAGTCCTTCGCGTGCGCGCCAAAACGAAAATGGGTTTGGAACGAGGAGAGCGGTGCGGAGCGCGGTCTGCTTAAGCTGGATGGTGCTGGGTCGGGGTCGGGGTGTGCTGCGAGCAATCAGTCGTCGTGTGTGTGTGTTTTTATCGCGTTCTGCCGACCCGACCCGACGCCGCCGGCCTGAAGAAAGTCAGTCGCATGATGTGCTCTTGCGCGCCCCGCGCCCCGCCCGCAGCAGAAGAAACTTATTTTCTGCGTGCTGGCCGGGCCGGCGCGACGGGGTTCGGAGTCCAGTCATTGCCGCGGGGCGGGGCAGCCGGGCAGGAGCCTGGACCTGGACCTGGCGCCGTGACTGACTGAGGTCACTGGTGACCCGCTGACCCGCGGCGTGGCGTGACTACTGCAGGGAGACAGTGCGGCCCCGCCCGCACCCGCACCCAGCACGACGTCCAAGTCGCCTTTCCCTCTTTAAACGGCCTGGCCGGCTCAGCTCGCCTCGGCTCCAGAACCCTCTTGCTTTTTTCCACGGAATGAGCTTTAAAAGGCAGCTGTCTAAGGCGAGCTGGTGGGGCGGGGCGTGGTGGGCGCTGGTCACTCTCAGTTCCGGCCGGTCGTGTCGGGTCGGACGGCGCGGCGGGCGGGCCAGAAGGCAGCCCGTGGACGGGTCATGGGCGGAGCGGGCCGTAGACACGGCCGGCAGTAGGAGCGGGCTGATTGGACGGACGGTAATAGTGCCGCCTGAATAGCTCGAGGCTTTTCACACTCCCGAGTCGTAGCATTTCGGATTTGGGAAACTTATGGCGAATTGCCGTCCCCCTTTTCAAGTAGTTTGCGGGAGACTGCTTTCTTTTCTGGCCGTGCGTGTGGGCGCCGGGCTTAATGTGGCCCACATAACAGGCCTGAGGTTTTGCGCGCAGGGGCTCATCTCAGAGGGAGCCCCCAGGCCCAGGCCCCAGGGGGGCACGCGGAGGTCGCGCCCCGCCCGACCAGCCCCAGCTCCAGGGACCCCTCGGCTTTCTCCCCGCCCCGTGATGGGGCCGGCGCGGCGCCTCGCCGCAGTGACACGATGCGATGGGCGCCGAGCGGTGACCGAGCGGTCACCCCTGACCCGACAGCGCCGAGCCGCGCGGCCGCGAAAACCACAGCAGCAGCCAACTGGAGCAGCACGTCTGCGGGACCAGGCTGCTGCGCTGCAGGACAAGCCCTCTTTCCATTCGGAGAGCGCTGTTATTTTGTTATATTTTTTTTGTTCCTTACTTATTTATCAAGAATGTCGGGAGTGATAGTAGTTTTCGCGATCGAGGAGTACGCGAGTTCTTGGCTGTTCCATAATCGTATGTATGCCCTTCCTGTAAGCGCCGAGTCTGCCGCGAGTCTCGTGCTATTTATTCTGCTCCGGTGCGCTACTCGGAACCGCCTACTTACTAGGTCGCGCAGACGACGAGGTTACACGTCACGTCGCACTCGCAACACGCCTGCAGCTGACAGATGTCAAACAGCTGCACAGGAGGCGCTGCGGGCTGCATCTGCAGCTGCACACATACAAACACACACACGCCGCATGGTCGCGTTAGCAAACCGCAACAGCATCAGCACATATCCATAGGCCGTGTTGCATCTCGCTTGTTTCCGTCGTGCTAATCTCGTGCATTGTGGTGTGCTTTCAGGTGAGTGCCGAGAGGGCAGGGCGTCCGTCCTTCGCCACCCGCGGCCCGACCCGGCCCGGCCCGGCCCGCACACCTGCCGGCTAATTGGTCCCGCTGGTATGATAGGTGAGCTGCCTGTCCTGCGGCCATGCTTGCTCGCTCGCTAGCTCGGCCCTGTTCTGCCTGCCTGCTGCTGCCAAGCCGCGGTGGTGTGGTGGTGCCACTATTTGTGGCTTTGTCCAATCATCTGCTCCGATCTAGCGATGTGGTTTTGGTTAGAAAATTGAGCAGCAAGACGCGATGGTCATGGTGGTTGGTGGTGGTGGTGGTGGTAGTGTCGGGCGGGGCGCTCCGATATTGCGATACAGCGTCGCTAATTGAAATAGTGGGGCCGGCGGCGGCGCGGCAAACTCGCCGTTTAATCCAGGCTGTTTGCTTAAAATTGAGAGGTTCTGATGGATGACTCTCCAATCATCGCATCGCGCCGGCTATACCCGTAGTTTTTCCCTCATTTCGCAGAGCAGTGGAAATAAAAAAAAAACCTGTGCTCTCCAGACACGCGGCGCCCTGTCCCGTTCCGCCCGGGCTTGATCACGGCCGATGCATGTTATGTTTTATGGCCCGCGGGGCCGGGGCCGGGGCCGGGCCGGTCCCACCGCCTGCCTGTTCTGTTCGATTCTGAGGAGGGAAACTAAACAATTTGATGCTAAAACCGAATACCGGGTAGCAGCAGCAGCAGCGTCAGCAGCCTGTAATAATGCCACACCTTAGCCTGTCGGCGCCGCTCCCCGCTGGGCGGCACCTGATGAGCGTCCCATTGAGAAAGCAACACAAAATCCGAAGAGGGCAGATTATGGTTCTAGGCGGTTTAGGCCGTTAATCGCCGCAGTGCTCTGCGCGTGTGTACTTTGTGCCGCGCGCCTCGCGTACCAATTTTCCTGAATTTTTAAAATTAGGTGTACAAAAATTTCAGTGTTGTTATCCCCTCGGTCTGCCTCCTGCTCGAAAAAGTCCAAACGCTACATTTTTGCAGGGCAGGTACTTTGAAACGCCAGTCTAAAGAAGTTGCTCTCTGTTCATCTCCCATTCAAAAGCTCTGGCCCCGGCCCTGGCCGGACAGAGTCCAGCCAGCAGCGTTAGCCCTCCCCCTCTCCTAGCGCTTGTGCGAGCAGCTCCAATGATTTGGCCATTTGAAAAGAGCGCGCCGAGTCGAGCCTGCTCGAATAAGGCTCGAGGGCCTCCTCGGGCCCTCCCCTCGGGGCAGACCTTGGCGCGCCCGGCCGGCCGGCAATGGCATTGTCTCCTAGGCGGGGCGGGGTGGGGCGTAGTGGGGTGGGGCGGGGCTGCGATGTGCGGGCCCGCGCCGCGCCGCGCCGCGCTCTGCTCTCCAGCCTCGCGGTCTACTTGTGGGGTCCATCGGCTGGAGTATTATTTCAATTCGGAACGCACGCCCCGCCCCGCCCCGCCCGCCCCACCACGCCCCGCCCCGCCCTGCGCCCCGCCTCGTGCTGGAGAGGAGCGCACCGCACCGCACAAAGCTCTGGTTTATTTCCTAGCAGCGACCTCAAAGGGTTTTATTTTTGCCGGCCATGGGAAAATTTCATCCAGAAAACTTATCGTGGAGAACATTTTAAAAGAAAATATTTATTTTATCGTTGTTTGTGTGTGTGTGTGTGTAATCTGCAAATCTGCCAACTGCGGACATGTCCTGCTGTGCCGTCACACGGTCGGTCGGCGAGAGACATGGCATGCCTCTGGCTCACCGCGCCTCACCTCGCCCCGCCCCACCCCGCCCCTCGCGACACTTGTGCCCTGGCCGGCCCGCCCCGCCCCGCCCCGCCCCGCCCCGCCCCGGCCGACCACTGCCGTCTCTGCTGCGGCTGCCCTGCACATTCCGCGCCCATGTAATGTCGACATTACTTTCCTTTCATTACCCGGGTAATTGGAGCAGCCCGAATAGAATAGCCAGAGCCAGAGCCAGCCGTGTCAGTGCGAATGGAGTGCGACGTGAAGGGGGGCGGGGCGGGGCGAGGCGGGAGGCGAGGTGTTTGCAGCGATGAGCAGGAGGGGGGTGACCGCCCTCGAGGACCGCCTGCCTGTCCTGTAGCAGCAAATCAGAGGATGCACGCTACACGTCACCTTTGTGTTTGCGGTGTGTGAGTGTAAATGCGTCCAGTGTGTGTGTGTGTCAGAGAGAGAGAGAGAGAGAGAGAGAGAGAGAGAGAGAGAGAGAGGCAATAGTGTGTGTGTGCGTGTGCGCGCGCGCACGCCTACAGCAGCGCCGTGCCCCCTGCTCATTCATATTCAACAAAGAGCGTGCGATAGAGCTGCTAGTTTATTTGTCATTCTATTAATAGCCCCCGTATCGTATCCTTCCGCCCCTCCGGGCCCGCCCCGCCCCGGCCTGCCCCGCGCCGCTTGTGGAGCTGTCCCGTTGTATCGGTACGGTGCCGTGGCCTGCCTGCCTGCCTGTATGTCCTGCTGCCCTGTCCACTCGCGCCGCCGCGACACCGTTGATTCTACACTTGATCACCTGCAGAGCAAATAGTCCCGCCTACAGGCGACCTGCTGCCTGCATACCGCCGTTTTTAAAGCCGATGGAAGATACACATTTTTATGACGGCCGCAGGAAGCTTTTCCGAATCGAGAGGGGTGAGCGGTTACGTCAAGTGCGCGGCGTTTTACACGCGGAGGTGCGGCGCGGCGCGAGGCCTCCTCTGTGTGAATGTGAGATATGATGATGACCTCAGGCAGCGACACGCGGAAGACATGTCGCACGAGGAGGTCGTTGTGGGGCTTGATATGCGGCGCTAATGCACGTGTGTCTGTCTTACAGTCGAGGAGTATTGCCCGAGGTCCATTCACAGGTCCGTACCCTTATCGTCCTGCGGTAGGACTAACGAGCTGCTTGACAGCGCTGCCCAGTTCCCAACGTTTCAGTCCAGTTTTCACTAGACGCCACTCCCTTTTTTCTTCCCCGAAAAAATGTAAACATCCTATAAGATCTTCGATTAGAATGCGGCGATAAAGAAGAGCGAAGTCTCCGTTGAGCGTCGCGTCGTGTCGCGTGGACAACTAAAGTAATCGTCACATTAACTTTTATTGCTTGTGGTCCAATATGATGCAGCGGCCGGCATACAAAAAGGCTCCGGGGTTTCACTCGGCGTCTCCCTCGGGCCGGCCGGGCTGGGCACCAAATCTCGAACGTGATCCTCTGATCTCCTTTGCTGCGGTCCGCGGGATGTAAAGAAGGGAAGAGAAAGAGAGCTAGGCTGGGCTCGCTGTGAGACGCGTCCTCGTGACAAGACGCCTGCATTAAAAGTTGTGCAGTTAAATATGGAAAATTAAAATTGCAAACTACAATTTTTTTTTGTACTGAAGCACTAAATCCTGCACAAACAAAACACTATTGCAAAAGAAAAGAGTGTAAAGAAAATAAGCCACTCCGTGTCCTTGTGTACAAGTTTCATAATATGCGCGGCGCCGGATGGAAATTGAGTGAGTCACCGCCTGGCCCGGCCAGGTCATCACATAAATGTGTGCGTGAGTGTGTGCACACACGCTCGCGTGGCGCCGCGCCGCGCCGGGATGTGGACTTGTGGACTTTGTGGATGCTCCCCCACTGGGCAGGCCGGGCCTGTACCACGTGACACAGCTGCGCTGCGGGTCTGCCTATACTCTTAGGGGGCCGCGCATTGCGCCTTACGGCGAGAGCGGGTAGGCAAACCCTCACACACCTCTGCGCGTTTTCTGTTATACGCCTTTACAGCAGCGTCGCGGATCGCTCTGCCGGAGCTCATCGCTTCCCGGTACAGAGTGAGGTTGGGGCCCAGGCCGCGGCGCGGCGCGGTCCGGTCCGGCCGCAGAACATTTGCACACAATCGTACCTCCCGGTGCGGTGCGGAGCGCCTCTGCTTCACGCGCTTGCGCGCTGCAACGGGAATGACACGACACGGCTGTAATAACAACTTAACGTTGTCTATAAACCCCGTTTGTTCACATGTGGTGTGCGTGAGTGTGTGTGTATGTGAGCGTGTGTACCTTTCATTGCGTTGCTTACTGCCAGCAGGTGCTCTCGTAACAAGAACCTTTAAAAATTTTGCCAACCGCACTGTATATAAAAAAAATAAGTAAGTAAATGGCGCGCAGAGTTGATTCCCTTTCTTACGCAGCAGCTAGAATTGATGCATAATTCCCTCCAATTAGCGTTCTTCTCACACTTGGTTAAATTGTTTTGCGATACTCGGTAGGGAGGCGGGGTCCCATATGCACCATTGCCGCCTCTTCCAGACCTGAATGAGAGGGGATCGGCGCGGCGGCCACGCCTGTGGCACTCAGTACGGGGGAGGGGAGGGTCGTGCCGCCTGGCCTCGCCAGTCGCGTTGTATGGAAATGCTTTTTTATCCAGTGCAGCGGCTGTATGGTAAGGTGTGGGCTAGGCCCCACCCCGCCAACGTCCGATTCCAATCTCGTTGCGGTAGCCCGGGCGGGGCTAGCCTCTAGCGAGGGGGTTATAGGGTGCGGCTGTCTCTGAGTGCCCGGCCCGGCCCGGCCAGGCCCGCCAGGGGCCGCTTTGGTCTTCTGCCATACTGCGTTATGGAGAGTGTGACACGAGCCAAGAAACGAAACGAATAACGCGCCTCGGTGCAGAGCGGTACTCTGGAAAAAAAATATAAGAAGCGCTTAAAGTTATCATGGCACCGGTTTCGTCGCGCGAATACCTGAGCAGCCGCGGGGTGGGGCGTGGCGCGGGCGGGCAGGTGTGGACCGTCGCGAGGAGAAGAATAATGGAAGGACCGCAAAAGTGTGCTCGGCGCTGGAGACGGCGAGACATACATAGTCGCGACAGGGGCCGGGTCTGCTGGACCAGGCTCCGGGGTTATGGGATGCTGCGGCGCGCGCCGTCCCCACGCACCGGAGGAGAAAGAGGAGGAGGAGGAAGGGGCGGAGGTGCAAACGCAGACTTGTAATTTATCGGTCTGCCATTTAGAACTGTTTGCGCATTGTACTTGTGTGGGTGGGTGGGATGGAAGAGGAAGGGAGAGGAGGCTTAGGAGGACTTTGAGCGGTCCGACCCAACACTGTGCGGGAGGGAGGGGCACGCACCTCCTCACACTGCACTGCCGTGCCGTGCTGTGAGCGGGTACGGGAACAATGCCCTCCCGAATGGAATCCCGTACCCTGAGAGAGTGCACAGCCCCGCCCTCCTCTCCTCTCTTCTCCTCTCCGCACTTCTCCCATCTGATGACAAACGGAATAGATGTTAATTACCGCACGCTGCCCCGGGGCGGGGCGGGGCGGGGCGGGGCGGGGCGCTCGGAGCAGTCCCATTTATTAATTCCGAGGGTACTAATTACTCACTCGGGGGCGCGCATCCATCACACGCCCAAGTGTTCAAGAATAAATAATTACCATATGTGGAGTTTCGGCCCTGCGCGCTGTTGTAATATCCTCCGCCGGGACGCTGAGCACGCGCTCCCTTGCCCTCTTGCTCTCTCTCTCTCTCGCTCTCTCTTTCCCTCTCTCGCTCTCTCTCTGCCGCTCGCGTGCGCCCGTCATCACCCGGACCTGGCGGGTGCGTGCGCACGGACTACTAGTCGCATTTGCGTGCAACAACAGGAGCAACACGCCCTCCTGGTTGCGCCGCATCAAATCAGGTTTTACGGATTTTTTCGCACAATGAAGCTGCAGCTTAGGAGGAGTAGCCAACAGGTGTCGGGGGAGTCATAACCATAAAAGTTAGTTGCTGCTGCTCCTCGGGCGGGAGAAGGGCGGGAGGGGGGGGGGGGTGGAGACTCGCTTGTGACGGACGCTTGCATGCGGCCTGGGCCCCTGCCAACCGCCTATGTCTTTTTTACACGTGACACCCTCGAATATCAGGCATTCCTAGGCATGTGCGCCAGGGGTTTGCCACGCTCTCGCTAGCGCGCGACACTCTTGTCACACACTCCGCCATTTTTATAGTGTGGTCGCGGCCCGGCCCCGCCAGCACGCCGCCACCGCAGCAGTACAGTACTTGGCATATTTCACGCCGCTCGCGCGGCGCCGTCGTCGTTTTCACGGTGCGGGACGGATACAGTACGCCGTACACGCGAGAAGTGGATGCAGAAAAATAAAACGAGAGATAAGGCGGTGCTGGGATGGCGCGGCGGGGCGCGGCGGGGCGGGAGCCGGTATCGGCCCACGAGACTTATTGAGGCGTGAGAAGGTATGTGTCGGGGCTCTGGTGGCGCAGGGCGGCGGGGCGGGGCGGCCAGGGAGTTGAGTTGGCGCCACGCCGCACTTTATTTTTCTTTTCTGCCAGTCGCCGCCGTTTTCGTGGACCACCGGCGCGTGGCGGGGCGTGGCGTGGCGGGGCGGGGCGGCGCGCGCCGGTGACCTCAACGCTGGGGTCGAGGGAAAGCCCACGCACAGCGGGTAGGGCCGCCCGGGCCGCGCTCGCTCGCGCTTCACCGCGCGCGCACCGACCTGGAATTTAAATTCGTGAGAGATGGGCTCTCTCGAGATTGCGATTTTTCACGCGCAAAGATTTGTCTGTATATACAGATAAATATTAGGGGCGTTATTTTGGGCGTGAGGCGCCTGGTCGCCGGGCTGGGCTGGGCTGGTGCTCCGGTGTGCTCTGGCCTGCCGAGTCATCCTGACGGTGACGCTACCGCCCCGCGGCCCCGCGCCGCCCGAAGCTCAATCATACCGCGATACACCCACCCGAGCACCCGCGCCGCCCGCACCGCCCGCACCGCTCAGCAGCAGCGCCTTGTATATATTTTTTTTCGGGCCTCCCTGTTCCGTCATGCCGTCTCCCCGTTGTTGTTTTTGTGTTGGTCCGCGCGGTGGGAGGGGGGGGGGGAGCGGACGGACAGACGGACAGGTGATTGGCCCCTCTTTCAAGATGGACCGCGATAGACAAATTGGACGGCCTCATCCGGTCTATAGTCGGGTTTGAAGTGAGCGCGGGCCGGGCCGGGCGCCGCGCCGCACGGCGGGCTCAGCCCGGGCTGATGCTGTACAGCACGCACGGGCGCGTAGCGGGTTGCCTACCCTGCGCCAGGGCGCGGCGCGCTCAGCCGCTGCTCAGCCAGTGGAGGCACCTGCACTGCGGCGATGGGTGCGGCGCTGGGTGCAGCTCAGCCCGGCAGGTGTGATGGGAACTCATCTCGGAGTCGATCATGCGGCTGAACGGAACGGAGCGCAGAGCGCAGGGCGCCCTGCGGCGGGGCACGTAATGACAGGGGTGGCCCAGGTCGTGACGCCCCCGCCCCGCCCCGACCCGCCGCGCCACGCACTGACGCTATGTCGCCGCGCCGCCCGCAGGCTATGCGGGCTGCTGCGAGTGGGCGGGCGAGGTCCCCGCGCCGTCGTGGGAGGTCATGAACTTGAACCTGAACTCTGTCTGCAGAAATGTAAGAGAGAGAGAGAGAGAAAAAGAAGTCAAAGTTCGATGAGCTGCAAGTTGAGCGTATTTTATGTACGAATGATCAACAGTATAGGACATCGGAGAGCAGGATTTTTAGTACGGCATGAGTGGCGTATGCACGAGGATAGTGTCCGGGAATGACGCATGCACTAGGAGAGAGAGGGCCACGTACGTGGTAACGGTAAGGCACGGGCGGGGCGGGGCGGGGCGAGCTGTCCACTCCGCACTGCACTGTGCCTGGTGCAGCGGCCAGGCCCGGCCCAGCCCAGCCCTGCGCGATGCATTGGCTTCCCGCTTTGCTGATCTATCGCTCTCAGTTCTCCCCGCCGCGCTCCGCTCCGCCGCCCACCCGCGCCTCCGCGCTCTTTCCGCAATCGTTGCGAGGTATCGATCACGTTCACGGGGCCGGGCCGGGCCGGGGCCGGGGCTCCGCCTGCAACACGAGTCCACGCCGCAAATACATCGTGTTTACAACGGGTGCTGGAGCGGGGCGCTGGAGCGGGGCGCTGGAGCGGGGCGCTGGAGCGGGGCGCTGGAGTGGGGCGCTGGAGTGAGGCGCTGGAGCGGGGCGCAGGCAGGAGAAGCTCAGCGGTGCTAGCCGTGCAACTGATACAACTCAGGGCGAACGCAGAGGCCCAAACTGGTGAGTGATCGACTACCAAAGAGTGCTGGGCGGGGCTGGCGGGGCTGGGCAGGCTGTGAGTGGCTGAGGGCTGGGTTGGGCCTGATGACGGCGACGACCCCGTGGCCCCGGCGCGGCGCGGCGTGGCGCGGCGGTGACCCCGTGCAGATGCAGACCCCGCCCGGCCCGGCCCAGCCAGGCACTTTATTAAACTGCTTTCTCCCCGCTGGACTTGAGCTGCTGTGCGTCGCGCCGCTACTAATCTCACCTCCTGTCTCTGTCTCCCTCTCTCGTAGACTCGGGCTTCATCTCTCTCCGTCTCACTCGCGGGTATCGCTGCTGTCAGAGCACGCTATCGCGCGCGCCAGTGGCCCGGCCCGGCCGTGCGTCTGTCTGTGGTCCACGGTCGGGCGGGGCGGAAACCTCGGCGGAAGCAGCCTCTCCGGCGGACCCGGACAGCGCCGCTTGGCGAACAGCAAGCACGCCAAAAGATATTTGAGCCCGACTTGGGCCGGGGCGGGGCGGCCCGGGACGAGCCGCGCGCGGTTCTCGCTCGGCTCGGCTCGGCCCAGCTCAGCTTGGCTCGGCTTGGCTCGGCTCGGCGGTGACCCCGTTCTCGCAGAGATGATGAGTCGGGGGCACGAAGTATGAACGAGAGTGTGTCTCTCTGTCCAGTCACGACCCCATCCTGCGCTGCGGCAAGCCGCGACCCCGCCCCGCCCCGCCCCGCCCCACCTCAACCCAGGTTGGCCGAGACACGCTGACAGCAGGGGCACTCCTCGTCCCCTTTGCACAATAGTTTAAGCTGCAGTTGGGATCAGGCAGGTCGGAGTCAGACTAGCGGCTGCAGCAGCGCGGTGGCGACAGCGCCTCATAGCCCCGCTAATAACTCGGGCGTGCGGCCCACGCGGCCGAGCCGAGCCGCTGGCCGGCGCCGCGCCTCGCCATCATCAGTTCTAAACGCTCACCGCCCTGCCCTGGCCCGCTGTGCCACTAGCGTCTAGCTTGCGCAATCATCGTCGAGTGATCAGCGGCAGTTTGATTTTTGTCGCTCCCTCTCCCTCTAATGCGGCTGCCGGGGGCCGGCCCTGCTCCAGTCCCGCATCTGTCTCTGGCCCGGCCTGGCCCTGCTTGCGTGTCGAGGTAATGTGGGATTGATGCCGGTATGACGCTGCTGGTCTCCACTCTTCTCGTCTCGCCGCCCCGCCCTGGCTGACTCTCCCGTGACGGGACGGGACGGGGCGGGGGCCGACCTTGCGCCCGGATCAGGCTCTGGTGCCCGCCGCCGTTGGGCGCGGATGGCTGGATGGCACGGGTGGCGGCTCACGGCCCGCGAGACCCACTTCACAGAGTCACACGAGGGGCCCAGGGCCGCAGCAGCTCAACGCCAACCCTGCCCGCCCGCACGCCACACCAAACTCTCGTCAGGCGCCGCCGCCGTCACTCTGGCCTCCGGCGCGCGCGAAACGCGAAACGGGTCCAGAGCGGAGCGCGCGGACACTCCGGGGGTCCTCCCGCTCCGCCCCGCCCCGCCCCGCCCCGCCCTACACCGCCCGCGCGCCGTTACCGCGTTGTTCATCAAACCAGTCTCGTTATCCGCCGGCAGAGCGAGGTGGTGAAAGGAGCAGGTCATTGCAGCCCGAAGTGCGCCGGGGCGGGGCGGGGCGGGGTCCTATTCCGTGTGGGAACCTACTGGAGCGGGGCTGAGGCTGAGCTACCGCCGTGGACCAGGAGGGCGCTCATGGCCTTCGCCACCTCTCGGTTCAGGAAGACTTATGGCGGCCCATCATGGACCTTGGTTTACAGCGAGCAATCCGACTGGATTTTGATCCCATGGCCCCGCGGTGACCACGTAGAGGAGGAGGAGGGCCGTAACGCCCTGCTCGCCGGGCCGGGCCGGACTAGACGGGGCAGGCCGGCCGGCCAGCCGGCCGTTGAGCCCACCGCGCCGCAAAAACAAAGCAGCTTCTCCAGGCCGGGCCGGGCCCCAGGCACGCCGCCGCCGCCTCTGCCGCCCAACGCGCCGTGAAATGCAACGTGAATGTCAATCCGATTTCGGACGGAACGGCGCGGGCGGGGCGGGGCGGGGCGGGGCGGAGAGGGTGCAGATAGCATCGGGGTTACTCGTGCGTTGAGAGGCACGCCACGCCGGGGCTGGGCACGACTCTGGACGAGGAGGGCGAGGGGGAGGGAGGCGTGTTCACGCGGCGCGGCGCGTCGGCCCAGCCCGGTCCGACGGGACGACGATATGCCACGCTGTTTGTTGTTTTCCCCGAGCGGTCTGCATTGACCGAGTGATTGCACGAAGTGAATCGGGTAGGGGGCGCTGGCGCTGCTGCTAACGGTGTCGGCCGCTGACAGGCGCCGTGGCCCGGCCCGGCCCGCCAGGGCTGTACGCTAATTGGAGCATTCGTGTCCGTGTCTCCCCTGCCCTGCCCGGCCGGCAGGCCGGCAGTGCCCGGCAGCCTGCTCCGCCGGGCTAAGAAGCTGCTGCTGGTGCTGCTGCTGCTGCTTGCTCCGCCAATTAGAAATGCAATCACGAAAATCATTACCCCGCTGATCCAAATGCCTGGGCGCGAGGCTGGCGTGGCGCGGCGTGGCGCCAGCACCGGGGGGATGCTGGGCCGGGCCGGGCCGGGGCGGCGCCGCGACGCGAGTCGTTACGGAAACTAACGGATCGGAGCCGTCCGGAGCGCGAGCGAGAGGAGGAGAGGAGATCCTCGCAGGGAGTGAAGCCGAGGAAGAAAGGTAGAGAGGCGAGAGAGGGAGATGCTGAAAGAAAAGACAGGGCGGGGGAGTGCAGTGGGTTGGACGCGGTTGACATGAGCACGTGGATGCTGGTTGAGCTTGGCCACGCCCGGGCTGGGCCGGGCCGCGCAGCGGGGCAGCAGGGCAGTGCAGGGCGGGGCGCGCAAGGCTTCCGGCCGTGCACGGCAGCGCACTTCAGCGGGAGGGACAGGACATGTCGGCTCGTGCCCACCGCACCGCACCGGGCGGCCCAGCCCAGCCCGGTCCGGCTCATATCGTCCGCAGCCTTTTAAGGCGGGGCTGCTGCTGCAGCCGTACAGTCACAAGGCGGTGCGGTGCGGTGATCCGTCGCGGCCGAGCTGAGCTGAGCCGGCCGGCGCGGCGTGCGCTAGAATGAGGTCTCGGAGAGCAACCTGTTGTGCGGGGCGGGGCGGGGCTGCGCGGGCGGGCCGGGCCGGGGCAGTGGGTGGCGGGTATGCAGCCAGGTATGCCCCTTCCGTGTGCGGCATGGGCCCAGGACGTCGACGCCCTGCTTGGCCCTCCACCCCACCCCGCCCGGCCCCGCCCCGCGCCGCCCTGCTGCTGCTGCTTTGGAATGCTCTCCTCGGCCCGTGGGCATCACGATCACGGCTATAGACCGCCCCCCTCCCCCTCCCTCCTCACTTGATGTTGATCCGTATCTCGGTGGTGCGATCGCGCAGTGCCATCCCGTTGCCGTCCTCTGCCGGCGCGTCACTTCCCCGACGAGGCCCTCGTGAGCACGTGTGTGTATGCGTGTGTGCGCGTGTGCGCACGTGCGGCCGGTGGCGCTCATGTGAACATCACCGGACTAGTCCGGTAAGCCCCGCGAGGATCGGATCCCCGCGCGTCGATACTCCATGCAGCAGAGTGAATCCGAAGAGCGCCGTGTGGCTGTCTCCATCCTCGTCGCACTCGCGGCGGGGCGCGAGCGAGAGAGCGAAGACCTGCCCTGGTGTGCGCACGGGCACGCGCCCCGCCCCGCCCCGCCCGGACACATACCTGCACAACGCCGCTCCGCACGCGGACTCGTTCTCAGGAACATCTCTCGCTTTTTTTACCATCTATCGTTTCCCCTGTGAATACACTCGATGTTATATTGAGTTGCGTCGTCTGTTGCAGGACCATGACCAGAATGTAATCTGCCTCGGCCTCCGCGGGACGAGGAGAGGAGGAGGAGGAGGAGGAGGTCGGCGTCGGGGAGCGCGCCCCAGCAGGACCAGCACGCCGCGGGTGAGTACAGCTTAGCTGAAGCGTGCGCGTTTTGATTTTTCTCTCTCTCTTTGCCGACGCATTTTATCAGTCAAATGGGTGGAGTTTGTGACGCGAGAGGCGCGGGCGGGCGGGACGGGGTGACTGCAGCCGCTGCAGGCAGGCGTTGCCCCGTTCCGGTGCAGGTACTTAGAAGGCGGTGGGCAGCGGCGGGCGGCGGCGGGTGTGTTCAGTTAGGCGCCCGCCGGCCCCGCCCCGCCCCGCCCCGCCCCGCCCCGCTGCTGCCGCCCCCCGTTATGTTTGCATACGCTGATTCGATAAGGCCCTATGCGCTCCGCTCCTTTCCTCTCCTTGCCCGCTTGCCTACCCGCTTGCCTCTCGCCAGAGGAGCGCCTCAGCCGCAGCCGCGGCATACGTGATTTAGAGGAGCCGATAAAACGGGGGCATACCAGCCTTTGCGCTTGAGCTCCGCGGCCTCCGGCTCGCGTGGCGGGGCGGGGCGGGGCGGGCGCGACCCACATGACGATACCGTTCGATGGTTAATTTTATTCTAATTCCTCCTTGTCGTATACCCGACCCGCCGGGCTCGGCTTCGCAGTCCCCATCCGCCCCCACCTTGCGTCTGGGTATCGGCACTTGTGCATTCAACAAACAGTCTGACTTTGCTTCTATTTTCATTCTTTCTTTCCTGGATTTTCTTTTCCCACGCGAGGGGTGTATTTCTTACACACCCTTCGAGTCGTTTTCAAGTCACCAGTCAGTAGGGAAATCATCCTGGAGAAGCCAGTTTCGACTCTAGTCGGTGTAGACCGTACCCCTCATTTTCTCCCCATCGGGCTTATTTCCAGACGGAAAGGAAAGGGAAGTAGGAAGAGGAGAATGAAAGGCTGCTCTGCTCTAATTCGACCGCCAAGGCCACGGCTACCGTGGGTGGACGCCGCGCCACGCCTCGCCTGGCCTCCACGCCGCGCCACACCGTGCCACGACTCACAAAAGGCTGTTCTCTTTGGGTGGTGGATGGACACTTCGGTGCCCGAGGAGACCAAAAAAGATGAAAGGAAGAAAAGAAAAGATCGAAAGTCATTTTGAGTGCGTCGTTTCTGACGCCAGGTCTCGGCCACTGTAGCGAGAGCGAGTGCTTTGGAGCGGCTTAGAGCGTGGAGCGAGACGGGGCCAGGCGGGGCGGGCAGAGCGGGGCGGCTCCCCAATGGCATTGAAACTCGGCTCGGCTCTCGAGGCCCCCTGCTGTCCAGCACTTGTCTCTGCATTGCGTGGGGCAACACACGTCTGGTGATCGGTACTCATTTCGTGTTTTATTTTTCGTCAAACCTCCACGACGGCTAGCGGTACTCGCTGTCGGCGCGGGTACAGCACTTGGCCGGCAGGTACTCGCAGCCACCGCGCCCCGTCCCGCCCCGCCCAGCCCCGTCACCTGCCCCGCCCGGCCCCGCCCCGTGTCGTAAATACGGCGGGAACCGTTTGCCGCTCAGCCATTCAGGCAGCGGCCGCCGCTTCAGCCGCCCCGCCCGCCCCACCCCGCCCCACCGCACACGTGTGTTCCACTCGGTCCAGACCCGCGACCACATCCCACTGTATCCTCCGATAACGCTTCCGAATGACCTCGTTTCATTTACTTGTATGCACTGCGGTGCCATGGTGACGCGCTGGCTGGGGTCGCCTGCAGCGTAGGCACTCCCGCCGAACAGGCGTGCGCGCCTGGGTGGCCTACCCACCCGGCGCTCGGGCATCCCAAAACCCTTGAGAGTCTTCTTCGTCCGCATGGTTCACAATGCCTTACAGGTTTTGTTGTCATCGCCGTGGTTGTGCCCGACCCGCCTCTCCCGGGACACGGTTTGCTACTTTCACTGCACACAGATGGGCATGAGGCGCGAGCAGGCGAGGCCGAGGCGCCCGCTCTCCAGCTCCAGGTCCAGAGCGATAATTTTCAGCTCAGCTTTATCATAGGCATGTTCCTATGCTCTGCGCGCGAGTCATGTCCTTCCCGGGCCTCCCTCTCCCTCTCCCTCTCTCGCCCTCTGTTTTGAGCCGTGCGGCCGCAGACCGTCTCTCTCTAGTTTGAGGTGGACTGGCCGGTGTATTTATGGCTGGCCAGCACAATGCCGTCCTGGCCGGGCCGGCCCAGTGCAGTCCGGCCGCTGCACACGCATCCGTGTGTAGCCATGGGTGGCGGGGCGTGGCGGGGCGTGGCGGGCGGGGTGGGGCGGGGCGGGGCCCGGAGCCGCGGCCCGACCAGCGTGTATGTATATAGTATAGGCGAGTGCCGTTAGGCCCTACTGCTCCACAGCAGCTGGCCGGCCGGCCGGGCAGGCGGCAGGTGTCCGGGCCAGCCCGCCAGGCCCGCTGGCGCTGGGCTGAGCTGAGCTCGCGCATTCCCCGCACCGCCTTATGTGTCGAGCGACTAAGTGCTCCATCTAGTTGCTCTCGCCGCGCCGTCGTCTGATGTACCATACGCGTCCCGCGCAGCCAGTGTGGGTGAAAAAAAAATATATAAGTGGAACGAGATTATGAAAAATACACTCTGCAGGGGACGGCGTTTGAACCGCGGCCGCCGGCATGTTGCCGGCCGCATTCCCGTCGACAGCGCGGCGCGGCGCGGGGACGATTGACTGCCGCGCTGCCTATACTTGAGTTTGTCGTATTCCGGGTCGTCGGGTTTTTTTGATGTCGTTTGTTTTCTTTCCCCTTTTTTTGCGACATGATAATTGCAGGTTATGGCGGCGGGTGGGGTTTTACTTGTCAACGCCGCGACCGCGCCGAGCCGCGCGGTGCGACGGAGACGGGATCGCAGTCACAATTTATTTAACGGTGCGTCGCGTCAGGCGCGTCCCATCCTCTCTCTCCGCGAGGTGTGGGGGGCAGTACAGCTGCTGTATACCGTTGCGCAATTTTCCTGTTGCTCCGCGACGAACGAAAATGGCGTCTCTGCGTCGTCCTAGGCGTCCCGCCCTCGTGAAATATCGCTGTGCTGAGGACTTAGTGCCGCCCCGCCAGCCGCGCCATAGGCCATGCCATAGGCTCCCCGCGGGGCTCGACTCCGTCATCGCGGCGTCAGCCGTCGCTTTTGTGGACATTCCGGACAGGGCCATAGGCACACCGGCGCCGCCATAACCCTCGCCGTCATTGTGCTCGCTGGTGCCGGCTCCATTTTTCAGAGGCGCTTCTGCGTTGCGACGCGACGGCTCTTGTTGTCACAGCGATCCGCAGTAACGCCCGCGAGCACCTCCCCGAGCACGTCCACGAGCACCTCCCCGAGCACGTCGCCGCTGTGCTGCTACTGCTGTATGCCGCCTCCCGAACTCCTCCCGCCGGGCGCCGCCGCGCCGCGCCGGGTTCCTTGCCCTTTCGGCTCGTCCGCGGAGGTGCCTCTCTGCCTCGCCGGGC
Organism: Frankliniella intonsa; assembly: GCA_033675135.1. NCBI lineage: Eukaryota > Metazoa > Arthropoda > Insecta > Thysanoptera > Thripidae > Frankliniella > Frankliniella intonsa. The sequence goes on along the minus strand of CM066249.1, from coordinate 7,082,930 downwards.
CGCCCCACCCCGCCCCGCCGCGCCACGCCCCGCGCCGATGTGGCATACATTCCTGTCCCGATGTGCTCCTCTCATGCAAGAGAGCTTTCCCCCCCGAGCAGCAGGCCGCCGCTGACGCTGCCGGCGCCGGGTTCCGGTTCCGGTGCCCTACGGACAAGAGGGATCCCCCCTAATCCTTCTCCTCTTCGTCCTCCGTCCCCCCTCCCCCCGCCCCCTCGCACTTTCTCTGTTGAAGCCTCGTGAGCTCCCCACCTCCCTTCTCCTCTCCTCTCTGGACCAGCCGATGCATAGGAGTCGGCAAGTGGGATCAGCGAGGGCGACAATGCTGTTGGGGGGAGGGGAGGGGGGTATGAGGCGAGAGTGGAGCATGGAGGGCATGGAGGGTGGAGAGGGGGGGGGGTAGAAATCTGAGGCAGCAGGATCCATCGGCATGTCCCGGGGGGCCGGAGCCAGACGAGTCAATCGACAGCCACAATGACGAGGGTCGTTAGCGCGAGCGCGCCGGGGCAGGGCGATGACCTTGTGGCTGCGGCGCGGTGCGGCCGAACAGGGCCGCGGCGGAGTGCGTCGTGGACGAGGTGCTCCTTCTCCTCCCCGGCTGGTCCGGCCGGGGCGCCGCTGCCCTTCTCGTGCTTGGCAGCCGCCCAGGACGGGGACGTGCAGCTGGAGACGGACACGGACGGACGGGCGGACGGACGTCGCAGGACCTGCGGCTCTGCCTGCTCAGCCCACCTCCTAGACATTCCGCCGTCCTGTCCTCCGTAGTATCTCGAAAGTGTCCGAGGTAATGAAGAGACGACCCGAGAGCGCCTGGTACATTTATTTGCTGGCACCCGAACTGGTCGGCGAAATGAGGCGCGTCCTCTTCCTCCCGCTCGTCCTCCTCTTCCTCTCCCTCCTCTCCCTCCTCCTCCTCGTCCTCCTCGTCCTTCTCCTCCTCCTCCGCTGCTGGCACTCCACGGCCAGCCCGCTCCACTCTTGGCCCGAGCGGACGTAGGTCACAAGCGCTACAGATCACAACCGCTACAGGTCACAAGCGCTACAGCTCGCTAACGCTACGGGTCGCAAGCGCTACAGCTCGGTAGCGCTAGGGCTCGCTAGCGCTACGGGTCACAAGCGCTACGGGTCAAAAGCGCTACACTGTGAAAAATATCTCTGTAAGTTTACGACTTTTTTCGTAATTTGTGATTTACAAACGGTGTTGTAACTTTACGATCAAAATCGTAAATTTACGAAAGCCTATTTGTGCTCGTTTAAGAATTACAAGTCGATAGCAAGTGCCTTTTTTGCAGTTGCCTAAGTCACAAGGACGGTATAGCTGAAAAGAGCACTTGGTCCGAAAAAAGAAAAAAAAAAAAAATAACAAGCAAAAAACAATACGCGGTGTTTGAACCTCTGCCCACCTAGTGCAATAAGCAGCGTCGATACCAATGACGCTACGCGGCCTGCCCAGCACTGGCCGGAGAGCAGGCGCACTCATGACACCGGGTTCGTTTCTTCGGTGACTGTGGCTTCTCGCGCAGCATGACTCCTAGTGGTCCGGCATCTGGTACCGTGGCGTCGTAGCCGTGCCGGCATAGTGTCCGCGCGGAGAGTCGCAGGACGGAGGTTCGAATCTTACCAAGAAATTTAATTTTTCTGAGGACAACAATTTGGAGAGTGGAATTCAAGCCCCCCATTTCAACCGAGCTCCCTCGTGGAATAGCCGACGGTCTAGTGGTCTAGTGGTGCCGCGAAAACCGTGGGGTGTCTGTGAGACTCGGCACATGGGGCCTGGTTCAAACCCAGGTAGGTTCTTCACTGGTAGCGACAGCGGGTTGCCAGGAAGTTCCGTCCCATGCCCACGACTGGTGGTCGGTCGTGGGGTCATAAGTCCTAGAATCTGGCTCCAAAATAGCTATTCCATGCTCTGGGGACAGGGCAGTTCGGTTAACCACCGTACGACTAAATCTGGCAGTACGGGGATCAAATCTGTCGAATTGCGCGACAGGATCGCAGTCCAAAAAGCACCGGTTCCCATAAGAACACCGAAGTAGTTGGCTGCCACGGGGTAAAGCCCTGTGCCTGGCGGGAACCGCAACCTCCTTCGGGAGGTTTACTGTCGCAAAAATTTTCCATGTTTTCACGCCACGTGCGTAATTTTTGAAGGTATAGCTCGGCTCGGCTCCGCCTAACGCGCGGATTCCCGCTTAGCGCTTGTGACTCGTAGCGCTTGTGACCCCGTAGCGTTAGCGAGCTGTAGCGCTTGTGACCTGTAGCGGTTGTGATCTGTAGCGCTTGCGAGCCACTCCGGCCCGAGCCCCTGCGGGGTAGGCCGACCCGTTAGACAGCCCAGCTCGGCGGGGCTGCCTACTCACCAGGCGCTCTCCTCGCTCCTACCACAGCTTCCATGAAAACCGCAAGATGAGGTGGCCGTTCCGGAAAGGTCGTTGCTTTACGAATTGTAATAGCAAAGCGGAACAAGGGGCAACGTTTTTACCAAGTTTTACACGCGCACCTAGAAGAGCGCGTACTTGGAGGGCTGTAGTGGCGTGACCGCGGGGCGCACATCTGCCGCCGGTACACCGGGCGCTGCCGTCCTGTAGGTGCCGCACCCCGCCCCGCCCCGCCCCGGAGCGAACGGTATTCCGCCCCTTCTCATGACTCGTACACATACACACTCAGCTTACGCTCCGTCCTGCGCCTAGGCCAGGCACTATGTTCCCAAAGGGTATCCCCGAGGCCATCCACAGCGAAAAATAATAAATCGGAGTGGAGAGGCGGGAATATCGCGGCGGTGCGAGAAACGCGCGGTCGGTGTCGCGCTGCGCTGTGCTGCTGGAGCCGGCCAGCGACTGGCGCCGCCGCTGCACGCTGCATTCCGCGGGAGCTAGGCGCGGTGAGGCAGTCCTTGACCCTCTCGCGCGCGGCCCGCGGGAGCAGATAGCGACATGTCGAACACACTGGGGAGGGGAGGTGGCCGTCTCGCTCTCTCACACACCTCACCGGCTCACGTCCCTTTCTTCTTCTCTCTCTCTCTCGCCCGCGGCAGCCACCACACATGCTCAGCCCGGCCGTAGTGTTTCTTTTTAATGTCCTGCGGAGCGAAGGCCGGCCCGGCCCGGCCCGGCTGTCGGTCTGTCTGTGGCGGTGACATTGGCGCGGTGTGGGTGTGTGGGGAGGGGCGGTAGGGGCGCTCAAGGCGAGCCCCTGCTCGACCACGCCCGGCCACGCCCCGCCCCGCCCCGCCCCGCCCGGCGCTGTGCGGTGCAGCGCTGCAGTGGCCCAGCCGGCTAGGGGCGGGGCAAGGCTGCACCCGCTGGGCCGGAGCGCAGCCCGCCTTGGTTCCACTCGGATACGGAACGCCCGAGGGGAAGGTGAAGGGCCGACTCAAACTAAGCGAAAATTTCTTAAGGAAAATGTGGGATTCGAAGGTTCGAAGGCTGCCTTACGGTGGCTTTTTTTTTTTTTTGCCGAGTACTATACACTCAGCCACCCATGCATTATTCTGGGAAAATCCATGATTTTGGTCGTAGCCTCGACGCACGCGAGATCCACTGCATACGATGGGGCGGCGACTGGCGCGTTGCGACCCAGCCTGGGTAGGCCGACACTGAAGGCATTTTAACACCCCTTCAAAATTATATACCAACTGAAAACTCAAGAAAATAATGTATTAGATGTGAAAAAAATCGCTCATAAATTGAACCAAATTTTTTAGCACTCGAGCCTCATTTCCGCGAAAAGATGTACCGCTCGCGCAGCGCTGTGTCGTCGTCTGTTTCCGTATTCCCTGGGGATTTCCCGCCCGCAGAGTAGCGCAGCGCAGCCCCCATGGTGGGGCGAGGGGTCCCGCGGGTGTCCCTGTGGCCCGGTTCTCATGGCTCCTCCTCACCTCGCATGGCTCTGCGTGACAGACGCTACACTCTTTTCCTCCCGTTATCGGAGGAGCGCTTAGGACGTGCGGGTGTGGCAGCGGGCACTACCCGCCCGCCCCGCCCCGCCCCGCCCCCCCCGCCCCGCGGAACGTCCGCTGCACTGCTCCCTGATGGCAGCGCGCGGTGCTCTAGGACCATCAGGGCGGCCCTTATTCCCGCTTATCGCCGGCGATATCGTCTGCTGGCGCGGGGTGCGTGGGAACGCCACGTGGAACGCCTCGCGGAACGCCCTTGCCCCGCCCCGCCGCGATCGTCTTCGCGCGCATGCGGCTGCACGGTGCGGTGTGATGTCTGCGGAAGACACTGGCGGGGCGGGGGGCGGGGCGGGGCGGAGCGTGGGCGGTGCAGGCGGGGCGGGGCGGGGCGAGAGCTGTTGTCGTGGCGCGACTGCGTGATGTTCCCTCGCTGCACGGCGCTGCCTGCACGCTTGTCTCTGTTGGTCGAACAGGCCGTCCATACGCTACTTTGCCACTGTTGCCGCTGCTGCTGATGGGACTTTGGGCGTAACCCGCGATGTGAGGTCGTGGGTGGGAACCCATCTACCCAGAGTCGTCTCCACCCAATGCCGCTGAATAAACTATAATAAAATCCCGCGTGGTAACCTCGTCGCCGTGGAGCGGCTGCTAGCTGATGGCCGTGGTCGTCGTCGTCAGCCAGCCTGCACTTGAGCGCGGTGATGTGGTGACTTGTGTTGACGATGGCGGCTGCTTGCCTGGCCTGGTCCACCTCCTGAAAGGTTTTATGGCGATAAGACGTGAGGGCAGTAGCTGGTGATGATGATGGTAATCCGTTCGTAACAACGTAGAAGTCGAAACCTCTCCCGCCCCTTCCCCTGTTACCACGCGCACCAGTTCGATTATTTGCGGTAACTGTCGATGATTCGTCTTCTAAGTCTGTCCTATTTCCGCCTGCGGTTTTGCTGAGAAAGTATAAGAAACGCGGCATCTTAAAATAAAAATAAAAAATCGAGGGATATGAATATGATAATATTGCGGCAGATTGCTAGGTATAGAGAGTGGTTTCCTTTGGGTGTCGGAACCCGTTTCCGTAAAGAAAGAGAGGAGTCCGTCCGAATTGGACGCATCGGCAGGAATTGCCTATCACACAGATGGGCTGAAACGAGGACTGGAGGGCGGCGTGGCGTGGCGTGGCGCGGCGTGGCCGGGGCTCGGCAAAGAACACACTGCGAGGCTCGGGCGGGGCAGGGCGGGGCGGGGCAGGCTGGGGCGCGGCGGGGCCGTGCCCGCGTCTCTCATTACCGCGGCCAAACTGCCGACCGGAGCCGAGCCGCCGAGTAAACGGCGATTGGTCTTGATTGATTTGACATCGATTACCGAGTTAGCGTAGCGCTCGGCTGGACGGGCTGTGAGGGAGCGGTGGCGGGGCGGGGCGGGGCGGGGCGGGGCGGGGCACTGTCTTTGCTGCTGCATGTGCCCTCCAAGGCCCTACAAAGTCGGGAGAGTTTATCGGATTAGTATTCCAGGCATGCCGCTATGGCTTGTACTACACTGTCAACCCGAAGGTTCTACTGCTATACGCCCGTTTTTTTTTAGGCCTTCCTAAAGGTGCCCGACCGGGCGGGCCGCTCACAGCTGCGAGGTTGGGGCGGCGATGCTGTCGGGTGGGGTCCAAACGATGTACTAATGCACGGCATTTTTGTCTGTTCGCAGGAATGAAGCAGGCGGCCTACGCCCCCGCGGGGGCGGCGTGGCCGCTGGTGGCGGCACTCTTAGTGGTCGTCGGCGTCGGACCGAGCTTAGCGGCCAAACCTGGTGAGTAGCCCTTATCAATGCGAGCTCATGAGACCGGAATGGAACACAAGGAATTACGTTGTGACAACCACAAATTCTTAACAGTCTTTGTTTGTTTCCGACATTTTTTTGGCTATATACTTGTCCTTCTTCTACATTCGGTGGAATGGTCTATTGAAAGCAGCGGAGGAATTTCTTCTTTGTTTCGTTACGTATTGTCATTGCAGGCGACCTTGCGGGCCGCTATGGAGAAACGGTCGTTTTTCGATTGTGTGGACAAAAGTTAAACTCCGATAGCAATAGACTCTATCGTGATCGCAGAGCCGAGCGGGTATTAGCATGGGTCGTGATAAGCCCGGCCCCCAGCCTGGTCGCCACCGCGCCCCGCCCCGCTCTGCCCCGCCCCGCCCCGCCCCGCCCCGCCTCCTCCTATCCCATTACGCATTGGCTTCACTAGAGCGGCCCAAATTGAGACCAACCACCACGTCCGTTTTCTTCTTTTTTACGGTAATTCCCAAAGCGGAGGTGGAGTAGAAGGCGGGAGGCTGACCCCTCGGCATCGGCATCGCCTCTGTCGGCTACGCCCCACCGCGGCCGCCCCGCCCCTCCCGCCCCACCCCCACGCCCCGCCCAGCCCCGCCCCGCCCCGCCCCGCCCCGCCACTCTGCGATCCGTGCGAACCATCGCACACCTGGCGATGTGGCGCCGCGGGCCGCGAGGCTCTCGCTGTTTTAAGGATTAGTGTCGAATGCGGGCATTTTTTTTTTTTCGGGTGGCGCGGGTAATGCCTTAATCCAGGGTGCAGGCGCGACTCTGTCCCCTCCCTGTCACAATGCGGCGCCGGGTTTCGTCACGTGGTCAGCCTGCGCGGGTCAGCAGCCCAGCCTCCAATCCGCTCCGCAAAAGCGGAAAGCTCACGGTAAATCTGTTTCCTGAGATTCCAAGGAAGTTGCGCGTTTCCAGGAAAGTTCCTGAGAGTTTCCAGGATAAGCCCTGGAAAATGATCAGCTTTCTTCGGAATCTCAGGAAACACTACTGTGCTCCGGACTAACGCATGGTCGCCCCGCCCCGCCCGGCTGTGCTCGAGTTTTTCCCCGGCGCCCTGGCCGCCCCGCCCCGCCCTGTCTGCAGCACTTTGGGGCGCAGTTATCCTGACTTACCGGCTGCATGCCGTGCCGCTATGGCGTTAGGGCCGCTGCGCTCCGCCCCGCCCCGCCCCGCCCCGCCCCGTTCACCGGTGCGTACGTGTGTTAATGTCTGCCCGGGCCGGGCCGGGCCGGACGGCACCGTTCGGAGTGCGAGTAACAGCCCATTCGGTTATTCGCACTCGACGCAGCACAGCGCAGCGCGCACTCACACACGCACGGCACCGGTAGCAGCGCTAGCGGTGCAGGCCATCCAAGGCGTCTCCTTCAGGAGCAAATAACGTGCAAAATAATAGGTTGGCGCGCTTGAATGCTTGAATAAGATATTGTGTGCGCGGTCACTGCACGTCGGTGTGTGTGTGCGTGCGTGCGCGCAGCAGCGGGTACCGAGCCCATGAAGCATCTGCTAACCACAGTTAAGGAGTCCCGTAGGGAGTAACAAAGCAGCGTACACCCGGTAGCATTCCCTAGGGGAGGGCCGGGCTGCGCCGCGCCGCGCCGCGCGAGCAAGTGGTTGCTGCTCTGCTGTTTAGCGCGACACAAGAGAAATCCTTGCGCGATTGCGGGTAACAACTGAGAGAAAATATTCCACGCTTTGGTTTTGAAATCCGGAGCGATTTTATGACAGTTCTTGTAGACACTTTGGACAAACCAATACGTAAAATAATTACCTATATGTGCGCATTAAATTATGAAAAATAATAAATAGAGAATAACTGGAGAGTGAGAGACGCCACATGACGTCCATTAACGCGTGTATTAAAACGTAATTGAAGCAGCGGCGTTAATGGCAGCAGCCGCGGCCGAGCCGGAGCCGGTAGCCGTACATGAAGGGAGTTAGCACTTGATAGTGCACCGCCCCGCCCCGCCCCGCCATGAGTTGCATTTCACGGACATGAGCAGTCTGATACTTTATATAAAGCCTGCCGGGTGGTCCCCCCACCCAGTGCTGATGACGCCCCTCTCGTTATTTGTTTTAATTACTGCATCACGCCTTTGTCGCTCTCATGAGAGACGGGGAGGGGGATGGAGGGGGAGGGCCCCGCCCGCAGGGAGGTATAGATTATGTCTTTTTACTTGGCTGCTTGTGCTTCTTTTTGAAAGGCGCGTGCGGGGGGTGGCGTGCGGTAGAATGGCTCTCGGAGGCGCCCCGCCCGGCACGCTGCTGGTTGATTGATCTCCCGAGCCAAAAAGCCCCGGGATGGACGGCGGCGAGGCCGCGCACCGCGCCGCTCCGCGTCAAGGTCAAGGGCTGGGCTGGGCTGGGCTGACCAGCGGCCGCAAAAGTCATTTATTAAACGCCGCGCTGACGGCAAATATTAAATTTCTCGCAGTTTGTATCGTGTGCTGGCGTTTTTCAAGACTGGCCTGCTGGCCGTGGACGCGCGCGGACAGATTATGACTGTCGCTTTATTTTCGGTCGGTGAGGCGAGGTGAGGTGGCCGTAGAGCATTGCGTCAGCGTGGCGTGGCGCCGGTCACCCATCCCCTCCGCGTGTATTGTTCGCGTGAGGCCGCCCTGCTCGCTGGCTCTGACGGCAAAAGCATAGAAATGGGTGTGTTTGGCGGCTGGGACCATTCACACAGTATCCGTGTCTGCTCGGCTAGAATCACTTTTAGTAAGGATGTCCAAGGCCACGCGCGTAGAGGCGCAAGAAAGCCGCAAAAAAATTCACAAACCGAGCAGGCTCTATAGAATAGATAGAATAAGGTGTGAGAGGCGCGCGGTGGGGGAGAGGAGGTAATTACGACTCCAGCCGGGAGCGTCTGCTCCAATCTCCATGATTTATATCACGAGTGAGGCGGCGTTTTGCCTCCAGGAGAGGAGGGGAAAAAATTGCGCCTCCTAATTTGTCAAATGGGAGTCATTTCTTTTCCATTTCCAACGTCAAAGGAGGGGCTCGTCTCGTCCGGCGCTGTGCTGGATGGCGCCTCGCCTCGCTGTCGTTGAAGCCTGCAGGTATCTCTGTGGTCCTGATCTTTTGTTTCGTCTTTTCCAGGGCTCTGCGAGGTGGAGACGGGTCAGTCCAACATCATCCTGGACGTGGAGGAGAGCCGAGGCACCCGTAAGTACCGAAACGTGCATGTTACAAAACCCTAAAGCATCACAAAAAAAAAGAAGGGAAGTCCTTCTTCTGGTGTCCGCTAATGGTCTCGGCGCCGGGCCCGGCCCGGACCAGAAGGGCTCCTGCGGTTTCGGAAGCACGACGCTCCGCTCCGCGACAGGCCACAGTGCGCCGTGCGGCGCCGCGCCCCGCGCCGGCCCGGGCCCGGGATGGGAATAACAGTGTCGGTGTAGAAAGGAGCCATGCTGCTGCGATTCTAAGTCAGAAATGTATGACGGCCATGGGAATTTTTTTTGACCGCCGTGTTTGCATCCGTGACAAAATTAAGTAGCCCCGAGGTCTTTGACGATAATGCATCCACGTGCTTTCATTGCGCTTTGTTCGGAGCGTAAGCCGCATACTTATCGCCTTTTAAAGTCGAACCGCCTAAAATCGACCTTGTGAACAACGCCGCGCGCTTGAGACGGCTGAAGGCCGCGCGCTCGGCCCGGCCCGGCGCGGCGCCAGCGCGGCGACCGCAGCCCGTGGCCCGGATAATCCTCCAGCCCATCCCCTCTCGGATCTGATCGCGCCCGTTTCGGCCGGATTAAGCACGCCGTGGTGGCGAGTGCGCGTAATGACCGTGGCGTGGCGCGGCGCGGCGTGGCGTCACAGCCGTATTGCATGTGTTGCCGTCGTCTTGATATGGCCTTGCGGTTCGGTTCGGCTGCTGACTGCAGAGCCCCTCGCCCTGCCTCGCCCTGCTCTGCGCCGATGTTATCCAACGGGTCGCGTCTTCTTCCTCCCGACGAGATGGTCCGACTGCGGCGCGTCGCTCCCTGTTTGGATGGCTAAAGAACGGCTGGCGTATTTCCGATGATCGATTAGTATCAGCATTAGCGGCCGCCGATGAATCCGTGATGTTGGGAAAAAAAAAGAAACATCCAGCCCAGCGATGCGTCATCTCCGGCCTACTAGGCAACCCCTTTAGCACGGGTGTACATGTGTTGCCTAGTAGGCAGGCGCCGGCGCAGCCCGTTTCACACGGCTGGGTTTGCAGATGTAAAAATGTGATTTTAATCTTTTTCGCCTCGCTGTGTCCGCAGAGATTAACCAGCTGACTAGCCCGCCGGACCTGCCCGTGGTGGGCGACCCCTTCTCGGACATTGCGCTGGACCTGGTGTTCCCCAAGGGCTCGCCCATGTTCATCCTGAACGGCAGGCGGCTGCAGCTGTTGCACCCGCTGGACCGCGACCAGGCCAACCTCTCGCACATCGTCTTCCAGCTCATCTGCACGGTCAAGGCCACCAGGAAGAAGCGCACCATCCCCGTCATCGTCCGCGTCTCGGACATCAACGACAACCCGCCCAAGTTCCTCAACACGCCCTACGAGACGACCGTGTCCGAGGTGAGTGCTGGTCCTGGTCGTGTCGTGATGGGCTGGGCAGGGCTGAGCTGGGGTGGCGCTTTCGCCCCGTCTCAGTTTGGCAGCGGGTCCAGCGTGCCGCCCCGGCCGCCCCGCCCCCGCCGCGCAACGCCTGGCTGGGCACCACTTTCCCGCGCAGTGTCCGCTGGCGCGGCCTGCAGGCCGGCACCGCGCTGCTGACCCCCAGATGCCACGCCAGCTGACCCGGTCGTGATTGGATTTCGTTTTCGGACGGACCAAAAGCTTCACTTCGCTTCACTTTCGTCTTGGCCGCAGCAGACGGCGCGCGCGCTGTCCGTGCATTTCGTAATAAGCCGGGCGGGTAACTTTGCTCTTCAGACTGATACAGTGTTGGCGTTGGCAAAACCAGCAGCGCCCGCGGCAGTGGTTTTGCGGGGGAAACGCGGGAGTCACTTATTGTATCCCTTATTAATTAAGACCTTTCTTTTTCTAAAATTCAAAATCGTTATCAGCTAATGCGCGGTCGTGATTTGCGAGGAATGTCTGAAGCACTCGTTTGCGGTAACTACCTCCTCGGGCTCCTCGGGCAGGGCAGGGCGGGCGGCCCCGGGCCGGGCCGGATCGGGCAGCCTCCTTTGTGGTCAGCGCGGGCCGCGCAGCGCAGACCCGGGGCCGGGCTGGGGACCCCGTCGCTAATGAACTTATTTCTTTTTAGTCCCCCTAGTCGCTCTAACGGTGAAAATGCTCGGTCGCCTTTGCAGCTCCCCTCTCCTCCGGGGGTCGGTAACATGGTTTCGATCGTAAACATGACCGATTCTGCGAGCGGCAGGAGAAACAACGGTCGGCGTGCACGCGGAGGGAATTCCCCCTCCTCCTCCTCGAGAGCCGAGCGCGTCTCTAGAACGCGGCCATACGGCTCAATTATCCTATATGAAGCAGGAAGGTTTATATACAGCCCGTCTCAAAAGTGCAGCGGTGCGGCGTCTGTCCCGCCCCGTCCCCGGAGGTGCCCGGAGGGAGGCGGAAGCCCGCTGTGAGTGCGAGAGAGACAGGACATGCGTCGCGTATTCATTGCCGTGCATTCCGTGTGCAGCACCGCGCCGCACCGCGCAGCCGCTCTGTGCCATTTGCCGCCGGTGTGCGCATGCGCAGAAAACGGCTCAATCCGCGGGGCTGTGCGGCCCCGTCCCCGTCCCGCTGTGCGCCGCGCCGCGCATATTGCAGATCGCGAGCGAGCGCCGGGCCTGGCAGGGAGGGGCGGGGCGTGGCGCGGGGCGGTCGCAAAGCGAGGGAGGAAGAATAGCTTGGAAAGCGCGCGGAGCCCGGAGAGAAATGGGGCGGGGCCGGGGGTATCGATTGTAATTCCTGTGCAACAACATCGCTGCCGACGCCAAATTTCAAGCGATAAGCGCTCGCGTGGGTCGAGCGGGGCGGGGCAGGGCGGGGTGCGCTGTGAATCGGATCGGAGCGCGGAGGCGAGGCACAGTGGGGTAGGGCGGGTCCGGGACGCTGCCTCCGTTTACAGGCGGGGGAAAGGAAGGAACTGTGCGCTGCGCGCGCTGCAGCAATTGCACGGGAATGGCACTGCATTAGTATTGTATTTCGTTTGAGTTCCGAAGGCAAGGCTGTGTAGGCAGAGCGCGGGGATGTGAATGGGGCGCGCGGCGCGGCGCGGTGCATATGCAGCGCATGCAGTACCCGATGTAACAGCGTGGTTGTACCCCAACCAGGGCGTGTGTACCCCCGGTGTACTGCGCTGTACCAAGGGCCGATGTCCCGAGGGGTACAACCACAATGCGACACCCTGACATCACCTTCTCTCTTTCTCTGACCCGCAGCTAACGCCCGTCGGCACGACCGTCTTCCAAGGCGTGCAGGCCAGCGACGCGGACGCGGGCGTCAACGGCCTGGTCGAGTACCTGGTGGTGCAGGGCGACCCCGCGGCCGTGGCCGCCGCCAACCAGGGACAGCAGCGGGTGAACGTGGCCGACGGCTACGGCTTCTTCTCCATCAACCTGCCGCACCAGGGCCAGGTGACCGTCAACCGCTCGCTGGACTACGAGCGCACGCAGCGCTACCTCGTCACCATCGTAGCCACGGTGAGCTATTTGCAGCCCGGGTGACGCCGGCCCGCCCGACGGCGACGGACTCTGACGTGCCTTGTGCCCCGCAGGACCGCGCGCGCAACTCGACGGAGCGCCTGTCCAGCAGCGCCACGCTCACCGTCAACGTGCGCGACGACGACGACCAGGACCCCAGCTTCATCTACCAAGGCTGCATGCTGCTGGACGGCGCCTGCATCAACCCCGAGTACACGGCGGCCGTGCAGAGCGGCAAGCTGGCGGGCATCCTGCACGTTTCGCCCGAAAAGATCCAGGCCGTCGACATGGACTCGATCAACTCGCCCATCGTCTACTCGTTCCTCAGCGGCTCGCCCGCCTCCTTCCGCGAGTACTTCGAGATCAACCCGCAGACGGGAGCCGTGCGTCAGACGCAGCCCGTGGACACGTCCGTCACCAAGAAGTTCCAGCTCATCATCAAGGTAAGTAGAGGGAGGACTAAAGGCGTTGGCGTTACAGCTGACGGATGGTCCTCGTCACGTTCCCCTCTCATGTGCCCGTGCCCCAGGCTGCGGAGGTGTCGGAGGCCAAGCGGTTCGCCACCGCCAAGCTCGAGATCACCGTCAAGCCCGTGGACGTGAACCCGCCCGAGATAATCGCCACGGCGACCGAGGGCTACGTGGAGGAGAACTCGCCCGTGGGCACGCAGATCCTGGACATCAACGGCAAGCCCATCTCGTTCACCGTCACTGACGCCGACCTGGTAAGACGCGCGCTCACATCTCCCGTCCTCTGCGTTGCATCACAGGCCTCTAGCATTTCTCACGCCGTCATCCGCCTTTTCTCGCCGCAGGGGCCGGAGGACCCGAAACCGACTTACACTTTCGAGATGACGACCAACTTTTTCCGCATCGAGAACGGGGTGCTGACGGTCAACGAGGAGAACCTGGACCGGGACCCGCCGAGCCCGGGCAAGTTCCGCTTCCAGGTCGTGGCCCGCGAGAAGAACGGCAACGCGGCCAGCGCGCCGCTGTCCCTCACCGTCACCCTCAACGACATCAACGACAACGCGCCGCGGCTGCCCATGGTGCCGCCCGTATCCGTGCAGGCGGGCGACGGCAAGCGCGAGGTGATCCGCGTCGAGGCGACGGACAACGACGAGGGCGAGAACGCCGTCGTCACGTACAGCATCTACCACGTGTCCAACAACGGCCGGCTCAAGTTCACCATCGACCCGGACACGGGGCTGATCGAGACGACCGGCAAGCTCAACGCGGGCGAGCAGTACAGCATCACGGTGCAGGCGACCGACACGGGCGGCCGGTCGAGCCAAACCATCGTGGAGGTGAAGGTGATCCCGGGCCCCAACACGCGCAGCCCCGTGTTCCAGCAGTCCGCCTACGAGGTGCAGGTTAGCGAGGGCGTCGCCATCAACACCACGGTGGCCACCATCACGGCCAAGGACCCGGAGGACGACCCGGTGTCGTACTCCATCGTCAGCGGCAACGACCTGCGCCAGTTCGCCATCGGGGACAAGACAGGCGTCATCACCATCATCCGCAAGCTGGACCGCGAGGACCTGACACGCTACCAACTGGTGAGACATTGGGCTGGGCTCTCCTTAAATCCCATTATTTTATTTTTTCAACCGGTGTTCGGCTTGTACTATTGCTCACTGCTCGTGTGTCTGCGCAGCTCATTAAAGCCGAGGACACCGGCGGGCTCTCGAGCACGGCCACGGTCAACATCAAGGTGACGGACATCAACGACAAGAACCCCGAGTTCGACGGGCTGCCGTACGTGTTCCGCGTGCGGGAGGGCGGCGCCAACCAGACGATCGGCTCCGTGCACGCGAGCGACGCGGACGAGGGCCAGAACGCCGTCGTCTACTACTCCGTCCCGGAGGACGTCCCCTTCGCCGTGGACGCTATGACGGGGGAGGTGCGAACCAAGTCAGCGCTGGACTACGAAAAGCAGAAGGTAAGGCTCCTCTTCTATTCGCTTTGGGTGATGGTTTTATTATTCAGGCCGATGTTCTTACACGCCCTCGCTCACTCGTAGGAGTTCCGGTTTGTGGTGACGGCCCGCGACGGGGCGCCGGATCCCCGGCTCGCCACCGCCACGGTGACGGTCGAGGTGATGGACGTGGAGGACGAGCTGCCCGTGTTCAAGCAGCTCACGTACGACGTGCACGTGCCGGAGAACGTCCCAGACCACGTGGTCGCGCAGGTGCGCGCCGACGACCCGGACACGGTTCAGCGCGTCACGTACACCATCCGCCAGGGCCCCACGGACCTGTTCGCCATCGACCCCAAGACAGGCGTGATCCGCACGCTGCGCGGCCTGGACTACGAGCGCGAGAGCCAGTACATCCTCGTGGTGGGCACGCTCGAGAACCCCGGCAGCGGCGCGGGCGCCACGACCCGCGTCGTGGTCAACGTGGACGACCGCAACGACATCCCGCCCGTGTTCACGACCGTCGCGCGCCCCGTGTCGCTCGAGGACGACGTCGGCATCGGCACGCGCGTGACCACGCTCACCGCCACCGACTCGGACGGCACGGCGCCGGGCAACAAGGTGCGCTACGAGCTCATCGGCCGCGGCAAGGCCAGCAAGTACTTCACCGTGGACCCCGACACGGGCGTGCTCAGCGTGCGCGACGACCTGCGGAAGGAGACGGACCAATCGTACCAGGTGAGACACTTTACGCTCAGGAAATTAAGTAGGTGCGGAAGTGGCTATGCCTTGCAAGTGTGACATTTCCTTCATACTTTTCACGGTATTTTTCCCGTGTGTGAGGGTGCGAACTCTGCTGTGTGTGATTCGGGTGTTGGTGCGCAGGTGGATATCAAGGCCTACGATCTGGGCGAGCCGCAGCTGTCGTCAGTCATGTCGGTGCCGGTGTTCATCAAGCACACGGCCACCGTGGCCCCAGAGACGGGCCTGGGCTTCGCCGACGACCTGTACACCGTGGAGGTGCCCGAGAACGCCACGGCCGGCACGCTGCTCAAGACCCTGACCATCGTCAACAGCAAGGCGCACCGCACTGCGCCCGCGCCGCTGCACTGCAGCATCGTCAACGGCAACGAAGGAGGTAGACGATAACGCTGAGCCGTGCCGACCGAGTCCTGCGACGTCAACGCCAAGCTAATCGCCATCTTGTGTTCCAGGTCTGTTTTTCGCAAACGTCACGGAGAACCGCAACTGCGAGCTGCGCGTGGCCGCGTCGGGCGCCCTGGACGCGGAGCAGCGCGCGCAGTACCAGCTCACGGTGCAGCTCGACACTTTGCCCGGCCTGGTGAACCCGGCCAGGGCCACGACGCGCGTCAAGGTGCACGTCGAGGACCTGAACGACAACGCGCCGCGCTTCGTGTTCCCGGCCAGCGGGCTGATGCACGGCCAGGCGCTGGGCCGCTACTTCGGCGCCGTGCCCCAGGACGCGCAGATCGGCACCTCGGTGCTGCAGGTCAAGGCCGAGGACGCGGACGGCGGCCGCTTCGGCCGGGTGCAGTACGCCCTGGTGGACGCGGAGGAGGACGCGGCGGACAACGACGTGGCCGCCGACCGGGACAGTGACAACGATTATTTCTCGCTGGACACGGACACGGGCGTGCTCAAGACGAAGCGGTCCCTCGAAGAGGTCTCGCCGCAACGGCTGCCGTTCCGCTTGACCGTGGAGGCACGCGACAACGCGGGTGCCAGCGAGGGCGCCAACGTGGTGCACGCGCAGGTCATCGTGAACATCGTCACACCCAACAACCTCCTCGTGCTGGTGCTGCAGGACGTGCGGCCGGAGCGCGTGCAGGGAGAGGCGCAGCGCCTCGTCGCCATCCTGGAGCAGCACTCGGGTCTGGTGGTGGGCGTGGAGCGTCTCACGGCGCGCCACTTCCTCGCCGACAATGCCACGCTGCAGACGGACGCCGCCGGCACCGACGTCTGGTTCTACGCCGTGGACCCGGAGACGGGCCGCATCCTGGAGCGCAACAGCACGCGCGTGCAGCGCTCCGTGCTGGACAAGCAGATCGTGTCCAACATCACGCTGGACGTGTCTGCCAACCTCCAGGCAACGGCCACCGCCATTCACGAGCCCTACGTTGTTGCGAGGCACAAGACGGCCGTGGCCGTGTCCTGGGAGGTGTTCCCGTACGCTCTTATCGTCATAGCCTGTGTCATCCTCGTACTAGGCGTTGTCGGCATCATCTACATCTGCGTGTCCTGGTCTCGGTAAGTCTGCGAGTCGTGCCCTGTAAGGAGGAACAGTGAGGCCACTGGCAACGAACAACTTGTTCTCTATATCTTACCCTCACTGCAAGGTAATACCGTTTTTGCCTTAAGTGCATTTCGATCATTTGATTATGTTTTTCCAGGTACAAGGCTTACAAGGAGAGAATGCAGAGAATGTATGTGGTCCCCCGATATGATCCTGTTTTTGTTGAGCCTAATCTGAAAGAGTATGAAACTCAGGTAAAATTTTATTTATTTAAAAATAAAATCCTTTTTTTTTTTTTTTTGTTACTTACTACAAATTAATGTATTTATGACTTACACAGGTTTTACAGATGAGTGTCCCTCTTGATGATAATGACAGTTACAACGATCTGCAATTAGATTTTAGCCAAAAGAATCATGCATTCAGTATGGACAATGTTAGTTATATTACAAAAGAAAATAATACTGGAAGCATAGGTAAGTGGGCACCTTTTTTGAAATGAATAACTTTTATTTCCACAAGATATTAAAAAAAACAAAAAAACAAAAAAAAAAACATGTTTTGCTTGTTGTGGCAGGTCAGCAGAGTCCGGTGAGCTCTGATGCAGCAACAACTGCAAGAGCGTCCAGTATAGCAGGTGGGGTAGACACTATGAGGAGAAGGGAGATGAAGCCTAACAACCTTGCTGGTCACGACCCACCAACCAGCAACCCTCTGTATGACAGGTGAATGATATGCACTTTACGATCAAAACTTTGTTTCTTACATATTCCTCCCAGTCGGAAATGGTCAATTAAGAAATATGGCTTTGTCAGTAGTTGTTTTAAATTGTGTAGAAAGATTAGGCGGAAATTGACCCTTTTGACATTAAAGTGATCATTATTTCTATGATTTCTCTCTGGGTTTTTTCCAGTAGTTGACAGTAAGCTGTTTCAGGACATCCAATAATCTTACAGTCTTGTTCATTTGCAGATCTCATGAGGATAGTGTAGGTCACCTCAATGCAAGTGCCACAAATGAAAATGTTCTGTTTTGTGAGAAAAAAGACTATTCACACCTTGGAGGTTTTGCTTATATAAATGACCGCAATAGTATTGAAACTACCACTGAACTTTAGTGACTTGAAACCTGGTGCCAATAGGAAACAAATGTTTCTTATTAAAGACTTCGTATAGAAATCAAAATATTGATACAACCTTGAAGTAAGGAGAAGTCTCCTCTTAGTCATTCTATTGTTTATAAACTTAATAATTAATTGTTAATAGTGTTGTGTTTAGTCTTAAGCAGCCAGCAATCGTCAATCATAATTGCAGCAATTTCACGTCAACTGGTCACAGTTCTGTCAACACCAAAGCCATTCTTGAAACAAATTTTTTTTTTTTTTTTTTTTTTTTTTTTTTAATTTTTAATGTCAGATTGACATGTAATTGATGTGACTTCATTGGACTATTGCTAGCTGGGTTATATGACACAGGTTTAAAAATGGATGATACAATGTATTCAAAGTGCCAAGACAAAATGATAAATAATGTGGCAGGAATTTATATTTGATTGCTAAAACAATATCTTCTTAGAAAATATTGAATCCACATGATTTAGTAAGCAAAATTTTGTAGCCAAGTTAAATTAATATTGTTTTTAAAATGTCTGACCTATTAGGCGGGCTGATGATTTTAAAAGCTACAATGATGTTAGAAAATTATTATGAAGGAATAAGAAGATACCGTTGGACAGACAGAATGACAAACTGCTTATTCAGGTGATATCGAAGCAAATTGATGAAGCCAAATGAACATTATTTGTACTTAAAGATTATGGTGACATGATGTATCCATAGTGTAATGATGCTAATATATGTGATATATATTGAGGTGCCTTTGCCATGGAAAACTGCCAAATGAAAAGTGTTAACTTTTTTACAATTAAATTGGGGTTGGGCTGTGTCTCACAAAAAGCTCAATTCCATGAATTACAGTAATACAAACAAGGTCTAGACTGCAATAAGCTTACAAACTGTTTGTATTTTTACAAATTCCAAGGCACCTGACAACCTGTCCAGATTTTTAGAAACTAAAAAGATGTATGCAATGCTCAAGTGTTTTAATGTTTGTGAATGGGTGTAAATTATAAGTCTATGTACTTCAATTATTAATATATAACTGTAAAAAGAATGTCTATGGTGATGACAATCACAAGAGATATTGTACATAAGAATAGTGATAGACATATTTTAATGTATAATTATTATTCAAAAATTATGTAAATATCCATAGAAACAATGAATTTTTATTACTATTTAATGCCTTTTTGACTAGTTCTAGATTTTTTACCATTTTAGATAAATGACATTTTGTTAAAACATTCTGTTATTATTTTAATAAAAAGAAAATATGAAGGATTTAAAAAAGAAAATTCTGTGTATGGTATGGTATAGCACTTAAGTTTTCGCGATTTTCGGCCGACAGAAAATTGTCACCGATTTCAACTAAACTCACGGCACGGCCGCAAGATGGCGCTTTGACATGACCCAGCATTGTTGTGCGCGCGGTGCTCTTAAAGAATACTCACGCATAAGTACTGTATAAATTTCCCGTCGCTTGGTCCAACCGGCCTTCGTCCGGTTAGAACGTTTCGTCCTCAACCAACACTCGGCGCGGAACTTGTGCGCACGATTTTTTAACTAAGGGTGGCCCCCAATGAACCGAGCTACGCTACCCATCACGCCCAACACCCATCACCCATCATGATGGTTGGTTTGAGACTCACATCACGGTACGGCCGCTAGATGGCGCTTTGACCTGACCCAGCGTTGTTGTGCGCGCGGTGCTTTTAAAGCATACTCGCGCACAAGTACTGTATGCATTCCCACATGATCAGACCGAGGCCTAGTGCATGGTTTCTTCGTCCAGTTGAAACCAACTCTCGGTGCGTAACTTATGCGCACGATTTTTATGTGGATAACCTTAATGATAAGCGATGATGCGGGAGCGTTACCGCGGCCGGCCAACAGATGGCGTTTCAGGGTGGCGGAGCGGAGGTCGCGTTTGCCGGTCCCGTCCATGCGGTAGATAGGGATTCCAGTTCGCACCGCCGCAAGGTGTGCGTCACGACAGCCTAGTGGTATCGCCCTTGCCCCCCGTCCCAATACCAACTAGGCTGTCGAGACGTTTTGCGGATTCGATCCCGACCGGTTCTTCTTTTTTTTTTTTTCGATGTAAACGCTGGCTCTCGGAGAAAGTAACCCTCGGAGAACGGTCTAGGGATACATTAGAGTGCCCCTGCCCACCCCAATCATATTGGAGGAGTTAAAAAAAAAAAAATACGGCCGAGACTTGAACCTGCAAAACGTCTCGCCAGCCGAGATGATTTGGGACGGGGGGAAGGTGCGTTAACCATCTCGGCTGGCGGGACGCACACCTCACGGCGGTGCGAACTGGAATCCCTATCTACCACATGGACGGGCCCGGCAGAGGCGACTTCCGCTCCAACTCCGTTCATGCCTCTTGGCGCCGAAAATGGCCGGTAGATAGGGATTCCAGTTCGCATCGCCGAACGGTGTGCGTCCCGCCAGCCGAGATGGTTAACGCACCTTCCCCCCGTCCCAAATCATCTCGGCTGGCGAGACGTTTTGCAGGTTCAAGTCTCGCCCGTATTTTTTTTTTTTTTTAACTCCTCCAATATGACTGAGGTGGGCAGGGGCACTCTAATGTATCCCTAGACCGATCTCCGAGGGTTACTTTGTCCGAGAGCCAGCGTTTACATCGAAAAAGAAGAACCGGTCGGGATCGAATCCGCAAAACGTCTCGACAGCCTAGTTGGTATTGGGACGGGGGGCAAGGGCGATACCACTAGGCTGTCGTGACGCACACCTTGCGGCGGTGCGAACTGGAATCCCTATCTACCGCATGGACGGGGCCGGCAAACGGGACCTCCGCTCCGCCACCCGGAAACGCCATCTGTTGGCGGACCGCGGTAACGCTCCCGCATCATCTTCGAAAAACGCGAGAAAACGCGAAAAAATGTGCGATTCTACCCGGAGGTCAGCAGGAGCGAGGAGGTAGCCTCCTGTGCAAGTGTGCATTCTCCGGTTCTAGGTCGGCCGACAGATGGCGCCACCATGCGTTGTTGTTGCGCGCTAGGCCTCGACAAGGCAGAGCCTATAGGGCCTAGTCCAAATTTCCTTCGCGCGGAGGGAAGTTTTTTCCCCAACCAACGCTACATGCGTAACTCACGCGCACGAATTTTTCTTGTTGAAATTGGTAAGCATATGCTACGTTTCATCGGCAAATACACTGGACTTGAGTTGGTTTGGAAACTAAGACCCACCCATCCACCAAACTTCGAAAATCTTGGACTTGGTTATTTGACGTTTCAATGTCAGAATCGAGAGCAAACGTCTTGTTAGCAATATAATATGGTTCCCTCATCATTAAGATGATCGAAACAAAAATTCGTGCGCATAAGTAACGCGCCGAGAGTTGGTCGAGGACGAAAATGCCCAACCGGGCGAAGAGTACTTGGACTAGGCCCTATAGGCTCTGCCTTGTCGAGGCCTAGCACGCAACAACAACGCATGGTGGCGCCATCTGTCGGCCGACCTGGAACCGGAGAGTGCACACTTGCACAGGAGGCTACCTCCTCGCTCCTGCTGACCTCCGGGTAGAATCGCGTATTTTTTCGCGTTTTTCTCGCGTTCTTCGAAGATGATGCGGGAGCGTTACCGCGGTCCGCCAACAGATGGCGTTTCAGGGTGGCGCCATCTGTTGGCCGACGCGGAAACGGCTCCCACAGCGCCTTCAAAAATCGCGAAAAAAACGCGATTTTACCCGGAGGTCAGCAGGAGCGAGGAGGTAGCCTCTTGTACAAGTGTGCATTCTCCGGTTCCAGGTCAGCCACCAGATGGCGCCACCATGCGTTGTTGTTGCGCGCTAGGCCTCGACAAGGCAGAGCCTATAGGGCCTAGTCCAAATTTCCTTCGCGCGGAGGGAAGTTTTTTCCCCAACCAACGCTACATGCGTAACTCACGCGCACGAATTTTTCTTGTTGAAATTGGTAAGCATATGCTACGTTTCATCGGCAAATACACTGGACTTGAGTTGGTTTGGAAACTAAGACCCACCCATCCACCAAACTTCGAAAAACTTGGACTTGGTTATTTGACGTTTCAATGTCAGAATCGAGAGCCAACGTCTTGTTAGCAATATAATATGGTTCCCTCATCTTTAAGATGATCGAAACAAAAATTCGTGCGCATAAGTAACGCGCCGAGAGTTGGTCGAGGACGAAAATGCCCACCCGGGCGAGGTGTACTTGGAACCTATAGGCTCTGCCTTGTCAAGGCCTAGCGCGAAACAACAACGCATAGTGGTGCCATCTGATGGCTGACCTGGAACCGGAGAGTGCACACTTGCACAGGAGGCTACCTCCTCGCTCCTGCTGACCTCCGGGTAGAATCGCGTATTTTTTCGCCTTCTTCGAAGATGATGCGGGAGCGTTACCGCGGTCCGCCAACAGATGGCGTTTCAGGGTGGGGCCATCTGTTGGCCGGCGCGGAAACGGCTCCACAGCGCCTTCAAAAATCGCGAAAAAACGCGATTCTACCCGGAGGTCAGCGGGAGCGAGGAGGTAGCCTCTTGTACAAGTGTGCATTCTCCGGTTCCAGGTCAGCCACCAGATGGCGCCACCATGCGTTGTTGTTGCGCGCTAGGCCTCGACAAGGCAGAGCCTATAGGGCCTAGTCCAAATTTCCTTCGCGCGGAGGGAAGTATTTTCCCCAACCAACGCTAAATGCGTAACTCACGCGCACGAAGTTTTCTTGTTGAAATTGGTAAGCATATGCTACGTTTCATCGGCAAATACACTGGACTTGAGTTGGTTTGGAAACTAAGACCCACCCATCCACCAAACTTCGAAAATCTTGGACTTGGTTATTTGACGTTTCAATGTCAGAATCGAGAGCCAACGTCTTGTTAGCAATATAATATGGTTCCCTCATCTTTAAGATGATCGAAACAAAAATTCGTGCGCATAAGTAACGCGCCGAGAGTTGGTCGAGGACGAAAATGCCCAACCGGGCGAAGAGTACTTGGACTAGGCCCTATAGGCTCTGCCTTGTCGAGGCCTAGCACGCAACAACAACGCATGGTGGCGCCATCTGTCGGCCGACCTGGAACCGGAGAGTGCACACTTGCACAGGAGGCTACCTCCTCGCTCCTGCTGACCTCCGGGTAGAATCGCGTATTTTTTCGCGTTTTTCTCGCGTTCTTCGAAGATGATGCGGGAGCGTTACCGCGGTCCGCCAACAGATGGCGTTTCAGGGTGGCGCCATCTGTTGGCCGACGCGGAAACGGCTCCCACAGCGCCTTCAAAAATCGCGAAAAAAACGCGATTTTACCCGGAGGTCAGCAGGAGCGAGGAGGTAGCCTCTTGTACAAGTGTGCATTCTCCGGTTCCAGGTCAGCCACCAGATGGCGCCACTATGCGTTGTTGTTTCGCGCTAGGCCTTGACAACGCAGAGCCTATAGGGCCTAGTCCAAATTTCCTTCGCGCGGATGGAAATTTTTTCCCCAACCAACCCGAGATGCGTAACTTATACGCACGAATTTTCCTTGTTGACAATGGCAAGCATTTCCTAAGTTTCATCGGCAAACACACTGGGCTGGAGTTCGTTGGGAACCTAAGACCCACCCTTCCACCAAACTTCGAAAAGCTTGGACTTGGTTATTTGACGTTTAAATGTGAGATTCGAGAGCCAAAGTATTGGTAGCAATATAATAGGGTTCCCTCATCATTTAGATGATCGAAATAAAAATTCGTGCGCTTAAGTTTCGCGCCGAGAATTGGTTGAGGACGAAACTTTCCAACTGGATGATGAAAACATCGACTATAGGCTGCGGTCGGACTATGAGGGAATTCATACAGTACTTATGCGCGAGCAAGCTTGAATAACATCGCGCGCACAACAACGCTGGGTCAGGTCAAAGCGCCATCTAGCGACCGTGCCGTGATGTGAGCCTCAAACCAACCGTCATGATGGGGGATGGGCGTGATGGGTAGCGTCGCGCGGGTCATTGTGGGGCCACCATGAGGCGACCACCGCGGCGCCGACTCCGTTCTTGAATCTTGGCGCTGAAAACGGTCGGTAGATAGGGATTCCAGTTTGCATCGCCGTATGTTGTGCGTCCCGCCAGCCGAGATGGTTAACGCGTCTTCCCCCCGTCCCAAATCATCTCGGCTGGCGAGACGTTTTGCGGGTTCAAGTCTCGACAGTTTTTTTTTTCCCCCTATGTAAACGCTAGCTTTTGGACAAATTAACCGTCGGGGATCGGTCTGGGGGTATATTAGAGTGCCCCTGCCTACCCCAGGTTTGGGACGGGGGGAGCGTGCGCGTACCATCTCTGCTGGCCGCGGATGAGTCTCAACGCCACAGCCGGCTGAGGAGCAGAAGCGCCGAGACGGAAGGCAACCCACCTACCCTCCGAGTAGTTTCGGATGCCAACCCAGAAAACACAGATGAAGTTGAAATTACGGCAAATAAATCGCGTTGGCTTGTCTGGAACCCCTTAATATGCACCTTTTTAGAGCAAAGGGAAAAAAGGGGGATAGAGTATAATCTTGAGCGGCTCCGGAGGTTGGTCTGTTGGCTGCGTCGAGCTGTTGTTGTCTTCGGTTATGACTCAGACGGTGAGAGGAGGCTGGTGGCAGGGGCGCAGCGGGTCGGGGCTGGGCAGTCCGGGGCGGGGCGGGGGTGTCGTTAGTTGTTTCGGTTGTTTCGCCGTGACATTATCGTGGGAGCGATATTAAATGGAGCAAACAGCCGATTGCTGTCGAGTGTGTCGCACTCCAGGATGGTTGGTCGGGGAGGGGATATTCTACCCCCCCCCCCCCCCCCCCCCGAAATAGCGCGCGCGATCGCATGGCGCGGGGCTTGCGCATTCTGAGCGCGGCCGGCGGCCTGGCACGCCCGCGCGTTGTGTCGTTGTGTCACAGTAATGAGAAGAAAACGAGATTTTCCCGCGGCGGGATCCCGTTCGATATACTCATAGATTTCTCACTGTACCTTTTTTCTGATACAGCACATTATATACTGAGGTCGATCGATAACTGCACTGTCAACTTATACGTGTGAGACTACAATACACGTTAGCAGATGTAGAGTGTGTGACATCGCCTAATAGGCGGCAGTCCCGGTCTCTCATTGCCCGGTACCGAGTACAGACGCGGATGTGCGCGGTGACCTCGCGCGGCGCGGCGCGGTGTCCTGTGTGCGAAGAGTGCCGTGCCGCGGTCCCCGCGGGTCGTGTCCTGTGGGGACCCGGCCGGCCGGACCCGACCGGACCTGAAGCGCCGCCCCGCCCCGCCCCGCCCCGCCCCGCCCTGCTCCAGCTGCTGTAGCTCCAGTGCTCTGCCCTTGTAGTTTATGGTCGGCTGGCCGCGCCGCATGCACTTACTTACCGGGGCCGCATTGCATTGCCAACCGGAGACCGGAGGTCCTGGCGTGCACCTCGCGCCCGCGCCGCCGGCCCGAGCCGGGCCGGGCCTTCTGTTTTGGAGCACGCCGTGCCGCCGGCTGGCCCGCCAAGGCTCGACGTCCTCCACAACGCCACACGAAGAATAGCAGCGGTTTAAAAAAAAAAGTTAGTACTCTAACAATGTCAAACAGCGTAGTTTCAGGTCGATGCCGGGCCGGGCCGGTTCGCATTGGAGCGGTACAGTATTTTAGTGTTCTGCTGCCACTGCACTGACGGCGTCACTCACTCAAGGCTGAGCGGCTCCGAGTCAACAAAGACGGGCCCCTCCCCGCCCGGCTGGCTTCAGCTGGAGAAAAAGTTTGCGATTCCATATTCCATATCGCCTGGGGCGGCCGCGCCGCGCGACATGAGACACACGAGTCATGCGCACTTGCGTGTCCTGCTGCTGCTGCTCCGAGATAACTCCATGCGCAAGACGTTTGCGAAATCCTGTTCGGAGACTTTGACAGGGAACGGGATGAGTGCAGAAAGAGGGTGGGGTATACGCATTTATTGAGATCGAAGCACTCAGCAGCGGACAGAGGACTCGTCGGTGTGACACAAAATGCCCCCCCTCTCTCTCTCTCTCTCTCTCTCTCTCTCTCTCTCTCTCTCTCTCTCTCTCTCTCTCTCTCTCTCTCTCTCCCTCCCTCTCCGGCCGGCGCTGCATTCTCTCTCCCGCGGCTCCACCAGCTGGTGCTTCCCTCTCTGGCGTTGCACCACCGCGTCATTATCCTGTCCGCCCAGAACGCTGCAGTTTGTTCCCGTAAATCTGCAGCGCGAGGCGATCGTGGCCGCTCTGCCCTGCTCTGC
The DNA here is from genome assembly GCA_033675135.1 of Frankliniella intonsa. NCBI lineage: Eukaryota > Metazoa > Arthropoda > Insecta > Thysanoptera > Thripidae > Frankliniella > Frankliniella intonsa. The sequence goes on along the minus strand of CM066249.1, from coordinate 7,057,093 downwards.
TCTGCCCTGCCCTGCCCGACCCTTTGGCACCACCTGCCTGGCGCGGTGGCGGCGCCGGGGCGGGGCGGGCGGACGCGGAATGGCTGGTTTTCGCGGAGGCCTGACACCATGGCCTGGCCTGGCATAGCTGCGCGGAAGACGGAGCCACGGCATTATTCGATCGGTCGTATAACAACCACAGCGGTGGCGTGGCGACCTGGGGCACCGATGGGGAGGCATAATTTTGGGCAAGGAGTGTTTTCGAAACTGGGTATATGGCTCGTGCGATCGAAAAAAGTATGCGTGTGGTATACCAAACCAAGTGTAAACGAAGCAAAAGATACTTGGAAATGATTCCAAAAACAGCTTGATCGTAAATACTTTCTATCAGCTTTGGTGATCAGTAGGTTTGTGACCGCCATAGGACACTGTTAGATCAGTTGCGCATATTGCGGAGGGTCCAGACTACAGCAGCGGGGCGGGCGGCGACCGTGGGGCGGAGCGGGGCGGGGCAGGCGTGCGAGACGTCTGGAGCACGCGCCAGGCCGGTCGGTGGGAGGTGTGTGGGGCGGGGCGGGGCGGGGCGGGGCGTGTTGCACCGCGGCGCTCCGCATGGGACGCAGGAGAGGGTTCACACACGCACCGCGCCGCCCGCTCCAGCCCCTCTGTTCGTTTTTATGTATTTTCACCGTGCGAATCGAACAAATTGGGATGGCAGGGGCCTGGCGGGGCGGGGCCGGGTTGCACCAGGGCTGCACGCAGGCGGGTGTGTGGTGTGACGCACGCACGTGGCTGGACCGCCGCCCCGCCCGGGCCCGGCTCGACCCAAGGTGAGGGTGGTCTGCGCGGGCCGCCTGCCAAGGTGTGGGTAGGCATCACCGCCAGACACGCGTGTTCGGCGGGTGGCCCGCCCTTCCTGAGGACGCCTGCAAATGCGTGGGTTAGTTGTAAACTCCCTGTTGTGTTTTTATTTTTTCGAAACAAATTCAACATGGCGCTCTGATTTCCCAATGGGGGCGCGTTGTTGTTGCCGGGTGGGCTGCAAGCAGGCCGCCAAGCTGAAGATACACGCGCGGTCTGATCCGCGAGGACTTGCTTCACCCGGTCTGAAACCCGAGCCCGGCCGGGCCGGGCCGGGGCGGGCCGGGCGGCGCAGGAGCCGCGCCAGGGAGCGGACACAAACAGCGTATACTTAATAATAACGTGTCACCTAGGGCGCCAGCTACCACTCTCTCGCATGCGATCTAAAAATTGACAGCGGAGATCACCGGGTGACGGCAGAAGGTAAAATCGAAACAAAGAACAATCTATGGATACAGCAAATAAACGAAACTATTTATCTACGGCTGCAACCCACCCCCGACCTTTGAAATTGCTACGTTTTGAATGACGCCTTTGCCCCTGCGCCGGCCGCAGTCTGCTCCACACCGAGTATGGAGGGAGTAACTCCGCCCTGTGCCCCACCGCCCCACCACCCCACCGCCCCGCCCCGCCGCGCCCCGCTGCCCCCCGCCTTGCCACGCCCCACGCCGTGCACCCCGCCAGGACTCGAGTGCCCGTTGGCCAGCCCAGCCCGATGTGTTTGAGAAATTTCTTGTTGGGTATAAATACGGGGGGAGCGGTGGCGCGGCCGTTAGTGAACGACGAGCCGCCCCAACATGACGAGCCAAGTGGTGAGCGCCAAGTGTGCGTGCGTGTGTGTGTGTGTGCAGCGCGCAGCAGGGAAAAGTGACCTAATGAAGTGGTGTAAAGTGTGATAAAGAAAAGTGATACAAGTGCTTCTGGTGGAAAAAGTGACGATTTATTACGAAGCTTTTTGAAAGGCAAATTTAATTAGAAGTGTTAAATATTTCAATTGAGTGTTCAATAGTTTAATTAAAGGTGTTGTCGCACAAAAATATGACATTCGAAGGTACTTGAAAAATGTTTATTGTAAAATTTTCTGATTATAATACTTCAACCATACTAAGCTGCGGCATAAAATGCGAATATCGTGATACGTCAACTCTATATAGCGCCCCAAAACGTAAAAGAAACTTTTGTAATATTGACCATTTTTTTAAAATTGTTCTACTTTTTAAACTGTTCATATCCGTAATTAATGGGGAAGATTAGAACTCTTGCACTGCTATTATTTTTTTGTTCTGCGAGTTTCATTATCAACTATGTAATAATGACAAGCGCACCCCCTCGTTACAGTCTGGTTCTCGTCTTACGGCGACACGACACGACAGGCTCGACGGTCACTCGCGAGGTCCATTCCATTCACTCCGCCCCACTCCGCCCCGCCCCGAGCCGATGACATCCGGCTCTATTGGGAAGCGGTTGCGCCGGTCCGGGGTGGGGCGGGGTCATGAGGGGGTGCAGTCGTCCAGGACTAGATGCTGCCCCGTAGCCTCGTAGACAGTTCTCGTCTCGTAGAGTACGCGCTGTACGCGTAGCACGCCACATTCTCAGTCCAGGTCTAGTCCCGCGGGGCGCACCCGTCTCACCATATCAGATCCAGAGCATGACCACGGCCGCGGCTCCTCCAATTACGAAACACGAGAAAAGCAGAAAAGCGACGACCTTGCGAATATCGGGCAACGCAGTGCGAAGCGCCGCGCCGCGCCGCACACAGACACGCGCGCAACGGCAGCTGAGTGAGCTGCCATTAACATTTCTTGGAGCGCGCCGCGCGGCGGTAGGGGCAGGGGCGTGGTGGAGGGGGCAGCTGCAGCTGGCCGCGGGGATGGGGCGTGGCAGCTGAGCGCCGGACAGGGCGGGGCGGGGCGGGGCGGGGTGGGGCGGGGCGCCGGGGCGAAGCGACGGGGCGGGCTAAAGCCGCGCGCGGGCGTCCTTCGCCTAATGGAGGAAAGTGAGGCTTTAATACGGGGCGGTCTGCCCTGGAAGGACAGGCAGGAGTGCAAAGATGATGCAGTAGAACAGGACTAAGTCTGAGCGGCTCCAGCTCCAGCTCACGCGCGTCCCCTGAGGCTGCAGTCCAGTCCAGCAGGCCGCTGCCACCTGTCTCATAAAGCGCTGCTCATAAGTCGCTCCGGTCTGGAGTGCATGGCGGGGCCGCGGGGTGGGGCGGGGCGGGCCGACATGGCACCGGTACAGTTATCGGGACGCGCCCAGGGACAGTGAGTGAGCTGAGCGGGGCTGAGCGGAGCCAGCAGGTGGTGCAACGGCGGCGCCTTGGCGTGGCGTGGCGCCCGCGGAGTTATACTCGCGCCGCGCGGCTGGCAACATTGTTTCGTGCCTCCTGCATTGCCAAGGTTAAGCCTCCCACTTCCCGCCTCCCGGCCCCGCCCCGCCCAGTCGAGCGCCAGCGACCACGGCAGCGTCCGGAGGCGGGGCGGGGCGGCTCGGCTAGCATCCTGGGTGCGGGAACGCAGCGTGGTCGCTGCACTGAGAGCTCGGGCAAGGTCGCCGCGCCTACGAACCCTCCCCGTTATCCTGAAGGTGAACTCACTGACCCTCCCCGCTGCCCTGTCCTGTCCACAGGTGTTACTCCTGCTGTCCGCGACGGCCTGCCTGGCCGGCCCCCCGCTGTCCTCCCTGCCCGCGGGGTACTTGGACGGCTACGACGCGCTGGGCCATGACGGCTACGACCTGCTCGGCCACGGCCAGGGCCTGGCGCACGGCGTCAAGTACGCCGTGCCGGACGCGCACGCCTACAGGGAGCCGGCCGTCACATACATCGAGAAGTCCCCGGCCCCCGTCATCGCCTACGCCAAGTCCCCCGTGGTTTACGCCAGCGCGCCCCAGCTGCAGCACGACGTGAGCCCCGTGGTCTACGCCAAGGCCGCCGCCCCCGTGGCCTACGCCGGCGAAGTGCACTCCAGCGCCGTCGCCTACGACCACAGTCCCGTTTCGTACGAGCACAGCCCTGTCGCCTACGACCACAGCCCCGTCGCCTACGACCACAGCCCCGTCTCCTACGACCACGGCCCGGTGTCCTACGCCAGTCCCGTCACGTACGCCGACAAGGTCATCGAGACCCCGTCCGTGGCCGTCGCTGCCGCCCCCAGCATCGAGCTCGGCCACGACCTCGGCCACTCTGGCGTGATCGCCTCGCCGCAAATCGACGGCCACATCCTGACGGGCGGGCACGCCGTTGTCCCCGACGTGTACTCGTACGGCACCGCCCTCAAGGGCCCCCTGACCTACGCCAGCTACGGCCACTCAGGCCACAGCCTGTACGACGGCTCCATCGCGTACGGCAGCTCGTACGGCTACAACACGGGCAAGGGCCCCGGCGCCAAGGCGCACGGCTACACGTCCGTGGTCAAGGGCCCGCACTCCGTGTCGTACCAGAGCGTGCACAAGGTGAGTGAGGAGGTCACTGAGCGGCACAGCCCCCGGCCGGGGAGCCACCTGCCCCCCACCGAAACTCTGCCACCCCCTCCTCTCTCACTAAATAATCCGCCCCCTCCCCACTACCCGGGATCGACTACCCCCGCCCTTTAGGGCTGCGCTATTTCTGGGAGCAGCTCCCCCGTTTGCTCCACTTTCCGGGCGGCGGCGCTGCCCCCCACAGGACCCCTCGCCCGGCGGGCGCTCCGGGAAAGTGTCCCGAGCTCCCCCTGAAATCGCTATTTCTGGAAAGAGCGCACCAGGCGCGCTCACGGGCGAGGAGGTGGCCCCACCCCCGAGCGGCCCGGCCCGGCCAGGCCAGACCCAGACCCACCCGCCAGGCACGGCCCGGCAGAACCCCTTCGCCGCAGGGGCGTGGCAGCGGGCACGCACCCCCCACCCTTTGCTACTTTAAGGGACGCCCTGCAGGATGGGTGGGTGGGTGGGTGGCGGAAAGTGTGCCTGTTTGAGGTTGCACTTGACCTCCCTCCAGACGAGATTAGATGTGCAGAAATTCTCAGTCGACCCCTATTTATATTCGGACTAACAAGAGTTTTCCCACAAACAATCCCTCTGTTTCTGAAACCCTCTAAAGCTATTTTACTAATATGCTCCCGTTGTGTTTCCCAGGAGGACGTGCCTTACGGCTACGCCGCGCACTACGGCTACGCAGGCCACGGCGGCTACGTGGACGTCTCTGGCCACGGCGCCCTCCTCGGCGGCGTCGGTCACGGTCTGATCAGCAGCCCCGCCGTGTACGGAGGCCAGGGCTACGGCCTCGGCCACAGCATCGCCTCGAGCTACGCGTCCAGCCCCGCCGTGTACGGGGGCCACGGCTACGGCCTCGGCTACGGCCAGGGCCACGGCATCGCCTCGAGCTACGCGTCCTACGGCCACTACTAGGCGGCTAGCGCCGGGCCGGGGCCGGGGCGCCCGCACCGCGCCAGCGCTGCGCACCCCTCCACGCCACGCCACGCCCGACGTCGCGTCGCGAAGGAGAACGGCGGGGGCGGATCGGTCCCCGGGACTCTTCCTCCTACATGTTCCCTACAGTATCCCTGCGATGGAGTCCCGCCGGACATCCGACCCTGCCCGCCGGTGCGAGCCGAGCCGCGGGCCCGCGACCCGCCCGGCCCGAGCCCGACCCGACAGCACTAGTCATCTCACCAAACCCTCGCCCTACTCCGCTCCAGCTCAAACACAAACCGCTCATCTGCACTGGCTAGTACCGCGACGAACCAATGTCAACCGATAGGAGATGAGATTCTACCACGACAAGACAGTATTTATGTACATATATATAATAGGTGTGAATAAAAGTTGCGTTCACGACGTATGCGCTACATGTATCCTTGCCGTCTCTCTCCCCGCACACTCTGGCGCAGCTACACTTCACCCGCCGCCGCCGTATCGGTAGGCAACCCATTCGCCTCCGCGCGCGTTGGGCGGCCCGCCTATCCCGACACCGGCGGCGCTCGGCCCCGCCCGCGGCATGGCAACTGAGACTGAGGTGTAGCTGTCGGCGACGCCGGGTCCTGTGCCCCGCCGTAAAGATTATAACAAATGCACACGAGTGCCAAGACGTCATTTCAGTATTTTTTTCCCGAGTCTTTTCGCTCAGTGCCCCGCGTCCTTGAGGCGGCGGGGCCGGGCGCAGTCCGGATCACGGTGGCGGACTAGGTCCAAGGCTCGCACGGAGGACTCGGAATTGCATTTGCAGGCGTTAACATTATGAAAATATTATGTTGGTATCGCACTTTGCCAAGGCTGCGACTACCATCGTGCGGTCCGAGGGAAGTCGTGGAGTGGCGGAAGCCGGACTCCGGGAGTAGCAGTCACCTGAGCAGGGCCGGCCGGAGCAAACACCAGACATAAGCCTGTCCTTCGGCCGGGGGAAAAGGGAAGGGGGACGTGGGGGGCGTTGATATTCAAATCGCGGAATTCTGTATAGGCACTTACAGTACTGAAGGTACGATCTCGGATTTAAGCCTATGGACAAATAGTATTTTTACTTGGGGGAAAAAAGAAAAAAAGTCAGCACGCTGACGCTGACGTGAGCTGAAGCACTTTGCGTTCTGGAGGCGCGGCTCACCTTACGCACACAGGCCGGCACGGCGGGCGCGTCGCGACGCCACGCCTCCCCGGTGTGTATAATTACCGCTGCACTGCTACTGGCCGCGCTATCTATCAGGTGGTGCGCGGGGCGGGGCGGGGCGGGGCGGGGCACATCGGATCATAACGCAATCGTGACGAGGCAGCGGCTCAGCGCGGTGCGGCCCGCCGTGGGAGGAGCCACACGCGGCGTGAAGCCACCCGGCCGAGCACAATCACTTGTAATATTTAAAGGCGGCGGACTGCCTCACTCTAACAGCGCGGGGCGGGGGAGATGCGGAGGAGAGGCATCTGCATCCACACGGTCGTAACGGCGGGAGATCACGGTGGGGCCGGGCCGGGGGGAGGGGGAGGGGCAGCGACGACCTTGACCGCCAACAACTGCACTTTTACTCGCGGCTGCCCACTGCTGTTTCATGCGTGGCGGTGGCGTCGGTCGTTGTTGGGGCGTGGCCGAGGGGGCAAGGCGGGGCGGGCCGGGTGCTAGAGTGTTGCGAGGCGACACGCCCGCGCTGCTCGCCCGGTGACACGGGCTCCACCGCCGCGGGCCTCTGGCGCCTGATTCATCGACGCTGCCAAACGATCTAGCTATGGTTCGCTGCAGCTTCTCTCGATAGATGATATGCGGGATGCGCAGGGTGTTCTCTGCCCGTCCCGTCCCATTCCGCCTAGAGAGACTCAGAGGGAGTCTCTCTAACCCCGCCCCGCCTCGCCCATCCCAGCCCTCCTTTGATCCGCCACGCCACAGCTTGCCAAACTCCACCTTCACTTGCCCAGCCCGCCGCCGCGCCCCGTCGCGCGCCGCTTGGGACATAACTTTAAATTTCAACTTACAGCACTAAACCCCCTTATGAATGACACGTCCTTGTTTGGATTTTCGATGACGCGGTGCTGTCCGGTTCCGGTCAGGATAGTGACACAGCGGCCCTGTCGCTACGCAGACACGTACACCCGTCACAAGAATGCCAGCCAGCCATCGCGCTCACGCCGGACACCACAGACTGGCGTAGAAGTGAGCGCGAACAAGGCTCCAGCTCGAACAAACTTTTATCGTTCGGAAACAAATGGAGGAAGTCCCGGAAGGCCAGTAGTCAGCCATGAGCCCCCGCCCGGCCCCGCCCTGCGCCCCGCCCGCGGGCGGGGTCCTGGTCAGCGCGAGCGGCCGCGGTGGACTGGGAGGCGGCGCGGAGGCGGCGCGGTGCGGCGGGAGGCTGGCGAGGATGCCTGACCAGGTCCGCCCCTACCCGCCGAGGTGCGTGCAGGAAGACACCCGGCGGGCCCGCCCCGCCCCGCACCTCGCCTCCTCTCCCCCGCACTCCTCCATGACCAGCAACATGGAGGGGAAATTGTGCCAGTTATAGTTTTCCTGGGATTCGTATAAATACCCATCCAGGCTCCACAATGGCACAGTCCGAGTGAGTCCTCAGAGCTAGCAGCAGACCAGCTCCTCTCAGCAGCCCAACATGAAGCTGGTGAGTGGAGACGCCCGCCCCCGCACCGTCCGCCCCACCCTCTGCGCCCAGGATCGGCCTCGTCAGACGGCGTGCGTGCGCGCTCTGCTCTCGTTGCAGGTGGTGATCCTCCTGTTGGTGGCGGCGGCCGCGGCCTCCCCCGTGCCCTCGCCCACCTACTACGCCAGCAGCCCCGTCGTGTACTCCAGCACCTACTGGGGCAACGGCGGCTACGGCGGCTACGGAGGCTACGGTGGCTACAGCGGCTACGACGGCTACGGCGGATACAGCGGCTACTTGCCTAGCTACGGTTACGCCCCCGTCGTCAAGACCGTCCCTCTTGCGACCTCCTACGCCTCCGTCGTCAAGGTGAGTCCCACAACGATGATGTGTTATTTAGTCAGCCTCTCGAACTACCATGACCGAACTGTCGTCCACGCAGGCCCCGAGCTACGGCTACGGCGGATACGGAGGCTACTACGGCGGCTACGGGCTCGGCCACGGCGCCACCTCCTACCAGAACGTGTACAAGGTAAGCCCCCGGCTCTCCGCCGAGCTACCCTCCCTCCGAACAGACTACCGAACTGAGGTGCGCCCGCTGTTCCAGGTGGCCAAGCCCGTGTACGGCCTGGGCTACGGCAGCGCGTACGGCTACGGTGGCTACGGCTACGGCCACGGCTGGTGAGCGCTGAGCGTCTCGCGGAGTCGCGGCCGCACCGCCGCACCGCGCCTCTGCCGCCCAACTTCATCCAGGTCCACGACTTCACTCGCGCCTTTGGATCGCCGGGAGCATTTCTGAGTCTACACCGCGGGAATGCAACGACATCGCACGCCACTCATCTCCCATGCGGCCTACTCACTTTTGGAATCGAAACATTACGACCGAAAAAATAAATAAAACGACGGTTTTAGTAACACATTGTCGTTTGTTATTATGATTACATTTTAACGCATTCGAAATACGCCGGATGCGTTCTTGCGGCCTTGTCCATGGCGGTGCGCGTTTGGCAGAGACCACCTGCCGGTGGGCATAGCGGCGATATGGGGCGGGCGGGCGCGCCAGGCCGGGGAATGCCTCGCCTTGGAGCAGAACGGTGTGAAGTTCGGCTCCAAGGCCTAGCCTCACGCCACGCCACCGACCCCGCACTGGCCGGCCCGGCCCGGGCAGGAAGGGGCCGCGCAGCGCGGTTTTGGCGGACTTGGTTGCAACTAGTTTCGAGACGCTGCTTCGTCTAGCGCCTGCAAGCCGTCGTATAGGCAACCCCACGCGGCACCATGGTCCGGCGGGCTGGCCTACCCACAGGCGCCCCGCCCGCCGCGCCGCGCGCCGCGCATGTCAGGCAGGCGCCCCGCTCTTTCAGGCAGCCTTAAGGTTCCTTCAACAGTGCACATGGGTGGGAGTTGGCGTAGTAAGAAGGGAGAGGAGAGTGACATGAGGATTGGCCATAGCATGGGAAATTGAAAATATCTTCAACCTAGTATCGCGGTCAAGCCGTTAGCTCTCGCTGATGACACACCCTGCTGCCCGTGGGGATATATACGCCCTTACAAGGTCACTAGGTGGGTCCGACGACACTGTCCCCAACCATACGCACACATTGCGCACCCACACACACACTGGAGAAAAGCCTTTCGAGTGTGATTACTCTAAGGGCAGTGTCAACTGCGACCCTTTTATCATGCGGGCCTAAAGCCATAACGAAAGAAGCGACATTTTTTTCTGTTCACAACTCATAGTTGAGTCAATTGCATTTACATTAGATTAGCTATTGCTAAAAACAAATCCTTCTTAATCCTTCCACTCGTGTTAGACTGCACGAATCCGCCAAGGTACAGGTGCATGTTACGTATCTCGCGCGTGAGTAACATCTGGGCGTGCTATTCAACATGGAGCAACAGAACAGTAGTTGGTTAGTATTTTTTTTTTACGACGTTTCACTGCGCCGGCGCCCCCGGCATCGTATTGGCGACCGTCAAGAAGTTATGTGTGAAAAGTCACTGGCGGCAACCGCCACTTTACAGCTTTGCGTGCGCTAAGTCGGGCGATCAGGGCCGGGGGTGGAGGCGGTGCGAGGGGAGGGGAGAGGGACAGTGTCAAGGTGCCGGCCCGGCCCGGCAGCCTGCTTAGCTGAGGTCGAGCTTCGTCTCTGCGGCCGATGTCGCACTGCAAAAGGGAGGGAGGGGCGGGGGAGGGGGAGGGGCTGGCTGGAGGTCCTTAGACATTATCGGCCATCAGCCATCTGCATCGCCCGACCGGGCCGGCCTGATGGAGCAACTAACTGCGGCGCTTTGCTGATCCGATATTACGGGCAGATTTGGAGGAAAGGTGAGGGGGGGGGGAGGGGGGGCACCTCATCCCGAGGCAGGGGCACGACTTGAGAAGACTAAAGCGAGTCCACCACAATCACCTCCGGGTAGGGAGTGTGGGAGGAAAAGCCTTTGAAACAATATAAGAAAGATTCCGTCATTTTCTTGTAAACGAAACGAAACAATCGCGGCGTGATTTGTCAGGGCACTGCCTGGGAGGCCTACAGGTACAGGTGAACCACGGGTAGGTCCCCGAGGAGGTCCTCAGGGTGGGGGTCGCGCCCCGCCTCGCCCCGCACCGCCGTGCCACTAGAAGCCTCCAGCAGCCCACGGCTCCCACCCCCAGCAGAGTAATTGGAGGTGGTCCTCGCAGGGCTCGGGTGGGAATGGCGCGCTCGGTATAAATACTGCGGGTGGCCGAAACTAAAAGCACTTCACCTCTGGCTCCGACTAGAACCCACAGCCCGCCCCGGCCCAGCTCCTGCTCGATCGTCATGTTCAAACTAGTGAGTACTCACCGATTGTCAGTGTTTTATGGTCCGGTCGCATCGGTTTCACCTCAAACTTATGTCCTGCAGGTGCTCTGCTCCTTGGCGCTGGGGGTTGCGGCGGTGTCCGGCGGACACCTCGGTGCTCACAACGGCGGCCTCCACGGCGCTCTCCACGGCGGACACGGCACCAGCTACGGCTTTACGAGCTACGGTGGCGGCGGCGGTGGCTACGGGCAGCACGGCCACGGAGTGCATGGTTACGGCGGAGGGTACGGCGGAGGTTACGGGGGTGGATACGGGGGCGGCTTCGGCCACGGCTCGACCTGGGTCACCCCCACTGGATACGGCAGCAAAGTGACGCACTCCACCGGCGGCTCCAGCTACACGACCCGCTCCGGCTACGGCTCCTGGCCCCCCGCTGGGCACGGGCACGGGCCTCATGTAGGCGCAGGTGATTGGCAGCAGGGTGGTCTCGCACAGGGACTTGCGTGGCCCTCTTCAGCAGGTGGTGCATGGCCCTCTGCGGGCAGCGCCTGGCCCTCGGCGGGTGGTGCCTGGCCCGCTGCAGGTGGGGCCTGGCCCCCTGCAGGTGGTGCCTGGCCCCCGGCTGCAGGAGCTGCAGGCGGTGCGTGGCCCGCGCCCGGCGTGGGCTTTGGAGCAGGTGTTGGTGCTGGCCCGTCGGCCTGGCCGGGGTCAGCAGCTCCATGGGCCGCCGGTACAGCAAGCTCAGCCTGGCCCGGTGTGGGCTCAGGTCTGGGGTCGTCGCTCTACAAGCCTCACGCCTCTTCCTACTCCAACTCCAATCTGGTAAGGGTGCAAGTTGATTCCTCTTTTGCAGTTAACCGTGAAACTAGCACACCACAAACATGGACTTCACTTGTGCGCAGGTATCAAAGTCATATGGAGGAGCCTATGGGGGCAGCTATGGCACCGGTAATGGCTGGTGGTGACCACAAGAACCTAGTTGTTTAAAAAAAAAAATGTAAAAAAATTAAAAATAAAACTGAAAAACTGATCTTTTGTTTTGTGTTTAATAAAAATATAAATAATCTCCATACCACAGCAACATTAACAGCCCAAGTAACAAAAACTTATTCTAATTAAATCAATATAATCAATTGATAATTCTGTCTTTGCTAAAATGGCTCACTGCTTAGGCAGGAAAAAAAAAAAAAATTGAAAAATTGTCTACAACACAACACGGTTACGAAAAAATGTATACACTTTAGCGGCGTCTGCTTTACCTATTTTGCAGGAAAGTCTTTCCTCCGATAACTTTGAAATTGCTGAGATGTGTCCATAAGATTTCAGCAGCTTCAGAGCTGCTTTTTCTCCAATACTAGGAATATGCTTAAGAATAGCCATTTGCTGTTTCTCTAATTCCTCTTCATCTTCTGTTCGCAAGCTCCTGAATGGATTATTTGTCTGTCTTGTTTCTGCATAAGTCTACATGAGTAAACAGAAAATGACTCAATAAAAAGATTCATTGAGATAAGACCATTCAAAATAGTAGCACCACCTTGACATCATACCAATGCACGTAAAATACGAGGAATTTCTTGTTGTTGAGCTACAGGATAAACAGTCAATTCCAACTCTAAGCATGCCAAATCATAAAAATCTTGATAACTTGTTGAACGGCAAACGTCTACTATGACCACTCCCCGGTTAAGATATTCCTGAGGAAATAAGAGTAATGCATCCAAGGGAAGCTAAACAAATAATTGTTTGATAGAAGGCCACATTGCATGCTACTGACCTTAGAGAGCAAAGTTACTCTTTCTGTTAACGACTTTGGAGTTAGCAGTTCTGCCTCTGTGATGTAGATAACAGCACATGAGTCTGATGGGAAAAAGTCGACAAACCCTAAACCATCACTGTAGATGACTTTACAATCTTACCAGGAGAAAGGCAGAAATTAAGGTCATACAAGGGAAAATACGTTTAGATTTATATCCATAACTGAATCCATTTAAACTCACCAGCTGAATCAAGTTCTTTGCAAACCAGACTCCCTCTCCACCTTTTGTTGACCAAAATCCGCCCCAAGGGTACTTTTACAGCGCTTTTTTGAGGTTTACTTAAACTTATGTCCATCGTAATATTCTTTTTAATTTATTTCTATTCTTTTAAATATAATGCTTTCAATTTAACAAATTTAAAAACAAAGTTCAGCAATTCAAAATATTGGCACACAATTTCGTCTTTGCGTCTTTGTTTGTCTACGATATCCCACCCAAACAAATACAAAAGAAATTTGTGGTGTTATATGAGAAATTGCTGCTACATATTTGCAAACGTTCTGCTCGATAAAGGTTGACAGGTGGCACTTGTCGACTTGAAAGATGCATTTCCGATAAAAGTAATGACGGACAATCTTACCAGTTTTGTGATGAAAAAGACAATTTTCATCATTTGCTGTTGTTAGAGTGCCTTTTCTCTACAGTACTGCTTAGACGATTTACTCAGAAAAACAAAAGGCAATGTAAAGGTTATGATTGTTTGTTTATTGTGTCTTAGCACCATGTTTCCTTTCTTGTGCACTTTTCCCTCTCATCACATTTGTTTCAGGTATGTTTTCTTTGTCGCGTTTTAGTTGAATTGTCAGCTCTTCACTTTGGAACATTAGGAAATTGATCTGAGATTTTTGCAAAGTAAAATTGTAGGTCAAGGAATGATATTCCTTTATATATATTTTCTGTTTCAGATAGAGAAAAACCAGCTCTCCCAACCCCAAGGAAGGGAAATAACTGTCAAAATTAATTTTTACTTTTGTCTCTTTAATGTTTGGTAAGAACAGGTCTCATATTTTATTTAGCCTATTGTTGTACTTTTATTTTGACCAAGCTGCTTTTCTTTTTCCAGCCAAAATGGGTTCTAACACAGGACAAGTTATGACATTATGCAACAGCATAATTGGCGTTAGTATTCTTGCAATGCCGTTCTGTTTTAAGCAGGTAATTTTCAACTTCTCTAGCACTTACCAATCAATTTTCTAGAATTTACTTGCAATGTTTTTCTTCCCCCTATAGTGTGGCATAATTCTTTCCATTTTACTACTATGTTTAAGTAGTATACTTTCACGGTTTGCCTGCCATTTTTTGTTGAAGTCTGCTGTCATAACCAGACGAAGAAACTATGAATTCTTGGGTACATTTCTTTTCTTATACATGAAGTACTCCTAGTATCTTGTAACCTTTTATCGGTAAACTACTATTATTTTTACAGCCTTTCATGTGTTTGGCTCTTCTGGGAAGCTGGGAGTTGAACTTGCAATCATAGGTTTTCTTTTAGGAACATGTATAGCTTTTTTTGTTGTCATGGGAGATCTCGGCCCTGACATTTTTTCCTCTGTTATGGGACTTCACCGAACAGATACCTTAAGAACAAGCATTTTGGTTGGTGAGTGCTTTTTTCTTAATACGTTTAACACCTTAGTGTCATACTTGTATAAGGTTACAAATTATTTTTTTTCCAGGTGTTGCATTTTTTGTTGTGCTCCCTCTGGGACTGCTTCGGAATGTTGATAGTTTAAGTTCCATCTGCACTGCTACCTTTGCATTTTATCTCTGCTTGGTACTGAAAGTTATGGGAGAAGCTGCTGGACCATTGATTATGGGAACATGGCTGAATGAAGTTAATTTCTGGAGACCGGAAGGAATTCTGCAGTGCTCACCTATTTTCTCCATGGCATTGTTTTGTCAAACGTGAGTATTAGCAACACTGTTGTACACACAAAAACTGTTTCAGTAGACTTTTTGTGAATGATGAAAGCTCTTTTAAATTTCCAGACAACTGTTTGAAATTTTTAACACAGTTCCAAATGTTGCACTTGATAAGTTAAACTCAGTTGTGCGTGCTGCAATCAACCTGTGCACTGCTGTATATATATCTGTAGGCTTTTTTGGCTATGTAGCATTCAGCAAAGAAAATATAACAGGTAAAGTCAGAATTTTTCTTTGTCCTCACAGAACTCTTACAACCTGTTTTATTTTGATTTTGTTAAACTTTGCTTTTAATTTCAGGAAATATTTTAGTAAGCCTTTCTGAGAACATGAGTAGTGAAGTTATAAAATTAGGATTTTTACTATCTATAGCAGTCAGTTTTCCTTTGGTTATTTTCCCATGCAGAGCAAGCCTGTACTCCCTCCTCTATAGGAGTGTAAGTGAATTCATCTTTTAAATAAATGCACATTTATTTTTTAATTGGTTTCCAACTTATTAGTCTTTTTTTTTCGTCTTTTTTATAAAAATAAATTTTAGGCCCAGCCTCCAGTACATGATATAGGCACGTCTCATGTGCCAGAAAGTAGATTTAAACTACTCACTTTTGGTATTGTAGGTATATCATTGTTGTTAGGTCTTATGCTCCCAAACATTGAAAGAGTTTTGGGTATCATTGGATCAACAATTGGAGTCACAATTTGCATTATAACTCCATCTCTACTTCTTGGTAGCACAGCTCGACATTCGAAAGATAGACTTCTTAGTCAGGTAAAGTTTCTTACAAAGAGTTAAAGGTTCCGTTATTTTTTTAATTTTTTTAATTTTTTTTGTGAAAGTTAATTTTTATTTTAACTTTTAGGTAGTTCTGTGGTCTGGAGCAGTTATTATGGTTTTGGGCACATATGCTCACATTTTGAATGGGCAAGCAGCTGGGACAGATCCTGGACTAGAACAAGGTAAGCATGTTCAGTTCATTCTTTCAAAAAGATCAATTTTACTCAAATTTGGATAATTTATTTTATCATGTCTTTCATTGCTCCTAGCTGCAAACCGCATTTTAGGTCATGCTGTAGATCGTCTAAATGAACAACAGTCTCCAGACGCAATTTTGTTTAATCCACTCTCCAATGAAGAGAAAGTGAAAAAGCTCATAGAGGCCTCAGACAGAATAGTGAAGCATAAACACCCTAAAAGCCTTGAGGACTTAAGCAAAATTGCTGTAAACATTGAAAAATCCTCTCTCTCTAAAACTGTTGATATTGACCAAGCCCCTTCAAGGTTATCTGAGAAGGTTGATTCTGTGGCAGAGGTTGCTGCAAAACCTGTAAGGGTTGATAAACTTCAAGAACCAGCTATCCCCGCGGAAACAGGTGAAAAACAGCAGGAACCTCTTGAGCCAGTTGAGGCTGTGGCCAAGCCAGTAAGCGCTCAGCCTATAGTCCCCATTATTCCTGCTCCTGTACCTAGCAGTGAAAGTGCCGTAAAAGAACCAAAATTATCCAAACAGAAAATAAAAACCAATGATAACTTGACTTCACAGAAAGGAAAATCAGGTTCAGCTGCCAATGCAGAGGAAGTGAATGTGGATGCAATACGCCATGAAGATGCAGAGTCAGCTCTCGAGGCCAGAGAGGAAAAGAGCAAGATTGTTGATAAAAAATTGAATGAAGTTGAGGATCGGAAGAAAAAGGCAGAGGAGCAAAAGCTCATCGAAACCCTGAAAGAACACCAAGAAGTCCAAAGAGATATGCTAAATGAACAGCAGAGAATCCTAAAAGAGCTGAAAAAACATGAGCAGGTCCATCAGCAAAACTTCAATGAAGTAGTGAAGGAGTCTGTTGACAAATCCCAAATATCTGAGAATCCAAATCCCAAAAGGAAAGAGACTGCCCAGGTTCAGTCTGTAAAGGAAGAACATGGTGACTCTATACTTTTAGCTGCACCAAAAAATGTAGCTAAGCAAGTACTGAATTTGAAAGAAAAGGAAGTTGAAGAGAAGGAGGTACTTCTGGCTTCTGCTTCAAAAGGTAATTTTTTTAATTTTTTTTTTTGAGAGGCCTGGAATAATTAGTCCCTAAAACACTCTTTTTTCTATTTTTACAGGAAAAGTACCCTTACCCAAGAACATTAAATTAGGAAAAGCAGCAGCAATTCCCATTGTGCCATTGCCTCTTGCATATAGTGCTAAAGTATCTTCATCAGTTCCACCTGTTAAGCTGGCTCCTGAGCAGATTGATTCTAAGCCAGCGGCCCGGGATATATTGGAATCTGAAGCACACCACTTGGATCGAGACAAGAGAGACATAGGAGTTGAGGAAACTGAGCAAGGTGCTGGTACAGGGCCAGATAATGCTAATGTAGGGGTTGAGTTACAAATTTTAGATGAGTTGAAAGTGTTGAAGGAGGATATGTTGAAGGAATGTAAACCCAACGAAAAAGATATGCAGCTACATGAACCTAACAGTGAGAATCTTAAAAGCATTTCAATGCCATCATCTAAAAATGTTATTTCTCAGTCTTTGGATGGAGAAAAAATTACAGCCTCTAGTGATGTAGGAGATGCTGCAAACATTCAAGTGGATGATAAAAATGTGGGCAAGATAAAGGGAAACCTAAATATTTCGCAACCTAAAAGTAGAATAAGTCAGTCTGTACCTGTAATGGAATTAAAAACTCCATCATCAATATCTGAGCCACATGTAGGTATAGACACTAAAATGCATGAATCTCAAAACTTTCCAGACAGTGGGCTGCCTTTATCATCTTCAAATGAGCAAAGAGAGCCAGTGACAAAGTAAAGTGCAATTTTTATTTCCTAATAAAGTTTGGGAAGAATACCTAAGCTCTCCGCATGTGTCATTTTAGTTTTATAAGCTGAGATTACTGATTTTGTTAGTTAGTATAGATTTAAATACACCTTAAAATCTGACATAGCAATTTTTTTTTTTTTAATTGAAAATTAAATATTTTAGTTGATTAATCCTATGTAGTGACTCTCTGAGAGATGACTGACTGTTAACTAGTTTTTACTTTCTTAAGGCTTCTAGAATATGTAGATAATTATCAACCTAATTTATTTGTTTTTGTTTTTTCTTTAATACCACTTATTGTCATTGTGCAGTGGAAGAATGTCAAAGTAAAGGTTGCACAAATTGAATTTTTTTATGTTTTGACCAAAGACATTGAGTGGGTCCATGAAAAATGGTCAAGCTGAATTGGCAAGTGTGTGGTAATACGTGTGATCGGGACTTATCTATTCTGATATTGTTTGCTTCAGAATTGGAAATTAAACCTTTATGTTATTGTATTGGGAACTTACTTTCAAAATTGATTTGGGAAAGGATTTGGTTGAACTGTGTTTGTCCTGGAGGGGAGCAAGAATAACATTGTGCTGTGATGGAAATGACTGATGAAGATTAAGTTTTATTCTCGTCATGATCTCTATTTTCCACCAATTGAATAACTTATTCCACAAACTTCTTTATGGCTTTTTGAAAAAAGCTGAGTGATTATCTAATAAAGAGCTTGTTGTATAATGATTATTTATAGTTACTAAAGCGTTTACTTGTTAAACCTGTCAAACATTACACGTAATCCCAGAGTTAGAATGTATTTTTTGTAAGTGGGCAGACAAAACTTGTAGATAAACTTCAAAGAAATAAATTGGTTGTCAGTTAACAATAATGCTTCATGTATTTTTTCCCATCTTGAATTTTACCTTACAAAATTAAATACTATTACATAATATATAAACTCATTTATTCACAGGTTGTTCTCGGGATTCTTCCTTCATGAGCAGATCCCCTTTTGGCTTTAATTTGCTCTCAATAATGTGACGACGCTCATTCTGAGCATGTTGTTTCCTCTGAGTATCCCTATCAACAATATACTTGATTTCTTTCAGATGAACTACTGCAGCAGCCTAGAAGTTAGACAAACTTTTGTTTAGTAATTAGATGAGACAAGTCTAAGTAGTTTAAGAGAAGCTTTGCAATAGACCCTCGTACCGCCAAAGACTGTTGTTGTTTAATTTGTTTCAGTTGACCTGGTCTAACTGGTGTTGGTCTTCCATCATGGAATGAATAGTCAGAGTAATCTTGAAGTTCTTTGGTCTGATTTAACTTTGGCGGTAAACCAAGCCTGTAAAGGAAAATAATTCTTGTAAACACCGCAATGTGCAGGTGTAGTATAATGTTGGGGGCAGTAATTACCTCTGACGGAATATGTCATGGGGAGTGATATATTCTACAGGTTTACGATAAACCCACGGCTTAGGTTTCTGAGACCAATGCCGAACGAAGATTAATGTAGAACCTGAAATACAAAATCCGTAATTTCTTCGAAATCATGAAATCATAACCTCTAAAAATAATGTAGAGATTTCCGGTGCGATTTCCTCTACAAAGAAAGACACACCAAGAAGGAAAAGCAGGAAGGAATTTTACTGTTGTACGAACCGTGCAAAAAGTAAACTTACCACGGGTTGGGGAAACTTTCACAAATAAATTGGACATTGTTGATTGATTTTGATGTAGCGCAGCAGCGCAGCAGACAGCTACGGGCAATCGCATCCTTCTTGTAAACAAATGAAGAATCTTCATTAAAGATGAAAAAATAAATGAACCGCTAAATTTGAAAGGCTTGATTAAGTGACTATGGTGACTATTTACATCACATATCACATATAATTGCTCAATAATCATAAAGTAAAGAAGATATTGTTTCGAAAAACAAAAAGTGAAACGCTGTGTAAGTGAAATGTGGATCACACAGCCAGTATAAATATTAGTCGCTGTTATTTTTATTTGATACCGTTCTAGTTGAAACGATTTTGTCCTTGATCGCTCAGTCGAAAGGAAAACCGCGACCCCACAAGTGTCTTTGATACCCGCAACCGCGAGTTTTACTGTTTTACTATCGACCAATTTAAATATATGGACCAATCGCACTGTGTCAACTCGTATGGATCGCGGGTAAAAGTGGGTGGGGAGAATATTGACAAGTCGCTATGGCAACCATTGGCGTAAATGTCAGGTTTGACAGGGCTTTGCCATCCTTGCAGCAATAAAAGGACGTCACTAAAGATGCCACTGGTGCCAGGCGCCCGCACGTAAGCCATCATTCTTCCGTCATGTCACTCGACTCGACTAAACTTGGCATGCTTGTGGTAGGGCAGGGACCAACCTGATGGGGATGAGCCTTCCGTGCACGTTTCCATTTAGCTAACGCTAATGTCCTTTCGTTTTGGCTGATGGGGACGGTTCCCAACTCCGTCGTGTCCTGCAGGCAGTGTCGTGTTGTTCTTGAATTTCATGTATTTGCCACACGTCAACTGTCATGCAATTGGCTTGTAACCTGAGCGGAGCATGCTTATGGACTAGTTAAGACGCGGGTTATTTTACAGTGTGCGAAGGCAGTGTTCAAATGTGACGAAAACGTGCTGACGAGACGGTGAGCTTGCAAGCGCGCCGGACACCATCCCCGTTAGCAGTATGGCGGCGGACACGGAGGAGCCCAAGAAGGAGCCCGCCCCAGGCGGGACGGAGGACGAGCGACTCGAGTTCATCTTCGAGTACCTGTCCAAGAGCTTGCGCCTCAAGCACGACAAGTGGGCTAAGATGATGAGCAACGAGGACCTGCGGGTGAGTGTTGCCCTTATGATGGCTGTGCACGCAGCCTCCTGAAATAATTTCTTGATGCGATTGTAAATGGATGGCATGTTGTAGGCGTCCTTAATAGCTTAATATCCGGAACATATACTAATAATAAAGACGAGACCACACGGTTCACACGAACGGCATAGGGTTTGCATGTAGAGTGTCGCGTGCTATACGACACTTGTTGCAAACAACGGGACAACGGGGCGGGGCGGGGCGGGGCGGGGCGTGGGGCGCATCGCCGTGTGTCATTCTGGCTGAGGGGTGGGTGCAGGTGGTACGGGGAGGGGGTGGAGGACGAGCTTGTCGCCGAGCTGCGCGAACAAGCTTCATGGTACCTGTTGCCGAGATGCCAAGGCAAAACGGCCGCAAAACACGAGTATTATGTTTCGTAAAAAAAAAATAGGGGTGGGGTTTAATTAATGGTCGCATCCGCATCAGCCGCTCAAAAATTCGAGAGTTTGTGTACCGTAAAATCCATTAAACTCATTTGCCGCGATAGGGCGACACGTTCGAAATTATTCAATGCGTGTGGAAAATGATGTTGTGGGTGGGCCGCTTGCATCCCCAGTTCGTGGTGATGGAGTTCCTGGAGCGCACCACCTCCGACGTGCTGGTCATGCTCCTGTCCCCCGCGGGCGTGCTCACGCCCGTGCTCGGCTTCCCCACCAACGCCAAGGGCAAGTCGTCGTACTTCATCCGCAAGCGCAAGGAGCCCGTGACCAAGGACAACCTCCGCGAGCTGCTCATCTTCGGGGACATGGCGCCGCGGCCCGTGGAGGAGCTGGCCGTGCTGGTGGACGAGGTGTTCATGCCGCTGCTCGTCAACCCGGTGAACCAGCGCGGCTGGCCGACCGTCGTGGCCGAGGACGTCAAGAAGCACCTGTACGGCCTCAAGTGCGACCTGTACGAGGTGCGCGGCCGTATGAACGGGCAGACGCTGCTGCCGATGCCGCTCAACGTCGCCAAGGTGTACCAGGTGCACCGCGACCTGGTCGACAGGTGAGTGGAGGGGGGCGCATGCGGTCCCTGGAGCACACGACACGGCAAATCATCGGGTTTGTTTTCCCGGGGCAGTAACGGACAGACGGTGGACGTTCATCTCAAATCCTCCATCGAAGGCGTGGTCATCAAGTGGGCGTCCCAGATCAGCCAGGTGCTCTCGGAGGACCCCTCCACCGCGTTCACCATGGACTGCAATCCGGAGCCGAGGGAAGGTGGGGTGCTCAGCTCAGACCAGTTCGCCGGCGCGCCCGGCGGGTAGGCAACCAATCTCACGCCGCTGCGATCTTTTTGCCTACACAGAGGTCAAGTTCTGGAACGAGCGCCGGCTGAACCTCGAGGGTATTTACAATCAGCTGCGGGACCCGCGCGTCAAGCGGATGGGGGAGATCCTGGAGCTCACCGAGTCGGCCTACTTCCCTTGCTTCAAGACCCTCTTCCGGAACGTGGTGGCAGGTAGGGCGCGCCAGGCCAGGGCCGGGCGGCGCCAGACCACGGCCGGCCGTATTGAGAGTAACGCGCGTTACGCCGGCGCCGGGGACTTGACCGACGTGAACCGATTTCAGCGCTTACGGAGGTCCGTGACATTTGCGTGTACATCAAGCCGGTGGAGGAGCTGATGGACCACATCGGCACGCTGGAGTTCCCCGACGTGGCGCAGATGCTCCCGGCCATCATGCACACCGTGTGCCTGCTCTGGGGCAACTCGCGCTACTACTGCACCTCGCCCAGGATCATCCTCCTTATCAAGGAGATCAGCAACCAACTCATCCGCCAGGTACCGAAATTTTTTAGCAGAAATATATTTTTGGTTTCTCCTTCCAAGAACAGAGTAGACTTACTTGTATTCGCGCGCAGTCTTCTGATTGTTTGGATCCGAGTTCGCTGTTCCAAGGAGAGCTAGACGAGGCCCAGGAGAGGGTCACCATGTGCATCGAGACGCTACAAAACTTCAAGTAAAGTCTCATTCCTGCAACAAATTAATTTTTTTTTTGTAAAAATAATAAAACATTTTTTTTACAGGGAAGTGTTTGAAGAATCTCGAGCAAATCTTGGTTCTGGGTATTTCAAAAACAGCGAACCTGTTATGTGGAATTTTAAATCAAAAATAGTTTTTGAGCGCCTCAACAAGTACATAGAGAGGCTAGAAAAAGTTCAGGTAGCGGCTTGCTACCATAAATAATTATGTAGTACAATTATTTTATGCAGAGCTTCATATTATTTATTTTTACTCTGGCAGACCGTTTTTGATGCTGGTGTGGAATATTCAAAGCTAGAAAAAGTTGAAATCGGAGGTTTAAAGGGGCGCATACTTGGACAAAAAGTAGAAGAGCTTTTTGAGGAATTTAAAAATATATTTAGTGGGTTCACGAAAATAGAATATGACCCCCTGAATCCAGACGACCGTTCCTTTGAGAAGGATGAGGTCGTGTTTAAGGAAAACATGAAAGACTTGGAGGGTCGGCTAGCAGCCATTATCACTCAAGCTTTCGATGACTGTGCAAATTTTGAAAGCCTGTCTAAGCTTATCCAAGTTGCGGGCTCTCTGATGGATCGCTCCATCGCCAAGGAAGACATGAAAGATCGAATGCCTCGTGTTCTCGAGGTGTACAGCAAAGACCTAGACACGGTCAAAGTAAGTTGACAAAATTTTTATAAATATGTAAGCTATCCGAAACATTTATTACGCTTCTTGTAATTTTCAGGTAATATTCGACACGTACCAGGCAGCTAAGGAAGAACAAGGGTTCTACGACGTAGACTGTTACTTCCCTCCTACGGCCGGGGCAATGACCTTTGTTCACAAATTACGCTGCCGCATCCAGGCGCCCATGGAATTTTTCAACGAATGGGAAAATCCGTAAGCCGACATGCCTGTAGGCTAGACAACCCTATTTCTGCGGCCCTACCTGCCAGCGAGTTGAGCGCTTTGTGTGCTAAAATTTTAGGATTATGGAGACGCCTGACATGGAGCACGTGCGTCACAAGTACGATGAAATGAAGGAAAAGTTGGACGGGCTGTGGGACTCGCTGTACTCGGAGTGGGCGGGCCGTGTCCCGAACGAGGTCAACACAAACCTGGCCAAAACCCTGCTCACCCGCCACGAGGACAAGACCATTAGCACCAACTTCGCTCCCGAGGTAAGATAGCGTGTACACACCCGAGCTGCGGTATTGCCTAGCGCACAGGCGCAGGGGAAGTCTGTCACACTCGGGCCGTACTTAAAAGGGCCTTCCCTGGATTACTGTGAAGCCGTTCCGAAACCCTGCACCACGCGTGTGTTCACAGCTCGTCGCCGCCCTCCGCGAGTGCCGCTACCTGCAGTTTCTGGACCTCCTGGACACGGTGCCCGCTCCGGCCAGGGAGCTGTTCGACCGCTCGGAGGAGCTCCATCTCTGGGTCACAACTCTGAACCGCATTGTGGAGTGGTATGTCTCGAATCACACACAAAAAATAACGCATGCAGGAAAACTCGTTTACTCGCCAAATGTTTGCTCCGGCCCGTCGCGCCAGGTACAACGAGATCCTCAAGCGCTGCATCCCGGTCGAGTTTGACCTCATCAGGGAAGAGATGGACGGCATCGACAACTATATCAAGGAGGTGCAGGACAAGCTTAACTGGAAGTCAGACGGTGAGTACCGGGTGTTTCAGCTAATTCACCACAGTCAGTTAGGTTGCCTATCCTCTCGTCTGCAGGCGTACTGGCTCGGAGCGCACGGCAGGCCAGCGGAGCGGTGGTGGGGAGAGCCCGCCCCGCCCGCCCAGCCGCGTAAAGGGTGTCGCAAGGGTTTGTCGCGCATTTAAGGGTGGCCGCGAGGGGTCATCGCGGTTTTTGGGGGGGCTGCGAGATCCCTCGCGGCCACCCCAGAACCCGCGACCGCCCTCTCGCGACCTCCCAAAACACCACGACGACGGCCACCGTCGTGGCCACCCCGAAGTCTGCAACCTCCTCTCGCGGCCACCCCCAGATCCGCGACAACCCCTCGTGGCTAACCCAGGACCGGCGACCGCCCTCTTGCGACCTCCCTAAAAACCGCGACGACCCCTCGCGGCCACCCCGAGATCCGCGAAGATCACCCTTAAATGTGCGATAAATTCCTGCGATACCCACTACGCACTAGCAAACGTTATCCCCCCACTCCTCGACGGTCGTCGGGCGGCGGCTGGCGGCTGAGCGGGCTCTCCCCACCACCGCTCCGCTGCCCAGCCGTGCGCTCCGAGCCGGTGCGCCTGCAGACGAGAGGATAGGCAACCCAACTGACTGTGGTGAATTAGCTGAAACACCCGGTACAGGTTGGCTGCACTGTCCGCGTGTCCAGCGGGTGTCGGGTCAGCGGGTGTAGAGGGAAGTCGTTGTGCTCGCAGGTGTGTGGCCGTACGTGGAGAACATCCGCGACCTGACGCGCGCGCTGCACGGCCGCGTGGTGCAGGCGCAGGCCAACGTGGAGCACATCACGGGGCTGCTCGACAACTTCGCGCACGTCCCGCTGTTCGAGCGCGACGAGAAGGCCGGCCTGCTCGGCCTCAGTGACCGCACCACCCGCGTCAACAAGCGCTTCAACGAGGTGCGCACCGCGGCCGAGCACATCCACCTCAAGATGGACGAGAACTACAAGCTGTTCCACAACATCCCGCTGGAGGAGCCGGAGCCCGAGGCGCCGCCGCGCAAGAAGCGCC
This sequence comes from Frankliniella intonsa, assembly GCA_033675135.1. NCBI lineage: Eukaryota > Metazoa > Arthropoda > Insecta > Thysanoptera > Thripidae > Frankliniella > Frankliniella intonsa. Next base: position 7,032,347 of record CM066249.1, on the reverse strand, counting down.
TAAAGAAGCGCTTCGACGAGGACGGCAACGAGATCCCTTGGGACGAGGGCGAGGAGGAGTGGGAGAGCTACGACGAGGATGACGAGGGCGAGGAAGAGCAGGGCGAGGAGGAGGAAGAGGAGGAGTCGTCCTCCGAGGAGAGCTCCGAGTCCTCAGAGGAGCTGTGGAGCTCGGACAGCGAGCCGGGCGGACGCAAGGCGGTGCGAGAGCAGGCCGTCGACGGCTGGGACGCCGACACGTGGGCCGAGGACGGTGACGGGCAGGCCGAGGACGGCGGCTACTTGGAGCCCGTGGAGGTGCCGGTGCAGGCCTCGGCCGTCCCCGTTCCAAGCCAGGTGGAGGCCGACGCGAGCAGCTCGGACGCCGCGGAGGGCGGGGAGGAGGTTGTGGACGCGGCGGAAAGGCCCGGCGCCGAGGAGGGTAGCGCGAGGCCGAGTCAGGCGGGCTCGGCGGCCGGGAGCGACCAGAGCGGGGGCGGCAAGTCCGGCGAGCAGGCCGAGGTCGGGACGCCGGGCGCCGCCGAGAGCGTGAGTCCATCGAAAAGTTTGGGCGCCATCGCCACCGCCGCGGCCGCGGCCGCCGCCAGAGGCCCGGGCCCAGGGGGCGCGGCCGCAGGGGCGACGCGCGCATCTAGAGCGTTTGTGTCTCACTCTCAGGCGGAGCGGCCCGGCGGGTCCCCCGCGAGCGGCGCGCTGTCCGCGGCCTCCAAGCGCTCCGAGACAGAGTCGGTGCGGGTGAGTTGATCCTCAGGTGAGACTCTGAACAAACCCCAGCTGTCCTGCAACTGTTTCCTCTCTGTTGTCTAGTCTACCGTGACGTCTATGAGCTCGGGCGGAGCCACCGTCTCCCTGGACCTCAGCGTCTCCGAGGACGTCCTGCCCGTAAGTCATTTTCCGCCCCCTCCCTCTCACCCCCTCTCATCGGTCACTCTAAACGGGGTGACTATCTTGTTCCAGAGTCTGCCCGAGGAGCCGGCGCACTCGGCCGAGTGGATGGCCTACCTGGAGTACATCGACAATATGGTCCTGCAGAAGCTCACGCAGGCCGTGCAGAGCAGCGTTGACGTCTTCTTCGAGGAGACCAACCCGGACAAGACGCTGGACGAGAGCCGCCCGCTGTTCGAGGCAAGTCACCGTCGACGTTGCTCTCACGACTGTGCTATCGAGACTAAAGCAGGCCGGCCGGGCGCGGACGGAAGCAAGCCGGGCTGCAAGGTGGAGGGGGGAAGGGAAGCAGGTCTCGAGAGCTAGCCAAGCGCTGTGTCGGCCGCTGGCGGTGCGAGCGTGTGGCCTATGCGGCACGGGGTTTGGGACACGTGACCTCTCACCGGAGGCTAACGACGGGCGTGTTCGTGTCGGCGAGCAGGTGAACCTGGAGCTCAAGGACCCCGACATCGTGTTCAACCCGTCACTGGACGACGAGGCGCGGCGGGGCTTCTACCGGCTGGTGGAGGGCCTGCTCTTCGACGTGGTGCACATGAGCGAGCTCATCCCCCGCGTGGCGACGCACAACCCGCGGCCGCACTACCGGGTGAGTAGCAGTGCGCGCAGCGCGCCCGCCTGAGTTCCGCGACGCACTGCGAGTTTTAATTTAATGCTTGACAATTACAGAAAGATATTCATCAGAACTCGGCTCTGAACAACCAGCTGCAGGAAATACTTATCCGAGTTCGGACCGCAATCGCTGAAGTGAGTATCGCCATGTCTCCGTTTTACTTATCGAGCACAGAGCGGTCATGGGGTTGACCTTCCCCCTGCTTCCAGGCGGTGGACGAGTGCGAGAAGATGAACGTGCACTCGTACCTGTGGTTGGACGACCGCGACGAGCTGTTCGGCCAGTTCCTCCGGTACGGCCACTACCTGACCCAGGAGGAGCTGGACGAGCTGGCCGCCGCCGAGGAGGGCACCACGCCCTTCAAGGAGACGCCGCCCGACCTCGACAAGTTCAAGGAGCTCATCGAGCTGTACGAGAACCTGTACAAGGAGCTCGACGAGATCGCCACCGAGCGCGTGTTCCAGAAGTGGTTCCGCGTCAACGTCAAGCCCTTCAAGCAGGCGCTGCTCAACACGGTGTGCAAGTGGAGCAGCATGATCAAGCAGCACCTCGTGGACCACGTCATCAACAGGCAAGCCGTGCCCTGCGCCGCGCCGCGCGGAGGCGTGTTTTTTTTTAATCGATTTGATTGTTTTTGTTGTTGCGCAGCCTGCGCGGACTGTCCGAGTTCAACGAGGAGGCGGAGCGCGAGCTGGGCCGCGAGGTGCGGGAGGGCGACTACGATGCGCTGCTCGCCGTCATGAACTACCTCGGCAAGGTGCGCGACCGGCGCGCCAAGACGGACACCATGTTCGAGCCCATCAAGGAGACTATCGAGCTGCTCAAGACGTACGAAGTCGAGTTCCCCGAGGAGATCTACGTGCAGCTGCAGGAGCTGCCCGACGCGTGGAACAACGTCAAGAAGATCGCCATCGCGGTGCGCACCGCCGTGTCCCCGCTCATCACGCACGAGATGAACCAGATCCGGCGGAGGATCACCGTCCTGGACGCGCGCCAGCTCGCCTACCGGGAGGCCTTCAAGAAGATGCCCTTCTTCAGGTGCTTATCTGTCGCTTTCTAAAAAAATTTATAATTTTGTTTCAACTACTGAATTTTTTTTTCCTACAGGTTCGACTGCAAGGACTGCTACGACGACATTGACCAGGCGCAGAGGGAGATATGCGAGCTGGAGGAGTACATCGGGAAGATATCCGAACAGGCGGCCCTGTTCGAAGTTAACGTTCCGGACTTCAGGGGCGTAAAAATGTGCAGAAAAGAGATTAAAATGATCAAGGTCAGCATGGTCTTTGCACTACAAATGTATTTTTTACCTCGTGTCTCCGGCTCTCTACCCATAACTACAACTCTAAATGACGAATTGCAGCAACTTTGGGACTACGTGAACGTGGTTCGGAGCAGCCTCGATGAGTGGAAAACGACGCCATGGCGCGAAATAGAAGTGGACAACATGGACATGGAGTGCAAAAAATTCGGCAAAGAGCTACGCAGTAAGTAAATACAATTTTTCTTCCCGCCATCATTATCGTCCCCCGCTTCTTACGACTAACAGCCGCCCCTGATTAACGTCTGCCGCAGCCCTGGACAAAGAGATGCGCGGCTGGGACACGTTCATCTCGCTGGAGGCCCTGCTCAAGAACATGGTCACCTCCCTGCGCGCCGTGAGCGAGCTGCAGAACCCCGCCATCAGGGAGCGCCACTGGCGGCAGCTCATGGCCGCCACCAAGGTCAAGATCGTCATCGACGAGAACACGGTGCTGGACGACCTGCTGCAGCTCAACTTACACTTGTTCGAAGACGAAGTACGTGTTACATTCGTCGACCAGGGAGGAGGGGGGGGGGAGGTAACGGGGTAGTTCAGTCGCTAATGTGTCCCTCCGGCGCAGGTGAAGACCATCGTCGACAAGTCGGTAAAAGAGATGTCCATGGAGAAGGTGCTACGGGAGCTCGACGCGACGTGGCGCGAGCAAGAGTTTGAGCGGGAGGAGCACCCCCGCACCGGGGTGCAGCTCATCCGCACGTCCGAGGAGCTCATCGAGACCCTGGAGGAGAACCAGGTGCAGCTGCAGAACATGATGGGCTCCAAGTTCATAGCCTTCTTTCTCACAGAGGTCAGTACCCCACTAAGCACTTCTCTTCTAAGAAATGTCATGTTTTTATAAACTTCCCCCGCGTGTGTCTCCGCTGTCTGTAGGTTTCGGAATGGCAGTCGAAGCTCGGAAATGCGGACGCCGTGATCAGCATTTGGATGGAAGTGCAGCGGACGTGGTGCCATCTTGAGTCCATCTTCGTTGGCTCAGAGGACATCCGCAGCCAGCTCCCCGAGGACTGCAAGCGCTTCGACATGGTTGACGTCGAATTCAAGGTGTGTAGCTTGCCGGTTAGGGCGCATTCGAGCGTTGCATTTTTCTTAACTAACGTATTTTTAACACTGCTTTTTCCAAAGAAACTCCTCGAGGAGCTTACGAAGGAGCCCAACATCGTGCGTTTCACGAACAAGAAGGGCCTGTACGAGAAGCTGGAGGAGCTCCAGGGTCACCTCACCAAGTGCGAGAAAGCGCTCGCCGAGTACCTCGAGACCAAGAGGCTCGCCTACCCCCGCTTCTACTTTGTGTCGTCGGCAGACCTTCTCGACATCCTATCTAACGGCAACCAGCCCGCCATGGTCGCCAGGTGAGTCCTGAGTCCCAGTCTGTATGGCTGCGTGCGGTGGCTACGGCGCCTAGTAGGTAGGCAACCGAGATGCCGTGCGAGCAGCGGTGTGTTGCGGTAGGGCCTACCTCGCGAATCGCAGGCGCCCTCAGCCCACCTCTGCACTGCCACTACTACCATGTGATTATGCACAGGCATCTCACCAAGCTGTACGACTCGATGGCCAAACTCAAGATGGACGGCTCCTCCAAGATGGCGGTCGGAATGTGGGCCAAGGACGGCGAGTACGTGGAATTCAGCCAGAAATGCGACTGCGACGGCAAGGTGAGGCCCACCCCGGCGCGCCCCGGGCACTGTTACGGGTGACGTAACGTGACGGCCTATGCCTGGATGAATTCCGTCGTCACCAAGCCTCTCCCGCCCGCAGGTTGAAGTGTGGCTGAACCGAGTGACGGACACGATGCGTGTGACGGGCCGCCACTACTTCCGCGAGGCCGTCACCTCGTACGACGAGAAGCCACGCGAGCAGTGGATCTTCGACTACCCGGCGCAGACGGCTCTGGTGGGCACTCAGATCTGGTGGACCACGGAGGTGAACATCGCCTTCAGCCGCCTGGAGGAGGGCTACGAGAACGCGCTAAAAGACTACAACCGCAAGCAGGTGCGTGGCCGGGCGCGGGGCAGGTCGGGGAAGGGGGGTTCTTTGTGGACTTTTTTGAATTCGACACCACGCTCTTACACCACGCACAGGTGCAACAACTCAACACCCTCATCGGTCTGCTGCTGGGTGACCTGTCCGCCGAGGATAGGCAGAAGATTATGACCATTTGCACGATCGACGTGCACTCCCGCGACGTGGTGGGCAAGATGATCTCGCAGAAGGTGGAGTCGAGCTCGGCCTTCCAGTGGCAGTCGCAGCTTCGGCACAGGTACCGGCGGCGGCGCGCGCTGCGACGGGCTCTGCGGCGCGTCGGGGGCGGGGTTGGGGGCGGGGTTGGGGGCGGCGCCGGGGGCTGGGACGGCCTCTGGCGCCCGGGGCGGTGCCGGGGGCGGGGGCGGCTGTTCGCCTGGGCCGTGGTGGCCCGGCACGTGGGGGCGGCCCGCGAGCTGCTGCGCCTGAGGGGCGGCCCCCGCGCGGGCGCGCTGTGGGTCGTACCCGCGGACGCGTCTTGGCCCAGCGGCGCACTGCGCGTCGAGCTGGACATGCGCCGGCTCGGCGCCAGGGCGTTCCGCCGGCTGGCCGCGGACCGCGCCGGTCTGCAGGCGCTCGCGCTCGCGGCGCTCGGCCGCTGCGTCGCGCAGGTGGGCCGGGCGCTCGCGGGGGCGGGGGCGGCGCCGGGGCTGGGGGCGGGCGCGTCGTTCATGGCCTCGTTCGAGCCCCGGCGCCCGCCCGGGCCCAGCCTGCTGCTCGTGTCCCTGTGCTCGCCGGCCTGCCCCGCCCCCGCACCGCCCCGCGGCCAGCACATGCTCGGCCCCTTTACCGTGCGCTGTCCCGCCCGGCGAGGCTCGAAGGGACGCTGATTGCAGTGGGAGGCTTTGCGATGTTCGTGCGAAATAGCCTTTCGAGACTGGCGCTAGAGTGCGTGTTGAAAATGCTGCTGCATACGCTTGCTTTCGCTGGGCATAGACTTGCGCGAACAGCTTGCGCGATGTTTTTAGAATACCGCATTTTTGTACGTTTTTATTTAATAAATTTCAGCCTTCAAAAATGCTTTATTTTTTTAATCTTCATGCCAACTAACAACCTGAAAAGCAGCTAATCCGCTGGTGGTTTGAGTGTCAGCCAGCCTGTAGGGCTGTTGCTGTGGTCGTGTGCCTTTTAAGCTCGCATATGCAAGGTAAGGACCCTTTTATGATATCGACACTTCTTTTCTAACTGGTTTCGGCACCATTGCTTTAGCGAGATACCGCGCCGCGCCGCGCCTCTCGCCGCCCGCTACAATAACGTCTGACCCGCAGGTGGGACGATAAGATCGACGACTGCTTCTGCAACATTTGCGACGCGCAGTTCCGCTACGACTACGAGTACCTGGGCTGCACGCCGCGGCTCGTCATCACGCCGCTCACCGACCGCTGCTACATCACCCTCACGCAGGTGCGGCCCCACCGCCCCGCCCCGCCCCGCCCCGCCCCGCCCCTCCCCGGCCCCCGGCTAACAAACCTCCTTTCATTATCAATCTTTTTTAAAATTTGCAGTCCCTTCACCTCATTATGGGCGGGGCGCCGGCGGGTCCGGCCGGCACGGGCAAGACGGAGACGACCAAGGACCTGGGCCGCGCTATGGGCGTCATGGTGTACGTGTTCAACTGCTCGGAGCAGATGGACTACAAGGTGAGAGGAGAGCTGTATCGAAGGAATCCACATTATTTTTGCTCTTGGAAGTAGTGTGACACTAAAACTTGAGTAATATGTCATGTGCGCCTGCGCAGTCCTGCGGCAACATCTACAAGGGGCTGGCGCAGACCGGCGCGTGGGGCTGCTTCGACGAGTTCAACCGCATCTCGGTGGAGGTGCTGTCCGTGGTGGCGGTGCAGGTCAAGACGGTGCTCGACGCCATTCGCTTCAAGAAGACGCGCTTCAGCTTCATGGGGGAGACCATCAGCCTGACGCCCACCGTCGGCATGTTCATCACGATGAACCCCGGCTACGCGGGCCGTACTGAGCTCCCGGAGAACCTCAAAGTCCTGTTCAGGTCAGCGTCACAGAAAATAAGTCGCGTTGTTAAATTTGAAACGTGAACGTGACGGATGAAATTTGATTTCCAGGCCGTGTGCAATGGTGGTGCCGGACTTCGAGCTCATCTGCGAGATCATGCTGGTGGCTGAGGGCTTCCAGGAGGCGCGGGTGCTGGCGCGCAAGTTCATCACGCTGTACACGCTGTGCCGGGAGCTGCTGTCTAAGCAGGACCACTACGACTGGGGTCTTCGGGCCATCAAGTCCGTGCTCGTGGTGGCCGGCTCCCTCAAGGTGCGCCGCGCTTTGCGCACTTTAGCTTCACGTGAGACAAAATACTTCGTTTTCGCTGATTTCTCAACATTGCTGTGTAGCGCGGCGACAGGCAGCGGCCAGAGGACCAGGTGCTGATGCGCGCGCTGCGCGACTTCAACGTGCCCAAGATCGTCACGGACGACCTGCCTGTCTTCCTCGGGCTCATCGGCGACCTGTTCCCGGCGCTCGACGTGCCGAGGAAACGCGACCTCGACTTCGAGAAGGCCGTGAGGACAGCGGCCACCGACCTGCAGCTGCAGCCGGAGGACAACTTCATCCTCAAGGTGCTCCGAACGCGGCAAAGTCTCTCATGCTCCTTCACGAATAGAACCAAGGCGTCCGCAACCCGCACTGCTGTGTTCCCAGGTGGTGCAGCTGGTGGAGCTCCTCGAAGTGCGGCACTCCGTGTTTATCATAGGCTTCGCGGGTACGGGGAAGTCCATGGTGTGGAAGACACTGTTCAAGACGTACCAGAACATGAGGATGAAGCCCTTCGTGTCGGACCTCAACCCCAAGGCCGTCACCAACGACGAGCTCTTCGGCGTCATCAACCCTTCCACCCGCGAATGGAAAGACGGTACTTTTGTAAAGCTAAGAATCTAGTGTGTGCGACGCAGAGCTGTTACTGACGTGCCGGTCCGCCCCGCCCCGCAGGCCTGTTCTCCGTGCTGATGCGCGACATCGCCAACATGTCCGGCGACGGGCCGCGCTGGATCATGCTGGACGGCGACATCGACCCCATGTGGATCGAGTCGCTCAACACGGTCATGGACGACAACAAGGTGCTGACCCTGGCCTCTAACGAGCGCATCGCCATGACTAAGTCCATGCGGCTGCTCTTCGAGATCTCGAATTTGAGGACGGCCACGCCGGCCACCGTGTCGCGTGCCGGCATCCTCTACATCAACCCGACGGACCTCGGATGGAACCCGTGAGTACCCTCCCCACCCCGCCCCGCCCCGCCCCGCCCCGCTGCCGCACTAAAATGCAGACATTTTTTTACAAAACATTATCGAACACTCCGCCCGCAGGTACGTCACGTCGTGGATCGATAAGCGCGACCAGCCGTCCGAAAAGGCCAACCTCCTCATTCTGTTCGACAAGTACGTGCCCCCCACCCTGGAGGCGCTGCGCACCAAGTTCAAGAAGATCACGCCCGTGCCCGAGATCGCGCACGTCAAGATGCTGTGCGACCTGCTCGACTGCTTCCTCACCGACAAGAACCTCACCCCGGAGTGTCCGAAGGAGTGGTACGAGATTTACTTCGTCTTCAGCTGCGTCTGGGCCTTCGGATCGGTCCTCTTCCAAGACCAGGCGAGTCCCCAACGCGGAGTAGGTAAAGGTGTCTTACGGCTGTCATAGTACCTAGCAACTGCCGGTTTGGTCCGCAGCTGGTCGACTGGAGGAACGAGTTCAGCAAATGGTGGGTCCAGGAGTTCAAAGTGGTCAAGTTCCCGCCCACCGGCACCGTGTTCAACTACTTCATCGACCCGGACACGAAGAAGTTCCTCCCCTGGAGCGAGACAATCCTGCCGTACGAGTTCGACCCGGACACGCCCCTACAGGCCACGCTAGTCAGCACGTCCGAGACGACCCGGCTGCGCGTGTTCATGGACCTGCTGCTGCCGCGCCGCATCCCCGTCATGCTGGTGGGCGGCGCCGGCTCGGGGAAGACCGTCATCGTCAACGGCCGCCTGTCCAAACTGTCCGACAGCTACATGGTCACCAACGTGCCCTTCAACTTTTACACTACGTCGGGTGAGCTCCTGGAGGAGAAAGGGATGGGGAAGGGGGCGGGAATATGGAAATTTTATTGAAATAAACACGAATCAATGTGTACCTTTTCCGCTCCACAGAAATGCTCCAGAAGGTTCTGGAGAAGCCCCTGGAGAAGAAGGCGGGAAGAAACTTCGGGCCGCCCGGCAATAAGAGCATGATCTACTTCATCGACGACATGAACATGCCAGAGGTGCGAGGCGCGCGCGCGCGCGAGCGACGCACGACGTGGATCTAACCATACGCTCACTTATCTCCTGGACTTGACTTCCCTCCGCAGGTGGACAAGTACTACACGGTGCAGCCGCACACGCTGATCCGCCAGCACCTGGACTACAACCACTGGTACGACCGCGGCAAGCTCACGCTCAAGGACATCCACAACTGCCAGTACGTGTCGTGCATGAACCCCACGGCGGGCAGCTTCACCATCGACCCGAGGCTGCAGCGCCACTTCTTCGTCTTCGCCGTGAGGTCAGCTCAGTCGCACCGCGAAAGGTGCTTGTATTTTGACAGCTATTTCCCCCTGGCTGTTCACGAAAATGTCGGCGTTACAGCTTCCCCGGCGAAGAAGCGTTGAATCACATCTACTCCAGCATTCTTCACGGCCACCTCACCCAGTCCACCGTCAAGTTCAACCCCGCCGTGTTGAAGCTCGTGCCCTCCCTCGTGCAGTCGGCGCTCTTCCTCCACGCCAAGATGACGACCACGTTCCTGCCCACGGCCGTCAAGTTCCATTACCTGTTCAACCTGCGAGATCTGGCGAACATATTCCAGGTAAAAATCTCCGGGGCGCAGAGTGTGGACGTAAGAAAGTAAAAATGTAACGCTTTTGCCTTCCGCTACAGGGCATTCTGTACAGCACGCCGGACTGTGTGCCCGACCACTCGGCGCTCGTGCGGCTGTGGGTGCACGAGGCGACGCGCGTCTACCACGACAAGCTCGTCGACGACCCGGACAGAGACATGTTCAAGAAGCTGCTCCTGGATGCAGTCAAGAAGATAGAGGTAAGTTTATACATTTCCCTTTCCCCGAGAAAAAAAAAAGAGTACGCCCTTCCCTGTTTCTTTGTTTCTGTGTGCGTGCGTTACAGAGTTTCTAACAAGTACACCTACAACTCGGTGTGTCTCTGTATCATTGCGCTTTATTTTATTTCTGCTATGTGTGGCGGCTTTGTACATTCCCGCCCCAAGGCTTCCCTACGCTTACTGTTTGTAAATACATGTTTTATCGAGCGTCTACAAAAAACGGCAGAAACGGCGCTTTGTGTTATTGGTCTAAGTATCAGAAGAAAAATGGCTTTAATTTCCCCTGCTTATGCTGTACTGTATGCCTGTTGATGCTACTTGTGATGTGCCGGTGTTTCATGCTGCCAGAGTGAACCCTTCGCCGAAGTAAGTGCTTTTTAGAGCCCTCTAGTGTTCCATTTCTAATTAAAACTTTAAACGTATGCATGCATTTCTCTCTCAATAATACGTGTAATTTACTCGAGTACTACTTGTGTTCATATTTGTACTTCAAGGCGCATGGATTTTTTTTTATTTCCAAGCATGATAAACTGCGTTTATGTTCATCCGAAAATTATTTGTCGCTAACTGCGCGCGTCATGCAGGGCGTGGACGAGGCCGCCGTGCTGGAGAAGCCCATCATCTACGTGCACTTCGCCGAGGGCATCGGCGAGAACAAGTACCTTCCCATCGCGACCTGGGAGGCGCTCAACAAGCTGCTGCTCGACGGGCTGGAGCAGTACAACGACATGGTGGCGTCGATGAACCTCGTGCTGTTCGAGGACGCCATGGACCACATCTGCAGGTGCGGGAGTCTACGCGCTGCTCTGCGGTCGGTATGAGCATCCCCCCGGGGGGCCTAACCGCGTCCGCCCTGTCCCTTCGCAGGATATCTCGCATCCTCATGGGGCCGCGGGGGAACGCGCTGCTCGTGGGCGTGGGCGGCAGCGGCAAGCAGTCCCTCACCCGCCTGGCCGCCTTCATCTGCAACCTGGACGTGTTCCAAGTGCAGCTCCGCAAGGGCTACGCCATCGCGGACCTCAAGGCCGAGCTGGCGGCGCTGTACCAGAAGGCGGGCCTCAAGAGCGCCGGCCTGCTCTTCCTCATGACGGACGCCCAGGTCCCCGACGAGCGCTTCCTCGTCATCATCAACGACATGCTCGCCTCCGGGGAGATCCCGGACCTGTTCGCCGACGACGAGGTCGAGAACATCATCAATCAGATGAGAGGCGAGGTAAGCTACAGAAGTTCGTCCGTCATACGCCGTTTAGAAATGACAAAGTTAAGCCTGGGCTAGCTCTCAGAGCGCCTGGCGAGTAGGCAACATCGTTTCTATAGTGCATGTGTGTAGTGCGGGTTGGCCTACCCAGACACTCGCAGGCGTCGAGCGCCCGTATCAATGTCTCACCCGGCCCGGGGCCGTGCGCAGGTCAAGGGCATCGGCATGCAGGACACGCGCGAGAACTGCTGGAAGTTCTTCATCAACCGGGTGCGGAGCATGCTCAAGACGGTGCTGTGCTTCTCGCCGGTGGGCGCCACGCTGCGCACCCGCTCGCGCAAGTTCCCCGCCATCACCAACTGCACGGCCATCAACTGGTTCAACGAGTGGCCGTACGAGGCGCTGCAGTCTGTGTCGCTGCGCTTCCTCGCGGAGCTCGACGCACTGCCGGAGAACCTGCGCAAGTCCGTGTCCGAGTTCATGTCGTTCGTGCACTCCTCCGTCAACGAGATGTCGCAGGTAGGCCGGGCCCGGGTGCCTTATCGTAGAGAGAGGGACACTGAGGCTCTTTTCTCTCCGTCGCCTCACCGCTCCTCTCTGTCCTCAGGCCTACCTGATCAACGAGCGCCGCTATAACTACACGACGCCCAAGTCGTTCCTGGAGCAGATCGAGCTGTACGGCAAGCTGCTCACTAACAAGTCCAACGAGCTGTCCACCAAGATAGTGCGCCTGCAGAACGGGCTGGAGAAGCTGGCGAGCTGCGGCGAGCAGGTGGACGGGCTCAAGGAGATCCTGGCCGTCCAGGAGGTCGAGGTGCGCCAGAAGAACGCGGCCGCCGACGAGCTCATCGTGGTCGTCAGCAAAGAGACGGAGAAGGTGTCGAAGGAGAAGGCCATCGCGGCCGAGGAGGAGAGGAAGGTCATGGAGAAGGAGGAGGAGGTGTCCGCGCAGAAGAAGGTCTGCGAACAGGACCTCAAGGCAGCCGAGCCCGCCCTCATCGCAGCCTCCGAGGCCCTCAACACACTCAACAAGGTACTGGTCCTGGAATTCCCTGAGCTCCCTCTCGCTGTTGTCTTAACTCTACTTTGAACGTCAACCATATTTCCCGCCCTTTAGAACAACCTGACGGAGCTGAAGGCGCTCGCCTCCCCGCCCACGGCCGTCACGCAGGTGCTGGCCGCGGCCATGGTGCTGCTCTCCCCCAAGGGGAAGGTGCCGAAAGAGCGCGGCTGGAAGGAGGCCAAAGCATTCATGGGCAAGGTCGACACGTTCCTCGACAACCTACTGCACTACGACAAGGAGAACATCCACCCGGACGTCGTCAAGGCCATCAAGCCATACCTCAACAACAAGGAGTTCGTCCCCGAGCTCATCCGCACCAAGTCCACGGCTGCCGCCGGTAAGCCTACCCGACGCCTGGTCTGGTCCGGCCTGTTCGTAACCATCCGTGTGTTTTGCCTCAAGGCGTGCCGTGTGATTACAGGCCTGTGCGCGTGGTGCATCAACATCATGGCGTTCCACGAGGTGTACGTGAACGTGGAGCCCAAGCGCCGCGCCCTCAACGAGAAGAACGCCGAGTGGATGGCGGCCAGGCAGAAGCTCGCGGAGCTCAAGAGCAAGCTGGAGGTGCTGGAGGGCGAGTTGGCCCTGCTCACCGACAAGTTCGAGGTGGCCGTGGCCGAGAAGCTCAAGTGCCAGGAGGAGGCCGACTCGACGGCCGAGACCATCGATCTTGCCAATCGACTCGTGACCGGCCTCAGCTCCGAGAGCGTCCGCTGGCAAGAGTCCATCGCCAAGTAAGCGTTGTTTTTATTCGTGTCTTGTCCTCGTGTCTAACTACATTTTATGGTGGTTATAACAATATTTCTGACAGCTTCCAGAAGCAGGGCACCACGCTCCCCGGCGACATGCTCCTGGTGACCGCCTTCATTTCCTACGTCGGCGGGTTCACGCGGTCATACAGGGTGGACCTGCAGGAGAAGAAATGGCGCCCCTTCCTCAAAACTCTGAACGTAAGCAGCTGATCGTGAGCTCTGGCGCCAGTCACATCCCCGACCCTGACCCCCGCCCCCGCCCCGCCTCTCCCGCAGCCCGCCATCCCGCTGACCGAGGACCTGGACCCGCTGTCGATGCTGACGGACGACGCACAGGTGGCCGCGTGGAACAACGAGGGGCTCCCGAACGACTCCATGTCCATCGAGAACGCGACCATCATCATGAACTCGGCGCGCTGGCCGCTCCTCATCGACCCTCAGCTGCAGGGCATCAAGTGGATCAAGAACCGCTACGGCAAGCACCTCAAGGTGGTGCGCCTGGGGCAGAAGTCGTACCTGGACGTGATTGAGCGCGCCATCAGCCGCGGCAAGACCGTGCTCATCGAGTTCATCGGCGAGGCCATGGACGCCGTGCTCGAGCCGCTGCTCAGCCGGGCGCTCATCAACAAGGGCAGGTGGGTGGAGGCGCGTCCCGACCGTCCGTGTCGTGTGGCCTGCGTCGCTATTTATCGGCAAAATGTGTCTTTCTTAATCCGCAGGGCCATCAAGATGGGCGACAAGGAGATCGACTACAACCCCAAGTTCCGCCTGATACTGCAAACTAAGCTGGCGAACCCGCACTACAAGCCCGAAATGCAGGCGCAGACCACCATCATCAACTTCACGGTGACGCGCGACGGCCTCGAGGAGCAGCTGCTCGCCGAGGTCGTGAAGGCGGAGCGGCCGGACCTGGAGAGCCTGAGGGTGCGTGGCGCCGGGTTTGCCGGGGACGATGGTTTTCCCTGTCAAAAGACCACTCTTCCTCACCACTCTTCCTTCCGCAGATGGAGCTGACCACAAAGCAGAACTCGTACAAAATTGAGATCAAGAATCTCGAGGACGAGCTGCTGCAGAGGTTGAGCTCGGCCGGCGACAACGTGCTCGCCGACAAGGCCCTCGTCATTAACCTGGAGAAAACCAAGCGCACGGCCGAGGATATCGTGGTCAAGGTGGAGGAGTCCAAGGTGACGGGCAAGCGTATCGACGAGGCCCGGGAGCACTACCGGCCGGCGGCGGCCAGGGCAGCCCTGCTCTACTTCATCCTCAACGACCTACACAAGATCAACCCCGTGTACCAGTTCTCGCTCAAGGTGAAGCCCCCTCCTCTCTTCCGCTGCAACGGAGTGGAGTGCATTGCATCACCGCCTGCCTGCTAGGCAACATGTGCACACCCGTGCTGGGAGATTGCCTAGTGCGCAGGCGTTGTGATGCAGCCCGCCTCACACCGCCGTGCTGGGGGAAGTTGTTGCCTAACCAATCGTGCCCTTCGCCCGACCCGACAGGCCTACACGGTCGTCTTTCACCGAGGCATACAGCTCGCCGCGCCCGCCGACACTCTGCAGGCCCGCGTGCACAACCTCATCGACTCCATCACGTACCAGACCTACATCTACACCAGCCGCGGGCTCTTCGAGGCGGACAAACTAATCTTCATGACGCAGATGGCTGTACAGGTAGACTTTCCTACTCCGCTCAGTTGCGGAGTTTCTCCTCGTTCCCCCTACAAAGACAGGACAGGGCTTATTCCTTATGAGATAACTACATATTCTATTTGATTTGATTTTGTTGACTATGCTTTCTCTCGATGTACAAGATGGAAGCTGCAGACAAGGTAAATGGCGGCCTAGTTGAAAAAAACTGCTACGACGGGCTGTCGGTTGCCACTTTAGAATAAGGGCAAAAATATAGCCATGACTCGTGCGAGGGAGAAGACTGACTTGTGCATCGGGACTTCCAGGTGCTGCTTAAAGCGCAGGAGGTTGAGCCCGTCGAACTGGACTTCCTCCTGCGTTACCCATTCGTCACCAACCTGCAAAGCCCGGTCGAATTTTTGTCCGACACCTGTTGGGGCGGGATCGTCGCTCTGTCGAACATGGCCGAGTTCAAGTACGGCTTTAAGCGCTATAAAGGTATGTTTTATACAGACTCTTAAAGTTAAAAGGATCTCTCCGTTAGGAATTTGGATAAGGACATCGAGGGCGCTGCTAAGCGTTGGCGGACCTTCGTGGAGTCCGAGGCCCCAGAGAAGGAGAAGTTCCCCGGTGACTGGAAGGGCAAGTCTGCCCTGCAGCGGCTGTGTATGATGCGCGCGCTCCGCCCTGACCGCATGATCTACGCCACACAGTAAGTTAAACGCTTCTGTTAAAAGCTAAAAAACAAACTCCTAACGTTAAAATAAACACTAATTGTGTTTTCTGAAGAGCGTTTATAGAGGAGAAACTGGGCTCAAAATTCATTGAATCTCGGTCCATTCCATTCGAGAAGTCGTTTGAGGAGAGCAGTCCTACAACCCCAACGTTCTTCATTTTGTCCCCGGGAGTTGATCCCCTCAAGGTAAGAAAGTGTACAATGCCAACTGTTTTAAAAGAGACTGAGAGCAGGCAACCAATATGGACTAATGTGTTTTAGGACGTGGAAAAACTTGGCCGTAAGATGGGCTTCACCTCCGATAAGCACAACTTCCACAATGTATCGTTGGGGCAGGGCCAGGAGCCTGTTGCTGAGAAGGCAATGAAGCGAGCAGCCAAGAAAGGGCATTGGGTCATTCTACAGGTAAGAGACAAAACAGTCTATTTCACAAAAAAAAATTTATTGCAGTTTTTAAATAAATGTAGAATTAGGCATCAAAATGCACCAGAAATAAGAAAATATAATACTGTCAACAGCTTTAAAATTAGATCTATGTTCTTCAGTAACAATACCAAACAGAATATCGCTATTTATTCAAATAATGATTTCATGAAAATATTCCATTATGGTTAAAATTTCAATTTCACTCGTCAAGAGGTATTCTCAATGGCCGTAAAAAACGTGGAGTTCTCATTAAAAAATATTCTGGTACCCATAGCTCTGCATGCAACTGAATCAGTTTTTTCTTGGTACTTTCCCACCATTCTGGATCAAACTTGACAGTGTCAACTATAAATCCATAGGGACTCCACACCATAAAATGACTTTCCTTAATATTAAGAATTCCCATTGATACTTGTATTTGAAACCAAAAGGTGCTATTTTTCTTGAGAGAAAGAGAACCATCTGAGTTTGTTTGGAGGCAAAAAATTGCCGGATTGACATTTTCATAGCCAGAACTATTGGTAAAGTCTGAAACACTACAATTCCTCATAACTTCTGGACACTTGATTTCTAGAAGCCTTGGAGGAAATTTTTCTGATGTAACTAAGCCATCTGGAGAACATGATAATTGAGGGAAAGATGGATTTATCCACATGCCGGTTTCCTGTACCACAGCAGTTTCATCTTGAGTTTGAGCCCATTTGATGTATTCCTCTAGTGCTGTCTTCTCCATTTCTATGCCATATACATTATCGGTAGCTGGAAGTAAGGTCCATAAATGCTCTTTTAGAGCCTGACCATATAAGCTTTGGGGGAGCCTCAAAAACTGTTTTGCCATTGAAGCTGGAAATCGAATAGATCTTTCAGCTCTCCATACTTCACTATTTCTTTGATCCCTCGTGTTTGGAATCTCTCCTGGTTGGTCACCAACGCAATACCTCTTTGCATCTTCCAACAGAGCATCCAAAAACACATTTCGTAATTTTTTAACAGTTTCCAGGTATTTAGAATCCTCCTTTAGATATTGAAAGCATGCATCTACTTCAGTGTAAAATAATTCATTTTTCTTCAATATTTCCTGCTCATCATAAAATGTACATTCATCATAAATTTCATCTCTATCGTCATTTAAAATGTCATCTTTGGCTGGGCTGCTCTTTTCTACATTTTTATAATAACTTTGTGCTAATGGAAATAGTGCTTGAATTGTACCTGGTAAAAAACATAGTAACCATTAGCTGTGCAACCCATTTTTATATGTAAAATAATTGTAATTCCTGTAACAAAACAAAATTTACCTGGGCATCCCCTTTCTACACTATTTATACAAATATTATGCTGTTTGGCAGAGTTGTTGAGATGACGAACGCCTTGTAGGGCACAGCAACAAATTTTCATTGTTTCAACAAAGTTATTTGTTGAAGTATTAGCCAAATAGATTGATCTCTGCATACCTAAAACCAAACTAAATGGTTTTTAAAAAATAAAAAAAATGGCCTTGAGCAACTAGATAAAAAATACAAAGTAAGAAAAATGTAAAAAAGGCTTGTACCTTGACTGTCTTCTTTATCTTGCACGGGTATAATGTTATACAGACTAATATCTTTGTGTTTCCTAAGAAAACTGTGCGTAGCGTAGCAGGTTAAGGTTTACGGCACTTGACTTCGAAATCACAGCTGATTGATTATGGAAATCATTTTTCAGCAACAAAACCACTTATAGATTATTATTACGATTCACATTATTCGATTCGTTCAACTTAGCAGTAAATCACATACGTTCATAACACATATTACGTAATAGTCAGCAGAAGCAAAGAGCTTGTGTTTATTTACGTCAGGCATATTTCTCATACAGAAGTTTGCAACTGGAATTTACGCATGCGCAGTCCTGAGTATGAGAACTTTTCGGTGGAAGACGGGCCCTTCCCGCCAAAATGTCCTTCCCTTTACAACTTCAAATTTTGAGCCTTATTCCTCTTACAGAATATCCACCTTGTAGCGAATTGGCTGCCAAGTTTGGAAAAGAGAATGGACAAGTGCGCAGAACATCCCCATGACAACTACCGCCTGTTCATGAGTGCCGAGCCCGCTCCTGCGCCTGAATTCCACATCTTACCCCAGGGCGTGTTGGAATCATCCATCAAAATCACCAACGAACCCCCAACAGGAATGCACGCCAACCTGCACAAGGCTCTCGACAACTTTTCGCAAGAGACCCTCGAGATGTCCACAAAGGAGGCCGAGTTCAAGTCCATTCTCTTTGCCCTGTGCTACTTCCATGCCGTGGTCGCAGAGCGCCGCAAGTTTGCAGCGCAGGGGTGGAACCGTATATACCCCTTCAACTTTGGTAAGTTTTTGCCGACGCATAATTAAGAAAATAAGCTAAAGGGTTTCCGAAATTAAAACCAAATGCTGCAGGTGACTTGACTATAAGCGTCAACGTCCTGTACAACTACCTCGAGGCGAACAACAGGGTGCCGTGGGAAGACCTGCGATACCTCTTTGGTGAAATAATGTACGGCGGACACATCACCGACGACTGGGACAGACGCCTCTGCGCCACCTACCTGGAGGAGTATCTGCAGGCCGAGCTGGTGAGGCAGGCGGGGCAATGGCTGGGGTTCCCCTGGGCTGGGGCGGTAGAGAATAACCTGTGGCCTGTGGCCTTCCCCTGCTCTGTCAGGTTGACGGCGACCTGATGCTGGCGCCAGGTTTCACCTCCCCGCCCAACTCCGACTACGCGTCGTACCACCAGTACATTGACGACTACCTACCCCCCGAGAGCCCCATGCTGTACGGACTGCATCCCAACGCGGAAATTTCTTCGCTGACGGCGACGTCAGAGAAGCTGTTCAAGACCGTGTTCGAAATGCAGCCCCGCGACGCCATGGCCGGGTCCGGTGTCACCGTGTCCCGGGAGGAGAAGGTGCGTCTGTCTGACTTGTGTCACCACCATGAGCATCATACTAACCCCCTCCCCCAACCCCCGGCAGGTGAAGCAAATGCTGAGCGACATCCTCGAGCGCCTGCCGGAGCCTTTCAACATGGCGGAGATGATGGGGAAGGTGGAGGATCGGACGCCATACGTCATCGTGGCCTTCCAAGAGTGCGAGCGCATGAACCAGCTCATGGCAGAACTCAGGCAGTCGCTCACGGATTTGGACCTCGGTCTGAAGGTGGGCCGCTCCCCGCTAGACCCACCCCACCCCTCACCCCGCCGCGCCGCGCCATGCCTGACACCAACCCTTACCCTCTATTGCAGGGAGAGCTAACCATTACCCCCGCCATGGAGAATCTAGAACAGTGCCTTTTCATCGACAAGGTGCCGGAGAACTGGTCGGCAAAAGCGTATCCGTCGATGTTGCCCCTGTCATCCTGGTTCGCTGATTTACAACTCAGGCTTAAGGAGCTCGAGAACTGGACTCAAGACTTCATAGTGCGTGACTTCAATACTAGCCCCCTCCCTCCTTTTCCACAGGTCCTCGTCGGCATTGCCCTCCTCTTTTGTTACAGATGCCAGGTTCGGTGTGGCTGGCAGGATTTTTCAACCCACAGTCTTTCCTCACGGCCATCATGCAGAGCATGGCCCGCAAGAACGAATGGCCCTTAGACAAGATGTGCCTGCAATGCGATGTCACCAAGAAGGGGCGGGACGATTTCAGGTGAGTGTAGGAGGCTAGAGCAGCCAGTGTAAAGGCGTGCCTTAATGTGGGGAAAACTTGCTACGATGATTAATTTTGCCATTGTGCTGTCCCGGCGCCGGAGCGATAGGCAACCCACCCGGCACACGTGTAATTAGGGGTGTCTACCGGGGTCGTTGGCCGCTTGTTTTCTGCCAGCCATTTGAGTAACCTCTGCCTCCAGGGAAGTGCCAATGTTTTGAAACGTTACAGTCAAGCACCGCGGGAGGGCGCCAACGTGCACGGGCTGTACATGGAGGGCGCGCGCTGGGACGTGGGCCTAGGATGCATCATGGATTCGCGACACAAAGAGCTATTTCCATTGATGCCCGTCATCTACGTACGTGCCATTACACAGGACAAGCAGGAAACGCGTAATGTGTACCAATGCCCAGTGTACAAAACTCGGCAGAGGGGCCCCACATTTGTTTGGACATTCAACCTCAAAACGCGGGATAAGCCAACGAAGTGGACTCTGGCGGGGGCGGCGCTGCTCCTCAGCATATGAGTGCAGCTATTTCTGTATGAATTTAAAAGCTCCACGCTTCCCACTTTTTACCCCTTGTGACTTCCAAATCATTCTGGTTAGTAAACTGTTTGTAAAATTTATTTATTTTTATTTGTAATAATTAAGGCTGTGATATGTAGTGTATTAATTTAAACTGTCGAAAAAGTGCATTCTGTAAAGTAGACAGAGTTATTTGCAACTTTGAAGTCGTACAGATGTAATAAAATAATAAGAGAAGAGTTAAAATTGTAATACTTTTTATTCCAAATAATGACTTCATATATTTCATTAAATTTTCTTTCAACTAGCACCAAGCCCGGATCTGTACTTTTCAATAAAATTCAACTGAGTGGCTTCTCAGCAAAAAGTAATACAACTTATAATCCAGATATAATTTAACATACATCTCATAAAAGGAAAAAATTAGATTCTTTTAAATAACAAGGCATGTGGTGATGAGACTCAACACAATTAACTAGCCATCAACCCTAAATCACAACATTGTTGTTTTTTTTTCATTGTGCAACACTATCACCTTCAGTGAAAATATTTGTAAGTACCAATAAAGCTCATTAGTATCACTTCATGCTATCTCATAGCATGTTCTTAAAATATTACATTCTTAACACTATAAATGTTTGAATGTAGATACAGATAAAAAAATCTTGATGATGAATACTTTAACATTAACATTTACATATCATACAGGTTTGTAATACAACATATAATACTTTAATTACCCAATATGTCTTTTCAGAAAGACACCGCACATTCTTCCTAATAATAGTGACTAGGTTGGAAGAATCCATAACCCATGATCTCTGGGGGGGAAAAAAAGTTCTGTAACATCTGCAATTTATTGCTTTGATCTTGTTACCTTTTCTGCTGCCTGTGGTGTGGTGACATTGCAATATAACAAACTAGTTTCATACAAGATCTGGGGACAGTTTTAACAACGTATCATTTAAAATGGACCCTAATGAATACAGAAAATAAAGTCAGACTTCAACAAACTTTAGTCAACACATACTTTTGGTAAAATAACAATCATATTTAAAAGATTGATTTCCCCTTACATACCAATCAGACTTTACGGGAATAACAGAAATGTTAGAATTAGATCTTCAATTATTGTCTAATAACTGTCAAATTACTACAGGAAGTAATTTTTAAGCTCAAAGAACATTCCAATTCATTGAGGTATTTTCTTTGCAGTAAGATGCACAAGTCACAGATATTAAGCAGTTTGGGATTGAGAGGAAACTGCAAGAGGTGCCTCATCATCTGTTTCAGTTGGTGATAAACGAATTGTTTGATACCACTGATTGGTTAAATCATTCATTTGGCTCTTGCAATCTTTCAGTTCCTACAGCACAAAAAGAAAATGAAAATTTATTAAATGACAGAAAACTTGATTGATAATTAAGGAATCTATATTATAGCTTACCTGCTGTGTGAACCGTCTGGTAAAAAATGGTATCAGTATTTTTATATCCAACCGAGAGAAGCCCTTGATGCGCGACTGCATAAAGCCAACCTCCATTTCTTCTTCAGTCAACTCTGATAGGTGCTCAGAATCAATTGCTTGTCCCTAGATTATCGGAATATATTTTGAGACAGAGTTGGAAATAAGAAATAAGTCCATGTTACCCTTTTATATGAATTCAAAGTATTGACTTACCCATTCTTTGGTTTTACTAAGAGATAAACCTTTCTCTTTTCTCCTCCTCCTAGATCTCTCTTTCCGGCCAGCTTGTAGGAACTGCAACGAT
The DNA here is from genome assembly GCA_033675135.1 of Frankliniella intonsa. NCBI lineage: Eukaryota > Metazoa > Arthropoda > Insecta > Thysanoptera > Thripidae > Frankliniella > Frankliniella intonsa. Next base: position 7,010,584 of record CM066249.1, on the reverse strand, counting down.
TCAAACCAATAATTTTGCTGTGGTTTTCAGAAACATTGATTAACATTTAGAAATATGGCTTACTTTCATGAGAGGCATTGTCGATCCACCAAGAACAAGAGTTGTAAACAGAACTATGATCAAAGTTGTGGTTATTATGACATGCCTTGTTTCATCACTGAACTCCAAATGGAGAGAAAGAGCATAAGAGATAGCACCTCTCAAACCTGAAAAGGGGAGGGAAAAGGGGTGAAAAAAACATTACGACCATGTCAGGAATAACTTGAAAGACAAACAAAATAATTACTCACCACTGAACCACATTATAAACATCATGCGATGAGTTATCTGGTGCTCTCGAAATCGGTTGACAAGGATAGCTAGAGGAAATATATTGGCAGCTCGGCCAATCAGACACAGAATCAAACTCCAGACAACCTAGAAATATGAGCAAATGAGTATTTTATTTGCAACAAAAGTAATAAAATTATTAAACTTCAAAGGACGTACCAAAGCAGGCTCTACACGATGTCTAAAGCTAAATATAGCTAAGCCCAAATATGCAAACACACAGGTTTCTGCTATGAATGCAAGAGTTCTCATAGTTTGCTGCATAGTTATTTGAGTAACAGTCGACAGATTGAAATGAGTATAATGGGACATGACAATTCCACAAAATAAAATTGCCATTATGCCTAAAAAATTAAAAAAAATTATCTAACAAACAATATTAGTTTTAAACTAGACATCAGTCATCACTTGTTAAGCATCTCTATCTATTCTTTTAGATAAACAATACCACATACCAGACAAATGTATTCCTTCCGCCAACGCATATGGTGCATACGTAAATACCAACATCATACCAAATTCTAAAGAAGGATGTTTCCGCAAATCCACATGTTTGAGGAGTAAAGCACTGGCAAGGGCAAAGACAACACCAATACCAGCAGATGCAAAGAACATCATGCAAAACCTGTCCCATGACACAGAAATTTATATTAATAGGAAAGGAGATATCTAGCCACATGAACCCAACCAGTAATGTCAATTACCTATTAATTCCAGTTTTGAAAGCTTCCCAAGATGTCATTGTAGGGTTGTTGCTTTCTAAAATGCTTGTTGTCAAAACAATTGCTATAGCATCGTTAAGAATACTTTCTCCAAACACCAACATATTAAGGACAGGGTCTACATCAAGAGCATGGAAAATGGCAACGGTTGCGACTGGATCTACAGCCGAAATTAGGGATCCGAATGCAAAGCTTTCCACAAAGCTCAATCGATATGCTACCTCAGCAATACCAAGGAGATATATTCCTGCTCCAATAACTAAGGCAGATATTGTTGTTCCGGCAATTGCAAACACAAGAATTGACCCAATATTCTGTAACAAGAATGGAAGTTAGGCACACTAAAACAAGAAGTACAAGATTTAGGACCAGTCTACAATACCTGGAAAAAGTTGCCTTTATGAAGATTGTAACCAGACTCGAAAATAATAGGAGGAAGAAGAACAAGGAAAAATGCTGTAGGCGAAAAGGCTTCTTCTTTCTTCCAGTTGGCTATATTTTGATCTGATATAAGATTGACTATCAGGCCTATGAGTGCACCAAGAAAAACAATGACAACACTTTCTGGCAAGTATTGAAAATGAGTCTGCAGCATTAGGTGGATAAGTAAAATGCCAAGCGCAAGAACACACAAAACAAAAAATATTGACATTGATGAATTGTGCTCATCCTCAGCAGCACTTTTATCGGGAAGGACGGGATCAGGAGAGGCAGTTGTGGATGATGTCGCATTATTAGTGACATTGGTAGAGAGAGGCCCTCCGGGCAAAACTTCATCTGCCATTGATTCTTCGCCAGGAATATTGTTGCTGGCAGCTTTGGTCCCTCCATGCCCATCTGTTGCACTACGCTTTTCTCTACTTGGCCAGTCATAGAAAGTTTCTGCCTGTAGCGAAGAGGAGTCATTGAAATAAGCATCACCAGGTATCAAACGATCAGAATATGGGTCTAGTTCCGAAAGTGCGTCTGCAGGAACTTGAGCTGCAGCGCAGTGGTGCAATGTGCAGCAGGTTAGGATATTCAAAATCAGAGCAAATTGAGCAGCGTGGCTCCATCTGCCAGCTGAGTCTTTCCATAGCATGTTGAAAAATGTCGCACTAGGAGTTTACAAAGAGTGATCCTGATCACCTGACAAGGATTGTTGACATAACGTCAACCATTTGTACTGTGTCGTCTGCTAGCAGACGAAAAGAGTGACGTAAAGTTGTTTTTCTAGCATTTTCTTGCGCGGCTACCCGAGAGAGGGCAGTACGAGCGCCGACAAATAGTACCAACCGTACCAACCGTATACTGGAGACAGAAATAGTGGAATTCCAGTTATCCCACCGACGAATAAATTTCGGATTCTGTAATAAAACAAGATTTCGCGGCAAATAAGTTATACTTATGATGTATCAACGGGTAAGGGAAATGGGACTACATGTTAAGATTTATAAAATAATTGTGTTTTCGACAAAAAAAAAAAGCGCGTTTTCCCCATAATGTTCAAACAATACGCACTTCTGGGGAGGCTTAAGCTCTATTTGATTCCTCTCATTTCATTCCTTTGCTTCATTAAATTGGTATTATCCGTTATTTTGGTCCTCACTGACTAAGAGAGACGCAGAGAAAAATAAAAGGTTTACTTGTTGGCCTTATTGGCTACAGTAACCATGGAAACACAAAATATTTATCATCAGTTATTCTACTTCTATCAGAGGGCAAGATACTATTGTTCTGATTCATTATGGTTACCAGTAAGTAGAATCTTCTGTGTCCGATATTTTCTAAGTATGACAGCAGGTATTGATTTCTTTCTCTAGTTACTATAGAGTTACTACGTAAGCGATCAGAACACAATGAGGGCGAAATTTCAACTTTGGAAGAGTTATCTCTTCATCAGGAGGATATTGAAAAAATTGAAAACCTCCAAAACTGGTGTCGAGAGTTACGCATTTTACTTCTTCAATCCAATCTGATATCACGTATAGGTATATGTTATTATCCTGTTTTGAAATTACTCTCTTAAAAAGTTGGTAAAAAACAAATGATTTAATTGTTAATCAATACAGAAAATTTGAATAAAATGAAAAGACTGGAGTATTTGAACCTAGCCCTTAATAATATAGAGTGCATTGAAAATCTGGAAAGATGCGAGTCCCTGGAGAAGCTTGATCTTACTCTCAACTTTATTGGTGAGCTTACCAGTGTGGCATCCTTGAAAGCCAATGTTCATCTTCATACATTGTAAGTATGTATTCAATTCTTAATAAAGACCCTACTCATTGTTATAAATTAACAATGCTTGGGTTTTTTTCCCTTTTTGAAAGATAAAGGGAATTTAAATCTAATAATAATTTTAAAATGCTAATAGGTACTTAACTGGAAATCCTTGCACAGAGTTCAAAGGGTACAGAGATTATGTGATAGCAACTCTACCACAGTTGCAGATCCTTGATGCAGAAACCATTTTAAAATCAGATCGTATAAAGGCTTTACAGTGTTATGAAGTTGTCGCTCAAAAGATCATGGAACAACAAGAAAATTATAAAGGTAGTTTTTTTTTCCCCAAGCACTCCTGCTTAGAAACCTTCTTGAATTTTTTTCAGTAATAAAATCTGACAATTCTTAGTTAAAAGGGAAAAGCAGCGTCAAGAACATCAACAAAAATTGATGCCAAATGAATCACCAGAAGAAATTGATGACCCTGAAAAACTTAAAAAGTAAGAATATATAGAGTTGAAACTAACAGTTCATTTTAAGTATAAAAGTGTAAAAAAAATTTAAACAATTTAATGAACAGATTTTGGGATGAATTTTGTGATAATTCACCAGAGACTCGTGTGGAGCTGGCTACTGTAAGTCGAAAACAAAAAGAACAAGAAAGGAAAAGACAGAAAGGGTGTGAAGATAATCCCAAGAGATCTATAAGACTATTTAGAGACGATGGCCAACCCTTGAGTGTTAATGAACCAAGGATTCCATTTTCATTGACTGAAAATAATGAAAACAACAGCTTGGTTCTTGACATTGGAGTCTACAGGTAGATGGGATATCACATACTATGTAATCATAACTACTTGTTTTTCTTTTTCTATTCAAAGAATTAATTCATTTAAATATTCCTTCCATTATTATTTCAGACATCTTGATACATCACTAATTGATGCAGATGTACAACCAACGTATGTCAGGGTATACATCAAAGGGAAAGCATTTCAGATGGTTCTCCCCGAGGACGTGCATCCAGATAAATCAACTGCCAAAAGGTCTCAATCAACAGGTCATCTAGTTATTGAGATGCCAAAGGTAACACTGATAATATGAAATTGCCCTTTCGATAAAAGCTGTTACATAATGCTGATTTTTCCTGTAGGTAAGAGAAGCCAGTATCATCAGCAGGCACTCCCAAACTCCACTCTCTAAAAGCAAACCTTCAAGTATTCCACTTGCAGTGAATAATTCAAGGTAAACAAGGGCAATGTACTGGATATTAATGGTTTAAGTTGATGATGATGCAAATATTTTTGCAATTACAGAAGAGAATACTTGGAAATTGGAAAAACAGACACATCGATGGATTTCAGCCTCATCACAAGCACTATACCAAAGCCTTTGGATAGAAGTTGTCTGCTGGATTTTAGGAGTCCGACAATGTCAGCTAGTGAAAAACCAGTGTCAGCGTCATTTCAAGACAACAATGAAGTTCCACCACTAGAGTGAGTACTTTGTTTCTAAAAAATGAGACACTTAGTGCTATGATAGTCTGTTCTTTATTTGTAAAATGTACCATGTCAATAGCATATTAAAAATGTCAAATATAACCCAAAGCAGATCAATAATCTGCATCTTTTAAAAAAAGAAATCTCATTCTATAGCTGGAAGTACCTATATTGAATATCAAGGTATGTTGGTCTGGTAAAAAGTAATAAAATAACATTTTAACTTCAATTTGAAATATTAACACAATTATTGCTTAACACTCAGCGCCAATAATGGGGGGAGGGGAAAACTCAGGAATCAAATGTGTTTTTGTAAAACCTTACACATGCAAGTCATTGAGGTGGAAAATATCCATTAAAACTCCACCATGATAGACCCAGAATGCTTCAAACCCAAACTATTTTAAATGCTTCTCTGGGTCTATCAGATGTTTTTTTACACTATCAGAACATTGAAGGGATGAAGGAAAACAATTTCAAGGGACTTTTGCAGAATTAGTCAAAACAGACAAAAGTTGCAGTTTCAATAGTTATTTCCCACCTTCAGACTGAAAAAAGCAATTAAAGCCCAAAATCGAGTAGGTACATCAGAGTGAAAAAAAAAACAATGCGAAGGTGATTTAGAGAGTAGTAGATTCTTAGACAAATGAACAGGCACAACCCGAACTTACCACAATTCATAAAATGTATACAAAATGTAAACCTAAGCAAAGTCTCAAGAGTTGCATTTTCAGAAACGAAATTTTACTACCATACTGAGTAGAAACTGATTTATCAGATATGTAGAAAAAGAAAAGATACAAAATCACTATTTTATCTGAAAAACTGTTCATTGCAAAGTAAATATATGGATTAAAGAAGCCTGGTTATTTACAAATTTCAGTCTTCATTTTGAAAGTTGTTTTGTGCATAGAAATGAAACTTCTGACAATTTTTTTAGGAAAGGCAGCTAAAAGATACCGATATATAAGGAGGCAGAAGGCACACCTGTGTACAAAAGTTGAATGACTGTAGTTTGGTTCTAACAAGCGAAATTCTTTAAGAAAATTATCTATTCAATTATATAGTCAAGAATATGAAATTCCATAATTCTATGAAATGTTATTGAAACTTTTCATCGATGGAAACAGGGGAGAAAGTCAAAGTAAGTCCAACTACGAGTCCATAGTAACAGTACTAACATTTTCTGCTGAATCTGAATGCTTTCCTCAACTCCACTAGGTATTTAAAAAACATACAGCCTCATGTATTAACTAAGAATAAGTTCATTATTCAGTAATAAACAGACCAAGAGCAAAAACATGGCAATTCTGTTTTCTCATTATGCTTTCAAAAACAATTAAGACAACCTTTTCTTTAAAAAGTTTCCGTTTACATTTGTACTTGGCACATTTGCTATACAATTTCAGGAACCACTTGTGAACTCAAAAAGAGTTCACTGAATTCTCTCAAAGGAAATTTCTTTCACAATGAAAAAAATAACAAAAGAAAATGTTACAGTAGTATTGGTTGGGTCACAGTCTCAAATAGAACATAATTGAGTTAAATAAAAAGTTACAAAATTGGCTGAAGCATAGGAGGTACAGAACTTAAAATACTGTAAAAATTGAATAGCCAAAACATTCCATTGGTCCATGCTTTCTTGAGAAAAAAATAAATATGAAAAAAAGCCAAATAAAAATAAAAACTCAGCTACATTTCAATGAAATAATGGGAAAGAATCATGAAAAACAAAGAGGAGACTTCCCACATCAACAAGGATGAACCCAAATACTAACTAGCCAAGAAATCATCAGCCAGTTAAAATACTAAACAATTTAATCATGCAAAGTTGGGAACATCAACAATACACAGAAATTGCTGTAATTTTAGTCTAAATAAAAAACAGTTTCTTTGGAGGTAAGGCACAAAATTTTCAAGTCAAGAGCCACATACCATACAGTAGACCAGCTTGACTTTATAAGATTTGAGGAATTTCATTACCCATGTAAAATGTGAAGGGATATAAATGAGAGGCAGTACTGCACCATTAAAAATCTGACATAGATGATTTGAGAATATATGCAACTTTTACCTTTAAAGTTAATTATTTTACTGTGATAAAGGAATAAGCAAACATATACTGGAAGTTATTCCAGTGCTTATAAGACAAAACTTCAACATTAGTATCACATTTCTTAAAAACTGTGCATGCAAAATATAAGTGAGAGAGCCAGTACAAACCGCTTTCATCTTGACTGCAGATAGGATATCACCTGATTGAAATTTCGGGTATTGAGATGAAGTATACTTAGTTGCAGTGATTTGGTCAAAATTATTAATGGGAGGGAGAATGCATACAAATGGTTGCAAAGCTTTAAATCACTACCTAGAGTACTGAGCTATTACAAGCACTCTTCACTCTAAAAGAATCTTATCATTTTAAAAAAAATTACTGTGTTCTCACACCTGCACAGAAAACAGTATTTGATCGCATGTGGAAGCTTTCTATCACAGATCCCAATGGTTCAAACTAAACTTCCACAATAAACTAGACAAATAATAAATTCTATTGTGCATGTCCTGAACATATGAATCAACATAAAATATATTAAAGTAAAAAGAAGCTGTACAGTAGAAACATAAAATGCCACAATGGACAGGTTAGTAACTTAACTTTCACTCAAATGCCAGGCCAGCAAAGCATGATTCCAATGTAAAATAACTTTTACAACCTTTTTAAAAAGCGGGAAGGAGAAGATTTTTCTCATATCCGAGATTCTTTCCACAGCTGGATTTTACCAACAAAGCAACCAAGATAAGGAAACAAAAGCATCACTTTTGCATGTCTCATATCAAGTTAGGGATGCTGACAATCCAACCATACTAACCCAAGTAGAGAAAAATTAAAAATAAGCTTTGTTCTCTGACTGATAAAAACCTCATGGAATTAACTGCAAGTGTAAGCCATGCTAAAGCCCATATTCAGACAGACTAGCTTTTCTGAATAGGCAGCTAAGGAAAAGTGGCATGATTCCATCCTAAATGTTGGGCCTTACGACTAGAACCTATGATGATTAGTAACATTCCTCAATGTTATTTTCTATTGAAGATTTATTAATAATATTTTTGTTTGCCTCATGGCAGCGCCAACTATTCATATTATAAATGGGAATGCAAAAACCATCTGCAAGGATGCCAGCTTTTGAGAGACCTCTTCATGACAGTTGGTGATTCTGGTAAGGGCACTTATAAGTAGGAGAACACACTAACAAACATCCTGCAAGATAACAGAGGTTACTTGCCAGATAGATAAATACATTTCTAATTGTAAGCACTCACTTGAGAGCACTCCAACATCTGATGCAAAATGTGTAATTGTGATACTTCCTATTGACTGTTTCCTTGACACCACCAATATGAAAAGAGGAGGCCCCTCATAACACTTCACTGCATTTCTACATTATCTTCAAAACAAATGGGGAGAATTTCAGAGGAATTCTAGTGAATGCTGTATGCATTTCCCCAAATACCACATTCACAGCTGTTTGCTCCACTCAAAACACACATTGGAATCTTATTATTCCTCATCATGGCCTATCATGGGATGATTGGGAGTTAAGCATAGTTCTGAGCAAAATGAGGCTTGAATGCCCCACATTGAACTAATTAATGCAGGACTGATAGAAGTTCAGTCACAAGAGAAATAACTCAACTCAATGCTAGTAGTGAATGGCTGAAATAGTGGCATACAGTTCATATCATGCAACCTAACAACAGCTCCTTCTACTAGTATCTCCTCTGCGAGGGTCAACCATAACTCTGTCTGGTGCATCACCTGGCTCCTTTCCTGCAAACTTGTCCAGAATGGCAGTTGCTAGGTCGTTGAATGCTTTATCAATGTTGGTATTTGCCTTAGCCGATGTCTCCAGGAACGGAACACCATATTCTCGGGCAATCTGAAAATGTTAAATACAACAAGACAGATGTCATTGCAGGACTAGGAGTGCCAAAAAAAAAAAAAAAAAAAAAAAAAAATGTTTGGTTTTACTTACAGCTTCACCTCTTTCCTTGTTAACTGCCCTTTTACCATCTATATCACACTTATTACCAAGGATCATTTTCTCAACATCTTCGTTAGCATGCTAGAAGGAAACAGAAACATGCACCACTGGGTTAGGGAGAATTGATCTTTAACAAACATACACACATGCTCGCAAAATGCTGTTGGGTGGATAATTAAGGGGAAAAAATCATATTAAAATGGGAAGAAAATGAAATTGCTTAGGAAGGGTGTCAGTTAAAACAAACTCTTTATCTTACCTCATCAATGTTTCTCAACCATTTTACTATGTTTTCAAAGCTTCGTTCGTCAGTAACATCATAGACTAGCATGATTCCCATAGCTCCACGGTAATAGGATGTGGTGATGGTATGAAACCTTTCTTGACCAGCTGTATCCCTGTGATGGAAAGAGAGAAAGTAATCCACAATATGTAACAATTCAAATTGAAGTCTGACACAGGCATGAAATCACACACAACAAATGTATAAAGCCAATTAAACAACACAATGTAATTATTTGAAGTAGAATGGAAAGGACATCTGAAAGTGGCAACTTTGTATGATGTAAAACCACTCACCATATTTGCAGTTTGATTTTCTTCCCACGCAACTCCACAGTCTTAATTTTGAAGTCAATACCTGTAACAGAAAGGATACAGATACAAATGAAAAAATTTAAGAAAAACACCTAAACAAAATCACAATTATAAATAATAGTTTCACACTGGAGAGCTTATCTGAAAAGCACAACCATGTGGGAAGGAAACAGTAGCGATGTATGTAACGGAATCATTAACATCAGGAACCAGCGCTAAAAATGATTCTGTTTGTGAACATTTGTTGAGAAAACCTGACTGAAACTGATTTGTCTAAAAAAAATAACCGAAGTGAAAGCAGATGACAGTATGACTAATTTACCAGCTATCCAAAAAGTAAATTGCAAAGAATACATGTATTAACTTTTACTGTGTGAAATTGGTTAGTGTCTGTTATAAAAGTTTCTTCTTTTTTATGTTTTTTTTCCTCCATCTGAATAGAACCAGGTAACTGATTGCCTATTGCCAATACGTCAAGGCTACAAAACTCGCCTAATGTTATGCAGCGCGTGTAATAAAACATACAAACATGACGATGGCTGTCTCCTCAGCAATTGCGAACGAATGGAAAAACGAATAATGGACACTGAAACTTCACGATGGAATGCTTTGATTAGTCAAATGAACCCACCCTTGACTACAGGCTAACATTACGTACAACGTTCTGCACTTGAATTTCGAAGAAATGGGCCCACTTACCTATGGTTGAAATGAATGTAGAAGTAAATGCGTCATCGGAAAATCTGAATAAAATACTGGTTTTGCCGACGCCAGAATCGCCGATTAACAGCAATTTGAACAACAAGTCATACGTTTTCTTCGCCATCTTCGAGCTGGTTGGCCGATGACGTCACTTCTTGGTGCGACGGAACCGACGGAACTGTGGACAGGTTCGAGCTTCTCCAACAGAGTGCACCACTGTACACGATCTCCCCACCTCCCGGCTGCGCCCACCTCTTTCCGAAGCGCGTAATTTCTAATCTTTAAAACGTGAATGACTTGGACAACCTGTTCTAGACCATGTTGGAAGACGCGGGATATAATTTGATGAGTGTAGGATTATAGATGAGAAAAAAGAGAGGAAAAAATACCTGGTTCAAGAGTTTAAGTTAAACGAACTATTGCAGGCCTCGAATAAATATTCAATCACCTTACCACTCAATAAGGAGGGGAGATTGAGAGTATCTTCAACGAAGGAGTCAGGCTAAACACCATGCTTTAACTCCAACTCTTTGCAGAAAAAGTGTTCTGAAACTATGTTTTATTCATGCAGTACAAGTCATAGAACAAAGTTGAAATTGAAATATTTGTTTCCAGCCCTAAAATGAATTTTTTGAACATTTAAACTCCAATCCAAAGGTTGTGAGTGAATGAACATATTCAAAGAAGTTTGAAGCTTCGGCACCACTGAGTTTATGGTGTCAGTACGATTTCCCACACATGATGCAATACTCATGTGAAAGGAAGCATCCTATAGACAGGAACAAAACATTAAAGATTTCTTCTCTGTTATAGTTTAACAAATTTCACGGCCTTACAAGTTCTCACCTCATAAAACGGAGGAAGTTTGAAATCTGCAAAAGCATTGTCAACCATGTGAGATATCTTCAAAAGTGTTTCATGACCAGCAGTAATAACAATTCCAATAAAAGTTCGAGTTTTCTCTTCATTTGTATATACTTTGATATCACCAAAACAGATAGAAAACCTAAAATAAAAGAATAGAAAATGTAAGGATTTTTGCAATACATTCCAGCAGCTTTAGAAATTAAGATTGTTATTACCTTGCCAGTGACTGAGCAATACTTTGGACTGAAGAAGAAATTGAGTCAATCCAATGATGCTTTAAAACCACAGTTTTAGATAAACTAATGTGTAGATCGTCATTCCTAATGACATCACAAAAATTATCCAATGTCGCACACACTACATCAATGAAGGATTGCAAAGAGGGAGTTGGCTCTAACGAAACATGAAAAGAAATTAGATCTCAAACAGGAAAGCGCTGACATGTAAGAAAATAGGCAAATTGAGTCCATATGAAGAAAATCTTACCTATTGCAATATAAACAAGTGAGGCCCAATTTCCTCTTTCATGTGGAAATGATCGAACACGTTCATTATGTAAATGAGGTAAATCTATTGGTACACTGTTAGTGCTATTAAAACATTGCAGGAGGCCAGACGGTGGAGGTAACCTGAAGTTCAATAAAAAGTGACAAGCAGAAATAAGAATACATTTCCTTAAAGCAGCAATTTGGAATTATATGGTAAAGAAATCAATCAAATGGAAGAAATTAATTAATTAACGCAGGCTGAGTTAGAAATAAATATACATCAGTAGGTTATGTGATACCTTTTCTTCTGGTGGTCCGCAGCCACCTTCTTGGGACAATTTTCTGATGTGCCCAGGCCTGCAATAGTTCGTTTTACCGAAACTCTTGGGCCAGGTATTTCTTCTTCACTGTCATCGCTACTAGTACCATATGTTGCCAACAAGTTCAATGCACCACTGGACGATGTCATTTCCATCAAAATCTTTTTCGAACTAACGCGCCCCTACGCGCTTCTCTGGCCTGTTCTGACCTATATATTTCTCATGCTACCCGAAGCTACCCGAAGTTTACCGAAGCCAAACGAAGCGAGGAGCCGCTAAAACGCCTCAAAGGGCTGGTTTGAGACGAGGCCGGGACGCAGTCGTCTTCGTATCACCATTTTTGCTTAATAATTGATAGTTTATTACTCAGTGTAGTCTTTTTGTGTCTCTGATTCTCTGTTAAGGTATTCGAGATGAGTACCGATAATATTGAAAAGTTGTACAAACACTTTGGTGTCCTAGCAGATGCTAAAGACAAAGTCAGCGAGGTGAGTTAACCCTCTCTAACGTAATACCCTAGTTTTAAATGGTTGGGTTTGGTACTGCCCATCACCGTTTTATTTAAAAATATTAAATCACCGCACATTGAGTCATAAAAACATTACCAAGATAATTTTAATTATCGATTCTTCCAATCTACCTTTCCCAAGAGGGGTTTGTGAATTGCTCCCTAGCTGCCATTACTCTGGTGCTAGTAATAGACAGGATTGCACATTTCGCGAGAAAATTATAACACGAAGCGCTCGAAATATCTGTTGATGAACTAACCTTTGTTTCAAACAGTGTTGGATATTTATAAAATTTGTTTATGATGGAGAATACTCCTTTTTAACATTGTCTCATCTAAATGACTTTAACTTTTTCTTTTAACTTATTATTAGCACAAAGATGACTACTTGGAAATCCTGAAAGCTGTCAAAGGGTCCGACAAAGAAAAAAGGCTGGCATCACAATTCATTGCCCGATTCTTTAAACACTTCCCAACATTAACTGATCAAGCTATTGAGGCTCAGCTTGATCTTTGTGAGGATGAGGACTTGGCGGTAAGCTTGAAATGTCTAGAGAACATTTTACATATATATTTGAATTTCTCACTTTATCATTAGTCTTCTCCTTTTATTTATGAATTTCGCTTCTTTTACATTTCTTTAGATTCGTAAACAAGCCATTAAAGATCTCCCACGCCTGTGTCAGGACCTGAAAGGCTACACTCAACGCATTGCTGACATTCTTGCCCAGCTATTGCAAGCTCAAGATTCTTCAGAATTAAGTGTTGTTCACAATTCCTTAATGTCTCTGCTTAAACATGATCCTAAAGGTAAGTGCTAGCTTGTGGTACAAAAATATGCTATCAGGATTAACTTCTTCTTACGAGTTGTTTTTTCTGTAGGTACTCTAACAGGAATTTTTTCTCAAATATCTAATGGTGATGATACTAGCCGTGAGCAGTGTCTGAAATTTCTAACCATCAAAGTTAAAACTCAAGGGGCAGATATTTTTGACAAGGAAAGTGAGGATTTTCTGATATCTGAATCCAAGAAAGTTCTTCAGGTTTGTTTTTTGTGATGTTTCAAATTTTTCACCAATTTTGCTTGTGTGGAGTATTTTTCTATTTTCATATTTTCCATTCTTGTTAGGATGTAACTGCTGAGGAGTTCCATCTTTTAATGGAACTTTTGAATGCCACTCGTCTTGGTAAGACTGTTAGTGGGCAGAAAGATCTTGTTGATATAGCAGCAGAGCAGGCAGAGCTGGATCAACCTTTCAACGTTAGCGATCCAGATAATGAAAGTTTTGATAGACTGGTTAACTGTGTTAAACACGCTCTTCCATACTTCTCTGTAAGTTTTTGTCTATTTATTTGTTGTGGTTGGTTAACATGCCCATATTGCGTAAGTGTTTTTGAGACTGAAATCTGTTATAACTGTTTAGAAACAATTGGAATCTACCCGTTTTGTGGCATATTTCTGTGATGAAGTGCTTCCACAACTACACTTAGTTGGGGGAGCTGAAGAAGGAAGTGGTACTGATCAACAGTTAGAACTTTTGAATCTACTGGCTGAACTGTCAACTTATTGTGGTACTCTTGACAAGGCTGAAACGAGAATTGACAAAGTTTTCACCCGGCTATTGGTATGACAACTATTAAGCAGATTTCTTATTACTGTTACTTTCTAAGAGTTTATCTAATAATATTTGCCTGATGTTTTTTAACCCCTTCCATTTATCCTCATTAATTTTTTGTTTGTAGGATTATATGCCTCTACCTCCTGATGGAGAGACAACTGATGGAACTGAACCTCGCCTTGATTTCTCCCATGTTGAATGCCTCATTTATTCTTATCACAGACTGGGGAGACAATGCCCTGATGCACTTGCTAAAGATTCTGAGAAGCTAAAAGATTTTAGGCTGAGGTATGAAAATACTTTATTACAGTCTCTACTAATTGCAAATGTCATTGTTTTGGTACATTATCATGATTTTATTTTCCCAGACTCCATTATTTTGCAAGAAGTGTTCAAGGTTATATGAAAAAGCTTCAGGAGGCACTTCGTGGTAAAACAGGTGAAGAGCTAAAGTCTGAAGAAAATAAATTAAAAGTTGTTGCACTGAAAACAACTTCAAACATTAATACGCTCATCAAAGATCTATTCCATACACCCCCTAGCTTCAAGAGTGTTATAACACTTTCTTGGAAGCCAGCAAAGGCATCATACACAAACGTAAGTATTCCTCTTTTCATCTTTTGTGTCACATGCATGTGATCCACATGTGTAACAGCATAACTTATTCTGTCTACCATAATTTTCCAGGATAGAGCAATTGAGGCTGATACTATCCGTGCTGGTAACAAGAGACACACACCCATAACTTTTGGTGATACCTCCCCAAAGCACCCGCGAACTATTGGTTCCAACCAACGAGAAATTTACACACCCCCAAGTGGCAAATACAGCAACAAAGTTTCAAGTTATAGTGAGTACCAATCAAGCTTAACATAAAAGCATCTCTTTTAAAGAAAATGACATGCATAATTGAATTTTACCTCAGCAACTACTAATGAGTTTTTTTCTTTTATTTCTTTTGTAGTGCCTCAGCGTGGTGGGGTTCGAGGTAATAGAAGCAGGGGCAGAGGTTTTGGGGGACGGACAAGAGGACCCTGGAGAAGAAACTACTGAAAGCATGCATTAGCTATATTAAGCCATGACTTCTTTTAACATTTGACATCAGGAATGTTGTGATAGTTCCATTTAAGCTTAGAAATTGTATTAATATTTCAATTACTCTTGTATATACTGACTTGGATTCTAATTACTCATTGATTTGGGCTCTCAAATCAAAAATGATAGACTTTAATTTATTGTTTATTTGTGCTCCTTTATTTGGAAATGGTGGATGGGAGAGGAAATTGTCAAGAAGATCATAAGACATCCCTTAACATGTGAAAGTCCTCTTTGAATGACTGCTATGAAACTCTTCCCTAAATTTATTTTGTTAAATTTTTCCAAAGGCTGTATTAAGTTTGATGTACCAATTCAAGTATCACTCACTATCATTTGACATTTTGTACAGTTCTTTGCTTCTTAAATGACTTCTATGCCTTGAAAATCTGGCCAAATAAAGATGTGGTAAAATCTAATCAAGTTTTAATTTATATGTCTTGAATAGGTACATCAATCTAAAAACATGTTTAATCTTTCCATTTTCAGATCAACAGAGAAACAGCTTTAGTTACAAGATCCTAACTTTAGATTCATCACATTTCCTGAGTCTCCTTCCTGAATTTTTACCTAGGTCTTTTCATGCTAAGAATAGTAATGTCCACATCTTTGAACTATACATCTTGGAGAAAATAACAGACTTTTCCTTAAAGAATCCAAACTTACAGGTCTCACTCTGCTGGAAGTGCAACATCTATTTTCCATTCAGTGTTGTTTTGTTCTCTTACTTTCAGCACAACTGTCATGTTGAAATCACAGGGTTACCTTGGTTTTGTTTCTATACTGTTTAACTTTATATGACTTACTATTGTTACATATTAATCTGGTTCAATATCTTTCAATATGAAACTATGTATGACGCAGTGAGGAATTACTCGCTGAATAGTTGATTTTCTGCTGTGTCCTAGAGTTGGCAAGTGAATTGGTGAAAAATTTTCTAACTGAAAAGAGTTGAGCCAGAAACAAGTTTTGAGTTCACCGATAAAATTATCTTATCTTTACAGCTGTTTTTATGATTGCAGTTATGGCAGTTTTGATCTCAGCTAGCTATGTCATTAACTACTTTTCAACTTTCTAGCTGTTTTGACGCAGATTTTTTCACAGATGGAGAGCAGCTGCCTATCATGTGTCTATCGTAACTTTTTTTCAAGAATAACTTCAAATTTTGATCTACTGTGCCAGGTAAGTTATTCTAGTTATTTGCATCTTCTCCATTCCCGTCTACCATTTGTGCTTAAAAGAGGGAAAGCAATGAGTTTGAGTTAAGCTTACTTGTCCCCATTTCCTATTGGTGTGTATTGTTAAATTAGCCATTTTTAAAAACTGGAACATTCTTTGATGGCAATTTCCTTAAGTATTGTTTTGTCATATAATTTTTATCCATATTTCTGTCTAGTTTGTGTTATAACCTCGGTAAGAATTTTCTTTTTGTTAAATTATTTGTCAACATTTTTTTTTTTTTTTTCAAAAAAGAAAATAAACACTATTTACATCACTATCGTCTCATTTGAATCATATCGCTGTTCCTGTTTATAAACCGTGGCCACCGCGGCCACCGTATCGCTACGTCCTGCGTTTTGTCCTGCGCCGCCTTCTTCCCCTTATAGCCACCGCCTTGTAAACGACAGCGATCAGCTGAGAAAACAAAAACAACGCAACCCCCAGCAGAAAGCTTGCAGACGCCAAATGACAGAAAATTGCAGCTCTCTGTTTACAAACATTGTACGAGGTCGATTAAATTCAGTTGTACATGACAAGTTTCCTTAGGACTCATAATCATAATTAGTGTCGCTCTACTTCATTTATTTAAAAAAATGAAAAACGAGCATTATAAAACATTGTAGTGAAGCGAAGTGGGCTGCAATAGGTCGGACGTAGGATATGCTTGGCGTTGATACCGATTGTCCGTGACGCTTGAGTAGTCGCGCCTGCTCTTCAAGTCTTCGAACACCAGCATCTACCCGAAACTGTTACCATGGTGATGGTTGCTATCAGTACAATATTATTTATTGTTTACGACTTTAGTTCCTCTTGTACTTTCTGTATTCCCAAGGAGGAATTAAAAGTGGATTACTGCTGAAAACGAGTACCAGTACTACTGTGGTATTTTGTCCTACTTCTGATTCAAAGGTTTGTATGTATAATTCACTGACAACCGTTGTATATGTCACTGCAGCTCGATTTCATATTTAAATAGAAATAACAAACATATCATAAATTCTAAAAAAAACTGCTCTCTATTAGGTCTCTCATTATTTCATAGAAATATGAATGTATATGCAGAGCTATGGAGATCAGTTCAAGTTTCTAGTTTGTTTTCACTGTAAGTATTATTATTTCTATTTTGAAATTTATCTGTTGTAAAATATATTTACTTTACTGATAATAATTAATAATGTATGCACAGTTCTCTAGAAGCATTAGCAGAATGTCTAGATCCACATGTAGAGTTCCTTCGCATTCTTCCTCGAACTCTCAAAACAAAATTATTATCTATTGCTTGCAAGAGGGGTACCCTTGGGACTTCATCCCTGGAGAGTCTCCTTCATTCTGAACTAAAAACCCTTAATCTAAGTGAATGCCATTTAACTGATGGTATGTTGCGGGCAATTCAAGTTTGCTCAGAGTTATGGAAACTTGATCTGAATCCTGGAAGAAATCAAGAGAGAGCCCTCGGGAGAGATGGTGAGGAAAAGTGTGCAGAATACTCATCAGTAAATATTTTGGTACTTTTTAAAACAATTTTTTTCCCCCCTTCTCAGCTTTACTCTCGCTTTGGCCAAATTTGCCAAAGTTGAAAGTATTGTACTTAAGGAGATGTCCTGGTGTGACAGATGATGTGATTGCAGCTATTGCTGAACACTGTCCAAACCTCAGTGAACTTGATGTTGGGGGATGCCATGCAATCACTGACGCTTCACCTGTAGCTCTCACAAGGACATTGAAACACCTCACTTGTCTGAACATGTCAAGTACTCAAGTAAGAAATTCCTTACATCAAAATTAAATTCCTTTTTTATGCTGACAAGCTAATTTTTTTCTTTTCTTTTTTTTCCCCCTTTTTATCAAATATACACAAGGTTGGTGACGAAGGATTACTTGAATTGGTCCATGGGAACTGCGGTAAAACTTTAACCGAGCTGAACATAAATCATTGTATGAGAGTTACTGATTTCTCAATTCAGTGCATTGCACAAAACTGTCGAAACATGAGCATATTAGTGTTCCAAGGATGTCCAATATCAGGTAAGTGTGTTGAAGATAAAGTTCATCATATTTTTCCTTAGATGCTATTTTTAGTAGGGTAGTTTTTGGCAGGGTATATCTGTCATGCTCTGCATTAAAATTGCCCAATCACTAGCAGAAAAATGTAATTTTCCAATTTGTTTCAGCTGATTCACATTACGCCCTAGAGAATATTTATGCTGAAGCCAAAGTAAGACAGCTGGCATGGACAGTGTATTAACATACTAGTCTCTTGAGGACATGGTTTCCAAGTTAACATCCTGGACCTCAGTTAAGAAATTTCTGTCCATGATGCAAAATTTATGACTTAAGTAGCATTTACAACAGATTATAGTCTTAAGATTTCTTTTAACAATGACTAATATACTATATTTGATAGAATGACAACCTGTACTTCTGATACTTTCCAGTCTAATCAACTTAGTTTCAAGAGAAAGTATGCAAAAGGTGGCTAGTGTTATGATTTTATGTTAAATTACAGTATATCAATATATCCAGACAGTTGAATTAAAACACTTATTTCAATAGATTTTGTAATAAAATGCTTTTCACGCCTATGTGTTCTTGTTAATGGAATTGGACCATATCTTCAATAGTAAAATGCATAATTTACTTAAACTTGAGATTTTGCAAGAAGGGAAAACAAAAATCTTAAGAATGATAGTTGTAAGATCCATTATATTATTCTCCACATTACACCTGAAGCACATTATATACATTACACAGTCCGAGTTGCATGCAATACTGGATATATATATCTCAACAATGGTCAAGCCATTTGACCACATTTCATGTAACATGTTTTGAAAACTATGAAAATATTGTAACTAATCACCTTACATGAATGAATATATATTTTGGTACATATCATATTGCTGAGTACACCACAAGGAACTCAACATTACATTCAAAAAATAATAACATTTTAAAATTATCACCAGTTTAAACAGGGAGGAAAAAAAAAATCACAGTTGGTCTCAGCGCACAACTGGGACACGGTTGTGTACATTTACATCATATTGCAAAAACAGCTAAGTGCTTTGCATTAATTTCATTGAAAACATAAAACAATTATTTTAAAATAACTGCATAAATTTCAAAATACTAAATTGAAGCACCACTAAAATTATTCCGGAATGTACAGGATTTCAACATGTTTACAGGCAGGATGAGTTCATTAAAAGTATGGAATTGTCATATTCCATTAAAGTATAAAGCCAAGAGCGGGGAAAAAAAAAAGAATGAAAAAAACCTATTTGGAACAATATTGAAAGTCTATAAATATCTTGTTTAGAAGTCTGAGAGCTCAAAGGCACTAGCACTAGCATGACAATTCTTACCATTTAAGACCGTTTGTTCCCAAATCCATTGACAGGTAGTGGGTTTTGCTTAAGTTGGAGAATGATTGATCGCATGCGGGACACATCCTTGCTGCCCTTGCTGGCTTTAGGGTTGAAGTCACAATGTTTAGCAATGCGCTCCCACTCAGTGCCAGGCTCAATTTCATCATCATCAGCTACAAATTGTTTTTCTGCATTCCTGCAACAAAAGTTGAACAGTAATTGTTACACAATTGACAATGATAGTTGCTTACACTAGAATGAACAATACACAAAAACTATAAGAAAAACCTAAAAAGTAAGATACACATGCATCTTCAATTGAGAGCTCATTTACAATGCAAACAATGCAAACTTAAATAGCAAAAAACAAGTATATAAAAAAACAAGTTTGAGTAGTCGAATAAGCTAAAATCTCAAATGTTAAGTCCAATTAGTTTTAGAACACAAATTTCTGGCAAAACCCACAGTAATCTTTATGTAGCAAACTACTACTTTTACTGCATGATTCAATATCTTTTGAGTGCAGGTAGTGCAAAAATGTGAAATACAAAGGGGGAAAATGGGAAAAAATCCCAAACAGGCAATTAGGACATTAACCATAATCAGCTATATTGTCCAAGGCAAATGCACCCTTGAGAATGAAATCAAACATGCAGAAAAAATTTTGTTTCAATTAATTTCAATAAGCGTAATTGATTTTAACATCTTCTACATGTCATGCAAAATATTTTTTCAGAGATTCTACAGTCTCAAACTACACATTCAGAAACTACTTAATATACTCAGTTTCACTCTGATATACTGAGTTTTAGTCATTCCAGATCAAAAAAAGCACATCAATGACAGCGCAATTATTGGTATCTGTTACTTACATAGCAGACTCTCTGAGAATGCATGAAATAAAAATAAGGGCTAGCTGTTAGTAAAGTTAGTATTGCCCTTGATGTCATAGTTATTTCCCCTCAAATACCCAAAGATGAAACAATTTAAAGTGATTTACAAATAGAACACATTTAAACATACCGGTTTGCAGCCCGAGTTTTGGCAATCAGCTCATCATGATGGCGGTACCACTCTTCAAGTTCCTTTTTAGCTGCTTCACGCCACTCTTCTCTCTTTTTCTCCTCGTTTGCATCTATTAAGACAAAATTTTGAAATTTATAAAAGTACTATCCATTAATATTAATGTAATTACATTTGCCTCACAAACCTTTTTCTTCCAAACGCATCTTTTGCTCCTCTCTCCACTTCTTAATTTTTTCTGGTTCTTCACGCACAGGAGTTGGACGGTGAGCTGGGCTTGGTGTTTCTGTAAAGTCAGGATTTAAGACTTAGGTCAAATTTAAGCAATTTTATGTAGTTCATTAACATCAAATAATGAAACATGGACAAATAAATCAGACTTTATGAATAGACAAAATCCCTGATTCAAATATTTAATCAAGTTCAAAGGTAACAATTAATCATGTAACCCCCTTATGGGATACTGACCCTGGCCTTGTTAAACACCATTTCAATTTCATGGTTCAAATGGCAGAAACAAATGGATTTTATGTATAATATTAATATTATGGGCATGCTAAATCAGCGAACTAGCTCAGCCCTACATATATTAACAGCCAACTACAAATGATTGGTAAGACAAAAATTGACAAGTTCACTTACCTTCTTCAGCAGTTTCAGCACTGCCAAACTGGTTCTCACTCGGCGCATCACCTTTGAGAGAACCAATGCTTTAAAATTACAAAGCGAATCTCACAATAATGCAGTATGAAATGCACAGTACATGCAGCATGCCATGCATACTACTGTTACAGTAAACAAGTGCACTTCTGAACCTGCTTCAGGATTTTGTGCTACTTTAGGTAATTTACAGCTCAAAGGATGGAAGTTATTGTATTACAAAGCAAAGAGTAGTAAATAGGCAAGGGATAAAATTTCCAAGACAGTAAAGTGCTCATTGGGTCTGAGGCACACAGTAGTTATTCTATACACTACAGCCAAGAACACAATGTGCTGAGCACAATAGAATACCTCAAAATTGTATAATAAATATATTAGACAACCCTTTTTGGTCAAAGTTTAACAGAGAGGAGACAATAGAAACCCAATTAATTTTACATTAGATATCAAACCATGGAATAAATTTACAACTTCACTTACCAAAACTATTAGGGCCCTCCATTCCATTAAGTATATTATCTTGTGAAGACTCCTCTTTCTTGACAAAAAGACTATTGTCTTGTGAAACTTGGTCAAGAGAATCCCCATCAAAATCAAAAGGGGCCGTCTTGATATCAGGAGTATCTACAGGAGCCTGAGCTACTTGGGACTGTCCAAAGCTGGCAAAAGGATCTTGTTCTGGATCTTGAATGGATGGTAGACCAAAGGGATCCTCATCTACACAATTAGGATTTCAATATAACTAAGTTTTTCATAAATCCTACGTTCTTGGTACAATTCAAAAGCACATTTTAATGGATAGGAATGTGTCCTTATCTTTAAATATGCCTCAGATGTATTAAGCAAGAAGAGATACAATATGAAGGATAATGTCCACCGATAGCCAAGATGCATAAAGCATTACCAAGTGCTTACACTTACAATGTAGTCTACATAAATTAAGGTTTTCCATTTTCTACAAGCAAGCTGCAATAACTTTTGGTTTGCAAAAGAACAATAAACCAGCGTAACTGTAAAATTGCAACTGCAGATAGCTTAAGGAACATCTACAATGGAGGCTTTAGGAGTAAGTACAACAGATAAACTAATTTCATCACCTACTCCTTGCGCTTACCCCTAAACCCTCCATTGCAGTTGACCCTTTAGAGCAAGGAAAAAAAGAGCTAAGTAGAAATGTAAAAGGGACTGAACTTGATAATAGAGAAAAGTGACAGGCTATAGAAAGAGGATGGAAAAATAGTCGAAAAGAGACATACTGATTTCTAAGTTACATGACTTAAAATTGAATCAAAACTAGGGATCAGAGTCATAGTGCTTGGAGACCATAACCCCAAAAACAGAAATTTCAGGAAAAGTTTTGATCATACCGTTCGTCAGCACTGCGGCGGGTACTGCCGGTGCTGCCGGTGTTATATCGTCGTCCAAACCAGCAAGTTCATTTTGTTCACGAGCAATGAACTCAGCGGCTGGATCAACATCAGCTTGATCGAAGTTATCGCCGAAACCGTCCATAGTGCCTAAACACAAGACCATGCCTTGTATTCATTGCTATACCATTTGCTATACACAGCCCAGCATAAATTACTACTACACCGGTAAAATGTTCAACAAACCTTTACAGAATTGCCGGAAAGGATACAGTCGGGAGTCTAACCAAGTTTTCCGCTGAATGACACCCAGTGACACCCACCAAGTGTCAGCTTGGCAGATCTGCGATGCAGGCCAGGGATATCAATGGGCAAGGGTGAGTGGCTGGGTGGGCGAGGGCGTATGCACAACTGTAACTCTGCAGCACAAAAGGTCTCACTCGGGAAAATATTTCATTTAAACAACTATCTACATATACACATACAATGCGATAAATTTCACCAGAGCAGTTATATCTGATCTTATACACAAAAAATGTATATTATTTAATTGATCTGATTGTTGTTTCAACTGAAACCAATTCTCTTTTACGTAAAAATTTTAATGGGGATATTTTTATAGTGGTACGCCTACCTCCACGAGCAGCAGAAGATTGATGATTTACTACTAGAAAAGGGTAAAATAATTATGGTGTAGATGAATTTGATATTAAAATACCTATTTTTCATCGTGATTTTGTGGTTTATGTCTTTGTAATTAATTTTTTTTTTAAATTACATTTTTACATTCGCAATGACTCTCGAACGGGGATGATCGATGGGTCGTAGAAAAACAAAACAAACACACTGTCCGCTACCTCGCCATCCTGTACTGTATACATCTACGACGGTATGTTTAGTGAACTCCATGGACGTATGTTTGTTTGCCGAAAATATTGAAAAATCGTTAGCAAAATGGCTACGGAGGTAATGAAAACATTTAGTGCCCTGCAAGAAGAACTACTGAAGGCCAAGGAAGGGCTTAAAGATGTAGACAAGAATATTAAACGTATTATTGGGAGGGACCCAGAGGCCCAGCCTCCTGGGCAAGGACCACCAAGGTAAGCGGCTACTTCTTAAAAAGTCTTTTGGGAAATATCATAGTGTTTCTGGCTATCTGTGCTTTCTCTATTCTCTATTTGTCCCATATCACTGTTCAATTTTGATTTATTGTTGCGAGATGCTCTTATTTTTTCCCCTATCAGTTTTGTTGAGGTTACCTAACCTCATGTAAGCTTAACATTGTTTCAGCCTTGTCATTCAATAATTGATTTCAACGTAATTTTTGTTTAGTCTTCCATTATTTTTGCACAAATTGGTCGTGGTACGCTTTTTGTTTATAATATTCTTGACATGTTTCCAGACCTGGTTTAAAGAGACCTGCTAATCCAAACGATGAATTCTATGGTCAAGGTAGAGGATCTTTTCAAATGGGGGGAGGAAGGTAAGTGTTCATGCTACAAAAAAGTTTCTTGTTATTTATGTAGAGGGTGAAATGATTGGTCTTGTCTTTTCTGATGTAGGGGAAGAGGAGGGCCACCCGGAAGACATCAGGATGAAGAAGGACCACCAGGATTACGAGGCAGGCTTGGTGGAAGACCTGGGACAGTGTTCAGCAGGTTGTCAGGACCTCCTATGAAATACATAAAGAAAGAAAAAGATGATGAGTATTCAGGACCACCCTCAAAGTTTTATAAAAGAGAGGAAGAGGAGGATGAGATAGATGATGAGGAAGTACAGTTTAACAAGCCTGCTATTAGCTCTAGAGTCATACCTCAGACCAGGGAACTTCCATCCAAAGAAGACATTCTGGCTGCTCAAGGAGATGAACGAAGCAAGGCAAGAAATCGAAGAATGTTTGGAGCTCTCCTCGGAACACTTCAGAGGTTTAGACAAGAGGAAACTAGAATGAGAGACAAAGAGGATAAGAGAGCCACAGTTGAAAAAAAGTTAGAGGAACAAGCTAAACGAGAAAAAGAAGAAATGAAAAAGGAACGCCAAGAACTATTTCATGATAGACGCCGTAAACAACAAGAAATTCGTCGCATTGAGTTTAAGATTCAGCGAGTCAAGGAACAGGATCAGTGGGAAGCTCAGCACAGACCTTTATTAAACTTCATACAAACAAAAGCAAAGCCTTCTTTATTTTATCTACCAAAAATTCAGAACACCAAGACTGAAGAAAGGCTTGTTGCCAGTCAAAAAATTATTGCAAGTAGGTTGCCTCACTTCATCAGTTATATTTGTTGTCTGATCATTGTTTATTTTTTACTCAAACTTTTCTTTTCTGTTTTGTTGCAGAAATGATGGAGAAGAAGCGCGCAATGGTTCAGGAAGAATTAGAACGCCTTGAGGGTAATACACAGATAAAGACTGAAAACACAACTGATCATCAATTTGATGATGATGACGAAGAAATGGATGCAGAAAATGGGCCCTCTGAAAACTCACACGAATTAGAAGATGCACCTGTTGAAAGTCCCGCTGAAAATAAAGAAAATAGGCTGCGATCAATAAGTAAGAAAATATTGTGGGATCAATGTTTGTTGCCTAACCATCTATCTCTCTAATTCTTATCACTTGCTTTGTTTAACAGATGTCAAAGTTGAGAAAGATCCAGATGCCCCAACAGGTAAGGCAGGTGGATCTGAAGCTGAAGAGAGGAAACCCGATGGTGAGCGAGTAGATCCTCACAGGCGAACTTCAAGTATGGTAGTAGGTCGTTGGCATCAGCGCGACTCTCGTGACCAGCGCGAGCAACGTGATCAGCGTGAGCAACGTGATCATCGTGACCAACGCGACCAACGTGATCATCGTGATCGCTCCAGAGATCACCAGCGGCGCGAAGTTCAGCAAGATAGAGAGCGTACTAAAGATAGGGAAACAGAACGTGAAAAAGGAAGGGAGCGGGAAAGGGGCAGAGAAAGAGGAGGAGAAAGGGAAAGAGTCAGAGAGAGGGAAAGGAGAACTGACAGGGAGGAGAAGGAAGAGGTGAAGAAAGAAGATGAGGAAAAATGGGATAGAAAGAGAGACAGGCGTAGTAGTAGTGAGACAAATGTCATGGATGATGATGAGGAAAAATTTGAAGAGAACAAAGATTCTACTGTTAATGACGCACCTGAGCTCAGTTCCATATCTCTTCCTGGTGAGCAATCATCTCCTCTGCATGATGATCAAGATGACTGTGTTGACTAAACCATAGAATTTTGAAGTTTAATGAACTAAAATGTTTGCATTATATCTTCAATAGCAATTCACTTTCCTCATAAAATACAATTCAAATCTTTTCTTAATTAATATCTGTTCTGTTAGTTTGTTTTGTGGCTAGTGTTAGTTTATCACTGTTTTATTCTCAAAGCATGATAATCTGCTTTAGGAAAGTTTACATACTGCCATTTGTCATATGACTAAGCATTAAGCAACAGGGATTTGGAACTTGAGGACATTGGTTGATTCCTGGGCCTCATTTTCTTTAAATTATTAAACTAATTTATCTCTGTGTAATTGTGATATTTTCCCTGTCTTTGGTGTTTTGCATTCTGGGGATTTTATAACAATTTAATATTTTGTTCTGTTTTTTACTCTGTATGACAACCTAGTGTGAACATTTTCTTTGTCTAATGTTTTGATATTGGCTAGGCAGGTAAATGATGGCTATTTGCGTAGTAAAATCGTTTTTGGCCTCCATTGCCCTGACCTTTTACTGTTATTATTCAAAGCAGTCAATGGGTCCAACTATAACAGCTTGTTTTGTTTAGTCAAAATAGGAAATATTTCTGAAGAAGTTCTCACCCATATCATCTGGACAAATCAACGTAACTTTCATCAAAACAAATGAAAGCTACATTACATGACTGATCTGATAATTGTGCATTTTGGTTCAGTGAAAACTTACATTTAGCCTTGGTTGAAGTTCTTTTTAGATGTGTGTACTCATACATTACTGTATTTGTACATTTTATTTGCAAGACACTCACTAGAAACATATGTAGGGAGGCTTACCTTCCTACTGTTCAGAGGAGCTTAACTTCATGTTCTTTTCTTGCACTTCATAATCCAAATAATTATGCTGTTGAGTTCTGTTAAACCTCAGACCAGTCCACTGTGGTAACACCAACAAATTTCAATCAGAAATTTTTATTCTGCTCATATTTGTTGTGTATGATTTCTAAATTAGTTTTGTTACACAAATATCTTCTGTATTGTTACCATTTTATTTTCCTTAAGTAAATGTAAATTGATAATTGTCTAGGTCTTAAGCTGTATTAATTTTCTTTTTTTCATGCTAGTTAAATTATGTGAATGATGACAATTACCTGAATTTTGTCAAAGTTATCTTCAATCTTCCTGTTTATATTCTATTGAAGGAGATTGTACTAAGACACTCACAGAAATTGCAATCACTTGTAATAGTATATGCAATCAAGCCTTGATTTGTCTGTTTCCTTTTCCTTTTTCTATGGCATGAAGTCAATTGTCGCCTTTCCTTTTGTATACAATACTGCAATATATCATTATAAATAAACTAGAATGCCTATTTCATTCCGCGAAGGAAAGCCTACCTTACCCCCGAGTGAATAGTGAAGGGAAATTCGCCCACAAAAAGACAACTGTCGGGTCGAGTACATGACCCCGGATCGCCGCGGCGTCGCGCGGTACCATCTTCGGCACATTATGTGATGTGGCCCGGCCCGACGTGCCATGTGACGTGCCCCGGAACTGACCTGTGCCACCCTCTGGGCGACATGACACCTCTAATGCAGAACAAGCAGGGGCACCCCGGCGTGCGCCCGTGTGTGGCGTGTCTAGGGGCGCCGGGGAGAGGAGAGAGTGGGGACTTCCCCCTCCCCTCCTGGGGTACCCTCTTGATGCTCGCCACCCCACCGCCCCGTGCTCGAGGGGGGGCCCGGCCCGGCCCGGCTCGACCCGCATTGCCCGCGGCGCGTCGCAGGCTCAGGCCCCCTTCAGTTTGTGTTGGCGTCTCGTCTGCTGCGCGTCGGTCCCGTCCCGCCTCGCCCCGCCCGCGCGCCCGCACCGGCTAGGCGACCAGGAGCACCGCCCCGCCCCGCCGCTATGGAGGTAGGTCCGGGCTGGTTCGATAGCGCAGCAGGGCAGGACATGGGTCAGCAGCGCATGCCCGCCCCGCCCCGCCCCTCAGAGCGTCAAAATAGCGATAACACGGGCGCGCGCGTGTTGTGTACAATGAGATGAGGCATTCGCCGCGGCCCGGCCCGGCCCGGCCTAGCAGCGCGCAATCCTCGTGATGTCGGTTTTTCGGGGAAAGTCGCGCACGCTTTGGGCTGCGCGCCGCGCCGCATCGTCGGCTCTTACTCAGTATGCGCCATCGTCGTCTCATCCATTCGGGATGGGAGGGCACGGCGGTGCGGCGCGGCGCGGGTCACGGGCGGCACGGCGGCGGAAGCACATCGCGGCGGGTCGGGCCGGGCCGGGACGGGGGAGGCATTCGGGGGCGGCCAGCCCAGCCCACCCGCAGCGGCCTGGCCTGGCCTGGCCTGGGGAGGAGGAGGAGGAGGATCATGAAGCGAGCTAACGCCCCTGCACGACATAAGAGAGTGGTGCGCTGTGTGACGAGAGGCGCAGCGCAGCGGGACAGGTTGCATCTCTGTCGCGTGCGTTTAGGTCTCTCCCCGGCTCGGGGATGGAGGAAACCAAACGAAACACGCTGCGTGTGTTTGCACTGTGATGCTCACCACGCACGTGTATCCTCCCCCCACCACCACCACCACCTTTTCTTCTTTCAGCCCGCGGATCCAGTCTGCCCCCCCCCCCCCTCTTTTCCTCGCTCCCGCACACTCGTCCACCTGCTATGTATTACGAAACGGAAAGGAACGGGGGCGACCGGTCACTTCCAGAGCCTCTTGCCTCGGGACTGGGTCGGCCGCGGCGCGCGTGATAACCGGAAATGGGTTGTGGTAGGGAAGGATGGTTGTGCTGAAGATGAGGCCGGCCTGGAGCATAACCCTCCCACTTCACCTGGAATTTGAAATTTAAGTTTGATAGGACTCACCTTCCCTGATGGTTTCAGATGGTCATTCCCCTCTCAAGCCACTCCTTCACCCTGGCCGGGCCGCCCCGCAGCGTGCCAGCGGCGCTCCTCCCGCGGGAAGAACTTTACTTCCTGAAGCTCTGCTCTAGGCTCTAGCAGCTCTAGGCACGGCCAGGCCCGCGCGGTCAGTCACGCCCGTGGCTCATGGTGCGGCGTGGCCAGGCGTGGCGAGAGCGCCGGCCAAACCAGACCCCCCCCCCCCCTCCTCCGGACTTGGGACGTAGGGCCTGTGGGTTTTTGGTCAATCAGTTGACGTTTGGCCCTTTACAAATGATCTGGGCCAGCACGCAGACGTCGTGGCGTGGCGCGCCGCAGGTGACCTGCTGCGCTCCGATGTGACCCT
Source organism: Frankliniella intonsa (assembly GCA_033675135.1). Classification (NCBI taxonomy): domain Eukaryota; kingdom Metazoa; phylum Arthropoda; class Insecta; order Thysanoptera; family Thripidae; genus Frankliniella; species Frankliniella intonsa. Next base: position 6,981,504 of record CM066249.1, on the reverse strand, counting down.
TACCACAAGGCCCGCCCCCACGGCCTTCCCCCTGCCCCTCCCCCTCACCCTAAGCGCCGTTTTCCCTGTGTTGTGTAGCGTGACCGCCCTTATGGCCGAAAGTCGTGGGGAGGGATCCTTGCGCTGTGTGACTGTGGACTCTGTAGATTCGATGGATAACAGCTTTTGTCTTTTTGTTTTGGTTTTCGCTCGGGGGTGACAAAGCACTGAAATCGCCGAGAGCAGAGGGCAGTCCTTTTCGCCCCTCTCATTTCGCTTGACCTCGCGCGCGGCTCGCGAGAGGGTCGCCCCCGGTGATCGGACGTCGGCGTCGGAACGGAGCGAGGCTCCCACCGGCGGGGCCTACGGCGGGGCGGGGCGGGGCGGGGCGGGGCGTGGCTCCTGGGCGCGTTAAGCGGCAAACACCGAGCAAAAGGAGACGTTGGTTGTGAGTGAAAGTGCAGCGGGCCGCGGTGGGCGGGGCGGGAAGGTGGCGCGGGGCAGTAGCATGCGGGGCGGGGCGGGGCGGGGTGCGGCGGGGGCGTGCGGCCCCGTGCGCGCACACACTAGGGAACACCACGTGCCGCAGCGTGACGTCACCGTGACTCAACGTGTGATCGCCGAAAAGCAGCAGGGTTCTCGCCACCACACCATAAGCTCCACATCCCTCGGATTAAAACATCATGGGCCTGCGGTCGCGAGTACAGTACTAAGGGCCGCTTTCAGACGACGTTATACTGCCCACAGACGTCGTGATCGACTCCTTGTGACCCCTTTGAATGTAGTTTCCCTTTTTTTTTTGGTGGCCTGGTCCCTTTGGTTGTAGTGTTGAATAAATACTGTGGGGCCGCGACCAGCGGCAGGCCAGGCGTTCCCACAGGCCCGGTCCGGCGGGTCCGGCCCGGCCCCACCGCACCACACAGCGAGCCCATTCGGCTGAGGTGAGTGCGCAGCGCAACAAGCGGTCAGGCCAGAAGATGGGCGCCGAGCGCATAAGGGGGAGGAGTCGAGTCCGTCCAGCATCGCCACATCATCGGCGGCTGCGATTGCGTCCTCGTCCTCCTCCCCGCCCGCGTCCAGCTCGTGGTGCAGGACGGGCGCGGGTCAGCGCGGCCAGCAGCAGCAGGGCGCCCCGCGTGCATGTGGTGTGGCAAACGACCCCGCCGCGGCGTGGGCGCAGCGGGACGGGACGAAAACTGCTGAGAGCTGGACACTCGACCATTTCCTCAGAGGAAGTGACCCCGTGCTCCAGTGCGACGCGGCGTCCTCGACGGGATTATAACACAGGACTGTCTTATTGCGCGGGGGTGGAGTATAACGTTTCCGCGTTATGCTCTACGGCGGCGAGGTTCGAGGTTCCCCGGGGGCGCGGGCGGGGCGGGGCGGACTGGACCTGAGCCCTGTTCAAAGTCAAGGTGCACGCGGCGCACGCACTCGGCAGCGGCGCGCGGCCGCGGCCCTTTCCCAGGGCTGTTGCGCGACGTGACGCACGGCGCCGCGCCGCGCCGCTCGCGTGACAGACTGCAGCGGCAGCCGGAACAAGGCGTGCATGGCGCGCGCGTTGTCTCTGCCACCGCTGCCGCCGCGGAGCAAAAGAGATGTCGCCTCCTGAGGTGCAACGCTCGGCTTTTAGGAGGCGCGTAACTGCGAAGGTCGTGCGGCGCGGCGCGTTATGGGAGACGCACCGCGTAGTGCCGGTATGCACTGCGGTGTAGTCCACCCGGAGCGAGAGAGAGAAAGTCACCAATCAGGAGAACAAAAAAAAAGTGGCGTGCGCGTGTCGAGTTGACCCGGCCCGGCCCGGCCTGGCCCGACCTCGCGGCCGCGGCGGCGGCGTGCTCATTGAGAGCCTGGGCCCTGGGGTCGCCCAGGGTTGGCCGGGGAGGCGCGGCGCGGCGGGGAGGTCGTCGCGGTCGTGTCCCGCGTCGCTTGGCGTCCCGGAGCGTCGTGTGGCGAGCTTATTCAACAGGCAGGGTGAGGTGCCCCCATGCCGGGCAAGGAATGTGGGATGGGGCGGCACAGCCCCCACGTCTAGAGGCTGCTCCCGGGGTGCAACCTGAGGGTCATCAGGATGAGGAGACACCAGGAAACAGCCGCGCCCGCGCCCGCGCCGCGCTATAGCGTATTTAGTTAAGACACGCTTGGCCCAGAGCGCGACGGCGCGACGCGAGAGCGAGCGCGAGAGCGCGGCTCGTATGCCCCCTACCTCCCCTCCCTGCTCCCGAGCCGCGCTCTCGCGCTCTGGGCCAAGCGCGTCTTAACTAAATACGCCAATAGCTTTCGCATTTTTTACGATTTTCGACCGAAAATTAATATGCTCCTAAATGACGAGGGTTGTGCAGGGGGACTCTAACGTACCCCTAGACCAACCCCCAAGGGTCAGTTCGTCCGAAAACCCGGTTTGTCTGCGATACAATGCAGTATTTCTGATAGCGCGCATTGTGATCGGGCGGGGTGGCTTAGGGGCCTATTTTCTCACTAACGAAGACCGGTATTGGTCTCCTAGGACTTGCTATGTGTTTTCTGGTTCCAAAAGAAGGTAACCTGTGAGTTTGGTCGAAATCGGAGACATTGTTTTTTCCACCGAAAATCGCAAAAACGCAAAGGCTATAGCCTTTGCATTTTTACGAATTTTGGCCAAAAAATTAATATGCTCCGAAATGACGCGGGTTGTGCAGAGGGACTCTTACGTACCCCTAGACGAACCCCCGAGGGTCAGTTCGTCCGAAAACCCGGTTTGTCTGCGATACAATGCAGTATTTCTGATAGCGCGCATTGTGATCGGGCGGGGTGGCTTAGGGGCCTATTTTCTCACTAACGAAGACCGGTATTGGTCTCCTAGGACTTGCTATGTGTTTTTTGGTTCCAAAAGAAGGTAACCTGTGAGTTTGGTCGAAATCGGAGACATTGTTTTTTCCACCGAAAATCGCAAAAACGCAAAGGCTATAGCCTTTGCATTTTTACGAATTTTGGCCAAAAAATTAATATGCTCCGAAATGACGCGGGTTGTGCAGAGGGACTCTTACGTACCCCTAGACGAACCCCCGAGGGTCAGTTCGTCCGAAAACCCGGTTTGTCTGCGATACAATGCAGTATTTCTGATAGCGCGCATTGTGATCGGGCGGGGTGGCTTAGGGGCCTATTTTCTCACTAACGAAGACCGGTATTGGTCTCCTAGGACTTGCTATGTGTTTTCTGGTTCCAAAAGAAGGTAACCTGTGAGTTTGGTCGAAATCGGAGACATTGTTTTTTCCACCGAAAATCGCAAAAACGCAAAGGCTATAGCCTTTGCATTTTTACGAATTTTGGCCAAAAAATTAATATGCTCCGAAATGACGCGGGTTGTGCAGAGGGACTCTTACGTACCCCTAGACGAACCCCCGAGGGTCAGTTCGTCCGAAAACCCGGTAGGTGGCCGAGTGCGGCGCAGCGCAGCGGGAGTGGAGCGGAACCCCTGGGAGGGTAGGCCGGCCCTGTGTGCAGCGGTGTGCGCCAGCCTCCGTGTTGCCTACGCTGCAGGCGCTTCGTGACCTCATCCCATCCCACGCTCCGCGCCGCACCGCTCGAGACTCTAAGCTCGCGTTGCCTCTTAGTAGGCACTCTCAGTGGGTACCCGGTGGGTGTGTCCCGCCCCCTCCCCTCCCATAACCCCGCGCCTCTCACCGCAGCGGAAGCCTCTGACCCCAAACGGAAGAACAGAGCAGCGGGGGCCGGGGTGGGGCGGGGCGGGGCGGGGACGCACGTATAGCGACAAAGCGGGGCGGCACGGCACGCCGCTAGTCGGGCCACTATGCGCGTCATCACTGTCAAACACGAGTTAGGTGCTGCGGGGCACAGTGACTATTAGGTCGAAGGGCCTGTCCTCCCCCGCGTGCTCACTGCATGGACAGCTCTGCTGACCCGTCGCTGTCGCTGAGGCTACTTTATTGGGCGTTCTTCGCGCCGCGCGCGAGCAGGGGCGGGGCCGCGGGCGCTGCGGGGCACACTTTTCGTTTAGCGTGTCCGTCATCAACATTGCTGACGCCGCGCCGGCGCCGCGCCCCGCGGTGGCGAGGCGCACGGCGCACGAAAGTCTCTTCTGAGACATAATAAATCCCTTCTCCCCTGTCACCGTGAAACACCCGCGGCCCGTCCGGCTAGGCACGCGCGCCCAGCAGGGCCCTGCGCCCAACTCACGCACCGCCACCGCCCCGCCCGCCCCGCCCGCCCCGCCCCGCCCCGTCCCGCCCCGCCCCGCCCCGCCCCGCCCCGCCCCGCCCCGCCGGAACTAGCCAAGTGCCGCCAACTGCCCACCCGTTGTTGTCGCTCACTTTACTTTCCTGAGGCAGATATTGTCTGTCTCCCCGTCCTAGCCCGGCCCGGTCCGGTCAGGAGCTCGCCGTCCTGCTGATTCAATATCTCTGGGCTTGACTTCACGCTCTCACCCAAGGAGCGCCCGCCCCGCCCCACCCCGCCCCGCGTCGGCGGCCCATTGAGCAAAGGGGCGACAGCGCTGGCCGATATCATACCGCCGGGATGACACAATGAGTGACCCGTCCCGTCACCTCTTTTCTCTTCTCGCCTCCGCTGGTCATATTTTTGTGCACCCTTCTTGCGCACGCGACGCTTTTGGAAGTGAAAGTATTTTTTGCTGAATGAGTACAGTATGGTCTATGTAAAAAAAAAAGCTGTGCGCGTGAGTGTGCGTACACGCTAGCGCGTTCGGCATTAACGGGGACGCAGCTATCTCTTTCTATGCAAACACTTCCTACTATCGTTTTTTTTCCAACACCTTTCACGGCATGTCATCGCGCTTAGGCTGTGCTGTACTTCTTGTGAATGGCGCCCGGCGCCCGCGGGTCGGATTTATGCCATATGCACCAAGTGTCATGGGCGGGCAGAGAGGAGCAGCTAGCACGCAGAGGTGGCAAACTCACGCGGGAGAAAGTCGGACCGGACCTTCACGCCGAGCCGAGACTGAGGATTGTTTCTGTTTGTTTCCGCTAGTACGGGGCGTGGCGTTCTGCGAACAGGTGTGTGTGTGCGCGCCGGCCTGATGCAGTAATACCTCATTGCAGCATATTTAACAGCGCTGCGCCGGCTGCGCCGCGCGGAACCGCTCCCGTTTGCGGTCCTCGGCGGCGCGGGCGCGGGCGCAGCACCTCGGACTGGTGCATCGCAGCCCCGGCCCCCGGCCACCCGCCTCTTCATGTTTCGGAAGGGCACCTTGCATGCGTTTCGGAAGGAACCAATCTGCTTTTGCGGTACGACGCGCCGCCCCGCGCCGCCGGCCTTATGTAATAACGGGCGCACGCAAAGCTGCGCGTTATAATTCGGGCGTCATCGACACGCGGCTCGGTGTGGCGAAGGCGGCGGCGCGGTGCGCCCCAAGTCACTCGTGTGCAGGGGACATAACATAGGGAGAAGAAACCGAGACTCGTCCGCGCCGCGCAGGCCCTGTGGCGTGCACCACGCGCAGCACGCTCGCGCACGCGCGTGCAGCAGCCGGCAGGACAGACACGAAAGACATAGACAGCCAAAGTTCACAACAACGGCAACAGAATCCGCGCGGTAGCGCCGCCCCGCCCCGCCCGTGCGGGATGCTGCTGATTTGATGCCTTTTAAAATATTTTGTGGGGCGCGCGGCTGCTCCTGGCGCGCACCGGCCGGCCCGCTCGCGCCCGGTAGGGACCGGCTATCCGTGACGCAATGCGAGTAACCGCCATGCACATACACGCCGCGCCGCGCCGCTCCACTCGGCTCGGCACGGGCCGTACGGGGCGTAGGGGCCAGTCGGCCAGTCTCCACCGCGATGGACCGGTTGTGTGCCGCGGCCCGGCCTTTGCCTTTTCTTTGGCGCGCCTCTGGTCATCTCTTTTGGCCCGCTACGACAGGTCTTTGGACTCGATTACGACTTTAATTCGATTTACGATAAGGATCTAGTTACATCAATGCGGTGGATTTGTTGCGCGGGCGGTATCAGACGTGGGTGTATTTAAATGTTCCACCTGCCTGAGTTGCATGACCGCCGGAGCGGGGCGGGAGGAGCAGAGGGTGGGGGTCCGACGGATTGCAAGACATTCCCTCTCATTCAGAAGGCAATTGGGTCGCTCGAGTCCGAGGAGTTATAAAGATTAAGACATAGCAAAGATAATGACTGAGCACCGGATAATGGTTTTAGGCCCTCTGCTTTTTTAATTTTTTTACCTGTGATTTCGGGCTAAAGGTGTTCGCCGCCAAGGTAATAACTTTCGATCAGAACAAGGTATGAGAGAAATAATTTGCAACCCTAACGAGTCTGTAAACTGGTGCAGTGCACTGCACACCTGGGTGCAGGCAGCGTGCCAACTGTGACAGCAAGGGGAATGTTTGCGCTCCTGCTCTCCGAGCACGGTGCGTTTCTGAGCTCGTGTCCTTAAGAAAAGCACTGGAATTCGGATGACATTTGAAACGTCTTGTTACGCGAAGACGTAATGATGACCTGCGTTGTGTGTGTGTTTCAGCTGACGCGGTGCCTGGCAGCCCTGGCGTGCCTCACGCTGCTCCTGGGCGTGACGGTGACGAGTGCGGCGGCCGCGGCCGCTCCCGCGCCGGACCCTCAGCTGTTCGGACTGCTAAGGGACAGGCTGCCAGCCGCCCTGTCCGCGAGGACATCCTCGACCACCTCCACGACGACCCCATTACCAGCCCCGGCGTCGGCCGAGCCCCAGGCGGCCTCCCTCACGCCCAGCATCCAGGCGCTCAACACCCTCCAGGCGCTGCATAACCTGCAGGCCCTTCAGAGCTTGCAGAACCTCCAAAACCTGCACACCGCCGTGGAGAGGGCAAAGAGATCCGGCAATATCCTTCAGCTGCTCGGCGGCGCAAGCGGCAGCAGCAGCGGTGGCGGCGGCGCCACCGCGGACGCCCCTTACCCGGCGTCTTTAGGCGCCGCGGCGCCTGCCTATGGCGCCCCTGCGCCCGCCCCCGCCGGGGGCCTTGGCAGTGGCAGCGGCCTCCTGGGGGGCAGAGGCATCCTGGGCGCGCTCCTGGGCAGCTCAAGCAGTAACTCGGCCTCCACCGGGCTGGCCGTCAACGGCAAGGGCCCCACCTACGGTAACTACATCGGCACGGGAGCAGGCCTTCCTATGGTGAGTTATCCCAGGCCAGAACTGCTGGTTAATCTTTTTGACTCGAGCCATCATGAGAGACAGTCTTGGTATACGACCTATTGACATGCGTATTTATGTTTTAAGGTGTACGGCCAGAGGAGCTTCGACTTCCAGTCCTTCAGGCAGTCGCTTCTGGGAGTCCTCATGACGGCCGTTAGGGCCATCACTGGAGGGGTCATCGCCCTCAAGGGCCAACTGGTGCGGGTCAAAGGTCAGCTTTTGTCGGCTAAGGGTAACATCATCTCTGCATCGGGAGAGGCGCTTAGCCAGTTTGGCCGAAACATCGCTTCCAACGCTCTTCGCCCAAAGCCGCCAGAAAATCCAGGTCAGAATTATCTCAACAGAATCGCGCGAACCGGCACAAACCTTCGTCACCGTAAGGAATTTCGTACTAGCAATAGTTCTGCGTTTTTCTTGAAAGACAACGTGTCACCCAACTGCATGTAACGAAACCGTTCCGCCTAAGATGGCCGTTGGAAAATGCGTGTGGAAAATGCGGAAATATTTTTGCATGGTTTATTCGAGAAGGAAAGTGAGCCTCGCCTGCTTAGCGCTGCAGCATAATAAATTGCACGTCCCTTTCGCGCGCAATAGTATTTTACTCGATGCTTCAAGAGCTAATAAGTAAAGGGTCCTGGTGGCACAATAATACGTAACGTAACGTGTATATTATTTGTATGCAAAACATTTGATTGCTACGAACTGCATGAACAGCGTAACGTAACGGGTTGCACCGGCCTCACATTTCCGCCGTGTACGAGTTGACCGGGTGAACAGAGGTGCACGTTCGGTTGCCCGCCGCCGGGGCCTCCGCGCCCGGCGGATAGGCAACCCATCGTGCACCTCACTCACCTCCAGACGCTGCCATGTTTGCAGCCCCGCCGAGACCTGTGTATGGCCCGCCCTCCTACATGGGGGTGCTGCCCATCCCCAGGCCCGTGTACGGACCTCCAATGTACGTGCCGCCGGGGCCGATTTCCTACGCCCCCATGGCCGTCCGGCCCGTGTACGGCGTGCCCGGCCTTCCCGGCGCCCAGCATCCCGTCTTCAACATCTACGGCAACACCATCAGCCATGACCAGCCGCGGTACCAACCCTCGTTCCCGCCGCCCCCCAAGGCGCCGTCAGTCCCGACCTATAGCAGTCACAGCGTCGGCGGCGCGCCCGACAGCTACGGCCCGCCTCCGTCAGGGACGCCGTTCTCGAGCGGCGTGCCGTCCCTGTCCTCGGGGACGTCCTTCTCGAGCGGCGTGCCGTCCCTGTCCTCGGGGACGTCTTACTCGAGCGGCGGGTCTTCCCTGTCCTCGGGGACGTCTTACTCGGGCGGCGGGTCTTCCCTGTCCGCCGGGACGTCATACACGGGGGGCGGGTCGTCCCTGTCCTCGGGGACGCCTTTCTCGAGCGGCGGGCCTTCCCTGTCCTCGGGGACGCCCTTCTCGAGCGGCGGGTCTTCCCTGTCCTCGGGGACGTCTTACTCGGGCGGCGGGTCTTCCCTGTCCTCTGGGACGACCTACTCGACTGGTGGGTCCTCGATACCGACTGACACTTATTCCAGTGGCTCACCCTCGTCCCAAAACCAGCCCTCCGACAGCTACGGAGCTCCAGAGGCGTTGAATAGTTTGAGCTATTCACAATCTGATTCAATTGAAGCACCAGAACCATCGGGCCAACAATCAGACACTTACTTCAAGCGGAACACAAACCAAGGGCGTGATTCTGACTTGTCTCCTCTAAATGCATGTAAGAACAATAATGCTCAAATTAGTGTGCAGGCATCTAGATAGGGATACTCAAAATTGTTAAATTCTAATTTGTGGATTTTCTTTCAGTACAAGGGGCTCACGCAGGTATATTATTGCTTAAACCTGTTAAAAACACCCAAGCAGAAAAGCAACAAGTGGTGCAAGGATCCTCAGAAGATTTTAAGGATGTTCAAAAAGAGCCTCAGACAACCTACTATAATTTGCCACAATCATTGTCAACTGGATCTGGTTATGCCTCACAAACCTTTGGCTCAAAAATTGGCGAGAGTGTAGATACTCAAGTCAATGCTAATGAGAGAACACTGTCACTCCTATTTGGTTCAAAAAAGCCGAAACCACTTCGGCCACACCCAGTGACAAGAGCTTTACCACCACAGGTAAGAATCACTCAATTGCAAATTAAATAATCCTTCCAATTCCCCAAGTCAATAAAATATTTACACTCTTATCAGGTCATTGCTGCTGCTTCTGCCAAGTTAGCAGCGCAATTAGATTTGGCAGGAAGAGCTCCACCACGAACTGCTGTAGCTGTTTCCGGTCCACAAGGGAAATTTATCATGTACCATAAGTAGGTTTTTGTACAAATTTATTTAATTAAATTAGTGAATTGGAGAACTGTTTAGTTCTGTTGTGATCAAATGTGAGAGACTGTCCCACATTCCTTGAGGGATATTAATTTATGTGAAATACAGAATAGAATCAAAACTGACAGCAGCATGTAATGCAATAAAATCCAAATCAAACTGTCAACAGTGGATTGACTATAGATTATTTTGCCGCAATAAGCTATGTTCTACTTTACAATATTGCAATGTAAAATCTGAATGTTCCTAGTCATCTCTTGGAGATTCCTTAGAAAAAATGAATTATTTTCTCATGGATAAAATTTACAGGAATTGCATCAGTGTCAATGTTGTGCCTCATGTAAATATGCAAATAAAAATCAGTACATTGAATTTAATGTTGCCACTTTCACATGACACAGGAGGGAAAAATAACAGCAAAAAAATGAGTTTCTACAAATACTTTTTATTCTTGACTCACATCAACATTAAGGGTCTGGCTCCTTTTCAAGGTAGGCACTGCAACGTATGTTACCAAGGTGTACAACTTGTTGGGAGAGTCCTCATCTTCGTTTCTGCGTCTGGCAAGACGCACTCTGATCCTGAAGGGTACGTTCCTGCAGACAGATTACAAATTATGAATCTTCAGATAGGTCACGATATAGAGTTGAAAGATAAAAGTGCAAATGACAGCAGAAGACTTTGGTTAGAAACAAATAATGAAGGAAAGGAAGTGAAAAGCCATAAGTAAACATGACAATTTTCAGATACAATGCTTACCTAACACCCTTGGACCACAGTTGTTTGTTGAGGTGCGTGTCAATTCTGACATCGTTGGTTCCCATCTCCTTCTCAGCGAAGGCACGGATTTCCTTAATAGCACGGGGGGCACGTTTCTTGAAGCCAATTCCGTGGAGCCTCTTGTGGAGGTTGATGGTCATTTCACGGGTGACCACCTCATTGATAGCGGACTTCTTTTCCCTCTTTGGCTTGCCCATGTTGATCAACTGCAATCAATTTAAACAGAAGAAATTATAAAGACCGGTGTAAGATTAGTAATCTCCACAGGACAGAATCCTAATCTTTGTGCACAACAAACTCAAACACTGAGAGGTGATACTAAGGCAATGTAAATGGTTAATATCTAAATGTTAAGTCACGCCACCAAAATAATTCAGGAGTATAAAATATATCCCAATTCGTTTCAGAACGCATGAAAGTCACTTTTAGCAGCAAGTTCAAAAGAGAATTCACAAGGGGACCATAACCTCGGAAGGCCGGAACAACAAAACAAGTTGCGCTACTAGACAAACAACTAGCTACCAGAACGATAGAGTTAATAAAAGTTGGTAAACGCTCGATAAAAATATGCAAAAAAGTGGTATCACTCAAATAATAGATGTGCACAGCGAAGGAAAACAACAGCCCAACAAGGCTATGTAGCACGTTCAACCAGACGGCTAGCGAAAATAAATTATCACGGTAGGTATTTCGGATTAACGGTGATTCTTATCCCATTTAAATTTGACAATATTTGAGTTCTTAGCCAACACGACCTGATAAAATTTTCTCTCAAAATTACCGTCGATTGCCACGGATTAAAATTCACGTTTTACTTACCGGGTTCTCACCACCACGGTGTCTTTAATAGAAGAAACCCAAAGTGCTCTTTCTTTCCGGCTCCGGAGTCCCTCACTGCCACCTAGACTCTTATGAGAAACTTTTGCGTAAGCACATCACAAACATTCTCATAAAATATATTTTAAAATCGGCTTTTATAAAACGTTAATGATTGTAAAATGTGAAAAAATAGATAACGAGCACAGAAGATATTTTAGCTTGGCAGAATATCAATTATATTGCAATTTACAGCAAATCGTACTTCAACATATTGACACCAGATGGCGCACAAGTCTTCTTGGCGCGGTCGTCGGGGAAATTTTAAATTGGCCGCTTTCAAAGCATGACGAACTTTTTGGGGAAAATCATGTATTTATGTTTAAATAATTTTTTGTTGTCTATAAAAAATCATTAAGAGCACTTAGGAATACCTCAAATATTGTGGGGGGAAGTGAATTTTTGAAGAGGCATAATGCTTGGCCGCAGGCCGCGGCAGGCAGCAGGTGCCCGGTGCCATCGGAGGACACGAGCACGAGACGTCGCGTCGCCTCGCCTTGCCTCGCCAGAACAGTACGGTAAGGTCCAGCCCAGTCCATCCAGTCGCCTTCTGACGTTGCAGGAAGACAGACCATGCGCTGCAGATGAAAACGCCAAAGCCCACTGGCACCGTAATATGTGTCACTTTATAGGTTGCCGTGAACTGTTTTTGAGCAGGTGAGGATAAGAAGTAAAAATATTTGCACTGATCATAGATTTCGAAAGAGGTGGCTGCTGTAGGCAAATAGGAGAAGCCGTCTGTGGGTCTAGGGCTTTAACACAATATTTAGCTTGTCCACATTGACATCTCCGAAGACAAAATTTGTCATAAAGGTAGCCCTGCTAGAGCCCGTTTTCACAAGACAATATTTGTTGTAAAACTGAAAGTATTGCTTGTTTGGGACTTATATCGTTGCGAGCCGCGTGATTTTTTTTTTTATTTTTTTTTTCACTCGCAGTGTCTGACAGTGTAGGCTCTCCGGACTGCGGCTGTCGGGACCGACCAAATCCTTGCCGTGACCTTGGCGGTGTGGACAGCAAGCAAACGCCGGCGTGGACCATTAAAACTCTGGCGTAAGTAAGAGCTGCAAAGTATTTTCTGAAAGGATTTTTTTTTTTTTTTTTTTTTTTTTGCGGTTCGGCTACTAAACTCTACAGTGAGGGTTGCATCGAAGTTAGTTTATTTCATAGGTAGTATATAGCTCCCGTTCGGTAGTTTGACAGAGTAGGCATGCTTGCTTTGCTGCATGCCCCTCTCTCCTACCGCCCCCCTCCGCGCCATTCTGTCGGTTGGTTCATTTTCGCACCCGTTGACTCATGGCACGCGCCGCTAGCGTTTTCTGGGAAAGGCCATATGGCACAGCGAGGAAGACCTTAAACCTGTTAAAAGAAATCACGCACTCTGCCTTTTTTTGAGCCTACCAGGGTAAGGTTGTTTCCTTGCAGAAGAGAGGGGAGTAAGCTGGTCGGCGGTGGCGGTGGCGCACACAGCCCGGTCCGGGTCCGGGTGAGCTGCGCGCCGACGAGGACGAGGACGACGCGCTGTGCGCCGCGGTGCTGACGATGTACCTCGCGGAAGGCCGGGGCCGGACACCATGTGGCTGGTGCTGCTGCTGGGGCTGGCCGCCTCCGCGAGCACCATCGACCCCAACGTGGGCGTGGAGGACGCGCGCTACCCCATCGTCCACGACCCCATGAGCGGCTGCTCGTGCAAGAAGGCCGCCCCCATCGGCCACGTCCTCTGCTTCGACCACGTCTCCTGCAAGCGCTTCCCCAGTAATGTGACGGTGAGTGCGACTGTCTCCCCCCCCCCCCCACACACACACTCTTCCGCCTCCCTCGCGGGTTCATATTCACCCACGGCGTGCACTGCGCAGGTAGAGCCCATCGCTGGCCAGGCCGTGCTGCAGGTGCGGGCGACCAGCATCGCGCGGCTCGCCGTCGGCGACCTGGAGCTGCAGCAGCACCTCACGGAGCTGGCCGTGGACAACAGCCGCGCCCTGGCGCGCGTGGAGCCCGGTGCGTTCCTCGGCATGGGCCTGCTGCTCAACCTCAGCCTGTCCTTCCACCCCCACCTGCAGCACCTGGAGCCGGCCGCACTCGAGGGGCTGACGGCGCTGCGCGAGCTCTACCTCATCCGCAATGGCTTCCTCCGCCTGGGCGACGTGACGCCCGCGCTAGCCGCGCGCGTCCTGCCGCACCTCGCCGTCCTCAACCTGGACGACAACTCGCTGCGCGCCGTGGAGGCCAACGACTTCCGGCCGATGAGCGAGTCGCCGCTGGAGAGGCTGAGCCTGGCCGAGTGCGACCTGGGCGCGCTGCACCCGGACGGCCTCGCGCCGCTGCGCCGCCTCGCCGCCCTCAGCCTGGACGACAACCACCTGGACGCCGGCACGCTCGCCGCCGCCCTGGACAGCCTCGGCGCGCGGGGCGGCGTGGCGCTGCAGAGGCTCAACCTGGGCTCCATGGGGCTCAGCCTGCGCCTCAGGCCTATGCTGACGCCGCTCTCGCCCGCACCGGCACCCGACAACTCTTCCGGCCTCGCAAACGGTGGCCTTGCCGGCAACGGAACCACCGAAGACTCCCTGCCCGGCACGACCAAGCTCCCGGACGAGTTCCAGACCCCTTGGAGCACGGCGGGCGCCGCCGCCACGACAGTGACGACGCCCCGGCCTTGGGACCAGCCGGGCCCCGGCGGACCGTTCTACCAGCTGCTCGAGGCCGTTGCGAGGTCGCAGGTCACGGAGCTGGTCCTGCGGGGCAACGAGGTGGCGCGCCTGCGCGCCGGGGCCCTGCCGCACCTGCCTGGGCTGCAGCGCCTGGACATGAGCCGCGTCGACTTGGCGGAGGGCCTGCCCGGCGGGCTGTCGGCCGACGTGGTGCCGGACCTGGAGCAGCTCGACCTCGGTGGCAACAGGCTGCCCGGCCTGTGGCCCGGCTTCCTCTCGCACCGCCTCCTCGTCCTCAACGTGACCGCCAGCGCGGCGCCCTACTTCAACCTGGCTGCGTCCGCCTTCCGCGACATGAACCGCCTGCGCTCGCTCGACCTCTCGTACAACCGCGTGTTCAGGCTCACTAACGCGACCTTCGCGGGGCTCGACAGCCTGCAGGTAAGGGCGGGACGGGTATCTCCGGGCAACCTTATGCTAGGTCCGTGCGCACTTGAAACTTTGTGTGGTCTTTGCCCCGCCCGCAGGTGTTGACGCTTCGAAACTCGTCTCTCTTCAGGCTGGACGACGGCCTCTTCCTGCCCCTGGCGCGGCTGGAGCGCCTGGATCTGAGCGGCAACCCGTTCCCGCTGTACCACAGCTTGCGCACGGGTCTGTTCAGCGGGCTCGGCAGCCTGCGGGTGCTGCTCTTGGCAGGTTGCAGTAAGTGTCTCACGGTAAAGACGTCGTCTGTGTTCTTGGTTTTCAGCCTGGCGGGACAGGCCCGAGAGCCGTTTTTACCGTGCGCGCGGCGCCATAGCGACACGACAGGGGGAAGTCCCTCTGAAACAAAGTCTCACTTGTGTTTTTGAAATTCTTAGGCATTCGCAGCCTACCCGCGGACGCGTTCCGCCAGCTGTTGGCGCTGCAGCAGCTCGACCTTCAGGACAACAACCTCGCCACGCTGGACGGTACCGCCGCCTTCCGGCCGCTGCGCGCACTCGAGCGCCTCGACGTTTCGCGGAACCGCATCGGCCCCTGGCGCGGTGCGCTGTTCGACCACAACGAGCACCTCCGCGAGGTGCGCGCCGCGGGGAATCGCCTCACGTACCTGACAGAGGCCATGCTGGAGGAGGCGGACGGCATGGTCGTGCTTGACCTCGCCGACAACACCTTCCACTGCGGCTGCGACCTGTACACGCCGGCCAGCGCGCGCCTGGACAAGGGCGCCAGCGACGTCTCCCTCCTGTTCAGCCGGGTATAGTTTTTTTCGCTCCCCATCACGACCATGTCTCACGATCGACGACTCCCCTCTCATGCTCTCCCCGTCCTTAGCTGGGCCAGTACAAGTGCCTGTCACCTGACCGCTGGTGGAACCACAGCATCGTCGAGTACCTGCAATGGGCGCGAGCGCATTCGGCGTGCGGCACCGCTGTGGCCTCCACGTCCTTGCTGTGGTTGGGCCTTCCGCTCGGGCTGCTGATCCTGGTGCTGCTCGCCTCGATGGCCGTCGCCTACCGCCTCCGCCACCACCTGCGCTTCTACCTCGACATGGCCGGGGCCGGGAGGCGGCACGGGAGCGGAGGAGAGCTCGCCGCCCACGTCAACTTCCAGTACGACGCGTTCGTGTCCTACAGCAACGAAGACCAGGTAGGTGTAGGTGGTGGGTGGTGCTCGGGACGGGGCTTGGAGAAAGGGCAGAGTAGTGACTGGAGTGTCGCGGCCGTAGGCGTTCGTGCACCTGCTCGTTACGACCCTGGAGAACGAGGAACCCCACTTCCGCATGTGCGTGTACGAGCGGGACTTCACGGCGGGCTCGGCCATCACCGAGGCCGTGCTCAGCAGCGTGGCTTCGAGCCGGCGCATCGTGCTGGTGGTGAGCGACGCGTTCGCCCGCTCTAACTGGTGCGCGTGGGAGGCGCACATCGCGCACCACCAGCGCCTGCTCACCGAAGACGCCCTGCTAGTCGTAAGACTGGGCCCCGTGGACGAGGCGGTGCTCACCCCGACGCTGCGCTACCTGCTCAGCACCAGGATCTACCTGGAGTGGCGCGAGGCGGCGCCCGCGGAGAGCCAGCACGCCTTCTGGAGGAGGTTGCGCGCTGCTCTCGCGCCACCCGTAGGTGCCGTGCAGGGACGTGCCGCTACCGCACAGGGCATTGCAGCAGGCCCGGGTAATGGGCTGAACAGGGCCCGTGATTGATCTGAACCCCCCATGCTTTGCGGAAATGTTCAAATCTCCAATATTCATATATTGAACTGAAGTAAGTTGTCCCCTAGAGTGTCAGAGGATTATATTTTTTTAAAGAGTCGGTGCCGATGTGTTACCGGCTAGACAATGGTGGGACAGTGCCCAGGTGCTAATGAGTGCTGCAATCTTACTGCCCCCATAGATTTGGCTCAGGAAGAGCATAGAGACCTCTTTGGACACTAAGTGGTGTATAATACACAGGAAGTAGGAAAAGATAGAGCGAAGAAAATGGCAAAGAAGTCTTTGGATTACAGCATTTTATTTAAATATATTCAATCACATGAAGATATATTGTTTTCAAATTTAACATTTGAATGAGATTATAATAATTTGCATAATACAAAGTAAAGGGTGATAGAATATTCAACTTATATATTAGTTTCAAAGCCCTGGAGTGAAAAATGTGAAACAATCCAACTATAAAATTAATAAACAAGGAGAAGAAAAACAATAAAAGTGATCAACAAAGGGTTTGACTAGTTTTCTCACTCAAGAGAGATGACATGTTAGAGAGACTACACCTGTAGACTACACAGGCATTCTCTGAGAAACAGGCTCTGTCCTACAAATAAGTACGCAGAAAGCAAATAGAAATGTCTTAGGTAAGAATAACAATAATTTGAATTAAGAGGATTATTTAAGTTTGTTTGATCCTACAAGATTACAGTATGATTTGTAAGTAAAATTCCATTTTAAAAAAATCAACATCACTTTTAAATAACATTTAGAATTTTCCAAAAATATCAATTTATTTTTGAGGGACACTGTTATGATATTTTTTATTTAAAAAAAAAAAAAAGGAGACAAAAGTATAGAATTGTTCAATTTCAGATATTAACAGTTTCGTTCCTCCTCCAGCATCTTAGAATCAATAGCATCAGGATTTGCTAATGGATCCAAATCAGCAAAGAGATCATACCACGCCGACATATCTTTCTTGTTTGTAGAATTTGGTTTATTCTGAACCTTAAAGAAGTAAAACAGATTTTATTTAGTTGAAATTAAGAGTTTTGTAGTCGAGTACATTAAATATTTACCAAGCTGCTAGCTGATTTGGGTGACTGAGGCATCCCTTGTGCACCAGGAGCCTGCAAAGGTGCTTGGCTAGTTTGCGGTTTTAAGTTAGCCATCAAACTAGACATGAAGGTGAGATCAGATGAAGCAGAGGAGTTTGATGATATGGAATGTTTTGCAGGAAGGTTTGCATTACCTGCCACAAAAAAAAATGATCAAAATAGTTTAAAAAAAAAAAAAAAATTCTAAATGCTCAATGAAATTTTTGGTGAGCAATTTACTTTGGATGGTGGACGTGTCATCTGTCATAGTTTTTTGAAGCTTTAAAGATGATGCAAAGTTTTCCAAAAGCTGAGATGGCAGAAAATTGTCGGTATTCAGAGCAGAGGTTGGAGTTTGCTCTGACAAGCCTGACAACATAGCATTGAAAGAAGGGCAGTTATTTTCTGATGCATTGATATCATTTCTTCCAAACAAGTGGTCCCAATCTTCTGATACACTTGCACTGCTGTCAGGAATAGTACAACCCAAAATGTCATCCAATTCTTGTAGGCATTCTGAAGCCAGCAGGTCCACATCTGACATTGCTGTAAACATTTTAATAGATCAGTTGCAGTTTGAAGAACAAGGTGAAATGTCAAAACTTGTCAAGTATAAGACAATATCTCACCATCTTTCGATTTGGAACCAGAATCAGTTTGGTCAATTGATACGAGAGAAGAAATATTTTGCTCAACTGAACTGCTTAACAAATTTTGCAAACTGTCTGATTTGTGTTTTTCTTGGCATGCATTATCACCTTCCAGAGTGTCATGGTAGTCTGTATCAAAAAATAGAAGTCTGAAAAAAAAAAAGGAAAAATATTTATATTTGAACACAAGTCAATTTATAAGGAAGAGTTAAGAAATTTCTTTCATACCCATCTTTTTCTTTCTGATCTCCCTCCACATTTTTGTCGTCTGTATCCCTAGTTTGCTTTGCAAGACGAGACGATTCTTCAGTAAGTTCAGGCACCACAGAAAATTCATAATGCTGGTAGCCTACAATTTTGTAGAAAAACAAAACAAAAGAAAAACTAAATCGTAGACCCTTATAGTTATTTTTAAAAAAATCCTAGACATTTATTAGATCTTGTGGGATTACCTTTAACATCCTTTGCCACAGCAGCAAAAGCACGTTGGGCTCTACGAGCATGCTGAATTAGAGCCTGTTGGTAGAGGGTAAGTGCATGGGAAAACATATTGCACCTTGCAGCTGCAAGCAAATCTACCTTCTGTAGACAGTCTAACTTTAGACGGTCAAAATTAGCTTTACTTTGTCTAACTTGGCCTTGGACCTTGAAACAAGTGCAAAGGACTCCATGACAAATCAATGCTTGATAGTACAAAATTTTAAGGAGGAATCACAATTTTACCTTTCTAAACTTTTCCAATTGCTTGTGAGTATCAGGATCTAGCTCTTGAGAAATGTTTTTCATCCAGCTTAGTGCTGCACGATATTCAGTTCGTTGTCGTTCCATGGCAGATACATTCAGCAAAGTATCCTCTATGGCTCTTTGTCTAAATGTTTCGACCTCCTACAAAGAAAATTTTAATGAAAGCAAATAGTAAGGTGTGTGAAGACGGGATAAAAATCAAGCGAAATGTATACCTGATGGAGTCGTTGAAGTGGCACACGTAAAGCTAATCTTTGTTGGCCAGAATAGGACAAAGCTCTTCCAACACTTATCATTGCTTTCCCTGCATTTGTTTGATCTCTTTTGGAACATTCTTTCAGAAATCTACCCATAGCACTTTCCTCTTGTGATAAGTCTAATTATAAAAGATCTCAGTATTAAAACATAAATCAATAAGAGTCAACAGAAGAAGATTGTAGGGAAAAGACTTACTGCAAAGTCTTTCCTGGTATTTATCCAAAATTCGTTGAAGCTCCAAACATGTGTCTTGAACGGACCGGAACAGTTCTAGCTTTGCATCAAGCTCAGCATCTGAAGCCACAATACATTCGTCTTCCTTCTTACCAAGCTTACGAAATACACTTTGTTTGGTGACCCAGAAGGTGTGCTCCATTTTTGACATTGCAGATGCATTGTTTCCGTTGTTCCACTGCTCTGCTGAAACCCCTTGACTAGAGCTGCAGATGTAAATCATTAGTTTAGATAAAAAGTTTCTTATAAAAGCAAACGAAAAAGAAAAGAAAAAGATGCCGATTCAACACATAGTGTAAGTTTATCCCGTCAAAGCAAACTTACTATCCATATCCATTCATGGTCCTTATGGATGTGCTGTGCAGGTGCTGTGTTTGCCTGTTGGGTGGTTCCTAAGGCTTGTCATAGGGGGAGGGTGTTGTCAAAACACCATTATAAGGCTTTTATATGACATAAGGCTCCTCGCAACGAAATAAAGAAAGCCAAAATAGAACAAAACGTTGTCCTCAAGGCTTTCAAGCACTTTACTTCATGGGTATTTGAAGGATGTATTTCTTTGCCCTATTATCTTGTTCGATACGGAGGCGATTGAACTGACGACATACGCAGACGACGCGGCAAAGCAGGAACAAAAAGAAGCAGGAGCAGTAGCATACGGGACGGAACGAAACGAATCATACAAGGCGGTGACTGATTATTTATTTTAACGCTGTATCATGTGTGACCCTCATCTGCCTAAGAATTCCTGAAAGATCTAGGGGTTTGGATGATTTGCGGTAATACATCGTTCAGCATTACTTTAAGAAAAAAAATACATTTCGTTTATGTAAGTATCATCTCTTGACCTCACAGTATGTGTTTATTTCAGCGGTCAAGTTGGCTATCTCCAAGAAGGACAACAACTGCATCATCAACCATGGCGACTAAGAGGAAACCCATTCATACTTATACGGGAAACTCTAAGTTAAATTTTAGACCCATGAGTCAAGAAAATGCAAAGCAAGACACGAAAGGAACTAAACCAGTCCCCGAACAATCGAGTATTGGGAATGTCCTTCTCATGATGGTATTGCATATTTGTAGAAAAATAGTGTTTGTGGACACCATTAAGAGGGTAGCAGTTTACTGCTCATGTCTCTTTCTTGTATCTTTATTAGGAGACGTTATGCCAATTCCCAGAAGTTACTTCTCCAGATCGGACAATTTTTTGAATCAGTGTTTCGTTAAATTTGGTTGGGGCTGGACAATGATTGTCACCTTTCCATTTCTTATACTAACAAGCTACACAATTTGCTGTGGCAAACGGGACAAAGTTTTGAAGCATTTAATACGATTGTGTGTTGCTACTGTCTCATGGCTATTTTGGACCAAGCTGTTTGATTTTATTGAAGTCAATTATGGTAAGTGCAGTGTTAAAGGTGATTTCACCAAACAGCAGTGCTTAGCCCATGGTCAATATTGGTATAGCTTCCACATTTCAGGTCATGCTTTCATATTAGTTTATAGCAGTTTAATATTGATAGAGGAAGCAAGGGCTATTGTTGGCTGGGAAAGAATACGTGATTTGATTCGAGAGGAGTATCACACGAGGTCAAATTTAGAGGACAGTAGAACAGTTGCTATCACAAGTCCTCTGGGTAACTTGAGTGAGACTGAGTTTATAGTCCTTAAGTCCTGTTATGAAAAGTTTACTCCCCTTGTCAGAGGTTTATTTATTCTTATGACATGTTTCTCTATGTTATGGGATTTCATGCTCTTATTCACAATGTTATATTTTCACAATATGGTTGAAAAACTTTTAGCAGGAGTAATAGCCATATTCATATGGTTTGTAACATACCGTGGATGGTACACTATACCCAAATTCATACCTGATCTGCCAGGGGAAGGACTGTTTAAGTACAAAGGGAAAGAGACTGTTAATGTACCTTTAAAGAAAAGAAAGTCTGTGCCATCTTCTAGCCCAGGCAAAGGACAGCTTCCAAGGTTTATGGGAATGCCCTTGTATGGCCTAAGGAGCCAGGATCCTGATAAAAATGAAAATGCAATTAATGGATCAAATGCCATAAATGATAATTAACTATCAGTGCCTGCCTGGTTGTGATTTCAACTGCATAAATATTTAATGTTTGCATTTCTTTTATGTAGGTTTTGGACATGTCATATTTTATTTTTGTTTCCCTGTTGTTTTGCCCCTGTTCTTAAGTGCTTTGTGGTTGTGAATCTTCAAAGCCTTTAATTTATTTGTTACATTGTTTAATTTTATGTTATGGTGGTTGTATTATTTTTACTGTATGTTGTGTCATAAAGTATACTTGTTTCTGTGTGGACATTGCCTATTTATAATTTTGTCTGTCATTCAATTTTCTTTTATCATGACATTTTCTTGTCATATGTATTTAACAGATACAAAAGAACTGTGTACTTGTGACCAAAGAGGATTTACCCAAAAGCTCTCTCTACTGTTTTTATGTCTACACCAGAAGAACATTTGTTTGAAAAGATTTAAATTTCCGTATCAACAATAAATGTGTTGAGCAAAAAAAACAAAAAAAAAAACAACAACAACATAAAGTGGTATACATGCCCTGAAACCTATTCTGTAGATACTTTTTGGTAATAAACAAAGGAAGGGGTTTGACTGAGCCAACTTTGACTATTGCTATTTCCTTATCTAAACTGGTAAACCCTAGTATCTAAATTAGGAACCATGAGAGCACCTAGAACAGCAGTTAAATAACACTAGACTCCCCCTGGACAACCCCCGTTATTTTTGAGAATTTTTTTTTCGATATTTTACACTTGGGTTCCCCTGTTACGGAAACGCCGGCTTTTGGACGGGACCGGCGGATACGACTTCTGCTCCAACCAGCAGGCTGTTGGTTCAGATGTCGGTGACCCTACCCTACCATCTAGAAGTTTTTTCGGCCGAAAAAAATTTTTCTCCGATTTCGACCAAGCTCAGGGGATATCTTCCTTTGGGGTCTACAAAAAAAAACCATGTAGCAAGTCCAAGAAGCCCGATACCGGACTTAGTTTAGAAGAAGATTTAACGCTTAAGAAAAATCTTTCCATATTCGCGCCTAAGAGATAGGCAGCCCATTCGACGCTCGGAAGCGGCTTACTGCACCTTCCCCCCGTCCCAAATCATCTCGGCTGGTGAGACGTTTTGCTGGTTCAAGTCCCGGACGTATTTTTTTTTTCAGCTCTACTATGATGGGGTCAGGGGTACTCTAATGTACCCCTAGACCGATCCACAAGGGTTAATTTGCCCGAGAGCCAGCGTGTACATCGAAAAAAAAAAAAAAAATTAGAAAGAATCGGTCGGGATCGAACCAGCAAAACGTCTCGACAGCCTAGATGGTATTGGGACGGGGGGCAAGGGCGATACCACTAGGCTGTCGTGACGCACACCTCACGGCGATGCAAACTGGAATCCCTGTCTACCACATGGACGGAGCCGGCAGAGGCGACTTCCGCTCCGACTCCGTTCTTGCCTCTTGGCGCTGAAGATGACCGGTAGATAGGGATTCCAGTTCGCATCACCGTGACGTGTGCGTCCCGCCAGCCGAGATGGTTAACGCACCTTCCCCCCGTCCCAAATCATCTCGGCTGGCGAGACGTTTTGCTGGTTCAAGTCCCGGCGGTTCTTTTTTTTTTTTTTATTTTTAAATTTTTTTTTACGGCTCTACTATGATGGGGTCAGAGGTACTCTAATGTACCCCTAGACCGATCGCCAAGGGTGAATTTGCCCGAGAGCTAGCGTGTACATCGAAAAAAAAATAAGAAAAAATCCCGCATCGTCTTCGAAAATCGCGAAAAAAACCGCGATTTTACCCGGAGGTCAGCAGGAGCGAGGAGGTAGCCTCTTGTGCAAGTGTGCGTTCTCCGGGTCCAGGTCGGCCGACAGATGGCGCCACCATGCGTTGTTGTTGCGCGCTAGGTCTCGACAAGGCAGAGCCTATAGGGCCTAGTCCAAGTACGCTTCACCCGGTTGGGGAATTTCTTCCTCAACCAACTCTCGGCGCGTAACCTATGCGTACGAATTTTTGTTTCGATCATCTAAATGATGAGGGAACCATATTGTATTGCTTCCACTACGTTGGCTTTCGGTACTGACATTGAAACGTCAAATAACCAAGTCCAAGCTCTTCGAAGTTTGGTGAAAGGGTGGGTCTTAGTTTTCGAACCAACTCCAGTCCAGTGTGTTTGCCGATGAAACTTAGGAAATGCTTGTCAATGTCAACAAGAAAAATTCGTGCGCATAAGTTACGCTCCGAGAGTTGGTTGGGCAAGAAAATTCCCAACCGGGCGAAGCGTACTTGGACTAGGCCCTATAGGCTCTGCCTTGTCGAGGCCTAGCGCGCAACAACAACGCATGGTGGCGCCATCTGTCGGCCGACCCGGAATAGGAGAACGCACACTTGCACAAGAGGCTACCTCCTCGCTCCTGCTGACCTCCGGGTAAAATCGCGTTTTTTTCGCGTTTTTGCGAAGCCGATGCGGGAGCGCTTCCCGGTCCGCCAACAGATGGCGCCACCCTGAAACGCCATCTGTTGGCTGACCCGGGAAACGCTCCCGCATCATCTTCGAGAAACGCGATAAAAAACGCGATTTTACCCGGAGGTCAGCAGGAGCGAGGAGGTAGCCTCTTGTGCAAGTGTGCGTTCTCCTATTCCGGGTCGGCCGACAGATGGCGCCACCATGCGTTGTTGTTGCGCGCTAGGCCTCGACAAGGCAGAGCCTATAGGGCCTAGTCCAAGTACGCTTCGCCCGGGTGGGAATTTTCTTGCCCAACCAACTCTCCGCGCGTAACTTATGCCCACGAATTTTTCTTGTTGACATTGACAAGCATTTCCTAAGTTTCATCGGCAAACACACTGGACTGGAGTTGGTTCGAAAACTAAGACCCACCCTTCCACCACACTTCGAAAAGCTTGGACTTCGTTATTTAACGTTTCAATGTCAAAATCGCGAGCCAACGTATTGGTAGCAATATAATATGGTTCCCTCATCATTTAGATGATCGAAACAAAAATTCGTGCGCACAAGTTACGCGCCGAGAGTTGGTTGAGGAAGAAAATTCCCAACCGGGCGAAGCGTACTTGGACTAGGCCCTATAGGCTCTGCCTTGTCGAGGCCTAGCGCGCAACAACAACGCATGGTGGCGCCATCTGTTGACTGACCTGGAACCAGAAAATTGCTTCGAAAAACGCGAAAAAATACGCGATTCTACCCGGAGATCAGCAGGAGCGAGGAGGTAGCCTCCTGTGCAAGTGTGCATTCTCCTGTTCCAGGTCGGCCGACAGATGGCGCCACCATGCGTTGTTGTTGCGCGCTAGGTCTCGACAAGGCAGAGCCTATAGGGCCTAGTCCAAGTACGCTTCGCCCGGTTGAGGAATTTCTTCCTCAACCTTTTCTCGGCGCGTAACCTATGCGTACGAATTTTTGTTTCGATCATCTAAATGATGAGGGATCCATATTATATTGCTACCAATACGTTGGCTTTCGGTGCTGACATTGAAACGTCAAATAACCAAGTCCAAGCTTTTCGAAGTTTGGTGGAAGGGTGGGTCTTAGTTTTCGAACCAACTCCAGTCCAGTGTGTTTGCCGATGAAACTTAGGAAATGCTTGTCAATGTCAACAAGAAAAATTCGTGCGCATAAGTTACGCGCGGAGAGTTGGTTGGGCAAGAAAATTCCCAACCGGGCGAAGCGTACTTGGACTAGGCCCTATAGGCTCTGCCTTGTCGAGGCCTAGCGCGCAACAACAACGCATGGTGGCGCCATCTGTCGGCCGACCCGGAATAGGAGAACGCACACTTGCACAAGAGGCTACCTCCTCGCTCCTGCTGACCTCCGGGTAAAATCGCGTTTTTTTCGCGTTTTTGCGAAGCCGATGCGGGAGCGCTTCCCGGTCCGCCAACAGATGGCGCCACCCTGAAACGCCATCTGTTGGCTGACCCGGGAAGCGCTCCCGCATCATCTTCGCAAAAACGCGAAAAAAACGCGATTTTACCCGGAGGTCAGCAGGAGCGAGGAGGTAGCCTCTTGTGCAAGTGTGCGTTCTCCTATTCCGGGTCGGCCGACAGATGGCGCCACCATGCGTTGTTGTTGCGCGCTAGGGCCTCGACAAGGCAGAGCCTATAGGGCCTAGTCCAAGTACGCTTCGCCCGGGTGGGAATTTTCTTGCCCAACCAACTCTCCGCGCGTAACTTATGCGCACGAATTTCTCTTGTTGACATTGACAAGCATTTCCTAAGTTTCATCGGCAAGCACACCGGACTGGAGTTGGTTCGAAAACTAAGACCCACCCTTCCACCACACTTCGAAAAGCTTGGACTTGGTTATTTAACGTTTCAATGTCAAAATCGAGAGCCAACGTATTGGTAGCAATATAATATGGTTCCCTCATCATTTAGATGATCGAAACAAAAATTCGTGCGCACAAGTTACGCGCCGAGAGTTGGTTGAGGAAGAAAATTCCCAACCGGGCGAAGCGTACTTGGACTAGGCCCTATAGGCTCTGCCTTGTCGAGGCCTAGCGCGCAACAACAACGCATGGTGGCGCCATCTGTTGCCCCCCGTCCCAAATCATCTTGGTTGGCGAGACGTTTTGCGGGTTCAAATCTCGTTGTTGTTTTTTTTCCTCTCCAAAATGACGGGAAATGTGCAGGGGGACTCCAGTATACCCCCTGACTAACCGCTGAGGGTAAGTGAAATGACGAACGAATGCATACGAAATTAGAGACTTTATTATTTATTCACAGGATAATACGTTTCTAAATTTTATATTACTCAGCGGCATTTTGTATTTGCTTGAGCATTTAAACAGTCTTATCAGAGAGGTATATCAAGTACAAATACATGAAATGTATGTGACTATTCAAAAGGCTGAGAAGTGGAATGGTATAGTCTGTACAACTAAACCAGCATACACTAACAAATAAAATGGTCAATGTTTACCACCACCAGCAATGGAGGCAGTGCCCTGTACCAATGAAATGTAGTCGTGCACAATGCAATAATCACATGTTAAAACAAAAACAAGTGTGGAAATCCATTTACTACAATTAAGTCATTGAGAAAGAACTATCAAACTAGACTTTCTTCAATACAGAAATCAATAAGACTCCCTAAAAATTATTGCAAAAGCAAACTAAATTGAAAAAGAAAAAAAAATTATCAGCACCACCTCTATCACAGCATTCTGAAGAAAACACACTGGCTAGCCTAAAGCCTGTTTGTTTTTTTTTTTTTTTAAATAATCACAGCCGCTTGGTTGTCACTTCAAATGAAAGATAGGAATTCCTTGTCTATTTTTTCTTATTTCTTTTTTTTTTTTGGTGAAGTGCAAAAAGACGAGGGTTTTGCCTTTCATTTTATTTTAAGAAGATTTACTAGCTTTAGGCATAAAACTTATTTTGGGATGTTATCAGATTCAGATTAAAATTCCACATTGAATGAAGGTATACAAAAGGGTATCTGATCAACTGCGAAACAGAAAAACTGGAGATGATTTTAAAAAATTCTCATATTGTTAGTTGGTTGGTATTAAAATAACTGCTTTGTGCAGACAGAAAATATTTGAAAAGACCAAGTGATGACTTATATGTATAAATACCTTTCACAGGTGTAATTTCTTATTTTTCTTTAACCAAGTAACATTTTAGTATTTTCACACAAAATTTAAGGTGAAATTTCAGTATAGTTAGGGATGTATACCTTGAATAAATATAAATAGAAGAGCACACGCAATGGAACGCCTATGCTACAAAAAATATAGATAAATCAAGATGTACAACAATATGAAAGAAAATCAAGAAAATATACAAAAGTTTCAGGATATTTAAATGCACAAGTTTCCTACCCAACAATTAATCTATAAGTGTTTTTGCTCCTTGATATATTTTACCCTGTTTAGAATTACAGTAAAGCAGGTAATTACATTTGTATTCCAGAATAAGGAAGGAACAGAATCACAAGATCATTAAAATTGAGTAAGTCTACAATGAAATATAAAGACAGGAACATGACCTAAGCCACCAATTACATGACATACCCAAATAGACCAATTTAAGTTCACACAATCTTGTGATAGAAATGGGCTACAAATAGAAGGGTGTCCAACAAACTGCTGTAATAAACTCATAGCCACACTTGAAAGTAAAATCATTAAGAAAGAAGTTACAACAGAAGCAAAGCGCACTACTTGTGGGCAAACAAAAGGAGAAAAAGAAAGAAGAAAAAATTTTTAAAAATGCAGAAGTATACAACAAACCAAGTGGTCACATTTACTTCCTTTTCAAATAAAAGTAACCACCAACTAACACGGCTAATGCTGCAACAATGCATGTGCTTACACCAACAACACGAGGTGTCATCATTAATAAGAGTTGCAAATGAATCAATGTAGATGGAACAGCTTTTTTGTATGAATCACGGGTTTTAACTTTTTTGAAGTAAAGTTCAAGGTTTGGACATTTACCTCCACTCCAGAATCTTTCTTGAAGTCCCAGACAACAGAGTCGGTCCAAAAGGACTGTTAGTGCAACATCTGCAATACTAAATTCCGGACTGCACAACCACCATTCAGATTTTTCTGTGGGCAAAAAATTAATTGAAAGTTTAATGGTATTTAATACAATGGTTTGATGAAGGAATAGAATAGAATTTACAACAATTTTTCATGAAAAATACAAACCTTGGTTATGAGAAGCTAGTTCATCTTCAACCTGGGCGAGGACAGTTTCTACATTTGTTAGCCATTTTGTGTACTCTTCACGATTGATAATAGAATCATGTTTCTTATCCAAGAGATCGGCCCTTTGTAAAAGTACATCACGAAACTTAGGATTGTTCTCTGCATGCTTCCGCATATAATTTGATTGATTTACCTCGGAAACTGTAATCATTAAAGCCACGCACATTAGGTTAAGATTCATAAGATAATAATAATAGCTCAAGGCAGGAGACGAAAGAACCTCTTAAAATTTGACGAAATGGAGATACAAATGGGAGTTTTGGATTGCTAATTAAATCAGTATGATAAATGGATCCTGCAGTAATGTGATTTACTGGCAATTGATCCAACAAAGTTCGGAAGTGTAGAACTCGTTGTCGGACTTCAATCCCATGATCCTTAGGAATAAGAGGGGGTGTTCTCCCTGGGAAAAAAAAAAATTATGGGTTAAACAACATAAACATTTAAGTAAGTATAATTTTAAAAAAATCAAGATTTATCTTACCATTAGTGAAGTTGTCTTCTAAGTAATCTAAAATTCTTCCAGAATCAGGTATAATTTTGACACCATCCTTCAAAACAGGAACATCACCTTTAGGATTAATCTCCATGAACCATGGATCATATTGTTCACCTTTGTGCACGTTAACTAAATGTGTCTTAAATGGAAGTTTTTTTTCATGCAGAGCCATTACAACCTGTAATTGAAAATAATTTAACTTGCACAAAATTCAACTGTGATACAACCGGGTATCATTCATTCATTCAAATATGAACAATAACACTGAAATTATGGTAAGAATTTTTAATTGAGATCAAACAGAGGACTAATGTTGCTGATAGGAACAGATCTGGCAAGCAGTATCTGTACATGTTACTGATAAATTTGATCGGAGACACGAACTGCTTGATAAAACAGGATATTAAGAAGGTTAGAGCGCTTGACAAATATACCTCTGATTGACAACAACAATAATAAATGAAGAACCTAACCTCCAGGACCAAAGGCAATATCACCCCAAGATGGTCACGGGACGTGGCATAGAATCAAAAACGGAATGGAAAAGTCACGAACCTTTTGAGAATAAAATGAATAATGATGGAAGTATAAAAGCAGTCCGTTTCCTCTGCCATTGTCGTGATTAGAGCCGGACAGCAGACCACCAGACAACGACCCGGCCATGTTGGGGGCTATGGATGACCTGATCAGATCACCTGATTAACACTAACGCGAGAACCTGCGAGGCGAAAATCGAGACAACGGCGATCACACTGTTCGCATCGGAAACAAAAAGGACCAAGGCATGTTCTCAAAGTACACACACCAAACAGAGGGGGCGTCTGATCTTTAGCGGAGATAGGATATCAAACAAGCGCGCTCAAGGTGAGGGAAGGTTGTCAAAACAAGTGGAGTACCAGCGGGAATGCCGCGGGATTTAAAACGATCCGCGCACGGGACCGGAAGGGAAGCCGAACGCCGCGCCGCTCAGAGCTCAAGGTTGTCCGCGGCGGATGGAACCGCTGAGCCGTGGCGCGGCACGGGCCCATGTGTCCTGCACCGCACCGGGAGCCCTGCGGGGCCTGGCCTGTGAGGTGCCTGCGAGCTGCGAGCCCAGCGCGCTGGACAAACCACACTCGCTAGCGCCCAGCCGCCCAGCCCCTGCGCCTGCCTGGCATGCCTGAGGCTTGTCAAGTCTTTGACGCGTTGTTTGCCGGACGAATAGACGATCGCACCGATTCTTCGAACACATTGCGGCCGTACCGGTAAATAATAACTAATGATCGACAGCAGTGGAGCCGGGCCGGAGGCCGCGAGACAATATTTTCGACTAATTACCCTCCGTTGCCGCCCGCGGGCGATACGCCCGCCTCTTCGCCCCGCCCCGCCACGCCCGGCATGACGCCACGAGATCGCGATGTTGTACGCCGAATTTCGGCCGGCGCCGCGTAACGCCAACACCGCCTTGTGCGGTGATTATAATATCGAAATGAAAGCAGCCTTCGCTGCCGCCGATATGTTCGGCAGGGTCCCCGCCGCGGCGCGCCGCCTGGAGTAGGACACGGCTAGAGCAGCCGAGCCGCAGCAGCAACCGGCTAACAATGCCTCGCTTCGCTTCGCTTGCCGATGTACGTACAACGTTGTCGCGACTAGGCTGGACGGGGCGCGGGTCATGACCTCTCCGTGGGTCCAGAGGACGCTGCTGGCTGCTGCTGGCTCCCGTGCACTCCCGTGTGTGTGCGGCGCTATCGCCGGCGATCGCAGGGGGAAAAGGGATTCATACTTCAGGGTGCAATAACAGACATTGCAGCTCAGCTCAGCTCGGCTGGGGGTGGGGGTGGGGCAGGCAAGGTGACCGAACTAGGGACTTCCCCTCCTGCAGTCCCCTCCCCTTTGTCTGACGTCTTGGCGTCAACTGCGAGCGCTTTCGTTCTCACTCCTTCGTTACCCTCGTAAAAATGTTTAACAAAATTTAATATTTTTTTAATATATTCTTAATTTATTTTAAATTTAACTTTAATTAAAACGTACTCAATTAAAACAAATAAGTGGTAATTAAGATTAATAAAGATTTAAGAGTCTCATGATGTACGCAATCCTGACAATGGGCAAAGATAGCCTCGGTACAACTACTCTTAATAAATTTTAATTTTCCATAAATTTACCACGAATTAAAAGTAATTAGTTTTAATTCGATTTTTAAGACGTAATTAAGTTTAATAAGGGATATTTGAGTGCTTATTAAATATTATTAATGCGTCCTTAATATCTGTTCAATAAGAACTTATTAAAGTTAATCAAATTTAATGCTTGTTTGTCCAATAAATGTATATAAGGACTAATTAAATCTAATGCACATAACCCTTTCCTTTATTTCAAATTGTATCGATATCCAACTCAGCCCTCAGGTGGAGATCAAATTATTCATGCTCAATAGAATCAAATCCAATATAATTTATTACAATTTCAGCACTTTAACTCTGCATAAAATCATTTGAAGAGACACTGGTAAAAAAATTTGGAGGTGTTACAGAAAAGTCTTGGCATAATAAGTAGCGGTTTGGGCGATTGGGGCGGCAGGAAGAGTGTATAGGACTCTTGGGCAGGGCGGAACACCGCGCCATCCTCTTAGACCGCGACACAAACGACGCTACCGGACACTGTCGTATGCCGCGAAGCGTTCACGGCGGCTAACTGCGGCAGTCCGTCGCGGCGCCCCCATGCGTACTCCCTTCGAAAAGCTGCCACCTGAACTGCGCTAATAACTTGACCTGACCTGCACAAGGTCACAGGGCGCAGTACTTGCAAAGCGTAAGCGTGGTCCTGCGGCCTCCTGTTGTGCACATGTACGTCCGTGCACCACGGCTGTTACCAGCAGACTGGGCGAGCGAGCGATGCGAGCAGTGCAGTGCTACGGCAGCCGTAGTACGGCTTGCCCTCGCCGAGCACAAGTGAGTGACCAGGTAGCCGTCGTCCCCTGGCTCTGGGGGAGCGGGCCGGGCACACGGAAACCCCCCAGGCTCCCCTCCGCTCCCTTCCCTGCAGCGCGCGCTGGCCGGTGGAATTCCGGGAAAGGAAATACCCGGCCGACCCCTGGGTAGGACCCACCCCGCTTCGCGACTAGAGACCACTAAATTATGCATTTAGAATTGTCATTTTATGTTTCGGAATGATTTCGTTTCATAAGGGGAATCTAAGTAATATCTAGAACTGTGTTAGCCTTGTCCAGCCTTGAAATTGTTATTTACTTTTGATTGAAAATTCTTAATGTAATTCTCTACCTTGAGTAATAATTGTTAATAAGCTCTAATTTGTCTTTTATTAGTGGAACATTAAAACTTATCAAATCCTCATCAAACATAACAAAGTATAAAATCATATTAAGAGTAATTTGTTTTAAAAAGTGCCTCATTTAATAACACTTAACATGATTTAATTTACTCATTATTAATATTTTATAACGGTTATATATTCTTTATTAGACCAAGATCAAGCAATAAAAGCTTATTAAAAGTAAATAATTTTAATAAATTACCGTAATAAAAAAAAATTACTTTTTATAAAACCTTAATTAAAATTTATATTAAAAAAGGGCTTTAATTAAACTTTAACAAAACTTTAATAAAGTTTTTGTTAAACTTGAATAAATCTTTGTTAAAACACTTTACGCGGGTAATTGGCTGCGAGTCCCGAGGGATATGCGATTGGATTTTTAATTCCTCCCCTCTAATTACTTACTGTGTGCAGCCCGGGTGCAGCAGCCCGGCCGGCCGGTCCTCGAATCGGACCGAGTCGGGTGGTGTGGTATCGGCGCGCCCTCTTCACCTCGCCTCTCTCCCTCTCCGATTGGTTTGCACTGCTTGTACTGCTGTACACAACCACGCGACTTTCTCGCCTCCCGACACTACACTCACTCTCATCCCCCCCCCCCCCCCCCACACACACACACACACAAACATACTGTACTAACACGCAAAGAAGAAGATTCTTCAGATTCCCACGGCAGTAAAGCACTTTAGGCATTCACTCCATTTTTTTAAGGAGACGAAAATTGCTAGGCACCAAAGTGTTGCCGATACCTGCCCGACCCTTTTCCTTATGTACCTTGGCATAAGCCTCTGCCTTCTCCCCGCCCTTGTCTTTGTTCACTCGGGAAAAAGAAGGTAAAACTGGTTGAGTGTACTTTGGTAACACTTTATTGTGACTGTAAAAATTACATAAAAAATCATTATCCCCAAAGAAGAAGTATCAAATGATCCACAAACAATATAAACAGAAACATAAATAAATACACCAATGCTTTAAACGTAGGTAACTGAACACAAGTTCTTGCTCAAAGAAAAGGGAATAACTTGGCAATAATACAAGGACAGACTCTGGTATCTCTTTATTTGAAAAAAAAAATTAAAAAAAATTAACAAATGATAGACAATCTTATCTTCATTTAAAATACTATCACAATAGCTTTGCAACCCAGACTAACAGAGACCATCTTAATGAAAAATTCAGGAAAAAAAGGAAATGATCTCAAACTATTGTTAATCTTACTTGTACCAGTTTTTAAGAACAAGTTTAAGATCTTAATACCATTACTGACCCTATGATATCAATAAATTATCATACAACTTCAAATCCTAATTCTTGTTTTATTTTATAATGGGTACTAATAGCCTGAATAGTACTCATGGAAGATTCTAGGTATCTTTGGTATTTTGCGCCCCTAAGTACAAAATGTGTGCAAAACAAAAATTATTTTATTTTATTTTTCTATGATATCAATTATGAGGCAGCACATTCGCAGAAATGAAAGCCTATTTGATGCGAAGAATAGGGAATGTCTGGAACCTTTGGATCATTGCTTCTAATCTATGATGCACAGAAGCACCAACACTTGCGCCTGACCCCTTTTCCCCCGCCGCCGTTGCTCGGAAAATGATTTTGTGAAATACTAATCACTAAGGAAATTCACGCCTGGGTAAAATTAGCGGTGGGTGTACAAAAAAAAAAAAATACATAAGAAGTTTGTGGAACAACCTCAACATATATCTATCTCAACAACTTACACTAAAACATGATTCGCACATCACAGAATTTGCCACAGAACGGAATAAAAGAAAAAACTTGAACTCGAACCTCATTTGCCACAACCGAACTGCAGGTCGATTCATCCAAGTATCTTTCGAACGAGAGAGCACACGACACGTCACAAAAAGCACAGCACAGTACAGTCTGGCGAGCGATCGCCTTCCAGCTGCCTTCAGGCTGTGCCCCAAACATTCCATAGCGCCAAGTCATTATGCGGGAGAGGCGCTGCTCGCTGCGCGGCGCGGCGCGCCAGGGCGCTAAGACCTGGCCGACAGGTCCAGGGGAATGACTCGGAAGGTCCTCTCTGGCGCGCGCGTCACCTCCACGTCCACATCCTCGTCCTCGTCGTCGTGGTCGGCCGCCTCGCTGGCGCCGCTCAGGCTCCGGTCGTCGTCACCCAGTCCGCCCGCGTCGCTGGCGCAGGCGGGCCGCCGGACGCTCACGCCGCGGCGGACCTCGTCGGCGTCGTCGGCGCCGCTCGCCACCGAGCACGCGTCCGCGTCGCGGTCCCCGAGCGCCGCGACGCCCCCGCCCCGCACGGACAGGTCTATGGGGTGGTCGTCGACCGGCGCGGGGTCGGCCACCTTGGGCCGGCGGCGCGCCGGCTCCTCCTCGTCGTCGTGGTCCGAGTGGTCGCGGAACGGCGGGCGCGGCTGCTGCAGGATCGAGTCCAGGTAAAAGCGCTTGCTGTACTCCAGCGTCTCGTTGTTGTTGTTGTTGAAGGCGGGACTGTTGTTGTTGTTGTTGAAGGCGCGCGGCAGGCAGCCCGGCGGGAACATGAAGGCGGAGCAGGGTGGTTGCAGGAAGGCGGGGTGCGGCAGCATGAAGGGCAGCGACTGCAGCGACTGGTGCAGCAGCAGCTCCTTGGCCGCGGCCGCGTCCCGCGACGCGTGCTGCGGGTGGGCCTGGTGGCCCGGGTGGCCCGGGAGCGCCGGGTGCGGCGGCGGGCCGTGGGGGCCGTGCGGGCCGCCGGGCCGGGACGGGAAGGGCGCCACGAGCGCGCCCAGCCCCAGCCCGTGGCCCTGCAGGTGCAGCGGGCCGCGGTGGAGGCCCCTGCTGGCGCCCAAGCCCGCGCCCAGCCGCCCGTCGCCCACCTCCACGGACGTGTCAGAGTTGTGCGACTCGGGCGACGAGCCGCTGGGCGAGGACGCGGCGTGCTCCGCGTGCTTGTAGTCGTCCACGCCCATGCCGCCCAGCATGAGCAGGTCCTCCTTGGTGGATGCGCGCGACAGCACCTGCTGCAGCGCGTGCGGACCCAGCAGACCTGCGGACAGATACAGAGGACCGGGATCAGGTCAGCGTCGCGCATGAGGCAGCTCGAGGCCCACGGCTCGGCTCGGGGGAGGCGGGGCGGAGCGCGCAGTGTCGTACCCCCAGCCCAAGAACAAGTTTGGGTAGGTCGGAGGGGCGGGCAGGGCGGGGGGCATAACGTCCGTAACATAACCAGCCACACGGCCGGGCCGGGCCGGGCCGCCCCGCGCGGAGCGAAACGCGCTGCGCAGCGCTTGTTTGAGGCCATCACATAATTAACATAGCGAGTCCGCATAGCGCCACGCCGCGCGTACAGATTTGCATTGTGTCCAAGTCGGATGGCTCGGCCATTGGGCAAGGCGGCGTGCGCGGCTGCGTGCGCAGCGCGGCGCGGCGGCGCTTCATGGTGCTGGGGGCGGGCGGGGGCGGGGGCGCGGTACGCGGAGAGCAGACCACCTCGAACGCGACCCCAATAGCGGCAGGGCTGGGCAGGGCTGCCCCACCGCGGGGCCGGTCCGGCTCCGGCTCCGGTCCGGTCGGGGCTCCGGCTGGGACTCCTCTCCTCCAACAGCATTTGTTCAGGCCGCGTTAATTAGGAAGAAGGCAGGCAGGGCGACTAGCGCTGCACAAAATTACACCCTTGGATCGTCCTGAAATAATGAACGATTATTGAGCGGCGCGGTGAGTTATTCCGGTCCCGCTACGGCGCGGCGCGGCGCGAGGCGAGGCAGGCGAGGCGGTACGGCACGGCATAAATCGGTTCACCGGCGGATGGAATGGAAGCTTCACGCCCCGGCACGGCGTGGCGTGGCGGGTCGCGGCGGGGCGTGGCGGGGCCGGGGCGTGCACCTGCCCTGCGACCCCGCGCGACTCCGAGGGAGTGCCGCGCCGCACCGCGCCGCGCGTCGTGCGGAAGATGTACTGAGCGCGCTCGGGCTAGGCCCCGGCCCCCTCCTCTCCAACCACCATCCGTCTCCTGTGAGACAATTCCCCCTTTCCTATTGGAGAGGGAGCCCATCGAATATGCACACGCGAGGGGAAATCTCCTGCACCTGCACGGCTCCTGAACTAAGGAAAATGGGCATAAACAGACTCGAGGCCCAGCCGGTCCGGCCAGGGCGGGGCGGGGCCGGGCGTAGCGGGGCGTAGCGGGGCGTAGCGGGGCGTAGCGGGGCGGGTCACGCGAGAGGGGCGCAGGCACACAGCCGCACCGCGCCGCCAGATGCCGTATTCACCCCGATGACCGGCAGATACGCGCTCCGGCAGCGATTACTCGCCGCGAGATACGGCGGCGCTGCGCGAGCGCGGTGCGGGCAGGACCAGTACGTACCTAGCTGCGGGGGCGGGCTCTTGTGGTCGGAGCCGGGCGAGGCCTGCTGCCCGGACTGCTGCTGTTGCTGCTGCTGCTGCTCCTGCAGCAGGCAGTGGATCTTGAACCAGTTGGAGCGGCGGCCGTACCGGGACCCGCTCTTGGACATGCCCACCAGCAGGCACTTGCGCAGGCGGCACGCCTTGCACGAGGTGCGGTTCTTCTTGTTGATGACGCACGCGCCCTGGTTCTTGCACTCGGTGATGGAGCCCAGGTTGTTGTACGAGCGGCCGAAGAACGACTGGAAGCGTGGAAACAAAGAGGTGAGCTTTAGTCTGGGGTGTAGCGAGTTTCCATCCCTCGGCGCCACGCTGCTGCGCTGCAGAGCGGCTCGAGCGCGCGCCTGCCGAGCGGCGGATAGGCCACCCATCCGACACGGCAAGCGGCCGGGCGGCCGACGCGAGGAGCGCGCAGTGGGTCAGAGTAGCTAAAAGTGCGCAACAGATAGTTTATGATCAAAACCGAATCTGAGCGGCCTGGAGTGAGGCGAGACCAGGTGCTCCGGGCGCGCAAAATCATAATCACCGTCGAGAAAAAGATAACATAGAGCTCTCCAGTGTCCCTGTAAGCCCAAGAACTGCCCCGCACCGCGAGAACCTTGCTAGCCTGTGTGAAGCAGGTGGACACGCCAACGGCACACGGTACGGACAGCGGCAGCGTACGGCGGCCCGGCCCGGGCCCCGTGTCCTGCGGGTCCTGGACGGAGGGGACAGGGGGCTGGGTGAGGGGGAGAACAGAAGCGAAGATGCGCACCACTCGATACGGGCCGGAGCGCCGCGACAACACGTTGCGGAAGAAGAAGAATGCTAGAGATATCCAGGGGGCCGGGCGGGGCGGGGCCAGGCCGGGCCGGGCAGCAGGTGTGTTTACCTCAGGCGTCCCACTTCTGCGCAACGTTCGCCGCGCTCGCCTCGGCTCGGCTCGCTTTAATCGACTCTGCAAAGTCTTTCGGCGCGCGGAGCGGCGGCGTAACTGACCAGGGCGCGCGCGCTGGGAGGCAGGCGTCATCGGGGGTGACAAAGACGCCTTGGGCAGGTTATACGGGACATCATGTAGAGGGGAGCGAGGGGGGCAGAGGGGGTCGAGAGGAGCGATGGGTGCAGGTCGTGCAGGCGCACAACAGGTACGGCACGCAGGCTCTGCACGGCTCGGCACGGCTCGGCTCGGCTCGGCTCGGCACCTGGCCCGGATGGCACTCCATTAATCAACGCAAGCTGGCCCCGCTTAGCTTTCGTTCGAAGAAGCAAATCGCATGCATCTCCCCGCCGCGCCGCCGGGCCTAGGCACAGGCACTGGGCCGGCTCCAAAGGTGTCCTGTTCAACCCGGCGATGCTGCTGCCACGGTGGGCGCCCGCCCCTCCTCTCCCCCCGCCCCGCTGCCCGTGTTTTCCTTGTTCATCGCGGCCTAACCGCACCGCGACTGTCAGGAATACGTCAATACAAACACGGATATGGACCGGGCAGAGCGGCGCAGCGCGGCGGCGGCGAGGAGAAGAGTCAAGGCTAATCGCTTAAAGCCCGACATGATGGATGAAATAGCTCGGCGGAGCATGCGCGCCGCGCGCGGCAGGTACTAGTGGACTGCTACCAGCGGGCCGGGCCACCAGCTGCTCACCAGCCCGGCTACACAAATGTATCTGGCGACTTTTCAACGGGAACGAGCGAGAGGAACAGGACAGAATAAAGGGTCGTGTAAAAGAGACAGAAACAAGAAGTGAGTAGAGGAAGAGGGGGCGCCGGTGCCGGTTCTGTCCGGCGGGAGAGCGGCTGTTGTACGCTTCGAGTAGGAGAGCCGCCCCGCCGGTAACCCCGGAACTTGCAGGCGAAACCGCACGGGTGTGTGGCCGCCGCGCCGCGCCACGTCGCACTCAACCTCCTCCGCCCCGCCCCGCCCACCCCGCCTCGCCCGCCCCGCCACTCGTCGCCAGGACTGCCAGGACGCTCTCCACCAGAGGGCAGCCGTCTCCGAAACGAGGCGGAAGAACGCTGCCTCCGCTCCGCACGGTGCGCGGCGCGGGGCGGGGCGCACGCTTGGGGGAGCGCCTGGCGGGTAGGCCGCGCTGCGACGCGCGCGCCCTGCGGGCCGGCCTACCCGACAGGGGCTTTGTTGGGGAACCTTCAGCGTTGCGTTCCCCGTCGGCTCTGCGCCCGGAGAACATTTCGCAGAACTGCTGCCAAAACTGCTCAGCAGCTCCGATAGAAAGAAGACACGCAAGAGGTCACACTACTGGTTAGTACCCATCTTGGTACAGGGAAGGAAGCCGCCGCCGCGGGAAGCAGATTGCGGTTTGCTCCTGGAGGGAAGCGGCCACCGCCGCGTCTGACCTCAGCGCGGAGCAGCTAGCGCAGGCGGGTAGGGTCGGGCAGGTCGCTCCGGCCGGCAGCGGGGACTGGACCGCGTTAACATTCAGCGCGTGCGGCCGCCCCGGCCCGGTCCCCATCGCGTCGGCTCGGCTCGGCGCGGCGCGGCGCGTGCTGCTCTTATTGGTATCGGTATTGGCGTGGATGGAGGCGCTTATCACGCCGGCTAAGGGGGAGCCGGCCGGCCGGCCGGCAGGCGCGGCGCACCGCGGCGCAGCTGGGCGCAGCGCGGCGGGCGAAAGGTGAAGGCCACCATGCCGCATCATGCACCGACTGGATCTGGATCCCCTGGCGCCTGCCTGCCTGCCTGCCTGCCTGGCCGACGAGCGCAGAGCAAAGCCTGACGTAAAGTACCAATTAAGGACTTGTCGAAGACGCGAAGAATGGATCGATCACTCGCGGCGCGGCGCGACCCGGGCAGCGTCACGCCATGCCACGCCGCGCCGCGCCGCGCCGCGCCCGACCAGGGTCAGGTCAGGATCAATGAGATTTAATCGAGGAACAAGTCGAGGCAAATCTATAGCAGAGCCTCCCGTCCCGACCCGACCCGACCCGTCGCGCGGCGCGGGTGACCGCGCAAGGTCGCGCAACCCGGGCCAAAGCGACGGCGCCGCGCCACCTGCTGCTCGCTCGACTCGTTTAAAATACCACCTTTGTATGACGGGACGGGACGCGTGAAAACGTTTCGACTCATTGCATATAATAAGCAGCGCATCGACAACACCTGACCGCGCCGCGCCACTCACACGCACTCTCAGCGCGGGAGGGAAGGGAGGGGCCATTTTGTTTCTGTCTCTGCACGCACCTGACGCAAATACAATTTAGTACAAATGTACCAAGCTCACATTTTAAAAAAATATTCCCGAGGTAGTGTGACGGCCTGCACGTCGCGCCTGCCCGGCTCGGGTAATCCGAGTGTGACGGGTAGGGGCCGCGCCGGCGCGGCGCGGCAGGGCCGACCTGACATGAGGGGCAGCCTGCACCTCGTGACGGGTTCAATACATACAAATTGGCTTTGATTGGAAAGCAACTTTTTATACCATCCGGCCGTGCAGCTCTCCGAGCGGTGCGGAACGACACGACACGCCGGCCGGGGCGTTACTGTCAGTCCGACGCGAGACCTAAAAACTTGACCTGCGCGCTGCGCGCATCCTGAGTGAGTGAGAGAGAGAGAGACAGAGGGCGAGGAGGAGTCGAGTGCACAGGGCAATGAGGAAAGGAAACAACAAAAATTTTGAGGTGCACGCATGCAACAAATAACAACCGACAAAGGCACCAGAAAATTACGATTTAAACAAGATGTTGGTTCGGGAGGGTTGTTCAACACGCCGTCACGCGAGCGGAGCGGCGACGCACGGCCGCGCGCCCAAGGAGGCATACCAAAGGAGCTTTGCGAAGAAAAAAAGGGTCGGACAGAAAAGAAATAAATGTTCGTCGACCTAGTTGAGTTTGGGTCGAGATGAGCGGGACATGCCGTAATACGGCGTAATGCCCCCGGCCCGGCCTTGTGCAGGAGAGCGAAATCCCGCGCAGACAAATTCGTCTCATTTTTCAGAGCGAAGCGCGCGCCGCTGCGACCCGCAGCAAGTTAGTGAGTGGGGCAGGGGCAGGCGGGCGGGCGGGCGCCAGGCAGAGTCAAGGAGCCCAGCCCGGCTCAGCCCGGTCAAAGAGCGAGCAGAACGGGCTCCTCTCGCGCGCGCTCTCTCTCTCTCACACAAACACACAGTCAGCAGGTGGTCGGGCGGGTACCACTGGTGTGTGTGTGTCCGAATGGCGAAATACGTTTTCGGGAGCGTTTATTTTGGGTTCGAGAGAAGCGTGAACCTCGACCCGGACCACTCGAAGCGAACCCGAGCTGTAGTGGCCTAAGAAGAGGCAGTGGAAAAATTGTGATGGAGAGGAGACGATAAGACGGCAAGGTCACAAGGTGCGGACGGACCGAGTTGCACCCCGGCGCGGCACGGGCGGTAGTAGTGCCGGGGCCCGCGCCAAGCGCTCCAGTTTGAGCAGCATCTCTCTCTCTCCCGCTCGCTCGCTCTCTCTGTCTGTCTCTCTCGCTCCCTCCCGCCGCGCCGCCGCTCCGACGGAACAGGCAGGCTTCATGTCATGTCAAACGGGTTGATGAGACGTTATCTATCGGCAGAGCAGAGCGCCTGGCCTCACGCGCAGGGCACTGCTGCTGCTATCCGGGAAGGACATCGTGCGGCGCCGCAGCGCGCCGTCGTGGCCGTAAGACATCGCCAACCGAATCGCATCAGATGATCGCTCTGGTGTCGCTACCGTGCGCGCTGCGGGCGCTGCGACGTGCGCCCGCCCCTCGGTGCAGGGCCGGCGCGAGGTGCGGTGCGGAGCGGCGCGGAGGACACGCCACCTCACCGCCGTGCTGCAGCCGTGTGGATGATACCGCTGCCCAAGGCGGGGAGCAGCGCCGTGAAGGGAAAAAGAAATCACATGCAGAGAGGAAGGGAGAAAGGGAGGGAAAAAACGAGAGATGTGGGCTTTTAATCCGCGCGGGGCGGGGCGGGGCGAGGCGGGGCGGGGCGGGGCGGGCGGTTCGACTTGAACCCGACGTGAAGGCGCGGGCGCGGGCGCGGCTGCAGCACCAAGTCACGTCGTAGAGCACTGCTGTGCGGAGCAGGGCGGCATGATTATGATGACCACCCGCTGGGTCTCAAAGACCTGCTCCTTTAAAGAAATGCTACTTTTCAGGGTCGCTCGCTCATCCTCGTGCTCCTCGCTGCACTACGCCGCCCCGCCCCGCCCCGCCCTCCGGCCCGCTCGTCCGGCCAGGCTGTTTTGCGTAGGTCAGTGGCGCGGCGCGCGCTCGCGGTCAACAATGGGAGTGGCGGGGCGGGGCGCGAAGGCGAGGGTATTGCATGCTGATTGTTCACAAGGCCACGACGGAAACGGCACGAGCTACAACAACAACAACATGGCTAGCTGATACAATTCTCATCTTGCATCACTTCCGATGACGCCACGGTCTTCACCTCCATAGCGCACACTTCCCCCCATTTTCCAGTCCCCTGGGCTCGCGTGCACGTGGCGTGGCGTGGCGCGGCGCGGCGGCCAAGCGAGACGTCGCCGTTTAGCAGAGGAGGGACGCCGGTCGGTCTGCCGGTCAGACGGACGGACGGACGGACGCCCCGCGCAGTGATCGAAGGGGCGTCGCGACGCCGTGATTATAAAGCGAGGCGACGGCGCCGTCCTCGATGACGCACATCAATCTGATCTGATCGATAAAAAAAAAAATTAAGTAGGTACGTGAACAGTCGGTAGCAGCCACGCACCGCACGAGCAAACAGGTGTCGCTCACAATCGAGTAAGAGCGACGAATATAAACAGGGAAAGGACGCGAGAGGGAGTAAAAGAGAGAAAGAGAACCACTTTGCCCAGTGACCTTAGCGTGAACAAGAAAAATTTAAAGGTTGTTTGAAATCCGTCCGCAGCGGAGGAGGGAGATAATCTGCAGGCAGGGCGTTAGGTGTTGGGAGAGGAGAGGCTGCGCGGCTGATGACATAAGGTCAATGCGTCCGACAATACTGCTGGCCGGGCGGGGCGGGGCGGGCAGGGCGGGGCGGGCAGGGGCTTTTCCTGCGGGAGCCTAGGCGCCGCAGGGTCACCCGGGGGAAGAAAAATGTTCGGGCAGGCCGGGGCCGGAGCCGGGACGGGATGAGCAGTGCAGTCAGCGGCGGCGGCGGCGGCTGCTCAGCGCCGCTCAGCACTGCTCAGTACCGCTCAGCGGTGCAGCGCGGCTCTTTCGCAAAGGCAAGTAAGTGGCCATTGTACATCGGGGCCCCGGCCCCCGCCCCGGCCCGCACTAGCAGTGGCGCCGCCGCCGCGCGCTGCCCCCGGCCCGGCCCGGCCCGGCGGGGCGCACCAGTCAGCCGGCCCCCGCGGCCCCCGGCTGCCCCCGGCCCGGCCAGTTGGGCCACCGTCCATTGTCCCATCCCGTACATCCTTACTCCGCTCCGCCCGGCCCGGCCCGGCTCGTCTCCGCCCTCTATGACCTGAAATCGGCTGCCACCGCGGCCGGCACGGCTAGAGGGCGATGTGATGGTGCCCTCGGCGGGCGGTCCTCTCTCCTCATCGCAGTGTCGCAAACTCAACGCACGGCGGGGCGGGGCGGGGCGGGGCGGCACAGCTCTGCGCTGCTCTGGTCGCCAAGGCGGCGGGGCGGGGCGGATTTGCGTGTATCGTCTTCACCTTCGCGGCGCTGACCGCCGCTCCGCTCTGTGCGCCTCCGCTTTCACGAACACAGCAAACGCTGCATGGCAAGGACGCGGCCCGGACGGCCAGCATACATCCGCTACTTGCACTGCTAACGACAGGCCAAGGCGCAGCTCCCTGGCGGGTAATAGTTTGCTTCCTAAGCTTCATTTAAAGATATAGGATTTTCTTGGTGCATCGCTGTCGTCATCACGGCAGCCATGAACCTGCGCTGCGGCCCCGGTCCCGCTCCACCCAGAATCAGCCGTGAAGCTGTCCTGGCAGGCCCCCTCGTCCCCGTGAATCAGCACCGCCCGTCTAATTCAATCTAAATTCATTTGTCTGGTCCTGCTGCCCCGCCCCGCCCCGCCCCGCCCCGCCCTGCAGACGGCCTGGTCACGCGCGGGCTCGCGGTGCCGCGAGGCCGCGTGTCCGGCGGGCCGGCGCGGCGGACAGCGCAAGACCATCCCAAAGACTATCTCCATCTGGGCAGGGCGGCGACCGTGTCGCGCACGGTTTTAATTTCAACCAAAACTAAACTCAACGAGAGCCACGCTCGAGCGGCGAGCGCGCCCGCCCGCCCCCGCGCACCCGGGGGGCGAGGCGAGGCGAGGCGGGGCGGGCAGGGCGGGGCGGCGAGCTCACGACAAGACAAGCGACTCCGTTTAGGGCCAAGGACCGTGATCTCTAATGGAGCGCGGCGTGGCGGCGCGCGGCGCGACCCGGCGCCCGGCCCGGGCAGGCTGGGCTGGGCTGGGCTTCGCTGGGCACACACACGAGCACAGGTTGCCTTCCCCAAGGTCGCCACCCACGCCCCGCCCCGCCCCGCCCGGGCGCACGGCGCATCCCGACCCAGTTTCCCACGTTCCGAGCCAAGGAGCACGGCCGCCCGGGCCGGGCCGGCGCTAGCGTCGCACGGGCGGGTCACCGCGCCGCCAGGCCCGGGCCCGGCCGGCCTTATCAGCACGCGGGGTAGGGATATCGTCGAAAGTCTGACGGAGCGTTACCGCGCCGTGCTCCCTATCGGGTTGGAGTTTGCATAACCCTCCGGGTGGGTGTCAGCGCAGCGCAGCGGGGCGCGTGTGAGGCGCCGCACAGAGAGTCTGCTGTCGACAGCGGCGCGACGCTGCCGCAAGGCCCTCCAGTGGGTGGTGCGTTGCGCACAGCTGATGAGGTGGCGACTCGCAGCGGAGGTGGAGGTGGGATCACTCAAAGCTGAGTCCCGCCCGGCCGAGACCTACCAGGACCGTCCTCTCCTCATCCTCCTCCCCCTCCTCTCTTCTGTCTCTCTCCCTCGTGTCGGCGGAAGTGGCAACATCAAGGTCCGCCCACGATCCCATTCCGTTTGAGCGTCCCGAGCGCGGGGGAGTGCGGGGCGGGGCGGGGCGGCCGTAGTGGCGAGTCGAGGAGCGCACGGCCTTCGGCCGGGGCTCGGTCTCGTCATTGCACCCGAACCCCCCGCAGGGCAGGAGGGTCGCTAGTGCGCCGGGGCGGCGCGGGGCGGGGCGACGGCCCCGGGGCGGCAAATAATTACTGTTGTAAAAGCAAACGGCGCCTGTTTGGGTGGACTGTACCAGGCTCAATCCCGAAACATTGCAAAAGAAAAACAAAATCGCGCACCTGTTGGTTTGGCGAATGCAAACACAGAAACTGTTGGCAGTGCCGCATCAGGGCGCCGCGCCGCGCCACGCCCCGCTACCCACCGAGGGCGAAAGGCGAGCGCCGATGAGTTGGAAGGCGCTCTCCTCTCCTCTCCTCGTCGAGCCGTGAATGCCTTGCGCGGTGATCAAGGAGGCCCCTCCTGAGGACCCCCCGAGGGGCGCCCCGAGGCCCCGCCGGCCCGCGCCACCTGACCCCCTCCGCACTCCAGATGTCGCGCTCGACGGCGCAAACGAAAACGAAATTAAAGGTGCGAGGCTACGCGCTGCCGTCCCGGCCCGGCCCGGCCCGGCCCGGCACGCTACAGTGCGCCCGTTGAATAAGATGTAGTATCATGACCGCGAGGAAGCGCTCTGCTCGGCTCGGCTCGGCTCTGCTCGGCTCGCACACCAGCGCGCGCGGCCGCGGCGCGGCGTGGCTCGGCGCGGAGGAGGAGTGCAAGGTCAGGGCGGTGACGTAACCGAGTCAACGGGTACTCGTCGGCAGAAGCCCACCTACGCTGCGAAAAAGAAAGGGCCGGCCCCGACCGTCCGCCCCCGGGGAGCCCAGCGGACAAACGAGGCTGCTGCACAGGTTCGAGGCGAGCGGAAAACTCTATTTATTGCTCCTTTGTTTTTCCATCATCTAGAACTAGACGTGCACTGCCCGAGCTGAGGCTGCTACTCTCGTTTTACTTCTATGCGGTCACTACATGAAATCAACATGATCGCG
The DNA here is from genome assembly GCA_033675135.1 of Frankliniella intonsa. Classification (NCBI taxonomy): domain Eukaryota; kingdom Metazoa; phylum Arthropoda; class Insecta; order Thysanoptera; family Thripidae; genus Frankliniella; species Frankliniella intonsa. The sequence continues at coordinate 6,936,686 of CM066249.1, read as the reverse complement.
GCGCGGTGTATTTTCGTATAAAATTGCGCCGCGAGTTTGACCGGGTTCGGGAAACACGTCGCCGCGCTGGGCCGGGCCGGGCCGGTCCTCGCGGCCACGACTCGCCGACCGAGCTAAACTCTATGATGGCCCCGTCCCGTGCAATTCGCCGTTCCTCCTCGCCATGATATCGCCAAAGTCAAGGAGTTTTGCAGTGCTTTATCCCACGGTCTGATGGGCTGGGCGAGCCCGCCTCGCGCTCTCTCACTCACTTTATTGCATGCCGGGGAGTAATGGGAGCGACAGAGGGAAGACCAGCGCGCAGGAAGGTGACGGGGCGGTGGGCGTACCGCGAAGTGCTGAACTGGCTTTATTGAACGACTCGAACGAGAGAGAGAGAGATAGAGAGGAGAGCGGAGGAGAGAGGGAACAGGAGACCTGAACGCACGAGTGCTCTCCGTGCTTGACGGCGCGTCGCGGCGCTTGTTGAGCGCGGCCCAGGCCGGCCCGGCCGGGCCACATAGAGCGCTATGCGCTGTAGCCTTACAACGGCAATAACCTCCTCTCGCGCGACGAGCGGCCGAGGCGTTTGCACGAATTCCACCACCATCCCCTTGTAAAACGGGCGCGCCATCATTTTGTATTATTTTTACCTTTTTACCCGCAATAAGAGGCCGCTGGTGCAACTTCCTGTCTCCCCGCGCTCCACGGCGACCAGTCGGACTGACTGAAGAGCGAGAGGGAGAGAATGACGCCCCGCTATGATTGGCGTTGGAAGTCACGACTCGGGCAGAGGAGCAGAGCCGAGAGCAGCGGCCGCACCCCGCCCCGCCCCGCCCCGCCGCTCCGCAAGTGTCGAACCTCCCGCGTGCGCACGCACACGGCCCCGCCCCGCCCCGCCCCAACGCTACCGTGCCCACCGCGTAGATGGAGCTGTCCGGCGCGCGGGCGCGGGGGTGTCGAAGCGTGCAGCGGCGGGGCGCGGCGGGGCGTGGCTCGGGCCCGCATGACGCGGAGGCGCGGGAAATGACACGTTACGCCCCTTTTTATTATGTTCGCATTATCCGTTTACTGCGTCTTCCTCCGCAAACACGCGGGCGCGGCGGGCGCGGCGGGCGCGGCGGGCGCCCACACTTAGAGCGGTAGTGCACCGACAACCGTGTACTGCAACGGTACACGGATCATCCAGAAAATTCTGCACTTGCCGGCCCTTTGGAGGGATGCGCCCGGTTTTGGAGACGGCGCGCGCGGGGCAAACCTGCCTCTTGTCTCCCTTTCTCCCACCACGCACTCTCTCTCTCCCTCCGCCAGTCTATCCCTCTCCTATGTCCTTCTCCCTCATCTTCTTCTTCTTTCTTCCTCTCCTCCGCCGTTGGACGTCATTACCCAGACAATACGTGGCCATAAGCCTCGCGCACGAGACGCCGATATATCAACGCCCGAAGTTAATTAGTCATAGAGGCGCCCCGCCCCGCCCCGCCCCGCCCCGCCCCGCCCCGCGGCCCAAGAGACGAACACAATGTTGCATTCCCTGGGCTTGACAAATGGGCGCGGCCGTAGGGAGCGGCTGGGCCGGGCCAGGCCGGGCCGGAGATGGTCTGCTGGAGCGAGGCTGGGGCCCGCGGGGCCCGGCCCGGCCCGGTCACCTGCAGCATCGCTGTTGGCGACACCCGTGACCTCGTGGCCCCGCGGCCCCGCGACCCGGCCCGGCCCCGCCGGCAGGATGCGCTCTGGATCACATCGACAATGCAGGGCCGTGCCGGCCGGGCCGGGCCCGCCGGGTCACATCAGAGGTCTTCCCTCTGCGCCTGACGCAACCCGGAGCGGAGGGCCCGGCCGCTCAATTGTGTGCGTGTGGAGAACAAGAGGGGAAGACAAAATTCATCCGCACCCAGAGAAACGTGTTCCCAAATCCAGACCAATGTGCTCGGAGCGAGAACATTTTGTACTCATTTGAACCGATATCACTTCGATCTTGATTCGGGCACATTTTGTGTATGACTGCTGACGTAGAATACCGAAACAATAACGCTCACGGTTTGGGTACAATGGGATCAGTATGAATCCGACTTGTTCGTAATCCGTGTATTTCGTCCTCGAACAGAGTAAATTTTGCTGCTAAACAGGTGTATGTGTTGTACTCAACTAATTTTTTGAATGACGGTCTAAGAGTCTTGGGGCACTTAATATCAAGCACATGTCCTTGATTCAAATGAGATCAAAATGTTCTCGATTTCTGTGGTGTTATAACACGTCGGTAATGGCGTCCTGTACGTGATGCATGTCGAGCGCCATAAGTACCTGCTGATGCAGGGATCGTTGGAGAGATCTCGAGGTGTCCCCTGATGAAGAATAACGCCAAGGACCGAACGCAACAGACAGAAGTCCCGGACACAAGACGAGGTGGGCGCCAGGACCACTTTGGCCTCCAAAGAGGGTGGACGCGGTTGGTGTCATCATGACCCCTATTCTGTCAAGTGTTTTTCTAATGTCCTGGACGTGCTGACGTTGGCGTCGAAAACCGCATTTCGCTGAGGCCATCGGTTCCCGAGATACGAAGACATACCACGAGGTTACTGCCTAGGATACGCAAATTTGAGTGGAATTTTGGAGGCCAAAGTGGCCTTGGCGTCCGCCTCGTTGTGTGTCCGGGACTTCTGTCTGCGGCATTCGCTTCTAGGGGTTGTTCTTCATCAGGGGACACCTTTAAGTCTCCTCCACGACCCCTGTGTCGGCAGGTATTCGTCAATTACGGTGTTTTGGACGTTATACAGCTCGAGCGCCACGAATACTTGCTGTTAGAGGGGTCGTAGGAGTGGCCTGGAGGTGTCCCCTGATGAAGAACAACCCGTAGAAGCGAATGCCGCAGACAGAAGTCCCGGACACACAACGAGGCGGACGCCAGGGCCACTTTGGCCTCCAAAATTCCACTCAAATTTGCGTATCCTAGGCAGTAACCTCGTGGTATGTCTTCGTATCTCGGGAACCGATGGCCTCAGCGAAATGCGGTTTTCGACGCCGACGTCAGCACGTCCAGGACATTAGAAAAACACTTGACAAAATGGGGGTCATGATGACACCAATCGCGTCCACCCTCTTTGGAGGCCAAAGTGGTCCTGGCGCCCACCTCGTCTTGTGTCCGGGACTTCTGTCTGTTGCGGTCGGTCCTCGGCGTTGTTCTTCATCAAGGCACACCTCGAGATCTCTCCAACGATCCCTGCATCAGCAGGTATTTATGGCGCTCGACTTGCATCACGTACAGGACGCCATTACCGACGAATACCTGCCGACACACAGGGGTCGTGGAGGAGAACTCGAGGTGTCTCTCGTTGAGGAACAACGCGTAGAAGCGAATGCCGCAGACAGAAGTCCCGGACACACGACGAGGCGGACGCCAGGGCCACTTCGGCCTCCAAAATTCCACTCAAATTTTCGTGTCCTTGGCGGAGACCTCGTGGTACGTCCTTGTATCTCGCGAACTGATGGCCGCAGCGCAACACGGTTTTCGACGCCTACCTCAGCAGGTCCGGGACATTAGAAAACACTTGACGGAAAAGGGGGTCATGATGAAACCCATCGTCGTCTACCCTAGACAATGTCCAGGACGGGATGACCGAGAGTCCCAGAGCACTTTCCGAACACAACCGAATGTATCCGACCTCAAGCCGAACGTAGCCGAGCGTTTCCGAGCACAACCCGAACTTATAGTCAAGTGTCTCCGAGCACATGCCGAACCTGAGTGTGCCCGAGCCCATGAGGAACATGCTCGGGAACACTCGGTTGTGTTCGGCATGGGCTTGCGGACACTCGGTAAGGTTCGGCATGTGTTCGGGAACACTCGGTTTTGTTCGGCATGTGTTCGGGGACACTCGGGTAAGTTCGCCACGTGTTCGGTGACACTCGTGTATGTTCGGCGTGAGCTCGGGAACTCTTGGATAGGCTCTGGTTGGGTTTTGAAACACGCGGTCCCCTCAGCCCCATTTCCCTCTCACCACCGGAACGCCTCCGCTTGTCCCTGCCCTGCCCAGTAGGCGCCTAAGCGATGCAGCGTGTCAAACGTGTTCGTCGACTTGGCAACACTCTATGGACCTTATTAACCTTTAATATAACATAATATAACATTCATATTATTTAACGGTATTCTTAATAACTTTAAAATGGCGTGAACAGGATTTACTGTTATTAGGTTTAACCGATAAAGAAACCTTTTTGAATTTTTGTTATCATTGAGTAACATTAAATCCTTTGTAAGCGTTAAAGTTACGTTATGTAACTTGTAACGATTAACGTAACCATAATAATATTGTTAATGTTAAGTTATCACACCCTGGGCTCGCCCGGCCTGGGCGGGGCAACCCGAGACAGACGCAGGTGGACGTGCCTCGTGCAATTTCCCCGAGGACAACACGGTAGCTCAGTGGCGTGAGGCTCGGACCGCCGGTTGAGTGGACAGAGGTTCGATTCCGCTCCGGTGCGTTTGTACTTCGCCAAAATGAAAGTGAAATCGGAAGCACGCCTATCTCTATCGTATAGCAGTTCGTGTATGTGGCCATCGTTGCATTGAGCATGTCTCTTTGGACTGGGCTCGAATCAAGAACAATATGGAAACGAAACACACGGTCCCAAAATGCGCTCGATCCGAGCCCACAAGTCGAGTGCATAAAATCAAGTTCCGGTCTGGGTTGGATTCAGGAACACGTTTCTCTGGGTGCGGCGGAGCTCCGGCGGCGGGCGGGGCGTGGCGGGCTGCTGGAGCATGGCAGAACGCCCCCACGCGCCCGGCCCGCGCGCGCCTCTGGCAACATTTCGACATGGTAGCCGGGAGGGCCGGCGGGGTCGCGCGACGCGGTATGGCACTGGGCCACGTCTAGCGAACGCTCCATACACAAGCTCCGCGAGATTCGCGGGAAAATTTCAAGAAACACCGGGTGAGGGCGAGCAGCTGGTGGCCAGCCAGCAGGCGCCGCGTGCGCCCTCGCGAGTATGAGAAACGACACGACCCAAAGCCACACACTGAAGGAAACTGAACACCGCGACTGCAAAAGCCGCCCCATAAAAGTAGCATCTATAGCTGTGCGCTGGTGCAGCCTGCAGGCAGCAGGGCCCCGGGGCCGGCGGCCACGCTCGCGGTGCCACCCCACCACCCCCCCGACCCCGCGCCTTATATTCCCCCAGACTCGGTCGCATCGGGGTCACCCGCGCGGCATCCCATCTGCCATTAAAACGAAAGTTGAAAGGTCGTATGTGAGATTTAATAGCGGCTGCAGGCGAGAAATCTGATCGAAGCCGAATATTTGATCACGTTCACCGTTCCTCCGTGACACCTTCGCCGCGGCGGGACACCTGGGACCTTGCCTGCGCTGAGCAGCACAGGGCCCGCAGGGGGCCCTGGCAGCAAAGTTCAGCCTAGCGCTAAACTAGGCAACAAAACAAAATCTTTTTAATAAAAAGGGACTCAAAATTAAAGATACAGTAGTTAGCTTAACGCTTGCGTTTTAAAAACGACAATTCTGCTCTTTAGCGGCAGCTTGTACCGCGGTGGAAAAAATCGAGAAGGATGCCTTAAGACGCAACGGCCCCTGGAGTAGGCAGACCCGCAAGACTGTTACGTGTTTCCTGTACGAGGACCGCCTCTGCCATGCCCTGCCCTGCCCTGCCCTACCCCTGTCAGCCGCGCCGTGAAACACCGCCAACATAACGTCCATTATTGCCATCTTTATGACTCTGATTACCGGTGCACCCTTAACTACCGATCATTTTCGCGCGCGACCAGAGGCGACTGGTTGTTTTGTGCCGGGCCTGCGAGCGGGGCGGGCTGAGGGACACGGTCCAGACGGATAGCAGAGCGCGCCTGGCTAACAATCAGGGTATGTGCGCCACTACAATTGAAACCCCTCGCATTGCGTACACAAACGCACATTTTCTGTATTGTGCATTAAGTGGGTTGGAGTGCGAGGAAAGACGCCTTGGCAGCACATCTTTGCCCGGTGTCGTCTGCCTTGGCTCTAACGGGCTGCAATAGGCAACCTCTCACCCAGGCAGGCAGGCAGGCAGGCAGGCGCTCGGCTCGGCTCAGGGTGTACTCAGGCTCACCTCCTCATCCGTCTATAATTTATCCCATCCGTAATGCTTCCCGGTAACACATCAATCAGGGGCGGCAATCCATTTGCATTTTATTACCAGAAGCAAATGAGAGGAACGGGTGACAGGCAATTTGACCTGCGAGCCGCGCCGCGCCGCGCCCCGCCGGCGAGCGAAACAAAACAAAACGTTTGAAAAAAAAGGTCTGTTACGGGTCTGCCTGCGGGTCTGCCTAGCGGGTGTGTCTCCCCTCCCGTGCAGTGCCGTGCCGCGCTAGGCGTCACGGGCCCCGGGTGGGGCCAGCAGGGCTTACCTTGCATCCCTCGCAGGTGAAGGCGCCGAAGTGAAAACCAGCAGCAGGCTCGCCGCACACCTTGCACTGCTGGTTCATCTGGAAAAGGAAAACGACATCCAGTTAAACATCGGGGAAGATATGAAGAGAACGATATACCTGGTTATAGCACAAGGGTCGTAAAGACACCCCTGCAGACATTTTTTTTTTGCCGAGTCTGAATTCCGATGGTTTCTATGAATGGGATAAATCTAGCCTGCAGACGAGGAGCGCGATTTTCTAATCGGCCCTATAAGTGGGACCGCGTGCAACCTAGAGACTGTAAGGCGTACAGACTCACGGACAATCACACTATACTCTCTCTCTCTCTCTCTCTCTCTCTCTCTCTCTCTCTCTCTCTCTCTCTCTCTCTCTCTCTCTCTCTCTCTCGTATCGTTTCGACAATGCGCGGTGGCGCTCGGCTCGGCTCGGCACGGGCTGACGGAGACGGGCGGCGTGACCCGTCTACTGGCCGTGCAGTGTGCGTGCGGTTGCAGCAACACAGGTGCCAGTCGGCTCTGCCTGAGTGACTGCCGTGTGGCCCCCACGCTCTCTCTCTCTCTCACACACACACACAAGGGCTGAGAGAGTACTCGTAAAACACACTGTGAACGATAACGCACCTGCTTGCCCCGCGGCTGGAGCTTGTGCGTATCATTGCCATCAGTTTTTTTTAAGTTTAATTTTTTGTTTTTAAATTTTGGGCCTGCAGGGGAAGGGTGGTTATATCAGGACGGCGCTCGTCTCTGTCACTGTTGCCCTGAGCTAGAGCTGCACCTCACACAGCCGAACGCCGCCGCCCCGCCACACACAGAGGGATGCGTCGCCAAGGGGGTCTGTTGGTGATTTATCTCCCTGCCACGTCATCTCTGCACGCGCGAACACTCTCTCTCTCTCTCTCTCTCTCTGGCAAACGCCCCCCATCCCCCCTCACACCCCCCGCTCGTAAACGTTTGACACACTTCGGCGCACACCCTTTGGCAAAACTGTACTTTTCAATCTCCTCCGATCTCTGTAATTCGCCCCCCTCAAACTCATACTCTCTGTCGCGGCCGATGAGACATCCCATATCCCATGACCGCTGCGGCATGTTCGGGTCGGGGCGGTCCAGTTTCCAGGAGAGACACTCACGTGTCTCAGGCAGGCAGGCTCTGCCGGGCCCAGCCGTGCCGTGCCGTGCCGTGCCGTGCCGTGCCGTGCCGTGCCGTGCCGTGCCGTGGGCAGCCCTGGCCGCAGGGATGGTAGCGAGCAATTAGCACTGGGGTCGTAAATGACACTCGAGGAGAAGAGGCTCATAAGTGAAAAGCGGGGCTAACACCTCTGCGCCCCGCTCGCCCCGCAATAGTACAACTCAAACTGGAACGCTCCCGTCATAAAAAGAGGCGGGACTGAGGTGGACGAGAGGGGGGGAGGGTGAAGATCAAACTTATCAAACGGGCCATGATGAGCGGCAGCTGTGCGGCGAGAGCAAAGGTGTAGGCTCGAATATATCACCCGGAGAGGCACCCTAACACTGGAGCGGCGACTGGAGAGCTTTTTATAAGCTGCTGAATTGCGAAGGCTTTATTAGGGCATTTGTTAATTGGCCGATACGGCACCTCAAATATACATACGCCTCGAGGGCCTAAAAATTGCAGAGCGGGAAAGTCAGGCAAAAGGTTGTTGAAAACTAGCACAGGCAGTGCCTAATAGCGGCGATATACAAAGCAGGGGGAAGGCGTCCACTCGGGAGGTCGGATGGAAATGGAACATTCCGCGTGCCAAATTCCCACACACTGACGTCTCGAAAGTCAATATAGAAAAAAAAGTGGCCCGCTCTAATCTTATTACTATTGAGAATGTTGGCAGTGTGGGGCCGAAAAGCACACACACACGCTCACACAAACACACACACGCTCACACCGAGTCGCGTTATCGCACTAAATTGACGCGTAATGTCGTCCCGCCCGGCTCGTGTCAGCGGCTGTAAAGTATCCACACACGGGATTATGCAAATCGGGCCTCGTTTGGGCGCCGAGGGGCCCCGTCAGCGGGCGCCGCTCCGCGCCACGCCACGCCCGATGAGCAAATGGCCCCGCAGAGTGGCTTGTCGCACCTCTTCTCCAGGCCGACGTCCGGCCGACGCCTGGCCGACGCCTGGGCGACGCGAGGCGCCGCGACGCTGCCGGTCGGGGGGCCGCCCAGTGCGATGCGTTGCGCGCGGCGCGGCGCCGCAAAGTGACTCGCAGTTCTGGCGGAAGCACAATTACACGTCCCGAAATGTAGAACTGGGAGATCGAGTTATCACATTCCAGAAAAGGGCGACTCATCTCCAGGAGCAGCGGGCGAGGGCTTCCCACGGCCCGGCCCAGCACGGCGCCATGTCCGGCCGGGCCGGGCTGGGCTCACTGTCAGTGCGCTACCGGCCCGGCCCGCCCCGCCCGGCCAGGGAGATGACAGAAAAGCCGATCATTTTCTTTACTACATGCGGGATAGCGAAGAGAGCACATGATGACGGAAAAAAAAACACCTACGGACCCTCTTTCTTCTAATGTAATTTGAACTCGTCCGCACGGTAGATGGCGCGGGTCGCGCGGGGCGGCGCAGGCAGTAAAGTCTTTCTTATATATTTTTTTTTAGCGCGGCACTTCCGCCGCGCGCCGCACCTGTTGGACGGACAGACTCAGCCCAGCCTCCGGGGTCCATCCGGAGGGGGCGCGGCGTGGCGGGGCGTGGCGTGGCGGGGCGCGGCGAGGAGCGCTATGGCAGTGATCTTTCCCACGCTCAAGTGTCACGACGACGCCTCCACTATTCTCCCGGGCTTCCTATTCCGCTGCTCTCCGCCACGCTCCGCCACGCCCCGCCACGCCCCGCCAAGCCCCGCCACGGGGCTGGGCCGCGGGCCCCTCGCGGCTCGCAGGTGTCCCGCGCGCGGGGTGGCCAAAAACTGCTCGCGACCGAAACTGTGACATAGAACGGGAGCGTCCGCCAAAACGCTGCTGCGCTACCCACAGTTTCACAGGCATAGCCCGTGTAAGTATAAGAAAAAAGCAGCCCTCTACGAAAATGCGCCGCAATTTATCTCGAGAGTGATAGACACCGCAGGGCTTTCACGGAAAGGCGCTTCCGGCCGGTCCGCCGAGGCGAAAGGAAGGAGCCGGACTTTCATAGCCATTCGGCAGTGTTTACCTTAAATTAAGGTGGGCGCCGGAGGGGGTCTCGGGCCGCGGCCTGAGCCTGCCCGGGCCCCCGCGGGGGTCAGCCGCTGCCGAGACGGATGGCGCGGTGGACGGCGCCCGCTGCGCCGCGGAGAGGGTCGCGCCGCCCCGCCCCGCCCCGCCGGGCTGTTAGCGCCAAGCGTGTCAGCAAACGCCGCCGCGGCCGCGGCCAGCCGGCCACCAGGAGAAACCAGACTAGTTTGTCGTCGCGGCGGAGCGGACCCAACGAAAACAAGTCGGCTGGGCTGCGGGGGAGGACGCGGCGGAGGCTGTGAGGAAGCGATTGGCGGCGTGGAAAAAGAGAAGAGTTGATTGTGCTGCCAAACCCGTGATCAATATATCACAAAATGTGTTTCGCCCACAACACACTCACACGGGCCGGCACTGGGCGGCGGGCCGGGCCGGGCCGGGCGTACAGTGGACGGCACGAGCACGTAGTATCACAGCGCGGCGCGGCGCGGCGCGGGGCGGCCGTGACCCCCGTAATTATGCCGGTCGGGTCGCTGTGGTCTGCCCCGCGCCCGGCCCGGCCCGGCCCGGCCCGGCAACAGCCGAGCCAACAGCAGCACAGCCTCCATTCAAAATTGGTCCGAAGCACCACCTCTCGTTTGTGTTTTGTTCTTTCCGCGCGGCCTGGCCGACCCCTGCTCGTCCCGGCCCGCGGGCGGTGGCGGAGGCGGCTCCATACGCCGCGCTTGCGCTTCGAAAACAGAGATAACACACCCAATTCCCGCGAACATGAGAAGCAAAATAAAGACGGGCGCGGAAATATTCGGAACGTTTCCGCGTTACTTTTCAGCGTGCTTGCAGTGAGTGGAGGCGCGGCGGCGATATGGGAGCTCCATACATGTTCGGAGCATACTAAACAGTTGTGTATCTCGCGGCGGCGCGGCAGGCGGCAGACCGCGGGCGCCGCGCGCGGCACACAATATTTATGGTCGATATCAAATCTGGTCATTTCAGCACATCAGCAGTAGTGCTGCTGCTGGCCTTGAGGGTATTTATGCGGTGCGAAGAGTAGCAAGATATTGGGATATATACACAGATACGTGTGTGTGTGAAGAGGATGAGCATACCGGGTAAAGCAGAGAGGATCACGACGGAATGATATTAATAAAAAGAATATAGGGTGGTACATACGGTGCTATCGGCTCCGGCCTGGGCGCGCACACACACACACCGCCGACACCTCGGCACGGCGAGGCAGGCGGCGCGGCGTGGAGACTACTCATCGGGGCGTAATGACCAGGTCTGCGCACGTTGTTCGTACACGCGCCTAGCCGCCATTACGGACATCCTGATGAGAAATACGCCGACTGATATTCACACAGTACGGCACGCGGGGGAAAAGGGCGAGCACACACACACACACACCCACACAAACTCAGACTCTCACTCGTACTACGGGGCCGCGTGCGCGCGCAGGGCACGGCACGGCACGGCACGGCACGGCACGCCGAGGTGGAGAGGTGTACACACGAATTACTGTCATTGCAGGGAGAGGAGACGAACCTGTTCAAACGAGGATATGGATGGATGGGTACGGAGTGCACGGCGCGCTGTACACTGCGAGGCACCGCCGACAGGGCGAGAAAAGTAGTATCGTGTCCGAACCAAAAAAATATTGTAAGGATGTGTGCGGGTGTGTGCCTGTGTGTGTGAGAGGAATGACAAATGCAAAGAGCGCGGGACCATTTACGAATGGAGAGTGCTCGCCGCAGGACACCCTAGAACTCCCAAATCATCCCTCTAAAGCAGGAGAGCGCCGGGGAAAAAGGCGAGAACAGGTGGAGCGGCGGAGAGGAAGACAAAAAAAAAATTGAACAACCGTGAGTTTTCACCGCGGCGGGGCAGAGGAGGCATAACGAACCGTGTCGAAAAAGGGCAGAGCAGCTGCCGCGGGGCGGGCGGCGCGCGGACTTTTTCGGCCGATTCACTTGAAAAATGAAGATTGCTGCTTTGTAAGAACAGCAGCGGCGGGCAGCGTCCACCGTTATTTCAACAAGTCAAATCTAAGAGAGAGAGGGAAGTGGGGGAGAACAAAAGAGAGAAAGACGCGCAGAGAGACAAGGCCGGCGGGTGGACCCGGGCTGGGCCGGTATGGGGTGCGTGGCGAGGTGACACCGCTTCCTGCTTCCTGGGAGGTGCGCGATATGCGGAGAGACATCGATGAGGGGAAAAAAAGAGATAGAGAGACAAGGGCAGAGAGGAGGATGATCCTTGCGAGCGAGGGAGGAAGCTGCTATAGCAGACCGCAGTCGCGTCGTCTGCTGGCTCAAAGCCGCATAGGGAAGGCGCCGCGCCACCAGGCGCCACCACCTCACCGCACCGCCCGCTAAACTGAAAGCAACATTGCAGCAACCTGTCGCGATGGATGCCGTCCACATGCAAATCAGCTTGGCTACGGTAATAAGAAATGCCGTCATTCGGAAAAGTTGGCATCTCGTATCCCGCCCCGCCCCGCCCCTCCGCCGCTCTCTCGCGGCGCGGCGGCTCTCGCACGGACAGACAGCCGGACGGCGCTGCGCTCTGGCGGCCGGCCGCGGCACCAGTCGGACACGCCCCATCGGCTGCCCCCTCCCGCCCAGCAGAGCCCCCCGCCCCGCCCCGCCTAGGCCCGGATGTATCGGGACGGATTGGCGCGCTCGCCGCGCCTCAAGTCGCGACTGCTCACTCTAGGCCTACCTTGTCTCAAAACGCAACGGGGAAAATTTAAAAAACAAAACAAAAATAGACGTGTATCTTCGGTAGCAGCTGCTGAGCAGTTTGCATCAGAAGACGTTGAAAACAATCTAATCTTCAAAAAAAATGAAAACGAACACGAACAAGGAAGAGAGAATGCAAGCAAGCACAGATACGAGCAGCCCGCGACGCTAAGCTTTTTCTCTCTCAGCTGGCCGTTCCATCTATCGATGAGCCTGCGCGGCGCTAGCGAGGTAAGGCGAGGCGAGATCTCGACGCTGATAAACCTTTGGCCCGGGCCGGGGCAGGCCTGGCGGGCTGCGCAATTAAACAACTGCATATGTTTAGCAGAGATATGTTTACCCCATTAGGATAATCGGCCGTGGCGACGCGCGGGGGAAGGGAAAGTATAGTGCCATGTGTGTGTGTGTGTGCAGGTGCCGAAATGCTACAGGCTATGGGGGTGGAGGCCGCGGCCGGCCGGGCCGAGGACGGGGTGCTCTGCCGCGCGCGCACGGCCTCGTCGCAACACTGCACACCTAGAGATATCGCGCGGTCCGCAGACTACACGCGTACTCGCGGGAGAGATGTTTTCCACGATGAAAGTACACACACCAACAGCATGAACACGCATTTAAGTCTCCGCGGGCGCGCGCGCGCGCACGCACGTTATAAAAGCCATCGCCACCTCCCTTGACACCCCCGGAGGTCTCCTGCTGCAGCGCCGCTCATATCTCGTCGGAATGCCTCCTTCTTACTCTGCGTCATAAATCTCCGCAATGGGAGAGCGCGAGAGAGGGGGAGAGAGAGGGAGAGAGAGGGAAAGAGAGACAGACAGAGAGCAAGAGAGGGGGGGAGGAGAGGGTCGATCCTTATCACACATGCGCGCGCAACTTATATTCGCGCGGCTCTCGCGCTCGCCTGACCGCGTTTGTCGTTAGCCGGCGACATGTCGCGCGGAGGGCTTGACCCGTGGCGCGGCGCGGCGCGGCGCGGGGCTGTTAAAGTCGAACCGCGGCGATAAATTGTGAACGATGTGCTGAGGGGCGGGGCAGGGCGGGGTGGGGCGGGGTGGTCCGGGGTCGGGCAAGCTGGCCCTGCAGATTGCTGAGGACACGCGCGCGCGTTGTGTCGCGTCAACGTAACAGACACCACCAAACAAGTGGGGCGCGGGGGTGGATCACCCCGCCCCACCCCGCCCGCCGCCGCGGGCTGGCCCTCCTGGCGCGCCCCGAGGGCAGACATGCTCCCTCGTTAGCTGTCAAAAAGTGCCGACAAAAACGGCCGTGATGACAGACGGGCCAGTTTTAAGGTAGGCCCGCCCCGCTCCGCCCCGCCTCGGCCCGCCCCGCCCCGGGCTCCACACACCCCGCCCCGCCCCGCGCCCCGCGACCGAGCCGCCACGCGCCGCGACCCGCGGGGGACGTCCACATCCGTGTCATCCCTTTGCAACGCGCGGAGCTCGGGTGATTCGAAAATAGAAAAAATCTGAGCGCTGCCGGGCCGGCCGCCGAAGAAAGCGGGACAAACATGGAAATGGACTTGAGCGCCCGTTGCTCAGTGCGTGCCCGGGGGCGGCGGCACCTGAGCACCGCGCTCGCACTAACGCGGGCGGCCACGGGGGCACCGCGGGGGCGGTGCGTGGCACGCGCGAATTGTTTTCATGGAAGCTTTTTTGCTCGGATGAGCTTTTATACTATCCTAAAAAATTAAGCAGACGATAGACCTGCGGCACCAAGTGGCACCCTCCGCTGCAGCCGCTCTGTGCCCCGACCGCACGCACGGCCCGCTGATTATTTAACGGCAGTAAATCCGCCAGTGCAGTTTCTATGAACAAGGCGCAGGGGCAGTTTCCACCCGGTGATATTCCGCCCCGGCAAACTCGGTGCACAATTAAGCAATCATCGCTATCTCACACGATGACTATAGCGAGCCACGGGCGTCTCCGCCAAACTGAGAGACGTACAGATGGGCGGGGGAGGGAGAGAGGGGGAGAGAGAGAGAGAGAGAGAGAGAGAGAGAGAGAGAGAGAGAGAGAGAGAGAGAGAGAGAGAGAGAGAGAGAGAGAGAGAGAGAGAGAGCGAAAGCGAGTGAGAAAGGGAGGAGGGGGCGCGGAAGACAGATGCAAGGAGCAAGACACGAGTGCGAGCGAGATAGTTGCAAGCAATCATTTCAAGAAGACGAGCTTGCTTATTGACCGCTTGTTGCCAAAACAGAGCGGGCCGGCCTGCGCATGCAGTGCGGGCCGAGCCGCGGGCGTGGGCGGGCGAGCCGCAGCGCTATGCCGTGCGCTATGGCCCGTGGCCCGGCCGGCCGGCCGGCGCGGCTCACACGGCCCAAGGCCTCTGCGTGCTGCACCCTGCGCAACATATTGTCTTGTTTTGTTATGATTTTAGCTACAACGGCGAAGGTCCTGGCCCCGGCCCGGTCCGCCGGGACAAGACGGCACGCCAGCAGACAGTCTGCGCGCGCGAGAAGTAACGGGCAACTTATCTCACACCTGCCTCACACACACTCACACCACTTGCCCTGTTTCGTGCGATACATTTTCACGGACACTGACACCGGTCTGCTCTGCACCCGTCAGTGCGCGCGCCCCTGCAGAGCCCCGTGCGGGTAGGCACGCCCGCCGCTCACAGCTGCAGGCTGGCTGCCTACCCCGCGCGCCCCGCCCGCCCCGCCGCATGCGACTCCTCCTCGTGCCGGCAAAAATAAAATCAGTGGGGATGAACCCGAGATGAGGCGGACACAAGCGTCTGCCGGGGGTGACTCACGCGACATATGATTGGCCGCCGAAATGTATTCCGAGCCATAGCGGCGCGCCGGTCCACATTTTTTTTACCGCGAGGCGCTTAATTGCCGCTCGGTGTGAGCGGGTTGGGCAAGCGGCATGGCAGCAGCCTTCCAGAGAGGACTTTCCCATACGAGCGGTTCAGTCCGGCCAGGCGCACGACATACGCCCCTCTCCGCCTTTTATTTTGACCATTCAAGGCAAGGTCGGTCTCGCGGTTCGGTGGAGTTCGGGGGTCGCGGTCGGGGCGCCGCGCCCTGCCCTGCCCGCCCGGCCTGCACGGCCAGCCTGATCTCCGTAAAGGCCACGACGCCGCTTAACTTTCACGCGTGCAATTAGTATGACCGCCGAAACATTTAAACTCGCCGGCTCGGCTCCAGCCGCACGTCCATTCTTCATGATATGGTACATGCATCGGGCGCGCGCGGCCAATGTCTAGCTAAACATTTAGCTGCAGCAGTGACATGTGCTGAAAATGTTTCGCTGACCGCTGGCGCCGCGCATGCCACTGCCGCCCGCGGGGTCTGCGGCCGTGCCGTACCGGCACTGCGCGGCGCGGGCGGCCGGCCATATGCCAGCCACCGGGGTGGAACATGCAAAGCGTTGTGAAATGGTTTCATAAGCGGGTAGGCTAGGGCTGTGTGACAAGTGACATCCATCATCTCGTCTCGTGCGGCCGGGCCGGGCCGGGGCGGGCGGGGCGACGTCTCGCACGCGGTCAGGTCACCGCTGCAGCCGTTTCTCATACTTCCCTGCACCTGTTTCGATGGGCAAAGCCGCATGGCAGAATCTCATTTCGGGCGGGACCCTCTGCTGCGCGCTGTATTTAGGCAGGCTGAAGAACGGCCGAACCGTTTTGTCTCTCAGGAGAGTCGCGTAAATCACGGGGAAACATTGGTACCCGTGACATTGGCAGGGATGGAGGAGAGGTACTCAGGCTCTCCGGCCGCGCGCTGAAGAAACCGCCGTTCCGACTTTCTCGAACTCCTATACCTTCCCGTAATTCCTCTGTCCCCACAGAGCTTGTCCATCGCTCTCTCACACCTCTCGAGAATCGATTCCGGAGGCGTCATTCGGGGCGGGGACCTTGCAGCAGCAGCAGCTCGTGTCGCTCGCTAAGTTTCAACGCCGCGCTGTAAATTATCGCACACCCGTATGAAAAACTAAATCGTTTTCGCGAATACAGATTGCCATCCGAGGCGCTCGTCAAAGCGTCTCGGCGTGTCGTTCGGTAGCCGCGCCGCGCCGGACACCCGGCTAATTAATGGCTACAGTAAAACACAGTGTGACGAGCAAAAGCAGTGGGAAAGCAGCGACACCGTATTTATTATACGACGAGAATGTTATTCGAAGTATTGGGACGCGCTGGGAATGACCGCGGGACCAAGTTTCCGATAGTGCGCGCAAGTAATGGAACTGTTAATGATTAAGGAGAAAAAAAAACTGCGCGGGTAATGACAAGTGCGGGGCTGGTTAGTTTGAATAAAGGGCGAGTGGCTGTTAGGCATAGTTTAGGGCTGACTTTTGTAAATTTGGATTTAGAAGCTAGTGGTTCGACCAAAAAAAAACGAGGATAATATATCGATTCCACCCATAATTTATAACTTGTTATCGTAAACCAATTCGCAAGGCACGTTCGTTTATAAAATACCATCCAATCAAAGCAGCTCAAGACAAATGAAGAAAGTGATTCCAGACAAAACGAACCACTCGGCGCGATAATTAATAATGAAATGTTATCCGCGTAAATAACGATTGGTGTCCAAAGGCCCATCGCGCAAGCGCATTAGCTTTTATTAGTTCTGTCTTTGGGAATATTGGACAAAAAGGGGCAAAAGAAGTTAAACTAATTTCGCCTTTTAATATTTCCTGATAAATAGGCAAAAACACGAAACTAAAACAAGAATGGGGATTTATGTGGTGACCGTGTTGTATGGCTGCTTAGCTACACTTCCAGCTAAGGCCTAATGTAAGAAGAGACAGAGAGAGAGGGAGAGAGAGAGAGAGAGAGAGAGAGAGAGAGAGAGAGAGAGAGAGAGAGACGTGTAGAGCGGAGACGGAGGAAGAGAAATGGTCATTCCCGGGTCCCTGGGCAGGCTGGTTCGCTACTTTGAAAAGTTGCGAAAGAGATCTGCAACATTGGAGATGATCTCGCATATACGCACGGAGACTGGAGCGTCATAACTTTTGTGTTCACGAGGCGTCGGAATCATTTGTTAAAGATATTATTTGGACCCCGCTCCGCTTTCCAGGTTCGTCTTGGGTTTCACCGCGCCTCTTGTGACACTCAAAGATCATCTAAATGAACTTTACTCATCAAGTACAAACGTAATGTTAACTTGTTAGTTTACATGTGGATAGTGTTCACTGTTATTCGCGGAATGTGACGTCACATTTCTTGAATAACAGTGGCCGTCAAAGTCAAATCTTAAGACATGCGGGGTAGAGGATCATGAAGGTGGGCGGAGCACATTCGTTCCTCGAGTGCCGAAGTACGACGCGTTTAGACAAGAGAAAAAACAAAGAGCGCCATAATGTTCATATTCAGATCGGGGTGCAGTCGAAAGGTCACGTCTCGTGACACTTATTTGCAAGCGGACGCCGCCCTGCCCCGCCCCGGGCCCGTGACCAGCATGCCTATGGATGTGTCGATAAACAGGACAGTCACCGGCACCTGCAGGTCGGGCACCTGTCTGGCACCTTCCTGTGCGCGCGCGCGCACGTGACACCATCGCGAAAGCTGCCCCGAAAAACAGATCCAACAGCAACGTCATCGCATGCATGGACCAGCCCGCAGACATGTGACTTATTTGACTTCGGCGAAGCATGCGGGGTGCGTTTAGTTTGGACTGTACCTTGACAAGGGAGGGCTGCAGCGGGTAATGGTATTCCGAGCGGGGAAACGGGCGAGGCGAAGCTCCTCTCTGTGGGGCCACCGCGACGGAGGATCTTGTCAGGTGTCCGCCATGTCACCGCCGCGCACCGCACAGCACAGGCCCGTCACTACAACGTCACCAGCACGTCACTGACCACTTGTTGTCGCTGCACTCCTCCGGCGAGCACTCACCACCACCACCACCGTCACACAGACGCACCGCACAAGCGCACACACACAACACCACGTGCTGTCACACACATACACACACACACAAACACAAACTCTCCGCGCGGGGCGGGGGCACGCGCGCTACGATCGGCGACGACCGGTCAAATGAGAGGCCCCACGATGCACCTTACCAGAGCGCCCCCGGGCCCCGCGCGGCCCCACCCCGCCCCCCAGATGTAACCTTTGCGCCCCCCACCAGCGGGACCGCGCCCCCACTCCACTCCACTCCGGGGCCCCAGCGTCCCGCCGCCCCGCCCCGCCCCCCGCGGCTCAGCCCGGTGCGGTGCGGCCGGCCGGGCCCGGCGCAGAGGCGCGCGGCCGGGCCCCGGGCCAGGGCACCACGCCATGGGGCTCAATGGGGCACCGGAGCGGCCACGGGACGAACGGACCTCTCCGACGGACACTCTCTCTCTCTCTCTCTCTCTCTCTCTCTCTATCTCTCTCTCTCTCTCTCTCTCTCTCTCTCTCTCTCTCTCTCTCTCTCTCTCTCTCTCTCTCTCTCTCTACGCACCATACTCTCGCTATCCCATGAGAAAATTGACCAACTTTTAACTTTGTATAAAATTATTCCACTGATTTTTATAACTGCGGAATTTCTAAAACTAAAAACGAAATTAAAAAAATAAATTAATTAACGACCGCAAAGGTTTGCAATAATCAGTGGTGTTGATTGTGAAAAGTAAAATCCTGGTGCATCTTTAAAATAGTGGATGGGTCTAAGTACACTCTCCACCGAACAACTAGGATGTGGCGTATGCGCCACGACCTGTCGCGCTGTCGCCTCCATCCAGCCTCGCGTTTCTTGCGAAGTAATTCAGCGCGGTGCAGACGACGATCATGATGATGATGACAAATGTCCCACAGAAACCCGACCACAATAATGAACCCAAACAACACACTGTGTGGCGGTGCGCGGACAGCAGAAGTCTCGAAGAGTAAGGTCCATAACCAAAGCGCGACGGGGCGGCAGTGATGGCCCCCGGCTTGGACCCGCCACGCCCCGCCCCCACCCCGCCCCCGCCCCGCCCCCGCCCCGCCCCCGGAGACCTCGACGCGCGCGGGCGCGCCTCATTGTGTCACGGCTGCACGCGTCATTTTTGGCCAGGCAGGCGTTGCGTCGCGACGCTCCGGCCGCGACGCGACGCCGCAGCGCCGGGCTGGGCCGGGGAGGGCGTCCGGCCGGCACGGCCGCAGTGACCAGCAAACGCAACAATAGGTCATCTGCCTGGCCGTGCCCGCCCCGCCCCGCCCCGCCGCGGGGGCGTCCGCACCGCCCCGCCCGCACCGACACAAACTCACGCCGGCGATTAGCTTCGGTAATCCGCGGGAAAAATTTTTTTTGGCTGAGCATTTATCTCGGTCAGCATCCGTTACGCTCAGTATGCGACACCCTCGTAAATCTGCGTGTAAATCACGAGTAATCCTCGTCGGTAATTCCTATTGCACACACTTTTACCCAGTTACGCACTTTTCGGCGGGGCGGCCTCGGGCGGGGCGGCCAGGGGCCACCCCCGTGCGTGCGTCAGGCTGTTGGCGGGGCTGATCCACCCGCCCGCGCCGCCCGAAACTAATAGTTATTCTCGTATCCCGTCTGCGTATGCGCCTGTTCACAAGTTTATTCAACTTACGCGCCTAAAACCAGCGGCAGCGCAGGAAGGCGAGGGTCCGGGAGGCCGCGGTGGGGGTGGAGAGGGGGGGGGGTGTCTCAGCGCCGCTCGTGTCGCCGCGGGACCTCAGCTTAACCTCCAGTCAGACGCATCGGCCGGCCGCGCCGCGCCGCGCCGCGCCACGCCGCGCCACGCACGGACGCGCAGCGATGCATTTCCCATAAATCTCCACCATCGTGCACTTCCTCCCCTTCGCACTTCCAACAACACGCACACACAGGCACTCGGGTACACACATACACGACACCACATAGACCCGCACCAACCCATTAATTATTCCAGGTGTTTTAAATGCGATCCGTTTCGTTTGGAGGATACCACCACCACCACCACCACCCCGGCAGCGCGGCATTCCTGGAAACAGACCGACGACGCTGCACACACACACAAACACTCTCTCTCTCCCCTTCTCTGTCTCTCTCATGGACATTCGATAAACGGGATGAGCTGTAGGTTCGCGCAGTGGTGAGTGAACACGAATACTGTACCGCCGGAGGCGCGCGGCGCGGCCGCGGCGCGAGCTTGTCTGACAAATCGGATCCACGCCACGTCACGTCACATGAGCTGAGCGCGTAGCGCGGGGGCTTCCACGTAAATGGCTTAACGAGTCGACAAAGGGGCTGCAGCAGACGACAGACGCCGCTGCTGAGGCCGCCGCCGCCGCCGCCGTCGCCACACAGTCCTGCAATCAGGTCCGGCGACCGCAAACGACTCCATCCCGGTCGGGACCGACCCGGCCCGGCCCGGGGGGAGGGTGGCTCCAGGAACCCACCCGGCACGGCGGCGGCGGCGGCGCCCCCGAACATGACAATTAGGGACAGTATGGCTCCGAGAAATTACGAAAAATACGGTCTTTGGCGCCCGAGTCCTCCAAAAACAAATGAAAAAAGATTTTAAAAATCACAGCACCGAAGGGATATCAGTTGGCGTGATATCCGTAAATATGATACATCAGCTACCTACCTTCCTTTGGCGTCATGCCACTCGAATGATATGAATTTCGAAAAATTTATACCCAAGAAATACATAATGAATTACTGGAACAAGGATGTGGACTTTACAATATTGCGCATATGCGACAGGTATGGTTACAGTTAAAATCACCGTAGTTAAACAAAATGTCCTGCTGTATCGAAGACTTAAAGTCATTTTCCTTTTTCCCCCATAATGATGGGTGAGCTTGGTTGCCGGGCGAAATCTAAATTGTCAAGGTTATATTGCGTTAATAACAGCGAGCGGCTGCAGCACAGGACGCTGCACGGAGCGAGGAACGGGGCGGGGCGTGGCGGGGCGGGGTGGCGAGGGCGTCTGCAGCGACAAGTTCACCTGCGTCTGTCACGACCGACCGCGCTTCATTAAGGGAGCGCGAACGTGATGAGTATCAGGCGGCGTGGCTGGGCGTGGCGGGGCGGGATGTTTGCAGGGCGTGGCCGGGCGTGGCGCAGCGCGGCGGGACGTGAAAGATAGACGCATTTGCTGTATCATTCCAATATCGCACGCACCGCCCGACAGCGTCGTGCCTGCCTGTGACTCAAACTGGAAAAAAAAAGAAGAAGAAAGTATCGTGCGACGCCCGACCTGCTGTTTGGCCCGGCGCTCGGCGTGACGTTCAGTGAGGTCAACTTGTTTCCTTCTTTTTTTTTTTTTTTTTTTTAATAATATTTTCATCTTGTCCCACCTCACCTCGAAGTGGTTGGCTCGAGGGTAGCTCAATTGGCAGTGCCGTTCGTTGTCTATGATGTGTCGACCCGGACCCCCCGACCCGAACCGTTCGCTGTGGTTTTTCGTATTCTCATTTCGGGTAAACGTATTATCAGGGAAACGATTTTTCCCCTCCTTCCGTTGGTGATGCCTTTGGAAAGAACGGCAGCAGCCCAAGTCGTGATTTGAATCTGTTTACCTTTCCCGCCCGCAGGCAGGCAGGCAGGCAGGCAGGGCCCGGTTCGGCGCCGCGTGCCACTCAAGTTGGAACCGTCAATTATTTCGGAATACGGTGGCACCATTTTTTTTCCTCTCTCTCATCTCTCTCCTCGCCCTCCGCCGCTCTCGTGCCGCACCCGCCTCCTTAGATCTGTCAGCCTCCTCGGGTCGCCCGACCCTCTGAACTTGGCTTCTTCGCCCGCCCTGCCAGGGGAAATTTCCCCGAATCGCTCTTTTTTTCTTGCCTCTTAGAAAAAAAGTAATAACGGCGCCGAGTTTTAATAGAGGCCTCTAAAGCGCCGTACCAACAGCCAATTTCTGCTCTTCGCAAGGACTCACTTCAATGACGTATATAGAAAGCGTCACAGTACCTTCTCTACAGACTTTTTAACTGAGATAACGCCGACAGAACGACATGTCAAGACTAAAAACATTTCCAGTTGTGACTATAATTTTACAATCACTAACAGGCCAAGAATTTTGGAATTTTGTTCCACTGACCATCCGGTCCGGGCGCACGGTCCCGCGTAGAGTGACAAAAGGACCACTGACACTGAAATGGTTCCACACCTTCCGCCCCCCTAGCGCCCGACCCGGCCCAAGGCTAGGGGCATACCGGATGGAGATGCGGCGCGCCGCCGCGCTGCCAGGGCAGGGCAGGCCGAGGCAGGAGGAAGGAAGACACAAGAGTCCCCATTTTGCGGAATCGTGAATGCCTTGTCAAACACAGCGCCCCGCCCCGCCCGCCCCGCCCGCCCCGCCCGCGGCGGTTGCTGCGGCCGCGCCATACTCGACGACGGCGGCGCGACGACGGGTCGTTTTACCGGGGCACCACAAGAATGCAATTTGTACTGCATTTCAATTGCTACCGTCCGATTGTCGCCGCCACGCATGAGACGACAACGACGACGACTTGGCTGCCTCCTGCCTCCAATCGGGTGCCTGCTGTCTGTCTGTCTGTATGCCTAAGCGTCCGCCCGTCCATCCCTATCCCGCTCTTGGGAGGCTGGCTGGTTCAGGAGCACTCCTACTAAAGATGTACAGCCAGAAAAATGAAACCTTTATGAAGATATGTTAGGGACAGCTTCGGTGATCAGAACAAAAACTTCACGAGTAGAAAGAAAACTGCGACTGCAAGAAATCAACACGGTCTAGATTTTTTGTTCTTGGCAGACCGAAAAATCTACAATTGCCGGTAAATTTACGACCCATTTAAAGACCAGTGCTCCAAGGACAGCTGGTGCTGATCCCCTTGCTCCCCTGGGGCCGGCCCGGCCTTCTCGACCGAAACAATCAGGTAACCGGAATAAAGTCCAATGAAACATCTTACCTGCTGAGAGATAGAGAGAAATGGCCGGCCATCAGTCACCGCGGCGCATTACTCATTTGGCTTAGCCCCGGATTGCACGGCGCTGAGCCAGGCCGGGAGGTGCGGGGCGGGGCAGGGCAGGGCGGCAGGGCGCCCCGCCGGGCGGCGCTCCGTCAACTAGAGTGAGTGCTCCGCCCCGCCCCGCCCTGTCCGCAGTGTTTGATCAAGGCGTCAAGGCTGCCAGCACTGCCGGACGTATACAAACAATGCGATCTACTTGCCGCCGCTCTAGTACCGTACCGCACCGCACCGCACCGCGGAGCCGCCGACAAAACTGCTGATTGCCGCGTTTATAATGGCGTGGCGAAGCGTGGCGGCGTGGCCTACAGACCAACCAATCCTCATCCGCGTCACGAGACGGATTGAGGAGAATCCATCAGCGACCCTGCTACGCTACGCCCCCCTCCCCCTCTCTCTGTGCGGGGTAAGGACAGCACACGCGGCCCAAGAGATTGAAATAGTACAATCGCGGCCCTAGCGTCGGCCCGGGTCGGCCCGGAAGCAGACGCCGGATCCCTCCCTCCCTCCCCGCTGACACGGGCGACCCTTACGCCCGCAGCTTGCACTCGTTGCATCCACCACGCCCCGTCGCCACCACCGCCGCGCGCCTAACGACCAGGCAGACGACATCCGAGCGGGGACGACGAGAGCTGCAGCTGCTGCTACTGCTGCAGGGAGGGAAGCAGGAATAAGAAACAAAATCATGAGTAATAACATGTAGCAGCTCCAACACGACCAAATGATTATTACACTCTCTGTCTTCCTAATCTCCTCTCTTCTTTCCCTCGCCGTGCAGCAGCAGCAGCCGCAGCCTCCCGTGCAGTACCCGTGTTATTGTTTCATTCCTTTTCCTTGAATGCTCACGGCCGCTCGTATTTCTCCCGCTAATACGTCTCGTCTCCTTTTCGGCCGCAGCCCATAGGCAGCCCTGCCCTGCCCCTGTGCTGTGATCGATGGACTGGAGTCGAGATGAGCGACGCCCCTGCACTGCCGCGGGGGCCGCGGGCCGGCCGGGCCAACATGCAGAGGATTGCTTTCGTTTCGAAAACTTTGCACGCGCTGTCCCCTGGTTATGTTAACTGCGGCCTAAGGTGACTGACGCGCGCACCAGATTCTTTTCACAACATAATATCTGTAAATGCAAAAGGTTTGCCTCTTTGATGGATCCATACGTATATAACAAATGGAAATTTAGTTAACGTAAGACTCTGATCAAGAGAAAGGGAAGTTGCATTAGGGAATTCCTTTCGCATTTCAAGCGCATTTTTCTCAAAACGGGAGAGTTTTTGTGGTGCGCAGCAGAGCCTCTGGCAGAGCGTGGTGCGGGACGGGGTGGGGCGGGGCGTCGCCGCTCTGCCTTCGTCTCCTCTTTGCAACGCCGGAGGTCTGTCTGTATGTCAACTCACGTACCGGCATTTTTATCTGAAAAGTAATAACCGCTTGCAGCCCGGTGTGCGGAGGGCAGCCGCTCGAGGCGCGACGAGCAGGGCGGGGCGGGGCGGGGCGGGGCGGGGCGCTCCGCGGGGCGCGGCGGCGGCTGTAAAGAAGCTTGAAATATGGTCCGACCGTGCGCGCGGAGCGTGCGGAGCGCAAGGTGACACTGCAGATCACCCGAGGATCAATCTTCGGTCGCGACGACACCTCTTCGCCATACCACAAACGGAGACAGGCAAAACAAGGCGGGTGGAAAAGAACAAAAAAAAAGTATGCGCGCGCCGGGGATTCGAACCCGGCCGCTCCTTCTTGGCCAGCGCGGTCGTGTTGGTTCGGTCTGGCCGGTGACAGATGCTCTATTTGTCTACACCTGCGGCGCACCACAGCCGGCAGCGGGGGGGCCCTGGGGGCCGCCGCCGCGCTGTAACGGTGCCCGCCCAGCCCAGGCCTGTCTGCGCTGAGGTCAGCTACGTCATGTTTCTCATACTTAGGGCTGCTCCTGCGGACAAGACTAACTATGCGTGCGAAACGCAAGCAGAAGGACGTATGTGTCACCTGGTCCACGACACAGCCATTTATTCATCCAAAGTACAAATGGTCACCGAAAAACGATAATCGAATCGGAAGGGCATAACCATTTCGAAGTTTCAAGACACCAGCACCAGCATACGGCGTTTTCAATTTTGTGCCCGTGGTTAGGCGCCGCTCTACGACGGAGGCCGGCCCGGCCCGGCCCGGCCTCTCATGACGGTACGACCCAAACGATGGGTAATGGGGCAGTCCAGCCAAACTCCGCGCGCGCAGCCGCGCAGCGCAGCCCAGCTATGCGGAGTAAGGCCTAACCTCCAATTATTGGCTCGTCTGGCCTGGCAGCGGGCCCTGCCGGCCCGGCCCCGCCCCGCACCGCCCCGCCCTGCGCCGCACTTTGAAACACTTCTCTCATCGCGCGCCGTGGCTGCACCCGCCGCACCTCTGCCGGCCCGCCGCGCCCCGCCGCGCCCCGCCACGCCCCAGCATTGTGATGCCCGGCCGGGCCGGCGCCAGGAGCGTTGACACTCGTCGACGCACCTCGCAGGGCCGTCCTTGTCTGACGCGCGCCGCGCCGACGGCGTCCTCGTCCCTCCCATTGCCTAGACCGGTAGCCCATTACACCCTCATGCACAATGGACACTTAACCCCAAACGGCGGCCATTGTTGCGCACCTCACATTTCGCGCCATTATTGGTCCGAATTGGATCATCTATTGGCTGCGCGCGGTGGGGCGGGGCGGGGCGGGGCGGGGCGCGGCGGCGCCACCGTTTAGCCGAGCCTAACTACGCGCGGGATAAGGAGCCCGGCAATTCGTCTGGACGGAAATGGCCGCGGAGGTAAAGTTCACGCAAGAAAAGCCGCCGGGATACTTTTAAAAGTTTTTAGAAGGCATTTTGTATTTTATGAAACGTGACAATCCAACCACAGCGCCTGGCAGTCAAAGAGTAGGCCACCGAAAAATTGCACAGCTGTGCGACAGGGCGGCCTACCTCCCGGGCGACCTCTAGCGCCTGCTGGATAGGCCGCCGGGCCAGACAGCCGTGCGCGACGGGGCGGCCTACCTCTACGGCGGTATCTCAGATCAAAAGGGCTCCCCTGGTCTCCGGAGCACCGCCGCGTCAATATTGTGCGGCGCATATGACCGTCAGCTTCCCCGAGTCCCCGTCCTTTTCCCCCGAGTTCTCAGACATGTGGCGAAACGCCTGGGAGGGATAGGGGCACTAGATCAAAGCCATGGGTGCCATATTAAGTGTTAATGAAGTCCAACTGTAAAACACGCGAACCCGAGCGCGCGCGGCCTGGCCGGCGAGTCATCAGAAAATGTCAGACGCATCCATTGCGTCGGAGAGTTCCGCGCGCCCTGGGAACGAGAGAGATCAAGGCAGGGCGAGAGGGAGGAGGAGGAGGCATCGAAAAAGAAAGAGAGAGCGCGTTTATTGACTCATTAAATCGCACCATAAAGGCGCCGGGCCGTGAGCTTAGCTAAAGCAGCCCTGTTCTACTTGTCCTTTACTGAACATTCACGACGCTCAACGCGAGCGTGTCAAGAGGTGACGTGCCTCGAGGACCATCACTCCAATCAACCCCACTTCCACTCCCCGCTCTCTCTCTCTCTCTCTCCTCCTCCTCTCTGTCTCCCCCACTCTCCCTCTCGCACTGTTACTGAAATCAATTCGATTTGCTGCGCGGCAACGAATATATAATGGCCAAAGGGGGCGGAGCGTGGCATGTTTGGCATGGGAAGTCACAAGTCACATGCATCAACGGTAAAGGAAGAGTAAGAGAGAGCGAGGAAGAGCGCGAGACAGACAGAGAGAGAGAGAGAGAGAGAGAGAGAGAGAGAGAGAGAGAGAGAGAGAGAGCATAGCATTGATCTAATAATTCCGTAAGGGTCCGGGTGTCGATGACAGATTAAGGGCGATCGAACGCAGCAGGACCACATCTGGTCCGTTTCTCGTGATTTACTCTCGATAAGACGATTCGTCTTGATTATGCAGATGCTCGCGCTGCGCCCCGCTGCCGCTGCTGCGGGGCTGATCGGCTGATTTATGCGTCCAGATGTGTCACTCCTCCGGGTCGGGTGACGCACACACACACGCACATTGACGGGCTGCGGGTAAAAAAAACCACGTAAACCCGCGCGATAAGAAGTGAGTGAGACGAAAACGACGTTTTCGACCATCGCCCCGCCCCGCCGGCCGCCGGCTCAGCTCCAACACAGCGGCACCGCGACCTGCGAATATAATTTTAATGCAGCGGCGAGTGGTGTGGGGCGGGGCGGTGCAGTAGTGCAGTCGGTGTGTCACGTACCGGGCCAGGCCGGGCCGGGCGGCATCAAACGAGGCCCGGGCCACCGCACCCAGCGGCAGTGTCACCGGCATAAATCAGGATTTGGTTCGATTCAGCTCATTCTCCGACTTATGAATAATTTCCGGCGATTTACAATGGGGAAGGCAGCGAAGCGATCTTGTGCGCGTTAGGAGCGTTTGTCGGGCCGACTGCTGCAGCGGCGCGGCGTGGCGAGGCGCGGCGGCGCCCTGCAATACGGGGGCCACGGCCACGGCCGCGCCGGGACGGGACGGGACGGCCAGCGGAATGAAATCCAATTAATGACGCAAATTATTCAACTTTTTAAAACGGTCCCTGATCCGCCGACGGTATAGGGCGCGCAAGGGCAGCACAGCGATAGATAGTCTAACAAGCTGCGCGCGACCGCGACCGCGTAACTAATGCACCCGAATCAAGCTCCGCACTCTCTCTCTCTCTCTCTCTCTCTCTCTCTCTCTCTCTCTCTCTCTCTCTCTCTCTCTCTCTCTCTCACGTACACACGGCCAGAAATGACGGATGTTGTTTGCGAGGTGGCGACTGCGCACAACATCCGCTAACGATTACAAAAATCGCAGTGTCCGATAAATAACGCGAGGTCGCCGCATCGGGATTAATCCCTTGTCATCACTGCCCCGTGCTCCCCCCGCCTACTAGGCACGTATAGCGGCCAGCCTTCACCGTGTACGAATTTTTCATCCGCGAGTACACGCATGTGCGGAGGCAAAGTGTTGGTAAAGGCGCCTGCTACGGGCCCGCGCGCGCACACAGCACACGCACAACTGTGTGATGCACTCGCTCGAAAAAAGAAGAAAAAAAAGTGTGCGTTATTTGTCGTTAGCGCACGCGGCCAAGGCAGGCAGACTGATCCGGGAGATGGTCGTCTGAGTCACCAGCGCCGAAGGCGTGCGGCGCGCGGCAGCGGCGCGCATCAAACTTAAAAATAGCCAGGTGCGCCCTGAGCAGCGCGCGGTGGTGCTCACTGGGGTCCAGAGGGAGGGATGCTGCACCGGGCCGCCCAGCTCCGTCCTGATTACGGTCCAGTACGGACCCCGGGCATCTACGCCTACAGAGTGGATAATAAATAGGTACAAAAAAAAATCACACACACACACGCACGCCTCACTGGGCAGCGACACGCTCGGGGCCCGGCCAGCAGCGTGTTGCTCACGTTCCGACTGAAAAACGCGCGGGGGAGAAAGATGCTGGGCACATGCCTGCTGCTCGCGGGCGTCGCGTTATTGGTGGGGCGGTCCGCCTCACGACGCCGCGTGAGCTGCAGGTCCCGAAAAGTGATCCTCAAAACCGAAATAAGGGGGAGAAAGAGAGGGCAATAGGGGTAAAAACGTAGTGGGAGCAATGTCACCGTGACTCTCGATAACGCCCCTCCCTTCGTCCTGCGCGCGAAATTTGCAACTTTATTTATTTCCACAAGTCACAGCTGCCGAAGCTATGAGTTGGACTAACGAAAGAAAAATGTTTGTAGACGAGTAAGCCGAGGCGAAAAGCAGAGTAAATTTAAACGATAGTAATTCCTCCGCGTGGCTCGGCTTACGCGATGGCAAATCGATTGTAAGGATTTGAATGTGATCGGTACGACCGGTTAGTTAAGTATATAAATTACAGTAGGGAAGGACCAGATCGTAAAGAGCGTCCAAACGAGGCAGTCATTTGCCTACCGTAGCATTGTGGCCATGTCGTGTGGTGCGTGCGAGCGCGCGCGCGCGCGCCAGTGCGTCGTCGATAGAAAACAGGCTTAGGCGTCCTCTTTCAGTTTTTAACAAGTTATTGGTCATTAAATGTTTGCTTCAATACCTCTCTGTGCCATATTGCGGGTCCTCTGCGCGCGGGGTGGGGCAAGGCGGGGCAGGGCGGGCGCCAAGAGGAGTACGAAGCAGCAGCAGACGATACGGAAGGTATATAAGCAGGGAGACAGAGAGAGACAGAGAGAAGAGAAAGCCTCATTCTGTTTCGTGCTTTATAGCTCATCGTTTTGCAAGCGTTTAGTTGAAAGGGATCGTGGTGGGATTAACGTTCGTGCCCCACAATGCGCATTCTTCAACCAGAGACATTTCATGCGCTACATGCCTGGGCCGCGCCGGGGCGCGCCGGGCCGGGCCGGGGCGCGTCATTGGAATCAATCAGGCCAGAGGGCAGTGCAGCACTGGCACCGGCCCGGCAGGCTCTTCACACGCGCTCCCTCGCGCTCGTCTTATTCCTGCGGCTCGGCTGGCTCGCCTGCGCGAGGGAAGTCAGGCACGCTAGGCGTCATGTTTTGACACAGCCCAGGCATGAAAATGGCAGTAGCTTTGCAACTCGAGTATCTCTCCCCCCGCGGCCCGCCCCGCGCACCGCGCACCGCGTTACTGCGAGCCATAAATCGAGGGGAGCTTCTTGTCCCCCGCCGCGCCGCGCGCTGCCCAGCCGGCCCGACCCGCTCCCCGCCGGGCGAACATTCAAATATAACGCGATTAGTCATAGCGGAAGTAAACCCCAGGCTTACACGCGGCACTAGACTAGACTAGACTAGACTAGACTAGACTAGACTAGACTAGACTAGACTAGCCGAGCGCGGAAACTTCACACGCGTAAGCTGCGGGTCCCTCTCCGCGCTCCGCCACCACCCGCGCGTCGATGTCTCCAGTGGAACGCCCTGCCGCCCCGCCCCGCCCCGCCCCGCACCGGGCCGGTCACCGACCAGCATGTGCCTGCGACGCGGTCCGGCCGGCGGTATGGTGTTGGCATTCCCGGAGCAAAAAGTGCGTGTCGCTGTCACACGGGCGCGGACACAGCGACACGCTGCGAACCGATTCCGTTTCATGTTCACAGGTTTTATCGGGGGGAAAACGTTCCCCCATCGATCGGTCTTAACGCGCAGAGAGAAAAAAAGAGGACTCGAAGGAATCGAGTATAATTGGAGCATTGGCAGGACGGGATTTTGCGATTATTTTTTTCCGTTAAGCCGACGCATGCGCGGGCGAGAAGCGTGAACATCAGCGAGAACGTTGGGGAAACCGGGGGGCAAAGGTGCACGAAGAGAGTCTGAAGAGGTATCCTAAATTTCGGGGGAACACCACCCCGCCCCGAAGACGGCTGAGCAGGAATCCGGGTGTTCTCCGCCTGTATAGCCCCAATACACCAGCGAACCACGTGACGCGCGGAAAGCAAATAATAAAAAGTGGACCACCAGCCGTCCGACTTTCTTGTTGACGATCGAGACAGAGAAGGATAACCCCCTCTTGAACGGTAAGGCACCCTGGGTCTCCAGAGGTCAACCTGCTCACTGTAACATGAGAGAGGTTGGATGGAGAGGAGTGAGAGAGAGGGTGGTGAGAGAGAGAGAGAGAGAGAGAGAGAGAGAGAGAGGGAGGGGGAGAGAGAGAGAGAGAGAGAGAGAGAGAGAGAGAGAGAGAGAGAGTAAGCGAGGCGGCGCGGGTGGGGAGGGTCTTGGGTTCCAGTTGCTATCAAGCCTGCAACAGGGCAGGGGGCACCGGCTCATGGCACAATATTAAACTGTAAACTTTATGGTGGCAGCGGTGGAAGCTGAAGCTCTACAGACAGATCTCCAAAGCTAAAGCGGCTGGCCTTTATTGTCCGGGGCAGACGACCCATCGCCACTGTAAGGCTGTGGTTTGAAGGGCGGGGCGGGGCGGGGCTGGGCGGGGGCCTGTACCCGCGGCGGCAGCCGAGGGACGGAAAAGAGCCCGAGGAATCGACCGCGAGTTCGATCCAGAGAGATGGGCGGGCCGGGCCATCGCCAGGAACCGAAACGAGAAATACGCCGCCAAACCGATCAGGCTGCCGCCGTCAGGATGGGCTTGCCATTCTCGCACGCACTCCCCAGTCCAGTCCTGTCCGGAGGTGACGCGCCCCGTGCCGCCCCGCCCCGCCCCGCCCCGCCCCGCCCCACCCACTCTCCCCGGGTCCGTGTTGAACTTGCGGTCGAGCCATAAAACGGGCCGAGTACTGCACTGAGTACCCGGTGCCCCGTCGGGGCCCTGCCCGCCCTGCCCTGCCCGGGGTGGTCGGCCCCATATATGACTCGGCCGGGTGCCACCCGGGGGCCCCGTGGAGCCACCAGCGCGCAAGGTGGGCCCCAATTTGCGCACCTTAAACTCCCGCCCCGGCGGGGGCCCCCGTGCCTCACGCCCGCATGGCCCCCGCCGGGGCCCCCTCCCCTCCTCCGGCCTGGTCCGGTGTCGTCTCCGGGCGAGATGGGCCCCGACGAAGACGCGTGTTCCGGAGCGAAGCTCGGAGAGACACCCAAGCAAACGCCCCGGGATCGTTAGGCCCTAGCAAAAGCGGCTCCTCATCCGCACGGCAGTGCTGCTATGCACTACGTTTTAGAGGGTAAAGTCACACGGCTATAGACTAAAATTGACCTCCGCCGACTGGCCCAGCAAAAGACCTTTCCGTTAGGCAACACCCCCTCATATTTTTCGCAGATTTTCACCTAAGCCCCCTCTTTACCGTGAAGGTGAAAACACGATGCTTCCCCTTTTGAATCTGAAAACAGCGGCTGACCCGGGCAGTCTCGGCCGGGGCGGGGCGGGCAGCGCGGGTCGGGCTGGGCCATCTGCTCTGACCCTCTGAGCCGCTCCGGTCCGCCCCGCTCCGCTCCGGGCAGATCAGGCCGATACGTGCGTGCGTGTATGAATGTTCGGACGGAATGTGTTTTGATCGGCCGCCCCGATGCGACATGTTTGGCGGGTCCTCATGTCCTCATGCATTTGGGCCCCGTCCCGCCACGCCACGCCGCTCCGCGCGCAGAGCCGGCCGGGCAGTAGGGAGCGAGGTAAGGCGCGGCGCGGCGCAGCAGGGACCCCGCGCGGTCAATGTGACAGATACTGCGCATCTTAGGGGCCGGAGCTTACGGCCTAGGCGCGCGGGTAAAACGACCCTGAAATAAAACATGACGGTCGAGATCGCCGAAACGCCCCGACCGTTTAGTGGAAACATGGAAAAGCTCACAAAACTGGAACGAGATTCCCCGGCAGGGCAGGTCGGCCGCGCCGCGCCGGGCCGGGCCGGCTCGCATAGAGGCACTTCCCTCCCCGCCGGCCCTACGCCCGGCCGCACTGGATCTTTTACGGCCCCGACGCATACGGAATAAAACACGATCACATCTGATAGCGCGCCGGCCAATTTGCTTAACATCTCGCGACGAGTCAATGTTTCTAAAAGGCGCGTCTCCTTTCCTTTTACTTTATTTATGTCCCTTGGCCCTCCCCTGCCCACTCCCCGCCCCGCCCCGCCCCGCCCGCTAACCCCGACCGTTTGCTTTATTTCGATCTGCACTCGATCTGGTTGGTACCCCCCTTATTATCAGACACACCGGACTCGCATCCTCGCTAATCGAAGAGGTCCGACCTCTCTTTGAGCGGGTCAGAGCTCGGCCCGGCCCGGCCCGGCCCGGACCCACCCGGGCTCGGCTTGCAAGTCACGTTGCCTTATTTGAATCTCCTCCACAAAGCCAGCCCGGGTCCCAAACTGGTATACCGGTATTTTCGGAGCGATATTCCAAGCCGCCAAAATCCGGCGCGCTTCCATCCCTCCCCCCTCGTTTCGCTGTTATATCACGGCGGATCTCTTCTGGAGCGCCGCCGCTGCGCGCCGCAGCCGGGCGTCGCGCCGCCAGCCTGATATACAGGGCGGATGTGTCTCGAAAATCAAAGTCGAATTTTCCGGCAGGCTTGTAGCATCTACATATGTCAAGACAATGGGGCCGGCTGAAAGAGGAGGAGGAGGAGGAGGCTCTTTGAGAGGGGCAGGGTAGGGTCCACGTCCACCCAATCCCTTTGGGGCCGACTCTTTATGAGGACCCGGAGAGGACGCGCGTTAGAAGGCGACCGAGACGGAGCGGAGCACCGACCCACAGCCTTGCATCACACTCGACCCTTCTCCGAGCAGAGGGGGCCGATGGGCAGCCCGGGGCAGCGCTTCCCCCGATTGGTTCCGGACACCAAACACCTCAAAACGTACATACAAATACCGTCTTAAACTCACCCATCGTATTCCCAATAAGCGTCAACGCGGCGGCGCGGCGGCGGGCAGAGTCCTCCTCTCACCCAATCACCGAGCGCTCCTGCAGAAACAATACAACGAAAACATTAAAGCGAGATGGTATTTAACACACGAACGCCGCACCTGCATGAGGCTTCCCGACAAAAATTAACGGGTGGAAGTGGCCGGCAAACTCGTTGATTGGATCATCAGCATCAGCGCGCGCTGGAGACCAGATGAAGACATTCATCTGCGCGGCGCCGCGCTGCATCGCAGAGAGCGAGGCCGCGGCGCAGCGTCGCGACGCGCCCGGTATTGAAGCGTCGCCGGCCGGCCGAGCGAGCGAGCGCGGCGCGGGCGATAAGCGAGGCGCATCAACAACGGCGAGCACCTCCACGGCGCGGCGCACGCCACCCCGCCCCGCCCCGCCCCGCTCCGCCCCGCCCCGCTCCAGACACCGTGTCGCGATGAGTTTCTCACGATGAGTGTCCTCAAATTTTTCTTCCGACCCGACCCTTCCACGGAGCAGTTTGGCCGCGGGCAGTGCGGCAATGGAGGGCAGGCCACGGCCGGCCGGCCTGCGGGGAGGGGAAGGTCCTTAGCGCCCCTGACGACCGTGCCGCGCCGTGCCGTACAGATGAAGACATTCGTTGCGGGGCAGTATGGCCTCTGATTTGTCTGCGTCCACGTGATGAGACGAGCGTTAGAGAGGCGTGCCCGGCCGTGCCCGAGAGGCGTCGACCTTCGTACTGCTCGCGCCGTCCGCGCGGTTCAAATATCTGTTCAGAACACACGACGCCATAGCGCACGACGCGCCGCTTTTACACTTTTACACGCACTTTCCACCATCACGCGCCCGCGGCCGCATGACTATAAATCGGTTATACGCCCCTCCAGGACCAATATACTATGGCAGGCCGCCAAGATTTTCTGACTTTCCCAAAGGAATGATGGTCACAATATGTTCACGCGGCGCTCCATCAAACACGTTCATTAACAGCTAATTACAGGTGTCAGTTATCACTCGTGCCAGGCCGGCGGCCGGCCGGCGCGGTGCGCAGTATTTATTCAGGGACGGGGCGAGGTGTGCGAACGCCTTTCGCGCCGCTTTTTAAAAACGAACGCAGCGCTGCCCGCGCGGGCAAAATGTAGGAATCGGAACGACGCAGTTCGACGCGCCTGTGGTAGAATTACAATTACATGTTATATTGCTGGAGCGTGATTTGTGCCTTTAATTTTTAAAATCACATAAGTTTCCGTATAGCCAACGTATAGCTACAAAAAAATAAAACAATAATTGGAAAAAAAAATTGTCGAATAATTTTTACGAATGCACGTAACGTCAGAAATTAAATATAAAGGCCAAAGTGCCTTGAACGAGAAGGGAAAATGCACCTAAATGCGTGATTTAAAACGTGAGTACCACCGGCCACCAGCGGCCGAGCGAGCGCCTGCGTGCTGGAGTGCATGACGCCGTGCATGTGCGTGCGCATGACAGATGCGGCGCGTGGCGCGCAGGCCCGCCGCACCGCACGGCGTATCGTTGTCAACATTACCCGGCCGTGCCTGGTGGTCCGGGGCCCCTCCCCTCGTAAACTCCACTTTTGTTTGAACGAGGCTCGTTAGATGGACATTTCGCGCGGCTGCAGGCGCCATGAGTTACACTGGACTGCCGCGTTACTCAACACTCCTCCACCAGTCATCGCCGTGGTCGCTGACCCCCGCAGGGTAAACGACCCTCCCCGTCCTTGTCGCTCCCGTGCGAGCCCCGCCCCGCCCGCGTGCGAGCGAGGCGGTGGAGATACTGTACGTCTGCTGGGCCCGCGCTGCACTGCCACTGCACCCACACCGCCCGCCCCGCCCCGCCCCGCCGCGCCCCGCTGCAGAGCGGAGCACCCCAAGGTCCGGAACGCGGCGGGGGTCGTACCCAGGACCCTGGGCGGGGCGCGGACCTCCTGGGACCGCCCCGCGGCCTGGCCGCTGCCCCGCCCCGCCCCGCACCGCCCTGGACAAAGGGATACATTTGGAGAAATGTGCCGCGATACACGCAAGACTGCATTTCGCCGACATGCTCCGCGCGCGGTGGTCATTTGGTGGGCGTCGGGTCGGATACGCACGCGAGCACTCAAGGTTCTCGCAGTCCCTCGTTTGCGGCTAAAGAACTAGCAGGCATTTATAGAAAGACGACAAAGCGCGGGGAAGTGCACGCGACTTTTACAGACCGCTCTCTTTGTCACTCAGCGTTACATATCCTAGGGCTTTCGATGAAGATTGTCACCGCACATTCCCATACACATCGCACTAGAACACCATCGCGTGACATTCGCAAGTCAAACAGCATAAAAAGTGCGTCCAGTTTCACTAATTGCAGCAGGAGTGCGCGACGCGCCACGGGTGCCGCGCCCGCCCGAGCTGCACGCCGTGATGCAACGCTGTGGGAGTGCACACGACCCGTGCACGCAGCACGTGGGGCGGGGCTGGGCGCAAGGTTAGGAGCGGGCCGTCCAGTGCGCAGCAGACCCAGTGCATGGCACGGGAGAATATCATGTCTTTCAGCAGCCCTACAGTGACTAGAGAGAGGGCGCGCAGGACGGAGAGGTGCTGGTAGTCAAGATACTATTGCGGTGCTCCTTGTGACGTACGACATTTAGCGTCTTGCAAGGGGTTGGGGTATTGGGGTCCTTGAACGAGAAAGGCACGAACCCACGTATGGTAAAATAGGGATTTTGTTTGTTACAGATAGCCGAAACATTAATTGTTTGTAAAGCAGGCAGATATTCGATTCCGGATCATGCAGAAGACTGCCCTCGCCCCGTTCCGCCCCGGCGGCGGAAGGACCCGCCCCGCCCCGCCCCGCCCCGCTCTGCGCTTTCCCCGGGCCCGGCGGCCTTGCCAGCAGGGCCGGCTGGGCGCCGTGCTTTCGTCACGCGTGTGTCAGGTAGGTCTGGGGCGTGGCGGGGCGGGGCGGGGCGGGGGGCGCCCAACAATACACTTGTACTTGAAACAACAAGTGCACGTCATACGGGCGGGGGGCGGCGGGGGCGTGGGAGGCGCGGGCGGCGCGCGCACTGTGGGTGACCGGGCCGGGGGCCACAGCCGCACGCCCCGCCCCGACCCGCCCCACCCCGCCCCGCCGCGGGTGACCGCGCACGCGCAATATGACGTGTGTTGCACAAAACTCCGCGCGGCGCTGCGGACGAACGGCGCGGCGGTCGGCGGTGCCCTCCTCGCTCGAGCGACACTTACGACCCACGTGACACGGGCTGGTTCACACACACACACGGCAGCGGTGGCGGCCATCGACATGTGTGACTGCCCCACGTCACTTTGTGTGTGTGTGGCCGGCCCCATTGTTTCCTGCGCTTCTAGATCAAGGCCTGGGTTACCTCCCTTAGGTCCCACGCCACTGCACAGCCACAACCTTTATCATTTTCTTGAGCTCAAATTGGTCGGACACCTAACAGCTAGATAGCATAAAAGTTCGGATGAGTAATCTATGAGTGGTAATCTATAAGGAAACGGGCCGTGGGCAAACCGACTTAAACATCTTCAGACAGCGGGAGGAGCGAGGAGGACTTGTGTCGACTTTTTCCTCAAGCGTAGGCACCTTTATCGAGTCTCCCAGTGTCTTGGGAGCAACACGAAAGCGATAGGCGCGTTAGCGTTAGCTGCACTTACGCCCCTCGTGCCGGCTACTTTTCACCCAGTGCACAGCCGCTCTGCAGCGAGGAAACAATATTTGCCGATAACGAGCGCGGCGCGGCGCTCTGCCCGCTCGGCTCTGCTCCGCTCAGCCGCTTCAAGGGCAGGCGCCGCGCCACGCCCCGCCACGCCCGCTCCCACGGTCACGTGACGCGGCCGCAACCGGAGCGCGACGCGTCGCGTGCGTGGAGCGCGCGTAGCGTGACGCCACCGTGACGTCACGCCATTCATAAAGGAGGAGGAAAGTGAGCCATTTCAGGGGCAGAGCCTCGCTCATTAGGAGAGAGGTTGTGCCTCGCGTTTAGGTGTTTTGCGGCGGCTTCACTTTATTTCTCACACGTTTCCGCGCCTTTTTGCTCTGGGTATAGTTTTGGCCTGCAGCAGTCGGAGAATGCGACGGACGGTCCGATTTCCTAAAGGTCAAGGATCACAGGGAGGAGAAAGTAGTTGATTCCTTTGGCTTCAAGTGCGGCCGTGGCGTTAGGTACTCGCGCTGTGGTGGTAGCCCAGCCCAGCGCATCCTCCCGCTCGGAGATACCCCGTGTCGCAGAGACTTCACGGTCTCTCTGGACCAGCCGGCCGCGGAGGCTGCGGCGCGGCGAGGGCGTATGAGTCATCATCAATACTCCTCTCGAGGGGGGAGGAATGGAGAGGAGAGGTGCAAAGGCGACCGCACGCACAACCTGATGTACCACGCACAGTTCTGCCGGTTTACTCGATACCTACAAAAAACTTGTTAATGGTTAAAATATTGCACAAACACAGCATAACCTCCGCCGGCGTCAGATAATCTTTTCCACTTTTACGGGGGACCCAGCGGCCGCCCGGAGCGCGCGCGGGGCTTATTTGATACCGCACAGGAAATGTCGCGAAAATGAGTTACGGCTCGCGAAGACGCAAGGCGTTTAAGCGCGGCCGACCGTGCTCATGCGGTGCGTGAATAAGAGGAGAGAGAGGGGGAGAGAGAGAGAGAGAGAGAGAGAGAGAGAGAGAGAGAGAGAGAGAGAGAGAGAGAGAGAGAGAGAGAGGGGGGGGGGGAGTGATATGCGCGCAGTCGAGAGGTGTGTGATTTATTGGTCAATCCGGCGGCACTTAGCGGGTCCCAGGTCGGCGCAGCCCTGCCCGCCCCGCCCCGTCCCGCGGCCGCACGAGCAGCTCTAGCTTTCCCTCTAATTTTCGGGCTGGCAGCGCTATGAGCGCGCGCGCGCACACACACACACACGAGGTGCGAAAAAGACCAGCTCCAAATTACAGCTTTACCTCCTCGCGCCGCGCTGCTCGTCCGGCCTCGGCCCGCATCCATCCGTCCCGTCTCGTCGTGAGAGACAAACTAGGAAGGCGGGGCGGGGCGGGGCGGGGCGGGGCGGGGCGGGGCGGGGCGAGGTGGGGCGGCAGAAGACACGTCCGCACTGCGCGCTGCCCGGCGCGCCTCCAGCAGCTCCAGCGCGGAGGCTAATTAAATGAGATCAAGAGCCGATTCCATCATGTCGGCGCGGCGACCATTAACGTGTAAATAAGTGCACTTAGCGTGCCGCTCTGCCCCGCCCCGCCGGGCTCGTGCGCGAGCGCGAGACGTGACCAGCGGGGTGGGGCGGGGCGGGGCGGGGCGGGGCGGGGCGAGGCGCGGCAGCGCGGCGCACCGAGTAACCTTGGTAACGTAACGTGGCTCGCAGGATGTTCCTGTGATTGCACACACATACACACACATATATGTCTACGGCATGGGAACTGGAACAACCGAAGCGGCCAAGCTGCTGACCGCTCGCTCGCTCGCTCGGCCCATTCTGACACGAGTCGTGCTTTTTTCTCGTGCGCGGCTTTTGGGCTGTTTGGCTGGTAATGCACCCACCACACACGGCCGCCTGCCCTGCCCTGCCCCGGCTCGGCTCGGCCCGGCTCGGCTCGTCACAGCTCTAGCCGATGCCATCGAAGGACGGCGCGGTCACGGCGACAAAGAGCTTCGCTTTAGCATTTCGGCCCAACCTTTGATTCAATCGCGATCGCGGCGCCAGGCGCATGCGGCGCGGGTAAAGCGCGGCTGTGGAGCGAGGCCTCCGCGCTGCGCTCGCCGATCTGTTTCCGTCGCGCACCAAGGCGAGCAGCAGGTGAGTCAGCGGCCAGCGGCGGCGGCACCTGCTCGCCACCCTCATCAGCCCCAAACTCACGCCTCAAACAGGTTGCCGCGCGCGAATTAACGCGGGAGTGAGAAATAAAACGCGCACAACGCTTCACAAATCGAACGGGTCGGTCGCGACTGATCCGGCCGGGCCCGGGCTGCATTGTGCCGCGGCCGCGGGAGGTAAATCGCGCTCCAAGTAGAGGAGTAGCGGCCGCCGCCCCGCCACCCGCGTCCAGCCTTCCTTCCCCGCGTTAAGTAATATTTCTTCCCCATTAAGGGGATTGTGGGTCGGCGCGGCAGCGCGGCAGACGCGAGGGGCCAACAGAAAGCCGGCCGGCGATACCGCGGCACAGCGTGATTCCGCCGCATAAATTAAGATTACAGCGCGGCCCTGGGCCCGGCCCCTGCTGTACTCCAGCTGAGTCCTCTCCAGCTCACAGTGCCTCCAGGGGCAGCGCGCGCGACCCTGCTGCAGCGCGGCGCCACATAACATACAACAAATTGTTGGAAAGTAACATAATATTTCCTTTTTTTTCGGATGTAGTTTAATCATTAAATGATGTTAAAGGTCTCGATTTCTTTAAAAAGAAAGCGACTAAAACTTCTTTTTCTCGGCAGCCACAGCCTCAAACGCGCGCACGCGCTGCCACCAATAGCCCCTCGCGGTGCCACAACGAGATTATCTGTTATGACACGTGCATGGCCGGGCCGCCTTGCGCGGGCTGGACAGGCGACACGGAGGACACGAAGAGGATTAGCCTCCCGTCGGGCGAGCACCGGGTCAGATCCTGAGTGTCAGCCGCGCCACGCCGCGCCGCACGGCGATCCTCCTGGGCCTGGCCCGGCCCGGGCGCGCCCGCCCGGCCCGCCCGAGAACGCCTGGCAGGGTAGGCACACCCGTCGAACACGCCTTCGCAGCGGGCGGCCTATGCGGCAGCCACATCGCAGCGAGGCGCGAGGGCGGGGAGGGAGGAGGTGGTGGGGGCGCGCTGAGGAGTGAGAGAGAGAGAGAGAGAAGAGAAGACAAAATGAGAAGGTTAGGGCAGGGGTTCACAATGATGTACGTTAGCGCGCGCGTGTGTGTGTGTGTGATTGTTGCAACAAAAGCTCAGCAGTAATAAGAGTGACGACAATAGCAAGGTGTGGGAGTGAGCCGACCTTGCCGCGGCGCGTCGCGGCGCGTCGCGGGCGCCCTCGCGAGCTCACAGTGCTGCTCAGCAGCAGAGAAAGGGGCGGGGGAGTAGCTGCCCGGCGGGAGCAGCACTCACGGGATCAGCAAGGCAAACGGAAACGCTTTTTTCCTTCTAGTCTTCGCGCGCAGCGCAGGCTATGTTCACAGAACACGCGTAACAGTGTTGCGGGTCAGCCTACCTCAAGGGGCCTGCCAGGGCGCGTTACGGCTGGTAGGCGTTGAAACACCCGCGGTACATTATGTGCTCTGTCGTTACCTATCGACAAGCATCCCTCTGTACACGCAATAGAGTCGAGCTCGAGGGCGGGGAGGGGCCTCGCGCGCACACACACACACTCACAGCGCTGCCGCCACTGGTCACTGCGCCGCGGCACGCCACGCTCCGCCACGCCCGCGCCGCCGCGGCCGCCGCCCGCCCGGACCGTTTCGCAAGCCCTTCATTGTTGGCACTGTGGCGTGCAATATGACGGGTGGCGTGGCTGGCGTGGCGTGGCGTGGCCGCCGTTTAGCCATTACGCCCATTACCGAAGACTGGACAGAGTGCTCCCATTCAAGATGCGCGCGCAAGGCGCTCGCAAACGCGTGGGAGTTTTACGTGGGCGTGCGTGCGTGTGTGTGTGCGCGCGTCAGTGTGAGTGAGAGTGTGGGTGTGAAGCTGTGCGTGCGTGCGCGCCGCAGCCTTGCCGGCCCGAGTGACCATCACTAAGAGATCACCGCGCGCACCCGTGAAAGGGAAAGTCTCTTCTCTTGACCCGCAGCGAGACCTATAATGAGATGAGGCAGAAAAACGCAACGCTGCCACGCACGAGCACTGCGAAACCTATGTAGTTCGAAAAGGAAAAAAGTAAATATGCGTTAGGCCAACAGAAAGAAAATATGGAAATCATCTGTATATTTCCTCCGCACGGCGCGCCCTACAGACCCAGCCCGCTTAAGCTGCGCCCCGCACCCCGCACGCAGCGCTCTGCCATCGAAAATCCGTTGATGTGCTGGCTCGCGTCTTTTTATCAGATTGTCAGAGAGTTCCCCCTCGCACCACACGACAAACGCGCGCGACGGACGCATCCGGCACCGGCGAGTTACTCACTCACTCACTCACTCGCCCATTCATGCATGCATTCATTCAACACGGTGAAACAATGCATTTATAATCGTGAAGCGTCGCGCGCGGCCTGCGCGCCGCACCGCGCCGCGCCGCGTGTCGCCTCAGAGGGGCGTCTAGCTTCGGCCAGGATCATGACCGACAAAAACAGAGTCATCCTCTTTCCGCTCGAAGCGAGTAAGTGTGTGCGTGTGTGTGAGAGACGATGTGACTGACGTCCGCACGTGTGTGTGCGTGCGTGCATGAGAGAGAGAGAGAGAGAGAGAGAGAGAGAGAGAGAGAGAGAGAGAGAGAGAGAGAGAGAGAGAGAGAGAGAGAGAGAGAGAGAGAGAGAGTAAAGGGAGCCGCTGAGCCACCGAGGAGGACGTGCTCGGGAGACCTCAACGCACAGGTAGGACGAGGATCACGCGCCCGCCACCCCGACGCTCCCTGTCCCTCTCCGTTTTCCGTCCTCCCCTCCGCCTGTCTGTCTGTCTGTCTGTCTGTCTGTCTGTCTGTCTGTCTGTCTGTCTGTCTGTCTTGCCCCGCCCCGCCTCTCCAGAGCCTTCTTAGGACCCACCGCGGCCGACCGCGGCTGGACAGGCCGGTTATCACTCACATTCAAATCAGGCTGGTGCGGACGCGCCTGGCGGGGCGGGGCGGGGCGGGGCGGGGCGGGGCGGGGCGGGGCGGGGCGGGGTGGGGTGGGACGGGGCGGGGCGGGGGCTGCCTTGTGGCGCGGGGGCTGGGCTGCGGTTCCGCGGGCGGCACGCGGCTGCGGCGCCGGCACGCGACCCAACGGAACCCGCTCTCCCGTCCCGGTCCGTCCCGTGCTGGCCGCGAGGACACCGGGGAGGACACTGCACCACCGCACTGGACACTGGGGAGGGTCGCCAGCAGGCGTGCGGTCGGGTGACCGGGTCAGGTAGCTGACCGCGCCGCGGCATACATACGACGATTCGGCGCTCGCAGGACCCCTCGCCTCGCGGCCTGCGCTGCCATCGTGCTCTGCGTCGCGCTCGAAAAAATAAATAAAAATTCAAAGTTGTGCTGATTGAGTTCCGCACGAGTGGCACCACTATAGTGCAGCCGGCGCGGCGCCCTGCTCTTCATCGCTACGGGGCTGTGCAAGGGCGCGGCGCAGAGCAGAGCAGCGCAGAGCCACCCACAACATCGTGATGTGTCGACAAGAAGGGCCTCGTTACGACTGGTTGGCGACGCCGGCCGGCCACGCCCGGCCGATCCAATTAGATGCCCTGAATGCACCGCGGTCACGTCCCCGCGCCAGCAGCGCAGCTAGCGGGAGAGAGCGGGAGAGCGAGAGAGAGGGAGAGAGAGATCGCACCAATGCAGAGGGGGAAAGACTGAAGAGTGCCGAGGGACAGCGAGTGCGAGAGAGCCCAACACAAACCCTTTCTATTTGTGCAGGGCGGTACTGGTAGTGCTGGCGGGGCGGGGAGGGCACCTGACGAGGAGGGAGAGGGTCAACGACGGCGACGTTCTTATCGACAAAAATAATCGCCGCCGTTTCCGATGCCTGCCGCTGGCGCGGCGCGCCGTGGCGCGGCGGGACGACGTCGTGACGGACCGTGAGCGTCAGTGTCACAACGGCGCCCAGGCACGATACCTGCCGATGTTGCTTCACGCCGCCCGCCGATACCCACTCAGAAAAAAATAAAATTATACGTGTGTGAGAGACGGTGCTCAGTGGCGCGAAAGGGAGAACTTGGTGAGCCTGGGGTACGGCGTCGTCGGGGTAGCCGAGCCGCGCACGAGGCCAGAGGCTCGAGGCGCCTTGGCGACAGAGCGCCCTTCGTCGTGGCCCGCCCGCCCCGCCCCGCCCCGCCCCGCCGCGCCCCGGCCTTGGCCGGATACCGGGCGCTAAAATATTCCGGGCCGGCGGCCGGCACGTCCCTTGCGCCGCGCCACGCCACGCCACGCCGCCGGATGCGGAAACGGCTGCCAAAGGGGCGGCTCCGACCCGACCGCGTGATGATCCCGAACTATTACAAATTCACCGCGCAGCGGCCGGCAGGGACGGCAGAGGGCCTATCCCTTCCAAATTTTCCCCGCAGAGCAGACAGAGTAGCGTGTGCCGTCCCGGCCCGGCCCGTCAGACCCATACCATACGGCCCTGCCTGCTGTCGGTCGCATGATTGATCTCTCACAAAGCCGACTCCTTTCTATTGACCCTTTGACCCCGAGGGGCCCGGCCCGGCCCTGCCACAGCCCTGCCCATGGCCCGCCCGGCCTGGCACGGCCCTGCCCCGCTAGGCCCG
Organism: Frankliniella intonsa; assembly: GCA_033675135.1. Taxonomy (NCBI): domain Eukaryota; kingdom Metazoa; phylum Arthropoda; class Insecta; order Thysanoptera; family Thripidae; genus Frankliniella; species Frankliniella intonsa. The sequence goes on along the minus strand of CM066249.1, from coordinate 6,892,897 downwards.
CGGCGCGCGAGGTTCAAATTTAGCGGGCCAAGTCCCAAAAGATGAGGAGGGCAGTAATTATAGGATGCCTGCTGCATCATACTAGTCTCGCGATCCAGAGTGATGAGTCCGTGAGAGCGAGGGAGACACACATGCGAGAGGAGAGAGAGAGAGAGAGAGAGAGAGAGAGAGAGAGAGAGAGAGAGAGAGAGAGAGAACTGGCGCGGCCGGCCCATCAGTTCTCTCGCTAGGCCCTCGCACCCTGATGCGTGTGAGGAGAATTGATTAAATGCCGAGCGACGCTGTCGCCCCGAAATTGCGTCAATTCTCGGGATCGGCGTGGCGAGGCTCGGCTCGGCGAGGGCGCATCCCCCCCCCCTACCGTCCCCAGCGGTGGTCCCGGGAAGGTCAAACCACTCGCCTGACCCAGCCCAGCCCAGCGCGGCCGAGCCGAGCCGAGCGGTGATCAAAATGGAACTCGGCCCCGCACTGTATCGCACAGGAGCGCGGCCTGCAGGGTCGGCAGGGGCCTCCGGCGCTGTCCGGACCGCGACAACGCGGCGCCGGTCCCAACTACACCCGCGCCCGGGCCGCCGTCGTGGAGGCGCCCCCCTGCTTCCCACGCAACAACTCGACACAATGTTGCCTTGCTTATTCGCCTCACACGTCGCCACGGTAGCGCTGTGCTCCGTAAAACTGTCCGAGCCCGTCACGTTTCATTGGCGTGGCTCCGCAGCGGGTCCGCGGGGGCGGGGACGCGGGGCCGGGTGACACTAGAGTCTCGATCTGCTCACCGTCGCGAGGCAGCGTGTGTCTACTGTGCTACATGCGCACACTGCCGACGAATATATAAAAGTAGAGTATGTATGAGGGCGAGGGGAGGCGTCCCATCTCATTCCTCGAAGGGGCGAGGAGGGGAAAAAAAATTAACACCGCGTGCGCGTCTTGGTTCTCGATGAGGCGCATCACGGCGCTCGCGCAGGAAGTAGACGCGGCGACCGGGGCGTGGCGGGGCGTGGCGTGGTGTGGCGGGGCGTGGCGGGGCGTGGCGTGGCGGGGCGGGCCATCCCTCCCCGTGCGCCAGGGAGGCCGACCTCCCCGCGCGGGACCGGAAGACTCGGTGCTGGGCCCCGCGGCCATGGCGCGCCGCGCTGCGGCCCTCAAATCTGATTAGTCCACACCCCGCCCCTGCTGTGTGAGTGAGAGAGATGGGCGGTGGCTGAGGACGAGAGCGAGAGAGAGAGGAACAAAGAGAGACTGAGACTCGTCTTTTCGCAGGGGCGTCGCATAGAGTGGGAGGGGTCGGCGTTACTCAACAGTCATCCGGAGTGTGACTGCAAGGTCCATAACATGAACGGACGTGATCGGAGTGAGGCGCTGGGACGTGGCGGGGCGTGGCGGGGCGTGTCAGGAGGGCGGGGCGGCAGCGCCCGCCGCGCCACCGGCCAGTTGGCAGCCAGTCAAATATTCGGACGGACGGACTGCTCAAGACAAGGAGCCTCCTAGGCCTCAGATCAATGGCATCACGTGCCGCATACGGCCGACCATTGAGCGGCGCGCACGCACGCACGCACGCACGCACGGCAGGATGTCACCGCACGCCCAGCGCCAGGCACCCGTGCAGAGCACTCGTTAACGCCGACGCGACACGTTAGGGGGAGGAAGCAGTAAGAGTTTAGTGCCGTCCGCCGCCCCGCCCGCCGGAGGGGAAACGCCCCTTGTTAACATTATACTTTGAAAACTTTGACAGTTAAGCTAGAAAACTTTCGAGAAGTTTGATTTGAAGTTGACGTGAAATTCCTAAGCTCGCCTCAAAACTCAGTTCCTTTCATTAATGCAAAGTAATGATGTCTATTAATGATTGAAGTGGTTTTTTATTTTTGTTTTTTTTTGCATAATCTATTGCAAACCTAAATGAAGAAATCGCACGCATAAGCTAGGTGTTCGTTACAATCGTGACGTTCGGGTAGTTGATGGAATACAGCCTGTGGCCCCGGGCCGGCCGCCGCGCCGTCCGAGACACCAGTGTCACCCGCCATGCCCCGCCCCGCCCCACCTCCCGTTTTGATATTCCGCGTGGCATCCGATTGGCCGATGGATACGGCACGGCACGGCCGGTCCGGGCCAGCGCGCGTCTTTGGCAGCGCGGCCGGGCCGGGTGTTGCACAAGGCTGGACCCCAGGCACACCTGATAACACTCGAGTCGAGGTGAGGCCCTGGAGCCCGTCATGGGCCGCGAATAATAATCGTAGCGCCGCGACGCCTCGGCGACGCCGCACCACGCCAGGGCGCCGGCCAGCCGGCCGGTCCGACCTCACCATCACGCGTCGCTGAGCCAAACGAGGCAATGAGTCCGCAAGGACAGGCCGGCCAGGCGGGGCGGGGCGGGGCGGCCGGCTCTCTACAATGTAGCACCGGGCTGGACGGGCCTGACCGCGCAGCGCACGCGAGGTCGCGACGACCGTCCCGGCCGGCCCGGCCGGACAGGACGAGAGGAGAGGGTGCAGCAGGTGGATGGCACGAGCGACCTTCACCAGGACTTGTCAAGGGTTATTCAGGACGAACGTCTTCGGCTCAAACGTTACGATTTTCGAAAAAAATGTTCCCTATCTGTGCCCGGTATGTAAAACGTGTATCAGCGGGTTTGCCTACCCGCACCACTCGTAAGGCCCCTTGGGTGGGTAGGCAGGCAACCCCTCACTACTGTGTTCTCTGAGCTCGCTCTTTAGAGCCCTGTTTCTTAAAACGCCTGAGGTGCCGCGCATGCCGCCGCGGGTCCACCCCCCTGCCCTGCACCGTCCCGCGGAGGCCTGGGCCCTAGCCGGGCGGGGCGGGGTGGGGTGGGGTGGGGCGGGGCGGGGTCGCGCCGGGGCGTCACTCTGTCAATCCCCGTCCTGCCGCCGTACGTCATATCGGGACGCCGCTCGCATGTCTGATCTGGCGCGCCGAGCCGAGCGCGCCCTGTCCACAATACATAATGCGGCCGCATCCGGCCGGCGGGCGGGGCGGGGCGGGGCGGGGCGGGGCGGGGCGGGGCGAGGCTCGGCGCAGCTGCAGGTGCAGAGGGGCGCAGGTGCGCGGGGGTCAAGTGAGGGTAACCCTAGCGGTCTCCGGTGTCAATCCGACGGTGATCCGCAGTAATTCCAGACGGAAAACTGTATGGATTTAACTAGGGGTGGTCCGAGTGACGCGGCTGCCACGGAATTCGGGTGTCGTTTTTCGCTCCGTGACTGCTCTCGCATGCGGCGGCATAACCAAGCCGAAAGCCTCTGGCGACACTATACACGCGAGAGATGATAATCCAAACGAAAATAACACCTGGGTGGTTGTAATAACAATGTTTGCTCTCTCCCGCCATAACGTCCGCGGGAGGGACGGTTACGGCTGCCGTTCAAGCTCGTCGAGTTTGATTCGCGCGCCATATGACGCACCGCGGGGCGCCACGGCGCACCGCAGTAAAGTCTCCCGGGTGTGAGTATCGCTCCGGCGCACACACATACACACACACACAGACGAGTGCATAGGGTAAAGATCATACCACCGAGGCGCGTCAGAAGAGGAAAATAACCACATGTTAGATCTGTCGGGCCGGCCCGCGCTGAGCGGGACTTGTCCACATCCACAAGGTGGCGACTGGCAGAAAATTTACGCCGTTGCGTCAAATGCCTCGAGACGAACCTCGAGCGTGGCGGTAGCGGCGGCGGCGGTGTGGCGGCCGCTCCGTGCCTGCAGGCCAGGCCGTCGAACAAAACCCGAGCGGAGCAGCAGGGTGTGGTCGCCATATTACGATTCCCGTAGCGCCCCGTCGCAGGATGTGGGGCCACGACGGACGGCCCGGGCGGCGCGTGGCGCGGCGGGGCGGGGCGGGGCGGGGCCTCGACGTGTCGGTCAGGACGACGTGAGCGTCGGCGCTGCCAATACAATGAAGATATGATGTCTAGCCGCGCCCTCCCATGCCCTCCCTATGTATACGGCGCATCGCGGGCTCGGAATTATTTTCGCTGACACTTCAAAATTGATTTCTTTTTACATGCAATCGAGAAAAAGGTGTTACTGGAGAAATATAAGTGGTCTTAACCTTCAGTGAATCGGCGTGATCACAGAGGTCCTTTTAATTGAATCTACCACGCACAATATTGAAATTTGGCACGTAAAATAAAAATAAAATAAAAAACTTCTATTATCTTTAGCGTGCGCTGCCATAGTTGAGGACTGAAACCAATGCGCCCGATGGAGGATCTGCTTGGCAGGAGTCGCCATACGCGACGCAATGCGACGACGCCTCGTCACAGTGATGCAAGTGCCGTTAGGTAACTATATCGCCACAAGGCCGACGCGGTGGGGCAGGCCGAGCCTCCATGATCCTCCGCCGAGCCCTACAACGCTAGTGTGCCCTTAAGATCTGCCAGTATAATGCAGAATAATGTTTTAAAAAAATGATCCTTGTGAGCCCCCCTTTCCCGCAATTTTTAATTTTCTGGGCGATTAATACCCCCCCGGTATAGAACGCCCAGGGATCTTGTACCCCCCTCGGTATACAGGGGGGTATTAATTTTTCTGGTCGATTAATACCCCCCCGGTATAGAACGTCCAAGGATCTTGTACCCCCCTCGGTATACAGGGGGGTATTAAACATGCTTGTGTACGCATACCGTACGCAAAAAAAACATCTCTTGGACAGACAGATTTGCAAGCTGTTTTTCCACGTAAGAGCGATCGAAAATAAAATTAGTCGTGCTCCAAAAAATGAATAAAACCTGAAAAGAATGTTTCCCGTGTGGTGGCGCTACCTTGCCGCGGTCTCTCTACAGCGCGGCTCACTCCAGGGCCTCCAGGCCGCTCCAGGTCTCTCCGGGTCCCTCTGTATGCGACGGCTTGTCACTGCCAGGACCTAGAGCCCCCTTTTGTCTGCCGCGAGCTACCCATGGAGAATTAATTACAAACCGTACGCCATGTGTTCTGGTTTTGTTCTGTCTGTCTTGTGAGGCGGCGGGGCGGGGAGGGGCGGGGCGGGAGGCAGGGTCAGGCGCGCTGCGGGCCGCGGGGCGGGGTGGGCCTGCCCGGGACCCTGCAGGGCCGTGCCCTATCGCATTCAATTACTTTCCCGCCTACACGGTAAAAACAATTCCTCCCTAAATTTCAGGAAAACTCCTTCTTCACTTTTCCCTTAAAAATTATTTTAATTGTATTCTTCTCCTACCCATGCTGCACTGCTCTGAATCACGCACCATTACGTAGCGGCGCAGGCGAGCTTTCGCGAGCGATCGTCCAGAGAGAACACTTTGCTCGGCCGACCCTCGAGGGGAACAGAGGAGTGTCGTCGTCTGACAAATAAGTCAAACGGAACACGATAATAAATGCCCACATGATTGACGGATCGCGTCCGGCCCCGGACGGACAGTATCATCTCCCCCGAGAGCGCCGGGCGAGTGAGAGCGCAGAGGGAAAGAGAACAGGCAGAGAACAGGGGCGTAAAATATCGACAACGCGGGGCGCGCGGGATATGTTCTTAGGGGTTCACAGGGGAGGAAAAATAAAAATAAAAGCAAAATAATACATATGTCAAGTGCAAGATCGCAAAGCAAGCCGTGTACAGTGAACGTAGCGCGGTCTGTCAAAACGCCGTGTGCTCGATAATGAGCGAGCCATTAGTCAAGCCGGGAGATTCGAACACCCAAAAAAAGGTGTTCTTAGTTCAAGAACATTGCCTTAAAGTTTTTAGAACAGTGTTCTTGATTTCAGAAATTTAACTTAGTTTAATGACGAAATGCGCTTCACTCAAGCAGAATGTTCCTAAAACTTTAAGAACACTGGAAAATTAAGAACATAGTTTTCTGGGTGAAAGAGGCGCGCAAGGAGAGCGCCGCCCATGCGTTGCGCCACGCCACGCCGCGCCACGCTCGCTGCTACAATTTCTCCAGAGGAAGTGTAATTAATAGAGGCGGGCGCTTCGCGACACATGCCGCGGCGAGACACACACACACACACTCACAGAGTCGTCAGCGATTCGCGCCGCGCTGCAGTAATCACAATAATAATAATTAACAAGTTTCGTCACAAACATCCACGAAACTTTCACAGCCGGTGGACTTGGGGCGACCCACATGATGCGCGCGCTGCGGCCGCGTTGCGCAAACACAATCAACCAGCCAAATCTGAAAAAAAGGGGGGAAGGGGGGGGAATTAAAGTTAGCCACGGTCGCAGAACGATGACAGTCGGAGACAAGGGTGGAGAGAGAGAGAGAGAGAGAGAGAGAGAGAGAGAGAAAGAGAGAGAGAGAGAGAGAGAGAGAGAGAGAGAGAGAGAAATGAAGAGAGAGCAGGGTGGGACGAGAATGAGACAAGATCAAAGCGATATCCGCCGAAAGATCGACAATTGCCGTATACATTTTGGGTGGAATCTCCGCCGCCGCCGCCGCCCCGCGCACTGTCTGCCTCGGTTATGTGCGAAACCGCACGATGCACGTAACCCCCCCAGTCAGTCACTCAGCATCAGTCAGTCGGCCATCAGCCGTCCTGCTGCTATGCGTCACCGCTGGCTGATCTGCTATACTTCGCCTCGTTACTGGTTGGAGGGGAGGTGGCGCAGCGTAATGATGTCAAACTACCGGCCTAGCTCTCGCTCTGCAAGTCTCTCCTGATTGATTCCCCCCCGGCCCTGCGGCCCCGCGCCCCCATACGCTCATCCTTCATGCCTCCGCGCCGCAGCCCGACTAACTTCAACCTTATTGATTGCGCTGATAACTCAATCTGTCTGCCAGAGTGCAGCGCAGCAGGGCGGGGCAGGCAGACCTGATTCACATTCAGATGCCGGGGAGTAGAGGCGGGGCGAGGCGGGGCGAGGCGAGGCGCCGATGAATAGTCCGCTGCACGCAGCGCCACGCGGTTCTTTTTGTGAGCTGCCGATGCATTTGTCTAATTTAATTAAGAAGGCAGTGGCGACTGATTGGCCTTTCCAGGGGCGCCGCCGCGGCGCGGAGCAGCGAGCGGTCGGGCGGGGCGGGGCGGGGCGGGGCGGGGCGGTCAGAGAATGGTAATGGGACTCACGTGCCCGGCTCCGACTTCCTGCACGCACACACGGGGCACTCTTTAAACGTCAGCAAGTGCGCGACAAAGAAGTCCGAGAAGAGGCCTCCCGAAGCATATTGTAAAGTGTGCACCGAGTGCTCACCTTGTACGCCTGCATAACCACAAATTTTCACACAAAACACGCCTAAAACACGCGAAGTATAAAGAAAAATGACATGTTTGTAACCCATTAATACATAAAAGGTAAAAGAAAATGTTCTACTTTCGTGAACAACGGCACATCATGAGACTTGCAAGTCTGGGGGGCCGGGCGTGCAGGGCGGTAAGCAGAGCCCCCGCCCCGCCCCGCCCCACGCCGTGCGGCAGAAGCGGCCAGAAGCTTGCGGTCCCCTGTCCTTCCCCGCCCGGCTCCGCCCCGCCATAGGGAAGGGCGCGGGCCCGGCCGGCCGGTCCGGTACAGAGTATAGAGTATACCTCCGGAGATAAATCAATTACTTGCATGATTTACGGGGTACACGCCTCCCCGGCCGGGCCGGGCCGGGCCGGGCCCCCTAGCGCAGCCCGTTCGCTGGGTGGCAAAGCTTATATGAATCGCCATGGTTCGAGTGGCAAAACATGTTCCCCGAGCCCCGGCCAGTCTGCCTGCCCGCCCCGGCCGCCCCGCCCGGCCGGACATGCGAAACTTGTGTTCCAATATGTAATTAAGACAAGCACTGGTGCTTTACGAGGAGGGGCCCCGCCCGGCCCCGCCCGGCCCCGCCCGGCCCCGCCGAGGCCCCCGGTAAGGCACACAAGTAGACCGGGCCGGGCCGGGCAGGGCGGCTAGCGCCACGACAGTAATGGACGTCTCCATCCGCAGCGCAGCGCCCTGTGAGCAGCAGCTCCAGAGCGTTTTCGGACCAAGTTGGGAGAAGGGGTAGTGAGCCCGCGGGGAGAGAGAAGGAAAGAGAGCGAGAGAGAAGAAAAGAGAGCGAGCGAGAGAGAGAGAGAGAGAGAGAGAGAGAGAGAGAGAGAGAGAGAGAGAGAGAGAGAGAGAGAGAGAGAGGCGGATGATGAGGAAGATGAGAGAGGGAGGAGGGGGGTGGGAGGGCGTACCCGCGGCGGTACGCCGGTGCGGATGAATGGGACGAGCGCGCCCATTCTTGTGAATGGGCGGAGGGCGTGGGAGTGAGGCGCGCGAGGGGCGTAAGTGTAAGGCGTCCAGACCAATTCAGTCACGTATCACTTATATCAGATGGTTCAAACTGCTCGCGCCAGCGTTTGTGTGCGTGTGCGCGCGCGCAGTCGGTAAGGCCCGCGCGGGCGCGTTTCTCCCGCGGTACATACGGCTGCATGGCGCCGTTTGAACGACACGTACGCCGATTCCTATCTGGTAAATGGCTCCGCGGGACCATTCCAGTGATTAGGAAAAGCGTCGCCTCTTTACAATGTAAGCCGGCCCGGGGGGCTGCCCGGCCCGGCCCGCCCCGAGGGGGCAGAGGAGTGGTCCCAGGCGGGGCGGGGCGGGCTGGACCCCGGGAGGAATCTCTTTCTCCAGATGATCATCTTGCACCGAAACAAATGCGCCTCGCGTCGCGTCCGTTGTTTTCGCGTCCGTTGTCGGCCGCGGTGCCCGCGATGCCCGCGTGGTGCCCGCCCCGCCCCGCCCCGCCCCGGCCGGCTTGTGCCCGCGGGGTCCTAATGGGCGGGGAAAGCTGGACACGGTCGCGGAACGGGGCGGGGCGGGGCGAGTCAGCCGGCTGGCTGGCTGACTGGGGCTTATCGCACAAAAACCTCGCGTCGCGACCCGCCGCCCGCCCCGCCCCGCCCCGCCCCGCCCCACCTGATGCACGGGGCGCGGTGGCCCGGTGAGTCATACCCTATTGATTGGGCTGGGCGCGCCCGGAGAGGCGGGGCAGGCAGGAGGGGGCGGGGCAGGGCAGCGCACAGACGTACAACTCCACCGGACCTCCGCGCGCCCTCACTGACCCACATTAGCGCGCGCACTTTACTTTACTACTATTAATTACATCTCTCGTTCATAAGCATACGAAGCAAATGAAGGCACGACGTGGGAGCACATACCGTGTTTCATGCGAAACTTTTAATACACCTCACTGTCGAACATTCTTCCCCGCACACATATCAAAGAAAAATGTTCAAAGAAATTCACACTTTTAATCATCATTACTGCCGCTACCTTCCAACGAACAAAAACGAGGAACACCCCACCACGAACAAATATTATTCTCTACTTGCGCGATCAAATAAGTAACACGAAAAAATATATCGACCCTTTCGCGCCCGGTCCGTCCCCGCTGACCTTTCGCGGCGGAGGGCTCCGGGGCGCATGTGCGTGACCACACATCCTCGGCCCGGGCAGCCCGGGCCGGGCCGCTTCCCGCGTTCTAGTTCACCAACCGCACGCGGGCGGCGCGGCCGCAGCACGCCGACTGCAGCGCACCGACCGACCGACCGACCGAACGGCCGAACGGAACGGAACGGCCGGCCGCCTCCACCAAATTGGACATTTGTCTGCGGCGTCCGAGAAACGCCACCCGCGTGCGGCTCTCCGCGGAGCACCGCGCGCCGCACCGTACGGCCCCGTGGGAATCCCATAAACGAAATAATATAAATAAGGCGGGACCCGATCGCCGATATGATAAACGGTCGCACTGAAGTCCATGCAGGTAATCTCCACCCGCTCCGCCCCGCCCCGCCACGCCCCACCCCGCCTCATTCACTTGTGAGCTCCCCCTTCCACATTCTCCCTCTCTCCCGCCTCTCTCCTCCTCTTTCTCTCCTTCCTGTTCCCTCCTCCTCCTCCTCCTCCCCCGTACAATGCTGCACACTCATATGATTATCATACACACCAATTAACCGTGAACACCCACACAAGACTTATGGACCCCGGCCGGATGTTGGAGTCGATACAATCCGTGCGAAACAGGGTGAAATACAAGCCTGTATAGGAAGCGAACCGGACCCCTCTGTTGCTGCTCGCTTAAAAAAGATATTGGAAAACAAGAAATTTTTTACAAAGCGCCCGTACCGACCATGAGACGAGTTTCACTTTATTATTATTTTCATTATTATTTACTCGTTAGAAATATATTTTCCCGAAGCGCATCCGATAGTAAATCCCGTGCGATGTGACGTGACGCCCGTGTGCGCGCCTCGTGTGATGGACGAGGTGGCCCGCGGCTCACGGAGCAGAGCAGGGAAGTGCCAAATAACGTCCGGACGCGGCACCAGTCCCACGCAGCGCCAGCGCGGTGAGTAAGAGTCGCTCTCGCTCTCGCTCTCTCTCTCTCTCTCTCTCTCTCTCTCTCTCTCTCTCTCTCTCTCTCTCTCACTGCGGATCCAGCCAGCCTGAACTATGACGGGGTCAACTAGACCGCGCTGGAAAACGGCGTTATACCCGCCGCAGCAGACGAGAAGAGTCCGGCCGGCGGCGGCACTTAAAATATAATAACAGCGTCACAACATACACGCGAGCACTGAATCGTTAATCTTCTAACGAATCGGGTCTGATCCGGCCGGAGAGCGTTGATACCGCCCCGCCCCGGCCGGCTCGGCCCGATCCACTTGTTTCCCGCAGATGTGTGGCCAGGCCAGCAGGGCGGGTGTCGGGATCACACGCGAGATGCCCCGATATCGACTGGGCCGCCCCGCGCCCGGCCCGGCCCCCCGCGCGGCCCCGCCCTGGTCTTCCCCCTTGCGCCCGCGCCCACTCCACACCTGCTCCCCGCGCCGCTCGCGCCGTGCCCGGGGAGGCGATGTGAGGCAGCGCTAAACGTATGTAGTGCGACTGTGTGGGAACAAGCACAATTAGAGGTCCGTGAGCGGGTCCAGCGGGGCGCGGTCCGGCTCAGCGGGGACCTGCTCCGCCCTGCTCCGCCCTGCTCCTCCACCCACACGCAACGCGCCGGGCCGCGCCGGGCGCCACATGTAGTTCATTACCATCACTCCTTTCAGTCGCTTTCTGGTCCTTATTTTCCCCTCAGAGGCTGTTTGACTCGCTCGTGCACCGGCGGGCCCCTCCTCGGACCTCGGCCCGTGACCCGGCCCGGCCCGGACCCGCGATGCCACCGGGCGATACACCCCACCGGCCAGCAGCATAATGCCTCATAGGACGACCCGTTCAAAACTCAGCAGAAGCGCGCGCGCCAGGTCTCACTATCTCGCAGTGGCCCCGCCCGCGGGAGGGAGCCTATGCCGGTGTACCGTTCAAACGTCGCTATGCGCTTGTACGAAAATAATATAAATGCCCGCGCGAAACAATGCAGTAATGGGCTTCCTGATAGAGGACACGCTGCTGCCCGGCCGCGGCGAGTATCGGAAGTGGAATCGGCAGGGGGCGAATAAGAGGGACGAGTGTTCTTTTACTGAATGAATGGTTTTGCACCAGGTGGCCAAATTCTAGAATTATACTTGGCCTTTCGGAATGCAGTACGGGGCAAAAGCGGGAGAGGGAGGGTGTGTGGAGGCGGGCGGGAGAGGAGATCCGGGGGGGGGGGGGGAGGACAACGGCGATCGTATCACCGAGCCTAATCTCGCTTAATTATTGGCATTTAGGCACAGTGTAATTATGATATTACCCCCCACACATCAGTCTCCCTCCCGCCGCCACCGGGCCCGGGCCGGGCCAGTCCGTCTCCCTCAGCCGCCTTGGTGGCCGGCAGGCCTGGCAGGCCATGTGCTTTACCGGGTGGTGCGGTAACGCCCCGCCCCACCACAGAGACGCAAAACCATATCCTAGATCTCATTAAAGCTTCATGTACTCGATTTTTCACAGATTGAAATTGTGGGGCAAGGGTGATCTCACAGGGGTAAAGAAGGAGGGTACCGCCCCCGCCTGCCCGGACGGGGCGTCCTGCACTCTCCGTGTCCTACATCTCTCTCTCTCTCTCTCTCTCTCTCTCTCTCTCTCTCTCTCTCTCTCTCTCTCTCTCTCTCTCTCTCTCTCAACCTTTCATCATGATCGTTTTGATACCCAAAGAACCTTAACCGCGTCCGTCAGTAATCATAGCGTCGGGAGTTTTAATTGCCGGGTCTGGTCGGGCCGGGTACTGTGGAGCCCCGATTCGAACACCTCTAGCGTTGACCCGCCCCCGCTTCACGCGCCGTCACTCACGGTGCGAAATGTGTATAATGGGAGTGCCATGCCGCTCGCGCCGCGCGTGGAAGTCGCCGCGGCAGAAGAGAGCGCGGCGCGTAAAAATGTGGAAAATTTTCCTCTTATATTCTCTCCCTTGTTACCGCGGCTCGCTGCACCGTTAGACATGTATTGCACGCCACTGAACGCTCCCATGTAATAATTAGTTTCGGACGCGTAAAACACTAAAACATGTGAGGAGTGGCTTTGCCTATCACGGCGGGCGGGGGCGCTTCAGTCTAGTGCGCTCTGCTTTGCCTTCGCCCCGCCCCGCCCCGCCCCGCCCCGCCCCGCCCCGCCCCACCCTGCTCCACTCCCACACACACACACACACACCTCACCCCCGCCGGAATCAGCGTGAAAACGGTCCCAGGCGGGAGAGCGGCCGGCCCGCCTCGAGGCCGAACGGCCCGTGATGCCAACAAATTGGGTGGCACATGTGAAATTAAATCGTCGTCGGCCGACAAAGAAGATTCCGTTTTCCTGACGAGGTTTCCTGACGCGATGGGCCGGGCCGGGCGTTGCATGAGGATGCGCTGCCCTCATAGACCACGCGCTGCGCCGCGCCGCGGCCGTGGCCCCACGAACACTCTCCAAATAATTTATTACGCTGGGAAATGTGCTGGAGCGTCCGGGGCCAAGGCTCGAGCAATAAGCCACCTTTTGGAGGCGAGCGACGGGAATTTTGTTCAGAAAATGGGCGTTGAAATTGGGTCGTCAACTCGAGTGCTACATGGGGAAGTTCCATCTTGATCCTCGCACCGCGCGCGCGCGCACACACACACACTCACACATGCGCGTGCAGAGCTCTGGATTAAAGGTCATGTTTCTGACCATATTTCACCTGATTCGAGTCGAGGATGATCGCTTTCGTTTTTTTTTACTTCCCGCAGGAATCGTGAGGGATCTCAAACCAAACAGTGGGGCCTGGGGCCGCCGCAGCTCCGAAGCCACAAAACGAAAGGCACGCAGGGCGGTATACGCGACGAGCCCCCGGGCCTTACCCATGAGGCGTTTCGGCGGTTTCGCGCCGTCGGCGTCGGCCGCATTCGCGCCAAAACCGAAAGTGATGTGAGAGGTCTGCCCGCAGTCACACTCACTCACCGGGGAAAACGAGGAAAAGACTGGTGCCTATCATCCCAAAAGACTTTTCGCGCCACGTAAAATAGGAAAAAACCGGATTAAAGATTTTGTCCGCCGATCAGAAACGGCAAGACATTCCTGACCCGTGCGAAAGAAAGACAAAATACGGATTTATCGCATTTTTTTTGAGAAAGCAATCTCAATCTCCAAGTGTGTGAGTAATCGGGAAGAAAGGAAGGCACGAAGCACACATCCGCCGTGCGCAGAGGATGCGCGCGGCGCCTCGCGATCTCACACGTATCATAACACTCGAAAGCGTAGTTTCCGGTCAGCGGCCCGCCCCGCCCCGCCCCGCCCCGCCACGCCCCGCCATTCAAGAAAACGGACGGGTGGAGAATTGAATGTTATAGGTTGGGGAGATATCAGCCCCTAACATCTCTCGGCCTGGGCCCGCCCGCAGGCCCGGGCCGCAGCCGGTCCACCAAGTGAGGCAAGGCGAACCATGGGCGGGGCGGGGCGGGGGCAGAGGGCGGGCTCATGACAGCGTGTGTCCCAACGCGCACTGCGCGCACCGCGTGACGCAGCGCCACGCGACGCCACGCGACGCCACGCGACGCCACGCGCCGCGACGCCTACGCAGACGCGCCCGCCGCTCGCGCGCGCCTTTTACACGCGTCGCGCGACGACTTCCGCTGCTCCGCAACAAGAAGCGCGATAAATCAGCGCAGTGCGCGTCCCGACGGCGAGCAGGTCAGGTCAGCGTTAACAGCTATGCCCGTGTGCGAATATAGCAGAGAAAGAGAGAGTATGAAGGGACTACAGACTGACGGTTTTCACTTCGGATCAGCCGGATTTTTCTTGAGCGTCTCTCTTATATATACTTCTGACTAAGAGCATCGCACATTCGCACCGCACGAGATTCCTCTTCAAAGTATTTCCTCGGCATACATAGTATGCGTTCACAATCGGAGGATTGACCAAGCCTCGTGGGCACAGGAGGGAAATCACGAGCTGATTATTGCTTGGTGCATCTTTCGCGTTGCATCGGCGCTGCGCTACGCGCCGCGGCCCCCGTCGCGACATGTTCACACCCACTGATCAGCGGCACAGAGAGCGAGCGAGCGAGCGAGAGAGATAGAAAGAGAGGGAGAGAGAGCAAAGAGAAACACAGAGAGAGATAGCTGGTCATCATTGCCACGCCGGATATTTTCGCAAGGCGCCGCCGTGTCGTCCTGAATGACACACACACACACAATGGGGTGACCCGCGAACCATTGTTGCGCGACGCGTCGTCGTTGTCGTGTAACACCACTACTTCTGATTTACAGCAGCGCGCCATTTCTCTATTGTCGCCTGCTGTTGTTTTACACTGTCGTCATAAGAGATTAGTCGCCATTATATTCCAGCAGCAGCAGCAGCGAGCACTAGCGCAATGCCGAGCACAGCCAATTATGACCTGCAAGGTCTCGGTCACCATATCCTGTGCAGCACAATGGGGTGTCCAAATGCTGCCCCTGCGCCGGCCCGGCCCGGCCCCGCAGCGCATCGCCCCCGCCAATCTGCTGATGCCGCTCCCGTATCACAATGACCGAGAGAGGGCGGGACGGGGCGGGGCGGGGCGGGGCGGGGCCGTTGCCAGGGGGGAGAACAGAACGTCATCTCGCAACAGCACGGCATCATGCAGAACCATCGTCTCAATAAGTTACACGCGGATAGGATCACCTAACCTCACCTCGACTTGTTCCACTTGCAGACAGAAGTGCGCCGGCCCACGCCGGTAAATCACTCTAGGAGGCGTGGCGGGGGCGGTCCACGTCACGACGCTGATTGCATCGGGACATAACTTGAACAAACGTACGGCCCTGTCACTAATTACTCGTGTACCTCCTCAAACACTCGTTCGAGCAAAGCCGGACCTAAATTGGAGCTCGGCGAGCCAATGAGAACGGGGCCAGCCCCGCTCTGAGAGAGAGAGAGGAGAGAGAGAGAGAGAGAGGGAGGGAGGGAGGGGGCGTGTCGGCGCCCGTATTGAAATGTCTTCATGTTATACATCCGTATCAGATTGGACTCTCTGGGCAACCAAATTGTTACAACACATTTGGGTGGAGTCGGAGAGGATAATCGGGCGGAAGTTTTGCTCTGCGGAGATAACTTACTACAATACGCTCGCCGTATCTCATTCTGAATGGAGTTCAATGGCGTCTATTATTGAGTTACTAGATAGCGAATCAATAACAAGTTTTCAAGGGACGGGATCTTGATTGTGTGAGTATGGGATTGGGGCGCGGCGCCTAACCCGATCGGGCATAAATCGCACTTTAGCCCGCAGATCACAAGACAAGAGGGGAGGAAGCGGCCGGGTGTACCGGCCCGGCCCACTAGTGCGCAGAGCACTACCACCGCCACGACCGCCCCGACCAAATGCGATAATTATGCACTGCTGAAAATTACAAAATAATGACCACTCACGCACACACACACACACACACAGACTGAGCCGTCGTCACCGTGCCGAGGAATTAGGCGTATTTTCTGTGCCGGCCGGCCGAGTGCACGGCATCATTAATAAGGCGTGATGAAAACGTTTTAAGTGGCGGCTCCACGGCTCCATCAGCGAGTCATCGACTGATTAGGAGCAGCCGCCCTCCCGGCCGCGGCTCGTACGATTTGTCAAACATCGGCCGCCACCCGCCTCGCGTGGCAGCATGTTCTTATTCATTTGAAATGCTAATGACGCCTTGAAACGGGGAGGTTTCGCGCTATACAACCTTCCAAGTGCAGCCGCCGCGCTCTCCTACGATTCCAAAACTTTCGAGACTTTGAAGCACGCAGTACAGGGGGGGTTACAACTGCCCTGGGGGGGATACAAGTACGGGGTTATAGCGGTACAGATCTCCTGCTGCACCGACCCGGCCCGGCCCCGCGCGGTGGCGGGTATCGCGGGAGGGATCAGGTTGCCCGCGACGTCTTATCGCAGCGCTCGCTCCCTCCACCCCAACTAGCTCGGCTCGGAGAATTAGCGTTGGAATGAGGATTTACTACCCCCTGGCGGCGGGGCTGACGGACTGCCGCTGTCGCCGGGACCGTATTCGGCCAGAGCGAGCGAGCCAGAGGCTCACCGCCGCCATCGGCGCACCAAACGGCCCGATCAGGTCGGGGCGGCTCGGGTCGGCCCCCTTTGCCCGCTGATTATTAACAACAGAGTAACCAGACCAGCCAATCAGAACGTGTTGTGAGTCGCACTCGGGGAGCGAGCGGAGCGGCGGCCCCCCCTGGCGGGAGAGCGAGTTGTTCCTCTCGCTGTTGTTAGGGAGGCCCAAAGCTGGCCCAAATTAATTGAACTCATCCTCTAAATCTGCGAGCACAATTACAGATGGAGGGGGGAACGAGACGGACGCGCGGGAAAAGGGAAACGCATGCTTTCGTGCTCATTTGGTTCGAGGCCGCCGCGCCCCGCGGTGGTGATGTTTCGCGGCAGAGGGCGTCCAGTGCACTGCAGGGCAGCAGGTCGAGGCGTCGCGACGCCCGAGTCATTCTGATTGAATTAAAAAAAAAAAAAAAAAGGCGGCCATTAGCGCCCTATCTCCCTAGGCGCCTAGGCGTTCCTGATTCATGGCTGACTAATCGGAGTCATCAGAGCTTGTCGGCCCGGATTGGTCCAAATTGGGCGTGACGCCTCTCCCCGCCACCACCGCCCCGCGCCACGCCACGCCACGCCACGCCGCGCCACACCCACCGCACACGGCCCGGCCCCGCCCGGGGATCCGATACACTCGACTAAACAAATAATAGCCGGCTATCTGTTGGCAGACTGCTTTATTTATGGGGATTAGCCCCATAGCCACTATGCAAAGAGCGTACAGTACAGTCAGGCCTGGCCGGCCGGCCGGCCACGTGCGTCCGCTGAGATGCGCTGCGCTGGCCATAGGCAGCGGGACCCAAAACGAACTGCGCAGCGCGCGCGCGCGCACACACACACGGTCTTTAATTAAATGTATGGCACCCTCGTAGACCTCGCTAGTAATCGCGAATCGAGCGATACAGGCTGCGCCACGTACGGTGCGGGACTTGCGGGCTCAACAGATAGCAATGTACAGCAAACAATTAACATCCCGGCACAGCGTCGTCGCACCCCGGCCGGCGCCAGCGACCAGCGCCCTAGCGACAAGAATTATTTTTATTCGGTATGCCTCGCCTCGCCTCGCTTCGCCTCTCCGCTGCGCGCCGTGTTCGCAACTCATTAGGCGTCGTCGTCCTGGCTCCTGACCCGGTAGCTGACCCGCGCGTCCCGTCCCACACGGCCCGGCCCGGGGACAGCACTGGCATGGCATGGCATTCCACGGGACCAAATATAACAAAAGTCCCGGGCGGGGCGGGGCGGGGCGCGCAGCCCAGCCCCGCGGCCGCGCCAGACCAACCCTTTTGGCACGTGAGAACATTTCCCCGCCGAGTGCATAAATTACTCTGGACGCCCTTGCCCGGCTGGCTGGTTGGCGCTCCCTACGATGATTTTTTGAACAGAATCCTCGCGGCCTCCGAGGCGCGCGGCAGTATATCATCGCGAGCAGATAAGACCCCCGCCGCCAGCGCCCGCCCCGCCCCGCCCGCGCCAACAGGCGAGCCAGCCAAATTATTAAAAATTCAGGACGGATCGCCCAAAGAGAATACCGGAACACGAAATGTGGCTGGTGCATCATTATAGGCGATCTCCTCCAACATATACCTATATAAACTACACGCTCAGACACACACTCTTTCTCTCTCACACACACACACACACGCACGCACGCATACTAAGCTTGAATGAAACCAGCCAGCAAACCTATATCAGGGGTCAGGTGGGTGTGGACGTGAATGAGCTGGGGTCAAGGAGGTCGCTCCGCTCTGCCTTCTCTTCTTCGCTGGGCCCCTCCCCCTGCTCCCCCACCTCCTCCCCGCTCCTCCAAGTCCTCCAAAACCGTGCCTCATTCACTAAAACAAGATCCACTCTAGAACGTGCCCCGCCAAAGCCGCACCGTGTAATTGATAGCGAAATGCGTAACATGAGGGTAATCAACCGGGAAATGCTTTTTGAACGATGTCCTTTGGTTTCCGGGCACTATAGTGAGGCGTACGCGGCTGAGCCTTGACATGTGGAATTAGAATATTGTACGCCGCACACTCCCCCTGCGCAGCTGGGCCAGGTCCCGGTCTGTCAGGTACCTCGAGTGCGCTGCAGCGGCCGCGAACACTCCCCACGCAATATTCTGCCGCACTGGCCGCTCGGCACGGCACGGCACGGCACGGCACGCCGGGTTCAGGTCCGGTCAGGCGGCTAGCCGTGCTAGTGAGCCCCACCCCGTGGGGTCGACACAGGTCATTCTCTTTATTATGTGATTAAGAGAGCGCCGTGCGAGTCCGCGGTCATAATTGACGAGTGAGATATCGGGTATCCACCCCCGTTACGAGTTCGGATATTTTCGCCAACTTACATTTTTTTTTTAGACCAGATTTACAACCACCGAAATTCTGCTTTATTTTTTTTTTTTAATTCAGTGACAACATTTTGGCAGAGTAATTTTGTTTCCCAAAGGGCAGTGCATTAAAAATTTTAAGTCTTCTCTCCGCTCTCTCTCTGGGTCTAGCCGAAGGGCCCTTCAGGCCCAGGGCGTGTGTGCGAATACCTGTCGCGCCGCGCCGAGTTTCCAATCGTATAAGTCGGGCGGGCTGTCGACATTAACGAAGATCCCACACAGCAGTTCGAGTTTCTCTCGACGCAGATCCAACACATGTGGACCGCAGCTCATCTGCCCCACGGGGGGTCTCTTTTTTGGACGCGCTATAGATTGAAACGTCCCTTAGGCCTATGAAAAGACCTCCCCCCCCCCCTCCCCCTCTCTCTCTCTCTCTCTCTCTCTCTCTCTCTCTCTCTCTCTCTCTCTCTCTCTCTCTCTCTTCCATCGGGAAACCTGGTCGCCGCGCGCAGGCCGGCTCGTATGCCCGCGGGCCAAAATCTCGGTCAGTTAACACAGTTTGTTTTATACCCGTATTAAGACTCGCCCGGTCACTTTTTCTCTTCTCCTTCTTTTTGTCAGTTCGTAAATCTTTATTAATTTGACGTTCGATGAGCCACGAGATAAGCACTTCTGCTACCGCACTGCCCGGATCGCCCGCGGCGGGGTAGGGTCCGGGCGGGCCGGGCGGCAGCGACGCACTTGACTACTCTACGCTACGCGGGTCCCGTCCACGTTTCAATCGGGCCCCGCCCCGCCCCCCGCCCCGCCCCCACACATTTCTTGACGCGGTTGGCCGGGACGCCGAGCTCAGCTCGCAGCGCGTTTGGCCTGGCAGGCCGGCCTGCTCTCCGCGGCCCTTTTCCGTGCGCGCCGCACCGCGCCGCACCGCGCCGCGCGGCTAAAGGTCGTGGCCCGGCGTGGCGCACCTGCTGCTACCCTATAAAACGGGGGGCCGCGTCCGCATCGCCCCCGCCCGCGGGACGGACAGCCGGACAGGACAGCGCGCGGCCCGCACCGCCCCGCCCGGCCCGGCCCGGCCCCGCGGACGCAGCCCCGCACCGCAGCGCAGTCGTGAGGTGCTTTTCCGCGGAAGTGGCGCTCCCTGCCGCGCCCGGGCGACATTAACGCAAATCACCCCACTTTACACCGCGGCAGTGGTGGCGACTGACCCTGCCAACTTTACAACGCGCAGAAAAAAAAAGTGTGTGAGAGAGAGAGAGAACCGGTTGAAAGTTTACAACGAAAATAACGAGGGACGAAGCGGCTGCGCGGCAGTATTGTAGTTACATAGCAGGATAAATTACCGGCGATACCCCCCGCGTCCCAATATGTGCGCTTCACGAAACACGCGGTCGCGCTCAGCACCGCGGCGATACCCCGCGCGCGCCCGCTGCTGCATCGGGTACCCCAGTCACGTCTCCTGTGCGGGGGAGTGTGTGCGGGGGCCCCCGCCGCCCCCGCCGCCCCCGCCGCCCCCGCCGCCCCCGCCGCCCCCGCAGGAGGCCCCCCGCGGGGCGCGCTCATGATCCCCCCCGCGGAGAGGGACGGTACCGCACGTCGCGCGCGTGGACGACCCGTGATGATGATCCCGTTTCCCGACTCGTAAGTGGTGGATGAAAACAAACCGTCCGCTCAAGGACGGGGGCTGCGGGGCGGGGCGGGGCGGGGCGGGGCGCGGCGGGGCGCGGCGGGGCGGGGCGCTTCCTATTAGCCGCACTAACTCGCTCGCGCCTCTTGTGTAACTCGCGTCGCGCCCAAAAGGCGTGCTCGCGCGCGCGGCGCGGCCTCGTGCTTGTCACCGAGGTTAATAGCGGCGACCCCTGCACATCACACAACCTGCCACTCAGGGAATCAGTGCAGCAGCCGACCCTGCCCTGCCCGGCCCGACCCGGCCCGACCCGGCGACGAGTGGAAATTGATTCCCGCCCGTTCGCCGAACCGTCCGGGGCAGGGCGCGGCGGGGGGCGGGGCGGGCACGTGACGCACGCGCGCTCACCTCGTATGCATTTCGCCCTAAATTTGTTTCTTTTTCTCTCTTTTTTTTAAAATCTTTTTTGGACGCTTTTCGGCGAAACTAATCCGAAGGATGTAGCAGCAGCACACATCACACAGCTATCCAAGAGACGCAACAACACGTCCTCTCTCACACACGCTCTCACTAAGCTCATATTTTCCTTTGCCGGCCGCACATAACTAATTCGGCCATTCGTTCTGGATCGCCCCGAGTGCCGCAATCTCCCGCTCCCTCCTTCCCCCTTCCTCCTCCTTCCCCTTCTCTCTCACACTCTCGGCACTGCTTCACACGTCAATAATGCACATCACCGAACAGGTTGCGTGCCGGTGGAGGGCAGCAAGTTAGAGGAATGCATAGAAAGAAACGACACTATGGGAAGATGATGAAAAATATAGAAAGAAGAATTCGAGAGGTTAGAGAGAAAAAAGAGCGGAAGAGGGGGAAAGGACGGTGTCGATTCGGCGATGAGTAGAACTCTCCCAAAACCTCAAGAGCAGAGTGGTGCCGTGTTGCTCTCGATACGCAGCGAGGTGAGGTGCCATTAGCTCGCCCCCCTCCCCCCTCCCGTCGGCCGCCCGTACGCCCCGTGGGAACAGCACCGCCATACGTGCCCGGCCAGGCCCGGCCAGGCCCCGTCGCTCTAAATGTCTCACTCTAATTTTATTACGCGCTGTACCACAAACCAAACTAGACGAACAGTACACGTTTATTTCTTATAATAAGTTTTCTTTTTATTGAGCTATTGCTATTGGCTATTATCTTTACAGCAGAAATTATTAACAACTGTATCAAAATAGTTGCAAAAATAGTGTGTTAGATACTTAAGAGTTATTGTTGAAATTACACCAGTTCCATTAATCGCAGTTATAAGATTTGAGGCAATTGAAGAAACTCTTGGTTTCTAATATTGACAAATTGTCGGGCTTTTCTTTCACTTGGTGTGCACCGGAGGCGGGGGAGGCACGCCCAAACCCAACACCGCAGACACCATAACAGCAAGTTCACGAAAAATAAACCGACAAAATAATATTCACGGCCGGGCCGGGGCCGGGGAGGCAGCGTCAAAGCCAACAGGCAGACAAATAATTAAGGCGTCCGCACCCGCTGGGACGCAAACTAAATCCGCTAGGGGTCGCCACTGTCGGCAGAGAGGCTCCGTGACTGCCAGCTTGACTGCCGGGAGCTGCTGCCAGCCGGGCTCGCCGGCTGTCATAGTCCTTCACAGAGCATAGTATCCTAATAGGTAAATAGGCTATACTGTGCGACTGTCTGGACGAGGCCGAGTGCCGGGGAGGAGGCGCGGAAACAAAAGATTTTACAACGTCCCCCTCCCTCCCTCCCGCGCCTCCTCCCCCGCTGCACCAGCCGCCCGGGCCCGGGCCAGGCTCTGCAGCGGGGCTGTGCGCGCAAGCCTGGCCCGGGCCCCGCTGGCCCCCCGGCAAAGTCAAGTCGCAGTTCGGTTCGAAATAATTCATAATTTGCGATAGATAAAAGAATGGCGAGCGTTTAATGCACAGTTCAATGGGATCTATTTGTCGGAATACTTTGTGAAAACTGAATCTGCTTTTAAGTTTCCTTCCCTGGTACCCATTCCATTTCGTACATTAAGGTCCAAATACAACCCCCAGTAAACATTTTACTTTCCAGTCGAATGTATGGATAGCTTGAGTCAGACATCAGTCAATGGGGCGCGCGCCTGGCGGGCCGAGCCGGCGACGCCCAGTCCCCAGTCCCTCCCCCACCTCCTACTCTGGTCTCTCTCTCTCTCTCTCTCTCTCTCTCTCTCTCTCTCTCTCTCTCTCTCTCTCTCTCTCTCTCTCTCTCTCTCTCTCTGTCCATCACTCTCGCTCTCTCTCCGTAAACAATAAGTGTCTGCCTCCCGTCTACCGAGGAGGATTTCCCCGCGCGTGCTCCACCGACTTTCAGAACAAAATTTTAAATCAAACAGCATATACCTTTATAAGAACCAAGGTTTTAATTTTGAGCAAATATGAAATTAATGACGGATGCATGAAAATATATGATCTTTAAAACTTTGTACCAACAATTCATATCAAACTGAACTCGGGGCGGGGCGGGGCGGGGTGGGGCGGGGCGGGGCGGGGCGGGCCAGCAGGTCAGTGTGACAGGTCGGCTGAGGGTCGCTGGGAACGGCCCGTGTTTGGATGAGTTTGTCTCCAGTATTTCCTGCCATAAAACTGAGCTGTCCATTGAGATGCACAATTGCAAGGTGCTCTGCACATGTCCAGTGCAGTCCCGGGCGTGCCCAAGGGGTATCGGGCGACCACAACACTCGCCAGCCTCCCTTCGCGACCGCGAGACCCGCGAGCAGAACGCCGTCTTGCCCGAGGGAAAGGTGCCCGGGGAGGCGGCTGCGTGCTGCGCCTTGTCAGGGAATCATACAGAAACCGTTAAAAATGTGCTGAGCTCGTCTCTCTAAGGCGCGTTTATTGATAAAGCTGGACGATGCAGGCCTGCGACTGTCTAAGGCTCTTGGTCGCGGGCGCTGCGCCCCTGCGCGCCTCTACCTACCCGCGGAGATCGGCGCGCCGAGGTGTAATGTCCTTAGTCATGCCTTGTGCTTGGAACTTTCGAACGGAGTGTCGTACGACTATGATTCAAATTTTATTTGGCTAGTTAAAATCTTTCATGGCCACTGGGCTAGGCTGTAAGGTTGCCGAACAGCAATTTTTTAATATCCTAAATTTTCACATTAGGGAGACAAACAATTGAGGGACAATAGGCGACCCGTCTTCGCCTCTCAGACAATAAACCCTGCCCCCGACCGTCGCGTCCGAACAAGTGCTCGCCGGCCGTGCACTCGGTGCATGGGAGGGACGAAGAGGCGAGCGCTGCAGCCGGACGCAGCCCCTGACCGGGCCGTGTCGAGCCGGGCGCGCCGCTGCCGTTCCCCCCGCACCCCGCCTCATACCCCGCTGTACTGCGGGACAGTATCAAAGATATTTCGAAAATCCAGGGGCTCCGAGTGCAGAGGTTTGGCGTGACATAAATTGCGCCCAAACAGTTGAGAATTTAGCATTCAAATTTGGGAAGCCTGTAGAGAAAAGATAGAACTACAACGTAACGTATTTTATTTCCCCGTCTAACGACTGGTTCGCGCTAACCGAGCCTTCAAAAAAGGCTCAATTTTTGAACATGTTCGAAAGACTCGAGAGGCCATCAGGCTGGTCTGAGCGAAAAACAAAATACGTTACGTTGTAGAGCGGGTAAAACTCTTTGAAACACCAGCTGCTCGGGCAAATTGCGCGAAAAACATGGGCGTAATTTATGTCCGCGTTTTCTATTTTTTCCATTTTTAAAGCTGTCCCTAAGCGTAATTAAATTTTTAAGAATTTTTCTGAGTAACCCATTTTGTTGTTCTAAATGAGCTCTACCAAACGGCTATCATGACCAAAAAAAAAATTTTGGGGACCAAACGCCTTAAAGGGGAGCGGGAAATGATTTGGGCCCCGCCCGACCCGGGCCGGCCGGGCCCGCTGGGCTGGGCTGGGCTGGGGCTGTCAGACCCGGACGGGGCACAGCGCACTAGAGCTGGCCCGTGTGAAATCACACAGCTAACCTGCTCTCTCTTCCCATCCAACATCTCTCTCTATCTCTAGGAGGTCTTCCTTCTCTGACATGGTGGAGCGGGTCTATAGAGACCTGCACGCAGGACAAGCACAACAGAGCTTGACAGGTCCGTAAAGGTATGAAACCCGAATAGCTTTATATTCGTAATATTTTACACGCATGTCGTTTATTAATTTTTGTTGTTTTTCAAAATGGTGAAAAATCGGATCCCGAGACAAATCCATGAGGCCACTTTGTGTCTTAAGATAGAAAATAAATAACCAGCATATAGTTGTAGTATGTTTCAAATGTTCAATTTTCCAATGTACCCTGTTTCAGGCCGAACCCTTCCCTCCCTCTCCGCCCTCGCTATCCATACATACAGGAGCACGGTAATGGTCGGGGCGGGCCGGGCCGGCACGTCGGCGCCATACCCGACCGCATGCAGCCCGTGCCTATCTCAAACCGCACGCCACGCCGCGCCACGCCGCTTCAAAAACACACAACTGAATTAACGATTAAGTAGGGTGTGCGACGCCGAGCCGAGCCGAGCCCTGCTCCGGCCGCCGGTCTGAGGGCGCCTCCCGCCACCGCGTCGCCTCCCGCGTCCCGCCCCGCCCCGCCCCGCCCTGCCCCGCCCCACCCCGCCACGCCTCGGATGAACTCTCGGCGGCTCAAAGTAATGCACTCATTGTACCCCGGCTGGTACACTGCCAATGGAGGCCCACCTTCATCAGATGTTTAAAAGATATCTGCTCCGCGCACGCGATAATTTTTCAACGGCGCCAGAGTGAAAAAAATTGTAAAACCAAAAAAGCTGTACACTTCATAGGTGAAGTTTGTAGGACTTGAAGCTATCACATTAAGTTAAGCGTGTCCAAGCCGCATGCCCCCGTTGACTTCCGATGTTCCACAGCTCGTAACATTGATGTGTGACCCAATTCCCTTCCAAACATCATGTACTTGCTATATCACTTCTTTTTCTTTCCCAGTCGCTTCACTGCTCGGTGCCGCTCGAGGGAGTACATGTCCGTGAACGCGAGCGCCAGCAGAGTGGCGTGGTGGGGTGGGGCGGGGCGGGCGAAACCACAAGACACGACTAACGACAAAATGTCTCCGCGCAGGCCGGGGCCCTGCTACCGACTACCTCGTCGCCATGGCAACCGCTTCCGCCAGCGATACTCTTCCTCCTACTCAGACTCCACCTCCACACATTAAAAAAAATGGAAACAGAGACAAATATCCCAATTTTATTTTAAAGGACAAAGTTGTGTGGCTACCTACCAGCAGCAAGCAGGTGAAACAGTATAGATAAATCGCGTTTCTTTTTAAAATCCAATTTTCTTTCCTTTTTTTTCTGAGGGGGAAACCTGGTTAAACACACTTTGCTCCAGTGCACCCGTCGGGGGCCCCGACGACCCCGCGCGGTCAGGGGCCCCGCCAGGGGTCAGCCCGTCTGTGCGCTGCGGTCAGCCCCGCCGCCAGGTCCCCGCCACAACAGAATTATTTCGGCTGCTTTTAAAGCAGCCGCGAGGTCGTCCTCCTTGCTGTCTTTGATGAGCACGGCGCGGGACACACACACACACACACACGCGCGCGCGCTCACGGATGATGGATGGCTATGGGGCGGCGCGAGGGCCCGGGGCCCGGGGGCGACATCTGGACCACACATCAAGCCTATAATGGCGCCAGGCAATGTGTCGCTTATTGAACCCAGCGAGGCATATTACAGTGACTCACCGCATGTTCACGCGCTGCGCAAAAGAAGCAGATCGAGAGCACAGTCTGGCCCCGCGGCACGCGGAGCGGACGTCTCCGATACGACTTCCTGCTCGGGGAGCACCCAGCAGACCCAGAACCAGACTCAGACCCCGTCCCGCCCTACCCCGGGTAAACAATGGCTTTATTGAAAGCGGAGTAGCCCCGCAAGACGACACACACACACACGCACGCGCGCGCACACATACCGGTCACCGCGGCCGCGCGGTGCGACGAGACAGGGCGACGTCGGGACCCTCCGAAACGCCCCATTGTTGCGTCCGTCATTAGTAAACGTGCACCACGCCACGCCACGCCGCGCCACGCCCCGGCGAGGTGAACGCATTTTGTCGCCGCCTTTTGTCTTATTATTCCTTTCCTCGATATTGTTTTGGACAAAGGTGTTTGTCGCCGGGCGTGGCGGGGCGTGGCGGGGCGTGGCGGCCCGGCGCGGTGACAGCCCCGGTGCGGTAGGCCGGTAGAGCCCCTGCGCGCCCCGGAGGGCCCGGGAGAGGAACCCGCAGCGCGCCCAATTTTCGGGGCCTATACGGGCATGGGGAAGCGGGAGGGGGAAGCGGGAGGGGGCGGAGCGCGGTGGGGGGCGTGATGGGAATCCAACCCTGTAATCCGGGCGAGCGCCGACGAGAGAAGTTGTCTAGTCACTGGGAGCCCGGGCGGGGCGGGGTGGGGCGGGGCCAGACCAGCTCGCCCCGCCCCCAGTGATACGTACGCAACAAATTAGAGTGCTACTGTACGGAGATGAGCAGGCTAGGCCGGCCGGTACGATATCACACCGCCCCCGCGCTATATGGCAGAGCGGTGAGGCGGTGAGGCTCGCGGTCCGACCTTGCGCGAGGACGCGCCGCGGCGTGCGCGTGACAGGCACGCGGGGCGGGGCGGGGCGCAGAGGCACGGCCGGCCGGCCGGGCCGGGAGCAGCGCAGTGCGGCGCGTAGCGCGCGGCGCTCCCAGCGGCCACAGCCGTGCGGGGTAGGCCGCCCGCTCCGCACGCCAGCGCCCCGCCTGCCTACCTCCATAGGCGGCCCGGCCCGCTCGCGTCGTCACGCGGCGTGGCGGGGCGTGGGGAGGGGCGGGGAGGGGAGGGGAGGGGAGGGGAGGGGAGGGGAGGGCCCACCACCGACCAGTCCCGCTCCGTGTCGTGGCCGGTGCAGCGGTGCGCGGCGCGCAGGAAATTATTATCGCGAACAAGCGTGGAAGAGTCCACCGCCGCAGCAGCCCGGCCCGGCCCGGCTGGCAGTGAGCTTGCACAAAGGAGGACAGCCAGCGAATCTACCAGTGCAACGATACCAGCCATCTGGACAGAATATTTATTTTAGGGAAGAGAAGAAAGCTACACATATTTTCATTTTTCGTGTAAAGAAAAAAAATATAAGATGGGCCCGGTCTATATTCAACGTATTCAACCTCCCTCCCGCCCGCTCCTGCCTCTCCCCCTTCTCCTGGCGCCTCATTACGCCTTGCGGTCGGGGCGCTAGTGTTGCCGGAGTGGCGGGGCGGGGCGGGGCGGGGCGGGGTGGGGCGCCTATGCGACGATCTGGATTGTGTGGAGAAGACAACACGTCATTATTTCCATAACAATATACGGAAGGCAAATTAAAGCGGGAGAAACAAAAGAAGGAAACCACTCCTCGCGGCTAGGATTGTTGTATTCCTTATTCCGGGCTGGAGGGCATTACGGAGCAGCGGGGGAGCGGGGTCAGGGCAGGGCGACAGCGTGGAGCCAGACCAAACTCGACGGCGGTAAAGCTATACGGGACAAAATTCAGGACGATATTTGACCGATATTAGGCACCGGAGGCGATGAGATCGATATCGGCACTTTGCAAAGAAAAATCGCACTTAAAAAATTGCAAGCGACAGGCGGGCGCAGAAGAGATGAAGGAAGAAGAGGACGCCCTAAGCTCGCTGCTGTGCGACGCACGGACCTTGAGGCTCTTGCCAGCGGTGCGGTGCGGTCGGGTCGGCCAGGGCGACCTGGCTTCAGGACTGCCTGCCGCACCAGTTCACTTGTGCATTTCCTCCTTCCGCCCGCGGCGCGGCGCACCCACGCGTCACCATCACGACCCTCCTCTCCTACAGACCACCAGTCGACTAGAGATTTAACAAGAGTGAATTTGGAACTACGGCGTAAAAGTAACGCCTTCATATTTTGATGGAAAACAAAATGAAAGCGCGCGTATGGAAATAGACGCCACTACTGTACTGCCGCCGAGCGCTGCGCGGAGCCCACCCCCAACCTCGATTATTATTTCGAAACAATCTCCTCCTAAACGCGATGTGGGTTTTGTCCTGGCGGTCTCTATTTCGGTGCGGCGCTCCCGTGATGCGGGGCGGGACGGGGCGGGGTGGGGCGGAACACCACCGCAGTCGGGTCGGGTTGGGGGTAATGATTCCTAGTCGGTAATCTGGACGGCGTCGTCGGTCGTCGCCGAGCAGCAGTTTTGTTGTTTCTCAGAAAGGCTGCGGTGGCAGGCCCGGCCCGGCCCGGCCCGGCGGCGGAGCGGCGGCGGCCTGCTTAAATCCACAGTGGGCGTGGCTCCCGGGCACCGCCTTCTGAATTACGCACCCAGAGCCAGACCGCCCTGCTGGCGCTCAGGCCGCGCAGCCGCGCCCCGCCCCGCCCCGCCCCGCCCCGCCCCGGACTGAGTATTGGATGACTGGAGCTGGAGTGGCGGCGGCCAGGCCCCACCTGGGCGCCCGCCCCGCCCCGCCGCAGCAGCCAGACACACACCAGGTCCATACCAATAAAACCCACGACTGTTTGCCTCCATAAACCAGCGCGTCGCCGATGAGCGGGCGGAAAGGAAAAGGAGCGCTCGGAAAAAGAGAAAGGAGACAAAAGTGTTGTGGGCGCGCGCGAAAAGCCCGCGAGAATATAGCCACCGCGCACGGCGGCGTTTCTGTGAAATACAAACCCCAAACGGAATGACGCGGCTGCTTATTGCAGGTAGCGCGGCCGGTCGGGTCGGGTCGGGTCCGCAGGACGATGACGAGACGCGCTTCTCTGGACTGGAATGCTCTCCTCTCCTCGTCTCCGGGTCTGAGTCAGTGACACACACGTACGCGCCGAGATATTTCCGTTCGGCGTGGATCTGGATCATAAGACTTGGACCGCAAAAACCGCCTTCACCCCACCCCCTTCCGTACCCTCTGCAGCCGGGCAGGGTATACAGACAGACAGGCACACGGACGCGCGCGCGCGCGCGCGCACACACACACAAACTCACGCGCCTGCGAGCCTCACCTACACGAGCCGCTTGTCTTGCGTTTGAACAAGTCGCAAAGCCGGTCAGTCTCTGGACCGCGCGCCCGTCCCGGCCCGGCCGCTCCCCGGCAAATGTTGACGATATTTTACTTCAACACTTAGGGCTGACAGCGCGATTAAATCTACCACACCGCGGAATTGTATTTAGGCGGCCCGCTCATTTGCCGGTCTTTTATTGCGCCGCGGGCCGGGCCGGGCCGGGCCGCGGGGCGACAGCGACAGCCGGCCGGCCGGGGCCGGGGCGCAGGGGAGTGCGCGCCAGTGCGCGGCTGACTTGACCACGGCGGGGCGCTCCTCGGGCTCGACCAGGAACGCGCGTGTCGCGGGAGGTTCGCGTCCCACTTCCCACGGCGGCACGCGGGGGAGAGAACACGTCGATTAGCATTATCGGTAAAAAAAAAAAAAAAGTCACGAAGGAGTAAGCTGCGCCGCTCATGTCGCGGGCGCGTGTTTGCATCGCATCATCATCGGCGGCGCAGTGAGGAGCCGCGCCGCGCCACACGGAGCCCCGCAAAACCACCGCCGTCGCGAAATGAATGCAAAACCTCAACCAGTAGCAGCGGCTGCAGCAGCAGCTTCCGGCGAGCGCACACTACATGGCGCGGCTCGCTAAAAAGCACAGACGACAAGAATTTTGCCAAAAGCAAATGCAATATCGATCAAGCCGGTGACAGGCCTACAGCAGGCCAGGCCAGGCCAGGCCAGGCGGTAGCCGCGCTCAGCAGCGCGTACACCTGTGCGCTCACCGCGGGGCGGGGCGGGGCGGGGCGGGGCGGCCCCGTGCGCGGCCTGCTGGCCTGGCCTCCTGCTGCCCGCCCCGCCCCGCCCCGCCCCGCTACACGGCCGACAGGTGAACGACAAGCTGAACGGCAAGGGCTGTACGTACATACAAACGAATGCAGTATCTTTTCTACGACAAATTGCGGCGATATGAATGCGACAAGCCCGCGAGCCGCGCGCGCTCCGCTGAATGAGCCCTGATTTGAGATCTTGAATGACTGTGCAATGGCTGCGCACGCGCGCGCGCGCATACGACTGTGCGTAAGAGGGGCGGGGAGTGGGCAAGTACCCGCGCTCTGAGGATGCATATTAAATCAGAACTGGCGTCTAACTGACTTAAACTAGACCAGTACTTCGTCTTGGTAAATCTACAAAAATCATTCGCGACTCGCCTGACATTTCATATTACTTTGGGGGTTAACATAAAACTGCGGAGTGTATTTACCGGCGCGTCGGGCCCAAATAAATTTCTGCGAAGGTCAACGTTTCCCAATGCGCGCTCCGCTCCACAATGTCCATTCCGGCTGACGCATGCGCGCGCGCGCGCTCGCCCTAAACTGAATCGGGATCGGAATTCGAAGCCGCGCCGTCGTCCACACACCGCAGGAGCAGGACGACGCACTGAATACAAAACGAGATATCGAACGCATACAAATCGATTATCGCGTGGGGCACTCGGTGAAACACAAGTGTAACTCCCGCGTAAGGCACACGTACGGTACATACTGCCGCTCCTCCCCCCTCTCCCCCTTCTATCTGTTTCGCTCTCTCCCAGCCTCCCTACCCCCCCCCCTCTCTCTCTTCTCTCTCTCTCTCTCTCTCTCTCTCTCTCTCCATATACCGAGCTGGCGGGACATTTGCACCCAATACCTTCTCGCTGCCGATAGCAGCGCGAACGCAGTTTGCGATCGCAGGAATTTAGAGCGGCCGAGAAATAGCATACACGCATGCACGCACCCCGGCCGCCTGGCTATGGACGGCGGCAATTTTTCTTTTCATCGGCGACAAAATAACGGTACGATTCCATGCGTAAAAATCATGCAGAACAAAAATTGCAAAGTTTTTTTCAGGATACGGAGAGCCTGACCCACTGTCTCCTGGTTCACGATAGGGTACAGTGCTTGATTGTAAGCGACCCCAGGGCGATCTGGGTCCCCGCGACCTCGGCACACACGACGTCCCCTGCACGGGCTGGACGCGGCTGGACGCATATACGACAAATGGAGGCATTTACACCGCAGCGCAGGCAGGCCACGGGTTGGTCGCGCTGCCGCCCCGCCCCGCCCCGCCCCGCCCCGCCCCGCCCCACCGCCGCGCGTCTCCATATTTCTCGCCGAGTCGCCCGCGCGTCCGCAATAAATTACGCAGGGCGGGCTGCACCCGCGTGTTTTGAACAAAGTGTAACCGGAGAAGCGCAGGGCACAAGCCACATTAGTCAGCCCCGCCCCGCCCCGCCCCGCCCCGCCCCGCCACAGCACCGGGAGCAGGGACGGGCCGGGCCGGGCCAGGCCAGGCCGGCCAGCAGTGTAGACGAGGAATGAAAAGGATTCACCAAAAAACATCCTGGCGGGGCGGGGTGGGGCTGGAGGCGCAGGGCCCGTGGGCAGAGCAGGCCGGCGGGGCGGCACGGCGCCGCGGGGGGCGGTGTGCGGTGCGGTACGCGTCTGCTCCCGCGCTCTTGCGACAGTGGCGCCGCGGGGCGGGGCGGGGCGCGGCGGGGCGGGGCGGGGCGGGGCGAGGGTCAGCTGCGCTGGCAGAGCCATTTCCATCGCGGGCCGCGAGGAATATCAGTGCAGCCGGTGCAGCGCATTGCTCCGCTCGGCCGTTGAGTGCACGAGCCTGCCCGACCCGACCCGTCCGTCAGGGATGACTACGCATATGCTGATGCTGCTGGGCACTGCACCGCCAGCACCCCCCCCCCCCCCTCCAGAGGCGTTTTCGCACCCAAAAGAAATTTTCCAAAACCTACCAAGCCGAGAACTGACTTTTGTTTGTCGTTGTCACTTTACTTAGTGGAGGTTAACCTTTTTTTTCCGCCGGCTGGCCCAGCCGCTGTGCTTTTTTCCAGCGCGCTCCTCACACAGCTACGCCACCGGCCGCCATCAAACTCGAAAGATCAAGGAGGTGATTCAAATCGCGTGGCCCCAACCTCACGCCCGGGCTGGGAGGAGGAGGGGGGAGAGGGTTGAACAGCACGCGGGCACCGCACGGCACGGCCGGGGATCACTTTCCAACGGAAGCCAGGAGCGTTTAATCTTAATCTCTAGAAATCTGATTCCTGATTCGAGGCAAAAAAAGGGCAAGCGAGCGGGAGGAGGGCGGGTGTGAACGGAGCTCGAAGCAGAATTTCATTCGGCCATTTTAGATCATTTCCATACCCTGCTGCCCCCTCCCCTTCTCACCTCACTGCACAAACTGTTGCTGATCCGATTATACACACTGCACAGTGCCTGAATGCACAAGAGACAATTTTGCAGTCGTGATTTAGAACGATAATATTAACAGGTGAGAAAGCTCTTCTCGCGGACCCCCCACCGAGCCGCGTGATTCAGATAAGACGACACACACACATACAAGCGCGCGCGCGCGCACACACACACGGCGAGGCGTCCGAGGCGACGCGCGCAGCTAAACTAATTCTAGCCATAAATAACGTGAAAATGACAAATGAATCACAATTACATGTCGCTTACCGGCGCGGCGAGCACACACTCACACTCTCTCGTGTCGCGGCGGCGCGGCGCGCAGAAGAGCGTTTTAGGTCCACCCACGACGGCCGCCGCGCAGCCCCACAGCGGCAGAGAAACGCACTTACCCGACCTAAACAGACAGAGAAAAATTTCCGTGCAATCATTTTAGCATAACAAAGTGCTCCACTAGCGAAGCATTCACAAAGAGCTTACAGCTACGTGCTCATGAGGGTGGTTAAAAAAGGCACGAGGCCCACTAACATATCTCAATACTTAACACATTGAGAGCGGCATGACTATATACGCTCCCGTATTTAATCGCAGCACCCCCTAAGAAAGTCATTACAAAAATGAGATAATACAAGTCAAACACGAAAAATAGAGGGAATGTGTTGAGCGAGAAAGCAATCGAATCCCATTTGTTTGTTTAAAACCCAGGGTTTACGTGTTCACAAATAATACGCAATGTCTCTAATTAGCGGCTCATTAGCGAGCGCGTGTGCGCCCCATCCTCACCTCCGCCGATAAGGGCCGCTCTCATTACGTCGCGGCCGGGGCGCGGCGCGGCGCGGCGTGGCGTGGCGCGGCGTGGCGTCGAACTAACGACAAAGCCACACGACAAGCGCGCTGCGCTCGAAATTGATTTATAATCGATCACAATCGGGGGTTATCGGGTCAGGAGAGGGATAGTTCAGCAGCCAGCCGGAGCCCCACAAACCACGGCCAGCCGGAGCAGAGCGCGACGCAAGGCTGCGCCTTCAGCGCGGCCCAATATTTCACAGCACTTCGACACCTCCCGGTGGCGGGGCGGGGCGGGGCGGGGCGGGGCGGGGCGGGGCGGGGGCAGCGAACGGACCGGGCCGCGCTGCGCCGCGCCGGGGCAGCGGGCGGAGGGGGCGGTGTGGCGATGGCAGATACAGCCTAAGGTGCAAACAGAAAACAAACTACATGTGATCAGATATTCGCTCCCATTCCTGCAGCCCGCCGGTGCCCATGAGGTACTCGGCCATGAGGTACCGGCAAGAGAACCTCCCCCCCTCCATTCCCCCTGGATACCCTCGGGTTCCCTCGCGCGCCGGGTTCCCTTCGGGTTGCTTATCTCCGTGCACCTCAAGTAGTAGGAGCACGACCCACAGGCCCCTCCCCCGGGGCCGGGCCGGGCCGGGCCCTGCAGGCCCTGCAGCCGGGCCCAGGCGAGCGAAACAGTATTTTAAGGTCTCCGGGAGAGTTAGTTATGAAGAGCAGGCCCGCCCTGCTCCGCCCTGGACCGGCCTGCGCATGCGCCTGGGCGTGGCGCGGCCTGGCCTGGCGTGCCTTACGGACACGTGTTCGCGATCGCACGATGCAAACAAAGCCGGATCGTACTTTGTTGCCCAGCGCTCGAACTCCTTTGCTCCAGCCCCTCTTATTCGTCTTTTTAAGTAACGGATAACAACAAATTCCCGGTTCCGTAGTCGCGGCAGCCCGCAGCAGCCCCGCCACCATTCGAACTGCCCCACGTCTTTCTAAAATGTTTACCGTCGTCGGGCGCGTATTTTCGTAAACGTTTTTATTTTTCTCAGGTTCAGAGTGTTTAATGTCGCGCACCATATGCAACAACATAAATGATGCGGCCCGATAAATCCGCGAGACGCACCTGATGGCTTGTAAACATGACAGGATTCGCTCCATTTCTGAAATATGGCGCGGGCGGCCGCGGGGCGCCTGGCCGCCTGTCCGGCTGGACCGCACACCGCGCCGCCCCGCCCGGCACCGTGTGCGACACGCAAATTACAAACTCGCTCGAGGTGTTGGGGACGTGTTCAAATTATCATGACAAAAAAAGGGAAAAAACACTCGAGAGCAGAGCTGCGCGTCCTTGGCATCGGCAACATGAGCCAACGTGATTTAAAAGCTTCATTTCTCATGTTTTTTTTCTAAAAGAAGGGGTGGAATTCTTTTTTCCGCTTAGTAGATCATCGCGCTAACGCAGCGTGTTTTGTCCAAATTTCCATTTCGAGAAGATCAGAAACACAAGACGGGCGGGGGGTAGAGGGGCGCCCTTGAGCGGGCCCACCGCGGCAACGGGACCCGAGGGGACATTAAAGCATGAGTTACACTCTAGAGGGCCCCTAAATGTGGCATATCGCGAGCACCGCCATTCCATCACAAAACTTATGACCAGCCGGCCCGACCCGACCCCGGCCCCGGCCATGCACCCACCGGCACGCCGGCGCCCGCCGAGCATGTGTGCGTGTGCGCGCGCGCACGGCTGCACCGCGTTATGTCCGTGTCAATG
Organism: Frankliniella intonsa; assembly: GCA_033675135.1. Classification (NCBI taxonomy): domain Eukaryota; kingdom Metazoa; phylum Arthropoda; class Insecta; order Thysanoptera; family Thripidae; genus Frankliniella; species Frankliniella intonsa. Next base: position 6,857,799 of record CM066249.1, on the reverse strand, counting down.
TCATGCATCCACCGTATTTTTCCGAAATGTAACGGTGGTGGCGGCGGCCGCAACTTAAACGGGAGTAGTCGAGGCCAAACACGCAACATACTACGATGATTCGTGTAAAAAAATTAATCAATGAGACAATTTTATACAACTTTAGAACCAACGCACAAGGTAGGGGGGGATACATCTCGCGAATTGTGTCACGACACCTGCCTCTTTGGCACTCTTTTTCTCTTTTATTTTCTCAGTGTGTGTGAGCGCGCGCGCGATACTGCAAGATTCATGGCTTCCTGCACGCATGACCTTTGGGACGCGCGGGGTAGTGATTTTCTAAAAGCTGCGAAAAGTTTGAGGAGGCCTGGTAGGTGGCTTTAGTGCACGGGCCCAGGGCACTCGACATTTGCGTCGGACGGTTTATGAGGCAGCGCGGCAGACGGGGCGAACGTCTGGCGAGGCAACACAAATCCAACACGGCGTTCATTGAGGTCCCTAGGGCTCATTACCCACCCGGGCCAGGCCACCGGCTCACATTTTGTGTTCAGCGGTCCACGGCCGCTCCCGACGGCGCCGCGCCGCGCAGGGGCCCGGGCAGGGCCCCCCAACGAGCGATGTCATACACGCCGCGTAAATGTCAATCCATAAATTTACTGCATTTTCTGGAAGTTGTGCATATATGCGCGGGGCCCCTGCCCCTGGTCTCGCGGGGGTCTGGCGCGCCGGGTAAGCGTGTATCAGGAAGGGAGAAGCGAGGATCATGGCGGCCATTACCGCGCGGGCCGGGGCCGGGGCCAGGGCGGGCCGGCCGGGCGGCCGATGAGCTCCTGCTTACAGATACCCACCGCCTGCCTGCCCTGCCTGTGCGGCGGAACACTTCTGCGACTCCTCGTCTTGTTCCGAGTCTCCAAACTGCGTGGAAAAGAAAGGGGGTCATCATAATGATTTAACGTGCGACATGACGGAGCACCAGTGACACCCTAGGTTAAGCCGTAAGGCATAAAAAAGTGTAGTTTTCTTTTTTTTCAACAAATCAGAAAACCAGAAGTGGTTACATGGGAAAATAATTCGAAAGAATTCATCAACACAAAAAAAAAAGAGACTTCGAAAAATCTTGTTTTTTGTTCAGCAAATTCAGCGTTGCACACAAAAGTAGCGCGCGCGTGCACACACTACGGGCAGCTGTGGATCAGTTGAGCGCGGCTCCCGCTCCAGTTTCCCCTGCAGGGCTGGCGTCCACCTGCCGCCGCGCGGGCCGGCCGGGCCGCGTCCACCTGCAGCAGGCCCAGCTCCAGGTCGACAACCTCCTAGTCCTGGCCGGGCCGATACGCTTGACACTACGCACCGATAAATAAAGCGGAGCGGGACGGTCCCATCCGCCGGCCGCTCATAGATTTGAGCTCTGCTGCTTTTTCGGCAAGTCGCGCCGCTTTTAGGGAGCGCCCCATATATTAGGGAAGTTGTCGCCTGGCCCCCTGGCCCCTGGCCCGGCCCGGTCCCTGCTGTTCGGGCCGGCCGCGTCCGAGACACCACCACCGCGCCAGGCCGCGCGCTGCAGGAGCTCGCTCGGCCCGACCCCGCGCGTCGCGTCGCGTCCCGGACTCGTTTTAAATATTTCTGGGGGCCCGGCCGGCCCGGCCCGCCCCGCCCCGCCCCGCCTGGTCCTCCGCCAGTTTGTGATATACAAACCGCGTGAATGGCGCGCACGTCAGTCCTGGGACCCCCGGGATGTGAGCCATAGGGGCTGCCAAAAAGTGTGACAATAACATCGACACCCAGAAACGTAAAAAGGAAAGACAAGAGCGCGATTGTTATCATCGCGACTTATCGCGACACACGCACTACTGTGCGCTCAGAAAACCTTTTCGGCCGACTCAGTTCGCGGGCAGCTGTTCGCGGCCGTTGGCGTGGCCCGGACGCATCACTCCGGCCCGGGGCCCTTGTAAAACACATCCCGGTTTTCTAACGAATGCGACACGAGGGCCTAAATGATTCCGGCGGGCGCGTGGCCACTTTCGGAGGCGACCGCGCGGCTGGGCGCCGCACGCATCACACTCATTTAAATAAATTTTGAGGGGAAGGCTCCGATTTTTTTCCCCCTCGACTGACATGTCATAAAGAGGTAGACCAAAGCGAGGCACAGAAAAGCGCGCGCGTGAAAGAGAGAGAGAGAGAGAGAGAGAGAGAGAGAGAGAGAGAGAGAGAGAGAGAGAGAGAGAGAGAGAGAGAGAGAGAGAGAGAGAGGTCACATCCGCGTCCGATAGGCATGCATAGATTTTTTGTTTATTTGTCGGTGAGCTCGCGTCGTACCTTCGGAAGGAGATGGGGAGAGTGGGATAAGCAGAGAGAGAGGAAGGGGTTTCAGAGGCGGTGAGAGGAAAAGAGATTGAATGAGGGAGGAGCGGGGCTGCGATTAGCACACAATAAACAGATTGACAGGGTCGAACTAGGTCGTGCCGAGCCGAAGTCCGGAGCAGTTGACTGACGCGTTGCGGAGAGACCGACCCCCCCCCCCCCTCCCGCCAACCTCCACCTCCTCCCGGCTTCCTCTACACACTCCACCCATAAGAATTAATTCACACACTTCAGTACGGCACACACACGGGCATGCTTTTCTCCGAACCCTAAATTTAAAAATAACAAGCAAACAGTTCCCGAACAACAAGCAGAGCAGGCCAGGGCATTTGTGGGTCTCATTAATCGTGCAGTCTGCTGGTGAATGTAGAGCGAACATGCCTTCCATTCCGACGAGCCATCAATAACTCATGTGCTCACGGCGTTACAATAAAATCACACACAGCAAAAGGACACCTCCCAAGCAGCAGCACCAGTAAGCTTCACTTTTTATGGCGCTGCATTCCTCGGGCGTACCCAATGGTACCCGATGGTACCCGGTGCCGTGGCCGCCCGAACTCTCCGAGCAAGATCTGAAGACGAGACATCTGTCCAAATCTCCTCATTTCGGATAGATCTGGAAGAGCCGGACTGGAGCCGAGAGGCGGGCCGCGGACGCTCCGCTTACACACGCGGGTGCTGTGATGAATGGACCTGCCCTGCGCCCCGCCCCGCCCACGCACGGGCCCTTCTTCATCTCCCTGCAGGCGCTCCAACACCGCGCGCGAAAGGCGGGCATTTTGTCCATGATTGTCACAAACTCATTTCCAGTTGGGGCTATGTGGGTGAACATGGGCCGGGCGGGGTGGGGTGGGGTGGGGTGGGGTGGGGTGGGGTGGGGTGGGCCGGCCAGCGCTGCCGCCGCCGCGCTGCCCACTCGGTGATCCATATCGCCGCGTCAGCGCCGGCCCAGCGATCCATCAAGACAAAACGCCCACCGGCTGCGTAAATCACACGCCGTTCAGTTGTGTCGCGCGCGCGGCAATTCACACGTAGATTCAAACGAGTATTTTCATCTTTTTTTTCTTTTCCCCTTTAGCCGCTGCTGCTGCCCGGCCGGCGCGGGGTTGACTTGATGCTGGGTCAGATATATATCCATGCCGCTGGCAAAGGGGATAAAAAAGGTAAGTACTGAGAGGCTCTGCCCGCCCGCCCGCCCGCCCTCGTGTGACGGTTCATTTCTTACCGCGCCAAAGATGAAAAATACACGCTCGCACAGAGCGACATCCCCGGGCCGTGTTAGCACGCCTACCACCTCCCGCTCGCTCTGCTTGCCGTCCGTGCGCTGCAAGTAGAACCATTTCTCACTGAACCGGACGAAGACGAGACGCGGAAAAACTGGCGCGACGCGCCCTCAGCGCGACCGCGCGGAACAAGTGTCGAAGGCTCGGGCGGGCGGGCAGACTTTTCTCGCGACAGGACGGCGAAACACGAGGCGGTGCAGGGCGGTATCATTACTGCACCAGAAATAGTGGAAGCACGTATCATCGCCGAGGAGGTTCGTCGCCGCGCCGCGCCGCGCCACGGCCGTAAAGCAGGCGTGGCACTCACTCACCTGTGTGGCGCTGCTCTGCGCTGCGCCCGCGTTTATGTCACGGACCGTCCGGCCATAACCTTGGTTTCCGGTCTAGCCTTGTTGAACACGGCCAGCCCCGGGGCGGTGGCAGCCCTGTCCTGTCGCGAGCGCCGCGCCAGCCTCGTCAACCCACACGCAACAACGATCCCCTAATCACTCTATATAACGACCACCATTTTTTTCCCTCTCCTTTTTTTTTTTTTTTTGCAGAAACAAAACGCCGAGCTACAATGTCATAATAGCAGAGGAAAGAAATGAAACAATAAAACACCGACGAAGTCTTTTCGCTTTCAGCCGCATGCTTTTCACTATGGCTTCGGCCGGCGGGCGCAGATATGCAAAATTGGGTGGCATGGCTCATCTGACACGCGAGGCCCGCCGCCTTGTCCGCGACATTGTCCACGTCGCGGCGCAAGACAAACGGCCGTGTCCGCCGCGTCCACGATAGCGACGGATGAACTGGAAAGGTTGACCCGCGCGAGCTGAGCAGCGCGCTGAGCCTGAGCGCGCGTGCTCATGTCAAATATGCTAATGATATCTAGCGCCCCTAGCCCGGCCCGCTCAGCTTATCTGACCGCGCGTCTGTCGCCGAGTGTCCGGGGGTGTCGACGGCGGCTCGGCGGGGCGGGGCGGGGCGGGGCGGGGCGGCAGGCCGGCGCATGTAGCAGGTACGGGGCGGGGTGGGGCGGGGCGGGCCCCGCGGCGGGGCCAGGGACCAGAGCCACCGGGCTGACAGACTACCAGGGGGCGGCTGACAGCGCGTCCTCTCGTGTAACCCTCGCCCCGTGCGCACCCGGTCTCGCAGCAAAGTCTGCGGCGGGTGCAACAGCCCCCCAGCAGTGCACGCCCATATTTCCTCTCTCTCTCTCTCTCTCTCTCTCTCTCTCTCTCGCTCTCCCCCACATCCCGATCCCATTTGCTTTCGGAGACCGAGCCTGTCACAGATGCAGAAGGGGCCCCCGCCCGCCCACGCGCCCCCGCCTCGCCTCGCCGCTCGCCGCCCCCTCTCTCTCTAGAGGTGACCGCACTATCGGGGCAGCCCGTCATAGTTTATGAATAGATTGGGAGGCTGAACCAGTCCAAGTCCAGCGCGCTGTATCTCACGGCGCATCCCATACATACCATATGGAGTGCCTTTGTGTGGGTGCGAGCAGCCTCACCCCTGACCCCCCCCCCTCCCCCGCCTCGCGCCCGCGCCCTACATCGTGGCCCGGCCAATACACCGTCGCGAGTCCTCACCAGCAGGACGAATCCGCCCAATACATCACAGCTGAGATCTGGACAGGTCTGCATAGTTTGGCGATTAAATGTGCCCTGCAAGTTTGAGAGCACACACCTACAAGTGTGTACTAAATACATGCTTTGATTTTGAAGTGCTCGTGATTGCAATAAATGCAGATTCAAACTTGCCCCGAGAGTCAAGAATTTTTTTTCAGGTGATACTGCCGTGAGAGTCATGTCCCTGTTTTCTGCACTGCAGGGCCGTCCGCTTGCACCACTTTCACGCCGCGTCGGTGTTGTATTGCTAATAGGAGGCCAATGCGCTCTGATCGTCCACCTGCCCAACGTGACTAAGGCGCCCACGCCACGCCCCGCCACGCCCCGCCCGCGTCCCGCCGCCGCGCCGCAATCCAGTTCTGTGTGAGAATCACCCCGAGCACGCCCGCCCCGCCCCGCCCCACCCCGCCCTATCCCTCCCGACCCGGGCCCTCGCCGGCAATCAGTGACATTACTACACATTACCGGAGCGTGGGAAGGGCGGGCGGTAGTAGAGGAAGGGCACGAATCTGACTCATCGGGATGGTGAGAAGTCTATGACTGGCTGCTCACGGAGGCGCCCGGCCCGGGCCCAGCCCGCTGGCGCTGGCCCGCCGGCGCCTCCGAGCCCCCTCGTTTATTCAGCAGCACCAGATCACTTTATCCCTTATTGTCACGTGACTGCGGGTTGCGCAGCGCCGCGCCACGCCGCGCCACAATGAGCAGCATCTCCGGGCGATATCGATCGCGGCAATCGATACTTATCGCTGGTGTGAATAGCGATAAATCGAGGCGAGCAGGAGCCAGCAGCGCCGCCGCAGCCCGGGCAGGCAGGGCGCTTTCACGAGCCGCGCGCAGCACGACCAGACGACAATTAGAACAAGCCCCGAGCCACGCACCAGAATTAACATTTCTATTCCCGGTTGCTTTTGTTTTTAACATGCATATTGTTTTCTCTTAAATAAAGTCACCTTACTACATAAAACCCCTTAGAGCACGACAAAATTTTCGCGAAAGTCTCTTAATCTGCATACTACTCTGTATTACTCATCGGACTGCTATTAACGAATTTGCATTTCCTGGGAACGCCTTGAGGATGCCCAGCCTATGTCGCAGGCACCGTGCGGGGCACCGAGAGAGCACGGGGAGGTGGGGGGGGGGGGGGGGGGGAGACCGATGGGCGAACATAGGGCGCGAGCATCGAGTGGGAGAGAGACAGCCGCTACAGGCGCCTCCAAGGGTCAAACTGCACGCCACATCGCATTCCTTGGTTTATTTATTACAAAGCACCCTTGTGCCTCTCGTGGCGCTATGAGTTGAAAAACCAGTTGAAAAGGTTTGGGAGCGGGTTAGGCTCGTCCGGACTGATTTTAGAGATTTGCTTTCCAACATCCGCGGTCTACATACAGAACATTTTCCAGGGCCATAGATCCTGTGCGTGACTCCCCCCCTCACTCACGTCTCGCAGCATTCCTTACCGGCAGAGGATGACGAGGAATCCTGCGACGCTTTTTCTCGTTCGGCGGCGGCGGAAGGTGTCGCCTGTCAGCACCGAGGCGAGCCGTGATCTGAAACAATGAAAATAACGACACGTTCAATTTGGTCCCCAGGAGAAAGGGGAAAAAACAGTAGCAAACATCAAGAGCGTCTTGTATAGCCTAAGACACGGCGCACACAGTCGCACATTCCGTGTTCGTTTCGTATGCTCGTCCGGTAGCCTTTATGCCCTCGCAGAAAAGTACCGGCGGAACGTATTGAGCCGTGCCGTCGTCATTTCGGCCGCTTGTGCTAGGCGGCACATAACGGCGCTCGGCTTTACGGCGCCGCGTCCAAGTCTCACTCGCCTCGCGAGATGAAGACGCGTGTGGACGTATCGACGCGCCGCGTGACGCCAATTTAAAGCGCCGTACCGAGGAAACGATTACCCTCCTTGACGTCGGCTCAAATACGTCTTCGATCCCTCAGAGCCGCTGGGCCGGGCCGGGCGCAGCGGGAACACTGCCGCCACTCTGTTAAACAAAACGATGACTTTCCGGTGGTGGGACCGAAAATCAAAGCGAAAAATCAGGCCGAGATAAGTCGCGTGTTTTCTGTTATACGCGGGAGATTTGAGACAAAAATCCACGCAACAGTTAAGAAAGGCCCATTTGTTTCAAGTGAAGAACAAGCTCGGAGAAAGGCGGCACAAACACTCACACAGAGTTAACTATTTTCGAAGAGGGAGGATGGACACCACCACTTTCGCCGACAGTGTGTTGCACACGGCACACTCGCGATAAGGTGGGGCCCCCGCCCCGCCCGCTCGGCCCGCTCGGTTCGCTATTTGCTGGCCGGTAGCATGTGAGACACCGCGAGCAGGTACTTGCCTTGCAGGCCTCGTATCTCTCCAAACTTTAAGGCACGCCGCGGGCTGCGGCCCGACTCGCGACGCGGCGAGAAAACTATCGGACCATCGACGTACGCCGGCGTCGCCCATTGTTTTCTCGCCGAAGAAGAAATAAAGAAAAAGGGGGCAGCGACCGTAATGAGCGAGGAATGAAGCGCCTCGTAACTCCTTCTGTTTTTATAAAGATGTCAGAGGGGGCGTAAACTTCCAGCTTACGATAAGCTGAGGTGGGGTGAGTGGGTATACCACATAGTTCAAGCGGCCCGCACTTATTCGTGCTTTGAAAATGCGCACTGCTGAGAAGACGTAGGCCTCTTATTAATTTTAAGGAACCAGTGCGCGTAAGAGAATGTAAATGGAAAGTCTCAATATATAATTTTGGACGTACATTCGTAAACTTGTGAGTTTCACCACGCTCTGTAACTGTCCATCAGTCAGAGTCTAGAACAAAAATTTACAACAGGTGATACAATTCCACTTCGTGTTACAAGGCAAGAAGCGTTCCACTACGCAACACTACGCTATGGCCTGACGGGAGATGCCGACAGACAGCAACAAATCGTTGAGCAGCGCCAGCAGCGCACAGGTGAAGTGAAAGTCACCGCACCGCACATGCTGTAGGGTCTCTAGAGGCGCAGCAGAACACACCGCACACATTTTGGCGAACTATTACTTATTTCCCCTCTTGGAGTGGAAATTGGCGTAGTTAACACTAGAGGGGGAATCAAATATTTGCTAAACGAGATTTGCGCCTTTTATTTGCGCAGTACCGCATGAGCCTCTAGAGCTGAGTTGAACTGGGCTGGGCTGGGCTCCTCGCAGATCTGCATGGCTAGCGCCTAGGATCTGGAAAGGTCGGCGGAGGTCATGCCGAGCGGAGTGGAGCATCTTTGTCAAGGCATCAGGCGCAGATGCGCTGCAAATGTTGTACACACGAGGCGTTGGAAGAGAGTAGGTATTCCAGAATAATATTTTACATGTCTTCGACGCCATTTCGGGATTTTATGACCCGCTTTAGACACACAGTCCATAACAGGAAAATGGATAAACGCTGTACAAAGACCAAACTGGTTTTCAACTATTGATATTATTCCATGACAAGGTGGCAATGCTTGTGCGCTCACCGAATTGTCAGTATACACAATTTTCTAATAACCAAAAATTTATGACTGAACCGTGTTGATGTTAAAGGTCACTTTGGCACCAGTTAAAACAATTTATTTTCGAACTTTTTTTTTTTATCAAACAGGACTGCTTCAGGCAAGAAGTGAATCACAAGGACCCAAAAAACCGATCTTTGATAAGTAGGTTGGTGATGATCCAGTTGTAACCCGAGATCTCCGAACTCAAGTAGAAATGTAACGTAAATAACCAATGGAGAAAAGGGACGAGCGAGCAAGCGACACGGAGACGCATAGAGATCCTGCGATAAAAATACAAGGATTTTATGAGGTCACATTGCGTTGCCTTTCCGTACTAAAAATATGATATTCAAACCGATAAAACCAATACTCAGAAAAATAAAGGGTTGACTTATAGTATGAGTCGAGATTCGACTTAAATTTCCTTGCGATTCGAGCGAGGTGACCCAAACAACATCGCCTGCTGCGTTGCAGCTCGGCGAGCCGAAGTGTCAGGACCAATTCGTGCAGCCGCCTCCGGTTTAATTAAGGTAAAGAGGCTGGGTGTATCTTGCCGAGACCTTTACCTTCTCCCCCTGCCTCACTTTTCCACACCACTTTGTGTTTTTTTCTGCCCTGCTCAGGTGCCGAAGGGGACATTCCTTCACGGTCGACGTCGTGTGTTTGTCGGAGACAGAATTGCAGACTACAAACTAGATCAACGAGCACCGTGCACTTTAAAGACGATAAAGAAGTGAATCAAGGAGGGAAAAGGATCTACGAACCTCCTATCCTGCGTTAAGAAAACGATGCAAATTGAGCCGACTACAGATCCCCGTAAAATTGTGGGTACGCCCCTATACCATACAGGCACGAGGTTACAGAAATGATAGGTGCATCTCCTCATGTTAACATCTGGATGGAAATTCGAGTCCAAGTTCCGGGCAATAATCTTGAAGATCCGTGGCGAGACCCAGCCGGGACAGGCAAAGCAGGGAAGAGCCAGTTTGGCCCCGGGGCACTGACTTTATGAATGAAACTCTGATCAGAGCGAGCGCGCGTAGAGATACAACCGTGTTGCAATGAATGGATGGGATGAAATTATGACTAACAGGGCATCTCGAGTGAGAAGATAAGCTCGTCTCTACTCCGCCCCTTTGTTCGTGTGTTCGCCTTCATTTTCCGACCGCGGCGGGGATGTCGCTTCCCGAGTATCCGGGGTATCCACGACAATCCCGGCAAAATGTTCCCATACACGTACCTGGACCCGCCCCCGCGCCCGGCCGCCACGCCCACCACTGAGTGCCTTCGGCCGTCTCCGTCGCTCTGGTGGCGCCGAGCGCCCGCCACAAGAGAGAGGCAAGGTGCGCAGCCAGACCGCGTGTATCGATTAATCGAACGTCTTGACCTGTAGCCGTAACCTCCAACCCAGACCGCACAGAACGCACATTGTGCTCCGGGAGTTGTTTCAGATTTCGAGATTTTAGCCGTTTAATATAGCAGATAACGCCTGCGCCACTTATCGGGAAAGGGGCATGTATAACATTATGGGCGGCCGGTACACCACACGCCGGGTGTGGCTGATGGCCGCGGCAACGACCCCGTTCCGCAAGTAATTTATATAATAATTGCTGATAAGGTCACTTCCTACAAAGGCCAATAAATTCGAGCGCCACAACGCAATCTGGCACGAAATGTGTGTATGTGTGCGCCTGTGTGTGTTTTGGAGCGTTTACAACAGGGCCTAGCTCTGTTCTGTCAAGGTGATAGTCTCTTAATTGTTCGTTTAGGAACTGCAAGGGCAAAGGCGGGCCGGCCCTTTGACGGACCTTCACCCCTGAGATTGATTACACCTATTTATCATCCCATGTGTGGCCCATCTAGGGACAACCCACCGGAGCAGCAGAAAAATATTTCGACGGCCCAAAGCAGTTATGTGACGGATTGTGCAGCACGTAAGCTCTAATCTCTATTTATTTATTTTTTATTCTTTTTAAAAACTGCAAAAAGTTAAATAAAAAATTGGGAGAGAGAGTTGCGAAAGGATCGATCTACACGCTTAAATGAGAGAGAGAGAAAAGGGCAGGAGAATGTACGCACTCCGGTGGTGGTCCGGCCGGGCCGGACATGCGGGGCGGGCGGGCCTCCGTTTATCGCACTGGAACAGCCGCGCTATCTGTTAGAGGGGCGAGGAGGGGCCGCGGGGTGCGGGTGTCCCCGGAGAAAAGTGACGGAGGTGCCGGCGAAGCCGTGCGCGCGGCCGTAAGGTCAAGCCATTGCGCTCGGTTTAATCCCCGAGCCGGACCCATAACTTCCACGTTCTAGTGACTAGTAAAATTTCATTCACGTGCCCGTATTACCCCACACGGCCCTGCCGGCCGGCCGGCCACACACCGGGCTGGTACGTGTGCGTGCCGCCTGCGCTGACGACCTCCGGGGAACAAGCGCACGTTACACTTGAGAAGCAGCGCAGAGAGCAAAGGACATCACCCGCCCTGCACGACCCATCCCTTCCGGGTATATTTAAGCACATTGGTTGAAACGATAAAAACAACAATATACTTGGTTTAATTACACGAGTTCCAAACTATAATTATTCGGAGGCAGAGCATCCCCGCTTCTCGGTGGCCGTCTCGTCCGCGCATCCTCCTCGAGCTGGCTGCCACGCCGCCCCGGGCGAGGGAAGGGCGGCCCTTGCAAGTTTTCATACAAGGCGGTGACGAACCGATTCGTGCTTGTTGCAGAGAGGGCGGCGGCCCGGCCCGGCCCCGGGGGGAGCAGAGCTCCATCCGGTTTGATTAATGGCACCCGCATCCTCGTCACACGCCTTCCATTTTGTTCCTCGACTGCCATTCAGGCCGAGCAGCAAGCCTAAGCTAATCCGGCCCGTGCAGCACCTCACACCTCACGCGCTCCAACAAGTGCTTTGGGCCGGACAATAATTGCTGGCCTGCTCTGCCTGGCAGGCGCCCGGCTCGACTCTCCGGTGCGACCGCCAACGGCCGGCTAGACGGCTCGGGTCGGCTCGCCTGCCTAGCGCCGACACGTTTTGCCCGAAACGTATGGGGATTTCTCCTCCAATATACTGCATCCAGTCCAGACCACTCCGCGCCGCGCCACGCTACTCCTCTCCACAATCACGAGTCGGGTCATCACGGCGCAAAGCAGCTTGGAGGCTGACCCGGCCCGACCCGGTCGGGCTGCGCACCGCCACGCCTTTGGACGTGTTGTATGGGCAATGCAAATTATCCGCAGGATTTTGTTATGAATACCTGCAGATAGGCGAACCCATTAAAAAGTACGTATGAGGTAAGGTCAGACTTCAAAGCTGGTCGTTCGTTTCCGTAAGCACAAGAATTGACAATAACACAAGCACCCAAGAGAGGGGCCAAGGAATGATTTGTGCTGTCCAGAATGACTGTAAATAAAGCGTGTTTCGGCGGAGGGTCTCTCACTCCCACTATAGCGACACTATAAACCCCCCACAGTCTGTTCGATCATAAAAGTCCACGCACGTGGCTCGCCAAACAGCGAGCCGCCGCTGGACCGCTCCAACAATAACAAACGCCGGCTGCAAGCAGGTTTCTTTTTTTCTTTTTTTTTAAAGCCAAACATGGACGTTTTCTAGGATTCAGTATTGCACTATTTTACCTATAGCCCAAGATAAACATCGAGTTAATTTTCTGACAGGAAAAACAAAATCAAAAAAGCGGACGTTCCTGTCCCTTTCCCCTCGCAGCAGCCGCGCCTGATTCCTGTCCCAGACCGGTGTCGTGCGTGTATTCACACTGTTGGTCCCGATGACAGACATCTCACTCGAACTGCCCTCATTCGTTAGCCAGTCTCCTCTTTGGTGGGCCGACTGGGTCGCGGCAAATTAATTGGATAAATATTCGGGAAGAATCCACTTCTTCAGGTGATTCACACCAGGTGACGCGCGGCCCTCCTGCTAGTTCGACATTCTTAGCAGACCTCGTGTATTTTTTGTGACCAAAATGGGGAAGCCCCAAAGGCGACTCTGGCTGCGAAAGGAAAGAAAGGTGACCGATAATAGCAAGTCCCGTAATACATTTTTTTAACAAGTTTTTCCTTAAAATACCCGTTTACACAGCCAGCTTTGTGTTCTGACACGTGCGTCCTGCGCGGTATTTCCCTATCCCTGATGGCAAACGGGTGCGTCTGCTGCGCTCATCAGTGATTCAGAGATTAGGACGGTGACATTTACGAGCATGTAGAGTCCGCCGGGCCAAAATTCGAACGAATATCGAGCCTTTCCACCCGACTACAGGCACGTCGGATCTAGTTTTGCAAGTTCCCTATATTGCTCCTTTTATTCGTAAGGCATCATACACTTGGGTCTGAGGTGCCAAGTAATTTTGTCATCGTCGACAATTGAAAGAAACCTTTTAAAAAACTGTTTGGAGTATCCTGTTTAAGAGACCAGTGGACATCATGGACAAAAAGAGAACGAAATGGGCGCGGCATTCCAGACCGAACCGTACCCCTTCCAAAAGATGACACCGTGTGTTTCTTTTATTGCCTCGGTTCCTCGATTTCTGTTCGATTTCAGAAAGTGTTTCACAGTCTCTGCTGAGCTGGCTGTCGTTTAATGGGTAGAAGTGATATAGTGAAGGATGAACCAGTTTGGTGATGATCGCAGGGAAGGGGGGTTAGGCGAAGACGAAATGGAGCCCTGCTAACAAAGACACGTGTTAATCTAATGGGAATCTGGGGCATCCGCCCTGTAGGAAGTACGGCGATGCAACAAAAATTCTACTTCAGGTATTTCTGGGCAAAAATAAAGGGAAGTTAATTGAGATTGAAGCATACTAAGCTAAAATTAAAAAAGAAAGTATGAAGGAAATAGTTGTTGGGCTTACTGTGTAAGGAACCGTTCAAAAAGTGTCGTTCCTATTGAGATCCTGTGATTTATGTTTTGAAACGATGCTGGGCCTCTCACAGGTGTGATAATACGGTCCAGGAGCACCATCATAACACACCGCTCCAACACACACACACACACACACATCACACAAAAAACTCTAAGCTGTGGAGCTATTAATTAGCAGGAGCACAAAGTCTGCGTCCGAGGTCTACCCCAGCGGAGAACAAGACCGAGGCGCCGCTCGTTTCCGAACGCAGCCGAGATGAGCGTTTAGACCCGATCCAGAGGCCATTGAGAAGCCATAAAAGGCGAACGCGTCCGAAAGAGTTCGCGCCAGGCCGGCCGGGCGGACAGCCTTGCCACGCCACGCCGCTTGTGACACCGCGCCCAAAAAGCACGGCCGCCTGCCCGGGAGTCAACGCCCCCCGCCATCACCGGGACCGGGCTCAGGGTGTCACTCCGCGGGGCGGCACGGTGCGGAGGGAAGGCCTATCCCGTGTGAAAGCGCCGGCCACGACGTGTGAGAAATCCGCGCCTATTGGCAGACGCCGTCGTGCGAATAGTGCGCGGATTGCGGTGCGCCCTGAACTCTGCGCGCGCGCGCGCGCTAATTTGTAGCCGGCGCAATAATCGGGCGCCATTTGGGAATCAATACGCTTCACGTGCAGCGCCGCGCGCGCCAATAACCGTGCATTATTCGCACCGCATATGAGAGGGCAATATTCACACCCGCTAGTCGAGGGAGGCACTCCTGCTAGGCTAGGGATTATACAGCCCACTTTGCTTTCTCTGGCAGGGGCCGCCGAGCAAAAGGTGCAAACACACATCAACGTCTGAATGCGGCGCCAGTCCCACATGCCACGAGTAGATGTATCCCCTGCATAAAAACAACAATTTCCCGAAACCTAAATGAAAAAAAAAACTCCCCGGCGGGGAATCGAACCCCGGTCTCCCGCGTGACAGGCGGGGATACTGACCACTATACTACCGAGGATTATGTGTACGTAACCCTCCCGATAATAAAGCGTTCCCCCACTCTCGCTACCGTGGAGGTTGTAGGGAGGAGGGGGAGGGGTGGGGGAAGGCGGGTAAGCGTAGCGAGGAGTGGTGGGGGTAGAGGAGGAAGCAACAGGCGACTTTCCTCGGGCGCCCCCCGGCCGTACGTTGTCTCCTGACGTTCGCACCTTCATAATTTTTATTTTCCGGAAAGCGCGTGAAAACCGTCAAACTATTAAAAAGGCGATACGAGGGAGCGCAGCGAGCGGACACAAATCAGCACTTGCGTAAGCGGCGAGATTGTGCCGTCTGCTGGCCGGCATATTTCACTCGGAGCAATCAGATGATATCGGTCCGGCCGCGTCCACTCCGTGGCGACACTGGGCCGGGAGTGGCGTGGTGGTGCGGGGGGGGGGGGGGGGCGACGCGGGGCCGATAGGGGCCGGGCGCCCACTTCACTTCCACTCATTTAGCCGCCACGCACCTCGCTGCGCGCACTCGGCGGAGTGAATCATTCGCGGCGCAAAGTCGATTCACACCGACCGCGTTGGGGACAGATGCTAATGCTCCTCTTTTTAACGCGCGCGCGCACACACACATATGCGCGCACTTTCACTCATATATCAAGATTGGCCGCAGCTAGTGCGCCATGCGCGGGGCGCTTACACACACACACACACAGTTGGATCTTCATCTCCATCGAATGGCGGTGCGCCGATAGCAGTGCGTAACAGCGTCATTTGCTGAAACAATCGGTAGTACTGTCCCCTGGCGGCCGGCCTGCCGGCCCAGACCTCGCGCGCCGCGCCGGGCTGCTGCCGCGGGCCGGGCCGGGCCGGGCCGCGCAGGGCAGGGCCTCCCTGATTCATTACCCCGCGTGCGTTTCTCTTTCCCCGGAGGAGAAGAAGAGAAGGCCCCGCAGCCGGGCCGGGCAGGCGCTCAATGGGTCCATCCAATCGGGCCCAACACCGCGCCAGGCCGCGCAGCGCCGTGCATCCTCAAACCGGGACGGGGCGGGACGGTCACAGTAAGCCGCGCGCGGCCCAGGGCCCAGCGCAGCGCAGCGCCCCGAGGAGGAGAGGAGCCCCCGGTATCATCACCAGCTTTCCCTGCTGCTGGCAGGCGCAGGGCACAATGCACTCAAATGAACATAACCGCATCGCCCGGAGCTGCCGGCCGGCAGTGGAGAGCGAGAGGAGAGACAGAGGCCAATATGGCATCATCTCTGTCGCGCTCGCTCGCGCCCGCCCAGGCCCAGGCTCCTATGAAACGAAACGCTGATGGACCAGGCCCGGCGCGCCCCCTCCCCACCCCAGGGGTGGCGCGCGCGTTGGGCTGCCTACCTCCCGGGCGCCGTGACGCATCACATTCACACCCTCCTCGATCGTCCTCGTCTCCACCTCCAAAGGCGGCGAGGCGACGGCATGCAGGGGGCCGGGGCCGGGCCGGGGCGCAGCAGCAGCCCCGCGGACAATGTTTACAAATTGGACCGCATTCACGGCGCTGCCTCGTCCATCAACACGGCTGCCGGTGATCCGGTAGCCGTGCCGTGAGGCGCAGCTTCACCCGGTGATCTGGATCTGACGGCATCTATCACGGCGGGCTGCGCTGGGCCGGGCTGGGCCGGGCAGGGGCCGGGCGCGCTGACATGATTGGCCTTGACTGGCTCCATTAATCGGCAGCAGACTGATTACGACTACTGGCGTGGCAGGGCAGAGCAGGGCCGGGTGGGCCTGGCACGCTATACTTGGTAGCACATTACTTGTTTGTAAGCTCCTCTCTCGCTCTCTCTCTCTCTCTCTTTCTATCTTTCGCCCTGACCAACTTTCCCGCTAGCGCGTCCTCCCAAAGGCGCACCACCCTATTTCCGCACAACGCTCCCGTTGCCAATCATCCCTCGTTTACTCCTCTTCACCGCGCCGAGCCGTTGTTGTTGTTTCGCCTCCTTTTTCCCCGTCGGCGCGGTAAACTATTTCAGCCGATGCTCCCGGCGAGCCGCGGCGCCGGAGCCGCCAAAGGTCGCGCTGCATGGCCGCAGACACCTTGCGTTTCCCCGCGCGCCCCAGCCCCAGCGGCCCGAGCCCCAGGGCGGGGCGGAGCACCGGGCGGGGCCGTTTAGACGGAAGAAGTCGTCCTGTTGTAGCGCAGGCCCCGCGGCCTGCTGCAGCAGGACGGCCTGTAGGACGGCCTGCAGGCCGGCGCGGCTCCATTCATCACCCGGCCGCAGACAAGGGACATAACGATGATCTTAATATTCCCCGACAAAATCACGGCGAAACCAGATCCAGCAGCGCGGGGAGGGGAGTCCAGTGCTGCCGCTGCCGGCCACTGCCGCCGCGGCTGCCAGGCCCGTAAAGCACAAAGAATAGAATGATTGATTTTTAATGATACCTCAACCAACACTCTGGAGTGGAAAATTATAGTGATAATGTCGGCTAACTCGCAGCTCTCGGCGAGCGGTGATCCCATTTAGGGCGTCGAGCGCTGCTGCCGCCGCCACTCCAAGCCGCGCCACGCCACGCCACGCCGCGCCCGGCGAGACTCAAGCAGGAACGCGGGCGCCCCGACCGTGTTGGACACGGGTCCCCGCCCCGTACCGCCCGGCCCCGCGCGGGGCCCGGGGGCCACGACCCTGACCGGTAGGCAGCCCAGCGGACACGGCCGATATGATATCACTCCTGGCACAGACTGGCGTTCTCCCACTCTGTTTCTCTGTTTCTCCTCCCTCCCTCCCCCCCTCTCTCTCTCCTAACAGGTGCAAGGCGCCTCGGTCTGGACCGCAGAGATAGCGATCGCCCGGTGCCCCTTATTGCCGCGACACACAAAACATTTCGTTAGGTTCTGGACGTGTAGTTTTCTTTTCAGTTGCAGGCATACTAAAAGCACACAAGTTAGTTGGCAGGTGTAAAGTTTATGCTAAACGTAAAATGGTTTCCGTAAGCGCCGGTGGAAACGCCCTATGGGTTCGCTAACATCAAAGCAGCGGCGTACACACACACACACACACACACTCATGTGCAACGGGCTAGCAGCAGCAACCAATAGCGGCCCTTTTATGTAACAAATGCACCAGCCCAGTAGGCCCAGTGCAGCAGGCCCTATCCCTAATCTCCGCCTGAAAACAATGTGCTGCTGCACGCAGCCGCATGCAAAGGTAATTAACAGCATAATGCCGCTACAGTACAGCCACTTATCGGCACCAAAGGGCTCCTGCCAATAAGGCTAAGGCTGCCGAAAGTACAAAGGTCACGGGGAAGACTGTCATAAATACATGACCAAGGTGCCAGCCACCCAAAGCAAAAGTTGCTACCAGAAAAAAAAATTGTTTTGCCTTCAATATTAACTCGAGCACATTCTTTTCAAGGAACTTTGCACTGCAGTGCCATGCTCGGCCGGGCGACGCAATATGCATCTTCTGAGGCCGGTGCCGGTAGCACCTTGAGATAGCGCCTGCCTCACCTCCAGAGTGCACTACTGGTAGGGGGGGGGGGGGGGCAGTCTGGCCGCTCGCTGAGACAATGCAGTATCTACACATGTGGTGCATGGAGTGTGAGAGGCTCTCCGCGCGGCGCTATACGGCTGCGACTGCAGCCAGGCACCTCTCCTAGAGCTGCCCAGGCGCACCAACTCTCATCATTGAAATTAAAAGCAATTCAAGCCCAAAGAAAAATGACACGGATGTCCTCGTGTTCCGTATTGTTCCGCAGGCATTTTCAAGTTTTTGATTATTTTGACTCCATACAGGTCCCTGTAATAAGCATGTAAAGATTAAGACGAAAAAGCTCAGCATGTAGGCGGATGCCCCGCCTATTGGTTCCATATTCCCCTCGCCCGCGGGCCACAGGCGGAGCGGCGGGCGGGGCGGGGCGGGCGCGGTGCGAGACGCGTTGAAAGGGACGGGAAGTACGGCGCGTCGCCCCGGGCGGCCCGATCTGGAAAACAATCCATCAAAATCAGGGCTGCCCGAGCCGAGTCGAGCCGCCGTCTCAATCATTTGCTCGTTGACGGCGGTGGGGCGGTAGTGCTCCACATCGCGCTGTAGAGAGGCTCTTCAAGAGCACCGGTCGAGTGGCCGGGGGAGCCGTGAGTAGAGAGTAAAGACTCGACGAGACGAGCGCAGAGCAGACTGCTCGAACGGAACGAACTGACCCACCAAGGGCGGAGGCAGCAGCGGCGACCTGCGCAGAGGACGTGCTGCACTCGCCCCGCCCCGCCCCGCCCCGCCCGCGACAAGTGATCGTCGGCGCCAATGCGAGAACAATGCACAGGTGTGCGTAATCAGCGCCTTCTGATCCAGATCCGGCCGGCGTCATTACGATGAAAAGGCACGCGGGAGAGATCCAGACGCTGGTCAGGAGCGGAGCGCGTGTGGTGGCAGAGCGGGAGGGAGGGAGGCCTAGCTGAAGAGTGCCACCAGGGAGATAGTTTTTTCTGTTTAAATATTCCCGCCGTTCCCTGCATCATCATCAGCAGCAGCAGCCTAGTTCAGAGGACGTCGCTCTGCCCACCCGATCACGCCGCATCATACACCTCGCGATGCGAATTGCAGAACAAAGCATCATTTGCCGTCATTGCCTGGCCGGCCGCTGCGGCCTCGCCTTCCCTTATGCTGCAGCTTTTGTCTCCGTCGCTCCCGCGCGCGCCTGCTGGGCCGGGCGCCCTCTGCTATGGCAGAGAGCGAGAGAGAGAGAGAGAGAGAGGAGGCGCACGCAGCCGACGCATCGCATCGTGTGTCCCGCGATAGCCCGGGACGAATCCCGCAATCTATTGTCTGATCGCCTCTCCCTCCCGGGCCGGCGCGGCCCACGGGGCCCACGGCCTATGCAGATTGCAGCGGGTCGATTGATTGATTTGTTGTTGATCGGCTTCCTTTTCCACGGAGGACGATGCTGCTGCCGCTGACCGCGCGAGCTCTGCCCGCCCCGCCACGCCCCGCCACGCCCCGCCACGCCCCGCCATGCCACGCCAAGCCTGTCCCATTCCTGGACTTCCCTCCTCCATTCCCGGATTGTCAGCCTATGGCCGGCCGGGACCGCGCGCCTCTCCACGCAGCTTCTCCTCATCCTGACTCTGTTCCTCTTTGCTGCTGCTGCTGCCGGTCGAAAGGTCACAGCTCCAGATCCGTGGCGTGGCGTGGAGGGGCATGGCGGGGCGGGGCGCGGCAGAGCCGCTGATGTGAGGAAAGCGCAGCAATCTCGACCAATTCTCACCACAGTGAGAAGTAGTGTCCTATCCAAGCACGACGCGCTCGCCCCGCCACGCCCCGCCCCGCCCCGCGCGGGGCCAGGCCAGGCCACCACACATGTGCGGCCGCCTGGCCTGAGAGAGAAGGAGAGAACTCGGTAAGTGCAGACAATGCCTGGTGGGACTGCACAAGGCCCCGCCAGCCCCCGGGGTGTCATGCCGCGCCGCGCCCGGCCGCGCTGCAGCCACCCACATCTCCTCGCCCTCATCTTCATCCCAAAGCAGTCCGGATGAGGTCACGGCATCAACGAATGCCATGCACAGAGTTCCATAGGGCAGCCAGGCACGCGGCCGCCCCGCCCCGCCCCGCCGCCGGCCGGTCACGCACGACATTGGGAGGCTGCGGGGAACATCTCAAGTTTCATTTCGTAATAGTAATAATAACGATAATAATAGAGCGATGAGAAATAACACGAACGCATAGCAAACAGCACGGCACATACAGCGAGTGCGACGCGGGCGCGGTGGCGGACATGATGTCCGCAACAAGCAGCGAGGATGAAGGTCTTGCCATTGTAGTGTGTCATCACCGCGGAGCCGGGCCGCGGCTGCGCGAGGGCGGGCCGGGGCGGGGGCGCGCGGGCGGCATCGTCACGTGTGACAAGCGGACTCCGCAGAGGCGCAGCTTCACTTTCATAAAGTGCGCTCGCCTAAATGAGAATCGCAAGAGGCTGGGGCGGGGCTGGGATTATAACGCGGATCGTGTGGTGTTTGCTTTGTCACTTTTGTTTTATTGGGCGCGTCGCATTGTCCCCATAATTACACTGCTCCTTAGGCGCCATGCCCCCTCCCCCCCTACTGTCCACGCTCCCCGCGCCGCCCCTGCGGGAGGAATCAGATAAACTCCCCCGACTCCGATTCCGTGCGGGCGCTCTCTAAATTAAGCGGTTTGCACGGCGCCGTCCCGTCGCCTTCCTGCTGCAGCCATAGCCAGCTGTGTTCCCACCTCATCTAGATGCTCTACGAGCGCCTTATTAAGGTCCCACACAAGCGCACGGCACCGCACGGCTCGGCCAGACATTCTCCAAATTATTATCACACGTTATATTGGCCTGCGTTTTGTGCTGCTCCCGCAGGGTTTGTACCACGAACAAAAGGATAGACACTACGTCACTGGCTGCGTTTATATTTTTTCCGCCTTATTTTTTCAAGGGTTGCTGCAGAAACGCCGCCCAGGGGTAGGCAACCCATCAGGCGCGCTGCGCCGCCCCCGTGGGACAATAGGGGACGACGAGGAGGGTGGCGTAGGTTGGGTGGCCTACCCCGCAAGGAGCTCGCCGCGGGGAGGGTGGCTTCCCCTACGACTGTCGCGGCGCGGGGCGTCACACTCCGCGGCGCCGCGGCGCCGTGCTGTGCAACACTGCGGCGCCGCGACGCCCTGCGCTGCGGTCGGGTCGGACACGTGGGTGGTCCCGGCGCAGTGCACAGCACTGCAGGCAGCAGCACGAGACGCCTCCAGATACCTCCAGTACAGTCAGCTCACTCCAGTCCCGAGTGCACAGGCAGACAAACTTTCTTTAGCCACTGCAACTACTGACGCGCTTGCACGCATGTCACGCGGCCGTTCACACGGCCGTGCCTCACGCCTCTGTTCCGCGGCCGCGGCGCGACGCGACGCCTGCCTCCCGGGGCCGTGCCGTGCCCGGCCGGGCCCGCGACGCGCCAAAGGTCAAACCTGCTTTATGGCAGGTCTGGGGCGCGATGCAGGACAGGCGCAGCTATAGCCAGGCGGGCAGGCGCAGCCCGGCCCGGCCCGGCCCCGGCCGGCGCGTCTGATTAAAACTGCGGCCGACGCCGCGCCAAACGCCTATAAATTCGGTCAGTGATGAGGAATATGCCACCCGGAGAGCGAAGGTCACACACACACACACACACACACAGACACACACACACACACACACACACACACGGCAGGTGTGAGAAGTGGTTCGGCCTCACCGAACGGCAGAAAACCGCGTGTGACAAAACATAACGAGGTCCAGAAACTATGAGCGCGAGAAATTTTATTTTTCGTCGTCTGTCGTCTCTCCGTCCTTGAATAGCAATCAGGAAAAAACTCGATGAGCGCGCCAAGCCTGGTGCCGTGGGCGGGGCGGGGCGGGGCGGGGCGGGGCGGGGCGGGGCGGGGCGGGACAGAGGCCATCCATCCTGGTATATATACCGTTCTGGTAATAAAGGTGTCACACAAACAGAGCAGCAGGCATACGACAGTCGCGCGCCTAACGGGGCTCCTTTTTTTTTTTCGGGGTGACTTCTTTTCGGGGCCCGGGCGTGGCGTGGCGCGAACGCATGCAAAACGGTACCTGCTTTTTGCATAATGCAGTCCGAGCCGGGCGGGGAGAGGTGGGGCGGGGCGGGGCGGGGCGGGGCGGGCGGGGCCCGGCGCGCGGTCGACGCCACCACCCCCGCCCTCAAGGTCGCGTGCGACCCCTCCAATGATTCATGTCGAGGATTGAGTAACGTCCGAGGTAACGTCTCTCTTGTTGTCGCCGGTCGCGCGCGCGCACTCTTCGCGAAACCTAACGGGACGAGTTCGTTGCCCCGAGCGCGCCGAGGACCCCGACGAGGACGAGGAGGAGGAGGATCCCTCCCGCGGGTAAGGTGTGGCCGTGGCCATGACGCAACAGAGCAGAGGTTCGGCCGGCCAGGCCCTCAGCATCCCCCTCAGCCTTTGCACCAGAATTACAGAAGACCCAATCATACAAAAGCGCAAGCAGCAAAGAGACCGGAACCAGGGGGAGGAGGCGCGGCAGCCGGCGAAAAAGTATAAGAAAACACAGCCGAGGTGTGCTTGATACATCCACGCCGCACCACCGCATGGGGGCGCGCCCGGGCGCCAGCGGCGGCCGCCGCCAAAAATCGGTCCGCGGTGAGTCCGCTCCCTTCAATTACACGAAAATTACTTCCTGATTATCTCCCGAATCTATGGCGGCGGCCGGCCTCGCCGGCCTATATGGGTCCGGGCCGGGCCGGGGGGCGGGAGAGGCAGCACCCACCGCTGCACCCAGCGCTGCAAGTGCAGCGCGGCACCCCACCCTCCCCTCTCTCTCGCTCTCGATCGTCGCCCCCAATTTGTGGAGCCCGCCCCGCCCGGCTCCAGGCGGCGTTGTGGAACAAATCAGGTCCACGCCCCTGGCCGGGCCGGGCACAGCCTCTCGTTGTAATCAGTCTCTGTGCACGCCGCCGCGCCGCCCGCCCCTGAGCGCCCCTCCCGGCCGGCCGGGCCCGGCTCCACCGCTACCTACTTGTACTTCCTTGTTCGTCCGCGTTGGATCACGCGCAGTACGGCGCGCCGGCGCGTTTTGCAGTCAAACGAGGCTGCACATAAGCATCCCATCCCAGAGCGAGCGGGCCGGGCCGCACGGCGCGCTTCGCTTGGCTTCGCTCTACTAATCGTCGCTGTAACACGCGGGGAGGTAAAGTGCCGCCCCTCCGTTTGCAGCAGCAGCGGCGAGCTTCATTTTTTTTTCTCTCAGTGCACCGTGAAAAAGCTACCGGTTGGCCGTCGTAAAACACGGGGCAGGCGGGGCAGGCCGCTTCAGTCTTTCACCGCGCCGCGCCGGGCGGGGCGGGGCGGGGCGGGGCCGGCAGCGCCAGGTCAGCCCCTCCTCGCTGGCCACCGGATGCGTTCACAAACCATCAGGCAATGGAGGGGGAGGCAATTTTAGTCATTTTTCTTTACGGTCATTGCTTCGAATGTAGGACTTTTACATTCCACGAATACGCCCTCACACTCAATTCATACTAGTCCAGTGCCTACTTTCAAGGGATCTTACAGAAATAAAACCGATATCTTAGATTACTTTTCTCATTCGAAGTGGTCGGTTGACAGTAAACGCAGCTGCCCGAAAGAAAATTTTCAATTTTTAACTGCTTCTTACGACTCGGGAAGAGATATCTTTTATGACAGACTGGTTATAAAGAAGAAGAAAAAAAATCAGTAAAACACGTGGGCAGCGCCAGGTCTCGTCCTGGTGGTGTGTTTCCGTCCGGAGCCGCCCCGGCTGGCGGTCCGTCGCCAGGTAGCGCCACCCTGAGTGTCGCCGTGTAATGAGCGCAATCACCATTTAGTAGGTCACCCGGAGCCCAAACAAGCCGGAGCGGCGAGGGAGGCGGCCGGAGGCGCCCCTACCGGAGCCGCCGCCAGCGCTGAGGGAGGGACCGGTGCGGCGTGAGACAGCACCCAGAGCGACCCGGGGCCCGGAACAAGGCGCACCGGGCGCACCCGGAAACGACTGCGGGACTGCAAGGCGGCATCGGCCCAGCAAGCTAAAGCTAGTGACTGAAAGTCAAGACTTTCTGGATCTATTCGGTATAGATGGTAAAATGTTGAGGGTTAAAATGTTGGCGCTGCTTTTAATTCGAGTTACAGAGCTTACTCTGACGCCGCGCGGACAACCCAACCTTTACCTTCAAAACGATGGAATCCGGGGAGTAACACACACACACACAGACACACACACACACACACACACACACACACACACACACACACACACACAGACACAGCAGCATTCGATGGGTACGAGTGGGGCGGCGGGTCCCAAAGCAAACAACCGACACACATCACGCATACACACTTACCGCCCACCCCGCTCCGCCCGAGAGCTCCCGTGCCGGTGGGCTGGGCCCTCCTGCCTGGGCCCCACTGCAAACACACGCCGCCTTATCAGCAGGCCGGCGGGGCGGGTGTCTCTAAAGGTACAGTACCTCGGCGATGGCGGCGGTATGGTAGACGCACTCCATTTTCCAAGCGATAGACACAGCGGAAGAAATCTCCGGCGCGTGGGCGCGTGCGCGGCCGGGGGTGGAGGGAGGGTCACCCCGGCACGGCGCGGCGCGGGCCGAACAGGAGGTGAGGAGGGGCCGTATTAGCGCGCCGAAGCGCGAAACCATGACGGCCGCCTGCGGTCCAGTAATCCCCCGGACAATGGCGGCGGCACGGCCCCCAGCGCTTAGAGGCCCCGCCCCGCCCCGCCCCGCCCCGCCCCGCCCCGCCGCGCCCCGCCCCACCACACCCCACCCCGCCCCGCCTGATCTGGTTCACCGCCGAGTGGGCAGCGTCCAGCCGTCGACGGGAAGGGGTTGAGCTCACTATTCTCCCCGCCACCCTGGCCTGCCCTAGCTGACACTGACCACCACGTGTGGTCTGTATGCCAGGTCACGTGTCGCCCCCTCCGCCTGCTGCTGCGCCCTGCAGCCCTGCCTACACCAGCTAGAAAAACTTAGGGAAGGCTTCCTCTCGCACGCTACCCCTTGCTACGAGACACCGTGGAGGGTGGTTCTTTGGTTAGTGACATCCAAAGCTAGCATTCAAAACGCCCATAAAAATTCAAACACAGAATAGAGTAGTTCTTTTTTCCCTCAAAAGTGGTCTGCGCCCAAGCCGCCACCTGGACCTTTGCAAGCGGCGGCGGCGGCACGGGCCTCGCCGAACCCTTTAGCGATGAGCCTCTCCAAGCAGAGCCAGTCCTCCAGCAGCAGGCCACGCGAGTGATCACATTGACGACGCATCTGCTCGCGCAGGTGTGTGTGTGTGCGCGTGTGTGTGTGTGTGTGTGTGTGTGTGTGTGTGTGTGTGAGAGAGAGAGAGAGAGAGAGAGAGAGAGAGAGAGAGAGAGAGAGAGAGAGAGAGAGAGAGAGAGACGCGCACACGTGTTAGTTAGTGCCGGTCAATCGAGCCCGCGTCGCCTGCCCGTCCCGCCCGGCGGCCGGTGTAAGGCGACTACATTACCCCTGCGACACTTCGCCGTGATTGAATCGTTCGCTCGTACGTTCGTTTGTTTGTGACACAATCCAAGAAAACATCATTTTTTTTCCGCCCGTAACCTCCCGCATCAGCAGTCACGCGATCACGTATGATTGCTCGCTGTCGCGTCGCTTCAACGCTAACGCAGCGGCAGCGCCCTGGCCCCGCCCGGCCCGGCCCCCGATCGACGCAAATCAGTTCGGAGAACTTCGTCTCGGCTCGATATGACATTATCATTATTCATAGCGCCTGCCTGAAAAACGTCCACACTGCGTTTTTGGGGTCGGCGGGTGGGTCTCTCTCTCTCTCTCTCTCTCTCTCTCTCTCTCTCTCTCTGTCTCTCTCTCTCTCTCTCTCTCTCTCTCAGGTTTCGTGGGCCCGCGCGCGCGAGAAGTGGTGTGCGACCCCCGCCGCCTGAATCAACCCTTTCAATGGCCGGGTCTGGTCTGGCCTGGCCAGGCTCCCCGAACCCCCTCCGTGAGTCACCCGTGGGGTCGCCCCGACTGACCACAATTTGACAAAACGCATAACGCGCCTCTAATTACACTGATGGCTTTACAACCCACTCGGCCCGACCCGGCCGACCCATTCTGTCACCAGAGAGGCGACCACCCATCGGCCGCCCCGGCCGCCCGGTCACTGGCCAGGTAAGGGCCACGGCTTTTCTCTCTGTCTCTCTCTCTCTTTCTCTCTCACCCTTACACACACAATGGGGGCGACAATAGGAAAGGGCAGGCACACAGGTGCGGGGTCGATTACCTACACCACTTCCGTGTACTACAGTACCACGACGCGACACCTCCACCACCCGAAAATGAACCACTTTCTAGAAACCGACCCTTATTCAAAAAGAAGAGGGCGACTTGTAAAAATAATCCCGATGAGGTTATATGGGGGACTTCCCCGGCCGCACCCCAGTCATGGTGCGCGGCGCGCGCGCGGGATCCGCACGGTAGTCGACTTTACGGGCCGATGCCTCACGACACGACCCAATTTGTGACTGCTGACCCCCCAGCCCAGCCGGGCCGGGCCGGGCGGGGCCGGCGCAGTGACATGCAGGCAGGCCGGGTCAGCGCCCCCGGGGACTCGCCTGCCTCGCCCGCCTCCTCCTCGCCACACCTACCGGGAACCACAACAATAACTGTGGCACCCGTTTCGCCTTTGTTTTCGCTGATGTGATGATGCGAGGCGCAGCAGGTCGTGTTGTTATTCGTGTGGTGTGGTGTGACCGCGACCAGGGCATGGGGCACAGAGAGCGGGAGAGCGGGAGCGAGAGCGAGAGAGAGAGAGAGAGAGAGAGAGAGAGAGAGAGAGAGAGAGAAGGAGGTAAGGCACGGTATATTGGTACTCCGGCATAACAAATTGCTAGCTGCACTGCACCACGATGCGGCGAGCGGAGCGGAGCGGTGAGTTTCCCTCGAATGTCCGCGTTTCACAATCATGGCTGGTCTCTCTAGGTGTTTAAAAATTCGCGCGCTCGCGGCATCGTTTCTATTGGCGGCGCCAAGACGCGTCGCTCCGCCCACCACTCCGCGCCGCGCAGCACCGCGACCTCCTGCGCGCTGCGCGCGTCCTTCTCGAAATGTTTGTGTCGCTGCGATTCGCACACGGACACACACCTCCCCGACAACCAGCTGTGCGCGTCGTGGACAGATAATGCGATTTGAGCAGCGAGAAATAGTCTGACAAAGTGATATTCCTTGAAATTGGTCACCCGCCACGCCACACGGAGAGCAGTCCCACTGACCATACGGGAAAAAAAAGGAAAAAAACAATCCCCCCGCATAGCGTCAAAAGACTGGCGTACGTCAAACAAGACACGGGCCTCTTGCTTTTGTTTGAAGACCAGTCAACGTGTCAGCAGCATCACTGTCCGCAGTAATCTCCCCCCGATCATGAACGTTGTCACAACTAAACTTCCACGAAAAAGCCCCGTGCCCGGCCAACCAGATTACGAGCCGTCCCATTGCCTTAGCCGGACTAATAACGTCACATTTTTCACCCTCCGCCGCTCCTGGTTCCTAGGCCGGGCGCAAAGCACTTTAGCCGGAGAGACCGGTAACGCACTCACCCATACCACGGGACTTTGACGGATAACGACTTGCCTACCTCGCGCGTGCGTGTCGAAAATTTTTACGCACTCCTTCGTCAAAAAAGGGCCGCAAATTCTGTACCGGTGGACAGGTTCACGCGGCAGGCTGGTGACCAATCCGTCGTGTCGGGCGCAGTGTAAGAACAATCAGTCTGCTGTCGAGCCGGGCGATCAACAGCGCCTCTTTATGGGTGACGCGCAGAAAGGTCGAACCACATCCATAGCAGAGCTTGTCGCCTGCCTGAGCAGCGCGCGCGCCTGCCTGACCCGCCCCTGACTTATGACGCATTCTGCAGTCCCATCACTGTTTATCCAAGGTGGAATGTCTGCCTGCCTGCAAGTGCGCAGCGCTTCCTCCTATTCGCGCGCCAGTAGCACCTCCTCCTCCTGCTCTCTCTCTCTCTCTCTCTCTCTCTCTCTCTCTCTCTCTCTCTCTCTCTCTCTCTCTCTCTCTCTCTAGCGGTACTCGCTAGACACATTTAATGCTAAACGTAGGCTGCAGCTGTGTACTTCAGGCCGCGCACAGGCGCACAGTGCCGCCGCGCGCCGCGGAGGACGGACGACGCGTGCATGTAAGACTGTGTTTTGTTTTTACAGTGCAAACTGCTGTTACAGGAGAGAGAGGAAGAAGAGACACAACGAGATAGAAAATAAGAAAAAAAGAGAAAAAAAATCACTATATAAAGTGCGGTGCAGCGCAGCGCAGTGCGGCCCGGCTCGACATAGTGCCTGACACTGAGACAAATCGCCGGCCGTACGTTATACACGGGATGCGATGTGGTCATCCGCGTGTTTGGAGCCAATCCCCGAGCCCAGGTACCGATCTGAATGAATCATAACGCCGCCTGGCGCGGGCGGGGCGGGGCGGGGTGGGGCGGGGCTGGGCGGGGCGGGGCGAGGTGGGGCGGGGCGAGGCGACACGGACCTGGCAGCACGCGCCTTATCAGCGCCAGGCCGGTATGTGTGTCTCGCGCGCACCGTGTCATAATTAGTCTCTCTTTTTTCCCCTTTCCCTCCGTCTCTCTCTCGCTCTCTCAGCCCGCTGGGCGACGCCACGCCCGCCCGCGCGCGCGCGCGCCCTCGCTCAGAAACAGAGGAAACCACTACCTCGGTATCAGTGCGCGATGAGAAATCGTCCGCGCGGGGCGGCGAGTATGACAAATTGAGCGGCCCGGCCCGGGGAGGCCCAGGGAGTGCGAGAGAGACGGAGAGAGCGCGAGGGAGAGCAGGGCGGGAAATGAAACGAGCAACAAGCACGGTGCTGAAGGGAAGAGCAGCTCCTCCTCGGGGCGGGGCAGGGCCGTGCCGGGCCGCGCGTCGAAACGGGATGAGCAGGAAGTGGCGCTGTCGCCGTCCCGAGTGTAGTGAGGCTCTATCTGTCGCCAAAGAGAGAAATGGGCGACTTCCTCGGCTCGCGGCTTGGCGCGGCGCAGCTCGGCATTGAGGAGAGCAGCAGTACTGTATACCGCGACGCGCCAATGCGGTGCCAATGCGAGGAGCTATTCCCGGCGTCCACGCTATCGGTCCAGATCTGAGCGGGGCGGGGCGGGGCGGGGCGGGGCGGGGCGGGGCGGGGCGGGGCGGGGCGGGGCGGGGCGGGGCGGGGCGGGCCTGACCCGCGGTGATTCATCCGCACGCTGCGGGTGCGGGCCGCACAATAAGGCATGGCGCGGGCACGGTGTAACATTAGACACACACCGGGAGCAGGGCGCGCAGGGCAGGGCAGGGCGAGCAGGGCGGCGGTGTTCACACCTACCTCTCTGTCCGCGCGGACCGGGCCGGGCCGGGGCGGGACCTCCCCGGTGCCTCCCTGTGCTGCATGCCGGTAACAAGAGCTGCTCGCGGGAGAGAATACGTCACTCCCGGCAGCCAACTACTGTTGCCCGGCCCGGCCCGGCCCGGCCCCACACTGCGCGAAAAGGCCGGCGGAATGTCGGACGCTTAAGCCCTTGAGCGCGCGCCGCGCCGTGCCCCTTGCGGTCCAAATCGGACCCGACACTTTTGCGTCCCGCGGCGACATCTAAAAGCAGTACAACCGGGGAGCGGATCGCGAGCAGCTCAGCACGGTTGCGCGCGTCGCAGTGCAGAGGAAGGCCGTTTGATTTGTGTGGTCATCTTCCTACACGGGGTGACCTCGCCTCGTCACCTGCTATCTCGAGCGTCATCGGCCGAGAGTGCTCCGCTCCGCTCTGCTCCGCGGCGGCGGCTAGCGCCTCCCACTCGCCCGGCCCGGCCCGGCTCGGCCCGGCAGCGCACTTGTGCGCCGCCGCCTTCTAGGGACTTGAAATTGCGAATGGAGGGGGACACTATAGAGCCACCAGCAAATAACTTTGGAACTGATTCGCTATGCGCATTCCGATAGGATTTGCTTAACGCGGCTCATCTGTTTGTGTCTGACGTCACCTGATACGTATCGGCAAAGAATAACGCGACCGGGCCGGGGGGACATGTGCATAACTCTCCTGCCCTTCTCCCAGCTGCCCCTCACCATGCCCCCCCCCCTCGCTCTCTCTCCCTCTCTCTCTCTCTCCCTCACACACTCACACTCCTTTCCTCTCCTTCACCTCCGGCTGCTCCTCCATCTCCCTCTACAGGCTCGTGTGCGCGGACTTTTTTCCTCGCTCCCCATTCCCCGCCCTGTACCGAAGAGAGCTCACACACACACACACCAAGAGTAGAAAATTTGTGAGCGCGCGTACAAGCGGACGGTGGTGCAAATGATGTATTAGTACTCCGCCGGGCCCGCTTGCCTACTGGTCGCGCCCGTGAGTTACGCCCGTGGGATCACATATACCCGGTTTCTCTTTCGGTGACATCACAGCGGGCCGTCCCAGGGACTGGCTATGAAATAGAACAAATTTCAAGGCTCATCGCTGGAGAGCGCTTCATTTGAATATAAAGCATGTATAAAGTGTCTCAGCAGGGCAGAGCGCGGAGGGGAGGGGTGGGGCGGGCCGGGGCCCAGCTCGGTAGCACACCTCCGATTTATTAAGCCCCTTCTGAGAGTCCACGCCGCGAATCACACGCACGTATTGTACCGCCGCACCGCGCCGCCACGCCACGCCACGCCAGGCCACGCCAGTCGGGAGGCAACTTTTGTGTTACATGCCCCGGACGAGATCGGGGGACCGAGACACATAACCGCTTTTCTCACCTTGGGCCCATCGGGCCCATCTTTATTTTCACAACCAGCGCGATATTTCTTTCTTCATAATTGCGTTTGTTCAATTGATTTCGAGACTTTGCATAAAAATGCGATTTTGAACGGTCGCAAGACATTTTACGCATCGCACTGCCTCTTCCGAGGAGCACGCGGATATATTTTAGGGAATGCCCCAACCACCCTCACCCCGCCGGACGGCCGCAGCCCGACAGGAAAGAGACGGGCGTCCCCACTTTCCTGTGACAATCCGACAGGAACGAGATGCCCTGCTGAAAGAGCTCCGGGGAGGCCAGGCCCGGGCCGGACGTTTTAGCCGTATCCACTCTATAAATGCTGATTCATATCAAAGAGCGTGGGACGATTCGCAACGACGGGGCTCTTTTTGGGGGGCCGGGGCGGGGGCCGTGGGCCGGGGGCGGGTATGGGGCGGGGAGTAGGTCGCCGCCGTATGGGTGCGTCGCATCGCAGGAAGATAATTTATACGGTGTCAATGGGATCGCCCCGCCCCGCCCCGCCCCGCCCCGCCCCGCCCCCCGGCCGCCGCCACGCCCCCTAGTCATCCTTTCACTCAGATAAGCCGCTGTGCGTCTCATCCTCGGGTTGTGCAAGCGAATATGTAGCAGACGCAACACTCAGGACCGGCAGGTCCCCAGCCCGGCACCTGTCCCGCCAGCAACCCCGCCCCGCCCCGCCCCCGCCCGCCTCCCAGCCACGCCCTACCCTACCTTGCTCACTGACCTGAGCGCTTCAAAAGTCACCCGTGTCATCCCCGGATTTGCCTTTTGTAGTCCACTTGTTCATCCAAGTCCCCCCCCCCCTCACCAGTCCAACGCCTCGCTAGGAAAAATAACACGCCGAGACAAAGTAAGGCAGCAGGTTGGTGCTGGCGCAAGGCTAAGACCCTCTCGGGCTGGGCCGGCAGCCGTGAACAAATCACTAATAAAATCTCACCGTGAGGTTTTAACAGTGACCACGATGCCGAGAGAGGCGAAATGTATGTTAATTGTGCGCAAAACGGCGAAGGAAGGGGACTGCTGGAGGGGCGAAAAAGTGTTGGACTTCGGTGGCACGTAAAAGAGAGAAAAACAGCCCAGTGCAGGTCGCTACACAGCGAAAAAAAAAAAAAAGACTTAAGAAGTAGCTTGCCGAAGACCCGCCTCATTTTCAAAAAAACTATATAAGTCATGCAAAAAAATAAATGAATCTAAAATCATAAAATTTCACTCGTGGAAAAATGTGAGACACTAGGAACGTTATAAACGTTGCCGGTGTGTGTCGCAACATTTCACGAACCCAAGTTTGCAGTGTCCACCGCCCTACATGTTTTGGGTGTAGGGCCCCTCTGGGGGGGACAGCAGGTGGGCAATTTTTCTTGGGCCTGCCGGGCGCAGTACAATGGAGGGATGCTGAGCGGCCCAGCCCGGCCCGGCCCGGGTCCCAATCCGAGATAAATCTGTTGCATCGCTCTCTCTCGCTCCGCTCTGCTCTGGTCACAATTTGTGTGACTGTCTGTCTGACCCCCTGCCCTGCCCTGCCCGCTGCGATGCTCCGGATGGCCGAGGAGATACAAAAAAGGTTTGTTAGTTTTTATGGGAGCGACTCTCAGAGCCTTTTTTTCCCCACTCCGATGTTCATCCATCTGACATCGGAGCGAGGCGGAGCGGCGGGGGAGGGGGCGTGGGGAGAGGAGGGGAGGACGCCGACGGGATATTCGTGCCAAAAGGGGCATATTTAGATCAGCACAACGGTGCTGGGACAAACTTTCCCCGTGCGGAGAAAAAGGAAATTCCCTACGGGCGAACGAGCGCGGGTGGGATTTCGCCGAAGATTATTGCACAAACTTATTTTTATTTAAATTCAAGCCGACGATCCCGCCGCGCGCGGGGCAGACGCTGCCCGCCCGCTGCCCGCCCCGCGCGATTTAGAATCGAACCCTGAGCGGAACGGACGCAGCGGCCAGGGCAGAGCAGAGCACTGTCGGGCGGGCAGGCAGGCAGGCAGGCACGACGTGATTTCACTCGACGGCGGGGCCCTTCTTGGGGCCTCCTTATGGGGCGGTTTGGCGCTCCCCGGGTGGCAGCCCTGACCAAACGTCATGATGGATGGTGCGCTCCGCGGGGTAAGTCCCGCCCGCGAGCGGAGGAAAATGCCCAAAGCGGAGCGCGGGACCAAATTTAGCACGACCCGATTTGAATAACGCCGCGCACACGAGTTGGCTTCAATTACTTACCCCCCCCCCCCCCCCTTACACTCGCCTCCCCCGCTGGGAACAGAGAGCAGAACGGGGGCAATAATGATCAATATTTTCTGTGGCAGTCGATACGGGGTACGAGCATAGTAAAGCAGGCATGCATAATGCAAACCGCACGAACTGATATACACATGTCTCCACCTGTGCCAGCCGTGCCCAGCCCAGCCCAGGCCGCGCGGCGCTACCTATACGTCACGTGACCGCCGTTATATTGCAATAAATATGCAAATGTTTTGATGCTCTCCCACGGCCCGGTGTGGCCGTGAGCTTCCGACTAACATGGGCCGTGCAGGAATCATTACCCATTTACTGCACAATATCGCATGCGCTTAACCCACCTGATGTATTCCGTTTACAAGCGGCCGCAATCATTATATGAGAGGGAAGGGGGGAGGTGGGGAGGGGGGTATATAATGAGACGACACACGGTGACACGACTCTCGCTTTCCGCCGGCAGACGCTTCCCCGGTTACATACTGCCCCCGTCAAAATACAAATGCACTTTCCTCGAGGAGCCCTCGCCTCGCCTCGGCACACGGGAATGCATACGACTCCGTTCTAATTCCCACTCCCCCGACTGATATCACGAGGGTCCGACAAAATAAACTAAACTCTCGTAAAACGGGGTGGGTGGGTGTGTGGTCCGGGACGGGACGGTCCGGGGAGGGACGCAGTGACCGCTCCGCTCCGCTCGCCCTACAAGGTGGTCTCGAAACTTATCCCACTCGGTCCCCACTCGAAGGAGGGGCTCCTGTTTGCTCCTTGACGCCATTGTTGCGTATTCTGACTTCCTAGGGACGACCTGACCCCGCCCGGCCCCGCCACCCGCTACTTTGTTGACACACGGTTGGCACACAAAGTCTGGAGGAATCTCGCCCCATGCCATTCGGACGTCCGAAACAGTGCTTTCTTTTACACCTGCCACTACTTTGCGGTCGTGATCTTCAATTTATGTCTGACCGACGGGAGAAAAAAAAATCGCGGGTCGTTTAGGAACGGGCCCTTTGTAGGGTGCGACTTAAGGACGCGCCCTCGCCATTGACGGTGCGGCATGGAGGCAGGCAGGCGCCCTGTTCGCGCCGAAGGTGATTTGGGCAGGACAGGAGGGCAGGGCGGGCAAGGGGAGGGCAGCCGGGGCAGGCCGGGGGCAGCCGAGCGTTTCACTGGAACCCGGTAGTGGCCGAAGGTTTTACTCGCGTAATCCGATTTGAGAACTGATTTACGAGCCTGTAAAGCGTCCACCGCGGGTGGTAGCGCACCGACCAACCTACATATCGAGGCACAATCAGTCCAGCCCAGCCCCTCGAATGATGTTCAATCACACACAGAAACTAAAGCGGCCATAAATCAAACACACGCCCCTGATATAATATTTGCTTCTACGAAAGGATC
This sequence comes from Frankliniella intonsa, assembly GCA_033675135.1. Lineage (NCBI taxonomy): Eukaryota > Metazoa > Arthropoda > Insecta > Thysanoptera > Thripidae > Frankliniella > Frankliniella intonsa. The sequence goes on along the minus strand of CM066249.1, from coordinate 6,823,311 downwards.
CGCCTTGACGTCACCCCCTTCGCATATTTCACATCTGGGCGACCCTTCGGCTGGCTTACCTGGACCTGGTCCTACGGCAGGGCGCGGCGGAGGCAGGGCTGGGGCGGGGCTGCAATCAAAACAAGCACCCCGAGAATCAGTCACCCGGGAGGAGACAGTTTGGCAGTCCAAGAAAAATAAGCCAAATAACAGTCAGTTGCAAAACATTCAAATAACCGAACTACATGTAGAACGCTAGTTAGAGATTCCCGCAAGTACATTATCTTGCTGGCAGGTGGTCTCCGTCAGTACTATTTACCGAAGTATACCGGGGGCGATGACGCGCCCACTTCAGCCACCCTTCCTCAGCAAACAAAAATGGCGCGATTTCTTTAACTTTTAGACATGAAGGCTCTGGCGTCCGACGCAGAGCCAGTTACAGGGCCTGCCCTGCCCGCAGCTGCCGAGTGTTTGATTTTTGTGCGGCGCGCCAGAGGAGTGTGAGCGCCTCAGGTGTCAAGTATTTGCTAGCAGGCCGAGCTCGGCCAGAGCGTCCATTGCTGGAATCAAACTTTTAGAAGAGCCGAACACGCCTTTCCTCACACCTTTCCTCGGTCCCAGAGTGGAGCACAGTGCCCGGGACCTGGGGCTGCCCCCCCCCCCCACCCCCCTCAGGTTTCTACTCCACGGGAATGTCATCCTAGCGCCCCGCCCCACATGGTTATGAGAGCCCCCGATAAAATGGCTAGAGATCACCTCGGAGAGTCACATCTCTGACAGTCGAGGGGTTATACGAGTTGTCGCACAGGTGCTCTTTGTGTCTCAGGTCTATACGAAAAAATGCCGGGATTCCACTGACTTATGCCCTAAATGGAGCGCTGGCCAGGTAAGGGGCCCGCCGGGGCCCCCCGAGGCGAGGCGAGGACGGGGCACCCCCTAACAAGGTCCTCATAAAGACCCCAAAGTGACACAATGCAACAGGTAGGCACCCCACAATGTTACGGCCTGGCTCTCCCGAGGCTTTGTTTCATTTCTCCGCAAGGTTGACAACCCGCGGTCCCGCATTGTCCGACACCGCTGACTTCTAATGAGCCCCACACCTGCTGGAAAGCAAAGCATAACTTTTTATTGTTTTGAACGCGACGGAGGCCGTGAGCTTCGACCGAGTCCGACACCGGACGGGACGGGACAGCACCGCACCGGTTCTCACCTCTACACGCACGAAGTGTAAATGAATCAGCCTGTTACAAATCTCACGGTGGCGATGTCCGAGCGCAGCGCCCCGCCCCGCCCGCCCCACATGCCTCCGCGCATCCTCGACTGTCCGAATCAATCTCTCCTCACCTCCCCCTCCTCTCCTCCTTCCCCTCTACCTCTCCCACGACCCGGATCAGCCGAGACCGGACCACGGAGTACGGATAGGGTCAGACTGGCTGAGTTGAGTGATTTACCTCCTCCGCACGGCTCCACATCACAGCGCCCTCTCAGAGATCCTCTCCTGTCTCCTCATTTCAGCGACTCACTCTCTCTCTCTTTCTTTCTCCCACTCCCCCACGCCGCCTCTCTCTCCCTCCTGCACCTCGCCGCTATTTTCCCCAGCAGGTGAAAGGCATTCATAAACCACTCACACCCAGGCCGGCCAGACACACATTTGGGAAAACATTTTAATCAGCGAAAACAATGCAGACGACGCGCGAGGTCAGCAGAAGCGGAGAAATCGTCGTCGCCTCGCACCAAACGCTGTGCTGCTCATCACTTCACATGTTCTTCGCAAGACGTTCAGAATTGTCGCAGCCCCCCACGGGGAAGCAGCGCCACGGCGCCCGCACCGCCCGCGCCGCCGGGGAGCAGGGCGATAAACGCCACGGCCAGCCTAATCCCGTCTTTGTTTCCATCAGCCGGGCCCGTGCCGAGCCGCCGACACATGTCGAGTTCTCGGCTATCTTCTTCTTCCCCGATGGAGATCAAGTTATCTGTCCGTCGGTCAGAAGGCGCTCACGGCCCGTCAGGCCCGCCGTGGGGCTCCTCAGGGCTCGGCGGGGCGCGGCGGGGCGGGGCGCGGCAGGGCGGGGCGCGGCGGGGCGGGGCGTGGCGCGGCGGGGCGCGGGAGGGCGCCCAGCGGGGCGGCGGCCGCCGCAATCTGGGGCTCGTCAGGGGGGTGCGTGCGACGAGGCGTGCGCTGCGCACCGAGCCCCAAAAATGTAATGAACAAATGCGTGTGTGCGCGCGCGCAGACGGGCCGGCCGGGTGCTCTGGAGAAACATTACTCTGTACCGGATGTAACAGGAATTGCCTGCCCGCTCTCGCCGTAAGGCGCCATTGTCCGGAGAGTAGGCAAACCCACAACGCTAAAGCGAGGCAGACTAATTGATATTTGGGTCGACAATTTGCTCTTCTGAAAGCGAAGATGGCGTCGAAACGAAACGCGGGACGTTATGGGACCTATTACCATTGCGCGCGCCACTACGCGGCTGAAGGCGACGAACTTTAAAGTGACCATCCGTCTTGTCAGCGGCGCGGCGGCTCGCGCTCAGGCGGGGCGCGGCGGGGTGCGGCGGGACGCGCTATCTCGACAGCGAGTGCCAGCGCTGCCAAATGCGAACTCGCGCCGCGGAGTGCGGCGCCGCGCGGCGGCCGGCGAAGAAGAAGTAAATAGTGGAGCGTAGCGTCACTCGGGAAATTAAAATCACTCGACAAAACAGAGAAACGTGACAGGGAATCACGTTACACGCAAGCTTTTTAATAAAGCGAGCTACTCGGGCGGGCTGGCGCGGCGCGGTGGGGCGATATGGACCGCCCCGCCTCACTCCGCTCATTCACTGGACCCCGGCGCGCTCAGTCAATGGCGGCTAATCCCTCACGCACGGCTAGTGTTTAATACAGATATCAGGGCGAACCAATTACACACCGCGATGGGGAAGATAAGCCCGTGTGAGCTGAGCGGGCTGAAAGACAAACGATGCGTGATGAGAGGTGTGCGCGCGTGAGCCAGAGAGAGAGAGAGAGAGAGAGAGAGAGAGAGAGAGAGAGAGAGAGTAGTGTGGGTGGCGAGAGAGACCGTAGCGACTTGTGCGAGCGAGAGAGGGAGAGAGGGAGAAAGCGAGAGACGGCAATGTAGACGCGAGTGGTTACGTTACAACTTTGTGATCAATGCACACACACTCGGGGCTTGTAAAGCCAATGAGCGCACGCGCATGCCGGCACGTTTCCTCCTCGGAGCATCAGTCTGCGAGCGCAGCACATGCGTATGTACAGGGCCCGCTGTAACACACACACGCACGCACGCACGCACGCACACACCGGCCCGGCCGGCGCGCGACGACATTTGACGGTGGCAGTAGTGACGCTATGACGCTATTGCAAGAAGAGGGGTAGGGCGCACTATAGCGTGACGTCGTTACACATAGAGCCGGCCGGCCGGCCGGGCAGCGCACGTGACGCGGCCATACAGGTGCTGTGCAGCAATCTGCTCGAACATCACGGCGATGCTGCTGCTGCAGCCAGGGCGGCCATGGGAACGGTAACGCATCGGCATGCGACGCCCCGGCCGGCCGGACCGCCGACTCATTAGGGCGTTGCGATGGCCGATCAGCCTCCAAAACTTTTAATCAAGCAACTTCCGGGCTCCGATCGCCTCTGCCACGCCCCGGGCCGCGGGGTGGGGTGGGGGGTGCCGCGGCCGGCGCAGCAGCAGCGCGTGACTCATCGGGGAGCTCCCCATTAGGTGGTGTCCCCTGCCTGCGGCCCGGACCAATATCACCTACGGTTCCACACGCTCATTACGACCATTTTAGAACCATATATTCTCTATCGCGCTCTTTGCTCGCGCTCTCTGCCGCTCTCTATATCTCTCTGCTGTCGATTTAATACCTCATCCATTTCCCCAAACTCCCCAAATGATTTTTTTCCCACCGGTCACATTCCTCTCGCTCTCTGCGGGGGGGAACACTGTCAGGCAGACCCGCAGGCCCGCATCGCGCCGCTCGCCTTTTTGGCCCGGGCTGTACCCCCGAGGACCCTAATGGGTCACAGCGGGGGCCGCGGGGGCCGTGGGGCCGGGGGTGTGGGGCTGCGGGGGCGCCCCAGATCGATTAGCCCCCCGGGGGCGGAGGAGAAGGCGCGGCAACCCCTGTACTGTACTGACAGTGGTCGCGGCGGGGCGGGGCGGGGCGGGACGACGCGGGGTGGGGCCGAACGGCCCGCGGCCGCGGGTCCCATGCAGCCCAGCCCCAGCCCCACACAGCCTCGCCCTCACGATCCACTGCCCTTTCGCGCGCCGAGCGAACGCCTTTCATAAAATCGAAGCGGCGATAAGCTGCCCGGCCGGGCAGGTCGCAAGGATGAAATAATAAGATGAGCCCTAAACGGCCGCTAATACACTCACAGAGGCGTCGGCCCGAGGTGGCGCGGGGTCGGAGGTCAGCCGGAGGAGGGGGCCGCGCCTGCCCAACGCGGCGCGGGGGCGGCGAGTTCAAAGAAAAACTTAAAACGTTCCGCCGCGAATCGGCCGCTGAGGAGAGCGCGGGGCGGGGCGGGGCGCGGTGGAGTGGGGCGGACCTGGTTGGGCTTAGCACCTCGCAGCAGTCGGGCAGCGTGGCCTGGCGTGGCGTAGCGGGGTGCACGGGCGAGAAAAGTCGATCTTCTCTCGAGATTGTGGCGGGCGTGCAGGGCACAAGGGCACGGAGCGCTGCAGCGGGGCGCGGCCCCGGTCGGGTCGGTAGCGGGGGCGGCGTGGTGAGGAGGGGGCGGGGGAGGGCGGGGCGCGGTGGGGCGGGGGCGCGGCGGGGGCGGGGCGAGCAGGGGGAGGTCACCCCGAACCCCAACCGCAATAAACCCGATCAACTGGAGCAGTTCCCATGACCAGTTTGATGGTCCGGGTCCGAGCCCAGCACGGGGCCCTGCCACGCCCCGCTCCGCCCCTCGCCCGGGGCGGGGCAAGAGCCCTGGGGCCGCAACCTCCGCCCACCGAGACAGCCTGGCGACCTGCCTCCCTGGAGGAGAGGAGAGGGACGTGGAGGGGGGCCTCCGACACGCGAGACATCGCCACCCCGCTGCCCCGTATTATCGCCCGGAAAAAATATTTAGATCGATATCCCACGATCGCCGATGGCATGAGATCCCTGAGGTCTTGGGGCGGGGCGGGCCTGGACTGGGCGCGCCACGCCCGGCACCGCTGCACCACGGGCGGAGGCTGCCGCGACCCCGTGAGAATAACTCCGCAAGACAAGTGCACAATGCTTACAGCAACCCATCTGTGCCGCCCGAACTTTGCCAAATCTCGTGTCTTACTTGAGCAGCCAGAGCTCCAGTCTCCAGCTGCCTCCAGCAGGAGCAGGGGCCGCTCGCCCTGGCCCCAGCCCCGGCCCGCTCCGTGTGGCATGTGAGATGATCTTTCACGGTTTCTGGAAGCAGCACGCCTCTGGTCTGGTCTGGTATGGTATTACGGTGCGGTATGGAGCGCGGCGTGTAGCGTGATGCGGCCGCGCCTTGCCACGCCCCCGCTCCCCACTTAGGCTGCCCTAAATAGAGGACGGGGCGGGGCGGGCGGGGCGGGGCGGGGCGGAGCGGGGCGGTGCGGGGCGGGACGCCACCGCGCACGTTTCGTCACTCCCGGCCCTCCCCTGTATTGTCCAAAAAGGCCCAGAGCGCCTATAGCGCCGCGCCGGGCTGGACCACACGCGCTCCGCACCTCGGAGACCTGCACGAGCGGTGGCACCAGAGCGCCGCGCTCCGCCGGAGAGGAGAACGAGTCCGCGAGAGCGAAGAGAGAGGCAGAGAGCGAGAGAGAGCGAGAGAGAGCGAGTGAGAAAGCGAGCGAGCGAGAGAGAGAGAGAGAGAGAGAGAGAGAGAGTAGGCGGAGCGTGCGGCCAAGCACCTGTAGCGGGAGGGGCCGTGCCGTGCTCGCTGCGCTGCGGCGCCCCCCACCCCCACACACGCCGAGGTCTGCACATGTACGTGTTCCGTGGGAACCCCTCCGAGGCAGGAGAGGAGCAGGAGGGGCCGGGCCGGGCCGGCACTACACGGCGTAATCATAAACTAGTCCGCACATTCGCACCTAAACGCCGACAGCGAGCCGCCGAGCGGGGCGGGGCGGGGCGCGGCGGGCAGACTCCCCGCCACACCGGAACGAGAACGACACGAGCACTGATCCAGATGTAGTCGTCACGACGGGCAGGTCTAATTTCCGGACTCCGGCGGCGAGAGCAGGCGGCGAGCGCGCGCTCTTAACATCGTCTTTCACGAAACAGATAGATGTATATACCGGGTAGGGGGAGAGGAGTCCATAAAAGTGCGCTGGTCGTCACGCGACGGACGGGCAGGAGGCCCGAGCCCCGCGGAGGGACCCCCCATGCAGTCAGCACATACGGTCCCCACAGTGGCGGGATATCTCCGGCACGCCATGCGACCCGAGCACCATAACGACCGGCCGCGCCGGGCCGGGCCCGGCCGGGCAGAGGTAGTGGGAGGGAAGGACCGGACCGGACCGCGCAGAAATAGTGGGAGGGAAGGACCGGCCCGGACCGCGCAGAAATAGTGGGAGGGAAGGACCGCGCCGGACCGGACCGCCGCGAGAGCGCATGCGCCGCTCGGCTCAGCTCTCGTGTTAAACTGTGCGTTCCGCGATCGACGCGCCGCGAGGTGACGGCGCGACAATTACGAGGCCTATACAATGTTGCAAAGGCCGCGCCAGGCCGGGACGCGGGACGGGCCGTCACACGTCGTCACGTGTGCATTATCCCAGTTCTACTTATAAGAGGGGCGTAAAACCTGTCACAGCACGGCACAGCGCTCCGCCGCGGACACTGACGGACAACGGCAGAGAGGAGGGGGAGAGGGAGGGGGGCAGACCTCGGACACCGCGCGCGGAGACAGGAGGGTAGGGGACGGCCCACAGGCGGGCCCGAGTCGAGGCCGCGGCCGGTGAAATCTCCTACGGAGGGCGCGAAAAATATAAACCGAGAAAGTGGTGGATGGGACGTCAACCCTGCTAGCTGCGAGCGCTAGGAAGAGGAATAGAAAACACATATTTCGGTCCTCCGTGTTTCGCACACGCAGCAAGTTGGTAGGGGCCGGGGGGCTGGGGCCGCCTCCCCTCTCCTGGGCCCCTCGGGCTACCTCCAGCGGGCGTAACGAGCCAATGTTGTTGTGCGGACAGGTAGGGGGTGGGGGGCCTCCGACCGGGGGCACCGGGGGCACCGGGGGCACGAGCTCCCCGCCAGCGACATCAACTACGCCCCGACAGCCGTTTGGCTGCGACGGATTATTAGGCGAGATGCAGTGATGATGTGCGAGGAACGGAGAGAGAGGGGATGTGTGCAGCGCAACCATAGCGCACGTACAGAGGCGCGGTAGACACGTAGCCGTACGGAGCGGCGCACGTCCCGGCACGTCCGCGCACCTGCATGCAACCCATTCATTCACATCGGGCCTCAGATTTGGAGGGGGAGGGGGGCGGGAGGAGGAGAAGGAGGAGGAGTTGCATAGCAAGGAGGGGCTAATCGACGATTAATTAAAAAAGAAAAACTAAAACAATGGTATATAATGCGGGCCAGGACGGGGCTGGCCCGGCTGAGGAAGAGGGAGGAGGAGGAGGAGGAGATATTGTTCCATATATTGCTGACGCATGGGAACGGACGCCCCCGCGCTGGCCGCCAGGGCCGGGCCGCGCTGGCCGCCGCGGGCGCGCTGCGCGTCATCCACCACGTCGTCATCCTCTAACAAGGCCAGCTTCACAACGACAACTTTAGAAACAGCGCTATTCCAAAACGGAGACCAGCCGCAAACCCGACAACATGGCCGCACAGTCTGAGAGTGGTTTGCATTCCCTCCACCGGCGATACGGGGTACTCTAAGGACCTCCCACCCCGTCCGGGATAATCTAGTCCGCTACCCCGCCTGGGCCCGTCCCGACCCGCCCCGCCCCGCCTCGCTGCGCCCCACCACGCCCAGCCACGCCCCTCCGCGGCCGAAGAGGGGCACGCCGGGCTCGGATCGGCCTGGGGGCGGGTCAGTGCTGATATATCTCGAGATAGCGGCGTCCGGTAATGCCTACTTCCTGTGGACGCCGGTATCGACCGGGGCGATACGGGGAGGGTGGGGGAGGGGGGGGGGGAGGGAAAGCACGAGTGCATATGAGGCTCCACAGTGTGCGACAGGCACACAGGAGTGACCCTCCCGTCTGTTTTGCACACGAGTGTACACACGTGTGTGTGTGTTTTTTTTTCTAGGTTGAGTTTATTTGTGAACTGAAACTGGGGCATTGCCAGTTCACTATACCGTACTCTATCCACGCGCCGGCCGGGCGGGCCGCGCGGAGCGGAGCGGCTCTGTTTGGGGGCAATGGCTTTTCAAATATTCCGTGTAAACGACGCGCGCGCGGGCCACGGCGCAACAGCACTGACCCCGCCGCACCCCACCCCGCCCCGCGAGTGTGTGCGCAGCCATTCCGAGTTATAGCACTCGTTGTGTTGTGCTCTTAAAACACAAGGCGCGGTGACTTTCAACTCGGCGCACGGCCCCCAATAAAATCAGCTCTGACGTGCAAATAGACTTTACGGTGAGGCGCGTCGCCGCGCCGCGACGCCGCGCGCAACCGTGCGCCGCCGCGACCCGACCCCTGAGTGGAGGCCGGCGCCCTCCTCGGAGGAGCCGCGGCGCGTCGCGGCGCAACAGGTCACACAGCGCGCCAAGGTCCGCCGGCCCGCGGCCCCACGACGCCGGGGAGGGCGGGGAGGGCGGAACCGAACGGATACCGCCCTGGAGCACCGGGCTTGTTATTCAAAGCAGTCGTCATGATGCGAGACGCACGAAATTATCGAGCAGCAGGGCGGTGCTGTCAGTGTCACCTCCTCTCCTCGCCGCGCCGTGGGACGCCGTGAAGGAGAGTCCCGTCCCGGTGCGCCAGCCGCGTCCAGTTTGTCGCTCTGCTGGGGGTTGACACGCTGCCCGGCCAGGCCCGGCCCGGGTCAGAGGCCGTCGCGCCGCGCCAGGCGGAGCGGCTTCTCAAAACCCGAAACCAACTCCGCGTCGTCGTGAAGGTTACACGTATAGGCAGGTAGTGCACCGGGTGGATATTGGTACGTCGCGTCGGCGAGGAGGAGAGGGGTTTACACAACCATCCCGCCGCTTTCCCAAACACAGATCGGGCCGGGGAGTATCGGATTGTCACATTGTCGAGGCGAGCATGACGCGTGGGGCACGCCACGCCGCGCCACGCCGGGCCTCGGCCCCCTCGAGGCCCTCCGGAAAACCGGTCCTCTCCTTCTTACCGGAGCCCCTCCGGGTCCGCGGCGTGGCGCGGCGCGGCGGCCCGGTCCAAATCCCGCAATTATCATTTGTGTTCCTGAATTGGACCGGACCGGAGGACGGTACGACCCGGGACCGGGCCGGGCCGGGCCGGGGATCACCGGGCTTATGGGACAAGTTGGAGAGCATAGAAAGTACTCGGTGTTTGAGGATGAGTCGGCCATTGTGACTCCCGCCGCTGATTTATCGACGTGTTTCGGGGCTGAAATGGAATGATATGTGAGCCTGACTGAGAATGTGTGTCTATACGACACTGGCCCGGTGGGGCAGGGCGGGGCGGGGCGGCGCAGCGTAGCACAGCTATAGCCAGCGCTTAGTCGGTAGGCCACTTAATATGCTAAACACACCGCGGGCGCCGTGGCCGAGCCGGGCCGAGCCGAGCCGAGCGCTATGCACAGCCACAACCGTTGGAGGAGGAAGATGCCCTCCTGGCTCGGCTCGGCTCGGCTCGGCTCGGCCATGCAGGTGGCTCAACTAGCAAACCGGCCGCGATGCCAACTCATGAGAAAGAAAATCCCGGCGATTTGTAATGGAATAAATAACTATCACCTCCAATCCGGACAAGCCGTTTCTCATACAGGCTGGGTGCGGGTCGCACGGGGGGCCGGTGTCGCGGTCGCGCTGGGCGGCGGGGCGGGGCGGGGCGGGGCGGGGCGGGGGGGGAGCACCCGGGAGGGTGGGGGTGAGGTGGCGCATAGGGGTTCAGCTACGCGGACACCGCGCGGGTCATCCGGGCCGGGCCTGGCCGGGCCGGGCCGGGGCCGCGGGCCTGGCCGCCGCTGTGCTGTGCTGTGGGTGGATCGGGTGTGGTCGCGACCCACGCGCTCCAGAATCGGATCCTACGAACCGATAGAAATACTGTGCGGGCCAAAAGCTACGGAATATGAATCAAATCGGCGATAAAAGATTTTATTATAACCTTTCCGCCGAGCAGCTGAGGAGGAACGAGCACGGCGCGGTGGTTTCGTGAATCCGTGATCCGATACAGTCCCACGCACGCCTGGAATATCAATGCGCCGCGCCGGACGGAAGAAGCTGCCGCTCTGGCTCAGCTCAAAATAAAAATAAAAAGGAAGTAAAAATCAGCGTGTCCGCGCTGGAACCAAAACACACTCGCCAATGTGGCGCACTCTTCTCCTGGCGGCGGCGCGGCGGCGAATCACCGCGCCCTGCCCTGGCCTGCCCTCACTGCCCCGCCTGCCCTCCGCAAAGGCACCTCCCCGAAGCAAGACGAGGCGAGGCACCTCCACAAAGCACGTGCGGGAATGTGACCGTTTCGTCATCGTCCGGGACGTGCTGCGCGCAGCGCCCCCCCCCCCCCCTGCTCATCCACGCCGCGCCGCGCCACGCCTCGCCAAGTTGCCTCGAGGTGGGGTTGGCGTCCCTGCCAGGGCTGGGCTGGGCTGCCAGGGGTCACGCGGTGCAGGTGGGAGTACAGTGGATGCACAACGTATAAACCTCTGATAATCACTTGGGAGCCGCTGCATGAGCGGCCTGTGCTGCGCCGCGCTGAGCACCGCGACACACAAGTCACACCCGCTCACGGGAGGCGCCCCTGCGGTGCAACAGGCCCGTCACTGTAGCCTGCGCTGCCATAGGCACTGCCAGGCCGCGCCCAGCGCGCGTCCTTCAAAAATAAAATACTCGCCGGCTGACACCGATGCTTCGCGGCCTGCCTGCCTGCCTGCCTGTTCCCTACTGCCGGGTAGGGTCGGGCCGGCCGCGGGGTCGCAGCCTCGGCTCGGGGCGGGGCGGGGCGGGGTAGGGCGGGGCGGGGCGGGCACACGACGTTACCCGTGCCTGCCTACCCGACCCGCCCGTCCGGGTCGTAATCACTCTGCAACACAACGCGACCAGCCAGACGCCACACATGTCTCGAGGCGGGGCGGGCGGGGCAGGGCGGGGCGGCCACCTTTTGGCACCAGGGCGCGGCGGGGAGGGCGAGGCTAGCCGGGCAGGGCCCGGCCGGGTGGATTGAGCCATCTCAGCCGGGCTCAGCCCGGCCAGGCGCGAGGTTGGACTTTCAGACAAATGGCGTCTATTTGTTTACGGCGCAGCAAGGCCCCCGAGGTCCCGGAGGGGTACGCCGCGAGGAGCGGGGCGGGGTGGGGCGGGGCGGCTGATGAGCGGCACTGGGGCGCAGGCGCAGAGCTGCCCTGCTCGCCCTGATGGGATGGGCCTTCCCTCCCGGGCTCGGCAGGCCCCAGGCCAGGTCTCCCCCGCCCGCCCCGCCCCGCCGGCCCGGCCCAGGGCACGAGGGTCATTGTCGCGTTGGGTCCAAACGTATTGCGCACGCGCACATCACACCTGCGTCGTAAAGCAGCAAATGGCGGCTAACCGTCGCGTCGCGCCGCGCCGCAGCCTCAGCCGCTGCTGCATGCGCTGCGCCGCGCTGCGCCAAGGATGTATAAAAATTCCAGCGCGCGGGGCTGTTCGGTAAACAGCATTGCTTGTCCGTGTGTGCGTGTGTGTGTGAGGAGGGGGGAGGGGGCCGATTGAGAAAATAACGCGCGCCATCGCGCAGAAGAGCACCACGCTACGGCGCGGCGCGGCGGGCCGGGCCAGGCTGGGCCGAGCAAGCGCCGCGCATAACAATCAGCCCAAAACCTGGAAAATTAACAGACCTCCTTTAATTTCGATTCGATACGAGAGAGAAACACCACACCACACACGCGGAGGAGCTCGCGCGGCCGCCGCCGGGCCGGGCCGGGCCGGGCCGCGCCGAGTCTTTCTCTCTTACTCCGCACCGCATATCGGGCGGAAGGAGAGGGGCGTGGCGCTGGGCGCCGGAGTCGTGGGTGTGTCCGGAACAACACGGACCTGTCGCTGAAGGGGGCGGGCCGAGCCGAGGCGAAAACTATTATTCATCGACCGGTAATCTTTTAATAATATCTCGAGTGTGGCGCCGCGCCGCACCGCGCCGGCCGCGTGTCCTTAGCGCAGCCTAACAATGCGCCCCGCCCCGCCCCGCCCCGCCGCCGTCGTCCTGGGCAGCGCAGGGCGGCCGGGCCGGGCTATGGACTGGACCAGGACGCGCGACACTCCCTCGCCATGGCCATTCTGATGCGCCGCGCCGCACCGCGCACTTCCGCTCTAGAGCAGACGGCCCGGGGGCGCGCCATATATTAACGAGGAGCGGGGCGGGGCGGGGGGCGGGGCGGGGCGGGGCGGGGCGGGCACGAGCATGAGGACACTCTCCAGGGGCGTTGTCGCCAATCCCATTTCGTGAACGCCGCTGGCGCACCGGCCTGGCCGCGCGTGCCGTCCCTCCGTGCCCTGCCCGCTGCCGCGCCGTGACTGCGGCCCGCCACGCCACGCCAGGCCAGGCCTCGCCTCGAACCAGATCAGATCAGCATACAGTACCACCACAAACTAAACGTTGCCCATTTTTATTGCCACCTATTAATTATTGTGCATAAGTTGAGCACACAAACGCTTAAAGCATATCTCGAGGAAAGAGAAACTCGCCCGTATAGGACTCGGAAACCCACACACACATACACATGCATTACGACTCAGCAGATCGCAAAACGAAAAGAAAATCGGATGCGAAACGAACAGATCGGGCCTAACGAACGAACGAAAATAACAAAGTGGCGCGGCGGGGCGGGAATGAATGAAGCAGCAGGGCAGCAGTCTGTTGACTGGAGCTCCAGAAACGTGATTCGCTTAATTTAATAACTCAGATCGCCAGTGCATCGCCCAGGGCGTGCGGGGCGGGGCGGGGCGGCGTCCGAATCACGCGTCGCCTCCCTCCCACGTCCCACGGGGTACTTCCACGTCCCACCGCCGCCCGGACGCGCGCTGCGGACGCAGCCGCCGGCAGACCGAGCGCACGGCACACATTTCGCTCGCGGGGCTTACACGGAGAGAAAAAAAGAAATCATGTCTGATCCAGAACATCACGTCATTTCCGCGCCCCCATATCCGCCCTGCACAGCAAATATTAAACATGAGCTCTTTTCTTTAAGGTTATCTCGTTACCAATGTGCGTACGTCGTGTGGATTATTCTTTTTTTTTTTTATTTCATAATAAATCGGTACCAAGTCGTTAATATTTTAATGACCACGATAAATACTCCCTTGTAGATGCACACGAGCGGGGCGCGGCGCGACGCGACGACACTCGGGAGGGAGTGCCACCCGCGCGCGTCCCGCCCCGCCCCGCGCCGCCCCGTCCTGGCCAGCAATAAACAAACCCTCTTACCCAGTCCGCGTCGATTAATTCCGCCTTTTGTCCCGTATAGCAAAAACATTCTGATCGGGGTGGCGTGGCGTGGCGGCGTCATTACCACCGCCACATATAATTTGAGGCCATTCGTCTTATCCCTTACATAGTTTGGCGATTAATTGAAGCCGCAATGAGCGATTTCACATGAGAGGCTGCACTGAACGAGGCGGGCCGGGCCCTCTGGCGGGCTCAAGGCGGGGCGGTGCTCGTTACGGAGAGAGGAGAGGACCAGGAGGGGGACCAGGGAGAGAGAGCCTCATGACAACAATATCTCCGCACCATCGACAATATTTATTTCTTCATCGGGGCGCTTGACATTTCGGCCGGGCCGGCGTGGCGCTCCTTGCCTCTGGCGCGCACACACACACACACACACACGGGGAGCACGTGCTGTGCACGTGCAGAGTGCAGCGAGTGCGAGGCGCGCGGCAGCAGGCCATGCAGGCCGCGATGTTACCAGGTTCGGGGCCGCGAGGCGCGGCGCGGCGCACAGCGAGCAAGCAGCGGCGGTGACGGGACAATCGTGGCGACCTGACGCGGGGCCGGACCGGACCGGACCGCGAGCAGCCGCGAGTCCTCGCCGGCGCGGCCCCGGCCCCGGCTGGCCACCGCGTAGCTATCCCGCTACGCCACGCCACGCCGCGCTGCGGCCCGCGTTCTGTTGACCCGGTCGATCGGACAGCAGGGGCAGCAGGGCCTGGCCGGGCCGCGGCTCCGCTGCGAGACACCTGTCCGGGGCAGACGCCCCCCCCCCCCCCCCCCGGCGCGCGGCCCGCGCGGCGCACGGCCACGGGCATTCCTAAGTAGCGTGCTCAGCGCGAGCGGGACGGGACAGTGACGGCGCGGCGTGGCTATCGGCGTGGTGCGGTACGGACGTATCGACGTACCGCGACAAACAGCAGGGCGTACTCAGAGGTCCTCGGCGTCACGACGCCGCGCCGCACGCCGCGCCGCCGTCGGGACGTATAAATGCGAGGTGCTGGACAAATTCCCTTCCCCCGCCTGAGGGAAACGGCAAACGGGTAGGGGAAGGAGGGGGCGCGGGCGGGGGCAGTGACAGCGGCTGCGCGGGTACAGGGTGAAGAGGGATACGGTTGGAAAAAAAGAAAAAAGCGGTGCAGCAGTCCGACCTTGGGTAAAGTGACAGCCGCAATAATTGCGATGTTTGCCCAGGATGACTAACATTGAACAAGACCGTCGAGGTAAAACACTCACCAGCAGAGTCCCCCGGAGAGGTTTATCTGGTCGACGTTCCCCAAAATGGCAGCTGACATAGGTTACCAGCGGCAATGACATGACGTGGACCATCTTATTGGCGATCTTGACATCACACACAGTCCCGATTTTTGACTTTTGCCGAAGAACAGTCTAATCTGACACTACTTGAATATCTTATGTTCACGCCGATACTTTGCACAGATGCTAAAAGATTTGTTCAAACCGCGAAAACGAATAAAAACGCCGTACCGAACGAGACGCGCGCGTCACTGAGCGATGCTCATTTCTTCAAACTGCCCCAGCCACCGTCACTGCAGAGCTGCCAACTTCAATCAACCTAACCACACTCGTTACTGATGCATTACAAATTTCGGACTTGAGCGGATGTGCTTCCTGTCATTTTGGCAATGAACGCACCAACGCACCCAACGTGACGGAAAAGGGACTTTTTCGTGAATTATTATTGTATAATTTTTGACGAAGTTTGCAGATCTGGAAGCTGTTACTGAGCCTGGACGGGTCAGGACGGGGTGCGAAGGGGGAGGGGGAGGGGGGGAGGGGGAGGGGGCGGAGGGAGGGCGAGCGGGGGAGGGCGGAGGGAGGGGCGAGCGGGGGGGGGGGGGGGGCGGAGCGAGGGGCGAGCGGGGCGGGGGGGGCCTCAATCCATCACAAGAATCAAGAGGAGCGTCTGCTGGGACGGACAATTTTTTCGGCGCATGGTACGGCCTGATCCTCCATGATACATATTCCTTTTCCAATAAACAAGATCGGACAAAATCCAGGTCGGATTTCGGGGAAATCGACAGGTCCGACAAAGATAGGTTGGACAATTTACATACACCCGAAAAAAGATGCTGCTTTACCTTGAAGGAGCTTGCTTCTGCTTCTGGAACAACCACGGTGGCTGCCATCACAGTGATCCTGGACATACTGCTTTTCACCATTTTCTTGAGGAGGCTGGTCCTTACTCACCTGGAAAAAAATTTAATGCAGCTGCTAACAACGTTTGTATGCATCAACCACTACTGTGTAAATAGTTACCCTAACTAATTAGTGTCACCCCGAAACATATGTAAAATGCCACTAACACGACAGTGTGTCCCTAAGGGTTAACATTTATGCTGAATATGTCTATACATCTAGAGACAAAGAATCAAACATATTAAATTCAAAAAACTCTAATACACCAACTACATGATAAAGAATAAATTACTCCAAGGAGCTGATAAGAATTAATTTAATTTTTGTCAACAGTTCATGGTACGATGACAACAAATTTTCAGGTAAACAACTTTAATAACATGATTAGATCCAAGCAAAATCTAATGCTATAAATGAATGAATGAAGGAAGAAAGAAATCATCTGGTTATTTAGTTGATATAATTTGAAATGTAGTTATCGTGTACAGGACAAATGGACAAAACGGATGTGAAATTAAAATAAAAATCCAAATTGAAGATATATTCATGTAAAGACATCTCTTGTGTATTTTTGACTGCTAGTTACCATACACACACATATGAAGTCCCTCAAAAAAAAATGTGAACCTGTTGCATAATAATGCAATGCGAGCAGCCTAACCTTTCTAACCTCAACAATTTTGAAATTTTGAAATTCGAGACACCACAAGAGCAAAGTTGTGCAAAAACTAAAACTCAGACACAAGTATAAATATAAATACAAGCGACTCACCTACATAACCTATACTGATAGTCGTTCTTCATTAAATTTGATCAAGAGTTTCCTTGAGTTTCAGATAAATATAATTTAGCTTTTTCGTAACGAATAACAACTAACTGAACTAACTTCAGTTACACGGTAAAACATGTAGATTTTAACAAAACTTGTAATAACAAAACTTGCTGGTAAGTGAACACAACAGACACTCGGCCATGACACTGCTCACTGCTCTCGTCAACGCCCCAACGGCGGCAACTCTGTACGAGTTCAAGCGGAGCAATCACGAGTTAGCTTGCTGCTACTCAAAATAGGCTCAAAAACTTTTCGTTTCGTAAAAATACATTTTGAGAGATTCGGGCAATCTTAATCTACCAGTTTTTTTTTTGCCAAACTTGGTAAACGTCAAAGTTATTTCTACGTAAGTGTCGAGAAACGTTTGCCGAGTGCAGGGGCGTCGGAAGTGTCTTTTGGTAGGGGGTGTTGACTCAGGGGCGTCGACTTTTCCAAAAAAAAAAAAAAAAAGGGGGGGGGGCGGCGGCAAAAGAAGGAAATTTCGGAAAGTTGGCTACCTACTACGTGCCACCACAATTTCCATAACTGTTAATTGTTCTAGTTAGCACATGCGAGGAAGGCCTGCTCTCCCTGCGCTGCGCGGCCGGCCGCGTAGCGTCATCGGTACCGACACTGGTAGTACCCATAAAGTTCGAAAGCCAGTCACATATTCTTTAAGTGTGTTTTTTTTTTTTTGTCAGTCGCTGTGCTTTTTTGCAGTTGCCCGAGTCACAAGGACGGCAAAGTTGGAAAGAACAATTGGTCCACAGAGCAAAAAAATGAAATAAAAAAATAAAATAGGCGGGGTTTGAACCACTGCCCACCCAGTGCTACGAGCAATGTCCATACCAATAACGCTACGCGGCCGGCCTGGCAGCGCACGGAGAGCAGGCGTACTGATGACACCGGGTTCGTTTCTTCGGTGACTGTGGCTTCTCGCGCACAATGACTCCTAGTGGTCCGGCACTTGGGGCACTTGGTACCGTGGCGTCGTAGCCGTGCCGGCATAGTGTCCGCGCGAAGAGTCGCAGGACGGAGGTTCGAGTCTTACCGAAAATTTAATTTTTCTGAGAACAACAATTTGGAGAGTGGAATTCAAGCCCCCCATTTCAACCGACCTCCCTCGTGGAATAGCCGACGGTCTAGTGGTCTAGTGGTGCCGCGAAAACCGTGGGGTGTCTGTGAGACTCGGCACATGGGGCCTGGTTCAAACCCAGGTAGGTTCTTCACTGGTAGCGACAGCGGGTTGCCAGGAAGTTCCGTCCCATGCCCACGACTGGTGGTCGGTCGTGGGGTCATAAGTCCTAGAATCTGGCTCCAAAAATAGCTATTCCATGTCCTGGGGACAGGGCAGTTCGGTTAACCACCGTACGACTAAATCTGGCAGTACGGGGATCAAATCTGTCGAATTGCGCGACAGGATCGCAGTCAGAAAAGCACCGGTTCCCATAAGAACACCGAAGTAGCTGGCTGCCACGGGGGGTAAAAGCCCTGTGCCTGGCGGGAACCGCAACCTCCTTCGGGAGGTTTACTGTCGCAAAAATTTTCCATGTTTTCACGCCACCCTTTCACTTGCAGAGCACGTACGTAATTATTTAAGTGTGCTCAGCACACCCCCTGATCCCCACTTCTGACGCCCCTGGCGTTACGTTTAGTTTAGGGGTGGGAGTTCGTTTTCCTCCCCCACATCAACTTAATCTACAAGTCCCCACACAATCGCTGCCAATAACACCCATTACTGACTACTCATAGCGAGCGTCCCCGCCCTATGGCATTCCCTATGGCGGAGTGTCCTTCCCCTCGAGGGTCCTGCGCGTGCAGCCCATGTTCCTTCTCCAATGTACCCCTGTAAACGAGGTCGGACAAAATCCAGCTCGGACAGCGCTTTTTCGGATTTCGGGGAAATCGCCAGGTCGGACAAAGATAGGTCGGACAGTCTAGCTGCGCCGGCCTGTCGTCAGCCTGCTGCACGGCACGGCGCAGGATGTCCAGTCTCAGTCCAGTCCGAGGGAGAAGAGAGGAATGCCTGGCAGGGCAGGGGAACAGCAGCGGCTATTTGAATAGAATGGACTGGTGGATGCTGCGGCCCGGTCGCCTCCGTGCCCTCCCCCTCCCCCACCCCGTCCCCTCCCCTCGCTCCTGTTCTAACTGGATGCGAAGACGCCGCCGACTCCACCGTGCTCCCGCCCGCCCAACCCCTCCGCGCACTTCGTCACGTGAATCAATCAGAAAGCTGTTTGCGATCTGGGAGAGATAGTCGGAAATGGATACAAATTTGTGGCCACTCCAAAAAGGATTCCAGAAGCACGGCTCCCGCAATAAACTCTTTCAGACACTTCTCCGGTCCCCGCGTCCGTCCGCGCGTCCCCGCTCCTCGCCCCTTCCACTCCCCCCCCCCCCCTCCGGCCCAGGGCGCACTTCACGATCGTCCGATCCGTTTGTCTCCGCGAGATCAACAAAAGCGCCCTCCGTCTTGGGCTGGCCGGCGCGGCGGGGAAAGGAGTGCGGGGAGGGGGGGAGGGGCGGCTCGCGCGCGGCGGGGCGCGGGGCGCGGCCGGTCGCCGTCGCGTCGGCTAGCCCAGCGGCCAATCTTCCTCCATCAGGCAGGGCAGGCCGCAGGGCGGGGGGGCAGGGCCTGGGGGACGCGCAGGGCAGGGTCCAGCTGCTGGCCAGCGCCCCTCCCACGCCTCGCCTCGCCACGCCGCCGCGCCACAGAGGTGAAACAACCGGGCGTTAATTACAGCAGTGGAGCGGGTGACACTCCCCCCCCCCTTTCCCGCCCCACTCCACTCCCGCCCGGGCAGGGGCCAGGCATGCGGTTCCGTCGTCGCCTCGCCTCGCGCCGCGTCGTCGCTTCGGAGAGCGATTTGAATACCTAATTAGCAGAAAATGAAGCACGGCGGCGCTGAACATTGTTGCTCGGTGACTTGTTACGGCGCTGGGGCCGCGGGCGGGGCGGGGCGGGGCGGGGCGCGGCTGGGCCAGGCCGGGCGGGGCGGGCGCTCGCGCTGCATGTGAGAGGGAGGGGTAGGGGGGGGAGGGGCTTTCTGGGACGCGTTTACGACAAGCATAAACTAGGGGTACGCTTCGCTCCGATGAGATGTCGCGTGACTGCGCTGCTCCTCTCCTCTCCTCTCCTCTCGTCGGCCGGGCCGGGCCGGGCCGGGCCGCGGGTCGAGTGTCCGTTATATCATTTCAGTTCCAGTATTGAGGCGAGCCGAAAGTGTGCGGCTACGTAATTACTACGGCAGGACGCGGCGGGCGGGAGGACGCGGAAGGAGCTGGGCGGGTAAGAAGAAGCGCGGTTATCGAAGTACTGTATCGGCCGTACCTCGCGGTGGTCCCCGCCCCGCCCCGCCCCGCCACACCGCGAGCTGCAGCAGGGCCGGGCCGGGGGCAGAAGGTCGTCCGGCTGACCCCTCTCGGATTAACGAGTGCACTCACAACGGCAATTATTAGGGAAACTAATTTTATACGTGTTCCCCGTGTGAGGCCGGGTGGGGTGTGGTGGGGCGGGGCGGGGCGGGGCGGGCAGGACTGGCAGGTTGTCCCGTACCGTTTCGCGCCGGTGCCGGTATGGCTCGGCGGGGTGGATGACCCAGCGGCCTAGGACCCAGCCCGGGTATCCTCTGCCGACCCGACCCGACCCGACCCGACCCGCCCGACCAGCCGGACACGCGCTCGTCCGGGCTGGGCTGGGCTGGGCAGGGCAGGTTCCGATCCCCGCTGCGAGCAGCATTTTGACATTTTCGCCTGCAGGTCAGCTGCCCCGAGTTGATTTTGTTTACCGAATCCGAGGCGATCCTTTTATTTTGACTCCATCACAAGACGACCAAACATCACCCGACATTCCACAAGGTCGGTACGATAGTGTCTCATTAATTTTCCCATAGCGCGTATGCGTTGCGTGTGGTGTGACCAACACTTCCGCGAGAAGAAATTTCGTGGATTAAATTCCCGGAGGCAATGCCTACTTTCCAATCCTTCCGGCAAACACGATTCGAAACACTTGGCCTGCCTCCCTGGAAGCCCCCGGCGGGGCGGGAGGGAGGGACGGGCTGCGGCTCGGGCTCGGGCTCGGGCTGGGCGACACATTCAGCGAATGGAATTCTTTCTGTGGCGGAGCGGAGCGAGTCCTGTACTTTGTGGAGCGGGCCGGCGGGGCCGCGAGGCAGGCGGGGCGCGGGTCGGCAGGGCCATATTTCACCCGCGGCGAGGGCTTTTCCTCACCCTTTGAGCAAGCTCGGGGTAATTATTAATGGAGGCTTACATCGGGTAATGAGACACAAATGGGATGATGTATGGAAGGCTACGCCATGGGGTTACTCCTGCGTATCGTGTTCCTGAATTATAGCACGGCCCAAGCCCGCGAATGCCAGGCAAAACAGCGGAGTGTGCCATTTATTTCACCGCGTGTGCGCCCGGCCCGCGCCGCGCCATCACGCGCGTGCACTATGCACCTTTGTGCCGCATCTCCTGCCCCTTGGCGTGCTGCTGCTGTTGGTCAGGGCTGGTTGTTTGATTGAGAGAGTAAGCAGGGCTAGTTTTGTACTCATTGGTATCTTTTACTCATGCTCAAACACAACAAATGTACAAAAATAAAGTGTCATATAGAGTAAAACACAAACATCATTTTTCATATGTACAATATTGAGAGAATTGTATAAATGTATGTACAAATATCTCACTATGACACATTTCGATATCAAAATCATTCACAATACTTTACTAGTTTACATTACACAAAATATAGAATTATAATATTTATGACTTCGTTGGGCTAAACACTGTCCCTTCAAAAATAATGATTATAAGATTTCAACATCATCACTCTAATCAAATTTTTGAAGCACAGTAATAAAACTCTGCAAATAAATAATACAATAGAACGATACAACACGCCCACCTACAATTAACTAACAGAAGTTTAATCACTTTGCTCACAATTGGTATAGTACTACCACAACTGCCATACAGCAAGAGATTTGTTTAAGGTATCACGATGAAAAATTTTAACCTAGTCAACAACATTAAATAACTAAAAAAGTACATATTTCTGTGAAAGTTTAAAACCCCACAAATATTTTTTACTTTGTCATCACAAAAAAAAAGATGAACCTCCACTTTCAAATAATTAATATTTCTAGGGGGAGAAAAACAAAGAAACAAATAAACAGACAGAGGTTCTGATTACAACATAACCGCGGGGAAATCACCCTGACTGAGGAACTTCAGAGCCGCGTTTGCTTGTGAGGTCGAGTACACACTCCTTGGCGTCTTTGGTGTCGTCCTGGGCCAGGCCCTCGGGGAGCTTGGTGACGGCGGCCGGCGAGTGCGGCGGTGACGGCGACGTCCGCGCCGACATGGACGTGCCCTTGATGGAGAGGTCCATGGGCTGGTCCTGGTCCTCGGCGAGGCCGCCGAGCGCGGGGCTGGCCAGCGCCAGGTCGCCGCCGGCGCGGGGCGGGCAGCTGGGGTCCAGGAACATGAGGCTGGGCGCGAGGCCGGGCCGCGCCACGTGGGGCAGGGGCAGCGGCAGCTGCGGCAGGGGCGGGAACAGCACGCGGGGGGAGGCCGCCTGCCCGGGCAGCGGCGGCGTGGTGAAGGAGGCGGGCCCGAGCGGCGACGGCGGCGACCGCACCTCCAGCTTGAGGCGCGCGCCCGCCCCCGCGCCTAGCAGCTCGGGCTCGCTGAACGGCGACGGCGTCTGGTGCGAGGAGGGCGGCCGCAAGAAGGTGTTGGGCGAGCGGCTCGAGTCGTTGTCGTTCTCGCCGGACGAGCTGTACTCGGAGTGCGAGCTGGCCGACCGCTCCGACTTGACGGACCTCTCGGACAGCTCCTGCAGCCGCTCGGCGCGCTCGGCGCGCGCGGCCTCCTCCTTGACGTCCGCGTGGCCCATGAGGCCGGGGTAGTCGGCCAGGCCCGGCGGGTGCGCCGCGGCGCCCAGGAACGGGCTGTGCAGGAAGGCGCCCGGGTAGAAGGCCGAGGTCGGGTTGGGGCTCGAGCCCTGCGTCTGGCTCTGCTGCTGCTGCAGCAGGCAGTGGATCTTGAACCAGTTGGAGCGGCGGCCGTACCGGGACCCGCTCTTGGACATGCCCACCAGCAGGCACTTGCGCAGGCGGCACGCCTTGCACGAGGTGCGGTTCTTCTTGTTGATGACACACGCGCCCTGGTTTTTGCACTCGGAGATGGAGCCCAGGTTGTTGTACGTCCGGCCGAAGAACGACTGCAACAGAGAGAAAACACGGCGGGTGAGAAACTTGGACTTCCAGAGGGGAAACACACGGCAGCACGGGGTCCCGCTCGAGCACCAGGTAACCCCGCGCCCGAGGTCAATCAACCCCGATAACACCTGGCCGATAGCAGCACATCTTTTCGCGGGTACGGAGCGGGGCGGTGTGGAGGATGCACCTCCACACCAACGACGACGCGACTTTCTCCTCCTTTAACAGGGTACTAGTAGTAAATCCACAGGGCTGGAATCCCCGCGGCGCGGCCAGGCGCGGCAGAGGCGTAAGGCCGTATGGGGCAGGGAAGGCAAGGCGCGGCCAGCGCCGGCCGGCCGGCCGGGCCGGGTCGGGTCAAGAGCAAGACGTATGGCACCGTCCCGTAAAAGTCTCACCGAAAATGAGCGATAGCCGCCTCACCTCATTCTCGTGCTTTTAATTGAAACCATTAAAAGGCTCGCCAGATTTATACGAGGGATCAGGTCTCCCAGCACGGCCTCGGCCGAATCGCTCATTTTCCACGTTATTAGTCGAGTTTCCCCAGATCATTTTTCTTCCAGGGGCCCATCGGAGGAGCCAGCTGCCGCCGCGGTCGCACGGCCGGCCGGGAAGAGGACCCCAAAAGGATTAAAGACTATAGAAAAAAAATAGAAGAGGAGAATGTTGCAGCGGTCAGCGGGGGGCCGGCGCGGCGAGTTTGGCCGGCCAGAGCAGGGCGGCAGCGGCACCGAAGCTCCTGCCGAGCGCAGGATAGGCAACCGGCTGAGCAGGCCTGTTGAGTGCGTTGCCTACCCCACACCCGCAGCCGAGCGGCTCTGAGGCAGGCTCGCAGTGTTACACGCATCCGGGCGGGGCGGGCACCTAACGTTAGTCAGTTTGAATAGGCAGTGTCACTGCGCGGAGGCATTTCCTGCTAAAAGTCTGATTTACACGGCAAGTACCAATGCAGCACGCTGATTTGAGGCCCAACTACAGCATAAATACCCACCCTACACAGCCTCGCAAAAAAAAAAGAGAAAATGTGGGGGAGAAGCGGACATACGACACATTCAAACTGAACTTGTTTTAGCGCCGCGCATACTGCCGGCCCCCCGGCGCGCTCGCGCTGGTATACACGGCAAAACAAACCGTCAAGATTAATCCGGTAAACGAGAATAAGGATGACATTTTGCCGTGCAGTTGCGCAGAAAGAAAAGGGAGAGGGGAAGGGCGGGGCGGGGAACGCCTCGCGTGCCGCGGCGCCGTATCTCCGGGACATCCATATCAGCAGATGTGAAATGGATACTCGGGAGACACCATGTTGCAGCCATAGCCGCGATGCGATGCGCTAGCAGCTAGCCGGTGTGGTGCCGTACACCTCTGGTATTTGAGGTCTGTCGCCCTGCCCCGCCCCACCCCGCCCTGCCTGTCCGGCAAGCCGGCCCCTGCATAAACGTTAATGGGGACTACGTGTGTGGTATATCGCGCTGGGTCCACGGGCGGGCGCGCAGGCGGAGCGGGCGGGCGGAGCGGGCGGGCGGGGACTGGGGCGAAGCAGGAAGGCGCGATGACGGGGCGGGGCGGGGTGGGGCGCCCCGCACCGACATGCACACCAAGGGCTTTAGTGCCGCGCTCCCTGAAAAAGAAGTCCTGCAGGGCAGGCGGGCGAGGCGGGCGCGCGGGTGGGAGGGGAGCACTTGGCACGCGCTCCGCTCCGGGCGTGCTCGCGGACCGATAGGCGGGCGCCGGCGCCAGAACGCCCTCCTGACGGGGCCCGGCCCGGCGCGGCCCGGCCTAGTGTCAAGTTCCCGTTACGGAAGCGCCGCCCCGCCGTCGTCGGCCCAATTCGTGTGGCGCGTCAGGGGCACACACACACACACACACACACGCAGAGTGCATACTGCACAGCACGCCTGCACTGCATATCGACACGCGATTATGCATGCGTAGTGTAGAGCACGTACAGCGCGCCGCCCGTACGGCCCGTACGGCCCGTACTGCCCGGCCTGGCCCGGCCAGCGTACGGACGTGAAAAGGTCAGTTGCTCAGGGCGGCGTAAGTGCGGGGGGAGCGCGGCGGGGCGCGGCGCGGGGACCCGCAGGTCGCCCCCCCCCCCCCACTTCACCTGCGGCCCCGGCCCGCCCCTGCCAGGCGCCCGTGATTGACACGGAGGCAAGAGCAAGAGCCGTTCCCACGGTCGCGCGCGGCTGAGGCCGGCCCGGCCCGGCCCGCTCCGGCGAGACTCCGGGCGCGCGCGCGCGGCTATACCCCGCGCCGCGCTACCCTCACGCGTGCACGCACGCACGCGCCCGGGGCCGGCTCCGGGACGGGCGGGCAGGAGTCAGCCGCTGACACGGATACAGCCCCGAGGTCATAAAGGGAAGTCCACCGGGTTGCATGGGTTGAGCGGTTATTCGAAAAACCGCGGCGCGCAGCGTGGTGGTCCCAGACAGACCAGACCAAGAGGTGAGGAGCAATTAAAGAGAAAGGCCGTTAGAATTTGAAAAGGGGCGGAGAGCCACGTAAGGACTAAGGAACAAATGAGTCGGCCAGCCCTGACGGTGGGTGACATTAGTCCGGGCGACTGCCGGAGTCTCGACGCACGCGCATAATCTGGACGCATAAGGCTTTGCTTAATACAGCATTGAATTCAAACAGGAACAGGATCAACCCGAGGACCCAGGAAGGGACAGTCAACGAGAGAGCGAGGGAGAGAGAGAGCGAGCAGGTGAGAGAGCACCCGACCATCAGCGGCGTTGCGTTTTTATTGCCCAATTAAACAATAGATCAATTAAACAATCGATCGATAAATCAGTAAAGCCCATTCCTCCCCTCTATCCTTCTCCGCGCTCACACACACACACACACACACTCACACAACCAGTTTGCGAAGCGGCGGCGGCAGCATGCGACATGCGCCTACTTCGTATGAACGCTGCAACAAGAGCTGGACTGACGAGTCAACAGCCGATGACAAATTCATTCCCTCAGAGCAGATGGCTCTCTGCTGGACGGGACGGGACGGCGATGCAATATCTTATACGAGCAACAAATCTAACCCTGCAAAGTGTGCACATCTGCAGAGAGAGAGAGAGAGCAAGAGAGAGAGCAAGAGAGAGAGCAAGAGAGAGAGAGCGAGAGAGAGACAGCGTGCCAGGCGTGGGGAGGGGACCGCACCAGCACGACAAGTGCATCACAAATTAGTGATCCTGCACCGATATTTTGCGCGCGCTTCTCGTTTCGCCAGCCTCTCTCGCTTTAACCAGGACCCTCTCTCCCCACCCTCTCTTTCTCTCTCTCTCTGGCTGCGGCTCGCTCTCCCCCACGACGGTTAAGTTCATGGAAACGGCACCCGTCCCGTCCCCTCCCTCCTCCTCCTCTCTTTCACACTTGTACGCCATCTCGGCGGCAGATCTCCCTGCTCTTCCGTAGTGCGGCCCGGCCCGGCCCAGCCCAGGGTTGGATCGGTGACCAAGCAGTTCGCGGCGCTCGGGTGAGGCGGGGCGGGGCGCAGGCTCCCGGCGGGAGAGCGGGGGTGGGGCCGCGCCACTGAGAAAGGTCAGGTGGCTGAAAGAGCCCCGGCTCGGCCGGCCGGCCTGATTTGCAAAGTGTGGGGATTAAAGAGAAGATGTACATTATCGAGAAGTGGGATGAATATGGATGCAGTCGACTCCTCCTGCAGCCCGGGCGCCGCGCACGCACACGCGCACACACACACGCACACGCTCTCGCGCTCACGGCGCTTTTAATTACAACCCCCCAGAGCCTTTATACTTTTTCGCAGCAGAGCTCGCCTCCTCGCGCGCAGCACACACAGCAGTACGTAAAACATGACCCGCTGCTGCCAATTTGCAGCCGGGCCGAGGGAGCGAGCGCAGCCGGGCGGGGCGGGGCGGGGCGGGGCGGGGCGGGGCGGGGCGGGGCTACTAGAGTACACTCGCGTGGTATGCACCTCGCCTCACTACCAACACTGCAACCTAATGAAGCAAAACAACAAGGAGTGAGATACCGGCCGGCCGGGCCGTGCAGTACCGATTGGTTTGCCGAGGCCCTGCCTGCCCTACCAGCGCCAGCGCACGGCGGCGGCGGCGGCGCTGGCCCGAAGCTGCAGCTGCCGCAGCTGCAAAACGAAACCGAGAGGAAAGCAGCAAAAGTGCGAAAAGCGTCGATCGATAGCAGAGGAAACCGAGGGGAAAGCAACAACCCCGGCCGGTCATCGCGGGTCATGCAGGTTGTGCCGTGACGCGTCTCGCCGACTTAAGCGAGTAATTAGGCGAGATCAATCGCTCCTCCCCTATATACTGCCCCCCGCCCCGCCCCGCCCCGCCCCGCCCCGCCCCGCCCCGCCGTTCCAATTGTGTCCAGATTGAAAGAGATGGCCACAAGATACCCCGGGCGGCCGGGCTGGGCCGGGCAGGCGCACAGCACGCCTAGCAAATTCTAATGCGTTTGGCTCGGCGGTAATCGTTATGATGAGAAATATCGTTTGGCAACAAGCGGGCGGGTAACGCACGCCCTCGGCCCGCCCCGCCCCGCCCCGCCTCGCGGAGGAGAGAGTTATCGGGCCGATACCAGTGTGGGGCGAGTTCGAGTTCAAGTCGAACCGACAGAGCGGGGCGGGGCGGGGCGGGGCGGGGCGCGTGGCGGGACCTCAACAAGCGGCGCAAATGAAGAGGAGCCTGGCCTGGCCGTCCGCGGGAGAGAAAAAAAGGCAAACACTATACAGTTAACTACGGGACCTAAGTACTGGGGCTCACCTTGCAGCCTTCACAGGTAAACGCGCCGAAATGGAAGCCCGCCGCCGGCTCCCCGCAGACTTTACACTGCTGGTTCATCTGCAAAACAACGAGGGCGAAAATTAGTACACAAGCAAAACGGAAACATATATACTGTACACTGCGCTGCGAGCGGTCGCGCAGGTCGCGGAATGCGAAGGGAAATAAAAGGGGGAAAAATAAAACAACACACACACACACACAGACGGAGGACCTAGGTGGGGCAACGGCTGACACGCGGGCAGAAAGTAATACCAGTAAAAGCCCCGTGCGCAAACGTCCGTTGAACCTTTTACCACTTGTGTGCGGTAGCGCGCGCGCGTGTGTGTGAGCGTGCAGGTGTGTGAGTGTGTAAGTGTGAGCGTGTGTGTGGACTCAGCTAGTGGAACTGGGTGTGTGCCCCGCGCCTTGTGTGCTCGACAGCGTGAGCCACATGTGAGGTCACCTCTCGCTCGCTCAAATACTATTTCAAATACACTCACAGTGCCCCATTATACGCTGGCGCACGTACGAGGACGCCGTAGAGCACACACACTCACTCGGAGGCCCCCAGGCTGCCGCGGGCGGGGTGTGGCCGCAGTCCATTTGCACCAACCACAATGACCGTGGGGTCCCGGACAGGTTTCGCTGTTCTTCTCCGAGCCGCGCCGGGGCGGGGCGGGGCGAGGCGGGCAGAAAGTTCTTCTTCTTCTGTTTACCCAAACACACCCAGTTGGGCGCACATGACACGCTCTCGGCTTGTGTGGAGAGGGGGAGGGGGGAGGGGGGTCACCAGGCGCGTCGCGTCTCGCGGCTCCACCTCGAGCGCACAGCAAACAGCTCGGCTCTGTTGGCGAAGTTAATTAGACCTGCCGACCCGGCCCGACCGTCCGTGCGGATGAGTTTCAAAACCAGACCGCCCCGCCCCGCCCCGCCCCGCCCCGCCCGCGGGCACAAAACGCAAATAGGCAGTGCAATCGACGCGGACTAGCCTGGACCAGGGCCGGGCCGGGCCGGGCCGTGGCGCTGTTTGACGGCGCAGTAGTTCTCCCCGTCTCCACTCTACACTCCCGCCTGCGGCCGCGCCCCGCCCCGCCCCGCCGTGGCGGAAACCTCAACGCGGGCGAGAAAGGAGAGAGGGGGAGGAAGTCCAGGGGCTGGTCTCTCTCCCTCTCTCTCTCTCCACCGACCTGCAGGTCGCACCAGCGCGCGCGCGCACACACACACACAGAGGCGCCATGCCCGCGCGCGACAGGCGCCACTCTCCGTGTTGTCGCAACGGTGCGCCCTCGGGGTAATTAGGGCACCGTGGAGGAATTCGAACTCCCCGCCCCGCCGCGCCGCCCCGAGCGGGCGCGCGCATGTGTAAGTGTGTGTATGTATGGTCAACCTTTGGGCACTCTACTAATCACCCCCGTGGCCTGCTCCATTCTAGGAAACACACGCTGGACCCGTACCGTCCCCGCCCCGCCCCGCCCGGTCCGTTCGCACGCCCCCAGCCTCTTGTAATCTTCCGCAGCAGCGTGCTCCACACTCGGCCACTAATTACGGCTGGGCGATAAGGCCCCGGTGCTGTGGGGCTGTGGGCTGCGGGGCTGTGGGGCCCGGGGCGGCGCGCCCACACCCGCCCCGCAGCGCATTCAAATGCACACATCATTGAGGTGTGGAGGTGCGGCCAATGGAATGCTACATCTGCTCTCACTGGCCGTACCGTACTGTGTCTGTGTTTGGCAACCAGGGCCCCGCGGGCAGAACCACCATCACCACCTCTAATTAGAGAGGAGACATCTCAGCAAACACCAGCGGGCCTCCGTCTGACACTACGTGGAGGTCCGCCCCGCCCCGCCCCGCCGGACAAAGGCCACGGCAGCGCTCCATCATCGTCGTCGCCAAGGTGTCATCGAGGGCAGGTCGCCCATACTCTACGCGGGCGTGGCCGGGCGGGGCGTGGCGGGGCGGGGCAGCGAGCGCGTCCCCGCGAGCTGCCTGACACGGCCGGGCCGCGGACACAAAGGAGCGATTTGACAGCGACGTGTCACCACAGCGTGTCTCTCGCGGGGCCGCCCCGCTCCGCGCCGCGCCGCCCAGCCCTTCCAACTTGTCCGACACTTGTCTGTCCCGTTCCTCTTTTTTCCCCCCTTCTCTCCCATCTGTCTGCGTGTGTTTTGTCGCGCGTGCGTGTGAAGCTGCTGCTCCTGCAACCAGCCTGGACGACCAAGGGTCTCATTCCCTATGCCCTCCACCCCGCCCCGCCTCTCAGGTCCGTTGGAACGCCCGCACCGCCCTCCTTTAGGCATTTGTTCTTCTCCGCTTCACTAGCACAAACCGCCGTGTCAAAAGTCAGTAGGTTACTTCCAGACGCCCATTGGACTGCTGCTGCGAGGAAGTATTAATTAGTGGCGTTTTTGCACCGCTCCGCTCCGTGCCCCGCCCCGCCCCGCCACGCCTCACTGGCCGGGACACGCGAGCCACCACGACCGCACCGCCGGGCCCGCGCCGAGCCGAGCCGGAGAGCGAGTCCCAATTGTAACGACGGCAGGCAGGCACACCGGGTGATATCATCGCACGTGATTGCAAAGTGCCATCGATTGTAAAAGCCCCGGCGTGGCGGGGGCGGGGCGGGGCGGGGCGGGGCGGGAGCTCAGCCAATACCGTACACACCGGCTAAATGGATCTGGCCCGCGGGAGAAACTCGCCCGGCCCGGCCCGCCCGCCTCCACCCCGGCCCTGGCGCGCCCTGTACTGACGACATTCTCTGCCCTACGGATGCGTCACACGCACCAGCTCACGCCAAGTTTTGCGGTAAAACAGATTCCGAGTGTCTCGCGGTGCAGCCGACACGGACGGACACGGCGGGCGCGCCACCATGCAGGCGTGCCACACACCTCCGCGTCAACTTCCCTGACTGACGAGGACAGGAGGCAGAAGAAGAAGAAGAACGAGAAGAAGAAGCAGAGAAAGAGATGAGCC
Organism: Frankliniella intonsa; assembly: GCA_033675135.1. Lineage (NCBI taxonomy): Eukaryota > Metazoa > Arthropoda > Insecta > Thysanoptera > Thripidae > Frankliniella > Frankliniella intonsa. The sequence goes on along the minus strand of CM066249.1, from coordinate 6,792,915 downwards.
GCGGGGAACGTCCGGTAAAGAATACGGTGAGACGTTTCACAAAACGGTTAAGTACTTTTGCCATGGCAGCCAGCCGCTCCCCGCCAGGACGCGTACGGCGCGCAAGATGAATACGGGCCGGGAGGAAAAAACGCGCCGGGGTGTTATTAATAGATCCGAGATATCACACCATTAATCAGACTTGTAAGGGAGGCATATCAGTCAGTCAGTCAGGAGCAGAGGGTCCGGGCGGGGCGGGGCGGTGTCACTCGCGTAGCAGAGGAGAGGGGAGGTGTGGCGGGGCGGGGCGGGGCGGGGCCCACTCCACCAGGGCCCTACCCCTGTAACACCCTCAAGCGATTCGGTCATACCCGGCCCGGCCGATGTGTGACACACGCACACACACACACGCACGCGCGCGTCAGCGACAAAAAAGCAGGTGGTTGTGCTGTGCAACGCACGAATGGCCAATAAAAGAGGTAGAGCGCGGGAAAAAAAATATGTCTCGTTTATACCATTAACTTTCGCTCGTAGTCATCATTAATTACTCGCACATTTGCACTTGGCGTCGTCGTCGTCGTCACCGCCGCCGTCGAAAGTGAGGGAGAGCGAGCCGAGCACGTACGCGCGGGAGCCCTCGAGCGTTTGCGTCCATACCACCGCACCGTATGCAGACGGAAGGTGTTTTCCTCGCCGAGTTTAGAAACATTCTAGGAATGCGACAAACACGTTACAGAACCGCGCGGAGGAGGGAAAAAAGAAGACGAAAGAAAAAGAACTCGATGGGAGACACACACACACATACACGCACGCACGCAAAGCTTTCCTGCTTCGGCAGTCTGCCGCCGCTGTTGTGTTGTGTTGACGCGAAAGCATCATGAAAGCCGAAGTGCGTTAAGCACAACACAACGGCCGGGCCGCGCGCGATCTGCTTTGGGGGTGATTAATGAATAAGTCGGCCCGTGAGCGACTCCGTCTCCGTCTCCGGGGAGGTCCCCGCCGCCCGGCCCCGCCCGGCCCCGCCCGGCTCTCCCGCGTTATACGAATCTGGGTCTGAAGAAAAGCAGTGCGGTTGTGAATCTGCCAGTCGGCCCGCAGATTGATTGTGAGGAGACGGACTCTCCACGACGGCGAGGTGAGGCCAGGCGAGGCGAGGCGACCGCAGAGGCGCAAACGCAAGGGTGTCCACAAAGCGCGTGCACCGAGGAACCCATTAGTCATGTGCGCTGCGCTGCGCCGCGCTGCGGCTGATGCACCTGGGTCCTGGCGGTGCTGGCCTGGCCCGGGCAGCGCTGTTTGATCTCGATTACGCACGCTATTGAACGCCATAATGTACTTCCAATTCACACGGCAGATGCTCTGCTCCTCTGGCCTGGACTGGGCTGGACTGCGGCCCGCAGGCAGGCAGGCCCCGAGTGTGTGGGATTCTCTCTCTCTCTCTCGTCCCGTCCGACTTACAAATAATTAACTTTCTGCACTCGGGATGAGCATTTGGGCCCCGAAGGGAGGCAGAAGCGGCGGCGGTGGCGGCGGCGGTAGCAGTAGCGGCGCAAGGTCCCGAAACGATACGAAAGAGAAGGAAAAAAACAAGCTCTCGGGAAGCGTGAAGGCCCTGGTGGTGGTGGTGCGGGGACTCATTAAAGGCGAGAGAGAAAACAAAAACTGCAATTACCTCGACGCCGAATCATGTGATAGTTTTAATCCTTCGCTGCTTCACTCGCTGCTCCCCGACCCACAACGCCGGCTAAATTCGCGAGAGTCGTTGAGAGAGAGAGGGAGAGAGAGAGAGAAGCAAAAAGCAGACTAATTTCAGGTGAGATACACGAGCACCCATGCGAGCAGCAGCAGTCAGTGGTCAGGCTACTGCGGGAGGGAAGTCCTCCGGTCATCCCGCTGTCCGAAAAGAAACTCGCCTCATTCCTTTGAATGCGCGCGCACACACACACACACACACACGCCCTCACACAAACTCACACACATACACATTCCAGACGTGCACTCCACTTTATGTGTCGACCTCCGAGAAATGCCACTACATAATGCGTGCAGCGCGGCCCGGCCCGGCCCTGCCCGTCCGGCAGCCCCACTGGGTCGGTCGCAATATCTGTCGACTGCTCCAAAACACAACATTTTCCGGGAAGGATCTTAAAATTCATTAAAAGCGAAAACACACCTTGATCGCCCAGGGCCACGCCTTCGATATAGATACATATCTGAAGCGACCCTCAACCCCAACTCGAGAGACCCTCCCCTTCTACCTACCGGGCCGGGGCCGGGCTGGAAAGGTCGCCTAGCCTCTCGAGAGAGATGCTTCAAAAATCGTATCACAGCGTTTTGCCTCATTTAAGCGGTTGACAAAACACATTAATAATTTTTTCCCTCTCAAGAGCAAACTCATTTTCATACGGCTGCGCACAAAAGGGTTGCTACAACACATTTTATGAAGTCCAAGAGACGCTTCTTTATAGAGCATCCTCGCAATCGTTATAAAAGTACGATTAATCAGAGACTTTCTCAAAAAGGGACGGCGGTTTGTGTTTGCTTTTTTTCCCCCTCCGCACCTCCCTTCCTCTCCTCGCTGAACAAAGGTCATGCTCTTCATTTATAAGGTCCCCTCAACGTCGCGCCAAAAAAAAAACTGACCCGAGCTCAAAGTCATCGACACGCCGGTCCGGGCAGGCGACGTCACTTCACCTGGTGATCCCCGAGGAGACGTCGGATGGCTCATCAACTTGACAAATAATACTCCAAAGACGATAGACAAACCTCGGGAGGATGTCGTATGCACGTCCCCACGGGATGTCCATAAAAAGGACCAAGGGTCTGACCCCCGCCCCGCCCCGCCCCGCTGGAGGACACGGGGGATACGGGCCGGCCCGGCCCGACTGGTATGCGATAATGTCTCCTAAAGCGTCCTGCGGAGAGCGAGTCCAGGCCGCTGCCCTAATAGCCTCAGTCTGCCGATTTTCAGGACGCTGATTGGACTGGCCGGCCGGCTGTCCTGGCCGGTCCACCACCACACGGGACCAGATTCCGTCCCGAGACAGTCAGAACGGTAAGGCATCGGGCTGGGGCGGGGCGGGGCGGGGCGGGCCGGGGCGCAGGGTCCCGTCCAGGTAGGAGAGAGAGATATCGGCCATGTCCTCCAAAAGTCACAAAATGGGCTCAACTTTTCCGAGCGGGGCGCGCTTATCGCACTCGCATCGCCAATCTCTTTAATTGGGGACGGTTCTCGGAAAGAACTAAAGCGTTCGGTTTGGGGTTGCCTCGCCGTTAGCATAGTGCTCGCCTCGCGCTGCTACTTTACGATCTGCTGAGAGACGCAGTGGCGTCCTCCTGCTGCTCAAGATGATTCACGACCCGAAAAAGTTTCCCTTATCAATTCCCAATCAATAACGCGACCTTCGCGAGATCCACAGCGGAGCAGGGACCCGCCGCGCCGCGCCGGTGGCCGGGCCACTTCCTCCTCCGAAACGGAAGCAGACGAAAGGGAAAACGCGCGACAATGGGGGAGAGAGACCTCGGCAATAATGGACGGTAATCGCAAAATAAATCGACGTGGATGGATGTTTATGTGTGTGTTGACTTGTGACGGGTCAGAAAAGAGTCAGCCCGGCCCGGCCCGGCCCGCGGGGATCCAGATTGATAAAGCATGTGAGCGAGAGGGGGGGGGGGGCGGAGGGGGATTTATTTCGGAGAGAGTAAAAGTGAAATTATATTCCTCACCGTCTTTATCTCCGCGTCGCCTTTTCAGCGCCGGACAGCTCGAGATCAATCACTATCAAACTCCACTCACAAAGATCCTCTAAATCTGGAACGTCAACGCCCGCCGACGTGAAAGTTATTCACACCTCTTAGGCTGTTTGTACTCCAGGATGCGCTGCTCGTGTGCGTGCGTGCGTCGTAGGAGGAGGAGGTGCAGGAGGAGGACGCGGAGGAGGAGGAAGCAGACGAAGAGGAAGGGCCGCGCTATCTTTGTCACATCACCGGACGGAGGAAAGGCTCCAAACCTCGCCGTGCATCCCCGACGAGGAAGAGGCAGGTCGGGTGGGAGGAAACAGCAGCAGCGGGAGGGAGACGGCGTAAGGATTTGTATGGATCACCGAGCGCTCAGGGCGGGCGGGGCGGCAAGGAGGGTGGCAGTGCGGCGGGGCCGGACGAGACGGAGCGGCAGTGACGGCCGTAAACCAGACGCGCAGGTCGATCGGCTGCACCGCGCCGCGCCGCAGTGTCGCGGTGCTGAAGCAGAACGTCAAAAATATGATTCTGCCGCTCGGGAGACGGCGGCGGTGTGCTCGCCCCGCCGCGCCGCGCCCCGCCGGGCCCTGCGCGCAAACCGCGAACGGTGGACATCGTTATTCCCACCGTTAACGTCACGGCCCGTCGGCGTAACGACGCGGCGGCGGCGGCAGTAGCAGCAGCAGCAGCGGGGCCCCGTGCGCCGGCCGGCCGGGCCCGGGCGATATGTCGCATCACACACTCGTCGCGATCACTTTAATTGGCCAACGTCACCGCTCAGCGCCGACGCATAAACCACGCGCACGGACAAGTCGTTCATTGCAATGTATAGGGCCTACGGCGCGCACAGCGGCCTAACGGGGGGAGCCTCCGCGGGGGCCTAGCGGCGGGGCGCCTAAGGAGGAGACGCCGGTGCGCGCGCGCGCGATGTCCCCGCGCCGCGCCGAGGAGAGCGCTCCCGTTGGGCAACGCGACGCCTCCGGCGGCCTTGACAGAGAGCGGAGCAGAGCGGCGGGGCGGCCTTGCGCGGCCTTGCCCCAATTACTGACTTCGTTAGGCGGACAGGCCGGACGGGCGGGCGGGCGGCCACGCTCCGCCGCAGACAAAAGGACGACCCCGCGAATCCCCCCTCCACCCCTCCCCCGTCCGTTCCGGTCTGCTCCATATCGCTATCTCTATTTTGCGCTGTTTACCGAGCACAATGAGGCGGCCGGTCGGGTCCGCGGCGACACGCTCTCTCGCTCTCTCACTCTTTGCCGCGGATGCCAGAGTGAGAAAGAGAGAGACAGCCTCGACACTTTCGAACAGAAATCGGCTAATTCTATGACCGCGTAACATGCGGGCAGCGGCGCGGCTGGCGCACGGGGGCGGGGCGAGCAGAGCAGGGCGGGGCAGTGCGGGGCGAGCGGGGCGTGCGGGGCGCTGTCGCCGCGGTGCGTTGTCGCCACTAATTGCCTCGCCTCGCCACTCACCGGGCCGAGGCGAGGCGAAGGTCGATTTATGAAAGTTATTGTGGCAATGTCGCCGGTCGGGCCGGGCCGGGCCGACCCGCATGGGCGGTTCTGTTCCGGCCGCGCTGCACTGCGCCGCGCCGCGCCGGGCCCAGTTGCAGCTAGCGCCAGGCCGGGCCGGGCCGGGCCGGGCCGGAGGGGATTGTTTGTCACCGGTACCGGTAGAGCACGAGGCGGCTCATGACCGGACAATGTCGCGCTAATGCCGGGAGCGACCGCCCCGCCCCCGCCCGGCCCCCGCCTCGCCCCACCCCGCCCCGCACCTTCCACACGCGTCCAGCCACCGCGGCGGGGCGGGGCGGACAAACACAGCCGAAACGGCGTAATGGTGGCAATGCCATTTGAAATTGAAATGACGAAGGGAAAGGAGAGCGAAGAGAGAGGGAGAGGGAGAGGGGAAGGTCTGTCGCACCTCAACGGGGCCTTGTGCGGCGCTCGGAACGGATTACTTACTTATATGTAAATGCGAGGCGGATGGCCCGGGCGCGCAGGGCGGGGAGGGGAGGCGTATATTTACCTCCGGGGCCAAAGAAGAGGGCGGCATGAGGCCGCCGCGCCGCTACCGAGGCGGCCCGGCCCGGGCCCGGCCCGCTCAAATAACTCCCTCCCACAACACGTAGAACAGCTTCGACGGGCGGACGGGACGGACTGCCGCGCCGCCGCCGCTCGGGGGCATAAAAATCCGTGACATCCCAAAGTTTCTCCCTTGATCCGGGGCCGCCTCGGCGCGCAGGGCCCCCGGCTGCCCGCGGTCCGACCCAGGCTCCTCCTCCACCGCGCCAGCAGCCGCCCGCGATCCCATCAAGATCCCAACACTCCGCACCGATTGCGGGAAATTTCCCCTGACGTATTGGCCATTGTCGCTCCTGGCGCCGGGCCGGGCCGGGGCGGGCCGGGGCGCCTCCCGCGCTGACGTAACGCCCCGCGCTCATGCTAACCAAGGCGGCGGTGCTGGACCTGCAGCATCCGGGACAATAAAATGATCTCATTCACACTCGCGGCTCCTCTCCTCTGGGCGCATGCGCGCGCCGCGCACGGCAATAAGGCACACAGGCGGGCGCGGCGGCAAAAAGGCCAACGCCAATAGGTGCCGGGAGGCAGGGCAGGGCACGGCACGGCAGGGCGCAAAAGCTCGCCGAGCTGAGCCGAGCCGAGCGGCGAAACAAGATCGCGCCGCCGGAGTGCGATTCGGAAATATACGCGAAATGCGGCGCATTCCGGGAAGGAAGCCTTTGGTCGCTACGTGTGCTGCTCGATGATTATCTCCGGTGACTCGGCAGCTGGTCCGGGCGGCGCGGCGGCCCGTGAGGTGAAGGGGGGGGGGGGGGCGCCCGACCTGGAGAGTGACGCATGAAGTGATCACAGCCAGGAGGCCCCCGCCCCGCGCCGCGCCGCGCTCCGTTCACACCGATTTCTCACTCTTCATTACTCTCGAATTAATCTATTATTAATGGTTCTGGGCCGCGACCACCTCGGCTGCCGCCGCTGCCACCACCACGTCCAGTGAGCGCCAAATCGCCACCAATCCGTAACGCCCTGCTGCTGCTGCCCCTCCCGGGAGAAGGTGCGGGTGCCCCGGCGTGGCGTGGCGCGGCGTGGCGGCGTTCGGAAGCGCATTTAGTACACTGCGAGGAGAACGGGCGGTAATAATACCGTCGAAAATACCGCTGCTCGCTCGGCGTCGCGACGGCATGGTGTAATGTAGCGCGCCGTTCCAAAGCAGTTCGGTGCGGGTGGAGCAGCTGAGGCTAGGTTCGCGGGGCACGCACACGCACACACACACGCACGCGGTGTGTGAGAGAGCGGCCCGAAGGAGCACAGCGACGGTCAACCTGCAATTTGACTCGCCTTTGCCGCCCGCACGCCCTAGGCCTAGGGGCAGCGCGGCGTGGCCCGGCGTGGCGCGTGAAGCAGAGCGCACTCTCATGCTCCGGGCACCTCACCTCACCTCACGGCCCGGGTGATTCCTTTCTGATCGCGCTGCTCGTCGCCCCCTTCCCCCCTCCCCGCCCCGCACCACGCGCGCAAAGAGCGCCGCGGGGCCGGGGGGCCCCCGCAAGGCGCAGGGCAGGCTGGCCGAGGGGCCATCAACCAAATGAAAATGGAACAGTGTGGGAACGGGGCGGAGCAGTCAGGAGCCCTGGCACTGGCAGCGAGCGCGCACCCGGTAAGGGCAGGGCAGGGCAGCCCCGCATGTAGTGTACAGCGCCGCCCCTGCTCCTGCTCCCCTCAGCCGGACCCCCGCGGAGCGCCGCGCCGAAACACTAACCGCAACGCCTTACGTCTCACTATCCCGCTCCCATGCACAAAGGCAAATACTGTACGACAAAAAGGTTCGAGCTGCCTGCCTGCCTGGCCCCGCGGCTGTCCGTGTTTGCGATGCACTTTAGGTGGCTCGTCATATGTTAAGGGCCACATTATCGTGTCTTTTTTTTACTTCCCCGCCCGCCTCCCGCTCCTGCCGTGCCTGCGTTGCGTGACGCGCGCGCGCAACCCTTTTGTGAGAACTGGGTTAATACACGCGGTGTGGTGCCGTCCCGGGCCCCGCCCCGCCTGGACATTCCAGAGGAGCTTGCTCATCCCAATCAGCTTCCGTCTTACACGGCCGCCTGTTCAATACTAGACCGCCCCCCGCTTCTCATGTCAGTCTCTGCGGCGGTAGCTGCAGGAGGAGAAGGTGTGCGCGACTTCACCCGATGTCGTGTTTTTGTTTTCGTTTTTTTTTCCCTTCTTCTTTTCCCTTTTTTATAAATTTCCTTTCTCGTCGTCCACCCTTCCCTGCGCTCGTCTTGCCTTTCCGGGTGCAATGGACACAGCCAGGCGTGACAAATCGGAGGTGTCGCCGCCGCACTGCGCAGCACCGCACACTCGAGCGAGCGAGCGAGACAGGGAGGGACAGGAGGGAGAGAGCGAGAGAGAGACAGAGAGAAACAGGAGCAGCAAAAGGTAAAGGAGCGACAAGACACGGTAGCGGGCAGGGGCTGCGCGCATGAGCCAAACGCTCTTGTTTCCAGGACAGCGACGGCGGGCGGGTGCGCAGCTTGTAAGAGAGGACGCTCACTGCCCCGCCCCGCCCCGCCTCCGTCCTGGCCTCCAGCGACATCGCAAATCACGGATTCAATCCCGTGCCGGAGGCCCGGCCTGGCCCGGCCGGTCCGAGCTGGGCCTGGCGGGGCGGGGCCCCCGGGTCCTTAGCATGATTATTTCGGGCGGGACCGCGCATGCGCGCCGGATAAAAAAGAATTAGCCATATTTATAGCACGCTCAAAGGTACGGCGGCAGCAGCAGCAGCAAAAAAACGAAGCAAAAACATTTGGTGCGGTCATGAGGTGCGACCTGACCCGCCGCCGGCCTCCGAGTGGGCTCCCACGGGAGCCGCTCGCTTTTGGGCCCCCGAGGGCCAGCGGCTAATGGACAGAAATGGCAATTAGAGCCAATAGAGCCATTTCCAATGGCCCCGGCGGCGCGCTGCCCGGCTGCCCGGGCCGGCCAGCGCAGGCGCCTCTAATGCGCGGCGTAAGCAATGTAGGCCGCGCTACGCAGCGCCGCGCCGCACAATGAGTGCAGGCCAGGCTAGGCGATATAGATTTGGCAGCCAGCCCCGGCCGGCAGCCTGGCGCCGCCCCGCCCCGCCCCGCCCATCCCATTGTCAGCTGACGCAACGGCGCCGCGCCAAGGCGAAGACCCTGGAGAAGGAGACTGGACGGGCAGCGCGACCGCGACCCGGCGGCCGCGTCCCCCGAGGAAGCGCCGCACCGCGCCGCGAGGGCCGCGAGGCGAGACCTGCTGCACAACCCAACACGCAAATCATATTAATGGATCCGGTTTGACGCCGCGCTGCGCCGCGCCGCACCGGGCCGCAGACTAGAATTTCAGGCGAGTATTTTACTTGCGCCAACGTGACATTTTGGAAAGACCTGACACAGCGACGACCAGGACGGCGCGGATGGAGGACGCCTCGATCTGAGCGCGACCGGTTCGCCGTCGCGTCGCGGCTGTAGCAGGTACTGCACGCGCTGTGGGGAGGAGACGAGCAGCAGGTGAAAGGGTCGCGGTGTCCGCCCTGCTCTCCCGCCCGGGCCCGCCCCGCCCCGCCCCGTCCCGATCGTCAGCTCGCCAGAGGAATTCATATCCCGATATATTCTCGTCACGAGAAGAGGCCCCGCGCTTATTATGGTCAGGCCGCCTCGCCTCGCGCCTCCCAGAGGGGGGCTTCAGGGGGGCCTCCCCGGGGGCGGGGCGGGGGCGGGGGCGGGGAGCGGGCGGGGGCAAGACAGCTCGGCGGCGTGGCGGAGCGTCGCGAGCGAGCGGGAAGATTTGTCCCCGGCGGTTGGCAGTGCTGTTACGGTGACATATGAAGGAGGACCACCGCGGAGAAGTGCACACGGCAGCCCAGCCGGCCGGCCGGCCAGCTCTGCGAGCGCGGCGCGCAGCCGGCCGGTGGGTAGGCTGACCGCAGCCAGGCGGCGGCGGCAGCAGCAGCAGGCACTCGACTGGTCGACAAGAAAGCGCGCCCGTTAATGCCCCTGCGCCGTAAGGTGACCATCATGAGCGTATAACTAAATAAAGCCAAGCGAGTAACGCCATCCTTAATCCGCCGGCCTGCCCCGGCCCCGCCACCATTACAATATTTCCCCGGATAACGCGACGCAAAGGACATAGCATTCAGCTGGCCGGCTGCCTGGCTGCCTGCCTGCCTGCCGGCCTGCCCGGGGAGCTCGGCGATGTCTTGTTCAGCGGCAGGAGCCTCACGGCCGCCCCCGCCCCGCTCGCCGAGGCCCTGCTGCAGCACACTCGCGCTCATCTACACGTGCAACGCCCTCGTGCTCTGCTCCACTGCGGGGGCGGCGGGCCAGGCCGGGGGCCGCTCAGCGGACCATTTTATCGCGGGCCGCATTGAAATTCAAATGCCCCGCCCTGGCGCCCGGGGGCCACAGGTGAGCGAGACACATCCATTCCGCGCGGAGGGACGGGACGGGACGCGACGGACACACAAGACCACCGCGACAGACAAACAGACAGACAGGCCGATAGATCGCGGGGCGCCGCCCGGCCCCGGGGGCAGGGCACCCACTTGTTGCGCGCGCACACACACACACATATGCACGGAGGACCTGCTGGCCTGTCGCTGCGCGCCGCGCACTGCTGCGGTTCCCACGAACATTGTTGTCATTGAGGACTGGACGGGGCGGGGCGTGGCGGGGTGTGGCGCGGGCCCGGGCGTGGTAGGTGGGCTCCGCGGAGTTGTGACCGCACACATCAGGGCGGGGCGGGGCGGGGCGGGGGCGCGGCGGGGGCCCGCAGGTCTATCGGGAATGTGTAGCGGCCATGTGGCCCCCGCCCCGCCCCCCTCCCCCCAGGTCGCGCTGAGGCCCGTGCTCCTTTCGCCGTAGCGAGGCGCGGCGGGAGGATGTCTCTGGGAGGATGGGTTAGGAGGAAGAGGAGGTGGGAAGAGGAAGAGCGGGAGGAAGAGGAGGTGGAGGATCGCTGCTAATCCAGGGAGAGAAAGTGGCAGGCCGCACTTTATGGGCCCCGGCACGCCGCGCCGCGCCCCGCCGCGCCACGCCTCGCCACACACACGGGGCGTGGCGGTGGAGACGACCCCCAGCGACGAGACGAGACGCGCCGCGACCCCAGCCCGCCCCGCCCCTATTCAAACCCGTCGGCGATAAACAACAATAAAAGTAAATTAAACGCGCCCGACAACATTCGTTTGCGAAAATAATCATCGCGCGGCCATGTTGGCGCGGGGCGGGGCGGGGCGGGGCGGGGCGTGCGATCGAGGAGAGAGACGGGGAGAAACAGAAGAAGAGCAGGCTCGAGGTGGTCCGCCGAAAACTTGCCCCGACGAATCTGATACGGTCAGAGCAACAACAACAGCAGGACGGGGCGGGGCACGGCGGGGCGGGGTTCGACAAGGGGCTCGCGTGCCCGACCCATCGTGCTCATGCTCTGCTCGCCGTGAGGAGACATATCTCAGGATGACGACTCAAACTGGACGGCAACGAGAATTCTTTTTCGCCTGCAGCTCTCGCTACCACCAGGCCCAGGGGGGAACAGGGCGGGGCGACGTGCCCCACTGCTGTGCGTGTCGCGCGATGCGCCCCTGCCCCCCCCCCCCCACCTCCTCGCCCCACAGGAGTCACCCCCGCCCTGCCCCTCCCCCTCCCCTCCCGCTGTAACGGCGGCCGGGGAGATAACTTGGTTTATGAACCAACGACACACATCCTGATAAATTCGGCGGATGGTCCACATGTATGACGTAGACGGGCGGGGAGGAGGAGGCCGAGTGCGTGCGTGTATGTGTGCGCGTGTGTGTGTGTGTGAGCGGGGCTCAAGCGCGCGCATAAAACTGTAGTCCGAAAGCAAACAGCGCAAGAAATCGTAAAGCAATAAAACAGAGTGGTCGATATACAATAATGGCGGTCAAGAGAAGAGAGGAGAGCACGGAGAATGAGAAAGAAAGAGAGAGAGAAAGGCAGAAATAGCACGTGCAGGCGCGGCGCGGCGGGGGCGGGCGACCTGACCAGTGTTTTACGGCTACGTGAGGCGTCGACTAAATACGTCAATGACTCACCATCGGCATTTCAACTTAATTGTTCCAAAAATTGCTGCATCGTGTTTGAAGTGTGTGAGCGCGTGTGTCTGTGTGTTATATTTCCCACGATTGCATCGTCTCGTAGGCACGTACGCTCACGCACATATTGCGTGGCCGCACCGAGCATCGGTTTGTTAGAACTCGGCCTCAGGGCAGAGAGAGAGGTGGGCGGGGCGGGGCGGGGCGGGGAAGGGCCCGGTCGGGACGAGACGGGTCTACGCCGCCCCCAGTAATACCCATAATATCGAGAGCGAGACGAAACGGGATGAAATGGTAAACCAGCGTGTTGGTTCAGATCGGCACTTTGAAGTCCGAGCCGAGGGGGGCGGACCCGGGCGGGGCGGGGGGTGGGGCGGGCGGGGCGTTTGGGGCGGGTAAGGCACGGCGGGGGCGGAGAGCGGCGTTGAGCGGCGAACAGGCGATGACACCCCGGTCAACGCCATCGAACAAGTTTTTTTTTTTCTTCAATGCAGATCAAAAAATTTGAAATTTAATAAAAAGGGAAAAATAAAGGACAATGAGGCTTAAGTGATAGGAAAACCTCAACTTGAGGAAAGGTGCTAACTTTATAAACGAAACAGGGCGGGGCGGGAGCGGCGGGAGACTTTAACTCGGGGGTGGGCCGAGAGCAGTTCACATATTGTTTGAGGGTGGGAGTGACATTTCTTTATAATAAAAACCCTTCAGAAAAGGCTTCTAATGCACGACGCGCGAGCGTTAAAATACAGATACGGTTATGCCGCGCTTGTATGGTAGAGCGACATGGATGAAAAAAAAATTACAAAAATAAGTCTAGTGTCAGGTATAACTTTCCGGCGAGCAGGGTTTCTTTCTTTTTCTAAAAAAAAAAAAAAAAAAAAGTATATTCTGAACACGCGCAGGCGCACATATATGTCACTCGTACCCAATGGGTGGTCGCCACAGGTCCGTGTTGCGCGCGCACAGCCACCGACACACTGACTCCCCCGCCCTGCCCCGCCCCGCCCCGCCCCGCCCGCTCTGGGGCGCGCCGGACGGACCACTTCCCGGTAAAGCGATGACAAGACTCGGGCAAGTCAACCCGCAGCCGTCAGTCACAGAGTAGAGCACTAATGAAAATCCGCACGCCCCACCCAGTCAGCCCTGCCCTGCGCTGCTGACCACCCTGCCCGGCCCGGCCCGGCCCCGGCCGGCCCCAGCCACGGGGTGAAAAGCGGGCTTCGGAGAACTACTCGACCCGTCAGTCAGCCGCAGTTACCACTCGCACTCACTCAACTCGATTGCTTTGTACGTTTTGCGGAACCAGAAAAACGAGGAACTACGCCCACCGCTCGCATGACACCCTGACTTTTCTTCAACACAGAAAATTTCGAGGAAGGAAAATAGGTCCGCACAAGCATCGCGCACTGAGGCCAGGACTTCCCTGGCGGGGTACTCACCGTCAGGCAGTTGTCCAGGACGGGTCCGGGGATGCCCCCCGGGCCGAACACCCCCACCCCCACCGTCTGCGCCGTGGGGTCCATCTTGAGGCTGGCGGGGCTGATGGACGGGGACGGGGCCTGGGCGAACGAGAAGCTTATCTCCTCCTGCCTCATCAACAAGGCTGGTCCGTGCGCCAGGGTAGAAACCAAACACTCACTCCCGCGCGCGCGCGCACACACGCACACCCCTCTCCGTCACTGGGGGCGGTGTCACACTGTCACTGCTGCACTGTCACACGGGCACTGTCACACCACGGCACTGGCACTGTCACACTGGGGTAAGCTGAGCGTAGCTGAGGTCGGACTGGACGGGCAGCAGCGTCACCGTCACCGTCCGATGCGCACCTGGCTGCGTCCACAGCGGAGTGAGCAGCGCCCGAGTCAGGCTCGGTCCCCGCGGCCCAGCTCCCCCCACCGCGCTGCCAGGCGAGGCGAGGCGAGGCGAGGCGAGGCGAGGCGGGGCGGGGCGAGGCGGGGCGGGGAGAGGAGCGCTCGGGTCGGATCAGTTCGGATCGGCCTCGGCTCCAGCGGCACGGCACGGCTGCGCTGCGCTTCTCCAGCGCCTCTGCCTGGAGCCTGCCGGGCCGGGCCGGGTCCGACTTGTTCGGCAGACGTCCGCCAGGCGGCGCCACTCTCCTGCGGCCGGTGGGGGCCGCGCGCTCTCCAGCTTAGGCTAAGGCCCGCCCACCGCCGGCCGGCCCCCCTCTCCGCCGCGCGCCCCCTCGCCGCCGCGACCAATGGCCGCCGGGCCGCGCGCCGCGAACCCGCGAACCGCCGCGCGCGCCCCTCCACCTCGCGGTCCAGGCCGAGCCGGGCCGCGCGGCCAGCTGGGCGCCCGCGGCACCGGCTCCGCGACCGGGCCGGGCCGCGCCGCGGACGCTTTCGGCGGCTGATTGAATCCCCGGGACAGGGGCAGGGGCGGCGGAGCTCCTCGCGCGCCAGGCGCACTCTGACCCGGATGGCAGGCTCGGGTCCTCTCCCCGACATACCACCCAGCACATCAGACGGCACAAATAGCCATTGACAACATCTCAACAAGCTAACATGCAGTACAGTATCGACTTGCTCATATAGGAAAGAGGAACATAGTCCGCCTCAGCAGACACTGTCCTTTCAGTGCCCTGTAGAGGCTAGAATGAAGAGGCGAATGGACGCGCAACCATTTAGGCGTTCCGCGAAGGAGAAGCTCGCAGCGGACGGGCTTAACGAACAGCGCCGCGCCACCCGCCGCGCTCACCGGGGCGCGACGAGCGCAGAGCAGGCCAGCCCCGCGCCCTGCGACCCCGCCCCGCCGGCCAGCATAAGACGCGTTCAAGTTTCCGCGGGCGTTGCGCGGCGGGGCGCGGCTCGGCGGGGCGGAAGGGGATGACGCGTGGGGCTGCTGCTGTCCGTCCCCGCCCCGCCACGCCCGCACCCACCTCCTCCCACGCGCCGCGGCGCGATCTGATTGGCTACCGCGGCCGGATCAGCGCCGCGCCACGCCACGCCACAGCGCGCCTCCAGTAATGAACCGAATGATGATTTATCTCGAGTCCGACTCGTCGGCCGCGCCGGGACCGGGTCAGAACTGGCCGCCACGTCGCACCGCGGTGTTTATTTATCGATCGATTGGGTGTCGCCGCGGCCGCGACGTGTTTAGCGCAAAATAAAGGATTGGGTCGCGAGAGAGAGAGAGCGCGAGACGGGAAGAAACCAAAAGAAAAAGCTAAGGTAGTTAGGACCGTTCGCCCGGTATGACTGTTCGAGTTACGTGTACTCTACAGTAAGGTAAAGAGGTTTATTATTTATGCCAGGCGACAAAGTACTAGCAGAAGCTGAGTCGAGGAAAGCATGTAAAAGGGAAAGAAGAAAAATATCCAGAATAAAAGAAAAGACAGTAGAAAGAGAGGGCGAAAGGGGAGAGCGGCCCCCGGTCAGATGGTAAAATCGGATCGCGCGGCGGATCTGATGACTATCCCCGCCGCGTCCCGCCGCGTCGTCCCGGCCGCAGTATTTCCACTTCTCTACGGATTCTGAAGTGCCGGAATGACAAACACGGACCGGGGGATTTATTAAAGATCGGCGGAGGGGCGCAGGACCGGACCTTATTTTTTTTCGCTATTCCTCGGTAAATTCTTTTCTCCCACAGACGTTTAAGGTCAGTCGTGTCGTTCGGTTGCATTCTCGCTTCAGTTTTGTCGAGGATTATTCGGCCGAAGGAGAAGGCGCTGTGCGCGACACGGATTAAGGTCCAGCAGGCCGGGCAGGGCCGGAGCGAAAGGGCTTTATTATCACTTTTCCCCGGATTCCTCGAAGCGGCCGCACCGCGCCACGCACCGCCACGCCGCGGGGAAATGTCCCTGAGGACTGACCATTGCATAAAATGGGCCGCTCGGGATTGGCGCCACGGCCGGTGTTCCTGGAAGAGGGGCGGGCCGGGCCGGGGCGTGGTGCATGACTGTCGCAACGGCGTCACTTGGGCCCGCCCTGCCCCGCCCCGCCCCGCCCCGACGCCGCTCGCTCACGGACGGTCCCCGAGCGTGGCCAGTCGGGGCGATGGCCGGGCGAGCGGGCAGGGTCATATCCGAATGACTTTACGGTAACGAACGCTCGCGTATCTTTATGTGCTCACGTAGCGGCGCGGTCGGGGTCCGGGGTCGTCTATAAATAAGGACGTAACGCCTAATAACGACGGGCCCGTTCCTAAATTGCCAAGCAGGGCGGCGAGGGCGGCGGGGGCGGCAGCGCGCATGGTTCATTTGTCGGCCTGGCGCGCCGGGGCCGTTCCATAAAGCACACCGGGACATAACACCTGTCGGCCTGCACCGTACGTGCGCCGCTATGCTCCTCGCTGTGCGGCCCCGCTGCCCCTGCACTGCCCTGGACGCGGGTTCGAACCCCGGTCTGGTGTTGATCTGGTTAACATTTTTAACATTTTTGTGCAAGCGGGCGGGCTGGGCGGGGCAGTGAAGGACCGGGACTCCCGCTCCAAGGGCTCGCCTGCCTCCCATCGCCTCGCAGGTGTGGAGATGCTTCGCTTCTCTCCGCTCCACGCGCTGCCCGCCCCGCCCCGCCCCGCCCCGCCCCGCCCGGCCCCGCCGCGCTAGGAACCCACGAGAACACAGATCAAGCCGGCGACCTTTCCGAGCACGAACAGGTCGACTAAACGAAAGGGGATCAGGTCAGGGAATCGCCCACGCGAGTGGTCCGGGCCGGGCCGGGCAAACACCCCCGGTGCTGTACGCCCCGCCCCGCCACGCCCCACCTCGACCTCTGGCCCGAAATACCCGAGGCCGTGCTGATGAGTCAGCCCACCCTTCGGGCCCCGGTAGCAGCAAGGACACGCGTGCCCTTAGCAAGTTCTCCTTTTTCCTGTCGCTGCCTCCCCTCTCTCTCTCTCTCTCTTCATTCTCTCCCTCTCACTTGCACCGCTTTACTTTGCTACGTCTCCTCTCTTATTCGTCTCACACTCCTCCTCCCCCTCTTTCTCTCTCTTTCTTTTATCTCTCACACTCTCGCTCCTCCCCCGTTCTCACCCATCCTTAGAGAATTAATTGCTAAAAAGGTCAAGGTATTTAAACCCGAACACAACACGCCCGGCCTCAGCACCAGCAGCAGCTCCTTGGGCAGCTCCATGCTCAGCCCATGCTCTGCTTTCCATTTGGTCCTCTCTCGCTTCCGAGAAGCTCCACGCGGGGGAAGAAGAGAGGGGGGAGGGTCACACAAGCCAGCAAGTGACAAATAAGAGAGAACAAACTCGAATTTTACGGGGAGCAAGCGCATTCCTTGGTTACAGGAAATTCCCCCCACTGGTTGCGTACAGTGCGTAAGCAAGGCCTCTATGCGCGCCCAGCACAGCGGACGCGTCCGCGGGACGGGACGGGACGCGCTGTAAAACAATTAAAATCCGCCATCACTGTAAAAGTGTTTCTCTAGTGTCGTCAAGGCGGACCTCGCCTCCCGCCGCGCCCGCCGCGCGCTTATCCTATTGCCCAATGCTGTATGATAATGAGGTGAAAGTTCAAGGTCGCGAGAGCTAAACACCTGGTTAGTTGATGTTGGCTACATTAGAATTTATGTTACTCGAACGGGCCGTGGCTGCGGCCCGGGCCGGGCCGGCGCGGCGGGCTGCCGACGGCGCGTTCCACCGGGCGCGCCGCGGTGCGCCCGCGAGGAACCATCCTCCTCTACGGCTACGCATATCAATTTCATAAACGGCAATTGTAAAACTAGATGCGGCTGTTCATGTCAACACTCGGGTGGTTATTAGCGTTGGCCATGGCGATAAATAACGCGGAGAGGTGGGGGTGATGGGCACCGGCCCTATGGCATGGCACGGCACGGCACGGCTCTCCCATGGTAATGCCGAGTGAGCCGCACCTCCTAGACGAGACGCCTATCGGTTTTGGCGCGCCGCAGACGCGACGCCAGGCAGGCCAGTCCTGTTGCGCGCCGCGCGGTGCCACGCCGCGGAGTGGGAGGGCGGCCCGGGGCGGCGGGGCCGGGGGCGACACACATTGACGCGCCACCGCCACCGCGGAGCCCAAACATTTCCCATATATACCTAAGGGGGGAGATTAAAATCCCACGAACAATGGAGGTGTGCATGCAAAAGGGGTTTAGGCTTGGAAAAGGACAACGAAAATAGAAGGGAAGGGGTCTCCGTCCGGCCCGGCCCGGCGCGGCCCGGGCAACGATTAACAAACCACCGCGGGGTGCGAGAGAGACGGCGCGATAGTTTGCTTTCGGACAGCCGAGGCCAAGAGCGTATGTGACCCCCGCCTTACCCAGACGCACTGATCAAAACGGGAGAGATTATTGATACGGCTCAGAAGGTATCTAACGACGTATTTAGAGTACGAAGTGATCACTGACACCAGCAATGTCTCCGCTCCGAGGTGACTAGCGCGGCGCGGCCCGGGAGGTGTCCCTCAGATGTCCGCGTCCACCTCCGTCGCGCGACCCGAAGACTCCACTGCACGCACACGCACTTCTTGGACTGGCGGTACGACGTCCCGCAGGTATGTGAATAAGACAAACGGAGCGTAAAAGACAAACTAAAGCATGACTAAAGTCTCTAAATCTTGATCAGCACCCCGAGGTGTCCGGAGGTGTCGCCCCGAGGGGAGCGAGGCGGGCGATGCGAGGAGAGTATTCATGCATCGAATCGCTACAAATCTTGTCCCGGCGCGGCCCGGCCCGGCCCGGGCTCGCGGCCCCCGGTAGCCGTCAACCCGCGAGAGGCAAGAAGCATCTCTTTATATTTTTTGCCCCCCGCCCCGGCCCACTTCATTTCATCCACCTCATAAACTGCAATATTGGGTTTGGAGGCAACAGTAACGGCGACAGCACTCAGCAGCGCAAACACCGCTGCTCCCCTTCCCATTTTTTATTTTGGTGTTTTGTATACCTACTTTTTTTAAACTTTGGTTGCAATCTTTCCTTCTTGTCCCCAGCCGCCGCGCTGCCTCTTTGCCGCCGATGGGAAGATTGCTGCGCTGGAGAGCGGCCCTCGCTATTGCACCGCAGGCAGGCTGAGGCAGGCTCGCTCCAGCAGAGAGCTCCGCTGGACAAGTCGGGTCAACCGGAGCCGGAAGTGGAGGTGCGTGAGTGTGTCCGGCGCGGCGCGGGGCGGCGCCGTCCAATCCACGAGTCCCACCGCAGAGAATGATCCCCCCGCGCCGCGCGTGGAGCGAGGCTGTAGCTGCAGGCACGATGCGTGGTCAGTCTGTCCAATTGAGAGTCATCAGATTAGAGAGAGTGAGAGAGAGACGGAGAAAGAGAGAGGTAACGGGACGCTCCCGCGGGGTAAACACAATGTGCGCATTGTGAGGTGAGGATGCATCCTCCTCCTCGGCGCGGCGCAGAGAGCTCCCAGGGGATGACTGCGACCCCGCGCGCCGCGGCGGGGCGCGGCGGGGTGGGGCGGGGCGGGGTGCTCCGCGGGCCGGCCGGCCGGCCACGCGCCTCCCCGTCCCGACCGGGATCCACCCCTGTGAGCTTATGGAAATGGTTGACCTGGATTCTGTTTGCCGCGCTGGGCTGCGGGCCCGGCGGCAGGGCGGGGCGGGGCGCGCTGTGCTTTGCGCTGCCCCGGCCCGGCCCCACCAGCAGGCGGAAGAACCGTTTATGTTTATTGTCGCCCATTGTTGCATTGTGTTGCTGTTGCTGCTCGAATTACTTTGTTGGCGTACTTTATTGAGTGCCGGCCCAGCTCAGCCGGGCCAAGCCGAGCCGACTGGCAGAACGGACCGCCGAGGCCCGGCCCGGCCCCGCCCGCTTGTTACACAATGTTTCGCCACGTTGAGCCATTTTTAATAGGCAATGAATATGCGAGGGCGGTGGGCGGGTGGCGCAGGTAGGCCCTCCCGAAAGGTCCCGTTACACCCAGCTGAGGGAGGCGAAGGTCGAGTTTGTTTTCATACTCGGCGGCGGCGGCGGCCTTGGAAGTAAAGAAAAGCACTTTTACTATGTCTTGCCCGAGGGGTAGGCGCGGACGCGCGCGCGCCCCGTTTTGTCTGTCCGACTTTTTCGATTACTTGTGTTATTTTTTTGCATCTCATTTCGCAAAGAAAAACGGTAAACGGGCCACCTCGAAACGTCATGGTCGTGTGCGGACTGATGGCAACTCATTACACGCCCCCGAGACCTTGAGACGGGCGGGGAAGACACGGGCCGGAGAGGAGGAGGGGGAGGGGACGGCGACGCGCATCGCCCGCGGGGATATCAAATGTTGCGTGCGCGTTGTTTCCATTTCGATTCAGGGCGGCTCATTTCACTGCCGCTGGAGCTGACGGGGCGGTCCTGACGGTACGCCACGGCAGCGCGCGCGTCTCTGACGAGAGGAGAACGCCTCCTTCCGGTGCAGAGCCGGCAGCGTTTCTCACCGTAAAGTCGACCATTTTATGTCGCGCTGCATATTCGATTCAAATCAAAACGGCATACAGTACGGGGGAGACGAGGAGATGATACACCTCCGGGGAACAACACGCTTCATACACTGGGTGGCGTGTACACAAATAAGGCCGGGCGGGTCCCCGAATCGTAAACTATGCCAACAGCAAGCAGGGAACAGGAAAATGAACTGTGAACAGTGCAAACTTTCCACTAAGTCCGCAAGGTCGTAAAGTTGTTCTGTGACAGCGAGGATCTGGTCGGGAGGAGGAGGGAGAGAAGGCTGCTGCAGCAGCGGCCAAGTCAATCGGGGCCGGCCGCCCCGCCCCGCCACGCCCCCCGCCCGGGGTCGCGCTCTCGCCGAGGGGGTGATCTGCTTTTGTCCCCTCCCGGCCCTGCATTGCGTTTGCTTTGCCAATGCCTGCGCCTATACCTTTTCAGATCGCATCGCACACACATCCTCCTGATCTGGATTACAATGTCGCGTTACGGATACAAACCACCGCGCCACGCCACGCCACGCACGGTCTCTATTGACTTATTGCAACAAAGTTGCTGCCGGTGGAGTGGAGCAGAGCAGAGCAGAGCGGAGCGGGACCCGGAAGGAGCGCGGCGCGGGGACACGACGGGACAGGACCGCAGGACACGCGGGGCACAATGCGACCCGAGCAGAACCGAGCCGCCGGGTAACGTGGTTAATGCGATATTAACGGAGGCGCTGTGAAAAAGAAAAGGGGGAGGGGGAGACGAGTGCGAGACGCGACATGATTGTGCGCGCGCGAGTGTGTATGACTTAACGAGACACAGCGCTTGTTGCGAAATCACTCTCATACAAGAGTAGGATATATAGTTCCCCGTCCTATATTACAGTGTTTCACGTATCCGCTGTAAGAGCACATTGGAATGCTGCAACATTAATTACACCACTCCTAAATTTAAAAATGTACTGTACGTGTTTAAAGTGTAATAATTTTGTTATATTTTCCCAACGGTCCTCTTCTCTCAGTTCGCATATCTGAACGAAACTGACCTATGTTTTGATGTGCTTCTTCACACAGTACCCGTCCTCCGACGGTGACACCAATCCTCCCCCTCACCCCGGACAAAAAAAATCCCACAGAGGCGGCTGCATATGAATATGAGAGACCACAATAATATTTGTAATACAGCCGCACTGACAATCAGGCAGAGCTCGTCGCATGCAAATGGGGTGGATGAGGAGGAGGAGGAGGAGGGGGGGGGGTGGCGGCGGGGGGAGGGGGAAGGGGTGCTGCAGCCACCGCCTGCGGGGTAGCGAGGGGATGGCAGGGGTGTGGGCCGGCGGCCGCGCCGGGCCGGGCCGGGCCGGGTCGGGCCAGGGGTGACAAAGATCAACAGGCGGCGTGACCTCATTACAAACAAGATCATGAAGGGAATCAGAGCACGCGCCCGGCCTGCACCGGCCTGCACCACCCGTCCCCGTCAGCACCGCTAGACGTGTCAATTACTATCGGGAGGGTCCTGCCCGCCTGCCCCTGCCTGAACCGTCCCTGAGGGCGATGTGTAACTCGAGATGAGCATTTCAACACGCGGGTCAGCGACAAATCGAGCGGACGAGACGAGCAGCGCGTGGGGTCCCGGCCGGTCCTGGAGCGGACATGCCCCGCCCCGCCCCGCCCCGCCGGAGCCACCAGACGAGACGACATGCCCCGGCAGCGGGCGCCTGCCCACCGGAGGCAATACGCACGCACCTACGCTAAGCTTTTGCCTAATCGGCAGGCGCCAATGCAGTCCCGCCTCACCTCGTCCCACTGTGCCTTAGCTACTTTTCCGCGGCCACACAGCTGCCCCCGCGGACCACAGTGCCGTGCACAGCACAGAGGCCGCCCCGGTGATGACGTGACGAGAGACACACGTGCGGACACAGACCACACACGCACACACGCACGCACACGCTCAGAAACACTTGCACAGTTTTAATCGACGCCTTTGCGCTGAATTCAATTACGAGCCGCGTGTTTACGAGCCGCGTGGTCAATCGGCCGGGCCGGCCCCGTGGAGCAGCGACAGGAAGCAGTGCGAAATGAGCGTCGCGACGCCTCCGGAGCCTCCGGGACGAGACGGGACGCACTTCACATCACATTGTCGAGGAAACGAGTCTCTGCCGACAGGGTTATTTTTTTTCGGCCCAAAGCGGCAGCAGCGGCGGTGGCGGCGGCGCGGCGCACGATAGAGATCTGGTAACGGGCTGCGCCTCGGCCTGCGCCGCGCGCGTCCCCGCGAGTATTGCCACATTGTGTGTTACGGCGAGAGGGCGAGGGGGAGTGAATTTCCCAAACCACTATAAGGAGAAGTTTTGTTCATATAGGTGAGGATGAACACACAGACACTTGGGCGCCTCGGAGCTGGCTGCTGCTGCTGCTGCCGTGACGAGGCCATGGGCTGTGCAGAGTAAAGTCAAACAAGGCGGTGATGCAACTGACGCGGCTGCCCTGCCCGGCCTGGCCCGGCCCGGTGGGGAGGGGAGGGGAGGGTATAAGATTCAGGTCCGTATTCATATTCCAGGGAAGAGCTGCCGCTGAGGCCAGGCCGCTGGAGACGTCAGCAGGACGGCTGGGGCCCCACAAGAGTGAAAATCGCAATAGATGTCGTCGTTATCGGGGACACTCATCGGCCGACGCCCCTGGCCGGCCCGGCCCCGCCCGGCCCTGCCCGAGACAGAGCGGGGCAGTGGGGCCTCCGCAGCCCGGGCCTCGGCGCGGGGGCACCCGGGCGCTGCGCCCCACCCCGCGCCCCACCCCGCGCCCCACCCCGCCCGCAGCGCCCGGGGTGGCCACGCCACGGCCAGGCCGCAGCCACCCAAACAAATACCGTCCTTTTGTCCGGTCAATGGAGCAGTATCGTATTTCACACCTGGGAATGAAAATGTTGAGTACACACAAAAGGCGGGCAGCGGCACGGCACCGGACTTGTACACCGAACTGCGTCGAAACCAAACCAAACACAGCGCACAGCACCCCGGGCCCCGGCCCCGACCAGTGGCCGCCAGGACGGCCGAGCCGAGAGTTGCGAGGAACCGAAGGCAGATGATCATGCTGAGATAAGTCGCTGAGCGGGAAAGAAAGGCAGATTTTTTTTTTTCGATATCGAAGGAAACCACATGGGTTGACTAATCGTTGTGGAGCCCGGGCTCAGCATGTGGGCGGGGGTCGTGGAGGTGACGGGGAGGCCGGTGCGCAGGGCGTGCTCGGCGACGGTCCGCCCCAGCCGGCACCACCCGCGTCAGCGTCCTCCCCAGCATCCTCCTCAGCGCCCGCCCGCCCGCCTCCGGCCCGTACCGCGGGAGTCTCCTCCGCACTGGTAATGACGGCCTCGATGAGCAGCTGCCGGTCCGCTCCGGTCTGCACGGCCTCTCCCGGCCACAATAGGCCAATCAGAAGCGCCCCGTTAACGTCCAGATTTATTTAGATACGCCAAATTTTGTCGCGATACGTTCCAGCCACAGGCCTCGCCTCGCCCTCGAGGGCGGCCGCCGCGATCCGGTCCCGGCCCGGCGCGCATCCTGCCACGTTTCGCGTCCGAAAAATCAATAATTTACGACTTTTACGCGCTGCCGCCATTGGTGGCACTCTCAGACACTCTCTTTGTTGATGAGTCTTTTGTTGCGGTGAGTTCTGGTTCGTCTGTGTTGTATCAACACATCGCGCGGAGCTGGCATGGCCGGGCATGGCCGCGCCACGCAACATTGACCTATCGGCCTGCCACCATCGCGACGCCCGCCATCGCTTTTGTCAGCGGGGAGATCGCTGACAAAATCAACTATGCCTCGTTCGATGAAGCGCTTTCCACGAAGACAAGCGAGCCAGTTGACATTTTTTGTTACCCCGGAATCAGATTTCGCAATCTATGTGTGTACGCAGTTCTGGTGGTTTACAGCCTGTTTTCCAATTACGAGTTCTAGGAGCCTGCACTCGGGGGAACGTACTGGACGGGGCCCGCGGTGAAAGCGTGCGTAGTCTTCCCGTTGGAATTTGAACCCGCTTACATTCGAGCTTGCTCCGTGTTCCTAACCCATAAATCCCAACTATGGAGTGAACTCCCTTTCCATGTTGGCAAACATTACAGACCTTTTATCCGCCTTTCGTCAAAGAGACCACCAGAGAGGTCCCGTCGGCCGAGTCCCACCAGTCGCACTATAAAATAGGCTGCCGGGCAGACACCGCACCACATGGATACATATAAAAAAAGTTCTGGATCCAACAATTGAATGGTCGTAAATTTGAAATGGCCCTTCAGCCGGTGACATTTGTTTTGGTAACAATAGTCACGGAAGACCGTGCATACGAGGGTCGGGGGAGGTGGAGACAGATAGGTGCGCTTGTGTGCGTGTGTGCGTGAGTGTGTGTGTGTGTGTGTGCGGAGGTGTTTGATGGTGTAGAACCGTTTGATAGCTCTTTGGTGTATCCAGGATCGCGCGTTAAGCTGCTGCTCTTATGTTGGCGAAAATACACTAACACACACGTGCATACGTTACATTTTTCTGAGCAGCCACACAGCGTCAAATAATATCTCGAGCCCCGCATAATATTCAGAAAGCCGGGCGTCGTGCGGGGCTGTCCCGTCCGTCTTTTTGATATGAGACGGTAAAAAGACAAAAAAAAGATAAAATAAGAAGAGAGGTGTCCGTGGCCGGGGCGGGGCAGGCGCAGCTCGCGCGCTGACTGGACTCATTAGTTTTGGGCCGCGCCGCTGTCGCTGCCGTGGTGTCCGGTCGGGCTCACCCACGACACGCGGCCGGGGCGGGGCTGGGCGAGGCGGGGGGACAGGCGAGCCAACGCCGGCGAGAAAAACCGCGCGGAAACGAGGAACAAGGCATTACTGGGCGGTCAGGTGTTGAACGACTTGTAATGCCCGCCTGCTCGCCCGCCTCGCCGGCCCGGCCCGGCCCTGCCCCTCACCCGACGGCCGCTAAATCACCTCCACGGAATTACAAATTAGCGTCCAATTGAAATGAAAAGTTGCCCATAAGCAAGAGGTTGGCAAGCGTGGCGACCAACCACGACACGGCTTTTACGGCGATTGGACGACATATCGATACTGTCGAGCCTTCTCCTCCAATATAAGCTCAAGGGAATAAAAATGAAAAGAAGGCAAAAAGAAAACTATGATGAACGTTACGTTTTGAGTTATTTTTCTTGGAGTGAAAAGGAGTGCTCCCCTTAAACGGTTTGGCTTATCGATTACTTGCTCGGCGCGTCCGGGCCACCCACTTCTTCCCTCGCCGGGGAATTCCACGACGTTCTGACGCGTTTTCGCGCTCGTTAAAACTGATTCGCAAAGGTCAGACGCCAACTCACTTAGTGCCGGGAGGAGACGTGCTTTGAATGACAAGCTTTTTCAAGCTGAGACATTACAAATTATATCAGGCTGCTCTTGCTGTATTTTGCAGCGCCACATGACATAGCCGCGATATCAAATGTCGCTAGACAGTACCTTCTCTTGAACGAACACAGACACACACACACACACGAACGCACTCAACAGAAAGAACGGGCAGGGTAGCGGCATTGAGCGCGCGCGCGCGCGCTATTACAGTCCAACATTGCAAATCCCGGGGCTCCCTGACGGAGACGCAAATCCCCTCTAACTAAGAGCGGACCGTCCCAGGACTCACCTTACAGCGCGCAGTAAGACGGGCCACGTCGCAGTATCACTCCGATACCTTGTCGAATAACGCCGCCGTGGAGGGCCTGTGTCCGGGCCCCCGGGCCGGGCCGGGCCGGGGCGGGTGGGGAGGGTCGCTCTGGATTAGCCGCACCCAGGGCGGTCCCATTGGTTCAAGCCGGGCCCGGCTCGTAAGCGCCCGTAAGCCCATCTCGTAAACAAGGCTGAGCATCCCGGCGGGTAGGCAACCCCTTCGGCAGGCTGAGTCACCGGCCGGCCGGCCATGTTTAGAGCCACGGGGTGGGGCGGGGCGGGGCGGGGCGGCGGGGCACCTGCCACCTGCCGAGAAGGGCGTTCCGCTGGGGCGGGGCGGGAGCTGCTCCTGCTGTTGGTGCCTCTCAGGCAGCGCACACGGCGCCGTCGGATTAGCGGCCGTAGTGATGCGTTCTGACGCGCTCGAATTGATTCTCGAGATACTTTGCATAAATTTTTGTTCGTGCGGCGCCGTTTTATGCGGCCGCTCCACGCGACCCCCTCACTGCCCCGCCCCGCCCCGCCCCGGCCCGCCCGCCCCGCCTCGTGCCCAGCGCGCCCGCCTGCTCCTCAACTGTTTTATGCATCGTAACTCCCGCGCGCGCCGGTCGGTCACTTTGCGCGCCGAAATCCCATAAATCGCGTAGCAACTGTCGGTGTGTTCCATTCCGCCGCTTCAGGCCGCCTGGTATGATTGTGGGGCGCGCCACACACACACACACCCACACTCACCGACGCGTTCTCATACTCCTCAGCTCATGCGGCACAAAAAAACAGACACGGAAGGGACGCACCCGCCCGCAGCAGCACCCCCAGTGGACAGCTGGCCGCGCTGTGCGGAGGCGTCGCGACGCTCAGAATCAGTGTCGTCCCGCCTCGCCTCCCACGCGCACGCTCTCGCGCACCTGCGGCACCTGCAGCCGCACCGGGCCGTGACGGGGCGGGGCGGGGTGGGGCGGGGACTCACCTCGCGATTGCTCACACGCGAGTATAACCGTCCCACTGTACTATACGTGCGCATGGTATGCGGCATGACGGTCTCAAAGTCGTATCGCATCCCCCGGGCGGTGGCGGGGCGGGGCGGGGCGGGGCGGTCCGCGGGCCGGCAGGGCGCTGCGCTGCCCATAGGCACGGCCTGCGCTATTGGCACGCCCGAGCAGTGCCCTGCGAATAAGACGCAGCGGCGGCGGCGGCGGCACGGTGCACTGCGCGCCGCGGCGCGCACATAACTTTGTCCACGTGTGCGTCTCGGCGCACTGACGTTTTTATAGCGGCCAGAGCAGCGCGGAGCAAAAGCGGGGGTTATATGGGTTTTCGTTTAGTAGTAAAGGACGAGAGTGTAAATTAAAGCGCCGGAGCTCTCGGACGGGGCGGGGCGGGGCGGGGCAGGGCTCGCTGGACCGAGCTGGGCATTATGCAATTAACCCCGCGCTCGAGCCGACGACGGCCGGCGGGGCGGGGCGGGGCGGGGCGGAGGGGCGGTAATTAGAGCACGTTGTTGCTGTGAGCGCCCCTCCGCCTAACGCCGGCCGGCCGGGGCGTATTCGCGTCATGTTGCGTACCCCGAGGATTGATTAGTGTCAGAAGGCGGGCGCAAGGCGAGATATACACTCGACACAAGTTTTCAAAAGGTCGAGGCTCCCTAGATTTAGTAGGGAAAAATTTAAAAACAACTTCTTGTTACCGTGTTTTTGACCTTACCTTGGAGGGGAGCGGGAATTAGTCCTGTTTGGCTAAGTCCGTGGTGGGCGTGGTCAGCAGCGCAGCGGGCCCGTTGCCCGGCCCGGACGGGCGGGGATATTTCGGCAGCCGGTCGCCTCGCCTCGCCTCGCCGCTGGTCTGTCTGGACAGAAGAGGAGGAGGATGAGGAGGGTGTGGCTATTTCTGATTCCAGGCAGACACACGCGGCTAATTACCGGCGCGTGCTGGCGATACGCCGCGTCGATACGTGCCGCTGGGGCCGCCCCGCCCCGCCCCGCCCCGCCCCGGCCCGCGAGTGGACCCGGGCGGGCGGGTAGTGAAGCAGGTCCTCTCGGGTCGGCCGCCGCGCCGCGCCACGCCGCGCCACGCCGCAGCAGCGTTAATGAAGCCACGCGCTTCACGCCCTCACAAAGTACGGGCACCCTTCAATAAGTCCCGGAGGGAGGGAGGGGGAGATGTCCGTACGAACGCGCCCGCTATAGTACAGCGGCCTGGCCGGGCCGGGCACACCGGGTGCCGCGCGGGGCGGGCTCAGCTCAGCATCGCCGCTCTTTGAAGTACCGCGCTCGCGTTCGACCGGCTGCATTCGGAGGCATCTCGTTTGTATTTTGTCTTCCCCTTCCCCTTCCCTTTCTCTCCCCCTACCTCCCCACCAGACGCATCCTTACGACCTCGCCCTGGACTGCCAATAAGTCCCTGAGTTCTATTGTCAGGACAGGTCTTGACGTAACGTGGCGTGGCGGCGCGTAGCACTGTGATCGACTTTGGCTCCGCTCTTCCTATTGTGCACCTCGGCCCCAAGCGGGGCGGGGCGGGCCTGGGGCCCGGGCGTGTCACTGCCGCCGGGGACCCCGCGCCGAGGTCGCCCCGCCGCGCCGTCGAGTCGAGCACCTTAGAGGTCCCCGATGCCATGCATGGTCTGGGTGCGGCTCGCCTCGCCGTCAGGTGACTGCGTGAGAATGCGCTGTCGGTCTCGTCCTGTCAGCGAGGCTCGGCTCTCCGAAATGCAGCGGAAAATTAAAGCCGCTATGCGAACGGTCAAAGTATAAAACGCTAGTCCCAGACTCTTTTTGTGCACCAGTGTTTGCGCAACGAGATGACCGCGCCGGGCCGGGCCGGGCCGAGGCCGCCGTGTGCCTCCTCGAGCGTGTCGCCCGTAAGCCCAAAATATGAGAGGCGATCATCAGGAATTTGGCGTTAGGCCCCAAGCGGCGCTAATCCGGCGGCCTGCCGCGACGTGAGCAGACTACCAACGGCGCGGCCTATACCCGGGCGCGGCGGCGCGGCGGCCACCCGGACCACAGCGCGGGGGAATGACGGGACTGGGTTAGTTCGATGAGTTGGATCCGCCCCGCCCGTCAGATAGGCGAGCCTCAGAGGCTTGCGAGGAGGGAGGGGGGGGGAGGGGAGGGCACAGCTCACACCTCTGCCCTGCCCGTCCCGGGCGGCCCGCGCTGTCATCGACAGAGAGAATTAAGGCCGCGCACAGCCGTGCTTTTGTCTTGCAACATTGTCTCTGCGCGCGGCGCGGCCACCGTGCTTGTCCCCGCCCCGCCCCGCCCCACGGTACGCCACCACCTCGCCTCACATGGGGCTCGATAGGGGACCGACAATGGGTGGGCCGCGCGCGGCCGGCGGCAACGGCAGATTGGTGGGAACTAACCGCGCGTAGCGCCCCGCTCGCCCAGCCCCGCTGTACGACCGAATTCGGCACTTACCCGATATCGTGCTGGACCGCCGCCGCCCGCGCCGGAATATAGACTCTGTGCGTGCAGCCTGGCGGGCTGCCGCTGGCGCCCCGCCCCGCCCCGCCCCGCCCAGTCGCCCACACACAAACAGCGGTATGCCTACAATACACCCCGAGAAGGGCCCGCCCGCCCCGCCCCGCCTAGATCCACCCAAAATATTGGCGTGCTCGCTGAGCGTTTCGTGCGGGGCGGGGCGTGCCTGGCCGTCACGATACAGCCGCACCGCTCCCGGCCAGCAGGAGCAGGCGCCGCGCAGGGCCACCGCTACGTGCCGCGGGGCGGGGCGGGGCGGGGCGGCTGCGGTGTGGAGCGCGGCGCGATGGATAGAGACATTGGCCCAGCCGCATGCGATCATCACGTCGCTCGTTCAGATCGGCCGGGGCGGGGCGGGGCGGCGCGGGGCGGCGGGGCCAGGCCGGCTCTCCCAGGGTAATTAGCACGATCCATCGCGTCCCTGTCCCGTGCCCCCGGCACCGGCGCCGTGCTGCCGGCCGCCAGGCCGCCCGCCGCGCCGAGCAGCGCGGCACAGCGGAGGCCCCGCGGAGCGGCCCCGGACCTCTTCAAACTGCAAGCGTTTAGTGTCGAGTCGTTTCCGGAGCTGCTACTGCTACTGGTACCACTGCGGGGGCCGGGCCGGGCCGGCTGGCACCGCGATGAAAGCAGGAGGAAGGAAGGTGAGAGAGTCGCCTCGAAACATTTCCGGTGGCACTCATCGCCTCCGGCCTCGCCGGAGCGCGTCCGTCACCCGGAGCTGTCATCGGTCGAGCGACCGGCGTCGCGGCGTCCCAGGCGCGGCGGCGAGCAGCTGGGATTTGACGACCACGAAAAAAGTGGAAACGCGCATGGACGCGCCGCCGAACAACCCCTGCGGGATGCGCGCACACACGCGCGGCGCGGCCGTTTCAACCCTTTGGATTTGATTTTAATGATCGCCTACGCCGGCCCGCCCGACCGGAGGCGCTTTTTGCCCCGGCCTGGCGCGGCGCGGGGGTGCGCCTGCACCGCGGGGATGCGCCTGGCACCTGCCGTCCAGTACGGCGGGGGACGCCCACGTTACACGTTACATGCAGCCGCGGTGTCCAGGAGTTCTTTGTTCACTTTCCTCGCGAGCGCTGACGGGGACCGTCGCGCGTCGTCCAAAACTCATATCCTCGCGACCTACAACTCCCTCTCGTTTCGTCCTGCTATCGGGAGGTCCTAACCCCCTTCCACAGAGGCGCCACGCGCACGCCCGGCGCCGGCGCCACGCCCGCGCGGCCCCTCACCTCACCGCACCTCTCTCCCTCCCCCCTCCCATTCGTGACAAGTCAATCTCGTGCGGCGACCACATCGTTTGCGCTCGCGCACCGCGCTTAGCGGAAAGATCTCCTTCACATTGGCATTGTGGTGGATCTCCTTCTCCCCGGGCGCGGCGCGGCGGGACGGTCTGGGGCGCATCTACGCGGCCAGGCTACACTGTCATCTCCGCTTCCTGAGCCGGCCGCTTCCAATTCCTAAACCCTCTGCGGGGCGGGGCGGGGCGGGGCGGGGCGGGGCGAGGTCTGAGTGAGTGGAGAGCGATATGCATGTCGTTGACGTGACCCTGCGCGGGCCGGGCCGGGCCGCTGCCGGTGGAATGGAATCAGTCCGGATCATGACCTATGTCTGATTGCTCCACTTCCTTTCCCCGGCAGCGGGACGGCGCAGGTACACTGGTCGCAGTGAGGCCCGGCCGGCGCCCCGGGGAGGGCTTCCCGAGGGGTTGCTTCACACGGCGGCCGCTCGGCCCAGCGGGGCGGGGCGGGACGACTAAGTGAAAGTAATGACCGCCCGTGCGGCTGGCCCGCCCGCCCGCGCGTGTGGCCGGCCGGGCCGAGTCATCACGAGCAGGTCCGAATTAGTTTGCCTTACTACAGAGACATAAACGGTTTTGGTAGGACCGCCCCGGCCCGGCCCGCGCGTCCTGTCCCGGAGCCGCAGGGCGTGGCGTGGCGTGGCGCGGTGCGGTGGCAGAGCCGTCCGGGGCCCTCCTAGCGGGAGCAGCAGCGCGCGGTAGCCGCTGTCGTAGACCCCCATCACGGCGCCCCGCCGCCACGACAGCCCCAAGTGGGCGTAACAAGTCTCAATTTTGTAGCAAATTGCCGCGGCAACCAGGCCGAGAGCTGAGCCGAGCCGGGCGGGCATCCCATCCGGTCCAATCACCCTGTCCGTGCGTAGGGCGGGGCGCGGCGGGGCGCGGCGGGGAAACAATATACATGTGGCGCACTGCCGGTGCTCCTGTGGGGTCGCTCGCTCGCTCGCTTGCTCGCTCCGCTGCGCCCCGCTCGCTCACTCTGCGGTCAGCGCCGCGGTGGTCCCGGAGGTCCCCTCCCCGTGCTGCCCGCGTTATGGCCTGGTAGTAGTGCTGCCTCTGCCCCAGTATCGCCCGTACTGCTGATACAGTTGCGGTCAGCGCCGCTCAGCTCTTCTCTCCTTGATTACTTTATTTGCCGGTCGTCTCTGTTGGAGCCGAGCTCCGTCTCTTTCTCGTTCTCTCTGCGTTGCCTCGTTGTCGACCCCGTAACCGTTGTCGTGCCGTACCGAAAAGAGTTATGGAAAAGAAAAGTTTCTACGAAGCTGTTTCCTAGAAAACTTTACACCAATTCTTTTTTTCGCGAGAAATATAAGCAAGAGGAAAGAAACAATCGTTCCACTTGTTTCTTCATCGCTGTTTTCGGGGCCTTCTCACGGCTATCGAGTCCGCTTTTCCAGAAGGCAAAGCCGGCCGACGGGAAAGGATTTGGCAAGAAAGCGCGTCCCAGTCGTGCACGGCGAAACTGTGAGGCTGGGCAGGGAGGGGCGGGGCGGTGTGGGCGGGAGAGCGACTAGGCCACTGGGCAGGAAGCGGCGGGGCGGCCATTCAATATGACGTGACGCGCCAAGAACCGATGCGAATCATTTGTAGATCAAACTCATGAGACCCTCTCCCTTTGCCCCCGCCTAGGCGAGTAAAAAAATGAGAGGATGGCGGGACGAAGCTTTCTGAAGGGAAAAAAGGGCGCGAGAAAGAACAAGAATAGCGAGGCGTTTCTGCGCCCCCTATCGTGGCGAATGGAGAGTCATGCCGCGACAACAGAACAACACTTTCGCTTTTTTAAAGATCCCTTTTTTATACCCACAACCTTTTTCTGTCGGCAGCCTGCAGTGATTAAAGGGGAGGTCACCGCAAAAATCCTGGACTGCAGACCTTAAAGAAAACTTCTGGATGCATATGACATACTGTCGCACGGAGTTCAACTTGCGAAATGTCTTTGCATGGTGGGAGCGTTTACCGCATTCACAAACCCCGGTTCGTGAAGCAGGAGCAATGTCTCTTAAAGATATTGCGGACGCCAAGTAAGTTTGATTAAATTACTTGATTCGATAATAGTATTTTCAGCTCTCCCCCCGCGTGCAGCGACACAGTCCAAGCTGCACAAGTAGCAGGCGGCCCGGCCCTCCGCCTGCCTCCAGCGTTGAGGTCCCCGGCGCGCCGCGCTCCCTGCCCTGCAGGCCTGCTGCAGCCCTCGCAGGACCAGCACAGCAGGCGTTGTGACAGCCGCACGGCCGCGCTGCCAAAAAATCTGACGGATTGCCATGGCCAATGCATCCACGCGCTGCGGTGCTGGCCGTCAGTCCCGCCCGACAGGGTCCGGGTGGCGTCCGTCACGTGTCAGGAGCCTAACGCTAAACGCCGTGCCAAATCAACGCTTTTGTAAGTCAAACACGCGGCGGCCCACCCGAGAGAATGTGCGAAATTATTTCGACGGCGAGGTTTTGGGAGGAGTTTATGGTGGAGATATGGGAAAGTTTGTGCATCGTGCAAACGCGAACACGTCGGAATGGTATAAACGCAACCGGAAGGAGATGATGACGGATGGGGGTCTGACGAATGCAAAGTCAAACACAACGATGATGCGCGGCCGCGTCGTGTGAAATCCTCCAAAGTGACTCGACAAAAATTGGCCAGCCATGTATGGTAAACGGATTTTAGAGGGACATTGTGCGCGCGATACCTCGCCAGCAGGGAGACATGTAGAAAGGCGGCGAGGGGAGAGTAGCAACCCCAAGTAAAAGGAAAAAAAAAAATCGCTTCGAAAATCGAGCACATAGGGGGAGACAAAACTGCATAAGCGGACGCCAGCGCACAGAATCGCCGACCTTACGAGCAATTTTTGTGGCGACTCATGATGAACCGTACAGAAAGTGACTAACTAGCTCGGAAAATCGGCGATCACAACAACGAGGCGGGGCGGGCCACGGCCGACGAAAAATGCCACAGTTTATTCGAGGGTGCGGCGGCCAGCGACGGCAGGCCAGGCAACTAGCATGTGCTCTGCTGCACCAACCGCGCAACCAGAAAGAAACAATGATGGCAGGGAAAACACAAAGTGTGTAGGATCGTTGTTTCTGCAATCGACATGTCGCACAAAACAAGATACGGCTGGCAGGGGCAGAGTGCCAGAATGATATCACGCGCAGCCGGCTATGGCCACGGCGCGCATTGTGCTCATCAGATGTTCCCGCCCCGGCCCGCTCCGCGCGTACATCACGTGCATCGCGCTGCACTAACAATGCTCTCGCGGCCAGAGACACGAGACCATCATAAATTGCCAATTGTTTCGTCAAATTCAGCACGCCTACAAGGCGGTGAGGCTGGGCTGGGCTGGGCGCGGCCTCGCGGCTCGCGGCGCAGCGCGCGCGCAGATCGTCCTCTCGTACACTGCGCATGCGCGCGTCCGACCCGACGTGCACTACCGCGCTGGGCCGGGGCGTTATCTGACTCCATCCCAGAGGAGAAGATGATTGGGGAGACACAATGTCGTTGAACGGCTCGCGGCGGGGCGGGGCGCGGTGGGGTGGGGCGGGGCGGCGGGGTGCGGCATGGAAGGGCGGAGCGTAGCGGATCGAAGAGAGGGTGGGCGGGGCCAAAGGCGGGGCAGCGTGATTTGCACGTTCCATTCATCCATTTCATTCACAGGGTTGTCCTAGCGATGCGCGGCGCGGCGCGGCGTGGCGTGCGGTATGCGAGGCACAGGATGGGATTTGATAGGCGGTATTGATCTTGATCAAACGAGGAGAGAGGAGGAGAAGGAGGGGGTCGCAGGGAAGAAGAGAAGGCTGACTTTCCTGACCCCGAGAGAGTGAATTTCGTGAATTTCGCACCCGCGTGCTGCGGAAAACAAAGAGTACAGTATTTCGGGCATTTCGATTTGGCGTGGAAGGTTAAACGAAGCAGGGAGTAAATCACGAGTTAAGCAGCGCAGAGGGCCATAACCCCTTCTCTGTTGTTCATTCATAGCTTTGCGGGGCCTCAAATTTATGTAGTGTGTCCTGGCCGCGTCGGCCCGCCGCTGCGAGGCCCCTCTGTTGCGGTCCTGCGGCCCCGGGCGGGGCGGGGTGGGGCGGAGCGGGGCGGGGTGGGGCGGGGTGGGGCAGGCCCCGCGACGGGTCTGACCCACACGGCCGCCGGCGGCGCGGGCCGGGCCGGGGTCACGGGGAGCAAGAAAGGGACGACACGGAAATGGGTCTAGAAGTGGTTTTAAATTGGCCCTCTGTCAATATTTCAGAGCCCCGGCTGGTTTATGGCGGGCCCCTGGGTCCCGCGCGCGGCTGCAGGGGGGCGTGGCCGGAGGGCGGGGGGACTTGGGGCCGAGGCAGGCACGGCACCAGCCAATCGATTTCCTCAGGGCATTTCAAATGCGCGTCACGGGTTCGAAAATATTCGCGGCTGATAAAAGTGGGTGTCTGTCGCCCCAATCTCCCCCTCCTCCGCACCTCCGGTTTCTTTTGTCGTTATGCTCACACACTCTCGCTCACTCACTCACTCACTCTCTCACTCACTCACTCACTCACTCGCTCAGTTACTGACCGCGGCGTCGAGATAGAGCGGGACGCGGGTACCTAATTGCCTGGCGCACATCGCGTCCGTTTCATCACCCATTGCGCGGCACATCGCACACGCGGGCTCGGGGCTCTGCTGGCGATTTCGTTCCGGGTAATCCGCTCCTCTCCCGCCAACATCCCCACCCGCACCCACCCAACCCTCTCCGGCCCTACCCCTTTCATTCACACCACCACAACCGGCCGCAAACGGAGCGGCGGCTGGGGGGAGGGGGGGGATGCCACACGGGGATCATCCCGTGCCGTGCTGTTGTAATCCAGTTATCCGCGCGGGAGGGGCGGGGCGGGGCGGGGCGGGGCGGGGTGGGGCGGGGCGGTGGAGGAGGCAGCGAGGGAGGCAGCAGCAGCAGGGCCCCATCCGCCCCTAAAGAAGGGCAGCGGGCTGCGACGCGACACACAGCGAGCGCATTCCGCTCCGTCACTTCCTGCACGGTGGTCATCTCATCTCTCATATCGCGATCCATCATATACACTGGAGACAGACCTTCGGATGGGATAGTCGTAACATCAGAGGGGTGGAGGTAGGGAGGGGAGGGGAGGGGAGTGGGGTAGAGAGACGCGAAGCGACAGCGCATAAGTCGCGCTGTTTGTAAAACTGTTGGCACAGTGTGCGCCAAAAAACGAGCCAAAGGGCTGACAATACCGCCGTGATTGCAACTGAGAGTCCGGGCAGCAGGGTGCACACATTTATCTGCTCAGAGAGCGACGACAGGCGGGCGAGCGAGTGTCGCCGACGCCAAGGTTACCCTCTCTCTCTCTCTCTCGCTCTCACTCTTATTCCAGCGTACGAGGGACGGTGAGAGAGAGAGGGAGTGCGAGAGAGGCCGACTGAGAGAAAGAGAGAGAGAGCGCGCGCACTCCGGTCGAATTTGTCTCTTGAAAGTCATCTAGATTTGACGCGGCGCGCCGGTGTCAATGGGGCCTTACAATGCGCACGCTGAGCGTGATAAATACTCGACGCGACTCTCGAGGAAGAAAACTGGGAGACGATTTATCGCAGTCTGTCCGGCCGAGTCGGTTGGAGTATGAATAATAATTTTAATTGATAGAGTATGGATGCGCGCGGCGGCGTGGCGCGCTCAATGGGCGGACTCAGAGCGGCGCGGCGCACCTATACATGGAGGACGACAAGGTGAAGCTGGCGCGAGCAAATCGTCTTTTTTTCACCTCGCGTAGTTTCCTTCTGCAGCCTGAGAGACCGGTGACAGACCGACGCATGGGAGTACGTCACCTCTGCACGGAGAATAAAAACGTACTTGGAACCAGAACAGACGGTTTTGGTTCAAGGCTATATAGTCTTTAGGCTATAGCCTATGCCGAGATTGTACGAGTAGTGCCCTTGAAATAATGTTTGAAAATTTTCGACCTTTTAGACGTCAAAAGAGAAATTTTCCAACATTTTCTGGGCTGATAAATGCAATTACGACACGTCGGCTTGCGCTTGGAATGTGCGCCTAGCACTGCATTGCCACCGCGGCGAGGGCCATCACGCCGGGGAGCGTGAGAAGTTCCCTGAACGCGCACGACAGCCGCGCACTTTTCCCACCCCGCGCCGCGGTTATAAGTCGATTCTTGTGACTTTGAGGAAGGAGGGGAAAGGAAGGGGTAGCTCTAACGTATCGGTCTGCCCTGCCCCGGCTCGGCTCGGCTCGGCTCGGCCCGGACTGGTACGAATGGCTCGGCAATCGGATACGGGCCGGGAATGCGTTGCGAAATCAGACGGGATTAGTCGGTGCTGCCGGCCCCGGCCGATCCGTCATCCTGAGCAAACAGGAAACTGTGCGGGATGAAGCGATCACCGCGGCGGCCAGGCCGCCAGGCCCCGCTGGCTCCAGGCCTGCAGCCCTGGCCCGGCCCGGCCCGGCCCGGCGGCGACAGACGGGGACGTCCGCTAACGCGATTTGGATTTGGACGCGCGGGGCGGAGCGGGGCGGGGCGGGGTCACCCCGTTTCGCTCACCGGGTCGTGTCGCCATAGTGCGGGCGAATGGCTTAATACCGGAGCTAAGCACTTCCCTCCGGACCGGACGGGTTCCGATGGAAAGAGACGCGAAAAGGTATCGTCGATAACGTCTCTGTATTCAGTACCAGCTAGCTTCACGATTTTCTTTCATGGAAATCAATAATTTTTGATCCCAGCCAGAGCATTATTCCATGCAGGTGGTGCGTCCGCGGGGCACTTTCCCGTCTGACAGCAGACTGGAGACACGAGGTCCTATCGCTCCCCCCTCCCCTCCCCCCTCGCCCCTACCCCACCACCACCCCGTTCGGTCGCGCGCGTTCAAAGTTCGCCGGGCGGCTTTGGCGCGCCTCACAGGGCGTTCTTACCTGCCATGCGCCGCGCATGCGATTTACGACGGCCGGTACTCGCTCGTAAATTTACTGACTGATGCCCATATGTCCCACCCCGCCCCCCATACTGCAGTACTTACAACCGCCCTCATGAGGGGGCACCCTCGGCCCCCGGCCCGGCCCTCACGGCCGGTGTGCTGCCGAGGACAGAGCGCGCTGCCAACGCGGTTCTGTTCCGGGAGGGCCTCATAGTGTCGGGGCACCCGGAGGCGCTCCCGCAGGCACCCGCGGGCCCGAGGGGCCCTAGGGCCCGGTCGCCCTGGCCTGGCCGCCTTCATTGTTGCCCCCGCCGCTAATCTTTTAATACTCCGAGCCGTAAATCTCCGCGCCGAGCAGAGCCGCGCCGCGCCGCCCGAGCACATGTACCCTGCTATCCGCCCCGGGCATCGACTGATAAAGTGGACTGAATTTTTCAGCAGCAGTACAACAACAGGTCTACTGCTATGCGGCGACAATGTCCGCGCGCCTCCGGCAGGCCCTGCTGCAGGCGTGCTCGGCGCCCACACCGCGCGCCCCGGCATTCCCCGCCCTCCCCGCCGCGCTCACCGGGAGCAGAACGTGATAGAGGCTCTGGCGAAATTAGAGTTGTCTCGACTCGGCAAAACCGCTGCCAGCCGTCCTGGAGGAGCTGATGCCCCTTTGGCAGCCAGGAGCAGCAGCAGCCCCCTTGCACGTCGCGAGGCCCCTGCGCCCCGCCCCGCTCCACCGTGCACCCTCTTTGTTCCCCTGACGTACTGTATGAAACGTCTACGCCCCGCCCCGCCCCGCCCCGCCCCGCTGAACGACAGAGGTGCGAGGCGAGGCGAGCACGGCCAATCGCACGTGCGGCGCACTCATGACAACTGCAACAGTCGGACCATGGCAGGCAGTTAAGTGGATTGCAGTGCAACATTTGTGACGGGCGGGGCGGGGTGGGGCGGGGCGGGTTGGGGCAGGGTGGGGTGACCAGGACCCGCGCCCGCGTGCGCACCTGAGCGCTCGCCGGGTTAGATTTGGTAAGGCACAGCTGATTATTTCCATACCGGGCCCGGGTTGTGGGGTGGGGTGGGGCGGGCTTCGCTTTTATCTTATTTTTCAGAGACCGAGTGAAATGTGCTCCCGGAATACCAATCAGCCTCCCATCCCGCTTCCGGCCCAGCCCGGCGGACTAGTCTATCCTGCCGCGCCGAGCCAAACACACACACACACATTTCTCTCCCGCAGAACTTGAATGCCAGGCCAGGCGTCTCGTCTCCTTTAGTTTGGTTAATTTCGCCGGCGAGATTAGACTCGCGGCGGCGCTCGGCTCGGCCCGGTGCCACGCGCTCACACACGTGTGTGTGTTGCCCAGGACCAGCCCACGAAAATAATAAACACGTTTGCATAAGCCATGCGCGTGCGTGGGGAAGGAACTCAGTGCTACACCCAGCAGAGTCAGGCAGAGTACAGCTGGTTGCCTACCTTTAGGAGTGGGTATGCTCCAAACACACTGTTGCCCACCTCACCGCGCCCGGCCGTAAGTCGCAAAGATAGAGCTCAATGCACAGCATCTCGAGGGCAGCATCTTTCTCTCTCGCACAGCGTCGCCAGGCGCTACATTGCAGATCTCCCCAGCAAAGCCAGGTGTCAGCACCGGGGCCCAAGTAGTCGGGGCGGCGCGGGTGAGGGCCGCGTGCTGGGCTGGGCCGGGCCGGGCCGGGCACTGCTTGTGAACCTGGTCCATCCATCGAGTGCAGCGCAGCGCAGCGCTCGGTCCAGTCCAGTCGGTACATAATGCACTCCACTCGACACCTCCTCGCTCTGCCTCGGCCGGCCTCGGCCACCCGGCATTCGGCATTCAAGGCGGCGCGGCCCGCATCCCTTTTCGTGTAAATATTAATAATGGCGGCGGCGACTCTCCCGCCCCGCCCCGCCCCACCCCGCCCCGCCTCGCCCCGCTCTCCTTCTCCCCATGCCATGCCGCTCCCGCTCGCTCGCGCCGTTTTCACAACACACCTCGCCTCACAGAGAGGCGGCCTGCTCCCTTTCGGCCGGACCATAACTCTCCGATCGACTTCCCGCCGAACGCGCGCGGAGAAAAGGGACTTGACATAATAAACTATTAAACAAATGTTGGTGCAACACAGGACACACTCGACCGAGCACCGCGGGGAGGGGAGGGGCGAGGTGCCAGGCCAGTCGGGCCGCGGCGTGCACGCAAAACGCATGAGCATGTGCGCACGGCGGCGAGGCGCAGATTATTGATGAAATTCAGAAAAATGAGCAAAGAAAACGCTGTTGTAGTGTCCAATCTTGCTCACTGGGGAGCGGGCGCGGGGTTCATGTGGGAGAGAGGAGGGGGTGGGGCGCGGACCCTCCGGCTGTCTGTGCGACGGCGTGCGAATAATCGGTACAGAAGAGGAGAGGACCAAAGGACACCAGCTTCTGCTTCACAAAGCGCAGCGCGGCGTGGCGATGGGAGCAGGGCGTGGCGGGGCGGGGCGGGGCGGACAGGGAGGCCACCAGCTCGCTTACTGCCGCCAAAAAACGGTCCACACACCACACGTCGGCATCCAGACAAAACGGCAGCCTCGAAAAGGGCGCTGGGCTACGGTTACAAAGCAAACTTACAATAAATGACGCAAGATTTTGAATACATAAAAAAATATCAATTCACGGTCTTGAATTCGTCTGGCATATTTTTAAGCTGGCCAGAGGGTTTAACTATGCCACCGCGTGATGGTCTTACACCCCAACCGGCAGAGGAACGTTTTATTTACGCCAAATCTTACCTACACTGCTACACTGCATGTTAGTAGAGTCGCGTTCCAGACGTGGTATCGAAACACAACACGAACACGAAACGCTTTACGAAGCGATCTGATTTTGCAAACGATTTTCGCCGCGCGATAGCGGCGCTCCCAGCGCGCCAATGCCGCGTCCGGCTGCCCCGGGGGCGTCCCGCCTCGTACCGCCCCCCTCCTAACTCCCTTCTCTTTTCCCTTCATTCACAAGTTTTAATCAAGTTGAGTCCACGCCGCGCCTGGGCCGCACCGCGCCGCTTCGTTCCACCCTTTAAGCCGGGCGTGCCCGTCAGATGTCCGTCCCGCGTCCAGTCCCGTCCGAGCTGAGCGCCGCCACGCCGCACCACGCCACGCCACGCCCTGCCCGCCGGGTGGACGGACGGACGGATGAATGAATGAATGAGCGGGCACGCAGCGGCGTATGAATGAACAGGTGAGAGCCGACGTACTACAAGGAACCGCGTCGTACTCTACTACTGCGCCTACTACTTCCATAACGAGAGGCATTCCCGTTGCAGCGCCCTCACCAACCTCCAAGTGAGTACAGCGGATAGGAGGGCCGCGGTTCGAATACGCGCGGCCGCGGAGATCCACCCCGGTGTCGGTATCAGGGATCGCGGGGATCAGAGCGGTCCGCCCCGCCCCGCCCCGCGCCTCCCTCTCTGCCGCCTCATTGTTCTCCTCCGGGGCGCCGGTCGGCCGGGGCTGGGCTGGGCTGGGCTGACCGCTGCAGAGTGTGAAATATGATCGCAATAAAGTTGCGGTTGTTGTTCATTACCGTCCCGCAGGCGGGCGGGGCGGGGAAAGGGGACCCCGCGCCCGTGGCGCCGCGGCGCGCAGGCCCGGCCCGGCCCGGCCCGGCCAGCTCTCGGCGCTGGAACCGGAGCGGCGCGGTGGCGGCGACGCTGGTCACGTGGACGGCCCCGCCTGCTCTGATTGGCCGCAGCCGGTCGCGGGCCGCCACGCCCCGCCCCGCCACGCCCAGGCGGCGCCGTTCTCATTGGCGCGGCGCCGCCGGCGCCGACTCATAACGCGTGATGCTGTGCGCCGCCGACGCGTATAGGGACTTCCCCGCGAGAAACTCTGACCGCGGAGGCAGCTATGGCGACGGCCGTCCTGCGCCATGCGTGGTGCGCACGAGACCAGCTGGGGCCGCGGGTACACAGGTACAGGGTACTCGGGACGCACCGACCCGACCCGACCCGGAACGGGCCCCCGTCCGCGATTGTTCCAAGTTGATCGCTTGCGTCAGGGGCCAAGGTCCCCTGGCACCGCC
The DNA here is from genome assembly GCA_033675135.1 of Frankliniella intonsa. NCBI lineage: Eukaryota > Metazoa > Arthropoda > Insecta > Thysanoptera > Thripidae > Frankliniella > Frankliniella intonsa. The sequence goes on along the minus strand of CM066249.1, from coordinate 6,751,341 downwards.
CGGCCCGGCACAGCCCGGCATTCTAGCCAGCCAGAGCGACGCCCGTGCCCGTGCCCGTGCCAACACCCAGGCACGCAGGTACCCGTCGGCCGTCGGGTACTCGGGCGGGGCGCTAGGGCGAAACTTTGAGCGGGTATGCCACCTCGTCGTATATGTCGGAGCGGAGCAGCCGAGCCGAGGCGCGCCTCTGCCCCGCCCTGCCCCGCCCTGCCCCGCCCCACCCCGCCCCGCCCCGCCACACCCCGCGCCGCCACGCCCTTCGGCTGCGCTTAATGTTCCAGACGCGCATGCATGCACCCAATTCATTGTCCGCACATAAATTAGCCCAACTTTGAGCCAGCCCAGCCCAGCCCAGCCAGCCAGGCACCTCCTGGGCTGGGCCCCTGCCCCCTCCTGGACCCGCCCCTCCCACCGGCAGCACCGCCCCCGCCCCTCTTCGGGGAACAAGGGGCGGGCCGCTGCTGGGGTCGCACCCACCCGACGGTCCCAAAATATTCACGAGGCGAATGGTTGGGAGGGTTTCCGTTCGCCCGCGGGTGTGGGTGGACTAAAGCGACTAAAACTGTAAAAAAAAGTGTTGCTGACGCGCCTTGAATGTTCTATACATAACAAGAAAAATATTTCGACATGTTATCTTCTCCTAAACGAACTTCAACTCATTCCTCTGGCTGAGTAAGGCCGTCAAAGACGGTCAAATGTCTTAAACCGTCGTACTTTTTTTTCTCACCCCCTACCCCTAAAAAAAAGGAAAAACGGCTCAGACCCATGTTGTGTCAGCAATTTCTTATTATATTGATCTCCGGCCACCTCTAAGTGTGCACTCGCTCTTGATGATCAAGTTTTATGAATTCCCGCCGCCGATCAGACAGTGTCTGCCCCCGGCTCACCCCGCTTTATAGTCGCCCATGTCCCTATGTCTATTTATGTCGCGCATAAAATAATCGAGACTTTTACGTCTCAGCATAAATAATACACAATGGCAGGCAAGTGACGGGGATTAATGTTGCACTGGTTGCCGACATTACCGGCGCGCGCGAGGTTCATCATCATCAGCAATTTGAGCGGGGCAGCGGGCAGGGCGCGCGCGGGGAGAAAATAAACGTAAGCCAGAGAAAACTTAAGAAAAATGTGTCAGAAAATTTAACTCAAGTTGGCGATATCTTCCGCGTGGCTACATGGCCCAAATTAGGCACCGCCGACTGGATCCCATGAACAAATGCTGTGTGTATGTGCTCTCTCGGCTCTCGAGGAGCCGAGCCCTGCGTGTTCCGCGAGCGTACGTTAATGGATTAATTAACCCTTTCACGAGGCAGACGCGACCCGCGAGCGCGGCGCGGCGAGGAGCGACGGCCGCCATATTTAAAACGGGCTGCCAACTCTGCGGCACGCCATGGGCCCGCGTTAGCAGGGCATCTCTCTAGGATCACGGCAAGGCCAGGCCGTGCTCTGCGCCATGATGGATATGCACTGCGGTGTGTGTGTGTGTCGGGGAGTACACCCCCGCGCCTCCCCGCCCCGCCCCGCCCCGCCGGGACCCACCACTGCACAGGGACACACATCCAACACACATGCAAAGCAAAGTTCATCATTTCGACAGGCGGCTGCTGCGCGCTGATGGCTCGCGGGTTGCGTGCGCTGCTCGGCACCACCAACACTCGCCCCCCAACTCGCGGAAAAAGTCAAGGCGAAAGGAGGAGGGGAACTGGATCTAGCATTAGCACGTCGTATAATAGCGAGGAGCCGAGCGGAGCCGGGCGGAGCTCTCGGAACACGGCGTAGTGCGCGGCGCGACCCCGCCATCAGGGGCTCCGTTCATATCAATCGCTACCAACATGCGAATGGCTTGCCAAAACTCCTGTACGCACGCGCGCACACACACACACACGACGAGCAGGAACCTTCCTCGCCTGGCCTGGCCTCGCACGACGCGGACCCCGCGCGCACGCACGCAGTGCAGTCCGTCTGCCCAGCTCACCACTCCGCCCCGCGTCTCCAACCTCTTCCACAGTCGTAGGTTAATGGGTTACATCCCAAGCGTTTGTGACCTTTCACTCGAATCCGAAAGGGTCTTGCCCCCCAGCCCGCACGCCTCACGCACAGGTGGACGGCGGGGCAGGGTAGGGCCGCGGCCGCGTGCTCGCGGGGCACGGCGTGCGGGTCCCGCCCGGGGCCGGGGCCGGCGAGGTCCTCCCCGCCCCGCCGCTAGGAATGCGAGGTGTTAATATGAAGTAGAGCCGGCCGGGGATGACCCCTGAGCCGCACCGCGCCGCGCCGGTAAAAGGCGGCACCGGCCTGCACACCAGTCTGCGCCGACATTGTAGTAGCCGCGCGGAGCCGCGCAGGCAGGACGGAGCAAGGAGCTGGAGCTGTAGGGCCTGCAGTGCGTGGCGCGGGATCATCGCACAGCTACATTTCAACTCGGCACTCCACTCCTCCCCCGCTCCGCTACCCCAGCGGGACAGCGGGCTCTCCCTGCTACGTATACTCCCGCCGCGCCGCGCTGCTTCCGGCCCTGGTGCCCGTGCCGAGGTGCCCTCTGCTATCGCGCCCGCGCCCCGCCCCAGCAGTACCAGCGGCAGCTACACGCCGAACGCTGCGAGCTGCAGGCATCCAGCGCATCCAGCACGCCGGCGAGAACAACTTCCGTGGGCTCCTCGCCGCTCCAATCCCCAATCGGGTCGGTATTACAAGCCTACATGGCCGCTACCGCGTCTCTCTCTCCTATTCTCCTCCTCTCCCTCCCACTCTCACTCTCTCTCTCTCTCTGCCCCGATGCGCGGCGCGGCGTCGGATGAAAGGCATCGGCCGACATCGCTCTTCCAATTAGCATTCAGGTGCGAATTTGACGGCTCTTTTAGTGGTGGCGCGGCGTGGCGTGGCGCGGCGGCGGCAGCGCGGCGTACTGCGCGGGCCGGGCCGGCGGAGAGCAAAGGAGAGGAGAGAAGAGTGCTTCAGCAGAAATCAAGGGGGCCTAAATGAACTGGCAATACTATGAAAGGCCGCGCCGTCCTGACAGCAGCGCGGGCCGGGCAGGGCCGGAGGGGAACAGGTTCACACTCCCGCCCCGCACCAGGGTGCCGGGCCAGGACGCGCCAGGCCAGGCCCTGTGCTGTCCAGAGGGCCTTGGGAGGTGGGACCCGCGACACGCAGCGCAGGGTAGGGCTGGGAAGGGCAGGGCGCACCACGCTGCGGCGACCCCCTGCGGCTCGCGGCTGGGCGGGGCGGGGCCTTGGTGCCTTAGTTCCGCCTCACGCGAGGCTAGGCGAGGCTAGGCTAGGCGAGGCGAGGCGACGCGGCGCATCGCGACGACAGCCTCACGCCCTCGCTGTACCGCCGGGCCGGGCCGCGCCCGCGAGTGAGTCGAATCGCCGCTCATCTCGGAATGGCGCTGTGATTGATTCGTCCGGGACCAGGCCGGGGATGAGGGAGGAGAGAGAGGGAGCGGGGCGGGACGCGAGGAGACGTTCGATCGATCAACGGCTGAATCGATCAAGCGCGGCGCGGTGCAGCGCGGCGGCGGCACGCGTGACAGGTGCGCGCGCCGGGCCCAGGGCCCGCAACACCACGGGGCACTACTTGACGTGGACCGCGAGGCGCGGCGCGGCGGGACCGACTAATGCCGCCGCCGGCCTGGCGGATTAATCTCGGCCCATCGCTTGGGGACAGGTGGGAGAGCGAGAGAGAAGAAGTACACAAGTGCACGAGTACGCGTGTGAGTGCGAGTGAGAGAGGCGATAGATACGGCCCGCCGCCGATGTAGACGTTATGGATGCAGTCGGAGCGGGGCCGCGCCGCAGAGAACGCGCTCACTTTGTCAACCGTCCGGTCCGGGTAGGGGCGCCGAGTGGCAGGGCGAGGCGAGGCGGGGCGAGGCATGGCCGCCCCGCGAGCACCGCGCCCGCGAGGCTAACGGCGAGCGCACCCCACCACCTGCCTGCCGAGCCGAGCGAGCGCCGTGCGTGGTAGGCAACACATCGCGCGCCTGGCGACCCCGCGGGGCCCTGCGGCTGCGGCAGCGGCGGCCCGGCCAGTCCAGCGCGCGAACACTGCTCAAGCAATCACGCTCAACTCGGCTAATGCTGTGACGGATGACGCCGCGAGAGATATTAATGCCCCGCCCCGCCCCGCCCCGCAGAGTCTTGCTGCCTACCGCAGCGCGCGGGGCGGCGCGGGGTGTGTGCGGATTAGAATATTTCTCGCGGCCGCGCTGATCGATGAGCTGTTTGGATGGGACAGCTTTGTCTAGGCAGATAAATGGCGTTTGATTTACGCGCTCGGGCCGGGCCGGGCCGGGCAGGGCAGGGTATAGAAGGTAGTGACTACCGGGCTACCGGCCGGCTACCCGCGCGCAGAGCCCCCACCCCGGCCCAGAGGCTGAGAGAGAGCGGCCAAACCATCAGCAGAGCTGCTTCAAAATTTGTTTAGGCAGGCCGTACGCAATGCTGTAATCGGATGATACGAGGACAACAACAAAATTTCCGGATTAGATGGAGACCACACTAATTGAAATCGATCGTCGATCAAAAGCGCTATGTACGGTACACTGTGAGAGCAGGGAAGAACAACGGACAGAATACCGGAAGAAACAAGTATGTACAGAACGCCTCGCAGCGATAGCACCCGCTGCTAGCAGAGACAGGTAGGACGGCGAGGGTATAGGGGTACAGGGCCCGGGTGAATGTGTGGCTGCAGAACACAAAACAAGCACCGCGCGCACCGGAGGGCGAGCAAAATATCGGGAACAATAAAATGTACAAAATGCTGCTGCAGGTTGTTCGCCGCGCCATCGGCCCGAGCCCGTCCCCGGACAGCGCGCGATTGCATCGTGGACCCAACCGGGGGCAGAGGATGGCTAGGGGAGTGGGAGGGGTGGGGAGGGGGGGAGGACACGGCGTGCCTGCGGGCGGGGCGGGGCGGGGCGGGCCGAGCAGGCCTCACTCCTCAATGGCCCGGCACGGCACGCTACTCCTCGGCCGCGGGATGTCAGATGTCAGCCCTAACGTGCATCATGCGCGCCCGGCCCGGCCTGGAGACTCCAGCGCGCGCTCCAGCGGCAGCAGCAGCGGCTCCAGGGACAGGGGACGGGACTGGACGTGCGGCGGGGCATGCGAGACAGTAGGCAAACTCTGCATGCTCAACAGTGAGGCAGTCGTCGGGAAGAGAAGAGGCAACACACTCCGGCGTATGCGCCCGCGCGTGTGTGTGCGAGAGAGAGAGAGAGAGAGAGGGGGGGGGGGTATGGCGGGGGCTCTGTGCCGCTGTCGCGAGTGACTGGCGGGGCGGGGCGCTGCTAGCGCACGCACGCACGCACGCGCTGCTGACGACCGGGAATAGTTTGCCTTTGCTGCTTTCACCGCGTTGCGTTGCGTTGCGTTCGGTTCGGTCCGTCCCTGTCCCTCCTCGTCCAGTGCCTGGCAGTGCCTCGCAGGGTCCGCAGGACAGCGCAGGACAGCGCTATACAGATCTGCATACCACTTAGTCACGTCCGCGCTATAGGCTCAGCAGCAGGAGCAGCGGCAGCGGGCCGCGCGGGGCGAGGGCGCAGCGCAGGGGGGCGTCCACCCTGCGAGGCACATTGTACCGAGGGGGTATGTATTCACAACGAAAACCTTATTGCACAGCAAACTAACGGTATGACACGTTATACACAAAAATCGACCTCCTTAAAGCTTATAGTATTGCTGATGACACAGGTGTACAGGGTATTCCGGAAATGCGATACGAACATCCCGCGCATTGTGCTGCCCTGCGGCACCGCAGGAGGACCGCAGCAGGGCCAGCAGCAGGGCGCGAAGAAGAAATGCACGCCTGGCGCAGGCCCCGCAGCTTGGCGCAGGTCCAATTAGTGCGGGGCGGGGCGGGGCGGGGCGGGCGGGGGCGCTGGTGGACACTGGGCAGCGCGGCCGGCCCGGCCCGCCCCGCCCCACGCGGCCCCACGGGCCCAGCTCAGCCCGGCCCGGCGCAGCCCCCCTGCGCTATCAGCTGCTACAGCTTCCGAGAAGCGGCAACACGTGTTGGATCGGAATCGCCTGCCTTCTCCTCCGCTCCGCGCTGTTCGCTCCAGTCGGGCAGCCCCGCGCGGGCCCCGGCCAACCGGAGAGGGGCACTAAGTGCATCTCAAAATCATTTCATTGAAGATGGAAGTTTGAGATTTGGCGCCGAGACAGTATATCACACTCGGCGCTCGGCGTGGAGTCCTGCCCTGCCCACGAGTGCCTTTCCGTGTCATGTTGGTAGGACTGGCCGGCGCGGCGCGGCAAACTAGGGCTGCAGCGCGGTGTGGCGGTGGAGGTGAAAGGGTGTGGGGGGAAGGACCCTGCTCCGGAAAAAGCTCCTGGTTTTTTTCCCTTTACTGTATTTTTATTTCTGACCTGCACCTCTCGACTCGCGCCTCGTCTTAAACGTTTCGCCCAAACTGGCCAATAAAATGGATATGGTTCGCTTCTGCTCGGGCCGGCCGGTCTGATCTGGGCGGGGCACGGACGCGCGCTGTGCGGGGGCCTCCGACTGACAAGGACCGGGCGACATTAACGGACCTTCCTCTCTCTCTCGCTCTCAAACTGACGCTTAAAACCTCCCAGAGTCTGCGCCCGAGATTACGTATGCATGAACGTGTAAACGTAGTGTAAGAGCGCCGCTTGTTCCTGCAGGTGGGCCGCGCCGGGCCCGGCCGGGCCCTGTACTCCCGGAGCGGACCGTCTCCCCGGACCTGCCCGGACCAGACCGGCCCGGCCCAGCCCGGCCCGGACCGCTCTAGATGCTCCCTGCCTCTTTGTTTCAATTTATCGTCACCGATAGCGAGGTCGGGTGGGACGGAGCGGGGCGGAGACGACAGGGCAGGGCCGGGCAGGGCGGGGCCGGGGGCCGCACGGGGTCGCCGCCTGAGCTGACCTGGGTGTGCCGCAGTGCCACACCGAGCCGCTCTCGTTCGCCACCATCTCCGTGCTGCTGAGTCTCAAACGTCTCAAACGGCCGGATGAAAGAAATCTGCCGCTGACAATAATTTGTAGGAAGGGCAGCTGATAAAAGTCAAATTATGTTCTCGGCGTTTGTGAGCAGAGACCCCTTCATCGATTTGAACCGGCGGCGAGGTGTGGTCCGGGTCCGCGTCCTAAACTCTGCCCCGGACGCTCCGGGCGGGGCGACACGGCGGGCGGGTGCTACCTGCCCGACACCCTCCCTCCGCCCGGCCCGGCCCGGCCCGACGCCCTGATGCCCGTGTTTCTGTTTTAGTAGCCTTTCTTATTATTTTATTGTAGTTAAATGCGGTTAGTCTGTTCCCGTTTTGTTTGTTTGTTTCCAGGTTTTAGTGTTCGGCCGTGTTTCCGTGGCCGAGAATTTGTCTTGTGTGTTTTATGTGTTTGCTCGCGCTATAATGTTTCACCGGGCTGATGGCCCCAAACGGAGCGGTGCAAGGCGCGGTGCGGACACATTCAGACTGGGAGCGGGAGCGGGGTGGGGCGTGGTGGGGCGGGGCGGGCAGGCGAGGCGGGGTGGGGCGGGGCGGGGCTGCGGGAGAAAAGGTGGAGCAAGCGGCGGTGGAGAGCAGCGCGCATAGCTGTTCCACCGACCAAACCTTCCTCGTTTTGTCTTGAGACAAAGCAGAACAAAACACGTGATTGCCGTATCGACGGTAGGAAGCTCACATGTTAGCATGTGCGCTCGCCGTTCGACGCTTTATCTGCAACAATGTACGTTATAGTGCTGCACCTGGGCGGGGCGGGGCGGGGCGGGGCGGAGGCTGCAGAGGGCCTGCAGGGCGGCAGCGCGGAGCGGCTAGCGGCGGGAGGATGACAAATTTGTGTTGTTCTGTGTGCGGCTGAGCTCGAGCGAGCAGCGGCAGCAAAACCCACGCGCGGCCTCTGCTCACGGCACAGCCGAGACCCTCCTCCTTCACAGCCGGTAAACGTGCCAAGTAGGGCAACTATTTCAACTTCGCGGGGCGTCTTTTAATTTTTCTAATTGACCTTTCGTGCGAGTCATTTTCTCATCGGCACGAACCTATAACAACAGGTTCAAAATTCAGCCGGAGACTCCACTAGCACCCCCCCCCCCCTACCTCATGTCGAGGTGACTCGCGCGCCAGCCCCGCGTGTGGCGCTTATCTAAAGTACTGCAGTAGCGCCTTGTGCGGCGCCGCGGCGCGCAGCGGGACGCGTAGGCCCGTCGCGACGCCATGCGCCAGGACGCCGACCACCCTGCTGGATAGGTGGCGGGGCGGGGCGGGGCCGGGCGGGGCGGGGCGGGGCCGGGCGGGGCGGGGCGGGGCACCGTGGTGCAGGGCGCGGGGCGCGGCGCCCAGGGACAGGGCCCCGCCCCGCCCCGAGCGGGTCTGTCGGCGCGACACCCGGTGCGTGAGAATGGCGATAGCGGAGCCTGACGTTGGGGCCTAAGTGGGGCTGCGTGGCGGGGCGATCGGGCCCACCGCTCCGGCACAACGCGCGAGTAACATCCGTGTGACGACATGAATGTTGTGTAATAATGCTTGTAAAACGAAAGGGTAGTAAGATGCGCGCGCGAATTTGTGTAGAAAAATAGATGGCACTACTCCCCGGGTGTGGTTATTTGAGTCGTGTCTGCGTCGTTACATAAAATGTGATCACCGTAACACGTACCAATAATTATAAAACGGAAAACCTTAAGATTTAAACCTCAGCTGGAAGGTACATGGGCCAATTAAATCGTTCCTACATCGAGTGTATATATGAAGCGATACATTAAGAGGGTATCGCGGTTCAGCCGTGGCGTGGCGTGGCGTGGCGGGGCGGGGCGGGGCGGGGCGCGGCTGGGTGGGGCATAAGGCGAGTATACAGACCAGGCGAGCACGTCCGCTCTTTAATGCTCACCCTCGAGTGATTTTACATGCTTTCACAAGACAGTGCTCGCGTCCATTAGGTTCCAAGTGCTTCTATCCCCCTTTCGCCTCTCTCTTTTTCTCTTGCTCCTTCCCCTTCCTCCATCTCTCTCCCTCTCTTTCTCTCTCTCTCTCTCCCCCTCTCTCTCGTACTCTTGCTGACTGCGCACAGCGCCGTGCAACCTGCGCAAACGGCTTGGCAATCCTTCTTTTTGTCCGCCTACCTCCTCGCCGCCCCGGCCCGCCCCGTGTGCATCAGTTTTCACTCTAGCCGAATCGCAGGCACGAGCGCACCGCGCACTGAGGAGCGGCGCGGCGCGGCGCTGCACGGGGTATGGAGGAGAGGTACGGCTCCGGCCAGATTAGCTTAAGAGCGCCATTATTACGTAGTGTGAAGCTATCGCGTGCGGTGACGGGGGCCGCTGCTACCCCGTCCCCCCTCTCACCTCACCCCCGCGGAATCGTGTTATTTTATTTCTCTTCACTTTTGACAACACACACACACAACCACTCGAATAATGTCAAAAGAAGAAATGAGCGGAAACGCGCAGCGGACGCAACGACGAGATACATGCGATATACCGTTTTACCCTGTCGTTGTCGATAATTTATATTTTTCGCACGGTGAACACACACACACACACACACAACGTCGACCCGGGTGATCGGGTAAGGCGTGGCGTGGCGTGGCGGCCGATCGCATCGGGCCTGGGCCAATAAATCGCCGGGCGCGATCTAAATGAGCGCAACTTGTCGCCCCGTACACGTGTCCCGCCCGCTCGCCCCGCCCCGCCTCGCCCCGCCCCACTCGGAGGATACGACGACGTGGACGGCCCGACACAACAACGGCACCGCATCCCCATGCGACCAGCAGGAAACATGGTCGTAGGACGAGAGCCGGGGGGGCAGAAGGGCCGAGGCGAGACCAATATTTTCCCGCCGTTTCACTAGGCGTCCGATTCGGCCTGTGGATACGATTTCGATAGTAAATTCACATTTACTGAACACTTCTCTTAGCCACAAAAGTGCGCTGCTTTCGGGCAGATAATGCTGTTGGACCTCGTTGCCGTAGGCTGCTTGCTAGGCAACCGAAACACAGGGCAGCGCTGCGGGTTGCCTACCCTCTGGCCCGCAGGCGCTCCGCCGAGCTCACACCGCTCGTCGTCCTCCTCCTGGCGGTGCTCGCTAGGGCATCCGGAGGGGAACGCCCAGTGCACAAGCTCTAGCAAGGTGCAGCGGTCCGCCGCGGGGGTCCAGGCCTCATCCCAGGCCCAGGCCCGGGGGCCCGGGGGCCTCGGAGCGGAGGCGGGGGACGGGCCGCACCGCACCGCACCGCACCGCACCGCACACGGAGGCCCTGCCTGCCTGGCCCGGCCCGGCACGGGGGTTCCACATCGCACGGGGGGCGGCCGACATGCCACTTCTGCGAAACCAAACAGAGCTGCTGGCCTTACCGCCGGGCAGGGCAGGGCCGGGCCCGGGCCGGGCCGCGGGCCGCGCACAGCACACCCGCGCTACGTCCTTTTATTGGGAAAGCTCTCAGTTTTCGATTCCAGATTGTGCGCTGCTGGGCCGGGGCCGCCGGTAGTACGGCGAGAGCCGACCCCGCCCCGCCCCACCCCACCCCGCCCCGCGCGCGGCCACCGCTAGGGCTGTGCGCAGCGCTGCTGTCATGTCCCGTCATCAAGATACCGCGCGCGAGCCCTCCCGCGGCCCCGGAGGCGGGCGGTGTGGCCGTGTCCGCTATGGACTGCTGTTTCGGACTGTACTCTCCGCCGCACCCGCGCCACAGGGCGTGGCAGGGCGTGGCGGGGCGTGGCGGGGCGTGGCGGGGCGTGGCGGGGCGTGGTGGGGCGGGCCCCTGACATGGAGCCCATCGGTACCCTCCCGAGTAACCACCACACGGGCAGGGCACCCGTGCGAGGGCTACCCGACCGTGTACAATTACCGATTGCCAACCAATTGTACGTCCCACGGCCCGACCCGGCGGACTCCGCCCCGCCCGCCCGGCCTGCCCCGCTCTGTACCCGGGCTTCTTACTCGCTCCAGGCACCCGCACCAACCCCCTTGCAAGGGTACCACAGCGGAATATGATGACTATAACGAAAACTGAACCGAGTTTCCGAGGTCTCACTCTATCCCACAGTTTCATTACGAACCGGCAGGCCGGAAGCAGCGCGGGGATGATCACACCGCCCCCATGTGTGTGCGATTGCGTCAACGCCCTCCTCCGCGCCGGCCCAGCGCGGTGTGGGAATGGGCGATCCGTGAGGGAGCCCGGAGGGACCGAAGGGAACCCGACGGGAACCCGAAGGGAGCACCGACTTCGCGTGCGCGCTGGGCCGCTGGGCTGGGCCACACAGCGGCGCGGCTGTCAGGGCGTCGTAATCGATACATCCAATCGATACATCGAATCAGCTTCTGCCTCACTCGTTACGCCGCCATTGTGCGGGGTCACCGTATCTGGGCATCGCCAACGCCACGCCCGCACCGCCACGGAGCCCGGCCCGGCTGAGCAAGCGCAGGCCAGGCCAAGCGCGCCAGAAACTGATCCCGTCAAACAGATAGAATTTGGTGTCTGTTCCCTATATTCCCTATATTCCAAAAACGGTATACATATATATACGCGCCGGGCCGCGGCTGAACTTTATTTATGACAGGACTTCATTGATGGTTCGACAATCTCCCAGAAATCTCAACGGCCGCGGTGCGGTCCGGTCCGGTCCGGCCGCGCTGCGTCGCGACGGTCAGCGTGCGTGAGCCCCTGCCCGGCCCGGCCCGGCCCCGGGCCTGCACGATAAGGCCGCGAGGCGAGCCCGCCCCGCCCCGCCCCGCCCTGCCCATTGATGCCCCCTCCCCCTCCCCTTCCTCGAGAGCCTTAAAACACTTTGTAGAGCCGTCTTTTTTTTTACTGTGATTGAATGACTCCGGTTTCCAGGCCCCGGCGAGGAACCCCATACACACGTATTTCCTGAAGAGGGGAATCGACCCGCCCGCCGCGCCACCGCTGCTGCTCGACTATCAAGCACCTTCCCGCGCGTTTTGATAAACCGAAGGAGAGGAAATAAAAAGGGCCTCGTTGTCACTGTCCGGGCCGGGCTCCTCTCACGCGGCTAGGCGGCGCTGTTCGCAGTTTCCCAGCTCCGGTGCGGTGCGGTGCTGCGCGGCGGGGAGAGGAGGGTAGGGACAGCCATTACAGGGCTGGGCCCCTGGGACCCTGGGCCGGGCCGCTAGCGGTACCTCTAATGCCCAATGAGCGCGGGCTGTGCTGTGCTGTGCGCGCCGCGCTGCCCGCTGCTCAACACCTACCAGTCACGAAACGCGACGCAGATCACCGGCGGATAAGGGCCCGGGCCGCCGGGCGCCGAGCGGGGAAGGCCAGGCCAGGGCGTTCATTAAATGATTGAACGTGTGCGTCGGTGCACGCGTCCACCACAAGTACAGGTGTGTGAACGCACGGGCGTGGCGCGGCGCGGCGAGGAGGGGCCTGCGGGGGCATAAGGCAGGGGCGGAGCAGGGGCAGGGCCGGACACGCGGTAGGTACGGGTACGCACCAACCTGTGCTCGCAGCGGTGTTCACGAGAGATATGAGTCCACGCGGCGCGGCGCGGCACTAACCTCGCGAGGAGAAACAGACTGATTGGGGTGGCCTAACGAGCAGGCTCGGCCCGGCCCGGCCCGGGTATGGCACACACGAGCACCACGACCAGGAGACTGCAGCGCAGCAGCGCGGCACTGGGAGCAGAAAATGATTGGGATGAGATAGGTGTTGTTCGACCTCTTGGCCCCCGCCAGGCCCGGCCCGGGCACGGCCCGCCTGTCCTAGAACACGCAACACGACGCGCGCTCCGCCCCCGCCCCGCCCCGCCCCGCCCCGCCCCACCACGCCCCGCCAGGAGGGCGTGCCGTTGCGCCTCCCCGCCCCGCCCGCACTTGGGACCCGGCGCCAACCTCCCTGGGCCATAAATAAGCACCAAATTGCACTCATCGTCCAACCGCCAATTGAAATCCGCGCCGAGATACCTCATCAGCAGCCGATATAATGTGAATTAATAAAATGAGCCTCGCGGGCCGGGCCGGGCCGGGCTGGGCGCCGTGTGCGGCCCGCCCAGGCGGGAGGCGCGGACGCGGACGTGTCGCTGAAAACAAACAGCGGGTGGGAGGGGGGCTCATCGCGGCCGCGGGCGGGGCGGGGTGGGGCGGGGCGCACCACGGCGCGAGAGGAGTTTACGACGTGACGAGGGGGACGCGGCGGCGGCGCGGCGCGGCGGCCACGCATCAATTTGATGCTCCTATGATATACTTGGCACCGCGGCGCGCACGCAGCGCGGCCGGATCGGACCTAATGATCAAAATGAGTATCACATCAACCTCCATGACTCAAACCTCCGTACCGGTGCGGTATTGCACCTCATGACTGGCCCTCCCCGCCCTCCTCCTCCCCATACCCCTCGCCCTTATCGCGTCATGAGCCACATTCCTATAATTATCGACCACAGAGGGGCGGGAGAGACGTTGGCGGCCGAGCAACAGAAACGGCAGCCGCGTCGAGCGAGAAGGGGAGAAGAAAATCGGAAGAGAGGCGGCCAGAGTGGGGAGGAGGGAAAAGGAGAGAGATGCCCTTTTGTGTGGCTAACGCGTCCAAATGGTCCTAAACGCGCCTAAACGGTTGCCGCGATGAGGCCTCCAGCCCGCCTCAGCCCGCCCCGCCCCGCCCCGCCCCGCCGCGCCCCACCCCGGCTCTCAGTGGGGCGCAACACCCTGGGTCGTCATCAGAGGCGCTGCGCGGCGTGGCGCGGCAGGCTGCCGCAGCATTTCAGAGTTCGCCCGGGGAAAATTTACGACGGTCTGAAAATTTGTTTGAATCCTTGTTCCTCGACACGCTTTGTATGGCGAGCGGCGGGGGCTCCGGTCCGGTCCGGTCCCGCGGGGAGGCGAGGCCCACACCGCACCGCACCGCACCGCACCTCGTCCCTCACATCCAGTCATTATAAATGGGGCATATTTTGACCCCGCGCCGCGCCACGCCACGCCACGGCTCGCTCCGACACATGAGGTGGTGTGCGGCGTATGAGTCATACCGATATGGTTCACGTGTGTGATGGCGGGCGAGCTGGGAAAAAACACAGGAGAGAGAGGAGGATGAGAGATAGAAAGAGATACGAGGGTGAGACGATACAAATGGGCCGTGACTCGCAGCACACAGCGCGGCGCGAGCCGAGAGGTGTCAACGACTAATCGAATCGAAATGGATCGATCAGTCGTTTGGCGCGCGCGTCCAATTTGTTCTCCGCGGCACGCGGGCTTGACGGGCACGTGATGGCGGGGCGGGGCGGGGCGGGGCGGGGCGGAGGAGCGCGCTATGATTCGCTGACGCCGCCCGACGCGAGCGAAAAACCGCGTGGCTCCAGAGAGACAGGGACGACCAGCGTAACTCACGGCGCGGCCAGGTCGCGGCAGACACTTGGGGCGTTACTTCCCGGGGCCGAGCCAGGGTGGTGCTGGTGCTGGCCGGGCGGGACAGGGCGAGGCACGGCACGGCCCCCAGCTGCGACTGATGCGACCACCAAATAGATTTCAAAATACTCTAAGTTATCACCCTCATTGGTATGCGCGCGAGCAGGGAGGCGCAGCAGCGGCATGGAGGCATTCCCTCCCGGCCCGGCCCGGCCCCGCACGGCCAGGCCCCGCCATGGAAGAGATTCATTCTAACAAATAATAAGAGGCGAGACTTGTGGAGCGGAGCGGGGCGGGGCGGTGCGGCGCAGAGCGCGCTGGTGTTGTTGCGCAAGCTGCCGGCGGGGCGTCTCATATCCAGCCCACCTCCGCCCCGCCCACACACACACACGCACTCACGGTAACTTTTTCGCGCTCTGGACAGTAAGGGTGGATTTCCCTCTCACTGCTCCCATGCCCGTTTTCCTCTAGCGGCGCGCGGGCCGAGGACGGGGACGCCACGTGAGAGCGAGGTATGGTCTGCGCGAGGTGCGACGCGACGCGACAGGGCAGTAGGATTTGCCACGAGGTCCTTTGTTCCTCTGAACACGACCACCTGCGGTGCAGCGCTGCGCTGCGCTAGCAGGCGTCTAGGCGACGGGACCTGACAGGACGGCGGGCGGAAGACCCAGGACGGCCCCGGTGGACGCGCGACACGCACCTGCCCGCCCCGCCGAGGGGGGCCTAAACGACAAAGTCGTCCTCCAGCACCAGGGCGTCAGAGCCAGAGCCACCCCATTCCTCTGCTGCAGCAGGCCGGGCCGGGCCGGGCCGGCAGGGAGGAGAGGTATGCACCGAATAACGAGTGCCGTATAACGAGTGATCGATCGTAAATGCTGCTGCTGAGGCGAGACACCTAATCCCCTCCCCGGGGCGGGGCGGGGCGGGGCGGGGCCGTGCGGGGTTGGACCCGCAAGGGGGAGAGGTTATGTTTGCCCGCGTCACCAGTGTGCGACTGTCCATGACGCTAATTAGGAGGCCCATTCATTGGCCGTGGTGAGGTGAGGCGAGGCGTGGGGCGCGAGCCACGCGCCTCCATAGCCAGGCACACAGGGCATAAACCTGGCGGAAATTTACGTCGCGGCGAGGCGGGGCGGGGCAGGACCTGACCCAGCCTAACCCTTCGGCCCCGCCCCGCCCCGCCCCGCCCCGGGTCGCGGACGGGCGGGCGTCGCGTCCCTCACCCTCGCCTCCCGCTCCACTACGGCACGGACGTGGCTGCGACGCGACCCGACGCGACGGCCCGCTCCCAACAGCACCATTATGCAAAATGGTGGAGCCATAACGATCGCCTCGGAAGGCGATACAGTGCGGGACGGACTACACAAGGCCGGGGCGGTGCGGGAGGCAGGCGCACTGCGCCGCCGCGCCGGAGGACCCGCCAAACTATAAGCGGGTCTCTGAGGGTTCCAGCGAGACGGGGGGCCGGGCGGGAGGAGAGGGCGCGGGAGGGAGGAGGGGCCGGCAGATTGAATGGCAGCAGTGCGTCCGCGCGGCGCGGCGCGGCCGACCCGGTCCGGACCTGACCCGCCAGGCGAGCCGCTCCGCTCCGGTGTGGGCCTCCTGTTATCAGCGTGAAAACACGGGCGGCATTAACATGGCGACACTGACATTAACAACAGCAACACCGGTCCCGGGCCGGGCCGTGTGGGGGACGAGCATGAAAAATGCCGTCGATCGAGAGCAAGAGAGCGGCGTAGAGCGCTGCGCGGAGCATGCCATGCCGGCCGAGGTGAACCACGTCGAGAGGCTCGCTGTCGTGGCTCTGTCCTTGTCGCACTCTCGGGGCACCGCCATGTGTGTGACAAGGACGAAGGTACCAGGCCGAAGCACAACTGGGGCGCGCTTGGCGCCCGGGTGGCGACGCGCTGATGGCCGCAGGACAGGACTGCCGGAGGAGACTCCTGCGGGTGGCCGCCGAGCCGGCGTTGTCCGAAGTCAACATCCCCCACGGGCGGAAACGTACGTCACAGCTTCCGACGGCAGCGCGGTGAGGGCCTTTTCATTTTAACCGCGATTCGAAGCTTTGGAGCAGTAATCCCGCGGCTGATTGGGCTGCTGCACGCCGGCCGTGCCAATCACACTCCCCGCGGGGCGCACGGCCACGCCCCGCCACGCCCCGCTTGGCCTGTTCCCACACTCGTCCCGAACGGCGCATCGCGCTGGCCGCCGCGCCCGGCCCGGCTCCCACCCACGCGGTCCCAGCCCTGGCCCAGCTCGGAGCAGCCCAGCCCTGCCCTGTCCTGTCCTTGCAGCGGATATTATTAATTTCTCATCCCGCGGAGAGACAGACGTGTTTGCTCGCCCGACAGTGCGCCTCACGCGCGCCCTCACCTCGCTCTCCCGCTGCACCGGCCCGACGTGGATATCCTCATGCTCGACTTGAGTCCCGTCCCGTCAGCAGCGCGGACCGGACACCACTCGGGCGGGGCGGGGCGGGCGCAACGTCTTCACTGGCCTGAGGCATGTGAGCATCAAGGCCCAATAACGAGCAACTTAAAGTTCAACAACAGCCTGCAGCAGGCTCGCCATGGTGACATAGTACACTTTTGACGCCGAATCATCGCTCCGACGAAGCCGCAAGAAAGACGTCTGCGTGGTGTGCCCCGCCCGGCGCCGGTACTCGAGGGGCGCAGCCGCGCAGCGACACCCCTGCGAGGAACCTCCTCCTCCGCCACCCTTGTTTTACATAAGATATCACCGAGGGACATCATCACCTAACCTGAGATATTTGACCGCCGCTCGGCTCGGGCCGACCCCGCCGAGAGGTTCGCTCCAGACTGGAGCCCCGGCGGACCCCCCACGGACCTGGGGACCTTAATGGACCCTGCAGGTCGAGCCGGAGATGTCCCCGCGCGCGACGCGACAAGACGTCGGGGAGGCGGGCGGGCGGGGCGGGTCGACAATATTTTTATGGACCAAATAAATATTTAGTAGACTCATCCTTAAGCACGGCCAGCGGGGCGGGGTGGCTCGGCGGGGTCCGCGTGCGTGCTCCACGGCCCTGGCCTGGCCGCCTCCCGCGAGTGCGTGCACCAGTTCAAACAGCTCGGCTCCAATTACTCCGTCCCTATCCCTTACGCGGGGCGACAAGTTTTGAACTTCGCGCATTTTTATGGGTCCCCTCAGCTGCTGGGGCGCCCCCGGGCGTCGGGAGACAAGGCGTTATACAAGTCTTGCCAACAAAACGAATGGAAATCTGTGTTCTTGTTCCCCGCGACGGGACACGGCGCCCCCGAAAATGCTTCGACATTAATTCCGAAACGAAAGTTGAGACACCGCTGCTGCTTGTCATACGGACGGAGGTGCCAGCGAGTTGTGTTTTTGACAACTACGAGACAGGAGGACTCGCCAAAGTATTTCAAATCGGAGAAACATACTACACCCCGGGCCGGGTCGGGCAGGAAATAACATAATAATATAAACAAGGATATTATTCTGAGCGTAAGAACGGGGTCCCGTTCCGTTCCCCTGCTGCTCGGCCGCCCCTACGTGCACTGCTCCGCTCAGCAGGCGCCCGCAACAAAGCCATAACGTGCGCTGAGATACGTATTAGGGGCGACATATTCCAAGGGACAAAGTAGCCGAGCCGCATGGGCTAGGATTGGTCAGATTGTTGGTCCGCGCCGCGCCGCACCGCGCTCTGCGACGGGACGGGACTGGCGCCTCACTACGCCCCGCCGCGCCGCGGCGCCCCGCGGCCCCCCGCCACGCCACGCCACGCCGTGCGTACCACATGCCACGATGACGTTTCAAATGAGACCTCTCTCCCTAGTCCCGTATGGTCATAGATTTCGCAGCGCGTCCCCGGGGCCCTAGCCGGCCTGACCCGGCCCGGCCCGGCCGGGGCGGGGCCCCCGGCGGAGCCCCTCGCAGCGATAGGATTGTATTTCGTCCTGTTTCGGGGACCCGAACATGTCCGTGAGCGTGTCCAGGACGTCGTGTCCACGTCCCGCTTTTGTCTTCGAGTGTTCGACTTTAACAAACTGTTGGCTGTTATCTGTGTGGACGGGTTCGTGCGGGGCGGGGCGGGGCGGGACCCGCAGGCACACTTTATGTGTGAGGACCGAGGGCTCTATTTATGAGTTTTTGGACAGCGCGCAGCGCGCGGCGCGGGGACGCAGAGGGCCGGCTCAGACCCGGCCCGGCCCGGGAGCGGCGGGAGCCAGCAGCTCTTTCGAACACGATTCGAGCCGAGCTAACAGATCGAATCGATATCGACGTCTGATTGTCTGATGCTTCCTATTCGCCGGCCGGTGGGATGTGCGCGCTGAAACGAGAGTCCTTATCGAACCGCACCAATAAAATGCATTATTTCCCTTTTGGGAACCCGCGGACGCGCCCGAAAAAAAAAATCACAGAAAAAACTATTTGCATAGAAAATCGTCTAGGTCGCAGGAGTAGTTTATGTCCTTCCAGCGACGTGCTCGCGGGGGCAAATGGTCGAATCGAAAAATTAGGCTAATAGACAGCCGGCTAGACTATATCCATTCTTTACCAAGTTTATGGAGGCAGACAGGCTGACGCGTCCACTCCGGTTCACCGGGCAGTATATCCCCTCGGTGCAACCATTCGAATCTCTACGCCGACAAAAATCATTCCCCTCTCCGGGTGCTACACCACCCGTGCGTGACCACTTTCACGCACAGCCCATAAGGAGCCTTAGCCTATAATGTCCCTATTTGAGAGGCTGTTTCCTTGATCTATCCACGACTTGAACCATTCCGATTGGGAAAAATTTGAAAGGGTCTTTTGATCGTTCGTATATGACGGGAACTTGCACGCGGGAGAGGGGAGACAGACCCCCGTCGGGAGGGACGGCCGACCCGACGTGCAAACACGACGGACTTCCCTCCGACCCTCTTTCTTTTTCTCTCCCACTCTCTTCCTCTTTCGCACTCTATTTCTCTCTTTCTCTCTCCCACTCTCTCTCTCTCTCTCTCGCTCGCGCTGCTGGACCACTCCACGCGCCCTCTCCCTCTCTTTCTCCTTCATCCGACGAAAGGTTGGACCGGGTGCCGAGAGAGCAGTAATAAAAGCAACTAATTACCGCCGTTAAGCCGTTGTTTTATGAGGATGGACGGGTCGGGTCGGGACGGCCTGGGGACTTTTGACGCCAAACCTTGATCCTTGCGCCACGATGGAAGAGGCTGTCTGCCCCGCCCCGCCGGCAGGTGCCAGGCCGCCCCGCCCCGCCCCGCCCCGCCGCCGTCTGCAGATCCTTGTCTAGCGCCCCGCGGCCCGTCCCGACCCGACCCGTCCTGACGCGAAGAGCCCAGAGTGATTCGCGACGTGACCCCGCCCCGCGCCGCGCCGCGCCGTGCTCTTGTTGGTCTCCGGCGAGGTGATGTGAGGCTGACCCAAAAATAACTCCGGCCTGCCCCGGCCAGGCCCGCAGAGACCGACGACCGCGGCCTGGGCTGGGCCGGCCGATGGCAGTTGATCGGATCTCTATTTCTGAATGTCACAGATGGAGAAAATAAAAGATAGCACAGGACCAAAAAAGAAACGCGTCCCGCGATCAGAGCGGCTGACCTGAGTTCCATTACTTCTGGAGCGAATCCAAATGTTTACGACCTCCAGGTCCCGTTGAGCTTCCCCCCAGTCGAGCGCAGCGCCCCAAGCTCCTCCTCCCGCCCCTGCAGGAGCCACCCGCCCCGCCCCGCCCCAACCTACCGCCCCCCGAATTCGGGGCTATCGCATCAAAAAATAAACGCGTCTCGAACCCATGGGCGCCACCTCCAGAGCCCCCACCTAGCGCCGAGCCCCGGCCCGCGAGCCTCGGAGAACAGCACGGGGATCGGAACCGCCACCTCCGGGGTGGAGCGGGGTGGGGCGGTGGGGGCCACATCCACCCGCACTCGCAATGTCGCCGAGCGCAGCGTGGCGCGGCGTGGCGCCCAGCACGTTCCCGCCCCGCCCCGCGGGCCGCCCGCGACCAGCCCGGCCCAGCCCAACAATGGCGGGCGGAGGCCCCTCTGGCAGGCGGCCAAGGCCCGCGCCGCGCACGGCCGCGCACGGCCGCGCACGGCCACCGCGACACCGAACCAGATCGGGAGCCAGGACATCCTCCTCCTGTTCTGAGCAGCAACGCGGGCGGGGCCGGGCGAATTGGGTGACCCTCTGCCCCTGAGCGCGGCCCCTGCGAAGCGACGCGACACTCGTACGGCACGGCGAGCCACGGCGCCCGGGGACGGGACGGGACGGGACGACCTTTCGCTGGACCTGCACTGGCTGCAATGCATAGAGCAGCACGGGCGAATTAACGTTTATTACATTTGCACACATGAATGAAGGGAATGGCGAGGCGCGGTGAATGGCGAGGGAGTCGGGTTGCACTGCAGGCGCTGCGCTGGGCCGCGCTGGGCCTCGCCTGTCCTGTCCGGGCCCGCGGCCCTGCTGGGGCGAGCGGGAGAGGGGGAGGCCATGGCGCCACGTCCCCCCCGTCCCCGTCCACTCCAGTAATTTGGAGCGACACCCCGAGGCGCCATGGCCGCTTCTTGGAAGTGGCGATGTACTGTACCCGGCTGGGCTGGGCTGGGCTCCGCGCACAGCATGATCAGCAGTCAGCAGTCCTGGAGGACTGCTGCGCTGCGCTGCGGCGCCGGGCAGGGCACGGCAGGGCAGGGCAGAGTTGGCAGCGAAGCGCCGCAGCAGCGCGCGCCACGCCGTGCCAACGCCCGGCCCGGCCCGACCCGGCCGGGGGAAGGTATTTGACTACAACTTCTCGTGGAACTCAATAGGTCCTTAAACGCGCGTGTACACCCGGCGACACATTCAGAGAAGTAAGCTTCGCCAACTGAGCGAAGCTGTGTGGTGCGGGGCGGGGCGGGGCGGGGCGGGGCGGGGCGGGGCGGGGCGGGGCGGGCCGGGGCGAGGTAGGTACGCCTGGCCGGGTACCTCGGCCATGCGTCACGACGCATTCTTTGCTGCCCGGTGCGCAACGCATGTCGGACCCGAGACTTCTTTTAGAGGCGCGTCAAACACGGCCACTCGCTGCCACTCGCGGTCCAGCCGGTCCGGCCCGGCCCGGCGGCGGCTGAAGAATGGGCATCGTGTCGAACTGCAGGACAGCTTTTAACACGCTGCCCCGCGCTGCACCTCAGGGACACGGGGGTCGCGAGGGCGCAGGGGCGGGGAGGGGTCAGCGCAGCGCGCGGCTCCATAACGGCCCACGGGCAGAACGGACGATAATTACACAGATCCGCTAATGCGCAGTCGACCCGGCCCACCGTGTAACGACTATGGGCAGCTCGAGAAACAACTGCCGAAAACGGCTATGCGAGGTCCTTTGAGAGGCAAGAGACGAGATTGGGGGTTAGGGGGAGGGGTCGGGCGCTTAAGAATCTTACAACGAAATAAGATCGAATAGGAGCGCTAAAACTAGGGGCCGAATAATTTATTCGCTTAAATCTATAGCTTCAGTGAAAATTTATTTCACTTTATAGTTTGCGTACCCGAGCCCATAAACTTGCATCAATGATTGGACATGCACAGATCATTCTAGGAGGATCGATTTAAATATCGGGCATGCGTGAATCCGCACAAAACGCAAGGTTTGAACCAAACAAAGCATACTCGGCAAAATTTGATAACGGTTAAAGCAATCACAGACTGATTCGCATCTTAAGTAAGTGAGGTAACCCTTATTCTTAAGCTACACGAGGTAAGCGACCGAATTTTAAGATGATATGATTTCCTGCAGTGCCGTCATATGAAGTGACCCAGAAAGTTCGACAAATCAGAAATTTAAAGGAAGAAGCACTCACATTTACTCCACCCGCTCCAGCCGAAGTCGTCTCCGTCTCCGTCTCCGTCCTCCGTGCGACACCAGCTGATTTCCTGCGGGTGAGGTTATGGCCGTCACGTGCAATGACCCAGAACTGCCCAGAACGCTCGAAAAACTGAGAAATTGAAAAAAACTACTCACATGTATTCCTCGTCTTCACGTCCGACGTCCTCTCTGCGGCACCAGCTGATTTTCTGCGGGTGAGGTTATTACCGCCGACTCGCCGACTGTAAATCTTTCTCTTCCTAAATTTACGCCAATGAAACAATAATGAAGATTGTATGCACGTAACTTTTGCGCACTCTGCAATCAACCGTACGTCAGACTTGCCGCACCAATTCCACGGATTTGAGTCTGTTGAAGTCTCAATTGAAAAGTGGGCAAATGCGCCGATGGCACGCCCCGCCTGCCGCTGCCGCTGCGCGCTGCGCTCCCCGCGCCGCACTGACTGACTGCCCCTGCCCACCCCGCCCCAACCCGCCCCGGCCGGGCGCGTTCGTCCCGCGCGCCCACTTTACGAGTCGCCCCGCTGCGCTGCGCCCGCTGCGCCCGCCCCGACCGGCGGAGCTGGTGTGAAGGCGGTCGATTCTAATCACTCGCCGACAGAATTTAATCACTATAAATCGCGTGCGCACGCGTGATCTGGTTGCGCGCGGAGCTGCTGCCTTGCACGGCGCTGCCCGGCCCCCTCCCTGGCCTCCCGCCCGCACACCGGCACGCCCCGCCCCGGCCCGTCCCGCCGGTATTTGGACAGATCCGCATATTTATTATGATTCTCATAATGGTAATGACTATAATAGCCGGCAGCGGGCTGCGCGGCGCGACGGGCAGGGTGTGTGGTGTTGTGGACCGGTAGGGTTCCAAAGTTCATCCTCCCGCCGCCCGGCCCCGCCCCGCCCCGCCCCGCCCCGCCCCGCCCCGGACGCCATTCTCAGAGTGTTTGGGCCACGTGTGAGTCGTGTGGTGGTCATCAAAGCTGTCAGCGATCACTTGGCCCCGACAATGGCGCTCTATTCAGAACAAACCACATCCAATGGGTAGCCCGGTCGGGTCGGGTCGGGGTCGGGCTGCCGCGCCCGTCAGCCGAGCGGAAAGCAAAAGCCACACACAACGGCGAGGGTGCTCTGTGTGTGTGTGTGCGGGTGAGCAGAGAAATGCAACCGACACTCCAGAGTGTCAAGAGTTTTCAAGGGGGTGGTTGGTTCACGTGTGGCCATTATTATTGTCCCTCAGCCGCCTGGAGACAGGGCAGGGACAGGGACAGGGACAGGGCGGATGACTCGGCATCCTCCTCTCGGGTCGGGTCACAACGCGCGGACACGATGCCCGTTTCGCTCGTCGTCTCCCGAAAAATGAAACTGGAGGCCCTCGGGGGGAGGGGGTGCAGCGCGTGCTGTGCCCCAGCTGCGCGAGGGGCGGGGCGGGGCGGGGCGGGGCGGGGCGGGGTGGGCTCAATGGATTTGCATCAGACGCCCACCGCAGCTCCGCGTCGGGCATGCTTCAGGTCAGGCATAACTCAGGCGGGAGCTTGACGCTGTGCTCGGCGCGGGGCGGCGTGGCGCGGACAGGACGGGCTCCGTTAGTGGGTACTGACAGCACAGGCCAGCCTCACTGGCAGGTGTCCGACGCCTGGCACGTGAACTCTGAACCCCCGCCCCGCACCGCGCTAAGCCCATTTCGCCCTGACGGACCAACCGGCAGGGCAGCGGCGGGGCCGGGCGCTCGAGCGGGGAACCGTAGGGGATGACCGGGAAACGTGAACCGAAGTCGCGAATGGGGGAGGAGGTAGCCCGGTAGGGAGGGGAGGTATCAGGGGGGCGTCGACCCGCGCTGCAATGAGTCAGCAGCGGGGGCCCCTGCCGGGCCCTGCCGGAGGCTCGGGGGTGACGACCAGGTCGGCGAGGATCGCAATCGGCCTGCCTCGGCGGAGAGGAGGGGAGAGGAGAGATGCCTATTTCCCCGCGGTGATCGCGAGTCCACGGGGACGCGCGCGGCGTGGAGTGGACATGAGGGACCCGAGGGCCGGGAGGCTAGTTGCCGCCGCGGCCGCGGCACGCGCGCAGCGCTAGCGACCAGGTGGCCGGCCGGCCCGGCGTCTCCTCACCTCCTTATTGGCCGAGCGTGTGCGGAGCGCGGGGCGGGGCGGGGTGCGAGGCGGGGTGCGGGGCGGCTGCTGCGGCCGGGGGGCCCCTGCTCGCGCGCGGCGCGGCGCTGCGCTGCGGGCCCGCGAGGCTCGAGGCGCGGAGCGGGGGGAGGGGGGGAGCGGGATTATCCGCTCTATGAGGGAAGAGGGATATCGCGTTAGTGCAAGCGGCCCGCGCGGACCAGCCAGGCGGACGCGGACAGGACGGGACCCGCAGCCACCGGCACAGCGGCAGGGCAGCGCACCGTACCGGCCGCAGCCTCGCGTAGGGAGACACCGCGACGCGCATCAGGGTGACCACGCACAGGGGCCCAGCCGCGAGTAGACCGCCGCGCCGCGCCAACATGCAGAGAGTGACAGGCGGGCGGACGCGCTGCAGGCCGCCCGGACCGCGGCCCTGACCTACGGACCAGCAGCAGGGGGGTGGGGTCCGGGCCCAGGTCCGCGTCCGGGGCCATGGGGGTGCAGCGCCAGCGCCGCCCCCGCCGCGCCGCCGCCCCTCGCCCCCGCCTCCGCCTGCCGACCATGTGACGAGGAGATGGACGGCGAAACCAACGGCACCGTCGGCCAGGGCCACGGCCAGCTTGTCGGAGGATGGTGGAGCCCGGCGACTACGGACGTGGTGAGTATCCGACTCCGTGTGCACAGGCGTGGGCGGCCGGGCCGGAGCGGCCGGAGCGGAGCATCCCGGCGCACCGGCGTGTGAGAGATCGCGGGCGTGCTCTTCTGGTCCGGTCAGGGCAGGGCAGGGCCTGGCAGGGACTGGCTCGGCACGCGTGGGACACAGTCTGCCGCTCGAAAATGGTTGGGCCGCATTAGTCAAGATGGCGCGCCGGACTGTGCGGGCCGGGCCTGCCATTCGTACGCGTCTCTGGCCAGCGCCGCGCGGGACCAAAAAAAAGAGGAAATAAACAATAATAAAAAGGAAGGCCCAGAAATCTGTGCAGATGACGGGCCGGATAGGGGCGGGCTGGGGCCATAACTCAGGCCGGGGCGCCAGGCCCGCGCAGCTCGAGCCGACGACACGCCGAGGGCCGCGTCCGAGGAGGAGGCGTCCGCGTGCGCCCCGGCCGCGCGCGCCGCGGAGACAGCCTCGCGCCCCGCCCCGCCCCGCCGGGGCCCGGTTCCATAGCGCGCGGGGCGGCGCGGCGCGACGCGAAAGCTTGTTGTGTAGCGCCGTTCGGTTCGGACGCGACGCCTTGATATCAAAATCATGCTAATTCACCGAGACCGTGTTTATGCAAACGGCGACGAGCTAGGATTTGGCCGGGCCGGGCCGAGTCTTCTGGGCCCTCCTCCCCTCCCCTCCCCTGGGCCTGGCCGTCCAGAGCCAGTCGCGGCTGACCCCTGGAGAGAGACCGTGTCACTCATTGGCCATACCCGTTGTTATTAATAATTCTGACGACATCCAGAAACAAAGATGCCAGGCGCGAAACTATAGGCCTTGTCCATTCCTTGACAACCACTAGAACACTCGGAATGGAGTCGGGAGTGGGGGAGGGGTGCGGGAGTGGAGGGAAGGGGCGGGGGGAAGGGGTCGAGGTGGGCTTCCAGGACCATACTTGTTTAAACGGCGACATGTACTTTGCGACTGAGGAAATATGATACATCCGGAAGGGCAGCTATAATCATGTTAATCAGAGTGACCTTACGGCTGTCCAAACGCCAGGCCTAGGGAAGGACCCCAGACCAGACCAGACTGCAGACCTCTGTCGCGGAGGCTTCGGCCGGCACACGCTGGAACCAAATTCCTGAGTTGATGAAAAATAGGCCCACCCCCTGGTCCGGCCCGGCCCCGCCCCGCCCGGCCCCGCGTGCCACTCGCGCGTCATAAATTTCCCTGATTTAATTCACTCCTTGCGTCCCGTCTGCGCTACGACGCGCCGTGCCCGCCCGTCCTCTCCTCTCTGTCTTTCCCGTAATGAATGAGCGAGTGGGAGAGAGAGAGACGAGCCATACCGATGCATGAGTTATACGTCCGCCAGGCCCGGGCCGGGCGCGGCCGAGCAGGGTCGGACCGGGTCGGGTCGGGTCAGGTCGCGAATGGGTCCGCATCTCCAAAATGAAAGCCTTGTTAAGCCTCGTTGCAACATCAGGAAAGATATCGGGATAACCAGCCGGCCGGCCGGCCGAGGCGCGCGTGTGTGATTAATAAATAAAACTCGTTAATTGAAACCTGGTTTTATTTGGTAGAAGGTAATTACCGGCCGCGACGGGGGAAAGTTATTCCGCGCAGACGTTTCGGCGCCCGCCGCCGCGCCGCCGTTACGCTCAGTGCGCGCGTCCACCCCCTCCTCGGCCGCGGGGCGCCGGGTGGGTAGGCAGCCCATCGGGCAGCACTGGCGAGCGCACGGCCCACGCTCAGGGGTTGACGCCGAGGGAGAGCTAGAGCTAGGGCCCATCACACAGGTTCAGGAAAACACGAGAGGGCCGGTCTGGAAAACTAACTGACTTTTCTCTTTGCTTTCAGATGAGCCAGCTGTGCCGGGTCTGCGGCGAACCTGCGGCTGGTTTCCACTTTGGCGCGTTCACGTGCGAAGGATGCAAGGTGGGTCATTTACTGGTATCATTTGGCTCCGCTAACGCTAAATGCTTTTAGGTTTGCTCACCTTTTTATGTTTTCGATGCAGTCGTTCTTCGGCCGGACGTACAACAACCTGGGCTCCATCACCGAGTGCAAGAACCAGGGCGCGTGCGTCATCAACAAGAAGAACCGCACCTCGTGCAAGGCGTGCCGCCTGCGCAAGTGCCTGCTGGTGGGCATGTCCAAGAGCGGGTCCCGGTACGGCCGCCGCTCCAACTGGTTCAAGATCCACTGCCTGCTGCAGGAGCAGCAGCACCAGCAGCAGCAGGCACAGCAGCAGCACAGCGAGCAGCAGCGCCGGGAGCCCCCGCGCGCCAGCCCCCCGGAGAAGAGCCCCAAGGGGGCGGCCGCGGGGCCGGGGCCCCGGCTGGAGGGGCTGTACGGCGGCATGGCCCCCATGCTGTGGGCCGGGCCTCGGGGGCTGCTGCCGCCCCCGCCCCCGCACCACGGCCCGCCTCTCGGACTTCCCTTTCCCCCGTTCCTCCCTGCGGCGGCTGCGGCCGCGGCCGCTGCTTTCAACGGCGGCGTCCCCCCGCCGCTGTTCGGCCTGCCGCCCCCCGGCCCCGCAACCACCGCAGGGCCTCCGTGGGGGCGGCTCGCCTCCCCGCCGCTGCACCTGCCCGCCAAGGCCGCCCCCGTGGTGCCGCAACCGCTGCGGGGGCCGCGCCCGCCGCCGCCGGGCATACTGGGCAGGCCGCCGTCGCCGCCGCGGCTCGACGAGGCTGACGACGCGGACGACGAGCAGCCCATCGACCTGTCCCGCACCGCGGCACCGTCGCCGCGGCGCGCCCCGACGCCACCCGGCGCCGCGCAGCTCCTCCCTCGGGGGCGCCAGGGCGACTGCGAGGACAAGGACGACGGCAGCGACTCCGGCGTCAGCGAGCGAGACGGCGACCGCGCGGCCGACGCCCACAGCCCGACGCCGCCCCCGCGGCTGAGTCCGCGGCCGAGCCCCAGCCCCGGGCCCGGCAGGGGCAGGCCGCCCACCCCCGCCACCGTCCCCGTCGACCTGTCGCTGTCCTAGCCAGCGGTCCCAGCGGTGATCTCTCTCGCCTGCGCGCCAGCCAGGCTTACTTGTGATAAGGACGATTTTTGTTTTGTGTCAATGAATATGTGGTCGTCGCAGACAGTCGAGGAAAGGTCAACCCTTCCTGTGAGCAAAAGCGGGTTCAAAGACATCAAGAAAAGTTGACATAGTTTTCAATTTTAAGCTAGTTTTGGGGTCCGTTTCGTGAGTGGCGAGTGGCACCCCATGTTAAAAGTTCAAAACTTCCATAATACAATGTAAAATAGTTATACAATTTGTATTTTTAAGAAATAAAATTATTTTTATACTGTTATTTATACGACACGATACGAATTGAGTTGATTTAATTTTCGATCGGAACATTTTCGTTTCGTTAATCCTAAACCTGCAGTTGGCAAAGGCCATTTTATACATCTCTGGAGAGCGGTCGGGGACCACCTACAAGGAGCGTACGCAAGACTTTGATGGACGTGGAGACATTTAGCCGAATTCCGAGGCCGGACGACACTCGATACCCCCGGGCCCGACTCGAGCCCATCACCCCGCTATCCGCCTGCGCCCTGCCCCGCGCTGCGCCCGCTCGCCGTATCGCAAGCTGCATCGTCCCGCATCTAGGGCCTAGCAGGACACCACGCGGGCCCGGGCTCACCCTGCCCCGCCACCAAGGACCAGTGTCAAAATTTTCCCCTAAAAACGAGTGACGTGGGAGTGTCAGGACCCCCGCAGCGGTGCGCCTGACACGGACTAAGATAAGTCGCCATAAAAGATGGCATTCCACACACGACATGACAATTTTTCTATTTTGCGTATATTACGATTACTCAAAGATTCTGATATGATGAGAGATAAGATACGGAAGTTAGGGGGTCAGAGCTTCTGGTTCTTCTTCCCCTGCCGCACGGCGCACACGAGCCGCAGCGTGAAGAAGTAGATGAGCTCGACGAAGGTGAGGATGCTGCAGCCGAGGAACAGCGCCGCTGTGCCGCCGAAGGACACTGCCGAACAGGAAAACATATGCGAAGGGACGGGACCCGCGTCAAAGTCCGTCAGTCCGGCAATAAAATCAGCGGGGCGCACGGGAGGGGCTGGACTAGACCAGGAGGCACATGAAACCGTACCGAGCAAGTCGCTGAAGGTGAAAATGATGGAGCGCTTCAGCCTCGTCTTGCTGTACAGCTCGATGGCCCAGCGGAACCTTATGTTGTCTGGCACCGGGTACGACCTGCGGCAACAACGCACGTGCAAACGTGTGACGCGACGCACGTCTTACACATTACTCTCTCCGCGGTTCGGCCGCAGGCTCGCTTTAGCCTTTGGCAAAAAAAAAAGCTTGCGATAAATATCACTCGAGGCTGTGAGAGAAGTCACCGCTCGGCGAGTAAATTTCAGGGAAGACTCATTTCGCTGAATGTTATGGAGCCGTTATGAGGAAGTGGCGACGCGATTTACAGCGCCGAATCGTAAATAAATATGACCCCGGGTCTTCCATTCACAACAGAGGGCCGTATATTAACGACATTTTCCCCCAACTACGAGGCCGCGAGGCACCGCGCGTGCAAACCACAAATCGCAAAATGAAACGTTTAGCTCCGTGAGGCGACAAAATGCTACCCCGTTGCAGGCTTTGAGCAGTCCACAGATGCCATAACCAATAAAGATTAACACGTCGCTGCAGCTCCGCCCGGTTGGCAGCCGCTCGAAAATGGTTATTCAAACTTATGAGGGTCATGGCCAGGGGAATGTCGTTAATCGCCAGGCTGAAGGACCTGAAAGACCCGACCTCCGCGCCGCGCACACGGGCACATGCCATCAGGGCGCGGCAGATTTCACCATTATGAAAACCACAAACCCACATCCGACACCATCTAACCGCTCGCGTTAAAAAGAAACCGGGCTGCGCACGCACCAGCTCCGCTCGAAGTTTCGGTCCGTGGTGTAGCGGATCTCCTCGCACGAGTGGTAGCACTTGCAGTTCGCGTCGGGGTCCTCCTCCCGCAGGGCGATGAGCTTCTCGCCGTAGTCCGCCAGGCACGCCATGCCGTTCACGTCGCACGTCTTGGCGCCGTCACCTGCGGGGCGAGCGCGAGGGTGGAGCCTCACCGTGCACGTGCACGTGCACCACGCCACAAAAGTCTTTCGGGACGGCTCAGTCCGGAAGCTCCTACGGCCGCCGGGGCCGGGCCTACCTCTGTCGCCGTAGAAGAAGGGCGCGCAGCCGCAGTAGCGGAGGGCCAGCTTACGCCGGCACGCCATCATGCACAGGTTGTACGAGTACACCGGGTACGGCTTGACGCCCTCGTCGAAGAACTGGCAGCGTCGCTGGCGCTTGGTCAGGTGGCGCAGCGCCGGGTCGGCGACCGTCTCGAGGAAGCGGACCGTCGTGTCGCGCTCCTGGCGCGAGTGCACCGTGAAGGGCTTGGACGCCGAGTCCGGGATCTCGTACGGCGAGTGCACGAAGTACTGCGGACGAGGCAGAGCCGGCCGAGGGGGAGGGGTGTTACCGGGGGGGACAACTTTGAAGTTTTATCAAATATTCTTTGGTGAATTTTTCTTAATTTTTCGTGAATTTTCCTGACTTTGTCTAATTTTTTCAGGGTTTTGTGGTGTACAAAAAAATTCAGAGTTGTTAACCCCTCGGTCACCGGACCGGACAGCGGGAGGTGACGTCCAGCGGGTAGCCCTGGCGGCTCGGTCGGTTCTCGGTACTCACCTTCACGGGGCCCTGCAGGTCCTCCACGCGCGCGTAGCACAGCGAGTTGAGGAAGTTGCACTGTGGCGGCTCGAATGGTTCGAACGGCGTGTTCTTTCTCACAGGAAGGTAGCGCGCCATCACGGCGCTGTAAGAGTAGCAGATGCCCAACTCCGTGAGGGCCTCGGTGAAGTTGACGTTGGACGACGTGTCGAACACGGTGGCGCGGAAAAATATTCTTGTGTTTACCTGGAGCAGATTCAAATGAATTTCCTGGTGAATGGAATTTTATCTAGTTACGTTTACGGTAGGGGAATGGCCAAAGCTAGTTGTGCTGCCTACATCCAAGCGGTATAAGACTATGGTATTTACCCGGTCGGCAAGATCCAGCATGTCGATGTCTTTGAATTGGGGGTCTCCCACAAACAGTCTGTACGCGTGTAAAGACGAGTAAGTGGAGTTGGCCACCATCTCCACGAAATCGAAGTACCTCGCATACTCATCAGATGAATTGTCCTGCACACCCCATTTTCTTTACAAACACGACATACTAGATTTTTACAGTCAAGCGTATCCAGCTCTCGGCATTGTTCAGTAAAGATAAATACTAACTCGAATATGTAGTCATTGGCCCTCTGGACATCCAGTCTGCGGTCGAAGCACATTGTAGCCGAAGGAAAACTAGTGTTCCAGAGCCTGAAGTCCTTCTCCAACGACACCACGGTCGGGTTATTCTGGAAACGCTTCCACGAACCTCCGATCAGCATGGTGGCCCCGGTGATGGAGGCGACGAGCGCCAGCGTCCACAGCACCCTGCAGACCAACACGAGATGGACGCACTCGCTCCGCCGGAGGTCGCTGTCAAGCTGCGGGAGCGGCTCGCGCCCGCTGGGTAGGCAAGCCCGCCGCACTCCGGGCGCCCGGCGCGTAGGCAGGTCCGCCAGACTCGCCTGCGCAGCGGCGCGGCCCGCCCCGCCCCTGCGCACGCGCCACGCTTACGTACACTTCCACGTAGTTGCCCTTCTCGAGGATCATGTAGCGCAGGCCGTGCAGGGTGGACTGCTCGAAGAACTCGGTCACGTAGGAGACAGCCCTGGCGACGATGCTCCTCCTGCCGGGCAGCAGGGGCGCGTCGCTGCGCGTGCTCGCGGACCCCAACGAGCCCGAGGCGGAGGCCGCGGCAGCGGAGCCCGCCCTCGCGCCCGCCAGGGAGCGGTTGGAGAGCTGGTGCTCCATGACGGCCGTGTGCCTGCCCCTGGCGTGGACCGGCTGCATCCTGGGCGTTACGGTGCACTCCTCAGCACGGCGACTGCCCCGTCCTTCCAGGAGGCCGCGCACCGGCACCCTCACTGGCACTGGCACCCGGTGGCCGGGCCGTGCCCGTCGGCCCCCGACCCTCGGGCAGCCTTGCGTGCGCGCTAATGTCCTGTCATGCACGCGGCCCGAGCTAGTAGCCCACCGCGCAGCTGAAGACCAGGGCGCGTGGGCGCTGCAGAGAAATTTCAAAAGGGAAGTAAAGAGCTCAAAGAGTATCTGCGCGACCACAACCGGGTGCTTAACGCACTAAAGGCCCTGCTGTGGAGCACTACAGAGAGACTCTGTACGGGCACTATGCCCACCCCAGTCCACCCCGCCTGTGCAGGGTTCACTACGTGCCGCACCTCCGTGACCGGGGAGGGAGATAGCATCACGAAGATGGAGCGATAACCGTGACCTGACCGTTCCATCACCGCGGCCATTTGCTCCTGCGTTTTTTTCTTTTTGTCCGCGGTTGTGGTCATGAGGAAAATCAATAAAGCTGTCAATGGCTACAAATCCAGACAATGTGACAGACCAAGCCATAGGCGATGAAGAAGGACACCATTGTCCCAGTTGGGAATTGCATTTATTCAACCTGAAGTAACAATCGTAAAGTATTGATTAACAATCAACAATAATTAAAATAATCAAGAGAAAACAAAATTGTAATTGTGTCATTGATTGAATGATTGAGGTACAATATAGGAGCAAACAAAATGTTCACAAAAAAAAATGCTTTGAACATTACATGAATGTATATCCAAAAAAACAAATAATTATTTTAAAGTGTTTTTTTTCCCCTTGGAGACGCTTACAACAGATATCAAATGTGACAGGGTAATTAATGTAAGAAAACTAAACTCCTTATGTATGTTTGCCTAAGTAGTAAAGAATTTAACAGGAAATAAAGAGAATGCAATTTTTCTTCATGAAAGGAAGAATTACTATCAAAGGAAACACTACACTTGTTTCAACAATTTCCTTTCTATATCTTTAAAGCTCACAAGCAGTGTTTCTCCAGATAGTATGTGTCTTACAGCTTTGACCGCTAGCAAATCTCTTCTCAAGAATACAGCCTGTAAAGATCCATCAGAAGCTGTATTAAACCAGTCTCTTCACTACTAACTTTAAAATCAATGATAAATATAAATTTGTTACAAGAAATTAAAATGAGAACAAAACTAATGGCAGATAATCCCTCTTTGAGACTTTTCTTTTGACTGACCTGAGTGTTGAAATTTGATTCATCTCTTTTCAGATAAGCCAAGGGTCCAAGAAGCACGTAATCACGCCTGTCTTCAAATTTTAAGAAGTTCCATGACCTAAGAGTCTCCTTTTCTTTGTCAGAAGTCTTGCGAAGTAGGCCATGTAGACCTTCAATACATTCACCCTTGAATCTAAAATAAAAACAATTAACAATTATAATAGGGCAAATCATATTGTAGTTTATCTGGAACTTGAAGAGCAGACTTCCTTTATCATACATTTGTTTGGTAGCTGCCAGTCGAACTGGAATAGATTTTTTCTTTGATGAAGCATCAGCATCACTACTTAGACTGACTGTATCTTCCTCTTCTCCTTTCATACCATCAATTACAAATGGCACACATCGAGAGAAAGATAGGGTAAACATGGCTACCTAAGAAATGGAATTCCAAAATAAGTTAAACTGTAAAATTCATTTTTTTTTTTTTTATTTTTATAAAGGGAAGGTTATTTGAAAACCTACAAGTGCTCTTACTGCTCCTGGGTGGTAGCCCTTCCAGCCTAGTGCTAGTATGCGTTCAACAACGGTGCCTATTTCTGCATTACTGCGTAAATCCCATAATGCCCTTGTAACTACTTTTGACTCATAGGAAGGACAAACAAATCTGTAAAATTAAATTATAGCACACAACAAGTAATTCAGTTTTAGTGATTTAGTAGGACAGTCTCACACTAAAATTTTACTCAAATTTACCCTCTAGTGACTCGTCTAGCATTTATTCCACGCCATGGGTTAAGGAGAATGTGGGTTGCTAAATCATGAGCTCTTGCCAGATCAGGAACAGAAACTGCCCTGATTTCTCCTGTCTTGCTTTGAGATGCTGATGAATCTGGGCAGAAAAAAAGAAAAGCAAAAGCAGAGATAAAAAGCATATATACCTTGGAGCAAAAGCATTTAAGTCTTTACAAAACAAAAAATGAGGTATTTAAAAGAAACCTTCACTATCAACAGTCTTCTGAGAGTCAGGAATTGGTTGTGATTCAGCTTCTGAAGAAGAATTCATGCCAACAACATCAACTTCATCTTCAGGTTTATCTTGAAGCCATTTTCTCTTCAACTTATTGACTCTTTCTTGTATTTGTTCATGAAAATTATTTTTATCTTTCTCCCCTTCCATTAATGTTTTCTTTTCATTAGGAGTAGAAATATCAGTTTGTTTTGATTCCTCGATTGGTTCCTTTTTATTTTTCTTAGAATTCACTCCTTTTGCTACTTTTGTACTTGTAGTTGTTGAGCTGTCTAGTGATTTATCATTCTTTTTTCCCTTGGTTTTTGTTGTGGAAGGTTTCTTATTACATGATTGCTTGGATTTACCATCATTCAATTCTTTCTTTGAGTTTTCATTCTGATCAGCACTTACTTCATCTACTTTCTGAGATGAAGCTGCCTTCAACCGTTTTGATGACCTTAATCCAGATAGAACTTCTTTGGTTGAGACAGGAGTAACTTCAGATGAATTTTCTAGTGAGATAATAGATAGAAACACAATTTTTGGATCACAAAATAATTGAATAACTGTACTTATAATTGAACAATGACTACAAGTAAGGTTAAATACTTTACCATTAGGAGTATATGTTGCTGTTGGCCTATCAATTTCTGCTTGTAAAATATTATCTTTATGTTTCTGAATAACAAGTTTTGGTGGATTAAGACTTAGCCTTAGCCTTCGTTTTTTAGGAGGGGAAATTTCACAGTGAGGAGACGCTTCTGGAACCTTTGCAATGGAAATATAAGTAGTATCACAACTGTGTAAAACAGTCTACCACCTAACTAAATTTTAAGTAACTTACATCGTCATCTTCAGATACATCATTAGTATTGACTTCATTATCCAAAATCTCTAGTGCTGATGAAGCGGGGGCCAAGTTCTCTGTAATGGATGGAGATTCAGAGGTGTGGGTACTACGAAGCTCTGGAGGCAACTCTTGAGGCTTCTTGACTTTCCTAAAAATATTTCCAGGACTTGAGGGAGTTGGCTCCTTGTCCAGATTATTTGGATCTTTATGAAGTTGCTCTTGCTGACGCCAAATAAGTAAAAGAGTTTCCATTTCATCGGGGTCCACCTCCTCGAAAGCTGGTGAGCTCTGCAACTGGAAGAATATATAATTATATTTTGGATATGCTCAAACATTTATTTGATTTAATATAGTAGTCATAAAAGTATTAATTTTAAAAACACTAATTACCTCCTCTCTTGACATGTAGGATAAGTCCATTTTCCGTATTTTTGACAGAATTTTAGATCTCTTACTTTCATTATTACTTGTGACCTCTGTAGTAACAACTCTCGCACCAATATTTTCTTGAGCTGGATCACTATCAATTTCATTCTCTTTGGTCGTTTTAGTACTATGGAGTTTGTCGCTATTAACAGTCTTTTCAACAACTTGTTCAGATTTGTCTTTTGCATTTACAGCAGATGTCTCAGCACACAAGCTGTTTTGAATTATCTTAGCACTCAGATCACAAGTATTTGACAATACTGGATGAGGTTCTGTACTACTCCTGACTGGTTCTTTTCCAACAGACTCCACTTCAGAGAGAACAACTTCTTCAGTTGCACCATGACTTTTCTTCTCAGCGGTACTATTATCAACAGTTTGAACAGCGTCTCCTTTCTGGACATTTTTATTTTCACACAGACCTGCTTGCTGATCAGACCGCTGAGGAGCTTGTTTATCATTTTTGGGAGCTGAAACAAACAAAGCAGCTCATGACACACATTTCCAAAAAATGTGCAAGAAAAGTTAAATCATACATGCGTGTGTGTACCTTCTAAATTTAATTCTGAATTCAAAGGCATGTGCTTAAAATGAGTTATTCTCATCTTCTCTTTCTGTAAAATGAAAACAAAAAATGAATAAGCTCCAGCAAAAAATACAATTAAGATAATACTAATGGTAGTCAATAAATAAGGAAACACACCTTTGAAAATAAGACTAAATCCTGCTCTTTAGGTTTCAAACAATAATGATTATCACTATCCCGAACTATGTCAGGAGTCACAATCTGGCCAGTTATAGCTGGAGATGGAACTGTTTGAGGAGCTTCCTCCAGAGTTCCTACACGATGAGCATCATTTAAGGTTGATAGAGAGGGCTGAGTTATGACGTATTCAGAATGTGGAGTTAGACCTGTTACTGCAGCAGTTAGCAATTCAACATTACTGCATAGTATTTTATCGTCTACTCTTAAATTCAAGGGAGGTTCGGGTAAACTCGAGACGCTATGCATTGCATCAACTGAGGTACTTGTCGTATTTTTAGCAACAAAATTCATTTTTGATGAAGAATTATTATTGTCATCTCCACTTCCTTTGGTCTGGAGGGCTGCTGTACCCTGGCTAGAAAGTTGAGCAAGCAATTCCTGACATATTTCTTTCAATGGATACTGACTAGTCACAGTTTCAATATCATTGTTTGTTTTGGCCTGTGCTGAAATTTCAGTTTCAGCCCTGAGATGCTTTTGCCCTGCAGTTATTTCACATTTGGTGCTTGAAGATAATTGGCAGTGCGAGGAGCAGCATGTGGGAACCTTGCCAATCTGACCACAACATACAAGTACAGGAGACAAATGTAAAGGTATATAGGACATAATAGACTCAAGTGCATGTCTTTTAGGCATAAGAGACACATCAACTGGCGTTTGGGAAAATTTGTCTTCTGAAATGATGTTTGCAGTCTGCAAACCCTTGTCAACCTTTCCATCATTCTTGAGATTCTTTGTAGCTGTTTCATCACATGTTCCAGTTGGTTCTAAATGTGCAGCATTACCAGATTTGTCTTCATCTAAAGAAACCTACAAGCAAAAATTTGATGTAAGTAAAAAATTTTAAAAAATTATATTTTAATGCTAAAAAAATATGAAAAAATTACCTTGAAATTCATTGTGGATGTGTAATTGTCAGTACAATGTGGTCGAAACTTTCTACTTCTTTTAGGTTTAGTAGTCAACAATGTCTTCAAAGTTTGTAACGCTAATTTGAAAGCTTTCTTTTTCGCGATTTGTTTTAATTTCAATCGATACTTCCCCACTTTTCTTATCCTTGGCCTTTCAGTGATACGAAGACTCTGATTGATATAAAGTGATGATTACGAAATAATGAATAAAAAAGAAGCTACATGTAAAGCTAAGGTTATGCGAACTTACCTGTTCCTTCAGAGATTGAATTTGTTCTTTTTGGTAGACTCTATTTTGATCCAGGTCCATTTTGATAGCTTCCCATAGCATATCGTTACTTCCCGTAGAAGAAACATTTTCAAGAGAATATGATTCATCCATATTTTCTGAAGAAAATCACTACTTCCACTTTCACTTTAGTTCATTCAGAAGCACGTCGCCGAAAACTTCGGGTTTTAGTGGATTGAAATTTCAATTTGACTCCGCTCTCCGCTCGCTCCGTTCCTCCAACTGCCAACTGCCTTGTTCCGGGAATCAAGAGTTGCCTGCTAGATCTCTGAAAAAAAAAAAATGCATACGTTTACAGACATTCTACGAAACTTCGCGATTAAATCAGATACTTCTTATGAAAATACACCATAAATTTATGTTAAATGAAACACGATAAGAGCAAGCAAAGATACTGAAGTTCCAAAGGTATGCAGTGCATTGGTGGGTTGGCAGTCCTCACTTGTTTACATACATTCCCTCTAGCCTTTTAGGCGGGAAATATTGAATTCAAGCTCCATTTAATCCACCACATCTCAATATTTGGACCAAGAGACAGCACACCGCTTCCCCACCATGCGCGGTACGGCCGCCGCTGGGCTAAGGTCATCAGAAGCCGAGTCGAGACAGCCCATTAGTCCATTAGTCTATTACTTCCAGGCTACTGCTCGTCCCGAGATTAGAAGTGTGAGATAAGCCCGACCCAGTGCCCGATTAAGGAGTCATGCTTTTGGCGCCAAATCACAGTACATTTTCATTTCAGTTGATGTAGCTCCCTCTCAGAATATTCACGAACACTGTACTTGCACACGCTAGACATATACACACACAACTGCCCTCAAAACAATCGAGAGTAACTTTGCCGGGGTTGCAAAAGAAAATGAAATGTGATTTTTTTTGCCCCCTTATCGCCAATTTTGAATTTATCTCTGGTGCTTTTCTGTTGAGGAGAACGACTTACCTTGTTATAATTTAGGAAAAGAAAGGAGTGTTGAGATCTCATGAAGAATACACTAGCTCCTGGAGAACCACGCGTGGGGCGATCGCAAGAGGGACTGAGCTACCGCGCCGCGCTGGGCCCCGCCCGCAAGTGACATCGCTTGGAGGGAACCGGCGCGGCGATAACCTCTCCCCCCCCCCCCTCTGTCGCTCTTCCGGGCCCTATAGGGCGCCAACTAGCCTCCACTCCACCCTTTCCCCCTTCCCACAATTGAATAAACACGAGCGGATGGGGAGAGCAAGTCTATACACGTCCTCGCACGCCTGTTCGGCGCGGTGATATAACGATGAGATAGTGCACTTCAAAAAAAAAAAATGTAGAAAAATAAAATTATTTTATTTTTTTGGCACAGCGAATATTTGGCATACACGCATTGTTGATGCAAAAATGCGGTATTTCGTTGTTTTCCTTTCTCGGTCCACTTTGTCACCCCTGCTTCTGCTCCTGGGGCTGCTCCTGCGGCTGCCGCTTTATCCAGCAGAGGATGTTGGCCCAGACGAGGGAGCTGGTGCCCACGTACACGACCCGGGCGGCGGGCGGCACCAGCACGAAGTTGACGGTCTGCACGGGCAGCCAAAACAGGCAAGACGTCTGGAAGGTCTTGAGGTACTTGCTGCGCATCTCCTCGAACAGGTCCTCTCGCCTCTCCAGCACGGCCATGGCTGCAACAGGTCGCAACGCGTTCGGCTTAGTTTCCAAAGGGGCGGGGAGCTACACTTGAGTCCAGAGGCGCGTTTCAGAGGCTTTACTGAGGTAGAAGACGACGAGGAGCTGGGGCGTCAGGATGAACTGGTCCATGAGCACCTTCTTCAAGACCGTCGACGCCGCGGTGCCGACGTACCTCTTGTCTAACCACTTATACCTGACGGGGAAAAACCGGTGAGTTTGTGAGGGAAAATCTTTTCAGTTCTAGTGCTTATCGTTTGGCTAGGGAAATGCACCTTACCAGAAGTAGAGCATGTGCGACCCCACTCCGCAGCCAAAAATGGCGTATCTGCCCAGGGCCGCCGTGTCGATAGGCTCCGGCGTCTGAGCCTGAGGGGAAAAAATATAACGTAAAGAAACTGCTCCGTGACAATGCGCGGGCGGGCGCTCTTTTACAACTCACCAGCACTTTCTTCGTCACGACCTGCTGCGAGAGCTCGGCCGTCACGTACAGGGACCCGAACGTCACGGCGTTGGCCGTGACGGGGTACTTCGTGAAGACGCGCTTCACCAGGCGGAGCGCCATATTGCCGGCAACCTGCGTCAGAGGGGGCACTTAGCAGACGTCGGAATGAGGCCGCCCGGGGGGTAGGCAACCACCCTGAATCAGCGCGCTCCGGTGTGCTGCTGTGGCCTACCCGGGCGCCGGCAGGGGCCGAGGTGAGGTCGGCTCTGAGGAGTGTTCAAACTGAGCGCGGGAGGAGCAAACTGCAGCGGAGACTGCGGCCGCCCGGGCCGAGTGTGAGTTTGGAAACCGGTCCCCGGTCGGGCTGAGCCCCGTACCGACCCCGACCCCGACCCGCCCCGACCGGTCAGCACTTAACCTCTCTCGCAGCCGGCCGGGCCGGGCCGGGCCGGGCCGGACCCGTGCGTGAGGGTGCGCGACGGGCTGAGTCAACAGTCAGCTTCAGACGGCACCGCGCCGCACCAGAGTCACAATGTCGCCGCAGCCCCCGAAGCACCCCGCGGACCCGGACCCGGCGGCGCTGGACGCTGACCACGGCGACCCCAGGCTCGCCGTCAGCAGAGAGGACGGCGACACCGACGGCACCGCGAGGACGGCGGCAGCGCCGGCGCCGGCGCCCCCCTCGGAGTCCACAGCCTCATGTGACGACCGGGTAGTGGAGGCGCCGACGCCGACAGCAGCCACCTCGCTGTGGACCTGCCTGGGCCGCGAGGTGCCGGCAGGATGTGAGTACGAT
This sequence comes from Frankliniella intonsa, assembly GCA_033675135.1. Classification (NCBI taxonomy): domain Eukaryota; kingdom Metazoa; phylum Arthropoda; class Insecta; order Thysanoptera; family Thripidae; genus Frankliniella; species Frankliniella intonsa. The sequence goes on along the minus strand of CM066249.1, from coordinate 6,711,116 downwards.
AGTTTTGAGAGTGTGTGTGTGTGCTCCCGCCCACCCGATATGCGCCTCTGTAATTCATGCGGGGCCCGGGGGAAGGGCCCCTCCTCGGCCACGGCGGGCCTGCGACGCCCTGCCCTGCCCGGCCCGGCGTGGCTCGTCGCTTCTTAGCGGCTCTGTAAAGTAGTTTCAAGGCTGCCGTGCCCTAGCCCTAGCCCGGCCCCGGTCCCCTCTCTCGCTTTCCCTCTCGTGTACACTGGGCACTGGGGTCTCCCCGCGCCCGGTCTGCCTCGCCGCTAGTGCCCGTCCACCTCGCCCCGATACCGTTGTCCGGCCCGACGCATCGTCCACTCAATAAGCCGTGTCCGCAGTCGGCATTTAGAGCGAAGAAGTTTGGAAACCACAATTCAAAGTTACAACTTTAAACAATTGTGGTTTGCGCTCTCCGCCTCTGCTTTGGTGCGGCTGGTGGGCAACCCACGCGACGCAGTGTGGTGCGGGCTGCCTACCCGCCGGCGGCGCCCAGCGCGCCGCTGCCACCCCCCCCCCCCTCCCCCGCCCCCGTCACCGCAACGAGAGATAAGCCCTGAGGCGCCCCGCCCCGTTATCAGCCGAGATCGTCTCGCGTGTCGCCAAGACAACAGGTCCTCGCCGCGCCGCGCTGCGCCGGGTCCTCGGCGGCTGCTAAGGACGACGAGCTTCCTTGCCGACGATATTCACATTGGATGTCCCGACGAGCGTGCGCACGCGCGTGTCTGGAGAAGGAGTGCGCTCGCCACGCCCGCGCACGCGAACACGATCACGCACTAACGTACCTCCGAGTCTGAGGACAGCGCTTCCCCGCGCGCTGCTCCGTACACTGGCACTGGCACTACAGCCCGCCCATCCGCCCGACGCCCGACATGTAACTAACTGATGTCGACCTCGGCCGGCTCAGCTGGTTAGGCGAGCTTCGAGTGCTCGCCGCGCCGCGTGGCGGGGCGTGGTGGGGCGGCGCGGGCGGGCGGGCAGGGCGAGAGGGGCATGGCGTTGAAAGCGGCGCGGGGAAGCGTGAACGCTTTTGGCCATGCGAGGTGCGGTCATCTACTCCGTATATCTATGCGGGCGGGGCGGACCTGCCACATGTAGTGCTGGAAGATACGGAGACGGATGGCTCAAAGGGTTCTCAGTTATCTACTTCTTGATGTGTCTGGTCTTGTCATGCGTCACGCGTCGTGGGCAGACTGGATTCCCCTTGGAGAAGAGAAGGGGAGGGGGGCGCCCCTCCAGAGGGAAGTGCCTACGGCGGCGCGGAGTATCGCGACCGCGACGACACTACTCCAGGGAGCAGAAAGCTCGTCGCGAAGGCCGTTGTCGGGCAGGTCTGGGTCCTGGGCCAGGAGGACTCTTTCTCATTAATGGAGGGAGATGGCATTACGCCGCTGACGTCTACGGCGCCTCCACCTCCACTCCCGCCCCCCTCCCCCTACCACTCATCCTGGACTTCCCCGCCCCACCCTACCCCGCCCTGGTGGCCCGGCCAGGCCCAACACAACAAGGCCCCCCACCTCGCACCTCATGACAGTCGCGTGCCCACCACCTCCAGGGGCAGACAGAGACAGACAGCAGACAGACGCGGTGGCGGGAGTCGCTGGTCTTCAGAGCTGGGCGACGAACCGCGAACACGCACGGCACACGGCCGGGCCCCGGGCCGGTCTCGAGCTCGCGCGCGAACTGACATAAAGTGAGTGCTACGTTGTGCGGCTAGTTTTGTCACATCCTCTTGTAGTTCCGGTCAGTGGCATCACGACCAAAGACGGAGTCATATTTAGTAAAAATGGTCAAAAGTTTTGCCATTCGATTGGCTGCGACAAATATCTAGTCGCTGTTTTGTCTTCTTGAACCAAGGTAACAATCGTTATCTGTGTCGGAGCACCGGTAAGGGTAAATCAAACCGTGCAATTTATTTTGTCAGTTAACTGATAGAATTTTAGGGTAGTCATATGCCTCATTTTGTGTTGCCCATTAGGTGGCGCAATGAGGTTGCTGCCCGCGATGTACTTGTCAGGGACGCGACCCCGACAAGCCGCCGTAGGCTACAAGCAAGGTCGGAACCAAGTTCAGTTGTCGTGTTCTTAGCGAAATCACCGTTGCAGTCGGTCCGCCGTACGTAATTTTTGTTTTGCCCTTTCCCTTGAGTCGAACCGAAAGCACGCAGTTCATATTCAAGCGTCTGTTCCTCCTCGTGTCACTGTTCGGCCAGCGTTTAAACCGATTACTTTTTAAATTCTTCAAGTGCATCATTATGGAAAGCAGGCATAAAAACGCCAAGGGAATGTCATGTCGGGCAAGATGCAAACAGTGATAAGCCTCCCCATTACAGTGTGCTAATAAAAAGTGTCGGGACATTGTTCGGCCAGCGCCAGCGCCAAGGCCCCAATGCGGCGAGGTCAGGTACATCACTGCCGGGAGCAGCGCACCGTGTCGCGTCGCCCAAAAGGACTCCCGTGATTGGCATTCGCCTCTCGGCGGACCCGACAACCATTGTGCGCGGAAAATGACATGTCACTACACCAGTATTATTGATAGCATACTGGAGTGCGCCACGCGCCATACAGAAACAATTCGCTCACGTCAGATCTTCCTGTTTTTATCAGCGGTGGTGTGATGTCAGGGGCGTCGGAAGTGGGGATCAGGGGGTGCGCTGCGCACACCCTAAAATAATACGAGCCAGGAAAGCAAGCCTTCGGCTTGAATGCTGAGCTCAATCCTGCCTTAAACTTGAAAAATTACGTACGTGCTCTGCAAGTGAAAGAGTGGCGTGAAAACATGGAAAATTTTTGCGACAGTAAACCTCCCGAAGGAGGTTGCGGTTCCCGCCAGGCACAGGGCTTTTACCCCCCGTGGCAGCCAACTACTTCGGTGTTCTTATGGGAACCGGTGCTTTTCTGGCCGCGATCCTGTCGCGCAATTCGACAGATTTGATCCCCGTACTGTCAGATTTAGTCGTACGGTGGTTAACCGAACTGCCCTGTCCCCAGAGCATGGAATAGCTATTTTTGGAGCCAGATTCTAGGACTTATGACCCCACGACCGACCACCAGTCGTGGGCATGGGACGGAACTTCCTGGCAACCCGCTGTCGCTACCAGTGAAGAACCTACCTGGGTTTGAACCAGGCCCCATGTGCCGAGTCTCACAGACACCCCACGGCTTTCGCGGCACCACTAGACCACTAGACCGTCGGCTATTCCACGAGGGAGCTCGGTTGAAATGGGGGGCTTGAATTCCACTCTCCAAATTGTCGTTCTCAGAAAAATTAAATTTTTCGGTAAGATTCGAACCTCCGTCCTGCGACTCTTCGCGCGGACACTATGCCGGCACGGCTACGACGCCACGGTACCAGAAGCCGGACCACTAGGAGTCATGCTGCGCGAGAAGCCACAGTCACCGAAGAAACGAACCCTGTGTCATCAGTACGCCTGCTCTTCGTGCGCTGCTATGCCCGGCCGCGTAGCGTTATTGGTATCGACGCTGCTCATAGCACTACCTGGGCAGAGGTTCAAAAACTGCCTTCTATTTTATTTTTATTTTTTTCTGTGGACCAATTGTTTTTTTCTATAGCTATACCGTCCTTGTGACTCGTCAATTGCAAAAAAGCACAGCGACTGACTAAAAAAAACTTAAAGAAAATGTGAACGGATTTCGAACCACTGTCCACCGGTGCTATCACCAGTGTCGGTACCGATGACGCTACGCGGCCGGCCTCGCACCGCAGGGAGAGCAGGTGTTCCCCGCACGTGCCAACGGAAACAATTAACAGTTATAGGAAATTTTGATGGCACGCAGTAGGTAGGCAACTTTCCGAAATTGCCATCTTTTGATCCGCCCCCCCCCCTCCCCCCTTTTTGGAAAAGTACTTAGACGAGTCGACGCCCCTTAGTCAGCACCCCCTACCAAAAGACACTTCCAACCCCCCTGTGTGATGTGTTGCAGTGGGGACGCGCATGGTGTGGGTGACGGTGGTGCTGGCGGCCGCCCTCTTCCTCGGCGCCTCCCAGACGCAGGACGGTGAGTGGACCAGGGTGCAGGAGGACCAGGCGCGGCGCGGCCCGGGGCCTCGGCGGCGGCGCTCGCCGCTCACCGTCAGGCAGCTGCTCGAGGGCCTGCTGCTGCCCGCGCCCGCGCCCGCCCGGCACCCACCCCCCGCCAGGGCGCGCTCCGCGGCCGTCTCCTCGGTCAGGAGGGGCTCCAGGGCTGAATGCAGGCTGTGCGTTGCAGAGTGCACCGGCCCCGTCGTCGCCACGAGACAGGGACAGCTGTGCGGCCGGCTGGCGACCACCGCGACAGGCGTCCGTTACCACTCCTTCCAGGGCATTCCCTTTGCAAAGCCGCCCGTCGGCGAGCTGCGCTTCCAGGTGAGCGTCCCGTGCCGTCCGTCGCGTTGAGCTCCGGAGTTTTCCTGCTTTGGCCCCGACCTGATTTGGACTGTCCTGTCCGCCTACATCCAGGACCCGCAGCCGGCCGAGCCGTGGAGGGGCGTGCGGCGTGCGCTGCAGCCGGGCGCCGTATGCCTGCAGTCGGGCCAGCGCGCCGTGCTGGAGACCCTCTCGGTGAGGTGCAGTGTGTCGGCGAGCGACCGGACCCCGCTGCGGCCCACAACCCTCAAGCGCGCGTGTCTGTTTGCAGCCGACGCTGCGGCAGGCCGTGATCCTGTTCAGGGCGCTGCCGGCCTTCGTGTCGGCCGCGGTGCGGCAGCAGAGCGAGGACTGCCTGTTCCTCAACGTGTACTCGCCCTCGCTGCAGCCCGGCCCCGGCCCCGAGCGCCCGCTGCCCGTGCTCGTGTGGCTGCACGGCGGCGGCTTCCACATGGGCAGCGGAGGCCCGGACCTGTACGGCCCGGACTACCTCATGGAGGCGAGTAACGCCGCCGTCCTGGTCACGCTCAACTACCGCCTCGGCCCGTTGGGCTTCCTCAGCATGCCGGGCGGCGGCGTCCCGGGCAACGCCGGCCTCAAGGACCAGGTTGCCGCGCTGCGCTGGGTGCGCGACAACATACGCGCCTTCGGCGGCGACCCGGACAGGGTCACCATCTTCGGCGAGAGCGCGGGCGGCACCTGCGTCCAGCTGCACATGGTCTCGCCGCTGTCCAGAGGTGCGACCTCGAGGGGGCCGGAAGCTCTCGCGACTCGGCCTCGGCGAGGGTCTTCCCCCTACCGAGAACAGACGCTCGAGTTTGCCGAACCCGCCATCAATATTCATCGTTCCTGTCCATTTCCATATCGCACAATATTCGCCCCTCGGAACCCCGTCAGGATGAGGGTGGGCGGGGCGGGGAGGAGCAAATGCATGGAATGTGATTAGCGGCGGTCATCCATCGGCTTACTTACTTTCTAACGCGACTTATGCATAAGTCACGACATTGTAAACTCCGCAGGCCTCTTCCACGCCGCCATCTCGCAGAGCGGGTCGGCGCTCAACCCGCGCTCCAGCACGACGGACGGCGCGGAGCGCGCGCGCCGCCTGGCGCGGATGGTGGGCGTCGAGGGCGGCGACGACGCCGACCTGGTGCGGCGCCTGCGCCAAGTGCCCGCCAGCCTCATCAACGCCTGGTCCGAGAGCGTGCTGACGGACGCGGAGCGCGCCCGCGGGCTGGCCGTGCACCCCTTCGTGCCGTCCACCGAGCCGGACCAGCCGGGCGCCTTCCTGCCCGCCACCACCCCGCAGGAGATGGTGTACCGCGGCGGGGACGCTCCCGTCCCCTACATGACGGGCGTCAACAGCCTCGAGGCAGGATTCATGCTGAGTATGCCCCTCCTCCACTTCCAGCCCAAAGGTCACCCGGGCCACCCACCACTCACCGTGTCCCTGCTCTGCAGACAGGCCGCGCGACCTGTCCGGCGCGGACCTCGACCGGGAGCTGGAGAACCTCGTGCCCTCCGACCTGGGGCTGCAGCCGGGCTCGCCAGCCAACGCCGAGCTCGCCCAGGCCATGAAGCGCGCTTACTTTGGTGTCAGCGAGAGGCCCACCCAGATGCAGATGGCTGAGGTGAGATGACTCGCAAAGATGCGGGACTGGATATTTTGGGATTACGTCATCGTGTTTCGTTTTGTTTGACGATCCCCTGTGTTCTCCTCCTCTGTCGCAGTTCTACTCCGACATGTTTGTCACCTGGGTGGCCCAGAGGACGGTGAACCTGTACTCGCGGCAGGGCCGGCAGACCAGCCCCGCGCTCTACGTGTACCGCTTCACGCACGACGGCGGCCTTACCTTCTCACAGCGGCTCTTCGACAAGCGGCTGCCAGGTGCGCCGCTATAGCGCTATAGTCTGGGCGGGGCGGGCGGCGTGGGGCGGGGAGGGTGGGGCGGGGTGGGGCGGGTGGGGCGGCGTTGGCGGGGTGGGGTGGGGCGGACCCGGGCGTGGCGGGTGCGGGTGCGTACCGCCACCGGCCGCACTTCCGCTCCTAGTTCGATTACGGCCCCTGACTAACGCGAGTGTCCTGTGCTCCGTTCCACAGGTGTGTTCCACGGGGACGAGATGGGCTATCTGTTCACGCAGACGGCCGTGCCGGCCGCCAGGGAGTCGCCTGAGGACGTGCTCGTGAGGAAGCGGATGGTCGAACTCTGGACGAACTTCGCCGCGAGCGGGTGAGTGGTGGGCGGGAATGGTGGGCGGGGCGGGGAGCGCGTTACGGTTGCGCGATGCTTAACAATAACCGAATGCACAGGAACCCCAACGGCGACGGTAACAACCCGCTGCTGACGACCAAGTGGCTGCCCGCCAACAACCAGAGCCAGGCGTACCTGGAGATCGGCGCCGACCTTGTTATGAAGCGAGGGCACCTGTCGCCGCACGTGAGCTTCTGGGACAGCGTGTACACCGTGCGGGAGGGCGGGGCGAGGGCTTAGCGTCTAGGGCGCGGGGTGGAGGGGGAAGAAAAGCGTTCGTGTGATATGATTAGACGCTCCTTAGAATGTTCTGTAATCTGTTGTTTATTGTGAAAAATATTAAGGCTGTGATAAATGGGGGGTATATACACCAACAGAACATGCCATGTGTGCTTTAAAAAAAAAGCTACTGTCATTGTGAGGTTGTAGCCCCAATTCAACATATTTAAATTATATCAAGTATTTAAAATAAACAAAATTGCATTCAAAGAAAATCAGCTTGACAAGTTTTAATTGGTTTACTAATAACTCCATTGTACAATACCACTGATTAAACCATCTTTACCATACGACCAAAATCGATGGTGACAAAATGAGTTCAACAAGACTTCTCAACCAGAGAGAGGGATTGATAAAAATCAAGGCGCTCCCAAAACATCACAAACAATCACCAAAAAAACTGCGTTTAAAATTCAAGACCGTTTCTCAATTTTTGGCAACGTTCCAGAACTATAAACATTTAGTGTTTTTTTTTTCACTCTTCCGTGACGACGCAGCTTAGCTGTAGGAGCGCCTCGCGGTCTTCTCGCAGCAGTAGTTGGCCACCTCGCTCATGCTGCACTGCTTGTGGCAGCACTCGTCCGCCACGCCCCTCGCGAAGCGCTTGTACGCGTCGCCGATCATGTCCGCGGCGCGCAGGCGGTCCCGGAACGGCGGCTGGTGCGGCAGCGGCGCCTCCTCCAGGTCCTCCAGGTCGTCGCCGTCGTCCCTCTTGGGCAGGCTCGCCCACGTCCAGTAGCTGTCTGCAACAGGCGACAGGCGCCGCGGGGCGGGGCGGGGCCGGCGGCGCTGCTTAAGTACGCGCTCCCGGGACACGGACACGACACGCCAGGACCAGGACGAGGGCGGCGGTACAGAGAGCGGGGGATGGGGTTTTCACTCACCGTCGATGTTGTTGTGGATGTACTTTTTGTCGCGGGTGTTGTAGCAGCCGTCGCAGACCAGGCTCAGCACCTGGGGCAGCGCTTTGCCGCAGAAAGTCTGTCCCCCGCGGTCGCCGCCGGCCAGGCAGAAGCACATGGCGAAGGCGAGGACCACAAGACGCACGCCGGCCGCGCCATCGCCGCACCTCATCTGCGCGCCGGCGACGAAAAAATAATGAAATGCCTGATGCGCAGGCACATCGCAACACTTAGGCCTCGTCGTTGCGTCATTTACCTTGAATGTGGCGTTTCGGCGGCGCGGGTCTCCCCTTGCGTCGCTGGAAGCTCCCGGTGCCGGCTGAGAGGCAGGCTCCCCTCAGAGTGGCTCCGCGGAACCCGGGAGGGCTACTTTATACCGCCGCCCTCTTGGCCCCCTGAGAGGGTGGTGCAGGCGTGGCGTGGCGTGGCGCGGCGCGGCGGCCGGGCCGGGGGCGCGTCTGACGCACGGCCACAAAACAAGCGCCTCCCCCCCGCGCCCGCGCCGCCGTACGTCGTCTCGCGTCGCGTCGCGTGTCCCGCCGGGGTGGGCCGCCTTACACCACACGCGTGCAGCTGGAAGGAGAACCGTGTCGCGCAGGGGCGGAAAACTGGACGCTCCCTGACCAGACGTCATGGACAATCGGCGCACCGCACCGCAGGCCCCGGCCCGGCCCCCTCTCACCTCATCGACGCCCTTGATCACGCACTTCCGGCCCGCTGCCAAAGTTAAGCGCGGGGGAGAGAGGGGGCGCCGCGACGCCGCCACGGCGTGGCGTCCCCGTGACGTGTCGTGTGAGGTGGGCGGCGTCGCGCGTCGCGCCGTGGCGCCCCCGAGGCCTCGGCGCGTCGCCGTGCTCGTGTCAGGTGTGGTTAAGACCCTCCGCCGCCGCCGCCCCTATTCCCGCCAGCGGCTCTGCAGTATCCCGTGCACCGTATCCGGTCCGCTTGGTGAAATGCCCAACTCCTAAGTACTTTTTCGGTCGATATCGGGACGAGAGGACTTCGCGAGGGATCTCGCACGACCCCCTTCGCGTCTGCCCCGCCCCCGCCCCGCATGATCAAGCTGCCCCGGCCCGGCCCGGCCTGCCCAAGCGTACGTAACGGTTTAACACTTGACTGCGCGCCTGAAGCAGAACAGAGGTGACTCAAAAACAGTCAGGGCCAGAGGATGGGACTGTGGGCATGGCGGGCGGGGCGGGGCTGGGAGGGGAGGGACTGGCGGCGCCGCGCAATTCCCCACATCACTAAGTTTTAATTATTGGGATTTACTTCCGAACCGGTGTTTAAGTCCAAGTGGTGACAGCATTCAGATCCAAGTTTGGTTTCTCTTTTCAAGATATACTACTAAGTTAATAATATATTGATTTATTGACATACTAATAAAACCTACAGGCAAATTGTCAAGACACTTAAAAGAAACGCATAATTATAGTACAGTCTTGTACAGGCTCATGCCAATTTAAATAATTGAGTGAAAACCATGGAAAAATATCATTAACATTAAGAATGATAGACTTTGTGGTATTGGAGAGAATATTCTTGAGAAAAGCGCCTATTGCATATATCACAAGTGTACCGAGGACGCACATAAAGATTTGCGCTTTCACATCGGGGTTGCACGATTTTCTTCGGCCTACCGTGGGTTTTTTTCTTTGCAGGAGTTTTAAAAAGTTCATGTGGGCTAGTACTATCTAGGGATGCAGTGAGAAGGCTAAATAGCTCGTGCACCGGCAAGGGCTTCTTGTGAATAACCGGCTCGGCCGCCTGGCGTCCTGGGCCTGGGGATAGGGCGGTCGCCGGCTGCGGCTGCGGCTGGACGACAGGTTGGCGTCGTGGTCTTCCCCGCTTCTTCGGGAGCACCACGGCCTCCACGGCGGCCTCCTGCACCCCGCCGTCGCCCGGAGGCGTCGTGGAATTCCTCGAGTTAGACCTGAGCGCAAACTTCTTTGGGGTTGAGCTAGAAGTGCGGCCCGTAGACATACGTTGCGTCCCCCTCCGCGGCAGAGACCGTCGCGGCAAAGGCTTCTGCGGGGTAACTTTCTTTGGTGGAGTCTCTCGTAGTGCTTCCTTCTCCTCACGGGGTGCTGCTTTAGATGTGGTTCCCTTCCGTAAAGTCTCTGCAGATGCTTCCTCCTGAGGGGTGCTGTTCCGTGCTGAGGCCTTCCGCGACGTGCTCTTCCGCGGCAAGGTTTTCCGTGGGGAGGCATTCCGCGGCGTGGTTTTACGTGGAGACGCCTTCCGTGGGGAGGCATTTCGCGGCGTGGTCTTCCGTGGAGAGGGCGTCGGTGGGGAGGCCGTCCGTGGAGAGGCATTCCGCGGCGTGGTCTTCTGTAGGGCGGCCTTCCGCGGCGTGATTTTCCGTGGGGAGACCTTCCGCGGCGTAATTTTCCGAGTCCAAGCCCAGCTCTGCGACGCAGACCTCCGCGGCGCAGCTTTGAGAGACGAGTCCTTCGGCGCCGCCGCCATTCTGGAGGGGGCGGACCTGCACCTGCCGCGGCCCCGGGCCCGTCTAGTCGTGCCGAGCCCCTCGTCCACGGACGGGCCGACAAGGTTCTTGGTGCGGGGGCGGCCTGGAGGCCTCTTCACGAGCGGGGGCGTGGTGGCCTGAGGCTGCGGCGAGGCCATGCGACACGCTCGCTTGGGGCGCGGGGCCGGAGCTCGCCCATCCTCAACCGGCGGCGCCGCCCTCTTGGTGGCCCTCCCCCGACGCCCGGGGGAAACCGCCGTCGCGGAGGAAGATGGGTGCTGCTCACGTTGTATCGTTGTGCGGCTCCGGCCCCGGCCACGGCCACGGCCACGGCCTTGGCCACCACCACGGCCACGGCCTAGCCCACGGCCTCGCGCGGCTGGTGGCTGCAGGTATCCCTGGCTGTGCGGACCATCGAAGCAATAAATCGGCGGTGGTGGAGCCGATGGACACCTCTCTTTGGGAATAAAATGATGGATATCCTGCAAATGCAAGAAGCTACGATAAGTTACCTTCAATAGCTTGAATACTTATTTACACATGGAGTTCAAGAAGTTTTTCAAGAGTCAGTGTTTTTCAGCAAACTGTGTCTGTGATGGGGCCACACAACACTCAACGTGCTAAAACCGTGGTGGTTTATATAATTTTTAGATAATTAATATAAAAAGAAACGACTTGAATAAACAAAATTTGGTTTTGATAGCCACACACTTTCATTGTTCAATATTAAACTTCTAACAAATCCTTTTTCTTTTAACATGCTAGGCTTGATTGACAATGAAGTAAATGTTTGCTACATAATTTTTTCCAGAATGTGGACAGCATCATGCTGTGCAGCTGTGCAACATGCACCAATAATGTGAAAGCATAGTTTGCCAAGACAGGGATCGAGAAAGGGAAAAAGCACTGAACTACACACCTCCTTATCTTCTGATGGAGCTGCCTTGTGCTCCGCAACATGTAGGTTCAATTCTGCGCCCGTGCTAAAACGATCCCCGCATTTCATGCATCTGAAGGGATGTACGTTCAGGTGCGTGCGCATGTGTAGAATGTTCTCCGTGTGGGTCGAGTGTGTCAGTGGACACATCAGGCACATGTACGTCGCCATCTGCAACACAACAAGAAGAGATATACGAATAAGAATAAAGAGCAAGCAAATCGGGGCGGGCGGTATGCACATAACCACCAAGGCGTCCGGTTCGCCTTTACTGGACGACAGCGAAAGTACTACAACGTTATTTTATTTGAATGTTGCGTTCGAAAATTAAATATGTGTTGCTTACCGTCATCACTTGACTATTTTTCTTAACAAATCTATTCAATAATTATTTTACAAGCGACGGCATCCTGAAAAGAAAACAGACTTGAAACTCTAACGTAAGCAAAGTTGTCTGCTGAGATGCATCACGAACAAATGCCGGGGATCCAGCGCACTCTACAGTGCGAAGCCTGCTAACGTAACAAACAAAACAAAACCAACAAAACAAATAGCAATCGTAAAGAAAAATGCCTCCGTGTTGTCGTGATGTTTTCATTGTTCATTTTCTTTTTCATAAACTGTGTAATATGCAACATTATTACTAATTTACGCCATCGTGTGTTCTTATTGATTGATTTCATTACGTCACATATTCAATGAATTGTGTTTTTCAATGAGTTGTATTTGAAAGTGAAGCATCTCCAGCATCTCAATCATCCCCTATACTCAAGTGATGCTGATCCTGCGCCTCGCCCTACGGCCTTTCTCTCGCCAAATACGTGAGTAAAAACTGCTACACATTTCCTATGGACAGATCAAATTTTGTTTGTGGAATGGTCTGCGATTGTTTGCGTGGCCTGGGTTTCGACGTGTACTCTTCGTAGGTTAAGACAGACACTCCCTAAGAAGGGAGTGATATTGAGAGTTAGACTGGAGGAGGGGGGGGGGGAGGCGAGACGACGCGCCGCGCCCGCTGGACACTGCCGGAGCGGCCTTTTGCCCCTTTTTCCTGTAAGAGGCCGAAGGGGCGAATGGAATGGGGTCGAAAATTTTCGGCACTACCTTAGCCTTATTTTTGTTTCCAGAACCGCCCTAGTAAATTTTGGTTCCGCCGGACTTCCCGCTGTTGCGTAGAGACCTCATGTGCAGGCACTCGCGGATACGCTGAGGAAATTTTTTGGAGTTTTTCTTGAAATTTGTACATGTACGATTTGTTGTGAATAAAATAATGTACAAAAACCGTCCCTTAAATAGGCTGACCTCAAATAAACTTTAGTGCGTAAGCCCCATTCATTTAAGTCCCCACGCGTACCCCATCTCATGTTTTTTCAAAACTCTTGCCTCTTCGCCTTAACTATGTGCCAAAAATACACTTAAATACACTAACGAGCCAATACCTTAACATAGAACACACACACACACATCGCACACAGTCTAATCAAATTTCCCTCCACCTGGACCTCTGCCTAATCGTTCCCTTTTATTTCCGCAGGCACTTTGTGGACGCTGAACGGGCCGCAGTGGCTGACCTAGACGGGGAATGCCCTCTCTCCTATTACTTCGCACCGTGCGCCACCCTTAACGTCACGTGTCTTAATACCTCTTGTCTTGCTGTGTCCTTCACTAAACGAACGCCGCGCTCCTTTGAGCCCGGATTCTACTCCCCGGCGGGACCCAGTAGACCCAAGGTTTGGCGATCTGTTCTCAGCGGTCCGTACGGTAATTTTCCTATCCTGTTTCGTTTCCAGGGCCAGCGTCTGGGGAAGTCCCGAATGACTCAGCGGCAGGTGGAGCTGGAGCAGGGACCGGGGCGAAGGCGCCCTCCCAGCAGCAACTACGCCTCGCTCCTTTTATCAGAGGTGGTTGCTTGGTTTTTGGTTTAGCCGTGCTGGGACGTGAGAACAAACTAACAAAATTTTCGCACTTTCCAGCTTTGCCGGCGGCGGTCTCGCTCTCGCAGCCCCCCAACGAGAACAAGTATGTGGTCACCTCGTCGCCTTCGCCTCTGGCTCGGGCTCGCAGGATCAGCGCCAGTAGCGAGTCGACCGCGTCCAGCCTCACCCTGGGGCCTCTGCCTATCGCCGACCTCGACCTGTTGAGTCCGAGGATCTCCCCGGCGTGGGCCAGCCCGCCATCGTCGCCCGTCCTCGGTTCCGGCCAAAAGCGGCCTGTACGCCGCCGCCTGCCGTTCAAGAACGGCTTTGCCGAGAACAAGGGCACTGTCTGTGCCACCGCTGCCCATGATCCCGCCGGGGACAGGGGCAGCGTCGCGGCCCCCGCTGCGCGGGATCCCGCTAAGGACACGGACTGCGTGGCGGCCGCTGCTGCTCAGGATCCCGGCGGAAACAAGGACACCGTCGAGGCCGCCGCTGCGCGGGATCCCGCCAAGGACACGGACTGCGTGGCGGCCGCTGCTGCTCAGGATCCCGGCGGAGACAAGGACACCGTCGCGTCCGCTGCTGCTCAGTATCCCGCTGGGGTGCTGCTGCCGGTGGTGGAGTCTGATTCAGACGAAGAAGTGAAGCGTCCGTCGAGCTTCAGACGCCGTCGTGCTATTAGCTCGTCGTCATCTTCAGCCGCGGATATCAGCGAAGGTGATGAGAGCATTGATGCGGGTGTGGAACGGGAGGTCGCGACGGAGGACGACGCGGCCTCTAATGGCTCTCGGGGCGTGCAACAGGTGCATCGCGACGACCAGAGTAATCTGTGAGTCACAACTTTACCTGATTTTGGGAATATTTTCACTACTATTAGTTTACGCCCTTTGCTGCCAGTTCTGGAGTATCATTTGTTTGCTTATTTAGGTCCGTTTTGATTGAGAGTGACGAAGATATTATGTCAACGGAAACTCTTCTTCTGGAGACATCTCAAGCAGAAAGTGTGCATTCATTATCTGCAACAAAGAATGATGCGTCTGTCACACCTGTACCGCTGTCTCTCCCAGCTTCATCAGTAGCCAGAATGCCTCTGGTTACCTGTGCCGCAACAGACACTGTTATACCTCCAACTAATTTCAGCACTGGTAAGTGATACAGCATATGCTCAGAATATTTTTAATATTTTTTGCCCTCCCAAGGGTCACTTTTAATTGGTTGCCTTATTTTTTTTTGTTTACATGTAAAGCTGCAGCTCCTCAATGCAAACAATGCTGGGTCCTCCTACATAGGCTTTAATTCTGGCACAGTGCCATTGGCATTTTTTTTCTTTTAAACAAAATCTTTCTTTTGACTCTATAACTGTACTGTTTTTTGTTTTTTTTTCCCTTAATAAATAATCTTATAGTATTAATTTGCATTTTTACTTTCCTGTAGCAATTGTGGTAAAGTAGTTAAAATTTATTATGTAGCTCTGCTGTTTACCTTTCAAATTACCTGTTAGGTGTTGAATTAACGAGTTTGCTTTTCATTTCAGGGGATGAAGACATTATCTTTCTTTTCAATTCATCATCTGGTGAATCTGACTTGGAAAATACAACTAAATCTACTTCAGCTGGTAAAACAGTCCTGAAAGGATCGGCCAAATGTTCTCCTGGAAAAAATATAGAAAGAGGTATCCCAGTTCCTGCTAGCAAGGTTTCTAAATGCACACCTAATAAGAAAATTCAAGATGTAAATGACTCAATCCTACTAGTGAATATTGGAAGTCCAAGCACATGTTGTGAAGTTGAGATTGGTAGAATGAATTCCTTTAGTCCTATGAAACCCTTGACAATTCCTGATTCCCAGAATTTCTCTAACCAATCTTTTCCTGTTTGTAAAGTGCTTTTAGAAAGATTGGATTTAGGAAAAACTAAGAGGAGAAAACAATACAGTTGTAAAGTGTGCAGCAAGAAATTTGCCAATTCCTTGGCACTTTTAGAACACAAAACTGAATTCCCGCATCAAAATTGTGCTTAGTTTGATTACAAGTTGATGACATGCTTTACGTCCCATAGCTGTCTATACTTTTAATTATAAATTTATCAGATGACTCTTATTGCTTTGTGTTGCAACTAAATTTTCTTGTGAAATTTGTAATTGCAAATGAGAGACAGTAGAGTATTTTTATTGTCATGTCTGAGTTAACTCTTTGTTCTTGTTGGTTTGACTAACCCATAATTTTTTGAAGTTGTTAATTTTAATTAGATCTGAGTGCTGAAGGATTGTCTGATTGCAATAATCAGAGACGGACTTTGGAACTTAATATCGTCTCACAATCTGTTCTAAAATAAAAGAGATAAAGCACTCGTGTAAGGTGTTTTGGTTTGAAAAAATACATGTGTCTTCCTTTTCACCATGAAACTTATTTTGGCATTGACTTAAACATAATCAACATTTGCATCTTAAAAACATTTTATGTGCCAAAAGTGTTAAATACAGTTTTTAGCTTATCAATGGTAAAACATGAAATAAATTTTAAACCAGTTCTAAAACACAAGAATCAAACAAATAGTCTAATAACACAAGTATCTACTTAATAATTAATTGATGGCAACATAGTGAGGAACATTTATGATTTACATGTTCAAACACATTGGTAACATGAACAGTAGATAACAAAGGTTGGTCGTCCAATTAGGCTAGGCTTATAATACAAAATAAGAAACAAATTGGTTTGAAATCCAACAATGAAATGATGAGATCTAATTTTGATCCAAACAACTATTGAATAAATCAATAAAGGCACATGAAAAATTTATTGACTTAAGCTAAATGTGAGTGTACAGTCAATTCTTCAGTCTTCAAGAAAACATTTTCTTTTAAGCTAATTGATGGTTGAGAGCAAAACCATTATCACAAAATGAGGAAGGGCACTTAATCACTGTCATCACTGCAAAAAAAAGGAAGTAAATTAAAATGTTGGCAACAAAAGACGAACGATTCAAATGAATGAAGGAAGAGAGGTACATACACAATAATTGCTTCCCTCAGAAATTTAACAACAGTCTCTTTACGGCTCTGCGATTTGATTTTAACTGTTGCTGGATAGTACTGGTCCTTGTTATTTGCAACCCATCCTGAATACTATAGAAAAATTATGAGCATAAAATTTTTACTGAACAAGTGTAGGATTGGGACAGAAATAAGATTGAGATTACCGTGGATGTATTTTTGTACAGTGTCTGTCCATCTTGATCAAAGTTAATATACTTCTGAAGAAGAGCTTTGCCATCAATTCTCCAGATTGCTGGTGTTGTAGAGGCATGGAAATCTGTCTTAAGGACCACAAAAGCTCCAGACTGTAAACAAAACAATAAATGAAAAATATCAGCTCAAGCAATAACAATTTAAGTAAAATATAGATCAAAATATGCAACATACAGTAAATTCTTTTGAGATTTTAGAGGCAGGATCAGTTAGTTTCTTTGATTTGCTTTCATTTGGTGAACGTCTTGGCGGTGTTTTTCCCTCTGACATCCTACCACTTTTAGTTGCTGTTTTAAGCCTAGCTCTTTTACGCAATGTTTGAAAACGTTTTTTGAAACTTTTACTCTTGGACACCCTTTCTTCAATGAAATCATCGTCACTTTCTTGGTTTTCATCCTCATCACTGGTAGTAATTTCTACGAGCTTTGGTCTCTTGCCTCGAAGTCTTATGGATGATCTAAGTCTAGCCTTTGAAATAAAAAGATGATACAAGTTATTACTTGAAAATAAGGATTTGTTAAAGTTGAATATTTAACAGTAACTTACTTCAGATGAACAGTTTTCATCTTTGGATTTTGTCTTTGATGGTGTTCTCTGGTCTTCCCCCAGTACGATGATGTCTGAATCACCATCGTCCAAATCAGGATGATTATCATTTTCTTCTGTGTTGTTGCTGCTGTTGCCATTCCCTGTATCAGCACCAGCAGCATCACCATTATTTTTATGATTACCTAAATCAACTACATCCTCTGCATTCTCCTTGTTTTTGGTCTTTGAATTTGCATCAAGCACGTCCTTCTTTTGCAGCCCCACAACATCATCAGATTTCTTCATTTTTTAAAAAAATTATTTACCCTTTTATTGTCTGGTGTTCAACTGATCGGATAAAATTTGAACAAACCATTTCAAATCAGATGAAACAAACTAATTTTTTTAAGGGGTTAGATCAGGTTAGATCGGACCCTTGTAGAGTGGGAGCAGCAATGGAGAACGTTTTAAGTACGCTACAAGGCATGTGTGTGACGGGACGGACATAACCTTTCCTTTGCCGTGAAGTCTGAAATCGTTACGCCTGACATTTTATTGTTTCACATTATTTACGTACTATCAGGACAATAATGGCAACCAAAACTAAAACTACTGAGAAGAATGGCTCAAATGGGGCTAGTAACCTCAAGCAGCCTGCATTAGAGTCAGTGTGGGCTAGAGCATTCAAATCGGAGTCAGAATGGCCCGACAAGGTATGTTTACCACGTAATGAATTTAAAATTTTTCTCACCGTACTAACTTCTTGTACCTGATACTGTAGCACATATCTTACAGTTTGCATTCCACATGAAAAGTGTCATGTTCACCTTCAAACATGAACATTATTATTATTATTATTATTATTTTTTTGAGCCTCTGATTTTGTATTCATATATTTCAAACTGTCTTTTTTTCCAGGAGGAGTTCTTAGATGTCATATACTGGGCTCGGCAGTTCCTTGGTATTGCTGTTGGTATTTTATGGGGACTTATCCCTCTTAAAGGTTTTGTTGCTCTACTCTTGTACGTTAAATATTGGTTTGGAACGCTGCAAGGTACATTTGACCCCAGTTAAGTTTGAAGTAAACATTTATGAAATCTTTTTCCAGATTTGCTTTGGTGAATGCAGGTATTGTGTACATGTACTGCACTAGCTTTCAAAAGGTTGATGAAGAAGAGTATGGCGGAGCTTGGGAGCTAACGAAAGAGGGATTTATGACTTCGTTTGCTGGTTTCCTGGTGAGTCTCACAAATACCACTCCTTAGAATTTGCAATATAAATTATACGTCCCTGTTTATTTCACATTCATGCTTTAGGTAACATGGATCATTTTCTACACTGGTCTCCATTCAGAAGGATTTAGAAAAGATTTATAGTTATGTTCAGGAGAAATGTGTCAACCAAAGAAGAGTCAGGTACAAACTAAATCTCGGAAATTATTCTCTTTTTTGAATGTGCTATGAGTGTGTATTGTATGCTCAAACTTCTTAGTTAAAACTCATATTGAGTCATTTTGTAAGAGCTGAAACTCTCATTTATATTATGTATTTTGTGCATTATGGGACTGATTGTAGGGCAAAAATTTGATTGTACCATACTTAAAAAAAAAAAAAACAAAAAAAAAAAAACATTGTTTATTTTAGTAGTGTTGTTACTGCATGAAAGAAAAAATACTTTGTAATTCCAAGCAATTTTTGTACTAATCCAAGGGACCCAAATTACAATGTGGACGTTAGGCCATGTTCACCATGAACCTGGTTGGGTCAGGCTTGGATTGAGAGTTTTGTATGGTGGAAGTAACTGAATTCCAATTCAATCTTACCTCATACAGTTTAGTCTGATTTAATTTGTAAGCAAGTAGCTCTGAGCTGCTTTGCATCTTTTTATTATTATATTACTCCCTACTGTGTGAGTGTCTGACTTCTGTATACTTTTGGTTGTACCATATCAGGTTATGGGGAAGTGAAGAAGTTGTCACAGTATTTTCTTTGTAAACTAATTTTGAAAGTATGTTGTGCATCAATCGAAGCATTTAAAGATATCCAATACTTAAATTTTATTTTGGCAGATTAGATTTTTTTTTTCCCACTATTATTCTGCCAATCAAATAGGACTTGTATCTGGTGGGTCCTTTTCATATTGACAATTTGAGACGAACAAAATGTCATATTTGTGGATATGACAAGGTATCCAATGTCTTATTTATACTGTTGCAATTTCAATTTGTTTTAATATTTCATGTTATGTTCTTTATAAATTGTTTAAATTATATTTGTTTAACCAAACCTTGAAGAAAGACTGCTACTCAGTCCAAAATTTGTACAATATTTGTATAAAATTTTATTCATGTCTATTTGCTGTGTTTTTTGTCACTACACCAGCTTCATCAGTCTTCCATTTCCAAACTCACAGAGAATCTGCAGCATGATGCTGGCATTACTTCTCACGAGTCGCCCCTCAAAGCTTGCACGATCCAACGCCTGCTCTGTGGTGCTCCCTGAAGGCCTTCACAGCGTACCGCGCGGTGCCTGGGGCCGAGGTGATGCCGTAGCCGCCATGTCCGTAGTTGTGCACAACCTGCGTCCGAAAGGAACTCCAGCATTTGTCGAGAACAGACGCGCAGGCACTCCTGGTTAAGTCGAGGCGCGTGTTGCGAGTCTCACCGTGAGCTTGTCGACGCGCGGGGCCTTGTCGGCCTCGACGCGGACGGGGCAGCGGAAGGGCCTCAGCCCCACCCACTGGCGCTGGACGCGCGCGGCCTGCAGGCTGGGCACGGCGCGGACGCAGCGCTCCCAGATGGCGGCGCTCTCGTTGGGGTCCACCTCCAGGCTGTAGTTGCCGAGCCAGCGGGACCCGCCCAGCGTCACCTGAAGGAAAGGGAAGGACCAGACGCCTACCTGTCAGTGGCGAACAAACCTGAAGAGCGCAATGAGTTCGCGCCGCAGCCGCACCTGGTGGCGGTTTGGGATGATGTACGTGTCCCGGTCGAAGTACGTGAACGTCTTGATCCACGGCGCCGTCACCTGTTGACCCGACAAAGACACGAGGTGAAACATTCCGCCTCCTCCATTCTCAACAGCGCGGGCGGGGCGGGGCGGGCCCGGTCTCACCTTGTACACCTGGCCGCGCACCGGTACCAGGGTGTAGTCTCCGCAGAGTTTGGCGGCGCCGAGCCCCGTGCAGTTGAAGACCACGTCGAAGTCCCCCGAGAGGTCGTCGAGGCGCGCCACCGCGCGCCGCTGCACCCTCCCGCCAGCAGCCTGGATCCTGCGGCGGAGCGGAGCGTGCCGTGGGGAAATTAAGGCTTAAACTTTGGCGTAAACTTCGGCGCGTTCCATTCTGGTGTGCCTTTTACCGCCAGGCTGGTTACCTGTGCAGCGCCCAGGGCAGGAGGTAACGGCACTCCACGATCAGGGTGCTGGCGTAGGTGCCGAAGCGCGCGCCGCCCGGGAGCAGCTGCAACTCGTCCTCGGTGGCGTCGCGGTACTCGGGGCACAGGTCCTCCATCAGAGGGTTGCGGACGCGATCGCGGCTTTGGTTGGAGAAGAAGTAGCCAGTGACCTCAGCCACCCCGGCCGCGCGCGCCTGGTCCGACCAGCACACGGCGCTGTACCACTCGAACGCGTCCCGGATCCATTGCCTGCGGCCGAACAAAACAGTGCACCGTGCCAGTGTCAGTGTGCGGTACACGCTGCTTTAATTTGGGAAGATTCTGATGTTTGCTTTATTACGGCTAGTCTTATCGGGGTCTTATCACCGCGACAGTCGCGCATACGATACGGAAATAGAGCCCCCTCAAAGCCCTCTCGTGTGTTGCTAAACATAGTACAGGTGCGTCCAAACAATGCGACACTGCCACCGCCGACTAGCATCAACTATTACTTTGTCACGTCGAACGTCGGGCCCGCAAAGTAGGTGGACGGATAGAAGAAGCCCGCCGCGCCGTCGCCCGTCGTCTCCTCGTTGAACTTATCGGCCAGGATGGTGACGTCCAGCGAGGCGCCCAGCTCCCGCTGCAGCTCCAGCGCCGTCAGCAGGCCGACCACGCCCGCGCCCACGACGCACGCCCGCATCCTGCCTGCTCGTGCTCGGTCGGCGCTCCTGCTCCTCGCAGCCGCCGCGCGGAACACTGTCGCGCCGCTGCGATCGAAACGGTTATTCCGCACGGGCCTGAGGCTGGGCGCAGGCGCCCCCGCCCCGCCCCGCCCCGCCCCACTGCGAGAGCAGCAACTCACCAGTACCAGTCCCGCCCGCCTGCGCCGCGCTATCTGCGGCCGGCGTCAGCCGCGCTGACACTGAGCACCATAAAGTTAGTGAGGTTGTTATGCTGAGCGCCGCGGCCCGGCCCGGTGTCTGCGCCGCGCCGGTCGGGCCGGACCGGTGGCACCGCTCCCTCTCCCTGCCCCTCCTCCCCCTCTTCGCCAGGCCTCGCCGCCGTCGAGATGGTATCGTCGGTATGGGGCCGTCCGTCCATTTGGCAGTCCCAGTCCCGGCCCGCGGGCGCCCGCTGGCCCGTGGATACTTGCCCGGCATACAGCGCAGTGGTCGGGTTGCCTACCACCACGGCGCTCGCCGCTGGCTGCGGCTGCGGCTCTGCTGAGGCAGTGCTGTTGCGCGCGCACTGGCCAGTGCGAGAGAAGCGAACCCGCCCTATCACAGCTGCCATGTGCCAGAGAGCTTGTGGTTCAAAACACAAAAAAAAATGCGTCCCCGTAATTTTCTTCGCTTTTGGCAGTGCCATCTCCCGTCCGCAGCTTCCCCAACTCGCCCCACATAATGGGGCCTGCAGGACCGTTTAGCCCAGCCCCTCGCAGGGCGGGGTGCAGGGCAGGGTGCAGGGCTGTGCTCGACAAGACAGGGTCGGCAGAGAGCGAGAGCACCTTCCTCCCCTGGAGGCGAGGCGAGGGTGAGTCACCCCAGGCAGGCCAGGCTGAGTCACCCCACCGCCGCCCCTTTGTACGGGCCGATACACTCCCACCTACTCCACCCCCTCGCTCGCTCTTCCCCGTCGTTTCTATATTCTGTCGCTTTTTTTTCCTTTCCCGTTTTTCGGGTCCACGACATCGACGTTAGTCCGCCTCTTTTTCTACCTCTCTCCGATCGCAGAATACGATTCTCCGATTGTTTTCCGATAAATTGGCCTGCACGCTGTTCCCAGCAGTCTACCCTCTTTTGCGGCCACCCGTGTAGAATTTTTTTTTTCTAGATTCATTTGGGCCCGTGCGTGCGCTTGCTATTATATCTGTTCCCCCTACACCGGTGCGCCCCGCCCCGCCCCGCCGTCCTGCACGGGGCGCCGTGACGTCATCCCCAAGGACACAGCGGGGCGTCACGGCGGCAACAAGGCCGCGGCGGGTGGACAGGAGACAGGGGCAGAGCCCGGGGGATGAAAGACAAACAGTGTTGTGTTCTAGAGAGGCATGGCAAGGGCGTGGCTCTCCCCATGACTGTATGAAAAAGACAGTGTCTGCCATACCTTTTTTCATTTTCTTTTAATTAGTTATGTCTTTGTTAGTTTCACTTCTTTTTGTCGTAGGTGTCCTTCTCCTTGTAGCCCTGCACGTAGCCCGTGTTGTCGGCGAGGTCGGCGCGCCCCTCCAGGCCCTTCCCCTTGCCGCTGGCGTCGAAGCGCTCCTTGTGCGACCCCGTGTACTTGGAGGTGTCCGTCAGACGGTCCACCCCGCCAGCCTTCACCGCCTTCTGCTCCGGCCACATGCAAAAGGTTTGTGGTGATGACAGTTCCTTTGACGCTCGGCTCGGAGCAGAAGGGCCGAATGCCCACCGTCGCCCCGTCACTCACCGTGGCCCCCGTAGTCCCGGGCAGGCCGCAGTCCACCAGCTTGCCCTTGAGGTCGTTCACGTCCATCTTCTTCACGGAGGCTAGCTCCTCCAGGTACTTGACGAACGTCTTAAAGTCGATGTTCTTGGACCTGCCAAGAAAATTTATGTACAGACGAGCGTGTCAGTAACACTTGAAAATTTAAAATAAAATAAAAACTTTACAACTAACAGTCCCGGGCAGGGGCGGTAGCGAGGGAAACCGGTTCAAGGACTTACTTGAACTTGTTGAACTGTATGCCCGTGTCGGTGGTGGTGATCTTTTTGCCGTCGATGAGCTTGGCCTGCTTCATCCACTTGTCGCTCTGCGTCAGGGTGATGGTCTTGCCGTCACTCCTCGAGTCGCCAAACTTGCTGAACGCCTCGAACTGCGCCTCCAGGGAGCCGCTGCCGCTGCTGCCGGCGGCCATGGTCTAGGCGGGGAGGAGCGCGCCGGTCAGGGGCGGGGGACGAGGAGGCCTGGTGCGGGGCGCGCCGGACTGCGTGCTGCGTGCGTGGGCCGCGGGGCCGCTCGGCTCGGCTCTGGCTGTGAATGCGACTGCGGGTTGTCAGGGAGACCGCGCGCTAGCAGCAATAATGGGGCACGCCATCCCCTATCCCGATCCCGACCACCCGCGACCGCGGACCATAATCGGGCGGCTATGAACCTTTCAGCCGGCACATTTTGCATACCGTATAGGGGTGTTTTTACGACTCGTCTCTACGATAAGCGAGCGCACGGCGCCTTACGGGTCGTGGGTAGGCAACCCTCCTGCACCCGCGCGTGCGGTACAGTATACCCGTGGAAGTGGGCGCGTCGGGCGAGGTGAATCAGTTCACACATGCAGGGCTCTGTGTTGCGCAATGGCGATGGGGAAGACGTGCTCCCCCGCCCCGCCCCGCTAGCGCCCTTTGGCCGTGGTCCTTGCCACAGCGCAGCCCCAGCCCGAGGCCTTAGGCGCGCCGCCACCCCTCGCGTCCTTGGGCGCGGCCTCGGCTCGGCTCGGCTCGGCACGGCTCGGCTTGGCTCGACTCTGCTCGGCTCGCCACCCCACGGCCTCGGCCGGGGTTGCGCGGGGTGGACCCCGCCCGCCACGCACCGCCACGCGTCCGAATATGGGTCACGCGCTTTATTGAGCCCCTTAATTCGCTTTTGCCTTGCTCACCTCGCTGTTGTGACTTTTCCGTCCGCCACGGCGACACTGTCAGGACTAGTTACACGTCGCGTCGCCGCGAGTGACCTGCGGGGAAAAGGAAGAAAAGAGCGAGGAGGTTGGGGGGTGGGGGCTGTAGGGCGCGGCAACCGGAACAAAGGACGGACACGAGCTGGGCTGGGCTGGGCAGGCGGCCGGCCCGGGATAGAATGTCACGTACGACACCGCGGCGCAGCTCAGCTCAGCTCGGAGCAGACCGTGGAAGCGAGTCGGTACTCTGAAAACTCACTAAAAATGCATTCTCAATGGATTTCCCTTTCACAATATTTTGTTCTGTATCTACCCTTCATATGCAATTGAGAGGAAAAGGGAGGGCGATTCCCCCCAGTGTCAGTTTCTCGCTTCGTCCTTCCCTCAAGTTGTCCTTTCTCACATACTTTCCGGCCAGGACTCCCCGACCACTGTACCTCCCCCCTCCCCCGGGCGGCCGCGCGGGCACGCGTCTCTCTCGCGCCACCCTCTCCGTCTCTCTCGGGCTGTGCGCGGCGCGGGCGCGGCTGCTGGGCGCGCCTAGGCGAGGCGCGGCGCGGCGCGAGGCGAGGCGAGGTTTAGTCCCCGCTGGGCGTCGCTAGCGGCAGGAGCGGCCCGTCCCGTTCCTCCTCCTCTCGCGCGAACACAGCCGCGCCGCGCCGCGCACCTGAGGCACACGCGTGCCTGCCAGGCGAGGGTGTTCCGCGGGCGTTCCTCAGCAGGTGGGTGTTCTCACTTTGTTCCAGCGGCGTTCCAGCCGGGGCGGGGGAGAAGGGGGTGGGGACGCTCGGAGCGGTTATCTCCGCCGTTGTTGACGGTGCTTAAGCTGCCTTGAGGGGTGAGGGTGGGAGTTGTTGTCTTAATGTGATAGTGATACAGTATTAAAGTTGTGTGGACGTAGGCATGTGTGGTGTGCGGTCGATCCTCTCCGAGGCGCCCGAGTTTATCTCATCGCCAGGCCCGTCGGGTCGGGCGCTTGGACGCACGTCTTGTCTTTATCTAACCCGGGCCGGGCCGGGCCGGGCCGGCCCTCGCGACGGACAGGTACACGAGGCGGAGGACATTCGTCGAGTGTTTGCGCTGCGCGGCGAGTTGTGCGAGCGGAGCGGAGCGGGCCCGGGCGTCAGCGTCAGGTCTGCATGGGGCCGAGTGCCATGCCGCGTCCTCGAAGTTCGCCAACACACGGGCCCCCGGGGGGAGGGGGGGCACTGTCGTGCAAGGTGTCAGGCCGGGCGCGTCCGTGCACGTGCATATGCCTGCGTCACACCACGCCTCCTCTCGTCTCCTCTTCACCCCGCCCGTCACCGATATTATGTCACTGCGTTATTCCAAAGAACTTTAAGTTACTTTTAAAACGGGCCGATTTAAAATAATAAAAAAAAAATGCATGGAGACAGGGTTTGGCGTGAGTACTGCATTTTTTTCCCAACAGGTGTAGTGCGGTTGTGAAGCCCCGGGAGCTTGCTCAGTCGACGGGAAGCCCTACCGGGCTAGACTGTCTTAACAAACTTCGCTGATGTACCCAGCCCGCGCCGCACCACTTGATACTGTCCCTTCCTATTGTTTGCCTGTTCAGCGCGTTTGTGGTCTAAAGCCATTATCGGCGAGGCTTTGCAAGTATCGTACGTGGCTGTTAAGGCCGCTTTGGTTGTTGTGAAGGTGGGCGTGGGACTGTATGGAGCCTGAGACATGTACGGGTACGTATCCGCCGGGTGTCGAGTGCCGGGTGCCGGGCCAGGCCGGGTCGCGGGTACCCAGCAGACGCACCCGGTCGATACCGGACCTAAGACCAGAGCAGCTCGGTCCGCTCGGCGCCCGGCCTGGCCCGGCCCACTACAATAACTGCAGGCTGCACAACTCGGCAGGGGGCGCCGCAAGCCTAGGGTGGCCGGGTCGGGCGCGGGTCCATCCACGGATATACCCCGCGCTCAGGGGGAGGATGCTGGGGAGGAGCAGGGGGAGGGTATCGGCACGACCCCCGTAACACGGAGAGCACGGAGTGTCGTTCGAATGTGGCGGGGCGCGGCGGGCAGCGGGGCTGGCGCGTGCGCGTGCGCGGCGTGCGATCAATGCTGGGAGCGCTTCGCTCCCCGCCTCACCCACCCCGCCCCGCCGTGCCCCATCCTGTGCCGCCGCACCCCACCGCGCCCTACCGCACCCCACCGCACCATCACCGCTGGTCGGCGTGGCGCGGCGCGGCGCGGCGGGCCCCTTGGGCTGGGCCTGGGCTGGGCAAGGATCCCTGAAGCCACAGCCCGCCCCGCCCGCCCGAGCCCCGCTCTTGAATCAAGTGCCCCGAGGGCAGTGACGTGCGAAGTGTGGGGGCACGGGCACGGACACGGGCAGCAGGGCGTGCAGCAGGAGGCCGGCAGAGCGCCCACCCCCATAGCAGCCCCCGCAGCAGCCCCGAGGCTCAACAGATCAGATTTAGGCAATCCGTCGCGAATGTTATGCATGACCCCTCTCGCAGGAAGATCAGTGGAGGAAGGGTGGGCGAAGTTTGGGGGCGCAGTACTTGAAAACTCTGAGGGCTGGTCCTGGTCGAGCCGAGGCAGAGGTGGCCTCCGCTCCTTTCACCCCCCACCCCGCCCCGGGCAACAGCCCCTTCTTGGAGATAGGTTAGTCCTAGGCGCTGCCCTGGGGCCTTGCCCTCCCCTCGGTACATGGCCCGCCCCGCCCCGCCCCGCCCGTGCGCTACCTCTATCGGGACGTCCGCCATTGGTCGTCGCCGTGGCCCGCCTCCACCCCTCCCGCAGGCCCCCGGGGGATGAGGGATGCAGCGGCAGTGGCATTTCCTCCGACTCCTCTCCGCTCCCCGGCACCGCCCCCCGCCCCCCGCGCCCCGCGGCCGCCCGCTGGCGCCGAGGCTGAGCTCGGTCCTATCAGTCGGTGACAGGGCGTCCGCTCGGCAGGGGGCGTACGCTGCACGTGCAGCGGCTGCAGCGGCCCGCGCTCGGACGGGCCGCCCCGTCTGGAGGCCCTCGCCGCTCCTGCACCTGCACCCAGGCAGCTCACGGCAAGTAGTACCCCGCCCCGCCCCGCAGCCTGACCGTCGAGTGCAGCGGAGTGCACCCCGATGCAGAGTGCATCGGCCACCTCGAGCCGATAGCGATCAATACCACCGCGCCGGTGGCGGCCATGACGCCGTGCCGTCCTGTCCGCCTGGAGGACTCGGCCGGCACCACTGCCAGCCCCGCCCCGCCCTGCCTCTCGCCTACATTACGTGCGTGCGGCAGGGCGCGGCGCGGCGCTTCGGGGCGTGCTCTCAGGCGTCGGGGGCGACGGCCCGCGGCCCGCGCCCCAGGGGTGTGGCAGGGCTGTGGTCATGAAATATGCACCGCAGAAAATGATTGCGCTGGCCCCGCGGCCGAGGGGCAGGGGGTGGTGGCGCCACCCCGCCGGCGCAGAGCGCCGCTCGCATCCCTGATTCACCGCGCTTTTAATTTTCAATGTTTATTACACATTCTCCCCTTTTTTTCTAACCGGGAAAACTTTGCCGGCCCTTATTTTTCCTGGAGTACCGTATTGGTTCTGGCGTGCTCCTCCGCAGGCCAAACTAGTCCCGACAGCGGCGTGCACCTCACGACCTCACGACAAGTCGGAGGAGAGGAACCACCTCCGCCCTTTTTCGTGTGTTGCGAGTTGTCGTGTCGTCGAACCTGTTGAACGTAAACCAATGGGGCCGAAATGGCCCCCAATGGGTCCCTACGCCTCACCACTCGCACGCGATCTCCGCCCCACTGAGGCGGGGCGGGGCGTGGCGGGGCGGGCCGGCGGGGCCCGACGTAGAAGCTCGCGCGCCGTCCCGTGGGTTTATTGGTATTCGTGGTGCCAAACGCCATAGGGAGGCAAACCCAGGCCGGGCCGACAACTCTGAGCGTGAAGTAGAGCAGTCAGCAGACTCGGGCTCGGCTCGGCTCACCGCGCAGCCTGCTGTGGTTCCGACTGATAGAGCGGTGCACGCTAGAGGAATCGCTGCCCCTCCCCCTCCCGCTCCCCCTCTGTTTCTCACCGCCCCGCCCCGCCACGCCCAAAGTGAACCGACGCGCCGGCGGGGCAGCGCGGCCGCCACGCCCACCCAGTAACGTCCCTGGTCACGCGACCTGACCTGCAGCGAGCGAAGGGCCGCGGAGGGCCGTGCAGCAGAGGCACTACAGCGAGTGCTCCGTGGTGGCCACCGCGACCTGAGTGTATGTGTGTGTATGCGCAGCGAGCAGGACGGGCAGCTGCAGCTGCGCTGCCGAGCCCCGCCCCGCGGAAACAGGCGCGCTTGGAAGCGACCGAGTTCTGCGCTTTTCATCATTGGGAGGCTGGGCGCGTGGCGGGGCGCGGCGGGGCGGGGCGCGGGGCGGGGCGGCTCGCGCTCTGGGTGAAGGTCGCAGCGGCGGCCAGCGCGATGACGCCATGGTTTGGTACACCAGTGCCAGGTACACTACCCGGGGCGGGAGTGTTTGCCGCCTCCGACACTCGCACGACGCAGACATTTCATTTTTTCAGCTCCTTGCGTTACGCCGAAAAAACTTAAGGAGCTTATTTCTGCATCGCATTTTGTTCCATTCCCTTTCCGCCGGGGCCGCTGCTGGGAATCCGGGCTGTCCTTAACAGCTGTAGCTCTCGCTCCGCTACAAGCTGGTGGCGGACAGAGAGGATGAGGGGGCAGGAGAGTCCGACCCGACCCGACCCGACCCGACCAGCCGACTAGGACGAAATAGAAAGCTTTTGTTTTCAGGGCGTTATTTTTGCCTCGCGGCCTGGCCTCTCCCACGTGGCCCCCATGTGTGTGTGTATGTGTGTGCGGGAGAGCACCCGGGATGTTATCACTTACTTGTAGCGCCGGGGCCGCGGGGCCGCGTGGCCCGGGCCCCCCGCGCTGTGAGACCCTGGCCGCGGGCCGCACACACGACCTACGACATGGGGCTCGCGCGGCGCGTTCGATACCGGCCATTGTTTCTGCTGGAAGTAAAGAAAGTAGACGCCCTTTTACTTTTGTACAAGCAGTAGGCCTGGCGTGCGTGGCCTGGCCGTCCAGTCCCGTCTGCCCCCTGCGCGCTGGCGGCTGGCACGGCGCCGCACAGCCGCCGCGCCCCACCGCAGAGTACCTCACCTCCGCCATCGGTTTCTGAAATCGACCGCCTTGTCACCTTTTGTGTCCCACAGCGTTGAGGCGGGGCGGGGCGGGCGCCGCCGAGCCGCGATGAATACACGGTAATGAGTGACTGCATGCCCCCGCTGCCCCCCTCCCCCCCTCGCCGCGCGGCGCGCTTACTGCGGAAGCCGCTTGTTTGGCCTGACCGCGCTCTACAGCGGGTCCACACGGGGCCCCCTCCGCGTCAAGTCCATTCAAACCGAGCGGTCGCAATGCGTTTCGCTTCTTATATCTCCGCGGGCCGCGGGTTGATAACGGTGGAGAGCGGGGCTGTGCCCGGAGGACGAGGTCACAGCCGGGTTGTTGCGCGTCGCGTCGTCCTTGTGGGGGAGGGGCAGAGTGTCGTATAGCGTGAGCAGCCCCACTGCCACACGCGCCGCTGGCTGACCGGCGCTGCGCCCGATTGACCAGCTGGCTCTGCACAGATCGTAAAAAAAATAAAAAAATAAAACAGGGTGGGTGCGGGGTGTTTGGTCGTACGACTGCGCGGGACAGCGGTGCACTGTACCGTACCGTTGGGGCCGCGCGTCGCACGACAGCAGGGTAAAAGTTTGATGGGGACGCTTTTGTCCCTGCCTGCGCCCGGCTCACCGTCTTATCCACTTATACCTCTGCCAAGCGCCCCACCTCCCGCCCACAAAGAAAAAGAGTTCTTCATTCAACTGGACTGGAATACCTGCTGTACTTAAACTGTGCTCCGAGTGTGTCTGAATATGGTGTCCGAATGGAGGAAAATCTTTTCGGATTGAGTACAAAGTGTTCTGTTACTACTCTCCAGCCCACGTGCGCGTGGCGTAGCGCCCCGCTGCCCCGGCGGCGCGGGGGTCGATACTCCTCTCAGTGACACGTAACGGGCCCAGGGTAGCCCTATCCATCGCCACCCCTACCTGGCGGGGGTGGTGAGGGCTAGGTGAGTCGAGGACAGGCGGGTCATTCATTTCCCGTAGAGTTGAGGGGGAGGGGGAGGGGGGTGGGCTGTAGGGGCTGCAGCGGGAGCGCCAGCCCCTTCTCCCCTCCCATCCCCTCCCCGGCAGGTCACAGGGGTGGGAGGAGCAGGTCATCGTTCTGAATATTATGAAATCAGTACGTGACCACCTACACCACCGACGAGCATGGCGTGCTGTGGCGCGCTCCGATGAACCCCACCCCACCCCTGCCTCCCCAACCCCGAGGGTGCGGGCAACTTGGGGGTGGGGGTAGTAACGCTAAAGGTCGCCGTGGCTGAGGCCGGCTGGGGGCCTTGTCCAGACCACGCCCTTCTCCGTGGCTGCGGCGGGGCGGGGTGGGGCGGGGAGCGCGGCGGGGCCGCCTACACAAAATCAAAGCCTCCGCTCAGAGGACGGAAGTCGCAAGTCGCTCTTTCCGGCAACAGGCTGAGTTATTCGACGGGTATCGGGCTTGAAAATTGAAACGGCTGTTCTCTTTTGTTGCAGCTCCCTGTCGACCATGGCCGACTCGGCGGCAAAGACTGAAGGTAAGTCACCTGACAGGTCGGGGATGCCGGTTAAGTCCGTTTCCCGCGAACTCAGGGAAGTCCGCTGTTGGATGAAACTCTATGATACATCAAACTGAGTTGCGTTACTGCCATTCGGCGCGTTGTGTTCCGCAGGCGATGCCGCCAAGGACGCCCCCAAGGAGGCACCCAAGGACGCCCCCAAGGACGCCGCACCCGCCTCCAACGGCACGGCGACGCCCCCGCCGGCATCCGCGGCGCCACCGGCCTCCGCGCCCCCCAGCGCCGCGTTCAAGGAGCAGTTCAAGGCCTTCAGCAAGTTTGGAGACACCAAGAGCGACGGCAAGCACATCACCCTGTCCCAGAGCGACAAGTGGATGAAGCAGGCTAAGGTTATCGACAGCAAAACCATCACCACCACGGACACGGGCATCCACTTCAAGAAATTCAAGTGAGTAACGAATAGCGGGGCGCCGAGCTACCGGCGCGGTGGCCCCCCTGCAAGTCCCAGGGTAGGCCTCACGGCGCGGCTCCCGAGCGTGGCGGGTGTGCCTACCCCCACAGGGGCTATGCGGGTCGTGCTGCTGCAGCGCCTCGCCCGCGTGCCCCTGCGCGGCGCTGGCGCCGACGCCACTCGCGCCTTCTCTCCTACTCACCCCCGCCTTCTGTTTCTGTTCGCAGGCTTCTCAAAATTACGCAGTCGGATTACATTAAGTTCATCGAGGACCTCGCGAAGGCGCGGAAAGTAGACGTGGAGGAGGTCAAAAAGAAGATGGCCGACTGCGGCCCTCCAGGAGTGACGAGTGCAGTGGTAAGTGCGCGGACGCCCCGACACGCTCTCACATGTGCCCCCCCCCCCTTCTTTCCCCTGATTCCCCATTCTGACGCGGCTGCTTGCGATTCCCACATCAGTCCCGCGCGAGGCTCATAAAGTGACGCTCACTCGCTCCCGGCCCGGCCCACGGAGAGGGAAAGGTGTAGGCGTAGGGTTCCGGCCCTCCTCCCTCTCTCTCTCTATCTCCCCGTCTTCCTCCTGCCCCACGCCGTTCCACCGCGTGGTTGGGTCGGGCGAGGCAGTGCACACACATGCCGCTGGCGATTAGGCCCCTCTCCTTCCCTCCCCTCTCCCACACAGGCTGGTCTGAAATAACCATACGGCATGACCGACGACGTCACGAACAACGGCAGCCGCTGCCGCGGGGTGGGACCGGGAGGGGGAGGGGGAGGGGGGGGAGCTGACTCAGCGGGGAGGAAGTAACAAAAACACGGCCTCTACCATGACCCGCCCCGGCCCCGGCCGGCGGACTGTTGTGACACGACACTGAAACATCCTGCAGACACCGGGCCGGGCCGGGCTGGGCCTTCCCCTTGCTTTCGCGCCCCGCCCGCACCTGGCTGAGTCTGTGTGTCTGCGTGTGTTTGCAGGCCAAGTCGAAGGCGGACGCGGCGGTGGAGAGGCTCACAGATGTGACCAAGTACACGGGGTCGCACAGGCAGCGCTTCGACGAGTCGGGCAAGGGACGCGGCATCGCCGGTCGGAAGGACGTGAACGACGGCTCCGGCTACGTGCAGGGCTACAAGGACAAGGACACCTACTCCAAGACGCACTAGGGGGCGGGTCGAGGCGGGGCGGGGCTGACCAAATGAGAGAGGGAATGCCCTCTGTCCGACTGAGAGCCGCGACACGACAAAACCGACGGCTTTGCCTTTTTTCTTTGCTTAAATGTTTCTTATGTATTTTCTTTTTAAATTTGTTTCGAATAGTTTTATGACTTGACTGTCCTGCAGTTTAGAGTGAGAGGCAATTTATGATTTAAGAGGATGGTCTGGTCTCATCGCACAAAACCGTCCACAGGGCCCGCTGGAGCCGCCTTCCGCGATACATCGTCTTCTCCCTATGCCACCTAGTTTAACAGAATGAAAGAAAAAATTTAAATAAATTCTGGGTAGTGAATAGAAAACAGGAGGTGATAGCGAGTGTGAGAGAGAAACCGATCCGTAGCCCAATTCCAAGCACATGTGCCTGTAGAGTATTTGCATTTCACATTCTTCTTGTATCAAGCTTTACATGTTATGTACGTTTTTTTAATGTTTCAATTTAGTGATTTATTTAGATTTAAAATGTTAATGATTCAATCACATTCTTCATCTGCTTTGATCCCGCTTCTACTTTTTAATATAGTTTAATTATTGTTGCATATCATTTCCCCGCTTTTCGCAAATCCTACGCGTTTTTACCAATTTTCCATGTTTCAATTTTCTTCAAGCCTCAATCTAATGAACATCTTTAAAACTTCTTCTATCTCCGTTTTAGTCTCTCCGATTTCAAATTTTCCTAGAAGTTCTTATGAGTGTAATTACATTATGTTTAAAATGTGTTTAGCTTAGTGTTTTGGTAATTATTTGAATGTACTGCATTTTCATTAGTTAATTATGTATATATATTTTTTAAATTTCGAGTTTGCTTTTCGTGTGTAGATTGTAGTATGTCTTTGTGATTTTCATTATTCAGATTTTTCATTCAATTGGAATTTTATCCATTTTGCCCCTTCCTCGAACTCTCTTTTCTTGTTTCTTTCTTTTTTCATTATTTTTTAAATGTTCTCGGTGTCTTAATTTGTAGTCAGCTTGTTTCCCCACCACATTTGTGGTTGGTCTCTCTAATATACAATTTTTGGTCAGGCGCTAGAGTTATGTTGCGATGTATCGCCTTAAATTTGCGATAAGAACGATATAGTGTGTGGCTATGGACGTAGGCGAGATGCATCATCTGTGTTTGTATATGTGTGTGCGTGCGCACTGTGTCTTTGCGTGGGTCGCGGGTCGGACGAAAGAGTAACGGAGGTGGGGGAGTAGAGAGGACAGAAGATGGGATGCATAGAGGGAGGACGGTGTGCCACGTGCGGCTGTATCTTTGTGCGTTTGTATTTCTGCTTCAATCTATTTCAAATCAAATTTCAACTCCATCAAATTTCTCTTTGATCAAGTCAAAAAAATAATAATTTCATTTTTACCTTTGACGTTTTATCTTTTAAAAATATATATATATGAAAGGCTATTGTACGATCGCTTCTTGTGTGAAACTGCGGAACCCTCATTAGATGTAAATTTTGTACATTTCCAATATTTTGTTACTTGTTACATACCAGGTGGCTAATTCATCCTATCCATTTCTTGGTGCGCGTGCAGCCGTTTGGGCTTGTCTGAATACCGCTTCTGGCCATTCCGCCTTGGTCCGGAGTGGGTAGGCAACTCGCTCAAACTCAAGCGACCAAACTTTTCCCAAACGTATAGCTGCAGTTGGCGTTGGCTGTAAACTACTGAAAAGGCCGGGCTGGATCGGTCGCCTGAAATTTTCTTTTAATTAACGGCGGCTGTAAATCTTTTTAAACCAAACTATCACAAATCTGTAACTTGGCACATCATATTTCTGTTATAATTGTGTAATATTATTTATACATGTTATATTTCTCACCTAATAAGATTTTTTCTTGTTTTTCTTTTGTTGTTGTTGATGTTGTTTTGTTAAATTGTTCGGTTTTAGATGTTAGGCACGATGTAAATGACATGAAGATATAAGTAAAATTACGAGAAATAATTGTTTTAGTGGTCGATCTGACTACCCTTGCAAACCAAGCGGAAATACTAACATTGACTATTCTCATCATTTATTTAGGATAATTGGATACCCCAGTAGGTTTCTTCTTTGGTTACTAGCGCGGCACGGCCCGGCGCATCCCGGCGTCGAATGGGTTGCCTACCATTAGGGCGGCCGACCGCAGGGGGCATGCGCACATGCGCACGATGTGCACACTCACACCAGGGAGTCTGGAGCCTCCAGAAATTCTCATAGTGTAAGCGCAACGCTAGCCTCGCAAACTGGTACAGTTCCAAATGTGACACGGGCCTTTACTTCCGTAAAAAGTCAAAAGAGAACAACGCGGGAAGTAAGAGGGTACCGTCGTGGTTAGGGTTTGTGTTTATTTATTTGTTTCATTGTTTCGTTGTAAAAGCCATTACGAATGAAACGGTGCTCTCATTTAAACAGTGAGCAAGAATCCAGATGATTGATACAATATGTCGTTGAAGACTGACGACGCAGAGTTCGAAGTCAACAATAATAAAGAATCTTGCGGTAGCGCAGGGACAAGCCTGAGGCTTTTTTATTTTTTTTAAAAACGAAGTAGACTTGAGGTAAACTGAAAAAAAATTATGGCTGAGTTCCTGATGCCCTCTTTTCTTTAGTTTTCTTCCTTAAGTTGTTGGTGGATTTTTCACTGAGCTGTGGTGCTTTGTTCTGTATAACCTAAAATTCGTACAACTGTTTTAAATGAAATGACAGGAAACTCATTTTTTCTCACGAGATCTCTAATACTACCACATCGTTCGTTAAGGTCATAGCCACTCCTCAAACAAATACTCCGTTGTATTCAGTTCTACACCTGAATTCGTGATGAAGTTTCAGGTGTAGTACTCACACCTCATTTGTATCTTATTTATTGTTTTTCAAAGATTATATTAATGTGTTTCAAAGATTACACTATTTGTTGATTGCTCTTCATTCAAGCCTATTTATAATTCTTAATCTTTAACACTGATTGCCCACTGTTTTATAGACACACTTTACATTGTGCCGTTCTCATTCGTTTCCTACAGGACACATATTGTTTATATTCAAAAATATTAGGAGATAAAAGTTTAGAAATGGGCTGGTTTCTATTACGAAAGCCTTACCCAGGCCTTACAGAGCAGCAAAGAATTAATATTAATTCTGAAGAGGTATGTTGTCACTTGGATGAAGTCTCCTACATGTACATTAATGTGGATTAAATTAAAAGTTAACAAATCAAGCACTGTATAATTTCCTCATGTTGAAATTAATGTCTCTCAATTTTTAGCTACATGTTGGAAGGGGTAGAGAATGCTCTGTACACTGTCTGAGCATGTACGTATCTCGGAAACATTTAAAAATAATCCGCAAACAGGATGGGAATATTTGCCTTGTTGACCTTGGGGTAAGTAATTACTCTTGTGAAGCCTTTTTCTAGATCTATATAATTTTAATATGTCTTTATGTAATATGTGTGGTGTATTCAGGCAGGAACTCAACTGACAACTAATAACTCTTAAAAACATACATTTTTTATTTTTTTATTGGTTTTTTTTCAGTCTTCAAATGGAACTTTTGTAAATCAGTCAAAAATTACTCCTGGGGAAGAGTTTACTCTACAGGTTGGTGATGAAATTGGTATAGGGAATATAAATTGTGATAGCAAAGACTGCTATGTATATGTGGCACATCAAGAAGAAGTTCAAGTTAATTTAATTGAGTCTTCAACGGAAAGGATTAATCAAAGCAATAATTTACAAGTAGGATCTTCATCAGGAAATAAAGAGTTAGAGAATGTAAGTAGATAGATAACTTCATAGCATTTCTGTCCACCTAAATCTAGATGTACTTAAATAAATGTGCAAGTCCAACTTAAAACTCTATGATTTTCTATTTTAAATTTCAGGTTCAGGGAAATGGCAAATCTCCTGGTGGAAGACATTCTCTTGATAGGGGGTTAAAAAGGTTTGCTCTGGAGCCTGAAATAGTTATTCTAGATGATGATGACATTTTTCTAGATAAAAGTGAACCAATAGCATCAAAAAAAGCAAAAATTGACGAAGTTCTTATTTCAAATGATTTAAAGACTAATAATACTGCCAATGATATTCTTGAACAAAAGGATGGAGCTAAAACTGACACTAGCTTAAAAATTAATCTTGATGTAAAAAGAAATTTTATTGAGCAAGAGAGTTTCCCTGCAATGGAAGTGGGTGTAAATTCAATTATTCCAGAAGACAATCCAAATATAGCTGAGCACAAGATAAAATTGCCTTCTCCAACACCAGGAGGGGAGATGTGCCCTCCTCCTCCTCCAGCTGCAAAGACAATACCTGGTCGTTTGAGTTTTGAAGGAAGTTTGTCTAAGGCCAAACATCCTCGTCTTTCATCTCTTATGGAAGATCAATCAGACATGTCATCAGGCACATTAAAGTTATCCTCTCCATCTTTATCTGGGAGAGCTTTGTCATCTTCTGCATGCTCAACTCCTAATACATCAAAGCATGCTAAAGTTGAAGATGCTGTTCCAGTACAGACATCTACGCCGTGTATTGTGAAAACATGTATTGCTGAAAATGATGGTGGTTGGTCGCCCATAATTAAAGATTCCTCAAGACGCAGTCAAGATTCATCTGCTAATTATACCTTAGATGAAGAAATGATTCCTATAGATCTAAGTGATGATGAAGATGATGAGATTTTTCCCTGTTCCCAGCTCTTTGCAGAAGATGATGATGTTAAACCTGTAATAGAAGATGTACAAGACAAAGACGATATTGTAGATCTCTCAAATGATGATGAGCCAGAAGAAAACAAATTAACTAATAATAATGAATTAGACGATATAGTCTTTATATCAAGTGATGAAGATGAAGATGAAGATGATCTTCAAAATGCAGATAAGTGGTATATGTTATTGTCCCAGTCCTCTGTAAAAAATGAGCCTGTTGATGAAGATAACTTTTTATCAGAGGTTGACAAAAATAATGAAGAACAGGAAGAGATTTTCTCACGTGAAGTAATAGCCCATAGTAAATCAAAGGAAGAAAATGAAGTATTTGACTTTTCTGATGAAGAAGATGAACCAGAAGAGCCCAAAATGATTAAACATGAGATAAAATCAAAAGTCAAACATGATGATGAATTAAAAAATACATGTAAAGAAAGGGACAGTGATATAGGAAAGGTTAAGGAATCTGCTAAGATTGAAGAAAAAGAGGAGGTAAAAGAAAAGAAGAAAGAAAAGGTAAAACAAAAAGAGCGAGAGGAGAAAAAATCAAGATCCGAGAAAAGATCTCATAAAGAAAAAGATAGGAAGTCCCGTGAAAGCAAGAAAGAAGAAAATAACTTTAAGTCAGGAGGTACAGACAAACATAGATCCCATAGTGCAAGCCATTCCAGAAAGAAAGAGGGCAAAGACAAAAATGAACGAATTCCTGATACCAGATTTCAAGATATGTTTCCAGACAGTGACGAAGATGTTTTCCAAAGTGTATTGAAGCAAAGTTCAAAGTCTCCCCCTCCTCCAGAGAAACTTCCTTCTTCTAGTGAAAACCAAATTAAAGTACCTGCTGTACAAGCAAAGGTGACTCTTGTAAGAATAGAGGATGATCCCAAAGCCCTTGAAACCTTTAATGTTTCCAATACATCAAGCAGTTCTCCTCCTCAAAACAAGAAGAGTACGAGGCAAACTGAGCTGGTAGATGCTCTTCCCATGCCACCTCGTAGAGCAATCAACCGTGGCATTAGCAGTAGTACGGCTCTTAAAATGTTTGAAGGTGACAAACAAAAACCAGTGGATTCCAATGTGAAGAAAGCTCTACAACCCAAAGATAAAAAGACACTGAGAAGAGAGAGGCTTGCTGAGGTTGCTGCTCACAATACATCTAAAGACAAGGGGAATTCAGAGGCCAAAAGAAGTGCGCCTGCAAAGATTAAAATAACTGCAACTAATAGAGGTTCTTTCTTAGTTGGTGATGATGAGAGTTTGCCTGCAAGTAGGCCAAAAAGTCGCCATGACATAAAAAGTATAAAGATTCCCAAACTGAAGGAAAAGTCGGAAAAGTCAACACCCATTCTCCATGCTAAGTCACCATTACAAGATTTGAACATGTCTTGGGAAAAAAGCAAACCCAATGAAATTTCAGCTCCTGCCTCAGTAGAACCAATAGAAATTCCCACTGGCCCTCAACCTAAAAAGCGAGTAGCTCAAGTTCCTCCTCCTGGATATTCTGGTGATTCATCAACAAAATCTTATCAAGGTTGTTTTTATGATTATTTCTTTATTTCTCTCAATATCAATATTTGCTTTTAGTTCTTGTTACAAGCTAATTACCTTTTGGCTTTTGGGGTACAGCTCTTCCTGCCGCTCCAAACAAATCTTGCCTCTCAGGGTCGTCAAAGCATAATATCGCCTTGAATGTAGCTAAACCTTGTCCCGTTAAAAAGAAACGGGTTGTATTCAGCGAAAACCTTGTGCAGATTTTTGAAATTGAGAGACTTCCAAATACAAGACCAGTCAGCTCTTCCATGGATGCTGATAGACCCATTCCAAGACCAGTCAGCTCCTTCATTGATGCTGATAGGCAAAACTCCATGAGACAGGTCTCTCAGGTTGCTCCCGCCATGTCATCAGTAATGCCTACTGACGAATTAATTTTGCAAGATGTCATCTATGATATTTCAAAATGGAATCCTCTTTGGCTTAGGGTAAACTATCTATCTATCTATAGTTATTGTTTATTTGCCATATGTATATATTCTTTTCATTATTTCACTTTCATATTTTTGCTTTAGGAGCAGAAAAATTTGCCCTCCGATGTTCTCCCTCCAGTAGTATCAAATATGAACCTCCCTTCAATACCAAAAACAGAATTTTTGGATTTTGGAGAGTATCATAACACAATGTATCCACTTTTAATGTTAGAGTTGTGGAATGGTGTTTCAAAAGAGTACAATTCCTCTGAATCAAGGTTTGTTCATTTCAATGTCATTTCCATGTCTCTTTTGTAAACTTTCTTTGAATAAAAGAAATTTAAATGTGTTTAAAAAAAAAAAAAAAATCTTTTCTTTTATTCTTTGCAGGACAAACATGCTAATGGCTGTTGATAATGCTACCTCATCAGCTGTTTATCGCAGACCAGATAGAATGCTAACAACACTGAACTGTCATAGTATGGTTCACAATGCAACTTTTCTCATTTGTTCTGTTATTTTGTTACTTGTATTGGAATTATTATGATTTTATTCTCATTGCAGTGGTAGTAAATGGAAGAAATTCACCAGGTCACCCAAGACTTGGTAACTTGGTGGTTATTGACCTTGCTTTAAAAGATTCTGGTGGAAAGACAAACGTCATCCCTGTATTTGGATATGTTTCATTTGATACTATTGATCCTCTTCGCAAGACTGATCAAGTTCACAAAGATTTAGGTAATATAAAGCTTTTGATCTAGCTTTCAATAACTGTAAATTCAATACTTGTAAGGATGAAATTTATATATTTTGAAAACAA
Organism: Frankliniella intonsa; assembly: GCA_033675135.1. Taxonomy (NCBI): domain Eukaryota; kingdom Metazoa; phylum Arthropoda; class Insecta; order Thysanoptera; family Thripidae; genus Frankliniella; species Frankliniella intonsa. The sequence goes on along the minus strand of CM066249.1, from coordinate 6,671,486 downwards.
AAGTAAAGTTTGTTCGTTTTTGCATTTATTTTAGCTATGCATTGCCCTCCCAATAACTTGGGATTTAAATTACGATTTTCACTTATGATGAGAGAGCGAAAAAACTGCACATTTGTTCTTGATAAAGTTATGCGTATCAAAGTGAGTACATATTTTATTTTTATATTTCTTGTTCATACCATTCTCTATCCTCATAAATTGTCGTTTTCAGAATGTTAAATATATTCGGGGTGACCTCAGAGTCTTCCAAGCAATGAAAAATCTTGAATACATGCCATTGCAATACAGTATTATTTCGCCCTCGGCCGCTAATGAAGATTTTACTCTACCAGAGATTAACAGTAATCTAGCATTTCCGGTAATAGATCTGCAAAATGTTTAACCCTTGGTGTTTGTGCAAGATAATTTTAAGTGAATTGGTACTTTACAAATTAATTTTTCACTAAATCCTACAGGAACAATTAAATGACACGCAAAAAACAGTGGTTTTGAAAACAGCTGCGGCATGCCAAGAAGATAAACCTAAAATATGCCTCATACAGGGTCCACCAGGTTGTTGATTTGTTTTATTTGTTTGCTATAAGTGCTTTTTTTATTTACTTGTAACTCACACTAGTCTTAATTTCATTTAGGTACTGGTAAATCACATGTCATAGCCAGTCTTGTGATGCAATTACTTTACAGAGATGGAATCTACTCCAAAACAAATCGGGAAAGAGGCTTGGTTCCAAGAGTTTTGCTTTGCACACCATCAAACAATGCAATAGACCTGTTGGTTCGAAGGTTGCTGCGAAAGAGAGCCAAATTAGACAGTGTGTGAATTTGTGTGATTTGAAATTTATTATTATCTGTCTTACATCGGGATGTCTTTTTTTAAATTTAAATATTTTACAGAACAACTACGATTCAAGATGGTTCGTGTTGGTCAACCTCAGTTTATGCAACCAGATGTGAAAGGTGTATCCTTGCAAGAACTAGCTAAAGCTGATGTGGTTAAACAAGATCAAACTATTCATCATAACATTGATATTGAAAACTGGAAAGCAAAACTGAAGACTGTTGAGAATAGAATGGAAGACTTAAAAATAAATAAAAAAGACATCCCTCAAGAGTTAACATTTCGCCAGGCTGACATTATCCGAAGACTTAAAGTTCTTGAAGATAGGAGCAAACAGGTCATTATTGTGATGCAGCTTGATAATATATTTCCCCCCTCTCTTTTGTAATTTTACCTAAATGTTATTGGAAGTTTTCCCATAGTTACAAACTTATACTTTTGAACACTAGCTCTAAATCTCTCTTTGTTACAGCAAAGTCAACAGGCTCAGAGTAATTCTAGGCAAAATTTTGCAATAGAACGTGAAGCTTCAAGGAAAATATTGAGAGGTGCTGACATTGTTGCCACAACCCTAAATTCATGTATGATCAGGATTATGGAGAGTGTTTTTCCACCAGTAAGGTACTGATCAATTTTTTTCTTGACCAATTGCAACGTATATTTTTACATCTGATAAAAGGACATAATCTACTTTTGTGTTGACAGTAAAGGGAGGTACCACTTCCAGGTGTGTATTGTAGATGAAGCAACACAATGCTTGGAGGTCGAGACCCTAATCCCCCTTCTGCTTGGGGTTAAAACCTTGGTCTTAGTTGGAGACCCAAATCAACTTCCAGCAACAATATTGTCAAAGGTGAAAAAGCTAAACATAAAAAAATGTATGCACCTCCTCTTTTAAAATGCAGCCAGACAATTTTACTAATTATTTTCTGCCATTTGTTGTTAGGTTGCTCGTGAAAAGGGACTGGGAACATCTTTGTTTGCCAGACTGCAACAGATTTTCCCACAAGCACCTCAACTTTTGGACACACAGTATCGTATGCATCCAGAAATTTTGAAGTGGCCCAACGAATATTTTTACAAAGGACGACTAAAAACACCTGATAGTTTATCAACATGTCGGAATTCTAAAGTTATTCCTTACACTGTTTTGAGTCTTCCCTTTCAGCAAGATAGACAAGGGTAACTTGTGTTATTATCTGTTCTGTGAAAATTATGAACCAGGTTTTTGAGCAGTTTCATTTTCCTTCACTTTATTTTGCAGCGAGGTTAATGTTGATGAAGCTAAATTAGTTGTCCAATTAGCTCAAGTGTTAATTGATAGAAAAGCTATTCCTCAGAGTGGTTTCAAGGTGGGCATAGTCACACCTTACCAAAGCCAGCGGAAGACAATTAATTCTATACTTCAAGAAAGGTAAAGAAACAAAGTTCACTGATTAGTCATTTGTCTTTAAGAGGTGTAGCTTTCATTTTGTTTAGCTTCATATCTGATTTTTTAAAAAATTGTTTTTTATAGGCCTATTCGAGACTTTGTTGAAGTTAATACTATTGACAGTTATCAAGGACAAGAAAAAGATGTAACAATCATTTCCTGTGTGCGAACAAAGGGTATTGGCTTTTTGTCTGATCAACAGAGGTTGAATGTGGCTTTGACTCGAGCTAAATATGCTGAATTCATTTGTGGGAACTTCTCCTCGTTAGATGTGAGTACTGTGGTGCTTGACTTTCCTAGAACTTATATTTCGTGTATGAAATCTGTTTGAAAGTTGTTATGACTCCTTAGTATTTTACTAACGTGTTCTGTTTCTCTTTCTGTTTCAAGAGGGATCAAATGTGGCATAGTCTAACAACAGATGCTAAGCAAAGAAAATGTTTCTATGAGATCAGAAGTCATTGTCAGGATGACGAGCTATGGAACTATGTATGTCGAAAACATTAAATTAAGGAAATGAAGGTACTCTGTCAATCTTCAAGTTAACAAGATTTGAATCTTAACAAAAGTACATTGCATCTAAAGTTTTATCTTCATTTTACTGCTGTAAAATTGTATATAATTATTTTGTATGAAAGCTGCAATATGTACTCACACAAAGTGATGCTGAATAGGTTTGTTCTAGTCTGTACTCTTTTTAATAATTAAATAATAATTAAAGTAAAATTGAAGTTTTTTTAAAAGATTTCTGCTCTCCTGCATATTGCTTTTTGGTGGTTCAAATACCAGCCAATTTTTTTCTTCTTCTTTCTTTTCTTTGTCAGTTTTGCATGACGCCGAGGGAAGTGCCTCTGCCAAAGCGAATTCCCTTAAATTGAGTTCCTTATCAGGCTCCTTGGACTTGATTCATATATTCTGGACCCAGTAGAAGGTAATCTGTGAGCTATGTCAAAATCGCCCCCAATTTTTTGGTCGAAAACACGAGAGTGAAAGCTAGCTCGCTACTTTATAGTTATTAGGTTTAGTCTACGTGCTTTAAAGGTAAGGTCTTATTTGCTAGATACTTTATATGGGTTGCTCCAAATCGTGGCGGTACGCCCTTCTTTATCGTTTTCCCGTGGCTCACGAGCTCACGAGCTCACGAAACCGACTCGCGCCGCTTTGCACTGCTCAGCGCTCGGGACGGTACGGTACAGGGCGGCTTCAGTCGAAGTCTGCAAAATGTCACAGGTGCACGTGCTCTTCCTTGTGGCCACCGTCCTCTCGGGGGGCTGGGCCGGTGAGTGAGTTGTAACGGAGATGCATGTCTGTTCTTACTCTAGCCGTCGGGAGTGAATGGTAGGCAGATACTTTAACTGTTACATCATTCATTTCGCGCAAAAAGGTGCCTTTCGGTCGCGGGGGACGTCGTGTGACGGTGTGACGGTCAGGTATTTCTATTGCAGAACAAACAGTATCGCTGAATCTCGGCACTCACAACAGCTGGACCCGGTCCCGCACCAGCGCCAACCCGTCCACTTTGAACGACAAAAAGATCATCGGTGGAACCCAGACTACCATCGAGAAGCGACCGTACATGGTACGTAACTTATTTAAGTGATGGGCGCCATCCCCGCCCCCCGCGCCCCGCCCCGCCACGCAGCCACTCCGTCCGGATTCACCCTGCCCTCAGGTCTCCATCGGGATACTGGTAGGGAAGACCTACGAGCAGCAATGCGGAGCCACCATCCTGGACGCGAGCCACGTTCTCACGGCGGCACACTGCGTCGAGTAAGTGGACCACGCAGAGGGTTTGTCTACGTCGTAATGCGCAATATATGGAGCCCACCATCCCGAAGGACAGCCTCTAAAACTTTTCGACCCTTCCCGCCGCTACTTGCCCCGCCAGGAACAAAAAGCTGTCCTTGTACCAGCTGCGTGCGGGCACCGCCTCCCGTAAGCTAGGCGGTCAGGTGAGGACCCTGTCCAGGATCAGCGTGTCCACCATTTTCAACTCGAACACACTCGACCACGACGTGGCCGTGCTCAAGCTCAGCAAGCCGCTGATCCTGGACGGCAAGACGACTAAGGCGGTTCGTCTCGTGAAGCCGAAGACTGCCATCAGGGCCAACACGAAGCTGGTGCTCGTCGGCTGGGGCTTCGAGGACGTGAGTATGGCTGGGACGACGGGCTCTCCTTGTCACCGACGTGACGCGTAGAGCTAAGCACGCGTGAGAGCCCACGTCAGACGAGTGTGAGAACAAGCGGCACCCTTACGCAATTTTTAAGTCTATCAAAAAAAAAAAAAAAAAATGAGAGTGAAAAACCGCCACGACAAAGACCAAAAAGTTTTGAAAAAAATCAAAAAAACAAAATCGGCCAGTATTTGAACTTGCTCACACTCATCTTTCGTGAGCGCTCACTGCGTAAGCCTCACGAGTGCTAAACTGTACACGCCCCCGATTTTCGCTCTCGCCTCGCAGTCCTCACACTCCAGCGCCATGCCGGTCAACCTGGAGGAGGTGGAGGTCGACTCGATCAACAGCAGCGAGTGCTCGTCTGACTACACCGGTATCAACACGGTCACTGACAGGATGTTCTGTGGCATGTCGCAGAGCAGGGATTCCTGCCAGGTACGGGTCGTCTCTGAAGCCAACAGCAGTGCTCGGGCTCGGGGCGGGCAATCGCGCTGATTCGGTTTGTTTTCTTGGCAGGGTGACTCCGGCGGTCCCGTGATCGACAAGGCCACGAACGAGCAGCTAGGTATCATCTCGTGGGCCATGGGGTGCGCGCAGATGGGCTATCCAGGTGTCTACACTGACCTGGCTAACACTCAGATCCGCTCCTTCATTGACAGCGAACTGAAGAAGTAGTGTTAAGCCCTTAACCCCCCCTCCCCCCAAAAAAAAAACAGCAATAAATATACGATTTTTTTCTGGTTTTATGAACACTAAAAATGTCTTTGATTATTTATAAACTTAGTAACCTTACATTAATTCAAAAAATAATGGACGTATGGACTAGATTATGGGAATGGACAGGGTTAAGTTGTAGACAAAACGCCTTTACACGCAGCGAGATAGAGAGACAGATTTAGCGATCGCGTCGCGGCGCCACAGGTGTCCGTCAGACACGACGGGGGTGTTTGGTGGGAGTGGCGACGCACGGTCCACCCACTTATCATGAACTGTTCTAAGCGGGCGATAAGAGGCGCCGGCCGGGCCCTCGAGGTTCACGCCCAACTCACTCAGGCCCGTCTGCGGACGCGGACCCTGGCGCCGCCCTTGACGTGCAGCGTGAGGCTGAAGATGGGCTTGATGTCGCGGACGCGGCGCGGCCCGTCCTCGGGCGTGGTCACGTGGAAGCGGCGCAGCAGCGTGGCGGCGGCCGTCTTGAGGAACATCATGACGAAGCGCTGGCCGATGCAGCTGCGCGTCCCCGCGCTGAACGGGATGAAGGCGTGCGGGTGCCGGCCGGCCGCGTTCTCCGGCAGGAAGCGGTCCGGGTCGAACACCTCCGGGTCGGGCCAGACGTCGGGGTCCTTGTGCGTGAAGTGCGGCGACACCAGCACCACGCAGCCCTTGGGCAGGGTGGCGCCCGACGGCAGCTTCACGTCCTGCACGACGGGGAGGGCGGAGGGTATGAGAGAGCGGTGCGGGGGCGGGGAGGGGAGGGCGTATCACTAGCGTACTACAGAGCAGCGAAGCGGGCGGGCACGGATGCCCGTATGCGTCCGAAAACGACAGGTGAGAGTGAGACGTTCGAACTAGAACATGGCTCGATCTCACTCTCACCTGTCGTTTTCGGACGCATACGGGCATCTGTGCCCGCCCGCTTCGCTGCTCTGGCGTACTACTCACGCTGTCGGGCTGCCGGGCGTAGAGGGGCGCGGGGGCGAAGTACCGCAGCGTCTCTTTGAAGGTGCGCTCGAGGTACTTCAGCTTCGGTAGATCGGCGACCTCGACCTCGCGCGTGCGATCGCCTTCGAAGACGGCGTCAAGCTCCTGCAAGCAGGCATGGTTCGCGTCACGTCTCCGAACCGCGCCGAGTGTCGTGAGCGGCGCGGTGGGGCGCAGTGGTGCAGCTCAAATAACTCACCTCGAGGATCTTGTCCTGCACGTCCTGCCGGATGGCGATGCAGTACAGGAAGAACGAGAGCGTGTCCGACGTGGTGGAGTTGGCGGCGGCCACGAGGTGCTTGAGCTCGCCGGAGAGCTCGTCCTTGGTGAGCGTCTTGCCCTCCTCGGAGGAGAGGAGGTGGTCCAAGAAGGCCTTGTTGCGCTTAGCTGGCAAGGCGGGGTCAGCGGCGTCTGCAGCCTGCCCCTGCGCCTCCTGCGCCTGGCCCTCCATCTTGAGGTCCAGCACCTTGGACACGAACGAGTCTCCCACACGCACCATCTCCTGCGCAAGGATGTTGTCGAGCGTGATGTGGTGTGTACAATTAGGAGAGCGTAAGCGGGAGACAAAAAGAAAAAGAAAAAAAAAATTGTCGGGATTTGAACCCGCAAAACGTCTCGACAGCCTAGATGGTATTGGGACGGGGGGCAAGGGCGATACCACTAGGCTGTCGTGACGCACACCTCACGGCGATGCGAACTGGAATAGGGCTGGGCGGTTTTTCAATATATTGACTTCAATTTAATATTTTATGATATTGAAATCAATATTTTCAAATATTGACGGTTTCAATTTTTAGAAGTCAATATTCAATATCGGCTTATTTTCAATACTTACGAATATCAAAATATTAACCAATATTGAAATATTAAAATTTTGAAATGTTGACAAATTTAGACTTTTTTTTAGCATGAATACGAAATATACGGCCAGTTTTCTCCTGATTAGAGTTGTACACTCTGTATCTGAAATATTTTTTTCTTCAGTTCTGTAATACTTTTCTGAATATTCTTCAATTTTTCAATATTTCAATATTTTCAATACTTCAATTTTCAATATTTCAATATTCAATACCGGATATTGATATTGAGGATTTTGCAATATTTTCAAATATTGAGTATTGATATTGAAATGAATAAACCGCCCAGCCCTAAACTGGAATCCCTATCTACCGGTTGGACGGGGCCGGCAGAGTTGACTTCCGCTCCGACTCCGTTCTTGCCTCTTGGCGCTGAAAATGGTCGGTAGATAGGGATTCCAGTTCGCATCGCCGTGTGGTGTGCGTCCCGCCAGCCGAGATGGTTAACGCACCTTCCCCCCGTCCCAAATCATCTAAGCTGGCGGGACGTTTTGCAGGTTCAAGTCTCGGCCGTTTTTTTTATTTTTTTTTTTAATTTTAAAACTCCTCCAATATGACTTGTGTGGGCAGGGGCACTCTAAGGTATCCCTAGACCGATCCCGAGGGTTAATATGTCCGAGAGCCAGCGTTAATATTGAATGAAAAAAAAAAAACAAAAAAAAAAAAAAAAAAACGGACGAGACTTGAACTTGCAAAACGTCTCGCCAGCCGAGATGATTTGGGACGGGGGGAAGGTGCGTTAACCATCTCGGCTGGCGGGACGCACACCACATGGCGGTGCGAACTGGAATCCCTATCTACCGCATGGACCGGGGCCGGCAAACGCGACCTCCGCTCCGCCACCCGGAAACGCCATCTATTGGCCGAGCCGATAAACTCTCTCGCTTCGTCTTCGAAAAAAACGAGAGAAAAACGCGATTTTACCCGGAGGTCAGCAGGAGCGAGGAGGTAGCCTCTTGTGCAAGTGTGCGTTCTCCTAGTCCGCGTCGGCCACCAGATGGCGCCACCATGCGCTGTTGTTTCGCGCTAGGCGTTGACACGGCAGAGCCTATAGGGCCTAGTCCTAGTTTCCTTCGAATGGGGGAAACTTTTTCCCTCAAACAACTGTAGATGCGTAACTTTTGCGCACGAATTTTTCTTGTTGACATTGGCAAGCATTTCCTAAGTTTCATCGGCAAACACACTGGACTTGAACTTGGTTGATTCAATGTCAGAATCGAGAGCCAACGCATTGTTAACAATATAAAATGGTCCCCTCATCATTTAGATAACCGAAATAAAAATTCGTGCGCATGAGTTGCGCGCCGAGAGGTGGTTGAGTTCGAAAATTTCTATCTGAGGGAAGTCAGTTGACAGTCAGACAGGAGGGAAGAGTACTTGGACTAGGACCTATAGGCTCTGCCGTGTCAACACCTAGCGCGAAACAACAACGCTTGGTGGCGCCATCTGGTGGCCGACCTGGACCCGGAGAACGCACACTTGCACAAGAGGCTACCTCCTCGCTCCTGCTGACCTCCGGGTAAAATCGCGTTTTTCTCTCGTTTTTCGAAGACGAAGCGAGAGCGTTTATCGGCTCGGCCAATAGATGGCGTTTCCGGGTGGCGGAGCGGAGGTCGCGTTTGCCGGCCCCGTCCATGCGGTAGATAGGGATTCCAGTTCGCACCGCCGTGTGGTGTGCGTCCCGCCAGCCGAGATGGTTAACGCACCTTCCCCCCGTCCCAAATCATCTCGGCTGGCGAGACGTTTTGCAGGTTCAAGTCTCGGCCGTTTTTTTTTTTTTTGATTTTTTTTTGTTTGTTTAATCTTTGCTTGTCGCGCTCACGCTTCTTGGATTCGCGATCTCCTAATTGTACACACCAATGCGAAGGGCTGCGACGCGGGCGGCGGGCGCTCCCCGCGAGCAGAGTAGTACGGCTAACGCACCTGGTAGTCGTTGTAGTGCTTGGAGAGCTTGAACACCGTGTCCCAGCGGTACCAGGGCCGGATGCCGCGGTGGAACATGAGCGTGACCCCGCGGTACACGGCCTGCACCACGGCGCGCCGGTCGCTCTCGAGCCGCGACGAGTCGGCGGACAGCACCGTCTCGCACACCGTGTACGAGGTGCACATTCGAGACAGCGGCGCCGCGTCGAACACCTCGCCTGTGAGGCGCAGACAGGATAGGTGAGATTATAAAGTAATGTAAGCGTTGAGGATTACTGCTCCCCGGCGAACGGGGCGGGGCGGGAACAGCGGGACTCACCTGAGTCGGCGAGCTCGCCCAGTCGCTCCACCAGGCGCTGCGCGTTGGCGTTGAAGCTGGGCGCGAAGCTGTGCAGCACGTTCTGCGCGAAGGACGGCGCGATGATGCGCCGGTGGCGCCGGTAGTCGGCCCCGTTCATGGTGATGAGCCCGGCGCCCAGGCACGGCTCCATGGAGCTGGCGTACATGAGCCAGGGCTTGGTCTGCAGCCGCGGGTCCGTGAACACCAGCTGCAGCAGGAAGAGAAGAGAGGGCACGTAGGAATTAAAAAAATAAATAACTGGACGCAGGTGAACAGAAAATATATTTTTTTTTGTGCTTCATCTTTCGGCCTACCTCGAGGTCCGTGGGCCGGGACACGATGACGACGAGCACGGGGCCGAGCCACAGCTTGACGGTGGGGCCGAGGTCGGCGCGCAGGGCCACCAGCTTGTCGTACAGCTCCTCCTGGGGGCCGGCCACGGCGAGGAAGCTGCCGACGATCGGGTAAGACGGTGGCCCGGGGATGTCCCGCGTCACCCACAGCTGGTGCAGCACCTCGCGCGCGGCGGCCAGCAGCCACAGGGCGGCCCGCGCCAGCAGCGCGCCCACCCCGCACCACACCACCAGCTCCAGCATCCTGGTCCGGTCCGGTCCGGCGCGGCGTGGCCTGCCTCTGGCGTGCTTGTGCTCGGACTGCTCACCGGCTTATCCTCGGACAGGACTCGCCTATTCGCCCCGCCCCGCCCCGCCCCGCCCCCTGCAGGAAGTGTTTCGGGCGTGCCGTGCTTGTTCTGCGCACGTGCCCTTATCGCCTATCGCCCCGCCCCGTATCTTACTTACGATAGCCGCCTACGCGGCTTGGGCGGCTCGGCTCTGCGCTCGTGAGCCGTCCCTTCCTGTCACATCACAGATGACAAGCCGCCTAGAACAGGGCAGGACAGAGCAGTAGGGGACAGGACAGCTGGTCCGCGGCAGGGCGGGGCGTGTAGCGGGGCGCGACGGGGACATCTGTCTTGGTGGCGTGGGGCACCTAGCTGGGGCCTTTCAGCGGCGCAACCGAGGTCGCGCGAGGCGAGGGGGTCGATTCACACCTCTTACACGGCCGACGGAGAGAGGATAGATTATTTTTTCCTCGACGGTTTTCCTCGCCCACTTTATTCAAAATGCAGATACAAAATGTCATAGGCCTGTGTGCAATGCCCCCCCCCCCCCCCTCCAGGTCGATGTAGTAATCTGCCGAAGTCTTAGCAGACGCAAGGAATGCTGCAGTGAAGGATATGATTCACTGGATGAGTGGGTAGGCGGATAACGCGGCCGTGTGTGCTGATTCAAGACTTCCTTTCTCTGCGTGAGTCAACTGACAACAGCGGCCCGGTCAAATGGCAACTGCTGTCAGAGAGGTCGTCGAAGTACAACGCGTTACTGGTCACCAACTCGGCCTCCTCCCTCGCCGGCCAGTACCTGAAAGCACCGGCCACAGTGTGAACACCACTACTTACTTGCTAGACACATCGTGGGGCAGAGCGACGTGGGGAGCGAGCAGCGCATCTCTCGGCTGCTGGACACCAAGTGTGTGGCGCCCGGGCGCGGGGGCCCGGCTTCCTATTTTATTAGTGTCACGGTCACCTTGCAGCATGGTTGCATTCAGAGGCGCGGCCGGCTGCGCTGAGAAGGCTAGGGCGCCTTTACACTAGGTCGCTCACCACACCCGTGAAAGACTTAAAACCTAGACTGACTCCTGTTTACAACTTCTACTCCCACTGTTTCAGCAAATTGTTTAGTTTCATGCTTGAAGTAGGCCATTCAGATACGAAAGCGAACGAAACGGATTCTCATTACAGGGACAAGTGCTCAATTAGTTTGTCTGTCAACTACGATAAAAGTATCACTGCTATACCGCCTTTTTGTTTTGGATCTTTTAAAGTGGTTATGACTCACCGCTTTTGCCGCCAGAAGGACGCCCGAGAAGCAAGCAACAGCGACAACGCGAGGAGCGCTAAGGCGAGCGCACTCACGGCGTAGAGCACGACGTGGATCACACCCCCGCCCGTCCGGTCCGCGTCGGACGCCGCCTTGGTGTCGTTGACGCCAACCTGTGGCAACTCCTGCATCGGCGGGCTGCTCACCACTACCACATGTCCTCCCACTGCCTCCGACGAGAATGTAGCCCTAGTAGGCGTCGGTAGGGACGATGGCGGCAAAGACGCGTTCGTACTCGAACTTGTCGATGTCGTGGTCGAAGTTGTCGATGTTGCGGTCGAAGTTGTCGATGTCGTGGTCGAACTTGTCGATGTCGTGGTCGAAGTTGTCGGTGTCGCGGTCGAGGTTGTTGATGTCGCGTTCGAGGTTGTCGATGTTGCGGTCGAAGTTGTCAATGTCGTGGTGAAAGTGAAATCACAGGAGGCCTCATCGGAATCGTCACTGCAATCCCTCTTTTTGTCACACCACCTGTACAGTCGGAATAAATTAATCATAAATATGTATTAGTCCGGAAAAGTTGCAGATCGCCTTAATAAAAATGCGGTGCGAGCACCGGCACCCACCTGGCCATGGGCCGGCAGAAGCCGTCGCAGAAGAAGGTGGTGTTCGAAGGGCAGGCGGAGGCGCAGAGCTGCTCGTCGGTGCCGTCGCGGCAGTCGGTGAGGTAGCCGTCGCACCGGACGTTCCTGCTCTGCACGACGCGCCCGCGGTCGCACCTGAACAGCAGCCGCTTGTCTGGAGTCGGGCAGCCCAGCTCGTCGCTGCCGTCGGCGCAGTCCTGCGGTGCGGTGGAGCAGAGCGGGCGACGGCGCGTCAATCACGGGGCTACCGCAACGCACGCAAGCTTACATAGCGCCTGGAGAATAGGCAACATCTCGCCTGTCGCGCAGGCGTGTACTGCGGGGTGGCCTACCTCGAGTCTCGCAGGCGGCGAGCTCCCGTAGTCAGCCGAATAAAATCGGGTCCATACGGATCGTCTCGTCTCACCTGTCTCGTGTCGCACCGCCGCCAGTCCTTGTGGCACCGGCCGACGGCGGCGCGGACATGGCCGACGCTCGGCGCAGCCCTGGGGCCGCAGAAGAAGGCGCCCGGGCGGCAGGTGCCGTTGCACTGCGGGGGGCTCTCGTCCAGCGCGTTGAGGCAGTCCGCGTTGCCGTCGCACAGGAACTCGCGGCGGAGGCAGCGCTGGTCCCCGGGGCACATGAGCCAGCCCTCCGGGCAGGCGCCCCTCTCCAGGCGCACGGCCTGCACGCGCACGCGCACGGCCCGCGGGAGCAGCGCGCACGCCAGCAGCAGCCGCACCAGCGCCGACCCCGGCATGGTGCGCGAGAGTGGCGGGGCGCAGCGGAGCGGTGCGGCGGCGGTCTCCTCGCCCGAGCAGGAAACATGTTGCTCACGTTTTGGGGAAGGACGGAGTCTGCCGTCTGCTGGAGCAGGCCAGGCGGGCGACGGGGGGATTGGGGTGAGGGGGAGTGCAGATGTAGCTATCGCCCTGCTGAGAGCAGAGCGCGCTGGGCGCTGTTTGATATGAACCTATGACGTATTACAGTAGTTGTATATACTGTACCATGCGTGTTTCTGATCAATTTTGAGACACGTTTTTCTTCTAAAATAACAAGAACACTGATCAAGAAAAATTGAGATCTTATTCATGTTGGTAAACTACACACTAATCCCGCCCTCTCCCTCTCTCTTTCTCTTCTGCGCGTTACTGCCTCATGTTGTTGTTCGAGGCGAAGTGCGCCTTCTGCGCGAACGCCGCGTCGTCCGCGCCCAACCCGTACCCGAAGGACATCCTGGGGAGCAGAGTGACAAGTGACATGGGGTGGCCGTGGTGCGGGTGCCGGTGCGTGGTGAGCAAGGCCGGCAGCGCGCGCGCACCTGTACTGGCCGCGCAGCGCGCTGGCCGCGGCCCCGGGGGGCGGCAGCGGCGTGGGAGCGATCCTGGTGGCCCCGGCCGCGTCCTTGGGCAGCTGCTGCAGCTGCTGCTGGACGCGCGCCGGCCGGGGCATGCAGCTGGCGCACAGGCTGCGCGCGGCGCCGGTGAGGAAGACCAGGCCGGCGACGGTGAGCAGCGTGCCGAGCGCCGTCACCAGCCACGGCAGCACGCCCAGCGCCGCCAGCATGGTGTGGGACTTGGACACCTTGGCCAGGCTGTCGGTCTGCAGCGTGATGCCCTGGACCAGAACGCACGACGTCAGGATTGGCTCGAGTCTTGCTCGTCTCCCTTCCCTAGTCGCTCACCTCCTCCATCCAGAGGATAGGGAAGAGGCCCTCGCTGACCGAAGACAGGTAGGTAAAGTCCTCTATCTTCTTTAGAAACATGTTGAGCTGAACTCTCTTCTTGGCCCTCAGCGGGATACCCGTCAACTGGGGAAATGCAAAGAAAATTGTAGACACTTTTGCACAACGAAATGAAATGATTGACAGCCCGGGCTCGGGCGTAGCGGGCGGGCGCTCACCGGGTCGATGTCAACGATCGTCTGGTGGTCTTCCTCTCTCGGGGACAGACCTACCGGGTACTCCAGAAACATGGGGTCGCCCAGATAAAAGTGCGGGAAAGTCAGTACGACGGGCGAGCCTGAGAAAGTAATGACTCAACTCAATCTTTTACAATGAGATCACCGAGGGGGGAATAAGGGGGGGGGGGGGAGGGGAAAATGCAAGGCGCACCCGAGCAAGGCGACAGGTCCATGGCCCCCTTAGGCAGGCAGGACTGCAGCTCCCGCTCCTCGTCCGACATTTTCGAAGACCTGCGTCGGCGCCTCGATTCCTGATAAGAAATATAGGTTATTGCACCACATGCACTTGACTCGTAGAATCGCGTAGACGGGAAGTCTATTTTAAGCAGAAACTCGCCTCCTCGCCCTCGCCCTCGCCGTCAGCTTGCTCCTGCGGGGGCACGACGCAGAAGCACCTGTTGGGCGGGTAGTCCCGCCCGCTCGCCAGCATGTTGGCGTCGATGACGTAGCGCCGGAGCGGGATGCCGCCGAGCTCCGTGTCCCTCTGATACAGCAGGTACAGCGAGCGGCAGGACGCCGCAGTGTAGATGGGCAGCACGGTCGTGTTCTGCAGGAAGGGCGCGAACACGGTGCCGTCCGTGCCGTTGATCAGGTTGCACGGCGAGCCCGCGCGCCAGTTGCTGAGCGTGGCGTTGCCCCTGACCGCCGTGATCCTGCCCACCGAGCTGGGGTCCGCCTCCCCGCGGCTCACCCGGACGCGCTCGCTCGAGGTGCCGTTGAGCTGGAGCAAGGCCGTGTTATCGACGCGACGGGGCGACGGGGCGGGGCGGGACGAGGGTGTGACCACCACAAAGAAGAAAAAAAGAGAAAAACAGATTGGCTGTATACGTAACAGATAGTAAAAGCAGCGATAGCAAGTGACATTTTCGCTTTCCGTGGGGCGCGTGTCCGTGTCGGGTACTCACGCTGCCGAACATGGAGAAGTAGAAGTCCTCGCCGTCGCGGCGGTACGAGGCGGGCGCGCGCGCGCGCAGCCCCGAGCACACGGCGCCGGCCGGGAACGAGTCGGCCGGGTACGAGCAGTTAATGAACACGCCGTCGAAGAGCAGCTCGCGCACCGTCGTCTTGAGGAAGATGTTCTTGGACTTCTGGAAGAGCAGCGGCACCGCGTCGTTGAAGATGCCGAGCCCCATGGACGACACCTGCTGCAGCTTGAGCGCCGTGCCCTGGGCGGAGCGGAGACGACCGGAAAAACGGTCTCAGTGCCCAGTAGTTCAGTCTGTGCTTCGCCGTGCTGTGTCAGCGTCTGCTCAGCTTCCTTCACTCACCAGGATGGGGACGTGGACGATGGTCACGACGTCGTTTGGCGTCCGGCAGCCGGACTTTTCCTTGTTAAAGTGGTAGGTGCTCTTGCTGAAGTAGGACAGGGTGTCGTCCTCGTTGTGGAACTTGACGTTCACCCGCTCCCGGTACATGCTTCATCAGGTCAAGGTCAGACGCCCGCTCGCTCTCCTCCTGCACCTCCCCCCCCCCTCGCATCCTCCGCTGACAATTACTATAAGGCTGCATGTACTCACTCGTAGACGTACGGCCCCTTCTCGGTGAGCACGGGGCGCGCGCCCTGGCTGCTCACCTCCTCGGGGTTCTCCACGTGGAACAGGTACACCATGAAGTGCAGGGGCTGAGGAGTCTGGCGGAAGCGGCCGAGCGCCTCCGAGTCCTTCTTCAGGGCCACCTTCTACAAACGGGAGAGGGCCGAAAGGTGGGTAAGTAAGAAGGGAGCACGAGGTGCCCCGCACCCCCCCCCCCCCACCTCACCTCCGAGACGAGCTCCCTGACCACCTCCGGCACGCCGTAGTAGTGCGCCAGCACCCCGATGCCAAGCAGCAGCAGCCCGGACGCCACCGTCCACGCCGAGTGCGTCTCGTGCATGCCCTGCGCAGCGCCGCAGCGCATACAGGGGTGAGGTCAGGGGTCACGGGCGCGCGCACGGGCCTCTCGCATCGGGCCAAAGGCACTCGAGAGGGAACGACCAAGGCCGCGCCTACTGCCCACTGTCCAGTTCTGTGAAAACATGCGATAAGATGCGCATTCCTGGACCCTTGCGCAGGGTGCGGCCCCGCCCCGCCCCGCCCCGCCCCGCCGAAGCGAGGCAAGGGGCTTATCTCTATCTCTACACCACTCACCGACCCGTCCTGTATCAAATAGCCGCCAGATACTGACGCATTTATGTCCCCGATAGCTCAGTGCGTACGGGGCCGGCGCCGCGACGCGCGCCTCGCCTCCACGCGCGCGAAACGCCAGAAACGTCAGCGCCTGCTGCACCCGCGTGACAAAGTGGCGCGCGCGAGGCGGGACGGGGCGCGGTGGGGCGGGGCAGGGCGGGGCGGGGCGGGGCGGGGCGGGGCGGGGTGCGGGTGCGGGTGGACTGACCGAGGGTAGGGGCAGAGTGGGCCGTTTGTTTGCTGGAGTGTCGCGTGCCCCGGGGATCACGGCAAAATCAATGAGCCAGCGCCGACCATCCGCACGACAGTTACCGCAACACGGGCGCTATCGGTGCGTGGCGGGGCGGGGAAGCGCCACCCCACCCCATGCGCCGCCGCCCTGGCTGGCCTGCGCCATCACACGTCACCGCCGATCGGCTCTCAAGGGCGCGGTGCACAGGGGCCCAGCCGCGTTTTTGAGTTAAGAATGGGGGTTATAGATACTGGCTTGTTTGCCTCAAGGACCTGGCTGCCCCATTTTTTTTTTGGTAATGTCCACGGTGCGAGGTGTGCTCTAGACAACATATGGGCCGCTCTTTAGCAGTGGAGGATGCCCGCCCGTTTATCCGATGCTCTGAGCCGCGTGGCGTCCCGACGCGTCCCGGTCCTTCCCTACCTCACCCCACCGCGCCCCGCCGCGCCCCGCCGCGCCCCGCCGCGCCCCGCCGCGCCCCGCCGCGCCCCGCCTCACCCTGTCCCGTCTCGACAATCGCGTGACACCCAATTTGACAGACGTATCAGACGCGCTCGCTTCATGAATGGTACGAATCCGCCGGATGGCTTCCGGCGTTCCACACTGTGGGAAGGTGACATTTTGTGAAATTAATCAATCGTGGAGAAGCGGGTAACGTTTCATCCCGTTTTTTATTCCGGTCGGCGCCCCCATTCTTATCAGTGCCTCTCAATGTGAGGATATAAAGCCCCTATTCCACAAATGCAAAAACCTTCTCTATCCTACTCCTCAGAAGTTTCGATCACAGCTCTTCATATCTGCTTTAAAAAAAAAACGCTCTAAGCAATAAGTAAAGTGATTCCACTTCAGTGTCTTCTCTCCAGAGTCCACTATTTAACACGCCCACGCGCGGCTTGAGTGCTCCTGGGGACGTGCGTGCTATTTGACAGCAGGCCGCTAGTTACACTCGTCCCCGTATCATTCCTATCCCCCCTACCGGGAGTCTACTTTATTGGTCGAATTACTTTATATCGGGTCATCTGGCAGGCGATGGACGAGGACGTCCCCGCCGGTCCCCTGCACGCTGGACCCTGGACCTGCACGCAGCCCCCGCTCTCCCTATAAAAGGTCCCCCGCGCGCGGCGCGGCGGCGCTCTGCCTGCCTGGACCGCTCTGCCCGGACGAGATTTTCGGGACCTGCGCGACGCCAACTTGAACCACTTCGCGCATTCGCACGACGACCACCTCCACCCACCCGACATCATGCACCTCTACCTCGCGCTCGTGGCCGCGGCCATGACCACCCTGCTCGCCACGGTGTGTGTCGTGTTGTGTCGTGAAAAGCAATAACAAGTGTACAGTACTCTACAAAACAGTGGAAAGTGTGTCGAAGCCGAAGCGCCTGGTAGGTAGGCAAGAGACGGCCGAGCAGCACACGCCAGTTGCGGTGGTGGCCTATCGCCTTTCGTCGGTCACGGTCTGGCGACCTGTAATAATACTTGGATAAACTTTCTACCGCTTAGCATCTTTTTCTTTTTTTCCCCCTCTTTTTTGTTTTAAGGATCGCGCTCCTGTCGGTTGCAGGTGCGGACAGACGAGTCAGCGATGCAGGCCGTCATGAAGTGCGCCAAGGATAGTAACATAAAACTTGGTGAGTCGGTAACGAGGCATAGGCTGCGCGGAGTGCGTGAGCTTCAGGCGCCGCGAGGGGGAGGGGGAGGCCTAGGGTGTCCTGCCCTTTGCTAGGGGTGCCAGGGGCGTAATCGTCTCCGGAGAGCAAACGGCGGTGGTTAAACGGCGGCAATAATTCAAAGCGTCTAATCGGCGCGATCACAATCCATCGAGCGGCACCGGGCCGCAGCGCATGGCACGGCCGGCAGGAGGTCATGGCCGTGGGGCACTCGTGCTAATAGCGGGGAGGGAAGGGAAGGGGGCGAGCTGCGAGGATTTTTGACGCATCACGGAAGAGTCAGCTACTAAAATAATTGATTTCACTTGCAGAAGTATTGATGAAATCGTGCGACAGTGACATGTCGGGCGTCGCCGGTTTTAAGGTGCGTTAAACTTACTTATTTGGTAGTGACCAATGGAAAAAGCGTCGTGACCATTTCATGACCGTGACTTTAATTTTCGCAGTGTTTCACGAAATGTGTGCAGCAACTCATGGGCATCGTGAGTAGGCCATCCTGTCGCGCAATGTGTTGAACTAAGTTCCTAAGCAATTGAGAGTTCTTTAAAAGTGGACGCTGAACTTACTGACTTACTAATATTGCAGATGGGTGAGGACGGGAAATTCAGCCCAGAGGGTGCTACCAAATTTGTTGCTGATGAGGACAGGGAAGTGGCTCTGAAGGTCGCAAATGAATGTGCCAAGGAAGTTGGTGGTGAGTAGCCAAGAGTGTGCTGCTTACTGTGATTTTAAGTAATTTTTAGAGCTAACTTTTTCAAATCACTGCTCTTCCAGACACTGCCGATTTGTGCGAGAGGGCACATGCTGTAAACGAGTGCTCAAAGAAAAAGGATCCTGAGGTAAACTGGCAGTGTTCATTCATGACTAATAGACTCTTGCTGTTTCACCAACTATACCAATTTGTTTCTGTTTCAGATCTACAAGAAGTCCTGCGTAGCTTTGATGGCCAAAATGATGTCATGAAGAAGATACTTAATTCAATCAATAAACATATTTTTGCTATACGGAACAGCAAACTTGATTTAATCATTGCTTAAGTGCTGTATATTTATCCATATCCATGTCACATACTTATTCCTGACATTACACAATATTTTGTTGATTAGTCCCACTTACCTCAGGAATTGAGGTCAACTGAACAATGAGTCCAGTAGGAAATAAAAAAGGACCTCGCTGGCGTTCTGCCTACTTTTGGCGCATGCACACAATAATGCACTAGCTTCCCTGTGTAGTCATGGTCTAGTCAGTCAAAAAATATGAGAGGGGTAATAAAGTCCAGATCTATCCCACGAAAAACGTGTAAAAAAAAAAAAAAAAAATATGCAGCTTGAAATGGGTGGCAATAAGAAGTTCCATTACCCAAAAGTTCCACAGGTGCAATGCGTAATCAGTCAAAAAGAAAAAGGAAAGGAGAGTGCACCATGTAACAAACAAGTTTAAAGTAAAATAATGAACTTTTTACTAAACAATTTTCTATAAATCAACCTCTAGCTTTGACATGTCACTGTAGGATTAAAGTTAACACAAAAGAGAAAAGTTACAAAACCTAGTCTTAATCACATTTAAAAAAATCTACTGAAAGAAGAAAAAAAAAAACACTTAATGATTAAATGAGAGCATGAGTAATTAAAGCTAGTACAAAGAGTGGGAATGCACAATTGAATGGCAATCATGATTAGAAAAATAATATTACAATAAGACCATCGTATATTAGAGCATTGGTGGCATAATCTGAGTGAAACAAAATAACTTACTAAATGTGAAAAAAATATTATATTTTACCAACTACCTTGAGAAAATAAAAGAGGCAAGACTATGACTAATTACAGTCTTTAGTAATAATACTTATACAATTGTGCAAAGAACGATATCAAGTCATACAGGTAAACAAGAAAATTCAGCTATACAAGTGTGTATTACAACTCGTCATGCTCATTGGAATAGATATGAGGGTCAATTTTTTTCACACTCACAGGCTGGGCCCAAGCGGGGTCAGTGTTTCCTTTTGTCTCACACCTCAAAGAACTACAACTGTTGCTGTTATTGTTCAGGGCGTCCTCTGCACCCTCAAGCTTGATAGGCTGGCAGAGGCCGTCCGTTTGAGCTGAGCGCAACACCTCCAGCACCCTCAGCTTAGGCGTCGGAGACTCCGCCGTTAACAAGCTCTCCACGTCAAACTCTGCGACCGCGTCTGTCTTAATGCTGTCTGAAGGCACCTCCACGACGTAAACAGACGTCGAGGGCTCTGAAGCGAAGCCGATGAAGGGCGTGGCCGATACTGATGAAATATCGGAGAGAGCGTCGCAAGTGGCGTCGCAAGGGGCGTCACAGGAGCTTTCACAAGGGGCATCGAAACGAGCTTCGCTGGGGCCGTGCCCTGCAACGTCGCTAGAGTCTTTGCAGGAAGCATCAGGGGTGGCGTTGCAAGGAGCGTCACAGGAAGCATCGCTGAGGCCGATGCCTTGAGCTTCGCCGGTAACGTTAAAAGCGGCATGGCAGACTCGGTTGGAGAAGTTGGAGAAGTTGAAGTAGTCGGAGAAGGTGGTGGCGGCGGGAGCAGATTTCCGGTACTGTTTGACGGTATGCATCTTGGGGGCCCGCGGCCTAGGGGCGGAATGGAACTGCACCTTGCGCGTCGAGGACACGTAGTGGTCCAGGGCGTCATCCGCGTCCGTGAGTGACACAGGCCTGCAGGCCCTCATCTGGTTGCGCCTCGGCGAAGCCGTGCTGGCGGCGAGGTCTTCATCGGCGCTCTCAAGCCTCAGCGGCGTACTCGAAGGAGCATAGGTAGGCGTCGAGGGCAGGTCGCTGGAGGGCTCAAGCTTAGGGAGGGCCAGAGTTTCGCAGCTGGGCAATCTCGAAATGCCGGGTGGTAGGGAAGAACTCACGAGCGCGGGCGGGCTGTGGCTTGGTGAGGCGGGGCTGGGGGCGGATCCAGGGGCGGGGGCGGGGCCGGGGCCGGAGCCAAGGCCGGGGGCGGGGCCAGGGCCGGGGCTGGGGGCTTGAGAGGTCATGTCGCCGGCGGTCAAGGAGGGAACACTCGACTCCGTCACTTTTTCTTTGGCTGCCTTGCCTTTCCGCGGGGCGGCGGGTTTTTTAGTTGCAGGTTTTCTCGGCGGGGCCTTTCGCTTCGCACCCGGTTGAGATGAAGTGCTACCACCGACCCCTGTGCTTGACATTTTGTCTACTTGGGTAGGAGCCACAGTGCTGGACACGGTGCTTGTCAAGTAGGCAGGAGGATGGGTCGCCGGTAAGGTGCTTGACGTACATGTTTGCACAGTGAGTGCCCGTGAGGTCGAGGTGGTGGAATAGGTCCTCGGCATAGAGGGCATGATCACTTTAACAAAAGTATCTCCTTTTCCATCGGCCACTGGCGGTAATATCATGTCAGGAAAACTGGACATGAGAACAGACTCTTCGATCGGCGGCGGGCTATTGATAGGCTGGTCAACTTCAGACGAGGGTCGAGGTGAAACGGATTGGGACCTGTTTAAATCCAGGGCCACTTTCAGGAAGTCATCAGTGGGTCCCTCCACCTTTGGAATGACGTCACCACATCCAGAAGCGGCAGGCTTACGTTTAACTTGCGAAGGTCTCTTCGCTTGCTTCATTGGCCTAGGCTTGGCAATGGCCTTGGCGCTGGGCTTGGCTTTGGGCTTGGAGTTTGCCTTCGGGCGGGGCTTGGTCTGAACTTTCTTGGGTGCTTGACCTGACCTTGCAGGTGCACTTGTGACCCTGACCTTGTTCGGTTGTACCAAAGCTGGCGAGTCCGGTGTCGAGTCGGAGTCATACTCGACTGGCTTCTGTTCAGTCCCGCTGGCGGGAGCGACTTTCACCGGTGTGGACGACACAGACAGATCCGATGCATCGCGCCACGGAACGTCGAGAAACTCGCCGTCCTCGATGAGGTAGAGTATGCTGCCGCTCAGCCTTTGCACGAAGCTAGCGCACGTGGCGCACGCCTGGTCGACCTGGGCCACGTGGTTCACGAAGGCGACGGGCAGGACGGGGTTGGTGGCGGCCAGGCTGCAGTGGTCCTTGCCGCAGCGCGGCCCCCGCCCCGGCACCAGGCCGCCGTCGTACACCTTGAGGCTGCCCAGCGACACGTGCAGGTGGCGGCGCAGCTGCAGGAGGCGGCGGAGCGCCGGCAGGCGGCAGGCCCCGACCACCGCTTCGCCGCAGGACTGGCCGAAGTGCAGCAGCTCCAGGTGCGGCGCGGCGCTGGGTGATTCGGCTAGCCAGTCCAGGGTCTCGGCCGCCGGCAGGCAGGACAGGTTGAGGCGCCGGAGCTCCACCAGGTTGTCCAGCGCGGTTATCAGGCCGTTGGCCACGGCGTACGCGTCGCAGCACCAGCCGAGCGGCGACACGGTCAGCTGCTCCAGCTGGCGCAGCTGGCAGATGCTGTGCAGCAGGCGCTCGGTGTTGACGGCGCGCTGCACGTGGTCCGCCGTGAGGTGCAGCTTACGCAGGTGCTGGCACCGCGCCAGGTGGTGCACTTCCAGGCCGACGGGTACCCGGGCCTTGCACAGCTGCGGGCAGCGCGAGAGCGCCTTCACCACCGTGGGGGAGCACACCTGCGGGGAGAGGGGAGGCGGGTGAGCAGCTGGCGACAGGCGGGGAGAGGAGGGGCCGGGAGGGGCCGGGTCGGGCTGGGCGGGGCGGGGCGGGGCGGGGCGGGGCGGGGCACTCACCGCGCGCATGGGCAGTTTCACATCCTCCAGGGTGGCGCGGTGCGCCGTGATGAGGGTCGAGGCGATGGTGGTGGCCGCGACACCGAGCTGCGGCTGCGTCCACAGGGCGTGCTCGTCCACGACACCCACGTCCATGTACAGCGTGCGCAGGGAGGGGCGCGCGCTGGGCCGGAAAGAGTACAAGCTGTTGGCTAGGCCGCCCTTCTGGCGCAAGAAGAGCACCAGCGTTGTAAGCTGCGGTGACTCCTCCAGCGTCTCCCAGAACCTGCGGAGAGAAGGACAAACAGAGTGAGTGCTCGCCAACCTGGTGACACGTCGTGCCGCCTGGTCCCGGTGCGCACCTGCAGGCCTGGCTGTGGGAGAAGTCGGACTGGCCCAGGGGGCCCTCGCGCAGGCACAGCTCCCTGATGAGGCTCCGGGAGTTCCACAGGACCCGCAGCACGGCGTCGGCCGCGGCCGTGTCCAGGTCGAAGCAGACGTGCGAGGCAGCCGTATTGCAGTTCTCGAGGTGGTGCAGGACGGCGTGCGGGTCCGCTGGCGACAGGCCGCACTCCAGGGCGTGTAGCATGGGGGCGGCGTTGAGCGTCCTCATGAACGCCATCGCGCCTGTCTGCAACCCCTGCACGTCCCGCCGGGGGACAGGACAACGACACCGTCAGACACGGCCTTGGCCCAGGCCCGGAGGGAGTGGAGCGGTGCCGCGGCCACGGCGCCGAGCTTACCTTGGAGTTGCCGTAGGCCAGGGTGACGCCGTTCCAGAGTGAGGGCTCGCCCACGAGGTTGCACCACCGCTTGCACACGCAGCACACGACGTCGGCCAGGTACGTGTGGTCCAGCAGGCCGAAGATGCGGAGCAGGAGATGGTCCGGGAGGTCGTTCACGTGCCTGCGGGGCGTCTGCACGGTCTGCGCCTGGACCAGGAGGTAGCACGCGTTAGGAGAGGGTAGAGGGGCTGGAGGCTGGAGCTGGGGGCGGCGGCGCGCCGCGGCCCAGCCCGGCCCGGCCCGCCGTGCATACGTACCACGGACACGGTGAGGTACATGCGGTCCCGCTCCCACCGCAGACTCTCCACCTCCACGTCCCTGGCCCGCAGAGCATCTTCCTTGGTCTTGAGCTCGTCCTCCTTGGCCCGCAGGTCCTCCTCCATCTTCCTCACGACCAGCATGAGCCTCTCGACCTCCTCCATGGAGTCGGAGTTCTTCCGCTTCCGCGACTTACTCATGGTGGACACCCCTGCTACCCTGCGGAGCAGAGAGGCAAGTTGAGCACAGAGGCGGCGAGGAGTGGGACGGGGGGGGGGGGCTGTGGTGGCATTCCCTGCTTGCGCGGACCCGGACCGCCGCGCTGCGCACACGCGCTCGTTGAGTTGCCCGAAAAACAATAAAACTTTTGTCAGGGCGGACCTAGGGTCCTGGGGCTGCGGCCCTGCCTCCCCCTCCCCGGCTGCTCGCGGCGAGCTGCCCTCCACTTCAGTGCCCCGCCCGGGCCCGGGCGGGTCGGGGCTGGCGGCGCCGGTCGGGTCTCATGGCACTCATGGCCCCCGTCGGGCCGGTAGCAACACGAGATGTGGAGCCGGCGCGGCGCGACGGGGAGGGGAGGGGCGGCGGCGGGAAAGGGAGCCCTGTCTATCACATCCCTGACGTCATCGTCTTACCCTCAGCCCTAAACATGTGGCACAAAATGCCATTGGGTACGGTGCAGAATTTCTGCAAAGGTAGGCGTGCCGCGGTGGCCTGCGGTGGCTAAGGAGAGGAGGGGGAGGGGGAGGGGGTGCGAGGAAATGCACTTCAGCACTTTTCGCAGACGGCTGAAGTGGCAGGACTTAAAACTGTGGAAAATGACAAATAAAAAGACACACCGAGATGCATAAATCTCCTCTCAACGCCAAAAGCCACAGCTGGCTTCGCGCCCACCCCATCCCCATCTTACAATGCTCGTCTCTGAACGCGACCGACAAGGGGTAGGTAAAGATGGCAACCCCCAAGGACGTGATGAGCGGAGTCAGCACTTAATTGAGAACGACATCTACAATGAATGCGAGCGTTTGCGCTGATTCCTGAACCCATCGACACACAAAACGCCGAGTCTTAGCACTTTGGGCGAGGTTAGGTTGCCCAGACTTGCGCCGCACCGCTCGGTCACTGAAAGAGATGATGACTCTGGATCCTGGATTTGCGACTCCACGGTCACCTTCCAACCCCACACATTTATGACGACTTGCAGGACGCTGACTTACCTGAATACTTGATAAAACGACGCTGTTGCACTCGGCGCGCCCACGACTCCAACTCACACACACAAACACTGACGGCCCTGCCGGCCACAGGTGCCGGTGCAGCGCAAGGAGACACAGAGACGATCACACACTGGAAACGCTAGGAGCACGAAGTTGTACAGCAATGTCCACCTCCATATTGAAACTGAACTCAGCGTGAAGGCACAACCAGAGCCCTGGCCCGAGAGTAAACATCAACACCAACAATAACAATCTTCCTGGGTTACTCCGCTCCGTCCGCTCCTCTCAACCCGGTCCCCCTTCCTCCCTTCCCCCTCCGCCCCGTCGCTGTCGCCCGCGGGCCGGCGGGAGGGTGGAGGGGTAGGGGTCTGGGGAGGGAGCCAGCAACACTGGAAGAGCCAGCCAATGAGAGCCGAAGAACCGAGTCAGGCAGGCAAGGGCCGCGAAGGACCAAGGACCACGAAGGATGTAGGGGGCGCGGGGGTTGCAGCCGCGGTGGGGCGGGTGCGGGTGGGTGTCCACCCTTCACCTCCGCCCGCCTCTGCTGCACGGGGGCTGGATCGGCTGGATCCCGCATGATCCCCAACACTGAAAAGTATTTCGGAGGCCTGTGGCTGCCTGTGGCCCCGGTGGCCTTCCCTCCGGCCTCGGGCCCGAGCCGAGCCTTCACGAGGGCGATGCAGGAGCGGGTAGTGACTAATTTTTGTGAGGGGGTAAAATGGGAAAGATAAGATACGCTGACACATTCTAGTAGAGGATAAAATTTATTCAATGATAAAATTAATGCACAATCAGTATACCAAAACACCACACTTGTACCATAACGCTTTTAAGATCCGAATACATGCCATTAAATTTTACGATTCCAATCAAACTCAATGCTCAAAAATATACAAATGGAAAAAGAAATTTGAGGCAGTTTGAGCAACATGATAGGATATGATTACAAAACCACTTAACTGAAGGACACAGGACACAGTTTACCAGGAGGGTAGAAATTCTAGCAAAACATCATGGGAAAAAAAAGAGAGGGGGGGGGGGGGTTATGATGGTGCCGTGACTACATATTTACATGTGTCATACATGATAAAAAGAAATGCTACAATGACAATGGCAAACACAGAACACATATTCAGTACTCCTTTTTTTTAACACATTTTTACACATACAATCTACCTGATTGCAGCCAATGAACCAATTACCAAAACACTCAATGCCATCTCAAACTTTATTTCAGGGGTCCCAAAATTCAACATTATATATAGATAGACATATAAAAACGATTCACCCATTAGGATTTTCAGGCATTGAACTGATACTATCTGTTAAGACTAGAATATATGATGGGAGTTTTGATCAAATTTGATCATAAGTCTGTTCTAACATTTGTTTTACTCCACCGGTACGCCTCATAAAGGCACCTTCTTAACTAACGACCTACATGTAGAAAAAAAAAAACCTTGCTTTCGTTTTTGGTGTACATACACTTTAAAAATTTAGGGCATTAGGTATTTTTAAATATCAGTTCTTTGAGGTACGATTTTAGCTCAAAAAATGAGTTATATTCACACAAAAAGTACAAAACTGAATAAATTTACCCTTTGGACCAAAAATGAAAAGGCGAAGTCTTTCATAAAACCTGGAGAACTGGACATCTCCTGCAGTTCCTTTAATTGAAAAACAAACTAGGTATATGTAAGTCAAAGACCCATAGCAGGTTGGCCTGCTTACCTAAGAAATTATCAAAGTACTCCAATATAAAATATAGATCTAAGGTATTAAAAGCACCTCTCACCACTTTAGAAGGATTACCGATTATTTGTATTCAGTTCAGATTGGTGTTGGCATGTAACCTCATCACAAAAAAAAAGAACAAAGTCATAGTTTGCATTACAAAACTTCTTATCAGAAGGAAATGGTATCACAGAGATCCAAAACATTGAAACAAATGAAATAAATATTGTTTTAAGCATCACTTCCATGCTTGCTTTAAGGCTTTTCTTGAGGCTAGTCTTTTTGTTGTATATGATGCTAACCCAAGTCCAATCAAAACCATAGAGATAAGGAATGGATCAAAGTCTTCTTTCAATAGATCAAAAGTCTTGGATGGAGCTACTCTTGTGTAAAACAAATCTACAATAAGAAGGAAAAAAAACGGAAATATGATATGAAAATAAGTTAAATACACAGCTTAAAAAATAATTAATTAAAATTATTCCCTTTCCCAATTTACCTAGTCCGTAAACAAGCACCAGTGATGTACTCTCTAATCCACTCGGAGCTGTATGAATGCCGGATATGAGAGGAAGAGATTTGTTGTAGTTTATAATGGATTCGGGAGGAATAGGCAACTCAGGCATGTAAGGTATGACACCTTCCTCTCGCATCTCAGGCGTTACAGTAACAGGTCGGCGAGGATCTAGGAACATCCATGGCAGCTCTAACACTGCACCAGTAGCAAGTCCAACTTAAAAAAAGAGGTAAATGAGTTAGTCATAGTTTAAGTGATTTAAAAGGTCTAGTTAAATGGATAGATATTAGTGCTTACCTAAAACGTGTCGACTGGTGATACCTTTTTCTGTTACTGTAGGTTTCATGGCTTGAACCACAGCAGGAAGTATGTAAGACTGGCGCTCAACCATTGGTTGTGGGGGAGCAATAAGGGATGAGAAAGCTATGACAAAAATAGAAAACATCAATAAATCTACACCACAACAAAGGGAGTACAATATTACAATTGCACTTACATCCTGAATTGCTTTGAGTTTTGCCTTCATATAATTCAATTGAGGCTATTTCTGTGCGCCTCCATTTCTCGCTAAAGTAAGTGTAAACAACCCAGTTTTCTGTATGTACTAGATGAATAGGCTCCCGAGCTCTTTTATGAGAAATGGAGAAAACTATTGCTCCAGAAACGGCATCCAAAAGGTAAACATTTAAAACAACTGAAAATGAATGCAAAGTTAGAGTTGAAAAACTGAAAGTATGAGACTACACATAAATCAACTTACATTTATGAAGAGAGTCAGTTCCTTGGGTAACAACAGCAACTAAATTTGGATTTACATATTTATATAATACACTACGATCTCCTAATACACGTCCCTGTGAATGAACTCGTTCTTGTGGATTCTTGCCAACCACATTCACCAGTGTTTGAGATTCTGGCTGGAAAACCACCTCCCATACTCTTGCAGCAATGAGTCTCTGAAAGAATAAATGACAGATTTACCATTGAATAAAGGGCCTTTAGCCAGTTTAAGAGCAGTACAGGCTTAAATGTATGACAAAGTTACCTCAGAAGTTGATTGAGCAAAGGTGTAACCTCTAACTATTCCAGTTGCAGGATCAGCAACATACATGTACAGCGATGATGCAAAGGAGTCAGCCAAAGATATTGCTGACTGAGGTTCGATGTGTACTTTTTCAGATGAGTCAAGAAGCAGGATAGGCCGCAATGACTCTGTATCCAAAACTGGAAGGAGCATAGTTTGCAAAGCTCGGTAGCCTAAGTTTTTCCTACTACCCAGACCAGTCATCGGGTTAAAAGTGTATAATACACTTTCCTTAGTGTCCTGTGAAAATTTAGTATAAGGTAAAATGAAATTACAATAGTATGAAGTATCAGGCCATGGAAGGATACCACTTACTTTATCCTTCAATAGCAAAGAGCACTGAGCTGGGTATGGTGCATGGCGTGTTGTTCTTTGAACAAAAAGTTGCAAAGCACTAGTGTCTACATTTACTATCATCTTTTGCCAAACAATCTCACCATTAAAGTTGTCAAGGCCAAACAACTGAAAGAAAATAGAGCAGCATTAAGAAAAATATGTCTCATCATTCCAGAAAGTAATATTTTCTTAAGCAAGAATGTATACCTTTCCTGCCTTGGTTGCAACAACAATCATTTTATGAAGGCCAAAGTCATCCCGAACCAAGTCTGCTCGTTGACCAGAGGGCTGATGTGGCTCCTGAAGTCCAAGAACAGCCTGCACCAGGTGTTGCAGTTGCAAGGCTTGACTAACAAGGCGTCTTCCAAACATTCCCAGCACACCAGCTGAAATGAGAAGAATGTAGAAGTTATGTTATATTCAACCCACTAATTCAAAGCTTTCTTCACTCTGCAACTGCATGCAAAAAGATAAAACTTTATACAACTTGGAAAACGTAAATATGAAGCACAATTGTGAAGCAAACTCTCAAGAACAAGAAGAAACCCTTTTTCATTAATCATACAAAGAGATAACTGCTACATTTCTCAGTAATACGAAAAACAGAAAAAGAAAAAGAAAAAAGAGATCAAATCAAAAACAAGGTGCTGTTGGTGTTTCAATTAAAAATAAAGCAAATAAAGCAAACAAAATTCCTTTAAACTAACAAAAATCATGCATAGAACAAAGTTCAATTTATTGCACATTCCAAATAATTCTTGGTAGAGTAGAGTTCTTCACTACAAGCAGCCTAACATATTTTCAGATAAGGAATACTGGGTAGAGGCAAGTTACACAAAAACTTAATTTCAGGCAAGAAAAAGAGCTCAAACCAAAATGCTTTGACAAAGTAACTTGCATTACTTCATACTGACTTTTGCATGAGACTTACCAAGAGCAGAGAAATCCTCTGAGCAGCATAGGACAAATAAAGAATATAAACTAAAACCAACTGAAGGCTAGAAAAAAATAGTTCAGAGCTCTAAGATATGACTGACCTTCTTTGCTATCAAATTCTTTTTCTATGGCAGCGTCCTTGTCAGAAACTGGGAGATCCATCATCTCTGTAGCCACTACAGATGCCAATGCTTCTTCTCGAACCCACAAGACTTTTCCTGCAAGATAAAATAAAAATGAAAGAAGGTAGTAACATGTTTTAAGAAAATACTGACTAGTCCCAAGAGAGAAAATTTCAGTACCAGTATAATGGAGAAGTGTGACAGCTTCATCTGAGGTGTGAAGGAGCAGGCGGCAAGATGACAAATCATCTTTATTTGATCCACAAATCACAGTTTTTACTTCAGGTTGAAGTGAACTTGGCCAGGGTACTGAGATAGGGGAGTTTGGTAGTGTTGTTCCAGATAAACAGTCAGATGTAATAACATGTAGCTCCTAGACAGGAATATTATCAGAAAGGTTGTATATGGCTGCTGCCATAACTAAACAATTTAACTGATTTTTTACTTACTTCATTTCTCACAGAAAATTGAAACAAAATATAGGACTTTTGAGACAAATCATTAATGACCCACTGTGCTGAGGATGAAAGAGTTTTGCATGCCACATTTGACTGTTCTGTAAAGATCACAACTTGACTTGATTTAACAGCATTTGTGCTTTCAAAGTCCACAAAAACTCCAGGCTTGTCTAGTGATTTGACGGGCTGCACTTGAGAAATATTCTCCAACAGAGACAGAGTAGCAGGTTTCACATCACTTTGTGAAAATCTGATGTAGTGAAGGTTTTTTCCTGAGAAGCATGTCAGGAAGTCCCGTGACAGAACACACCTGCGTGGATAAGTGATGGTTATTATGAACATGAATAAAAGTATGGCGCACAAAGTATAGAACAAAAATTTATTTGAAACTTGCCTCTCATTCTGAACCCAAGGTGCACTATTTTGCCACTTTCCCATCACAACACCTGTTCTAATATTAAATTGTTGAACAGCAAACCCTACTCCATTATTTAATGATACTGCATAAAGTTTATCAGTAGAAACAGCCCATGATACCCTGAAGAAATTACACAGGTTAGTCCAGATTAGTAGTAATAATCTCACTAAATAGCACTGGAATAGATAAAATTTACCGATCAATGGGAAGAGAAGAAGGTGCTGTCCATTCCCATGAGAGAGTGCCAGTGACAGGGTCAAAAGCACGTACAAGAGTTTTGTCACCTTCCAAAATTACAAGAGCTTCACCACTACTGGTGATGGACATGAAATTAATACTTCCATCCCTCTCTAAGACATGTCGCCACAAGATATTGCCTAAAAGGGTTTGGAGGGTTGTCAAAAGTTTAAATTTTTTATAATGATTTCAGATTAAATATGTGCACGCAATTTAAGTTTTAACAAAGTACCTGTTTTGAGGTTGAGGGCCGCTACAACATTTAACTTTGTGGCAACGATACCACGTTTTCCAGAAGCATCACCAAACGCAAATTTGACATCACCAACAAAACTCTGATGCCTGAAAAAAACAAGAATCACAATAATTCACAGATGGTTACTTATACATGAAAATCCAAATAAATATTTATGATACTTGACCACCACCAGGGTGCACGAGCAAATTATGAAAATAAAAATAATTATCTCTCTCAATTTGTATTGGACAAAACTACAGTCTAGACTCGGAACCAAATGAAAACAAAATTAATGTTTCTCTAATTTTTAAATTACCGGCTACCATAACCTCTAATAATAATAAGGGAACTTAAAACTTTTATATCTGACTTAACACAACCTTACTTACCAGTCAAATTTGCCAACTTGATCTTCATAGAGACAATGGGAAAGCGTTAAGATACTGAAGAAGAAAACTAATACTCGAGAAAGGAAGATATACATATTACAATAATTTGCCATCATGATGACGGACGACAGCAGACTGGAACTCGTCCTCGTCCCATTCCTTCCCCCCTCCCCCCAATCAGTCAGTCAGTTTGCTCTTCCTATCCCTTTTCTCAAGTATGAGAAACTGACTTCACAATTATTGTGAATTCCCTTTGATTCCTTTTCGTATCTTGCCTGCACTCTCAAAGGAATAGTGGGAGACAAAAATTAAAAAAAAGAAAATAATAATAATAATATAAAAATCAAAACACAATTGATTTATTAAAAACAAAATAATAATAAAAAATGTTATACTTTCAAGTAGGCATTCATTGTATTTGGCACATTTCACAATTGGATTAAATCTATTCACATGTTTTGGCTTCTTTCTCAACATATGCTACAGCTTTAGGAAGAAGAGCGTGAATACTTCGGTAAATACTTTCCAAGCAGCTTAGGCGCGGCTTGGTTCCCTTGAGGAGAAAGAGAGCGAGAATCAAGATTCAAGTCATGAAATTACAGTATTTAGAGAAATAATGTAGAGAGCTGAACTGACCTGGAATAATGGTATGAGTTTTAGAGAGGCCTGAGCTGATGTTGAACTCTTTGCTTCATCTTCAATGAGAACTACAATATTGTAAAGAACACAATGCTGGGATTGGAAAGGAAAAATAAACGGATAATGTTAGCATTAATGTTCAGTGTCCCGGCACTTCTAAGATTGCCTAGGTAATGTAAGGAGTGCCTGACTCAGTTGCTTTAATTTAGTAAGCAAATAAGGTATGAGCAATATTTGAAACTTACCAAAGATATGGCTTCTACAATATAGATGTCTTTTATACAATTCCAAGGTATAAAACAAGTTCTATGATGTCCTGATTTAAAGAAAGCAGTAAACTGCAATCCCAATGGTATTGAAATTAATAAAACCTCTGGAGGGAAAATTTTTGTGTTATTGTTGAAATTAAGGACTCTTTGAGTCATTAAGACAGCGTATTGATTTACCTTTTCTAATATCCCATATCAGATTATAGGAAATGATACAACATACGCAACTGCTGATCACGACACCAGCTGTAAAGCTACATAGGACGCTAAGAAGTAGAAGAAAAAGGCTTGCTACCAATACATGGACAGCGGAGGATTGTATTGTGGATGACAAGTCCTTCTCAACTGTGTATTCTGAACACACAGATTTTCCTATGCCTTTCAGTCGAAGTAAAATTTTATGTCCATTGACATTTTCATGCCAACTTTGGCTCTCAGGACTACTGATAGCTTCGTCCATTGTACTTTGGAAATTTTAAAAAGGTGAAGAAGTCCTGCAGACAAAAAACATCGTCAACTGAAAAATAATATTTTTCATTTTACCTGGAGTTACTCCCAACACTCTAACCTCAGAAGTTTGGTCAGATACATATTAAAAGGCTCATTTACGATAAAATCGTCATTTTATTTTGCAAGTAGTCAGTACTTAACTTTTATAATATTCTATAATTATTACCTCAAAACTTAAGTTCTTCGTTGATCATGTTGATGTTTTTTTTTTTGTTTAGCCGGTTAGGTAAGCAAACAGATGAATCGTTAAATCTCGGCGAAAACTGTTGTCTGCTACTACATATGCCAACGAGAAAATAAACTAAAGACATACGGGCTCGAGTCGGATAGCCTGTTAAGTATATTATCGAACAACCTACCCATATTACAATTGTGGATTTTATGAATCAGCGTCGTAATCATGTTGCGTCGAAAAGGGCATGATTCAGAAGTCACTTTGTTCTTGGTAGTGTTGGTAGTCTCTGTTTCGGCTGCTGGCTGCACAATAGGTTCTCTTTTTCGAATTTGACAAGAAAGTGAAGCTTTGAGAACCACTCGACTGACCAAAAAATATAAATGACTAAAAAATATAAGATTCTTTAGTACTTTTCCGTCCTAAGGTTGCAGCAAATTTTATTTCAGAATGTTACCTAGTAAGTTTTTGTCATCGAATAGCCATCTTTGATGGATCTATTTATTGAAATGAAATGATATAATAGGGTTAAGTTCTATTTGTCAGAAAGTGAAATTTTATCACTTCTTTTTCTTGTTTATAATATTTCCAACATATTTTTCTTTTTCAAAATCAGAGAATGAGAAACAGCTACGCTCAGCGCTGAGGCGATTCGACAGAAAATATTTGTTAGACCATGTATTGCCTCTCCTGCCAAATTATGTTACCCGTGATGAACTTGTATCACAGATTCGTCACTTAAAATGTAAAACTACAAAACAAGTTATCGTCGATGTCTTTGTAAATTTACTAAAGGTACATTTTTGTTGTCAATTTGATTCTATCCCCCTTTCCAACTGTTAAGAATGAAGCCCTTTCATTTATTGCAGGAGACAGAAATTACTGACGAGGAGGTTACAGATATACTCCCGACTGTCATGCTTATGGGTAAATATGTCTGAGCTAAGGATACATTCATAAATTTCACTTTTTCTTACCTATTTCCTTTTAGATCACATTAATTTTTCTTTTTCTGTAAGGCATTGCAAACAATCCCTCACGCCGCACATGGACTGCTTATACCCTTCAGGGCAATGTAAATATCGACAAATTTAGCACAGACTTGGAAAATGACATTAAACATCACCTTCTTGAAAACAACATACATGCTG
The DNA here is from genome assembly GCA_033675135.1 of Frankliniella intonsa. Taxonomy (NCBI): domain Eukaryota; kingdom Metazoa; phylum Arthropoda; class Insecta; order Thysanoptera; family Thripidae; genus Frankliniella; species Frankliniella intonsa. The sequence goes on along the minus strand of CM066249.1, from coordinate 6,637,553 downwards.
TAAGCCATCTTCTTCACTAAATCATTTTTCTGAATTTTTTTGAGCATGTTTTAACAGGTGACTGATTATTTCAGGCTGTTGTGGTGAATTGTTTAGAAAATATGCATTGGATCCAAATAGTAAAGAAGAAATTAGTGAGGAAAACACTCAAAGTTAGTGCCCCTATTTATGTGGCACATTTTATTGGGGAACCCTATTTATTTTTCAGCACTAATACTCCAGACACTCTCCTTGAGGTAAATAGCTCTCAGTGCTTTCAATGAACTACTGTATTAACTGAATAAAAGCTGCCATATAAATGTTCTTGCATTCTCATCTTCCAGCCATTGACAAATGCCTTCGGGTATGATAATTATAAATTCAGTAATTTAAATGGAAATGATCTTAACTCTCTTCTGCAGCATTTGAAACAAAAAGGCTCAAAGAGTCGTTATGTTGGGCATTTACCAAAACTAAGTATGTTATGAATATTTCAGTCACTCTTTATCATATTTTCTAAGATTATGGCTAATTACAAATTTTCTTATCACAACAGGTGATGTACAAGATACAACATTAGGCAAAGATTTTTCACAGTATGCAGAAAAGAGGAAATTTATATCCAACCTCATGGGACCATCTCCACCGAAACTTTCAAACTATGTTGTAGTAAGTTGATAGTTCATGTGCCATACCTGGATACCATTATATATATCCTCAAAACATGATTCATAATAAATTTTTCCTATCTTTCTTTTTATCAACAGGAAGCCAAAAATTTGCCTTGGAAAGGAAAGATTGCAAATTCTATTCTGCGAGATAAAACCTTCAATATGAAAATTGAGTTCCAGACTGAGGATACAGTAGGAATGCTGGAAGACATGGCGGAATTTGGTGCTTTGCGAGTGCCTCCACCAAGTTATGTCATTAATATGTTAGGTACTGGCAAAAATAACATAAAACTTCGAGTTCAAGGTGTAAATGGGGCCACTGATTCTGAGAACCAGACTGATGCTGAACGAAACTGAATATTTGTAAAATGATTGGTTAGATCTTTAAATCTGAAAATCTATTGAATGGTGAATTGTAAAGAAGGGGATCAGGAAATGCATTCTAGAATATTGCCCTCCTTAAAATAAAATCATTTGTGTATAAAGTGTAAAATGAAAAATATTTATTATATTTAAACAGTAAAATAATCTTATTGTTATCAGCATATATCTGACATTGTGAAGTTCATTCATTTAAAAAAATACAATGGGTCTCTGTACATCAGAATAGTAATGTTGTGTACGAGTCAATAAAAACGAAATTGATTTTATACTTATGACTAATTGCTCAGCTCTTCAAAGAAAAGCTGTTGAAATCGTTAATGCCAAAATAGTGGCACATCACATTCAAGGAAGGTATTGCATTCCAATTCACTATCTAAAGTATAAATTCTGTAGATTAAAAGCAAAACTACAGATTGGACCCCTCAGAAAAAAGGAAGAGTTTTCTAGCATAAGTGCTTGCCATCATTAAGCTAGGCAAGCTGATCACATTGCTGTGAACGTACGCGCAGGTCCTGACTCCCTTACAACACAAATCCTCTCGTTTTCCTGGATGATGACTGGCTCGCTGTACACCATGCGACGCAGGGCAGCTTGGTGATCAGTCTCCTGGCCGCCGAAGTCCTCCTGCTTAATCAAAGCCTCCATGTCGACGAGATCTGGAACCACACCGGCCGGTGCTTAAGGAAAAGGGGGGGGGGGGGGGGGGGGGGGAAGAGTTGTCGAAATAGTAGACGCTTGTCGAATGTCGGCACTAAAGGAAAATGATTCAAAATCTCATCCCGCCCTCCTTTGACCTGGACTCTAGGCGCAAACGCCTCGCTCTTGTGGCCCTCCCCTTGCCACAGGGTACACGACCTGTCACTGTCCAGAGAGCACGGGCAACATGTTCCGCCGCTCTGTACATTGTACAATGCTGTACCACCTTGCCGCCGACAGCGTAGCTTACAGCCAGCGAGGGAAGAAATGAGGCGGGCGCGCAGGGGCGCCTTACAGAGACTGGGTAGGCAAACCCGCTGCGCACGAGTGCGAGCGCAGGGTCTACCCTCCAGGCGCCATGCCCTCGGTGAGATAAAAATTTGCCCGCGAAGGCAACCGTATCCACAGCTGTCATTTCTAACAGTTCGACAAAAAAAAAACCAGAGCCGTATTTGTCAGTTGTGATAGAGTTGAGTTTCTCAACGTTGGCAGCACCGCTGCGAGCAAGCGGGGACGCGACGCAGTGCGGCGCGGATCGTTTTCTACCCGGGCTTGCGGCGGCCTGGCGCCGCCACTGCCCTGTGGCGCCCCCGCGGGCGGCGGCGGCGACATCCGCAACGACTTACCTGGGGGGCTGGCCAATGAGCCCAGCGGGGCTCGGTACGGTATGTGCTGCATGTAGGGGTGCAGCTCGGTGAGGTCGGTGTAGGCCGGGGCCTGAGGGGCGGGGCCGGGGGCGGGGCCGGGGGGCGGGCATTCCTGCAAGGGGTCCGTCAGCTCCTCGGCCGCGGCGGCCACCGGCCGGGCCAGCGGCATCATGTCCAGCACGCTGTAGTCGCAGAAGCCGAACGGCGAGTAGGGCGGGGAGCAGGGCTCAGGGGGGTAGACTGAAACATGAGGGCGGGGACGGGCGTGGCAGAGCTGCGTAGGTCCTGTCTAGTCCTGTCGTGGCCCGGCCCGGGCTGCCGTGCTTGAGGGTGCTGGTGACGGGCAGGGCCAGCATCCCCTCTTACCTATCCGGTGGGCCCACATGGGGTAGTCCGTCGCGTATTCCACGCCGTGGTCCATGGCGTGGCTCAAGTTGTGGTCCACTTCGTGCCCGTGGTCCAGGGGCGGCTCGTACCCGAGGGTCTTGCGCGTCCTGTCCGGGTACCCTACTGAGTACCCCGTAGGGTAGGGCGACACCTCGCTGCCGGGCGACAGGAATAGCAAGGGGGGCCAGTCGGGGGGCGCTAGGAGGGAGTCTCCCAGCAGCTGGGGGTGAGGGGGCGTCTGAAACATCAACAACACGCTGCCAGGATTCGGGGGAAAATCAAACGAAACGGAAAAACCCGCTTTGGGCGGACACACAGTGTCACGGTTACTAAGACAAGCTCATGCATCAGGCTTTAACGCTAGAATGTGTGGTTTAGATGGTGATTTACATGGAGGAGAAAATAAAGACAAGAGGCGCGACGGAGTTCTGAGTTTTTATTTTGAGATGCAAAGGGTATTAATTTAATATCACTTGGATATGGCTGAAGTCATTATAACATTAAACATTTCTGTTTAAGCGTTAAAACGTGATAGTTTTGTACATTTGACGGGGAGAAAATATGTTAAGAATGACTGACCTGTCACACTTAATGTCTCTAATCAACTTCACAGAAAAGGGGAGGAATTATTCATAAGTTTAGTAAGTACGAATATATAGGATATATGTGTAACGTTAAATGTATATAATATATACCGAATATAACACAAGAGCATTTACGTTTAATAACGAAAGTACGCAATAAATCTTAATGTAAATGGTCTGTTCAAATAAATACCATCATGAAACCGAGCTAAAGCAGGTATTTTCCTACAGAGAACGCTTACAAAACACGGAAGTTACGTCGAAGCTTTAATTAACAGTGATTTATTATAACGAGTGGCTGAAGAAAAGAAAACTTGAAATGAGAAAAAAGACAGCATAAGATATGTTAGTTTCTAGTTTTCTCACGAGTAAATCGTTATCATTGCATTCTAGAACAATAACAAAAAGGCTGTGTGTACAATACAGAATTAATCAAGGCTCGCGCGGTGTTCAGAGCAACCCGCTAAGAGGGTATGGCACTCGGCACTCCCTCCTTCCCCCAAAGCGGAAGTACAGGAACACTCCGCCACTGCAAAGTGTTTGCGGTGCTGACAGAAAATGATAGCATCCTCTTTAATCTCATTGTCCAAAATATAAACTGGCAAAGCTTTTACAGAAAATCATTTGATATTCATATTTTGGCACCTGTAACACGTATTCTTGATTTTACAAAATACGCCTTTAACATCTACACATGGTCGATTGCGAGGTATCGAGACACTTAACAACAATTGGCACGACTACGACGGTGGTGCTACTTCAGCAGCACGCTACCTGCCAGCGCCAGCCGGTTCGGTTCTCAATTCTTAACACAACATGGAGGAATACTTTACATTTCGAAAGCAAAAGAGGAGTCTGATGATAGCTGTTGCATGCTGGGTTGCAGTGGCAGCCAATTTAGCAGCGCGGCACGTAATTTAAGCAATTAAGCTTACATTATTATTTGCTACAAAAACTTTTTGTTTCACGCAAAATGTTTTTCAACAACACGTTTTCATTCAACGAATTGGGTATAATGTTTAGGGATATACTTTTAAGGCACACCACAGCGTGGCTAACATATCACCAAAACAGTTAATAAAAAAAATAATGGTCAAGATAGTATTTATACTTTATAAGTCAAATTTCAACAATAGCCGTAACCGCCGGATACTACGGCGAACGTAGATTTCGATATTTGAATAAACGCCAAGAATCCCCCATGGCTTAAACGATTGAACAAATTAACATTACATAAGACAGCTGAATTTGACAACAGTGTAATTCCATTTCAACCACTCCCATATATCACATGAACCCCTTAAACGCTCCTTAACAATTAAGTTCAAAACTATAAGGTAAGAAATTAAGATAACATCACAATTATCTCATAACAATAGTATAATCTGTTGTACAATAAACTGTGCCTTCACCTTAAATTGTCGCTTATTACAAGTAGCTATACAATCTAGATATGACTTCGTCATGTCATTCCTGAAAAGAAAATAGTACTTCACACACATCCTGCCAAGAAATAAATTAACAGAGTAAATAAATGAGATCAGTAAATAATTTTTTTAAAAAAGAACACCTCTATGGCACTAGAGTATGAATAAATACATACCATTTTACATCAACATAAAGCCCTTCGAACAAGAACCCAGCAAATTCTACAATCTGAGACTAACGCAAACATTCCAAAGCAGCAAAATGAACCTTGGAAGACCACACTTTTGTAAGACGCGAACTTCAAAAATATAAATATAATATACGGGCCAACCGTCAAGAATAATAGGATATCGTCTTAAGGACTACTAGAAAATTAAATACCGGAATAGGCATACGTAGATGCAGTGTGTCTAGCAACTATCCACAAAATTAGATCAGTAAGGGCTATAGGTCGTTTGCGATGGGTATGCGCCCGTAAGTGCTGAGCCTCCACGACACTGTTGAAAACAATTCGTTGTAGTTCCACAACTACAGTGCCGGAAACGTGTTAAGCCACCAGTAAAAAACTGCAGAAATAAACTTGCTTAGCACCACAGAAAGCACATTTAATGTATATGAAGAAAACGCCTTGGTACCAATAAGAAAAACTGACAAGTCTCCATATTTCAGCAAGCTATAAAATATTAGCTTTCATATTGACGGCAAATGACCTCCCCCACTTCGACTTTCCGGCAAGAGAGAAGCGTGGGTGCTGATTATATATTTAGATTATTTTGATTACATTCATTCAATTAATAATAAACGGAATATCGGAAGCCTGACAACTATGTTACATGTGTGAAACAAATTACCTTTTGTGATTCTTACTTTTGATTTAATTTTGTCTGTCTTACTTTGGTCCCACGCTTTGCTCGAAATTTGGTACCTTCGAGATACACAAAAAATTGTAAAGAGAAATGTTTGGGAAGATTTATGCTTAAGCATTTCAAACCATTCCGTTTGGGATTATCGACTAAACTCGCTAAATTGCTTTAAGTTACCGTGTAACGCTATGATAATAAATTTAATACTTCCTGAAATGCTAGCGATGGAAGAAGAAAAAACAACTTTCAAACAACTCATGGAAGCCAAATTTGAGTTTCCACACCAGTGCAGATGCTTTAGTACTTGCCGAGACACAGAAACATTTCCTTTAAAAATAACAAGCATGGTCTAAATTTATTCACAAAGGATATCGTAATCCGGGACGGTTTTAACTAGCAATAATTCGGGCTACGACCCCAGTTATACCACACAAGAAATCTGAAAAAGTTAACTTTTTCACTAAGGTTTTTCTGACATTTTTCGATGCTCGTAAGTATGTTTCATCACGTTTAATGACTATTCGCGCCCTAATCGAGATTTTTCGTCTAAACATAAAAGATTCTAACGAAATGGCACTTATATATATATGTTTTTTACTAGATATCAGTATGCTTGGCCAATAATGTCAATACGCAGACAAGTAATAACAAATTTCACATCTAATTTGAAATATAAGATGCTTGATTTATTTAAGGTGAACACCCCCAATTTAATTAACTCCTTTTAATTAACACGCGTACCTTCCGTCCAGACCCTTCAGACTTAATGGCGCAACTCTGCCTCTGACTCTTAGAGGGGCGTTTTCGATCAACGATTGATAGTCCGTCAAAAGGGCATTCTTTTTCGGGATGTGAGGGCCGACGCCCGCCTGAGAATCAGACACATCCACACACAATCATTGCTAGGAGTGTGGGAAAAAGGAACAATTTTGCAAATGTGATACGCTTCCCCGCTTACAGGAATATCTAACCAGACAGTCATTTATCTACATTTTACTCAGACTAGCACCAAAACTTATACACATAGTTGGTAAGGTTCGTTCACGGAAAATTTAATTAATAAATTAATTACATAGGCCGGAGATCGAGGCCTGGTTCTGACTAAATGGTCCACAACAATGCGCCCGCCTACCGGCCGATTCCATCTGGGAATCTCCAACAAACCATTAATCATTTTAAACCTCAAATGGTATCGGCACTATTTGACAAAGTAACAAGTCCTCACTTTGTGAGAATCTCACTCCCACTCCTTACTTTCCGCCCCGACCCACAAACACTCGCGCTTTGACACACACGCACACACACACACACACACAGCTAACAAAGACGCATAGCGCGTATTAAAGAGGCCCCATATGGTCCTTTGGTAATAATAAATAACATTTTGACTAGGAACAGATTGACTAGAATCGTTGTGTAATGTACATATAATTACAGTGCCCCCGATGACGGCCTGTCAGTCAATACCCAGGTACATCTTCCCTCGTCGAGCCCATGGGCCACGCGTTAGTAGGGTAGCCATTGTACCGGTTGTACTCGTACCGCTGGTACTGCTGGTAAGCGGGACCTGGAGCGTTCCCGTACCGCTGGTAGCCCCACCCCCACTGCTGTTGCTGCTGATGCTGCATGTACTGATAGTCATTGTGGTAGTTGTTCTGCTGGTAGCCCTGCCACTGGTAGCCCTGCTGGGCCGCGTACCACTGCTCCTGGTGGCCATAGTGCTGAGGGAACTGCCCCTGCTGCTGCTGCTGCCTCGCCTGCTGCTGCCCGGGGTACTGCTGGGCGTTGGCCTGAACAGCGCCCGGCTGACCGCCTCTGTATGGGGCCTGGCCGAACGACTGCTGGTTGGCAATGCCTTGTTCAGGACCCTCCTGGGGCTGTTGCTGGCCGAACGGCGACGAGTTGTGCATGGTTTGCGGCTGCTGCGAGGGCTCCTGGACGAAGGAGTTTGTAGGCATCTGTTGCTGCATGGTTTGTTGAGAGGGCTGGGCGAAGGAGGAGTTTGGCAAGGACTGCTGGGAGAAAGTATTCGGGAGTTGCTGCTGAGGGGCTTGCTGCGGTGGCTGGTGGACAAACGAGCCCGAGGCGGGTAGTGTTTGCTGCGAGGGCTGTTGCGCCGACTGCTGGGAGAAGGGCGAGTTGTCGGAAGAGGATCGCTGCGGGGAGTCTGACTGCTGGGTGAAGGGAAGGGGTGGCTGAGGAGACTGCTGAGATGAGGCTTGCGGGAAGAGAGAGGGGCTGAGAGAGGGCTGCTGACACGCCTGCTGGTTGAAGGGAGACGGCTTTGGGGACTGCTGCCCTTGATGGCTGAACGCGGTGGGCAGGGACAGCGCTTGCTGGGGAGACTGTTGCGGAGAGTCCGCCGGGGCCTGGGCATTCGGCTGCGCCCCGAAGTGCCCAAACAGTTGGGGGGACTGCAGGGGCGACAGCTGCTTCGGCGAACGCTGCGATGCGCTCTGCGGGTGTGGGCTGAAGGCTCTCTTCGGGGGCTTCTCCTGATCGGCGTCCACAGCCTCCGGATCTTCCTGACCGGCCTCCTGCTTGACGACCGTCTTTTCCATCTGCTGGTCGTCGCAGCCTGGCGGTGTCTCCTCGGTCGGGGCGAGGACTCCGAGGATGGCACTTTTGCTGTCGGAGGATGCCTCGCAGGGCGGCTCAGGAGACAAGTGTTCAGGCTTGCTCCCTGAGACGCCCTCGGCGGCTGACGTTTGCATGTCACTAGGCGCTCCATTTGGCAACCCGGGGGACGGTCTCTCTGACATGGCACCGGGGAAACCGTTTGGTAAGCCAGATAGATCGTCTGGGGACGACTTCCCGGCCGTCTCTCCGTTACACATTCCTGGGGTAAGCCGATTGGCGGACATGCTGCTACCCATACCGTTAGGCAAACCAGGTGACATTTCAGCGGACATACCCCCGAGCATTCCGTTAGACATCCCTGGAGACATATGACTAGACATGCCGCCCGACATACCGTTAGACATACCTGGAGACACACGGTTGGCCATGTTACCAGGCATACCATTCGGCGTTGCTGGGGACATTCGACTAGATATGCCTCCGGGTGCACCATTCGACATACCTGGAGACATACGGTTAGCCATGTTCCCAGGCATGCCGTTTGACGTGACCGGCGACATACGACTAGGCACGTTTCCGGGGATACCATTTAACATTCCCGGAGACATTCGATTCGACATGCCGCTCGGCATCCCATTCGAGGCCCCAGGCGACATACGACTGGACATGCCCATCATACCGCTAGACATCCCTGGAGACATCCGACTCGCCATGCCGTTGGGCATGCCGTTGGACATCCCCGGAGACATCCTGCTAGGCATGCCGCTGGCGTAACCAGCTCGCATACCGTTGGGCATGCCCGGGGACATACCGGCCGGGTACATCCCGGGAGACATCCTGCTCGCCATGCCGTACGGCATCCCCCTCATGCCCGGCGCCATCCCCGGCAGCTCGCCGCCCAGCCCCGGTGACATCCTGGCGCCGTGCAGGCCGAGGCCGGTGAGCGCGCCCTCGTCGTCGCTGAGCGAGCCGTTGCCGAGGCCGGACGGGGAGTTTCGTCGCTGTCGTCGCACGGGCGCGCGGCGGCGGGCGGCTCCCGCTGTGCCCGCCCCGCGGCCGCGTCCCCGACCCCGGCCGCCGCCCCGACCGCCCCGGCCGCGCGTCGAGGCCGGCTGCACCGGCGGCGCGGGGGCGGGTGGCGGGGACGGAGGCGGGCTGGCGCAGCTCACCTGCACCTGCAGCTCCAGGTCGGCGCTGCTGTAGAAGCCGTCGAAGCCGCGGCTCACGCCCGCCTCGTTGGAGCAGAACGTCTCCTGGAAGCCCGGCAGCCGCGTCGGGGCAGGCGCCGCGGCCAGGGCGCTGTCCAGCGCGCTCTCCTCCAGCCCCAGCGAGTCCGGCCGCTCCTCCGGGACCTGCACGCGACACGGGGAGCAGCGCTTGAGCGACAGTGGGCACTGACGACCGACTCATTTGTGCGACAGGAAATCTACTCACCGCTGAATCCTTATTTGAGAACAAACTGAAAGCTTGGCAGTCCTGGGATGTGTTCTCCACCTTCAGCTTGAGCTCCTCATCCGCGTCACCACCGCCGTTCATCAGAGGCATCCGGCCGTTGGCCATGCCGTTGGTCATGCCGTTGGCCATGCCATTGACCATTCCGTTGGTCATGCCGTTTACCATACCATTGGTCATGCCGTTGGCCATGCCGTTGGTCATGCCGTTGGTCATGCCGTTCGACATGCCTGACGGCATCCCGCCGAACGGAGACACTATTAGACAGAAGAACATCGTTAGCACCTGTTGCCCCCGCCCCGACGGCCGCCCCGACGGCCGCCCCGCCGGCCGGTCACGCTCATGTATTCATCATCGCGCCATCACAGCCGTGCTGAGAGAATGTCACGTTAAATATTCAGGCTGACCAATCAGAAGAAAGCGGCAGTAACGCGACGCGTCACGCGACACTTACCGTGCGGCGAGGGTACGAGGCAGTCCGCGTTGGTCCACTGGCGCAGCGCCGAAGACGAGTCCGCGGCCTACGAACAGAAAGAGCACGCCGTTACCTATCGGCTGTGAGGTGGGAGACTCGAAGCGAATCGATGTAACGCCTGTGTGATGCGACGTAGGCAACCCGGGCGCCCGCCTGCGCGGCGGGTTGCCTACCCGGCGGACGACAGGCGCTCTCACCTGCACGTGCACGGGGTACCAGCCGTGCATCTGCTGCTGGTGTTGCTGCTGCTGCTGCTGATGCTGGTGGTGGTGGTGCTGGCCCTGATAGCCCAGGTCCACGAAGGCGTCGTCATAGGACTGCAGCATGCCCGCCTCCACCTGCTCCCGCACCGCCGAGTGGCCCAGGCGCTGCTGCGCGTGGGACTGCTGCTCCGACATCCTCTGCAACATCAAGTGCGTGGCGTGTGCTGAGCGGCGTCGGCGACGCGAAAAATATAAGGTTGCGAGATGCGGGAGGACCAAAGACTGGAAACTGCAGTTTTACCCCTGACTGTTGGTTTTTAAAATGTGTCCGAGGTAGTGACGCAGGGTGGGGGCCGAGGCCGGGGTGCTATACGAAACAAGGCTAGGCATGTTGGAGACGGGGGTGGGGTCCTGGTCCACATGCACACGAGATGCCACACGCGGCGAAGGAGGGAAAAGGGAGCAGGGGGTGGGGTGGGTGGGGGGCGGGGGCGGCGGGGGTGGGGCCTCGCGGGTTCTAACAGCCGTGTCGATCAATAAGGGTAACAGAGAAGGAGCAGGGGGTGTAGAGGGGAGGAACACCCGGGCGGGAGGAAGCGGGGGAGGGGGAGGGAGAAGAAGAGGAGACTACGAACGCGGGGAGGGAAGAGTACAGCAGGTGACAGATGATGAAAAGCGGATGGCAGCAGGCCTGTAATCTAGCCTGGAAAAAAGAGCCATGGAGGGGAGGGGAAGAGGTGTGGCCAGGATGAGGAGGAGGGGGCAGCGTGAATGGCGGGTAATGAGAGGAGAATAAACAGTGATGAACAACAGGGAAGGGAAGGGTGCACGGCGGACGGCGGGGTGGGGGATGGTGGCGGGGTGGCGCCGGGGTGCGCGCGGCAGGGCTGGCCAGGGGTGTAAACGTCGATATGATAGCACTTCCCGAAGGGGAGCAGGAGGAGTGGACGGAACGGGGGGTGGCTGGTGGTGGGTCGCACTACAGGGAGGGGTGGAGGGGCACCCTGCGCGGGAGGAGGGGAGGGGAGGGGAGGGGTGGGGTTGGGGTGACCAGGAGGGAAACACCGAGACAATCATGACCCCGCAACGGGACGTTTGCGCACCCTACGCCGCAATCGACATGCACCGGTGTGACCCCGGTCGGGTTACATAAAGAAAAATTAAAATTTGTTTCTGGATGTAGATGCCACCCGCCGGGCCGGGCTGGACCCGAGCAGCCCGCGCAGCCCGCGCGTCCTCCTCCAGGATCCGCTCGGCTGCGCCAGTTAAGGCTTTTGGCTTCTGCTGGCGTGCGCACTACGCACGGCACGGCATCGCGCGCGGACGCCCGGCCCGGCCCGGCGGACCGGCGCCGGCGACACGAGCAACAGGCGTTAGCGCGCGGGGCGGGGCGGGACGGGGCGGGGCGGGGCGTGGCGGAGCGAGTCGGCACGAAGCGACAAGCCCGCAAATGAATGAACATCTAAGCGCCACCACCCTAGTGCGGCCAGCAATGCAGTGCTGACGACTCACTACCACACACATTCACGCAAATCCATTTCCATGTACCGCTCTACCGCCGATCTCCATTTCATTTTATCTTCATTTTTATAACAAATTAATTTTTATAAGCTGCTTTCTCCTTACATAATAACACACATAACCAACAAAACCTTTTCAGAAATCCTTCATCGTGAAAACGTAACTATTATCTAAGAAAAACCATCTGTGCAGGTCTTAAAGTGATTTTAAGACTTTGAGTGCTGCATGACCATGATGTGGCCACGCGGCGCGCGCCCCGCTACTTCCACATGCTGCGCCGCGCCGCGCCCCAGAGATCCCCAGAGCCGCTCGCGTTTGGTTTTGTTGACAGTGCGCCACGCCACGCCACGCCTCGTGGAAGGTGGAAACAGTACCACTCACGAGTTGGCCAGGAAGGGATAGGGCGGAGGGCCACACGAAGACAACAGAGGATAGGGTGGGAAGGAGGGAGGGAGAGATGCCGAGAGAGAAAGGGAAGAGGCGGAGAGAGTCCATGGGGAAGGAGAGAGAGATAGTGGGAGAGGGGGAAGGAGGAGGGAGGAAGGCGCAGGTCGATATGCGTTGTGAATGAGTGCCGCGGGGAGCGGAGAGCGCGGACGAGGAGAGGAGAGGAGGAGAGGAGGAGAGGAGAGAGGAGAGAGAGAGCGGAGCACGGGGTCGCAGGGGCGGGCGAGAGGAAAGAAGAGAAGGGAGGGAGAGCGGGCCGAGAGGAAAGGGTGACGAACGTTTTCTATTTGCCCTTTCTCTCCCTAGACAGCTGCTACTCTTTCTCCCGCCATACCACCTCTCTCTCCCTCTCTCTCTCTCTCTCTCTCACCCTCTCGCTGTCCTCCTTTGTCCTTTGTGTTTATTCTCCCCCTGCTACTCCTTTTCTCCTTGCAAGGACTTTAGAAGCCCCTAGCGAGCGCCCCAACCCCCCGCCGGTCCCGGCCCGGCACTGAGTAGGGGGGTCCTCCCCCCCCCCCTTCTGCCTTCTACCCCCCTAGCAGCCCAGCCCGCAGCACCCCTTTGCGATCAATCCATGCCCTCCGCTACCCCCTCCTCTTCACCTTTTCACTCCGACGAGTCCCCTGCCCTCCCCTGCCCTACTGCCCCCACCCCACCCCCTTTTCGCACAGCGGGACCCCCCTCCCACTTCTCCCGCCCTGCACCCCTTCCGCAATGGGCCTCGTTGTCCGTATTGAACGGTAGACTTACATAACCAAATGGAACACGATGGCGCCGGCCCGGCCCGGGGGCGGGTGCGTGCGTGCGTGCGTGCGTGGGGAGATACCCCGCGGTACAGCCCACCCTCCGGTCAGCTCCGGGGCCGGCGCGGCCCTAGCTCCTGTCCAGGGTGCAGTTGAACGGGCGCCCAGTCCGGCAGGCAGCACACGTTGGACTTCTTCAAGGCTCCGTTAATACAGAGAAACCCGCCCACACCCTCGTCCGTGTAGATGAGAGAGGGGGAGGGAGGGAGGGAGGGAGGGAGAGGGGTATAGAGGGGGTACCCGACCAGGGGCTGGAAGCCCACAACACCAGGGGCGGGCGGCAGAAGGGCGGGGCGGGGGGCGGCGGTGGCGGAGGGGCGGGTGGGGGGGAAGGGGCGAGGGGGGGGCCTTGCACCCCGGGCAGGTCTCGCGCGTCGATATGAGGGACCGCGAGGGCCTGGGCGGGGGCGCGGGGCGGCACGGGGAGGAGGGGGTAGCGAATTACGGATGGGCGAGAGAGGACGCCATGGGGGAGGAAAATAAAACAGAAGGGAGGCAAAGAGGATAAGGCGCCAGCGTTGGAGTGAAAGGGGGTGGGGGAGGGTGCAGAGGGTTGTGGCTGGAGAGAGAGGGAGGGGGACTGTAGTGGGGAGGCGGCCGTTCGCGAGCCGATCAAGGCGAGAGGTCAACCACATAAGGGGGTGGGGGTGGAGGCCTCAGTCCCTCCGCCACGCCCGGATCAGGAGCACTGCGATACAGCCCGTATCCGTTTTTATTCGCAACACATGAAACAGTTTCACACAGTACCCAAATAAGAGAGATGCGACCTGAATACGGGTGACCGGGGGGTTTGAGGTCTCGGACGTGCATGCACCGCACCGAGGGGCCCGGATGGCGAGCCGCCGCCGCTTGGGCTGCCCCCTCTCCCTGCCCCGCCCCTAGCGGGTGGTGTCGTGCGCCCGACGCCGTGTAAACTCTGACGCGCGCATAGCCGACTGGACCGCACGCCCGAACGCACCGCGGGCGCGGGGTGGGGCGGCGTGGCCGTGGGGAAACGGAGGGGTGAGGCGGGGCGAGGCGAGTGCAACAAGCGCCAGCCACCGCCGCGCCCCGCCTCGCCTCGCCCCGCCCCAGAGGAGGGGCAGACACCTGTAAGAGTCTGGGTTGGTCCGGGTGGGGGTGGGGCGGGGCGGGGCGGGGGGGAGAGGCGGGCGCGGCCGCGGACCATGATCGATAGGCCGCTGGCGAAGGAAGGGGGAGGGGAAGCCCCGCGCGCACACGTACGCTGCTGCTTCCGGGAGGGGGGAGGGGGTGCGGGGAGCGCGGCGCCGCAGCCGGCCACAGCCCCCTCCCCATCATCCGAGGGGGCTGCAGTGCCCCGCCGCGCCGGCCGGGCCGGGCCGCGCCGCGCCGCGCCGGCCCCCGCCTCGATGTGCCCCGCGCGGCGCAGCGCGGCGGGGGCGGAGGACAGGCGCCGCCTCTGTCCAGCCTCCCGCGTCACCATGGCAACCGCGCCACCGGTCGTTGCCAGGCAGCACCCAGGCAATGCCGCCGCCCACACCCTCGCCCTCGGCTGCGTCCGAAGGGGAGGGGGAGGGGGTCACTTCTACCCGAGGCTACACATGACCCAGGGTCATCCTGCGCGGGGCGCGGCGGGGCGATGGGTCGGGCAGCGCGCGGGCGGGGCGGGGCGGGGCGGTGAGGTGGTGTGGGGTGGAGCCGGGGCCAGGGCCGGGGGCGGCCAGGTCGATAGCGCAGCGCAGGTTGTAAGGGTTTTACAAGACAGTGTGGTGGATGTGCAGGACGAGGCGAGGCGCGGAGCGGCGCGCCGGGGACGTCACCCCCGGCTGAACCCGCCGCCCGGGTCGGGCCGGCCCGGGCCGGGCGGGGCGGGGCAGGACTGGGTTGGGCGCAGGTCGATAGCGCCTCTCTGGCTCTAAAGGTTTTACAAGTCAGCCTGTATGTTGGAGGACAGAACCCCTCCACGCCCTCCCCAACCCCTGGCTAAAACCTCAGCCCTCCCCGCCGCGCCGCCGCGCGCCCCTGCCCCGCCACTTCTGTCCACAACAGAACTTTCAATCCCCCCTTTTCTAAGCCCCTCAGGCCTCAGGCTCACGATTCACTCGGCCGCGCGGTCCTCAGCAGAGCCGGGCAAAGCCCCGCCCGCCGACACCGGCACGCTGACCCAGTGACCAGAACTAACGAAACAGACTCCAGGCCGACTGGGCGGCCCGCCCAGGCCCAGGACAGACGGGCCGGGCTGGGACTGGCAGGGGGAGAGAGTTTGGCAGGGCCGGAGTGGGGAAGGGGAGAGGTGAAACTTGGACCGTTTCCCGGCCCTGCTGGAGGCTGGTGCACTCGGCGCCGAGCGTTGGCCCCGTCGCGTCCCAAGCCCGCCCCGCCCCCGCCCCGCCTCCACCCGGTCGCGCCGCGCTTTCGTATATAACGTGCGACGGAGGTAAGCGGCCCAGGGCAGATGTGGCGGGGGGCATGGGCGGGGGCGGGCAGGAGTTTGGGCGGGGGAGGGAGGGGGCGCGGGCGGAGGCGCGGGCAGGGTGTGTCCGTCAGGTCGATACACGTGCAGCCGGTCCACCACGCGGGTCCACAACGCAGCCCCCCACCCCCTTCCCTCCCCCAGCTCTACTCACCCGCACTACTTCACCAGGTCCCATGGGGTCCCTGAATAGTGGAGGAGGGGTAGAGAGGGGCGCGGAGCCGAGCCCGGGGAGCGGGAGGGGTGGTGCGCGGGGGAGAGCGGGGACAGGGGGGGGGGGGGGCGAGAGGCAGGAGCCAGGGCCCCGCCCGGCCCCGGCCTGCACCTGAATCAATCCACCAGTCGCCCGCCAATGGACAGAAGAACTTCGCTGAACTTTAGTTTAGTGAAAAGAAAAGCGCCCTGATACGAATACGAGCCAGTACTCGTGATCTTAATCAAGTAGTCGCGTCCGGACGGCCGCAGTTTGCCCGTGCGATTGAGACGTCCCGTCCCGTCCAAGGCTGACGTCGACATTGGTGGCAAGATCTCACCTCAGCGCTCTCTCGTAAGGGCGTATCGACTCCCCCACCTCCAGGGCGCCGCCCACTCCCCACCCCCTGCCGCGCCGGGGCCCACACTCCGGGGCCGGGCAGCGTTTAGTGAGGAGCGTCCGGGCCGGGCCGGGCGCGGAAGGCAATGTGTCACGTGGACTCGACTCACCCGAGGCGACATGAGGACCTTCTTCTTCATCGGGGAGGCTGGCGAGTGCGGGCTCTGCGGGGCCCGCGCCGAGGCCGACGCCACCCCGGAGGCGGCGGCAGCCGCGCCCGCGCCGCCGCCACCGCCCGCCGCGGCGCCCGGCGTCCTCACGCCCTGAGAGCGGCAGCGCACCTGGTCGCGCATGGCCTTCCGCAGCCGGGCCTCCTTGGGGTTGTACACGTAGTCTGAAACAATAACAAGAGGTGGTGTTAGAGCAGAATTTAATTTTAAAAAAGTTAAAAAAGAACAGCGGAGGGAACACAAATTTTGACCCATTTTATGATTACTTTGATCACAGAAAATTGTTTTTAAACCACGGCAGCCTCCGCAAAGTGGGGTCATAGCCGCACAAAGGCAGTCTGCAAGCGCATCACGTTTTCATGTCGCGTCCATAACAGCTAGATTTGAGCTGGCGCTGCGCGGGCCGGGCCGGGCCGGGCCGGGCCGAGGGCGTGATGTAGACGTTTCGCTCCCCATCGCTTGACCTGTTGCGACGCCGCGCCGCTTTCTCCATAAAATACGAAGCAATCGTTGGCGCGCGGGCCGCGCCGCGTGCAGTGGAGTACCATGGGGCGGGGCGGGGCGTAGGCACGCGATCAGGGCGCGAGTGCTGACATTGTCGAACATCTCGGGACAGGAAATCGTTACAACAACGACGGCGACGCCGAGCCCGAGGGAGGGGTACCCGGGTCGAGGGCCAGCTCCCTGCACGGCACGGCCGTCTACCGGGACATCGCCCCGACCAACGCAGGGGGGCGAGGACGAGGGGGAGAACGAGGCAGGTAGCCGCGTACACCGCAAACAGCAGCTGCTGCTGTGGAGTTACGCGGCCGTTCGCCGCCCCTACCCCCATGTGCCCCCGGGGCCCCACCCCGGCCCCCCCACAGGGAGAGGGGCGGAGGGGGCGGAGGTCCCGGCGTGGGCGGGACGCGGGGACGGGGGAGGGGAGGGAACCGGGAGTAGAAGGAACGGCACCGCGCCGCAACGGCCTTGCCTAGCTAGCCTCCACCCGGGGCCTCCGAGCCGCGCCCGGCCCGGCCCGACTGCTCGGGGGAGGGGGAGGGAGTATCGACTGCATGTGAGGGGCCCTCCAAAACCCCAGGCCTCACCCTACCCCACCCCATCCCGCAGCTCCCCGCCCCCGCCCCCGCCGGCCTCATCCCCCCTTGACGCCCTCGCCGACCACGCCCCGCCACGCCGCGGTTCGCGCGCAGCCCAGGAGGCAGGCCGTGCTTGTTTACAGGGGCCCCCGCCCCCTCACCTGCCCCTCCCCCCTCCCTGCTCCGCGCTACGCCGAGAGCTCAGGGCGTGGCAGGATCAGCACATGGACGTGAAGCCTTCATCAAGGCGGGCTGAGCGGAGGACCACCAACACTACCGGCACGGAGGGAGGCGTTGACAGATTCTCGACAGAGTATCGACCTGGCCCGGCCCGTCTCAGGAGCCAAGCTGGGACGCGCTCTGTCACAACAAAAGGCCCTAATTTGCATCAACGCCAGGATAAGATAGCGTCCGTGAGTGTGTATGAAGGAAGGAGTAGGGTGGTGGCTCCATCTAGAGTGGGTACTCTTCGGAGAGGACACCCATCCGGCGAAGCACCGGACTACCTTACTGCAGGAGAAGTTTATAGAGTCACAAATTCTAGGTGCTGGGAGTGGACCGTGCAGGTGTTGATCTACTTCCCCGCCATGCGTGGAAGGAAACCCAAAGTACGAGGCATTGTATAATGCCATTCAGACGGGGGAAAGGCGATTAACCTTTCCTACGCATCCAACTCCGACGAGCAAATCTGCATATGGGCAACAAGAGCAGGATAACTGTGCTCGAGCGCCAACTATCTCACGGCCCTCAACGCCCGACCCGGCCCTCGCGACGGAAATAGACGGACAACACGCGGCAGGGCGCGGCACGGCTCGGCCGCGAGGAGCGCGCGGGGCGGGGCGGGACCGTATCAGCTGATCTGGCAGGCCGGAGCCAGAGTACGCCCCCGTCCCGCCCCGCCCCGCGCCCGGCCGGTGCATCGGCTCCAGTCCCCAGTCCGTAAACGCGCGGCACGTCGCAGGGCGAAGCCTGGCGCACCCGGTGGTCCTTCCCTGCGCGCTACGCGGCGCAGCGCCTCAGGGAGAGAGCGGAGGGGCGGGGCGGGGCGGGAGAGAGGGTGCGCGTGTTCTTCTCTCCACGCGCCTCCGTCCTCACGGCCAGAGGCATCTCCTACATGATGCACTGCCATGAGTGCGACAAGGACAGATGCACGAGGGCGATCGTCTGAATCAGTCGGCAGAGTAACGCTCTCGCGTCGCACTCATGCCCTCCGCGGGGGATCGACATGAAAAGGGATAGAGACAGAGAGCGCGCGGACAGAGAAAAACAAACCAACAGGTGAGAGGGCGAAAGAGTAAAAGATGCAGCGCGACGCGCCGAGAGAAGTCCATGCAAATCCAGGCCGGGCGGGGCGGGGCCGACAGTGCGCGGGGCCAGCGCGGGGCTGCAGCCCGCCTTGCCTTGCGGTCCTTGCGGACACCTGTTTGCACCGCGTCGCGTCGGCTTGGGACAGCAGAGGTCGCGTCCTGTCGGGTGGGGCCCTCTCGGGTCCTCTCACCTGGGCTGTAGCCACCCCCGTAGCCGTTGCTGTAGCCGTTGCCGTAAGAAGAGTAGCCGTTGTTAAACTCCATGTGAGGGGCCTGGGCACTGCCGCCGCCTCCACCTCCGACGCCACAACCACCGGAGCAGTTGCCGCCGCAGCTGCTGCCCCCCAGCGAGCACGACTGGTACGGCGAGTTGTACTCCGGGTAGTGCGAGTAGCTAAAGGCTTGCAGGTCTTGCAGCGGGTTGTAGCCGGGGTAGCCGCCGGGGGGGTAGCTGCTGGCGGCGGCCTGGCCGCCCTGGCCGCCCCCCGGCCCCGGCCCGCCGCCGGGGTACCCCTGGCACGAGTCCCCTTGGTTGCAACAGTCCATGGCGAGCAGGTGCGCCGCCCCCGCCATGCGGCCCCTCGGGCCTGGGGCGGGGCCTCACGCGTGCTCGTGCACGCCGGGGCCCCACATGGCCTGGTGTCACCGCGCCGCACCGTAGTGGAGCCGACCCGCGCCGACCCGAGGCGAGGCGAGCCCAGCCGAGCGGGCTCCCGCGGCAGCAGCGCCAGCAGCGGCAGCCAGCACGACCGACCCGAGGCACCGCGCCGCGCCGAATGCCGAGCAGTGCCCGCGCCGCGCCGCGCTCGCGCCGCACCTCCCGCACCACCCTCTGGCCCGGCCCGGCCCCGCCCCACCGGCCCGCGCCCCCGCCACCCCCGCTGCGCCCTGGCCAGCGCCGGCCGGGGGGTGGGGAGGGGAGAGAAAGGGGACACAACCGGCGCGGCCGGGCGCGTCCTTACGCCCACCCGGGGAGGGGCAGGGGAGAGGGAGGGCGAGGCAGGCTTCCTGGTGGGGCCGGGTGGGGGTGGTTCTGGTAGCGGCGGGGCGGGGCGGGCGGGGTGCGGCGCGGCGTGGCCCGGCGGACGCGTCGGGGTGGAATGGGAGGGAGCGGGACGCTGGCTACGATCCCCATCCCCAACACACCCGAGGGCCTGGGGGGTCAGCCGGCCGGCCAGGACAGCGGGCTGGTCGAAGAGAAGGGCCCATCCCTGCAGGGAGCGCGACCAGGACCAGGCCCGGCCGCGGCCCCGTCTCCGCCTTTCTGCACGAGCACCATGGGGCCGGGCCGGGCCGGCCCCGACCCCAACCCGCCTGTCTCTTTCCCACTTCCCGCCTCCTGACGGACGCGTCGCTACGCCGCAGCTTTTCGGTTAGCGCCCCTTTCCCCTCCCCTGCGCACCCCCGCGCGTGCCCCGGCCCCAAGCCTCCCTTCGCCCCCCGGCCGGGCGCCCGGCTCATGCCGGGCCACCCCACCCCGCTGCACCCCCGCCTGCCTGCTGCCCTTAAGCCCCCTCCCCCTCCAGGCCGAGCCGGCAGGCACTACGTGAGGTGGTCCTACTCTTCCCCTCCGCCCGCCCCCGGCTCGCGTCTGACGCAAGTGCGCGCAACGGCGCAAGATCATTGATTCCGCCCCTCGCCGCTCCGGCCCGCGCTGCTCCGCACGGCGGTCCCGTACGTCCCCTCCCCCTCACCCTCCCGCACCGCCTCCTACCCCATGCCCCCGATTGTCCCCCACACCTCGGGCCCGCGGCCCGCGCGACTTCCCAATTCTAGAGCCTCCTCCCCGCCCCGCCCCGCCCTGCTGCGCATCCACTGTCCTCTTCGCCCCTCGCTGACCGTGCCCGACCAGAAGCGCCCCGTGCTCCATGGAGCCGTCCCTCACGCCGCAGCCATGCTGTCCGAGAGGCGACAAGATGCGGAGCACACAGGACCCGGCCCGGCCCGGCCCGGCCCGGCCGCGGAGGTGGAGGCATCTTGCAAAGCCGGGCGGCGACCCCACCCCACCCCAGCTCCGCCCCGCCCGCGCGATGCCATCGCCAACCAGACTAGCTCCCATCGCCCAGCTATCGCCCGGCCCGACCACCAAGACCATCGATCCGGGGAGGGTGCGAGAGGCACCGCGGGAGGCGTGGCGCAGGGAGGTGGAAGGGGGGGGGGGGGGGGCTACCGACCCCCGGGGGGACCCCCGTGCAGGCCGCGTGGCACAGCAGGCCCATCCCGATCTGCACGCGGACCCGCCCGGCCCACCGCCACCGCAACGCCCAGGCCCCAGGTGAAGTGTATACCCCGTGCTGCCCACCCGCAAGGGACGCTCACGGAACTGTACCGACGACCCAAGGCCTGCGTTAGTACGCGCGGCTGTGCTGGAGAAGGGCCACCGCCCAACCCAAAAGGTAACGGGACGAGACAAGACGGATCGCTGATCCTAAGCCTGTCCGAATATGGCTCTGCTGAATAGAGGTGTCGTCATGTTCGGCTTGGACAGTCTCGGGAAGCTGCGAGTAATGCTCCTGCAAAGTCCTCCAACTGTCCTTGAAGAGGAGTCCGCTGCCACCTCTCTTTCCCTCCCCCCTTTTCGTCCGGAGACCGCGGCGCCGCCCGCACTGACGGGCCGGGCCGGCCACCCCCACCCCCGCGCCACCTTACCGATTATTCGTCACATCGCATTAGCAAGGCAAGACATTTTGCCGCCCGTCCCGTCTCCACTCCAGGCAGCGAGCACTTTAGAAAGTGGGGCGGGCCAGGGGATGGAAATCGTGCCCGCGCTTTTAAACGTCATCGCCACTGTGCTGTCTGCAGATGGCGCGCACACTTACCTGGGTACTTCTTCTTGTGCTCGGCGTCGACCAGCCGCGCCAGCTCGAAGTAGGTGTCTTTCTTCTCCTTGGGCATCAGCTTCCACATCGTACCAAGCCTGCAGGACAAAAGGGACAGCTTAAGAAAGCGGGCTACGAAGGTAGTTTCTGAAAGCCGCAAACTTGGATTTCCTTGCTAAATCGTGGTTCGAAACACCTTCACGTACAGGCTCTTTCGGCGCGGGACGTGAGGGTCTGCCCCTGTCTGCCCCGTTTCCAGATTGTTCTATTCTACTTCCGGCTCGCCGTACTCCGGCCGCAGGAACACGCAGTGCCAGGCCAGGTAGGAAACGCGAACCGAGCCGAAAGTGACGGGATAGCAAGCGCGAATCCGGGGGGGGGGGGGGGGGGCAAGGGTAAATTGCCTCCCCCTTAGCACCTAAATAGCCGCCTGACCGATAGGCAAAAGACCCCTGTAAGTAGGCAAAAGGCGCTACTTTGCCCCTCCCAAAGACAGCCTCTGGATCCGCCACTGGTGTTTCTGCGGGGGTGTCTTTGGCCGGCACTGGCGCCGGCGCCTGTGGGCGGAGTGGGACGGGATCGCGCGCATGTTGTAGGGCAGGGTGACCACCCCATGCGCCCCCGGTCGCTGCCCTGCTCCACGCACTCGTTGGCCTGCAGCAGAGTGCGAACCGAATAGAGAAGTACAGTATGTCTTTGGATACGGCAGTATAGGGGAGCTGGGTAAGAGTTAAGGCAAACCCGTGGAACCCGCTACTCTCCGCAGCGGCACGCGCACAGCGGGGGAGGCGGGAGGGAGGGGGTGTCTGCCGGCCGGAGGAATGCCCTCGCGGCGAGGACGGGCTGGCCGGCCGGCGGACACAACTTGGACGATGACGCTCTTTTCCATCCATGATTGATTTGGGAATTTGGCACCACGAGGGAAATAAGGAGGCTGCTATCAAGTAGGGTGGGCGGGAAGAGGAACCGGGAGAGGGTTGCCATAGCCACGCCACGCCACGCCACGCCGGGGTTGCGGTGGGTGAGTGACTAGCGGCACAGCTTGTATCGACATCGACCAGTGCCCCCGCACCGGCCCGCCCCTCCTCCAGGCGCCATCACCCCCCCCCCCCCCCCTAGTCCGGAGCGGAGCGCGGTCCTGCACCCCCGGCCTGGCCCCCGGCCCGCCCCCAGCTCCCTCAACAACCACCCCTGTGAGTAGAAGTCATACTCGACCGGGACCAGAGAGACAAATGATTCCAGAAGGGAAGGATGCAGAGATCGAATGAGAACTAGAATCCGCTAATTGCGACTGAGGAGCACTAGTGTTTGCAAATATTTGGGGCCTGACGCGGAGCTTGCTTCCCTCAGCACGCCGGCGAGCATCAAAGGTGCAGGTCTCGCCTCTCAACGGCGAGCTGACACATCTGAACGGAGGGGAGGGGGGGGGGGGGCGCACAGAATGAACGGGGATAGGGGGGAGAGCGATGGACCCCCTGGCCTGGCAGGCAGGCACACAGGATCTCGCGGAGCACGCGGGCGGGGCGGCGCCGAGGAGGGGGAAAGGCATCCCCGATATATAGGTCAGTACACGGGCATGCGCAGCGCGCTGGCCGGGCCGGGCCGGGCCGAGGCGGATGGGGCGGCGGGCTGGCGGGGCTAAATCAAAGCGGTCGGTCGGGCGCCCTCTCCGGGATGGCGATGCGAGCGGCGAGGGGGGCGGGCCGCTTCACCTCCAGGCGGGCTGGCTGTAGTAAGCTACAGCACAAGGACCGTTTGCAAAAACTAGGTGATCGAACCTTTTGTTCGTTGGGGTAGCAAACCAGGGCACTCTTAAGTGATGCGCCTGGAAACATCCAAAGCGCAGCTAGGCGAGGCCTACAAGAAAGAAACCCGCTTCCGTGCCAAAGATAAGGGCCCGGGCCGGGCCGCGACGGAGGTCGGGTGTCGGTGTGGGTTTCGGACGCAGTCCCCGCGGGGGTGGTGCTCCTGCGGTAGCTTTGGGCGCGGCGCCAGCGGACCCACCGCAGCGGGCGCCATCTAGCGAGGGAGGGCGGAGGCCCCACCCCCGCCCCCGCCCCCGACCCACCGGGTCGCCTTGGCGCGTGGGGCGGGGAGGGAATGCCCGCACCGCAGGCCCGCGGGTCGCTCACCTGACGCTGATGTCCTTGTTGCTCTCCCGAGGGTTCTCGCAGGACAGCTTCTTGCGGAACTCGTTGGCGAACAGCATGAAGGCGTTGGGCGGCCTCGGGATGCGGTCCTTGCGTGAGGCGGCGCCGCTCTGCGACGCGCCCGCGGCGTCCTCATGCGGCCCTGGGCAGTGGTCAGACAGGCAGAAAAGTTACATGTCAGGTCAGGGCATGCGTTGGTGCTAGGCTGCACGCGGATTCAGGGTATCGTTCTCGTCGCACTGTCTCTCTCGCACCTATGCGGCACGCCCAATGAGTGCGAGAGAGACAGAGCGACGAGAACGATACCCTGAATCCGCCTGCTGGGCAGGACCGAGGCCTTGAGGGGCTCACTCTGCGAGTCGGCGGCGCGCTTGCGCAGCGGCGTGCTGGCCAGGACGACGGGCCGGCGTGGCAGCGGGGCCGGCTCTTCCGGCGGGTCGGGGCTGATGGACGCGCTGCACACCGTGAACACGTTGCTGTTGAGCGTGATGCCGTCGCCTGCAAGCACAACCAGGCCGTGCGGTCGGTGCGGGTCTGCCGCTGCTGCCGGCCTGCTGCCCTGCTGACGGCTGCGACGGCTACCCGAGGGAGGGCGCGCTGGCGCTGGCACCACCCCGACCACGCCCCGCCGCGCCAGCGTCCTTGTGGTGTGCATCTGCAGGGGACGCCGCGTCGGGCCCAGGATGCCGACGGGACCGCCGGCTCCGCCCGAGGCCAGTGGTCGCCCATCTGCAGGACCAGAGACAAGCTTCGTGTGAGTGAAATGGACGCCGCTCCGCAGCGCGCCGAGTCTGGTTTAATTACAATTCTATCACTTTTTTGCGGGGGGGGGGGGTCGCTTTTACGGCAAGAACATGTAGTTTGATGATAATATTAATTCTAACCCGTAATCTTTTTGTGAACGGCCGCCATTGAACTTAAGCACTGCGAGATTAACCTATCACTTTGGCAATGACACCAGTTGCTCAACAAAACACGGAGAATCATATTAGCACACAAATTTAACACCCCCGCCTTCGATGTATCTCTCAATTGACGGTTAACTTACTTGATGGTAACTTATTGCTTCGTAACTTAACGATGCACACTCGATTTGATAAACCTGCTTGTCGCCGGGCCACCGCAACATCCCTTTTTAAAACTACAACACAACGCGGAGCACCTGACTGCTTCATTGGAACGACGGAAAACAAAACTACAAATATATAAATTTAAATATATCAAAGAAAGTAGTGATATTTCTAAAAATGGTCTAGTCACTCTTGACTTCGGAACGCTTAAGAAGAAGAAAGAGGGGAAGGGACGTTGTCAAAATAAATTTGGCCGTTACCACAGACAAGTTAAGGCGAGAAATTGGTCGAAAACTAAACACAACTCGAGAAAAAATGAATGTTCGGTACTTTCCGGATCCAAATTGTGATAACTCAGGATTACTCACCCTTATCTTGGCACCCACTTCTTAAAAAGACGCTCATTTAGGCTGTTCTTGAGAAACGGGACAACTTGTCAACCTGTGGTTCAAAACTTTGCAAAACATAGTCTACATTCGTTTACATTCCAGACACTAACAAAAACAAATGAAAGGAGTAAAAATTACACTTGTGTCTAAGATTAAACAATAAATCGCATCAAACAATCCGCGGAACCTCACTGGCTGACTACTTTCACAGTTGAAAAGTGTTTTGTTTAAACCGGTACTTGGTCCGTTGCCAAGCAAAAAGTGTCGGTTCTAAGAAGGCGTGGGTCTCAAGACTAATAAGGTAGTACGAAATGGGTGTTTCCTTAATTTGTTTCAATATTCCTGCGAGGTACACAGCTTTACGATCAAGAAAATTTACACCAGGTCGGCTGGGTTCATGTTCAAATGCAATACCCACGATACAGGTTAGTTTTCTACCGATAACCTTCATTTTGTTGTGATTTCGTTTTCTTAAGAGATTACGGTTCCAAGCTAAATTAATTTTTATTTCCCTTATAATAATAAATTACGTGATGATTGTCGATTTCAAGCGAATCCCGCTCCCGCTGCAACCACAATCACCCCCGATATTTCTTCTTTTTCTTGTTCTCTATTATGGTGTTTTGTGTGTTTTTTTTGTCAGGTTCAGGTGTCGTACAATGTGTTAAGAGGCTTGAAGTAACCCCTTTGTTTTTCCACAATTTTATTGTGCCGTTTTTACTCTCTTAATGTTATGTTAAGTTTACCTTATAATCTTGCACACAGCCTTCGAAACTTACTTGATTATTTTTCTCGGTGGCCATATTGCATATTGCATTGACCAAGCATGATGGCGACGTCCGTGTAGTTGTGGGGCGCCAGTGGTTATTTGCATATAGTCCGTTTGTTTGTTTGTCGTGTTTGTCAGCTGAGCTATCTCCATCTGATATGTCATCATCCCTAGTCAGGAAAGCTCTCGAAATTTTAGAAGCTGAGCCTGCAGGCAGAGCCCGTGAGTATTCATCTTTAATACAATTTCTTAACCTTCATTATCCTCATGTATGTTGTTCTGTGTTACAGAGTCTGTCAAGAGATTACAGAAGAATGATTCTATACGAGATTTGAAGAAAAGGAGGAAAAGTAATCAAAGTCAATTGAGGATCTTGGGTGGTAAGTTTATTTTGTTCAATTGACACAGTTCAAGCTGTTTACTTCTTGCCCTCTCATATTCTTTACATTCCAGATGTGAAGAGTGAGGCAGCATTGCAGGTAGAGATTGCAAAGAGGACAACATCAAAGAAAAAAGACAGAACAAGGGAAAACCTGAAGTGCTTGGCTGTCCTTGGGAATACTACCACAGCTGATTCTAAAAAAGCCCAGAAGGTATTGTATGCAACCCCTGTGGAATACTGTTCAAAACTCGTACCTATATCTTAAATGTTCATTATTGCTTTTTTTTATTTATTTATTTATTTACAGATATTTGAAAGGACTGTGAAGTCAAAGAGACCTGTTGATGATAGTGCTCTAGAGAGTAGTGCTTCTGCCTTTACCGAGGAAGACTTCAGGAAGTTTGAAGAGGAATACTTCGTTAGTTAACTACCTTACTGTTAGTATTTATTTTTATTTAAAGATTGTTATGAATGACACAACTCTTGGTTGTCTGCTGATTGTTTTAAGCGTAGGATTTGGCACCTACTACACTGCTTGGGTTATAGGACTTCCGTTCTTTGAACCAGATCATTTTATCCATAACTTGTTTCCCTCCGTTAACTTAGCTCTTTTAATTCCTGCACTTATGGGCCTTGCTTTCATTGGGTCCTTGATTGTATTTTGTATTATTGAATTGAGGGCTGCATCATCTGTGTCTAAGAAAAAGTGATTTGACTCAGAATTGTTGTATCAAATCCACCGCCATAATGTCCAAGAAGTGGATTGTAATTGCAATATCTGGAGCAACCTGTGGTGGGAAGACAACCCTGTCTAACAAGTTGCATGAGTATTACCCAGAATCTGTAAAAATTTGTCAGGATGATTACTTTTATCCTGTTGATTCACCTCATCATGTGAAATGCGTGTCTCTTAATCACATTAACTGGGAATTGATGTCTGCACTAGATATGATCAGCATGAAGTCCGATATAAGCACTATAATTTCTCAAGATCCTTCACTTCTAAATGATCTACCAACTAAGGCCAAACGGTCTGTTAAAACTGGAAATTCTGTAAATGCTCAATGTCGCAACATTCTTATTTTAGATGGATTCCTGTTACTAAATGACCCTAAAATTGTTGCTCTTTCTGATCTTTGCTACTTTTTAGCATTAACTAGAGAAGAGTGCTGGTCTCGACGAAGCAAGAGGACTTACGATCCTCCAGACATACCTGGATATTTTGACAGTGTTGTGTGGCCTGAATATGTCAGAAATAGAGATGAAGTTCTGAGGAATCCCTCTGTTAAAGTGTATGATGGTGTTGACCCAATTGATTCGTTAATGAAAGAGGTGACAACAGCTATTGACATCCAAATTATAATGAATTCCAAGTAAGCTTATATATTTAATAATGTTGCCTTTGACCACAGTTGAAGGGTTCTGAATTTAGCTTAAATTGAATATTGCAGTTTGTTACTCATATGAATAAAGATGTATTCTTGTAGATTTGTGTCATATTTTAACAAAGCCAAACTATACAACTAATGACATAAAAAATTTAGCAGACAGAACATACTTTATTGAAGAGTATAAGTAGTAACAAAAAAAGAAAATGGAAAGAAATACTGAGAATTTTAGATATATCCTCTAAATGAGTAATTTCAACCACAATTTGAAAAAAAGAAAAAAAAAACAGGAAAAAAACACTAAAACTGTGTTCTTGCAACCAACAAGATTTTAAACAGAAACACATCACAAGAATGGTGAGGTATGTCATAAGCATAGTTCAAGCTTGGTACCAAAGTGATAGATAAGCAACATAGCTCCCAGTAAGAGGTACTCTTATCTCATATTCGTTTTAATGGCACGATTTGGAGCCTTGAAGTTTGCAGCAGCAGCATATTGCATATCATATGCAGAATGATGAATCTTAAAACCATACAGCCTAGAAACAAATTGAGATTAAGATACTACAGATCACACAAATCAATGGAACTGAACAGTGGAACACAAACCTGGCAACAAATGAGTTCACTGGTTTCTTTGGCCTGTACTCAGGATGAACCATGAAAAGCATATGGGGAAAACCAGTACCAAAATAGGCACCGTCAGTGTGGTGGTGACGAGATGATTTAGGAGTATACACATCCCTACACTTCGGACAGTAAGCTTTCACCATGGCTTCTCCTGGTACATCTGAAAGTCCTGTAATCACATTTGTTGAATTATTAAGAGTTGGCAAAGATAAGTAAAAAATTGGATGCAGCCAAAAATATATACCGATTGGTAGCATGGGCTGCAATTCACAGTAGACACGAGGACAGTGCCCAAAATCTCCATTCTGGTATTTCTCAATCATTTGGGCTATACCTCGATTAGTAAGGATATAACGGGCGTGAATGAGCCCATAAAGCATTTCAGCGGCCTGCTCTATCAAGTCAGACTGGTTGGGGTTGTCATCTATTTCGTCATCTACCAAACGAATGAGGGGAAAATTTGATAAAATTTATTATTGTCTAATTTTTATCAATTGCAAGAAAAATTAAAACTTGATCATGAAGCAATTGGTAATAAAATGGTAAAAGGAAGAGGCAAAGCAGAAAACAAATTGAACAAATAAAGCTGGATATAACTTCTAAGTATAAAAGCAAACAATATTAGAGAAATGTCGCTCAAAAAATTCAAATAGGGGAATGACTACCTACCTGGCTCTAAATCTAAAATCATGTCATGAGCTTGACGGTAGTGAGGAACTTGCTCATTTAGGCCGGTGAGATTGAATTTGTCTTGGATATAATCTTCATCCACCTCACAGAAGAATTCATTGCCTCTTAGCCCAACAAACCAAGAGATCCAAGATACCTCCTCGGAACTGCTCATCCTGAAAGCTGAAAGAAAACAAATTACTTTAAAATTCCGTTAACAGATGAAATGTCTGGGAAAGGATAGATATTGTTTTTCCTATGTTTTGAGCGAAAGTTAGCTTTACAGGCGAGTAACACTACACAGCCTAACCTCAACTCGACAGAGCAAATCCGCCACGATTTAACCGCTTAGGATGAAGACATGGAAGTGCCGGGGCTCGAAAACTCCGCTTCAAGTTTAGCGCGGTCACCGAAAATTCACGAATTACTGCGAGTACATAGGAGATAATGGGACACTCAGCAACTTATTACCTGGCCGTCGATGTAGGCAGCTCCTCTCTCCTCTGTGCTCTGTCTCTCTCTCTGTCGCTAAGGCACTGGAAGTTCTGTCTCCGTTCAAAACAAATCGTTGCCGGTTCGAGAGCCACGAGGGGTCCAATAACAGTTCTGACCTTAAATTCAGCTCGACCGCTGGGGGAAAAGCTTTCTGCTTTAGCAATAACTGCAGACTACGTCATATGGCCGGTAAGTGAAGAAAAAAAAATAAAGCAACAAACAAAAAAACATTTTCAAGTTGCATTTTGACTATGTTCACAGGTTTTGAAGTTTTTGACAGTTGTAATTTGTACAAGCTCTTTGAAAAATAAATACATATTCAATTAATTATTTTATTATCTGACTGATATCTTCAAAAGCACTTGAGCTATGACATCATTTTGAACTATATTTTTGCCCTAGTGCATAGTTTCAAGTCTTAAAAAAAAGTATATAAAAAATATTCTCTCTTGTGTTTGTCAACATTTAAACCTATGAGTGGTTGTGAAATAGTTTGGTTTCATAGATAAGTTATATGATCATCACAATTGTATTTACACTTGCAGGCCACTACAATGTCCCCTTTACAAGTTGTTATCATTGGTGCTGGGCCATCTGGCATTGCAGCAGCAACACGATTGATATCCCAAGGCGTCAATAGAGTAGTATTGCTTGAAGCAGAGAACAGAATTGGTGGAAGAATTCACACAATTCCCTTTGGTCAGTAGTTCTTATCCTTAATAGATTCAGCATAAAAATCATATAGAGGATAAAAAGTCATTTTCTGACACCTCTGATTGTCTTTCAGGGAATGGTGTTGTGGATCTTGGAGCTCAGTTTTGTCATGGGGAAAAGGGAAATGTAGTATACGATATGGCTCATCCCCTTGACTTATTAGAGTCTTCTATGCAGTTGTACAACAATATGACGTTCTTTAAATCATCTGGACAAATGGTTGCCACGGATGTGGGTTCATGGCTTCTTGGTATGTGTTTAGACATCACAGATGAAGCTGGTAAAGAGCTTCAAAATTATCAACTATCTCTAGGGGATTATGTCTCTTCTGAGTAAGTATTTGTTATGACTAACATGAACTGGTTATTACAAAAATTTAATTAAGACTTAAGAAGTTCATTTGAGATGTTTTAAATTTTAATGATGCAGATTTCACAAGCGAGTGAATAAAGAAACATCACCTCCCAATTTAACTAGTGACCTTTGTACTGAATTTTTGGAGTGGTTTCACCATTTTGAAAATTCAATTGATGGTTCTGACTCCTGGTTTGAGACCTCTGGGTCTGGCCACACTCAATATGTAGAGTGTGAAGGCGACCCAGTACTAGTTTGGAAACAGGGTGGATATGGTAAAGTGCTGGACTTGTTGATGGTAAGAGGGAAGCTTTTAACAAGCAGTTAACAAATAGTTAAATCTGTAGTAACTAATTATTTGGTTTTGCAGAAAAAATATCCAAATCCCTCTTTAGCTATTCCTATTAGTTCCAAAATTTTGACAGAAAAAGTAGTAACAAGGATCTTATGGGATCAAATAAATGGAGCTCCGGTATCCATTTATTGTCAGGATGGTTCAGAATTTCATACAGACCATGTCATTGTGACTGTCTCATTAGGAGTCCTGAAAGAGCAAGCTTCACATCTATTTTCTCCTTCTCTACCAAGAGAAAAAATGGATGCTATTCATGTAAATAAAAGTACATATGTAATTAAAATTATCTTGAAGATTAATTAATTAACATTTATTATAACACCTCTCTTAACAGGGCCTTTCAATTGGCGCAGTAGACAAAATTTTCTTGAAATTCCCTGAAACCTGGTGGCCTGAAGACATACATGGATTTAGTTTGCTGTGGACTAAAAGAGATAAAGAACTTTTTGTGGAGAGATACAAAAAAAATGATGTAAGTTTGCTGCCTGGCATGATGGTTTTTCGGAGCTTGACAATATTAGTGTATTTTTCTCTTCTTTTAGAAGAAGTTGTGGATGCAGGAAGTGTTTGGATTTTATAAAGACCTTCACCAACCAGGGGTCTTGTGTGGTTGGATTGTTGGTCCTGGTGCTCGGATAATGGAGACTTGCTCAGATGCGGAAGTAGTTGAGTGTTGCCAAGAATTACTGCAACAATTCCTAGGCCAACATTACACTATTCCAAAAATTCAGGCAATGGCTCGGTATGTCCGGTTTACAAGAGACGAGCTTTCCAGCAGTATAGCAGGGGAAGATTGATCAATTAATCATTTATATTTGTTTGTTTCACTTTTGATAGATCAAAATGGTATAATAATCCCCACTTTAGAGGATCTTACAGTTTCCGTAGTATGAACACTGAAAAAATGAAAGTGAGTGCAAAGCAGCTTGCTGAACCACTCAAAAACAGTAAAAATAGGGAGGTAAGTTATCAAATTAATATTTAATTTGAGCTACTATTTACACAAGTTTATAAAACAAATTCCAAAAATCATCTCAGGTGGTGCACTTTGCTGGAGAAGCAACTCATGACCACTTCTTTTCTACTGTACATGGAGCAATTGAAACTGGATGGAGAGAAGCGGATTATATTCTTGAGCAAATCAGGTAACAATAGGAAATCACTAATAACATAAGATTCCTTCCTTTGTTTTCAATTTTATTTTTGTACTTTCATTTTATTTTTCATGTATGAGAAGATGCAGGAAGAGTTCCCTCTAAATTCCATTCACACAGCTGAAATGCTAACTGCTCACAGATGGTTCAAACTTTTATTTTTTTAAATAAAAATAATAAACAAAAAATGAAGTAAGATTTACATGTTGAGGAGATATCAGTAACAACTGAATAAAATTCAAGGTGAAAAATTCACAATTAATCCAAATTGGTAAAAAAAAAATTATAATTAAAAAAAAAAAAAAAAAAATCACAGCATATGATTTTAAATTGAATACAATTATGACATACAGGAGTGGGAATGCTTCTGTGCGGACCTTGAAGTAGTGATTAATGTACAAACCATAATATTAAATGTTCTTTAGAATTTGAATTCTTTATATTTCTTGGTCTGTTTATCAGACTGCGTTTGCTGCCTCTTTCTCTTGTTCTGAATGGATAAAAATAAATTTATGTAATTAATTACTGTAAACACAGAATGAATCACAACTACCAAGTTTGATTACTCACCTTTTGCCTTGCTAAATGATCAGCCAACATATCTGAATGATCTTCTTTCTGTAAATGACTCTGTTCTCGTATCTGCTGTTCATATCGTGCTTTCATAGCCTCAGTATCCACAAGGTCCAGTTCTGAGGGATCCAGTGCCAATTCAACAGGTTGATCGGACATTCCTGGCAGTTGGACACGTCCTCGTGGCTGGACAATAGGAACACCTTCTCTAGGTGCACTTGTTCCTGCCATGTCATAAATGTGAGTTGAAGCCATCATAGCTCCAGCCACCCGATCCACTCGTTTTTCAGGTAGCACCTGGTAAAGTTGAGCAGGCGTGTCTCCTCTGCAAATAATAAAATATCAGTTCAAGACCATTCCATAAAAATCAGACATGACTAGCTTCATATTTTAGTTTACTTACCCATCCATCTCACTCTCTATTTTCCTCTTTCTCAATTCAATGATCTCAGGTGTTTCTAGACCAGTAGGTATAGAAGCCATACCACTTGGAGTAACAAGACCTTCTGCAGGTGTAACAAGACCTGTCTGATCCTCTCCCTCTTCCTCTGCCTCACTTTCTTCATCCTCTGATTCTTCCTCTTCTGATTCTGATTCCAACTCTCCCCAAATAGCACGATCAACTTCCTCTTCAAGTGCATCATTCTGTGATTAACATAATTTATTGAATTAAGTCAAGTCGGTTCCTTTAAGCAATGTAGAATTTTAATTTGTGAGGTAAACAAAGAGATAAGATATACCTGATAGTCACGGTTCTGCTGTCCAAACACATCACCATACAAAGCTTTTCCTGATTCATCAACTGGAGGTTTACCCCAACCACCAGCATGGTAACCAAATGAGCATCCATCTGGGATAGGTGCATTGAGACCAGGAATCTTGAGGTTAGGATATGAAGGAGGAGGTCCATACCTCTGCATAGCAATTAACCATGGGGGAGGAACCTAGAAAAAATAACAAATTAAATTAATGGGACATAACAAACAGATGGAAACTGTTCCACAACATGAACCAAAGGGAGTCACAGAAACAGCACATGACAACTTGCCTTGTGTGCACTGGAACCAACAGGCATTCCAAGAGCAGTTCTTAGATCATCACTCAAATCTCCCGGTTTCTTTTCTTTAAGTCTAGTTTCAAATTCTTTCCCTTCATAATACAGATCACCATGAATTGTCATGCGAGGTTTGGTTTGCCACCTGAAAAATTAGAGAAAGAGAGTTAGGACCAGACAACAAAGAATTTTGATTATTAAGGAAGCATAAATGTCTTACTTGAAAAATGCATCATGCAACTTCTGATAATCAATGTCTATTTTTCCTAATTTCGGCCTGGATCTTTCCCTCATTTTGGCTTTCAGAGTTCTCTGATCTTCTTTTTCTTGGAGTGCTGCTCGCATTTCCATAATGCCTGTTTTCTTAATGAATTCGGGCAGGTCAAAAGGAGGTTTTTCAATACCACGTTTTCCTTGCAAATACTGAAATTAAACAGATATACAAAAGTGTTTTACTACCAAGAAGCAACTTGAGTCAGAGATGATGATAAAATAGATAGATTCTTACCTTTCGCTTAAAGCACCAATGCCTTGGAACTGGAACAGTGTTCCGATGGGCTTTCAACTGAACAAGTAGTTTGGGATCTCTGGCTGTGACATCATGCATTTCTACAACATCTGGTCTGGACACAAGTTGTTTCAATTCAGCTACACTCAACCGAGTCAATTTCTTCAGTTTCCTTTTAGACAGTTTTTTCTTTTC
Source organism: Frankliniella intonsa (assembly GCA_033675135.1). Taxonomy (NCBI): domain Eukaryota; kingdom Metazoa; phylum Arthropoda; class Insecta; order Thysanoptera; family Thripidae; genus Frankliniella; species Frankliniella intonsa. The sequence goes on along the minus strand of CM066249.1, from coordinate 6,603,183 downwards.
ATCCTGTTTTTTCTGATAAGGATAAAAAATAGCATTACAAGATGTGAAGTAATATTATCACAGAAATGTCAGAGAAAAAGGACCCGTAAATTATGTTACCTCCTCATCTTCCTCATCATCATATTCATCAATTGGTTTGGGAGCTTTTTTAAACTCTACAACTGGTTCCTCTTTCTTCTCCTCCTCTTTTATTTGTTTCTCAGGTTCAGTTATACGAAAAGTTTCAAAAACTTTAGCAAACTGGCGGTACATTGGATCAAGATCATTTAATCCAAGAACTTCTTGAATATATCTGATGAAACACAAAACACCCATAACTTTATTCTTACGGAAAAGAAAACAAAAATTTATGGGTGTCAAGAGTTGCAACTTACTCTATTTCCACGTCTACATCTTTTTCTCCTGTTTCTTCATCTGTCTTTTCCCTGTCATTTTCTTTTTGCTCTTGCTCTTGCTTCTGAATTCTTTGAGTCTGTTTATTTTGTTTCTTCTTCTTCTTTTTCCTCTTGTTTTTGTTGATTCTCATTTCCTCCTAAAAGAGAAAGATAGTTAAAGATCAAGTTATCAGAGAGACTTCTGCTTTAAGTAAACACTCACTTTGGTCAGTTTTCCTTCTTTAGTAGTTTTATTTGAATAATCATTATCCTCTTCCTCTTCATAGTCATCATCTTGTGAGATAACGGGAGCTGGAGGAGCTTCAGGGATATCATCCTCTTTGTCTAAAATGTAAATGCAACATTTTTCAAGATGAAACTCTAAATCTAGAATGTACTAAAATTTAAAGGATATAAAACTCGCATAACTCACCAATTTTTTTCAAATCTTCTTCATCAACGCCTAGAGCCTGAGCCCTTTGGTTTTTGTAGGCCAGTGCTTGCTCAAGTGCCTGAGGAAGTCGTAAGTCATCCTCTGGGCTTCCCTCTCGAGTGAATGATGGAGGAGGCGGAGCCATGGGAGTGTCATCGTCTTCAACCCCAGGTGGAAGCAGGGACTAATTGAGATAGGATAAGAGAATATCATTTGATGACCACTCTTAAGCTGTGCAAACTGGACAAAGATTTCAAGCATAAGTACCTCATATGCGTCATCCCCAGGTGGCATAGTCATTCCCAATGAAGGTGGTGGCGGCGCTGTCATTAATCCTGCAGGCACAATACAGTACATTAAAATTACGTAACAGTTATCAACAAAAACTAGAAACCAAGTCCAAATTGGGGGCATACCTGGAGGTGCCATCTCCGACATACCATACAGGCCTACTGTTCCTGGGGGCATCATCTATTTAGAAAATAAAGAATGGATTACTATTTGAAGTAGTTTTGTAGCTATGGTTAGGAGCTCAACAAAAAGCAAACTTACATGATCCACCATCATGAGTCCCGGAATCTGAGAGGAAGAAATATTATACAGTATATCAAGAAATTCAGATAATAAAATCATGAAAAAAAAAAGAACGGAAAAAAAAGAAAGGAAAAAAAAAAGGTTTCGGGTGGAAACCATATTTTATTTAGTTTAAGTAAAAAGCAGGCAGTGAAAAAGCATACGTTTGGACATGGAGAGGTGAAAAGAGACACAAGTCAAACTGTGAGACATGGGTCTACGACTCAGTCCAGTAAAAAGAGACAATTAAAATCAAACATTTACCGCTTCCACTAATTGTGAAAATAAATGCTTAAATAACGAAACAAACAGAAAGAGTACAAACGACTAACCTCTCCACCGGGAGGTGGTGGCTCATCCATTATATCTTCGGTTTAATGCCAGAAATGTGAGCCCAATCGAAATAGGCAGATGCGATCAACAGTAACTTTGAAAAGGATTTCTATTGATGATAACAAGAACGCACTGCGAAACTGTAGCAATATTCAAGCCCAAACAAAACAAACTTGCCTGTTCTTGGCAAAAGCAAAACCCTATCTTCGATTCGATACAATCGACTACAACCGGCGACCAGGGCTGTCGAGCAGATCAAAGGCTCATAATTATTTTAAAAAATCCTAAAAACAATAAATCATTTTGGGATTGGCCTCCTATATTTACTTCCGTTTTAAATCAAGCATGAGTGTAATTAGTGTGTTGTTTTCTAAGAAACCCGTCGAGCTGATAATTAAGAAAAACTGTACGTAGTTGGTAAAAGTGTGGGCACGCTTCTCGACTGTCGGCTGCTCTGGGCTGCTCCCGAACAACAGGGCTGACATGGAGCATCGTGTGCTCTACTTTTTGTGATTTTACTCCATAACTTCAGAGTAAAGGATTGTCATTCCGTCAAAATTTCATAGTAAATGTCAATTTTTCCTGACTGGTCTGTTGTATTCGTCTAAACTACTCCCAAAAGCTCAAAGTGAGTTAAAAGACAATTTCCAATTGGTTTAGGTTAATCATGAGTGATACTGAAGCTGGCAGAGGCACTTAAGGGTAACATGTTATACCAATGTCGAGTTGCGCCGCGGACAGGCCTCTCAGCTTGTCACAGAACTGTACTTTTCCCACATATCTTTATCCTATTTTTGTCCCCCTGTAGAGACCCTTGAAACCCTGAAATTGCTGAAACCAATGTTTTACGATCAAAGTAATGCCTTTCAAAACTTGGTATTCTCATCATTTTCAGTCTTTTGCAAATATAATCTGTTTCTATCCCTCCAAAATTAACTATTTTTAAATTTGTTAAAAAAATTAAAATAAAAAAAAAATATTTCTTACTTTTAAGTAGTAAAATAAAACAAAATTCTTGATAAACTTAATTTTGTTTCTTTCATCAGGAACTAGAATGACTTCTGGTCTGTGTCCGACACGTTTTGCTGTGTTTACCCAGCTTCTGAAATCCAAGTGTCGACATGTAGTGCATCAAATGTTTCACAAGTATGCTGATGCCCACCAACAAATTAATTTTTACTAGTACTTAAATACTTTTACTAGTTCTGCATTTCTTGTAAACATAATATTTTTTGGTTCTGTTTAAGGTATCTACTGTACACCAATGTGGCAATATCAGTATCCCTGTCAGGGGTTGGCGATACATTGGAACAGCACTATGAAATCTTGAGCAACCAAAAGGAAGAATGGGAAAAATCAAGAACTGTACGAATGTCTATATCCGGAATGACAGTCGGAGTTATTTGTCATAACTGGTATAAATATTTAGACTCTAAATTCCCTGGAAGAACTGTCAAAATAGTTGCCCGAAAAGTGATGATAGACCAAATCATATGTTCACCTTTGTGTATTGCAACATTTTTTATTACTTTAGGAATTTTAGAAAAAGCGACATGGGCAGAAACTAAGAAGGAAATAAAAGACAAAGCATGGAGACTGTATGCTGCTGAGTGGGTTGTGTGGCCTCCTGCTCAGGTACTCAACTTCTACATTCTACCATTGAGATACAGAGTGTTATATGATAACACAATATCTCTTGGTTATGATGTTTATACTTCGTATGTCAAACATGACAATGAGTTTGATTCTGATTCTGAGAAGATATCAGAGGCTAAGCTCGAAGAACAGGATGATGATGAGGGCGAGGAAGGGATGGAGGCCAAATATGATTGACGTACTTCAGCAATTGAAACAAGAATGACACGAACTGTGATACATGGCTATGATTAAGTTAAGAATAACAAATCTTTCATATGTGCTGTCTTCCAATATGAAATAGGTAATTCTATCCTAGGCATATAGAAATATATGTTAGGACTTAGATGGTTTTTGAGTAGTGTGTAACTTGTAACATTACAAATTTAAATTTAACATTCTAAGCAAATGGTACAATCTTTAGCCTCATGAAAAACTTTTGTGTGAAAATGAAGTTTCGTGTGAAGGTAATTTGAAATCTCACGTCTGTAACGGGTATATGTTTAAGAGTAAATGTGAATTTTAAGTAGCTTGATCAGAATATAATTATGACTATAATGAATGTAGTAACTCTTTTGCAACAATCTGTTTGTGTTCATATTCTATTTTTGACAAATATATCAAGGTATTTTTGTAAAATCCCATTGAAAAGAAAGAAGAATTAAAGGACTTCTAAGAGTAGAAGCTTGCTGAAGAATATTTAAATACCATGCATTCCGTGTTAATGTCTGCTAAAATCTGACACATCAGTTTAGAAAAAAAAATATTTTTAATGCACCAACACACACATTGTTGCATAAAATCTATACAAGAAAACCTGTATTAAGCTGTTCCTTTGCGTCCTTCGAACCAATCAGTTGATGAAGTGTTGACAGTAGGATGTAGAGAGGGGTCATCAAATATAAGAGCTCTCTGTTGCACAGTGGTCGATTCCTGAGCTGTAAGCAACTTTGTTAAGGAAAACTCTATAGGACAGAGTATTTGTAAATTATTTGAGTTCAAATTTAAAAGAACAGAGAAATAAAGGATATTTATGAAGCATTTTGAAGAGTCCTGTGCCGATAGACATGGGAATTCCCATGATTATGGCTTCACTGACACCTGTGATAGCATCCTTCTGGCCATAATATGCAGCATCAAACAGATGATCAGCTGTCTTCTCAAACTAAATAAATAAAAGTTATGTTTAAATCACTTAACTGTAGTAGGTGGCCCAGAGAATCTAGATTAAGAGTGAAGTACTTACAGATGCTAGATTAAGTACAGATTCTTTCATTTTTGCCAAACCATGACGAGTAATACCGAGAACCTCTCCTCTGCTGGTCATCAGATCAGCAACAAGCATTGGGTGTCGGTGATCTATACTCATACCATGATTTTCCATGACCAATTTGATTTCAGACATGATAGTAGACCTGAAGATCAATATTAATTAAATAACATTAGCAGGTCCTCAGTTACTGACTTTAAAGAATGTTCATTTTACCTTGCTGCTTCAATACCAAGAGTCGTGAAAACTTCATATGTGTTATTTGATGTAGTTTGTGTACCTTTCACACCTGGAGTTGCCATTACTTCCCGTAAATTATCTCCTTCAACAAAGAGTTTGTAAACTGTCTTTCCACCAGAGTCATCATTGTGAATAACAGCTCTAGCAACAGTGGGCAATCCCTTAAAAAAATATATAAATTTTGATTCTGCTCATTATTTTAGTACAAAACAACATTATAATATTGTACCCAGGAGGCAGCATACCATTATGACAACTTTTGGCAGAGCTTCATGGAGAGCTTGCATTGCACCATTTAATGTTGTTTTGCTAGCATTTGGATGCACCGTTATTAAAGTAGGTGACTCAGCAGAAACCTTTTTAGGTTTGGTTTTGAACCTTGATGTCATTATGCTATAGACAGGAGGAAGAGGTTAATAATTGATAACATTTTCAAATTAATGGATGACAGTTAGGAAACAAACCTATAACAGATAGAGTCAGCATTTACTTCCAGTTTCAGAAGGCGTATTCTTTCAATATCCAGTTTTATTAGAATAAAACATTCATCAGGTAAATAGCATTCCTCAATGAAAGCAGAAACCTGGAAAGTATTTTATAATTGGCTAAGACTGACAACAAAGTTATATTCACCTTGATGAACAAGGGCTCCAGCACAGAATTAAAAAGATTTTATACCTCTCCTAAAGTAGTTTTTTCAATCCTGCCTTTAACTCTCCGAGCAAATTCAGGGTCATCATCTACTTCTAAGTGGGCAGTAATTATAGGGGTGCTAATGTTTTTACTTGCATTAATAATTTCTTTTATTCTGAAAGACACACACACAAAAAAAGTGAGACTGGTAAAGGCACACAAGAACAGTGGGCAAGTGCCCGAAAAATAAGTAAATTTATTATTACATACCTTGGGACACCTTGAGTGATATTCATAGAAGCAACACCAGCAAAATGGAATGTTTTTAATGTCATTTGTGTTCCGGGCTCACCAATACTTTGAGCTGCTAACGCACCCACAGCAGTGCCTTTGAAAAGAATACAAATATATTTTTCAGAGCCATACTTGATTTAAAATCTGACCAAATAATGCATGAAAATGTTTTACCTGGTTCTATTTTTGCTCTCATGTACTTTTCACGACAAGTGTGGAAAAATTCTACCAATTGACTTATTGTAACCCTTTCTGGTTCTAACAAGACAGGGGGAAAGCTTTCATTACTTTCATCAGAAATACCATACTTATGCCGGAGTCTTGCTATTCTTCTTGCCACATTTTCAGAGAACTCCCTGTGAGAGCAAATATAAACATAAGATATCAGTCCATACACATCAATGAAATTAAGGGCAACTTTCATTTCCATACCTCAACTGATCTTTAAATTCCTTACTGCACTGATCAAATTCTTCTGACTTCAAGATTTCTTGACTTGCTTGCAAAATACTTGGAGCATCCATAGCCTCTTCATCTCTGTGGGGACACTTAGAGCAAACATGATCCAAAACTCGAGAAAAGTCAACTGGACAATCTTTACCTGAAAGGGAGAAAACCCCATACCAATATTAAGCACAGTAGTGTAAAGAAAATGAATACATGGAAACTTTGACCAAAGAATGTTGATGGTAAAATGAAGTACAACATACCCTCCATATATGTTGGATCAAGACCATCACCCCCAAAACAAAACTGAACAATGTCACCAGTGGAATTGCGGACTGTCATATCATACTGAAGGCACAAATCTTCAAGAGACTGTGAGCAACATTTTAAAAAAGCAAATATGATAAAAACATATATACAAAATATAGAATAAATATGCATAATAAGAGGAATAGACAAACTTTGACTAGACGTCGCTGCATGTATCCTGTTTCTGCTGTTTTGACTGCTGTATCAACAAGACCTTCCCTCCCACCCATTGTGTGGAAGAAAAATTCAGTGGGGGTCAGCCCTGAGTAGAAACTATTTTCTACAAATCCTTTTGCAGCAGGTGTTTTGGCTAGGTTCAAAAATAATTGTATTAGGTTGAGAAGTTAAATAAATAAATACACACATATGTATTTAAAACATTTTAACACCCTAAATTTACATACAATGCCTGTGGAAATGAGGAAGAGCCCTGTCCTCAAAGCCATTTGGGACTCTGTGCCCACTGATCGCCTGCTGGCCTACACAAGCTATCATTTGCGAGATATTGATGAAGGAACCTGTTGCAAGAGTATTTGAGGTAGACAGATTTTTGTTGATATCAAACATCCATTTCCATCAACAGCCTGATTTACCTTTTGACCCGCTTAGTGCCATGACAAGTGGGCTGTTGCTTCGAGGTAATTCTTGAAGACATGCTTTACCAGCATGATCTCGAATTACAGACAGCTCTTTAAGAATGACAGCCTCTAAAGTTTCTTCCTCAGAGCAACCCGGCTGACATGGCAAACGTCCTTCTGACATTTGATTAATATATTGCTGGCATTTAGAGTACCTTCAGAAGACATATTCAGTTGATTTCACTCAGGTTTGAAAGTTTTTGATATACACAATTAACAGGAGTGTCAAGGTACAGACCCTGCATTAAGAAGGTTCGCCTTGGCTCTTAAGAGACCTTGTCCTGGTGTTACATCTCCTATACCAATGGAAAAGCCTCGATTCATTAAGTAAGCACTTGCCATACGAGCTAGTCGCCACATAGCTAAGGCAGCAACATCCTCGCCAAAGTCTCGAAGCAGGACATAAAAAATATTGTTCTTGGCTCCAGACCCTAGAGTTGACTTATCCATGGATCCAGCCAGTAGTTCCGAGTTACGAATATTAACAACTAAGGGTTGAAAAGATTAAAGATAATTTCTTGTCACTAAACAAAGCTGACATAGCAAAGAAATGTTAAATACTCACAAGAATCATTGATACATAGCTCTTCATTGCTAGTGTAAGCTCTACCCTTGGTGCGGAGGTTTGCTTTGATTGGACACAACTTGTTTGGCCTGAGGAGAAGACTGAATATCTGTTTACCAGTCCAAAGAATTGCTGGTTTTAAAATAGCTGGTTTAGGCAACTCAATATTCATATTTGCATCATCCCCTGCGAGAAGACATGCAGCTAGTTGAGTAGCTTGTCCGCGATCCAAAAATTCATCTTTTTGAGTAAGAAGGTAACCGCCAGTAATAAAGTCTTGAGTAGCTGCAATCAACAGTTCCCCGTTTCTAGGAGTCACCAAATTTGATTTGTTTCCCATAAGAATTAGCGCTTCAGCTTTGGCTTCCTCAGTTTGGGGGAGGTGAAGATTCATCTCATCTCCATCAAAGTCAGCATTGTATGGAGTACAAACACATTCATTAAATCTAATGAGAAATGATAAAATAAACAATAACATTACAGGGCTTATATTAAGTTGAGAGAAACAAGACAGCAACTCTCTGAATTTTCAGAACTCTCACCTGAAAGTACGGTGCTCCAAAACTTTTGCTCTGTGAGCCATTATACTAAGTTTGTGTAAACTAGGTTGCCTATTGAACAGTACAACATCTCCATCCATTAAATGCCTTTCTACTATATCACCAAGCTTTAATTCTTGGGCTATTTTGGCTCGATTACCGTATCTTAGAAATTTTTTAAAGGAAGATCCACTTTGCTCAACAAAATTGGCACCAGGATGAACATTGGGGCCATTGGTCACAAGCTTCCTCATTAGTTCTAAATTGTTTGAATTAACTCTTTCAGGAAAAGTTAAGATTTTTGCCACAAGAACAGGTACTCCTACTTGTTCAATTCTCAAATTTGGATCTGGAGATATCACAGTTCTACTAGAGAAGTCAACTCGCTTTCCTGACAAGTTTCCTCTGAAACGTCCTTGTTTTCCCTTAAGGCGTTGCACTAAGCCTCTGCTTGACTTTTTGGGCTAAGGTAGGAAAATTAAAAAAAAAAAATTCCATCAACAAAATTTAAAAATAAGACTGCTAAACAAATTGTTTGGTCTGAGGAACTGAATGCTTACTTGTAAATTTAAAGGGATACCAGATGTCTCACTGTTGATGTACAGTGCACACAAAAACTGTAAAAATTCCCAGGCATCATGAATCTGCTGCACAGTGGCACCTTGCTTTTTTTCTCTAGTTTCTATTACGTCATTCATGAAGACTATTTCAGACAACTTCATTGTTAGATCATCTTCATTACTGTCAAAAAAATAAAATAAAAATAAAACAAATAGGAGACACATGTGACTTTAATTCCCAAGTACAGCAAAAGGAAGGATACTAATTGCAACACTTACGTTCCAGCTTTAAGGTCAGAGACAACAGACGGTCTAATACTCAGTGGAGGAACAGGTATTCGAGTCAAGATCAAATCTTGAGGTCTTCCACATTGAGAGTTCATAACAAGGAATGGTATATCTTCTTCTGGAATTTGTTCTAGGAGATTGAGTACTTCAAGAGGGTTTAATATGTGAATTAGAGCATTGGGTAGGACAGATTCCATTTCCTTATTTCCTTCAACAGCCTCAGCATACTCAGCTAGAATAATGAGGGAAAATAATTTTTAGCTGGTAAAATAGCCAAAGGCAAGGACTTCCAATACATTTCAGCATATCAGCAAGGAAAGGAAGAAAAGAAAAAGTACTGACCAAGTTTATCCGTAACTACAGGATCTGACTTCTTTTTGTTCCGATATTTGTCATGCATAATTTTTAACAAACCACATTTTTTCACAACACCATTTAAAGCACGGCAATGGGGGCAGACGGATACTTTCTTGGTTTTGTCAAGTATTTGTTTGCGCAAAGCTTTCTTTGTAAGGTATGGTAGATCAGGGTTAAGAATACGGGAACGAAATTGAACTTTTTCTTTCTCACCGAGCAACACTCTAGAACATGTCTGTAAGTAGAGGATAAATTAAAATGATTGCAACAAACAAAATTTTGTGTGATTCCATTAGAACTTACTTTGCAGATAGATTGTAAGACTGTGATGACAGATCTGAAGTAACCAACATGGAATACAGGTAGCTTGAGGTTGATGTATCCAAAATGACCAATGCAATCACTGAGACCTTTGCCACATGTAGCACATGTAGCATCTTTTTGGTTGGTACCCTACAGAAAAATGCATATATAGAAATTTTTAGTTTAGTTATTTTTTTGTATCTACGATGTTAAGGGAAGAAGACTTATGTCGATGTGATTACCCACCATATGTCGATCAAGAACACCATATGCATGCGGTCTTCTTTGGGCTCCACCCTGGTCATCATAAAGATCCTTGACAACAACATGCAAATGAGCTTGTTGCTGCATTCGCTGTTGGCTGTCGACACCAAATGATACATGGGAGCTAGAAAACAAATAAAAATTTTGAATTTCTACTACCAATTGGTGATGATGGAAAGCAGTTTAACAATCATAAAGGCTAGTAATCCTCGTGAAATAAGATGTCATTATTTTTATAACACTTGACCATATGAGAAAATAATGAACTTATAACCTAGACACAACACAAGGTGATATGATCCAGCACAAAGTTCTTACATTTTTCGAGCTACATCGGTCTCCCTGTACTGTTCCTTGACCATTGTGAAGAACAGGTAAGTTGTTCTCAGTGGACAATCATAAAAACATTGGACACATTGGATTACAGATCATCTTCCGCTCTTCTACAGTTGTTCCTCACCGGCTGCGTTTTGTAGCTAGCTCTGTGCTGGGTCGCCTATGAGAAATATTTCGTGATGTAAAGCGAGTAGAGGGATAGAGAAACATGTAAACAAATCAAACAAGTCTGAAACTTCTATTTGTAGTGTTTGTCATCAGTCAGACAAACTAATTTTTGAATCTGTTAAATAGTGACTTTTAAACCTGTGAAAATGGTGCAAAGAAACTTCGCGCATTATATCTGTTTGAAATACGGGCTTGTCAACTCCTTCCGAAAACATAACCAACTACAAGTTTTTAGCAGACGATTATTTTCTAATTCAGCTGCAAAACTTGGGTTTAAAGTTCTTGGTATTGAAACTAGTTGTGATGATACAGGAGTTGCAATCGTTGATAGTGATCGCAATCTCCTTGCTGACGCTCTTCATAATCAGGCTCAAATCCATTTAGCGTTAGTAATGAAATTGTTTTTTTTTTTTGCTTCCTTCGCTCTTGCAATTTATATGCTAAATTTTATGTTTTGCTCTCTTAACTGAAGGAATGGTGGAATCTTGCCACCTGTTGCTGCTTATCATCACAGAGCAAACATGGAGAAAGTAGCAAATGAAGCTTTAAGCGCTGCAAACCTGTCTATGACAGATATTGACGCAGTTGCCGCCACTGTCAAACCAGGTATATTTCAGCATAGCTATAGAAAATTTAAATTCATCATCTTGCACTTAAATACTAGAAAAGTGAACAAAATCTTCAAATTCTTTTAGGACTTTCTCTCTCTTTGGAAGTTGGAACTAAGTATGGTTTGTTCCTGAGCAAAAAGTACCAAAAACCATTCATTCCTATCCACCACATGGAGGCACATGCATTAACTGCTCGTTTGATTGATGAGGTAAAATGCAGTTCATAGATAATTTAATCAATGTCCAAATTCCACCATAGGTAATTCATTATTCCACATCTACCTTACAGAGAGTAAAGTTTCCATTCCTAGTTCTTCTTATATCAGGTGGCCACTGCCTCCTGGCACTTGTAAGAGGTGTGGACTCCTTTCTACTGTTAGGAAAGAGTTTGGATAATTCACCAGGCGAAGTTCTTGATAAGGTAAAATATTCATAAGTACTCATGTCAATTTTGTGTTTGAACGATAAATACAAATGAATACTATTCTTGACCTCAGGTTCACCGCCGTTTAAAACTACGCAACATTCCAGAGTTACAAAATTTTTCTGGTGGACATGCCATAGAAAAAATGGCCGAGAAAGCAACAAATCGTTCTGAGTTTCCTATTGAAATAAGAGCAAACAGGTATAGTGAGAATTTTTCGGGTTAAAGGATAAATAGGGATGTATATTTTCTGTCCACTGTTTGTAATTTTTTTCATTTCACAGCCTCATTTCCTGTGACTTTTCTTTCTCTGGGCTTGTGACTCAATGTTACAATATTATTGCAGCAGAGGAACAGAAATACGGTTTGTACAAATTAAATGAACCTGTTGGATAGTTGTAAATTAGTACTATTTTGCTTATTCTTTGGTATGCCTGCTTCAATAGGGACAACAGCTGATGGGGTGATTCCCTCTGCTCCAAATTTTTGTGCAGCATTGCAGTATGCTATGACTCGTCACCTTTGTAGAAGAGTTGAAAAGGCCATGATTTTCTTACATAGAAAACAAATGATTCCGTCAGAGAACCTTAGCCTGGTAGGTGATATTTTTTTTACCATTTCCAGACATTTCAACTCTTATCAAGCAGCATCTCAGTTGAAACCTGCCTTACAGGTTGTTTCTGGTGGTGTTGCTGCAAACAAGTTCATTTCTAAGGCCTTACATATGGTTTGTGATGCTCATGACTATCACCTATCCGTTCCTCCACCGCATTTATGTAATGACAATGGGGTCATGATCGCATGGAATGGTGTTGAAAGATTAAGAGAAAATGTGGGAGTTTTAAACTGGAATAATTTGGATTCTGTCTGCATATCAACAAAGTAAGTTCCCTCTATGATTGTATTTTTTATCATCATTGTTATCTTTAATGTAAATGAATGAGCTATCTGATTTTTATTCCTCCTGCTTACAGGTGTCCCCTGGGCAAAGACATTAGAGAAGAAGTAGCAAATGCTGGTATCACCGGTGTAAGATATGTTAAACTTACGGGACTGATTTAAAAGTATTGGTTGGAGGGACGTTCTAAGATAAGTACTTTGATCACTAAATTCTCACTATTGTACAGCTACTGTTGTTTTGAAGGGAATGAAACCCACAATAACAAGAAAAATGGGACGTGGAAAAAATACTGAGCTTATTGCAAATAATCACAAGGATTTTTATTCTAAGTTATTGAATAATTAAAACAGACATTAAAAAAAAAAAGCCCATGTGAGTATCTGAAAGGATGTGAAGGAACATGTTTTGTTCATAGTACGTTAACATAGAATAAGCAGAAAATACAATCATTGTTTCTTACTGATCCCATTGAAAGATTTCAATCCATTTTGACTTTTCACAATTGAAACATCAACTTATCTTCACAGAAAATGATTTTAGATTAACACTCACAAAAACAAAAGAAAGAAGAAAAAACACAAAAGAGTGAAAAAGTGGGAAGTGAGCCCAACATTTCCCAACAACACTAATGTTTCCTCTCCTTGGGAACTGGTTGCATCAACTCCTCAGATAGTAATATGTGTTGCAGAGTACCTACAAAAAAACAAAAAAAAAAAAATCGTAATAATAATAATTACGAAAAATCAACAAAAAAAAATTAGGTCTTAAATATAGTGAAAAAAAAAAAAAAAATTAAAAAAAATGGTCTTCTAGTAACAAAAGACCATTGGGTGGGTAAAATTATTTTCCAATTCCAAAAGGTAGAGTTGACTTACTTTACATGGTGAAAGTTGAGGACCCTTGACCACTCATGGCTGGAGCTAAAGCAATGTCATCTTCAGTAGCACCAGATTGTTGCTTTTTAATAAAGGCAGGATTTACCAAAAACTTTTCATCCATTTCGAGAATCTTGCGATCTAAGTCTGTACATCTTTCCATCTGAAATAATAAAAATCAGTTTAAATACAAGTTAAATGTAGTCACTAAAGGAAAACAATGTAACTTGAAATATATTCGAAGTACCTCTTCTTCAAGACGTTTTAATGCTGCAGGTGTGTTGAATTTTTCAGGGTCATCGTGAAAGAACACCATTCCATCTTTTTGGTTAATACTCGCAAAAATCTCTCCATCTTCAATCTTTGAAAAAGTACTCACATTAACGATTAATACCTCTTTAAACCTCTCCCCCCATTTATTTTACTAGAGTTAAAAAATAAAAAAAAATGTAATACCATGTTTAAGATTGCTTTCTCTGCATCTCTTGGCGATGGTAGCTGTACGCGGCTGGCCACATCGGAGAGGGACAGGGTTAGGAAAGTCTTAGTGAGTCTTTGTATGTTTTTCTTTCTTAGAGAAGCAAGAACTTGTTTGGCAAGGCCATTATTTCCATCCCTTAAGAAAAAGAAGAAAAAAAGGCAAGCATTGGAGCATGTTTTAGAACTCAAATCAGCGCTAATACTAACAGCATTAACAATATAGAATCTTACCTATTGAATGTCTCTGCATAGAGTGTTAAACACTGCTGCAACTCATCACAGCTGTTTGAATTGTAAGCTAGACTCAATTTATGATAAGCAGAACTCAAAGGCTTGATAAACCTTTCAATAACTTGAGAAGTATACTTGGGAGGATTGAGGACCTGTCAAAGAAAAATATTAGATCACTAGCTCTTGGGGTGAATTTGAATCAATAAGATAAATAATAAATAAAAATATATAAGAGCACCAAGAAAATCAAACCAAGGTAAATAGAGATTACCTTTCCGTGAAGGATTAGACACACAAGGATGTACTTTTTGTAGGCCTCCAACATGATGTGTGAAACTGCCATTGCAGGAGTAGTAATAACAACTTCAAGAAAGTAAAGGGCTCTGTCAAATTTTTTGAGAGCAGTGTATATCATTGCCCCATAATAAAAATATAACAGAAAGTACTTTGCTTCAGACTGTGAACCCTGCAAGCATTTAGTAACACAATATCATGTACATCATGTGTGTTAAAGATCTATGATAGGCTAGCATTCATAATAATAGTTACCTCATCACTTATACTACATATATCAACATCCAAAAATTCGAGAGCTGGTTTGAAATTTTTAGCAAGAAGACAAAGCTGCATGAGATCTGCATGAGCACCCGTTAGTTGAGATTCATGCTTCTGAAGTTTGCGTATGGCTCTCCTCAAGAGATCAATCCCTCTGTGAGGTCTTTTCTGATCATTAAGTATCTTTGTGACCACATGACAAACTTCTGAATCTGGAAAGAGATTTATAAACCAAAAAAGATTACAACCAATCTCAAATCATGGAAAAAAAAAAGTCGACTGCACTTTTCCCAGTAGTCCTTATATTTGGACTTGCTGTAGGCAACATAGGTTATCAACTTACATGTTTCAGGAGCCAATCGGATTTGTGTGCTGTCACACTTGTCTACAAAATTTTGGAATTGATTGAATATTAAAACATCGTGTGCCTTGTTCTCGGCATGATTTACAGATTCAGGTGCACCACTGCCTTGAACTGAGTGACCAGGTAAGTTTGATGTTTTGACAAACAATACCGCAAGAACACCAAGTGAATGTTGATGTGTATCCAAGGTCTCCAAAACATTATCTAGGTGTTGAAGGTTTTTGGACAACACCTCAGTTGATTTGCTTAAGACATCACATAACTCTGAATAATTTCCTGTAACAAGAAATATTAAGAGATTAGTTTAGTATCCACCAAATCACACTTCCGTTCCATATAAGGTGGCAAGATAAAGAATAAGGTGAACAGCACTTGACAATTGAATAGAAAAATTTTAACACATGGAATATCAATTTAGAAACACTTCATTGAGCAGGTCATAGTTGTGGGAAAGTAATTGTTTCTGTAATAGCGTTTAGAGTTAACCCCCTTTTAACTTGACAGAATGACAGGAAAACCTCCCCTTGGCGTATATACCGGTTTATTTCGATTACCCGGACGGCTCACACATGTTACATGAGAGGTTCAGCAAAGAGAATAACGCACTGTCAATCAAGAAAAATTTCTAAACAAAAGTTGAGAGACATCTGTAAGACAAATTAAATAAAACCAGAGTTGTCTCACAATTTATGGTGGATTAGTGGAAAGGTTAGGTTTCGTGCGAAACAAAACAGCGTGTATAAATTACCAACCTTGTGATGATAGGGTTTGAACAGCGTTTACAAACTGTTCTAGCCCAGAAACCATTTTGAATAACACGGCAATAACAATAAAATTATCTCACAACAATATATTCCAACATTGAATTATCAGCCTTCCTACACTCCGTAAGATACCGCACTGCCTCCTTCGATAAAACGTACCAAAATAGTAAAGCTGTGAAACAGAACATAATGAAATGTTTACTGAAAGAAATTAGATGTTTGCATTGGACGCAAGGAAAGGTTCCCTCAAAAACTAATTACTGTGCTTTAATTTAATTGAAAGTCCCGTTGCGAAAAGAATCTGGGATGAGATGTAACAGCTGTAACATATCCAATATTACAGATGAACTTTTCGTTGATAAATTGGCAAAAATGCAAGCAGACCAAAAATGGCTCCAGTTAAAGTACCCGATAGTAGATGGATTCGAAGATATCGCAAATATTTAATATGTGGCTCCGGTATTATGTGCATTCAAGTCATTTTAGCTTATGCATTTTTCTCCATTGATTCTGACAATGCGGGGACTATATCGGAACCCCGCGATGTTTCGGGAAGAGGCCGAATGAACAGTGAGGTAATTGGACGAGTACTCTGTTTGACTCTGAATTTTAAATTGTTTTATTTACAATCTCTTGTATTCTGTTTGAAATTCTGTTCTCAAAATTCTTTGTATGTATGTTTTATTCTGAGTTCATGTTATTATTGATTATTTGGTACCACCTTCCTAATTTATATTATCCCATGTTTTTCTCCTCAATCTTTTACATGTTTAATAACAATAATATTAATAATAATAATAATTAATTCCCATTTGTAACTGACTTGTTCCTGTCACAGTTTTGTTCTTGTCTTTTTTTCAGGCATTCAACGAAGATCCAAATGGTGCAGCTTCATCAAGAAGATTTAAAGAAAACTATTTGGCATTGGATGATGAAGATATTCCTATAAATGCTCTTTTTAATCGGCACAAAGTTCCTCCTGACAAGCCATCAAGTCTTCATGTCATCTCTAGTGTTACCAAAAATGTGAATTCACAGAATAACAATTCCTTAAGGACAGTAGTGAGTTCAGTGAATAGAACTATTTTGAGACTAGAAGAATTAGACTTCACGCCATCATGTGAAATAACAAACAAAGAAGCTGTTTCTGCCATTCATCGGGCTAAAACCCAACTATGCAAACAAGAGATAGCCAACAAAACTTGTCTTATTAATGATTCAAATTTGTATCCAAAAACTCTACAAATGTCATGCCCCATCAAAGAAGGTAGAAGTTCTGTATTTGAATAATGGATATAAGATTTGCAAATAGTTTTAATTACATTACAGTTTATCCATTTTCCCAAACCAAGCCTATGTCACCCTCCATATCTAATAATAATTTTTTCCCGTAGGCCTTACAGCAGGAAAATCTCTTGGATGCTTTAAAGATGAAAAAAATTTTAGAACTCTAAATGGATATTCTGTTACCCTGAAGACAACCAATTCTCCCGACCATTGCATAAATCTATGCCTCCAATCAGGTTTTCCCTATGCTGGTGTTCAGTACTCGTAAGTAGTGATTCAAACATGAATCTATAGGCGGAATTATTGCAATAAACCATTGTTTTTCTCATTCTCCAGGGTGGAATGTTTCTGCGGCAACAATAAACCTGAACAAAGTGCTCGCCTGCCTGACTCCTCATGTAATATGAAGTGTCCTGCAGATCCTCGCAAGGCATGCGGGGGATATTACACCATCAATGTGTATCAAACTGGCATTTCAAGTAAGTAAAGCCAGAAAGCTCTTTTTAGTCCCCACCCCCTCTCTCCTTTTTCTGTCCTTGTTATTTAATCAAAACTTCTCTGATTTGTGTTTCATTTCAGAGTTTACTCCTCAAGTGCCAAAAGAAAGTCCTAAACCAAATGAAACACCAGTCAGAGTCGCTTATCTTCTCACACTAAATGGAAGAGGGGTGCGTCAGGTTAGACGGTTGTTTAAAATGCTTTACCATCAAGATCACTACTTTTACATACATGTGGATGCTGTAAGTGGATTTACTGTCATGCAGTGCTAAAAGTTGAATTTTAGTGTGTTTTTAATCATAACGACTGAAATTTCAGCGTCAAGATTATCTCTTCCGTGAACTTCTTGTTCTGGAAACACAATTTTCAAATGTGAAACTTGCTAGAAAACGTTTTGCTACTATTTGGGGAGGTGCCTCTCTCTTGCAAATGTTGCTAGCATCCATGTCATATTTATTGTCATCAAAGTGGAAGTGGGATTTTGTCATAAACCTGAGTGAATCCGATCTACCCATTAAGTAAGCTATTTTATTTTAATTATTGATGCATTTTAATATTTTATTCATTGTCATTTTAACAACTTCCCTTTTTTGTTTTTCCAGAACTAATTCCCAGCTTGTCAAGTTCCTTAGCGCCAATAAGAATTACAACTTTGTTAAGTCACATGGGAGAGAAGCCCAGCGTTTTATCCAGAAACAAGGTTTAGACAAGTCATTTGTTGAGTGTGACGCTCACATGTGGAGGATTGGTAACCGTCAATTACCATGGGGAATACAGGTTAGCAGACAAACCTTTAGTCTTTTGATTAAGCACTCTCATATTCTTTCTTTTAATTCTTGAGTGGTCTTTCTCTTTCCTTTTAAAATCTGCAGATTGATGGCGGGAGTGATTGGGTTGCCCTTTCTCGTTCGTTTGTCTCCTATGTCGCTGCTCCTGAGAGGGATGATCTAGTGGAGGGACTTATGTCAGTTTTTAAACACACTTTGCTTCCGGCTGAGGTAAGTATTTGGAAATCTATTGTTCTTAATGTGCCCGAAGCATATCTTTTGCCAGTTTTATTGACACAGAGATTGTATTTTCTTTTTAGTCATTTTTTCACACTATTTTACGTAATTCTAAATTTTGCAACACTTATGTTGATAATAACCTTCATGTTACCAACTGGAAGCGTCGACTTGGGTGTAAATGTCAGTATCAACATGTTGTTGATTGGTGTGGATGCAGTCCAAATGTTTTTAAAATGGATGACTGGAGCCGCTTACAGGTAAGCACTTGTCTCAACCATAAGTATTTGTTTTGAAGTGTTTTATTTATATGAGATTTGGACCTAGCCAGTTCTCACATGCTCTGCTTCTTTTCTTCTTGGAACAGAGTACAGAACAACGTCAACTCTTTTTTGCCCGGAAATTTGACCCTACTATTAGTCAGCAAGTTATTGATAAAGTTGAGGGGTGGCTATATGGTAGTACTTTCAAAGGTAAGTACACAGAAATTTTCTGATTTTTCTTTTTAGTCTCTCCTCAAATTACTTAACTTCTCAATAGTTACATTTCTAACTTTTTAGGCATCCAAAGCAAATTAAGTTACTGGCAAAGTGTGTATAACTATTTGGATCTCAGTCCTCAAGCTGATGATGCATTATTGACTGTAGTAGCAAGTTTGGCTAGACAAGCCAGTCACAAAGTAGAGAATGGTGACAGCAGCTGTGCTTTGAAATTATCAAAGGTGTTGGAGGTTACATCTTACTTTCACAATGATTCATATAAGGTATGAGTCTGCTCTCTGGAGACTAATAGCAGTTAAATATATGTTGTTGTTGTTTTTGTGACGTTTTTGTAATTTCCTACTTGTTTAGGGATCTTTAATACGATATGAAGCTATGCAAAATTCTCCCAAAGAGACACTTGAGCTAGAAACATGGGTTGCTCCAATATCTCAGTTTGGTATTATAAGGAAAAATCGTGACACAATTCGAATAAAAGTAAATATATCTAAATACTTTACATACTTTTGATTCTTTTTTAAAAATCACTTAATCAAGCTTTATCTAACTCTCTTTTCAGTCTCTACTAGTGAGCTCTGAGTATGATATGAAGGAGCAAATGTCCCGAAATTTTCTTCGGGTTCTTGGACCTTTTTCAGATCCTGTTTTGGTTGCTACTATGGAATCCAACGCTACTGGTGGACTTAGCACCAATATGACATTTTTGTGGATTGACCCAACTGGGCAGTTGGCTGAAGTTTCTGAAATGCACATAGAATATGGTCATGTGGTATGTCAATTATTATCTACCCTAATTTTTGTATCAGTGGTTGAATTTCAAATTTTAAAAAAAGCTTAAACAAAGTAGATTTTTCTTGTGGATTGCCATGTGAAATTTACTGATTAAGATTGCATGCTTTTTTAATTAGGTGGGTTATGTGAAACCATCACTCCAGTCACCACTGTTGCCTGGGGTCTGGGATGTGCGGTTGGTCAGAAATGGAACTGTTTGGGCTCGAGTCCAATTTCTTGTTTCTCCCCTTGAGATTATGTCTGGAGTGACTATTACTCAGCAGCAAACAGGGTAAGTTAATCACACTCTCGCTATTCAGTCCTCCATTCATTGTCATTTTAATAATATTCTCTACCATTTGGATTTAGATTTGTACACAGTGGGCCAGGTGCACCATATAAACATGCTCATCTCTTACCTGAATGGGAAGCTTTGCTTGGTTCAACACCTGCATCACGAGTTGCTTCAGAAAGAAAGGCACTAGCCAATGCCCGTCGTTTTGGACAAGATCTTCAGCAGTGGATTGATGGCTTGACTCAAAGGTAAAATTCAATCTAATATCTCACTAAGATCTGTAAATATAATTTTTTGTAATAGAAAAAAGTAATCAGACTATAAAAAAAAAAATTGCAGGTTCTACTCAATTGTGGATACCTGTGTGACAACAGCTTCGCATGGAAAGCTGCAATCATCATCTTGTGCTTCCAACTGGGGTCTTGAGCCTTGTGTAGCAACTGTGTGGAGCTCCTATGCACCAGATCCTAAATCAAAAGTATTAGAAATTGATATGAAACCTGACAATTTGAAAAGGAATGTGCCTGCCTAGGTCATTACCCTTGTGTGATAATTTTTCATCCTTTCAATCTATGTTGAGTCAGTTTGTGTAAGCATATGAAATATTTACTTATAAAGTACAACACACAGTGGAATTAGGCACTGTAATGAAAATGATAAATGATTAACAGAATGATGTGTAATGCATTTTAATAACGTAAACCAGTGCTCCATGTACGCATCTTTTCTTTATTTGTACTTTGTTTTGAATCCACTTTTAAAATTACTAAAGACAGTCATTAAGTTTGACTTTGTATTATTATTATTTTTTTGTAATGATCATTTCCTATTTGATATTTTGTATCTATTTATTACATGTAATTAAGTGCTTAGAAATGTCCTTACCCTCAAATTTCTTCTTAATTTATGTGTATTGTTATATGTAACTCATGTGTGATATCCAAGAATTTTTGTCGTGCATGATTTCACTTCCAAGCTATTGAAGCTCTGAACAAAAACAGTTCAAGATTGATTTAGGTACTAAGATCTCTTTTACTAACTGGACTTGTTGAACTAAACTTATAGCTGTTAAATATGGTCAATTTGAAACGATCACCATGACTTGAGGGAGCTCAAGTTACTGATATTTCCACAAAGACCTAGTTTCGTCTTTTGTGGCTCTCCACATCATGACAAGACGAGGTTTCTCTAACTTCATACTATATACTTGGAGTTGTAACTCAACAGAAATATGAGGGTTCAAAAATGTTAAGTTATCCGTTAATTTGTCGTATGTGTTTGTACTAATTTTTTTATTTGATTAAGAAAATGATTTTAACTAAGTAACTTTTGGAGCAGTCCTCTCATAAAATACTCAGGTTGACCAGTAAATATTTCTTTCACTGTTAACATTTTACAAATTTTTTTTTTTTATCTAGTGAACTTGTTAAAAAATTTGGTTCACAATTATTGGTTGCCTTGTGTGATAAAACATATGCCATATTTTGAATACCATGTTGTAGTGCCATTTGAGTGTTTTTTTTTTTTTGGTCTTTGTGTATGGTGGTTTGTATTTTACCTGGAGATCTCTGTACAGTATAAATTAATAACTGGACAGATGATTCCAAAAATGCAAGAAGTAATTTCTAAAGAAACTCACTGTACAAGTTCAGCCATAAGAAATTCAAGTCTTTTTTGTTGTTTTAAGAATTAATTTTGTATTAAGATAAATTTTTAGTAAACCTAAGGTATATTTAGATCAGTGTATTGATGTCTCAGAAAATCTTTGGTCCTGTTGCGTGGACATATTTGCGGGGTTGGCTCTGATAAAAGTGAGATTTGCTACCATTAATAAAATGAAACAGCATCAATATGACACAAGCTTTGCTCTAAGCATTGTATTAGTAAACATATCAATGTTATTTGTCGGCTGAGTGATATTAAAGCCTGTTAATAATACTATTTGTATTGCTTTAATGTGTGATATCAAGAAGCATTTAATTTATTGTATCAGTGACAACATGTGTATCTGATGTACTTCAACTATCTCAATTGTGCCAAAGCATTGATACACATAGAATTGTGCATACAGGTCTCGTCAGATTCTTGATTTGTTTTGCAAGTGCAGTTGCTCCAAATATGCATTTGATGCATATGCGGGGATCAACTGCAGTGCCTTTTCTATGTGTATTTATGGGCATTCTGGCATCAAGATATGTTTGGTTTTCAATAATTACAGCTCAATTTCACTCTATGCAATAGTTTTGAGCAATTTTATTTTATTGTAAAATTGAAGTGAGATGGTTATTTAGTTGTTAAATTTAGATTTTGTTGACCTTTGTAAAAACAGTATTTGAACTGATTGTATTTAATTTAGCATCAACCGTCTGCTTTTCAAAAATAATTTTTGACCTTGTGACCACAAGTATGTATCTAGTCTGCTCCCATTTTATTTTTCTACAATGGGACATGTGTGATCCTAATTTTCTTTCTTGATGTGCATAGTAAATTGACTGGTTTGGATGTAAATGACTGCAATAGCTAAGATTTTAATATTTTAGCTTGTGACAGACTGTTGACCATTGTCTCATTTCCCAGAGCAATAACTTGAGTAACATAAAACATATCTTATTCTTGTCAATATTCATATTTTGAAAATATTAAGTGTTCTACTTTTTAACTAAAAATGTTAAGAAAAACCAAGCTTAATTTAAATGTTAATATCTAGTTAGCTTTGTATGTGTTTTCATACAACTTTTGTTAAGAATTCAGTCTGTCTATCTATCAATTTATCTATCTATCATTCATGTAAACAGTAATCATGGTTGGCCCAGAACAAAGAGGCCTTGTCTCCATTTGATGTGCCATTTCCTTTGAATTCAAATCATGAACATGAACCATATGCCATTTGGATGATGAAAGCATATGCAGTTACTGTTGTAGGTGTAGTATCTTGTGGCATTTGAACTTTTCCTTCTGACCTCCTTACTATTCTGCCTCTTGCAATTGCAGTAAGCATCTTCAAGCTTTTGTGCTCATGTTCAAGTGTTTACATTTTGCAGGGTGAACATAATGAAGAATGTAACACACATGTAGTATCAGATAAAGACTGAAACGTTTTATTTCTGAGTAGTTTTTGTAGCCAAAAAAATAATTAGAACATGTTTTGCTATGTGAATACAAACATGAACATATGTTTACATTATTGAATTACTGAGTGGAACATGAGCTTTTTATTAAAATGAATTTAAGATTGTCATTTAACTTGTTATTTTTGTGCAGATTTCGGAGAAATTTGATAAAATATTGCATGAAGTTTATCTTAATTTGAATTTTTATCCCTTTAAATCTAAGCCTAAGTATGTAATCCCTTTTTCAATTTCAATATGCATTCTCTTTCTTCTCTTTAAGTCTGCCCTCTTAGTGTCGTAAATCAAAATTATGGATTGAACGACACAATTTCACTTTGGAGATTTGAGCAAGTGTTCATTGGTTCATTAGTGAACCTGAAATTCAACTGTTGTATTGATCAAAGGAGCTTGTTTCCCAATCTGGATATCAGTGTTTTTTGTAGTAGAAAACAATTTTGAATAACTGAACTGTATTGTCTTTCCTCCTTTATCTTTATCGGAACTGAATTGTGCTAGATGTTTATAACTTATTCAGACCAATGAAACGTCCTAAATGTATTTTTAAACATATCGGAACTTCTTTGTGTGTTTGACCCATTGTTGT
Source organism: Frankliniella intonsa (assembly GCA_033675135.1). Lineage (NCBI taxonomy): Eukaryota > Metazoa > Arthropoda > Insecta > Thysanoptera > Thripidae > Frankliniella > Frankliniella intonsa. The sequence goes on along the minus strand of CM066249.1, from coordinate 6,579,350 downwards.
TTAAATAATTGTTGATGTCTGAAAATAAAGAATTATTATTTCTAATATTGTGTCTACTGATTTTTGCCACAGAAAAAAAAAATCTTTATTGTTTCAACATAAAATTTATTTTGAACACTTTTTTTTTCATCTGAAGAATATGTCTTTCATTACGTACCATACTCCATTATTCTTAAGGGCAGTGCAAAACCTATGATAACATTTAATCAACTACTTTTGTCAGGTAAATTTCTTGATGTTTGGACATATGACTAATTTATTCTTACTAGTGGTGCCAGCTTGACCAAGATTTTGCTTTTATGGTTCAGTGCAGAACCAATAGTGATTGAAGACCGGATATAATTTAACAACGTTTCACATTGATGTAACTTAATTCAGTAAAACTTGATTAAAGAGTCTCCGAGACAGGTGTATTTGCAGAATTGCAGCACCTAATAAGGAGTTCCCCCCCCCGCAATCATGCGACCTCAAGCTCTCGCCAACGTTCCAACCATTCCTCTCCCCGCAGTTCGTCGTCCCGTCCGGCTGGTTGAGCCTGCTACTCGTAGCCGGTCGAGGGCCCGGGTGGGGTGGGCGGCCTGTCACTGTTGTTGTTGGTCACGTCGCTCGCGCTCGCGCTGCTGCTATGGTCCAGGACGATGAACGCCCGCGTTGCCGACGACGCGGTCGAAGACGAGGCGGCGTCACCCGCCGACGAACCTCCGTCACCTCTACCCAGGTCGGGCCTGGCGCCGGTCCCGGTCGCAGCCGTCAAGAGGTTCTTGTTGTTCGTGTTGGAAACTCGCCTCTGGGTCCGCGATGCTCCGTTGGTATGTCTTTTGACGTTCGCTCCGGGTTGTGGCGTCGTCGGTGCGGTTTTGTTAATATTGTTGCTACTCCCGTTGTTGTTGATATTATTACTGTTGTTCGCAGCAGCTGACGGCGTCGCGCCGGTCCCACCACTGGGGCTGCTGGCACTCGGCGCCGGGGTCGGGCTGAGGAGAGCGGGTGTGGCAGCGGGGACGGGGGCGGACGCTGGTGAGGCAGTGGTGGTGGCGGTGGTGGAGGTGGTGGTGTCCGCAGCGGGGGCGGCAGGGGCAGTGGCGTTTACGGGGGCAGTGGCGTTTACGGGGGCAGTGGCTGCTACATCCGTGGCGGCGGGGGCGGGCGCGGGCGGCTGGACGACTGCAGGGGGTGGGCAGCAACCCGCCACATAAGGGTGGATCGGGGGCAGGATGGACGGGCAGAAGGCGGGCTGCGGGGGCGGCGCCGTGGGGGCCGCGGGGGCCGCGGGCTGCACTTGCTGGCTGCTGGCCGGGGGCGGCGGCGTGGGCGTCGCCGGCGTGGGTGTCGCCGGCGTCGGCGTCCCCGGTGCCAGGCTGGGGCAGTAAGGGCCGGGCGAGTAGGCCTGGTGCGTCGGCGACCAGTTGGGGCAGAAGCCACCGAAGTAGAGGTGGTGCGGGGGGCTGGCCCCCGTGCAGTAGTAGGGCGCGGGCATGGGCGCCGCCAGGTACACGGGCACGGGCACGTACTGTGCGGCCGCGGCCGCGGCGTCGCCGTCGTACTGCCCGTCCGGCCCCGGCGCGTCCGCACCGCCCTGGTCCTGGCCCTGGCTCTGGTCGGCGTCGAGGGAGGGCGGCGCGAGCAGCACCGGGGAGTAGCTGTGCGGGTGCGGGCTCAGCGACGGTGTCGGGCTCACGTGAAGCCCGTAGCTCTCGTCCGACCCGCATCTGCAAAAGCCGGGCCCAGTGCTGAGCGTTTTGCGTAACAGCAACGGCGTACTCGTACTCATCTGCCAATACCGAAACTTCACTAAGTGCTCAATTCTGTGCAAAGAAATTAAAAATAAAAGAGTCCTTCGAGCCGGATTTGAACCAGCGACCTATGGATATCTGACGGCCCCCTCTACAGTCCACCGCTCTACCAACTGAGCTATCGAAGGAGGATGGGGAGGGAGGGGATCTGGCTGGGTAGAATTGTACTGGGTAAGCTCGCCAGTCGTCCCCCTCCCTTCCCTCCGTCCCCCCTCTCTCTGGCCTTGACGCGCCGCGGAGCAGTGGGGGAGGGGGAAGACGGAGAGGGGGCACCGCCGCGCAGCGCAGCGCGCGCAGCTGAGAGCCGCGTGGCGTAGCGTAACGGGGCACGACGTGGACGTACAGCGTACAGCTGGGAGTTTGCCTATGCTTACACGACGTTCCACCTTCACCTTACCGTCTCACAACCTGTTCTTGCTCGCACACGGGGAAGACCCGAAGGCTGGTGCTGGGGATAGGGCCGGAATACGTAGGGGGGCCTTTCACTCACTTCGACCACGCTTAGTTGCAATAACTCCACACGCGCATCTCTCTGTTAGTACAAGCATCGGTGGTTCAGTGGTAGAATGCTCGCCTGCCACGCGGGCGGCCCGGGTTCGATTCCCGGCCGATGCAAGTTTTTTTTTTGATGTATTCTGCGCACAATAAGCGCTCGCGTTGATTGAAGACAGTTTCTATTTTTAAGAAATGGTGAATAGATGCAAAAAACAAAATAGATAGACACATTAAGGCGTTGGCATTAACTCTCGCCGCACCGGTGCGCGTGAAGGTACGTGAGTTTAACTGCTCCGCCCCTCCCCCTCCCCCTCACTTCAGCCTCGGCCCTTATCGAATACCCCTGACCCCGTTCGAGTCGGCGGTGCACGACCTGCCGAGGTCACCACCCTGAGGGGTGCCACCGCGCGCCGTGGGGAGCGGGGCGGGGCGGCTGCATTTCTCTAATGGTCTTTTGGTCACGCCCCCGTGCCCACTGCCCGCCCTCTCCGCCGCCGTGTCACGTCGCGGTGGAGACTCTCTTCATCGCCGCGGATAGCATAAATGTGCCCCCATCCCTAGCGTTAAGCAGGCACCAAACTTTTAAACGAAATTGGAAAGGAAATTTACTAGGTGTCCTTGAAAACCCCTCACAGTTAAACAATTCCAATTCAACTTAGTGTGGGCAAAATAGTACGTCAAAATTAATTTCTCCGAATAGTGTTGTGCTAATTTCCACCCTGGTGACTAGCGCAACCGTACCAGTGCAAACAGTACTAATTATTTAATACAAGATAAATAACACATGTGCTGAAACTCAAGATCGACCAAATTACAATCGCACACGAAATACATTACGGTGAACAAAACAACACGCTTTGCTGTGTAGAGACGCCCCAAAACAACTGCCAAAAGAAACTCGAAACACAGTTCCGCCAAGACATCTCCTACCGTGCCGCTCTGCCGATGTAAACTCCGGCGGCTGCCGGTGCTGAGGGTACGCCTCTGTCGCGGGGGCGGGGGCGGGGGCGCTGTGGGCGGGGAGGAGGTCGTCTCAGTCATGGGGAGAGCTCTAGAAGACCGTGCTAGGGGCCTTTTTAAACGATCCAAACAATTTGTTCGATGCGTTACGCTGGGGGAAAAGCGCGCTTCCGCGATAAACCTGGCTTTTGGACCGCTGGCATCTCGCCCTGCGAGTACCTTGACGAGTACCTCGGCGAGTACCTGTCCTCCGGGTAGCCCTCCTCGTCCAGGCTGATCCTGGTCAGTCCATCGCGCGCCTCGTGGATGCGCGCGTCTAGGATGTGGAAGGACATGGGCTGCTGGCCGTCGTCCTCCGTGTCCTCCGTTGCCGTCGTCGTGTCCTGGAAGCCGTCCTCAATGCCCTCGTCGTCGAGGTACGTGACGCGGCGTTGGCGGCGACGGCCCGGGCCACGCGGGTGGAGGGTGTCCCGCTCGAGCTGCAGCACGGCCGGGTGCACGCAAAGACCATCGTTACTATCAGTCCCTCAGGCGCACAGGCGCCCGCCCGGCCCGCCTGCAGCCCGCCGCCGTACCTTGTACTCGTCCCGGGGGTGCACGATGAAGGCGCGCTGGTACTCCGGGTCGTCCAGGGGCGACGCTCCGCCCGAGTGTCGGCCGAAGCCGTCCGCGTCGGGCAGCTGCAGCAAGTCCATTCCGCCACCGGCACCGCCCCCGCCACCGCCCCCGCCACCGCCCAGGCGGCGCGGCACGGTCCGGGAGCGGGGTAGGGGCGGCGGCGGCTCGTCCAGCGGCGACCGGTGCAGGGTGCGCCTCGGGGTGCACGGCGACCGGTTCATGTCGTGCCGGAAGTCTGGCTCGCGCCCGGCCCCGGCCGCGGCGGTGGCGTGAGGGTAGCACTGCTCGAACCGGAACGCGTACTCCTTCTCGGGCTTCTGCGTCAGCGGCCTGTTTCTCGGGAAGTCCAGGTACCAGTCTTTGTACTCTGAGTAGGGGTTGTCAGGTGCACGGGGAGAGAAGCCGCCTCCTCCGCCGCCTCCTCCGCCGCCACCACCGCCTCCGCCGCCGCCGCCACCACCTCCACCACCGCCTCCGGCGGCTGCGACCGGTGCAGTGACCTGAGGCGCCGGCGCTTCAGCCGGCGGGGGCGGGTCGGGCATAACGACGACGGCGGGGGCAGCCGTCAGGTCAGCGCCACCTGCGACCCCGCCCCCACCCCCGCTCATGGTGCCGCCCAGCGTGACGTGGGGCTCCGGCCTGCAGCGATAACCAAGAAAAATTACAATACAGTGTAGACAAGGATTATCAGTAGTACGGCCGGCCGGCCGGCACTGTACGGACCTTCGTATGACGGCCCTCACGTTGTCGTACTCCTTGAAGGCCGCGCGGTACTCGGGGTCGCCGTTCATGGGCTGGCCGTGCTCGATGCGCATGTTGGTGGGGTGGCGGACGAGCGGCGGCCGGTGGTGGGCGCCGCCACCGCCCGCCGCGCGGTACGTCCCCACGCCTCCCTGCCGGTGGAAGTCGATGTAGCTGGCGCTCTTCTCCGTCTCCATGATCATCTCGCCCTGCCGATGGAAGCCGAGGTAGGTCAACGGCCGACAGTTGCCCCCCCCCCCCCCCCTCCTAGTCCGCACGCACGTCCGGCACACGACTGTAGCGATGCGAGCCGATTGACAGACGGCTTCATTCGATATTGATCCCCCGGCGCGGCCGTGGCGTCCAGCTCACCTGGGCGGGCATGAGGTTCGGCCTGGGGCGGATGAGCGACGGGCGCTCCGCGTTGCGCACCTCCACGAAGGCGTCCCGGTACTCGGGCACGGCGCTCAGCTCGCCCTCCATCCTGTGAAACATCACTCGGTAGTGGGTGAGAAGTCGCGCCCGCGGCTCCCCAGCCCCGCCCAGACCGGCCGCAAAGTACCTCAAGTTGGTGGAGTGCCGCTTGGCCAGCGGCCGCGGCCTGGTGTCATAGTAGCCGGGGTACTGCGACTGGCTCTCGGACTGCGACAAGCCGGCGGCGGGCACGGCGACGGGGACCTCGGCGGCGGGGGCGGGCATGGCTGGCCCGCCGTTGAGGATGTGGTGGTCTCTCGGCCGGATGGGGTGAGGCGGCCGCTGCGGAGGGTGGCCCGGGAAGCGCTCTGTGTACTCGGGCAACACCTGGAACAGGGGTGTATGTAAATTGTCCGAACTATCTTTGACCGACCTGGCGATTTCCCCGAAATCCGAAAAAGCGCTGTCCGATCTAGATTTTGTCCAACCTTGTTTACGCGGGTAAATTGGACATAAAACCAATCTGAACGTCGAAGCAACTGGATTTTCCGAGTCATCCCTTGTTAGGTTATGATGTTACAGCCATCCCAGCAGACGATCCTCTTGATTCTTGTGATGGATCGAGAGCCCCCCGCCCCGTCCCCCGCCCTGACCCGACCAGGCTCAGTAACAGTTTTCAGATCTGCAAAATTCGTCAAAAATTATTCAATAATAATTCACGACAAAGTCCCTTTTCCGTCACGTTAGCTGCGTTCATTGCCAAAATGGCAGGAAGCACATCCGCTCAGATCCGAAATTTTTAATGCATCAGTAACGAGTGTGGTTAGGTTGTATTGAAGTTGGCAGCTCTGCAGTAACCGTGGCTGGGGCAGTTTGAAAAATGAACAGCGCTCAGTATCGCCCGTCTCGTTCGGTACGGCGGTTTTATTCGTTTTCGCGGTCTGAACAAAACTTTCAGCATCTGTTTAATGTATCGGCGTGAACATAAGATATTCAAGTAGTGTCAGATTAGACTATTCTTCGACAAAAATCATAAATCGGGACTGTGTGTGATGTCAAGATCACCCAATAAGATGGCCCACGTCATTGCCGCTGGTAACCTATGTCATCTGCCATTTTGAGGAATGTTGACTGGATGAACGTCTCCGGGGGACTCTGCTGGTAAGTATTTTATCTCGACGGTCTTGTTCAATGTTAGTCATCGTGGGCAAACATCGCATTTATTGCGGATTTCGGGGAAATCGCCAGGTTGGACAAAGATGGGTCGGACAATCTAGCTGCACCGTGGAACAGGAGCACGGCCGGGAAGCAGTAGAAGCCTCTGCTCTGCGCTGCGCTGCGGAGGTTAGTGGTCGTGAGGTACCTGCAGCTCGCCCTCGAGCTTGAGGTTGGTGGGGCGCTTGGCGAGGCGCTTGCTGCTGTGCGGCAGGTGCGACAGGTCCAGCGGAACGAAGCTTTCGCTGTGCTCGGTCGGCATGGACTGCAGGACCGCGTGCTGGCCCGGTCCCTGACCCCCGAGCAGGTCCCCGCCGAGGCCGAGCGCGCCCGCGAGGAGGTTGTCGGGCCGACGGGCGAGCTCAGCCCTGCGCGGCGCTAGATCTGCGGCCGGTGCCGGCAAGGTTAGTCGTCATCGCGGTGGTGCTCGTACGGGACTGTCCCCGCCCCGCCCCTCCTCATGCAGACACGTACCGCTGAGCGGCGCGAAGGCGGCGTGCGTCTCCGAGTCGTGCTGGAGGAGGCGCTCGGGGCCGCGGCCGAGGTCGTGGCGGAGCGCGGTGCCCCTGCGTGCGAGCGGCGGCCTGAAGGGACCACTCGCGGCCGGTGGCGGGACGAACTGGCTGTGGCTCTCCGTCTGCGACTCGAGCGGCGGGCCGTCCGAGTCCTGTCCAGCGCCGCCCCCGCCCCCGCCCCCGCCCCCAGCACCCCTCAGCCCCAGCCGCAGGGTCGTCGGGCGGCGGAGAGGGGGCGGCCGCGGCGGCGGGGGCGGGAACGGCCACACGAACTGCGCATGCACCTCGGACAAGTAGCCCGGCGGGGCGAGCGGCCCCGGGCCCGGCCCCGTCCCCGGGGTCGCGCTAGGCTGCATCGCCAATGGCGCCACCTGGGAACAAATTGGATGGCGTGTTGACCCTGGTCAGGGCACTGAGCTCTCCTCTTCGGGCGGGGTGGGACGCCACCTCGGCCTCGCCCCGCCTCTCCCCGCATTGCCACGCCCCGCCTGGCGGACTAATGCATCGCATTATGGGCTGCGCGGTCCTTTCCCCTACCTCCCCCCCCCCCCTTCACGGCCCGACCAGGCGCCGAGGTCGTCCTGGATATGGGTGTGCGTCAATCGAGAAAACTCCCTTCCTAAAATCAGGCTTTTCCCCTATCACCAATAACTTGGTGCGCTGCGCTCCCGTGCTGACAAGGCCCTTGAACTCTCGATCCGCCTCTCCCTCGGATTTCGAAAAGCAAAATGAAAAATTAATCTGCGTCAGCATGCTCTCCGTGCTGATTCGACATTGATCGGTTCGCCGCTGCAATGAGGTGGGGATTTCCCTCCCGCATTTACGAGAGGACGAGGCGGGGGTGTTTGCTCTTGCCTTGCGCTGCGGGCCGACGCCGACGGCCAGGACCGTAGGGGAGGCCTTGTAGGGGCTGCGGCTGACGGGCTGCCAGGGGCTGTACGGCCCCTGGTCAAGGTCGCCTTCCGGCCCTTTAGCCCTTGGGTGGTCGCTGCGTGTCGGGCGGAGCGCGGCGGCCTGGGATACCCACGTCCAGGCGCCCACGGCCCCCTCCACTTTAGAAATGCGAGTCCTAAAAAAACGCGCATTTGTCGTTTGCCAGCCACATGCCTCTAGCCGGCAAGGGCAAGGGCCGCGGGTGTGAGGGCGGGCACCACGTGCCGCCATGGCTCGCCTCGCCCTGCCCGCTCCCCGCCCCGTGTTCGGCCCTGGCCCGGGCTGTCGGGCCGGCCCCGCCGGGGCAGGGGGTAATCATTCGTCTGCTGAGGGGAAATTTCAGGGACCAGCACCGTCGTGAGCCCTCGACTCGCGAGACCGAAATGCGATGGGGAAATGTGAGGTTGGAGTCGAGGGGTGGGGTGTGTGGATGCGGGGCGGAGACAGGGTGCGCGGTGGGGCAGGTGGGGCAATCTCGGCGGGGTGCGGCAACTCTCGCTGTCCGCGGCGTCGATCCAGTGTACAGCGGGCGTGGCGGGGCGGGGGCGGGGCCTTGCTCGCCGATGCTTCGCCGCCTCACCTTGCAGTTCACATCGCGTGCCGCCGCCACATCTGTTGGCGGGGGCGGGGCGGGGAGGGGGCGTGGCTAGAGGGGGCGGGGCGCAGGGGGATGCAACCCCTGCAGCGCTCCCACCGCTCCGCAGCCCCGCGCCCCGCCCCGCCCCGCGCGCACCCTCCGGACGGCTGTCTTTTTCAAAATACAATATGCCTCATTAAAAATCTGGAGGGATAAATAACGTCATAGCGCGGGGTCGGCCCCGGCTGCTGCCGCCCAGCGCCCAGCCCAGCCTGCCCAGGGCGGGCGGGCGGCGGGCAGGGCCAAGCAGGCGGTGAGGCGGCAGGCGGCGGTTAGGCAGACCCGCAATGCGCCGGTGCGCGCCGGGCGGCCAGAGGCTGCGCTGCAGGCGCTCGGGCACAGTGTCGGCCGCATTCTGACCGGAACAATTTGTACTTTTCACGCGGCTGCTCTATCCCCAGACGGGCCAGGGCCAGGGCCAGGGCGTCGTCGACGTGAGCGCGACACACCTCAGCCCCAGGCCGTGTAATGGAGACTTCGTCCTTGTGGCGGTGGAGCCAGGGCGGCGGGGCCCTCCCAGGCCGGGCCGGGCCACACCCCACACCTTCCAAATGCACAGCAAGCACGCCCTGTCGCGGCCCGGCTTAGCCCGGGCACACTGTGCTTGAGACTGACCCTTATTCTGCCTCCAAAACTATTGAGGATACGACAAAACTGACAAAATTTTCGTCCCAATGAATTTCGTATACACGTATAGTTTTCCTAGCGTACACATTTTTAGAAGGGTGGTCAGTTAAAAACCCTCCTTTGAAGGGCAAAATTACTCACTTAAGCCGCACAAACAATAACTCGCGAAAGTAGGGCGAAGGTAAAAATAAGCAAATGGGGTGAAGGGTGGTTGAGCCGGCGCTAAGTGGTAGCTGGGGGTGGGGGTCGCACGAGGGGGGAGGGGGCGTGTCGTGACGGGGCGCGGCCCGCCGGGGTCAGGGGCCGGAGCCGGACCGTCTCAAGGCCGTCCCGCCGCCCGGAGGCAGGAACTGGAACTGCCATCGGGAGGGGACCGGGGGGGGGGGGGGGGAATCAATGCTCTTGACGGTAAGCGGTGTGGCGATTGCACGAAATTGAATCAAGCTCTCGCGGCGGCAAACATGCTGAAAGTACAAAAGAGAAGTTCTAGGATTGTTCTAGGATTGTTCCTGGTCCTCCCTGCAGCACCGGCCGTGCACCGACCGTGCCCCCGCTATTTCCATTTCCCTTTAATTTCCATTCTTATTGAGACTAGGCTTTTATAAAACTACGTGGCGTGGCATTACAGCGCCCATTTTTCTATTAATGTTTAGATTTATGGCCTTCCCTCCCGTGCGACAGGAGCGCCGGAAATTCACCATGAATCCAAGCGGAGAGGTCTACAAGCGGCAGCCAGCTGGGCAGCGCGGGGCGGGATGGCGCCGGTGGAGGGCGGGGGGTCGGGCGGCGGGATTGGGCCGCGGCTTATCGCTCTCTGTGTTTTCTTTTTATTGGTGACCTTGCCCCCGCGAAACGAGTCGTAATACCGGTAAACTTACTGCCAGCACAAAATGTAGACCTACGAAATTCAAACTGCTTACTAACTGCCACAATAGGGCTGCTTCACTCCTGCTTGCCTTCGACGTTTTTCCCACCCCATCCCCCTTGCCTTAACCCGCCCCCAAAGCTCGCGGGGGAGCGCGGGCGGGGGCGGGTGGGGGCGGGCGGGGGCGGGCGCGGGCGCCACCCCTAAGACAACTTCCATGGCAATGCGTTTGAGCCCCTCCTCCCCCTCCCCGTTACGGCCGTACCACGCGGAGCTGCCGCACCTTTTGGCCAGAGCGGTGCAGGTGCGTGCGTGCGTGCGTGCGTGCAAGAAGGACGCACGGAGGAGAGGAGGGTGGGACAAACTCCTCTGGTCACGTGCTGTCCTGGGCCGCTCCGGCAATGCTACTGTGGCGCGCGCACCCTGACTGCAGGCCGTCGCGCCACGCCGCGCCGGGGGCCGTAAAAAGTGTAAGGGTGGTCGGCGAGGGTGAGTTTGGGGGACGGGGTGGGAGAGGAGTGGCGGCGATGGAGCCGATAGCGCCGCCCGGCCCGGCCCGGCCCCGCCCCGCGGGTGGACTGCTTGACCCACTTATTGGCGAGACGGATGTGTTCAGTTTAACTCTCGCGGCGGATCAGATAGGCGGGTGCATCACGGGGGTGGGCTGGGCTGGGCAGGGCAGGTGGGCTGGTCCGGGCCGTGCGCCGCGCGCCGCGCGCCTCCGCTCCGGTGCGTCCAAGAGATAAGCCCTAACTGCCTCACCCTGGGCCGGGCTCACCCGGACAGGGCGCGCCCGCCCCGCCGGGACAGCCCACTGACCCCAATGAGGAGAGTCCTTGAGCGCCCCGCCCCGTCTCAGATAAGACGCTTCTGGTTTTACACCCCGAACAGCCTAATGGGCTCAAACCGTTTCCAGGGGATACCTTGAGCTCGGCCCGCGTGCATTTAATTTAAGCATTTTTAAAACTGCTCACTGAAGAGTGGCGTGATGCCGCTCCCCCGTGGCATATGCCGATCATGCCTTCACGCTGCTTTATATATACGTAAATTCGCGGGTGTTCAATAAGTATAATATTTTCTAAGCGCGTGATAGTTTAAGTTGAATGACATCGGACAATCGGTCTACTCAACTCACTTGACGAGCCCCTGGATGCCTTCAGCCATAGCGCTGCCATGGCGGCCGGCGACGCCGCCGGTCCATGTCCTCAGAGGGTGGCCGTCCTCAGAGGGTGGCTGTCCTCAGCGAGGTCCTCTGCCCCGCCCCCGGGCCCCACCCCGCGTCCGCCGAACCACCGGCATCCTGGCGCCGGAGGACGTAGGGAGCTTCCGGAGAGCGGTCGGGGTGGGTCTGGAGTACAACCGGAGCACACCCGGAGAACGTTCGACCTCGTGCACGGAAGTTGTCAACCCTTGAGGGGCAGCGCGTTGAGGCTGTGGCGAGCTGTGGCAATGGGACCAGACCAGGCCAGCCCAGGCGTTAAGCGCTCAGCTGAGTTGCGCTGCGCTGAGCACCGGCTGGCACAGGTCGTCCCTCCGCTCCGCTCCGCCTCCGGGACCCTCCCCCGGCACTACTGACACACTGAACCTCGCCTAGCTCCGGCACGCTATGGGCGTCTGCCCCCGGCCCGGCCCGGCCCAGCTCCTCGCCAACCCCCTTCCCTTTACAACTATATGGTGGGGCTGGGCGGCTGGAGAAGCCCCCCTCCCCCGTTCTCCACCCCTTTTCCTCGCGGTTGAAGACACCCCTCCCCAACCCTCCCCTCCCCCACCCGTTCCCTGCTTATTTCCTTTATGCAGCCGCAGGTAAACAAACTGTCCAAGTCTCATGCATGTCGGACCATCCATTCTCGCTCAGCAATAACTTGACGATCACGCAATCATTTGCTTATGCACCATGTTCACCCTTTAATTAAGTAATCTTTGTCGGGGCAGCTTGCGGCATAGGGATCTTGTACCTCCCTCGGTATACAGGGGGGTATTAATTTTCTGGGCGATTAATACCCCCCGGTATAGAACGCCCAGGGATCTTGTACCCCCCTCGGTATACAGGGGGGTATTAATTTTCTGGGCGATTAATACCCCCCCGGTATAGAACGCCCAGGGATCTTGTACCCCCCTCGGTATACAGGGGGGTATTAATTTTCTGGGCGATTAATACCCCCCCGCTTGTCAGCTTGACGTGACGAGAGTCGTTATCTCGGGCGGAAAGAATTGAGAATTGTATCTGATTGTACCTAACTGCTTTTTAAGTTTTTGTGAACATTTCTGCTCACGTAAATTTCTGTTGACACTTAACATGAGTCTATTAAGGCACAGAAAAACTACACCAAAAAGATTTCACTTTTCACTTTTATTTTTACAAATTGTATCTGGCCTCCTGACTTATCATATTTGTTCTTAGTTTACGCAGTAGTTTTGCACACCAATTATTTTGTAATTGCGTGATCCGGTACTCGCCTCGCAGTGCCGCGCCGCTCTGGTTAGCACTCGCTCGCTCCCGCCCCGCGCGTTAGCACTTCCCTGTCGAAGGCTGAGTGGAACTCTCTGAGCGACGGGCCGGTCCGGTTGGGCTCAACTCAGCTCAGGATGTAAAGCCGAGTGCAGGGCGAAGGGCTGAGCATTCCTATACAAAAGACTATTCCCTCGCTTGCCCAAACGCGATGTGTGGTTTCTTATTTGACTGGCTTGAGATTGATAATGGCGTGCCCGTAATAGCAAAATTATCTTCCCATAGCTGTGAAAAAAATTTGTACAGGTGAATGCCAAGCCTCTATCGCCTTGCTGATTGCAGCCACTTGCATTGGAGACGATATCCCGAGCCGCCCTGCCGTCCTGCACTTCCCTCTCCTCAGCTGGCGGCCGACAATATAACTTGTAACAGGACGCTCCTTTCTCACCTCGGCTCGGCTGCTTGCGGCTCGTACTACCTAATCGCTCGTTAGCACGTCGGACTTACCAACACTTCCTCCCCGCGCCCCGCCACACCCCGCCACGCCCCGCCAAGCGGCGTTACACTCCTGGCTGCCGTGTAACATGGCGAGGAAGCGGCAACTCCCGTGCGGCACCTCTCTGATCCCAGCCGGCAGCCGGGTTATGGCGCCTTACGACCCGGGGATAGGCGACCCACGCACACGGGCGCATCCGCATACTTTATTTACACGGGCTCCGTAACTGAGCACTGCGAAGTCAAAGACTTTGGTGCCCATCAGAATGCATCCTCCAACCGCCGCTATTAGAGCTGCAGCGACAGAAGTGAGAGCTGCTGGTGGGCGGGCCGGGCCGGGCCGAGGCCCCAGCCCGCCGAGTCCAAAGCACGACGGCCGCGCCGGTCGGTCCCGCTCGGCCGTGCAGCAGAGGGACCCTGCGCAGCGGTTTAGTCTCTCTGTCCATAGGTCGGTTTGGCCAGCCGGGGTAGGTGGAACAAGTCCTTCCCGTAAGGTTCTCGGGCGGGGGAAATAGAAGCAGTCTTGCATTTTTCAAGACGTTCGTGCAGCTGTCGTAAGTGGCCGCGACCGGCCGCGACTCTCCTGGTTGCGTGCCAGTGGCTGTGGTCAGCTCTAGCGGGCACGAACGAGAGCCCCAATGTGTTCGTGGTGACTTAGACAGACCAGGACAGACTCCGCTCGCTCAGCAACAAGACAGCGCGGCGCCGCGCCCCGGCGTCCTTAGAGCTTTGGTCCGCTTTGGTCGAGTCGAGTACTATACTGCCCGAACCTGAAAGGTCCCGCCCCGCCCCGCCCCGCCCCGCCCCGTTCGTCACCTCGGCGGCATTGTCATGGAGAGCGTGAGCTGCTGAGTGTTAGAAACGCTACGCTCCTATCCGGATACTCCTCTGCCCCGCCCCGCCCCGGCCCGGCCCGGCCCGGCAGAAGCGCGGACAAAGAGGACGACGTGAGGAGGATAAACCGGTTAAAACCGAGTCTGGGATTCGGTTCGTTGTGGACGGGTCGGACGTAGGCGCGGCGCGGCGGCGCGGCTGCCGGGCAAGGCAAGTCAGGCTATTATCTGATGAACGGGAGCGGGCCGGGGCGGGCCAAGCGCAGGCCACAGGGCCAACCAGGGAGGAGGCCGGCCCGGCCCGACCCGACCCGGGCAAGCGGATAGAACCGAGACAAAACGCTCCTGGCCCTGGCCCCAGGCCTGCTCGACTCTTCAACGCCATGCCCCATGCAAAGTACTCGACGGGAGACCCCACACCTCACAGGTTTGCAGGTCTACCTATACCCACTAATACTCGGTTCATAACCGAATTCCAGCATGCAACAAATAAGTTCGGTCGGTGCCCCCGGCCACCAGCGCTGCCCCCGCCATGTCTTTCTAAAACTAATTTTTTGGCCATGAATAACCACTTGGTATACGCTTCGGGTTCCCCACCTCTTTTCCTCCCGGCATCCACTGACCCCCCCCCCCTCCTCCTCGCGCTCAATCATGGAGAGATTAATTTACTCGGCATCCCATCCCATCGAGGCGGTCCCCTGCTCGAGCGTTACTCACCATGCGGATAGGAGCGTTACACTGGACCTGTCTTCAGCTTTTGCCGCTGAAGTTTTAAAACCTTTAGCACGCGTGAAAAATTGGCTCGCTTTCCTGTATAGCACAAGTTTGTATTTTTTCCCCGCAAGAGCCCGGCCCGCTACCGGCGCTATTCCTTGTGCGGTCCCGGTAGGTGCCGGTGCCGGTGCCGCCGGCTCGGCGCGCAGGCAGGCGGGGCGGGGGTCCTCGGGCTCGGGCCGCACAGCGGTCGGGCGGGCGGCGCGGCGCTCGCGGGCCGGGGCCCGGCCCAGGTGGAGGGGGTCGCGGGCGGGCCGCGGTGGGCATCTCGAACGCCTCACTCGGTGGGCGGTGGTCGCGTTGGCCGCATCGTAACACTTCGTGGCCCGAATCGAAACCCAAAGAGAGAAGCGCTTTCGCTCGCGTCTCCCCGCGCAACAAGTGCTCTCACATACGTTGCAGTTAATACGATTAAAGTTTTAAAAGAAAGGCGCACGCGGCCACGAAAACGTCCCGGCACGCCGCGCCACGCCGCGCGAAACAGTTTCCGTACCCTGTTGTGAGTGATGTAGCTGTGTAGTGGTCCATGTCGTGTGTCCATGTGAGTGAGTAGCAGCGCGGGGGTCGAGCTGGCCGAGCTTGTCCTCCTCGCGGAGCGCAGTGTAGAGCGAGTGAGTGAGTGAGCAAGTGTGTCGTGCGCCGCGGGCTTTCGGCTTTCGGCTCTCGGCCGGAGCGGAGATGCAGCCAAACGTCAGCCCAGGCGCTCCGTTATCAGCCAGTGATTTCACCGCCGCTAAGCGACGCGACGCGACGCGCCCTGCCGCCTTATCACTCGCGGATGTGGTTTATTTTGTAAGCGGCCTGGATGTCTCTGACTGTCTGGCTCCTCCGGCCGAGGGGGATTGACGTGCGAGTGTGTGTGTGTGAGTGTGTGCGTGCGATCGTTTGCTTTGGTGACGGCCGCGTTTGCAGCTGTAGTAGACGTAGGCCGCTATGTATGTGTAGTGCTCCTCGCACGGGCTAGAAGCGCAGTGGTCCTCGAAGATGTCGTTAAGGCGCCGCGAGGTCCGACGGCACCCAAGGAGCGGCGGCCTGGACTGAGTGTACGGCGGTGTCCATGAATAAAACTAGATTTGCCGGCTGTCTCGCGCGCGCAAAGAAGGAAATTGAACCGCTTGGTTGTCCTCTCGGTTATCGCAACAGGAACGAACCGGCGAGCGCCAGTGTGTTGTGGCCTCAGAGGGTCCACAAGTCATTGAGTTGACCGAAGCGTTTTCATGCCGAACCGCAATGTAAAAACATGCCTAGGAGTTATCGATGGTGTCGAGGTAAATTTCCTCAAGTTTTCTACGAAGGCGCCTGCCAGTGCCGGGCGGGGCGGGGCGGGAGCGGGAGCGGGATTGCGCCTTCAGTCGGTTTTGTGTGGTTTTGTGCCGCCACTCGACGCCACGCCAGTCGTGCCCCCGGGCGGGGCGGGGCGGGGCCTGTGTGTGTGTGCTTGGCCCGGCAGTGCAGACTCGGCTGACATGAGCACTAAGCGCAGCGCAGGCAGCGGAGCGGCTCCCACGTGTCTCCGTGTCAGCGTCAGCGCAGCGTGCAGTACCTGCCACAGACGAGACGCGCCGGTTTGGAAACGCCACACAGCATACGTCTGTAGTATTGCTATGGCTGCTTTTTTTTAGGCCGACACTTTTCGTAGAAAAAAAGGGCGCGGTGTTGCAGTTTGCCGGCGGCGGCAGCGGTGCGGTATCGATCGGAATTCCCTTCGCACTGTACTGGTAGGAAAATACCTGTTGATAGCGCCCGGCCCGGCTCGGCTCGGCTGAGCTCCCCGTTACGATTCCTGCAGGACTCGTCGCGTTCATAACGTTAAAACGAAGGAATGTGCACGCAATGTTAATGACCCTTAATCTGCAGGTTGTTGGCGGGGCCGTCCTTGGGCCATACGCCCCGCGGCTCGCGTCATGCAGCCCTTTCGCGTGGCCGGGGCCGGGGACTCGCACCAGGGCCCACACGTGATATTTGCATAGGAACCAAACTCACACGAAATGGTGTCTGCGAGGCCGGCCCGGCCGGCGGCCGGCCGGTCTGGCTTGGCTGGGTCTGCTGGATTCTTGGAGCGGAAATAATCTGCATATTGTTTGGTCTTTTTCCGTCGGTTTGCGTCGAGGCCCTGGCACCCAACCTTTTTCGGGTTTAAGCTGTGGCACGGATACGGCGCTTATCAAGGGCCGATAATCCCTCATCGGGCGGGGGCGGGGCGTGGCGGCGCGGGGGAGAGGTCCTGGCTAACCGGCCGGCCGGCCGACCGGCTGGGCCTGGGCCGCGACAGGGCAGGGCGGTTGGCGCGTGGCCGACATGAGGTGCGGATACACGGGCTCCAGCGGCTCCAGTGCCGCCATGAGGCTCATGCCACCAGACCCGCCGCGCCGGCCCCACCCCGCCCCACCCCGCCCCACCCCGCTCCACCCCGCCCCACCCCGCGCGCCTCCTGCCCGCCCATTCCTGAGCAGCTGAGCCGCTCATGACGTAACCTGACCCCAAGGTGGGCATTAGGCCGGGAGGACTCTATGAGCTCTGCTGCCCGCGCGAAAATTATCCCACATCGTCCGCCCGTCTTCCTCGGCGCGATGAAGTCAGCGGCATGACTGTATATGCCTATCCCATGCGCTTTCTGTACGAACATAAATGTACAAGTGCGTGGCGATTTTGCGTTCATCATTTACGTTTAAATCGCTTGGTCAGGTCAGGCCAGGGCGAAGTGTGTTGTCGTGTTGCCGGGCCGGGCAGGGTCGCGTGGTAGCCGGCTGGCCTCGCTGGCCAAGGACCTCCGAGCCGAACTACATGCTGATCCACGCAGGTTAATCGAGGGGAGAATATCAAAATAAAAACCCCAATAACGGAATTAACTGCATAAACAAGCGTCCTTTTAAAAAAAACGCCCAACGCGTTGCGATGTGATGGTTCGTTCGGTAAAGAAAAAGAGAACTACAATGTAAGTAAAGTCGGGCGCAAGAGAGGACGGGGTGACGGTGAAGGGCGTGGCGGGCGTGGCGCCGCGCCGCGGACTGGAACATCTTTTGTGTCGGGCAGGCAGGACTAGGAGCCGACCCGCCCGCCCCGCCCCGCCCCGCCCCGCCCCGCCCCGCCTCGGCTGTGCCTGAACCAGACGCGTCGCGTCCCAGTCCCAAGGACTGCGAGGTGAAGTGCCCGGCCCGCAGCGGAGGTGCCACTGCTACTCACGTGGTGGCCAGGGCACTACCGCCCGCATGATCTCACTGCTCGCAGACAATATTCGCCTTCCACTTCCACCAGCAGCGTCGCCTTAACTATATAATTTTTTTTAAAAGAGAAATCAGCCTGGCGTAGATTTCTGTGGTCTTTCCATATATCAATATAAACTATAGTTTCCCTGCAGTACTGACCTCGTTCGGGTTCGGGATGTCGATATCCGTGAGGCGTCCCAGCTGGGACTTCCCCCTAGAGGTGCGTGGGTGTCTACCTGTTGCACCTGGTGCACATGCAGTCGCCCCGCCTCGCCCCGCCCGCCGGCAGGCGTCCTTGATGCGGTGTTGCGTAGCGCCCGCCCCGCCCCGCCTCTGTCGCACCTCGCGGACGAATCGGCAGTGTGCGAGAGAGACGCAGCCGCGAGCTGGTATAGTGTAATAAGTCGCGGGCGGCGGCGCCTGGCTGCACGGGCTGCCCCCTCCCGCTGCCCGCGCCTTACCTGCCGCGCGGGTTTATGGCCGTAACCACTGGTAAGCGCACCGGTAGCGCACCTCCCCGCGCCGACCCGGGTGGCGCCGGGCCGCGCCGGGCCCTCAGCCCACATCGCGAAAAATAAATCCCCACCGAGATACCGCTGCGCCCTGTGGCGCCGCGCCCGCGCCATAGCAAACAAACTATATTCCTTGCATCTCGTGTTTGGCGATTTAGTTTGTCCGAGTCCCGCCCTGGGCTTTGGCCGGGGCCCCGGGGCCGGCGCGGCGGGGAGGGCGGGGCTAGGGTTTACGGGCCCGACTGTTTGGCCGCCGTGCCGTGCCTGCCCGGGGCTGCGCACTACCGCACGCCGCACTCGCGTGGCGTGGGCGCGAGTGCTCGCCCCGCCCCGCCCCGCACCTCCTCTCTGCATGGGAGTGCCCTGCCCGGCCGCGGCCCCGCCGGACCTGCCCCGCGGCCGCGGCGGCGTGGGCTAACGACGCGCTGCGTCGGGAAGTCACAAGCGCGTTCCATTTACGTCGAGTGGGTGGAAGACAAAAAGACGGCGCCGCCAGCTGGCCGGGGCCTCCTGGCCTGATGTCGCGGAGGTCCCCCGCCGTCCTGTGGTATATCCTGTTAGCGCCACCGCCTAACGACTAAAGGCATCTAGCGTCCTCAGGATCACTTTAGTTCATTTCTGCACCGTGCGGTCTCGTCCAAAAACACACACGATTTCCGATTCGGATGTCGCTGTCGTGTCCGCTCGAGGCGCGGGCCCGCGCTAGCCCTCTCCCTGCACTGTATCACGCTGACCACAACGTGAACCACAACAAGACTCCAGACTAGCGGCGGTGACGGTCGCCTCGCCGAAAGGAAGTGCTCCATTGGTCTCATCGCAAGGCCAGGCCGCGCCGCCCCGCGCCGCGCCGCGCCGGGCTGCAGGCTGGGCCGCCTTCGGTCTGAGCAGCGACCCCCGGCAGCGTAGGCAGACCCGCCAAACTTTCAGAAACACCAGCAGAGAGCCCTGGATGCTCCGCACTTCTTGTACGGATGCACGTTCCTCGTATACTGCAGCGCACGCATACTGTACTTGAGAGCGTAAGTCGGCGAAAGCGATAAGGCCGCCAGGCGGCCCGCGCGCCAAACACTCATTCTCGCGTCCAGGTCAAGGTCGGCCCACTCCTCCGCGCTCGGCTCGGCGATAGCGTCCGAAAATTGGGATATCCGGAGAGCAGCGCCGCGACTGCAAGGCGGTGGGCGGGACGGGGGAGGGGGGGGGGGGGCGTGCCGGCGCCTGCGTGTCACTGAACCTGGACGCTCCCACCCCACCCGCAGCCAAAGGAAGCTAATGCTGCCGTGCCGCCTGTCTGGACGATGCTAATCCTAAGGCCCCCCGCCCGTCCCGCCCCGCCTCGCGGCGACTGAAGGACCAGAATCTAGTCCAATTAGAGATGTTGGTCCAGCAGGTCCGTTTGAGTGTGTGCGACAGAGATAGGAGGGGGTCGAGCCGGGCCGGGCCGGGCCGAGCGGGGTGGCGCAGCGCAAGGAGACTACAACTCTGCCAACATGTCGAGATTCCTCTCGCGCACTTTGGCATTCCCTGAACCCTCGGTTATTGAGAGTGTCGCAGCGCAGCGCAGCCCTGTCGCCCGAGGAACGCGCGCATTCACACTGCCGCAACACTACTCGGGTGAACGGGACGGGACGGGACGGGCCGCCCCCCTCGTTAGCGCCCGGATAGTGTCGTTAAGGCAATTAGACCTAGGACTAGGGCACGTGCCTGCAAGCCTAGACAGGTACTCGCGGGGGCCTGCGAGGACCCGCGAGGACCTCGTGCGGGGCGGGGCGGTGCCTGCAGGCCAAACCTGCGCGTACTCGCACACACGCCGCGCCGGCTGCTTGCTGAATGTTTGCGGAAGAAGCGCGCTGTTATCGCGGCCGCGGCCGCGGCCTGGGCCGGTCAGGTCGGAGATACTGAAACGGTGGCCGCTTCACGGCTGAAGCGGAGGCTGAAGCTGACCTTTTGACCACGGAACGACATGTGTCCCTTGCGGCCGGGCCGCACATCTGTCTCGCTGAAACGCGTTTGTTTCTCCTCCTTTCAGACAGAGTGGAGCAGTGATGGCTCCGGGCCGGGGGCAGACCCCGGGGCGGACGGGGGCGGCCGTGGCGTTGGTCCTGGCGGCGCTGGCGGGGCTGGCCCCCGGCCCCGGCGCCGGCCCCGCCCCCGCGGCTGCCGACGCGACCACGACGCCTACCCCGCCGGTGGAGCGCTGCCAGCAGCCGCCCTTCACGGGGCCCTGCACCACGTACCTGCACAAGTGGTTCTATGACGGAGGCGCCTGCCGCACCTTCCCCTACGGCGGCTGCGAGGGCAACCAGAACAGGTTCGACTCCGAGGTGGAGTGCCTGGCGGCGTGCGGCGGTCCCGGCCGTGAGTATGACCTGAGCGTTGGCTGTGCGGGCCTCGGTGCGACGCCTCTCTCCCGTCCCTTCCTCCGCAGACACGCTGCCGCCCTACCTGATGCCGAAGCCGTCCACCACGCCGGACCCGCGGCGGGCCAACACCACCACCTCCAGGAGGCCGGGCACGACCAAGCGGCCGCCGCCGACCGAGCCGCCGGTGCCGCTCAAGGAGCGCGGCCACGAGCTCACCTTCGCCGAGACGGGCCGGCAGAAGGTGTTCATGATGGCGAGGAGCGACGCCTTCATCCAGGTCGACGACCACCGCATCCCGACCTTCCAGCTAAGGTTTGCAGTCCCAGCCTCTCTCTGCACGCTCGCGAAAACTTTAATTTTTCTAAAAATACAAATTTGTGGTCCGGTGTGCAGGATGTGCCGCGAGATCTCGTTCCAGTTCCGCACGCGCCTGCCGCACGGGCTTCTCGTGTACCACTCGGTGAAGAACAGGCCCGAGGGCCTGGAGCCCTACGCCCTCTACGTCATCGTGGAGAAGGGCCAGCTCAAGGTGGTGCACGTCATCGGCAAGCACTCCACCTCCATCACCGTCGGCGAGGGTGAGTATTCAGTAGACAGACTAAGGAACTAAAATGCGACCGGAAAGGAATGCACAGCAAAATTCGTTGTTCTGAACAGGCCTGAACCGTGACACGTGGCACAGCGTGATGGTTCGCATCGACGTGACGGCGGGGCGCCTGCTGGCCCGCGTGGACAACCGTACGGAGGAGACGAGCATCCTGGGCCTCAAGCCGGGCTACGGCGTGACCACCGACCTGCCGTCCGTCGTGCTCATCGGCGGCCTCAGCCCGGAGGAGAAGCTGCACGGCGTCAAGTACATCATCGAGTCGTTCGTGGGCTGCATCAAGGACATGCGGCTGAGCGCGGGCGCGAGCACGGGCGCGCTCGAGCCCATCCGGCCGCTGGTGGCGAGCAAGCACGACAACGTGCAGGAGGGCTGCATTAACAAGTGAGCGAGCGGGGCGGAGCGGAGCGCCTAAATTTCTGTCTGAATTTTCCCGGTGACCCTGCGCCTGAAATGCTTCCCCTTTTCGCTGGCTGCAGGTGTCGCACGCGCGAGAACCTCTGCTTCGTGGGCAGCCACTGCATCAACCACTACCACGACTACACGTGCGACTGCTACGGCACCGAGTACGAGGGCGAGCGCTGCGACATTTACAGTGAGCATGGCTTTATTTCTCTCTCTCCCCAACTCAATGGTGGGGTGATCTTGAAGCAGGGTATTATACGCTACGCTGTCTATTTCAGCGGCGACCGTCCTCACCTTGCGGGGCTCGTCTTTCGTCTCCTACCGCATCTACGACTGGAAGGACCGAGTGCACTCGAACGTCAACCGCATCAGCCTGTTCTTCAAGGTAAACCGGCGCGTGGCGCGTGGTCTCCCGCAGCCCAGCCCCGCACTTATTAATTAATCAATGATGCGCATGCAGACGCGTTTCGATGACTCGGCGCTGTTCTACGCGAGCGGCGAGACGGACCGCCACCACCACATCGCCGCCTCCATCGTCAACGGCTCGGTCGTCGTCGAGATGGACTTCTGGGCGGGGCCGTCCATTGTGACGCACCTCAAGACGACCGTGACCAACAACTTCTGGCACAACCTGACCATCTACCACGTGCGCGACCGCGTGCACATCTCGCTGGGCTCCGAGAAGAAGGAGATCTCGCTGCCCGGCACGCAGCACTACCTGCAGATCGACCCGGAGATCTACATCGGCGGCGGGCCCGAGCTCAACAAGAAGCGCGGCCTCCTCTCCAACAACAACTTCGCCGGCACGCTCAAGTACGTCTTCTTCAACGACGTCTCGATCCTGTACGAGCTCAAGAAGGGCAACCCCAAGGTGCACTACATCGGCGTGCTCGAGCCCGAGTTCTACGAGGCGGACGTGGAGATCATCCCCCTGACGTTCCCCTTCCCCTCGTCGCACATCTGGTGGCCCGCGAGCAACGTGCACAACAACCTGTCGCTCTCGTTCGAGTTCAAGAGCTACCGCAACATGGCCGTCCTCGTGTCGTCCAACGTCACCACCGCGGCGGGCACCGGCTACTGGGAGGTACGTTGTAAAAAAAAAAATGAAACTGCACGCTTTGTGAATAATGATAACAACATTTTTTAATGTTATTTTTCCCTTTCTTGCAGGTGCGCGTGGTCAACGACCAGATCCGTTTCGAGCTCATCCCGGAGGTGGGCAAGAACGTGACTCACCTGACCACCGTCACCTTCGACTCGCGAGCCAACTGGCACAACGTACGTTCCTTTTATTTTCTCCAAAGAACTCTGTCACCTGCGGCGCGACTACCCTGTCGGCAATGCATTCTGTGGGCGTGATTTTTTTTTTTTAATAGAGATATGCCATGTAATATTTTCGTCTCTTTATTTTTTCCCGCACCAGGTTGACCTGGCCTACTCCAAGGGCGAGGTGAAGCTCACTGTCGACTACCGCCACAAGCAGTCGCAACTCTTCGGCCTGGAGTTCACCATGGGTGACCGCGTCATCATAGGCAGCGCCCTCGGGAGCAAGGCCAACACCGGTGAGCTCACGGAAAATACTCTGCGCTTTTTCTACAGCATATTTTTAATTTTAAAAAAGTACCCTGCTGTATAAACGCACGCGACTGACCACAACCCCCTTGTTCGGTCTGGCCGACAGGCCTGGTGGGCTGCATGCGCGCCGTTGCGGTGAACGGCGTGCCGCTCGAGCCACGCTACGTGGTCCGCACCAAGCACACCGTGGGCACCGTCTCGCTGGACAACTGCCAGCTGGTGGACCCCTGCACGCGGCCCAACGCCTGCGAGCACGGCGGCAAGTGCTCCGTCAAGGACGACCGCGTCACCTGCGACTGCAAGGGCACGGGCTACATCGGCAAGAACTGCCACTTCGGTAAGCGCCTGGGCTTATTACGGCCCCAGCCCGGCTGAATCTCCCTGGTGCCGGGCATTCGGTAATCTTCTTAAATCAACCCTGACGCTCCTCAGCCGAATTCCGCAAGACTTGCGAGGAGCTGGCGCTCCTGGGCTACACCAAGCCCGACGTGTACCTGATCGACATCGACGGCAACGGTCGCTTCCCGCCCGCCCACGTCAAGTGCGAGTTCCAGTCCGAGGAAGACGCCACCAAGACCATCGTTGAGCACAACCTGCCGAGCCAAGTGGTGAGCACAGAGATAACCGCGCGTTTTGCGTCTGACATTCCAGCATAGCTTTCGGAAACTCGAGTCAATCATTTTCGAGTATTTTTCCAGGGGATTTAAGACTACTTTTGTTCATATTATTCCATCCAGGACGTGCGCGGTGCCTCCGAGTCCGACTTCAGCTTCACCATCAAGTACCGCGAGTTCAGCTCCGAGATGCTGCAGGAGCTCATCTCGCACTCGCTGTACTGCTCGCAGTACATCAAGTACGACTGCTACAAGGCGCCTCTCGACCTCCACTCGGCCACCTGGTTCATCGGCTCGGCCAAGAACGGCACCGTCGACTACCTGGGCAACGTGAAGCGCGGCGCGTGCCCGTGCTCCACCAACCGCACCTGCGTCAACCCGGACCAGTCGTGCAACTGCGACATCTCGGAGAGCAAGTGGCACTCGGACGAGGGCTACTTCGGCACGCCTAGCTCGCTCGGCATCACGGAGATGGTGTTCCTGCAGCAGAAGGACCTGGACGCAGACGCCCTCGGCAGGATCACCCTGGGGCCCCTGGAGTGCGTCGAGACAAGTACGGCGTCCTCTCCCGTCGCCCGCCCTCCCGCGCGTGCCTCATCAGAGAGTACATGGCGTGGCTCCTGTTCCAGACACGCAGACGTACGTGGTGACGTTCACCACCAGCCAGTCCTACATCGAGGTGCCGGGCTGGCGGAAGGGAGACATCGCCTTCAGCTTCAGGACCACGGGGGAGAACGCCATTCTGCTGTACCAGCCGCCCATCCGCCCGCACCTACCGTCCTTCATGGTGGCGCTTACCAGCGGTCAGTTAAAAAAAGAAACAACTACAATTTTTTCTGTTTTGCGGCACCGATAACATTTCTAAACATGCCAATGCGTCTGCTCTCGCACTACTTTTTCCATATTTCTCCTGCAGACTTTAAGCTCACGTTCAACTTCACGCTGAACACGGGTCGCTCCCGGGAGCTGGAGATCAAGTCGCAGCGCCGCCTCAACTCTGGCGAGTGGCAGAAGATTTGGATCGACTACAACGAGCACCACGTGCGCTTCATGATCAACACCGACTACCAGATGGTGGACCTGCTGCCCGAGGAGGAGTTCGGTCCTTTTGAGGGCAGCATGTTCATCGGCGGCGCCACCGAGTGAGTACTGCACCGAGCACCCTCACGTATTTGCTTATTTCATTACCGTATACCAGGCGCGGCACTCCAATTTTATTTCTAGTAAGTTATGACAGAATGCATATAGGTTTTTATGCTTCCTCTCACCCGGCGTGTGAGCTCATGTGAGCTCAGTTAGGGGCCATCCATATACTACGTGACCTATTTTTGGCCATTTTCGACCCCCTCCGTGACCGACCGTAGTACGGGGCCTAACCCCCCCCCCCCCCCCCCATGGTCACGTAGTAATTTTTTTTTTTCCTAATTTCAACGTAAAAAACCGTGCGTGACGCCGAGGACGACATTTTATGTTTTTAAAGGTGAAAAAGTTGATCACCCGGCTCACCCGGCGCACGCCGCTCCTCCTCACCCCTCCTCTGGCCTGGCGTGCCACGCCGCTACTGGCAGCTCCAGCCAGCCGGCCGGGCGAAGGCGGCCGTGCCGTGCCGTGCCGCGCCGCGCCGCGCTGCCGCGCGCGGCCACGCCTGTCAGGCGTCGGTCTGCATAGCAGACGACGCGGCGTTTGTGTATTTTTTTTTCTAGTTGTAGCAGGCATTCTGAAGAATACTACGTGACCAGCGCTGACCCCCCCCCCCTCCCCCCCCGTGACCGACCGTAGTATGAGGCTGACCCCCCCCCCCCCCCAAACAGGTCACGTAGTATATGGATGGCCCCTTATGCTTGTGGCGTGCTGCACCAAGCCGGTCGCGCGACCTATCTTTGCCAGGCTATGGGTTTTACTTAAGCCCTCACGGTTACTGCGGTACAACCGCGCGGTGAATAATTTTCTCGTGACATGATGGCCTTCTAAGGGCCCCCGGCCCACCGCACTGTACACGGCTCTTAACGGCTTTTTTTCTCCGCCTTCTTCCTGCGACGGCATTTTTCTGACCGCTGGAAGGCGTGGGGCATCCCCGTCGCGTAAAGTATGTGTTTCTGCGGGTCGTCTGTGGCCGGCCCTGGCGCCGGCGCCTGTGGGTGCAGCGGGACGGGATTGCGCGCATGTTGTAGGGCAGGGTGACCACCCCATGCACCCCGGTCGCCGTCCTGTTCCACGCACTCGTCAGCCTGCAGCAGAGCGCGAACCGAATAGGGAAGTCCCCGCCTTGCTCCGAGGAAACCCCTTTGTTTCATCGCTAACGACAATGTGCGGTTTTCTTGTTCTTTTTATTCAGAGACCTGCTGAAGAAGAGCTCGATTTCTCAAGGTCTGATTGGCTGCTTCCGCGGTCTTGTCGTTAACGGCGAGGTGCTGGACATCTACTCGTACATGAGCGTGCACCTGAGCGAGATCATCAAGGACTGCAAGCCGAGCTGCGACCCCAACCCGTGCAAGAACGGCGCTCAGTGCAAGGAGCTGTGGTCCACGTTCGAGTGCGTGTGCGAGAACCCATGGGCGTACATCGGCCAGTACTGCGAGACCAGTGAGTGTACCAACATATTAAATATGCTTCTCATCCCTGCCCGTCCCCCGGTGTAATTTCTCACCCTTGTAGATATCAACGTCAACGCCATGACCATGATCCACCGCGACACGTACATGAAGAAGAACTTCCTCTTCAACAACACAGACGCCGAGAAATCTCTGCTGAAGCGAATGCTCACTGAAAACATTCTCATCAACCTAAGGACGTACGACGCCAACTCGCTCGTGCTGTACGCCAACGACCACCTTAACAACTTCGTCCACCTCTACATTCAGAACAAGAAGACACTCGTATTCCTCTTCAACTCTGGCAACGAAATCAAACGCATTGCCGTGCAGTACCAAGGTACCCGTCGGTCTTAGAGCATTAAAAGATTCACGCGGTACATTTCGTATCACCAAAGAGATTTTTCTCATAAATATGACGTTTCTCTGTTGTGCAGGGCTCAACAGCGGCAAGTCCGTCCAGGTGGCTATCATCCGAAAGGGCGGCGAGGTGACGATGCATGTCAACGACCGCAACGCCACGGTGCACGCGCCCGTGCAGCTGCTCACCGAGTACCGCAACAAGCCCTGGACCAACCCGGACAAGGGTAAGCATTGGGCTGCGTGCCCCCCAGGCCCCAGGCCCAGGACCCGCCCCACCCCCAGTCCTGACTAAGGACCCTCTTGTTGCCCCAGAGGTGCTGGCCCCGCAGCGCCCGCCCGCCCCGCCCACCGAGTACTTCCACATGAAGCTGGGCGGCATGGAGGACGAGACGCTGCTCCGGGTCGGCCCGGACGCGCAGCACCTCACCGGCTTCATCGGCTGCATTCGCGGCTTCAAGATAGGCGACACCGTCTACGACCTGCAGGCCAACGCGGCCAACCCTGTCGGTGAGTGACGGCAAACTTTTTGATGGAAATGCGGTTTTTCCTAGCTACGATTTTCTTAAAATGTTCTGCTTGCGTAGATATTGTCGGGCCCACCGGCGTGATCGCTGGCTGCCGCATGAAGTGCGATGACGAGCCGTGCAAGCACCAAGGCATCTGTATTGAGGACTTTGCGAAGGGTGAAAGCTCCTGCAACTGCGAGCACACGTCGTACTATGGAGAGTTCTGCGGCCAAGGTAAGGGTGCAATCAGCCGAGAACGCCTGCGGGCGCTCTGGGTAGACCTCCATCTTCGCTTACGTGCCGAGCGGGATGCCTATCACGCGTTTCGCAGGGGCTTTGCAGAGGCTCTTTGTTGTTCACGGCTGTTGGGCTGGTTGCCTATGCTCGACTTGTCAGGGGCTGAGGGATAGGCACTCCCTGGAGCTACGCTGCGTTTCTCAGGCACACAGAGGACCCCTCCATAGACTCGCGAAGAAGGCACTATATCTCTTTGTTTCCACGCGCAGAGAAGGGCGCGGACTTCGGAGGAGAGTCCGTGCTTCTGCGCAACTTCACGCTGGAGGGTGAGGTGAACCAAGTCAAGGTTCAGCTTGCCTTCTCGTCGAGCGACGCGCGGCACCGCAGCACGGCGCTGCTGCTCATCCAGACCGAGAACAGGTACAACACGCGACCAATAATAGTGATAGACGGTCCGCAAAGAGGTATCGGGTGCCATTGACAAATGCAATACATCGCACCGCACGTGCCAGGCGCAGCTACTACCTGCTCGTGGCCATATCGGCAGAGGGCGAGCTCATCTTCGAGGAGGACCGCGAGGGCACGGCCACGTCGGTGGGCGCCCGCATCAAGGACCGCAACTTCCTCAACGGTGCGCGCCACTCGCTGTACTACAAGCGCGACGGCAACGCGGCGCGCCTGCTCATCGACCGCGAGCCCGTGGACCTACTGCCCATCAGCGTGCTGAGCTTCACGGAGGACAAGGACGCCAGCAGCCGCGTCAGCGACGCCGTGCACATCGGTGGCCTCAAGACAAGCGACCCGCGCTTCGGCGCCTACACGTCCTACAGCGGCTGTCTCTCCAGTAAGTCAACTGTTGCGGTGATAGCAGTAATATTTCATCTTTCTCAATATAAGCGTGTAATGGGCACATGAGCGCAGCCCCTTGCATTTGGTAGGCTTGATCTTAAACCGGCTCTTGACTCTCTCTCTCTCTCTCACTCTCACTCTTCCAGACGTGTTCGTCGAGGTGAACCACCAGATGATGAAGCCCGTGGACGAGTACATGGCATTCATCAAGAACGGCTCCGAGAAGGTGCTGGTGATCACGCCGCAGGGCGTGCGCAGCGCGCAGTGTGCTAACTTTGACGTGATGCACAAGCCGAGGCCCAGCCCGTCCCTCAACAGCAGCCTCCTCAGCGTGGTGAGTGCGGGGCGGGGCGGGGCGGGGCTGGACCGAGGACTGTGTCCTCGTGCGGAGTGGGTGGGTGTCCCTGGAGCCTGTGTAAAGTCCTCGTGTGATTTCAGGGCAGGGACAAGGCGTGGGTGGAGGACCCGCCCAACCGCGTGCCGTACAAGTCACTGTACTCTGACGCATCCACCGTAGAGGAAGGCTTCGGCAAGAGTGAGTTCCCCGAGTCAAGTCGCACACCCTGACCTGACGCCTCCACTGGCACTATCTTCTCACTGACACACACACCCTTATTTATTTTATTTTTTTGGCCAGTCGTGTTCATCGTGCTGACGTCTATCTTCGGCCTCGTGCTGCTGGGCGTGGCGTACGACCTGTACCGCACGCAGCGCAACTACCGGCGGCGCAAGGAGGCGGAGCAGGCCGCCGCCATGCTGTGGCACAACCCGCCGCCGCTGCTGCCGCCCACCGCGCCCTCGCCCTACAAGGCGCGCCAGCAGCAGCAGCAGAAGCAGAACGGCTCGGCGGCCAAGCCGCTGATGAACGTGGCGCCGCCCGTGGCGCCCGGCGGCCAGCAGAACGGCGGCAAGCAGATCCGCTTCCAGGGTGAGTGAGTGTGGCTCGCCCGGCCCGGCCCGGCCCGGCGCCCGCTACCTGATCAGGCGCCACCCCGCGCGCACGGCCCGGGGCCGATACCCCCCGCTCACAGCGCGGCGCCGCGCGGCGCGGCGCTAGGAGTATTGCTCCCGGCAACCTGCCCTCCTGGGGCACAACGTAGGAAAGTTAATTTTAAAGGAACAGTGTTTATTGCATTTAATGCTCGTGATCTTAAAATTCAGTATTTTACGTTTTTTAAATTGGGCTTTTGGTCCTTTTGCTCGAGAAACAACGAACGATTGTTTTTTTCTGACGCGGTGGGGGTTTTGCAGGTTTTCCAGGGCCGTTTCCGACAGGGCCACAGACAGCCCGAGGTTTCTCGGACGACGATCGCAAATGTTCGTGAAAAAGAGCAGTCTATTAAATATTATTATTTTTTTGTGTATAGATGTTGGCTGCTATAGTAGATCAGATCACTGCATACTGCACCTCCTGTGGACTTCACGGCCTTGTCCTATCATAAATATCAATGCAGAAGATGGTTTATGGACTGCTCAAACTGATTTCTCCAGGCTGTCTACAACCTTTTATTTATCTTTCAATTACGTCAGAGAAGTGATTTAGCTCTGACTAAAGCTGTCCATGAACCAACTTGTATCATCCATAGGCAGAAAAGTTGTCACAATGCGCACTGTGGGTATTACTGGCAGATCAGGTTAGCTCCTTAAGCTTCTGCACGCTATACTATGCCCCCTCCAACAATCGGAGCATTTTGGAGTCTCCGTTAAATGACGAACCTTTTGCCACCGCGGAGAGCACTTAGAGGGGTGATTGTACCTCTGCCATTCCGTGGAGAAGTCTATCTGCATTTAAATGAGGGTTGATGGAGTGAGGTGCCGTCGCGTCGGCGCAGAACGCCTCCCGCCCTTTTCATAGAGCTATGGAAAATGTTTCTCTGTTGCTCTGTTCTCGTTACTTCTAGGTGCCCCATTAAGCGCTGTCACAGAAAATTCTTCAGTACTAGCAACCACGTGGTTAGTTGGCAAATCGTTAAAGAAAATCCAAATACAGTACACCTTTGGCTTTAATATATGCCGCTTTGTGTTTTCACTTCGCTACGATCAACTTGCGTGTCATTTGTAGCCGCATCGATTTTCTCATTAACACGGTAGGGTAGTGTTTACTGTACCCCACTGACTGCCTGGTTGCTTGTAAGTCTCTTTGCGCTGGCTTACTGGGTGTCGCCGTGTACCGCTCCGTAATGCACCCTGGTGTGGTCTGTCGCAGAGGACCGCACGGACCGGGAGCTGCAGTGGGAGCCCCTCAACGACGAGGAGACCAAGCTGCTGGACCAGGTGAGTGAACACTCCTCCCTGCCCAGCTCGCTCAGCGGCTCGCCAAGCCCCCCGGCCAGCCCCGCCCCCAGCCCCGCCCCCGGCACCGCCCCCGGCCGCACGCTTGCCGCCTCTTCGGCCCCCATCTCCACCCCTCAGACGGCCCCGGCCGCCGTCGGCTCTGCGTTCGGCCGCTTCGTGGACTTCTGGACCTGGCCTCGGCCCGCAGGCTCCGAGGAGCCGGACGAGGCCCTCATGTTCTGACAGCAGGCAGTGTTGCCAACCCGACAGCGCGCGCGACTCAAGGGCGCGTTCGATGAGGGCTGCTAACGACGGCGGGCCTCGCCCAGCGGGTTGGCAGCACTGGGAGTGCGCGGCGCGGCTGCGGCGGGACGGGACGGGACGGTCCGGTGGCCCCGGCTTCGCAGCGCGATCTAAGAAACCAATGCCTCGATGGTTTCTCCCTTTCCAGTCGCTGAAAGAACTTTCGATCAGCCTCAGGAGTCACGGGAGCGTTAGCTCGGAAGAGGGGGTCCAGCGCTCGCGGCCGCACCCGCCGCCGGACCCGCCCGCCGCCGAGCAGCCCGTGCCAGTGAGGATGCAGGACGCGGCGCCCAGGGCCTCGACCAGCGAGGTCACCCTCAGCGCGTTCGACTGACCTGACCCGACCTGACCTCTGGTCCTGGCAGAACTTGCCCCGACCGCGGGTGTTAAAAGTCTGACGAGCGCGTGGCGTGGTATCGCACAGTGTCCTCCCGTACTAGTGCGGCTTGTTGCCCGCTTTACACCTTGCGTATGCGAGGTTCTTGCTTACAAAATTAAGTTTGGCGTCAGTGTTAAACAAAATCAAACAAATCAGTATTTCTCTAGCGATGTCTGAAATTCGGCGTGCAGGGTACTTTATGTCAGTATTATATTTTCAATCTTTTTTTCTAAAAAAAAAAAAAAAGTCTAAAGAATCTCCTATTCTTTAATAATGTACTTAATTTACTACATGTTTTGACTGCCATGGCGTGCAATTTGTTTCTAAATTGCAAAATGTGATGAACACATTTCGTTGAATGGATCTGAGAAACGTTGCTGCTACTGGCTCCCTTCTCTGAAACTTGTAATCTCTTTATGTACACCAGTGTACGTACTTTGATATCTCATAATCAAAGTATTCTAGTCACATTTAGTCAGTTGTCTAGAAATGGGCCTCAAGAACAGTTCCTGAATTCATTCAATGTTCCAACACTGCCACTCGTGTTTGTGAAAAGGTGCCCCCACTATGAACTCTTCGGTAGGTGACGGCTCGAAAATTTGGGTACCAGGAATTTGATTCCTGCTTCGCCCTGCGCTTGGGCTCTCCGGGTAGGCCGCCACCTTCACACGAGTGCTTGGCGGGCTGGCCTATCTGGTGTGCCGCAGGCGCTCCCATTAGCTCCGCCTCGGTAACGTCCATTGTGGGGGCGCCAAAAAAGGCACAATGTGTGCGCTTTTGCACTGCCTTATAATGAAGCTCGTAAGTTATAAGTTACATTAAGTTCTTTGCGGAAGGCGCTTTTTTGCAACACTTAAAATTAATGCAGTTCTCTATTGACTCAGAAAATAAAAAATAATTTAAAATGGTTTTTAAAAGCAAATCAGATTTGTTTTTAAGCGTCTTCGCCGTATAAAACCAAATTGCAGTTGACGCTGTAGATCCAAAAATCTCATGTTTTAGTTCACGTGATTCTTATCGCAGTCAAACACGAAAACTAGTCGAACTATTATTTTCTGGGTCCAAATCAAAGTAACCATCAGTATTATCTTGTGTTACTCTACATAAGTTAATAATTAATGTGCTAAGGTGTCATGTCCATTAAAAAAACATGTACTTACCTTTTGCTGTCTACTCTTGTGCAAGCTAGTCTAAATTGTTAAAAAATGTGTTAATGTGTACATTTATCAGTATGTTAAAAGTATCGGTACAGCGCGGACTCTCGCCTTAACTACCAGCCGCTCCGGATGTGTGTCGTGGTCAGTCCAGTGTATGCCCATTCGATGGTGTCTCTGTTGAATTACATATTCACATCTATACGAAAAATTCTCTTATGTCTATGCTTGGCTGACGCACTGTAGACACTGTAGACACCGCTGAAGTCCTCCCCGACCCCGAGCCCTGTAGAGAAAGTTAGCTAGCCCCCGTCTGAAGCACTCGCCGCGCCCCCCGCCCTGTCAGCAGCGCTCGGTACTGACACGCTCGGCTAGCTCTCGCTGATGCTGCGCTGCGGGTGTTGGTCAGGTGGTGCTGATAGAGCCCCGCCGCGCCCCCCGCCCTGTCAGCAGCGCTCGGTACTGACACGCTCGGCTAGCTCTCGCTGATGCTGCGCTGCGGGTGTTGGTCAGGTGGTGCTGATAGAGCCCCGCCGCGCCCCCCGCCCTGTCAGCAGCGCTCGGTACTGACACGCTCGGCTAGCTCTCGCTGATGCTGCGCTGCGGGTGTTGGTCAGGTGGTGCTGATAGAGCGGCTGCCGCGGCCGCCGTCCCAGATCGGCTTCGCGCCGCTGCCGTACAAGATCGACGAGCTGGGCAGCATGGAGTTCACGACGACCCCGTACGCCTGACATTCGGCCTCGGCACCCCCGCTCGCCCTGCCCATGGCCAACATAATACAGTGCCTGGTGCAGGTCAGCAGAGCATGACGCATGTTACAAAAACTGACTACGCGCTCACGACCGAACTGCATGTTTTCTTTCTTTTCTTCCCGTCAGTGAATAACGGAATTGAACGGAACAGCGTCATGCGGCAGCACTATTTCTGGTTTGTGTTTTCAAGGCCCAGGCGTACACAACGAGCTCGCGCCTTGAGCGTTACTCTCCACACTGCCGCCGCACACCGGCCGATATTATTAACGCCGTCTATCGGCAGCCCGTACTCCTCCCTCCGCATGCGTTATTTGTAATTTGCTTTTCACTCTGCATACACATACACCGTGCGATGTTAGCCGTTATCCGGTGCAGGTCGGCGGGGCCGGCCGGCCGGGCGCGGAGTCCGTGCGCCCCGCCCCGCCCGCGCCGTGTAGTATGTGACCTTTGACCATCCCTCGCTCGCGCCGATGATCGGTCCTCTCTTTACCCCCCGCTGTGTGTGCACAGGGCAACGGGGTGCCGGGGGGACTCGACTCGCGGAACAAGTTTCCGCCCATCCACGAGGATGATCACGACTCTGAAGAAGTGTCAGGTAAATATACGCTGCGCCAAATGTCACTACTTGAGCAGAGGGTCGCGCCTCCGGGCCCCGGTCCGGGCGTGGGTCCACATCGGGAATATGGAAACGGGGTCCCGCTTCATGTTGCAGAGCCAGCCCAAAGTCAGGGGGAGGACGAGGACGAGGACGATGACGACCTCCCGGCGCCGAGCGCCGCCGTGGGCCCCCTCACCAAGCGGCCCGTGCAGGCCTTCCCGTCGCGGGGCGGCCCGCCTGGGCCTGTGCCCGGTCCCGGGCTGCAGAAGGCTCCACCGCCCATGCCTGTGCACCTCGCGGATAACGTGCGGACTTTCGCCAATCCGATTAGCTATTTGGGCGGGCCCCGCCTGCTGGGCAACAGCAGCGCGCCGCGCACCAGCAAGGAGTCGGTACTCTCACTGGACTAGGCGCCATGGTCTCTGTGCACCGGTGCATTATTTAGTTAGTCCGTTATGCAACTTGTGATGGTCGTCCTCTGCGCGCCGGCGAGTGCCTCACTGTCGGAGAAGACGCGACGCGAAAGAAGTTTGTCGTCGGAGCTGCGTAGAAGAAAAGCGAAGAAACTAGCGACTACCTCATCACTGTCTCCAGGGCATCTCCCCAGTGGCAAAGGCGAGTTTAGGTGTAAGTTTGTTAAAACGTTTTTTTTTTTTAATCTGCATTTTTGTCCGCGACGAAGTTATGGTTTAATAGTTTTACTGTCTAGTCTATAAAATGTCGATGAGTTTTTTTATAAGCACTGGAATGACCTGGAATGGTGTTGCGACTGAAGTATTTTTAATAGATTTATGAATGGCGAAATTGGTCCTAATACGCTTAAGAGAAAGTAACTAGCTGGTGCTAAGTATCGCAACTGATCTAATTAAATATCCTAGAATACTTTAAGTTCGACGTGTTGCATGTCGCACTGCATTTTTTTAAGGGGTAAAGTGGATTTTTTTCTGTCAAAAAATCAACATTAAGAGAACCTCTTGGACTCGAAACAATTAATCATTTAGCCACTCTGAAATGTATCGTAGGCTTCAAAAAAGTAACTCAGCGCGCGACGAAATCCGACTCTGTTTTCATTCTTAACCCCTCATTACCATGTTGTCCAAAGAATGTATGTTTCTGTTGTTATTGTTGTAGAAAGTGTACAAAGCGTATTTATGTTTGTAGTAATTTAGTTCGATAGAGTCTTTCGTTATAAATTTCAGTTATAACTTGATACTAGTCGCTGCATTTGAAGATAATTTACGAGGCTGGAATAGATCTGTCAACCTGTTTCCGTTTTGTGACAGACTTCCCCTTATTCGCGTTGTTTTACTTTAACAAAAAATGCCATAAGCGCACAATGATTAAATATTATAAAACTGTAACTAAAGACCTATGTGAATGAATTATCTCATTTACTCATCATACTTTCGTGATAGAGTTATAAAAAATATCGGCTGTGTGTGCTCATAAAATAATAAAAAAAATTGCATTTTTATGAAACACAGGGGGAAAGCTTTGCTGCCGCTTCGTTTGGTTGACTTAACCGCAACGAACCGGATTAAGCACTTTCAATTTTCGTCTTTTCAGCGGCTTATCAACCCCGCACCACGTACATCATCTCCTCATCCCCCGGAACCCCATACCCCGCCCCGCCCCGCACCACAACAACACCGCCGCCGCTCGTGCCAAAGCCAGATTCATGAGTGTGTGCCTAGTTAATTTTTTGGCCGGCCACATCTCTCTTATTTAGCGGATCACTCTGCTCAGACTGTGCAGCTGCCCCTCCCCATCGCGGTTACGCCCGCCAGCTGTTGCACGCGCGCGCGCCCGCGACCCGTGACATCACACCCCTACCCTGCCCGCAGGGACGAAACGGCTGTTCATGTAAACGAACCAATCGGTAAAGAGTGCGGTGGGCGAGTCCGAGTGGCCGAGCGGGCCGGCCGGGGCGGGGCGGGAGCCCCCTGTAAACAGACGTGTTGTACTGAGATCGGACCGAATGGCAACGATCCAAAAGGGACAGGGTTGCCAACTCGACGTGCGGCAGCTAAAAGCTGCCTCTCTCCCTCCCTGCCGTCTCTTTCTCTTTCTCTCTCTGTCTCTCTCTCCCTCCCTCTCTCACTCACGTACTCGCTCTCCCTCTGCCAAAAGCGCACGGGCCGGGCGCTCAGGAAGAGAAGAGAGGCGAGGAGTGGCCAGCCCCGCCCAGCAGGCAAGTAGTCGCAGTCCTACTTTAAACATGGCCGTAACAGACAAGGTCACGCCAACGCCCCTAAACCGCACACAAACACATCATGGACACACATGCAGCGGTGCGCCGGCGGTGCTGACAGCTCCCAGCCCAGCTCCCACAGGCTGAGCCGCAGCCCAACCCGCGGCCCGCAAAGTGGCAGGGAGTAGCGCACCGCGGCGTGTGGGGCGGCAGAGACAACACAGGCGTGGCGTGGCGTGGCGGGGCGCTGCTGGGGTAGCGGCGCTGCGCGGCGCGCCGGTCCGCTGCCAGCCAGGCAGGCAGGGCGGGCGGCACGGCACCACTCCCTCCCCAGTCGTGGCCGCACAGCCGTTGGGGTTGGAGCGCTCCTCGCCGCGCCGCGCTGCGCCGCCCGCCGCTCCACCCGCCTCTCCTCGCGTAACACGCCGCCCGCCCCGGTCCGGCCCGGTCCGCCCCGGCCCGCGGAGCCCGGAAGCGCGGCCCGACCGGACATGGAAATGACGGCGGACGACATGTTCCGCTCCGCACACCGGAAGGGCCGGTCCGCCTCCATCTGCGCGCCCAGCTTCTCCTCCATGGAGGCCATGGTGACGGCCGCGTCCACGCCGGACTCGGGCACGCCGGCGAGCAACCGGAGGACGGGGCGCCGGCCCGCCACTCGCTCGCACAGCGCGCGCATGTCGGGCGCCAACAAGAACGTGCGGCCCCGGCCCGCCCAGGAGCACCACCAGTGAGTACCCGCCACCCTTGTATCGGTCAAATACTGCAGTAACTGCTGGGTCCGTTCTCGCTTCCAGCCCGAACTCTTTATTCGCAGTCTGTGGAGCAGATAGGGGTGGGGGCGGACCCGTTGTAATCAGCGCCTTCTCTCCCTCCGCTCCTCAACAGGTCCCTCACGTGTTCCGTCGGACAGGTTCACCCTCTCTGCGATGCTTCCCCTACTTCCCCCTCCCCTCTCCCACCTGCCAGGCCGCTGTTTCCTGCTGTTGCGCGGGAGGCGCTGTCACTACTAAACAAGGCGAGACTTGGTACAGGCGGTCCTGTTCATCCTGATTTTTTACGCGGTTTCCAGGAGAGGCGAAAATAACGCGAAATGCGAATTTCATGCTCGGTGTGCTCTGAGCAAACTTAAGTCGGGGAGAGCAGACGGTGCGCACTGTCGGACAAGACCGCGCCCGTCTCGACTGAAATCCACTGCTCTAAGTCCTTTTTGCACTCGATTTTCGGACATCCCCGCACGCGTGGTGGTCCAGAGAATGATCACAGCCACAACTGAAATAAGAAAAGAGGTGTTTCGGCCGTGTCAGATGTTATAACACTCCCCCGAGTTTTATTTTCTCATAACCAGACGGCCAGATGTCGTCGGCGTCCGTCTCCCTCCACCTCCAGGGGCGGGGATGGGGTGCGGTGCTATTCACTTCGCCTTCATATTGGCTGACTTCTCCTTTGTTCCATTCTGCTATTCTAGCGCTCCTTGCCGCCACAACTCCCCAAACTCCTTAAAACTTTGTCTTGGAACGATGATGCCGATGATTGTTCCAAACAGAGCTCGGGGCCTCCGTCGGGGATCCTCTCACCACTCCCTCTTCACTAGCTTATTATTAGTTCGTATAACATGAATGATTTCCTCAATGCAGTCTTCGCGTAAAAGACACCTCATTTTTTCCCCTTGAATCAGCACAGCCGCTCTCTTGTACTACATAAAACGTACATCCTGTTTGCGACGTGCCATAGCATAGGGGTCGGCGCCACCGCAGGCCGCAGGCAGCAGTCAAAACTAACGGAAAGATGTTTGGAAAGCCGCATGTTTATGCCGGATGGGTATGCGGTGCCGTGCGAGTTGGAGAGGAGAGAGGAGGGGAGGGGAGGAGAGGTCCTCCCGAGTTTATGAGGCGCTCGGGAATGGACTTTACAGCTCGCTTAGGGAATTCTCGCCCGGCCGATAAGGGTCGGGGCACGCAGGACGCTGCCCCTGGGGACGTATCTGTCCTGTCCTGTAACGGTCATGAACTCTTGACATGAAGAAAAATGTTCACGATCGGCGGCCGTTTTCACCTCGTCGACCGCGGCCCGGCCTGGACACGGAAGTGTGTCGTGGCCCCGGGGGGCGGCGGCCACCACGCGCTAGTCTCCCTTGTCACTCCGGAAGTGCTTCGACCCAGGACGTCGAGCCGTGCAGAGTGATTCCGCAACCTATCTCTATCCTCGTTGTACTCCTGGGGCGCCGCCACTGGGAAAGGGGTCAACCGTGCCTGAGTGAGACAGCGTGCACCCGCCCGGAGCCTAGCTGGTGCTGTCGGGTGTGGTCCGCCCCGCCCCGACCCGAACCGACCGGGCCGACAATGACGGGGCATCTTGCCGTGACGTGGCGGAGCGTAGCAGGGGCGCTCCCTCCCCCGGGCCTCAATGTGATTGACGCGCCGCTTCCAGGGCACTGTCGGCACTGTACAGCGGGCAGGCGCTCAGCTGTGGCCATACTGTGGTCGTGACTCTCCTCCTCTGTGTCAGCAGGAGCAGCAGCAGCATGCGGTCCGGCACCTCCGAGCCGCGGCTCAACCACCACGGCGACAGCCTGGACGCGCCGCGCATCGGCGTCACGGGCGCCTCCAACTCCAACACCCCCGAGAGCTCGCCCGCGGGGGTGCGGCGCCGGCCGCCGGGGGGCCGGCGGGCCACCTCCATGCACCACGCGCACACGGGCACCGTGCACCGCGACCACCACCAGCACCGCAAGTCCACCGCCTTCCTGGACGTGCCGGACCTGGGCCACGCCCGGGGCCCCGACGAGGACGAGGACTCGTACCGCCTCCGCTCCTTCAGCGCCTCCTCTAAAGGTAGGAGCTCAGCACTCTTTTTTGCAAATCTTTCCTCAAAAGGGAAACATGCTCGCGCGAGTTTTCACTGTGTTCTTGAGTTTTCTAGAGGAAAACTCTGCCCCTCCCCCCTCTCAAAAAAATGGAATGTTGTCTTCGCTTCAAATTTGCTCGTCAAATGTACCGAGTTCTTTTCATACTGCGAGGGTAAAAGGCGTCGCGTGCAACTCTTTTCATCCGTTGTGCTCCGCAGTATGCTCGTGCTGCCCCGCCCCTGCCCCGCTGCTCCCCCGGGTTGCAGCTGACTGTCACTGTGACGTCACTCCGCCGCGCGTCGCTTAGCTTTGAGTTCGACCTGGCGCGACCTCCGCGGCAGGAACATCATTAGTGGGCGGTGACGCCCCCGCCCCCGCGCCCCCTCCGGGAGGGGCTCGGAAACGAACCGGACCCGCGCTGCGCCGAGCAGGCCTGGGCTGGGGGCTCCAGGTAGCGCCATGGACGACCCTCCGCTTACTGACCGGATTCCGTCGAACCCAAAGCGTAAATCCTATTTCAAACCCTGGCTGTGTGGGCGAGGCGGATGCGGGTTTGACTGCTGACCGACGAAAGGCCTTGGACGGGGACATCGTTTACCGCCCACAGTTAAGCAGCTTTGATTTGGCGGCCACCTCACTTTGACGGCGGCCCTTTGGCGACAGGTCCCTTTCCTTACCATCCCCCTCCACCCCAATTCCTCTTAGCACGTGCACTCGCTCGGCCGACTTTCATCGCCTTCCCGTTAAAAACCTTGAAATGACGACTTGACGGGTGCCGCGGCGCTGCGTGGCGCGGCGGCTCGGAGTGCAGCGCTGATTGGATTCCCTTCCCTCGCGCGCTCCGCTTCGCCCCGCCCCATTTCGGCCTCTCGGCAGCCCGATTGTACCTGGCCCGACCGCCCGGCCCGGCCAGTGCGGTTCTTGTTTCACTAAAAATGATTTCACGGCCGGGTCATGCGTGGACCGGAACCTCTGACGGTTTTATTTATGAATTCTCTGTACCATAGGCGAGCAGAGTGCAAAAGCGCCACCCTCTTGAGCCGGGTGTATTAATATCCGTCGCAGGCCTTAGCGGGCGCGGTTCGGTGTGAGGTGTCACAGTGGGAGAGTTTCGGAAACCAAAGCCGTGTTGACGCGGTGCGGTGGGGCGCTGGCGGGGCGGGGCGGCGCGGGGCGCGGGCGGGGCGGGACCTCCTCTACCCCTATCGCTTTGACACCTCTATTGTCTGCTGGTAGACGAGCACGAGGAGACGGGCTCGGTCCGGCTCGGCGCCCCAGTGATGGAGGCCCAGAACGCCTCCCCCGCCCCGCCTCGCCCCGCCTCGCTACGCCCCACCTCGCTACGCCCCGCCTGCTGCTCCACTTCAGGGTCCGAAACGTTGGACAGACAGGCGGGGCAGCGGCATCTTCGCTTCGAAACGGGCTAAATCAAATCTTTGGAGAAGCGCGTGCGTCCGGTTGCTGGGCGACATAGAGTAAGGAAGGCGGGGCCCTACTCCTGTATCCCCCTCCTTCCGCCCCCCAACACCACCTCCTCCCCACCACTGTACTTTCCTCCCGCTTTTCGCGGCGCAAAAAGGAAAAGACGACTCGGACGAGATCTCACGGTCCATTGCCGCGTGGGACCGCCCCCGTCGGCCCGCCCCGCCCCACCCCGCCCCGCCCCACCCCGCCCCGTGGCCGGCCACCTCTCCTCGTCTGGTCCGGACAGCTAAATCGTGCCGATTATTGGACCGTCGGTGATCCGATTTGCTCCGGCGAGCCGCTGCCGCTCGCGCAGACCAGATGCAAAGAACCGACCGGGCAGACCCGCCCCGCCCCCTCTCTCCCCCAGCGCCTTTATCCCGTTACGCTGTGCAGAGGAGCGGGGCAGGGGTGGGGGGCGGGACGGAGAGGAATCCATGCAATTAGAAAATTGCAGTTGTTGGGATTAATCTCAGCTGTCTGGGCTCCCCGCCCGACGTCCGCCGCCCGCTTGGGCAGAGCAGGCGCCGCTTTCAAATTTGGATTATGGGATTCACATTGCCAGACGTGAACGGCTAAAAGATGGATGAGCGCGAGCGCAGACCAGCAGGCTGCTGGGCGGGGCGGGGCGGGGCGGGGCGGGGCGGGGCGGGGCGGGGCGGGGTGTTTGAGAAGCCAGCACCGCCCGCCTCGCGGCGCCACGCGCGTACAGTGCCCTATATCAGACAGAACCTCGCGCCGACCTGACTCAACCTACATATCTGTCAGTCTCTCCTTCATAACCCGAAGAATTTCTGTGCTGCCCCAATACTCGAAAAATTGGATCTCCTCTTGCGTAATAATATCTTTCATATTACGCCAGCTTCCTGGAAGAGAAGCGTCCTGTGGACGTGAGCTAGCGCGACAGGGGGGGGGGAGGGAAGGGGAGTCCATGTGAAGCAATGACTGTGTTGTCTCTCGCGCCGCTGCCAAACTCTCCGCGCTCCAACACTTGTCTCTCCCCCTCCCGTGCTCACACACGTACACACCCCCATGTACACACACGTACACACACTCACACACGCACACACTCGTCCGGGGGCGCGCACTGTCACCACACCTCACCCCTTTGAGTGGAGAGCGGGGGCTCCCTGAAGTGTGAGGGGCGGCGCACACAAGGCAACGGAGCGATGGAATTCGGGACGAGGTCGGGTCGGGTCGGGCCGGGGCCGGGGCCAGGGCGGGGTGAGGCGGCTGTAGTGATCGGTCGGTATGGGAGCTAGGCCCTGGCCTGGCTGGCCCCCGGAGGAGGCGGGGCGGGGCGGGGCGGGGCGAGGTGGCACAAAGGGCGCATGGCATAGACACATTCCATGCGACGGCTCCGCGCCGTCGCGCCGCGGTGCCTCCAGCCGCCCACCCAAATAAAGCACCACACCACCCAAATGTGACCTCACCTGCCTTACTCCAGCGCGGCTGCGGTGTGCGGAGGAGGAGGGGGGGGGGGCTGAAGCCTTGGCTCTAGGGGGCAACCACCGCGTGCGTTAGCGGTTAGCCTTTGAACAGTCCCTGCTCGACGGGAGACGAATCATGTTCATGTCATACAGGTACAACGGGCCTGTTTTTTTCCCCTTTTATCAACTTTCCCTCGCAGCATTCCACCCCCTCTTTGGTGTGGCTCTC
The DNA here is from genome assembly GCA_033675135.1 of Frankliniella intonsa. NCBI lineage: Eukaryota > Metazoa > Arthropoda > Insecta > Thysanoptera > Thripidae > Frankliniella > Frankliniella intonsa. The sequence goes on along the minus strand of CM066249.1, from coordinate 6,537,542 downwards.
CCCATTTCCCAAAAGGACTGGGGGCGTGCCGCGCCGGTGAGCACTCTTCACGTGACCCGCAGAGCGAGAGCCCAACAGAACAGAGGGCCTGCTGGCCCACTTCTCTTTGTACGCTTTTTTTCGTCCACATAAATGAGTTGGAGGCGTGCGCGTCACGCGTCACTCGTGCTGTCCGAGGGGTGGCTGGGGGTGGCGGGGCGGGGGTCGTCACGTTCGGTGCGAGACAAGTCCGGGTCCGGGCCGGGTCCTCGCCGCGCCGCCCTCTTCTCCGCGGAGCGGAGCTTTCATAACTTCGTCGTTTCTCATTTCTGCTGGCTACGGAGCCTCGAGGCGGCCGTCTGTGCGCGGCCCGCCCCGCCCCGGCCAGAAGTTCGTAAGGCAGGTGCAGAGCAGTGCCGAGTGAAGTCAGCAGCCCCGCCCCGCCCCGCCCCGCCCCGCCCCGCCCCGCCCCGCCCCGCACGCGTGTTTTGTGCAACTTGCTCGACTTCCCCGTTCTCAACGCAACCATAATCCGCACAGTACGCCGGCTGCTGGCAGCCGCACTGCGGGCAAAAACAGTCGGCTCTCGTGCGGAAAATGCAGCGCGGTCTCGTTGAAATTCGTGGAACGCAGACGAGCGCGAAAGGAATCGTTTCCCGCAGGTTTTCCTGCCATAACAAAGTTTTCCCGGTTTCCCCTTCTGTCTTTTTGCAGTGCTAAAGCAGGCGTCCGTATTGAGTTGCGGATCCTGCCCTGCGCTGCGCCGCGCTCCGACCGGAACAACGCAATGGTACGCGACATTGTTGCAGAGTTTTGAGTCTCATTGTGAGACGTTGCGCTGCATGAGCCGGCCGTTCCACACGGACGACCCCACCCCACCCCGCCCCGCCTCAACCCGCCCCACCCCAGCGCCCCCACCCCGCCCCGCCCGCAGCACGCAGCCCCGCGGTAGTCGCTGTGCGTCTCTATTTTTACGACGCCGACGCTCATGGAGCCTCCGATGACGCTCTGACCGCCCGCCCCGCCCCGCCCGCCTCACCCCGCCCGCAGCAGCCCCCCAGGGTGTTCGGCCGTGGGAGGCCCACTTCCCGCTGCTAGTGGCGCTTGTTTCCCCAGCGGGGGCGCCGCACCCCACCCCACCCCGCCCTGCCCGATGGCGCAGAGCACATTCTTATGTCCCCGGCGTGGCCGCGAGGCTATCGTAAACAGTTTTCTCTATCTTTTGCACCTACTCATCCTTTACCGACGCCCCCGCACTTCGTAAAAATAAATTCGGATTTTGCGTACATACTCCCCTCTTGAATAAGATCGTCGATTATTTTTGGTTAAATTTTTACTTTTTTACCAACTGACCTCCTTAACGCAACCCGTGCGGGGGCGGGGTGGGGGTGGCTCACCTCGGCTCAGCGGTACTGCCGGGGCGGGGCGGGGTGGGGCGAGGCGGGGCGAGGCGGGGCGAGGCGGCGCGAGGCGGGGCGGCGCGAGGCGGGGCGGAGGGACGCACGACTCTGGAATAATTGAATAAGGCAGAGCGGGCGGCGAGGCCGGCGCGGCGCGGCGAACGGCTCAGAGCGGGGCGGAGACGGTCTCGCCTCCGTTCCTTTGTCTCTCGCACAGAGGCGTGGGGCAAGATTACGGTGTCTTTATGGTACAAATGCAGCTGTGCATGGGCTTCCCGCCCGAGACAGGAAATAATGTGTTAAAAATTACTTTTCAGAAATACTTTGAGCGTGTTTCGACGACAGGTCGCGTCTAAACACTCCGTGTGTTAGAGGGGAACATTCATTCGCCTCTTATCCGAGCTACACACGGCGAGGCTGGGGGCTGGGTGTCTGGTCGTCCTCTGGTCACCCTCCGCCCCCTCCCTCCCCCACCTCGCCACAAGCCGGACACACCTATCGCGTCCAGGGGGCCCGCCCGGGCCGGCCGGGCAGGCAGGCAGGCAGGCCACCTCCCTGCAATCTCTGCAGCACAAAGTGCCAGTCCTCGCCACCCTCCCCACAAACACCCTACTCTTCCCTCCCTCCCGCTCCCCAACCCTCTGGGCCATTTTGGCGCGAACAAACGCACTGTGGTCAGAGAGGCCCCGAGGAGAGCTCACTGCTCACTGTGAGAGCGGCCGCAGGCAGGGCCTCGCCCAGCCCAGGGTGGGCCTGGGCTCTTACCGATCCCGATAAAATAGCGATGCCCTCCCTCCACCACCCCTCTTCCCCACCAGTAGCAATAAGAAAGACGAGAGCATTCTACAAACCCACTGCAACGAAACCATTAGAAAAGTGCCTCTCTCTCTGACGCGACGGTCGGGGACGCGCGAATGAATGAGTGGCATTTCTGCTGAAAGTCTCCCTCAGTCACAAATGGAGCTCATTCTCGTCTGCACGACGGCGCGGGAGGGGCGTGGCGGGGCCGTTTGAAAACAATCTCGATTGCTTTCACCCGGCCAGGCCCGACCGGTAGTGCCCCGGAGCAGGGGCGGATTAAGTTCCTGTAGAGGGGAGGGGCGGTGCCCGGTGGGTTGCCTACATCTGGGGGTTTTGTAGCGCAAGTTGTCAGATGGTTCACTAGTGCCCGCCGCCCCGCCCCCGGCACGGGGCCAGTGAATCTCACCACCCTCTCTCCCGCCCGCCCGTCCCTATTTGATTCGCACTGTGCATAGCACTGGGTGCGGTGCATTGGTGCGGTGCGGCGCAGTGCGGGGCCGTTGGCCTGGCTCGCCCCGCCCAACCCGCGCTCGGCCCGCGGCCCGCCCAATTGCTAAATGGAGGCTTCCTGGTACTGCCGGCTGCGCCCTGAGCGTTTCGTGTTTTTGTGTGCAGGTCTCTGTGTGTGTGTGCGCGCGCGCGGGGGGCGGGGCAGTTAGGGGTGTTCCTTTTGTTGGGGTCTCAGGAGCACATGCCTTGCCTTGCCCGCACAAGGAAGAAATACACAGGAAAACTTTATTACTGTCGTTCTGGGCAGCAGGGGCCGCGGCGGCGGGGAGGGCAGGGTAGAGAGACACTATATGCTTGAAGCTGCGGGGATGCTGGAATATCCGGACCACGTCCGTGCAATTTGTACGGGGCGGGGGAAGGCAAGGAATCAGTTTACCTGCGCTACTCTGGAAAACAAAAGCGAATATAGCAAGATACTTTCCAGCGCCCAAAAGCGATTTTTCTTCCAAACGTAGTTCGGTTACGGGCTCCTTGGACTTGCTACATGCAATTTAGACCTAGAAGAAGGTATCCTGTGCGTTTAGTCGAAATCGGAGACAATTTGGTTCCGGCCGAAAATCGCAAAAACGCAAATGCTATAGCTGACGATTTTCGGTCGAAATTTTTTTTTTCTCCCGAATGACGGGGGTTGTGCAGGGGAACTCGAATGTACTCCTAGACTCACCCCCTGGTGTTTAGACCACCTCAAAACGCCTCCGTTCTCGCAACTTCCAACCAGCGAATGGGCTGCCTATCTCTCAGGCGCGATAGTCTCCCCCACCCCCTCCCTCACCCTCTCCCTCTCCGACTCCCTCTCATTCCTGTGCCTCCTCCCCGGCTCACGTGCCCTTCCCCTGGGCGTTCGCCGAGGCGCTCAGCTCGCTCACATATGGTGGCGTGGCCGTGCTCCAAGATGATTCTGCCCCATATGGAGCCGGGCCGAGCTGTGCTTGCACGTGAAAAAAAAATACATAAAAAGCCACCGTAGTTGATATGTTTGCTAATATCGTGTCAAACAACTTTCAAGCTTCCGCAGCGAAAAATTGGCAAATATTGGCTATGACAACTTATGCCATCTGGGGTAGATTACATTACATCAACTGATTAAAAAATTGATTATGCTTTCGCAGAACGCGCATTAGCTCTCTCAGCTACTATGTCGCAATGACAGAAAACTTTTCGCTCTGGTAGCTAAAAATGATGCTTGTCACGATACCAGTCATATCTTAGCCTAGCATTGATTCGACTCAACTTATTTATTTTTTACCGTGTGGGCCTGCAGGCCGGGGTGGGGCGGGCACCGGGCCAGCTCTCCTCCGGCCCCGCCTAGTCTCGTCGCAACTTGGCCGGAGCCCCGGATGCGCCTGGCCCCGTGCCGTGCCGTGCCGTGCCGTGCCGGGCCGTGCCGGGCCGGGCTTCCTCTTACGTCTACCCTCTAGAAAACCACCCCTCTCTAGCACTGCTGCTGGGGAGGGGGAGGGGGAGGGACACAATGTCGGGCACTCGTTAAGGTGTGTCAATTATTTCGCCTGGTACACTTTTATACATCTGCAGCACCTTTAATTATGGTTGCCAAGCCGATAACCAACGACCTGTGAACGCTCCTGGCACGGGCCGGCCCGGCCAGCCCCTGCCCTGCCCCTGTGCGCGCCGGGCCCAGGAGCACTCCACTCACATTAGTGTATCTGATTAAAGTTTGACGCGTTTAGAGCCAAGAGACACTCCACCTTCATCAGTCACCCGCCTGCAGAGCTGCTGAGCTAATCCACCTCTGGCGCAGGCGTTTCCCTTCGTTTTGATCTCCGTCCCGTCCCGCCCCGCCCCGCCCCGCCCCCACCCCCACCCCAATCCACTTACTCCCTATGCCCCCCTCGCTCGTGTCGGCATGAATTATGGGCGCGCGCGTAAATCTAGGTGCGTGCGTCGCCCCCGCCGTAACGCCCCCGTTGTCCCCCGCTAACTGTTCGCAACTAGATGCAGCAAACGGGCCGCCCCGCCTCGCCCCGCCCCGCCCCGCTGAATACGCGTACACCGGGGACGAACTCTCACTTTCCCGTGGCGGGCCGGGCCGGGGCGGACGAGGCTGGGCCCAAACTGCTCCCTCAGCTCCCCCCGCGGGGCCCGCCCACCCCGCCCCTCGCCCTCGGCCACATATCGTGTTTGCCGACCCACATAATCAAGGAACTCGATGGTGCCAAGTTTCGCGCGTCGCGCGGCCCGGCTGGCCGGGGGCCGGGGGCCGGCCAGCGGACAGCTGGGCGTGGCGGGGTGTGGCGGGCCGGGGGCACGGGGAGCATGTAGACGAGGGGGAGCCGCTGACCTAAGGTCAAGGGTGTCGCGAGTGTGCCACACGGACGCAAGAGACGACACGATCTCTAGTACGGATGGGGGAGGGAACTTATTTGAAAGAGCCGTGCAAGAGTGTGGCGGCCTCCCATAGCTTGACGGTTGTAGCTTGTCTCTTATGAATACACGGCTTACACAAAGTAAAGCTCAGGGGGTGGAGTCGCGTGCACCAGAACCTGCGCTCCCTGGAGGGTGTCGAGCCGCGCCGAGCCGAGCCAAACGCGACGACAACGTTGAATCCCGCTGTAGCGTCCCGGAGGAGAAGAGAAGCAGGCGCTTTTGTTGCGCGCTCTCGCTGAGCGCTCGCTGCTTCCGCCGCGCGTGACGTCACGTGACGTGGCGTAGCGTGACGTGACATAACGCGGCGTGACGTGACGTGACGTGACGCCCGCTACTGTGCACCGCTGCTGTGCTCGCTGTGCTGCTCTATGTATTGCGCCGAACCACCATGCCGCCCTGCCCCGCCCCGCCCCGCCGCTGAGTCGGGCACGGCCGGCGCTCTCGCCCCTCTCTCCCCGCGCCGCCACGCCCCGCTACGCCACGCCGGGGCCCCGCTCGAAGGGAAAGGGGCGGCAGTATTTTTAGCCGGCACTGCCGTGGCGTGGGGCGGGGTGCTGTCCTGCCGCTGCTATTGCCCCCGCTGTAGGGCGCGGCGCGGCGGGGCGGGGCGGGGCGGGGTGACGATGTGACGAGAGCCGAGGCTGCGGTGTAGATGCAGGGCGGGCGGGGCGATAACATTACGCTTTGCGCCGGGCCGGGCGGGGCGGTGCGGTGCACTTCGGGACGCAACAAGTTTTATCTCCGCATCGACCCAGGCGCGGCGCGGTGCGGATCTAGCTCAACTCTGTCGGGGAAGTCGAAACAAGCTCCGAAATCTGACTGTTTGTTAAGGGCCACTCCATGGGTGAGCACCTGGCTCGACTGTGGCTGGGGCCTCGGGCCGCGGGCCGTGCACAGCCTGTGCAGAGATTATGGCGTCTATTTCTATTCGGCATAGCTGTCCAGTCCCGTCCCGGGCGTATTGATATATTGACCAGTTTGCACTGGTTTCAGGATAAAAGTCTGGACAATCAGGATTTTTTCGAGTCGTCACACGTATCGTGCTTCCCAACTCGCGCCGCCCCGCGGCCCGCCGCGCTTATCGACTCGAGCGCGCGCACTTTATAGGATGTCGTGAAAAAGTGTGGAGCAAATGACGAATCGAAATCCCACGAGGTGTGTGACTCTCTCCCTCTCTCTCTCTATCTAGCTCTCTCCTTCTCTCTCTATCTCTCTCCTTCTCTCACTCTCTCTCTCCACGCGGTTGCCCGACTGCTGTGTATTTCGCCCATTCGATTAGCCCCCCTCGCCCGGGTAGTGGTGTTGGTGGTCGGAGGGCTGTAGGTATGTCACGGCCCGGCCATGTGTGCGCGGCTGACTGGGGTGGGGCGGGACGGGCCGGCCGGGCTAGGACTACGCTACGAGCACGGCGAGGAGCACTGTGCTTTAATCCGATCAGCACAGTCCATCAAGCAAAGGCATGCTCACCGCCGCCCCGCCCCCACCCCGCCCGTGGCCCCGCCCTCGCTCCAGACCCACCCCGCCTCGCCCCGCCCTGCCGCTGTGCCCCTAGCGCCCTCATGACTCTCCCACTAAGTGTCCGAAACAGTAGCGCGCGCGCAGGTCTGAATACCTTTACTTAGGCCTCGCTGGCCGAGCCGAGCGCCCCGCCGTCCAGCGTAGCGTATGTGCCAGTAAACCGCCCGTTTCAGAGAGAACCCCTTATTCCTGCCCCTCTCCCCGCCCCTCAAATCGCCACCCACCGTCCAGCACACACGGTTCAGAATCTGCTAATAATTGATTATCGGATCTGTGTTGTGTATCTGCACGCGCACACATTGACACAGCCGTACACGCACGCAGACGCAGAATCACCCCTTGCGTCCCGAACCCCATCCCCTGCATACATACATGTCTATATATAAACACTCGCGCGTCCTCGGGTGGAGGTGCGCTGTGCGCTGCGCGCGACTACAAGGAGACCAATCTTTTCAAAGATGCAGCTTTGTTTTACCAATGTACTCACATCTTATTCCTTCATTTCTTTGATATACCCGGAATGATACCCTTTCTTTTTACTTCTCTATTTCCGGGCGCGGCCCTATCTCTCTTTTTAGACTCTGTGTCCGGCGCGGCGGGGCGGATCCGAATCGAACCCCATATGGCCAGCAGTGCCACTTCCGATGGCCCTTATAAAAGGCGCTGTCGGGGTGGGCGGGGAGCCCCTATGGGGGTCTCCAGCGGGGCTGAGGGCCGGCGGAGCGGGGGCCGCAGTTGCCCGGTCTGCCTGCCCTGTCCATATCGATCCCCGTTTTACGAGGGCAATGTTTGCGCCGTGGCGTGCGCCGCCTGTGACCTACCGGCCCGCCCAGGCCCGGCCCGGCCCGCTCAGCTGCTGGGCACGACGCCCAAGGGCTTAGTGTGTACGACACATATGTGCACACGTTTCTTTAACGTGCTCTCTATCCGTATACTAAAATTTAAAAAAAAAAAAAACAGTGTAAGTGAACGTTGAAAATTCGTATAGAGTATGGAAACAGTAGGGATGCTGAGCGAGCTGCCGAGACCCCTTTCCCGGGCCGAGCAGTTAGGCAACCCGCCTGCACACTACTCATGCGTGCGGCGGCGGTGGAGCCTGTCTAACTCGGGAAGTAGGTGGGGTGAATGTACGGGCGGGGCGGGGCGGGGCGGTCTCCTCCTCACGCGGGGCGGGGCGGGCCTAGCCTCAGCTCCTCCCGCTCCTGCAGGCCCGCAGGCAGGCGCAGGGGGCATGTGTCTCTCGCACAGCAGGTGCGCGGCGCGGATCGATGCAGTCAGTGGCCGCGCTGCTCCGCGCTTCGCTGCGCCGGCTGCACCCTGCGGCTGCCTGCTTCCGCCCTCGAGGTCTGGTCTGTGGCGCCGCGCGCCAACCAAAAGTGAAATGAGGCACATAGTAATGCATTGACCGCCGGGTTACGAACTCGGAAAATTCTGCCCCGATTTCATATGATTGTGCCGGAGGGAACGACAGCCATGTAATGGTTGGTCAGGTACACTTTTCAATTTTTTTTTCCGTGTGGCTCAATCTTGTAGTTCAGTTTTTGCCAGGGGCCCGTTCATTGTCCCGCTCCGGAGTGGCTCGCAAGCGCTACAGATCACATCCGCTACAGGTCACAACCGCTACAGGTCACAAGCGCTACAGGTCACAAGCGCTACAGGTCACAACCGCTACAGGTCACAAGCGCTACAGCTCGCTAACGCTTCGGGTCGCAAGTCGCAAGCGCTACGGGTCACTAGCGCTACAGCGAGAATCCGCGCGTTAGGCGGAGCCGAGCCGAGCTGAACCTTGAAAAATTACGCACGTGGCGTGAAAACATGGAAAATTTTTGCGACAGTAAACCTCCCGAAGGAGGTTGCGGTTCCCGCCAGGCACAGGGCTTTTACCCCCCGTGGCAGCCAACTACTTCGGTGTTCTTATGGGAACCGGTGCTTTTCTGGCCGCGATCCTGTCGCGCAATTCGACAGATTTGATCCCCGTACTGTCAGATTTAGTCGTACGGTGGTTAACCGAACTGCCCTGTCCCCAGAGCATGGAACAGCTATTTTTGGAGCCAGATTCTAGGACTTATGACCCCACGACCGACCACCAGTCGTGGGCATGGGACGGAACTTCCTGGCAACCCGCTGTCGCTACCAGTGAAGAACCTACCTGGGTTTGAACCAGGCCCCATGTGCCGAGTCTCACAGACACCCCACGGCTTTCGCGGCACCACTAGACCACTAGACCGTCGGCTATTCCACGAGGGAGGTCGGTTGTAATGGGGGGCTTGAATTCCACTCTCCAAATTGTTGTCCTCAGAAAAATTTAATATTTTGGTAAGATTCGAACCTCTGTCCTGCGACTCTCCGCGCGGACACTCTGCCGGGACGGCTACGACGCCACGGTACCTGATGCCGGACCACTAGGAGTCATGCTGCGCGAGAAGCCACAGTCACCGAAGAAACGAACCCGGTGTCATGAGTGCGCCTGCTCTCCGGCCAGTGCTGGGCCGGCCGCGTAGCGTCATTGGTATCGACGCTGCTCATAGCACTACGTGGGCAGTGGTTCAAAAATCGCGTAATTTTTTTTTCTTGTTATTTTTTTTTTTTTTTTTTTTTGTTTTGTTTGATCTAACGCGCGGATTCTCGCTGTTGCGCTTGTGACCCGTAGCGCTAGCGAGCCGTAGCGCTACCGAGCTGTAGCGCTTGTGACTCGTAGCGCTTGCGACCCGTAGCGTTAGCGAGCTGTAGCGCTTGTGACCTGTAGCGGTTGTGATCTGTAGCGCTTGCGAGCCACGTCCTCCCGCCCCGCCCCGCCGTACCCTCCCTGCCCTGCCCCACCCCGCCCCGCGCCACCCCGCGCGCCCGACAACCTGTGGCTCTCAGCCTCCTCTCCTCGCCCCCGCGCTGTGCCCCCACCCCCCTCAGGCCGGTCCCTCTCTCCACATCGCGCCGTCACCGTCCCAAGTTTGTGTTGCCTAAGCAGGTCCGCCAGTCCCGCCCCGCCCCGGGCCTGGCCGGGGGTGGGGTGTAGGCATCAGGGGGAGGGTGGCTGCCGCTCTGCTCTGCTCGGCCCAGAAGGAGCGCAGATCCACTTTGGATTCACCAGAAGGCAGCAGAAACCCCGCGCCTTGCTCTCGCTTCTCCGCCCCCGACCCCCGCTCTCTTCTCGAATGCTTTCGCCTCACCCCTCTAGGGGAATCGCGCGTGCCGAGCCGGGCCCGGGAGCGGAAGAAATGCAGAGCTGCTGAGCCTTTCCTAAACGGAAAACTTTGTACAACGAACAACATTGCTAAACGAGTCCATTAGCAGCTCCTCTGCTCTCTAGATACAAAACAAAAAATGTGCCAAAAACGCGTCATTGTAATGTTATCACAGACCGACGGCAGAGAAAACAGTTTTCTACTACGTCAATTCCGAAGCTTTTCCTTTCGTTCCTTTCTATTTTCATTGGGAATTTTGGCGGGTGTTTGCGGAGAGCAGCAATCGTCTCCGCTCCTCCCAACTCCCACCCCCTCAGGTGGGGCCGGGAGTGTCGCCACCGGCGGGGCGGGGCGGGGCGGGGCCGAGTGGCTCTTTAATTCATGCGTATCGACCGCTTATCACCGATGCCCCCCCCCCCTCCCCACCCCGTCATCTGGGACTCTAGTTGTGGAGAGGTGTGGGGAGGGCACGGGGTGTGGTAGAGGCCGATGGAGGGGGGCGGGGCGGGGACGTGCTCGACGGCCTGGGCGTGGCGGGGCGTGGCGCAGCTTCAGGATGCTGCCACCGGCGTTGTTGTCTCGCCCCGCCCCGCCCCGCCCCGCCCCGCCCCGCCCCGCCCGTCGCCTGGCTCGGCCAGTAGTTATGGAAGTGGAAGCAGCCTGCGGCCATCCCGTCAGGCCAAGGCGATCTCACCCAAGAGGCAGCAGGAGCGGGCCATCCAGCAGTCCTGGATCCAGGACTTAAGCCATACGCAGTCCGCTCACGGCGGGGCGCGGCGGGGCGCGTCGGGGCGGGGCGGGGCACGCCACCCCATCCCCCCTCACTGCTCTGATCGCAGCGCCCTCGCCCCGCCCCGCCCCGCCCCGCGTGGACCCGACCCCGTTGTCCGTATATATCCTGCGCGGTGGGGCCGCGCCGGTCTGAGATTCGCCGCGGTGCTCAGCAGCGGGCCTGGGGCCTGGGCGCGGGCCTGGGCGCGGGCCTGGGCCGGGCTGCGTACGCGGTGGCTAAGGGGAGGCGGCGGCAGCCCCAGGCCTCTCGCACGCAGCCCCGTCGCGTGCAGGGCGGCCGTTACCCCTCGCGGGGCCCACGCGCCGGCCCCCCTGGGGGGCCCCGGCAGCCCACGCGGCACCGCCGCAACCACATAAGAGTGCGTACACGGGGCGGGGCGGGGCGGGGTGTGTCGGTGCACGTGGCAGGTGACGGGCCGACCGTGGCCCCCGTCATGAAACCCCTGGCTGCTTACGCCCCGCCGCCTTTGCAGCAAGCCCTCAAGGCCACAGGAAGGTGTGTACCACAACGAACAATTTATTTTTTATTAAAAAAAACAAAAAAAAAAAAAAAAACAACGTAATTTTCCGTTAGCTTGATAATATTGTTGGAACATGATATAAGAAAAACGGGGCTGGATTTTGTGTCACTGTCACTGCCGGCATGGCAGGTACCTTTCTCTCTCACTCTCTCTACGCGGTGAGCGGTGGCTGAATCGCCGCTGTGTCGATTTAACCCCTATCTAAGCAGCTCGCGTAACCTTGAAGATTCATTCTGGTCGCCTGTCCGCCCCGCCCGCCCGGAGGGTCGGAGTTTGCATCTGCGGGGCTGATGCTGGGCTGGGGCGGGTCGGAGGCTGACGGCTAGCTCAGGTGACAAACGGCTCGTAATTACTGGCTGCGAATCGTTAAGCGGATCTGTGCAGATTCGCAAGGCAGTCCGTGGCGCGGCTTGACTCCTCCGCTCTCCGCTCCGGCCGTGGCGTCGCGTCGGGTCGGGTCGGGTCTCCTCCGCCACTCTCAAGTCATTTCGTGGACGAAGGAATCGGTATTTCCAAACAAAAAAGACCTCGAATTCCGAAAGATTTATACTATGCTCTTGCTATGCTACGAATACCGAATACCGTGTAGTTACTAATGCTATCAGTGTTACCGTAATGACTACTATGATCATCTGCTGAGCGCGCCGCCCCGCCCCGCCCCGCCCCGCCCCGCCCCGCCCCGCCCCGCCCCGCCCCGCCTCGCCTCACCTCACCTCGCCTCACTGCGGCTCCAGCGGCGCACACCCAGGCCCAGGCCCTCCCCACCTTTTGTGCCCGGCCGGAGCGGTGGTGCTCAGCGCTGCTCGCCTCGGTAATGCGCGCCTCAAAGGACGCACACACAGGGCCTCGGAGTAAAACTTAAAGGAGCGGCAGCCGGGGGAAAGAGGCGGGGCGGCGGCGGGGCGGCGGCGCCGTCTAGTCCCAATTAGAAAGGAGCTTGAGGAATGAGTCGAAGGCCGCCGCCCCCGCCCCCACCCCGGCCCGCGGCCCCTCGTTCTCTCGGTGGTCTTTTCTCTTTTCGACGTCCGAATCGGAGTAAATCAAACTTTTTGGTCGCTTAGCTCCTCTGGCCTTGTCTGAGGTCTCGGCTCGGCGCGCAGGCCGGAACCGGAAGGGAAGCGCTGGCCGAACGGCTTTAGGGTTTTTCTTTATTTATCTATTTTTTCCTCCTTATTTACCCTTATTTTTTTCTCCCTGCTTTCCCTTCATTCTTTTCTTTCTTCCTTTCTTGCGCCGTAAAATATCAAAAACATTCTTAAATGAGATTAATCTCAAAGATCTTGGCGCGTGATTGCTATGGGACCAGACGACGTGCCTTGCTTCTTCGGAACTTGTTATTGCGGGGCGCGGCGGAGCGTCGATGTGTTTGCGAGTTGGACTATTGGGCGGGGCGTGGCGGGGCGTGGCGCCGCCCCGCCCCTGCTGCGAGTCGCCTCCCGGTGAGCGTGCGCGCCGCCCCGCCGCGCCCCGCCACGCCGTGCAGCACCCCACCTTTGCTTGCCTATAAAATCAGTCCAAGGCCGTGCTCTCGTCTCGCAGCCCAGGCCCGCTTCTTACCCCTCAAGAAGGCAAAGTCCTTTTTTATTTTTCCCTATTCTGGCGACGAAGGCGGTAAAGTGCGTGTTATTTCGAGACCCCCGTAAAGATAGGAAAAAAAAGGGAAATTTAGAGAGAAACCACAAACATGCTACCTCATATTAAAAAAAGGTCACGCCCGGCCTCAACGTGACGGCGGAGAGGAGAGCCGGGCAGGGGAACCTCCAGCGGGGCAGTGGGACACCCGTGCCCGCGGGGCGGGGCGGGGCGGGGTCGATGGGGCGAGTATGAAAGGCCGGCGCTCATGTATTTTGCATGAGTCGCACAAAAGACGGGGATGGTAGCCATTACAGGCCTGTGTTTATTTTGATACCAATCTCGACAAATTGGCAACTGTGGTGGGCCCGCGAGCGTGGCGCCGCCCGCGCGCGCCGCAAACCCGACCGAAGGATGCGGGAGTGTCGGGTAGGGCCGAGAGCACTGTCCTCCCTTACACTCTCTCCATCACCCCCCGCCCCGCACGCGCAGGCTGGCGCGGATGGCTCCCGCGGCGAGAGTGGGGGTAGAGCGAGCATGTGGCAAATGGGCGCGTCCTTGTCGTTACCGAAAAACCACTTACGCGGGCGGGCGCGGCAGTATAGGATATGGCTTCTGAGGGAGAGGGGAAGAGTCACTGTTTTATTTTATCAAAGATGTCCTCTTAATTTTTGTGGGTTGAGACACAAGAAATCTTTTACTTTTGAAACCCCACCCCCGCGCAACACAGTGCGCCGTAGGACAAAAGAATTGTATTCTATTTTCTTTGAAACATTTTTTCCACATCGCTGCTTATAAGGAATATAGAGCGAGTTTTGTAGCGTCAGTCGGGCAGCAAACCGTAAAGTGACATGAGGGTTATTGAACGCGTCCAGCGCGCGGCCTTGCGACCCCATTCCGCGTGTCCGGGCCGGCCGGGCCGCACGCGTTTACATAACGTCTTTCTTTCCCGCCGCTGGAGCCGGGGCCTAGGGGTGCAGGACTGCGGGGGCTGAGGCGGGGCGCGGCGGGGCGGGGCGGGGCGCTTAGCCGAGGCTCTTTTTTTTTTATTATTTGTTTTCGTCGGCAAACGCGCGCGGATGCGTAGAGACTTCCTTCTCATATTTCGTTTTGGGGGGTCGGGGCTGGCCGGCCATGGCCGGGCCGGGGGCCGGGCCGGGGACAGGGGTGGATCGGACCCTCTTATAGTCGAGCCCCCTTCCCTCTGGAACGTACGTCTTTTAGGACGGATTTAAATGCCATACCCACTATTGCCTGACACTTTACACAGATTGCAGTTCTCTAAGGGCGGGTAGCGAGCGAGCTGCGATCGGGTCGCCAGTTTGCATAGCTTAAATTCCGCAGAGACGCTTCGGCCAGCTGTATTCGGGTGGGGCCGTGCCGTAGGGTTCACCACAGCAGAATGAATGGGTTTGGGATTTGGGCCCGGGCTGCGGTGGCGGGCCAGCGCTCCCCGCTGTCACTGTGCTGTGCTCGCCTGCACCCCCCCCCCCCCTCAGCCCCAGGCGCTCCAGCCTGTCAATACGCCTCACCACGCCTTAACCCCCCCCCCCCCTACTACTCTATTAATCATAGAAAATCTTGCCGGGCTCTGGGCGGGATTAAACTCGACTGGCATCACTTTGGGCCGCCGCGGCGCGCAGCGCTGGTGCCTCTGAGGTGATTAAATGCGCCTACACAACATACCGCGACTCGCGCAACACGGTTTCTCACTACTCACCGTCGCTGAAGTGAATGCTGCGCGTGTGCGCAACTCTCATCATGCTCGCGCGCGCCGCGAAACTTGTGTGAGAATCACGCCGCTACACATCCACCTCACGTTTCTAGAGTCCCACCCTACTTTCACCCCAGAGCCCACAGAACCTGTGGCGCGCGCGGGTCGCGCGCCGCCGCCGCCCTGGAGAGCAATATCACGTCATATATTTCGCTGGAAACGCCACGTCTCGGCAGGCGGCCGCTTTTTCCGCGCGGCAAAAACGTTACTTTGCACCAAAGACTATGACGCCGCCAGCCGCCTTTTACCCGCCGTCCTTTCCTCTCCGTCATTTTTCTTTTTCTGCCTCCGCTCTCATCGAGCCCCACTGTCCCGACTGTGGAAAAGCGATTATTCTGTCTTTTTGCGGAGCTGGAATTCATCTGCCCTAGAACGAATTCGTTCGTTTTCTTCTTTCGCCCATTCATTATTTCATTCATTCATGCACATCAAACACGTCGGCCACTCTGTAGCGGCCGCCCCCGCCGTTCCACTTTCCATTTCGCGGGGAGAGCTTTAGCCTGGAGTGGCCCCGCCCCGCCCCCGCCGGCCGGCCGGACGGTCCATAAGTGGAGGGCCTGGTCATGCGGCCGGGGCGGGAAAAGCCTTTCGAAATTGTTACCGGGGGTATAGGGCAGGGTGGGTGTGGGTGTGGGGGTTAGGGGGGGGGGGGCAGGGTGTGCGGCGCGCGGCGGGGGCCTGGCGCTGTGTGTGGGGCTCGGGCCCTGGCGCCTGGGGCACTTGCATGAGAAAGGAAGGGAAACTTCTCCACACCTCCTCTCGGACCCTCTTTGCTGCCACCTGCCCGCCCACCCTCCGTACGCTACACTGTTTTTGAAAAGACAATTATCATTGCCGTTTTTCGCAAAAACTTATTGTCGCTGGAGAGGAAATGAACCGAGTTATTGCCAATGTAGAAAGGTGTGTCCTGCCTATGTTTTTCCAGCTCACCCTAGTGGGAACTACATTTCAGCGTTAAGCCGTATGTCGGGTTGGGCGGTGTCTCTCACCTCACCTCGAGTCGCATGCAGCCCACAGCAAAGCTCCCCCAACCCCGACCGCCTCTTTGCGGGGAGCAGACCCCAGCCCAGACCGGAAGGGAAGGGAAGGGAAGGGAAGGGCTCTCTACCCGAGCCGCGCCGCGCCAGCCCTCTCCAGGACTCGGTCACCAAGAGCCCCTACCGGGCCGGGACTGGACGTGCAGTGCCGTTATGGGCTAAATGGCGCTGGGCGGGGATGCATAGTGCACCTCAAAGGCCAACACCTCGCACGCCGTGGTCCATCCCCGTCTCTTTGCCTTGCTCCTTTCCGACATGCACTGTCAGAAAAAAAAGGCAGAGTAAGGTTGCTCACGCTAAAGTTATATTTTCCCTTTCCTTTCGGCAACAGTAAATCGTGTCGAACGCGCAGCAATGAAGTTTAGAGAGAGGGGAAAAGAAAAAAACTTGTTGCCGCGAGTGACCGTGAGGATGCGAGGGGCCTTCTCCTCGCGCACAGTCCGGCCCCGCCTCGTGCCGTGCCACCCCGCTGTTATGGGTTCTTGTCCTTGTGCCAGGCTTGAGGTGAGACTTGGCGGAGCGGAGCGGGGCGGGGCAGGGCGGGGCGGGGCGGTTTGGGGCGGGCGGGGCGGGGCGCGGCGGGGCGGGGCGGGGCGGGGCGGGGCGGGGCGGGGAGCAGCCGAGCCTGGGCTCAGGTCACTCGTGACCTTCCTCGGAATTGCTTTTACTTGTGATCGCGTCCTTCCTCATCGGATCGAGTTTATGTTACTGGGGCCGCTCCTGTCCGTCCTCCCTAGAGCCGATCCCGGGGGGGGGCGGGGCGGTGCGGGGCGGGGCGGGGCGGGGCGGGGCGGGGCGGGACGGGCTGAGAACAAACTCATTAAGGCCTGCGGGGACACGGGGCGCGAAGAGCCTGAGGGGGTGGCGTGGGGTGGGCCCTCCTGGGAGATAATCCTGCCTGTTTCGCGCCGCGTCATATCCTTCAGCTTTTCCTCCTAAGAGGAGCCGCAGAGAGCTCAGTAAAGCGTGGGGGGGTATTGTTCTATCTCGCGACGGAAAGGGTCGAAGGAGGCACATCTCCTTTGCACCGACGTAAGTAAGAACCTTTGAAATATTTAAGATGATCCATCATCCACCCTTTACTTTGCCGCAGTGCAAATGGGAAAAGCAGCAAGTCGTTGTGCGACTGACAGAACGCCGCCGTATCTGCGCGCAGCTGCCCCGCCCCGCCCCACCCCGCCCCGCCCCGCTCCGGCCCTGACATCAATCTCCCTTTGCTCCCCCTCTCCCCCCCTCCCCCTCCACGCCCTTCCTCATTGGCGATGCGAGCCGCCGCCTGCGCGCTCCCCGCTAGCGCCGTATTAGCGGCCGACAACAAATATCTATTTGTCTGGCGGCTGAAGAAAGTTTGGGGCGGGGCCTGTGCTTCTTAGTAGTCTAGTCAAAGTCGAACGGGGGCGCTGTAGGGGTACATAGGGAGGCGGGCTGGGGTGGTGGCATGCACTGTTAATGCGCCATTTAAAAAGGGGGTATCAAATATTGTTTTCTCAACAACATTCAGGAAAATTATGGATTTGTGCGATCACATAATATTCCTGGTGGGTGCCCGGTGGGCTGCGCAGCCCCGGCCCGGCCCGCCTGTCCCGCGTCCCGTCCCGTCCCGTCACACCACACCCTGGCCAGGGACGTGTCACTGCGACCGCACGCCGGCCTCGGCCTGGTATGACAACGCCCCGTCCCGGCGTGTGTCTGGCCTGGCAGCTGGCAGGCAGGGCAGGGCAGGGCCGCTCCTGCAGCACCCCGCCCGCCCCGCCCCGCCCCGCGCCGCTCGATAGAACGTCAACATTGCTGTGCACCGGGAGGTGGACTGAGAGCCGAGCTCTGAAAGGTCTGCGCGATTGACGTAATTTCGAGGTCGTGGTGGCGGATGCTGTCAATAAGATGCAGTCGGTTGTCGCACTATTAACTCCGCGGTCTCTGTGCATATGCCAATATTCATTTGTTTTGAAGGCCGCGGATTTCGTATTGAATGCATTCAGAAACCAACACCGCTGAGCAATCGGCGTGTAAAGTGTAAAGCGCACTATCTTTCGCGCACGACATGAAATCTCCTTTTAAGTCCAGGAAGAATCGTATTTGACCTGGACAAAAGTGGAGAACCAATGTTTCATTCATTCACGAACTGTGTTCGTTTGGCGTCTGCTCGTGCTCGCGCCGAGGCTCGTGCAGCCCCCGGTGCTGCTGGCAGTAGCCGCGGGCGCCAGAGTCCGTGTGGCGCCGCGCTAACTACACGGCTCTGCGGGGCGGGGCGGGGCGGGGCGGGGTGGGGCGGGGCGGGGCGCGCGCGGAGGCGTGTCCGTCCTAGACGGTCTCGCTGATGAACCCCCTTAGAGATGAAGCCGTTTTCGTGCTGCGCCTCCCTCTGATATCATCTGCAGAGAGGAGAGAGGCGACTGAAAGCGCGTTGACGAGGCCAGGGGTGACCCTGGCGCTGTTGCGGGGCGGGGCGGGGCGGGGGTGGGTGGAGCGCTGGTTTGGTCGACAGCACCAGTAACCCCGCAAGGGCGATGAAGAGCCGTGTAACTAGGTTTGTCGGACGGTCGCTCCGTCACTCCGCGGACATACAAAATTTATTGCTGAGCGCTGTCAAATGTTGTGGAAGGGATTACGCCCATGAAAAATATATTAATTTATCGGAAATTTGTAGGTAATAAACAGTTAATGTAGCCTTAATAAATTTAAATTAAGCCAATTTAAATGATTTAAATAAACTCATATAAAATTTAACTAACTTGTTAATTTAATTTTATTAAATTTAAAGTCATAAAGAAAAATGTGATCGGTCCGTGGTTTGAACCAACGACCTTCTAGTTACTGGCCTGGTCCCTTACCCACTACACCACCGCACCTCTTGGGGAGAGGAAGGCCGCATAAGGAAGACTATCTACGGTATATAGCTTTATACAATACGTAGGCTGTACTGGCGTATGTTCAATCCGTGCGAGATATTTTGTTTAAAGGTACCCATGATTGACTCTTACGACGACCTTCTGGTACCAGCACACTACAAAAAGTACCGAGTTTTATTTGAACGTTTAACAGGGAAGTACCCTTAAAGCTGTTAATAAACAATTAATTTATTGAAATTAACTTAGGATGAAACAGAAATTAATAATTAACTAAGCCAGAAAAATTTATTAACGATAAATTACCTTTTAACATGATGAAATATAATCCTTTATTTACCATGTTTCTATATCAACACTTATTAAATAGAAATTTAAAGTAATTTGCGTTGTATATAAACTTAAATTTGTTTATATTAAAGTCTTCCTGTAAATTGAAGACTTATTTAAGAGTAATTTGTTTAAATAAAGTCTTATTTGTTTAAATTTATTCATTTTACGTGGGACGACGTGTTCTCCATGTGATATCTAGTATGAGTCTGTATCAACAGAAATTAATATATGCATGGCGTTATAGGAAAATGTTTTGCCGTTTGTCGTGAACCAATTTGGACGTCTCGATGAAGGATACGGAATGTCGGCGGGTGGGAGGCAAAAGTTACCAGATCGAAGTTGTTGAGCAAGTTTTAGCCAAGCTCTCTCTTGTTATTTCGTCGCTGGCCTCTGAGATTGACTCCCCACAACTTTGTTCGTCTCGTATCGCCGCGCGAGCGCTGTGGCGGAGGCGGGGCGGGGCGGGGCGGGGCGGGGCGATGAGCACACCCGCCACGCGCAGCCACTGATCTAGACCGGACCGGACCGGACCGCAGTGAAATATTTCCCCCATAACTACTCGCCTAGGAGAAGCGCAAGCAGGTAGGGGTGGGGCGCGGGTGTCGTCGGGGGCGAGGCGCGGGGTATAACGGGCTCACAAAAGAGAAGAAAAGGATGAACGAATGGGGTGAAAAAAGAGCGGCCCGTCCCGCGAAAGGCGTGGGGGTCTGGCGGGTCTGGGCCAGGCGAGCCGACAAAAAAGGATCCTCGACCCCGGCCCGGCCGAAGCAGCTGCTCTCTTCCAGCTCCAGCCCGCGACGCCATGCCAGTTCCAGAGAAGTTGTTCATCTGTTCGTTCGTCGCACTCCTCTCCAGGCGGCCGCTATCTCTCTCTCTCTCTCTCTGGAGCCCCACCCCTCGCTAGGCCAGGTGTCGCCTGACTCCCAGCGAGTCCCTTGCTGATTGTGTGGTTGTCGCTCTGTATTGTCCCCTCCCCTCTCCCCCTCCCCCTCCCCCTCCTCCCCGCCTGCCACTGTGCCCCAGAGCGCGTCTCATCTCGAGAACAAGGAGGTGCTCCCCCGCTGCCGGCGCTGAGTTGATGGCTGTGAGAATTGTGCGCGCCGCGCAGTTATTGAGGTGCGCGCGATGTCCCAGCAGCAGCGGCACCCATCTTGAAATTACCCAGGACCGGGGAGGGGAGCCGTGACGACGGAGAGGTGCAGGGTCTTATCGACGGAAGGAGTAATCCGACGCTCGCTGCAGGTGGAGGGTAATGGGCCTTAGCCCCCCCCCCTCCCCCACCCCCTCCGCTCGCGCCATGCCTCAGGACGCACGGCGCATCGTAAAGCGAGACAAGCGATCAGATGAGAGCGCCCCGGGAGGTAAAGAATGGCAGGCCCGGAGCCGGGCGGGGCGGGGCGGGGCGGGGCCCGGAGCTTCTCGAGCGTGCGCCCCTGCCTGCCGGGAGGTAGGCAGGCCCGTGCTTCTCTCCGAACAAGCGGGTCTGCCTATGCCGCGGGCGCTCGGCTCCAGCACCGAGGCGAGCTCCGTCAAGCTAGCACCGCCCAGTAACTGTACAAATTTGTACTATACGCCAAAAATTTGTACTCAATTTGTACTTTCACCCCATCAAACTTTTAGAATTTGTACTAACAAAATGGCGATACAAATTGAAAACGATATGGGGCGGTGGGAGCGTGACGTTTCCACCGCCCAATTGCCGTAGCACTGTGGGGATTAATGCATTCTGACCGGAAAAATTTGTACTTTTCAAATATCTCATTCGCAGAATTTGTACACCACTCAAACAGTTCGAAAATTGCGTCGGAAAGTGGACAACCGCCTGCATACCCCATAATAGGCGACCTGCAATACGCGCACCGCCCAAAGCCGCTAGAAAATTGTACCACACGCCAAAAATTTGTACTCAATTTGTACTTTCACCCTACCCTACTTTTAGAATTTGTACTAACATCGTAGCGCTGCTAACACAAAACGATATCGGGCGGTGCGAGCGTTACGCTCCACCGCCCAGTTATCGGAGCGCGTCGAGACCAAGTGCATTCTGACCGGACGAATTTGTACTGCTCGAATATCAGCTCGCTCAAATTTGTACTCGACCAGAACTTTTCTGAAATTGAAGGTAGAAACAGCGCCATCGCCTGCAGACTCCCGGATAGGCAACCAGCAACACTCGCACCGCCCAAAGGTCCTAGAACATTGTCCTCGAAACAAAAAATTTGTACTCAATTTGTACTTTCACCCTAATCTACTTTTAGAATTTGTACACGCGATTCGAAGGTACATCGTCTAAATCGGACGTAGGTCACAAGCGCTACAGGTCACAAGCGCTACAGCTCGCTAACGCTACGGGTCGCAAGCGCTACGGGTCACAAGCGCCGCAGCTCGGTAGCGCTTACGGCTCGCTAGCGCTACGGGTCACAAGCGCTACAGCGAGAATCCGCGCGTTAGGCGGAACCGAGCCGACCTTAATCTTGAAAAATTACGCACGTGCTCTGCGAATGAAAGAATGGCGTGAAAACATGGAAAATTTTTGCGACAGTGAACCCCGGGAGGGAGGTTGCGGTTCCCGCCAGGCACAGGGCTTTTCCCCCCCGTGGCAGCCAGCTACTTCGGTGTTCTTATGGGAACCGGTGCTTTTCTGACTGCGATCCTGTCGCGCAATTCGACAGATTTGATCCCCGTACTGCCAGATTTAGTCGTACGGTGGTTAACCGAACTGCCCTGTCCCCAGAGCATGGAAAAGCTTTCGCTTTTGAGCCAGATTCTAGGACTTATGACCCCACGACCGACCACCAGTCGTGGGCATGGGACGGAACTTCCTGGCAACCCGCTGTCGCTACCAGTGAAGAACCTACCTGGTTTGAACCAGGCCCCATGTGCCGAGTCTCACAGACACCCCACGGCTTTCGCGGCACGAAGACCACTAGACCGTCGGCGATTCCACGAGGGAGGTCGGTTGAAATGGAGGGCTTGAATACCACTCTCCAAATTGTTGTCCTCAGAAAAATTAATTTTTTTGGTCAGATTCGAACCTCCGTCCTGCCACTCTCCGCGCGGACACTATGCCGGCACGGCTACGAGGCGACGGTTGAAGGCACAGTCACCGAAGAAACGAACACGGTGTCATTTTATTTTTTTTGTTTTTGTTTTGTTTAGGCCAAGTGCTCTTTCTAGTGCCTTTTTTTGCTGTTGCCCAAGTCACAAGGACGGTAAAGCTGGAAAGAGCATTTTTGGTCAAAAAAAAAAATTAAAAAGAAAAAATATTACGCGGTTTTGAACCACTGCCCACCTAGTGCTCTGAGCAGCATCGATACCAATGACGCTACGCGGCCGGCCACGCACTGGCCGGAGAGCAGGCGCACTCATGACACCGGTTTCGTTTCTTCGATGACTGTGGCTTCTCGCGCAGCATGACTCCTAGTGGTCCCGCATCTGGTACCGTCGCGTCGTAGCCGTGCCGGCATAGTGTCCGCGCGGAGAGTGGCAGGACGGAGGTTCGAATCTGACCAAAAAAATTAATTTTTCTGAGGACAACAATTTGGAGAGTGGTATTCAAGCCCTCCATTTCAACCGACCTCCCTCGTGGAATCGCCGACGGTCTAGTGGTCTTCGTGCCGCGAAAGCCGTGGGGTGTCTGTGAGACTCGGCACATGGGGCCTGGTTCAAACCCAGGTAGGTTCTTCACTGGTAGCGACAGCGGGTTGCCAGGAAGTTCCGTCCCATGCCCACGACTGGTGGTCGGTCGTGGGGTCATAAGTCCTAGAATCTGGCTCCAAAACAGCTTTTCCATGCTCTGGGACAGGGCAGTTCGGTTAACCACCGTACGACTAAATCTGGCAGTACGGGGATCAAATCTAATCGAATTGCGCGACAGGATCGCAGTCAGAAAAGCACCGGTTCCCCATAAGAACACCGAAGTAGCTGGCTGCCACGGGGGTAAAGCCCTGTGCCTGGCGGGAACCGCAACCTCCCTCGGGAGGTTTACTGTCGCAAAATTTTCCATGTTTTCACGCCATTCTTTCATTCGCAGAGCACGTGCGTAATTTTTCAAGATTAAGGTCGGCTCGGTTCCGCCTAACGCGCGGATTCTCGCTGTAGCGCTTGTGACCCATAGCGCTACCGAGCTGTAGCGCTTGTGACTCGTAGCGCTACCGAGCTGCGGCGCTTGTGACCCGTAGCGCTTGCGACCCGTAGCGTTAGCGAGCTGTAGCGCTTGTGACCTGTAGCGCTTGTGACCTACGTCCGATTTAGACGATGTACCTTCGAATCGCGCGTACAAATTCTAAAAGTAGATTAGGGTGAAAGTACAAATTGAGTACAAATTTTTGGTGTCGAGTACAATTTCCTAGCACCTTTGGGCGGTGCGAGTGTTGCTGGTTGCCTATCCGGGAGTCTGCAGGCGATGGCGCTGTTTCTACCTTCAATTTCAGAAAAGTTCTGGTCGAGTACAAATTTGAGCGAGCTGATATTCGAGCAGTACAAATTCGTCCGGTCAGAATGCATTCTTGGTCTCGACGCGCTCCGATAACTGGGCGGTGGGCGTAACGCTCGCACCGCCCGATATCGTTTTGTGTTAGCATCGCTACGATGTTAGTACAAATTCTAAAAGTAAGGTAGGGTGAAAGTACAAATTGAGTACAAATTTTTGGCGTGTGGTACAATTTTCTAGCGGCTTTGGGCGGTGCGCGTATTGCAGGTCACCTATTATGGGGTATGCAGGCGGTTGTCCACTTTCCGACGCAATTTTCGAACTGTTTGAGTGGTGTACAAATTCTGCGACTAAGATATTTGAAAAGTACAAATTTTTCCGGTCAGAATGCATTAATCCCCACAGTGCTACGGCAATTGGGCGGTGGAAACGTCACGCTCCCACCGCCCCATATCGTTTTCAATTTGTATCGCCATTTTGTTAGTACAAATTCTAAAAGTTTGATGGGGTGAAAGTACAAATTGAGTACAAATTTTTGGCGTATAGTACAAATTTGTACAGTTACCGGGCGGTGCTAGCTTGATGGAGCTACCGAGGCGCCTGCGGAGAGCGCCCGGGTGGTAGGCAGACCCGCGTGACACGCGCGCCCCGCGGGTCTGCCTACGCTGCGGGCGCTCCAGCCGGGCGCCCTCTCCTCCACGCTGTGCTCTTCTCTCCGCCTCCTCCCCCGCAACGGCCTCATCTCCTTCACCCTCTTCTCTGCCACCCATCCACTTCAGTGCTGTCCAATGTGCAGGGAACCGAACCGCATTGGCTCCGCCGAGTAATTGCAGCTAATCTCTGTCAGGAGCTCGGGGAGGGAGGCGTTCAGCGGAGCGCGGCGGGGACGGGCGGAAATTGATTATTGAAGCAGTTTGCCGAATCACAAGGCAAGGAGAGGTTTGCCTAGGAAGAGGGGAGGGGAGGAGTGACAATATCGGCCAAGCTCAGCTTGGCGGGAAAACGTTGACAGTTGAATTGGAACTACTACCGTAACTAACAGAGTGTATTTCTGACAGTATACAGGATCTTGTTGAACTGTCAAAGCGCTTTTAGCGCGGGTTTTGTTGTGAACCTTTGCAGTGCCCACCCCTCCACCTCCGCCGCAGTTTCCCCCTGGCGCAGGCTATGTGCTCTATCAGAGCACTCAGTTTTGACACTATCTCTATCACGGGCCGTCCCCGGGACGGGCGGCAGCCCAGTGTCTACATGTGTGGCGAGTGAAACGCTATCGGAAATATTCATACCGTGCAACAGCTACGCTATCTGCCTCGTGACGACAGTGAGAGCAGTTAGGGCGAAAACCGAATGCAAATTCTGCTGTCCCGCTTGAAGTGCAACATGTTTCGTCGTGCGCTGGTTTACACAGCAAACCTTCCTCTGGTTCCCGGTTGTTGTCGGATAGATTCACGCAGTGGGCAGGATGCAAAGTCTTTCGTAATAGGGAATTAAAAATATTTGGCATAGCGAGGTTGTCATTCGGAAACTCCACTTTCATCGATTCTCGTTAGCTCAGCTCGCACGGAGGGAGGCGGTGGATCAAACTGCTTCTACTCTGCGCCAGCTGTTCGCAGAGGGGGTGACGAGGAGTGGAAGAGGGGTGGGGGGGGGGGGTTACAGTGGCGGGTGACAGGGCTCGTTCCTTCAGCCGTGCCTGAAAGCACCTCAAAGGTTCGATAAATGTAAACCTCCGCGGTGATGAGACAGGAGTAAACACTGGGCGCGCGGGGCAGGGCGGGCCCCCCGGGGTGTTTACAGCGGGCCTTTTCAATAGAGCCCCCCCCCCTCCCCCGCGGTGCGTGGCGCAGATAGCGCGGTGCTCGCGGCCCGGCCCGGCCCGGCCCGCGCCCCAGTCAGCGTTATTTAGAGGGCGTGGGTAAAAATAACAGTTCCATGACACGTCTAAACGCGGCGGCCGGGCCGGGCCGGGCCGGGCCGGGACCTGCCGACCAGACCAGCCGCACCACGCCGGCTGAGCGCCGTGGCCGTGGCAGGGGCGGGGCAGAGCGGAGCGGCCAGGCGACCGCACTCTGATTTCCCTCATACTTGTCATAGTTATACTGCTGGGAACTTTATGCAATCGGAATACGAAGGACGAAGAACCAATCAGAAGATTAAAACAAAACACGGCCCGTAGCTAGTAGGGATGATTTTTTATCCGGGAGCTCGGAGCCACTTCCTGTTCCGCTGATAAGCCATGCCAAGCTACTGGATGGGCAAAGTTTTTTTTTTCTTTCGTTTTCCTTTGGAGCGGGATGCCACTTCCACGCCACGCCATGCCGCTGCCTGCCGGTTCCAGCCCCTTGGTTTTAATGAAGGCGGGCAGAGCGGAGCGGAGCGAGCTGGGCGGCTCTGGCGGGATGTCACCCAAATGCCTCCGTCACATTTACTCTTTGTGCCCCGCATTCGCCTCTGCCACCCCGTCCTGCTCCTCTCCCGTCTATTTACTCTGCTGCTCCAGTTTACAAATAAATGACAGTCTAAAGCATGACTGGCGGTCGCGCCACAAGCGGAACAGGTGGGCGGCGTGCCCCTGAGTGAGCTCGCGGGGGTCCACCTCCACCTGGGGCCGTCCGTCTCCCTGGGGCGGGGCAGGGCGGGGCGGGGCGGGGCGGGGTGGGCTGCGCGCTGCGCCCCACCCCTCCCCGCCCTACCCGCCCTACTCGCCCGCATCCTTTAAGGATAGAGGGGATTCCTTGATGGTTGATGGATAGAGCGCGCGTGGTGGAATAAGACGAATGGTCACGCTCGGCCCCAACCCCAACCCCCGATAGAAGGGGATGGATGGCGTGGGGCTGCGCGCTGCGGTGCGGGGCGTAATGCTGGATCATGATTACGCCCCCCGCCGGGGCGGGGCGGAGCGGGGTGGGGCGGGGCGTTCTGGCGCGCCGATGACTTATTGACTGGCGAGCGAGTGCCGTCCTGGCCGAGCCAGGCCGGAAAATAAAGCCCACATTTTATCATGATAAACAATTATTTCCCCTCGAATTTCCCGTTTAATTTCTTTTGGACAAGAGTTCACTGTTTTTTCCCCTTAAAGAATAGAAATTTGACGGGTTTCCGTAATTTTTAAATATTTTTTTAATGACCTGCCTGAGTGCACACCTTGCTGCGGGAGGGGTCACTACGTTGCCGGCCCGGCCCAACAAGGATCCCCTGCACAACTGTGGCTGGCAGGTTTTAATGGTCGAATGGTGGTTTCCGTAATGGGCAAGCTACTTGCCTGCGCTGCGCCCTGCTTCCACTCCACTCTCCTCTCCGCTGCTCCTCCCCAAATTAATGTGGGTCCGTCCCGGCAGCGAGACACAGCGAGGAGTGGCCGCCCCGCCCCGCCCCGCCTCGCCTCGTGGGCTCTCATTTCACTTGTTGATCCCCTTAGATTAGGGTGGGAGGCTTTCACCCCCTCCTCCTCCAGCCCCGGCGGGGCGGGGCTGGGCTGGGCTCAGCACCCCCAGAGGTCTACATGCCTCCGGGCTCACGCGCGCCCCGCCCCGCCCCCGCCCCGCCCCGCCCCGTTCCGCCGCGTACAGCCCTTCCCCTCCCGCTGTCTGCGGAGCAGCCCTACTACGAAAACAATTGCGCTGTTTGCACGAAAGTGGCTGTTCCAGTTGTTGGCAGTACTCCTATATCCCTATCCTATAGGCTGTAATTTAGCAGTGTAACTTAAGAATGCTGGCAACATTTTTCCGTCACCTTATTATGAAGACAATCTAGTCTGTACTTTTCTCGCAGTAAAACAAGCAAAAATATAGTATTTCATTTTAACAAGGTAAAAACGACGTTTAGGTTTGCAATCAAACAAACAACTTTTCGGAAACCTGCTGGCAGTCGCTTTCAGTGGAAGAATTATTTTTCAAATTTATCCAAAATCGGTTCGCATTTCTTTTTATCTTGTGTCAAGTGTCAAAGGCCCAGTTCCTATACATTTCGTTTTGTCCTGGAATGGGTTTATATTGGCGCCGGACCGCGTGGCTTTTGTGCAACGAGAGATAGAGCGACAGAAATGAGTGGGGAGGTGCGAGGGTGTGCGCCCGGCCCACCCCAGCCCAGCCCAGTGCTTCTCGTTCAGCCAACACGATCATCAGATCCACACGCGAAATAATAAAAAAAATCGGCAGAGAAGCAGCGGGCCGCGCGGCGCGGCGCGGGAATAAAGAACGCCCTCGTTAGTTTTTATTTGCTGACGTGCGAATGGGGCCCGGGCGGGGCGGGGCGGGTGGAGTCAGGACGCCTGCCTCTGCCTGCCGGGCCGGGCCGGCGTGCTCTGGCTATGGTATGGCATGGCGCCGGCCTGGTCTGCTCGGAACCGCGCTCGCCTGCCTTTGTCGCATTTCATTTATATGAAATAATTTTACAATGGGGTAGTGGTGGGATACTGTGATGTACCAGTTGTCTGAATAAACGGCACCCGATTCCCTTTCCTTAAAAATCTTGGACTGAGATTCCTTGTGAGTTTAGTTAGTAAGATTAGAGAGTTTCGGTCATTTGCGGCTCCACCGCGCGTCCTTGCCCTCGGTCTCACCTCGCCCCGCCCCGCCCCGCCCCGCCCCGCCTCGCCACGCCCCGCCGCTCCCTGACCGAGCCAGGCCGAGCAGACCGCCTCCCGCCTCGCCTCTATCTTTAGCTTTAACCCTTTAAGCTTGCTCCGCTTCCTATATGCATGTTTAGGGTCCCGCTCCGCTCCTCTAGGTGGGCGCGAAATGAGTGGAGTGGAGGCGTGCTGCCGGCACCCTCGAGAGCTTTGAGGCAGGGTAGTGGCGCGGGCGGGGCGGGGCGGGGCGGGCGGACCGGCGCGCTCGCCTTGGCGGACGGTTCGTTGCTCCCTTCTCGAGCTTTGCCCCACATCCCGTGAGAGTGTGCAGGAGCCTGCGGGGCGGGGCGGGGCGGGGCGGCCCAGGAGCCAGGCCAGGACAGGGCATGTGTGACGAGCCCACTGGCTTGGCCTATTTCTGAGGGGAGGGAAGGACACGCAGTCGGTCGGGTGGGTGGAATGTGTGTATTCTCGTAATCCATGCTATTGGCGCACCCCAGAGAACCAGTTAGTGCGGATACAAACGAAATCGTGGGAAATTTCTCAATTTCCCTTCGCGTTTAACCTTGGAGGTTCCAATACGTCCTTGATTCTGCGCTGTCGGGTGCGCCCTAGAGAGAGACAAAAGCGTGCTGCGAGAGAGGCGAGAGAGCTCGATGCCGTTGGTGTGCGCCCCGCCTCCGTACGCCCCGCCCCCGCGCGCCCCGCCCCCGCGCGCCCCGCCCCCGCGCGCCCCGCCCCCCGCGCGCCCCGCCCCGCGCGCCCCGCCCCCGCGCGCCCCGCCCCCGATGTTCACCGCGGGGCGGAACTTATCGGAGCTGAGCTTACGTTGCGGGCGCCGCGGCGTAAACAAACAATGTAAACACGGGTCAGCCTAGAGAGCAGGAGAGCAGCCCGTGGGGGCCCGGGGCAACTCGCCAGACCAGACTGGTATAGGGATATCCGGGTGGCAGGGTGACAGGCGCGGCGCGGTACCGCAGCCAATATACTGATCCGCCCCGCCCCCGCCCCTCTGATCTCGTCTCGTCTCGCCGCGTGGGAATCACTCGTAGCGCCTCTGATTCGACGTCCCTGTCCCTGACACTCCTCTTCAGAGGTGCACAAAGGGCACATCGAATAAACTAGGCGTCAAAAAAACAAAAACAAAAACAAAAAAAAAACTGCCCTATCCCGATTTTATGAAAGAAAAAAAAAACTCTTTAGAATCGCGCTCTATGCAGAAATATCGCGTGACACGATTAAAAGAGCGCCGGGCTCGTGTGGACATAACCGTAGCTGTGCGTGATGTGCGAGATGTGTGGCTGGTGGGTGGAGAGGGTCGTCATGTGAGCACGGCTACGCGCGCGGGGGCGGGGGTGGGGACGGGACACGAACTCGAATTTACCGGTTCCCTCGTTTTATAAAATGATTTGGTTGAAAGTTAGCAGCGGGTGGGGGCCAGGGCAGGGGCAGGCGGAATACATTTACACTGTGACTGCGCGTCTGCTTAAACAAATATCGCTTCACACGGCTGTGGCGGAGGCCAGTGAACTTATTTCAAAGTGACGCGAGCTCCGCGGTAGTTTGATTCGATGTTAACGTGAAACATGTTTAACGTCCTGCAGGTGTGGTGAACCGTGGAGACTCCTTTCGCCGCCGCCGGTCCCGGAGCAACTCGCTGCTGCCGGCGGAGGGCATGGGCGCGCCGCCGCAGCTCAGGTCGCCCGCCACGCCCGCCGCCGCCGTCCCCGCCGCCCTGGACCACGACAGCTACCGCGTGGCCATGCTGGGCGCGCGCGGCGTCGGCAAGTCTGCGCTCATCTCCCAGTTCATGACGTCCGAGTGCATCAACGCCTACGACCGCCAGCGAGGTGAGTGCGGCGCGGGCGCGCGGCGCCCACGCGACGGTCTCGTTCTGAAAGAACCCTCACTGTTGCAGACATCCCCAAGGAGCAGTCCGTCTCGATCATGCTGAATGGAGAGGAGTCAGAACTCCAGTTTGTTAACATAAGTAATACAAAGGTGAGTGAGTTGTGACGCACGCTTGCGCTGTGTGAGGTCAGGGCAGTGTTTGGAACGCGTTACTTTCTGTCCGCGCAGGAGCTGGAGAATGGAGAGCCGTGCGCCGCCCTGGTCATGATGTACTCAGTGGTGGACAAAGCCTCGTTCCAAAAGGCCGAGCAAGATCTGCAGCGGTTGCAGGAAATTGGCATGCTTCGAAACCGGGCAGTCATCATGGTGGGCACAAAGGTGGATCTGGCAAGAAGTAGGGCTATCTCAACCCAAGGTAAATATTTGTTCAAAAATTTAATGTCAGTTTGAATGATTGTCAGTCCCACTGGAAGTGCATGCTGTCCATGGAGTTGCGTGAGCGTGAGCCAATCGATTCTTGTCTTTTTCTACAGATGGGAAGTGCCTGGCATGTACTTATAAAGCAAAGTTTATTGAGATCTCAGTGGGAATCAACCATAACGTCGACGAGCTCCTTGTCGGCATCCTTACCCAAATCCGGCTCAAGGCTTCCTTGACGGAAAGGGAGGGCGGCGCCCATTGGTACAAGAATAGAGGGGTGGTGAGAGCCTCTATGAAGGCCAGGCAAATGTTTACTTGGATATTTGGAAGAGAAGACAGCAAATTCAAGAACTGTGAAAACCTTAATGTGGCCTAGGACTTTAATGTAATATTTAATATATAAGTATAGAGGGAGACCTGAGATGCCAATAACTTAATTTTTTTTAATTTTCTTTTCTGGAAGGGATTGAAAGCTTAACAAAGTGGAGAATATACAACAAATTTAGAAGATGAAAATTTGCATTGTTATTTAAGTACACTGACAGGAGTTCAAAGGACACGCTGTTAAAATTTATGTTGTAAATTTGCAAGGAAATCGTTGTTAATGTCTACAGCAACAATTGTTTTCGAACAAACATTTTGTCCCACAACAATGTTGAGGTAAATGTCTGAAATCAATTTTCTTTCAAAGTAAAGAGCTATTGTCTTGCGCCTTTAAACATTTTTTGTAATGTACTGCTATAAAAAGTAACATCATTTTTCTTGCAGAGCAACAAGAAGAGTAAGAAGAGTACTAGTAAATTATAATGATTTCCAAGAGGTATTCAATGAAAACAACACCTCTGTTTTAAAACAACAATAATTTTGAACAGTGTCCTACTCTTAGATTTGAGGATAAATCATATTTCTTTTAGATAAACCTCTAGTAAAATAACATTTAAATCATCTGTGACAAAGGTGCAAGGTCTGCATTGCCCAGCAAATTATACCATGTAAAGGAAGAAAAAAAAAAACCTAGAGAGCTTAAGAATTGTGTTATTAAGTTTGTTTGTTGAAAAGAGTTAAGTTTCGAAGTAATATATTTGTACTCATATTTTCAGTGCACTGTGCCGTTTTTCTTTGTGATTGGTCATATTTATTTGTGCGCTAATTACTTTGCCTTACAAGGACAATTGAGTGACTGTAGAAAAATGGGTGTAATTTCTGAGATTTCCTTCTCTATTGAGCCGTCTCAAGTGAAAAACATCAATTAACTTGGATCCCATGTTCTATAAAAATTGTTTTGAACTTTCACATCAATAGTTTTCAATACGTTGATTGCTTTTTTTCATAATACAGCGGGCTCTATTCTTAACCAGGAAAAAATGCTTGAGAGCAGGAAAGAATATTTAAATGTAAAAATGTTTTAGTTGTGGCAGTCGATTGTCGAGTGCTGACTTTTTGACTTTATACTGTACATATGTAATTGTGTCTGTTGTGGTGTAGATCTAACTTGATCTTTCTCAAAATAGTAGAAAACTATTTTTGTACCCCCAAATCTTACAAAAGATCCTAGTAGAATGGAAAGATGTTTCCAATTACTTATTGACCAAAACTAGCGGTATACCATAAGAATACAAATTCTATTTATTAATCTGTTTATTCTCCTGTATTTATTTAGTCCCAGAAGCTTCATTTGAAGACAAGGAAGAACTTTTCGAGGTCCATTTGTAACTACAAGTTAATTATTAAGAGTAATTGTATTCCTGCTTTTTTTTTCTGTTTCATGGGATTTGCAAACATTCTATAAAATTTTAAAAACTACAGGTAAATTTGTTTGCAATTTTTTTATTTTTTTGTTTTTGTTTCCAACCAAATTTTCAAAAACATGCAGTCTAAACTTACATTAAAATTTAGGTTTAGTTGTTGAGTTTTTCTGCCTCAAAGTGTTCTATGTTCCCTCTCTTTTAAAGAGGGGAAAGCATTACCTTCCAGCATTTTTTTTCTAGCCAATTTACGTCACAAGGAAAAAGGAAAGAAAAGGTCTGCAAATCTGCAATCTGCAAAAATCAAACTAGGTTTTTTTTTTAAAGTTCTATCTCAAAATGTTGTTATCATTGTAAAATCACTTCATGCACATTCTCTGTGAGTTAGAACAAGGATTTGCTAAGCGCATGCTGAGATAATAACTGAGTATCATCTTGAAAGGGTTAAACATTTTAAATCCCCGTGAACATACAACGCTCAGTGCTTGCTCAACAGAGAGTATCCGCTTGAGAGCTTAGGATACGCTGGAGAATACTGCTGATTTAAACTGTAGTTCCCAGGTGGGAGAGCCCAAGGCGTTTGTTTGCTGTGCGTGGCTGAGTGGTTTCGCACTGGAAATATAGAAAGTGCTACCAGTTTAAACTTATCACCCTTGCAGTAGTACTGTGAACTCCATAAATTCACACATTCACAACCATGACCTAAATCTCACGCTTACCAAAGACTCCTCTTACCTTAATATATTATATAAAAGGTTGGTACGTCATATAAACAGTATCCTGCCTGACCTGCATTCAAGAATAATGGTCTAGCAAAATAATAATAATTAAATTTCCTACTCAACAGGTCATTCTCAATACAGCTAAAGATTTTTTCTGAAGCAAAAGAAAAAAAAAAATTGTGATTGTTTTGTTTTTTCTATTACGTGTTCCCATGTTTACTCTGAAATAATGTAAAAGTAATCTACTTCAAAAAATATTTTTTAAAAAAAGATGCTGGATCTTCTGTAAATAAAACATTTATTTTACTATTTGAGTGGTGAATTAAGATAAAAGAAACAACATACGCTACCCATCACGCCCATCACCCATCACCCATCATGATGGTTGGTTTGAGGCTCACATCACGGTACGGCCGCTAGATGGCGCTTTGACCTGACCCAGCGTTGTTGTGCGTGCGGTGCTTTTAAAGCATACTCGCGCATAAGTACTGTATGCATTCCCACATGATCAGACCGAGGCCTAGTGCAAGGTTTCTTCGTCCGGTTGAAACCAACTCTCGGTGCGTAACTTATGTGCACGATTTTTATGTGGATAATCTTAAAGATAAGCGATCCATGTTATATTGTTAACAGTATGTTGGCTCTCGATTCTAACACAGAAAAGTCGATTAGCTGAGGCCAACTTTTTCTAAGTATAGTGGAAGGGTGGGCCTTAGTTTCCCAAACAATTCAAGTTCAGTGTGGTTGCCGATGAAACTTAAGAAATGCTTGTCAACGTCAACAAGAAAAATTTGTGCGAGTAAGTTACGCATCTAGACCTGGTAGGGAGAAAAAGTTCCCACCGCACGAAGCAAACTTGGACTAGGCCCTATAGACTCTGCCGTCTCAAGGCCTAGCGCGAAACAACAACGTATGGTGGCGCCGGGTGGCGCCATCTGGTGGTCGACCCGGACCCGGAGAACGCACACTTGCACAAGAGGCTACGGCTACATAAAGTTAAGGAGATTAACAGTTAACAGTTAACAGTTAACAGATTAACAGATGCATTATTCGGTTGAATTAGCGCCGCATAATCGTATTTCTCGTTATTTTACGCATTCTCGTCACCAAAAACACAAGTATAACAGTTAGGAAACATAGGAAGAGACAAGGGGCAGAGTTCAAATGCTTCGACACGGGATCAAATAAAGCAGGTTAGAATCCCCGAACTTTGCCCCTTGTCTCTTTCTATGTTTCCTAACTGTTATACTTGTGTTTTTGGTGACGAGAATGCGTAAAACAACGAGAAATACGATTATGCGGCGCTAATTCAACCGAATAATGCATCTGTTAATCTGTTAACTGTTAACTGTTAACTGTTAATCTCCTTAACTTTATGTAGCCTACCTCCTCGCTCCTGCTGACCTCCGGGTAAAATCGCGTATTTTTTCGCGTTTTTCGAAGATGATGCGGGAGCGTTACCGCGGTCCGCCAACAGATGGCGTTTCAGGGTGGCGCCATCTGTTGGCCGACGCGGAAACGGCTCCCACAGCGCCTTCAAAAATCGCGAAAAAAAACGCGATTTTACCCGGAGGTCAGCAGGAGCGAGGAGGTAGCCTCTTGTACAAGTGTGCATTCTCCGGTTCCAGGTCAGCCAACAGATGGCGCCACTATGCGTTGTTGTTTCGCGATAGGCCTTGACAAGGCAGAGCCTATAGGGCCTAGTCCAAATTTCCTTCGCGCGGAGGGAACTTTTTTCCCCAACCAACTCGAGATGCGCAACTTATGCGCACGAATTTTTCCTGTTGACATTGGCAAGCATTTCCTAAGTTTCATCGGCAACCACACTGGACTGAAGTTGGTTGGGAAACTAAGACCCACCCACCCACCAAACTTCGAAAATCTTGGACTTGGTTATTTGACGTTTCAATGTCAGAATCGAGAGCCAACGTCTTGTTAGCAATATAATATGGTTCCCTCATCATAAAGATGATCGAAACAAAAATTCGTGCGCATAAGTATCGCGCCGAGAGTTGGTCGAGGACGAAAATGCCCAACCGGGTGAAGAGTACTTGGACTAGGCCCTATACGCTCTGCCTTGTCGAGGCCTAGCGCGCAACAACAACGCATGGTGGTGCCATCTGTCGGCCGACCTGGAACCGGAGAATGCACACTTGCACAGGAGGCTACCTCCTCGCTCCTGCTGACCTCCGGGTAGAATCGCGTATTTTTTCGCGTTTTTCTCGCGTTCTTCGAAGATGATGCGGGAGCGTTACCGCGGTCCGCCAACAGATGGCGTTTCAGGGTGGCGCCATCTGTTGGCCGACGCGGAAACGGCTCCCACAGCGCCTTCAAAAATCGCGAAAAAAACGCGATTTTACCCGGAGGTCAGCAGGAGCGAGGAGGTAGCCTCTTGTACAAGTGTGCATTCTCCGGTTCCAGGTCAGCCAACAGATGGCGCCACTATGCGTTGTTGTTTCGCGATAGGCCTTGACAAGGCAGAGCCTATAGGGCCTAGTCCAAATTTCCTTCGCGCGGAGGGAACTTTTTTCCCCAACCAACTCGAGATGCGCAACTTATGGGCACGAATTTTCCTTGTTGACATGGGCAAGCATTTCCCATGTTTAATCTGCAAACACACTGGACTGGAGTTGGTTGGGAAACTAAGACCCACCCTTCCACCAAACTTCGAAAAACTTGGATTTGGTTATTTGACGTTTCAATGTCAGAATCGAGAGCCAACGTCTTGTTCTTGTTAGCAATATAATATGGTTCCCTCATCTTAAAGATGATCGAAACAAAAATTCGTGCGCATAAGTATCGCGCCGAGAGTTGGTCGAGGACGGAAATGCCCAACCGGGCGAAGAG
Source organism: Frankliniella intonsa (assembly GCA_033675135.1). Taxonomy (NCBI): domain Eukaryota; kingdom Metazoa; phylum Arthropoda; class Insecta; order Thysanoptera; family Thripidae; genus Frankliniella; species Frankliniella intonsa. Next base: position 6,502,305 of record CM066249.1, on the reverse strand, counting down.
TACTTGGACTAGGCCCTATACGCTCTGCCTTGTCGAGGCCTAGCGCGCAACAACAACGCATGGTGGTGCCATCTGTCGGCCGACCTGGAACCGGAGAATGCACACTTGCACAGGAGGCTACCTCCTCGCTCCTGCTGACCTCCGGGTAGAATCGCGTATTTTTTCGCGTTTTTCTCGCGTTCTTCGAAGATGATGCGGGAGCGTTACCGCGGTCCGCCAACAGATGGCGTTTCAGGGTGGCGCCATCTGTTGGCCGACGCGGAAACGGCTCCCACGGCGCCTTCAAAAATCGCGAAAAAAACGCGATTTTACCCGGAGGTCAGCAGGAGCGAGGAGGTAGCCTCTTGAGCAAGTGTGCGTTCTCCGAGTCCGGGGCGGCCAACAGATGGCGCCACCAAGCTTTGTTGTTGCGCGCTAGGCCCTGGCACGGCAGAGCCTATAGGGCCTAGTCCAAGTTTCCTTCGACTCCTTGGAAACATTTGTCCTCAACCAATCCTCGGCGCGTAACTTATGTGCACGAAATTTTCTTTTTGACATTGACATTTCCTAAGTTTTATCGGCAAATACGCTGAACTTGAATTTGTTGGGAAACTAAGGCCCACTCTTCCACCATACTGCGAAAACGTTGGACTTGGTTACTTGACGTTTGAATGTGAGAATCGAGAGTCAACGTATTGTTTACAATAGTACAATATGGATCCCTCATCATATAGAATATCCACTTGAAAATTCGTGCGCGCAAGTTACGCGCCGAGAGTTGGTTGAGGACAAAAATTTCCAACCGGACGAAGAAAACTTGGGCTATGCCTCAGTCTGATCATGTGGGAATTGATATAGTAGTTATGCGCGAGTGTGCTTTACAAGCACCGCGCGCACAACAACGCTGGGTCAGGTCAAAGCGCCATCTTGCGGCCGTACCGTGATGTGAGCCTCAAACCAGCCATACATATCTGGTGATTCCCTGCTGCGACCAAAGGCGAGGTGAGAGAGGCTACCTTCTCGCTCCTGCTGACCTCCGGGTCAAACTGCCTCCAAACGCCTTGTCTTTCGTCTCGTCGCAGCGTCAAATGGTCTGCCTACCTCTCAGGCGCGAATGTCGCAAGAATTTGAGACGGCGCGGCACGTTCAACCACTGCGGCTTCCCTTTCCCTCCCCGCTCCCACTGCTTCCAATCCTTTGCGTTTCCTTCAGGCGTCAGCGGCGTGATGCCGGCGCGGCTTTCCTTCCCTGCTCGCTGACCTCCTCATCCTCTTTAGCCGGTTCGGAATAAGGTATCTGTTAAAGCCTGTTGCCTGGTGTAGCCACAACTTTGTGGCCACAAACAGGCACATCCAAATCATCTCGACACAGAAGAAGGTAACCTGTGAGTTTGATCGAAATCGGAAAAAATAATTTTTCGACCGAAAAATCGCAAAAACGCACAAACCTTTGTAATTTTAACGATTTTCGGTCGAAAAAAAGTTGCTCTAAAATGACAAGGGTTGTGCAAGGGGACTCTAATGTACCCCTAGACCGAACCCCGAGGGTTGGTTTATCCAAAAACCGAGGTTTACATCAGAAAAAAATAAAGAGGAATCGGTCGGGATCGAACCTGCAAAACGTCTCAACAGCCTAAATGGACTTTTCTCTTCTATATAGGATTTTTTTTTTTTATTTTAACGGACATCTGAAAATCATGAAATCTTTACGACCTCGTTTAAACACAGGAAATGTAAGACTTGGAGACTGGAATTGCCAAATAAAGCTCAAAGACAAATTTAGTTTGAATTCTTGAAAAAAAGCAATAGGAAAAAGCACGTGTGTGACTTTGGAGCAGAAGTAGTGCGCCCGGCCCGGCCCGGCCTGGAGCTGTCGGCACACGCCACTCAGACTGAGAATGCATCACATCACGTGCCCAAAATATTCCCGGTCCCAAGGCTACATTCCGCTCGCAGCCCTTAGCCGCAGGGGCGGCGGCCGGGCCGGGCGATGCTGGGAGATGCGATGCGACCGCGGCGTGGCGGGGCGTGGCGGGGCGTGGCGGGGCGGGGCGGGGCGGGGTCCGCGGGTTGGGGGAGGGGTGCGGCGGACCTTTTGCACCTCGCTAGTCCAGCACTTCAGCAGCCTCTGCTCGGCACGCACACGCACAACGTCTCGTCTCACCGCGACCAGCAGCTGTTTTGCACCGCCGCCGGCCCGGCCCGGCCCGGCCCGGCCCCCACCGAATCGCGTCTCGTCTGCGGCGGTTCCGGAAAGCCGGACGCATTAGTCCCGTCATCCCCCCCACCAGCGGCCGCATCCGTTACGCCACCCCGCGCCACGACACGAGCGCGGGCTGCGGGGAGCTTCCACCCCCCGCCCCGCCCCGCGCCTCACCAAAAATAAGCACATTGCATCTACACAAGTACCCGGTTCACTTTGAATACCCGACCGGGCCCCGGCCCGGCCCCGGCCCCGGCCCGGCTCCCACGACAGCCGCCTCCCGACTCGTGCTGCAAGTCGTGCAGCTCGCCATTCAGAACTGGCCCCGTGGGGCGTGTGGAGGGTGGGGGTTGGGGTGAGGGCAAGGGGAAATCCAGCCCACAGTGCGCCCTTACGCGCCGCGCCACACTATAAGCCCCTCCACCTCACTCCGCGGGCCCGGCCCGGCCCGGCCCGTCACCGACTAGACGGGGTCGCCTCTGCCGCGGGCTGCTGCTGCTGCTGCTGCGTCTGATGGACCGATAAATCGTTGCAGCGGAAATCGCGTCGCGTACCCGCGGGCAGCACGCTTCCGTTTAGGCGCCATTATCACAGGAAGACAAATAAATATTGATAATTAAAATAATCACCACCTCATTACCACACCGTTTCCCACGTTGTTCTTTATCTCACCAACACAGTGCCCTCAAGCTAAGATAACAGAAATTCACAAGACAAGCTAAATAGAAGCATAGTTTCTTTAGCTAATTTTCTTTTAAGATTTAATAGGCACTGTGAGAAATAGTAGTAGGTTTACGGGAAAATTTTTCACGAGGTCCAGCTGTAAAATTACAATTAGAAATAGTAATATTACAAGCACTACGTATTGACTTGAGATTCAATCATGAGCAGCTGCAAGGATAGGGTTGTCGTAAATTTACAACATTTTTTGTAAATCCCAATTTTCAAAATATATCAGAAATATAAAAATATATTTTTCACAGTGAGTGCATGACTTGAGTTAACAATGCTCTAGAAAACCAAGTGTGTACAAGAATTCATTATCTACTGTATACATGCAAGTAAAGGAGTTAGTGTTACACAGGTAAAATTACAGCAAAACTACTTAAATGTATGCAGTTAATAATTACTACTATGCACACACTTGGTTTTCTTAAGTAAAGCTGGTAACACTGACGATTTTCGGTTGAAAATTTCCCTGCACCTTAATAGAAACCCGCTGGCGAGGAAAGATAGCACTTCTCAACTAGTTAATTTTCTTTTGAGCGCTAATCAACAAACGGCTTTGTCAGTGGCCCGAACAGTAAAAAAAATCTCGTGTTTTCTCACCTACACACTGGTTATCAAACGCTTTCTAGTTTAAACAAGGCCCGGCGATCAAAAATGATGAAAGGCATCAACATTAATAAAAATTAAACATAGCTCATCGCCACGCATTTATAGCCCCAGCGTCTATCATGAAAGTTCTTGATTTGTTTGCCATCCTCCTTATCAGCTGGAGAGCGGTGGGGCGGGGTGGTCTGGGGTGTGGGGTGGGGAGGCGGGCTGCAGGCCTGAGGCGAGCTGCTCGCGGAGGGGATGGGCAGCGCTGCGCCCCGCCCCGGCCCGCCTCGGCCTCGACCGCCCGGCTCGGTATAAAAGCCAGCCGCCCCATGGTCAAAGCCACTTCCACCTGGACGCCAACAACAGCCAGCAATATGATCGTAAGTGCGCAGTGCAGCTCCCGACCCGGCCCGGCCCGAGGACTCTCACATCGGATAACAGTGCAAAGTTCTCAAACGACAACGTGTTTCAGGCCTTCGCCCTCATGTCCCTCCTTGCGGTGGTGAGCGCGGCCCCGCAGCAGTACGCCGCCCCCAAGGCCATCCCGGCCTTCGCCCCCTCCTACTCGCCGCCTGTGCCGCCCCCGGCCCCGCAGTACGCCCCCGCCCCGGCCATCCCCGCCCCCGCACCTGTCTACTCCGCCCCCGTCCCCAAGGCCACCTACGGCCCTCCCGCCGCGACTTACGGAGTCCCCAACAAGGAAGGTGGTGAGCTGCTGTCCGAGTTCGCCCCCGCCCCTCAGCAGCCCGCTGCCGCTCCCGCTCCCTTCATCTCCGCCCCCGCCCCTGCCCCCGCCCCCGCTCCCGCCCCCGTCGCCCCGTCTGTGAACTACGGCACCCCCAACACCGAAGGCGGAGACCTGCTGTCTGAGAACGTGGCCATCCCCCAGGGCACCCGCGTCGAGCTCCACGACAAGAGCAACCAGTACTCTCACGGGTAAGTAAAAGTGTTTCTTCTAAGAACTGCTCCTTTCACACGTTCATGTTGTGCAACGTTGTTCTCGCCTCGCGGGTACGCCCAGTTGATCGTCAAAGAAACAAATTTGTGATGCATATTTTTCTCCCGATCTAGCTTCTCTGACGACAAGGGCACCGAGGTCGCCGAGCAGGGCCGTCTCATCACCACCAACGGTGGCTGGGAGTACGTTGTGGCCAAGACTGGCTCGTACAAGTACATCAGCCCTGAGGGCAAGACCATCTCCGTCCGCTACACCGCAGACGAGAACGGATACCACCCTACCATCGAGACCTCCGACTGAGCTGGGCCAGCTTGAGCCGCGAGACTATTTATTGATCGCCCCCGTCCCTGAACGACCTGAAGCGCATCCAATGGCGTCCACCCGAAGAACTGTACATAATGTGACATAAAACAACTTTAAATTATTTCATTAAATTAATAAAAAAAACAGCTAACTCACGCATAAACTTGTCCCTTGTACTTGCCTAATCGTCGATATCAACGATCTGGCAGTCGTCGGTGAAAACAACTCGTAAGATCGTTGCCTCCAGCTAGGCGGCAGACACGGCCAGACATCAACAACCCGAAAAATGTGAAGGATTAAATAACTTATAATATAATCGTTTTCAATGTTGAGACTTCATTTAATGGAAAGGTAATATCACATGGTTAACGCTAATATAGTATCAGCTCATATTCACAAACAGAAGTCCCAAAGCAGTTCAGTCAAACGTGATCAACACATCATGAAAAACTATGTAACAACCAATAACAGAAAGATAAAACACAAAAACACAATGCAACAAAATGTAGGCAATATCCTAGAGTTTCATTCTTAAAAAAACAAACAAAAAATACATAGTAATTGCAGTCTATTTCCTAACTTATTCGGCCCGCATACCTCCTAGGCGCGTCGAGGTCTGGTCGCCTCTCTACCGCTAAGGAACCTATGGATCTCGAGAACGAGCCTTGTCCACGAAAACCCCTCCCCATAACTCACAGGAGACGACCCGGCATCCGGTCGCTCGTCGGAGGTGACCAGGGTGGCTGGCGCGGCGGTGACGACGGGGAAGGCGGTGGCGGGCGCCGCGGTGACGGCGACCTGGTGGTGACGCCTCCTACTGACGGCGGCGGTGACGCTTGGCGGCGCCGTGCTGCTTTCCACCGCGCGCCGCGAGGACGCCTGCCTCCTGGTCGCGGGCCGACGCGTCGACGTCAGCGTCGTTGGCAGCAGGGTCGTTGCCGCCGGCGTCGTCGTCGTCAAGGCGGTGGTTGGCGAGGCGCTCCGGCGCACCGACGGACTCCTCCTGGCGGTCGGTGGCCTGCTGCTGCTGCTGCTGGTCGCGCTCTTGGTCCTCCCGCTCCTCTCGCTCAGCCTCTTCCTGGAAAGAGTGGGAACAATCATGTCAAACCGGTCGGGTGGGCGTGCAGGCCAGGCGCAGGCCCTGGGCCCAGGCCACCCTCCTGCTTAGGGTGTGCCAGCAGTGAGTTCGCCCCGCTCCTCCGCTTCCCCTGGCTGCCCTCGCCTCGCTCGCCTCGCTCGCACCTGATCTCGCTGGATCTGCGCGTAAATGACGTCGAGCGACCGCTGTATTTCTGGGGGCACGGGCGGGGGCGTGGGGATGTGGTCGCCGGTGGCCCGGAATCCCATCTCGTCCGCCGTGTAGGTCAGGGTGATGAGGCTGCCGTCGGGGGCCGTGTACGAGTACGAGCCGTGCTGCACCAGGGACTCATCCGCCTCCTCGGAGTCGCCTTCGCCCACCTGAGCCCGCCTCAAGAACCCTGTCTCCTCGGCGAAGATGTTGTTGGCCGTCTCGTAGCTGGAACAGGTAGCACGAGGGGGTGGCTCAAGTTGGCGCCAGAGAGGTAACATGAGGGCCTGGCCCGCGGGCGCGGGCGCGGACGGGAGGGCAGCACGCCGAAGTCCTCGCGGGGCGAACTCAATGCTTGACGGGAGGGGCGTAGCGGTAGAGTGCAAGGTCTCTTTCCACCCTTGAGACACATGTAGAGTAAGGTGGGTTGCCTACCCGCCCGGCGCGGCGAGTCTCGCGCCAGTTGGGTTGCCCGCCCCGCGTGCACGGGGGAAGGGCGCAACACTCACCTGGTCTTGTAGCTGCCGTCCGCGCTCTGCTCCTTGTCAAAGTGAACTATGGGGATGATGGGGTAGGCTGTGGTGGTCGTGGTGGTGGTGGCGGCGAGGCCGGCGTCGTCCTCGGGGGCGGGCGAGGGCCCTGGCTCCGCCCCTGGCCGCAGCTCCTCCTCCTGGGGCTGCTGCGGCTGCTTGCCCCGCTGCTGCTTAGTCAGCTGGTGCTGGAGCTGCTGCTGCTGCTGCGGTAGGAGCGGCTGCTGCTGCAGGGCGAGGAAAGTTTGGTTTGGTACCCTTTGCCTGGAAAGATGCGGGAGAGAGAGGGGGGGAGGGACAGAGAGCAAAATCAAGACCGGAACGAATATTCCCCGCACACCGCCTGTTCTCAAAAGTAAATAACGAGGGACCGCGTCTACACCTACCGCGAGTTTTTTTGACGCGACGTTTGCAGGCTCTGCAGGGCCTGATCCTGGGGGACGAATTTCAGCGATTGAATAGACTGCTGCGCGACGTACTGCCCGTCCGAAGCGGACTCGGCCTCTTTGGTTAACTTCTCTACGACGGGCTGGCTCACGTACGCGGTCTCTGCGGTCTCCAGGCCTGTGCAGGAAGGTAAGCAAAGTTATTGCTGCATGCTGCTCCGACACACTGATACAGGAATCTTTCCGAGCGGCAGTTTTACCCGATCTCCTGTTGTCCTCCGCGTCGGCGACCTCCTTATCGGCGGCCCTGGCCGCGCTCTTCCTCTCCTTCACCTCCTTCTTCCTCGCGCTGCTGGCGGTGCTCGCCTCCTGCGGCTCCTCCCTCTCCCTCTTGGCCTCCTTGCTGGCCGGCTTGGCGTGCTCCGCCCTCTTGTCCGCCTTCTTCCGTCTCTGCGCGTCGTCGCGGCCCGAGGACCTCTGCCGCTTCAGGTCCATCTGCACCTCCGCCTCGAGGCGCTTCTCCTCCGAATCGTCGGCCGCCGTGCTGACGATCTCGCCCTCCCCGTCAGCCGCGCCGCCGTCGCTGCTGCTGCTGCTGCTGTTGTTGGACGCGGCCTTCGCCACCTCCTCGGCCTCAACCTTGGCCTCGGCCTTGGCCTCCTCTCTCTTCTCCACCCTTAACGGACCGCCACTGCTGCTCTCGGGGTGCTCCCTGTCCTCCTCCTCCTCTTCTTGCTCCTCAAGCTTCTTGAGGGTCATCTGAAAAAATTAATAGCAGCATTAAGGATTTTTTAAAATAAAGCAAGCTGAAAAGAAAAATCGTAAAACAACTTATCCTAATGTATACGTAATCGTACCTGTGAGTCAGTTTTTTCTGAATGGGCTTTGGAAGAGGAATCGCTTTGATCCCCCTTGTCTGTGCTTTTTTGAGATGAACTTTCGGTTTCATTTCTGCTTTTTGCCTCTGCCAAGCCAGTGGATGACTTTTCGTCGGAATCTTTCTTTTCTTCACTTTTTGGCTGGTCTCGATTAGATTTCCTTTGTCGCTTTTCGCTTTCCCTTACTGGCTTCTCCTCTTCTTTAGCTTGTTCACTGTCAACACTTTTCGGCTTGTCTTTGTTTCTTCTCTCTTTCGCGTCCCTCCCCCGAGATTCTTTTCTGTCTTTAGCAGTTTCGTCTCTCCGTTTCTTTTCCTCCTCCTCTGCCTTTTTCCTTTCCTCTGCCCGCTTCTTTCTGTCTTCCGCTCGCCTCTTTCTTGACTCTTCCTTGCGTCTTCGCCGCTCTTCCTTCCTTTTCCTCTCTCGCTCCCTTTCTTCTTCCTCATCTTCATCTTCATCATCCTCGTCGTCATCATCATCTTCTTCATCCTCGAGTTTCTTCTTTCTCCTTTTTGATTCCTCGTCCGTTCGTTTCTCCTCTTCTTCAATTTTCTTTTTTTCGGCTGCTTTCTTTTCTTCTTCTTCTGCCTCCTCCTTTTTTCTCAAAGCTGCCTTCTCTTCTTCCTCTTCCATTCTCTTTTTCTCCTCTTCTTTCTTCTTCTTGTCATCCTCTTCTTTCTTTTTTTTCTCCTCGTCTTCCTTTTTCTTCAGTTCTTGCTTTCTCTTTTCTTCCTCCTCCATTTTCTTCTTTTCATCTTCAATTTTCTTCTCCTCTTCTTCATGCTTTCGCCTTTCTTCTTCCTTGCGTTTCTCCTCGTCTTCTTTCTTTTTTAATTCATCGGCCTTCTTCTTTTTCTCTTCTTCTTCCTTTCTCTTTTTCTTCCTCCTTCTTCTTCTTGTCCTCCTCTTTTTCTTCTTTTCCGTTTCTTCCTTCTTTTTCTTTTCCTCGTCCTTTTTCCTCCTCTCTTGCTCGTCACGCTTCTTCTTCTCCTCGTCGTCCTTCTTCTTCCTCTCTTCCTCCTTCTTCTTCTCGCGCTGTTCCCGTTCCCGCTGCTGCTGTTTCACGACGGGCAGGGGTGGCTGCTGACGAGGAGTCGTAGCCTTCGGTGTTGTCGTCGTCGCAGCCTTCGGTGTGGTCGTCGTCGCAGCCTTCGGTGTGGTCGTCGTCGCTTTGGTTGTGGTGGTAGTTGGGGCCGCTGTGGTCGTAGAGGTCGAAGTAGCCGTAGAGGGTGCCGTGGTGGTGGTCGTCGTAGTGGTCGTAGAGGTGGACGTGGTTGTCGACGCCGTGGTGGGCGACGGCTTCACCTCCTCCTCGTCCTCGTCGTCCTCCTCTGAGCTGCTACTCTCCTCGGGCGCCTTCGTGGTCGTGGTCGTCGTGGTCGTCGTCGAGGCCGTCTTGTCCCTACCTGACCGCTGGCGTGGGTCCTTCTTCAGCTCTACGCGCCCGTCCTCGGGATCGTCATCTTCGTCCTCCTCGCTGTCGTGCGACCTACTCCTTTTGGCTGGTTTCTGCTCCACCTCCTCGGACTCGTCAGCGTCCTTCCTGTCCTCCTTCCTCCTGGTCTCCTCTCGCTTCTCCTCGTCCTTCTTAAACTCCTCCTTCTTTGCTTCCTTCTTCTTTGGCTCGTCTGACTTCATCGACTCGTCCTTCTTCTGCTCGTCCTTCTTGGGCTCGAGTTTGGCCGACCTCTGGTCCTGCTTGGGCTCCCGCCTCGCCTGTTCCCTGGCCTCCCGCGGCCGCTCGGCGCGCTGAGAGGCCGAGATCTTGGCCGACTGTTTGCCGTCCTGCCGGGGACGAGCCGTAGTGGTCGTCGACGAGACCCTGCTAGAAAGAAAAGCAATCCATTGACAACTGCACTGCACTATGGCATTCATTAGCTGTAAGACAGTCCGGGCGCCTGCGTGGTAGGCAACCTGCGCACACGCCTGTTGCGCGGCACTGCCTACCCTCGGGCGCTCGCGCCTCGCCATCTCGGTACTTACGGTGCCTCCTCAGTGGTGGTCGTGGTGGTGCTGGGCGTCGCCTTGCTCGTTGCCTCGGAGGCGGCCTCCTTCACCTCCTCCTCGGCATCGACAGACAGCGTGCTGGACGGAGATTCTGGCGAGGCCGTGGTGGTCGTCGTGGTGGAGGTCGTGGTGGTCGACGTGGAGGTCGAGGCGGCCGAGGATCGGGACCGGCTGCGGGCGCTGCGGGCGTGCGCGCCCGGGGCCAGCGCGCAGCACGCCGCCAACAGCAGCAGGCACAGCGCGCCGCTCTGCGCAGGACACAGCACAAGACATCCCGGTCACAATCACAGACACACACAGGGAGATAGGCACGAGAGGAGAGGATGCACTCACGGAGATCTTCATCGTGGCCGAGACGGTGGCCAGAGCAAGCGCGCGTTGACAGCTGCGGATACGTCAGGACGCCGTCAATCCAGGGCGGCGAATGACACCTGTCATGCACCCACAAGTCAAAAAACTACACTCTCCCACCAGTGCGCCCCCCGGCATCTATTTATGTAAAGGGGGAGGGGGACCCGGCGGGCCCGGCCACCCCTCTCTCCTGGAGCGGATTGGATGGAAAGGGTTAAGTGAGGGGTGGGGGCGGCCGGGCCGGGTCGGGCCGGGTCGGGTCGGAGGCCAGGCGAGCCGCGGACCCAGAGTAATGAGAGATACGCACGCTCTACAAAGTGTGGGCAGAGCAGAGTTCTCTTGCACTTAACTAATTTTATAATGGGGTCTCGTCAACTAAGGAAAAAAACTATTGGATTGAAACAGAGTTGAGAAACTGGAGGACAATTATACACGGTCAAGTATTGAGACCACAAAAAAAAAAAAATAGTAAGAAAACTTCATATCTTACTTTATTTTCAAGAGTGGGATTTTCTTTAAGAATATGTGACTAACCAAAATAGTCGCAAAAAATCGCGGATTGGCGTGAACAAAAACCAAGATTATCCACAGTGCAGAAATGGGAGGGGCTGGGACTTCAGGAAGAGAGGCTCATAATTGAGGTTAACAGCAAACTGCAAGGTGTAACCCGCGCTCGGAGGCATCGCGAGACGGCGCGGCGTCGGCTAAAGTCACGCCGATATAATACCAGCGGAAAGCGATTTCATCGCGGGTATATCCGAAACTCACGTTCGTTACTTAGTCAAATTTTACAGGCAGCTGCAGTCGTGAGAGGGAGAATCATGTATCTCACGAGCTCGTCCTTGGAGCTCAATGCAGCGACCAAAATAATGTAAAACGTCGAGCGAGCGTCACTCAGTAAGCAGGTCATGTTGCAGAAGGGGCGTCGCGTGGCGAGGCGAGGCGCGGCGTGGCGCGGCGTGGCGTCGCACCCACGAGCGCGGCGCGGCGACCCAAGCATTTCTTTGTTGTTTCGCAGTTGCATATCAGAACTCATTCCGCGGAGGCAGACGAGACTGGAAGACAGACGGGCAGGCAGACAGACAGACAGACCGACAGACCGACAGGCCGCCGTGCTGCTGTTTCCAAACCCCTCCTCCCAACGATGCGGTAAGTCCCTGGAGGCAGGAAGGCGATGCGCGGCCCGTTATTTGATCATTCAAATCTCACGCAGAATAAGACAACTCTGCCGGCAAGTCAGTCAGGCTGTTTGAGGCTTATCAGGCGAGGGAACGCCGAGCATACATGGCATACATACGCAGAGTGTCATCACGTTCCTGAAAAAAAAAAAAAAATAATCAGAATTGAAGATTTTCTTTACTCTTCAACATTACTCTAAAAGCAGCTCGTAGTAATGACTTTACAGGGAGGTGCGCGTCTGTCTGCACGGCAGCGCGGCGCCGCCGCGGAGCAGGCCTGCGGCAACGCCTTTTGGCGCCGCGGCGGGCCGCGTTCGAAAGTCGGCGGCGACCAGCGCGGCAGTGAGGAGAGGGGGAGAGCCTCTGCAGTCAACTCGAACGCGGCCCAGGCCGCAGGGATGCGGTTACTTAGATGCGGTGTTGTAATTGCGTCTCTACGTCAACAGCAGTGTCATCTTAATATTTACTCGCCTTTTTTTCCCGTGTACCTCGCTAACACCGTTCACGAGTTTACGCGTCGTGATGCAATAGGTTTGTCATGTGGCATTGGATGAGTAAAAAACTGGATTGTGATAGCGGAAGATCGTCGTGTTCAAAATTTACACAGAGACTCGGTGTCGGCGTCCGTGGTTAATTCTATTACTTTAAAAAGAAAAATGAAAAACGAAAAATATGCTGTAGCTATGAGTCACTTTCGTATCGACTCCGGATAATGCCGGTTATAGAGCAAAGGTTGTTTTATAATTTTGTGAGCTTCGAATTAACCCTAGGTGTGAGTCGACCGCAGTGGCACGGTCGCGCTAACGAAGCCGTGGCAAACAAGCCGACGACACAAACCACGCGATGTCAAGAGTAAGTGACAACGGGGGGCGGGGGGAGAGGGGTGGAAAAATATATTCGAGCTATGAAAAATTGGACCAAGAGAGGAGTCAAAGGACAAAAAGGCACACTTGATCTGGAGTAAAAAAAATCTTTATTATTTACATGCGCACGTTGAGCTAGGCGGTGTGCTTATCAGTCTTAAAGTTCAACCATGGCCTCACGCTACTTTCTTCGCTTGGACGGGTGCTGTTGTCCCCATGGGGCCTACCATCTCTCCAATGATCGGCCTGAAACCATTCTCGTCTGCCACATACCTGCGCGACATAGAAATATTTTTAATTGATACACATTGATGTAAGATGGTATGTTTTAGTTCTCAGATCAGTCCTCGTCCCATAACACTAATTTACCAAAAAGGCGTCGTGCTTTAAGCCACACAGAACTCTCTCGAAACCTTCGCGGAGAAGACGTACCTCAGGCTGAAGTAGGTGCCGTCCGGAGCGGTGTAGCTGTAGCCGCCGCTCACAGAGTTGGCCACCCTGGTGCCCGGGGTGCGCGCCTCCGCGCTGGCCTCGGTCCCCGGGAGCTCCTCTGCGGCCGGGACCTTCTTGAGCACGCCAGCCTCCGCCACGCGGACCCCGTCCGCCGTCTCGTAACTATCGGCACGCGAAAAAAAAGGGTCATTAGTATTTTTAAAGAAACAACGTACACGACATGGAACCAGGAGATGCGATTATAGAAACTGCGCGTTACCTATACGTATAACTGCCGTCCGGATACATTTGGATTGTCTTCTCCACAATGGTTGGTGGGCCAACAGGGCCGGTGGGCCTTGTAGCCCATGGCGCGTTCACGTCAAAGTACTGCCTCGGAGGCAATGCTCCCTGCGGCCCCAGCGCGGCTCCCTGCGCGGCAGCCTGCTCGACGGCCTCGGCGCTCTTCTGGGCGGCGTCCTCGGCGGCGCCCCAGGCGGCACTCTGGGCGGCGGCCTCGGCCTGGGCCGACAGTAGCGGTCCTCCGGACTGGGGCATGACGCCCTGGAAGGAGGAGGACGGCGGGGACAGCACCTCTGGCGGGTCCACCGTCGGGAGAGAGAAGCCCCTGGGAGGTAGCTGGGCCTCGACTGATGGCTCGACGTAAACGGGCGCCTTGTCTTCTTGAGGGGCGGCTGGAGCAGGGGCTTGTTCCCAGGCAGGCTCAGCTGGAGAGAACGGCCTAGGGGCTGCTGGCGCGGGCTGCAGCGCCGGGGCCTGGTGAGCGACCGTATCCTGTGCGACGTGCAGGGGCATGGTCACTGCGTCCTGGCTGGACTGCGCGGGCACGTCGAGGGTGATGGCCTGCGCGGCCTGCTGAGGGGAAGCCTCCGGACCGGGCCCGGGCGACGGCACGTCCACGGACACGACGGCCGGCTCCAGGAGCACGGCCGGCTGCAGGCTGCCCGTCATCTTCGACGCGTCATCCGCAGGCACAATGTCGACGTGCACGTTGGCGGCGGGGACCAGGATGTTGCTGACGGCCGCCTCCGGCACCAGGATGGGGACCAGGGGCACGGCGGCGGGAGCAGGCGTGGTAGTGGTTGTGGTCACGGGGGCATCCGACGAGCTGTGCACCGTGTAGATCTGGAGGACCTTCTGACCGGCGGCGAGGTTCTCAGCGTCAGCCGGCGCGGGGGCTGGGTCCTGCGACACCGAGCTGACCATCGCGGGGGCTGGGTCCTGCGGGGCGGGGATGACCACCGCGGGGGCTGGGTCCTGCGGGGCGGGGATGACCACCGCGGGGGCTGGGTCCTGCGGGGCGGGGATGACCACCGCGGGGGCTGGGTCCTGCGGGGCGGGGATGACCACCGCGGGGGCTGGGTCCTGCGGGGCGGGGGCGGGGGCGGCGGTGAGCGGTACGAGATAGGTGACCGGCACGCCGTCATCTCGCAGCGGGACCGGCTGGTCGATCTGTCGAGCGCGTCGCACGGGCAGCTCGCCCAGGATGGACTCGTCTATGGGGGCCACCAGCAGCGTCTTTACAACTTGGGCGTCGGACGGCGTCTCCCGCCGTGCTCGGGCGGCACGGCCGACGCGGAACCCGGAGAAGTCAGAGAGCACGTAGCCGTCGAAGCGGCCGCGCTGTGGGGCGCGCCTCGCCCTCGGCCGCGGCTGTGCTCGTCCGGCCTCCTGCGAGTCCTCGGACTCTATCGACGCGGAGGCGGAGCGGACAGAGCGTCTATGGTCTGCGCTCGAGCTGCTGGAGGAGGAGTCTGAACTGCTGCTGCTGGAGCTACTGGAGCTACTGGAGCTGCTGGAGCCGCTGTCCTGGACGATGGCGTACAGCACAGACGCCGTGCTGCTCGGCGCGCTGCTGAGGGCGCTGGCGCCAGCTGCAGCTCTGCTGGCCGTGGTGCTGGTTAGCGCGACAGTGACCGGGGCTGGCTCCGTCACAACCTCCCCAGCGTTTACGTGCTTGTCGGCCGCGGTCGCCGTCGCCGTCGTCTCGTGCTCCACCGAAGGAGCGGCCTGCTTGTCCCCGACGTCCGACGCACTTGTGGTGGCCTCGCTGTCACCGCTGCGCGACGCGTTGGACACCTCTGAGGGCTCGGCCTCCGTGACGCTGAGCGCAGCCGTCGAGGCCTCCGTCGCGGCCTCCGTCGTGGTGACGTCACCCTCCTCCCGGCGCTGCCTCAGGTAATCTGGCTCGTCGTCACCGCCCGGAGTTAACAGGGGATCCTCGGCCAGCTGACGCCGCGTGCGCTCGGCTTTCCTGGCCCAGAGCATCACCGGTTCATCGTCGTCCTCCGCGAGGACGTCCTCCTGCACCACATCGTCGTCGCCTTGCCTCTTGGCCCGGGCGTGGCCGCGCGCCCACGACGGCAGCGCCGGGTCGTCGAGGTCGCGGTACACGTCGTCCTCATCATCCGCGACGCCGCGTCTCCTCCTGTCGGCCGCGCTGTCCTGCTCGTCGTCGTCGTCCTCGTCGTCGTCCTCAGGGTACGCGTCGTCAGCGCGCCGCCTGCGCTGCGCGGGGAAGTGCGCGCCGTCCACGTCGGCCTCCTGCTGGCCGCTGCCCTCCCGGAGCTTGGCGCCGTCCTCACCGCTCGCCGCGTCCTCAGCCTCCCGGCGCAGGCGGTGCTCGTCCTCCACGTCCGAGGTCTGGCCGAAGGGAGACACGATGCCGGGCCTCGTCTGCCGCCGGGAGCGCCGCTCCGCCCCACCGTCCGCGTAGTCGAACGCGTTGCTGGAGAAGTCCTGGTCCAGGGCGGACTGTCGCGCCG
The DNA here is from genome assembly GCA_033675135.1 of Frankliniella intonsa. Lineage (NCBI taxonomy): Eukaryota > Metazoa > Arthropoda > Insecta > Thysanoptera > Thripidae > Frankliniella > Frankliniella intonsa. Next base: position 6,486,841 of record CM066249.1, on the reverse strand, counting down.
ACCTGCGCCGCACGCCGGACCCGCTGAACAGCCCGATGGCCAGCGCCGGCTCGTTGGGGTACGCCGGCGGGCCGCCGTCCTCCTGGTGACCGCGGCCAGCGGGGGTGGGGGCAGGGGCGGGCATCGCCGACACCACCACCAGCACCACCACCGCCTTCTGCACGGCACGCGCAGAGGAACAGGTTAAAGTCGAGATCAAGAGAGAACAACCTCTGAAATTCCTGTCGACTAAATTATCAAGGGCTCAGAGTCCCCTACGGGGCATAGTCCATTTTCTTTTTTAAAGACAAATTAGGATGGCATGAAAAATAATAGTAACATCAACAGCTCAAATTCCAATAACAGCACGCGTAAGTTTACGGCGCAGCCTCACCAAAACGATAGCCAGCATTGTCGCTCTGGCGGTGGGTCCACGAGTGGCTCGCTGGCACTGACCACTGTCCGGGGTGGGCCCTCCTTATACCGCCTCAAAGTCGCGCCCTGGTGACAATCGAAGTGTCCTCTGCCTCTGGTCGGGCAGGGCGGGGCCGGCCCGACACGTGACGCGCCCCCACTGCGTAATCGCTTTCGAACACTCTCCCACGAGGGACAGGGTCAGGTCAGCCAGTCGCAACTCTTTAGCGCTGCACCACCACCGCGCCGGTCGGGCCCCATCAAGCCACGGCGCTGGAACGCCCGGACACTTAGGCAACCCACCCTGCATCTGCGCGCGAGGTGCGGCAGACGCAACCGGCGCGGGACGAAGACCCGTCACACGCTGCAGGTGAGTTCAAACATCGTACGTCTAGTAGCAATACTTACAAAACCCTTCACAGAAGCCCTTCCTTTACATGTTTTTGTGGGTTTTGCGGACAGGTGTGTAGTTACCAGTCTAAGACACTTAACATTTTTGCCATGCATAGTTTCCCTCTGCTTTCGAGGCTCACGCGACAAATTTCTTTCTGAAATGCAGGAGGATAGAAGCACAATTTCGGCCAATATTTCTTTCCATATTTGGGCAGTCGTCGCCTTCGCGCCCTACCGGAGATGGGTCACGGTTACAACACTTCCGCGAGTGCGTGCCCTGCCCCGCCCCGCCCCGCCCCGCCCCGCCCCGCCCCTCCCGCTCATGTTATACAACCCCCGCGGGCCAGGCGTCGCGACGCCGCGCGCGCCGGCGCCCAAAGACGCGCCCTGCTCGCGAGCTTTAAATGCAATGACATTGTCTTCCCACTCACTCAGGCGGGGCGGCTGCGTCCGCGGCGCAAGCCTCCGTCACAGTGCGTTCCGATACCGGCCGGGCCGCGACATGACATGAGCGACATGCGATGCGCGGCGCGGCGCGGCGGCCGTTCGATTCAGACGCGGCCCGGGCCCCATTGGCCGCGGAGCAGCTAGCAGACGACGCGACGCGCCGCGCCGGTAATTAAACCGCAATCAGTGTCGAGCAGCGCGGTGCGGTGCGGTGCGGCACAGAGCCACCTGCTGCGGCCCGGCCCGGCCCGGCCCGAGCCCGAGAAATGAAGCCACGCACGCGCCCCTGCCCCGCCCGCCTGCCTGCACCTCTGTGTCTGCTGCGAACAATAAAGGCGAGAATATTAAGAATGAGACCGCGCCGCCGCGCCGGGCTTAGCCAACGTCACTTACATATCCTCTGCGCGACCATTCATCTCCGCGGCGCGGGGCGGGGCGGTGCGGGGCGGGGCGGGGCGGGGCGCGGGGCGACGGGCGGGACACGCCGCGTGGTGAGCAGCGAAAGGCTGCACGGCGCGGGGGGACATCATATAAGTATTGCTAGACATGCATGTTAGTGGCGGTGTGGTATGGTTACTTTGGAGAAATAGTAAATTGATATGCATTACTGCAAAATTAAAAAGAAAAAAAAAAATTAAAAAAAAATGTAAAACGGACGTATATCTCTAAAGTTAATCAAGTTATAAAAACCACTTGAAAAACTCAGAGATAACTAACATTCCGCAAAACTTTACCCTTGTAGTATACGAGGCGTAAATAAAGTTGATCTCTCCTGAGTAACGGCCCGCTGGTGCGCTGTAACGCGAACGCGCCGCGACACTCATCCATGCGCACTGTCCGTCTGTAAAAGCAGCGCTCGTCCCAATTTCTCGCCTCAGTCCAGGGTGGTTTATGGTGGAGATCTATTGCAGAGCCGGCCGCGCCGGCAGACCAGGGTGTAATCGCTCATCAGAGGGTAAAGCGTCGACACAAGAGTCGACACAACTCACCATGATATACAGTGCGACAGATATTTCTTTTCCCGTCGCGACACATATCGTACTCTTATGGCCGGTGCTCTGGAGTTCCGTCGCGGTTAAGGCTTTAGAGGATAAGGAGGAGAGGGCACCGAGGCGAGAGGCGGCCTCCCCTCCCCCTCCCCTCCTCTCGAACCAGGACGCTGAGGACGCGGTCCACACGACGCCCCGCCCAATTCGGACAAATCGCGGAGGCTAAATTGGCGCGCGGTCCGCTGGCGTCCCTAACTGCAAGGCCGGCGCCCAACCCTGCCCCGCCCCGCCCCGCGGCGCCGTGAACTTTGTAGTGCGTGCGGGGTTGGGCTCTGGGCCTGGGCCGGCAGCTCTCGAGACACGCCATGCGTATCCGCGACCCCCAGCCCCAACCGCAACGGCCGACACGACACGCCGTTTAAGTGTATTTCCTACATGCAACGGCTGTATTGTGTCGCCGTACATGAAACTTTCATATGCGTGGCGGGGGATTAAAAAAAACAGCCCACCAAACGAAACAGGGACATGCGCTGTGAAGGATCGAGAGAAAATGAAGAATATATAAAAGTGAGGAGAAAGGAGGAGGTGGAGTGGGGGCTACGGCGGCACAGCACACGAGTGCAACAGGTTGCCGTCTAATCGTTGCGCTGTTCTACTGCCTCACAAAAGCGCGAGGTTAGTAGGGTGCCGCCCCGCCACGGCGCGCCCCGCCACCCCGTGGAGCTACCGTGCAGTCCCGCTCTCGCAAGCGCGCGCGCGCGCACACACATGACTGGGCCACCCAAATCGTAGAGCCTGGTAACCATCCTCCACCAGCAGTCTGGGCGGTCTATAAGAGGCTGCCTTTAGTGCCACCGGCCGGGCCTCGTTCGGCCGCCCCGCCTCGCCCCGCCCCGCCCCGCCCCACGCCGCTCTTGGTCGGGCCGCGGGAGACTTATTGACGCCGAGAGAAAGGTCACGATGTACACGGCGTGATAGTGGCGATGGATATGGATAATGACGGCCAGAGCCCGCTCAAATAATTTTCCGCGGCCTAATCCTTTTGTTTTGCCGATAGGTCGCCTGGCGCGCCGCGTCGCGGCGGCGGGCCGACGCCGACGCCTCCCGCCCCGCTCCGCCCCACCACAGTGAGCCGATTTTTTCCCCCGCCGCTTTGAGGACTCCACGTTGACGCTGACGTACATACAGCCTCAGCAGGCCCCTGCCGATCTTAGGATAGTCCACCCGCCCAGCGGAGATGCACTTACTTGTCACCGTTTGCCTACCTACAAGGCTCCTCTTAGAAGGCCTCGCTTGCAGAAGCGTAGCCGGATTGCCTATCGTCTCCTGAGTTAAATATGGTTCTCATTTCACCTGGACACTATCCACCCGCCGACACACAAATAAGTTAACCTCGCGGCGCGCGGCGGGCAGGCGCGCCACAGTCGTGCATCAGTGCATCAGCCGCACGGACCGCTCCGCTCACGGCTCTCTCATGATGTTCGCACCTTTTCGTTTAGGTCGGGACCCTGAGCAAATCTTCCCTCCGACCCGACAATAAGCTAGCAGCCCCTCATACTGGCGCTCTCTGCAAAATGGCACTGATTTGCTGGACTGGCCGGGCCGGGCCGGGCGTGGGGCTGCAGAGCGCCGTCCGTCTCGCATCGGTCACCGCGCATATGGGACGGGGCGGGGCGGGGCGGGGCGGGGCGGGGCGGGGCGGGGCGGGGCGGGGCGCGGGACGGGCCGCCATTCAGATCGACTGTGTTTGACGCAACAACAGAGTACGAGCGTCGCGCCGGAACGCACGAGGCTGATGAAGGCATCACAGACACAAAACGGCTCTGGCGCACGCGGCCCGCAGGGACCGGCTCCCCCCGCGCTACCCGCCCCGCGGGCACACAACCACAAGCAGCGCGCGCCAGAGAGAAAAGTCGCGTAATTTCGGCATAAATTATGTCGGTCCCGTGATGTCACTCATGACTGGATGGACCCGCCATGCCGCGCGCATAGCCGCACTCCTACGCCTTGCATCGGCAACTCGACCTTAAACCCCCCCGACACCCGGCCCGGCCCTGCCCGGAGGGGCTACGGGGGCGCCGGGGGCGCCGGGGGCACGGGGGCCCTTGGGCAACGCAAACAAGTCCCGCTGCCAAGGCCGTCGCGGCGTGCGCCCGCTATGACGAACGCCCCTCGCACTGCTGGTTATTCTGATGAGAGCCTGTTCCCCCACACAGACACGTTTTCAATTTCCATCCAAATATTATTGTTTATTATTGCAGGAGTTTTGGACGGTTTTATCCATCTATTACGGTCATGTATAGCAACTAACAGCAAGCTATCATTCCGCGATAGGGTGCAGGGCGAAAAAAATAAAGGAGTTCGAATGCAATTTGTCTATTATGAGTCCTAATCGAGCGTGTCCATCACTGGCTGACGGATGGCCCATGTCGCAAGGAGGGCCCAGCCCGGCGGGCGCCCCCCTGCCCCGCCCCGCCCCGCCCACGGGCGCGCCGTAATGTGTAGCACTTTCCACCTGAGCTCGTCTTGTCAGCGCCGCGCGAAAGGTGACGCAACCTCAAAACGGGTGCACAGAAATAGCGACATTTTCGAATGGGTGCAGCGGAAATATGAACACTGTGGCGGTCCAGCGCGGCAACCCTCACTCCTCAGCAATATCCCCGCGAAGGAGCGGCGCGGGAAGGGGTGGAGGAGGGGGGTGCGAGAGAGCGAGACAGCCGACTGTGGTCCGGCCTTCCCTCTCTCACTCCCCAAATCTCACAGTCGTCTCTCTTTCTCCCTTCCTGTCCCGCGCGGCGCAGGCCACGCAGACTACGCCACTGGTGCCGCGCGCAACCAAGACGCGACTCATCCTGTATGACTTGCAATTAATTAAAAAGAGCGCATTGTGAAACCGATTCGTGCGTCGCGCCGCCCGAGCTGAGCTGGGCGCCCCGCCCGCCCCGCCCCGCGGCGCCCCGCGCTACGACTCTCGCGGTGCGTCCAGTCCCATTGCCCTAATTTTCCAGCTTGGAGGTTGGGGGTGGGGGTGAGCAGACGAGTGGCGGTAGGGGGCCGCGGGGCGGGGCGGGACGGGCAAGAGGGAAGACCCTCGCGGGCTCGTGCGGGGAAGGTGGCAACTTGTTCCTCCTACAGCAAGCACTAGAAGCCCCGGATGATCGCAGCTGAGGACCACTCAGGCAGCAGCAGCAGGGTATCACGATCACTCGCGGCCAGGCGCGGCGCGGCATGATGAGGTGATGGGTCGGGTCGCGACTCGACGGCGCCGCCCTACTCTCATGGCGGGATGTACGTCTGATAGGGCGCCCCGCCCGCCCAGCCCGGCCCGCGGCGCCGCGCCGCTACCGATCACGTGTTTGCATAACGCTCCGGTGCTCCGGTCGCACCGCACCCGCCGCGCACGCCAGCCCGACGCCCACGTCAGGAAGGGCAGCGCGGCCGCCGTGCGGGGGAGGCGCTCTCTGTCGCGCCCGTGGGCGTCCCGGCCGCCGGCCCTGGGGAGAGAGGGAGAGGGAGAGAGGGGCCATTAGGGCAGTGGAGGTGCGGGTGCCGTACCGTCCCGTCCGGGTGCCCTCTGTCCATCAAGGAAACGAGTGCTGCCTCCCACCCCGCCCGCGGGAGCGCCGCGCCGAGGCGGCGCCAGAAATTATATCTGGCAATAATCAGGATCTGATTGTGATTAATACTTTATTGTGCCCCCGGCCCGGCCAGGCGCGGCGGCCGTGCACCTGCTACGAGTGTTTGTAAATAAACCCTCTGACAACATAGTTGGCAGGCTGCGTGCAGAAAAGCGTGTGCTTCAATCATGCGCCATGAATCGAGTACAAAATACGGTTTTCAATCGCTGAATTGGGTAAAAGAATTTTACCTGAAACTATATACTTTACAAGGAGAGGAATGCTACACGCAGTCTAGCAGTGTGTGCCCTCAGCCACGCGGTGAGGTGACCTTTAGTGACAGACTAAAGTGACGCATCCGGCGCCTTCACCCATTGATCGAACTCGTTCCGCCGGGCCGGGCGGGGCGCGTCAGGATGAGAGCCGGAAGTGTGAGTTTGCCCGCGTTCACCGCGCCACGCTTTGAAAGAAGGTACCACGTGAAAAGATTTCGAAACGAGTAATAGTAACGCCGAATAGAGTACCTTTAAATTTTCACAAAATAGCTACAAAATCCCGACATCGACACTGAAATAAGAGAGATTCAAACTGAAGATATTTAACTCGTTACGATCCAACGTTCCTGTATCGAACACTCAAGGGCTGGGACTTTTCTTCGTGACGAAAGAACGCAGCGAGCTATGGCGCCCCTGCCATAACCTGGAGCCCTCCGTTGCCTCATGGGGCAGCGGAGTCGGGCCCGGCCCGGGCGATCAACGTACGGCCGTATCGTCGCGTATACGCGTGTTTCTTAATTAATTTGGCCCTTGTTCTGTTGTTGTCCGGAAACCTTGACTCTCGGTCGCTCTGCCCCGACGGCTTTTTTTTTCGGGTCTGAAACTAGTCGACGCACTCTCCTCTCCTCCTTCGACGCTCCCCACCTACTCCTCGCTAGGCGCCCCGCCCCGCCCCGCCCCGCCTCGCCCCGCCTGGGGCCGCGCCCGGCTCTGCACTGTCCCGTCGTGTACCAGGTACTCTGCTCGTTTAAACGGATATAACTGATCGAAAAGTGATAAGAATAATGTCCTTTGCCTCAATCCAGGGCCAGGGTCTTTGTTCATCACGATGCAGGTGCACGGCTAAGAAAGGTGTCCCTGGTATCCTGGTATTGATATTTTTGTAATTTGTTTTTTAAACTTTTGTTAAGTGTAACCAAAGATCATAATATTTTAAAGTGTTATTTAAAAAATAAATTGTAAAAACGTCACACGTAATACCGTCATTGTCTTTTATTTTGCGAAAATTTAAACTAGTCAACCCTATGGTCACCATCAGTAAATAGTCTTTTTGTGTCAAATTTTTAATGCGGCTAATTGGGAGAATACTGAAGTTTTCCCCCCAGCACACCATACCACACGCCACGCCACACCACTCGTGGCAGGGCAGGAGGCAGCAGGACGGGGCACTAGGGGCCATCCTGGAGGGGGAGGAGCTCTAGTCCCCCAGGGAGGTGGGGGAGGGCTCGGCGCAGGGCTCGCGGTGGGGCGAGCGGAGCGCATCGAGCACCCTCAATGAGATTTCACTCCGGTATAAATATAGGAATGTGCGGGACGTCGCCAGTCAGTTTCTGCCCCTCTGCCACCCCGAACGGATAGTGACGGCCCCGCCCCGCAATGCACCGCCACCACATGGTGCGTACCTCAAGCAAAAAGTGTTGTTGTGTGCGTGGGAGTGACGACTAGTGAAGTGCTTCCAAAGGGACTGTGAGTGAGTGAGCGAGTGAGTGCCTCAAAGTGTCGTGTGCCGCCTGAGGTTCCACCGAAGGATTACGCGGATTATTCTACACCGGGCTCTGCGTGGACTGTGAACTCAATATAAATGTCGACGGCGGAAAAAGTGCGATACGACGTTTTGCCATTTGCAGGTCTAATTCAAAACGTATTAGTTCAAACCTGGCCGTGAGCAGTTTGTCAGAGATGAGTTCAGAAGCTTCTGTGCAATATGTAAATTTTAGAGCTAGATTTTTTCTAGGACTAAAGTTTACATTATGAAAAGAGATTAGTTTCGTCATACAGTTAATTAAGTGCATTTTGTGCTGTCAGACAAAAATCAGCAGTATGTGCCATTTCATTGGTTTTCGAGATTTGATTTTTTTTAAGCAAATCTAACTGATAGAGGTCCAATTTCATTACGTCTCCCGTCTTAACGGTTCAAATACTTCTCCTAAATTAGAATACCCAAGATCACCAAATAATCAGTAGTAATTATTAAATATTTAAAATATTTTTTTAAAACCGGATTGGAATAGTAAGCGCAGTGTTGCTCTCCATATCAATTTCTCGCAAACTTGGGTTCCTTGCGGAAAGTGAAAGAAGCACGAGGAGTGGGTTTGGGAATGGGATCTCTCGGCTCGGCACGCGTTTGAGTCTCCCTAGAGGCGCTCCGCTCCGGTCCCCTCTGGGCCGTCACGTGACTACCGTCCCTCTCGACGCCTGCCCGCCTGACGCGCCCCGTCGGCGGGTCACGGTGCGTGGCGTGGCGGGGCGTGGCGCAACGGCGTGCTGTTGTAGTTGCACCTTGACCGGCCACACAAATTGGCGGCTTGTTGCGGGACCGTCTAGAGGGAAGTGCCGGAAAACGTGTCGCACCAACAAATCCGCCCAAGTCCAAGTCAACAATTTGCACAAGTCACGAGGTTTCTTTTAACTTGCATTATTGCGTTTGCATATTCTTGATTACCCTAGTATGGAGAATACAACAAGAGGGCAGTAGAACGCTGTGCGGTTCTAGGGTTTCCATATTTTATTCCGCTTACTGCGCCCGTAGACTGATATCTGAACCTAACTATGAGAGGGCGGTCTTATATTTCCCGTAGCGTCATCAGGTCTCTACCTTAGTTTCGTAAAGAGGTAAAAAACGCGAACCCCCCTACCTTCCCCTCCCCCGCGCGGCGGACCTCCCTTGGTGGCTCATGACCCCCAGCCCAGCGCGGGGCGGGGCGGGGGGCGGCGGCGTGAGGGCCCGTGTGCGGTGCAACACCGTTTAACAATTACAGAGCTGAGCTGATCCTGAGCGGGTAATCGCCGCGGATCTCAAGGCTCAGCTCAGGGAGGCGCCGGCGCCGGGCATAGAGGAGAGGCGAGGAGAGGAGAGGTGAGGAGAGCTGCCCTGGGCTGGGGAGAGACCGCCGCCACGCGGAGCGCAAATCTCACACACGCCAACGGCCCGGGCCGCGGCCAGGCGAGGTAGGGCGGGGCCGGGGGCGGGGCCGGGGGCGGGGCCGGGGCAGGCAAGGGCGGACTGATAACGGAACAAGTGCGAGTCGCAGAGCCCACAACCCGCGGCCAGCACGTCATAAAAAGGACGTCGCCGCACTCAGAAAACCTCATCCATCTGGTGACGAAATCACGAATGCCGTGACGATCGAACTTTGCGTTACAAATTGACTCAATTTCTTCAGCAGCAAAATTTTCGTTTTCTCGAATAAATTAAATTTCTCAAATGAACGAGACGCATGCCTCTGATTTCAGAGACGAAATTTTCGTTTCACTTCCTTAAATATGAGTTTTTTGGGGTACGGGTTTTGGCACATTTTAACAGAGAGTCGTACGCAAGTGCGCCCATGAGACTGAGACTGAGAGTGAGTGAGTGTGTGAGAGAGGGGGGGGGGGGATGCTCGCGGAGCGGCAGTGGCTGGCGGGGGAATGACGGGGCGGGCGAGGCGAGGGCGTGCCGGACGCCGCCAATGAAGGCGTTGTGGGCAGACAGGACAGGACAGGCGGCGGCACTTCACCGCGCGCCGCAGCGCCGCCCTCTTCACATATACTATGACTAATAGCGGGCCGTAAATTCGATAGCGCGGCCGACCGCTTTTGAGCCACATGCAAGTGAAAAAAAAATATGTGTATGTTCAAGAAAAAAAATATATAAAGAGAGGCGATAAATAAGAAGGAGAGAGGGAGGAGGGACGGGCCTCCTGCCACGCATGGTGGGCGCCAATAAACCACCCTGCTCCTGCTGCAGCTGACGCCACCGGGAGCGGAATGTCAAGAGAGCGAGGTGGGGCGGGGCGGGGCGGGCCAGAGGGCATAACGGCATGAGCGCAAGGCGTACGGCAGGGCTAGGGCAGCCTCTGCAGGTGCACCAGCGAAGCACGACGGACGGCACTGTAACAGGTGCATCAGAGGGGTACCTCACTCTTCAGATGGCCGTACACTGATTGGAGGATTGTGTTGTGATTAGACGTAAAAGTTATCCAAAATTTAAAGAAAACTATTTCATTTTTAGCAGCAATTGGTTTATTTTTGCGTAACTGGGGTGCTAAAAATCTATTTTTTTGTCGTAAAATTATGTGATTGAAAAATGATTGGAACGCTGATTGGAAGGAAGTAAGGTAACCCTCAGGTGCAACACCCTGGGAAAGGTACAAGAAAGTCTTATCGAGACTTGAAAGCGAACTGCGACGCAACGAACGCATTACAATTACAGCTCTTTTCTTCGGGGTGGATCGGATGACTTTGAAACAATAAGGAAGCGCGAGGGTTAATGTGCGTGTCGCAGGGTAAGAACAGCGAATGTCTCTTTTTTATTAGACAGCAGAGCATTGCGCGGAAGATGCAGACTACTGACACTCCATGCTATTTTTTTTTACGTTTTGGAATGTTCATTTCATTGAGACACACGTCGCGCAGGGCGTACAGCAGTGCCCCTATCGGCAAGCGACCGCAATCAAGAGCGTATGCATCACGCCGACGAAACGCTAGACAGACGAGCCGGCCCGGCCTATACCTATGGACGGACGTCCCTTGTACCGTGTTGCACCCTGCTAATGACGCAAAGCATTGAATAACTCGGAGAAAAGTCAGATATCAATCGAATCTCCGTCTAGCAGACGTCATCCGTCCGTCCGTCCCTCCCTCCGTCCGTCCATCCATCCATCCATCCATCCATAGAATTCAGGTTTTAAACTAGAAATAAAGGTATTGGAGTTATTTTTTTATGAGAAAATGATAAGGTTTTAAACTAGAAAAAAGCTTAGGTATTGGAGTTATTTTTTTATGAGAAAAGGATAAGGTTTTAAACTAGAAAAAAGCTTAAGTATTGGAGTTATTTTTTTATGAGAAAAGGATAAGAATTCGCAAAACGCTTGCGAAGAATTTCATTGCAAGAAAATGAACAGAGCAGCAGAGTGCCAGACGGCTGGGCGTCGCAGCTAGGCACGTCTGCGCCGGGGTGTTAGGCAGCCCATCGCGCGCCCGCGGCCCCCGCTGCAGCCAGGCGCGGCGCGGTGCGGCGCGGACGGGGCGAGCACGGCCGCGGGGCCTGCTTGTCAGTGCCGCGGCCGGCGCCGCGCGGCGCCAGCCCGCCCGCCCGCGCCCCGCCCTACTTCTGTTTTGTTTTCAAAATGTGTGCCATCACCTGCTTCACAACCGGCGCGCCCCGCCACGTAACGTGCAGATGGTCCGTACCGTACCGCACCGCGCCGCGCCGCCTGACAGGAAGGCCTGATTGATTCTGCGCGGCGCTGTTGGCGCTGCTGGCCTGACGCTCTCTCCTGGCGGCGCGGCGCGGCGCAGAGCAGGGCAGGGCAGGGCAGCCCGGACAAAACAAAAGGGGCCGATAATTAACGAGCGCCCTGCTCTGCTGCCACTGGGCAGCCGCTCTCGGCGCGCGAGAAAAAAAAGAGAAGAAAAACCTAAAGGAAAGCGCGAGCAAGTCTCGCACGTCGTCGTGTATTCCTCTCTCCGCTCCTCGCCCCGCGCGCCTGCCCACACTAAATACGCACATTTCTGCGCAACTGTGATTTTTGCGGACACATCTTATTTATTTATAGCACTCCATTTCAAGTACTCCATTTCACTGTATACACATCAAATGATAGGGCGACCCTTCTGTTCCGACATCAGAAAATGTTGCTTTTGGCATGAAACAATCCAGTGGGGCCATATCGGACAACACGAGGGAATGGCGTCATACCCGTGGCGGTGCGTATGTATGCAATACGCCCCATTGTGACCCGGGCCGGGCCGGCAGCAGGTAGCGGACATATACGGGCCTCCCCCACCGTAAAACACGACAAGTGTGCCAGGATCAGCTGCGGGGCGGGACACTGCATCATGCAGTGTAGTGTAGGAGTGTGAACAACTCCCCTCGACACTAGGCCAGCCCCGCCACACAAACGCAGCGTCATGTTGATTCAGGCCTGCTTGTCGTGTCGGCCCGATATGGACGTCGCGTCGCGTCGCTGCGAGACCAACATACACTAGTCCTCCCCCGCCTCCCCTTCTCGCTCTATCGGGCACATTGCAGGCAGAGCTCCACTCCGTTCCGAATAATGCACATTTGAATTCCCTGATTTAGACACGGCACTCACTCCCCCCTGGCATGTTCTCCGCCCACAGATTCACCTCCTCCTGGCGGCGGTCCTCGGCGCGGCCAGCGCGCAGCAGGAGCCGGCGGCACAGCCCAGCACCTCGCCCATCCCCATCATCAAATACGAGAACGAGGGCGTCAACCCGGACGGCTCCTACAAGTGGAGGTGAGTGTTCAGCGCCGGGGAGGTAGGCAGCCCATCGCGCTGCTGCGGCGGGTGGGGCGCAGCGGCGGGCGCGGCGGCGTGAGGGGCGCGGCGCGCAGTCCCACGTGTAGAGTAACAACGCCTCGGGGCGTCCCCGTCCCGCCGCCGAGTCATGCAGAGAAGGGCGCGCAGAGCGAGCGGGGCGGGGTGGGGCGGGGTAGGGCGGGGTGGGGAGGGGCGAGGCCCATCCCGCCAACTGTCGTCAAGGGAAGGGGAGGAGGTGCGCGGGGAAGAGGACCGTTCGCCGGCCGTCTTCTTGTTCCACAAAAGCCAGAGGAGAGCCAGCCTACGACAGCTGCCTCTCCCAGAAGTGGTGGAGGAAGTACATGACAAGTGCGAGACTTTGTGTTGGGCGGCGCAGCGCAGCGCTTGTCCGCGAAATGTTAAAGAGGGTGGCGCCATCGCGAACCTCCCACCTGCACTTCGCGGGCCCGGCCGCACGCGCCTCGCGTCACGTTTGCATTTTTCGCGTTTGTCTCGCGCCGGGCCAGGCTGGGTGGGGCGGGGCGGGGCGGGGCGGGGCGGGGCGGGGCGGGGTGGGGCGGCGGACACAACAGAGAGGTGCAAACCGGTCCGGGTCTCTCTCTCTCTCTCTCCCTCTCGGGGAGGAACGCCGCGGCGACCATCAGCGCCACGCCTATAGCCCGTCCCAACCAGACGAGAATACCCGACGGAAAACAAAAAGAAAGAAAAATAAGATTTTTAAAAATGTAGAAGAAACACAGCCAAATATTAAAATACCGGAGAGTTTCGGATGGACCGAGATAGAGTGAGTACATCACGCACGATCACACGGTGGTGCAGCGCTGCGGCCATACCCGCACCCCGCCCTGCCCCGCGCCCCGGGGGGCACCGAGACTTGAGCAGCCGGCATGCTGCGGCGGGGCGGGGCGGGGCGGGGCGAGGCGGGCAGCGTAGTTCAAGGCCAGCGGCGCGCCGACAGTGTCGTCCCTTTGTGACACAACCACGTAAGGAGTCGGTGGAGCCTCGCGCCGACAACCTTTTGCAAATCCGAACGGAGCCGGCGCGGCGCGGGATGGGTCGGGACGGCAAGCACTTATTATACTGCCTGAGCCCAGCCCCGCCCCACACCCGCGAGATACAACATAACGACCCAAATTTTCGATGAGTTGTGTGTAGGAGTGTGGGGCCGATCCGCCTCGCTGGCACTATTATTCGGCTTCGCTTCGATGTAGTCTTCCTCAAAAGGCGTATTTTAACGCCCCGGCTCCGGCTCCGGCTTCGGCCGGTAGAGGGCGCGGCGCGCGCGGCGCGGCAGGCTGACCTTGCTGGGATGCGAGCTCTCGGGCTCGGTACCGTTGGGGTCCGTCAGAGAAGACGATTGGAGGAGGGGGAGGGGTGAGAGGGCCGGTGGGGGTGGATGCATAGAGGACAGGGGGAGGGGGAGCGGAGGGGCAGGCGCGCCCCGCTCCAGGCATGACTTAAGAGTTACGAAATTCTCGCTCAAATGTCTGCTGCAAAGAATCTCCAATCCCAGAGTCCCTCTCTCGCGCCGACCTTCCCCCTCTCCTCCTCCTCCCTCTTCTCCCTCTGCGCATCCATTCTTGTTCGCCGTCTCTCTCTCCTCCTCAAATCCGTGCAAAGACGGCTGCGCGCGCGGCGCGGCGCGGCATACTGAAATAATGTTATGAGCTTCGACGGATACCCCGTTCCGCGCTGGGCTCTCCCTCTCCTCTCCCCCCTCCCCCCTTTCCCCTACTCCCTCCCTCTCCCCCTGTCCCGGCGCCCACAGCTCCGCGATGCCACTTTTTAAATGTCAGGGATTTCTCGCCCCGCCCCTGCCCCTCCCTTCTCCACTCTACTTCTGCTCTCCCTACTCCTCTCATTCTGTCTCAGCGCCACCTTACGTTCGTCCTCTCTCCGCTCCTTCTACCGCACCATACACCCCATGCCCCACCTACTTCAAAATGATAAATAACAGGGTAATTGATAGTTCTCTTGGCTTCGGACAGTTTGGGTAATGTCGGTGCCGGTCGGTGCAACTCCGCAAACTGATTGTTCACTTTATTGCGAGTCACGTTCCAAGTGGATAATACTCATAGCCCTTGCAGTTCCACACGACAACGATGGATGTGGACCGCGGTCAGACAACCTGGTTGGGCGTGCCGAACCCGAAGAAAAACCCACATATTCCCTACTTCACCGCAGCTTTGAACAATTTCGTTGCAATATAATTACCGAGCCCGGATTGCCAGCCTACGGAATAAACACCTCTCTGAAAGATCGACCGCAGTGAACCTGTTCCTCGAAACTCATCTTATCCGGACCCAGTGTGCACTGGGCGCCCAACGCCCTTGGCAGGTGGGCCAGCTAGGGCCGAGGCGAGGGCCACAGGGCCACAGGGCCGCAGGGTCATCTCCCTGACCGGCACGGCGGCCTTGGCTTGCAGGGCCCGGGCCCGAAGGCCCCGCTAGGAGGGGCCGGGAGGGGCAACCAAACGCCTGTCTAAATCAGTTTGGGGAATTTTTGAAGGTATTAAAAAATGTGGCCTAGTTCGAGACAGTTTGGCATGGAAAGGATAGAAAGAAAAAAGATTGAGGGATTGGCACAACAGAAGAGGATAGAGAAAGAGAGAGATGGAGAGAGGCTAGGGCGGCACGATAAAATGAACGCATCTGTGTCGGCAGCACGCGGTGCCAGCGGTGTCAGCAACGACGTCCCACGGCTGCTGTTTTTTTTTTTTTGTTTGTTTGTTTGTTTTTGTTTGCTGACGTGACGTGTAATTAAAGTACAGGAGGGTCCTTAGCGTCTGCACAGCACCGCAGCCCCACCTGTCTGTCCAGCCCCCCCCCCCCCCCCCTCTGTCGCTCCGTCTCGCTTCAGCAAGCCGTTGCCGACAGAAGCAGCAGCACAAAGCGTAAGGTGGCTGATGAAACAATTGAGGATCGTAAGCGTGTTTTGTTCAGCAGAGGGCCCGGGCCCAGCCGGCCGGTCTCATGTGATGCGCCGCATTTCAGGTTATGGTTGGCCCTGAGGTGGTGACAAAGCCGAGGAGATCGGACCGTACAGTCCGGTCATCCGGGTGACGAGGAGCGCGGGCAGCGGGGCGGGGCGGAGACCTCCAGGGGTGACACAGAGAGCTTTTGCATCCGAACGCAAAAAGCGTTTCAAGACCTGTGTTCTCTTACCCTCCGCGCGCGCCCACACGGCCCGGCCCGGCCCGCCCCGCCCGGTCCGGCCGGTCCCAGTTGAGGTGCAAGTGGTCTTTGGGGCGGAGCGGGCAGGCTCGGCGGGGCGGGGCGGGGCGGGGCGGGGCGGGGCGGGGCGGGGCGGCGGGGCGGGGCGCGCCTGGCACAGAGGCACAGCCGGCACAGCCCCAACCCATCGGCCAGTGGCACAAATGCCGTGATGCATCTCTGTCGACCCCGACGTTGCAACCAGTGTGCGCGCGCTCCTGTCTGTGTGTGTGTGTGTGTGTGCAGTGTATGGCATGCCTACACCGCACCCAGCACAACCGCGCCTAAGCGCCCCGCCCAGACGCTTCGTAAAATTGTCGCCCGTGATGGATGGCCGGTTTGTCACGTGATGGCGGCCACGGCAGACACGCGCTCACACACAGGCGCGACAGGTGGGGTATTCTCTCCGTAGACAAAGCGTTCTGGACCATCAGCCATGTGACCTGCTCTGCCCTGTAGGGGTCGAGGGCCTAGACTGGCGCCACAGCACGGCGGCTCGGTGCACTGTGTTCACCGCGGGGCGAGCAGCAGGGCGGGCAGCAGGGCGGGCAGCCCCGCGGCTATCGCCATGACGAAACTAGGATGTATCGGGAGGAGCATCTCGGCGTCCTTCGGCAGGGCGGGGAGGGGAGGGAGGAGGCCTTGAAAAGGACGTTCCTCGCGTGGGGTCGCGTGGGACGGACGAGGCGGGGAGGGACGCGGGAGGAGGAGGGGGGGAGAGATGTGATTCACCGCGTCCAGGACCTCCCGGGCGTGCCCCGCCCGATCGACACTGACGCGCTTTCCTTGCACTGTCCCGCAGCTACGAGACGGGCAACGAGATCGTGGCCGAGGAGGAGGGCTACCTGAAGAACGCCGGCAAGGAGGGCGAGGAGGTGCAGACGGCCAAGGGTCGGTACGCGTACACGGCGCCCGACGGGACCCGCATCGAGCTCAGCTACATCGCCGACGAGAACGGCTTCCAGCCGCAGGGCGCGCACCTGCCCACGCCGCCGCCCATCCCGCCCGCCATCCTGCGCGCCCTCGAGTGGATCGCCGCGCACCCCGAGCAGGACAAGGAGGGCGCCGGCTCGGCCCCCGCCCCGGCCGCTGCCCCCGCCCCGGTCGCCGCAGAGTCGCGGTCGGCGGCGGCGTCACCGGACGAGACAGCAACAGCTCCCACGACCGCGGCCTCCACCAACACCTCTAACTCTACCACCACCACTTCCTCGTCCTCCACCTCCACCCCCACCACCACCACCCCGGCCGCTTCCAGGAGGAGGAGATAACCGACCCGACAAACCTATAGTTTAGATGTACCAGTTTGATTTACGAAGTCGGTTGGTGTGCGATACAAAACATCACCCGGCACTTAAGGTGTCCATTCTAAGCTTTGTGGGTTTCAGGAAATCCGGGAATCAGTAAAACTGCCGTTAAAGTTTTTTCGTCGTTAGGTTTCCCTCACCTGAGTTTGTCTCCGCGGTCTTTCGGTTTATGCTGTGGAAAGGCCAAGCTAGGAAATAATTATTTTGTTATATGGCCAAAGAAATCAGAAACGTTAAGAAGACAACCCATAAAGACCTGTACAGATGCAGATTATTGCAGTATTTTTTAAAATTTTGTATTATTACTTCAAAGAAAGAACTGTAGGTGAAAATCAATCGCAAAGTTTCACGAAAGAGAACGTAACATTTTGAGCTAAGTCATGTGTGTCGGCCGGTGTGTTCCGTAGTTGTTTTTTGTCACTGACATCACTGTTTTTGTTATTTTAGCATAAGAATAAATAAAACGTAATTAAACCAGCCCGACATCTCTTGTTTCCACATTCCCATGCAGATATCTGCAACAACACCTCTGGTCTGACATCACCGCGACGGACGGACGGATGGATAGGTGGAAGAGTGAAAACCAATTCTCTCCTAAAGATTTACGAGGTGTGGATTTCACGCAAGCATCTCCACAACTTTACGAGCCTGCTCAAAATATTATTGGATATGGCTCGCCCCGGGCAGGCAGCGGCAGCAGCACGACACCCACGCGCCTATCCTTCTTTAGCCCACTAAACCCTCTCTTTCCCACCAACAAGCTGACACTGGTAATAATGGCTCAGGTTGCCGAATTTGGAGGCATTATTTTCAAGGCCGGTACGGTCTTGTGAGGGCGGCAGCGGAGTGGGCCAGTCGACATATGGCCGCCCCCAGATGAGCAAAAGACGGATGGCTCGGTGCCGCGCAGGGCCAGCGCGGCGGGGTCGCGGAGCTGACCGTGCCACCCGCCGGGGTGCCGTGTCAGAGTCTGTTTTTGTAACAGTGACACTGGGCCAGATGCCGAACGCATAAGCATGCATTTACGACGCATAACCTTACCTTTCGACGTTCATGAAGACCAGGTCAGGGCGTCTGCTATCTGCTACTGTTCCGGTCCGCGTTTCCCTAGTTTTCCTGGAACAATGATAAGACATATATTTCAATATTTCTCTTTAAAATAGGTTTTAAGCACGCACTCGACTTGTTGTTTCCTTACTCCTCGGGTACCTTGCTTTTTAAGACCAAACAAAATCGGCGAAAACAGCCCCTTCCCTACCGGTAAGAGCCCCTGCCAACTCTAGGGTAGGCCACCCGCCGATCCGAGATGCATTGTACACGACGACGCTGCCTACCTACCGGGCGTCATCACCTCTACACATCCACAAAACGACAGAAGGCATTCCTCATGCGTCGCACCTAGACAGGGCGAATATTTTCTATTTTTCTCGCACTTCCAAGCTAGCCGCCAAATTATAGACACTTGTTGTTTTCCTTATTCCCGGTCGTACTGAGCAGTGAGCTACGGAGCGTGCCCAGGCGTCAGGCGCCTCAGGCAGCCGACCATCGTCTTCCTGGACGATTTGCTCGCAAGGAGGGAAGGAGAAGGCAATCGCAGCTCGCGGGGGTCGCAGAGGAGGGTGTTGGCTCAGCGCGGGGTCAAGGTCGCGTGACATAGGGTCGTAATTCGCCTGCGCAATTAACCGTTCAGCGACTTAATACCTGACTTACTCGAAACTGTACACGCGATATTTTTCACTTGAACACTGTTAAAAAAATTCATTGTAATTTTACAAATAATGTTGGCGATTTTTTTCACAATTCAATGTTTGTAAAATTACTAACCGAAAGGATTGTAAATTTTTTTGCAAACGTGTTCTGAAAATTGAGAATATGTGATCTTAAAAATGCAAACCCTTATATTAATTTTGTAATAATAATTTTTTCCTGTTGCTCTTGGATATCTATTTCTAGACGTTCCACCAGCCATTAACAGGATCGACAATTAATTTCAAATTTGTACTTTACCTTACCGGGAGTTGAACCCCGAACCTCTAGATCGGGAACCGACGCCCTTGCCCACGCGGCCAAGGCGACTACCTGCGATCAACCGCGCTCTGACCCGGTCTCATTCTCCCTCGTGTTCCCGGGCTTGCAATTCGAAAATTGCGATCATTTTTCACATTTCCGATCTGGTAATCACAATTTTACTATCCCGCATTGCGAAATTAGAAAGCTACTTAATTTTCCCATCACCGTTTGTAATTTTCAGATCCCAGTTTGTAATTTTCACAAAAAAGTTATGAATTTTACTACCACATTGTAAAATTAGCAATGTTATGAAATTTCAAAACCACGTTTGCAATTTTGCAACCGATTTTAATCTGAAATTTCAAAACTTTTTTAACAGTGAATAGAAAATTAGCAGTAATTTTTCGTTCAATTTAGGTTTGATTTCTAAACCAAAAAAAGAAAAATAGTTTTATTCTGGTCTCGGATTATGTGGAGTAGCAGGCTCCCGCAGCAACAGCTGCAGCTCCGGGCAGAACGGTCCGCCGCGCCGGGGGCACAGCGAACGATTTTTATGGTAATAAACAGGTCTTCTTCCAGTATACTTGTTCTTCGACATTATTATATTGCGCGTGGTTGGTACCGCTGGTACCGCACCGGCCGCGTGCGTATGACGGGTGATGTCATGTGAGTTTCGACACGGATTCCGGTCCAGCCGAGCACCAGCCCATCCCTGAGATTCTTCAAAGTGGTGGTCTATCCGGCTAGAGGACATGAATCATGGTTTTCGCGCTTCTTGCAGAGAGAGAGAGAGAGAGAGAGAGAGAGAGAGAGAGAGAGAGAGAGAGAGAGAGAGAGAGAGAGAGAGAGAGAGAGAGAGAGATGCGTCCTTTTTTATGGGTGCGCTCGCGCCGGTGGTCCGACGCATTTTGCATTTAAGTTGGGCTCGTTTTCCTTGGCCTGGTGCGCCCGGCGGCGCGCAACGCGACGCATAGTGGCTAAGCTGCTGCCGACTGCCGCCGGCTGGCCCCGCCCAGGCGCTTTGAGCCTCTTCAGGAAACGAAATTGAGAGACGAAAACAAATGGGATGCGCAAACGTCCGCCAAAGGCGAGACACGCGTCTCCACTTAGCGGCGCGCCTGCTGCGCTACCCGGCCCGGCCGCGGCCCAGCGGGGAGGGCTACAGCATCGACGACGAAATACGGTGAATCGCCCCTCCTGATAATCAACCGAGCGTGCGTTCATTTTCGAGGAGTTCGGGTTGGAGTGGGCAGACTACCCTTATGCATTTTCGACCCTAGGATTCCGCGGCGGTGGCGGCGTTGAGACCCCGGGCCTCCAGGACCCCGGGGCGGGGCGGCGCGGGGTATTGACGGACCAATTAGCACGGGACGGGACGCGTGGACGCCACTGCGCATGCGCCACCCGGAGCCGCGTGCAAGTCGCCTCGCCGGCCGCGCCGGGCCGGCCTTGACCTTTCTGCAGAGTGATGCACAGCGCTCCGGGCGTGAGGGCGCAGCTCGGACGGGACGGGACGGGACGCTCAATGGAGCCTTGGGGCGGGCCTGCCGGGCAGGGCCTGCAGACAGGCCGAAAGGGAACCCGTGCGGGGCGGGGGTAGCTCAGCGGCAACTGCATGGGCTGCTCAGGTGTGCACCAGAACGGAAGTAAAGCGAGTGAACGCTGCTGCTCCACCGGCGGCCATAGACCGGTATTCCCGTAATTCCGTAAGTTATTGCCTGCAAACTTGCAGGACACATGGGCTGCAGCCTGCAGAGGGCTCGAACACATCGCAAATGCGGCGCTAGGACTACAACCTACGCCGCGCCCCGCCGCTTTCTCCACCGTCCGCCAATTAGGATGACCAGGGGAGGGGAACAAATTTCAGGGGGAATGACCAAAATACGGGGCCTTGGCTGGTCGACGTGATACGGATGCAAATCGATTTGCAGGGCGACCCCACTGTGAGGCGCGACTAGCCCAGCCTGCGCGGGGGTGGGGGGCACAAGCGGTATGGCGGCTGGCGGCCTCTGGTGGCTGCGGCGCGAACTACCGGGAGTGGCGGGGGACGCAAGGCAGCGACTCTCAGCGCCGGCGGCCACAACGAAACACCCATGGAATCGTTTCTTTAAAATAGGCGCAAATAAATATTTTACATCAAAACTTTCCTTTAACCGAAAGATACGATTCTCTGGGTAAAGAACATGCAAAAATTACGAATTTGCGGTGCGGTGCAGGTGGGCGCGCTGCCGGGGGGGTCAGGATGGCGTCGGGGCGGGGCGGGGCGGGGCAGGGCGGGACGGGTGGGGCAGATGGGGCGGGGCGGGCGGGGCGGTGGGCAGGCCAAAGGCAGACAAGGACGCCCAGTGACCTACCGAGGTGAGGGGTCACGCCAGCTGCTGGGCCGGGCGAGTGCATGGAACCGGAGGGAACGCAAGAAGGGATAACCACAGAGAGTGCTTGATTTTCGTCTCATCGTAACCGATCATCTTGAGTCGACAGTGTTGGGTCGTTCAACTTGTTCAGGTCGACGGGCATTGGATCGCTGCGAGTGACGTCGTGTCGCAGAGGCCGGTCCGGTGCGGTCCGGTCCGGCGGTGCTCGAGGACAGGAAGAGCCTCTTCCGCTCCGCCGCGCCGCGCTCCCGCGCAATCAGTCTACGTCAGTCCCGCAGTCCGTCTCCCCGCAGAGGTGGATGGGATGCTGCGATCATGACGGAGATGGCGGTGATTGGCAAAAACGTGTGACGCGTTACCGCCGCGGGCCGCGCCGGGTTGCGCCATGCGCCCGGGAGTGCTCCGTGTCGCTTTATGGCCGAACGGATCCCCGCCCCGCCCCGCCCCGCCCCACCACGCCCCGCCCCACCGCGCCCCGCCCCGCCCGGAGCACGGCGTTGACACGGCTGGTCCGACACGGCACTCGGACGGAGCGGGCGGCGGGGCGGGGTGCCTCCCCCCTGCACGCGGGGACGAGGTGTCGTTTGGCTGACTCATGAGCGGTGTACTAGCTCATACAGTGCTGCTGCATACGCACGAACCCGCCGCGCCCCCCGCCGCGCCGCGCAGTGCGGGGAACAGTCACTGATGCAATCATGGATAGCCCTAAGGGGGCTGGCCCGCGGGCCCGGCCCGGCCCGGCCCGGCCCGGCCGACCCCGCGCGGGCGGGGTCACCACGGGGACCTTGCACACTGAGCACTGCACGCTTCAGTTTGAGCTTTGCACGCTTTAGTTAGAGCTTGGCGCTCACTTTCTGCTCCCGCGCTGCATCCACTCCGCAGCCTGGCGCGGTGGCATGCGACCCGCGGCGTGATGCGAAAATGCGTCGTTTGGAAGCGCGCTGGCGGCGGTGACGTCACTGCATCCTGTTTGGCGCCGCGGGGAGAGGGAGACACTATCCTCCGGGCCGCCGCCGCCGCCAGCGGAGTCCGCCTGCAAACTTCCCCATCGGCGGGCCGGGCGTTTGGGAGGCGTTATCGTCTGTGATGGACGCCAGGCGCCCGGCCCCCGGCCCGGCCCGCATCCGCGCGCTAATCGTTCTAATAACGTTTAATTTGAGATAATTTTTATATTTTTCTCCGTGACGCGCGGGACGAGGACTCGGGAACACGCTTTGAAAAGCGGCTGTGTGCTAAAAGTAATGGCGCGAGAGAAACGGGAAGTATTCAGTATTGTAGACGAAAATGTCGGCCATCGGCACCTAAGGACAGCCCCTTCCCTCCCGGCGGCAGTATTGCGGAGTAATAGGCATGGAACGACTGATCCGACAGGTGTGGCCGGCGAAAGGTTATTACCTGTAACCAAAACCACCGGGAGCGAGGGCGGGAGCGACCTTGGGGGGTGAAAGGGGTGCGGCAGGGGGGCGGGTCGAGTGTCACTGACACCGAGGAACCATCTCGCGGTTTTAACCAAAGAGAACGCTACTATTTCATTTTTCACCAACACTATAAATTGCAATAAACTCGATATGCACGCGAATTACATTACTCAAAAAGTCCAAACAGAAAATCAGATACCTTACAAAAAGCACAAGAACCTGCGACACGGAACTCCCCGCTACAAACCGGGCCGAACAAGCCACTTATCCCATATAGTCCGGTGCCGGGTGTATAACCCATTACGACAAAGAGCCTATATTTCATGAAAAACGATGTACTGTTTGGTGGGATCGTCCGGCCAAAGAGTGCCGAATCACCCCGGCTCGGCCGGTTCAGCTCGGCTCAGCGGCGTAGGACGACGAGTTTGCCCGAAAAAGGAAACAATGAGCGTGGTGTACAAGCGTACAAGCCATTAACGTCGCTGCGCTTCACGGCCAGAGGCCGCGGGGGGAAGCCTACGGCGGCGGGGCGGGGCGGGGCGGGGCGGGGGGGGCGGGCCGGAGCGCGGCGCGCGTGGGAGGCACGGAGGAGGGGAGGCGCCAGTTTGCGCATCCTTAGAGGTATTGCTGATAAAAGTGCTGGCCGCCGCCGCCAAAGCACTGCAGAGTGCAAGACGTACGCGAGTGTATATAAGAGCCGGAGCGCAGTTTCGCGGGTCCAGTGCCGACTAATCAGTGCTACGGTTGGACCATGAACTCTGTGACGATGAATTCGGTGAGTTTGTGAGTGTTTTTAGTGCGCGTGTGCAGTGACGCGAGCGCCTACCACGTCCCATGGATATTGGATTACAGCCCGGGAGGAGGAGGAGGTAGTGGAGATGAAGCTAAGCCCGGTTCACCGCGGCGGTTTTTCGAACCAGACGAACGTGTCATCAAGGAAAACCCATGGCGGCAACGGGATTTAAACAAAGATACACATGTCATCGGGAAATGGCGTCCCGTCTCAGTGGCGGTTTAAAGCAAGTGCGAGAGAGACAGCGCCATGCTGCGGGCGGTTAGAGCGAGAGAGATGGCAGGGAGCCATGTCCCTCGTCTTTCTCTCTCGCTCTCGCCGCACGCAGCATTGCGCTGTCTCCCTCGCACTTGCTTAAAGCTCACGGGCAGGACGATTTGGCTAGTTGTCTTGCTTACAATCCCTGCTGCCAGCTTCCGCAGTCGTAAAATTTTAACGGGCGAATTTATTCCACAAGTTTGGATATAAATCCACCCTTTTTTCTTGTTTGCAATTAGCCATTTATGGTGGTGTTTTTCAACAATATTTGTTCAGAAAACATCTAAAAATCTTTTTTGGACGTAGCAGTATTTTTAAATGGACCAAATCGCCATCTAATTAAAAAAAAATATTATTTGAAAAAGAACAATGTTTTTACCGTATATATGTCATTTTAAACAACTTGATTCCCAGTTAGTATTGAGAAGACATTCTGCCAAAAACAAAAAGTTTGAGGTTGTAGTACAGAGCGTCTAGCGCGGAAAGTCCTTGAAAAGACGTTTTAATTGGGCAACTTAGCAAGACCTGACGGATAACAATGGACTAGAGGAGGGGGAGTCGGAAGAGCCACATCTATCGTGAAGCACAGCCTACCAGATGCTGCGCAGAAACCCGTGTAACTTTCTGCTTCCGTGTTTTATTGTTTTTAGGGATTTTATTTCGCCCTACGTTACTCCTATAATTCCAATAAAACGGAATGGGTACTATTAGAATTGCACAGTAAAGAAAAACAAACTCATCAAACCCAATGTGTAATTTTTTTGTGCAGCTGGTGTGGGCTGCTGTTTTGACGACGGCGCTGGTCGCAGCAGCCCCCCAGAGGGCGCTGCCCCCGCGCGGACCTCCGGGCCCTCAGTCCCAAGGACAGCAGATTCCCATCATCTCCCAGGAATCTATCATTAATCCAGACGGATCGTACAAATGGAGGTAAGCCGATATCTTAATCCGGCTGCTTCACCGCCTCTCGCCTCGATTCCATCACCTTTGGGAGTTTTAGGGAGGGACAGCAAAATCGATCGGATTTTTGGTTAGACTGCGAAAAACGCTTTGCAGTTGGCTGCTACTGTGTGACGTATACGGCTCCTTCGGTGCGGTAGACAGTTGGAGGGGTGACAATGGGGAGCCACACCTTCAAGTGACTGCTGATTGTTTGCTGCGCGTAGTGTGTAGCGCGTCAACTCAAATTCGATATTGCATCATAGTAGCAGTAGCTCGCGGGGAACCTAATCGTAAAAATCAATGTTGGTCAACACGTGACTCATTGAAAGAGATTTTTATCCTCTAGCAAAAATAAAGGAAGTTTTGTAAATTTTCGTTATTGAACGAGCCGCCGTCTTCGCATAGTTAAAATAGTCTATGAACTGCTAACAAACTGTTCGATTCTCTTCTGCAGTTACGAGACCGGCAACCAGATCAAGGCTAACGAAGAGGGAGCCCTCAAAAACGTCGGCAATCCGGAGACGGAGGCCATGAATGCGAAGGGCGGCTTCTCCTACGTCGCTGACGACGGCAGCCCCATCGAGCTGACGTACACCGCCGACGAGAACGGCTTCCACCCCCAGGGCGCCCACCTGCCCACCCCGCCGCCCATCCCCGAGGCCATCCGGAAGTCCCTGGAGTACAACGCGGCGCACCCGGAGGAGGACGAGAGCCAGGGCGGCGGCCAGCCTCCACGCAAGGGCTAGGCGCCAACCACCATCGCGTCGGCTGAGTGTGGATTCCTTTTGGCTGTGACGTGAAGCGAAAACGATTTGTACAGATGCGTATCTCACAGAAAAATCATTTCGTAACCATACCGGTCGCCGTGTCCCCTGACCGGTCAAGGTCACAGCTAGTCACCGGGGACGTCCGTCGCAAGAAAACTGCATGGTAAACTCGAGTCCGACGATTACGAGGAGCTTGCAAGTGCTACAACCTAATCCGCAATACGGCGATCCTTGATACTTCCATATTACACTCTCAAAGAGTGAAGACGTAACAGTTTGTGATTGTCACTTCAATGTAGTTATGAGTTAACTGCAATCCCCGCACGCTCCTGTACATTTATTTATTACAAGCCATTAAAGTATCTCAAAACCGAAATGCATCTCAAGACACGGAATGAAAATCCTTCCCGACGCGACAAGGGGGAGCGTGGCGCGCACACATTGTTGCTGCGTGACTGAAGCGCTTAGCTTTTACGAGGCGCAGAGAAGGTAAGGGCCAGGGCCAGGGCCTCGCCCCGGCGATCTGCAGCCGAGACACTTCGGAATAGAACATCTATGACTCGTAGCAAACCGAGTAGCAAACACTTACACGACTACTTGGAATTAAGACGTTGTAATAACATCAGTTTTTCAGCACAAGTCACACAACGAAGCGAATAATTAAAATTATCTTGAATAGGTAAATTGAACCCCGTAGCGGGGCGCCCGCCCGCCCACCCGGTGGCGTGCAGCTCTAACAAGAGGTTGAGTAACTGCTGACAAGAGGTGAACGCGCTCCGGGCCGTGGCGGGGCGGGGCGGGGCGGGGCGGGGCGGGGCGCAGTGGGGCGGGGCCGGGCGCTGCGGCGGCGAGCGCCGTGTGCTGACATCCACACGTCAAGCTGATTAAACTCTTCACCGGCCGGCGGCCGCCCCGCCGGGCCCTGGCCCGGGCCATGCACGGCACGCACGGGATGCGATTGAATCAACGATAGGCCGACAAACAATTATTCCGCCCGTATTGTTATGGTGGATTTTTTTTATGCCTGCACTAGGCACGCGGCCACACCTGGGGGGTGATAAATATTGATACACCACAGATTGCATCTGCAGTACGCGCCTCAATGTCACGTGAGCAGACCGTGTGCGGCGACCGGACCACTGTTAAAAGAAGTTGTCACCAGATGGCATTCTGTGTGATGAGCCTAATTCCTATTGCAAATATTTCGTTTTGAAACAAGCCCTTTCGTAACATTACAACTTTTTCCGGCAGGAGGAAAAAGTTATTTTTTTTTAAATGCAGAAAACAAAATATTATTTTGTCTAAACCTAAGTAAGGATTGCCCGCTCGCTTTATACCTATTATAATTAAAACTTGTACTGGATAATTCGTTTAAAGTGGAACGAACAAGGAAGAAAAATATGCGAAGCACTATGGCGCGCGAACTTATGCAACGATGAATTTATGGGAATCTCAGACTAACTGGAGCACCGTGATTTATTGGCAGGCGGGCAGAAGGTATTCAAGGAAGATCCTCGCTGGCAGTCAATGAGGAAAGCCTGAATGTGGTTGGCGAAAAAAAATAACACTCTTAAATTATTCCAAGTGAAAGTAAAGTTTTATGTGCCGATATGGTTACACCTCAGTACGTTATACACAACACGTCAATTATACAGAAAACCGTTGTTCGTATAGTTTTTAAGAAGTATTTAATGAAAGTAATATTTGTTCAGCTTTGAACTCCAAAATGAGCTAGTTCAATGATCCTGCATCGGGCGCGACTGTCGTGCGGCCGGGCCGGGCGGCCAGCCGCTCCAGGCAGGTGGAGCTAGCCGGCCGGCCGGCGGCCCCGCCCCGCCCCGCTGCCCTTGGCCGTGGAGGATGCACACGCGGGATGCACCAAGGGGGGAAGAGGAAGTGCAAGGGCTTTGGTGGGAGGCAGCCCAGCAGGTCTAGGCCCAGCCAGACCAGCCTGCCAAGGGCTGCCATATATAAGGGCCCTGCACCTCCAGGAAGGGCACCACTCAGTTCGCCATCGTCCCAGCGAAGAAGACCCTCTCTCTCCTCTCCCGAAAATGAACGCCCTGGTGAGTGTGATCATACAACAGTAAAGTGGCCAAGAAGATGGGCAAGACAGTGACGCGTATAATCTCTAGGGGCAGTCAGCGACGCGTAACTACCGCGCACAGTAGAGAATGCGTTGCTTACAGTCTGACCTTTTCATTTAGACAGCTAGCGACTGAGACCAGTGCGTTGTCATAAGGCTATCGGGATACTCCGGTCGCGTCAGTGAGTGTATGCGCGTGTGCGGCAAATTCCAATCTCTACAGATTCTTCATAAAAGAACTTTAAATAGGAGACGCAGGATGATTGTTTCAGTATACTTCTGAAATATTTGTGAAAGCTGCCGAGATTTGTTGCATATCCTAAGATGTTTTTAACTAGGCAAATTGACTTAGACACGCGGCCGCGCTCGCCCTATTCGATTGAGTTCGTGAAATTCAGCCGTCCTGTTGTCACTCCGTCAAGGACCGCTCAAATTACCTGTGACGCCGAATGGCAACGCTTGTTTCAAGCGGCTCCCGTCACGGCTGATTAGTCCAATCACGTTAAACTTTCGAAACGCGAAATGATTTGGATTGGCTGGAAACAGTCACGCGTACGTCTGCCGGGAGATGGGGCCGCAAGAACACCGTGACGCTCTCGTCATGCTCGTATGGTTTATGACCAGCGCGGCGCGGCGGGTCCCCACTGCAGCTGCTGCAGTCGCGCCGACAATCCCAAATGCGAGTGCCGTTAATTAACTCTTCAGAGAATGAATATAATCTCGTCACCTTCTCTACTCTCGCCGCGCCCCGGCCCGGCCCGGCCCGCCGCGTTACATTACACCAACAAGTCGTAAACTTTTATATTCGCGCGCCACCGCAAAACGAGGAAGGGGGGAGGGGGGGGGGGAGGCGCGAGCGGGACGGCTGTACCCGCTGGTATTTGGCGCGGTCGCGTCATTAGCTCAAACTGAAATATGGGGATGGGTCAATGCGTTAGGACGCTGGGGATCAGAGCGCACTCGCGTGCATGGTCGTCGTGGTCGGAGGAAGAAACGCAGGCAGCTTTGCAGGTAGGAAGGTATGAGCCCTGTGAGGCGGTGACCCTCAATGGGGCCCTAGGCGCCCTGCCGCGGGCCCGACGTGGGAGGCAGGGGGGCGGGGCGTGGGGCGCGGGAGGCGGAGGAACCTGTTTTTGACTCACGCCAGAGTTTTGTCACACCACCGGTTTCATGCAGATGGGCTCTGCAGCAGCGCAGTGTCTAAAGGGGGCGATGAACTTGCTGCGCGCGGCGTGGCGGGGCGTGGTGGGGTCGGGCGTGGTGGGGCGGGGCGGGGCGGGGCGGGGCGGGGCGGGGCGGGGCGGGGCGGGGCGGGGTGCCCCGCGGCCGCTGGCCGTGAGGAGAAATGCATTCAAAGGACAGCGGCCGCGCGTCACGCCCTTTGTCGATAGGCTGCCTAACGGGGCCCCAGTGTCCTGCGCCGCGCCGCGGTCCCTGCGGGTCCAAGGGCCCCGCCCCGCCCCGCCCCGCCCCGCCCCGCCCCGCCCCGCCCCGCCCTGCTGGCTCCATTTGCATTAATCCTAGAGGTCGTGTAGAGCCGGTTGGCTCCTATCAAGAATGCGACTCTACGTTTAACGGCAATCGCTCCGTCCCTCCCCATCCGAAAAATAATAAACCAACAAATCTGGATGTATTTTTTCCCTTTTGTGGCAGGTGTTGTGCACACTGGCGCTGGCCACCCTGGCCGCGGCCCGGCCCCAGAACCAACAGTTCCAGCAGAACCAGCAGTTCACCAACCAGTTCAACCCCCAGCAGCAGCAGCAGAAGTTCGCCTTCCAGCAGCAGTACGACCCCAGCGCCCAGCAGCCCTTCCAACAGCAGCAGTTCGCCCAGCCCGCCTTCCAGCAGCAGCAGCAGCAGTTCAACTACAACAATCAGTTCGCCTACAGGCAGGAGGACGCCGCCGCCGCCAGCAGCACCACCCCCATCCCCATCATCAGCTACGTCAACGAGATCAACCCTGACGGCTCCTACCACTACAGGTTCCAGTTTACTTTTATTTGAAGTCCAGTATCGTCGTTAGGGACCTTAATACGCGATTAGAATAACTATCAGCTAAATAGCCATTATCGACGAGATTTAATTTTTTAGACGTCGATTTCCAGCAGGAAAAAGTGAGTGTGAGCCTTAGGAAAAAGTCGTCCGCGAGTCACCACGCCCTGCCTGTCCACAGCTACGAGACCGGCAACGGCATCAAGGCCGACGAATCCGGCAAAGTGAACAACGCCGGCCAGGAGAACGAGGCGATCGCCGTGCAGGGCTCCTACTCCTACATCGGCGACGACGGCCAGACCTACTCCGTGCAGTACACCGCCGACGAGAACGGCTTCCAGCCCCAGGTGAGCGACAGAGAGCGCACAGTGGAAAAATGTTGTTACAAGTTAACTACGCCAATCACTGAAAAAAGTAGGTGTCATGGAGTGCCTTGTCGTACAGATATTACAGCCGGACAGGCGTGCTACAATTTCAGAGAGACAAACCGCAGGGGCGTGTCCGGTTTTCCTTTTTTTTTTTTACGGGTGGGAGTAAACTGGGGGAGTCAACATCGTCCGCGGAAAATTAAGATTGTCGGCGGGCGCCCGCGCTGGTAACACGCCGCGGCCCGCTCCGGTGTCACGAGTGAGCATTCCTAATGAACCCACGCTGACGCCCCTCTCCTCCCCCCCTCCCCCCCCCTCTCTCTCTCTCTCTCTCTCTCTCTCTCTCTCTCTCTCTCTCTCTCTCTCTCTCTCTCACTGGTGCCGGCCTGGCCATGGCCAGCCAGCCTGGTGCACCCACACCCCGTAATGTATACCAAGGGGCACTACGACGGGCGCCTCGTTTGTACAAGTCCCCCCGCTGGCGCTTTGCAGGGTCGCGACCAGCGATTTATGTAGAGTAGGCTGTGCACACTATTTGAGCGCCAGCAGCTAGCGGGGCGCGTGTTTGCAAACACACCGTACACCGTGCGCCCTCTGTTCGCAGGGCGCCCACCTCCCCACCGCACCTCCACTCCCCGCCGAGCTCCAGAAGGCCATCGACGAGCACCTCGCCATCCTGGCCACCGCCACCCCGTACGAGGAGGAGGCCAGCAGCGCCCCCGACCAGCGGTTCCTCGTCCAGCACCCGCACCAGCACCAGCAGCACCACTTCTAGACAGCGCGCCGCGGAAAATAGCGACAAAAGAATTGTGATAGTGGTGTGGGGAAGGGGTGGGGAGGGGAGGGCCTTGGGGGTTTAGGACGCGGGATGGAGCTGGACTTGACGAGACTGACAGGGTATAGTGCCATACGAAGGGTGCCGAGCTGTTTTTACGGGTACCAAAATACGGGTAGAGGCCTCTTCAGAAGCCTCGCCTTTGGACTAGACTGAAAAAGGTAGATAGGAACGCACAGACCTCATATGATTTTCATAGATACACCTTTAAAGTGCAAAGTATTTTACGTAGACTGACTAGAGAGTCAGACCTAGAAGTGATAATAAAATCTATTTCTAAATCCAATCAACTGCTTTAAGTATTTAAATGAGAACCCTGCTATCCCATTATAACGCCCGCGGCATCGGCAACACTTGATGAGACACGCACAGGAAGGCGGCGGGATGCCTACCCCACGCCTCGCAGGCGCGAACGCCTGTCGGGTAGGCAACATCAACGATACAGCGCACACAGCACCAGAGGGTGGCCTACCTCCACGGCGCTTTGGACACCAATCACCTTGTGACGCAACAGCAAATAAAATAATATTAAAGTAACGCACATCCCAGCACGAGCGATCTTCCTGAGGGGATATAAGTCAGCGGTATCGGTACACGCAGACACCCAAGGAGGGGCAAACGACTTGCCTCGCTGTATTTATTTATTTTTCCGCGAGACGACCACCTTAACCTACAGCGTACGATTTCCACACCGCGGCCCAGAGGCAAGCTTTAAACACGCGCGTAGAAGCAGAGGTTAAACGGTACATCCGAGCTGTAAGTTTAATCTCGGCCACCACGAGAGCGACATTGTTTGCACGGCACACATAAATTTCTCTGCCTGGCCCGCCGCGTATAGAGAGTTCTCCAAATTGCCCACCTTCTCTGTGCAAACGCTATGCACCTGCACTGGCGGTCACCTTTTTGTGATACATGTGACCTTTCGGCCGCCACCCCTCTCCTCCCCCCACTCCCCCCAGCCCCCTTGCGTGCGCTTTTGAGGCGCCTACTGTCACCGGGCCGTCATACCCGCCACCACCACCACCACCGCCAGCACGCCGGTGGCGCGTGCAGGTGGCCGGTGGGGGGTGGACCCTACCCTACCCTACCCTACCCGCCCCACGCATGCACCTAGTGCAATGAGCAATAAAAGATGACGCGGCTCGCGGCGGGCGCCAGTGCATCTGCCGGTGCATCGCGCGCGTTACCGAAAATAAACCGTGTGTGTCTCACGCAAAGTGTCGGAGGTAGCCATGATGCTGTTCGCTCTCATGGCGCTGGTGGTGAGTCCCCCTGTGTGTGTGTGGGTGTGTGTGAGTGTGGCCGGGGTGTTTGCGATCCTTGCGCGGTCCCGCGAGTGAACCTTCGCGTCGCGGCGCGGCGGGGCGTCCCGGCGGCGCCGCCGCGCCTCACCTGCGCGGACCTGCTGCGTCGCGTCCGAGTGAGACATTTACCGACGCGACAACAATTCCACGGCAAACGCGACAAATTCCGCGACGCGTCGCATGCCTGTCTGTCAGCAGGCATTAGGCGCCGCACACCGCTACTGCACGACACGTATAGTGACGGACTGAAAGTGGTTATTTGTCAGAATGTTTCAAGTTTTCTTTCATTCTCATTAGTGTTGTGTCGGTCGTCAGTAAGAAATGCAAAACTAAGAGTAAAGAATAAGAAAACTGTATGCGAGTTGGAAAGGAGATTGAGACTGAGCGGCCCTCCATATTGTCATAGGCGCTTCTCGCCGGAGCTGGAGCGGCGCCCCAGCGGCCGCCGCAGCCCCAGCAGGCCGGCAAAGACATCCCCATCATCAAGCAGGACTTCAACATCAACGAGGACGGCTCCTACCAGTGGAAGTGAGTGTTTTATCAAGCATTAGTGTTGGTCCAATGCAATATTTTAAACGCCACTACAGTGATAGAAAAATTAGAGATCACATAAAAAAAACTGGCACTTTTACAAACGTTGGTAGACGTTATGAATTTTGTGATATTGTACCTTTCGTACTCCAAAAACATCCTTGGGTAGCTGCCGTGGACGGCGCGATACTCCATGCCTTATAGACATTCAAATAACTAGTAAAGACGCCGCGTGGAGTATCGGCGGAGAAAAGATGCGTGTGTATGTGTGTGTGTGCTCTGGGGCGCGTCTTTTCTCAAATGATATGGGCAACAGAATATGTACTATAGAGGAACTAAGACTATCAACTGCGAGGATGTAATCACATTAAATATGAATATCGGACAATATTTGAGGAAAGACAAAGCTGCACAGCACATTAATAAAAATGATCAGTAAAATATTAACACAAATATTTTTATGGACACTTCTTTTTTTATGCAGCTACGAGACGGGCAACGGAATATCGGCAAACGAGCAGGGCTCGGTGAAGAACGCGGGCAACCCGGAGACTGAGGCCATCTCGGTGCAGGGCCAGTTCTCGTACACCGCGGACGACGGCACGCCCATCCAGCTGCAGTACATCGCCGACGAGAACGGCTTCCAGCCCCAGGGCGCGCACCTGCCCACGCCGCCGCCCATCCCCGAGGCCATCCAGCGCGCCCTCGAGTGGAACGCGGCGCACCCCGAGCAGGACAACGAGGGCGAGGCGCCCGCCGCGCCCGCCAGGCCCGCCGCCAGGGGCCGCAAGTGAGCGAGGATTTAAAAAAATATATTTTTTTAAATCAGACAATAAAGATACGGGTCAGTAATAGTCAGCACGACGTGTTTTTTTTTCTTAATTTATTTCTGCCCTTTTTAAACCGGCTTGAAACTAACAAAGCCGCTCACTCAAATCGGGATGTGACAATTTTTCGGGCCCATCTCGCTGCCTACAGAAACTAGGCCAGTGGCCTGAATCCTAGGAGCATGGAGGTCGAAAGGGACAAGGAAGCGCCATCGACTGGAGGCGTGGTGGGGTGGGGAGGGGAGGCGGACAAGCGCAGCATGGGTCGGTCACACATGCATGCATGTATGTGAAGCAGAGATTTTCACCTGCGGGGTTAGAGCTCCACGCAACCTACTCTGTAAAGTACACGCACCGGACCCAAAGAAACATTCCTATGCTTCAGTTGGAACTCATTAAAAACATTTCATTGTTTCGTTCCAGTGTTTTTTTTTTTTTTTTCGCAAAATGTGAGCAACATCTATACACTTGGATTTTCAGTGCGATAACGTTCTTAAGAGTTTGTAAGTTCGCCACAAGAGCGGGAGGACGCGGGAGGTGAGGTGAATGAGGTCTCATTCCGGCCCCTTTCCCCAAATGAGCAGGCCGAGCACGCGCCGAGCCGGGCAGAGCCGGGCAAGCCGGTACGGGAGGAATCGAAGAGCAAAACAAGCATGTCAAGGCTCGGCTCGGCGCGGCGTCTCGAGCAGACGCTCGCTCGGGCAGACGGGGCAGACGGGGCAGACGAGGGCGGCTGTGCCGTGCTATGCCCGCTGCTGCGCCCGCAGTGCGGGGCCGAGCGGGGCCGAGCAGAGCTGAGCCGAGCGCAGCCCCATCGAGACTCCCAGCGGATTGAAACATTACATATCTCGAGGATTAGCGCGTAATGGGACGGGGTGGGACGCGGGGAAGGACGAGGCGGCACTGCACGCCCTGGCATCTTGAGAGCGCGGTCAAGCACGTGGAGACGTAATTGAAAAAAAAAACGAGAATGAAAACATGCCATTACGGTAATGAGAAAATGAAATGGAACTTGAAATTTGATTTAGCTTGCGTGTCCACGCGGTGACGCCATCGCATCGCCCTGGACGGGGCGGGGACGGTCCAGCCCTGGCCGCTCTTGTTTCATTTCGTGACCTGCAAAGCGAACCCACGCCTTCACCTCGGCCGCCGCGCCACGCCGCGCCGCGCCACGCCACGCCACGCCTCGCTACGCCACACCCGCCCAGCCCAGACCGTCCCGTCCCGTCCGTCCATCCAGGGCGGCATTGCATTGCGCCAGGAGTGGAGGGCAACAAAGTACGACGAAAACGTCCCCCCTCCACCACCGTTTGTTGCCATGGGATTTTCATGTCGGTATCGTTTGTCGCCATCGGTTAATGTGTGACACATAGTCCTTTTCAGACGAGGGGGAGGGGGAGGGGTGGCGGTGCTGGTAGGCCACGAAACAGCCATGTACTGTTGACTGACATAATAGTCTATTAAATGAGGTGAATGATATCCTTACAAAGGACTAATTCGTAACTTAGTACGATTTTTTTTTAAATGATAAAATATTAGGCATTAATTGTGGTCGAGTTTTCAGTGCTAAAACGACAGCTCCACCGCCTGCCTCCCCTTCCTGAACACCGACCGGTCGGTACGTTTGTGACGCATGGCACCCCAACAAATCAACGTTATCTGCGAATAAGGCTAATGACGCTCCGGCCCATCGATAGCCGTCCGATCTGTCCGTTGCGCCAGCCCCGCCCCGCGGCCTGTAACTGCCGGCGCCAAACAGCAGACTTACGGCGGTCCTTCCGGCCGCGGGGGTCGCGGCTGGACTGGAACCCCGGCCCAAATGATGGATCTCAACACATCTGTCACTTTCTGCCCTGGAAAACGCCACCGGGCACTCGTTTTTTTTAAACGCCGCGTTATTTCGGGACCAAAAAAAGCTAAACTTTACTTTCCACGTTTTGTGGCGGTAGTAAAGCCGAGTGTGGCTGACCTTAGGCTCTCCCCGCTCCCCCCCCCCCCCTCCCTTCCTCTCCTCATCCTCGCCGATCATCTTCGGCGAGCGCAATCAGCGGGCCATCCATACGGTACCACAGTTTCTTGGAAAGGCTACCCGCCCAAAAAGAGCGCCACTCTTTCGTCAAGGTCCGCGAGGGAAGAGTGTGGCTCGTTGCGAGGACAGACCATTTTACCGTTTTTATGGAGGGATCACGGGGAGGGGGAGGTGATCCAGCTGTGGTTTTAGGGGTTGTCTACTGACATTTAAAGAGATGAATAAAACGATTAATATCTCTTCTGTCCTCTAGAATCCATTGTAAACGTACAGATTGACCGTAGTTTTAAAAAAAATGTAAATTTACATAAATGGCAAAGAGACAGGAAATATCCAAAACGGAAAAAAACACTACTTTGAAATTCGATTTCTTAAATGTTGCACTAAGACCTAGCTCTATGCCACCGCTTTCCTATTACTCTAAGTGGCCAGCGGACTATGCGATTTGGCCGTTTCCGGAGGTCATGCACTTTCAGTGTGAACTTTCCCTGTCGGCAATGACTTTTCTGGCATCCGGCACGTCGGCATACTTTATCGTTGCTAAGTAAAAAGGCAAGGACGCCCCCTGCACCGGCCGCCAACCTGTCCTTCCGCCGGCGACGAGGAGCAAAACTAGCCTCGTTAGATCGTTGTCTATTTGCAGGAATCCGATAGATTCGGTGCAGACAATCCAGCCGCCGGCCGTCCGGCGCGACGCTGCGAAGGTCAAGAAACGGCCAGCCTTTCGCAACAGAGGTATGAGTGTTTGACGGATCGTGGGAATATTCGCGCTCCACGCCGCGCCACGCCACGCCACGCCCTTGCCGCCACGGGTCGAGCAGTCGGCGCGGCGCCGTGCGATACACCATGCAGATGCACGTTCACTTTCTTGAGTAGAGCTTCGAAAATAAATACATACAGGCGCATGAAAGAAATGCATTTGCAGAGGATTACGGGCAGCGTCGCGGCGCCGCCGGGCCGTTCCAGGAGCGTGGCGCGGCGCTTTTACGACGTCGGGTCGGGTCGGGTCGGGCCGGGGCCGGGCCGAGCCTATGGCTGCGTGTGGGCAGCCGGCGCGGCGCGCGATGTTCATTTGTCAGAGACACAGCAGTCGCGACAGCGGCGCTCCCATTAGTCACCGCGGGTTAATACTACTCGATGGAGCCAACACACTAATGCAAAGTCGAGAGAACCTTTTTCTGCACGCTCAGAGAGAACTGTTGTACTACCACGGGAAAGGGGGAGAAACGGCAAGAGGGGAAAGGAAGGAACTCACTGCCGCAGGACCGAACGAAAAGCCTGCTGCGATGCGACCGGCTCGATGGCCCGTGCCATAACAGGCCATAACCGGGCAGAACAATGCCGCGGCGGGGCGGGGCGGGGCGGGGCGGGGCGGGGCGGCCACGGTGCCGGCCGCGTGTGTTTCACAAATCGCTCAGCAGGGTGGGTGGCCCAGTGGCTCGGGGGCGGCTAGTCCAGGCTACAGCAGCGGTCTACAGGTGGCCCAGAGGTGGCCCAGGGTTGGCCTAGAGGTGGCCCAGAGGTGGCCCGACGTCAGGGTGCAGCCTGCCCTTGCCAAACCCCGGTCGTACATCACCCATACGCGAGGGCGTCGCCCGCGTCGGCGCTCTGAGCGGTAAATTTCGGAGAGACAAGAGGACACGTTGGGCAATAGCAAAGGTTTGGCAGCCGATTCAGGCCTGCATCGGTTAGTTTTAATGTTTCTTCAGAGGAGGGGGGGGGAGGAGGCGGAGTCAGCGGCGTAAGAACATCGCGCTGCACGCGTCCACAAACGGGCGCCCTTCCTTGACAGCGGAGGGCTGCGTGCACTGTGACAGCTGGCCTTGATGGCTCTTCCCCGAAAGGCTCTCTGCCGTCCTTGAGGATAATTACATAAACTAGAACACTGCGTGAGCGGCACAGAGTTGTTCCTCTTCCCCTAAAACTCGAACGCAGTGAAGGTTGCGGCCAGAGTAGATGACCTGAAGCATTCTCTCATGACGGCCTCTGTTCATGTAACACACACACACGCGCGCGCGCGCGCGCGCACACACACGGAGGCACAGCTGTTTCATTTCTACTCTCTATTACGTACTGACTGCAGTGAGGTGGCGAGAAAAGGGACGGACTTACATGTCAGTCACTCCTATATGTGCAATGTCGCTTAAGGATTTGGTTCAGGGGAGGGGGAGGGGTGTAACACGTGGCGAACAGTTCATCCGCATGCCGATTTCATTTACAAGGAATCAGGGGCGTAGGGAGGTTCTGAAAAGCGAAAGGGCACGCCATGCGTGTTGCCTATCTCTAAAGGGGAGGGGGCAGGCGCCTTCGGCCCATAGGCTCCTACGCTGCGAGGAAATGGGAGTCCTCTTTTTTTAGTTCGGAGTGAAGAGAGAGATGCGTAAAAACATCACACAATTTTGAAGCTAGCAGGATAATTAAATGTTCCTATCCTTCTCACAGCGAGGCCAGAGGCCACAGGCATACCCTGTCAAATCTTTCTTCCTTTTGCCCCATCTCCATTGAGCTAACCGGGTTGTTACTTTTGGTGAGACCAAGGTCGCTAAAAATGAAACCAGTCCGAGGAAGAGCTTTTCCGCATTACAGGCGAGCTGATCTACGAGGCCTGTCAGGGAGCGTCAAGGAGTGCAGCCCGTAGTATGCCAAAGCAGTATGAAATATTATCAATCGTGACGGTTCCCAGGGAAAAGGAAACAAACGGAATATTTCGTTATCTATTCAGGATGAGATGAGCTAGAGAGGTTTCAGCACATCGATATACTGAAGGAAAGTGCACAAAAGAAAAATATGGAATATGACGCAAGAGGAAGTTGTACTGATTCTGAGGTGTTCTAAAGTTACTAACTCGCACCCACTCCTCTCGCGTGATGCCCGGCCGACATTCAGTTTGACCGTTTGCCCGGATTCCTCCCTGAAAGTGAATGTGCTTCATCCCGGCAGTGATGCACAGAGCAGAGGGGGGCATTCCCCCGCGCCCCTCTTGCCCCCCGCTCAAGCCGAGCAGGGGGGCGGGCAGGGGGCGGGCGGGCGGGGGCCGGGCAACGCGGGGTGGGGTGTCGGCAGAGAGCCGCGTCCGCGCCGCCGCCGCGAGAGCGAGAGAGAGGGAGAGCGCTCCGCGAGACGAAAGAAAAGCAAGGCGGAGGGGGAGTGGCCCGGCCCGGCCCGCACTATTTCCACGGGAGAGGGGCGGCCGCACCAAATTAGTCTGTATATAAGACGGCGCATGGCCGCCACGGCGAGTACTGTCCGTTTGTGAGCGTCAAAAGATGATGATGGTGAGTGCGCAGTGCAGTGTGTGCCGGCCGCGACCCTAACTGGATTACCCTCGGATGTGTAACGCATGCGGTGAGAGTGTCTGTCTGTGGCGGTGTGTGTGGGTGTGTGTCTGGGCGCTTCGGGGTGGGTTTGATGGTGACACAGGTAAGGTAAAGGGAAGATGGATAGCGGTCCGTGAGTTCTAGTTTCTTGAAAAGAAAATAAGTGCACTAATTCTTACAAAGAAATAGTTTGAAATGGTAGCGGAAATTCTGCAATGTGCAATGCCTGTTTGTAGCAATTTTAATCACTTAATGCGTGTTTCTTCATCGTGGATAGCAGCCTGTTCTTAAAATTAACCACTAACGCTTTTGATACCTTGAATATGTGTTCCTGTACAGAATTTCAGAAGAAACCTACAATTTTTTTAGGCCCCCGTTAGATGGGCTTATTACTCACCCCCGTGAGTTTTTTTTAATAATTGTTCTAGTTCTATTTGCATGTGACCAGAAAATATTTTAATTAATTTAATGGCAAGACAGCACTTGAAATTAATGCCATTTAAGTATTATTTTGAGAAAATTTTCATAGTTTTTGAGTGTGTTATAACTAATTTCAGCTTCAATGTACCTCCTGCATGAGTGCAATATTTAACCCCACGTTGTCTCAAAGAATCTTTGATTTGTTCATTGTTTGCTCTATTTCGGACGATATCGACTACGACTTCCTAAAACTAGTGTTTTATTAATAACTAACAACTTTTCACGGCACATTTTATTTCTTTGCTATTGGGTTTGCGCATTGTGTAATGTAAACACCTAACAATTAATACTCGGAATCAACTAATCTAACTTATCTCGACGATTTTCGCGTTCTACATCGCGTGCCCTGTCTTCGACTTTGCAAACAACTTGCTTCACACTCATTACGCACGCAACAAAGTTCCCCTCTCCTCCTCTTATTTTTTATTCGCCTCTCTCTTTGACTCAGCAAATCGTGACATCTTTTTCCTGCCCCTCCCAACTCCGTCCGCGCGTCGCGATGGAGGCATCAAACTGAGTGACACAGTCGAGACTGGCAGGGCGCGGGGGGAAAAAAACAAGAGACTTGAACGCACGCGCTAGAACCAGGCACACAACAACGTGTCGAAACGGTATTGATAAGTATCGACTGGCGACGGCACGAGAGTAGCGTCAGTAGCCTTGAACCGACGACGGAAATCCAATCGGAGCTGATAATATAAGGCTCAGGCAAATCGCTTCGCATGCACTCCTACTGCAGCAAAATTGATTTTTTTTTCTCGAACGGCACGGGACGAGGTCTGGTCTATCGCATCTCCTTTTGCCATGTAGGGATCCTCGGAGCGCCTCGCCTCGCCTCGCCTCGTCCGCGTCGGCGCGGCCGGGATCCAATCGATAGCATCGATCGATCCGCGATCGAACAGAATCACGAAGCGGGATTAGCAGTGCTATATCAATTACTAGCCTTTCTTTGCCCCGCCGCGCTCAACTTCGACCTTTCCCGCGGCCCGCCCCGCCCCGCCCCAGACACTCTCGGGCATTGCTTCATAAGGGTGTGCTGCTGCTGCCACTTACACTGCCCGTCACGATATTACAACGTAGGCCATCTCCGCGCAGCCCGCGGAGCTCATCACAACGCCGCGCCCCGCGGGCCGGTGCCGGTATAGAGGTGTAACGAGTAAGCGTCAAGGCAATGCGCCGACAGCTCTGCCATACGACACAGTTCGTAAGTCTTAGCAGCTAAAAAAAAAAAAAAAATTAAAAACTTACCTGGATGTAGGTCAGGGCGGGATGTGGGCGTGGCGGGGCGTGGCGGGGCGTGGCGGGGCGGTGCACTGCGGTCGCGGGACGGGCCGGGCCGGGTCATCATCTCGGCCATCTTATCTGCAGGCCGAGCACAAAGGGTCACCAAACCAGTTTGCGTTGGTGTCGGCGGCGGCTGGAGCAAAAAAATCAAGAGTGCACCACGTCAATATCTTGATAACTTATTATTGACAGCGAAACAAGAAGCTATAAATAATTCAAGAGTGTAATTATTAAGTTAGTGGAATTTAATTAAATTTAGTTCCTCTGTAAACATATTTCAATTAAATTTTGGCGATTTTTTTTTTAAAGTGACGCCCTGAACCGATTACGTATCGCGATGTCTTCGATATCCGGGTCGGGTGTTTCTGATCGAGGATCGCGATCGGTGTGTGACAGGTGCCGATCGACGCCCAGGCCGCGGGGCGGCCGATCATCTCGAGCTAGCGCACTTTGGCAATAGCTTCACTTCACCTCCGGCAGCGCCCCTACCGCCCCTACCGCCCGGCCCGACCCGGCCCGGCCCCGCGTGGCGAAACCAGCACGAGCGAAGCTGAGCCGCACCCCGTTTTGAATCCGACGCTCATTTTGCCCTTTAGAGCGAACACAAAATATTCGTGTTTACTGGCCGACGCGCCTCACGGCGTGAGTCATATAGTCCGCGTGGCCGGTGTGTATAAAGATGACAGGATCATAACCATCGGGTTTACGAAGCGCTATGCGCAGCGACCCTGTCCCCCATCACATTAGGGCCCGCGCCGGGCCGGCGCAACGCGTTCAGGATAACGTCACGTGACGCGAGAGAGATGTCACACAATTGGCGCGATCATTTTCTGCGCGTCGCTCCGTGAATGAATGAGCGACTTGACTCACTGAGGTGCGCACCGCACGCCTGCACGCCGCGGCGCGAGGTTTTCCAGTTCTGCACCGCAGCGCCGCCGCGGGTGAGTCACGAGTCCGGTCCGCAACGTGATCCCCGGGCGAGGGCCATCCTGATTGGCTGGTCGTGTCGTGCACGCGCAACCAATTGGGGTTGGGACAGGACAGAACAGCATGTGGAGCGAACGCAGTCACGAGCGGTTACCTGCTGCCCGCTCGCGTCACCGCGTCGTGTTGGTAGGCAATAAGTGGCCCAAACACTGTGGAGTAGCCTGCCTGCCTACTAGGCAACATGCACGCACCTGCACCCAGAAAAAAAAATAATCTCTCCGCGGTGGACAAGGTGCACAGGGTGGGGGCGGGGCGGGGTGCGTTTTTCGCACGTACAGGCCGGTGTATTTTTTTTCCCCACAGCCAGAGGCAGGCGGGCTGCGCCGGACGGTAAAGGAGACCATTAGCACACGCAGCGGGGCCACCGCGCCACTGGCAAAGGTCTCCCTCGTCCTGCTCCTCCCACTCCTCCCGCGCCTGCCTGCCTGACCCGACAGTCAAGGTCAGAAGGGAGGGGAAAGGAGAAAAAAAATTACACCTTACATTTCGGGGCAGGTAGAGTAAGGTAATAGCGAGACAGCGAATAACCATCCTCTCATTCGCCGGCATCTTCCCGCCCCCGCCGTCTAAGTCCCGTGCGACAAAAGACCTCTCACATCGACCGCCACGCCCCGTCCCGACCGGGGCAGTCGTGCGCTGCACTTGCGTCCGAGCACCCCCTGCCTGGCCTGCATGTCCCCCGGGGGCTTCAGCAATAGATCAGCAATACTGCCGCTGCAGTCCATTCCGTTTGCGCCCTTGAACTTTGTATCTCATTTACAATATATTTTCCCCAGCGTCACGCGTCGCTCATCATCGGAAGCGACAGGGCGGGGCGTGGCGGGGCGTGGTGGGGCGGGGCTGCCGCGGCTCACTCGCTACCGAGCCTGCTCTGCCCCCTTGGCCCGTCCTGTCATGCTCTTGACCCGCTTGGGCTCTTATAGACGTTATCCATTAGCTTATAGCTATAGCGACAAAACTATCTCTCTCTCTCCCGCTCCCTCCGCTTCTCTCTCTCTCTCTCTCTCTCTCTCTCTCTCTCTCTCTCTCTCTCAGCCCTGATCCCCACGCGGCGTGTTGAGCACGTGTCTGCGATCCCGTTTTACTCGGCCGATGCGGTACAGGTTCGCACGGGTAGTTTCCCTCGGGCTGGGCCCCTGGGTGCCGCGGGCGCTGGTCCGTACGCACGCCCGGCTCCCTGTCTTACACAGCCCCCCCCCCCTCCCCCTCCTAACCCCCTCCCCGCGTCGATTCCTCTCACCTCGAACAAGCGGCAGGTCGGCGTGGGAAGCACAGCGCGTGTGTCTGGGGAAGGGAGGAGGGGAGGGGAGGGCGTTCGCTTTTCATGAAAATTGTTGCGTTGCCGAAAGTGCGGCGGCAGTAGCCGCGGGGCGGGGCGGGGCGCGCCAGTGCCACCCGTTCGTTGTCTTGTTTGCGAGGTCATTTCGCGTGCTGTGGGTTTGCACGGCCCAATGGTCTTGTCTGCCGGCCCGGCGGCCACTTGCTACACGCGCTTTATTTTCGCACTTTCTGCAATAATGGCACAGTGCCGCGGTGTTGGCTTCGGTTTCGCTGCGCGAGTCGAGTCGAGCACGA
The DNA here is from genome assembly GCA_033675135.1 of Frankliniella intonsa. Classification (NCBI taxonomy): domain Eukaryota; kingdom Metazoa; phylum Arthropoda; class Insecta; order Thysanoptera; family Thripidae; genus Frankliniella; species Frankliniella intonsa. The sequence continues at coordinate 6,443,770 of CM066249.1, read as the reverse complement.
CCCTTAACGAGCTGGCGGGGCGGCGCGTGCTTGCGCTCCGTTCGGTTTCACTTATACTTAACGCGGTCTCCCTTTTGGTCTGCAGCAGTTGGTCGTCCTGTCGGCGCTGGTGGCCGTGGCCCTGGCCGCGCCCCAGCAGCAGCCCTACACCACCCCCATCCCCATCATCAGGCTGCAGAACGACGCCAGCCCCGACGGAACCTACCAGTTCAGGTACGGAAGATTAAATATATTGGAGTGAATGAGGCTTGAAACATTTCGCGAGCCGGCATTTCCTCTTATTGCGGAATTCTCTCATTACGACGAGTGCGTTGTCGAAACAGACAAGATAGAGAGAGACAGAGAGAGCTCCGGGTGCCCCAGCGCAGCGGCGGCACCCCTCATGGGAAGGCGGGCAGGGCGGTGCGGGGCGGCCCGGGCCCGGGGCAAGCCTCTCCCAGCCACATTCGATTGCAGCGTTAAAAGTCGGCGAGCAGGGAAGCGAAAAGAGAGAATAAGTGAAATGACGTGCGCCCGTTTTTACTTGTGTTTCGCAGCTACGAGACGGGCAACGGCATCGTGGCCCAGGAGCAGGGCCAGCTCAAGAACGTGGGCACGCAGGACGAGGCCAACTCCGTGGTGGGCTCCTTCTCGTACACCGGCCCCGACAGCGTGCAGTACTCGGTGCAGTACACGGCCGACGACAACGGCTTCCTGGCGCAGGGCGCGCACCTGCCCACGCCGCCGCCCATCCCCGCCGAGCTCGCCAAGGCCCTGGAGGCGGCCGCGCGCCTGCCCGACCCCAACGACGGCGGCCAGTACCAGCCGAACCTGTACGGCAACAACGGCCGCTAAGAGCACTACCCCCTGCTGGGCCTGCGCGCGGACGCCCTACCCGTGAGCGTCGCGGCGCGTCGCCTCCGGACGCAGGCCCCCAGGACCCCTCACCCACACCCCAACACCTCTGGGGCCACGCCCGCCGACCAACAGACCAAAGTACTCAGCCAATTTCTCCAATACATTGTCATCAATCCAGGACGAGCTGTGAAAAATGTGAAACAGTGTTCTGTTGTTAAAGTTCTATTTTTGTAACATATTTAAATATTTGTGTTTTTTTTTTTTTTTTGATGGCTGTACGGACTCTTGTTTAAAGTCCACGACTAGAATCACTACAGGAGAAAATTTAAATTGTGCCACCTTGATTGGTTGTCGAGCGCGGTCCTGACCGCCCCACCTCGCCCTGTAAATACAACCCGTCTCTCAAAAAAGGAAAAAAATGCCTTGGACTTGTTTCCCTTTGTTTGCTCACCCTCCTCCCTACACAGAGGAGCCGAGCCGCCCACGCAATGACTGCGCGCAGCGCGGTCAGGAAGTCTGCACCGGCCGGCCGGCCTGCAACCTTACATATTTTCATGCCGTGTTACTTTCCTATCGAGCAGAGAAAAGGTCGGCGCCTGCCATTTTCACAGAGCAGCAGGGGCGGTGCGGCCGATGATAAAACAATTCTCCCATGGAGCAGAGCGGCGCTGGGGTGGGGCAATGTATACATGGGGCGACCACGACGATGCGCGGATCCGCACCAAAAAAATATAAAAAGTTGACGCATCGTCGCTGATGCGGCACCTGTTGAAATGATTTGCGTGTCTCGCCTGGTCGGCACGCGGGCGGGCGAGGAAGGTCGAGTCGTGCGCTCACAAGAGGCTTCCCTATTCAAAGCAGTAACCCGATGATGGGCCTCTTCCTCATCCGAACGCTTTATTTAATAATATACTCTTCATTTTGGGGCGGAAGTAATGGGGCGCGCAGGTTTTTATTAGGTCGTAATCGCGCGCGGGGCGAGCATGAAATGTGCGAGACGGCGCTCCATCTTCACGGGAACCAACAGCTGCTTTCCTAGTTTGTGACGGGCAACCGATTTTTTTTTGTTTAACATCTATTCACACGGGTACCGTAAAATAGGAGCAGAAAAACGTTACGAAAATTAAGGAGAAGGATTTACCCACGAAACTTGACTGCAAAAATATTTTACACAATTCAAAACAGTCCCGTGAGCCAGTTAAAAACCAACGGTCTACGCGCGGAATCGTAACGCGAGTGCGCACATCCCGTGCCCGGCCGCCTTCATCAGTCACCGGCCAGGTCCATACATCTCCCTTGTGATTCGTGCCATTGCGACACCGAGGAAGAGAGGGGGACGAGAGAGAGAGAGGGAGATAGGGAAAATAAAAGAAAGGGAAAGAGAAAGAGGGGGGAGAGATTACAATCACTTGAGGGAAGAATAAAAGAAAAGTCTGTGAGAGTGCGCTGGGCCGCTGCCTTGCACAACGCGAAACATCTCATCTCAGCGAGCGAGCCAGTCAGCGCGCCCCACCCCGCCCCGCCGCGCTCCGCCCCACCCCGCCCCGCCCCGCCCCACCTGCTGCCCTGAGGACAACACGCTCCGGCGGTGCAAGACACGGGGACACATCGGTCCGGAAATAACGAAGAACTTATACTTGCACTGGTCTAATGATATTTGCACATTAGTCAGAAAAAAATGATTAAATAATAAGTTGGTCGATACGATGCTGATGACCGTACCGGGTGTTTCGGAGAACACGTAACACACTATGTCCCGTTGGGATTATGACATTAATTTGTCACAGGTATGCTAGGTCTGCTCGCTCATCGTAAGTTCCAGCGCTAGCGGGCAATGGTCCCACCCAACCAACCCTCTGTGCAAACAGCTGCTGTTCTCTTCTACCCACGTACTTGATGATGAAGGACAAAACAACAGTGAAAATTTCCTGGAAACAAGAGGCGCGCACACTAGGGCCCGGCCGGCCGCTCCACTAACAGCGTTGCGACACCCCTCGGCGAGGCGCGGCGTGGCGCCAGGCGGGGCGGGGCGGGGCGGGGCGGGTCGTGGCGGGGTGCGTGGGGAGCGTGGACGTGCGAGATAAGCAGGAAATGCCACAGCGGTGAGTGCATATATCCAGCGCGGGTCTCTAAGTAGTATTCACACAAGCGCGTCACTCAGACATACACACTCACACAAACACAAGTGCATGTATGAACCATCGGAGCCGCTGCCATCGCGCTCACGAAACCGTTTTCTTACAATAAAATTATCACTAATTACACGTCACCAAACGAATGATTGACAGATCCACGAAATTTATTTTTAAGATTTCTTTTGCCTGGTTCCTGGTGAGAAATTTGCGCCTCAGCAGATGACATTCACATCGTTTTCCGAGTGCAGCGCACACCTGCTGAGCGTGCAGCAATTGCCTTTCCTTGACCACTGCGGGCACTGCAGCTGTCAGCGGCGCGCTCCCCGCGAGCAGCAACTTTTTTTTTTTTACTCTATATTTGCGCGAGGTCCTATGCAGTAAGTGCGACGTCCCCTTGACCTTTATAATATTACATTTAAAGTGTGCGTGAGCCTCCGCGGATACGAGGTGCCACGGCAAGCGTAAGCGCGTCGAAATGAGGAGACTAGCGCGGACGACCATGCGACGTGCATTTCCCTAGCCGGGCGGACAAATGGCGCCCCCACAATGGACGTTACCGAGGCGGAGCTAATGAGAGCGCCTGCGACAGACTGGGTAGGCCAGCCCGCCGAGCACTGGTGTGAAGGTGGCGGCCTACCCGGAGAGCCCAAGCTCAGGTGGGAGCAGGAATTAAATTCCTGGTATCCAAATTTTCGTGCCGTCACCTCCCGAAGAGTTCATTGTGGGGGCACCTAAAGAGAGGAGTTAGGCTGCTGGCCGGGGCGGGACGGGACGGGACGGGACACGGCCCGGAGGCTGCCGGCCGAGCGCCTCTTGGCAAACACACTATGTAGAGAACGTATTGGCGTCTCAGTGCGCCGTGCGGAAGGTCAGCGATAATCCGTTACCGAGGTGGTGCGGTGCCGAGCGAGACAGCAGGGCATTCCAGATGAATGAAAGTGAAGGGTAACGGCGCGCGCCGCGCTACAAACCGCAACTCAAATTTAAGTCACGGGTATCCTAACACTTCCGTCCATGCCTCCCCTACCCGAATGTAAAATAATGTATGATGCGATAGTCGGCAAGTTGGTATCGTTAGTAGCGGGTTTCATGCTTGCGTAAGCTCAAGCAGCGGAACGGGTCCTGGATTTGCGCGGCGCCCGTTGAGGTGGGTCAGGATCAGGATCGTGTGAACGAACTACTTTCTATCCGCAGGGCGGAGTGCGCGGCGCGCGGCGCGCGGGGTGGGGCGGCGGCGGCCCCGCTCTGGGTCAGTGCCAAGGCCGACGACCTGGACAATCCTCCACTCTGCAGCAGCACCTGAGCGCGCGCCGCGCCACCGAGCATAAAGGCATATGAAAAGTTTGCTGAAAAAGTATTAATATATATTTTTGGCTCGCCGCCCACCATACTTAAAAGGAATCCTGCTAAGCACGTGTCGTGGGATATAGATGCGCGACCGGGCCGGGACGGGCGAGGCCGATCAGCCGGCCGACCCCGGGCGGCAGCGGCCGGTCCCCAGCCCAGAGGCCAGGCAAAGCCCGCCACTGTGACGGAAAATAAAAATACGACCCGGACACAACCTCACGATAATATTGTCTCGGCTACAAATTATCAAGTGTTTCTCGCGACTCGGGACAGCGAATATTGTCAACCTTTACTATTCGCGAATGTTTTTGGAATGCTATTCAAAACGTAAAACGGGTAGGACGAGTCTTGTATCAAAAAAGAACCGACTGGAAAAGTACCGCTTAATGGGTAGTAACTCTGTCTTAAACAAGAAAAAACGAAAGGGGTCGATGCAAAACGTAGAAATTCAGTTTGGAATGACTCAACATTCTATCTAACTTGTTTCCACACATCTCACAAAGAGGGTCCAAGGAAAGGTGTTGTTACACAGACGATAATTACTTGAAGGTGCGAGCTCAGAGCTAGGCCGGGGTAGGGAGGGGCGTCCTCAGACGTCTTCATCAATCTAATTTTGAGGGGTACACCTATAGGCATTCCCTGACAACGCTCATCTCAAAAACGCCATCAGCAGCAAGGTCGCGGCGCGGCGCGGCGCGGCGCCAGGCCCGGTCCTGCTTCTCGCTCGCACCGAGCGCGGCGCGCGCCCGCGCGACAGGGAGCGCGTCACTCTCACCCGGGCACTCTCGCACGCAGCCGCGGACCGGTACTGTCGGAGGTGGCCGAGGTAGCGGGTGACCCCTGACCCCGCAACACCCATCCCTGCCGAGGAGTAAGAGAGAGAGAGAGGGGAGATGGCAGTGTGTTTGTGCAGCCAGTGAGTGGGGTGGGGCCAACCAGTGGGTCCTGACTGTCACTGCCAACGCCATGCTGTTTGGCTGGTTCGGGCCCAGGTGGGGTGGGGCGGGGTGAGGCAGGGCGAGGAGGGGCGAGGAAGAGCGTAGCTCCAAGCATGTGAAGAGGATACGCAGGGAGGTGGGGGAGAGGTGACGCCTCCCCACCCCGAGAACCGCGCGACAGAAATTCGGCAACTATAAAACGGTCAGGCCACACCAAATTCGGCACAGTGTTCGTCCAACAGCACAAGCATCCACTATGAAGACCGCGGTGAGTGAGCGAGAGTGAGAGTGTGTGAGTGAAGTGAACAAGTGCCTCCAACCAACTGGATTAACCATCATCAACGAAGTCGTCAGCGAGAGTGCTCAAGAACCAATAGGCATTATACAGTGTCGCGATCAGAGATCAGAGACCTGAAGATTCTTCGTGACTTGATCGTGTTATACGATTTGATCAAATGTGCTGCTAATGTAACAAATTCATTAAATCAGTATTTAAGTTTTTATGCGTCGTAAAATTTAGGAATTTTACTTTGACAAAAACAAACTGAGTAACTTGAATTTTTCATATCAGTAATATTCTCAAAGTAACTGGCAAATCGAAATCCTGTCAATACCTAACCTGCCTGTGGCTCCATCGTCCCCAAACATTCACTGAGACTCACCCCAGCCTTATCCTCCCCACAGGTCGCCCTCCTCGCCCTCGCCGCCGTGGCCCTGGCCCGGCCCCAGGCACCCACCCCCAAGCCCATCGCCATCCTCAAGCTCGCCAGCGACGTGCAGCCCGACGGCTCCTTCACCTACGAGTACGAGACGGAGAACGGCATCAAGGCCGACGCCCGCGGCGCTCTGATCAACGCCGGCACCGAGAACGAGGCCCTCGCCCAGCAGGGCTCCTTCTCCTTCGTGGCCGACGACGGCCAGACCTACTCCGTCACCTGGGTGGCCGACGAGAACGGCTTCCAGCCCCAGGGCGCCCACCTGCCCGTGCCTCCTCCCATCCCCGAGGAGATCCTCAAGTCCCTCGAGTACAACGCGGCCCACCCCGAGGAAGACCAGGAGGTTTCTAAGAGAAGGAACTAAAACGTTCAAGTGTATTGCTAGTTATTTATGTCCTGTACCTGATAGAAAAAGAAGCAGCACCTTTACCAGTAGATTTAGAAGGACCAATGATCCTCAGACATATCAGACATTTGTAATTATATTTGACAAATAAACAAAATTGTAATATAATTTCCCCATATAATTTCTTCGTGAAGTTCCGATCCCAACAAGGCCAAAGTCAACGTGTTTGTGATGACGACATCCAAATGAATGACGGCCACCAACTAGCCGGTTCTATCCGAAATGGAGAAAGTCCAACGCTCCTGCAGCGGTCAAGGCCGCCGAATTCTTTGGGTTTCTTCCTTTTATCACAAGAAAATGGCAAAGCGCCATGAAATATATCTACGTTGCAACAATACTAGAGTTTTGGCAAACACATTTTCTTTGGCAGACCGGTGACAGTAAAGCGAAACAGTTGACACATCAGATGCTTTGGCAGCTGCGCCGTGTGCCACATCAAATCACGCGGGGTAATTCCACCCCCACAAATAGTGCCATGACTGCGTTCGCAATCTTGCGCAAAGTTTTATACGGCTATGTCTACCCTCAAGAAAAAATACGCGGGAAGACCAAGAGAAAGATAATAATTTGAGAGTAATTAGTGAAAAAGAGCGACAACTCATATGGAGATATAAAACATGCATGTTTAGTTTTATGGGCTGCCAGGAACTTCAAACGCTTAATTCATTAGAGGTCATTAGCCATCCGCATTGTACGGACAGCTCCTCCCACGACATTCAACAAAGCAGGCGTGGACGCCACGAAGGAGTTTGCATTTTAAAAGCAACACTATTACCCATTAGCACAACCATGTGCTAAGCGACTAAAATGGAACATGTTAAGTGTTGGCAAACATTTACTGTGCACAAGGTGCATTGACACCCCTCCCTCATTTATGGTAGCTGGCGAGCGGTTGCCACTAAGAGCGGGCTGCACCTACGTGTGTACATGTCCTCTCGCAGCCTCTCCAAGCTTGTTGTCAGGTAGACGCCTCACGTCTCATCCCCTAACATTCAAACTATTCCACTGCAGGGGACCAGAGTTTTCGCCGGTCGAATTCATCAAAAGCCCGCCAAGTACATGGGACGAGTTTTGGCGGTGTGCCACGCCAGGCAGGCAGGATCAGTTGTGCGCTGAGTCAGCGAGGTGACTCGCGGCGGGTCAGATGCCTGTGCCGCTGATAGCAGCCGTGTTTGGGGTCATCCACAAATTACACAATCACCCCTGAGCTGAGTGAGGCCTCCTTGGGTGTTCTAACAGTGCAGTCAATGAGAGGAGAGAGAGAGGCGCCAAGAACGGGAAGGGAAGGGAGAACGACCGCAACACGTTTTCAAAACTCAATCAACGAATTAAAAAGCTAAAACGTATCCAAAAAATTTAACAAAACCGTTTCAATTGTTTGTAATAATAACGACGGAAAAAGCAGAGTTACGCCATAGCCAAAACACAAACAAACAATCAAAGCAGAGATCGCCATTGTCGTGTGAAGATATCTGGACACACGTGCGGCTCGGGGGCGTTGTTGGCGTTATTCGGGTGCGCTCCCGTGGAAACAATGAGAGGCGCACTTGCAGAACAGAACGCACTTGCAGAACAGGCGATGCCATCTCGATAATGTGGCCGCGCCGAGTGCCAGGTCAGCCAGGTGCCGGGGGGGCCGCGCCGGCCCGGGAGCCAGCCGGATCCGCCCCACTGTCACAGCATCACCCGCCTGGTGCATCAGATGGGCCTCTCCGCCAGGACGGTCCACGAGTGGTGGGGCGTGGCAGGGCGGGGCGGGGTGGGGCGTGGCGCGGCCCCGTGCGCGTCACCCGACAGCAGGTGGGATTGCATTGCAAGAGGGGGACCCCTGACCCCAGGATGGTCCCCCCCCCCTCCGCCCCTTCCCCCAATCTCGTCACGGGTCCTCCCAGTGCAGGCCGGCGGGGGTACAGGACGTGGCAGGGCGGAGAGGGGCGTAGCGTCGCGTGGGGGTCTCCCAAATATGCTCTCTGGTGGGGGGTTTTTCGAGGGTGCCGGGCATATATATACGCTAGGGGGCGGAGCAGACATCGTGCCATATCACCGTCAACCTCCTCACAATGAACACCCTGGTGAGTCGAGTAGTGCGCCAGTCGGCGAGCTGGACCGGGAAAGTGATTTTAGTGTCATCATCCAAGCGGATAATAGACGACGCCTCGAACGCAGCGATCAAGACGGATAAAAACACTGTGAAATACTGTGAAAATGAGTGCCCCTAATGGATTAATATTATTGACTTCGGAAATTTTTCAAACGAATCGCGCATTCGGTTGCCTTCCGACGCCGTCAAAGTTAAATTTGGAGTGCCAGGGGAAATGGGAAGAGAAAAATACAGGGTGGCCCATTTACCCCGGCGTACGTTTAAGTAGGCAACCCATTCTACTTCAGCTGAGCAAGGGCAAGAGGTAAGGAGGGGAGCTACCCGTCCAGTTCCCCTCCTCACCTCTTGCCCTCGCTTAGCAGAAGTAGAATGGGTTGCCTACTTAAACGTACGCCGGGGTAAATGGGCCACCCTGTATAGAGTGAACTTTGTCACCAAGGACGCACGCGCATCCTTGTTTCAGGTCGCTGTCGTCGCCGCCTTCGTGGCCCTGGCCGCCCTGGCCGATGCCCGGCCGCAGGAGCCCACCCCCAAGCCCATCGCCATCCTCAAGCTCGCCAGCGACGTGCAGCCCGACGGCTCCTTCACCTACGAGTACGAGACGGAGAACGGCATCAAGGCCGACGCCCGCGGCGCTCTGATCAACGCCGGCACCGAGAACGAGGCCCTCGCCCAGCAGGGCTCCTTCTCCTTCGTGGCCGACGACGGCCAGACCTACTCCGTCACCTGGGTGGCCGACGAGAACGGCTTCCAGCCCCAGGGCGCCCACCTGCCCGTGCCTCCTCCCATCCCCGAGGAGATCCTCAAGGCCCTCGAGTACAACGCGGCCCACCCCGAGGAAGACGAGGAGGCCACTAAGAGGAGAAATTGAAAAGACTGACCACCAACCCCGCGCTCAACCTGTTATGCAATTGGCTAAATAAACTGTGATCAAACCAAACTTGGCCTATTTAAATTTTTCACGAAATCACCCACTAAATTTAATTTAATAAACAGAAATCTAAGAATACAATGACTTAATTTTTTTTAGAAATACACATGCTTTTTATCTCGGGGACTTCTAATTAAAGACGCCTGCCAACGGGGATATAGGCAACCCACCCTGCACGGAAGCACTACGGTGGCCTAAGCCCTACCGACTACTCATTATTTTTAAATGAACAGAACAAAGTTACAAACTGATTAGAGCTTACTCCAAAAAATTAGTAGTTTCCTGGGATTCGCGTCTCCGCGGCGAGCGCTTTCCTGACTTTTATTAGAGCAGCGCCATTGTGTGATAGCCGAGAAAAAGAAGTGACCGTAAAATGATTTTCCGTGTTGAGCTGCAGGGCGAGAGATATCACCAAAGCCAGTGAGCGAAGCCTCGCTTTTTAATTGTCACTTTGAGGACGCGACCCGGTTTCGTCAGCAGCCCGTAAAACTTTTCCTTTCCCCAAAAATTTGAGTCCGAGCATAAAACCGGTCTGTTGTCCACGCACCGAAATAGACTGTCACCCCGCCGGGCTGGTGTGCGTAAAGAGAGAGGCACGCGTCGCCGGTCAGGAACGAAATAAAATCACGGATAAAGCGCACGGCACGCAGGTCACTGCGGTCGAAGCGATCAGAATGGAAGTCACCCGGACAAGACGAGGCGTCCTTTGGCTTGTGTCGGAGGAGAGAGAGTGCATGGTGGGGGTCAGACGCGGGCAGACGCAAGTGCGGTCAGGCGGCCGCCACGGGTGCGCCAGTTCTGCCGCACATTACAGCCGCAAAACAAAATAGCGCGGGGCGTCCTTCTCACAAAGAGAGGCAGAGCCCTCCCTATCTGCGGCCGAAATTATTCCCTGCTGACCTTATAGCAGCTGGCAAAGGAGGCCCGCGCCGGGAGCGTGTCCCCACGGACGGCTGGAGTAGCCCCACTAAACACCTCGTCGGGAATTGCCCCGTGATTGTGTTTGCAACGCGATGAGAGAAGAGCAAAGGACCACGGGGAAGGGGGAGGGGCGGGAGAATATTAATTCAAGAACATAAAATCAATATATACGTCAAAGTAGAATCATACCAGGCGTCACTTAGGCAACGTGCCTTGCCGTTCGGTAGAGTGGGTTGCCTGCCCGCTAGGCGACTTGTATGGTCAGAGGCGACAGAGGAGACACAATACACAGCACCGCCATATACGGCATGGACGCCTACAGGAATACTCGGCGATACTCGGTGTATTTCTTTTTCGTTCTACTTGCATAATATATTGAAAGAGGACAGAACTTTGTTGGCCGGCCAGCCGCCAGGCCCAGGCCTGCCGCGGTTTGCGTCCAGTTGTAAAAGACCGCCCAGCGCGCTGTGCGCGTTCCACGCGGACAAATGACACTACGGCCCCGCCCCGCCCGTCGCGTCGCGACGCCACCCACGGTACGGCGCGGCACCTGTTTTAAAAAGGGGCGGGATGGGGCTTTATGCAGTTTATACACGAGGCCAAAAGTTCGCAAGGTCAGGCGGGGATTGAGTGCTAAGCCGGGTCGGGCCGGGAGGGGTCGGGCCGGGCCCTGGCCGGGCGATGCCGGGCGCGGATTCGGGGCTGCTGCTCTTTGGTGGGAGATGAGTAGTATAAAACGATCCACACTTTAGGCGGCACCCACAGTTCACCTCTGTGGTCCAGCAAAAGCAGCAGCAGCAGCCATGAAGTGTGTGGTGAGTAGTGTTCCAGTGCTACCGTGAACAAGACCGAGTCAGGTCAGCGAGCGTGCGCCAGAGGATTACCCGCCCGCCCTCGCCGAGCGAAAAAAAGTGTCACGAACAACTGAACCACCCCTTTTCCGAAACGTCTTGTTAGAAAAAAAATGTTCGTGCTATCGCGAATTCTACGGTGTATAACCAACCGAAATAATTTTATAGAAAAAGAAATGTATATACTTTTAACTAGCGTCGGAATCCATAATTCCGACGGAACTTGCTGAGGGCGGGTGCGTCCTTTTGCCCGGCTCGGCTCGGCTCGGCTCTGCCCAGCCGCAGATGTAAATGCCGTCCGCGTGTTGCATGGCAATGGCAATAACCAGCCGTCTCGACTCGACTCTGCTCGTCCTTTTGCAGGTGTTCGCCCTCGCCCTCCTCGCCCTCGCGGCCCTGTCTGCCGCGCAGCTGCAGAAGGAGCCCATCGCGATCGTCAGGCTCAGTTCGGACGTGCAGCCCGACGGCGGCTTCGTGTACGAGTGAGTGTCGTCCTGGTCGTCCTGCAGCGCGCCCGCCCCGCGGCCCGGCCCCGCCCGGCCCCGCCCTGCCCCACGCTAACGCTCACCCACTGCCCTCCCATACAGGTACGAGACCGCCAACGGCATCAAGGCCGAGGCCCGGGGACAGCCCTCCGCCGCCGGCCCCGAGGGCCCCGCCGTCGCCGTCCAGGGCCAGTTCGCCTTCGTGGCTGACGACGGTCAGACCTACTCTGTGCAGTACGTCGCCGACGAGAACGGCTACCAGCCCCAGGGCGCCCACCTGCCCGTGCCCCCGCCCATCCCCGAGGCCATCCTCCGCTCCCTCGAGTTCAACGCCAAGAACTACAAGGGCGAGGACGAGCAGCCCCAGCAGAAGCAGGCCTTTAAGCCTGCCTTCGGCCGCCGCCGCTAAGCTTACCCACACCTTATTGCTCACATTCACCGACTGACTGAACCAAGTGCACAGTGCACCGTTACCAATAAACCAAGTACCTGACTCTATTTGTAAAAATCTGCCTGTTTATATTTCTTTTACCTGCTACTCCACTGAGTAATAATTATCAGCACAGAAATGTTAGGGCAGAAATATGCAAGCAATATATTTTTAGCTATCATCAGAAAACTTTCTACATGACTCTTGCTTTTAATCTAAAGCATTACTCCCTTGTCACCCTCACAGAATTTGTTCGAATTAGCTCGACATGGATCTATACATTAAAATTTACAAAAAATCTTTTTAATTTTCATAGCAACACAGTTTGTTTCAGTACAAGGCAACTGCAACACTACATTTTGGAAAGTTTCAGCTTTAAAAAAAAAAAAAAATTATCTTTGAAAACTAAAATTGATTTAGGAAAATTTTGTTAACTGTATTCTGTGACAAGATGTTTGTTTTAAAAAATACATGTGTTGCCATGAAAGTATACGAGTACATTAGTTCAGTCATTATAAAATTTATCGAAGAGCTCAGCCCATAAGTGCGCACTGATTTAATTTGGAGTGTGTGATGGAGTTAAAAGAAAGACGGAGCAAACCTTACCTTGACTCCTTGACTCATGCTGAGATTTGTAATGTCCCATGGAAAGTGGTAGTCACCCGCTGGGAAAGAGAAAATAAGAGTTATTAATTATTAATAATCACAATTTAATTTATGGTTTAATTAATGAAGTTGGGTATTTAGGGTTAGGGACGACATCAGAATATTACAATACAACATCTATAGCAAAGTGTTCATTATAAGCTAAATTAAGTGCTTTGAGAGGTTATAGTTGGGTTTCAAAAACTAAGTCACAGTTTATCAGGTACATACATTCATCGAAACACTACACTTCTTTTAGTGGAGATTTTTTTCTGCATTTCTGCATTTAGCGGACAATTTTCGTAGAAATTACATATCATAAAAGCACCACGAAAATATACCTCCACATTCTATCTTGTTTAGTTTATAGCAGACAACAGACAACTTTCTTTCTTTTGTTTTGATCAGAGAGCACCCCAGGATTGCCAAACTGCACACTGAGATGCACAAAACATTTAAATTTCCCTAAACATTCTAATGTGCTATTGCCATAGGCCAGTGGCCAACACATTAAACACATGTCAAGTGTGTCTGACACTTTGTAAACTGCGGCGAAGGGTGGTGGTCTCTATTGCGCGTTCGCCCGCGGTGATAAGTGCCCTTTCTGCTCGTGTCAATCGAAATTTCGTGGAAAGACAAAATAACGTATTCACAATATCTACAATAAGATTTATTTACAAATTGAAAAATTACAAAACATTCTGACTAGGGATGGCTGAGATTTATCTCCCGCCCTTCTTCGGCTCCTCATTCTCCTCGGGGTGGGCCGCGTTGTACTCGAGGGACTTGAGGATGGCCTCCGGGATTGGGGGCGGGGTCGGCAGGTGGGCGCCCTGGGGCTGGAAGCCGTTCTCGTCGGCCACGTAGGTGACGGTGTAGGTGACGCCGTCGTCGCCGACGAAGGAGTAGGACCCCTGGACGGAGAGGGCTTCGTTCTCGGTGCCGGCGTTGTTGAGGGCGCCGCGGGCGTCCGCCTTGATGCCATTGGCCGTCTCGTACCTGAGAGGGAGACAGCGCGTGTGAGAGCAAGATGAGGGAGGTGGCCGACACCGGGCAGGAGGGCAGGTCCCCCGACTCACTCATAGGTGAAAGATCCGTCAGGGTTGATGTCGCTGTTGAGCTTGAGGATGGCGATGGGCTCCGGGGTGGAGGGCTGCTGCCCGGCGGCGAGGGCGGCGGCGGCGCACAGGCCCAGCACGGTCATCTGTACAGCACGAGAGGAGAGTCGGGGGTGCGGTGAGCAGTCTGAGCGTCACGAAGGACACTTACGCCCGTAACTTATCAAAAAGGGGTCCTCAAAGCAAGTCAGTAAAGATACTTAAGAAATTAGGGGTGGTCAATCACAGACACTTTGCACGCGTCTTCCGTACGTCCTCCCACTCATATTTGTGACTTCTACCGCTCTTTTCATTCAGGCGAACGTGGTTCTTCCTTTTGCACTGCACTGCACTGCACACACTGTCACACACTGGTTGTTCGACGAGGCGTAATCCTTTGGAGGTAATCCTTTGGCGCGGAGAGGAGTTCGCGTCCCGACGCACTCACCACAAACTTGTTCATGGTGCTGATCGGGGCGGGCGGGCTGCTGTGCCTGGCTGGGATGGAGTCGCAATGCGAATGCTAATGACACTCCTCTGCAGATAGGCCTTATATATCCACACTCCCTGCGGCGGGCCGGGCCGGGCGGCTGGGCCCGGCGCCTCCCTCCAAAGTCAAAGCCTCCCTGCCACAATACGGTGGCGGGGCGGGGCAGGGCGGGGCGGGGGCGGGGCGGGTGCGTGTAAGTTCATCACCTAGACCTGGGCCGGGGGGAGAGCTGCATTCGCGAGTGGTCCACCCTGCCCTCTGCCTTGGCCGCACTTGAACGATGTAACTGAGAAGTTAAGAGGCATCTGAACAGTGCGAGTGCTGCCCAAGTAGCCCCCCCCCCCCCCTCCGTCCCCGTCCGGTCAAGTGTATAGTGTTTCACCCCATGCTGACACATGTATCGGCTGTCGAACAACAGCAGTGCGAGGGCGTTTAGCACTCTGCGTCCTGAGTGGTGGTCGTTTTCCAGCGAATCATGTCGGTAACGTGTCTACGTGGAACTCTCGATGTAATTAGATGTATGCGATGAGAGTGTTGTGGTACAGCAGATGCATCTCTCAGGGAAAATAAAAGTCTTCGTCGGCGATTCCCTCAAGCGAAATTATAAGGCAAAGCCATAAAGCGGTTTCACTCACCAAAATGTATGGCGGCGCAGGTTGCAGATGCAGCGTTATTGGCCTCTGAAGAACGTTTTATTGTTACCAATTAAGCGGCTTCTGATTCACCAATGTCAGATGAAATACGCATACAGCCAGGAGGGGGCGGTCCTGGGCGACCAGACCAGCGCGTCGACCGCAGACGAGACGGGGTCGTGGAGAAGGTCCTTTCTTTCTCGGTAGGGAAACCTTGTCCGCGGGCCTTGTGTCTCCAGCCCCAGTGGTCGGGCATTCTCGCGCCAGAAAAAGTTATCACACTTGTTTGATTCCTTTAAATTCTCTATGTTATTTTCTCAAAGCCACCGACGACAAGATACCAAAAACAGTTTGCATTCAAACAGATGGACACTCATTCATAAATTTAGTGTACGTTCCAGCATTGCGCCACTGGAGGGCGCCTGACCGGCCCCGCACGCACGCACCACACATGCGCATCACGTCTGCACGCGCGAGAAACCCCCAATAATTAATGTATTCATTAGCCCCTCTCCCGCCTAGGCCGGCCCGGGGCTCCCTGGTCCGGTCCGGGCGGAGCCGGGTGGGGCCGGGCGGGGCCGTGGGGTTCAGGTGTCGCCTGGCGGGGCGCGGGCGCGGCGGGGCCAAGGGCGGGCGAGCCATCGAACGCCACCTGCCACGGGGTTCGAGACATCGAAACCAGCTCCGAGGAGATGGCGCCACCCGCCTATCATTGTCATTCATGTAGCGAGGGGTACATGTAAACCCTCTTGCTGACTGCCTTAGAAATTTATACTAGCCAGACAAGACTTCGGCTTGAATGCTGAGCTCAATCCCGCGTTAAACTTGAAAAATTAAGTGAAAGGGTGGCGCGAAAACATGGAAAATTTTTGCGACAGTAAACCTCCCGAAGGAGGTTGCGGTTCCCGCCAGGCACAGGGCTTTTACCCCCCGTGGCAGCCAACTACTTCGGTGTTCTTATGGGAACCGGTGCTTTTCTGACTGCGATCCTGTCGCGCAATTCGACAGATTTGATCCCCGTACTGCCAGATTTAGTCGTACGGTGGTTAACCGAACTGCCCTGTCCCCAGAGCATGGAATAGCTATTTTTGGAGCCAGATTCTAGGACTTATGACCCCACGACCGACCACCAGTCGTGGGCATGGGACGGAACTTCCTGGCAACCCGCTGTCGCTACCAGTGAAGAACCTACCTGGGTTTGAACCAGGCCCCATGTGCCGAGTCTCACAGACACCCCACGGCTTTCGCGGCACCACTAGACCACTAGACCGTCGGCTATTCCACGAGGGAGGTCGGTTGAAATGGGGGGCTTGAATTCCACTCTCCAAATTGTTGTCCTCAGAAAAATTTAATATTTTGGTAAGATTCGAACCTCTGTCCTGCGACTCTCCGCGCGGACACTATGCCGGCACGGCTACGACGCCGCGGTATCAGGTGCCGGACCACTAGGAGGCATGCTGCGCGAGAAGCCACAGTCACCGAAGAAACGAACCCGGTGTCATAAGTACGCCTGCTCTCCGTGCACTACTAGACCGGCCGCGTAGCGTCATTGGTATCGACACTGCTCACACTGCCAGGGGGCAGGGGTTCAAACACCGCGTATTCCTATTTTTTCTATACCTTTTTTCCCTGTCGACCAATTAACAAACACATTATTACCGCAGCAGAAACGAGACGAGGACACTCGACACTGTGCGAGTGGTCGGTGCGCTCAGGCAGGGTTATTTCGTCACCAAATTGTAACGAGACGGCGTTACATGATGAAATACGCGGTGATGATCGAAGTTTGTGATGATGCGCTTGACAGTGACATTGCCTCGTCTCACTGAGCTAGTGATGTAAGGACAAGATTAAAATTAGAGAAGAGACCTGGTCAGGCCCGTCTCCCGGGGTGGGGACGAGAGGCCGCCGGGCGCGCCCCGCCCCGCCCCGCCCCGCCCCGCCCCGCCCCGCGCAGCGCGGAGGCACCTCGTGGCATTACTCACCTGCACCGTCACACCCCAGCCGCGGCCGGCCCGGGACACGGCGGCGGCACGGCCACCCGCAATAATTCTCAATTCCCCTGTGAATTATTGCAGCAAAAATAAAAGAAGTTTCGCCTTGGTCATCAGCAGGTGGAGTTGGTCCGCGGAGACCATACAAACAGTCAATGAATATTTCTACCAATTTGAGTGAGGCCCTATCCCTGCTTCTTCCTCTGAAATAAGAAAGAAAGTCAGCGCGGAATAAAAATACAAAATACGTTAAATTCCGTATGAAGGCCCCTTGCTACAGTATCACAATGCGTTAGTAAGTTAATGCGTCGTTGGATACGTAATACTAGGGCCGATCAACGCCCCTCCTTCACAAAATTTTCACTTAACAAGACACAAGACTTGAAAATCTGGCCCGCCAGCAAATCCTTCACCTCCTCCCTCCCTCCCTCCTCGCTCCTCCGACGGTCCTCGCTGGACCACCGGCACCGGCCGGGCCGTAACAATGGCGTCATCGGCAACTTTATGGCGACCGCCGCCGCGCCGCGCCGCCTCTTTCCCTCCGAGTGGCCAACCTCGCACGCCAAATTCTGAAAAGCAATATAATCCCCGGGAAGGTAAAGGACGTGTTTCGCAAACAGAGTGTCACTGAGCGTCAAGTGCTCCGAACAGCCACCTGCTGAGCCTGAACTACCGCAGTGCATCCAAATAGGCCGGCGGCGGAAAGGTAATCCGTACTTCTAATCTGATGCCGGTGCCACAACCGATGGTCGGGCAGGCCGCGCGAGGCGAGGGGAGATAGGGCCCCGTCGCGTCCCCGCTCCACTTCATGACGTCGTCGGCCTGCAGCGCGCCTGCAGCAGTGCAGCGGCGGCCGATATGGATGGGACGCGGGCAGCCTTGGGGGCCGAGCAGAGCGCGTGCGGCGCTTCCTGCGAAGGGCAAATGACACTCGCTCATCGGCGCGCGTTCACCACCGGTATGCTTTCTGAACCATTTTTTTTCTGCTGTATCGGATGGACACAGGATTGGGTCAGTGGGGCGGGACGGGCCCCAGTGGGATGCGTGCTGCGCGCTGCTCAGATGTGGACGTTCAGGTAACGCCGCGACATCGCACCGCACCTAATGGAGCGCACCGGACACACTCTCTCGCCATCCATAAATCCAACCGCCACCGTCTGTGTTAAACGGGGCAAAGACTTAAGTAAAGAGCCGAATCAATTATTTTCCATAAGAAAAACCGACCCCAGAGAGTCCCGTGGTGACCGGTCGGCCCGGCCGGCCGCCGGCCGCGGCCTTGGCGGCGCCGAGAGGTTAGGCCGGCCCGCAGCACGAGCCCTGTACTGCCCCGGAGGCCGGAGCGGGCCAAGGGCGGGACGAGGCGGCCTTGTCCAGCCAAGGACCCAAGGACGAGCTGGCCGGCAGGCTCTTGCGCCACGCCCCGCCACGCCACGCCGGGACGACGGGTGCGTGAGCAGCTTGACGGACGCGTGCTCCCTCCCTCCCTCCCGAAGGGCAGCTTGTCTTGTCGGACCGGGCCAGGTTCACGTCGAGCTTCACCCCGCCCCGCCGCGCTCCGCCAGCAAAAGAGAGTGAGAGTGACGGAGGGGAGGGGCAGGCGAGGTGTGTGGGTGTGATGCCAGGAGATGGCCCACTCGCTGAACCCGACCCGCACCAGTCGATTCATTCCCGAAAAGCCGGTCGCGTGAGGGAGGCGGCGGCAGAGGCAGGGGGGTCGGGGCTCTGCACAGCATGCCCCTCCCTCCATTTCTCTTTGACCGCGCGCCCTCTCTTCTTCGCCGAAGCGAGGCAGCGTCGCTTTTTTGCATTTGAGCAGGGTACACGACGCTCTTACCGCAGTCGTACATTGCTGTGCGGGGAGGTATCAGTAAGAGGGCCGGGCCGGGCGGGGCGGGGCGGGGCGGTTGTACCGTGATGACGCACGTACGTGGGAGGACGGTAAGGACGCGCCGCCCGCCCCGCCCCGCCCACTGCAACTGCCGGGGCCGGAGGGGCCGGAGGCGGAGGCCGCACACTCGTCCCTCTGTGGCCTTGCGGTGGAGCGCCGCGTCCTTGAAACCAGATTCTCCTCCTACGGCGCGGCCTTGCGTAACGCCCCGCCCGCCCCGCCCCGCCCCACGCGGCCTGGCCGGACTGGACCGGACGTCGACCCCTCCTCTCCTCCGGCTGGGGACGGGACGGGTCGGACACGCACGATGCACGGCGCGGGCGCGGGCAGTGCAGCGCACGGAAACACGACTCTCTTCCTCCTCGCTCGCACGGGGCCCCGTAAAAGCGAAAGAGCAATTTAACAATTATTTAGTGAGACCCGAGACGTTGGACCCTCGAGTAAGCAACCAAACGAGGCAAGGCAGGTTCAAGAAAGTACGCGCGAATAAAATTATAAAGGGACCGAGAAACGTTTATCCCTTCGAAGCCGCGAGTAGAGATGACAGTCCGGCTCGTCCCGAGGAAAGTGTCAGGTGTCCTCCCTCTGACAACGGAAGCGTGAACGTGATCTGGCGGTCAAATCCGTCATTGCTCCTTTGGGGACCGCGGCGAGGACCTGTCCCGGTCTCAGCGGGGCGGGGCGGGGCGGGGCCGGGCGGGGCTCCTTACAGATATCGGTTGCATCATGTCGTAGGTGCATGAACTCTTGTGCCGGCGGCGACAGCTAACTTCCTCGCGAGCCTGCGGGCAGGCAGGGTGGGACTGGGACGGAGAGGGAAAGAGAGAAAGAAGAGAGAGAGAGAGAGAGAGAGAGAGAGAGAGAGAGTGAGAGAGAGAGAGAGAGAGAGAGAGAGAGAGAGAGAGAGAGAGAGAGAGAGAGAGAGAGAGAGAGAGAGAGAGAGAGAGAGTGGGGCCTAATGAGGTGGGCTGCCGGCGGGGCGGGGCGGGGCGACGCGCTGCGTGCCGTCAGATCGGTAGGCGGCTGCCAAAGTGGCTGCCTGTTCGAACTGAACTGGCTGCATCGTATTCAGACCAGGCGGACCACGCCTCCGACCCGACACGATCACGGGGATCCTCTGCCGGTGATTGCGGCTACTTAGCCAGAGCCAACCCGTTCACACAGCGCAGCGGGGCGGGGTAAGGCGAGGTGAGGCGGGGTGAAGTGAGGCTGGTGCGCGCGATCTGGGACGGCGCGGCGCGGCTGCCGAACCGCGAGCCGCGGGACATGGCGGGACGCGGCTAGGCTAGAATCACCCGGGAACGACCAACTCCCTTACTCGTGAGACGGCTGCAGCCCGCGCCGCCCCGCCCCGCGCAGCAACCATAACTCTCACTCTCGCGTTACCAGTCGGTGTGCGGGGCGGGGCGGGGCGGGGCGGGGCGGGGCGGGGCGTGGCCGGGCGGGAGGGCATCTTCGTCCGGCTCGGCGCCGCGGCGGCCACCCTCACGACGGCCAGCACCAGGCCCAGGCCCAGGCCGCCGGGCCTCACTTGCTCTCCGCCGCCGCGCCGGCATCTCCTCTCGCAACGCGGAACTTGTTCAAACCCCCAGAGACGTCGTCGGGTCGTAAAAATCGGGCCGCGATGATGGAGGGCCCCGCCCCGGGGCCGGGCAGGGCCATGATGGAATCCATCTGCCGGTCACGTGATGCGCCGCCCCATCTGAAGCTGAGAGCACGACACGGGGAGAGGAAATGAGACTACCGGTTAGGGCGGAATTCGCGCAAAGAGCAATTTTTTTTATTTATTTTTTATTTTATTTTGCAAAGTTTGAAGAGGATATATCTGTTTCAGACTTCCAATAGATTTAAAAGAAATTCTAGTGTTTGTTCAGTTGAGTGCGGAGAGCTAGGTTTGTTACCGTGGTTCAGCCTGGCGGCGCGAGCGCGGGTCACGACTGCCTTTCGGGGTTCCTCCACGAGTCAAATAAGTTGCCTACCCGCCCGGCGCACTGCGCTCGTGCTGAGCCGAGCCGAGCCGTCTCGCTCGGGAGTCGACTGCCTCTCCCCACCTGCAGCCGCTTCACTTGCATAAGGCCGTGAGTGCTTGTTTGAACGTTGCTAATACAATCAACGGTGGGCGATTCTATAAAGCCCGCCGTTCGGTTCGCAAACAAGAAGATAAAGCCACCCTCTACGACGACTAGGAGGACGTGCCCCGCCCCGCCCCGCCATAGCGCCCAATGTCCGTTCGTCTCGTCCACGCCAAACCCACCTGCCCGGCCCGGCCCGGCCCGACCGAGCCATTTTTCCCATCCTGGCTAGACCCTGACCCATCCCAAGCTACCGCCCCTCCCTCCCTGCCCGCCCATCCCCCCGACCCCCTGGAGGCGTGAGCCACCAAATGCCAGCTCAGCTCCGCGCTCAGCTCTCATGCCCTAAGTACACTACTTCTTCACTCTGCTCCTCTCACTAGTTTTGTATTTTTTTCTTCTTGTCGCATTACCATTATTTCTTCGTTTTTCGACATTAGGTATATTAGCGTCTTGCCGCAGGGAAGAAAAAATGCAAGCAGGCCGGCCTGCTCTGTCAGATCATTGCATGCCTGCTTAAGCGGGCGATGCATTGCTGCTAAATCAATATTTATCTTGTCCCGTTCAGGTAGGAAAATTGTAGGCGTCGGCCGACTTCCCTATGACAAAGAAGACTTACGGCTCCCCCATGGCTCCGCGTGGACATTACCGAGGCAACGCTCAAATCGCGTTGCACAAGACGAAGGCCCTGCTTGTTAAGCCGCCACTGCTTTACAGCGCAAAAGAAGACGAAAGGTTGCAAAGATACCTTATTATTATTATAATTATTATCATGAAATCCTTTTGTCTTTTTTTGTCAGCAGCAATCAATGAAGTTAGTGAATGGAATACAAAATTAAGTTTTGAGTAGATATCTAGAAGCGAGAAGAAAAAGAAGAATAAGAAAGCCCGGATCAGCTGAACATCAACCTCGGTCATCTCTCGTCATTCCCCTTCCAAAGAGTGCACCTCTGGACGGCCCGGAGGGGGGCGGGTACTGGCACGGGGCGGGGTGGGGCGGGGCTGGGCGGGGCGGGGCGATGCGTTTGGAGGAGGGGGTGCTCTCCTAGGGGGATGGCTAGGTGAGAAGGATGAAGCACTTTAAAAGGCGCTGGGTCGCTCAGCTTGGCGTTCAGTCAGTGAGAGCAACGCGTGCCGGACGAGTCATGAAGTCTCTGGTGAGTTTGAGTGAGTGAGTGAGTGAGTGAGTGAGTGAGTGAGTGAGTGAGTGAGTGAGTGAGCGAGTGAATGGAATGCCCTCATCTACTTGGAAGTTAGTAAAGCGGCGGAGCCGGCTCTCCTCCCGGCTTGTCTTGACTCGGCTGGATTAGAATACGCACCCACGCAATACAAAGTGAAAGTGAACTTTTTTTTAACTTACGATTCAGTTTGTGTCTTTAAAAATTATATGAAATTAAAGTAATTCTTTTTGTTTGTTTTTACTAATTCTAACTTCTAACACCCGGTGCGAATATTATAAAAAGGGGGTCTAGCTGCCAGAAATGTTGTATCCCTTGAACTATGCTCTAATGTTCCTTTCAGTCAAATTTGACAACGAATAGGTCAGTTCAACGTTATTCGATAAAAATTTAACCTCTCTAATTCTGTTACCCAAACGCACAAAATACTTTTTTGCCATTCCGACCGCTTGTTATTGGCTCCGAAACATCTCTTATTAGCTGCCGGATTACGAGTTGGCTCACCGTTATTGTTTCGCTGTTGCCTGTCGTTGGCCATGGCACTCGTCATAACGGCTGGGCGGGGTGGGGCGGGGTGGGGCGGGCAGGGGCGGGGCGTGGCGGGGCGGGGCGTGGCGGGGCGTGGCGGGGCGCCCCGCTCGCGTTACGAAAGGGACGGAAGGGCGGCGCGCTTTGGCCCGGCCCAGCGAGCAGCGCTATCAAAACGAGGAAGCGTCAACGAGGAACTCTTTTATTATTTTTTATTATTTATTATTTCATCTCACGGAAGCAGCAGGAGCAGACGAACGCGGAGAAAGTCGCAGCAGCTTATTAGGTCCACGCCATCCGCGCCGATAGCAATCGCTAAGCTTTTAGTCTGATAGAGGCCATGACAGCAACAAGCTGGGCGCCTCGCGGCGGGGCTGGGCGGGGCGGCAGTGACGAGTACTGACGGTGCCTACTCTGCCTGCGCAGGTCGCAGCGGTAGCCCTGTGCGCGGTGGCGGTGCTGGGGGCGCCGCAGCGGCCCCAGGACCAGCAGGCCGTCATCACCCGCCAGGACTCGGACATCAGCCCGGACGGCTCCTTCACCTACACGTCAGTCCCGTCGTCTGCTCACATCCCACTGACTGATTCGGGGCCCTTGTGCCTCCGTCTTTGTCGCACTCGTGGGAGTGCGACAAGGACGGAGTTTCAAGAGCGCGATCAGTCGGCAAACGGTCAAAGTTGTAAAAAAAAAAAAAAATGTCCTCCAGGTACGAGACGAGCAACGGCATCCGCGCGGACGCCCGCGGCCAGCAGGTGGGGCCCGAGTCGCTGTCGGTGCAGGGCCAGTTCTCGTACACGGCGGACGACGGCACGCCCATCCAGCTGCAGTACGTCGCCGACGAGAACGGCTACCAGCCCCAGGGCGCGCACCTGCCCACGCCGCCGCCCATCCCCGAGGCCATCCTCAAGTCCATCGAGTTCAACAGGCAGAACCCCGAGCCCCAGGAGGGCCAGCCGCAGCTGACCGCGGCCACCAGGCGCTTCGGCTGAAGAGGTCCCTCCACACCGCACAGGTCCCCTGCCGGCGCCCGCGGCCCGGCCAACTCTACCTCCTCGCGCGCACGAATGGCACCCAGCTCGCGCCTGCCTGCCTGGACTCGCGGACGCGAGCTGGTCGCCACTCGGGCCGTCTCGTCGCGACCTCGGACACGGACTAGTGGAGCTCAACCACGCCAGGATTTACGTCGTGGATGAGGTGCGCCAGCACATCAGGCTGTAGACCTTCTCCGACTTTGCGACGGAAAGTACCGATAGTGAAACGGACCGAGATCGAAAAGGAAAGCACGATAATAGAGATCTGTGATATCTTATGTAAAAAAAATAAATCACGATTGGAACTGATTATTCGCGTAGTCAATTTTTGAAATCATTATACAGTTTCGTCAATTCGACATTTCGGGTATTGTGTTGCTGCGCATCCGATAAAGTATTTATTAACCACCTGTTAATAAGAAACCACGCTCCGCTCCTCTATCCCAAATAAAGAGAACCATATGTAACCGTAAGCCATTTTCAGTTATTAAAAAAAAAAATCCTTGCACTTTGCACAAACCACTCGACTAGCAGAAACGCCTTGATATTTTGCGCCCTTTCCCGGCGCAGCGCAAAGCCACCGGCTCAAAATGAACGACTCATGAGACACCCGACCATTCACATGCAAATGCGCCGCAAAATGCCTTCATCTCGCGGCAAATATTACACACGCACCGCGGCATGGCGCAAAGGAGAGGAAAGTGACCCGCAGGTGACCCGCGGCTTGAAACTTTTGACTCGACCCGACCGGCTGGGGGTCAAACAAACCGCCTGGTGGGTAGGCAATGTGATTCAATTAGTGGCCTGGATACGCCGAGGTCGACTCGCAGCGACCTTCCCTGCCCATTGACGCGTCGCGCTCGCCCCGTCCCGTCCCGTCGCCAGCAGCAGAAGCAGAAGCATGCGCACACGTTACCGCATCCAGCAGTCGCCCCGACACCTTGATCTGCTTTCAAATATTTAGTGTCGGCGCGGGAGGCGCAGGCGCTCGGCTCTGCCAGGAGGCTCTCCTCCTCCGAGGCCGGGGCGGGGCGGGGCGGCCTGGACGCCTCTCCTCTCCCTTCCATCCGCAGAGGTAATGTTCCTCTCCCGTCCTTCGGGCCGGACGGGACGGATAAGGCGTATCGCAGCCGCCTCTCCTCTCCTCCCGCAGGAGCTGCTCCCGCTGCCGCCGCACAGCGCAGCGCAGCGCCGGCCACCGCCAAGGTTCCATCAGGGGACTTTGGACTTTCGCTGGACTGTTGCGCGCAGCGAACAGCGCCGCGGTGTCATTTTAATAATGCCATCGCATGATTGAGAGATTTTTAGTTTCGAGTCGTCGGGTATGAGTTGCATGAATCGCTACACTGTACGCGGCTTTGCGTTATCCATTTACAAGAATACGGCTTAGTACGACCCGCTCATTATTTTACCGGCGCGCGGGGCTTTTGCACTGACAAGAATTGGAGATTTGCATGCCAATACCAACATGCGGGTTGGGGGATTTGTGCCCCTCGCCTGAGCTGCGCTGAGCTCGGCCGCAGCCGCACCAGTTAACGAGCGCGCACAGGCAAAGGTCGGTGTACACGTGGCAATTAACGCCCGGTGATGAGCTTTCGCGAAAAGATATTTTGTCCCGGCGGAGAAGCTGAACCTGCTCCCGGGAACACGGCGTACCACCATACCTCCCGTATGCAATCTGTCCCTCCCCGACCCGAGAAGCCGCAAGAGCGAGAGAGAGACGAGAGCTGCACTTGCCCGGCCGGCCCGGCCCCGCCCGGCTCCGCCCCGCCTGCCTTCGCGGCCCCGCCCCCCGGCCCGGCAGGCGCGGCACCGGGCACCAGCAGCGCGCGCGCCGGACCAAATTGGCGAATGTGTCAAGGCAGGCAGATGGTCTTTACACACAGGCTAGGCTCGGCCAGGCTCGGTCGGGCTTTCACCAGATTCGTCGCCTTCTGTATCGTGACCGCGCCCCGGTACCATCCAGGTCCAGGGGTGACGCGTGACAGCGCGGAGCGGAGCAGAGCGCGGGGTACAGCGGCGCCAAAAGTCTAAACGGCTGACTAGTGTCACCCAGGCCTGGCCGGGCAGGCAGTGTCACCCAGTGCCACTTCACCTTCCGAGCCGGGTGGGGTGGGGTGGGGCGGGGCGTGGCGTGGCGGGGCGGGGCGGGGCGGGGCGGGGCGGGGCGCTGTCGCTTACGGCACTGCTTGACGGTGACCGGACCGCCCGGCCCGCGGAGATGGCTTGACGAGTCACCGCGAGCGCATCGCAGCTCTTGAGCGTTAGGCCTAGGCGGCCCTCTCCTCCCCTCCCCTCCCCTTCCTATCGACGCGCGGGGCTTACGACCTGTCGTCGCCACGCGATCATTTTCGAATGATTTTGTTCCCGCCGCCGCGACAGCCAGAAGGCGATGATTGTGCCACCAGCCGCAAGAAGCCAAGAAGCAACGACGTTTGACAGATGCCTTTCTCAGAGGGCGCCGTCGCCTCATCCGGCTGCCTCGCGTCGCATCCAACGCGGTCACTAGCGGTCACCCAGTGGGCAGGGGGGACCCCACGACAAGAAGGCACCGCACTTGAGAACGACTTGTGGCAGTGAGGCACCCTCAGTGCCTGCTGTACCTGTACGTTTTCTGACAACACTGTCCGAGCGGGGCCAGCGGGTGAGCGGCAGTAAGACCCCGCGCGCCGAGCGCACGCGCGTGCGCGGCTCGCATCACGCCGCGAATGGCTGCAAAATATCGGCCCCTCGGCTCGGCTCGGCTCGGCTCGGCTCGGCGCGCCCGACTGGCCCAGCCCAGCCCACCGCATCGCATCGCGCCCCTCACGTCTCTATTTGACCGACGGACTGACATTCCAGGAGGCGCCCGTCATACGCATCACTCTCTGATAGGCATCGCGAGGGTGCACTACCGCGCCGGCCAGTAGCGTCGGGGCGGGGCGGGGCGGGGCGGGGCGGGGCGGGGCGGGGCGGGGCGGGGCGGGGCGGGGCGGGGCTTGCCGAACACCACCCGGTCCGGCCGGCCCCCGCCCCTGCTGCACGACGTCCCCCACGCGCTAGACTCAAATAGCTTCTTACTCATCAAACGACGTATCGAATCGAAACGTGGCGCCGTATGGCGCGCGGCCGCGGCCCGACCTTTGGGATGCACGCTTACACTGGTCTTTCGCTCTCTCACACATGCTCCCTCTCTCGCTGCCTCTCTCTCTCTCTATCACACATACACAAGCATCTTGCACTCCTCCAGGTCACCTCCTCTTATGCTCGTCCTGAATTTCAAAATCCACTCGCTTTTACGAATTTTGTGGGGGGAGGGGAGGGGGAACGCTTGCTTCTTCTGGTGGTGCGAGTATCGAAATATCACGCATCCCTCAAATTGTTCTCTGGAATGCAACTGCAACCATAGGCATTAGGCAATTCATAAAAGAAATGCTTAATTAATAAGAACTGAACCTTGTCAAAGACAAGAGCAGCGCGAGAGACTGGGCAGGGGGGCGGGGAGGGGGGGGGGCTTGTTGTGAAACAGACGCGACTTGTGGCCTAAACACGACAGAGGAGAGGTTGAGTGTGCGACACCTGACGGTGCATACCGGCCGGCCATTGCAGGGGCCGGGGGCCAGGCCGGGCCGGGAGGAGGAGGGGCGGCACCCGTTCTGCAAATAGGAGCACTGGAAAAATAAACGTGCGACTTGACACCATTCCGGGGGTGTTAACACGTTACAGAGCGTAATGCACATGCAAGGGCGTTAAAAATTTATAGCTGGAAAGAAAACTTGGTCGACACTTTAAAAAAAGTATTAAAAAAAAAAGAAGTACGCGGTTCTTGAACCACTGCCCACCTGGTGGTGTGAGCAGTGTCGATACCAATGACGCTACGCGGCCGGCCTATCAGCGCACGAAGAGCAGGCGAAAGGATGACACCGGGTTCGTTTCTTCGGTGACTGTGGCTTCTCGCGCAGGATGACTCCTAGTGGTCTGGCACCTAGTACCGTGGCGTCGTAGCCGTGCCGGCGTAGTGTCCGCCCGGAGAGTCGCAGAACGACGGTTCGAATCTTGCCCAAACATTTAATTTTTCTGAGGACAACTTGGAGTGGAATTCAAACCCCCCATTTCAACCGACCTCCCTCGTGGAATAGCCGACGGTCTAGTGGTCTAGTGGTGCCGCGAAAGCCGTGGGGTGTCTGTGAGACTCGGCACATGGGGCCTGGTTCAAACCCAGGTAGGTTCTTCACTGGTAGCGACAGCGGGTTGCCAGGAAGTTCCGTCCCATGCCCACGACTGGTGGTCGGTCGTGGGGTCATAAGTCCTAGAATCTGGCTCCAAAAATAGCTATTCCATGCCCTGGGGACAGGGCAGTTCGGTTAACCACCGTACGACTAAATCTGGCAGTACGGGGATCAAATCTGTCGAATTGCGCGACAGGATCGCAGTCAGAAAAGCACCGGTTCCCATAAGAACACCGAAGTAGTTGGCTGCCACGGGGGGTAAAAGCCCTGTGCCTGGCGGGAACCGCAACCTCCTTCGGGAGGTTTACTGTCGCAAAAATTTTCCATGTTTTCACGCTACCCTTTCACTTGCAGAGCACGGGCGTAATTTTTCAAGTTTAAGCTCAAAAATGTTTGTATGCTTTCGATATGTTGTTGCCCCGAAAAGCATAGCTTGTGCGAACAATTTTTTTTCGAGCTGACACTCAAAAACTTCCAACCGAAGCAAGAAAGGTTGAGAATGAAATAAAAATAAAGTAGGGGGAATTGAACTCCGGTCCTGCGGTTGACAGTCGGACAACCCAGCCTATGCATATGTACGCAAAAAATATAAGATATCAATAATAGTAATAGTAAGATTACTATAGGATACTAAAGGTATCGGGGGGGGGGGGGGGACAATTTGGCTACATAATTGCCCAAATTTAACACCATAACAATGTGGATCTGCTAAACATGCGCCAGCATCTTCACGCGGTCCCCAATTCTGATGTGCAGATGGAGGGTGCACAGGGCAGTGGAGAGTGGTGCCGCCCCGCCCCGCCCCGCCCCCCTCCACGGCTAGGCCTAGGCGCAGGCCCGCGCTATAAAACCCACACCTCGCTCACCCTATCTCTGCAGTCTACGGATCATATTCAGACGACACTCGCGCACGCCATGTCCCTCAAGGTGTGTATACGCTGAGTGAGTGAGTGAGTGAGTGAGTGAGTGAGTGAGTGAGTGAGTGAGTGAGTGAGTGAGTGAGTGAGTGAGTGAGTGAGTGAGTGAGTGAGTGAGTGAGTGAGTGAGTGATATTAAGTACTACATTTCTTGTATATTTTGTAGAACAAGACAAAGTGTTTCTTTTCGTTTTCTCGCACGGTTTCGGCCTATGCGCGTCTTTTCTTGCAAAGCGAGGCTTTGGGATGCACGGCGCTGCTCGCTGGAATGTGCCTGGCAGGTTCGACCTTTACCAATGTGCACTTAGGCCCCAAATACGGGGCCATTTAGCAGTCCCGCCCCCCGCACGGACTCGAGCGCCAGTATTTATAAAGTAAAACGGAGAGAAAATGAGAAAGAGAGAGGAGGAAGGTAGAGGGGGAAGGTAATTAGAGGGGCAAGGTGAATACCGCACCGCACAACAGCATCAGGTCGACTGTCGATCGAAAACTCGGCCGCTACGCTGTTCCCGCGAGATGCTCCTCGCCGCCCCGCCCCGCCCCGCCTCACCCCGCCCTGCCCCGCCCACGCGTGCGCGCAGGCCAGACAGTCGTAAGGGCAAGGGCGCAAGAGTCCAGATCGACTGCAGCTGTGCTGGCCAAGGCCGCGCCACGCCACGCCGACCCTCTTCCGATACGTCGAAATAACAAAAGTAATCCGGGAACAGAGAGCGAGCGCGCGGAGTGAACTTTCGGTATCTCATCCATCAAAGTTTGACGAAACAATAAGGCCCCTTACGGAAGAAGCAGAAACAGGTCAAAAAAACCGCGTATAAAGTTTTAAAATCTGCTATACGTCGTGAATTAGTGCTATAATTTATTATTCTTTAAAAAAAAATTTCGCAATGTGAGACAAGTGTTTTTCAGGCTCCTTAGATTTACGGCAAAAATGTAGCCTCACATTAACGTTTTAGGAGCCTTCAGCTCCCTCCCTCCCACTAACCCAGCTGGATAATCCACCGCTTTGCATACTTCCCCTCCGCCTCCGAAATCATGTGAGAAAAAAAAAAAAGCAGCTCGCTGTTGTTGGGTCTGGCAGGCGCGTGGGGCTTTCGCTGAGGAGTCGGAGGCCCTTCAAGGCCGGGACGCGGGTTCCCTACGCGCTGCGCACAGTCCCGACATTTTCGTCGGAATCATGAGCCTCATGAGCTGCAGGGGGCGCGGTGTCAATGCTGCCAGAAAAGTAGGCGATAAGTAGTAGCCTAAACACAGTAGAGTACAGCGGCTGCCTTCTAGGCATACACGTCCATGTGTGTGACATTTACAGAGCGTGGATTGTGAGCGAACCCCCGCGAGGCGATGTAATGAGTCCGTCGATGACGGGCCGGGCCCCGGGGGGCCAAGACAATGCGTCTTGTAGGGAGACGCCGTGGCTCCTAGCGGGAGGCGCCGTTTCCGGCCCGCGGTGTGCTGGCGTCCGCCCGACCTACCCCACCACCATCCTCGTCCCATCGTCTCCCCTCGAAGGTCGGCGAGCGGAGGAAGAGGGCGGGGCGTGGTATAGTGGGCGGTGAAAAACCCTGCACTGCTGTCAAACATTTTTCGCAAAATCCAATTTTTTTAAAAAAAATTTTTGGCGAAGATTATTGCGGATTCTACGTATATAAAACACAGCACTTCGCGGGAAGCTTTTTGCGAGCGATTGTGACTGCCCTATAGGGCTATAGCGTCGCACTGCGCCGCGCCGCGCAGCACGTCGCGCGACTTAAGCTCAGAGCCAGCGTCTCATGTCAGCCGTATTTCAAACAGCATCCAGCAGATTGTCAGTCACTCAGCGGAGACGTTACTGCCCTAGCCTAGCCCTGTGTGGGGCGTCTGTCGCGGGCGGGGCGGGGCGGGGCGGGGCGGCGCTACGGTACCGGTGCCATTTGAGAAGCTCGACTCGCGTCCCGTGATCCCTCCCCTCCGTGTGATTGACGAGGGACCGAGGGCGCCGGGGAGGGGGGGGGGGATAACGCAGGGGCGCAACTGCACAGCTACGCACGGCGTGGCGTGGCGCAGGGCCGGTGTAAGACTTAACGATTTGTCTCCCCGATAGGAGCAAGAAACCATGTCCGCCGCACCGCGACCGTGCGGTTATCGCAAAAGCTTTGGTGCGCGCTCCCAACGCGAAGTCACTCAGGCTGAAGCAGCTGAAGCTGCCCGAGCTGAGCTCTGAGCACCGTCCAGCGTTTGAGTCTCC
Source organism: Frankliniella intonsa (assembly GCA_033675135.1). Taxonomy (NCBI): domain Eukaryota; kingdom Metazoa; phylum Arthropoda; class Insecta; order Thysanoptera; family Thripidae; genus Frankliniella; species Frankliniella intonsa. Next base: position 6,412,771 of record CM066249.1, on the reverse strand, counting down.
GCGCTCTGAAGCTAGTCGTAGCGGAGCAGGGCGTGGCGGGGCGTGGCGGGCAGCAGCGGAGATGCATTGGGCACGATCGCTCTTGATTTATAGTGTGGCTGGACGTCGGGGAGGGTGTCGCGCGTGGTGGCCGCCCCTGCCCTGGGGCGCGCCGGGGGCCCCACAGGGCGCGGCGGGGCTCGGCAGTGTGGGCCAGCAGCCTCGGGAGCAGCACGGGCCGCCACCCCGCCCCGCCCCGTCCCGCCCCACCCCGCCGCACCGCGCCCCGCCCCGCCGCGGCGCACACTACGCCCCCCGTGGGAAGCTATATAACTCTGACACGGTGCGCCGCGGCATGTCAGTTAGCTGTAGGATCTCGTCCAGCGCGCATCTCTCCCTCCGCTAGGATGATTTGCAAGGTAAGCGGGGCGCTGGGGGGAGGGGAAGGGCGCGGGGCGCCGGGGGAAATGTCTCTGCTGAGGCTCAGTGCGGTGCGGGAAGGGCGGTGCATTCTGACAGTTTTGATACGGGTCGTGTTTGTGTGTGTCGCACTACGTTATGCGGACACGAGTCTGAAAGAAGTTGCAACCTCCTAGCCCACGCTATGCGGGTGCCTTCGTAGCGGTTTTTTTTTTTTTTTTTTTTTGAAAGAAGTATCAATTATTTGCCAGAGGATAACGATAACGCTGCCGGAAGGTACAATAAGGTCACAGTAAAAATGAAAAATTTATAGAGAGTCCTACTTTACATGTCAGACAGATTACTTTTCGAAAAATATACGTGTCACTTGCTTGCAGAAGAGTTCGCGGACTCGGTCCCACTGACAGTTGCAAAATACTTGTTAGAAAACCGTGAGTGAGCACGGACGGCTTGTTCAGGTCTCTTTGTTTCCTTTCTTTCGCGCTGCTTCTCTTTTTTTGGGGGGGAGGGACCTCGCTCGCGTGTCCCGGTGAGAGAGAGAGAGTGTCCTGTTGGGACACGGGCGCCGCGGGCTGCAGGGCGGGGCGGCTGGACTCCACACGCCGACCGCGGGGTTACCAACGACAATAATAACGGCGATGGAGAGATATGCGATTTTATCTCCCGTCCTCCTCCGCGATGCCACTGAGTGGCGCGGCGTGGCGCGGGGCGGCGCGGGGCGGCGCGGGGCGGCGCGGGGCGGCGCGGGGCGGCGCGGGGCGGCGCGGGGCGGCGCGGGGCGGCGCGGGGCGGCGCGGGGCGGCGCAGCGTGTGTGGCGAATGAATGACGCGGACGTGCTGACGCGGGGGCCGCGGGCCGGGCCGGGCCGGGCCGTTAGGTCATAGCGCCGCCACGCACCGCCTTGCAATAACGCTTATTACTTTTGTTTCATTACGCGTGCGTTACAGTAGGAGAGAGAGAGAGAGAAGCGTTAGAAGCACTTGTGTGCTCCACGGCGGTCGCAACGTTGTACGCGAGCAGGTGGCTGGCTATGACTCGTACGGCGGGCCCGGGGGTTTCTGCTCGCGAATACCCACCACGCCCTCCCCCGCCACACCCTGCTCGCGCGATCCAAGCTCTGACCAGTCGTGTCCAGTGAATGAAGTTGCATAAATTGCCGGTAGAGCGCGCGGCGGTGGGGCTAAAGGTCGCAGCGTGACCCGCAGCCGGGCGTAGGCCGACCGGGGCTGGGCCAAGCAGAGCAGCGCGGCGGGGCGGGGCGGGGCGGGGTGGGGCGGGGCGGGGCAGCGTTAACCCGGAAAATGACGAGAACTTGGGACATTATGCCCCGCGGGGCCGCCTTAAACTGGTGTGCCGACGTATCTCGAAAGAGAAGAGGGCGGTGGCTCCGTACACTCTGAAAAGCTCGCAGTGAATACCCTGCAGCGCGTGTTGGGATCGAGTCGACTACACGCACTACACCCGACTTGGACAGGACCTCGCGCACGAGCACGCCGTTCAGGCTGGACCAGACCGCGACCGCGGCACGACAAAACATTTTCAGAACGGTGCTAATCTTCCCTCCCACAGCCGCGCGCTGGTGCTGGCGATTCTTGCATCATGTGGCGCGGCCGGGGCGGGGCGGGACGCCCCCCTTATTAAGACGGACGGCAGGGCGACAGCGGGTGCACGCCATTGTAACTGGCGCCATACCCGCCCAGCGCCCTGGCGCCCCGCCCCGCCCCGCCCCGCCCCGCCCGTGCAAGCCAATGTTTACGAGACGTTGTTGTTCGAAATACCAAACCGGTCCCAGTCGGCGCGGCGCACGGCGCATCCCCCAGTCCCAGTTACACGGCTTGCGCCTCCCGTAAACTCTTACACGACGCTCCTCGGTTTAGTCTCTCTCTCTCACACTCCCTCCCCCTCTCTCGCTCTCGCCCTTGCTCTATGCAGGCACGCAAGCGCAGCGGGGGCGCGGCAAGGAGGTCGACCTTCCCCCGGCTGACATTTTTTTTTCCAAAAGTCGCGCATACGCGCGTGATACGATTTATTTGACAACTTGCGTCGGGGCGCGGCGGCGGCGTGACGGACGGGCGTGACGTCGCGTGACGCGACGTGACAAGACGCCGCCGCGGCGCTGAGCGCGAACAAATGCCACGCCGCGACCGTGCCTCCCCATTAACACCCGACCTTATTTTTATGACGGCGACTAGACACGCTACTAGACACGACACTTTATACATTGCCTTGGTCGTGAGATGTCGTTTGCAATACGGTAAGGTAACAACGTACGTGGGTACTTTTATTGCCCGGCTTAGCTTCTTTGTACCTAAACAGAAAGTCAGCGGTCATTCCCCCAGCCCCTATACACGACAAGGTGCCCTGCCCTGGGGTAGGACGGACATATATCAGCTGTGCTCTGCCCTGCCCTGGGCAGGTCCTTAGCGACCTTAGCGCACCATCCTTGTAAAATGAGAATAGCAAATTAAGACTTTCCTTTCGCCTGCGGGCGGGGCGGGGCGGTGCGCAGGGATGCGGGGCCGGTGCGGGCGCCGCTGCTGGCGCCGCGCTGTGAGAGGCGAGAGGACCACCGCCAGGCCCGGGCCATATCCCGTGCGGGCTTAAACAATGCAAGGATGTGGCGCCCTTGTGAAGGTCGCCGCGCCCCGCCCCGCCCCGCCCCGCCCGGGCGCGTGCCGGCGCGTACGTGTCGCTGGCTGCATGGGGGGCGGACTGGGAAAGAATCTTAGCGGTTTCCGTGTAGCTCAGCTCCATGCACTATTGTTATGATGCCTACGCGGTGTGTACACAGTGACGGGGACGCAGGGCGTGAATCACCCGCCAAAGTAAGAGGGGCTCGTGGGAGGAGGTGGAGGAGGAGGAGAGAGGAGAGAGGCGGGTGAGGAGAGAGGAAGCGGAGGAGGAGGAGGAGAGAGGAGGGAGAGGAGAGGTGGAGACTCATAGTGCCCTGCCCTGCCCACAGGTGTGTCTACTGAGCGCGGCGGTGCTGGCGGCGTGCAGCGCGGCCCCGCAGCTCGGCGCCCAGAAGCCCATCGCCATCGTCAGGCTCGACAGCGACATCAGCCCCGACGGCACCTTCAGCTACACGTACGAGACGGAGAACAGGATCTCGGCCAGCGCCCAGGGCCGGCCGGGCAACGGACCCCCCGGCGAGGAGGGCCAGGCCGTGCAGGGCCAGTTCTCGTACGTGGGCGACGACGGCCAGACCTACTCCGTGCAGTACACCGCCGACGAGAACGGCTTCCTGCCCCAGGTCGGTACATCGGGACGGGACGGGTTGGTTTGTTTTCAGCAGGTGCAACCCGCGCGGGCCGCGCAGGCCAGCAGGAGGGAGGTGAAGGGTCGCAGTCACAGGGGCTAGGTAGGCCTCCGCTGAGTGCACGAGTGCTTGGCGGGGCTGCCTACCTCTCGACGCACAGGCGCCCGGCCTCGCTTTGGCCGCCTCCCTCCCCGCCCCTCCCCGCCCCGCCCTGCCGTCTGCCGGCTGAGGCTCCGGGGACCAGCGCCGGGGCCGGGGCAGGCGCGGGTAGGCTACCAAGACCATCATCGCTGTGCGGCGGGTGTGCCTACCCCGGCGGTGGCAGGCGCTTAGGATTCACGTCGTCATCGCACCGACTGTCACCGCCTAAACTAGACATGGAGACCAGCTGACTCGACTCACCGTGCGCGTTGCCTTCTTGTTGTCGCAGGGCGCCCACCTGCCCACGCCGCCGCCGCTGCCCGAGGCCATCGTCAGGTCGCTTCAGCAGCAGGGGCTCAACCCGGCCGAGTACGGCGGCGCCGCCGGGGCCGCGGCCCCCAGGGCGCCGGCGTTCGGAGCGGCGCCGCGACGCTTCGGCTGAGCACTGTGCGCACGCGCCACCACCTGCAGCATACTGTAAATAATAATAAAAATTAAAAAAATGAAAATTATTCATTTGATGCGTGCCGATTTCCCGCGTGGCGAGTACAGAGTTGTTCGGTTCGGGCTGCACTCGATCGTCCATGCGGCTCACATATCGGTGGAGGAAGGCGGAGCGGGGCAACGACAGGACAGATGGGAGGGGGGGGGGCACAGCTGGTACGAGAAAGAGAGAGGGAGAGGCGTCGTCTAACCTACCCCCCGGCCCGAGCCCGACCTGGCAAAGCTCGCCCTGACACCAAACGAGGCTCGTGACCCCGGCCCGGCCCGGCCCCTGGCTCAGCTCAGCAGGCTCAGCAGGCTCAGCCACCGACGCTCAGAGAGCTGCTGCGGGGCGCTACTGAATACGAGTGCCTTTTACCAATCAGTTGACACCCTGGAAGTTAAAATTGTATAATAAATAGCTAAACCCTGGGCCTATGCAAAATACACAGTTTTTTTTACGAAATTAGAGCTCATGTCCGCAACATGGAACCTTGATTGTTTGGTAGGAAAACATCAGCTTTCAAATTGAAACATTCAGGACTGCTAAGAAAAAAATGTTTTTATTTGCAAAGAGGAGATGCCGAAATGCGGCGTGGCGCGCGTGTCTCCATCCTGCTCTGCCCTAGAGCCTCCCCCTCCCCCTCCCACTCCCGCCGACCTGCGGCTGCGCCCGATGCACGCCAACTGATAGATCGCTAGCGAGTACCCATACCAGGTACCTCCACCGGGTACCTTTACCACCGGCCATTGTTCATGGCTCGCTGTCCTGTCCACCCGCCCGCGCACTGGTAGGCGCGGGGGTAGGGGCGAGGGTAGGGGCGGGGGCGGGGGTAGGGGCAGCGGTAGCGCCCGGGACCGCTCTGCTAGTGTGAACTCGGGGGCCGTGGGCAAATGAGAACGGTCTGAAAAGAGATATTTTGAGGCACTTGTATGCACGTGCACAATAACTACTTTGAGAAGGAAATAAAAATCAATGAATGGAGATAGCGCGGCGCACTGTCTCGGCCCGGCTGTGCCGCCTGGGCGGGCCGCGGGCGCGTGCACGTGCACGTCTCATCTCGTGTGTGCACGTGTTCTCCACGTGTGTTGCAGAATCCTGGCCGCGCCCAGCCCCACCCACCCGGTCCAGTGGATGCGGTGGATGCCCGGCCCGGCACACACTGTTGCAAAGGCCGGCCTGGACCATCACAACCGCGAGACGGGCTAGCTGGACACGCGCCAGTGTCCTCTCAAAGAGCCGATAAATATCGCACACCCGCACCGCGCTGCGGTATGGCACGACCTCCACCCCCCCCCCCCTTTTTCTTCCCATTAGGGTCCCTACCCGCCCCGCCCGGCCCCGCCCGGCCCCGCCGCCAAGCCGCCGCCCGCCCCAGTAAGGTTCACGCCGCGATGGGTCCTCTCCGCCCACGCGAATTCCTCCTCGAACCGCCACGCCAATGCCGCGCCGTTGTGTTGGTCGCCACGCCATGCCACGCCACGCCACGGCATACGAGAACGCCTTTACCTCCTGGCCTTTGCCTGCCTTGTCGTGTGCAGCCCCGGCCCAGCCCGGCCCGGACCCCCACCCCTTCGGCTCTCTGCCCCCTTCAATCCCCCCCTCATCCTGAAGGGGGCAGAGAGAGGGGCCGGAGGGGGGCCTTCGAGCCCCCAGGCAGACGGGCCGGGCGCCCCCTCGAGGCTCCGCCCCCGGCGCCCCCGCAGCCCCTCCGGCCGAGCCCTGTATATAAGCACACGTGCGCCTCGAGGTCCAGTCGCGACTGCGCTGTCCTGTCGTACAAATAAAGCAGCCGAGCCGAGCCGAGGCCCTGCGCTCCCCAGAGCCCCGCACAGCCCCGCACAGCCCCGCACAGCCCCGCAGAGCCCCGCAGAGCACTGCGCTGCACGGCCAGCTGCCAGCTGTCCGCAAGATGAGGCCCACGGTGAGTTGGACTGGACTGCGGAGTGTCTAACCCTCCCGGATACACCAGTGCGACGCGACGCGGCGAGTGCAGCAAGTGGTGCAAGTGCAAGACAGTGAGTGCCTGAGTTGAGGTGGGGTGAGCGCCGTGCAGTGGCGAGGAAGCAGCAAGATCGACGGAGACTAGAAAATATCGCAGAATACGGGAGAGCTGCGGTAATGGTCTCCACTTTACACGGTGAACTGATCGCTAGTGGCAACTTGATCACAAATTTTAAGCCGCGAGAATTTCTATTTAAACTTCTGATACGGGACGGGAGATAGCGTGAAACCCCCAGGCGTAGTCGTGGCACGGCGCCTGTAGGGCTCCCAAACCCTAATCGCCGCGAACAGTCGCGGGGGAAGGGCCGTTGCATCAGCTGTTGTAAGCGCCGCCGGCCCATCAGTGTGCGTGTGTGTGTGCGCCGTGTAGGTGTGTGGGTGCGCGGCGGGGCGGGGCGGGGCGAGGCGGAGCGCAGGGCGGGGCGGAGCGCAGGGCGGGACAGGGCGAACGGGACCAGCACGGCGAGGACGAGGGCGAGGCGGTGCAGCGCAGAGCGTGTCCCCGCCTCCGGCCCTGGCGCGGCGCAGACATCTCCCCTAACTCTCTTGTAACCGAGACCAGCCCAGCACCAGGACGACATGCGGTGCCCTTTCTCTATGAGTGTCTGTGTGTGTATGTGTGTGTGCATACGTGTTCCGTCGATAACCGTTGCGGGCCGGGCCACAGTGCACGTTGACGCCACGCCACACGGCTCGAGGGACGCTCGGGGCCCTTCGAGACCTAGGTGTTTTACAAAAGAAATTCGCACACGATGCTCGGCGAAAAAAAAAAGGCTGCGAGGTTTTGAGACCACTCTATATACTAGCTAGAATCAGCAACCTCAAATGAAGAATCAATTAAATAAAAAAGGTTTTCTGTTTGTTAATAAAAGAGGTGACGTATGACGAGCGCAGGATACGGTAGAGGGGTCTCGAGGGTTTTTGCAAATGTAGGGCTGGGCCTACCTAACCCTAACCCTGATTCAAGTCATTCGTCATAAAATATATAATTTCTGCAAGGTCATAGTTGCACAGGGGCCGTACAGAAATACACACAGCTGGTGTGGGCGGGCACGGGCGCAGTCGCGAGGCGTGGGGCGGGACGCAGGACAGACGCAGGACAGACGCGACAATGCCTCTTCAGAGGCGTATCAATGGTGTCATAAAAGGAGAGGAGAGGCCTACCGTTACTGTCTGTTGTCTTGTTGACACACGGGGGGCGTGGACACTGACATGACGTCTGCGGCAACACTCTCACAACGACTACCGAATTCTGTAAATTTCTGTAAATTACAAAGTCTATCCGCGGTTTCATGACTGCGCTGCGTTCGCGCTCGCGCTGACCGGTAACTGAGGTCAGAATTCAAAAGACGAACGGGGCATGCCAAAAATCCAAAGCTGCCAACATATGAAAACGAAAAAGTCGGAACTGTTTCCACCACTCTAGATTGATTAGAGAGTGAAATGCATGGAAATGATAAAAGTCCAAAACGAAAACCTTACGTGTCCACTAATCGCGTTGTTCTTGTATTTGCTTTTATTGTGACCAGTTAAGATATTCCTTGTTTGAAATTGAAATGTGGTTGACCAGGACTGGCGGCAAGTTTGAATATTGGTAGTGGAACAGTAATCTGAACGAGAAGAAACGTTTACTTGAAATTGGAACTAGGAACTAGCACGAGTACTTTTACTGGTACTTTTATTGGCATAATTCACTGGCACTCTTAGACGGTCATAGTAAAGCTCAGTCCCGAGCCGGCGCGTCTTTGCTCAACGGTACGTGTCTCAATCTGGGCACGCTGCTGGCGCAGTTCGGCATCTGTCTCTCTCGTACTCTCGTAGGAGGGGAGAGGGAGGGAGGGAGACTGAGCAAAGAGTGAACGGGAGTGGAGGTGCACAAAGGTCCGCGCCGCGCCCCGGCGTGGAGTCCGTCGCGGCCGCGGCCACGCGAGGCTCTCCGCTGCATCAAGGCACTTGACATTTCCGCGCCCCGACCCGGACTGCAGTCAATTGATTCAGGGTACGCGAAGCAACGCGGCGGCATGCGGCAACGGTCGGCTGTTGACTTTCTCATACTCACTCCATGTGTGTGTCTGCGTGCGAGAGTGAGTGTGTGGAGGAGAGGGATGTGGCAATCACATGCTCATAGTGCAACCCAGCAGTGAGTCCCCGCCCCGCCCCGGTGTCAATTATTGTAAACGGGACACGGTCAACTAATGAATCGATGTCTCCTGCCGCCCTGACTCGCCTCGCCCTACTAAGACGACGTACGTCCGCGCTGTGTTGCAGCTCGTCCTGGTCGTCCTGGTGTGCGTCGTGGCCGCGGCCTCCGCGCGCCCGCAGCGCGGCGGCGCCCCTCCGGCCGGCGAGCCCATTGCCATCGTGAACCTGCAGAGCGAGGTCAACCTGGACGGCACCTTCTCCTACACGTGAGTATGGCGTGGCCAAAGGGGGCAGCTCGCTTGGCTCACTGCCCGGTAATAGGGCAGTTCTAAATTTTGTATGAATTTTTCAATTGAATTTTTCGGAATAGCGTGAAAAGGAAATTCACAGTTGTTGATCCCCTCTTCTCGTCACTGCCCCGCCCCCGCAGGTACGAGTCCGCCAACGGCATCAAGGCGGAGTCGCGCGGCCAGCCCGGCCAGGGCCCGCCGGGCGAGGAGGGCACGTCGGAGCAGGGCTCCTTCTCGTACGTGGGCGACGACGGCCAGACCTACTCCGTCACCTACACCGCCGACGAGAACGGCTTCGTGCCGGCCGGCGCGCACCTACCCACGCCGCCGCCCATCCCCGAGGCCATCCAGCGCGCGCTCGAGTTCAACGAAAAGAACCCCGAGCCGGAGGAGGGCGCGCCGCGCAAGGGCCGCTAGTCAACGGAGTGGAGTGTGAGTGTATGAGAGTGAGAGAGAGAGAGAGAGGGAGCGACTGTGTCTGTGTGAAGGCTGTAAATAAACGATGATACGAGTAAAAGGGTCCAGAATGTATGCAGTCACGCCAGTGGGGGTGTACTCGGTGAACCAGGGGAGTCTCCCCGCGCCGGGACCTCGCTTACGTCACGCGGCCGTGGCAGAGCGGTGCGGTGCGGAGGCCCTAGCGGACCAAGGTTGGGTCAGGTCAGGTCGCCGCTGCCCGCCACGAGAGCCGCGAGAGTGAAAGCGGAAAGGGAAGCGGGAAGAAAGCGAGGCAGACGAGGTGAGGGGCGGGGCGGGGCGGGGCGGACCCCTCTCGACGCCAAGGTCACGGTCGGCAAGGTCAAGGTCAGAGGACCTCCTTGTTCCTTCCTTCCGCCGCAATTGGTTATTATACAAGTTTTATTTAATATGGCGCGGAACGGAGCAGAACCGCTTGGATAACAATGGCCCAACCGGTCGGTTTGGCGACATGCAACACTAGCACTTAGGCAAAGACTACATTTTAAGTCACATTAAGATTCACTATTTTCAAAATTTCTGTACTTAATATGGTCAAATATCGGCAGATGGTGAGTACCGTTGCCCTACGCAAAAACATTAATAGAATAAATTCTGATCCACATACTGAAGTGGTGGTGCCATTAAACGCATGAAACACTGTGGCCAGTGCAGTTTTGTTATTTTTTTCTGTATGTAAGCCCGTCTCTATAGTCCGTTTTTTTTCCATTCTTAACACCACGGTTAACTTGATACATTTAGAGAGACAGCGAGGTTACATCGGGAAGCTGGCCGGCGAGGCCGCACGGCCCCCATGAGTAGAGGAGGCGGGGCCGGGGAGGGGCCTGGCAGGCGGGAGGAGGGTGAGGGTCAGCATGAGAGCGTCTGACCACTGAGGCCCGGGCCCGGGCGGGGCGGGCCCCTGCCCTGCTGCAGCACCGCGAGATGGGCCTGCAGGCGGACGGGTGAGTGGACGGATCCTGACAAGCACAGCCGCGCGCAGTCCACTCGGTGTACCCTGACCCCCTCCGCCGCTGCAGACACACGCCCCTCATGGCGGCGCTGGCGAGCGTGCGCCTCAAGATGAACCGGCAGACCATGCGCTTCCTCGGGGACGCCGTCGGCACCGGCCCCTCGGCGCGCGCCCTCACAGAGAGGCCTGAGGCTGGGGCCGCGGGGGCGGGGGCGGGGCCCCCCATCCCCGCCCCGCCGGCGGAGGGCACTCCCGGGACGTCCGCGGCGCGACATCCCGGCACTCGAGCGTGCGGCACGAGCCTCGCGTGAGTGACACCCTGCCCTGCGCGGATGACACCGCAATAACGACCCTCTGGGAGGGCCGCAGCTAACCCCCTCAGGGGGCCTGGCAGGTGGCGGCGCCGGCGCGCACGGCTCCGGGCGGGGGCGGGGGTGGCGGCGGGGGAGGTGGGGGCAGGCCGCTGGCTCCGGGGCAGGCGCCCGGGCGTCCCTGCCGCGTGCAGCATCATCGTGCGCTCGCCCAGCGTCAGCATCCTCGTGGAGCGTGCCGGAGGCGGGGCCGGCCCGGGTGACGGGCCGCCAACCACCACCACCGTCACGGGATCCTGCTCCAGGATGGTGATCCGGCTGCGGCGGCCCCACCCGGGGGCGGGGACAGGGACGGGGGCGGGGACGGGCCGCCGCGCCGGTCAGGCACAGCCCGCCCCTGCCGAGGCCAGCGACCCGCAAATGCAGCAGTCAAAGGTGGGCGTGCAGCTCTGCTCAGGTATGATGCACCGGGCGTGAAGGTGCGCTGCGCTCTGCCTACCACTTACAGCCCTGAGCGCCCCTAGAGTAGGCAGCCCAGCAATACTCTTAGGTCCCTTGTGTTATACATACGAGGGGCACGCGAACACAGAACCCTGCCCATGTCCAGGTCCTGCCCGCGGGGAGTGAGCCGGCGAGCGCGTCCGAGCGCACGGGAGGGACTGTCAGCAGGGCGGGGGGCTCGCGGGGCGTGACAGCACAGCTAGGTGAGTGTAGATATGCAGGTTCATGGGATCGGCCTGGAGGCCTTGCCGTCCCGCTGCGCCTGACACCGGACCACCCGGGCGCGCAGCTCTGAAGCAAAAGCGTGTCTGGTGTTCCATGTTGAAGCTAGCCCAGAAGAGAGCGGCCCGCGGCCCGGGACCGGGCCGGACGGCAGCGGCGCAGGCGACTCCAGGCCGCCGCCGGCAGGCTCCAACGAGTCCCTCAACACCTACGTGCGCCGCAGGGCGACCTGTATCGTGCAGCAGGTCAGGGTAGCGCGGCGCGGGGCGGGGCGGGCCACGCTCGGGACACACGTGGGACACACGTGGCGCAACGCCAACACCTCGCTAACCGTGCAATCGTTCGATTAGGTGGCAAAAAACCTGAGCTGGTTCGAGAGGCGGTGCGGCGGGCCGGAGACCAGCCTGCAGGCGGCGACCAGCCGGGAGCGCCTGATGCGCCAGGTGATGGTGATAGCAACAGTAAATCCCTAACGATGGGAGGAGGGGGGGGGACAATGTGGCATTACCTTTCTCCGGCTCCGGTGGTGTCTGCGTCTCTCTAGCTGAAAGGAGCGGCATGCCGAGGGTGGAACAACACTAAATTTTGGCGTGCATAGAATTTTTCTTTGTATTCATTTGATTTTTTTAAAATTTATTTTTCCATTTAATTTTGTAACAACCCATAAAAAACTCAAAATTCTTTCCCGCTCGCGTCGCGGCGTGCGCTCCGGCCGCAGGTGAGGCGCGTGGCGGCCTACACGGCGGCGAGCAGGCAGCTGCGGCAAGCGGCGCGGCTGTACGCCGTGGCGGGGGTGACCGCGAGGCGCGCGCGCAGGGGCGTCGTCAGGTATCAGGCTCGGGCCGCTCCCTCCCCACAGCACGCGCTCGCCGTCGTGGCCGTGTAGGCCGGGATCATGTTTGCATTCCCTCCCCCGGCGCGGCGCGGCGTGGCACTTGCAGGTACTGCAGGCTCGACTGCCCGCCGCGGCAGCCACCCCCGGCGGCACCTCCACCGCCGGCTCCACCCCCGCTCGGGCCGCCGCGGCCCAGCTCGGCCGCTGCCGCCGCCAGTGAGCTCCGCCGCGCGCCGCCGGAGCAGGCCGTGCACATCAACGACCTGCCGAAGGTAAGGGCGCCTGCTGCTTGGCTGCCCGTGCCCCTACCCTAAACCTGGTCCAGGGCTGACCCCGGGCGACCCCCAGCGTCTCCTGCTCAGGGTCTTCTCCCTGCTGGACCAGCGCGAGCTCAGCCTCCACGTGGCGCCCGTGTGCCGGGCCTGGCACCGCCTGGCCAGGAGCAGGCACTTCTGGCGCGAGCTCACCTTCGACGGTTAGTCTCTACGCCCCTTGTTCTGGCCACGATCGTCCCCCACCTGCTGCTCATCGTCCTCCCCGACCCGACTCGCAGCGGCCTTCACCCAGTACTCGGCCCAGAGCGTGTGCCAGCTGCTGCGGGCCACCCCCGGACTGTGGACCCTCGAACTCATCGCCTGCCGGGACGTGGACCTGGTCCTCGCCCAGGTGTGGCAGACGTGCCGCCAGCTGCGCACCTTGGTGCTGGACTCGTGCACCGTGTCAGCGCAGCTGCAGCGGCGTCAGGTGAGCCGCCCCGCCCCGCTCCGGCGAACACCATTTCTGCAAGGACAAAACTCGTAGCAGCGACGTCCCGTCCCGTCCCCGTGCCCTCCCGCAGGCGAAGGAGCCCGCCGTGCTGGAGGCCGTGCTCGAGCACTGCGTCTGCCTGCAGTACCTCATAGTCGCCTTCAGTCCGCTGCTCTACACGACCAGCTTCTTCACGCTGCTGGGCCGCCGCTGCTGGAGCCTGCGGTGCTTCCTGGTGGGTGTGCGGGCTGCGAGTGGGATGGGGTGTGCGGCGCGCGCGCGCGCGCTCTGCTGCGTGACACGGCCCACCCACAGGTGAGCGCGGACGACGAGGACGTGCGCGTCTTCTGCGAGTCGTTGAGCGCGGACGGCGGCGAGCCCGGCTCCACCGAGGCCAGCGAGGCGCTGCTGGGGTCGCTGACGGGGTCGTGGTCCCGGACGGTGCCGCTGCCGGCGAGCCCCGCCGCCACAGCGAGCGACAGCTGCCGCGCGGCGCACCCCCCGCGCGAGACGAGCGGCCTGCGCAGGAGGGTGACCGCGGTGCGCACCAGGAACCACCTGCTGCGGGTGCTGGCCCTGCGGCCCGACGCCGAGCTGCGGCTGCTGCAGTGGCGCATGTCTGACAAGGACCACCGCGCCACGCTGGACTACTTCGGCGTGGAGGCGCGCCTGAGCTTTCAGTGACACACCACCCCCACTCTGCCCCACTCCCGATCAATTAAGGTTCTTACACACTTCAAGAATGAACAAAGTCTATTTGCTCTCAAATTATTTATTAAATACAGTATCTTACATGGGCTCTTACTTGGATATCACAGATATTAGCAAAATTAGGGCGAGATAAAAGTAGACAGCATTCTTCATCACTGACTTAGGCAGCATTTTGACCAGAAGGAGAGGACCTCCAAATCAGAGGCATTTACTCCTAATGCCTGTAAAAGGGCATTTTTATCTTTACTGTCACAGGAATCTTTCTTATCCAGGTACTCAACTTGGTGTAAGACTCGAGCAGCACTGCAGGAAATAAACTTAATTTGTAGAACATGATGCTAACTTGACCAGAAATACCTGCTGGGTAGGATGCATACTTTAATGTCTCCATTCTCAAGGCAGCTATTTGCAGTGATAGTGTTGAGTCATTAAGAAGATCAGACTCCATTGCACGGTCAAGTTTTGCTAAGTATGATGGCCCTAGCAAAGAGATGGATGAAAGAATATTCTTTTACTATTTAGTATGTCTCTGGTACTCCTTATAAACCTGTTAAAATTTTAAGATTGCTTACATCTTGTTGGAAGCTGTCCAGGCCATTTCAAATGGTACCTAAACTGAGATGCTTGATTTAAGAGGGCCAGAGCCTCTTGTGTTTCACAGTCAGGCGGTAACAAAACTTCCAAACGAGCAACCTGAGGTGAGGGTTGAGGTACTGCAGCGCGCGCCTCAACGCCCAACATATTGCATTCAGAAGGAGATACATATTGTGAACTAAATGGAATTAGGCGCTCACATCCTCTAGGTAACAAAACCTACCAAAGAAAAGGAGAAATGCAATTTAAAAAATTTTATACCTTGATAATTGATGATAAAAAATTGTAAATTTACCTTTAAGGTCAAAAGAATGCTAGCAACTAGTGCAGCAGGCTGGCCTCGAACAACAACCTGTCTGCCCACAAGAAGGCAAAACACAACACTTGCAAAGTTTGCTGGGCCTAGTAAGACTCGCAACATCCCAAGACTGTTCACACTTGGCCCTGCTGTTTGAACTATGCACTTCACTGAATTTTGATTATCTGAAGAGGTAAGAGTACAAGGTAGGTCTCTTTTTGCAGAAACAAATATAATACCCTGTTCAGAATCTGTTCAAAAGTTTGAAGTAAATTATCAGGCAAATGTTACACAGAAGATAAAACACACTTTGGTGATTTAAAAAATATCCATGTTACCCTCAAGTGGTCCAAAAGGTAAAGTCAAATTCAATAGGGGAAATGTTTCACGGAGATGAGAGGTAGCATTTCTGAGCAGCCATACAAACCACAAATGCAACCTGTAAACAAAATATGAAGAATCAATCTTGGTGGTAGATACTGGTTATTAATAACGTACAGTTTCCTTCTTTTTTTTGTTTGTTTATTTGTTTTCTTTTAAAAAAAAAGAAAACTAAAATATTGTTACAGACTTTTACTTTGGATTAAAATGATTAAAATTACATCAAAGATAATTTACTTACTGAGCATATACTTCTTGAGATCCAGTTAATTCAGACAGAGCACGACTGCTTTTGTCTACACAATATGCATTGCTTAATCTTAGTGCTCTCTGTGGGCGTGCATTTTGTTCTGCTTCATATACCTACGCAGTGGCAAATGCAAAATTGATTTTCATGATATATAATAATAATAATTATAAATACAAAGCAATAAAATTTTGGAGAGGAACCTTATGTTGTACCTTGTTAGCAGCTGACTGCAATTCTGACACAAAAACTGATATATTTTTTTCCAAAAATGGCCATACATTGAGTAGTAGCAGTCTATCCCGAGTAAGAACTGTGATAGAAAACCATCGATGGAAACCCCTTGCCAATGAATCACGAATCAAAAATGTGTGGCTTAGTACACTACAGCCTCGAGCACCTCCAACACCCAAATCATCACTAAATACTAATACTCCCTCCTTTCCATGGCTGACCTAGAACATTTTAATTATTTTTAATACCCCATACCAGTAATAGTTGCACTGTTCTTTGCACAGGTTTTTAACAAGAAAATTAAAGAATACAAACTTCACAACTAAGACTTCTTGTGCAGGCTTGACGAACCAGTGCTTCAGTTTCAGACTGCCATGGAAGCCGAGTGCTGATGTAGCTCGTTTGAGTGTCGTGATCAGAAGTGACAAAAATATTATTGCTGATTGACTGGCAGGCCTATTACAGTCAATAAATTGAGTCAATCAAGAAAAGTAAGAATAATTTGGCAGAATATGAAATAAAAGAAATTTGTTTTACAGTACCTCACAAGACGTGGTTACTCCTTCTCCATGAGCCTGAAGACATTCAGGTAAGCCATAAAATTTATTTTGTTTAAAATTGGATTTATTATGGCAGCGTGTGTTCTGGGTACTCAATAAGACACTTGGTCCATGGAGTTCACAGAAGTGGCATACAGATATTATGGCATTCATTACGCAATCTTATGCGCAGAATTTAGAATAATACTAGGCTGAATGTACCCCTTCTGACCTTGTTTTCCTAAAGTTTGATTAAATGCAACATATGCACAACCACTAATATGCACAAGATAAAGAATTGCAGGATAAAAATGTACAGAATTAAGTTAATTTCTATGAATTTCCCAGGATTGGCGGTTTAGAAACATCAACAACCTTCAATATCTGCATGTTTCTCATATCACCTGAACTGAAAGAAAGAAAAACATTACTATAACAATTATATTTGCAATGCATATTTGCCTTTAAAAAAACAAAAGTAAATGAGCAAACAAGGAGAAACAAAGATTAGTACCAATATGTCAGTGAGTGACAGAATACATCCAACCAAACATAACATGTTTTGTATAAATATGAGAAATCACGATTACTGCTATCACCAGCTATCACTTATCACTTCTGCTGTTTATGACAGTCTAGCACAAATCCACTGTTCACGAAGTCGGTTCTGTTTTGAATCCATTCTCTCTTCCAAATATTTTTTTCTGGTGAACAGGCAAAGAAACTAGTTACTGTAGCATACGTACATACTCAAATTTACCGCGCTTGATTTCCATATTTTTCATGATAATACAGCTACATTTGTCGGCTGTTCGAAATTTTCGTCTGTCTTGTTAGCTCGACACGACTGCGGCACTGTGCCGGAATTATGCCTTAATTGTTGCTGATATTGCTGAAAGATGATCGACAGAATTGGAAAATGTCGTCAGTAGATAGCGGTTCTATCAGACAAGAGAGGCAAGACAATGAAATAAATGCTTTAAAGGTAAACTATTTTATATTGCTGTTGTCTCACGATTTTACTAGGTTATAAACAGTCTGCTGTTATTTTTTTGTAAACATCAAATTTCATTGAATATAGCAATGCGACGCTATTTATCACAGAAAATCAATCTATCAAAGTATCAATTTCCTCGTCATCTATTTTAATTTATATCTGACATAACATCACCCTTAATGTTTCAAGGCAATTTTTGAAAATGAATTGGAAGATCTCAGAAAACTTGGTGATAAGGACCCATGGCAGCCTCTGGATTTTGTCTTATGTTTGAGTCCACAGCAAGGAAGTTCAGGGGCTCAAGAAATTCATGCTCAAGTCCACCTGCAAGTTACTTGTTGCCCATTCTACCCTGATAAGTATGACTTTGACCTCTTATTATTACTCTCACAGGAGACTACAGAACATGCACTGACTAAACCGTACTTACTCTTATCTCGTCAAAGGGTGCCTGATCTAAAGGTCATAAAAAGTAAAGGTATCTCAACACATGATATATCACAATTGTTGGAGGAGCTTCAGAAGCTTACGGCCAAGCTCCGTGGACAGGAGATGGTTTATGAAATCGCTCAACATGTTCAGGTTGATATTTGTTTTGAAATGCATCCTACTAATGCTACTTACAGTAGAAAACATAACTATGGGGCCTCTCTTTAATTCCAGGGATTTTTACACCAACATAACAAGCCAGGATTCAAATCATTTCATGATGAAATGTTGTATCTCCAACAGCAACAAGAGCAAGAACAGCAGCAACTCAATTCTCTTCGTGAGCAGAAGGAGGTAAGGCTTGGTAATCTTATTTTCATAGCTGCAAATATAAATGAGGTAAAAAGTATCAAAATTTTAAATTTTTTGTAGAGACAAGCCATTCAAAATGAAGTTCATAGGAAGCAAGAGGCTTTGCGTGCAGAAGGCCGCCAAAGGAGAGAAAGCCTTCGTCTGAATCAGGATCCATCTAATCTTTTACAGAGGTGAGGATGCACCAAATCAGTCGTACCCTTAATGTCACTCACCAATAATTCAAAATTTATAGGGTGAAATTCTATTTTATTAAATTCTTTCTTTTGTTTTTTGACAGTGATTTTAATGATGATCATTCACCAGAGAGTAAACCCTCTTTGTTTAAAGACTGTTACATTAAGGTAATTAAGGTGTTTAATTTAATAATTGAATTAAATCAATATTTTGAATAAAATAGAACGCTTGGTAAATTTTCTCGGTACTTTGATTGGTTAAATTAAAGTAATTGGTCGTAAAATAACCATAACACCTAAACTCTTCATTTTAAAGGTAACACAAGATTGTGTATCTGGGGAGGAGGAGACAGATGCAGAAATGTGTTTCATCTCACATGATACCAAGAGTCAGTCTAGAATTTTAAGTGAATTTGAGGAGTTAAAATTTCTTGGGAAGGGAGCATTTGGTGATGTGCTAAAGGTATTTCCTCTAAGTTGTCACTTGCAAGTAACAATTTAAACCATATTGTTGCTAAAAGGATATTTATTTGGCCTTCTGATTGCTTCATAGGTCAGAAATAAACTTGATGGGCGAGTCTATGCTATCAAACGTATTGAACTGAATCCGCGCAACCGTCAACTAAACCGCCGCATTACAAGAGAAGTAAAACTACTGTCACAACTTAACCATGAAAATGTTGTCCGTTACTATAATTCATGGATAGAGAGTGCAACAATAGAAGTCGCCTCATCAGAATCAACCAGTGGTAGTCCATCAGTACAAAAACCATATCGTCCTGTAAAAGTAAGTTCTGATTTCAAAAACTGATCTTTTAAAATTTTTGTTTTATATCAACATCAAACAGATACATAACATTCGGTTCCTCCCAGGCACACAAAGAACTAGCTCCAGCTGTTAAAGGTAGTTTGGAATGGAGTGTCTCAAGCACAGCTATTCAAGAACCCTCTGATTCTGAAAGTGATTCTGACTCTGATAGTGAAATACCTGATGGGGAACAGTGGTTGGGATTTTTGTATGTCTTTTTCTTTTGTATTTTTTTTTCTTTTGTAAATTCCTTTTATTTTATTTATGGTTGAGTTAAAATACCTTTACTTATTCTCTTTTGATTCCTCAATAGGTCAATGCAAGACATGTCTGATAGTATTGTGTTTGAAAATGATTCTCAAGCTTCACCTGATCCTAATGATGTGGAAAATGAAAATAAATCTTCAAATTCAAATGTTGATCTTAAAAGCAGCTTGAGCCCGTTACATCGTGAAATACAATTTATGTATATCCAAATGGAATTCTGTGAAAAAAGCACTCTAAGGTATTTAAAGTTCTTCATTATGACTTTGCTGTGCCATTTTTTAATTTTTTAAAAGAATAATTGAGGTACTTTTCTTATTTTTATGTGTAATACATTTATTTCTGCTCAGGACAGCTATTGATGAGGGTCTTTGTCAAGATGAATCAAGGGTATGGAGGTTATTTAGGGAAATAGTTGAAGGCCTGGCCCACATTCACCAGCAGGGCATGATTCACAGGGACCTTAAGCCTGTAAATATTTTCTTAGATTCTCAAGATCATGTGAAAATTGGTGATTTTGGTCTTGCAACTAGTAGCTTACCAAGGCAAGTCAACAGTTATACATTAATTTCAAAAACAGCTTTTTTCCCTGATCCAGCTTATTAATGTATTGGTTTTAAACTTCAATTTTAGAGTTGCAACAAAAGATAAGGATACATTTGAAGTACCTCTTATTGAGCAACTGCATATCAGCTCTGATAGATATGATTCAAATGATCAATCACTTACTAGCCATATTGGCACAGCACTGTATGTTGCGCCTGAAGTCAACAATTCCTTATCCAAAGCAATGTACAATCAGGTAAACTTATTTATTTTCCTATTTGAGTTTTAGAACTTAAAGAAAGTAGTAATCCTAACATTTTGAATTTTTTTTTAATATTTCAGAAAGTTGATATTTATAGCTTAGGAATAATATTTTTTGAAATGTGTTATCCACCACTACAAACTGGTATGGAACGGATCACTGTCCTTCACAACCTTCGCTCTAAGCAAATCATATTCCCGGTAAACTTTCCAATGAGTGAAATGATTAAACAAGCTCATGTCATTCGGTGGGTCTGAGTAGTATCTGAATTTTAAGTCCAGTTATTTATGTAAAATAAAATTTTGATTTTGAAACTGACAAATTTTTAGTTGGCTTCTGGACCATGAACCATCAAAGAGGCCATCATCGGAAGAGCTTTTAGCTTCTGATTCCTTGCCTCCTCCGCAACTTGAAGATGCTGAGCTACAAGACATGGTTCGCCACACTTTGAGAAATCCACAGAGCAAGGCATACAAGTATCTAGTTGCTTCTTGTTTTAAACAGGTGAGGTCTCTTGACAAAATAAAATAATTTTCACTGGGTTCAAATAATCTCAAACGATTTTCTTTAGGATGTAGGCCCAGCAGAGGATGTAACATTTGACATGGCAGTACAACCAAAAGGGCTAAGTCTTCAGCGGTTTTTAGTTCTCCAAGACATGGCTAAAAGTGTGGTTGTTAGAGTTTTTAAGAGGCATGGTAAGTTGAGAAACAGGATCTTGGTATGTTTTTACACTTTTCTTCTCTTGCTCATTTGTACTAATGTCATTTTCTAGGTGCTGTCAGCCTTACAACACCTCTTTTAATGCCTCAAAGAACTGCAGACTTGGAAGTTGACTCTGTTGTTCGCCTCATGACAAGATGGGGTGGTATAGTTATTGTTCCTCACGATTTGCGAGTCAATTTTGCTCGTTATGTCGCATGGAACAATATATCATGCCTGAAACGGTATGCGATTCAGAGAGTTTACCGGGAGAAGAGGGTATATGGTTTCCATCCACGAGAACTCTATGAATGTGCTTTTGATATAGTTACTCCCAGTCCAGGTACTTGCATTGGCAAATTCATCATTATTAAGTTTGGGGGTGTAATTGTGAACTTATTTTGAGACTGTTTCACACAAAAGTAAGTTTTTATTTGTCTTCAGGAAGTTTACTGCTTGATGCTGAATTACTAGCTGTGGTTTGGGAGATGGCCTCTGAACTACCAGGACTTAGAGAATTAGCCTGCGCATTTAGACTGAATCATACTTCGTTGGTTAAAGCAGCATTATTTTATTCTTGTGTTCGAGAAGATCACCACGCAAAGATTCTCTCAGTGTGCAGTGAAGCAAGGGTAATAATTATATACTTATATGACAAGTTCTGAAAACTAAACACTTCCAATCCTTAACCATTCATTTCCATTCAAAGGATAAAAACATTCTTAAACAACAACTTCAAGAAATACTCACAGAACCAGAAATGGCTTCCCTTTTTTCCTTGCTTGAAGTGGAAGGCCCATTTTCCAAAGTAGCTGCTACATTTCGAGTAGTTACAAAAAGGAAAGGTGAAGCTGCATCGTTGGCCAAACAAGGGTTGAATGACCTTGAAAATACAATAAACTATGCCCAGGCATTAGGCATCAAGGTATGCAGGTTACATTCTTTGTATTTCTTTTGTAGATACTTGATCTACATTGCTTTCCTTCTTATCCACTTTTCAGTGCCCAATATTAGTTAGTCCTGATTTTGTTCGTAATATAAATCAGTATTCTGGAGTTATGTGTCAGCTGGTTTGTGAAAACAAAAATAAACATAGACGTGGAGGTTTGGAAGTAATTGCAGCAGGTGGCAGATATGACGCAATGATTGCATCCTTCAGGTAATTTTCTTGACAGCTCAGGAAGTTTACTAACATCATCTTTGGTTGTTTTATTAAGACAACATATGTTTTATCTCACAGGCAAGCACTAGATCGGAGTGGAATGTTGCGTCCCGGTCCTCCCCAAGCTGCAGTTGGTGTTAGTATTTGCATGGACAAAGTGGTCACACTCTTACATGATAGTGATGAAAGAGTGAAGTCAGTAGATGTTGTTTTGTGGAGCTCTGGCCATCAAACTGCTCTTGATGCTGCAGGTGTTGCTAAAGATCTTTGGGGAGCAGGATTGAAGTGTCTTTTATTAGACATTGTAAGATAATTTTCTTGATTTTTTTTTTACCTTCTCTAACTGAAACTATAACATTTACTTATACTGCTATTGTTCTAGAGTGAACATGAAACTGAAGAATACTGTCAAGAAATGGCAGTTCCTCTTATGGTAATGCTAAGAGAAGGAGATTCAACCTCTGTTCGTGTGAGGATTTGGGAAAAAGATCGGTTCGTGAATATAACTAATTTTTTTGTGTCTTTTACAATGAACAAAATCTGAGCATAACTTAACTTTCTGCCCTAGGCTTCTTGAGAAGAAAGTACTCTGTGCAGACCTAGTTGAATTCCTTTTGAGAGTTCTACGCCAGTGTCGAGAGCAAACTGAAGGTTTAGGCTCTGCTCTTCCTCTGCAAAGGCAAGAAAGTAAAAGCCTTGCATGTGGAGACAACCACTCTCACACTCATAACCACACTCACTCTCATCGTCATACCCATGTGGAAACTCATGGACACCAACATAATATGGTAATAAACATGAACTTTTTAAGTTCAGAAAGAATGGCTGCAAGTTCTAGAAAGCGTTACCAAACCCAGGCAAGTAAAGTTACATTCTTGTTCAAAGAAATTGTTTTGATAGGCTTTCTATAGCTTTTTTTCTCAATTAGATTTATAGCCACACCCTTCGGATTGTCCAAAAATTAGATGTTAGAGTTCCGATTCAAGTTTTAGCCGTCGGTGGATTAGATGGAGTTGCTGTCTGTTCTCTTGCTGGACTGCTTGACTTAGAAAGTGAACAAGATTTCAATGAAAGTAGAAAAGCAGCCATTGAAAGGTGGTAAAAAAAAAATTATTGGGATCAATTTATGTTAATATTTTATATTAAGTTTTTTTTTTTTTCATACTTTTATTTTTGCAGGTTGCCAAGGAACAAAAAGGTTATTGCAGAAGTTTTAGATGAAATTTACGATCTACGGTTCGAGAAAAATGCCCCTGTGATAATTCTTTATAGCCTTCCTGATAATAAGTTTCGACTCTTAGTTTAAGGTTATTGCTACTTTGGTGTGACCCCTTCTCTCCTGATTTCTTTTCTTTTTTGTTACAAAATGTGAATCTTTCATAATTTGAAGAGAAATGGTATCACAGTTTTCTTTGCCAATGACTAAGAAAAAGACAAAAGGTTTTCTTGTCAAGAATATGGTTGTATTTGTAATATATATATTTTTTTATACATATAATCTAATATATTCTTATAATCTAGGTATTAAAATGTCTGACTACTGTCTAGTGGCCTTAATTCTGCTTAGGACATCCATTGCTTCTGATACCTGATCGACATTTCGTTTTAGCTGTTTATTCTTTTCCTGTATTATTAAAAAAGAAATTGGTAAACTTTGGAATAATGTCTATAGTAAATTTTGTTTTAAAATTGTACAAACTTGTTTTAAATAATGACCAGTTCAAGAAAAGAAATAAGGAAATACCTCCATGGGAAGTGCAACTTTTCTCCATAATCCAAGCTTATCAGCATCTTCATTAGTGATGTATCTTGATTTTAATTTATTACAATCATTCTCAGTGCTGACTTTAAATTTCATCTGCGAATATATGAAGCAAAGAAGATATAACAAACAGAAAGCAGAAAATATTTCAAAGTGATCTGGCAGAAACTGACCACTGTTTTGATGTCAGTTTTAAGTAACTGCAAGTACCAATTAGCACATCGTTTAGGATAAACAGATCGAACGAAAGCAAGTTCATCTTTCACATCGATTACGTCAGACAGATCTGGAACATAAATAAAGAAAAGTTGGTGCAAACAAAAGCTTAGCATAAAATCATTGCTTAGAACAATTCTATAGTCATATCGAGTCGTAAATACTATTATTTTCAGAAAAGTTTGTGTTTTACCGTTGCCAGACATAGCAAAATCCAGTAAAGAATTTAAATCAAAATTGAGAGGTTCTAATTATTATTTTACTTTTTTAATTTAAATAAAAAAATAAATATACATCAGCGAACAAAACGCAGTAACCTCAACTTTTGAAATTTAAAATGTGCTGTCAGATGTTCAGCTGTTTTCTTTTTGTTGTTGTTTAACAAAAGCTTCTATATAGTGTACCAACCTTTGCATTTAGGAAATTCTACGTCTGGCTACAAAATATTCATTGAAGTATCAAGATTTTGCTCATTTGCTGAACTTGTTATTCAAAATGAGTTCAATGTTTCATTGTCGTAAACAGATGATATATTGCTGCGCAAGAACATTCCTTTTTCTTTAATGAATGTTTTCAGATTGCAGTACACAGATTTGAAACTCGTAATCCACAACCACAACAAAGAGCGTTGGCGCGAGAGACGAGCAATATTCTGGAAGCGCGCCGAAAAAGTTTAATTTCATCACAAGTTTCTTTGACTTCTGTGATTTATTGTGAAAGCGAGCTTGCGGGAATGTGCATGTAGTTTCTCAGTGGTCAAGGCTTACTATAATCGTGTTGGCGTTTGAACTTCAAATGCCGGCTTCGGTCGT
Organism: Frankliniella intonsa; assembly: GCA_033675135.1. Taxonomy (NCBI): domain Eukaryota; kingdom Metazoa; phylum Arthropoda; class Insecta; order Thysanoptera; family Thripidae; genus Frankliniella; species Frankliniella intonsa. The sequence continues at coordinate 6,388,494 of CM066249.1, read as the reverse complement.
GGGTCGTGCAGAAGACTTGGTCGAAAATTATGCAGTTCGTATATATGAATCCTCTCCACCTCGCTTACTTCGTGAGGAATCTAAGTGATTTTTATGTGTGAAGAAAGGGTTTGAGCTTTGACCATCATGGATCCTTCTATTTTCTTTGGTCGTTCTCGTGTAACACGGCAGACTTCCAGGCCTAAACAACCATCGATTGACAAAGAGAATTTGAAAAGCGAGGTTAAAGCTGTGAAGAAGAGTACTGTAGCTGAACAGAAAAGTAGTAAACGGACATTAGCTGAAGTTAAAAATGAAGCTATCCCTATTCGTAGAAATGCTGCGAGGGGTGTGTCTAAAAAAATTGAAAAGGGAGCGAAGAATACTAACAATGTAGCTGTCATTCCAGAAGAAAAGATTCCAGCCAGCAGGAAAGGCAAAAAAGTTTGCTTTTCTGAGGATATAGTAGCAGAGAATGATGACAAAACAACTTGTAACTCTGTTACTTCTGGTCCTGTTTACAAGAATGTACAGAGGTCAGATGTGAGGGATGATCCTGTTGACGAGTATGCTTTTGATGAGGATGATCCTTCAACTGAAAGTACTGCTCCACCCAAGAAAAAGAAAAGGCGTCAGCCACAGAAGAAGAACCCTCCTAAGAATATTGTCAAATGGGATCCATCTAAAAAACCTGTTTTGCGACCAACAAAACCATCCACCAAAAGCATGTCTAAGCCTGAAAATCCAGCTTCAACCTCTAGTAAGACTACCAATAAAAGTTCAGTATTAAGAAACAAGGCAACTTGTTTAACCAGTCAACCTATTGAAAGTGTAAAAGGTGGAGCAACTGGCTCTGACAGCAATAGTACTTTGACTAAACAACTTTTGCCATTAAAGCTGAAGGAAAAACTTTTAGATGACCACCCAGCTGATTCTTCTGTAGACTTCCAAATTGAACATCAATTCACATCAACTCCAACTATGGGAAAACTTTCCACAAGGCTCAATTTAGAAGAAGAAATATCAATCAATTCCTCTACAGAAGTCAGAGCTCTGACCACTGGAGACACATCTACTTTAAAAGAGAAACTGACGTCTACTTTAAAAGAGAAACTGACATCTAATTTAAAGGAAAAAATGAGTAAAACTTTATCAACTGTCAAGGTGCCCAGAAAAACTGGAAATATGGCCCCTGCTAGCAATTCTCCATTAATGTCTTGCTCTACCACCAATAAGGCTCCAACATCCAAGAAAACTCCAAGTAACAAACTTGATGATCAAACTGTAGCAACCAGAGTTGTTGAATCTAATGTGAGAAATCTGCAAAAATCTATAACACTTTGCACACCTGTGAGAAAATCTCCATGCATCTCAATACCTTCCATTTGTGTGAGAGAAAGTCCTTCTTTTATGGAACATGAACCAATGCTTGAAGTGCCATTTGAAGATTCGCCCATTCCCTCCTCACCTCTGCAGCCTGTAATGGTCAATACTGTTTCTTCCACACCAGTTACCCGCTCCAGGAGTGCAGTAAATAGTAATGCACAGTTGGGTAAATCATCACCAGGGAAAAAATCTGCTCATGCTGAAGCAGAAGAATCGTCATTTAAATCTGCAGACTTTTCAAAACTATTTGATGATCTCCCAAGAACTTCTGTCATACCTACTCGAATGTTTTCAACTCACCGAGGAACTATGTGTATACCAGAGGGGGATAATATAATGAAGAGAAAGTTGCCTGAGTTATCCCCAAGCAAGAATCAAGCGTCTTCAAGAGCCACAACTGTAAAATTCTCTGTTCCTCAGTCGTCCTCTGGGCTAGATGACTGCTTTGGATTTGATAATGATGATTCAACATTTATACCTAAATCTTATCCTATCCCTCGACCTAAAAAAGTCAATGAAGAACAACAACCCAAAAAACCCAATCTGTCTATTCAAGATGTTCAAGCTCTGCTTAGAGGACAGGTGCAATTTGCCTCTCCTGCCGGTGGCACACCTCGTTCAATTCAAACAAAACTGACAGACTTTGTTAGTTCAACTCCAACTACATCAATTCGATGTAAACCAAATCAGGTTATCCTCACTCCTACACCTGTGCCTTTATTTGGAGAGGAAAATCTTGACACAGATATACAATCTCCATTCAATCAAGTAAGTGTGCAGTCTCTAAACTATGTATTTTATGCCACCTTATCAATGTGATCATTGTTAAGAGTAACAAATTTAATAAATTATAGCTCTCAAGACGATCTTATGACCGCTTCCGCCCTGTCAAACGCATTGCCTGTGGTGATGAGGTGCTCTCTGATGATGAGATCGATGAGAATGACGCCAATCAAAATGCCACTGAGTCTACTGGTGTGGAATTAAAAAAGAAAAACCGATCTTATAAGAAAAAGAAAAAGGTCAGTTAACTCTCCATTCATTGATTTTAATTTTCTTCCTATAAAGTTTTAACTTTATTTTGAATGTTGCAGCCAGAGGAAACTCAGCTGGAGAATTGGGCCCAGCAGATGGAAGCACACTTCAAGGAAGTTGAAAATGTGGATCTTGAGGTTAAATAGTTTTTCATATTTTATAAAGACAAGGATGAAGCTTAGAGCATTGTTGGATTCAAGTCAAGCACATTCACAATTTATTTCAATGTTATTGTTAAAAGAAAAAGACATATTTTAAAAGAAAGGAAAAAATGTATATGTGACTCTTGAAGCAGGGGCAATCCTGCACCATTTTATTTTCCAAGCAAAATTAAAATTATTTTTACGTTTTGTTCAAAAGTTTATGGATAAGAGAATGATATAATTGTGTACATAATTATGTAGCATGACACTTTTTTTTTTGGCTGGGCGGAGGGGAGATTTCCTTCTAATTTGGAACATTGCTGTCACATCTAATGTCCATTGTTTGTTACCTGTGTAAAATTAAGTAATTTTGTTCTCCTTTTAATGTTGTCTTCGCAAGGCAAATTGTGTTATGATTACATTACTCTAATTATGATCTGCATGTTCGTTTGTTTTTGCATAGTATTCTTTCTTCAGTGTTCTTTTTGTTGTATTCCAATAGTAATAACCTTTATGTAATAATTTGATTTATTTTGTGTACCTTTAGTAACAATGATATTTAAAAATGGTGAAACAGTTGTTAACCATTAAAAACAATACAAGAAGAATTGCTTTGGAGTATTTTAATTATATCTGAAGAAGCAGCAGTTCTGAAACTTGTATTCTATGATTGAGCATTAGCACAAGCAGCAAACAAACTAGGAAACCAGTATGTTTGTTCTTTTGGATTCTGAACATCTAGCCAAGCTAAGCCTTCACGTAACATGTAATTTAGACCTCTTTGGGCCCTTTCAAGTTCCCAGCCTAATTTGGATTGGATATCCAAACAGCTAATGTGTCCCTCATTATCAGTAGCAGCCTGCAGGATAGCTGTATGATCCATATTTAGCTCACCTGGTACAGATTGAACTAGATACTGACCTTTGCCCATTGGTAAAACAGTGAATCCATTCCCAAATATTCTCAATTTTTTAGAGGCACATAGCAGATCATCAACAGATATATCCTGATGCTGTTTACTGCGGCCACGAGCTTGAATAAGTCTCTTTCGCAGTTCATCCATTGTTATTAATCCACCATTTTTGTAACTAGTAGCAATGCAAACCTCAACAATTTGTACACTTAATTCATAGTAAAAGTCACCAATACCAAGAACAGACCAAAAACCTTTGCCAGAAGCCAAAGGATCCACTCCAATTGATGCACACATATCTTGAAATTGCCTGCGAAATTGTACATTTTTCCTTATTTCATTTTTATGTTTAGAGGCAAAGTCCTCCAAATTTGTTCGAAACACATCCATCTGTTTCGACATTTGTTCAAATTGGTTCTCTTGAATTTCTGTTCCTTTATCGCGATACTTTTCTTGTTCCAGCTTTTGCTTGTGTATGGCTCCTACCCCAGCTCTTCTGCGCATGGTTACAATTGTCTGAAAAGAACAATACACAATAAATACACATAACTATTGTAGAGAGTGAAACACTTAGGTCAAGAAAAATTATTAAAAAGAACAAGGTGCTTAAAATTCTGGTTCTGAAATCATTGAGTCTAGTCATAGGAAAATTAAATGTAAATATAATTTCAAAAAATGAGAGTTTTGAGAATAGTTGCTTTGTATTTGCAGCTTACCTGGTACTCTGAAAACTTGGTTCCTAAGGTAATTTTTTTGAGCAAGTGTCAAAGAATATTGACAGTTCCAGTTGTATTTCTGTTTTTGTTATCATTTTAGGCTAACCCGAGTAAATTTTTCATCCTATAGTTGCAGCTTGCAGCTAGTTTTGTTTTGCAGAAGGCGGTGTGTGGACGTGTGCGTGAGTTGTTTTTGTTTTTACTTGTTTGGTGTTTTGTCATATTTCAGATTTTTGTATTTCAGTGAAAACTTCCGTTTATTCGGTGATAAGTTCACGACAGTATTGCTCCTATTTTCACTGTCTCATTGAAGCCTTATCGGGGAGCACAGGATAAATTCGTCAGATCTAGCTTGCGTCCATTGGTTAACCAATTGGTTAACCGCTGGGCCCCATATCAAACCGCCAGGATTGATCCAGGTACATATATTGGGTCGTGTAATCCGAACTCTACTTTCAAAATGCTTAACTTTTGATCGATATTTACCTTTCCCTATTAGGATAAACTCCTGTATTGCTTTCATTGATGTGGTGTTCTTTGTTTTGTTTTGAAGAATAATAATAAACAATTTGTTGGCAGCTTTCAGTTTGTATATGATTGAGTCCTCACTTGATAGAGTTTGCTGATGAATGAGGTCCTTATGTTTTCAGTCAAAATGCCGGCAATCATCATTGAACGACCAGAATGCAAGGAAGAAATGTGGAAAGCTTTAAGGCGACATATAATCCAAAGTCGGCGCAAGAAGAAAGAAGGTGGGTAGATATTACCATTCTTTTGACATTTATTCTGTGAACTGAGTTAAAATTATTGATCCTTACGTTGCAGAACTAGCGGAAGAGGAAGCAGAAGAAAGGCAAAGGAAACTTCAAGAAGAACAGTACAAAAAAGACAGAATGACCTTGGGGGAAACAAAGAACCAAATACATTGTTTAGAATCGCATCTAAGGAAATTGAAAGATGATAAACATCAATTATTCCTGCAGCTTAAAAAGGTACTAAATGAAGAAAATGCCAGTCGCCATCGCCGTGCTAGAGTTGATATGAGGTATTCTGCTGTTGAACAAAATGATAAAATGTTAATATATTACTTTGGAGATAAACTAATTTTAATATTCAATCCCATATAGTGAGCATAGCCAACCTTATTCACTTGTGTCGCTAAGTGGAAATACCAGCACGACAGGACACCAGCAGCAACTTCTCCTTCAACCTCAACCTCAACTTCCTCTCAGAGTGTTTAAAGTAGGACACAACCCTGGGGAAATTATGGCACCTGTAAGTCTGGAAGTTATAACAAGTTGGACCCTTCATACAGAAATTTCTATTCAAACTTCTAATTTGTTTTTTATCTATTTTTTACAGCAAGGTAAGATTATGTACCAAGGTGGTGATACCTCATCAAATTTCAACACTGCTCAATTTTTGATTTTTGATATCTTGCGGTAAAATTAATCCAATCAGTTGCAAAGAGTAGGCCCTCATTTTCATCATAACCAAAGAACTTACTTCTGTGATATGAAAAATCATTCCTGGTTTTTAAGTGTTCTACATGAACAGTGAGAAAAGCAGCAGTTTGCACACACACAAGTCTAAGTCAATGACTTCTAAAACTTTTAAAAAATTAATTTTTGTGCAAATGCTTTATATCTCTTTGTACCTTATAACAGCAACCACCTGAAAGCCTACTTGCTTCTTTTTCTTACTTAATGAGATCCTCTTGCAGATGTGGTAGAGGATAGTCGTCGAGGCCTTGGCGAGTACGGTGGTCGTGCAGTGCTGTGGAACAGTAAGTAATCTTGTCATAGTCTGACAAGAAATACTACTGGTGCCTCACTGTAAATTAATTTTGTGTGTTTTGAGAACAGCTTACCTCAAACAGGGATATAATTAATTTGGTATGTCTGAGAGGGACTGATGAAATTTGGCACCAAGTGCGTTGTGGAGGCTGTGTCCTTTCACTATGAATTTGTGCCAACCTTTAAATTGGCCTTTCTCCATTTCCTTGTAAATTTTGCCTCTGTTTGAGATACAGGCAAATTCAAAACAAAAGATTGTATTATAATCTTGCTTATGTTGCTTGTGGGGTTTCATGTTTGTTGGTAGTATACATCTTTAAACTTAACATATTTCAAATTTTAACTCAGTGCTAGGGATTTCCTTAAGTTTTGGATTTTCCAGCATGCTGAACCACTTTGTTGTAGCACTGAAAGAGATAATACCAACAACTTGAAAGCTCTCTCTTTTTCTCACAATCTGTATAGATTTCAATTACTGATCATAGCCTTCGTTTTCTAGAACGACATCCTGAGGCTGGATTTTATCCCGGACCTCACCCGGGTCAGCTTTACACTACTCAGGTGATTCCCAGTGTGGCACCTCACCACGTGCCACCACCTTCTGCCGCACCTCCTACCTCTGCACCGGCGCCGCCCCACGCTCCTTCCGCCATCACCACCACGGAGCGTGAGAGGGAGCGCGAGCAACGTGAGCGGGAGCAGCGGGAGCGGGAGCAGCGCGAGCGGGAGCGGGAACGGGAGCAGCGGGAGCGGGAGCGGGAGCAGCGTGAAAACCGGGAGCGAGAGCGTGAGCGAGAAAGGGAACGCGACGAGCCCCCAGTGAGCAAACCCGGTCACGTGCAGTTCATTCCCCAAGCCCGGCCTCCCACCCACACGCCCTGTAAGTAGTGCCTTAGGACTCACCCCGATTCTACATCCCTTTTCATTTTTCTTTTGCGTTGACGACGTACTATTTTTCTTCTTTGCAGATCCTGACAAGTTTTATCCAGTGAGACCAGCTACTCATGTGCCCATTCATGGTGGAGTAATCCCAATTCAGAATCAGCTCCAGGTCTGTAATTTTCGGGTGCCCATACGTTCCATCTGGCTTGTTCATTTTGTTTCAAAGTTAATTGATTTCTAGAGAGCAAACCAGTTTTTCACAAGAAGTGCTGATGATTTTTTTATTCTTTGTGGTGGTTTAGAATTGAGGTCTCATTTAAAACTATTGATGTCTATGGATGTGGAAGTTGACAGTGTATATTTGAAAAAAAATTTTGAGCAAAATAATTTTTTTTTACAAGTTTTGCTATTTAATTTTATTTTAGGGTGGCAAGACCGGGAGCATTACTAGTGGTTACCCGGTGAGATCTCCAGCGCCGCCGCCGTCCTCTCAGCATGCGTCCCCACACGCGTCGCCACAGCCGCCAACTCGGCCGACAACATTCCAGCCCGCCGGCCCCATCATCAGTTCCCAATCGGTGGTATGTTTTATCCTACATCACTCTAGACCTAGGACTGGACCTCATTCCTCGATGTCTCTCGTCATGGATTTGCACTGATCTCATTGGGTTCTTGTCACCACTATATTTGCGTTTTCCGCAGGCCCTCTATCCACACCGACTGGTGAGCATCCCCATCACCAGTGCTTCGTCTGGCCTCCCCACATCTCTCGGGCATTTAGCAGGCCACCCCGGTGGCCATGCCCCATCGCATCCGCCCTCTCACCCCAACAGCCACCTGCCATCTAGCCATCCCTCCAGCTACCCTCCACCTGGATCTCACACATCTAGCCACCCAGCGACTAACCACGTGACGAGTCACCCTACCAGCCACACATTGAGCCACTCGTCGGGACACTCTCTTCCTCATCATCCCAGCCACTCTAGCCATCCCAGCCACCCTTCAAGCCACTCTCATCCATCCAGCCACCCCAGCCACCCCCCGAGCCATGTGGTGAGCCACCCGCCTGGTCATGGTAGCCACCCTCATTCACTTGGCCACACGTCGGTTTTGCACTCTTCTCACCAGCAGGTAGGTGTTGTACCCAGTTTTCTGTTCGTCTGTTTCACATATAATTTTGTGCTTATTTTGTTTCAAATTTGTTTAGGTCCACGTAAATGTATCACAAGGGCATCCACTCATCCGTCTGACAATGTCTAACATGCCAAGAGAATCATAATTGTTGTTTTTATGACAATTACTATAGACTTTTAGGGAAACAAAGTTTGTTAGCTCTATATTTGTTATTATTTTTGAGTTAAACTAACTCTTTCAATCTAAGAATTTAAAAAATGAGGTAAAATTTTATTAGATTAATAAATGTTGTGCATTTTTTTTTCCCAACTTTACTCTGGTCTATTGGTGTTCTAGGGGGAAGGAAAATTTTAATTCAAAGTTGCTTCAAAACTCTGTAATTGTTTATTAGTACAGAAATATGTTACCACTTACTCAATATTCTCAGTTTGAGTACTGCAGGTATATATTTTCAGTCGCATGTACAGTGAAATCCGCTTAAACCGTTTTGCTCGGTTGCGCCGCCTTTGAACGGTTTAAGCGGAGAACGTTTTAAGCGGAAAACGGCATTTTTTCACGGAAAAGCGCATTTTTCGCCGTAACTCGGTGGGGGGGAGTGTAAGGACCCTTCAAATGCAGAAATATAAAATCTTGAGTGATATACAGTATATTTATTGGATATACTTTTATACATAATACCTAAGTACTTTAGTCAAGACAAGACGAGCCCTGAGGGAGCGGAGAGTGGAGAATTGAATGGGGGAGAGCGGAGAGGGGTAGCGGCGCGGCGGCGTGGAGCTACGCACGCGTAGCATTGGAACGAAAACCTACTCGAGTTTGGCGAAAAATGCGCTTTTTTACCGGTTCAAAACGGTTTAAACGGATAAAAAACGAGCCAAAACGGACGTTTAAAGCGGAGAAACGTCTTAAGCGGAAACGTTTTAAGCGGATTTTTAATGCACTGTTTAGGCCTACGTTTTAAATGTAGAACGGCTCTCGAACGTCTTAAGCGGAGAAACGGTTTAAGCGGATACGGTTTAAGCGGATTTCACTGTAACTTTCAATGTGCTACATGAGAAGTGAACTCATTATTAATCCAGAAAGATTAAAATAATAGGTCTTTCAAACACTATGTATTTGTATGCATACCTAGTAAAGTATCACATAAAACAGTATATATAAATATATATATATATATATATATACATATACAACTACACTACATTAATTATACGACTAGCTGCTAAAAGATGGAGCAGAAGGATTCCACACCAAAAAATGCAAAATCTCTGAAAAGAACAGAAATCACAGTGGTGGTATGTTATTGTAAAATAAAATAGCAAACCCTTCCAAAAAAAAGTTGTTACATAATAAAAAATAAACCAGGAAGAATAAAGCACACTCCACAGATTTAAAAAAACAAAACAAAAAAAACAACCAAATTTCATGAGATAAAAAGCATAACTCATACTTCAGAACGAAGTTTAGGATAATTTACCTCATTTATTTAAGATGATATGAGTAGGCAAGACACCACAGGCAAGAGCCAAGGTGAAAGACTCCACTACACTGGTGGAGAGCAGTCAGCCAAATGGCAAAATATTATATCATAGATTTTTTTAAAAAATTAGAGCAACACTTTTTTTTAAAACAAAAATGAGAAAGAAGGTGGGGTTGGGGGCGGGGGGTGATTACTCCTACATTTTACAATAGCCCTGAAACTTGAAAATATTATTACAAATATCCCTAAAATTTCCACAGAATATTCATTTCACCTTAGAGAAAGGTGGGCAATAAAGGCAATTTCAGTCACAAAACAAACATGTACGTCAAGCTAGAACTTCACCATTACGGACACCTAAAAATCACAACACAAAGGTTTTTTTTTTCTTGTTTTTACAGCAGAGGAGATCAGGTAACTCCAGTAAGAATAATTTATCTAAGTGATGTTGGTTAGGTAAATTAGCTTTGGTGTCTTTCATGTAGTGTTTAAAGCAAATTGTACTTAGACACACTAACACTTTAAGTAGCTTAAACATATGAAGAAATATTTTAAACGTACAAATAAAATTACATTTATAGTCTTCAGTAAGCCTTGTGTGTTAATTACTGGAAAAAGACAAAGACATTTTTCAAAAGTCCAAAACCATTATAGCAGGAGGTGATTGCTTTGCAAAGTACAATCCTGCCTAAAGAGTGCAAAATTAAAGAACATGACGTTGAGATGCTACACAAGCTTTTGATTATAAAATCATTGAAAAACTGTTTCAGTTTAAGTACTGAAAAATTGTACTGCATTCTACAATCAACACATAAATTTCAATTTCCTGAGAACTTAAAATATTATACAGGAACACGAATCTTGAGCAAAGCCTACGAAGGAAAGTTAAATATACATTAAGATTCAGACACAATATTATTGCATAAAAAGAGATTGCAACAGAGTATATAAAGGTACTAGGTTAGTTATTTTTTAACCTAGGAGTGTTATATTTTTTTTTTAATACTTGAGCATATGAGGAAAACTGGAAGGTGGTCCACAGTTTGATAAATACACCAAGTTCAAAAAATCCACAAAAACATTGGTTCAAAAACCAACAATGATAATTTTAAAAGCATCAGAAAGATGCTTTGGAAACAAATGGCAAGCTTTAATTATCAAATATGGCTTATCAATAATTAATGGTATGTGGACAAAAAGAGTGCAAATAAAGAGAAACTACTCTCTTACAACAATGGTTATCAGTCTTCATTCACTAATTTACTTTTTGACATGGAAAAAAATCCATCTGTCCAGTTTTAATCAAGGAGCCAAGAGATACATCAGAAATAGATTTAAATTAAAAAAAAAAAATAGTATAAATTTTTTGTTTGGAATATGAGCATGGTGGCCTTCCATTGCAGAAAATAAAAATAGAACCAGAAATAAAAGATAATATCTTGTTACAAAGGAGTGGAATAAGAATTGACTCTGGAAATGAGCAGTAATATGTGCAAGAAAAGAATACCAATACACTGCATGGCATATAAAATATCACAATGAACTAAGATGATTATATTCCATACCTACATAAATTTATAGAAAGAGAAAAAGGGAAAGAATTATTAGGAAGGCCTAGATCTGATTCTCCACTCAACAGACTCGCTGCGTATTGAAGGTGATGGTGTCACTTCAACACCACCACTTTCCTCACTAATAGTTGATAAACCAAAGGCAGGGACAACATTTGAGGTTGAACTAAATGATGGAATCTTATGCTGAACAGGAGAACTTCCACCGGAAAGCTTTAATTGAGCAGGTGAATTTGTAGGTGATGAGTTTACTGATGAGTCAGTGTCAGGAAATTCCATGTCGATAAATCCTGCCTGTAATCATACAAGATTAGCTAACTGGGTAACATATGATACAAGATCAATACGTAATTGTTGTCCGGCAGTACCTGATGTGCTCTGCCATTAAAAGTTGGAGCATGGCCCAGAGGATTTGGGAGTCTCATTTGCTCAAACTGAAGAAAATTTCCCATTGCTGGATAAACTGGGGGGGAGGTTCCATCCTTTTCACCCAAGACAATCAAAATTATGGCAAGTTCATAGTATAAGTAAAATGACATTTTAGAGAGATAAGGGCTTTACCACATTGTAGCTAGTTGCAAGAGCCACTTCAGAAGCTCTTGAGGGATCTTCAAAAGGTTGCAAGACACACATTAGGGTCCACAAGGGCACAAGGAACTTGGCTAATCCAAAAATAGAAATTGTGATAGAATAAAATAGTTGAGTGTGCCCAAATACACCACTACAGCCAGAATCCGTGGAGCCCACTGTAAAGACAATGCAAAACCAAATACTATAAGTGATAATTAATTTGGTTGGAAATACAAAGTGGTTAAAAGCTCTTAACTCACCAAGTTTCATGACAATATCGAAGGTGAGAGATAACACAGCAGACACTTGATAAACAAGGATAATGCTCCACAGATCTCTAAACTGAGTTCTTTGCACACCTCCTGATCTATGGAGGATGTATAATGCAGCAATTGAAAAAAGTTGCACTGCTAGGAAATCTGCTACTGATAACATTAGCCAGTATGGACCTGCAGCAGCAAGCAAACATTGGTAATAAAACTTAAAGAACACCACACTAAACAGCATACATTAACAGTTATAAAATTGGTCACTTACGTTGACATTCAATCCATGAACCAACCACATCTACCATTCCCATAAGAGCCACAGCAACACAATAAAGAAGATACAAACACAATACAGGATTTACGACATGCTGCATTATGTCTGGTCGACCAAGAAACCTTGCAGCTAGGGACCAATGTAGGTGACAGACCAATGCAAAAATGGCTAATTTAAGGAAACACGCAGCTAATTCAACTTGTGGAAATCTATTTCCCACCATAAAATTTGTGGCACTGTTGATCAAATAAAATGAATTGATGTTAAAAGAAAAAATATATAAAATATGACATCAGTGAAAGTAAAGAAGCAAGCTTCAAAGACAGGAACTTACCAAACAATACATTCAATAGCAGAGGCATAAAATATTGCATAGTGATGCATTCTTGTATTACGATACACATGATATTTTATTATTTTAAGTATTATGAAAATAAGAGTAATGGTTGATGCAGTTGTAAGGAGGCCTGTGCGTAAACAGGCCAGTGTGTCATAAGGCTCCCAACAACCTTTATTGGCCACATCAATGGTATCATTTCCAAACTTTCTTCCTCTTGATAACATTTTCACTAAAAATTATTTGCCCTGAAAAAAAGAAATGATAGTGCAAAACTGCCCAGTAAAATGAATGGAGAAACTAAGAACGTGAGACATATTGTTTCGTTTCGCGAGGGAAGACCATGAATAAACAGAAATAAAACGCTCAAAAGAAAAAAATGGAATACACAATCATGACTAAAATTGCGTTGGCGTTTTTGATCTAGGTGGACATATTGACGTTTTCATTCTGAGATAGCCTACACCTATCGCGACAGTCGATTCGTAACTCACAATCATGGAAGATGCCAAATTATTAGATGAAACTTACCTAACAGACATAACGGTTTTCATTATACAAAACCCTTGGGTGAACAAGCAAGATACGTTAAACTGTGTGAGGTATTTTTATTGGTGAATGTAAACAATACGTCTGTTCTGTACATGTCAACAAACTAAAGCAGCCATGTTGTTGTGGCTTTCCATTCTTCGGCGTTGCCAACCAACAAGAATTGTTGTGGTAGCACTGAGCACAGGCGGGTATTTCAAAACTTGACTATTTAAGCTTAACAGTTCCCCATAAATAATTTTTTTCAAACATTTTACAAGTGGACCTCACATAAACTGTCAAATGTGACTATCTAAATGCATTGTATTCTGAAAAAAAATTCAAATTTCTCCCTTCCTTTACCAACCTTATATGCCACTTATACCGTAAGAATGTTCAACAAAAATCACATCTTTCTTTCATTCCACATAGAAGACACCAAAATTTTAGGTTATTAATCGGCATCTTACGAAAATATATAATGTTAGTATAGGAGTGGCGTTTTTTCCCCATATTTACTACGGCCAACCGTGTGTGGCCACCATGCCTAAACCGCTTTTGTTTACTTGTTACAGCTTACCGAAACTCTATTGACTCTAACGTGCAGTGCGACAGCGACAGCAGCAACTTTCAATCATGCCAGGTAAATTTTTAGCAGAGAAAGGACATCGTAAAAATAATTTGTTGGTTGATTGGTTCAGGGCATTTTGCCACCCATTTTACTAGTCATTAGTTCTCTCTACGGTACTTAATTCGCGGAGATCTCTGACTTATGTGTTCAAATCGGTAACACCCGGCACTTCCAGCTCCATCATGGCGTTTCAAGAGGCAGGATCAAAAGAGAGCAATCGATGCAGCGGTTCTAAAAGAGATGTCAGCTCTCAAAGCGGCTGGGTACAACTTTCTTCCTACCGACCAGATACGCGGCAAGGCACTAGCAAATCTTGGTATACCAAGCAGCTTTGGAGGCAAGATCAACTGGGCCATTATAGGGTAAGTTGTAAAAAAAAATAAAAAAAATGTTAATGTGAAATGCTCTATAACGGCCTGTATGGTTTCGAAGTAACGTCGTTGGTCTGTTTTCGGCAGGCCCAGTTTCCAATTGCGCACTCCCAAGAATCGCGCTTTTACTTTACCTACGTACCTAGGGCCCCGCAAGTTCTTTACGACCCGTCTACCTTTGCGGCCGGAAGGCTGCTTCCTAATTAGAGCAACAAAACCAAGCAGCGCTGACAGATTTAAGGTAACCTCGACGCATAATCAATGGTTTTAGACGTGACGTTTAACTCTAGTATTTCAAGTGCGATCCAACACCTCTCCCGTTTTGTGTAAAGGATCCGGCCGCCCCGCGCTACGAAACGCACGAAACAGCTGATCGAGGCCGGTCAAGAACTAGGGTTAGGGACAGGTGTTCCTCGGCCGCGGCGGACCTGCTCACCGATACCATCAAGCCGACGAGCAGCTCCGCGGGCCGCCGTCAGGGACGAGGTACGCCCGTGACGCCAGGCTTCCTGGAGTCAAAGCCCAGGGCGTCGGAGAGGGCGCGCGGCGCGGCCAGGGCGCTGGCTCAGCAATGTCGCCCAAAGCCCCACCAGGACGAGAACGGAGTCCCTGTTCAGGGCCGCGACGGCGCGCGTGCAGAGACGAGCCGCGCCCCCGACGAGGAGCAAAGCCGTCGTGACAACCCCCCGCCCCCGTCAGTGGAGGAAGCCGATGCGTTCGGCAGCCGTCCCTACGCGCCCCTGGTGAACATCGACCTTAATGTCGCGGTTGCCCCTACTGAAAATGTTGTAAGTGTGCTGCCAAATGCTCTCGATGTGTTTAAAGTTCGGCTGTTGTTTCCCAGTAAACCATGTCCCTCTTTTCGCAGAGCGCTTGTTCCGCCGGTGTACCCTTGAAAAGCGGGCTCGACAACAGCGTCGATTTCACATTGACGGTCAGCAAACCGGGACACATTCCTGCGTCTCCCTTGCAAGCCAAGAGAGCAGTGAAACGCAAAGCCCTTTCTCTGGCCAAGAAGAAGGCTTTCGTGCCTGCAGGGGCCGTGGCGCTCTCACCCAGTCCCGCTAAGCGGCAGGCCGTGGCGGGCCCCTCCCCTATCCCGTCCCAGAGGCGAGCCGCCCCGTCGCTGGACTTGTGCTCTGCCACCACCATCGCCCGCTCTGCCTCGCCCAGTGCCGCCCAGTCCTCGGCGGCACAAAGCTCACCATTACTAAGGACAGAACCAGAAGCCTCGCGGAAGTTCAGATCCCTAGCCGACATCATCGAGCAGCCCGAGCGCGTGGTGATACCAGCAACAACCTCAAGTCTCTTGCCGAGTAGGCAAGACCTGACTGGAGAGACGTGCCGCTCGGATGAAGGGAGCGACGTTTCTATTAAGACGCCGCCCAGGACGACGTCCTTTATGGCGTCCGAGACCTCAACGACCCGCCGCACCTCGCCCAGCTCGACGCTCCGCCAGGGCGCAGAGCCCGCTAATGTGGCCATCGACACTGTAGAGCTTCTCGAGGACACGTGCCGCCCACCAAACCTTATGCTGACGCCCCCTCAGGCCCATGACACGACGTTACCGGACCTTTTAGACAAGACGACGTTGGGCAGGAAGGCCTCGGACAGCGACTCCTCGAACGTCATCCAATCGTCCCAGATGCCCCCTCACGCCGCGTTGGTCGCCACGGAGAAGCTGCAGTCGCCGAGCACGCCCAGCAGAAGCCCCACCGTCGCGGTGGGCGGTCGCAAGCGGCGCGAGGGTAGCTCGGGCAGCAGCCGCGGGCCCACCCCTCTGAGCGGCGAACAGCAGCGCGCCGCGCGGAAGCTGTTCGACGAGTCCCCGCTGAGGGAAGTCGCGGAAGATATCGCCGCTGTCAGCCGAAGTGACAGCCAAAGCGAGGCTAGCACTACTGAACTTTCCGTTGAGTCCGACATCAACACCTCCAGGATATCTCTCGGCGGGCTCTCCAGAATGTCCATCGGCAACGTCTCCACGACGCCGGAAGACGACGAAGGCGGTCATCACGTGTCTCTGCGCGACGCGGCCGAGCGTGCCCTCCTTGCGAGACAGGCAATGAATAGAAGCAAACCTTCCACCAGGACGTCCTCTGCAGGGACCAAGACTCCATCGAGCCGCCGAGCCTCGTCCGCTAGGTCCAGCGTGGCTTCGGAGGTTTTACCCGTGCGCACACACCCAAGGTACGTCGTGGACGTGCCGCCGCTACCAGCGGTTGCGTCCTCATCTGAAGACGACACTAGCCGTCTCAGTGTACCCATCGACAGGATGGTCTTGCACCGCGGTGCCGCGCACCAACCACCGACGCCCGTGCCGAGGCCCCCTCAGGCCTATGACACGACGTCTTCGGACCATTCAGACAAGGAGACGTCGGGCAGGAAGGCCTCGGACAGCGACTCCTCGGACGTCATCCAATCGCCCCAGATGCCCCCGCACGCCGCGTTGGTCGCCAAGGAAAAGCTGCAGTCGCCGAGCACGCCCGACAGGAGCCCCGCCGTCGCGGTGGGCGGTCGCAAGCGGCGCGAGGGTAGCTCGGGCAGCAGCCGCGGGCCCACCCCTCTGAGCGGCGAACAGCAGCGCGCCGCCCGGAAGCTGTTCGACAAGTCCCCGCCGAGGGAAGTCGCGGAAGACATCGCCGCTGTCAGCCGAGGTGACAGCGAGGGTGTGGCCAGCATCAACACCTCCAGGATATCTCTCGGTGGGCTCTCCAGGACGTCCATCGGCAACGTCTCCACGACGCCGGAGGACGACGAAGGCAGTCATCACGTTTCTCTGCGCGACGCGGCCGAGCGTGCCCTCCTTGCGCTACAGGCAATGAATAGAAGCAAATCTTCCACGAGGACGTCCTCTGCGGGGACCAGGGCTCCATCGAGCCGCCGAGCCTCTTCCGCTAGGTCCAGCGTGGCTTCGGAGGTTTTACCCGTGCGGGACACACACCCAAAGTACGTCGTGGACGTGCCGCCGCTACCAGCGGTTGCGTCCTCATCTGAAGACGACACTAGCCGTCTCAGTGTAGCCATCGACAGGATAGTCGTGCACCGCGGTGCCGCGCGCCGACCACCGACGCCCGTGCCGAGGCTCCCTCAGGCCTATGACACGACGTCTTCGGACCATTCAGACAAGGAGACGTCGGGCAGGAAGGCCTCGGACAGCGACTCCTCGGACGTCATCCAATCGTCCCAGATGCCCCCTCAAGCCGCGTTGGTCGCCAAGGAAAAGCTGCAGTCGCCGAGCACGCCCAGCAGGAGCCCCGCCGTCGCGGTGGGCGGTCGCAAGCGGCGCGAGGGTAGCTCGGGCAGCAGCCGCGGGCCCACCCCTCTGAGCGGCGAACAGCAGCGCGCCGCCCGGAAGCTGTTCGACAAGTCCCCGCCGAGGGAAGTCGCGGAAGACATCGCCGCTGTCAGCCGAGGTGACAGCGAGGGTGTGGCCAGCATCAACACCTCCAGGATATCTCTCGGTGGGCTCTCCAGGACGTCCATCGGCAACGTCTCCACGACGCCGGAGGACGACGAAGGCAGTCATCACGTTTCTCTGCGCGACGCGGCCGAGCGTGCCCTCCTTGCGCTACAGGCAATGAATAGAAGCAAATCTTCCACGAGGACGTCCTCTGCGGGGACCAGGGCTCCATCGAGCCGCCGAGCCTCTTCCGCTAGGTCCAGCGTGGCTTCGGAGGTTTTACCCGTGCGGGACACACACCCAAGGTACGTCGTGGACGTGCCGCCGCTACCAGCGGTTGCGTCCTCATCTGAAGACGACACTAGCCGTCTCAGTGTAGCCATCGACAGGATAGTCGTGCACCGCGGTGCCGCGCGCCGACCACCGACGCCCGTGCCGAGGCTCCCTCAGGCCTATGACACGACGTCTTCGGACCATTCAGACAAGGAGACGTCGGGCAGGAAGGCCTCGGACAGCGACTCCTCGGACGTCATCCAATCGTCCCAGATGCCCCCTCAAGCCGCGTTGGTCGCCAAGGAAAAGCTGCAGTCGCCGAGCACGCCCAGCAGGAGCCCCGCCGTCGCGGTGGGCGGTCGCAAGCGGCGCGAGGGTAGCTCGGGCAGCAGCCGCGGGCCCACCCCTCTGAGCGGCGAACAGCAGCGCGCCGCACGGAAGCTGTTCGACAAGTCCCCGCCGAGGGAAGTCGCGGAAGACATCGCCGCTGTCAGCCGAGGTGACAGCGAGGGTGAGGCCAGCATCAACACCTCCAGGATATCTCTCGGTGGGCTCTCCAGGACGTCTATCGGCAACGTCTCCACGACGCCGGAGGACGACGAAGGCAGTCATCACGTTTCTCTGCGCGACGCGGCCGAGCGTGCCCTCCTTGCGAGACAGGCAATGAATAGAAGCAAACCTTCCACCAGGACGTCCTCTGCGGGAACCAGGACTCCATCGAGCCGCCGAGCGCTCGCGTTGGTCGCCAAGGAGAAGCTGCAGTCGCCGAGCTCGCCCAGCAGGATCTCCACAGAGGCATTGACTTTCGACCACAGGAAGACGCCTTGCGACCAGGTGCCTTCGGGTAGCGACGGCGAGTCGGAGCTGTCCCGTGGCCGGGAGCTAAGCAGTCGGAGCCCGTTGGGCGCGACCCCGAGCATGCCCCCGCCCGCAGTCGGCCACCAGTATCACAAGGCACAAGTTACGGTCCGAGTCCCGCACGCAGTCCCCAGGCGCACCGTGGACGCGGCGCCCGCACTTTCCTCTGAGGACGGCTCGTGCCGCAGCAGCGTGAGCATCGCAAGGCTGCCGCTTCGTGCCGGGCCGCGTCCCCCGCCGCCCCCTTTTTTGGCGTACGACACGACGCCCCCGAAGCCCTCGAGCGTCGCGAGCGGTGCAAAGCGACCCCTCAAGTCGCCGCCTATCATTCGGCCTGCCCCCTCTTCGACCTCAACCACGATGGAAAGTTCCCTCAAAACTACAAGCATTTCAGAACACGGCGAGCAGTCGTCTGAGTCAGCAGTGTCGGGGTCTTATTTCTCAGCTGCTGGTGCAGAGTTCAGTTCGCACCACTTTCCTCCGCTTCCCACGCCCAAGAGAACGAGGATGAGCATCGGCGACGCCACCCTGCCCCCGGGCGCTGCCCGTGGCCGCGCCTCCACCTCGGCAAAGCCTCGACCCACCGCGTCTCGCCGTCGGTCCAGGGAGAGGGGCACTCCGCCGGAGAGTGCAGCCACAGCACGGCAGAAGACCAGCGTCAGCGTAGAGAGAATCAGGATTTTCCACACGCCTCAAGAAGAGGACCCCGGACATAATCGTCAGTCCAGCAAGAAAAGCACGCCGTCGGAGGAAAGGGGCGGGCAAGTACGCCGTCAGTCCAGCAAGAGGAGCACGCCGTCGG
The DNA here is from genome assembly GCA_033675135.1 of Frankliniella intonsa. Classification (NCBI taxonomy): domain Eukaryota; kingdom Metazoa; phylum Arthropoda; class Insecta; order Thysanoptera; family Thripidae; genus Frankliniella; species Frankliniella intonsa. The sequence continues at coordinate 6,369,146 of CM066249.1, read as the reverse complement.
ATGAAAGGGGCGGGCAAGTACCCCGTCAGTCCAGCAAGAGGAACACGCCGTCGGAGGAAATGGGCGGGCAAGTACCCCGTCAGTCCAGCAAGAGGAGCACGCCGTCGGAGGAAATAGGCGGGCAAGTACGCCGTCAGTCCAGCAAGAAGAGCACGCCGTCGGAGGAAAGGGGCGGGCAAGTACCCCGTCAGTCGAGCAAGAGGAGCACGCCGTCGGCGGAGAGAGCCGCGGGCGAAGCACCGAGACGACGCCAGTCCAGTGAGAAGAGCACTCCTTCGGAGAGGCAGAACACCGGCTCGATCAGCATATCCGACCTGGACCTGGGGAGTGATATCGACGTCGACCTGAGTGGCGTGAATGTCTCGTCCGACGAAGCTGAATCGACCACCCCCATGCCCGCGCTGGCCACCAGCGATCGCGCCCCGCCGAGAGCTCACCACCAGGACGGCACAGTCAAGAGGAGCTTGTTCGAGACGCCGCGGCGCCCGCCGGAGCAGCTCATGAACCCCAAGAGGCTCCGCATGAGCGCGGGCGTAGACGACACCATGTCCCCGGCAGCACCCGCGTGGGCGGGGGGCAGAGGCAGCCCTCCGGGGTCGACCTGCGACAGCCTGCTGTCCTCAGTGCGCACCACTGGCTCTCGCGACAAGGTACGTGTGGGGGGTGGGGGGGGGGGGGGGGGTCTCTCGCATGTGTCATGGCACATGGCTCATTTGTGTTCACATGTGTGTGACTTCTGTTTCTGCAGGACGCGACTCTGAGCTCCAGCGCCTCTTCTCGTATGAGCATCGGCGTGGACGTGGTCTACGGCAGCAGCGCGCGTGCTCAAAGCAGGGCGCAGCAGTGGGACACCCCAGCCGCAGGGAGGACCGAGGAAAACGTCAGCCCATCCACCCAGGACCATGCGGGCGCCGGCCGAGCCACGGTGAGTAGACCTACTGCAAAGTTTGGGGTTCGTCCCGTCGTAGTGGTCGTCTCGTCACACATTTCACTGCCACCTCTAGTTTTAGAAAAGTTACAAATATCTTGTATCTTTCTTCCAGACGTTCCCTCACGATTCTATCTCAGACATTTCCCACATTTACAGTCCCCCATAATCCTGTGCTGTCATAATTTTCTTAGATACATATTTTTTCAGTGTTTTTATACAAAGTTAGTTAATTTTATCATCTTCAATCTTTTATTTTGGTTATTGCCTTTTTGATAGTTATTGAACTATGCATTTATTTTTTTTAAATGAATCTCCTCAGTATATGTACCTTTTTTAAAGAAATGATTGTTAATTTTTAAAATCTTTAATGAATTCTTGTTAGTGTTTAAACCACACCAAAAGCCCCAAAATATAGGTAGCTTTATTTGAAAATACAAAAATTTTTGATTTTATTCATTTACCAAGAAACTGCCTTGTGAATTTGAACAGTTCTATTTGGTCTCACACAGGAAAGTAAATGATTGTGTAGGGGTGGTGTTGGTGAAGGGGATAACCGGGGAAGAGAGGGGGAAGGGAGGGAGAGAGTGAGGGTTCTAGAGGTTTGCTCGAAGAGGCAAGGCAAGGCGAGGCGCGGCGCGCATTCGACAACATTGTAAATCATGGCCAGGTCGCTGCCGCGCCTCGCCTCGCCTCGCCTCGCCTCGCCTCGCCTCAGCCCTCGCCCCTCCACTCGCAATGGCTTTACAACACCGCTCCAACTCCCCCCCCCCCCCCTCCCATCCCCTACCGCGGCCATAATCATTACTTTATTCTGTTGGAAACGAAGCGACTAGACGGCTCGCTACAAAGTGAAGTGGTATGGCGGGGGCCGTGGCCGTGCGTGCGTGGTCACTCGGCCGAGGTGCGGCCCGGCCCGGCCGCTACGCGCGGTGCAGAAGGGAAACGCCCCGGTCCGCGCCAAGCAATGGGGCGCAGGAGCGACACTTTTCGCACCTCCTCTGGCTTTGCCCTTTTTCCTGGCTGCTAAGTCGCTCAGGTTTGCAGCCCTCCCGCCCTCGGTAAAATTGTATTATTGGCGAACAATTGCGCACTTTTACCCGCATACGACTGCACTGCTCCTCGCGGCCCGGCCCGGCCCGGCCCGGCCTGGGGGAGAGGGGTTGGTCACTGCCGCCCCGCCCCCCGCCCCGCCCCGTACCGGCGGTGTCCTTGTGCCGGAGAGCGCCGGCCGGGCCGGGCCGGGCCGGGACGTGCAGCAACAAAGCGGCAGCGGTAGTCGGCGTATTGGAGGATATTGTTCCATGCCGTCACTGTGCGCCTGCCTGTGAGCCGCTGCACCGCACCGCGCTGGTCCCCGCCGAGCTAACAGCGCGCTCAGCGCCACAGTGTTGCTACATAGGCGCAACAGAGCGAAAAAAGTGGGATTGCAATTATTTTCACGGACTAGGGCCTTGCGGGCCGAGGAGAGGAGGGCCGGGGACGCCTGTGGTTGTGTTGATCGTGCACATCATTTATCCCGGCGCGCCTTTAACGCCCTGGCCGCGCCGTTAACGAGGGCCGTCCCGTCCCGCCCCGTCCCGTCCCGCCCCGTCCCGTCCCGTCCCGTCCGTCGGCTCCTTTGGCCGCGATCACCTCCGGGAGCCTCTGAGAGCGGAGCGCACCCCGTCCCGCCCTGCACACCGATACTGCCGCATGCGTCAACTTTCTCGGAACGGAAAACGCATCGGCGAAAACCCCGGTCCTGTTCGCCCCGCCGCCGCGCTCGTAACGCCGCCGCTGGTGACTCGGCGAGCCCGGCGTGGTGTGGCACATAGTTGCGGGTGGTGAGTGCCGGCCAATTGAGTTCGTATGAATATGAATACCAACCTGGGAAAAATGAAAGTCGCGCCGGTCGGAATAATTGTACGTGTCATACAGTTGAGTGTAATACACCGAGGCAGGCGGTGCGGGCGGGGCGCGCCGAAACTAGAGGGGCCTCATTGCCTTATGCCCCCGGGCCGGCCCGGGCCGGCGGTGGCGGGCGTACAGCCTATTTGAATTCATTAGCGCGTGAGAAGCGCCGCCCCTGCGGCCGCATGGCGCATAGGCCTGGCCGCGGTGTATAGCGGTGATAATGGAGTTGGGCCGCGCGGGGTCCTGGGGACGCGTAGCCCGCTCGGCCTGGGTCCTACAAAGATAATCCTGGAGCCCGGGCCGGGCCGGCCCCCGCCGCCGCGCCGCACCCGCCGGTGTCTCTAGCGACAAGGCTGCGGTTATCGCGAATTAAGCGAGGTATCCTTCGGTAGCCTTCCGAGACCCGCCATGATGGCTGAGTAGGGGATTTTTATCAAGTCGTAAACTAAAAGGATTGAAATGGCTCCGATGCTCTGGTGCTCTGCCCCTGCCCTGCCCTGCCGCCTCCACCTCCCTCTATCCCTCCCGGCTGAGCCGGGGGCGGGGGGTCGGGCGGCGGCGGGCGGCGCGTTGGACTCCTATTGTATTCAATAGAGGAAAGCTTGGACAGAATAAGAGGACAGGGGGGACGGGAGGGGATCTCGAAGGAGGAGGAGCACAGCCCGCTGAATATGGCCGTTATAAAAATAGCTTCTATTCCTTACAACTGCGCCCGCCTTCCCACCACCATAAAACGCGCACCATAAAAGTAGAAGCCGGAGGTGCGGGGCCAGGCCGGGCCGGGCCGAGCCGGAGCCCCGGAGCAGGGCCGGAGCCGGGCCGGGGCCGGGGCCTCGGGAGCTCGTCCAGGTCCCGCTCGCATGGCCTGGCCTGGAGCCTGGCCGGCCGGGGCCCAGGGCCCGGGGCCTGGACCTGCGGCCTGCGCTCCAGCGGGGGCTCCAGGGCACCTTCCAGCCGGCTCCAGGCTCCGGGCTCGGGGCACCCCGCGCTCCGGCCGTGCCCCGTTTATGGCGCCTTATATCCAGCTCCGGGATTTACAAGTCAAAGTTAAGTAGATTGGAGGACGGGGAGGAAAACACGGCAAAACCATTTATGTACCTGCCGTAAATATTAGCTGCTCTGTTGGCACGTTTTTTTCCGTTTTTAGTAACTATTCATCAAGCATATAAACAGTAGCTTCTTTTTTTGTATCCTCGTCATTAAAAATAACGGCCTCGTTTGGACGTGGCAAAGTTAAGGTGCCATTGCCGATCACACACGATGATGACATTGTTTTTAGCCGCGTCACAAATGTCGCCCTCGATCGTTTTTGCCACCATTCCCCTCATGTGACTCTGCATGGCCTCACTCGTCATCCGGAAGGCGATCCGCAGTAGCGTTCACTAAATGTTTTACGACTGTCCCGCCCCCGCCCGCCCCGCCTCCGCACCCCGCCCCGTCACGACACGCTCCGGGGTGTTCATTTATTCTAGCTGTTATACGATCGCCATGCTAGCCCGTCCCTTCAAATAAGCAGAGCATCGAAGATTATATGCGTGTTTTTTTTGTTGTTTTTTTTTTTTCAACCGGGAAAAAGCTCCTCAACAAACCCCCGGTTTTATACCAGTGCATTGCACATTGGTATTCAGTTTAATGCACGCGAGGCTCGATACCAGAACTGTCTCAGTAATTTTACTTTTTTTTTTTAAAGTTTGTGTGTAGGATACCTTTTGCACTCGTGTCTCGTATAATCGCCCCGGGCGCAAAGCGATTCCTATTAATTCGACTTGTCTGCAGACAGATACAGTCATGGCCGATGCTAGGTTGTAAGCAAACTAGGGCCCGCGACCCGGCCCGGCCCACGGGTCTAGAGATGAAGGTCGACGAGCTAACTGCTATGGCGTGCTCGTCGATGCTGGCCGGCCGACTGCTGGGGGAAAACGCCGTGGAGGTAGGCACTCCCGCGGAGCAGCTGTGCGGCCTCGCTGCCTACCTCCCGGGCGCTGAACACCGCAGCGGCGGCGCGGCGCGGGGTGAGAGCCGTGAGACGCTCTCCTTATATTTTTATTTCATTTTTCTTTACAACCTCCATTCATAACGAAGCTGCGGCGGCCGTTACCGTAATGCCCGTCGTTAGCTCTCGGGTGATCAGCTTGTCGATGACCGCTTTGACGTTTCAATTTGCCATGAGCAAACAGGGGCTGCTGGACGGGCCAGTCATGGGCTCCGAGTGAAATACGACCACCGTGGTTGGGCGTGGCGGGGAGGTAAGTGTTGTAAACGTGATGGGCTTCATGAATGAAGCGGGAGAGGGGCCGACGTGGCGGCGCTGTACAGTCGGACAGTGTGGCACATCACATACGGCAACAACAACTCCCACAATCACAGATTTACTTCTCAGCTCTCATACTTTCCCTCTTCAGCCGTTCGAAACTCGTGACATGTGTTTTTCTTGCGACAGCATAATAATTCCGAAGTTGAGCATTCCTCGCGCGCGTTAGTTCCGTTTTCTGGTGTATTTTTGTTCTGTTTTACCGTCACATTAGACGCGCTTTGCACCTCCCGTAGCGTACATCAGACCCAGATTGCATCGCCGATCGGCAACCCCTCACGCCACACACACACACACACACACACACACACACACACACACATACACATATTGAGGGATTTGGGGCCGAAAGAAAAACCGAACTCATTTGCATATGCCGACTAAACGACTTGTTTTGACGAATGCGGCACGAGGAGGTGGGGACGGGTGAGGTAGGCAAAGGTGCGAATGGCTTCCTGAGCAGCTCGGCGGCGGCGGCGCGACGACCCGAGCCGAGCCGAGCGGAGCGGACATTCCAACATGGCGGCGGGCGGCTGGGCTGGGCCCCCGTCCGTCCCGTCCGGTGTCCGCTCCGCTCGCCTAGCCGCGCACATACGACCGATGGAGTGCAGGGCGGATACGAGGTATTACAGTACGGCGAGATCACGTCAGTATTGCACTTTTAATTTTTGCCGATTTAAGGTACATATCGTCTCATTTTCGGTTAGAAGTACACAACATCAAATATATATTTTTTGTATCGAATCTATTTGCTGCAGCGATCGCATTTCTCTAGTCGCTCTGCATCTTACAGCGTCTTTATACCATTTGCTCTTGATGAAATAACTGCGGGTTTTCTGCATGGGTGCAGCTCCTTGTGCGTACCCTCAGACTCCCGAGTGTTTGTCTGTCTGTCTGTCTGACCTATTTTAGTGTTCCGTGGGACTCTTTTTTGTCCTCTCTCCGTCACACACACACACATTTCGGAAGCGCGTCGGATTTTGGCCGCGGCGCTGCGGGGCGCCGTTGACAGGGCACACACCAACAGACCAGTATTTTTTTTTTTGTGTTTTCTTTAACGCGATTCGAGATTCGATGCGCTAATGTGCCTGGCTGCTGGTGCTCGGTCGCGGCGGTGGACTGTAGTGTAGGACCTCCGCCTCAGGGTGGCCTCTAGCTTCCTCCCGCCCCCTGCTCCTACCCCTACCCGTCCCGCAGGGGTCCCCCCCCCCTTCCCCATTACTTTCGGCCTTTTGTTGGACACGGCCCTTGTTGTGGAGGCGCGAGGATGGCCGAGCTAGGTCCAACATGTATTCAAATTCCTCTCTGCGTGTGTGAGTGTGTGTGTCTGTGTGTGAGTTTATAGGCTGAGGATAGTGGCGGTGTGTCAGGGGTGTATTGGGCCACAAACAAACCCGGGGAGGACAGGGCAGTCCAGGGCGCATCACACTAGCGGAGGGGAGGGGGGGGAGGTGACGACCCAGGGGGTCCACCAGCTCCTCCACCACACGTCCACCTGCACGCCCGGCGCGTTGTCCGTGTTCCTTTAGGTCGCGGCGCAACGAAGGCTCCGCGAACGGCGGGGCGAGGGCGAGGGCGAGGGGGCCTGCAGGGGGACGGCCCACTACAACACGCGTTTCTATGGACTGTAAATTCATCCCGGGCGCATCGCCAGGTGCCCAGCGGGGCGCCCGACGGCCCCTCGCCTGCCCCGCCGGACCCGTGAGCCGCGCGCGCAGCTGCGGGCCGCGCAGATGCGTGATGGGCTTTGTAGACGGGGACCCGAGAGTAGGAATCATAGAGCATGTGTGAGGAATCGTCGAAAATTCAACGCGGCCACCACACTATGTTGAACGTTAGTCATTATAAAACTCTTTAGTGAGCGTACTCTAGAGATATAGGATTTGGATATATCTCAATCGTTGGTCAGTTTGATAGAGGTTGCTCTAAAGGACGGAGCGCACTGTGGCCGGGCCCCCACGAGGGCAGGGAAGGGAATGCACTCAGACATTACGTATTCTAATCTTGATTCGTTAGCGTGGGCCTGTACTGCCCGTGCTGTCCGCCGCTGCAGCACCACGGCACGCCACAGCACGCCGGCACGCCCGCCAGGGCAGGTCGGCCCGGGCCGGCCCGGGGTTGTAAAACTAAATAAAAAGGAAAAAGAAAAAAAACGAAGTCGGTGAGCTCAACACGCACGAACGTCATAAAGGCTTGATGGCGGCTCGCGGCCCGCCCCGCCCCGCCCCGCCCCGCCCCGCCCCGCCCCGCCCCGCCCCACCCCGCCCCGCCCGACCCGGCCCGGCTCAACCCGACTTGATAATTGCACAGGCGACGATGAAATCAGACGTGAGTCCCGTCCGCCGCGGCGGGGCGGGGTGCGGCGGGGCATGGCCGTCTGTCCTTGCGCCGGGTCGCCAGCCCACACCAAGCACTGGCGACCCCGCCGCCGCTCCTACTTGTGCCGCGGACTGTTCGGCCGCCCATTGGCCGAGCCGCGCTGCAGGCGGCCAATAGACGGCGGGCAGCTCGCGGGCGGGGCGCGGAGGGGAGCCGGGCCGGGGCCGGCAGGGGCCCCAAACACGATTAAAATCTTGAGCCGAGTTGTCGGCCCGGCCCGGCCGGTGCAGCGCGGAGTGGCCTTCCCTTCCCCCTGGTGCCGGGCCGCACTGATGGCTGGTCATCGATCTCACTTTGTTTCCTTTTCGTTTTCCCCTGTCGGCGAGGCTATAGCCGCCTGGCCCGGCCCGCTGCACACGGGCGCGGCGGGGCGGGGCACGGCGGGGGCATTCAGTCGATCGACATAAAACATACGGCCGACGTGGGCTGTTGTGAAGAACGTAGGGGGGGCGGAGGGGGGGGGGGCAGGGCAACGCCATCTGACGTGTCCGCCCCGCCGCGCCGCCGCCATGAGGGGCCCCGCCCGGCCCGCCGCGTCGCGTTGTCGCTGAGGCGCCGCCCCGCCTCGCCCCGCCTCGCCCCGACCCGCCCCGCCCCGCCCCGCCCCACCTCGCCCCGCCTGAAACGAAGTCCCATCCTTTACTCAAGCCCTATAAAAACGAGCTGTGCCGGAATGCTCGACTCTCCAATAACGGTCTCCTCGAATAAAATAACACTAACGGAGAAAAAAAAATCCCTAATTATATGCGGGTTACACGGCGCCTTGAATTCAGATTGTATGTTTTTAATGTGATTTGCAATGCGTGCGCACAAGTGTGGGGAGTGACCTAGGTGTCGTATGGTGGAGTTGTCTAGGTCAGGGGTGTCCCGGCTGTACGGTAGCGCCGCCCGGCCCGGCCCGGCCCGGCGGTACAGGTGTTGTCTAGCGCATTTTCCGCCACTAAAGTGATTCAATTGAATGATGGGGGCCGCGAGGCGCGAGCAGAGGGACGCGGCGGGGCGGGCCGGGCCGGGGAATAGACTAGCTTTACTGGCCGAAACATTGCCGCAACAAAATACTTGACGACTCATAAAAAAGTGATTTTTGAAGGTGCGCGCTGCGAGTGTGCGCGTGTGTGTGTGTGTGTGCTTTCTTTATGATGAGTTTATGGTTTATGAGGACAAGTGTCATCACAGTTAATGTTTGCTGGTGGCCGAGTGGTTTACACTTACATTGTTGGCACCTCTGGGCCGACACACGGCACACGGCTAGGCCCCGGGCCCCGCCGGCAATCCACCCGTACCCACTTGATTTGTTTAAACACTCATCGCAGGTGCAATCATTGTGATTGTTATGGGATGGGCCGGGGTCCGTCGCGCCCCCACCGCTCTCTTTCTCTCAATCAGAGCGAAGACGATGGACCTCTTAATTACGATCCGCTTTTACGGATCCAGCAATGAGGGTCCATTTTCTGCTCGCGGCATATGTGGAACGTTTTTCAAATGGCGCATTTCAATAACGCGGAAAGGTTTCCTAAATGCGCGCAGCAGGTGTTGAGCGTGCCACGCTCGCGCCTTCAAGTCTCCTTTAAACCATACCAGTGGTTTCAAGAGGGAGTGCTGAAAAAGGGGCTTGCAAGGCTGTGCAAGGCCAACCGCGAAGTGTCATCGGTACCGACACTGGTGACAGCACCGGTGGACAGTGGTTCGAAAGCCGGTCACATTTTTTTTTTTTTTTTTTTTTTTTTTTTGTCAGTCGCTGGGCATTTTTGCAGTCGCCCGAGGCACAAGGACGGTAAAGCTAAAAAGAACAATTGGTCTTCAGAAAAAAATGAAAATAAATAAAAATAAATACGCGGTATTTGAACCACTGCCCACCAGGTGGAATGAGCAGTGTCGATATCAATGACGCTACGCGGCCGGCCTAGCAGCGCACCAAGAGCAGGCGTACTGATGACACTGGGTTCGTTTCTTCGGTGACTGTGGCTTCTCGCGCAGCACGACTCCTAGTGGTCCGGCATTAGGTACCGCTGCGTCGTAGCCGTGCCGGCATAGTGTCCGCGCGAAGAGTCGCAGGACGGAGGTTCGAATCTTACCGAAAAATTTAATTTTTCTGAGGACAACAATTTGGAGAGTGGAATTCAAGCCCCCCATTTCAACCGACCTCCCTCGTGGAATAGCCGACGGTCTAGTGGTCTAGTGGTGCCGCGAAAGCCGTGGGGTGTCTGTGAGACTCGGCACATGGGGCCTGGTTCAAACCCAGGTAGGTTCTTCACTGGTAGCGACAGCGGGTTGCCAGGAAGTTCCGTCCCATGCCCACGACTGGTGGTCGGTCGTGGGGTCATAAGTCCTAGAATCTGGCTCCAAAAATAGCTATTCCATGCCCTGGGGACAGGGCAGTTCGGTTAACCACCGTACGACTAAATCTGGCAGTACGGGGATCAAATCTGTCGAATTGCGCGACAGGATCGCAGTCAGTAAAGCACCGGTTCCCATAAGAACACCGAAGTTGTTGGCTGCCACGGGGGGTTAAAGCCCTGTGCCTGGCGGGAACCGCAACCTCCTTCGGGAGGTTTACTGCCGCAAAAATTTTCCATGTTTTCACGCCACCCTTTCACTTGCGGAGCACGTACGTAATTTTTCAAGTTTAAGCTCGAAAATATCTGGATGATTTCGATATGTTGTTGCCCAGGTTTCAAAACGCCCCAAAAAGTATATCTTGTGTGAACAATTTTTTTTCGAGCCGACACTCAAAAAAATTCCAACCGAAGAAAGCTTGAGAGTAAAATAAAAATGAAGTAGGTGGGAATTGAACTTTGTTCCCGCGGTTGACAGTCGGACAACCGATGTACACTCCGTTCTGCCTGTGCTCGTGGCGGTGTACACGGGTCGGACAAAGCGAAGGTCGGACAAAATTTTTGACCGTATCACGGGTGGCAGAAATTAATTCGGCCAGGTCGGACGAAAAGAGGTCGGGCAAACTATGAGCACCAGTGTAAAGGCCGATCTTTCAAATGTATTGTGTTCTTAAAGGCGGGATTGAGCTCAGCATTCAAGCCGAAGGCTTGCCTGGCTAGTATGTGTTTGTGTATTAAGTGATGTTCGCTGGGACCAGCGGGCTAAAGGCCGAGCACGGGAGAGGCAAGCATGGCACCTGAGGGTTGCAGGCGATTGCGTGACTCCAGAGCGCTAGGCGGGGCGGGGCGGGGCGAGGCGGGGCGGGGAGGGGCGGGGCGGGGCGGGGCGGAGCGCCCGTCGAGATAGGGACGCGAGGGCAGTAAAACGCTCGCTCGCGAGGGAAAAGCAGCGCGCATAGGCCGACACCGCGGCGCACGGAATATACGTACCGTACCGCGGTGCGCACGGCGCGCCCGCCCCGCCCCAGGTACCTGATCGCGCTGGTGCATTAGCGATAACACTCTTGAGCGCCGCGCCGGCCCGGCCCCAGGGCCCCGCAGTTTGGTGTGAATAAGACGCCAAGCCGCGCGCGGCCGCCAGGGCACTATTCACACTCGGGAGGGGTCGTCCTCCAAACACCTGTAATTTTTCCGGAAAGTTTCTAAATCAATTACCATGCGTTAACTTACACTTTCCCCCATACCGATCGTAAATTCGAAACATTGTTTGTAAATCGTCGAGTACATGCAAAGAGTGTCGTAAATTATCGGAGATAATTTTTTCACAGTGCTACGCAACGGCCGCGGGCGTGCAGGTCCAGTGCGAGCACGGCGTTGGCGTGAGTGATGCAAGGCCCCCCCCCCCCCCCCCATCCGCCCTGTCGGTCCGATGCGTGCGCGGGGTCGGCCGAAACGGCTAGAAAATAAACCCGAACTCACTCACTCACATCAGCCGGGCTGAGCCTTTTTCCCAGACAGACAGGTCTTTGCATCACGATATATATATACGATGATGATCGCGGCGCGTATCGCGACGCCTCGCCGCGGCCCCAGGCCAGGCCGCGCCGCGGGCAGGGCTTTTCACACCTCGCGCCGCCGCGCTCACCGCGGTACGGCGCGGCCAGGGGATTTCCATGACGAGGATTTTTTCCCCTCTCGTAGTCGTATAGGATTGAATGTAGGGGCAGGCATACGACGCTGATTTGCTGGTCGTAACTCGCTGATATAGCCACACCAGGAGCGGGTGTAGTGCTTCTCTAATCTGGAAAACCAAGTGTTTACAAGTTTTCATTACTTACTACACACGTGTACCAGAGTTGGCCCACATGTTCTACGACATTTTTCCAAACGATGAGATTTCCGTAAACATTTTGCGAGTTTTAAGTTGCCACCCCCACGCGTTTCACGGACAGTGTACCTATGCGCCCTCTCCCCTCCCCATAAACGCGCCGCGGCCCGCCGCGCCCGCGCGCCCCGCCCTAGGCTTATCTACTGCATTCATTAACATACAGGGCGGTGGGAGGAAGAGGAAAACACAATTCAAGTGACGTGCATTCCCCGCCGCAACCGCGGCCGACCCGAAAAGGCGCCAATTAAGGCCAATTAATTCAGCTGGCTGGTCGACTCGCCGTCGTGCGCCTCGGTGCGGGGAGGGGAGGCTAGAGACGCGAGGCTCCGCCCCGCCCCGCCACGCCATCGCCTCCGCCCCGCCGCCATTGGTCGAGCGGAGCCTGGCTCCGCCCCCGGCCTGGCACTCCCCGCCGCGCCCCGCCCCGCCCCGCGCCGCCACGCCAGGACACCCTGCGCACAGGCGCGCGCGCGCACGCACACTTACACACAGACACCCACACACAGACATACACCGCCCAAGTCTTGCTTCACTGCCCATTATAGCCTAGACCACATTGTACCATTCTAACAGAAGGTTTTTTTTTTCCTCTCTTTTTTTTCCTTTCAAAGTTAATTTTGAGCGAAAATCCCGTTTCCAAAATGTATGACAATTCATTTTTAGTGAGAGGAAATGTTATCCCGCGCGGTTTTAGACAACAAAATTATGATAGAATATTCGCTCAAATTTGTCAAGTCCGTAGCGACTAAATTGTTTGAAATGCGTGGCCCACCTTCAGGACCTTTTAAGTCCGTTATCGTCGCGCAGTGTTACGTCCTGAAAAGGGTTTGGAAAGGGCTCGGGGAAGGGGGGGGGGGTGCCCGCCTCGCCCCGCCGGGCCGAGGGGTACCAGGCAGGACCCCGCCCCCGCGCGCCCCGCCCCGCCCCGCACCCGGGCGGGCTCGGGGCTCGGGCGAGCGGGCCGGGCGGGGCGGGGTCGGGCAGGAGCTGAGCAGAGCGGAGCCGTCCAGTCGTGTCTCGCGCGCGGTGCGGTGCGGAGCGGAGCGCCAGTGCGTCGCAGTGCCGCAGTGCAAGGCCGATAGTGCAAGTGACAGTGCAGTGCGTGAGCGTGAGCGTGTGAGGAGATGCCAAGTGCTTCCGCCGAGTGCGACCGCCGCCCGTAACACCTCAGCAGGGCACCCGCAGGAGCAGCAGGAGACTTTGCGGACGTCGTGTTCCACACCATGGTGTCGTACTGCAACTCCCTGGCCATGTACCGGCACCAGCAGCAGGCGCACCCGGCCCCGGGCTGGTACCAGTCGTACCAGCCGCAGGTGCACCCGCACCCCCAGGTGCCGCCCGTGCAGCAGTACCTGAGCTGCGTGCAGGACGCGCACGCCGCGGCGCAGGCGGCGCAGGCCGCCCAGGCGCACCACCCGCACCAGCAGACCATCCCGTCGTGGCACCACCCGCACGCCCACCCGCCGCACCACCCCGTGTTCCAGCCCGGCGTGGGCGTGGGCGTGGGCGTGGGCGTGCCGCCGGGCGAGTGGTCGCCCACGCCGTCCAGCACGCCCGAGTACATGCACCACCACCACCAGCCGCTGCACGACCACGCAGACCCGCTGCTGCCGTCGCCGCCCATGACCGTGTCCGGGTCCGACATGTCGTCGCCGTCCGGCGGCACGGGCGGCACCGTCACCCCGCCGCAGTCCAGCGGGCCCGGCCCGGGAACGCCCCTGGGCACGCCCCTGGGAACGCCCCGGCCCGGGCCGGCCAGGTCGCCGTTCGAGTGGATGAAGAAGCCCTCCTACCAGAGCCAGCCCAACCCCGGTGAGTGATCAGAGTCCTGCATGCGTCCCGCGGAACACCCGTAGAGTATAGCGCGGGTCGGGCGCGACAGGCGCCGCGGAGGCGCCGCGCCGAGGCAATTATGAGCCGCGATATGTTAATGATTAATGCGAGTCCATCTCGCTCCCCTCCCCCCTCCCCTCCCTCCCGCGCGGAGGGGGTGGAGGCCTGGCTGCTGCTGCTGCTGCTGCTGCTGCCGGATCGGGTGCTAATCGCCGCCCAGGGAGCTGGGCCACTTCGCTTTGCCACCCCCGCCCCTCGCCGCCCACCCCACCCTACTCCACCCCCGCGCCGCCCGCGCCCCCGCGGCCCTGGGGACGGGACGTTCCAACACACAGCCTCCCTCCGCCTCTGCCTCTCTCTCTCTCTGGAGCTCTCTCTCTCCCCCTGTCCCTCCCTGCCCTGGTCCTCCTCGGCCTTCAGCTGTTCCGATCTGTCAGTGAATCTCACAGCAGACCGCGGCCCTCGGTGGGCGTGCAGCAGTATCAGGACTGTTGCGTTCCTTGTTGCTTGACAGCGAGCGACAGGAAGTGTGTGTGAGAGAGAGAGGAGAGAAGGTTGGCAGGGTGAGAGGGGAGCAGGTGAGAGGAGAGGGGCGGAGTTGAGCCGCGCTGCACCTTACCTCGTAGCGCGCCCTGCCCTGCGCCGCGCCGGGAGATATCCTTATCGCCAGCAGGCGAGCCGAGCGGAGCGGAGGAGGAGAATAGAGAGGAGAGGCTGCGAGAAAGCGGCGCAGCGCAGTGTGGGCGGGTGAAGGGGTGCGGGCGGGGCGGAGCGGGGCGGGGGGGGGGCGGGTACCTCACCTCACCGCGCTCAGTCAGGACGCGTTTGAGTCACGCCCGCCGCGCGGGGCGGGGCCGGGCTTGGCCGTGATGGCGCGGGCTGCCTACCGTCTCAGGGGCTGGGCGGACGTGTCGATTTGGAGGAGCAGCCTCCCCCTCCCCTCCCCCTTCTCCTCCTCCGCGTCTCTCGCTCTCCTCCTCACGACGAGCAGAGCGCCGAGGTGGGACCGGGCGGGGCGCCGCGCCAGACGTGATCCGCCTACACCGCCTCGCGGTCTCGCTGGGCTACCCTGCTCACAGGGAGGAGGAATTTGTTCCAAACCTCTTTTGACATCTTCTGTTTGACAACCTTAGAGTCATTAATGGCATTCAAGGCCGGGTCGAGGGGGGAGGGGAGGGGGGCTGGTTGCCCCACCCCGCCGCGCTACGCCACGCCCATCCTGATGCGGTGCGAGGCGACGCGAGACTCACGGCTTTCCAATCCTGGGTCGGGGAGGGGCGGGGCAGGGCGAGCCGGTCGATCTACCTTTTTTTTATTGCCCCACAGCCATGGAGCCGGGTCCGGCCAGCCCCGCACCGCCGGAGGAGGAAGAACGAGTTGGTTCCATTTGCATGTACGGCTGAGCCTGGCCTGGCCCCGCACGTCGTATACTACTCTGTCCGGAAAAGCGGAGGAATCTCGGCTTCGTATTGAGACGGGCTAGCCGAGGCCGTGAGGAGAGGAGGCTGCACCGGAAGGCTGCGGCTGTAATCTCACCGCGTGTTTGCCCTTTTGTGAAGATTTGGACAGGGAGGGGGAGCGGGTGGGGGTGGGGGTTATTCGGGGCAACGGGATGAAGAGGGGATAAGAAGATACCCTCTCATCTCCAGCGAGCTAGGAATGAACGGGTTCATGGACTGTTCAGGAGCAAGCCATAAGGATGGGTGTCATGCTTGGGTGTATAGTCCCGGGATCCATATTCGCACTTTTACGACGCGCTGGCCGCGCGTCTAGGTCTCTGCGATCGCGAAGCCGCGGCGCGGCGCGGCAGCTCGCATTATGCCAACGCGCAGGTAACCCGGGGGTGAACCGCAGAACAGCCGGCCCGGCGGTGAACCTTGAACCACAGGGAACCCGCGGTCGAATCTGAGGCCAGCCTAGCCCGGCCCAGCCCGTGCCGCAGCACCCAGAGCAGCCCGCCCCGCCCCGCACCGCGCCAAAGGGGCCTCCGGTCGGCTCGGCTCGGCGCGGCGCGGCATGTTGTTTGCGCTTGTAGCTTCCGGCCTGCGGAGCCGACCGCCTTCCCCGGACTCCCAAGTGTGTGCTCGTCTACTCTGTCCGCGCCCGGGCTGAAAAAAAAATATGAAAAGAAAACCGGGAAAAATTCAATATGTGAGCAGAAAATTTTAGAAAGCTTTCTGTTCTGGGGTTTCTTTGACCAATCTATTCATCCCTTGCCGTTCAATACGAAATTCTACATCAGTAGAGTCCCAATATTTTTTTTTTCTGAACGGGGGAATTTCTGCGTAGGGCGGATCACGTCCATCCTCCCGACGCCGCGGCGCGTCGCGCGCTTCCCGGAGGAGGCCGCTTGCCGCCGTATGCGTATGTTGCCGTTGTAAAAACATAAGCCCCCTCAAGGTGGCTCCCATTTTTTTCTCCCCGACGGCCGCCGCGCGCGTTTCAGAAGTCGAGTCGAGACGAGTCGAGACGACAGGTCCGCTGCCCTGCCCGTCTAGTCCGCCGTTGTTTGTTATGAAACCTCAGCGTCGCCAGCTTTAGTCGCCAACCAGCCTCTCCGGGTCGTCGGTGGAGGGGAGGGAAGGCTCCGGGCTCCGGGGGCTCCGTGCGACTCCGGGAAGAAGGGTCTACGACCAGGGGGCCTCGGCCCGGGGCGGGGCGGGGCGGGGCGGAGCGGGGACAGGGGAAGGGAGAGGTACGCGCGGGACCGCATGCTCGCTGGCGACGGGGGCCTGCACTTGCCTGGCGAGCTTACAATGACTGATAATTGGTAGCTTATCTCATAATGATTGGAGTCAAAATATTTTAAAATTGATTACTAAATATATTGATTTTGACTGAAAGTTTAATTTTCTTAGGCTGATCCCGTTCGTTTTACGCGTGTGATAACTATGTGACTTTAAGGTGAAAATTATTGGAGCATAAGTTTAAAATACTGTGGTTTCGAGCAGGTCGGGTACTTCTCGCTGGATGGCCATGCAGGTCTGTTTTTAATCATGGTGTTATATTTCCTCCCTGCCTCCCCCTCCGGGCCGCGCTGCCCACGGCTGTTCCGTTGCCGTGCGCGGGGTGGCCGGGCTGGCCGATAAGCGATAAGGCCCGCCCCGCCCCGCCCCGCGGCCGCGCCCCCTCCCCGCCGTACCGCGGCCAGGTGCCGCGCAGGCCGGCCCGCCCCGCCCCGCGCCACGCCATTGGGGACGGGATTGGGGACGGGGAAACAACGCAACATGGCACCCCGGCCGTCACGACTCGGCGACTCACTTGCATCCTCTTTTGTTTTTACAGTACTTCTATACTTATGATTTAAAATATTTGTCACGCTCGGAAAAAATGAAACTGTAGTTGTCGGGTAGAGCAACCCGCGACGCGATGCACGCGTCGCATCGCGCCGTACTTCCCCCGGCCGACTAAATGGTGTGCGTCATTCGCGCTGTTGTTTGGCCGACCCCCTGTCGTAGAGAAAGGGAAGGCGGAGAGGGAGAGAGGAGGGTCCTTCCGCGCGACGCCAGCATCTGCGGGCGGGGCAGGTGGGAGGGGCGGGGCGGGGGTGTGCGAGGGTGTGGGCAGCGTGGCCGTGTCCAGCGGCTAATCCCATCAGCGACTGTCACCGGCTGACACGCCGCCAAGGGGCTCTGCGCCTACCTACAGCCTGTCCTGTCGTGTTCTCGTCGAACCTCGCCAGGAGACCTGGCCGGGCCGGACCGCGGCCGGCAGGGCAGGGGCCAGGGGGGCGACGAAGGGCTGCCCTGGCAGCACTGACTTTACACACAAACTAACGGGACGCATTGTCTCTCGCGCGCCGCAGCCCCTCCCCCCCTCCTCCCCCTCCCTTCCCTTCCCCCCGCGAGTTTTCGTGCGAACAATTTGTCTCCATTTCTCCGACTCTATCAGCCTGGCGGCTTTTATTGTGCTTAACAAAGCTGCAAATGAGAGCGCCTTTATCCGCGCGCTCGCTGGGAGTCATGCTGCTGCTCGACCGCGCAAGCAGCGTTTTTGCCCTAAAACGCTTCCCCCCAAAATAAACTTTAAAAAAAGTATATACAGGCAATTTGTGAATCTTCATAATCCGGTGTACACTTGACGCCCCCTCCCTCGCCTCGGTTCCGTCGTATCGCATCGCATCGCATCGCTATTGCCATTATCGCGAGGGGACGGGACGGCGAAATCACTGCGAAGCGGTCGCTCCGTGCGGACGGGACGGGACGGGACGGGGCGCGGGTGCCCGCGCAGCCAGCGCAGCCCAGGCCTGAGCTATGGGCGCTGACAAAGTGACATGACAACAGCGCCCCGCCCCGCCCCGCCCCGCCCGGGGCTTATGATTTATGGCAGCTGCTCCGTCTCTCTCGCACCAAGGGGGCCCGGCGCCGGCCGCTGCGAGACAAACCTCCTGCAGACAAACAAACGGGCTTAGATCGCAGCAAGAATACATCGATAATGCATTGTGCAGACGGAGCGCCGCGCCGGTGTCAGCGCCATTTCCCTCGTTTCATAATGTTTTCAAAATTATACTCGGTGCGCGTGTGTGCAGGCGAAAAAAATTGGTTGACCGTCGGACATGGAAAGGGTTCGAGGCGAGTAAGGCTGAGGTATGCGGTGCAGCGCGGCCGAGGCGCGGCGGGGCGCGGCGGGGCGCGGCGACGACGGCCAGCTGCCTCTTTCTTTTTCATCGTGCCGCTGTGCTATCTATCGGACGATTACGGGATCATGGGATTAGTTATACTCTCTGCCCTGCCCTGCCCTGCCTCTCTAGACTCAGTTCCACTCCGCGCCGCGTCGGGCCAAGGCGCTCGGTGCTCACGGGCGGGGCGGGGCGCAGCGGGACGCGGCGGGGCGGGGCGGGGCGGGTATGCCTGCTTGCAATGTAGCACTACGCGTTTGCAACCTCATTTTCGCATGCTTGTTACACATTTCCATCCCTCCCGCCGCCGCTCCGCTCCGCGCGCCACCACGGGAGGGAAAGGCGGACAACCACCCCTGTCGAAATTCACGGCGCAAACCACAAAAACCGTTTGAGGCTCAATGCTGCCCATAATGCCGGGCGGGGCGTGGCGGGGCGTGGCGCGGCAGCCCGACCGCGTTTATGTGTCCCCGGGGCTGCATTCTCGCTATTACTTGGGAGGCGAGCGGCCCGGCCCGGCCCGCCCGCCCCTCCCCCGCGGACCCGCCCCTACCAGAGAGGATGGAGAGGGAGAGGCAGCCTTCCGGGTCGTTCCGGAACAAAATAGGGGGTGAGCGAGAGTCAATTTAAATCCGTAACGCCCAAAAGCGACCAATGTGCGAGCCGCCGCCGCGCCGGCCGCTAAACGGCCCCTGTCACAACCACCACCACTACCACCACCACCCTGGCAGCGGAAGGGTCGCCTGATCTGATTGCGTGACTTGTTTTGGCTTCCTGCTCGCTAACTGAGTCTCTCTGTCGACAGGCGAAGCTGGGACAGAGCCATTGAGTGAGTCATTCAGCTATGCGTACGGTACCCGGCGCCCTGCACCTCGCGGTGTACCCGCCCCGCCACGCCCCGCCACGCCACGCGACTGCGCAGTGAGCGGCAGCGCGGCGTGTTGACCGTCCTCATCAGCAGGGGCGGGGCGGGGCGGGGCGGGGTGCGGGTGCGGCCAGTAGATGTGCTCGTGTTTGCTTTTTGGACTTTGTCGGGGCGCTCTGTTCTCAGGTCCCCGCCCCGCCCTCCCTCTCGCTCTTCCTCACACACACGATCGCCTCCAGGTGCCCACGCCTTCCTGTGTGTAGCGGCAGTGGAGGTGAGGAGAGGCGAGGTGAGGTGAGGTGAGGTGGGGCAGGAATATTCATTTAGGTGCGGTCCTGGGGAACAGTTACTTCCCGATGCCCTGGCCGGCGCGGTGCGGCGCGTCTCCAAGGGTTCCTTCCCCCCGGCGTCGCGTCGTGTCGGCGCCTTTGAGTCCGGCCCGGGCGGGGTGGGGCAGGGCGTGGCGGGGCCGGGCGGGGCGGGGCGGGGCGGGGCGGGGCGGTGGCCCCGGGGCCCCTGCCACTGTCGCTCCCCTGCGCCGCACCGCACCCCGGCCCAGCCCAAGCGCAGGCCGGCCCAATGCAGTGACCCTGGGCCGGGCCGGGCCGGGCCGGGCCGGGCGGGACAATAACGTCCTATCCTCCCTCATTGTGCGCGTCAGCCCCGACGCCAGGCTCAGCCCCACCCCGCCCGGCCCCGCCCCGCCGCTACTGCAATCACCAGGTCTATAGTTTACCGACCCGACCCGTGCCGACAAATAGAGCTGTATCCCTAATGTGGGTCGGGGTGTTTGCCCCCGCCCCAGCGCCGCCCCCCTTTGCGCCGACATCGCATCCTCTGCCTCTCGATCCCCGTTGGAGGAGGATCCTGCGGCGGGGATGGGCCCGGGGAGGGGAGGACGCCCCGCCGTGCACGCCGCCCCGCTCCGCCCCGCCCTGCCCACGCATGAGTGCGCACGCCACCCCTCCCCGTGCCGTCCCCGTGCACCTGGCCCCGCACACAAGATGGCGCCCGGCCCGGCCCGGCCCTCGCACTGCGGGGGTGCACAGTGTGGCCGGCCAGTTCGGCGGCCATGTCTCAATGGAGAACAGTCGTGGCCCCGGAGTGAACGCCTGCTATTAACGCTACAACGCGAGCTAAACTGTCACCCACAAGTTTATCGGACTGGCCTGTTGCTCGATCCCGATCAGCCTGATCTGATCCCGTCCCGCGCGGCGCGGTGCGCTCATGTGTCCCGTTTAATCCCGGTAAATGCGAGTCCCCTTCCCCTTCATCCTTGGAGCCGCGGTCCGATTACGCCCCGATTACCAGCGCTGATCAGCTATTGATTGCCCGCGCGCCCGTGCCCGTGCCGCGCCTCCCGCGGCTCCCGGTGCTGATTTCCTTCAAGAGCCACTGCAAACGAGTAGAGTGCTGTAATGCTCCGTGCTTTGCGGCCACCGGCCCGGCCCGGCCCAGCGCGGCGCTCGCCTTACGATAAAGCTTCCTGGCTTTCACCTCCCTTCTTATCTCATGGCCAGAAGTTCCCCTCTCCCCCCCCCCCCCCCGCTCCTCCCCGTGTCCTGTAAGTTGGAGGTGAAGTGGCCCTGTAACCTCGCCCGCCCTTCGCCTTCCCGCCCCGCCCCACTCACTCCCTCGCTCTGCTCCACGTGTTGTCGCCGTCCTGGTTTGCTCAAAATTAGTCCCCTGATATATCCCCTCCTCCCCCCGCTCGCCCGCGCCTTCGTCGCCCTTGCCCCTCGTCCTCGTACCCTCCGACCGATATATATTGGCCCAGAGGGATGCTAGGGCGGGGCTGGGCTGGGCTGGTCCCAGTCCCCCATTGTCGAGCTGTTGGCCGCATAAACGTCCTCTCCTCTCTCTAACGCCACTCACGACACAATCATCGCGGTCGCGACGACCGCGGTGCGGCATGGCCTTCCGTTAAAGCCAGCACGATTTACCGATCGTAGTTTTACAGCTTCAGTTGGAAATCACTAATTACGAGAAATGGTGTAAATTTACGTAGATATTTCTTACAGTGAAGAACTAGTAAAAACGAGCAGACGTAGTTATTGTTACCTATCACGAGTCGAGATACATTAGCTATTTTAGCTCATCCTTTTTCTTGGGGATGTGAGAGTAACGTGCCCGATGAGGAGAGGTGGGGTGCGGCGGAGGCGGAATTCCGGGCGGAGTACTTCTTACTTCTCGTGATAAGAGAATCCCCGCCGTGCTGGTCGCACCCGCGTGTGCGGCTGTTACCACCAAACAGCACGCGTTGGCCCTCAAAACAAGTCGATGACATGGAGTCCAGACGTGCCTGAGTGGTAGTCTCCAGAGACTCCAGGGGGCGGTGCGGGGCGGCGCGGGGCGGGGCAGCCTCCGGTGCGACGGACAAGGAAATCTTGCCATCGCAAACACGCTCACGCCCGACCAGACCAGACCAATCAGCCGACAACGATGCTGGCCGGGCGGGGCCGGGCCGGGCCTCCGCTCCGGGCCTTTACACCGTGCCGACGGAGGCGGAAAAAAAATAAAGATTGAAAGATGGGACTCGCAGGGAAAATAGAGAGAAGCGGGTAAAAAAGTAGGTAGGAAACGAGGGGTGGGGACAGGTTACGTTGTTTGTTGTCATGCCTCGCCCAGCCCCGCCCCGCCTCGCCAGGTATCTCCTCAATGATGCCGCTCTGCAGGCGGGGATGGAAGGGAAAAAAATGTGTCAGGTGTAATGCGGACCGACTGGCGGGGATAAGAAAGATGTCATTTTTTTTATTGCTGGGGTGAGGGTGAGCTCCAGGCTAGTGCGCAAAAACGCGTTTGGGTTGCGGGGTTGCGGCTCCTCCGCTCCGTGCTCCAGCTTAATTAATGTATATTACTGTACCCACGCCTTGTTTGCTTTGACGTTACGAAAACCCGATTTTTAGGAAATACTTAAGAACGACCAGTGGAAAACCAGCCCGATTTCTCAACGGGCTCTACGCTCGGGCAATGCTATCCCCGCGGGCCGTCGCGTAGCGTCGCGCCGCGTCGCGTCGAGGTGATAAGTGCGCCCCCGGCCCCCGCCGCAAAATGGGCTCGGGGAAATAACTGCGGGCTATTTCTCATACATTCGGCAGCCTAAAGTATTTATTGTTTATTGTCCTCTCCCACCGCACCGGAATAGCACCGTAGTCTGCACATTGTTTGTTGAGGGCTGGCTGCGCTCACGTTTTCGTCGAACAAATGCGTGTAACGGGTTTTTGCTGCAAGCAGCTCTCACTTTCCGCGGGCTTACCTAGCCTGCCGTCGCGCGGTGGTGCGGTGCGGGCAGGTGCGGGGCGGGGGCATGCGGGAGTGAGTCGGGGACAGCTTCCAGGAAGGCGATGAAGAAGTCTGCCCCGCGGGTGGGGCGGGGCGGGGTGGGGCGTGGCGGGGCGTGGCGGGGCGGGGCGGGGGCTGCAGCAACACCACTCCGCCTTCACGTCGCCCACCACCCGACTGCCTCCTCATGGCCTCACCGGGCTCCTGGCACTCTGTAGAAGTCCCGCCCCGCCTCACCTCTCCCCGCCCCCTCCCCGCCCCGCCCCGCCCCGCCCGTCCTTCGGCTCTGCGCCGCGAGACGGATGGAGCCTTATCGGGATTAGCACCTCTCTTTCATCTGGCCGCGCCGCAGCCAGCCCCGCAGGGCCGGGCCGAGCCAAGCTGGAATTACACTGTTAAGACTGGGGAATTACACGCGCTGTGCGTTTGGCTTTTGTCAATGCGCCACTTAAACACGTCGCAAAGTAAGTCGGGAGGTCGTGAGGACGAGGACGCGTGGCGAGACCATCCCCGTCGTGCGCCCTCACCCCTGGGGACGGGACGGACACTGTGTCCACACGCCGCGCGGCCACAGTTTATTCACGCAACCTGAATTCTTTCGCAAACTTTGTTCAGAACAGCTCTATAGGCGTGTGTGTGTGTGCGCAGTGTGTGCCGGTGTGTGCACACACTGCAGTGTGCACAAACGACGGTGACAGTTCGCGATTAAGCGGTTCCGAGGGTGTCGCGCGCTTTTCTATAAGCAGCCAGCTCGGACGGTGATGCCCTATTAGCCTTGATTTTAATTTTTATAAACTTTCCCCCTAGTGCCCCCGCTGTTGCCGGGTTTCGGGCCGCGCGGGCGCTTGTGTGTGTGTGTACATACGTGTTGCCCCATGTTCTTTGAATCAAACGTATCGGGCGGGGTGGGCCGTGTCTACTCCAATCGTAGATAGCGGTCCATGTGTGTTTGCGTGGGGCTGTTGTCCCTGCCGCGCCGCGCCGCGCCCGGCTGTGTGTACAGTGCAGGGCAGGCGAGGTATGGCCCACAGGGACAGGGTAGAGTCCTTCCACTCTAGGACTCTAGAGCGGGAGGCGTAAGGCGTGGACTTACGTTCTCACCAGAAGCTGCGCCGTGCCGCGGCCGCGGGTCACTTTTTTCACACCCGTGTGCGTCCCGCCGCGCCCCGCCGTGCCGAGGCTCTCCTTCACGTTCCCTCCCGCCCCCGCCCCCGGCCCGGCCCGGCCCGGCGCGCGGAAGGGCCCAGCCCGCGCTCAGATGCTGCGTTCAATATCTCGCGAGATAATCCTTATCACCGACCAAATAATTTACGGCCGGCGGTGCTGCGCGGTGCTGGTGTTCCCGTGCGCGAGCCCGGGACTCACTCAAAGAAAACGTTTGAGCTAGGATCTAATAAAAACGCAAGGGTGACGTGACTATCGAGAAGTTTTGCTTTATTTTTTTATTTATTTATTTTTGTTTGTTTGTTTGTGTGCAGGCAAGACGCGGACCAAGGACAAATACCGGGTCGTGTACAGCGACCACCAGCGCCTGGAGCTGGAGAAGGAGTTTCACTACAGCCGGTACATCACCATCCGGCGCAAGGCCGAGCTCGCGGCAAGCCTCGGGCTTTCGGAACGCCAGGTGAGAGCAAGAGGGGTAATGCAAGTAGAGAGCGGAACGAGGGAATGCCTCGGGTGTTCGCACCGGTGAAAACTCCAAGAGCACGAAGAGAAGTTATTACAACGTAGTGTATTTCGTTTTTTTTTTTTTTTTGAGGATTTTCGATCAAAGGCCGACGCGTTTTTTTTTATACGTGGCACTTTTCTGATAGCGTTTTTGACCCGGGCCTATGGTGTCCGTGAGGGGGGTGGGGTGGAGGGTGCCCTGCAGTGTTTGAGGCCCCGGGACGGGCCGGGACGGGACGCCTCGTGCGCTCATGTCGCGTGAGATAAGGCGCACTGCTGGGCCGGGCGGGGCCGGGGCGGGGGCCATGGGCCGCCATACTGCGCTGCCATGAGCGGTGGTGGGGGCGGTGCGGCGGAGCCTGCGCCTCGCGGCGTGGTGCGGCACGCCCCCGAGACCCCCTCCCCTCCTCTCCTCGGCCGCGGAGTGGGGGAGCCGCGGCCCGGCGCGGCCGGGGCGTAAAGGAAGGGGGAAGGCCAGGCCAGGGCCGCCAGGGCCAGGATGCTGTCGGGGAGGGAAATGAAATGTCAGAGGCTTAACATGTTAATGGTGAATGGCACGGTTGAGTATGTGTGAGTGTGTGTGACCGGTCGTCCTTTCTAACGGTTCTCTTTCGTATGCCTGCGCAGGTGAAAATCTGGTTCCAAAACCGACGCGCCAAGGAGCGGAAGCAGACCAAGAAGCGCGAGGAGCACGATCATAAAGTGAAGCTGGAAGACTTGCAGCCCCAGGGCCACCAGGGCCACCCGGCGCACCTCGGCGGCCATCCGCACGGGCACTCGCTCGCGCACCACCACGCCCTCCACCACCAGATGCACCACCAGATGCACCACGGCCACCACCCCGGCTCCAACCCTGGCTCCACGAGCCCCCTGTCCCTGCCGCTGCCGCACTCCGGCCCCGGCGGGCCGCTCGGGGGCGGGTCGTTAGGAGGCGGGCCCCTCGGGGGCGGCCACGTCGGCCACACCGGCGGCCACCTGGTGCACCACCACATGCTGAACAGCGCGGGCACCACGAGCCAGCACCCCTCCAACGGCGGCGGGAGCGGGGGCGGCGGGGGCAGCAGTAGCAGCGGGGGCGGCTCCTCGGGGGGCGGCTCCCTGTCGAGCACGGCCTCCAACAGCACTAGCAGCTCCGGCTCGGCATCGGGGCCGGGGCCCGCGTCCAACACGACGTCTGGCGGCGCCAGCAGCAGTGGCGCCATCATGTGACATGGCGCCTCAGTGGACCTGTGCCTCGCAGACGGCCCGGAGGTCTGGTGATCTCCCCCCGCAGGTCCCCGCGACCGGGCCGGGCCGGGCCGGGCCGGAGACAGACACCCGCGTGATGGTTCTGCCCGTTCTGCCGCGGTCTACTTGTGCTTCTGATGCGGCGTGAACACTTGCAGGGAGGGGCGAGCCCCGCCCTGCCACTCGCTTCACAGTGCAAGAACTCATACCTCGAAAAGGGGAATACCTGTATTATAGAGTGATGCGCATCTTTTTCCTTGTCCAATGCCGTACTCAGAGTGAACGCTGTGGTTTCCGTCCAATATTTGCATATTGTGTTCAGTGTAAAAATAATAATTTTTTTTTTAAGTGTTTCTTTGACTGCAATGATGTTTTGTGTAGTTTCATGGTGCATAACCTTCGACCACACCTTGTTGCTTTCAAATTTATGTTTCTTGATATTTGTTGTCTTTGAACATTGTGGTCCTCTGCCTAAGGGTCACAAATAGGATACAACTACTGTACTCATACAAGATTGGTGATAAACTAGATATGCTTTTAACATTATCGTGGCTTTGCTCAAACCATTCTTTGCTACAAATTTTGTCCTAGTGTGCAACACGGTCGGAAATAGCGCTCACCTTGCCGACATGACCCTAAGCTTTTCCTGTGCAATTTTATTTGTATCATAAGTTTTATTAATGCAAATGAGCATTTGTCCTCTTTACTGATAAATGTTTTTGTAGGGTGAGTTAGTGTTCATGCTCTTTACATGTACTTAAAACTTAAAACGTAATCACTCATTTTATGTGCTGTGATGGCATACTTTTAGTATTTAAGAAACCAATGGGCAGCACAAGATTCACATGTACAAAGTTTAGGGTAACAAAAATTTTTTGTTAGAGATCAATGCTGTGAAATTAAATGTTACTTTTGTTCTAGGCTTAAGCTATGCGTGCCTTTTTGAAGTCATCAAGTCTTTTTGGCGCCTTTCTCATAATTCACACAGTTTTGTCTATGGCTCACAGTTACAGTGGGTGTGAAATTATATGCTTTAACATAGGGCCTAAAGTTGTTTTTTTAAATATCGTTTGGTTAACTATAGAAATTTATATATAAATGAATATATGGATATATGTTAAAATTATTATTATTAAAATATTATTTCACCTGGATGCTCACTTTTTGCTCTGTTTTCCTTCGTGCTGGTGTGGTGACAGTTTCTAAATCGTAAAGGGAGTCACTCAAAGCAAGCTTACTTACAATATACTCCTGCAGATTGTGCCCCGCTTCTCCACACTTTCAGTTGCCGCCCCTCCCCTCCCCTCCCCTCCCCTCCCCTCCCCTCATCGCTGGAGAGGGAAGGACTGGGTTGGGTTGGGCCGGGCGCGGCGCGGCGCGGACCGGGACGGAAGGCAGCGCGGCGCAGGGACGGCCACAAGTGTTCCCTAGGGAGTCGTTAGAGTTGGAGCTGGCTGGAGGCGCGGCGCAGGGCTAGACACGAGGCAGTAGTGCCGAGCTCGCGTGGAGGGGCGGGGCGGGGCGGGGCCGGGCGGCGAGTAGCAGTACTGGGCCAGGACCGGCTGGCGAGGCGAGGGGCGGAACGATTTGAGGGCCAAGCGTCGGAGCGGAGGTCGCGTCTTCCGGCCTCGTCCATGCGGTAGATAGGTATTCCAGTTCGCATCGCCGACAGGTGTGCGTCACGACAGCCTAGTGGTATCGCCCTCGCCCCCCGTCCCAATACTATCTAGGCTGTCGAGACGTTTTGCGGGTTCGATCCCGACCGATTCTTTTTTTCTTTCTTTTTTCTTTTTCGATGTAAACGCTAGCTCTCGGACAAATTAACCCCCGGGGATCGGTCTAGGGGTACTGTAGAGTGCCCCTGCCCCCTGGTCGAAAAAAGAAAAAAAGAAAAAAAAATGGGCCTAGACTTGAACCAGCAAAACGTCTCGCCAGCCGAGATGATTTGGGACGGGGGGAAGGTGCGTTAACCATCTCGGCTGGCGGGACGCACAACTCACGACGTTGCGAACTGGAATCCCTATCTACCGACTATTTTCAGCGCCAAGAGGCAAGAACGGAGTCGGCGCGGAGGTCGCCTCGGGTGGCCCCACAATGACACACGCGACGCTACCCATCACGCTCATCACCCATCATGATGGTTAGTTTGAGGCTCACATCACGGCACGGCCGCTAGATGGCGCTTTGACCTGACCCAGCGTTGTTCTGCGCGCGGTGTTACTCAAGCTTGCTCGCGCATAAGTACTGAATGAATTTCCACATGGTTCGACCTAAGCGTACACGATTTGAGTATCGTTGAGTTGGAAAGTTTCGTTATCCACCAACACTCAGCGCGTAACTTATTGTGCGCACGAATTTTTATTTCGAGAATCTAAATGGTGAGGGAACCATATTATATTGCTAACAAGACGTAGGCTCTCGATTCTGGCATTGAAACGTCAAATAACCAAGGCCAAGTTTTTCGAAATTTGGTGGAAGGGTGGGTCTTAGTTTCCCAACCAACGCAAGTTCAGTGTGTTTGCCGATGAAACTAAGGAAATACTTGCCAATGTCATCAAGAAAACTTCTTGCGCATAAGTTGCGCATCTAGAGTTGGTTGGGGGAAAAAGTTCCCTCCGCGTGAAGGAAATTTGGACTAGGCCTTATAGGCTCTGCCTTGTCAAGGCCTAGCGCGAAACAACAACGCATAGTGGCGCCATCTGTCGGCCGACCTGGACTCGGAGCACGCACACTTGCTGAAGAGGCTACCTCCTCGCTCCTGCTGACCTCCGGGTAGGATCGCGTATTTTTTCGCGTTTTTCTCGCGTTCTTCGAAGATGATGCGGGAGCGTTACCGCGGTCGGCCAACAGATGGCGTTTCAGGGTGGCGCCATCTGTTGGCCGACGCGTAAACGGCTCCCACATCGCCTTCAAAAATCGCGAAAAAAAACGCGATTTTACCCGGAGGTCAGCAGGAGCGAGGAGGTAGCCTCCTGTGCAAGTGTGCATTCTTCGGTTCCAGGTCGGCCGACAGATGGCGCCTCCATGCGTTGTTGTTGCGCGCTAGGCCTTGACAAGGCAGAGCCTATAGGCCCTAGTCCAAATTTCCTTCGCGCGGAGGGAACTTTTTTTCCCCAACCAAGCCGAGATGCGCAACTTATGCGCACGAATTTTTCTTGTTGACATTGGCAAGGATTTCCTAAGTTTCATCGGCAAACACACTGGACTGGAGTTGGTTGGGAATCTAAGACCCACCTTTCCACCAAACTTCGAAAAACTTGGACTTAGTTATTTGACGTTTCAATGTCAGAATCGAGAGCTATCGTCTTGTTAGCAATATAACGTGGTTCCCTTATATTTATGATGATCGAAACAAAAATTCGTGCGCATAAGTAACGCGACGAGAGTTGGTCGAGGACGAAAATGCCCAACTGGGCGAAGAGTACTTGGACTAGGCCCTATAGGCTCTGCCTTGTCGAGGCCTTGCGCGCATCAACAACGCATGGTGGCGCCATCTGTCGGCCGACCTGGAACCGAAGAATGCACACTTGCACAGGAGGCTACCTCCTCGCTCCTGCTGACCTCCGGGTAGAATCGCGTATTTTTTCGCGTTTTTTGAAGCAATTTTCTGGTTCGGAGAAGTGAAAAAAAAAAAAAAAAAAAAAAAAAACGGCCGAGACTTGAACCTGCAAAACGTCTCGCCAGCCGAGATGATTTGGGACGGGGGGAAGGTGCGTTAACCATCTCGGCTGGCGGGACGCACACTGTTCGGCTATGCGAACTGGAATCCCTATCTACCGGCCATTTTCGGCGCCAAGAGGCATGAACGGAGTCGGAGCGGAAGTCGCCTCTGTCGGCTCCGTCCATGCGGTAGATAGGGATTCCAGTTCGCATCGCCGAGAGGTGTGCGTCACGACAGCCTAGTGGTATCGCCCTTGCCCCCCGTCCCAATACCATCTAGGCTGTCGAGACGTTTTGCAGGTTCGATCCCGACCGATTCTTTTTTTTTATTTATTATTTAAACAAAGCGGCCAAGACTTGAACCAGCATTTTTTTTTATTTTTTTTCCGCCGAAATTGACAAAAACGCAAAGGCTATAGACTTTGCTTTATTCCAATTTTCAGTCGTAAAAAAATTTGCCCCAGTGTGACGGGGGTTGGACTGTCATGTACCCCCAGACGTAGGCTTAAGGAAACATAAATTTTTAAATAGATACTTAGGTATTTATTACAGGGTATCAATTCAAATTTGTACATGTATACTACAGCATCATTCATTGTTTACTATGGCTCAAATACAGATACAATCACTGAGAATAGGCGAAGCTCAAGAAAATGGAGAAAAAGAATGTAACAGTAACTTGACTCCGGTTACTTAACTGTAAGACAAGCTCAATACACAATTCACACATTTCTAAGAATTTTGACTCTTGGATGGAGAGATACTTATAGTACAGACAGTAAATTAAGTATGGTATGTTTTGCATTTATCCTGTCCCTGTGGAAATCTTTTGTGATTGGTCAGAAAGAACACAGAATATTGATAGCATACCCCAAAGTACAGTTTTCTTTTTATCCTTCATGCTTTGACTATAGAGAATTTAGTATTTGTTATTCTTTAGAGGCACACAACTTTTTTTGAGTCCCCCTATTTTATTTTGCTGCAACATTTAAATGTTATTATTGATATATAGAACAGCCTCCATTAGTGAAATAATTCCAGCTGAATTGTATGTGGAAAATACAATAATTAAGGAGTACTCAATCTTCTTTTTCCCCTTTGTAAAATATTTCTCAATGTTGTCTCAGCACAAAATAAACCTAGTGAAAATGACTTTTAGAGAATGAATTGGAGAGAAAAAAAATGGGTCTGACGAAAATAAATGGAATGTATAGTACGGAAAGAAAACAGTGCAACTGTGCAGTTTGTGTGCCTATTAAAGCAGTGACAACACAAAAGAATGGGGCTGTGATAAATTGTCTCCAAGCATTGATTGATTAATGAAATGAAATTTGGTGCTTTCTGAATACTGCTGATTCCTGCATCATGGAATGTTAGATTAGATTAGTACCATATATCAACTGAATAAAAGTTCAAACTATTTTGTACATATATCTGTATTTTTCTGACCAATCAACTTGATGTCAAAAGACTTTGCAAGAAAAACTGTAAATGACAGAAATGTGACACTTATAAATATTTAAACCTTTAATTCCTAATATCAAGTCACGCATTTTATAAAAATGCTCTTATCGTCATCATTGACTTTGAGTTGTTTTGTCATTAACATGCAGGAAGCACCATTAAAGACTTGACAAAACAATTTACAAAGTTCTTAAAAATTCTATCAAGTAAACTAAAAAAAAAAAATTACAAGATAAACAAACAAAAATCTGGAACTTTTCTGTTTTGAAGAAACAGATTAAAAAGAACGGGGAGGTAGGGGGAGAAGGACCAAGGAACTGAAATGGGAAGTATAGACATTTGAACTAATTGAGCTTTTGAACCTAGTTACATGAATTTTTCAGTTTGATATTGGCTGCAAGTTAGTTTTCCGATAGAGTTAGTAAGAGTAAGTGAAGTATAGGGAAAGTAAGCTAAGAACCCACTTGAGCCAGTATTTGAACATGACACCAATATATAAGTAGGAAAATAAACTGGTCAAACAGGTACATAATTTTCTAAGCTAGAATTTCTTCCATTCCCTATACCTCCCTACTGTTTTGAGACCCCACACACAACTAAGATCTAAAAGCAAAGATAACATCACTGTCAATATGAAAACTTTCCAAATATTTAATGAGCTTTCATGAAGAAGAAAATAGAGCTATAAGCAAAATTTGTTCACAAAGGATTCAAACTGCCACAACCTCCTCAAAACATCACATAACAAAGGAAAGTCATTTCAATAGATAACATGTTTCAAATGAAAATATAAAATAAAAATAAAGGCAAAAGCAAGATGTTAGCTTAATAACATTAAATTGAAAAGAAAAAGAAATGTGCTGGGAATACCGTATTTACCCGAATTTAAGCCGCACCCGAATTTAAGCCGCACCCCAATTTTGGAGGTCTCAAATCGGGAAAAATACATCTCCGCGAATTTAAGCCGCACCCTACTAGGTAGTAATCCCATACCATGCAAGTGGCAACAAGTTACAGCACGAGAGGGCATTTTCTCGTGCTTTCAATGTTGCGATTTGCATCTTGCACTCAGCCATCGCGATCGCGCCGCCAGCTACGTAAAACACAAAACACTACGCTACCGACGCACAGACGCGCGCGCGCTCTCCCTCTCCAACAGCTTTATTTCTGGCTTTCTCTACGGTTTTGACGACTTTTCATAGCGTTGGCGATGATCCCGGTGGCTGATTACCCAAAATTCATCATTTTTACGATTTTTCACGTTAGGGCTCGAATTTAAGCCGCGCCCCGAATTTAAGCCGCACCCGGTTTTTGAGGCCCCAAAATCGGGAAAAAAAGTGCGGCTTAAATTCGGGTAAATACGGTAATAACAAATACAAACATCCTCCTCTTCATATGGCATTTTCCAGTCTTTTGTAAGGTTTCTGTGAGTGATAGAACCTAAAATTCAAATCCCACAGGTTTAGAAATAAAAAGTAACTTCATTTTATGACAACAAATACACTTGGCAGAATTTTGCCACTGCAAATCATTACTTAGCACAACACTGTTAGAGATACGACATTACCATTTCTCCACAATAATTTTACACTGTTTTACAGGTAATTTTGATGTTAACAAGTGAGCAACAATGGCAAGAATGCATTAAAACTGCAAGCAGGTTGACTAATGGAACACAATACATTCATATTATACATTACAGATAAAGTCAAGTTTTGGTTCTTGGCTTACAATGCATGGATTGGAGGTTTTGGAAGAAAGGGCAATAGGAAGACAAGGAGACAAAGGAAAATCAGTGTGGGAAGGATGCTCCCTCTTTCACAATCAATCCAGATTTATAATTTTTCTAGGGAGGGGTCTCTAGTTCTCCCTAGTGTCATAATTAATCATATAATCAATGAATAATTGACCATACACTCTAAGAAGTCCAAAGCCATAAAGAGGTTCAGTCAATTGTAAAATTTTAGAAAAAGCTAATATTGGATTTCATAAACAAATGTCTCATTCAAAAATTTATGAAAGTATAGAAATAATTCTTATTCAAATTTGGAAGAAAGTTTACAATTTAATGGACAATGCCGTTCCTAGTATCAATCTTTAAAAAGAAAAGCCTCTATAAAAATACAATGTAATACTGTATCTACTAGATACCACTTGAATCAAAGATATAATCCTTGATAAACTTGGACACATAGAACTTTCTCTCATTGGGGAAAAAAAAGACACGGCTCACAAAATTTACAAAGTAAAAGAATACAGACCACAATAATTGCAACAGAGATATTTTAGAGCTAGACTATTTTGCAGTCACATATCTTTTTAAATGTATAAAAAAATTTACAAGGCCACACTTCCATAACAATGGAGGGGATGATTGAAAGGAGTACCATCTGATTAGCATTTACGCTAGGGGCAATATGTAAAGTTTCAGATTACAAACAGCATGCTACTTTAACATAAGATAACAAAAGAAAAGGAACTGTTAGACAAAATACTTCTATCAAAATCCTTTAAACAGCAGACTGACTTACACATGCATACATACATACATACATACATACACACATACATACATAAATATGTACATGCATACAAATTTGTTTACGCAGATAAAGGCAGACAAGTTAGCTCTACATTATTTAACTGTTGCACTACCAACATGTCAAAATTTTTATTTTTGCACAGCCCCAAATATAACACAACACAAGAAGACATACATCACAATTTATCACACGTCATGCGGAATCCCGCAGGACATCCCAATCATGCACTATCAAACATAACACCTCCAGCAGTCATAGTCAAAATTATATATAGTTTATAAAACCCTTAACTGTAAGTACATACATAAGCTGGTTCTTTCTTATAACTAACAATTACTAACAATAGCAGTAATTTAACAGCTGTCACACATAGATTTGCATTACAAGCTTGTGCACTTGCAAATGCTGCACTTGCTCCAACTCTCCAACTCTACTTTAAAAGTGACAAAAGAAACTGATTCTTAGGGGAGTTGGTGATACATAAAATATCATAATTAAATTATGATTTTAAGTAGACTACTGACTGATTCCAAGAATCATACTCCATACATTCTATTATAATAGGTTTAATAGAACATGATAATGTAACAACAGAGAGAATTTGAATTTACTGCAAATTGCAAAAGTAACAGAGATCAAGAAAATGCTATCACACAGACTGAAGCTATGTTGCAAAGTCAACTTTATCCCAGTTTATTGTTAAGCCCAACTCTGATGGCATTTTAAAATCAGAATCCATAGTGTCCATGCTAAACAAATCTAGTGGATCCTGATTATTAGGTAAAAGAGGATCATAGGAGTCAATATCAGTGTGACCATTCATATGAATATAAGATGAGCTACTAGAGGAGGGTAGAAGGGATGACGAACTGTAAGTGCTGTTCTCTGTTGACTCTACTGATGGCTCATTGGGAGCCATTAATGAGTCAAGCCAATCCGAGTCCATCTCAGACATGTCACATATATCCATAAGTTCTGAAGGAGCAGAAAGCAATTGCTCTGCAAGTTGCTGATGTTGATGCAGATTCTGGTGATGTTGCTGATGTCTGTCCTGAAGTCCACTATCATTTCTTTTCACTGACAGTGACTGTAAGTCATCAGATTCTGCTTCCATGTTTATATCACTGGGTTCAAGTTTCACATCAGCAGATGCTGCAGCATCTAGCTGACCAAAATCCATGGAATCTAATGTCTCTAAATCGAGTCCCAATTCCTTAAGATCTACACTGGTAGCGGGTGGACCATTCGATCCAAGAATGTAATCTAAACTGTTACTTCCCCCAAAAAGACTGAAAGAGTTCTCATTAGGGGGAATACTTGCATTTGTTGTCAGGGACAGTGCTGTAGGCAAAGTCACAGCAAAAGAGGTGTGGGGAAGAGGAGGCGGCGGAGGAGGCGGAGGTGTGGACGAAGGTGCACTCTGCGCTGGAGTCAGAGACTGCTCAGGACTTCCAGTACTCCTCGGGCTGAATACGACACTGAACATTTCAGCACTATCCTGGGTGTTGTTAAAAGCCCCACAGAGGCTGGGACCGCTGGTTTCAGCAGAACCTCCTCCTGTATTGGTCCCTGCAGGGGTTGGTGTGGTTGGGTCTTGGGCAGCACTTGGGGGCAATTCCCCACTCTTGATCAAAATGTCCAACACATCATCTACTATTTGACTTTTTACACTCTGTCGACCAACACTCTTTTTTTCACTTGGTTCCTGGTTAACACAGAGAGATATTAGATTTCTGTGTAATAATTTACGTATGTTAAGTATGTAGAAAAATTTTCTTACCTGTTTAATGTTTTTTAATAGTGAGGCCACCTCTTCATACTGAGGAAGTTTAATGCCATTGCTAGGTGTCATGCTGAATGTAACACTTTCTGCTAAAGAGACTGGAACAACAGCATTAGTGGCAGCCATTATAGTGGCAGTGCCATTTGCAGCTGAGCTAGCAGCGGCTGGAGCTGTAGTCAGGGTTAGAATGTGAGGTTCCGTTGTTGTACGTGTTAGAACTAGCCTATGAGTTGGAAGGATTGCTGGTTTCATATCTACGTCTTCATTAACAGCCATAGGAGTGACAGAACTGGCACGCTGCTGATGAGAAGGAACTGATTTTGAGTCAGTTGAAGGGGTCAATTGGACCATTGATGCCAAAAAGTTTGGAAGGGAGTTAGTCCTGAAATTGATCAAATAAAAATTAGAGGCAAATTACACCAGACAGTGAGTAAAATAATAAACCACAGCTCATGCATACCTCTGGTGATTGGAATTAACTCCAGTAATTCCGGCAAGAGATGCTAAATTCGATAAGCCTTTTTTGCTTTGAGAGTTGATGTGGTTCAACACAATGGCTGCAGCAGCAGCAGCCTGTTGTTGGTTTTGTTGTGATTGAGATACTTGTTGAATCTGTGGCTGCACCACTAAAGTTTTCGAGTGTTTCTTATTTATCAGATTGTTGTTCAGATTACTTATACTATTATTGTTGTTGTTATTGTTCAAAATACTATTGTTGTTATTATTATTGCTATTAATATTGTTGCTATTGTTTGGAGGTGATGATGCTTGTTGCTGCTGCAAGAATGCAGCTAGACTGGCCTTAGCATTGAGGCCCTGCTGCTGAAAATAAATCATAGAATATAAAATGGGTAAAACAATTTACCTTATTGTAGCTCAGATTTTGCATTTTCACAAATAATTACCTGTTGTTGAAAAACTAGGTGCTGTTGCTGCTGCTGCTGAAGCTGCTGTTGTAATTGTTGAACTTGCAACTGTTGTTGCTGCTGTAATTGTATTTTATTTTGTAGATGTTGCTTAACAGCTGCTTTACTTGGATCCAAAAGTGTTGCTGGTAACCCATGAGTGCTGTTAGCTGAAATTATGGTGGCAGCTGCTGATGGTTTTGGTGCAGACTTCTAAAAAGTGAGAAATAAAGGGTTTTCAAAATGTAGGATTATTTTCTTTGACAAGCCTTGTGACGTAATTTACCTGAGAGCTGATTTCCTTAGCACGTAGGGCTTCCAGCTGCTGCTGTGATTGCAAAAGCTTTACTTGTTTTTGAAGTTCTTTTATCTGCCTCTGTTGTTCTCTTATCAAGTCTTCACGAGTTACAGGACTTGGAGAAGGTGAAACAGGTGTTGTGTCCATGTCGTGAATGGAGCTACTTGGGGAGGGGGCCGCTGGTGACACAGGAGACATTTGAGGAGTATTTACTGAAGTTGTTCCCAAGTCCATATTTGAGGTAGCAGCCGATGGAGGTTGTGGAGGTGATTGTTGTCCCGCAATATCAGAGGCAATACCTGAAGAGTGAAATTAACAATTTAGTATTAGTATTCATATTTAGAATTTTGTACCATAGCGCACAGAAAATTGAGAAAATTAATAAGAGGAGCAAGACCAGTTAGTTTAAACAATTATCAAAGCAATAAGTTAGGAAAATTAGGCCACACAGTAGTTCTCTGAAAGACCTAGGTTGTGGCTAAGGTGTTGACTACCAAATTATGATTAATTCTACCTAAGATGAGTTCTAGGATCAGAAAGTCAGCAGTAACTAACTCTACAATATAAATATGAGTTTGTGACATTACAAACTCCAGTGAAAAATTTTTCATTACCAGACAATGAATCCTCAGCGGATGTGTGGGTGGTATCCATTGAGACATCCACTTGAATATCCATTGGCTGATCAGCTTGGTTGCCCTCAGTTGATGAAGCATTTAAAACAGTACCATTACAGTCCACAGCTGCAGCAGCTGCTGCTGCATCCGCATTTCGAATCCTTTCAATAAGTTGAGGTTTTGACCCAGACACAGGAAGATTCCGCTTTTTGAGTTCCATTTTTAAATCGCTCACTGAAAATAAAACCAAATATGGTTTACTAAGTTAAATCCAAGATGATCTAGGAATATATAAATTTGAAAGTGAAAAATCGGCATTGTAGAATCAAATTAGACCAGACAAAAAGTAGTGGTGTTCAGATTTCTCTAATCAAACTTCGTCGAGAGAAAAAAATGCACCATAATTTCACTTTAAACCATAAGTATTACAACTTTGATACAAAATTACATAGATTATATAGATTAATGCTGAGGTCAATTAAGGTTCCCTAACAAACGAATATAAACAATTTGATGTTGGGAGTAAGAATAACTAGCCACACAAACACACATAAGTTTGTAAGTCATTCCATATGTAAGTATAAGTAAACATGGTTTCAATCATTCCACACAGAGAAGCAATGCATGAAGAATATTTCCATGCATACCTTTCATTTCCTCTAGCTTTCCCAGTATCTTAAAAGTTGTCTGCATTTGAGGTGCTGCTTGGTTTGAAGACTGACTTGCTGTGGGGGATGAAGTCTGAAGAGGCTCTACAATAGCTTGGGTGACCTGAAGAGGAGGCTGCAGAGTGACTTGAGCTTGTTGTTGCTGCTGAGCAGGTAAAGTAACAGTAATTGTTTGTGGAGTTGGAGCAGGTACAACTGTGGCTACTGCACTTTGTACAGGACTTGGACTAGGTTGTGCAGTTAAGACTAGTGTTCCACTGCCATTACCAACTGAAAACACACAGGAAAGAATTTTAAATCATATATCTCCTTACAGAAACTGCAAATTTGAATATGGCAGACTTACCCCCAAGTAAAGTTCCAGTTGTGCTACCAATAGAATTCACAGTAACTCCTGTTGCAGCACTACTTGATGTGACAGTGATCAGACCTAATTGAGTACTGTTGGTTGTAACAGGCGCTAAAGACGTTACAGGAGTAGGCTGACTAGCAGAAATATTTGTTCCGATGCTACTGCTAGAAGTGTTATTCGAACTTTCAACATTTGATGATGGTTTTTGAGCAGCAGGTAGGATAATCTGAGGATACTGTGCAGAAAAGAATTAAAAAAATCATATTTATACATAATTATTTTTCCGATTTCAAATAAGTAAATGGTCTAAAAATTGTTACCTTATGTAGCCAATCTAGTTGGCACTGAAGGAGTAACTGCTGCTGTTGCAACAACAGTTCATATGACGTTTCCACAGGTGAAGAACTTAGTAGACTAGTTTTATGTGCATTTGGGGGACCCTGCAACGAGAGGAACAATGCGGTAACTCACATCAGATAATTTCAGATCAACAATTAACATAAAGCAGACATGGCACTACTGTCCTCCTTTTCCACGCAGGCAATACTCACCTTATACTCGTGAAATTTAATAGTCCTAGTCTTAGGCTGCGCCTTGTTTTTCGACTTTTTCCTATTCTTGTCCTTGCCGGGCGCGCCCGAGCGCAGCGCGTCCTGCTGGCTCAGCAGCGGCAGGCCCGACAGGGTGCCGGAGCCCAGTCCGGCCACGCCCCCGGGGGAGGGCCCGGGGGAGGGCCCGGGGGCGGGGGAGGACAGCGCGGGGGGCCGGGGCGTGATGGGGCTGGGCACGGACACGGAGGAGCAGCTGGGCGGGGAGGACACCGAGCTGAGCGAGCTGGGCGGGCTGAGGCTGAGGCTGGACGCGGAGGACCCCAGTGACATGGGGCTGGGCGCCATGGCCGAGCACAGCGTCTGCAACACAGCAGGGTACAGTGACCGAGGCCGGGCCGGGCGGGGCGGGGTGGCTGGCGAGGATTGCGGGCTGCCTACCTGCAGGGGCGCGGGCGCGCTAGGGGCGCAGCTGGGCGGCCGCTGCAGCACGGGCGCGGCGGACGCCACGACGACGGGGAGGGGCGCGCCGCCCTGGGCGCCGCTGGGGATGGACAGCGCCAGGGTGACGATGCCCGCGTTGGCGGCGGCCGTCTCGATCACGTCCGAGCCGCCGCACAGCCGCCGCGGCACCAGGAGGGCGGTGGCGGTGGCCACGGGCGCCGGGGCGGGCGCGGGCGCGGGGGCGGGCACGGGGGCGGCGGCGGGCGCAGGCGTCGGGGCGGGCGAGGGCGCCGACTGCAGGGAGGGCGTCTGCGGCGGCCCGGGTGGCGACAGCACGCTGCTCTCGCCGGAGCTCTGCGAGTCCTCGTCCATGGTGATGTAGCGGTGCGGGTGCGCCGGCTTGGTCTTCTGGCCCTCGCATGTGGCCTTGAAGGGGATCACGCCCTCTGCGCCGTTCAGGAGGATCGTTAGTGAGTGTGTCGCCAGCGACCAGAGGAGTGCTACCTTGCGGCCGAGCCCACGCGGTCTTACCTTTGACGGCTCTCTCGATCGTCTCGTCGGCGTGCAGGATGTTCTTCTGGATGAGCTCGAGCGGCCCGGGCCTGTGCGCCAGCTGGTCGTTGAGCGAGTCGGCCAGCCTGCACTTCTTGAGCATCCGCTGGCGCTCGGCGAGCGACGGGTCCACGTGATCCATGTCGGCTGGAATCAGAGTTTTGGTTGGTCGCGCCGTCACACACGGGGTGTTCGGTGCGGTGCGGTGCGAGACGGGGCAGACGTACCTTCCAGGATGTGTTGCCTGACGAGCTCCTGGCGGTCAGGCCTCTGCTGGATCTTCGCCTTGAGCAGGTCACCAGTCTTTGCGCGCTCCAGCTGCTTGCGCTGCTCGTGGAAGGCGGGCGGCGTCTTGAGAGCTGCAGTGAGACAACGCAGGGGTGTTAAAGGGACAGCCCTCCGGGAGACGTGTGAAACCTTTAATCTGCAGTGAAATGAACCACTTCTGCGACTTACGAGGCATGATTCCTTGTGCTACGAGCTGGGTGTAAGGTCTTCTCAGCATAAGTTTAACTTTTAGAGCTAGAATCAAAGAAAGAAAAAATGCACATTTGTCAGGGAAATGCAGTCAAGAGCGTCGAATTTGTTTGATGGTACAGTGTTTCACTTTGTGTAAGAGGCAAACATAAAGTTCATCTCCATCTCTTTCCTTAGGCCTGGTCCAGCCCGCCCTCCCCCTCCCCCCTCCACACCATCCTCATCCGTCTCTTGGCCTCCTAGAGCGCAGTGTCCTGGGGGTCGGGCCGGTAGCCCTGCCAAGTCGTCTGCACTACTTCCTGGGAATAAATTGTGTCCCATTTACCCACCCCCCCCCTCCTCCTCTCTGCCCTGACCGTGCCTGACCGGTTGCAGCGAGCCGCCGGGGGTGGCACGGGGGTGGCACGGCGCGTATGACTCAACTTGCTCACTTGGGCCCTTGGGGGCGGCGCGTCACCGGTCCGCCACGTCACCCCCTGCCGTGCGAGGGGAGAGGGGAGGGGGGGCAAGGCTACTGGCAGGAGTCTGCGCCGCGGACAGACTAACGCCAGGCCCCGAGGAGGGAGGGGGGGGGGGGCAAGATGCCGAACACCCTCTCCCTCTCCGCACCGCTCGTCCCGCTCAACGTCTGTCGCCGAGGAAATGTAGTGCAAGGTCGCGTCATCCCAACTGCTCCCCGTCCCGTCTGTCCATTATCCGCTCGTATTTAGAGCCAGTGCGCCTCCCCGGCCCCGCCCCGCCCGACACGACACGATCCTATCCGCGACTATCATTTGGGAAAAAAGACTTGGGCGCGGGGCGCTTTTATAGCCGGCCGTTAACGCGGAAGAGAGAAATCCGAGCCCAGCGCGACGCGACAACACGCGCTGCTTCGATCCCCCGCGGAACACATCACCTTCAGACTACAGGACACATGTGCAGCTTGTAGAGAGAGAGAGAGAGAGAGAGGGGGGGGGGGGCAGGGAGAAAGAGAGGAAGAGAGAATGAGACAGAGCGAGAGCGCGCCCCTCCTCGCCCACTCCCACGCGCGTGCACTTTGCGCGGACACGTGCATTTCGAAACGCAAAGGGCCGGCGGCGTGGCAGCCCGGGCCGGGCCGGGCCGGGCCGGGCCGGGGCCGGGGGACCCGCTGCTGCAGCGGCGGCTGCCAAAAACAATAAAATGGACCCCTTCTTAGCGGTGCAACAATTTTTCTTTTTGCCTCGCGGGCGGGGCGGGGCGCCGCGGCCTGACTGCCGGAACGGGCGCCACGACGGCGAAGAGGGCTTGCTGGCTGCCAAGAAGACCATCCCGCCCGCGGACAATGCGGGCCGGGCCGGGCCGGGCGCAGCGCTCGGCCGAGGAGAGCGAAGCCAGCGGGGAGGATCCTCACGGGGGAGCCGCGCAGCGCAGGCGGGCCGGGCTGGGCCGGGCCCCGTGATAAGCGCCTGTGGGGGACGGGGTAGGCCGCCCGCCACGCACTGGTGTCCAGCACGCGGCCCGCCCTGCGCCCGTCCTTCTCTTCCCAGCCGCAGCGCGCCACGGTTGGCCGGCGCCAGCCCCGCCCCGCCCCGCCCCGCCCCGATAGCGAGAGCGACATGTAGGTCAGGGCCTGGCATGGGGACAGGACAGGTGCCCAGCTGCTTCGTTGACATGGGAGGCGCACAGCGCCGCGCCGCACCGCGTCACGCACCTGCAGCTGCACCGGCGGGGCGGGGCGGGGCGAGGCGGGGCGGAGAGGGGCGGTCAGACAGGTCTTGCCAACTCAGTCGTCGCTGGGACATCAACAACAACTCTCCGAGGCGAGGGTTCGCTTTTTTTTCCACCCCGCCTCTTTCGCCTTCTGGACAAGCGAGTCCCGGTTGCGTGGCGTTGCGCGGCTGGCTGGTCCCCTGGGCCCGGGGGAGGGGGGAGGGAGGGGGGTGGCGTTGTGGCCGAACGTTCCCACGGGTCGTCCGCCGCTAGCAGGACAGCTTTGACCACGTGGTTTCCGGCACTCGACGCCCGAAACCAAACGCTGCTTAGCGACAGAAAGCTTTCGTGGGCGTGTCGTGTCGTGGCGGGGCGGGGCGGGGCGGGGCGGGGCGGGGCGGGGCGAGGCGGGGTGGGGCGAGGCGGGGCGGGGCCTAGACTGGCCGCGTTGAATTTACGGCGCGCCGGGCACGGGCGCGTGCGGCCGCGACTCTACAGACAGAATGTTGGCACCTCGTCACGCGGGCGGGGCGGGGCGCGGCGGGGCGCGGCGGGGCGGGGCGCCAAGGGTTGGTTGGACGCAGAGGGTGGCGCCACAGAGTGAACCGCTGGGTGGAACCGCAGAGAGTCAAGTGTTTGTAATACTTAAGTGGCTAGTCTGCTGTAACGTAACGTAAAGGTATCGCCGAGGACACGAGCTACAAAAATGCATTCACAATTAACCAGCAGCGGAGAATCTCAAAAGCTCAAGATGTCGTAGGAGCATGGAGCATTATTATATCTGGAG
This sequence comes from Frankliniella intonsa, assembly GCA_033675135.1. Lineage (NCBI taxonomy): Eukaryota > Metazoa > Arthropoda > Insecta > Thysanoptera > Thripidae > Frankliniella > Frankliniella intonsa. The sequence goes on along the minus strand of CM066249.1, from coordinate 6,327,146 downwards.
ATTCATCATTCGCGAGGCGCAGCGCGACCAGGGCGATCCGGTTAACGCCGCCTCTCTGCCTGCGAGGCGGGGCGAGGTCCGCCCCGCCCTCCCCTCCCGGCCCGCGCGACACAAAGGGGCGTATAGCAGGGCGGCCCGCCCAGCAGAAGAATAATCTCAGGAGGAAGGAGAACAAGTGTCTGGCAAGGTATCAATGCGCAGCACGGCAGCACCGAGCAGCAAGGCGCCGCGAGACAAGACGAGCAGCAGGAAAAGAAAAAGAAATCGCTGGGCAGGGCAGGGGGCTGTCGCGCAGCGATGTGTTTTACGCGCAGAGGTGGTCGCGTGGCCAAACGACCCCCCCCCCCCCTCACCAAGCCCACGCAACAGCGGGACCAACGGACGTGGTGGCGGCGCGGCGTATCACCCGGCAACTCCCCGGCAGTCAGCTCCCCGGGCCAGAGTCAAGGTCTAGGGGGCCATGTATTAGTCCTGGGAGCCCCCTCAGCGACGCGGCGCGGGCGTGGCGGGGCGTGGAGTATTGGTGCGAGGAATAAAGTACGCAGAGCGTAGGGGGCGGGGCAGGTATCAACACGAGGCTCGACCAGCCCCCCGGGAGAGGGAGACACGGCACACGGCCATCAGTTTGGTGGGCGGTGGTAGGCGCGTCATCCCGAGGAGACAACAGCCACTATATTACGTCGGCTAATCGCAGCCCCTGCCTGCCCTGCTGCGGGTATTTTGACTGGGATTTTTCCTATCCTCCCTGCGGGTTTTCGCCTCTGCGGACACGCCCCGTTGTTCGGGCCTGGCCGGGCCGGCGAAGGACACTGCTGCCATGTTACACGGTCCATACGGCATAATGTGTGAGGGGAGGAAGGCAAGTTCTACTGCGACAGAACTCTCTGAGAGAGACAGAGAGGGGGTGGTACTTACACTCCTTGTTGCGGTCCATGGCCTTGTGCAGCGGCGTGTCGTCCACCTCGGCCTTGGGCGGGCTGGGCACGGGGGAGCCCAGCGGCGGCGGGCCCTGCAGCGGCGGCGCCTGGAGGGGCACGGGCACGGGGGCGGCGGGCGCGGGGGCGGGGGCGGGGGCGGCGCCCCCGGGGGGGCTGTGCTGGGGCCGCGCCTCAGCCATGGCGGCCGGGGGCCGCGGGCGCTCCTTCTCTCTGAACCAGTCCGGGTAGATGGCGGCGAGGGTGTCCAGCAGGTCCTGATCCAGGGGGATGCGCCAGGACACTGGCCCCTGTCCCTCCTCTACAGAGTGGCCCGACTCTGCAAACACACAGGACAGAACACAACATATGAGTACCTGAGCTCCAATCAAAAAAAAATATCACTACATTTTAACAATACCGTTATTTCAAAACACAATTTTTAAAAAATTAAAAAAAAAAAAAGAATTCACACAGACGTCTTTGTAAGATCTTTTTACAGAAGATCCTTGAAAAAAAAAACGGCAGAGCAAGAACGCAGACACAATACAAATTGTAAGGTTTTGGTCCCCGCGGCGGGCGGGGCGGGGCGGGGCGGGGCGGCGGGGGAGTAGGCGGAAGAAAGTGACGCCGCGGGACTCTTCCTGCCCCCCCCCCCTCCTTCCCCCGGCTGGTCTGAAGCTCGCCCGGCCCGGCAGCGTGGGCAGAACGCCCACCGCACCGGTCCAGTGAGCGCGAGCCTGATCAACGAGCTATACACCGCGACAAGCAAAAGCTGCAAAGCAAGTCAAGTTTTTCGCAAATTTTACCCTCGTCTTGGTGTTGCGTAAAGCAATACAAAATCTCGAGACGAAGTGTGTCTGGAGTAACGAAAGTTTCGGATATATAATTCCTTGCCGTCCGATTGTATTAACAAAAAAAAAAAAAAAAAAAGGTCGCGGGAAAAAATCCTAAACGATTCTAAAGATTTCCAATTACAATCAATCTTGACGTAACCGGCCAGCAGATCCCGGAGGATCGGCCTCGCTGTGGGCGGGGCCGGGGCCGGGGCCGGGGCCGGGGCCGGGGCCGGGGCCGGGGCCGGGGCCGGGCCGGTCCTCCCACCTCACTAACCTCGCACAAGGGCACGCCCAGCCCAGCCCAGCCCTGACCACCTTAAGGCCCCTCGAGAAAAGCGCTTCCCGGAAAACGCGGACGCGTCGCGTGGGCGCGCGGACATAATAAGTGCAGGTGCGTGCAACAGTGGTTACTCGCTTTTTAACACGACAAATCAGACAGAATCGAGGAGCGGCGGAAAATTACGAGAAATTACGCAATTGGCCGACTCGATTTAAGAGCCGTGATCCACATGAGATGCTGCATAATTCAGGAGGAGGATGCCCCTGGCGGACTGCTCTACTGACAGGGCAGGGCGACGGGGCCGAGTCTCCTCCGATAGGGAGAGGAAAGAGGGGGGGGGGGGGGCGAGTCACGGAGAGGCAGTGCTGTGTTGGCCAGGCCCGTCCAGGCCGTCACCTTGACGCCACCAAGTGATTACCCCGGACGTAGTGTGTTCAAAACCAATCATTACACAGCTCCAAGTGTAGACAACAGATTTGGAATAACAACATCGCCAGCGTCGCGGCAGGCACCGCCGCACTGTTGTGAAATTCTTTCATCCCAACAATCATTTCTTGTATAAAATTCACTCGCCCCCTGCCCTTAAAAAAATTTACGAAAAATACATGGAAGTTATACGATATTCGATTCATTCGCGGGATGAATTGAATATCATCCTCGCCTTGCACTTGAAACGAGGCGCGGAGCGGGAGCGAGAGGTCCAGTCGGCCCGGCCCACGCGGCCGCGAACGGAGGCTGGAGACAAAGAGGAGAGGGGAGGGCGGGGGGTCCTGGCGTGAGGCTGAGGAGGGTCCTCCATCAGGTGGAAATGCAGATCTCCGGCCCGGCCCGGCGAATGGGGCCCACGTACCGGGTAGGCGTGGCGCGGCGTGACGTTTAGCAGAGGCGGGCACACGCCCCGCCGCGCCACGCCCCGCCGCGCCACGCCACGCCGCGCCACGCCGGACAGAGGTGAGGAGGGAGGCGGCTTTGGTGACCGGTCCTGACCTGACCACGACCACGACTTGACAAGCAGCAGGGTCCTCTCGTCGCCTCGCACTGCCACAAAGAGTGTCGCTAAAGTACGGTGCAACGCGCAGCGACTTGGACCGTAATTCGGCATTGCGGTACAGTACCGACCACGCCAAAAGAAAATCGCCTGCCTCCAATTTTTTTACAGTGTACACGCGGAGGTACAGGCTGTGGTGAGCTTTCCTGACGAACCCAAAGAAAGCACTTCGAGCAATTCCTTAAGTCGTACACGCACAAAACGTCTTTTCTGCAATCATGCACAGAGCGTTAGCCCTGGCCAAAGAAAAGCAATTGGCTCTTTTGGCTCGGCTGGCGTTTACTTCAAATTTATTTTAACGCGAAGGGGGCGAGGCGGTTGGGTTGCAGCAGCAGCTGCCGGGGCGGGGCGGGGCGGGGCGGGGCGGGGCGGGGCTGAGTGTCGCTGCGAGGGCGAGCCAATTTGCACTGTAGACGGCGCTCCGCGCGCCCCGCCCCACCCCACCCCACCCCACCCCACCCTGCACCCCTCGCTGCACCGCTGTTTATATCTGCTCCGCTCGCCCACCGGCACATTCGGCCGGGCGGGGCGGAGCACAGATTACACTATCGGCAGTCAATTAAATAGCAAAAATGACTGTTATTTGCAGGGCGTTAGGCGGGGCGGGGGCGTAGCCGGCTCCGGTCCACGCGGGCGGGAGCGAGGCGTTACACGAGCGATAGGGAGCGAGGCGCCGCCGCTCAGCAGACCTAGGAGTGGTCCACGGAGTGGAGGTGAGGCCCTGTCCCGTCCCGCCTCTCCTCGCCCGGCCCGGCCCGGCCCCGAGACGACGCGCTTGGCTTGGGATGACGTCCACCGCGCCAGGTGACGAGTCTTCATTTTTTTCTCTCATTCATCCCCTCCCGGGCGGTGCGGTGCGGTGTATTTTAAACCGTTTTTGAGGGCGAGGACGGAAGGGCCTGCATGGTCTGAATGGCGCGAGACGCTTAGCGTCAGCCCTCGGCCCTCGGGCGACCCCGGCGGGGGCGGGGCGCGGCGCGGCGCGGCTGCCTATCACTAAACCCCCTCGAATCACGCCAAGAATAACACTTCCGCGGCGGCAAATTCTTCTCAGGAGCGCCACCGCGCCCCGCCCTGCCCCGCCCACCCCGCCCCGCCGCTGTACCGAACACCACTCTCCGCTCCGCGCGGCCTATAAATTCCCAGGGCCGGGGCGGGGTGGGGCGGGTCACTGTGGTGGTGTGGCCGCGTGAGGCGTGCTCCCCGCCCGGCCCGGCCCGGCCCGGCCCGGCCCGGTCCCGAGACCTCAAAGCAGTACCGACTGCCCGGCCCGGCCCGGCCCGGCCCGGCCTACGGCCAGCCTAGTAGACCACAAGGAATGTCAGGCCACGTCTCCCGTCCTGCCGCCCCGGCCCGCCCGCCCGGCCGCACAAACTGCTCGAAATGGCGTAGCAGCGAGCTGCGGTGCTCGGGGTGCGGCGCGGCGCGGCGCGGCGGGCTGGTCGCGCGCCCCGACCCAACCGTCCGAGAGAGAGGTGCCATCTTAATTTATTTACGGCGCTAACGAACACCTGTCCCGCCCCGTCTCTCTAGCGTGGCCGCCCCGCCCCGCACTGTGCAGCCGGGCCGGGTAAGGGCGACGAGACGAGACGCACGGCGCGGGGCAGAGAGACCAACTGTTTGAGGCCGCGGCGCGGCGGGGCACGAGGTGCACGACGCCGTCACCAATAGGGAGGTCAAGTTTTGTGGTCAGCGGTCCGGCGCAGCCCGCCCCACCTCGCCCCACCCCGCCCCACCCCGCCCCGCCCGTTCCTGATTACCGCCATGAGGGGACGACCTATAAACGCTCCACAGCCACGCGCCGAGGTTGCATCACAGCGGCTAGGAGTTTTATAGGGAGAAGAGACGGACACTTTTCGGACCGGCCGGAAAAACAGCGCCCATCGCGCGTACCAAACGCACTGTCTGTCTGCTCACAGCGCCGCACATCAACTCCAACTTGTCGACACGAGGGAGGGAGCGCGGCTGGCACCAGCGCTACTAGGCGGACTCAAGGAAAGAGGGTCGCCGTTTAAGATTAAGGAGAGGAGACCCCGTCAGGCCGTCAGGCATGGAGGGGAGGTGACAGGGCGGCCTGGCAGCGGCGCCATCAGGCTAATCCCCGCGCCCCGCCCCGCCCGCCACGCCGCGTCCACCAGGTGCGCCCAAGGCTATGGACCCGTGCGACCCGCGGCCGCCTGCAGCCCAGGGCCGGCGGTGGCGCGGCGGCGCGGCCTCTGTCGCCCGCAGGTACCTTGCAGAGTTCCTCGGCGAGTACCTGGGCGAGTATAGGTACCACAGGGAAAAATCTCTGCTCGGCGAGAACCTCAGCGAGTACTTGAAAAAGCGCCGCGGGCACCTCAGCTGTCACTCACATTTCAGCCTGTAACAGTGTGTGTTGTGCGCTGTGACCGCCGCGACCGCCCCGCCCCGCCCGGCCTGCTCGCCGCGCTGTGTTGACAAAGTTGCCGGCGCCGGTGGTGGGGCGTGGCGGGGCGTGGCGGGGCGTGGCGGGGCGTGGCGGGGCGTGGCGAGGCGTGGCGGGGCGGGTTGGCGTACTGATGACGGGCGAGCTTTAAGAAGCGCACTGTACAACGGACGCTCGTGCACCCTCCCCTTCGCCGCGGGGGAAGCGCCAAACAACCTCCAGTCCATACGATTAGCGGAGGCTTAAGTATCATATGGGTTCACTGATGGCTGTTTCACATTGGCGTGTCGCACACTTTCTCTTTCGTCTGCTTTTAAGCGCCTGCAAGCGTAAAGGTTTGAATAACTTTGGAAGGTTGGCCCCCTTGCGCGTTGCACGCATGTAGTGGGCCTGCACACAGTGGGTCCCACGGGTACATGGAGTATACAAGCGGTGCGCCGAGGCCCGCCCAGGGCGTGGCTCCATCACAAACAAACACATACCAGTTGCGGTATAAAAGGGGGGGGGGGGGCATGGGACCCCTGTCGTCCTATAGTGAGCCGCCTGATAGGTAGGCAATTTGCATCGCTGAGAAAGAGAGAGAGAGCGAATAAAAGGGAAGGAGAGAGGGAGAGAGAGCGCGCGGAACGCGGTGGCGCCGGGGGCGGTGCGGCGGAGCCGGGTGGTGCAGTCGTGCCAACTTCCTAGGCATAGCCGTGACACTGAATTCAACTCTCCCCTCCTCTTCCCTCCTCCTCCTCCTCCTCCTCCTTCTCTTTCGCCGAAAATTAAAGACCAGTGTGTGCTCATCCTGGCGCCCACAAGCCCGCCCCGCCGGGCCCCGCGCAGGCGCCACCTCACCTGTTTACAGAACGCGGCGTTTATTCGCGCGCCTACGGGCGCATCTCAACAACGGGCGGGGCGCGGCGGGGCGGGGCGCGGTGGGGCGGGGCGCGGCGGGGCGCGGTGGGGCGGGGCGGGGCGGGGCGGGGCGGGGCGCGGCGGGGCGGAGCGAGCAGCCAAGGATACGACCGTCGAGACGAGACGAGGAGGAGGTGGTAGAAGGGAAGGGGCAGGACAAAGGCACCAGCCTACACACGAAAAGACACGAAAACAGTGCGTCTTCTCCATGACTCCTGCCCGGCCACGCCCGGCCCGGCCCGGCCCGGCCCGGCCCGCCCCCCACCACACCCCGCCACGCCCCGCCAGACTTCCTTCTTCCTGAATTTTCAGCGGCGGCGCGGACAAGAGGGCAGGGCAGAATTGGTGGTGGGCGCTGCACTGCAAAATAACTAGAGCGGGCCGGGCTGGTCCAGGCGCCGCCGCGCGTGTGTGCCCACGCCTCGCCCCGCCACGCCTCGCCTCGCCTCGCCACGCCACGCCTCGCCTCGCCTCGCCACGCCGCCCGGCGGCCCGGGCCTAACCGGCATAATTTATCCGGCGTGCATCGGGCTGGCCGCGCGACGCCCACGGCCCGGGGTTGACATCATCGGCAGATACAGGATCTGGAGGGGCGGGGCGGGGCGGGGAGGAAGGAAAGGAGTCCGACCGACAGTAAGCCCCGGCTCGGACCGGCCAGCCGGCCGGCCAGCAGAGCTGCGGGGCGCTGCATGCAGAGCGCGGGCGGATTGGCGCGCTCGGAGGAAGTACGCGCGATACAAAGTAAATTGTGTACAATCTTGTCCGCCCCGCCCCGCCCCGCCGCTGACGGACACGACCTGTTATCTACGCCGCGGCGCCTAGCCAGGTCCGGCCCGTCCCGGCCTCATGACAATAACTAAACCAGAACGCGACGCGGGATGGCGGCGGGATAAAGTACATCGGAGTCTTATTTCAGGACGGCAATCGCGAAAACAGAAAAGTAAATAAAACGACGCGGAAAAAAAGAAACTAGAGAAGGGGCGGGGCGGGGATGGCGCATGCAGACAGAGGGGAAGAAGTTTAGAGGTCGTAACAGACATTGTGGTCCTGGTCCTGCGCGGCTCAGTGCGGCTTACGCCCATCGCCAAAGACAAGTGGAGCGTTCACCTGGCAAACTGAAACAACTGCTCCGCTCTGGGCCGCGCCCCGCCCGACCCGGGCCACGGCGCACCATTGTCGCGTAAACTTAGCGCCAACATTTGCATAGCCGCGCAAGAATTAAAATGTGCTCACCTTGGTGCGAGCATTTGTTCCTCGTTAGCTGCGGGTATAACTAGCCGGGTAGACCCCTCGCCGTCCATCCGCCCCGCGCCGCCCCGGCTGGCGACACCACTAGAGCAGACGGGCGGGGCGCCCAGCACTGTCCGCCCCGCCCCACCCCGCCCCGCCCCGCCCGTGCGTCGTTTGGGACCCACTCCACCATTTTCTAAACAAAACGAGGACACCCAGGGCAGGGCGGCCATTGTGCAGTAGCGGCTGGGGGTGGGGTGGGAAGCGCCTGTGTACAGCCGCAGGGGTTGGGGGAGGTGACGCGGGGGGGGGGGGGGGGGGACGCTGGTGACGCCGGGGGTGACGAATGCAATAGACCGTCTGCAGGAGCGGCGGAAACGAGTGTGGCAGGCGCGCCCCTGCCTGCACCACCGCCCTGTCCTCAGGCGCACCGCCACCGCCCACTCCCAGCAGCGCGGTCAACCCTCCTCGGCGGCTCGCCAGCCTCCGCCGCCCCCGCCGCCCCCGCCGCCCCGCGGCCGAGTCACACCTGCCCCAAGGCCCCCAAGGTGATGCAGCCCGGGGCCGGCGGGGCGGGGCCGGCGTCACACAAAGTGCCATCACCTGTCAGACCGCCCTTCCCTTCCCTTCCCTTCCCTTCCCCTGTGACCCCCCCCCCCTCCATTTCTTTTCCCCCTTGTTGTTTTGTGTGGTTTGTCAACCGACAGGCATCCCGCTTCGGCTCGGCGTGTTAAGTCAAAGGAAGCTCAAATATTTACATTACGGAAAACAAAAAACACTATGGTCCTTTTGTTATTTTAACAATTTAATTAAAATATAATAAATGGGCGCGACGGAGACTTGATCTGGTCTTCACACTCACGGCCGGAAACCCTCTAACAGATCGTTAGTTTTTCGCTCGTTTTATACGCGCCTCGTTTCTGGAACAGTTGAAACCGGATAGGACTGTCACTGGTCCTCGCCCCGCCCACGCGAGGGAACCCCTGCCCCCTACCCTGCCCTGCCCCGCCCTGCCCCGTCCCGGGCCCTGACACAGCACAGGGCCTCGCCGCGCCGCTGCTGACGCGCCCCGAAATGCAACGAACGTTCACCCCGCCCGCCCGCCGGGCCTAGCCTCGCCCAGGCAGCATCGCCCATAACGCACTTCAGCAAGACTCTGCAACTCGTGCGCGAACATGTAAATGCCGTCAAGAGTTGATAATGAAGTCGTGTGCGCGGCAGAGCTGACCATAATGTTGTACCTCACCTCTCGCACTCGCCTTTGACGAGATGGCACGGGGACTATACGACAAAGTCTATCACAGAGAAGGTTGTGCAACATCCGGCATGCAGTTTATAGCTTCCTCACCTGGACGACAGAGTGGCGGTGGGCCGAAGGTAATCCATAGTGGAGGCTAGGATCACGACAAGCACGCACATGTACACACCACTGGGCACCGCCCGAGCGCCACACTATGCGCCGCCCTCCTCTACGAAGGGCGTATCAAAATGTCGTCGCACGCACACCACATGACACACGGTGAAATCAGACCATCCCGCACCGAACAAGGACGGCAAAAAAAACGAGGATGCCTGAATGGCTGAGGATCAATGAAAGTCCTGGAAAGTCGCACTCTGTTGCACACACACACACACACGACGCGAGACGACGGGCTGCAGCACGGTACGGTACGTGACGGTACGTGACGGGGCGGGGCGGGCAGTCACACGGCACACCTCTGTGCTCCCAGCCGCGCTCAGCACAGACTGACAGTCCGGTCCGGCCCGGCCCGGCCGCGCCGCCATGTGCTGGGCCCCGCCCCGCCCCGCCCGGCCCCGCCCCGCCCGGAGCCCCCCACCCCACCCCCCGGACCTGACCGGCGCAGCGGGCGCGGTGGGGGACCCCACCACACCGGTCGCGACCAGGAGCAGCAGCACCGGCGACAACGTGTGCAGATTATCAACTCATCTTCTCCAGCAGAGCACTCGCGGCTCAAGTGTCTGAATGTCGCGTACTTCTCGCGATGTGTGAATTTCCATCCTATTTAAATGTGTCCAATTCCAGTAAAACTTTACACTCTCGCTTGTTTAAGAGGGCGAATCGATAAGGCCTCAACGGAACGGGTCACATCCTGGAGGACAAGGCTGGGCGGGGTCGGGCGACCCAATTAGTGCGGGCTCTTGTAAACAGCGCGACAGGACAGGCCGCACCGCACAGGACTCGCACCGCACCGCACAGCGCAGGCCGCACGGTCGTGGAGTGACGGCGGTAAACAAACCTTGCCCCGCCGCGCGGCGCCACGCCACAGGCAGGCAGGCCACAAGGCGCGCTCGCCTCGCCAGACGGCGAGTACAAGGACGTCCTTCCTTCTTCCTCTCCTTCCTTCCTTCCGCCCCAATCACTTACACGACACACGCCTTCCCCGCCCCGCCCCGCCACGCCCCGAGGCGCCAGCGCGCAGCCAATCAGCTGATTTATTGGGTCGCCCCGCCCTGCCCCGCCCCGCCCCGCCCCGCCCCGCTCTGGACCGGACATGTGATCACGCGGCTTTCTATCGAAAGTGATGCTGCACATCGCAACATCACATGGCGGAGCGGGCGCGGCTGCGGCCGTCATTTAAACAAGTGTTGCACACAAAACCCACAGGGGCGTGGAGTGGCGCGGCGCGGCGCGGCGGGCCACTCTGAACTACTTAGGCCCCTCTGCGCTTTGTCAAGTGGACTTAACAGCTCGGCGGGCCGCGGGCCCTATGTCGGCGCCGCCGAGCACGCCCCCCTGCGCCAATAGCAGGGCTAGGCAGGTGTGTGAGTGTGTGTGTGTGTCAGTGTGTGTGTTATTTTCGTCAGCACCAAATGATTTGTGAGCCTTCGCCGCCCGCCGCCAAAACACTCAGCCTGTCCCATGCGCACCATATGGTCAGAGCCGCCCGGCCTGGCCCGGCCCTGCCCTGCCTGCCCATGGAGCCTTTGGTACTGGTACCGGTACCGTTCTACCGTCCCGCCCCGCCCCGCCCCGCCCATGGCCAGGCCTGCACGAGCTCGTTGCCACACGATAAATTGCGCTAATTTCCCAGCCTGCGTCACGTCCCTGTGCCGTGCGTAACACCCTGTTCCACACTACAGAGCTACGCGCCGCATTCAGACGCTTTTTAAAAGTAATGATTGTGAAGAAATTATTCTTTTTTTTTCCAAACAGAAACAAAACAAAAATTCAGAGCAAAGCAAAGTACGCAAGTTTTGTGTCTGCGCGAGCAGGGCACACCATGAAAAGGGTTCCCTCTCCTCCTGTCCCACCACCGCCCAGACAGAAAGCGATGAAAGACTCACACATTGGTGCGCACAGCGTGCAGCGGGGACCAGACCGAGAGGGCAGCGAGTGATCGCCTCACCTGCAACAGGAGAGAAGAAAAAAAAGGCGTCAGACAAGAAGGATCCGTGAATATTGGTCGGGTTTCTGCCTAACTTTTCTGGCAACACTGCGTATCAGCGGGGCCCCTGCGGGGGCCGGGACTGCAGACCCGGCGGGCAGCCGTGCGCGGCGGGCTGCCTATCCCGGCATGGTCAGGCGCTTATCGCTGCCGGCCGGTCGGGCGCAGGCGCAGCTCATCGGGTAAACTGCCGTTGCTGATAAAATATACACGGTAGAGAGGCAAGTGACAGCAGCCGATAAAGTGCTGACCGAGTATGGGCATGAAGGGGGATTCAGGGAAAATTAAGCACGTTTTGCGTCTGTGACTGACTGGAGTAGTGAGTGGTCTCTGCTGCAACGGAAGCACCACGTGGTACACCCTGTCAGAGACACTCACGACAGTCCGCAGTCACCTCATTGCGGCTTTGGACGGCAACATAAACATTGCGAAATGCGACACGAAAAAGAAAAAACCGATGCGTCATACAATAACGTCCGCGGGCGCGAGAAGGACGAGAAGAGAAGTGTGTGACTTCACACTTCTGCTGACACGTCGCTGATTGCTCCATTCAATCGGCGCGAGAGGAGAGGAGAGGAGCGCACGTGATGACCGGGCCGTGGCGTGGCGTGGCATGGCGGGGCGGGGCGGGGCGGGGCGGGGCGGGGCGGGGCAGGGCGGGGCGGGGCGTGGCGGGGCGCCGTGAGGCCAAGGCAGGGGTCAGAAACAATACCGCGCCACTTTCTGACACACATACCAGCCCTACACCACAGTGCCCCTGTTCCGAGGAACTTATACTGTTAAATTAATACCACTCACAAACTTGTAAAAATGGATTACAGCAATAGACAGTTGTCATTGAAACAATAATTTTCGACGTAATTCTGCGGCGGACAGCGCGTCCCCCCCCCTCCCCCTCTCTCTCTTTCTCTTCTTCCTGACCGGCCCCTCAGTAGCGAGGCTCGCGCTGACGGACGCAGCGGGCGCAGCGCGGCGACATACATCCACTTTCGTTTTCACGTTGTTGTGATTCCGAGCGCGGCGCGGCTGCTGCAGACTGCACCGCACCCCCCCCCCCCCCCCCACACACACACGCGCGTGACACTGCGGTGGGTCAGGGTGCAAGAGGCCCTTTCTGCACATTCCCTATCAGCGTCTCTTGCGGCGCCATCAAAAGCATCCTCGGATCCGATATGAGAGTCTCCATAAGCCGCGCGAGCGGTCCGCCTGTTACGGCCCTTTCCCTTGATCGAGCAGCAGAGCCCTGGCCTGCGCTGCCCTGCCGCGCCCTGCCGCTGCCCGGTCACTTCCAGGCGCCTGGCGCCAGGCCCCGCCAGGCCCCGCCAGGCCTTGCGCCACCGTCCTGCGTGGCGCCACTGTCGGCCGCGACACGATGGGATCTTCGCGGATTAGAGCGGGTAGGCAATAGAGATGTTTACCTCCCCCCCCCCTCCCCTCCTGGCCGCGCGGCCGCTCGCCGCGGGAGAAAGCTTGCTGCCAGCCCGGGCGCCCCGGCACGGCCCGCCCCGCCCCGCCCCGCCCCGCCCCGCCGCGGCTCGCTCGGCCGGCCGGCCGCCAGCTCGGTCTGTCCGGCCTGGCCGGCAGCGGCGGCGGCGCACACCTGGCACTCCAACCCCCGGCCAGAGGCGCACCGGGGGGCGGGGGCGGCTCGGCCGGGGCCATGGGGTAGGTCAGTGAGGGAACAACCCCCTGGCGCCGGCCCGCCCCCGGGGGCGGCGCGGGGGCCGGGCAGGAGCGCCGCCCCCGCTACAGATGGGGCCTGACATACATGCGGGCCCCTCCGCCCTCCCCGGCCCGGCCGCCAGGTACTCCCAAGGTTGCGCGCCGCGCCGCGCCACGCCGGCCGGCAGGCCGGGCTACGTGAACCTCGTCATATTATGCAGTCGGGAGGGGGGAGGGGAGGGGCAGAGGTGCTGGCGATACCTAACCGCGCGCAGCAAGGGCGTAAGTCTCCGGCCAAGGGCGTAAGTCTCACCTCACGCCCGTCAGGCTTCACGAAATTTTCTCGCGACCATTATTCGATCCTAGGGGTTTATTTAAGCGAATCCACTTTAAATTTGAATTCCCACCGACTCAGTAAACTGTCGCTATTATAGACAGGACATGCACTTCTCGGCCGGCTACGTCTCCCGCAGGTGCCGGGCCCAGCGAGGTCGGGCGCGAGAGGCCGCAGGAGACGAGTTGGGCCGGTACAGTGTGCACGTCGCGTCGCCTTGGGCCCTGGACGAGGAGGGCCCCGGCCCCGGCCCGGGCCCGGGCCCAGCCGGGTAATGGCGCAGCAGGACCTGCGGACCTTTTACAATCCAAATAAAGTATCTCGTTACTTGTTTGCTTGTAGCAGGCGTGCGCGCGGGGCGGGGCGGGGCGCGGCGGCCACCAGGGCCATCACATCGCAACATCCGACTCGCCGTTGTCCAAATTGTATACACACTGCCAGCCCGGCCCAGCCGAGCCCTCCCCGGGCCCTGCGCGTCGCAAGACAATCTCCCTGTGAGCACGCGTAACAGCAGGAGTGCATTACCACGCGCGGGGCGGGGCGGGGCGGGGCGGGGCGGGGCGGGGCGGGGCGGAGCTGCCGAACGGGCGCGGGACAAGGAAAAGCAATTGTGCCGGCAGGGTGTGACGGAAAACACGTGGCCGGTGCGAGCCGCGGGTCTGCCACACAAGTAGCATTACCGTGATCTAAGATATGTCATCGACATTGCCGCAGCCACCGCCGCCCTCAGCAAAACCAGCAAGCCTTTATGCAGAAGAGTCAAAGCATCCAAGCCTCTTCAACAACTCTCGCTCTTTTTTTTTTTCTTCAGAAGACAGACACGTCGAAGAGGACCGTGCTGTGCGTCGCGTCGCAGCACTGGGTTACGAGGCCGGGCCGAGCGTAGCTACTACTGTGCAGCCGCGAGGCGGGGCGGGGCGGGGCGTACCTCACTCAATGGCGTACTCCCGTCACGTAACGCCTGCCCCTGCCGGCCCGGCCCGGCCCGGATCAGCCGAGTCTGGCTGGATCAGGACCAGCACGGCCGCAGCGCAGGGAGGAGAGGGGCCGGACACCATCCCGGTTAAGAGGGACTTGACGCTCTTGGGATGAGTCGACCATCGGAGCAGCAGTAAAACGAGGTTTCTTGAGTCCTCAAAACATCAGGACCCTCCTTCAAATTGTCCCAGTTTTTCTAAGAGTAGTTCGTCGTTCTTCACCATGCTACCGGCACACAATTCCTCTGCCAAAAGCCTTTGTCCCTTTCGACCGCCAGTCTAGCCCCCCCCTGGACCCGCCCCGGCCCGCGGTAGGGCGCGCGGCGCGGTCGCGGGGCGGAGGCGGGGCTCGCTGTTTACAACTAGGCAGCCTTGAGGTTTTCAGCAGAGTTTAGCAGACACGGGGGCGCAGCCATGTGGCCCTTCTCTAAACACCGCACCGTGCGGCACGGGCCGGGCTGGGCCGGGCTGGGCCGGGCTGGGCCTGCCCTGCGCCCCGCGGCCCACCCTCGCCTTGCCTTTCTAAGAGCAGAGGGCCGGCCGGCGGGCCCGCGGGCAGGGCGGGGCGGCGAGCAGCTGGCCCGCACACCAGGGTGCTGCAACATCCTCGTCTTCTTGTTCGGGGGGAGCGGATCACACAGAAAGGTTCGTTTCACTACGAGACCTTCAGCAATGAGCAAGACTGGCTGGCGTTGGGGTTGGGACCCAAAACCCCTGTTGCGCCCCAAGCATTCCTATTGTCCATATGCGTTCTCTGAGGCCGTTTTTATTTGGTTCAGCCTAGTTTCACGCCGAAGCGCTGTTTACGCCTAAAGGCAGCAGGCCGCCCCACCCCGTCCCGCCTCGCCCCTCCCCGTCCCGATGATCCGCAGCCGGTCCGGCCGAGGCTGGACAGCCACATCCGACTACAGGACAGGGGAGGCGGGGCGGGGCCTTGCAAAAGACAGCTGCACGTTTGTGTTAGTGTCGGTGGGAGAGGAAGACGCGGCAGACCAGACTGGCATATCCTCCCGTCTCAGTCGCACGCACGAGCGCACCCCACTCTCTCTCTCTCTGTCGCTCTCGCACTCAGCACTTACAGCCCCGCGGCTGAGCGAAGCCTGGACGCGCCGCTGGGGCCGGGCCATACCCGTCAGGCCAGGCGGCTGACAAAACGGGGTTGGCACTAAACTGACGGCCCCGCTCCGCCCTCTCCACCTGTGCTGCCACTTGTCCACCTGCCACCCGGCCCCGCCGCCCCCGCCGCCCCCGCCGCGCGCCCAGTGCAGCCCACCCAGATTTATGCAAATATTTTGTTTTGTCTTCTAGCAAAATGAATTTCCGCACATGCGGCCCGGCGCCAACACTCGCAAGACGCGGGCAGGGGGCGGCGGGGGGGAAAAAATGGCAAGACAATCGGTCGACACAGCGAGAGATGGACTGGTACCTGCACTAACGGCCAGCGGAGCAGGTTGGTAACAATGGCCATGTGATCAGTGCGGCAGCGGGACGATGGAAGGGACAAATTAACCCGCGCCTCGGCTCTCCTCCCCTCTCCCCCGCAAGACAGTGGGCGGGCTGTCCGGGATCATAACCGTGACATATCGCCGCGCTAATTTAAGGGCGTGCGTAGGGGCGGAGCGGGGCTGGGCGGGGCGGGCGCCGGGCCCGGGTCCACCATCGCGACAGTGCAGCAGCGGCAGCAGCAGGGTCTTCATGATGATGACGCCGTCATTGTTCTGGTTGCCCCCGCCCCGCGCGCCAGCCCCCCCCTTGTGGGTGACTCTGCGACTTCTAGTTCTCGTCGCGCGGAAGTCCCCGCCCTGCGCCGCCCGGGCGCTCCTCGACACCGTCGACAGGGAAGTGGCCTGCTGGTTCCGGTCTCGATGGAGTTACGCACAGTAACCTCCCGTCCCCTCTTTACCCCGCAGGGGCGCGCAACGCAGCGGAATAAAAGCGAGAGTGATTTGGCTCAAATCAGCCCCGGGGGGACGTGCGCAAAATTTTGGCAACGATACCGCCCCGCCCCGCCGGCTCCTTCACCTCCTCCACCCCTACCCGCTCCCACCCCTGCCGCGCACCCCGCTAGTGAAAGTGAGTTAAGCACGACCCGTCAAATCCTAACTGCCAACCGCCGCGCCGCGCCACGCCGGCCAGGCCAGCCCCGGGCAGAAGCAGGGCGGGGCGGGGTGGGGCGGGGTGTGGCGGGGTGTGGCGGGGTGCTCTTGGCCTTGAGTGGGGCTAACCATTACCTCCTGTCAACCATTTATTACGCGGCGATACACACTTGTTAGACCGGGCTGGGCTGGCCTGGCCGGGCCCCGCCCCCCCCGGGCTGCAGCTCTAGGCAACGACAGCATGGCAACAACACCATGCCTCCAACGACTTGAAGCTAATCCAACGAGTGACATGATGGAGGCCCGAGCAGGTGGTGCCACCCCGCCCCGCCCCGCCCCGCCTCACCCCGCCACGCTGGACGCACCAGCCGGACACCCGCTCGCCACCTCGTCCAAGTGCAACGGGTAGTCTACTCCCTGTTCCGAGTGATCAACACGGATGAAATTTAACTTGTGCGAATGTTTAAAGACCACCAAACCAGAGAAATGTGAGAAGTAAATGAATACATCGGGGAGTCTTCACTAGGGCAACACACATCGGGCACATGGCACGGCAGGGGTGGTCCCTCGGGTGGTCCTCTTGGGGCGCTCGGCCTCAGGCTGAGGCTCTGGCAGCAGCGCTCAGCAGCGCTCAGCAGCGCTCAGCAGCGCTCAGCAGCCCTCTGGGGTCTGGGTGCTCATTGTGAAGGGCCGGGCCGGGCCGAGGCAGGCACGGCCTCGTTAGGAACGGAACGGGGCCAACACAGACCATTGCATTACTGGGACGCCGTGGCGGGGCGTGGCGGGGCGTGGCGGGGAGGCGCGCGCCCA
Organism: Frankliniella intonsa; assembly: GCA_033675135.1. Lineage (NCBI taxonomy): Eukaryota > Metazoa > Arthropoda > Insecta > Thysanoptera > Thripidae > Frankliniella > Frankliniella intonsa. The sequence continues at coordinate 6,310,242 of CM066249.1, read as the reverse complement.
AAGGGCACGCGTGTACGTCGCGCGCGTATGGCTCCGACTCGTCTCGTCTCGTCTCGTCGGGACGCGACGCGACGCGACGCCGCGCCAAGGAGAGAGCACGGCACGGCGAGGCGACGCGTCGGCAGCACCGCACAGACCCACCCGACCTGTCGGAAGACATGCGTCCTGGTCTGGTCCGTCATCATTTCTGACCACCACGCCGCGCCACGCCGCGCCACGCCGCGCCACGCCGCGCTCCAAAGCCGCGCATCCTCAGAGGACACGTTCCGCTCACGCTCACCCTGATCCCCTCTAACGCCTAAGCCCCAATGCGTCACCCCCGCGGGGATGATGCGCGGCCATTTCAGCGGGGGTTATGTTTGTATTTCCACAGGCCATTCCATTAGACAAACTAACTGTAGGGCAGCGGGGCGCCCCGGCGGGAGGACCAACTCAGTCACGGACCTCAACTATCACACGTGACACTGTGAGTTTGCGATTTTCCTCTGGTCACACCAGCGAAAGTTAAGTCCTTCCACTCCACTGGCTAACCTTGCCTTGGCAGGCCTCCCCGCCGCCCCGCCCCGCCCCGCCCCGCGCACTCCATTCCCATTCCTCACGGACCGTGCGGTGCGTCGCGTCGCGTCGCGGCCCCTGCCGGCGCGGCGGCACCTCCCCCGCCCGCCCGCCCGCCAGAGAAACCTTTTTGCGAATACAATGAGGAGACGCACGAAGTGCATTAAATCGACCCCCGAGTCCAATTTGTCCCCCAGGGGCAGAATAATAAAATGAAAGGGGCAAAAAAAAAAGGAGGAAGGACAAAGGCTGCGCGGTCTGGGTACCTGCCAAACGGCCAAGCTGAAATAAAGTAAAAATGGGGGTGCGGAAAAAGTTCCCCCGCCACCGCCGAGGCCAAAGAGATTAGAGGTTTAAAACTTGCGATACGTTTAGCCTGCTGATTTTATTGCTGTTTTTAGAACTAGACAGTAAACGAACGAAAGAAGAGTGACTTTGCGTGCGTGCGTGACCGCCGATTCTTTCTTAAACACTTTCCGTTATCTTGTGGTGGTAGCAGGCAGCGGCAGCAGGTGAGGGCAGCCCGGGGCAGCCGCGCCATCCCGCCAGGGCTGCCAAAAGGGCGTTCACCCGCCGCACGACACCAGGGCAATTTGGGGCGGAAGGCAAATTCGACTCGGCCGTCTCTCTAAAGGGGACGCCACGGCGGGCCGGGCCGGGTCGGGTCGGGCGGGAGACAAGACGCGATGGGGCGGGGCGGGGCGGGGTGGGGCGGGTCGACCCAACCAGACACCTTTTAGTAAGGGAGGCCGTAAAACTCGTGTCACCGCCCCCGCGCGCCCGCCGCGCCGCCACCAAGCCAGGCACACAGAAATAGGTAAAAGTCTGTCTCTCTCCCCGAGTCTATTGGCTCGCTGAGGGCTTCCAGGGTGTCTTTGGGCAGGGTACTTATTTTTATACCCGGTGGCCGGGCCGGGCCGCCGGCGGACAGGACAGGTTGGTCTCTCGCGGCCCAGGGGATCCATTTGTTGCAAAGGATACCTCTCCTCCCGCCCGCGCCAGCGGAAGGGAAGGGAAACGCTTCGCTCCGCCCGCCGAGGAAAAATAAAATCGAAAAAAGAAAACACATTCCCGATCCAGCGCGGCGATTTGAAAAGGCTCACTTACATCGTGTGTGCCAGAAGAGATTTCGAAAAGTGTCGTAGAAAAAGACACAAACTGTGCGCGTGGCGCGCACTGAAACTTTTACTCGAGCCGGGTAGTTTGTCATCCTTTAACGCGCCGCACTCGCGCGCGCGCTCGTCGTCTCGGTAACACGGGCGCGTCATCAGCCCCGTCAGTCGTCTGCTCGCGGCGACATAAAGCGAAATTTTCTTCTTCCGATTGCCTGCGCACGCAGCTATGTCGCAGGACAGCCAGCGCGCCAGCGCTCGCTCTCTCTCTCTCTCTCTCTCTCTCTCTCTCTCTCTCTCTCTCTCTCTCTTTCTCCCTCTCCCTCGCCATCTCATTCATCTTCCTAATATATTTCCGACCGCCGTGGGACACTTTTTTCACGGCCCTCTCCTCTCGCCGAGCTGAAGTGTGTCTACGCGGCTAAAGGCGCGGTGAGGCGCGGGGGGTTTATTTCTGGCCGAGGCATTATGGCTATACGATTCTGGGTCAGCCCTGCGGGGCCTGCGGGCCTGCGGGGCCCGTGGCGCGCCCGTGCCGTGCCGCCAGCCGCACAGGTTGGCCCGCGACCTGTCCTGTCCCCCACCCCCACCCCCGCCCCCGCGACAAGTGGCCCCAAGCGCATGTGCGATAGTTTATCCCAAACATTTCCTCATTCAAACGGATATAAATTTCAGTAGCCGCATCATTTTTCTCGAGGTCGTGGCGTCTCTCCCGCGGCAGCTGAGTCCTCACGTGTCGCAGCCAATTAAATTTAATTTAAAAATGAAATACCATTGAAAAATCCATCTCCTGCCATCGCGCTCGATCGCCCATACATGACTTAAAGAGTCTGCCAGCTATTCTTCTGTCTTCTGTCGGCGGGGGAAAAATAGTGCCACAGCAGCAAGTCTTGTATCTTTTGCAGTGTATTGCGCGAGCGGCCGGACGTTACGTGAAAACACGACACCTGATTTACCGACACCCCCTTGGGGAGGGGTAGGGGGGAGGAGGAGGCAACCCCCCAGGGGGCCCAGAGAGGCAAGGGCCGAGCAGATGACAGGCATACGGCAGACGCATACCACGCACCCCCTCGCGTCCCCCGCCACCTCCCCGCCCCACCCCTACAACCTCTAGCGCACACCGGCCGGCGCGGCGCGGCGCGGCGGCCAGCTCATGTCCGCAGCTGTCAGCCCGCGCCCATCCACGCCCCTCCCCGCACCGCTCTATCGACATCCACTAATGAGTTAATCGTCGGAGCGGAACAACGATCGTTTCTTAACACATTAGGGCGGCACGACCACTATATGGTCACGCTCCCGCGTGTTAAACCACAGCGGACAAACCGGCCCGCACTGACTGTGTTAACGCGTGCATACACCTCGGCGATTAGAACGCAATTTAAAAAATCCCCAAAAGCACCGGCACTTGAGCGTTACGAGTACGTCCCTCCGTTAGAAATGTCGTACACGTCACGCACGCCGACACGCTGCGCAGTTACAAAGTTTGCGCGCCCGCCTGGCCCGGCCCGGCCCGGGCGAGAGCTGTCCATAAATTCGAAAGTAAGTAGACATAAAATTGGCGGACAGAAAGCCCTCCTCACGCCCGTTTGCTCTTACGGGTGGTTCCAGCCCACCTCCGCGCTTGCAGTCCCCCAAAAACTTTCCCCTCGCGGGCGAGCCGAGCCAAGGCGTGGCGCGGCGAGGCGGTGACTCCCCGGGTCAGAGGGAGAGATGGACGGACCGGGACGCGACGGGAGGGACACGCGTGTCGCGCCGTGATCAGTCTCGCCTGTCCTGCGAGCCGCGGGGGTGGGGGAGGAAGTCCCGCAGTCCCGCCCGGCCCGGCGCCCGTGTGTCCATGCCAGGTAGGTCGCACAAGTAGCAGCAGCAGCAGCACGCTTGGAAGCTCGCGCCCGCCCGCCCCGTTGCGTCAGCCCAGCCCCCCAGCCGGCGTTGTGTCAATTGCGACATGACAGAACAGGGGGGCGCGCGAGGATCGCACTCTGCCGGCGGGCCGTGCCGGCATGGCCGATTCCCGCCCGGAAGCTGCGACTGCAACCGGCAGTATTTCGTATTTTGTTTTTCAAACAGTTTTTTCGGACTCGTCAGTGGCGGCCATCGTATATTTGCGGTGTGCAAAATGCACACCGCAAATCCCCAAAAAGAGGGTGGTTTAGGGTAAGAGGAGGGTGTTCGGAGGAGGGAGGAGGGTGTTCGTGTTCGTAGGAGGGGGAAGAATGGAGGGAGGAAGAGAGGGAGAAGAAAAGGAAAAGAAGGAAAGAGAGGGAGAGACGAAAGGAGAGAAAAGCGGAGGGAAGGAAAGAATAAGGAATACTCATGCTCGTTGAATTGTTAAATTATTAATGCAGCCAGGTAGGAGGAGAAGGATGAGGGAAGAGAAAAGGATAGGAGAAGGAGAAAAAGAAAACGCGGAAAAGAGAGGCGTGTGAACGTAACAACCTGTTTGTGAGCGAGAATTTAGGTGCTAAGCGAACCAAAAATCCGGGAAACCCGGAAATAGCCCTTCAATTTTTTAAGTCGCTTATTGGTATAAAGAAAAACTTGAAAAACCCTCGAATTTTGCCTAAATCACGGAGAAAAAACTCGGTTAGGGCACGGTGCGGCACGGAGTTTGCCACCGACAGTAAACGAGAAGGTCGTTTTCTTTAACTAATCCTCAATTTCAATGTAAAAAAATTTCTCGCTCGCTTCGCTCGCGATTTTTATTACTTTTCTTAAATTGAACAAAAGCATTTAGCAATCGAACTGGTTGATAAATCAGAGTGAAATAGAGGTGTCCTCAAAAGAATTACCTGGAGTTGCATGTCACTCTTATAATTCCAATCGCTGTCCAAATATGTATACGGAAATATTTTTCCGCTCGCTTCGCTCGCGGCTGGGCTTTGGAGTATTTGCGACTAAAGTCAGGCAACCCACAAAGCCCGTGCGCCCCCTTTTAACAGCCCTTTTAGCGCCCCTGGCCACTCAAACGTGTGAATTTCATGAGAAAATTAAGTGCGAGTGGTTAAGTGTACGAATGAATCCCCATACTTTTAAACGTACAACCGTCAAGCGTGTGACATTCACACACTTGGGTTTTCAGTGTACGTAAGACGATGTACCGGGTGTTTCTTTGAATGCGTAACAGTGTTGCGGGTTTGCCTACCCCATTCGCCCGTAAGGCGCCATGGCCCCTGCAGCGCTGGAGAGTATGCAATCCCGCAACACTGTTACGCATTCAAAGAAACACCCGGTACTGAAGGACCATACGAACGGAATCAGTAAAGTACGTGAGCAAGAAGTCATGGAAAGAAATGATGGAGGAGGGTGTTTTTCGGTCAAGGAGGGAGGGTGTCCGGGCAGTCTTGCACACCGCCAGCAAAAGCGATGGCCGCCACTGGGACTCGTGTTAGATACGTCGAAATACGGGAGCTCGGCGCCTGCGAGACTCTGGTTAGGCCACCCCGCAGTACACGCATGCACTAGTGGCAAGATGTTGCCTACCCGGCAGGCGCTCTGACAGCGGATGGATAGCGGACGGGGCGGACACGCACTCCGCCGACGATCGTCTGCCGGGCCGGGCCGGACACCGCGAGGAGGCCTCATCCGGCGAAAAGGGACGAGAAGGAGGGAAGACCCCGGGTTCAACTCCCCTAGCGACGGCGCGCAATGGGCTCTGCCATGTTTTCCTTCCGACGTCAGCAGGCAGGCAGGCAGGCAGGCTGCGGCTGACGCCTAGCTCGCCGCCTCTCCCCCGCGCCGCCCCGCGCCGCCCCGCGCCGCCCCGCGCCGGTCCGTGCCAAACGCGCATTCCTGCAGAGAGCACGCCGGCCGGACCCTACACTGTTATGGACGTGCTTGCCCCCGCGGGGGAGAGGGGGGGGAGCCAGGGGGCACACAGTACGCCCCCTTGCGCTGCGTTAGCACTAGCACGACTTCCTAAATTTAACCACGGAAGTAAGGCCAAAGCGCAAAGCCGAGCCGAGCCGGGCGCGCGTATACCCGACGTCCGTCCGTCCGTCCGTCTGTCAGTCTGTCTGTTCGGACTGTCTGCGTGTCCCAGCGTCTCGTCGCGTCGTCGCCGCAGTCGCACACACACACACACGCACACGTCCGTCGTCCTGCGTCGATTAGTAACGTTACTTTTCACCGTCGCCCAGCGCAGCCCCGGGCCCCGGGGCCGACCCCACTGCGCCCCGCCCCGCCCGGCCCCGCCGAATTAGCGAAGGATCCACTTTTACTGGCCGGTGCGGTGCGGTGCGGTAAGAGTGCGGAGGGAGGTGCACGGCCCGAGGCCCCGCCCCGCCCCGCCCGGCCCCGCCCGGCCTGCTTGACCATCTGGCGCGGCGCGTCCCCCCGCGGCTCGACACGACGCGCCCGCAAGTGAGAGCGAGAGAGAAACGTGGATATGAAGAGAGAGATGGAGAGGGAGAGGGAGAGAGAGAGAGAGAGAGAGAGAGAGAGAGAGAGAGAGGCCGAGCCGGGTCCGCTCCGCGGTGACCTAGTGACGCGTCACACACATCCACATCCACGTGTGCCCGGCCCGCCTCGGCCCCGCCAGCCTTCACGGCGTCAGGCTGGTAAAGTACCGACTTCCCCGCCCCCCGCCTCGCCCGCCCCCGTGGTGGAGCCTGCAGCAGGGGCAGCGCAGCCTCAGCGGCGAGGCCGGCGCGGGGCGGTGGGACTTCCCTGACTACCTCATCTTTGGGATGGTCCAGCCCGCACGCACTGTTATGCTGTGCCGTTTGGGTTTTGTGCATGGCGGGTGGCGTGGCGGGGTGCGGCGGGGCGGGCGGGGCGGGGCGGGGCGGGCACGCCCATAGGGCACGCCCCATCACGCCAGCGACGACGAGGCCAGATCAGCGGGAGAGGAGAGAGGAGGCACTCGCCAGCGAGCGCCAACAATGCCACCGTCGAGCAGGGCGTGGCGGGGCGTGGCGGGGCGGGGCGGGCCCAGGCCTTGCCACCGTGTGGTGTGTGCGTGCCAGGCTATTGTACGACGACGAGGGCGGGGCGGGGCGAGGCGGGGGAGGAGAGGGGCCACAGAACCATCCGTGCACCGCGGCTGGGGTCGAGTCACGGGGGAGCATTGGGGTGGACTGACCACCATGACGTAGTGACGTAGTGGGGCGATAAACTTGCCGCTGTCATGCTGTAAACCTCTATGAATCGCCTGGCAGCTGGCCTCCTTTGCCTGCTGGACGTTGCATTCGCCTGATTCAGCCCCTCCGCCCACTGAGTGTTTTCACTAGAGGGCGTGCGGGCGGATGGCCTACCCGCACGGGGCCGTAAAGCAAACGCGTGCGACAGCTGGAGAGACTAGCTCACTCCACTCGCAGCCACAGGTGGCACAATAAACCAAACCGAAGTGCGCGCTGCGCGGGCGGATCAGCCACCATACGTACTTAACAGGCTTGGACAACGCCGAGTGGCGACTGTACTCTGGAGGGTGTAATGTTTTAAAAGGCACGCTGCCTGATCAAGGTTTGATGGCCCACTGAACCATGCATTAAGGTTTCCGGTTTCCAGGGAGGAGGGGGGGGGGATTTAATGCGGGCGGATGTCAAGAGGTGGCAAAACTAGCGTTCTCTTCTTACACCAGAGAAATAATTGTGAGTCGTCGGGAACACTAAGCAAAGCGTGGTTACTTCTAAGTGATTACAGGACGTTCCAATGGTAAATGACAGCTAGTCAAAAAAAAAAAAACACTCAAAATAATGCACAAATCTAGTGGACAAACCGTCTGCGGTCCAGCAAGAGGACACGTAACAGACATGTACACACAGATTCTTGAGAGGTAAAGGTCACAGAGCACATGCGGTGTCTCGCCTCGCCAGGCGCCTCGCCGCCGGCACCAGCACGAGGGAGCACGCCGTACGCACCTTGGCAAAGCTTGCAGCGCTTGGGTGGCGGTGAATCGTCGGCTTGCAGGGAGCTTACGGGCATCCTGACAGGCGGGCGGCCTGCCTCACGTGTGAACTACCCTTCCACGCGCAGCGCAGGGCCCGCCCCCCGCACTTGACCTCACTTCACTGCACTCTCTCTCACTCGCTCGCACTCACACGCTCACAGGCCCGGCCGGCCCGGCCCGCGCGGCAGACGCACTACATGGCGGCGCACCGGGGCGACACGCGCGTCCCTCAGCCCATCGGGCACGCCGTCACGTCACCGAGCGCAGTGCCGGCCGGGGCTGGGCATAGGGTAAGGCGTGACGTGCCGTGTGACGTGACGTGACGTGTCGTGCAGCGTGACGGCGCGGCGTGACAGTGGCTGCTGCGGCCCGGGGCGAGGCGAGGCGGGGCGGGGCGGCCCTGCTGCTCGTCCTGGCGTGCAGGGCAGACGGCGCGGTAGCGCAGCGCGAGCGGTTTGGTCCCAACTGTTGGCTTGGCGCCCCGCACCGGCCCCTGAGCCCGGCCCGGCCCAGACCAGCACTCCAACCCCCGGCCCGGCCCGGCCCGGCCCCGGCGCTACTCCCCGCCACGCCACGCCGCGCCGCGCCCCGCCGCCACAGCACAGCGCTCAGCCCTACCCGCCCTGCCCTGCCCTGGCGCGGCGCTACCCCGCCCTGCCTGGCGCGGTGCACTCGCGGTTCGGCTCCTCTCGGCGCGGCTCGGCTCGGCGACGCGCACGTGGCTGCTCCCGCCCCGCCCCGCCCCGCCCCGCCCCGCCCCGTCCCGCCCGCGGATGCTGCTGGGCAGTGACAGGACTGGGGGCGGGGCGGAGCGGGGCAGCGCGGATATCGTGCCGATATCTGACAAGCGATGTCGTCTGCATTCCCTTTTGCCTATGTTCAGGCGGACAGCAGCAGGAGGGAGGTGGGGGGTGGATGTGGTCCTTGCACTGACGGGGAGCCAAACTAGTTAATCGTGATGTAGCGCAGCAGGTCTCATAGCGCCTTCTCTCCTCCCCTGAGCAGCCAGGAGGTAGGGGCGCGGGGCGGGGCGCGCGGGCGGGGCGCATTGACTCAGCCGGCCGCACATGCGCGCCCCGCCCCGCCCCGCCCCGCGCCCTGCAGCCGTACCGCCGGGAGGTCAGCCCGGGCCGGGCCGGGCCCGCACCAGCAGCAGCAGGTGCAGGCTGGGGGCTCGCCGGCGCGGGGGCGGGCGCGGGGGCGGGCGCGGGGGCGGGCGCGGGCGCGGGGGCGGGGGCGGGGGCGGGCGCGGGCGCGGGGGCCTGGCCGCAGCGCAGCCGCCCCCTCTGCTACGCTCAGTCATGCACAACCACCCCACGGGCAAGGACCGATTACTTTGTAGCGCACTCACATGTCTTGCTCACGAGATACATCCTAGTGGATAACATTTTTCAGTTCCACAGTTGTTGCCCCGTACGAAGTGCGCATGTGTAGTAGGCCTGAATAGAGTTAGCGCATCAGCAGAGAGAGTTACGCCCCTGCCTAACGCAGTGCAGCGGTCCGAGTGGTGGCGGGCGGTGGCGGGTGGCGCACAGCGGCGCACAGCTCATAGTGTAACCAGGGCTCGTCAGCTCCACTCGCGTCCGTCCTCAGTCAATGCTGTTCATCTTGGCCCGCACCAGAGCAACATCTCGTCGAGGTGGGCAGAGGGGGTGCACAAGCGCATTAACGTCGTCGTGATTTCTGGGTGGAATAAGACTGTGGCGTCGGCTGTGCCGGGACGCCAGAAGGGAAACGGGGGTAGAGGAGGAGGAGGAAGAGGAGGAGGAGGAAGAGCAGGGGGCTAGGGGGTCACCCTGCGTCCCCTGGCGGAACGGCGGCGCCGCGGCGGACACGAAACTGGGGATTGCGGTTTTCTTCCCCTCACTGCAGCCCGACCGGGCCTAAACACTCACACAGCAACAATGCTTTAAAAAAATCCTATGACTTTCCGCGAAATAAAAGCTCTCTGGGGTTTAAAATTAAATTAAGAATCCGTTCCCACCTGAGATTTTCCGCGACCGCCCTTATTTCTCTGACTGTCCAGGTTCCCCAGACTGGCTGGCCTAGTCCCGCCCGTCGCGTCCCCTGCCCTGCCGGCGGTGACGCAAGCGCGCCTGCGAGCACGCTGCGCCGCACCTCTGCGAAGCCATCAAGTGTTAATTCGCCATGCAGCTTAAGCCCGCCGCCGCCCAATCGCTCACAACTCGTCTCTCTGACGGCGGGTAAACAAACAGCCCAGCCTGGCAGAAGGGAGTGTCTGTCTGAGCTGAGCTAGGGCGTCAGCGGCGCGGCGCGGCGGCCCCTCCCCCTCGACCTCTTCCTCCCCGAGACGCTCAACACCTGAGTCTCCGCCGCGCAGCGCCGCGCCTCACACTGCCACTGCACTACATGATGGCCCCCGGCCCGCAGGGGGTGTGTACCTCGCGCTCGCGTCCGCCCCGCCCGTACGCCCCCACATGCAGTGTCACCTCGCCCCGCCACGCCCCGCCGCGCCCCGCCTCGTTGGGACGCGCTGACCCGTGCGGGCGGGGCGGGGCGGGGCCGCGGCGTGCCTCCGCAGGGAATGTCCCGGGCTCGCGTTATTTCGAAGCTGTTTGTCTAGGGGAGCGGGGCGGAGCGCGGCGGGGCGGGGCGGGGCGGGAGGAGCTGAGCTATAGCGGCGCCGTCGCGGTGTTATGTCAGGTCAGATGGGGGTGTGAAACATTTTCCCCGCCGTGGTGTTCCGTTCAGCTTTAGCCTCCATAATCCTCCGTAGCCGATAATCAGGTAATCATAATCACCCCAAAAACTAAAGTAAATAGGACATGATTGAATCACTCACCTCACTCATTTCGGCGGCCAGTCGGTTCGGGGGACGCCATGCACAGCCCCGCCTGGCGTCTGCTGCAAACAGAAACAAAGCGTTACACACGCGGATCTGCTCTGCGCCTCGACAGCTGTTCTGTTCCTCCTCCGTGACGATCGGCGAGGCGAGCTCTGGGAACCGCGCGGGGCGGGGCGGGGCGGGGCGAGGTCAGGCACCTGCGCGCTGCTGCTGCTAGCTCGCCTCCTCCTCCTAGTGCAACTCGTTTAACGGTGTTTTCATGAGTGTGTAGTGTCGGATCGTTCCGGTTTTGGCGATTGTTTACACGCGAAGCCATTGCTTGCTCGCTACACAGCGGGTCTGTTCTGCTCCTCGCGCCGAGGTGGGCGCGGGCGTGGCGTGCACAGTTTGAGAGAATTCCTTCGCATGTAGTCCGCGAGTCGACCGAGATGAGGAGCGTGGTAGGGTGTGCGGGGCGGAGCGGGGCGGGGCGGCGCTGGGCGGCGCCTGGCGAGAAGGAGCGATAGCGCCACAATGGTCTGCGTTCGGCCGGGGCGAGGCGGGGCGGGGCGGCGCGGCGCGGTGCGCCCCCAAGGACCGGTGCGGTGGGCCAGTGCGACCGCAGACCTCGCCGCCACCACCACCACCATGCCCAGGACCGCCGACGTCGGGAGCCTGTCGGCCTGGCTGCTCTCCGCGTCGGCCTTCGGCCTGGTCCTGACCCTTATGACCACGTCGGCGACGACCACCGTCACGACCACCAGCTTGCCGACGAGCGGCGTGACGGAGAGCTCGACGGGCAGCGTGACGGGGAGCTCGACGGGCAGCGTGACGGGAAGCTCGACGGGCAGCGTGACGGGAAGCTCGACGGGCAGCGTGACGGGCAGCTCGACGGGCAGCACGACGACCAGCGCGTCGGCGGCCGCCCGCAAGTTCCTCGCCAGCCAGCTGAGCAGGGCCGTGGGGGCCGTGGGGGGCAGAACGCTCGAGAACGCCACCTACTCGGCGCAGATGGACCCGGACCGAGGCGAGTACGGAAGGCCGCGGTGAACGCGGGGCGGCGGGGTGCACTGGCGCAGCGTGCTAACTTGTGTCCTCTGTGCAGGCTGGATGTGCATCGCCATGTGCAACAGGTCTCCGTTCGGAGTCCCGCCCATTCAGACGCAGTGCATGTGCATCGGCTGCGAGCCGAACAACCAGTGCGTCTACAGCTCGCCTGAGTGCGCCAAGCGCTGCAGGTGCCAGTGCAACCCACTCAGCGAATCGGTCCCACCCCCTGACCCCCCGACAAGCACAAGCACCACGACCACGGACCCTTAGAGCTATCAGTCCTGCGGGCGGGGTGGGGCGGGGTGGGGCGGGGTGGGGCGGGGCACGGGCCCTGCGGCTGGCGCGGTAGCGGCGGCACGGGGCGGGGCGGGACGGACCGGGCTGTCAGCGCTAACCTATAAGGGACAGCTGCGGCTCCAAATTAAGACTAGGCGCGCTCCCTCTCAGGGGCGGGGCGGGCCGAGCCGCGGCGAAAGAGGAACGGGTCGTCGGCTGCTACACACTTTCGCCATTCGTTGTGCGTCCGCCCCTCCTTTCCTCCCCGTCCCAGAAAAACAACGCCATTTTCCCTCCCCAGAGAGACGTGTCAGCAGGTGCGTCCGGCCCAGCCCTGCCCGGCCCTGCGCTGCGCTGCGCCGGGGCACCAGCCCTGCGCGAGGTTTTCATTTTCTTAATGCCCCGCCGGTGTCCGCTCCGCGCGTGCGTTGTTGGGCGCTAATGGCCAACGTCCCCGGCTGGGCCGGGCCAGAGTATCTCAATGAGCCCGCCCCGCCCTGCCACACCCCGCCCCCAGCTCGGCGGCGCCCTCCCGGGGCAACGCACTTTGACATACGGCTACCCCGCCCCGCGCCGCGGCGCTGCCGGTGCCTCGCGGTCTGGTGCGGCCGGGCGCGTCGGTGCAAAAGGGGCGAATTTCGCGAGGCTGCGGTTTGCAATACGCGCCGCGGGATGGTGCGACTGTGACGGTGTGCTCGGCGAAATAAAGAACAGTATCGCGATGTGAGCCTTGCGCGTCCCTCCCTCCCTCCCTCCGCCAGCAGTGACAACCCTTTTTGCACGGCATACAAAGGGTGTCGTTGAGGCGCCAAGCAGCACAATACGTATGGGCGGGTAGCGGGGACACCCTGAAGGACTTGGCGCCCAGGCCCGGCCCGACGCCCGGCGCGGCGCCGGCGGCAGCGGCAGCGCGCCCAGGTGAGGACCAAGAATTTCCCCGAGTCGCCGTAAACATGTCTCAGCGCAGCCCGGCAAACCTCCCCTCCCCAGGGGCGGGGCGGGGCGGGGCGGGGCGGCCCTACCCCCCGCGCAGGGGACCCGCCGGGTAGTTGCATCACACAGACACGGCCCTGGCCTACCTCACTGCGCGCCCCGCCGCGCCCCGCGCGCCAGCCGCGAGGGCCCCGCGGGCCAACGCAGGGATCTGATAGTCTCAACCTCCCTCGCGCCTCCAACTCTGTTCAGGTCTGAGGCAGCAGCTGCACCCAGATGCCTCTCATAGCACCGCTGCAGGCGGTGAGGGAACCCTGATAACAGTCTGGCAGGGCAGAATAAGGCGTCAGTCTCTCACTGTCCTCTCCCTCCCTCCCTCGCTCTCGCTCTCCCTGTGTTACTCTCTCTCACTCTCACTCTCTCTCTCTCTCTCTCTCTCTCTCTCTCTCTCTCTCTCTCTCTCCACCGTTTCGTACGGTCAGGTGTGTGTGTGTGTGTGTGTGTGGCACCAGGGTGTGGGCCCCAAGGTCATTTAAAGAAGCTCTCTCAAAGCAAGCAGGCAGTTCCGCACCGACGCGAGCCTGGCGCCCCCTGGCCTGACGCTCTCGAGGTGGGCACAGGTAGCGGCGACAGCGGGGAGGGGACCACGCGCTGCAGGATCTTTTCATTAAGCAGCAGAATGCTCCAACACAAGAGCGCCCCTTTCTTTTTCAAGGGATGCGTGCCAATGCCACAACGGGCGTCACTTCCTATGTGAGTCGAGCGAGTACCCGGCTAGCCACTTGGTCAAATTAATTTTTAAGCCATGCACACAGTCTGCTATAATTTGGTTACCTGCATGTTGAACCGGGCGGTTTTGGTTTGTAATTTGTTAACAAGAATCTGGCGCGTGGATGAAATATGGATGGCGGGACCCCGACAGGAAAAATAAGCAAAACTTGTTGTAAAGAGAGTATAATAAAATTAAAACAAATACTATTTGCGCCATTTCATGAGGAAAGCAAATACAGCATTAAAGTGAAAATTGCACATACGTTTAAAAGGTCATATTGATGAAATTTCATAAAAACAACTCAAGCGCGCGTATCTACGGAACCCTATATGTTTCGCCAAAAGTTACAAGTATTAACAATTTTCGATCATAATAATTATTGAAACATCTGAAATAATGTTACGGCGCCGAACATTTTTTGCATTTTACAGGATTGTGAACCAAAATACGGTAGACATACATGGGTGAATAGGATCACAAACTGAGTCAAGAAGCCTCCATAGACTCTTAAAGATAAAAATCACGGAATACTTTCGAACAGGTTCGCATTGGAATAGTTCTTGGGTGACACAGAAAAAAGTTCTTGCATAATGTCAGAGAGTACAACCCTACAGTTGAACTGGTTTTCCCTTGAGTGAGTCAAAAGATGACGCTTCATGCTAGACCTCAGAGTATATTTCTTTCCGCATACAGAGCATGGGAAAGGTTTTTCTCCGGTGTGGGTCAGCAAATGACCCTTCATGCTAGAGCTGTGTCTAAATTTCTTCGGGCATACCGAGCATGGAAAAGGTTTTTCTCCGGTGTGGATCCGCAAATGACACTTCAGGTTAGATATATCACGAAATTTTTTTCCGCATACCGAGCATGGAAAAGGTTTTTCTCCGGTGTGGGTCAGCAAATGTTTCTTCATGCTAGAGCTCTGTCTAAATTTCTTCGGGCATACCGAGCATGGAAAAGGTTTTTCTCCGGTGTGGATCTGCAAATGACTCTTCAGGATATGTATATTACGAAATTTCTTTTCGCATACCGTGCATGGAAAAGCTTTTTCTTCGGGGTGAGTCCGAAGATGTCTGATTAGTTTAAACCTTTCAACAAATTTTTTCTGGCATACCGTACACGCAAGAGGCTTTTGATCAGTGTGGATCCAACGATGCCTGAGCATTTGAGAACGTCGAGGAAATGTTTTTTCGCATACCGAACATTTGAAAGGCTTTTCCCCTGAGTGGATCCGGAAATGCCTGGTAAAGGTAAACCTGTCACAAAATTTCTTCTGGCAAACTGTACACTCATAAGGTTTTGCTCCATTGTGGGTCCAAAAATGCTTGCGCAGAAAAGAACGTCGAGAAAATGTTTTTTCGCATACCGAGCATTTGAAAGGCTTTTCCCCTGAGTGGATCCGGAAATGCCTGGTAAAGGTAAACCTGTCACAAAATTTCTTCTGGCATACTGTACACTCATAAGGTTTTTCTCCATTGTGGGTCCAACGATGCCTGAGCATTTGAGAACGTCGAGGAAATGTTTTTTTGCATACCGAGCATTTGAAAGGCTTTTCCCCTGAGTGGATCCGGAAATGCCTAGTAAGGGTAAACCTGTCACAAAATTTCTTCTGGCATACTGTACACTCATAAGGTTTCTGTCCACTGTGGGTCTGAAGATGTCTCACGAGGCGTTCATTCCGATGGAATCTTTTCGGGCATACCGAACACGAAAAGGGCCTGTCTCCGTCTGAGTGCAATCGTCGATTCTGGTTCCCCCGAGAAAAATGTCTTTGGTCTATATGGGTTTTGTGGTGGGTGGCTTCTTGACTCCGAGTAGACAGAATATCATTGGAAACATCAACTTCGGTCGTCATGATGATGCACAGCGTATATTCTGTTAAAATAAGAAAAAAAGGGGAAATTTTCAAAAACTATCAAATTTAAATGGAAATCTAGAGGAATTAAGGAACAAGTTCATACAAACATTAATTCCGCACCAGGTACTCGCCCCATGCAATGACAGACGCTTCCAGGCCGTGATAAAGAGATGTGTCATTTTTACTTTCAGAGGGAGAGCGTTGTGGGTGCGTTCGTATGGGTGTGAGTGAGTGTGTCTGTGTGTGTGTTTTGAATGACGAGTGTGCAACAACACAGTCACTTGGCGCCCGTCCAGCAAGGGTATTAAGACAGCCGACCACCTCGGAAGCCACCCCACCCCCACACGGCTCTTTTTCTTTAATACGATTTTTTTAGCGGACCACACAGGACAAAATTAAAGGGAGAAATGTTAGTGGATTCCCACCTCCCCTGCGCCCTATACAAGAATAATGTGCATTGGTTAACAGCATGAAGTAGTTGAAAATGATATGAATGAAACCCAGTAAATTCTCTGATAGTCTGGCGGCTGGTCGACGGCCTCATCACCTCACACCCCCCGCGACCGGTGCGGTGCGGCGACCAGACAATTTCTCTTTTTATGTTTCTCGCGGGAATCCCACCCGTGGGCGGGGAGGGCCGTAAACATTCTTACCAACTTAAGAGAGAGAAAAAAGTCATTCCGTGAAACTGACGCTGCGTCAGAGCAAGTAGCGCCTACAGGGATTGGAACCTAACTTGGAAGACCCATTTACTGCGATTGAAAAAGACAAGCAGGGGAGTAATCCAGGACACCACGCCGCTGTACTGCTTGAAATATTCACGGCAAACACTTTGGTGAATTCGCAACGACCCCTTGGTTAATTCGTGCCTCAGAAGGGACTTCTAGGAATTGCTAGCGGCAGCTTCCCTGCCGGCCGGCCGGCCGACGCGCACGGTCTCGTACGGTTAAAAATAAAGACCGGAGTTGCGCCTCGGGGCGTGGCGTGGCGTGGCGGGGCGCACCGAGCCGCGCGGCGACCGCACGCGGCGGCGCCTACCTCGGCCAAGACGTCACCAGTGACGCCACGAGCGGGTGAATCATCCGCCTAAACACCACAAACAACGGGAGGAGCAGGAGCAGGGCAGGGCAGCAGGGCGGCTGCACACAGCCTCCCCGCCCCGCCCCGCCCCGCAACAATGTTTTCGCTCTCATTAAGAGTATTTCAGTGTATATGAAGCGGCGACAAGCGCGTCTCGTCCCAGACCAGACACACCCCATAACTTTGTGGGAGAGGAGAGGCGTTTGCGGCGGGCGGCCGGAGCGGCGAACAGGCAAGAGACGAGAGAAAGAAGTTACCGCATCGCGGTCGGTATGGCGCCTGCAACCTCTGAGCCCACCCCAACGCGCACCCACCCACCCATCGATACGGTAGAAGCCCTGCACTGTGAGAGATGATTGATTTTCTCCACTGCGATTAATGTTGCCAGTGTGTGTATTTTTGTTGATATACCCGCCAAGGCATTATGAGCATGTTGCTAGGCTGACCAAACATATATTCTCACGACGAGAAATTTGGGAGTGTAGGCAAGGTCCGACATGCGCTGTCATCAGCTGACCCGATATAAATTCCGAACAAGACGGAAGAATTCCGTGTCATATTTTTCAGGCCGGGCCGGGCGGGGACCCCGCTGCCGGCGACAAATAAAACAAACTCACGAGGAGAAGTCGGCAGACGTGCGAGGCGGCGCGGCGCGGGGCGGGGCGGGGCGGGGCGGGGCGGGGCGGGGCGGGGCGGGGCGGGGCGTGGCACGGGGTAGGCAGGCCCGCGGGGGGCGCGGCGACGCCGGCCGCGCTGCCTACCCCGCGAGGCGCGCAGAGTCAAAGACCCCCGGCCGGCCGGACGCCCGCCGGACGCCGCGCCGCCGCCCTCCCACGCCACAGGGAGAGGAAAGACACCGGCCCGCTAGTCCTAAACCCAAAACTGGGCCAGTGGGAGGGGAGGAGAGAGAGAGACAGTCTAGAGTCGCGGGCGGGGAGGGAGAGAGCGAGATGCACACTCTCGGGTTATTTCCATCCTTTTAATGAGTTGTGCAACGACTGGGTAGGGGTAGGGGGGCGGGACCCACAACAGAGGGGTCCTCACAGGTCACACGTCGCCGCGGGAGACGGCAGGGCGGCGCGGGAGGCGGCGCGACGTCTCCCGACCTTCCGGAACCCGTATTCGCGTTGCACACTTTTGTATCCGAATTGCAGAGTTTGTGTGTGAAATATCGAAGAGCTGGCATGTTCTCTGTGGGTCGGTACGGCCGGCTCTTTATGACGTGCAGGGGTGTCACAGCAGTGGAAGCACGTGAGGGACGCGCGGGCGGGCGGGGCGGCCTGCACACCACGTGCGGTGCCAGGGCGCGGCAGATGCACCCAAACAGCCTAGTTGTAGCAAACAGCAGGCTGTGCAACTCAGTGTACGGAGGGGTCGGGTGGAATGGTTTAGTGTGCAGCCACAAATAAGCCGCGTGTGAATGAGTATGAGTGAATGAATGATAAGATTCGATGAATTTCCCACACTGTTATCATGCAATAAATTAAATGTAAAAAAAGGTTGCAAGTATTTCAGCGTTTTAAAATAGTTAAGAGTTAAGGGCAAAGCAATGAAAAAGAAATTGAACTATTCCGGTCCGAGAGTGCGATACGCTGTTGCAGTTTTGTAAACGTGAGGTAAGGTACGTGGCTGCCATCATATGCGCGTTATCCCCGATTGAGGAAGGAATCGAGGACGCGCCCCGCCCCGCCCCGCCCCGCCCGCGTGGGGAAGTCCGCAATAACACACGCCCGCCCCGCCCCGCCCCGCCCGCAGCGCCTAGCGTGTTTGTTGCACCCCGGCCCGCCCCATATGTTGTTTACGCGCCCGACTCACAAATGTCACCCCCCCCCTCCCCCTCCGGAGCGCACGGGCCGCGCTAGACGAGAAGGATCTCGGCTATTAGGCCAGAGCGGGCCGCCGCGAGCCGACAGCCGGCCCCGTTTGAGAGGGGATGACAAGACGAAGGATGGACAGAGACAAACGGACAGACATCGCCCGGCCCGCCCGCCAAAGGTTTTGCGCGACAGCGTATTTCCTGCGACACGGCCCCTGCGACAAGTACTTCTGCCATTCACGCGGCTCCCTGTGACAACCTGCCTCCTTTTTAATCGCGAGGAAATTCCCATGTATACACTGTTCGAAACAGGTGTCGTATGATGATACTCGCGTCGTCATAAATCTGGAACTTGTAAATTTTCATTACAATATTTTTTGTTCCAAAACAAGTAAAAATTAAGGCGGGGGGGATGAGCCCCGATGGTATAGCGTTTAAATCACAGACCAAATGCACATCACTGTGGCGGCACTTTTACAGTAGTGTACCAGAAGCGCGGACGGCGCTAAGTAGCCGGCGGACATAAAACATGGCGGCGAAAAAGATTCCGCCGTTTGTGTTTCACACCAAATTGCCTGACACTCCGGAGCGCGCGTGATAAATGGTCCGCCGATGCCCGTCCCGTCGCGCCCCGCCCGGGGACCCGCCCCACCCCCACAACAGCTTTTGGCAAAGGCGCCTAAGCTTTCGTTCGGCGCGGGCCGAGCCGGGCCCTCGTCTGAGACAACAAGCTAATCAAATCCCGGCGGGAGCCAGTTCAGTTCGGGACGGGAAAAGGGTGGGGAGGGAGGGAAGACCCGCGCACACCTCCGCGATAAATAACGCCCGGCCCGGCCCGCCCCCCAATGCGATTGATTGTTCCATCAACTTTCGGCCGCATTCCAACCCAGAGTAGGCACCTTCTCCCGGCGCGCGGGGTGGGGGGGGCTCTGCTGTCCAGTCACGCAGTGATGCAACGGAAACACGCGTGACGTGCTTGAGCTCGAGGTGAGGTGGTGACGGTGGTGCGCATGCACCCCGCGGCGGATGACAGGGGGGGCCAGGCGGACTTCCGATGACAGCCGCGAGGAGGCGAGCCGGCAAATGGCTGCATCAATGACGCGACTATCTCTACCGTGAATCAGGGGGTCTTGGACCTCACCCAACTGCGGCCAACTGGCGTGGAGACGGCCGGGTCGGCCCCGCTGCAGCCGCGGCTTCCTGCTCCATGCAGGGCGCCCGGGCGGGCCCGGTGAGTGTGCGTGCGTGTGTGTGCGTGTTCGCCCCTGGCCTCGAGCCTCTAGCGAGTGCTGGTGACGGGAGGGGCAGAGCGGGGCGGGCCGGGGCGGATAGGCAGCCCCGCCGCTCAGACGTGCCCGCCGGGCGTGCCTACCCCGCGGGCCGCAGGCGCTCGGCCCGGAGCGGAGCGGACCGACCAATGGCAGGCGGCTTACGGTGAGTGAGTGAGTGAGTGAGTGAGTGAGTGAGTGAGTGAGTGAGTGAGTGAGTGGTGAGGAGTGGTGAGTGGTGGTGGTGGTGGAGTGGTGAGTGGTGAGCGAGCGAGCGAGCAGGAGTGAGTGAGTGAGTGAGTGAGTGGTGGTGGTGGTGGTGGTGGTGAGTGAGTGAGCGAGCGAGTGAGTGAGTGAGTGAGTGAGTGAGTGAGTGAGTGAGTGAGCGAGCGAGCGAGCGACTGAGTGCGCGAGTGAGTGAGCGAGTGAGTGAGCGAGTGAACGAGAGAGCGAGTGAGTGAGCGAGCGAGCGAGCTAGGCGGTGAGGGAGTAGATGGTGCTCCAGAGCCAGCCGCGGGCGCTGTACACTTTCTGCTTTGAGCCTCCCCACCGCCGCCCCGTGCCACGTCCTGCCGTGCCCGTGCCGTGCGTGTAGACGCGACATGGCCCGCGCGATGCGTCGCGATGTCGTCTGTTATTTTGACTGGCCGCGCCATGACTAAAGGAAATCATGTGTCTCTGCGGCGCGGTGCACCGGCCGCCCGCCCCGCCCCGCCCCGGGTCACTCCCACGCCACCCACCCCCACCAGCCCGGCCCGGCGTCTTAAAATAGGGAAACAATTTTTAACAAGTCGCGAGCCGGTGCGGCGTGGCGTAGAGGGGCGGGGCGGGGCGGGGCGGGCGCGACACGGCACCGCGGGGCCGGGCCGGGTGTCGGTGGTACTGTGTGACGGTTCGCCGCCCCCGCCGTCGTCGACCCGGCCAAACCCCAAAGCCGACAGAGTACCGCGGTATGACGGTCTCCCTCGGGCGTACGCGGCATGACCCCGGGGACCTTGTGGGTAAGCTGTGTCTGTCTGTAAGGCGCCACGGAGTAGGCAGACCCGCGACACGGCCGCGTGCTTCACGTCGCGAGTAGAGGGCGCGGCACTTCCGGCTCCGAGGCTCAGACCCGTCACGTGCCATGTGTGTTTCGCCATGACGTGATAGCAGGCCGTTCTCCGATTATAGAAGAGCGATAATCGCGAGGAGGACGCGTCTGAAATGCGCCCGGAGAGAACGGCGGAGCAGCAACACCTGATTAGTGTGGGCGGGGGGCTGGGCGGGGCGGGGCGGGGCGGGGCGTGGCGAGCCGAGCAGGGCCGAGCCGGGCCGGGCCCTGCCCCGCAGCTCAGCCCAGTCAGCAAACTTGGCACTCGGTCAAAAAGACTCCGCTACTGAGTGGAGGACCTACCTTCCAAACTACTACTGCCAGCAGCAGAACGCCAAAGTGTCACGCATGGCTGAAATGAAGAAAACGAATCCTATCCAAACATCCCCCATACTCCACTGAGGAATCATTAAACTCAAGCCTCTTTCCTCTGAGAGAATGTTACAAACCATACATAAAATTCAAAATATAAAATTTATAAGTAGAGCGGTTTGTGCACTATGACATGCTAGTTGTGTTTTTGCTTTCTTCGCAGTTATGTGTCACACTACATCTGGCATTATTGAATTTTAATGTTTCAAAAGGCTGTTGGTAGCGTTTGAGGTTTAAGAACATGAACCGATTCGGATGCAGTCTACTCGAGTGTTTCCATGCATGCACTGCCCCTGCAGGCCAGGCACGGCGCAGCCCCGACCCGCTGTCTCTAAATAGCAGGCCCCCCGTCCTGCAGGCAGGGGCGCCGCCCCGCCCGGCCCCGCCCGGCCCCGCCCGGCCCGCACGCTAGACTGTCTAAGCTAGGCTAGAACTAGAGCTGCTCAAAGCGCCGCGACGACCCGTTTCTCCTGAGCAAGCGCTTGTCGGGGTATGGAGTGATCTACCTGAGGCGGTTGGAATTCCGTCCCTCCCCATCTGTTTGTGAGATTTGAAATGACTAAACCGCACAGCACCTATGCAACCTTCCCTCCAGCTTCAAGTGTCATGATACTAGAACAGCTATTGTCTTCCCAGGGCCCTGCATAGGAGTAAGATCAAACAAATGGAAAGACAAGTCACAATTGAATCTATTAAGGCGAGAGAAAACAACTTCAAACAAGAAATACAACAAAATTAAAAATTAATTGTCTTAACAACATGAATTTGAGTTAAACCTTTTAGCAATTTCTCAAAAAAATTAATCAACAGGAAAAATTAATTTGAGAGATTTTAATAGGATTGAATGTAAGTGCCACTTAAAAGCAGAACTCGCAAAGATAGCAAACACAGAAAACTTATGAGTTATAAGAAGGATGCACCATAATTTTAGGAAACGACTGAATAGGTGATCGATAAAAACTATATGCAAACTGAAAACAACTATTATAACCCTAATAACCCTAACAGTGACAGGTAAGACCTACTGATAAGAGGAGACAGAGAGGCAGTACCAAACAGGGCACTTGATCTAATTGAAGCCAAGGTGATTGTAATAGTTTGTTACTGTGCAGTGCAGTATCGTCTCGGATGAACTAAAATAAGTCTTCCTCCTTTTTAAATATAATTAAACTTCTGACTAATTCAAAGGCTGTTGTGCCGCCGATTGTTGATGTAATAAGATCATAACCTCTAAATATACTGACAAAGTTGTCAACGTTAAAAAAAAAGGACAGCAATAAAATAATATATCAATCGAAAACAGGCTATCTTGCAAGGCACATGGAATATTAAAACTATGCACTATGCGTTAGACGAAATCAGACGGACACACGGGCGTAAGTCACTTAGGCCCTCAACATCAGCGACAGCAAAAACCCGGTTCTAATCTATGTACTAACCTTGATTTGTAGGCTGCTGGAGGCAGGGTGAACTATTTCATAAAATAAACCGACCGAATCAGTAAAACTCGCCCGATAAAGGTAAATACACACAAATATAGTAGGCGGATGAGCTACATAGAGGAGGCCATTTTGAAACATGACATCTTGCGGTCTGGGATGCTCGACGAGATGGGACTTGTGACTTGTACCCCTGTCGTCATTAATTTGACCTCTTTTTAAAAGCCGATAATTTGCTATAATTATTCACAGCGCCGAGGATTTTCTAATTATTAATTTTAATTTGAAAGAAACTGGAATTTTAGAAAAGTATACACCCTAAATTTGTACAGTGACGCAAATCTTCAAACATCTGTTCGTGCACCACTCTCCCACTCTGCAAACTCCAAGATAGTCAGTTCGCCCAGATGTTGCTGTTATGAATGTTGTGTTGTCGTCGTACACTCTCGTGGTGCCACATTTTTCAAGAAAAATGTCATCTCTATAAAATTTATTATCAGAAATAATTAGCTGAAGTATCACATAAACTTTTTTGCTTTGCGACTGATGTCTTTTTAAATCCATAAGTGAGTATGTTGAAATGAAATCCCATCCTTTTTTTTCTATTTTTTTTCCCCCTTGTATAATGTGTAATTACTTCATTTCATGTACAGTTTTGCTTTGCTCTCTGTGCACTCATGGACATTTGTTATCACTCTTCTTTAGTTAAGTGTTATAAAACTGCATGAATAAGTTCTAGAAAACTCTTCTACCCATTTTAATTTAGTTTGGTCAGCTTTCTTAACACCTCTAGGTTATGTGTATGGAAATAATATCTTGAAACCTCCCATTTAGTAGTATAATTTATCGCACCTATGGACTGTGTTTGAAGTCTGTTAAGTATTATGTGCCCTCATGTCATCAGATATGTTTAAAAGAAAGGCTTCAGCACATGACTTTACCAGCACTGCTTTATTAATTCATAATCATTGTACACTTTCCTCCATTCTCTACCAAACCTCCAACAATTCAGGAATGAGGGATGTACTTTTGTGGAACCCTCTAAACAAGTGCAAGTGGGGTTGACACCGAGTATGTGGTGGTTTATCATTCCAGTCTCCTCTCTTCAGTCACTTCCAGAACAAATATCCTTGTAAGACAGAAATTCTTTTACTTGCCTTAATTACCTGGTGGTAATATCTGTCTTGACTTCAACTGCTTTGTTGAAGTACAGAAGTGCTGGAGCACCCAAATACTGTCATGTGGACCTTAATCTTTATTGGATGAAATGCAATAAGCACTCTCCTTGCGCCCTACATACTGGACACCTTTCCTTGCCCATTTCCCAGCAAATTAAAAAACATAAATTAAGATATAAAACAGTTTTTACCTCTTTCTTTGAACTTAGTATGTTTCTGATTTATTATTTTAATTAATCAAGCAGATTTAACTCATGCATATTCAGGCTCTTTTTTGAAAAGAAAAAATTATTGTAATTTAACAGTAATGTACTTCTGTGATTGCCTGATTCTATTTGTATATGCAGTGAGAAATAATTAGTTGATGATGTTATGCTCCTGTTTTATCAAAAATTCATGTGCTCTGAATTCATTCAAAATTGTGAATTTCATTGCTAGAATTTTGGTTATATATTAAATTTTTGTGAGCAAATCGCTAGAGCACAAAGCTTAAACCTTACAACATTTTAACTTGGAATACAAACATTTTCTATTTTCTATGAGGAGTTTAATTATTATTATTTTTTTTTTTTTACATTTTAAAAATTGCAATAATATTTTTTTTTATGTAGGGTTTAGTTTATACAGAAATATGCAAATCAGTGTCCATTTTTCGATGCAAGGTCTGTGTTGTGAAAGTGCTGCCTCCCTTCCCAATCTTATCCTCTTCTGATTGGTCTTCTCCATTTGATCAAATACTTTCATGGTTTTGGTGTGAAACAAAAATTAGTCAGGGTTCGCACTTGTTGCTTCAGTTGTTGTTGATGCTGTATCTTTTGGTGCAGGCTGAGATTCTTTGATATCAAGCCATGGCATCCGCTTCTGAAGCTCCAATCTGCAATAAAACAAATGAATTCTAAACCAATGCTTTTACTTTTAGGAGGACGATGAGTAATCGCCGAGGCCTAGCTACATGCTCAGCAGTCAATTGCAGCAACCGTTACAAGAAGGGATCTGGAATAATTTTTCATCCGTAAGTATTTGTGTTTAGCACAAAACAATTTACACCATGGCCTAATGCAACACCATGTTGATCCACTAAGTTTCATATTTTCTCTTCCAGGTTTCCACTTAGTAATGTAGAACTATCTAAGA
The DNA here is from genome assembly GCA_033675135.1 of Frankliniella intonsa. Classification (NCBI taxonomy): domain Eukaryota; kingdom Metazoa; phylum Arthropoda; class Insecta; order Thysanoptera; family Thripidae; genus Frankliniella; species Frankliniella intonsa. The sequence continues at coordinate 6,285,637 of CM066249.1, read as the reverse complement.
AATGGGTAATTGCAATGAGGAGAGCAAACTTTTCTCCTACCAAAGGGCACCACCTTTGCTCTGAACATTTTGAAGACAGTTGTTACACCTCAGCTGCTAATGGGAGAAGAGTTCTGAATGCAAGTGCCATACCCACAAAATTTAATTTTCCTGTCAAGAGACCCATACGTATTACTTCATCAAGCAATGCTACCTTGGACAAAGGACTGACAGAAAAGACTCCGATATTTGCTGCCTCTCCCATTGTCCATGCCAGTCAACAGCAGCCTAGTCCTGTCAGAAGAGCATTTTTGAAAGACCATTGCTATTCTCTGCCAGGCCTCCAGAAATTAAAAAGGAAGCTGGATGAATCAGAAGGGGACTTAGGAAAACAACTTTCTCTGGCAGATGTGGAACAAATATTAATGCCCACAATATCAGAAAGAGTTGGTGTTGTTCAACCCTCTGCTCCCCGCAATGCTCAAACCAATTCAAATCCCATTCAGGAACATATTGATGCATGTGTAATGAAGGCTGTTACTCCCTTAGAGCAACAGCTCCAACACATGAAAGCCATAGTCAATGCTCTTACTTCTCAGATTAATAATTCCTCAAAGAGCCAGCAAAGGGTTGGGAAGGAAACCTTTGATTGGTATAGTCTAATGCCTGCACAACCCTCAGGAAGTCTACCTCAAGATGAACATGAAATACAAGTCTTAGCCACACGTTTGGCAGTGAGTTTCTCTGAACTTCCTGCTGAGGCTGTTGCCGAGCAATACCAAGTTCATTATGTTTTGACTCAGTTTGCAATTTGGCCAACCCTTCCACCTGCACAACAACTAGCTACCTACAGAATGGCTCGTATGCTTTATTGTGCAATAAAGAAGGGTTGGCCAACAGCCATACAAGAAGAGCAGGATTCCGAAGAAGCTGCTATGGAAGAATTTGCGATGCCCGCACAAGTCTCAATTGGTAAAAGATCAAGCCCTCGAAGCATGCTTATGCCTCAAGAAAGAAAGAGGCGATAGACGTGAATAGGAAGGGCACATTAGATGTTCTAGGCTCAGTATAGGTTCTTGCTGAGACGTGAACTTAGTCAACCAGAAGCCAGTAATGTTCTGAGATATGCTTATATTTATTTGAACCATGTGTGCAATTTCTGAGTAGTGCCAGTTGAAAACTAATCATTACCAAGCAAGGAGAAATACCTAGTTTTTTACTTTCTTTTCTGAAAAATGCATTTTAATAAATGAACGTTTGGATCTTCTCTAATGATAAACCATTTTTCACTACATACAGAGCAAAATCAACTTTTTGTTTTAATTTTCTCCTAGTCCTATTTGCAGCTCTGTACTTGACTGATAAGTAAATTTTGTTTTTCCATCACTGCCTAGATATAATAATTGTGATCTACCTATTATGATAACCAGTACTTCTGCGTATGAAGGGATATTTCATTCAGTAAGCAGTGATTTTTTCTTCTTTTATTTTTTTAGTACTTCCAATGTTTTCTTATCAATGTGCAATTTGATAACTCTCAGAGCATGATTAGGTCAGAAGTCAAATTATACTGACGAAAAACCTGTTGGTTTGCTATAAAATACTATTGTGTTGAGTTTTAAAACTGTACTTTTACATTCGTAAAGGCAGCTAACATATTTTTTGAAATTTTATTCAAGAAACAAATTACAGTACATGTACTGTCTCCTAACATTTCAATCGACAGTGTTAAAGGTAGCTTGAGTATTGGTGAGACTGCTGCATTCTACTTATTCAAGGTCTTTTATGCTTTTTGATAATATTTGAGAAGAAAGAAAAGAATTTGCTACCAATATGATTATACAAAGCTCAGAAATTCTATTCACATATAAGAAAAATAGCATTGAGGTTTTTTTTTTTAGATTTGAGAGTGAAGTTCCTTAAGTGTTGCCTGTAATCTGATTATGAAAGTTCATCTTAAGTTCCTCATTTCAAGGGTGCAGTGTATATTGCTATGCTGCTATACTGCTGTTCCACCTAAGCAATTTTTTTCCAATCTATGTATTTATTTACATATGTAGCTAATACCCTTATTTTTTTCTTATATATATATTTTAGTTGTTGTTTCTACTATTGTGAAAGGGTGCTGTGCCCATGTGGACTACAATATGTCAGTATCCTGGTGTGTGTAGAGGTCAGAGAACTCTGTAATCAATGTATCAATGTTTATCATGCACCCAAATTATCCTTTCAAAAATTTGCCAGGTATGGGGTTTGTCTAATACTGTATTTAGTTTTGTGTAAAGTTGAGATGTTTCTTCTTTAACAAAATCAATATCCTATGTCAAATATTTTCTTTAAAATTGATATTGAAGTTAATATGACTTTTGTATTCATCTCTGTAAGAAATTTGTTTTTATAACTGATAACTTAATTTATGTAGCCTTCTATGTTTGGGTGACACACCTAATTGTTATGAAACTTATGCTCGGTTTTCAAATGGGTTTATTGTTAGTGAAAATCATGAATAGGATTGTATCATGATTTACATTAACAATAAACTTAAATAAAGGGTACTGAGATTGATTTAGAAATATGCTGAACAAGCTAAAATATTAAACCTGAATCAACTGTTGTTGAGCGCCACTATAATTAGCAAAGAGATAGTAGTCAATCCTTTGTGATTCTAGTCTTTTAAATACTTCTACCATAAAAGAAAACACCCGTTTACTCATGCATTGATAATATTTAAGCTCAACGTAAATTTTAGAACTTTCTGAAAGTATTACCGGATTACACAAAATTGTGAGTAAGTTCACTGGTCTTCTGATAATACCTGTGTAGTCTCATATTACTCATGATTTATTATTTTTTTCCTCCATTGTTTTCTACTAAAATATTTTCAGGTAGCTAAAAGTACTTCCCCTAACTCTTAAATTATTTTTTGTATTCAAAGACCATAGAAATTTTTATTTTTATTTTCATAAAGAAATGTACTTTTGTAAGTACTTGTGGTGTTGGTGTTGAATCTTGCTATTCCACTGTGGCTGCTTCACCTACTATGTTAGATTCAGGAATCGTCTTATCTCTATATCTGTGATAACTTGCCCTTTCCTGAACAAAGATTGTAGCTCCACCTTATACGTACCAAATATGCTATTGAATTTCACAGGCTTTAAATGCTATATGAAAATAAAAAATTAAGTGTACTTTCTTTTTACCTAATTATTAGATAAGTATGTCTACACCTTTTTGAACCTTTTAAAAAAAAAAACAAAAAAAAAAACACTCATAGACTTGAGGGAAAGAGGCACAGCACATGTCCCAGCTTAGATTATGGTATCTCTATCCTTACCTGAAACGGGGGTGGCTCAATGCAAATACGTAGGGATCAAAGCAGGCGACGAGTTTGCAGCAACACGCGGGAATCATGGTAACACCCGGCGTCAGCAACGCTCTGGGGGGGAGCAGAGAGAGATTGTAGTTTCATGGTAGTTGTCAGTGTAGCTGCAGTGGCCAATGCACCCTTACTTGTTTCCAAAGGCACCGATGAGAGCCACGGTCCCGTACGGAGTCCAGGAGAGGACGAACAAGAAACTCAGCGAGATGGCCATCTTGGCGATGCGAATTTCAGTGGAGTCCTGACCCTTGTCCACGTTCGACCGCAGCGACTCGACGTTCATTTTCTTTGCCTGTGACGAGAGAAAGCGTCTTTACGGACAGATCCCTCCCGCCTGCGCTACGCTGCGGGTCCGCACGGGCGTGCGCGCGCTGGCCTCATCACCTGCGCCTTCAGAGCCTTCTCGTGGGCCACGACGTGGCTGACGATCTGCGAGTAGAAGTAGATGATGGCGGTCATGGGCACGCAGTAGCACACGAAGAACATGACGCCGGTGAACACCCGGATGTGATCCGAGTCCGTCATGTAGTCGAACGTGCAGCTGGTCAGGAAGCCCTCTGTGGACAGCAGCAGACGATTAGCAGCGCTAGCACTGGGATGTACCGCGGGGCGGGCACCACGCCGCGCGGCCCGGCCACCACGACTTTACCTGGGACGAATCGGCCCCAGATCTCCAGGGCGGGGAAGATGACCCAGGGCGTAACCCACATCCAGACGAGGATGATGATCATGATGGCCTTCCCTCGCGTCATCTTGCTACCGAACGGCTTGGCGATCGTCCTGCCGGCATGCAAATATCACCTGACCCATTTGTCTACACGTCGTAGGAAAACTTTAGTGGCCCGACATCCGTCTCAAAAGCATAGGCAGTTGGCGCCGTTCGGACAGCACTGACATGTATCTGTCGTAGGCGATGACCGCGTTGGTGGCACCCGCGCCGATCCCGGAGAAGGACCCCATAATCGAAAAGACTTGGCAGGCCACAGGACCGCTGGCGAAGCCCAGGTTGAACGAGTTGTAGATGAAGATGGGCGTCTTGAGCATCATCACGAAGTCGCACATTGCTAGGTTCACTACGAATATGTTGGAGGGCGTCCGCAAATTTTTCGCCCTTTAACATGAAAGAGAGGGCCCAGTAAGACGCGGCACAGTGGTAAAGCTGGAGGGCGGGGCGGGGCGGGGCGGTACTCACATCAGGAATATGTAGATGACGATGCCGTTGCCCACCACGGCGAAGAAAAAGAAGAAGCAGTACAGGACGCCTAGGCCGTAGTTGATGAGGGGGTCGGGCTCTGGATACACGAGCCAGTGCGTGGGGATGTGCGGCATGTGTTCCGGGGGTACGTTCCATCCTAGGAGGCGCGTTTCGGTGGGCCCCGACACCCCGGATACCCTGGGAAACACCACGGAAAACTGTTGGGAGCATGCCCACTCACCCCGCAGCCTCCGGCCGCAACACCCCCAACTCGCTCGAGTTCGAAAAGAATCACAACAAAATCCATCAAAGTGGTCAACCCAGCCAGAAGCCCAGCTCCTTCGCCGCGAGCAGCGAGCACCACGGCCTCTCGTCGGCCTCCACGGGGAGCGGCGAGCAGCACGAAGCAGGCCTCCGCCACCTACTCTTCTTCGCGCGCGCGCGCCGGCGGCTGGCGTGTCCAGGAGCGCGGCAGGGCGGGTGCAGGTGTGGGTGCGTTGCTCGAGACTCACCTGGCCTCCGCCACGGGCAGCCAGGCCGTGCCGTTCGAACAGTCGGCGCTGTCGGGGTACTCCATGGTCACTAGTCTACGAACTAAAGAGTCCGCTGAGCTCCGATGCCCCTCTTTTATAAACTCCGGCCGCGGAGGGCACGTCGGGTCCCCGGGGGGCGGGGGAGCCTCAGGACACCCCCAGGACGCCCACCCCTCGCCGCCCCTGCCCCGCCCCGCCCATCCCTCGCGGGAGGATGGCAGCCCTGTCGATTCTGATCCGTGATAATCCGGACGGGACGGACGGGACGGCTGCCATACAATTCGATTATGATCCATGCGGACGACCAAGGGGGAAGTACCCCTAGGTGGGGACATGGGGGGTGCGGTGAGGCGGGGTGGGGCGGGGCGGGGCCCCGAGCTAGGCCACGAGGGCGACCTCGAAACAATGCCCCCGTCGTCAAAATGTTGACCGGACTGTCATTTATTGGGAAATAAATCATTATATTTTTGAGGATGGGCAAAGAGAAACAATTGCAAACGAAAAACAGTGCGCGATCGCTCGAGTTTGCACCGCACTAGGGTAGACAGCACAGCACAGGAAGACTGCACCGCACAGGCAGACTCCAACGCATAGGAGGTAGACAGCCCGCACGCGTGGGCGCGGGCGGGTTGCCTACTCACACGGGGTCGTGGGAGGCGGGGCGCGGGCGTGGACGTCGACCAACACTTCGCCTGCGCCCATCATCTGTGGCGTGAGGAACAAACTCTTGTGCAGTGTGTGTCCCAGCACCCGAATGGGCTGTTGCAAAAATGTAATTAAAATATAATGGGTATTTGTCTAATTACCGTTTTATGAGAAATTATTTTGTTTTAGATGTGTATGCTAAGGGGAGGTGGCTTCATGAGATCCCCTGAGTAACGCACGCACGCGCTTTCAAGCTCTGTCTACAAATCTTATGATTGACTCGTCACCTCGTGGTACATGTTTCAAATATTCAAAAAGCGTGTAGGAGCAAGTCCCAGCAGGGGCATATCATGTGGGTCAACGCCATAGTCGTGAGTTCTGTGGTGTATATGCATAGTAAGCCCGTCCGTCCCGCTCCGATCTAGTAGCCACATAAGGTTTCTCGATACGTTTCTTTCCCCCACCTCAACCCACCCCATCGCAGTCCATCTCAACCTATCCCCCTCCCCCTGTTATTCCGCTCCCACTGTCTGTGCCCCAAGCCACGCCAAAGCCATTGCGAGTTATGCCCAGTCAAAAGGTGAAATCTCGTCCTAGTACGCTTCGTGCACTGCACCACTTATCGTTCACTCTTTTGAACATTTTCGTTTGAGTTCGCTACCCTATCTAGATGCATCCTGTTTTTTTTCTGAAGTCCACGTACAATAGAATCGCTGCCGATTTCTAAAACTACCAGCGACGATGCATTTCTGCAAATCAAGTTCTGCTGTGACCTCCCCTACGCCAGGCACTGCCACGGCAGCAGGGCCGGCGGGGCCGATAAATACATAAATACACTATCTTCGTCGTGGCGGCGGCCTGTTCTGATTACGGCCCTAGCGGCCCTGGCTCCTGGCTCGCGGCTCCCGCGGCCAGGGGTCGCGGGCGGGGCGGGCGCGAGCTCGCTGCTCACGGCTCTGGTCTGGGGCCGTTGGGGCATAGGTGAGCGAGGGGCGGGAGCGGGGAGGGCCACCGCGACCGGCGGGGCGGAAGCAGGCGGAAGAGTCGTTTAATTTCTCATCTGATGAGCGCGAGCCCCGCCCCGCTGTCCTGCGACCTCGCTCCGTGGCGCCACGCTCGCGGGTGCGTGGCGGCCGTGTTCTAGCTTTGGTCATTCCCCACTTTTGGTCCGGCCCTGCATGTCCGAGGGCGCGCGTTCGTTGCTAAATCTGGCCCGGGCCGCGCCGCGCCTCCCGGCGGCGGCAGGTCCCTTTCCCTCCACCCGTTCCAACGCGGAGCGCGTTTCCGCCGGCCGCAGGGCCTGCAACCTCCGCGCAACACCTCGCAGCATAAAGCCTCGCAGGCCCCGCCCGGACCGCGCCCAAAGTAGTGTCCGTGGACTGCCGAAACACTTTGTGCGTGAATGCCAAGCAGGCGTCGCGGGGCCGCGACACGACGCCGTGACGGCTGTGACGCGGGTGAGGGCGGCGCTGTGGCAGCGGGGCGGCCCCGCGCCCGGCCCGGCCCCGCGGCCAGCAAGCTCCACGTATCCACGTCCCTGATGACGTAGCCGCGGCCACCGCTGCCCCCGCCGCCGCCGCTGCAGCAGCAGCACCATCCAGCCGGGCAAGGCGTCCGCTAACCCTCTTCCCTTCCCACTCTCGGCCGCTCTGTCTGTCTGTCACTGTGCGTGTGAGCTACGTCGCCGGTTTACTTCGGCCGCCGTAAATATGCAGAAACTCTTATTATTGGTCTTGCTGGTTTTACCAGCCGTCCTCTTTACTGTAAATGGAGGTGAGTAACGGATTTGCAGGCGAAGTGCGTGAGAAATTTGAGGTGCCGGGTACTCAGACACAGACTGGACCGCGATGAGACCTCACTAAAATACGTGGCATACCCTGACTTGTTTACATATGGTTTTCTGCTATTTTACTTGCTTGTAATTAAAAATTTTTGCTCGTGGCTATCTATCTAGCGTACGCTCAATGAGGTTAAATTTTCTCGGGAATTAGAATTTTACGTTCGAAGACAGTAGTGTCCCAGATGTTCAACTGGATTCACAACTTTACTTCTGACAATTTGGTCGAATATCTCATTATTTCACAACTCTACCGCTTTTCATTATTTATTCCATTTTTCTACTGAGAATTTTCACGTTATTTCTGCTTTTTTCTTTCATAAATATTCGAATTCTATCTTTCATTACTATATAGGTTAGTCCCGCTCAACATATGATTGAATGCGAAGCGGCATAAAATATTATAAATTACCTTTCCAACAACAGTAATTGTTTGGCTTATGAATCTTCATTGGTATTTCATTTTAGATTTAAATCTGAGAAAGAAATTCTGTCCAATTGCAATTTTCCAAATGGATATGGAACCAGCAGTCTGTAATGCAACTGTTACGTTTACAGGAAACAAATTTGTGGCATATGCCCAAGATGACGATGAAGAGCTAGTTGATGTGGAAGAGGCTGATACTGCTGTAAAAGATGAAGGAGTTACTGAAGGAGATGAAGATACAGGACCAAAAGCTTCTCCAGATGCTGAAACTACGATCCTGTTTGTAAATCCTGTTACTCAACCTGGAAGTCCTCTAGGTAAGTTGCTCATTTGATTAGCCTAGCTGTTCTGTTCTGAACTATGGCCTATAATAAATTTTATTTAAATAGTTAATTTTGATATGATTGTTGAGAGTAGAATGACCCACTTTTAAATCAAGATTTTATTATTTTTAATGTAACTGATTTTTTTTCTTATTTTCAGACCTACCTGCTGGTAGAATTGCTGAGTTCCTTGTTGGTTTCTCAAACAAGGGCAAGCAGGACATGACTTTGGAGCTGATTGACGCCTCTTTTAGATATGCTATGGATTACAATTTCTACATGCAGAACTTCTCCACTATTGCTTATCAGCAGGTTGTCAAGCCTTCCCACGAGTCAACTATCATGTACTCCTTCATTCCTGCTGAAACCTTTGCTGGACGTCCTTTTGGATTCACTGTCAACCTCCACTACAAAGATGCTGTAAGTTTGCAACTTGGTTTGGTTTTCAATAGTTGTGTAGTGATATCTGTGTTAATTCTATCTTTGCTTATCTCCAAAGGCTGGCGTGATCTACCGTCAAGCTGTATTCAATGAGACTGTCAATGTCATTGAAATTGAAGAGGGTTTAGACGGTGAAACGTTCTTCCTGTATGTGTTCCTTGCTGCCTGTGTGGTTCTCCTCCTTGTTGCTGGTCAGCAATTCCTGTACTCTGTTGGCCGTGGCTCTCGCGGTGGCCGATCTGCTGGTCGTAAGAACCCAGCTGTTGAGACTGGTACCAACAACCCCAATGATGTTGACTATGACTGGCTCCCACGTGAGACCCTCAACAGCATAAGTAAGTTGTTCATAATTTTTGATAAAAATGTTATTGATACTTTTCCAAAATGTGTTTTTTTCCCCTTTTTTTGTGTTGCATGTATCATCATTGACATTTTCTCTTTTTGTAGAAAAATCACCCAAATCTCCTAAAATGAGCCCAAGATCAGTGAAGCAGAGCCCCAGGACAAGAAAGGCTAAGCGCTCTCAGGGAGACGATTGAAAACCTGTGATATCAATTAAGACAATTGGCTACCACAGCTCCTTCAATGCATTACAAGACTTGCGGCTGTGGTTATGCGGTAATTCAGATATCATGGTCAAAGACCAATTATTTATGACAGACTGAATGTACTTGACAGAACAGTTGATAATTACACGATTCCGAACTGTGCATACTCCTCCGAGCTCATTATCCATGCACAAATGTAAAATATTTAAAAAAGCATCAGATGTTGTGTCATTTTTTGTATTAACTTATGTTATATTTTTTATGTTGACTGAAAATTACCTATAAAGTGGAAAAAAAAGAGAGATATAAAGCCCTGCTAAGGGTAAGGTTGTGTTGAAATTTGTTTTGCAACTTAGTGCTGATAGGTGTGACCATGTGCTTAATTTTATGAACTATTTTAAGAGACTAATAAGAGCACTTGTTGAAATGTTATTCAGTATGTATGATTTATAACTCAATGTTTTGCATTTTGAGGATTGGTTGTCATATTGAGGGGGTCTTCTATGTCATGCTTAGTCCAGAATATTTCAGCTGAGTTATCATTTCATGCTACTGAAATTGTGTTAATATTCTTTTACGACTTTGACATTTCTTTGCCAGTGTGAATGAGATTTTGTGTTTTGAAATGAGCAATTTGTTCGGGTACCATGTGTTCGTATGTAAATGAGCCTAGTTAGATCTCAATTGTTGGAGGCAGAACTCTTCTAAGAGCTAGCCAAATATCTTTTTTATTTAGTGTTTCTGATGTAATATATTTATATTATACATGTGTGTATCTTTGAGATGAATGAAGATGGTTTAGTTTTACAACTTTCTACCAGTTCTTTTTATTAAATGAGTTTTTGGTAGACTAAATCATTTCATGTCGCACTGTATTTCCTCTGTGAGGAACTGTGACCTATTTCTGTTACATAACATGCTAATTTCCATTGCATGTACTGAACAATGAATGTAATGTGGAGTCAAAGAGTTTGTATTTTTTGGAATGGTCCCTCAACTGTTCTAAGGCACATACATCGAAGCCTAAGTTGCAAAATGAGATTTCTGGGCTAGAACCATGGATTGTGTAAACTGTTTGCTGAGGAGGAAGACAAATAAAGTCTTAAAACCAATTTCCTTTTACAATTCTTAGATACCTGTCCCTATACTTAAAGAATTATTTCAATGGCATTTATAATTTGCTTTGTCAGAATAGTACCCCCCCAATATGGTGTTACCATGCAGATTACTGCACTGCACCTGCGGCCGGCTGCATCTGTCCTCCCGTCCTCTCATTAGGTCAACAGTCTTCCCAACTCTCTAGGAAGGGGTTAATAGAATGAATGACCAGTGTACTACCTTAGAGGGAAGAGATTACGAAAAGAAACTTCAAATTTTACTCTTTTAATTTAACAAAGCTTTAATAGTGGGTAACACTTTACATAATTCAAAAACAATATGTACAATCAGTTCCATCTTTAAATACACAACTATCATGGTCGGACACAAATCCATAGTGAACAATATTTGTTCATTGAGAATTTCCTGCATATCAGTCCAATAATTAACATTAACATGAAATTTAACTCAAGTTGCAACAAAAAGATTACCAATATTGTAAATCACAGACATCACCACATGCAACATAATATAAACAAAAAGAGCATAACTGTTTTTCCAGAATGCCTTATGTACAGAAATCAATAATTATGCATATCATTCATTTTCATTTTTACACACATAATAGACTATACTCAACAATTCATATATCATTTATTTTGTTTTTAAAGATTTAATTAATGATCGTCATTGTCAATAACATACTCAATCTAATTAAAAATTTCTTACCAGAAGTAAACAGCACCATAATTTGTCACTTGAGAATGACAGAGGCATGATCAGACAACTAAGCAAATGGCAATGAGATCAGTCAACAGACCACCTCTTTCTACAAATAAATGGCTACATATTTAATAATTTGGTTGAAGCTGCTGCTCACAATTAGTCTACTGCATGGCACATAGTTAGCTTCACCTTCATGGTGATGGGATTGGAGCATAACAGCTCAAAAATGCACCAAACCAGACGTTTCTCTCTCCAAGGGTTGATTTTAAAACAGTTATAAAGTGATAAAATATTTTGAAAGGCACACGGCCTATTTCAACTTAAAATTTGGTGCAAGCAGAGAAATACAGGAGAGGTCAGGTAATTCCTTGATGCAAAAGTGCACTACCCTTCCTCCAACATTCATCTAAAGAGCAACAACCTTCATAAAATTAATTAAAAAATAACAACCCATTGCACCTCACCCACAGATCTAAAATAACTTACAATTTGTAATGTGCGTCTATCATATGGCAATGGTTTTGGCACAGTTGCTCTACATCAGAGCAGAAACTCTAGGACAACAGAACACAAGACACTAATATTTATGATTGCACAAAAATTAATTTTAAATGAGATGTTTTCACAAAAGAAAAATGATAACACAGACAGAAATAACACTTTTCAGTCGCAAATAAATGTAAGCAATTACTACAAAACTCTTTTCAAGGCAAAAATAAAACTCTTTGTACGATTGGATAAAATGCATTACATTATAGTATGATAAAAGGAGAATGACTCTAGAAAACAAGCTATTGAGGACAAATAACCACATTTCTAAGAGACCAATGTTGTTGTCAGTTCTATCAGGTTCAAGTGAGTTATCGCTTCCTGAATGGTTTCTTAAAGTAGATAGAATAACTTAAGAGTCAATCACTGGATGAGCTACAATGAGAGTGAAAAAAAAATAATTCTAGACTAAAAGTCTAGTCAATACATAAGGAAATCACTGGATGCGTTCAAACAAACGTGACAGTGTCATCACGATAGTTATCAAAACGCTCCCTAACGCTTTGCTAAATAATCTAATTAACACAAAAACGCAGCTTAAGGACCTGCTATGCCAGAGATTAAAATCCCATATATTCCCTATCACATCGCTCTGCTCAAAAAGGTCCTTACAAAGCAGTGAGATCACAAATACGCGCTGCATAAGGTAGTGACGGCGCATGGCGGGGCGGAAGGCAATGTACAGCACAGACAAGACGCGTGCTAGCTTCTACTCGGGGACCCTGGCCAGCTTGGAGGGCATGGCCGCCTGCGCGGCGGCCTGGGCCTCCTCCGCGGCAGCGGCTGCCAGCTGATCAGGGGCGGACCACCGGCGCTTCTTCCCGGCCATCGAGGCCGCGGAGGAGTCCGCGGTGGGGGTGGAGGCGGGTCCAGGGGCGGGTCCCGGAAGGTGCTGCGCCCTCGGGTGGCCGGTGGGCGGCGGCAGGTTGACGGCCTGCTGCTTCTTGCCGCGCCCTCCCCGCGCCCCGGTGGAGGCCTGGGACCTCTGGGGCGCCTTGGCCGGTTGCTGCTGGTGCTGTTGCTGAGGTTGTTGCCGGTGCGTCAGCGACACGACGACGTCCCCGACCTGCAGCGTCCGGCAGTTAAGCCCCAGCAGCTGCAGCGACCGCTCCGGCGAACACGAGGCCCAGCCGTTGCCGTACACGCAGAAGGGGTGCTCAGAGGTGGTCTCGATCTCAGACTGCAACACGAACATGCAAGACAACTTATTAAAACCTGCTCGAAAGGACATAGGCGCGTAATCATCGCGGAATTCCAAACAAAAGCGCGAAGACAGCCCCCCACCCCTCCACTGACAGACCCACGGCGCGTAACCAGGCGGCGTGTGTCAGTAAGGCCAAGCCGAGGCCGAGAGCCGCCGCGGCAGGCCGGCTTGAATCTTCATTTCAATCTCGATCCGCATTCCACGGAGAGCGTATCTTTGATCTCCCTCCTGGCCGCCCCGGCCCCCGCCCCGGCCTCCCCCCCTCCACCCTCCACACTCCAGCCCAGTGACTACCACATTCCGAGTCCCATCTCTGTCGCTGTCTCGAGTCGAAACATTGACCTTGCAAAGGTCGCCCGGCGTCCACGCCACCTCTTAAGCACTCACTCACTCCACGTTATTCAAGCGTCGACCCGGCCCGACCCGACACTTCAAAATAATCAAAATTGGGAGGTAATTTATTGGCCTCGTTATCTCGATCCAGGCGCGGCGCGGCCAAGCGGAAGGGTATGGGCTTCCCTGCCCAACAGAGCCCTTTGATCAAACAGTCGAAGCCCGTAAGGCATTCCCGCGGTGCGGGGCGGGGTGGGGCGGGATAAGGCGGACGTGTCGGTTTGGGGAAGCCTCTCAACCAAAGATGGGCCCTTCATCCTGAATGCCACCTCGCCCCGCTGCCTGGTCCGGTCCGGTCCGGCCAAAGCCCAGAGCCAAGCCAGGGCTATAAGGAATTCGGCACGAGGTGAACCTTTAAGAACCCCCTCTCCCACCCCCTCCCCTCCCGTCTCTCCAGCCCAGCGCACCGCGAGGCACATCACACGAGGAGAGGAGCAGCGCCCTGGGGTGTGCGTGCGCGCGTGCGCGTGTCACCGTCACCAGCGACTCTTAGCGACGCGGCGGCGGCGTCGCAACCAGGGAGTGGGAGACGGAGGGAAAGGTGAGAGGAGAGGAGGAGCGGGGCGAGGCGGGGCGGGGCGGGGCGGGGCGGGGCGGGGCGGAGCGGGGCGCGGCGGGGGAGCGCGAGGTCATTAACCCATCTGCCTGCAGCATACCTGCAGCGCGCCTGCAGCCCGCGCCCCCCGCGCCGAGCCGGCAGTAAGGAACGCCCCGGCCGCGCTGCCCAGCGCAGTAGGAGTGGGATTGAGAGGTGCGCTGTATTTGAGTGGGGAGAGCCCAGCCAGAGGAGAGGAGTGACGTTCCGGATAGCCGCCCCGCCTCGCCCCGCCCCTGCCCCGTTAGGCCCGTCTGATCCCGACCCTGCGCCCTGAAGGTCCTGAAGGTCAGGCGGCTCGCCATGCATTATTCCGGTCCGGACTCGACGTTCCGCTCACTCACCTCGCTGCCGCCGACGCTGAGCGCGATGGTCACCCTGCAGTTCATCGCGGACTGTATCCTGACCACGGTGGCGGGGTCCGCCCTCAGGGTGGGGTTCCGCTCGGCGGAGGCCACGAAGTCCTCGGCCTTGGTCTCCTGCACTCGCTTAAGCTCTCCGGACGCCAGCCTGTCGGGGAGAGAGGACATTGTGAATGGGCGGTGATGGATGAAGGGGGTGGGTAGCGGACATGGCGCTGGACCGGGGCCTTACCTGATGAAGGAGCCCTTCCAGAACTGCGGCAGGGTGGTGGCGGGGGCGGGGGCGGCAGCGGGGGCGGCCGCCGCGGCCGGGTGGAGGTACTCCTGCGCGGCGGGGGCGGCGTGCAGGGAGTGGTGGGGCGTCGCCGTCGTCGTCATGATGGGCGTGGACGAGGCCAGGGGCGGCAGCATGCTGGTGGAGGCGCTTGACATGGGCGGGTGCTTGGGCGCGTGCGTCGCGCCGCGGTGCTTAGAGCTGTCCTTGCCACCGGAAGGCGGGCCCGCGGGGACCGGCACCTTGAACGTCTTGGAGGCCACAGCCGGCCTGGGGGCCGGGTGGCTCGGGGGCGGCAGGGGGGCGGGCGAGCCAGCCGGGGGCGAGTAGGCGGCGGGCACGTCGGCCGGGGGCGGCAGGCGCGAGCCGTAGGGCGAGTAGGGCGCGGGCGGGAACATGGGCGCCGCCATGGGGTAGTGCGAGTGCGGGTAGTGGTAGCCCATGGCCGCGCTCGCCGCGCTCACCGCCGCGCTGCTGTGCGAGTGCACGGACCGCTCCTTGTCCTCCTTGTGCCCCGCGCTCAGGTTGACGGGGGCGGGCGAGGGGGCCGGGGGCGGCGCCGGGGGTGGCGCCGCCTGCGGGCTGGGCGTCGGGCTCTGCGGAGGCAGGCGGTGGTGGCTAACCGACTGGCTGGCGGCGGCGTACCTGCAACATCCAATTCGATCCCGTGAGGCACTGCGTAGCGGGGTGGGCGTGGCGCGGGGGTCGCTATGGCATTCACTACGAGATCAGCCGCCACAGCTGGAGACGCAGAGGCACATGCTCCAACATCCAAGCGAAGCTTACCTTGCTAGATGATGTTGCTGGTGCTGCTGGTGCAGCCAAAATCTCAAGTCAGGCGGGGAAAACATTGCAGCACCTGGACCAGGCTCTCCCGGCCTATTTGTAAAAAGCACAAACCAAAAGAAATAAAATAAAAATGCTAAGCAAGAAACCAAATTTGCTATGCATGGAACTACAATACAAAGGACAAGGGCCCTACTGTAATGGTTGATTTAGAAACTACCCGTCACATATATAATACAACAAAGGCTAATTTTCTAACACGTAATAAGAAGTGCCAAAGCTTAATAATGACTACGGTCCTACGTATTACAGGGCTTATATCACTAGTGCAAGTCTACAGTCTAGAGATCAACTTACACCCACCTATGAGGAGGCATGGGTCGGAGGAACTCCCCGCTGGTGAAGGCCTGCAGCATGGGGTGGTGGGAGGGGGGCCCGAGGCCCGCCCCCAGGGCCGCCCCCAGGCCGGCGCCGAGGCCGGCGCCCAGGCTGGAGCCCAAGCCATGGCCGACCCGGTGAGGCGGCTCCACGGCGAGTCCCGCGGATAACATCCCGTTCAAAGTCTGCGAACATAAACAGGAGAAAAAACGGTCAAATTAGAGAGAAACTTGCGAATGACGTCAAGAAGATTCGATGCGAGAAACGAGTGCGTGGAGGAAAAAACCACACTTTCCCCCAAATGCTAAAAGGCTTTGGACCTGCCCACACGGCGCTTACCAAGGACGCCAGGAGGCGCCCAGTCTCGAGCCGAGTAGATCCGGAACGTGTTCGCGTCAGGTCAGGCGGGTCGGGAACAGAACAGTCGGGAAGAGACACGCGGCAGCCGCTGCGACCCGCAATCCGGTCTGGGCCAGACGTGCTAATCCATTCAGCACCCCCCCCCCCCCCCCTCCTCACACCACCCGCGCCAAGTTCCGAGTGGAGAGTGCCAGTGCCAGGCCTGACATGGGAGTGGCAAAGATAAGGACAAGACCCCGCGGCGGGGCGGGGAAGGCGGGGCGGGGCGGGGCTCGAATGCAGTCACCGTCACTGCTCCTCCCAGGAGCTGAGCGGCGCGGCGCCTGGAACGGGAAGTCCTTTGACGCTCGGGCCGGACCGGGCCGAGAAGCACGACAGTGACCAAGGGACCGGCAGGCGCTCCAACCCAACACTAACACGAGGGTCAAGGGGAAGAGGGGGGAGGGGTGTAGCCCGATAGGGAGGAAGGTCGCAGAAACAGAGGGTTGGGGAGGATATGGTGGGGGGGGGGGGGGTGGAGGGGGAGGCTCGTCACGAGGAAGAGAAACTTTACAAGGCAAGGTGTTGGCCAAACTCGATATTTCTACAAGAAAAAAGGAACATACTCATACTCAAAGCCCCACAAAACTAAAAAAAAGAAGTGCCGCGCGCACCAAAGTTCCAGGAAAGTCCTCCTGTCGTGAAAGAAAATCTACCCGCACTTCATTCTTTTGTCATCCTGTTATCCCCACCGCCCACGGCCCCCAGACACTTACTCCAAGAAAATATCGCACACCATACCCCACCCCCACCCTTCGCCTCCGAACGGACGTGAGCTGAGAGAGCGTTGGGGTGAAAAGGCTTAGGGCTCCCCCACCCCCACCTCTCCTTCGGTTTTGCCCTTCCCTCGTTCTCGTCTGCCCCGCCTTTCTCTGGCGTTGGGGCGTGGGGGAAGATCCCCACCACTCCACACAACCACGCGCACACACGCTTTCCTTTATGAAGACGGGGATCTCCAGTCCACCCTCCAGCCGGGGCAGGGCAGGTCTGCGAACACTCTGCCATACCCCAACTCGAGCCGACAAAGAGTGTCTCCTCCCTCCCAGCCCAGCCCAGCGCGACACACGAGCCGATCGCGTGCGGCCGGGGCGTGGCGGGCGTGGCGGGGCGTGGCGTGGCGGGGGCGGCAGGGTTGGGGACGGGACGGCCTGTCCGCGTTAGTTACCAACGGGTCACATTGCAATAACGTACGAAGCCCAGGCAGCCCCGCCACGCCGCGCCGCGCCCCGCCCAACAGATAAGAACAGAGAAGCACGCCAAGGCTGCAATTACTGTATTCAGTGTTTCGCCGAGCCGGGCCGGGGCGGCAGGGCCCACCACCGCACCGCACCCCGGGCCGGGCCGGGCGCGCCGATAGCAGGAAGACAGTGGCTACCGCATCGGCCCGGCCCGGCCGCCCAGCCTTATCGCTATCTTATCGACGAGATGATCCCCTGAAGCTTTCGACAGCGCGCCCCGCCTCGCCCCAGGTCAGGCCAGGTCCCGTCCCGTACTCAACTAATCAAACAAACTAAAGCGGACCTCCCCACCCCTCCTCCTCCACCGCCGCCGGCGCGGTCCGCGTGTCCCGAACGAGGGATGATATCGAACACTGCAGTGCGCGCTTCCGACCGCCCGGACCCGCCCGGGGCATTCCCCCTCCTCCTACCCCCCCACACACACTAAAGATCGGATATTATCGTCATCCCTCATGGCCGACAAAAACGGAAGCAGCGTTGAGCAGAGTGACGTCATGGGGAGGGGAGGGGGGAGGGGGGGCGAAGGGAAGGGAAGGGAGACGACCTTGCCCTTGCCGCGTATATCGACCAGCAGGCGCCGCCGAGCCGAGCCGAGCAGAGCAGAGCGTGCCCATTCACTAAAGCCAGGCCCACGGGGGTGGGGGGTGGGGGGTGGGGGAGGGCGTGCGTGGAGAGTGTGGGTGGCGCGGGGCGGGGTGGGCCCCATTCTCCAGTTGCTCCGGGCGAGAGGGGAGTGGGAAGGAGGGGGGTGCTGCCAACTCCACCCGGGCAGGCAGGCACGAGGTCCCGCCGCACCCGCGCCGCGCCAAGGACCCGCAGCACGGCGAGCAAGGCACGCCGATGTCCACCCCCTCCACCGCCATGACCCGACCTCCTCCTCCTCCTCCTCCTGCCCGGGTAGCAGCCGGGGGGGGGGGGGGGGGCTTAGCAGCAGCGGAAGTGCCGCATGGGATATGCACGAAGCTGGTGCGTGGTTGGGCGCGCGTGGGCGAGCTGGGGTGGGCGGGGGCGGGGGCGGCTGGGGTAGCGGCACTCGGCGCTAAGTGCGAGGCGAGCTGGGCGGACCCATTCATCACTCCCCATCCCCCGGCAGGGCCGGGCCGGCTCACCCCCGGGGCGGGGCGGGGCGGGGCGGGATGGGGCACACAGACCCCCGATAAGGCTACTCGCCGCCCCCGCAGGCCGCCCCCACCCCCCGCCCCCGGCCCGCCTCGCCCACAGCATAGCGCCCCTGCCGCCCATTCAGCCAACCAATCCACTTCACCAATAGGATAGGAGAGGACGAGGGAACGTGCGGCCGCCGCCACAAACGCCGAGGGCGGCTCATCACACACACAATGGAACTAATTTTCTACATCCCAGCAAGCACTCGAGACAAAAATAAACAGATAAATAGAACACGCGGAGGAGACAAACGAATGAACCCGCAAAAAAAAAATTATAAATATATCAGCCGACCCGATGTGCGCGACACAGTATTGACGCCGCAGCGCACACGGGCGCGACAAGAACGAGTGACAGTCTTCTCTTCATGCGAGTGAGAAGAGGACGTCTTGGAGATAAGGCGCCGAGAGGCGACCGCCACTCTGGCTGCCCCCACTTTTACTCCAGGCGCGGCTCACGCCGTCGCGCCGCCGGACATGTAAATACCGACCCTTCTTAAAATAGCGGAACCGGCACGGGTCGTCGGCCGGAGGGCTGTAGGGGTGCAAACATGAGGGGGTGGAAATAACTTCTACGAGCGGCGCGGCGCGGCGGCGCTCCAGGCGACACGACGGCGGCGTCTAAAAATATCGGGTCCTGCCCTATCGGCACCTGCGGGTGTGGCGGGGCGGGGCGGGGCGCGGCGGGAGGGTCATTAGTCCGGGGTAGAGCCAAAGAGCTGCGAGGCGAGGGCAGTAAACTGAGGGGTCGGTACAGGGTGCGGTGCCGCCGCGACGCCCATTCCTCCCCCGGAATAGCCGCGTTCCAAGCCGAGGGGCCCAGCCGACCCATGAATGGTGGACCTCTCCACGGAGCTGCGCTGGAGCGAGGCGGGGCGGGGTGGGGGGGGGGGGGCGGAGCTAGAGGCCCCAGGGGCGGGGCGGGGCGACCAGGAGGATGAGGGGAGGATCAATGCTGCACAGAGCGCACAGCACCTGCGCCCTGCCGCCGCGTCCCGCCCCGCCCCGCCCCGGGGAGCCATGAATGGGGCCAGCGAGAGGGTACGCCCACGCTGCTGAGCCACCCCCCGGCCCCGGCGTACACGCCGAGCAGGAACAAGAACAGCGCAGCGCGGCGCGGGGCGACAGCCGGGGACGTAGGCAACCCAGGACGTGCGCACGCAGCGGGTGGCCTACCCACAGGCGCTCCGGCTCCGCCGCCGGGCAGGACGTATTCTCGAACCTTTTCGCCCTCCCCCGCATTGCATATGGAAATCACCCGGACGTCTAGCTCAGATAAAGCGAAATTAAACAGGCGACGGGTTTATTTTTGGAGGGGAAAAATCTCTCGGCTTTTCGTGACGACGCGTGTTTCAAAAAATATACAAAATTAGTGGGCAGGGCCTGGCCGGGCGGCACGCCACGCACCTTCACACTGCACACGGGCCCAACTCATCCGGTCCGGTACTCTCAGCACCAGGCGGGGCGGGCCGCACGCAATGCGTTGACATTCCAGCGCGGCGTTCCCACGAGGCCCGGGGCGGGGCGGGGCGGGGCGCGGGGCGGCCTCACGTGCTCGCGGCGGTGCGTGTGGAGCCGGCCGGCGGGCACGAGGCACGCCCCGCACGCACCGCAAGGAGCTCAGCGCGGCCGGGCCGGGCTGGACCGGACCTCGCCTGGAGGCAACAGGCGCCGCCGTCAAGAGTTTAACAGCAGGCCCTACTTCCGGGGACCAGCTCAAGGGGTGGAAAGAAAACCACCACGTTGAACACGTCACGTCTAATTTGTGCCCCGGGCTGGGGTCAGCGAGCCGCCTCTTCCGGGTCCCGGCAACAGGGCTGCGGTGTCGAGGTCGAGGGCGCCGCCGCCGCCGCCAAACCGACGCGACGGGGCGGGACATCGCCGTCAAAAAAATCAGAAAAAAAAATTGAGGAAAACGCCGCAGCGACAACAAAAAAACCTCGGACCAAAATAATAACAATAAAAGCCGGACGCTCCGCGCGATAACGAGTGACTCAATAAGCAAGGCGATACAGAACAGAACCTGCGGCCGCCGCGCCGACCCGCCGACGGCAGAGATACGGAGCGGCCGCGTCAACGGGGGCGGCGCGGGGCGCGGCGGGGCGCGGCGGCCGAATGGCGCAACTGCCAAAGGGGTGAGGCGAGGCGGTAGGCGCCCCTACCTTCCTCTCCGCGGCTACCTGCTCACTTTACGTTCAGGATGACGCCACCGCCGTTCTCGCGCATCGGAACGCAAGTCGCCTGCACGCACACACACACAAACAGCTGTGCACAAGCAGAGCCCGGCCCGGCCGGCGGCGGCAGTGACTCAGCCGCGCATTGACATTACCTTATCTCGCTATATATAGTCTGCGCTGCGGGCGGGGCGGGGCGGGGCGTGGTGGGGTGGGGGGGCGGAGGGTCGCGCCGGGCGGGGCGGGGTGGACAGCAGGCCACGACTTGTCGGCCCTGCTGCCGGTACGACCGCCCCGCCCCGCCCCACGCACATCATATAGTGTTTAGATAGCAGGGTGGAACACGTGTTCTAGGCTCCATGCCCAAGGCCGCCCCGCCCCGCCCCGCCCGCACACTGACCGCGCGAGGATGGGGGCGGCAGTGACAGAGCGGGCCCCAGTGTCGCGCGCGCCCTCTGCTCCGCTCCGCCGCCAAGACCCGCCTCGCCTCGTCCCCGCCCCGCGATCCAGGCCGCCGATACCAAACACAACATGTTAACGCGTCGCGGCGGGGCCAGGCCGGGAGCAGCAGCGCGCTTCGCGCCTGACCAAGCAGGCCGTGCCGGTGTCGGCGCCGGGAAGCTAGGAAAAAGTCCACCAACAGAGAATTTAATTTTTCTGATTCTCAGGACCGGAGCAAAGAGGAGAAAGAGCTTCGAGTCACCACCCCGCTGTGCTGCTCGGCTCTCTCCTCACGCTGGACCTGCCTCACGAGGATCCTGGATACAGCAAATCCCCATTTCTTACGAGGTGGGGCGGGGCGGGGCGGCTGAGGGTGCTCAGAGCCCCCGAGCCCGGCCCGGTTTTTTGAGAATAACACACGGCCTGGCCTGGACTACCTGCGGGCCTGGAGCCTTCTTATCGCCAACGGGCCGGGCCGGGCCGGGGGCCTGGGCGTGGCGGCTCCGAGACAATGCCAGTCAGAGGATAGGTCACTCCAGGGGCGGAGCGGGAGCGAGGCCCCGACCCGCCCCGCCCGGGTCCCTCCCCCTCCCCATGCCCGCCTGCCCGCCACTCCTTCCAGGAAGACGGGGCGGGGCGGGGCGGCCTGGCCCGGCCGGCCGGCGTCTGCAGGGTGTCCCTCTGCCCTTGCTGCCCCTGGCGCGGCGCGAGCGTTTACGACGCTTTGAACAGCTCGGCTCGGCTAAGCCGCTCGCTGGCCGCGGCTCCGCCCTGCTCGGCGCGGAGTGGACTCTTGACTCGGACAACACACTCGTTATCATGTCGCGGGCCCCGGCCCCATGGGGCACCGGACTGCTCCCGGCCGCCCCGCTACCATCTTGCACCGCCCTGCCACAAACACAGGGCCCTTAACGCACCTTAACACACCCTTAAACACAATGAGGTACGACGGCGCTTGAAAAATCATCCTAAGTTTTTACACTGAATGGCAGAGCGCATTAGACACGCGTAATTATTGATCAGCATGACGGCGGCGGCGACCACACAGAGGGGAGACCCGCGACGGCACGCGATGAATGGCTCTAAATCGGGAAGCGCTGGCGGTGCGGGGCGGGGCGGCGAGACTTATCCGTACCCCGTTAACCCCTCCACCCCCACCCCCTACCCCTCCTCCAACCCTTTACGCTAGGTCACACACGACACTCACCCGTGCATACTCCGATGAAAACAGTTCCTCAGCGTCCTCCTCGAAGCACAGTCCCTAGAGTTTGTTCTTGGCTGGCGGTGTGGCGCGCACTGTGACACGCCACGGCACTCACTCGGCTGCACTTCACTGAGCACACGACAGGACAGGGCAGGGGGAGGCCGTGCCGTATCCAGGCGTCACTGTCGTCACGAAGCACTGGCTCGCCCGGCAGGTTCGCTCTGGGCGTCTCCTTCCTATGAACTCCGCTCGCTCTCTCTCTCTCTCTCTCTTACGCACACACAAACACACTCACACACACACGCGCGCGGATTTGCGGTCCTCGGGGTCCGGGAAATACGCTGTGCCGAACGTCTGACGTCGTCGGGCCCCAGCACTGGACTGGCAGGCGGAGGCCTGGCGGGCCCTGCCGCGGGGGCCGCGGCCGGGACCGGGCGAGCCGGGCGGCGAGTCAGGGCGTGGTGGGGGCAGGCGGGCGGGGCGGGGCGGGGTAGGGCGGGGGGCGGTGAGGTGGCGGCAGCGGCAGCATCAGCTGCGCCCCTCTCACCCCCGCCCCCTCCCCCCGCAGTCTGTAGTAGAATGCATAGTGGTCGGCGAGGCCCCCGCCGCCCCCCGCCCCTGCGACGACCCACCCCACCCCACCCCACTCTCCTGCCGCCAGCCGCCCCGCCGCTCTACCACGCCACGCCACGCTCGGGACAGGACGGGGCCCCGCCCCGGGCGTAGTACACCAGAGTATAGCCACGCTCAAAAATTGCGTCGGTCGTTGTGAATGGCGTTGGCCCGGGCCGGGCCGCGGTGGTGGGTTCACACCTTAGCAATCGCCTCGTCCCAGGCGACAGGGTCAATGGACCGGGTAGGAGTACGAAACCAATACAAAATGTAGCCGTAGCCGTGAGGGTGGGCAGCGCGGGGTAGCGCTAGTCCTAGCAGGGCAGGTCGCGGGCGGGGCGCGGCCTGGCCCTGGCCGGCGGAGCCTGAAGGGCCCGACGCGACGCCGCACCGGGCGAGCCGCGACTGCGCTGCGCACAGTGAGGCCGGCCGGCCCGGGGGAGACGGGCGTGGCGTGACGTGACGTGCGGCCGATTGTGTTTGCAGAACCCTTTGGCGAGGAATCGGCAAATATCGGGCGCGGTAAATATTTAGCCAGGCCCGGCCCGCGGGTCGCGCGCGGGGCCGCGCAGACGGGGTGGGGTCCGGTCGGACACATTGGGCAGGGCAGGGGCAGCCCACACGGCCCCGCCCCGCCCCGCCCCGCCCCGCCCCGCCCGGCCCTGGGCTCGGCTCGGCCGCCTGAGTTATGCGGCGAGTATCCTCCACCTCTCCTCACTACTCGTATTTGCAACGCCGCGCGCCGCCACGCCCGGCCCTGCCCGGCCCGGCCCGGCCCGGCCCCGCGCGCCAGGAGATGCTGTTGGCTGATTCACGAGCCAGGCAGGCAGAGCCGGGGGTCGGTAGTGTCTCGCACGAGGCTTACTGTAGGCGGCGCGGCGCCCGCAGGACGGCAAGTGCAGGAGCTAGAGTACTGTCTACAGGGGATGAACCACAGACGATTTACGCGGCCTGAACTTGAGGCGAATAAACACATGTGATGTCTGGCCGCGACAGCGGCAAACAGCTGGTGTCGGCAAGAGGTCTTCCCCAGTCTCTAATCGAGGACGTGGCGTGTGGGGTGTTTCTTCAGGTATACCCCCTGGCCCTAAATTGGTTCGTTAAGTGGAGAGGCAATGGTTCGGCAGGCGAGGGCCTAGAGTAGGGGCGGCCTGCAATGATGCAACAACTTTACTGTATGACACAAATCCAAAAAAAGAAAAGGAAAAAAAAACACTTTCCCCCATTGCCCTCTCCCATTCCTCTTCTTTTTACTCGTTTTTACTCACACAAATCCACACACTCGCTCAAACACACACACACACACACACGCGCGCGCGCGCGCCCATACGACGCACTCGTAAAGCAAACTAGCCCATTCAATTGGCATCTTCCACTGTCTCCCAAAATACACTGATTCATCAGATAGCGGCCGCGGGCTACTTGTGGTGTGCCAGTGCTGACACCGCTCCCCCGCCCTACCCAGCCGGTGCGCCCCCCTCCCCTCCCCTCTAGGCATGACGCATGCTCTTTCCACGTGTACACCATCACGCGCACATGACGGCGACACGCCGTAAACGACTCGCCAAAAAGTGCGGGTCCATCGCTCTCGCTGCCGCCTCGGCCCAGCGCGGCCCGGCGGCGAGCCAGGGCTTCTGGGAGGGGCAGATTGTGTAAAACGTAATACGAAAAAAAAAGGGTCGCCGTGTGTCATGTAGTAGGGGGCGGTATGAGCCGAGCCCTCACGGCGGCTAGAGTCCGCGACAACATTTCTGTGCAGTAACCCTGGGTCGGGCCGTACACTCACAGTCAAAAAGCACGTGGCAGAGCCAGTGTGGGCCATTATGCGTGCCCATCAGTAGACGGACGCAGGGCCTGCTCTACTTTTGTACAGTCGGTACAGTCCACCACATTTTCGTCTCATCGCCACGCCGGGAGGGGGCGGGGCCGGCCTGGGGAGGGCTGGCCCGTCGGGACGACGAGCGACCCTAATTCTCGGAAGACAAAGCCGTGACAAATTGGGATCAAAGTTTCAAATTCTTTTCTAGTGATTTCTTATTTTAACACAGAACATTAGTTTATTAATCATGCATTTAGCAGTAGATGGAAATTTGAATCGCGATTCTACGACATACCGTTCAGGAATAAATCGTGTTTAAACCGTATCCTTTAATAAAACGGAAATTGAAAATTGAGGCACAATTTTCTTTTTAATTGGTCGAATTAACATGTGTTTAGTATCATTTTCTTCGTCTTAAGACGGAGAACCAGAATTTGGTGTCAAAACGCTTAAAAAGTCAATACCCGCTAAAGTTAAAATCGGCACTGGGCCCCGCCTCCTGTGGGGCTCGCAGGTAGGCTGACCCTCCCCATCTGGGCGAGACCCGGCGGGACTCGGCGCACAGAGTCTTGCTGAGGACTGTAGGGCCCAGGTCAGAGTTACTGCACAGAAATGTTGTCGCGGACTCTAGGGGTTAGATAGGCCCTTTCTGCCCTGTGTACGGGGCGTGATTCGGGGTGAACCTGAGAGGGACGGAACACGGAACATTCCTATGATGAAGGAGTGGGGCCTTTCTCCTCTCCCCCCCCCCCCCCGGCCTTAGCCTCCCGCCTCCCCACCCAGGACCCGATCCTGATCTGGGTCCCTTGGCGAACATCCGATACGCTTTCAAAGTGTCCCGAAAGGATTCGGTCGATTTGGTCGGCCCTCATCTCCGGGCGGTGCGGGGCGGGCGGAGGGGCTTCTTTGGCACACGGGAGAGGAGGATTTGTAGGGCCGGGGCGGGGCAGGGGCGTGGCAGGGGCTGGCGGCCAGGGTCGTCAGGGGCGTGGTGACTGGGGTCGGGGGTTACAGAGGCGACCCTGGCCTGCCTGGCTCCAGCCTGGACCGGCGGGGCGGGGCCCTCCCTTGGCAGCAGCCCCGAAGATTCTGTTTCTCTCATCATGTGTTCGGTTTCGTCCTGCAGCCTGGAGGCGCTACGCCACACGTTGGGGCGGGGCGGCAGGGTGGAGCAGGGCGGGAGACAGCGGTGTGGGCCTCGGTCCCGACCCGACCCGGCCCGGGCGCAACGTAGCCCGGCGGCGTTAGGACGGTCTTTTGTTTGCCGCACTCAGGTTCTGAAAATAGAGAAAGCCAAGCGCAAGAAAGCTCGAGCAGGCAGGCGGGCAGGCCTCCTCCCGCCCAACCCTCACAGAGCACACTGCGCGCTGCCACTGCCACCGCCACACCCCGTCGCTTCGGGTCGCGCGAAATGTTGACGGAACGCCACCCCGCCCCGCCCCGCCCCGCCCCGCCCTGCGCCGTCTCAGAGCAGTGAACCGCAGCCGCTCGCCGAGCTGGGGCGCCGCGCCGGGGCCTGAGTGAGTGAGGCTCGTTCTGCCAGCGCAGCACAGCAGCCAGCAGGACATGAGGCCTGGCACTGCGGGCGGGGCGGGGCGGGGCGGGGCGGGGCGGGGCGGGCAGCCTGAGCCTGCAGCCACACCGCACGTGCATTCGCCGCATTATTGGTCCGGTCCGGTCCGGCGCAGCGCGGCGCAGCGCAGGCAGGAACCGCATCATACCGAGGTGGCGATCCAGCAGTCTCTCTCGCCTGCTCCTCGGATAACAGCCTCACCTTCACCAGCCCCGCCCCGCCCCGCCCCGCTGCACCGCAGCATCAGCCCATCCCGTCCCGTCCCGCAGCGCAGCCCATCTCCTGAGGCCGGCCCGGCCCGGCCCCGCGCGGGGCGGCGCGCTCTGAGGAATCCACGACTTAGGCCCCTACTTCCCCACTCCTCGCCCCAGCCCCCCCCTCCCCCCCTCTCTTTCTCCTCCTTCTCTCCCTGAGGCAGCCGGACACAATAGCAGCTGCCTGTACTACGGCGTTACTACGTCGGCCGGTCCTCCCCTCTTGGCTCGGGCCGTGAAGCTGCCCTGCCCTGTCCTGCCCCCACCACCCCCGCGCCCCGCCCCACCCCGCGCCGACGGGTCGCTGCACCTCGCCAGCCGGGTCCGCGATATTCGAGGAGAGGAGAGGGAAGGGCTGAAAGGCACCGGTCGTGAAGGGGAGAGGGAGAGGGTGGGGGGGCGGGACGCGCGCCTCCGCCCCGCCCTGCTCGGCTCCGCTCCGGCCTGCACGGAGGCGGGGAGGAGCTACGCCCCAGGGGGAGACACTCCAGGGGGATGAACACTTTGCTGCTGTCGTTGGTCAAGTTTTGCACGCGGCACTGCAAGCACAACGTCTGAGACTCGTAGTCTGTGAGTCCCGAGGTAGGGCCTTCACTGCACCTGCAGAGGTGGAGCAGGCGATGGCGCGGTCTTACTACCTACCGAGTGGACACATACGTTCACTCACTCACGCACACACACACTTACCCAGCAGGCTCCCGTACACGCACACACGTGTGGGTTGATGGCGTTTATTTTTCATTCTGCGACGTCCCTCTTTTTTGTGTGGCGTCGCTGCTGCTGCTGCTGCCTGCTACGAGGAGAGGTGAGGTGAGGTGAGGTCCCGAGGTCCCCCACTGCTCTGTTGTCCTGCTTATTGATTTCACGATCACTGAAGCACGAGGAGGTGCTGTACGGAGTGGTTGGTAACAGTTGTACGAGGCGACCTTTTCAGTGGCGGGGCGGGGCGGGGGCGGCGCCTGACAGTGAAGCGCGCAGTGCTCGGGGAGGCGGGGGGCGGGGCGGGGCGGGGGGGCTGGGCGGGGGCGGCTCAGCGCCATCCCCAGCGCCACGGGACGGAGCGGGCTGCAGTCATTCAAGACCGAGTGGCACCCCGCCCCGCCCCGCCGGCTGTAAGAAAAGAAGAGGGAAGAATACCTGCGGCCCTGTCTGCCCGGACCATTTCGAGGTGAAGAATTTTGTAAAGTCGAAACCGAAAAAGGAGAATGAGAAAAAAACGCTAACGACCGCATACGAAGCTCAAACTCTCGACTCTGCTCTGCTCGCTCTGCGTGAGGAGGTATAGTACCGGGACCAGGCCGTGGCGCGTATGTTATTGTAAGGCGGTGCCGAGTTTGCTGAGCCGGCTGAGCTGGGCCGCCCCGCCCGGGCGGACAGTACGTACAGGGCGGACCACCCTGCCGGTGTTTGCATGGTCCAGGAGCGCGCAGAGGCGCGGCGCGATTTAAGGTGACGGGCGTCGTCCTCTAGTGAGCCCCTAAATGGTAGGCAATTCAGCCAACAAACCCTCAGTATTTAGGCAACTTTTGGCCCGGGTCCCGCCCAGAACTGATGCGCTAAAGTGTCGGCGACGTCGCGTGAAGCACGCGCACGCGCCGCCTTCTGTTGCACATGCAGAACAGACGACCAGCGCAGCACTTCTACTGCCATCTAGCAGACACTTTAGCGCCGACGATTGCCGACGATCGTGCGCAGCGCAACGCAACACACAAAAACCAATGAGAGAAAAAAAAGTTGTATGACGAGCGGGCCGGGCCCGGGCCGGCATATATCTTTGCGTGCTGTAGCGTGCATCGCTTTGGCGAGTACCGCCTCTCCTGTCCTCTGCTCCACCCCGCCCCGCCCCGCCGGAGGGATAGCGCGGCCCGAGCCGAGCCGGCGAGTACCAGTCACAAATAAAGGATAAGGAATAAACAACAAGAAATGCGGGGAGGGGAGAAAACTGCAAAAAGAGAGAAGAAATGAACCGGGCGCGGGGCGGGGTGGGGCGGGGCGCACAAGGCCACCGCGCGATGCGGGCCGAAGGCCTTGGTGCTGTGCCCTCGGCGCGGCGCGGCTCGGCTCGGCTCGGCCCGGCCGCCCCCTCCCACCCGGGGGAGCCGAGCACCAGGTATGCGATGCGCTTTGGATGCTGAATCTGGATCTGAATCTGGAGCAGACCGCGCCTGACTGGAGAAGGCTGGAGGGAGCGAACGGCTTCCAGCGAAGCGCCCAGAGTTCGGCGAATCCTTGGAATGCACTGTAGAGCACATGTGAGGGTGAAGATGATGGCATGTATCGGGCGTTTCAGAAGAGAACACGTTACAGTATTGCGGGTCTGCCTACCCAAGGGGTCACGGCGCCTTGCCGCTCGAGCGGGTAGGCGTGAACGTGTTCACTCCCACGCGCGGAGCGTAACGTAACGTGCTCACCTCCACGCGCGGAGCGTAAAGTGCTCACCACGCGTCTCCACATCTCGCCTCACCTCCACGGCGGCGCGGCGACTCTACTTGTGACGATCCCCTGTCCCTGAACAAACACGGGGAGAGGAGAGGAGAGAAGAGGCCGGACCGGCCTGGGTGTGAAGTTTGTGGCTCGGCCCGGAGCGGCCCGGAGCGTCTACCTGCTCGGCAGCAGGCCCGGCCCGGCCCAGAGGGGCGTTACTCCTCGCTGCGCTATTCACAAGGAGGCGCCACGCTGAGAGACTGGCTGCTGGGGCTCCGGGCTCCGGGCTCCGGGCTCCGGGCCGGGGACTACACTGTCCGGAATACAAAGTACAGTAACTCGCGATGAAAAGGAGCAGGGGAATCATCTCGGCAGGTGGACAAAGAATCCGCGCTTGGCTGCGGGCGACCCATTACACTTTTGTCTCCGCGCGACGAGCGGTGTAGAGGAGAGAGAGAGAGCGAGAGAGAGGGAGGAGGGGGGGGGGTGAGGGAGAGAGAGGGAGAGAAGACCCTAGCGTTTTTTACTGCTTACCAGGAACCCCCGTTTCGATTGGTCATACAGAAGGTGTGTAACTCGACGCCCCCCCAGGGCCAGGCCAGGCGCGCCCCTGACGCAGCGCCCCTAGGGCGGCACCGGCGGGCACCGGTGCCGGTAGCAGGAGGGTTTGGGGTTGAGACGGGCCGGGCCAATCCCGCTGCAAGGCAGACAGGCTCGGGTTTCTGCAGCCAAACGAAAGACTATCCGATCAAATTGTGGTGCGCGACATTCCTCGATCGGGCCGGGGGCGGGCGCGGCGGGGCGGAGCCGGCTCGTATACTGCACGACGTCGCGCCGACCCGAGGACTCTGCTGGTCTCCTTCCTAGCCGGCCGTCTCCAGATTTTCCGCGAGACCAACGCATGAAGCAGAGCTTTCACTGCACTCGGTGCGGGCGCGGGCGGGCGGGCAGTAGCACGGGTGGGCAGTGTGCTGTCTCTGGACCATGTATCACACCAGGACCAGGGTCTCTGCCGGTCTCTGCCAAGCCGGGCCGGGCCGGGCGGGCACGACACGGCCCTTCTAACCGCCCCGTCCTCCCCTCCCCGCCCCCCGTCTCCGTCTCACACGCCGGAATGCGGATTGAAATGAAAGAGGAGGGGGAATGCGGTTTTTATCGTGAGCGTGAGCGCTGGCGGCGCGAGATGTGTTTTCTTCTTTGGAGTCTGGGCTCGGGCCGAGCCGAGCCGAGCCGACCCGCTGGGTGAGTGTGTACCAGTGTGTACCTCAACTCACCTCACCTGTACTGGACTGCCACCCACCCCCTCTCACCCCCACTTCACGCTCTCTCTGTCTGGCGGTCCCTCTCCTCCGGATAGAATGGTCTTGTACAAGGCACGGGGGTGGGAACACCCCTCACCCCGCCCCGCCCCGCCGCGGGCAGCGTTCTTGTCGGGTTTGGGGTTGGACTGAAGGCCTGCGTTTTTTCGCCGCCCCTTATTCTGGCTGCGCGGCGGGTGCCTTACTGTGCGGCGTCGCGTCGCGTCGCGTCGCGCCGGCGGCGGGGTGCGCCTGAGGGAGGCGGATCACATGACCAAGTTATGCGGAAATACTACGTTTGTCCCCGCCACGCCCCGCCACGCCACCGCGCTGATGTGACGCTTTTGTCTCGCGGGG
The DNA here is from genome assembly GCA_033675135.1 of Frankliniella intonsa. Classification (NCBI taxonomy): domain Eukaryota; kingdom Metazoa; phylum Arthropoda; class Insecta; order Thysanoptera; family Thripidae; genus Frankliniella; species Frankliniella intonsa. The sequence goes on along the minus strand of CM066249.1, from coordinate 6,255,009 downwards.
GGCGCTTTGGTTCCCAAGGACGGGCGGGGCGGGGGAAGTGCGCGCGTGGCGCGTTCCGTCGCGGAGGCGTTCCGCGGGGCGGGGCGGGGCGGGGCGGGGCAGGGCAGGGCAGGGCGCACACTCTGCTCGCCATTCCCACAGTCTAGCCGACGCACACTCGCCACAAACCTTGATGACAGAAACACAAAACCGGCCCCCTCCCCCCACCCCCAACACGACCGCGGCCCTATTCTCTCTGGCACTGCCGGGGCCGGGCCCAACCCTATTATAAATATGCTTAGATAAGGTATCATGCTGGATTCCACGACAAAGGCGCCCTAGCGGCCGAGTGGATAAATATACACACGCGGCGAATGCTGAGGGTACAAGTGCCGCCCGTCCCCGTCGCCTCGAAGCAGGTACAGCCGCTAGTGCGCCGAGCTGGTCCGACCTCTCGCCCTGGCGCTGTTTTTGAATGGGAGTCACACTGCTGCACCTGGCACAGCTCTCACACGCCAGGCCAGTACTAATGTTCTATTACAGTTATATATAAATGTATAGAAATAGGTGCGAAGAGCCGCATGACCTGCTTAGTGACAGAAGAAAGGCCCTGCCCGGTCGCGACCGATTACATTCTGATTCCTATGCCTTTGCACCTGCTTATCAGCGGCCGCGCGGCGCGGCTTGCGTGAAGGTTGTAAACGAGCGGAGATAGTGGTACGGGGAAGCAAGAGACGTGCAACCGGTCGATATGTCGAGTCGTACCATTCAGGCCACGACGTGTGGCGGGCCGGGCCGGGCAGGGCCGCGGGCGGAGTACGGCGGCGGGTCGCGGAACCGCGTGTCGTTGACCACATGGTGCCTTTCCATAAAATAGAAATATAAGCGCCTAGTGACTAGCACGTTCACTATGCACCTACGGTTACCGTCCGTGCGAGTTCACTTTTCTCTTCAAAACTGATTGCGGTAAGAGCGTTCGGGCGGCCGCCTAGTGAGCTGTCCTCATGGCGCCATCACGTGACAACCAGCTCCGCCGCTCTGCAGCCTCCATGGAGGAGCCGGAGGGCACCGCCCGCCCCGCCCCGCCCCGCACCTCCCTGCAGCCCGCTGCGGCTGCTACCGTGCTGGGGCCCGGCCCGCCCCGCCCCGCCCCGCCCCGCTTGTTCGCGACCGGTCCTGGCGCCTGGCGCGGCGTGCCTATAGCCGTACCTATAGCCGTGCCCATGCGACCTGTCCGGTCCAGGCCCTGCTGGCGTCACTGAGGCGGCGGGGCCGGCCCTGGCCCCGCCCCGGCCCCTGTCGCGCCCGCGTCACCGTGTCCCCGCTGGTTGGGTACGGCCTTATGGGATCCGGGTAGTGGCGCGGCGGGCCTGGCCCTGGCCGGGCAGTTTCCTCATGGCTACTGCGACCCCGTGGGCGGGGCGGGGCGGGGCGGGGCGGGGCGGGGCGGCCACGTGCCTGCCCGCTGACCGGGTGCCCGCCCGGCGCCCGGCCGAGGTGACCCCAGCCGAGACCAGGGCCCGACGCCACCCCGGCCCCGCCTGCGACGACGACCAAGACTTACATCGACGCCGCGAAAAAGTTTTCCGAAATTGACCTTTCCGATGAGCACAGTGTTGCAGCTTTCCGATTACTCCGCCGCTCCGAGTTGCAGGTCTTCGTTCGGAGACGAGTGCCTCCTCCCCGCGCCGAGCTCAGCCAAGCTGCTGTGACCAAAAGTCTCACTCGGAGACAGTCACGGGGACTGCAGCGTCGTCTGGCGGGTCGGCGGGTCGGTTTTGGAAGCTGTGCCGGGGCGGGGCTGAGCGGAGCTGGGCGAGGACTTTCCCCTAGCGGAAGCTTTCCGCCGGTGAATACGGAGAAGCGCTAAGCCCAGACTGGACACGGACGCTCCTTGGACGTCAGCTCCTGCCCTGCCGCCCCGCCCCGCCCCGCCCCGCCCGGGACAAACGAAAGGGATCGGGCTGCGCTCGCTACATCGCCCGTCCCTTGTGCACGTCCACGAGGACCGTTCCTACGAAAAGACTTCCCCCTGCTCCTCGCCTCGCACCCGGAGAAAAACGTTTATCGCGACGAGGTGCGCATGCGCGGCGCGGCACCCGGCACATTCCTCCGCAACTTGACGATGTTGCAGGGACTGGCAGGGGCTCTCGGAAGCTAGGGGGCGCTGGCGCTAGAGTTCCAGTGCTGTTGCCGGGCCCCGCCCCGCCCCACCCCGCCCCGCGGTCCTGTCCGCACAGTAGCGCGCGTCAGCACGAGACCCGGCTAGGCCCGTGTAACAGGAGACACCTCCTAGAGCCTGACCGGGTCCGCCTGGGGCGGGGCTGGCGGGCGGGCAGGCGCCTTCAGGCTGCCACTGGACCTGCAGGCTCAGGCTCACGGGGCGGGGTGGGGCCCCCGGAGCCGTCACCCGACAGGACAGCGCTCCAGCCACAGTGCCATGCTGCCGGCCGAAGCCCAAGAATAACAAAATTCTCTCACAATGTTATCTGTTTTGTTTTGTCGCCTGATTCGGGCGAGCCTCGTCACGCCGCCTCCTTTCGCTTGAAATAAAGGGGATCGTTGCCTTTCCTTTCATGCGTTTGTGTGCGGGGCGGCCGCCAGGGCCCGGGGGCAGGACAATAGGCTGACCACAACTAATCCCTGGCCTTGGCCATCAGGGCCTCGCCCCGGGCTGAGCCAGGCTGGGCCCCGCCTGGGGCTCGCAGCCAGGGCCCCGCTGAGGCCCCGGCGGCCCCGGCATGAGGCGAGCGACTGCGTACGCACCCGGTACCACTGTGTGAATCACAGAGTGGCACTACTGGTACTGGTACTGGTACTCACCGCGCCGGTACCGGTACCTGGGTGTGCCGCGGGGGCCGCCTCAGCTCTCTGTCTAGAGAGGGAGCGGGCGAGGGGGCGAGCGGGCCCTCCCCGCGGCCCCGCCTGCACAGTAGCTGTACTGTTGGCAGGAGGGCGCTCGTTTCTTGTTATTGGCAGATCCGTGTCTATTGGCACAGCCTATTGGCAGCGCTGGCCCCGCCCCACCCGGCGCACGCGGGGCGTACGCGTCACGGCCTCTCGCTGGCAGTGGAGGTCGTTGCAAATGAATCCAGCTTTCGCACGCGCACTCTCTGCTGGGGCACTCTAGGAGACGCGAAAATTGCAGCGCGGGCGCGCGCGAGTGGCCGAGCAAATTTATAGGTAGGGGCGGTTGGCGCCACCACACCACCGGGGGGAGGCCGCGCCCCGCCCCGCCCCAGGCTCGGCTCTTTGGGCCGGGCCGGGCCGGGCCGGTCGGAGTGCCTTTCACCGCTCTGCAGATAAGGTGCCATTAGCCTACACCCCGCCATCCGCGCCGCGTCGACCCGGGGGCAGGAGGAGGGGGGGAGTCCCAAAGCCAAACGCGAGGAAATAAACGCGGTGCCCCGCCGCAAGCAGCGCCTCGCCGCACCGTACCGCGTGGCCGCGAGCGAAGGGCGCCGCGGGGCGGGGCGGGGCGGTGTGCGGTGAGGCGGGGCGGCGCAGCGAGGGCCCCTCCTCTCCTCTCTACACCCCATACCCAGTACGGAGATCGTACTCGTTCCAGGAAAGTCACGTATTCGGCCAATTCGTTATCAATGCGACGTGCCTGGACCAGGCCGTCGTGACTGTGGGCTGGGCTGTGGCCCGTGGAGGGGGGCGGGGAGGGACTGCAAGCACGGTGCAAGTATAAGCTGCGCCCGCCGGCCCGGCCCGGCCCGGCCCGGCCCGGCTCGTGCATCTCACAGTCTCAGCTTCCCCACCCTGGCGCCGGCCCGGGCACGGTCTTCCGCGAAGTCCGTACGAGCGTCTGCTCCCCTCTCCTCCTCTCCCCTCCACCTCCCCCTCCTGCCCGCACCCCTCTACAGATACCTCCTCACACTCTTTCCTGCAGTTTTCATGTCCCTTAACCGTTGTTCCTTTTTACTTCACTTCCTTCGAAGTATATGTTGTACATCCCAGAGCAGTGGCAAATCTTATTCCAACGAGCAGTATCGGGATGCAAAGCGTCCGGCCGCGCCGCGCCCGCACCACACTCTTCACGCTTGCAAGTGCGAAGCCGAGGTGTCAACGCGGACAGCCACCCCCCCCCCCCTCCTCCCCTCTCCATGCGCCGCCCCTACCATTTCGCGCTCCATAAAGCAGAACAAACGAGACGAAAGCTGCGCTCGGAATATACAGTGCTGCGCTTTTGTTTGTGACGTGATTGGCAGGGCCGGCCCGGGCCGGGCAGCGCCGTGCGATGGGCGCCAGCCGCCAGGTGCGAGGAGGGGGGGGGGGGGGCTGCTCTCTTGTTCTTGAGGCGATACGGACAAGGAGAGCAAACACTGCACCGCAATGAGTGAGAGGACCTGCTGCAGTATATATATGTATACAGCTTGCAGCCTGTCGCAGAGGGACGACAGAATACCAGGAACGGGCGGGGCGGGGCGGGGGGCAGGACCTTGGGGCCTAAGAAGGCAAGCGCAGCACAGTGGCCAGTGGCGGCGGCTCGGGGATTATGTCGGTCCGGGCTCCGCACCGCCCTACCCCGCCCCGCCAGCCTCTATTGTGACGGGGCTCATCACTTTTACCCGGCTCACGAGAAAAACATCCCCTGCAGAGAACTGCGCTGCGCTGCCGGGCTGACCCCGCCCCGCCCCGCCGCGCCGGCACCGGCAGGGCTCTGGGAAGACGCAAGGCTCAGCCCCGCTGCCCAGAAGCAGGGGTCCCGCCCGCCAGTCATTAGAGATCGCAGAAGGAAAGGTCGACTTTTAGTGGCCAACTTTTGCTTTTCGGCAGAAACAGACGCAGCGATAGGGGATGAGAAAGGGTGCCGGCCCTGCCCTGCCCGCCCCGCCCCGCCCGGTCGGCACTACGCTGATTAGAGGAGAGGGACTCTAAGCGGATAAGCCCGGGTAGAGGATGTCGTGGGTCAGGTCCAGCGCAGCCCCGGCCGGCCGGCCCCCGCCTATTCCCGGGACTGACCCCACGTCACTGCGACTGACGTTTCCACCGTTTCGCCGAAGCTGCCCAGAGGCGGTGACAAACACGGCTACTGGTTGTTCTCGAGGCTCCTGCTACTCCTCAGACTATAACACCGAGGCTCATTCGCGTACTACTCGTCCCTTATAGTGTGCGAGATTTCTAGAAAATCCAAACTCCTTAAGTTGTTCAAGTGCACAAATGGATTTCCAGCGTGGCGGGCCGGGGCCGGCCGGGGCCCTCTATCGCCATCAAACAAGTCGCCTGGAGCACGATCCCGATCCTGCAGGAGCCGAGCCGCGGCTAGCCGTACCGGTCAGAGCCGGAACCTGGTAGCCCGGCCCGGGCCGGGCCCAGGCCCTGTCGCGTCGCGGCCGAATACTAAAAACCAAAGGACAAAAAGTCCCGTCTTTCATTAAAATAAAAGGTGGAGAACGAAGAACGCGCAGCGAGAGAGAGGGAGAGAGAGCGGGAGAGACAGAGAGACAGAGCGAGAGGGGAGGGGGGCTGTTCAGAGTCGTTCAACAGGAGCCGATTTGATGTTTTCTGGTGACGTCATGCTTTTCACACCTGTGACGCTCTTCGGCCCCTCCGGTCCAGACATCCTGGACCCCCCCCCCCCCCCCACACACACACACACTCGCACGCGCGCTCTGAGGATTAGAAAGTTGTGTGCCGCGCGGCCAGAGCGTGGCCAGGCCCTGCCCAGGCGACGCGACGGGCTCCCGCTTTTGGACCGAAGGGTTGAAACGTTGGCGTCTCTGAAGGCGCCGCGGGCGGGGCGGGGCGGGACGGGGCGAGGCGGGGCGGGGCGGGGCGGGGCGGGCAGGACAGAATAAGAGAGTGCTGTGAACATGGCGGCCACGCGCGGAAGTGCCCCGGTCTCAGGGATGCTAGAGAGGTAGGCAAAACATGGCGGCGACGCGCGCCTGCCTACTAGGCAACCTTCCAGCACAGCTGCGTGTATGTTGCCTATGAGGCAGGCGCCGACGCAGTCCCTATGTGAGTCTGCGCTACATCCTTCCCCGCCGCCCCATTTATCGGCGTTACGTGTCGCGGGGCGTTTGTGTCTTATCAGTAGCGGGCGGGGCGGGGCGGGGCGGGGCGGGGCGGGGCGGGGCGGGGTGAGGCGCGGCTTGCCCTGCGATGCCCGCGGGCCCGCATGCACCGGGTCACACAGCGAGGCGCAGACACTACTAAGCGACGGCTCGCAGATCGGGCCATGTCGACTGCAGATAGCAGACATTTCGGAAAGGCTCCAAAAAATAAAATTAGCAGAAAAGGGAGAATTACTCAGACAGGCGTAAGCCTACTCCACTGCCTCCCCCCCTTGCAATCGTGAGTACGGAGGAGGAACAGGAGGAGGAGAAGGAGAATGAGGAGGAGAAGGAGGAGGAGGAGGAGGCGGAGGAGGGGCACAAAATGCAGCCCGACCGCCGCATCGCGTCCAGAGAGTCGCCTCGCCGCACCGCGCCGCGCCACGCTGGCGAGTCTGGAGAGGAGTGGGGGGGGAGTCACTACGGTACTACTACTCACATTCCGTAGTACGACGAGTACGAGTCCGGGCCGTGGCGAGGCGCGGCGTGGCGCGGCGTGGTACGGTGGTGGAAGGTGCGGTGTGGGGGACTGGCGGGGCGCGCAGGCCAGGCGAGCTGAGTCTGCCCTGCCCTGCCGCGGAGCCATTAGAGGGGAAATGTCTCTGATTGCATTGTTACCGCCGCGCCACGCCGCGCCACGCCGCGCCACGCCCTCATGTACGTGTACAGTACAGTACGTACTCGACGTGATGCGCCCTGCCGGCCCGGCCCTGCCGATGACGGCATGACAGCGCTCGGCTCGGCTCGGCCGGGACGAAAGGAGAAAAGAGAGCGGGTCTCAGAGAGGCTGCTGATCTTGTATGACAGCCGAGGGGGCCTGGGGCCTCAACCTCAACACCAGTAAAGTGTGCGCCGTCGCCAGAGAGTCACATGTGGACTCTTAGACAGAACAAAAAGCGTGTCGTTAAGCAACAACATGCGCTTACAATCACTCAAAATATAGGAAAAAAAGCTCGGAAAAAATCCATAATGTCTTCAGGATCCACTCATCTCAAGATTAGTGAATATTATCGCATATTGCCATGGCGGCTAGATTCTCCGAGTTGAGGCGAGGCTTGCACATGGGCCGAACCTGGGAGGAGGCCCAGCCCAAACATTCGTCTGCTTAGCGGTGGTCTGCTCCTCCTCCTCGAGGCACTGGATCCTACCGCTCCACCCCCAGGCACGCAAGGCCATTTGCCACCCTCTCATTACGTCATTTGGCGACGCGGGGCTAGACTACACACACGCTGCCTGGCCTAATGAAATGAGCAATTTTCGTCGTTAGCCCTGCAGTCGGTGGGGCGGGGCGGGGCGGGGCGGGGCGGGACAGGGCGGCCGTCTGCGTCAAGTGAGCCCAGCGCACTGGTGCTGCCTGCCGCAGGTAGCCGAGGGGGCGGGGCCTGAGCGTGTGTCACCGTCAATGATATAAGTAAACGCAGGTGTTTTGTGCGAATTCACGCTCGGGAAAAAAAGAGCAGCAAAGACCCTTTCGAGCGTATATAGGAAAATGTGACAGCAGTTATTAATTATTGTCTGCCCTGCTGAGGCTCGGGGTGCCCTCTGCTGGCGCCACGGGCTGCACTGCAGTAGACGCCACCAGGGCATTTTTTTCTGACGTTGCAAAATGCTTTGAATAGTTTGGAGCAATTGCTGTGACACAGGCCCTTGTCTGCGGAATGTGTGCCATGCTCAACCGTCCCCCTTTTGAAATTATGAACCTCGGGGGCATGCTTGCGTCGTCAACCGAACGTGACACAGAAGGAACAAGTCTGCTGTGAGCATCGTGTGAGAGAAACGCCCACACCAAAGTTTACAGCTACAGATTTTTTTAACACGCCACGTCTCGGGTATGAAATACTGAAAGATTTAACGCTGAGATATTTTGAGTTTTAAAGAGCTGTTGCTGCGTTGCATTTCGATTTTATTGACGGAGATAAGTATCATCGTTTCTCACTCCACGGGGATCAAGCTGGAGCGGGATTGAAGAAAGGGGAAAGGAGACGGGGAAAGGGGAAGGGGAGGAGACGAGGACGAAGAGTGATGGGAAAGGAGGGGGACAACAAAACCTGAGAAATGGGGGAAGAAACAAGAATTTAACGAGGATGCCCGAAGGGTACACTCCGGGTCGGGCCGGGCCGGGCCGGGCAGGGTGAGGCGGGCGCGTTGCTGCCTGATTACAGACGTAGGTAGGCGCGGGCGTGGCGTGGCGTGGCGCGGGCGTGTACGAGAACGTGCACTGCGCCGAGCAGCCCGGGGCCCAGGGCGGGGCGGGGGAGGTGGTGTGAAGTACCTGTCGAGTGAGTGCCGTACTGTAACCACGCTCCTGATCGCGTGCTCCAGACAGGCACCTCACCCCGTCCCTCCGCGTGACGGCGTGACGAGGCGTCGCGTCGGTGGAGAGACTCGGCTCCAGTCTCTCTACAGGCGTCAGGGCCGGAGTGGTGCGGTGGGCGGGGCGTGCGCTGGCGCTAGAAGCGTACGGGCCTTAAGGACTTAAGAGAGTCCAGTCCTCACCCTTCCCTTCGTCCTCTCTGTGCAGGGGGTACTGTCATCGCCCGGGGTCCTACCGTATGCACTGCGAAATTGCGACTGCATGTACGTACAGTACAGTATATCATACAGCGCACCGCGGACACTCCCGAGCCCCCGTGGAGAGGCCTTTCGGCAAGCGCAATAAGCACGTCACCCCGCATGTTGGGTCCTAGCGGTGGGGTGGGGTAGGGTGGGGTGGGGCGGGGTGGGGCGGGGTGGGGCGGGGCGCAGCTGCGGCTGCTACCGCACCGCATTTCTCGTGTTCTTGAGTAAACAGAAATTCACTGCCGGTGTGCTCAGCAGCGCTCTGCCCGCTCCTACACCGGGCCTCGCGTACGTCTCGCGTGCGGCCGGCCGGCCGGGTCGTGAGCACGACACGACACGCACGGGACGCGTGCTCACCGGAGCGCCGCGGCGCGGCCGGGCCGGGCCGGGCAGTAGAGTGGACCAGGTGTGCTCGTCGCACATGAAGGAACGCCCTCTTTCTAGAGGCGCGGGGGGCGGGGCGAGGCGGGCTGAACGGCGGTCTGGAGGACTAGAAAGGGCCATCCATACTCCGTCAGCCAGTTAGACGCACCAGAACCGCCCCTCTACGAGCAGCACTATAGCCGCATGGCGGAGCCTTTACTGTACCGTGACCATGCCCTTGCACATCAGAACCGCCCCGCCCCGCCCCGCCCCCTGAACATCTCGAACCTCGTCATAATAATCGTAACGATTATTATTTCAGGGAATCGGCAAGGGGACGGCCGGCCCCCGGCGCACCTTTGTTATTATCGCATATTTTACTACACGGTACAGGTTACATTGTGTGCCATTCTTCCCACGCCTGTCCCCCTCCTCCTCCCCCATCTCCACTCTGCTGCCCACGCTCCTACGATCCTCACACTAGCCACACACACACACACACACGCACGGGCACCCTCGTCCTCCCCTAGGAACGCCCCGCCACGCCCCGCCTCGCCCCGAGCGCCAATTCAAGCGAAACGAGGCGCTGCTCCCTCTGCTGGCAGTGCCTTTGTGTCTGGTCCAGCTAGGCGCAGCGCGGGGGCGGCGCGGGGGCGGCGCGGGGGAGGGGCCGGCCGGGCCAGGGCTCGGGATCTATTAGCGCCACTCCCTTCCAGGAGTCCATCAATCGCACGGCCGAGCCCGGGCCGGGCCGGTACAGAGGTGAGTCTCCTCCCCGTGGCATTCACTTGTTTTTCTTTCTTCGTCACTCTCCTCCTTTTCAGAGCTGATACGCGAGTTGCAGCGGGCGCGGCGCAGAGGGGGGCTCTGCTTGGACCCCGTCGAGGCCCCTCCCCTCCCCCGCAAGAGTCACCTGGCTGGCCCCCACACTACGCTATACGGACACATTTCTTTGCGGGAGTCGCGGGGTGTGCTACAGGAGCCATGGAGCTAGCCAACATTTTCCTAAAGGTCGTCCCCAACACGCTCTTCTCCGCCAAGCCCCTTTGATTTTCCCTGGAGGTATACTGCGCGGGTGGCGCGGGAGACAGGCTGAAGGACTGAAACCTCCAGACGGAGAAGTTGTTGAGCGCTCGCCGGGTGAGGCCGGGTGAGGACGGGTTGCCGCCGTCGCGTCGCGTCGCGTCGGGGCGAGGTCTTCTTATCTGAGGCTGTCAGGAGGACGCCCGGGTTCAGGCTGGGCGCCCCCGGCCTCGGCGCGCGGTAGGGTAGGGCGTGGGGTGTAAGAGGCGTGAACCAGAAAACCAGTTACTCGGGGTTGTATAGGAAACACAATTTAGTTCCTAAAACCGACTTATTTATGGCACCCTCGTTTCTAAGCAATTATGGTTGAACAATTTCGTAGGTTTTGAATTTGGACTCCTGAACTAAATGGTTTTCAGGGTGCGACAATGATGAGGCCCGGTCCGGTCAGGTCCGGCCTGGCCCTAATCTCGGGCCCCACCACATTCTCGGCCGTCTGGGTGTCGCCATGGACAGGCCACGGCGCGGGGCGGGGCGGGACTCCTATCGCGGGGCGGGGCGGGGCGGGGCGGGGCGAGGGTCTCGCCCCCCGTACCGGCCCGGCCCCAGATAAATAACACATCACGTACACGGTGGAGGGCGCGGAGCGGGGAGGAGCACTAACCTAGCGCAACGGCGTCACAAGGCTACGAGCAGTGCGTGCGTGCGTGCGCGCGCGCGTGTGTGTGTGCAGTGCGAGTCGGCGGGGCGCGAGAGGGTGAGATCGAACCGAGCGGATAAAGAGCGCGAGGAGGAGGGTCGGGAGAAAGAGTGAGATGAGAAAACGATATAATACCAGAAAACCACCGCCGCTCTCGGAGAAAGAGAAAAAGAGAGATAGAGAGAGACTCACGGGAGGTGGTGCGCAGTGCAGCGCTGGCTGCGCTGTGATGCCCGTGAGTTAGCGCGGCGTTAGTCTCGGCCCGGCCCGGCGCGGCGCGCCACACCGCCAGATTGCTTGCGGTGTTTGATTCTGTGATACCCCCGCAGCGCCCTGCCCGGCCCGGCCCGCCTTGCCCAGCTCCACCGACAAAAACATCGCCACCACACAATCTCCATGAGAAATTCCAAAGAAAACGCCAGTGGAATGGGGGGAGATCCGACTCAACTCCAGGAGAAAGGTCGCGCTTACGGACGATCCCGGATTGGGACCGGCACCGGTTAGAAGAGGTCCTCAAGAGCTCACATACCCGTCCCGTCGGACCGGACCGGACCGCGCCGTGCTGGGCCGGGCCCGGCGCGCCCTCCAGACACACAATGGGTACAAAGGTGGCACTAAATATCGCATTGTGCCTCGAGCTGAATGCCCAGGCCCGCCCCGCCCCCTCCGCTCCCCAATCAGGATGACGATCGAAATCAGAGCGGCACCAGGACCAGGCCAGGCGCTCGCAAAGTGCAGCGTGCGGCTGACGCATCATCGTGCTAGGACCCTGCCCCGGCCTGCGGGGACCCTGCCCCGGCCTGCAGGGCAGAGGCAGGCCGCCGCAGAAACATGCGTTTAATTCTGAGGGCCTGGTCAGCTGACGCCTGGGCAGGGCAGGGCTGGCCCCGGGGTAGGGGCGGGGCGGGGCGGGGCGGGGCGGGGCGGCCAGCCAGCACAGCCGGCACGCCGTCGACGTATTTGGGACTGACTGTACGCCACGCACACAATAGCCAGAGACCCCAGAGGTGTTTTTCAATGGAGTCGAAGGACGCCCTGCAGGTTGATGGACTCCCCTGCCCGGCAGGGCCCGAGGGTGAGTGTGTAAAGGTGTGGGGTGTAGGAGTCCATGTCCATGCCGAAGCCCCCCGCCCGGCCCCGCCCCGCCCCGCCCGGCCGGCTCCGACATCAATAGCAGCATTCACAGTCATGGCCCACACGCAACAAACCCGGCCGCAGAGGACGGGACGGGACGGGGGAGGCAAATTTTGATGGAGCAGTGTCTGTCTCCACTCCAGTGTCACCCATGCACCCTCGCTGCCGGGCTCTGGAGCAAGAAAAGACTTACTTCTCCCAACTCGTTTTTTCCCATCACTATCATCATCTTCGTCGTCATCTCGAGGTTTATAAGCTCATCCATCCCCAACCGCTCTTTGTGCCATTCTTGACGGGCGCAGCTTGTCGCCTGCTGCCAGCGGTTTTTGTCGTAAGTGCCCGCGGACCCGTCCGGCCCATTTGGCCTTTTCGGCTCTGGGAGCCGCGGCACGGCGCACCTTTGACGCCCGCCCCGCCTCAACCCTTCCGCCTGACTGGCCTGGCTGCCGCCACCGTGCTGCTGGGGTGGTCCGCCCCGCCCCACACCACCCCGCCCCGCCCCGCCTCGCCGGTGTCGCCGCACCCGTAAGTGCTTCTCGGCCGGTTACCTCCAGGCGCGCCCAATCGACTAGACAGTGAGAAGCGCAGCGGAGCGCAGGGGGCCAGCAGCACTGCTGCAGCAGCACGGCGAGCTGTCATGTCTTGTCGCACTTTGTTGCGGGCGGCAGCGACACCTTGACCGCCCCAGCGGGTGCGAGATGCCTTCTTAAATTTTCACACCTCGTAATTCGTAAAAAAAAATATTTAAAAATATCACAGTAAAAGAGAAAAAATAGTCACAAAATTCCGTCAAAAATTAAGAAATTTCCGAAAAATAATACAGACAAAATCTCTGAAATTCAGGGTTGTTTTCCCTTCGGCGTGCACTGCTGGAGATGGAGCTGGAGCCGCCCCCTCCCCCACCGCAAGTACAGGGACAGTTTGCCCCGCCCCGCCCCACTGCACTGCAGGGGCACACAGCCACTTTCCAGCACCCATTTCAATCCGCCTGTCCTGTCCTGTCCAGCGGCAGTGCAAGGAGCCAAACGGTCCCCGCTGCAGCGCTGGCGCTGCGGCCGAGATGATGGTCCCGGGACAGGTTTTTATGCAAACAAACGATTATCGTGGAATTACGAGAGCAGCCGCAAATAAGCCGGCCGCGGCGGGGCGGGGCGGGGCGGGGCGGGGCGGGGCGGGGCGGGCCCGGGGCGGCAGCAGTCTGAACCGGGACCTGCATGCCCTGCAGCGGCTGCAGTACCTACTGCTACGAGCTGACGCGATGTGTAATGCAGTTACCACTACTTGGAGAAAATCGTCAAAGCGTAAATCTGTGTGGACGGACGGGTTACCTGCTCGCTCGGGATCACGACGACACACTCTGCCGGTGCACTGGTGGGTCCAGTCCGGGCCCGGAGTCTGGCGGGAGAGCAGCGCGACAGCAGCGCCCCGCCACGCCCCGCCACGCCCCGCCACGCCCCGCAGCGCCGAGCAGACGCTGTTCATTAGCATTCTTCTACACGCCACGAGCATGCCTTTGGCCAGGTATCCGCTCCCGGTCTTACTCCTGCCGGAGCCCGTCCCAGAGCCGCGCCGGGGCCGCGCCGGAGAAGCGCCTGCTCAATGCGAGGTCCGGGCTGGTCCGGGCAGACACCCCTCTCCACCTCCTCCTCCTCTCCTCTTCCTCCGGCCATTCTCCAGGCCACGGGGCAAGAGGTGAGCGTGGTGGGTGAGGGGCGGGAGGACGAGGACGGGGGTATTCGCCGAGGCAAAGCCGAAGAATAAGAGCATTCCATTCGAGAGACAGATAATCTGGGAGTCTGGCGGGGCGGGACTGAACTGGACAAGGCCGTCCCTGCCTGGGCACTGGGCAGGCCAGCAGTCTCAGCCGAGGGGTTAATCCGGCCCCGCTCCGCTCCGCTCCGGCTCCCCGCCCTCCCGCGCTGAGGCTCCGGGCAGAGCAGCCGAGAGTGCGATGCCCGGGTGATGAAATGAATCCGGGCCGGCGGCGTAAACAAGCCCCCCCCCCCCTCCCCCCGGGCCCAGCCAGCCCTGCGCCTGCGCTTATCCGTCGACCAATCGGTACGCGAGAGGTACTACAGGAACGGGCCGGCCGCGGCGGAGCTGGCCGGGGCGTCGGCATGACTCACACGGGCTGCATCCGAGAGGCGACCAGGCCGGGGCAGGCCAGCGGGCGCGCTTGTTAGGGCCTAAGTACAGCGCGAGGTGCGAGGGCGGTGGCGCGGACGCGTCCCGGACCCGCCAGCAGGCGCTGACCTCTGCGCGCCGATACGGTGCACCGCGGAGCGTGGGGCGCACTACCAGGGTCAAAATGAGCAGAGGACAAGAAGCACTCGTCTCAACATCAAAACCGGCGAAACGCAAGGCGTGTGATTACAGAGGCGGAATTTATAATACCCGCATCAGGCCGCCCGCCACTCCACGCTGCGTCGCACGGAAGCGTGGACGGAGACTTCAACGCTGGTGTCGGACCGCAAAGTGTCCTCGCCTCGCGCGCGCCACCCCCGCACGGGCAGGGGCAGGGCTGGCGGCGTGTGCTTGTTGCAGCCCGAGCCTGCCCCGAGGCGTAGGCCAGGCACTCGGCTTGCCTCTCCAAACCCCATCATTGACGGGACGGGCCTGATGGGCCCGCTCTCCTCCCAGATAACTTTTTATTGCGCGGGGCCAGGCCCGGCCCGGCCGGGCCACTTAACACTCTGCTCCGCTCCGCGATCGCGAGATGGCGTGCGTGCGTGCGTGCGTGCGTGCGTGCGGCGTGAGTGCGAGGTAGGCAAATTGGCGCCATTACCGCAGTCCCGTCATGGCCTTACAGTACTCCCTCCCCCGGCCCGGCGTCGCCCTGGGCTGGGTGTGTTTCGGCGCGGCGCCCGGCGTCGCCACCAGAGTGCGGCGTCCTGGCGAGTGTGACCACGGCGTCCCAGTCCTGGGGGACATTCCTCTCCGTCTGGACGGGCGGGCGCCTCCGGCCCGATGCGGGGCGCGGCGGGGCGCGGCGGGGCGGGGCGGGGCGCGGTGACGATCGCCCTGCCAGGACAGCACCGGGGCGGCCTTGGACAGCTGCTGCAGGAGCACGACTGCCAGCAGAGCCACAGCCGCCATAAAGTGAGCCGAGGCAGCGTACGAGTCGCTCCTGCGGGTCCTGCTGCAAGGGTGGCGGCCACCCCGCATGCCAGCGCCCGGCCGGCCCCGCCCGGGCCCGCGCCAGCCCAGGCTGTTGCACTCACTCCACAAAGTAAAGTGCACTCCTGCAGGCCGTTGTGGTTTCTCTCCCCGGGTCCTAACGACTGCACGTATGTACGTACGTATCCTGTACTGGTGGGGTGGGGTGGGGGTATCTACCTCACTCCGGGTGCTTTTCTCGCTCACAGGCGCACACACACGCGCGCGCACACATCCACGCGGGCCCGCCGGCCTTCACGGGAACAGTCTGCAGAACCGGCCGAAATAAACGTTACAGCCGCCATAATAGGCTTACACGGCGCGGCGGAGCAGGCAGGGGAAGGAAGCGGGGAGTGGCAGGGGCAGTGCGGGGCGGGGCGGGGCGGGGCGGGGCGGGGCAGGGCGGGGCAAGGCGAGGTGAAGCCCATAACTTTGGCGATTGAAAGCCGCGCCGCGTCCCGTGCCCTACCTCCCGCTGGAGTGCGAGTACGTGCCGCCCCCGGCCCCGCCCCCGGCCCCGGCCGCCCCCAGCGCCGCGCCGCCTCCTGCCCCCGGCCGTGATGTAATAATGAAGGAATGTCAGGTGAATAGCTCAATAGCAATCAGGCCTCAGCTCACAGGGGCTGGCCGGGGAGGGGTGCATACAAGGAAGCGGGCAGTGACTAACCAACTTTCAGGTTCCCACCTCACCTCACCTCACCTCCTCCGTCAGCGGCGGCACCGAGCCCGGCCCGCCCCGGCCCGGCCCGGCCCAGCGGGCGCGCCAGGGGCAGCAGGACGTTTAGGCGCCCAAATAAAACACGGTAATTAGGGCTGAGGCATTCCCCGGGGCGGGCCTGGCCAGGCGCAAGGCCTGAATCACCAGCAGCAGCCGGCCTGCGCCGCTGCCGCTGCGCCCTTGCCTTGCATGTCTCCCACCGGATTCTTGAAATAGCCGGGCCACCCTGCGCCCCGCCCCGCCCCACCCCGCCGCTGCTGGTGCTGGGCAGCGCTTGCTGAACGGCACGGCCGCCCCGCCCCGGCCGCCCCGCCCCGGCCGCCCCGCCGGCCACGCCGCGGGCGGAGGGTGTCCTGGGCGGTCTGCTCGCGTGTGAGGACAATTACCCGTCCTTGGCGGCGCACGGGGCCACTGTGCGTCTCCGAGCCGGGCCGTGCGTTAGGTCGCCTAGGAGGTAGGCAACACCCATCGCATGTGTAAGGGAGGAGGGACGAACACACGGCACCGGCAGGACAGGCGGGGTCGCCCGAAAGACGATCATAAAAATCACGAGACGCGACCATCCCGGCCCCCAGGCCCGGGCGTGGCGAGGCGTGGCGGCGGGCTCAGGCCCCGCCCGGCCCCGCCCGGCCCCGCCCGGCCCCGCCCGGGTGGAACAGTGGGCAGTAAAACGCCGAGGCGAGGCGAGACGGCCGGCGGCCCTGCCGATCAGGCTCGTCCCGGGATCATCATCAGTTAGGCCGGACCTCCCCTCGGGTGTGAACAAGATGAACAAGGCAGACTGCTGCCGTGGCGCGGCGGGGCGCGGCGGGGCGCGGCGGGGGCGCGTGGTCGTTTGCGGGCATGACAGGGGTCGCCAAGGTCGTACTTGGTCGATTGCGGGCAGGTCGTACCTGGATGGCCGATTCCGGGAAGCTGCGGGTGTTTATAACGTTTAGAACGACGGTGGTTCCAGTTTCAAGAAAAGCTAAGCGACAGAAAAAAGAGAGAAAAACTGATAGAAATCGGTTGGGTTCCGAATCACTGCCCACCTAATGAGCGCAGACTGACCCTCGCGACCCCTGTCATGCCCTCAAACGACGCAACGCCGGGGCGGGCGGGGCGCGGCAGGCGGGGCAGCGCTAGTACTGCCCCGCCCCACTCACTGCGAGACGGTGCTCGTAAGGTGGTAGGGCCGGTGCCGATGCGCCGGAGGGCGGGGCGTGGCGGGGCGGGGCGGGCACCACACCTCACCACATCGCGCCGCGCGAGTAAACAAGGCGGGGGCAAAGGCTTTCATTAACGCACTCGAGCCCGGGAATTAATTATATTTATCGATCACGTTAACGAGGTGCGGCGGCGCAGGGCGTGGCGGGGCGGGGCGGGGCGTGGGGCGGGAGAGAAAAAAGGCTGCGGGATAAGCGCGACGAAGGATGCGAGAGAGAGTATGGGACGCGAGGTCACCCGCGGCCCGCCGCGCGGCACTGGCCGTCTGTCAAACGTGGAGAGTGGGTAACACGGAGTGCGCGCGCGCGCTCTCTCCCTCTCTCCCTCTCTCGCTCTCCCTCTCACGCACACACGTTGGCGCAGCTCTGCTTCCCGTCAGCAGGCACCTTCGTGTTGTTGTGTCCACATTCTTAAGTGATTGCCAGTCGCCAGGACGTTTATTTGTAGAGGTATTATGTATTTTGATCCTAGACAATGGCGCGCTGCGGGGGGCGGGGGAGGGGGCGGGGCTGCTGGCCGGCGAGCTATTTGGCGCCGGGCCACCCCACCGGCACCCACCGGTCCCCACCCCCGCCGGCCCGCCCCCGCGGCCCCGCCCCGCCCCGCGCAAGGGCCGTGCTGAATGGGACGGGGCCGCCATGCGTCGCCTTGGTCGCCTTGATGCTGCTACCGGCCGGCCCCCAGCCCCGCGTCCCTCCCCCAAGCGCAAGGGGAGACCACGCCGCCCCGAGAAAAAAATAGACAAGAATCCAATCTTGCGAAACAAACGCATTGTAAAAAGAGAAGGCACATATGAACGCATGCGCGCATTAGGCCTGAGTCCCGGGGTGCACAAGGCCTGCTGCGCCTGCAGCGCCTGCTGCGCCTGCAGCGCCTGCTGCGCCTGCAGCGCCTGCTGCGCCTGCAGCGCCTGCTGCGCCTGCTGGACCCGACTCGCAGGCTGCAGCATCATCTCGTCGATCACGTGGCCGTTATTGTACGGCCCCTCATCTCATCGCCGTGCGTGGCGCGTAGCGCGGGGCTCGGGCGCGCAGGCCACCGCACCCGCCCGCCCGCCCGCCCGGCACAGTAGTTGATGAGAGAGGGAGAGAGAGAGAAAGGGACAGGAGAGGAGAGGAGAGGAGCTGCTGGAGCACGGCGGCAGTGGCACTACTGGGCACTACGCGCGGTGGTAGTGCTAGTGTTGGGCCGGGGGCGCGGCGGGGAGGGGCGAGCAGGGGAGGGGTGGGGCCCTCGGACGTGCCCCCCCCCCCCCCACCCCTTTCCCCCCTTTTTTCCAATTCCCCTCCCCGGGCCGGCCGCTATATACGCACTCTCACACAATTACGACCCCCCCCCCCCCCCCTCCCACCCGGACCGCGGGCCGGCCGGCCAGAGGAGAGCTTCTCTCTCTAGAGTACTACTATTACGCGCGGAGCGTAAGACCGCGCCGAGACGAGCGGCAAAAAGAACCAAGAGGAAGAGGAGGAGGAGAAGGAGGAGGAGGAGGAGGAGGAGGCCGTGAAGGAGTGGGGCGGGAATGTACTCCGGCAAGAACTGCGCCGGGACGGGCCGGAGCGGCGGGCCGGAGGCAAGCGGGCCGCGGCGTTAAGCCCTCCGGGCTTCAGGGGTACCAACCCCCACACCGCCGGATCTTTCCTCCGCGCTGTAAAATTTGCCCGTGCCCCGCCAACACTTATAGAATATCCAAGCAAAATGGAACAGCGCAGACAGTTTGAAGACGGGCGCGATCCGTTCCTCGTGGCTCCGTAGCACAGTCGATAAAGCACCGGACTGTCAACCGGAGAAACGGAGTTCAACCCCTACCTAAATTCGTATTTTTGTGAAGCTTTCTCGCTTCGGTTGTGAACTTTTCTAGGCGTCGGCTTGCCTCCGCTCGCGCCCTAGGAGTGTGATACTGATACTTTTCCTCACAATGCTACAGCCCCCTCCTCCCATTCCGCAGCTTCCCCCTTTTCTTGCCGCTCCGCCCAGTCTTAACTCATTTGACAACAGACGTGATCCATCTTCACTTGTCTGCATCCCTACCATTATTACGGCCCTTGTGACCGCTGCTCACAGGTGCGCCCCCCGTACTATTACTGGCGTCGATTCCCCCCCCCCTCCCCCTCCCTCCGCCCGTCCTCACGATCATGCCCTTCACCACCACCCCTCCACCCCCCCCCCTCAGTTCCATTTTATTTAATTTGTCAGAGATTCTTCATTACAACACGTGTTCGTTCGTCGCGGTGAAAACACGGGCCTCTACAAGGCCGGAGCATTGTACTGGCCGTGTGCGCTGCAGCGTACTACAAAAGGAACGAGAAGGGAAGGGACGGGACGGGACGGGACGGGGCAGGCCCCACACACCACACCCGTGCCCACATCAAGGAGGCCCACTGCTCTCCGGGAAACCTCATCTTCATTAAGAAAGGCTCCCGGCTGGATCTAATGCAACAAAAACAAACAAAATGTCCTTGTCGATGTAATCCAGCAGTTACGTACGCGAAGAACGACATGGACCCGACCGACCCAGGCGGGTATGAGTCAAAAGAGCAGCGGCACCTTATGGAAGAACAAACTGACCGCGTCCACCAATCCACCACACGGGAGGGCGGCGGCGAGATATCGATCTGAATGATGTGGAGAGCGCGGCGAGCAGTCGCCTTGGGGTGGTTTACCTTCCCGCCCGCCCCCTGCGCCCCGCCCCGTCCCGTCCCGTCCACACCCCTCTAGCAAACACTGAATGGTGCTGGGGGACTGACCGGACCGGCGCAGTCGCGCCCCCCGGGCCCCGGCCCGGCCCGCCCCGCCTCGAACGCAACGGGGCGGGGCGGCAGGTTGGACGGCGGCCCGTTTGGGCCGTAAGCGTCAGAAATAGGCACACGCACACACAAAAGTGTGACCTGCCGCGCCGCGCCACGCCCCACCCCGCCCCGCCCCGCCGGGGCGCCCACCCCTCTCCTCCCGCCCGGCGGGGCGGGGCGCCACAATAACCGGGCGTCGCGGCGCCCTCCACCCCGCCCGCCCGCCCGACCCGCCCCGCTCGCCCCGCCCCGCCCCGCCCCGCCCACCGTTCTACTAACACGTCTGGGCGTCGCGCCGCGCCGCGCCGGCTCGGCGCTGCCAACTCCTCTTCCGTAACGCCAACCACGTTTAGCTTTTCGGCGCCCGTCGTTCTCCGCTACGCCCCGTTTTATCCGTCGCGGGGTCCAAACCTGCTGGTAAGATGGACATGGACGCGCTCGGAAAACTACGGAAAACTAGCACGAGTTTGTCCGCGACAAAAGAGAGAGAGACAGTACTGTAAGAGAGCCTGCAGACTGGGGCTGGGGCTGGGCGGCCCCAGGCCCCAGGGCGCTGCTAGCGCCGGGAGCAAGGGGACTGGCCCAGCCCGGCCCGGCTGGAGACGCGGTGGAATTCCACCTGTACAAGAACAACAAGAACAAAAACAACAGTACGACCGCACGGCGGCTGCGGCTGCTGCTGCCGCTGCAGCCCCGGCCCGGCCGCCCCGCAGAGGTATCCACGCCACATACCACAATCACCTCCACCATCAAATCAGTGCTCCCTCTTCTCAGAACCATTTTTGTCTTTTATTTTCTCTCGTTTGATTTCCCCTCCTCCCCGCACTCGGCCCCCGTCCCGCCGCCCGCCGTCATCCACCTCTTTCTCCACCAGCCACACCACTCTTCTCGCCCTTCCCCTCCTCTCTCTGACTCTCTATCTCAGTCTCTCTTCATCGCTCTTTGTCTCGCTCTCGCACACACATTCTGTCTTTATATTCTCTCTCGTCCTTCCCTCCCCGTCTCTTTGTGCCTCATCTCTCTCTCCCTCTCTCCTACTCCACGCCTTGGCTCTCCTCCTCACGGACCCGTACTACACTGCCCACGAACAAAATAAATGGCTAGGGCCACCTCCTGCTCTCCCACTCCACTCTCCCTCTCTCTCACTCGCTCTTTCTCTCTCTCTCTCTCTCTCTCTCTCTCTCTCTCTCTCTCTCTCGCTCGCTCTCTCCCACAGTGGTCTCCGCAGGCCCGGCCCGTCTCGAGTACCACCTCGCATGCTACCACGGAATAAAAGGAAAACATAATGGATGATGCTCGCACCTGCGGGCCGGGCCGGGCACTCCGGGCAGGTCCACTGCGGGGCCGGGATGGGCCGATAGGGAGGAGGGAGAGCGAGATAGAGCAAGCGAGGAGAGAGAGAGAGAGAGAAGAAGAAGAGCGGGAGGGAGGGGGCTACGCTACTCACGCCACGGGCTACGTTTGTAGTATCGTGGCCATAGTAGTGTAGTAGTGGAATTCCCTCCCCTCCCCACCCCTCCCCCCTAGGGCCCCCAGCATGAGGCCGCCGCTGGCTCCGCTCGCCCGGTCCACCCCGCCGGCCCCGCCCCGCCCCGCCCGGGCCCGCGCCTCAGGACGTGTCCGCCAGGAGGAGATGAGTCCTTCGTAAAAGTTTTTCATTCCTTTTAACTTTCAGAGATGAACCCGTTAGGCGAAGGACCCTCGACGTCGAGATTCTTTGGCGAGAGAGACACCCGAGTGGGAGCGCGCGGCCCGGGGCGGGGCGGGGCGGGGCGGGACAGGGCCCTCTAGGAGGCGAGATGTGCTGCGCTAACGGGAACCGGTCGGGATTTGGCCGGGATATTGCGGAGTGAGCCGCCGAGGCCGGCAGGGCCGGCAGGGATCATGACGCCATGGGCCATTGAGGCCGTGCAACAGCGCCAGGACCAGCCAGGACACGCCCTGCTTGTAGGACACGGCACGGCTGGTCGCCAGGGGCACGGGCGGGGCGGGGCGGGGCGGGCAGCTCCCGCCGCCGGGGCTGTAACGGGAACCTAGGGCCATAGGGGAGTACCCATCAGGAGCTGCAGAGGCCAAGCACAGCGCAGCACCCAGCAGCCCAGCCCGGCCCGGCGCGAGACGATTGAAATTAGAGAACAAACACCTCACCCTCCTCCCCTCACCCCACCTCCAGCCAAGCTCCCTGAACTCGCGCGCGCGCCCGTTGCTGCAGGAGATAGCCGCATCGATTTTCGCCGAGGCCCGCAGCTTTTACAGCCGCTCGTTTTATATCTAGTCATTATTTCTCATCTCGTGTCTCCGGGCCGACGCGACGTGCCGGGTTGCATTCCTGGCAGCGGCGCGGGCGGGGAGGGGCGGGTGTGCACATTAAGACAGAATCCTCCGCCGGACCCTGCCCTGCCCTGCCCGGCCCGGCCCGGCCATGGGCTCGATAATTAATGCTCATCACCCGAATCAAAGGGCATCAAAAGGTCTCTGGACCAGAGAGCAGGGGGCCCTGGGGGCGTGGCGGGACGGGTCATCCCCATTATGAATGTATGTGCCATAAATATGAACCACACCCCCAGCCCTGACGGGCCCTGCCCGCCCGTACCGGCCCGATTCAGACCGCCGGCCGTGACGCGACCTGCCCCAAACATCCCCGCGCAGTGCAGGGAACCCCGGGCCCCGGGCCCCCCGAGGCGAGGCCAGGGGACGGCAGGGCATGGCAGGGGCCCAGCATCACTTGACGCATTCCTCCGTATTCTCCTGGAGGTGGACTACATTATTTTTTATGCTGAGGGCAAAAGGGCGACCATCTCCTACCTGTCGCGCCGTACTCCAGACCTGCGTACCGCCGCCGCCGCCGCCGCCGCTCGTCCCCTGCGAACAGAACAGGGAAGGGGGCTAATGAAAAATGCGCATGTTTGCCATAAAAGTACCCGCTTCCTTTTCCCCACGCGTGGCATTATTCATCGCCGCTGCCGCAGTCCTCGCCTCACCTCTCGCGCCGCACGAATGTTTTTGGGATCGAAGTAGACACCCGTAAGGCCCGTCTGTCACGCGCAACACAGGAGGAGCACAAGCACAGCACAGGGAAGTACCGAGCGGAGCAGAAAACTCGTGACAGTGTTTGGGACTGGCAAAGTGACTGGTCGCAGAGACCCGTTCACCGACTGGTTCAAGTGAGGCATGCACCCGGCAGCCCTCACCTTGTCTCAAATTCTGTGGTCATACACATTTCACATTTGTATTTTTTTCAGTGGCTGTTGTTTAGTGGTCTTCCTGAAGGACGCCCTGCAGCTCCGGGGAGGTCCGTCCCGTCCCCGTAGGTCCCCCTGGTGGCCGATAGTGCCCACCTCGCCCCCTGGGGTGCGTCGCGCCCCGGGGGCCGCGGGGGCCCGGGGCCACTTAGGCCCCTGCGGCCCGCCCAGTCATGGGGGCCCCTAGCCGTCCCATAAACTAACTTGGGGACTGTCTGACGGGGCGAAGCGGAGCGGGGCGGGCGGGGCTCGCTTCCCCTGAGTACTACCTTTAATCAACTGCTTACGTTTTAGCACACAAGGGGAGCAAAAAAAACACTAACTTTCTTCAAAACGTATGCATTAAATACACGTACCCCCACCCTCGAGTCGCGTCGCCTAGACTACGAGCCAGGCAAGCGAGCCTTCGGCTTGAATACTAAGCTCAATCCCGCCATAAACTTGAAAAATTACGCACGTGCTCTGCAAGTGAAAGGGTGGCGTGAAAACATGGAAAATTTTTGCGGCAGTAAACCTCCCGAAGGAGGTTGCGGTTCCCGCCAGGCACAGGGCTTTTACCCCCCGTGGCAGCCAACAACTTCGGTGTTCTTATGGGAACCGGTGCTTTTCTGACTGCGATCCTGTCGCGCAATTCGACAGATTTGATCCCCGTACTGCCAGATTTAGTCGTACGGTGGTTAACCGAACTGCCCTGTCCCCAGGGCATGGAATAGCTATTTTTGGAGCCAGATTCTAGGACTTATGACCCCACGACCGACCACCAGTCGTGGGCATGGGACGGAACTTCCTGGCAACCCGCTGTCGCTACCAGTGAAGAACCTACCTGGGTTTGAACCAGGCCCCATGTGCCGAGTCTCACAGACACCCCACGGCTTTCGCGGCACCACTAGACCACTAGACCGTCGGCTATTCCACGAGGGAGCTCGGTTGAAACGGGGGGTTTGAATTCCACTCCAAGTTGTCCTCAGAAAAATTAAATATTTAGGGAAGATTCGAACCTCCGTCCTGCGACTCTCCGCGCGAACACTGTGCCGGCACGGCTACGACGCCACGGTATCGGATGCCGGAGCACTAGCAGTCATGCTGCGCGAGAAGCCACAGTCACCGAAGAAACAAACCCGGTGTCATCCTTTCGCCTGCTCTCCAGTCGATGCTGGGTCGGCCGCGTAGCGTCATTGGTATCGACACTGCTCTTAGCACTAGGTAGGAAGTGGTTCAAAAACCGCGTAATTTTTTTTTTTTTTTTTTTCTTCTATGGACCAATTGTTCTTTCTAGCTATACTGTCCTTGTGAATCGGGCAACGGCAAAAAAGCACAGCGACTGACAAAAAAAGATAAAGAAAATGTGACCGGCTTTCGAACCACTGCCTACCGGTGCTGTCACCAGTGTCGGTACCGATGACGCTACGCGGCCGGCCTCGCACCGCAGGGAGAGCAGGCGTTCTCCGCATATGCTTAACAAAAACAATTAACAGTTATGGAAATTGTGGTAGCACGTAGTAGGTAGCGAACTTTCCCGCCCTGACTCTGCTCGGAGCTCTGACCTGTCACGAGAGGACAAGGAGCGGACAGGGCAGGGAAGCCTCGGCCTCGGGGCAGGGCGGGGCTGGGCTGATGTAAGGCTGAATGACAAATTCTTCATTCACGCCGCTGCTCCCACTGCGCTAGCCGCCCCGCCCCGCCCCACCCCGCCACTGCTCCTCCCCTCCGGCGCGACACGATTACACAAAAACAAAATAAAAAAAATAGAGAAGGCGAGCTGGGAAAAAGAATACCAAGGTTCCGACCAATTGGAATCTCGCTGACGGCCCGCTGGCTGGCGCCCCTCCCCGCCCCGCCGTCTGCCCGACTCAGTCCTGACAAAACGTAAGAGTTCTGCTCCTACTGCAGGAGGGGGGCTGCTTTGAAGCCAGGGGGGCGCGGCGGCGGGAGAGACAGAGAGAGAGAGAGAGAGAGAGAGAGAGAGAGAGAGAGAGAGAGAGAGAGAGAGAGAGAGAGGGAGGGGGGAAGGGGGGCCGCAGACGACAGCCCCCGGGTCCTGGTCCCCCTACACGCCAGAGCATCCATCAACACCGCCCTGCTCCTGCTACTAGGCGCGAGCCAGTAGCGCCCGGGCCCGGCCCAGACTTTGAGGCTTTCGCCTCTCCTCACTTCAGCGGCGCGACAGTCGCGCCCGGGCCGGGCCGGGCTAGTGTTTCAGGACTGCGTCATTGCCCCGCTGATATGTCCGATTTAACGATGTTTTCAAAATCCGCGCGTTAAATAGACGAGCGCGCCCCGGGGGAGGGCGAGGGGCGGGGGGAGGAGCGTTTTAAGAGCGACATGTTTTTTTTTAAAGGCCGTCAGAAGATGACACGCGACCGAACAGTCGTTCTCGTCAAGGAAATGATGAGGTGGGAGGGGTGGCGGAGGGGGAGGGGCGCCCTCATACTGAGTGATGCTGACAGCGGCGCTGTTAGGGCGTTAGGCCCTAAATTATATCGAGTATACACGCGGGGCGTGAGGGGCGGCCACACGGTATGCGTCCCGTCCCGGCGAGTTGTACCGAGGGCAACACCACCGGTGCTCCAGGTTGCAGGCGATAGGGAAGACCAGGCCCAGGCCGCGGACAGGACCTGCTCGCTTTTTCTGTCGCTCTGCGGGGCTCACGGGCTGTACGGCGGGCACGGGGCGGGTGTGGGGCAGGCGCGGCGGAACCCGTAGGGGACAAATTGGGACCTGGCCACCGGGCCGGGCGGGGCGGCGCTGAGTTGTGGAGTTTTCCTTATTGTCGGCCGAGGCCTAGCAGGAGGGGCTCCGCCCACCCCGCCCCGCCAGCGCGGCCGCGGCAGCCGCGGGGATAAATCCACCCGCCAGTGGCGGAGCGGGGCGGGGCGGGGCGAGGCGGGGCGTCAGTGAGGGCCCTGGGCTGGGCTGGGTCTGGGACTACGCCGCTGCCAATACTTTTGTTGTCGGCGCGGCGCGGCGCTCCACCATTCGGCCCGGCTGAGACACGACACGACACGGTGACAGAGGGGCGGCAGGTGGCGCTAAAGTGGCCGTCCGGGCGAACAATAGGCGGGAGCTCAGCCCGCGGCCCCGCCCCGCCCCGCCCCGCCCCGCCCCGCCCCGTCGTTATTTGGCTTGGCACCGCCACCACCGACCGAAGCCCCGCGGCGGCACGGGGTGGAGCACGAGGTCGCCGACAACGCGGCAGGACGGAGCAGAGCGGGGCGGAGCGGGGTCGAGGTTTGGCAACCCCAAACAACACGCCACCCCGCCCGGCTTCCCGAGCCGGAGGGCAACCCGCACACACGCTTGCGCTGTACTTCCCTACTCGGTTCGCGTCCTGCTGCAGGCCATCGAGTGCGTGGAGGAAGACGGCGACCGGGGCGCATGAGGTGTTCACCCTGACCTAAAACATGCGCGCGATCCCCCGTAACGCTCCACCCACAAGCGACGGCGCCAGGGCCGGCCAAAGACACCCTCGCAGAAACCGAGGCAGAAACACATACTGGTGACGGCACCGGTGGGCAGTGGTTCGAAAGCCGGTCACATTTTCTTTATGTTTTTTAAGTCAGTCGCTGTGCTTTTCTGCAGTTGCCCGCGTAAAAAGGACGGTATAGCTGGAAAGAACAATTGGTCCACAGAAAGAAAAATTAAAAAAAAAATAAAAATGATAATAGGCGGTTTTGAACCACTGCCCAACTAGTGCTAAGAGCAGTGTCGATACCAATGACGCTACGCGGCCGGCCGAGCACTAACCGGAGAGCAGGCGCACTCATGACACCGGGTTCGTTTCTTCGGTGACTGTGGCTTCTCGCGCAGCATCACTCCTAGTGGTCCGGCCTCCGGTACCGTGGCGTCGTAGCCGTGCCGGCACAGTGTCCGCCCGGAGAGTGGCAGAACAAAGGTTCGAATCATCCCTAAATATTTAATTTTTCTGAGGACAACTAGGAGTGGAATTCAAATCCCCCGTTTCAACCGAGCTCCCTCGTGGAATAGCCGACGGTCTAGTGGTCTAGTGGTGCCGCGAAAGCCGTGGGGTGTCTGTGAGACTCGGCACATGGGGCCTGGTTCAAACCCAGGTAGGTTCTTCACTGGTAGCGACAGCGGGTTGCCAGGAAGTTCCGTCCCATGCCCACGACTGGTGGTCGGTCGTGGGGTCATAAGTCCTAGAATCTGGCTCCAAAAATAGCTATTCCATGCCCTGGGGACAGGGCAGTTCGGTTAACCACCGTACGACTAAATCTGGCAGTACGGGGATCAAATCTGTCGAATTGCGCGACAGGATCGCAGTCAGAAAAGCACCGGTTCCCATAAGAACACCGAAGTTGTTGGCTGCCACGGGGGGTAAAAGCCCTGTGCCTGGCGGGAACCGCAACCTCCTTCGGGAGGTTTACTGCCGCAAAAATTTTCCATGTTTTCACGCCACCCTTTTACTTTCAGAGCACGTACGTAATTTTTCAATGTAAAGCTCGAAAATGTTTGTATGCTTTCGATATGTTGTTGCACAGGTCCTACACCCAATGCTATGATTCTACCCCCCTCCCCCTCCCCCCAATTGCTATGATTCTACTTCACCACTCGGCTCCAAATCGTCTAGAAAAGCCTAGAAAACGTAGGGGAGAGAGAAGAGGAGAGAGGACGTGCCACAAAACCTTCTCAATTAAAACTCCCTCAATTTGGTTTCTACTTCCTTTTTTTTTATTTTCTACGGCTTTTAAAAGCATGTTCATAAGTAAAGGTTTGTGGCTGCCGAGACGAACGGCATCGCGCCCACCGCGTCCGTCATGCCTATCCCGCCCATGCCGCTCCGCTGAGGGGTCCCGGGCGGGCCGGGCCGGCTTTCCGAACGCGTTTGAACGCTGATGAACGCGGTAATGGCGCTGCGCGGCGCGAGTGGCGGCGGGGCGGGGCGGGGCAGCGCCGTTCGGTATTTTCGTCGTGGGAGGTCGCGGCTCAGCTCAGCTCGGCAGCAGAGACAATGCCCGAGTGTGCCCGCCCCTGAAATATGAAGCTACGCGCTACGCCGCGGAGCGGGCGAGACGGGCCGCCGTGTCCAATGGGGTCGCCCAAGTCGCCAGGACGGGGCCCATCCTAGCCCAGGAGGACGAGCGGGTGCGGGTGCGGGCGTCACCGCGACGCACGCAGAGAACAAGGTAATCTGGTTTAGCAAACACGCGTTTGCTATTGTTACAGCAAAAGAATTGTGCCGAACTCGCGCAGTGCGAGGGGCCCGAAATACGCCCCCCGCCCCGGAGTGGAGGGTGCCGGCCGGCACACGGCATGAGCGGGGTGGGGCGGGGCATGGCGGGGCGGCCATGCTGGTGCCAACCCCCCCTGACTGACTGACTGGGCAGGTGCCGCGCACCGAGTGGGCGGCGCGGCGAACAATAGCGGTATGGGACTGTCGCGTCGAGTCAGCCCGCGGCGGGGCGGGGAGGAGCCGCTGCAAGTTATGCAAAGGCCGCAAAGCAGGCTCAAACCCATTCTCATGCGAAGGCTGACGCGGGCCCGAGCCCGAGGGCCAGGGGGTGCTGTGCTGGCACGGCGGCGGGGCGGGGCGGGGCGGGGGCGGGGCCGGGGCCGGGACTCGCAGTGACGGCGTTCCTCCCTTCGCAGACATTGCGCACCGGAATCTCCACAAGAGACGGCGCTCTATTCTCTGTCCTTTCTGGCGCCAGAGCCACATCGCCGCCTGTATCCGTGCCTTTCCCATGCGATGCGCCCTTAGGAGAATCCTCCATCGACTCCCGCTTTTCTTAAATCGATAAGCTATTAACGTTTTAAAACGAAGCACATCGTCGTGCTGGTCTTTTCCGATCGCCCTCCGCGCGGGAGCCTAAGGGAAGGAGTCAACGTGATGCACTCCTCGGCTCGGTGGGGTGGGACGGGGCGGGGCGGGGTGGTGAACACCCAAGAGGCACGCGGTGCGCTAGCGGCGCCCCAGTCGGGGCGGGGTGGCGGGTGGCAGACGCCCAAGTGCCGGCCCCGCCCCGCCGCTGGCAGTTGAGGCGCACTGCGGCGTGCTCCATCATATTCCTAATAAACCAGCGGCACCCTGGCTCCTCTTCTCTCGTCCCTATCGCCCCGCCCCGCCGTGTCGCTGTCATTCATGCGCCGCCCCGCCCCGCCCCGCCCCGCCCTGCCCGGGCCGGCCGCGGCCAGCGCCCTCCCCCCACAACATTATTAACGGCGCTCACTCCAAAGCCCCCGCTGGGGACGGGACGCCCACAATGCGTCTCGCGCCTAACGTAAGGGGGTGGGGTCGAAAACATGACGCTGGCCGCACTTACAAGCGCACGGGAGGACCTACCGGCACCGGGGCTTGCGGCACAAGGACCATCTTCGCAATATTCTCTACCTGATTAGGAAAGAAAATAAGAGGATCTACCTTGTGAGGGACGTTTTAGTTAAGTTGCTAACTCTTTTTAAAACAAAAAAAAAAAAAAAAAAATGATAAAAAATGGAATGTAAGGAAAAGTTTTTTCCTACTATGTTATCGAAGAGGGAATGCTGAGGGTGGGTAGTAGCAGGGGGGGGGGGGGGGGAGACAAAACATGCGTAGTGGCGTGGCGTGGGAGGGGGGAGGAGAGATGATGCAGGGTAACGACGCGGCGCGGCGCTCGCAGCGACAAGCTCAGCTCAGATACGTCACCTCGCCGATATTTTTCACATTGAGATGACAGCGGACCGACACTGAAAAATACTGAGGGCGGGCCCTGCCCTGCCCTGCTCACTGTTAGAAAAACCCACGGTAAACGCGCCTTCGGCCGAGGAGAGATCGACGAGACCAGTAGCCGCGTTGGTTACCCTATAGCTAAGCGCAATGGTGCAACTGTCCTCGCAGTACTGAAAAATTAAACTGAACCAGACGTGACGTCTGTGCGACTGACTCATCTACTAGCAGGGAAATAGAGGCAGCCGACCCAGCGCAGCCTGCCGTGTCCTGTCGTGAGGGGCGCCGCCGGGCCGGGCTGTTATGATGAGCGTTAGTGTGGGGCCCCGCCCGGCCCCGCTCGCGCGATATTTGTGTATCTAGGCGGCTTGTTTTGCGCCTCGTTTGTGATCCCCCCCTCGTGCCCCGCCCCACCCTACCCCGGCCTACCCCAATTAACTCCCGCACCGCCACGACCTGGGCGCCGCGCCCCGCCCCACCCCGCCCCGCCCCGCCCTCCTCGTAGACTGACCCCGCGACTCATCTCGGCGAGTGCAACTGATTAACACAGATCTAAATTCGCGAGCCAACAGCGAAATGCTTTCTTGACGTTCAGGCGACTTGACTCGTGTATGCTACTCTCTCTCTCCTCCCCCTCACTCACTCGCCTCTTCCAATGGACGCTACTGTTGTTCTGTTTCTGTCGCGACGTTGTCTCGCCCGCTCCGCCCCGCCCCAGCCACTACTTTATTTTTACACTCATACACCTAGGTTGCAGCCCCGCGCCCGCCCCTCCCCCACGGCTCTCTGATCACTTGTACTTCCTTTGACTGAGGGGCTGACCGCGCCCTGCACTTAGCGCAGACGATCTCTGTCTCTCACTCCGCACAGTCACAAAGAGGTGGGGCGGGGGACATGCGGGAACAGGACGACCCCACAGGATTTCACAGCAGGACCGTCCAGGGTCACAAAGGACAGTGCACAGCCTTTCGCAGCGCTGGACGTCTGCAGGACGCAGGTGGCGGCCAGTCTCCCGATAAGTCACGCAGCGTCCATTAATTAAGGGAAATTAGACGCCGCACACAAAGGAATCCCCCACATCCGCCTGTGACTCCACACATTACGGAGGGCCCTACACCGGGAGGGGGGAAGTTGGCGGGGGCACACACATGCCTCCGCCCCGCCCCGCCCCGCCCCGCGCGCCACGATCCGGAACGACCCGCGCCATGGCCCGGTTCCCGGCCCGCCCCGCCCCGCCTCACCCCGCCCCCGCTAGCGTGGCGTGGCGGATACGGGAGATTTTGGCGGCATTGTGGGGCGCCGCGGGGCCCCGGGCCGGCGGCGGGCCGGCGGCCGGCCGGGCACCCACCTGCGCACCTGCAGATGAGCACCTGCAGCTGCCCCCCGCACCGCGGCGCGCCGTGCGTAACGCGAGACAGCAGGTGACTCACGCAACGCCACGCCTCGGCTCCCCGGTCACGCAAGCGTGACCCCGCGGCGGCGCGACGCGACGGCTCAGCACTGGGGCCGAAACCAATTTAAATAAGAAACATCCGACTACGCGTAGTACACCAACCTGTGAGGATTTGGGTCTTGGCGGGTGCTGAGCGGTGCTGGGCTGCGCGAGGGGAGCGGGGAGCGCCCGCGGGCGCCGGCAGGCCAACAGGCGCAACACCCGTGCGCAGCGGGCAGCCTAGCCTCCGATGGCAGGCGCTCTCCAGCGGTGGGGCGGGAGCCAGCCGCGGCGCGGCGGCCCCGGCCCGGGCCCGGCCCGCGGCCAGAGGCGAGGAGACGAGAGCCTGAGAGGAAGGGCAGAGCTGTCATTAACAGGCGTAGTTGATAAGGATGAGGGTATGTGCCTTTTAAACCCACGCTTAAATCACAAAGTTCACATGACAATTTTAGGTTATGTTTAGGTTACGTGTTTTCTTTGAAAGCAAGGCATTTGGAAACGAGACTAAGGGACTAGAACCGTTCGATAAGTTTTCAAAATGAATGATTTTGTTTTATGAAAATGCGGTACAAACACGCCAAGTCGCGTCTTTGAAATTGCGAGAATATAACTTCTCTCCACACATCAGAGAATAAAGCGTACTCACCGAAAAAATTCATGATGTCGATATCCTCCATCGCCGAGCTCGTATCAAAGTCTTTCTGTTTCTCCTCCTCGTTATCACACATCACAAAGTGGGAAAGAGCTTTTCCAGGCGATGATTAAGTACCAGCCGCAACAGACAAGGTTCGACGCTGGCGCGTAACGGAATGCGTTTCGAACAGTCCGAGTGGTTGGACCTGCAAATTATGTTTGTTATACGAGCAGTCGAAGTTCATTCATCCACGAAACGTTATAAATTTGCTCTCACAACAAATACGTTTCAACAAATTTTCAAACAAATCACGTTGCATTCTCAACAATAACCCCCTCAACTAACCTAATTTGTTGTGAGAACGGGGTCTGTTTTCTCCGTGAGGACATCCAGCAACATTTGAATGAGCGTGAATTAAAATCAGAACGCAGCACTTTGCCAAAATTATGATTCCTTTCACGAGCGCCCAAGTCGAAAACAAGCAGCAAACAAAACCAAAAAAGAAATCGTGCACCGTGTGTCGTATGTCCTATGACCAGCCCACGAGCTATTGGCCTTCCCTAAATTTAGTACTGGACTGCACCGCCAGAGTGCGCCACCGACTGTGCGCGGCAACCTGGCCAGACTTATTGCTGTACGTCTGCTGCTTCAATAATTTTTAAAGGTTTCCTCTATTTACAATTTATGCCAATTTTATGGTTATTCTTGCAAAGATGACACTTTACTATAAACTGTACATCAATTTAGCCTCATGCCGCAATTGTTCGCTTGTTTAGTTTGAAACCTCAGTGCAGCGTGGGTTGGTACGCTCGCATCGACTAATCGACTTCACGGCCTTGACGCGAACGCAAGAGGAAAAAAAAAAAAAAAACAGGAAGAAAGAAATCCGACAAGGCGGATGAGGCGTGGTCGATGGTTATGTCATGATCAGTTGCTCACTGCAGACCTCATCACGACACTAGCTGGAAGTCAAGGAAACCTGGAGACACGTGGCATTTCTATCCGCTTGGGATTTCCTCTGCAAGTCTCGGGTGGAAAGTGGAAGACAAGTCAGAAATCATCAACCCTCCCATAACCTCAACGTTCATGTGAAGGCTGCATGACAGCTGTGCCTACTCGAGAACTTCTTGGCGCCAATTTATTTATGGTTCGGCAGTGGTATTTCAGTCAAATCCTAACCCAGTTGGGTCGGCCTCCGCTTGTTTCTGTCTGTCACTTGTCGCTTGAAGTCTCATCGAGGCATACTTTTGGGCGCCTGTCTTATCGCTGATCGTGTATGTAGCATATTTTACTTTGCATTACTTGATCTTACAACTCTCGCATTTTTCTCGGTCTTTAAAATGTTTTTTAGTTACAGATTGAGTTCCATCTGTCATGACTCTTCCTGGACTCTGCTTGCCACAATGCGGTCTGAAACATGTAGAAGGATGGCCCTATGTCAAGACTGAAATTAATTTGGGCAAGCTAATGAAATATTGTGAGACCAAGTGTGACTGATCTGTAATGAGTGTTTTGCGCCTCCCAAAAATTGTACAAGACCATTTGCATTGTGTGTTTCAGTGTGTTCATTTGTCTGCATCCATTTGGTTGTTTCTTTGGTTGGTTCTCCTTTTTTGTGTGTCTTTTGTGTGGTTTAGTTTTGCTTGCCTGTAAGTTTGTGTTGGGTAGTGGTACTTTTGTGTTCGTTGTTGCTGGGCCCAGCACTCGTGTTAGTTTAGTTGAAATGGCTCTTAACGCAATGTTTGCCTTTCAGCTTCAAATATTGAACATTTTGTGGATTTTAGTAGATGGCTCTAGACAGACTCTCACCTTGCATCAAGTTACATGAAGCAGCTGTAGAGGTGAGTTTGTGTTGAGTTTGCCTAAACTTTCTTCTGCCACTCACTACTAAGCTCTAATTTCTTCCTGTTTGTTTTGCAGACTCTTTGCCAAAGTTGAAAGCCTGATAATGTTTGCCTGCTCTGAAAGGCACTCCTCGGATCATATTGGTGTGCTATAGGCTAGACGCAATACATTCAAATAGACATCTCATTTGTCTCCCTGCTTCTACTGCTGCTGCTGAAGCCCGTATCAGTTGTTCGCCTTAGCCTAGATAGTTCTCACTAATGGCACTGGAGTCACGAATGCAAAGTATCGTGCACTTGCGTAATGAAGAGAACTTGCATCTTCAGCTGTGACCCTTCTTGGACGGTCAGTTTCCGCAACCCACCTGTAGCTTACTCAAAGTTTCGAATGAGGTGAGCTTGCATTCAGTCCAGTGCCCAAACTTTCTTCTGCCTCTCACTATGACAGCTCTAATTTCCTTCTGTGTAATTTGCAGACTGTGCCAAGGTCTACCTGCTTCTACAGCTGCTGCTGCTGCTGCCGCTGCTCTAGCCTGTATCAGTTGTTTGCCAATGCCTAGCTGGTGCTCACAAATGGCACTGGACGCACGAACTCATTTACTTAATGAAGAGAACTTTGGTCTTCAGTTGACCCCTATTGGACCGTAAGATTGCACAACCTTCTTGTGACTTGAGCCAAGCCCTGGATTAAGCAGTTGCTAAGGTGAGCTTTTGTTCAGGTTTCCTAAACTTTGTTTTATGCGCAAAACTGATCTCTCATTTCCTTCTGTTTGATTTGCAGACTCTGTGAAGGTTGCAAGCCTGATCATTTTGCCCAGCCAACAAAGGCTCTTCTCGGCTCATACTCCCTTCTACTGCTGCTGCTCAAGTCTGTATCAGTTCGCCTAAGCCTAGCTAGTTCTCATAAATGGCACTGAAGGCACAAACTCAAAGTATCATTGACTTGCTTAATGAAGAGAACTTCGGTCTTCAGCTGCGACCTTTGTCGGACTCAACTCAACTGGCCCTCGTGAAGACCTCAGTAGGCGAAGGTGATTTTGCATTCATTAATGTAGCGAAATTGGAAAGTTTTGGACGGCGTTAAGCCAAGGGGTTAACACTGTTTATTTTCAGAGGGGCTGTTGGGGGCAGCTGAACTACTAGAGGAAATCCACCCCTCGACTTGGTCTTCACCTCCAAGAACATCTCGGTCTCCTTCCAGCTCCTATAAGTATTCCTTTAATTTCACTGTCATAAGTAAAGAAACCTATGCCATGTAATACTCATTTTCATTCCAAACATACATTTCATATCACTGTTAGGATGCTTCTCTAACTTGAAAACATATTTTTGTCCACTTCTAGTTAAACTGTTTCCCTTTGACTTTGTGGATTCCAGTTAAGTTCATTACTTTAAATTCACAGTATAGTTACAATGAAACTGTGCAGGATCTTTCCCCCTATTTTTTTTTTTTTCATTTTTCTCTGCAAAGTAAAATTCAAAGGTTTTATGATATTTCACTTAGTTTGAAGCTTAGCTTTTCAATTTCATATTTGCTTTTGACGCCGGATGTTTTGGGGCAAGTAAAGTTTGCATTTTATGATACGAAGTCTTAACCCAGTTGGGTTGGCCTCCTCTTGTTTTCGGCTGTCACATGTCGCCTGTAGTCTGATCGAGGCCTATTATCGGAGTGCTAGTCTTTTCGCTGATGGATGTAGTGAGGGGTTTTCCCACCTCTTTCTCTGTCCCCCCCCTCGCACTCCTGATGGGATATGGGCTTGGTGCTCCACTCTTACCCTGGCTTGATCCTTGATCCTAACTCGGTTTGGCTAAGTGGATTGGTATCCCTTGCGTTATTGTGGTAGTTGGAAGCTGGAGGTGGTTGTACTCCAACCAGGGGGCAGATTTCCTTGGGATACAGTTGCTGAGCCTTGTGGCATATAAAAAAACAAAAACAAATCAAATACCTATAAATCTCTATAGTGCTCATAGCTCTAATGAGCAAACAAAGTATATGGGGAGATATCCAAATTCAGTGAAGTTAAATATGACCGGGAAACTAACTTGTCAAATTATTTAACTAGAGAAGGCAAGATAAAAAAAGTTCGACAATTAGACTAGTGGTACTAGCGTAAATAAGATGGCAGTCTCTTAACAAGCAAGGGGAAAAAAAGGTTTTATGTATGCTTTTTTCTTTTCTTTAACTGGGGTTGGATGAAATGTTTACTCACAGCTTTTTTTTTTAAATACCTTCTATTTAATTTGTTTGTCCATACAACTGATTTTTGGGTACTTAAATCAATTTCTTATTTCCAGATTTGAGTCCGAGCAGAACCTGTACCATGTGACTTCTGCACCTTCATCGACTGCCCCCACCTTCACACTTCCTTCAGCCGCCCTCTGCCAGCTTTCCTGTTCGTGCCCAGCGGCCCAAGGGTTCCATCACTGTGGGATCTAGTCATCCGCCGTTGCCCTTCACCTCCAAGAACATCTCAATCTCCTCCCGGCTCAGAAGTTTTCATTAAAAAAATCACAAGAAGGCAAAGGTAGTTGTATCATGAACAATATTTCTGAGTTTTGTAGTTTGTCTCCACTGTGGCTAATGATGTGTTTGTGTTGCAGATGGGGGCTTCTACTGCTGGTGCTGCTCAAGACTGTATATCAGTTGTTTGGCTAACCCTAGCTAGTTCTCACAAAACGCACTGG
Source organism: Frankliniella intonsa (assembly GCA_033675135.1). Lineage (NCBI taxonomy): Eukaryota > Metazoa > Arthropoda > Insecta > Thysanoptera > Thripidae > Frankliniella > Frankliniella intonsa. The sequence continues at coordinate 6,218,825 of CM066249.1, read as the reverse complement.
CGGCACGAACTCAAATTACCATGCACTTTCTTAATGAAGAGAACTTCAGTCTTCAGTTGTGACCCTTATTGGACCGTGAGATTTCACAACCCTATTGTGCTCAGTGGCGTCAGCACATGTCTCCGTGCTACTGGACTACTCAGCTTTCCTGCCCCAGACAATTCTTGGATAAAGCATACTCTCATGGACCATATTTTGAGTATGTATAATGGTATAAGCGTTAAGGAGATAGCAGTCTTACATCAAGCAAAATTAAAAAAAAAATTGTTGTAATTTTGCTTTTGTCTTTTTTAACTTGGGATGGATAAAATGTGGTAACTAACAGCCTTTATTTATTTATTTTTTTTTTCTTGTAGTTTACTTTGTTTTGAGATTGTTGCAATGGGAAAATTCCTGAGTTCAAATTGAGCTGAAAGCTTTAGTGGCTAATTTCTAAATACTGCGTACTCCGCTCTTGACCATACAACTGTTTTCTTGGGTACTTCGATTAATTTTTTATTTCCAGATTTGAGTCCGAGCGGGTCCTGTACCGTGTGACTTCTGCTCTGCACCTCCCTGCCTCGACCTTTGTGCTTCATCGCCTTCAGCCAGCACTACCTCACCTCCACCACCGTCATGTGCTCCCGGCTTTGTCATCCGGCCGCCGAGGGAGCGACGCGCTTCACACCTTTCCGGCGGCCCCAGTCAAGTCCTACGTGGCGAAGGTAATAACACCATCATCTACAATATTTCCGAGTTTTCTGGTATGTCTTCACTGTGCTAATAGTTCGCTTTTTTGTTGCAGAGGGGCCCCGACGTTCTGTTCGTGCCAAGCAGCCTTCCCGGCGGCCGACAGCCCTGCCTGGCGCCCCGGCTCGCGGGATTGACCAAGGGTTTGACTGCCTCGCGCGGCGCTCCGCAGCCCGGCGCCAAGCCCGGCGCCCGAGCTGAAGGTCAGGATCGTGTGGCCAGCGGCCTTGTGCCTTCTGCATCTGACTTCGGAAGCAAGGCCCGCCTGTAGAGCAGCCTGCGGGCTCACCCACCGGACGCCTGCCTGCTGGACACGCTTCGCTCGGCTTAGGCTCGCTGGGAACGGGCGCGGCCGAAAGGACGTAGCTGCACCGTGGGACGCCATCCGCCGAGGGAACGACGGGCTTCAACACAGCTTTCCAGCGGCCCCAGTCAAGTCCTACGTGGCGAAGGTAATGACACCATCTCCATGTCCGAGTTTTGTCGTTTGTCTCCTCTGTGCTGATAAGGCGCTTCTTTGTTCTTTGTCTTGCAGAGGGGCCCCGCCGTCCAGTCTCTCAAGACGTCATCCGTCGTGGGAGGATTGCGCGGGTCTGCACTTCACATCTTCCACCATCAGCATGAGACTTCGTCAACCGCCATTGGATAACAACGCTCTTCTTCACTCCCACCATCCCAGTCTCCTCCCGGCTCATATAAGTATTCATAAAAATTCATTGTTAGAAATTTAAAAACAGTACCTTCTATAACCGTGTAAAACGTTTTTCATTCCAAACATATTTCATATCACGGTAAATGCCATAATTTTGGGGATCGGACAAAATGAGAAGACATAAGCTGGTTTAAAATGAGTACATTTCAGCAGTACTTTTGTGATGCTTCTCTAACTTGTTTATCATGGAAACAGATTTTAATTGCTTCTCAGCAATTCTTATTTATGTGGATCTCATAGATTTTTGTCCAGTTCTATTTTCTGTTTCCGTTTTTGACATGCTGGTTTCAAGTTTAGTTCTAAACTTTGAAGTAACAATGTAGTCACAATGAAAACTTGTGCAGGATTTTATTTTTGTTTTTTCCTCCTTTTTTGTTGCATAGTATATTTCAATGCTTCATAATATTTGGCAGTTTTTTGTTTTGCAAGTACTGTTTGCATTTTATGAGGGAGTTCCAATTAATGCTGATTCTTTGCGCACACATCATATTCATTTTCACGCAATCCTTTCCCCTTCATCTTTAAAGGTTTGGCATTGGTTTTGGCACGGCCATTGGCATTCCATTCCATCCCAAGAAGTGGCATTGGCCTTTGCCGGGGGGGCCATTGACACTTCAATATCCTTTCCTCTCCTTTCCCAAACCCATCCTCTCCTCCATCTTAACTCATTTTTAATCTTTTAATTTTCAATTGGTTTTGAGGATAATATTTCTGGTAATGCATTCAACAATGTAGCCATTTTGAATTCCTGCACTTGTTTTCACCTTGATTGTGACTTGTAACTCAATGCACTAGTCATTTCTTTGTGGCATATTTTACGCTGCACTCCTATTCTTTCTCTTTTTAAAAATACATGTTTACATTTTGTTTGCTCTTGTTATGGGCACAGTATCAGAAACCAACTTGTCAAATTTTTGAACTAGAGAAGGAAAGAGAAAAAAAGATGAGGACAATTAGAGTGTAGTGGTATTAGCGTGAAAGAGAGCAGTCTTATATCAAGCAAAATGTTTCTTTTACTTTTGCTTTTTTAACTTAGGGTAGATAAAATGTGGTTACTTCCTTTTTTTTTTTTTCTTTTTTTTTTCTTCTTTTTTTTTTTCCTCCAATGTATCACTTTGTTTTGAGATTGTTGTAATGGGAAAATTCCTGCGGGATTGAGTTAAAAGCTTTAGTGGCTAACTTCTAAATACTACGTACACCACTCTTTACCATGCAACTGTTTTCTCGGGTTCTTAGATTAATTTTTTATTTCCAGATTTGAGTCCGAGCAGATCCTGTACCATGTGACTTCTGCTCTGCACCTCTCTGCCTCGACCTTCGTGTTCAGCACCATACTCAGCCAGCTTTCCCGCCCCCGCACCGTGGGAGTTTCGGATACGCCGCACTACTTCACCACCACCATCACTTGCTCCCGCCTTCGTCATCTGCTAGGGAGCTACGCGCCTCAGCACAGCTCCCCCGCCCCAGTCAAGTCCTTCCTGACGAAGGTAACTACACCATTATCTTCAACATTTCCGAGTTTTGTGGTTTGTCTTAACTGTGCTTATAAGGCGCTTCTTTGTGCAGAGGGGTCCCGCCGTCTTGTTCGTGCCAAGCAGCCTACCCCCGGCGGCCGACAGCCCTGCCTCGCGCCCTCGGCTCGCGGGGTTCACCAAGGGTTGACTGCCCGCGCGGCGCTCTGCAGCCCCGCCAAGTTTGGAGATGGTTCGGCCAGCCTTCTCGTCCCTTCTTCCTTTTGGAACCGTCTGGCAAGGCTCGCCTGTAGAGCAGCCTGCGGACTTACCCACCGGACGCCAGAGGGGCCCGACACGTCAATGAAATTCTTGGATAAACTGAAGGCATACTCTACTCTCATGGACCATATTTCTGTATGTTTGTTTTTTCTGATGTAATGAGCTATTTCTTTATGAATCTGTTCTGAACTCATTTTCTTCATGTTGCATAGATTTCAAAGTTCTGGTAATGCATCCCCAGCGGTTTGAGCCTTCGCTCTGCTTCATCTAGGAGAACTTTTCAGCTGTTGGATACCGCCTGTTAATGAAATCAATCATCAAAGATGGACAGCCCAGGGGACCACAGCTTTGGCTCTGGAGACAGCTTGAAGGATCCTGCCACAAGCTAAGCTTAATGCCAGGTAATACTCCCAGTTGTGACTTTATTTTGCCCTATAACAGGTTTTTAATTATTGGATTACCACGCTTCTTGCAGGAGGCGAAGCAGAGCCCTATTGTGACAGCTCAGTGGCGTCAGCGCAACTTCGATCAGAATAAGGACTTTATCATGGACTCAAGCTTGCTGAACAGTCTTCTTTGTTGAGAAGTGTTGCCGTTTGAATATTACTCTGGGAACCCTAAATCAATTTGTAAGGGCTATTTTAATAAGTGCACATTTTGCTGCTTACTGCTCAAACTTAATGGTTCTGTAAAATTTGGTTGCTTTAAAATGCCGTAATTCTTCTTTCAGAGTGTCATGAGCATCTGGCTGGTTCCTGTATCAATTTAAGCATCCTGCTTAACTGCCTCACCACCAATGGATACTACTGGCTGACTTTAAGAAGAGGCCAAGCCAAACTAGAAGTCTCTCTCCTGTATCAATTTTATTCTTCAGTGTTTTTTTTTTTTTTTAAATATTATTATTATAATTTTGTTACACACATTCCTCAAGAGCACGGCTCCATAAGAGGTGGTACATTTCAAGGTGTAATTTGCAGTCAATTTTTAAACTAATTTGAAACTATGAGCACTCTGACTTTCCCTGACGCTAACTCTTTTCTATTGCCTGTATTTGTGGTGAATGTCTTTGTGGTGTCTGACACTAACTCTTTTCTATTGCCTGTATTTGTGGTGAATGTATTTGTGGTGTCACTAACTCTTTTCTATTGCCTGTATTTGTGGTGTATGTATACGTGTGTATATGCTCTCCTGTTGGTTAGTAAGTTGGTTTAAACATACTAATGCTGTCTCTTCCTGTTGGACAAAGTCAGAGCGCTCTGATACCCAGTACCCTTTTTTTTTTTTTTTTTTTCTACTTCTACATATGTAAATTCATATCAATGTGCAATAAGAACAATATTTTTGCTTCATAAAATTTTGTGCTAGCCATGTTAAGTGTCAGGTAGATACTGATTAATTGGAACTTGGGGCTCATTGCTGGTGGCTATGAATGTACAGATGCTGTTTAGTACATTTTGAGCTCATGACAGGTAACATACAGTCTTATGTGCTATCTAGACTTTGGAAGAAAAAACGCAACTACTTGCTTTTTAATTACCTTTTTCCAGTTAGTAATTTGGAGCCTCTTTTGCCAAATGGAAGACTTCCCTAAGCCTTCCTGCTATTTCATGTGAATTCAATGGCGGCTTAAGTTTCACCACTTCTTCATTTGTGGGTGGATTATCACATCTGGGATCCAAGGTAAGTCTTAATGTTTCTTAGTACAATTTAATATTTTTTTGCTCCTGTAATAGTTGACAACATAAAACTTTTTCTTGCAGAATTTTATGATTCTGTAGCGCTTGACGTCTCAGGAGAAGATAACTGCAGTCATGATTCGCCCTCCGAAACCTGTCCTACCGCATGAGCTCCAATGGAGCAGGTTCTGCGGGGCTACGTTGTAGCCTTGTGGACAAAAACGGCTTTGGTTCTGGTCGTTGTACTGATGTACATAGAAGCGTTTTGTGGGATACTTTGCCGAACAGCAGAGCTTTGTTAATGAGAGTCCTAGATTGCGGGCTTACCTCGCCCTGCAGCACGTCAGACACTGTCTCCTGCACATGAAAGGCAGTTCATTTAAGTATTCATAAAACTTCACTGTTGTAAGAAGAAAAAATCTTTTTTAAACATGTAATTTTCATTTCAAACATATTTCATATTACTCTCAATGCTATAATTTCGGGGGTCAGATAGAATGGGATAAGAAATCGGGTAAAGAATGAGTGCATGTAAGCAGTACTTTTGTGATGCTTCTCTAACTTGTTTATCATGGAAACAGATTTTAATTGCTTCTCAGCATTTCTTATTTATGTGGATCTCATAGATTTTTGTCCAGTCTATTTTCTGTTTCCGTTTTTGACATGCTGGTTTCAAGTTTAGTTCTAAACTTTGAAGTAACAATGTAGTCACAATGAAAACTTGTGCAGGATTTTATTTTTGTTTTTTCCTCCTTTTTTGTTGCATAGTATATTTCAATGCTTCATAATATTTGGCAGTTTTTTGTTTTGCAAGTACTGTTTGCATTTTATGAGGGAGTTCCAATTAATGCTGATTCTTTGCGCACACATCATATTCATTTTCACGCAATCCTTTCCCCTTCATCTTTAAAGGTTTGGCATTGGTTTTGGCACGGCCATTGGCATTCCATTCCATCCCAAGAAGTGGCATTGGCCTTTGCCGGGGGGGCCATTGACACTTCAATATCCTTTCCTCTCCTTTCCCAAACCCATCCTCTCCTCCATCTTAACTCATTTTTAATCTTTTAATTTTCAATTGGTTTTGAGGATAATATTTCTGGTAATGCATTCAACAATGTAGCCATTTTGAATTCCTGCACTTGTTTTCACCTTGATTGTGACTTGTAACTCAATTCACTAGTCATTTCTTGGCCACTCTTACTTGTTTTATTTCCTGCTGATGTGGTTGTCTTGTCCGCAGTAGTGTACAGTAAAATTTGTTGACTTAGACTCATAATCTTTCATACACAAATGTTATGGTCACTTTCAAAAATGAATGTTAAGTGTTGTCTTGCTTCTGAGAGATGGGTGAGAGATTGAAATTTTTGTTGATATATATCTCAAACTGTTGATAGACCTCGTTAACTAAGCTACATATTGTTAATATCACGCCTGTGTTTTTTATTACAATATTAAGTCTCATCATGTTATCCTTTTAAGTTTCGGTGCAGGGTTATTTTCCCAAGTGGTTTTCCCCTGCACACAGATGCATAAAGCATCTGTTTCAAATGAACGAAACTAAAAATTTGCTGGCTGGATGTGCGCTTAACGAGTGTTTTCAATATTATAACATTTATCTGTAGTAAATATTTTACCAATTGTCTATTTCATTGTGCAATAATATTCAGAATTTTGACTGAGCATGTATCTATTGTAAATGAAGTGATGACCAGGGAAGTAGCCTGCTTGATTGATGTATGCCAGCTTGATATGTGTTAACTTTTATTTGCTCAATAAACTCTTGGCACTCCTGGCTAGCAACTTGACAAATTATTGTTTTCTTCCTACCTCCCCTGCCCAAATATGCAGTCCACATTGTGATCAGATCTGAGTACAAGCTGATCATGTACAGTGTTCTTTTAATTACACATTTGTTTCTTTCCCAAGCTATTCCTTATTCATGAATCTTGTTTGCCTGAACCAGAAACTATACCTCACCTTAACTCTTTTCACAATTTAGAGATACTTTGAAAAGTGAAGTTGGGGTTTTCAATGCACTTGGACAAAATCGCTAACCAATTATGATTTTTAAATCAATATATTACAGCATACTTGCATTCTATGAAATATTCAGAACATTATTTATTTTTATTTATTTATTTGGGTAGCATGGTCCAGAAGGGGCAAGCCCTGTGATGGACTTTATACAAATGTATATTTAGGACTAATATATTCTGGGGTCCCTCCAAATAAGCTTACTTTTCCTTCTCAGGTTTAAGGCCGTAGGACCGGCTCGCTACTCTGAGAATGGCTGCGTTTCAAGTGACTCGGTGGCGTCCGAGGTGTGCTATGCGGGGTGCGGGTCGGTGCGGGGGAGGCAGGGTCGGGGGCGTGAACAATAGGGATGTCGCCGAGGGCCAGGACGAGGCCCACTCAGGCCTTCCTCGGAGCTCTGAGCAGCGATCTGCGAGCTGGCCCGGCGGATGGATCACTAATATGCCGACTCCAAAGTGTGTTAGAATTATCGTACAAATTTCTTCTTTTTTTTGATCGACACTGCAAAAACCTCATGAGGACGATTTTTTGTACAGTTTGGTGCTTTGAACACCGGAAAAGGTTTGTACAGTAAAGGGCCACGAAAGAAGGGCTGGGGAGGACAGCTACCTGCACTCGAGCGACCCTCCGTGGCTCGAAGACCCCAAGTCAATGGGGCCATCTGGTGAGGGTGGAGCGTATCGAATTGCTGTCTGACTAAACAGCCACGATGTTCAGAGCGGTTCAAATTTTGATCTGAGTAACATATTCGGAACATTTTTGGAAAGATCACTTTCGGGCAGTTTCAATGAAAAAAAGAATCATGATCGTACGATATTTTTTACTATATGCGTTCATCAACTGCGATAATCACCGTTTCCTCAAATGTATGCGACTTACATCAAATTTGGTATCATTTTTATCGCAAGAACGCGAGCATGTCAAATCACGTAATCGTATTTCAGTAAGTTCAAATATCAAATATTTGGCCGTTTGTAGTGTGTTGATGGATCCGGAACAAAGCACCGTGGGGCCCACAATGGCCCGGCCCAGACCGTCCGCCCGGCCCAGACCCACCCGGCAGGCTTCTACCTGCTGTGCGAGAGAGATTGAGTGCTCCAGAGTCGTCTGTCTCTTTCTAATGTTGACGGAACTAGCAAAACATGTCCTTTTCGAGAGCACACCCTAGACATACGAAATTTTCTAGATTTTTTCTGACTGCAGACTCTGATAGAGGAAAGATGGATCTAGTGCCTAACACAAATCTCATTCTCGAGAAATGCATGGTCGCCCCGCAAACAGCATTCAAAGTAAGGCCTTCTTCAAGGCATTCCAGGAGGGACCCTGGAATCTCCAGGCCATTATGAAAAGTGTTAGGCACTAGTTCGACTCTTTCCCTACGCTCCTCAAAAAACCCGGGAGTTCTGCGACGTCTGGTTCTCGAGATTTGTGCTCTCGAAAACACCTCGAAAACACGTCTTTTCGGTCGCCCGGTCCTACGGCCTTAAGCTCTTTCCGCACTGTCCCCTCCCCCTCCCTCCCCCCTTCCCCTCCCCCTCCCCCTAACAAGTGGAAATGGCAGATACTCCTGCTCGGTGTAGGTCGTGTGCGGTCGTGTGGGTGTGATGCGAGCCGACCCATTCGCTGCCATGTTGGCGGGATATTTCTTCCTTTCTTATACGTTTTAGCGTTAGAGGAAACAATACCATACCACACTGCACTAAATAGATGACGTGAACTATAGCGGCGAAGCCACGAGACTCCGAGTCGTTCCTAGTTAAATTACGAAATTACTGTACTGTCAGATAACGTTCTCTTTTCAAATGTTCTTGGCTGGCCGCGCTTTTTCTTTTATGTTGACTCTTCCTCTGCTCATGAGAAATTTTTGAGAACGTAGAGTTTACTCATAAAATTGATACACCGGGACAACGACAACTGACTAACTTATCGGTGAAGGAAAAGGTGCATTATTTAGGTTTTTCTTGCCTCTCAGACGTAACAGTGTTCCTAAATTGCTTGTCTGCAAGTCATCTTTCTTCGGCTGTTTCATCTGCCTAGTCGCTTTCTTTACTTACGCCACCTAACGACGTAAAGAACACTCAAAAAACATCCTAGACCCATCAGTTCTGCCGCTGCTGACTATTTACTTTTTGCTCGATGAGCTCTATTGATACTTTCATTTTGGGGTGTTATTTGCCTTTTCCTGATCAGTGCTCATTTTTGCCACCTGATACCATGTTTATAGGTGTTCTGCTGATTCTTGGGCCAACTTAACCTCGGGACTCTCGTGGATTTTAGCTTTGTTCTCCCCATTTTTCGTTCTAAGACTTTTAAGCTTCCTTTTTTATTACTCTTTGTTATCTTTCTCTGTAAATGCGTTCTCCTTTTCGTGTGGTCATTTAAGAATTTTCGCTGACAAACACTAGAATGCTGAAGGTGTAACAGTTTCCATTCATTCTGTATCTTGTTTGATGTTGTTTCAGGCACTGACACTGACCAGTCGAAACAATGGAGGATGTAGATAAAGAATCAATTTCCATGCTTTTGGAAGAGGCATTGGAATCAGCCCTGCCTGGAGAGGCAGTCAACTCTAACAAAAATGTATCTTCACTACCTGAAATTGACACAGTTGGTGAATCATCAGCAACGAATCAAGGTTTAGAAGGTATAGAAGAACATTTAATGGAAAGTGAGCAAGGAGGTACCATGCTTGTTGGCCAAGATGAAGGTATGATTGCTGGAAATGAGGATGGCTTCATTGTTTCAGCATTGGAAGGGTCATCAGAACCACACCAAGATGTGGAAATGATGGATGTAGCTTTTGAAAGTAGAGATGATCAAGTTTCGAGTCAAGATACTGCAGCTGTAGACCAAGCTAATGAACCTATGGAAATTCCAGATGGAACTGTTACAGCGTCTGAAGGCTTTTCTGAAGATCAATTTATGTCAGGGACTGATGCCCTTATTGTTCAAAATGAACCTCCTCAGCAGCTTATGGAGGAAGCTGACACTCCTGGAGACGCTCCCAATAATAACATGACCACTGATGGTGGAGGAATTGGTCAAGTAGAGGAACATGGCGGTTCTGTCAAAGATGAAGAGTTTTTCACTTATGTTGAGGAAAAGACAGATGAATCATCAAACACTGCTGGAGAGGGTGGTTCACTATCTCACGAAGACAATTCATTAAGGGATGATGCACTTCACTCTTTAGTTGCTCTGCAAGATTCAGAAGTTATCAAAGAAGAAGCCAGCACCATGGATCACTTAGGAGGAGAACTTCCGATTGATCATAGTGATGAATTACCTGAGGGACCCCTATCAAATTCAGCTGACATAATGACTGTTGAAGGTCTCGGAGAAAATGTTGCTGACACTTCTTTGGCGTTACCTCATGAGGATACAGAGCCCATGGAAAGTGCAGCAAATGTTGAAGGTGAAATGCCTGCTGTAAATGATATGTCCATTGAGGGTGAATTGCCTTCTGTGGGTGAAATGCCTACTGTAGGTGACATGCCAGCTGACGGTGAAATGCCTGCTGAAGGTGAAATGCCTACTGAAGGTGAAATGCCTACTGAAGGTGAACTGTCTGCTGAAGGAAGCTTACCTACTGAAGGTATGATACCTACAACAGATGAAATGCCTGATGAAAGTGACATGCCAATTGAAGGTGGAGCACCTATTGATAGTGGAATCTCAGCTGAGAGTAGCTCGGAGGCTGCCGAACAATCAGAGGGCTTCACACTTATGGCAGGCGGTGATAATATGGAGGAGCCATCGGGTGATTTGGAAGGAAAGTTGATTGTTGGGGCTGATGGCACAGTCCATCTGCTGAGCCAGGAGAGCTTGCAGGGCATTCAACTGATGGAAGGTGATGAAACATCAGAGGAACAAGCTAATGACGAGCAAGCTGCTGCTCAATTGCAGCAGGTTATTCAAGCTCAACTTAAGGAAGCTTTAATGAAACAAGAAGAAATTAAAAGAGAGGAAGAAGAAAATAGACCAGAACCAGACCCCTCGCCTGGAGATCAAACTAGTGCTGAGTCTGATGCGCTGGCCACTTTGGCTTCTGCGGCCCTTGACCACCAAGCACCGTCTAATGGAGTGAAAAATGAGGTAATGGTTTTAAAATATTTTTTTAAAAATATGAAAAGGTGGTAATTAAACTAATGAACTATTGTGTCTATTCTAGCCTGAAGCTCCTGAAATGAAAACAGAGCCTGATAGTAATGAACCACAGTGGATGGATGTGGGTATTTGTAAAGGAACAAATTGTGTTGTTCGAAGCTTTTACATTCCTAGTGAAGGACAGACTTGGGACAGAAATTGGGAAAACATAAATACAAGCACTTTGCCTGATCACAGAGCTCTTGCAAAGTTAGAGCTAGAAGCAGGTAAAGCATATAAGTTTCGTGTAGCAGCTATCAATTCATGTGGCCGTGGGCCTTGGAGTGAGGTATGATCCTTTTGTTAATTTTTTTTCTTTTTCTAAATTTAAAGATAAAAAATATATTTGTAGTGTTATTGACCCTGTATTATTTAAATTTAGATTACAGCATTTAGAACTTCAATGCCTGGAGTGCCTGGTGCTCCATCAGCCATCAAGATCTCCAAAACCGTTGAAGGAGCTCATCTTTCATGGGATCCACCAGCAGCTACGTCTGGAACAATTGAAGACTACACTGTGTACATGGCTGTACGTAGTGCAACTACAGATTCCCAGGTAAGAATACAATTCTGTATTTGTATCATTAATAATTCTTGTCTCATATTTTTACTAATTATACTAATGTGTTGACCTTAGGTTGTCTCAAGTGGTGCCACACAGTTAGCATTTGTAAGGATATATCAAGGGGCAGAAAACCAGTGTTCTGTTGGCTTTGAAACCTTATCTGAAGCACACATCGATACAACTACGAAACCTGCTATTCTCTTTCGAATTGCAGCGCGGAATGAAAAGGGTTTGGGGCCAGCAATCCAAGTTAGGTGGCTGCAAGGTAGGTTTCTTGTAACACTGTCTTCAGTTTGTGCCCTCAGGCGAATTAAAAAAGTGTCCTCAACAGTTATTTTTTCAATGTTTATAAACACTGTTTTTGTTATGTTTTATTTTAGATGGGGCAGCTCCCAGTAGTGCTAAACCAGTCAATGCACCTGTCCGGAGGGTAGGAGGTGAAATCAAGCCTCATACAAGCATCAAAAGAAAAAAGAGTGAATGTGAATGAGGCTTTAATTGATCAGTGACATGCCAAAGTTTCTTGGATTATCCTATCAATTTTTGTAGAATACTGTATGCACACAGCAGCATTATCACTATCATTCTGTTTATTATAGTTTAGATATTAGCTTGTTATCCCACAGGGATGCAGTTCCCAATCAATTAAGTCAGTGTATTGACATATTGTTTGTATAATTTTGCATAATTTGTATTTCAGACAGTGACCAAAATTAATTATTGTTGGGCGTTTAATTACATTTATTGTACATTTTGGGTATTCCTTTTTTTTTTTTTTTTTGTTCACTTATTATTCTATTTCATTGAAATATAGTAAAATTTTAACAAATTGAAGTCATGGAGTTTGTGTTTGAAAGTAAATAGTCAAAACCGCGTAGACCACAGCAAGTGCGGGCGAGGCACGCAGTGTGTAGGCCACCCGCCGCGCAGTCTCTCCCAGTCGTGATCCGGTCACCTCTCAGCTGTCATTAATCCTCCCGACATGGCATTCCGGTAGCGCCCCGTCCCATCCCGTCCCGTCCCGCGGCGTGACAGAGCCGAGCCGTGACAGGACCTCTCCAATATCGCCTTGCCCGACGTGGACCTCGCTTGCGCCGCGAAAACCAGGCTAAACCCCGAACGGACCTCGGAAACATTATCCGACCCCAACGGCATGGCCAAGCCTTGTCTCCCGTCTCCTCTCCGCATATCGCCGGATTCCCTATTTAGGTGAGAGAAAGAGGAAGCGAGAGAGCGTGGTCGCGACGCGACACACGCGCGCATGCGGCGCGTGAGTGAGTGATAACCCGGGCCGGGCGGGGCGGGGAACTCCCTCGCCGGCCCCGCGCCGCCCCGCCCCGAGCTCTTAGTCCGCGCGCCCTGCCCGTTACCTGACACTCTGACACCGTACCGTAGCGGTTTGGCGATTTTAGTAATCTGGATCAGGAGGGCCCATGCCATATGCCATGCCACCACGGGCTCGCCCTCAATCAATCGCGCCCCTGAGAGCTGTTTATGGAAAATTTATTATGGATAAATTAAGAGTAGAGCGGAAAGACAAAGATACGGGTGCATCGTACGTCCCTAGCTGGCGCGTCGGTCTGATAAATTAATGTGTCTCGCAGCACAGTTAAGCAGGATCAAGAGACGTGAGTGGTAAAGTATTGTCAATTGCACTCTCAATAGAGGTACATTATAAATATCAAATGTTCGCCGCAGGGGAGAAGTACTTTCGCGCGGGCATGCACGGTCCAGTCGACAGGGCTATCGGTCCGGGCTGTCATCGCAGTGACAGTTCCTGGGGCAATAAGTCTCGCGCATCGCCTCGCCACTGCTCGCCACTCGACACCCGTATACTGGTCGGCGGGTCCCGTTCACTCCCCTCCCCCTTGCGGCTGGACGGGTGCGTGACAACCCCGGCGCCTGGACCTGGGCCCAGTCCTGGAGCGTGGCGGGGCAGGCGCGCCCACCCGGGCCAGTCGAAAGCTGAGCGAAGTGGAGGAAGGTCGTCCGTCTGTCGCCGCCCCGCCCGGTCCTTGAGACCCCGTGTGCACCCCGCTCGGTCATGGTGCAGATCGTGCCGCTGGTCGCGCTCACCGTCCTGCTCGCGGGGGAGGCCTGCGCGGCCCTGAAGACGGAGGTGTCCACCGCCCCGGCCACGGCCACGGCCTCGACGACTAGGCGCACTCCGCCCCTCGGCGCCAACCGAACGCGGCTGAAGGAGTCCGAGGCGATATCGACGGGGCGCTCGAGCGGCGACCCGGCCAAGCCCAAGCTGATGGTGGTGTTCGCCAGGAAAGCGAGCGAGGGCGAGGAGAGCAGGACGCAACCGCAGCCGGCCCGCACCATGCTTCTGTTTGACGACGCGCAGGCAAGGGGAAACATAGACTTTATACGCCGAAGCTCAAAGTTCATAAACTTTGATGCCGATATTTTGTGCTGAGAATATTCTTTGAGCCCTCGTGCACACAACCTTGTCCTCGCAAATATTTGTTAATGTGCTCGGACCAATTGTTTTTTTTTTTTTTTTTTTTTTTTTTTTAAAGATAAAAACATAACGAGATATAATGCGATTGGGTTGAAAAAAAAATTGCGTCATAAATCTGCCTATGTGCCAAGCCACTTTCAGTTCATGAAAGTTGAAGTCTTTTTACCCTGGTGCGCAGGTGGACCGCAGGTCGGACGTGCCCGACGAGCCGAGCGCTGAGCTGCTGCCTCCGCTCGAGGGACGCCTCGAGGGGGAAGAGCACGTGCACGAGCAGGTGGACTTGAGCTACACGCGCCGCCCCCGCCCCGTCACTGGGTACGACTATCTCAAACCGCAACAGGATGATCCAAAGCCCTCGGCCGGATACGACTACCCCAAACCTCAACAAGATGACCCTAGACCCTCGGCCGGATACCACTACCCCAAACCTCAACAAGATGACCCCAGCCCCTCGGCCGGATACCACTACCCCAAACCCCAGCAAGACAGCCCGAAACCTTCGACTGGATACACGTATCCCGCCCCTCAACAAGACGTCATGAAACCCTGGACGGGATACCAATACCCCAAACCGCAACAGGACGAGACGCAACCCTCAACTGGATACAACTACCCCAACCCTCGGCCGGACGACTCGGCGACAGGGGTAGGATACAACTACCCCATCCCCCAGCAGGACCCCCAGCGACCAGCAAAGCTGCCATCCTCGGGGTACTTACACCCCATAGTCCATGGGGCAGACCTGCCCACCAGCACGTGGCGGCCGGTCGCTCTCACCCCCGAACAGGACTACCTGCCGCCCGCAGGGCAGCTTCCCCTGGAGGATCCCGCGCCCCCGAGGACTGTGTACGGGGCCCCCGCCTGGAGTGACCGCCCGACCACAAAGCCCCCCCTGGAGGATCCCGCGCCCCCGAGGCCTGTGTACGGGGCCCCCACCTGGAGTGACCGCCCGACCACAAAGCCCCCCCTGGAGGATCCCGCGCCCCCGAGGCCTGTGTACGGGGCCCCCACCTGGAGTGACCGCCCGACCACAAAGCCCCCCCTGGAGGATCCCGCGCCCCCGAGGACTGTGTACGGGGCCCCTGCCTGGAGTGACCGCCCGACCACAAAGCCCCCTGGAGGATCCCGCGCCCCCGAGGACTGTGTACGGGGCCCCTGCCTGGAGTGACCGCCCGACCACAAAGCCCCCCCTGGAGGATCCCGCGCCCCCGAGGCCTGTGTACGGGGCCCCTGCCTGGAGTGACCGCCCGACCACAAAGCCCCCCCTGGAGGATCCCGCGCCCCCGAGGCCTGTGTACGGGGCCCCTGCCTGGAGTGACCGCCCGACCACAAAGCCCCCCCTGGAGGATCCCGCGCCCCCGAGGCCTGTGTACGGGGCCCCCGCCTGGAGTGACCGCCCGACCACAAAGCCCCCCCTGGAGGATCCTGCGCCCCGAGGCCTGTGTACGGGGCCCCCACCTGGAGTGACCGCCCGACCACAAAGCCCCCCCTGGAGGATCCCGCGCCCCCGAGGACTGTGTACGGGGCCCCCGCCTGGAGTGACCGCCCGACCACAAAGCCCCCCCTGGAGGATCCCGCGCCCCCGAGGACTGTGTACGGGGCCCCCGCCTGGAGTGACCGCCCGACCACAAAGCTCCAAGACTTTACGCCGAGCGCGGGGACGTCTCCTCGGCCGCAGTACCTCGCGGACAGTAAGCCCACCGGACATCCGTCCCTGCAAGACGAACTGCCTTTTAGCCATGGACAGGATACGTGGCCTCTCGCCAACGCCTACCTACCACCGAGCCCCCAATATGATAGTCCGCACCGGGACGACTATACCCCCACCCAACCACCCCTCCGAGACGATGTCCCTACAAACGGCTATCTACCCCCAAAACAAACTCTACGCGACGAAGCACCTACCAGCAGCTACATACCTCCAAAACAGCCCGCCCGCGATGACCCTCTAGCAAGCAACTATTTGCCTCCAAAACAACCCTTACGCGACGACCCGCTTACTGACAGCTACCTTCCACCAAAACAACACCTCAGCGACGATAGCTACTTACCCCCTAAACACCACGAGCCACTGGACGTCTACGGCCCAACGAAGACCACTGGACAAGCATTTGATAAAGAGGACGACTTCTTCAAGTCCGTCCAAGCTCAGCCTCGCCACCTCGCCGCCGCGCTCAGGGCGGGGACGGTTGACGAGCACGGCATCCGCGTCACTGGTAAGTTGTCCTTCAGCCTGTGGGGTAGGCCACCCCGCCACACGCGTGCTGGGCGGTTGCCTACCCTCCATCCGTCAGGCGCTCCCATTAGAGACTCCCCTGCCGTAGACATGAGCTGCCTGCGCACGGCCCACCGCGCCCGCTTCACCGCGACCATCACGTCCCCGCGCTTCTTGGCGTGGCCGCCCGTGCTGGAGGCGGTGCCGGGGTCCGGCGCCGTCCCCACGGACTGCAGAATCATCGCCGACCCCGCCGACCCGCACCACCGCTTCCTCGTGGACCTCAGCAACCCTGACCTGACCCGGTGTGGGGTCAAGGGGTGTTCTGCCGACGGAGAGGTGCGTTTTACAACGACATCGAAGTTCGACGCCGTCTGTCCTTCTTCCCTGACTCCCCTTCGGACGTAACGCTCCCCTTGCTCCAGCCGCGGCTGTGCAGCCGGTTGCTGATGCCCAGCCTGCCGGGCCTCCGCCTCGCGTCCGACCCGGTGCTGCTGCTGCAGTGCGCGCTGCAGCCCGCCTCCGTGTCCCTCCTGCAGCAGGCCCGGCTCGCGGCGGCGCAGCCCGCGTCAGCCCGGTCCGCCGGGGTGGTGCACGCGGGCGGCGAGCGCGCGCCACTGCACGTGCAGCTGCAGCTGTACCGCCGCGGCGCCGCCGGCGACTTTTCGAGGGCCATGCAGCAGGGCGGCGCCGTGCACCTGGGGGACGAGCTGCAGCTCCGGGCCACCGTCAGACGCGGTGATGGTAAGTTATTTTTCCGAAGTCAACAGTGGATTTCGAGGGCCCTGAAAGCACCGCGCCGCCGCTCTGGCCGCATTCCAAACGCCCTCCATCTCCTCCTCCAGGGTGGCAGTCCTCCCGCCTGTCCGACGTAGTGGTCCGCCGCGGCTCGGACGCTGTGCACCTAGTGGGCGCCGACGGCTGCTCCAACCCGGAGATGCGCGCCGTGTGCCCACGCGACCAGGCCTGGCTGGCGGGGGAGCCGCTCGCGTCGCTGCTCACCATGAGGGTCTTCATGTTCAGGGGCATGCAGGACGGCGACCAGCTCCTGCTCACGGCTAGGGTGGTCGCCTGCCTCGACAGAGCCGACTGCAAGCTGAGCGTGGTCAGTACAGAGAGGTCTCCATTCGTTCCCCCGTACCAGTTCAGCCCTTGCCAACAGATCTGATAATTTCTGTAATGCTGCAGGAGACTTGTGAAGCTGCGGCGCGTCACGCCCGGACGAAGAGGAGCAGCGGAAGTCTGAACGCGACCTTCGTCTCGCTCGAGGAGAGCGTGTCGTTCGTGGTTCGCCGAGGGTCGGAGGAAGAGGATGCCACCAAACCCACTAGGAGGGGTGCCGACGCGCCTCTCCAACGAAATATCCTCACTGCAGCAGTTTTGTTGTCAGCAACTCTGCTCCCCTCAACTGTGCTCCTCCTCTACTGGTGCAAACATAGAAAAGTTATTGTGAGATAAACGGTTCTCTTTCTTTTGTAATGACACTTGAATTACTAGTTAGATATTGCTGAGCAAAAGTCTGTTGGAAAAAAAAAGAGAAAAAAAGAATTTAATACTTCCAAATTTTTTATTTATTCAGGAACACTCCCCATTACATACACACACAAACTTTTGTCTCGAGTTCTTTTTAAATAATTTCCTTCTAAATATCACTAACATACTTCATACAGGTGAAATGCTTATCATAGTTGCAGCCATACACTGCCTGTAGGAACTTGCATGAAACATGCTGCGGTGACACCCCACATGGTAAAAATGATGGGAAGGCATTTAAATAATTGTACTAGTACATGGTGAGTACTAACTGAATCAGGGGACATAGTCCAAATTCGTTGGAAAAATGAAGTACTTTGGTGAGAGATATGAATTACCAAGAAGCTTTCCATTTGACTGATAAAATTTATGGTACAATGCTTCACTAGAACAGCTCCTTCACCCTTTTCTTATTGCTTTTATTATCGCAAAAATTGAAAACACAGCCACTATCACACATATGCATTACTTTATAAAAAACGAACAAAACAAACAAAGCTACTTTACTTCCCTGCCTCTCAATCACAAACACTAAAAAAACGTACACACATCCTTAAATACATCCTCCACACAGGCACTCAAAATAATGCTGAAAAAATATACTTATTGGATGAAAATGAATATTGAAATATGAGATCAATACATTCAATGACGATGGGCAACAAATTTAAAAATTTGAAGCCAATTAGGCCAAAAGAGTGAAATTTTCATAGGATGACTCAACATATACAGCGAGGTACTACAAACTAAAATACAAGGAAAAAAATACAACAGGGAATAAAATAAAAGAGGAGAGGGGATATCACACAAGTGAAAACAAGTAAGACTGAAATAACATTTGGCTTTATAGACAAATATGGCTGTATCCGTCATACCAACTAAAAATTAGTTTTAATAAATATAGGAGAGAATAATGTTAGATACGTACTCAATAATGTAAGAAACAACAACAAAAAATAAAATTAACTGAGCTGACAACCAAATTTTATGACAATATGTGCCTCCAACAATATCCTTCAGTACCATGACACTTCACTTCTACCTTCTTTCACCTATAGGTCAGGGGCAGAAAGAGGAAATAACATGACATTTTGTCAAAAGAAAATACAGCTGCATGCACACATCAATTGATATATGGATGATAAACATTAAATTATCCTATGAATAGTGACTTTAAGCTAACTATAAGTACAAATACTGATAATAACGGATCAACTCCAGCTTATTCCGACCCTGTCTGTATTTAGTATAGATGATCAGTTCTTTTATGCTTTATTGAAGACATGTTGCCTTCAGATAGCTTTGAGAATTGCCTTTATCTTATTATTGCCTATCAAGGAATGTCTTCTTTAACAAAACATTTAGACATTGGATGATAAAATAGACCAATGCCTATTTACAAGAGTAGAGGTATTGTTATGGATTAGTTTTCATTTCTATAAATAAATTATCTCAATACATAGTATTGAAAATCAGCTCATTTTGACTCATGAAAGTGAATGTTTTCAGTACACTGACTTTAAAATTATCAGTCTACAGGTTTGAAAGGAAAAAAATAATGGACTATCACATATTTTTTTAAAAGAAAGAAAGGAAAGAGAATGTTCTTTCATATAACAAAGAATATGAATATTAAAGAAACTCAGAGGACAAATCAAGAGCAGTAACTCTTGACTGTTATCTTAAATCCAAACCATATCTTTGAGTAACTTCTGGAGTATGTGTTGAAGCCACAGCTAAAAGAAGAGGGACATCATTTGGTTCAAGAGAAAGAGAGGACGTAAGATTATCTATATCACAGAATTGTGTAGAGAGGAGAAATTCTGATAATGCTTGACTGCGTAGTAGTATTTCCTGTAGTCTGCTTTCCAAAAAGGACAAGCACTGTAAGAAGGTAAGAAATCAATTATAATTTCATTCGTCACACCCAACATTAAGAATGATCCAATAACATTATTAGTTTACTTACAAAGTCAGGAGCAGTACGCAGCTTCCACATGTGATAGACAGATTCAAGCATATTGGCAACTAATTGTGATAATCCTACACGAATGCCTAAAGTGCCCGGACGGTCAACAACGTAAGTGTGACTTGAGATTAGCTGTACTTCACTGAAATAACAAAACAACACAAGAATTTTTTAAAAAATCTGTAAGAAGCAACTAAGTCAAATATTTTAATACAGTATAAGTGAATTTACCCACCAGGAGTCAACATTGGCAACAATAGCAACAGCCTCTGAGATCGCAGAGTCTAATGTTGGATGCTGTGCATCAAGTGCTAAGTCCCGCTTTAAGGTGATTTCCCATCCTGGTGTAAGAGAAGCACAGCCCTGCAAAACCCTTTCTGGTATATAGCGTGAAGAAACACCTCCAAACAAGGTCTTAGCAATTCCCCACTCAGGCACCGCAGTGGACACTTGGTCACTCTTCGGTAGAGGTAGCTCAAATATATTAGATGATACTGGTAGTTTTAAATTTTGTGATGACTGATCCATACTTCTAATATCCTGGTCTAGGGAATTGTTTTCCAAAGTACGCGGTTTATCTTTGACACTACAATTTTGACATGTTATAATACTCTTCAGTGTCTTTTTACTCTGGCTTTGCACACAGAAGGAACTATGAGCTCTCCTCAGCTTTTTTATTGTTTTCTTATTTAGTATTTGCCTTTCTTTAAAAGGATGAAAATTTTCTTTACTGTCAGCATCTACAATGGATTTTCCACAGACTACACACAAATCAAGAGCACATGATTCATATCTGATTGACTTCAGACACACTGGTAGATTCACACTCAAGGATCTAGCAAGAGATCGTAAGTTTGCTGAGTTAACAGAGAAATTTCCGTCTTTGAGATCACTTTTAATTAACGCAGGCTGAAGAGTTGATAAATTTCCAGCATTTTTCTCATTTCTTGAACATAATTTTGTCACCAGAGTAGGACTAAATGCCATGGAGGATGTTTCAATGGCGGTGCCGTTTAAATTTACTAAGGTTCCACACGCAGTGCGTACTGGAGAAAGTTCAAATGATTCGCACTCTGAAAAACCACTTTCCACTTCACTGCCAGAAAAGCTGAGTGGTTGCTCCTGATGCTTGATTTTTCCTTGAGTTGTATTTTTAAAATCAGTTTCATCAATACTCTTTTTTCTTCCTTTCAAGCCAATTAAGTCTTCATTTTCTCCAAGCACAAATATTACTTTATCTAAAGGAGAAGGAGGGTCAGGGGAAGAATTCTGGTTTGGACAACTACTTCCGAATGAACTTGCAGGCACAGCAACACTGTCTGGTACAATTTCAAACGAAGTAATATCTTTTTTAATTCTATTACTCAATGCAAAGTGACTAAGCTTCTCTTTACAGTTCAAAGTTTCTACAGCAGCACATGAGGTCATTTTGGAGGAATAACTCATGGTTCTCCTTAGCCCTGTGCTGGATGGCTGTTTAAATAATGATTCAGACTTAATATGCTTAGCTTCCAGACAGGTTTCACTCTTGGAAGAAATACTATCATTAACATTAAATAACTTTTCTTTATGAGCATGACCATTTGAAGCTTCGCTTGCGTTTGCTGGAGTACAAATTTGACCAACATTTAGAAGAGGGGAGCATTTTCCACTCAGTGGTCTGAGAGTAGAAGACGAAGACGTGCGGTCATCAACCGTGAGGGTAACCATGTGCTCAATAGTAGAGGTTGAAGAATACTGACTAAGGCAGGATTTGAAATCTGCTTCCTCAAGTTTAGGTTCAGTACGTTCCATGGCTGCACATCGTATGAAATATGAAATAGTGCGCAGCAGTTTTTCAATAGTTTCAATTCGACCTTTGTTTGATGTCATTGACATGATTATAGTTCGTACAGTTTTGAGAGGGTGGCCAAGACCTCCATACAAGTCCATAGCTTGTGCCCATAATGGATTGTATGGGTGCATTTTAGTAAGGTCAGACAACTAGGAAAAATAAATACAATTAATATTGTGCACTTGCAATGTGTAAAGGAAAGTAGATTAGATAAAATGGTTGTTGCTCAATTCAAACAATATACTTACATTACAATGTGATGGAGTGCCATCCAAGTTGGATTGCCTTACACACAGTTGTAGCCCTGGCGTAACAGAAGGAACCCAACCCAAATGGTGGGTCAAGACTGCAGTCACTAAAGTACTCATAAAACTAAGAAAGGAAAAAAAAAAAAAGTCAATAACCCACAGTTTCAGGCCAAGCAAGGAGAGTGTCATGAGGATGAATAACCTACAAGTGAGAGTCTTTAGTTTCAAACATATCAAGCATTTGGCTCAGTTCTTGCATGAAACTTGTAGCTAGGGATGTATATTGGCTATTTGCTGAGAGCAAACCCAACCACATAGGCATGCTAAGCCGGGGACCAATCAATAGGTCCTCAATGTTTTGCTCTATGTCGCTACTAGCATCATACATCAATGTAACAAACAGCTCTTTTCGAGAATAAGCCCTTTCCACAGCAGCACAAAGGCGAACCATCATACTTTCCAGGGGGGCTGCATGTTCAAGAAAGAATTCCTGCATTTGCCTGAAAAAGAAATTTAAAATTCAAATATTTGGGGATGGAAATACGGTAATGTTTCAAAATATTTTTAAGATGAAATTTTAATTTCATACTGTCTTTGATGTTGAGTAAGATTAATTATCACAGCAATTCCAAGTTTTGTTCTCCTTAGAGGTTTTTCATCATAGCTAGTGGGTAGAGAACCACATGAAGCCATTGAATCTGTTTGATTAAGACTTTGATTTGAATCAAGGTCAAGAGAGGTGCTTGCTGTACGAAGCCATCTTCTTCTTAAACTTGATAAACTTCCACCAGAACCTAAACAAAATGTGTTTTAAAAACACCATATAATTACCGATAAGCTTCATTGTAATATTTCACAGATTTTACCTTTCTGAGAATCTGGACTAGATAAGGTGGCATTAAATGAATTGTGTGGTAGCATTCCTGGTACACTTGAATCACTATTTGTATAACAACCACTATCAGCCTCTAGACTTCCCAGATGACCCGATCGGTCACTCCTTGCAAAGGTAGCTCCAATTTTCAAGCTACTTGGAAGTGGGACATCCAGAGGACATGAACCAGCCTGAGTAGCTAAAATAAAAAAGGAAATTCATTAAGGAAATAATAACAACACTTTAAAAGGGAAAAAAAGAACATGTGAATAACACACAAAGCATACAAATTTTAGAGTCAGAACTGCTACCCCCGCCACAGATATATTCATTCATGGAATTGATGGAACTGCCATATGAGTCTTCTAGACCTCGGTCACTAGAATAAAGATTTAAAGGCCCGTTATAAAATGTAACCAATTATTTTGAATGGATCTTACACAATCTAAACCCCATACCTCTTTGAGGGTGAGTTAGCAACTTTAGTGAGCATCAGTACAGGAGGAGTACCACCAGTATGAACCTTGAATGTAGGTCCTCGGAGAACCATAGCAACAGAACCAAATATCATCTCACCAAGTGATTTCACATCTGATGATGGACGGGTATACTGTAAACAATTTTATTTCTTTGGTATCAATACTTGAAGTTCAGAAGATTATTTTAACATCAAAATCACATTTTGTACCTGGTACCCATATCCATTTGAGATTTCAACAAAACCATCTGCCCTCCTCAAGTCCTCAGCCTTTAAACCTTTTCTTAGCCTGCTGCATTGTAACAGAGTAGGCAAAGGTATTTTCTTAACGGCCCTAGAATCAAAGAGCAGTTTTCTCCCTCTATGTTCACATTCTCGGAAGAGCAGAACTCTCACTTGATTTTTGTTGAAATCAAATATTCTAGAGCTACAAAGAAAGAAACAAAAGAAGATAAACAACAGGGTAAGTAGCAAACTTAAATATACAGATGACATATCTTTGAGGTTGACAGAGTCGTCAGAAAACATATGATCATTGACTCAGCAATGTATTTCTTTAAAAAAGTAAATGATGTTTAAGATATATCGGATTCAATTTTTTAAAGCTACAATATGAAAATAAACAACATTTTTACTTACTTAGATGAGGAAGAAACTGGACTACCATAACCCTTTTCAGGTTGTTGTTTCCTTTTAGATGAGAAAAGACGGTTCAGCAGTGCCATATTTTACTTGGAAGACAAACGTTTCGATGGCATTTTTATCACAAACTTTGTTGTCAGATGCACAAATGTATTAAATGAGTAAAAAATGACAATATCACGTGCAACCAGCGGCTCGTCAGCAACCTCAGTCATATGATTTCATGTCACCCGCCTTATCTGGCAAAATGCCAAAGCCCTTCAACGTTGCTTTGCCTACAATACAGTAGAGACACTACAGCAATAACAGACCGATATCTTACTACGAGAGTTAAACTGAAAATTGCAGCCTTATCGAATGTAACTTGACGTATGTAATCTACTCATTTGCACTCATTTGTATACAAACACGGCAGCACAGACTCAAGGCAGGAACGATGCAGCCAACTTATCGCAGAATCTAAACAACCGGAATCTGGAGTGAATGCTGTTTAACGTTTCTATTGTGATTATATTTACTATATTTTAGATGGTGATACATATTTTAAAAGAAAATGACGTTTTCAAATTTATGATTGGGCACATTCTGCTAAACAATTCTTTGTAAAGAAGCGCAAGAGGCACTCATAACCCTCACTTCTGTCATAGCAAAGTTTTAAAAAAATGTCAGACGCGTCAGATGATGAAGATTTTGCATACTACGGTACTCCCTTGGATCCAATTGAGGAAGGTAATAGGCAACAACCATGTATCCTTCATGTTTAATTTTTGTAAAATTCTTCATTCTAATTATAATCATTTATCCTCCGATTCAGACGCTGTACCAAGCAAGAAGCCAACTCCAATTGAAGACCAAGTAGTCAAAGACAAGTATGGACGAAGGAGATTCCATGGAGCCTTTACAGGAGGCTTTTCTGCAGGATACTGCAACACTGTTGGGTCTGAAGAGGGATGGACACCCTCATCATTCAAATCATCACGTGCCGAGAAAGCATCCCAACAGTTGCAAAAGCCTGAAGATTTTATGGATGACGAAGTGAGTGGACTAGATGTCAACTTCATCATTTCTCATTATTTTCTGAAAGATTAATTTGATATCTTTAATATCCAGGACCAAGGTGAATTCGGCATTGCACCCAAAGTATTAAGAGCTACATCAGACTACAACCAGAGCTCATCTCGTAAACGGTCACACTCAAACTATTCTACAGGACCAATTCCTGGACAACCAGTCCTTAAAGACATATTACTTCCAGTTAAGTAAGTCATGCCATGAATTTAGGTAAAAATATTCTGCCTCACTATTGCTTTTGCTGAAATAAAAGTATTTTCTCAGAGACACAGTTGGTGTGCGTTTGCTGAGGAACATGGGCTGGCGTCCTGGTCAAGGTGTTGGTCCACGTCTAAGCAGAAAGCAAAAAACGGTTCAACGGAAGGAAATTAAACAAGCCTCGAAAAGAATTTATGGATGCCAGTTACCTGGGAGCTCCACAAATAGTGGAGGTAGTGGAGAGGAATCATCTGATGAATCGGGCTGTGAAATGCAGTCAGTTACTTTTGCTCCTGATGACTACGAAGCATTTGTTGTCAAGACCAAAGATGATGTATTTGGAATTGGTTACAAAGGTCTTGATAAAAGACCGGTTCTCTCTGGGCATGTCCAGCTGTTTGAACCCTCTTTTCTTGGAATGCAAGAAAAAAAGAAGAAAGTTGCCATCTGGGGACAGGTAATAATTTTATCCATTCAAAATTTTTGAGTTTTTTTTTTATTGCATACTTGAACAATAATATTTGTAATTATTTTGCCCTAGGCCTTCGGTGTTGGTGCATTAGAAGAAGATGATGCAGATATTTATGCTAGGGATGACATGTCACAGTATGACTTTGCTCTTGATACAAGTTCTGAAATTGCCCAGAGGAAAAAAAATGAGCGGGCAACAGAGCATCAAAACCGTCTTGCTCTTGGGGCTCCTAGAATGGCAGGGGCACCTATTGAAGGGTTTGTCTTGGGTAAGCAACAACCAAGTTCACAAAGAAAATTTTTCAGACCACCCGACTTGCCACCTGGATTTAAGGCTGTACATGAAACAAAACAATCAAGATGGGATATTAACAGCAAAGGAGAAAATGTAGCAAAAAAACAGGGTCTAGGAAGGCATGATATTGATTCAAGAGTCAGGTAGGACTTGTCACAATAATTTTCTCTGTTGCTTGTGGAAATAACTTGTTCTTATTGCATTTTTATAAATCCTTTCTTAGGGCCAGTATTTTGGATGAACCAATACCCAAGCCGCCTGTTCCACCACCAACGCCCTCTGTCAGTGCCACAGCTTTACCTATACCCCAAGTTGCCTTCTCATCTCTTTCAGTTGCATCTGCAGACATACTGCCTTTAGACGTTGGGGGAAGCACATTTCGTCCCTTTGCCTCTCAACCTGATAAACAAGCACGTTATGAGAAATTTTTGGAATTCTCTCAATCTGGCCTCAAAGGTATGTTGAAATTATATATTTTGACAATAACATTAAGTGTCATACTAAGGTTTGGGTCTTTAATTTTTTTCTTGAATTTTTTTCTTGAATTTTTTTCCCAGACTTGCTGTCTTCTATTCAGCCCCCATCAATGACAGAGTGGGACAAAGAACATGAACGAAGTGAGTTTGAGCAAGCTGCTAGACTGTATAAACCCTTGAGTGGTATAATGGGTGATAGGTGAGATTCTCAATATCCAATTCTTGTTTTTAAAATATATCAAATGTGCCTTAAGTACACATGTCTCATTGTGCTTTTTCCTTTTCAGATTTGTATCTGCATCACAGCCTGATGATTCTTTAAATCCTCTTGCCCCTGTTGAGAAAATGAGGCATGGAAATGAAGAAATGCGCAATGCTGCGAAAATGAAACTGTTTGGAAAATTAACTAGGACGAGGAGCTGTTGGCAACCATGCGCATTACTTTGCAAAAGATTCAATGTCCCCCAACCATCGGGGTATACATATAGATAATTAGTCATACTTTACATAAACTTTATAATACATTACTTTTTGGGCGAACAATAATTTTTTTCTTTTTTCTATTACAGTATTCCAGATGTGCCAGAATCAAACAAACGGTCCTCTAATTATTCGGTGTTTGACTTCTTGGAAGCTAGCTCTCAAAACACTATATCAACACCTCCCAAAATTGTGACAGAAGAGAAAATTACAGCTAGAAATCCTATTGCAGATCCTATTGCGGAAATTGTAACTGAAGAAAAGGCTCTAGTCAAGGAAGTAGTGTTTCAAGATCACCCCACACAGTCTTCTGGAGAGAAACAAGAGACTGAGTCCGGCATTCCCAAGAAACTTCCTAGTATTTCGGATACATTAGCAAGATTACTTGCTGATGAAACTGTAGGATTTCAATCATTCATTTAATTCATATATTAATGTGTACATGAATGTCTTCTAATTTCATATTTTCATTTTATGATTCAGGGTCAGGTCCAGCCAGAACCAGAGGAAAAGCCAGATTTGTTTAAAGCAATTTTTCTCTCTAGTAGTGAAGACTCTGCCTCAGATTCAGAAGATGAACAATTACCTTCCAAAATTGAGAGTGCTACAGGAAGAAAGGTCGAAGAGGCAGTTGCCCCTCGTAATCTGTCTCCACCCAGAGGAATATTTGCAAATTTAGATCTGGATGCTTTGAACACACGCCCCATCCAGAAACCAGAAGCACCAAAAGATGATGCTGGTAAAGGGAATTGCTCCCTTCACAACACAGAGGAACAAGAAGACAATTTGATGTATGGTCCAAGGTTACCATCAGCTGTACCCAAAGTAAATATTCCAAGCTCTACCACACATCCTCACCAAAGCGAGAAAAGGTCAGAAGTATCTGCTGTTTGGGTAGAGCGTGCTGTGAAAACGGACAAGAGCAGTGGCAACTATAGCAGTGATTCTGATGCATCATCATCGTCATCATCAAGTAATGAAAGGAAAAAAAGCTCAAAGAAGAAGAAACACAAAAAAGAAAAAAAAAACAAGAAAGAGAAAAAGCATAAAAAACATAAGTCAAAATCAAAGCATAAGAAAAAGTCATGAAATGTTTCTATTATAAATAGAATAGAATTTAGTTTATATTAAATGGAAAAGCCAAGACTGCTGTGTTGTGTTGATTGGATAGGTATTGAATTTTTGAGAAGAAAAGTCATGGTTTTCCTCACTTCTCTCTTTAATTCAAAAACATATTTTTTTAAAATGCAAGTACACGTTACCAATAGCTATAGACAAGAAAACCAAATTTACATTAACTGGCCTGTTGAAATTAAGTCAGGTGAGATAGTGGCACAACAAACCAATCAAATGCAGGACTGGTAAGAAAGAGTGAATTACAACTACTCTTATAGTATTGAACTATGTTTTAACAGAAATGAACCATCCCAAAAATTCACTGAATGCTAGTACTATTGCAATTAATTTTCTGCTATATTTCTATTTTCTAAACATTAGACAGTTGCACTTTTTCACCAGGTTTAAATGCTGGCATACCCAAGTAAGGACAACTCGCACATCTGAATGCGTCACCAAGATAACACTGCAAAAATACAAATATTATTAGTTTCCCAGAGACAATTATGTGATAAGTCATGTGACATTAAAGTCATCCTTGTACTTACGTTACCACAAGAAGAGGTCTTTGTTGTTGTCTCTTCGTTCTTTCCACCCTCAGTGGCCAGCTCTTCAGCTAAGCCACAGCTGCAGTTTTTACAGGCTTTCCTAATGCCAGTTGTTCCGCACACTAAAATGATAATAAGTAAGTAATTTAGAGGAGGTAAACGTGGCAAATATTTTCAAAATAATGCATCCAAGTGCCCAGTACCTTTTAAGGATGCAGCATCTGGTTTTTTAAGGTCCTCCTCATTCAAAAGTTGATCAGAGTCAATCAAGTCATCATCTACATCATCTAGCTTCCATACAGCAGCAACATTATCAGAGGCCTTGGGCAGTGATAGAGCAGCTGATGACCCTACCTGTAATAATATTAATTTCAGTTTTATTCCTTATTGCATTGTTTTCTCTCACAGTTGGTTTCATGCTCACCTCAAAGTTTGGCTTTTGACACTTGATTTGAATTACTTTCACTTCATCCATAATCTCTACTGGTTCAGATAGAGAAGTGAAGCCACCTATTTTGAGGCTAGAAGATAATTTTTCAGAGCTTGAAATTGCCTCTCTCACAACCAGAACACCATTTGGTTTTAAAATGCGTAATATTTCAGACAACGTGTCATCGGAAAGTTCCAATCCTTTAGGCTGGGCGAAGCCTGATAATGCAACATCAAAGTGGGACTGCGGATGAGAACCTGTAATAAAAAGTCCATTTAATATTGAATACGGACATATTACAGTTGTTTGTAAGATCGTGATTTCTCAATGGTTTCTGAACAGATTCCAACTTATCACAAAGTAAGCCAGCACAAATGTTGATTGATATCAAATTTTGTTAGGAAAAATAGCCTACCTTGCTCCAGTCTCTCAACATTTTCGACAGCCACAAGGCCAGAATCTCCAACTATCTTTTTGGCATCATCTACGAGAGTCTGTAACCTCTCAATGGCAGCAGACGAGCCCCACAAAACGAGAACTTTCTGCCCGGTACTGACAAACTCCATTTTAGAAATTGAATGATATACAGTACACAATTCACTCTTCAGCTGGTGAAGGAAGGCAACTTATATTATAAAGTTAAGTATTGCACAATGAGTCAGTCAATGAGTCTTCTGTCTCAATGAAACTCCACAACATAGAACACCGGACGATAACATTGTGGGGGTGGGGGGTTGGGAGGGGGGAAGGGGGTCTTTCGGTTCTCTGCCTGAAGTCGAGAGTGTCGAGCAAAGAAGAATAAGAACAACTCAAAGATTGTGACTGTTTTCGCGTCATTTGAGAGAAGGCAGTGAGATTTTGACAAGTGCAGACACCAATGTGGGGTAGTTGAAAAGTAACCACTGACTGTCGCTCTCCCTTTGGAGGCGTGCGTCTGTGGGAGACAGAGTTTTGAGATTTGGGACTTATGCTGAGTGGAACGCGCAGTTTTCGCGACACCATGGAGGACGTGAACGGGTGCGGCGGCAATGGGTTCGTGCTTCAGGAGACGTTCTACATCCTGTCGAAGAAGAATACAGTGTATCGCGTCAAGCTGTCCGAGAAGGGCCTCAGCCTGGCCAAGGAGACCAACGGTAGCACCAAGTCCGAGACCATCGGTCTCGACGACATCATCGGTTGCCGCTGTATGAGAAGCAAGTGCAAGCCAGGGCCATCCTGTGTGTGTCGCCCCAGTGGCAGGAAGGCTGCTGCAGAGCCAGAGAGGGAGGAGGAGAAGAAGATGAGCAACCAGGACCCGAGTGACATCAGTGCTTACCTGTATATCTATGCGTATGTTCTCAAGAAATACAAGGTGACGTCTGGAGTCAAGAGAGAGAGGATGACCATCACACTTCGCTTCCGCTCCTTTGACAAGTTTGAGGAGAACATGAGGGAAGCTCAAAAGTGGCGTCTGGCTATCAAGTGTCTAATGAAGGGCACTCCGATTCCTCAATCTGTTTTAAATTCGGATGAAAATTCAATCACCATGTCACCAGGTGAGTGCGAAGCAATTTTTCCATTTTGGTATCATGTAATAAACTGCTCAGAATTAATAATCAATTAAAGCATATTGCTTTATTAGCTGTATTTAAATAGTAAAACTGTGGCTAACTTTTAATTATTTATTTACGGTGCTGTCTCACAATGAGTTAATTTGGGAACGATATGGTATGCTTGAGAAGATGAAGGAGGTTGGTCTGAACGGGTGGCAACATTGGGGAGGGAGAGATAACCACAGCCATCTGCCATGATGACATCACCACATAGGTAATTTGGCTGCCCACTTTGCCGGCTTCCAGACAATGGAAGGTGTACTTTGTACTTATTTGGTCATGTTTTGCCTTTGAGAAAGTCACCTTCTCCTTGAAGCCAGGAGCTACCGTAATTAACCCCTTGCTCTTCCTCCCTCTCCTAATCTTTTCATTTCGAGACGGGCACTGGGTCACTGGCCTCCAGGACAAAAGTCGAGTCGAGGTGTGAAGGATGGGAGGCATGCTGTAGCCCCCCGCCCCCCCGTCCACCCACGAAGGATGACGGATCATACTCCTTCCCCCACCGTAGGGAGGGGGGCGCCCGTCTGCCCGGCAGGTGCGGTGGTTCAAGTGGCGGGGCAGGGCACAGCACAGGGCGTGCACTGCGCCCCCGCCCCCTCAGCTTGTCGCGGTCTAGTCCGGTCACCGAGCCGAGCCGTTATCGCCAAGGGCCGCGCTGTTCGGAACGCCCCGCCCCGCCCCTCCCCGCCCCGCCAGATTTGGTGTTAGCTGTCCTAGCCACAGGTGTCCTGCGCGGCGCGGGGGGACGGGTACCTCGGTTGTTTTAGCGCCAAGACCGATAAGATTGCCTCCTTACTCCCCGCTTCGCTTCCACCCAGATTGACGTGTCCTCTCTCTGATCCTGTGTGTGTGTGGGGGGGGGGGGGGGGGGGGGGGTCACGCTGCTGAGCACGCGAGTGGAAGACGTAAGGCGTACGCGTACAACGTAGAAACGACGACACCAAATACAGAATAATGAGATCGCCTCCGTCAAAAGGAATATGATAAATATATTATGTTGATACGAGGTGTCTAATTCGGTCTCGACTCGTTTCCACGCACGCCAGCCAGCCTCTTTTACCCCTTCCCGACACATCTCCCCCCCCCCCTCTCCCCCACGCATCCGACCCCACCCTGTCCTGTATGCTCCTTCATGTGGGTCATCGGGTTCTTCTGCGACGGCTGCTCCGCTCCGTGTTCAGGGTCGCGCATCGACCCGCCGTACCTGGGCGCCCCGCCGCGCCTGCAGGGCTGCGCGGGGCGGAGGCGGGACGGGTGCGAGGGCCCCGCGCTCGGGGGTGCTTCCTTCCGCACTCGGTTGAACTGATCTGTCCGGGTGACGGCGGTGCGGGGCGGGGCGGTCCTGGTCCTTCCCCCCGTTCCCGCGCGCGCCCGCGCCCGCACCCGACCCGACGCGGCAGGCAAACGCGACGCCACCATGTGCGATTCTAATTCTTTTTTATATCCTCCGCGGAATCCCCCTTATCTATCTACATTATCTGTCGGTCCGGCTCCGCTTCGCTGGGCACGTATGTTTCGTGTTGCCGCCGCGCCGCGTGCCGGCCCGGCCCGGCCCGGCCGCAGAGATCGATGTTGTACTATCGTCCTTGTCGGCCCCTGCCGCCCAGCAGGCCCGTCCCGGCCCGTCCCGTCCCGCCAAGTGTCCAACTGACAAACAGGCTCAGCGCTGCTGCTGGCGCCCGGCCCCGGACCTTGCCGTGACGTTGTCGCAGCAGGTGTCAGGGCGGCATCTCGAGCCGTGCACTTTGAGAGAGCCGAGCTCACCTCAGCCCCGCTGCGTCTAACTAGATGCACCCGCCCGCGCCAAAGGGCGGAAGTGACCGGCCTTCCCTGCCCTGCCCTGCCCTGCGGGCTGGAGCTGCAGCCGGGGCGGGGCGGGGCGGTAATGAATGCTCATCACGCCAAGGTCGCGCCGCGCCCCGCCGCGAGAACAATAAGGGACTGGAACGGCATGGCGTCGGGTTGCAGCATCGCTCCGGTCGCTTTTGAATCACGGCGGGGGAAGTCCAGCCGCCCCGCCCCGCCCCGCTACGCCCCCTGCCCCGTATGACTCATGTGTGGGCCGGGGCGGGGCGGGCCGGGCGCGCCGCCGTGGTGGCTCGCGGTTACCCAGGACTGACCTGGCCTGGCATGTGATCGGGTAAACAAAAGCGACCACGGTGTGCCGTGCCGCGCCGCGCCGCGGGCCGGAGGTGGCGCTGTACACCGCGCCATGCCTCTCATTGTCTTACGCCGCGTGATTTTTACTTTGTTTTTCTTCTTCTTCCCAACGCGACCGCAAGCGCGCGAGCTGCACGTCGGGGCGGGGCGGGGCGGAGTGCATGCAGCCGTCCGCCTGGTGGCCCCAGCCAGCACCCAGCCGTGCATGTGCAATTAGCTCCGATAGAGTGGCGGGGCGGGGCGGGGCGGGGCGGGGCGAGGCGAGGCGGGGCGAGGCGAGGCGGGGCGAGCTGCCTCAGGGAAGTACCCGGCGGCTGCCTGCATTACCGGACCGGAGTGTGTCCCGACCGGTCCCAACGCGGAGCCAGTCTGCGGAGCATAAAGTTGCATAAGCGACACTTCACGCGTTCTAATTTTACCATGCCGCGAGAGCGGCGCTCCATCCATCGGCGAACAAAGTACAGAACACTACAGTACAGTACCACGTGACCAGCAATTGACTGGGTCAGAAGAGTTTCTCGCTCACTGGAGAGCGATTACAAAGTTGTCATCCTGTTGGGGCAAAACGATCCTTCTCTCCTGAATCATTTTGAAAGCGCTGTACAGTACTCTGATGGGATGGTGTAAGAAAGACGTCGAGAAATGTGTCAGCGCCGCGCCGCGGTCCGGTTTGGTTTCCCCCCGCGGGTCGGGCCTGGACAGGTGTGGGCGGGTCGCTGCCCGGCCCCTCTGCGTCCACAGGACCGCGCCGCGACGGCGGATGTGTGGTTGGTGTGACACCCGCCCCGAGGCGCCCCGGGGTACAGTGTGTATACTGCTGAATTGATTTGATGACGTTTCGCTCCTAGCGTTGCTGCGCGTGATTTTTTTTTATTTTATAGAGATGGCTGTATTATCCGCGCTCCGCTCTCAATATCCGTCCGCCTTTATCAGCGAGCTCGTGTGATACCAACACGGCGGCAGCGCTAGGCCAGGCCAGGCAGGGCTTCCCACGCCACAAAGCAGCGCCCCCGCCCGTCGTGCGCTCCGTATGTTTAAATGTGATTGCCGCGCGTTGGCTCCAGTCCCAGTCCAGGCTAGCGTCTTGGCGGGAAGGGGCGGGGTGTGACGCAGCGGCTGCCCTTGGCGCCGAGCTGTTGTGCGCCGCCGCACCACGCCACGCCACGCCGAGCCATACATATTGGGTCAGGTCAGTGTCGCGGGGACGCGTGCGGGCGGGGCGGGGCGGGGCGGGGCGGCACCGTCTCCAGGGCTGCACCGCGGAGGAGCCCTGGAGGCTGTGCGCCGAGAGGTGCGAAGTGTGTGCAAGCACCTCCACATGGAGGCGCCGCGCCCCGCCCCACCCGCCGAGGAGACGAGGCCTCGGGCGGTGTGTTTCTCCGCCCCGCCCCGCCCCGCCCCGCCCCGCCCCGCCCCCGCTACCCCTCACCCCACCGGGGCCGCCCAGCCCAGGCCCATTAACGACCTTGCCCCTGGGGCGCTCTGGGCCCGGCTCTGCCCGGCTCCCAGCCCGGTGAAGCTACTTGCTGCTTCTCGCTCCGCCCGGCCCGGTACACGAGCACTCGAGGAGGTACCCGGTCCGGTCTGACCGATCGTCCGGCCGGCCGATACCCGATTGCCTTTGTTTACGCCGCACCCGCGCCTGGAACACGCGGGTACTCGGCGCGTTATCACGAACGCACGGCGGGGCGGGGCGGACCGGGGCCGCGGGGAGCGACATGACATGCGCGGTGTAGAGGCACTGGACTTTATGTCTCCCCGCCATGAGGTTCGCTCCTCTCTCTCTCTCGCTCGCTCCGGACGTCACAGACACATCAATCACGTGCTTTACAAAGTGAGAGGGGGGGGGGGGGGCACGTCCTGCTGCCCCGCGCCGCCGTGCCGCACCGCGCCGGCCTTGTGGATGCCGGCTCTGCGCTTGACTTGCGTCGCGTACTCGGGCGTCTTGTCCACCCGAGACCTCACCTGCACGTGCACGCCCGTCTGCGCGCCGTGCCGTACCGTACCGCGCCGACAGCTCCGGGCGAGGCCGACGTCACCAAGGCCGCTCTTGTTAGCACGGGGACGCCAAGTGCGCGGGGGGTGGGGGTGTGCCCAGCCCGGCCCGGCCCCGGCTAGGCTCCCGACCCCCGACCCGACCAGACCCGGCTTTGCCCGAGGCTGTACTGCGACGCGACGCGGCACTGGCTCACACCGGCTGGAGCTAGAGCTGGAGCTGGAGCCGCTGGGGCCGCTGGGGCCCAGACCGCCGCGCTGGCCCGACCCGTCCCGACCCGTCCCGACCCGTCCCGACCCCCGTGCAGTGCAGGGCCCTTCGAGATTTTATTCTTGGACCGCCCGGCTGCTATCTGTACTCGCGCCATCTCAGTGCAGCTCGGCTCGGCGTAGCGCCTGCGAAATCGGGATAGGCAACCCCGCACTGCAGGCGCGCGGCACGAGCCGATGTTGCCTACGTCGCAGGCGCCAGAGGCTGGCCTGGCGGGAGATGGTGCGAAGCCTGGCCCCCCGCCTGGTGCATCGGAGACCAATTGGGACTCCTGGCGCGGTGGGGAGGGAAGGCCCGGCGCGGCGCGGTGCGGCGCGGTGCGGCGCGGCGAGGCGACACTTCGAATTGGGGCCAATAGCCCGTGGCACGTACGGCTGCAACTGGCATGGCATGGGGCGGCCGTGTGTCGGGGAAGGGGGGGGGGGGAGGACAATGGGGCCGGCCGGGAGCCACCGGAGCTGCCGTGGCCCGGTGCACATGCACCCAACACCACACCCGTTGCCCGCAGGAGCACAGAGCCTGTTGACTGGTCCTGTCGCCACGGCCTCGACGGCCGCGTCCAGCTATGCGTAGCTTTCTATTTTCCTCCCCCGCCACGCGTCCTATCGTGCGTGGAGGGTCAGTAAGGATAGCTCCCTGAAAGTGCCTTATCAGCTGTAACAGGGTGAGGGGGAGGGGTTGGTGGAAAAACGTTTTCAGGGAGCTCCTCTTGCGTGCGTCCCGGGGACGGCCACCTACCTAGGTGCGCGAAGGGCCTGTTTCGGCCGTGCCAGTCCTAGGCCCTGGGCTTCCCCCGCCTCCCCGCAACCCTTTGACCTTTGCGGCTCGGTGCGCTGCGCGTGCAGACAGTTGGGCCGGGCCGCGCTAACATCATGCCATTTGAAGTCTCCCTCCCGTGGCCGCGCTGCAGATTTTGCCCGTGACTGCGCGGCTCGGCTCCCCTTTGGACTTCCCCCTCTGCCCCGCGCGCCCGCGCGGCTCGACCGGTGAAGAGTTGGCGTGCCGGGCCGGGCCGGGCCGGGCCGGGCCGGGCCGGACCGAGCTGTCATATCGGCCTGACAGGTCTAAAGTCAAACCTGTATAGTGCCGGGTGGGACGGGGAGGGGGGGGGGGCATCTCCTGTCCTGGGCCCGCACTGCGCCGGGAGGAGGAGTTCCCCGGCCCGGCGCGGCGCACCGCCCCCGCCACGTGCCGGTGTGATCTCTACACTGCAGGCTCATGGCCGCTCCCGCTCCGTACCGTACCGGGCATATGGCCCAATTGGGCGTCTCCGCTCCGCACAGCGTTTTAGTAATGTCCTCACTCTCTCACTCCTCATGCCCGTGGCCCATGTGCGCCATAGGGGCGGAGGCGAGAACGCCTGTGCGGGGAGGCCGGGCCCTCCGCACCGCGAGCCGTGCAGTGCGCCGTTCTTGGTCTTCCCTCTACGCCGGGCCGGGCGGCATCCGAGACCGAGACAGCTGCATCCCAACGAGATTTAAATACGCCTCTCTCCGCACGTGGGCTGGGCCGGGCGGGGGGAACAGCGCGACCCTTGAACATACAAGTCGTACAGATCTGAATTTTCATGATGCGGTCATAAACGTTTCGCGTGGGCCCGTCCGCTCCCGGCCAGGACTAGGAGGCCCCTGCGCTGGAGGGAGCCCTTGCCCTTCGGGCAGCCCCCGCCCCCGCTCACGCCAAGCTCACGCAGAGCTCCGCTTGGTGTCGCAGGTGGCGTGGAGCGCATCCTGGACGAGCGCAAGGTGCTGGTGCTGCTGAACCCCAAGAGCGGGCCCGGCCGCGCCCGCGACGTGTTCCAGCAGAAGGTGGTGCCGCTGCTGCTTGAGGCCGAGGTGGGCTACGACCTGCACATCTCGAAGCACGCCAACTTCGCGCGCGAGTTCGTGCGCACCAAGGACATCTACCAGTACCGCGCCATCATCACCCTGGGGGGCGATGGCATCATTTTTGAGGTGAGTGGACGCGCTCCGCCGCCTCGCCCAGCGAGTGACACCTGAGTAATTTCCACTTTTTGGATAGGTTGTGAACGGCCTGTTTGAGAGACCGGACTGGAAGTCAGCAGTGAAAGAAGTTCCAGTTGGCATTATACCTTGTGGGTCCGGAAATGGCTTGGCGAAGTCAGTAGCAGTTGAGTAAGTGCAGTTTTCACTACTGGCTCCATTACTGTGAAAATTTTACGATTGTTTTTAATAAGTTTTGCTTTTCAGTGATTCTTATGATCAAAATCCAGTTCTCTTTTCAACACTTAATATATTAAAAGGAAATTCTACACCTTTGGATTTGGTTCGAGTAGAAACTAGATCGAAGGTAAGACTCAGTAACACCAATTTAGAAAAGCAGCAATAATAAATAATGAGGAAAAAGAGAAACTGAAGGAGATTATATTAAAATGTAAACTGATTGTTTTCAGATTATGTACTCATTTTTATCAATAGGATGGGGTCTTTTATCAGATATAGACATTGAAAGTGAGAAGCTTCGCGCAATAGGTGGACAACGCTTTACAGTTTGGAGTCTTGCAAGGTTAATTGGTAAATATTTTAAGTATTTCTTTAATATCCATCTTTTTTTTTATGTAGACTGTACTATACAATGATCCTTTTTTTCCAGGGCTGCGCACTTACAAAGGTCGTATTTCTTACCTTCTACATCCAAACCATAAAAGCCCTGTGCAAACTAGTGGGGCTGGCCGCACTGTACCACTTACCAGAAGTGCAAGTCAAATGGTTGACATTGACCCTATAAGTGAAAATGGAGTTGGTTTTATGACGCCTATGCATACAAGCCAAAGTATGTTCAGTGATATTGTTGATACTGATAGTCCACTCCGAGACCTAAATTTGGAAACTGCCTACGCAAAAGTATGTGGTACAGTAGTTTGAAATAAATAATACACCTACCTCATATTCAAACACTAATATTAACTGTAATTTTTTGATTTTTGTTGTTTTTTGTTTAAGATTGCGGAGGATATGAGTCCAACTGATCAGCGGCCTCGAATGGATAGTTTCTACTCTGTGAATTCTCGGCGTAGTACCTTCTATTCAATAGGGGGTTCCAGTTTTCAGTCAGTGTTTGATCCCAGCTGTGATAATCCCAACGGAAGTGTAAATGTACAAATGTTTGGCCCTCCCTCTCAACTTCCTTCACTTACACAGCCTGTACCGGAATCCTGGAAGACATTAGAGGGTATGTTTGGACAGCAATCTGATTCAAAGATGAAACTAGATATACTTCATATACGTCATATGTCAGGAAAATCCCACAAACTTACATACATTTTATCTTTGTAGGAGAATTTGTTATGATGCATTCAACAAATGTAACTCACTTGGCCAAGGATTGTTTATTTGCTCCAGATGCCAAACTAAGTGATGGAATTATATGGTTGGTTGTCATTGAAGCTGGTATTTCCAGACATCAACTTTTGCAGGTAAATAGTAGTATTTAAATGAATTTGAAATTACAGGGTAATTTGAGTATTCGTGCCGTTATTAAGAAATGACTCAAAGTATTTTACAAGTAAACAATAATGGAAAAACAGCTGTACAAAAGTTCTTTGAAAGTCTCTATTGTTTTAAACCAAAGCTATTTTTTTTCTCTCCAGTTTTTATTAGGTTTATCACACGGAACACATCTAAACTGTCCCCATGTTAAGATGTTACCTGTATTAGCATTCCGATTGGAACCAGAGACTGATGGTAGCTACATCACTGTTGACGGAGAAATGGTGGAGTATGGACCTATTCAAGCAGAAGTAATGCCTGGACTGGGGCGTATAATTTCACGCTGAGGGCTTCATTGCAAGTTTTTCGAGAGTGTCAAAGTGGGACATTTCTTCTTTGCTCATATTCTGTTGGTTGTTTCACTGTACTAGAGAAAACCATAAGAGAAAATTAGATCTTCTGGTGAAGACTTTGTTACTACTTTTATAAATTGTTGTAATATTTCATGCCAACACAAATGCTAAGAGTGGTCAGGTTTCAGATCATCTTTAAGGGCTTAGGCTTATTTTATTTTTGGGAACCTTTCTGTCTTTTCTGTGTATTTTATTATAGCAGTGACTGCTACTAATGTTTGTTTGTTATAAATGTGACATGTTAGATATTGTAGAAGTAATGAGATCCTTTGATGGAAACAAAGCTACTAATGTTGAAAAACTGAAATTAATTTTTCTTTCAGTTTGTCTTCCAAAGATAAAAGAAACTATTTTGCAGATCAAGGCAATATCTGTTCGTAAAGGACAATGCAATGCGTTCCTCTACCTATTAATTACTATATTTTTTAAGTATTGAGCCTTTCTTTTAACTCTTTTCTAATTTTCATAGAGCTTAAAAGTTGATTTGCAACAGTATCCCTGATGTGATATCACTTTTAAATTGCATGGTGTGCCTAATTTATTTATTAAATGACAACTTTCTAAAAAGTTGGTCAGAGTTAATTGGAGTTGGGGCAATATTTTGCTCTTACTCCATGAAACATATCTGTGAAAGTCATAGCGATAAATTCCTACCAACGAAATGTAAAATTAGTAGGGCAAACATTAGATATTCAAATGACCAGATATAAATTAAGCAATAAATACTGGTGTTTGAAATCTAAAGTCCCTAACAGCTTCTTATTAGTTGTTGAATATTATGTCCTATAAAATATTTATATTGATTGTTGTGTATAGAAATTTATTCTTTGTTGAAATGTCAAAAGTGTTACCTCTCTAATATTTAAGGATTTACTGCATACTTTTTTTCTGTTACTGTCAGACATTTTGACAGCTAAAGTGTTACTTTGTGAGGTTGTGGTTTTATCAATAATTGCAGTTATAAATTTTAACATGCACATGGGCCAATTTATGCATTTTATTGTTGTTGATTATTGTTCTTGTCATATTGTTTTATTTTTGCACAAGCTAAATTAGGTAAATGAATATTTTCCATAACAAAATTTCTAGTTTTCTTGTAAGGGGTTCTTGTTATTTTGTGATAGCTATGGCAATTGTTGTATACATTTGTAAAATTTCTAATCTAATCAAATTTACGCTCAAATGATGACTGTGCCATCTGTGCGAGATCACATTAAAGTTACCATGCTGTTTCATCATTACACTAACTAATCCTTCTGTTACGTGCCTGAATGTAACAGATATGTCCTTTTTGTAATGGGGATATGTGGGGTTGTGTTATTTCTATCTATGTAACTTCTTGACACATGGGAAAAGGCTGTACCTTTATTATTGATTTATTTTTAGTATTAAGGTAAATCACTCAGCATAGCAAGAGCTTTTTAAGCAGCTGATTTTGTGATGCACTAAAAGTAGATGGAGGGAAAAGAGCCGCCCGCTATTTGTGCATTTAAAGCATTCCAGCCTTGCCCCCAAAAATTCCACTCCATGCCAACTTACAATTTAAAGTATTCCTGAATGAATAAACCAATGGCAGCTGTGTATCATAATTGAAATGTGGCATTGGTAGGTTCATTTCTATTGCCTTAAAAATTCCATCCTCCCACATTTTTTATTTGAACTTGCCTATGAAGTCTGGATATTTTAGAAATAAGTGTTCCTGATTTTTCTTCCAAATAAAGAACTTATCAGTGATGTAAAGAGTCTTTTACTATAATATAATTGTTGCCCTGATCTCAATCTTAGTAGGTTCCACTACATTTCACACAGCACTGAGATAACTAAATTTTTAGTAACAGTTCATAGTGTCATAAATATGTACACATTTGCTAAAACCAGGCCTATGATAAATTGACAACATTCAATGGATCTTACAAATTTATTTATTTTTAAGACTAGTTTTAAAGAAAATAATGTCAATATAACAGTAATTAAGCCTCACCATGGACGAATTCTCCCAGTACTAGCAGAAGTGTGTTTCATAAGAGTTTTAGCTCTAGGGATCATTTGCATTTGTTTGTGGCGAGGGTGCTCATCACACCAAACATGTAGTCTTTCATCTATCATTATGAAAAAGCAGTGTTTGCACCGTCTTCGGAGTCTACCTTTTTGCTGCAAGTAGATGTGAGTATATTAAAGAAATTCAAGAGCAAAAATCAGTGCCATAGTAAGTATTTCTCAGAAAATAAATTACAGCGGACATTCAAACTCCTGCTGAATAAACCTACCTTCATTCCTGCTGTTGGCATGAAGAGAACTGAAGCTGGTTTCAAAAAAGATGGAGAGACTGCTGATAAAATCCCACATGACTGTAAGTTACTTGGCTTAATAGCATTACATATGCTGAAAGAGCAAACTGGACTTTTCCACAAGATTGCAGTTAACGATCTAGAGAGACTCCGACAAGCAGTGCTGATACAGGACATTTTATCTGAAAGAGAAAACCCCCAAGTTATGCGAGAAAAAATAATTATCAGGGAAATAATAGTAGTAAAAGACATGTGATACGACGCTCACGTTTAAGTATTTTGTTCTTCAAAAATTGGAATTCTTTGTTTATGTTATGGATCACAAACTGCACTTGTATATTACAACAAAAACCAATTATACGACTAGCAGCAATTACTGAATTGAAACCAAACACATCACATGATTTTCTTTTCTCTCAGTGAATTTTTTTTAAGATGATCAAGTAAGGTTTAAATTTAATTGCTAAATAACAATAATACAGAAAGTTGAGGTTATTGCACACCTACCTTCTGCTTCTGCTACCGCTTAGCTTCTCATAGCTTCGATTGAGTCGGTGCAGGTGCAGGTGCGTAAGCCCGATCGCTATGGTTCCCGTAATGCCTCCCTCTTACAAAACTAAAATATAAGATAATAATTATGCTCCGTCTCGCAATAAGAGCCACCGTGACAGAATTAAATCCAGTACTGACAAATTGGTGAAGGGCGAAATGCATGTTACATTAGAAATGAATGAAAAATACGTTGGTGGTCCATACAATGATCGGTAAAGTCTCTGTGGAGGGTTTGGATCAGTTTGGACTTTGGATCAGTGATCAGTCCGGTCATTTTGTCTTAGTCATAAAAGATAAGTTTTAAGTTTGGCCTGAAGGCTCAAACTTTTTATTTTATTTTTTCGCTTTGGCTCTGTGTATTAAGACGTTTCGCTCAGTCATTTTTTTAAAAAATGGTCACAATCGAAAACTTGATAATCTGTTTCCGTTTCCATTTGCCTCTCCCCCTCCTACCCTCATGCCTCGATGCTGCCGGAAACGGTGTCAGTACGATGGGAGGACTCTTGAAAGGAGGACCGTTGTAGGTGAGGTTGAGCTTTGCACGTGTTCCAACATTTGCTGGCTTCAAGTGCCGGCCTGCTTTTTCTTCGTTTCACAGGGACTATTCGTTGTGCTCTTGGATGAAATTTATAGTCAGTATGTGATGAAGTCTTTGACCTCTGCGGTAGTACTGGAAACTGTGTCGCGCCCAGGGCGTGTTTGCTAGGCCTATCTACGCCGCGGCGCGCAAGCGGGGTAGCAGGGCTGGAGCCGACTCGTGTAAGTTTCCGTAGTACATGGACTTCTAAGGCTCTTCATGTTGTGAACATTGCAGCCCCTATGTCAGCATTACTTTGAACCGTAAGAAATGTCGGTCCAATTTTCATTCATGTAGGTCCGTGGTTTTGTGGGCGAAGCCTGCTCTGGGCGTCAAAACTTGTTGTACCGTAGGTTTTCTCCATGGCGACCTCTTTCAGCCTTCTCCATTGTAGACTTCCTCATGTTAATTAGCGTTAGTGGTAAAAGCCCCACACCAACATTTTGTAACCTTCACTATTTTCCCGCCCATCTGCCCCCCGGCAAGACAACTGCATTCTTTATGTACAATGGCGGCAGTACCTCGTGTTCGCGCCAAATCTTGTTGACGCTCTTGCTCAATTGTAGTTTTGGAAATATTTATGAATAATGTTAACAAGAGCATTTTGCTTCATTTAATCTGGAGCTTGGATAGTTATGTCTTTGTTGGATGCTTGGATTTGTTTGCTTTTCCTTAACCCTAACCTTCCTTGCAGTCTTAATTTATTTCATGTAAGGTCTGCTGCCAGTGATTGTCTTCTCTACAGCTGTCATTTCGACGGATTGTTATGGTGCCAAAGAGACTGTGAAATGTTTTTCAGGTTCATATCACAGTCTTCTTTGGTATCATAAAGGTCTGTCCCTACATCATCTTGGTATTCATCCCCACCAGCTTAGTGTGCTGTATCTGTATATTTATTAGGCTGTGAATTGTACTTCGGGACTAATATTCTTTTCAGCATCATTTTGTTAATTGAGTTCCTGAACCTTCTCTTGATTTAACTGTGATATTGTGGAATTGACTCACATCACAGCTGAATCAAGAGCAGTGTTAGGGATGCTTTCATCTCAACGCAAGTGCTCTGTGCCTCACTGAATATTGATCCATGGGCTTCCCGCAGGTTTCGCTGTGATGTGTTGTATTTGTTCATATCACAGCTGAAATCTGTGAGAGTTTCATGTGGTTTAAAAACATCGCTTGAAGATCACTTCTCAGCACCTTGTGTACACCCCTTCATTCCACCTTTGTATGCTTCACTTAGACCAATAAATAAGTATCTTATAATTATTAATTTTTATTCCAACAAATTTACAATAAATCCTATTTTGGTTTGAACCATTTAGGAACCTTCCTTTCACCAGTTACTGAACTACTAGGCACATTGTCATTAGTTGCTCTTGATGGATGCTCTGTCTGCTTTGATTCGCTGACAGCTAATTCTTGCTTCACAACTGGACCAGATTTTCTTGGAACAATATTCCTGCATAGATAAAAATATTATTCCCTTGAAATATAGCGTGAACACATTTATTTCTTACCTGCGCATAGATGCTGCAGCTGCTGCAGCAGCAGAAGCTGTAGATACTTGAGCCATGACATCATCTCGTATATATGAACCATTAATTGGACATGCACTTGATAGGAAGTATACTAATGCACCAGGTACACAATCAGCATCAAAGAGTGTTTGATTTGATGTCAGTACTCGTTTGGGAGGAGTTGTGACTGAAATTAACATTGATTAATTCAGGAAAGCACGCTGCACAAAGTCTGACAAATTTAATACATACAAATTTCGAAGTCTATAGATGGCTCTTGAAG
Organism: Frankliniella intonsa; assembly: GCA_033675135.1. Classification (NCBI taxonomy): domain Eukaryota; kingdom Metazoa; phylum Arthropoda; class Insecta; order Thysanoptera; family Thripidae; genus Frankliniella; species Frankliniella intonsa. The sequence continues at coordinate 6,174,788 of CM066249.1, read as the reverse complement.
GTAATTTCTTACAAAATCCATAACATGTGAAACTTTCTCAAGAGGAGTAAATGTTCCCTGCAATACCAATTGATTTGGAAACTGGACCTTTATAATGCAGCGTTTGTATTGGTTCAGAGCACTCAGCATTTGTTTGGATTTTTCCAATTCTCTATATTGTGATGTGACTAAAGGTTGTTCCTCAAGGGCTGCCCTACAAAAATAAAAATTTAACATAGCTTAAATTCTTTGACACAAAAATGACATTGTTGTACTTACTGCCTACGCTTCATATCTCGCAGAAGTTGTTTTGCATCATCAGTTGTTAAATCAAAGAAATCGTCTGGAACATCTTCTGCCTTACATGCCCTGGCTGTAGTCACATCAAAGAGAACTGCATTGCGTTCCCCTAACTGTCAAAGTAAACAAAATCTTAGCCCGTTAGCATGATTTAACAGGTTCCACTATTTGAGTAAAAATACTCACAAATATAATGGTTTCTTCAGTTTCTTCATCAGGTGCATCTTTTTGTGGAAGATCCAGCAATGGTGGACTTCCTACAGAGGATGTTTGTGTGGTACATTGAGAAGTATCCTCATACTCCATACTCATTTCTTCATAAGTTGATTTATCTTCAAGGACTGACACTCGGTTCGTATTTTGATTTCCTCCAACAGAACTTGAAATTTGATCATTGGTTGGATTTAAATAGACAGCATTTGGTTTTTCAGAGCTATGTGCTACAGTTTCAGGTGTGCCAGGATGTGCTAATTCTTCAGATGTACTTGGACCAGCCATATTAAATGAAGGATTCACTACGTTTTTCTGGGGGGTGCTTTTGAAGGGTTCTTTAGCTACAGATTCTTGAACGAGCGTTGGTCTTGGCAAAGGTGCTGAAACATTGGCTTGCCGGTTTAACTCATCACGTGCTTTCTTAAAAAACCTATCAAGCATGAATATAACGACAAATATAAGAGGTGGGTAAATAAATGGATGTGTGAACAATGAAAATAAACAAGATCCAAGTTCCAACCTAAGGATTGCTCCACCTGAAGTAAGACCCAAGCTACGTAGTGATGTTCTCTTCAAATTTTCAATTCCACATTCTTCACGACCTAGATAAAATACGACAGGTAGTATTCCATCAGACTCATTTGTCTCAGTCTCATTGGGGCATAGGGTCTGGACAACATGCCAAAGAGAGTCTATAGGTGGAAGAAAAGGAGATTTAACCATTTGTTTAAAAGAGGGGAAAATATCTCAAATTATACAGAAATTACCCAATGGTTCAAACTCGCCCATCACCCGACCACCATTTTCAAGAGCAAGACCAACTTTGACACTGCTCTCAGCTCTTGTTTTAAGTGCTGCAGCCATTTCCAGCTGTGCATTGTTTGGCAAACCAGTATATCGAATAATGGAAGTGGCGTCAAGCACTTTATTATGGTGTCTGTAAGTAAAGTAAATTAAATATAACAGGCAAGGTCAAATAATCAAGACAATATCATAAACTTACAGTATGTCATACTCTTCAGCTTTAAATCCTTGTTTACGACAGACTTCTTCCAAAACCTGTTGAGGAAAAAGAAGCTTAGTACAGACAAATATAGTAGCTGGGTCTGTTCCTATTTCAAATTCAAAAGAAAACTTGATTATTTTCATAATAATTATTGTAATAATTATAAGTTCAAGACAAATAGTATTCTACCGGAACTTAGTTGGAATAAAATTGGAATGTACGAAATATCAGTAACAGGTTATCCACTCGTTAGTTGATATTTGGACAGGTTATTCTATTACTCTCATCCATGAACAAACTTTTCTGTTCTCACGATTAAGTAATGAAAAAAGTCTACACAGCACAAGAATGACATTTCACTTTCAAGATACACAAACAGTTCACACCTGTAAAATAGTCGTATTTGGAGTAACTTTGACGTTCTGACGTCTGCCATTGGGAGCCAATACTACAACACATTTGTTCGACATGATCCATGCACTTCAATTACTCCTGCTGAATTTACGTTTCTAGTCTTTGCTGTCAGCTAACACTCCTGTGTTTTCAAGGAATTCACTACGACTTTCTTCAACCGGCTGCATGGACTGTGACGTCACACAATATTATCGTACTTGCATATTCGAGGATGAAAAATCAAGCACCCAGCTAGTTTCGGCGCGAAATCAGTAAAATATGTCGGCTTCGGTACCGGCTTAATACGCCCTTCTTGTCACTATCTATTTATTTACATTGATTTATTAAAATTGTCTAAGCACAATGGCAACAGAATTCAGCGATGAATTGATATCCGTTGCTAATACTTTGAAAACATTACAGGAAAATTTACAATGTGTCATATGGTAGGAGTTTACAAATGTATTTGTTTTTGTGTCGTTGTGTAGGTTATTGTCTGTGCGTAGTTTCAAGGGTACAGTCGTTTAAAAATTCACTATTAACTTTCTTATGCTCTTCATTTTTTTACCTAGCTTAGAAACTTTAAAGCAGCCTGCCAGCACTCGCTGTGGTCACACTTTTTGTCACCCCTGCATTAGTCGAGTTGTGAGATCTAAGAACGCTGTGTGTCCTTTGTGTAATGCCAAAGTCAATCGTCGTGGTATTGTTGAAAATGAAAAAATTAAAAGTCTTGTTCAAGCTGTACATGTCTTGATTTCTGGTGCACAGAAGGATGCTGTGGAAATGCAATGTGAAGATTGTAAGTGTTTGGCTCATTGCATTCTTTTTACTTGATTGTGAAATCGAAATTTGGCTCTTAATCTTTTACTATCTTTATTTCAGTGTTTGCTTTGTCCAAAGATTTTAAATCCTCCTCTCGAGAGGCTTTTTCTCCTAATGGACAAGCGAATCGTGCTGTTGCCGCCACAGTGTCTGGCTCTAAGACAGTGTCCCGTAAAAGTTCAAGAGTTGAAACATGGCTAATGGGTGTTGCTCCTACTTGTCCTACTCAAGAGTCTAACCCAACCATTGATGCGGAGAACACTCCAAACGCAGAATCTGATTCTGAAATGGTTTCTGTCTCACAAATACACCCTGATGAAACTATTGGCTCCAGCAAGAAGAAGCCCTTGTCAGCGTACATTGAGGAAGATGGTGAGGCAGATGAAGTTAGTTCAAAAACCATAAATTTGAAGCCTAAAGCCATCATAAAAGGCAGAGCCACAAAAAGAAATATATCACTCAAAGGGAAAGGAAAGCAAGAGTCAATTACAAACTTCTTAGGCAAAAGAAGTACTAATAAATCCAAGCCAACAATTGAGTTGAACACCAGCTGTGACACCAGTAGCAAATTTCCTGAACCGAAAATTCCTGATCCTGTGGTTGTTCTTATTGATACAGAAAAAGAAAATACGTCTAATCCTCTTCCACAACGCTCACCAGGCTGGTCACGTATAAATAAAATGAAAAAGGATTTCAACCCACCTAAGGTGCTGAGAACAGTTAATTCCAAGGGTAGTAATTCTCCAATTCCTGTCATAGAAGATGGTGGTAGTGGCGATGATCAGCCCTGTTTCAGTCTAACTTTAGACAGCCCAATGGTAAAGAAACGAGCAAAGATGATGGAGATTGTGAACAATCTTGAGAGTGAAATCAAAGTTTATGAGAAATCAGTTCTCAGTGCTGGAAATGAAGAAAGAAAAATAATATTTCAACCTAGCACAAATACCACAGCACATTCTTCAAACCAAGGTAAGTGCCCTAATTTTGTATTGAATAATAGTCTTACCTTGCCCAAAATGTTAATTTTTTGTCTCCCGCTCTAAATAGGTTCTGGTGTTGTGTCTAATCAATCAAGAGTAAGGTTTTACAAATTGGGTCCCTTTATTGCAAGGAAACAAAGAAGAGTTCCCATATATTTGAAGGGTCCTCTTGAACATTCGCATTGTTTTGATGTCTCATCACTGGGGTACCGGTCGGTTTAAAAAAAAAGTATTCTCATACATACAAGTGGAAATTCTAGGGCAGTTATTTATTGTTTGTCTTGTTTCAGACTTCATTTGGATGCACAAACCCAAACTACTGCTGAACCAGATAAAATGTTACAAGTAATGGTGCCCATGCATACAGATCAAAAATGTAATCCTCAAAATACTTTCTTGAGTCCTCCACAACTGCCAAAAAGTCAACATCGACATAGTTCAGAATTTGATGTTGATATGATGGATGCAGAAACAGTTGTTTTTTCTCAGCCACTTCGGCGTCCCAATACCATTATTCCCGAAACTCTGTCTTGTGATGACAGTTCTGAACCTGAGGAACCCATGGAAATAGATAGTGCCTCCAAGAGGGACAAACAATTTTCTCAAATATCAAAGCCAGATATTTTTTCCAAGGAAAAGGACCCAAGTTGGTTGTCTCAAGAGTCTGTATCTGTTGTGTGTTCCCCAGCCACTGAAACAAGTCCTAAAAAAGTTTCAGACTTTGAATCTCTCTCAGTTATACATCCCACTGTAGATCTTAATGATTCATGTACCAGTGTGGAAGATATTAATAAATCTAAAAGGTCACGCACACTGGCAGCCTCAAGTGAATCGTCAGATTCAGAAGTAGGTGTTTCTAGAAAACAGTCTAAGAAAAAGAAGAGATCTAAGAAGCCTGTCCTATCTGATAATGAAGATAGTTGTAATAATCAGCTAGATATTAGTACTGTGGATACTGAGAAAATAATGGCTAATATTGAAGCTGAGCTTGAAGAGTCAGAGAAGACAGAGTTTTATAGTTGGAATAAAAATAGCCCCAACAAAACCATATTGCCCATACAACAAACATTCAATGATGCAAAGAGTTTTGATGGAAATCCTGAAGTATTATCTGACACATCTATAACACAGGTATGAGGTCATGGTCACACTTAAATAATGAATGTTTAGTTGATTTACAATAATCTATTGTTTTATCTATTTGCCCCCTTGTTATCAGAATGACAGTGATGCAGATTCAGAGTTAATTAATCCAACTCCTCAAAAGCAAACCACATTCCTGTCAAGGTATTTAATTTTATTCATTTTTTGTGTAAAAATTAGAAAAAGGATACTGTACCAGTTGAGAATTATTGATTCATTATTATCATTTTATTTAAAACAGGATCATCACTCATTCAGATGACGTAGTGCCAAGCTCTCAGCCATCTGGAGGAAATCTTCCACCTCTTCCAGTATCATTCTTGCAAGCTTCTTCCAAAGATGTGACAGAAAAAGATTCTTCATGCATTCCTTCTAAAACCCTAAAAGAGCAGGAGCAGAAATTGGTTACCCAAGATGTTCATCTAACAGCCAATAGAGAGAATGTTGTTGACTCAATTAAATCAAACACAGTAAATCATCCTGCGGCCATACCTTTGGCTCTTAAACCTGTTTTTGTTTGTAGTAGTATTCCTGCTAATCTGACCTCACAGGTAATTGGATTATTTTAATGTGGTATCAGTTTTTTGTTTCTAAATTTTTATTGTTCCTTTTATGATGTAGAATTGTTTTTCTGTAGGTTGAGAAACTTGCATTGATGGTAGGGGGTGAATTTTCTCCAAAGTTTTCTGATAGCACAACACATTTAATTGTCAGAGTTGAAGAAGGTAACAGAGCCGATAAAACTTTAAAGTATTTGTCAGCTGTTGCATGTGGGAAATGGGTTGTTTCATTTTCTTGGGTTCAAAAGTGTTTAGAGGCCAAGAAGCTGGTCCCAGAGGTATAGTATACTCATAGTCATTAAAAAGCCTTCTACATACTGTGTTTGTAAAGGGTTTTAAACTGATTGTAATTTTTAATGTTGATTTTAGGAACCATATGAAGTTTTAGACACCTCAGGTGAGCCAGGCCCTCGTAGATCAAGAGAAGCTCGCCAATCAGGGCAAAAGCTTTTCAAGGGCTTTGAATTTTGTTGCATAGGCAATTTTGCTGATCTCAGCAAGTCTCAATTGGAGGTTTGTCTTCCTCATTCCCTGTCCTCGAACTTATCTAACTTAGCAGTGTAAAATATCCAATCTTAATTTTTAGGAGCTCCTTGTTGAGTGTGGTGGGTCTGTTGTCCCCAAGCCTACTGAGTTTTCATTTCAAGACAAAATTGTTCCATTATGCTTAGCTCAATGGGATGAAGAAAAAGAACAAGAATATTCCTGTAAGTTTTTGTTTTCAGTCTAACAGCAAAATTCTAATAGGATTGAAAAAAAAAAAAAAAAGTTATTGTTTTTTCTTTTTTTGCAGCATGGTTGGATAAATACTGTAGTCCTCTTATCACACATGAGTGGTTTTTGGATTGCCTTGGAAAATTTTTGGTTACATCTTTTGCACCTATGTTACTTTGTGATGTAACCGATGATGTTTTGACATCAATGGGAATACCTCCACACCTCTTTGAATACACGGAAACTGATCAATAATATAAGTGTGTAAATAATAATAAATAAAAAAAAATTGTGTAAATTTGTTATTTTGCCTTCACTAGGCAAACCTTTTATCATATCTTATCATTTATCTCATTTTGATTGGTTTTTGGCAACACTTAACTTTTCTCTTCTATTTTTTGTAGATTACTATATATTAGATATTTGCCATTAAATCTTGCATGGCAACAAGAAAAGAAAATAGAAAGTCATTTGATAATCTATTGTTCTCCTCAGTATGTGATAATGTGTTGTGTTTTGAGATGCCTTAGTTTATAAATATTAATATTTGCATGATTAATTGTTTTTGTTTTGCATTTGTATATTGAAAACACTTTATTCAAATTGGTTGCACAGTTTTTGTTGATTTTGTAAGCAATATTGAAATTTAGAGTATGTTATTTATCTGTAGAGATCAGATATCTTTCTGCTGTAATGAATTACTATTTCTGTCTAAATGAGATATATGTTTCTGCATAGATACTTCACAAGTTTTGGGAGTACTAGTGAAGGAAAAAAAGTGTCAGTTGTATAAACAAAGCTTTATTTATTTACTTAATATACGAAACTTCTATCACAATTAAATGTGTACACTTCCTGTTCACATGTGTGCTATATATTTCTAATCCAATCAATAAATGTTATGTATAAAATTTGAATTGTAAAAATATATAATTGTAATAATAATAATATTCTTTCAATATATTTCTGCTTTTGTTTAATGTTTCACATTCTGAATACAAGAACAGCAGGAATGTGACAGAGCAAACAAATCGCAGTGAACATACAAACCATGGCTTAAAAACAAATTCCATTAGACTGTTAGGGGCACATAGTACTATAGTACTTTTTTAAATTTCCAATTGCACTACAGGAAATACAAATTAAGTCTTGTGTTTGCTCATGTCACACAGGAATTAATACTGGCACCTTAAACTTTTCTGTGACTGCAATGCTCTCCATTTTCCTTCTGAGATCAACTATTCACTTAATCCAATGTAAACATTATCAAGTTGACTACTAACTGATAAAATGTAAGTGATATACTTTAAAAGTATGTATTTCCTTGCAAGGCATAATTGTTGGTTAAAAATTCTAAAACCAAACAAGAAAATTTAAAAATAACAAAATTTTTAGAAGGCTTTACAAACCTAGTTTCAATGTTGTTCTTAAGAACTGCTGGAAAAAGACAATATCATTATAAAAAATAACGAGTATCAAAACATACAGAAGCGCTGTATAAAAGGACAAAGGCAAAGTGCCTTTTTGGACAAAGCATACAGCAGCAGAGTCTGAAACACCAGCACTGGTTTGCTGCACCAGTGTACTACAGGTATTATGCATTATGTCCATTGCAATTGACTCCCGATCCAGCAAGGTCAAATCAAAGAAAACACATAACTCATTCAACATTCAATGTATTTGAATGTATGACTGAAGTTTGCAAATCAAAAGAAAATAAACATGTTTCTTATAAAATAAAAGTATCTCATAAAATCACAATTTTTGTTTGACTATGAAAAACTGTTGCCAGTTTTAGACAATTGCACAGATAACCGCTCAGCGGTGAACATTATCAACCGGAGTACCGTCACAAGGACACCAGCTTATTGCCAATATTACTATCAGGACTCGACAAGTCAACTGAATTTTGATTGCGTTGCTGAGACGAACATGAGGGAACTAGGGGGCCCGAGACGGGCGTGAGGCCCGTCCCGCCTTCCATCAGGGAGTCAAAGTTCAGGTTCATGCCCGTGGATGGGGTAGTGATGGGGATGCCGGCGATTTCCGATGCCCTGAGGTGCAGCGAGGTCGGTCGCGGCGGTTTACTTTGAGCTGGGGGCGGCGCGGGCATAGAGAGGTGCGGTCGCTTTGCCGGTGGCTGGTCCTCCACGCGCGGCTCCTGCTTCACCTCAAACAGCATCGCGACGGCGGGCTTGACGTCCGGGGGACTGGAGCAGGGCTCCGGCCTCGAGGGGCGCCGGCACACGTGCGTCTCCAGGACGTACTGCAGCTCATCCAGTTGCATCTTTAAGTTAGAGATTTCGACCTGTAGACCCTGCTTCTTCTTCTCCAAACCCTCCGTTTCCTAAAGAAAAGACAGAGACAAGCGGAGTTAGACAAGTGTCGAACCAAGAGAAACTCGCAAGTTCCAAACTCCGAGCCGCTTAAAGTCGAAGACTTACAATTATGAGAGCATTGGTGTGGTCCATTCGCCTCTTTCTGCAGCGGGCGGCGGCGGCCTTGTTGCGCTCCCGGCGCACCTGTCGGCGCTCCTCCTCCTCGGGTGAGATCTGCAAGAGCAAAGGGTGGTCCGTTACGAGAGGCCGTGCGTGGCGCCTGGCCGAGGCCGCGCAGAGCGCGCAGGGAAGTCCCGACTACTCACCCCTTTCGCTTTGTTCGGCCGGCGGCCGCCCACGCCTCTCCGGGCGGGGCCGGGGGTGAGGCTGGGGGTGGGGCTGCTGGACGACGGGCAGGGCGACACTGCGGGCACGGGGTGGCTGGGCGCCAGGCTCGAGGCCGTGGACGACGCCACGCTCACGATGGCGCCCACGCCGCCGGGGTTGGAGGCGCTCGCGCCCGCGGGCATGGTGGTGACCGAGCCGCCCTGCCACGCCTTGGAGTCCACCATGTAGGTGGACGACGAGCTGTTGACGATCGGCGGCACAAAGCCGGCCTCGTTGTGATAGGTGGGCTGCTCGTCGTCCATCGCCGACATCATGTCGACTGTGTGGGCGAGCGTGCGCAGGGTGGTGGGCGTGAGCGTGAGCGTGGGCGTGGTGGTGGTCTGCACGCCCGTGGGCAGCCCGTGCATGCCCAGGCCGATGTTGTCCAGCGGCAGATACTGTAACAAACAGACAAACAAGGTTAGCGCTGGTCGGGCAGGGCAGGCCCGGCCCGGCCGGGCCGGGTACGTCCAATGGCGAAAGGCGCCATCGTAGGCGTCTAAAAATAAGCCCAGGGCGAAAGGAAAGTGGGGGACAGCTTATTGGAAGCCGCTCTGCGAGCGGAACGTAGGCGGTACAAGGGTACCTGCTGACACAGCTCCTGCATTAGAACGCTGGGTAGGTCCACGGGGTAGTCCATGTTGTAGTCGGTGCAAATCGCTTTCGAAGGGGGCGGGGGTGGATAGGAGTAAGGGTGAGGGTGAGAGTACATGGTGAAGCGTCGCACGGTATTAACCCGACGAGAGGACGAGAATACAAGGACGCGAGCGGAGCTGGGGGCGAAGAATCAAATCAACAAAACTTGTGTCGTTCGTTCGAAGTAAAGGTGCGATTATAACATTTATCGTTAGGGGTTCGTTGTAGGCGTCTGGCCGCGGCGCGCGCGCGTCGCCCGGCCCGCCCGTCGGATGGGAGCCAGCGCTGGCGACTGAGCGCCGCGGCGCCGGGCGTCGCCGTCCGGCCCGGCCAGGGCCTCTCGCACATCGCCAAGCTCACCGCGGTAAATATAGAGTAAGGGCCGCGCCGAGCAGAGCAGCGAGCGGCGTCCGCCGTCCAGGCCAGAGGCGGGCGAGGCGGGCCCGCCAATCTGGGGCCCCGGGCCGGGCGGGGCGGGGCGGGGCGGGGCGGGGGCGGAGGGCCATTGGGATGGGCCCCGCCCCGCCCCTCCTCTGCATCCAAACAGCGACGCCCCGCCCCCGCCCAGCCGCGGCACAAGAGCCCCGCCACACGCCGCGCTTTGGCACAACGGCATTTCCGACAAACACGGACCGGAAATTCCCCGCAGTCTGGCGTTGGCCCGGGCCGCGCCGGCCGCGCCGGCCGCGCCGCCTCGGCTGTTGGCATGTCCGTTCTGATCCGCGCCACGCGCCTCCGCTCCGCCCCGCCCCTCCGTCCCCAGGTGAGAAGAGGGGTGCGGTAGGTACGAGACGTCCGGACAATACTACTCCTTCGCCCCCGCCCCGCCCCGCCCCGCCCAGCCCCGGGCAGGTGCTTGGTGGGTGTTCCAGGTCCACGCCAGTACTTGGCATAAAGAGTTGGAGCCCGACATTAGACCTCTGTTGGCTCTAAGGTGTTAAACATTACACCTCTGTAGGCCCGGCCCGGCCCTCCCCAACGCGTGGCCGCCCTCCTCCAGCAGCTGGCGGGCCGGGCCGGGCTGGAGGAGCTTGAACCCTTCGCCCGCGACGTCCTCTCCACTTACGCCCACCTGCAGCTGCGGCTCGGCCCCTCGGCTCGCCTCCGCCGCGCCGGTCCGGGCCAGGCCATGGGCCGCGCCCGCCCCGCCCCGCCAGACACATGGACGTACGTACACACGCAGACATGTGGCAACGCCGCGCTGGCCGCGTGGCCCCGCGCCGCCCCGCCCCGCCCCGCTCCCCTACGCCCCTGCCCTCCCCCAACCACCGCGCCGTCGTCGTGCGCCAAGCCGGTCAGCCCGTGCAGGCAGGCAGCCCGACCGGCCGCCAGGCAGAGAGCCAGCCAGCCGACCAGCCACAGGCCGACCACACCATCACAACAGCCTCAACAGCAGCTCCTCCCGGTTAGGGCCCGTCCCTCTACTTCGCCCGGCCCGGGCCCAGAGCCACCCAGTACCGATCGTTTTGAGACCTGGGCCGCCCACTAAGTGTCTCAATGACCCTCGGGGCGGGGCGGGGCAGGCAACCCTATCAGGTGCTGGAGCGTGGCCGCTCGCGCCCCTCAGCGGGGCGGGGCGCGCTGGTAGCTTCAGATCGGCCCCTCTCCCCGCCCCACCCCCTGAGGGGCCCACCGGACCCAACCCGAGCACGGTCGCGGGGCCGGGGCCGGCAGGGCAGGCAGGGGCATAGCGGGAGCTAAGCGACCAGCCCAGGCCTGCCGAGCCGAGCCCCGCCGCGCCGGGCGGTGCTGCAGAACCGTCGAGAAGGTCGAGGCGCGCCATCGCGTTGACGAGCCGCCGGCGCGGCGTGGCGACCAAAAGACGCATGTCCCGACCCGAAAGAATGACCTCTTGCCGTACCCTGCCCTGCCCGACGCGACATACATCTGTCCTCGTCGCACTCGCAGCGCTATAGGGGCGACAAGGGCGGAGCGGGGCGGAGGTACGAGAGCCTCTGAATCACCGCCCCGCCTCGCCTCGCCCCGCGGGGTCCTGCCGGTTCAAACACGTGAACGTGATGAGAAAGGCAGGTGCACTTGGCGTTGCGCAACCCAAGAGCAATCGCAGTCGGTATCCGGCTCGCGGCCGGGGCCGGGCCGGTCTGGCGCTGGCGGTGGCAACGGCCTGGAGGAGAATTAAGCGCTGCCCCTCCCCCTTCCACACACACGCGCGCGCGGCCGATTCGCGCCGGAAGTGGGACAAATACCTGGCTGGCGTCAGCAGGCCGAGGAGGCGCGACGCGAGGCGAGGCGTGTGCGCCGGCCGCGCCGAGGATGGCAACGTGGCGCCCGTCTCCTCAATCTCACCCACCGAGGCGGGGCGTGGCGGGCAACTTGTGCAACCGCGCGGCAGGGCGGGGCGGGGCGGGGCGGGCACGCAGCGACACTCAGGGCCGTGTCGTACACCCGGGCCGGACCTTGCACCGAGCACGGCACGGCATGGGCGGGCAGCGCAGCGCAGCGCACGCGACGGCAGGCACGTTCGCGAGCACGCCCGCCCCCGCACCCCACACAGAAAAGTCTCCCGATTCCATGCAACCCCTGTAGAACCGCCTAGACTTGGACTTTTTTGTGTCCCCTTCTGCTTACCGGCGAGGGGCGGCTCGGAGCCTCTGGCGGCGCGCGGCCGGGCTGGGCACGCAGATAACGGTCGCGATAAGGGTTGCGGTGAGGCAGGCGGGGCGGGGCGGGGCGCTGCATGCGTGAGCGGCGTGAGTGACGGGGAAAGGGGAGGGAAGTGAAGTGAAGGGGACGGTTCGGGACGGGCCTCGCCGAGGGGTGGCCCTTGTCCCGCCGTCGCCTTCGCATGCACCCGCCCCGCCCGCCCCACCCCAGCCAGCCCCCGCTCAGAGCCTCACCCACACCACCACCACCACCGCCCGGCCTGCCAGACACCCCCGGCGAGCAGGGCTATAAATGACCGATACACGAGGGGGAGTGCAGAAATTAAATGTGCCAATGCACCCTCCGAGCCGCCCTCCCCACGCTCGCCCGCACGCGCGAGTGAGGGGTGCGCACTTGGGCGTGGCGGGCGAGGCGAACCACCCCCCGGTTGGCCCGAGCACAGGACCGGTATGGTTAGCAGGGCAAGCCGGGCAAAAACTTTTACAAGGAACATCCTGTAAGCTCCCGGGCAGAGCGGAGCGGAGCGAGCGGCGCCGCAGCCGCGCGGGGTAGGCAACCGGGAGACACTCGTGCGCGCGCGCTGCCTACCCCGGACCCGCGGGCGCTGAATTAGGACGGGGCGGAGCGCCTGGGGATTAGCCGGACCGGACAGGTGACTGCGTGGGTCCCGGCCCGTCCCGGCCGCCACCTTGTCCTCCGCACGGTGAAAGTGAGCGGACAGACCGCCCCGCCCCGCACCGCACCGCCCCGACCACCCTCCCCGCCGTGCCGAACAAAGTGCCGGCTCGCGGCCAGCGCAGTGCCAGCCCAGCCCAGTCGCGTGTGTTTGCCTGGGTGGGTGACCCACATTGTTTGGGCGCGATGATTGGGGATAGGCAGGCGAGGTGGCCCTTCCTTTGGTCCCGGAATCGGATTAGACGCACCCGGCTGCGCCCGCCAGGGAGGCCGGTCGGACATCTTGGGGTCGCGCGGAGCGTGTTGTAGCGATGTTTACGGCCTCTTTCGCAGTGCGGGGCGAGGGCGAGGGCGAGGGCGAGGCGAACGGGCTCACCTGGTCGCATCGGAAACATCGGCGGGGCGGGGCGCCAAAAGCGCGCACAAGAAAAACAAACAGGCACGGCGGGTAAGACGCGCAAGCTCCGCCCCGCCACGCCCAGAGACTTCTCGGAAGGACCGGCGGGCGGCGGCGCAGCCAGACAGCCAAACATGCAAAGCGAGTAATTACGGCCGCACTGGCGGGGCGGGGCCGGCCTAACCCCTCACTCCACGGCCGGCGCGGCGTTCCGCGAACCCTTGCCTTGGCGTGGGGCCCCGCCACCCCGGCCCCGGGCCGAGCAGAGCCGAGGTGCGGGGCGGGGAAGAGCAGGATTTTATTTCGGACAAACGGCAGGGCCAGGCTCCAGCGATTGCTGCGCTCGTTTTCGTCGAAACAGATTGAATTGCCTCGTGGCGTGGTCGCGTCAGGTGTTCTCTGGACTGGTAAGGCTCGGAGCAGCGCCGGGCAGGGCCGGGCAGGGCAGGGCGGGGCGGGGAGCCTCGACCCGGAGGGGTTCCTCATTTCGGTCTGACCCCCATCGCCCCCACCCCCTCCCCCTCCAGGTAAAGAAAGGACCAGGACAGGCCAGGCCATCCACACCTTGTTCCCTGGAGACAATGCCACCCTGTCCCGTCGCAGAGCCGGTGCGTGGGCTGTTCTGCTTTTCTCCGTCAATGAGTACAGGCGAAAGAAAGAAAAAAAAACGGGAAATAAAGAAATTTTTCAATTGTTATTTTCCTCTGTGCGCTAAAACTTATATATTTTATTTATTTTTTTTGGCAGGTGGACGGCGGCCGTCGGCGACTCCCTTAAACAGCCTAATGCACAAGGTGAAATACTGTTCGGCGGTGGGTAAGTCTACCTGCCTGGACTGCACTGCAGTGCGCGGCGCGCTGTTGTGATTGGGGTATCCGATCCCTCCACCTCCACCCACCGCAACCCTCCCTACATTCCAGACGCCGGTCCGGGCCGGGCCGGGCCAGGTCTGGCGGGGCACTTCACTCGCCCTGCGCTCCACCGCGCGCCGCCCGCCCCGGCCCCGCCCGGCTCAGGTTGCACATACACACTGACCCTCCACAACGAGGACCTGGGCCAGGACACGGCACCGCGAGGGCGCGGAGTGTTTAGACGGGCTGGCCGGCGATGGGAGAAGTGTTGCACGAGGGCATCGGGAACGGGCTGCCGGCCGGCCGGCACACCTGTACCCTGAACCCCACCGCACCGGGCGTCTCACAAGTCCGTCGGGGGCAGGGGCGGGGGCTCCCCCCCCCCCCCCCCTGGGGGGCCTCTCACGGGCGAGGACCTGCTCCGACCTGCTCAGCGCGCCGGGGGAGGGGGGGAGGGGAACAGCTGAGCATAAAGCTGTCGGTGTCAATACATCGACCTGAATGAGCGTGTTCTGTTGTGTGTCGCGGCGGGCGGGGCGGGGCGTGCAGCGCGGTGATAATCGTCCTTCTCGGAATCGGTGCAAAACGAGTTTACACCGACGGGACGGGGGAATCCAGCCCGCCCCGCCCCGCCCTACCCCGCCCGACGTGCGTCGGAAACAGTTAGGCCTCGCAGCGCCACACCGCGCGCTGCGTCGCGCCGCGACCGTGTTGTTTAAACAAGGCAGATCAACAGCGTGGCGGGGCGGCGCGAAGCGACGCAGATAGACACGTGCCCATTGTCTCTGGAGTGGGGCGGGGTGGGGCGGGGCGGGGCGGGGCGGGGCGCGGCACTAGAACTAGATCCGAGCGATGGTACGCGAGGCTCAGGGGATAGCCTCAGCCAAGGCCACGCAACGCCTGGTGCAGCCTTTATCGCGGGTATCGGTTCCGCCCGCCGCGCCCTGCCGCTGCCGCGCCCCGCGACAGCGCGCCGATAACAAGCAGAGACTCGGCGTGGAATGGCTGCTCCGAGAGAAGTCACCACCCTGCCGCGCGCCCGCCACACCCCGAACTACCCTAGAGGCGCGGCCGCACGCGGGCGGGCCCGGGGGAAGTCCAATCTGTTCGAAAATTTTCACAGGTTTGCATGCATTTCATGAATAAAACACTCCACGAAAACCAACCAAACGCTATAAAAATAAAGAATAAAAGACAGCAAAATATCGATTTTTTTTTTACGAATTTTGACGTGACAAAATAAGAGAAAATATATCGCGGGCCTTCCCTATTCGCGCGGGAGTGACAGGTGTCGCCGAACGACAGCCGCTGCATGACGAAAACAGGTCCGGAAATGCGTCAGGCAAGTGTTCGGGCAGCCCCCTCCGAAAACAAACGAACGGCGAATAAATGGAAATGATCCCCGAAAAAAAAGGGTAATCAAATTCATGGTGAACAATGCTGCGGCGTCTGCTGGAGGGTGGCTGGACTGGGAGGGTGGCGCGACCCGGTTGAAGGGGGGGGGGGGCGCTCTCGGTGAGTCATCGCGGTGGTCCCGTGGCGGGGGAACCCTTGGGGGAACCTCCTCCCTCACCGACTTACCATTCCTTTTCCTTCTCTACTCCAGTCGTACATGTTGGGTTCGTAATCTTCCAATTGGTCCAAAGACGCAGGTCCCCGGGGCACAAGTTGCGACATCAAGCCGGCACTTAGCACATCACAGGAATCAACGCACTGCACTCGCGCAACTCGCAGCACAAAAAAGTTGAGAGCGCGGCGGGAGAGCGGGAGGTTCGCGGTGCGGAGCGGCGTGCGGCCCGCGCGGGACAACAGGCTGAGTCAGACTGGCGGCGGAGCGGCAACCGCGGCTTGTTTTGCTGGCAAGGCCAGAGCGGGCGGAGCCGAACGCGACCCGAACCCGGGAGTGGGGGCGCTTCGGCAATGTTCGGCTCGGCTCGGGAGGCTCGGGTGACGTCAACGCGTTCCTGGAACCCGCTCCGAGGAGAAACTCGGGGGGCCGCTCCGGCCCGGCCCCGCTCGGCTCGGCTCGGCGCTCGGCTCGGCTCGGCACGTCTTCTAGGGAAGGCAGTACTTCCCTCTCTGGATTCTGCCCGCGAACGCTCCTCTCTCGCGGGCGGGGCGACGCTCGGCCCGTGCTCTGAACACGGGACTGGGCGCTTCTGTGCCTGTGGCGGGCTGGCGGCTGGCATCCAGCCCAGTCCATGCCGCCGGGCCGGGGCCGGGGCCGGGCTGTACCGGGCACTGCATGACCATGCCGAGGGGTCATAACATGAAGTGTAGAGGAGTGGCTAACCGAACAAGGGCCCGGCTGTGTCCACGGCGACGTCGTTAGCGCCCCCGCGCCAAATACATTGCCCTCGTCGCGAATGTCCTGAACGGCCGGGTAACATAACCAGTACCTGTAATCGGGCAATGGAACCGCGTCCACCCTCTGGAGGCAGGCCAACCCGCACCACACCTCTATCATCAAGCTCCACGTCGTGAGCAGAACTCGCGATTATTTTCTCCAAGCGCCGGGATGAGGGCGGAGAGCTCAGGACATCAGACTCCGGGCCCGGGCCAGCCGCCAGGGTCACGCGAGTGCCCCCTGCGCCGCCAAGTCCGCTATCTCGCCCTTATTGGCTACGCGAGCGGAGCGCGCTGCTATTTTCGCGATGTCGGCGAGGCGGGCGATAAAGAAGGCGGCGGCCAGGCGAGATAGTGCGCCGAGGCTGCCTCGGCCCGGCACGGCCCCGCCCCGCCCCGCCCCGCCCCACACCCAGCACCACCGCCGCACCGCAAACAGGAAATTTTGCCTTCGAATACGCGAACAGACGACCAGCAGGGCTAAACAGGATAACCAGACCAGACCAGGCTTATCCCTCAAGTCAGGCGCGGAGCCAGGATTACTCCGAACGCTAAGGGCTAGGGACGGCCGAGCGCGCGTCCATCTTGCCTACTGGCAGGCGGATTCCTGCCGCGGCGCGGGCTGCCTGCCCACCAGCGCAGTGATCCAATCTACGCGACGCCGCCGACGCCGATCCCCCGTCACTTTTTCTGACAGCTTGCCGCGTCGGACGTAACGCCCCCCTTCGCCCACATAAAGATATCTCCCTCGCTGTCCTGTCGGCGGGGCGCGCCCGTCCTGTCGCCGTCAACGCAAGGACGACAGGCGAGGCAAGGCGAGGCGTCGCGACGTGCAATAAAGCGCGCGACATTCGCAGAAGCCAAACTCGGCGGGGCGCCGCACCGCACAGTGCCTGGCGGGGCTGGGCCGGGCCGGGCCGCCGCGGCGCCGCGCCCCAACAGGCCTGCACCGCCTGCAGGTGGTGCGTGCCCCGCAGGCCCCTACTCAGCCACGGCGCGGCGCGGAGGGGGAGGGTGCGACGTGTGTCGCTGTGCAGATGCAGCAAAGTCGCTCGCGCGGCGTGGCCCGTCCGCTTAGCGCTTCTCAAAGACTTGGGCTCGCGCCTCGCCTGCTCAGTTCAGTTCTGCACAGATCCGCACTTCTCCATATAATAGGTCACGCCTACCACTGTGCGTCGTGTCTGAGAGGTTTGCCGTTTACTTGAGATCATGCAGAAGGATGGGCTCTCTGTATATTTCCCACGCAGCGTTCAAATTTGCTCCACTTTAGCTATCGATGAATCTGTTTGGTGTAATGGAATCAGCGCCGCGGCCCCGGCCGGCGCCCGGCGAGGACCTGCCCGGGTAGGAAGCGGGTTAATGGCATTCCCCGCGCGGGGCGGGGCGGCCCCCCTCATTACCGGGCCGTCACGTGGTCAAGGCTGCCCAAGGCTGCAAGCCGGCCGGGCCGGGCCGGGCCGGGCGGGGCGGGGCGGAGGTCCCACGATCGAAGGCTCGCGGGTCGAACTGTCACCCCGACCCCATCCCGCGGCCGAGCCGGGCTGGGCCGCCCGGGTGGCGCCGGTGGCGCTCACTTGACTCGCCCGTGAGGTATGCATTGGGCCTCGCTGCGCGCTGCGCACATCCGGGGCGTGGGCGGTACGGGGCGCCGTCAGGCTCACCTGTTATGCGTCATTATCTTATCTCTGCACTTGCGCGGACACGGCAAACAGCCCGGCCCGGGCCGGCCAAACACCTGCGCGCGTCAATAAAGTCACGAGGTCGCCACTTCTAGTGCCCCCCCCCCCCCCCCCAGCGCCGCCCCCCACCGCCCCCGCACTGCAGGCAGGGCTTTCGCTTGGACAGCCTTGACCTCCGCACCGCATCGCCCGGCCCCACCTCAGGGTGTGTGTGCTCTGGACAACGGCCTTACGATACGGCCAGGCACGGCCACACGGGCGCGGAGCCCAGAGAGAGCCTGTCCGGGTCTGGGCCCAGCCGCTCTCACGGGGCGGCGGCGGTGCTTTTGAAAAGCCGTGTGTTGGCCGGCTATATCGGAAGACACACATGTCCGTAGAAAACACACACACACAGCCCTCTCTTTCTCTAACACACACATGTGCTTGTGTGCGGTTGGAGGCTCGCCATCACTGCCGTAATCCATCCCTTCCATTCCCATCCAGATCACAACAGACGGCGCACTCGAATAAATCGCTATCTCCCTCTCTCTCTGTTCTTGTCTCTCTCCCTCCAACAGACACACGCACTCAGCCGAGGTTCTGCATCCCGCCCAGCCAGAGGCACCCCACAGCGCACCGCACGGTGCGGGCAGACCTGGGCAGGGCAGGGCAGGTGTTGCACCTTGTGCGTGAGCTCTCGAGCGTGAAATAGGGGATGAGTGTCCATCTCTGTTCCGACCGCGATTCCTCCCTCCTCCCTGCCTCAAGGACGACTTGGAGGGGTGGCGGGAAGCAATACAGAACACACTAAAATTACATCATGTGCCACAATTTCGCCCTACGCGGAATTGTTCAACATTTGCCAAGACACGTGCTGCTCAATTAACACGGCCAGTGCGGGGAAGTTTTATCCCCTATGGTTTAACACGGGAGCGTGTCACGCAGCACTCAATGTGTTAAGTTAAGGCCCCTCGGATGTTTAATTCTAACGTGGAGTTTTCCTCTCGAGTCCTTGGCCCCAGGGCGAGGTGCGTCTCCACCCGAGCACACTCTGTGGTGGAAATGCATGTATACACTGCGGCCGGGCCGGTACCTCCGACCGTCCCGCGCCGCGCCGCTGCGGCTGACGGGGCGGGGAGGGGCTGGGCGGCGACCTCCGACCGCAGCCGGCCCTCCTGCCGCTGCCCGGCCCGCACCGGCCCGGCCCCACAAAGTACCCTATCCGAGCTCTGTGCCCGTCTGCCGGAAGACCCCAAGAGGCCCCTCGCCTCGGTGCGGCGCGGCGTGTCCTCCCGACTCAGAGCTCACATCCGCGGCGCCCCGCGGCCCCGCCCCGCCCGGGCGACAACAGTGTATGGACAGACGTCCACGTCGTTATTGTCGACGCCCCTCCCCGCCCCGCCCCGCCCCGCCGCGCCCCGCCGCGCCCCGCCGCGCCCCGCCGCGCCCCGCCCCGCCCCGCCGCGCCCCCGGGCTTGTGGGACGTGCCGGCCGGGCCGACAAGGGGCGTGTCAGGATCCTCCGAGACCGGCGCGGCCGGCCGGCACGTGCGGCAGGACGTGGTCGTGCCGACAGAACGCGGACGGACACGGTTGTCTTACACGCGGGAGGCCAACAAGTACACACACACGCACAATCAGGATCAGCAGGCGAATGGTGGAAAAATTAAATTTAAAAAAAAAACACACTCACGCGGCGCTTCCCGGCAGGCGCGGCGCGCGGCGGCGTTGCGCTTTGGTTTCGCAGCGCGGAAGCGATCGTCGTCCTGGACGTGATACACGGCGTCGCGCCGCACCGCACCGCCTAATTAATCCCCTCCCTCCCACGCCGTGCCCCCCCCCCCTCCTGTCGCAATAAGGGGCTCTCCTCTCCGATCGCGACCGCGACGTGTCTCTCGTTCCCGGAGGCGCGGCGGGGCGGGGCGGGGCGGGGCGGGGCGGGGCGGGGCGGGGCGGGGCGGGGCGGGGCGGGGCGGGGCGGGGCGGGGCGGGGCGGGGCGGGGCGGGGCGGGGAATATCGCCTGTACAGCTGCGCGGTGCTTCGCGGCGCGAGCTAGAGGAAGAGGAAGGCGTGCGGGTCGGGCTGCACCGAGCCTGGAGGCATGGCGCGGCGCCTGGCCTGCGGCAGTGCAGGACTCTAGAGCTAGAAGGCCGCGCGGCGCGAGTGTCTCTGCTCGGGATGGCGCGGCGTGGCGTGGCGTGGCGTGGCGTGGCGCGAGTATAGCTTCCCGCCGAAGGGCATTACCGACGAGCCTCCACAGACTGCAGCGCGCAAGGCCGCGCAGCGCTGGACCGAGCTGCAGTAAATGGCCTCGGAGCCGCCATAGCGTGCACAGTGCACAGTGTTGGTCTCAGCCCCTGCAAATCCTTTCCTGGCCCGTGCTAGATACCGGACGCTCCTTTGGCTGCGCATGTCTGTTTGCAACAAGCGATCGCCTAACCACAAAGCCGTTGTCGCCGCGGGCCCCGCTTGAAACGGGGGCCCCGGTCGGGGTCGCCACACAAGGTCCCCCTTCAGTACGTATCACCGTTCCCACCCCGCTCTGTATCACGATCAATCGGCGGGTTTCCCGCCACAGGCACTGTGGTGCGCCCGGGGGCGTGGCGGGGCGGGGCGGGGCGGGGCGGGGCCGAGCGGGCTACCGCCCCTTATCAATGCAGGGCGGCCAGCGAATTCAGAGAAAAGAGAGGCGGTCGGCATCGACTCGGTGGAGTTGGGCCACGTAATCGCGGGCTACCGTGTTGGCCCACACAGGGTTAGGGTTAGGGTCAGGGCCTGCCAGCGGGCCGCGGGCGCGGGCTGAGCTCCTGCTCCTACTCTGCGAGGCGAAAGCGGTGTTCTTACGGCCGTTGCCGTGGCCGCCCGCCCCGCCCCCGTGCGTGCTGGGCGCCAGCGCCCCGCCCCAGCACAGCACCGGGGTACAGTTAGGAGACTGCCCCGCCCCGCCCCGCCCCGCCCCGCCCCGCCCCGCCCCGACCTGCCCCGCTCTACACCGACACGCCCACCTCCACCTCCCCGCCCCGCCCCGTCCCATCCCTCACTCTTGCTGACCTCTGGACCGGGCCGGGCCGGGCCGAAGAGTTGTTTGTGTGTTTACGGCGCGCGCGCATCCGTCCTTACCTCCATGTCCCCTCCAGAGCTTCGCCTCCATGAGAGCCCACGCAGCCAATGGGCGGGTGTGCGCGGGGCCCGGTCGCAGATCGAGAGCGTCGGTAATGCTCTCCGGGGGTTGCTCCGAGACCTCATCGGGCCCCGCGAGCTGCAGCTCACAGAGGTTCAGAGTGCGTTGCTCCTGGCACGGGCCGGGCCCGGCCGGTGTTGTTTAGCTCGCTGCTCGTCCCCTTTCTCTCCCTCTCTCTCTCTCTCTGTGTTTGTCTCCCGGGTGCGGGGCGCGGGGCGGGGCCGAGCGGGGCCAGGTGATGTCCTGTCTGCCGGAGGTCACTCCCGTGCCTGCCAGTCCGACATACACATGTACGGCGCTGGCACAGCAGGCAGGCAGGCGGGCTCGACGCCATAACAATGCGAGAGCAGCAGCAGTGGTAGTCTCCGGTCGGGTCGGGTCGGGTCGGGTCGGTGACCTGCGGGACTTTCGAACGGGCAGGCGTCGTCGTCGTACAGTAACGTCTCCACCGGCTCGTTCGGATCACACTCCGCCGCGACGCCCGCCCCGCCCCGCCCCGCCCCGCCACCCCGAGGAGGACCTCGACGTGTGGACTCCGGCCCCGGGCCCCGGGCCCCGGTCGAGCCGCGCCGCCAGAGCAATCCTTTCGCGAGGCGCTGCACGGCTGCGCGGAGTGAGTACGTGGGCGGGGCGGGGCGCCGGGGAGGACAGCAGCGCCAGGCGGGGAACAGAGAGAATAACACTGCTGCAGGGCGCTACGTTTCGCGGACATGCTGTGTGCCTTCGCCCTAAAAGAAAATTGGGGAGATTCCTGAAATAAGGTTTCCTGCAAAGAGTTAAGCCAAAGTCACCTGATAATTGCAGTTTGTTTGAGCCCGCGGCGATTGTGCTTCGCAGTTATCGTCGTCGCGGGCGTTTATTATCGTCGTCACGACGCTGTACCTACTTTTTATTGTTTCTTATTTAGAGGCTGTAAACTGGTAAATTGGGAGAACGAGACGGCGTTTTCGGGTTGCCTTTTGGCCTTTGTCGGAGACTGGCGGCACTCGGCACCCGGCATCTCTGTTTCCGCGAAATCGTCTGATAGTCCGGGTTGTTAGGGGAGCGGGGGCGAGGGGCCGCGGGGGCGCGCTCAGGGCAGGGCCAGCTCTATGAGTCACCAGCCGGGGTGCCGGGTGCCGGGCCCCGCAGCCCCAGCCCAGCCGGCCCGCAGCCCCGGCAGCGGTAGCAGTGCACGGGGGAGACTCGCGTAGGGCCTAACTCTGTTACCCCCACCCTCGACCCGAGCCGCCACGCCCCGCCACCGCCCAGCGGAGTCACGCGCTATTCCCGGCCGCTGACGTCAGGCCGAGCCAATGGGAGCGCGGCGTCGCGGCGCATGACGTCAGCCCGAGTTCGTGGAACCGCCGACCGGCGCCGAGCCGAGCGCGAGAGCGAGAGGCGCGCCGAAACGATCCGCCGAACCGCGGAGAGAGCGCGAGAGAGAACGAGGAGGAGGAGGCCTCTCCCGAGTACAACCTGCCCGCGGGCGGAGGGAGGAGGGGCTGTCCTTCATTCATTCATAAGTTGGCGAGTCGTTGCGAAGTGTTACGCCGTAGAGTTGTTTTGACGGTTCGCTGATATTTTTCGCCGCCTCGGGATTAGAGTACTATTCAATTCGAAGAAACCCAAACAGTTGGATGCTCTCTTGTCGCCTGCACGTCCCGCACCTCACACACTTCTTCATCTTCCCTGTCTCGCGGCGCTCTCCTCTTCTCATTTGCGATTGAGTCACCGCCGTCGCACAGCTGCACGCCACTCGCGAGAGGATAATTTGAATCTTCCGGTTCGTTTCGCAGTTCGCCGAATCCCAGCGGTGGCGGCGCGGAGGCCAGGGGGGCAGGGCAGGGCCCCTGCCCTGGTCGCAGGTCGGCCCGTAGGGCTCGGTGGGCAGCGGAGCATGAGTCACTGATGACGTCGGCCGCGGGTGGCCGACCCCGGGCCGGGCCGGGCCGGACCGAGACGCAGCGCAGACGTCATCAAATGCCCGCCCCGCCCCGTCGTGCTCCAGAGATCCAGAGCCGCGGCGCGGCGGCCTTGGGCCGGGCCGGGTCCCGTTGCCCGCGCCGGCCGCCCCAACTTCCAGAAAAGGGGAACAAGTATCGTGCGGGCGGTTCGAGGAAGGATTTGGAGGCAACCAGCGGAAACGACAGGAAAAATCTAGAATTCCGCGTCACAGTCGTTATCTCGCTTCGAGTCACTTGGCTGGCTGAGGTTGCCGGAGCGGAGCTGCTGGAGCCCGCCTCGCGTCGCCAGGTCCAGCTCCAGGCCTCCGCCTCCAGGACTGGACCACAATGTGGCGCAATCAGCAGCGCGTGCCCTTGTGCCCCTGCCCGGCCGCCCGCCCCTTGACAAACTCCGGGGAAGCCCCAGCTCAGAATTTCATCCCGGATCTCTACTCGTTCGCAGTAAGGCCGCCAGCAACCCTCTCCCTCCCATCCCCGCTTTTCCCCCTCCCCACTCTCGCGCACCCCCTCCACGCGCTCTCCCGGGCGGCAGTACGTGGTCCATCCCATCCAACGGTGCGAGGGGGCGGGGCGGGGGCGGGGCGGGACGGGGCGGCGGCGGGGCGGGGCGGGGTAGTGGCCCGACCCGGCCCCCGACCCAGCTCAGCGCAGAGAAATCCCAGATTGCCGCAGCCGCCCTCCCCTCATTGAACCACCTCTCGCGGGGTGGGCGTCCCCGCCGCGGGGGGAGCCTGCCGCCGTGTGCTGCGTGCGGCGCGACGCACAGCCCTTGGCCCATGGCCCGTGCCCCCCAGCTCCTGGTCACGGGGAAAGCCCTCCGCCGCGCCGGCCAGCCGGCCGGCACTAGCAGGGAAAGCCCTGCCGGCCTGCCCTGCCGAGCCCTGGCAATGGCCCCGCCTTCCCTTACCGCCCCGGCCTGGCTCAGGACATTCAGATACTTCTTGTCCGCGCCTGCGGGGCGGGGCGGACCACGTCGCTGACTTTGATACCATACCACTAAATTAATGCGAGCTATATCAAATGCATCGGGAGGCCTGGCCTAGGCCTCCCGTCGCAGTCGGGCGGTCCAGAGGCTGGGTGAGGTGCAAGGTGAGGAGCCTATACCGCCCGATCGGACGCCCCGGCCCGGTCTGGACCCAGGAGGCTCTTACCTCATGTCACGGGCCGTCCTCGTGTCCCGCACCCCGGGCGCCCCTGGCGCCGCACACGGATGTGTTGGACGCCTTCCAAATCAGGCCGAAGCGTTGACACGACGTCAAGGTCGTGCTGCTCGCATCACCCCGGCCGGGCCGGGCCTGGCCTGGCAGAAGAGCAGCGCACTCTCACTTCATTTCCTTGGGAAGGACGTTGCCGCCGCCGCCAGCGTCGGAATGCCTCGTGATTACAGAGCGATAAACCAGCTCGCCCCGCCCGCGCGCAAACAAAGTATCTGTTGCCCGGCGCGGCGCGGCGCGGCACCGCAGGGCGGGGGCGCGGGCGGGGTAGATTCCTGCCCGCTGCGCTGCGCTCTCTCCACGTTGTCTCTGGGCTTGGCAGCAGGCAGGAAAAGTCTGTCCGCGAGTCCTTGTCCACCCACTTGCGAGGCGGGCGGCACCTGACCCGCGCGCTTCTTATCGCTTATACACTCCGATAAGCCCGTACGTGCGCCACGCCACCCGCGGCCCGGCCCGGCCCGGCCGTCATCGCCATGCTGTTTACCCGCCGCAGGGCAGGGCTCCCGTCCGGTCCCGCCCTGCGCCCGCCCAGCCCCGCGGAGACGCCCGCCCCGCGCCGCCCCGCCGCGCACGATGACGCATGGCAGATGGACGTCTAATTTGGTCCGCGGGTATCTAGTATCGCGGCGACGGGTCGGGTCGAGTGGCGTGGCCCCCGAGCTCTATTACGTCCGTGATGTAACGGACCTCCGCGGCGGGGCGAAGCGGGCTGCTATCGCTGACAGGAGCTCGCCCCGGGGGCTCACGGTGGTGCACGTGTTCACATCGCCGGGAGGGAGGGGTTGTTTGCGCTGCCGGCGAGATGTACTGCGGTCCCCCCAGCACCCCTCGAGATGCCTCCCTTTCCCTCAGCCCTCGTTTATGTTTCGACCACGCGTTCGGCACGCAGCGCCGCGCCGCGTGCCGGCGTCGGTAGGCGGACGACGCCGACGCCGAGGCGCGGCATCAGCACGTGCCTGCCTGACTTGCGGCGCGGGGCGGCGCGGGGCGGGCCGCGCGGTCTGGCCGCGCCCGCCCGCACCCTGCCCAGGAACGAGGCGGTCGCAGCACAGCGCAGCGCCGCGTCTGCTGTACACAAGGACGGCCGCGCGCCGCGGGCCTTCAAGGGCAATAAGCTCGGCCTGCACGGCCTGCTCTGCACCTGCGGCGCTGCTGCTGTAGCATGCACGCCCGGCCCGGCCCGGCCCTGCATGGCGTGGTCTGCATTGTTCTCGCCGAGCAACGCTGCCTTGCCTGCATTGCCCACCCCGCCCCGCTCCTCCGCGCCTTCCAACTCGTTATCATTGCCCGATGCTTTTCGCACACTCCACTTGGCAGGTGCGTCTTATCGCCCTCGCTAACATACACCGCGGCCGCCCCCGCCCCGCCGCATCCTCCCTCCTTGTCGCTCGTCGCACCGCACGACGCGACAGTCTGTGCGTCTGTCTCTTTCGTCCGCCACAACGGTAATGCAGTGTACTTAGTAAGCAATGTTTAAGACGGTGTTCAAACCACCTTCATGAAGGGGACCGGAAGCGCGACACAGTTGTCGTATCGTAGCCCAGAAATAAAATGCGATTTAGGCTTAAAGTTTAACACTGATTTAATGGTTTGTAAATGATCGTTAAGTGGTGCTAACACCAGCTTTTGTTGTTGTACTTCTGTGGGGAGTGAGTAGTTTGGTTTTTACTCAGCGTTTAATCCTCCTTTTATTTCTGCAGTTTGTGTTCATGCATCACTAACATGAAGAGAATGAAGTTTCATATTCCATTCTTCTTTTCGAGCGCTTCCCCTCGTACAGATAAGTTCGATGGGTTGCCTGCAGTCCCGGCGTCAGCTCCGTCCAAGCGGCGACTTGTTGTGTATGAAAATTTCTCATCTGTGATTTCGCATCACTACACGCATTGTGTATTTCTCATACGTAGGAAGGAATCTCCCCCTCCAGCACAGGTGTCCAAGGTGCACCAGGAGCCTGGAAAGTCATTTTTGCTGCGTACTTTTAAGAACCCAAGCTATGTTTTGCTTTTTAGGGTGTTCTTAAACATTTTTGAAAAATATAACATTTCTGTTGAAATGGTGGGACCTTATGTTGGGCCGTAATTGCTTGCACTGTGTAGGTCTAGGTCACTGGTCATCCAAGGAAAAACAAGATTTGCCCTCTCCTTAATCGATCTGTTCCCAGGTAAAATCTGTTTCTACGTTATAATTAAAACGATTTCAATTTGCTCTAAGTCCAAATTGTTATGTCCGCCCTTTTCGTAGAACGTCGTAATTTTCAAGGACGTTTACTTTTACTTTTTGTCGACTGTCTGTGTCGATATGTCGTCTGCACCTGACAGAAAGTCAGGAGACATACGTTGTAAAGAAGCTGGTTAATGCCCAGATTTTTTTCTAAATGAAAAATGAAACGCGGAGCATTGTACGTTGGGCGAATTTACTATGAAGACCCTACTTTGAGAAGCCGTGCTCTTCTTTGCTTATATTTAATTTTTACCCTCTGTCATAAAGGAGACCTAACCTGTACTAAATGACAACTATTGAAAATATGCACAATGTTGTGACAAGTTTGATCTGAGTTGAAGCACTTAATTTTATCGCCAAAATTATTTGCAGCGTAAACCATGCCTAATATTATACCACCAATAGTGTCATCATCTCCTCCTCCTCTTGACCCAATTGAAGATGATGACAATGATGAGGATGGAGGTGAAGATGATTTTGGAGATTTCACGACGGCTGATTTTGAATCACACAATGGTATGAATATATATGATTTATGATATGACTCTTTACTGTGACTTATTGAATTTTCTAAGCATTGTTTAATTTAGTTCTAGAGCCTTCGATACCCAACATTATATCTGACACATCATGGACACTAGCCTCTTCCAAAGAGCTCCAGTCAGAAATTTTTGAAAATGGTGTTGTTCCTCACAATTTATTAGATGAAGATAAAATTCCTAAATTCCACATAAATAGTTTAGGAGATGAAGAAATTCTTCAGAATTCAGACAATACTAGTCATGACTCTGTCCTATCTGCTGTTACTGACTCAGGGAACTGCAGTGCAAGTCAAAATAGCAGTGGTGCTTCTCCTATGCCTATTGTAGATACAGATGACGAACTCTCCTCTAAGAACACTGTGTCCCAAACAAATGGTGGTCCAAATCAACTGACAGGAGCAGTTCAGAATTCTGGTTCAGGGGTGCCAAATCATATTATTCCAGAGACAAATCAAATCAATTGTGATGCTAAAATAACAGAGGGCCGAGAAGATCAAATTTTTGAAGTAAATTCAAGTGGTACAGAATCAGAAAGGCTGGAATTTGTATCAAGAAGCAATATGGAAGTTGAATCAATTAAAGTAGTAGCTTCCGAAGACAGCCAGGTATCCCATTTTAGTATTGATAATCCTGATGACTCTCTTTTAGATTCCATTCCGACAACAATTGATAAAATCAATTTAAACTCTGAAGAGTTTGGAGCATGGAATCATAGTGAATCTTCTTTGGTCTTGGATCAGGATAAAACATCATTGGAAAATAATGTTTGTGAAGAAAATGGCATGGCTGTTGAAAAATTTACCGATGTACTAGAGTCCACCTGTGAAAAAGAGTCAAAACCCAGAGATGATATGGTGGAAGAGAGTGATTGTGTGAGAGCAATGATTATTCCAGATATGCCTGGCCTGGAAGATGACAATGATGATGATGATGAGTTCGGGGAATTCAGTGGTACTACTTCACCAGCTAAACCTTCATCGAGTTCTCAGAGTCTTGATGAATATAATGATGATCCTCAGTTTGATTCTCCATCCAGAAGACCTACACTGGTGTTAACTGATGAAACCAAAGAAACTGATGTCAACATATCCCCATCAGTCATGAATGAAGCTACTGATACCACTGGTATGCATTTAGATAGGGGTTCCACTCCACCTCCTTTTAATTCCTTTGAAGAGAATTGTCTTGAAATCACAGATGATGCTAACACTATGCCTCTAAATAATTTTAACACTGAAGGCTCACAAGAAGATGAATTTGCTGATTTTGCTCAGGCACAAGATAGTGGAGAAACATTTGTCTCTGATGTATGGGCACAGGCTGCTCAGGCAGCACAGACATCATCTGCTTCAAATTCTTTCCCTCCTCAAGAGCCTTTGGAATTTGATGATTTTGATGATTTTGAGTCTGCTGAATTCCAATCGGCTACCCCTAAAATTGAACCAGTTTCCTCTATTAGTTCTCTATTTGACCTGCAAAGCATAAAGTCAAGATTAGAAGAATTATTGAGAGAAAATTTCCCTCTTCCTGATGGCAGTTGCTCTGTCAGTGAAATGGAAAGTATCACAAGTACACTTTCTGGAATTATTTTGGATGTTGAAGAAAGTTCTGTGTGGCAAGGCTTACGAGACCTGGAAGCAACTCCTTCGTTGTCATTTCAATGGCCAGGATCACAGTCCAATAGAGGCCTTCTTGGTGCTCTGAACATAGATTCCCGCAACATAGTAAGAACAATGCAAATCATGAGATTTTTTCAACACTCTTAATATTGTAATCAATTAATTAATTAATTATTTTCAGCTGTTTGGTCCTAAGTGGAATACAGTTGTGCCTCGCTTTGCTGCAAATCTTGGATTTAGTCCACTTGAACCAGTTCGTGCAGTCCAAAGTCAAACCCAAGCAGAACCACCTCCACGATCTGAAATTATTCAGCCTCAAGTGGTAGAGACTGTGAAGTCTTCATCTGATCAAGTCGTAAGATATTAAAAATAAATAAACAAGCTTCAAAAAAGTATTGCCAATGCTAAATTTGAACAAAATTCTTTGCAGGAAGTTGTTCCGGCAGCACAGTTTGACTGGAATGACAGTGGACTTACTAATCCTCTTGACTGTAAGTAATTCCGTTCATCCATTTTACTTTACATCTTCATGTCTTGTGTTGAAAACTGTGTGTCCTAATCCGACTACTCACAATTTTCTTTGAATTTAAACATGAAAAGGTGCAGCATCAATGTAGATAAGTGTAAATTAATCACCTTGATGTATATAGAAGCTAGAACACTGTGTGTATGTCAATCTTCTTTATGTCCAGAAAGAGCATTGACCTAGGTTCCTTGTTAGAAATGGCTGTACTTGTATACCAAACTAGGTTTAAACTTACATTCACTTTTTCATGGTTTATGGGAGACCACCACATCACAATCACATTCACTGTATTCCTTTTGCTATTGTGTTTTTCTAATGGCACTATTGTCTGTCTCCTCTTCCCTCTCCCCCCTGTCCTTGCTTCTTTTCCCCTCCCTAGCATCCACTCATTCTTCACTCCTGGATCTTGATCTCCTTGCCTCTTTTGATAACCTGGCCTCCCAAACAATATCAACCCCCCACGCTGCTGTGGTGTGCCGGAGATTGCCTAGTAAGTGGCTCACAACTCTTTGCCTGTTCCTTTGGGCTTGCATCCTTAATTTCTTTGTTTGTTGTACACTATGCGAATCAGTTTCTCATATTTTGTGGACAACTGCTATTTTAATTTGGGCTGATATATAAGCTCTTTCCTGCCCTTTTCTTTTGACTGCTTTTGATTTTGTAAGCTACTTAAATTGTTCCTGGACTTGAGCATATGAAGGTGGTATATGTGTGCATCCAGATACACATATGTGCTACTGCTTCTATTCGAATTCTGAGGTTCTTTGTCTTTCTCTCAAGTATTCTGTAAGCAGCAGAATTTTACATTTAAAACTCTGCTTTAATGTAACAAATTTATTTATGATTTTGTATTGTATGCTTCTGTTTAAAGTATGCTAGTGCACTTCTTTGTTGCTTGTTTTATTTTTTTTATCAATTAGCCAGTTTTTGTAAAAATAAAATCAAGGAAAAAGACCATGCTAGCACTGTAAAAATTATCATGGTACAATGACTTACTGTAATTTTAAAATGAGCATGTTGATTTACTTTTGAAAGATAGAGTGTAAAACCAATTTTCCTCTGTTACAGCTAGCAAAGATCCTAACTCAGCACCACTCGCCACAACAACCACAAGTGGAAATCCAGTTTTGACATCTACGCCAGTGCAGGTTGAACAGCTCTTAGCAAACTCTAAGAGATCTACTCCTCTGCCTACCCTAGAAAAGAAAAATCGGGATCCCACCCTGAGTCCAGAAGCAGTACGTGTTTTGGACACTTTACCAGAGCTAGCATTTCTTTCTGCCCGTATGCTCATGTTTCCGGTACAAGGAGATCGCAATGAAAATAAATTGTGACAGTTACACAAAAAAACCATAAATTTGATTGAAAATGGTAGAGTTTGTGTACCTGTATAGATTATAGGAAATATTTATTACTTGTGGTCTTTATTAGTTATTTTATTATGTTCAATTTATAATTTGAAGAATGCCTCTATATTTTTAATACCACGCAGAAATCTTAACTACGGAAATGAACTATTCATAAACTTTATGCTTTGTGTGATTTACAATCATTGCAAAAGCTGTAAGTTATACATCTGCTAAATGATTATAAACTCTACACCCTTGTGATATCCTCCATCCATTTGGGTCTTTTAATAGCTTTGGGTGCTTGCCAACAGTTTCTGTGCATGGTATCTCTTTTTGTTAAGGGGTTAGCATTTCTGGAAACATTGCTAGCACATAGATCAGTGGTCAATTTCCTAATCCTAAGTGTTGCTCAAAATTAATGTGCTTAATCAGACCCTCTGTGTTGATTGATGTTGCAACATAGAAAATTTTGACCTAAATATTTTACAATATGTCAGACCTGCAGTCAGCAAAATATCTTCTCTTGATTTTCATGTGGCTTTTTATTGACTGTGAGTTTTAAATTTGGTCTGGATACTCCTGCCTTTCTGTAGGATTAATCCTATTCTGCTTATGAAAAAGGAGAAAAAAGTTGAGGAAGCATGGGAAAAAAAAAAAAAAACAAAGAAAAGACTTAATAACACATTTGCCTGAGTTTATATTTGATTATAAAATTTAAAGATATCTAATTTCTATTGACCTGTTTGTTTTTGTCTGGCCCTTGGCAAGTGCATTGGAGACTGCATATTAGAATTAATGTCTGATTATCTTGCTATTTTGCCATTGCTCATTTTGTAAATATTGTGAAAAAGTTGGAATGTGTACCTCTCTTTGATTTATAATCCATATTTTTTCTATGTATGATATTGTACACATAACATTATAACTAAGTTAATTTACCTCTTGTTGATCCTATCACTTTGTACGAAGATTTTTGAGGTTCTGCTCTTTATTTAAGGGGTTGCTTATTTATGTACACAAATTATTAATAACTGAACCGACAAAGTTCAAGGAACTGGTGGTTGGTGCGTCATGCTTATGGAAGACCTCAGTTTCTAACATTTAGAAATCCCTGTCAATATTAAGAAATACCTTTTTTTTGTGTGTGATATATTTGGGTTGTTTGATTTAGGGATCACCCAGAAGTGTTCAAAATCCATTCAGATTTCAAATTAAATACTGGGGATGCTTTGGAAAAGTTAATTACTATACCTGTACCTTTGTTACAGTGGTGAAAAGTATTACTGTAATTGACATTCACTTACTCATATACTGTGGAGTATTAATAATATTAAAATTTAATGGCGGGGAAGATAATTTAAGAAATGGTTGTGTTTTTGTTGATGAGATTTGGCACACCAAGCATATTCCATGTGTTCAAATTCTCATGTAGTCATTTGTTTTCAATTCTTTTCTCCCTTTTCTTTAGAATGTTAAATTGTTGCTGGCACAATTTGCTTGGATTATTATCTTTATTGCTTACTTTTTTGATTATGGTTGTCTATATATTGTTAGCATTAAACATTGGTTAGGTTTTCTTGTGATATGTAACATTGTCTAAAAACTAAATGCTGTAGTGGAAAAATTTTAAGGAGACTTGTTAAACTTCTAATTTCTTTGTTGTATTAACTTCAACAATTTAAGTTGTGGGGTTTTAAGAGCTTTTGTAAAATGACCGTCCATTAATTAGGTACTCTCTCTTTTGTTAAAATGCTGAGTCATTACTGTACAATTCATGATATTCAATTGTTATCAGTCTTTTTCTTTTTAAAATTAAGTTTTGTGATTTGGAAATTTATTGTAATTCTTTTTGGTTTATGTTTTGGAAACTGAGAATAGTCATAGTCGAAGCTGTCTCCAGTACTGTCTCAGTACAGTTTAGGTACTTTGCTTTAGAATTTTTTAACTTGCTGATCAGTCTTTTTCAAATCTACCGCTTTACTTTCTAAAAAATTTTTGACTGACCATAGAATTTGCATCTAGTTGCCTCTTTTTCCTTGCATAAGGAAAGTCCTTTTGAGAAAAAAAGACAAAATTGTGTCTTTGGATTTGGAATCAAATTGATTTCAGAATTTTACTTGCATTTAATACTTTCAGTAGGCATAAATTTTGTCGAGGTAAAATTGTAAGATATTGTGTAAGTAATGCTTTAGTCTGGTGCAGTATTTATGTGATCTCTGTGAGTATATCTAATATATCTAACTGAACATTCCCAAACCTACCATTGTACTTACCAACTAATTGAAAATGTCTGGAGGAAATAAATGTGATATTTGTATTAAATCAGGGAAAGATGTGCAAAACCATCATGTCTTTTAAAGTTCAGATTTTATTTCGTTCACTGTACTTTTTTTATTGCCTGAAAATTATATCATTGTTCAGTTACTACTTAGGAATGATTTCTAAAATGTGTGACAATGTTTATTTAATAAATTGTATCCAAATGACTCTTTAATGATTCTTTAATGTATCAATATATACATACAATGGTAAAGCTCACCGCCCATTTACAGTAACACACTTGCTGACTCCCCTTACTTTTTTTAAATACTTAACAAAGATTTAATTTTAAACAACCATTAAGGTCAAAAGAGATGTTTTATGGTGATCACTCTCACAAAGATTTGGCAGAATTAATTACATCACAGACATTTGACAGCTTTTTCTTCCTGACGCAATTGGATTGTTCTTTGCAATAACAAATAACCGTTTCCTAATCAGTCAGTTCTTTAGCCTACCATTTATCCCAGTCTTTCCACCCAGAATCCCAGCCATGGCCACCACCTCCACCACACTTCCCACAGCCGCCCCCGTGACCCCCACCGCCGTGTCCACCGTATCCCCCTCCGCCGTGGCCTCCCCCACCGTACCCACCTCCTCCGTGACCGCCTCCGTGGCCACCTCCGTATCCTCCTCCGCCGTGACCACCCCCGCCGTACCCTCCGCCGCCGTGGCCCCCTCCGTACCCACCACCTCCATGTCCCCCTCCGTGACCTCCCCCTCCGTGTCCCCCCCCTCCGTGGCCCCCACCCCCATGACCACCTCCATGACCCCCCTCTCCGTGGCCACCACCCCCATGCCCACAACCTCCACACCCGTGTCCGCCGCCCCCATGTCCCCCTCCCCCGTACCCGTCTCCGCCATGTCCACCACCCCCGTAACCGCCGCCCCCGTGGCCTCCACCGTATCCACCTCCGCCATGACCGCCTCCGCCATGACCGCCTCCGCCATGACCGCCTCCACCATGACCGCCTCCACCATGCCCACCCCCACCGTACCCTCCTCCTCCATGGCCGCCTCCATGGCCTCCACCATATCCACCGCCCCCATGGCCTCCCCGTGACCCCCGCCGTAACCTCCACCCCATGTCCCCCATAACCGCCACCCCGTGACCACCTCCGCCGTGACCACCCCCGCCGTGACCACCCCGTAGCCACCCCATCATGCCCACCTCCGTAGCCTCCACCACCATGTCCTCCGCCATGTCCTCCACCATGGCCTCCACCATGGCCTCCGCCATGGCCTCCCCCGTGTCCTCCGCCGTGTCCTCCCCATGGCCACCCCATGGCCACCCCCATGGCCACCCCGTAGCCTCCTCCGTGTCCCCATAGCCCCCGCCTTTTCCCTTGCCTCCCCTTTGCCTCCGTACCCCTTCCCGCCTCCTTTCCCCCGCCATACCCCTTTCCTCCCCCGTATCCTTTCCCACCGCCACCCCCCTTGCCGTACCCCTTACCGCCCCCGCCGTACCCATGCCCCCCGCCCCCGCCTCCGCCGTGGCCCTTGCCGCCTCCCCCGCCGCCCCCGTAGCCGTAGTGACGTTTCACCTTCTGCTGTCCCCGTGTGCCGTTGTTGTTCACTCTGCAACCCGGAAAGTCTTTCAGTGTTTATCATCACATCGCCAGGCTCGTGCACGGCGGCCGCCTTCACCTGTCACCTACCCGTCAGGGAGCTGCACGGCGTAATCCGACGTGGTGTAGGAGGCGAGCGGTGAGGACCACGGGGACGCTACGGCCATGGCCGCGGACAACCTGGAGGAGTATGATCATGACTGTTGTGGAGAGCATCAGGATAGACAAGGATCAGCGGAGCAGGACTCACTGTGTGCCAGAGGTGATCTCAGTGGACCAGGCGGCAGAGAGCGTCACCAACGAAGGGAAGAGGACCAGCGCCCACATCTGCAAACAGCACATGGATTAGCTATCATAGCACTCACTCGCTCACTCACTCGCTCGCTCGCTCACTCACTCACTCACTCACTCACTCACTCACTCACTCACTCACTCACTCACTCACTCACTCACTCACTCACTCACTCACTCACTCACTCACTCACTCACTCACTCACTCACTCACTCACTCACTCACTCACTCACTCACTCACTCACTCACTCACTCACCGCGGGGACTGGTGATCGCTCCATGCCGCCTACGTCACCCTGCCGGCTGACTTATCCAGCGGTGTCTGGAGACCGCTGCGGCGGTCGCGCCACTTTTAAGGACTTTTGCGATCAAAGCAAAGCCGAGCACTTTCACTATCAGTGGCCTGGCCGCGGGCCGCAGGTGGGGCGGCAGGGGTGGGGGTCTGGCAAAGCGGCCAAAGCGATCCGACAAACGTCCTGGAGACGGAACCAATTTGTGATTTCGACTGCTGGGCTGGGACTCGAATCGCCGAATGTCCCCGCCCCGCTCCGCTCCGCCCCCGCCCCCTTGGCCCCCACCAAGCATGGCGCGCAGGCAATCCGATGCCGTTCACCCGACAACTGCGCTCCTCCTGTTCCTCTCCTGGCAGCGGAGTTAAGTTCCGGGCCGCGGTCCATGAATGGGAGGTGGGCGTGGCTGGGGATCCCGACCCGACCCGACCCCGGGGCGGCAGATATTCAGGACCAAATACCGCCACCGCGTCACGGTACACGCCGCGCTGTGTCTCCGGTCAATTAGGACGTCGCAAATTCGCGCGAATTGCGAGCGAACGCGTCTGGCACGGCCACCTGGCTGGGCCGTACTTGGGGAATGACTTCCCCCACCTCCATGTGCTGTTTCTCTTCGCCACCGCCCTCAGGAAAGCCTCAGGGTGTGTCTCTCTCGGCCGAGCTCGTATACGGGTGTATACACTTGTAACGCTGAACGGCGTGTCGCTGAGCAGAGACACCCATCCCCTCCCACCTGACGGCCTTGTCGAGCGGCGTTGTGTGCCCTCGGCCCGGGCTTCCGCTAAATCCAGCGGTAACGAAAATTTAGTGTTTCGCCTGTTTGTCCGCCCCGGGATCGGCGCGGGGCGCGTGGGGCGGGGGCGGAACGAGGACGGGAGGGGGTCACAGGGCCCCGCCGCGCCCCGCTCCTCCACAGCCCCCGCACAATCAGCTTGGGTTCATTTCACTCTCAAAGCGCGGCCCATCTGTCACGGATACATAACATGACGGCAGCCGAGCCCAGCAAGCAGAGCGGCAGCGCCGATTTGACGCAACATGGCGCCAGCAAAGCCGCTCGTCGGGGCGGGGCTCTGCTCGGGCAGGTACGTAGCGACTTGGTTCGTGAGAGGTTTCAGGGTTTCAGACCACGAATGTGAGAGGAGAGAGGGGGAGGGGCAAAGGGGGGCGGTGACGCCTGGGACAGGGCAGCGCAGGCGGGGCTGCGCAGGGCGGGGCATGACAGGGCGGCACGGAGAGAAGCCTTTTGGTACCTCTATCCTTCTCGCATTCATGGGGCACCGGCACTTGCAGAGAGGGAGAGAGAGAGAGATAGAGCACCGCGAGACGCTCTCAGGAATCAGTCCAAAGGGCGAGGCGGAGCACCTCGCGTCTCGTATCATCGCGTCACTGCAGACGCCTGCAGAGCTCCGTCGCGTCGCTGCCTTAGGGTGACTTACGTCGCCCCCTCCTATCCAAAAGCTGCGAGGACCCAGGTGCTGATGGTGGCAGCGCTGCCATGTGGTTGGCGTGTGGATGTCACGCGGTTACTGGGCTGCTCCTGTGGGCCCCCGCCCCGCCCCGGGCGCCCCGCCCCAGGCGCCCCCCCCCCCCCCCTGCGGCGCTCCTCGGCTTGCGGTAAGGAGGCCCTGTGCCACAATGTAGCCTGTCTCCAGTGAACAGAGGTGGCCAAACTGTCCTGTCCCGGCCCGGAGTGCTGCTGCTACGCCACGCCACGCTGCGCCACGCCGAGCCAGCAGGCCCGCGACGAATTGATTGAGGACAAGTGTTCTGTTTGACGGAGGGTCTAAATCACGCCTTCCGTCTGTCTGTCATTGACTCTCGCCCGGTCCTCCCTCCCTCCCTGCCCGTTCTGCTCAGTTCGGCGACGTTATCCTTCCCGTCCCGGCCCGGCCGTGCGCGCACGTACAGCTCGCGTCACGTCGCAGCCTACTGGGCCGTTACCCCGGTGCAGCGCAGTGCAGGGGCGTCTGCGTGCGCTCCGCCCCGCTACGCCCCGCCACGCCCTGCGATGTTCCGATTCCGTGAATGTGATGATCTCGAAATAGCAATCCCGGCCGTATGGCGAGACGGTATGTGTGCTGGTGGTGCTCCCTCGGATCATCCGCCCCGCCCTGGCAGCATCTTACTCAGCTCAGCTCAGCGGGCGGGGCGGGGCGGGGCGGGGTGGATCGAGGGCATGCCGAGGCAGCAGGCTCTCGAGGGGCAGCCCTCGCCCTTCGGCGGGCTTGTCCAATATCTTGATCCCGTCTGATTACGATGGCCGTTTGGCGGTTGGCGGTTGGGCTCAGCCAGCCCCGCCCCGACCCTTTGCGTGCCGACGCGCGCGCCCAACGCCGGCGGGCCGGCACGGGCCGGGCCGCCTGGGAGATAGGCAGCCAAGCGAACGTGCGCGCCATGCGGGCCTGCCTACCTCCACGGCGCTCCTCGGGGAGGGCACCGGAGGGCTTTAGACAGTGATAGAGGCCGTACTGCGCGGCGCGGCGCGGGGGATAGGAGCGGCCGGTTCTCCGCGGAGCGCGGCCGGGGCCGGGGCCGGGGCCAGGGCCGGGGCCGGGTCGGGCAGGCGGCGGCCTGAGTGGCCCGATACCGACCGTGCAGAAACACGAGCAGAAAGGTAAACATCCTGAGCCATTGTGGGCCGGCCCGGCCCGGCCCGGTCCAGACCCCGCCCCGCCCTCGCGGACCGGATGCTGCGATCTTATGGGGCATGTGCGGGGGGCGGGTTGGGCCGGGCAGCGCCGACCCTTTGAACAAGCGTCATCTCTTTGAGTGACCTGGAGGAGGAGAGCTTCTTGTTTGTCCGCGAGAACCTCTCAAATTTTGTGACATTTCTTTCACGGCTCCGGTCTGAAACCCTCGCCGGCTCTGAAAGGTCAAACGTTACGCAAACTGCCCTCCTGGCTTTCCTTGTAACTCACACAGTGGAGCCGGAATGTGAGCGGTAAGATCGGGTGTAGGTGCGCCTAGACGCGAGAGGGGAGGAGAGGGGTCCTTCGCCTTGCGACCAGAGCTAGTATACGATATTGGACCGTTGATCTTAGTGTTCGCCGGTTTCAGGTGAGGCTTATTGATTAATAAGTACCGGCTGCATCAGCCGTGTCCCCTAACATCTTACAGAATGTTTGTGCTGAAAATAGTCCTGAATGAATGGGGCGCTCGTCTCGTCTCTAGTCGGCTCGGCAGACCCGTGGCGTGGCGGGCCCCGCCCCGCGGGTGATAGCGCACGCCGCGAGAGCCGGGCCGAGAGCCGGGGAGGGCAGCGTCCGCCGGACCGGGGCGGCTGGGGGCCCGGCGGGGCCCGGCAGAGGGGCGTAGTGCCGGACCGGATGTGGCCGCCATACATAAACGCCCCTCCTCCTTGTCCATAAGTTCACTCTATTCCCAGCCCTGCGCCACTCCGGCCCGGGAGTCACCCGCCCCGCCCCGCCTTTTGTAGTCGAGGAATACTTGGCTCAACTCGACTCTCTGAGTGCACGTGCACGCGCACGGTCTCCAGTGTGTGGCAGCGAGAGACAGACGGGATACAATATGGCCAGGACCGCCTGGCTCTTGTGCGTGTTGTTCGCGTTGGTGTGCGCCGCCGCCGCGTCCAGCAGTGACTGCTGTCAGTGTCATCAATGTGATTTAATTCTGCTTCCATGAAAAATTGTCCGGCGTTTCAGAGTAACTTATTAAAGTGTGTGTGTGTCTATGTGTGTAAATCCACAGCTGAGGAGTACTCTGACTTTGGATGTGAGGCTGACAAGTCCACCCTGCTGGCCGACAACATACGAGAGGCGTTTTGGGCCCTTGCCGAAGGTAAGTGGAAAGGAGTAAGTGGTAAGAAGAAAAAAAGGGGTGTATGGGCCACTCTTGTCGACAGAAAGGCATTCTAAGCAGTCCTTTCTACCTCCATGTACGTAAATCGTAAAGTAGAATGCCTTCTGCTTAATCAAAAGACGTCAAGTCTTACTACCAACATCTTACCACAATCTGCAACAGTGGCATAATTAATTTATTGTCCCTCTATTTTCTTTTTAAAAATATTGTGTTCCGACATTCTAAAAATCAATTCAATGTCAACCCTGTGACCACAGCGAGGGTGTGTTCACTCCCGTCTTCAGTTGGTAGTATTAGTTACATTATCAAATTTCATAGGTTGGCAGTGACGCGCGTTTTGGTATGCCCCGCTCCTCTTTTGTTCTCTATCGCTCAGTTCGTTTTCCGTTCCTCGCCGGTTCCTTCGCTTCCTCGCCTACGCGTCACAGTTTTGAGTTTGTGGATCCAAAGTAATTCTCTGTATCAGTGCCAACAATATCAATAATGATCATGAAGCAGGCAGGCGCGTTGCCAGTTCGTTCGTTACTGCTCGTTGATTTGCTAAACGTGCCCTGCCTGCAGGCGAGCCGCTGGACGAGCTGCCCCCGATGGACCCGGTGCGCATGACCGACATCTTGTTCTGCCGCGGCTACGGCCCCGTGCGCGCCAACATCCAGTTTCCCTACTCCACCCTGGCCGGGGTGAGCGCCGTGAACCACGTCAGCGCGGTCAGGTGAGTAAAGTGAAGCTCGCTGGGCTGAACGGGGCGGGGCGGGGCGGGGCGGGGGCGCGTCCCACTCACTCTAGTTTGGCGGGGCGGGGCGGCGGCGTAACCCAACTTTCCCGCCGCTGTTGAGGAACGCCGAGTCACGCGTGCGGTGTTTGTGTGTGTGTGTGTAGTACATTCCACAAAAGAATGCGCAGGGTATGGAAGGGTAGTCGATTTTCCGTTATTTTACCGCGGAGTCTCTTCTTCATTCTCCTATTTAAAATAATGCCGCACGGTATCTGCCGCTCATATTGTCTTGTTATTCCTACCCGGGGGGCGCAGGTGCTCCGGGGGCGACACCACGCTCACGTTCAGCACGCACCACGACGAGATCATCCAGGAGGGGCTGTACAACCTGACGGGCAGCTTCGGCGACGTGTTCGCCGTCGGCAAGGGCAACGCACACATCGTCCTCCGTGAGTTCTCGCACGCACACGCATGCAAAATGGGAATCAACTTTGAATTTTGGTGTACAAATGACATGGATATTTCTAGAGTTTTTCTGGCATTTTCTTTCACCTTGCTGAACGTCTTTTGACCTTTTTTTGTGTTCAGAATTTCAGTGACATATTTGAAAATTGAAACTCTCTCTCCCTCCAGGCGACGTGACCATCCACCACCGGCTCCGCTGGCGGCGCGCGCGCGCCGGCCTGAGGGTCCGCGACTACCGCGGCACCGTCGAGCCCGGCGACATGACGGTGCGCTACGAGAACCTCCGGTCCGAGGGCAGGGACGTGCTGGAGGAGGAGTGTCGTCGCCACGAGCATGCCGGTGAGTCTGAGATAAAGCCCCGCCCCGCCCCGCCCCGCCCCGCCCCGCCTCGCCCCGCCGGCCATTCACTGCACGACAGCGCCCCGTGACATTCGGGTGAGGGGACCGGCCCGTCCCGTCCCGTCCCACCAGGGGCCTTCATGTTCCTTTTTAATTCTTAGTTTTCGTGGGGAAGAAGCGACAGGCCAGCTAGGGCGGTACACATGGGGCACTCGGCTGACTATTCTCTCCTTGTGCTGACGTTTGTCCTGCTTCCCTCTCCAGGCGGCGGAGAGATCAGGCACGGTCGTTGGCACCGCTCGACGCGCCGAAAGAGACGGAAGCAGAAACGGCGGTCGAAAAGGAGAATCGGTAGGTGTGCGTAGCGTAGTTGGGCGGGGCGGGGCGGGGGGTAACGCGTGTCTGTGACTGCGGGGTGGAGAGGAGAGCGCCGCGCGCACGGCGCTCGCGGACGGGGCGGGGCGGGGCCGGGCAGGTGGGGTGTGACGTGTGCGTGCGGAACGGGGGTAGGCGGCGCGGCGGCAGCGAGGCTAAACCTGCTGGGGATGAAGGAAGAGGTTGAGGGGGTGGAGGAATTAGGGGCGACTATCCTAATGCATAGCCACACGCACGCCGCCGCCCGGAGCGGGGCGGGGCGCGAGCTCGCACGGAAATCTTAAATCTTATAACATCACTCGTCCCCCTGGGGCGGGCGGGGCCCTTGGAAGGAGGGGTAGCGAGAGAGAAAGAGGGATTGGAGGAGCGTATGGAAGGTGAGAGGGAAGGTGAGGCAAAGGCCCGGGGACGTGCGGGGCGGAATACCGGAGGCCTTTACCTCTTCCTTTTCGTCGCATGCACCAGCAGATTTTCTCTCCCGGGGAGGAAAGAATGTTTTCAGCGGCGCGCCGCGCGCGTTCTGGAACTCTGTCCTCCTCCTGACCCCTCACCTCACCTCTCTACCCGCCCCGCCCCACCCCGCCCCGTTCCGTTTCTCACCGTTCTCACCTCGGCCGGGCCGGACTGGGCCGCGCGTGTTGCAGTGGACGTCAACAGGTACTTCAACGAGCACTGGCGCACGCTCTACGCCGCGCTGTCGCAGAGCGTCGACTTTGCTTTCTCCGCCGTGTTCCGCGACTACATGGACGCGCTGCTACGTCGCATCGAGGACCTCGTCGTGGAGTGCGACGGCCGCGGCCGGCTCGACGACTAGACCAAGCGCAGCGCAGCGCCCATCTCCGCGAGCAGCGCGTTCACTCTGCCACTTTTATCCATAGGGTAGAATAGAGTCTCTCTACCCACGCACCCCAATTATTTATGTCACCTATTTATTTTCATTATTTATTTCATTTTGATGAGATTTGGATCCCAAGGATCTGCACTCCACTGTCTAGTCCTTAGCGTTAGAGAACAAAACCTAGGTAGCCTTACAAACTAGAGATGTAATAAAACTTATTCATGCACAAACGGGGCTGTCAAAGTCTTTCGATGGGTGGCGGCAGGAGTGGCTCGCAAGCGCTACAGATCGCAACCGCTACAGGTCACAAGCGCTACAGCTCGCTAACGCTACGGGTCGCAAGCGCTACGAGTCACAAGCGCTACAGCTCGGTAGCGCTACGGGTCACAAGCGCTACAGCGAGAATCCGCGCGTTAGGCGGAGCCGAGCCGAGCCGAGCTAAACCTTGAAAAATTACGCACGTGGCGTGAAAACATGGAAAATTTTTGCGACAGTAAACCTCCCGAGGGAGGTTGCGGTTCCCGCCAGGCACAGGGCTTTTACCCCCCGTGGCAGCCAACTACTTCGGTGTTCTTATGGGAACCGGTGCTTTTCTGGCCGCGATCCTGTCGCGCAATTCGACAGATTTGATCCCCGTACTGTCAGATTTAGTCGTACGGTGGTTAACCGAACTGCCCTGTCCCCAGAGCATGGAATAGCTATTTTTGGAGCCAGATTCTAGGACTTATGACCCCACGACCGACCACCAGTCGTGGGCATGGGACGGAACTTCCTGGCAACCCGCTGTCGCTACCAGTGAAGAACCTACCTGGGTTTGAACCAGGCCCCATGTGCCGAGTCTCACAGACACCCCACGGCTTTCGCGGCACCACTAGACCACTAGACCGTCGGCTATTCCACGAGGGAGCTCGGTTGAAATGGGGGGCTTGAATTCCACTCTCCAAATTGTTGTCCTCAGAAAAATTAAATGTTTCGGTAAGATTCGAACCTCCGTCCTGCGACTCTCCGCGCGGACACTATGCCGGCACGGCTACGACGCCACGGTACCAGATGCCGGACCACTAGGAGTCATGCTGCGCGAGAAGCCACAGTCACCGAAGAAACGAACCCGGTGTCATGAGTGCGCCTGATCTCCGGTCAGCGCTCGGCCGGCCGCGTAGCGTCATATGTATCGACGCTGCTTATAGCTCTAGGTCGGCAGTGGTTCAAAACCACGTCATTTTTTAATTTTTTTTTTCTTTGGACCATTTGCTCATTCCAGCTATACCGTCCTTGTGACTTGGGCAACTGCAAAAAAGGCACTGGAAAGAGCACTTGGTCCGAACAAAAAAAAAAATAATAAAAAGAAAAAAATTACGCGGTTTTTGAACCACTTCCCGCCCAGTGCTATGAGCAGCGACGATACCAATGACGCTACGCGGCCGGCCGAGCGCTGACCGGAGATCAGGCGCACTCATGACACCGGGTTCGTTTCTTCGGTGACTGTGGCTTCTCGCGCAGCATGACTCCTAGTGGTCCGGCATCTGGTACCGTGGCGTCGTAGCCGTGCCGGCATAGTGCCCGCGCGGAGAGTCGCAGGACGGAGGTTCGAATCTTACCACCACATTTAATTTTTCTGAGGACAACAATTTAAAGAGTGGAATTCAAGCCCCCCATTTCAACCGAGCTCCCTCGTGGAATAGCCGACGGTCTAGTGGTCTAGTGGTGCCGCGAAAGCCGTGGGGTGTCTGTGAGACTCGGCACATGGGGCCTGGTTCAAACCCAGGTAGGTTCTTCACTGGTAGCGACAGCGGGTTGCCAGGAAGTTCCGTCCCATGCCCACGACTGG
This sequence comes from Frankliniella intonsa, assembly GCA_033675135.1. Classification (NCBI taxonomy): domain Eukaryota; kingdom Metazoa; phylum Arthropoda; class Insecta; order Thysanoptera; family Thripidae; genus Frankliniella; species Frankliniella intonsa. Next base: position 6,131,340 of record CM066249.1, on the reverse strand, counting down.
TGGTCGGTCGTCATAAGTCCTAGAATCTGGCTCCAAAATAGCTATTCCATGCTCTGGGGACAGGGCAGTTCGGTTAACCACCGTACGACTAAATCTGACAGTACGGGGATCAAATCTGTCGAATTGCGCGACAGGATCGCGGCCAGAAAAGCACCGGTTCCCATAAGAACACCGAAGTAGTTGGCTGCCACGGGGGGTAAAAGCCCTGTGCCTGGCGGGAACCGCAACCTCCCTCGGGAGGTTTACTGTCGCAAAAATTTTCCATGTTTTCACGCCACGTGCGTAATTTTTCAAGGTTTAGCTCGGCTCGGCTCGGCTCCGCCTAACGCGCGGATTCTCGCTGTAGCGCTTGTGACCCGTAGCGCTACCGAGCTGTAGCGCTTGTGACTCGTAGCGCTTGCGACCCGTAGCGTTAGCGAGCTGTAGCGCTTGTGACCTGTAGCGGTTGTGATCTGTAGCGCTTGTGACCTACGTCCGGTGGCGGCCCCGGGGCAGTTAAGGTTGGGCTGGGGCTGGGGCTGGGGCTCTGCCCTCCCCTAGGCCGCGCGCGACTTTGCATAGAAACTGAAACTGAACACGACAGACAAATTTTCTCTCTCCATCTTCTTCATTTTGGTTTTACAAATGTTAACTTTGCAGCCGGAAAGTCTCGTTTTACTTTCAGACTGTAAGGAATTGTAAGGGAAACAGGGCCGAGGGGTCACACGCCCACGTGTGTTTGTGTGTGTGAGGTGGGCGTGTGGGGCGTGGGGGGTGGGGGCCGGCAATAAACCTACTCGCCCTGCCCCGTCCCGCCTCGTCCCACCCCACCCCGCGCGGCGCGCACTCCCCTCGGATTGGCTTCACTCCGGCAGGAAGCTCCGGGGCGGGGCGCGGCGCGGCGCGGGGGGCACTCCGACTTTCTAAAGCATGCATCGGCCAGCGATGTTTGCGGAGGCGGGAGAAGGAGGATGCGAGAGGGAAAGGGGCGGCTGTGAGAGGGGGTGGGGGTGGGGGCGGATAAAAATTGGGGAAGAAAATAAGGGGAGGAAAAGGGGCCAAAGGACCGGGAGGACACGTATTGCTTAGGGGGCGGGGGCGGCGGGTAGGGGAGACCCACGGTAGATATCGACGTAGAAAGGGTTTGGGTTGGGCGCCGCAGGGCGGAGGAGGTAGTGGTGGTGCGGCGGGGCGCGGCGGGCAGCGGTGCGACTGGCGAGAACACCCTTTGCCTCCCTTACAGCAGCAACAGCAGCGCCACCGGATTGGGGATAAGGACAGATTTGCATCAAGTGGGGCCAAGACGGTCGAGACGGCGGTAGTTCTCGCTTCGCGCGCGGGGGCGGGTGCGCGGGGGCGGGTGCGCGGGGGCGGGCGCCGAGGGGGCCTGCGGGGGAGGGACGGAGATAGGCACGGCCGCAGAGAGCGGCCTGTACGAGGGATGGAGCGGGAAAGAGGGGAGAGAGAGAGAAAGAGAGCGAAAGAAAGTGAGCGAGAGAGAGCGCGAGAAATGTATGGGGTCTTTACGGCATTGGCGCGCTGCGCTCTCGCGCGGCCCCACCACCAAGATGGTCCCGTGGACCGCGGGGCGAGCGGCGGGCGCGGGTCGTCAATATGTGCTCTTCTGCTCCGGCCCGGCGCGGCCCCGCCCCGCCCCGCCCTGCGCGGCGCGCCCCTCCAAAGTGCTGTGTCGATATCGGATAATGATCACGTACAGTCGCCCCCCATTGTTCCCCAACTTCTCCACTCCACATTGCGGCGGGGTAGAGCCGGTGGTGGGGCGGGGCGGGGCGGGCGGGGCTGAGCGCATCCTGGTCGGCTTGGGTTGCTGAAGCCATTACCATATCACGGCTCGAGATCTTCCTTTGGAGGTCCGCTGCAAGTCCCTCTCCTCCGAGTCCCACCCCGCCCAGCCCGGCTCCCCATCCGGGGTCGGACCGCGGGGCGGGGCATGCTCACCGCCCCTTATTGCACACAGCCCAGCTGCTGTAGCAGTCTTGAACAGTCGGCCTGCCGGGCGGGGTGGCGCTAACAGGTGCGGAACACGACCCTTACCAGTACCAGGCCCACCGGGCCCGAAACTGTTATCGCGAAATACGGAAAGGTAAAAGGTGACGGTGATGACGTCGCACGCAGGGGTGGGAGGGCGCGATACGGCCGCGTGCAGGCTGCACCGCGCACCCGCACTGCACGCGCGCCACACCTCCTGCACGATAAATCATCCCCCCCCCCCCCGCCTCACGCCCTGAGGGTGGACCAAGAGAGCGATCGAATGCTTGTTAAGTTACAAAATAATCATGATTAATGGATTCTCCTGGGTCCACAATAGGGGTGGCCGTCGCTGCTGCTGCCGCTGCCGCCGCCGCCTCTCTTCCTGGCGGCAAAAGGAAGCGGAGGAGTGGGGCGAGGCGGGGCGGGGTGGGGAGAGCTTCGCTTGAGAACGGAACGGAACGGAGCGTGAACAAATTCCAACTCCTCCTCCGGCCTTCTCAACCGGGAGCGGTAGCGGGCGCGGGGCGGGGCGGGGAATGGCTTGGGGAGGCAGGACGCGATCTGTCAGTCTAAAGGGTAGGCAGGCCGTGCCCGCCGTGCCTAGGCCGCCGGGCGGATGGGGGAGCGAGGCGCAGCGGGGAGGACCGGAATGTTAAGAAACGTACATATTTCTCTTGCCCTTTTTCTTTTTTTTTTTTTTTTTGCGAAAAATGTATCACATTGCTCGACCGTAACTGTGAGCGTGGGCGAGCGCCGCCGCCTCGCCCCGCCCACATGTACTGATGCGCTGCGGGCCGGACAAATTCCACCGCGGGGCGCTGGGCCCGCCTGCCGGGCCTCCCTGTGGGGTCCACGCCGCCCCCGCCCGCCCGCCCCCTGCAGAGGCTTGCTGGCGGCCCGCCCTGGCTGAGGCCCCCCCAGCGAGCACAAGGACCCCTCGGGGGCTGCCTATAGTTGGCGCTCTACTTCCCACACCTTCCCAGCCGATTCGATTTCCTTGCAGGAGAATGCCAGTGCCGGTGCCGGGCCGCGGGCCGGGCTGGGGCTGGGGCGCCTTGCCCGCCCGGAAGGATAGGGGGAGGGCGACCTGTGCGGTGCTCTGGCGTGGCGGTGCGTGGGCGGGGAGGGGGGGGGGAATGATTTGTTTGTTTCGTACTCTGCGAGAGGGAGCGAGCGAGCGTGGCGAAGGAAGGTCGAGGAGTGAGCGAGCGAGATAGAGAAACAGAGCGAAGGGAAGTCACAAGTTAGTTTGGCTCGCAACCTCAGCACGGCGGGGGCGGCACAGAGGACGGTAAGGGGAAAAACCTCTGCCATGCCTCTGTTCTGCCCGCTTGCCCCGCAACTGCGGCGCCAGTGTGCGGTCACCTGAGCATTGTCCAGGCCTACAACCCCAGCCCCACAACCACCCCCACCCTGACCAGACCAGGCCGCAACCACTGCCGCCTGATCGAGCCCCGTGACTGCGGCGGACGGATCGAGCGCCGTAACAATTATTGATAACCATTTCCGATGCCTTGCTACTGCCGGCGCGGTAAGGCGCCATAGGCAGCGTGTGCTTCGGTCTGCCCCGCCCCGGCTGCTGCTGGGGATGCAACCCGCCTCACATCAATGTACCGTGGAAACTTAGTTTCTATGGAGACCATGCTCCAGCTCCCCCCTCCCCTATCCCCGCCACAGGCCCTTCCGTATCCTACCGTCGTACACCTTCAGCCTTTCGCTGACGCCGCCGAAGGTTCCTTTTCCTGCCCTCCATTTGTAGGGCACTCCGGGCCGGCGTGCGTCGCCCCGCCCCACTCCGCCCCGCCCGGCCGCGAAGGGCCTTGCCGCGTGGACAAAGGGCTTTGAACGGGCGAGCAGCCCCGGTAGAAAGCCCTGTCCCGCCCCGTCCAACACCGGGAGGGGCCGGCCAGGGCCGAGCTGGGCGGGGCGGGCCGTCTTTCCTCCCCCCCCCCCCCCGGCTTACCCCTGACTGCGCGGCGGGCCGACGTGAAGACGCGAAAATGGAATAGCGGCCCGACGGGCTACATTCTGAAGGTGGGAAGAAAGCGGTGGGGCGGGGCGGAGGACGGTGGCCGCGCACCGGGAAATACTTTAGCCCGTTTTCTTGCATTAAAACCTCTCTTCCTTCCTCTACCACCCCGGGAATCACCTCCTTCCCTGCTCCTACCGGCCCTGAGCCGCACTGTTGGGCGCGGTGCGGCGCGGGGGCGGGGCGGGGGCGGCGCGGCAGGTTCCGCCCCCCACCCTGCGGCCGGTGGGCGGGGGCGGGACGGGACGGGGGCCCCGCTTGCTGCGGCCCGGCTGGCCTGCTGCCGCTGGCACGCTGGTGGCCTGGCTCAGTTCGCTACGCGATGCGGCTTGCTGCTGTTGCCTCGCCGTGCCGCGCCGCGCCCTGAGGACTTGCCGTGCCGTACCGCGACGTGCCGCAACGCGAACACGCACCGCGACCACGAAGTGCCGCAGCCTCACGGGACGTGCCGCACCGCGACGTGCCGGGTCACGCCGGGGTGACCTCGCGTCCTAGGCGCCGGTCCGGTCCGGCCCGGTCGCGCTGACCTGGCCGACGCGCCCCGTGTCCTCCGCGTCGTGGTGTCCTAGGGAGGATCCAGGGTTCAGGACGTCTCCGCTCCCCGGGCTCGGCCTTGTCGACGTCGTCCGCGGTCTCCGGGGCCGCAGTGCTGTCGTCGCTTCTCTCCCTCCTGAGTCGCAGGAGCGCGGAGCCGTCCCCGCCGGAAGGTACGACCTCGCCCAGCCTTGGGCCGCGAGAGCACGGGGGCGTGTGCCTGGCATACAGCCGAGGACGGCGTTGACGGCCGCCAGTGCGCGCAGGCTGAACGGGGACAGTGGTAGGCGATGCCAGTTGCAGGGCGCTGGTTGGCGTCGAGGTGGGCGCTGGCTGGCGCTGGCCTGGCCGCCCTGCCCTGGCGCGATGTCCAGCCCTGCGCGGCCCCGCGCCACGGCTGGCCACGGCCCGCCGCGCGCCCCACACCCTACGCCACCTGTTGGGATCCTGGGCTACTGCGCTGGGCTGCGCTGGGGGCTGCACTCGGCCCAGCACGCGCCATGCAGCGGAAGCACCCCAGCACTGTGCGCCCGCCGCGCCGGGGCGTTCACAGCCATTTAAAATACGCGATATTAAGGTGTGCCCGCCGGAGATTGAATCGCCATTATTTCCCCGGATGTAATTCACCAGTCACTTTGCGCGAAGTTATTTTGTTTTGCATGAAATAACACGCGGCCGGCTGGCCGGCAGGCAGGGGAGGCAGCGGCGGAGAAGTATCTCTGCAATATCCGGTGTGCCAACGACGTATCCGTGCTCCCGGAGAGGCGGAGCCATGTTGTTGTTATTGAATATTGAAGTTGTTGTTGTTGCTGCTGCGTGCACCCCCTGATGATAGAAACACGGATGTCAGGATGTGCCTCTGACCGGGGGGGGGGGGGGGAGGGGGAGGAATTGAGTGGCATGCAACCAACGCCACCAATTAGGAATATTGAAATGCATGGGAGAGACCAGGCGAGGCGGAGCGGGCCGAGAGGAGCCGGTCCCAGGAGGGAAGTTTCCTCGTGGTGACCGGGGCCCCGCTATGCAGTCCGCCTGGTGGATAATATATTTCCCCGAATCGAGCCTCACTACTCTTAAAACGTAAAAATTAGAAAACTGGGTTCGTGTTACTAACGTCCGCTCCTCTCCTCGCAAGTTTGGTCGCACACTTGAATCGTACTTGTGCAAGCCATTCTCCGCCCGCGGATCTGTGGCGTTAATTATGCGAGAATGTTATGAGACAATCTCACTCTCCATTTAGCAGTGCTCACGCTCGCGCGGCTATGCAGAGTGTAATGCGTTTGTTCAATAAGGATCGAGGGGCTGTTCCCCCTTTAGGGCGTTAGCGCGGGCGCAAAGTTCACGCCCGCATCCACATATGTGTGTGTGTGTGTGTGTGTGTGCGCGCGCGGGAGAGAGAGAGAGAGAGGCGGGCAATATAGAGAAGGGCCTGAGGGCTGCAGAGACAATAACAATTATTCTCAAACCTCGCCCGCCCCTCTGCTCGCGCGCCTCGCCCCGCTCCGCGCCGAGACTATCCGCAGGCTCCGCAGCCACTAAACAATGCCCCTCCCCGCCCCGTCCCTCCCCGCCCCACCCCGCCCCTGGAGTCCCGTGCATGGTGCTGGCGTGGCGCTGGGCCGGGCACAACGACGCGGTTGTCGCTCTGGGCGATACGCGTTTGTTAAAGGGCGACACGACCCTCGTCGCCCGCGCCCGGCCCTCCGCCCCCGCGGGCCTCCGGCATAGCATGTGCAGGCCGCCCCCGGCCGCCGCCCCCGACCGCCCTCCCTCCGCCGGCCGAGCACGCGCGACCGGTCATTGTCGGCAAGGTGTGACCTGTGGCCCAGCACGTGTGCATGGCCCCGGCATGGACCTGGGTAACGACCGGGGACTCTCGTGTGGCCGCCCCACCCCGCCCCACCCCACCCCGCTCCACCCCATCCTGCCTCGCCGCTCCGACCGAAAGGTGTGCTCTCACGTATGGGCTAGGTCCCCCGTTTCGCCACCACACCAGAGCCAGCAGTATTTTTTTTTTTGCAGACCATATCGTTTTTTTCCCCCAGCCACTCCGCCTACAAGCATACCTCCGTGTGTTCCCAGCCGGCGCTCTGTGTGCCGCACCCGCCCCGCCCCATCCCGCCCACCCCGCCGCGCTCGCACGCCAGTGCCTGTCCCGTGCGTGTCTGCGCATAGAGGAACTGGCCCCCCCTCCCCCGTTCTCCCTCCACCCCCACGCCCGCCATGCTCTTCGCCACCGCTCTGCCCTGCTGCGAGTGTCGTGCAGCCTGTGCGGTAGGCAACGGCACGCCGCGGGAGTGCCACTGGTTGCCTACCCTGACTACCGCAGGCGCTCTCTCTCGTCGCCCTGCGCTGTGGTGCGGTAGGCTTACGTTAGGCTTAGCAGTTGTGGTTCACATTAGCGCCGCAAGGCAACTCCAGATTTAAATCTTACCACATTTAATTTTTATAACTGCTTCCGTGATTTCTATATTTTAACTCTATTAGGCCACAAGGCAAATAATATAATACATACTTTACATATATTTTAGCATAACCTTTGAAGAACAAAAACATCGTATAAAAACTGAATTAAAACTTGCGCAGCAGGAACGGTCGCATTGTGGGGCTGGGTGGGGCGAGGCGGGGCGGAGCTGGGGGTCAGGCTTCGGCTTCGATGTGTTGGCGAGCAGGTCGGCCCGGCCCCTCGATGTTCCCGGGCATGTATCTGACCCGCTGGGGGTGGGGCGAGACGGGCGCTGCGAGGGGAGGGTGGTGTGGCGGGGGTCCTGGGGCGTTCTCGTTGCCCGGCCCACCACCATCACGACCTGCCCCCTCTCCCCCGGGGGCCGTGTCCAGAGCCTTGTCGGGGTCCCCGTCGGTGTACATGACATGACTGGGCGAGACCCCCGCCGAGCTCCGGGCCGGGCCGGGCCTGGGGTTTTAATGAGTTAGTGCACGATGAGGTGGTAACAAAGCATTAGTCCGGGAGTGAGGTCCTGGCCAGGCCCGCCCCCTCAGGCCCGGCCCCCACCCCGACCCCGTAAGGGCGTTACCAGTGCTGGGGCGGGCCGTGCCGGGCCGGGCCAGGACGCTCTCAGCCCCCTCAGCAGTGGCATTGTGGCCATCCCCTGAGCGACTAGGGCTACCGCTGCTAGCACCCGCCCCCGTCGCCCCCGCACTCACCCTCCCCGCGCCAACCACGCCCGCCCGGCCCGGCCCGAGGGAGTCCGAACCTGACTGGCATAATGCGGCCACCGAAATCAGGGCCAAGGGGTGAGGGCGGGAGGTGGGGGAGGGGGAGCGGGTGGGGTCAGCTAGCCAGTCACATTCGGCCGCGCCGAGCTTTCAAAGGGAACGAAAGGTCCGCCGGCCGACCGCGACCGCGGCTCCCCACCCCATCACCTCACCTCCCCGAATCCACACCCGCCCTCTCGCCTCTGCCCGAGTCGCGCCGCGCACGCACGCACCTCAAAAATGTGCGCGCCCGTTTTGTTCCGTGTGTTTTCACTTTTCATTATATTATCATGGAGTTTATTTTCTTTCATTCTGCGAGTGCGTTCTCACGCTCGCGCCCGCCTCGCGCCCGCCTCGCGCCTCGGCTCTCACGGATAACAAGGGACAGAGTAGGAGTGGAGGGGAGGGCAGGGGCTGCTGGCGCACAAAACCACACACCCAACTCACCGGCAGCACCGTCCCCGCGCCGCCCCCGCGCCGCCCCCACCCCACCCACCGACGACGAATTTTGTCGCCTCGGATTTGAGTTTTGGCGTATGGCGCTGGCGGCTGCCCTGCCCTGCCATCCCGGTCGACGTCTTCCTTTGTTTCCTCCGAGAATCCCGGGGATAAAACTCGCTCGATGTGGAAGCAAAAGCCGCAGCAGCAGCAGTCGGCCGCCTTAGGCGGGGCGGGGCGGGGCGCGGCGTTGAGTAAAAACGATGATAAAAAACAATGCACCAGGAAATGGTGGAAACGGCCCATTCCGTTCCACCGCACCTCGCGCGCCTTGCCCTGAGCCTGGCCATGGCCATGCCGGCGGGGAGGGGGCAGGGCAGGGCAGCGCTCTGAGTGCTGGGGATGGGTCTCTTTTGTATTGATGGGGCTTGACGCTGCCCTGCAGGGCCGCGCTGCGCCGGGCCGGCCGCTAGGACTCGCCTGGCCCTGTCTTTCTCCCCGCGGGGAGAGGAGGAGGAGGAGATTGAGGGCGTGGTGGTGTCAGTGCTGCGCGCTGCGCGCCGCCGATAAAGCGGCTCCATTATACCTTTATTCACACTGGGCTCTGATGTTGCCGCCGCACCCCACCTCACCACGCCCCACCTCCACTACCGTCTTCTTTCTTTTCCAATCGCCTCAATGGCCTGGAGGACAGGCGGACAGTCAAACGAAAAACTGTTTTAGTCGCTTGAGTGGAGGGAGAGGAGGGAAACGGATGTCGTTTGCTGAGCGTGGCAAGGTCACAAGGACGGTATAAATGAAAAAAAAAATTGGTCCACAAAAAAAAAAAAATTGAAAAACAAAAAGTTCCGTGGTATTTGAACCACTGCCCACCTGGTGCTATGATCAGTGTCGATACCAATGACGCTACGCGGCCGGCCTACCAGCGCACGGAGAGCAGGCGTACATGACACCGGGTTCGTTTCTTCGGTGACTGTGGCCTCTCGCGCAGCATGACTCCAAGTGGTCCGGCATCTGGTACCGTGGCGACGTAGCCGCGCCGGCATAGTGTCCGCCCGGAGAGTGGCAGGACGGAGGTTCGAATCTTACCAAATCATTTAATTTTTCTGAGGACAACAATTTGGAGAGTGGAATTCAAGCCCCCCATTTCAACCGAGCTCCCTCGTGGAATAGCCGACGGTCTAGTGGTCTAGTGGTGCCGCGAAAGCCGTGGGGTGTCTGTGAGACTCGGCACATGGGGCCTGGTTCAAACCCAGGTAGGTTCTTCACTGGTAGCGACAGCGGGTTGCCAGGAAGTTCCGTCCCATGCCCACGACTGGTGGTCGGTCGTGGGGTCATAAGTCCTAGAATCTGGCTCCAAAAATAGCTATTCCATGCCCTGGGGACAGGGCAGTTCGGTTAACCACCGTACGACTAAATCTGGCAGTACGGGGATCAAATCTGTCGAATTGCGCGACAGGATCGCGGCCAGAAAAGCACCGGTTCCCATAAGAACACCGAAGTAGTTGGCTGCCACGGGGGGTAAAAGCCCTGTGCCTGGCGGGAACCGCAACCTCCTTCGGGAGGTTTACTGTCGCAAAAATTTTCCATGTTTTCACGGCGTTCGGCACGTATTGCCGGGTTCTATCGTTACTTCCATCTGCGGCTGTGCGCGGCCCGGCCCGGCCCGGCCGGAGAGCATCGACATCACCCCCGCCCCGCCACCGCTCCAGGGGAATGCCACTTAGGGGAAACCCGATCGCAGCTCCTCACATGAGGCTACCGCGGCCCCTCCGCGCCGCGCCGGTACGTCTTGTCCGCTTCCATCTGCAGATGGGTCTGTTTCGCCTCGCCGCGCCTCGCCGGGGGCAGCCACCACTAGCCGCGGCCCGACACGACCCGACCCGAGCGCTTCGCCATCGGCCAGATGGAGATAAAGATGGCGTCTTTATTGTGACGCGTTGCGTTAGGTGAAGGGAAAGGGTCTCCCCGCCCAGCTGGGCCAGCTGGGCCCAACCAACCGCCAGCCGCTTTGCAGGCCGGGCGCTTCGCACCGCCCAGCCCGACCGGAGCGCCCAGGGTGTAGGCATCACGCAGGGGAGGGGAGGGACCGGGGGGGAGGGGCCAGGAGGGACCGTGATAGGGGCCGGGAGGAACCGGGAGGGGTCGCCCGCGGGGACTGCGCTTCTGCAATCAATAATGCAGTGGCGACGACCGACCAGCATAAGCAACAGCAAAGAGAGAAACCAATCCTCGCTTCTTTTCTTAAAAGTGTTTCCCATTTCACGGCCAGTTCCAGAGCAGAGCACGTCCGCATGGTTCGCTGCTCCCCGCCGCAGCGCGTCGCCGCGGGGCCGATTAATATATATTTGTCTCGACGCGAACGGAACGCAGCACATATTCGGCTCGGCAGCGAAATGAAACGGTGAAGGGTAGTTTGGGTCGGTAAATAGGCCAGGCAGGCCCCTGCTGCTGGCTGAGCCCCGGCTGCCTGCGCGGGCCGTCCGCCCCGGCTGGCTGGCTGCTCGGCCGGGGCGGCGGCGGGAAGGTGAAGCCATTTTCGTGATGGACGATTACGCCTGACGTACACTGCTCCCGCGAGCGTTTCCCCTCCAGCTGTTGTTGTTACTGCCTTTCGTTTCTGGTGTTGTTGTTGTCACCGCCGCCGCTGGGGGGATGATGGGAGCAGAGTGGATGGAGGGGTAGAAATATTAATAACACGCGGATCAAGGTCCGCCGCCCGCCCCGCCCCGCCTCGTCCCCAGAGCACTCGAGCCATTACATCGCCGTCGTCGTCGGCGACGCTGTGCCGTCCCAGCGTGCTCGTCTCCGCCCCTCCCTCCCTCCTTCCCACACATTTTTTCTCTTCCCACCTCTCCCTTTCTCTCTCACTCGCGATGTCGCCTCATCGGCTGAGTTTCTTCAACACGACCTCGCCGCGCCGCGCCGCGCCCGCACCTCCGCGCCAGCAGGGCACCGCCGCAATATTCTCGACTAAATCCAGGATCATTACAGCACAACGAGCGGCAATCTCTCCCCCTGCCCCTTCCCCTGCTCTATCCTACCTTTCCCCCCTCCCTCTTCCCTCCCCCCCCTCCCCAAATCCCCCGCGGCGCCGCCCTCAGGCACATGGAATAAGCAGACGAGACAAGAAACAAATTATACTTCCCGATGAATATTTCAGCTCGCGCTGAGAATTGCACATAAAACTGCGACCCCAGCAACCACCTCCCCTGCCCCCTCAAGCATCCCTTCCCCTCCCCTCTTTACGTCGTAATTTGACCTTCCTTTCTCCTATCATCCAAACCGTCCGGCTGGAGTTGCGTGCCCTGCCCTGCAGGCACGCCCGCCTCACCCTTTCAGACGCCAGCATGCTGGCACGCACCCCTCCCCAACCCACTCCTGCACGCCCCCCACCCCTAACCACATCCACCCCCAGCCCCGCGCAACCCTTCTCCGCTTCGCGTTGCTGCCTATATTTTAGAGACGTCATCTGCTCGCAAACAGCGTGAAACTCCTCCGCATTTATAACAGCATTTGTCGCCCCTTCCCTCCCCCGCCCCCCGCCCCGCCCCGCCTGGCCGCTCTGCGCCCCTTCCGCGAGCAGGGCGCCCCGGACAGGCGGGGCGGTGGGGCCCGGTGCCCTGCTGCGCTCAGCTGAGCGGCGGGGCGGGGCGGGGCGGGGCGGGGCGGGGCGGGGCCTGGCGGGGCGGTGCTCGGTGGGGCTTGGCGAGGAGGTGTGGCGCTGGGTGTATCGCGCGATGAAAGAGCAGGCAGGAGGCAGCAAGCGACAAACACACCGAGCCGAAATGTAGAAAAAAATAAGAGAGGGTGGCGTCCTTTACACGCTGTCACCAGCAGGAATTTCATTACACCGCGTCGCACTTTTTATTTTCATCATATTTTCGAAGATGGTACATAATTTTTCACGGAGAGAAGAGAGGCGCGTGCTCGGGGCGGGCACTGCGCTGCGCGGCGAGGCGCGCAGGATAGGGTGGTGTACTGCACGGCACGAGGCAGAAAGTGTCAGGTCGCGACATGGTGTTTTATTTTTGTCGTCCGCTCCGGCCCGGCCGCGCTCTCGGCTCGTCCTCGTCTCCGCCTCCGCGCACTCACTCTGAGCGGGGCGGAGCGGAGCGGAGAGGGGCCAACACCTGGGGTGACACCGCAGCACCTCGGCCCGCCCGCTCCTCACAGCCGGGCCGGGCCGGGGCGGGGCACAGTCAGTTAACTTCTCGGGCGACGTGCCGTCATGTGACATGGCGAGGGCGAGGTGGCCCCGGCGCCCTGGTGTCTGGCCGTACCGCGCACCTCCAGAGAGGATTCTACGTGTTACGCTCGCCGACACTCACTCTCGCGAACTCGTTCAGAAATCGCGCCACGCGGAGCGATATTTGCAGCTGCAGCTCAGCTCACTATTGGCAGTGAGACTCCGAACGAGCGTGCGGTGCAAAACACAACAACGCAACAGAAGACCCCTTATAAAAAGTCAGGAGTGTAGAAATTACCCTGATTGGCGTAACGTGACCTGGATCTAATGATGTTGTCCGAGAAAACGTTTCTTGAGGTGATTACGTCTTGGTGTTTTATTCGGCAGGCTTGTGTTCTCGATTTTGAGGTTATAGTGGGTCGGCTGCTTCGATGGGAGATGTTTGTTTTTATGAACTAAAAAATAATAAACTAAACCTTTCCAAATGTACTCAAGGAAACTGTCACATATCCCTTTACAATTTTAATTAAATACTCTGTAGGATTCGGGAGGAATACTAAAAAGTCTGATAACATTTTCAGCTATTAGAATTTTAATTGACCTTTGGTTTCAACGCAGTGTATATTCTGCTCTGTCTGAGCCCCTGCAGTCCTGCTCTTTCATTGCAGTATGGAGCTGCATCACTTCCCAGTGCCAACCAAGGCCATTGCTGGGGAGGGGCGGGGGAGGAGTGAAGTGGGAGGCAAGTCCTTCAAGATGTCGGCGCCATGAGCCCCCTCCGCCCCCCCCCCCTCCCTTCCTCTTCCGCTGGCTGCCTGCGCGCGCGAGGAGCCGTTCGCCAGGCTGCAGCGTGCACTCGATCCACAAATCGACACCTGATCCAACAAAAAAAAATGAAAGAAAAACAAAAAGAGCTGGGCAGCTAGGAAGTGATTTGTAATTACTGCTGGTTCGTGCCGGGCTGCGCGGCGTGGCGCGTGGACGGGCGTGGGGCTCTGCGGGCTTATCTACTGGCCGCTGGTCCGAGTGGTGTGGCCCGTGATTGTTTGTTTAGGGAGGATTGCCTCGCCCCGCCCTGCCCCGCCCCGCCCCGCCCTGCCCCGTTGGGCCAAGCAGCCCAGTGACCGACACTGACCAGGCCGCGTCTGCTCTGTTTCAGTCCGCGCCCCCGCCGCCCCCGCCAACTTGCCGGCGAGCCGCTGGTGAGCCTGGTCCTCGGACCAGGACGGGCTCCTTGCCCCCGTCTCCCACCGCCGACCATGCCGACGCCGCAGTGACATCGTGGTGGTGGCCGCCACCTCACCTCACCGCCCCCGTGCCGCCCCCGCAGGTGGAGCCCGGTAGGTGAGTGAGTACCCGCTGCACCCTGAGCCGTCCTGGTGGCCTCCTCGCCGCCCTGCTCACCCTGGCTCTTCTGCCCACAGCAGGGCGCCCAAGGCCTCGCCATGTACTCGTGCCCGTTCAGCCAGCTGTCGCTGAGCGACAACCGCCGGGGGAGCCAGGACGCACACCGCGGCTCGGCCTCGGCCTCGGCCGCGGCGTCGGCGTCGGCACCCTCCCGCCAGGGGTCGCTGCAGGCGGGCGCGGCGCTGGGCGTGGCCCTCGTCGAGGAGGACGTCGAGGACGTCAGCACCCTCAAGCTCAAGCACCTCAGCGAGGCCGTCTCACTCCTCAGCGACCCGCCGGTGAGTAGGACACGACTTGTCTCTCATGTTCCGTGCAGCAGCGTCCGGCCCCGCACAGGCAGAGGACCGCTCGCTCCGTCCTCTGTATCACGGCTGGGCCCTGTTTTAAAGCACACCACTTAAATACTGTCGGCGACATCGCGCTTTGCGTGCGGATTATCCCGGTCTAGCGCAGGTATAATGAGGCCCTTTACGCGGAGGCAGGGACAGGGCTGGGCTGGGCTGGGAGGGGTTGGTGTGCTTATTACTGCTTTCCCAGCGCTCCAGAGAACATCACTGCTGTAGTCCATGTCCCAATCCCTATTTGAGATCCACCACCGCGCTCTCCGCTCTCTGTATATATTCGCCGCTGGTCCACAGAGGATTCAAGTCTAGCGCTTTCGCAAACACGCTGGCTGGTGCCAACACTAACCCTCCCACAAACCTGCCTCCCTCCCACACCCCTCCCGCCCCCGCCCCCCGGCCACCCGCCCCGCCCCGCCCGCTGACCACAGCTGGGACCGACACACTCTGAGCGCGCTTGTTTGTGGACGCTCCACCCTGATGGAGCGCGCAGCACCACCACCACGAAAATTGAAACTGACAAAAAAACAACGCCGTTTAGTGGATTAGCCGCGCGGTCGCAGAGATTCGCACTCGGCGCGCGGGGCGCGGGGCGGGCGCGGGCGCCGCATGTCGGCGGCACATGATTGTCAAGTCAGGGCTAGGGCTGGTGGCGGTGCTGATAGCGAAGCGCTGGACGCTGCTGCGGGTGATGTCCGCCATATTGATCAGACTCCGGTAAATGGACGATCGTATCTCGAAGAGGGGTTTTGGTGGGTGGGGCGGCACTGGGGAGAGGGGAGGGGGCAGGAGGGGCGAACTGACGCGAGAATTTTGCGACCAATAAAGCGGAGCCGATAAACTGCTTTGCAGTACAGAGGCGCCTGGACCGTGAATGACCTTTACGCCCAGCCCTACACCAGGGCGCGGGCAGGGCCGCCTTGCTCACATCCGGTTCCGGCGCGGCGGGCGGCGGGCCCTCGACCCGACCAGGCCAGTTGCGCGGCCGCTGAGCGCTTGCCCCCTCCCAACCCCCTTTCCCTCAGCACTGCCTCGCTTTGTTTAGATTATGATTTATCTCACTATACTTACGGGCCCGCGCCGCGAATATGAAATGCAATAAAATGCTCTGCGGGTTTTGTCGGCGCCACGCTGCGTTCCCGCTTAGTCGGCGTTCCGCCCATTATTAACGGAACAATCATCCGAATGTTCCGGCCGGCATTAGCACCCCGAGCGCACCCCTCGTGCACCCTCTAGTACACTCCGGAGTATGCCCTGCAGCAGCGTGCGTGAATTATACGTACCATTTTTTTTCGGTTTGCTCGGCTTTTCTTCATTAGACATTCATCTTTTTGCTCGCTCGCTCGCCCTAGCCGGCCTGCGCGCCACTGCCGACACCATAACCACAACAGACTTGGCAGTCCGAACAGCTTTGCCGCTGCACCGCCCGGCCCCACCCCGCACGTACGTATAGGGGTTTAATATCTCTTGAGATGGCAGCAGCAGCGCCCAGAGCAGCGGCCGGGCCGGGCCGGGCCGCCGGGCCGGGCGGGGCATCTTGGCAATAGCGGAGAATAGCAAAACCTCTGCCGGCTGCAACAACATTATCCCGGGCCCCTTCGCCTCTGCCCGCCCCGCTCCACCCCACCCCACCCCGCCCCGCCTGCCCTCCACCCTGCCCTGCCCTAAAGGCCGTGCTGAAGGCGTTGCGTGGATCGATGCCCTAGTGCTGCGCGATACAGCAGGGGGCGGCCCCGTCCGGCCCCGCCCCGCCCTGCCGGGCCTCGGCCTGCTGTGCCCCAGGCGGCCCGGGCACAGGCAGGACATTGCTTTGGTCCTTCTTGTTCTCCCGGCCTCGCCCACCTGCCGTCCCTACCAGGTGCGCCTCGCTCATCGCCATCCATAATTGTCGCGGCCGAACTGGGAAATCTCGCGGAGTGGGCCGGGCAGGGCCGTGGCGCTGCCTGGGCCCGACCTCGGCCTCGGCGCCGCTGCAGACCTCTGCTCTACGCCGCCGGGCCTCGCTCGACGCTCTCGCTAAGGCCGCGGTATTAACCACGACCGCGGCCTGGCCTGGACGGCCTCGCCCGCCCTGGGGCACGGCCTCATCCCTCTCCCCGGCCCCGGCCCAACGCCCATGACAGTCGAACAATCCAATCTGACGTTTCCCGAACCTCGGCGATGGAGGGAAAGAGAACGGGACGACGAGCGTGATGGACAAACTGAGCACAGTATAGTGCGGGGCCGTTGGTTATAGCAGCGCAGGGGCCGGCGCGGCGGCGGGGTTGGCGCATGCAGGGCGGCGCGCGGTGGGCCTCGACCCGGCGGGTCGCGCACCCCCGCCCCGCCCCGCTGCAGAGAACACCTGCGAGGTGTGGTGGGGCGGGGTGGGGCGGGGCCTGCGGGTCTGTCGCGGAGGGGTGACTACGGCACTCACCTTGACCTCCGCGCGCCCTGCCCAGCGTGCTGCGCGCCCGCCGCACCCCCGCCGCACCCTCGCCCGCGCTCCCCACTGTATTCGCTTGCCGTTTGAGCTGCCCCCGGCCCGCGCCTCCCGCCCGGACTTTTCCTGCGTTGGAAATTAAATAATGCGGCCGTGTATGTTTTTCGTCGGGTCTCCCGCGCCCCGCGCCGCCGTGCATTGCGATGCGGTGCCGGGTGGTTGCGGCCGGGCCCTGCCTGACCTGATAGCGCCATTCCTGGCCCTGGCCCTGCCCCGCACGACCCTGGCTCCATGTCGAAAACGATGATCGTTACGGTTGCGAGGAGCTCCATGGTGGAAGGGGGGGGGGGGCGGCTCCGCAGCTCGCGTGACTCGGGAGGATGTCTGGCGCGGCGCGCGGCGCGAAGGGGGGCGTGGCGTGGATCTGACGGGACGGCCCGCTACACTAAAGGTGCGGATGCCTTGAAATGTTTAGCGCGCTCCATAATTCAACCTCAATCGGGTGACGGGGTGACTTTCCACCTCCACCACCACCACCACCACCACCCGCCGCCTTAGTGGCGCCGCGGCGAGCAAAAGTCGTACAATCATTACTGCGACAGCAGCGCGCGCGCGGCGAGGCGAGCAGCAAAGCGTTTTGTGCGGTGCCATGCAATCGTAATACCTCTCGCCCACTCTGCTCGTGGCCGGGCCGGGCCGGGCGACGCGCTCTGATTCTAATGAGTAATAAAACTTCCCCCTCTCACCCCTCCCCGCTCCCCCTCCTGGTCTGGCGCCGCCCCTCATCCCTCGCACCGGAAACAAAAGGGGCTGCGGTGGCGGGGCGGGGCGGGGCGGGGCGGGGCGGCTCCAGACGGACGGGCCGGGCGGACCGTTCTGATATTGTCTCAACCCCCACCTCTCCCCGCGGTCTCTCTGCGGCGGCGGGGTGGCGCCGTCCCCGAGGAGGGAAGAGGAGACGGAGAGGAAAGGGGAGGCAGGGGAGAGGGAGGGGAGAGGAGAGGGGAGGAGGGGGGAGGGAGAGGAGAGAATCCCGAGCTGTGATTCCTCCGGACGGCGCGGCTTTATAGTTTGTTGGCTCCTTGTTCTACCGGCTGTGCCCGCCCCGGCCCGGCCGGGTCTTAAACCTCCGCGTCGTGGAAATGAGAAAACTGCGCGCGCCAATAACAAACTCGCCGACAGTGAAATAACCGCGGGGCGGGCGGGGCGGGCGCACCGCAGGGACGCGCCGTGGCGTGGCGTGGCCTGGTGTGGCGCGCTGCGGTGTGCTGTGCTGTGTTGTGGCGCGCCAGTCGGCGGGCGGGGCGGGGCGGGGCGGGGCGGGGCGGCCAATAATTGAGGCATGCTGGCGGGGCGTGGCGGGGCGAGGCGGGGAGCTCCCGGAGGAGCGAACAGCCTCACGACTCGCGGCCCTCGCCTGCCCGCTCGCGGCGGCGCGTCAGGCATTTCGATCCATATAGTTGCGCTCCGGCCAGGTCTGTCCGTGAGCCAAGGGGGTGGGGGAGGTGGGGGTTATTTGATGAAGGCCCGGAGTTTCCTCGCGCTTGCTCGGCTCTCTCCCGTGCGATACGCCCGTGTGTGGCGGAGCGATAGTGTCGGGCCGAGCCTGGCAGCGCGCGCGCGCGCGGCTCAGCCGGGTAAACCTCCCCGCCGGGCCGGAGCGGACACAATGCTTTGTATTGGTGAAGTCTGCATGTCTGCTAGCTCTAGACTTTGACAAATCCTATTTCGATTGTTCGTATTTCGCTGGCTCATTTTGAAAATTTAACTGAAACGTGACGTCGAGAAACGTATGCATTCTCGTGCCCGGTGACATCGGTGTTTCCCAGTTGAGGCGGGGCGGTTTGCGGCTCACCGTAACTGTATCATTCGCGCGGACGGGACGGGACGGCAGTGTCCGGTGAGCTGGTGCGCTCCGGGTCCTTCTGTTTCATTTCTCGCGGCCCGGAGCTGGACCGGACCGGACCGGACCTCAGCTCGGTCGTTCTCTTCCCCCCAAGTGTCTGTCAGGTCAGGCACTCACCCGCCGCGGCGTCCAAACTTTGTTCAATCCTTCAACGTAAAGCCCCACCGCACTGCGTCGCACCGACAGAGCGCCCCGCCCCGCCCCGCCCCGCCCCGCCCCGCCCCGCCCCGCCCCGCCCCGCCCCGCCCCGCCCCGCCCCGCCCTCAGCCTTGGGCTCTGACCCGACTTTTTCTTTGTGTTGGAGTTTGATGCCCCAAATCTCAGAAGGAAATAGATCGGCTCTGCGGCACGTCACATACGGCGGGGCGGGGCGGGACCTGCAGAGGATGAGCAGGGCCTGGAGCAGGGCGGTGTGAGTACCCCGCCGAGCACCCCGCCGAGCAACCGTCGGTTGTTAACAGACGGCGTAGGCCTAGCGGAGGGGAGTATATTGAGAAGAGCAGGACATGGCGGGGGCGTAGAGAGAAGAGAGAGCGAGAGATTTAGAGGAACGTGTGTGCATATGCGCTAGCTGTGTGCGCACGTTAAACGCACTTCGGGTCGATAATTGCGTTTGCTTTCCATCTCAGTCATTCCTCTCTCGACCGGCGCGGGGCGGCGCGTCGCGCTGGGCGACTCCCGCCACCCGCCCCCTCTCCTCAGCCCTTCTCTATTGTCACCGAGCCAAGCTTCGAAATTCGACTTGTCAGCGCGCCGAGGCTGGTGTACGAGGGGGGCGACGGGAGGGGGGCGGGCGTGTACAGCGTGTACCAAGAGCTGCCCTCCTTCCATGGACAAGGGTGGCTTCGACAACCACACTAGCAACTAGCGGCCACTTTTGCATGTTAAAAATGTTGGCATTTATTTTATTTTTCGACGGGCAACCACACGAAGGTGCTTTGAAAAAAAAAAAAACAAGAATAATATTGATCTTTTAATGGTACGTTTGACTATGTCAAAAAGCGCCAAAATTTGACGCAGTTGATGAGTAAAAAGAGAGTTTTTCCCCCGATAAGGCGATAATGACGTCCAGTCCAACCGCCCTTCGGCTTTGCTCTGCCTGCCAGAGCGCGCTGGTGGTCCCGCTCGTCCTTCGTCATTTTCCCCCCTCTCGCCATTCTGTCTAGCCGGCCCTGCCCGGCCCGGCCCGGCCGGCGTTCTTGACATTTGCGGACGCTCCGCGGGCGCGGCGGGCCTGGCTGAGCCGAGCCGGGCCGAGCCGAGCCGAGCCGCGGAGAGTAGAACGCGATCGACCCAAACAGGCGGCTGGCGCTGGTTGACGAACCCCGATGAAATCAGTATTTGCCCAAAGTAACGAGACTGGTGAGCAAACAACTTGCAGCGACCACCGCCAATGTAGGAAAGAGAGAGAGAGAGGGAGAGGGAGAGGAGGATAGGACAGTCCTAAAGGGGTGGGGGGCTGAGGTTCGGGTCTCGGTCTCTCTGCCGACCCGCCCTGGAGCTTTGTGCAGCTGGACTGCTCCTCCTTCCCCCTCTCCGCCCCGCCCCGCCCCGCCCAGCCTCTCTCCAAGTGCCGTCCACTCGGATTAACAACCCAGCGGACCAGAAAAGGCTCGTGGCGGAGCGGACGGCACTTGGGAAAGGAACCGCGGCTGGACACGGCGGGACATGGTGAGGACGGCGAGGACACGGCAGGGCACGGCGAGGACGGCGCCGCAGCCGCCCAGTTCACCCTCACCCTCTGCACCAGCTGGCACAGTCTGCTGCAATGGGGCGCTCGCGTCGCTGGCACTTCGCGGACTTTGAGCATATCGTCGCGGATAATTTCGCGCGCGGGGCGGGAGAGCTGGCGCGTCGCGGGGTGCACAGGCGGGGTAGCGCCTGCCGGGGTCCGCCGCGGCGGGGAAGCGGTAGGGGGCTGGGCTCGGGTTATGGACTAAAAGGGCGGGGCAGGGCAGAGGAGGGCTTCCTCCTGGGGAATGTAGAGTCACCTTTCCACCATGCTGCAAACCAACTCTTGCTCTCTCTCTCTCTCGCTCTTGCCCTGCTCCCCGGCGCCCTGCCGTCCCTTGCCTTCGCCGTATCTCTGCCTCCCTTGCACTCACTTCATCTAAGCCCCCACGAGGGACCAGCAGGCTAGGCGGTACGGCGCAGCTATTTGCTCCGGGCTGGGCTCGGCTGGGCCGCACTCTCTGCCTACTACTCTTACAAAGTACTCCGCGCCCGCGCGCCTCTGTGCCGTGGGCCGTGTGAGCCGAGGCGAGGCTACTTGTATATTACGCCGGCTCGACCCTATGAGTTGAGCGAAGGAGGGAGAGAATATTGTCCTTTTCCCTATCCTACAGCTGGTTCCAGGGACTCATGGCCATTTTTGTCCAGGCCCCGCCCCCGGCCCAGCCCGGTCCGGCTCGGCACTTCCGTGACTGGCTGTTAAGAGGGATCGTTTCCTCCCTCTTTTTACCGAATTTAACGAGACTGTCTCGGAGGCGTCCAACGGACATAGCAGGGAGGGAGGGAGTGGAATGGAACTATCGTTCATACTGAGCGAAAAAGGCGTGGAAATTTGATTATTCTTCGTCTGTCAATGGCGCGAGAAAGCCTTTTATATTCTCGCAAGGTCGCTTTGCTATGCGACGCGCGGCAGAGGGAAGGGGTGGGGGAGAGGTGACGGTACGGGGCGGGGCAGCACGCCTATGACAGAACAGGCGGGGGAGGCGCAGTGGCTCAGCCCAGCCTGACCCCGAGGAGGAGGTGAGGTGACCTACATTTTGGAAAACCTGACGAAGCAAGGGCGGTGGTGGTGGTGGTGGTGGTGTGGAGGCGGTGTGGAGCTGCTGGAGGTCCTTGTCCCCGATGCAGAGTGTAATGGAGGACGCGACGCGACGCGGCGACAGCAGGGTTCATTAACGAGACGCGAGGCCGGGCGGAGCGCTAAAGGGGGCGGGTTAGTATTCACACCGGGCGGTCCCGGCCCGGCGCCGCCCCAACTCTTTGCACGACTTGGTTAGATCCCTTTAGGATTGCTGCAGGAACTCCGCCGGTATGCCGGTGCAGAATCCGCGCCGTAGTATGCCATCGCATCGCGCTGCTGCTGCACCCTGCTTCCACAGCACCCTAATGCCTCCGCAGGACTGCGCAGGACTGCGCAGGATTCTGTCTGGCGCGGCCTGTAGGGCCGGTAGCTGGAGAGGCGGGGCGGGGCGATCATCGACCCCCTCCCGGCCCGGCCCTGGCCATAACACTCTTCGCGGCTTATCACCGAGCTTCACCCTCACCGCCCGTAACAAGCTCCGCTCGACTTCACAAGCGCTTCGCCCGGGCCGAGCCGGGCCGTATGTTGCTCTAGCAGCGGAAACTCAAAAATATAGAAAACTTTGAAATTTTTCAAAGAAAATATCATGACACTTTAGGATTAGGGGCAAGATAGATTATTTTTATTTCATAAATGTGAGAAATTTTTTAATAATATCACGTCATTAGTACAATAAAATAAAAATATTTTCTTTTCTTGCGGTTACTCGATTTTGCTGCTGTGCGGATTACATAGAACTAGATGGAACTAAGTGGGCCGCTCCGCTGCAGTATCGACGTCACGTCGACGCGGGACGGCATCTTATCTGCCACCCCCCGGGCCCTGCGCGGTTACCTGCTGGCTGAACCTCTTTGCTCCGTTTTCGCCCATTTCCAGGCCCCTTATCCTCTCCCCTTGCCCCGCTGCTGCTTTTTGTGTCGCCCGACTCGATCCCTGCGCGGGGCCTCGGCTCGGCTCGGCTCGGCTCTGCTCGGCGCTGGCACGTGTAGAGCGCCAATGCGCTATCTGATAGATCTACGCGAACGAGATCTGCACCCAGCACATTCTGTCTCTCTCTCTCTCTCTCTCTCTCTCTCTCGCTTTCGCCCTCTCGCCCTCGCGTCTCCCTCCCGCTCTCCAGCCCGACGCGACGCAGCCAGGCTCCTCGAAGGGTTGAAAAGGCTCTGAGCCGAGGGGGCAAGGCCGGGCAGGGCCGGGGGGCGGGGCGGGGCGGGGCGGGGCCGGGCCGGGCAGAGGCACTGCAAAAGGCAGGCTGCTTGCTAGCAGCGCCTAGCTCGCGGGCGGAGCAACGCTTTCACCACTCGAAGCGGCTAAAGAGGGCTAAAGGGGCCTTTGCCACGGCTACGCCCCTCCCCGCCCCGCCCCGCCCAGCCGCCGCCCCTTGCCACGCCCCCGACCACGCCATGCCCCCGACCACGCCGCGCCACGCCCTGATGGAGTGCACTAGTGGCGGCTCGCGTCTCTGTAAACCCGAGTTAGTCTGGTTCTTTCCTGCAACGCGCTCGGAAAGCCGTTGTGCTCTAGCATTTCGGCCCCACCCAGACGAGTCAGTTCGTCGACTGACTTTTTGATGATGTGCTCTCACCGTGTACGAGAAAATATCGAAATAAAATAATTGAAGTCTGACGTAAGGCGCAGAAGTTGAGCAACTTTCTTCAGCAGTAAGTGAGATGATTAAACATCACAAAATTGAGATAAAACTACATCATTTCCACAGCGCACCATACTATGTTTCCGGCTTTGCTTTTAATCGATACAATTCCCCGGCCGGGCTGGGCCTCGCGTCCTCACGCCTTCCAACTTGTAATTACTGCAGACGAGCTGAGCTCCGAGGCGGGGGCGGCCCGGGACAATAAGTAGTTTCGATTTTCTTTATTATAATCCCGTGTAATTGTGTAGCGGATCCCCCTCCGGCTCCGGCCCGGGGATTCCCCTTCGTCTTGATCCTCCCCTCCTCCCCCGGCTGGTGGGCGATAGCGCTGCGCTAGCGTAAACAAAGGGAACAAGAGAGTTTTGGGAGGTGCGGAAAACAAGCTGTCCAAGCACTTCAACACCGGCAAATTTTCAAGGATAGACTGCGTTCTCTTCTTCTTCTTCTTCTTCTTCTTCTTCTTCTTCTTCTTCTTCTTCTTCTTCTTCTTCTTCTTCTTCTTCTTCTTCTTCTTCTTCTTCTTGTGGCGGCGAGACTGAACGGTTCTCTTGGGCACTCCCCCGCTCTCGCTCCACAACGGTCTGCTGCAGCAGTGTTTCTTTCGTTCTCCTCTCTCTTCTCCGCGACCCTTCTCCTCCTCCTCCTGCTCTTCATCCTCCTTTTCCTCCACGGCTTCTGGCGAGGAACGAGAAAAATCGCTGTGGAAGTCGCGGCGCGTATTACGGTGCGTCCGTCATATCGGTCTGGTCTCCGCTTCCCCCTCTGCTCTCCCCTCTGCTCTCCCCTTCTGCCCTCCGCTCTGCCCCCCGCACTGCTCCCAAACGAAATGAAGTATTGGGTTCGGCTGCTGACGAATAGATCCGTTAAATAAACAATGGCCACCCCACTGCCCCTACCCCCTGCCTTATACTCTTTGTAGTCTTTTGCTCCCTAATGTTTTGCCCCCTCCCCTAAAAAAAAAATAAAAAAATCCAAAAGGCGCTCTGACCAATACCATTCGTTATTGTAATACTGATATCATTTCCATTTCATTATAAGTATTAACCGAGCAATCTCTCCCTGCAGCCCCTTTAACTTCTTTCTCGGTCGTCGATAAAATTATGAGATTAAGTCAAGCCGCTCCTCCGCTTCGGGGCTTCCCTGCCCCCTACCCCCTGCCACCGCTATCGTCTAAACCCAGCGCCGCTTTTCTCCTCGGCCCCTCCGTTTGCAGTGAGCACTTTCAACTTTCAATCGGTGCTCAAGTTTTTTTTCCCCCCGCGGCGGCTGAGTGTTCTCTCCTGCTCGCTCCTGCTCTACGTCTCTCTCTCTCTCCCTCTCTCTCTCTCTCTCTCTCTCTCTCTCTCTCTCTCTCTCTCTCTCTCTCTCTCTCTCTCTCTCTCTCTCTCTCTCTCTCTCTCTCTCTCTCTCTTTCTTTCCCACTCTCCCCCACTCTCTCCCACTCTCTCACCTGCCCGTGCCTCTACCGCCACCTGATCGGCACAGCCCGTCTTTTTGCCGATGCCATTAGTGGGGAAGTTGAGCGCCAAGTTGGAACAGTTTCACTCGGACTTTGAGTGGCGATGGGCATGGTATAGGGCGGGGCTCAGGCGTGGCGTGGCGTGGCGAGGTGGTGACGCGGGCGTGGCGCGGTGGTGCCTGCACTCCTTGGATCGAGCCCCCCCAGGCCCGGCCTGGCGCGCCGACCTGACCCCGCGCCGTGGTCGCGCGGGGCAGCAGGGCTGGCACACCGCATGGCAAATTTCAGTCTGGCTACCGGCCAATCTTTAAGGGCTCCCCTGGGCGGGCTGGGGTGGGGCTTTGGCCACCTCGCCACGTCCTCTCGAGAGGACCCGACCCGAGCCGACCGCACCGGGACCGAGCCGTGGGGCGGGGTGAGCAAGCGACCCTAACTGAGCAAGATAACGCTACTTTCACAATTTTCTCGACCATCGCGTCGCTCCCTCCTCACCGGGGCGGGGCGGGGCAGCAGCCGCTCTGCTCGGCGTGACGTCCTGTCACATGCCGTGACGTGACGCGTGACGGGCAGCCTGGCGCGCTGTTCCCGCTGCGCACACACACACACACACACGTGCCGCGCCGCGCACATAATATCCGGCGATACCCTTCATTACACGCTTGACATTCGCCTTAATTAGTGGCCTAGCCCTAATGGGCGGGGTGGGGCGTGAGTGTCCTCGGGCGAGCGCCGCTGTCCGTAGACCTGGCTGGCGGGGCGGGGCGGGGCGTGCGGTGTATGGTGGCGGTCGGTACCTATAAGCCCTTTGCTTAAGCCACCCCCGATGACAGCTGGGTATCGACCAGACTCATAAAGCTTTTAGCCCCGGCCCTGCCGGCGCTGTTAGGCCATGGCTCCCCGCCCCTGGTGCCCCACGCCCCTCGCCGAATCCTTCCCCGCCCCGCACCCCGTCCCGTCCCACCTTGGCCCGGCTCTCGCGGTCAGTACGTACGGAAGCCGAAAGGGTCGTCGCAACGCCAAAGTGAATTTGGGCATCCAGAGGCATCCCCTTGAGGGAGACGGCGGCGACAGCAGCAGTGCCCTACCAGTGCCCTCTAATGCCCTCCCCCCTCCCCCCTCCCCTCGCGTCTCTTTGCAATATCCAATGAGGAAGGGGGAGGCTCGGGAGGGGAGAGAAGGGCGGGCGGCAGCAGGAGTGGACCCCGGAAGCGCGCATGCACAAGTGACCACACCCGGCCGGGGCCGGGAGGGGCGGGGCGGGGCACGTGACCCGACTTGACTCCCAGGCGCCGCGCCGCGCCGCGCCGGCCTCAGTCCAAGTCCCTTAAGTATTCATGCGAATGTTTTCTTTACCAACACGGCCAACTACTTGGCAAGTGCGATAATAACGTGAGCGCGTCGGGGCGGGGCGGGACCCAGCCAACTTGGCCCCCCACCTCTCCCCTCCCCTCCCCTCCCCTCCACCGTCACGCCCTTCTCTAAGAAAACAGATTCCAATCGCCCCCGACCTGCTGTTCCGCGCCAGTATAGGCCCGAGTCCACCCTGGCCCGTATCCAGTCTGTGAAACAAATAAAGCGTGACGCAAAATATCAAAGACCACCCCTTCCCCCAATTAAAATAAAATTTTTAATAGTTTTTACAATTTTTAGAGCGAGTAGAACTGTCGCGTCCCGAGCTCTTCCGCTCGGCCCCGCCCCGCCCCGCCCCGCCCCCGTGCAGGAGGATAGTGGTCCGACGGGACGGACCTCCCCGTCGCCACACGTCGCCGCGCCCGGCCCGGCCCGGCCTGCCCCGGGACACTACATGGACGGGACGACTCCACTCAAGTGACCGATTTGCATACCTCCCGGGGCGGGGCGGGGTGGAATGGAGCCGAGCCCTGCTGAGTCGGCGGCCCTCCGCCCGGCCCTCCCGCCGAGAGGCCAAGGCGGGCGCGCGGCGGGGTGGGGCGGGGCGGGGCGGGGCGGGGCGGGGCGGGGCGGGGCGGGGCGGGTCGGGGTGGGGCGGAGCGGGGCGGGGCGGCCAGCTCAGTCCAGGGACATCAGAGCAGGAGGAGATGAGAATCAATTCATAATGTATACGGAATGCCGTGCCGCCTGGCGCCGCGCACTGCAGGGTGCCCAAGGCCACCCCCCTAGAAACTGCCACTAAGCGACTCTCTCGCTTGTTCTTTCTCTGCTGGCTCCGCTCGCACACCTGCGGGCCGTGCCGTGTAAATGAACGTAATGCTCTCTCGCCAGGCCTGCCCTCCGGACGCCCTTAGCGCCGCGCCGGTCCATAGAGTGGTGCTGCTGCTGCTGCTGATGGTATCAGGGATCGATTCGGGCAATTCTCTGCGCGTTTCTTCCATAGAAAAGGCTCCGGCGGAGGGTTCCCTCTGTGCAGCCCTGCCCTGGCGCGGTGGAGGGTAGCGTCAGCGCGACTGCGACGGCTGTCACGCAGTGATGGGCTCCCCCTCCCCCTCCTCTCCGCGGCCAGCGGACACACAGTCCAGTCCACTGCGACAGGGGGCAGGTGCACGTGACCCTCATGTCACGTGCAGCGCGAATCGAATTATTTCTGACGACTGGGTATCCGAAAAGATTAGAGAAGGAAACAAAACTGTCGGCCTGGCAAAGCTTGCGAATTGTGTAAGAGAGAGTAGTTGGGCGTCAAGTGGAGTAAGTGATGGGTGCGCGTGGCGCCCTTATTGAAGGCGGTGTGGATGCGCCGTTTAGCATGCTGCCACGCCCCGGGCCTGCCCTGCGCCACACGTCGCCCCACCACGCCCCGCCCCGCCCCGCCCCGCCGCACACTTCCCAATATCACTTAACCCTCTTCTCCCTCACATCCGACAGCATGACGGCCGGGAGCCCCCGCCGGCTGCCGCCCGGCCCTGCGCGCAGGGCGTCGCCCGTGGCGGGGACGAGGCGGGGCGGGGCGGGGCGGGGCGGGCGGTCCCGTGCAGTGCAGGGACTCGGGAGGAAATTGGAAGCGGATGCAAAGAGGCGGTACGGGCATGACGCGGGCGGTGTGCCGTCCCGCCCGCCCCTACGTCATGCAGCAGCGGGCGGGCGGGCGCCGTGTGGGTAGGCAGCGCGCTCGCGTCGACGGCCTCGGGTTGCCTACTGCCCAGGCGCTCCGACGGACCCCGTGTCTGTTTGTGTAGGCAACCCGAACGCACTTCCGCGTTGGATTGCCTATCTCCTGGGGGCTCCTGCAGCGCGTGTATGGGGATCGGGCCGAATCGGGCCGCGCCTGGGTTGTTTTGCCAGAGTGGGGCTAGGGCTAGGAGAGTGTGTGCCGCATGTCTCTCTCACCCTCCGCTCTCTCTTTCTCTCTCTCTCCCTCTCCATCTCACTCTCACTCTCCCTCTCTCTCGTGGAGGGGAGGGGCTGGGCTGCGGCCGTTCTCACCTTCGCATGGGCCCCGGGCTGGCGGCCATTACGCCAGCCACATACGAAATCAGGCTCGGGGCTCTGGGCCTGGCCGGCGCGGCGCGCTGTCGGGGGAGGGGAGCGGAGAGGAGAGGAGGACGGGATGGGATGGGATTAGTGTCCTCGCTCGCTGCCAGTTGTAATCACGGGCCGAATTCGTTTCCACGCGGCGCTGGCCGCCCCGCCCCGCCCCGCCCCGCCCCGCCCCTCCCGGCGCGCTGCCGCTGACAAGCGTATTATCTTGGGCCAGCTGGACCCGCCGCGCTGGACGCGACCGGACCGGACCGGCCAGCTCCCCTCGCTCCCGCTCGTCAGAGTGGTCAGAGTTAGGGGGAGAAACTTCACGTGAGTGATTGACCTGCGTGGACTAACCTCAATCAGACTGATAAGCAAACTGTATGCGCATACTAAATTCTTTTCATCTGTACACTGCTAGAGATTTCTGAAAAACCTGCTTTATTCCAATTTGTAGGTTTTAAAGTATCTCCTCGCTTCTGATTTTTCCCGGTTCTGTCTGCATTCATCGACGTAGCAGAGCAGAGCATTACGTTCGCGGTCGCTCCTCGTTCAATTTGATCAGCGGCATCTGTTTGTTGAGGAGTTTGTAGCTGTCCGGGTGCCGGAAGTGCGCGGACACGTTTCTGTAGAAGGGTTGTGTTTGGCCAATCAGCCGCGAGGGGGCCGGGGGGAGGGGCGCCCTCTGGTGGTGTCTGCCGTGAATAATGCGACAGCCAGTCTCACCGCGGCGACCGCCGCCCCATTTCAACACAAAGACACGGATTCCCCCGAGCCCCGCCCCGCCCCGCCCCGCCCCACGCAGCCCCGCCCCGCGCAGCCCCAGCCTGGCCCGCCCCACCCCGCCACGCCACGCCACGCCACGCCCCGCCACACCACGCCACGGTGTAATGGATGGGGTACAAAGTACTTTGGTGGACCACCACCGCGCGCGGCACGGCGCTACCATCTCTCCGCCCCCGCGCCGCCCGCCTCCCTGCCTCTCTCACGAGCATCTCCACGGGCGTGCCCACTCGCCCCGCCCCGCCCCGCCCCGCCCCGCCCCGCCCCACCCGTGGGCCCGCCGCGCCCGTGCCCGTCTTTCCAAATGACTGATAATGTCTTTGGCCCCGCAGCGCTTCCTTCACTGCCACTTCGCCCCACACCACCCCATCCCGCCCCACCCCGCCCCACCCCCTCCCACCCCGCCCCGCCTCACCCACCCCGCCCGACCGGTCCGGACCATTCGTTACAGTCAGGGCAGGGCCCCGCGCCGCTCATAGGGATTCCGTGGAGCGCCTGCCGCCTGGATTGCCGCCCCCTTCTCCGACAAGCCAAATATGAATTTCTGGTTGGCGCTACGCTGCGCCCGGTGCGCCGCGGTGACGTATTGGGCCCGGTGTCGGAGGCGACGCACCGCGAATCCTGTCTCTCGACCTTCCTCTTCTCCTTCTCGACGTCCTTTGTCGCCGTCCTGGACCCCGTCCAAACAAACCAAACCTCAATTCGTGTTTTTTTTTTTTTTTTTTTTTTTTTTTTTTTAATAATAAAAAAAGGACATATATATCGTTTCGCGTACAAATGTCATGTGACTCTCGTCGGTATGCAGGTTTATGTGGTACAGCATGGTGATTAGCGCATCGAAAAGTCGGTACTGACTGTTTTGCCCGGCCATTTTACGGGATTACGTCTTTTGTCCGTTGACACTCCAGTGTTGTCCGTACAAACGACTGTCCGGGCGAAATTTGATATACTGATCCCTCCCAGCGCCGGTCCGGCCCGGGCCTGAAATGCTCTTGCGCCGCTTGCTATCATGTCCAATCGATGTTTGTTTTCTGTCCGAGTTAAACTTGTTTCTGACAGTGAGCTCCCCCACAGTTTGGCATGGCGAGAAACTTGATCGTGGCGTGGCGGTGGTGGCGGCCGGGGGGCGGTCCCGGGGCGCGCCCCCCTACCCCCAGCTCTGGGCGGCGCCTTGCCACATGGTGAATATTTCACTAACTTGGCGGCGCCGTACGTGTAGCGAGATATCTTTATACCGTTGGCTTTTGCTGCACTTTCCCCTCATTCTCTCTCTCTCCTTCCGTATCTCCCCCTCTCCTTCCTCCCATGTCTCTTTCTTTTCCTCTCTTTTTTTTTCTCTCTGTCGTCTTTCAGAGACCCTTTCGTCCCCATACCTCCGCCCACGCTGAATTCGTGCCCTGTGTCTTAATTCTGTGCAGCTGCCTTTGACTGCCTCCTTCCGTTCTCCGTCGACTTCGTCTCCTCTCTGCCCTGCTCCTCCACCGCCCCTGCCTCTTCCATGTCCTATTCCGCCATCTGCCCGCCGCTATGGACGCGCTGGCAGGGTGTCGTCGCTGCTCTGGATGTCCCTTCCCGCTGTCATTCAGAACAGCCTGTGCGCTGTCCTCCCTCGCGAGCGCACCGGAGGTCGCTCCTCGCTGACACGTTCTCCCATCTCACCCCCTGCTCGGCGTGGAGGGCGCGGCGGGGAGAGACGCGGGCTCTGCTGTCTCTTTCCATAAGTCCATCACACGCCCCTGTGTGCACTGTAACTTATCTGCTGCCGGCGCGGCCCCCCGCCCCCGCCCCCCTCCCCGCCCCACCCCGCCCCACCCCGCCCCACCCCGCCCCACCCGCTGTCCAGCGGCCCGACACCCGTCAAAGCGACAGCAGCGTGTGTGCTCGGGCACAGTGCGGCGCGACCGCCCGGCCCCGCCCCGCCAGGCCCCGCCCCGCCCTGCCCGGACATGTAATGCAAGGGATTTACGAATTTACGAACCATGCTTCGCAATCTTTACTTAGAGATACAGCTCTCCCACTCGGCGCGGCGCGCCTGTACCGGGTGTCTTAGAGAAGAAGCATTGCGGGTCTGCCTACCCGCTTCAGCCCCTAAGTTAGGTAGAGACGCAAAACTAGCTGTAACGTGTTCTCTGAAACGTCTGGTACAGCCCCTGCCAGCATCAGTATTGGTTCAGTTTGGTAATACTATATTTTGCACGGCCGGTGTGCCAAAATTATTATTACACTGCTGTCAGGGCGGGCGAGCCCGCCCGCTCTGCTCCGTGCCCAGCCCAGCCCGCCGCCGGCTCGAAACGAAATCGGATTAGGTCAGGTGATTACGAACGCGGGCGGGGCGGGGCGGGGCGGGGCGGGGCGGCTGAACGGGGTGGAGGGGAGCCCACGTGTCCCCGAAACTCGTCGCTTGCCTTCCTTTGTATCTGTCTCTCCCGCCTCCCTCCCCCCCACGGGGAGCCCGGCGAGCGCGGGCACGCCTGTGTTGGTGTAAGTCGCCGCTCGCCATCAAGAAAAAGAGGAGGAGTAATATTTTATTCTGAAACAAAATACGAATTGTATTTTGTGTGTTTTGGCCTCTATACGACGCACCTATTTCCGGAGGTCCTGCTCGCTCTCGTGTAAGCCGCTTGTCCACACCTTGCGTCCTCCTTTTGTTTACGGTCGAAGAGGTAGGCTTTCTCGATTGCGTTCCTCCAGCACCAGTGCCCCCCCCCCCCCTCCCAGTGACCCCTCACCTGCCTGGGGATAGAGGCGCAGAAGCCCCGGCCCCGGGAAGCCCCCCTCCCCCCCAATGTCCCGCCCCGCACTCCCCCGCACGGCGCCGGAATAACTAACATGAATTTTTACTGTCGCGCTGAGCTGAAAAAGTGTCCCTATCTCTCTCCCTGGTCCTCTGCGGTCCTTGTTTCGGCGTCCTGGCTGTGGCCGCCATAGCTCACCGGGCCGTGCGAGGCGTGGAGAACATCGTCGCGAGGGCTTGAAGCGGAGGAGGAGCGCAGGGCAGGGGGCTAGAAAGTCCGGTCCCAGTGGGCCTCAACCAGGACAAGCTAGAGTACAGTCGCCCTTCACCCTGCTGCCAATCTGCGAAAAACTTTAGCAGATTTCTGTTAAACGCATTTTTAAAAAGCAATACCACTCCATACCATACTGTTCATCGCCCTGCCACCAGAGCGCTCTGCGTAATTTATAAAAAATTCGTAATTTTGTAAACGTCAACATTGAAGCCCTATTTTTTTTTTTTTTGGTTAGGCTAATAAAAAAAGACTTTAATTAGTAACGACCTCATTTTTTACGCGTTAAAAAGCTATGTTTAGTTAGGGCCCCCTTCCAGCCTCGCTACTTGTCACCCCTGCCCCGCCCCGCCTTAGTGACTGCTCGGCCGCGCCGCGCACGACTCTCGTTTGAGCAGGAGCGCCATTAAGTTCTTCTTCCTCTCCCCGCCCGCCCTGCCGCTGTCGACGCGTGTGCGTCCTCGCCTAATGGCCCCGCCGTGCCGCCCCGCCTCGCTCCGCTCCGCTCCGTGCAGTGCGACAGTGTGGCCGCGGCGCGGAGAAGGGGAGGTGGGTGACTCCTATCTTTTACGAAACCAAGCCGGGCCCAGTTTTATGTAATTGTGACCAGTGCGGGTCCCCGCCCCGCCCCGCTCCGGTGGGCGCCACTGTACTGTGGGACAGTGAGCAGAACGGGGGTGGGGCGGCTGGCCAGGCCAGCCCGGCGCAGCCCAGCCGGGGCCCACCACCAGAGGGCAGGGGTGAGGCGGGGTGGGAGCGGGGTGGGGCGGGGTGGGGCGGGGCGGGGCGGCCTGACAACCCGACTCTGCTTGTTTCACGGCAGAGTGGAACTCGCCTCGGGGCCGGGCCGGCGTGGAGGAGGGGGCCGTGGTGCACTGCTCGGCACGAACTCCAGGTGCGAATGATCCACTATTTTCTTTTCTCCCCTCCTCTCCCTCTCTCCTTCACACCCCATTCCGTCCCTCACCCCGCCTGTGTTTAGCGCGCGTTGAATGGGGTCATTTGATGCCCCTACGACGCCGATGCGAAGGGGGTGGGCCGGGGGCGGCGGGGGGCCCGCCCCCTGCTCGTGAGAGCGGCAGCACATGGCCCGCCCCGACCCGTCAGGCTGATGAAATCGTTCCGAGATTGGAAATGACATGTTTCACGTCTTACTGGCGACCTCTGTCTAGCGCTAGACCTCTTTTTGAGCGCCCAGGGTGGGCGATATGGACAGTGTGTAAGTAAATGGAAGTTAAGGGCTGTTGTGTGGGGCGTGGAGGGATGACGCGCGGCATTCCAGCCGGGCGGGCTGCCTGGCGGGCTGCCTGGCGCGCAGGCGCATACCGCCCCGCCGCCCTGCCCTGCCCTGCCGCGCGTTCCTGCTCATTATTATTCTAGCTGTCTGCAGTGCGTGGCGTGCATGCGCACTCTATTAGGAAATTAATGTCGGTCCGAGTGCCGCCGCCGCCTCGTCCCCCGCCCCCAGCGCCGCCCCCAGCGCCGCCCCCCACCGCCCGCTTCCTCCACCGGAGCAGTATAACCTGCCCACACACGACAGGACATCTGCTGATCTGCTGGACCCTAAAGCAGCCACTTGTCCACCTGAGTGCGGCACTAACCCCCTGAACTAGAGCCGCCCCCGAGGCTGTACGTACTGTCTGCACAGCTGCCCCGCCCCTAGCCCTCGCGCCGCCCCCAGCGCCGCCCCCAGCGCCGCCCTCGGCGGCGCCGGCAGCGAGTTTTCATCCAGCATTCAGCGAACTTGCTAGGCGTGTCGACGCGACCCGCGCGCCGCTTCTCATTCTCATTCGAAGTGGGAGGTCCTGGGGGGCGGGCGCGGGGGCAGGGCCGCCATGAGGCATGCCGCGCCACGCCATGCCACTCGCAGGCGCCATCAGTCTCGGTAGGGACGTGCCTTTCGTGTCGTCTGCTCACCGCCGCCCCGCCCCGCCCGCACCACTGCTGAGGGACTGGGAGGGGATGCGGAGGGGGCGGGGCGGGCACAGAGCCGCCGCTCCCCGCCCCAAACCAACAAATTTTCTCTCCTCCGCAATAATTTGACTTCCGTGTTGTGCGTGATGTATGTTAGCGACGCTTATTGATTGCGAGAGCCTGGTGGCGGGAGGGGGGGGGGAGGCGTGCTATGCAGCACAGCACTGTGTGGCTCGGGCACATACCCTATTGGGGTGTCGTGTGGCGGGTCTGAAACAACACGCATCAAAGCCAAAGGCTATTGGAGCAGTTGAGTTTTGACATTGGTACCAAACGGACGTACCGCTCAAAGCCTGTCGAATAAGACGGGTTTAGAGGACTGGTTGGGTTCGGGGAGGGGAGGAGGAGGGCCGTTATTCGCTCGGAGCTCATGTCTCTGAGCCCTGGTGCCGCCGCGCCACGCCGCGCCACGCCGCGCATCCGAACCCTTTTCCCTCAAGGACGAACCGTCCGCCGCACAGCCTCTTATTAAACATTGGTGAGATGTCTGGGTGTTCGGCGAACCCCTCCCCCTCCTCCTCCTCCACCTCCTCCTATTCCTCCTCCTCCTCCTCCTCCTCCGCCGCCGCCTCCTCCTCCCACGGATGGAGCGCGCGCGGGCGGGCGGGAATTGGTAAAGGGAGGGCATAGGAAGACAGTGTGCGTGTGTGAGTGAGCAAGAGAGAGAGAGAGAGAGAGAGAGAGAGAAGGGGCGGGAGGGAGGGAGGGAGGGATGAAGGGAGGGAGGAAAGGAAAGCGATAAATACTCGACAGTGTTGTGGTGCGGCCTGTGACTAATGGCTGGTCCGAGATGACAAAACACGTCCATCGATATCTCTTCTCTCCTCCTCTCTCCTCTCCTCTCCTCTCCCCGCCCAGCTCTCGCCCCGCCCTGCTTTACGTCGCTCATCCCCGCCTCAAATCGAGGACGTGCCCGTCCCGCCAACGCCGCAGCGAACACCATTTTTCTCGCATTGACGCGGACAGGCAGCGCCGTGCCGTGGCTGGGCCTGCCCGGGCCGGGCCCACTGAGACTGCAAACTTGGGGTCTCGGAGGAGGGCGAGCGCAGCGCAGCGGGCACAGCAGTGGCGCCCCGCCCCGCCCCGCCCCGCCCTGCCTGGCGCCGCCCACCCGTCATGCTTTATCATTGTGTGTAGTAGGCGCTACCTCACCTCGGGCCTCGCCTCGGGCCCGGGGGCCCGGCGGGGCGTGGCGGGGCGGGCCGCGTGCCCTCTGCTGGCCTCCGGCGAGCTCCACCTCCCTCCGTTCCGTCCCCAGCTGCCGCCGGGCCGTGCCGGACCGGCGACAGTGTACGCCCAGACCTCGGGTACCGCCCTGTCCCTACCGCTGTGCCCTGCACTGCACTGCCCGCAGCCTGATGGACCACAGATGTGGCGGTGACCCCCCCGTACCCTCAGCTCACCCCACCCCACCTCACCCCACCAGCACCCCTCTCTCCGACCATGCGATGTGCCCAAGGGCCGGAGCGGCGAGGCGTTCCCCACCACGCCTTGCCCTACCCCGCCCGCCCCACCCCCAAGCATTCCCTGAGGGCCTACATTCTTTTGCTGCCTGGCAGAAGCTCTCCCCCCGTCCCCCTCGCCCCCAGCTCTGACGCCAGCATGGCTACTCCCCCTCTCTCCCCCTTCACCCTCGTCCTTCCCCCATTGCTGCCCCTTCAGTCTCGTCCAGAGGCCCCTTCATGTCACGCGGAGGAAAATGCACTTTGTCTGTTGTCGCTGCAGCGAGTGCGTTAGAGGCACACAGTGAGCCGGGGCTCCACACTGTAAAAAATATTGTTGTAGCTTAACAGTAAATCTGCTGTTAAGTTTTTCATTGACTCGTGCTGTTCTTAAACATCATCGATATGTAAAAAAACAACGCCTTCTGTAAATTAACAGCAACCTGTCATTCACAAACAGACTTGAAGTTGTAAATTTACAACAAAAGTTGTAAATTAAAAACAAAATTAATTGTTGAAATACAAGAAAAATTGCTAAATAACAACAAAATGTTGTCGAATAACAACAAAAGTTGTTAAATAACAACAAATTTAATGTTTTGAAATCAAACAAATCAAGTTGTTTTTTTAACACCCAAGTTGTTCGTCTAAAGAGATAGTTGTTTCTTTACAACGCAGCTGTTAGAGGAATGTTTGTATTTCTACAACTATTTTTTACAGTGCACGTGCCCGGCGCGCAGGGTCCTCCCCTATCCCCCCCCCCCCCCCCCCAGTCGGTTCCAACGTCCGTCGCACACACAAATTGAATCGATTCCCTTTAAGGAGACTAGGCTCCCTGAAGCAGCAGGGCAATAGGCCGCCCCTGAGGGACAGGGAGAGGGAGAGAGACTTGAGAGCCTTACGTTACCGCAGTGCACACGACGACTCTACGTAGGTTCAGGTGTCGCCATATTCTCCTCTTCGAGTACTGTACCGATCGACGCTTTGCCCCGGCCTGGCTCTTTCCTCTCTGCCCCTGCTTTTTCCATTCTGCCTCGTCTCTCGCCCCTCCGAAGATTGATCCTGTCACCCTGTTCCTTCTGCCTAATCATTTTTCCCCATCCGAAAACTTTGGACGGCCCCTGTTGGGAATTTTTAGTTTCTTCTCCCGTTTTATGCTCCTTCGACTATTCTCCGCCGCGCCGCGCCTCTCCGCCTCCCCCGTGCGCCGCCGTGGCGTGGGCGGTAACTCAATTTGAGGCCTTTGCCCTTCGAGCGAGTTTGGTCGGGGTTAAACTGTGCGACCCGCCGCGCAGCGTCGCGTCTTCAGGGGTATATGAAAATGTGCGCGTCCTCCCACGCTGCGCCGGGCCAGGCTGCGGTGTGCCGGGGCGCGGCTCACCTTGTCTCTGCAGGCCCGCCCCGCCCCGCCCCACCACGCCCCGCCTCACCCCGCCCCAGGCCGCGACGCCGCAGTTCGCGCCATGTGTCATCTCCCGGGCGCCGCGGCCAAACGCCTGTCAATAGCAGGATAGGCACGCCCGCCGCGCACGCCTGCACGCGCTCGCGGAGGGGTTGCATACCCACACGGCGCCCTCCGCCCAGCGCTGGCGGAGTGGGGGAGGGGGGGGGGCAGCAGCGCCAGAGGGATCGGGATGGGGATATGTGGCCGTGGGACTGCCGCAGCCGGCCAGCCGCATCACTTATTCAAAAGGTTTGCCGGCGCCGTTTAGCTGCCCCGCCCCGCCCCGCCCGGACCTGCCGGCCTGGCATCCCGAGAGTGCGCACCGCGGCCGCGCCCGTCGCGAACGGCTTTGATTGGCGGCCCAGCCTAGTGTTTTTAAGAGAGAGGACCAGAGAGTTTTTTTTTCTTTTCTTTCGAGTGGGGTGTGGGAGTGTTGATGTGATAAGCCGATGGCTGACCCAACCGCTCTTATGTCGGCCCCTTCCGACAATGCCCGCCGTAAGCAGTTGTCATCGGCGTGCCGCTGCCGATGGGCCCGCGGGGCGGGGTGGGGCGGGGTCTCTCCTGAGGGGCCCCTCCCGCCCCTCTTTCTCTTACTGCCGGGGTCCCGCGCCCGTATTGGGACAGCGCCAAACTTTTGGGATGCAGCACAAAAGCGTTCGTTTGGTCTTTTCCAATACGGTCCGGAGGACGGCCGTGGACTGAGGGCGGTACGCGGTGGCCCCCCGCCCCCTCTCCCCGCCCTTTCTCTCTGGATGGCGGGCGGACCGTTGTTTGGAGAGGCGTCCTCGAAGGCTCAAATAGCAGGGCGAGTCGTTCAGTTTTGTCTCGGGTTACACGACGTTATATCCGATTCGGCGCGCCACAGTCGAGAGCGGCGCTCGGCTCGGCCCGGCCCGGCTCTGCCCGGGCTCTTTAGAGCTTAGCAGCGCCCCAGCCGCAGCCCCGCCCCTACAACACCCTCAGGCACAATACGAAAAAGTTCCCGGTGGGAATGAAACGGGAGCCCGGCTTGTCTTTCGGGCGCGGCGCTGCGCGGCCCATGAACCGTCAAACGTCTCCGCGCCCCGCGGCCTGTCCTCCACCCCGCGCCCTCGGTATACAGGGGGGTATAAATTTTCTGTGCGATTAATACCCCTCCGGTATAGAACGCCGAGGGATGTTGTGCCCCCCTCGGTAGGCCTCCCAGACACACTATGCTGTGCACGTATTCATTTACTGAATACCTCTCAGGAGGCGCCCAATATCTTTGACTGGTACGCACGCGTAGAACCGCGCGTAGAACCCTGTTCACTGGCGGTTGTGTGCCTGTCAGGCTGTGGCATACGCGTGTACACACTTACGCACCACCGCAGTGGGCCGCGCCAGGGCTGAGCCGGGTGCGAAGTAGGACGTGAAAGTGTCGGCTTAGCGCAAACAGCTCGCAGCTCCGCTAATTTTTCCCGCCATCCCGCTCGGCACTCAGGGTCTGCGGTAATGGAGCGGTCAACGGTGCCCGGGGAGTGAGGGGGTGGGGGGTGGGGGTGGGGGGGGGGGGGCTCCGAGTGAGAAAAATACTGCGCCCAACTCCAACGACTAACGTCTAACGAACAGGCAGGCGGGTGGGCGCTAGGAGATACACGTGGAACAACTGTTGCTGGCGCGCGGCTCTCTCACATACATCGCTCTCCTCGCAGCTCGCTCTCCCTTCCTCCGCCACACATGGGTTTTTCTCTCGCGAACACGCGCCCCTCTCACTCTCGCCACCTGGAGGCGGCTAGGCTCCGTGTGGGGCTCATGTATAAAACATGGTCATGTAAATGTCTGCCCAATCCTACGCTGGGGCGGGGCGGGGGCCGCCTTCCTTATCCTTGTTTCGGCGCGCCGCCGGGCCGGAGGGTAATGGGCGTAAGGAGGGGTGCCAGCGGTCACCAGCGGCCTCCAGCGGCTCTCCCTAGGCTCTCCATTAGCGTCTTTTTAAGCAACGTCCTCGAGTCGATTTCTCCAATATAGCGAGCGCTATCTTCAGCATCAAGTGTCCTCTAGATCGGGGTCGGACTCTTCAAACAGCCCCTCTGCACGCCGGCCTCGCAGCCGTACCCCGCCCCGCCCCACAGTGGGACAGAGACCCATTTTTCGCGCGCAAAAATCCACACACACCCTTCCTGCCTACCGATCGCGACCAAACTTGGTATAAAGACTCAAAACATGTTTCTGAATGTATTCGCATTATGGCGACATCATGTCGTCATCAGGAGGACGTCCAGCTCTAGGATAGGGTGCCCGACGTAGGATACGCGGCGACATGGGGTACTTCTCGACCTCTGATCGCCACCAAACTTGGTATGCGTATTCACAGTAGGGTTTTGGTGGTCACAATGGTCATTTCGGTGCGCAGAAATGGCCTTTGTGACCACCAGAACCCTATTGTGCACCCGCACACCAAGTTTGGTGGCGATCAGAGATCGAGAAGCACCCCATGTCGCCGCGTATCCTTCGACGGGGACCCTATCCTGGTGTAGGACGTCTTCCGGGAAGATCCTATGCGCCGAAATGACCATTGTGACCACCAGAACCCTACTGTTCACCCGCATACCACGTTTGGTGGCGATCAGAGGTCGAGAACTACCCGATGTCGCTTCGTATCCTTCGACGGGGACCCTATCCTGATGTGGGACGACGTCTTCCTGGAAGACCCTGTGCGCCAAAATGCCCATTGTGACAATCAGAACCCTACTGTGTAACCATATACCAAGTGTGGTGGCGATCAGAGGTCGAGAAGTATCCCATGTCGCTTAGAATCATACGACGGGCACCCTATCCTGGCGCTAGACGTCTTCCTGGTTGTCCTGCATTATTCGGATTTGAAGGTAATCGTCGCAGACTATGCGCTGGGCCTGTTTGCGAAGTTTGATGCTGGTCGGACTTTTAGGTGAGCTCTTCTGGGTCCACAGTTGTATGTAGGCGTCTGTGTACACCAAAATTTTCACTTTTCTCCAAAATTGGAGAAACTTTGTAGGCTGGATCAGAGATCGCACATTTGCGCAGTTTTTCCCGGATCGGGCATGTTATGGGGCACAGTAGGGAAGCCATAGGAACTTACGCCGTCGTCCAAGCTCGTCCAAGTCGTCCTAAAAGCCAAAAAAACTACTTTTTATACCTTTTTTTCAAAATTGTTAAAAAGAGTTTTTTTTTCTGTTCATGTGATTGCTGACTATCGGGCGGGCGTATTTTTTTTTTAAGTATGTCCTTGTGGCAATGAGTTCCCTGCGTGGAATCGACAAGAGTCAACTTGTAGACGTACGGAAGAGACACCCAAAAATATCCTGCATAGTACACTTAAGACGAAAAGTTTCTAAAGTGTCAACTTTGAGCGCCTGTTGCACGTAAACCGTTAAAGATAATCCAAAACGGTTCGAGGGCTAAGTACCTTGGACATTTTGAAGGAGAACTAGCCGGTCGTGGACCGTCTGAGCCATAACTGATTTCTGCGACTTTTGCGCGTGAAAAGTGGCTTTCTGTCCCACTGTGCGCCCCGCCCCGCGAGCACCCTAGCTGTCTTTTTCCATATTAGTCATGGTGTTGCAGTGATCTTACAGTCTCGCCCGGCCCGGCCCGGCAAACACTCTGCCGTGTACCTCGGCTGCAGCGGCTCTGCCGTTACTGTGTCT
Source organism: Frankliniella intonsa (assembly GCA_033675135.1). Classification (NCBI taxonomy): domain Eukaryota; kingdom Metazoa; phylum Arthropoda; class Insecta; order Thysanoptera; family Thripidae; genus Frankliniella; species Frankliniella intonsa. Next base: position 6,091,235 of record CM066249.1, on the reverse strand, counting down.
GTCTACCTACCCCCTCCCCTACCCCCCCGGGGCTGCAGCGGCATGGCTCGCCGCCAGCCCGCTCTTATTACCATCCCGACAGTTTTTCCGCATTGGGGCCGGGCACGCGTGGGGCGCCCGCCCCGCCCCGCCCCGCTCTCATCCCAGCAAAACTTATCATGGGAATTATTTTAAGCATTACTAACTTTTGATTACGGCTCTGCGCGGCCTTCTCACGGCGCTGCAGTGCAGCGACGGCCCGGCCCGGCCCGCCCCGGCCCGTCCCGGCCCGCCCCGGCCGGCAGGCTGCTAAAGCCCCCTCTAGGGTGGATATAGGGCCAAACGCTGGCCCAACTTTTCGGGAAAAAATCTCGTTAGCGGAGATAGGAGCGAGGGGGGGGGGGGAGGGGAAGCGAGTGAGTGGCTGAGTGAGCGTGATAAGAGAGAGAGAGAGAGTGAGTGAGGCATTCCTGTCTCCATTGCCTTTTTTTTTGCCGCGCGCGACTTTACCCCACATGTCAAATGACTCCGCACGCCGGGCTGTCAAGTCGTGGCAGCGGCTCAGCGGGGTCCAAAAGCGCGCGCGACAGGGCCAGAAAGAGCGCCCTACCCCGCCCCGCCCTACCCCGCCCTATGCCTCGCCTCGCACGCCATTTGCCTCACCAATTAGGACCTCCCGGCGGCCCCGGTGGGTCAGCGATTTGGGACTCTCGTGTAATTGGCCACCGGGGTACCCGCAGTGTGGTGGAATGCTGCGCGGTACTCTGCGGAACCTTCGCGAGATGCGCCTCTCTTCCTCTCTCTCACTCTCTCTTTTGAGACGCGGCATAATAAGGATCCGCAAACTTTGTCTCGCTCTCACATCCCTGACTCAGCCCGCCAGGTGCACCTTCCCATAATCGATTATGTATTTGTGGGTCGGGGCCGGGCGGCGGGTTCAGCGCGCTACGCTACGCCGCCGCCCAGCCCGGCCCCGCCCGCCCGCTACGCCCCGCTCCGCCCCGCCCCGCCCGCCGCCGCTCCTCGCCCCCGGTCACGCCGAAGCCACATTGGGTAACGGGCTTAACTGATCCGGCTTCAGTCATTAGCGAGTCGGCCCGTACGCGCCCGCCACGCAGAAAGCTTCGGGAAAGCCGCGCTGTGCCTTCAGAAAATATAATATAATTCTATAGAGTGTGTTACGTAATGGAGTAGAAATAGGTAATCTCTTATTTTTTTATGTGGGGCGCTTCATTTATCCTTGCAGCGGCGCTCGGCATAGGGCAGCAGGCCCGCTTAGCGGTTGATAAATAAACTGGATAATCCCTAATGAAGCGAGTGTTTGCCCTACGATTGGGCGGGGTGGAGCGGGGCATCGCGGGGGCACCAGCAGCTCCTGAACGAGGCTGATGATGCTGACGCAGGACGCAGTGGTGAGGACAAAGGGAAAAAGATAGATGCCGAGGGATGGAGAGAGAGTGCAGTGAGAGAGAGGGAGAGAGAGGGGGGGGGGCTAGGGGAGGCTGGCGGCACACAGGATGGCAGGACTAATGGCCCTAGGGCAGCCAATATGTTAACGACCCCGTGTCATAGCCGCGCCCTGCAGCGCCCTGCTGCGCCCTGCTCCCGGCTGAGCGATGAGGCGTCGCCGCCTGTTGCTGTTCAAACTGCAGTATCTCCCCCGTCCGCGCAGATATGAGGCCGGGATGTACCGCCCCACCGCCCCGCCCCGCCTCGGAGCCACGCGGGCTGAGGTCCCGACATTCATCAGGCAGTGAGTTGGAGCAACCAAATCCTGCGCCCTGCCCCTCCCCTCCCCTCCTCTCCCTTCCCCTCCCCTCCCCTCCCCTCCGCCGGCATTATCTCAATTAGGGGAAAGAAAAGGCTTTCCGGGCCTCCGGGCCTAGCCTGCGCAACCAACCCGACCCGGCCGGCACAGACTAGTGGCCCTAATCCGAGACTTTATGTCAATGCCTTTAAATAGTGGTGCACTAATTATGTCCCTCTAAACTGCTTGCGCGCGGCTGCTGGGCGGGGCGGGTCGGGCCTTGGGCTGAGGCTCAGGCGAGATGAAGGGTTGCCTGCGGCCCGCTGAGCTCACCGCAGCTGCGCGCAGACGGGACGGGACGGGACGCCGCGAGGAAACGAATCTAATCTCTCTCATATTCCGCCGCGCGCGCGCACTGAATTTCCAAGATGCTTTGCTTGCTGCGCATTTTTCTCCCTTCTGCGTCCCGCCCCTCCCCTCCCCGCCACCCGCGCTATAGTACATTGCTGTGCAGTCGCGCAGAGGTCCCCGCCACCACGACCGCGTCCGTTTTCTGTGCGGGAATTCCCTCCCGCCTCTCCATGATTTGAGCGAATCCTGTCAAGTCCTTTGCATTTTCACTGCTTTGCCGCTGCGCAGCCGTGGGAAAAAAGTCTTTTGGATGAGTCGCCCGCGCCGCCCGCGCCGCGCCGACGCGCTGCCCCCGTGGACTCTGCGACCACCACGCCGCGCAACCCCTTAGGGTCGTTATATACCTTTAAAATGCCTTGCAGTGGTTTTTCTTTTCTTTCCAGTCTGTATTTTCTTTTCCCATTTGTTGGGAGGCGGAATTAGTAAATCTAGTAACACGAGCCCTTTGCTTTCCCTCCGCGCCATTCCCTGCTTGGCTGCCCCGCAGGATGAGATACAGCCGGAATGCGCGCCGCACCCTGGGTTTACCTGCCGGCCGGACGTTTTCTTTTGTTGAGTTTGTGTTGTGTTTGCGGCTACAGTGGCGCGCTGGGCCGGGCCTGCCGGGCTCCGCACGCGTCGCCCGTGATCATATCTGCCGCCGACAGCGGTGGCTTCGAATAGCACAAGTGGAGCTACTCGAGCTGTACAAAGCACAAGCCGCGCGGCGCTGGTGCCTGCCTGCCGGAGCCCCTCTGGGGCGGGGTGGGGTGGGGCGGGGTGGGGCCCCAACGTGCTCCTTGAAGCACTCACTGTCGAGGACCGCGGGCCCGACCCGACGCGACCCTCCACGCCGCGGGGCCCCCATACAAGGGACTACTGCCTTACGCTAACATGGGAAAAAATTTAAAAAACAAATTCTACAAGGCTTGTATTTTGATATTCAAATGCGTTTATGCCGGCAATGTTTTTGGTTCTTGCCATTTTTTATTATTTATTTTGTACCGTGCCTGCCCATTTCTCTTGGAGATTAATTTTTAAGTTCCGGGCCCACCCCGCTTAGTCTTGAATCCTGCGGCGGTGCTGTGGGATGAGTGACGGCCCAGAAGAAAAATGACCCGGACCTTCGTCTCCCGTGCCGCTCCTGAGCCGCCCCCGTGTCGCTCCTGAGCCGCCCCCGTGCCGCCCCCGCACCGCCCCCCGTGCCGCCCCCGTGCCGCCCCCCGGCCGGGCTCCACCTCTGGCTCCGCCCCTGGCTCTGCGGCGTATGCGTTCCCCCGCCGCTGTGCCACACCTGTCCGAACAGCGCTCGGAATTAATTATTTAGCTCCATAAAACGGTCGTGGCGGGGCGGGGCGTGGCGGGGCGTGGCGAGGGCGGGGCGGGGCCACTTGTGTCAGTGTGTGTTTAAAGGCGCCCAGCGTACGTTTTATGGAGCGGGGATATAAAAGTGAAGTCGTCAATACGGTAGAAGGAATGTCCCGCTGTCCTTTTACTGCCTTCCTTTAGCCTCCTTGTGTCGCAGCCAGGGGCGGCCGGGCACGGGCACAGCCCTGCACCACGTGTGAAGGGAGTGCCTTGGTGCGTGGTGGGGGGGGGAGGTTGGTCAAGAACAAAGTTCAAAGTTCAGCCGGCGGGGACCGGCGTAGGCGAACAGAGAGTAAGGTTGCTCCCCGCCCCGCTCTTGGCAGCTGGCGCAAAGTCTCTACCTTCCCTCAGGCGTCCCGTCCCGTCCGCTACTTTGGCCTCTCTCTGCCTGTCTTCCTCTCGTTTCTCCCCCCTTTCCACTGTTTTCGCATTCTCCTTCCACTCCTACCCAACTACGAGAATATTGCCGAATTTATGAGTTGAAGTTTGCGAAATGAAAACCGAGCAGTGACTCGTTGTTGCTTTCCTGTGTGGGGTGCGTGGGCTGGCGGTCTGGCGGTCTTGTTGGTCGGAACTGGGGCGGCTCTGCACGGCAAGCTGGGCGAAAACATTAATTTCTACTACCTGCTTACGTTTTCCAAATTTATAGTTTTCTTCAAAATTCATTTGTATCAACTATAACACTGATGTAAGTTTCAAAACCCGATGTTATGGTATAAAGTAAACTACTAAAAGAAGAATATAACTAGATGCGCCCTGGAAATATTTATTGCTACGGCAGGCCGGGCCAGCGAGCAGATTGTTTTGTTAAAGGAAGAATAAAACTCACAACTTTCACATCGGGTTTGCAGGCAGCTGCCCAGGAGTCTTCCAAGAACTGTGGAGGTGGAGGCAGGGTAAGGGCAGGGGGGGCAGAGTAGGGTCGAAGACAAGAGGAGGGGGTGGGAGGGGCGCAACTCAACGGGATGATGGTAATAGTTGGCAAACAGCCTCCAATATATTTACACTGTTCGCCCTCCTCCCCTCTCTAGCCCCTGCGCCCTGCGGCGAGACTAGTGGTGCCACTAGCGCCGTGCATAATTTACTTAGGCAATCGACAAGTGCAAACATACGCCGACCTAGTAGAGTTGACGGAGGTGGGGCGGGGCGGGGCGGGGCGCGGCCGCCACGCAGCTTGCCAACCTCTATAAAGTTCAGTCCGGCCATTACCTCTTAACGGGTTGTGGAGGGCGGCCGGGAGATATCCCCTGATGAATGGACCTCGCACCAGGGCGGGGCGGGGCGGGGCGGGGTGGCGCCCCGGGCCGGGCCGGGGAGGGCCCCGGGCGCGGCGGCGACATGTTTGCGAGGGGATTCCTGCTGCCGCCTGCTGAACTTCGTGGTGCTCTGTCACTTGAGAATGGATGAGGCAGGACTTGGCTAACCAGCTGCTGCTGCCCGGGCAGGCCAGGCCAGGTCAGGCCGGCCTTGTCCCTCTGTGTGCCTTCCGTTTCGTCCACTCGACTCCGCTGCGACATCCGGCTCGCGCCGGTGTGTGCGGTAATAATGCAATGGCAACTACTTGCTTTTCTCTGCTATATAACGGTTTTCTCTCTGTTTCTTTCCAGAGGGACGCACTGAGAGTGGCTGTCCAAGGACTGTTGTTGGCACAGCCCGAGTGGGGGCCTCTCCAAACAGCACTGTAAGTACATTGGCATAAAGCCTGCATGCTATCATACCTCGCCACGGCACGGTCGGGCCCCGCCCCGCCCCGCCCCGCCCCGCCCGGGGGCCAGGCCCGGCTAGGCTGGTGCGGCAGGGTCTCTGCCAACATGATATTTGTGGCTGGCAGCAGTACCGGTCCGGTCGGTAGGAAGGCGGCCGGCGCACACCGCACCGGTTTGTCTATCTGCGCGATAATCTTCAGCCGGCCCTCCTGTTCGCGAGCGCCCGGGACCCGGCCGGCCCGGCCCGGGGTATCGAGGGGGAAGGGAGGGAAGACAGGCCGAAAGTTTGGAGAGGCGGACGTTCAAAGCGATGAGCGGGACGGGAGGGGAGCGCCCAGCCCAGCCCAGCTCAGCTCAGCGCAGGCTGAGCAGCTCAGCCTGCTTGCTTGCCCTATCGGCGCTGCTGGCAGTGGCACTGGCACCAGCAGCGGCTAGCTACCTACCCCCTCCGGCTCTGAAATCACTCCCAACCACTCATCCTCTTCTCCACCCAATTAAAAAAAAAAACAAAAAAAAAATCGTTTGCTGCATTGTAATTTAATCAAAAGAACAAAAGAATGAAATGAGTTCGGTCGACCGTCAATGTTTAGGAGGTCTGGTGCTAATCCCGCCCAGCTCGCCCAGCGCCCCCCCCCCTCTCTGTGGCGCTAATGGAAAGCGCGCACCGAGAGCCGAAAGCCTGCTCGCCGAGAGCCTCTCCGAGGTGATCCGCTTGCAGACTAATCCGCGCCGCACGCGCGCGGCCTCTTTTGGAAATAGCGGAAACACAAATATTCTGCAGTCTCGCTGGCGGGACTCGCACCGGCACGCGCCGCAACCCGTATAAGAACGAAAGGTACTCATTCAGTACCCGAGAAGTCCCGTTGGCGAGAGACGAGAAGAGTGTACTTTTCGTTTCTTGCTTTCGCGCACCGTATGCCCGGCCAGATGTTGTGAGGAGCGCGCGTGACTCCTCGTGATCCCCCGTTGCCTGCGTGTCACGCCAGGATGCGCAGCTCTGCGCCTTATCCGGGCCGCTGCTCAAATATTTAAACGCGCGTACGCGCGCACGCATCGCATAATTCAGAGCGAAATTCCAGCGAGTGCGCCGCTTTGAGGCGATGAGCGCCATAAGCAGCGCCGCGCCGCCCCGCGCTCAGCCAGCTGCACCACGCGACTGCTGCAGCTCGGGGGGTAGCGAGCATCTCTGGAGGCCATCGAATCTCAGGCCGCCGCCCCGCCACTGTGGGCACGGCGGGCGTGAGCATGTGTGCGCGCGGATTAGGAGAAGGTGCACGGCGCTATCATAGCGCGAATCATCACCCGCTGCCTTAAAGTGAGTCGTTAAGACGCAGCCGCGCCCGTGTGTGTGTGTGTGTGTGTACCTTAAAGCGGTGCCTCGCGGGGCATAAAGCCCGGCGTGCACCCCCGCCCCGCCCCGCCCCGCCCCGCCCCCTCAACTCCGTCGGATGTTTCGCGTTACGCCCACGGCAGTAAACGGGAATAACGACACGGACAGGTTTTATGCCCGTTTCCTGCACTCTATGTTTCCCCTCAAGGCGACGTGTCGCTGCAGCGCCCGCCCTGCCTGCCTGCCCACAGCGCCTGCGCCCTGCCCTGCACGTCGGCTGCATGCCCGCTCGCCAAATGGTTGCTCGACTTTTTATTTTTTTTTGTTAGCGCTGAATGCATTTTGCCCGGTAATTCCTTCCTCCGTTTGAAAGAAGCGATGCTGTAGACCAGTTATATCTGGCTGGCTCACACTCGCGGGAGAGCAGCCGTGCTTGCAGTTGAGCGTTTGGCAGCGGTGTCTGCCCACCGCGCGCGATACGGCCCCTGTGGCGTAAGGGGATGATTGTAAATCGATTGGCGTGCGGTGAGTCGGGCGGGGCGGGGCGGGGCGGGGCGGCCGAGTCAGGTGTACCCACTGCCGCCCCGCCCCGCCCCGGGACAAACGGCACTGCGCTTGAGGCCGCTGTCAGAGCGCTGCGCTCTTGCGGTGTGGGGCCCAACTAGGAGAGAGAGCGAGACAGTAGTGACACGCGAGACGCGAGGGAGGGACAGAGAGAGGACGGGGAGGGGGAGGCGGCGTTAGTGCTGTAGTCGTCATGTAGACACTCAGCGCCCTGGTGGTAATAAAGGCGTGTACGTACGAGGAAAACCGCTGGGCACAGTGAAAGCCTTCCCCGTGCCGCGCCGCGCCGCGCCGCGCCGGCTCCCCCCGCCCCGCCCCGGCCCCCGCCACCGCAGTTAACAAGAACCCCACACCACGCGCTCGTCACCGCCGCACGTGTCGGGGCAATGCGCGTGGTGTTGCTATTCGCGGACGGGAATGGAAGGCATTTTATTGTAATTCGTGGCCTCGCCATCCAATGGCGGCGCAGGACGGTACGGTAGGCCCTTCAGCGGGTTTAAAAAAAAAGAGTCGCATTCACCGGAAGCTATAGTGCTACAGTGAATTTCTCCGTGAGGTTGTAAGAGTGGGTCTGCCGTTGTGAATAGCCCCGTGGCGGCGCGGAGCCGCCGTCCCCATGAGAGAAGATAGCCTCCCCGCCGAGGCGCCGGCGCCGGGCTGCTGGGCGGGGCGGGGCGGGGTGGCGGGCTTGGCCGGCAGCGGGGCGTGGCGTAGCGGGCGGGGGCGGGCGGGCGCTCTAACAATGGACCAACCTTCGCCACTTGCGGTAAACCCTCTCCCTCCCCACCCCCTCCTTCCACACCGCTCCGGTTTCTCTTTCTGCCCCTCTTCCTCGCTCTGCTGCTCTCCCCTTCCGCCCGAGTCGCTTGGCAGACCATCTGAAACTGCTTACTGTGTAATGATTATGAGTCACAGCGGGTGGGGGGAGGAGGCTGCCCCCCCCCCCCCCCCGAGCACCTCAGGAGCAGGGCCCAGCAGGGAGCTGAGGGGGGGGGGGGCATGGAGGAGGGCTATCGGCACCGGAAGCTGGCCAAGAAGAAGTGAGAGTCTTGTTTGGCCGGTCCGACCGGCCCGTGTCGGCCTGCCAGAGACCAACCGTCCCCTCCCCCCTCCCCCCACCCCGCCCGCGTGCCCCGGAGAGGAACGGTTTTTTCCCCTTTCCATCCGAAACCCTCCCCCCACCACCACTTTCCTCGTTTTATTTCTTTCATTTCCCTCGGTATTTTTTTGGCGTTGTTGACGACCCAATTCTCACGGGCCGGCGCGGCGCCACCACACCGGCCGCGGGTGGGGTGCGGGGAGAGGGTTGCCGACGGTGACGGTGCGTGCCCGGCGCGCCCAACTGCCACTCGGGTCCCCCAAACCAGCTGAGAAAAGCGCCGCCGGTGAATAATGTTTTTTTTGCTGTGTCGCTGTGTGGTGGTGTCTGTGACACGGCGCGCTCGATGTGGCCGCGTGGGCGGTGCCTGCTCATCAGACACGGCGCCGCTGTCACCGTAAGCTGCGGTTAATATATCACCGTAAGTTACAGTGATATTCTCCGCGTAGCTCATACGGTGAAAATTCACCGAAAGCTACAGTGCCACAGGGTTCACTTTAGCTTACAGTGATATCCGCCGTAAGCGTTTTAGAGTGCTGGTCAGGTCGGGGAGCTTTGTTGGGGCACAAAGCACGGCCGCCCCAGCCGCTCCACCCCTCCCCGCCCCACCCCGCCCCGCCCCGCCCGACGCTTCGGCCCTACGCACTCTAACTTTCTCATAATTGCTAAAGTTTGTTTGTTTTGCCGGGAGTGCTGACGTTTCCATCAACACGTGTGGCGCGCCGCCAATGAGTCTCCCCCCACCACTCGCCCCTCGCCCACCATCGCCTAGCTCTGTCCGTCCACGTCCGTCCGTCCGTCCGTCAGTCAGCCTGTCTGTCTGTCTGCCTGCCTGCCTGACATTCTGTCTGTCTGTTTGTGGATCCGTCCGTTTCTCGGTTCGTCACTTAGTCCAACCAGTACCTACCTGTACCTACCTGTACCTATGTTCGTTACGTACCCTGAGCCAGAGAACGCCCCGCTCGCGCCCGCGCCCGCGCCCGCGCCCCGCCCGCCCCGCCCGCCCCGCCCCGCCCCGCCCCGCACGGCCCGGCCTACACATCGCACCGCATCACATCTCATCCGAATGTCAGAAAGAATATTTGCCGGGCCCTGGTCGGCTCAGCTGAGCTCAGCTCGGTGAGGCAGCCCCGTACGAGCGGCGGCGGTACGTGCGGGGGAGGTACGGACGGGGGCGGTACGTGCGGGGGAGGTACGGGACATGGGGGCAGAGCTGACGGCGGGATGTGCTTCCAGGCTGTCATGTTGATCGATGCCGAGTCTGGGCCGGCGGTAGCAGTACGTACGCATCCCCCGCCCCGCCCCGCGGAGGTCCTGCCGGCCGGGATGCAATTACTGCTCCATCAGGTCATGTTTTACACCATATGTCAGATGCGGGGCGCGGCGGAGCGGGGCGGGGCGGGGTGGACCCGGAGGGCCTAATGATTGGACGGCTGTCCGTCGCCTGGGCGGGCTGTTCGACGGACGGGCATATTGGCGTATTTCTACAGTTTGTTTGAAAAAACAAAAAGCGATACCAACCCGCTCTTTTCTCGTCGCTTACACAGTGTTACGGTTCCTCGTGGTGGGCACGCTGTGGCCATGGGGTCAGGCTGGAGCTGGAGCAGGCCTCCTGAGGCCGCGCGCCAGAATAAATACGGCCATTCAGCTTTAGTTGGGGCGTGCTGCGTACGGGGCGGGGCGGGGCGGGCCTGTTGAGTGATGTGGCCATCTATATCGTAGCGGGGGAGGGGGAGGGGGGGATTGAGCGCCCACCTGGAGACGAAGGACAAGCAACCCTAACGTATCGCATTGGTGCAGCATGCTGACAACGACGACGCGCCGAGCAGCGCGCTGTGTGTCTGGGAGAAATGGAGGAGGGGGAGGTGGGGGTGGGGAAGGGGGTGTGGTGGGGTGACGGCGCAGCCTGCTGGAAAACTAAAATTGACGACGGCGTGCGGGGTTTTTTCGGCCCGACTGAGCGGACCCCATTTCCTCGCCATTGCAGTGATGCTCGGGGGGTATGGGCTCCTCAGCGGCAGACATTATGGGCCGTCCGATATGCAGCGCAGCTGACACCCACTCAGGGCGGAGGGAGGCGGGGGGGAGCGGGGCTGCCCCGTCAGCAGGTCCCCCGAGGGAGCAGGAGCAGGCAGCTACCACGAGGAATTGATATTTGTATCGGTCATAGAGATGAAGTGGCCGGCCGGGCGGGCGATGGTCGTGGTCGTGTCGTCAGAGTCAGGACACCACTCGGCGCGCAGCCGGCGCCCACTCCATGTCCGGCATGGTCCGAGAGTGCCGCGCCCCGCCCCGCCCCGCCCCGCCCCGCCCCGCCCCGCCCCGCCCCGCCCCGCCTCAACTGCGTATATAGTCTCATGTCCGTCCAGCTCCTCCCGCCTCGAGGCCCTAGGCTATAGACTGCCCTAGCTGTCCGGCCTCCGGCCGGGGCGGGGGCCGCAGGCTCCAGGACTTAGGCCCCTCGGCTGGTCCCGCGCTGTCCTGTCCCGTCGGAGGCTCGGGGTACACTCATTAGGTACGGTCGAGCTGTCGCCGCCCGGCCATGCGCCCCGCCGCACACCCGGGCGGGCGGGACACAATTAAAAGCAGGAGGTACTGTCCGTCCAATGTCCGTGGCCCCGACGCGCCCTCCCCCTCACTCACACACACACACGCACACTCCTCTGGCATTGCCGTTGCTTTGTGTGTGCTTTGTGTCGTTTTGGACCGCAGGCATTTTCGCGGGGGGCGCGCGCTGATTCGGTAAACGCCCGCGCGGCATCGGCGCTTCTTTTGTTTCTGTTCATTCGTTCGCGTTTCGGTTTTATCTGGAGCCCTTTTCTCGTGTGTATGTGTGTGTGTGTGTGTCACCGGTCGCTTTTATTTCTGGTCCTAGTCTTCCCCCCGCCTTGGTGACTCATTGGCATGCTTTCGGAGCGCTGTACACTTATTGCGCGTTGGTGCGGAGCAGGGAGAAAACACGTCCTAAAAAAAGAGGGCCTCCCGAAAAAAAAAAAAAAAAAAAAACACCCCCGCACACACAAAGCGGAAGAGCGGACGCTGAAAAAGTAATTGAGCGTTCTGTTTGACGTGATGCTGCGTGGTCAGTCTGTCGGAATTCGGCGCCTAAAAAGCGCCGGCGGGGAAATGACTTGGCCAGCGTTTCGGATGTTCCGGCCGGCGCTGACTGCGCTCCTGCGCTCCTGCGCCCCGGCCCCGGCCCGGGCCGGCTGTTTGCTAGAGGACACCATCGCACCGTGTGCAGAAAAGTATTGTGCGCGGTATTTGCGGGTATTCCGGCGGAGAGCAGCGCCAGGCCAGGGGGCGTACGGGTCTCCCACAAGGCCATCATATAGCCAGCCTTCCCTGCGGTCCAAAACTCTCTCAGCCCGCCCCGCCCCGCGCCGCCTCGCCCCGCGCCGCCCCGCCCCGCCCCGCCCCGCCCCGCCCCGCGCCGCCCGTGGCAGTATTAATTCCCTCGCCGCACTCTGGCCCCCGCGGGGGACTTTGAAGGGTTGGCTGCCCGCAGCCCGGCCAGCTCTGGCGAGTGTTTGATGGAAACAACTGAGGGGCTAAACCGCAGTATCAGCGCTGCCGCCTGCCTCCCATCTCCCCCGCGCAGCGCGCTGCCGGCCGGGGCCGCATAGACGTCCATAATTTATCCGGCAATGCGTACAATACTTTTATGATATTACGTTACGGCAAAAGTGCGGCGGTGAAAACTCGGCGCGTTTGTGGCGGTGTAGCTGAATGACAAGGGTCCGCTCGCGCGCCTTCGCTGCAAAGCATCAAAGTGATTTAACTTAAAAAGCCGGATCCGCCCTGCTGCTTTTTTTCCTCGTCGCCATAATAGCGACCGAGAACAACTGCTGTCTGAGAGTTGGCGTTTCTCTCTCTCTCTGCTTCTCTCTCACCCCGAGGTCTTCCCCGCCCCGCCAACGCACCAAACCTCTTCCTCTCTCTCTTTTCTCCGATTTTTCGGTGGGATCCATCCATCCATCCGGCCGCCATTCCCCTCCGCCCATCCGTCCCCCCGGCCCGACCCACCAGGCTCGGCGGTGGCAATAAATTTGATGCCGATGACAGAGAGGACGGATCTCGCAATAAAATGAGAGAGGAATGAATGACGCACACCCGTCGTTACATCATCCGCGCTCCAACGCTTGTGATGAGAGAGAGAGAGAGAGAGAGAGAGAGAGAGAGAGAGAGAGAGAGAGAGAGAGAGAGAGAGAGAGAGAGAGAGAGAGAGGAATGAGATAAATAGATGCAATACTGAAATAATGAAGCCGCTGGGTTTTTGGCACTTTTGCCGCCGCCTTGCCAAAAGGAGGAGGGCCAGGGCCAGGGCCAGCACCGGCGGTCGCCAGGAGCAGGGGAAAACTTTGAGCGCTGCCTTCCTGGCGCGTCCGGCCCGCAACTCCTAAACGGCCCCGCGCTACGACGCTTTGCCGCCTGGCCGCGGGGACCGGAGCAGCCGAACAGCGAGATGAATATCTCCGTGAGTCTGACGGGTCGCCTTCCCCGCCCCGCGCCCCGCCCTGGCCGCCCTCGCGGTTCTGCGCCGCGTCTTAACACCTCCGAGCCGATACAGAACCAGCAGCCAAATACAACGCAGGTGGACCTGGCACGGTATAAAGTTGCCCAGGAGAGAGAGAGAGAGAGAGTGAGAATGAGAGAGAGAGAGAGAGCGAGAGAGAGGGTGGATTGAGTGAGAGAACAAGTGAATGTAGCGGCTCTTTCCCGGCGTGCGACATGAATGGCGTTTCTCCAGGCCGGCTGGCTCTAAGTGCTGTGATTGGCCGCACATAAAGGCCGGTGAATAGGGATCAGCCGTAGGTCCGGCGGCCCGGGGGCCGGGCTGGGCCGGGCGGTGGCGCGGCCGGGTTAGGCAGGCGTAAGGGGTTGGGGGTGGCGACCGAAAGAGGAAGGGGGTGGTGGTGGTGGTTTATGAGTGATTGGCTCTGCGCGTGAAAAGGAGTCGGGCGGCGCCTCCCCGAGGGGATGGAAGGGGGGGGGGGGGAGGGGGCTGTATCGGCCCGTGATTCATACTTCATCAGACGCCTCTTTCAAAACGAAAACTAGGGTGGGAAGGCGGAGGAAGAGGGCTGAGGGAGACAGGGAGATGCCGGCGAGCATCTTATTCTCTCTGGCATCGCCTCCTGCCCTGCCTGATGTGCCTGCCGCCGCTCCGCCCCCGCCCCTCCCCAGAGGTACGGTGCTATAGTGCTGCAGGCTGGCTCTGTCAGATTCTCTCTCTCTCTCTCTCTCTCTCTCTCTCTCTCTCTCTCTCTCTCTCTCTCTCTCTCTCTCTCTCTCTCTCTCTCTCTCACTCTGCCGTTGCGGTGTGCATGGCTGGGGGCGAGGACAACGGTGCTGCGGCAAGACTCGGGGGCGGCCCATATTTAGGACCGGAAGAGCACTTCCGTGCTTAAAACGGTGGCTGTGTCCTTTTCAAATGCCCCCGCCTCGACGCTCGGGGCGACCTTCCCCCCCGTCCCCCTTATACTCTTCACGCGTTCCCACGGAGTTGGGGAGGCTGGGAGATGGGGAGGGGGGGGGGAGTACGCGAGCTGGGTAATTGGCCGAGCAGTTGAGTAGTGTGGGGAGGGAAACTTGGATGAGGGCGCAGGAGTTGGGAGTCGTTGTCTCATTCTGCTCTCTTCCGCTGGTGTACTCCTCAGACTCTGTCGCTCTCACCCTTGTTCATCACCCTATTCTCCCCTCTCATTCACCCGTCTCCCTGTCGTCGTCCGAATGGCAGCGGCGCGAAAGCAGCATGCAGAAAGAGGACGAGAAATAAAATAAACTCGCAAGCGCGGGCGGAGAATAAAAAATGACTAGAAAAAGTCGGAATTGGTCCGGCATGAATAATCGATTTTCGCACGGGCGAGCGCAACACATGGCGGGGCGGTTGGGCGGGGCGGGGTGGGGCGGGGCCTTGGTGTCCAAACGGGCCGGGCCGGGCCGGGGCAGCGCAGCGCGTCAGGGGGTAATTCCACGCCGCCGCGGCTGAGCATGGCGGGGCGTGGCGGGCGGCGGGGCGGGGTGCAGATCAGCCATATGCTGGCAGCGGACAGGCAGGAGTATCGTCCCCGCGGCACGCCCCGCCCCACCCCGCCCCACCCCGCTCCAGCCCCCTATCTCTTCAACCTCTCCCGCATGCTGCTCACCGCCCGCCAGCGAGCGACACCGCACCCCCGCCCCGCCCCACTCAGCCCACCGCACCTCACCGCCCGCCCCGCCCCGCCCTCCTCAGCCCCACCGCAGCGCTCTGCGAGGTGAGGGAGAGGCCGTCATTTGCATACTTTGAGAAGCTGCGCCGCGGTGTGAGGCGCGCTCCGGTGCGGGGCGGCGCGGAAACTTTATACTGCGACACGCGGGAAAGGCGTCTCCCGCAAAAGCGGCCCCGCCCGGCCCCGCTCGCACTCTCGCGACCCGCCATACACGCGCAACAGGGAAAAAAAATCAATCCAGGCGACCCTATTTTGTAGCTCTGCTGAGCGCAAAGGCGCCTCGGAGATAGGCAACATGGAGTTGTGTCGTCACGGGCGCGCGGCGGGCTGCCTACCCAGCTGTTCACAGGCGTCAGCGCGGAGGAAGCAGCGTCGACCTGGATGATGCTCGGGTTCACGAATTATTTCTCAGTCTGTACTCTGTTAAAACTAAAGTGTGCGACTACCGTGCTCTACACTTTACCTAAGAAGTGTATGTACACCAAGTGCGTGGCATCGCCCTTACACCGCGGATCAGTGGCGGGGCGGGGTGGGGTGGGGCGCGGCGGGGCGCGGCGGGGCGCGGCGGGGCGCGGCGGGGCGGGGCGCGGCTCGGTTGGTGCTGGCGCGGCGCGGCGCAGTGGCGAGACCGCGGTACTTGTGTCGAGTACATTAAAAGCCCGCAGAACTATAAGCCCCTCCTAACAAAGGGCTGCGGCTTCATAATGGAACAAGGACTGTCAGCGACCGTGTTGTTGGGCTCCTGCCGGCTCTTGCCCCGCCCCGCCACACCTCGCCCCGCCTCGCCGTGCTCTGCTCTGTAGGGCTCGCGGGGCGGGGCGGGGCGGGACGTCCCCATCCAGCTCCGCTGCTGCCTCGCCTGCGCCGTGACGCCGCGCGACGCGACGCGCGCCTGTCGGTGCTTTCATAGTCACGTGACTAAACTCCCCCTCCCCCCTTCCTCCCCTTTTCGTTGTACTTTTCTTTTTCTTTCTTCGCGCCGCGCGGCCAGGAATTTATCGTCCGCGGCAGGAAAAGTAAGGAGTCTGACCGTAAATTTTCATTTTGCTGCGTTCACTTTCCCCCCGCCTCCGTCGTATATAAGGCTTTCGCGTCACCGGCGCGGCCCGGCCTGGACCTGGCCCCGGCACCCCTTTGGCTAGATTTATCGACGCGCACTGCTTCTCTCTCTCTCCCCCCCCCTCTCTCTCTCTCTGTCGCACACACTCTGTCTCGCTATCCCCCACCTCCTCCCTCTAACTTTGTGTCTCGCTCCTGCTTTCCTCCGCTATACACCGTGTTTCGTTGAGCCCTTACTTCTCATGGTCTGATTGGCGCCCGTGGGGACTCAGGATGGGACGCGCGTCCTCTTGGATCTCCCGCCTGCTCTTAGTTTGCTCGTGTCTCGCACATGACAATTTTTTTTTCCCCCGGGACATGGTGACATCATTTTATAGTGTTTTTAAAGTAAGTGAATCTCTCCCCCCCCCCCCCCTCCGGCTCTCGGAGTTGTCAGCGTGACTCCGTGCTGTGCTGCGCTGTGCGCGGCTGCCATTCGCGCGGCCGGAATGAAGACGTATGCCGCGGCCTGGCCCGGCCCGAGTCCGGAAGTTCATCTGCGTCCCCCGGGGGCGGGGCGGGGTGGTCAGGGCCGCTGGTTGGCATGGTGCATGTACGCGTGGCGGGCCTAGAGCCCTCTACCAGAGGGCTCTAGGCGGGCCTGGCCGGGGCCGGGCCGGGCCCCAGGCCGTGAAATGAGCACTTCGTGCGGCTGTCACCAGGCTGCAGCATGACAATAACTGGAGCCAACGGGTTATTAGTTTAGTATTATGACCGTTGAGATATGTCAGACTATCATCCGAGTGCGAGGGAGAGAGGGAGACACAGTGAGAGAGAAAGGGTGGGAGAGGAGGAGATACAGTACCTGGGCCTGGCCAATCTGCCTGTGGTATAAATAAATCGAGATTGGAGGTTTGGCCCAGATACACCGCTCTAATTCTGCATTTGGAGAGCAGAATACGGATATCAGGAGTATTCATTTACTGTAGTTTCTCCACGTAATTTTTGCGTGACGTGTCCTCTGCTCCCCCCCCCCCCTCTCTCTCTCTCCCCCCCCCCCCTCCCTCAGCCTCTCGCTCGCTCTCTTTGCTCGCTCCGCTTTGGCGGGCTGTTGCTCCTCCGGGGAGCCAGTGCGCTTTGATGTCAGTCGGACCGGGCCGGGCCGGGACCGTCGGGTCTAGCGCCGGGAATTACAACATTACGACGCCGCGCCGCGCCGCGCCGACCCTTTGCCTAGTCAATACAGAGCAGTGAGAAGGGAAAGAGGAACGGGGGGAGGGGGGTGTGCGGGCCTGGCCGGGCCGGGCGTCATCAACGATAAGCTGCTTCGCTGAAATTACTCTGGAAGCGTAAACTTCCCAAGTTTGTGGATCTTTTATACGAAGTGGCTTACGCGCGAACTTGCGGAATTTAATATTAGGCTGTCGTTGTATGTAATGCGACCGTTGCGAAAGTGCATCCCGTGTGCGAATGAAAAGATGAATATTTAGTAGTGATGGGATTTTAGTAATTCGGGCGGATGACACCAATTACTCACCTGCTGCGCCCCACCCGAGGTCCCACACTGAGGCCCCCTACCGTGCTTTACTCTCTTCTCGTCCCGCCCCTCGGCCCTTCTCTCTCCATCCCTCTGTTGCTCTTTCCTCTTCTTCTCTCCCCCCCCTCGCCCTTTCCTCCCTTACATATCCCCCGCATAAATAACGGGAAAGCAAGTTATCCCAGCAGGTGGCTCCTCCCTTGCCCACCCGACCACTTTTTTGCTGGCTTGCTTAGAAAAATGAAGGCATTTGTGTGCCTCTGCGGCCGCAGGGCGTGGCGCCTGGGCGAGGCGGGGCGGGGCGGGGCGGGGCGGGGCGGGGCGGGGCGGGGCGGGGCGGGGCGGGGCGGGGCGGGGCGGGGCGTGGCGGGGCCTTAGTTGTGGTTGAGTGCCTCGGCTTCCCCCCCGGGCCTCGGGTCCGCCGCAGCTCAGACCAGTTAGGTTGGTTCGCAAACAGCACCTCTTCGTCTCTTCGCAGCCGATGGGAGGAAAGGATGAGAGAGAGAGAGAGAGAGAGAGAGAGAGAGAGAGAGAGAGAGAGAGAGAGAGAGAGAGAGAGAGAGAGAGAGACGGGAGAGAGGGAAGGGGTGGGTGCTGGCCTGGCCCATCTCCGTACGTGCGGCCAAAGTTTTCGATATCGCCGCGGCGCAGAGTGCGCGCAGGCCGGCCGGGGCCGCGGTATGCAGGTTTCCAATAACGGGTGCTCCGCCCTGCCCCCTCCCTCTCCTCAAGGGCTCTGCTGGTTCTGCGGGCGGGGTGGAGCTCTTTATACCATCGCGGTCTAAATCATTTAGCCGCGGTATTCGCCGCTCGATTTGCGTCTGCGAGGCTTACACCGGGTTTCTCATTTGCAGGCGTGCCCTGCCCTGTCCTGCCCGTTTCACTCTTGCCAGCAGCCTTCTCCTTTGCTCGCTACGCGTTCCCACGACTCATAGCTTTTCTCCCTTACCGCCTACCACCGCTCCTCGGCACTCCGCGTATTATTATAAGGAGCCCATTTTTCAAGGTGTAGCGTTGCAGGACACCCCCATGAGGCTAAGGGGTGGCGGTGGTTGAGGGTGCCACGGCGGGAGATGTCAAGGACTTACGATATAGATGCAGGTCGTGTAGACGCCAGCGTCTCTCTCTCTCTCTCTCTCTCTCTCTCTCGCTCGCTCGCTCGCTCCCCCACACACGCGCGCACTCCCACCCCCGGGGGGCGTTGGTCGTGCCTCATATGCCATTCAGTCGTGTTGCCGCGACAAACTTTTCGCCATTCAAACAACGTTGCGTGTCGCTTTGAAGAGAATTCCACGAAAATACACTGCCCACCGAAACACGAGAGTTAAGTAGGGACGAAATATACGATCTCCTGTAAGGCCCCTTGTTAAATGAACATGTCATTATTTGCAAAGGTTTTAAGTTTTAAGTCTATTTCTCATCTCATAATAGCAACAGTCACGTTGTTTTTTCCCTTTGCCATCCCACGGGCTATCACACCTTGCCTGCGGCCCTGATCCCTCCGCGCCGCCCGCCCCGCGCCCTCCCGTGTACGACACGGCCCGCTGAATTATTTCCTACTCCTCGGCCGCAATTTCCCCGAACAATGTTTTATTTGCAAGGTAATGCGAAAAGAGACGACGTTGTTCCCATTCCCGTTCATCCCCTCCGTCGCACCCCCGTCTCTCCCCGCCCCGCCCCGCCCCGCCCCTCGCTGTGTTGTCTTGGCAATCATAGTCGCCCCCCGAATCCGTCGATCGTCCCTTCTCTAACCCCGCTGCCTTATAACAGAACGTCGCTTCTCTTGGCGTAGTGGGGGAAGAGGGATCGGATCGGGGTGAGAGGCTCTGTGAGGGTAGAGGTGGCGAGGCGTGTGCACCAGAGAGAGAGAGAGAGAGAGAGAGAGAGAGAGAGAGAGAGAGAGAGAGGGGGGGGAGAGAGACGTTTCGTTAGCACTTCGAGAACTCGCCCGGCTTTTCCTCCGCGCGCTCCTGTGTCTTGCGTTGTACAAATTACTTATGTTGTTTTTCTTTCTTTCTGTTTTTTCCTGCAGAAGGAGACTGAATGAGGAAGCATCCTCCACGGACTACCTCAGCGACCTGCATGTCGTCCTCAGGGAGAACGGTAAGTCAGCCCGACGCGACGCCACGCCGGTGCAATGCAATGGTGCGAGCGAGCGGAGCGGGAAATGCGCGAGGGACGTCGCTCGCAGCGCTCGCAGCGCTCCGGAGTGGCTCGCAAGCGCTACAGATCACAACCGCTACAGGTCACAAGCGCTACAGCTCGCTAACGCTACGGGTCGCAAGCGCTACGAGTCGCAAGCGCTACAGCTCGGTAGCGCTACGGGTCACAAGCGCTACAGCGAGAATCCGCGCGTTAGGCGGAGCCGAGCCGAGCCGAGCTAAACCTTGAAAAATTACGCACGTGCTCTGCGAATGAAAGGATGGCGTGAAAACATGGAAAATTTTTGCGACAGTAAACCTCCCGAGGGAGGTTGCGGTTCCCGCCAGGCACAGGGCTTTTACCCCCCGTGGCAGCCAACTACTTCGGTGTTCTTATGGGAACCGGTGCTATTCTGGCCGCGATCCTGTCGCGCAATTCGACAGATTTGATCCCCGTACTGTCTGATTTAGTCGTACGGTGGTTAACCGAACTGCCCTGTCCCCAGAGCATGGAATAGCTATTTTTGGAGCCAGATTCTAGGACTTATGACCCCACGACCGACCACCAGTCGTGGGCATGGGACGGAACTTCCTGGCAACCCGCTGTCGCTACCAGTGAAGAACCTACCTGGGTTTGAACCAGGCCCCATGTGCCGAGTCTCACAGACACCCCACGGCTTTCGCGGCACCACTAGACCACTAGACCGTCGGCTATTCCACGAGGGAGCTCGGTTGAAATGGGGGGCTTGAATTCCACTCTCCAAATTGTTGTCCTCAGAAAAATTAAATTTCTTGGTAAGATTCGAACCTCCGTCCTGCGACTCTCCGCGCGGACACTATGCCGGCTCGGCTACGACACCACGGTACCAGATGCCGGACCACTAGGAGGCATGCTGCGCGAGAAGCCACAGTCACCGATGAAACGAACCCGGCGTCATGAGTGCGCCTGCTCTCCGGCCAGTGCTGGGCCGGCCGCGTAGCGTCATTGGTATCGACGCTGCTTATTGCACTAGGTGGGCAGTGGTTCAAAAACCACGTATTTTTTTTTTTTTTTGTTTCTTGTTAGTTTTTTTTTGTTCGGACCAAGTGCTCTTTCCAGCCATACCGTCCTTGTGACTTAGACAACTGCAAAAAAGGCACTGGAAAGAGCACTTGGTCCAAACAATTGTCTACAAAAAAAAAAAAAAAAAATCGAAAAACAAAAAGTTCCGTGGTATTTGAACCACCGCCCACCTGGTGCTATGATCAGTGTCGATACCAATGACGCTACGCGGCCGGCCTACCAGCGCACGGAGAGCAGGCGTACTTATGACACCGGGTTCGTTTCTTCGGTGACTGTGGCTTCTCGCGCAGCATGCCTCCTAGTGGTCCGGCACCTGGTACCGCGGCGTCGTAGCCGTGCCGGCATAGTGTCCGCGCGGAGAGTCGCAGGACGGAGGTTCGAATCTTACCAAGAAATTTAATTTTTCTGAGGACAACAATTTGGAGAGTGGAATTCAAGCCCCCCATTTCAACCGAGCTCCCTCGTGGAATAGCCGACGGTCTAGTGGTCTAGTGGTGCCGCGAAAGCCGTGGGGTGTCTGTGAGACTCGGCACATGGGGCCTGGTTCAAACCCAGGTAGGTTCTTCACTGGTAGCGACAGCGGGTTGCCAGGAAGTTCCGTCCCATGCCCACGACTGGTGGTCGGTCGTGGGGTCATAAGTCCTAGAATCTGGCTCCAAAAATAGCTATTCCATGCCCTGGGGACAGGGCAGTTCGGTTAACCACCGTACGACTAAATCTGGCAGTACGGGGATCAAATCTGTCGAATTGCGCGACAGGATCGCAGTCAGAAAAGCACCGGTTCCCATAAGAACACCGAAGTAGTTGGCTGCCACGGGGGGTAAAAGCCCTGTGCCTGGCGGGAACCGCAACCTCCTTCGGGAGGTTTACTGTCGCAAAAATTTTCCATGTTTCCACGCCACGTGCGTAATTTTTCAAGGTATAGCTCGGCTCGGCTCCGCCTAACGCGCGAATTTTCGCTGTAGCGCTTGTGACCCGTAGCGCTAGCGAGCCCTAGCGCTACCGAGCTGTAGCGCTTGCGACCCGTAGCGTTAGCGAGCTGTAGCGCTTGTGACCTGTAGCGGTTGTGATCTGTAGCGCTTGTGACCTACGTCCGCAGCGCTCGCATGCTGTTGCGGCTGTTGCACGGCTGGAAAATAAACCGCCCCCTCCCCCTCCCTGTGACCGCCCCGCCCCGCCCCGCCCCTCGCTGTTGGCCGTTTAAGTTAGTTTCCGGGCGTGCACGTCGCTCCCTTCAGGTGCTCTCCGCCGACTGTCGACAGCCGGCCGGGCGGCGCGGCGTGGCGCGGCGGTGCGGTGTTGTACCCCGCCACACAACGCCCCGCCTCGCCCCGCCTCGCCCCGCCTCGCCCCGCCTCGCCCCGCCTCGCCCCGCCTCGCCCCGCCTCGCCCCGCCGCGATATATTTCACACCATAACTCGATTACGGCTCTCGCCAACTTTCTGCGGGTCCTGGTCGGATGCCGGTCCCACGACGGGACGGGCTGGGCGGGGCCGGGCCGGCGGGGAGGCGCTGGTACGCGTTGTCGTGGAGAAAAGTAGGAGAAAACCTGAGGACACTCGAGGGCCCCGCCGCCACCCTGCCCGGGACAACTTTGTTATATGCCGGTCCCTTTACCCAGTCCATGCAGAGGCTTAATAAAAAAAGTAAGAACTTGTGCGGAGGAGTCGTCACTCTGGGGGCGAGCCACGCCTCCCCGCCCGCCGCCCCCGCCCCGCCCCGCCCCCGCCCTGCCGCGTCGTTCCGCAGCAGAAGCGAGACGGACCCGACACACATAACCCCGGCCGGAGCCGGATGCGAGGCCGCGCGGGGCGGGGCCCTATAAAAGTATACACGGCACGGGAATCCCGTAAGATATGTATGAAAATACTTGTTGTCCGGGAAGGGCATCGACATCCCACGTATCGGAAACTCGTAGATTCGCCAGACACCGCACCGCCGCTCGCGCCGGGGAATTTTATTTTCGTCAGTTCTTTTCTTTCGCACCCTATGAAAGCACGACCACCACCCTGCACTTATGCAGTCGCTTGAGGGCAAAGTTCACATCGCGGTAAATAGAAGAAAAAAACAGGTCCTCGCGGGATTTACCGCAACTCACGAAGGGGCCAATTCTAGATGCAAAAAAATGCTCTTTTGAAACGAAATTAACATGTTAAAGAAGCGATTCTGTGGAGAGCAGGGCTTTGATTGATTGCTTGATGTGCTGCAGGCGCGGACGCGGAGAGCCGGCTGGAGGAGGTGGGCGAGACCCTGATCGCCAACGCGTGCCGGGAGCCGCGGCAGCGGCGCGCGCTGCACTGCCTGGGCAACGACCTGAGCGAGTTCCTGACGACGCTGGACGGCGTGCACGACGTGCTGCAGCAGGGCGAGGGCGTGCTGCCCGCCACGGCGGCGCAGACGTGCGCGCAGGAGCAGGAGACGGCCGCCTTCGTGTGCACGCGGACGGACGCGCCGCGCTCCCAGCTGCAGCTGCTCTTCACCACGCCGCGGCCCGCCGCCGCGCACCTGCTCGTCGGCTCGATACGCGCCATCGCCAAGCACCTGCACGCCACCGAGGCCGACATCCGCCTCGAGGGCGCCGAGCCCGCCTCCAAGGACGGCCGGGGGGGCTTCCGGTACAGGTGAGTTTAATTACTGGAGAGTTTAAACTCTCCTTTCTCCTCTGTGCAGTACGTGTGCGCGCGTGTTCAAAGCACGGCGCTGTTCGATAATAATGCCCTTGCTCCAGCCCCGCCCCGTCCACTCCCGGCCCGGCCCACTCCCGCCTCTCTCAACGAGTCCGCAGAGGGTCGTATTTACGCGCCAATGAAATGCTCCCCCACCTGCGCCGCCCCCAGGGCGTGGCGCGGTGCAGCGCGGCGTGATGCATGGGGCAGCCCAGCCCAGCCCAGCCGCGGTGCTGCCCCCGGCCCGTGTCGTGTCGCGTCGCTCTTGCTTCGCAAAGGCAGCGCGACGGCATGGAATATGGTAGTAATGGAGTAGCAACTCTGTAACGTTATGAACGAGCACATGAAGTACTGCGGCGAACGCATTTACCTCCTGGAACTTAGCACCGTCGAGTACTGCTCTTCTGCTGTGCGCTCGCTGCCCCGCCGCGACGAACCTTGCGTTGGGAATGAGGCGTAGTAGCGTAAGCTATTCCAAGAATGAGATTTGTGCATGCATGTGTGTGTGTGTGAGGGAGAGAGAACAAGGGAGAGAGAGAGAGAGAGAGAGAGAGAGAGAGAGAGAGAGAGAGAGAGAGAGAGAGAGAGAGAGAGAGAGAGAGAGAGTGAGAGCGCTGGAACCGTCTACCTAATTTACCCGGCCTCACGCCCAGCACTGCGCAGGCATGGCCCAGCGAACCCGAAAATAAGCCCCGGCACATCGGCTAATGGATGCACAGCAAAGGGGCGTGGCGGGGGCTGCGGTGGACCGCGCCGGGCCGGCCTGCCCCCCCCCCCCCCCCCTCTGCACGGCTAACGCTGTCTTAATTCCGATGGCTAATGTACCGTAACACCACCTGCGGGGGCCGGTGTGCCCAGTGGTGTGCGGTATGAGTGCGCACGCTCGGAGTGTGCCTGGCCCTGCCTGGCCCGGCCCCGCGAGGCGTGCGGTTGGGGTCAGAGTGGACGCTTCCATGTACATGATCAGAACAGGGTCACAGTCACAGCAGCCTAACCTGCTGATCCAAAAGGCGCCTACGCACGAGTCTCTAAAAGCGAATGCGTAGACCACGCCATTGTACTATTTAAGAAAAGCGAACGCCTCACTCACATGGTTCTCTGTGGCAGACTGCGAGCGCTCGGGCAGGGCCGTTCCCTTCTGTATTGTCCGCCCCGCCCCGCCCCGCCCCGCCCCGCCCTCCCCTCCCCTCCCCTTAGATCCTTTGCCACCACAACCGATGCTGCTGGCTCCGCGAGTCTTTCTGTGCTCGGACTCGTGCTCCGCTCCGGCCCGCCCCGCCCAATTCCCGTCTCTAACAATACATCGGACGGTCAGTGGCGCGCCCTTTGAAAAAGAGCCGGACGACAGAAGCAGCGCGGCACGGCGCGGCGCCTTCAATAAGGAATTTATTTCTAAATTATTGGGCGTGTCGTGGTGACCGTGACCCCGGCCGGGCCGGGCCGGGCCGTTAGTCACCGCGGGGCCGCGTCCCGTCCCGTTGCATAGCGTGGCGCGGGGCAGCGGCAAACGAAGATGAGTGGCGGCCCGGCCCGGCCCGGCCCGGAGTACACGCCGCCCCGCCGCGTCAAATAGGACCGACTACGAGGGACCTATGTAACTTGGCCTTAGATAAGAGCGGAGGGAGTTTGTGCAACCGGCGCTGACCTTTTGTTCCTCTTCTGCTGCTTTTCCTTCCTGCCGCGCGCTGCGCGTGTGTGTGCGCGCGCGCGTGAGGGCCGCGGCGTCGCTGTCTGTTTTCTCTGTTTGGGCGTCTCGAACAACAACAGCAGTCAGGCCCAACTCTTCCCGGCGCGCCGCGCCACGCCTCGCCTTCATACTTGGTGCATACAGCCCGTGCCCCACTGCCCCGCCCCACCCCACCCCGCCCCGCCCCGCCCGCGGAGAAGGGGACGGAGAAGGAGGCAGGCGCCCGCCCATCACACGCTGGATGTGTTTCGCCCTGAGGTCTCTGCCTTTGTCACCTCGTTCCTGCGTCGCGCAAGGCGCACCCCCCCCCCCCTCCCCCGGCCCCTTCCCGCCCCCTTGGCCCAACATCAGCAGCGGGTGGGGGCCAAAAGAGTAGGGGCTGCTGACAAGGGCAAGAAGGCCCTAACGGCGGACGAGATCAGCGGAGCGAACCCTCCAAGCAATTTCTTCTTTGCCCTCTCTCTCTCTCTCTCTCTTGTCCCTTTCTCTCTCCGTCTCCCTCTCACTTGTCCCTCTCCACACGACGTGTGCAGCCCAGCCCCACGCCAGCGAACTGTTAACACGTCCCGGACGGCTGACGCTATAGATACTCCTGCGCTTTATGCTCCATAGCGACACGTCACGTGAACGCGCGTCCCCCATCAGCGCCCCGCCACACCCCGCCCTACCCCGCCCCACCCCACCCCACCCCGCCCCACCACGCGCCACACCCCTCGCTTCCTGCCGCTATCGGGGCTTTGTTTGCGGCTCGCGATCCACTCGTGTCGGGGGAGAGGCGGGGTGGGGAGGGGGCTGCGCTGTGTGGTAGTTCGATCCTACTCGTTACTGTAGCACACTAGCTATCACTGGGGGCGCACCCGCCCCGCCCCGCCCCGCCCCGCCACGCCCCGCTCCCTCTCTCGAGGACCTGTTCAGCGCGCGGCGGAGTCGTGTATGTTGCCTGTTGGTGATGTGGATAGAACAGCCGTAACGATTGCCCTGGTTGTACGTCACGTCACGCGTCACGTTACTTGTCACGCCTGCAGTTGCCCGGCCCCAGGGAGATCCGGCCCGGAAACGACAACGCGACGCGGTTAACATTCTAACGAGTGCGACGTCACATTTCTTGAAGAACAGTATGGGTGGCAGGGGAGTAGAGGGGTGGGCCTGCGCCCGGGCTTAATGTCCTCAGGTGCTGCTTTAGTCCGGTGGATATCCAGTAGTGCCGCCAATGTGATCCGTCCCGCTCCACCGGCTCAGCTGGCGCCCCCAGGGTCCCGCCGCGCCCCCCGCCTCTAACAATGTTGGCGAGCACATGGGGCCCGCTTCGCCTCCTCCGGCCCCGGGGCCCCGGGAGGGAGCCGCGCGCGCCGCGCAGCGCAGTGGCGTAACGCTAACGGGTAGGGGGGAAAGAGGAAAAAAGCTGAGTGCGCGGGCGGGCGGCGCGGAGTTGTCCCCGCGGGCCGCGGGCCGTACGCCCCCCGCCCGCAGGTGAAGCTCCCCTAGCCCCGGCCTGACTCGTCGTGCCTCACCGCTGGTCGTTACATACTGACGCTCTGTGCCTGGCTTGTTCAGGTACCTCATCACCCCCGGCAGCCGGCGGGGGTCGCAGAGCCCGGCGGGGCTGCCGCCGCCCTCCACCAAGGCCGCCGACCTGCCCATCGGGGTGTCCACCTTCTGCAAGGCGTTCCTCTGGCACCTGGTGCTGGACCGCAGCCTGGAGCTCGTGCAGCTGGGGGCCGGCTTCATGAGGATCTTCGGCAAGGAGCTGCACACGACTGGTGAGTGCGCTGCTAATAAAAAAACCTGAATTATTCCGACCTTCTCGGTAATTCTCAAGCTCCGCAACGAATAAAATATACTATGTCATAATAATTTAGTAACAATCCCTTGCAAATCTAAAAATTTCTTTTTCCTGTTGTGTTTTGTTGTAGGGGCCGCGTTTAGCAACTACTTTGTACTCAAGCGGCCGAGAGGGCTGACGCTGTCTTTCGAGGCGATCTTGGAGCGAGTCAACACGCCCTTTCTCCTGTCGCTGCGGAGGCCGCCGGGCGTCGCCGAGTTTAAAGCCGAGGTGAGGAGAAATGCCGCCCCAGGTGGTGGAGTCCAATGTCAGCCATGGCCTCGGCCTGTGTGGGCGGACAGTCGACAAAGTGGCGGCCGCTATAACGACGTGCATTTGCGAGTGGCGCGGCGGGGCGTGGTGGGGCGGGGCGGGGCGTTCCTCACGCGAGGAGCGGCTGTGCGTCCCCCGGTCCCCGGCACGCCATGGCACGCCGGCCCCGCGCGCCCCTGGGGACGCGTCCGCCTGCACTGTGCCGCCGCCGGGCCCGCCGATCAATGCGCGGGGAGAGAGAGAGAGAGAGAGAGAGAGAGAGAGAGAGAGAGAGAGAGAGAGAGAGAGAGAGAGAGAGAGTCCGCGCTCGCAGCTCGCATGCATTTAGATGCGGAGGCGGGCAGGAACTTTTTGGCCCGTGCGGGGAGGCGGGCGGCGATCTATGAGCTGCTACGGTGTTTCCTTCGCTTGCTAACTGCTTGTTCGAGCAGATGTGTTAACGCCCAGTCACCGGCCTTGCCCCCCCCCCCCCCCACTGCCGCACCCGCCCCGCCGCGCCGCCGGCCGCCCACTTTAATTGGCAATCAGCATTAAGGCGAGCTTCGTATGCAGGCCGACGCGCTCTCCCCCCGTGCCCCTGGGGGTGCCCGCCCTCCCGCCCTCGCGACGTGTCCCACCGGCGGGACCAAACGGCAACCCCCGGGGAGCGCAGCGCGTCCAACGACTTTTCGGTCGCGTATTTCAAATGAGCGCCCCGCCTCCCTTTGGGGCTGTCCAACCCCCCCGCCCCCGCACCCCCACTGTTAATATGGGGGTCATTCTCAAACAAAATGAGCGGAGCGATCGGCCGTTATTAAACTCGGAGTGGAGAATGAAGTGGGGGGGGGGGGGGGCGAGGCCGCTATCCGGGGCCGCAATGAGTTCCAAAGGGGCCGCGCCGGCCGCGCCCCGCGCCGCGCGACCGAAACACACAATCGACGATGAAATTCAGTTTGATAAACGCGTCCGACAATAACCGGCCAGAATGGGGGAAAGGGGGGGGGGGGGGGGATAGGCTCGGCGAGGTCTCTGCCGCCCCCTCCCACGCCGCATCTGCTGCACCCTACAGGAAATCAAAGCCCGTGATTGTTGATGACGGAAGAGGAGGTGGAGGAGGTGGCGGGGCGCGGCGGTGAGGGCCCAGGGCCCAGGGCCTCGTTGTGCGGGACTTTTGTTTGGAGGGACAGGCCGGCGGCGGGACTTTTGGTCTGGCTCGTTCTTTCTTGTCTCCTGCTTCGTGGCGTCTCGTCTACCGCCACGGCGTCTTGGCCGTCCCCTGCCGCTACCCACTTTAGCAGGCTCCTCGGCCTCCGCCACCACAGGGACCTCACTGCCTGCTGCTGCTGCTTTTTCGGAATTGCAAATTTCGGGTTTGGCGCGGGTTGGGCGATTGGTGGCGGAATTTTAATGCCCCATCATCATCATCATCATCGTCAGAGGAGACACAGGAGGTGGAGGAGGGGGCCGCGGGGGCTGGCGGGCTTGTGGGTGTCGATGCCGGCAAAGCCTCCGCCCTCCTCGCCGCCGTATCGGGGGGGGGGGGGGTCGTAATTACAATAATAATTAACCTGCACCCGAATGGGCCCACTGGAGGGGAGTGGGGGGCAGCAGCCGCGCCCAGGTCTTTTCTCGTTAGCGGCGGGAGACGCGGGGGCAGGCCAGGAGGTCTCTGTACGCGCGTGCTAAGTGCTCCAAAGACGACGCGCGCAAGGGTGGCGACGGCAGACGACAAGGAGAGCAAGGGAAAAGAAAAAAACAGCAAAAGCGATTTTTTTTAAATTTTTTTAAAAGTAGAAAATGAGCTGCTTATTTCATAGCTAACATTTGGAAATTAGCATTTTTAATTTTATTTCAAAGTTTGCTGCTGTTGGACGCCAAGGGGGGAAAATGTTTTTTCACAGTGTCAGTGGTAGGGTCGTTCTGGCTGCGCCCGGCCCGGCCCGGCCCGGCTCTGCCCGACTTGTTACTGAATTCACCCCGGCCATTATTTTATTCCGGTCGGGAGCGGCCGCGGAGCGGACCCCAGACGAATAAGGAAGTCGACACTTCGGCCTCTGGTCAGGCGGGAGTTCCTCAGTGACGATCGCGAGCAAACGCTTTCTACTAGGCACACTGGAAACTGAATTCTGAATTTTGATGTTCAACTTTAAAATTTGGTTTTAAAGTTGAGATTTCTGAATTCTTCGAGGTTATTACAGCAGAGAGAGCTCCCCCGCGAGATGCCGTGCAGAAACGTGAGCCAGTGTTGTTGCGTTCTTCTCATAATATTGTGTCTGATCTCCTCCTTCTGAAACACAGACGAGACGCGTATTGCTTGTCCCGAAAAAGCAAGAATAGCCAGACATGTGGAAAACGGCGATCCGGACCAGACGAGGCGAGGCGGGGTGGGGCGGGGTGGGGCGGGGCGGCAAAGCTAATGCGAGTGCCCGCCGTTCTCATCAGACTTGGGCCCCCTCACCCCTTCTCCAACGCACGTCCGAATAAACACGCCAGCTCATGAGGAAATAAGTCTTCTCAAGAACCTGGTCTAATAGGGTGAACGACCCCTCTGTTAAACTACGCACGCACTCTGTAGAAAAACATTATATTAACAATATTCGATAAAAATCAACGAATTCAACTTGTGAACTAGTGACGGCGCTATGTACCGACATTTTTCTTCTTTGACAAGAGAGAAATGCGGTACCGCCATCTACGGAAAGCTTTGGAATTCGTAATTGTTTTTAAAACTAATCGTAAATCAAAATTTCAAGAATATATTTTTCACCGCTTACTCACTTTGCCATTTTTCTAGCTCCCTTCCTCTCCCTCCTATTCCGCCCCGACCCCAGCCGTAGCGTAGCGTAGGCTAGCTGGATATGAGGGGGTTTAATTGCCTTTTTATTCTGGAGATGTTTTCTTTCGTCAACACATTACCTACCCCCACCCCTGCCTCCAGGCTGGCTGGCCCTTTGTGGCTAGATACGGCTCAACTCCCCCTCTCTCTCTCTCTCTCTCTCTCTCTCTCTCTCTCTCTCTCTCTCTCTCTCGCTCACTCTCGCTCTCTCTCATGTCTCCCTCTCTCCCGCCTCGATTCCGGGAGCAGGTCAGAAGACACCCCCACCAACACCACCTCAACCTCCTCATGTCCCTCTGGTATCTCGCGGCGTCATCAAGCCCATCCGGCCTCCGTCCCGGAATCCGCTCACATAATCTCGATGAGAAGCTCAAATCGTGTCACACGGCCGGAGTGCTCTGATATCTCCCTCCCCCTTCCTTTCAAGCGCCACGCCTTGAAGCCACATTTTCCGGGGTCTTTATCGGTCTGTAACGGAAGGGGGAGCATAGCAATGTTATTAAAATTCTATTCGCGTTTCTGAGAGAACCTACATTTCTTATACCCAGCTGACGCTTTCCTTCCTTTCTCACTAAAATTGCGTTTTAGCCAGCGTCATATTAACACATTTTTTCTTTTTTCTTAAATCTACACTTTTTTTTTGTTGTCGCGTTCCGAGTTGTCGCCGGGGTTCTGGTGCGCGCGGGCCGGCGCGGACGAGTTGGCTGCCGTCCACAAGCGCTCCCGGAGCGGGGCGGGGCGGGGTGCGGGCCGTGATTGTTTTAAAGCGTCTGCGACTCAACCGCTCTGCGGCTAGTCGCTGAGCTGAGCTAGGAGGGCTAGGGCCGTAGGGCGGGCAGGACCGTGTCCACCTCTTAACCGAAGGGAGAGGAGAGGACCCACCCGCCGGACCAGACCCACCCAACTTGCTTTGCATTCGCGGACTTCTTTTGCTCCAGTGCCGCCACTGCCGCCGCCGCTGCTGCTGCTGCTGGAAAGCGCGATTCGGAATAGAATTTCCATTAATTTCCTATCAGAGTGGCTCGGCCGGGTGCGGACCAGCACGGCACGGCACGGCACGGCACGGGCCTTTCCATCTGATATCACTAGACTGGTCTCGCTAATGCTGCCGGCGCGCCGGAAAATAAAGAGACGCGAACGGACGGGCGGGCGGGCGCGCGGGAACAGACAGTCGCGCACCCAGCTTCACAATTATGAAGGAGGGCGGGAAACTAATATAAAACTAAAAGAACAGACGAAAGGAATTAATAAATGAGTGAGTGAGACGCCAGAGTGGCAGGCGGCGGGGGATGGGGGCTCTCCGAGCAGCGTGGCGTGGCCTGTCCTGCCGAACGCGACGCCAGAGAGTGAGATTTCATCAGGCACGGTGGAGGTGGCAAGTGAGATGGGACGACCCGGCGCCCGGCGTTGTCAAAGAGCAGTGGGCGCCCGGCCCCGCTCCGCCCCCGCCCCCGCTCCGCCCCCGCCCCGCGCCCCCGCTCCCCGCGCCGCTCCTCGCCAATGCCGTATTATTTCCCCATCCGTCCACTTTCACTGAATATTCATCATGTCCAGCTGGGGCGGGGCGGGGTAGGCCGAGCACAGCAAGGCGAAGGCCCCTCCGGGACGAGCGGACCGGGAAAAGAATGGTCGAGGAGTAAGACAAGTAGTAGTCTACCAGTACTTAGAGAGGTTTGGCCCGGGGGTATGACTAACACCGCGTGATGGTCGTACCCCTAACTGAGGTGTTGCGGGGTGGTTTTGCTGGTGTTCGCGTCGCGGTGCTCGAGACGCCTTGAGCGCAGTCTGGCCGAGCTGCACAGCCCGGCGCGGCGGCGCGCGGTTAGACCGCGCCTGGACTGGACCGTGGGAAGAGACCTCCTTGGCGCGGTCCGCGGCGGGCGGGGCCGGGCCCGGCTGGGTTCGCCGTCTCTCGCACAGCACAGCCCCCGTGCCTCCGTGCGTGATTCTGCCGCGCCACGCCGCGCGCTGGGACAAAGCCTTCTCGCCAACAAATCCTCCCCTCCATACACGCCCTACCCCACCCCGCCCCGCCCCGCCAGAGGGCGTTCCTCTGTAACAAAGTTGCAGGAGCGTGGGAGACCGCCGGGCCCGGGCCCGCTCCGGTGCCCGGGGCACGCGCTCGCCGAGGGCTTAGACCCGAGCCGGCCCCGCCCAGCCCCACCCCGCCCCACCCCGCCCCTGGAAAGAAAAGGCTGCCGGTGTTGTTATACGTGCTTGTAATGTGGCTGGGGGGAAGGGCCTTGGCCAGTAGGAGGCGCTCGCACCGAAAGTTGCGCCACCCGGAAGTAATCTCCAAACACACTTAACCCTCCTGCCTGCTGCGGTACAGAAGATAAGTCTCCACTGGCGTTTGCAATATATTTCGTGCGGGACGTAACATATACGGGGCACGTAAATGACCGCGCGGAAAGCTTTAAGTGTTTGACGTTTCTGCTTCCAGGACCTGGAGATCAAGGGCCAGATGGTGTACTGCCCGGAGTCGGACAGCCTGCTGTTCGTGGGCTCGCCCTACCTGGACGCGCTGGAGGGGCTGACGGGCCGCGGCCTCTTCATCTCCGACATCCCGCTGCACGACGCGACCCGCGACGTGATCCTGGTCGGCGAGCAGGCGCGCGCGCAGGTGGGTGCTGGGTGCTGGAGGGAGGGGGGGGGTGCTAGGGCTGGGCCGCGCCGGGCCGCTAATTTTGAAACCCTCCTGGATCTCGACCCCATCCTTAACTTCACGGCAGTATTTCTCGCTTCTCTTTGGTCGTGGGCCTGGGACCTGGTAGGGAGTTACTAAGACGGATATTTAGGCTAGGTTAGGCTAGGTTAGGTTAGGTTAGGATAGGTTGGATTGGATTTAAGTAAGGTTAAAGTAGAAGAGGATCAGCTGTTTTCTTTGCTTCTCTAATCAAAACCAGCCTATCCTAACCTAACCTAACCTAGCCTAACCTATCCTAAATATCCGTTTTAGTAACTCCCTACCAGGTCCCAGCCCCACGACCAAAGAGAAGCGAAAAATATGGCCGTGAAGTTGGGGATGGGGTCGAAATCCAGGAGGGTTTCAAAATTAGCCGCCGGGCCGAGGCCTCCGCATCGCAATACCGAGTTTTACAGCGAGCTCTGCGTCAGGCTCAGCTCCTCCCGTCCCCCCCCCCACCCCCCCACCCCCGACCCTCCATCCGGACTGGACCGGCCACCAGCGTCGAGGGAACATCTGGATTCTGCTTTTCTATTATTCGCCCGCAAAAGTCTTGGCCCAATATTACAATGCATAAAAAAAGAAGGGAGAAATGTGAGGAAAATAAGGGAGGTTCGAGGGTGGGGGAGGTGGGGTGGGGAGGGTGAGGGACGTAAAAATTGTAATGTGGCTCCAAGGACGGAATCATGATGGCGTCCGAGAACGACGTGACACAGACAGACGCGGCGTGATGGTTTTTTTTTAACGTGACTGCACTGCTGCTGTTTGTCAAGGCACGAGAGACTGGTAGCCCCGGGGCGGGGCGGGGCGGGGCGGGGCGGGGCAGGCGGGGCCCGAGGGTGGTAGCAGGAGCAGGGTGCTGTGCCGAGTAGACACAAAAGAGCACTGCATTATGCAAATGACGTAACATGCTTAGTTCCGCTTCGGGCCTTGGGGTGACCTCGCAGCTGTGTGGCAGGTGCGCGTGCGTGCGTGCGTGCGTGTGTGTGTGTGTGTGTGTGTGTGGAGGGGATGTTCAGAGAGAATAATACGTGTGCTCTTTTATTTCGTGCTCGCCCAGATTGTACCACGCAGATTAAAATGGGGCGCGTAAAAGCGGGAACGAAAATGGTTGCGCTTTTGGGTGGGCGGGCTCCGCCCCCTTGTGTTCTTTTATTTTGTCCTATGTTTTATAACCGCGGGCTTTACCTCCATTATTTGTTTGCATCATGAGGAGAGGTCAGCGCGGCGGGGCGGGGCGGGGCGGGGCGGGGCGGGTGAGGTAGTTCAGACGGAGCGCTCCGCTCGCTGCCGTGAGGTGTTGCGGCGGGTTGGGGCGGGGCGGGGCGGGGCTGGTCGCGTCGCGAGAGGTACGGAAAGCTTTTCGCTGCTGTATCTCTCGCGCTCCATCTTTTGCCTCCTGGAACGCCTGGAACTCACCTGCGCGGCACCTCATGCTGGAGAGAAAGTGCGACGTCTCTCTCTCGACTCCTTGCAGCATTAGGCACAGAGGGAGGGTCTCTCTCTCCCCCTCTCTCTTTCTAATATTTATTTCTCTGTAGGAATGCGCTCTCGGCTGGCGTGCCGTGGGGCGCGTCGCTCTCCCCCACCCTCGGGCAGGCGCCTGCCTGCCGGGTATCGCACCGGAGAGCAATGAATGTCCCAATCATTTATTACCATTATTTTTCGGATCTGAAAAGAGAAATGAAACAGATTCTAAAGCACTACGGGGTGGGTTGGGGCGTGGTGGCTACCGTGCGTGCAACATCGTTACACTTCTGCTCTCACTCCCTTTACCAGCAAACCAAAAATAATTCTGATTCATGTCGACTTTCTTTGATTTAGGTAGTCCTAATATTTGACTCAAGCCCTTGGGCCTCGAGCCAAAGGCTTGATCCAAGATTTTTCGGGTTGCAGAGCACTGCATTGTTTTTGGGGGGGTGGGCTGCTCGTAGGCCGGGGCGGGGCGGGGCGGGGCGGGGCGTACCGTCTGGAGGCCGACAGTCTCATTATTACTGTATTTGGCCCGAGCGGAAGGCCGGCCCGCTCGGCCCGGGCGGAGGCTTGCTCAGGGACCAACCGCGAAGCACGTCCGCCAAACGCTGCTGTGAGGAAGCTGCGGCCGGCGCCGGCGGTGCAGCGGCGCAATCAGGGCGCCTGGTAGGTAGGCGACATAGTGCAACCGTGCACTGCGGGATGGCCTACCCTGACTTTCGCAGGCGCCGAGCCCACCGTCTGTTTCGCGTAATAAACGTGGACCCCTCCCCCGCACAGCTTGTCCTCCCCTCCCCCCTTCACTCCACCCCCACTCTCCCCTGATCCCGACCACCTCGCCAATTCGCGCGTCTGTCGCGCGACGCCACGCCACGCCACGCCCACGCGTTACCGGGATGCAGAAATCCCTAACACCCAATAAACCCGCGGCTTTGAAAGCGCACGCATACAAAGTCCCTCTCGCCGAGCGCGGCCAAACCAAAACACAAACCGAGTGAGGGGGGAGGACTGCGTAGTACACATATTTTGAAACCGCGTGAGTTTCGAGCCCACTTCTATTTAGCTGCTCCATCCTTGCTTAACTGGTCGCGTGCAATTCCCATTAATACGAGCCTGTCATTCAATGAGCCCGCGGCGATAAAATATCAGCTGATATTGAAACAAGATGTCGAGTGTTATCGCGCTGGGGTGGGGCGCGGGGCGTAAGTGTGTGTAGTAAACACTGGATGAATGGGGGATGAGCGGCCCCACCACCTCTCCGCACCCGCACAGCTATGGCCAGCGCGCTATGGCCAGGCCACGGCATTCCAAACTTTACCGATCGGCCGGCCGGGCCGGGCCGGGCCGGGCCGGACAAACTGTTGCTTACTCACTTGGACACGATGAGCTCTTGAGGTTGATTTACAGTATGGGCCACCCTCACTCCACCTGCCGCCCGGGCCCCTACGGGTGTTTGTTGTGTTCCTCCCGTGTTGCTTTTCCTGTGACAGATCGGCGTTGGGTTCCTCCCGCCCCGCCCCGGTTTTTGTCCCAAGTAATCGAGGTAACTCGCTGGCGCCCGTGACTGCCGCGGAGAAGAAAAAGCGAACTTCTTCTTCCTCTGCGGCTTTGTGAACGCTGTGTGTGTGTGTGTGTGCATCGGTCCTTTTTACATCGAGTTCCAGTACGCACAGAGGGGGATTGGGGGGAAAAACGCGAAAATAAATCCCCAAGGGGAAAAAAGGACAGCATAGACGAAAGTGAGAGAGTGAGAGAGAGAGAGAGAGAGAGAGAGAGAGAGAGAGAGAGAGAGAGAGAGAGAGAGGGGGGGTCAGAGTGTGTGTGAGGAAGAGGGATGAGGTTTGAAAGGGCGGCTGGGAGTCGCCTAAATGTAAAGCTCATCGCGACGGATTTGCGAAGCAACCTGCTAAGCTCTGCGCTTACCGTACTGCTGCTGAGCGAGAGAAAAGGCAAAAAGGGGACGGTGCGAACCAGGCGCCGCGCGGACAGGGGCACGGCCGTACACTCTTAAAATACTACGGGACGGGTGACAAGAGAAAGGCGCTGCCGAGGAATAAAATCCCGACAACTCTAGCTCGCCTGGCCTGTCGCGTTTGTTTGCGTGCGCCCTGGACGTGTAGGAGGAAGGAGAGGGGGTGGGGGAGGGGGAGGGGGAGCGACCAGAGCCCCGTGTCAGCTTGCTTCTTTTGGGAATCATCAATCATACGGCCATTCTTGGTCCCTCGCCCCGCCCCGCGCCGCGACAGGGGACGCGCATCAGCCTCTGCCGCCCGTCACGGCGTGTAGTACATCGACATTCCTAATGAAAGCACAGTCCATTGCCTTTTCTACTGCTGTCGGCAATCAAGTAGAAGCGCACATGATCCGCTTTATAGAGGGGAAAAAGATAAATCGAGGTTGAAAATTTTTTTAACGTTAACGCGGGTACGATTATAGTTTTTGCTAGACGGGAAAGCAAGTGGTGCTGGTTGACCCCACGGCGACCCGCCGCCCCGCGCCGGTCCCCTCGCCCAGGCAGGCAGGCAGGCAGGCGCGAACCAGGCGGCCGTAATGGGTTTCACAGAGACCGACAAGTCCTGGAGGAGCGGAGCCATTTGCGCGCGCGTTCTAAAAATAAAAAAAAAGAAGGCCGGCGCGGTCGCACTCGCATGGATACCCGCAGCAGCAGCAGTAGCGCCAGAGCACCGCCCTCCTAGTTTTTCACCTTGGTTTTATACTGTGCGCGGGAAATACGAGGAGGGAAAAGCAGGGAGAAAGAGGGGGCGAAAAGGCTGTGAATGGTGTCTGGCCGCTCTCATCGGTATTCAGAGAGGTGCGCGCTGTGAGGCGGGGCCGGGCCGGGCCGGGTGGGACCGGGCAGGGAGAGGCGGCGAGGGTTATTCTTTCTGCTCGGAGTGTCCTGCCCGCCGCCCCCTGCCCGCCCCGCCCCACCCCGCCCCGCAAAGAGAGGTTATGGAAGGGTTGGCTCCGCTTTCGCGCCCTGAGCGCTCCCCCTCCCCTCTCCCTCCACTCCTCCACTGCCGGCCGCCCCACCCCCACCCCCGGGAGCGCCGCCGCCGGGCAGAAAAGTCCAACTTGGGCGCCTCAGATTAATTATAGACATTTTTCAAGTATTTACGAAGTGCGCGTGGTAGTTTTATCGCCCCTCGTATATATAGCGACCCTGCAAGTCGGGTGGGCGTTCGGGCTGTTGCGGTGGTCGGGGCGGGGCAGGGCGGGGCGTGGTGGGGCGGTGTGTGGCGGGGGGAGAGAGACGCGTGGCGTGGCGTGGCGTGGTGTGCAGCGAGGCGCGGTTAGGTTCGCAGGGCAGGACCCCGGTTTTAAATGGGTCGGCGCGTGGGTAAAGCGCGGGAAGGAGATTGGGCGCCCAGCCATGCCGGAGATACTGGGTCCGATTTGCGTGCCGTTGCCCCCTCACCCCCCCCCCCTCTATCCGCCTCCCTACCCCTCCCCCTCCTCTTTCTCCGTCCCGCTCCATCAGAGGGACCGCGTCTCTCCAGCAGCAGCCGCAAACCTAACCATATTTCCGCAATTTGCGAACCATTCCGTCGGAGTGCTAATCTCTGCAGTGGTCCTGTTGGCTCCATGGCCCCGGCCCCTGGGGCTGGCCCCTCCCTGCCCCCTCCCCTCCCCTCCCTCTCCTTCGCAGCCTTCATTTCGCGCTTACGAGCTCCCTTTCAATTTTCCTGTTTATTTTTCCGTGTTTTCTGTAATCCCCCTCCCTCTTGTTTCCTCTGTCTCCCTCCCACTCCCCGCTCCTCTTCTTGCGACAGTCTCGGCCCTTGCCGCACACAGCCCTGTCCTGCGGCGCCCCGCCCGGCCCGCCCCGCCGGCCTCTACTCCACTCGCTCTCGCACTGAATATTGACGACCCCCCTGCGCGGCGCTGCGAGGAAACTTGTTGATGGTCTGTGTTCTGTTCCCTTCTAACTTCATCACGAACCTGCTACTAGTGGTCCGCCCTCGGGCCTGCCGCCTCCGCCCCGCCCCGCCCCGCCTCCGAGATGTTCCAGGGCACAGAGCCCCGTCCTTTCCCCGTCCGCGCTGCAAGTTTACAACTTACAGTGTGTGTCGTGTCACCGTGGCCGCGGTTGTATGTAGTCTCATTAGTCTGCCCGAGCGCTAGACAGGACCCCGCCTCGACGATTTGAAAAGTTTCGCCCGCCCCGCGGAGAAAAACATAATATATTTTCCTTCTAATTTTTTTTTTAGACGAGCGGCAGGGAAAGAAAAAAATGTTTTCTCTGGATAACCAGTGGGTAACAGTCCCATGACAACATTTTTTCCTCTTGATCGGATTACAGAAGTCGATTCGATTCGCACTGCAGGCACCACTCGAAACTCGCCGGCGCGCGCCGCCCGTACACTTACGCCCCTGATTGGATCGCACCTGGCAGTGCGTGGCAGGGCGGGGCGGGGCGGGGCAGGAGCGCAGCGCCCGCAGGGCCCGCGTATCACTGCAAAAGCAGTTTCATTCCTATTCCGATCGGGTATGGAATGGGGTTGTGCGCACCCAAAGTGCTTGCCTGTGCGTTGCGGCTGCGGTAGCTCTGGTGGTCCAAAGGGTCCCGCCCCGCCCCGCCCCGCCCCGCCCCGCCCCGCACGGCCTCAACCCGCCCCAAGGAAAGGTACCCCCAGGGGGATATAGTACCAGACAGGGGTACGGCGGCCAGCTCTCTGGTCCTCTGGCCGTGAGCTACCGCGTTCTGCCGCCTCGGGTATGTGAAAATCCCGTAATGAACGTCGAGGAAAGAAATAATCCCTTTCGCCTTTTGGGCGTTAGCACCTGCAGGTGGCGTGCGGGGCGGGGCCGATGAGCCACATGGTGATGGCGGGCGCAGCGGCGGAGACCGGGCCGAAAAACTTTTCGGGGCACAGTCACAGCTCCTCTCCGCCCCAGCCTCCTTGCCGCCGCGCCGCACTCGCTGATGCGTTCGGCTGCGGAGCGGGCCGGGCCGGGCCACGGCCCAGAGTAGGGTCGGGTGTGGTGGGGTGGGGTGCTAAACAGGGGATGAACTTCTTTCGGAATAATTTCCGCTCCATCTCCTTCCCCCCTCCCGCCCCCTTCCCTCTCCTCCGCTGCGCTCCGACATTTCAGCCTTATTAAGCCGGCGGATCGTCGCGTCGCCTCGGCTGCTATGCGCAGCGCCGCGCCACGCCGCAAAGGGCCAACTATTCGGCGTCGCTTGGACGAGCAGGCGCACACGCCGGCGCACACCCCCGCTAACTCATTCGCAACTCAAATTTACTGGGTATCAACCCCGTTGTCTTTGCTCCCTCTCGTCTCCTCTCCTTACGCTCCCCTTACGCTCTCCTCTCGCTCCATACATCCTTCTTCAAGACAGATTCCGCAAACTTGGATGTGTGTGAGTGTGTGCGCGCGCGCTGAGGTGGCAGCAGCAGGTCGCACGCACCCGCCCGGAAGGAATAAGGCACCTGCAGCTGCCGACACGTCGTAGCCCTTCTCGGCTAATCTTACCCTCCTAAACCGATGCGTTTACTCAGAGTCCCTTACGACTTTCCCTACAAAATCTTACCCCGGGAACGGTGCACACCGCTTTGACTGTTCCCCCCGCCTCACGGTCAGCTTGACGTTCTGTCCCGCAGGACGGGCTGCGGAGGCGCATGGACAAGCTCAAGTCGTCCATCGTGGAGACGACGCAGGCCGTGGACCAGGAGCGCGAGAAGAACGTGAGCCTGCTGCACCTCATCTTCCCGCCGCACATCGCGCGCCGCCTGTGGCTCGGCGAGCACATCGAGGCCAAGGCGCACGACCACGTGACCATGCTGTTCAGCGACATCGTCGGCTTCACCTCCATCTGCTCCACGGCCACGCCCATCATGGTCATCAACATGCTGCAGAGCCTGTACACGCAGTTCGACCTGTTCTGCGGCCAGCTCGACGTGTACAAGGTGCGTCCGATGAATGATGCGTCCTAAATTACGTCTTACTATGAACTTTCTAAAATTAAAAAAATCTGTTATGTAATATTGTTTTTTCATGGCGCAGGTGGAGACGATCGGCGACGCGTACTGCGTGGCGGCGGGCCTGCACAAGGCCAGCACGGAGCACGCCTGCCAGATGGCCTGGATGGCGCTGCGGAT
Source organism: Frankliniella intonsa (assembly GCA_033675135.1). Taxonomy (NCBI): domain Eukaryota; kingdom Metazoa; phylum Arthropoda; class Insecta; order Thysanoptera; family Thripidae; genus Frankliniella; species Frankliniella intonsa. The sequence continues at coordinate 6,051,535 of CM066249.1, read as the reverse complement.
GCTGGACGCCTGCTCGGAGCACCGCACGCACGACGGCGAGCCCATCAGGGTAGGTGGAACTGTCAGGCGCACGCGAGTAGGCAGGCCCGCTAGAATTTGACGTTCTTAAGACTTGCCCTACCAGTAATTGACAGCAGACTCCTCACTCCTCATGAATACGCGATGTTATGTTCGAACTCCGCCCATGGATGTTCGCTCTCCTCTGAGTCGTTTTCCGCGCGCCTGCTTATCATTTCAAATGCCCCGCCACGCCGCGCCGAGTGGCCCCGCACTGGACGGTGCGGGGACGCGCCCCTCGGCTCCGCGCGGCCGACTGAGAGAAAGCTGATAACAAAAAAGAAATCAAAAATACTTGGCTGCAAAGAAATCGGGCTGGGGGGGGGGGGGGGGTGCTTATGGCTCTCTGTACGAATGAGTGGGTGGCGCCGAGAGGCGAGGCGAGGCGAAGAGAGCCCCGAGCAACCTTTTTTTTGTCTCGATTTTTTTCCCGCTGAATATTTATTATTGCCAAGATAAAGAGCTGGGTGGCGGGGCGGTAGGGGGGCGCGCAGGTAGCGCCCGAACGGCACGGCCGTATGCAGATGAGCCGCCCGCGACAAGTAGTGTTAAAAACAAGGGCAGGACAGCTCGAGAGGGAATTTATCGCTGTTTCCCGCCATACTGTGCGGGATGGAGGAGGGAGGAGGGGGTCCCTACTATACTAGCACCCACGCAGAAATTAGATTTGTTTTTTGTCGTGTCACGTTCTTTGCCATCACGCTTTGATCTGAATGAGGGAGCCTTTATTGCGTGTGATTTCTACCTACCGGAAGGAATCTCCCGTTTGGATGAGATCACACGCCCCTCCTGCATGAAATTGAAATTGAAGCACAGTCCCCCATGGGGTGGCCGAGCCCGGCCCCGGCCCGACGCCATTTTAATATTGAATGTGATCCGTCAGCCAGTCCGTGCTTTCCTTCCCGTTCTGTGACTCCACCCTCCCCTCCGCACCCCACCCCGCCCCACACCCTCCCCATCATATTTTTTTGTCGAGATTACCCTTTAGAGTGGCGGGGCGGGGTGGGGCGGAGCGGGGCTGGGTGAGCTCGCTCCATCCCGATCCCTGCCGGGATTAGGATTGGGTCGGTGCGGAGCGGCGCGCTGCCCTGCCCCCGAGGTGAGCACATCCCGGCCCGGCCCGGCTCGGCCTGCTAGCGAAAAATTAAATTTCATTACGTCCAAGCTCATTATTCTCCGGTCGTCTCTCGGCTCGGCCGGGCGGGTTGGGGCGGGGCGGGGCTGAGTCGGGGCGGGGCGGGGGTGAGGCGGCCCCGCACGTGCGCCGGGCTGGCCGGACCTGACCTGCCGCGTCCTCGGGCAACCGAGATTAATTTTTACCGAAATAACCGCATAGAGGCTGTGGCTCCCTAGGCCCCGTGCCGGGCCGCGCAGCTGTTGCGGGGAGGGCCTAAGGGGAATCTTCAACGAGTCGCTTAAGGTGCAATTTTGTACCTGAATGCGGAAGTAGTGTTTTTTTTTTTGCCAGAATGTTTTATATGTTTGTACTTTATTGTATACGATTATGCTGTATTCAGCCTCCCCAACCTGTTTGCAAAATTTCGGTGCGTCTTCTAAGGTACAGACAGTAAATATAAAAAATAAGGTTCGGGACAGGGAGAGGGAACAAATTTCCGGAGCGGACTGTAGGCGTTTACCGAGGGTTTTTCTTACAGTCTTGTCTAATGATCCGCTCGGCTGCGGATTAGTGAGGAGCTAGAGGTCCGGAGTAGGAGGGCGAGAAGGAGGAGGTGGGGTGGCGGGGCGGCGGAGGAGTACTAAAGGCTGCGCATCGGAGCGTGTCATCGCGCCTCGCCAACGCCTCACCCGCGCCACGCCACGACTCGCGCCTCGCCAAACCCCTCGCCCCGCCGCGGAGCGCCACGCCACGCCACACCGCGCGCAAACCTGACGCCCCGCCCGCCCCGCCCCGCCCCGCCCCGCCCGCCATACGGAACTGGTTGGGTCTCAAACACCGCAAATCCATTAAGACGGGTGAAGCGTGAGCGGGGCGCGCGCGTCGTGGTGCGTCGTGGCGCAGCGTAGCTGGAGGGCGCATTCCCCGCCCCAGTGTGTCCCGAGGGGAGCGGGCGGGGCAGGCCGGGGCGAGGCCGGGCGGGGCGAGGCCGGGCGGGGCGAGGCCGGGCGGGGCGAGGCTGGGCGGGGCGACCTACCTGCCTTAGGAGCGCAGCGCACCCCCGCCAATCCGCCAGCCATCGCTGCTTGGAGATAAGCACTATAATGGTGGGGCGGGGCGGGGCGGGGCGGGGCGGGTCCTGCGCCCCTCGCTCCGCCGCGCCGTCTGTCTGTCTCCATGCTGATTTATACCGCTGGCGGGCGGTGGGGCGTGGTGCTCAGCACGCGGGGCGGGGCGGGGTGGAGGCGGGGCACTCCGCGTGAGGTAGGGCGTGAGCCACTCGAGTGCGCCGCCCGCCCCCCGGGTGACCCGAGGCATTACCCCGAATAATCGCACGCCGTGCCTCGCATTGATTGCCTGGACTCGAAAGAAGTGGAGCGATGAGCTTCCCGTAATTCGAGTGATAGACATCTCCTCGATCCTGTGTTCCGCCAATTAAGCCCCTCTCCATCTTCCCTTTTCTTCCGTTCTCTATATATTTACCTCGCTCCAGTTCTGCCTCTCTTCTCCTCTGTCCGTCCCGTCCGCCCTGGCCCGGCCCGGCCCGGCCCAGCGGGACCGCCAGGGTCGGCCCCGCCGCCAGCCCGAGGGAGCGGCTCCTCCTAGTCCCCCTCCTCCTCGCCCTGCGCGTCCTCCTCCCCCCCATGTCCACCTCTCCTAACGGGCGACGTGCCTTGCAGCACACCAGTAGCTCGCCCGTGACGCCAGGGCGGGGCGGGGCGGGGCGGGACGTGGGACGGGGCAGTTGGACTCTTTGTTCAGAGAGCGCTGCGCCAAGGGCCTACCGCCTCCCCCTCGCCTCCCCTTGGTCGTCTCGCCTGTCCGCCCGCCTGACAGCCCTGCTCCCCCCCCCCCTGCCCCCGCCCCCGCCCCCGGCCGGCCCCGGCACAAACCTCAGCCGAGGCTCGTTTGTGTCGCGCGTCGATGACGCTTCGGGGGCGGGGAGGGGAGGGGAAGACGTCAAGGAGGAGAAGAGAAAGATTGTCTCGGGCACAAGAATGGAGGAGGGGTGAGGGTGGGGTGAGGGGGGGGGGGGTCTGTTATTTGCAGTACAGACCGGTCCTGGTCGGCTGGGCTGGGCCTTGCCGTCGTTTTCTTCCTCTGTCCACCACTCCGGCTGGCCCTGCTCTTGCTGTTGATAGGAGTTTTGTCTTCATCTTAGTCTACGAGCGTGACCGACAGGTGTCCTTTTCGAGTGTGCCATAGGCTTCGCTCGAACTACGCAAGAAAGGCCTGGGTACACTCATCATGAAGTTTGGACCCTATCGAACCCAACCCCCTGGTGGCCTGCTACCAGGAAAGCGCCTGTGTAACCCGTGTTAGGCAACCCGCCGCGCGGCGCAGTGGAGCGCGCTGCCTACGCGCGGACCGTAGGGGGTTCCAAGCGGTGGAGTGGAGATGTGAGGAGGTGGTTGTGGGCTGGCGGGGGTGGGGCGGTGCGGGGCGGGGCAGCAGGTGTAGAACGCACGCCGCGGGGCTCAGGCGGCCACAGGGGGCAGCTAACTAACTGACCGCGTACATGGGATGTGCGCTGCGATTCCTCCGGGGCCCCGGCAGCGCGCCGGGCCGGGCCGGGCCGCGCCTGGCAGGGCAGGGGCTTATCCCGTGTCTCCCCAGGGGACCCCACCCCGCCGTGCTGCGAGCCCCCGCCCCGCTCTGCTCCGGGTGATTGATTGCTCCCCACGTGTCGCCGTCTCGTCATTCCATCTTTTCTTTTGTCCGGCTGGTCCCAGGCCCAAATTTCCATGTATGGGAACCCCATGCGAGCTTGCTCCCAAGGTTTCCCATGGAAAAAATAACCCCACGGGATTTTTGGCCGCCGTGCCCATGGGGTCCTGGTCCCATGTCCATGGTGTTCCGGTCCCATTGATATTCCATGGTGAGAGGCTCTCATGTTGTCACATCGTCCCATGATTCCACAGTTGGTCAGCAAAAGGTTATAAAAACCTTACAGACGTAAGTGCGAGACGTGCGGTAGGGGTGTCTGAACCGAGGCGGAGCCAAATCTGTTGTCTATTCTTACCTAGCACCAGCCGTTTTCGAGTTACCAGAAAAATATGCTCCAATTTAGATAACATTAAAATGGCTCTACTTAAATTGTTTGTAGATGCTGCATACCAAATATTAGATTGATATCTCAAGAGATACAGATTTTATAAGCGTACTGAGATTTCATGGGAAAATTTTCCTCCCATGGGGTATCATGACACCATGATAGAAAGTGAAACGTCCATGGGAACTGTTTCCTCCATGGTGTTCCTTTGCATGGGATTTGAAAAGCCTCATGGGGTTTCTATCCCATGGTAAATTTTTCCATGGGAGTAAATGGGCGTTTCCATGGGAAGATTACTATCCCATGGTGAACGTGAAGTCTGCCCATGGAGTAATTAGCCTTTTCCATGGAAAGTTACGGGTCCCATGAGGTTTTGCCCATGGAATCTCATGGGGTGGTCATGGAAATTTTGGCCTGGGGTTTTCTCTACAACGCTCCTGCTCCCCGTACCTCGCCTCGGCGCGATGCCTGCAGCTGACGCGGTTCTTCCCTCCTCCCCCTCCCCCTCCGCCCTCTCGTTCCCACTCCTGGTATATCTCTCCTTTTTGTCCTCTTTTTCTGCCCTCGCCTGCTTCTCCTCCCGCACGCGGACAAGAGGATGAAAATTAAATTACTCAAGTATAAGAATGATGAAGAGCTAGCAGCAGTGGGCCGGGCCGGGAGGCCTGTGCGCCCGCCCCACCACGACGCCCCACCCCGCCCCGCTCCGCCCCGCCCCGCCCCGCCCCGCCCACCATCACTACGGGAGGCGCGGTGCAGCTGGGAAAAGGTCCTGCGAAAGTATAATGGCGCGCTGGTTGAAATGGAGAAAGGAAAAGTTATTGTGGTAGGTCGTGTTGTAGCGTGTGTGCGCTGAAGGCGCTGAGCCAATCCTCGCCGCGGCCGCACCCCGCCGCACCCGCGCTGGCTTTCTCGTCTGACGGACGGGTGGCGGGGCGGGGCGGACGGGGTGGGGCGGGGCGCTGTGTCGGAGCGGCCCAGTGGGGTGGAAGCGAACCAGCAGCCTCTATCAGTGTAGAGTAGCTCTCGGCGTGCCCGGCACCCAGCCGCCCCGCCCCGGCCACACAATACACAGCGCCGCCCGGCCCGGCCCGGCCCGGCCCAGCAGAGCGTTTTGGCGCCAGCGCCGACTTTGATACAGTTACAGTTATAGGCACATGTCATCACGAAAGCTCCGCATAGCATTTGCAGAAACCGCCTTTGAAACACAACGACGTTTTTTCGTTTGTTCCGATGTATTATTCGTCGACGGCGGCAGTCATAGCGGACACTGCGGCCGTATGCGTTCGGTGCTGTCCGGCGTGGAGCGGAGTGGAAGAGACGAGCACAGGCTGCTGCAGGACTGCAGGACAGCAGGACAGGGCAGCTTGCAGGTGCTTCCCTGCGGGGACAGCGGAATGCTATTTAGAGGCACGTCAGCCGTGTCCGGCTCCGGGTCGGACAGGAGAGCGGCGCGCGGACAGTCGTTGGGTCCACTGCAATCGGACGCACGGAGAAAAGTGATTTAATCCGAGGTGAATGCAAGCGGGCAACAACGCGTCGGGTGTATTAGCATAGGTCGCGGTGCCACGTCGTGGTGTTGTGCACTGCTACCGCCCAATCCGGTGGAAGTGCTCCCGCAAAGTCCCCGCCCGCCCCCGTCCCGCCCCCGTCCCGCCCCCGTCCCGCCCCCGTCCCGCCCCCGCCGCGCCCCCGCACGCCGGCCCACATCAAAGCACGAGCCACAAGGTTACAGGGGCGGCCTATCCTTCTCTCCCCTGCGCCTCTCCTGCCTGTTGGACTTGTTGACGTTGGTGCCGCGCGCCCACCAGGGCCTGCCCTGCGTGCTGCAGGCGCCCCCGGCTACCCCCGGTACGGAACGACATGTCACAGGCGCGGTCAGCTTTCTTATATCGTCTTCTACAGGCGGGGCGGCCGCTTCATCGAGGTGCGTCACAGACCCGGTCACAGTCGCGCGTTTTTTCCGTCCGTTTAGAGTTGACCCCGCTGAGTTGGTTGATCCTGTTTCCACCGCGGCCCTGTCCTCTCACTGCGGCCCTTGAGAGAGAGAGAGCCGCGAGAGCCGCGCGGGGCGAACGACAGGGGTGACTGTGAGTACAGCCCAGCCAGGCCAGCCCGCTGCTGTGCTCTGCTGCAGCCGACAAATCACTTGGCAGGCAGCAGTCGAGCTTGACAGCGACTTGACAGCCGCTTGGCAGCCGGCAGGCGGGGCCGGGAGCAGGCCGCCGAGGTCGCGGGGCCACGCGCTGTACTCGTGCGTGCGGCCGCGCATACCACGCAGTGCACGCGCTCTCAGAGTGAGAGGGACGAGACGAGAGAGAGAGAGAGAGAGAGAGAGAGAGAGAGAGAGAGAGAGAGAGAGAGAGAGAGAGGGAGTGGGAGGGACAAGAGGAGAGAGAGGGGCGGGAGCGAGATGGACTGATTTGATTATGTTGTCGCGGTGTATGAGTGATGACATGAACACAGTTGCAGCGGGCGGCGCCGCACCGCGCCAGTGCATCGCAGCGCCTGTTTATTGTTATACCGCGGGCTGTTTTGCGTGATGAGCTGCTTGGGGGGGGGGGGGGGGGGGGGTGTTGATTTGCACTTGGAGGTATTGTATGTTTTGTAGTCTATGGTACGCGCGTGCATAAAACGTGCATCATTAGGTGATCATTTCTTTTTTGTTTATTATGCGTGTGTGCGCACTTCTGTCGACCATCGGGATAGGGTAAAGGAAAATATAGGAATAAATAATGTGATGGTAGCACCGCGCCGTGACGTTGGAAACCAGCGCATGCTAAAAACTGAACAAATATTATTTTCTTCATATCGGTATAGAGCTAAAGTTTTCTTCCACCGGAGCGGGGAACTTTTAGAGTGAAAGTGCATAACTTTGGTTTATTTTCTCTCAAAGAGGTAAGGGCAATAATAACTAAGTCTGCTTGCTCCGCGTGTGGAGATGATGCCTTGCGGGCGGCTGTCCCGAGAAGGCGGCGGGGAGGCGAGGCAAGGTGGAGGAGGTGGAGTCGATTGACCCACGTTCCACGAGGAGGAGGAGGAGGAGGAGGAGGAGGAGGAGAGGAGGAGGAGAGGAGGAGGAGGAGGAGGAAGGTAAGGGCACCGGCGGAGAGCAGAGGCGTGCACTGAGGCCAGGGCCAGGCCCGCCTGAGCCCCTGAATGTAGACAACCTCATACACGGCGGGTACGGCCTTGCCCTCTCCCTCTCTCTCTCTCCCCTCTCCCTCTCTTTCTCTCCTGTTCGCCCCCGGCCTCTCTCTGTTATTGGGGAGCCAGGGGAGATGGAAGTTAGTGGCCGGGGAGAGGGGGAGGTCGTAGTTTATAAATTACGTGATGGCCCAAGGAGCAGGGCGACCCCTTTTAGCAAAGTGAGCTCGCTAGGTGGCGCGCCGCGCCGGGCCGAGCCGCTACCTCCTGCACGGTGCACTGTACGGCCAAGGCGAGGATCAACTCGAAAACCCAGTCTGGCCGTAAGGGAAAGGGGGGTGGGGGGTCGCATTTCACCGCTCGACTTTGTTGGGGGGAAATTGAAAAACACCTCCGCGCGCGCTCTTCTGCCGGTATCCGGGTGAACTTCTAGCCTAGCCTAGCCTAGCCCTCCTCCTCCCCGCGACTCCCGTGGACCGGAGGCCGGAGGGCAGAAGAAACTTTACGGGAGAAGAATTCAACGCCGAGACTCTTTACTAAAACCTGCTGGAACAGAAGAGCTGGTCGTACTCTGACTCATGACGATGGTGTTGGGCGTGTGAAAGTGCCCCACGGCCCCTGACTGCTCCGCTTCCCATACCACTCCCATCCCGTTCCGTCGCCTCCACCATGCCGCGCCGCGCCGCCGAATGTTGTCAATCCTCATCGAGAACCGATTTCAATAAGGCAGAGGGCGCAAGCAGGCGGCGAGAAAACTGAAATAAATATGCGATCGGATCGGCTAGCCCGGTGTGTGCGTGTGTGTGTGTGTGTGTGTGTGTGTGCGTGTGGGCGGGGCGGTCGCTCCAGAAAAGCATTCCGGCCACAACACGCAGACGCGCCTCCAAAGAGCTGGCCTGGCATGCGCCGCGAGACTCGTGTGTGTTTTGCAGCTGTGCAAATAAGAGGATACCGTTATTGCGTTTGCTCTCGGACTGTCGCGTCGCGTCGCGCCCTGATTGCAGAGCGCAGTGCCGCGTACAGCCGCCGGGCGGGGCGGGGCGGGGCGGGGCGGGGGAGGGAGCAGCTTCCGGCCGGCTGCACGCTGCCCCGCGCCGCCCCGCGCCGCCCGACTACTCGCCCTCACGCACCCTCCTACATATTATCCCCCTCCGCGTGGTGCTCCTTCGCCCTGCTCACCTTCTTCCGTTCTTCCTACACCTTCTCGTTCTTTTCCCTTCCCTCGCAAAGCTTGTTGACTGTTTGCGTTGTTCATTTTGTTGTTGTTATTTCCACCCTTCCGCCACCACTGTTTGCGCCGTTCTCGCGCTGGCTCGCTGCTGTGTGCGCGCATCGCCGCGGCCCCGGCCGGCACCACCTGTGAAGAGAATCACATGTGTGTGTGTGCGCGCGAATTGTGTCTCGCTGTATAATCTGATATTTAGGCAAGTGTCAAAGGTGAAACTTTTGCAATTTTAAGTTGTAATTTGACAAGCACGCCAATCGAAAATTTTCCTGTAAATCTATAACTAATTTTTTTCCGGTAGTGTAGAGGGCGGGAGGGTAAAAGGAGGGAGGAGGAGGGGGTAGCCTTTGCCGCGCGGAGTATAAACTTTGGCGTTGATTGCAATTACGGACCGGCATGGAATGTTAGTCTGGCGGGACCAGACAAGACCAAGTAGTGATGCGCGGCGCGCCGAGCCGAGCCGAGCGGCGCCGCGCCGCATCCCGGGCCCCACCCCGCCCCACCCCGCCCCACCCGGCCCACCCCGCCGCACCCCGCCCCGGGGGAACTCCCTCTCCCGCCTGCAGTTCCTGCGGTCTTGCACGGCGCGCCGCCGTGACGGACGCGACCATGCCGAGGTCCATCAACATTACTTCTGCAAATTATGCAACCTGTTCGGCGCCGCGGCTACCCACCACGCCGCGCCCCGCCGCGCCCGCCGCGCCCCGCCGCGCCCCGTCGCGCCCCCCCACGTGCACCTATCCGAGGCGCCCGCCGTGACGCGCCGCGGCCACCCCCGTCACCGGACCGCTCCAGGCGGGCGGGCGGGCAGACCACTGTCACGCAAATCCTACTTCGAATACCAAATTTTATTCAAAACTAGAAGGCGAATATCCATATTTACAGACGTGAAGGGTCGCGCCTGGGCGACGGCGGGCTCGTCCCCTCCCTCTGCCGCCCCGCCTTCAATGAGACTGTGCTTCACCCCGCCGCGCCCCGCCGCACCGCGCCCCACCCCGCCCTCTGACATTGCCTCGAGTGTCCTGCGACAAAGGGAAAAGAGGGATAGAAAATAAAATAGGTCACCACGCTGGCGGCAGAGGAGGACGAGAGGGAGAATCCTCATGACGGTGTGCCGCCGCCCCGCCCCGCCCCGCCCCGCCCCGTTAACCCTCCGGGACGGCCTGGCCCGGCCCGTTCAGGCCCTTTCCGGACGGCCGCTGGCCGGACGCATACGGAGGCAAGTGAGGCGGAAAATACATGTTCGATTCGTACCAGAGCCCTGCGAGGCGAGGCGCGGCGCGAGGCCCTGGGGGACGGCTCCACTGAGTACCAGAAGTATGCGCTCCAAAGCGTATCCGGGCTGCTTTTTGTCGCACTATTATGTTGTGCCTGGCGGACAGATGGGCACTGAGTGTCGTCTGTCGGGCGACATGGGTCCCTATAGCGCTACACGCTACGTTTAGTGCACTACAGTGCGTCTGGTCCCGCGTTTATTTCCATGGGTACGAACACATGTACGCCCGTGAGTGCGTGTGCGGACGGCAGGGGGGGGGGCAGGCGGGCGAGTCGAGCCGGTGGCCGGTGGTCCTCTGGAGGGCCCCCGCCCCCGCCCCGCCCCCGCCCCGCCCCGCCCCGCTCCGCCCGCTGGGCAGAGATATATTCACCGCCGCGGATCTCCGTTGTGATTAATCGACCCTCATGAACCTCCACTCTGGGCGGAGATAAGGGATGTCCAGCGAGCCGAAACCGTACCCCTTCCCCTCCTCCCCGCCCACCGCCTTCTCCACGACACACGTCGCCCCCGCGCCGCCCCCGGGCCGCCCCCGAGCCGCCCCCGAGCCACCCCCGCGCCGCCCCCGTAAGCAGGGCCTGGAGAGCGCTTTGGAAAGGAGGGTAGAAGGGGAGGGGGAGGGAAAGGGAGGCGAAAGTCACCCAGAGACCTTAATCCTCGTAACGGTATGAATTAGGATCGTGCCAGAGCAGCGGTAAAAGCGAGTATCCATCAGAAAACCGCTACGTCTTCCCTCTTTGAGCGGAGTACTAAGAGTCAGAGGGGATGAGAGAGCACGTGTAGAGCGAGAGAGAAAGGCAACGAGAGAGAGAGAGAGGGAGAGAGAGAGAGAGAGAGAGAGAGAGAGAGAGAGAGAGAGAGAGAGAGGGGGGGGAAGTGAAGGGAGGAAGGGAGGGAGACGGGCCAAGCGAAAGAGGGGCCCTCTTGGGACGAGAGCGTATTCCAGATCACTCATAGTGAAAGAGGAGTGGGAGAGGGGGTTGGACCGAAAGTGAGGTGGAGGGGGGGGGGGGGAGAACTGAACTAAGCGCCCGTCACTCCCCTCGCCTGTAAACAGATCCGTTTTCGGAGGCCAGTAGTCAAGTCATTGCCATAGCAAGTGGGAAGTGAAAAAAAAATTGGTTTCCCTCCTGTAATTGGTCCATCCGCAGAATGGCTCCCCCACTTCTCCTGCCTCCCCTGATCCTCTCTCCCTCTCGCTCTCTCTCTCTCTTTGCTCTCTCTTTCTGCTCTCTCCGGCCCCGCCCGCGCCGCGTGTTTTCGATGATTGTCATGGGACTGCTAACCCTGCACTCCCCCACCCCTCCCCTCGTTCTTTGTTGGGGGGGGGGGGCATTTTTGATGGCCTATTTGCTCTGCTACAGCAGCAGCAGCCGCCCCGCCCGCTCAATTACAACTTTATGCCCGGGGCAGGGGGCAGGGCGGGGCACCTGTGCGGCACCTTACGCCTTCGTGTCTTCTTATTCTCAAGATTAAAAAGCGCGGCGTGCGTCTGGCGCAGGGCAGGGCAGAGCTCCCGTGCACTGAGCACAACGCGGCTCGCTCAGGGAAGTTCAACTAGTTATGCGTAACCGGAGTACTGTACCGCGTCATTCGTAAGCGCCTGTGGAACTAGCGATAGGCCACCCGGCGCACAGCCGTGCCGCACACCGTGCCTATGTGCGGGCTGTCAGGCGCCCTGGGCTGGGCTGGGCTGGGCTGGGCTGGCCCCACCCTCCCCGCCGCCTTTGTGTCTCCCCCGTCGGTTGGTCCGCATCCAAGTGCCTCATCTGCACTGTGGCTGTGACCCTATCGTCTCTCCTACCCGCCCATGTAGTACACGGGGCGGGGCGGGGCGGGGCGGGCGGTCCCGCGCTCTGCTCTGCCGCACCCCTCGCTCGCACTGGCTCCAACCAGAACACCCCGCCCCGCCCCGGCCCGACTGCCATCCGGAATTATGTTACAGGTATATCGACTTGATATGGGCGGCTCCTTTCAACCCCCACCGCGCGCCGCTCCGCTCCGTCACTACCCGCTCTAGTCTCTTCTCTATCTCGCTCTCTCGCTCCCAATTTCCTCCCCTCCCCAGCAGCCCCCCCGTGCCCGGGGGCCGGGGCCTGGCTTCTCTGGGTAATGCAACGAAAACAAGACTGACTCATCTCTGCCTGATGTGAATAGCAGGCCTTCAACTGAACCAGAACGCCTCTGCTCACATCATCGCTGAATCCCGATTGGGATTTAGCGCAGCTTGGTTCAGTGTGAGTGGCGCTGCAGACTTCCTTGGCTTTTATGTAAGGGTTTGAAATTTAGAAAAAAGAAGAGATAGGGAGAGAGTACCATGGACGGTAGAGGCGACGGCAAGAAACCTCTCATCATCATGCAAGTCAACAGCCGCGGGGCGGAGCGGGGCCGGGCCCAAAGGAAAGGGAGAACTGCCACACGTAAGTGAAGGATGCGCTGCGGAGAGGGGGACGGTAGTGGGAGGGGGCGGATGTGAGGTAGGCCATCGGAAGTGGTGCGAGGAGGAGGGCGCGGTCCGGTCGGCCGGCAGGGCCCCATGCTGCCAGGCGAGGGGCGGGGGGAGGGGAGGTGGCCTTGTTAGGGGCCGGGCCGGGCCGGGGCCGCGCGGGCTGAGCGGGGGCGGGCGTGGATTAACACGAAGGCCGGGGTTGACAGGTCAGGGTGGCGTTAGGAGGGTGGCTCCCTCGCAAAGGGGTGAGGCTGAGGGAGGGGGTGGTGGCCTCAGCGCTTCCTCCTTGGAGACTGCGTCTGTGATGTACGCGTGTGTGTGTGTGTGTGCGTGCACACGTGCGAGGAGAAGGAGTTAGAGGAGCTAGCGGAATCGCGTGTCCGTGTAGGTCCGCCTGCAATCAGCGAGACCTCGCCGCCGCCCCGCCTCTTTGCCCTGCCCTGCCCTGCCCTGCCCTTCTCGGCTCGAGAGTTTTCGCGCCGCCGTGCACCCTTCCCCTCCCCATCCTGCACACCTGAAGGGAAGGGCTGAAGGGCTGAAGGCTGGGAACACATCTATCACCTGAATTGCCTCCTCCTCCTACTTCCCCACCTCCAGGTCGCGAGGCGAGACGCGCGGTTACGAGGGGGCGGTTTAAAGGACGTGGAGGGTAAGTCCTCCCTCATCTCCCCCCCCTTCTCTCTCTCTCTCTCTCTCTCTCTCTCTCTCTCGCACCTCTGGCGCGATATAGGCTGATAAAGCACGCGTTGAAGGGAGGAGACGCGAGTGATTCGGACGCCTAATGACCTGTTTGTTGTGGCGCACTGGCTTAGGATGACGGGGCGGAGAGAGCAAGAGGATTCGGAAAGCTGTACGTATAGGATTTTAAATCTCGCTTACCGAGAAGCCCATACGCCCTCCCCCTTCCCTTGCCTTCTCTCTCCTTATCATACTCTCTCCATCTCTCTTCTCTCTGTCGCTCTGTCTGCTGCCTGCTGGTCGGGCCGGGCGTGGCGTTATGTAAGGCGCGGTGTGGTGGAAACAAAACGGGAAGGGAGGAAAAAGAGGATATCGCGTAAACCTTTTTTTCCATACTATTTTTTTACGAGGGGAGGAGTGCTTTTCTGCGCCCCCATTTCGTTTTTGTCCCCACCACTGCTGTAACTTACCCTCGCATGCCAAATTGTTTCGCGTCGGCACTGTGGCCTCTCGTTTGCAAACAGATCAGGTCGTTAATCAACTCCTCTCTCCCGCGTGGCTCGGGGCGGGGCGGGGCGGGGCGGGACGGCGAGGTATCCGCCTTTGGCACGCCGCGTTAACCGTCACCGTGATAGAGGGTCCGACCGCCCGGCCCGGCGCCCGGCGTGCCTTGCAGACATTTGTGCAGGTGGGTGGCTGGGGCTGGGGCTCCACCCCCAGCCACCCCTCTAGCTCCGGCCCGGCCGCCTCGGCTCGGCATCTCGTGGACGAATGAGCACGGAGACATTTGGCGCGACAGTTCCCCTGTGTTCAGGACAGGACAGCAGGCTGGTGACCATGCAGCCGAGAGGAGAGGAGAGAGAGGAGCGCTCGGCTCGCAGTCACCCGCTGTGCTTTTCCTCCCCTCTGAAGACCCCGGCCCGGCTGCTGTGCGGGTGCGGTGTGCGGCGTCAGCCGCTTAAACATCCCGAGAGGCGCGCTATGCACGCGTATGGGGGCAAAGAGAGACAGAAGGATCCCTCTGTAGTCGTCCTCTCTGCTTTGGGTTCCTCGGCCATTCGTCAACGGTTTTGTTTTTCCGCTTTGTGTCCGCGCTTTTGCGAGGATCATTATAACTTTAGACAGCGATTTCGCTCCGGCTCACACTGGGCGGTTAATGAGGTTTCCTTACACCCCACTCCTCCTCCCCCCCCCTCCCCCCGCTCGCCGCAACACTACCCCCTCTTTTCTCTCCCTCTTACCCCCTCCTCCCCCTCCCCCCACTCTCCCTCTTACTTTCTTTCTGTCTCGTAGCCCTTTGATGAAAGGAAGACGACGAGGAAAAAACGACGTCTACCGTAATTATTTTTCCATCCTCCTGGAAATTCTCCAACTCAAATTGGCTCAATTCACGTTCGCTTTAGCGAGATGAGATTATTATATCTGATTAATTTCCCGCGCCTGTCCGGGCCGGGCGGGCCCGCGCTGCGCGCCGGCATTCAAAGCAGACCGCAGCGAGATTGCACTTGTTTTATAGCGCGCCGAAGTTTTCCCGTCGGCGCTTCGCGTCGACACGCCCAAAGACCAATGGTATAAATATATTTTTTTTTGTCCGGGGCCAGCTCGCTGACACCTCTCCCGGGCCGCGCTGCCAAAGACTGTTGTTGTTCATTGGAAGCCGGTCAGTGGCGGGGCGGGGCGGGGTGGGGCGGGGGAGGTGAGGCTCACCAAGGTGGCGGGGCGGGGCACGGGCCTGCGGAGTTTCCGTAATTGCTACGGAATAGAACTAGGGAAGTTCCCGTCCGAGCGCGGCTGTAAAATTAGCTCTCGTAAGTTACATGGGACGTCACCGGTCCCGGTCTGCCTGGCCCTGGGCCCTGCGCCGCCCCTCCCCACTCCCCGTTCCCCTTAGCGTGTGTGTGTGGGGGGGGGGGGGGGGGGTTGAGGGACGAGTGGGTGCTTGGAGGAAAGTTGTCCGTTTTGGCTCAGTCTATTTAGCTATATCCTGGATGATGTGACATGTTGACCCTGCCTGGTCCGCCTCGCAACCCTGTCTGCTTGATCAGGAGTTTCATTATGGACTCTTACTGCTCTGCTGTGTCACCCCGCCCCGCCCCGCCTCGCTCCCCTTCCCCCCACTGCGTCCACGATCCCTCGCTCCAACCCCTCACTAGCGCCCCCTCAATGCTGAGCTGGTGCCATGCTGGCCCGGCCCGGCCCGAGCGTGGGTGTCCTTATCCGACCAACTCGTCCCAACTGCAGCTCCGCCGGCATGGCCCGGCGGCTAGGCTCCGCTCACTGCGAGAGCAGATGCTGTGCTAGAGACAGTAGTTAGTAGAGCTGGCATGGGCCTGACGTCGACGTTTAGCAGTCGCGAGGCCCGGCCGTCAGCGCTGGCCCGCCTCCTCGCTGTCTCCCTCTTTCTCTCCGTCTCTCCCTCTTTCATTCACTTTCTCTCTCTCTCACTCCCTCCCTTATCCCCCTCTCTTATCCTCTTCGCGCTCGGGCATAATACGCTGCGCAAGTATTGATTTGAATTTGGGGGAGCTCTCTGTGCGCCGCGGGGCCGGGCGCCCGAGACGGGACCGTGTCAGGAGGCCCAAACTAACCCACCCGCTCCCCACTCCTGCCGCCCCGCCCCGCCCCGCCCCGCCCCGCCCCGCCCCGCCCCGCCCCGCCAAACTCTATCCCCGGCAGCGCTCTTCTATGTACTTTCGAGGACCAAACTTTCGCTCTCGAAATTCGGCCATCACCTCATATGCTGCCGCTGGGCTGAGCTGGGCCAGCGCTTGGTGTCAGCCCCGTTTCACTGGCCGGCTCCGTGGCCAGGCGCCGTGGCCCCGGGAGTAAGCAGACGCACCATACTGGTAATATGTGGTCTCTGAAACGCCCGGCACTGCACGGTGTACCCAGTGCGGTGGCGGCGGCGGCACCCGCTGCGCCGCAGATCGGATTGTGCACGCGGCCGGGCCGGGCCGAAGCCACCAGCTTGGTTTGGAGCGGTTTGAGTCCCGGCTCAGCCTTCGCTACAGGGGCTACTGCCGTGCGTGCAGGAGAGAGAGAGAGAGAGAGAGAGAGAGAGAGAGAGAGAGAGAGAGAGAGAGAGAGAGAGAGAAGCAGCAATAGGATAAGAGGGTCAGTGGGAGGGAAAGAGCCAGAGGAGAGCAGGCCTACCACGTGACCGGCGAGGTTTATCGCCCACTGGCTGGGGGCAGGACGGGTCGGGACGGGGCGAGGCCAACCCTTTACTGCGTAAGGCAGTAGCGGGCAGCTACTTGGAGTCAAGTGGCCGTTGTACCGTGGGGGCCACTTTTCTTCATTACTACACTGTTAATTCCCTTGCCAGGCCAGGCGGCGTGCGCCCGCCCCCTTGCCCGCCTACTGGGCGTCTGGTTAAGAGAAGGACCCCCGGCAGCCCGATTGAGACAGATTCGCGTGTCTGGCGCGCCGGGCGGGGCGGGGCGGGGCGGGGGAGCGCAGGGCGCCCTCTTGCTTCACTGGCCTCAGCGGGTTGCAGTCAGTGGCGGGCGCGGGCTGCTGCTGCTGGACTCCGTGATCGGGTTTGGGTGTGGCGGGTCGTGGGGTATGTAGGGCAGGAAGGGGCCTAGCAGCGTCTGCGGGGTGGGGTTTGGCTGGCTCATGGGGACCTCAATCCCCACACCCCCAAGCCCCTCATGACCTGCCCGGCGGTGGAGCAGCCACTGTTTTTACGTTGTTGCGTCTGGAAACATAAAGATACTGTACTCAGCAAACAGCTGGTGCGATTTTATGGCGCCCTTTTTTTCTGATCACAACGGGGCCTATCTGGTGTACACCTCACCAAATTTAATTTATTATTTGGATTCCGGTCGCCGCTATATCACATCCCAACCCCTGCAGACCTCGCTATGTCGACACGATACGAGATACATATTGGAACTCGGGCCGGTTTACATGCGCAAACACTCAAGCAGCTCAGCTGCCTTTGCCTTTGACTCGTCTCGTAGGGCTGCACTCCCCGGGCCGGACCGCGTCTTAGGGTCATTCCCTCCGAACTAAAAGGCGCGCGTAGTGCCCAGCCCGGCCCGGCCTTGCTCTCGCGGGGAGAGGAGTCCTCGCCTCGCATTTCCTTGGGACGAATGCGCATTATTTGGGGAGCTGTAAACAATGCGGTCGTTTGGGTACGGTGGCATACCGCCCCGCTCCTCCCCGCCCCGCTCCTCCCCGCCCCGCTCCTCCACCGCACCCTGCCCCGCCCCGCCCCGCCCCGCCCCGCCCCGCCCCACCGCCCCGCCCCACCACACCTCACCTCACCCCTTCCCACGGGATGGCTGAGGTTTGCTGCACTGTTTGTTCGGCGGTGCGGAACGGGCCCGCCCGGCCATGCGGCGGCGGCGTCCCCTAGGAACGGTGGAGGAGTCATTACGCTGGGCGTACCCAGGGCGTACCCAGGGTGTACCCAGGCCAGGCCAGGGCGTTACCGTAGTTTTGGTCACGTTTGTGATGTAGTAGTAAACCCACCAAGAGCTGGCGTCACATCACACGGTATGACGTAAATTGTGGTCGCACGCACTACGTGGTCTAGTTTTTCCAGTGCAGCCCGCGGGACGATTGCGGGAGGGCCTTCGTCTCGTCTCTGTCAGTCTTTGGCCGATGTTAAGGGACCCCGTGGCGCTGTCTCTGTCTCCCTCCCACGAGCCGAGCGCGTCCCGCTGTTTCCCCGGTATTGACATTCGTTCACTCTCGGCCGCGCCGCGCTGCGCCGCGCCCCGTGTACCACACGTCAAACATCATCGGCAAACGGGGCAAATACGCGGCTGGGGCGGGGCGGGGCCGTATTCGACGAGGCGTTCCATGTGTAGATACGCCTGTGCGGCCCTGCTCGCCCTGCCCGCCCCGCCCCGCCCCGCCCCGCGCCGCCCCGCCCCGCCCCGCTCAGCCCGCCTAGCTTTTGCCCTGGGGATGTCTTCTGCTCGTGTGTGGACTGCCTCACCCTGCCCCCCGCACCGCAACCTCTTGACATCCCGGGCATAAATCTCTCATATGAAAGAGAATCTGTAGATTGCATGTTACCGGTCGGATGTAGGCGAGGCGAAAGCCCACTCGACGTCGTGCACCCGCTCGCTGACGGGTCGTTATACCGCACGGCGCGCGCGGGCGTGCGTTGGGTTGCCTACCCCTCGGCGCGGAGACCAGAGAGGCGCTTTCTGCTAACGTGAATTGAGACACATCTCATCGCTCGTAATTGCGAAACTGTTCCCTTTGCGACCCCGCATCTGTGAAAACTGTCTTCCAAACAACAACTCTGTCGTTTAACTCTGTCGTTCATTTTCAGATGCGGATCGGGCTGCACTCGGGCACCGTACTGGCGGGCGTGGTGGGCGTCAAGATGCCCCGGTACTGTCTCTTCGGCCACAACGTGACCCTCGCCAACAAGTTTGAGTCCGGCAGTGAGCCACTGCGCGTCAACATCAGCCCCACCACCTTCGAGTAAGTAAAGCCCCCGACCCCTCCCCTCGCGCTCACCATATTTTCTCATCCCTGAAATCCGTTTAGCGTGGTTTACTTTCTCATGTCCCTGGGCCCAGCCTGGGTGGCTGCCCCACCCCGCATCTACCCTACCCTGTTCATCCCCTTCCCTTTTCATCCCCTCCCCTCCCGAAGTCGAGTGCTGTCGGCAAGCCAACCAGGACTGATCCCCCGGCCGGGCCGGGCTGTGTTCCCCAAACTACCTCCCCTTCACACCCGCCCGGTAGCGCCCACGCTCTGCATCCCCAGCCTTCGCCACTTTGTAGTCCCACCGCCTTACCCCTCTCCCTCTTTCCCTCCCTCCCTTCCTCCCTCCCATCTCTAGCTCCTCATCATCTTCTCGCCCTGTAATTTTCAATCCGTCTGGGGACTCGGTCCTGACGACGCGACTCCTTCCCCTGCTCTTTCTGACGCTGGTGTCTTGTCTCTCTCCGCAGGCTGCTGTCCAGACACGGAGGCTTCGCGACCGAGGAGCGGCCACGGGAGTGCCTGCCCAAGGGCTTCCCCGAGTCCATTCCGGGGACCTGCCACTTCATCCTCCACTACCGGCACCCGGAGGTGGCCGCCGACGCCCCCGTCGCAGAGCACGTGGAGGCCGGGCGGCGTCAGCTCGGCATCGGCCCCGAGTTTGGCGACGACCCCCAGGCCGAAGCGGAGCGGCCCACCGCGGAGTTATGACTAGAGGTGTAAGGCGTGGGCGACGCGGTCTTGTGCCCCGCCCCGCTCCACCCCATCGCTCCTCGCCTCACCCCTAGCCTGCCACAAAACTCCGTCCATTCGCTCCCGTAGGGCGAGGACCTTTTTAGACCTGAAGCGTGTGAAATCAAAACATTCGTCTTTGCGAGGACAGAGCAGAAACTTTGGTCGGCAACACCGAAATGGGTTGTCACTATGAGAA
This sequence comes from Frankliniella intonsa, assembly GCA_033675135.1. Classification (NCBI taxonomy): domain Eukaryota; kingdom Metazoa; phylum Arthropoda; class Insecta; order Thysanoptera; family Thripidae; genus Frankliniella; species Frankliniella intonsa. The sequence continues at coordinate 6,032,152 of CM066249.1, read as the reverse complement.
AGCGCCGAGTATCGTGTGGCGCTAGATCGACCTAGTTCTTCATGACTTTGGCGCATGATCCCTTCTGTGATCGATCACTAGTTGTGAACTGCCAGACAATGTCAGCATTGAAAATGCTGATGCTTGATACCTTGTGTGGTGTAAACTAAACCAAAAACTTGTGACGTAATGAAGTTATTCCATATGTAAATTTTTTATGAAGGTGGAAGAAAGCTTAGTCATGTAATCAGAGCGTATAAAACAAAGAAAAGAAAAAGATTGTGTATGGTTATCATGCCATCCATTTAGTAAAAATCCATGTTGTTTATTTTTCACATGGCTGATAACTGAGTTCTTGCTCTTGTGGATTTACCTTCAGGCAAGATGTGTGTAAAAGTCCCAATTTTGTATGAGGTAGATGTACTATGCTCTGCTGTAGTTGAATGAAATTATAAATGTAGTCTCCAGTGCGCTTTATCAATTCAAGCACAAGACTTTAACATGTAAATTACAACAATAACTTAATGGAAGATTTTAACAATGCCCGCAACATGGTTTTGTTGTTTCTGACTTGGTAATTATTAGAGAATGTATTACATTTTATGTGCCTCTCAATTCCTAATAGATCTAGAAGCAGTAATGTTCAGTTTTTCAGTTAATTTCCAGTCCAATTTTATTAATGTTTTGTAGAAAAGCTTAGAACTGGGACACAATATGGTAAAGGTACGCTTCAAAATCTCTGGATGTAAATACACTTGATGTTTCAAAGTATTTGTGGGCTTAGTTGCATCACTCTTTTGATTGAGGGCTTACGTGGCTTAAGAATTCTTGTATTTCTAATCCTGACCTTCTTTTGAAAAAAACATGATGGCTGCGACGGTAAATGATCCATTTTACAGAAATTATTTTTGTCTTAATTCTGATCTGGGAGGTGTTGTCCGAAACTGGGAGTTTGATGTTCCCGTAATTTCCAAAATTTGAAATTGCTTCTGCCTATTGGCAGGGGGACTCTAACGCACCCCTAGACCAACACCCGAGGGTAGCCTGTGAGTTTGGTCCAAATCAGAGACAATTGTTTTTCGGCCGAAAATCGCAAAAACGCAAAGGCTATAGCCTTTGCATTTTTACGATTTTCGGCCGAAAAATAATGTTGCTCTAAAGTGACGGGGGTTGTGCAGGGGGACTCTAACACACCCCTAGACCAACCTCCTAGGGTAGCCTGTGAGTTTGGTCCAAATCAGAGACAATTGTTTTTCGGCCGAAAATCGCAAAAACGCAAAGGCTATAGCCTTTGCATTTTTACGATTTTCGGCCGAAAAATAATGTTGCTCTAAAGTGACGGGCGTTGTGCATGGGGACTCTAACGCACCCCTAGACCAACCCCCGAGGGTAGCCTGTGAGTTTGGTCCAAATCAGAGACAATTGTTTTTCGGCCGAAAATCGCAAAAACGCAAAGGCTATAGCCTTTGCATTTTTACGATTTTCGGCCGAAAAATAATGTTGCTCAAAAGTGACGGGGGTTGTGCAGGGGGACTCTAACGCACCCCTAGACCAACCCCCTAGGGTAGCCTGTGAGTTTGGTCGAAATCGGAGACCATTTTTTTTTTCGGCCGAAAATCGCAAAAACGCAAAGTCTATAGCCTTTGCATTTTTACGATTTTCGGCCGAAAAATAATGTTGCTCTAAAGTGACGGGGGTTGTGCAGGGGGACTCTAACGCACCCCTAGACCAACCCCCGATGGTAGCCTGTGAGTTTGGTCGCAAATCGGATAGCCTTTGCATTTTTACGAAAATTTTCAGCCGAAAAATATTGCTCTAAAATTTAGACCAACCTCTAGGTAGCCGTCCAAATCAAAAAACGCAAAGTCTATAGCCGATTTTCGGCCGAAAAATAATGTTGCTCTAAAGTGACGGGGGTTGTGCAGAGGGACTCTAACGCACCCCTAGACCAACCCGCGATGGTAGCCAGTGAGGGGGGCCCCACAATGAACCGCGCGACGCTACCCATCACGCCCATCACCCATCATGATGGTTGGTTTGAGGCTCACATCACGGTCCGGCCGCTAGATGGCGCTTTGACCAGAGCCAGCGTTGTTGTGCGCGCCGTGCTAGTAAAGCCTACTCGCGCATAAGTTCTGTATGCATAGCGTCCAAATCAGACCGGTGTGCTCAGCAAACATTCTGTTGATGGACGGAATGTCTGACGCACTGCAAAGTCGCCCGTCTCGTAAACAGACGTTCGTCTCATTTTTGAAAACGAATCGGGAACTTTATGCAGTCTTTGGATTATGTGGGATTTCGGTGCATCAGCGGGAAGCAGCGGGCGTGCGAACTGGAATCCCTATCTACCACATGGACGGGCCCGGCAGAGGCGACTTCCGCTCCAACTCCGTTCATGCCTCTTGGCGCCGAAAATGGCCGGTAGATAGGGATTCCAGTTCGTATCGCCGAACGGTGTGCGTCCCGCCAGCCGAGATGGTTAACGCACCTTCCCCCCGTCCCAAATCATCTCGGCTGGCGAGACGTTTTGCAGGTTCAAGTCACGCCCGTATTTTTTTTTTTTTTTTTTAACTCCTCCAATATGACTGAGGTGGGCAGGGGCACTCTAATGTATCCCTAGACCGATCTCCGAGGGTTACTTTGTCCGAGAGCCAGCGTTTACATCGAAAAAAAAAAAGAAGAACCGGTCGGGATCGAATCCGCAAAACGTCTCGACAGCCTAGTTGGTATTGGGACGGGGGGCAAGGGCGATACCACTAGGCTGTCGTGACGCACACCTTGCGGCGGTGCGAACTGGAATCCCTATCTACCGCATGGACGGGGCCGGCAAACGCGACCTCCGCTCCGCCACCCGGAAACGCCATCTGTTGGCGGACCGCGGTAACGCTCCCGCATCATCTTCGAAGAACGCGAGAAAACGCGAAAAAATGTGCGATTCTACCCGGAGGTCAGCAGGGGCGAGGAGGTAGCCTCCTGTGCAAGTGTGCATTCTCCGGTTCCAGGTCGGCCGACAGATGGCGCCACCATGCGTTGTTGTTGCGCGCTAGGCCTCGACAAGGCAGAGCCCATAGGGCCTAGTCCAAGTACTCTACGCCCGGTTGGGGATTTTCGTCCTCGACCAATTCTCGGCGCGTTACTTATGCGCACGAATTTTTGTTTCGAACATCCTAATGATGAGGGAACTATATTATATTGCAAACAAGACGTTGGCTCTCGATTTTGACATTGAAACGTCAAATAACCATGTCCAAGTTTTTCGAAGTTTGGTGGAAGGGTGGGTCTTAGATTCACAACCAACTCTAGTCCAGGGTGTTTGCAGATTAAACATAGGAAATGCTTGCCATTGTCAACAAGGAAAATTCGTGCCCATAAGTTGCGCATCTCGAGTTGGTTGGGGAAAACATTTCCCTCCGCGCGAGGGAATTTTGGACTAGGCCCTATAGGCTCTGCCTTGTCGAGGCCTAGCGCGCAACAACAACGCATAGTGGCGCCATCTGGTGGCTGACCTGGAACCGGAGAATGCACACTTGTTCAAGAGGCTACCTCCTCGCTCCTGCTGACCTCCGGATAAAATCGCGTTTTTTTCGCGATTTTTGAAGGCGCTGGGAGCCGTTTCCGCGTCGGCCAACAGATGGCGCCACCCTGAAACGCCATCTGTTGGCGGACCGCGGTAACGCTCCCGCATCATCTTCGAAGAACGCGAGAAAAACGCGAAAAAATACGCGATTCTACCCGGAGGTCAGCAGGAGCGAGGAGGTAGCCCCAGTGCAAGTGTGCATTCTCCGGTTCCAGGTCGGCCGACAGATGGCGCCACCATGCGTTGTTGTTGCGCGCTAGGCCTCGACAAGGCAGAGCCTATACGGCCTAGTCCAAGTACTCTACGCCCGGTTGAGCATTTTCGTCCTCGACCAATTCTCGGCGCGTTACTTATGCGCACGAATTTTTGTTTCGAACATCTTTATGATGAGGGAACCATATTAAATTGCTAACAAGACGTTGGCTCTCGATTCTGACATTGAAACGTCAAATAACCAAGTCCAAGATTTTCGAAGTTTGGTGGATGGGTGGGTCTTAGTTTCCCAGCCAACTCAAGTCCAGTGTATTTGCCGATGAAACTTAGCATATGCTTACCAATTTCAACAAGAAAAATTCGTGCGCGTGAGTTACGCATGTAGAGTTGGTTGGGGAAAAAACTTCCCTCCGCCCGAAGGAAATTTGGACTAGGCCCTATAGGCTCTGCCTTGTCGAGGCCTAGCGCGCAACAACAACGCATGGTGGCGCCATCTGTCGGCCGACCTGGAACCGGAGAATGCACACTTGCACTGGGGCTACCTCCTCGCTCCTGCTGACCTCCGGATAAAATCGCGTATTTTTTCGCGTTTTTCTCGCGTTCTTCGAAGATGATGCGGGAGCGTTACCGCGGTCCGCCAACAGATGGCGTTTCAGGGTGGCGCCATCTGTTGGCCGACGCGGAATTGGCTCCCAGCGCCTTCAAAAATCGCGAAAAAACGCGATTTTATCCGGAGGTCAGCAGGAGCGAGGAGGTAGCCTCTTGTACAAGTGTGCATTCTCCGGTTCCAGGTCAGCCACCAGATGGCGCCACTATGCGTTGTTGTTGCGCGCTAGGCCTCGACAAGGCAGAGCCTATAGGGCCTAGTCCAAAATTCCCTCGCGCGGAGGGAAATGTTTTCCCCAACCAACTCGAGATGCGCAACTTATGGGCACGAATTTTCCTTGTTGACAATGGCAAGCATTTCCTATGTTTAATCTGCAAACACCCTGGACTAGAGTTGGTTGTGAATCTAAGACCCACCCTTCCACCAAACTTCGAAAAACTTGGACATGGTTATTTGACGTTTCAATGTCAGAATCGAGAGCCAACGTCTTGTTTGCAATATAATATAGTTCCCTCATCATTAGGATGTTCCAAACAAAAATTCGTGCGCATAAGTAACGCGCCGAGAATTGGTCGAGGACGAAAATCCCCAACCGGGCGTAGAGTACTTGGACTAGGCCCTATGGGCTCTGCCTTGTCGAGGCCTAGCGCGCAACAACAACGCATGGTGGCGCCATCTGTCGGCCGACCTGGAATCGGAGAATGCACACTTGCACAGGAGGCTACCTCCTCGCCCCTGCTGACCTCCGGGTAGAATCGCACATTTTTTCGCGTTTTCTCGCGTTCTTCGAAGATGATGCGGGAGCGTTACCGCGGTCCGCCAACAGATGGCGTTTCCGGGTGGCGGAGCGGAGGTCGCGTTTGCCGGCCCCGTCCATGCGGTAGATAGGGATTCCAGTTCGCACCGCCGCAAGGTGTGCGTCACGACAGCCTAGTGGTATCGCCCTTGCCCCCCGTCCCAATACCAACTAGGCTGTCGAGACGTTTTGCGGATTCGATCCCGACCGGTTCTTCTTTTTTTTTTTTCGATGTAAACGCTGGCTCTTGGACAAAGTAACCCTCGGAGATCGGTCTAGGGATACATTAGAGTGCCCCTGCCCACCTCAGTCATATTGGAGGAGTTAAAAAAAAAAAAAAAAAAAAAATACGGGCGTGACTTGAACCTGCAAAACGTCTCGCCAGCCGAGATGATTTGGGACGGGGGGAAGTGGCGTATTTAGTTAAGACGCGCCTGGCCCAGAGCGCGACGGCGGGGCGCGAGAGCGAGCGTGAGAGCGCGGCACGCGAGCAGGGAGGAGAGGGAGGGCGAGGGAGGGGGCATACGAGCCGCGCTCTCGCGCCGCGCAGTCGCGCTCAGGGCCAAGCGCGTCTTAACTAAATACGCCAAAACCGGGTTTTCGGACGAACTGACCCTCGGGGGTTCGTCTAGGGGTACGTGAGAATCCCTCTGCACAACCCGCGTCATTTCGGAGCATATTAATTTTTTGGCCAAAATTCGTAAAAATGCAAAGGCTATAGCCTTTGCGTTTTTGCGATTTTCGGTGGAAAAAACAATGTCTCCGATTTCGACCAAACTCACAGGTTACCTTCTTTTGGAACCAAAAAACACATAGCAAGTCCTGGGAGACCTATACCGGTCTTCGTTGATGAGAAAATAGGCCCCTAAGCCACCCCGCCCGATCACAATGCGCGCTATCAGAAATACTGCATTGTATCGCAGACAAACCGGGTTTTCGGACGAACTGACCCTCGGGGGTTCGTCTAGGGGTACGTAAGAGTCCCTCTGCACAACCCGCGTCATTTCGGAGCATATTATTTTTTGGCCAAAATTCGTAAAAATGCAAAGGCTATAGCCTTTGCGGTTTCCGATTTTCGGGCGAAAAGAAATTGTCTCCGATTTCGACCAAACTCACAGGTTACCTTCTTTTGAAACCAAAAACACATAGCCAGTCCTAGGAGACCTATACCGGTCTTCGTTAGTGAGAAAATAGGCCCCTAAGCCACCCCGCCCGATCACAATGCGCGCTATCAGAAATACTGCATTGTATCGCAGACAAACCGGGTTTTCGGACGAACTGACCCTCGGGGGTTCGTCTAGGGGTACGTAAGAGTCCCTCTGCACAACCCGCGTCATTTCGGAGCATATTAATTTTTTGGCCAAAATTCGTAAAAATGCAAAGGCTATAGCCTTTGCGTTTTTGCGATTTTCGGTGGAAAAAACAATGTCTCCGATTTCGACCAAACTCACAGGTTACCTTCTTCTGGGACCAAAAAACACATAGCAAGTCCTAGGAGTCCTATACCGAACTTCGTTAGTGAGAAAATTGGCCCCTAAGCCACCCGCCCGATCACAATGCGCGCTATCAGAAATACTGCATTGTATCGCAGACAAACCGGGTTTTCGGACGAACTGACCCTTGGGGGTTGGTCTAGGGGTACGTTAGAGTCCCCCTGCACAACCCTCGTCAATTAGGAGCATAGTAATTTTCGGTCGAAAATCGTAAAAAATGCGCAAGCTATTGGCGTATTTAGTTAAGACGCGCTTGGCCCAGAGCGCGAGAGCGCGGCTCGGGAGCAGGGAGGGGAGGGAGGGGCATACGAGCCGCGCTCTCGCGCTCGCTCTCGCGTCGCGCCGTCGCGCTCTGGGCCAAGCGTGTCTTAACTAAATACGCTAAAGGTGCGTTAACCATCTCGGCTGGCGGGACGCACACCGTTCGGCGATGCGAACTGGAATCCCTATCTACCGGCCATTTGCGGCGCCAAGAGGCATGAACGGAGTTGGAGCGGAAGTCGCCTCTGCCGGGCCCGTCCATGTGGTAGATAGGGATTCCAGTTCGCACCGCCATGAGGTGTGCGTCCCGCCAGCCGAGATGGTTAACGCACCTTCCCCCCGTCCCAAATCATCTCGGCTGGCGAGACGTTTTGCAGGTTCAAGTCTCGGCCGTATTTTTTTTTTTCTTTTTTTAACGAAATTGTGCGCGTGTGTGCGCGCGCCGCTTGCATGGCTATTTACTCCCAAACTAAGGCTGGTATAAAGGGTTTCTTGGACTTGCTACATGTTTTTTAGACACAGAAGAAGGTAACCTGTGATTTTGGTCGAAATCGGAGGCAATTATTTTTCGACCGAAAATCGCAAAGGCTATAGCCAAATATACATTTGGTTCAAATCCCGACCATTTTATGTTTTCATTTATGTCTATATGCCGCTTGCGCTCTCCCAATTTTGTACACCACATATTAAAGGAATAAAGTCCAAGGTGCTCAATTAGAGACTGAGCGTGGAGTATTTACAACGTGCGGTAAGGTGGCTACCCCCTGCCCCTGCGGTGGGACCGTGCCCGAGCTCTACACCCTGCAAGAAAATACACCCCGCGCAGAAGAAGCAGGCAGACCAGCCATGCGATACTCCCCGTTACGAATGAGAGGTGCTAGTGTGAAATAACATGCAATGGCTTGATTTGAAATATACCTCCGGTGAAAAGCTGCGTGTACTACCTCAGTCGAGACCTGAGGCTGGTTTGGATATATAATGTAAGGAAAAATTTCTCTTGGTCCCTCTTCCCATGAATGGTAGTGTACAACAGTACTATATAGAAATGTAATTTGGCAATTATCAAAAAGAATACAGCAGTTAAGTAACCAAAGAAAGAAACAAATATGTATCTTTTTAAAAAATAGCTTAGCTTATATTTATTGAGTGAACAGGTAAAATGTAGAAATGCTCATTTGTCGCCAGCAGGGCGCTTGGCGATGTAACTGGCGATAGCGGGTGTAGATTCCACTTTCTTGACCAACTCTTGCAGGAGTGGATAACCTTCCAAAAAGTCCTTCTGCATGAGGGACTTGAAATACTTCAAAGGTGCTACAAAGTAGATATCTCCCCATGTCAGCTGAAAATTGAATAAATTTATTTATAAAATCTCTGGTTGAGAAATGATTGATAGATATGTGTATTTTTTTTTTCACGCAATGTGATGTATCTAAAATTGCCAGACCAGGTAAAAATGTGGTACGAACCTTTCCATTGACGAGGAAGCCATTGTTCTCTTTCACAATTTGCTCAAACTTATTCAAGTAGAAAGGCACTTGTTCCTTCAGCTGTGCCTCCTTAGCTGCCTTACTCTCTGGAATAGGATCATAGAACCAGCCTCCAATCTCTGCAATTGAAAACAAACCAATGTAAATACGGCTAAATATTAAAACACACATAAAAACTTTTATGAACAATTTTACATACTTTGGCGGAAGTCGTGGAAGAGATCAACAACAATGTCAATCTGAAGATTTTCAAGATCATCCTTCCCGGACAAACCAACTTGCTTAGCCAGATATCTGCTGATTGCAGTAGATTGGGCATAAATTTTGCCATCAATATCTAAAACTGGCATCTGTCCAAAAGGCATTTCTGTCAAATAATTTAAAAAAAAAAAAAAGGTTAAGAAACAGATTTAGTATGTGCAAAGTTACATTGTAGATAAATTCTTACTAGTCTTGGCCTCCGCCCACTTGGCATCATCATAGCGGATGTCTTCCCAGTCACAATTGCCATAAGCAAGCAAGAATCTGATGGGCTCACCAAGAGCAGTGACATCAAAGTAGTGAAGCTTGTACTTGGGGGCCATGTTTCCTGAAATCAAAGACGGGAGAACCATGGTAAGCTTACAGACCATCCACCTATGAAAAGCAAGGCATGGTTGATGATGGGAGATTCAGTCCACAGTCCACAGCCTTGTTGCTATCACTAGAATTAAGCATAGGGGCAAATTGATTTTTAAAGAAATGTCAATTCCCATTGAAGTTGACAAAATAAACAAGGGAGAGAACTCTGAAATTTTTTTAAGACCTAGTGATTAAGAAACATTCCAAAGAATTTCAGGGGGAAAAAAATTCAAGACACTGAAGAAAAAATTTAAACAAGAAGTAAAGGCAAAAGTGAAAAAAGAAAGCCTTATTAACATCAAATGTGTTTGATATTAAAATCTACAACTCGTTCTTTACATTGTTGTGGGGGTTCATCTCAATACAGTACTGAAGCGTAAAGAAGAGGAGGAGAAAGACACCATTTCATAATACTTTTATCATAAACGTTGAAACCTTTTTTGCAAAATTTGATTACTAATATGTGAGCTTTAAATTTATTATGAACATTTCAATATTAAGGGATTTTTATAAAAGGTATCCTAACCTATAACCTTAAATCATTATTTTCTCAAAATTTTAAATATAAAGTCGAAAAAACTTCATAGCATTTCTACTCAGTTTTTAATGATATTTTCAAATATGTAATAGGTTTTTATGTAGGTATTGTACATTTGGCGATGAACCTTATCACACGATTACAGTGCTGAGCACAATACTCGTTCTGAACACAGAAGCTTTTAAAAGTTAGTGTGTAAAGAACGAGTAAAAAATTACTTAAAAGTATTCAGAAAATTTCAAAAAAATAAAAATTTTGGGCCTGTAATTTTATTTAACTCCAGAAAACTTACAGAAATTTAGGAAAGTTCACGTTTGAACACCAAAATTCAGAGTGGTTTACCCTCGAAAATTGATTGCAGCTGGTAAAGCCTAACATAACCCTGAACATTAACTGTGGATACACCGACACCTACACGACTTGCCCCCAACCCGTTCCGTTCTCGATCCCTCCACTTCCTCGATGTCATTGAAGAGGGGAGGGGGAAGGGGGGCAGAAGGCAATGATGCCTCCAGCTCGCCCCCCTGCCAACAAACAGCCTACACGCGTCGAGCTGGCATTACGTAAGAGGACTGTACCCAATAATACAATGATAAAGGCGACAATGAGCTTTTCGTGAAGAAGGGTTCCAAGAATGAGATAACATTTATCAAAATAACATCTTCTTGGAGGGCACAGCGGTACTGTAATGGCCACCATGAACGGCACGCCCACAACTAAAAGCACTAGGGATTTAGCGAGGAACGCGCTTCAAAGAAACGTGAACAGCCGCGAAAGCGTGTCGCCATCAGCAAAGAATGTGCCAAGTTCTTCCTTAGATCTGATGACAACGCGTTAAATGCAATAGGATCGTGGGCAGACGAGGGATTAGGTCTGTCAATGAAACTGAGCTTGACCAGTTTGACACTATTAAAGAATACTACAATTAATAACAGACTTGTTTTAAAACTTTAAAGCAAAACATCTTCCCTCGGAAGAAAGGTGGACACACGACCCCACATGCCCCATATACTCACCTCAACTGGACTGTGTCGACTTAAATTGTAGGAATAGGTCTCGTGGTGTGACCTGTCGAGCTGCTCCTATGGAAGTGAAGTGACGGATCACGAGCAAGGCAGGCCGGCGTCGGGCGTCGCGGTGCCGGGCGCAGCCGGGCGGGGCCGGCAGCAGAGCACCCCCTCCACCCCTCTCCCCTCTCTCTTGCGCAACAGAAGGTTCTAGAATCTGAGCAGAGAATGAGTCCGGACAGCAGCCTAACCTCTCCCAAAAGAACTTTATGCCTAGTGCTATACAAAAACTAGTTAAATTGTTTTTTAATTCAATAAATTCTTCCGTTATGGTTCTAAGTATACAGAAAAGCCAGTATTACGAACTATTGTCAAAGTAGTTCCGGATACCCCCATGCCCGAAACGGGGATCATACATGGTTGATGTGTCTTAACATAGGTCAACCTGCAAATGATTCGAGATATATTTTCTTCTTGAAACCTGGTTAATTCCATAGACAAGTATTATTTTTGACTCGAGGAGAATTATTTCACCTGTTTAGACGTTACATTAATCGCTGACTTAAATGGATGCGTTGTTTGCTCAAATGACTATGTGCAAAGGGAACTGAAGTTATGTGTTTCGTTTGTTTTTTCGTCTGCACCTGACCTGCCTCTGCTGTGGTTACGGTTCTGCTGACCTACACATACAGTGTAGTTTTAATCAGGAAAAGACAATAAAACTGTAGAAACCAAAGACAACTAATATAAAAGTAATTCATTGCATAATGGCTTTCGTTGGTCTTCTCCGTTCGGCTGCTTGCCGAGGCATTGGTAAGATTTTTTAAAAAATACTTTGTATACTTTGCAAGTCAAAACACCTGGAAGCAGAAAGTCAAATTACATTTTTCGTTTTTCATTATCCTCCAGTTATCGATTTATTTCTCTAGAACTGAAATTAAGCTGTGACTTAGATGATAAGTGTGAACTTGTGCTATTTTGTAAAAGAAAATTCCCCTAACCTCAAAAATCTTAAGTTGTCAGTTGGAGATTTAACATTACAAATGCTCCAGCTGCTTTCACATAGAAGTATATATTTCATTGTATTGCATATTTGTTTCACTTAAGTTTAGATTATGTTATTTTTAATCTCCAGCATGCCCAGCTCAGTCACTTCAAAACGTTTCAAGATCCTCCCTCATCACTTCGCGTTTTTTAAAGTCTTCATTGCAAAATCAAACTTTGGCAGGATTTAACCGCCTTCAGCCTGCCCAATTCAATCAGGTGAAGCAGCAGTTTTGTTAAATTTTTCATTGCCAGTGGTTAATTTTGTATACCTTATTTTACTTACTAATTGGATATCTCTATAATCTAGGTTCAATTATTCTCCCTCAGTCCCAAAAGTTACAGTGCAGGAGCAGGACACAATCACTCTAAACTCTGGACCCTGGAGAGAGCTCTCAGTGCTGCATTGATTCTTGTTGTACCTGCCGCTCTTGCTGCCCCAAGCAAAGCATTGGATACTATTGCGGCCATTACTTTGGTTATGCACAGTCATTGGTGAGGTTGACTAATTATCATTATTATTAATTATCATTACTTTAAAATTTTTCAGTTATTTGTTTTTAATTTCTATCCTGTTTTTCTATAGGGGTGTTGAGGCCATAGTTGTGGACTATGTGCGGCCTATCTTGTTTGGAAACGCTATTCCAAAACTTGCCCTGGGAGGTGTTTATGTGTTGTCTATTGTAACTCTGGCAGGGTTACTTCAACTTATTTATACCGACATAGGTTTGGCCAATACTGTTAAGAAAATTTGGAGTCTCTAATGCTGGGTCAAATGTATTAGCATTAATTTAATTGTGACTATTTATTGTGAGTTCTGTGTTAAGCATTTAATGCTTTTCTCTTGAAAGAGTTAACTGATGTGTACCTTAGGTAGACTGTTTTTTTTTGTTTTTTTTTTTGTTAAATAATTGATGTAAAATTGTTGCAGCTGGAAGCTTTTATCAGGATAATGTTATCTCAAGATTCTTATAAATTGTAAATTTGAGTTGGGAAATATGTAAGTTTCTGTATTTTGATTTTAATATTTAACAACCAAATTGGTTGTTTTAATATTTAACAACCAAATTGGTTGCTTCCCTGACAGTACTTAGCAATAACCCTGGATCTGCTATTTTGTACCTGCATGAGTTTGCTCAACTCCTGATTAAAGCAGTTCATCTCTACATTGATTCTCTTTTCATTCTGGTCACAAGAACTCTTTAGCTTTCAATATTTCTCACAGTGAAATGGAGTGAATGTGACCCACAGGTTGTACTGGTTTTGGAAACTTTTATATTTACTCACAAGACCTAAGTACATGTACAAGGACATACCATAGGAATGGGTTTTTTAACTATTTACAGATATCACAATAGGGCAGTTGTTGAGCTAAATTAATCACATTCATTCTGCAATACAAAACTACTAAGCATTCATTAAAATTTCCAGCAATGTTATAAAACCATTCTCAATTAGGCTTTGAACAAATAAATAAAGTAGGAAATGTAGTTATGAGCAACAAAATCAAAGAAAAATAGAAATTGCAATAAGAAAATTGCAGGATCCTAGAGGAAACTGGGGGCACAAATAATTATACACCATAAAAGGTAAATGGCTTTGCAGTTGAAACATTGAGAGGAAAATTGGTAGCAGATAAAACTGATGAAATGATTTCCTATATAAAATTTAAGTTCTCAAAATTTGAAAAAATATTTCTAAAATTTAACTAAACAAATCTTTTGAAATTGTCCAAGGAAGAGTTAACATTTATCATCAGTTTCATGCAAGTCAAAAGATTACAAACATTAAAAAAAAAAAAATAACAGATGGAATGAAATCAGGTGGTGCACTTTGCTAGAAAGGAATTTGCTTCTTTGAAGCAATAATGTCATAGATCATATTATCTTTCACATGTCAAGAGTAATGCCTGCAAGGCTCAAACAAAATTATCACTGCAAGAAAACTAACACACACTATGCTTGTGCCTGGTTTACATTTTCTTTTTTCAGAACAGCAACAGAAGATAGAGTGGAAACCAAGTTCCCAACAACAGTTTGCTCCATATTCAGTCTCTTCTCAGCTTTGGCACTGCGTCAAACTTCACTCTCATCAAATTCGTCAAACGACAGAAAAACTCTACACAATCGTTTCCTTGATGTAGGATCAGAGCAACCTACTCTATGGCACCTGGACGCTTCCGTTTTAGCGGTACAAAAAAGTAAATTCGGCTCGAATCCCAAAATATGACTAGCTCCACGTGCAGGCCACTGCTACGCAGTAAGGGTCACTGCATTCACTTGGTCTTGCTGGCGCGGATGGCGCGGCAGATGTCGACCCACGGCTGTCCCAAGGTGGCGCACAGGCCGCACGCGTCCAGGCTCGAGCCCGGCCCCGCAACGTGCATGCCGTGGGACATGTCGCGGCCGTGGGCCAGGCTGAGCGCCAGGCTCGGGGACGTGGGCGCGTGGATGGGGACCGGAGCCGGTAGGCTGTGGTGCCTCAAGCGCAGCAGGCCAAGGTCGTGACCGAGGCCGTGCTCCGGGACATGCTCCATCGGCTCGGGAGAGTAGTCGGCCGCGTGCAGCCCAGAGTCCGGCGTCCTCGGGGACGCACTAAGGTGCGAGGACCGGCTGCTCTTGCCGCGCGACAGCGTCGACGTGGACGTGGAAGTAAAGTCCAGGTAGTCGGCAAAGAGTGCAGGGGCGGGAGGCGAGTCCTCAAAGTCCTCGATAGAGGCGTCAAGGAACTCGAGTTCCGGGCTGTCCGAGTCCGGGTCCGGTTCCAGCTCGAGCCCCCCGCCGAGGCCACCCGACCTCTGAAAGTTGGGCGGCGGCAATGGCGGGGGGTCGATGACGGGCTCCTGGTACTCGGAGGGGCACGGCAGCGTGGGGGAATACTCGCTGTACTCCGGGGGCGGAGAGTAGCTGGCGAGCAAGGCCGGCGCTGCGGGCGTGTAGTCCTGCAGGTAGCCGGCGGAATAGCTAAGTGCTGCCGATGACAGCAGCGAGCCCAGCCCCGGGGGCCCGGGGGCGGGCCCGGCGGGGGCGGGAGGTGGGGCACTGACGCCACTCGGCGTCAGTGCGGAGAAAGATTTGGGACTTCTGCTCCTGTGCTTGGACCGGGTCGGGGTCGGGCCTGACGGGCGGGTCTGACTAGCACCCTGGCTCGTCACCCTGGCGAGGTACTCGGCCACCTGCTGCAGGGTGAGGGGCGGGCTGCCCGCCCGAGGCGAGTGCGGGTCGGGGTGAGTGGTCGACCTGCGCCTCGTCTTGGGGTTGGGCAGCGTGTTGGTGGCCAGGGGCGAGTGCTTCATGCCCCGCGCCGCCTTGGAGTGGCGGGAGAGCGTGCTGCAGCGCGCGCGCGCGGACGACACGTCGTGGTCACCGGCCGACGGCGATGGCTCCAGCGCGGCGGCCGACGCCGAGACCGGTGCCGACTTGGGCCCCGGCAACGGCAGAGACTGCGGCTGCGAGGGCGGTGTCTCCGCGCTGCGGGCCTTCTCCAGCTTGGGCGAGGGGCTCTTAGTGGCGCGCGTGCACGGAAACGCAAACTGCAGCGAGCGGCTCTTGGCCGTCGACGGCGTGGTCGTCGTGGTCGCGGCCGATGACGTGGAGGCCTGCGTGGCGGCCGGAGCCTTGGACGACCCCGACTCCAGCAGCTGCAGCAGGTCCGTGCTCGACGTCTGCGCGTGCGACTGCGCGGGCCGCAGCGGGTGCTTGGCGGCGTGCGCGTGCGCGTGAGCGCCCTGCGGCGGCCACAGCGGCCACTGCCAGGGCGGCGAGTCGGCGCGCGGCGCAGGCTGGGGCGAGTCCCCGAGGCTGCGGCCGAGGCTGGGGAGCGAGCACGGCGAGCCCGACCCGGTCAAGTACTTGAGCAGGAAAAGTCAGTCCGCTAGGAGGCCCTGTGATACTGCTATTAGCTGGTCCTTGAGGATGCGGAAGGACGGGCGATCCTCCGGGCAATGGCACCAGCACTTTCTCATTACCTGCCAGGGCGAAAAGAAAATAACATGGCGTTAGTCAAGAGCGGGGGTGGCGAGCAGGCCGTGGAGGCAGGTTGGCTCTTACCTCATACACCTCCTTGAAACACGCCTTAGGCCGCTCCAGGATGATTCCCCGCTGTACTCTATCGACAACCTCCGTGTTCTTCAGTCGGCCGTACGGCATCTTGCCGCAGGTGAACACCTCCCACATGAGGACTCCTGCAACGGAAACAGTCAGTCACGATCGGACCGGACCGCGGGCGCAAGTCGAACACGCGACGAGAGAGAGAGGTGCGCGTTGCACGCGAGCACTCACCGTACGCCCACACGTCAGATTTCGATGAGAACCGAGTGTAATTTAATACTTCTGGAGGCGCCCACTTGATTGGGAATTTCGTACCGCCTGAGCTCGTGTACTGGTCATCTAGGACGTATCTGCAGACAGAGACAACGTGTAACATTCGGGCGGGGCGGGGCGTGGCCTCGACAGCCTGCACTAGAGTACACTACACACACCTGGCCAGGCCGAAGTCCGCCACCTTGACAACGTTTTCGGAACCCACGAGGCAGTTGCGCGCCGCGAGGTCACGGTGGATGTAGTTATGCCGCTCCAGGTAGGCCATCCCCTTGCACACCTGGATGCACATGTCCAGCAGCAGGCCGACGTTGCCGCCGAGGGTGGACTCGTGGCGCCGCAGGTAGTTGAGCAGCGAGCCGTGCCGCATGTACTCCGTCACGATGTAGATGGGCCGGTGCTTGCTGCACACGCCGTACAGCTGCACCAGGTTCTGGTGCTGCAGTTTGCTGCGCGGGGAAAAGAGAGGAGACAGGGCGTCAGGCCAGGGCCATGCGAGCAGAGCGGGGCAGTCTCAGCTTATTGTGAATGATGCTCACGTCATGACTTTGGCCTCCTCGATGAAGTCGTCCTCCGACATGGTGCCCTCCTTCATCATCTTGACGGCCACGTCGATGGAGCCCCGCCACTTGCCGCGGCGCACCACGCCGAACTGGCCGGAGCCCAGCTCCTCGAGCAGCATCAGCTCCTGGGGGTCGATCTCCCATTTGTCTGCGGGGCAAGCAACAAACCATTTGTAATCGTTAGTGTTGAGGCAGCAGCGCGGGCGGCAGCCTCCGCGGGAATAACGACGAGACGAAAAGTAAAAGAGGTCAAGAGTGCAGCCGGGTGTGGCCTATCCCCTGATCGCTTCCTCCTCCTCGGCGTACCGTGGCTGAGGCCGGCGGTGGCGGGGACGGGTCTGTCGCAGGGCGAGGCCTTGAGGCGGGAGGCGAGGCCCCCGCTGTTGTGGCGGTGGTAGTTGACCAGGTCCGGGATCGAGCCGCAGCAGTGCTTCTCCGAGAGGAAGAACTCCCCGCGAGAGTTCTGCTTGATGTGGTAGTGCTTGACATGCGGGTGCGGCCTGCGAGCAAAGGCACGAGAAACATTCAATGAAACCGCTCAAGTTTTACCAGCCGTGAAGTGAACAGCAGACACCACGTCGCGCTCCGCTTCGCCACTCACACTTTGGTATAGAGGGAGAGCGTGTAGAGGCCCTTGGTTGACGAGTTCCTCACGACGAAGCAGCCCTCCTTGTCCTCCTGCTTGAGGCAGGACTCGGCCCGCTGTCTAGACATGTCTCCGACATACCATCTGCGCAAAAAGGAATAAAGGTCAGAAGAGTCTCACTTCCGGTCGAGCGGGGTGAGGCGGGGCGGGGCGGCGCACTCACTCGTATTTCTGCAGCCCCAGCAGCTCCTTCTCCTTGACGTAGTTGCTGGGGATGTAGCCGATGGCCCTGCGAGACAAGACGACGGCAAATAAAGGCCGAACAGTCCGGCGCAAAAGCAAATAGACTCCTGTCGAACCGAAGCCGAGGAGGCCCACACTTACCCATTCTCGTCCTTGACTTTCCACCAGTGCTCCTGAGAGTCGTCCAGCACCTCGTACTCGGCGCCCTGCAAACAGAAGATGCGCACCAGGTCACTCCCTGACGCCAAGGACACCTTCTCCACCGCAGGAAATTGCGCCCCCCGGTAAGTCAAAATAACGCCCCTCACGGCTCACGCCATCCTTGGCCTCACCGCCAAAGTTTACACATTTAAGAAGGGGCGGCGGTGAGAGGGCAAAGAGCGGGAACTGGAGGGGGGGGGGGGAAGGGCTCAAGAGGGCAACGCCCCCCTCCTCCTGCGACACTTACCTTATCCAGGGACAGGTCTCCTCCCTCGATGGCCTTGAATGGGTAGAGGGCCACCACCACTTTGTTGCGGACCATCACCTTCTCCTAGAACAACAACAACGACAAAAAGGGTGTTACGCTTCGCTCGGCTCGGCGCGCACCTGAGATGCGATCAAGTTTAAAGTGGCTTCTACTCGCGATGCCGCCGCCCTCCCTCCTCCCCCCAGCAGAACCACAATAAGGTTGAGAGCCACGTGGCGCAGCCCTGTGCTAAAGCCCACCAGCCCACCGTGGTGTCGACAAGCCGCGCTATGGGTCCATTCCATGACCAAGGGTAGCGCCAGCAGCCATAGTCCGGCTGGAGGATGGGGAATGGAGGCTGGGGCGGGGCGGGGCGGGGCTGCGTGCCTGGGCTGCCTGGGTCAGCCCGGGCCGGGCGCATGAGATAATGCGACCTAGAACGCCGTGAATTCTTGCACACTGGTGGTTGGCCTCTCGGTTCCAGCTGGAGTCTGACTGGAGCCGCAAAAGGGCCTGGGGGAGGCGGGCGGGGCCGGGCCGGGCTAGCGGCGTGCAGCCGTGCGTTGGATGTTTGCACTTGCAGCGTGGCAGGGCGGGGCGGGGCAGGGCGGGGCGGGGCGGGGCGGAGCGGGGCGGGACGGGGCGGGGCGGAGCGGGGCGCGGCGTGGCGTGGCGGGGCCGTGCGGGCCGGGGCGGGGTGGTGCGACGGTGGAGAAGCGAAAACGGATTACATTATCCTAACGCCGGCCCACGGCCCTTTGTGTATTCCACGTACCTCCCTCCTTGAAATATTCCACAAGTGCCAGAGGAGGAAATGCCCGCCCGGCTGGGGGTTGGATTACTAGGGAATACGCCGCGTGAGAGGGCGCGGCGCGGCCAGCCTGGCGCTGTGCAAATTATTTTAGTACAGCGTTGCTCTGTTTTGCACAGTTTTGATTCATAAGCCTAGTGGTGAAGTTACGACGGACGGCCGTGGGCGGTTGTAAAGTTGGGGGGACTGCTGCGTCGTGCTGCGTGTCGCGATTATATACAGCGCCCCCGCGCGCTCGCCACACTGCTGGCCGCACGGCGCAAAATATCCTGCATTTACACACACAAAAAAATGTGTGAGGGTTTAGTGTACCGCGGGCTGGGCCGGGCCGGGCCGGGCCGGGCGCGGCGGGGACGCGCAGGGTAGGGGCGCGCCGCGGGCAAGGCCGCACTCGACTCGCACGCAAATGAATTCAATAAACGGGAGGGAGCTAGGCACTTTAAAATGGATTCCCTCTGTGGAAAGGAAAGGCTCTCCGAACCAAATTTGCCAGGCGGTCCCACCACGGTCCGCCCACCGCTCTACCACCACCGGGACCGACCCGCGACCACTCCCCACCCCGCCGCGCCCCATACCCCAATCCGCCGCGCGCCCCGCCCCGCTGCGCCCCACCCCAGCCACAGCCCGGTTCAACTCAGATTCACAGGAGGATCCCCGCCGATCCCCAGGCCCCCGCAATCCTCGCTCCACAGCCCGAGATGGAAGAAACGTACCTTGACCTTGGAGCTGGGCGTCCCTGGAGCCCCACCCGGCATGATGGGGGTCGAGGGCGGACCTGCAACACAAACGGACACATGCGTCAACAAAACACAACCGGGAAAAAAAATAAAAGCACTCTCGCCTTTTCCGACTCTCTCCTCTTGAAAATATCTCCCGAATACATAAGTAGACGCGCAAAAGTTAAGGTCGGCGGCGAGAGTTCTCCTCCAGCTCCGGGTCGAGCCGGGCCGGGCCGGGCGCGGCTGGAGAGCTTTGAGGTTTTATAGGCGCGGCCATCTCCTTTGATGGGGTGAAACAGAGAAGGGGCGGGGCCGGGCGCAGCCGCGCAGCGGGGGAGGGAAAAACCGCAAACCTGTTACAAAAAAGTCAGGCGAGGCGAGAGGGACCGCGCGTCATTAAGGGCAATTGTGAAGCGGCCGAGATCAACTTGGGAGAGACCCGGCCCGGCCCGGCCCGGGCCGCGCGGAGCAGATAGGCGAGGCGAGGCGAGGCGACACGCAGCAAGGGTTTTGCTACCCGATCTGTTTTTGCACTCCCTTAGGAGTAACATCCCCCCAGGAGCGGGACGTGCTGCCAGTGGCACGGAGTGGCGGGGGGCGCCCTGCGCTGCTGCCACTCGCGCGCGCGACAAAGGCTCGCCGGTCTGGCTATCAGCCCGCCGCCAGCGCCAGCGACGCAAATACTCATCACAGGAAGAGAGACAGCAGGAAGAAAGGTGCCAAACGAAGCTTGTTTTATTTCGAACGTCCACCTCACTTTACCTCGCCGGGCACAACGAGGATGCCGCGGATGCCGACGGCACGGCACGGCACGGCACGGCACGGCACGGCACGGCACGGCACGGGACGGGTATGAATGAGCGGATAAATGAGTGAATGGGACCGACGTCACGGAGCAGCGCAGCGCGGCGCGGCGCGGCCCCTTCCCCTCAGCGAGGCGGGTCACGCAGCGCCGCGCCGCGCCGCGCGCCGCCACCACACTGCCAAAAAAATCAACCCTCTGCCGGCCTGGCCTGGGCCTGGCCGTGCTGCCGCAGCCGCACAGCCCCTCAGCACGGTCGGTGCGAGGCGGGCTTGTTTAAAATGCGACCAAATCGTTTCATGACCCGGCAGGGCTAGGCTAGAAAAGGAAGAGATTGCAAAAAGAGAGTGCGGACAAACACCTGCGCCGCTTCGTTTTGAGCCGAGCTTCACTCCCGCTGGCCGGGTTGGGCCCCGCCGTGCACTGGCCGCTCTGCGCAGAATAGCGTTTCCAGAGATTCATTATTGACGGGCTCGGTCCACACTCCTGCGGGGAGTAATTAGCCGCGTTCAATATTCATCATGTAACGCTACGGACCGGACGCGCCCGCCCCGCCACGCCACGCCCCGCCCCGACACGTCTGCGGGGGCGGAGCGCGCGGTGCGTGCGTGCGTGCTTGAGCGGACCACATCCTAATGCGAGATAAATCACGACCTTCTAGATCAAATAACAACGCAGTGGCAACAACAACAACAACAACACCAGCGGCGGCGGTGGGGGCGCCCACTACCGGGAACTAGGGCGACGTGAAATAAATCACCGAGTTATAGGGAGTCTTGTGTGCGCGGGATATGAGGAGCGGACGACTAAACTGAGCGGTGGGGAACTAAGTTGGAGATCGGAGGAAGAGGTGGGGCGGGAGGAAGCTGAGTGTGTGTGTGCGTGTGTGAGTGAGCAAGGCCCGCGGCGCGGCCCCGCGGGGTGCCCAGTCGAGCCCGGTGCGGGCGCGGGCGGGGGCGGGGGCGGTGGGTTCACCCTGCAGCCCCCGAGCCAAGCAGAGAGCGCCAACAAATAACAAGCGGAAGGGCGCCCATCCCTACCCTGCGCCGCCCGGCGCCGCCCCGCCACGGCCCCGGATGCACGAGTTGAGAGTCCGCGACTCTTCGCGCGCGTAGTGTGTGTGTGTGTGTGGGGGGGGGGGGGTGATCCAATACAAACAGGAAAAACAAGTGGCGGGCAAACTCCACGCTAGGCCGGGCCAGGGGTCTCAAACTGAAGCGCGCGGTACCTCTTGCGTTCGGGTGGATTCGACGCTCTCCGCGGAGAGGCTGGGCTGGGCTGAGCTGGACACGCACCGGAAGCTCGTTCGCCGGGTGCGCGTGTCTGTCCTTGTCCCTCTCATTAGCGTGCCGTACGGAGCGACGAAGACAGACACACAGGCTGGTCGATGAGCACCGAGCCAGGCCAGCCGCGGCGTTAGCAGCAGCGTCGCAAGGGACGGACAGCCGCCACCAATACCTCGACCTCTCTCACTCAGTCTCCCGGAGTGCACGTGGTTGTGCACGCTCTCTTACCCTGGCGGCGGCGGCTGCAGGAGGAGAAGGAGGCCGCCGGCAGCACGGGCACGACGGGCAGGGGCACGGGGACCAGCAGGACGCCGGGGTACGACTCCATGGCGGAGCCTCGCGTCTCAACCGGACCGCAGCGTGAATGCCAAATGAGCGGCAGACAACGACAAAGAGCCGCGAGGCGAGCCGTGAGCGCGGCCCCCCGCCCCGCCCCGCCGCCGCCGGGAGGCGTGAGTGAGGCGGGGGACTTTAATTTATGGCGGAAGGTCCGTCAGAAGCTTGTCGGACGCTATCGACGGCCGCCGGTCACGAGGCAGACGGATTCATCGCGCCGCGTCACCGACCATCACGTAAGCGTCATGGTGCCCGGCGCCACGCCGCGCCACGCCACGCCAGCGTGATGCAGACGGGGCGGGGAGGGGCGGACAGAGAACTCGTCGCTTGAGGGCGGCGACGGAGCGCACTGTGGCGGAGTCGGGCAGAGAGTTTGTGGGCAGGGCAGGGCAGGAGCGATGACCGCCGCCCGCCCCGCCCCCGCCCCGCCCTGCCGCCAAACTCAGCAGGTGAAATGTGTGACTTGCTGCTGCAGGTCCTGCTGCCGCGTGGACCCGAACGCCCCGCCCCGCCCCGCCCCGCCCCGCTCCCGCTCCGCCTCGCCCCGCCCCGCCCCGGCCCGCTCCCGCTCCGCTCCCGGCGCGCCGCCGGTGAACAGATGTTGGCCTCCGTCGCACCCCGCCCCCACCCCCACCTGCCCCACAGACACCTGCGCTGAATAATGCATGCCAGCTCAGGCCCTTCCTTATCCACTCCTACCCCTAAAGCCGCCCACCCACCTCGGCCCGCCCCGCCCTGCCCCGCCCCGCCACGCCAGAGGCACAGAGAAACTGGGCGAGCGGGGCGGGTTGCCCAGCCATCGAACACTGACATCAGGCGGGCAGGGCTGCTAGGGCTAAGGGGTGTCGCATGAACTCCACGCGGGACTGGAGCAGGGCGGCGGAGCGGGGCGGGTGGCCTACCCTACCGCCGTGCCCTGACTCTGGCTGTGGTCACCGACCCCGTTACCGCCGCCCGAGAGAATTTGTATGAAATGAGAAACGCAAAAAAATAAAAACCACAAACTAAAAAAAAACAAATAAAAAGAGAGAAAGAGGGAAACCAACACGGGGGAGCAGCGGGCGCGCGGGGCGGCGCGGGGCAGTGCCCGCCAGCCAAGCCTCCCCGAGCGCCGCGTGATGCGATTTTTCACGAGCCAGCCGGGCCGGGGAGAAAGGGGGAAAATAAGGGAGCGGGGCGGAGCGGGGCGGAGCGGGGCGGAGCGGGGCGGAGCGGGGCGGCAGCAATGACGCGGAGCCCCCTCCCCTCCCCATCCCCGCTTTATCCCAGAGATGCTCTTCCCCTGACGGATTGTGCCCCTCTCGCGACAGTCTGTCCCAGCCCCCTTCCCTTCCCCTCGCATCCTTTCCGATTGCCCCCCGCAGCGCTCCAGCCGGCTCCAGCCCCACCGGCCCCCTCCCCACTCTCCCTCCTCTGTTCCCCAGCGGAGACTCCCCATCAATTTCCCAGAGAGCCATTAACGATTCAAGGTATGCGCCGCGCCGCACCGTGCCGCCATTGGGTGCTGAGCCCGGGAAACGTAAAACGCCAAAAGGAGGCGGGGCATGAGGGGATGCCGCGGGAGCGCAGCAGCACCGCCACCTCCCCGAAAATTCAAAATCCTTCTGACACGAAAGCTTATTCACTAGAGGACCTGCGGTGTGTTTAAAAAAGGCCTCTACGCCGGTGGAGAGAACGGCATCGTTGGCAGGGGAAGAGAAGCATCGCAAATTTCATGTGCAGTCACTCGTCCCCGTAGCCCGGCTTCAGAGCCCCTACGCCGCCCCTACGCCGCCCCTACGCCTCCCCGCCCCGCCCCTCCGAGCCGAGCCAGACGGATCTCGTGGGAAACCTCTGGCGGACCTTTCGCCTGCTTGCATATTTGATTAAGCCGCATGTTTTCTCCCCCACCTCTCCACCCTGGCCGTAGGGACCCCGGGGCCCCGCCCCGTCCCGCCCGCCGCCGGGGGGTGGCTGCTGGGCTGGGGCCCCCGCCGGGGTAGGGTAGTGTACCGCCCCCGCCCAGCCCTGACCAGGGCAACGAGGAGCTCCCCGACTGCGAGCTCTTGTTATTGTTATTATTGTTTATCGTTATTGGCAGCGGACGGGACAAGCCCGGGCTCGAGGCCGCAGGGGGACCCGCTAAACTTATTGCCAATACGTAACAGTGCAAACAATTATTTACTTTATGATCGATCAAATAATTTAAAGCCGCAAACGCACAACGCAATTAGGAAAATCACGAAAATGTTCACTTTGATCTAGGCAGAAGCCATATTCGCTCACAAAAAGAAAAGAAGAGGAGTAAATGTGTGGAGTCTGGCGCCGGTGATGAAAGTATCATTAGGGCGCGCGCCCGCCCCGCCCCACCCCTGCACGCACAGACATAAGAGGAAGCGCACGGTGTGGTTCACGGCGGGGCGGGGCGGGGCGGGGCGGGGCGGGGCGGGGTTACACACAATGGCGGTCCTGTCCGCGTCAGACCTGGGGCGGACGGGCGCGGCCAGCCACCCCGTGCCGGCCAGCCCAGCCCAGCGCAGCCAGACAAGTGGAAACACCAAGGTGCCGCGCCGGCCCGGAGAGAGAAGGGTGCAAACGAGGAGAAATGGGGTTGAGGATGCGCCCCGCCTCGCCCCGCCCCGCCCCGCCACGTTATATTGTTAGGGCAAACAAAAGGACCTGTTCCCTGCTGTTCTGGGGGTGATAAAAGGCCCAAATCCCTTTGCGGGATTTTTTTTCTGACGGCGCTCCCGCTCCCCCTCCCGGGCCTCTGCAACGCACCACCCGCGCCACGAATGGTGTGGAGGAGCTTGCGCCGCACTTTACCAGGCCTCCCTCACACACTTAGCGCGTGTGCGAGAGCGAGAGAGAGCGAGGGAGAGAGAGAAAGGGAGAGAAACGCGAGAGAAAGAGAGAGAGAGAGAGAGAGTGAGAGCGAGATAGACAGAAAGGGTGAGTTAAACGACCGCCTCTCCTGCACCCCCACCTGCGCGTCTCGAGGGCTATTAAATTAGCCTCCTGGTTCTTGCTTCTCTGACCGGACACACACACACACAGACATGCCTCACAGTATGAACGGCGTGGCTGACCCCTCCGGTACGGGTCCGCCCGCCCCGCCCCGCCCCGCCCCGCCCCGCCCCGCCAGGCCTGGTCGAGGTGCTCTGCGCCGACCCGGCGGACAGCTGCAGGCCGCAGGGTGCGGAGCGGGAGCGGGGGCGGGGGCAGGAGCCGGACAGCCTGCGGGCGGGGCGGGGGCGGCTGGACGAGGGGGCGGGGGCGGCCTGCTTGGGGGCAGGGCGGCTCGGCCCGGCCGTCCGCAGAGCGACCCCCTTCATTTACATGCAGTGTCATTTAGGATGAAACATTGCCGGGACTGAGCATGCGAGGCGAGCCAGGCGAGCGGGGCGGGGCGAGAGCGCCCAGTTTGAAATATCTCTTTTAAGCCTGTCGGCATGGCGGCCCCGTGCTCCCCGTCGCGTCGGGGAGGTCTCTGTCCTATGCACCCTCTCTCTTCGCGGAGGGACGGACAGACGGACGCACCAGCGCCACCTGGGCGCCCTCCTCCTGCACCGCACCCAGCCCGCCCGGCAGCCCACCACACCCTCATCCACCCCGACTGCCGGTTAGATCGCTGCTCCTTTTATACTGATGCCGAAGCTCAGAAAATTGAAAAGACAAGAAAACAAGTAGACGTTTATCCATGATCTCGTTACCCGGGGGTTTATATACAGCAGCAGAGCGAGGCGATGAAGACGCGAGCGGCTGGGAGTGGAGGGGGAGGGGGAGAGGCGACCTCGGCCCGGGGGTTGGGGGTTGGTTTGGGATTCAGCGGCAGTGCTAGACCGCACAGCTCCGCACCGCGCTAGCCGCGCTAGCTCCCACGGATTTTCTCCCTGGCCACGTTTATTGACTTTGGATTTCAATTTCAGAGGCCACCATTAGCCCCGGCACGCCCCGGCCCTTTTCCACACCATCCCTTCCCGCGTCCCTTCTCTCTCCCTCTCCCTCTCCCTCTCTCTCTCTCTCTCTCTCTCTCTCTGGTGCTTCAAAACCACCTTGCAGAAATGGAGCGCTAAAGCAAAGGTCAGGGAGAGAGTAGCGCGGGGAAAGAAACACTCCAGCGTCGTGAGAAGGGAAGGGAGGCGGGGCGGCAGTGCGACTAAAATGGCCCCGGAAAGTAGGGGGACACGACGTGGTCTCCAGACTACGAAAACAGAAACAATCCAGCGAAAAAGTATTCCTTCCCTGAAGCGCCTGCACGAGCGTGGATAGGCAGCCGGGCAGGGCAGAGCTGTCCGGCGGGCTGGCCTACCCTGGCGGTACGCAGGCGCTCCGGCCGGGCTGAGGCAGGCATATCTCTGCTCCCGCCCGGCCCAGCCCGGCCCAGCCCGGCCGAACGCTGTGTTAAAAACTTTCCAGGATTGACAGACAGAAAGGGACTGACAATGGGACGGGGGACGGGACGGGACGGCCTGCCTGGCGCTCCTCACCGCGCCGCGCCGAGCCGGGCCCGGCCGTGACCGTGCCGTGCGGCCCAAACTGCCAGACTCTTCTCATTTCCGGTTGCGTCGTCCTCCTCGAGTCCATTCAAAAGGGGATTGCAGCGGGCCGGGCCGGGCCGGGCAGCGCGGCGCGCAGCGTGTGCGGCATTCCCAAAGGCGACAATGCGAAGCGGCAGCAAGACCAGACCAGGGCCAGGCCGGGCCAGGCACACTGTAAACGCCTGCCTGTACCATGGCCGCGGCCGGCGTACGCCTCGAACCTTACGCGACGCACCGTTACTTTGCATAACAGGTTACACTTATTACGCGACACAATAAAGTGCAGTTCACACCCGGGCGTACGGTACGGTACGGGCCGTAGTGCCTGCAGTGGTGTTTTATTTTTTACAGTGCGGCCGCGCTCCAACCGGGCCACCTGTGTATGGGGGGACGGGCGCCGCTGGGCACAGCCAACTGGAGCGGCGGGGTGGGGCGGGGCGGGGCGGGGCGGGGCGGGGCGGGGCGGGGCGGGGCGGGGCGGGGCGGGGCCGAGCACATCAGTCTGACCTTCTCTCACGGCGGGAGCTGTGAAGGTACAGAGAGCAGCCCTTACCTACCCTCGACCTGCGCTTCTTCCGAAGAAAAAAAAACAAAAAAAACGGAAAACAACATGGCAATAAGAGAAAAGAACGGCGTGGCGACATCCGGCCGGCGCGAGAAACGCTCAAATGCTTGTGGCTCTACTCTACGGCGTGAGGGCGGCGCTCGGGGCGGCCGGCGTGTTGGGCCGTAGTGGGGAAGAGCAGGAGATCCGATAATGAAAGTGGCAACAGTGGCGGAGGAGGAGGAGGCGAGGAGATGGAAGGGGGTGAAGTAAAAGAGCACGCACATAGAAAAGCACGACAAGAGGGGGCTGGAAGGACAAGGGACAGGGCGGGGAAAAGAAAAAAAAAAAAAAAAAAAAAAAAGGACGCGAAGAGGTCTTGATAAAAGGACGCGGTATTTGTCAACAGCGGTGCCGGTGGTCTAGACCAGGCGGGGCGGGGCGGGGCGGGGCGGGGCGGAGCCCCTCGCTAGCCCTGTGCCCGCTCCCGTCCTCTTCGGACCAGGCGCCGCCCCGCCCTGCGCACTCCAACATATTATCGCACGGCGAAAACGAAAGCCGCAGCCATCGACAGTGATCGAGAGGCTTGGGCATCCCCTACTCTCCTTCCTCCCGAAAACACAGAAACGTTTTCGCCAAAAAAGAGGAAAATAACCAATACAAAAAAATACGATTTCACGAAATCCTGGTAGGCACGAAGTATGTTTTGGTTTCATAAGATTTTTGGGTGGATGGTTGATGTAGAAATTTAGTTAAAAATTTCCAACCGTTTGAGTGAAAGTATTGAATTTTTTTTCCTCCCTCAATGTTTGATAAGCGATGTTAGTTTAAGATAAGTTTAGGTAACAAGCGAAATTTAAGCTTTGTAGCTCAAACGACTTAGAAGTTAGGTTCTTAGCAACGAATTATCCGATCAGCTTGATTTTTGAACTCTAGGCTCGATGTGCAATGAGCGTTAGAACACTAAATTCACATTTTTATTCTGACGTGTTCTTTCAATTTTTAGTTTATGAATTACTGTGCAGTACTTGAATCAACAGTTCCCTAGCCACGGTCCTCCTCCCATGCGAGCCGCGCAGAGGGGCCGAGCCGAGCACCTGCAACAATACCGATTCGGCTTGGCTCCCTTTCGGACCTGCGGCCACCTGGCACTATCCTGCGGGGTAGGCAACCCGCAGCAGGCCGGGGAGGCGCCGCGGAGCGCGTTTGAGATGGGAGTGCCCAGTCCTGTGCCTTCTATAGTTCTAGGCCTCCGCTCGACAAAAGAAGGCCGAAGGCTCGGCGGCTCACGCGTCCACCTCGCGACTTTGACTCTTTATATTAGGTGAACGAAATGTTGGACAGTCTACATGAATGTGTAAATATCAGTTTTGGACCTGCGGAAAGAGTTTAGCAAAGTTTCACGTAGGTTCGTCGAGAAGGAACAAAAGTGATTCGTAAAATGGTTTACGTAAAGATACACGTAGATGGACACCATTTCACGAATGAGTTTTGTTCCTTCTCGCCAGATTGAAGTCAAACTTTGCCAAACGATTTCCGCAGATATAAAACTAATATTTCCGCATTCAGTTCCCCTTGTCAACGTTTTGATGACTTTTAACAATGAGTTAAAGTCGCGAGGTGGACGCCGTCAGCCGACGACCGTGGCAGACTTGGCCGAGGAAATGCCGAATGACAGTCCTAGCCAACAATGAGGAGCCGCGGCGGCCAGCTAGTGGTCACGTTCAAAACTGTCATTGTGGTGCATCCTTTTGCACGGCGCGAAACTGCAACGATTCTGACGTGACCACTCTTTGCGTTGAAACTTTTGGACGTTGAGGTACAAAGCAACAGGCGAACTTTCTCATTGGTTGGAAAAAGGAGCGAAATAATGTTATTGGCCAGAGCCGACTCGGCTCCCCTTTCCACGTTTGTTTTTCCATGACGAGTCGAGTATTACCATAGAAACAAAGATTTTAACTCCAAATTTCTCAAAATTGGCCGATAACTTCGGAATGACATTGCAGCGGTGAAATGAGCAGATTAAGTTCTAACTCTCTGCCAACTCTTATCAAAATCGTATAGAAAATTTAGGTTTTACATAAGGGGCCGTGCTAATAAAAAAAAAAAATTCTAACGCTAACGCGTTAAACGGCCCCCTAGGTTTTAACACTTACCTAAAAATAAGATAGAATTTTAAAATATCATGTCAAAACTGTTTGTGAAAGCCAATAACTCATGCTATTCGTGAGCCACAGATCTGCCACACAAAATGTCGCCCAGTGGGCCGGCTATCAACAACGCTCTTCTGCTGGCCACTAAATCCAACGTAAAATATTCTTAAACAAAAAAAAATTGGAAAAGAAGTCAAAGGATGTTGCAGGCGTTTAGCAAACAATTATAAAAGCCTTTACGTACAAACATACGGACACAGAGGCGAACTAATTTAAACCATTTTCTGAAAACATGAACTTAGGTCTGAATCTTAGGTTGGCGGTATTGTTAGTAGCCCCGCCCACTTTCAAATAAAATTATTGGAAGGCGGAATTACAGTCCCAGCCAACAATCGAGAGCCGCGGCTGGCAGCTAGTGGTCGCGTTTGAAACTATCCTGCTGGTGCATCCTTTTGCACGGCGCGAAACTGCTGCGATTCTGACGTGACCACTCCCGCCTAGAAACTTTTGGACATCGAGGTACAAAGCAACAAGTGATCTTTTTCATTGGTTGGGAAAAACCGCGAAATACTTTTATTGGTCAAGCTTCCCCCGACCCGGCTCGGCCTTGCTGCTCCGCTCGTAATTACCATAGAAACAGCGAATGCAAACTAATTTTATGCAAATTTGGCCGAACAGTTTGACATTAGACCAATTTCAAAAAATTCCTAATTTTTCGTAGTATTTTTCATTCAAATTTGATGCGAATCGTATAGACACAAACGGCTGCGGCCATAAGGGGCAATCGTCAAGAATAAAAAACTCACTGGCGTGTGCAATAGGCACCCCTAACGGGGGCCTAAAAAAATCGCATCCTGCGACAAAACCATAAGGCTACTTCGTGCCTAAAAAAAAATAGATAACGGAAGGAAATGGCACAAAAAATGCGACGGTTCATTGGGCTGCGGGCGCGCGATATTATAGCAATAAAGGCTGAGGGGAAAGGCGGGAAAATTAACTGTGCCTCACCAATCGAATTAACCGTTTCCTGTCGATTGGAGGCCGGCTCGGCGGGCGGAGGGGGGGGGCGGGGCGGGGCGCCAGTATGCCCGCCCTCGCCCTCCTGCTCTCGCGGAGACGCTCAGAGGAAAAGGGAATCAAAGAACGACGCCGCGGCGATGTCTCGGGGCGTCGCGTCGCTCCATCACTCACATCAGCCCGCTCCTCCCCGCGTGGTGTTAGGGGAGGGAGGGCGCCGCTGCCCTCCGCTCCGCGCGGGTTCAGCACGCTGTTAATTTAATTAAAGCGCTGAGGGTCGGTCCGGGGCGGCTCGGAAGTCTGCTGCCATGCGCCAGGGCTCCCCATCCCATGGGGTTGAGTCGGTGTATGGCGCAGCGCAGCGACACAGAAATAACGCTGCTCTGGTCAAACGCTGCGAACACAGAGAGCTCGCGCGCAAAGAGGAGGAGGAGGAGGAGGAGGAAGAGGAGGAGGAGGGCACTCCCCGGCCCGGCCGCGAGCCACTGGGTCACTGACCCACTTGCAGTGTCTTACTGTCGTCCCCGCCGCGCCGCCGCACACCCGCGCCAATCTCTCTCTCTCTCTCTCTCTCTCTCTCTCTCTCTCTCTCTCTCTCTCTCTCTCTCTCTCTCTCTCTCTCTCTCTCTCCCTCCCTCTCTCTCTCATTTCTCTCGTTAATTTCTCTCTAAATTATAGCGATATTATTTGTTATTACGCATAACAAACTGGCAACCTGCGACTCAATGAGCTGTAGTACCGTACTCCCCACTCGCGCTTCCCAGATTAATCCGAAGTCGTGTTTGCTCGTTGTTAATGACATCGCGTGCACGACACGAACTCGACTCCGAGTGTAGTGTAAACAGCCCGGATTGCATCCCGAGGGGCGCCACCGGCGCTACACTAGCACCAGCGCATGGAGCAGAGCAGGGCGAGCAGGGCGCAGAGGAGGGAGGCGGCGAGCAGCCGGGCCCGGCCAGGCCAGGCGAGCAGCCAGGAACGTCACGTCGAGCGCGGAGCCGCGAACCTGGCGGCGCGCAAGGCCGCTCCGGGCTCCGGGCCTCGGGCCCCGGGCCGCGGGGCCCAACCGGGACGAGCCGAGCCGAGCCGAGCCGAGCCGAGCCAGCCGGAAACCGGCTCCGGACCACAAAGCCACCTGAGTGGATCGAAGCGCCTTATCCGGAGGCAGCGGCGGCTGCAGCAGCTGGACGGCCCGGCCCGGCCCGGCCCGGCGTGCCCGCTGCAGCTGGCTGCATGGCTGCTAATGCGACTGCAGCCACTGCAGACGACGCATCGCTCCGCTCGCTCAGCGAGACTTGCGCGCAGATTGGCCCGAACAGAGAGCCAGAATGGGAGCTCATCCCGGCAGAGCCCCCCCCTCCCCTCGCCTCGCCCCGCCCCTCCCCTCCCCTCCACCGCCCGTCCCTTGCCAATTCCGACCCACTCGGCCCCCAAGTCGGAGACACGATCAGCCTGACTTACTCGTTAAACGCCAACGAGCTCCGCTCCGCGCGGATACGGAGATCGCCCTGCCCCTGCCTGTCCTCGCGGCCCGAGTTTGTCGGGGAGAGCAGAGCGCTTCATTTCCAATTTCAGAGCCGCTGCAACTTTTAAAAGGAGGATCCCAATCGGAAACGAGAGAGCGAGACCGAGTTGGGGACTGCGCCACCTTGCAGGCTCGCTCAGCAACTCACTCGTTCATTAACTATACATACAACGACCGCATCCCCCCCCCCTCTCTCTCTCTCTCTCTCTCTCTCTCTCTCTCTCTCTCTCTCTCTCTCTCTCTCTCTCTCTCTCTCTCTCTCTCTCTCTGCTGGCTCTCTTACAGACGAACGCCGCTACCTCTGCTTTGCCAAAACCAAAGGCAAGCAGCTCACCGCACCGCAAATTGCCATCGGATGGAAAAGAAGGCTCGCTGCCGCCATGAGATCATGCCCAAGACCGTGCGCACACACACACACAAACACACGCCAATGCGTGCGGGCAGCCGTCATAGCCACGGCAATCTATCTCTTGTTCGACACGGCCACCACGCGGCCGTTCAGGGTAAAAAGGAATTCACACACGTACGCAGTGCAATTACGTTCGATGCGCCCAGCAGCCTTCGCCTCGCCAGCGCCAGGGCCAGGGTCCGTACGGGACGGGCGTGCGGCCGAGTCAACGCTCGCGGGAGCCAGCAGGCAGGCAGGCACGGCCTGGAGGCGGCGGCCCGCACGGCCCGGCCAGGCCCGCCTCGCTTCCTGGTAAACACTTTTTGTGACGACAGCTGCCGCGAGTGACGAAACCCCCGTATGCGCACTTGAGTGTGTTTCCCAAAACACGAGAGAGAGAGAGAGAGAGAGAGAGAGAGAGAGAGAGAGAGAGAGAGAGAGAGAGAGAGAGAGAGAGAGAGAGACTACAAATCAAGTAGTGAGACATCTGACCAAAAGTTTCACCGAAAAAAAAGTCATACACAAATGTATGATCAAAAAAAAAAAATGATGTATGACCGAAAAAAGGTCAGACATTATTGGGGATGGCCCTTGTTTTCCTTATAAAAGTATCGTCCTTTACCGGCGATACATAAGTGTATCACCTTTTTATCGGTCGTACATCGAAAGTATCGCCTTTTTTCGGTCGTACATTGGAATAGCACCCTTTTTCGGTCATACATTGGAATATCACCCTTTTTCGGTCAGACAGTTCTCACCCCTTATAGGGCAAGATGTCTGACCTTTTGATTTATAGTGGAGCTGTTCGCGGTGCACTCTTTACTACTTTATCGCCATTTACTGCCGAAGTTACTATACAGCCACGTCCGCTAGCACCTTCGCGGCAGAAGTGCACGCCACACCGGTCCGCGCCTCCACACAGTGATGCCGTTTGCCACTGGGCGCGCGGACAGTATCAATGACCGGTAACTTTGTGGACAAACTTGTGTCATGAGATATTCATGGCGGGTGGTCCTGGCGGGGCGGGGCGGGGCGGGGCGAGGCGGGCGGCGGGGTCAGCGCCTCGGCTCGGCACAGGCCTGCCAGGCGCCTCTCTCTCACGTCACTCGCAGTGTGTTTCGGGCCGCGGGTTATTATGATCCACTGCGGTCAGCAGTCCTGCCTGCATGTAGTAATTTATTTAGCAACTGAGCCCGGCCGGCCGGCGGGTCGGGAGGCGCCTCCTGGAGAGTGCCTGGAGAAGGTCTCTGGGTGGACTCCGTAGGGGGATAGGCCTGTTGAGGACCTGGAGATTATCCTGGAGAAGCGAGATAGGCAGCATTCCCTCTTGAAAAACTCGTTTACTTCACATCCAAGCACAGTATATTACGCTATGGCAAAAAGTTTGTCCAACCCGCTAAAACATAGAGGCTGCTATCAAGATCAGCCCCGCACCAACGAGGAAAATAGGGGCACAAGGCATAAAGCCTGATAAAAGCCTACAAGAGGCCTGCCCGACAGCGGCCTGGGATGATGCATTATTGAGGACCAGATCGCAAGTCTTTTTCATTATTATTACAGCTTGCGCATGCGCGGGGTGGCGCGGCGTCGTAACCTTTTGATGCCAGACGTACCAGACCAGACGGCCGGCTGGCCGGCGCGGCGCGGCGCGCACGTGAGGAAGCAGCGCTCGGACTGAGGTGGCATTTGGAGAGGAGAAGCTGCGGGGGTCGGGCCGGACCGGCAGCAGGGCAGGGACAGCAGACGCTCGCTCGAGTCAGTCCCCGCCCCGACTTTATTCTCCAGACGTGCACTGCATGCTGCGGCGCCCCGCCCCGCCCCGCCCCGCCCCTGCACGGCAACTGACCCGCGGAGAGCAGCTAGCGCGCTCCGCTGCGCCGCGGTCCAAGACGGATCCAGGACGTCGACTCCCATCCTCCTCGCAGCTCAAAAAAAAAAAAAAAAAACTTTCCATCAACATGAAGACAAACAGCGACGCAGCGCGGTGAACAAAAGAAAATGGGGCCTGCTCGGCTCGCTTCCTCTCCTCGGGCCGGCCGGGCGGGGCCGGGGGCCTTACAACTGCAGCTATGCAGTGTCTTTGTTATGTTAATATTTGTTATCTGGGTTTAGCTGAGTCCTCTCCTCTCCTCGGCCGCCGCAGACCGTTGCCTCCCGAGCCGAGCCCGGCCCGACGACGCGGCGGCAGGTCGGATCTGGAGAGGAGTTGGGGGTAATCCGGGCCAGGCGCGGGGGAGGGGTGGGGCTCAGAGTGCCCGCTGGCTCTGGGACAAGCCCCTCGGGATCAAAATTCGAGACACCACAAGCCAAAGATTAGGTAATGGACGAAGGGGGGGCGGGTCGCGCACTGACCAAGTTTTGGTCCCCAGCCAACGGCGGCCGGTCGCCGGGTGCGCCTCGCCGGGCCGGATGCGCTGGGGGGGGGGGGGGGGGGGACTACTTACACATTAAGGCTACGTGAGGAAAGAAAAATAAAGACTGACACGTTAGAAGGGGCTGCTCAGCTCACCTGGAAGTGTGTTGAAGAAGGGCAGGCGGCAGCCAAACACTTTCATGATGACATGAGGCTCACCGCCGAGCTGCTCGCGCGTGCCTGGGCGCAGCATCACACACACGCACACACGCACACGCACGGGACACAGCACTACATCGTCATGTTCTTGTGCACTGTCAGAAGTAACGTCGTGGGACGTTGCAGAAAAGCGGCGCACCAGTCAGCGACGTCACAGCTGCCATCGGCGCTCCGAGATAGACGCCGAGATAATCCTTTGGCCGAGAGGAGCGGAGAGGCGAAAGGTAACTCAAAGCCACTCTGCGCCTCCCGCTAATTGGTGCGGCCCGGGCCCGGCCCGGGTTTCCCCTTTTATTTTTGCAGTCGTCCGCCCTTTTCCATTTTTAATAAAAGCTTTCGTCTATACGTTTTGCGAAGCCATCGGAAGGACGCTCACTGAATGGGGCCCTCACTATGCGAAGAAAAACCACGCGAGCAAACGAAAAGAAACTTTTCCAAAAAAAGAACTGCCAGGAAAGACAGTGCTCTAGCCTACACGGTGATGAACCACGCCGCGCCATACTGCTCCGTTCCGTGTCCGCGAGGTTTTTAATTTACAAAGCTGCGCGGTAATTTAAATACGTTTAGCAGGATAACGAAGCCCGCGCGAACAGACACGCGTCCCTTTATAGCTGAATTATATACGACCGCAGAAGCCTCACACGGCTCGACAAGAGTCATCTATTTCCGCCGGCAAAAAAAATAAAAAAATAGTCTTCTCATTTCCTCATATAAGAAAATATCTGAGAGTACAGGGGATTCTTTTTTTCCTCCAGCGCGCGGCGCGGCCCAGCGGCTTCGGTCTGGAGGAGGAGGAGGCAACCGCGT
This sequence comes from Frankliniella intonsa, assembly GCA_033675135.1. Lineage (NCBI taxonomy): Eukaryota > Metazoa > Arthropoda > Insecta > Thysanoptera > Thripidae > Frankliniella > Frankliniella intonsa. The sequence goes on along the minus strand of CM066249.1, from coordinate 5,996,890 downwards.
CGGGTCGGGTCGGGCCGGGCCGGGCAGCGATGCGCCAGTTTGCCGAGCTCGTGTGGGGGCGAGCCCACGGGGCCCACGGACAGGTAACGGGCTGGGCCGGGCTGGGCCGGCGCGGCTGGCGCGGGGCGGACAGACACGCGGACAGGACAGACGCACGGGCGCACGCACACCGCTGACAATTCAAACTCAGTAGGCGACGCTGACAATGAGAGAAAGGATGTCGCGGCGCATTCGGAATGAAGACGAAGGTCTCCGCCCGGCGCGGCAGGGAGCGGCGCGGCGCGGCGAGGCGAGGCTCAGCGCAGAGCGCCTCTGCTCCGTGCGTCCGCCCGTCTGTCTGTCTGTCTGTCTGTCTGTCTGTCTGTCCGCCCGGCCGGCCCGCCGTGTCCAGCTAAGCCTCGAGGCTCCAGCTGATCTGCTCCTGCTGTGATGCACCAGCCGGCCCGGCCCGGCGCGGCGCGGCGGGGGAGAGCTGCACTGCACAGATATGCAGGCCAGGCCAGGCGCCAGGCCAGGCCGCGGCGCGGGGGGCGGTACGCGGAGGTAAAGGTAAGGGGTCGCGACCCACTCCAGTCCACCAAACTCCCTCCTCTCACTCCACTTGAAAGGCCCTCAGAGCACTTGGGGGGCCCCCTTTAGAACTCGTCACTCACACACCGTCACACGCACACACACACGCGCGCGCGCGGGGGGGTCTGCACAGCACGTCGGGTATAGGAGGAGGAGGGCCCCGTCAGCGGCGACGGGACGGCGGCGGCGGCCTGCGGCGTCGAGTCGCCTCGCCAGTCTCACCGGGACTGATGCCCCGCGACGCCTCTCCGTCCTCCTCCTCCTCCTCCTCCTCCTCCTCGGCAGGCAGGCAGGCCAGGGCCGGGCCGCGGGCCGGGCCGAGCACAGGCACAAGGAGAGGGGCAGAGAGAGAGAGAGAGGAGGGGCAGTGAGAGAGAGTGGGGGGCGCGGCACGGCGCGGCGCGGCGCGGCAGGCCAGCAAGGCGCTATGGGCCGCGGCGCGGCGCGGCGCAGGGCCACGGGCCGCGTCCGCGAGCTGCACCATGACGAACACAGCCCCGGCCCGACCAGGCCAGGTCGCTGCACTCCGCGCGACTCCACGGCGAGCAGCGCTGCCAAGGAGCATCACGGCGCGCGGAGGGAGAGAGAGAGAGATAGCGAGAGTGCGGGAGAGAGAGGAGAGAGGGAGAGAGGGAGAGAGAGAGGGAGAGAGAGGGGGGGGGCATATCGCTGTTCGGACTGGTGGGGCAGATAGAGGCGCGAGTACAGCATCACTGCAGTGCAGCACGGCCGGGCCGGGCCGGGCCGGGCCGGGGCGCTAAGTAAGAAGGTGATTACGGGTGCGCAGCGCGGCAGCACGCCTGGGCCCGGGCACGGCACGGCACGGCACGGCACGGCACCAACTAGAGGAGCGGCGGCGGCCTGGTCCGCGCGACAGGCCGGAGAAATTGGTTAACAACACAAAAGAGATGGCCGGACAATACGCAGCCAGATAAACGGCCACTGGAGGCAGGCGCCTGGAGCGGCCTGGAGCGGCCTGGAGAGAGGAGGGGAGGGGAGGGGAGCGAGATGCTTAGAGTCACCTCATCGCTACACCGCCAGGAAAAGAGCGTCGGCCGTAAAACGGTTTGCTGTACACACTTCGACCGAACTCCTTATTCTTTGTGGGCGAACCGGAACACGGGTTAAGGAGGCAGATTTGTTACACCTGCGGTGCTTGATTAAAAAATACTAGAGACTTGGCGAAGTGTTCGTCTATTCCTTGTCCTACCTGTCCCTGCAGTCTGAAGGGCTGCAGGAATCGAGCAGACCGAGAGTGACACCAACTTAGTAGTGGGTGAGTTTCGTGCACCCGTAGAGAGCCTCTCTCTTACGTACCTGTAACAAAGAGAGAACAACCATTAGTACTGTAGCCAGTACACACAACTACAGCCCCCCCCCCCCCACCCAAAAAAAAAATAAATTAAAAAAAAAAAAAACATAAAACAACCCCTAACGAGTCATCATGGCCAAAAACAGTCCTCAAGCCTCAGTTTAGATTCAGATGCCTTTAATTACGAAAAAAAATATAAAAAAACTTTGAGCAAAAGAAAATGAAACTTTTTCCAGAGATGTCAGCGGAGTGCCAGAGAATGTTAGCCCAGTCCCAGGAAGTGGGGCGTCCGACTGTCCACCCCGCTCCGCCGCGGGCCTGAGCGCGGGCCGCAGCAAAGCCCCGCAAACTGACAGCGACTAGCAGAGAATATTTCTCTTTTTCCCTTGGAGAGGAGGCCGCAATGCCCCGCGAGATGATATATAAAACGCGGTTGGGTTGGATTATATGGAGGAGGGGTCATTCCGTATGAAATTCGACCCTGGAAGAGGAGGAAAAAGAGGAACTGGGGCAGAGGTTAAAGAAGGGAAGAGAGAGGTTGAAGGAGGGAGGACGGCCGGCCCGGACGGGCCTGCCAACTGCATATAATCCCCGCCATTGAGCCCCCGCGCCATGGAGAGCCGACAAAGCTCGAAAATATTACTCATTTCCTGGAGAGAAAGAGACACTGTCAGTGGCACTGGCGGGCACAGGCTAATATGCTGGCCAAACTCAGTGGGGATGGGGAGAGACAGAGGGCGCTCTAGTGCGTCTCTAAAAGAGAAAGAGAGGAGGGGCGGGGGGAATAATATGCGGGATCGAAAGGGCAGCAGTGAGGGACTGAGTGGGGAGGGGCGGGCGAGGTGTGCATCAGCCCGAGTGCTTTTTCGGTGCAAACAGAAGAACCACTCGAATATCTCCATCCACTTTCAGAAAGATGTTAATTACCCACCTGTCAATTAAGTGATCAATACATATTCCTTCCTTTTATATTACTGTGTATTAATAATAAAGGAACAGACAATAATAATGTTGCCATAACCCATTAAGCCCCGAGGACCCGTGTAATAAAACAAGTAGTGCCCGTCCGATGATGAACTATGTCAATACGGCGCTGCAGGGCGCGCTCTGTTACGCTAGGCTAGCTCCATGGCGTGGCAGCGGACCCGGCAGCACCCGGGCTTTGGGCGGCCGTAACAGCGACCTCTCGCAGCGTAATGGAAAGAAAACACATCACAACCCCGTCCGCCGCACCGCGCCACGCCACCGCCTCCGCCCTTAGGGAGCGGAGGGGTAAAACAAAACAACCGCGACCACAGCGCTGATCAAGAAGGCATTGAGCTAGAAGAGTTTTGACGGCGGCCGAGGAAATGAGTATGAGAACCAGACCGGGTGAGCGAAAGCACGCGATCGGGACGAGAGAGAGAGGGAGAGAGAGAGAGGGAGAGAGAGAGAGAGAGAGAGAGAGAGAGAGAGAGAGAGAGAGAGAGAGAGAGAGGGAAGGAGAGGGAAGGAGAGAGAAGGAGAGAAAAGGGCAGGAGACACCAGCTGACACAACCTTGGAATGACATGCCTCCAAAACCTTTTGTAACCCCTCCCGCGGCGACCAACGCGAGCAGTGACACGCGACAACTGCTTGGAGATGCGAGGCAAATCACGACAACAGTAAAAGTGTCCTGGAGATGAAAAATGGAGGCGAGCAGAGTGAGAGCGCGAACGTGTGCGTGTGTGTGCGCGGCACTCTGACCTGACCCCGGTACAGGTGACCTTCTGACAAATTCATGGCAGACAACGACACGCGTAGAGCTTGCTCGGCGCGTTTGATCTCTCTCATGAGTTTGCATAAAACAAACACATGCGCTCCTTGTTTTCTCTCTCGCTTCTTATCCATCCACTTCTTTCTTTCTCTCTCGCTCTCTCTCTCTCCCTCCCTCCCTCCTGATGTGCCGGAGTATGAGGGAGATGAAATACTGTCGCCCATTCATCATTGCTGAGCCCACCGCACCGCAGACTTTGCCGCACATTTCCCGTTCCCTCCCCGCATCACTCCTCTTTTTTCTCTTTTTGACCGATTCCCGAAAGGGGCGGGCGCGTGCGAAGTTAAACGCGGGCCTCTCTCTCTGTCGACTCTGTCGCGTGGTCACACAGGCAGGCGCAGGCAGGCCGAGGTGAGGTAACGGCTCAGGCAGACCGCCATGAACCTATAAACTTTGGCTCGCCAAACTTTGCGGGACGTCTCCCTGTGAGCCCTGCAAGGGTAGGGGCAGGGGCGGAGGGGGGGGGGGCCGCATTCAAAGCAGTTAAAGGCTTGCGGGAGGCCGGCCGGCCCGGCAGCAGAGCCTCTTCGGTTCATAAAATCACGACCAAAACTTTTACTCGTCATGGCAAAGCAGCACCAGGCGGGGCGGGGCGGGGCGGGGCGGGGCGGCGCACGTCTGGTGGAATATTGAATCGGCCAAAGCGATATAGAAACAAACCCGACAGGCAGGCGCGCCGGCCTCACCCCCCGTCTAATAATCATATTTTATTATATTTATTCAATTTCCATGGTGGAAGCGGCAGCAGCGTGGTGAGGTGGGGCGGACGCGGACGGACGAACGATAAAGTTTGTCGCAGCGCCGTCAGAAATCAACGCCTCCACGCCGACCCCTTCCCCGCGTCAGGAAAAAAGAACTCCGATTCGATTAAGGCGGGGGCGGCCCTGCGTACGCCGGCGGGGCGGGGCGGGCGGGGCGGGGCGGGGCGGGGCGGGGCGGGGCGGGGCGGGGCGGGCGGGGCGGGCGGATAGTGTAAATCGTCAGTAATTCGCCTCGCGCGAGGCGCCTCGCTCAGCTCCCCTCGCAGGCGGCGGAGGCCGCGCCAAATCTCCCGAGCAGCGAGGCTTGCAGCAGCAAAGAGCAGCCGTTTCGGGGAACTCCCCGCTCCCTTACGCTAAAAGGGAGCAAAGGCTGTTCGAAACGTCGTGTTTGTCCCAACTCCCTCGGTGCCACCACCGCCGACGCTAAGAGGGGTAGGGGGCTCAGAACAGGCCCGTGTTTGAGTTTGTGGGCGCCCCGCCCCACCCCACCCCGCCCCGCCGCACCAGGCCCTGTTTGCGTTCGGGGCGGGGTGGGGCGGGCCACGGCCGAGTGAACTCACTGCGAATTAAATGTCACACGTCGCGATCCGCGGACCTATATAGCGAGCGTACACAGCAGGGCAGGGCCAGCCAACATGCCAATGGAACTGCAACTCAATTACCTTTTTTCAAAAACACTGCAGGCCGCCGGCATCAGCTGTGCTCAGTGGAGCTGGGCTAGGGGGCAGGGCGTGGGCGGGACGAGGGGCTTTGTAGAGGGGGCCTTGTAGGGGGGCCCTGTAGGGGGGCCTATAGGGGGGCCCTGTAGGGGCGCTATCAGAGACAGCGGAGCGGCCATTTAGTCTCCGAATGCTTTTCTGCCGGAGTCGCTTGAGCGTCGCGCTTTAGCCCCCCAGCCTGACAGAGAGAGGGATGGGGGAGAGGGGGGGGGGCGCAGATAGAGGAGGGCGGGATGGTCGCGAGAGAGGACGAGGAAGAGAATAAGAGGGGGAGGGAGAGAAGGAGGAGGAAGAGGAGGCCACAGACACGGCGGAGGAAGCACCACGATAACATCACCCCCATCCCTTGCTCGCCTTCTCGACCTCCCTAACCTGGTGGACGAGGGGGGTGGTAGCGGATGGGGGAAAGGGGGAAGGAGAGGACACCCTGCCAGATTTACGTCCCTCCGATTGATAGCGCAGTAGTCTACAACTTGAGGGGCTGTCAGGCCTGCTCCAGGCTCCAGGGTCGCTCGCCGGCAGCCACGGACCGAGGGAGGGGGGCGGGGGGGGGGGGGGTTCCTGGGGCGCTGAATTACGTCCTGATTGCGCGTAGCTACGCCACATAACATATGAAACACAAGAATAGCCATATGGAAAGAACAGCTTAATGTCGCTCATGTCCTAATTTATTTGCTCGCCCACATACGCCAAGAGCAGGGAAAAGCCGAGCGACGCAACGAGACAATTTTAGCACGACTGAATGAAGAATCGTTTGCCTGCCTGCTCTCTCGGCTCGGCGCGGGGATGTGCGGATCACTGACCCCGCCTTGCCTCTGCTCCGGGGGTGGGGCACTCTACCCCACACCGCCCGTTTCGCTACGCTGCTGGCTAGACAAACACACAAGCGAATATGAAGGCCTGCGAATGCGTCCCATGAATACGCAAAGGCAACTCTCTCTCTCTCTCTCTCTCTCTCTCTCTCTCTCTCTCTCTCTCTCTCTCTCTCTCTCTCTCACACACGTGAGCGCGCGCGCACAGTGCCCAGGGCGGCCGGGGCGCGCCGCTGCTAATTAACACGTATTACATCGCCATGCGGCCGCTTTTAATGCAATCCCTCACACTCACTACCAGCCTCCCCCCCCCCCCCCCTCGCCTATGGCGGCCCAAACGCTTGCGACGAGGGTCAAAAGTGCGTTACAATTTATTTTTGCAAAAGATATGAGCTTCGCTGTTCCGCCACCGATGGTTAAATTTGTGGACGAAGATTTTACTGGCGCGCCGCCACTAGAGGCACCGGGCTGGGCCGGGCTAGGTGACACTTTACTGGCCATAACGCTGTGCGGAAGAGAGGGGCGGTGGGGGGGGGGGGGGGGAGAGTTACTGCGCTCATGTCAGAGAGTAAAAAGGACGGGGTGGGGCAAGTCGGGGCGGGGCGGGGCAGGGCGGGGCGGATCCGGACGAGGCCAGCCGGGCGTGCATCGCGCGTAAATGCGTGCTTCCGAAATATCTATTCCGGCTCGCACACACGCATGTCAAAATATGTGGCCGATCACGAACAGAGAGGGAGAGAGAACGAGAGGGAACGTTATACTCCTCATCGGTGCCGTTTCACGTTCCATAGTGGAGAGAGGGGTGCTGCGCACACCACTACGCCCTGCCCAAGCACGCCGCGCACGCGTCCGGGTGGGGTGGGGCGGGGCGGGGCGGGGCGAGTACGCAGGCATGCCGGGCTAGCGTGCCTGAGTGCGTTATTGCACAGAGCTGTTTGCACACCCTACCGAATTTAATGCTCGTGTTCTGAAGTCCTTCAGCCCGTCCCGGCCCACCCTGCTTCTCCCAGCCCCCGCCCCGCCCCTCCGCGGCCCGGCCCTGCACACCGACACAACCCGCCCCGCCCCGCAAATAAGCGTACAGGTGTAAAGAGGAGGAAAGGAGAGGAGGAAGGGTGTGCCCCACCCCGCCCGCCCCCCGCCCTTGCCCCGCCCACAACCCCTGCCCGAACAGCCGTCCGCTCTTTACGGGATTAAAATGCCCTCCTCTGGTGCCTTTGCCAAATAGACCGGTAATCGCGCCTCTTGCAGATATGGCCTGTAATACCCTCTCAATACCCTCTCACAAGGAAAACGAGAGGGCGAAAGTGTGCAGCAGCACAGTGAGCCCGCGCCACCGGCCGGCACAAATGTCTCATGTTGTACGCTGGCGGTGGGCGGAGGGGGAGCAAGCAGTGCGACCCGAACGTCCTGGCCCGGCAGAGGCCCCAGGGACCCCCAGGGCCATTAGTCTACAGACAGGGCGCGACCCGGAGGGGCAGGTCGTTGAGGTGGCAGCGTGGGGTGGGGCGGGCGGGGTAGGTCCAACGAGGCCAGCAGCCAGCACGGACAAACCTGCTGGCTCTGAATTGAATCAAAACACGTATGCAGGCGGGCAGCGATAGGAATAAAACAGAGCCGGCGGGAGCACAGTGTCCGGGAGGGAGCAGGGCGGGAGCGCGCAGGGCGGGAGAGCTTCTACCTGCCCGTGCCCGTGGAATCTCTCCCGACAGCGCGGGCAGGTACGCGGAGGAAGCCGGCCAGTGGCAGCCGCAGGGGCAGTGCCGTCAGTCAGCAGAGTGGTGCCAGAAAAAAAAATAGAAAAAGAAACGGCGAATGGAACGCTGAGGGTTGCGTGGAGGAGAGAGAGCTAGACTGGACCCGGACGTGGCGAGGCGGGGCGGGGCGGGGCCGGCGCAGGGGTGGTAAGTCCGGCTCAAGGGAGGGGCAATGCATGCAGGGTTGCCTACCTACAGGGTTGTGTCGCTCAAAGTGCCTACATTGCAGACGGATCCCTGAGGCTAAAGCTGCTACTGGGCGGGCCCAACGGGACTCCTAAGCTCATCTCTACCACGTCGCAGCGGTCGAGCTGGGGGGAGGGGGGGGGGGGGAGAGAAAAAGACTTGCCGTTCGACATTTGGGTCGCTGAACGTTCGAGGGGGTGTAGATGTAGGTACACAAGCTGGTCGGACCCGTCCCGTTCCTCCCGCTCTTCCTTCGTTTTTTTTTTCTTCCCTTCGGTTACTCTGCTAGCCGCCCTGCCCAGCACTCCACTCCTCTGCTCCACTCTCCCTCCCCTTTTCTCTCCCTCTCTTCCCCTCCCCCCTCTCCCTCTCGCACTCTCTGCCTTCCATTTTGGACAAAGCAGCGTCTAGATTCGGGAATGGAGGGAGCCGTCCTGTGGACGGCAGCTCTTAGGTCCCCGGCCCGGCCCGGCCCAGCCCCGCCAGGCCCGGCTCTGGGCCCCCCGCCAAGCCAACCAACCTGGTCAACGTCCCCCACCCCACCTCCGCCCCTAGCCATTGTCTTCCTACGCCCGCAACGCTGTCTCCTCCGCATTACACATAGGGAGGTCACAGCTGGACGTAACCGAAACCACGGTCACATCACATGATGTCAAATTAGTTTTTCCGGTGTACCGCCCGCGCGGCACGTGGCACCGGGCGCCGGCTCACCACACTACTTGCGACCTTGTGGCCCTAGACCCTCCCCCCCCCCTCCCCACCTGCCGCTGCGCGCGTGCTGGGCGTTCAGCAGAAGGTGGGTAAGAGAGACAACTAGGCTGGGACACGTTAGTCCGGGCGGGGAGGAGTAGACCGGAGAGGGGTGCAAAGTGCTAAGCCCCGCCACGCCCCGCCACGCACCGCCCCGCCACGCCCCGCCACGCACCGCCACGCACCGCCCCGCCACGCCCCGCCACGCCCCACCACACGTCCCTCCCTCTTTTCCCACGGCGACGGGGACAGCATGTGTCGCCTCACCTCATCATGCACTCCATCAGTGGCGCGGCGCCAGCAGGCTAAACCAGTTGGGGGGGGGGGGCAAACAAACGAAAGCCACAGCGGATTACAACAAGAAACACAACACCTTGCGCGCGCGGGGGGGCCCCACCCGGCGCCGGTCAGGAAGTTAGAGTACTGAGAGCGAGGCGAGCGTGAGCGTTAGAGCAGAGCGGCAGCAGGGGAGCGCGGCGAGCGTGAGACCAGCTGCAGGGGAGCGCAAAGTACTGAGAGCGCGGCGAGCGTGAGAGAGAGAGAGAGAGAGAGAGAGAGAGAGAGAGAGAGAGAGAGAGAGAGAGAGAGAGAGAGAGAGAGAGAGAGCAGCGGCGGCAGCAGCAGCAGGGGAGCGCAAAGTTTTACAGAACCACATTTCCGGAAACATTTCCTCCGGCTGCGGGGCGTGCGAAAGAAGCAGCGGGCGCGGTGGTGCTGCTGGGCGGGGCGGGGCGGGGCGGGGGGCGGGGCGGGGCGGGGCGGGGCGGGCGTGGGCAGGCTGCTGATGGCCAGCGGCGCCAACACTGATTACGGCCGCACCAAGATGGATCGGCGCAAGCCCCAACAACTTACCTCTTTGGGGAGCGCAGGGGAGAGAAGGAGAGAAACAGAGAAGAGACGAGGAGAGAGGAGGAGAGGGGATTCCTGAGATTTGTATATTGTCACCGAACTCTATGCAGTTATAAAAAATTTGATTAGATTAATAAGGGGAGGAGAGAGAGAGAATAAGGGGGGAGGGGTGGGGGCGAAGGAGGACGGGGAGGTAGAGAGAGAGAGAGAGAGAGAGAGAGAGAGAGAGAGAGAGAGAAATGAGGGAAATACGATGGAAAGAAAACGGAACCTCATCCTATCTTTCTTTCTTTCTCTCGAAAACCTTTCGCTCCCACACACGCAGGCACACACACTCACACACGCCGGCGCGCGCGCGGAGCTTTCCCGCTGAGTCGGTGGGGCCGGGGCCGGGGCCGGGGCCGGGGCCGGGTGCGCAGAGCAGCGCTGTAAAGGGGGTGATGGCATGGTACGGAGGAGGGGTTGGGACCCGCAGGTTCTGGGAGAGAGGTACGGGGCGGCGGGATAGAGAGGTCGTGTTGGTATTTTCGCAGCGAGCTGCTGTTTGAAGCACGCTGCGTGGCCCGGTGCCGCGGCGGGGGATTTAGGGTGGGCAGGACGTGGCAGGGCAGGGCGTGGAGGAGCGGGGCGGAGCGTGGTAGGGCGTGGCGGAGCGGGGCGGGGCGCAGCTCGGTGGGTAACAGCCATTAATTACGTCCAAGTTGGTCAAAATAAAACTGTTTGGTGGTGGACAGTGGCAGGGGAAGGGGGTAGGAAGATTGAGGGGGCGGGGTGGGGTGGGGGGTGGGGCAGGACTCACGAGGAAGGGGAGGAGACCGGCGGCCTGTTTACAGTCTCATTGTCGAAGCGAGTAAATTACTGGGCGTGCTGTGGGAACCGCAGCCTTGGAGAAATCCCTGCCTCGCTTCCACAGGCAGGCCCCGCCCCGCCCCGCCCCGCCCCGCCCCGCCCCGCCCCGTCCCCTCCGCTCCCCCCTGCCTGAACGCTTTCAGCGGCCGCCCCACGCGCAACCACACAGCGGGCTGAGCCCAGGCGGGTCAGGCCGGGCCGGGCCGGGCCGGCCCGGACAAACCGCCGCCGACAGAATATAAGACGGCGACAAAAAGTTTTGTAACACCCTCCCTCCCTCCAGGGCGGAATAAGAGAAAATAGCGCAAATAACATTTTGGGGGTTGCAAAAGTTGCGCGGCGGGGTAGGACCGTGAGACGCAGACAGACCGACTGCGCCGCGGACCGGGCCCCAGGCTCCACAGCGATGCGCTGCTGCCACCGCCGGGAAAATGTGGCGCATATTACAGCGGTATCAGCGCGTTCCAAGCCATAGCGCCGCTGCCCACCAACTTCTGCCCCCCCCCCTCCCCCCATAGACACCCCACACCCGGCCCCTGCGCGGCCCACGGCTATAAAACCAATGGCCAGCTTGGCTTCCCCGGCCAGGCCAGCCCCGGCCGGCACGGCCCAGGCCAGGCCCAGGCCAGGCCCAGGCCCCCTCATGTCGTGCAGACCACGCGCTGCGTCAGGCGGGATCACTTGTGAAGCTGTGACGAACAAACTTGAAAGAATAGCGTGAGGGGCGTGGCTGGAGCCTGCTCCAGAGCAGAGCCTGGAGCCTGCTGGAGGAGGAAGAGAGCGTTCCGGCACAAAGGGGCGTCATTACTGGAGGCGGAGCCGCGCGGGGGGGTGGGGGGGGGCTGGCAGATACGCGCACATACACTCTAGTCGCGCCGCCAAGGACGAATAATTCCACAACCCACAACAAGCTCGAGGAGAGAGGAACGCAAAACCGTTTCCTGCGTCACGCGCATACTTAGTGCAGGAACGCCGATCAAAGTCAGAATTTCGTGAAAAATCAAACTCGTCTACAACTGCTGATTTTTCCTTGGCATGTGTAAAGGAACCAACCCGTTGAGCTGAGCATCGTCCTCTCCTTTTATTGACCCCAGTTACGCCCCTCCCTGGCGGTCAAGTAGCTAGTAACGGCAGGGGGTGGGGGTGGAATGAGAGAAATCTGGTTGAAACCTGGTCCGCATCGTCCCGCGCGGGGCCCCTCCACTAAGGCCCCGGCCGCACCGCCCCGCGATTTCACTTAAGCCAGCCGAAGGAAGCGCGGGATTAGCTTCTGGCCATGCATATGCAGCAGCTTTACTGCCCCCTCCCCTCCCCCCTCCCTCTACTGTACCAGAGCCGGAGTCTGTGCTGCTCCTCGAGAGCATCCTGAACAACACATCGAGCGACTGCTGGAGCGAGAGAGAGAGAGGGAGAGAGAGAGAGAGAGACTGCAGTGGTGACGGCGAAACAAAAGAGGTACGGCTCACCGCGCTTTTTTTCCCCCGGCCTACTTGTTATTCCCGTCCATTAGCGAGGAAACACTGCGCTACGCGTGGCCTTCCACCCCGCCGCCCCCGCCGCACCCCGTCCCACTACGCACGAGAGTGTAAAAAGCCAGAGCACCAGGCCCCCCCGGGCCGCGAATTTGTGGACCCTCACTAAGTTCGGTACCGCCATCCGCCCACTTCGTGAGGGTCTCCAAATACACGCCCGGGCCTCCTCTGCCCTGCCGGCGTCCTTCGTATCCGCCGAGGCTCGGCGCGACAAGTTATTGGCGGCTGCGGCATAGCGGCCAGGGCGCCTGCCACGCGCAGGGTAGGCCACCCGCTCCGCACGAGCGCGGCGCTGCTGCCTACCCACGCGACGGCAGGGGCTCCGCGGTGCCGTGACCGCCCATCGCCTGATAGGAAAATAAACTAAGTCATTCAGACAAGGAGGCTGTGTAAATTCTGTAACCCGATTATATGATGTGTGCCGCGGGGAAACGCTTCGTGGGATTTTCGACCAGTGAAAAACTAGAGGGGAGTTCCGAAGATGTGCCAGGAAGGGCCGCAGGCAGGCAGGGGCCTGGGCAGCGGTGTGGGCTGCTGCTGCTGCTAGGGGCTCCGGGTGGGGAAAGTTGGAAAGCAGGAGATATGGAAGGGGATTGGGACGGGCAGGGTGGAGGGGGGGGGGGCGCCTGGCTAGGGCAGACTCTCCCCACGACACCCCACCCCCCGCCTCTATCGGACACACTAGCCCCGGCCCACGCCCAGCCTTGTAGGGCCGGGCGATACACGGCATCCCGTTTAGCGAAAGGGTTGCGGGGGCATGGCGGGGCGTGGTGAGGCGTGGCGGGGCGTGGCGGGGCGTGGCGGGGCGTGGCGGGGCGGGGCACAGGAGGGCGCGGCGCGGGCAGATCGTCACCGCCGCACACAGAGGGTGTTACCTAGAGTGTAGAGAGGACCGCGCCAATGGGAAGTTGCTCTTGCCAACTCCATTGAGGGAAATTTGTCCCCGCGTCATGCTCTGCCCCCACCCCCACCCCACCCCTACAGCCGTACAGCAGTTGAAACGGAGTTAGACCGGCGGGCGTGCGTGCGTGTGTGAGCAGAGTGTTTGTGTGAGTGCGTCCTGTGTGCGGTTGGCTCGTCCCACCCGAGGGGATCGTCCCCGCCCCGCCCCGCCCCGCCCCGCCCCACCACTCCCGGAGCTACGCACACCAGGCGCCCCGCCGCAGAAGCACAACAAAGGCACACCTCTCTGCGCACAAACGCTGCCCCGCCCGCCCCGCCCCGCCCCGCCACGCTCACTCCACACACAACCAGAGTTATTTTATTCCTGAAACGATAAGAGGGCACGACACGACAACGACCGCAAAACCACACACCTCTGTCTACCGCCATGTTCTACTCGTCCTCGACTGATGTAGGCCTCGCACTGCGGCCTCCTCCGAACAATATTGCGGATCGTTGGCGGGCCCTTGCAGTGTACATCGGAGCATGCGGGCAATTAAAGGTAGAGAACGGGAGGTGGAGGGGATGGGGAATGGGGTTGAACAAAGAGGGGCGAAGCGGGGCGGGGCGGGGCACTCCCATTGTGCGGCAGCCGCGCCCGGCCGGTCCGGGGCCCCTCTGGAGGCAGTCGAGGCGCCCCCATCGCTTCGGCCCCCCGCCCCGCCCCGCCCCACCCCACCCCGCCACAGGGCTGCTAATCGAGACAATTGCGCTGTGTCACCACATGGCCCGGGATCCCCTCCAGTAACGGCGGAACCCGCCGGAACGACGGGGACGACGGCGCCAAGCTGCACGGGGCGTGGTGGGGCGGGGCGTGGTGGGGCGGGGCGGGGCGGGGCGGGTGCGCACGGGGACTCTGGCGAGCCACGACCGACCCCACCCACCTGCGTACGGATCTGCCCCGCCCCCGCCCCACCCGACCGGGGCCTAAGCACACCGGGGCCTGCTGGAGGTGGCAGCGCGTAAGAGCGGGGCGGGGCGGGGCGGGGCGGGGCGGGGCGGGGCGGGGAACCTGATCAGGATCACGCCCCAATTCTAGCTCGGGGAGTGACCGGGTCGGACCGGACCGGGGTGGCCAGTATGAGAAATACTATCCAGGAGGGGCCGGGCGGCAGCGTGACCCCTCCTGTCCTGTCCCCTCCCCCGCCGGCCACGCTCTCGCCGCCCCTCTCCGCCACCTTATCCCCGACTCCCATTTCACGGACGGGGAAGGAAAGGGTCCACTGAGGTGGCACTGGGGCGGGGCGAGACGTAACTCCTCTCGAAACTCAGGACAGAGCTGCAGTTTTAATTGTAGGACCCTCACGCTTCCCCAAACTAATTTGTGCTGTTGGAAAGCAATTAAGTGTCGAGGCCCATGACCGCGTCTTCAGCGCAAAATTTCATTTTCAAACGAGCTTGCATGTGATAGATTTTTGGTTCTAAAACAAATTTGTTTGCACTTTAAAGTGCCGCGCCGCAAAAGTGTCGCACTGATAATAAATGGCTCGTTTCAATCGGAATTTTGCGCTCAATACGGCAGTACCATAATGCTAAACTGCTTATTCAACGGCAGAAAATAGTTAAGGACACAGTGGTGCTTTACTTGCGGCGTGGGCGGCGGGCCTGCGCCGAGCAGGTGCCGCGCCGGCGCACGGGCACAAAGGGCCGAATGCAGACAAAGGCCACCGGCCTGCGCCGCCCTCCAGCGCGCGGGGGCAACGTGCGGGAAAAGGAGAGAAAGAGAGAGAGAGAAAAAAAGGACAGGGTAATCAAACTTGACGCGGGCGCGCCGCACGCTCGGCCCCTGCCTCCAGCACAGAACAGATCCCTGCCGGGGCAGAAAATATTGGGCGCACGCTGCTGAGTACAGCACTCACTCCACTCCACTCCACTCCACCTCCAGGCCAGGGGGCAGCATGAGTAACGACTCCAAAGTAGAAACACTTTTTGTCCACGAGACCGATGGGCGCCCCTTGCACCCCTCTGGCCCCGCCCCCGCGGGGGCCCCGCTGAGGCACCTCATCTCGGGGGGCAGGGGGCGTGGCGCGGCGCGGGGCGCGTCCTGGGGGCGCTCGACGGTGTGAGGAGGCGGCGCGAACGCCATAAATTGTCCCGGTCTGGTCCGGGATGGAAGCGGCGAACACGTAGGTCGGTAATGCGTCTCCGACTCGCAATGGCTTTTCTCCTCTTGGAAAGCGCAAACGTACACGGCGAGGATGTCGGAGAGCGCCCCGCCCGCGCATGCTGGCGTCGCGCCGCGCACTCACCGAGCGCGATGAGCGAGTAATTTATAGACGCGTCATCCTCCTGATAGCACCGTGGCGTGGCGCGGAGGAGCAGCGCGCCAGAGCAACGCCGCCGTCATGATATTCGCGCCTGCTCCTCCACAATGGCGCGTCAAGAATCAGCTTAGCCCGTGCCGTCCCGTCCCGCCCCGTGCCGTCGTGCCCGTGCCCCACCCTCTCTGGAGCTTGTTACACCCAGCCAGGCAGCAGGCATGCCTGCAGGCAGCGGCCCCCAGCAGGAGCCCAGATCTGGGTCGACCCGATTCAGACGAGCTGCAGCAGCGACTCGCTTATCCGGACCCCCGTGCGCGTCCGGGCCGGGCCGGGCAGGGGGAGGGGGCGACGGGCTCCACCACCGCCGTAAAGGCGTCAACTCACATCTCGTGACGGAAATTTCCAGGCATGTCGCTCTGAGGCAGCAGGGAGGCGAGAGGGATGGGGAAAGGGGAGGAGCGACTACAGTGTTTGCGCGGCGGCTGACACGGAACAAACTACGCACCGCCGACACCCCGCCCCGCCCCGCCCCGCCCCGCCCCGCCCCGCCCCGCCCCGCCCCGCCGAGAGAGCGCGCGGAAGCGTGCGTCAGTGCACCCGGCACACCCGGCACCCCTCCCCGCCCTGTCCGTCCGCGTCCTGCCGCCAGGGGGAAACCAGCAGTGCAT
Organism: Frankliniella intonsa; assembly: GCA_033675135.1. Taxonomy (NCBI): domain Eukaryota; kingdom Metazoa; phylum Arthropoda; class Insecta; order Thysanoptera; family Thripidae; genus Frankliniella; species Frankliniella intonsa. The sequence goes on along the minus strand of CM066249.1, from coordinate 5,981,126 downwards.
CATCATTATTTCTTTTTGCGGCAATAAAGCGCCTTTTTGGCGATGAACTGCGTTTTGGCGATAAGCGCTGCTGGAGAGGCAATGAAACTGGCTTTATTGCCAAAGCCCGCGGCCATTATTGCTACAAGAGGCCGTGCTTTTCATTACTGCCTTTATTGGGAACACAGTGCTGTCGCTGTCTTATCTATTTTAACTTAAAAACGGTTTAGCACACTTTCCTGACGCAAAGCAGGACGTTTCTCGGCACGCCTTCCCCGTTCCTCCCCCCTGGCCCAAAGACGTTAACGAGGCTCCAATCTGTCTGGCGCGCGGGTCGGAGGGTCGGTCGGTCGCCTTCCCCCGCACCGCCGGCGGCCCAGGGCCGGGCCTGCCAGGGCCTACCAGGGCCTGCCAGGGCCTGGACGGAAATTGTTGGCCCTCACCGTCGGGCGGTCCCGTCGGGGCGGAGAGCCCCGCCCCACCCCGCCCCGCCCCGCCCTACACCCCCATCCGCTGACGGCCCTTGGCGCACGGAGCGTGTAAGGTGAGCAGAGTTGTTGAGTTGGAGGGGGAGGCGGGAGGGAGGGAGTGGGAGAGAGAGCGAGCGAGGAGAGAGAGAGAGAGAGCAGCAGGCAGGCTAAAGGGAGAGAGAACGAGGCGGCACGAACGCGAACCGAACTAATGGGCGTGCGCTGTCGTCCCCAGGCAGGCGTCAACACCGGACTGCGAGCAGCATAGTTCTTCTCTCCCCCACCCCCGGGCGTACTCCCACGGCTCCGCTTTCACCTATGTGTGATCGTGTGCGCGCAAACACAGACACACACGGTTAGGAGAGAGAGAGAGAGAGAGAGAGAGAGAGAGAGAGAGAGAGAGAGAGAGAGAGAGAGAGAGAGAGAGAGGGGGGTGGGGGCGGCTAACATCGACAGCACCAGAGAGGGGAGAAGAGGAGCAGGACGCCGACGGCCCGACGGCTCGAGCATCCGTCATAATGACTGTCATCATCACCCACGGCAACTCGTATACTGCAGGGCACGGCTGGGGCGAGGCTGTAGCCGGCCCCGTCGCGCCGCGCCCAGCTCGCCCAGCTAGCGTGCACTGGCGGGCAGGGTGGAGGAGGGTACTCTATGCGAGCTCAACCCTATCTCACAATGCTTAAACTCTTTCCAGCCCGCTGGCCTCGGGCGGAGCGCGCAGCAGCAGCGGCCGCCGGGCCGGGCGGGATGAGAGCGGCGCCAAAGGGAAGTTCTCGGCCCGACAGGATATGAGCACGCTAGGCCCGCCCGAGCTCCGTACGTCGAGCAGCTTCAAAAATTTACGATGCTCGATTCCACTTGGCAGCGCGCGCGCGCGCACGCACGCACCCCTCGCATATCTCACAGGGGAGGCTTCACCCCCTCCGCGGGCGGGGCCTCCTCCAGTGTGAGCGCAGGTGTGTCCTTCGAACTGCGCACGGATTTATTTGCAGGCCGCGCCCGAGAGCGCGAAATAATAAAGCGGTGGGAGAGGGGGAATAGAGAGGGGAGTAGCGCGGCGAATATCCTGCAGGACCGTAATTTCTGCATAACAAAGCAGCGCGCCTGGAGACGCTGCTGCCAAGTGCAGGTGAGAGGCGGCCGGGCCGCGAGGAGGCCCCGCCCGGGGCTGCTCAGCTGCGTTCTTCATTATATACCAGCAGAGAGAGAGACTTGTATTTTTTTTATGCACCTCAACACTTTAGAAAACAGCAGAATCAAAGTGTCGCCTGTCGTCGGCCGCTGTCGAGTCGAGGCGTCTCGGCCGGAGCTCGCCTGCCTTTTCCTCGTCGCGCGGACGGCTTGGAACGCAACAAGAAGCGCCTCAAAATACATAGAGCGGCTCGTCGCCCAGGCGGCGTCTTGGAGCGGAAAAAAAATCCGACGGCCAGAGTTCCACGCGCAGTCACGGAAAAAGTCAAGCAAACGCTCTCGAGTATTTTGCATTAGGAGATTGGAACCACCTGCTTGGAAGCCGGGGAAGTTTTTTTTATACCAAGAGGACGAGGGCCGATTCGGCGTTGAGAGGCATAAGCCAATATGGAGATGAGCGGCGTTAATTCTACGAACATATTGAACATTGCTGCACGTGTACGGCTGACCTGTGCGGCTCAGGCACGCTGGCTGCGGCCGGGCACACCGGGCCCGTCAGCTATGCGACCGGGTCGGGTTTGCCCTGCCTCAACCACAAGTGGCTGGGGGAGAGGCGGCACCGGCACCAGCCCTCCAAGACATTCACTCAAGGAATAAGAAGCAGAAAGATCTCCGCACGCCAGCGCAAACTGCTATCGGTACAAAATTAACGCCCACATGCTTCATGTGCGCCTACACGCCTCACTCCATTCATACGAAACTTTGTCATACCGAGAAAGTTATTCGTTCAACCGAGCTGGTGGCGGCCAAAGGGCAAAATCGGAGAGGCTCTTTTCATTTCAATTTACAGCAAACTCAGTCTGATCCTCTTCCGCTTTCATCTCCCCAAACCTACCCTTACTCCTTCAGCCCCTTGTTCCTCCAACTCGCCCTCTTTGCTAAAGACCTCTCTGCTAATAGACGAGGACTAAATGATGTAAACTCGAAACGGGAGTACGCACGTCTGGGTGAAGGGAAAGCGCGGGTGGAGAGTTGTCGGAGAAAGAGACAAGCAGCGGAGCAGAGAGAAAGAGAGAGAGAGATGGAGAGAGAATGAGCAAAATTATATAAGACATGACAGAGTTGGATTTCATCTCTCCGATTTGGCTGATATTTGGTGGGAGTGTTAGTGCCCTAGAGGGATGCTAGAAGCCGGAGAACCAGGTCCGACAAAAATTTATTGTCCGAACTGGAGCAATTTATCCAATTTTTTAGGTTTTGCGAATTGAATTTGGGTATTTTGAACTATGTCTAGAGTTTTCGCTCCAAAAGGTCGCCGTGAGGTTCATCTGATGTAAAATTCATCAAGGAATCCAAATCTGGCCTGGGATTTGAGTTACGGCTCATAGTTTAGGAGATAATAGCAAACAAACGCCGAAAATTACCTAAAAAGTCCCAAATCTTGGGGAAATGGTCTAAAAATGGTTTTTGAGGCCTCGCGTGAGGTCAACCTTGTAGAAAATGAGCCAAGGAATCCAATGAACCTGGTCTCATATTTTTAGGACGAACCGTTTAGAAATGGCAGGGTGGCAAAGTTGTACAAAAAAAATTTCCCCACAATTTTTTAACTTTTTGACCCCATGGGATTGTATTTCACCCTACAATACCATTCACAATGTCCCTTACCTACCCTGGAATCCTTCCAGGCGCTGAGGAGCTACGAATTCGATTTCAAGTGTTTTGCATCGCGGTGCTCACACCGAGTGACCCTGGATGGCATGGGACATTGTGAATGGTATTTTAGGGTGAAATACAATCCCATGGGGTCAAAAAGTTAAAAAATTGGGGGAAAAATTTTTTTGTACAACTTTGCCACCCTGCCATTTCTAAACGGTTCGTCCTAAAAATATGAGACCAAGTTCATTGGATTCCTTGGCTCATTTTCTACGAGGTTGACCTCACGCGAGGCCTCAAAAACCATTTTTAGACCATTTCCCCAAGATTTGGGACTTTTTAGGTAATTTTCGGCGTTTGTTTGCTATTATCTCCTAAACTATGAGCCGTAACTCAAATCCCAGGCCAGATTTGGATTCCTTGATGAATTTTACGTCGGATGAACTTCACGGCGACCTTTTGGAGCGAAAACTCTAGACATAGTTCAAAATACCCAAATTCAATTCGCAAAACCTAAAAAATTGGATAAATTGCTCCAGTTCGGACAATAAATTTTTGCCGGACCTGGTACTCCGGCTTCTAGCATCCCTCTAGGGCACTAACACTCCCACCAAATATCAGCCAAATCGGAGAGATGAAATCCAACTCTGTCATGTCTTATATAATTTTGCTCAATAGGAAGGGGTAGCAGAAACCAGCGACTGCTTTGCTGTGGTGGCCCCGTTTACTACGACGGGCATTCCTCCTTGTTGTACAACGAAACCAATCTTATGACCGGGCCGGCCATTCAGGCGACCTTCCTTTCCTTTCGGCAGCAGTAATAAAAGAAGATGTGGGGGGCAGCAGCTGAGGGGAGGGGAGGGGAGGTTAGGAGAGGGGAGGGGAGGGGAGGGGAGGGGAGGGTGGCGACGGGAGAGCATAGAGTCCTGCTGAATACGCCTCCAGCCACGAGTCCCGCCCCGCCCCGCCCCGCCCCGCCCCACCGCGCCCCGCGAGATTGGTTAAGTTTTCCGTGCAGCCCGCGCCGCGCGCCCCGCGGCCGGCTCAGCTCGCGGGGAAAAGACCGGGGCGCGACGGGGCGGGGTGGGTTGGGTAGAGGGTGGCTGACGCGGCAGGGGTGAGGCCGCACGCCGCCCCGCCCCGCCCCGCCCCGCCTGATCGCTTGCTGTTGCGTGTGAGTTGTTGCCAAAAGGAAAGTTGGGGGAAGGGGGGGCCAAAATGCCGCCGCACGCCGCTTCCCTTTTCGGACAGCAGAGCCAGTGAAAGACGGGGATGCGCCAGGGGAAAGGTGGTCGAGGTGAGGGGGAGGGGGAGAGGGAGGAGGAGGAGGAGGAGGAGGAGGAGGAGGAGGAGGAGGAGGAGGAGGAGGAGGAGGAGGAGGAGGAGGAGGAGGAGGAGGAGGAGGAGGAGGAGGAACAGGAGGAGAGCATCAGGACAGCGGCCGGTGGGGGAGGCGCAGAGGACGAGCACATAAACCGCAAGCCTAAAGTAATCACGCTGATGCTGTTGTCGCCGGGCGGGCCTGGCCGGGCCGGGCCGGGCGAGGGGCGGACACGACACCAACGTAGTAAAAAAAATGCAAAAGAGATGTGTAAATATAGCGAGGAGGTGAGGTGGGGCCGTTGCTACACAGCCTCACGTGCCAGCACCCCGCCCCGCCCCGCACCGCCCGGCCCCGCCCCGTCCGTCCCCTGCTCTGCTGTTCTCACTGCTGTTATGTTTTTTTTTTCCGAGGAGGGCGCTCTATTTGTGCAGAGCCTTGCATCAACAATTGTTTCCCCAAAGCAGGAGGAGAGGGTCCGCCCGGGCCGGGCAGCAGGCCGTCAGAAGAAATATGCCAACGGAGCCGGTTGCTGGGAGTGCTGGGCGGGCGGGCGGGCCGGGCGGCCAGCCGGGCCCTGCCGTAGGGGTGGGGGAGGAGGGGTGCGTCCTCTCGCCCCGCCCCGCCCCGCCCCGCCCCGCCCCACTCGCTCCTGCCCGGCTCGAGCAGGCCCCGGCGTGCAGCGATAGCCCGGCCCCACCCCGGTCCGTATTTCATCCGCGTCCCTGCCTGGCCTGCGTTCGAGTGCCCTGCAGGGCGCACCATCATTTTTCACGCACAACACGACTGAATGAAAACCTCGCATTTCTTTCTCTCTCTCCCCTCCATCTCTCTTTCTCCCTTCTCTCTCTCTCTCTCTCTCTCTCTCTCTCTCTCTCTCTCTCTCTCTCTCTCTCTCTCTCTCTCTCTCTCTCTCTCCCCTCTCTCTCTCTCTCTCTCTCTCTCTCTCTCGTGGGCGTGAAGTGAAATGCTATCCGAAGGCTCTCACGATCGCGTCCCTCGGGGAGCAGCCGCTGACTGGCCCCGCCCCGCCCCGCCCCGCCCCGCCCCGCCCCGCCCCGCCAGTAGCGCGGCGCCTGCTTCCCTTGACGCACCTGCTGTGGTATCCCCTCTGCCCGCGCCGTGAGCCAGCCGAGCACGGACTTCCCTCGTTCCAAATAGAAATGCCGTGGCAGGCAGCGTACTCACTCACCTATCCTGCTGACGTGCGACGAGGGCGGGGTGGCCGCCGAGTTGTTGTTGAGCGGGACGTCCTCGTCGGCCTGCTGGAGGCCTTGCTGGAGGCCCTGCCCCTGCTGGAGGCTCCAGTTGGAGGTGGGCTCACAGCCCTCGGCGGCGCGGCCGGACCCGCGGCAGCACGACCAGCGTCGGCCCGTCCACAGGCCCGCGTGGTACCGGCCCGAAAGCGACGGGTTATCCGCGCAAGCTGCAAAACACGAAAAACAGAAATTTTTTAAAGTTTGTTTCACTGTTAAAAAATTATTTTTTGTAAATTTACATTTTTCGTGATTGATTTGTGATTTGCAACTGATGTTATAAAGTTTGACAAAGCCTGTCGGTGCCATGTGCCACTACGATTTTTTATTGTACGATTCAATATCGACATTCCTCGTAGAAAATTTTCCCGTGACCCCTACACACATATCTCACAGTGTTATTCTGATCGTTTTGATGTGAAGCGAATACCAAAAGCAAACAAACGTCCAGTCACTTCCTGATTGAATTGCTGCCCCCCCCCCCCCCTCCTCTTCCGTCACAGATCTTCCCTGCAAGGTTACGCGTCACCCGCACCGCTCTCGCCCGCTTCATTTGTGTGCAAATTTGCAAGGCGGCAGGAAGTCGCGCGCGCGCGGGGGCGGGAGGAGGGGAGGGGAGGGGAGGGGAGGGGAGGGGGGGGGAGGGGAGGGGCGAGGAAAAGGCATGAAGAAAGGGAGAAAGGGCTGCTGGAAGTGGGCGCGGCCAGGGTAGGCCAGGCCAGGGGTCGCGCGGGGGCAGGGCAGGATCCCTTTTCTGCCAAGGACGAACGGCGTGGCGGGGCGTGGCGGGGCGTGGCGGGGCGTGGCGGAGCGTGGCGGGGCGTGGCGGGGCGTGGCGGGGCGGGGACTGCTGCTGGTGGGACGAAGATCGATCCTCCGGCCCCATCATCTGTTTGTCTGCGACCGTTTTCATTACCGCTGCGCCGAGAAAAGGCATCGCCGACACCAAAGTGAGTGAAAGAAACAGACAGCAAAGGATAAGAGTATTGCGAAAGAGAGAGAGAGAGAGAGAGAGAGAGAGAGAGAGAGAGAGAGAGAGAGAGAGAGAGAGAGAGAGGGGGGGGGGGGGCTCTCTACCCACCACATCGCACAGCCGTAACACACGACAAAAGTTTCTCTTCTTTATTTCGCGTTTTCTGTGTATACTACTCTATAGAGCGCGGGGGAAAGGGACGAAGCAACAATAAATTGAACTCAACGCAACACAATCGGCCAAGTTTAGTGTAGTTTCGCAACAAAAACAACCATATAGGAGGCTCAAATAAATGGCTCAGGTCAGCGCGCGGCACAAGGGGCGCGCTGCAGCGCAGGACAGGGACAGGGGCGGCGGGAGACGCGGGAGAGGCGAGGGAGAGAGCGGGAGTATTCGAAAAGAAGAAACTGTCGTCAAGATGGCTCAGCGCGGTTTACGGTGAGGAGTTATTCCGTCGGCTCGATCCCCCCAACCCCCAGTCAGTCCCTATCAGCTTCCCCGCTCCCCTCGCTATACCAACCCCGCCAATGTTGTCAAGAAGATAAAACCGCCGGCTTTCCTCGCTGTGTACACTGCGGCGGCCCAAAACAGGCGAAAGGCGAGAGATGCCCGAGGGGAAGGGGAAGGGGGGAATTAAGGCGGCCACGGCCAGCCTGCCTGCCAGTCCGCCCGGGCCGGTCGCGCCCCGCCAGCCCCAACAAATACATCAATGTAACGGAATGTACTAATCCCCAACGTCTTGACAAACAGGGGTCCATTTGCAGAGTCAAGCTAATGATAGGCGTCGGGGCGGGGCGGGGCGGCCCGGGCTGACGCCCGCCCTAATTGTACCTCCTAATTTATGAATGGGCAGGGATCAGTAAGGGACGGGGAGGGGAGGGGGCGGGGGACGCACGGCAGCCTCTTCAATTAGACATCGTCCAGGCCAGGTCAGGCACGGGCCCGGGGAGGGGAGGGAGGGAGGCGCACACGACGGAGGGGGGGGGGGGGCTTCACTTTCTTTTCAAGAGTCGCCGGTATTGACACAAATGCCATAGAAAGTGAATACCGCGGTGCGTGAGACGACCTCTGCCACATCGCCTGCGGTAGAGGTCGCTGACGCCACACGCGCGGCCGTGGTGGCGGCTTCTTTTATACGCAATAACACAACATCCAGCAAGAGCTAAATGGCGCGCTTTTGCTGGAATAAAAAATATAGTGACCTCAAAAATGATTAAAACGTTTGCGTTATGTTTTAAATTTTATTAAGATTCCAAGGTCGGCTTGAGTGTGAGTGACGGGCGTGTCCCCGGGCCGCCCCCAGGCCTGCCCTGCCCTGTCCCGGCCCTGCCCTGTCCCGGCCCTGCCCTGCCCTGCCAGGCCCAGCGCTATGGCTTGCGACCAATTAAGCGCATGACGGGGACGAGCGCCAGGGCCTGCAGGGGCGGGGAGGGGCGGGCCTCCAACTGACGGCCGCCACACAGTTACGACCAGCTTCCACTACTTTTTTTTTTCTTTTTCGAGGAATTTAAAAGCCTTGAGCGTTCATCAAAAGGGACTTGCGCGCCATCAGGCTGTGCAGCGACGAGTAAAGAAACTGGCGTCTCACAAAGGCTCCCCGGTGGCGCGCGGGTGGTTGGCGGACCTGCAGGTCCCCAGGGTTAAACCCCTCTGCAACCTGCCTCCTCTGGGGGCGCACGCAGGAGGGGCGCATTTAGGGGGACACGCTGGCCCCTTTTTTGCTCGTCACAGGCGCACCGGCTCCGCAGGCTAAACCCGCCGCTACTCCTTGTGCGCCTCGCGTCGCTTCAACGTCGGCGATGAATGGTTGTTACGCCCCGCCAGTCCCAGAGCGCGAGGGGGGAGGGGGAGGCAGCAGCGCGGCTCTCCGCTCGGCTCAGCCGACCACTGCGAAGGAAGGGAAACGAGTGCCTCTTTTGTTTTTTTACCCGCGCGCGAGCGACTTAAAGCGCGCTTAGCTTTCAAACAGTCTCGCGGCGTGAACGGAGCGCTGAGATAGGCGCCCCGCCCGCCTGCTCGCCAGGTGGTCGTGGGCGCACGACCTTTCTGCAAAATGCCGTCGGCGCGCGTTATTTGGCGGGGCGTTATTGTCTGCCGAACACAGGAGGTGGTGGTGGTGGCGCTGCTTCAATTCCACACAGCGCGCTGGTCTTATAGAGAAGTGCGGCGGAAGTTCAGGGCTGTGGGGGTGGGGGCGCAAAGGTCAGGCGCGAGGCGGAAACAGGGTCGCTGACCACCCGGGGGCACCCCGCCCCGCCCCGCCCCGCCCCGCCCCGCCCCGACCCGCCCCGCCCCGAGGCTGAGGGATAACATCTGACCGAACAGCCAGGCGCGCCCGGCACGCCCATGAAAAGAATGGGGGTGATGAGGCGGCGCGAGCGCGCTTACACGTCCGCCCGCCCGCCCAGCCCGGCGGACAATATGAGTTGTGAGGGGCGGGGTAGGGGAGGGGTGGGGGAGGGGTGGGCGGGGTGAGGCCGGTCGGGGGCGGGGTGGGGGGGGGGGCTACATCGTGCCGGGGGCGGGGACGCGCTGCGCCGGCGATTGGCCCCATTCAGCTCGTCTGTCTGTCTGTCTGCCTGTCCGTCTAGCCGGCGGTCCGTACGCCGACGACCATGCCCATCCGTTGTCGGCCAGTGTCTTCGTATATCACCAGCAAGGCTCGGGCCCACCCTCCTCGCCCCACCCAGTCCCGCTCCCGCTTCGCCCCACCCGGCCCATTCAACGAAACGGCAATACCCTCGTCGACAGAATGGATGGCCGTGTTATGCAGAGCAAGTCCAATTATACCGACTGCGATAGTTCCGTTTCGTGTTGTCTTGTCCCTGTGCCCGCTGGGCCTGGCCGGGCCGGGCCGGCCCGCCCCAGGCTTTACACAAATTGGCCATTACTTCCGCGAGCCGCGAGGCCCCGCCGCGCCGCGCATCGCGCCCCACGCGCTCCCACCGCCGCGCCCCAACGCGCCAGCGAGCGGGCCGAAACTATAATATAGCAAAGTGCGTAACGAACCGGTGTGGGTATGCCGCTGGGACGGGCGGGCGCCCGTCACGCCCCGTCGGGGGGTGCGACGGGGTGAAACGGACTCGGAGAGCGACGCGGCAGGACGAGAGGCGGACCACTGCCGGGCGTCGTTGTTCACCACAGTGAGACGATAATTACCAATACCATGCGTTAAAACCGAAAGAGTGCGATAAGAAATGAAAAGGGGAAAAAAAAAGAAATGAGAGTCTGAGAGGAACAAGGAGCGAAAGAAAAAGAGAAAGAGAAGAGGACTGAGGGGAGGCAGACGCGTGGGAGAGAAAAAGCCGCATTAATACGCCTCTCGAATTATATTCCTCTCCCCCCCTCTTCATTTATCCCATTCGCTCGCCAGCCATAGAGCGGGACGCCTTTTGTCCAAACCCCGCGAATAATCCTTAATTACTTTATCCAGCGGCATTACGGAGCGCGGCGGACGAAAAATGGTTCACGCCTGGAGATGGAGCGGGCGTGATAGAGTAGGGGGGGGGGGGGTGAGAGAGCAAGAGGGAGAAAGTGGGAAAGAGATGAGCAAGGGTCGGCAGAGCGCGTTTAAGAAAGCCAGGCGGTCGCCATTTCATTTCAGCACATTAAGGTAGAGGGATGCGCGGTGGGCTGGCACCCTGCAGGAAGTGCCCCACCTCCTTACCTGGGTCACCCTCGGGACCGAGACCGCCCGCCCGGCACCCGCCCGGCCCCGGGCCGCCCGCGCCGTGTCGCCCGCACCGCTAATCACAAAGGCATTCCCCGGGGTGACCTCGGCACTGCTTCACAGCCTCGGTGAGGTGAGGTATACAGGAAGCCCGGGCCTGACACGTAGGGGCGGGTGGGGCGGGGGCAGAGGCCCCATCCAGTGAGACTCCTCGCCCCTCCCAGCCCAGCCCCAGCGGTAAACGGACCCCGGCAACCCCGGCCGGCGGGCATGGCCGGCGGCCACGGCCTCACGGGGTCTCTCCTTGACCTCGCCCAACCGCCGGCGGCACCACGCCTCACCCCGCCCCGCCCCACCCCGCCCCGCCCCGCCCCGCCGCGCTCCGCAGTGCAACGCCTCGCCCGGTACGGCCCACTTCCAGGCCCTTGCCTTCGGGAAAGTTGAGCTCGACGAGGTTCAGCAGAGTTCAGCCTGTCCCATTGAGGCTCGGAGCTAGGCGGGGGAGGGGCGTGGCAGGGCGTGGCGGGGCGTGGAGGGGCGTGGAGGGGCGTGGCGTGGTGGGGTAGCGCCACTGCAGATCGAAACCTCATCTGATATGCGCACATGGGGTGGCAGACATGGGGCGGTAGGGGGCGATAGGGGGAGATGAGGACCAGATTCACGGCGCCTCCCCTCCCCTCCCTTTCTCTTTCCCTCTCCTTGCCAAAAGCCATTTCAAACTTGAAAACAATTCGGATAAAGTCGAGGCAGGCGAATTAATAAACCACTTCCAAGAGATCCTTTGAATGCGTGTCAAAACAACAGGCGTATAAGCCTCTTCTTCATTCCCTTTACTGTTTCTTTTTGTATTAGCGCGGGGCAACTACCAAGGTTTAATTTTTATAAAGCCCACACGCGTTATGAAAAGCTATTGGTGACGCAGCAGAAGGCCCCGTCGAGGTGATACGTCATACACCTTTAGTGTCAGCGCCACGCCGAGGGCAATCAGCCGGCGAGGCTGGGGGAAAAACTGTGTGGAGGAGTAAAGGCCGCTGACTGACAAGGACACACACACACACACACACACACGCGCGCAAGTGTACTCACCGCGGAGCAACCCGCCCCGCCTCGTAGACGTGAACAGAGTGAGGCCGGTCGAGGGGCTGTCGTGTCGGAGCCGCCGCGCCGCCGCGCTCCACTCCGCTATTAGTCACCTGCTCCTCGCCCCGCCCCGCCCCGCCCCGCCCCGCCCCGCCTCGCCCAGCTCAACGACGACTCTCAGCTGCTCCCCTCCGCTCCCCAGCTCACTCAGCAGGCGGACGGGGGCACGAGGGCAGAATACACGCCGGCCGTTAGCGCCCTGCCAGCAGGCGCCACGAGGCGAGGCGTGGCGTGGCGTGGCGTGGCGTGGCGTGGCGTGGCGAGGCGTGGCGGCGTGGCGGCCGCTGCGAGACTCGGATATATTAGAATCCGTAATGCATCCATTTGCATCCAGCACGAGGGGGGATTAATCTGCAGCGACTGCGTGCGCCCCGCCCCGCCCCGCCCCGTGCGTGTATAGCCCGGGCCGTCTCCGGAGGCGGGCGCAGGGGCGGGTTAGCGTCCACGCATCATGGATTGCCTACTTACTGGAGTTTTGCCGTGTACATTGCCTACCTATCAGGCGGCTCACTAGAGCACAAAGGGGAAGGGCAATACTCGGGTTTGTTTTTTATTATTTATAACTTAACAATTGGAACTGTTAATAAGTGACGGCTGAGCCATGAGCAAAGATGACAGGATGTGTCAGCTTAAAACTTAGCATACTAAAAGTTGTAAGAGAAGACTACATGTTTTGACGGTGCATAGCTCTGACCCGCCGGATCCCTAGGTAGTGCCGTTGGGCTCATTTATAGGGTCTGATAGTGTGTCTAAGTGGGCGGTGGGTGCACCCCGTGCGAGGCTTAGGGACGAACAGGGCGGGGCGGGGCGGGTTGCGGCGGCGCGCACTACCCCATTAAGGCGGCGCGGGTACAGGGGTGGGTCTGGCCTCTGCCAAGTCGAGTACTTTGTATCTAGGTTAAAAGGGGAGGCGAAAGCTAGTCGGGCCTTATTACTGCGCGTCGTCAAGTAAAATACAATACGAAACTTTTATTTAACGCACGCACCCAAGTCCGCTCCGTATAGTAATAAAAACTTTTTTTGGGTGCGTGCTAGCGTGCCGCATTATACCCATTGGGACTCGTGCCACGCCACGGGAATGGCATATCACATCCGACAGCGCTGTGCCTCTGCTGGTGGTAGGTATGGCCGTCCTGAGGTGAGCCCCGCACCACCCCACCCCACCCCACTCCACCCCGCCCCGCCCGGCGCCTTTCAAGCTGACAGGGTACACCGCCGCGTGTTTCAATAAGCGCAGGAAAAAAAGCGGCAGCAGCTAGCAGACTGAGGCCTTGTTTAAATTACAAAGTTTTGCAAGTCGGCAGAAGGAAAAGGAGAGAAGTGAGTCGGGCGTGCAGAGCGAAGCGGCCCGCGGCCCGGGACCGAAAAGAAAATTGGGAGGAAATGGAAACGCGGAGATCACCAGGGAGAGGACCCTACTACCCGGGGATTGTCTGACAAGGCCTGAAAAAGTGTTTGCGCAAAAGTCTCGCGGCAGCAGATTGTATTCGCTTTGATATAGCGCTGCTTCGACACGGGCCGCATCCCCGGCAAGAGTTGGGCCTCACGGGCGGTTCAAAGAGCTGCTCACAAAGTCGCCTTTTTATCACCATTTTTTGTTTTGTTATTTAGAGGCCCGACCGGCGGCGAGCAAGCATTTTTCATAGCCTCGCCGATGAAAGTGACCATAGAGGTCAGATCCAAAACTCATTCGGGCGACCTCATGAAACTCGACTGCAGAGCTCAGAGCCGGCCGGACTCACCGCATGTCATATGTGTGTGTGTGTGTGTGTGTGCACCGGGTAGGGCCTTAGCTATTCACAGCGCTGCGCGTGCGTGCTGCAGAACCGGGGCACGAATATCACAAAGCGCGGGGACTCACCCCTCACCCCTCCCCACCACCAGGCACACACACTGCGCACACGTAATCAACGTTTGTAATGCGAGCCCCTGGGGGTGGGGGGGGGGGGGGCACGCACACGCACAGGCCCCGCCGTGACCATGCCCACGCTGCGGTAACCCGACGGGGCGGGGCAGCGCGGCCACCAGGCCGCCTGCAATGGCGAGGATAGGCCACTGGCACTGCTCGCGTGTGCGGCGGGCGGCCTACCCTCGGCCCGACGGGCGCCCATCCCTTTAGCGCCAGGCCAGGCTTACTGTAGGCCACCGCACCACGAGCATACTTCAGGAATCAGAGATCAGAGTGAGAAAGGTAGAGGCAGGAAACCCACCGCAGGTTTCAAGCCCAACCAAACAATAAAAAAAATATATATTTAAAAAAGTGAAACAGCGGGTGCAGTCAGTGAGCGCCGCGAGTGTAACTGCAAGTCCGAGGTGGAGAGGGAGGGGACTCTTGGCAGGGAGCGCTCCGCTCCGCCACGCCAGACGAAAAATGGCGCGCCGCAGCAGAGACAAGGACGGCTTCACGGCCCACTTCACAGCGCGGGGCGGGGCGGGGCGGGGCGGGACGCGACGGCGTGCCAAAGGCGAGAAAATGAACGGCGGATAAGTCATTTGAGACGCGGCGCCGCCCCGCCGCGACGCTGCTGGCGAGGCTGGCTGCCTCACACGCGCGCGGCAAGCCGTACACTGTTGTCCTAAAGACACCGGAGAGAGAGAGAGGGAGAGAGAGAGAGAGAGAGAGAGAGAGAGAGAGAGAGAGAGAGAGAGAGAGAGAGAGAGGGAGAGATATTTGATATTTGAGTGGTGTGTCACGGTGCGCTGTTGCCACGCCGTGTCCTGTCCGGTGCTGTGCTGGCCGCTCCTCCAAGCTCCCACTCTCACTTCCACTTCCCCTTCCTCTTCCTCTTCCCCTTCCTCTCCCACCCCCCGGTGGCCTTGTATTGGGCCGTGAGGTGGGTAGATATGGGCTCCTTTCCTCCGCTGCGCAGCCTGGCCACTGCCCCGTGCCCCGTCCGTCCGTAACAGAGCAGTAGCCGCACAACAACCCGCCCCCACCGCCACGCCACAGGCCTCACCTGTCCCCGACAACGGAACGAGGGACAATGGCAAGAAGAGGCCGCCCCGCCCCGCCCCGCCCCGCCTCGCCCCGCCCATCCCGATCACTGCAGCTGATTGGGCCGGAGAGGCTCGACGTTTTTAACTTCAAGGGGTTGTTCGCCCAGGAAGGGCCCGGCCCAGCCCGGCCCGGCTCTGGCCAGACCCGCTTACCGCCCTTTCCATTCGGAGGGCCAAACTTACGCCAGGCAATTAGCATGTCCATAACGAAGCTGGTAGTAGGGCGTCGCCAGGGGCCTGGCTGGTGGGCGGGCCCGAGCGCAGTCCGGACTGGGACAGGGGGGGCGCTCTAGGACGAGCAGACATCAGCCCAAGGTGGGACACAACTTCGCTCGTTAGATTCCTGAACAGTCAGTTAGTGTCACAGCCTGATTTCGGATCGTTAAACTTCGCCAGCAGAGGCAGCGGTGCTCCCTTGCACAGGCCCAGAGGCCCAGCAGCAGCAGGCGCCACAGCCGCCCCGCCCCGCCCCGCCCCGCCCCGCCCCGCCCCGCCCGCCCCGCCCCGCCCCGACACGCCCCGCCACCCACCACGCCCTCCAGACCTACGACGCTCAACGGCCTAATTCATCTCGCTAGCTGCATTATTAAATTACACCGACTCCTTTGCGCCTTCTTTTCTTTTACCCCCTCCGTCGGTCTCTCTTATTTCATCTTTATTCAAAAACAAATTAACCACTAATTAACACACAAAGTCCTCCTCCTTCTCTTCCTCACCCCCCCCCCCCCCCCTGTGTCCCGCGCCGGCAGTATACGAGCCTCGCCAAGGTATTATGGGGGTCACACGAGCCGGGGGCGGGGCGGGGCGGGGCGGGGCCGGCGGGGTGCCCAAACTTAGACACGGCCCTGCCACGCCAGCCCCGCTCCGCTGCCACCCGAACGACGACGGGGCCGCCCTTGAGCGGGGCGGGGCGGGGGCGGGGCGCGGGGCGGGGCGAGGTTGTGTGTGGGCGGGACAGTCTCAGCCCTGCAGGGCGTGGCACGCTGGGCCTGAGGGGCTCCAGCAAAACCCTTTCCGGAAACCGGAAAGATTTTCTGGCCGTCGACAGAGAGGGTTCTGTGATGGTGGCGCAGACGGGAGCAGGCAGGAGCCGCCGAGGCCGCGGGCGGCTGCTGTGAGGCGGCCCGGCCAGGGGGCAGAGGCCAGGCCTCGGCCAGGACAAGCTCCCTGCAAATGAAGCACATTGTGATAGCCCGGCCCGGCCCGGCCAGGCCAGGCCAGGCCAGGCCCAGGGCTCCCTGCTCCAGTCTGCTTGTCTCGCCCCGGCCCGGCCCCGGCCCCGGCCCGGCCCCGGCCCCCTTGCTCGGCTCCCCACAACGGAATCAAACTTCTTCGAGAGGCGCCCCCGCCGCCCCCGCCGCCCCCGCCGCCCCCGCCGCCCCCGCGGCCCAGCAGCAGCAGCGGCGGCTGCAGTAGCCAGCGGCGCTAAAGTTTGACGGGCGGCAGATGATTTATTCGACTTGAAGTCCTAACGACCTATGCAAGCGGCCGCGAGGTCCTGCAGCAGCGCAACCTGCATCGCTCAGCCAGATACCCTTAAGCCCCCAGCCCTGCCGCGCCGCGGCCGTGTTTGATTTTACTTATTCTCCGCAGCGGCCACAGTCGCCACCAGGACGGACACAAGTCTCGCACTCACGCCTTCAAATAACCCCCGCTATTATGCAAAACGATCCCCCCCCCCCCCCTCCCCCGCAAGCTGCTATATTTTTGTTTATAACGGTTTAGTTGCGCGCGAGATGAAAAATTTAGCGTGCGTCCCGCGCGAAATTTGTAAGACCAAAATTAATGCGGAAAGTTTCGGCGGGCGGACGGGCCGTAATAAGTGTCCAAGGAGCTTAGGGAGTCCCGTCCCGTCCCGTGCCATCCGGCAAGTCCGGTTAGGCGCGACTCGGTAAAATATAACGTTGCAGTAGTCATCGATCGTATGGAAAACAATTTTTTCTCTAGGTGCGGGGAGACAGTGCCGCACCCGAACCCACCTCGCATCGCATCCTGTAACTGCCGCCAACATTCTCAGGAATTCCCCCGTCACGCCCGCGCCAGTCGGCCAGGTGATTGGACTCCCTCAGCACCGCTCTGTTTATTTTCCCCTCGGCCGATATAAAATTGAACAACGCCTGCCTCACCCCTTTCCCCCAGACCGCACCTCATCACAGCCCAAGCCGCGATATTGAAGTGGGGGCGGAGCGAGGGGGCGCGGGCGGGGGGCCCCATCCCATCCGCTCAGCCAATCACGAGCAGGCAGCGCCTCGCCACAGTGCCACTGCAACTGGAGGAGTCAAATTTCTCGCTCTCCGCGGAGAGCGCGTTCTGTGTCTGTGAGAGCGCGTTCAAAAGCGCCACTGTGGTCCGCCGCAAAAAGTAAGCCCTCTGTCCTTACGCACTGTCAAGAGGTTCAACCACAACAACACTAAGTTGGTGGCAGCTCCGGCAGCGGCGGCGCTCCGGGCCGCTCCCAGGGACTACGGGCGGGGCGGGGCGGGGCGGGGCGGGGCGGGGCGGGGCGGGGCGGGGCGGGCTCGTAAGCGCCTTATTACCTCTTGCCTTACACGGTCATCCGCTTTGTTCGGCTCCGCTCGCTCTAATTAAATGCGGCACGCACATTTTAATCAACCCCTCCGCGAGCAGCGGGGGCTGGCAGCAGCACCCGCCCCTCCGTGCCGTACGCTTACGGCACACAGAATGGAACACTTCTTGGGGTCACAAGACTAGATTTTGCGCGTTTTCAAGGTGCCATTTCACGTGAGATTTACGGTAATTTTCTGTATAAAACAAAAATAACGCCTCCCCTCTCGGCCCTGCTTCAGTAAATTTGATCCCTCCCTTTTTTCTAAAAACGCCCCCCCCCCCCCGTCTCTTTATTTCGCTCTCTCTCTCTCTCTCACTCTCACTCTCTCTCGCTCTCGCTCTGTATAGCGTTGTCGATGAGAGCCCCTTCGTCCCATTCTTCTTCTTCCACTTCCGCAACTGTAATCACCGCCAACCCCTTTGTTTTTCTGTCCCGCCAGGCACCAGCCTGTCTGTCTGTCTGTCATTCCATCCGCCCGGGCCGCTCGCCGCTCAGACCCAGGTGAAGTACAATATGGCCGCGAGATGATGCCAACCCCTTCCGCCCGGCAGAGCGCCTCCCCAGCACTCCCCCCTCCCTGCCCGACGCCAGTGTTGCCAACTGAACAAACCAAATCCCACCTGCGCTAAATGCTCGGCGTTGTGTAATCCCGGGGCAGGGCCTGGCCTGGGCCTCCCACCTCCCCGCGGGACAACCCCCCCCCCGCCGCTCACCTGCCGTACCGCCCTGCGTCAAATTGACAAACTCACGCGGTCGTGTATCCGGTGAGGTAGAGGTGCGCTGTATAGAGGATCCTTGACGCACCGCCTGTAAGCTAGCAGCGTGGTGAGCAGCGCGGCGAGCCAAGGGCGAGAGAGCTACACGAGAATATTCTCCTCGACACAAGAGGTCCGCAGCTGTCCCGCCGCGCCGCGGGGCGAGGGGGGCTCAATCGATATGCCAATTAGCCGTCATTACGAGCCGCTCAAAGGGCTAGAGAGAGAGAGAGAGAGAGAGAGAGAGAGAGAGAGAGAGAGAGGAGGAGGAAGAACAGACAGAGCGGGAAGGGCAGAGAGTGCGGAAGGAGCGACAGGAAAGGAGCGCGATGAGATGAGACAGTTCCCCTCTCTGCTCACTCACTCACTCACCTCAACCCAAAGAGCGCCGCGGGGAGCGCGGTGGAACAGGCTTGACTTGGCGCGACACGTCACCGCCTTCAAGTTTCCTCTGCCGTTTGCCCCACTTCTCGCGCTCGCCCCTGGCCCAGGTAACCCACACTGCAAAAACCAAGGTGTTGTTTTTGCGGTGTAGGTAACCAAACTCAAAACATTTTTTTTTTTTTTTTTTTTTTTTTAAACCGTTGGTGACTTCACTCTAAAAACGAGAGTCGAATTTCGAAGAGTCAAAACCCCGTTTGAATTTAGGATGAGGTCGAAAATCAGTCTTGAACGAAACCGAACTCTTGACGAGTCACTTTAGAAACGACATAATTCGAAACTAACTACTGCGTTTCGGAATGTGCTGGGCACAATTCGAATACCGAGAGAAACGTTCGTTTTTCGGCTCTTCCAGAAATCGCAAAACCGTCGCTAAGTGGCGGATTCTAAACTAGCTGTGGATCGAATTTCGCAGCTGAATAGGAATCGCTTTTCAATCCGTACCGATAGCCTCGAAAACCGTCGATTAGCGGGGCCGGATTTGTTCAAAGCTATTTTTCGACGTTAGTCGAGGTTGAAATTCGACTTTCCTTTTTACAGTGATTCTCGTTTATATTACTAGCTTTGAGCCCGCCTCGCGTCGGGGTCCCCCCCCCCCCCCCCCCCCCCCCGCGGTCAGCTCCGACGCGCGCGTCCCCATTCGGTTCCAGTTGACGGCGCGCGCCGCGACGCGCTCTCATCTCTGGCGACGCCGCGGCGCGCCTCTCCGCTCGCGAGGCGTCGCGGAGTAAAGGATACGATGAAAAGGAGAACGCGCAGACGGAGAGGACGCGACGCGATGAACGACTATATTAACGAAATAAAAGCGCGGATTACAGCGGGACTACACATCGGAGGGTGCGCTAGTTTCTTCATCATGCGCCTACATCATCCGCTGGCCGGGACGGAACGGCAGCAGACGAACTCCCTCTGCTGTGGGGGGGACAGGAAGATGAGGTGGAGGGAGAAAAAAAAATACGAGCGCGTTTCCGATTCACTGGAGAGGAAAGGGAAGCGAGCGAGAGGGAGAGAGGGAGAGAGAGAGAGAGAGAGAGAAAGGGGTGCGGCATCCGCAAAAGAATCGGCGCGCGCCGCGGAGAGCAGCAAAGAGAGAATCTTCCACCAAACGCCACCCGAGCCGAGCCGAGCGCAGCCGAGCCCAGCCGAGCCCAGCCTCCGACTGGCCAGGCGATAAAGTGCAGACGATCCGCCTGATTGCGTATCGCATCTCAGCGCGAAAAATGATAGCACAGCATAAGGACCGGGCGGGGCGGGCCGCTCGCATAGGGTCTCGGACAGGAAGGATCCAGGGGGGCGGGGAGGGGAGGCGAGGGGGGCTAGAGAGGAGGGCGCCAATATCGAGTTGGGGTTTTACTCACACTGAGTGGCGCAGTGCGCGGCCGCTTCGCTGCGTATCCCATCAAAATTGCGTTCCCGGAATTTCGCTGTGATGGAAGGAAGAGGGATAAAAGGGATCACATTCATATCACATCAAGATCGAAGGGGAGAGTGAGAGAGCGAGAGAGCGAGAGAGCGAGAGAGCGAGAGAGAGAGAGAGAGAGAGAGAGAGAGAGAGAGAGAGAGAGAGAGGCTGAGCAGCAGAGAGGCACGAGTGCAGGGTAAGACGGTACGGGGGATGAGTAGCAGGGCGGGGCGGGGGGCTCTAGCGGCGAGTACTGTACTGCCCTTTCAATGGCTCTCAGTCATTCGGGAGCCCGCCCCGGCCCCCGGCACAAGCACAGTCCAGGCCGGAGCCCGGCCCCGCGCTCTGCGACGACCGATATGCGCAAACGACATCACGTACAAGGGCCGCGAGAAAAACACGAAAAAAAAGGCAGAACAAGAAACAATTTATAGGACAACGCGGAATTGCCTCTGCCGTGCACGGCGCGAGCGCCCGGGTGTGGCTGAGGAGAGGGAGCGGGGTGGGCGGCGGTATCGGATGAAAAATGTCTTTATTTTGCTGTCGGTAAAGGCGGCCCAGCCATTATCGACAAACCAATCTTTACCTCTAGGAGGGAGACTGTACGGTGGCGGTGGATGCAGAGGAAGCAGGGGGCGCGGCCTAGCGCACAGTGGGGTCATTTGTTTTGCCTGGGACTCTGAAATAAAAAAGGCGGTGCACGTGGAGCCGGCCCCAGCCCGCCCCGCCCCGCCCCGCCCCGCCCGGGAGAGACCTTTGCAGTGCAATATGGCCGCAGCCCGCCCCGCCCGCCTCTGCAATAACGTAACGTATCTTGTTAGACGGAACAAGACAGGGGAGACGCATGTGTCGTCGCAAAGTACGCAGAAAAGAGCGGTTACGCGTCGGAAACAAAATAAAACGGAGCAGACACAACAAGAAACAGGAACTGGAGCGGGGAAAAAATTGTCATACATGTCACAATGGTGTATCTCGCTTTGATTGACAACCTTAATTCACAACACGCAACAATCCATTCAAATCGAAGAAGAAAACAATTATTGCTGACAGGTTAGAGTTAGGAGGGCGTTCTTGCTGACAGCTAGGCTGCGTGTCAAGGCACCCTCGACCTTCCAGCCCCTCCCTCCCCCTCTCTCCCCCTCCTCTCCCCTCATTTGCCTCTGCACAAAAGAAATCCGGCGAGAGCGGCTCCGCGTAGTCCTCCTGCCAAAAAGGACTCTGCGTTGTGGGCGTGAGCGTGAGGGGGAGGGAGTCCTCCGTCGCCACTTGTAATCCGGACACACAAATCCTCTTTCATTGCAGGGGTGGTGCTGGCGGTGGAGGGCGGGTAGCCACCTTAGATTGCCTTCTACCACACGCCCCCCCCCCCCCACACACAGACACACACAAACGCCCACACGAGAAGGCGCTTGGGCGATTAAAATAACGTGAAGGCAGTGGACGAGAGAAACTTAATTTCACGCCACGTTGGACTTCCCTCCACGCGTATGGAGACGTTTTTTCTCCGTGGGACGGAAGACACTGGCGCTGCTTGGGACGGCCCTCGCCCGCCCCCCCGCCCCGCCCCGCCCCGCCCCGCCCCGCCCCACCACCCGTGCAGCCAACAGCGCAGTGCAGGGCTCAGCTCCGAGCAGGGGAAACCGGAACAAGACAAAGGGCCGGATATAAGCAGATAGCGGACGAGGCCGCTGCGGGAGGGGGTGAGGGTACGTATGAGGGAGCTGCTGATGGTAATTTACAGCAGTTTTGATTATTTGTGATCTACAAATGATCTTGTAAATTTACGATTGTTAATTTACAAATGCCTATGTCTGCTCGTTTAGGAATTTACGAATCGATACCAAATGACATCGCAAATTTTGTAATTTTACAATTTGATAACGTAACTTTCCGACATTTCTCACAACAAATTTTCCCTTAACCGCAACAAACATTTCCCACAGAGTGGTGATGGTGATGGTGATGGTGATCATGATGATGATGATGATGATGATGATAATGATGATGATGAGACTCTTCAGCGCGGCCCGAGCCGTGCTAAGCCGAGCGGTGGGGTAAATTAATCAAGCGATAATTATCAAAACGCCACAAACTCGAAGAAGCGGCGGTAGCCTAACCAGACAACAGCGCCGCTACGCGCGCCCGCCGCGAGGCAAACTTACGGCGGGAACATTATTCGGAGTTAATTTATTGATGGAAATACGCTCCAAGGAATTGCGCGGCGCGGCGTGGAAAAGAAACGAGAAATAAGGAACACTCTCCAACTGCCGCAGAGAGAGAAAACCCATGCCTGCCAATCAATCTTTTGTGGCAGCAGTCCTCAATCCTCACACTCTAGTCGGCGTTCTCCCCCCTTTTATGGAGAGGCTGCGTTGCAATCTTTATTCCCATTACTGAGCCTCGCTGTGTCATTTTTTTTCCACGGCTTAAACCAGAGACCCAGGTTGCCTGGGATTAATCAGGCTGCGCGGGCCGGCCCAGGCAGGACGCCGCGGGGCCGCGCCAGGCGGCTGCTGCTATTGATTGGGGATATTAGGTCCGGCCACACCGACGTAAGGAACGTGGGGGTACACCGGGGTACACCGGGGTACACCTCTAATCAAAACTTTTAATTGGGGGGGAGGCGCTGGGCCAGGCCAGCCAGCAGTCACTGCCTGGCCCCGCCCGGCCGGGCCGACGACCCAGCTGGCCCGGCCCGGGCCGCCCGGCCCGGGACTCATACTGCGTGGATTAGCTTACGAGAACTGGCGTCGAACAGCAGGACAGCGGCGGGGACAGCAGTCGAGAGGGTCGAGGTCGGAGTCGATCCTTTCTCCACGCCACACTATAATACATCGGCGCACATGCGCATGGGGGCGCAGTTGTCAATTTTAAGATGCGAAATACCCCATTGACACTGCCCGTTTGGACTTATTTTGCAAAACTCCCTTTCTGATAGTGTATAGAAAACGTTTCATTTTTCAAGGCATCCTATTGCAGCGATTACTTTATTTCGGGCTGAGCAAGCAGCAGCCAGCGCCGAGCAGCGCGCGCCATAAAATGTACGGTAACATGCAATCGCTTTCAGCGCGCGTGACAGTCACACAGGCACGCGTCGCGTCAGCTGGGCTTAGGTCTGAGCGATGGATGGACTGGCGCGGCGGTGTGCAGGTGTGAAAGGCGGGGCGGGGTGGGGTGGGGTGGGGCGGGGCGGCCTCAATATCGCGCGAGGAAGGCGACACCATAAATCAGAGCCGGTACAGCGGCGCCGCGCAGCTCACATCAGCTCAGACGCGCGGGGCGTGGCGGGCCCGGGCGGCTCGGCTGCAGCGGAGCTCTGGCTCTGACGGCAAGCGGAGAAACGCAGATCGGTCCGGAGGAGAGCAGGGACCCCTTGGGGATTCTACCCACTCCAACAGCGTTGCGGGACGGGTCTGCGGGAGGGGGCGACACCGCAAGCGGAAGAGCTGGCTGCACTCACTCACCTCCTCGGATGGCCCGGATCCACTCCTGGCGCTCGGGGTCCCTGGAGGCCACCAGGTAGAGCGTGTACTCCTGGCCGTCCTCCCGGTAGGCAACCTGGAAGGCGTGGCCTGGGGGCGCGCTGCTCGCCGACGAGGGCGGCCCGGTGGAGGCGGTGGACGAGTCGGAGCCGGCGGCCGACGGCGAGCTGACCTGGGCGCACTCGACCACGCAGACGGTGGCTAGCGGGACGCGGCCGCGCTCCTTGCGCCGCTGCAACACACAGAGAGAAGGACGAGGACACCGTGAGTGAGCTGACAAAGAGCTTCTGGAGACCGGCCCTTTGCCTTGATCCCGTTCCTCCTGTGGGGAGCGGAGCCCCGCCGCGCTGCTGCTGGCTGCCGCTGTACGGGTCGTGTGCGAGCAAATGGGGACAACGGGGCGAGGTGAGCCTTTTGACGAGAGAGAGAGAGAGAGAGAGAGAGAGAGAGAGAGAGAGAGAGAGAGAGGGGGGGATGAGAGGGGGTGCTAGTGGCGCAGCCTGCGGTGGCGGCGAGCCCCTTCAGAGAGAGTGAGCGTGGCAATGGCTCCGCGGAGCGCAGCACTGTAAAGTAGGGAGGACAGTTCCGCACTCTGTGCGCGACAGGGTATTATAAAGTGTTGGCAAAATGTGGCCACCGCGCTTTCCGATCTGGTCGTACAATGCCTTTCTGCGGCTGCTATTTGAAAAGAGAAACCGTCACTGCGTCGTTTATGGTGCATATATAAAACTCGAGGTAGGGTCTGAACACCATTTTACAATGTATCAGAGAAGTTGGATAAAAAGATGGATCGTATAAGTTTGGGTGCAGCAAGTTGAAAGTGACGGGGTGGAGTGGGCCGGCAGGGTAGTCGTGGTACTCGGCTAACGAGGCCCGGCCCGCGCCGCGGGGCAGGCGGGTCAAGGCCTCCGGGTTGCCTACCCGCACGGCGCAGCAGCACACGGGGCGGGGCTGCTTCCTGCATTCATCTCATTGCGGAGAGACGAAAAGGGAAGAAGAAAAACAACGGCAGAGTAAAGGGTTGAATCGCCAAGTAGACGAGGGGTAGGGTGACACGACTGCGGGAGAAAGGGGGAAGCCCCGCAGAGTCCGCGCTACACTGAAAAACCGTTTTTTTGTTTTAAAAAGGCAAGTACCGGGTGTTTAAGGGAACACGTAACAGTATGCGGGTTTGCCTACCCGCTCCAACCGAAAGTCGCCGTAGCTATGGGATAACGTCTTTTATAAATTGCTGAGGTGCTTGTTGACCCACGGGAGTAATTTTTTTTTTCAAATCTCTCAGAATAAATTTTTACATTTTAACAAGCCGTTTTTTAGGGGATCCCTGGGCGCCATATGGCCCCTTGGGTACGCATACCCGCAGTACTTTTACGTGCTCTGAAGCGCCCGGTGTGCAGACGCGCGCGCGCGTTTTTGACACTAAACGCTTTAGTAATGATCACCTCTACCGAACCACCAGGGAGCGTACGCATATTCATGTGTTTGGGGTTGGTATGGGAGGCGGAGTGGGGGGGGGGGGCATCGTTAGGACGTCGCACGTCGTTCTAAAAACATGGGTCTCGCGGGGAGCGGGAGGAGGTTGGCACCGAAAAAGAGAGGTAGAGAGGGGGAGCGCGCGAAACGGGAAAATAAAAGCCGGAACGACGGATCGAAACCCAGATGCGATACCAGAGCTGCGCTGGCGATAGGACAGCCGGGGCGTTCCATGGCAGGGACCAGGACGGGCCGAGCCGGGCGGGGCGGGGCGGGGCGACCCAGTCTGTTTGCAGGAAGAGAGAAGCAGGGCTGGGGGATCGAGCCGCGGGAACATGACGAGGCACTATTTTCCATCGCACGCCATCCGCCGCCGTCACACCACCACCCCGTCACGCCCCCCGTCCCGTCACGCAGTCGCGCGCCCAGCCACACAGACTGACAGCGCGATGTGACCGCGAACCGAAAGGCGCTGCCCCACAGGGGACCTAGCAGGCCGGGGAATCCTTGACACTCGGCACACCCTACCTCACCCAACCCCGCCCCACCTCGCCCGGCCTCGACCCGCTGCCCAATCGGGCAGAAACGGTCGACCGCCAGTCCGGTGCCGGGCGGGGCGGGGCGGGGGTTGGGGCTCGGGGCTTGGCCTGCCCGGCTCCCGGCTGTCACCCCGAGCACTCAAACAGTCGTGCCGTCCCTCCTGAGGCGGACATTACGGCACTAGCATTAGCAGACGCGTGCCAGCGCGAGAGCGAGCGAGAACGAAAGAAATAAAAAAGGAAGCGATCAAAGAGCGACAGAGGGGGGAGGGGAGGGGGCAGGGAGAGAAAGGAGAGAGAGCGAGAGAAATCCGCAAGGTCGGGAGTATTAAATGAGACAAAGCATACGACAGCACTGTGTTGTCGCGCCCGACTTATTTTCTACGTCGACAAAACGTAAATGAGAAACGGGTCAGGAAAGGGGGTAGATAAGGGGGTGGATATAGGGAGTGGTGGGGGGAGGGGAAGGAGGATGGGGAAGAGGAGGGGTAGGAGGAGGGGTAGAATGATGCTGCTCGTGTGCAATCTGAGGGCGGTACGAGTGGGAGTGGGAGCTGGGGGGGGGGGGGGGAGAATGTGCGGGCGTGTGTATGTGTGGTGTGTGGCGCGCAACGGCATTCTGTTGGTCAGGCGGTGCGGTGTCATGGTGCAGCGCACCGCAAGTGTCAATCGCAGCCCCTCTCGGACATCTCCCTCTCCCTCTCTCTCTCTCTCTCTCTCTCTCTCTCTCTCTCTCTCTCTCTCTCTCTCTCTCTCGCTGTTCCCCTACCCTTGTGCTTTATTCCTATCTCCGTATACTGCACTCGCTGCATGCAGTGCACTAAATATTAGACTACACTCCAAAAATAAATGTGAACAAACGCAAAGCAAAAATAAATTAACCAAAATAAATTAACAAAAAAAAAAACATTAAAAAAAAATGGACGCAGCTGCGTTACACTGCCGCGGACGCTGCCGGCCGCGCCGAGAGCAGGCGCAGATTACAGTGCATGTGACCGCACTCGCTTATTCACCCGCAGCCGGCGCACCGCGCCACACCGCGCCACACCGCGCCACACCGCGCCTCGCCGCGCCCCGCCGCGCCCCGCCCCGCCACGCCCCGCGCCGCCAAGCCCCGCCTCGCCCCGCCCCCGCCACGCCCTGCCACTACGCTCGCGTCAATGGTGACCTGGATGTCGAGGGTGAAGCGGTAATTACGGGCGCGGGGATTACCGGCGCTAGATACCACCGCTTACGGGCGGCGGCACGGTTGGCAGGGAGCGAGCACCCATGTGGGGGGGAGGGGGGCGTCGCCCCATTACGGCCCCGCCGCGCCCGGGGCTAACCGTGGTTATGCGCGCGGGATCATACGGATCTAGAGAATCCCTAAATCTGATTGCGAAAGCAACAGCAACAACAACGAGCGGAGGGCATGCTAATTCCCCCCAAAAGCGTGTCCCTCGTCATACGCGGAGGCCCCTAGGACTTGACCCGCTCCACACCGGGCGCCTGCGCGGTAGGCAGCGCGGCGGGCCGGGCCGCCTGCAGGGTATGCAGCGCGCGCGCACAGCTGTGCGGCGGGCCGGCCTACCCTGCGATTCGCAGGCTGACGGAGCGGGACGCCTCTCTCATTTTAGATTATTCGGTTCGGTTTTCCAGGGCCCAGGCGAGAGTTTGAGAGTCGCGTGAGCGTGCAGTGTGAAATTGTGAAAAGAAGGGCGGGGGGAAGGGGGGGGGAGAGCTCTGCCAAAGTACACCGCCTGAAGCTGCTGCTGCTGCTGCTCGTAAACGATAGACACACAGACGGTCTACATGAAAGAGAGGACATTCTGAATTACAAATTAAACCCCTTGCATATCCCAACTGAGCTGGAGGCGCTAGGACCTCCGTCCACTCTCCGACACCCCTCCCCCTTTAGCAGTGTAATTATCCTCTTGGGCGGAGAGAGAGAGGCGAATGAGGGGGAAAAGCAAAAGAAGGTAATGGAGTAAAAGCAGACGGCCCACCGCACCAGCGGAGGTTTGGGACGGTTCGGACGTTTGTGCGGGGGCCGGGTCGGACCCGCTGCCCCTGGGAAACACTTTGCTCCTTTTCCGATATTAAAACTGCGCCGGAACGAGGAAGCGAAGGGTGTTAGCAGACGGCAGGCGCGATTATTAAAAAAATATATTCTGGAAATAGTGCTTATACGAAAGTCGCTCACTTGCAAGCGGGTCATTTTTCTCGCTCTGAGTTTATTTTATCTCAAAGATATGAACGTCGATTTTAACGTAAAGAGAAGAACGAACAGACAGCAAACGGGGTCGGTGGAAACGGTTCAGAGGCGTTAGCGCGCTCGCTGCAGCTCCCCCACTAATCATTCTCAGGCATGTCGGAAGGGAGGGGGCCCGCCACGCCCGCACCCCACCCCACCCCACCCCGCCCCGCCCCGCCCCGCCCCGCCCCGCCACGCCGCGCGCGGCAGCCAGCGGCCTCTCTGAGGTAGCTCCTTTTATCTGATAATAGGACTATCCCTCTCTCCTCACTCCGCTCCCCGTCGTGCCAAAGGGCCAAGAAGGGGGAAGGAGGGGCGCACCGGGCGGGGCAGGGCGGGGCAGGGCGGGGCAGGGCGGGGCAGGGCGGGGCCGTGCCCCCATGGGATGGGGGCCCGGCAGCACAGAGACGTTCACTCCATCTAGGCACAGGCAAGGGAAGTCTCTTCGCTCTTTTCACCCACGTAACTTTGTTTGAAAAAAAAAAAAGAAAACTTGCAAAAAAGGGAAATAAACATACAACCGCAACACAACAATAGTTTGGCAAATATCGTCGTGTCGTTATGTAATAGCACGCGGGGCACCGCGGCGCTCCCGTTTCTTGTCGGTATACAACTCTTGCTTGGTAGCATCGCCCCAACCGAACCCGCCCTGCATGTGGGAAGCGGCGCGGCGTGGCCACCCGTGGGGGGGGGGGGGGGGGGGGGGGGGGCGCACCCCACCAGAGCCCTGCAATACCACGCCACGCCACGCCTCGCCTTGCCACGCCCCGCCAGGACCAGCAGCCTCACGGGCCGCTCGTAAAATTAACCTGGACGATCACGGGTGGCCCGGAGCAAGGACGGCCCCGGCCCCGGCCCCGGCCCCGGCCCCGGCCCCGGCCCCGGCCCCAGGCCCGCAGGGCGACGGCAGGCGTGTCAGCGAGCTCGCCTCGCCGGCCGGCCGGCCTCCACCACTCGAACTTGTTCCTGGCAGAGGACCAGCGGGCAAATGGGATCCTCGCTGCAGAACCGGACCAAAGCGAGAGTAGAGGAGGAGGGTGGAGAAGGGCGCTAGCGAGATGGAGAGATAGATGGATAAAGAGAGATAGAGAGCAAACGGGATTAAAAAGGGGGAAAAAATAGCAAAACGAGAAACAGACAGAAAGGGGCATGGGAGGGGAGAGGGGGACGGGGGGGGGGGGTTGCTTATTGGAGCCATTAGCAAGTACAAAGCGGTTGTGTCGTTTTTAATTCGCCGCGCCGCTCTGTCACGAGGCGGAGCTGGGGCTGAGGGTGGGAGAGAGAGGGTGGCGCAAGGAGATGTGGACATTTCGTATTTGCCATCACAGTATTTCGACAGCGTAGAGGCGAGGGAGATAAGCTGCGAGTGCCGGCCGCGCGCACGCTCGCCTCGCACGATACGCGCAAGGTTCGAGGGCGCCACCCCGCTCCGCCCCCGCCCCGCCCCGCTCCGTCCCGTCCCGTCCCGTCCCGCCGAGCGCCTGCAGCTCAGCTGCGCACAGCCTCCCCCTCGGGCCCATAAGGCTACGGGACGGGACGGAGTTGATCCCTCCCTTCCCCCATCCCCCGCACGTGATGCCCGACGATAAACAAATTGAGGGTGGTTCCTCCCGACCCTGAGGAGGATGGGGTTGGGGGGCGGAGGGAGAGGGGGAGAGCTTTGACATGTAAGGCCGGCCGCAATAGACTGGCGCTGAGGCGGGGGGTGTGGCGTGGTCCGGACCGGGCGGGTGGCCTTTTGTACGCTCATGCATATAGATTGAACATTTACTTTTTGCGCGGCGTTCCTAGGGCCACTCAACGGCCCCGCCCCGCCCCGCCCCGCCCCGGCAGACCGGCCTGGTCACCGCCATTTCGTGTTTCATTAGAGACGCCCTAGGGCCGGCCAAAGGCGCAACGCAGCGGCGATCAGGTTTGCGCGCCCTGGCCGGCGACATTAGAAAAGGAACACAGGCGTGTGCTGCTGTCGCGTCGCGGTTTGTAGAAAGGAAGGGGCGGGAGGGGGGGGGGAAGAATTAATAACATGGTAAGCAGCAGTCACTTGGCTCGGAGGAACAAAGACCGCGGGAGAGAACTGGGAGGCGGCCCTGGAGGGGGGGGGGGGGGGACCGGTTTTGCATAGCAAATTGGTTCGGTCTGTCGTGGGTCCGCCGTAGTAATTATTATAGGTAGGGCCGGGCGGCGCGCGGAGGGCGAAATGTGTGCTAATAACAAGCTCGAGCTGGGAAGCACTCCCGATTTATTTTAATTTTTTTAATTGTTTTCATTTTGGCGCATCATGTTTTAGGGCCTAGGATTAAAATCACAGTGTTTCCACGCCACGACTACACCGTTTCTTCGATCAACGCCCACTTTTACAGCTGCAAAATGTTTCCATAAGGAAGATAGTGCGCGGGCGGCCGGGCCGGTCAATGCCGCTCCCACTCCACCTGCGCTTCCTCCCCAGTGTGGCCGCCCCGCCCCGCCCCCTTTTGCCGCCGCGGCGTTCCGCGTGCTACCCAGCATTCCCGCAAACGGTCCCACGAGATTCCATCATAGCTGCAGCTCTGCGGTATGGCCACGAGGGGCGGGGGCCGGGGGCGGGGGCGGTTGCCGGGGGCGGGGGCCGGGGGCGACGGGTGCGGGTCATCCCCCTCCCAGCGGGGCCTGGCCAGGTCTCTGAAAGACGAAGCCCATACCTTGGCCCACAGGCAGTCGCCCACCCGAGCCCACAAAGGGGCCACGTTTATGCCGCGTTCTCAATCGGCCTTCCAAACAAAACCAAAGCGTCCACAAGACCTCGCGTCCCGTTCGCGCGACCAGAGAAGATTGATACCCCCTCTCCCCGCCCAGCAACGCCCTACCAGGTCTTTTCTCTTCTTTTCTTTCCTTCCTCTTCCGTTTCGTCTCCCGTGTCTCTCCCGACCCCTGCTGCCTCCTGCCTCAAGCTTTCCCACCCTAGACCCACTCCAGCATTCCGGGCGTAATGGTTAGTCCAGAGAGCAGAGGGAGGAAGAGAGGGGGGGGAGGGGGAGAAAGAAAGTGAGATCGGGAGAAAGAGAGAGGCAAAGGGGGAAGGGGTGCAAGAGGGGTGATGCCTGTCTCCAGAAATCCTGCCAACGAGGCCAACGAGACACTCGTCGGCTCCCCGAGCCTTGGGCGGCTAGAGGGGGGCGCAAAGAGGGAGGAGAGAGAGCGAGGGAAGAGGGAGTGAGGGAGAGAAGGAGAGAGAGAGAGAGAGAGAGAGAGAGAGAGAGAGAGAGAGAGAGAGAGAGAGAGAGAGAGAGAGAGAGAAGGCGTAGCGTGGCGCCCGCGCGCTCACACACAAGTGCGAATGTGGGGAAAGCGTCGTTCACAGCCGGTCGGCCGGGTAAAATACGGGGTAAAGTAAAACAAGGACATAGGAATTCTGCGGTTGTCGGACGGAACGAGAGCGCAAGCATGCCGAGGTCAGGTCAGAGCGACATGGACGCAAATAACGGCTCGTTACAATTAGCCCGAGGGAGAGGGAGGGGGGGGGGGAGGGTGTCGCGGGGACGTGACCGCGCCCCGCAGCGCCCGCGAGTCAACAGCAGACGGGGCAAACCAAGCGGTGTGCGTCGCTTTGAACGGACCAATAGAAAAGAGGGGCCGTAAGGGGGGGGGCGGGGGGGGGCTTGGGCGGACAGGGCCAGCCCCGCGGCGCGTGCCGAAGTCTTGTCAATTACAAAACAAAAATTATGGCAATGTAAGGAGTCGTACCGATTTTTAACGGCGCAGGAGGGCCTCTCAAACAAAGGAAGGCAAATCTAGTTGCGCAACAGCGAGCATAATTTCGCTTCCGTTTGCTTTGCATTCGGGGAGCGAGGACGAGCAGAAAGCAAGGATCGAGGAGAGCCTGCAGAAGAGCGTCCTCCCTCTCATTCACACACGCGCGCGCCCGGCGCACTTTCTCTCTCTCTCTCTCTCTCTCTCTCTCTCTCTCTCTCTCTCTCTCTCTCTCTCTCTCTCTCCCACTCACCCTTTCGACAAACACATTATGGATCGGGCAACGTCAGACCGAGAGGAGAGAGGGGCGGGCGCGGGCGGTACAGCGGGCGGCACGCACCCGGCCGAGAACAGCAGCCCTCCTCGCCTCGCCCGCCCCGCCCCGCCCCGCCCCGCCCCGCCCCGCCCCGCCCCGTCCCGCCCCGCCCTGCCCCGCCACGCCTTGCCACGCCCTCGCTGCCCCGCCCGATGAACGAGCCCGGCTGAAATCCCCGACAGCGGGTCCCTCTGGCGCTGCTGGCCCGCTGCTGCTAGCGCGCTGCTGCGCCTCGGGGTCCTCCGATAACTCCGCCAACTTTTCGCCTAAGGCTCCCTGCCCTGCACGCTCACGCGGCGGTGCAAGAGATCCTTTGTACCCCTCCCCCCTCCCCTCCCATGAGCGCCTTCATCTCACGCCATTTCTCACACCTCGCCTCCCCTCCCCTACCAGAGAGAGCGAGAGAGAGAGAGGTAGATAGGAAGCGAGGGAAAGAGAGAGAGTACCTGCCGGCTGTGCTGGCCGGATCTCACTGCTCCGCGGGACGACAGTGACACGGCACGGCCCAGCAGGAGGCGGTGTGCGTCTGACAGGCGTAAGCGGTTGCCAGGAGGAGGATCGCTTCCCGAAACAACTGACTCCCGAAACAAAACGCGTGGCTTTCTGGGTTACCCTTTTTTTTTTTTCCTTTTTTTCTTATTTGATTCGAAGAAAGAAGTTGCAGCCTCCGCGCAACTGCGGCGCAAATTGCCGCGGCAATTTCATAAGAGAGAGAGGAAGAGAGAGGGAGGGGGGGAAAGAGAGAGAGAAAGAGAGAGAGATGGCGGGTAGCTAGGCTGGGTGAGCACGCCTCAGACTTGGACAGTTCGCCGCCACAAGTGGAAAAATTCCGCCAGCTCGGAGGGAACAGAGGCAGGGAAGCGTGAGAGGCGGGGCGGGGTGGGGTGGGGTGCGGCGGGGTAGCGTAAGGGCCGGCCCGGCAGGGCAGCAGGCGCTCCGCAAAACTCGAAAAAAGTTGGCAGCAGGGTATATAGGGCCGTTCTGGCCTGATCAGGCGCGGGGCCCGGCCGGGCGGGACAGTGGGCGAAATATTGCGTAACGTCGAAACAGCTGTAACATATGTCTGGCCATCGGCGAATTAGGTGCGAGGCCGCGCAGCGGGGCCGCGGACGAGCAAACAGCGGCGAGGGGCGGTAGCGAGAAAACCGATAAGCATAGTATGCGCTCAGAAACTTGAATCCAAGTGCATTTGTTCCTTGGGTCGAGTGCATTTGTCTCACAACAAGTGAAATTATCCTCAACCCAATTGCAAAAGTAACTCAATGTTTTTGAAAATATTTTACTTTTGAATCGCAGAAACCGCTTTACAGGGTCTAGTAGAGGGGGAGGGGAGGCGAGTACAGTGGAAATGGAAGAGGAAGAAATGGCAAGTATGTCGATACCTCACTACATGCGCACGATCTTTGACGTTTCTTTTTTGTTTAAAACTGCAGCCCCACCCACGCTCACGACTCACAACGGATATAAAAAAGGTGGGGAAACAAAGCGCAATTCGACAGGGGTGAGCGCGCTCCCCCACTACTCTAATTCCTGCCCATTAACACGGTGCGCAGCCAGGGGGTGGGCGAGCTCAACGGCACCGCACTGTTAAAAAATGTGTGTGTTTTTACAACTGATGGCGCAAGATATAAGTTACAAGTGGTTTGTGACCCGCCAATTACAGCTCAGGTTGCAAAAATACTGTACATTTTTTTACAGTGCAAAGACCGGTGGCTGTGGTCGCAGCCGCAGCCGCAACGGGGCGGGGCAGGGCGGTGTTCCAAAAGGGGCGGGCTCAGACAATGGCCTTTAGCGGCCACTTGATTGACTCTGTATCCCTTTGTTGACCGGCCCGCTCTCTCGAAAACATTCAAGGGGTCCAGAGAGAGCAGTGCACAGCCCACCTGCTGGTCCTGCTGCCCGCCATTGGTCACGTGACAGGGCCTGTGGTGGACCCCCCCCCCCCTCCTCCCACCCGGCTGTAGCACAGTCAGCAGTGTTAAAAAAACAGACACGAAACAACTGGCTCGGGGGATAGTACACAGCCGTGAAGACAGATCTGAAAACTTTTGCGATCGGCGCTGGCGACGAACAGCGACCACCGATAGGGACGCGGGGGAGGGACAAAGTGAAACATAAAATAGACTCCATTACCTTATCGAGAGGTCGGCACTCGACTCGGCCCGGCGCGCTCCGGCGGAAACGCTGCGGGTGCGGGGACGTCACTTAAGGGGTTTGAGAACATTTTCTCTCCCACATTCTCCTTCTCATTTGTCTCGCGCCCTTCCCCTTACCTTAAAAATGTCTCTCAGCCGGGATGCTTGAAAACATTCCTTCTTATAAATTCCTCTCTTTCGCAACATATTAAAGGCTTTTCATTCATATATTTAATGTGATTTTTCTTTTCTGTTTATTTTCACGCAAGTCGTGAAATGCGTGCAAACCCACGTTTACCCAGCGGACAGCGTCAGCCGAGGGCGTAAACACTCTCTCGAGCGAGAACAAGAAACAGGAAGAGCTTTATGTAGAGATAATAAAACGAGTAACGGCCCAGCCCGGGGAAGGGGTGTGGTGGTCTGTCTGCGGCTACGGGGTGGGGTGGGGTCGGGTGGGGTGGGGTCGGGTGGGGTGGGGCGGGGATGGGGCGGGGTGGGGCGGAGCGGGGGGAGCTGAGAGCACCGCGCAAGAAGCAGGCTTCGGGTTTCATCGCTGCGGGCCGCGTATTATGCCGCGTGTATTTTTACCAAAAGGAGTGAGAAACGCGGAGAGGAGTGGAGAGGAGTCCTCTCCTCTCCTCAAGGCGGGGCTCTTTAGTCCTGTAGCGTGGACGAGTCGGGCGGTTCTACCACGACTGCTGTCCACTTGCTCCTTTGTGATAAACCAAATGACCACAATTCCATTGAGCATTTCGCTATGTCCTGGGGTAAAATTCGTCGATTCATGGCCGCGGGTGTGGCTACTTTTTGCATCGAATCCCGCGCAGCTCTCCGCGGCAGACTTTTGCGAATTTTGGCAAAGAAAACTAGGGCTATTCATCAATCGCGAAGCGATGG
The DNA here is from genome assembly GCA_033675135.1 of Frankliniella intonsa. Classification (NCBI taxonomy): domain Eukaryota; kingdom Metazoa; phylum Arthropoda; class Insecta; order Thysanoptera; family Thripidae; genus Frankliniella; species Frankliniella intonsa. The sequence continues at coordinate 5,946,565 of CM066249.1, read as the reverse complement.
CGAGCGCAGCGCGGCGGCAGGAGCGTACCAAAGCGACCAATTATAGTCTATCGGAGCTCAACGACGGAAAAAAAAAAGAAAATTAAAAAGAAAGGGGATGCTGAACGGATTCAATACTGCACCCCGCCCGGCCCGGCCCGCGTCGTACAGCGACAGATGGGCAAGCGACCCGCAGGGATAAGGACGTTCGCAATCACACCGCACGCGTACACTGCGAAAAACTCGCGGTAAGTTGGAGGTGTGTTGCGCCGCCCACGCCCGCATGGCGGAATGGGCGTCCGATTCATTGCGGGAAATCACAAACACGAGCCGGCCGGATAAACGGGCGCTTCCATTAATTTAAACTCGAATCCTATATTGATACACACACACACAATCCCGTGTTTTACAAACTTTGCAAATAAAAAAAAAGTGTTGATGACGGTGAAGCGTGTACGGAGAGCTCTGGGCTGCCTGTGCCATTACACGGACCACACATCACACGACCTCTCACTAAACGCTCCCCCGAGAGAGTCCCGGCCCGGCCCAGCCCGACCAGTCCTGCGGCTTCAGCTCCCTCCTCACTACGGCCTTTTCCTTTCCAATCTTTCTCTCCCTCTTTCTCGCTCTCTTTAACTCTCTCTCTCTATCTCTCTCACTCTCTCGTGTTCCTCTCCTTTCCTCCCCGCACGTGCGCGTCGAGGCTCAAGATCAAAAGAGCTTATCTTTTTAAATGAGGCGACAACATCGCCCGACCCCGAGCGCCCTGCCTACTCCATGTCGCCTACCTAGCGGAAGAGAGAGAGTGAGAAGAGAGAGAGTGAGAGAGACCGAGTCAGGAGAGGGGGGGGGGAGGGAGGAGGAGGTTTGGGGAAGGGGAGGACACGCTCCGGTGCGAGAGTAATTCGATGCCTCCGCCCCGCCCCGCCCCGCCCCGCCTGCCCTCTTGCGCCACGCCACGTCAGGGCGGGCAACTTGGGTCACCTGGCGTGCTGACCCCCCGCGGGCATGTGTGTGTGTGTGAAGGGTTGAGAGAGAGAGAGAGAGAGAGAGAGAGAGAGAGAGAGAGAGAGAGAGAGAGAGAGAGGGAGGGAGGGGGTGGGGGTGGGGGAGGTAGAGATAGCTCGACGAGCTAGCAGCGGCATCTGCGACCACGGCGTGGGCAGATAGGAGGCTACGATAACAGAAAGCAAATACACACAGCCGCGGCCTGGCTCTAGTCACAAGCGCGATTGCACACACACACAAACGCTCACTTGCGAGTGGCCTGGATTTCCCCCTGATTCCCTTTCTGTATCGAGCTAGAACGTTTTTCGCGCGTAGTTCCCGCTTGAATCATCGGAAAGCTATGCCTAAGCTATTCCCCGGCGTGTAAAAACTCACGTTATGATGTTTGCAAACTGACTGAATGACAACGTACTGGCCGATTCTACCGCTCGGGAACTTCCCGGAAAAAAAAAATAGAAAATTGCTGCAGCGGCAAGCCATCCCCAAAAGCCCTGGGTGACTGGTGTGTCCCTTTTGTCCATCGCCGCGTAAAACAGGCGAGCAGATGGACAATGGCGCGCAGCGGCGCCCAATCACCACGCGGCACTGTTTTATTTTACTATTTCCCGCCCTGATTGACGCGCAAACACAGCCGACGGGACACTCGCCGCGCGGGGCGGGGCGGGGCGGGGCGGGCAGTGGGGCTCTACACCACGCGGCGCGGCGGGCTGACAGCGGCCGCGCATACCGCAGCTCCACCACAGAAAGTTTGAAATTCCGGCGAACGAACACTTTGAGCAAATTGGTGTCAGCGAGGAGGGGGGAGGGGGCGGGGGGGCTTCGGACGGATACACACAAAGTTAAAATCTCACGATAAGCTATCTTACAAAAGAAAAATGCTTATCGATTGAAAAGGATTCGGCAGAACGCTTCGGGAGATTTTCACACTGCAGTGAGGGCGGGGGCGGGGTTGCCTACTCGGGTGACGTTGACACGTGACCAAGAGTAGTCCGCTCCTACCAGGCAGGACGTGGGGGGGGGGGGGGGGGGAGGGCATTAGCTAGCTGGTTCTCACCACCAGTTGGAGTTGGATCGCTCCGTGATCTTCGGGAGGAAAAACTTTTCCCACGCTGCGAAAAGACTTTGACAAAATTCGGCAAGTTTTTTTTTTTTTTTTTTTGGGGGGGGGGGGGGGGGGGCAAATGCGACAGAGAAACCCGGGGCGAGGGGGGGAGAATGGGAAAGAGTGTCGAGAAAGAGAGGAGACAGACGTACAATGACGGATACCCCCCTGAACTGTTAGAAATTTCTACGGTATAATTACTTCGGGATTTCCCGTCAAAAGTTTACCAGGTCCGCCTTCGACATGGGCAACGAATTTTCAGGGTACGGACTGGTCCGTCATCAAATAAAACGATTTTTTCCGTAGTCTCGGCGATATCGGGTACGGAACCTTTTAACAGTGTGGGCCGCGGGGTGGCGGCCCACAGCAGGACGGAAATATACAGTGATTACAGCGTGTGAGTAGGGAGAGGCGAGCGCAGCGCCTGGGCGCCGGGGAGAGAGACCGACTCGCATTGCTCGCATGGAGAGCGGAGAGGGTGGCAGCCATAAACACCATCAAAGTTGCGAGTCTTGAAAAGAGCACTTGGACGCACGCGAGCGCGCGCGCCCAGCGGCGCCGTGCGAGCACGTATTTTTACGGGGGAGCGTGAGCCAATTTTATTTCTACCGGTTTGATTCACAGAGATAAACGCAAAAGTTCTCGACGGGGGGCGGGAACAATCGGGGCGAAACAAAACGCGAGCGCGTGGATCGCATGGAGAACAAAGGTCCGTCGGCGGGGCGGCGCGGGGCGGGGCAGTTCAGCCGGAAACACATGCATGATGCTCGGGTCGGGCGCCAAGGGCTACGCAGCACCGGCGAAATATGTGGGCCAATGTTTGTGGAAACGGGGAAATGCACAATACTACGGAGTGTAATGATATGATTCCTCCGATTACGGCTTTCTGAAAACTAGCCCACACGCACACTGCAAACTATGGTTTGGGGTTGAGAAATACAATACACTGGACCTTTGTCCCTTTGGCTTTGTTCCTGCTCCGAGACCGGCGTATTTTTCCTTTTATCAGGAAGAGAAAGCAGAGGCAGCCCCAAGAGTATCACTTTGAAGGGTGCCAGGCGCCCGGCGCGGCCCGGCCGATGTTATTAACGTTTGTTTCTGAAACTCACCCCAGCCGCGCGCAGCGCCGGGAAGGACCCGGAAGGACCTCAGTAGACCGTACAGGTCTGGCGCAGTCCCTGGCGCTATGCCGCTACTCCGCTCGCAGTAGCAGGTCTCTCAAACACCAACAACACTGTCCGACCCGGCTCGGCTCCGCAGGGCCCGGCCCGGCTCGACTCGGCTCGGCTCGTCAGGACTCGGCGGCTCGCGCGGCAGCAGGGGCACGCAGGGGTCCCCCATCGACCAAGTCGCTCTCGGCACTGAGCGCCCCTGCCCGGCCCGGCCCGGCGGTGTCCCGGCAGTGCCGGCCCGGCCTGGGGGTGGGCCCGCGGGAGGAGAGGGGCGGGGCGGGGCGGGGCGGGGCGGGCCCGGCGCCACGCCCAGCGCCACGCCGGCTCCAGTTCATGACCCAGGAATCATACCGGTACGGACCGCTACGCCGCGTCGACCCCCTTTCTCTTTCCTAAACACAGCCCTGAGGGGAGGGGAACGGGGTGGAACATTGTCCCCGTTTTCTGTCGGGCACTGTTCTACACACTGCAGTAGTGGAGTAAAAAAAAAATGAAGTATTTACAAAGGCACCTCTCTCCACCTATTTGGCTCTAGAACCCCGTTTCTTATTTTTTCCGATCCCCCGACAACTTGACACCAAGTAATACGTATAACAGGCGCTCGCCTATTGTACTGTTTTTTCTGCAACAGACGTCAAAAAGAGAAAAATGCCCAATGCAATGTCACGCAGGTGGCGCCAAAACAATGTTCCCTGTGCCATACTGCGAGATATCCCCGCTTATAAATCTAAACCTGGGGTAAAAACTGTTTGTCTCTGACACGCACCGATTGGACCCCTGACTTTGGCCGAGCTCGATTCAAGAGTAAAAAGTACTCAATCGAATGAAGACTATTTTTGCAATCAAGTTGAGAACAATTTCACTTGTGGTGAGACAAATATTTTTCAACTCAGTGCTTTTCTACTCCTGAACCAGGAACCCATTTTTCTGTGTGAAGTGTAAACTGCAGTGGCGGCCGTCCACCAAATCGATTAGATTTGAACGCTGCGACACAGGGCGGGGCGGGGCGGCCGGTGCAGCGTCGGGGTGTCGGCGGCATTATCGAGTCAATGGTGTCCGGGGGGCCCGGCGCTTGGCCCGGGGCGGGGCGAGACTGCCCCGCCCCACCCCACCCCGCCTCGCCCCCACCCGGGCGCGCCCCGCACAACCACCACACCCTTTCCATTTCCCTCTCTTTCAACGGCATTCCGGTCTGCCCTTTTATTGGGCCGTCGCAGTAACCGAAGCACCATCCTCCCGACCCGGCTACGTCAAGCCGCAGGGCAGTGCGCTGTATGGCGACGGCGGGCGGGGCGAGGAAGACAAGGCGGGGCCTTATCTCTGACCCCGTCCACACCGCCACCCTTCAAAGCCCGCCCCGCCCCGCCCCGCCCCGCCCCGCCCCCCTGCCGCGCCCCCTGCTCCTCCCGGTTTGCGGTTCAAACGACAGCGCGGGGCGGAAACTCTCCTCTCTCTACCCTTCGCGCGAAATAACTCGCCTCGCGTACTTCACGGCGGCGGGGAGGGCGGGCGGTACGCAACACGCGCGCTCGTCAGGTTATTTTTCACGCTGTGCTCCAGAGCGTATGCCCCGCCCCGCCCCGCCACAGGACGAGCGCAGACGCTCGCAGCGTGAAAACGCGCCGAACTTTCCGGCGCAGTTTGCACCGCAACACACGCGGCGGTGCACGCCCGGCCCGGCCCGGCCCGACGGTCTGCGGTGCGCTGCGGCGGATGAAACTACGAGCAGAGTGGATGGGACTGCGGCGACACAATCCCATCGTGCGCTGGGGCGTGCGCTCGGGCGTGCCGTGCGCGTGCGGGGGCCCGAGCGGTGCACACGGGCTGTCATGAAAAGGCGCAATATGTTTCGGGCAGGAATGAAGACGACAAGTTCTTGCGAAAATTTCGCGGTACTTACGAATGAATTACTATAATAATGAAAAAAAAAAACTCTATTGGCGAGTATTAATTTCCTAGCTGAATTAACCACCCCCAGAAAAAGAAAAGAATGCTTGGAGCGACGGGGGCCGGGTTTGGCCGGGCTGAGCGGCAGGCGCCTGCGTAGGTGAGGGTAGGCAGTACCGCCACACACGCGTGCTCGCCGGGCGGCCCACCGTCCCAGGGGCCCCGGGCCAAGCGCTCCGCGCCGCGCCGCGCCGGGCCGGTCGCTAAACAGAACCGCTTGGGAGCTTCAGAACTGGGCTGGGCCCGACTCGGCCGGGGACAGCTGTCGTCTTTGGCTGGACAAGACTGCACTTTTTCCTCGAGTTTCTTATTGATCAATACGTCTTTGTCTCACTTGCGCCCTTATTGGGGGGACGGAGGGAGGTCAGAGCGGAGCAGCACACACACACACACAGCGCGCGGCAGGCCCAAGCTGTCTCAGCTTTACGAAGACTTGTCAAGTTAGCCCGGAAATGACTTCCGCAGACCGGTTTTCTCCGGCCGGGCCCAGCTCCGTGCCCGTCTGCTGTGTGGTACATGTGGCCCGAGACGCCGCAGGCTTGGTCATTTCACAAATGGACTGCGGCGGAGGGGCGTAACTGCAGTCTGTGCCGCGGGTGGGGGCCAACAGCAGCCGACGGGGCGGCACGGCACGGCACGGCACGGCACGGGACGGCACGGCAGGGGACGAGCGGCGGAAGGAACGGAAAACATTGCGGTCATGTTTGCCTGCGGGTCGCTCCTCTATAATTGGGAAGGGGGAGGGAGGGGGAGGGGGAGACATTCTCAGTCAGTTCAACGAGTTGGGTGCCTTTTTTTTTTTTTTTTTTTTTTTTTTTTTTTTTTTTAAAGAATCTTTCATTTTTTTTGTTTTTATTTTTGCAGAAGCCGGGGCGCAGAATAATGGCAACAACGACTTTGCCCGACGAGGGGGAGCAGGAAGGAAAAGAGTAGAAACCGAGAGAAAATAGACGAGACAAGAAATCACCATGCCGGTAGCTCCGGTCCCGCCCGCGCCCGCTCGGGCCTCGAAGCCCCGCCCTCGCCCTCGCCCTCACCGGCTTCCCCGCAGCGAGGGACACAAAGCAGTAACCACAATGACAAGAAATTCAAAATCGACACCAAAAATAAAAGCATCAACGCAGTAAGTGCGGAGGAGAGCCGGGGCGGGGCGATAGGTCCCCGCACCGCACGCGCTCCAGGATCAGCACTCGCACCCGCGCGGCACGCGGCGCTCACAGAGAAAGAGCCCTCGCGTTGACGTTTCATTTATTCATTTATTTGTTTTCGTCCCCTTTCTCTCGCCCAGGGCGGGGCGGGGCGGGGCGGGGCGGGGCGGGGCGGGGCGGGGCGGGGCGGGGCGGGGCGGGGCGGGGCGGGACGGGCCGGCATACCGTTGACAGTTTGGCAGCGCAATCAGGCCATTTTGCATGACAGGCGGGGCCGGCCCGCCCTGCCTGCGGGCTGCGGGTGTCGCGGGGCGCGGCTGGGCGTGGCGGGGCTGGGCGTGGCGGGGCTGGTCGTGGCGGGGCGGGGTGTGGCGGACAGGGGAAAGAACACATGTACATATGTCGAGAGCGGGGCGAGGCGCGGCGGGCCCACTTTGCTGACGTAGCCCTTTGAATCGAGTGTCGTCGCGCGGAGGGGCCCAACAGCAGCGAGAACAGAGGTGGGGGGGGGGTGTAGGGGGGGGGGGGGTCTCTAATGGATTCCACAGCGCGCCGCGACGCTCACGTCAAGTCGCGCGGATTTAGAAGAGGAAGCACGCCAAGCCACGTGCGCCCCGCGATCGATTAACTTAAATGCGCTTAAGAGCCTCCTAAAAAGGTTATTGTAAAAAACAAGCACTACGCGGGAGGGAAGGACAGGACATCTTCGCCTGCAAGAGGAGGGCCTGCACGGCGTATAAAAACCAAACACATTATATCGGCCCGGCCCGGCCCGGCCCGGCGGCCGGCCACAAGGGCAGCGTCCCGTGGTTGGGTCGGTCCCGGTCCCGTCGCGCCACGCTAACTTTTGCCTCCCTTTCCCCTCCGCTAACTTTAGCCGGGCGCAGATGTTGCGCGGCCCGGGCGGCGCTATAACCAACGCCGATAGGCCAGGGCAGGCCACGGACCTGACCGGCAGGTGGCGTCTCCACTCCTCGGCCTCTAGAGGGCACTCACTCCCGCTCCCGCTCAGGCACTCACTCCCGCTCCCGCTCAGGCACTCACTCCCGCTCCCGCGCAGGCACTCACTCCCGCTCCTGCTCAGGCACTCACTCCCGCTCCCGCGCAGGCACTCACTCCCGCTCCCGCTCAGGCACTCACTCCCGCTCCCGCTCAGGCACTCACTCCCGCTCCCGCGCAGGCACTCACTCCCGCTCCCGCTCAGGCACTCACTCCCGCTCCCGCTCAGGCACTCACTCCCGCTCCCGCTCAGGCACTCACTCCCGCTCCCGCTCAGGCACTCACTCCCGCTCCCGCTCAGGCACTCACTCCCGCGTTCCCGCTCCCGCTCAGGCTCTCACCGTACTTCGTTCTCGCGGCGCCGCAGCTCCCTTCGACTCTAGAACCGACCGGTGAGATACTGGGGGATGATTAAGGGGAAGAGAAAGAAAGCGAGAGAGAGAGAGAGAATACTGCGAGAGCTAAGGGCGGGAGGCAGCAAGGGATGTGACGGCGTGAGATGTAGTGTGTGGCAGAGCGAGTGCGGGTCAAGTACGCGCGGGGTAGAGCAGGGCAGGGCAGGGCGCTTCCTAGAACATGATATCCCACTTAAATATGAATGAATGACCTCCGCTGCCGGGCCGGGCCGGCAGCAGCCAGAGGGTTTGTGGTGCGTGCGGGGGCGGTGCCGGGCGGCTGTGGAGCAGTCCCGGGCGCGGTGGGGGCACTGCTGGTGGACTGGACGGAAAAATAATGTAGGTGGGGCTAGAGCTGACCCTGAGTAAAACAGCCAAAGCTGAGCTCCTGTACACTATTTAGTTGTATGTCCTCCAGGTAGCCAAGACGTTAGCTGCCATACCTGACTTTTATTTTTCTTTTCCGTGTAGCCTGTCCGTTCGCGCCCCGCCCCGCCGCGCGCGCCCTCGGCGTCGGCACCCACCCCGGACTGTTCGACGCCCCTGGGCGTGGTGGACCGAGCGAGCACCCCCTCCCTCCCGGCGCCCCGGTGCCGGCCGGCCGGCAGACAAGCCGGGACATCCATCAACGTCATGGAGACAGAGACGGAGCCACTTGGACCGCTCGCCACCCCGCCACCCGGCCCAGCCCAGCCCAGCCCAGCCCAGCCCAGCCCAGCCCTGCCCGGGGACGGGGATACAAATCCAGACCAGGGGGGAGGGTTGGCGCAGGGAAAGCTGAGCCCACCAGAGATAGGGTTAGGGGACCGCACATATGAGTTATATTTTCGTTGCGGCAGACGGGCGGGGCGGCCCGCTTGGGTGAGAGACGGGACGGGGACGGGGGTCATCGCAGGGTAGGGCAGCACCGGCAGCAGCACGCGCCCGCGGTTGGGGTGTCAAGAGGCCGTCGGGGTGGCACTGGTGCCGCGGTGCAAACCGAGAGGAGGAGCGGTCTGCCCCGAGGCGAGAGAGGGGATCGCGCCGTGCGCACCGCGCCCCGCCCTGCCCCGCGCGCCACGACGGACGCCAAAGTCAACACGGCAGTCGCGTGTCGTTGGGGTCCGGCCGGGGCCGTCCAGACGGGCGAACCCGAACCGCGGCCGCGCCCCTTATCCTCAATCTCTGCCCCGCCCCGCCCCGCCCCGCCCCGCCTGGCCACGCCCGGCCCGACCCCGTCATGACCGAAGTGATGACCCGCCTCCCATCTCCTTGGCAAAACCACTTGAGGGTATGGGGCCGCGCGGAATTATTAAACTCGGGGCAACATCTGCATAGCGGCGTGGCGTACGGGCGGAGGGGCGCGAGGTGAGGATATCATTTGTTCAAGTTCATCGGGGCGTACAGCTCGGTAGGGAGTGGCCTGGGGCTCGGATCCAGGTGCGGGTTTATTTCACGGAGTGGTTCGCAAAGAAAAAAAAATTGCGAGAATGGTTCCGTATTCGTAGGGCACGGGAGCCTCTTCTGCGCCGCGCGGACGAACAAGGCGCCTCTCAGAAAAAGGTGAAAAGATTTCTGAGGCATCGGTTCGGTTCGCGTCTTTTCTTTTATTAAAAAAAAAACTCAGAAAAATATTAAAACAAACCTAACCTTAACATCGAAATGACGCCTTAAGTCTAGTGGTACTTTATCATAAATGACTTTCGTCTTCAAAAAACGTCCTTACGGGACGGTAGAAGAGTTGCCCGTCAACATCGGATACGAGGAAGATCTCAAATAGACTTAATCTATATCCAAAATCTTACCTGGCTGAGGCAGTTCCGGGGGCAGTCCATATTTCGACCACTTGTGAAAGGGCGAAGGGGTACGTTGAACAGAATGGGCCAGAAGATTGGTTAGTTTGCTGTAACGGGGTCCGCGGGCACATTGGGAATTAACTTTGAAAGTAATCCCAGCAAAAACTTTGCGCACTTTTAAAATGTGAATTACTAGAGTATCAACTGACGCTTTTCCGCCCTAACTGACATCGGGTTAACTGAGCAAAACCGTTATTTTCCGTGAGTGACCCGGCGGCGCGGCGGCACTCGGCGCGGACACTGGCGGCTGCGGCTGGCGCGAGGCTCCGCCTCATAGTCGACCCAAGCAAACCTCGCCATTCTTGTGACCGTTATTACATATTACGGATAATCGATGAGAAAGAATCAAGACAAAATTCAAAAAACCACCAATTTTGAGAAATTGTTATTTCGATGGATTGGAAAATATCAAATGAGAGTATATTGGTCTTTCCCAAATTTCACAAGAATCACTCAGTTTGTCTGAGCCGACTATATCAGGGTTTTTCGTTCGCTCGCATGATTGTGCGTCAAGGAGGGAGGGGGGGGAGAGGGGGCGATCGCAGTCGCTGACTCTCGTCAGTTCGAAATTTGAGCAGATCACAGTACTGACACAGTGACACGAGGACGCACCAGGGGGACGATCCAACTGCCGCAAATGGAAATCTCTGCTATACCTTCACGAAACCAGTTCTACCGCCGATACCCCCTGCTCCAAGTCGCTCGGCGCGGGGTATGGCTTAACTCGATGAGGACCGGCACCTGTACAGCGGGGGCGGCGGGCGAGCGCCGCGGTATCATCGACACCATTGAGATTACTCCCTCCAGTCCGCCGACCCTCATGTCTTTCCGTCTCTGCCATTCTACTGGTGTATCCTTCCAGATATCAGAGCTCGAGTCTGCCTCTGCCTCCTCGCCTCAATACGTCGGCCGCCCCACCGCACCGCCACTATTCCTCCTTGCTCTGATGACCTCGACTGTTCTCAACCCAGACCAGCGGCAGCCACCGCACCTCCGCTCCGGCCTGGCATTGCCTGCTGCCTGCTGGGCTTGATAAGCGTGGTGAGAGTAGTGTGCCAGGCAGTCGGGGCGGGGGCGACCAAGGACAGGACAGGGGCGGGGCTGGGGGCGTCACCATCAATGCATGCTTACGTGCTCTGAAATTGAAGTAGCGCCAATCCCTCACTTTTATTTTCCTCTCCTTCTCTCACAGTCCCCACCCCCCCTCTCTCTTTTTCTTTTCAATTTTCTTTTTTTTTAGAACTTAAGTACGTAAACAACAAGAATTATGGGGGGAAAACAAAAAAACAAAAAAAAAAACTCATTTATCAGAGATTTGGCTCCAACCTTTTAGTAGCACTGCACCTACACGTAAGTTCACCATGTCACAGTAATGACAACTCACACCGTGCAAGGTGACTATGACCCTCCTCTTTCCTGGTTTCTCTCCACATCCTTCTCATATGTACTGTGTGTGATGTGCACATTGTTTGTCTCCGATTAGTTTTATTTTTTCTTTGTGTATTGGCAATCGGTAAAGAGAGTATTGGTGAGGGTGCAAGTTGATTTGATTGCCTAATAAATCTATGTCCCAATAAATCTGTCTCTTGATAAATTTACAATTCTGTTCTTTTTTCAAATTCAACCACTGTGTATATCTTTTTTAAAAAGAAAAGTGGTGTTAATTGCTCAATAGTATTTGTTTTCAAATAAATTTCCTTAAGATCTGTTAGGCAAACAAATTAAACTCATCATTAAAAGTCAAATCAGTTTATACCAATATAGTTTATTTTATTTCTTTCCCTTTTTGATCATGAAAAACAAATTTTAGACATAAAACTATTAATCTTCCAGGTGAGACAAAAAAAAGTTAGGAAGCAGACATGATTAGCAGCTACAGCAATGTACGGTAAAAGGCACCGCAAAATAAATTGAAAAGTACTGTATGTGAAAAGTGGAAAAATTGTGTAAATAAGCAAAATAGCATGCTGTGTCCAAAAACTCATTTATACAATAAAACAGCAAATTACTTCAAAGACAGACTACCTGCTTGGTAAAATTAATTTTTGTCAAGTGTTTCATGTAACAAAAAAAAAAAAAATTGTTTGTGTTGTTTCTACTGAAGCTTTTTTCAATGGCACACCACACACAAATACATTCAAGGCTATGAAAATGAGACATACTTTAGTTTCACTAAAGTCTACACACACCAGCAACATTGTGAGAAAAGGCTAATAAATACTCAGTCCAACAACCAGGCACACACAATTTTTTAAACAATGGCGAACGCACATTGCATAGCCTTGTTCAACAGTATTGTCAAATGCAAGGGCAAGAAGCTACCTTATTGAATATTAAAACCCCATTGTTGTTTCAACACAAAGCGCATGAATCATTAAAATAAAAATTATGTCATAAAAATAAAAAGCACAAAATTGGATCATTCAAACATGCTATCATGCAGACATCTGGTTTTAATTTGACAAATAAAATTTAAGCTAAGTCTGCTAAATTACTATGGCACTGTATGAAAATAATTCAATTATCACCCATATAGTGACATACTCATATTCATTGTAGAACTTGGAGTGAAATTACACTCTAAATCAGGGATCATATTCTTAAATGAGGTAACATCAAACACAAAAAATGCCACAACCAAACAGAAAATATCTACTGCCATCACCACAAGGACTTCAAGCCACTCACCTCTCCTTCGCTGTCATAGTAGATAAGGTGTCGGCAAGTCAACACAAACCAGCGCTGCTTGAAATTGATTGGAGAAAACCTCTTCTTATTTTGGGAACGTTTGATCATAAAGCCTTGCTTGATAATTTCCTCTCCTCCATCCTTACCAGCCATAACTTTCTGTGAATGTCTTAATCGCCAGTCCTCACTACGTAACTTCTACAAGCAGTTGTTGCTTCTTTAGGGTCACATGCACTGACTTCAACGCACAAAATGCTCAATTCAGGGGGATGAATGATCATTCACATCACTTTAACATTCATCATAAAACAATAACCACTACCACTAAATTGTTGGGGCACAAGCCGGGAAAATCACAATCATATGGTTGTGAGGGCCTAAAGGTTAGTCCCAACTGTTCACTTTTCACACTATCATGTCCATATAACATTCGTAAATTAGGTTATAAATAAATTTCACACACATCCAAGAAGTTTAAAAATTCAAAGACACGTAGAAAATAATGAGGTGGTGCTGCAAAACCTATGCAACCAGACCATTGTTCCTGCTTCACCAAGTAAATAAATACATTGGAAACGGCACGGGTGAAATGTCAACACGAAAGGCGGAAACGATGGTATTTGCGGCTACTACACAAGTAGGAAAACTTTTACTCCTTTTTACTATACATTTAATTTCTCTCTCAAACACAATCAAATAAAATTTGCCTGATTCGTAAAAATTATTTGATTTTCAGAGAGTACCTTGGAATTGGAAATATTCACAATCATGACTGTCAAATAAAAATGAAGGCTGCTTTCAGTAGTGCCCCATACTGCAATGGCGAATCGCAGTAAACAGTAATGCCGTGTTTACTATTTACTCAAATATCGTGTAAACGATAGTAATGGAGAAGTTTGACTCAGTCTTTGTGTGTTTTTGGTCGATAAATCAAAATTCCTGGTATCTGTGCTAAAACCTCAAAGCTGCAAACGCGAAACTGGTTGCATTTGCCTAGTTTTGCTAGAGTTTGTAGGTTAAGTGTTCTGCCGTATTTAGGTTTTCTGTCAAATTTCTCTGTAGTGTCTTACAATGGCAGCCCCAGAAGCGAGCCAAGTGAGCTCTCTGCCACTTCCACCGATGCAGTACATTCAGTTGTACTCAGAAGAGAATATTCGGCGAAATCGAAATCTACGACCGCCTCCTCCAATTCAGGATAATTATTCTATGTTTGGTAATGCATTTAATGCTGATGACCTGATTATACGCCCACTCGAGTCTCAGGTAAAAATATTGTATATTCGGAAATATTTTACTTTTTCTTCCTTATCCTTCAGTCTTTCAACTATTTCCTTACGTCATCTCTTATTCATACTTTTGAACTTGTTATCTATCTGTGTATAGGGGTTTAAACGGTTGTATCCTCAACACTTTGACCGACGAAGAGAGTTGCGAAAGTTAAATCACTCACTTCTTGTGAATTTTTTGGATCTGCTGGATCTGCTTGTAATGTGCCCTGACTCTCCGAGACGAGCTGAAAAAGTGGAAGATCTGAACTTACTCTTCATTCACATTCATCATTTATTAAATGAATTTCGCCCACATCAGGTGAGAATGGAGGTGAAAGACAATTGTCATATTCTATATTTTTCCAGTTAATCAACTATATACTTGCATTTTACTCCAGGCTAGAGAAACACTTAGAGTTATGATGGAACTCCAGAAACGACAGAGAATTGAAACTGCAACTCGCTTCCAGAAGCATTTAGATAAGGTATGGTTTATTATGGAGCACTAATACTATCACAATTTTTTTAAAGCTCTTTTCCAATTACATCTGCTATTGTTTTGCATTTTAGGTCCATGAGCTGCTTCAGCAGGCCCTGCACAATCTTCCTGATTCGTCTGAGACTGATTCTAAACTCCTTGTACCAACTGAGGCATTTGAAGACATGGATACATCTGATGAAACCAAGAGAGACTCTGAAGCAGTTAATCCTCTGGATAGATTAATGTGTGATATTGTAGATAACTTATAACCAAAGTACATCATAACTGTATTGTAAGTTTAAAAAAGATCTTCCCTTTAAAGCCTACTGAAGTATATTTATTGTTAGACTTAATTTTTTTCTTTAAGTACTGTATGCTAGTTGTAGAAATCCATTTATGAACTTCTGCTATGGGACTTATTGGATAATATTCTAAACATTCATAGTTTTGGCTGTATTAGAGTTTTATCAGAATGAAGCTATGAAATATCTGGTGTATGATTTTAGCTTCTATCATGTATCATACAGAGGTTCCGGGAACACAATTATTTCCTGTTCATCAACTGGTTATTTAATGGCGGTAATTTTTTTTTTTTTACTTGTTTGTAAACTTCATCTATCATGCTAGTTTTCGTAATTTCTTTTTTCAGAACATGTCTTATCCTTCTTAAATAAGGCTGACGGTAATCTATTGATAATGTGATGTGTACTGTTTAAAACTAAGAAATATTATTATTATTTTTACATTCATGGCATCAAAATTCTTCTGTTGATTTTACCACAGTTCATCTATATTAAAACCCTGGTATATTGCCATGCTATGTCCAAGATGCAAACAAAGTATGAGACAAGATAGAAGATAGGTATAGAACATGCATCGGTTCATAAATGATACAAAGAAATCCCAAATTTTGTGTGGGCCATAATTGGGAGATGCAGCCTTCTCATTGAGCTGTGATATCCCAGGGTGTTGGAGATTTTCTTGATTTCCTTCTTCATTGTCCAGGCCAGCCATGTTGTCCGTCTGCGTGTGTAACGTAGGCATCAACTCAATTTGGTGACAAATATTCTGGAGGATCAACACTAACACTAAACTCGATTTATCCTTGCTTATTTTACTAAACTCAAAAATAGCTTACCGTCGTTGGAGGAGCCATAAATAAAATTTTAAGCCATATTTTCCCAGTCATGGATGATACAAGCCATGATTGGAATGAGTACAGCCAACGTGGTGCAACTGGTGGTTTTCTTTTCAGTGGAATGACGATGTTAAGAAGAAGTGTCATGATAGTAGCAACAGTTGATAACAGCAGTAAACCTGAATAAAAAGTTGCTGGGAAGAGAGAATAATTAAAACTATCATAGTGGTTGGTTTGATACATGCTTGATTGTGCTGGAAAACAACTTACCAACAACAGAGTCAGGACCGTCATATTCTGGCAGGGCTTCGAAGAACAACGATGATGCTAGCACAGTCCCGAAAATGCTGCAGCAGCATAATCCGAGCCTTGTGTAGCTGGCAGGCGGAAGGAGAAAGGTTCCAAGCAGTACTAAACTCAGAACTAAAGTTAAGAAGGACAAAGATTTTATGTTCTAAAATCAAAGAACTTATTTAAAATATTATCAATCAAAATAATTTTTTAGGAGTTTACCTATGGCTGGTCCTAGAAGGCCTGTCGACAGGACGGCTCCTTGAGAGTGGAGAGTAATTTTATGAATCAGAGCCGCTGTGCCATCTTCAGCTAGGTATTCTCGCTGAACTTTCGTGATCACCCAGTCGTTGCCCGGCACGTACGAAGTCAACTCCGGCTGTGACAGCAATGTCAGGACACACTTCTTTTTCCCCCCTGGATATTCTGGAGCTCAAGCTGCTGCTCACCTGCGGATGATCGTGTTCGAGGAAATGTAGCATGACGTTCTTGTTGGTGCGGGTGTCCTCCCCGAGGAAGGAGGCGCACCACGCCTGGACGTGCGGCCAGTAGAAGTACGAGACGGTGCAGGCGCCGCCCAGGTCCGGCGCGCTGGTGCACCTCACGGTGCCGTTGGACGCGACGGTGCACACCGCCGGCCAGATCTCCTTCTGCAGCGTACCTTCATCTCTCGCCCAGGGAAGTCTGCGTACAAATGGATGGGATAGAGCGCAGCCCCAGGCGGGCGCCGCCGCCGTGCCGTGCCGCGGCGCGCCGGGGAATGACACGGCGGGCTTCTTACGTAGCGATGGTGGCCAGCTCAGCAGGCGTCCATATTTCGTCCGAGACGAGCTGTATTTCTTGTATGTCGTCGTAGAGCTTTGGGTCCCACGTAAGGAAAGGGTCATTCCACCACTAGGGACAATAGAAGGGCGACTAAGTTACGCCTCTCCGCCCCCCAGCCCACTCAGCACGAGAAACGCAACGACTCACCAAATCCAGCAGCACCCGCATCTCAATAGTGCGATGAATCTGGTGATGGAAGCATTTTTTTTTCAATACAGGCATTTGATGAACGAAGGCAGAGGAAAAAGTAAAACTTGAGAAAAAGTGTGGGACTTACTACAGTCGCACTTCGGATATGGATATCAACGGTGACGTTCATAGGCCTCTGAGGTGGGGTCTCGGTGTCGTATTGGCAGAGGATGTCGCTGCGCAACCTCACCCTTGCGGACACCGAACTTGGAGCACTGGACGGACATGCCTGATCACCGAGGGCTGCGCCTGCACATGACAGCGGTATTTCTGATCAAAAGTCATCGAGCAGCGTGGCCGTAAGACATAGGGAAAGGACGAACTTGTGGTTGTGGCGAGAAAGAGCAGCGCCCATGCCTGCATGGTGGTGTACAGTGGCAGCAAAGCAGACTGAGCTGGCACTGATGTTACGCCCCTCAGACAGAAAGATATGCGCGCGGGCGCGGGACGCGGGACCCGGACTCCCCTGGGCATTGACACCCGCTCCCCCCCGTCCTCCATTCTCGCCGTCTGTTTTAGATGGTCGGCACTTCAAAAAATAAAACCGGGGAAGAATATTAGTACATAGTGGAATAGCATAGAACATGAAACTAACACGAAGCGGCCAGCCCAGGAGGGCTCTTGCTAGCGCGTGCTAGAGATAATTAACAAGACAACACGTTTCTGTTGTTGTTGGTGCACTCAGTTCAAATCAAGACTCAACAAATTTCGAAGTAAATAGCTTGAATGTGGATCAAAAAGGCCCTTGTAACATGCTCACGCTCTGGGTGACGTTTAAACTAAGCGCGCGTCGCGCGCGTGCTGTGTAGTGTGGCTACACTGAAATAATTTCCATCGTCTCAGATTGTATTCTGATGTATGCACACATTGAGAGAAACAATTATTTACTTTCGAGATCAGCGACAATCCCAAGATGCGAAATCCGTCATATTTATTCACATCAAGATAAAATCTGTTGTTTAGTGGTCATATTTTTTATCGTTGCTGTAGTGGCTGCACGAGCGGAACCGGCAAAAAGGCGTTTTCACTTGTTCAGTGATCTCTTCTCTACTCAGCAGGCAAGATGGTGAGTTGGTGGCGTGTTCTTTTAGTCCGAAATTATCTGAGAATTTAACGCACATCCTATCACATTTCTGCGTCGCAATGGTCTAGTATCAATTTCATGAATTCTTGCGTTCGCAGTGTTCACTAATTTCGTTTCCTTCTCCTCGGAGAAAGGTGTAATTAACAAATTCAAGTGCTGTGTTGTCATACAGCTCTTTCCTCTAACTGCACTTTTAACTTGCCGAGGTTACAGTTTTCTTATGTCCTCTTGGTCCGTTTAATGATCAGGAGCCAGTTACTTCGGTTTATACCTATCCAGAAGTAAAAATTATTTTTTTTCTCACGGGTTCTCCATTAGTTTGGCTATGTTGTCTTAACTCAACATGTGCCCGTGCCCCTGACCGGTTTAGAACTGTTACACAATGCTATCTACGTTATTCTAGCTTGGTAACGGGTTGAAATTCCTTGTTCGCATTAAGCTAACGTTTGACTCTGTCATATCATAGCAAAGTTCTGTTTGTGGCCGAGTATGAAACGTCCGTGGTCCTAACCTCTCGGTTTGTGTACGAGTCGGCGCTGCTAACACTACTATCCCTCTTTTCTAGAGTACCAACAAAAAGAAGACCAGGAAGTTGAGGGGTCACGTCTCCCACGGACATGGACGTATCGGTGAGTGTTGTGAACTTTTGATTTTCGACTTTCGTCCCTATGATGAACTACTTTCGGTGATCAAACACATGATAATCAAATGCATGTATTATCTGAGGGAAACTTTCAGTAGTTCCCTAGTTCTTCTCTCAGCAGGACCGTTACTGACTGTGTGATTTAATTACAGGTAAACACCGTAAGCACCCTGGAGGTCGTGGTAATGCTGGTGGTGCCCACCACCATAGGATAAACATGGACAAGTACCACCCTGGTTACTTTGGAAAGGTATGTCGCTGTTCAAATTTTTCTAATTAAGTTGCAATTGTCATCACTCTAAGACCATTCTTTACTTGTAGCTTGGTATGCGCAACTACCACCTGAGAAGAAATACCAAGTGGTGCCCCACCATCAACCTCGACAAATTATGGTCCCTTGTCAGTGAACAGACCAAGGCTAAGGCCCAGAAGACCACCGAGAAGGCTCCAGTCATCGATGTTGTCAGAGCTGTAAGTTGTTGCAAGCATTTTGACTACTGGTTTTAACCTGGACTCTAGTGATGATAAAATCCAGTTTAGCGACAGGCGGACTGATTTACTTGATGATTATTTTTTCTGAACGAGTCTACAATGCATGAGTGAATGATGATAAAAATATTGTTTAGCGACAGGCGGACTGTACCTATCTTGATGATTATCTTACCTGAACTTTAACTACATGCATTGCACTTCATTATGTTTTACTCTTTTGTTACTTGCTCCTCTTATGATGATATAAACCAGTTTAGCGACAGGCGGACTGAACTATTTGATGATTTGATTTACTGATAAGGAGCACTGTTCAGTACACCTGTTTGTCTGACTTTATTTTTTTCCATATATTGACTTCTGTATTTTGTTGTTGCAGGGTTACTACAAGGTCCTTGGTAAGGGCAACCTCCCTAAGCAGCCCGTAATTGTTAAGGCCAAGTTCTTCTCAAAGTCTGCTGAGGACAAGATCAGGGCGGCCGGAGGTGCATGCATCTTGCAGGCTTAAGTTTTCTAAATATTAAAATAAAAAACACTAAATCCACCTTTGTTTTTATCTTTTACCCCACTAACATGTTATTTATTTCTCATCACAAGTACATTGTACTGGTAGACACTGAATATGATTTGATCGATTTGATGCTATTGTAGTACTGAGACTGAAGTCCAAAAGCAAAAATCTGCAAGTTTTACTTGTGAATTTGATGAGTAAAGCAAGAATAAGTTAAGACAATTTTGGTGAAATTAAATCTGGTCTTTGATGCTTGGGCAATCAAATATCATGGATCAGGAAGAGTCCACACGCCAATATGGAAACAGTGATACAACTGATTTTCGTCTCTTGCAAGACTACTTAAGAAAGAAGACTGTTACTGTATTGACATTTTCACCTAACTTTATTTCATTGCTGATAATTGATTTCTTACAATCAAACAGGAGGGGGCGGAGGAATCATCATGCCACTTGGAGGCGGAGGAGGAACAGGATTGAACATTGGGGGAGGTGGGGGAACATTTGGGGGTGGACCAGATGGTCTAGGGGGTGGCGGCAGCATGTGTGCCATGGGTGGCATCATTCCAGGAGGTCCCTGCATTGGTTGACCAGGCATCCCTGGTTTTTCTAGCTTGAATGCAAATTGAAGGAAAAACTGCTTGGTATCCCTGTTCCAGTGAGTCCAGAATTTTTCTTTGTCAACTTCTCTGCTGGGGACCTGAAAACATAAACAGTACAATGAGTATTGATAATTGTTATGGTGAAAAGATATATTAGAAATCATTTTAGATGATACCTTGAATGAAATTGTTTCATATGGTTCAGCAGCAAATAGGAGATACTGCCACTTCCTGTCTGGGGGTTCGACTTTCTGTTCATATGCTGACATAAAGCGGTGCCGAGGTCCAACAGTTTCAGCGATTTCTAATAATGAATAAATTTATAGATCATTCAGAAAACTTTAAGAAAACTGCATGCAAATAATAAGGGTTTTCAAAAGTTTTAACTACCTGGGTAATCAACCTGGAAAAGTAGAGACTGCTGACCTGATTCAGGGTCTCTCTGCTTTGTAACCCTATAACCAGGGCGACCAATTTTGACAAACTTTTTCACATCCACTCGAGCTTTTTCAGGGGCAGGCTAGAGAAAGAGAGAAAATTATTAGATGGGACATCACCAAGCTTAGATCTAAAAATTGTTTTGGTGGGTCAAACCTGTTGTGGAGCATCCTTGGCTTCTTTAGCAGCTCGACGAGCTAGATTAGCTTGATGCTTTTTACCCTGAGTATGAGCTAAGTAGCTACCTTCGTTATTGTGGAGAGTCAAACACAACTTACATTCATAAGAACCTGAAAATATTGGTGATTAAAATTTAGCTTCTTGGGAATTTGAAAATCAAAATTACAAATGCCAAAAAATGACAATAATAATAATTGCATACCCAAATGATTTTTCATAAAATAGGGGTCCTTCTGAAGATCAATGGTTTCCAGAGCCAACTGCCGAAGTCGCTCTCTCCTGTCTCTGTTTGTTTCGGTCCATGATGCCACACCTCCTCCGCCAGTTTTTCCACCTGCTCGATTTTGGAAGTCCATTTCTGAACAGTCAATAAACAACTAAATATACCTGGAAAATAAATGACAACAGTTAGAACTTTCACTATCAACACAATAAACAAAATTGGTGATCTAAGGACAACATAGATATAAATCTGAAGCCAAAGTAAAAAAGTGAGGAAATTAGGAATAAAAACTATATTACAAAATTTAGGAAGCAATGAAGTAGACGATACAAAATAGTTGCAATTAAACCTTAACGATTGAAGTTGTTAATACAGATAAACAAGGAACATCTTAACCTCAACTTTAACAAGCAAACAAATAATGAATTTTTGCGCTGAAAATTGAGAATTTTTGAGTAAAAGTTAATACAATTTTTAATATTTTTTCTATTAACTTACTAAAATGCTTTTTCAGTTATCGTTTTAGGATCATTATCATCATGTAAATTCCCCACACAATTACAATCCCGGCTTGCGGTGAATTACAAATTGCAATTACAATTACAATATATAAAGCACTGCCTTCTGAGCAGAGAGGAAAACGTATCAGTTCTGTGCTGCCCCCTGTTGGCGAATAAAAGAAACAGCAGGTCCCGACGTCACAAAGCGAAGAAGAAAGAAATGACAAGTTGGGTAAAATAAAAACAAACATGTAGAAAAAAGAAGTCAGTGCAGACAGCAGTAAACTCAGAAGCAGAGGACTTGTGTTTGCGTCCCGAGCAGCTGACGGTGAGTAACTCGTTTTCGTTTGTAATTTTTAATGTGCGGTGTCTTAATTTCACTTATCGTGCCTTGTTTCGTTACCTTTTCTCCTCCTACATATCCTGCACGATCCCTTTCTTTAGTCCTCAGCAACAGTCTTATGCTCATTGACTTGTACAGCAGTGACAGAAGTGTTTAGGAGACAGAAAAAGGTTATGGTGCCCTGTACAGTTTTGTGTAGTTCTTGATTGATGCAAGTCTCTAAACTATTGAACTCTGACTTGGCGTGTAGAGAGTTTTCATAGTTAGCTGATAGATGACAGATTGACTAGTCCCTGTCGTACATTATATGATATTCCGTGGAGTGAAGTTAAAAGGACTTAGGTGGGCTTCTACTTTATTTTGTGGTTTCATGGATTCAAATCCAGTTTTTCTTCCCTCTGAGAAGTTTTGGACAGTTCAGTAAATTTGTCCTAATTTTATCCACTATCTTATTTTATAAAAGACTCACTATTTCACTCTTCACTTGGCATTTAATGAGTGGCAGTCTTTCGTTTCTATTTGTGGTCATGACTCTTAAGGCTGCAGTTTTACCCTTGATTCGATACTTGAACAACCACTCTACGCCTCAGATGCCTTAGTTTGTCTAGCTCCTCTAATCTTGGCTATCTCATCTAACACATCCTATCTAATCATGGCACAATGTGCTCCGTATTTTCACCCATCAACTCATCACTTCCCTCACTGAATCAGGGCCCCTCATTGCCCTGCGGTGCACTCCTCCAGCCAGCTCCAGCCTGACCCGGGCCCGGGCCGTGTGTCTCCTGCACGGTCAGGGGGTGGAGGTGGAGGGGCGTGAGGACAGGACGAAGCATTGACTTTGAAACAGGTTGTGAGCGCGAGGCGAGCGCAGCGGAGCGGGTCTTGTCCAGGCCTCTCCAGCGGTCCGGTCCGGTCCACACAGACTCGTTGCGTCAGTGCCGGGCCTGGGCGGCTGGGCCGGGCCGGGGCAGGACAGTCTGAGCGGCGTCTGGTTCAGTCCGGCCCGGCCCGGAAGGAAACTGTTTAAAGCTGGAGCAGATCTGGGCTGGGCCAAGCCCGACCCGAAACGCGGATACGGCCGCGAAACCGCGCAGAGCCGGGCCGGATGCGAGGCGCCCCGGGTAAGGTCTTACGCTGCCGCGCAGCATCCCGCTGAAAATTCCCTTTTGGAAATTCTCACCGTGACGTTTATTGGAGGGTCTACTGTCCCACTTCCACTGCAAAGTAGGGAGCGCTAGAGACTTCCGGTGCCTTTGCCGAATGACGCTTTAGAGTAGAGTGCTTATAGATATATTTTTTAAAAAATTACTTTTTGCTGCGCAATTTTTGGTAGGGTCGGTGCGAAAAGAAGGGCCACAAAAGTAAATCTGATAAGGCCTGCCGCGGCGGTTCCGTGGAAACCGAGAGCGTTTTCTTGGTCGTGGCCAAGACGTCTCGAGAATCTGCGCTGCCGCATTCAAAATCAACAGCGTGTGTGTGCGTCTGGAGGAAGTGGGAGGCGGCGGGGCGGGGCGAGGCGGGGCGGGGCGAGGGAAAGCCCGTAGCTCGGCCCCCGCCCCGCCCCGTCAGCCGCCAGGCCTCTCTTCTCCTCCAACAGCAGCGCACTGCACTTGTTGGCGTCTGCGGGGCGCGGCGCGGGGCGGCCCGACCGTACGAGATTTGCCTTTCTCGAGTCCTTGATGAGAACACGGCGGGGCGGGGCGGGGCCGGGCCGGGCCGGGCCGGTGTTGTGCCCCTGCGCTGCGTGCCGCTGAGCGAGCTCACCTCACGGCTTGGCTAAACCAAACAACAGCCTTACGCGTGGCCCCTCCCTCCCTTCCCTGTCCTGCCCTGCCCTGCCCTGCCCTGCCCTGCCCTGCCCTGCCCTGCCCTGCCCTGCCCTGCCCTGCCCTGCCCTGCCCTGCCCTGCCCTGCCCTGCCCTGCCCTGCCCTGCCCTGCCCTGCCCTGCCCTGCCCTGCCCTGCCCTGCCCTGCCCTGCCCTGCCCTGCCCTGCCCTGCCCTGCCCTGCCCTGCCCTGTCCTGCCCTGCCCTGCCGCACCACCGGCATGCTGGGAGTGGACCTAGTGGACTTCCTCCCTCCGTGTTCGTGTCACTCCCCGGCCGGCCCCACCTCATCTCATATGTACGGCGCGGCGCATCGCGTCGCCTGGGCGGGACGGGCCGGGCGGGGCCGGGCCTGGCCGGCGGCGCAATCTGTGTGTGACCTGAATAACCCTTCTTGACGTTGGCCCCACCGCCTCCGCGCCGCTCTGCGCCGCGCCGAACGCAGCGTATTGAAATGCGCCTGCCGCGATGGCGGGGGCGGCGGGGGCTACGGGGGCGGGACAGTACTCTGCCCATCTTGCTCGCTGCCGCGGGGCAGGGCTCCAGCCTCCAGGCGACAGAATCACTCGCGTTCCGTTCGTCTATCCTGGCGCCCCGCCCCGGCGCCCCATGCGCACACCAAGGACGGTGGTGCTACGAAAGCTATCCTCTCTATCATTCGCCAGCGCCGCGTGCTACAAAAAGCGCCATCAATTATTTCCCCCTCGGCCCCCGGCCTTCCCCCCCGCCTCTTTTCCTCTCGCTACGCGACACTTTAGCGGTTTGCGCAGTGAGCGCGGGGCGGGGGTGCGGCGGTAGTTGGTGCCAATAGTGCAGTCTGCTGTATGGCAACGGCCTAGCAACGGCGGCGGGGGCAGTGCAGCAGCAGAGTGCCATGTGTGGACCGGGGGAGGCGCGGGGCGGGGCGAGCAATGTGAACACAGACATGTTTTGGGGGCTTGGCTCCGCGGGGCGAGGTGTGAGAGGATTAGCACTCCCAAGGTCGCGACGCGGCGCCGGACTGGACTGCACTCTCTCCGCCACCCTCTGCTCCTGCCAGCCCCGTCAACGTCACCCAGAGAAGTGTTTGGTTGTGGGAACCGTATCATGGTTACTTCAGGGATCACCATAAAATGTAGATGAGGTGTCAATTAAAATGATGGTTGCCTCGACTATGTAATTGCTGCCTCAACCATATGTTATGGTTTTCCCTGAAGTAGCCATAATATGGTTGCCGCAGCTAAACATTTCGCTGGGCGATGCAAGTGAAGTGGGTCCACGTGCCTGACCTGAGCGGGGCGGGGCGGGGCGCGGGCGCCTAGCTGGGGCTCCCCGTCCCGTCCCCGTGCGCCCTGATCTAAGCCACGCCTTATCGACCCGTGGCGGTGCCCCGGGCGGGGCGGGGCGGGGTGCGCCACACGTGGTGCACCCAGCAGACTGGAGGCCGCAGGGTGCCGTCCCCCCGGCCCTTGTCCTGGTGCAGCCTGCGTCGCCTGCTGCAGTGCGCAGTCCGTGGCCTTATCGCCGACTTCCTGTGGCGTGGCGGGCCGGGCCGTGAGGGCCTGCACGCCCATGCACCCGCCCGCCCCACCGCCCGGCCTAGGGCGGGGCGGGGCGGGCGTAGCTCGGACTGGACCGGACACTGCCCATCCCACCAGGGAGGGTCTTGTCTAAACTCGTGACACTCGGCGAGCCCGTAGTCTACGCAGGTTTAGAAGAGGCGCGAGTGTGGGGTGCCTGCGGGTCCGTTCGGGTCCGTATCACCCGCGCAAAGCTGGTCGGTCCCCCACATCCAGGACTTTAGCCCGCGCCAGGTGACAGGACAGGGCAGGGCAGGGCAGGACGACAGCGGGCGGGACTGATAACCGCCCGAGTTGCATGTAAGCCTCGGACCCCGCTGCGCCGCGCCCCGCCCCGCCGTCCCGGTCCCGCCCCCGCCGTTCAGGGCCAAGGGCGCCCGCTGTGTTTTGGTATCGACCTACGGGGGACTTCATCCCATTCTCGCCCCCCCCTCCCCGTGCGGACCTCACTCTCCCCCCCCCCTCCCCCGCTCCCGCCTGGGCAGGAGCAGGAGCCCGTACCTCTGTCCTTGTCGCACCCAAGGGGCATCGCGCGAGAGCGATCTTCTGAATCAGGCGGCGGGGGCGGGGTAGGCTGTACCCCGCGCAGGGCTGCCCGGCGGGCCTGCCTACCTACAGGGGGCTCCGGCCCGGCACACGTGTGGAGTCCATTAGGAGGAGGTGCCCGCCGCGCCACGCCCCAGGACACGGGGCGGCCCGGGGCCGCCAGTTATCATCGCCGTTGTAATCAGGGGCGTCACGGCGGGGCTGAGAGGAGGGTCTGTTGGGCTCCCGCCCCGCCCGCACTACTAATTGAGCCAGCGTGTCGTGGCGGCGCGTGGTTGCATCACGGGAGAAAGAGAGGAAAATCAGCCATTGACCGCGTCGGGCGGGGTGGGGTGGAGGGAGTCCTTCGTCTAGCCAGGTGTGGCTGGCCTGTGCCGAACTGGGCTGAACAGACCGGGCCGGGCCGTAGCGCGCACAATTGCGAGTTGTGTCGGCCGGCCTACGGCCTACGCCACACCGGCGCGGCTCGTGGTCAAGGACTGTCGCTCTCGCCAAGGGCCGCGAGGTGCGACGGGGTGGGGCAGGGCGGGGCGGCCGCGCGGTGAGTGCCTCTGACCGGCTGGCTGGCAGCGCTGCCCGGCCCGGCCCGGCCCGGCCCGGCCCGGTACCGCACTCAGGCCCGTCTTGTCTCGGCCACCAACACGCTCCCGAAATAGAGAGGCGGGCCTGCCCGGCGCCGCACCCGCACCGGCCGGCCGTACCACGTGCTGGATCAGGTGCCAACCAGTTCCCACCGTTTCCACCCTCATTTCGCGAATGTAATTTTTTTGCACCCCTTGTCCTTGCTGCGACGTGTGCGCATCGCCCGGCGCGAGTGGGCGCGAGTGGCTTGAGCCCAGCTGCGCGGGTGCGGGTGGTGGCGGCTGGCGGCGCCCCTGGTGCTGTCCCCCGCCCCCGCCCCCGCCCCCACCCCCTCGGCACGCCGCCAAAGGATTGCCGTTAGCGATATTGAGTGGCATCGCTAATTGATGTTTCATTCCTTTTTGTCTGTCTCTGTTGCAGAAGCTGGCGGATCATGTAGACCATAAACCTCTGGCTCTGAGCAGGCCATAATAAATCACACCATGGGCCTGCAGGAGGTAGCAATTTGGTACCAGAGAAAAATCGGGACGTACGATAAGCAGCTGTGGGAGAGAACTGTAGAACAAAGAATCTTGCACGGGCTCACTCATGTACCTAGGAAGTCTGCAAAGCTCAAGACAGAACTTATTGATGTGGATCTAGTCAGAGGTGAGTAGTCAGCTCTTGGGCTGTCACCTATCGAAAGTTTTAGATTTTTTCAAACTCTATTTATTTATTTATTTATTTATTTATTTACTTATTTACTTATTTACAGGTTCTTCCTTCCCTAAAGCAAAGCCTAAGCATGGTCTCATTACAGTTGCTCGCCTTGGTATCCAACGTCTTTTATTTTTGCCAGTTTATTGGCATTGGTGGGTGCAGCAAACATCACCTAAAGCATTTTTAGTTTTATTGCTTTTATACTTGTTACAATCATTCAACGTAGGATTATATATTCATTATATCCACCAACACCCTGAAGATATTGCTGATGTATGATTCTCATTTTCTCTTCTCTTAAAAATAATTCTGGGTGGTCAGTTGTAATTTGTTTTAATAATTTTTTACTTTACTTTTCAGAATGTTTCAGCATGTGAGGTGCTTGTTCCAACTTTCATGATGATTATTCTGTCTATGATTCATTCACAAATTGTTTGTACACACAATGGGCAGCCACCTGAATTACATGATAGGTCAAGGAGACGTATAAAACGTACCAAGCGCAGAAATCAGCTAGCAAGTCGAATACGCTCTTTAAGTATGTACTGACCCAACCTTCCCTCATTTTTTATCATTTAAGATTAATCAACTATTTTTAATCATTTGATTTCCTACAGATCCTGATCCAAAATTATCTACCACAGAAGCAGAGAAACAAACCCCATTAACTGAAGGGAATGGGAAATTTAACAAGAGAGTTAATATTAGAAGGTGAATATTCAATTTCATTTTATTTTAAAATTTCAGTAAATACCTCTGGCATTAAAATTGAGGTATGATTTTTTGTTCTGAATCATAGGAAAATGGATGACTCAAGCAGAAAATGCAAACTATCTGATATAGAAGGAAATAATGAAGATCCACCCAAAATAAAAGTGTGTTTTAAAGTTCCTGCTGATGATGAAAATAATGTTGAACAGGAGTAAGATTTCAACCATACATAATTAGTATCTTTCATGCAAAACTGTTAAGTTTTTGTTCTGATTTTTATCTTATATTTTGTCCAACTTCAGGCCAGTAAATAATCAGGCAGGACGTGAAGGTACTCCTTTGGATGATGATGGATTTGAGAGCTTAAATGGAAATGGTTCCAGTGAGAACGGAGACGAAGCAGCAGATGAAGATATAGAACCAGTAAATACTTCTAAAATCAAGAAAAGTGCAGAAAAACTGTCAGAAATTTTCTTAAAATGCCCTGACAAATGTAGTTTGAATGATGCAAGCAATGGAGAGGATGATGTGGAAACTAATCTTAAAAACACGAGCTGTGAAAATCTAATTTGTGATGATAAAGTACCTAATGTAGATGTGTTCGAAACATACAAAGAAAAACCATCTACTTTTAGAATAATTGATAAGTGTAAGGAGAAAGAAGATGATTGTGAGAAAACATCTCATGGCACCTCAGATTTTGATGTAAGCAATATTGAAGGCAATTGTAGCACTGCCTGGCAAGGCACAACTTGTAAGGGGCCGAGAAGAGAATCTGATGGGGGATGGTCATGTGAGGAGGTTGATAAAATTATGAACAGAAATCATATCATTCAACGGAGGCAATCTGCACCTTTACCTCGCACTTGCCATTCTGCTCAAGATACAGATAGTGATGGTCCGTCTACAAATAAAGAGGTACAGTATGTTCTTTTTAAAAATTTACACCTATTGGAATGGATTTCTTAATTCCTTATCCCTCCATCTTTTTCTTTTTACATCTTAGAATGAAACATTATTGAAGAGAAGAAGAGGATCCCAGAATTTGTTATTAAAGTGCCCTACTGTCACAGCAGAAGAAAGCAGTTATAATAGTAGCTGCTGTGATGAAAGTGAGGAAGGAGGGGATGAAAGATTATCATCCCCTGGACCAGGTGGATCTGGCTGTGAAAATCACAATCTTACAGAAGGAGGGACAACTTCAGCAACTGATTACATGGGTGTTACAACAAATTCTGAAGAGTGCAGTTACAGTTCTGATATGGACGAATCTGATTCTCAGGCTGCACCTGTTGAACTGAATGACCATCCATTTGCCTGGGAATTTGAACAGGTATTTCTTACAGCCCATTGATTTTTTATTTTAAAAAAACTTGGTGTTAAGATTATTTTGTTTTCTAGTCACCTACAGTAATTTTAAGTCCAAGCTGTGCTGCTTCTGACAAAGTAAGTTGCACTATGTGGGAAAGCAGAGATGTGAAAAAAGCGGATTTATCAGTTCTTGATATAAGCTCAGCAATTATTGCTAGAGTGGAGGCAATGCCGGACACCATGGACTATTTTTACATGGGTTAGTCAATACTACTCAGTAATACCAGTGTAAAGTAATGAAATATTCATTAAAGCTAAAATATATTTTCTTTGTCTTAGGAATGATATTAGCTCTATTGCTATCTCTGGTGCCCCCTTTCTGTCGACTTTTGCTCTCGTCAGCAGTGGATGTTTCTTTACCATCAATGCATCCTGATTTAAACAACAATTATAACAGTTCTGAACATATTTTTAATTGGAAAATGTCACAAATCATGGAATACATTTCAGAATTTTCAAATGTCATCATAAATGGTGCCTTTGGGTCCTCTTTCTGGTAAATAGAAAAAGAAATGTCTCAGCAGAAAAGTGATACTCTTGCACCTTTTAAGAAAAACTAAATTATTTGTTTTATTATTTGCAGTGAACGCACCATCATGATAATTGCTCTTTTAGAACGTTTTGCATTGGCAGAGTTGTTTTTCTTCTTACTTGCTGTTGCTGAAAGGTCATTCAAGCAACGGTTCCTTTATGCAAAACTCTTCTCTCACTTAACATCTTTTAGAAGAGCGCGGAAATCAGAGCTCCCACATTTCCGTCTAAATAAAGTCCGCAATATAAAAACATGGCTTTCTGTGCGATCCTATCTGAGGGTTAGTATTTTTTCATAGTGAAATATAAATACTGTATTTTCATTGTAATTTTTTACAGTTTACTTCTCTTACAGAAGCGTGGTCCACAGCGTTCTGTGGACATGTTGGTGTCTGCTGCTTTTATCATCACATTACTACTCCTTACTTTCCTGATTGTGGAGCTTCTTAAGGTCAGTTGGGGTGATCATGGCAATACATTTTGTGATGGACAGATAGCCGTGCAGTCAAGTAATTCTTCCCTCAAGCAGTCTAAAAAACGCGCCCTCGTGAGTATGCAGCTGATGTGTGCTGATTGCGCCTGCTGCCTGCTGACGAGTGTGGTGTGTTCCTTGTGCTCAAAAAATGATTTAATATTCTAATCAGTGATTCCCCTTCATTCATACTAATATTTTCTTTCTTTTAAAAATCTTCTAAAATTTTAACACACATGTGAAGATTGTCCAACTGTCTAGACAGCATTGGATGGAGTCCTTCCTTTATGGCCAAAAGGACTGCATGAGCTATAATTTAATTTGTTTGATCCAAAGGTCTTCTTTAATTCCTTCATTTTATTTCATTTTCAAAAATTACAGGAATCAGTGCGTCTTAATTCCCAGTTTAATATAGAAGCACTTTGTTGGTGCTTGTCTCTGGGGCTGTTCCTCTTACGATTTATGACTTTAGGAACTGATATCAATCGGAAGTACTGTAATTTGTCTGTCCTTATTACTGAGCAGGTACTGAATAAATATTTGCTTTTTTTAGGATTAATTATCTTACTAATACAATTGTTATGCAATTTTTCTAACATAATTTTTTTCTTCTTTCAGATCAACTTGTACCTCCAGATTGAGCAAAAACCTAACAAAAAAGAAGAACTTATGGTTGCAAATAGTGTTTTGAAACTGGCCGCTGACCTTCTAAAGGTAAACTACTAATGCTGTACATTCTACCTGTTCTCATATTTCTTGTTAACAAACACTGATTTTGTGGTTTATGTTTCAGGAGTTGGAGAGTCCATTCAAGATCTCAGGCTTGTCAGCCAACCCCTATTTGTACAACATAACAAATGTTGTGATATTATCAGCCTTATCAGGAGTCCTCTCTGAAATTCTGGGTTTTAAGCTAAAACTACACAAAATAAAAATAAAGTAAAGTGAATTGTGATTTTATTTTCTACTAGTGTGATTGTAATATTTATTGCTCTAAAGATATGTGGAGGGGAAAAGACCTCTTGTACAGTTTTTCACTGCAGAATTACAACTGGTGCTCTGTGGTTCTGTGATTTAAGCTAGGATCTTTCCAGACTGGTGCAGAGCTTCCTTTCATTTGCCATATTCATGGAACTATGCAATACAGTAATTGGTTGATAAAGCATTAAGTGTAAGGACCCCATTTACTTTCCTATAAACAAGTGTTAAATATTTAGAAATAATTTCTATTATAGTAGTGATTCCAGTTGTTTGCTAGGTCCTTTTCTCTAGCAGGATATTTCAAACCATATCTGATTTTCTGAAAGAGCTCCTGTTCTTGATGTAAGGGTTCTATTAGTTACTTTATGGTACAAAACACTGGATATGCAATATATGTAGTTGAGGTTGTTGCAATAAAGTAATATGCATGTTAGAGCACAATGGATGAGTTTAATAACTACTATGTAGTCAAGTCAGAGAAATTAATTACTTTTTTTTTTAAAAGCCGAAAATTAGTTTTCAGTTGATGTAAAGAGTTTACTTTTAGAAAGTTTCTAATAAAAGGGTATCTCATAAATTCTATTAAATCTGTTACAAAATACTTTGCCAGCTTTAAATTTTCACAACGTCACATAGACCTATTGACTTTTCTGTTTATAGAATCTTTAATTGTTTGTTGTATGTGTGTTGTGTTTTTTTCTCTAAATGTTATAAGTGACAACTGTCTTATGTTAAAAAAAATGAATGTTTGTAATTTATATGAAAGCATGATGTTTGTCTATTTTTCCTGAAACAGGAATGAATGAATGACTAAGCAGCTAGCAATTGTTTCAATAATTTTAGTTCTACTGTAGTTTTTTATTCATCTCAAAAGGTGTGACCTCCTATCACGGTTGATATTTCAAGATAAATTTTATTTTACTCATCAACCAATTAATGAGAATGAGAAGATATTTATCTAATGTAGTTCTACAATTGGAGAATTTTTGAGCGATCATTATTTTTTTGGAAACTCAAAAATGACTGCTAATACAATCTTAGATTTAGTATACCACCACATTGTTATTAAGTAATGTTACTTCAAAGTTTTATAATAGTTTTCAAAATGAAAAATAAATTTAATGTTTTCAGAAGCAACTAGCTGTTTCATCTTTTCTCTATATCCTATGCATGCCACATTATCACTATCTTGTTTCATATCAACGACATAATAATGGTTTTAAAATTAAAACAAAAATGGAATAAAAATGGCAAGGCCAGTTGTGGTCCTCAAAAATACTGGTTAAAAAGAACAAAAAGGCATTTGATACGACCTAAACTGACCTACTGACCTAACGCAAGCGCAGGCAGCACCACCAGGGCTTCCTTCCGTTCCCGCTGTACATCTCGGGTTGGCCGCGCACTCAGTTCCCATTGTTTCCATGGCAACTAATGGTGATTTGGGTTGCCATGGTGATTATGCTTAATGTTTTCTGCTAGTTAAAACGACATGTGTTCGGAACTCACGTACAACAGTGTGCGGATAGCTCACCAAGTCCGAGAACATGTAAGGGTGATCAAAGGCAACAAAGTCCTTCAATTAAGCGAATACCGCCTTTTTAAAGCAAAATTTACAATCAAGTTTCGGTTTTAGGAGGAGAGAAGGGCAGCCGAAAGGAAAAAGCACTTGTTGTGTATTATTGTCCAGCACCTTCGAGACGAAGGGTCTGTAGCGTTCAGTGATAAAAATTTCCACGATAAATATAGCGGCACCGGAAGTCCAATTCAAAGCATACATTCAACAGGTACATGGACTCCGCCCGCCTCATCACGAAAGAATCCGGCCTCGGAGATCAATATGAAGTGTGTGACAACATCGACCTCCCCACCATCGTCAAGGAATTCGAAGACTACTACTACGTGCGCTTCCATAAGCACCCAAAACTCTGCAGAAAGTCGGAGCACCCGGGCGAAGGGTCGGCGTCGTCTGCAGCCGCGAAGGGGCTCGTGCGGAGGAGGGTGGTCGCCAAGTAAGTACCACAGCGCACGGGGCTCAGCTCGTCAGAGCGAAATACGGGAAAAAGACAGGTATTATGCGAGAAACTTCCATAGGGTAACGGAATCAGTTAAAATATTCTAGGGGGTAACGTGATTTTTTTTTCGGTCTTTAGGAAAACGTCCACAGAAGCTAGTCCGGGCCAGGGTGACGGTGCAGCTCCGGCTCCGGAGCCCTTGGAGCTGACAGTACTGGCGTACCCTCTGTCGCAGGCTGGGGCCGGGGCCGGCACGGGGGCGGCCGCCCAGGAGGCCGCCGATGACGTGCCTCCGCCGGAACGCCTCCTGAGGCCCATCGCGGGCCTGCACAAGGACCCCGAGTGGAGAAACTTTGCGGAGATCATCTCGCGGGTAAGCACTGAACACGAGGGGCACGGCGAGGTACTCCCTCCCGCATGTTTGACCGAGACGAACAATAATGGTCTGGTTAATCAAGGACATCTTCATGCACAACCCCAACGTACGGTGGAGCGACATCAAGGGCCTGCGCGAGCCGAAGCGCCTGCTGCGAGAGGCGGTGGTCTACCCCGTCAAGTACCCGGAGCTCTTCAGCGGCATCCTCACGCCCTGGAAGGGCTTGTTGCTGTACGGGCCTTCAGGCACAGGTGGGTGAGCGCGTGAGCGCGCAGGGCTACGCAGGCTCTGCCCAGCCGAGCCTCCCACCCTGGAGGCCGGGCCGGGCCGCCGCGCCTCCCGACAGTCATTCCCTCTGCAGGATCCCGATCTAATCTGACTTTAATTTGAACGGCATCAACTCGTGAATACGAGAGAAAAAACACAACAGGCTTGGCCGAGGCGGGCCATGCCGGCTCCGGGCAGATCGTTTATCTTGATGCAAGGCGACAACACGCGGCGGCTGGCTCCACCGAGGCGCCTGCCGCCCCCGCTCCGCCCCCGCCCCGCCCCCGGCGAGGGTCCGGCGCCGCCCCCGCCACCCCTGCGCAAGGCCGGGCTGGGGCGGAACTTGGGGCGGAATGGGGTGGGACGGGCCCGCGGGACCGACGCGACTCGACACTGTCGTCAGGACGCGTTCGACTCCCCGCGGCGTCCAAGCGCTAAGCGCTCACGATCCAAATTTTCATTCTCGCCGCAGGGAAAACACTTCTGGCCAAGGCGGTGGCGACCGAGTGCGGCACTACGTTCTTTAACGTGTCGGCGAGCACGCTGGTGTCCAAGTGGCGCGGTGACTCTGAGAAGCTGGTCCGCGTGCTCTTCGAGCTGGCGCGCCTGCACGCGCCCTCCACCGTGTTCCTGGACGAGGTGGACGCTCTGGCGTCGCGGCGCGGGCTGCTCGGCGAGCACGAGGCGTCGCGACGCCTGCAGGCCGAGCTGCTCGTCCAGCTCGACGGGCTCAGCGACCTCCACGACAAGCATCCTGTCTTCCTGCTCGTCACCTCCAACCTGCCGTGGTAGGTCCCACCGGAAAACTCTGAGCTTGGTTAAAGTCTGCCTGCTTTATATCAAAACATTTACTTTCATCGAAGCATTCTGTGAGAAAAAAAAAATCGAAGTAAGCTTAACCGGTCGAATATACACTAACCCTTTACTGATTTCAGGGACCTCGACGAGGCTCTGCTGCGCCGTTTGGAGAAGAGGATCCTCGTGGACCTGCCGGACGCAGAGGCGCGCGAGGAGATCCTGCGGCACCACCTGCCTCCGGCACCCAGCACGCCGCCGCCGCGGGCGCGGGCTGCCGCCGCCGCCAAGCCCACCCTCATGTGCCACCTCGACTACCAGCAGCTCGCGCAGGTAAGAGTACCTTGCCCGCCCCCGTCGATAGCCCCACCCACACTGGAGACCCAAAGTCTGCGAATTCCCACTCAAGTGTGTGAACTTCGTAGGAAAACTCACGCACCCGTCTGTCTCAGGAGACCGAGGGCTACTCGGGGGCTGACCTGCGGCTGGTGTGCAAGGAGGCGGCCATGCAGGCCGTGCGCAGCGTGTTCTCCCACCTGGACTCCGGCGTGCCAGGTACAGTACCGGTGCTGGTGTATCACAAGACACGTAACAGTACGCGGGTTTGCCCACCCGGTCTCACCCAAAAGGCCCCTAGAGTAGGCAGACCCGCAACGCAACACAGTTACGTGCCTTCTGTGACACACCCTACCCGCCGGAGAGACTGACGACGAGGCCGTGTGCTTATTGCAGACTGCGCCGCGCTGCAGCTGGACGCCGTGACCACGTCCTCGGTGCGCGGCGCGCTCGCCAGGACGAGGCCGTGCGGCGCCAGGAACGCCGAGCGCTTCCGCGCCTGGCAGCAGCAGTTCGGCGCCTCCTAGTCGCCTCCAGTGACTGAGACAATAAACGCACCGATTGGACGCTATTAGCTTTCCTCATTTAGCCCCGGGGCCCGGGCCGCCCTCCACCCGGCCGTGGGCGGTGCGGTGGAGGCCGTGGAGTGTGTGCCCCCGTGCGGCGGCCGTGCCCGGCCTACACGCGGTTGGACGTGCTTCCGGTCCGGTACGGTCCGGTCCAGCCGACTGATTCCGAGGATCGCTCTTGTACCTCTGCCCTTGTCGCACTCGTGGGGCACTGCCGTGACCACCACAGGGCACCGCCATAGGTGCGACAAGGACGGAGGTACGCCAGTGATCTTCGGAATCACTCGGCTGGCCGGGGTCGGCAGACCTGACCCCTGGGGTCTCAAGCCCCGCCCCAGCCCAGGCCGGCACAGACAGGGAGAGAGTCCCTGCAGAGTGATGAATCGCAACCAAAGAAATACACGGGATTGCGTGGCGTGGCGTGGCGCGGCGCGGCGCGGCGGGCTATCGGGCTCGGGTCGGGCGCTAAAGCCCCTGGTCGCCGCTCTGCCGCCCTGGCCTGGCCCTGCACCCCGGCCGGCCTGGTGCCCTGCCCTGCCCTGCCCTGCCCTGCCCGGTCCCCGCGTGGGCGCGGGCGGGCGCTGGCCCGGGGCGCGGCGGAGCTTTGACCGCAAGCGCGTGACCATTCTTTCTCCGTGGGGATTTGTAGCTCATCCACGGCCTCACCGATATGAATGATGTGAGGCGAGTTGAGGTGAGGAGCAGCGCGCCCCGCCGGGCCCCGCCGGGCCGGCGTAGCGATGCTGTACCGCAGCACACGGACACGGGCGCAGCGCGCGGCGGCGGTCCTGCCCCGCCCCGCCCCGCCCCGCCCCGCCCCGCCTCGCCCCACCCCGCCCTGCCGCCGGCACGTCCCAGTCAACACCTCGGGGACGTTCTGCGGGACACCGCGGCTGTTAGATGAGTTTCGGATTGCTACTGTCCCCTGCGGTTCAGCAGGGTCACGGTATATTGGAAGGGAGGGAGATGTGGAGGGGGGGGGGGGTGATGGCAAACCGGGGGTTGCACTGCATGCAACGCTACGCGCCGAACGCTTTGCACCTCGAACGGAAACGCATCGGAATTCGATTAAGGGGGAAAACATTTCATTATGCCCGTCACATGCAGTAACTCGTGTCAGCTCGCGCATGCGCGCAGGCAGCGAGGGGCGCATACACGCCTAGCAAAGGGGTGGCGACGGGTGTTCCCTCAGGGGGGCTACCAACCGCGTAAGTTTTTTTCTTTTTATTATTTTTTTTTGTTCGGACCAAGTGCTCTTTCCAGCTATACCGTCCTTGTGACTTGGGCAACTGCAAAAAAGGCACTTGGTCCGAACAAAAAAAAAATAATAATAAAAAGAAAAAAACTTACGCGGTTTTTGAACCACATCCCGCCCAGTGCTATGAGCAGCGTCGATACCAATGACGCTACGCGGCCGGCCCAGAATCGCCCAGAGAGCAGGCGTACTCATGACACCGGGTTCGTTTCTTCGGTGACTGTGGCTCCTCGCGCAGCATGACTCCTAGTGGTCCGGCTTCTGGTACCGTGGCGTCGTAGCCGTGCCGGCATAGTGTCCGCGCAGAGAGTCGCAGGACGGAGGTTCGAATCTTACCGACACATTTAATTTTTCTGAGGACAACAATTTAAAGAGTGGAATTCAAGCCCCCCATTTCAACCGAGCTCCCTCGTGGAATAGCCGACGGTCTAGTGGTCTAGTGGTGCCGCGAAAACCGTGGGGTGTCTGTGAGACTCGGCACATGGGGCCTGGTTCAAACCCAGGTAGGTTCTTCACTGGTAGCGACAGCGGGTTGCCAGGAAGATCCGTCCCATGCCCACGACTGGTGGTCGGTCGTGGGGTCATAAGTCCTAGAATCTGGCTCCAAAAATAGCTGTTCCATGCCCTGGGGACAGGGCAGTTCGGTTAACCACCGTACGACTAAATCTGGCAGTACGGGGATCAAATCTGTCGAATTGCGCGACAGGATCGCAGTCAGAAAAGCACCGGTTCCCATAAGAACACCGAAGTAGTTGGCTGCCACGGGGGGTAAAAGCCCTGTGCCTGGCGGGAACCGCAACCTCCTTCGGGAGGTTTACTGCCGCAAAAATTTTCCACGTTTTCACGCCACGTGCGTAATTTTTCAAGGTTTAGCTCGGCTCGGCTCGGCTCCGCCTAACGCGCGGATTCTCGCTGTAGCGCTTGTGACCCGTAGCGCTACCGAGCTGTAGCGCTTGTGACTCGTAGCGCTTGCGACCCGTAGCGTTAGCGAACTGTAGCGCTTGTGACCTGTAGCGGTTGTAGGTTTTTATTTTTTATTTTTTTTTTATTTTTTTTTTTACTATTTCACTATCTCTGCAGCTCTGCTCGAAGGTCTCGCAAAGGGCGCCGCACCGCGCAATCTCTTGTGCCCACCACATTTTGTACCCATGGAGGCTCCCTGATCCAAGGATGGGCAGCCTTTCGGAGGGGAGGGGGAAGGGGTGCGAGCGTAGGTGCCTCCGCGGCCGTGGGGGACACCACGGCACTGCCCGCCCACCCCAGCCTCCAGGCCACCCCCCGGCCCGGTCCAGGGGGCGCGGCGGGGCGGGGCGGGCCGGGGCGGGGGCGACACAGCGCATAAAAGGGGCGCGCGCGATCGGACGCCCCTCCAGTACCTGGACGTACACGTCATGGGGACCATGGCCGCCTACCAGTTGAGCCGCGTCGGCGTCCTGCTGACCCTGTGCGCCGCCTGCCTCGGTGAGTCAGCCGACCGGACCGATTCAGAAGATCGCTCTCGTACCTTCCGCCCCTCCGCGTCGCACCCGTGGCGGCGACCCGTGCTGGGCATGGCAGTGTCCCACGAGTGCAACGAGGACGAGAGCGATCCTCGGAATCAGTCGGCAGAGCTGAGGACCGCGGCGCCGCGCCCTGGCCTGGCCCCCGCCCCGACTCACCCCCGGCTCTCCTCTCCGACCTCTCCCGCCAGGTTCGCACGGGCCTCGGGGCCGCCCCGGCGCCATGCTGCTCGAGACGGAGCAGTCCCCCAACGCGGATGATCAGGCGGCGCTCATGGAGTTGGACACGCTGCTAAACCTGTTCCAGGCCAAGGGGAAGCGCAGCCAGGACCTCGCCGAGAAGGTAAGTCCTGCATCTGATTGGGATGGGGAAGGGGGAGGGGGTGCCTCCCGCCCACATGCAAGGCAGATTCCGCAAAGTGCGCTTTGGAACGAAGCGACGGTATGGTCTACGCGTAGCGCCGCGTAGTGGGCACACCTCCTCGCGGTTCTGTGTCGAGCGACGGGGCGGGGCGGGGCGGGGCGGGGCGGGGCGAGTCTGCTCATTATATGGCGTCCACGTACGTATCGAGGTCCTGTGCGATCCCGTCGACAGGTCGGTGCGACGCGGGGCCGCGCCCGGCCCCTGAGAGAGGGAGGCCTCTGGTCCGGATTGAGATTGAGGACCCACGCGTGAGGCGACTAGAGAGGTGACGCGAGTAGAGATATAGGCGTCCAGAACAAACCCCCGGTGAGGGTGAGAGTCTACGCACCAGCCCGCATACCCTCCGCCCCGCTCCCCTGCTCCTCTCTACGACGCAAATTTAGAAACGATTTCAACCGCAAGGTTGCTTGAAACGAGACCGCAACCTCTATCAAACACTTACCTCAAGTTTTCGAGCCAACATTTAAAAAAAAATTCGTGAGGTTAAAAAAATATTTTTTGGACTAGCCATTCATAGAACCAAGGAACCCCGCGGGCTTAACTTTGGAGAGTGGATGGGATCCGGTATTTCCGACGGGCAACCGCCTGTCCACGTAATTCGAACAGCGCCGGGTAGGTCAGATAGTCGTACGGTGGTTCAAGCCTGTCCTGCCCCGTGCCCTGTGGTGCCCGGCGCCAGGGGCGGGCCAGGCGCCCCCCACGGCGCGGGTCAGTAACACCCGGCTCCTGCTGCTGCCCGTGCCGGCCCCCAGGGGCTGACGCGGGACTTGGTCACGCAGGTCTTGCAGCCCGGCCAGGCGGGGATGTGGTTCGGGCCGCGGCTGGGGCGCCGGCGCCGCCGCGACGTCGAGACGCCCTCCTCGACACCGGCCGCGGCGTCCGGCCGGCGCCGCAAGCGCTCGCCGCAGATGTCCCAGGACGGCGACGTGGACAACGACATCCCGTGGAAGCTCGCGGAGCTGCTGCGGGAGCTGCAAGGGGCAAAGCGATCGCCGACACCGTGCGACTCCTCGGACATCAACTGCCTCCTGGCCAACATCGCCAGTGGAGGCTCGAGCTACGGTATCGTGTCGGGTTAAAGTGCGAAAATGTTACCTTCAAAAAATATGGTGCCGCCGAGGGTGAATTTTGAATTTGTATTTGGATTTCCGTGTCGAGCAGCGCCAGAGCAGGAGCAGCGCTCCCGCTCTGAGGGTAACCTGGTCAACTTCACCCCCCGACTGGGCCGCGAGAGCGGCGAGCAGCCCGAGGACCTCGAGGGGCTGGCGGGGGGCGCGGCACCCGCGCCCTCGCGGCAGCTGCGCACGGACAACGAACCTACTTGGGGGTGAGTGGTCGGGAGGGGGGGGGGGAGGCTAAATGTTGACAAGCATCATGGCCTCCTGCCTGTCGAAACAGATTTTCACCCCGCCTGGGGCGCCGCCTCCTGCCGCCCGGCACCGTGGACGTCCACGCCCCCGCGGGGGTCCCGCCCTCACCGGCCAGCCTTCAGCCCTTGTTGGCCCTCGAGCGGACCAGGGGCGGACGATCGGCAAGGTCAGCATCGACGGACAAGGAAGCCGGCAGCCAGGGAAATGCTCAGTAGTAGGCAAGAAAATATAATGACAGTAAAATAAAATTTAAAAAAAAAAAAAAAAAACCTCTACAGGAAAACTGGTTTAAAAAAAAAAAATGGCCTGATTGTAAAGATGTTTAGACCATCTAGTGTTGCGTATTCCTCAACTGCAACTTGATTTTACAAAATCCTGTAGTGTAGAACAAGGTTGACTTTGCTGGATAAATCTTTGTTCTACATTATAATAAAATCGTTGCATCATCACTACCCACATTTTTCTCCGATGTGTATCACTTGCTTGTAATGTGTGATTATCCTCATTGCATTGACATGATTTAGTAGTAGTAACACCTAGAGTCAATCATGACCTTCATGGTTATATTTTATTGTAAAACGACACTTCTTTAATAGACTCAAAGTGTTCAAATTAATTGTAGGATAAAATTCCTTAGAATGGATTTTAGTGCCCCAAATTTTGAAACATTTACTTGAAATATGTAAGATAGCAAGGAGGTCTCCAGTGCGAGAACAAGGAAAAATTGTCTGTTTTAAATTTGTGGCACAAATTGGGTCCTCCATTCTGTGGATATTTTAGTTTGTTTCCTTTATTTTTGCCCCAAAGAGAAGCATTAACTTTTGTAATTGTTAACCAAATAATGTTTGTGAAACTAAGAAAAATAAAAGGAGCATCGCAAGCCCTATGCACTGACATTAATTACCTAATCCGTTGTTCGGTGCAATAAGAACCAAAGGAAGACTGCTCTGTTATTCATAACTAAATCATTCCATTTATTCCTCAAAAATGAGTACAGTACCACAAATCAGAAAACATTATATCAACAGTTTTGTGGTTCTCAGCACATTTACATCAATATAAAATAAAATCAAACAACAAATGTATAAATCATGTCTATTATCCTACATCACATCTCATACTCTATTATATAGGAATCTTTGGTTTTAAAATAACACATATGGACCCATAAAAGGAGAAATAATAACAAAATTTTAAAAGAAAATCTTTTACGCATTAATTTTATGCTATGGAGGATGAGAAGAATGGATCTCATAAAATTGGAAGTTTCAAAATGTCTAATTTTTAAAATTACAAAGTATACAAATCTCAAACCTGCAGTACTGTTTCTTACAAATAAAAATAAAATTGGCACATATTTATCTACCTTCTATTGAAGTCATAATGTAGAGGATGAGTATGGAAACAAAATAGATAAAAGTCCCCCATAGTATTGAGGACTTTTCAAAATGATGGCTGTGTAAATCAGCAAAACAATTAACAGCTGACAACACTAACAGAACATAGATAATAGCATTGGTTACACAGGTCTTTTACCATAGGACACTTCACCATATGGGAAGCTTTGTGATGTAGTGTCTACAGGATAGAATAGGAAGAATTAAACAATGTACCAGATAAAGGAATTGTTACCTAAGAAACTATGTTAAGAGATTCTACATTTGTGAATTTTTGAGCTATTTAGATCATAACAAACTAATGACCCACTCAACTTGGTTTCTGATGAATTTCATAACTCACAAGTCAATATCATTATTACTCTGCTCTCAAAAGAGTTAAATCACATATACTTTGAAATATAACTTAAAAATGGAATAGCAGCTAGGTATACAAAAATGCTATTATTTCCCTTTTTCTTAAATGTCATAAATCCTGTGAGATTCACATGGCTGATGTGGTTTACAGTTTGAGAAAGCTGGTTTCTACATGCTATGGCAATAGGCACAGAAGGAGAATATTACTTAATCTTCATTCCTTTCACCTTTGATACCAGGCAAGTATAGTTATGATCCACCTAATGCTAAACGTTTGAGCATAAATGAGCAAAACTTGACACAATAATAGATAACATAATCATAGCTTCACACTGAGCATATCAGTTATGTTACAAAAAAAAATGCTTGTAGAAAATGGGTAGTGGCACAGAATAGTAAGATTAAATGAAAAATGAAAAACAGAAACAATGGCTTTTGGAGTGAGATTTTTTAACAGCAGCAATGCTAGAAAACAATAATGATAAAAGCAAATGAGAT
Source organism: Frankliniella intonsa (assembly GCA_033675135.1). Classification (NCBI taxonomy): domain Eukaryota; kingdom Metazoa; phylum Arthropoda; class Insecta; order Thysanoptera; family Thripidae; genus Frankliniella; species Frankliniella intonsa. The sequence goes on along the minus strand of CM066249.1, from coordinate 5,904,656 downwards.
TACTATTTATTCCTCTTTGCATTAACTGAGTTCCTTCGTAAATTTGCAGGTGTTATAAAAATTATTTCTTTTAGATAAATTAATATTTTTGACTAAACTTATTTACAGAAAAATTTTGCACACCTCAATGTACATAACAATTAAATAATAATAATAATAATAATAATAATAACACCTGAATTCTAACCCTATCCTGAGATATTTTCTTTCAATATGACACAACTGTAGCATTCTTCTTTAAGGGCAAATCCACCCTTTAAAAGTTTTTTTTTTCAGTAATACCAAGGCACACTTACAGGCGGGTGGGGTTGATGGTTATTCTGAGTATTTCTTCTCTCCAGATTGGCACATTATATTAGTTTAAGAACTAAGAGAAAGTCCCAGCCTTGCTAGACACATTTCCTTTCGTAGTCTTGCAATTTCCCAGTATACATCATGAACTGCAACAGAACAATTAAAAGGAATTTGTAATATTCTCCATTACATGTGATGTAAACTGCAAGAATAAATCATAATTTATGTGTCTTAGAGCTGTACCTGAACTTTTAACAAGGCCACGTTCAATGTACCTCAGGTAATTCAAAAAATCAATAACAGCTGTGATCTGAAATGTGAAAAAAAGATAAACGCAAGTTCAGACCAGAAAATTTTTAATGCGATAAAATGATGGTAGTATTCATTTTATGCATCTCTTACCCTATTTCTGCATATTTGTGATATGCTGTGCCACGAGTCTTGATCGCCAAGCTTCATTCTGTAATAACATTGACGTGGCACCTCAAGTAAGGCACATTTCCTTAAAACAGGAGGAAAAACAAGTTAGTTAAGCATTACAAAAGTACTGCCAAAATATACTAATTTTTTAAAAAATAAACATACTTAGGAAAAGTATTTTTGCCTCGGTCTCCAACAGCTTCAATAAAAATGTTTCCACTTTCAACAGCTCGCCCAACACGTTCTGCCAATTCACGGTTGTTGAAGTCAAGGCACAAGTCAATGTCTTCTCTATACACTCGTGCAATAAATTCACTGCTCTTGTCCATTGTAGGACATTGCCTCCAGGCTAAAAAGTCTCTGTGCACATTAGGATCAACCTGAATACAAACAGTTTTGTTTTCTTTGTTAGAGCTGCTTGTTCAACATATCGTATGTTTCAAACCCCCAAAACGTTTATTTTCTCACCTCAATACCATCTTTTGGCTCAACTTGATCTTGAGCGACAGGCTGCACACAGGGTCCGGCTGGGGCACTTTGTGGATGATTTTCTTTTACGGGAGAGTCGGGTGGAGAGTTCTCTCTTCCATACTTGAGGTTGAAATGTGAAGGTGACCGCCGGTGCTTTCGGAAAAGTCCGCCTCCACCGCCTGGTTTCGATAAAAAAAGAAGTTAACAGTGGTATCGAGTGACTCTCTCACCAAGCACTCTGGGGCGGCATTTAGGTAAGTCAGGGCACTCACTGTCATCACATGACTTGGTCTTGTCGATCTGGGGGTGAAGGTGAGGGTTGGGCTTGGCAGGGGTGGAAGTGAGGACGAGGGTCTTGAGGGCCGACACCTCAGCCGTCAGCACCTCCACCTGCATGCGGGCCTCGGCCAGGCTGCGCTCCGCGCCCGCCTGCCGTGTGTTGGCATCCCGCACCATGTTGTGGGCCTCCTGCAGGCGAAAACAAATATTGTCAATTTTATATATATATTTTTTTTAAATACAATAAATATGACATCGAAATGTTGTTAGTTTGGTGTGTGGAAAAAAAAAAAAAAAAAAAAAAAAAAAAGACGGTTTTGTGGAAAAGGGAGACTTTGTAACACGGAGAAAAGCGAGGGGCGCGGCACCGGAGCTAAAGGGCTGGCCGAAGGTTGGCCGAGACCGAGGTGCAGGGCCGCTGGGGTGCGGCCAGGGCCAGCGGGGGTGGTAGGACGCCAAGCCAGAGGCCGTGCAGGGCCGCGGGGCCGGCGCGCCGCGGCGGTCAGGGCACGGCAGGACGACCGGGCTGCTTTCACTTCCCCGCCCGATGGGGCCCGGCCCGGCCCAGGCACGTCAACGGCGGCGCGACCCTCAGGCTCAGGACGGCATCGCATGAGGCGACCAGGGCGAGGAGAGGAGAGCACCGAGTTGGCTCATCATAAAGCTCAGCTCGTCTCTGGGCTGCTGGCCTGGCTGGAGACCCGACAGACCCGCCTGACTTGCGTGATCTCCTCCCCGGCTGCACCGCACTGGCACGACACGACACAGGAAGAGCGCGAGACGAGAGCCAGGACCGCTTAAGAGTTCACGTCGCGGATGCCGAGAGTGGGAGGGAAGGCGAGCGCGGCATCCCGGTGAGATGAAACCAGAGGGGGAGAGGGATACAGCCGAGACACGCAAGAACGGGGCTAAAATATGAGAGCACGGCGCAATTAAAAGAAAAGGGGAAAAAAACTGAAACTTACCTGGAAGAGGCTGGCCGTGAGCTCCTCCAGCTCGGCCTCCACCTGCTCGCGGATCCTGGACAGGCGGGTCACCTCCTCGTCTCGCAGCCGCAGCTCCTGGTGCGCGCTGCGCAGCTCCTCCTGCAGCCGGGAGAAGGCCTGCTCCTTGGCCTCGGCCACCGTGCGGTTCCAGCCGGCGCTCAGTTCGGCCCCGGCCTCGGCCCCGCACCCTGCCGCGGCCCCCACCACCTGCAGAGGAAAGACGCGCACGTCGGTGAGAGGGAATTCCCACGGCTGATGTGTCCCGCCAACGGTGGAAAAAATGAGACTGCGACACTTTACGCGAGCGCATGCAGTGGGTGAGAGTGGACGGAGCACCGCAATTTTTTTTCGTCAGGTAAAAGTTGGTTGGAGAGCACGCAGGGATAAGAAGAAGGCGTTCTACTCCGGCTTACCGCGTTCTCGGCCGGGGGCTGGGACTCGACCTCCTCCGCGGGCCTGGGGAACAGCTCCTTCTTGGGGGAGCCGCGCGGCGAGGCGCAGGGCGAGGCCACGGGCGGCGTGCCGATGGTGAAGCTGGCCGCCCTCCTGCACACGACCGCGTGCGCGCGCCGCACCTCGTCGGCGCCATCCTGCGACTCGGTGGACAGCTGCCGGGGCGTTCCCGCGGGCGTGATCAGCGGCGTGCCTGCGGGCGTGGTGGCCGCCGTGGGCGTTCCCCCCGGCGTGGCCACGGGCGTGCCGAGGGGAGAGCCGATCGTGAAGGTGGCGCGCTTGGGCGACGCCGTCCTCGACAGGTCGCTCGTCACCTGCGGAGCAATAATGGAAATGTCTCGTCAGTGTGATGGACGCTCCCGCGAACTGCACCGCAAGGTGAAAATCATCGTAAGCTGCAGTAAATCCTGCTGCAACGTGAACTACGGTAGCTTTTATTACAGCTTCCACTAACATTCGGCGTAGCCTACGCTGAATATTCACCGTAACTTGCAGAGCTGCGTGTAACTTGGCATGCTTTTAACAGTGCGAGGGCTGGAGCCGCGCCGTCTAGCCTACCTTGAGCTCCTGGAAGGTGGGCGGGCCGCTGGAGCCGAGGCTGGAGCCCAGGCTGGGTGGGCCGTTGCCGTTCACCCCAGAGTCCTCCGACAGGGTGCGGTGCACCTGGAAGCCATTCTCCAGGCGGCCGCTGCTGATGACGGACAGGTTGCTCACGCGCTGGAGCTCATGCTCGTGCAGCTGGAGGGGCTCGTGCAGCTCCTCGTCCGAGTTGATGCTGTCGTAGCCCTCCTCGCCGCTCGTGCTGTTGCTCGTGCTCGTGCGGCCCGCCGGCTTGCTGCTGCGGGTGGAGGGGAGCACACGGGTTAGGCACACGCGGGCAGGTCAGGGCGGGGCGGGGCGGGGCGGACCACGTGGAGGGCAGGCAGAACTCACCTGAGGACGTCGGCGTGCTGCTCGCCGAGGCGCGACAGGTGCGGCGGCTCCTCCGCGCCCTTCAGCAGGGGGTCTACGGCCTTCATGATGCGCAGCCCAGCCGCTCCGCCACCATCTGTCAAACGAGCCAACAGGCAGAGCAAAGGTCAATGAAAATGATAACGATAGAATGCGGAGGAGAGAACAGATGGGGGACGCGGTGAATAAAACAGGAAATATGAAGTAGAGTCCCGCTCGTGCTCAAAGGTCACGCGGCGCCAAAGGAAGGAAAAGGCAGCGGCGGCGGGGCGTAAGAGGCGCAGCGGGCATGGCGCGGGGTGGCGCCTCAGCTCACAGCGAGAGGCGGAATTTATTAGCACTCCGCGGGGCGGGGCGGGGCGGGCGCCACGCCGCGAGACTCACTTTCACCGAAAAAGAAATAATGGGAGGAGACGCGACGCGACCCGACATGACCCTTTCGCTCCTCTGTCGCGCCGGGGTGCGGCGGGGTGCGGCGGGCCGGGGGCGCGACGAGGAGGGGAGTGAAGGAGGCATGAGGCCGGGAGCACTGAATCGCGAGATCTGAGATGTTTTCGTCTAATTATGATCCAAGGCTGTCTCCTCCACAGCGGGAGCGGGCCAGAGACGGCTCTGCGTTTCTCTCTCTCTCACTGCTCTGAAGGAGAAGAAAAGACTGTCGTCTGCGGGAGGAGAGCGTGGGACGGGATGTCGCGACCCCCCGGCCGGGCTGGGCCATGCCTCGCCGACTCGCCCTTAACGAGAGAAAGAAAATACAAATCGAAAAAAAAAAAGATAAAAAAGACAGAGACGTCGCGCGCTCCGTACGCCCTCGGCCCGGCCCTGGGGCATAGGGGCGGCCGAGCCGAGCCGAGCAGAGCACAGAGGCGTGCTAATTAGGGCAAAATTAAATACACACTCCTCTTTGGAAAAAGTGATCTGGCTCACAGTCCCGTCCGGTCTACCTGACCCAGAAGCGCATCTCCAGGCGGAAAATAAAAACCTCACTCAACGCAAATCTTCGCCCGGCCCCGCCCGCCCTGCACTGCCCTCCTGCCGCGCCTCCGTGACCCCGGCCCGGGCCGGGCGGGCTCTTAAAACGAGCCGTACTTTCCTTCCCGCCCTCTCCGGCCCCTTAAGAGGTGGCATGCTAGTTCGTTCACTCGTCCTTATCCCATTCGAGTTTCCAAGTTCCCGGCGCACCGCACGCTCGTCTTCACATTTTGTGGCTGTGCAGTCCCCCCCCCCCCCTTCCCCCCCGCTCCGCGCCGTGGCCGCCGAGGGCAAGGCCGCGGCCAACCACAGGCTCGCCTCGGTACTGCTGCAGCTGCCAGGCACGGACTGGGGGGGTTAGGGCCTCCCCGGGAATGTCATGCAACGGAAGGGCCCCCGACAAACATATCGAAAGCTGGCGAAAAGTGTTCTGAGAACCTGTCAAGGTGCAACGCAGTTAGGACTTTTAGACAAATAAGAGTACTCGGCGCAGCGCAGAGAGGCGGCTGCTCCAGCAGCGGCTCTGAGGCCCTGACCTGGTGTGAGGTGTACAGTGTGCAGGCGAACCGACACAGTTCCTCCATAAAGCGACCAGCCTCCGCCTCCACGATAACAAGGAAGGGTAGTGGCACTAGGGACGTCCTGCCAGGAAACAAAACTAGAAATATGCCCAACACTTTATACACAAGTAGTGTAGAGAGTAGAGTCAGGATGTTGTCCGCGCAGCGCGCACTCGCTCAAGCGGCCTCATCTCGCAGACGCGACGCGACGCTAAACTCGACGCAATTTTCGCTCGTTGAGTCATATGGGGAGCTGTGCTGAGCGGGCGGGGGCCGGAGAGAGAGGACGTTCCCTTTGGGCACGACTAAAATTAGCCCGACGCTTTACGAGAAGCTCTGCACCGCCCGCCTCACTCGCATAAATTATCGGGGGCTGCGCCGGGGAGAAGGGAAGAACGGGAGAATGAGGAGGGCGATGAGGATGACGAGGAGGAGGAGAGAGGGCCGGGCATATCCACATTCGCATTGTCTGGCCGGGCCGAGCTGCGGCGGGCGGAGCGGAGAGGTATTTTATTATTCCCCTCTGGCTGCTGCTCCAGCTCCAGGAGGGCGCTGGAGCTGCTGCTGGAGACGCGCCGCGCCGCGCGCCCTCCGCCAAAAAGAAAATAGAAAGAGAGGAGCCGGGCCGGGTAATAACGAAACGGGGCGCAGCGAGGCGTGTGGGGAGGGGGGGGGGGCGGGGCGTGCGGTAATAACGATAGAGATCATAACGCGAGCAGCTTAGCCAGGATCCAGCCCCGGCCGGCTCCGACCAGACGTGTAGTCCTGCCCGGCCTGGAGTTCGCGCTCTGCTGCAGGCCCACGAGTGCGTGGAGCAGGGCGGCGACCGGGGGCGCATGGGGTGGTCCCCCGGCCCTACAACATGCGCGCGATCCCGTCCCGTTCCGCCCACAGGCGCCGGCGCCAGGGCCGGCCAACAGGCGCAGAAACACATACTGTTGTGTAGCTCCACGTTTGGGCCGCCCCGCCCCGCCCGCGGGCTGGTTAAAGCACCTCTGGCCTGACCGCCGCTGGCCTTCGTCCCCCAGGCCCCAGCCCAGCGCCGCTGAACTCTCTGCATATAATACTCGCCGACATTCCCAGCGCACAGCGCGCGACGCTTGGGCGGTCGCGGGGGCGGCGCGGGGGCGGAGCGGGGGCGGAAGAGGGGAGTGGAGGGGGCGGCGTGGGGGCGGGCGCTGCAGGTGCGTGGACTGCGTGGGAACGCCTAATGTGTCAGGCGGTGCGGCGGCGGGGCGGGAGGGGAGCAGGGAGAACACGCGCCGCGCCTGGCTGGATTTGCAAGGCGGTCGCATGATTGACGAAAAAGGGAAAAAAGGGAAAAAAAAAACAGACAAAGCTGCCGCATCAGAGCCAAACTGAGAAGGAGATACAAAAGAAACAACCTCGGGGTTACTGATGATGAGACCTCCTGAACTTGCGCAGCGCATAGCTGGCGCGGGAAACCACATCTATAAATCCAACGCGAGCTCGTCCCGTACCTTTGATGTGGCCGGCCCGGCCCGGCCCTCTTCCTAGAAGAGATTTCTTCTCTCCCCTTCCTCTCCTCTACACGCGTGCACTGCGCGTGCTCCGCACGGCCGGGCGGGACACGGGGAGACAGACGGACGGAGTGCCTGGCCTGGCCTGCAGGCCGCACAATGACCGGACCGACCACGCCGCTAGTGAGGTGAGAGCAGCGTGTATGAGCGGACCTGCTCCGCCCCGCCCCGCCGCCTTGCACAACCGACACTTCGACTCATGAACGCCACCCCGCCCCGCCCCGCCACACCCTGTGCGTGCCTATGCTGTCCGCAGGAGAGCCAACCTGTCTGGTCGGGTCGGGTCGGGTCGGGTCGGTGACTGATGAGCGGTGCGGGCCGAACAAAGGTCTGCGGGGGGCGGGGCGGGGCGGGGTGGGGCGGGGCGGGGCGTTCGCTGTAGGGTTAGTCGAGGCCGGGCCGGGGTGGAACTAGTCTGCACCGGCGGCGCGGCGCGACACAGGGCGTGGCTCACTGGCTCTTTGCTATACCCCTCCCCTCGCCCGCCCCACCCCGCCCCGCCCCGCCCCACCCCGCCCCACCCCACCCCCGCAGCGAAACAACGGCAAACTATGCGCGCGCAAGCTTTCCGAAACTTGTCACATTATCATGGTCCTCGCCTCGCGGCCTTGCCCCCGGCCCGGCCCAGCCCGAACAAACGCAGGAGGAAAATGTCAGGTCTCCTCTCTTCTCCTGTGAACATTCACCGTACCGTAAAGCTGCACTGCTGCAGGGTTCACTGTATTTAACAGTGAAATTCACCGCAAGATTTTGTTAGTGCTTCTCTCTCTCTCTGCGTCTCACCTTTCATCGAGGTCCCCAAGGTCGCGCGGGGAGGGGCGGGGCGGGGCTGGGCGGTGCGGTCGCCGCGGCGCCGCGGCTCGGATTCCAATAACGAAGTGATGTCTTGAAATTTGAAGCTTCAATAATCTTTCCTGATCTCGTGTTCCCCGCGGCTAACTAGGCAAGACTTGAGCACAGGTGCATGCCAGTTGCCTAGCAGGCAGGCGCAGATGCAGGCCCTCTTCACTCTGCTCTTTTGGCTACTAATTGCCTAATTTAATGGCAACTCTGAGGACAGGGCGCCGCGCCGGTCGGCCCGGCTGCTGAGTGCGCGCCAACGTGTGACGTAATGCCACGCCCCGCCACGCCACGCCACGCCCCGGCCCGCCCTATCAGTCAGTACTGCTCCAGGCTCCAGGTGAGCTTTCACTCCCCTGCGGGCGGCGGGAGGGGGACATCGCCCTCTCGTTGCGATCCGATCCAGGCCGGTGGCGTGGATGTGTTCGCACTCGCACCGCCACCGCCAGGGCGCCAGGCCCCGCCCCGCCCCGCCCCGCCCGCTCACTGCGATTTCTCCAGCTACAATCAGCACAGCACAGCACAGCTCGGCCCGGAGAGGACGAGGGGTGTCTCGGGGTCGGGCCGGGCCGGGCCGGGCCGGGGCGGCAGTGTCTTCTGCCCGAGCCCAACAAACACTTGTGTGTGTGCACGTGCGAGGGAGTGAGACTGGACAGTGGAGCTGACCTGCGGGGCCTGCAGGGCCTGCAGGGCGTGGCACACCACAACAGCCCTGCGGGGGAGGGGAGAGGCGAGAGGCGAGTGCGGCGCGGCCCGGCTGGCACCACTCCGCTAAATAGGGGCAGTACATCACCGCGCCGCTCGGCCGCACGCCGGACAATCCAGCGGGCAAGCCGGGTCAGCTGCCTCCCCCCCCCCCCCCCCACCTCTCCAGGGACACCACCACCAGCACCAGCCGCACTCGGACAGAACAGCGCAGCGTTTTGAAACCTGGGCAACAACATATCGAGAGCATACAGACATTTTCGAGCTTAAACTTGAAAAATTACGTACGTGCTCTGCAAGCGAAAGGGTGGCGTGAAAACATGGAAAATTTTTGCGACAGTAAACCTCCCGAAGGAGGTTGCGGTTCCCGCCAGGTACAGGGCTTTTACCCCCCGTGGCAGCCAACTACTTCGGTGTTCTTATGGGAACCGGTGCTTTTCTGACTGCGATCCTGTCGCGCAATTCGACAGATTTGATCCCCGTACTGCCAGATTTAGTCGTACGGTGGTTAACCGAACTGCCCTGTCCCCAGAGCATGGAATAGCTATTTTTGGAGCCAGATTCTAGGACTTATGACCCCACGACCGACCACCAGTCGTGGGCATGGGACGGAACTTCCTGGCAACCCTCTGTCGCTACCAGTGAAGAACCTACCTGGGTTTGAACCAGGCCCCATGTGCCGAGTCTCACAGACACCCCACGGTTTTCGCGGCACCACTAGACCACTAGACCGTCGGCTATTCCACGAGGGAGCTCGGTTGAAATGGGGGGCTTGAATTCCACTCTCCAAATTGTTGTCCTCAGAAAAATTAAATGTTTTGGTAAGATTCGAACCTCTGTCCTGCGACTCTCCGCGCGGACACTATGCCGGCACGGCTACGACGCCACGGTACCAGATGCCGGACCACTAGGAGTCATGCTGCGCGAGAAGCCACAGTCACCGAAGAAACGAACCCGGTGTCATCAGTACGCCTGCTCTCCGTGTACTACTATGCCGGCCGCGTAGCGTCATTGGTATCGACACTGCTCATAGCACCAGGAAAGCAGTGGTTCGAAAGCCGGTCAATTTTTTTTTTTTAGTCAGTCGCTGCCCTTTTTTGCAGTTGCCCGAGTCACAAGGACTAAGGACGGTATAGCTGGAAAAAACAATTGGTCCACAGAAAATTAAAAAAAAAAAAAAAAAAAAAAAACGCTGTTTATGAGTAATATTATTAAGACCAGACGTCACACCCTCACGGCCTGTACGGCCGGGGAGGGGGGTGGGGGGGAGGGACTAACCAACGCAAACCCCGCTGTCGAGTAGGGACGACCGCGCCCGGCCCGGTCCGGCGCCGTCGTGCCCGACATAATGAGTAGTGCTCACGTGCTCCACACACACACACACACACACACACACACACACACACACACACACACACACACACAGATAGACAGCCTCTTTTCAATTTCAGGTCGCGCGGCGTCCGCGCCATCAAGCCTCGCCGCGCTTCGAATCGCTCAAATTTCATGACCGTTTGTGGCGACTTAACGACCCATCAGCGCAGCGCATCGCTAAGGTGGGGAGGGGGAGGAGGGGGAGGACGAGGAGGCATTGTGGGGGTGAGGCTGCGAAGCCTGCATCACCGCAACTGCGCCAGAGCGAGAGAGAGAGAGAGAGAGAGAGAGAGAGAGAGAGAGAGAGAGAGAGAGAGAGAGAGAGAGAGAGGAAGATTGAGAGTTTATATGAACGGGGCCCGGCGGCCCTAGCCGGCTCGAGTCGGATTGAAAACCCCAAGTGAATTTCACATTGTTGCCTCACCTGTACTCCGTCAGCGGCAGACGTCACCGCGCGGCAGTCCAGTCACGGTATCTGCGACAGAGAAAAGGACGACATTCTTAAAGCTGCTGGAACAGATAGCGCTAGAACGAGGGGCATGTATTGCTGAGGTAACATCACCATATCTTCACTTCTTTAACATATTCAGAGCGGGTTTTTAGGCCCTTATTGCTTTCGCCAGAAAGTTCCTATAGGTCCTTGTTGTTGTCAGAGGTGGCTATTGCTTTCGCCAGAAACAGAACGTGAGCACACGTAGGAGTCTTATCGCACTTAATGAGTTAATCATACGCTGATAACATTCCAAACCTCGATGCCTACGCCTTGAGACGTCACTGCAGCGTGTTTGGTTTCGGCTCACCTCTCGCCCGGCGAGGCGATTTGCTTTCCCGCGACGTCCGCCGCGTCGGACGGGCACGTCGCAGACAGACGGGACGGTCGTGCGCACGTCAATGCACGTCGCTACGGGACGACCGTACGCACCAAGGCCGTCCCGTCCCGTGTCGCCCTTGCATAACACATTTTCGACAATCGCTCCGCAACACGTTTCACAGCGCCGCGTTTCCGTCAGGTAGGCTCAGGCCTGGGTTTCCCGTCCCGTCCCGTCCCGTCCGGCCCGCGGCCGATAATGGCCGGGCCTGTGAGTGAGCGCGGCGGCAGAGCGCCTGCCAAAGCGCAGGTAGGCAGCCCGCCGAGCGCGCGTGTGCAGCGGCGCGCGGCTGGCCTACCCTCCGGGCTGACTCGGAGCCGCAGCAAGCACGCTCTACTCCACTGTGCTTGGGCTACCCATTGCCTACTTTTCAGGAAGCGCGCTCCGGTTCTGATACGTTTTAATGAAAGCCCTGCCTAGCAGGGAGAGAGCGCTAGCGAGCGAGCGAGCGCATTTATGGGCGGCAGAACAGCAGCGGGGCGGGCATGGGCAGGGCGCGCGCAGTGAAACACGACCGGCACCCCGCTTACACTGGAGGAATGATTTAAAATACACCTCGGCCGCCCCGCCCCGCCCCGCCCCGCCCCGCCCCGCCCGGAGCGTTAAGGCGTTACGACCCTCATGATACACAGGCCCTGTCTATAACACAACACAATACCACTCGCTCGGCGCTCCGCCTCGGCCGGCCGTCTGCGCGCAGCGCAGGGGAAGTTATTTCAATCGTCTATAGAAATTATCGTTACGGGAAAAACTATCAGTGGCGACAATCTCTCAAGCGCGGGCCGGGATAGAATATACATAAAGCACTCACACAACATGAGAGCCGCGGCCCACTTTCGTCACTCTGGAAACCCGCAAGTGTGTGGCGGGCGGGGGGGCGGGGCGGGGCGGGCCAGGCCAGCCGCGTGTAAACAGGTGTGACAGACTAGCAGGCTAATCGACCTAATTGCAAATACAACGAGCCAGTGACCTCAGGCCACCGCGCCCCGCCCCGCCCCGCCCCGCCCCGCCCCGCCCCCGCCTTGCATCACATTATCATCACGAGCCCGCCACGCCCCACCCCGCCACGCCCCGCCCAGCGCGAGTCGTCACGTATGGCGTGACGTAACGCTGTGCGGCGGGGCGGGGCGGGGCGGGCGGGTGCGCGAGTGACCCTACCCACCCCGAGAGGAGGAGGAGGAGGAGGACTGGCGCATCAGCATGCGGGGCCCGGCGCGGGCCGTCCCCGCAACACCAACACCCTGCACAGCCCCTGCCCCGCCCATCCCAGACGTGTCCGTCCAATGGCCCGATGGGGTGGAGCGCTAGCTACAGTCTCGCGACTTACATTTTTAACAGTTCATTAAAACTTGCCCAGATTTCCCTCCAGCACGGTATACGGTTTTCTATTCTGGTATACACAAGGAAAGTCGCAAATGCTGTCCAAGTTTCAGACATTATAGATAGAATTTGTGACTTAGCAAACGTTGACGTGATATCAGCCTTACTTAGCCTGCTTTAAAGGTTTTTTTATCGTTTAATCGTTTCCTTATTTGTTTTCTTTTTTTATAGGCCCACGTTAACGTCAGAGAGGCGCCGCGGCGCGGTGCAGCCAAATGAGAATTAATGCAGTCGCCCGGGCCGGCGCCGCCTGCACGCCCGGCCCGGCGCCCCACGGCGTATCTCCGGTATGGATCTCCCTCCCCTGGCTGGCGGGGGAGAGGGGGAGGGGGGCACATAAAACGCACACGACACTTCCAGCAGCAGTCTGAGCGCGTCCCTGCTGCAGCCGCAGCCGCACCGACTTTCCAGTAATCAGAGATATATGATATGAAGAGTTCGAACGTGAACGCCATGCGCTGCGCTGCGCGGCGCCGCGGCGGGGAGAGAAAGTGGAGGCTGCGAGCGAGGCTGCTGCTCTCGAGAAAGATTGAATGCTTCGGCCGTGGGGGGGGGGGGGGGGGGGGGGGGGGGGGGGCGGGGCGGGGCAGCCCGCCGGCTGTATGTACTCCACACCAATTTCTCCCGCCCCGCCCTGCCCTGCCCCGCCCCGCCCCGCCCCGCCCCGCCCGACAGGAGCGGGAAGCTGATCGCGCGGGCTTGGCGCGGCGCGGCGCGCACGAAGTTGGCACGCCAATGGAGGGCGTGGCGTGCACGCACAGCATCAACGAGGCATGGTGTTTGGCGGTTCGCACGCCGCCCCCGGTGCCCAGCGCAGGGCAGAGCGTAGAGGCCCGGCCCAGGAGAGAAAGAAAAGCCTTCATGTTTTAGGCTTAGGCGCGCGGGGCGCGGGGCGGGGCGGGGAGGTGGTGGCCATCAAATATAAAGTATATTGCGTAAAAGGCGCAGCCTGGGCGCGTGCGGCGGCGCGGGCAGGACGCGACAGACGTAACAACTGCGAGTGTGCGACATGGCGACACGCGGCGCCGCGACTGACTGCGCGGACCCTAGCTAGAGCGGCAGCGGTGACAGGTAAGTAGGCGATAACTCGAATACAGTAGTGGAGTGACGCGGGCTAAATCTGCGCCTGCCTACTATAGGCAACATCTTATGCGACGCACAGGTGCGTGCATGATACGCAGGAGCAGATGCAGCCCGCTGTGCTACACTTTGCTTGAGCTGGTTATTGCCTAATTTGCTGGTGGTATAACACTGCTTGCACGGCGCGCGGTGGGTACCCGGCGCGACCTTCTCCCGCCCTGCCCGCCGGCCCCCTGCCCGCCGGCCCGCCGGCCCCCGGCCCGCCGCGCGGACCCTTTGACGTCACGTGACCACACACCGCTGGCGTGGCCGGCCCCGGCCGGCGCGTGGCGTGACGCGGTGTGGTGTGGACTCACGGGGCGTAGCCGCGCCGGCCGGGCCCCGCCGCGTGCTGCCCTGCCCTGCCCTGCCCTGCCCTGCCCCGGCAGAAGGGAGGGGGTGACCCCCCTGGCCGCGCCCAGCCCTGCCCAGCCCCGCCCTGCACCGCCCTGAACAGCCAGGACTAACTCGTTTACACTCGGGCAAATTGAATTGAGTGGTCAAACACTATCGCCTCCACGTCTCCCCCCTCCACCCATGCGCGCACCCTCCCCACCGCCCCGCCTCCCAGTCCCACAGCCCCACCCACCTATTCCTTATTTCTTTTCTTCACCCTCTCTCCCCAGAGTTTACCTTTACCTCATTTCTACGCTTCCCACTTTTTCCTCCCGTCTACTCGTGTTTGCTGCCGCCCCGCCTCGCCCCGCCCCGCCACGCCCGGGTGCAAGGGCGACAAGTGCCAGGGTGACAGCGGAGTAGGGTAGCGTTCGGCGCCGGGGCGTGGCCGGGCGCACCGTCCAAAAAAATCACGGGTCGCATACGGAAAAACACCGTTAATTCGGACCCAGTCTTTTCAGGCGGTATGTTCCCCTTTTCCCCGTAACAGAGGCTGTTTTTTTACAGTGCGTGGCAGCGCGACTTTCCCACGTCCCGCCCAGGGCGCTGAGCTGAGCCCAGCCCCGCATTATGTGAGAAGCGCTGCGCTACCGACTCATAAGAACTCAATGACTTACATAAAGTCTGCGCGACCGGACCGCCACGCCCGACATCACTCACGGGGGGCCGACCCGGCACACGCACACACGCACACACACGCCGAGGGGTCGTCAACTCCTTGGAAAGAAGAAGGGGCATTTTTGGGGAGGTGCGAACTCGGCACGGCAGCTGCTGTGAGACCAGAGCCGCAGCTGAGGTTCCGGCGGTGAGGAGAGGTCAACGAAAGAGTGAGAGGGAGAGAGTGAGAGAGCAGGACAGGGCCGGGCGGGAAGTGAAGCAGGGAGTCGTAATGACGATTCGTTTCCTTCTCGTTGCGTCATCATAAGTCAAGTCGTCCGTCTCCGTTTGAACTGGTTGCCGCGCGGGAGCACGCGCCTCGCGCCACGCCGCGGTCTACAACGTACACTGCCAGAAAACAATAATAAAATACCCCTTTTGTCGTCAGTCGCGCGGTACTCTCGCTCGCAGTCCCACGGACATTATCCTCAGGTGCCGTGCACACCCGACCCGGCGAGGTAGATACGCACGAGGAAAACCCGCGGGGATTGAATTTTTTAAAACTGAGTAGGGACGCTTTCCGGTGGCCGCGGGCCGAACGGGGCAAAAGGACAGCACGGTGCGCCTGTCTTCTCTCCTGGGAGCGGAGAAGGGAGAGAAGCGCAGAGCCGAAATGTTGACATGATTTCATTGGAGGGGCCTGGCGCGGCGGCCCGACCGGGACGAGCGGGAGCCGTGGGGATGCGGGGAGCTGGGCCGAGCAGGGCCGGGCCCGGCCGGGCCCCCGGGGTCCTAACCGGTTTATAGCTCGCTATTGTTGTTCCCTTCCCAGGACTCCAGCCCCAGGACGCTCCCCCCGGCCCGGCCCGGCCCGCCAGGATGCGGGCGTGGCGTGGCGCGGCGTGGCAGGGACGTGTGTCAGTCAGTCTTATGCCGGCCGCGCTAAACGACGCCGCCGCTTCCCCTCGCATTTTTGCGCCCGTCCAGAGCGGGAACAGCAGGGAAACCACAGACCAAAAAATAAAAGGTTTAACACGGCAAAATTAAAAAATAAAAGTATTCGCGAAAAATAATAAAAGAAGTGCGGCGTGCGATAATGTGCCGTGGTGGTCCGCAGGGACTGGCGGGGATGGGACAGGACGGGGGATCAGACCACTCTCAGGCTCATCAGCCACCGCCCCGCCCCGCCCCGCCCCGCCCCCCTCGCACTCGTAAGATAAGCCGTCTCTCTCACTTTCGTGTGCAGAGATAAGCCCGCCCGCGCGTAACATCCGCCCAACAGCCACACAGACAGACAGACCCCCGAATGCAATCGAACCTCTTAAAGCTCGTATGCCTCTGGCGTTAGGCGGGGCGGGGCGGCCACTGCTGCCGAATTATAACCGTGGCGCTTTCCTAAAAGCGGACGGATATTTCTGATGTCTGGAGAGCGCCGCCGCTGCCGTGGGGCAGACACACACAGAGGTGCTGGCCGGGCCGGGGCGCCTGCGCCGTCCACATTTCTCTCTGCGTTTGTGCGGGGCGGGGCGGGGCGGGGCGGGGCGGGGCGGGGCGGGGCGGGGCGGTCGCGTTGCGTGCGGAGCGGTTTTGACTAGGCATTTCACCGCCAATTACAGTCTTTGGGGCTCGCCCCGCCGCGCCGCGCCCCGCCCCGCCCCTGCTCGTTACGGCACGGTAAACCGCACGCCACGTGGAGAGCGTGGCTGCAGCTGCGTAGGGATGAGGCGGCGGGGGCGGCGCGGGGGCGGCGCGGGGCGGCGCGGGGGCGGCGGGGCCAGCTGAAATACGCAAACAGCGGGGCGGCCGGCGTGGCGCGGCGCGGCGTGACGAGCCTGGGGTTCGAACGCGTGACAGTTGTCGTAATACCGCACACGCACACACAGTTCCCGACTTTCACTCGACGGGACGGGACGGAACGCGCTAGGACCCCCCTGGAGCTGGGCTGAGAGTGTGTGTGTGTGTGTGTGTGTGTCGTCTTTACAGTTTGACAGCACAGCCAGCCCGACACATCAGTTTTATTGTTACCCCCCGCCCTGCAAAGCTCTCACTCGGCACGACTTGCAGTCTGCCGCGTACTCGACCAGACCTACGGGGCGGGGCGGGCCAGACCCGCGGCGACGCTTTCGCATTAATGGGCAATTAAGCTCTCTGCCGGCCCCGCCCCGCCCCGCCACGCCCCGCCCCGCCCCGCCACGCCCCCGCGGGAGCTGCTTATCAGGCGAGTGGGGTCTGTCTGGGCCGTCGTCAGTCCTACCGCGGAGACGAGGAAGTAGGCAACAAGAAGCCCTGACACAGTGGAGTAAAGCGGGCTGCATCTGCGCCAGCTCTGGTCCTGTACCGGCCGTGAGGTGTGGGTGAGCTGCTGCTGCACGCGGTATGGAATAGTCGTGATGAAGCGGGGGGAGTTAGGCCAATGCCACCGCGCTGTAGGGCTCCGGGGAGTGTTGGGGGGGGGGGGGGGGAGGTCACGCCATGGCACGACACTGCGCGCAGCATCCGGCCCAGCCAGCCCAGCCCGGCCTCGGTCCCGGCCGCAGCGCGCCGCACACGCGCAGCAGCACTCTATCCTTACTAACGGGGGCGGGGCGGGACGGGGCGGGATTAAAAAACACAAAATGTATTCCCCGAAGGCAATATAGTAAAAATTGATCCCCCTGCTCAGCCCCAGGGAGCGAGGCGGCGCGGTGCGGTACGGTGGTGGGTGGTGCCACTCGCAATCAACCTGTCGCGGAATGCCACCGACCGAATTGCTTTCGCGCGCCCCCGCCCCCGCCCCGCCCCGCCCTGCCCCGCCCCGCCCCACCGAGTCAGAGTCAAAGGAAACCCCTCCGGGGCCTTTCGATCCGATTGCACGCGGGACGAGGCGAGGCGACACCAGACGCAGCAATTCCGCGAAATGAAAGCAATACACTACACACGGCGCGCCCCAGCGCGGCCAAGCCGTATATTCAAATTTCCCGCGCGAAGTGAAACTCCCGTTTGGCTCGGCTCGGGTTTGCCGCTGGCATGGCGCAGGCCTACACGGGCCGGGGGCCGGGCTGCGCGGCCAATACCATAGTAAAGCAAAAGGACTTTCTCGGCTCGGCTCGGTGACAATAACCTCCGCATGCAGGCGCCTGCTCAGCCCCGGCCCCGGCCCCGGCCCCGGCCCCGGCCCCGGCCCGGTACACGCGGAGCCACGCCACGCATGAGAAACAGGGCGCAAAGGAGTGAATGGGTGCCGCTGGGCTGGGCAGGGCAGGGCTGGGCTCGCTGACCGGACAGGGCAGGCGCAGGGCAGGCGCATGGCAGGCGCAGGGCCCGGAACAACAGGGTCAGGTGTCTACAGGCCTGGAGAGAGAGGTAGGGGCAGTGGCGCCCGCCCCGCGGCCCCGCGGCCCCCAGTCCTAGGACTCTAACGTGGAGCTGCCTCCAGCCTAGCGCCACACATACACACGCTACACTTCTTCGGTGTGCATGATATTGCTGCCTAATTTAAATACATAACTGTGCGAGGATTTTATTTTTAAAGAAAGAAAACTATAGTACACTGTTAAAAATATTTAACTAAATTTCCCTGACTTGTTCTGCGAAGCTATTTTCATTATAGTGCGGCCTTCGATACTGACTGCAGGTCAGGTCAGGTCAGGTCGTCACTGTACAGTCGGACGGCTGCAGCGAGAGGTGAATGACGTGGGTTGGAGGTGGAACATGACCGACCGCAGTGACTTGACAGACAGAACCGAAAGGCGTCAAACCGACTCGGTTATACCGGCTGCAAACAGCTGCGGGCCCGGATATAGTGTGCCTCTGTGTGTGTGTGTGTGTGTGTGTGTGTGTGTGTGTGTGTGCGGATAACCGCAGGAAACTCTATGTACGTCACACGTCACCCAGAGAGTAGAGGCACGTCTGTGTGTGTGTGTGTGTGTGTGTGTAGGGGGGGGGGGGGGGGGGTATTTCGTGGAAGACGGCGCATGCGGTGTCAGGCACTGCGGCGGTCCGAGTGCGCGAGAATGAAGAAGGAGGAGGAGGAGAGGAATTCCCCCCGCGCCACGCCGCGGGTGCAGGTGCACCGGCACCGCGAGGTACAATTTAAGTCTGTCGCTCAGTAGTCCTACTTTATTAACCCGGCCGCCCCGCCCGCCCCGCGCACTGCATGCACACACACGCACGCACACATTCATACTCCCGCACACATCCTGCCCTGCTCCCGCTACGCTGCGCCCCGCGCTTCCAGGAAACACGGCAGAGCGCGCAAGGTCTCACCTCTGACCCCGACCGGCCCGGCCCGCGGCCCGCCTCGCCTCACGGTGCTGGGTACGGAGCGCACGCCTCACTGGCCGCGGCGGGGCGGGGCGGGGCGGGGCGGGGCGGGGCGGGGCGGGGCGGGGCGGCCCCCTCCCTTCGTCCAGGCCTGCCCCATGCTCCTCTGCTCCAAGCCTCCTCGTATCATTTCACGACGCAGCCAAACGTCCAATTTCATTTCATTTCATTCCTGCTGCTGCTGGGAAACTGGACACCGCGCCGGCTGGGCAGGGTTGGCGAGGCGTTGCGTTGCAGAAAAAGGAGCCCTCCCCCCCCCCAACACACACCCACTACTAGGAGCGGCGCGGACGCCAGCGGGGACGTCAGCTGGGCGCAGCGCGGCGGGGCGGGGCGGGGCGGGGGCGCGCTGAGCCAACCATCATTGTAATAACATGGGAGCGCCTCGCGAATCAATGAAGCACGGCGAAGCACGGCCGCGAAGCTCCCCGCCGCCGCCAAGCATTGTGCAAATAACAGTCGTGCGCGCTGCTGCCAATAGTGTGTTGTTATTGGCACCGCCGCCCGCCCCGCCCCGCCCCGCCACGCCCGCACGACTGCACCTGTGTCGCCACACCGCGCCGCCCCGCCGCAGAGACTAAATCGGCAGAAGATACCCCCATACCTACCGCACCCCACCCCACCCCACCCCGCCGCGGCTTGTGCAGCAATCCCACCGCAGCGCGACCCGCTTGTCAAACCTTCTGAGTGCGACTTATTGTGTCAAGTTAACGCGATGAAATGCGATGGCAAACTGCAATTTAAATCATGGCGCCGTCAAAGTTTTTTTTCTTCATTTTTTTTTTCTTTGCGATGGGTACCGGGAGGCCACCTCAGCAGCCACCACGTCTCACGGCGGCCGTACATCACGTCCGACTCTTCGACCTCTCCTCTCCTCTCCTCTCCTCTCCCGTCAGTTTACGACGCGCTGGGCGTTAGCGCCGTCTCTAACGCCCCCCCCTCGCCGAGGAAGGCCCGCCCCGCCCCGCTCTGATGGCGCCTCGCCTGGGTATGGCCTGGCCTGGCCCCCCAGGATGCGCCGCCGGCCCGGCCCGGCCCGGCCCGCGGCCGTAAAGCAGACGTGACGACTGCATCTGAGCCCACACGGACAGAGTGGCAAGCGCAAATATAGTTCTGTTTCTGTTGGTCTATTTTTATTTTAATGTTCGAGCCTAAGTGCTGACAGCGCCTGCAGGCAGGTGTTTCTGAAGGGCCACTCCTGCTGCAGTGGTTGTGGTGGCGGCGGTGACAAGGGTGGCAGCGGCGACAGAGTGCGCCTCGCCCTCGCCTCCCCTGCGGAGCTCCGACCTATTTATCAAGTGGGAGGGGCGGGGGAGGGGAGGGACCTGCGCACAGGGGGCTGCATTGCCTGCAGGAGGGGCGGGGTATTCAAACCAGCAGTCGATAGGAGGTCAGAGAGTTTGAAGTAGAGGGGGGATCAGGGAGGGACACGCGAGGACGGAGGGGAGGGCCCCCTGTGGGTAGGCAAGCCCGCCGGACGAGCCGGTGCACCGGCGATGCCTA
This sequence comes from Frankliniella intonsa, assembly GCA_033675135.1. Taxonomy (NCBI): domain Eukaryota; kingdom Metazoa; phylum Arthropoda; class Insecta; order Thysanoptera; family Thripidae; genus Frankliniella; species Frankliniella intonsa. Next base: position 5,884,644 of record CM066249.1, on the reverse strand, counting down.
CCCGGCAGGCGGCCGGGCCGGGCCGGGCCGGGACCCCCGGGGGCGGCCAGTGTCAATGCTTGCGCTGCTCGCACCTCGCCCTCGCCTCGGCACGTAGCGATAAATCACTGGCGGGGCGGGGTGGGGCGGGGCGGGGCGGGGCGGGGCGGGGCGGGGCGGGGCCGGGTCGCACATTAGCCACGCTGAGGAGGTGGCGTTATGTCGCGCGTTGGCGCTTAACGAAGTGGAGGCGCGGCTGTGCGTGGAGCGGTCAGGCCTTGGCCGCGGCGTGTATGCGTGTGCGTGCAAAGCACGGGCCGGCTGCGTCTCGTGCGTGGTGGACTCGCGAGGGTCATTAGCACCTGTCCGTCAACCGCGTGCGCGCGCAATGGACACGCGTGGGAAGTCCTACACCGACCCGACATGATGAGCCGAGGCGTATGCAAGCTGCCAGTGCAAATAAGGCAAAGACGCCAAGAACAAGTGATTTTGGAGGAACAGGGGCAGAAGCGGAGGAGGAAGAGGAGGAGCGAGGAGCAGGATGGAGAAGAAATAAGAGAAGGCGAAGGAGGAGGAGAATGAGAAGGAGAAGAAGGAGGAGGAGAAGGTGGGGCCACGCCACGACGGTGAAGTAACGCCCAGAACAAAGTACAACGCCCCCGACCCCAGCTCCGCCCAGGCCCACAGGCTGATCGTGATCCCGCAGTTAGTGCCGTGCCTGTGCCTAACCTGTATCGCCATGCCAGGGGCCGGCCCGGCCCAGCGTGGAGGTAGGTAGGGCCTAAGCTCACGCACTGAGTGTGTGTGGAGGAGCGTGGCGTGGCCAGCTGGCCCAATACACCGAGGTAGTCTCGTCAAGGGAGAATCGATTCGACCTTTCCCCCGGCTGAGCGCTGAGCAGTGCAGCGCAGTGCAGTCTCCCCATGGCGCTTCAAGCCCGCGAGCCTGCCCGGTGGTGACTGACTGGAGCTAGGCGGCTAGGCGGTGGCAGGGCAGGGCGGCGACTGGGCGGCCTCGCCTCACCTCGGCGTATGGGATTGGGCAACGCGGCCCGGGCCGGCCCGCAGCGGATGTTGTGTGCCCCGCAGCGCCCTGCCCTGCAGTGCCCTGCTCTGCTCCAGCCAGACTGCCACGAGGCCCCGCAATAACGAAGCGACTTGAGCGGGGCATCGATAACCGCTGAGCGCAGAGCCTCCATGCCGCCGAGTCCCCATCGCGAATACTGGTCTCGACCGAAACAAGTCTGCGGCTGGCAGACGGGCGTGGCGGGGCGTGGCGGCCGGGCGATAGACGGTCGGACGCACGGACTCGCCGCGGGCGCGGCGGGGCGGGGCGGGGCGGGGCGGCCGAGTGCGGCCGTACCATGTGGTAAAGCGCGTCACAACAAACCACTCACTCGGCTCGGACCAGGCCAGCATGTGTGGCCCGGCCCGTCCCGGCGCCACGGTACCAGCACCATCAGTCCGCGCCGCGCCGGGCCGGGCCAGGCGCGACCTTCAGCCTTCACCTGGGCTTTACCGAGGAGCACGTGACGTGCGCATCAGCTGAGCGGACTGGAGTCCACAGTCTGACGTTGAACATCACTCGTGCGCGACAGAGGAGTTATACATTTCGAAGAAAAGTTCAATTGGGGTTCAAAATCGAGCATCTTTTGCAAGTGTGTTTCTATCACGCTTGACCGCGTGGCGTGTAATAGAACGAAAACCTGTAGTATGTATGCCTGGGCCTGGCTCCAGGTAGGTCCAGGTCTGGGGCCGGCCGGCTGTAGGGCCGTGGGACCCGGAAGCTGTACGAAGGCCCGGCCCGACCGTCACTTCCTTAGATAAATGCCTGGAGAAGACCTGCAGCCTGGAGGGGAGGGGAGGCGTCCGACCCGGCCCGGCCCGGAGCCTGCAGCCCGGAGTCTGGAGGCCTGGAGGCCCACACCGGAGATGCTTGGAGGCGATAAGCGAACACTCCGCCGTCGCCTTTTCCGCGATCGCGATACTCGTGGCCATTGAGGAAAATGTATAACGCAGGATGAAAATCACTGTAGGACGCGCACACTCACAAACACAAACACACGCTCACTCAATATCAAAACAACATTCGAAAAAACTAGTTTGACAGGACGCCCGACGCAGTCCCAAGTGGTAGAGACCAGTCTGCGCTCCTCTCCCTCGCGCTCTGGAAAACCGGAAACGCGAAACAACGACGATAAGCACATTATCGCTGCATGCCGTTTTGCGCGCCGCGTCGGTCCGCGGCGGGGCGGGGCGGGGCGGGGCGGGCCGCACGTCACCGCTGCCCACACGCACGTGCACCTGTCCGTCTGCGTGGCTCAGCTCGTTCTCAGAAGCATACTGCGCCGCGCCTCCACACCGCGGGCGGCGAGTCTTTCGCGGAGTCGTGCCGTGCCACCAGAACAGTGCGAAAATCATTGGCGCTTGCCTCCTCCTCGCCCCGCCAGTGCCGCCAGTGAAGTAGGCAATGAGGGCCCGAAACAATAAGAGGAGTAAAGCGGGGCTTCATATGCGCATGCGTGCTAGGCAACACTTTAGCACAGGTGCGAGCATGTTGCCTAGTATGCAGGCGCATATGCATCCCGCTTTTCTCCTATTTTTCAGGACACAAGCGCCTATCCGATGAGCAGCCGAGGCGAGCGGCGCTGGCCACCTGGCCCACGTGGCCCACCACTGCGACCCGCTGGACCGTCGCTGCCCAACTTGTGCCGCGCCAGCAGGAGAGAGACTCTCGCCGGCATCCTGCTCCTGCCGCCGCCAGTCCTGACGGAAGGCGCCACTTTCCGTCCGCGAAAAAAATTATGACTAGTTTGTGTGCTAGGCACGCCCCGCCCCGCCCCGCGGACGACACCGACACCGCCGGACTTGGCGAAGAGCTTCCGTCAAGTTATGGTGTGGAGAAACGCCATTTCCTACATTTTCGTGGCAATTTTTATGATGGGGATATTACTATATTTAGCGGCATTAAATCTGCCGTTTTTCGGAGAGAGAGGGATCAGTGACCATTTTTTTTTTTTCGTAGAAGAATATCATGTCGTTCACAGTCGTCCGAAGATTGATGACACTTTCGTGCGGCAGTGTAGTCGCAGGGCACACTCTGCCCCTCGGCTCGGCTCCGCGGTGAAGGCGCGACCAGCAGCGAACAACGTGTCGGACCTGCCTGTTCCGTTCCGTTCCGTTCAGCAATTAGAGATCAACAGACAGACTGCAGTCGGCACGGCACTGTGCCACCGCGCCGCACCGCAGGGCCGCAGGGGCCGCAGGCGAGGCGAGAGCGGCGCAGAAAAAACTAAACACCTGCAGGGCATGGCGGAGGGGGGGGGGGGCTTGCTTTAAAGGTGCATTTGACGTATGCCGCTGTATACCGAGGCACGCCAGCAGGTCCCGACCCCGGCACAGCCCAGCGCAGCGGCATGAGAAATTCACCGAGCTGGCGTGAGGGGTCGCTTAGGCGAGGCGAGGCGAGGCGAGGCGAGGCTAGGCTGCGCTAGGCCCTTTGTGAGGCCCCGCCCTGCGGCAGCGCGGGCGCGAGCGCCAGCCGGGCAACAGGTGGAGTCAACGCCCCGCCCCGCCCCGCCCCGCCCGTGGACTGCACCAAACCTGTCCCCGCAGGCAGGGGCGCGGCGGTTCGGTTCGGGTCGGGGCGACTCATGTAATAAAAAAAAAAAAAAGAAAAGAGACATCGATACATGACGAGTGTGAGCCATAACAGTCTGGCATCGAGCTTCGCCGCCGCCGCCGTATACAGCGTGTCGGCGGCTGTAAATCAATCACACTGGTGGTGGGTAACTCTGCAGATCATGATCATCGGCATCAGGCAGCCGGGGCACCCGGACCGGGCCGGGCGGCGAAATAAAAACAAGTGCATGTCGCAACGCTCCACACCACACACCATAGGAGGGGAGGGCACCGCTATAAGCCTGCTCCAGCCTGCTGCTGGCCCGGACCCGCCACGCCACGCCACGCCCAGTTTTGCCCAATCCCAATCCAGTTGAGCCGGGCGGGGCGGGGCGGGGCGGGACTGCACCGCGGGGCAGGGCAGAGCGCATTCCTAACGTGTCGCCGGGTATCTGATTGGAACAGAAGCCCCCCCGCAGACAAAGTGGCACTAGTGCTTCTATGGTAGGGCCTGGACGGGCGGGGGGGGGGGGGGGGGGCAGAGTCGAGCCTTGTTAGATCGGGACGAGCCCCGCCAAGGCCAGCAGAGCCGTGCCTGGCCGTGCCGGGTGGTGGGACGCGTAGCCAGCACGTGAGCGGCTGCCGCTGCGGCTGCCATGGGCCCGACCCGACCAGCTGATCGTATTATGTTATGGAAATGAGGCGCACAGCCGCAATCGCGGTTACACCGAGGTACAAAAGCATTAGCCATCTCATCGATCACATAATAGCCAGGAATGGGCGCTGCCAATTTATTCGCTCATAATGGGTTTGTATTAAACGATCCATTATATGAACGCCAAAACGGAAAATGTATGCATGTCTCTTTTCGTTAAAACGGTACGACTGCGGTGCGGCGCCGCAGGCGGCCCGGCATAGGGCTGCGGGCGGCAGCCCGGCAGTAATATGTAGGGGTTACGGCCCGCCGTAAAGAGCTGACCTTTCTCCGCCCGGGTGAGGGCGGGGCGGGGCGGGGCGGGGCGGGGCGCGGAAGGGTGGGCGCCACCACCACGCCGGCGCATTGGAGCCCGGGCCAGGCCAGGGGGCTGCAAAACGTTATGAAAGACGGCGAGGACGGCCTGCGCAGCGCAGCGCGGCGCAGGGAGGCGCGCAAAATGTCAAGGCGACAGGAGGAGACTCGGGAGGGAGGCGACTCCACCCACGACACGTGGGGCGTGCCGTCCCGTCCGGGGGCCGCGCGCCCAAGGGAGGTGACACGACAAGACGTCCTCTCCTCACGAGTGCGACAGAGACAGCGACTGCTCCCCTCTCTGTCGCACTCGAGAAGAGTACTGCCTCCTCAGCAGGGATTGTCCAGGGTGGTGATGGGGAGGCTGCTCCAGCAATCTCCAGCGACCCGATGGGGACGCCATGCCACGCCGGGCAGAGATGTGCCGATGGAGTGAAAGGCGTTGGGTCGGGCCACCTCACCTCAACCACACCGCTGGCCGCAGCTGGCCGCAGCTGGCCAGCCGATATGACATCCCGCCGAGCACGGGCTGGAGGCGACGCGACGCGACGGGGACCGGACCTGGTCCTGGCCTGGCAGCCCTCTCTCCCGTCCCGTCCACCGACCTCTGCACGGGCCTGCGCAGCGCTGTCACGAGTGCGAGGCGCGCGCGCCCGCGGCGCAGATCGCCCTGAGTCCCCGGGGCTCGGCGGCCTCGGCGAGCACGTGCTGCTCCTAGGCGGTCGGGTTGGGCCCCGCGCCCGCGTCCTCGGCCCCAGTGTGTGTGACCCCGCCCGGCCCGGCTCCTCGCAGACACAACAGGAGGCAACGATGGGGAACTTGATGGTGTACATCACCTCGTTGTGGTGATGGTCCAGGCCCGCGGGTCGAGCCCGGGGAGGGGGGGGGGGGAGGGGGCGGGCCGGGCGGGCAGCTTGGCACCGCCAGGCACCGTTACAGCGCTGGGCCGGGCTATCGTGCGGACGCTCCCGCCCCCCCGGGACCCGCGCCCCTCCAGCCACGTGTTTTCCACGACCCCCCCCCCCCCCCCCACAACATGGGGCGCTCTCGCGCAGTCCGATATGCAGTGACGCCAACCTCCAGGCAATACCGACATAAGCCCGTTTTGCCAACCTCCCCGATCCAACGTCCCCGGCGCGGCCGCGCCCCCGCCCCGCCAAGGCCTCCGCGTCGCGTCGGCTCTGCTCGCCTCGGCATTCTGAAAATAACGCGGCCTCTCGCTCTCCTCTCCTCCCTCACCCACCCCCAGGCCCACCCCCGGCCTGCCCTTCTGTCGAGTATGCAGTGCCAAGGCCCTCAGCCCCCCTCCGCCGCGGCCCCGCGCAGCGCGCAACCAGGCAGACTCGGCGCCGTCCCACGCGAGGGCATTATGCGCTCTATCAAAATACCAGCCAGGCAAGCCTTTTTTGGGGCGTTTTGAAACCTGGGCAACAACATATCGAAAGCATACAGACATTTTCGAGCTTAACTTCAAAATTACGTACGTGCTCTGCAAGTGAAAGAGTGGCGTGAAAACATGGAAAATTTTTGCGGCAGTAAACCTCCCGAAGGAGGTTGCGGTTCCCGCCAGGCACAGGGCTTTTACCCCCCGTGGCAGCCAACAACTTCGGTGTTCTTATGGGAACCGGTGCTTTTCTGACTGCGATCCTGTCGCGCAATTCGACAGATTTGATCCCCGTACTGCCAGATTTAGTCGTACGGTGGTTAACCGAACTGCCCTGTCCCCAGGGCATGGAACAGCTATTTTTGGAGCCAGATTCTAGGACTTATGACCCCACGACCGACCACCAGTCGTGGGCATGGGACGGAACTTCCTGGCAACCCGCTGTCGCTACCAGTGAAGAACCTACCTGGGTTTGAACCAGGCCCCATGTGCCGAGTCTCACAGACACCCCACGGTTTTCGCGGCACCACTAGACCACTAGACCGTCGGCTATTCCACGAGGAAGCTCGGTTGAAATGGGGGGTTTGAATTCCACTCCTAGTTGTCCTCAGAAAAATGAAATATTTAGGCAAGATTCGAACCTTCGTTCTGCCACTTTCCGGGCGGACGCTATGCCGGCACGGCTACGACGCCATGGTACCAGCTGCCGGACCACTAGGAGGCATGCTGCGCGAGAAGCCACAGTCACCGAAGAAACGAACTCGGTGTCATCAGTACGCCTTCCCTCCGTGTAATGCTATGCCGGCCGCGTAGCGTCATTGATATCGTCACTTCTTATACCACCAGGTGGGCAGTGGTTCAAATACCGCGTATTTCTTTTTATTTTTAAATTTTGTTTTTCTGTGGACCAATTTTTCTTTTCATTTATACCGTCCTTGTGACTCAAGGAAAATTTTTCCCGTAACCCCTACAAACATTCCCCCTACGCATTGCCCACAGTGCTCCACAACGTGACATAATCGAGTCCGCGTGGCAAAAGCGGGCAAAAGCCCATGCAGCCCGCTTCCGATACAGTCAAGTGGCCCCGGTCTGAGCAGAGGTGGGGGGAGGGGGGGGTGATTGCGGCCCGTTATGCAGGCCTGTCCGGTCCGAGAGGCGGGGCGGGGCGGGGTGGGGCGAGGCGTTCCCATACCCAGAGCCCAGGTCTGGTCTGACCTCCCGCCCGAAACGGCACCGGGCAAAGCCTTGCTGTCCTGTCCCCATTGATAGGGAAAACGCGAGGGAAAAGTTTACGCGTCCCTGCTGCTACGTCCCGTCGGCTTCAACTTCTACAAAACTCCCGCAGCTCTTATGAACGACTCGGTGCGTACAGTATAAAGCACCTCCTCCACTACTTCGGAGAACCCACGTCGGGGTTTTTCTCTTTACTCTCCGCTTTACTAGGAGCTCGACAGGTCGCTGATGACGCCCTGTGTACCTCCCCGCGTCCTGCTCCTTATTTGCGTGGAGCGCCCCGCCCCGCCTCGCCCCGCGGCACAATGCGCGCTGCGCGCCCCGCCCCGCCCCGCCGCGGGGAAGTCTTGCATCAACGGCAGAGACCGTGAAGGACCGCACCTCACCGCTTTAGGAGTCCCAAGCGAAGAGTGGCGCGGGCGCGGCGGGGCGCGGCGGGGCGCGGCACGGCGGGCCCACCGCCAAACAGGGAGACACACACAAAAAAATAATACCGCATTCCATCAGAGAGTGTGATACTGCATTGTGAGATTACGCGCGCCGCGCGACAGGGAGAAAGAAAGACGCGGGGAGAAAACAAACATTATTTGCGGCTTGGAGGGGGGGGGGGGCGACACGCACCGGCAGGGCTACGGGCTGAGCTTTCCTCTCTCCATTCCGAGCCAATCGCGATGACAAACAACACACATCGCGCGTGACGATTATTGCGGCGGGGCGGGGCGGGGCGGGGCGGGGCGGGGCGGGGCGGGGCGGGGCGGGGCCGCGTGACGCTCGCTCTGTTCAAACAGGAGTGCTTGACGGCGCGCTGTGAGGCAGGGCAGTGCATGATGCCGGCGGGCGGCGTAACGCGATCCACCTCCTCAGCACAATAACAAGGCGGGGCGGGGCGGTGAAAGAAAAAAAAACAAACAAAAACGCGATAGCGATGAGCAAAACTAGTAAAATTCAAATATGGAAAGCGATACTCTGCAATCTCAGCAGGCGGGGCGGGCAGCAGCAGGGGCTGACATGGACATGACACACCACCGCGACGTGCAAATCTGACGGGCGGGGCGGGGCGGGGCGAGGCGGGGCGGGGCGGGGCCACTCGCGGGCGCTATCGCGCGCTGATGCGGCCCCGGAGGAGATGTCGGCGATGATGGCCTTGCAGCCCGCTAAGTGAGTACGTGGCGTACGCGACGGCGGGGCATCGATGCGTTATACAGTATTGCGGGGGACGGGACGGGACGCACTGGGCGAGACAAAAGCGGACCTCGGACAATATGCATAACGCATAACGTGACGCTAACGCTGCAGGTGAGAGAGGGGCGGGGCGGGGCGGGGCGGGGCGGGGCGGGGCGGGGCGGGGCGGGGCGGGGCGGGGCGGGCCCGGGCTGCATTCCAGCACCTCCAGGAGCTCAGCAGGCTCGGGGCGCAGGGCGGGAGCAGGACCGCCGGATGCGGCTGCGGCTGCGGCTGCGCGGGCAAGGCCAGGATGACGGTGCGGAGCAGAAGCAGCGGGGCCTGCAGCTGCAGGGCTTCCCTCAGGCGTCCCGCCCCGCCTCTTCCTTCTCTTTTTTATCACCATCGTTTTCCGATTCGTCTCCTCATCCTCCCCCCCCCCCTCTCAACCACCGGTATGCAGCCATCCTCACTGGTCTGGACCGAACAAAACACGAATAAGACATGTTAAGGCTGGGTGTGTGTATGTGTGGAGCTGACCACCGTATGTGTGTGTGCGCGCAAGCGTCGGGCGGAATCTGCAATTATGTCTCGCCTGTACCGGCTGATTGCAGAGGGGCACCTAAACGCTGGCAGAAAGTGAATCAGAGCCTCTTCCTCCTCCCCCTGCCGGCCCGGCCCGGCCCGGCCCGGCGGCGGGGCAGGAGGCGATGGAAGGTTTCCGGTGGAGAGAAGAGGGGAGGTCATGGAGCATGCACGTGGTAATTGGAGGCCCCGGGCCATACTGATCTATAGAGTACAGGCGGGCCTGGGAAGGAAGGGGAGAGCGACGGAACGGGGGGAAAGGGATAGACAAAAAAAAAAGGAGACAGACGTGAAATAAAAAGATAAGGAGACACAGAACCACTCTCAGAAAGTGAGTAGTCATTTGTTTGGTGGTGCCCGTGCCCGCTCGCGCTCAGGACCAATCTGACGCAAGCATCTTAAGAGCGTCCCAACAACCAGTAAGGCCCCGGGCCCCGGGCCGGCCCACTAGAAGGATGACATCCTGTTTCAACACGAGATGCTTTTTGTTGTTCTCGGCTCCATACCGGCCCGGGTGGCTCCTCAGCGGGAGACCGCACGGCGGGGCGGGACGGGGAGGGGCGGGACGGGGAGGGGCGGGCGCTACTGGCCTGAGGCCGCCGCCAAATGTCAGTTCACATTCGAATTTGGCGCGCTCGACTCGCGGCGTCCACGCCACCACCCCGCGCCACCCCGCGCCACCCCCAGCATCCCAGCTCAACGAGATCCTAACCTTAACTGTGACATCGCTCTCCTAGCTCTCCTCGCAAAGACACTCACCTCACAGCAGTACGGTGTCAGGCCCAGGCCTCGCCCGCGGGAGGGTAATCCAAACTGATGACGGCACTGGACGACGGGGGCCGCCTTCACTCACACACCCTGGTCACCACTTCGACAAAATGAATCAACGACAAGCGATTGTTCTGACCCAGTTTCGTCGAGGACACCAGTGTCTCTGACGGGGTCGCTGCTGTTCTGTTTCGGAGGGGTTGGTAATCCAAGTGGCGCCGGGGCAACGCGGGGGTGACGTGACGGGTGACGCGCGCGGAGGGTGACGGGTGACGGCCTCGGTCCAGCAGACGACGCGGACAAAGGGGATGCTGCGCGGCGGGGCGGGCGTCGCGGCGCCGTGGACCCGGAGCAGAGCGAAGCACTGGGGCCGGGGGCGAGGGGACGCGCGGTGCGCGGTGCTGTGGGGCAGGATGCAGCGGGGCGCTGAGCAGCGCCAGGCCAGCGTCAGTGGGACGAGTACGGGTACGCCTTCCGCGTCCGACACATGGGCTGAGACTGACTGACTCGAGAGAGCGAGCGAGCGAGAGAGCGAGACACTAGAGCAAAAGCACAGCCCCCCTCCGCCTCCCCACCGCCCTCCTCGAGTGAGCGGGCGCGTCGCTTCGCTCCGCGGCGTGGCGGGGCGGGGCGTCCCTACCCCCACTCCCGCCGCGGCGCGCTGCCAACCTCCCGGGCCCGAAGAGCGCGCCGAGGCCGCTCCAAGCCGGCGGCGGCGGGAGCGCGGCCTCACGGGGCTCTCGATTTTTCAGCTCGTTTTAAACGAGCCCTCATGACGGGCTCGGGCACTGCGACCAGCCTCTGAAAATATCGTTTCTGCCGCGGTGTGATCGCGGTTCAGGGTTGGCAACGGGTCTCCCTTCCCCTTCCCCCCTCCCCCAGGACTGAGGCTCGGGCTGCGTCTGCGTGCTCGGGGCGGCGCGGAGTCCTGCGCTGTCTTTCTCTCTTTCTCTCTCTCTCTGTCCCCTTGACCATCCCCACTCTGGTGCGCAGGTGAGAACAAAGACGGCGAGTCGCGGCGCGGATCGTCTTCGGACGCGCCCTCTCCCTCCTCCCCCCCGCGCCTCGCCACACCGCGCCAGCCTGTTTTCTCTCCCTCTCTCTCGCTCTCACTGCATTCCTCCCGCATTCCACGGCCGCCCCTTTGCCCCCTGCCTGCACGCCCCCCCCCCCCCGCCCGGCGCTACGTTCCTTTTAAATCAGCATCGCCCTGCCCAGCCAGCAGCTGCATCGCCCTCGGCCCGGCCCGCATAATAGACCTTCGAACAAGTCCGTCATGAGAAGATTTCTCCCCGCGCGGCGCGGTGCGGCGCAGCGGCGCGTCGCCTCTCCGGAGAGCACGTGTGCACTCGTGGGGCTTTATCTGAATAATAACGAGCACGGCCTCCAGCTCGGCTCGCTGGAGCTGGAGCTGATACAGCCCTGGAACGGTCCCTGGAGCGCGCTGGGCCGGGCCGGGCGGAGGGACTCTTCGAATAACGGCGAGTTCGAGTCGAGGTTCGCATGGCAGGACGTGGCGGGGCGGGGCGGGGGGCGCTTGTCTGGTTTGTCGCGGCGCGCGGCGGGCGCGTGACGGCAAGGAGGCGCTCACCCCCCCCCCCCCCCCTCCTGCCACCGGATTATGTATCGAGTCCGCTCGCGGACAAGTCCCTCGTCCTCGCCTCGCACTACTTGTCGATACCGCGAGGCCTTCCCCTGTAGGGCACCCGTCCTTGGGGAGTATCGCGGTCTGGCTGCAAATGGGGCACCCCCCCCCCTCCCCGCCCCGCGCCCTTTCGCCCAGTGTTCACGACCGTGCACTGCTCGGGCTCGGCTGCGCGCTGCTGAAATGCACTCAGCGCCACGCCGTGACCCGCCGTGACCAATCGCCTGTTTGCTGGTCCTGGTCCGCGCCGCGCCGGGTCATTGGAGGCGCACGACACGACATCACGTTCAGCCGTGACTATCCGTAAGGTCCGCGCCGCGGTGGGCAGGATGCGTCAGCGCCGGCGCGACTCCACCCGACCCGACCCGACCCGACCCGACCCGACCGCGTCCGCACCTTTTGTCGTCTGCTGCTGCTGCCCCTGCCCCCGATCGACCCACACTATCGCCCTGTTCCGCTCTGCTCCGCGGCGCCGACCCGAATGGCGGCCGGCCGGCGGGTGGCGCTATCAGACGCGGTCCCTCCTCTCCACTCATCTCCTGTCATGAGGCGTCGACCCGACGACCACGGCGGCATGGCGCGGCACGGCACAGCCGGCTGATTCCGGAGCAACTGTCATGCCCGACATAGGGCACCGCCATCGGTGGACGGAGGCACGAGAGGGATCCTCGGTATCGGTAAGCAGCCCTCAAGCCTCACGGTTATCAGCGGAGCGCAGCGCACTCCTCCGCGACATTGTCCTCAGATACGAGCAAAGTAATGCCCTATCACATGGACAACGGAGACGATGATACCGACCGACTGTCTGACCAGAGTGTGTTTCAAAATGCGATGACCCCTCTGGCCCAGCTTAAGCACTCGTCGCGTCGCGCGTGTCGCTGTGAGTCATTCACTCGGTCAGGTCGGGTCGGATATTCGAGCATGGCCTCCGCACCGCGCCGCGCAGGTCACCTTGAACGTAAGCCTACCGCAACACGGACCAGACCTGACCGGACGGGACGGGACGGGACGGGACCAGCATAGGGTGGGTGGCGTAGGACCGGGGCGGGGCGGCCCGGGGCGCCGGGGGCTGGACGATGCAGTGCCCGTGCCCACAACCCTCTCGGGATGCTGCTCAGTGGCCTCGACCTCGCCTCGACCCGGAGACGTATTGCCAAGAATGACCCAAAGGAGCCTGTGCCAGTGCCGAGTGCAATCATGCGAAATAGCGTCGCCTCGTCGTGGAGCAGTGGCCTAAGCGGCTGGGGCCTAAGTGACTGGGGCCTATAACCGCGCCTCAGCGCAGCTTTGCGCAGTATGGCGCCTAGCAGGGGCCTAGGCGGCAGAGCCTAAGCCTCGGCAGAGGCTCAGAGAGGCTTTTGCGCCCGGCCGGGCCCGGGTGAGGGGAGAGGGGAGAGGAGGGGAGGTGGGAAGGTAACGGTTCATGCTCCCCTCCCCCTCCGTTCTCCCCGCCCCGCCCCGCCCCTGCCCGTCAGCAGTCGAGCATCGGTCGTTCCCCTGCATAGTGGAGTCGGTGCTCGGATCTCCCCGACAAGCTGCGGTGTCCGAGTGGTTAAGGAGTTTGACTCGAAATCAAATGGGCTCTGCCCGCACAGGTTCGAATCCTGTCCGCAGCGGAATTTTTTTCTCGCGGTTTTATAGTTTTGCAGCAAGGCCAGAGCCTCATAAAAACAGTGCTGTAAGTGCCCCCCTGAGGAGTCTCTCGGGCGCGCATGCAAAGTAGTAATTTCATTTAATCATCAGTTTTTCTTTGGTTTTCGTTGAATTTACCCTAACTTTAAAAATTACTTCAGCATAAAATTACCAACATAACGTTACTGAAGAGTAACCGAAGAAATCAAAACCGTCGCTTTCATAGCTTCTTCCCCCGCGCGCCGTCGCCATACGTCATCCATCCACTCGACCGCTCTGCTCGCGGGTGAGCCGCGGCGCCGCACATGCGTCACGTCACGCCACGCCACGCCACGCGGGGCATCTAGATCAGCTGATCGCGCGGCGATGGTGGCAATCATGGGTCTGATGAACGTGGCTCACTCGCATTTGGCGAGGAACGCGGTAGCGCCGGCGGCGGTGGGGCGGCTGCTTAGCGTGTGCAGCTCAAAACAGAACTGGTCCCCTGGATCGGGATGGAAAAGTGGGCGGGGCAGGCTAGGCGGTGGGGCAGGGGCAGGGGAGTCGTGGGGAAGGAATATCGCGCACCGTAAGGCTCGCGCCCGCCGCGGCCCGGCCAAGTCGCGGAGGCCCGCTGCTCCTGCTCCGCTATGCGAATAAAATGTCTCCCGGGTGATGCCCCCCCCCCCCCGCGATGCTTTGTTCCCCATCCATCATCAGCGCGGATATAAGAGTAAGAGGGGGGAGGGAGGGCGTGGGCCCCACCACGGCTTCGCACGGCGCGGCGCTGGGAAAAGTCCGCTCGGTTCATTAGGATTGTTCGGATCGGTTCATCGGGGACCGCCGCCTTTTGTCCTTTTGTCATTTTCGAAAGAAGGCTGACGGGCCGGGCCGGGCCGGGCCGGGCCAGGCCGGAGGGGCGCTCCACGCGGCGGCGGGCGAGATTCATCGTTAAGAAGACAAACTGGTTAAAAAATAGCGGCGAGATTTTAATTTTTAAAGAAACGCAATTATGATATTTTTCAAGAAATGTTTAAGGTTTTTTTAGTGCGCACTCTGCAGTAGCACGCATCAAAGAGAGTGCGGGAACAAAAGTGCAAGAAGAAACGCACGACGCGGGGCGGGGCGGGGTGGGTTGACGATGCCCGGACCTACGCCTGGCTGGAAACACTCTGGAACTTCCCCGCGACGCGACGCGACGCGCGGCAGGATGCGCGCGGCCAGTCACCAGACGGTCATTGTTTTCACGACGCCATCAACCAACACCAGCACCGTCCACCGCAGCAGCACCGGCCCCGCCCCGCCCGGCCCCGCCCCGCCACGCAACAATACGCGCGCACAGCAACTCGACTCTCACTTTGTCCGGGCAATATGTCAGGAGCGTCGCTTCGCTCCGGGGCAGTACCAGTACCAGTGCGTACAACTGCGGCGCGGCGCCACGGAGCGACATGAGTTCCATGAGTTTCCGCGCTGACATGACATAAGCGACGCGTTCCTGACCGAGCAGCGTGTCGGCCGGTGCGGGACGGGACGAGGCGGGCGGGCCGAGTGATCATTTCACCGACTCCTTGTCTCCTCTCGGCGCACACGTGCGCTCACGCAATGCCCGCGCAGCCACGCCACGCCACGCCACGCCACGCCACGCCACGCCAGCTCAATAACCACTCGCGGGACGGACTACTGAAGTGCAAAAGGCAGAGTCGCGAGGCGGGGCGGGGCAAAGCGGGGCGGAGGAGCGCAGCCCCAGCCCGACATTACGGGAGGAGGAGGCTCCTAGTGGATGTCACGCTAACGGGCAGAGGACACGCTCGCCATCTGGCCTCCAGAGATGATGACGACGACCACGAAGATGATGATGAAGATGAAGAGAGAACAAACACACTGCCGCGCAGTTTTAGTAGCCCCTCCTTTGGCCGGCCGCCGGCCGACCCTAACTCCTTCTGCAGCTTCGGGTCCGAGAAAGTTGCGGTCGCCAATGCTTACTTTACGTGGCCAGTCTCGAACTCGATGCGGACCGCAGCGTGCCGCAGCGCAGAGTACAGCTCGTACCGTTTATTTTGCGGTTCCCGTCCTGCCCCGGCCCCGGCCCCGGCCGCGGCGGTCAGGCTGGAGAGCGCAGGGTGCGACCGCGACCGTGCAGAGTGCGTGGCCGACCAGACCGTCTGTGATGTGCGAGCTGCCGCGGGCCGTTTTTATTCAGTCGCTGTGTATTTTTGCAGTTGTCCGAGTCACAAGGACGGTATAAAAAACATAAAGCAAATGGGGGGAAATCGCCAGGTCGAACAATTTACATATACCCATGAGTGGGCGCGCTCTGCCTCACTCAGCCCGGAGGGTAGGCCACCCATCTGACGCGAGCGCCGCAGAAGTGGCGCCCTGTTGGGCGGCCCACTTATTCCTCTACCTCCACTTCACCGTTTTTGTTTTCCCTGGCAGACCCGATTCTATATCCACTCTCCTCCTTTCCCTCACACCTGCCGCTTATAGGTAATATTCCAGAATTTCAACTCTTCGTGTATTGCGCGTTGGGACAGTGTGAATGGTTGCGGTTAGCTGGCCAGTCTGTATCCCGTGATGTCGTTGACGTACGCCCTCATCTCCGGGTGCCGCAGATCCGTGTAGAGCCCGGCGAAGTCCTTGCTGGCGCAGCCGATGCCCGACGACACGATGCCGACGAGCCTCTGGCTCCCATCCTCCAGGTAGTAGACGAGCGGGCCACCGCTGTCTCCCTGGAAATCGCGATCAGTGTTTAGGACGTCCGACCGAGCGTTCCGTGCCTCGTGGATCCTTGCGGCAGCTGACCTGGCAGGCGTCCCTCTTGTCCGCCGCCGCGCACATGAGCGTCTCCGGCAGCACCCAGCTCGCCTCCATGTACTTGTTTCTGCAGTGCGTCATGTCGTTGACATACACTCTCACTTTTTGCAGAATGGGAGTCTGGAAGGTGGAGCTCTCCTGAAAGTCGTTGAAATAGTTAGAGTTAAAGGCCGGCCGGCCCTCCCTCCCTCCAGCGCGCCCCGCTTCGCACCTTGAGCAGCCCCCAGCCCGTGACCACGACTGGCTCGGTGGGGTAGGGCGGGCCGCTCATGTCGATCAGCTGGATGGGGTGCACGGCCGAGTTGAAGCTGAGCGTCGGCCACACCCGCAGCAGCGCGATGTCGTGCGTGTACGTGCGGATGTCGAACTTGGGGTGGACGTGCATCTCGAAGATCTGCGTAACCTGGCCGCGGCTCCTCTTCTCGGGCGCGATGAGCGACGTGCCCGCCAGGATCTCGTGCAGCGGCCCCGGCGTCGCCCTGGCGGCAGAGAGCACGCGGCGGTGAGCAGCGCGGCGCGGCCTCCCCGCCCGCCCTAGACCTGAGCGAGAGAGGGAGGGACTTACCCGCTCGTGCAGTGCGCCGCCGTCAGGATGAATTCGTTGGTGAGGATGGATCCCCCGCAGCGATGGTAGCCGTCATACAGCCAGCTCACCTACAAAGCCCTAGGTATCAGGGTCCCCCCGGCCGGCCGCCCGTCACCCGCACCCGCCACCACCGTCACCGACGGCTTACCTGATGTCCAAATTCCCGGATGTCGGCCGACGTTCCGCCGACGATCTGCTGTATCTTGTGCGGCATGACGAAGCCCTGCTGTTGCCCCGGCGTGGTCGCCTGCGGGGCCCCATGGTTGAACGCCTCCGCGCCCGCCCCCGCCCCCGCGCCCAGCCACGCACACGACCAGAGCAGGGTGTACGCGAGCGCCCCTGCCAGCGCCCCGGCGCCTGCCGACAGAGGCGGAGGCCCTCTAGCGAGGAGTACCTTCACGCCGAGGCGCTGCATGGCCACCACTGCCCCGTCCCGTCGGCCCCGCGGTGCGGCCCTTATCGGCGCCCCGCCCCGCCCGGCCCGCCCGGCCCGCCCGGCCCCGCACAGTCCCGGCCGCGCCCACACCCTCACCGGACCAGCCGCGGCCGCAAGTGCAGGCGCGCCAGAGGTAGGGCCTCCACCAGCGGCGTACGCTTTTCAACGCGATTTATAATGGTGCTCCTAGTCCAGCGACAAAAATGTTATCATGTAAAATGATTATGTACAATTTATTGCAATGAACTCTATCTATCTACGCAGCGCAGCAGCGTCTGATGACGCGGACGTTGCAGCCGCCCGCGGGACACATGGATATGCCGGCCACCAGCTTGATGTCCTGGAGGGTGCGCGGGCCTCCCGGAGCGGGCAGCACGCGGAACCTCCGGAGGATGCTGGACGAGAGGATCTTGGCGGACATGATGGCGTACCGCTGGCCGATGCAGTTCCTGGACCCGGCGCTGAGAAGAGAGTCGGGTCAGTATAGGGGGCTCACGCCGAGGGGGCCTAGCGACGGAGGGGCCATTCACCTGAACGGGATGAAAGCGTACGGGTGGCGGCCGCGACTGTTCTCCGGGAGGAAGCGCGAAGGGTCGAACTTCTCCGGGTCCGGAAAATGGCGAGGATCCCTGGAGGAGCAGGACAGGAGGAAGCAGAGTGAACCTGGTTACTCTCTGTGACGTGGCGTGGGGCACCACCGCGCCCCCGCGGCTCCAGCCCAACCTGTGCGTGAAGTACGGCAGCCCTGCCACGATGCAGCCCTCGGGGAGGACGTGCCCGGAGGGCAGCGCCACGTCCCGGAGCGCCGTGCGCGAGAACGTGAAGACGGGCGGGAACATCCTCATGGTCTCCTTGATGACGCACTCCAGGTACTGCAGGTGCTGTAGATCCTGCGGCTCCACGGGCCGCCCCGAGCCGCCGTACACGTCGTCCAGCTCCTGCAACCAGACGAGTCACGGAGCGCCGGGCTGAGGGCTGCTATGCGCTGGCAGTGGTGCGGCTGTGAGCGCCGGGCTGGGTAGGCAGCTCACTCGACAGTCGCGCGCTTCCGCTGCCTACACCGGAGCTGCGGGCGGGGGCGGGGCGGCGCGTTGGGGGACGCACTGCGAAGCCTTTACTACTCACTCACCCGTAAAATGCTGTCCTGGATATCCGGGAGAAGCGCGTTGACCAGCAGGAAGAAGGACATGAAATCCGTGGACGTGCCGACAGCCGCGCCGCCGAGGGTCTTGAGCTCCTCCACGAGCTCGCGCTGCGCGAGGACCTGTCCCTCCGGGGACGTGAGCACGTGATCGAGGAAGGCCTGCCGCCGCCGCAAGCCGCTCGGCCCTGGCACCTGTGTGCGTTCACAAGCCCGCAGGCTTCAATTTCAGTGTATTGTTTTACTAGTCAGGCAAGCCTTCGGCTTGAATGCGGAGCTCAATCGCGCCTTAAACTTGAAAAATCACGAACGTGCTCTGCAATTGAAAGGGTGGCATGAAAACGTGGAAAATTTTTGCGACAGTAAACCTCCCGAAGGAGGTTGCGGTTCCCGCCAGGCACAGGGCTTTTACCCCCCGTGGCAGCCAACAACTTCGGTGTTCTTATGGGAACCGGTGCTTTTCTGACTGCGATCCTGTCGCGCAATTCGACAGATTTGATCCCCGTACTGCCAGATTTAGTCGTACGGTGGTTAACCGAACTGCCCTGTCCCCAGGGCATGGAATAGCTATTTTTGGAGCCAGATTCTAGGACTTATGACCCCACGACCGACCACCAGTCGTGGGCATGGGACGGAACTTCCTGGCAACCCGCTGTCGCTACCAGTGAAGAACCTACCTGGGTTTGAACCAGGCCCCATGTGCCGAGTCTCACAGACACCCCACGGTTTTCGCGGCACCACTAGACCACTAGACCGTCGGCTATTCCACGAGGGAGCTCGGTTGAAATGGGGGGTTTGAATTCCACTCCTAGTTGTCCTCAGAAAAATGAAATTTTTAGGTAAGATTCGAACCTTCGTTCTGCCACTCTCCGGGCGGACACTATGCCGGCACGGCTACGACGCCATGGTACCAGCTGCCGGACCACTAGGAGGCATGCTGCGCAAGAAGCCACAGTCACCGAAGAAACGAACCCGGTGTCATCAGTACGCCTGCTCTCCGTGCGCCGTTAGGCTGGCCGCGTAGCGTTTTTGTCATTGGTATCGACACTGCTCATACCACCAGACGCGCAGTAGTTCGAATACCGCGTATTTACTTCAATTTTTTTTTAGTTTTTTTTTTTTTTTTGTCCTATGTCCTATTTTCCCTTGCCTGCGTGTCGCCCTGTCGCAGCTGCTGCACCTTGTAGGCCAGCATCTTGGTCACGAAGCACTCGAACGCTCGTGCCGCCCGCGTGTACTCGGCGTACTGCTCGGAGAAGTAGAAGAGCGCGTCCCAGGACAGCCACGGCTTCATGACGCGGCTCAGCATGAGGCGCGGGGCCTCCACCAGGTACTTGACGAAGTGGTCCTTGGACTCGCCCAGGATAGATGGCGCGTCGGCCGAGAACACCGTCTCGCAGATGGCGTGCGCCGAGTAGCTGCCCAGCAGCGGGATGGCGTCGAACACCTCGCCGGTGGACGCGAAGCGGCCCAGCTGCTCGCACAGCTTGAGGGCGTTACGTTCGAAGGCGGGGACGAACTCGTGCAGTATCTCGAGGTGCAGCGACGGCCCTATGGCCTTGCGGTGGCGCCGGTGGGTGTCGCCGCTCAGGGTGACCAGGCCCTCGCCGAGGATGGGGGACATGGAATCGTACACGATGGCCGGCTTGTGCTGCAGGTGTGGGCTGTTGAACACCACCTGAGAGGCAACCAGACGGACAGTGCTCTCGACTGTCAAACTGAGAACTGTCCCTGGTGACCACTAGTGCACTCACCTCCAGGTCCTCGGGCTCGGTGACGGTCACGTTGACGGCGGGCCAGGCCCACAAGCGCACCGTGTTGCCGTACCTCTGCTGCGCCACCTTGGCCTTGTCGACAACCCCGCTGAGGGGGCCGGCGAAGTACAGACAGCCGTTCCGCGGGCCGGGGATGGTGCGCGCTCTCCAGAACATGCGCAGCCAGCGCGCCGCGCGCCGCCACACCAGGGCGACCCCCAGGGCCACCAGGGCCACCAGGGCGGCCGCCAGCATGGCGGGGTCAGTGGTGGTCAGCAGCGGTCAGCGGCGGCCAGCAGCGGTCAGCAGCGGTAAGCAGTAAGCAGCCGCCACTCCCATCCCTCCACGAGCAACTTTACCCCCCACGGTCTGCCCTCCTGGTCCTGATGTCGCGCGCGCGCTCTGCGCACTGCCTCGACTTTGTAAGACGCGGCTCGTAAGCTTGCATCGCACCGCGAATCGGATCCATACTTTAGTAAAGCAAACGGGCCACAAAAAGTTGCCGAATGCAAAATGGTACAACGGCCACGTGCTGCCGGCGCCCCGCCCCCCTCCCCTCCCTCCCGCGCCGCCCGCAGCACGGATGTGTCAAGCGCGCCTCACGGCCACGAGCCGGAAGTGAGGTGAGATGTGAAAGCGGACGCATGCTACAAACACACAAATTTGTACAGTTCCTAAGGTCCAGTAAGGAAATGTGTGTTAAATGTGAGGTGTACGTATTGGCGTACTTGGTGTTTTGTATTTGGCGAGTATACTGACCGGCTGACTCGTCCTCAGACCCGGTTCGGTGGCTTTTCAGCGGTTGTCAGGAGTTCATCATCGGGTTAGCGACGCGAACAAAGCAGCACGCCATAACAAAGCAGTCGTAAAATAAAAATAAAAATTTATTTTTCTTTGTGGCACATATTGTTTGTCTTAAAAATTCATACGTCAAAGATCCTGGAGGGTCTAGTTTTTCAGTCGTGATGTGTAACTTAATAACATTCAGTCATTAACAATATCATTTACAGCAAGTCCGACAGCGACTGCTACGGATTAAAACTTAATCTTCCTAAACACTCGCATCCGCAACTAACATTGTTTTTTCCGCTTTTACACACTTCTGGTCCCGAGCCTCGCTTAAACCAAACCAAAACACAACTTATCATAGAACCTGCACAGCACAACACAACGCCGTCGGGCCTTGCATTCTGTGCGGGAAAGTCCTTATCTCATGAATGAACCGGGCCAGATCCAGCCACGCGAGGTTGTTAACTCTAGAGTAGAGTAGGGATGCCAAATCTGGCCGTACAGTGACTCTACTCGGGCAGGGACGCGACGGGCCGGGCGTCGGCCGGCGTGTCTGCCTGAGACTCACTTTGCAAACACCGCGGGGCGGGCTCGGGTTATTGTGGTTGGGCCAGCTTTAGATAGTATCTAGTTCCCATTAAAAGTCATAAAACGTACGTGGCGTATTATCACAGGACTTATCACCGTTTGGCGCGGCGCGGCGTCGGCGGCAACATTGTGCCCCAGCCGTACGGCACGCTGAGTTACCGGCTTCTTCTAAGACATTTAATTCCTTTCGCAATTAAATGCTGTTTGGCAACGCAGCAGCACACGCTCGGCTGCTGCAGCGCGCTTCACGTGCCCCACTCACTCAGGTCGTGGCCTCCCTCCTCCCTCGTGACCCCCAAGGTGAGGCAGTGCAGGTCTCATCCTCCTCCAGGGAGACTGAAAAAAGACTGCTCGCCCGGGCCGGGCCACTTCTGAGTGATTCCGAACAGCGTTTAGTAGTGTCCTCTCTCTTGATTCTTATGGCCGTGCCGCATGAGTGCTACTGCGACAAGGACATAGAGACGAAAATCACCCTACTGGTCAGCCGCTCCAGAGCTGCACGCGTTTTGCCCGACGGGCGGCGCGGGCGCATGCTCGGTACCTCGACGAGTCCGAGAGGCACCACGCCCGTGCCACGCCACGCCACGCCACGCCACCCCGGCGGGTTGGATCAGGCAGGGCGGGCCCTTGAGCTGCTTGGCGCTCCTGGCGGAGGGGCGCGTGGCCCCCCGGCCCGGCCCGGCCCGCCCTACTTGTTGAACGCGTTGTACAGCGCCGAGTAGCAGCCGGAGACGGCCGTGAACACGGAGATGGCCATGAGCGCCCCGTTCTTGCCCGCGAGCCCGAAGCGCGTGGCGCGGTCGCTCGTCTCCCAGTCCACCACCGTCTCGACGGCCGCCGGCGTGAAGATGCCGAGCGCCGAGAAGAAGATGGCGCCCACCAGGGAGATGATGAGGTCGAGGTCGGGCACGGCCACGGCCAGCGCCATGCACGCCACGATGAGCACCGCGCGCGTCACGCGCTCCCACAGCACCTGGCGCTCGGGCCGCACGTGGGGCGCGAGGTAGCTCCACAGGATCTCGGCGCACACGAAGAACTGCACCGGCACGGTGAACAGGATGGCCACGCCGATCAGGGCCTTGACGATCTGCGCGGGGCTGGAAAAGGAAGAGCGAGCCAAGTGTTATGGAGGCGGACGAAGTGCGACTCGCGGGGCGCGGGGTGCGGGGCTTACATCTCCGCCGTGGGCAAGCTCAGGGCGATGTTGCCCAGGGTGGTGTCGCCGAACTTGAGGTAGCCCAGGAAGCCGACGCAGGCGAAGAGGATGACGATGCACGTCATGGCCAGGGTCATGACGCCGGTCCATCCGGTCATCTTGCGAGGGTTCTTCATCGTGTTCTCAATCGGCATCACCTGCGGGGTGGAAAATGTGCGACGTTAAGTTTTGCGAGCCCGCGTGGACGTCAGTCAGTTACTGCGGCGCGGCATGGACTCTTTACCGATCCGATGCCCTCCATGGCGAAGAGCGCGGTGGAGAAGAAGATGGGCATGCCCTGGATGCTGGCGACGCCGAAGCGCCTCTCGCTGGGGTCCGGCAGCTCGTCGAAGATGTAGTACACGGTGATGGCCAGCCCGCCCACGATGCACGTGTTGGCGATGAAGGAGCACGGCACGAGGTGCTTGAGCAGCCGGAGCTGGCACATGGGCACCAGCGGCACCATCAGCGCCGCGATGTAGATGCGCTGGTCCAGCACGTCCTTGTAGGTGTGCTGCTCCACGAGCTGCGGGGGACAGGACAGCGAGCATCGGGTTGTTAGCAGCTGGCCGGGCCGCCCGGAGGGTAGGCAGCCCATCGCACCGCACGCCGCACTGGCTGGGGGGCCGAAGCGACGGCGGGCGGCGGGCTCGACTTGTGAATTGCGGCTCTCGGTTTCACTTTGCGACTTTGTAAACGCGAGTCGGCTATACCCTAGACTGACTGTACAGAGGCGCATGCCAAGTCGGTCTAAAATAACGGTTTGGAGAGCGAATTTAAACCTACTAGGAGCTTATTTTACCTGCTGCACGGACGAGCCGATGGCGATGATGTACGCCGACATGGCCATGGCGTAGCAGAAGAACAGGGAGAGCTTCACAAAATTCCTGCGCGGACAAAAAAAAAAAAACGTGTCAAAGGGAATGAGAGGGAGAAATATTTTTCGTCATGGACCGGCTTTTTTGAGTCCTTGGCGGAGACGGGTCGCACAAGTAGCGGCAGCGGAGAGCTACCGGGGCCGAAGGCAATCTAATTATACTGAGCAAAAGTAGAGCTGCCAACAACGGGCTACGCCCCCTCGCCTCGGCCTGACCCGTAAAATGGGTAGGGCTGTCGATATCTGGGAAATGTGTTGTTGAGGGTCGACGGGCGCTCAGTGACGCCCCAAATCTCAAGTCTTAATCGCGTTAAATCCAGAGCAGACATGCTGTATCACCGTCACATTGCCGCCGATAGGGAGCGGAGCGGGCCGCCGCGGCAAAAGTAAGACTCTGTTTTGTATCTTTACTCAACAACTGTCATAGGCAAGCGACTGTTAGAGTGGCTAGCAGCCCGCCCCGCCCCGCCCCGCCCCGCCACGCCACGCCACGCCTGCGGGGTTGGGTTAGGTTGTGGCGGGGCGTGCGTACACCACGTGACCGGTGCTGACCTGGCGAACGTCGCGAGCGGCCGCAGTCTCTTGGGCCCGTTGGCGAAGGCGGCCTCGGCCGTCTCGCCCATGCCCAGGGTGGGGATCCGCAGCCGGAAGTAGAGCGTCTGCGCGGAGCGCACCAGGATCACCATGCAGTGCGTGCAGACGAAGCCCGTGACCACGGTGCCCAGCACGCCCAGGATGAGCCCGCTGTGCATGAAGGCCATGGGCATCGCCATGATGCCCGAGCCGAGACCACCCTTGAGCAGGTGGAAGAAGGCGCCCAGGTTCCTGTGGGACAACAAGTCCGGCGTGAGGGAGGGGGTGTGCGCGCACCCGGCGCACCTCGCCCGGGCCTCGCGCCCGCCCCGCCCCGCCCCGCCCCGCCGCACCCCGCCGCACCCCGCCCCGCCGCACCCCGCCCCACCCGGCGCGTGGTTCCGCCGCCGCCGCAGAAGGGCGCCCACTCACTCACTCGCCACCCTGGCAGAAAACTTGTTGCCGGCCGCCAAAAATTTTTTGTGTTCAACGGGGAAGCCAAACCAGAATAAAAACGTATGCATCACTGGCGCGTGGCTGGTAATGCGCGTCGCGTCGCCGTGTCCTTTGCCAGGGGCGCGCTCGCGCTTCAGTAGGGCGGAGGCGGAACTCGCTGCGCACGGCAAAGACAGCTTCTTTGCGATGCTGATAATGTAACTTTTAGTGAGACTTCGGATTGACCAAAGAAACTTTCCAGACAATTTGTAAAAGTGTTCGGTAAAGCACGTGGACGGCTGCGAGGAGGTTGTTACTTAACTTTCTTTCGCTTATTTGAACGTCAAAGTGGCTTGGTGGTGAAGGACGCGCCGCGGCCATCAAATAATGATCCCTGATTGAATTTAAAAGGGGCGCTGTGCTGTCTCGTCTTGTGACATGATTGTCTCAAGAGGAAGTTGAAAATTTTACAACTCTGCCCGCCACGTCCACTCGACTAAACGCGCGGAGAAGTACTTACGAGTATTGCCGGCTGACCTCACGCTCACTGAAAGGATCGTAGTCGTCCTTCTCCGTGTCCGACCGGGCCTTCTCACAAACTCTGAAATTTTAGGACACAAAAAGACAGGGATTAAGTAAACGTAATTTTATGTTTGATGTTTTTAACGCATAGGCCTTGTAGTACATAGTCCATATCGTGTCGTTTTCGCCAGTGCCCAAACTTAGCCGCTACCTGCTCTTAAAAAATTTGGAGAGAAAAATAGGATTGATGAAATCGCAAGCATGGCCTCATATGCCACACTGTTCAACTCTTACAAAGCAAACGCTTTGCATATTGCGATAGCGATCAATTCTTTGTAGGGAATTAGAGAGCAAGGTGGTTTCGCGTCACACACGTGATAGCGACCTGATAAGAATTCGATTCAATCATTATGAGTGCATAGATACTGCCTCAGCTACCACGAAAACAAAGAAACAAAGTAACAAAGTAACAAAGTACCGTAACTGCACACAGCGCGTCGCGTGAGCCAGACGCGCCAAATAATCCCCTTATACTGTACGCCTACCGACCATTGCACCCCGCGGAGCGTGCAATGTAATCACAGACACTCGACACCGCCATTTTTTGTTGCAGTATCGCGGGAAACGTTCTCGCGTAAGCTACATTAACCAACTTAAGATAAGGTCTTTGATGAGGACACCGGCAACATTTTTCCCAATGATGTAAATTAATAAAATGGCAATCCTCTTTTCCACGCCGCGTTCGTATATACTACGTATACAAGGAGGCCATTGAACGCTCGTAGTGCGCGGCACAACTCGGCGTCACCGCGTCCTTGACCAATCCATAGAATCCAGTCAGTACAGTACAGGTGGCCGCGCGGAGCGGCGTGGCGCGGCGCCTGTCAAGTGACGACCCATTTCATTCCCTCCGGCCGCCGTCGCGTCACGTGACGCCGGCACGGGCCAGCACGGCCTGCATGCCCTGCTCAAGAGCGCTCTCGAGTGCCGGCGTGGCGCGGCGTGGCGCGGCGCGGACAGCGGCCGGCCGGGGCTCTCGTGGAGGGACGCAGAGGGCATGGTGGACCAAGGTGGACCAGTCTCCCCGTGACGAATGTGCTGCTGCCCCTGCCCTGGGCCCCGCGGCCCCGGCCCAGGCCCCGGCCTCTGGTGGCCGCCACGGGGCTGGGTCCTGGGTGGGTCCGGGCCCCGGAGCCCCCGCCCCCGGGCTCATCATCAGCAGGGCGGGTTGTTTCTGTTGACCCACATTTGTTCCGGCGCACGCATCATTTTTGCCGCGTCTCTCCGAATGATGTGTATGGCCTCGATTTCGCGCCCAGCGAATATCGGCACATTTTCGACAATGTTTCATCACCTTCTAATTTAGGGCCGTTAGCGAATTCGGGTAATGGCACAGCCTGCGTAAGTACGATGGGCGTGACACGTCTGGTCCGGCGGCAAAGGCGTGCTCGCCTCGGTACTTCGGCCTCAGAGGAAAGAGCCCACGCCTACAATTTATTGTGTGTGTGTTAATTGTCCGACCTATCTTTGTCCGACCCTGCAATTTCCCCAAAATCCCAAAAAGCGCTGTCTGACCTGGATTTTGTCCGACCTTGTTTACACGGGTAAATTGGAGGTAAAACCAATCGTGATGTATCGAGTGCCCCCACCCCGCCTCCCGTCCTGACCCGACCAGCGTCAGTAACAGCTTTCATATCTGCAAAATTCGCCATAATTATACAATAAAAATTCACGAAAAAGTCTTCATTGCCTAAATGGCAGGAAGCAAATCCGCTCGAAACCGAAATTTTTAATGCATCAGTACCGATTGTAGTTAGGTTGGTTGGATTGAAGTTGGCAGCCCTGGAGGGACACATGAGAGCTTCCCGGATCAGGCTAGGTCCGGGTCGTTTCGAGTTTGAGTCATGTGTATTTTATAGATGGGACTCGCCGGAAGTAGCCCGTTCGAGACAATCGTAGGGAGCTCTCCGATGACCCTCCAGCGCCCTCCAGCAGTAACGGTTGCAGCAAGGACAGTTTGAAATGAGCACCGCTCAGTGCCGCCTCGTTTCGTCCGGTGCGTTCGGTACGGCGTTTTTATTCATTTTCGCGGTTTGAACAAAACTTTTAGCATCTGTGCAAAGTATCGGCGTGAACATAAGATATTCAAGTAGTGTCAGATAAGACTATTCTTTAGCAAAAGTTATAAATCGGGACTGTGAGTGATGTCAAGATCGCCAATAAGATGGCCCAAGTCAAGTCATGCCCCCGGTCACCTATGTCAGCTGCCATTTTGTGGACCATTGACTGGATGAACGTCTCCGAGGGACTCTGCTGGTGAGTTTTTTTTACCTCAACGGTCTTGTTTAGTGTAAGTCATCCTGGGCGAACATTCGAACATCGCAAATATTACGGCTGTCACTTTAACCTAGATGGTTATCATAACCTAACTAGTGACAACTGCAGTGGCTTCGACGTTCATATTCGTTTTACTGTACCTCCAATTTACCCGTGTAAACAAGGTCGGACGAAAACCAGGTCTGACAGCGCTTTTTCGGTCTTCGGGGAAATCGCCAGGTCGGGCAAAGATAGGTCGGACAAACTAGCCGCACCGAAATTTTGGCTGCAAGAGTAAATAAAAAATGCTGCCACAAGTGTAACAAGAGCAAAACGGTTTGCTCGTAGCAAGGTCCAAGTCAAGGTTGTTTCCTACGACAGCCATATTTTTGCTCATCTCGGCTGCGACAGCAAGGTACAGTCTTTTTCCTCTGCGCGTTTCGCTTCGTTTTGGGGATTTACTTCAATTCATTAATTTTTCTCCTTATCACGCCCCATGCTCTGCCCGCCTGAGTCACAACTCGCGGCTGACAGTACATTCCTAACTAACGGCCCTAATCAGAACGGTCGCCAGTCGCGCCTGGCCGGGCCGGGCCGGGCCGGGGTGTCACAATGGAGGTGTTAGGTGGGCATATCGCGCGGCTCATCTGCTCATAAACCCGCAGTCAATGACCAGGGAGCCCGCACGGGTGCCCCGCGGCACAGCTTAGGCGGGCGGCGGTTTGCTGTCCGCGAGCAGCGGCGTGTGCCGCGCCGACATTTTCCCATTCATTAGGCCCATTACAACAGATTCCCTCTGCGACGACCTCCCAACAGGAAGTTTGGGCCAACGTACCCAGCCATAGGGCAAACCCTGTTCGGTGATATCAGTGCCCTGGCCTGGCCTGCCAGTGCTGCGAACTACATTACTCACCCATTGCCGTTGGCGCTGCCGTTGCCGTTGCTGGTGCACTTGCTTGGGTCCATGATGAAGCCCATGTTGATGGACCCGCGGGCGTCGTACGACCTCCCCTCCTCCACCTGCAGGGAGGACACCACGACAAAATCATGGAAAAGTGAGTTAACTGCAAGGAGCGGGTTTCCGCGAGAAGGTTCAGTATGGCCCTCTCGCTCCCTGGGGCGGCGCCCCACGAGTGGGTGACGAGCAGGTGACTTACCGGGCGTGCGGCGCTCGCGCACATGCTGTAGCTGGAGCTGGGGCTGGAGCTGGAGCTGTCTGGCCAGGAGCCTATGACGCTCGCCTCGTGAGTGAATGATCAGCTCGCCTGGAGGCGGCGGCAGCAGCAGCAGGTGGTGGTGGTGGTGGTGGTGGTGGTGGCCAGGCCGCGTGGACCGGTCCCGCCCGGGCCTTTCCTCTACGGCGCCCTCTGCAGCGGCCGTCCTGGAGGAGGACAACAACAGTCGTGTCGCGGTCACGTGTGCGAGAGCAAGTGGTCGCGTTTCCTGGTGGCGCGTTGTGACGTCAGCGTCGTGCTTTGTTTAGCACGCTGACGACGGATGCGCGCGCGTTCGACTGACGCTTTGTCCAGACTTAACCGCAGAGTTGATTGTGTCCCACTGCTTTACGAGCGGGGGAAGACCAGAGAGGTTAGGGGGGGGGGGGGGGTTTACACTGGGTGGCGCACCCCGCGGCCCGCGCTGAACTGAGGCCCGCGCCGACAGAGCCCCCGCGCCCTGACAGCTATGTTGTGCGGCGAGCACGGACGTGGGAGGGCTGCCTACCTGCACAGCCCGTGCAAACATGCAAACTCGCTCGCACACGTCCACGCGACAGAGGACGGCTAAAAGAGCGAGAAAGGTTCGTCGTGGACCCGCGCTCTGCACAAAGTAAAAGGGTGGGTTCTACGCAACTCCACTACTTGAACTGCCGACGTAAAACCCTCCGTCGGGCGCGCTACAGGCGCCCCGCGCCCCGCGCCCCGCGCCCCGCGCCCCGCGCCCCGCGCCCCGCGCCCCGCGCGCCCGCGCCCGCGCCCCGCGCCCCGCGCCCCGCGCCCCGCGCCCCTCGCCCCGCGCCCCCCTGCCCGACCGCGCGCTGCACCCAGTCCCAGTCCAGTCGCGGAGGGAAGGCCTTGACTGCACTTGCTCCGGCCGGGCGGGGTGGGGCGGGGCGGGGTAGACCTTCGGCCTTCACTCCTACGGGCCGCTCAGCTCTGCGCTCCGCTCCTCTCCCTGACCATTGTCTCACTCACCCTGTGCTGTCCTGTCCTGTTGCGGGCGCCGCCGTGCTGGTGGTCCAGGAGGTGGTGGCGGTCAGGTGCGGGGCGCGGGGGGACGCGTGCCGTGTGGCGGGCCGGGCCGGGCGCGGGGCTGAGCTCGGGGAGGCGCTGCGCTGCGCTGGGCTGGGCGCGTGGCGCGGGGCGGGAGGTGCGGATGAGGACTGCGTCGTCGCTCCGTTCCTCTCGCAGCCGCGGCACAGAGTCAGGAGTCGGGGCGAGCGTCGCGTCGCGTCGCTCGGCCCGTCGCGGTGCGGTGCGCCGATTGCTGGCGAGAATTCGAGGACTGAAGCGGGGCGCCAATGCGCGGCGCGGCCGCGGCGCGCCAGTACCAGGGATACCGCTTAGTTATTTGGACTCGTGTTCTGCATGATATGGCCCAGGATGTAGACCCCATATCTGCTGATTATTCGCCATCAAAACTGGAGAAAGAAATACGCTAGAACGCGATCCATGTTCACGGAGATCGATATTGGTAGCCATTGGTGACTTGGTTTGGATGCGAAGATGGACCTGGGGAAGTCCCAGGTGGGACTTGAGCCCTCTAGCTCAGTATCGAGCCGATCCTCTGCATAGTGTAGTGCATTTTCGTTCAAATTTCTACGATAGCGTTACCGACCTCTAGAGACCATACCCTGTTAGCAAGACTAGGGCACGCGCACGCGCACGCGGGCCGGTGCGGTGCGGTGCGGCGCGGCGGGTGCGCGTGGACGTGCGCTGCCCCTGCGGCACTCGCGGGCCAGCGTACGGCACCGCTGAAGGTGCAACAAGGACGGAGGAACGAGAGCGATCTTCGGAATCAGTCGGCACCCCCCTCCCCCTTTATCACTCGGATTATAACTTGGCGGATGGTTGGCCGCCCCGGTAGGCGGGTGCGTGGGCGCGGCGGCGGCAGTAGTGTCTTCAGGTGCGGCCCGGTTCGAGCGAGGTGGTGGCGCGACGCCACCCTGGCCCCGCCCCGCCCCACCCCGCCGTGGTCGGCGTGCCGAGGGCGTGCCAGCGACCTGCCGACGCTAGCGCCCTGCGTGCTCCGCGCCGCCGCCGCCGCTGCTCGGCAGGACGCTAGACACGACGTCATCAGTACCCCCGCCCCGCCCGCCCCTCTCATCTGATCCGGCCCGGGGCTGCGCGACGCCGCGCCGCCGACGGCCGAAAGAGATGCTCCTTCCTTTCCTCCGAACTTCTCCTCCTCCTCCTCCTCCTCTAGCATCCTTGAGCTTGCTGCGCGCCCTGCCGCGCGGGAGACCGGGGTGGTGGAGGGAGGTGGAGAGAGGGAGAGGAGAGACGGGGTGGCCAGGCCAGCAGGGGAAGGGGGACAGTTTCGTCCACTGTAGTGGCAGACTGGACTGGAGATGTGTATGCAAAGTGACCTGGGCAAGTACGCAGTAAATTCAAGTTTTCTAAACATTAACAGTCTTGATAAAATTTATTAAATGAAAACAAATATTTATGATGAAGGCCCAAGAAATTACACCCAATTTCACGTGGTTTAAATGAAATTACATGGTAGGGTGGCAACTTAGGAGTGATATACAGCGATGAAGCACTTAAAATTAAGACATGGCACCGTAGGAGAAAAACTTGAGCAAAAATAAAAGTCTTTTCTGAGTATTCAGATTTACATGTTAAATGTGACATGCCTGCATGCCCAAGCACAGTAATAGGTGCGTCAAAGTATAGTACACAACCTTACGCGGATTCTTCAGACTTTGTTTTCTTATTTTGGTAGGACACATGGGTTATCATTATCATAATTTATCTGCTTCATAACTTAAAAATTGAAATAAAAACTAAAAGACTAGTGATGAATAGACGAGAAGCATCAATGAAAATCTAGAGATACCATCCATCAAAGAAATTTGGACCACCCTTCTTTAAAACGATGGAGTGAAACAGACACTCCAATTTTGTATATCAGTTCGCAAAAATTTGATCTGCTTTATAGTTACAAACAGGAACATTACAGATTATTTCAAAGATACTAGCAGTGAGGTAAGAGATCATCAGCTAGGAAAAAGGAATTCAAATTTTAATCTGACTTTCCAAAATGCATGCTTTCCTTTGCAATAAAACTAGTGTTTGCATCTTCCAGAAGGTGTTTCCGTTGATCATCAATGACAGCTTTACCTGCTTCTTTCACTGCTGTTTTTGCAATATACTTTGGATTTAATCTTTTGATGGCATGACTAGCAACAAACACATTACCTACTGTGTCAAAG
This sequence comes from Frankliniella intonsa, assembly GCA_033675135.1. NCBI lineage: Eukaryota > Metazoa > Arthropoda > Insecta > Thysanoptera > Thripidae > Frankliniella > Frankliniella intonsa. The sequence continues at coordinate 5,853,188 of CM066249.1, read as the reverse complement.
GTATTTCCAGCAACTTGTCCAGCCTGAGCTCCATACCTACAAGAAAAATAAAATTGTTAGAGAAAAACAAACTTCAAAATTTGTAACTTTACCTAGTAGGTATAACTTACTTGTGTTTCACCAATGTAACAGTATTACTAGCTAGACTGCCAGCCAGAATATGAGCAGAATGATCTAATGCTCCATAAACAGTTCCAAAGGCCTCAACTGCTCCAGCAGTCACTTCTAAGACATTATCCATTTTGTTTTTGGCTTCTTCCTCATCCATTTTGAATGTGTTTGTAAGCAGACGTGTGCCTTGTTTTTGGATATGAGGAGCAAGAAAGCGTCCTAACGCAGATGTTGCTAGACCCACCTTGCCAGCTGAAAAAATAACAAAAATTCTGATTAGATGGATAAATAAATAAATAAATAAATAGATAAAACTATATCTTATTTTAGAATCTACTCACCAACATAACCAGTCACTTGAACAGCTTTGCCTGAAACACTCTTTGCAACCTCAAAGCTTTTAGCAACATTAGGACTAAATTCCTTGGGTTGTTCTTGTTCAATGTGTTGGAGAATTTTGGGAGTGCTTCTGTTCATAAGGTCGCCTGCCCGTTCTGCTCCACTAATGAGTCTACTGCTCACCCAACGAGCACCTACAACAAATATAAGAATGAAGAAGACATGATATGTAGAAAAAAAATGTTCAATAAAGCTGGGGTGACCCCATACCTCTTACTACAGAATGAGCAAGTCCTACTTCACGACGGGACCGTAGGAGACCTTTCTCTTCGGGTTCAAGTTGAAGAATAATGCCATCAAGAATTATTTCTAAAAGTTCAAAGACTGACTCATCAGCGTCTTCAGGGAGAATCAGTCCAACTGCTGAACCTGCATGAAAAAAACATCAAAACCAAGTTAATTTTATTAGGTGTATTCTTTGCAGAACGTTTGAGAGAGAGGGCACCATTACAGACCTTCTATGTCAGAATGAATATCAGGAAGAATGAATGCACGATAGCTGGTGCGGAAGCAAGGTGATACCCCAGGGACCAATGGATAAATCCAGGTACCAACTTGCAAGTAAGCAGGAGGGCGGTTTTCCACATTATCTTCTAAAACCAAAAAGAGAACAAATGTTAAACAATTTTGCAGAGCCGAGATAAGGTGGGTCACCGCAGTTATATTTACCAGTAAACTGCACAATTAACATCCGCTCTGGTTCAGAGGATGATGAAACAGTCCCATCAGGAGAAATAAAGTATAGACGGACATTATCATACGCAAAAATTACTTCTGCATCTCCAGAAGCTTCATCTACCTAAGGGGGAAAAGATATTGTATTTTTAATTACTCGGAACAGTCTACAACAATCCAAAAATAATAATATTCAGCAAAACCATAACCCATGAGGAAACTGAGCAAATTAGGCAGACAGTCAAAAACTAATAGAGCACAAATTAGACCAAGTGATGAGGGAAAGAGCTGAGATACTGTTTAGGGATCCAAACACTACAAAACTAAGTGATATTAAATTTATACAATGAGGCCATCACCATAGTAAATACGTAATATAGAGTCCATTATGATATAGAAAAAGCTTTCCAGCCAACAGTTACAGTGGGGCAGTTTTTAAAAGCTACCTGGGTTCTATTTCTGACTGTACTTGAAGTAAGATTTCCTATAATAGCTCTGTAGGCTTGCTGAAAAAAAATTTACATAATGATTTTATTTTTTATTTTTATGAAGTTTTTGTAAAATGACTGCAATATTTAGCACATATTTTTTCACATTATAATTCTCCTTCTTCCAAGTAAATAGTATCTCACGATATGTAGAAGCATTAGTAAATACCAGTAATACCTATTGGCATACCTTCAAAGTGTTAAGAGCTTCCCCAAGTTCACGATAAGTCCGAAGGGCGGGTTCAACACCATGAACTACGCCAGCTTCTTCAGATGCAGATATGCCCATTGCTTCATCATAACTTGGGGGCTGAGATGGCCTTAAAGATGAAGAGCTCGCCTCCTCACCAAGTTGTTGTAGAAGGGTAATCTTGCTCTTTATTTCAATCCTATTAAATGTTTGTTAATATTTCTTAGACATTCTGTAATAAACATACTAATATTCTGAATAAAGGTTCAACTTACTTATTTTTCTGAAACTTTTGTACAATAATAGCACCACGTTCCCATGATAAATTAGGTTCAGGAGGACACACAATAGGTAAGGAAAGGGCATGCTCAATGACAGTCAAACATTCTGAGTATTTGGCAAGGGCCTGTTGAAACACAATAATAATAAAAATCACAAAACACCAAACTTTGGTTCTGTAGTGTGAGTTACATTCCGAGACAAGTTTTTCTACTCACAGAGCTATGCTGATTCTGTCGTTCCAGGCTGACTGCTTCGTCAAGAAGTTGGTCTGCTTTATCGTTGCATGCACTGAGTTCTTCAAAGGTCTGCTTCCAGGCACTTGTGGTGCCATGTCGATCATTTGAATGATTATTCATGTTACTGAAATAAAAAATAACCAATGTCAGAAGATTACATAAAACATTACAACCAGCCAGTGCTAAAGAAATATATATCTCACATCTATTATTGTACAATTGAGAATGGTATGTTTCTTACATGCGTCTTGGATTGTGCTCAGATTAATGTGAGAGACCCTCGGAGGCAAGCCAACAACAGACATAGTGAGCAAACTAACTACAACCAAAATTTAAGACACTCACCCTCAGCTGTCCTGTGCTAATTTAGCTAATTGGAAACTGAAATGTATGAAATATTATTGAAGCTAAGTCATAACCTCCGTTTCCACGTAAAACCAATTTTCCTCGATGACAGAGATGATTAGTTATAAAACTCCAATCTCAACTGCAGGATAAGTTGGCAGCACAAAGAGAAATGTAGGAATGAATTTCTAACACAAAAGCATTGGGGAATCACACAATGCAACCAGCAGCCTGAGAGATCGACGTAGATATCTTACCTCTCATTTGAAATGTAGCCACGAATAGCATCATATGTGCGAAGTGCGATGCTTTCAAACAGCCAGCCGATGACAAGCAACATTGGCAACAGTTAGCGTGACAGCACTCTTTGAACAAAAATAGCGCACAATGTGCTAGAAGCAGGCTTGAAGAACAGTTCCAGTCATCGGCTAGCTTCTGCTACACTGTTTACCACCTGTCTGCTACTCTGCTGCTCCCATGTATGATAAATTTGCCATAAAGAAATTTCTGAACTAGAAATCCCTCATCTATTGGTCCAGGATCTAAAATTCGCGCCAACAGCATTGTCAAATGTCAAGATGCTGAGAGATGGTAAAAACACGAATAGTTTTCAATTTAGATCTACTCTTTACCGTGTGATGGTCACTTGACTCAAAATCTTCGACGATCAAAACACGTCATCTCCTATCCTGTTCGCTAGAACTCGATATTGAAGAGTAAGTTTGGTCGTTGGAGTTCCAGATGAAAGGCCTCGCCCTCGCCTCGGTACCTCCTTATCATTATTTATGCTCAATGGATAAGGAAAACCGTGACATTGGTGACAGCATTTATTTATTTTGTTACTGAAGTGTTTTAGAAATAACTCTATCTTTTCAGGTACGATGTTGAGAAGTCGGTCAGCTGGTAAGGGACGATTGAGTTTGAAACGTAAACTCAATAATGATGGTTCACCTTCTACTTCCATTACAAACCGAACAGTGCTTCACAAAAGCAATTTTCTCTCGGCAAATGATACTTTTAGTGAATGCTTGGATCAAATAGCAGCAATTGAGCAAGAAGCGTCTCAAGATCCTCTAGTAAGCAAGACTCCTGCTGTGTCGGGACTATCGCCTATTCCTAAAGATGTATCATCTGATTTGAGCCCAATAACAAAATCTTCAACTGTTGCACAAAGATGTTTGATACCTCAAGAGCAAATCCCTAATGACAGCCTCCAAGATTGTGACCTGCTTGCTATTGCTGTTCCTTTTGACAAAAAATTACCAGAGACCATGGAGGAAGATCTTTTTGACGAGCCTGCAAAGCCTAATATAGCTTTATCTGACAGTGGGTGTGAAGGAACGTCAATTGACGATGAAGAAGAAAAACCATGGGAATATTCAGTGTACGTTAAATCTCCTTCAACTCCCAGAAATTGCTCCAGATTGCATAAACCATCTCCCAAAGTTATGGGTGTTAGTAAACTAACAAGTCCTACTGTGCCCATGAATAAAACCAAAGTTGAAGTAAGCATGCTGGGATTTGCTGATATAAACTGGGATGAATCCATGAGGTTTGGGGACAAAACAGCTGCTTTAGGCATTTCACCTTCTTTTTCACAAAAGCTTCAACAGCAGCTATTAAATAATAATAATGCAACACCTGTAAGAAATAAAATCTGTGATTCCATGCCAAGTGTGTCTGAGAAAAATCCATTTTTTGGACTCCCTATAATAGTAAAGCATCTCATTGAAAAGTTTAGGGGAATTAAAGATTTGTATGGTATGTGTACAAACTTTAAAAATTCCTAGATTCTCTTTTGAATTTTTGTTATTCATGTTTGACAACTTCTCTTTATAGATTGGCAAAAGGAATGTCTGTCAATGCCTGAAGTTCAAAAGAGGAACAATCTTGTCTATGCTTTACCAACTAGTGGTGGTAAAACGTTAGTAGCTGAAATCTTGTTACTGAAAGAAATACTGGTCAACAAGAAAAATACTCTTTTTGTTCTTCCATATGTCTCAATTGTACAGGAGAAGGTAAGCCATCAATTACAACTACCAGTACAATTTTGTCAAATGAAGACTGACTAAAAATTTTTAAATTATATTAACTTTGTGTTCAAGGTGAGATCTATTTCTCAGTTAGCTGTGGAACTTGACTTTTTTGTGGAAGAATATGCAGGGGGCAAAGGTGCCTACCCTCCAAAGAAACGTAGAGCCAGAAATGCTGTATACATAGCGACAATTGAGAAAGCTCTTGGGCTTGTACATTGCTTAATAAATGAAAATAGGCTACATGAAATAGGATTAGTCATAGTAGATGAATTACATCTTCTTGGGGAAGGGACTCGAGGAGCTACTTTGGAATCACTTCTTACCAATTTACATTTTTCTCAAGGTCAGTCTTTTCAAAACAAGATCCTCTCATATTTCAATGTTTTAAAATTTAAACCTAACAGTGTTTTCTTTTCAGGAGATATCCAAATTGTGGGAATGAGTGCAACAATTGGTAACCTAGCTGAAATTGCTAAATTTCTTGATGCAAAGACCTATAGTGGTGACTTTAGACCAGTTGAATTAAAAGAATATGTGAAATGCGGGCAAACCATTTACAGTATCCAACGAGATTTAATAGGAACTGATGAATCACCCTTATGTGAAGAACGTACTTTAGAAGCAAATGTAAGCAGATCTTCATGCCTCTTGAACACTTTGATAAACTCATATGTTTTCTTGTAAAACCTGTGGTGTACATTTTGTCTCCTATATATGTTTATCTTTACAGTATTCTGAAGAGCAGCTTCAAAGTGATCCTGATCAAATTGGAGCACTTGTGGCTGAAGTGGTGCCAGATGATTCATGCTTGGTTTTCTGCCCTTCCCGTAAAAATTGTGAAAATGTAGCACAATTGATCTGTCAGATCATTTCAAAGTAAGTAAGGGCTTAGTGTACTCCTTTGAGGCATAAAGGTGACAACTCTCTTTTTTATTTTATAAAAATATTTTTTAAGGGATTTGAAGACAGTCAGAACTGAAGAGAAAAGAGCCCTTTATAAAGCACTTGTTGCGGAGGGAAATGGACAAATTTGTCCTATCCTTTTCAAAACTTTACCTTACGGTGTTGCATATCACCATTCAGGTATTTATTACACAAATTAAATTCTTCTCTTTCAAAACCATTGCAAACTAGCAGAAAAGTCATCTGATGTTCTTTTTATATGCAGGATTGACAGCAGCTGAGCGTCGCCTCCTGGAGGAAGCCTACTTGGCTCAGACCTTGTGTCTCATTTGCTGTACTTCAACTCTTGCAGCTGGTGTTAACCTACCAGCTAGAAGGGTATGTGCATGTAAGCTTTTAAATAAGGTTTTTAACAAAATCTGTGCAAGTTTTATCTCACTATTTGTATTAAATTATTACATCAGGTCATTTTAAGATCTCCTTACATTGGAAAAGACTTTATTGATCTAAGTAGGTACAAGCAAATGGTGGGAAGAGCAGGCCGAGCAGGTTTTGGTGGTGTAGGTGAAAGCATACTCATGTGTAATTGGAAAGATACTCCTAAGGTAATATTTGTGAACAACTTACAGTAGCCAGTAGCTGAATTGGCATTTCTTTGAGATTGGGTTTTGTGTACCCAATAACTTTTTAGATTGATGATTATTCATTCTTTGTTTTAATTCTTACAGGTATTGGGGCTTTTGACTTCTAGCATGACTGAAACAATAAGTTACCTGGGTATGGATGGTGGAGCTGGCTTGAAGGCACTTGTCTTGCACTCAGTTAGCCTCAGATTGGCCTCATGTCGGTCTGACATTCATGCCTTTTTAAAGCACACACTACTATGGGTACAAGCAGAGAGACTTGGTATTGATGTCCTGAAACAAGCAGATGAGTGTATCAAGGTAACTCAAAATAGTATAGTATTTCAAAGTATCTGAGTTTGCCAATGGAAAGTTACTTTATTGTGCTTTTTATCCTTTCATTATTAGGCTTTGGTGTCAGAAGGTGGATTTATAGTCTCCAAAGAGACACCTTCTCTTGAGCAGGGTGCCAACATCATTTCTGCTGAAATTCCCAATCGATCAAAACCAGGTAGTTCTAGTGTATCTATAAGTATTGGTTTGTCAACTCCTCTTTCCTTAAGCAAAGTTGGTGAAGCTGCTGTAAAAGGTAGAATTTACTTCCAAATAAATGTATCACATGTTTGTAACTTGTTAGTTAAATAGATGTATATGTCTGACAGGATCATTTGACATGGTTACTGCTCATCGTTTGTATGATGATTTACATTCAGCTCAAGAAAAATTAGTTCTGGTGAATCACCTTCATCTTTTGTATGTGGTCACACCTTATAGCATGATAGATACGATCAAATATGTGAATCAAGTCTATTTTAATGTGGTAAATATTATTCATAAATGAAATGTAAATTCTTACATTCCTGCTCAAGTATTTTAAACTTTTTAACTTTTTGTTGCAGTACATGAGTCTTGGTTCCGAGGAGTTGATAGTGGCTAATGCTTTAGGTATAACTGAAGCCATTGCAGTAGCTGTTATGAATAGACGTCCTATCAAGGTAAGTGTTTCAGAGCATAATCATTTTTTCTTTCTCTTTTTCTATGGTAAGTCATTTATTTGGCACCTTTAATTTCAGACAATACCTCAAGTTGTGGTTGATCGATTTTATCTTACACTCATGCTCTATGACTTGTGGCACCAGAAATCTATTTGGGATGTATCAAATAGGTTCCAAGTTTCTAGAGGACAAGTATTCACATTACTTCAAGCTGCTGCAGGTTTTGCATCATGTGTTTTACGTTTTTGTGAAGTCAGTTTAATGCCTATTTTTAATTATTAGTTATTTGAAGCTATGAGAATGAGACTGACTTCGAAGGATCAACTTTCTTATCCTGGCCAGGTATTGGAAAAATTTTGGTGCTTCAGACTACTTTTAGAAGAAATGGTACAGCGATTGTCTCATTGCTGCTCAGTTGAACTACTACCTTTAATGGAGTTACCTGCTGTAAAAATTGTAAGGAAGTCATATGTAGCTCAGCTAATTAAATCAACTCAATTACTATGATGCAGATCTTAAACTCAATTTCCTTTTTTAAGGGTCGTGCTCGTCAGCTTTACAATGCTGGATACCGCAACCTGCGTGATGTGGCATCTGCTGAACCAACTCGTTTAGTGCGAGAGTTGGATCACATGCCGAAAAAAGCAGCTTACCAAATTGTAGCAGCAGCCAAGGTAAAGTACTGTTCACAGCTTAAGTTTTATTATTATTTTTGAGTTTGAAAAAGACTGATCTTAATTGTATTTTTATTGACTTTCAGTTGTTATTGATTCAGAAAGCTGAGTCATTGCGTGATGAGGCATCAGAATATCTTGATGGTTTAACTCTCAACTTTAAACAAGCAGTAACACCTCGTCCTTAGTGATGCTTTGACACATGTTGGCTTTTTGCCACTAAGATCTTTACTAGTCTCAACATGGTTACTAAAATTTAGAGTAAAATAATTATAGAAAAAGAAAAATCCTGAATGTGATTTGAATCAAGAACATTAGTTAGTGAAAAATTTTGTGTTGAAATCATTCTTTTTAATTCTTATCTGTGATTTAATTGTGTCCCATAAGACTAATTTCCAGTTGTAACAAATACACATTTTTTGTAAGAAAAGTTGTTTATTTCATGTTTGGAATGATATAGTTTCAGAAAAACAAAAAATTTAATGAGATCTTGAAGTTTAAAAAATAAATTAAAGGCACAGATTTTACAATAGTAACTTCCTACAAGTGACCTTAGCTCTTTTTCTTTGGCTTTGGATTTGCAGGCACAAATTCTCCTGGTCTAGTTACCCTTGAAGCTTTGACTGTAGGACAATCCCTCCAACTCGCCTTTTCCTTTTCTTTTGGCTTTGGTTTAGCTGCTACTCGCCTCTTCTTTACAGTAGTTTCTTCTTCCTTTTCAACATCTGATTCTTCAAAAATGTCACTACAAGAGGAATCTCTGTTTTCCATTTCTGATCCATTACTGGTTCCAGGTTTAGTATTTGTATTCCCTCTCTTTGCAACCTTACGAGGTGATGTGCGAACTGATGAAACACAAAAAGTATTTCACATTTAATTCAACTAGATAATGTAACTGCTAGATATATCAAACAAAATTGTAAATGGAACTTTACCTGTTTTTGTTACACCATTTTGTTGATCAAGTGGTTTGGTGAAACACAAAGGAGATTCAAATTTCACACCCTCTGATTTCAATCCATCTAAAAACATTTTCTTCACTTTATTATAATCAGGCTCATCTTCAAAACCCATCTCAGATACATACTTAACAAATTTTGATACAACATCTGAAATAATAACAAATCAGTATAGTAATGAAGTAATATGCATATTAATTGCTATGACAAAATAATATGAGAGAAATCATACCAGGTACTTGCTTCTTCCCAAAACATGACTTCAAAAATTGAGGTACATTCTGCATTGCTGCTTCCTTGGCTTTATGGACAGCCACACAATCTTTTAACATTCCTTCCCATGGCAATTTGGATGACAACCAATGAACAATATTATAGGCAAGGATTTCAATGTCTCCCCTACGGGTTGTGCCTTAACAAACATAAATAACACAAAATTAGATTAAAAATCAGATGTTAACTAACAAACATTGATGGGGAAAAATGATAATTACCTCCAGCATGAGCATCCCTACTGACATATTCAATAGTCCCATTATGAGCCTTTTTTGGATCTTTGCTGGCCGTGTAACGGGCAGCAAGACCAAAATCAACTACATACACCTGGTTTTCAGTCCCTTTTTTCATACCCAAGAGCAGGTTAGCAGGTTTGATGTCGGCATGTACATAACCCTTACTGTGAATGTATTGTAAAACATCAAGCTGTAATATTATGAAATCATACTGGTTAGTGCATTTTAACTTTTCCATTACAATACAACATTTTCCTACAATTAAAAATAGAAAAAATGGCTAACTTACAATTTGAATTGCAATTTGCAGTACAGTAGACAAGGGGAATGTTTTGTTGCATGAATCCCATATGGTATATAAGTCTTTTGAGTATCGATCCATTACAAGAAATCTGTATTTGCTAGAGCCACTTTCATGGACCCCGCCACCATGCATGATTGGCATTCCAAATGATTTTAGTTTGTTTTTCTCTTTCCATGCATTAACTAAAGAAATAAATACATTTATTATTAAATAGTAACACTTTCAGAAGACAGATAACCATTTGGTTAACTATTTCTTCTTACCATCAACAGCTTTGCCAGCTCTTAGATAAAATGTTTTTTCCACAAACAGTGGTCCATTTTCTTTTGGTTCCTAAATGGGAAGAATGGAAAAATTTTCTTATTTCATATACAACAATATTAAAATGTATCCACAATAAATGCACAACTCACAATTTTAATAACATAGCAGAAATCAGAGTCTTTCTTTGGTACTGATTCTCCGGCTGCTGCAGCATATATTTCTCCAAAGCCACCTTTGCCGATAGATTGACCAAGAATCCACTTTTGTTTTAAAGTATCGGTAAGCACTTCATTTTTAGGTAGTGGTGCTGGCATGGCATAAAGTTTGGCTTTCTTAGGAGGCATTTTATCTAAAAATTAGATTTTATTATCAGAAAATCTGACTTTATTCTTGTGCAGGAATTTGTCTCAGAATTAGGCTAGAGGTCTATTGAAAGGTTGTATAATGCAGTTCACTGTTGGTGCAGAGTTAAAATTTATAACGAAAACTTGATGTATAGAGAATGTGAGAGACAAATAACAAAACCACAACTTTCCATTGACTTCTTGTTTGAAACTAAAATTAGTTTGATTCAACAGGTTTAAGGACAATTTAATTGAAATTATAGTCAGCGAATTAACTTTAAGTTGTTTGAAATTAAATAATCAGTTACTAACCTGTTTAACTTGCCAATTTTAAGTTGCTGATTGAAAAATAACACGAGAAACCCACACGATGGCCTGTTAATCAATTCGAAGGTTTAGCTACAGCTGATGAAGATTTCTGATGTTTTCATTGGAGAAAACCGTTAAGCTAGAGGGCGCTCTGTGTCTTGGCGCGAAAGAAGCTGCAAACTTACGTTCCCGAACACAAATTTAACTAAATCATTATTTTCTATGTAAAACCTAGAGAACTTCGGTGTCATATTTTTAGGATTACTAAGGCGGTGAAGAAAATATTCTCGCTCGTCAAACCAAAACGGGGCGCCGCAAATCCTCTCCATTTGCTGTAGGAGCGTTGCCTAGCCTGTAGCCGCCTGTAGCGGACTTGGCGCGCACTTGTGAGACGAGGCGCGCCGCCGCCGCAACGACGTCCCTGCACAGTTCTGAACGTCTGCAGTTTGCAGATATAGCTCTGACGTTTTCTAGAGTTTTACGCGGTGGCTAATTGATTCTGATTGTTGCAGGACAACTGTCGGCCGCGAATCTTTGAAATTGTTCGGAGCTACAACTTGAGAGGTGAGTGGACGAAAGGTTAGCGGACCTCGGGCGGGCAGGGCACAGAGGAGTCTCAAAACGGGTCGGTGAAGCGTAGCAGAGGGCGGACCGCGCACATAGTCATGCGTCATGCGAGATGGCCATCCCGCGGGGAATCATCAAGAATAATGGAATAACGCCAACGCAAACAGCAACCGCCCCACCGCACCGCGCCCCGCCCCGCCCCGCGTCACCCCGCCCCGCCCCGCCCCGCCCCGCCCCGCCCCGCCCCTACCGCTTCGCTGCGCGGTCACGAGCCACTTACCGCGGGGGACGTGGTGACAGGTGCGGCGCAGGTGAAAACCGCTTTTCACTTCCCACCGTATTGTGCGCCCGCCCGCCCCGCCCCGCCGCGGCGTCGCGGCGCGTCTGGTGCGGGTGGACAAAAAATGTATCGGCGGCTGCCACATGATGACGCTTATCACTCATCTGGGGATGCCGAACCTGCAGGGAATTCCTTCCTGGTGTCACGCGCTGCCCCTCCCTCCCCCGCCTCCACCCCGGCGCGGCGCGGCGGACCCCACTCCAATTTCGATCCTTTTATTTTTAGCGCAATAAGAGGCGGCGCGAGGATGAAGAGAAGGCCAGGACTTGACGCTGCCGTTCAACTGTGCTTCCTCTTTCCTCCGCCCCGCCCCCACTCCGGACCGATCTCCCCCGCCGTCGCCGGGCGCCGCGCCCCCCTCTGCGTGCTGTGTCCCTTTTTTCCCCGCTCCCTCTTTTCTTTTTCCCAGTCGGCAACGATGAGCCGTCTATGAGTCGCTCGTTATTTTGGACTCAACAACTCCACTCTTTTCTCTATCCATCTCTCTGGCTTTCCCCTTCTTTTCTTTCCTAGACACTTTTGCTACATTGTAGCTATTCTCTTGCGGGACCTTCCCTTCTCGCCTATAAGAAAAGCCTACGGTGAATTGTACTGGAATGTTCAGTGAACCCTGCAGAACTGTAGGTGATGCGCCCTAATTTATATACCGCACATTGCAGAGACATTCACCGAAAGATTTTTAGAGTACCCGTCCCTAGCTCGCTTCCCTATGTATCTTTTCCCCCCAGCTCATTCGAGGACATAATTCAGATGAAATCTTCTTTGGAAGCGGGCCATCTCATTTCAAAGTGCATAATGAAGTGATCCGCAAGGAGGGCGGGCCGCCCCGCGCCGCCCCGCGCCGCCCCGCCCCGCCCCGCGCCGCCCCGCCCCGGCACGCCCCACGGTGGGGCCCAACTACTACGGCCACAAACACAGCGGAGAGGCGCGTAAATTACTCTGCTGTTACATCGGTAATTAAGGCACCAGCGGCGCCAGCAGGCCGGCGCGCCGAGAGCCGTCATCGCCCCGCCCCGCCCCGCCCCGCCCCGCCCCGCCCCGCCCCGCCCGGCCCCGCCCCGAGCCCGAGGTGGCACACAAAGTATCAAAAAGAAAACTTTATTTGACCTCGCAGGAAGGGGGGCAGGTCATGGCGGCGGTGGTTCTAAGGAGACCTGGCCAGCAGGAAGAAAGCGGATTTCATCTCAACTGCGCGCGGAGTTTTTGGCAAAATTAACCGCTTTTAACAATGCAGTACATAAATTTAAGGCGACGGCTGGGCGGGACAGTTGCCGCGCCGCGGCCGCGTGCTGCCAGCGCCATCGTGTACTCGCGTGAGACTGCGCGGGCCCGCACTGCTCCGCGGGGCTGGGCTGGGCTGGGCTGGGCTGGGCTGGGCTCGGCTGGGCTGGGCTGAGCGCGTTCTCATTGGCGCCAATGGTCGACCCGGCCGGCTGGCGGGGCGGGGTACGGCATGAGTTATACATCGCGACAAGTGAAGCGCCGCGAAGTGCTGCGAGGCAGTGCGAAAATGCTCGGGGCGCGACGGCGCGGTGGGGTGGGGGTGGGGGTGGGGGACAGGTGGTAGGGTTACAGCCACCCTCGCGACCACGCCGGCCAGGGATCACAATTCATCTTATTTCATGTCGAGTGAAAGTTTCAAAAATTACAGAACAATTGCAACCAGTAATGAAGGGTATTAGTTTGCAAACTTTTCCGCGCTACTCTGCACAGCGACAGGATCTATCAACTACTGGGAGGAAGTGCCCGCGCCGCACCAGCGGGCCCCTTTTGAAAGATCTCTCTCTCTCTTGTGTCTATACTTCTTTTCACTCTCAAGTCGTGGATTGCGAGGGAGTGGCCGATAGTGGGTGTGGATGAGGGGGCGGGGGAGCAGGGGGACACATCCTCGCATTCATCACCTGGTGGCTTGGGGCGGGGCGGGGGAGGGTTTAGCTTCCAACAACACGCGTAACACCGAAAACAAACAAGGATGAGCCCGCGGCGACACGCAGAGGAGGGGAGGGAGGAGCCATGCATCACGCTGCACCGCCTCCGCCTCCGCCCCCGCCTCCGCCCCCGCCCCCAGCCCCGCGTCCTCTAATTAGATCGCGACCGATGTGCGGTGAGCATTCCCATGTACGGAGAGTTACTGTTGCACTGTCTTCAACGGCCTCGAGGCGGACTGCAGAGCTGTTTGATGGAGTCCTTTCCAGTCACCAAAGCAGTGCCGCACTAGGGCCTAGTGACCAGGCAGCACCAGAGGCAGAGGCCTCGAGGTCCCCGGCCCCGCTGCGCTGCGCTGACGGTGGAACTGAGATGAAATGAAAGGACCTCACGCCTCACTGGTGACGGGACGGGAGGTCAACCGGTGATACAGGCCAGATCGCCCCGGGCCGCGGCCCAAAGACTTCCTCCGCCCGCGACCCGGTCGTTTTGCCCTTATGCCCTCCTGTCTCCGCCCCGCCCCGCCCCGCCCGGCGGCCTGAAGGGCTCTGCCTGACTGGCACACTTTTATTCCCGCCATAAATCGCCTGTCCCGCCGCGTGCCGTCGGGCTCGTCCCGTCCCATCCCGTCGCGGCAGGGCGGGGCGGGGCGGGGAGCTGCTGCGTCCGGGGCGGGTCGCCCCCCGCGCCCCCGCGCCCCCGCAGCCCCCGACCGGCCCGGGCGGTGTGGTGGCGGCGCCCCCTCGCCGCGGACGCAGCCCCCGCGGCCACGGGCCGGGCCCGGCCGGGGCCCCGCCGACGACTCGCGGGGCGGGAAGCGAAGCCGTCAACAGAAATAACGAGTTACAAATGACTTGATTGAGAGCGAGAGGGGCGCGCCTTGCGGGGCGTGGCGCGGCGGGGAGGGACTGCAGGGCCTCGGGGGGCATGTCGTCGCCGAGGAGCCGAGTCCGATCCGGTCCGGCCGGGCTGATCTTGAGGGTCGCCCGGCTGTGGGGGATTCCGCACTGAGTTATGATCGCAGCCACGGTTTCAAGTCCGGCAGACGGAAGGGACGATGAACCCGTGGATTGCCTAAATACGGGGTTTTGTAGCTCAAATTGCCTATTTTGCAGGTGGCTTCCTGAGACTGGCCAGTGGCTGACTTCACCTCGCGGTAGCCACAGCCACAGCCCAGCCCGAGACAGGCCACTGAGAGGTAATGGGCGGAACCAGGGTGACGGAGGGTGTCGCTGCTGCCGCGTGATAGCTCGATTAACCTGTTGACGGCCGTGGCTGCAGCCCCTAACCCCCCCCCCCTCCCCCCTTCTACCCTCCCCTCCCCCCACCCCGACCGCCTCGCCCGGCAACGCCCCGCCTCACGGGACTACTCATCAGCCAAACGGCGTGTTTCAAAATACTTTCCCAATTGTCCCGTACCACCACAGTCGCAGCGGCAGAAAAAAAAAATTAAAAAAAATAAAATAAAAATACGCGGTTTTTGAGCCACTGCCCATCTAGTGCTGAGAGCAGTGTCGGTACCAATGACGCTACGCGGCCGGCCCACCACCGCCCGGAGAGCAGGCGTGCTGATGACACCGGGTTCGTTTCTTCGGTGACTGTGGCTTCTCGCGCAGCATGACTCCTAGTGGTCCGGCATCTGGTACCGTGGCGTCGTAGCCGTGCCGGCAGAGTGACCGGCCGAACAGTCGCAGAACGAAGGTTCGAATCTTGCCTAAATATTTCATTTTTCTGAGGACAACAGTTTGGAGTGGAGTGGAATTCAAACCCCCCGTTTCAACCGAGCTCCCTCGTGGAATAGCCGACGGTCTAGTGGTCTAGTGGTGCCGCGAAAGCCGTGGGGTGTCTGTGAGACTCGGCACATGGGGCCTGGTTCAAACCCAGGTAGGTTCTTCACTGGTAGCGACAGCGGGTTGCCAGGAAGTTCCGTCCCATGCCCACGACTGGTGGTCGGTCGTGGGGTCATAAGTCCTAGAATCTGGCTCCAAAAATAGCTTTTCCATGCTCTGGGGACAGGGCAGTTCGGTTAACCACCGTACGACTAAATCTGACAGTACGGGGATCAAATCTGTCGAATTGCGCGACAGGATCGCGGCCAGAAAAGCACCGGTTCCCATAAGAACACCGAAGTAGTTGGCTGCCACGGGGGGTAAAAGCCCTGTGCCTGGCGGGAACCGCAACCTCCTTCGGGAGGTTTACTGTCGCAAAAATTTTCTATGTTTTCACGCCACCCTTTCAATTGCAGAGGACGTTCGTAATTTTCCAAGTTTAAGCTCGAAAATGTTTGTATGCTTTCGATATGTTGTTGCTTAGGCTGCAAAACGCCCAAAAAAGTATATCTTGTGTGAGCAATTTTTCAAGCCGACACTTACAAAAAATTCCAACCGAAGCAAGAGAGCTTGAGAGTAAAATAAAAATGAAGTAGGTGTGAATTGAACTCTGGTCCTGCGGTTGATAGTCGGAGAACCGATGTAGACTTTCTGCGAGTGCTCGTGGCGGTGTACACGTCTCGGACAAATCGGAGGTCGGACAAAATGAGGTTGGCCAAATTTTTTGGCCGTGTCACGAGCGTCAGAAATTCGGCCAGGTCGGCCAAAAAAGGCCGGACAAACGATGAGCACCGCCACGAGTGTGACAAGGACAGTGATACTGCAAACGATCTTCGGCATCAGTCCGTTTGGCTGCTGGGGCGCACCCGCACTTCACCCACTACGGCAGACACCCTCTCGGCGCGGTGGCCTTTCTGCTGTCGGCGAAGCGGACGAAAAAAATTATAACCCTTTTTGCCCCCTATCCGCCAGAGCAGAGCGAGCGTGGGGTGGTGGTAGGGGGGGGGAGAGGGAGTCTGGAGCGATTTGCGTTTTTGCGGTGCGGGCTTTAGGCCGCGGAGTGAGTCTCGCCCCCTTTACGAGCAACGCTAGTGAGGCGTGGCGGGTCTCGTGGGGGGGGGGGGGGCAACACGTGCTGCAGTCACCACCAACATGTCACGCAAATCACTGGGCTGGGCCCAGCGCTCGCCGTGCCGCGACATGCCGCGCCGGGACCCACCACCTTGGCTGGTCCTCTCCGTACTCGGGCGGGGCGGGGCGGGGCGGGGCGAGGTGGGGTTGGGTGCGGTGAAGAGAGTACGGCGCTGCGCCTGTCTATGCGCTAGTTCTTGCGTCCATCGCCCGCGCCGTCCCGTCCCGTCCGGCGCGGGTAGCGCCGTGCAGGTAGGCAGCCGGCGCGCAGGTGCGCAGCCGCGCGGGCGCGTTGCCTACGCCGCGTCTATCGGGCGCACTGCTGGAGCGGGCCGTGCCGGGCCGGGCTACGCTGCGGCCGCAACGAGGTGCATCCGCGAGGGGAAACGGACATCGAAATAATGATATGACACCGAAGGTCGAACTTTATCAACTTCGATGCTGCTAAAGAAAGTCAACAGAAATTTCCCTTTGAGGGTCCATGGAAGCTTGTAACGCCAGTATTCTTTTCTGATCCCGCCCCCTCCGCCCCGCCGGCAGTGCCGTGCTCTGTGGGAGCAGCCGCGCGGGCGGGGCGGGGCGGGGCGGGGGTCGAGTTGCGAAAGGCCGTCGCGGCGGAAATAGGAAGAGGGAATCACTTTTCCCGAGGAAACGAGGAAGACGAACTGGAGCAGCACAGGGAATGCGCCGTGTGGGACGGGACGGTACGGGACCGCAACGTAAGGTGACCGAAAGAACGTGTGACTCTCCGCCCCCGCCCCGCCCCGTCCCGCCCCGCCCCGCGGCGGCCGCGTCCCAGCGCCTTTGACGGCTGCCGACACAGGGATTCCAGAGGGTGGCTCCCCTCGGCCCTCAGTATCGTGGAGCGCCACGCCACGCCACGCCACGCCACTCCCACCAGTACTAACACTTCAACTGCAAACAGATTTCCGCGTCGTCAGAGTCCGCACTGCGATTGCGATTGGTCCGACGCGCGGCCGGGCGTGTCTCTCGCTTGTTCTGTTGAACCAAAGAGCGTAATGCACTTGGCAGCTAATAATAACCGGCCGGCCGGCCGGCCCGGGCCCGGCGGGCTTCCTGTTTCAAGTACCCGCGGTTATTACAAAACGACTCGCGCGGATATCGCTCTCCGTTTCCTGTTGCCCCCCGGGCCCTCCGCCGCACACCACCCTCTCGCCGTGTATTGGTCCTCGGGGCCAGACCGCTAGGCGGGTGCTTTGTGGGGCCGGCGGGGCGCGGCAGCCCCACCCCGCGCCCCGCCCCGCCCCGCCCCACCCCGCCCCACCCCGCCCCGCCTCGGCACGGCACCCAATGAAGCAGCGAGGCGCGACGGCTAGGAGGACGGGCCACCATCCCCTCCTGTCGCCTAGCGAAGGGCTCCTCCCCCGGCGCGGGCGGCAGGACTTTGTGGTATGTTGTAGTTCTAGTTTCTAAATTAGTAATGATAATTCGTAATAGAAGCTATGGTACTCTGTCTGTAAAAAATATTTCTCACCTTATGACATCAATCTTATATTCATACAGAAATATTAAATTCAGTTTTGATCTCTCAAAATTCGTTTCTATCGAAGCTACACAAGAAAAGTGTTGTTAACTTTTAAAGCAACACATTCATATTGTTTGAAAAAAAAATTAAATGAAAGTACATCATATTTGTTCAGGGCATCATGTCAAAAGGAAATGACGTGTGAATAGTCAATGCTGGTTCCTAACATGTTTCCACAACTCACCTCTTTTTAACTATCCCACACGCAAACACCTTTTTTTTTTTTTCAGAAACCGAGAAACACGACATTCCCTTTCCGATTCATTAGACCGCGGGCGTGAGTACTCTTGGAAAAAAATCGTGTGGCTTTCTTTTTCCTGTGTTCCCATCAGGGGCTGGGCGGGCCCCTCTGAGGCAGTGAGCTGCTCATGAGATGGGTAATGCTGGCCCCCGCCGGGGACACGTGTGCCCGAGGCGCCTCTCCCCCCCTCTCCCCCCTCCCCCTCCCCTCCCCCCAAATCTCTTGACAGGGCTTTGCTCCGAGGCGCCGACCACTCTGTTAGAATAAGAACTAAGAAGAAGTCAAACGCCTCGAGGTTGTTCTAAGTAATTCGACACACTGGTAAGGACAAGGGTATGAAATGGATATTCACGCTCGAACACGTGTGCGACATTCCAGCACTTGAGTTCCCAGAGTGTATGCTGACCACCCCGGTGACGCGGTGGTGCGCGCACGTGAGGGTGTTACGCGCCCGGCCAGCTGCGAGCAGCACAAAGAACAATTCTATCGGTAAGACCAGGCGTGGTGCGGGGCGCGGCGGGGCGCGGCGGGGCGCGGCGGGGCGGGGCGGGCGCGGGTCCACGGCGGCCCCCGCTCCCCTCCCGATCCGCTCCACGGCCAGCCAATAAGCAAGGCGGAACGATTGGGTACGCTCGACTTGAAGGCGGTCCAGCGTAGGCCCCGCCCAATGGGAGGAGAGAGACGCCGGGAGGGGGCGGCCGGCCGGCCGGGGTGGGGGCGGGGCGAGGCTGGGTGGGTGGGGCGGGGCGGGGGCGAGGCGAGGCGGGGCGGGGCGGGGCGGGGGGTTCTGGCAGCGCTCTGCTCTGCTGCTGCTGGGAGTCCGACCGTGTCCGCAGTGCCGTTCCGTTCTCTCGATCGTGACGAACACAAAACCCATATTTCGAGGGTCCCGTCTGTTGTCCCTCCCTGCTGCAGTAGTGTTTGTTGTGCTCGTCAACGTCCTCCGCGAGTGAGTGCCGCCCCGCCCCGCCCCGCCCCGCGCCGACTCGCTACACCAAGTGCATCGTATCGAAGAGAAGAAGAGCCCCGGCCCGCCCCGCCGACCTCGCGCCTCCCCGCCGTGCTCCTCGCAGGGCGGAGGCCGCCACAGTGCGCTCCGTCGGGGACCTGGTCTCGGACCTGGTGCCGCCCTGGTGCCGCCCGGGGCCCCGGAGGCCTCGCCCCGCGCGCCCTCCCCGGCGCCCGCCCCGGCGCCCGCCCCGGCGCCCGCCCCAGCGCCAGCACGTCTCCCGCGCAAGCGGCGCCAGCCTCCATCCTGGACACCCTCGTGGACGTGTACCGGGACGCCGCCTGCATGGACTCGGGTAAGAGGCTGAATCATGACCGTGGCCTAAGCTGCATGCCACTCATTCAAAGAAACTTATGCCATGCGTCGTGAAATACGCCGAGAAATGCGTACAATGCGTACAATGCGTGTCAACAGGGTGAACTTTGGAAAGTTCCTCTCACTACGCAAAAAAAAAATATATTTGAGCGTGATGACTAAGGCGTTGGGAAACCTAACAGGCCGTTTTTTTCGATAAAGGCTGAAGCCGTGCGTCGTAAAAGCTCGTTGAACAGAGCGAGCGGCGCTGCCGTGCCGGGGCGCTGCGCTATCGTGTAACAAGCGTTTCGTTTTATCGTGTCGATACTGTACCCGACCACCACCGCCTGACTCGAGGGAGGACCCGGACCAGCCGCATACCGCGGGGGGTAGCCAGGGGCGCGCCGGCCTTCCCTTCGCGCTCGGCCCGGCCCGGCCCGGACCGGACCGCGCGGGGCAGGCCGTTGGACGGAAAACACTTGTTTCATCACTCAATTAAGGGGGCCGTTTCGCACAACACGGGGGGAGAGAAAACCCGCTTCATCTTGTCGAGCGCCCGGCGGGGAAGGGGAGGGGGAAGGGGGCGAGGGGGGAGGGGGAGGCAAAGGGGGTCCACACAGCCGGACAATGGCCACATTCGTATCCCGATAACGGCGGCATTGTTAACCTGCCCGCAATCAAGATCCTCTGGCAGCAGCCTATGGCCCTGCCCGCCCCCCGCCCCGCCCCCCGGGTACCCGCCTACTCTGTCGCCAACAAAATACCCGGCGACAACTTCCCCACATCCGCATTTCTTTCTTTTCCAAAATTCCTGGATAGTTAAATGCAAGCAGCTTTAAGGCAACACTCGGGAGACTTTTGGGGAGTGGCGCGGCGACTATATTAGATCGTCTCTCACGTTCACAGTGCTGGGACACCTATGATGAACTAACACGACGTGATCTTGACCATATGGTGGTCATGCTGCGCTCCTCCCTCGGTGTCAGGCGGCGCGGTGCCACGGCGCAGCGGCGGCAATCGGCGGCTCATTTACCGAGCAGCGCACGCCCAGGCCTCTTTTGCGAAGACGCACTGCCGATGCGCCGCTCGATTTGAAATCAAGTCGCCCGCTGGTGGCGTTTCTTAGCGAAGAGAGAGATGGGGGGGGGGGGGGGATTAAGTGGGGTTGGGGGTGCTCATTAGAGGTGGGGGAGCGGAGATGAGCACGAGAGAAACAATGGCAGTGCAGGAGTGAGTGCTGAGCGCCCTCCTGCTGCACTACGAGACGGCCACCCGCCCGATGTAAGCCGGCCTGGCGCGGTGCGGCGCGGAGCGGCCATCAGTTTTGTTTTATCGTTTGTTGTTTGGTTTTTCTTATTTTATTTTGTTTTTTCTGAGGAAAGTTCCGATCGGAATATGCAGGGCGAAATAAGGCCAATCAATTATAGATCATGGCGCGGGCAATTAGCGCGCGGCTGGGCGCGACTCGGCTTGGTGTAGTGCAGTCTTTGTTGTTTTTGCTGCTGCTATGTTGTTATTGTCAATGCTCCGTTGTTTTGTTGTACATTCGCGGCTGCGGAACGGAAAACCGCTGAGACAAGTGGATCCAGCTTACTGCGCAGCAGAGGGTCGCAGCGATGGAAAAGGCGAGGGGGAAACGACTGCCAAAGGCGGTGTTAACCGCGGATTACTGATAACCTGGATTACTGATTACTCGGAAAAATTTGCATGCAAGGTATAATTATTTGAACGCGTTTTGAAGCCTGGGGCAGGGGCGTCGGAAGTGTCTTTTGGTAGGGGTTGCTGACTCAGTGGCGTTGACTCGTCTACTTTTCCAAGAAAAAAAAAAAGGGGGGGGGGGGAAGAACGGAAATTTCGGAAAGTTGGCTACCTGCTACGTGCCACCGCAATTTCCATAACTGTTAATTGATTTGTTAGCACATGCGGGGAACGCCTGCTCTTCCCGCAGTGCGATGCCGGCCGCGTAGCGTCATCGGTACCGACACTGGTGACAGCACCGGTGGGCAGTGGTTCGAAAGCCGGTCAAATTTTCTTTCTTTTTCTTTTTTTTTTAGTCAGTCGCTGTGCAAAGACGGTATTACCTGGAAAAAACAATTGGGCCACAGAAAAAAATAAATAAATAAAAATAAACAAACATGCGGTATTTGAACCACTGCCCACTTAGTGCTATGAGCAGTGTCGATACCATTGACGCTACGCGGCCGGCCTAACAGCGCACGGAGAGCAGGCGTACTGATGACACCGGGTTTGTTTCTTCGGTGACTGTGGCTTCTCGCGCAGCATGACTCCTAGTGGTCCGGCACCTGGTATCGTGGCGTCGTAGCCGTGCCGGCAGAGTGACCGGCCGAACAGTCGCAGATCGTAGGTTCGAATCTTGCCTAAATATTTCATTTTTCTGAGGACAACAGTTTGGAGTGGAGTGGAATTCAAATCCCCCGTTTCAACCGAGCTCCCTCGTGGAATAGCCGACGGTCTAGTGGTCTAGTGGTGCCGCGAAAGCCGTGGGGTGTCTGTGAGACTCGGCACATGGGGCCTGGTTCAAACCCAGGTAGGTTCTTCACTGGTAGCGACAGCGGGTTGCCAGGAAGTTCCGTCCCATGCCCACGACTGGTGGTCGGTCGTGGGGTCATAAGTCCTAGAATCTGGCTCCAAAAATAGCTATTCCATGTCCTGGGGACAGGGCAGTTCGGTTAACCACCGTACGACTAAATCTGGCAGTACGGGGATCAAATCTGTCGAATTGCGCGACAGGATCGCAGTCAGAAAAGCACCGGTTCCCATAAGAACACCGAAGTAGTTGGCTGCCACGGGGGGTAAAAGCCCTGTGCCTGGCGGGAACCGCAACCTCCTTCGGGAGGTTTACTGTCGCAAAAATTTTCCATGTTTTTACGCCACCCTTTCAATTGTAGAGCACGTTCGTAATTTTTCAAGTTTATGGCGGGATTGAGCTCAGCATTCAAGCCGAAGGCTTGCCTGCCTGGCGCGTAGTCTAGGGGGTGCTCCGCACCCTCTATATTATATGCTCAGAGCCTCCCTTGATCCCCACTTCCGACGCCCCTGGCCTGGGGAACAGCATTATCAAAAGTTAGCAATTTTTTTAAACCATGCAGTCGAGGTGCGGCGTAGTGTGGAATTGGCGTGAGAAAAAAATAGCGTGAAGAGGGAACTTATTGGAGTATGTCTCCAACCGGACGGTCCGACGAGTCAGACGTCCAGAGGCGATTAGAAACCACACAGAGCAAAGAGAACGGGGAAGGGGGAGTGGCGTGCCTCGAGACAAGCTGTCACCGCGCCGCGCCACGCCGCACCGCGCCACGCCACGACTCACAAGCACATCCTGACAAACAGATTAGTTTTGATTGACAAGTTCAAAATGTTGCGCACGGAAGTCTCTCGATCGTGGAGCTCGCGATGCTGTGCCTGTGCGCCGCGCCGCCGCGGCCCGCGGGATAGGGTGGGGCGGGTCATGCCCGTCGCTGTCGCCGCCCCGCCCCGCCCCGCCCCGCGTGAGTCGTGAAAAGGCTAGGGGTTAAAGAGGACATCTCCGACTTATCCAAGGCGTGGCCGGGCCGGCCGTGCGGCGTGTAGCAAACAAGGCGGTGGGGTGTTTTAAGTCTGCTCGGCCTCGGGATAGGGGTGTGTGTTGTGGTTTGCCTAGGCGCGCGTGCCGGCGCTGCTGCGCCCCGCTGTCTCGGGTGGAGAGGTAACCCGCGTTCCTCCCAACTGCGCGCTTGGAACACGGCTCCTCTAGCAGGGGCAGGAGGGAGGTTTCCGCCAGTAGCCTCTTTTCCCGCGCGGCCTCACAAACGACGGCCGCGGCTGTCGGCGAAGGCGGGGCAACCCGCAGCAGGGCGCGGCGGGGTGCGGCGGGGCGCGGCGGGGCGTGGCGGGGCGTGGCGGGGCGTGGCGGGGCGTGGCGGCGAGCGGATTGAACCCGACGTGAGCGACACGTGCCATTAGCGACCGGTTTGTTCAGTGCCGGGGCTCAACGGTTTTGCAAATGTGTAGTGCAACACATGCTACATTTCCCCTCGCTACCTGGCATTCACCGGCGGGGCGCGGCGGGGTGCGGCGGGGGAGGGGGGGAGGGGGGCGCGGCGGGGCGCGGCGGGGCCATACCGCACCCCCTCTCCTCCTTCTCAAACGGGCCAAACTGACATGAAATTTTGTATCTACAGCTTGCCAAGCGGTCCGGCCTCATCTCGGCTATAGGCCGGGCCGGTCCCGGCCGCGGTCGGCAGGGCCTCTGCCTCTGTCCCACGCGAGAAAAATGAGCCCGAAAATATAAGCATGCGGCCAGGGAGAGAGTGAGAGAGAGGGAGAGAGAGAGCGCGCGGGGCGGGAGGGAACGAGGTAGGGGAGAGAGGGGGAAGGAGGGGGCGAGCAAGAGAGTGGAACATCAGAGGGGAGCGATGAGCGGGGAAGGGATAACGGATGGGAGCAGACGGGCCGGGCCGCTCACCTGTGGGCTCATCAGTCTCATCTCGTCCCCTCCCCTCCCCTCCCCTCCCCTCCCCACCTCCGCCCCTGGCCCTGGCCGCTGGCTCCCAGGCGGCCGCCCGGCCCCGCGGCCTCCACCCTCCTGCTTTGGCGGGGCCTTGCGGGCGCGGGCCGCGCTGCGCGAGCGAGAGGTGAGGAGTGACCGCCCCCACCCCGCCCCGCCCCAACACGCCACATCCCACGCAATAAATCCCGCAGGTGCCGACGAAGCCGATTTTCCCCTCATTTCGCCCGCAAACGTTAAAGGGCCCGCCCGGTGGCGGCGCGGTGTGCCACTCCGCCCGAAGGGCCTCCGGACGCCAACGAAAGGTTCTCGTCGAGGGGCGGTGTGGGGCGGCGCGGGGCGGGGCGGGGCCCAGCAGGACGCGCACATTAATGTCGTTTTGTCAAGCAAACTACTTAGCCCGGCTCTGTTTGCGCCGGCTGCTGCGGCCGCCCCGCCCCGCCCCGCCCCGCCACTGTTTGCTCGCCGCCCCGGATTACAAATAGGTGCAGGCCGGGCCGGGCCGGGCCGGGCAGGGCGCTGCAGCTGCTGTGTGCGTCGCGACGTGCCCTAAGTACTTGCCGGCGCGGCGCGGGTAGCAAGCCCTTGCCTTGCATTGCCTTGCCGCGGCACTACGCGGCCCAGCGTTCAAATCTCCCGCGCGGGGCGAGGCGGGGCGGGGCGGACGGGACAGGCCGCACCGCGGGCCCTTTGACCACAGCACCGCGCCGCGCCGCTCCTCCGCCTAGTGCCACCTTCAGGCTCGGACAGCTTCGCGGGGCCGAGGGCTCTCCTGGCGTTAGCCAGGGAGCGGGGCCCGAGCCCGAGCCCGGTCACCTCACCTAGTCAGTCGCTGAACTAAGAAGCTGATGTTGACTCCCCAAACTCGGCGCGCGGCTGGCGGAGGGGGGGGGGGGGCGAATACGGGAGCCGTGAGGAGTGTGCAGTGCAGGGCCCTGCGGGAAGGCCCTAAACACACACCGTGGCTCGGGCGGGGGAGAGGAGGGGGAGGGGCGCCTCTCGACCTCACACAGGCCGCCGACAGGACCGACAGGACGCCGACCCGACCCGACACGACCGGCAGCTGAGCGCCGCCCTGGCCCGGCCCGCCCTGGCCCGCCCCGGCCCTGCGCGGCGTCTCCCCGGGGACACGATGTAGGCGTGTCTGGCGAGCTGGGCTGAGCGGGCGGTGATTTTTGCGACACCGGACAGCTCTGAACCGAAAGACATGTGGGCGCTCGCTGAGGTGCGGCTCACCTCCAGTGCGGCAGAATTTTTTTTAGCAGATGATACATTGTAGCTAGCCTTAACTTTAAAATAAATATAAAAACAATGTGTCAGCTAGCTTGTACTCTCGAGTCCAGAAACCAAGCGCGTAACCTTACAATAATATAGCGCGGCGCTGCATGGGGGGAATAGTGGCTGGCTGGCTGGCTGAGTGAAGCGCAGCCTGCGCGGAACACTGACACCTCCTCCCCGCGCGCAGCGTGTAACACTAACAACTCCTCCCCGCCCGCGACAGCGACCGCTTCGGTCCGCCACGCCGGGCGGGCCAGGCAACAATACTGGGCACCTGCGCGGAACACTGACATCTCCTCCCCGCGCGCAGCGTGTAACACTAACAGCCAGCGACCGCTAAGGTCCGCCACGCCGCCACCGCTTTCTATATAGGAAAATTGAATACCCGCAGAGACGAAAATGTAAAATATCTTGCAACGAAAAGTATCATCTGCTTTCAATTCCAATCTGGATTGAGATTTTAAAAAATCTCTCTGGGATCGCGTATAGTCCGCAATGGGCAGTTCTTATTAGTGTAGTGTAATGCGGTGAGACGGGGCGGAGTAGGACTACAGCCCGTTGACTTGATTTGAGGACAGATTCTTCACTGGGATCGGGTCTCGCTAGGCGACTAATTTCTGTAGCTTTCCCCACATCGATTTTCGGTACGGACGAACACCCTCTCCCCCGTCGGTGCTTTGCCAAAGCCTTTCGGAAAAACAGCAAGACTGCCAATGATTTTTTTACTCGTATTTGCGTTGCGGCTGCGGGGCAGGGGGCAGGCTTTACGAGGAATAATATGTGTCTCTGCTCCCCGGGACGAGCCGTGTGTGCGAGAGAGACAGAGCGACGGGACGGTGCGGGGCGGGGCGGGGCGGGGCGGGGCGGCACGGCAGGGCATGTGATGAGCGGGCGTGGCGCGGGGCGGCGGGCCGGCCGCCTCAAAGGACCTGGGCTGTGCTGGGCTGGGCGCAGGACACATGCAAAGGACTCGGCTCCGTCTCGTGTCTGTCTAGTGCACTGCAGGACCTGGCCAGTCTGCTCCGCCACGCCCTCTCGGAGCCGCCCCGCGTCTCTCTTACGCCACGATACCCTCGAAACGTCACGCCATTTTTCTGAAACTGGAGATGAGGAGCGACGCTTCTGCGCGTCTGCACAGCGTTGTCGCGGCGGGCCAAGCAGGGCAAGCAGGGGCCGGGGCTGTAGCACGAGCAGGGGCAGGGACTGTAGCAGGGGCAGGGACTGTAGCACGAGCGGAGGTAAGGTCCTTCTTGAGCTCCTCGCGGGCGTTCTTAGTCTGGCCCACCCACCCAACCGCGCCCCGCCGCGCACCCGCAGCACCGCAGCACCCGCGGCTGGGAGGTCCTGTCCTCGGTCCTTCCCGCGTCCTCATCGGCCCGGCAGGGCGGGGCGTCGCACCTCCCTTCACAAGGGCGGCCGGGAGAGAGAGAGGGGGACGCGGAGCTGAGCTGGGACAAACTGAAAACACATGTCTCCGCCCGACCCGGCCCGACCCGACCCGGGGTGTCTCGGTGACTTGCACGAACGTAAACGTATGTGTGTCCCGCCCCGCCCCGCGCCGCGTGTGAGAGCGCTGATCACTTGAATGCGTGCGAGGCGAACAGCCTCTCTATTAGCAGCTCGTCATAAGCCTCCCTCCACGAACACGCGCACGCATACATGCACAGATACGCGTGCGCTAGCTGATACACGCGTGCAGCATGAACACTACCTGTTGTTTTCATTCATCTCTGACAGACGGGCGGGCGCACGGCTGTGACGCTGCTGCTGTCCTCCATCACGCGCGTGTGCGAGTGTGTGTGTGTGTGCGTGCGCGCGCGCGTGGAGGGGGCCTGGGGCCTGCTGGCGCTCAGCGGGCTTGTCTCCGTAATTAGGGGCGGCATGTGAACGGCTCTAAATCTCGTCATTTGGTCGCCATCATAGCGTTTTGTGCCGTTGCCAACGGCGGCCCGCCGCGCCGCGCCCCTGTGGGGCACATCCTCACCGTGTGAGAGGAGACGAGGGGGCCGGGGAAGAGGAGAGAAGAGGAAGAGAAAGAGGGAGACGGTGACGGTGGCAGGTCAGGGCGGCGCGGCATCCTGGAGCGGGGCGGGGTTGTACGCGCCGCGGCGGGGCAGGGCGGGGCGAGGCGGGGCTGTGCCGGGCTGGGCTGGGCAGCACGAGGCCGGCGATGAAAACACACATGTACGACATTCAAAAGAAACACGGCCCCGCCGCCACCGCGCCTCTCAATCTGGGGTTGTCGTGGAGTGGGGACCGCGCGCCGCCGCGCCCCGCCGCGCCCCGCCACGCCCCGCCGCGCCCCGCCACGCCCCGCCACTGGGCTACTGCCTGTCTTTGCCAGTGCCTTTGATGTCGGCCGCAGGGGCGGGGGGCAGATTGGCCGAATGGAGGGGGCAGAGGCGGAGGCAGAATGAGAAAATACATCACGCTCCCATCAGCGCGCTGCTGCGCTGCTACACTGGGCGGGTGCGGCGCGGGGCGGGGCGGGAGCACAGCGCAGCGCAGCGCGGCCATCCCTCATCGAGGCCCCTGCGCTGCCCTGCGCGCTGCCCGCACCCGCGGCCGCCGCGGGGATCCCGAGGGGGAAGCCGACACTCCCCGACGATGACTACATAGTCGTCGCAGCGAGGCCTTGGACATGAACTAATCGTTGTAATCTAGCAAACAAGAACGTATCGAGGCCGGATGAATGATATGCGGCGCGAGAGGTTTCCCACTCTAAACCTCTTTTTCGTCATATGTCTCTGTAGTTGTGAGCAGTGGCGACAAAAACGATGACAGGCAGGAGAAATGCCTCCACGCGCGCGGCGCGGGGTGCCGCGTAGGCAACGCATCTACACGCGTGCTGAAGGGTTGCCTGATCGCGCGGCGCCAACGCCCGGTCCCCGGCTCACACGGGGAGGGTTCGAAGGTGACAGATAAGGAGCATGTAATGTGCCGCCATGAGGTGATAATATATTGAAAAAAGTTTTCTGTCGGTAGATGCTGTTTGTGCTGCGTCCGACCCGCCTCGCCGTGTCCCTAGATTCGAGGGGGCGAGGGGGGAGGTTGTAATCGCCGCGACTACCGCACGCACTATCACTGCGGCCCCACCCTGCCCCGCCCCGCCGCCCCACCCCGCCCGGCAGGGCAGTGCGCCGCGCCCCCGCTGCAGTGGGTGGCTCAGCACTGCCCCGCGCAGCCCCGAGCCTCCGCGTGATAAAGCAGCGACACAACGTCGTCCTCGTCTTCTCGTGTCCGCCTCGCGGTCTGAGCTGCAGCGCCCCGCCCCGCCCCGCCCCGCCCCGCAGCCCCAGCGGCACGACCGGCCCGCGCGGCGGGCGATAGCCTGCTGCTGCCGGCGGGGCGGGGCTCGGCGGGCACAACACATCGTTACTTGTTGCTCTCCTCTCCTCTCGCGACCGGCCTGACCTGCAGGATGTGACCCAGCTGCACCCCGCTCCGCGCTCCGCGGCCCCGCCCCGCCACCGCGGCCCCGCCACCGCGCCGCGGCCCCAGACTCGTTACTATTGACGCATGTAACCAAGCATGAAACAGACGTGTAATTTAGCTGACCGTGATGGGATAATGCTGGCTGAAATAAGATTGTGGCCATCATTAACGGAATGTAAAAATAAATGGGGCGCTCGGGCCGGGGGGTTATCGCCGCCTCCCCCTCCTCCCCGGGCGAGGCGAGGCGTCGCCGCTGATACGAAGGCCCCGCCGCGCCGCGCCGCGCCGTGCCCCGCGACCGGCCGGACCGGCTGGTCTCTGCTGCAGCTCCCTCAGCGGCCTGGGCCGGGCCGGCCGGCCACTCTACACCAGGATATAGCTCTCGTCTTTGTCGCCGTCATGGCGCACTGGGCACCGCCAAGCTCCACTTGCGCCACCGCGACGGGGTATATGCTGCATGGGGGCATATTCTGCACGGGAGGCATGATCGTCGGCTATGGGCCCTCCTCGAGCCTAGAGTGCTAGGACTCGGCCCGAGCACTGCCCGACTGTCCCTGTAAGGGAGCCAGGGGCACAACCAGCGGTGCAACAGACGCCACCCACCCACATGGGTGGCTCCAAAGTGGCAGGCTGCCTGTCCCTGGCGCTGCCGCTGTCTCCTGCCCGCCCCGCCCCGCCCCGCCCCGGCAGCGCTCCCTCTCCCCCTCCCCAAACCCCGCAGGAACTTCCGCTCAAGACAGGGGCTGCCACGGCCTCGGCGGGGCAGGCTGCAGGGACCCTGCCTTTTGAAGTCTACCGACATCTTAATTAATACGGTCTCATGTCTCCCACCTCGCCTGGTCCTGGGGGCGCCCAGCGCCACGCTATTTCCTACCCCTGCCCCCCCCCCCCCTGCCGCGCGCACACCCCGCAGCTCCACGAGAGCGACGCACTTCTCCTCCACGATCGAGACAGCTTCTCTTCCTCGCTGCAACCAATCCGGACTTATGTTCGCAATTTCTCATAAACACGACCCTGCCTGGCGGGCCGGCCAAGGCAGTCTGGTGCCAACTCTGGCGAGCGGGGTCGTAGGGCGGCGCGGCGCGGGGCGGGGCGGGGAGCTGGTGACACCTGTTACTGCGGGCGGGGCGGGGCGGGGCGCTTAACTTCCGGGAACGACCGAGAGCGCGCGTCACTGGGGGTCGCCTAGCGTCGCGAGGATCCGCTGCGTCCGTCCCGTCCCGTCCGACACTGCTGTCTGTGTGATCGGGGCGGGGCGGGGCGGGGCGGGGTGGGGTGGGGTGGGGCCCGGGCGCAGGGGGAGGAGAGGGGAGGGAGGGCCACGGCGGCGCCTGCGCCTGCTTGTCCGAATTACTGGCGCGCTGACGCGAGAGTTTCCGAGCCGTGTGTCCCGATCGCCCCCCTTTAATTCGTGGTCATAAATAAGTCAGCGGGGTTGCACGCTCCTCCCCGCCGCACCCCCCGCCCCGCCCCGCCCCGCCCGGGCGGTGTAGGCCGCGTGCCCGCCCCGCCCCGCCCCACCCCGCTGCGCCGCGCTGCGACCCGCGGCCCCGCCTGATGCCTGATCCCCGGGAGTTAGTCGGCCGCATGTTGAACGACATCGCGGCAGGTTGTTTGACAGGCACACTGGGTGTTTGACACTTGGGGACTCACAACGTCAGCCCTCGTGTGCGTGTGCGTGCGTGCGTGTGTGTGTGTCGCCCTCCGCCTGTCCCGCACGAGGAAGAGAGATGAGGTAGCGAACGTGAGGCTCACTGCTCACTACTCCCCGAGCGCTCCAGGCGCCAGACACGCTACGCTACGCGCTCCCGTATGCTTCAACTTCAATTGCAGCAGTTGCACGTTTCTTGACAACACCCGGGGATTAGGAGGACCTCCACCTCCCGGTAAGGTCATGCAAAGGGCCCCCGACCGAGGCCTCTGTCAGGGGCGTCGGAAGTGTATTTCGATCGAGTGCTGACTCAGGGGCGTCGACTCGTCCACTATTCCAAAAGAAGGGGGAGGGGCGGGGCAAAAGTCGGAAATTTCGGAAAGTTGGCTAACTACTACGTGCCACCGCAATTTACACAACTGTTAATTGTTTTTGTTAGCACATGCGGGGAACGCCTGCTCTCCCTTCGGTGCGAGGCCGGCCGTGTAGCGACACTGGTGACAGCACCGGTGAGCAGTGGTTCGAAAGCCGGTCAAATTTTTTTTTTTTTTTTTTAGTTAGTCGCTGTGCTTTTTTGCAGTTGCCCGAGTCACAAGGACGGTATTAGCTGGAAAAACAATTGGGCCACAGAAAAAAATAAATAAATAAAAATAAACAAACACGCGGTATTTGAACCACTGCCCTCTTTGTGCTATGAGCAATGTCGATACCATTGACGCTACGCGGCCGGCCTAACAGCGCACGGAGAGCAGGCGTACTGATGACACCGGGTTCGTTTCTTCGGTGACTGTGGCTTCTCGCGCAGCATGGATCCTAGTGGTCCGGCATCTGGTACCGTGGCGTCGTAGCCGTGCCGGCAGAGTGACCGCCCGAACAGTCGCAGAACAAAGGTTCGAATCTTACCTAAATATTTCATTTTTCTGAGGACAACAGTTTGGAGTGGAGTGGAATTCAACCCCCCCGTTTCAACCGAGCTCTCTCGTGGAATAGCCGACGGTCTAGTGGTCTAGTGGTGCCGCGAAAGCCGTGGGGTGTCTGTGAGACTCGGCACATGGGGCCTGGTTCAAACCCAGGTAGGTTCTTCACTGGTAGCGACAGCGGGTTGCCAGGAAGTTCCGTCCCATGCCCACGACTGGTGGTCGGTCGTGGGGTCATAAGTCCTAGAATCTGGCTCCAAAAATAGCTGTTCCATGCCCTGGGGACAGGGCAGTTCGGTTAACCACCGTACGACTAAATCTGACAGTACGGGGATCAAATCTGTCGAATTGCGCGACAGGATCGCGGCCAGAAAAGCACCGGTTCCCATAAGAACACCGAAGTAGTTGGCTGCCACGGGGGGTAAAAGCCCTGTGCCTGGCGGGAACCGCAACCTCCTTCGGGAGGTTTACTGTCGCAAAAATTTTCCATGTTTTCATGCCACCCTTTCAATTGTAGAGCACGTTCGTAATTTTTCAAGTTTATGGCGGGATTGAGCTCAGCATTCAAGCCGAGGGCTTGCTTGCCTGGCTCGTAGTCTAGGGGGTACTCCGCACCCCCTATATTATTTTAGGGGCTGCTCAGCGCACCCCCTGATCCCCACTTCCGACGCCACTGCCCTGAGTCGTAGGGCCGGGAAGGCCAGTCTGAACCTGATGGGGAGCCGTGGTGCTGCTGATGACGATGGTGGTGACGGTGATGATGACGGTGACGGAGATAGGCTATTCTCGTACAACAACGGCACGGCGCCGCGCTGCCCCATCAGAGTCGGTATCTGATCGGATGCTGCAAGGTCCTAAACCTCTCTGGCCTGGCACTGCTTCTCTGTCAAAGGCCCCGCCCCGCCCCGCCCCACCACGCCCCACCACGCCCTGCCCCGCCCCGCCGCGTCGCGCCAAGTAGCGCGAATGGTTACACTGTACGCCCATGCTCTACGACGCTGCCGAGGACGCTACCAGTGCTCTTGCAGGATCCTTTTGGACCTGACACTCAGCCCGCTCCGCCCGCTCTCAAAGAAGCCGAGAGAAAACCTTGTCAGACATATTTTTCTCCCCGCAGGGGCACATCTTCCTGAGAGGGATTCCTAAGATGACCTTAGCGGTACGGCTGACCGCCTCGCCTGCCTCCCTGTCCTGGCGCGGCCGGCGCCAGTCCCCCTGCCCTGGCCTCCGCGCTGTCCTGTCCTGTCCTGTCCTGGCCCTGCCGCGGCCGTGGCCGCGCGCGTGGCGAGTCGAGGCGGTGAGCCGTGACGCGGCCGGCGGCGTGACGCGGTGCGCAGGGCGCGCGCATGCCGGCCGCGCCATTCCACCCCGTCTGCCCTGCCAGACCACGTGGCTGTGCACGGCCCCGCCCCGCCCCGCCATGCCCCGCCCCGCCCCGCCCCGCCCCGCCCCGCCCCGCCCCGCCCCGCCCCGCCCCGCCCCGCCCCGCCGCAGTCACATCCGATCAGGCGCTGCGGCCGGGCCGGGCGGGGCCGCGGCGAGGGCAGTAGTTACACGCATTGGGTATTGCTGATCAGGGGTGGCCAAGCATCTCGCAGTACCCCCGCCCCGCCCCGCCCCGCCCGTATCTCCCTGCCCCGCCCCTGCGCCGCCCCTCCCCGCTGTGCGCTGCGCAGACGGCCGGGCCCCGCGACTCATCGCCAGAGTCCCTTTCTCTTCTTCCTCCCCTCCGCCCTTCGCGTCAAACGCGCGGCGTGTCTAAAACGAGACCGCAGCCCCATCGGCGGAACGCCGCGGAGCCGCCTCTCTCCCGCCCCGCCCCGCCCCGCCTCGCTCTTCACCGCGCGGCCCAGACCGCGCCAAGCTCCTCTTGTCAATTCGATAAGCACGTCATGAGGACCTCCTCCAGCGCCAGCGCGTTCTCCAGCAGTAGGGCTCCTCTTCTTCCCGTACGTTTATTCCATTCTGGTCGCACCTGCCACTAGCTCGGCACAGGTCAGGACTGCAGATCTGCGTAGACGAGTGTCCCACACGTGGTCAGAGGGCGGGGCGGGGCGGGCGGGGCGGGGCGGGCGGGGCGGGGCGGGGCCGGGCGGCCTGGTCCACGAGGCGGGACGCAACAGGCCGGGCGCTGACGGCGGCGGCGGCACCCTCTGTCCTTTCTGCACGCCCCACCCCGCCCCGCCCCGCCCGACCCTGCTCCCAACCCCTGACCGCAAACCAGAAGCTTCTGCCAGTGTCATTTTTTCCCTCTTCTGTGCGCCGTCCCCGGCGACAGCGGTATAGCTTTCATTCGCTCAGGTTCACCGAAAATTTTCTCGGAAGAACATGTTACAGTGTTACAGTATATTTTTTTGCAGCCTTTTTTCTTTGAGGAAAATCGTGTTGTCGTGTCGCCTCTTACTCACCAAAGCCGACAGTCAGGAAAGCAAGTCCTATCGCAATCGCCAAGTCGGCAGGCGTGGATACCGTCCGCCCGACACCGGTGTATTCATAAGATTGTTTTTGCCTACCTATTAGGCAGTGTTCCCTCGGCTTCGACTCCGTCCGTTAAATGAAGGAGCATAGCGAAGTGCAAAGAGGAAGGAAGGAGAGAGAGAAGGGAGGTGGCAGGAGAGAGAAAGGCATGCCCACCTGGGGCAAAATTGACTCCGTAAAACGAAAGCAAAAAAGTGGCGAAAACGTGTCGGCATAATATTTGCTTTCCGGGGACGCAGACGCCCATTTCTCGGTAGTGTTCCGCCGCGCACGCACCTAATGGTAGGCTCGGGTGTCGGGGGCGGGCGGGGGGGGGGGGGGCGAAGAGGACGAGATTTGTAGGCGGGGCGGGGCGGGGCAAGGGGGGGGGGCGGGGCGTAAAACGGCGCAGCATACCGGGAGGGTTGCTCGGCCCGGCTCGGCCCGGCTCGGCCTGGCTCGGCTGGGCTCTGCTCGGCTCGGCTGGGGTTTATCACCCCGAGACATCGAGGCTGACCGCACGCCGATGCACACCGCCGCGCCCTGTCCTGCCGCCCGCCCCGCCCCTGCCGCCCGCGCCGCACCCAACGAGGCGGGAGCAGGCGGGACACAGAAACTCAACCGAATAATCACGCCTCCTTATGACTTGGCCTATCCTGTGGCCAAGTGGCCATGAAGAAGACGGCATCAAAACCAAACGCGAATCAGATCAAACTACTTGGCCCGTGGTGGAATGAATCGTGCCGTCAATGACCTATTCGTGACGTGTGTTTAACTCGTAGTAATTTTCGTGCGGCCGCCTTCATCTTCGCGTCGTGTAACGCAAGCGGAAGTGGTTCGTCCCGTCGTGTGGCGCGAGGCGGGGCGGGGCGGGGCGGGGCGGGGCGGGGCAGGCGGACAGCGCGAGCCGTGCAGGATGGATCGGCGGGTTGACGGATTGACAGACGAGGCGCAAGACGGATGACCCGGGCGACACTCGGGGCGACACGGGGGCGCAACGCAGCGAGGGCCTTAGGGGACTGAGGGGGCGCCCGGCCCGGCTTCACCTATTAAGGGGTTAAATGCCTCGGCCTTCACCCCTGCCCGTCGCGTGCGCCTGGGGGGAGGGGCACCCTCTGCTCCGCACCATGACCCCTCCGGAAGCGGGGTGTTGTTGGTCGACCTCTAATGCGGAGCCATGGTTTCACACCCTTCGAAACACGACCTGGAAAATAGTCTAAGTCTTCCTCATGGTTTCCTTATCCTGTAGACATGAGACGGCGCAACGGTGATGGTTAACGCACCGTCCCACGTACCAAATCATCTCGGCTGGCAAGGCGTTTTACGGGTTCAAGTCCTGGGCTTTTTTTTTTTTAAACTTTTGTTTTTGGGCTATAAAACCGGGCGGTGTGATTGAGTGTTGTTGTGCAGGGGAACTCTTATGCAAACCCAAGCAAGCCTCCGAGGGTTGTTTCGACTGAAAATAAAATTTCCTCTCTTACTTTTCTGTCAACACTGCGTGGCCTGCATGATGTTGTTCCTTGTTAAATCTCGGTGACAGCGCAGAGCGCCCTGCGGTCGAGGTTAATTATTGCTCTTTGAGGACCTATCAGGGCGTGGCGCGGGCGTGGCAGGCGTGATGTACGCGGCGCCGCGGCTCGTGGGCGTGGCGGGGCGTGGCGGGGCAGGCAGGGCAGGGCGGGGCGGGGCGCACTTATCGCGCAAACGTGATCAGTGTCCTGGTAGCGCGAGGAGCAAACGCGGACCTTGCGGTACGGTGCGGCGCGGTGCGGGTCGGCTGTTTTTGTTTGTGTTTGTTTCCTGCAGACGGGGCGCGACGCGCCGGGCCGGGCCGGGTCCAGCGCGGGCCGCAGCCCCTAGGCCCAGGCCCCAGGTCCGCTGGTACAAATGGGAGGTGGAATGTCAGCATCGCTATGCGCCCGCCGCACCCCTGCCCCCCGGCCCGCCCCGCCCCGGCCCGGCCCCGGCGCAGGGAATGCTTGTGCCCCAAAACGTGACGCAATTAGCGTGTGGGACACGTGCACGCCACGGGACGGAACGCCCCTGCCCCCGCTCCGCCCGCGCCATCCGGACGGGGTGGGGACGCACCGCCCTCGCCCAAAGAAGAATGCGACGGAAACGCATTATCGGGGAAAACTTTTCGAAAAGTGCCCCTTTTTGAGCTTCCGTAACACCACCGTTACTCATTAGAGGGGCCCACTCCTCGAAACAAGTGCGGTGTACTTGAATAAATCGAGTACGTACGGCGCAAAATGTACTGAACTCGAACAGACTGTCGTTTTTGGGGTGGACGTTATGCTTTGAGTGTGTTGTTTCCACGTGTCTGACCCGGCCCTGCCGGCGCGCACCCTGCTTGCAGACGCGGCGGCCC
Organism: Frankliniella intonsa; assembly: GCA_033675135.1. Taxonomy (NCBI): domain Eukaryota; kingdom Metazoa; phylum Arthropoda; class Insecta; order Thysanoptera; family Thripidae; genus Frankliniella; species Frankliniella intonsa. The sequence continues at coordinate 5,817,043 of CM066249.1, read as the reverse complement.
AGCAGTACGGCGAGGTGAACCAGCTGGGCGGCGTGTTCGTCAACGGGCGGCCGCTGCCCAACGCGGTGCGCATGCGCATCGTGGAGCTGGCGCAGCTGGGCATCCGGCCGTGCGACATCTCGCGCCAGCTGCGCGTGTCGCATGGCTGCGTGTCCAAGATCCTCGCGCGCTACCACGAGACGGGCTCCATCCTGCCGGGCGCCATCGGCGGCTCCAAGCCGCGCGTCACCACGCCCAGGGTGGTGCACTACATCAAGGTGAGTGGAGGAGGGTGTCGCGCCGCGCCGGCGAGTGAGAGGCAATGTTGGGCTCGTTGGGCTACTGGTTACCTACTTTTCTGCCTGCACGACATCTCGTGCCACACACGCGGTTTTTCGCGCCTAACTTTTGGTGTCAAACCCGGCGACCGGGCGGAGCAGATCTGGTCCGGGCAAAACAGATCTCTGATGATCCGCTACTGACTGTTGCAGGGCCTCAAGAACAAGGACCCCGGTATCTTCGCGTGGGAGATCCGCGACCGCCTGCTGTCAGACGGCGTGTGCGACAAGTACAACGTGCCGTCCGTGTCGTCCATCTCGCGCATCCTGCGCAACAAGATCGGCAGCCTGTCGGGCGTGGCGTCGCCGCCCAGCCTGGCGCCCAGCCTGCCGTCGCCCGGCGCCGCGGCGGCCCCGCACGCGCACCCGCACCTCTACAACTCCCTGTACCCGCAGTACACGGCCTACGGCCACGCGCCCGTGCAGGTGCCGTCCGCGTCCCCGGGCTCGCCCCTCGGCTCCCCGGGCCCCGGGCCCAACAACAACAACAGCAAGATGACCTCCCCGTCACCGCCGTACGCCGCGCCCGGCTCCGCCACCCCCGGCGGCGGCAGCGGCGGCGGCGGCCAGCGGGGGCCCTGGCCGTCCAGCCACTCGGTGACGGACATCCTGAACGCGGCGAGCGCGGCCCACCACCACCACCTGATGCGCACGTCGGTGAGCGCGGTGCCCGTGGGGTCGCCGCCGGGCTCCCGGCCCGCCCCGGCCCACGGCGCCAGCCCCTCCGACCAGAACTACAACTACTACATGTACCTGCAGAGCTGCACGACGGGCGCGGCGGGCGTGCCCAACATGCACACGTCGGCCCTGGCCGTCATGAACGGCCACCACCACCACCACCACCACCATCACCACCACCCGTGCCTCACCGGCCAGGCAGCCACGCCGTGACGGCCGCGGCCGCGCCCCGCCCGCACCGGGGACCGGGCTGAGGGTGGAGGGGTGGACGATATGATCTCACTGGTTAAATGATTGCTGTGGCAGTCAAGTGCCTCAAGCCTGCTGAAACGCGCGGTGTAGTGATTTTGAACATGCTACTCGTTTTCAACTGCGGGCTCTTATGCTTTAAAGGTTGGAGCAGCGTTCGCTGATGCTTTGGCCTTGCACCTAGGAATTCAGAGAGACATGCCAAAGATTGAGCAGCCTGTGATCAAATATTTTCCGTTAAAAGCCGTGATAAGAGCGACTTTCTCGCTCAATATCTACGGAACGACTCTTCTCTTTGAATACAAGGAGAAACTCTTTGAATTTTTGTAAAAGAAGTAATTTGTATGTGTGTCGTTGACATGGGTGTCTGTTTACATAAAGGGTGGCCGAATTTCCCCGTTTTTACAGGAAAACGTCGTAGGGGAGGGTGGGGCACCTGGAGACAGGGGCACCTGGAGACAGGGGCACCTGGAGACAGCAGCGATATCTCGAAGAGTTTGAACTTTCGCGCCGCGCTAAGTTGATCAGAGGATGTAAACGGATGCGTAGACGATTTTCAGGGAAGGAGGTAGTTATGGGGGTGAAAGCAGTAGAGCTCCAGACGGTTAAAATTTGTGTCCCTTAAAAATGGGTCAAAGTTAATATTTTCTTTTTTGGCTGATGCTTCACTTTGACCTCTGAATATTGTCTCGCAGTTGAAATAAAATTTGTGTGACTTCTTTGATCCTTGGGCTATCGACTGGCTCTGCCACATTTTGTGATTGGTCTGAGGGTTTGGTTGCCTAGGTGGACATAAACCCATCATACCTCATGGGGCACCTGGAGACAATATTTGAGGGGTACCTGGAGACACCATTTTTATACCGAAATCGTGCCTATCCTTGGTCATACAGAATATTAATGGAAAGATATGTACGCAAAAATGGTCAGGAACTACAAGAAGAAGAAACCCGGTGCGGCAGATTTTAGTAGCGGCAATATGAAGGCAGCTATAGGGTCAGTGAAGGGTGGAATGCCAATCAGAGAGGCTTTTGCCTCTATTTTACAGACATAAAGTTTGGCAGCAGGCAGCTCTCCCGCTTTGAGGCCCATAAGCTCCACCTTCTCTAAAAAGTGTTGTATGCACCACCTCTCATCTTCCCATCTTCTTGGCGTAGCCCAAAACTTCAAAGTTTTCGAGAAATCGCTGCTGTCTCCGGGTACCCCATGCCTGTCTCCAGGTGCCCCGAGGCTGGGGCACCTGGAGACAAATGCATGGATGCGCAAACACAGCCACTATGACCAAACGGTTTGAGATATTTTAAAAACAAAAACGGATCTGTGTAGTACTAAGTTTGGACTTTTACTTCGACCCGCCCACGGCTGTTTAGCGTCAAAATCCTCCAAGCTAAATGAGAAAATGTAGCAAATGTCTCCAGGTGCCCCACCCTCCCCTAAATGGGCCATCCGGTAAAAGTTCAGCGGGAAACGGTTCAACATCGCTCATGGACAGTAAACGTGCATTTTATTTGCAGAAACCCTACATTTGTTTGTTCATTTTTTCCCCATTACGAATGCCTTTAATCCAACATGCACCCCTGTTTTTTTCAGCAGAGTATTCTCTCAACCGCTACCTGCGTAACAAAGTTGCGAAGTCGTAAACTCCCCGAGCATTCCGAGCCTTCGTCGCCCGCACCCACACGCCGCTTTGAACTCAAATTTCAAAGTCGGCCGCTCTGAGCGACTCTTTATGATTCTCTTTGCCTTATTTGCCTTTTGGCTCTTGGGATGCGAGCAGAAAACAACATAAATACGCAAAGTTAAAACTTTCGGCTTGGCCACGTTCCTGACCGGCTACGTCGAGCTGGGCCAGAGGTCTGAAAAATTAGTGACGCTCCTGACTGATAGGCAACACAATTTGTCTTTTCAATTCAACGAGCACGGAAGGCGCGTTTACCGGACTGAATTCACGCACAGTAACAGATAGCTTATTCCGAACCGACTTTAGATGATGAGGAGGTCAGGTCAGGGAGCAGGGAAGGAAAGCCGCGCCGGTTGACCGTCGCGCCCGGCCGGCCTCACGCCGCTCACGCCTGGGCCAGAACTTGTGAGGAAAAGTAAAGGAATGGAAGCAATGGGAGCGGGGAGGGAAAGGGAAGTCGCGTTGGTTGAGTGTGCCGCGCCGCCACGCCGTCTCAAATTCCTGCCACATTCGCGCCTGAGAGGTAGGCAGACCATTTGACGCATCGACGAGACGAAAAAAGAGGCGTTTGGAGGCAGTTTGTCCCGGAGGTCAGCAGGAGCGAGAAGGTAGCCTCTCTCACCTCGCCTTTGGTCGCAGCAGGGAATCAACAGATATGAATAGCTGGTTTCAGGCTCACATCACGGTACGGCCGCAAGATGGCGCTTTAAACTGACCCAGCGTTGTTGTGCGCGCGGTGCTTTTAAAGCATACTCGCGCATAAGTACTGTATGCATACCCTCATGCTCAGACCGTGCCATAGCTTAAATTTCCTTCGCACGACTGGAAAGTTTTGTGCCCAACCTACCCTCGAGGCGTAACCTATGCGCACGAATTTTTATTTCGATCATCTAAATGATGAGGGAACCACATTAAACTGTTAACATACGTTGGCTCTCGATTCTGAAATTGAAACGTCAAATAATCAAGTCCAAGTTCTTCGAAATATGGGCGAAGGGTGAGTCAAAGTTTCCCAACCAAGTCAAGTTCAGTGTTTGCCGATGAAACTTATGAAATGTTTTGCAATGTCTACAAGAAAAATTCGTGCGCATAAGTCACGCATCTAGAGCCGGTTGAGGAGAAAAGTTCCCCCCGCTCGAAGCAAACTTGGACGAGGCCCTATAGGCTCTGCTTTCAGTCAGTGTGACAGTTCTGGTACAGAAGTGTGAACTCTACTCCTAAATCTCAGTTGGGCAGCACTTCCTGTCATTAAAACAACATAGTTGGCATAATGTCTGTAGGGTTATGGTGCATTGTTTTGATATGGTATGCTGCAATGATGCCCTATGAGAGGATTTAACTACTGACTGCAGGTCGATGTATCCTACAATCTTTCAGTTTTGTAGCAACCTAAGGTAAGCAGGTTTTCGTGTTGCCAAGGGTTAAGGTCACAATTGATTTCAAAATCAATATTTGGAAAATGCTTTGATATTCTATTTGTTTCAAAGCTTCTCCTAGACCAATACATCCGAAACCACCAACCCAAAACATACATTAACATTTAATCCCCCTTTGTTTTTGTTTTTTAATTTTTTTCCTTTTATTTAATCAATGAATGTTGCCTTATCTAACCTAATCTGTTTGTGTTCTGGAAAAATATTACTTCTCACTGTTTCTCTGATATCTTTCTACCCTAAGGATTTAAAACTTTAAAGAAATGGTTATTTCATGGAAGTTGATGCAGTTCCTCATTACACAGCTGTATATATAGTTAAGTAGTGACATCAGTTCATCACAAGCACGTCCCTTACTCAAAGTGTTATATCTTTCTTTCAAATCGTAAAAAAAAAAAAAAAAACGAGAAGTTTCTTTAATAGTATATGAGCTATGCTGGTTTGTGGAAATATTTATACATGTATAAAAATGTATTTTTCTAATTTAAGGGTTTTGGCAACCATGTTACTATTATTGTACTGAAGTACCACCTTTTTCTTTTAATCTGACAAATTTAAGTTCGACTAAGTGATCTACAATCATTGTTTCCATTTATTGCAAAAGTTGTTATTTCTGATCTGTTATAATAAAGAGTTAAACATTTTTAAGGTAGATGTTAAAAGAAACCACATAGTTTGCCTTTGGTATAAGCCATCATTTATTGTTGATTGTTTTTATTCGCACTATTTACTTAGGGAAAGCACCTACCTCATATGCCAGTAAGTTATAATGATACTGAACCTCTGTTCGAATGATTTTCTACTTTAAAAGTCTGATGTGTATTCCAGAAGTATGGAAATTTCTGAATATAATTGTTTGTATAGAATTTAACTTATGTCTTTTTCCCCCTCGAATTCCCTGACAGATGTTATGTCAGATTTTACCCTTTCATTTTCCTTTTACTTGTGACACTGTGATAAAATTATTTTGTTAAGACTATTGAAAAGTACCTATGTAAATATATTTTTCTTTTCTGAGCAGCAAGTTTTATATTAAAACCCCCGAAAGTAATGATGTGCATAATCTATCATATTTAAGTGTGAAAGATTTGTGTTGGGTCTGTCGTATAGAAAAATAAAAAGACTTTACTATTTCACATAATCGTAGGTATTATTTCACAAACATTAATTCCCCCCCATTTCTTTGCTATCAGTCCCAACTTCAGAGTCCTTCTACACAACTTTTGCTCCCAAATAACGGGGGTCGTGCAGGTTCGAGTCTCAGCCGTATTTTTTTCTTCTTTTTTTCTTTTATTTTCTTTTTTTTCGCCTTTAATATGACTTGGGTGGGCAGGGGGGACTCTTATGTGCCCCTAGACCAGCCCCCGACGACTGTTTAGTCCCAAAACCCGCTTTTACATCGAAAAAAAAATAAAAAAGAATCGGTCGGGATCGAACCCCCAAAACGTCTCGACAGCCTAGATGGTATTGGGACGGGGGGCAAGGGCGATACCACTAGGCTGTCGTGACGCACACCTCTCGGCGATGCGAACTGGAATCCCTATCTACCGCATTGACGGAGCCGACAGAGGCGACTTCCGCTCCGACTCCGTTCATGCCTCTTGGCGCCGAAAATGGCCGGTAGATAGGGATTCCAGTTCGCATAGCCGAACAGTGTGCGTCCCGCCAGCCGAGATGGTTAACGCACCTTCCCCCCGTCCCAAATCATCTCGGCTGGCGAGACGTTTTGCAGGTTCAAGTCTCGGCCGGTTTTTTTGTTTTTTTTTCTTTTTTTTTTTTTTTCTTCACACCTACGAACCAGAAAATTGCTTCAAAAAACGCGAAAAAATACGCGATTCTACCCGGAGGTCAGCAGGAGCGAGGAGGTAGCCTCCTGTGCAAGTGTGCATTCTCCGGTTCCAGGTCGGCCGACAGATGGCGCCACCATGCGTTGTTGATGCGCGCAAGGCCTCGACAAAGGCAGAGCCTATAGGGCCTAGTCCAAGTACTCTTCGCCCAGTTGGGCATTTTCGTCCTCGACCAACTCTCGTCGCGTTACTCATGCGCACGAATTTTTGTTTCGATCATCTTTATGATGAGGAAACCATATTATGTTGCTAACAAGACGTTGGCTCTCGATTCTGACATTGAAACGTCAAATAACCAAGTCCAAGTTTTTCGAAGTTTGGTGGAAAGGTGGGTCTTAGATTCCCAACCAACTCCAGTCCAGTGTGTTTGCCGATGAAACTTAGGAAATCCTTGCCAATGTCAACAAGAAAAATTCGTGCGCATAAGTTGCGCATCTCGGCTTGGTTGGGGCAAAAAGTTCCCACCGCGCGAAGGAAATTTGGACTAGGCCCTATAGGCTCTGCCTTGTCAAGGCCTAGCGCGCAACAACAATGCATGGAGGCGCCATCTGTCGGACGACCTTGAACCGGAGAGTGCACACTTGCACAGGAGGCTACCTCCTCGCTCCTGCTGACCTCCGGGTAAAATCGCGTTTTTTTTTCGCGATTTTTGAAGGCGATGTGGGAGCCGTTTCCGCGTCGGCCAACAGATGGCGCCACCCTGAAACGCCATCTGTTGGCCGACCGCGGTAACGCTCCCGCATCATCTTCGAAGAACGCGAGAAAAACGCGAAAAAATACGCGATTCTACCCGGAGGTCAGCAGGAGCGAGGAGGTAGCCTCCTGTGCAAGTGTGCGTGCTCCGAGTCCAGGTCGGCCGACAGATGGCGCCACCATGCGTTGTTGATGCGCGCAAGGCCTCGACAAAGGCAGAGCCTATAGGGCCTAGTCCAAGTACTCTTCGCCCAGTTGGGCATTTTCGTCCTCGACCAACTCTCGTCGCGTTACTTATGCGCACGAATTTTTGTTTCGATCATCATAAATATAAGGGAACCACATTATATTGCTAACAAGACGATAGCTCTCGATTGTGACATTGAAACGTCAAATGACTAAGTCCAAGTTTTTCGAAGTTTGGTGGAAAGGTGGGTCTTAGATTCCCAACCAACTCCACTCCCGTGTGTTTGCCGATGAAACTTAGGAAATCCTTGCCAATGTCAACAAGAAAAATGCGTGCGCATAAGTTGCGCATCTCTGCTCGGTTGGGGAAAAAAGTTCCCTCCGCGCGAAGGAAATTTAGACTAGGCCCTATAGGCTCTGCCTTTGTCGAGGCCTTGCGCGCATCAACAACGCATGGTGGCGCCATCTGTCGGCCGACCTGGAACCGGAGAATGCACACTTGCACAGGAGGCTACCTCCTCGCTCCTGCTGACCTCCGGGTAGAATCGCGTATTTTTTCGCGTTTTTCTCGCGTTCTTCGAAGATGATGCGGGAGCGTTACCGCGGTCGGCCAACAGATGGCGTTTCAGGGTGGCGCCATCTGTTGGCCGACGCGGAAACGGCTCCCACATCGCCTTCAAAAATCGCGAAAAAAACGCGATTTTACCCGGAGGTCAGCAGGAGCGAGGAGGTAGCCTCCTGTGCAAGTGTGCACTCTCCGGTTCCAGGTCGTCCGACAGATGGCGCCTCCATGCATTGTTGTTGCGCGCTAGGCCTTGACAAGGCAGAGCCTATAGGGCCTAGTCCAAATTTCCTTCGCGCGGTGGGAACTTTTTGCCCCAACCAAGCCGAGATGCGCAACTTATGCGCACGCATTTTTCTTGTTGACATTGGCAAGGATTTCCTAAGTTTCATCGGCAAACACACTGGACTGGAGTTGGTTGGGAATCTAAGACCCACCTTTCCACCAAACTTCGAAAAACTTGGACTTGGTTATTTGACGTTTCAATGTCAGAATCGAGAGCCAACGTCTTGTTAGCAACATAATATGGTTTCCTCATCATAAAGATGATCGAAACAAAAATTCGTGCGCATGAGTAACGCGACGAGAGTTGGTCGAGGACGAAAATGCCCAACTGGGCGAAGAGTACTTGGACTAGGCCCTATAGGCTCTGCCTTTGTCGAGGCCTTGCGCGCATCAACAACGCATGGTGGCGCCATCTGTCGGCCGACCTGGAACCGGAGAATGCACACTTGCACAGGAGGCTACCTCCTCGCTCCTGCTGACCTCCGGGTAGAGTCTATAGGGCCTAGTGCAAGTTTTGTTCATCGAGTTGGAAATATTTTCACCTCGCGGCTGGCGAGACGTTTTGCAGGTTCAAGTCTCGGCCGTTTTTTTTTTTCCCTCTCCATATTGACGGGGGTTATCTGTCTCTTTTCCCTTCCCGTGAGCGGGAGCCTGGGCTAGAGCCTGCCCCCCGCCCTGTCCTATCAGCTGGACGTGCTCGCTCGCAGGACCCACAGTAATGACACTTTAGACGTCAAAACAATTTTTTAGTGGTGTAAGTGACCGTTTGGGGACAACTTGAACTTCTGGGCAAATCAAATGAAAAAGAAGTTTTTCAGTAAGTTCATCAGTCTTTAATTATTTTAGTTTGGGGACAACTTGAACTTCTGGGCAAATCAAATGAAAAAGAAGTTTTTCAGTAAGTTCATCAGTCTTTAATTATTTTAGCAAAAGACAAAAAACAGTTAATTAAAATATCACATCTGATTATTCACTTTTGATTGACTAAAGAAAACTACAGGCATTACAAAACTTAATAAAAATACATCAATAAAATGTGATTTTACTAATTGGTTTGATATTGCTTTCTCAACTTTTTGTACTCTTCAAAAGCCTTTGACTCAGGAGATGGGGTAGGGTCAAGAGTGAGATGGTCATATAAGAAGGTTGGTGGTACACATGGAATGCCTTTCTGTGCAAACAGATCAAGGACATTTCTGTGAGTAGACAACTGAACTATGCAGATAGAAGGGGTTTCTTGAGACCTGAAATAATAAGGGAAATATTTCAAAACTTGAAACAAAAGGAAGTTTGCATAGTAAGTTTGAAAGTACAGTATAGTAATTTACTCACTTTTCTGTTAAAACTTTTCCTCTCCCTGCAGTAACCAACCTTGCAAAGGCAGCAGCTTTGTCTGCAAAGATCTTGCACGTAAAATCTTTAAATGCCCCCCCACAATTTGTTTCAGCTATTATAGTTCTCCACCGATAGACAGCTTTGGCTAAAGCTTCTTCAACGGTATTAGACTTCAACTGACCCAAAAGATGGTTGTGTGGGTTACCCCACTCATAATCTTCTTCCTAAAACAAAGTTTCTATTACTACTAGATTACTCATGCATGATAATAATATAGTAAATGGAGGTATAAGTACCGGGAGGAATCTTCCTTGTTTCTCACTATCCACCAAGAATGACATATGGAGAACCCATTTCCCAGCAGCAATAAAAGCCAATAGCTTTTCACTGCGTTGCGGAGCCTTCATAAGAAGTAAATGAGTTGCTTCTGGGTCATATGATTGAGTGTTTATAAGTTCACCCCCAAGTTTTTGAATTATAGATAGATAGGGTTCCTTGGTCTGTAAACAAAATTGTGTGAACTGGAGGACAAAGCATAGCTAACAGCAAATGTTTATCAAAGATAAACGACTTACATCCACAGCAGACATACAAAACTTGTAGACCTTCTGTAAACTTTCAATTTTGGAAACTTTCTTAGAATTTTCATGGTGAGACTTCTTAAGTTCAGGTGTATTTTCAGCATTTTCAGAGCTTTTTCGTTTGGCTGGTTGTTCATTTCCTCTGGAACCTATGTCTGGAGATGAACTTTCTTCCTACAAATGCCAAAATTTTGAAAAATTAACTTGCATAGAAAAATACTTACAAATCATACTTCAGTCTAATTCAGTCTATTGAAAGGACTTACAGAGAGAGATCTTTTCAAGTTAACAGGGTCCTCCCACTTAATAGCATAGGGCTGGGAACCATCCTTCAGCGAGTCTAAACAAATGTTTGCCAAATAAGACAAAACTCTACAATGCAATTTTGAAATACATACTTGATAAGAGAGGAAACATTAATCACTCACCATATATGATGGACTTGTGAGGATTAGATGCAACTCTGAGATGATTCAAGCTCGTTGGCTTTGAGGATGTGCTGTCCTCAATTGTCTCTGGTGTTGCAATGAGCTTTTTAAGTTTATCCAACTGGCTGAAGGAGAAGAATTGAAAGTAAATATAATAGTGCTTGAATACCTATCGCCATGTTTTAGTGTAAAAAATTTTTTTAAAAAACATTTTAAAGAAAGGGAAAAAACAAGAAAAAGAATTACCCCGCAAATGGAGACAATGAATTAGTTTCAGATTTAAATAATTGCCGAGAAGCAATGGAACTGCTATGTATGGGTGTACTACAGGAAGAAGTAGAGCTAGAATCTTTTTCTTTTTCACCAGCTTGTGCCTATGAAAAAAAAAAGTGAGAACTGGACATTTTGTTCAAATAGCCATACATCAAAACAAATATAAACACGGAGAAGGAACTGACCATAGCAGCTGCTGACACAGGAAGATCGGCAAGCAAAGGAACCTCTCCCAGCTAAAGACAAGAAATAAGAGCACAAAAGCGACAGTTAGTTATGAAATTTTGATAGAATTGTTGAATTAATATTAGAGCAGACTAACCATCTCAGGTGTAGTAACAGAGTGAGCTTGCCAAACTCTCCTCCTTAGTTCATGCAATGGCTATAACAAGAAAATTAATGAAATTTAGAAAAAGATTAGAAATTATTGGTGTATTACAATCTGAAGCCAATGTATACCGTAGAATCCCTCCTTGCAAGAGAGGAGGGAAGTTGTTCAGGTAACTTGTCCAACCACTTTTGGATACGCTTGCTCTCGCCAGGTGTTGGATTGTCAGATATACCAATTGGCACAGGTGGTGTTTTAACAACATGACGGTTAGGGGATGGTTCATAATTCATAATATGATCAACCTGATTCATCAACTCAGGTGGAATAGCAGATCGTTCAGGAGTTGTCGCACTGGCATCTTTCTTCAGTGCTGTGACACTTGATAGCTGAAATACGAGAATGGATTGGTTTCAGACAGGGCAATGTAGTGCAATAATGATCAAGTGAAAGAAGCATTTTTCTGTTTCATTACAGGCTGTAAGAGATAGGGGTGTTTAAATTTCAGCTCTACTCAACATGAACTTCTAATGCTAATGCTTGTTTGCTTAGAAAGTCATAAAAATTTCCACTTAAAATGGCATGTAATAGCACACACAAAAATACATTTTAGAAAATAATTTCAAACTGTACTAACTTCAATTTTGTTGCGAACTGTTGAGTTGTTTATAACGCTGGCTGTTGAGTTATTCACACTCTCGAGAGGCTTAACAACCTGCTTAGGATCTACTAAATGACCAGATTCAGGTATATGGGATCCAGAAGATGCACATGCGACGAGCCATGAATGGTATACTGCTGGACGAAACCATTTTATTGCAGCATTTAACTTCTTGGTCTTTTCATCAGTTTTACAGACAAGGTGGGATGATGCTTTGGCATCAACTTTATTTGTCTTAGCAAAAACCTCTTGGCATGTGGCACCAAGAGCAGATGCTAGTTCTAAAATGAACTGGCGCTCTTTTCCACTGTAGCCGCTGAGACTGACAACACAACCCTCCAGTGGTTTCTTTGTAACATCCAATACAACCGGTTGGTGGTAATATTCCACTGGCACAATAGATTGCTGTTCGATGCATGCCTGCAGCCAAAGTATAGTTACTATCTCAGTAGCTGTTTGACGAAGAGTGAACCCAGTCAAGGGCACAATTGCAAAATCTGAGACTCCTTTGTAGGACTTAGGAACAACTTCTCCTCCATACTTTTGAATTAGGTCTTTCTCAGCGTAAGACGCTGACTCCTCTGGAAGCCCGACAATTACAAACTTCAAACCTACAAAGAAAAATTGCTCTAAAAGATTTTCCTTTTTAAACAGATAAATTAATTTTAGGTAATATATCCGCTTGCCAGAAAAAAATGTGTCACTATCCTCTTGAGACTCAACGACATCACTATTGTCAGCATTTTTGGAAATAATAGCTGGGTGTGATGCCTGCTTCTTTGGAGATGGTACTGGAGGTGGTGGCATACAGATAGCGGAAGAGTCGGCTGAAATGTACTTAGCCAAAAGTTGATCATCCTTGTTAGGAGACGGAGTGTTTTTATATTCAGTTTCCAAGGGATGATTTTGCACTGCCAGTGGTTTTTGAGGGGAAAAGTTTTGGAGCAGCGCCATTCCCTTCACACAACAAAATTACAGAGTCAGAAAAAAATTAATAAAGCCTGCAGTACACAAATAAATAAACCAACCTTTTTACTTAAAGGTGATGGAGCCTCAGTAACATTGAGGTTTTCACTTGGGAGACAATTAAATGGCTCCTCAGAGGCTGGTGTTTTCTCAGCCACACTTTGAATCAACCACTTGATATTGACTACATGAGGTCTTCAGGAAAAAGTACATGTTAAAATAATTTTTCAAAACATTTTTGATAAACCACGTAACCCTGTACTTACTTGTGAGGTAATGCTCTTATAGTTCGTAAAAATGGCTTCTCTAAATTTCCAACAAGCACATGTGATACCCTATCAGACAAATCAGAAAAACGGGCAGCACCACTGCATTTTAAAATCTTCCTCAGGCACTCCTCTTCATCAGAACTCCATCCCAGCAAGTAGACCTAGAAAATAATAATCATAGTGAACTAGCCAGAGGGATAAAAGATTAGAATTGGATTAATGTTAGAAACTTACCCCACAACCATCTAAGAAGGATCCTGCTTTCTGTGCCTTGCTTAAATTTAATTCACTAAGGAGATGCTTTAGCTCACCAGGATTAGGTAATAGTGGAGCACGATTCTTGACTGGGGTTTTTACAGGAGTTCGTTTGGGAGCTGGTGGTGGCATTTTAACAGGTGTCTCGTTTTTAGGTGTGGGACAGAAACTAGCAACACTACTTATTGATGAATTCATTGCCGTCTCATCAATGTGTGTTCTCTGGTCAAATTGTATTGTGCTCACATTGGCAGAAAAAGTAACTAAAGCAAAAAGATGGAGAGAGAATGAGATAGTAAATTATGCGTGACTAATAAAGAGCACTGACTGTCACTTGCGCAAAAATATACCTGAAGCTTCATTGGTGGTTGGGGATGAGGCAGCCCTGCCTCCTTTAACTTCATAAGATTTAGTTGGTAAGGCATGACCGTTCTGCACACTATCATAAATCCACTTTGGCTCCACACATGGAATCTCCCACTGTTGAGCATATTTATATTTCTCTCCTTTAGGGTGTTTGACAATTAAAACATTAATTTTCTGGCTGAAAGCACCATTGAAAGTCCCTCCTAAAATAAAACAGAAAAGAATGTCAGAAAACAATTTGGGTTCCTATGATTCACCATAGGGGAGCAAAAATATTACCATGCTTTGTTACAACATTTCTCAAGCGCTCTTGTTCTCTCGTAATAATACCAGATGAACACACATTCAGATTCAAAAATGGAGGGGCCTTGAAATCATTAAAAATTTCATCAGTAGCTAATATATATTCCTTTAAACTTTTATTCCAGACAGCATTCACCCAATCGTGAGTCCTCACAGGAATACCCAATTCCAATGCTTTCTATTATAGACAAAATAAAGAGGAAATTAAAATGGTTATGAAAACTTCTTTCAGCAAAAATAATGTTCAACTGATATGTACCTCATACTTGGATGACAAAACAGAAGTTACCAAAACATGGGTTATTCTTTCATTTAAGTTCTTGGTATAGGTTCCACCCATGAGTTCCACTTTTTCTTTTATTTCTTTCTGTGAAGGGGGGATAAGCTATCGTCAACATTCCAAGTCAAAACGTTAAGTTAATAGAAAAGAAGAGGCGTACCTTTGCTTCTACACCGCCTCCACTGCACGTAATGACAAGGTCTTTCATTGCAGCAGTAAAAGTTGGATAGGGTACTGTAGGTATTGCTTCATCTTGCATCAAGCAATACTTAAGACAACGAGGGCCAATAATACTGCTAAACAAGTAAAATAGAAAGGAGAGCCTCAAATGACTAACATACTAACAGATTTGACCCAGTAGTGAGATATACTCAAATTTCCAAAGACACTTACACACACTTGTACTTTTTAAGGTGTTCAAATGCCACTCCTGAAAATTGTTGGAGAACAAACACATTCTTTTTAACAGGCTGCAATTGTAGACAGGACACCTCCGACTGCCAGGTTGGATTCAATTCATGCTCAAGACAACTTTCAAAAGCATCTTGCATATCTTTATCACAGTCGGTTTCAGATTTTAAATCTTGGGGAATTACAAAAGTCAAAATAACTTCATCGCCCTCTCCTTGAGAAAGTAAATTAGACGTCATAACGCTGTTTCCCCCCTTTTCTATCAGTTTTGAAAGCCGAACTGCTTGCTGCCTTAAGTTTGCTGTGGCGCTAAGAATAATTGCAGAAGAAAGAAAGAAAAGGCCAGTAGCTCCAAATCCGCCAACGTAAACTAGATGCAAGTAGCGAGGGAAATTTCCCTTCGATTTACGCGCTACTGTTGGCGCTATAAATCGCCCTCCTTGTACCGCTTTCAAAATTTTGTAGGAAATTTATAGCACGTTTGAATTGTAAAACATTTATTGGTGACACCACAGGTAATGGTCGGCCGCCGACCGGCAGTGCTGACGTCATAACGGTCATAACCCCTTGCACCCCTGGCAACCGGGAGTACATTTACATTTCACCCATTTCACTATCACCGCGTCACCGCTCACCGCCATAGAGAAGCCCGAAATTGGCCCGAACCCGGCTAACCCGAACGTGTTTTGACTGTCATCGGTCCATTACTGTCTGTTTTCAGAACCAGATTCTCTGAGAAAATAGCATTAAATTGACCAAATAAATCAATTTCAAGATGGTATGTGCTATAGCCTGTCTTGTTTCACATTTGTTAATAAGTTTGTCTTTGTCTTTTATCATAAGTTTGCAGAATATTATGAAAGCTAACCTTACTCGTTTCCTTTAGTTTCGCTTATCATCATACTTCTGCTAATGTGTTCTTTGAATCTTTTCTTTACCATCATTATGTTTTATTCCGCAAGCCATCATGCATGTTATAACTCTTTTTCAATTTTTGATTCATTTTAGAGTTTTGGATTTGGAAGCAAAAGTGGATCAAGCACTGCTCGCAATGACAATCCAGAAGGGTTTTATGGTGTGCCAGACTTGATGACAACCGGGTAATTCAGCTTTTTTCTATAAAAAAAAAAAAACTGTTTTTTGTGCTTTTCTTACATTTTTTTTGCATTGATTTCAGACTAGCTGCCCGGAAGGTTCATGTGGTTCCAGCTCACCCCCTTGAAGCTACAGAGAAAAGTGTTGGTATTATGAAGTCCGGACTGCCCTACTATTGTCATTCTTTAAACACTGTTGTCATAAATTTTTCTTGTTGTAGTTCCATGAAAACAAGTTACGTATGGAAATGAATATGCTCCGCAATACCCAAGGTCTCCATGCACCTCTCAAGATGGCAATGGAATTGAAAGCAGCTCAAAAAATTGGTCGACTGCCATTTCTTCCCAGCTCTAACCTTATGGCTGATGTTCTGTTGGGGCGAGACGATCAGATGTCCTTTGAAGATTTCCTAAATCCCATTGAATTCCGAGAAGAGGCTGGTCAACCCCATGCTGTTGTTGAGAAATCTCTTGGCATCTTGTAATTAAGTTATTTTTCTTGTGTATAATTCATATGGATTGTATTAAAGTATATAAGTTCTAAATTTTTGTAGATCTTATTGTCATATGAAATGATTTGGTTTATCTTCACGTAAATACTGTCCAGTGACGAAAAGACTTTATTCTTGCATAAGATTTATGCATCATTTTCGTAAATACATTTGGTATGCTACTCAAGTATTATCTGAAAAGTATTTTTGGCAACAAAATTATTAGTACTTTCCCAGATTAATCCCTGAAGGAAAAGATAACAACTTTTCAAATGAATTCATTATTTTGATTTTAAATTACTTGATTCTTCTATATTGATTTCTTCTTTGTCTGAGTTGACTGATTTGTTCAACATTCCACATACGATACCCAGGAATAGGATTAGACCGACTTGATGATTTGAAAGAAACTTGTTTGCACAATCACTGGGATTATTAATATCTAGTTTGTAAACCTGGAGACGGATGATTTTAATCAGTGTTAAAGCACATCTAAATACTTAAGTAGGAAGATAAACAATTTCACACACCTGTGAAGCTAAGTGAGTTGCAACTGCGGCTACAGAGGCATAATAAGGCCATCCTATTCCACAACTCACACCGGATAATACTAGGCCACCAATCATTGATGTTCCAAATCCTGTTAGCCATAGTTTAGTGTCATCTCCAAACCTAATTGCTGTTGACTTTATACCAAGCAATACATCATCTACTTTATCCTTTAAAAAAGTACAATTTTTTTTTTAAATGTAAAGAAAACAATTTAACTTGTTCATCATGGTCACATATTCAAAAATTTTCATTACCTGGTGTGCATAAATTGTGTCATAAAAAATTGTCCAACAGGTTCCCGCCAAGTACAGCGGCAAACAAACTGACAAATCCATAGACCCATAGAGAGCTGCCCAACCCAGAAGAGCTCCCCAGTTAAAAGTCAGGCCAAGAATTAGCTGAGGCCAGTATGTTACTCTCTTCATAAGTGGATAAGCAACAACAAGTCCTAGAAATTGAGTAGAAATAGGTGTAAAATAAGTGCGAAGTAATTTCAAAAGATTTTAAAGGTCTTACCTAATGAAGAAGCTCCTAATACAACACAATAAGTGTTTAGCTGGAGGAGAACAAGTAATCCTAAACCCAACTGCCCCATGAGGAATATCACAGCATCGAATGGAGTAATAGCGCCATTAACAAGCGGTCGGTCCTGGGTCCGAGCTACCTGAGGGATCACTAGTGATTAAATACTTATGAAGGGGGATAAAGACTAGTTCTGCTAAGTTTAAAGAGAAGCAAAAAGAAGCAGCATAAAATTTCATCCAAGCCACATACTTTCTTGTCAATATCTCGGTCCCAGAGATCATTAATTGTGCATCCCGCTCCTCGCATCACAAATGCTCCAATAGCAAAAAGTGATAGCATCTCCAAATTTGGGAAACATCCTGCTGGAGCTCCCATAGCGATACTCCACCCACAGGGCCAGTACAATAGCCATGTTCCTGAAACACCACAATGAAGTAAGAAAATATACTATAAAATCGACAGCATGTTTTGGAAAGACTTATGTACCTATGGGTCTGTCCATTCGCATAAGCTTCAGATATGGCTGTATGTAACCAGGACACTTATTCACCACTCGCTCGCTAATTCTTGGTAATCGAACAGGTACTTTATCAATAACTGTCTGAGATCCTTCATTATGTAATGCATCTGGCAAACTGCTCTTGTAATTACTGGGGGGATCTGTGATTGTATTCTTTTTGACTAGCGGTTTGCTTCTATCTGATAAAATACCAGAACACCGGTATGCCTGGTGCTGATTGGAACAAATTGCATAGGGGATCACCTTGAAATTATAACCCCACTTTCGGGTAAAAATCCCGTGACACTTAGTACAGGGGTTGGAGGCAAGATTTCTCAATAAAACGGGATTTCGTATATCAAAGTTTAAAGTTGATGGACGGCTGAAAGGTGTCATCTCCGATAAATTAAACCTCTTAAGTATCGAACGGCGGTACATGATGACTGATACCAGACGACGAGATACAACCAGCCGACGATCTCAATGTTGTTACATAAATCACTTATGACAAATTATAAGGCATGACTAAAATTAAAACCATTCAGTTTTATAATAAAGAATGCAATACATATTTTTGGTTGTCTTCTTCAAATAGCCGTAAGAAATCAATAAAATGCAAATACATTAACCCATGCCTTAGCGGCGCGCGCATTCCCCTTCCCTTCCCTCTCTACCCTCTTATTTGTTTTTGTTTATTCTTTACATTATTTTTGAACTACAGGTAGGGGCGCGCCACAAGGCGGTGAGCCTTACCCGCGCTGTATGATGGCTGTAGGAGTTCGGCTCTGGCCGTGACAGCGACCGGACGTGCGCGCAGCTGTGCCGGCAAATATAAACAAACAAACCCCCTAACCTCCACACCCGCGTGGCATGGGGAAGGGGCGTAAAAAACGGGTTACGCGCGGAAATGACCTGGAGGATGATGAAGTGGAGGTCAGTGCCGCTATCGGATATGTGGACTGCAACACCCCATTCACCAATTCATCGGGTGGAGACGGCTCCGTGCCAGCTAGGAAGTCGTCTGCTAGTCTCCAAAACACCAGCCTCAGCGGAGACCTCTCTGACGTCATCGAGGACACAAGTGAAGACGAAGAAAATAGAGACTCACGCAGGAAGACTAGCAAGCCCCGACAACAACCCCCCGAGATCCAGATACAACGCTACTCCAACTCAGACCCAGGCCCGTTCGTCGTGGTGGTCAGCAGCACTGATGGCAATATCAGCGGCCTCCACCCCATGGCGGTCGGCAGGGAATTCTTCCAACGCAAAGTGCGCCCAGACGACATCCGAAAAAGCGGCCGAGGCCGCATCAATGTCCTGCTACCATCCGCCCAAGAGGCCAACAGACTGCTGGCTCAGGCCCCTGACTTGGGGAAGGACCTCGGTTGGGAGGTCTCCCTCCCCCCCGCCCAACAGCCAGTATGCTACGGCGTCGTGCGAAGGCTCGACCCTGCTATCCGCGCCGAGGAAATCGTTGCAGCCGGGGAGGCCCCCGACGGCACCCGCGTCTCTGAAGCTGTCCGACTGCGACGTCGAGAGACTCTTTCCTCCGGTGAAACCATCTGGACTTATTGCAATTCCTGGAGACTTAAGTTCCCAACAAAGACCAGACCAGAGAAAATTCGCTTATTCGGATGTATTGCCGCAGTTGAGCCATATGTGTTCGCTGTCACCCAATGTACCAAATGTTTGCTCTTCGGACACCCCGAAAAGTATTGCAAGGCGCGCCCCAGGTGCCGCGAGTGCGGAGAATTCGCCCACGGCGGGCCCTGCGCATCTCCGCAGCCAAAGTGCCGCAACTGCAAGGGCCCCCATTCAGCAGAAGACCCAGACTGCCCCCGCCGTCGGGAAGAACGCGCCACCAAAACCATCATGGCTCAAGACTGCATATCCTACGCCGACGCGGTCCAGCGCACTCTTGCTCAGCGGCCCTCGGCCCCTCCCGCGGGTGCGGGGCCTAACTCTCCTCCCCCTGCTGGGGAAGGGAGGAATACTGCTCCGCCGGGGCCTAAGCCAACCACTGCCCCCGGCCCCCTCCCCGGTCCGTCTGAGAAGACCGTCATGCAGCTACTCGTCGGCCTGCTGGCCAAGCTCCTGGAGAAAATCATCCCTGAAATTCCAGGCGCCCCACAGGAATGTCTCTCGCTCCTCATTAACAAGTTGGAAGACGCGGCCGGAGAAGTGCTCGGGGGCCCGCCGGGCGGCGGCCGCCCCCGCACAGGGGCCTAAGCCCCCCCTCACCATCGCGCTGACCCTGCTCTCATGGAACGCCCGCGGCCTCGCAAACAAACAGGCCGACTTCTTACGCCTCATCGAGGAAGAGGGCGTAGAAATAGCAGCAGTTCAAGAAGCCAAGACCTTCATAGACCAACAACGCCTAGGTGACTTCGAACTTGTACAGAACTGCATTCCCCATGGGCAGGTCTCTGCCTTATTCATTCATCGCTCCCTCGTGTACAGCACTCTAGACCTAGCCCTTCCGGACGACTTAGGACTGGAGGCAGCAGCGGCGACAGTCCATTGCCATGGGGATGATATCACTGTGGTGAGTCTCTACGCCCTCTCTGGGACTGGCCGCGTGCCACGGGACGCCTGGCAACGGCTCGCTGCGGTCCTCCCGGCCCGCTCAGTCGTCCTCGGGGACTTCAATGCGCATCATGCAGCCTGGCATTCCCCACGCACCGACACCCGCGGGGCAGACGTGTACGCATGGGTAACGGCACAGGACCTTGCCATCCTGAACAACCAGGATATCACCCGGGTCGGAAACGCGGGCCAGCGGGACTCCATCATCGACACCAGCTTCGCCTTCTCAGCCTCGTTTACAGTCCTGCCAGACTCTCACGGCAGCGACCACTTGCCCCTTAAGGTCACCCTCCCCCTCGGCCCCGACTCAGGGCCCCGGGTCCGCTCCTTCTACTCCACCCGCCGATGGCTGCCGGGGGACAGGGAACAGTGGGAAAATTTCCAGCAACTCGCCCTACAGAAAGCTGAAGAGACCCTCCATCAACCTCCATCCGTCTCTGCGTATGATTCTCTCATCGGCGCCCACTCCGCGGCGGCAGACAGCGCCTTCGGACGCCGCCGGCCCCCGGACACCGCCCACCCCCGCCACCGCACACAAGTCTGGTTGACACCAGCCTGCCCCGAGGCCGTGGCACGGCGCTGGGCCGCGCAGTCGACGTACCTGCGTCGGCGATCTCACGACAACTTCGTGGCGTGGACGGTCGCGTCCCGTGAGGCCGCCGAGGTCCTGCAAGCAGCAAAAAGGAAAAAATGGACGGATTTTTTGAAAGACCTCCACCCGACCACGGACATGTCCACGGTCTGGCGTATGGCCCGGCGGTTTAACAACAAGCAACCACCCAACCCTTCTCCCGGCCTATGGTTAGAAGATTTTTTGGCTTCATATACTCCTGATTTAGCTGAAGAAGCGCCGACTCCACCTGCGCCGGACCCGCCGGATCAAGCTGACACCGATGAGACGTTCATTTCTCAAGCCTTTTCGGCGGGGACCTGGAGGCGGCCCTAGGCGGAGCAAGAGACACGGCGCCCGGGCTCGACGGCGTAACCATAGGCATGATCCGCGCCCTTCCTCCAGCCATTAAGTCCTACCTGCTGAAGCTCTTCAACCACTTCTGGGTCAACGGGGTGGTCCCGCCGGCCTGGAAGAAGACTCTCCTCATGCCCATCCTCAAGCCCGGCAAGGACGCTGACTCAGCCGCTTCCTATCGCCCCATCGGCCTCGCCTCCACCATCTTTAAGCTATTCGAGCGGATGCTTAAGCCCCGGCTGGAGTGGTGGATGGAGCGCGAGGGCCTCCTGGACCCGGCCCAGTTCGGGTTTAGGAAGGGACGCGGCACCCCGGACGCGCTTGGCCTGCTTGCGGCCAACATTTACAACAGCTTCTCCCACGGACAGCTCGTCGCCGCAGCCTTCCTTGACGTAGCCGGAGCATATAATTCAGTGCAACCAGAGTCGCTCCTCCGCCGCCTCGCTGCCGCTAACGCCCCGCCCCGGGCCATCAACATGCTCCGGGCCATCCTCTTCAATCAAGAGCTATACGCCACATTCGGGGGAGAGTTGTCCGGACCGCGCCGCACCAGCACCGGGCTCACCCAAGGGTGGGTGCTGGCACCCCTTCTATACATATTTGAGAAGAAGGACCTGTGCACCGCCCTTCCACCCGGCAGCACAACGATCAGCTATGCGGACGACGTCGCTGTCCTGGCCGCGGCCGACAACCTGCGCACGGCCCTCCAGTGCCTGCGCCGGGGGGTGGACCTCATCTCGGAGCGCCTCCGAGCAGACGGGGGCCCACTGTCTGTGAACAAGTCTCAATACACAGTCTTCACGCGCCGTCGCGGCCTCCACCCTCCGCGCGTCCTGCCACTGGCCCACGGCGACATGCCCTTTGCCTCAAAAATACGATATCTCGGCCTTCACCTCACGCCAACCTGGAGCTGGCAAGAACATGCACGTGAAGTTGAGCGGAAAATCACCAGGCGCACCAACACCCTCCGCGCCCTTGCAGGGGTGCGGTGGGGTGGACACCCAGCCCTTCTGCTAAAACTGTACTCTTCTACTATTCGCCCCGTCGTGGAATACGGCGCGGGGGTCGTGGACTTCCACCCCAGCCGGATTGCAAACAAGATCCAAAGCCTCTGCTCTGCATCTATCAGAGCAGCCCTGGGGCTAATGAAGACCTCTCCCATCAACGCCATGCTGGTGGAAGCGGCCCAATGGACAGTTTCCCGGCGAATGGACTACCTCACGGACAGACTGCTGATCCGCTGGCGCAGCCGCCCAGATCACCCGGCCCTGATGATCGTCGAGGACCTCTGGCACCAGGGGCGCCTTCCGGCGCCGTGGAGAAGACACGCACCCCCACTCCTGGCCCGCTGGGCCACTCTGCCTCCGCCGCCCCCCGCGCCTCAACAGGAAGGTCCTTCAATATGGCCCTGCTACTCTGTACCGCATCAGGTATGGACGGAGCCCCTTCACATCACCACCTTCTTCCCGCCAGCCCCGGTCACCGGCCTAGCCAACACAGAAGACAGGTCGACCGAGTACCTCGCGCTTAAAGCTGGCGTCTGGCGGGACAGGCATGTCCTGGCGACAGACGGCTCCCAGGCACGGGACGCAGAGGGCAACCTCACCACCGGCGCGGCGCTCTACGACGCGGTCAGCCTACGCACGCAACTATTCCAGCTGCCGGCCGCGTGCTCAGTCTACCTAGCGGAGGCCCAGGCTCTGGAACAAGCCCTGCACTACTGCGTCGAGCAAGATATCGCCTCCCCTGCCATTCTAACCGACAGTCAGTCAGTGCTTAAGGCGCTGCTTAATCCCCGGCCCACTGCGACTACACCGCCGCAGCTCGCCAACATACGACGACTCTGCATCACGCTTCGGGACCGCGGAGCCACACCGCAGCTCCATTGGGTCCCGGCGCACAAAAACATTCTGCCGAACGAAGCCGCGGACGCCGCGGCAAACTTAGCCCGGACCGAGGGGACCCCCTGCGCCATGGCCCTACCCCCGTCGCTTTTCTACGGCCAACAGAGACAAGCCCAACTCGTCATGCGAGCGGCGGAATGGGAGCAAGTAGCAACTCTCCCCGCCTGCCCTGGAAAACACCTCCGTGCCATTTGCTCAACACCGCCCGCAGCACCGTGGTTTAGGCGCGCACAGGCCCCACGCCAACACATCACCACCATCACCCGGCTCCGCATCGGGCACGTCAGCTCCCCGGCGCACCTCGCACGTTTCCTCCCTGACAAACTGCCAACCTGCCCATCGTGCGGAGAGGATGTAGCAGACGCAGAACACATTGTGGACAACTGCATATTCACGGATCGCCTGGAATTCCTGGCCCTACTTAAGGATGCGGACGTCCCTCCAAACTTGGCGGGGGTCCTTAAAAACCCCCTCGCGGCCCTTCCGGCGGTCGCGGCTCTGCTTAAGAACAACCCGACGCTCCGCCTTTAAGCACATGTGCTTAACTGCCTCTCCATGAACTGAATCCACTGGCTGACATCAAGTAGAGGCCAAGAAAAAACTAAGAAGACTCTCTGATGGCTGTATGATTTCTCTTCGGCTAAAACTTGGCAAAAATGCAATTTACAAAACTCTTTCCGTTTCTGTGTTTCTCTGGCCTTTTTAGTCTCTGCTTTAGTTGCGATCTAGTGATATTTTATATTATACAAGACTTGCCTCTTGGCTCCCTGTATAGTCTGTAGATAGGGACCATGCGTGGATGTGGGAAATAAGTTCCTGAAGTGTAAAGAGTGCTTTATTCAGTCTTCTTTATTTATTGATGTAACATAACTATATAAATGCAACATTTTACAGTGTGATAAGACACAATCAGGCATTGTAACAAGTGTTAAAACCAGTTTGGATTTGGTCTTACTTTGATGCCAGTTACTTTTACAACCAGGATATTTCAAACTATGATCATTTTCATCAATTTTTACATAAATACAATACATAAAGGATAAATACAAGGCTATGTACATAATTACAAACAAATATTAACAGAGAGGATAAACCTGGGTCTAAATCTATCAATACTAAACTTTAAAACAGAAATTGCTTTACTCTTGAAAATAATACATAATGTATATGATTGGAACTTCACAAAAAGGGTTGTAAACATTTAACAACCGGCTGTTACAGTGCATGGCAATGGTCTACAAAATGCAGAAAACAATTCAGAGACCACATCAATTGAAAACTGTGGTCAGAAATAGTTGTCTAAAACAAAAGGTCAATAAGCTTAGTTTGTCTTCTTTAAAATATTGCAAACAGAAATTGTAATTTGATACATAGTGCCTCAACTTTATCATCTTTCACTTTACAAATGGTAACTTTTACAACCATATGTTAAGACAACTAAAATTATTTACAAAACTGATGATAATAGTGACGTGATAGGTGACATTCAATACATTTAAAGAATATTTTACAGAAAATTTTCAGCCTAATCGTAGAGTTACATAAAAAATTAAATTCACAGATTATCAGACTAGTTCTGTTTCGTACAGTTTTCTTTGAAAAGTTGCCACTTTATATATAATTACACAAAAGAACCAGCATTTAGTCCATAATGTTAACTCAAGAACCAGACATAGTTCAACCACAGAGTTCTCTTCAGAAAGAATAGAAGTTATCACAAATCTAACAAAATAATTAGAAACAAAAACAGTGTAGGGGGTAAGAAACAAAATGAAAAACACTTGAATGTGACTAGGAACATGATTATCACCACGAACAAAATGATATATTACAATAAATAATTTTCACAAGGAACACATAAATTGAAAGCAGCCAGAATAGTTCAACACATATGGGTTTTAAAATACTGTCAGTTATAGAAAAAGTTTAACTGTTCCCCATTTCATGCACTCCGACCCTAACACTTTGTATCACATATGTTGACAAATTCACACACACCAACATCAATAAAAAAGACTCATTCATTTTTATATTGATTGCGGTGCGCCTGCACTAAGTGAATAAATGGCTGATTTGAGCTATTACCGTTGATCATTTTCATTGTGGTTATGACCTACTTCAGCATACATACATGATGAATCTGAGCAAGAGCAACAGGTATCACTGGCCATAGACTGAGGCCTTCCGTTACTACTGTTATGATCAGAAGAATAATCACTGCGGCACCCGGAAAGCAGACAGTCGGCAGCAGAGCCATATTCTGCTAAAGCATTACAGCGTGATTCTGCAGCTGAAAATAAATAGCAGTTTAGTAAATTCAAACAACAGACAATTTTGGGGGGAGAATAATATATTCTTACCAGTGGCAGAATTATTAGGTAACAAACTAATTAAAGAAGACTGGCATGCCCGCTCTTCACTGGAAGGTGCTAATCCAGTGGGCTGAGAATCATACTCATTTGAAAATCTTGGAACCTAAAAATTACAGAAAACCACAGGTATATCAATCTGGAAGAATTACAATTTTGTAAAACTACTTTTAGTGGATTTCTTACAGGTGGTGGCCTCTGTTGAGGCGGCTCTGAATGATATCGATTTTGTCCTTCACATGCATTCTGTGGGTGGGACTGAGGACATCGTGATCTTTGCCAAGAGCAGGACCTTCCATTTGAAGTCGACACAGAGGCCGAGCCAGTCTGCGAACCGCTGGTCCCACAGCTTCGGCTTGTTGAGCTACTGGGGCGGCCAGTGGTGCTGCAGTGACCAGGACCAGGACCTTGGCCTGGACCAGGGCCGGGCCCCGGACCCCTCCGTGAGGACTGTGGACTGAGAGTGCAGCTACCAGCCCCGGGAGGCGGGGGTGGTTGTTCTGGCGGAGGGGGGAGAATGTCACTCCAGTGAGGAGGCTGAGAGTGGGAGTGGCTGAGTGAATGTATGTGAGAGTGGGGAACTCGTCTGTCATACAAGACTGGAATTTCATCTGAAAAAGACATGAATACATTTTATTGAAATGTCTGTATAATAAATTTAAATTGTTTGGGACCTTATTACTGTATTAATATTATTTTAAATTTCATAGTCTGGCTTACCAGAGTAACTGCCATCAATGGTGCTAGGAGCACCAGGGGACAAAGGGCTCTTTCTCTGGTAAAGAAGACTTCCGCTTGCATAAGGATCTTGGGATGGAGTTGAGCTCTAAACAAATGGACATTTCAATAAGTATAAATATATTTCCAAAGATGTAATTGAATTATGAAAAGCATATGTTCCTTTCATTATGATGTGAACAAAAATTTGATCTTTGTAAAGTTAGATTACCTCTATGTGGTCTGGTCTCTGTCCAGGGAGTTGGTTTAGAAGCATTGTTGTGGCATATGGAGTAGGATCAGAAGAATCAGACTGCTCACAGTTTGTATTTATGGGAGGCTGTCGATAAAATGAAGACAGTGCGCATGCAGCATCAACTTCTGCATACTCAGAACCAAGAGGCGGAGTTACAGGCACCCCTTTCCCGGCAGCTGCCCGCCAGCCTCTATCAATCCAGAGTGTCTCTTTCCCACTCAGCAAACCTAATCCTGCCATGTCATTGGCATTCACCACAGGAACTGAAATACATATAGGAACAGATTTCAGAATTATATGCAATACTCTCAAAGAAAAAGTAGAGAAACCTAACACCTAGAACAAAAGAACAGTAAAGTTTGAGATGGAAACCAACCTTTCAGGTGGCCAAGCTCTTTTCCAGCTGTTTGTCTTTTTTTCATGTAGACCATTCCCGCAAACCCACTAGCTAATAAAAGAGCCATAGCACCCATCAAAATTGCAAACCATGTTTCTCTAACAACACTTGATGTATCATTAGTAGGTCGTGACCGGGGAGTAAAAGAATGAAGAGCTGACGGGTCCATAATAAGTGGTGTACCTATGGAGTACGGCCCTAAACCAGCTTTGGTAAATGCTGCAACTCTAGTCATGTATTCAGCTCCAATCGTCAAGTTGTTTAAAAGCACAGACATGTTTGTCGCGTTTAATGTCATCTGTCCTAGTAGCTTGCCCAATGGGCTGCTAATTTGTATCTGGAAATACAAATAAACCATTTGCAGATAAGTAAGAAATACAAAAAATATTCATATTCCCAACCCCATTAAGAATAATTTTTACCTTGTAGCCAACAATTTTACCATGATGGCTATCAATTGCAGGTGGTGTCCATCTGACAAAAGCTGTTGTTGTATTCAAAATCCCTACATGAATATGTTCTGGAGGGGCTGATGGCGCTGAAAATTCAAATTGTGCTTGTGATAAGGAATAGGATATAGCATAAGTTATAAGGAAAAGCAAGGAAATAAAACTGCTAGCTCACCATCTTCCAGAGTAGAGACAACTTTAAAATTAGACGGCTGTCCATCAATGGATTTATAAAATGGTGCAAGGAAAACCTCATATGAGGTGAATTTTTTCAAATCATTTAAGATGTAACTGGTTGCACCAGAATTGTCAATCTTAACCACATCATACTCAGGAATAGTTTCACTATAGGTTTCATTAGTTTGGGACAACACCCGGAATCGTATATAAAATCCCTCGATGAAGTTAGCAGATCCAGCAATCTAAAAGCAAAGATACAGTAGAGTCTAAAACATGTTCACAAAAGTAAATTTAAGATAAGGAGAAGATGGCTTGGCATGAAAAAAATACTTACATCCCAAGTGAGGCGAATTGATGTAGAAGAAACTGGCTGTGCATCTCGCAAAGTGACAACACTAGAGCTCAAGTGTGATCGAGCCACAGCACCTTCATATGGAGGAAGTATGTCTGCATTGGCACTCAAGGTGTGGCCTGGCTCAGATACAGGACTGGGCAAAGACACCCCTGCATCACTTTCTGCTCTAACTAGGAAAACGTAACTAGAATCTGGGACAAGACCGGTGACCTGCAATATATTCAAAATGTCAGTTTTTTCCAGTCATTAAAAAAACTTTAAAATGTTTTTTTAAAGAGGAGCTTTATACCGTAAAGACTTCAGCCTTGATCCCCTGAGCAGCACGAACCCAACCAATACTTTGATTTTCACTAGTGAAAAAGTCAAGCATATATCCAACCAGATGGGAGCGGTCATAGCGACCTGGATTTGGATCAATCCAAGATACAGTGAGAGAGTTCCGGGTGGCATTCACAATGAAAGGTTTTGGAGGAGCAGGAGGAAGTGAGGCAGGGTCTGGTCCTCTACGAGCTTCAGGTAAACCATCAACAACAGATATCCATGCTGACCAAGTAGTTTGACCAGTGGATGATGAAGCTTTACAGATGTACTCTCCAGAATCTGATAATTGTAGATCTAACAAAACAAAACAAAACAAAACAAAAAAAAATGCAGAGCAATTAGTAAAAGGGTGTGTAAATGATTCAAAACCATATGGTTTAAGTTTAAATTTAATATTTCAAACTTACTTTTTACTGACAAACTTCCTCGACTAGACATAGCAATCCGGCTGCCAGATGGTGTTAAAGGACTACCATCTTTGAGCCAGCTGATTTGTGTAAACGCTTCCCCTGATGGTGTAGCTGCCTGACATGGTAATACAGCTACTGCTTGAGCTGGCAAAGTTTGATTACCAGGACCCAGCTGAATAATTGGTGGGGGTGCTTGTTGCAAGGGAAGAACCTCAAGTAGTGCTCTTTCAGTTGCGGACCCAGCAACACTCAATGCTGAACAAACAAAATACCCTGAATCTTCTCTAGAAACACTTTTCATGGACAGCGTCCCTTCTGCAGAGACTGAAATGTCCCCATGAATTGATCCAGGAAACATGAGAAGCCTTGATCCTTCTCGACTCCAAAACACTGATGGAGACGGGCTGCCCTCTGCAGCGCAGGGGAAGGAAACAGAGCTCCCGAGAGGTACACGCATGTCTGATGGGCGTACAGTAAAATAGGGTGGAGCTAAAAATAAAACATGTATGTTAAAAAGAAATTTTGAAAGAACAAAAAAAAAAAAAAAACGAAAAAAAAAAACAGCAAAACTTTATGGAATATACTTCAAACCACAAAACTTACAATGCACTGTGAGAGCAACTTTTGCTGAATCACTTCCAACATCATTCTCAGCCTCACAAATGTAGGTTCCCACATCTTCTGATGTAACATGTTCAATCCGCAAAGCTTTATTGTCTAAGATATGAGCCCTGGCAATAGGCATTCTTCCATCTTCTCTTCGCCACAACATTGTAGGAGCAGGGTCACCTCCTGCAACGCATTCCAGTTCGACACTTTGCCCCACAAGGGCAGTGACGTCACTCGGTGGATGGATAAAGTAGGGTTTAACTGTGAAAAGGGACAGAAAAGAAAAGTTAAAACAAAGCAGTCGTAGGTTACAATAAAACTAACAAAAAAGGAGAGTAGGCAATAAGCTGATGAGAACAAATGACGCTTCTTACCGTGAACATCAAGGTTGGCTGACAAGCTCTCCCGAACGCCGGCAACATTTTGGGCTATACATTTGTACTTGCCCTCATCGCTCTGAGAAACACTCGAGATAAGGAGGTTTCCTCCCTCCACGACTTTGTACCTGAAAGGGATCAGGTGTTTGAAGATTAAAGTTTGGTTTGAATCAATCAGTACGCTAGACAGCAACTTGACCCAACCCACCTCCGATTGTTATCGACGTCCAGGTCCTGGCCGTTTCTTTTCCAGGCTACAACAGGCTCAGGCTGGCCCTTGGGCGGGCCGCACTCCAGCAGGGCGGTCTCTCCGGCCGCGACGCGCGTGTCTCTAGGCTGGGCCCGGAACTCGTCGCGCAGAACTGGAACAGCGTCAGTGCAGAGAGCTTTTACTTTCTCAAGCAGAAATGAGAGGGATATTTACGGATACTCCGGGCAATGTCCTCTCCGGCCCCCTACACACACACACACGGACGCCCCACGGACGCACACAGCAGACCGGGCGATCCCTTTGACCAGTGGTGCGCAGCCTGAGTGAACGGGGTGCGGCGAATGGTGGTGAGGGGCGGAGAGGGGCGGAGGCGGAGGGCCTCATGGGACGCACAGGTGTATTCAACGTGGCATGAGATGGGAAATCGCATGGAAGCGATGCCCTTGTCCCATGCTTCCCTCCCCTCCCCTTCCGACGCGATCTTCCACCTCTTCAGCCCACCCTCCCATGTCGGCCTGGAGCGGAGGCGCCTGGCGGGTAGGCACACCCGCCACGCGCCCGTGCACAGCGGCGCTGCCTGCCCGCAGGCGCTAGCCTCAGCTCGGCCGATGATGGCTACAGCCTGGAGCCAGGCTGGAGCCGGGCTGGAGCCGGGAAGGACATTGTCACATCCGCTCCGCCTCTGCCCGATCCGACCCGGAGGGCACAAAGCCGATCCACAGAAATCAGCGGCCGAGTGACAAAAGTTTTCTAGGGATGGGAGGGAGGGGGGAGGGGCGTTCTGGGTGTTGGGGAGGGGGTTGTTGATGTTGAGGCTTTCTCCCGCAGACTCGTGCGGCTGCAGGGGGCCGCCCCGCCCCGCCCCGCCCCACCCCCGTCCCCGCCCTGTCCCCCGTCCCGTCCCCCGCCCACCCAACCCGGAGCAGAGAGCACGGTTGAGGATACCGGAAGGAGAGTATTCGGAGGGGCCCGGCCGGAAGAGGATGTATCGGAGTCAACGAGGATAGGGCTGGGGGGGGGGGGGGGAGGGCGGGGAGGGGCGGGGCCGGGCCGGAAGTGCGATCCAGCACTTCCAATCACGCCGCCCCGACCGACCCGACAGAGAGCTCAAAAGCGAGCAAACGTGAGAGGAAAAAAAATATTCAAATCCTGGTTCGCCATTTTGGAAATGGTCTGAAGGGGCAGCCGATACTCTCTGTGGTTTGATTTGTCAGTAACAGAGAGTCCAGCAGAGCCTGAGCAGGGCGAAGGGAAGGGCAGCGGAGCGGGCGGGCCAGCAAGTAAAACCACACACGGAATAACACGGGCACGCCACGTCTCGTCTCGCTAGAGTCCCCCGCCCCGCCGCGCCGCACACCAGCCTACAAACTTTTCAATCCAATAAACAGGGAAGATTACTGTCTGAAGAGCGTTCGTGCGAGCGAGGCGAGCGCGCCTGCCTGGCAAGCCTGGCTCAGCATGGGGTTGCCCGGGCGACGCGAGGACTCGCCGCCATCCCCTCCCCTCCCGGGCCAAGGACCACATCACACTCCGCGCCGCGGTGGAACCGTCCTCTACGAACAGTCGCCGCAAACTTGGGACTTTGGACGCGTCAAAATATTGCGCGTTAGTCTGCCGCGCCGCGAAAGTGAGAGCCGGGCCGAGCAGCGCTCCGCGCCTCGCTGCTGTGCGGCCCATCAAGACCGAGCCGTGCGAGGTGGAGGCGGAGGCAGCGAGTCCTCCGGGGGACGTCGAGCCGAGCCGAGCAGAGCAGAGATATCCGACAGATAGCGGGCTGCTCGGGGAGGCTGGCCCCGGCCCGGCCAGGAGAGAGGAAGACTCCCAGACGAAGATGAACGCAGAGATAAAGGTCTGACAGCCGATTCTTTGTGCTTGCTGCCGGCGGCGCCGCCTCCCTGGGGCCTAAATGCCTCCTGCCTCCCCTCGTCCCTCTCACGGGCTTATTCACAACGGCATCGCGTATTCGGGGCGAGAGCGCCCGGCCGGCCCGGCCCGCGCCGCGCCGTGCATGCGCAGGCAGAGGAGAGGTGAGAGAGGAGTTCCCATAGGACGAGGGGGAGGGAACGGGAGCCCATTGTCTGCTGCCAAAGTCGGGTCGGTCGGGTAGGGGCAAGTTACTGGACAGGGGCTGGTGCGGACAGCGCCCCACCCCGCCCCACCCCGCCCAGGCACTGCCCTGTACATTGGCTGCCCTCAATTATATCGGCGTAATCGTCCGTACCATTTCAATGGCGGGGGCCCTAGGGGGCGGGCGACCCAGCGCTGCACGGTGCAGGCCACGGGGCGGGGCGGGGCCGCGACGAACACCAGCTGCAGGCCAGGCTCCCCCGCCCCGCCCCGCCGCGCCCCGCCCCGCCGTCGACACGGATTAGTTTGACCTAACTTGCGCACAGCGGAGCGGACTATGTCCTCGTGCCTACGAAGTTCCAGAAACGGGGTTGGTCCTTAACTATGGATGCTGTCGCGCGCGTCTGTGTGGCCGCGCGTGCGAGTGTGCGTGTGTCGGCCGGCAGTAAATGAGGGAGAGATTTTATCGGGGGGAGGGACCCCCTCCTCGCCCTCCTACCCCAGCCCAGCCCCAAACTTCCACTTGAGTAAGGGAATATCATTGTTCCGAGCACCAAGCCGGGCCGGGCTGGCACGCGGCTGGCAGGGGCAGGCCAAGGCCCACTTGTCTCCTCCAGCTTCAAGCTGGGAACTCAGGGAAAGTTCTGAGGTCCCAGGGGCTGGCCGGGGCTGGCCCCAAGGTCCCTTCGAGGTCCCTTCAAGTCCCCTCTGTGGCACCTGCTGTAAATTGTGAAAGCACCGCCCAGCACCCCCTCCCCGCCACGCTTCTATGTACCCGCCCCGCCCCGGCGCCGCCCTGGTCCGGGGACTCACCCTCACCCGCCCCCGCTCCGGGGGCCGGCCGGAAACAAACCGGAACAACTCCGGAAGGCAGGAGCCGCCGGGCGCTCGACTCCCAAAGTCGGCGGGGGCCGGTGCGCGACCAGATAGATAGACCCAGAGCAAAATACAAGGGTCCCAGAATGAGCCGCCCCCGCCCACGCCTGCCCCTTCCCTCTAAACCTCAGGACTCGGGTCAGCTGGCCGATACCGGGTTTATACCGGGTGACCGGGTGTAAAAGAAACCACGTTACAGTATGCGGGTCTGCCTACTCATCATAGCCGTCAGGCGCCACGGCCGCCAGAGCCTGGAGTAGGCAGACCCGCAACACTGTCACGTGACTTTCGTTACAAGAGGTGCAAGGTGGGGCTGCGCTCAGACCGCTCCTCTCCCCCTCACCTGCAACAGACAGAGAGAAAGACCGTCGTTAGACAGGACGTTCCATTAAACAGAACAACGACAAAGAAATAGGGGCTGTGTCCTTTTTATCAACCCGCCGTTTTACTGACAGCATGAACTCGAGTACTCGTGCTCACTTGTGTTTCCATTGCTCTTTTGCATATATTTTTTTCGTTTTGTATTTGTATTAATCTAAAAACATGGAAGGCGCCCTCCGCACGCGGCACCACCGTGGGCTATTATTCTCTCGTTAAGACGCCGCCGTGTGCTCGTTGGACCCTTCCCCTCCCTCCTTCCCCCTCACTTCGACCTGACCCCGCCCCGCCCCGCCCCGCCCCGCTCCGCCCCGCCGCAGTGGCAGGCAGGCGACCCGCAAACCAGCACCTGATTTATCCGCTGATGGTTGTCACTGTTCCACCGTAAAGTGCGGCCAAGTGCAGCCTGTGTAAACCTGGCGCGCAGTTGTAGCGGCGGCCCGGAATGACTTGTCCACACGAATGAACCATTTCCCTCTCACAAGCCCGGCGCCCTGGCCTGCCCTGGCAGCGGGTCGACAATCTCACGATTCACGAAAAATTTGGCCCCTGGGTTAAGCTGTAGAGAGAAATGAAAGTGCCCACATACCGCGAGAATGCCTATTTTCCTGTAACCATTTATCCAAATAAACAGCTTTCTATATGGGTGAGAATACCCCTCTGTAGCGGGAAAAACCAAAGGCTTTTTGTACGCCGACGCCCGTACAGAAGTTATAGGACGGCACAGCACTAAACAGAAATTAACCGTAAACTTTTTCAGCGGGGGGCAGGTCAGGGGAGCCTATATGCGGCCCCGGCGGGCCGGGCCGGGCCGTCAGCAGGCCTCTGGGCGCGGCAAAAACTAATGCGCTCCGCTCCGCACAGCTCCGCCCCCCAGGCCCCATCCCCACCCCCAGCCCAGCCCCCAGCCCTAGGCCGCTTTCCTGTAAATTAATTTGCACCCGGCGGTACGGCACGGCACAGGCACAGCCTGCACAGCCTGGTACGGCACAGCCGTCCTCGCTCAGGCCAGGCCACATGAGCTGGCGTGCGGCAGGCAGACGCAGAGGGGGAAGTGAAGGTGGAGGAGAAATTTAATTTCGGGGGGGTTTTGGGCTGGCTGACAGCCCCCCCCCCCTCATCCCCCTGCCATAGCGCAGGGCAGGGGCTGCGCGGTCTGGCATGACCCCAGCAGTAGTGAGTCCAGTAGTCAAGTCCAGTGCAGGCAGGCCGAGCAGAGCCGGGCCGGGCCGGGGGAGATATTATCGCGCTGCCACCGCGCCGTCCAGAGTTCATTGCGGACGACACCTCATCCCCCCGCCCCGCCCCGCCCCCCGTGGAGGGTGTCGGCGCACTGCTCCTCTGAGTAATAAAACTGCCGCCCGGTTCGGTAGTCCGTGCCGCCCGCGCGATGATGCGATGGCTTTCGCGTGTGTTTTAGCGATAAGCCCGCCCCGCCCCGCCCCGCCCGCGGTGGCGCTGCTACGGCGTGCGGTGACAAACGGGCCTACAGCTCCCCGCGGCCCGGGGGCGGCTGGGGAAAATGCACAAGCGATCAGGTGGACCAGCAAACGGGGCGGGGCGGGGCGGGGCGGGGCGGGGCGCCTCGAAGGCAAACATTTGCCAACAACTCCACCATGCACTGGGCGGCACAAAGCCTAGCGAAATGCCCCATCCGAACGGGATCATCGTGACACGATCGTAACGAGTCATTACGGGCCGTGACGCAAGGGCATGGCCGGCCTACGCATCTCGCTTTTACGACCGGTGACACTGACCACGACGGAACGTGCGGCCGATATAACGGCCGGGCCGGGCCGCGGGGCAGCAGGGTGCCGCAGAGCCACACGGACCGTGACCGCCGCGCCACGATGAAGCACCTGCCCGCCCTGCTCGCCCTCCTCGCCGCCTGCCTCGCGGTAAGGAGCGACTTTCCTTTAATACCCCCCGGCGATGAACTACATTTGTTTGACCAGTGCGATTTATTGTTCGCCCTTGCTGAGGCTGATATACTTCTTGTGTCCTGCCGCAGGTGGTGCATTGCGCGCCGGCGCAGAAGCAGGCGTCCGAGCCCAAGAAGCCCCTCGAGACACAGACACTCGACCTCAACTCGAAGTCCGTCAAAGCAGCACAAAAGATTCTAAGGAAAGCTGAAAAATCAGCACCAGCAACCGCTAAGGACAACGGACAGGAGATTCCAAAGAAGGCTGAAGAAGATGACAAGGCCGAGAAATCTGATAAGAATGCTGAAAAACCAGTTCAGGCAGAGTCAAAGAGCCCTGCAGCAAAACCAGCACCATCAGCGGATAAGCAGGCCGCTGAAACACCAGCAAAAGGACAGACAGAGACTACTACACTTGACGTTGGAAAAGGGATTTCAAGCATAAAAACTCTCCAAGGCCAGCTACATGAGGCCCAGGCCAAGGGATTTGCACTCCCAAGCGCTCCCAGGACTAAGGTCGAGGCAGAGTCAAAGAGCCCTGCAGCAAAACCAGCAACATCAGCAGATAAGCAGGCCGCTGAAACACCAGCAAAAGGACAGATAGAGACTACAACACTTGACGTTGGAAAAGGGATTTCAAGCATAAAAACTCTCCAAGGCCAGCTACATGAGGCCCAGGCCAAGGGATTTGCACTCCCAAGCGCTCCCAGGACTAAGGTCGAGGCAGAGTCAAAGAGCCCTGCAGTAACACCAGCCAGCACAATCAGCAGTTAAGCAGGCCGCTGAAACACCAGCAGAAGGACCGATAGAGACTGCAACACTTGACGTTGGAAAGGGGATTTCAAGCATGAAAACTCTACAAGCTAAGCTACATAAGGCCCAGGCCAGGGGATTTGCACTCCCAAGCGCGGCTCCCCGACACAGGCGATGACTGAGGTAACAGTGAGGTACGTCGATAGTTAGCTAGGAAAGACGACTAGTTCCTTTTTCGGAACTAATCCAGTGCTCTCTCTTTGGCATTCGCTAAGATATTTCATTCATCGATAGGCATCATTCACTGTGTTTCCTTTCGGAAATTTTACACCTATAATAAAACTTGTTCTAAGAAAATGAATTGAGACGTTTGGAGATGACGTCATACGAAGGGGAGGGATGGCGATGGAAAGTAAGTGAGCACCGGCGGGCATCACGCGACCAGTAACGACTCTATCCGCCCCGACAGCCCCGACTGCACCCGCCCCGCCCCGCCCCGCCCCGCCCGGACCACCCCACCCGCGGTGTATTATTTACAGGGCAAAGGATAGGTTCGCGGCGGGGTGTGGCGGGGCGGGGCGAGGTCGTGCGTGTGCGAAGGTGTTCCATAGATGAGGAGGGCAGCGCCCGGCCTAGGCGGGCACCCCGCCCGCGCCCCGCCCCGCCCCGCCCCGCCCCGCCCCACAACGCCCCATGTGAGCGACTGCCAGCCCTGGTGGTGCACACATGCAGCGCGCCTCTGACGAACAAACGAACGGACGGGGGCGCGAGCAAGCGCACGCGAAATGAAAACCAGACAGCTAATTAAACTGCAGCAAACTGCCTCCCGGGTGCGTACAGTATTTTCGGAGACGTTTACTGTGTCCGCACACAGAGGGCAGTACACACACACACAAACACGCGTGCGCGCACGTGCACATTTGGCAGCACTGGCCGATAGCCCAGGCCGGGTCGGACCGGGCCTGCCGTGCAGTCAGAGCAGGACCACGCTGCTCTCTCTCTCTCTCTCTCACTCTCTCTCTCTCTCTCTCTCTCTCTCTCTCTCTCTCTCTCTCTCTCTCTCTCTCTCCCTCTCCCCCCCTCTCTATCTCTCTCTCTCTCCCTCCTCCCCCTCACCTTTATTGCGGCACATAAAGCGAGGCTTATACACGCAGGTCCGCACCCACCCCCACCCCTTCCACTCGTTTCCACCCCTCAGTCCCCTCCCCTTCCCTACTCCCCGCTATGACCGGAACTATCTGACCCCCGGCGGTCTGAGGCCCGGCCTACCTCCCCCGCCCCGCCCCGCCCAGCCCCGCGCACTGAACGCACCCTCACGCACGAGGCCGGGCCGCCCGGCCCGGCCCGGACCGAACAGTATAAAACGGACTACAGCAAGCGAGAGCATCAGGCGGCGAGTTCTCTGACTAGACAAGAAAATTAGTCGCGGAATCATTGAGGGCAGTCGCTGAGGGGTAGGCGCCGGCGGGGCGGGCGCACTGCGGCACGGCATCAAGACCAGGGCAGGGCCGGGGTGTCGGGCTGGCGTGGCGTGCGGGCGCGGAGCAGAGGGAGGGAGGGAGGGAACGGACCCACCTGCAGCGAGGAAATGGAAACGGTTAGCGAGCGGCCTGATCCGCCCCGCCCCGCCCGGGCCCCCGGCCTGCCCGCGGCACCCTGCTGGGCGCACGCGAATGCAGTCTGACAAACTTTATCCCCGCTGAGCTACAGACCGAGGCCAG
Organism: Frankliniella intonsa; assembly: GCA_033675135.1. NCBI lineage: Eukaryota > Metazoa > Arthropoda > Insecta > Thysanoptera > Thripidae > Frankliniella > Frankliniella intonsa. The sequence goes on along the minus strand of CM066249.1, from coordinate 5,779,671 downwards.
GGCGCTAGGCGGCACCGGGGCGAGGGAGCCGACACCGAGCGAGACAAACTTTACTTTTTAGAGACGGTACCTGTCAGTACGATCGGGAGGGCGGCGTGACCGTTGTCACATGCATGCTTACTGCTAGGTATTCGGCGTGGGGCGGGGCGGGGCGGGGCGGGGCGGGGGGCGGCGCTTCTCGGAGCGCTTTGTGGACTTGGGTGCCGCTAGAGCCGCCCCACCCGACCAGTCCTCACTGATGCACCGGCGGGATATTCAATCGCAGGATGTCTCTCCTCCCCTCTCCCCGGAGCGGAGCGGGCAGGGGCACGGCGTGCAGGGGCAGGAGCAGGAGCACACACGCAGAGCACACAGGGACACGACAGACACACACGGCACGGCCTCATCTCGCATTCCGTGTGTCGGTGCGGGTCCAGGCGCGGGGCGTGGCGGGGCGTGGCGGGGCGGGCCGGGCGATAAGCAGAGATTGGAAGCAGACACAGTGGCGCCGGATGGCACCCCGCCCCGCCCCGCCCCGCTACGCAGACAGAGATCGTTGGCAGGAGAGCGGGTGTCCCATCCCATCCACCGCTGGGGAGAGGCAGGCAGGCGGGGCCGGGCAGGCACGGAGCGGCCCTAGGCCTCGGCCTGGGCCTCTGCGAGCGACAAAGTGGTCCACCTCCCCCTACCCCCAGCCCCGGCCCGGCCCGGCCCGGCCCGGCCTCGGCCGCGCACCGTACCGGTTGGCGGTGGCGGATGGCGGATCTGTCCCCCGGGACGCCCCCGGCCCGGCGGCCGAGGCCCGGGTAGGACCCCCCGGCCTGCTTTGGCCGCGCCTCATTTTGCAGGGTAATCGGGACCGGAACGAATAAGGGCCTCCGGGCGGCAGGGGGGACCGGGCCGGGTGTGGCGGCTCGATGAGGGGCCGGCAGGCGGCAGGGCCCGCCCCGCCCCGCCCCGCCCAGGGCAGGGGCGTTCTCAAATGAAAGGTTCCATGGCAGGAGCGGGAGATTGGCCAGACTGGGTGGGTCCAGGCTAGGCAGGGCAAGGAGGCCTGGCCTGGCCTGCCATGCCGATGGCGGGGCCCGCCCCGCCCCGCCCGGCGCCGGCCCGGCCCCGGGGCGTCCGCCACGCCCCGCCACGAAGGCAAATACGGGCAGGAACGAACCCGGGGCGGGCGGGGAGGGGCGGGGCGGGGCGGGGCGGGGCGGGGCCGTGGGGATGGAGTGGCGTTTCAAAGAGAAGGCGCCCCCCTGAGCAAGGAAGGGGCCGGGGGGCAGGGAGGAGGGGGCACACGTCCCCCGGGAGCCGTGCAGGCAGATTGCCCCGTTGACGCCCCCCTCGCCTCGGTGCCCCACTCCACTTTCCTCGCGCGCTATCGTCTGGGCCGAGAACAAGAGCGGGCCGGGCGGGGCGGGGCGGGGCCGGGCGGGGCGTGCGGCCCGCGGGGCGCTAGGGGCGCCTAAGCCCCCGACTTCACCCCGCCCGCCCCCCAAATATTCGAGTCTGCCGCCCTTCCTTTCGGCCCTCTGCAGGTCGCCATATACCTTTTTCCGCCCTGCGAAGCGAAATCCCACCCGCCCCGCCCGACCCACGCTGCCTGCGCGAGACAGACGCGGCGCGGGGGGCACCTAACACGGTCACTGAATGTAAGAACCCCAGCCGGAGCGCCAAGCACCGCGTCACGCCCTCGTGCTCTTTGAGGAGAGAGCGAGCGCGCAGGAGAAGAGACGCCACGCCCCCGCGCCGCGCCGGTGCGCGTGACGAGGGTAACAAGTTTCGCAATAAACGTCGCAATCTCAGTCAATATTCCGCTCCGCCGTGGCCGTGCCCGCCCTGCCCTGACGATTTTGCTCCTCCTTCCTCATACAGCTCCTTCTTCTCTCCTGTCACCCGGCCCCGCCCAGCCCCGCCCGGCCTCGCCCGCGCCGCGGACTAACAATCACTTTATCAACTCAAGGACTCCGTGGGCGCCGCCGCCACCGTCTCTCACGAACCTCGAATTTCGAGGCTCGAAACTGTGTCACGCGGAAACGACGGAACCGTCATTCGGAGAGCCGAACGAACAGAAGAACGGACGCCGGGCCGGTCCTGGCGGCAGCACGCGGCGGCACGCCACCCTGGCGGGGGCGGGGCGGGGCACGCGCCGCGAGATAGCTCCCGAGTCAAAGAGGCACGGCGCAGCGAGGCGAGGCGGCCCAAACTTTGTCGGCGATAAGAAACTCGTCGAAGCACTTAATGACCGGTAGTTTGGGATACAGGCCTGGGCTGGGGGCGGGCCGCGGGCGGGGCTGCCTCCGAGTAGCGTCGCTGAATACCTTGCCGCGCCGCTATCGGTCCGGACGCAGCCCGCCTGATTGGCCGTAGATTAGTCTTCCTCCTCTTTCTCCTCCTCCTCTGCAAGCCTGTAATTCCTCGCGAGAGCCGCTATCCGCCCGCGCTAGGGTGGCCTATGAGCCGCGGGGGCAGGTCTCTGCGGACAGCACCACGGCAACCTGTCTCCCTCCACTCTCCTCAGCGCTAGCGGTGCCCCCCGCGGCCCGTGGCAGTGGCGGCGGCCGCATCACAAGAAGGCCGCGCCCCGCCCCGCCCCGCCCCGCCGGTGTTTGGAATGTATTGCTCGCAGTGTGACGCCGCTGCCGCTTTAGCAATGAAACACATCAAAGGCGGGCGCGCCACAGGGAGGAGCCAGCCACATGTGTGCGAGGAGGGGGCGGGGGTGGCGGGCGGTTTGTGCAGGGGTCTCAAGGCGGAGCAAAGAAAGAAAAAGAAAGAGGAAAGAGGGTCGAATTGCGAGGCGCGCCCGACGCCAGCGCCTTACGGCGGGAGGATAGGCAGGCCCGCCGCGCGCGCCAGAGCACCGGGTGGCCTACCTACGCGGGCGCTCGGCCCAGCCCGGCCCGCACCGCGGTCAGCTCAGCCACTTTGGTTACCGCGGTGGGCGGGCGGGAGCAGAACGGCACGGGGGCAGTGAGCTGCGGAGGAGGGCCGTCATCGCGTCGACAGGAAAGGGGCAGGGCGGGGCAAGTGAGGGTCAGAGGGAGGAGGGGGGCTGTGAGGGACCTGTCGTTCCCGGGCCAGCCCAGGGGCCACCTCATCGTGTCGGGATATAGAATCAATAAATCCTGAAAAGACGACTAGCCGGTGTCGCAGTGTGGTTGTACTCCCCTCCCCCCCAGTACACCAGCTCTAGGGCATGTGTACCCCCTCCGCCTCGACCCCCGGGGGCACACATACACTAAGGGCATGTGTACCCCGGGGGTACACCAGCCCTAGGGCACATGTACCCCTGGGGGTCAACCCCCGGGGGTACACCTATCCTAAGGGCATGTGTACCCCCGGGGGTACACCAGCCCTAGGGCACATGTACCCCCGGGGGTCGACCCCCGGGGGTACACCTATCCTAAGGGCATGTGTACCCCCGGGGGTACACCAGCCCTAGGGCACATGTACCCCCGGGGGTCGACCCCCGGGGGTACACCTATCCTAAGGGCATGTGTACCCCCGGGGGTACACCAGCCCTAGGGCACATGTACCCCCGGGGGTCAACCCCCGGGGGTACACCTATCCTAAGGGCATGTGTACCCCCGGGGGTACACCAGCCTAGGGCACATGTACTCCCGGGGTCAACCCTGGGTACATATCTAAGGGCATGTGTACCTTCGGGGTACACCAGCCCTAGGGCACATGTACCCTGGGGTCGACCCTGGGGGTACACTCTATCTAAGGGCATGTACCCCCGGGGTACACCAGCCCTAGGGCACATGTACTTCTCGTCGACCCCCGGGGTACACCTATCTCTATAGGGCATGTGCACTCGGGGTACACCAGCCCTAGGGCACATGTACCCTGGGGTCAACCCCGGGGTACACTCTATCCTAAGGGCATGTACCCTGGGTACACCAGCCCTAGGGCATGTACCCCTGGGGTCAACCCCGGGGTACACTCATCCTAAGGGCAGGTACCCCCTGGGTACACCAGCCCTAGGGCACATGTACCCCTATTTTACTTTGCACACTCAGTGGGGAGTAACAAGAGAGACAAGAGTACAACTAAGGCAGAAAGTATATATTTTAAGAGCATTTGGATCGATTCAAAAATAACGAAATTGCACATTTCAACAAACAATTATTCTATGTCTAGAATGTCACACCATAGTGATTGCTATTTGTGTTTTAATGTAGATCGCGTTCGGTGTTTGAGGTCCGTCTACCAGTTTGCCGCCAGCATAGATCGATAGTAGACGAAAGTAGACTAAGAACAATCAGGACATAAGCCGATACCGCGTTTTATAAACCGGGTTTGGGCCGGCTTACTTCACTGTGAACTTAGCCAGCCCACTCAGCTCAGCACATAATGTTAGTCACTGAATTCAAGTAAGAATCGTCAGTAGAGATAAGTAGACGCAAAATTAACACACAGTTAATATGCATGGGGTAAATATGAACACCACCGGTCAACGAACTGTACAACTGGGCGGGCCAAGTTGCTCATATTCAACAGAAGTGGCACTTTTCCTCAGACACGATGTTAATCGACTCTACTCACGCGGTATCGGCTTATGTCCTGATTGTTCTTAGTCTACTTTTGTCTACTATCGATCTACTAACGACTGGTATAATTTTTTTCTCATGCACTCAGCTCAGCACATCGATGGCCCCTCATAAAAGAGTCCGAAGTGCAAGCGTCCTCTTCCGAAAGAGTTTGATCTGCATTGCTCCTGACCCAACAAAGTCCGAAGTGCGACCGCTCCGTCCGAAAGAGTCCGATCTGCTTTAATACCGATCCAACAAAGTTCGATCTGACACTCGCCGCGTTCTGAGATATACCGGATTGAAACTTTAGAGCTCTTAGACAATTCGGGGATTCGTCCAAAGTAAAAACTCGCGACATCCCCGTTTTTGTGAATGGCAACCATCTATCGAGTATGTACTAAGGCCTGGTTTGCATTCCTCCTAATAAGATACCCGAAGATACCCTCTAAAATATGTTACATTTTTGACATAGTCTACTGCCGAGTGAGCGCCTGATTCTATCAAGGATAGGCAACCCGATTGTGTCGTTAATGTCGTAGTTGCCTATTCCCCAGGCGTTGGAGGTGTGCTTCGTAAAGACGCTGGTAGTTATAGTCTGGTAGTTCAGACTATTAATAAAAAACATTCCTCCTTGTCACCTTCCTTTCTTGTCCTAAGCTGGAGGACGCCGCTCGTGGTGTGCAGGCCTCAAGAATACGAACAAACACATTTTTTCTCTGCAAAACATTCAATCAACAGCCATTTCCTATAATGTTCTAATTAAAAGCAAACGTCAGGTGATTTCTAATAATTACCTTAGTACGAAGAATATGGGTAAAACACTCCGGCTATTCCCCTCCAGATCAAACTGTTTTGGATCGGTATCAAAGCAGATCGGACTCTTTCGGACGGAGCGATCGCAATTCGGACTTTGTTGGATCAGGAGCAATGCAGATCGAACTGATGATAATCGACTGTTCTACGTACGTAGCCGTACGTAGACATATTGCAAGGGGAAATTAAATAAAAGGCTTGGTAAAACCGTGTCTACTAACGTCTACTAACGCAGTAGAGTCGATTAACGTCGTGCCTGATGAGAAGTGCCACTTTTACTGAATGATAGGTACTTCGCCCGCCCAGATGTTACCAGTTCTCACCAAGGAGGATCAATGAATAAAACGCATGTTAAAACATGTCTACTAACGTTTACTACGCAGTAGAGTCGATTAACATCGTGCCACTTCTGTTGAGTATTAGGAACTTCACTGTAAACGCTGTGGCAACATTTGATGCCAAAATTTGGCGTTCTTTAAAAAACGCCAATTTTTTGGCGTTAAAAAAGGCCAAACATCGTCATTTATTTAGAAGGACGCCAAAATTTGGCGTTCAGAAACGAATGCCAAAAGTTGGCATTTAAAGTAGCCACACCGTTTACAGTGTTGGCCGGCCCAGGCTTTACCGTCTTTCACCAGTGAGGGAATTTAAATAAAATGCTTGGTGAAACCGTGTCTACTAACGCCTACTAACGCAGTAGAGTCGATTAACAACGTGTCTAATAAACACTGCCACTTCTGTTGAATATGAGCAACTTGGCCCGCCCAGTTGTACAGTTCGTTGACCGGTGGTGTTCATATTTACCCCATGCATATTAACTGTGTGTTAATTTTGCGTCTACTTATCTCTACTGACGATTCTTACTTGAATTCAGTGACTAACATTATGTGCTGAGCTGAGTGGGCTGGCTAAGTTCACAGTGAAGTTAGCCGGCCCAAACCCGGTTTATAAAACGCGGTATCGGCTTATGTCCTGATTGTTCTTAGTCTAATTTCGTCTACTATCGATCTATGCTGGCGGCAAACTGGTAGACGGACCTCAAACACCGAATGCGATCTACATTAAAAACACAAATAGCAATCACTATGGTGTTGTTCTAGACATAGAATAATTGTTTGTTGAAATGTGCAATTTCGTTATTTTTTGAATCGGTCCAAATGCTCTTAAAATATATACTTTCTGCCTTAGTTGTACTCTTGTCTCTCTTGTTACTCCCCACTGAGTGTGCAAAGTAAAAATAGGGGGGGGGGGGTACACATGCCCTTAGGGTAGTTGTACCCCCGGGGATTGACCCCCGGGGGTACATGTGCCCTAGGGCTGGTGTACCCCCGGGGGTACACATGCCCTTAGGATAGGTGTACCCCCGGGGGTTGACCCCCGGGGGTACATGTGCCCTAGGGCTGGTGTACCCCCGGGGGTACACATGCCCTTAGGGTAGGTGTACCCCCGGGGGTTGACCCCCGGGGGTACATGTGCCCTAGGGCTGGTGTACCCCAAGGTACACTGGCCCTAGGACTTGTGTACCGGGGGGCACTTGGTCCCGGGGGTACAACCACACTGTTACACCGGGCCTCCAGCATGGCCCCGCCCCGCCCCGCCCCGCCCCGCCCCGCCCCGCCCGGTCCAGCTCACGGACGAGCTCATGCGACCGCCCCGCCCCTCACCTACTCTTCCGACGACAGGAGGATTAGATCCCCCATCCCCTCACCGGGCCTCGGGGATGGAATATTTTCTCCGCAGCGACGTGGGGACGGCAGCCCGAGGAAGGTACCGGCTGGGCTGCTCGCTCCGCTCGCACGGAGTAGCGGGGCTTAAGGCGGCCGAGGCCGAGTACGGCACCGCACCGCACCCGCCCCGCCCCCCAGGCCGGACGAGAAAACTTTGAGCACGGAAGATTGACGGGCCATGCCAACAGAATGGGCGCGGGGGAAGGGTGGTGTGAGGCAGCGGGCGGGAACGGGTTTGAATATGAAGGGAGTGAAGCTGCGGAGGGCCCCTACATGCACACGCCGAAAAATATGACCGGCAATTTCACCTTTCCTATTTTTTTACTACGGAAAAGTAATAGTGAGCGGTGCTCGCTGCCAAGCTAGATATGCATTTGTTGATATCATTTTTTCCCCCAACTTTGTAGTAGGAGCTCGGCCCCTGCTCCCCCGACCTCCCTGCGGGGCAACGTTTATTGGCGGGGATATAACGAGAGGATGGCAAGAGGATTGCCCCCGCCGGCCCCCGGCCCCGCATCCCTCTCCTTTTTCGAATAAAACAAAACGAAAATAATCATCTTCCGCCTTCCAATTCCGCGGAGGCCGTTATATGTTGCCCAGTATGAATGCTTCCAGGGGTTCCATAAAACTGTCCCCCACCAGCTTCCTCCGCTTTTATTCTCGTTCTCCCCCGGCCGGGCGAGGCGAGGCGAGGCGAGCGGTTCAACATTTCCACGCCAAGAATTTTCCCATTTCCCGAGCGGCACACACACACATGGCCCGGCAAAATGGCTTTTCACTTGGAGGTTTAACCCGGGCTGGGCGGGGCGGGGCGCAGTGTCGAAAGGTCCGCCCTCCCTCGGTCAGCATGCACACAGAGTTTGCCGCCGCTAGTCGCTTCCGGCTCCGGCTGCCCGTCGCCAGCGCCAGCGTCCAGTTCCGGGAACGGAGATGAATTCAGGACGACGCAACCCGTAAATGTATGCTGCTTCCTCCACCCACCCCAACAGGGGCCGTCCTCACCTACGGGACCAGCGCAGGTAGGCACATGCCCCCCTCCACCCACGGGGCTCCACCGCCCCCTCACCAAGACTAGACTAGACCCGACGGCGTCCCCTATCTCAGCCACCCCGCCCCGCCCCGCCACGCCGCCTCCTGCTCCCAAGACTCCGGAACACATAAAGCCTCATTCCCAGGACAGCTACAAGAGCTCGCCTTTCAAATAACCGACATCCAATCTCGCAGGCCAGGGCCCGGGCCGCACCCCCTCCCTCTCCTGACTCGGCAACATTGCTCAGTGCCCTGATTCAAGTACACCGGAAGCAAATCCATCATTTTAGCACCGTCTTTTCCCCTGCTAGTGAAAGGGAGAATCTAAAGCTGTTTAACATACAATTAATTATTATTTTATTTATACCCCAGCTGAGTTAGATTTAAATTAAAATTAAGCTTGGAATCTAGCAGCTTTTTGTTCTAGAACCAATAAGGATTTTTTGTGCGAATCTCAACCCTCCACGACGAGTGCGGCAACAGTGTGAGCGGCGGAAGCTGCGGTCCGTCAGACTTCCCCATCAGACTTCCGCCCACCCCGCCCCGCCCCGCCCCGCCCCGCCCCGCTCCACTCCATCTCCGCTAGGATCCATCCGGGTCCGGCCGCCCCGCCCCGCCCCACACAACTACACGGGATAGATGTGTCGGCTCGGCCGAGTAGAGGCGACCCCTCCACCCCCCTCCCCTCCCTCAACTAATCCTGTGGTAAGTTGACGTCCATGTATGGCGTGCGAACGTTCCCACATGTACAGGACTCTAGCAGCTCCCCCGACCCCGCTCCGCTCCGCACCACCCGGGCCGAACATATTGTACCAGCTAGTTCCCTGTCGCCACCGGCCGGGCCGGAGGCCTCGCCCCGCCCCGCCCCGCCCCGCCCCAGCACGCTCTGGCCACGATGTTTCGAACTGTCGACTAGGCTTGCTATGGTCGAGCGTGGTGGTGCGGTGGGCGGGGCGGGGCGGGGAGGGTTGGATCTCGGGCGTGCAGAGCAGAGCCCCGCCTGGCCACGCCACCCACGCCCTACTCGACAAGGTAGGGCCCTATAAATTACATTTTCTGGGGACTCCGCCGGCACCACCGGGCACCACCACCGCCCCTGCAGGACCCTGGAACAAACTCACACCCGCGCTTACCCTCCCTGCGGCCTGCCTGCCCCCAGGCCCAGGAGCCCGCCCCCGCGCCGCCCCCGCGCCGCCCCCACACAACTCAGCGAGCGAGCGTGTCCCTTCAACTTCCCCCCGCCGCCGCGCCCCGCCGCGCCCCGCCCCGCCCCGCCCCGCCCCTCAGGTGCAGGTTAAGGGGACAGCGGGTTCGATTTGCACAGATGGCCGAGGCCGGGCCGAGCGGAGGTGGAGGTCCAGGAAGGACGAGGAATAAGAGAGGGAAAGAGAAGAGGCTCTCACTCTCCTCTCCACCGCGGCCCAGCCTCAGCGGGAAGCCCTATAAAAATGGCCACAGTTGGAATAGCGCTCTCTCTCTCTCTCTCTCTCTCTCTCTCTCTCTCTCTCTCTCTCTCTCTCTCTCTCTCTCTCTCGGGCACAGCACGCGGCGGCAGGCAGGCGAGCGCAGTTTGTTCCGTATCGCCCTCCGCTCCGCCCTCCTGAGCATGACGCGTCAGCACCAAAAGCCACCCCTCCAGGAGCTGCCAGGCCAGGCGGCAGCGAGGTGTGTTCTGGCCGCAAGCACCGCTTCAAGCGCTTCAAGTAGTACACCGCCGGGAGCTCTACCAGTGACGGCCTACATTACGAAATATACTTTTATCTTGTGTCGATTTCTATGCGTTCAGCCACGGATGAAAAAAAAAAAAAGTGCCGTCAGACGACCTTACCTCGCAGAACCCCTCCGCAAAGAGAGCCTCGGCCAGATTAACAAACTTCTGCCTTCGGGTCGCTTCGCCCTGCTGCAAACACTGACGCCCGCCTCGCCTCGCGCCAGTCTTTCCCAGTTACTTGGGATTTTCTCACACGCACACCCCGCCCCGCTCCGCAGCCTACACGGGCGGGGCGGGAGGGGCAGCTGCGCTTGTATAATTAATATAAAATAAAGTGAGCCTCGCCGCTGTTCGCATGTGCGGCCTGCCTGCCTGCCCGGCTAGCCGGCCCGAGCCGAGCGCGTTGCGTTCCCCCACACCCCACACCCACAGCCTTTTCTTTACTTGCCCGTCTGGAAGCGGAGCGTAAATAAAAAGTAGAAATTACTTGGTATAAAGAGAGTAGACAACGCCCCTCTCGGGGGGTCTGTGCCCCTCCCACGTCCCTCACTTCCACCCCAGCCCCCTCCTCTGACAGGTTCTGCTAAGCTGAAAGGAAAACAAGGCCTTGGCAGGGGACTCAGCGTCGCGCAGTGGAGCTTCTCTACCACCACCACCAAGACCGCATTATTCCGCGAAAAAAAATGAACCGGGAAACTCACAATAGGGGGAGAGTAAAAGTAGCAAGAGGGAAAGGACCTATAGAGGATCGGGGCCAACAGGGCGCGCCGCAGGTACCAATCAGGAGGGATTAGGAGAAGAGATGAGGGCGTGCCTGACCACGTGGGACGGCGGGGCGGGGCGGGGCGGGGCGGGGCGGGGCGGGGCGGGGCGGTGTCAACCCCCTCTGCTAATTCACCTCCCCTCTCCCCGCCCCCGCGCCGCCTCCCCTTCCACCTCCCCCGCCTCTCCACCGGCGTCACGTATCCAAGCAAAGTCGGGGGTGGACGTCTAGAAAAGCGAGAGTGACTGCCTTCCCCCGCCCCGCCCCGCCCCGCTCGCGTCCTCCCCTCCGCCCAGGGAGGGCGCCGCAGTGCAAGCCCGCACCACGCACCACCCCACCACCCCCGCGTCGCTCTGCCCTTCTGTCTGTCTGTCTACCCGACCGTCTTCCCTTTCGTCTGGGCGCCGCGCCCGCGCCGCGCCGCGTGCGAATGCAACGCGTTATCCAAAGTTTTCTTGTTCTGAAGTAAGTTTGTCCGCCCTCTGCAAGGGGCTGCGTGTCTCGTCGCGCAGCGCCCACCCCACCCCACCCCACCCCGCCACGCCACGCCCATCCCTGCCACGCAGGCCCCATCTGTGATTAACTGCAACGACGGCCTCATGAGTTGAGCCCAAACAAAATAACGGGGCGATTTAGAAAGGCCCAGTGGGCTGGTGAGAGCAGCTAGCGGCCCGGAAGGAAAATAAAAGTACAGCGGACAGAGCGAGCAGAGAGCGGTCAGGGGTCCGGTCCGGTCCCGCCGCCACGCCCTGCCCCTAGCCAGCCACACCACACTCAGACCTCACGCCGTCAAAAGCGCCGTCCTACTCCCTTTCTCCTCACTGCCACTCCTCTCTCCCTCTCTCTCACTCACTCACTTACTCTTTCTCTCCCCACGCAATATACGGCGCGATTTTTCACGTTGCTCCCCAACCTGCTCTGCTCGGCCGCTCAGCGTATTCACCTGCAGGCCCCGCCCCGCCCCGCCCGGCGCGCGTACCCTTCTTTGCGTGCCACTTTTTCACGGGATAATGTGTGTGTGCAAAAGCTCGACCATTTGGAAGTTAAGTTACGGCAAACAGAAAGGAAATGGCCCGGGCCCGGCTGGGCCGGGAGGAGAAGGGGTGGGGTGAGGGTATATGAGCTTTCTAGCGTGAGGGCCGTTGTATTTTCTCCGTGAGAGTTTCCCCGGCAGCTCGGAGACGTGGAAGTAGTGTTTCAGGCAAGGCAAGGCGGCGGTAATGCGATATTGGCTGCTGTTTTCTCCCTGCCGGCCGGTCCTGCTCCAGCCGCAGGTTACGTTCAGGCAAACAGAGCGTGCGCAGCGCACAGCGAGGATGGGCTGGGGTGGGCTGGAGCTGGGGCGGGCCCCTGGAGCGTGGCGGAGCGTGGAGGAAGGGTTTGCCGTGGACCAGGCCGTACGGGACTACCGGCCGGCCAGTGTGTTTCGATTTGTTCCGGGATAAGGCCTCCAGCCCGGGGCGGGGCGGGGCAGGGCGTGGCGCGTGTACACGGGGGCGCACACCCCTGCTGCCCCGCCCCGCCCCGCCTTGGACCGAACCGGCCCGTCCGCTGTTTGGCCTGCAAACTGAGCTCCGCTCAGGAGGCACGGCAGGAGAGGAGGCCGAGCCGGGTAGCGGATGACCCCTGCGGAAGACTCGCCTCGAATGCCCCTGGGGTCGTCTGCAGGCCTGCGGGGCGGGCCCGCGGGCCTGTCACCAGCCTGTAGCCAGCACGAGTATTCAGGTCACCGTTTCACCTCCTAGAAACTTCCAGCAGACCCTCCGGCACTACCTCGCTATTGTTATTCTGCTGGTAGGCCCTTTTCGATTCTGCCCCGGTCAATGACTATCCGCAGGGCCGGCCGGGCCGAGGCCGAGGCCGAGATACTGCTGGACTTATATTATAAAGGCTCTGCTCTGCGTGCGAGGCCGAGCCGACCTGGCCTCGCCACACCTGCTGGCCGAGGCTGACCGCCGCGGGCCGGGCCTCTGGCCTCAGCCCCGGGCCCCCGGCCTCTGCCGCGCTCACCAACTCTCATCAGCCTAATGGACCACTGCCGGCCGCGGCCGCGGCAGCTCGCCCGGCCCAACCAGCTGGTCAAAAAAATAAAAATAAATAAAATAAAGAAATAAAATAAAAGAACTGAAGGAAATAAAAACGCGGGGGTGTTCTCCTCTCTGCCGGGTTGTTAACCCGCAGCAGCGGTTCGCAAATATATCCCGCCGCAAAATAAGCTCCCCATGTGTCATGTCTGCACTGACCCGCCCCGCCCCGCCCCGCCCCGCCCCGCCCCGCCCCGCCTCGCCCCGCCTAGCTCCCCAGCCTCTTCTCTCGTCATTGATCACGGCCAGGAAGGAGAGGAGAGGGACTTACAGGTTGAAAACTAGCGGCGCGGCGCCGAGCACCTGGGGAGGGCGAGTGAAGGGGGCTGGGGGCTCGCTATTGACACGGCGGAATGAATGGGATGGTTGGCGGTGGTGGCGGGTCCCCACGGGGGCGGGCCCCACCGGGAACACCCCGCCCCACCCCGCCACGCCCCGCTACAGGCGGGGGCACAAGGGCCCCGCCGGGGTCGGGCAGCCCAGCATCCCGACCCGATATCGCCGGACGGTAATAACGCCACCGGTAACTCACCAGCGGGGCGGGGCGGGGCGGGGCGGGGCGGGGCGCGGCTCAGAGCAGAACCAGGCCCTGCGCGGGGCGGGGCGGGGCGGGGCGACGGCCTTGATTAAACTTCGGAAAGTAACGGGCGCGATTACGCGCAGCGCGCGCTGTGCTTTCGCAATGAATGGTGTCCGCGCCGCGCCACGCCGCGCCTTATTGCGCGATTGTTAATTGTTCGTCATGCAGGCCAGGCCAGTTGGGCCGGTCCGGTCCGGTCTCTGGTCCAGCCTGCAGCATGCGCCCCACCCTTCCCACTCACAGAGATGAGACAATCTGCTTTATTATCATCGACTCTCCTCCGGCATCGCCCGCCCGGCCCGCCCCGCCCCGCCCCGCCCCGGGCTATTAGCTCCCGCGACTTCGCCCTGCCCGCCCCCCCGCCATACCGAATTCCTCAACACTTTTCACAGCGAAGCGATGAGATTAATTATCTCATTTTGCGCGGCCTGCTGCCGGCTGGCTCCTCTGTGAAACACTGGATGCACGTTGGCTCCGCTCCACCGCACGCCGCACAGTGAAAGGCCCTGGAACTTAATGGAGGTGGGGAGGGGGTAGGATGGCATGGCTTCCGCGCATACAGTTTCGGGAGGGTCGCGGAGTTTCGAGCGAGAAGGGGCTTAGCGGGAGGCGAGATGCGCGCGCGGGGAACAATGTGCAGAATGCAGCAGGTCTGGCAGGGCAGAGCGAGGCCGGGGCTGCAGGCGGCTGCAGGGGCGGGCGGGGATCAGTGGGGTGGCGGGGCGGGCCGCGCGGAGGGGAGGTCGCCGATCTCTCCCCCGGCTGGGGGTGGCGGCCCGGGGCGGCCCCGGGCGGCCCTTACTCCTCGCGGAGCGGAGCCCCAGCCGGGCGCGTGCCGTGCCGTGCCGTGACGTGCCGTGCCGCGCCGCGCCGCGCCGCGCGACACCGTAAACGGCTTAGCTGTTCCTCAAACAAGTAAAAGGAAACGGAAACAGTACAGAGAGAGAGGGCGCGGAGGGCGGCGGCGCGGCCTCCGAGTACATTGAGTCCGGCATGACCATTATGTGATCACGCACCCCGTGCTAAATCAGAGAAGATAAAATGTAATACCTGCACAGAACTGAAGATTATAATCCTACGCCCTTTAACGCCCACCATCCAGCAAAGTCGCGCTGTGCTGCGAATGATCTATAAAATCCGTAGAAAAAACGGAACACAACTGCGCGGAATAATAGAGACAACACGTTTCGTTTTCCTCGGGCGTTAGACTCTGCGCGGTGGTGCACTCTTCCGCCCTCCGCACCCCGGCCCGGCCCAGCGCGCCCCGCGGTGTCGTGTGGAATCACCCTCGGCCCCACGCGGCGTTGTGGGGCGGGGTGGGCCGGGGCGCAGGGCTGGGGCCTGGCCCTGCTGCCTGCACCCCTCCGGGACGGGCCGGGCCGGGCAGGACGAGGGCAGGGTGCAAGGTAGCGAGGGGAGGCAGCAGGAGGCAGCAGGAGGCAGCAGGAGGCAGCAGGACCCCAAGGCTGAGCTGCGGCCTCCCCTTGCTGCCGCCGCCACCCTAGACGCCGCGTCCCGTCGCTCCTCTTCCCCGGCGCGTTCGTCGACCTGAGCAGCCAGGTCGGGCCGGGCCGTTCGTGTGCATTCGACTTTCGCGTCGTTAGTTGGAGGCACGACGTTGCTCAGCCCCGCCCCACCGGGGCGCAGCGTGGCGTGGCGTGGCGGGCGGGGCGTCTCCAATGCCTTCTCCAAACTCGCAAGTGCTCGCAAGTGAAAGAGAATCGGGCCACTCGCTAGCGCGGCCCCGCCTGCCCCGCCCGCCACAACCACCCCGCCCCCCGCTATAGATACCCGACGCGACGGGGCGGGGCGGGGCGGGTGCCAGGCCATACACTCAGTCCATTCAGGGACTCGACTGCAATGTTGTCGCCGGATTGGCGGGTCGGAATTGCTTTCCCTCCGCTGCCGCTCGGTACGCAAAACTTGGAGAAAACGGCGATGAACGAGACTCGCTACGCTCCGCACCAGCAGGGAGAGGAGGGAGAGCCATAGTGTCGAGAGCGCAGAGAAGGAAAAATATATATGTCAAAATGATAAACCTGAAAAGTATAAACTTTAAGCGTGAGCTAGGTAGTCGCCTTGGCGCCTTAGGGCCTCAGTGGATAGGCAACCCACCCGACCCGCGCTCGAGCGTACCGCTGAGCGTGATAGCGAGAGAGCAGGGACGCAGCTAGGATACAGGGAGAGGGGAGAGGGAGAGGTTATCAGGAGTAGAGAGCCTGCCAGAGAGAAAGGCTTCGAGTGGGGAGGGGAAAAAAACACAGAGGCCGCGAGTGCAATGGGCAGACCGAGGCCGTGGCCGGGGCCGGGGCCGGGCCGGCGCATACCGGGAGTGCCGGGCCCGTCCCGATCAGACCCGACCAGACGCCGACACGCCGAATCTCAACCAAGAATCCGCACGTAACGTTTGAGAGCAAACACACACGAGAGTGAGAGGGCGGGAGGGGGCGGCAAACACACGCACACATGCGAGAGAGCGACGGGATCACGTGATGAGAGCCCCTCCAGGTGTTGTTTGGTGAGGCGGGGCGGGGCGGGGCGGGGCGGGGCGGGGCGGGGTAGGAGGGCTCGGAAGATACTCGTTCGGCCCTGCGTGGAGCAGAGCATCGGCCCGGCCCAGTAAGGCGGGGCGGGGCGGGGGCTTATCCCGGGCACGCCACTCACCGGAGGATTACCGGCCCGATAAGGGAATCTGATAAGCGAGTTTGATTGCGATTCCGGGCATGACGCGGGAGGGCCATTAACCTCTCCCACCGGGGAGAGGAGATGGAAGGGGGCAAATAATAATGGGATGCGTAGTAAAACGTAATCAGGCAGGGCGGCGCGGGGGCGGCACGGGGGCGGCGCGGGGGCGGCACGGGGGGCGGCACGGGGGGCGGGGTTGGCTCAGGTTCCAAGCAGAGAGTCGAGGCGGGGAGGGGGAAGCGGGAGGGCAGTCCTTTCATTACATGAGTGACGGCGGACGGGGGAGCGAGCGGAGGAGAGAGAGAGAGGGAGAGAGAGTCGCGTTCAAAAGTGCGCGGCGGGGTGGGCGGGACGGGGCCGGGCGGCGAGGGGCGGCAAGGGGTAGCGAGGGGCGGAGCAGAAAAACTTGAGCTTATTCTGCAAAGCCTCCGTCACTTCACTTTGCTCTACGCCCGGCATACCGGCGCGGCGTATTGAGAGGGCCTTACCGCCCCGCCCCGCCCCGCCCCGCCTCGCCCCGCCCCGCCCGCGCCGCACACTTCACCCCGGCAGCCGCAGGGACACAATGTTGATTGAAGGACCACTTTGCAAAATAACTCCTTCGTTGCGAGGCGGGCGGAGGCGAGCGCAGACTCGACGCTCAAAACAAACGGTTGGGTCGTCTGGCCGGGGCGAGGGCGTGGGGGTCCACAGAACCTCCTGCCAGCCCGCCTCCCACAAAACCCCTTTATTCTGTCTCCGCCCCCGCCCCCGCCCCCGCCTCCCTGGGGGCCCTAGGCCTGCTGTTCCTGCTTCCGGCCGGGCCCCCCGCAGCCACCCACAGGTACAGGTGGGCGGCCCAGGCAGACAGGGGACCGCCGCATGCAAACTTCTCCCCCTCATACACAAAAAAAAATACATGAAAAGGGGGTGGCAAATAATTCAAACTGGGCAAAAAAAAAAATGCGCCGAGAAATACCCTTTCCGAGTGGCTCGGCAGGCGTAAAGCACAAGGGGGAAGGAGCGCTAATAAAACGTTATATTACGCTTGCTAAACCAGGACAAAAATACCGCGCTCCTGCTCTTTCCACGCTCAAAGGAATGCCATCTTCCTTGGCGGCCGGGGCGGTGGGGCTAAAGTTTGCGCTGCCGCCGCTTGCTTGTCCATTACATAGTTGTTGTCGGACAGCGCTTCAGCGCTTCCTTCCCCCCTGAAGAGGAGCAGTGGGCCCCGCTCGCCCCGCCACGCCCCACCTCTTCTCTCCAGCCCCGGGCTACAATAACACCTGATGGGCGCAGCGGACGCTGTAGCTCACCTGGAGCGCGCTAGTCTCCCACTTCTCTCTCTCGCTCTCTCTCTCTCTCTCTCTCTCTCTCTCTCTCTCTCGCTCTCTCTCTCGCTCTCTCTCTCTCTCTCTCTCTCTCTCTCTCTCTCTCTTATTCTCTTCCCGAGGCCCGAGGTGCTCTCCTCTCCTCTCCGCGCGCCAAACAGATGATCCGGCGCGGCAGTAATTGAAGGAGCAAGGGCCAAGATAAACGCCAGCGACGGGAGAGGGAAGGAGTAGAGCGTTACTTAGGAGGGGGAGACTCTGAGAGAAAGAGAGACAAGGGGGGAGGAGAGAATAAATAAGTGCGAGGAGAGGGGGAGGGGACCGAGAGGACAAAAGCAATGGGAAAAGCCAGTGCGAGAGGCAAGAAGAGGGGTGAGCAGGCTGCAGGGATGGCCGGTGCGGTGGTTAGCTACTCAACCCCAGCACAGGTGCGCGGAGTGGAACTCCTGCAAGAGAGTGTGCGACATTCACACACTTGGTTTCCTGTGGCAGTGGCGGGGCGCTACCGGCACTACCCTGTGCAGAGTCGAGGCCTCCGTGTGGCCGCGGCCAAATTCCGCGTAGTTAGTTTGTTCAGGGGGGCGGGGCGCGGCTGGGGAGACCAGGGAGAATTGCCGGGCCGGGCCGGGCCGGGCCGGGCCGGGGTGGACTTTGGGGTGGCGAGCGGGACGAGGGGCAGTTTGCGCGCGGGGCGGGGCGGGGCGGGCGGGGCGGGGCGGGGCGGGGCGGGCGTGCCAGCCGTGGCGCTGAGCGCGGCGCGCGCGCAGAGGCGGGGCGGAGGCGGTGCGGGGGTGGAAGTTCGCCCCAAAACATTCCACGTCGTACGCCGCCGGCCGGGGGCGGTCAGGGGCGTTCGGGGGCGGGGTGAGGCGTGGCAGGGGTCGCAGCGGGGGCGGGGCGGGGCGGGGCCGACCGCCTTGGCTCTGCTTACCGCCAGCCCCACCACCGCTCGGCTCGGCCCGGGCTGGGTGGAGTGAGGTGAGAGAGGGTTTGAAAACAATGCGACGCCAAAGTGGCTTAGATTAAAAGCAGCTCCCACCATCGATCTGGCTCTGGCTGTCCTGGCGGGCCTGGCCGGGGCGGGGCGGGGGCTCCCGGGCTTAACCACTCCTGTCCCGTTTGCGGTGTGGTTATGGCGGTATAAAAGCAGTGCAGCGGCAACCCCTTCCGCCCCAGCAGCGCCGCGCCGGGGACAGATTTCATCCCCTAGTACCAGCGGAGCTGATATCCCTACAGCTTTCTTCTGAACAAACACACACACACACAGTGGACCAGGGCGCGTCACAACGTATTGGACCGCCCCGCCCCGCCCCATGTATATCTCGCTCATCATTTTTTTGTGCTCCTTTCTCGTTCGCTTTTATTTGCCGCGGCAGTGAGCGCGCGGGAGCCGAGCTGGAAAAACAAACGCAACACAATAATCTGCCACTCGTTTGTTATTCGTGTCGGCGGCCGTGCTCCTGGTTCCGCCCCGTCCACGTGACATACACACAGACAGACAGACAGACAGACAGACGCCTCGCAGCGCGGCGCCGAACGTCAGGTCCGGCCGCCCGCTTCGGCATCGCACAATTAAACCGTACATCAAGCCACACGCAAGGCCCCGCCCCGCCCTGCCCCGCCCCGCCCCGCCCCGCCCCGCCCCTCCCCGCCGCGACAGAGATAAATGCCCCGGCCCGGGCAGGCCGCGATGTACGCTCTGCTGCGGGTAGGGTAGGGCCGTGCGACGTGGACGGGCGGACAGGGCGGACAGGGCGGGGGATACAAGGGCTGGAAAAACGAAGGGCGGCGCGTGGTGGGCTGGCCGGCTGGACCCGACCCCAGCGCCGGGGAGGAGGGGGGTGTTTTAAACCGATCAGCTGAAACAGTGTTGCCAGAAAAGTCGGCAAAAACCGGCCAACACACAGCCGTGTTGTGCGGTCGGTATCAACGCCTGCCTACTAGGCCATCCCTCTGCACAGCTATGGAGATGTTGCCTGTGTGTATAGGCGCTGCCTACTTCTCTGTCAACACTGGCTGGAATAAAGCGAAAAAGCAGCCGGTTCTTGGGCGTACCGCTCTCCATGCACTGCTGGGTGCTGCACGCCGGCAGCCGCTTCAGCCAGAGCCAGATCATTGACTGATGCTGCTGTTGTGCGCCCTCTTCCTCCCTCTCTCTCCCTCTGTCTCTCTCTCTCCCGTCCTCTCTTCGCCTCCTCCCCTCCTCCACGCCGCCCCGCCCACCCCCTGGTCGATAGCCCGCCGGCCGGCGCGGGCGCGCCCCGCCCGCCCCCTCCGGGGCCCAACTTCACCGCGCCCCGCCCCGCCCCGCCCCGCCCGCCCTGCACGCCCCGGCACAGCAACACCCCCTGCGACGCGCTGTTTCTGCTGTTACTGATGGTTTCTCACTCGCGGCCTCAGCTCCGTGCGGGGCGGGGCGGGGTGGGGCGGGGCGGGGGTGGGGCGGGGCGTGGCGGGGGAGAGCCGGGGCGCGGCACATGATAGCCGCGCTCCTTCCCAATCTCCTCCTCCTCCCCCTCATTCAGAGCCCCTCGCCTCGCCTCGCCTCGTCCTTACTTTTACTGTCTGTCTCCCTCAGCCGGCGGTTCGTCGGTTCACTCCCTCTCTCTCTCTCCTCTCTCTCTCTCCTCTCTCCTCCTCCTTGCTGGCGCTGCGTGCGGCGCGCTTTGTGTCGGCCCGGCCCCGGCCCAGCCGTCATGTTTTGTTCTCTGCTCAGTATCTCGATGATTCCCTGCGCCTGCCCCCCCCCCCCTCCCACTTTTCTTAAGAATTCCACCATTCATTACAGCGCCCTGCCCCCTCCCTCCACTATCCAGTCCATCCACAGGTGCTCTATGGAGCGGCCGTCCCGTCCGCTATCACCGCAGACCCAGCGCAGCGGCCGAAAGACCACTCCACCTCCAACCTCCACCTCAGACGGACCGCATCACCGGAGCACAAAAACCACGCAGCAAAGTTTCCCCCCTTAATTTCCTCTTTTAAAAAATATTTCAGATTGGTGAAGATAAGATAACAAACGAATACCGTACTGTACCCAACCAAATTATTAAACGAAAGAGGTATGCAATGTCCATCAGTTTCAAGGAGCACCAACGCCAGAGCGGATGCGGGGGCGAGTCCGCTACCCCAAGCGGCATAACGATCAGAGAAAACAGCGGCGGAGAGAGGGAGGAAAAAAAACACGAGCGGACAGTACCGGGACGGGGAGGCATAAAAATTATCAAGATGCAGCGGCACTTAAGTCTCGCTAGTCCGCGCGCTCGGCTCGGCTCGGCTCGGCGCTCGCGGAGCGCTGGCTATAGAAAACGGCCCCTCTTTTACTCCCCCTCCGCTGAAATGAATATTGCGGGCGGACCAAGCCGTGCCGGGCCGCGCGGGCAGGGCAGCCAGCTTGGCTAAGCCGCGCACCAGAGCTTTCCATGAATTTTAAAATGCCCCGCCTCGCCACACTATCTCTCCTCCACTCTTCCTCTCATTTTTTCCTCTTGGCGCCGTCGCGGTCGCTTCATTGAGCCGTCCCCGTGGCGCGGCCGGGCCGAGGAGGACGGGGTGATCGAATAAGGCGCGCCGCCCCCTGGAGGGTAGGCAGCCGGGCGCGCAGGCAACCTGGCGGGGATCATGGCTCACAGCACAGCACAGCGGAGCAGAGCAGAGCGCAGGCAGCACAAAGCACTCCCAGCCCCAGCCCAGGGCTGCGCGCCCCGCCCCGCCCCGCCCCGCCCAGCCACCCTCACCCCCGTCCATTTCAGCCTATATGTAGGCAACCCCTAAAGCCCCTGTCCCTTTCATTCGCACCCTCCCCCACCGCCGTGCCATCCCCGCCCCCGGCCCCGCCCCGGCCCCGCCCCGGGCCCGCCCCCTAATCCCACCGCGGCTCCCCCGCCACGCACCGCCACATCCCATTGAGCTCCTGCAGCATGCCCTGCTCCTCCTCCCCCTCGAGCACAGGCTTCTTCTCCATGCGGGGCGCCGCGGGGTTGAGAGGGGGCGGCCTCCACCCCCACGCCATCCCCGCCCCGCCTCATTGTCTGGGGAGACGTAAAACCACCGCAATTAATTCTTGCAGGCGTGCAGGCAGGTCTTGCCGACTCCGCCCTTCTCCCTCTCCCTCCTCCTCCTCTCTGACGCGCCCTCCCCTTTCCGTTAACCGATTCGCGCATAAATATCTTGAGCCCCCGTCAAAGGCCAGCCGAGGGGGCTGCACCCTCTCACGTCACTGTCTACGCCGCCCCACCCCGCCACCCCACCCCGCCCGACCGCAGCAGCCAGCGGAGCGCGCCGCCTTTACTGTCGGCCCTGCTCTGCCTGCTCTGCAGCCGCTGGCAGCCCTCATCCGTTGCACCTCCGCGCTAACGAAGCTCCCCGACAGCACAGCGCCCCCAGCCCCAGGAAGAGATTCCCTCTTGCCTTTTCCCGTTCGCCGTAAAACCCAGCCAAGTATACCAGCTTACTGTCTATCCCCTTCCCTTTCCCTCTCCGTCTCCCCTGTGATCGCGCATTCCCTTTCATTCCCTGCTCTACTCCTAGCCGCGCCGGGCGGCCCACACGCGCAACGCCTGGGCCCCTCTCGGCTCGGCTCGGCTCGGCGTCTCAATAACCGTAAAGAACACGTAACGTAAGGGTAATTATATTTCGCAAACTTTACGCCATTTAGTCTTGCGGCGCGCGGCCCTGGCCCTGGAGTCCCGTGAGATGCGCCCCTTCGCCTGGCCGCCCCGCCCCGCCCCGCCCCGCCCCGCCCCGCCCCGCTCGTGGGGGTGGCTGTGGGGTCGGGCCGCGCTGCTGGGCCGAGCTGCTGCAAAATTCATCCCCGGCCTATGAGCCCAATCGCGGCGGAGCGGAGCAGCGTGCCGCGATAGCGAAGGGCCTGACGGGACGTGCGAGGCGAGCGGGAGTGCCGCGGCCCCACGAGATCAGCGCGTCCATTCAAAAGTCGCGCCAAATCAAAATTGGGAAAACGGCAACAAGAAAGGCATTGGGCGCACTATCACAACAGTGCCCACTGTCTCGACCCGACTGATTTCGGGTCCCCGGGACAGAGGGAGAGAGAGAGTTGAAATCAAGGGGACTTTGGGTGGGTTGGACTGGTGGGGGCGGGCGGGGCGGGGCGGGCCGGCGCTGAAAGGAAAGGTGCGGTCTGCTGGCGCAAGGGGCTTACCCTGCGGGCGGGGCGGTACGGCGCAGTCCCACAGTTTGGCCGAGAGAGGGGACCGCCCCACCGCGCCCCGCCCCGCCCCACCCCGCACGGCCGGCCCAGTAATGATGGACGGAATTGAGAGATTGCAGCATTATTAACGTTATCAGACAGGCGGGTGGGTGGGCGGCGGTGGCGGGGCGGGGTCCTGGTCGACGGCGGTCCCTTGGGGGCCGCAGGCAGGGAGGGCCGCGTCCTCATCGCCCGCCACGCCCCACCAGGTCGAGGGCCCGGCCGCCTCCGAAGGGTGGACTATGCACAAGAGTAGCAGTGGCGCCGGGGCGTGGCGGGGCGGGGCGGGCCGGGCCGGACGCTATGCCCCGGCTGCCATCACGGCCGCGAGGTGGGGGAGGGAAAGGAAGGCAGTGGCAGCGAACGGTGGGACTCGTTATACGTTTCCGTAAAGGCCCCGATGGTGGGTCTGATAGCGGGCCCCTCCCCTCCCCTCCCCTCCTAGGCGCGGCCCAGCGGCGCGTAGGACCTCTAGCAGCAGGCAGCGGCGGGGCGCAGCAGCGACAGGTGCAGCCGGGGACTAACGCCCCTCAAGATAGCGCCCCCGCGGCGGTACTTCTGAGACAATCGGGGCAATCTTACCGCCGCTCCGCCCCCGTCCCGCCCCCGCCCCGCCCCCCGGCTCTATCGGAGCCGTAAGAGAGACGAGAGAAATCTCCTGGGACATCTGCCCAGTACCGGTCTCACTCGCGCGCACAGGCAGGACAGGAGGCTTTACCGGTCGGTCCTCGTGGAGAGGATTGCATTTAGGACCTGGTGACAGCCGGGGTCTAGTGCCCCCCCGCCCCGCTGTCACCGCTGCGTGCCGCTGTGGATGCAGATGGGGCGCCGTGCCGGGCGCCGCTATCGCCCCTGCAGACTTGGGCGCCGGCCAGGCCGGTCCGGCCGCGGGGCGGGGCGGGGCGGGGCGGGGCGGGGCGGGGCGGCAGATCTGCTGACTCGCACAGCTTTGGCTCCCCAGCGCCCAGCCGGAGCCGGGCCTGCCCCGCCTGCTACCCCAGAGGATTAATTCCGACACCCAGTGCTGGCCGCAGCAGCAGCAGGAGCACCAGTCGGCGTGGCGTGGCGGGGCGGGGCGGGGCGTTGCACATAATAATGATTGGGATCGAGTCAGCAGGCGCGCCCCCGCACACTCCGTCGCATTCGCCCTCCCCCTGCACTAACTTATACGAAAAGGCAAAAGCCAAAAAGGGCCGTGCCTGAGCGCAGCGCGGCGGCAGCCGCAGCGCTGGAAATGGCGGAGAAATTTTATGGTCTTTCTAGAATGATGGCGGGAAAGACGAATGCCCGGGCGGGGCTGTGCTTCACCGCCCTGCCGCTCCCCCGCCGCCCCGCTACCGCACCGGCTGGCGGGGGCCGGGGGGTTGGCAGCGCGCGCGGAACCAGGAAGAGGCAAAAAAAAATCACTCCTGACTGGAAACTCGCGATAGTTTGCGTACGTGTTTTTCCGGCAACGCCGCGACGGTCCAGTCTAGCTTGTCTGCCCCGGGGAGTGAGGTGAGCAGGTGAGTGGGCCCAGCGGGGGAAGGGGCGGTGGCGGGGGCGGAGCGGGGGCGGGTCTGGTCTGAGCGGGGCACGTCCGCTAGTCAGCACTGTGCTGCTGATTGCGCTCGGCGGCTCGCTCTAATCCCGCCGGGTGGGGCGCCGGCCGGCCGGCCGGGCCGGGGTCACGCGACAGTACAGCGGGCCGGGGCGGGCCGGGGCGGGCCGAGGCGGCACGGTGTTCCCGCCGTGCTCACTGATAGCGCGGCGCCGGCCCTGCCCCTGGCCGCCGGGAATAAATGGAAACGAATAAAGGGTGTTGTGGTAATCCCTCCCTCCCACCTCTTAATAAAACATCATAAAGCCCCGCAAGGCTATTCCACTCCATATCTGGCATCGCGGTTTTACGACACAACTTTGTAGCCTGCACGAATAATAAGGTGCGAGCGAGACAGACGGACCGGGGCGGGGGCGGTGGTGACACGGGCGTCCGCGTAGCCCACAAAGAAAAGAGAGAGGGAGACGAGGTAGTGGAAGCAAGGCGCAGGCATTAGCACGATATAAGTTCCCCCGTTTCTTTCTAGCTCTCCCGCGTTTCTCTCTCATAGCCAACCGCCACCATTCTTCTGGAGGGGACAAATTTATTGTAAGCCCGCTGTAAATCGTAACAGAATTACCGGAGAGGGGTGAGTTATTTTATCAGCGGGAAAACGGAATTAAGACTATGAAATTATGATACAGGGGTGTGGTGGCTGGCGAGAAGCAAACGCGGGGAATTTTTTTTTTAAATATCATGGGGCCGTTTGGAATGGACGGCGGGTGGGGCGGGGCGTGGTGGGGTGGGGCGGGGAAGGGCTGGGTGTGGCGGGGCGGGGCCGGAACAGGGTGCGCTTACTGCTACCTCTCTGCCGGCGCCGCGCAGGAGTGGCGCTGATCCATCACGCTTATCATGGCGAACGACGTCCTGAAGGAGAACCCGAGGAGTGCAGAGCGTGGCGGGGGGCGGGGCGGGGCGGGGGCATCGCTCACGAGCGTGAGATTGCTTCCAGCGCTCACGCTAGCGCTCACGCGCCGCTGCGCTCATGCAGGGAAGGCAGGACGCCACGCCACCCACCCTTTCATACTTGGCTCGTCCCGCCCCGCCCCATGGAGCGTATGAACCTCGTTAATATTTTCCACGGGCAGGTGATCTCAGGCGGTGGCGGGGGGCGGGGAGTGGCGCAGCGGGGGCAAGGGCCTAGCCTAGTGCGGGGCGGGGCGGGGCGGGGCGGGGCGGGGCGGGGCGGGAGCCGCGTCACGTCAAGGCAGCAGCAGGGGCCCGTGAGCGGAACACCTGAGGAGGTGCTGCTGAGCCACGCTGGCCACGCCCCGCCACGCCCCGCCACGCCCCTGAGATCCAACGGGCTCAGCAGCCGTTTAGCGCCAGGACACGGCATGCCGGGCGTCTCTTATTCGTATGCAGCACACGCCCGCCCCACCCCGCTTCGCCCCGCTCCACCGCGCCCCGCCCCGCCCTTGCCCAGCCGCAGCTGTTGCGCGACAAGCCCGTCACTCAGTAAACGGTCGCCAGTGACGCGGCGGTGGTGGAGGCGCCGAAAAAGAAATAAAAAATAAAAATGAAAAATATACATTTCGCACCGTGACTTAAGAATAAATCCAAAATGTCCGCGCGCGTATTCCCCGCCTCGCCTTGGCGCCGCGATTTGTCTGCAGACTGACAGGAAGGCCGTCACCGCTGGCCTGGCGCCGCCTCGCCCGGCCGGAGGATGACAAACTTCTCTCCGCGACACGACAGAAAGAAGAAAGAAACAAAAGGTGTGGGGACAAGTTTCTGGGCCGCTGCCAGCTCACCTGAGCACGCCGCGCCAACTCATTCTTTTTTTTTTTAACAGTGCATCCCGCGATGCAATCAGCACACTAATAAAAGCTTGCGGTGAAATTCCCCCTAAAGCTTTTTAGAGTGCCCGAGACAAGCATTGTGTGGCGTAGAGGAGCTGGGCGGGGCGGGGCCGGGCGGGGCGTATAGCGCAAGTAGGCTCGAGGCAGCGTCAGGCTGACGAAAGAGAGCGAGGAAAGGGGAAATGCACATATTTAACACAAATTTACATGGGGAAGCCATTGCGAATGGTATTTGCTCACGCTCACAAATAAAACACTGCGCCGTCCCCCAGCCTGCCCCCGCCCCGCCCCACCCGCACGAGTGTGTGCTCCCCGCCCCCGCCCCGCCCCCCTGTCCCTCCCCTTCACCGCCAGACGAAACTCAGAGACATTCACACACGCACGCAAATAACTCTGCTTATGCTCTTGGGAGGGGGGGGGGGGGTGACGCGAGAACAAGACAACGGTTTTATGAAATGCTATTACCTATATTATTATCCCGACAAACTTTACCGGCAAAAGGTAAAAAGGCAAGCGGAGCATGGGGCACACGGCCGACGGCTTTTTACCCGCATTTCTCTTTGGCCTCTGGACAACTCTTTTCGCGTCACGAGACCACAGCGCCGGCGAGGAATGCGACAAAAGCGTGCTGCAGAACAAGTCTATTCGCCGAGAGTTTTTTGTTGTTCTTATTATTATTCAAGAAACGACACACTAAGTAAAATTCGCCGATTAGTTCTGACTTGACGCTTTTAAAGGAAAGTAGACAACAGATAGACTCTTGTTTTTGCAGTGCTCGTACACAGACGCAAGACGCCTTTTTTATTTCGGCGAGTAAAGGGGGAGAGCATGGCAGTGGGGGATAAAATGCAGGTAAGTCAGAGAGAGGCGCAACGCGGCATTACTGTTCCCGGCGGTACTGGTCCAACCCAGCCCGGCCTACCTGGGCTGGGCTCAGCTGAATAACTCACAACTGGGCCACACAGCCACACATGGCGCGACCCCCCACCTCCCGAAAAACGCCACATTCCGGAACTTGCTGTATTTTTTCGCTGCAGATGAAATTCAGCAGAGTTCCGCTAAGCAGAGCCTGGAGCACGGAGACGTCAGTATGGTCTTTCTCTTCGTCGAGAGGCCCCCTTATAAAAAGGTTTCATACCGAAAGGAGTCCGAAATTCATTACTTTTTTTCTCCTCCCGCATAATGAATCGCTAAAAAAATTCTCCCAAAAAGTAATTTTTTTCATGTTTGTTAATTTACTGTTTTGTTGTGACAACCGCCGGCGCGTGAACCGCGAGAGAAATGGCCCTTGCCAAATCAGGGCCGCCAACCAGCGCGCGCGCGACGGCAACAACAGGTCCCGAGCGCGTTTTAACGGCCCGAATGTCGAGAGAGAGAGAGAGAGAGAGAGAGAGAGAGAGAGAGAGAGAGAGAGAGAGAGAGAGAGAGAGAGAGAGAGAGAGACCGAATGCGGCGCGGTAATTTGTCTATCTCGAGTTGGCACGATGGCTGCTTCCTGCCCTCCGCCGCGGGCCGCTAGGGCCGCAGGGGCCCGGGGGTGTGTGCGCCCCGCCCCGCCCCGCCCCGCCCCGCCCCGCCCCGCCCCGCCCCGCCCCGCCTCCGCCGGGGGCGGCTGCACTGCTCGACCCCCCGAGGCCCCAAACCGCGCCAAAACTTCTTTATTTACGACCGCGGAGCGCCGCCGGCTGCAAATAACGCAACCGTGACGTCACGTGCACGAGAGGTGGAATAATAACTGTCGGCCCCGCCCCGCCCCGCCCCGCCCCCTGAGAGCCTGGCCGGAGCCGGGCGGGGCCGGAGCGGCGTGGACCGGGCCGGGCGCCGCCGAGATTAGCGGCGAGAAAATCATTATCTGATTACAGGGACGCGCGGGGTGATTAAACTCTCGCCCTCCCCTCCACCGCCCACGTCAAACTTTTTAAATTGCCGGTATTACTTCCTGCGGCTGGCCTGGTCGGCCCGGTCCCGCCTGGGCCCCATGCCGCCACAGAGACGGCGAGAAGGACCACGAGACAGCCAGGCCAAAATATTAGAGATGGAAAAAAAGGGGAAAAAAGAAGAAAATCCCGGCGACAAGTTTGACTGACCTGCGACGAGGAGCGTGGCGTTGCGGCTGGTGGCCTGGCCGGCCTCGTTCTTGGCCGCGCACCAGTACACGCCCGAGTCGGGCTCCTTCTTGCCGCTCGCCACCCGGAGGAAGAACAGCGAGCCGGACGGCAGCAGCACGCGGTGCGGCGCGTTGGACACCCTGCGGCAGAGAGGGAACAAGTCAGGCGGCAGCTCATCTCTGCGCCGCGGGGCGGGGCGGGGCGGGCCGCCGGGGACGCACAGTGGGCGGAAACGCCCAAAACACGGGATTTAATAGTTAACGGTGACGGATTTGTCTGAAAATTTGTATTTCAGCTTACCTTAGAGTGCTCTTTTAAGATAAGACCCTATTTTAATTTTACAAGTACAAAATCTTTGAAATTTTTGACAAAATTTTCAAGACTTTTGTCAAAAAAATTTGAAAAAAATAGTTTTCGGGAGTAAAAATTAAAATAAAACGAAAACATTTCATGACTTTTTCCCGTAGAAGTCTCATAAACGCAGTATTACGCAATGTTTCATTTTTCGCAGTCTTCCCGCAGACGGGGCAGCCCTAACCTCAAAAAGCTATCAAAGACATTTAAGTTCTGAAGTCACGTGAAGGGGGCATCTCATATACTTCGTACTGCTAAGAAACTTCATTAGCAAGTATTTCACACCAGCTTACCGCAACTAGAAGCGAAAACGTAGCGAAAACAACAGTTCTGGCCAACTGTCATGGCAGCCGACCGCCGACGGAAAGGCCGTGAAATTCGTCAGAAAAATCGTCTGCATTCGCAGAATCGGACGTTTTCGGACGAGATCTCTTTTCCCCCCGATAACATAAAAATAAAGCTATTTTTCAAACGTGGAAACAGCATCGGGTAATGTCGGGTTCGTAACTTATCTCAAATATACCGAAGCGTAATTTGTATTTTGCAGCCACTCATATTTATCGTTATTTCAATTTTACTGTGACATCTAGAAGCATATAGCAGTTAGGAAATGAGAGTTCAAAGTCTCTAAAAGTTTTAGGATTCATCAGACTTCACTGGCACTGAGTCTTTTTGTGCTTTTTTATGAAATCAAAATACCCCTCAGATCGCTCATTATTCACGCACATCGCGTACCTCAACTTTCAAATAATCTTGTTCTGCTCCTAGGATGAAAATTGTAATTTTAGCTTCAGAACCTGGTGCTTTGATCCTTTATCTTTCCATTGACAATGCCGGGAAGTCCGAATAAAAAAGTGTGAAAATCGGAATTAATCCCGTGTTTTCGGGGTTTCCGCCCACTGTGGGACGGGCGAGCAGCCTTCAGCCCGGCGCATAGGCAGCGCGGCGCGCACGCCTGCTGGGCGGGTCTGCCTACCCGCCCATCCACAGGCGCGCCCAGCTCGGCGCGCTCGGCTCCACGGCCGCAGAGTTGAGTTGAAACTTCCACTTCAAACTCTCCCCCACTTTCACAACTCTGGGTCACGAAGTAAAAAGCTCAACATATGAAACCATAGCGCTTGTAAAAAAAAATTAATATGGAGGAAGACTTATTAAAATAAAATAATAGAGTTGAGACTTACCGTTCGCCGTCCTTCCACCACTCGATGCTGGGCTCCGGCCGGCCCTCCGCCTTGCAGTTGAGCGTGAGCGGGTCGTTGCGCCGCACCACCACGTCGGCGGGGTGCTCCAGGATGCGCGGCACCCGGAGTCCCCCGGAGGAGCCCGGAGCAGGCGGCGGCATCTCGCCCGGGGGCGCCAGCTCCGGGCTCGGCCCGGAACCCAGGCCCGCGACGGGCGCCGCCTCCGGGGCCGCGTCTGGGTCCGGCGCCGCGTCGGGCTCGGGCTCTGCAACAAACACACACGCACACATCAAGTCACACGCAAACAAGCACACAAGTTGGGGGCGGGGCGGGGTGGGGTGGGGCGGGGCGCCGGCTCCTCGCCGCGTAGCTCGCCTCGCCTCGTCCTAGCCGGGTCGGTTTCCTGCGCGCGCGATTCTGCTCGAACCAACTTGAAACTTTCGCTAAGTGGAGTAGCCCGAACAAACAGAGCTCGCTATTTCCGCTGACGCGGCGACTGCGCTGCGCTTGTTTTACTTTTTCCGGACCTGACCCAGCAGCAGCGGCGGCCACCTGACGACTCAAGAAGCCATAGAAAAGTCCACCGCGGAGCTGCAGTATAGCACCGGCGTCGTTAAGATCAGCGCAAGAGATGTGAGAAATCCCGAGGAAAAATCCATATCTTTACACATGTTGAATTGCAGTCATGGGGAAATTCGCAAAAACTAAAAGTGTGCGACGCTCATGCACAGTGCACTCAGGAGCAGCGGTCCTAAGCACAGCGCGACGCGGACAGTACGGCCGCTATCTGCTTCACAGTCCGCTTGTCCCCGGGCCGGGCGGGGCGGGTCCGGAGCCACGGCTGGCGCTGGCAACCCGTCCGGCGGATAACGTCTCGTCTCGCCTCGCGCCGCGCCGCGCACACAAAACTACTGCTATGGGGTCTGGGCATGGGACTAGGGCCGGCCTGGGCTGGGGTAAGGCAGGGCGGCACAGGCCCCGGACTACTGTATTCTGACAACTCGTCGACTGTTTGCGTGAGCATCAAATGGACAGAAAATGTCAACGCGGGGCGGCCGTGCTCCTCGTCCAACCCCTCAGCCTCCTGGCGCGGGCGAGCAGAGGGGAGTGAAACGCTCGAGCGTATTGCACAGCCTGCAGGAGGGCGGGGCCGCGCCGGGTCGGGACGGGGGGCTAAATAAGCTGCATGCAGGCGAATGAGGTCGTCTGGCCCTGCCCCGGCGGCCGGGCGCTTGGGCCCCTGTGGGGCGTAGCGGGGCGTGGCGAGGCGAGTCAAAAGCAACCGTCAGTGAGTCGAGCTCCCCCGCCGACCGCAGAACTTTGCCGCTGCCCTACTCTGCTCTGGCCCTGACTGGCCCTCCCCAGGACTCGCTCGGATAAAAAGGTGTGGGGATCACGTTAGGGCCCATCATCTTTCGAGCGAGAAATCAGAAAGTTGCCGCTCGTCTCGTCGCAATTCAATCGGCTGCCCCTTCGGCCTCCACTCCTCGCGACCAAATGCAAAATAATCCAATTAATTAGACTTTCAAAGTGGATTAGAGGGCCGCCAAACGCCACAGCACAGCAGAAGGAGAAGGAGGAGGAGGAGGTCCTCATCTTTGCTGCTGCGAGGCGGGGCGGGGCGCGGCGGGACGCGCCGACATCGAGATGGGAGGCGGAGAGTCGGCCTTGGAGTGGAGGCGAAAGGGGCGGGGAGAGGGACGGGGCGGGAGGGAAATGAATTTCGTCCCAAATTACCTTACAGATTGACCACAGGATAAGCAAAGCAGCACATTGCCCGACGCGGCGCGGCGCGGCGGCCAAGGGGCTGTGGAGCTGAGGGGGTAAATGAAGTCGACTGCGGCGGATGAAAATTCAAAACCCTTATTCTCAGAGAGGTCTACCCTACCCGCCGGCCGGGCTGCTCAGCCAGCAGCCCTCCACTGCTATTGGACTCGCGCCCGAGTTGCGGACAAATGACGGAACAATGCGAGAAGACTGCGCAGCGCGCGCGGGCTGAATAGAATAGAATACCCCTCCTCCTCCCTCGGCTGCCATCACGTTGGCCCCCGGCTGAAATTTCACATGATAATCAGGCGCAACTTTGCGGTGGCGTGGAGTGCGGCGCTGGCGGTGCAGAGCGGGGCTCCGGCCCGCCCGCTCTCCATGCAAACCTGGCGCGCGGCCCAACTAGCTTCCTTTCCGGGGCGGGGCGGGGTGGGGTCTGGCGTGGCGTGGCGGGGCGTGGCGGGGCGTGGGGGAGCACGCCAGCGCTCCTTCTAACGAACTACGTACCCACCCCAGCCTTCCGCAAAAGTGGTCCCCTACTCCCGGCCGAGACGCGGCCCCCTGCGTGGGCTGACTACGGGGCGGGGCGGGGCGCGGTGGGGCGGGCGGGGTGCGGAAGACCTACCAGCACTCCGGGGCGTAAATGATTGAACGGCCATGGGGCTGTAGCGGAGGGACTTCGGAAAGCCGGTGACACAGTGGGGAGGCAGGGGCGGAGGGCGGCCCGGCCCGGCCGGCCCTCAACCCCTCCTCAACAGCCCTTGCACAGGTCCTGCCTGAGGGTGCATACTGGCGTAGAGGAGTGGTGGAGGGCCCTTGGGGCCCTTGCATAAAACATGGCAGAGCGAGCGAGGTGGAGGGGGGAGAGGGGGAGGGGAGACACCCCCGGCCCGCCGCACCGCACCGGCCCCATGTCTCTGATCGGACCGTCCCTTAGTCCAGTCCAGCCTCGAGGGTCCGCTAACCGCCGTGAGGTCCACACCGCTCCGCCCCCGCCCCCGCTCCCGCCCCGCCCCCGCCCCGCGCCCCGCCCGGCCCCTACAGTGTTGCCTGCTCCGCTCCGACACCCTCTTCCTCCAGGTCCTGGTGGGTGGTGCAGCACGGCGTGTCTCAGACCTTGTTAGGCCCGCGGCCCCCGCCCCGCCCCGCCCCGCACCTAGCCGTCATAAAAACCCTCCGCCCCGCCCCGCCCCCGCCGACCTGGTAGAGGTAAGAGGGGAGGCCCGGCCCGGCCCGGCCCGAGTGATAGCCCTCCTCTGTTTTTATCGGTACTTCATTCCGGCCCGGAGCAGCTAAGGCTCGCGTCATTCCGCGGAACTCGCGGGTAGCGGGGGTAGGGCGGGGTAGGGCGGGGAGGGGCGGGGCGGGTGAAGGCTGCAGCGTCGGCGGGACCGCCGCCCGCGCGCGTGCTAGGACGAGGGCTCCACGTAAGTGGACGAGAGAGGAAGGGCGATAGAAACAAAGTTAAATCCCGTGTCGTGTCTTTTTTTTTTTTTTGTTTCTGTTTGCGCGTGCGTGTGAGTTGGACGAGCCGCTTCTTTGGATTCCTGGCGTAACCGCGAGGGCGGTGCAGGGCGCAGCGCACACACCCTCCGGCCCTCCTGACGCGGCACAGTCCGCCCGCCCCGCCCCGCCCCGCCCAGAGCCGCAGTCGGGGCGGCACTTCTCGAGCCCTTCAGTGCCCCCGAGGGGGTGCCGCCCCACCCCACCCCACCCGGCATGCGTGAGGACGTGTGCAGTTCGTGCGGGGCCTGCCACACCCGCCCCGCCCCGCCCGCCCCGCCCCGCCGCACCACGCACTGCACCCCCGCAGACTGATTGGCCAGGGAGGGGCCGAGCCGGGGAGGCGTTCACTGCACACCACAACAGCCAGAGGGGACGACGGACTTGCGCCCCAGCAGAAGAAATAAAATGTATCTGGATTCGCGATGACATGTTTCGAAACAAACATTCGGCCGGAGACATGGAAAATTTCGTCTGGTACTCCTCCCCTGCTTGCTCCTCCAGTCTCCTGCTCCTGGCAGACAGGATCAGGGACCGCGTGCGTTGGGTTGCCTACCCTCTACTCGACAGGCGCTCTTGCGATGCCCAAACCACAAGCAGAAGAGACTGAGAAGGACAAAGACCACAAGCCCTGTTGGGAGAGGGATTTCAGAGACAGCGAAGCACTCCCCAAACTAGCGGTGCTCGACGGGAAGAAACGGCGGCAAAAGTAGAAGCGGGGCGGATGGGGAGAGGGAGGGGGGTGAAGTTTGGGAAGAGGGGGGCAGCTTACAGCCCGCCTTGCTGTGTGTTCAGTGGTAGTGTGTTGAGTTGGGGCCCTAACAACCATGTCTGAGACTGAGAAAATCACACCGCAGGTGAACCTACCCCACTCTCAGCCCCGCCCCGCGCGGAGGCGCGGTTGGTTTGAACTTGAGCAAGAGCGGAAGAGGGGAAGAGAAAGAGAGAGAAAGAGGGAGAGAGACGCGCTGGGGAGAGAAGAGTTTGAGCGGCTCGCGTTGTCTGTTGGTGGACTTACCTAAAGAAGCTTTTCCTCCCCCCCCCCCCCTCCTCACCGCTGCCTAGCGTCTGCTAGCGTCGTCCTTTCCTGCCTATAGGAGAAATTGAAGGGAGAGATGAGGAGGGGTGAGTGGAGGGGTGGCGGTGTTACAAGTTGGACGAGATGACGCCTCGCCCCGCCCCGCGCAGAGACGACTGGGCCGGACTGACGGGGCCGGGGCCGGGGCCGCGGGCCCCGCGGGGGGTAGGGCAGGGGCCCAGCTCAGCCCCAGCCCGGGGCTTTATGTCCCTTTCATTGCGGCGTAATGGCCAGTAATGGCGGGCTAATCCTCGGCAAGCGTCACCGCGTCACGCTACGGCCAAAAGTGACGTTGCGTTACGAGCGTTACGCGCCGGGGCCTAACCTGCAGGGCGGCTCTGGCCCGGCGCCACGGCCACACCTGTAGCGCGTCGCGCCCCTAGTGATGTAGGTTGTTCACGTAAACGTAAGACTTTGAAACAAGAAAATACTCGTAAATTTTGCGGTTAAGGGCGATGGCCTGACCCGGACCGGACCTAGGCGAATACCCTCCGCCGCCCCGCGCGGGACACCCTTGGGTTCGAGTTCTGGCAGCAGACACTCTGTAGCGCTACAGGGCATTTGAGAGTCAAAACGACCCGGGCCGGCGGCGCGGCTGGAACTGCGGGCGGGGCGTGGCGTGGCGTGGCGTGGCGTGGCGGGGTGACATCCCGGCCGGCTCGGCAGGACCAGCGCGACGGGGTGCCCGCTAACCCTAAGTGCCTGCTTCCTGTCAGCGTCCCGTCTGCTGGCTGGGCGGGGCGGGGCGGCCGATGGGCCCTGCCCTAGGTCGCGTCGCCGACCCGCGACCGCGCCTCACTCAATGTCTGTTTAGCATTCTACAAATAATAACCACACGGACGACGAATAAAGCGCGTCGGACACAAAGTAAGGAATGGCACAACTTCTCCTCCAACACGATCTCGTCCTACAAGGTAACCCATGAGGATCAGCGCACTACAACCAAACAGTCACTCGTCAAAGTAACGCGTGCCGCCGTAAGCGTTTCACCCAAGGAAATCCAACTCACAACAATCACTTCAGCTGTCACGTAGCCGCGCTACCGCCCCTTCCCCTCCGCTAATCCTGGAGGATCGTCAGCGCGGGAGAGTGCCTGCTAACTAGCGTGTCCAACGCAGAGGCCGCCCCGCCCCGCCACGCCCCGCCACGCTACGCGGCACTGCATCACTAAGCTCGACTACTGGGTGAATGCCAGACCAGTAATCTGCAGGGATTCAGCCAGGCACCGCTGCCCCGCCCCGCCCCGCCCCGCCCCCTACTTCCAGCTGAACCGCGTCACCTGCAAGTTACAAGTCTCATCTCCACCACCCACTCACTAACTCCCTCCTCGACGGATGACGAAACATGGACCGAGAGAAACAGAGACAAAGAGAGGGATGAAGACGCGACGCGACGAGGGAAACGAGCGGCGCAAAGGGTGACAGAGACTCTGTCGGGGCGGGTCGGGTTATCATCGTCCGTCCAACCGGCGCGAGCGAGCGCGACGACATTTTGGGCGGCAGAATTAATTGTCGGGGAGCGGAGCTGCGCGGCGGGGCGCGGCGGGGGCGGCGGGGGGCGGTGGGGGCGAACAGATACGGGTCACAAATGGTGACGACCCGACATTAATCACGGGGTAATAGCGAGGATAAAGAAGGAGAGCAAACGGAACCAACGGACCGGTCTCTCTCCCTCTCCTCTCTCGCTCGCATTACTACACAGGGCTCGATAGGTCGGGCGCAAGCAACCCTGCTGCTGCCTGAAACGAAAGCGGAGGTCTGTTTGCACGTTGGGAAGGGATAGCAGGCACGGGGAGCACGCGAGGGAGAGGGAGAGGGAGAGGGAGAGGGAGAGGGAGAGGGAGAGAGAGGGAGAGAGAGAGAGAGAGAGAGAGAGAGAGAGAGAGAGAGAGAGAGAGAGAGAGAGAGAGAGAGAGAGAGAGAGAGAGAGAGAGGCGGGGGAATGGGGACTGGGACTGGGTCGCGGACGGTAAGCTGCTGAGCTGGACTTATGAATTAATTGGTGGCGCGCGGCGCGACTGACTCAGCAGCGCGGTGCACTGGTAGAAGCGTTCGGTGTAGGCCACAGCCAACCCTACAGCACTGAAACTTAAGTTGAGTTTTTCACCGTAAGCTAAGGCGAATGTCACAGTAAGATACAGTGACATGCGGACGGTTTCCCGCGGGGCCGCCAGCCAGGGGGGTTATATTGAAACACTGTAAAAACACCTCCGACCTTTTTATTATATTCCGCTCCCCGGCGGCGCGGCGGCAATATTTAATGTTGTTCTTGGGTGTGCGCGCAAGGTCTTAAGGATGTTTGGAGAGCTGCGCCACCGCCCGCCCCGCCCCGCCCCACCCCACCCCAATTAAGCCACTTACCCAGCCGAGGTAGGAGCGGCCGGGCCGGGCCGGGCCGGGCCGGTGCCCCGCCCCGCGTGATAGTGTGATGATAACGGACGGCCAGCGCCAATTAGCTGTAAGGGCCAATCTGCTGACCGGAGCGGAAGCAAAGCGGGGCCAAAATTCAGC
The DNA here is from genome assembly GCA_033675135.1 of Frankliniella intonsa. Classification (NCBI taxonomy): domain Eukaryota; kingdom Metazoa; phylum Arthropoda; class Insecta; order Thysanoptera; family Thripidae; genus Frankliniella; species Frankliniella intonsa. The sequence goes on along the minus strand of CM066249.1, from coordinate 5,743,367 downwards.
GCAGAAAAAGTATAATACCCAAGAGCAAAAGCGATTTCATTTCCGCAGGATATAACACACACACAGGATCTGGGGCAGCAGCACAGCACAGGGGCGAATAACGAAGGGTCCAAGTTGGGCCGGGCTGTGCGGGGCGGGCCGGGCGGGTGAGAGCGGAACTTACGCTGTTTAAATATTCGCGCGGCCGGAAACGAGAGGAGCGCGGTGCGGCGGCGGCAGGGATGTGCACTGCACCGGTGGGGGACGCGGGCCGCCCCGGTGGTCACTTTGACAGCAGCGCGCGGCGGGCACAAAGCGCTCACCGGCGCGGCTCACCACCACGCTGGCTCACCAATTAGGCGCCGCCCGGCCGGCCTTCCGCGCCATGCTGCTCGCCTCGCCACGCCGCGCCACGCCGCGCCACGCCGCGCCATGCCACAGAGGATCAACAGCAAACACATCCACGACCGCCATCATGCTATTTATCTCTCGAAAGCCTCGCGCTCAGGTTTTATGGCACAAAGGAAGAATTAAAACGCAAAGCGAAAAGGAATTAGGGCCCAGTCAACAAAGCGTAGTCTTGAAAACCTCCTGAGTACTACACGGTTGTGATGTAGGACGTCCTAGCTGGGACGTCCCACAGTACTTCCAAATGCAACATTTTTTTGAGCCTGAGCAGATGATCAGAACGTCCCACCAGTAGGTCCTGGGTGGGTGCTCCTTATCATGTCCCGGAAAGTACGTCCCGAGGATGACCGAACAGGATCTGGGCAGAATGTCGTATCGATTGAACTGCCGTTACTTATGTTCTGAGTTAATTTGAAGGATTTATTATTTTAAAAGTATACATGAGCACCTGAAGACAGGCTCACAACTACCCAGCCGGAGTTAACCAGGCCGAGTATATCAAAAATTAATGTGGTAAAGGGAAATATCCCTTCACCATAATTGCACCTCAAACTCGCTCGGGGGTCAACAAGACGTCGGTGCGGATACTGCACGCGAGTTAATATGAATGTCATATTAATAATAATTCCTGGAGATACAAGTCGACAAATTGAGTTTAAAATAAGTTAAGAGTCCTTATTATACACAGAAATGGCTAAATTTTTTAAAAGAAGTCATTATTTGTTTCAATTAAAGCACAAAAATAGTTTTAACTTATATACTGGTGATGCTAGCGCCATCTGTTGGAGAAATACAACAGGGCATATAGAGAATCTTCCACTGGCATACCAAAGACCTCCCGCAGGAGTTCCAAATAGGATATACCTCATTCTAGGATGCCCACTGATCTGCTCGTCCCGAGTAGGTCCTGCATAGGAGGGTCTGGGGATATGTACTTAAGTACATCACAGGCAGATACTGTACCTGTAGGTCCTTATTGGGATGTCCCTCTCAGTTCCTAGTCAGTACGTTCTAATCATTGTTCACGCCAGGACGACCCAAGCAAGTTCCAATCGGTGTGGGGTTGTTTGGGAGGTCCTCCAGGACGTTCGGGGCATGGTGTATATGTAATGCTACTGAGTAGGACGTGCTAAAACACTAGATATCATGTACTTGCGGTATGTCCCGGGAAAACGTGTATATAATTAATATGGGATGATCCTAAAAACATCCCGAAAGTAGTCAGGACCTTTCTTGTTGACTGGGGGGAGTGCGGTGTGAGGGAATGTGTCCTGCTTTCGCAAGAGCGGGGCTATTCCAATTTCAATTTACTTTCATGTCAAAGCATGGTGTTTTTTTCGTACTAACATTTGCAGAAAAAATTATTAAATCTAAATGTAAATAGATAAAAAAGTTAAAAAAAGATAATTGTAGCGCTGCGCATAAAAGAGATTCTAGAAACCTCCCTCACCTCAGCATACGGCCAATAACGTGGCAGGCGAAACACGATTTGCTGTGGCAAATTTAATTGGAGACTCCCACGTGACCGCCTGGCGCCCGCCACGCCCCACCACGCCCCGCCACGCCCCGCCACGCCCCGCCACGCCCCGCCCCAGCGCGCAGTCCCCAGACGGGATGTCATAACAATAAACAGTACAGCGTGCCGGCCGGCCGGCCAGCGCCACCGTTGCAAAGGTCTTTCACATTTTGCGCTATTTTTTTCTGTTAGAATTCGCGATACAAAAACACAAGCAAGAATTTGAGATGTGGCAAAACCCTGAAGCCTTCCCCCTATAAACACCACCTGCGCTCCTCCACACAGCGTGTTTGTTGTCCACCCAAACCCCCCACTTTTTTTTAAACGCAATTTATAATTGGACCCACCCACAGAAACACAAACATTGGATTAAACTCTTTCCTATATTTGTCTTTTGCCGTCCGAACGTGTAGCTCGGGAAACACAAGAGAGGACGACGGAGGGAAGTGTAAGAGAGGAGAACACGCCGCGCGGTGCGGCCCGGCCAGGCCCGGCCGGCTGTAACGTCTCCATCTCAACGACACCCTATCCGTCCCACCGGCCAGGCCAGGCGACGAGCCAGGCGACGAGCCGAGCCAGGCCAGGCCAGGCCAGGCGACCACCAACGGGGAAGAGAAGAGCGCGCGGGTAAGTGGCGCGCACTGTGCCAGAGTGCTCGCTCGCTCTCCCTTCCTCTCTCTCTCTCTCTCTCTCTCTCTCTCTCTCTCTCTCTCTCTCATTCAAAACACACTTGCGTGCGGCTGGTCCCGGGTCGGAGTACCGCGCGCGCGAGGCGAGGCGAGGCGGGCCATAAGCGTAGCACCGCCGCGCGCCGCCTGAAAATGGAATGGCACAGGAAAAAGTCCACGAGCAGCAGACGGACGGGACGGGGCGCGCGGGGGCGGGGCGGGGCGGGGCGGGGCGGGGCGGGGCGGGGCGGGGCGGACTTACAATGGCGCCCGCCCGCACTTGCACTGCCAGCCACACACGCAGCGGCCCCGGCCACACGGGCCACACACCCGCCTAGTCGACACATATTTCAGCGCGCCTGCCATCTTAGCGACATGAATGTGCGGTGCGGGGCAGAGGCGGCGCGGGGCGGGGCGGGGCGGGGCGGGGCGGGGCGGGGCGGGGCGGGGCGGGGCCACACAACTTCACCGCAACCCCCCGCGGCGACACCCCTTTCTCCACCCTCCCTGCGCCCGCCCCGCCCTCAAGCAGGATATGGACTGCGGCAAGAGGATTTCATACAAATAATCGCTCAGCAACAAAGGCAATAAGGAAGCATCTCCAGCCCCACAAAAGCGCGCGGGGCGGAGGGAGAGGGGGCTCGCATCAACGCGTACCAAGTACAATATCCTCTGTGCCCTGAAGGGCGCTGCTTTTCCTCGTCCTAAACCGACCTCGCCTCGCAACGCTTACTGCGGGCTGCAGCTGACGTCCGAGTCCGAAACAGGAAAATAAAACGGCGCGCCCCTGATGCCCTCCATCTCTCTCTCTCTCTCTCTCTCTCTCTCTCTCTCTCTCTCTCTCTCTCTCTCTCTCTCTCTCTCTCTCTCAGCGCCCTTTCTGCTGCTTCCCACTGCTTCCCGCGCGCTTTTCAGCCCGAATCTGATAATCTGCCTCGTCTTGAATAAATGATACCCCTCCCCCCCCCCCCAAAGCCCCTGTTGGCGGCCCAGTGTCGTTTTCGCGAGCCGACGAAAAATAATGTGCAGAACTGGTTGCGCGAGGCGGGTGGAGTGGAGTGAGGGAGGCAGCAGGCGCGAGGGCCCGCCCCGCCCCGCCCCGCCCGTCCCGTGCCGCTCACACCGACTCGGCCCGGCTCGGCTTCTCATCTCCAGAGAGGCGAATACATAAAATATAACTCGGCTAGAATACGCGCCACGTGACAGGCCGGGAGAATTCGAACCCCGGACACATCGTTATAACGTAAAACCTGCGCGGGACGCAATTAGGCAACCCAACATCCCCGTCAAGGAACACTTCTTCGTAACCTCCCCTTCCCTCTCTCTCTCTCTCTCTACCTCAGAGTGAACTGAGAGGGAAAGAGCGTGAAAGTGGCACTTGGCCCACCAGACCAGCCCTGCATGTCTCCAGCACGACGACGACGATGATGACGTAAACTGGGTAAATTGAGGGTCGGAGAGGAGAGGAGAGGAGAGGAGAGGAGAGGAGAGGAGAGGAGAGGAGAGGAGAGGAGAGGAGAGGAGAGGAGAGGAGAGGAGAGGAGAGGAGAGGAGAGGAGAGGAGGCCAGTGTTTGTGCTACCGGGCCGGGCCGGAGTCGAGTATGTGGCTGAGCGGCGCGGCGCAAGCGTGCCGGGAGCGCATAATCCGGCGAGTACATACACGGTGTACACTTGGGTCCCCCCGCCCCGCCCCGCCCCGCCCCGCCCCACCCCGCCCCGCCCCCTGCACGACCCAAATGCCATCATATCAGCAGGGTAACGAGCGGCATTCCGTCCGAGGCGCGGGGCAGAGCGGGGGCGGGGCGCAAGGCGGGGCTGCGCGGGCCCCCCGGTCGCCCCACTCCGGCCCCGCGCCGGAGCGGTACTGGAACAAGTCTCGTTGGCTGGAGCAAATCCCCTGGAGCAGGCTCCTCTGCAAACAACCCCCTGAAACATCTCGGCGCGAGCAAGCTCCTGGAACACTCCCCTCGAGGAGGAGACGATGCCTCATAACAGCCAGCATCCACAATGGCGCACAGCCTTCGCGCCCCGCCCCGCCCCGCCCCGCCCCGCTCGAGCTGTAACAGCGCTCTAATGGCCTGCAAGCGACCACTGGAAAAGCGTCCGGCCCCGCGCGGCCCGGGCGCCAACACACCCCTGGAGGCGGCCAGAAACAACCTGCGGTACTCGACGAACAGACAGACAAGACTACAAGAGCAGGGAAGCTGCTAAGCACAACATTCCTGATAAAGGACACAACATTGCAATGTAGTTTTAAGTATATCCCTTGGACTTAAATTTAAAAAACAATAAAAACTACATGCGAAATTCACTACTCGATTATGTGCTCTGCACGGAGGACGTTCGCGACCCCCTGAGCGCGGCCGCGGACCGCAACGCGGAGGAAGAAGGGAAGCACCATCATAATCTGCGTTAATTCTGTAATTTCGTTGACGCGACGCTAAGCCCTCAGGTCGCCAACCCTGCTTGTCCGGCCAGCCCCCTCCCTTGTGGCCGCTAGGTCTGTCGCGCCGCGCGGTCGCAGGCGCAGGGCCGCGCAGGGCCGGGCGCAGAGGAGGGTAGGGTCCCGCTGCAGCTCAGGGCAGGGCTTTATGAAAACAGCTCAATTCCGAGCGGATCCGGCGTCATTATGGCGGGTTGTTTCAGCGCCGACCCGACCCCGCTGCGCCCGCGGGATGAGGATTGCATACAGCCCCCCCCCCCCCCCCCTTCCTCTTTACGACCCCGCGGGCCAAGGGTACGGCATCCCGTGCACTCGGCTCCGCCTGCGCCGGCATGCCATGCGGGCTGGCCCGGGCCGGGCCGGGCCGGGACTCCCCTTGCCTGGCTTTGCCAAAGGGTTATGAGTTATGCGGTTTACGCTCGGCAGCGCAGCGCGCCCCTTTCAAGAGCCTGCCTCCCAGGCAGGGCCTTCAGTAAAACCCCGCACGGCACGGCACGGCGGCACCGACCTGCAACCCCTCCGAGCCTGCCGTGCGTGCAACTCTGTTCTGAGACTTTCCTTTCGGCCCGGAACCCAAAACCATCCTATTGTTGTTGTATTTTAACGATAAGTAATTTTCAGCTGAGCGAAGCGAAGACCAAGTTGCAGAGGGACCAAGGCGCTCTCTCGGTCGTGAGTCTGTCTGTCTGTCTGTCTGTCCTGTCCGTGTTCTCATACGCTCGATGGACTCCGAAATGGCTGCACCAAGGGGCATAAGCTTATTTGCCAAAACATTGTCAATGTGTGGGGCAGTTATAAACGCCAAAACATTACGGATTTTCTTAGTTTGAATTATTCGATAGTTTAATCAAAAACTACACTCTTGGGATGTTGGCAACGTAAAGTAGAAGTGGAGCGCTAGCGCTACCTAGCGGGAGGGCGCGAACTACAGCACGTCAGATTCTGCCGCGCCCGGCGTCCGACTTTGTTGTTTACTACCTCGAAACTAAAAATTTAATTGTCAGTTGGATGAAAAATGTGGTCTAAAGTAGTATTCAGAGAGGTAGACGATGCTACACGAAGTTTCAAGTGTTGTCAATGTGCGGAAGTGTGTGGAACAAGTGATTTGTTGAATGCTTACGTCTGTGGGGTGGGGGAGTGCCTCAAGTTGTTGTTCACATTCCTTTGATAATGTTGGATTTGTGAAATGAACGCCATGGATCACTAAGTTGACAACCAGTGTAATTGCAACTTCTCTGGACTTATTGTTTTGGTGAGTGACATAACCTAACAACACAAGCAAGTTGTTTACAATGACTATGATACTGTTAGGGCGAGATCAGGGTATGGCACTATCTGTGAAATTATTTATTTGTGTGTGGTTGAACTTTCTTTTGCGCCTTTGCTTGGTTACAAAGTATTGTGATTTTTCATTAAGCCGCCCCAAGTTATCAGCCAAACCCGCTCCCCAAAGTACCGGTATTCATATTCATGCCTTACAAGATTAGAAGAAGTGCGTATTAAAAGACAGGCTCAAAGACTTTTTCTGCGTGGAAATAGTTTTACATTCTTCATAGTACACTAAAAAAAAGAATACATAATACAAAGTTCACTTTAAATAATTTATACATTACCATGTACACTTTGATAAATCTATACTTGCACATGTATACATTTTGAAGAGTGTAAATGGCATATAAAGTTATGGCCATATGTGTATTCTATTCACAGTATACATGAGTATGTATACATTTGTAAATCCATAAATGGGATATGCACATCTATAAATGTATACATGATATGTATAGTTTATTTAAAATGTACAATGTATACATTTCAATTGACAGAGCATTCCACTAAATAGGGTACATCGAAGTGTGGTGTGAGTATTTAACTCTTATAACCTTAGAACCTAACAAGAAAAAGAGAATAGTTTGGGTATTATTCAGGTAAATGTAATAGCACTGTGTTCCAAACCGATGCTTTTATTTCCAGTGATATGATTTCTGATAGAGCTGTCTAATGTGCAAAACCAAACATACTCCTTGATCCGTTTTTGTAATGACTTTGGATGAGAGAAAAGGTGTCCTACACAGGTATTGACACATAATAAGTCTGTTTTTAAAAATTACGTCTTTAGAGATTTGACAAATGTTAGGGATGGTACTGTGAATATAGGATAGGCTGAGGGTGTTGACACTAAATCAGTCTTTATAAAACATTAAAATATCATTAAAATAAAATCATACAATCATCAAAATGCTACAGAAGTTATAAAGTAATTCAATTCTGTACCAGGTTGCTAATTTTCATTCTAAAATAGATTCGCCTTATTGCTTTTAAAGGTCCGGAGTCTTTGTAAATGTCTAGATTGTATTTAAAGTTACTGACCTCTGTATCAATATTCATTAACATGTCTATTATCAAATTTAAGTGACCAAATGTTTGCCTCACAAAAAAAAAAAAAAAATATTGAAAAAAGATTAGTTTAAAGAGACTTGATCCCCTACAAATACAAGGGGACGTTATGTGGGTGGGATTAAGGAAAGAAACGTTATTTGGAATGTAATGGTTATACTGAGAGTGTTTCCACTATATCAGTCTTTCTACAACATTAAAATATTAATAGAATAGAGTCATTTCATCATTAAAATGCCATAGTAGTTTTCTTGCTGCTTGTTATTATCAGAAACAGTTAAAATTTATTTCAAAATAGATTCGCCTTATCATTGAACAGTCTCAAGTCTTTTTGAGTGTCTTGATTGAATTTCAAATTACTAGTCTTCATAACATTATGCATTTCTGTGTCATTTTAATTCAAATCCTAACACATTGACTTATCAGGGACTCCTAAGGAATAATGGGAAGGTGGTGGTGGGGGGAGGGGGGAGGGTGAGAAAAAGTGAATTCACTGAATTTCACACACTTTCACACACTTAAAAAATTGAAATCAAATATCAAATCACAGGAGTACACTTTTAGAGTGACCAACACAACCAGTTATTTTTAATTTTTGTTTTAAGGATTTCAGAGGTAGGAAATTTGTGAATTACCCCCTTCTTCTCCCCCCACCCCCACCCCCACCCCCACCCCCCTCCGCCTCCACAGAGCACTTGAATAGATAGGTGACTACTTTTAAAGACAGATGTTATTTGGGTGTAAAAATACGAACTGCACTTTCAGATTTGCTAAAGTAAGATATTGCGCTCATCAGAGAGGGGCTAAGGCTTCATTACTTGCTACTGTCAGATAAAGTGGTTTAGAGTCATTCGTGGTGCTGCAGGACTCCAGCTCTCCCAAAGACACCCGAATAGCGTCAACAGCAGGGCAGAGACCCGCCCTCGCCTCCCGCCCCCCCGCCCGCCCCGATGACCTTAGGCAGGACGACGGCGGGAAGGGGGCTCTCTGGCTAGCAGAGGCGTGTGGCCCCCTCCCACGTATGGGGGACTGCCTACCCACTAGGCGCGTGTAAGCTAAGCTGGATACCCCGCCGGCACACCGACCCCGGTTATGAGGGTGGCCGACGGCACGCCTTACAGTCTTTCTACTTTTGCTCCGCGTTCATAAAATGACTCCTCCATTTTTAAAAAATAAATGTAACGTTCAAGCTATCATGCTCTGTTTAGTTTTAATGGACTTCGCTCAGCTACCCCGTGCGAAACTGTAACGCACGGGCGCCTACGTTAAAATAACGTCAACAGGCTTTACTAAATCCTGCTTACCGACGCTACTGCGTTTCCTTTTTCGTCGCGCAATAAGTGTACGCGCGCGACGCTCGCGTGGGGTATTTCATTGGTTGGGACCTCATCTCGTCTCGTACGTCCCTCCCTCCCTCCCTCTCTCTCTCTCTCTCTCTCTCTCTCGGCTTGGCTCGGCTCCGGAAATTCAATTGAGTCAACCGCATAATAGACAAAGCTGGAGCGACGCACGGCACGGCGATTAATGGCCCCGAGGCCGCGTGTGAGTTACTGGGCCGGACCCGCCCCGCCCCGCCCCGCCCCGCCCCGCCCCGCCCCGCCCCGCCCCGCCCCGCTCAACCCACCCAACCCCGCCCCACCCGGGTACGCTGGCACGGCCCAGACAGTACGGGCGGGGTGGCAATTGTACACCGAGAACTTTCCGGACCGGGCCGCCAGGCCGTCCTCTAAGGAACCCGAGGGTAGCAGTGCTACCGCCCCGCGCCCTGCTCCCTGTAGTATCATCGCGCGATCATCCTACCCCCTCCCCCTAGTGCTATGATTCTACCCTCCTGCACAGACACAGTGCTGGTGACCCTGACCTATGGGGCGGCAACGCTCATCCGCCTCCGCCCTCCGTAGTGCCTTTATTTCCCTTCTATTTCTGTTTACTTACCCCGACTCTGATTTTTTCCCTCCTTACGCTTGAAACTCCCACTCCCTTCAGACCGTAGGCCCCGGCCGGGCCGCGCGCCTGCTGTTGCGCAGGGGGGCGGGGCGGGGCGGGACGGGTAGGGGCGGGGCGGGGCGACGTGGGGCGGGGGTCTTTGCGCAGCGTGCGCTTTGCATCCGCTTCTCCTTTCGGTTTTATAACTTGTCCCCTCCGGCCGCTCTGCCACGCGTGCGCCCCGCCCCGCCCCGCCCGGTGCGGTTTATGTGCGGCGTATGTGTTGCGTTCTCTGGAATGTCGTCGTGAATTGAATGAAGCTCCTCCGCAGCCTGTTCGTTCTGTCCGCACTCCATTTTTATGCCCTCTAAAAGGGCGTAACGTGGCGTAAAGCCTCAAAGGCGGTCGAGCGCGCGCGCGCCGCAGCGTCTTGTGGCGTGGCGTGGCGTAGCGGCTGTTCTGTCGTCTGCTAGCCGCAGCGCGGCGGGGCGGGGCGGGGCGGGGCGGGGCGGGGGCGCCCGTCGTGTCCGGCCCGGCCCGGCCGCGTCTTCCCACCTCTCTCCAGTGCGTACCGCCCCGCCCAGACCCGAACAGAGTTTCGTGTATACAGGGGGCGGTATTAAGTATCGGCTAATGGTTATTTGGGAAGCGCGGTGCGGCGGGGTGCGGCGCGCGGGGAGAGCGGGAGACTGGCCGCAGCTGTTTCCAGCGCCTGAAGGCCGCCACGTGGGATGGAAAGGTTGGAGAGAGAGAGAGAGGGAGAGAGAGAGAGGGAGGGGATGAAGGGGGTAGCCGAGGCGGCCAGCAGGGGAGAAATAATAAAAGTGAGTCGTCGCAGTCATGCAGCAAAGCGGCCGGGCCCGGGCCAGCTGGACGGCGGACTTCAACTCAAACCAGAGTTGGGACGCGGCGAGGCGGCCGCGAGCTAAGCTGATTACACGGTCGAGGACCTCCGGGCCCCGCTCCGGGGCTCCAGGGCGGGGGCGGGGCGGACAGCCCCATGGACTTCGGCCGGCCTGCGACACATCGGGTCCGCCACGGCGTCGCGTCGTAGCCCAAGCCATCGACGTTCGGCGGTGCCCCAAACAGGACACATGAATCATGTTTTACGTCCCCGCCCCGACGCGATCCTGGGCGCCCCGCCCCGCCGCGCAGACCAACTCGATCCCGCCCCGAGATTGCAGCGAACTGCAATGGCCAATAGGCCCCGCCCCGCCCCGCCCCGCCCCGCCCCGCCGCCGCGCTCATAAATCGCGATATAAAGAGCAAAACTGATGGAGGCTAAAACAGCCAAAGCGTTTGGAGCGCGAGGCTCGTGTCTCGTCCGGCCCGGCCCGGCCGGCCACTGAACCCGCACTCTAATGCATCACGCGCACGCGCGCGCACACACACACACACACGCACGCCGCGGTATATCCGCAGACTCTACGTGGCAGCCGCAGATAGGGGTGTGATGGATATGGAACACACCGCCAGGGTGACCGCCACGCTAGCCTCGCTGCAGGCCGCACCGCTCGCGTATTTATTCCTCGTTTTATTTTCCTACAGCAGGGTTGGGTCAACGGGCCGGGCCGCTCTACTACTGTGCGCCTGCCCGCCGGCGGGGCGGGGCGGGGCGGGGCGGGGCGGGGCGGGGCGGGGCGGGGTGGGGCGGGGCGGGGCGGGGCGGGGCCGCAGCAGGTAACCCGATCCCCTCGTGTTCGCGTATACACACGCGGCTACTGGGCGGGGTGGGGTGGGGTGGGGCGGGGCGCTCGGCGCACCAGGCGGGCGGGGCGGGGCGGGGTGGGCCGGGGAGGTGCGCCTGATGGATGTTTGTCACGCGTATCAGAGAGGGATGGGCGCGCGGGATGCACTGATAATAACTTAATGGGGTGATGGATGAACGTGGTGGGGTGGGGCGGGGCGCGGCGGGGCGGCGGCCAGCAGCAGCCGTAATGATAATAATTATTATCGCGCCGGCCAGTAGTAATAATAATAATTATCATCATTACAAACCCTGCGGCGGCGATTAGGGCTCGGCTCGGCCCTGCATAGGGACCGCGAGTGCGGCACATGGACATTCAGCAGCGATGGGTCCAGCGCCAGCAGGGCCGCGCAGGGCCGCGCAGAGGCCGCTGCTCCTTGCATCCCGCTGGCCGGCGGCTAGGGCCGGCGCCCCGCGAGGCAGTCCCCTCCAGGCCATAGGCCCGGCCGGCAGCACTTCCGCAAATTGGAAACGGAAGGAGGAGGGCAGGCATGAGTCCTGGGCCCCGGCCCCGCCCGCTCCCCAAGCACCAGGACCTCACCTCGGGCACCTCGGGACGTCACCCCCACCCTCACGCCCATGACCCGCGCCAGCGAGGACAGGTGTGCGCTCCTGTGGGTCTGTCTGCCCAGCCCGGCCCCGCGCGGCCGCCGCCGTGCGTCCACCTGGATAGGCAGACCCGCCAAACAGCTGGGCCAGAGGGTTGCCTACCCAGCGTCCCACCAGGCGGCCGCAGGCGGGGAGGTGAGGTGAGGCGAAGTGCTTTTCATCATCCCGCTCGAAGCGCTCGCGCGCTGCGGTGTCCGACTGCCTCCATATACCAGACAAGACGTATTTATGGGGAGATCCGCCGCTAGACGAAGCGGTCGGAGAGACCGGCTCCGGTCCTCAGCGACGGGATACGGAGACACGTACACGGGCCCCTCCCAATGGTCACCTTCCAGCGGGCGATTTGGAACTGTCACGGGCTACAACGCTAAGCCGGTAAGCCTCGTTCTACATGACAACGCACTTCTTCACCACGCCCACACCCACTCGTGGCCCGTTCCTCGGCACGGCGCGCGCGGGCGGGCGCTGCAGCTCCGCTGGAAAATCTTTCTCCCGCCCCGCCCCGCCGCGCTCCGGCCCCTCCTTACCAGTTTCACCTCCCTCTATCTGTCTCGATTTATTTATATCCTCTGGGACGCCCTGGCAGCGTGAGCAAAGCGCGGCCCGGCCCGGCCCGGCACGGCCGCTCAAAGCCATGGGCAAAGTTGTGCGAGCGGGAAGGAGGGGGGGGGGGGCCTCTCTGTCCTGTCCGGCCGCCTGAGCCCCCTCCAGCGGGGCGGGGCGGGGCGGGGCGGGCTCTAGCCCTGAGTGACGGATCGCCACTTGGATGCCCTGGACTGATAACATCCGGCGTCCTCAGCAGCGGCCCGTGGCTCGTGGGCGGCGGGGCGGCGGGCCGCACGGCGTACAGGACCCCGCCCGCCCGCCCGGCACTGCCCCGCCCCGCTCCGGGAGGAGATAATTCACCTTATCATTCGAAGCAGTTCGAGGGCGTCCACGGCACGGGGATATCACGCCTCGCGCGCCAGGCCAGCAGAGCTACATCGACAGGGAGAAAACACAACGAGTACGAGGAGGAGGGGATCCACTAATAGGAAGCCGCACGGCGGGAGGGACAGGGATACGGGATACAGCAGGTGGCGGAGGGCGTGAGGGGATTACGTGTATCCCCGGCCCGGCCCGCGGGTCAAACGGTCCCCGCCGCGGCGCCCCCCGCGCCTAACGAGGCCCCATCTCTCAGCGCCGCGACGCCTGCAGCCCGGCCAGGCCAGGCCAGGCCAGAAGCCCTCCGCGCCGCGACGACTAGCGGCGTAATACGGCACATCTGTTTGGTGGGACTAGAGGCGCCCGGGCGGCGCCGTCCCCCCCTCCGCACGGGCATGACCTGACGCCCGCTGTTCATCATCACTAGTGGAGGGAGAGAGAGAGAGAGAGAGGGAGAGAGAGGGAGAGAGAGGGAGAGAGAGAGAGCGAGAGAGAGAGAGAGAGAGCGAGAGAGAGAGAGAGAGAGAGAGAGAGAGAGAGAGAGAGAGAGAGGGAGAGAGAGGGAGAGAGAGGGAGAGAGAGAACGGGTGGGTGGGCTGCTTCCGCATGCATCCCGACGATTCAATCACCATCGTCATACTTCCCGCCTTATTATTTTCCTTCGCCTCGCCGCGACGGCGCGAGGAGAGAGGAGAGAGAAGAGGGGTAGAGAGGAGAGGAGAGGAGAGGAGAGGAGAAGAGAGGAGAGGGGAGGAGAGGAGAGGAGAGGGGAGGGGTCTGCACGTTGATCACCGCCCCTCCTGCAGGAGCTGCTCTGACACAGGCGCAGCAGCGGCGCGGCGGCGCTTTTAGACTTACTTGTGTCGTGGTGAGCGCGCGTGAGCGGAGCGCCGAGGAGAGGAGAGGAGTGAACGGGGAAAAAAATCAACATCAACGAAAATAAACGAAGCACGTGAGGTGGTGCGCGCCCCCGCCCTGCTCATCGCTCCCCCTCGAGAGAACGGGCGCGCGTTCATTTCCTACTCCATTTTTTTTTTTCGGTGGGCGCCGCGATGTCTCCCTCTCTATCTCCCCGACCTCCGCCCAGACACGTCCCGCCGGGCGCGCGCGCGCCGCGCCACGCCACGCCACGCCCTGTCCCGCCACGCCCTACACCGCTCGGATTTTTAAAAACCTTAAGTGTAGGACATAGCGTGGCCAAAACCATCACGACGGTAAAACGTGGGTCTTGTTTTTTTTCCGCGTGAAGACAGTAGAAACCTGCCGTTGGTTCATGGTTATCAGTCGACAGTATGTTTTGAAATTCAACTAGGGGCGTGGCGTGGCGCGGCGGGGCGCAGATTAGCGGGCGCGCACGCAGCCGCACCGGCACTTCCAGGAACAAGTAGTTGCAGGCCGCGGCGGGGCGGGGCGGGGCGCAGGGCACGTCGGCCGGTTGTTGTGCGCCTAATTAAATACTCCCCAGTCCTTGTAGCGGGTAGCCGCTAGTTAGCCCCGCCGCCGCCGCTACCAGTAAGGCGTGGCTTACGGCAGTTTGCGACCCGCACCACGCCACGCCCCGCCACGCCCCGCCCCGCAGCGCCATTCAGCGAGGCAACTTTACACCCGCGCAGCGCAATGCATTCCGCGCCGTCTCGACAAACTTTTCTCCTCGCCGCTCTCGCTTGGCGCTGCTGGAGGCGCGGCGTGGGTTGGGTTGCCCACAGCGCACCTACACTTCTTTGACCCGCAGGCGATCTCCCGCCGCCGCTGCACCGCTGCGCCACACACAAAAGAGAAACACGCCAAAGACCATTCGCTCCTACACCAAAAGGTGTACGACTGTGTTCCAGAGTAGTTATTACATTGTTACTGGACGCCTTTGTTTAGAGACAGAGCTCGAACTTTCGTTGGGATCTCAAGACGAGCAAAGAAAGTTGTGATGGCGGAGCAGCAGCGCGAGACACAAGGTGTGAAGCGGCGGCGGGGCGCGGAAGATAATTGGCGGAGCCGTAACGAGCGGAATAAAAGCGAGCTCCGAGGCGGGTTGGGATACAGTTCAAGGCGGGTTTTAGATGTAGTTATACCCGCGGCAGAGGACGCATCCCACGGGACGGTTTCCGCAATAAGCAGTTCAGGAGGAGGAACGCCTCTTTGTGTTTCCATTAAGAGTTTGTTTCTTTATTTTTTGTTTGTTTGACTGTGTACCGGCCGGCGGCGTGCGCCGAGTTATTGTTGTCTCGCTGCCTGCCCACGAGTGCCACCGTCGTCATGCCGCACGGCTGGACCCGCCCCGCCCCACCCCGCCCCGCCCCGACATCGCATCCAGGATGGGCGGGGCGGGGCGGGGCGGGGCGCGCCGTGAAGTCTCATCTAGATTACCGGTGTGCGGTAAACGGGCTGGGCAAACCGCTGCTCAATCTAGATCTGCGATCTCCTGCTCCAGCCGGGGCCAACCGGGGCCCAAACCCACCCCGCCTCGTCCGGCACCGGCACGAAGATTCGACCCGCAGCACTACCACATATCCGACAAAAAAAAAAAAAAGCCACTCCCTGCCTGGCAAGGGCTCACCCCGATCGGGCGCTTCGACTAGATAAAATTGAGCCGCCTTCGTCTAATGGGCGAGCGAGACGAGGAGAAACGGAGCAGCTTACTTTTTATCAGGGGCAGGCCGGAACCTTACAACCTTACCCTCCAGCGTCAAATGGCAGTCGTTGGAAGGGTGCAGGGAGAAAAGCGAAGCTCGAGCTTTATAATAAGGCATATACCGTACACGAGATTTTATTTCACAAGACGAAAGAACATTTCGCTCCGGCCTGCAGCAGGGGAGGGTGGGGTGGGGGAGTGTCGCCGTTGTCGTCTGCTGAGACCCAGATGAGCTCGGCGCTGGAGCAAGGCCGAAGGCCAGCAGGGCGGGCCGGATCATGCCGGCGATGGTGCAATTCCAGCTCCAGCCGGAGCGCTGTAAAGTAGCGGATGATCGCACTGCTCAACGCCCCGCCCCGCCGAGAACCTGGCTATCCAACGCTACGGCCCGCGTCGCGATGCGACTGTACTGAGAGAGAGAGAGAGAGAGAGAGAGAGAGAGAGAGAGAGAGAGAGAGAGAGAGAGAGAGAGAGAGAGAGAGAGAGAGAGAGAGAGAGAGAGAGAGAGAGAGAGAGAGAGGGAGAGAGAGGGAGAGAGAGAATGGGGAGAAGAAAATTGTAGAGAAAAGAATAGAAAGGGGGATAGGAAGAGGGTGTGGGTCAAACACGCGCAGCACGAGATTTTTTAACGGCCAGCTGCTGCTGGAATTTCTGTTGGTTTTCCTCTTCCTTTTTTTCTGTCCATCTCGCAGAAACGGAGTTTTTCCCCTTTTTTTTTTGAGGCGGGGAAATAACAAAACCGCGCGTCGCGATTGGAAGATTAGCCGTGCGGATAACGCCCGGCCTCCGCGCCCCTACCGCACTCCACCGCGGCGGGCCCGGCGCCCGGCCCGGCGCACACAGAGTCGTGGCGTGGCGCGGGGCGGGGCGGGGCGGGGCGGGGCGGCGTCAGGGAGGGTAATGCGCGCTGCGAAACAAGGGAAATTAGTTGGTCCCCACGTCCCTACACGGCCCCGCCCCGCCCCGCCCCGCCCCGCCCCGTCCCGGCGGTTCGTTTACTAGCGGCAGTACGGTACAGTGCTCCGGTACATCCACCACGTCCCCCCCCCACACACACACAAAAGCTACTAAATCAGGGAGTGCGGGCGGCGGGGCGGGGTGGCCAACCCTTTCAGCCTTTTCGCTGCTTCTGCTACCACGCGCGTTTCTTTCGCTCCGGTAGGCAGCGTGGCCACAGCAAAGTGCGTGCTGAGGGCGGCCGCAGTGCGGGCCGGGGCCGGACGAGGCCAGGAACACCAGCACAGGGTGTGGGCGGGAAGGGGGTTGACTTGAACACTGGGCAACCGAGCGGCGGTCAGCGGCGGGGCGGGGCGGCCCGGCCCGGCCCACCGGCCTGCCCTATTGCCGGTGTCAAGAGGGGCTGGTAACAATGCCCGTGCCCTGCCAACCCTCCAGCCCCCACCCCGCCCCGCCCCGCCCCGCCCCGCCCCGGTAGGGCCTCACGTCTTGAGAAATAAACCCAGCGCTGAAGACGAATGGAGCGCGCAGGGCAGCCAGAGCGAAAGGGCGGGAGCGAGTGAGAAGCGCCCTGGCGTGAGGCTAGGCGAGGCTCTCGATGCCGATTGGTTATAAGTGAAACAGCCACGGCCAACACCTCTAAGTCCACACACACACACACGTGTTCACACCTGCCTCCAAACGAGCGCCGCAGCTAAAAGTAATGCCCCCCAACCCCTCCCTTCCCTTTCTCCCGCCACCCTCTCATCGTTGTGACCCCACTGTAATTCCCCCCCTGTTCCCCCGTTATTTTTTCCCCCGCGGATTCTATTAATTTCGCGTCCGCATTGGCCTGCAGGTCCGGGCCGGGCCGGAGGGACGGCGCACACTGGAGGCCGCAGGCCCGGCCGCCAAGGTGATAACATGGCGCTTTTTATCGTCGTTGCCTTTCTTTCTCTTCCTTTCCCTTTCTTATTTTTTCCCCTCTGCGTTTCGCGTCATTCCTGCGTCCGGGCCCAGGGGCCGCGGGCCGCGGGGGCCGCGCCTAGGCGAGGAGAGGGAGGCCAGGGCCTATGCATTACCCGTCTGACAGTGCAATTTGGGGCAGGTCCATCAATCCCGGCAACAAACGGGCTGCTTCCGCCGCGCGCCGTGTCCCAGCCGCCCCGCCGCCGCCTCCTTAAAAGTAGAAACCAATTCCAGCCAAAAGGTTATTGCTGCTCCAAGAGTCGCGGTGATTACGCTCCGGTGGCAGAGTTACAGTTCTATATTTTTAAAAAAATTAAAGTTGCAAACAATTTTAGAGGACAAGATATCGGCGAGGTCGTTCAGGAAACACGGCGCAGGCGCAGGTCGACGCGAAGGGCGACGACCGAAAACCAGACGCGGCAACACACACGACACGACACACAATCGTTATCCGTATCAGACACACAGATAGCCCAGCTGGTCAGGAGGCCCGGGGCGGAAAAGACCATCCGCACATATGGCGCGGGCCGTGAGAAAGCACGCATCCTCTCTGCCACCGGTTCAAATCCTCACGAGAACGAAACGATTGCCGGTCTGGGGTCATAGGATTGAAATCAAAGTTGCTAACGAGCTGATTTAGTTGAAGAGAATCAGCATGTCAGTAGAGCTACTGAAGTTTCCCGATAAAACGAAAGACAATCAGATGGTGGGCAGTTATTGAAGAATAAACCACGGCGCCCCTCCCTATCCTGCTCGGATTGTTAGTCTTCCCGCCCACACCCGGCCCGACCCGACCCGCGTGATTTTCCGGGAAGGATTTTGAAGTTCAGGGGATCCCCATTGCGCTGCGCGTACCACACCGGCTCGGTGCGGCGCGGGGCGGGAGTGATAAGATACCAGGGCGCCCCACACCGCGCCGCGCCACGCCACGCTACGCGCCTCTCAGCGCCGAGTAGCAGAGCGAGAGTAGTAGAGCCGTTCGAGGGGCATAACGCACAGCAGGCGGCACCAGCCTCCAGCGCCTCCAGCGCCTCCAGCGCCTCCAGCCCGCCACACGCAGCAAATTTAGATCCACGAGTCAGATGCAATGAAAATTAACTGCCGGGGCCGGGCCGGGCCGGGCCGGGCCGGGAGTGTGTCTCTCTCAGCGGCCCGCCCCCCGCCGCCCCGCGCGCCTGGAGTCGGATCCCGCTCCAGGAGCGCGCGGTAGTCGATGAAATATTTATTTATGGCGCCCGGAGGCTGCGGCGGCGGCAGATGAGCGCTTCCAGGCCCCGCTCCAGACCCGTTCCAGGCGCCTGCTCCAGGAGCCGCGGAGGAGAGATAGCGGCTCGTAGCCCAGCACCAGGCCGCTGCAGCCGTAGCCTGATGGAAGTCATCTACCCCCCAAAGGCTCATCTCGAGCGCGGCTGCGCAAACGGTGCCCACAAAGGAGCGGGGGTAGGGTAGGGGGGAAACAAAACGGCACTCAATGAACAGAGATGAAAAAGCCCCCCCCCACCCCCACCCGTTTTATTTCAACGAGCGCACATACGCACACCACACTGCCGACGCACAGCAAACACGATTAAGATAGCCAAAAAGGGGAAAAAAGAACAATTTTCTGAGGCGTCTTTTCAAATAACGAAAAGGTGTGGAAAATTAAAATGAAGCAATTCAGTGAGAAACGCCTTGCAGTAATCGGTGACGCACCTCGTCGCCTCGCTCGCGGTGGGGGCGCCGACCCATCCGCGGGGGGTCCCGGCCTGGCCCGGCCCGGCCCGGCCCCGCCCCGCCCCGCCCCGCCCCGCCCTGATAAGCTCTGGGCGAAATTGGAAATGCGAAAAGGAAGAGCGAGCGTCGTGGGGCGTCGCGGAAACGAACAGCCAGCGCGGGGCGGGGTGGGGCGGGGCGGGGTGGGGCGGGGCGGCACGAGGAGATGGAGAGGCTGCGAGGAGAGGAGGGCTCACCCGCAGTGCGATTTATTTAAATCCGCAGCAGGAACCCGGGATAAAAGAGTTAAGCACCTCTTCCTGCTTCTAGGTTTATGCTCTGCCTGTGCCATGTTTATGTTTTAAAGTACGTCACTGTTTTTTTTTTTGGTAAAAGTTAAATATTCCTACCTTCCCCCTTCTCCCCACAGTTACATGAAAAGTAAATTAGAACGCTCGCATTCGCTGTGCGAATATACGCTGGATAAGTTTGTAACTTTCGCACTTTCGCGCGACAAGTGGGTGCCGTGTACGCGACACCGCGCCGCGGCTGCGCGGAGGGTCAAGTAGGAGTTGCCATACACAAACTTTCGGGGGAAATCGGGCGCGGTATGAGCATGAACGCCAGTTGTTCCAGCCGGCACAGCGCGCTTTTGTTTTACTGCGAGACAAACTCGCTAGCACACGCACACACGAACACACGCTCACACGAACACACGCTCACACGAACACACGCTCACACCAGGGCAAACTTCAGTTTGCCGCGGAATTACCAGACCGCGAACACGGCAGAGCACGGCAGAGCAGGCCCCCAGCCGACAACTGGGCGACGCGACGCCAGCGTCCCACACATACCTGTAATCAGACAGAGACAGAAAAAGGCACATTAGGAAAGTTTCGGTGCGAGACTACTAAATAAAAAGGAGAAACAAACTCCCCGATCCTCGCCCCCCCCCTCCCCCCCGAAAAAAAAACAACAAAAGTTTTCATTTTCTTGTCGCACGCACAGTGTAGTCTGGTATCAGCTGCTATATAGCGGGGGGCTTGTAGCACAGTGGTGCAGCGGGCGCTGCCGAGGCCCTAGGGCGTAACTGTGTGGAGACAGTCGTTAATATCCGCTCGCCTCGAGGGCCCGGGAGAGGGGGGGTGAGGGGTCCCCGTCTCATGGTGGATGATAGCCTGGAAGGCGTGGCGTGGCGTGGCACTGGGGGGTGCGGTGGGGCGGGGCGGGGCGTCCCGCTGCCCGAGGCGAGGGGCCCGGGCCACTGCGCCGGCCGGCCGGCCGGCCGCCCAGTCCCGCCCCATATGGCCACAGTGCGCAAAGAGCCCTCCGTCCCGCCCCGCCCCGCCCGGTCCCGTCACGGTCGTCACGGCCAGCTGTGACAAGCCCATATGGACAAGTCGGCCAGTCCATATCGCACACGCCATTTGGATTCCATATAAGCCCGCTACACATATAACCGTGACGGGCGCACCTGCGGAGTGCAGGCAGCGCCGCCTGCGCCTGCCGGCCTACGGCACACCACGTCCCGTTTGCAGTGGGCAGTAGTGGACGCTGGCCAGTGACCCGCCCCGCCCCGCCCTACCCCGCCCCGCCCCACCCCGCCCCGCCCCTAATGCGAGTCCCGTGTACCGCCGCCGAGTGGGATGGAGGGGACGGGACGGACAGGGGGTGGCGGGGCGGGGCGGGGCGGGGCGGCCACTGCGTCCTGCCCAGCACGGGGGCACAGCAGACGTGCCGGGCGGGGCGGGGCGGGGCGGGGTGGGACGTGCCGGCCGCCGGGGACCGGAGGAGGGGGGTGGGGGTAGCCCACGCGACCCCATGATCTGCCTCTGACAGAAAAACGTTGGCAGGTTTTCCAGCTCGACGGAGCGCTCAAAGACCGATCGAGAGGGACGCCAAGTGACAGTCGGGCGGGGCACGATGGCGCACTGGATACGCACAACACCCCGCCCCGCCCCGCCCCGCCCCGCCCCGCCAGCGAGGCGCACCTGCCACGCCACCCCGCCGCAAACAAACGGCGCAGTGTCTGAGCAGAAGGGTAGAGCCGCGCAGTCAATCCATTAATAACAGGCAGGCACTGTCAGAGCGCCCCGCCCCGCCCCGCCCCGCCCCGCCCCGCCCCGCCCCGCCCGCACAATGATAACAGCTGGAGCAGACGCAAGCAGACGCCTGGGGGGGAGACAAGTTCAGGAGGGGGAGGGGGGGGGCACAGTCTGCATAAGTCACTGTACCGAAAACAGCGGTCCCCACAATTAGAGCAAATGGGCTCCAAGGTGGTTCACCGCGCAGCTAGGCGAGGATCACTGCGGCGCGTCGCGGTTCAGCGGCCGCGCCACGCCACGCCGCACCCACAAACAGACAGACAGACAGACAGACAGACAGACAGACAGACAGACAGACAGACAGCAGACGAATGGGTGGGTGGAGAAATAGACGCGCTGACGAGCTGGACATGCACTCCGCGCCGCGCTTCACGCCTGTTAACGATGTCACACGCCATTTAGCGACGCGGCGGCGGCGGCGCTGCAGACGAGTAGACACACAGAAAGACAGATAGACGGACACGCCCAGTCAGACGCCTCCTTCCGTTTCCGGACCGAAAAAAAAAAGAATAAATACCGATGCATCATCATATCGGTGACTGCGGCGCATGCGATGCGTGATTCCCGGCAGGGCCCCGTGTGGGTAGGCAACCCCTCCTGCGCTCGCGCAGCTGGTGCAGTACACACGAAGGAGGGTGGTTTCTGTTGGCCGACCTGCTGTATGTATGTCTCCCGTCAACAGTTTTAGAGCCCGTATTAACCTGACACATAGATCCGTCCTCGTGGCGGGGCGTGGCGGGGCGTGGCGGGGCGGAGGTGCGGCGGGGGCGGGGCGCGCGGAGGAGCAAGTGATGGCGTGTCGGGTCGGGCTGGCGGTCTGGTTTAGGCGCACGGGCCTCGTGACAAATTTGGTATCCGCTGCGCTGCGCCCCGCGCTCCCTCCCTCTACCCCGCCCCGCCCCGCCCCGCCCCGCCCCACCGGCGCGTTACTTATGCCCCAACATTCCACGGCGGCCGGGCCTGGCCCTAGCCGGGGGCGTATAACTAGGATCCCCAATCACTGAAAATGAACGAATCCTGATTCTCGCTCCTATACGGGCGAGAATTTGAGGGCAATTTTCTTGCTCTCTAGAGAGTGAGAATTTTTTTCCTCACTCTATTTGAGAAAGAATTTTGTGATCTCGCCCGAATAAAGTGAGAATTCTTGCTTAAATAAAGTGAGGCTAAGAAATCCTTACTCATATAGAGCGAGGCTAAAAAATATCTCGCTCAAATAGAGTGAGGTTTAAAATTCTCACGCTAAATAAGCAAGGAAAAGTGTCCTTTCCCTCTTCGGGCGAGAATCTGGATTCGAATATTTGCAGTGATAACAACCCGCCGGTGCCGGTGCCGGGCCGGGCCGGGCCTGGCCTGTGTGAGTGCGCGACGCGACAGCCATCCCCATCAGCATATTTTAATTTGGGCCGAGGCCGGCTGGCGTGGGCCTCCATACGCTGCCTCTGCCCCGGGCCTCGACTCATTAGTTGTGATATGTGCCCGGGCCTGCCCTGCCCAGCCCTGCCACCCGTGCCCGTACGCACGCACGTACGCGGTGCGGGGCGGCACGTACAATACACTGTATGGGATGAGTGTTCGACGCGCGGGGGCTGGCCGTACCGGCTCGGCTCGGCACGTAGGCTCATAGGGATATCGGATAGAGGCACACGTGCGTCGCCACCGCCCCGCTATCGCCCTTTGCCCCGCGCGAGAAGTGAAAAGTTTCGCGCGCTAAAGTTTTGTGGAGCTGCTGCCACTGTTCCGCGAGTGCTGTCGACCACGTGGCGTGGCGGGGCGGGGTGGGGCGTGGCGTGGCGTGGCGGGGCGGGGCGTGGCGGGGCGGGGCGTGGCGGGGCGGGGCGGCGGTGCAGCTGCAGCTCAGCGACCCCACAATTGGACAGCCACAGACCAGAGGCCTCCTCGTTTCCAACGACAAACTTGACCCAAATTAAGCGGTGATCCGGTCCGGCCCTCTCAGAGAATGTCGTCAACGTCGTGGTCGTCGGGCACGCGGCGCGCGCGCGTGAGGGCGGGACAAGCAGTGCGGGGGGCTGGGCTCGAGGGCCCGGGCCGGGCCGGAGCAGCATTGAGCGATGTGCCTATCCCGTCCCCGTCCCCGGGCCCCGGGCAGGGCAGGGCGGCCCGGCCGGCGACAAGGCGGACGACAGATCACAGACTGACAGAGTAATGGACGTCTTCCTCAACGCCCAGCCGGGGGGGGGGGGGGGGGGTAGGGGGCGCCCCTCCACACTACGCCCCGCCCCGCCCCGCTCCGCCGCCGAGTCATCGATAAGTCTCCTCCTCGACTACAACCTTCGTAAATCGCGGAGGGCCGGGCTGGGCTGGGCAGGGCGACACTAGTACACCGGCGCATCCCGCGGCCGCTGGGCCGCTGCTTTACGGCCGATTGGGCTCTCCGATCTCTGCTCTCTGCTCTGATCGGTAAAACCACAATAAGCAGCGAGAACATCGCGCACTTGAGCTAGTCCAGGTGTGAATGTCTGCTGAGGATTTTTCTCTCTGAGGGACAGGAGTGCGCACGGGCGGGGCGAGGAGGATGGATGCCGTGACGGCCGCACACGCCGGGCAGAGGGCGCCTCGCCATGAGCTCGGCCCACCTGCAATATAATGAGACGTCACGGATCTGTGACAGAGCGCCGGCCCAGCCCTTCCGGTCAGAGCGAGAGAGAGGGCGGGTCGGGTGGGAGATGGGCATCAGAAACAAACTGGGACCCACCTGGCAGCACGCTCACACACACACACACACACACACACACACACACACACACGCGCGGGCCCCTTTCAATTATGAGTTTGATCGTCATCAACAGGCCCCCCGTCCTGCAGTGAACGCGACAAATTTCAGGGCTCGTTTGTCCTCTTAATGCCGCCCCAAGCAGATCTTGTCTCTTAACATTAGTCTGGGCGGACTCACTCCGCAGAGATATCTCCGGGCCAGTCTGATGCGGACCGATACTGATGGTGCGGCGCCTAGTCAGTGGCGGGGCGAGGCGAGGCGGGGCAGCCATGGCATGGGAGGTCCTGTGGCCACCGCAGCGAAAACAAGCAGTGCTGCTGCTAAAGGTGTACCGAGCTACTACAGACTCGGCTCGGCTCCGCTCGGCAGTCAGTCGGACCACCAAAGGCTTGGCCTGGGACGCGGGCATGACGGAGGAGCGCGGCGCAGAGCAGCGCACAGCGCAGTTTGCTCCCGGGGCCGGGCTGGGCCGGGCCGTGCTGCCGTGTAAACAGCATGACGCTGTCTGCCAGACATGTCTGAATAGTTGAACAGGCAGCAGGGAGCAGCGCGCTTCAGACTGGACCGGACCCTGGGAGCAAATAGCTGGGCTGGGCCGGGGCCGGGGCCGGGCCGGGCCCCGCACTACGCTGCAGCGCGTTCCGTCCAGCGCACGCGGTACGCCCCGCCCCGCCCCGCCCCGCCCCGCCCCGCCCCGCAGCAGCACGGCCAGCATAGCAGGGAAAGATAAATCAAGCAGGGAGACGCTCGGAAAGTTTATTTATAATGCGCGGCGAATAGTCCACTTTTTCAGCGCCGGAGTCAGGTGGCTAATAAACGCCCTCTTCATAAACACAACACGGCCGGGCCGGGCCGGGCCGGCGCCCGGCGCCCATGAGAAAAATGTGACAGGCCTCCCTGGCTCAGCCTGGCGCCGGCTACGCGTTACATCTGCTGGCACCGCGCCAAAGTTATGTTTTCATTTTTGTTATTAATTTACGACTCCTTAATATTTTTTGTCGTCCTCTCTCTCTCTCTCTCTCTCTCTCTTTCTCAGCGGCAGCGGGGAGGACCGCGCCCGATGATTCAATCGTGAGAGGCACCGCGGCGCGCCGCGCCGGTGCGACCGGGACCGCGTCGGTTTCGTTTGTTTTCTTCGTTCCATCATCGTTATATCGTTACGGCGCGGGGCGCACGCCTGACACCCGGTGCGGGCGAGGCGGGGCGGGTCGAAACAAGAAAAAGCAAGGCGGTGCATCGCTCTCCTCATAGGCAGTTCAGCGACGACTGATTGCTCCCGCGAGATCAAAACGCGCGGCGATATCGTGTGGAACCACGCACTGCGCGATTTGAAACTGCGTATGCAATAACGTAGCATAACTCATCGACCGTCTCGCACACGGTTCAAACCGCGGTTCAAACTCGCCCAAATGACAGTATAGTATAGCAGTCGCGTGGTCGTCCAGGCCGACCTTACCCGACCCGTAGCGGGCCTGAGCCAGGCGAGGGCGGGTTATAAAAGGGTCGGAGGACGGAGAGGAGAGGACGGGGATGGGCGACATCAAAGGGCGGTACGGTACGGTACGGTGCGGGACGGGGGAGTGTGGCGGCCCGGCCGGCCCTCCACATCCTCATCCTCCACCGGGCCGTGCGCGCAGGCTGTGCCCAGCAGGCTGTGCCCGTAGCCTGTATGACCCCCCCCCCCCCGTACCCTCTCCCTCCCCCGGGCTGGAATTAACCCCCATAGCACCGCGCGGCCCTGCCCGGCCCTGCCCGGCCCGCGCCCCATCGCAAGCCCCTGCTTAGTGCTCGCCTCCTCGCGCCGCCCGGATACATCTCCCGGCCCCGGGCGGAGGGGGAGGGGGGGGGGATGGCTCACTTGAGAGGAAAGAGGGCATAAATTCCCCCCTCCCCCTTTAAAAGGGGCACAAACCGCCCTCCCAACACACGCGCGCGCGCGCGCACGCACGCACAGCGTTGAGGAGAGCGCCGTGTGTATCCAGCCGGTGTGGGACGGGACGGAGCAGGATGTCCTCAGCTGGGCTGACCCCTTCTTCCGGCCCGACCCGGCCCCGCCGGACTGAGCCAGGCGGGGGGAAGACCCAAGCGAGGACCGCGGCGGGTTCAAACCGCCCGGTTCAAACACAGCGGCCCCGCCGCCGAACTGGAGTTCACGTTCACACACACTTGGGTTTCCAGAGCGCCGTACCCGATAAGCCCCTGCTGTGGAGATGTCGCCGGGCTGGCGGCGCGTCGATCCTGTCGTCGATATCTCGCCTGCGATAGTGTCCGGCCCGGCCCGGTCCGCGCGCCCATCCCATGGACCTCCGGTCGGACCTCCTCCAGGCTCCGGGCCGCTCGAGACCTCCAGGCTCCAGGCTTCCAGGCCACTCCAGGCCGGTCCAGGCCACCAGGCTCCGAGCCGGTCCAGGCCTCCAGGCTCCAGGCCGCTCCAGGCTCCCGGCCCCAGCGCGTTACATTTGCATGCAAACTGAAGCACGTGCGACTCCAGTCCGCAGCCCTGCTCCAGGGCTCCTGCTGCTTCGGCAGAACCGACCCGGCGGCGCACCGTGAGGCGCACCGTGAGGCGCACCGTGAGGCGCACCGTGAGGCGCACCGTGAGGCGCACCGTGAGGCGCACCGTGAGGCGCACCGTGAGGCGCACCGTGAGGCGCACCGTGAGGCGCACCGTGAGGCGCACCGTGAGGCGCACCGTGAGGCGCACCGTGAGGCCCTCCTGCACGGCCAGGCCAGCGCAGGGCCAGCGCGGCTCTAATCGAAAATAACTCTCGAGACAAAGACTCGAGCAGCGAGTATGAGCGCCGCTGTCGGGGGCGGGGCAGGGCGGGTGGAGGGCGGGTGGAGGGCGGGTGGAGGAAGGGGAGAGGCGTGCTTTGCGAAGGGCCACAACGAACGCTTTCCGATGGCCGCCCCGGGGCCCTGCCTGCCCGCCTGCCTGCCCTGCTCTGCCCGGCCGTGCCGCGCGATTGGAGGGGATTTCACGCACCACGATACTAGTCGCTGCCCGTGGCAAAATAGGCGGCTAGGGACGGGCGAGTGGCGTGGCGTGGCGTGGCGCGGCGTGGCGCGGCGTGGCGCAGAGCGGCATGCCTGTGACCACCACGCCGCCGCCGCTCGCCGACACAAAAATTTTCCGATAGAAACAAGAGAGCGAAAAAGATATCCCGCCCTGCTTGCTTCCCTTACCCTACTCGCTCTAGTCCTCCGAAAGAAAAATAATAATAATGAAAAAACAGAATGATATTGAGAGCACAGAAAATGGAAGAATGCAATATGTGGGCAGCTGCGGCCTTCAGCCTCAAACAACCAACAGAAACAAGAAATAAAAATTGTCTCTGCTGGCAAAGCCCGCCATAGCTGCGGGGCCTAGCTCTCCCTGCAGAAAGGCCATCCCCGCTGAAGTTGAGCCCGGGCGGGGCCGCGCGGATAGGTTGACCCGACCCTCTCATCAATCACCCAAAGTAGTTCCCAGACCCAAACGCGCCGCCGAGCCGAACTGGGATTGAATTTTCAGGCAACACATTATCGGTCCGAAGGCGGGCGTGGCGCGGCGCGGCGTGGCGGGGCGTGGCGGGCCGGGCCGGGCAGGGCAGGGGTGCTACCATAGTCCCACTGCCGCGTCACGTTTTCTGCATAATGAACAGCCCTCTCAGGTTTATGCACATCCCATTAATAATAGGACGCTCAGCACGCTCGCTCAGCGAGTCACCACCGTGCCGAGAGCGAGAGAGCGAGAGAGAGAGAAAGAGAGAGAGAGAGAGAGGGGGGGGGGAGGGAGACGTAGTAATCTTTACAGCTGAGATGGCGTAAAATTAAGTATCGAAGATATCTGATGAAGACGTTGGCGTCCCGCCGCAAACCTATCGATGCGCATTAAAACTTTTCCCTCCTGATGTTCTAATTCCATCGCGGTAATGCCAACCAGTCCGTGTACACTACCAAACGTTTTGCTTAATTATTACTGCATCTCCATTACTTCCATAAGGATAACCAGCCGGCCGCCCTCTTCCCTCCTGGCCTGAGGCGCGACTAGCGAGCCCCTCCGCTTCCCCTTTCTACTTCGGACAATTTTCCAGAGACTCATCAATCAATCCGACCGCATAGCTCCTCGCCAGGCCGGGCCGAGCCGGCGGCACAGGGCCGCAGCAGCTGGCCGCAGACCGCCCCGCCCCACCCCGCCCCGCCCCACCCCGCCCCGCACCTGCAGGTGCTGTCTCTCCTGCAGGCCTCGCCCGCACCAGCCCGGCTGAGGCCCGGCCGGGACTTTATATATATGTTTCCAGATCGTCGCGTTTATCTCTCTCACTCCCTCTCATGGCTGATGCAGCCGTCCGCGGGACAAATGTGCGAGACTGTCTCCTTATCGGGGCGGGGCGACGCCTCCAGAGCGGCGCGGCGCAGGGCTGGGGACGCTCTTGAGGGGCTCGCCGGCCTCACGTCAGCCGACACCTCCCCGATGACACACGGCCGCCGCCCCGCCACGTGCAGCGCGCGCTGCAAGACGTGGGTGCAAAAGATGTGCACGGATTTGTAGGGCGCGGTGGCAGCCGATCCATCACAAGATGGGGCGGGGCGGCGGGCGGGCGAACTTGATACTCCCCCGGGCGGGCGGGCCGGCCGACGAACCCTTTTAGAACGTCATCATTTTTATTATAGACGACTTCAAACAACAGTAAGGAGGCGCTCCACAGGGGGAGAAGGCTCCCGGCCTGGCTGGCGCCGTACTGTAAACGATAACCCACGGATTCGCTGCATACGTGCCAGACACAGACACCCGCCTCCTCGCCCGGCAGTTGCAGCCGGCCAGGACGCCAGTGTTTCTTACTCACTCCTTCACGAGCAGTGGGGGCGGGGCGAGGCGGGGCGGGGCGGGGCGCCTGCCCACGGTACGGCGGCGCGTCGCCTTGCGCCCGGGTGCCGCCTGGTGGACCGGGCTGAAATGTTTATTCAACGCATGGCGGGGCGGGGCGGGCTGGGTATGGTCTTTGCTCGGCGCGGCCCCTGCTGCTGGCGCCACTTCCCGTCCCTGTGTGCCCCCCACCTCCCCCTCCTGGCCTGGCAGGGCCGCCGGGGGCCAGCAAAGGGCTACGAGGCCTGGCCCTGGCCCTCCGGCCCCCCGGGTCCTTGCGAAACAACAGTGTGCCCTGCCCACCGGCCCGGCCCGGCCCGGCCCCTGCCGGCCCCCGCCCTCTCTCCTCACGCCGCCTGACCCGCCCCGTATAATTAGGCCGACGGCCGAAATTCGTCACTGTTTGCGCGCGCGCGGACCATGTAGGAAGTAGGGCAGTACAGCGCGGAGCGTGGAGGAGCCCAGCTCCCTCCCAGCCCAGCCCAGCTCCCCCGGGAGCGCCCCGCCCCGCCCCGCCCCGCCCCGGCCCCGCCCCGCCCCGCCGCACCAGCCCCCCCGGCCCCGCCACAAAGTGCCAGCGGGGAGAGGGGCAGGGCAGGGCAGGGCTGCTGGTCTGGTGGCAACAACAGTTTCAATTCAAAGGCGACATCTCCCAAGGACGGAGTGCCCGCGACGCGGCGGCGATGCGACCCACACCGCAAACCCGCCCCGCCCCGCCCCGCCCCGCCCGCCCTGCTCCTCCGCAGACACAATGGTCTGCCGTACAAAACTGCGTGATCGCCCGATCGTGCTCCTCGCAATGGGGCGTAACCATGCGTCGTTATTTCGCAAATACGCTTTCTCAAACAAAAACACAGAGAAGAAAAAACAAGTATACTGGCACAATGATGCATAAGCAATAAAAACACCACGCTGCGGGGGGCTAAAGACACGAAACAAAAGTTTTAAACAACAGTAGAATTTGAAGGGAAAAAACATTAATAAGCAAAAACGTCATGTTTGGGCGAGGCGTCCGCGCGCTCGGGCAGACATGCGATGCGCGTATGATAACAGCGCGGACGCGATGTTCATTCTGCGCTGCGCGCCACAATGGAGGCCGTCCCGCTGGGCTGATGGACTGATTCTCACGCCTTTAGCCGCACCGGCCGGGCCGGGCAGTCACACACCTGGTGAGAGAGAGCGGGGGGGAGGGGACCCCCGCCGCGTAGCGGCCCCAAGCGCAGGCCCGGAGCCAGTTCCTGCACTTTAGGCCGGACACCTTTATCTCGCAAATCGCCCCGCTGCGAGCCGCTACCACAACCCAGCCCAGCCCCGCAGCTAGCAAGTCCACCCGGTGGGTCCTACAGTAGCACCAGGACATGTAGGAATACACTCCTGGAGCTGCGTGGAAATCCAAGTGAACGTTCTCGTCACTCCACTTGCAGGAAGTGGAAATACGTCCCCTTGTATTTCCAGTGTTACCTTGCTTCCTCACAGGGTGTGAGCTCCCACACAGCAGGTGACACACATACCAGCAGCGTGCCGCTGGGAGCCGTACAGTATCCCCCGCGGGGAAGCGTCCGCCCCGCCGCATGTCCCGAGCCGCGCACTCCGGCCCGGTACAGCCCGGCCCGGCGCGGCCCACACCGCTACGGCTGTCCTCGGCACACCGATTCAACGGAATCCGATACAGGCGGGGCGGGGCGGGGCGGGGCGGGGCGGGGCGGGGCGGGGCGGGGCGGGGCGGCGCCGCCGCGGAGAGTGGCTGGTCGTGTTCGCAAGCCCGATGAGCCCGCCCCGCCCCGCCCCTCCCAGCCATGAGATAAAACTTTTGTCGTGCGTCTGTTTCCACGGACCTCGTCCGCCTCTGGTAGTCCTCCTGACAAATTTTTGAAGCAACACGTCAGAAAAGTTTGTGTTAAAAGGGAACTTCTTCTCTTCTCCCCGTTAGCAGCCCAGGCCGCGCAGCTGCCGCGGCCGCCCTCCCGTCCGCTTCCAAAAGTCCACTCGTCCAGCTTCTGCCTCATTTATAAACGGACAGCGCGGCGCGACGGCAAGAAGTGCCAAACTTGTTATGTATCTGCCTCCCGCTCTCAACGGAATATTTTTCTCTTTCATTTCACAAAAGCTTTACATTATTCCCCCCTTCCTTTTTATATTCTCTCTGTCCCGTCCTCGACACGTTTCGCAATGCAAACGATGGGCGGGCGGGGCAGGGGGAAGTGGCAGGGGGGCTCCGAGGAGCTGGGCGAACGCGAGTTTGAATACGCCCATTAATCGCTGCGCAATGCTGTTAAGAAATCGAGGAAAATAAAGACACAAGAGGACGTCGGCATACCGTGGCGTCGTGTTTTCTATTGTTTTTTCTTCAATCTCTGCCGTCTTATCAGTTCCTTCTCCATCCTTCCACCTCCTTTAAAAAAAAAAAATATAAAAAAAACTTTTTTAACCGATTTGGGGAGGGGAGGAGCGCCCAACAGACAACATACCTAACGCTCGCACCCAATCGCCCCGAGGTAAATTGGATGAGTGAACGAAGCAAAGCTTTTAGCGGCGAGAGTCAACCCGCGGCAGCCGTGCCCTGCCCATCAGGGAGCAGGCGAGCCGAGGCGAGGCGACCCGCGGCTAGTCCACCTGTCCGCCCGCCCCGCCCCGCCCCGCCCCGCGCAGGCCGCACAGCAGCGGGTCGTGGGCGGCGAGGCGTGGGGCAGCACGGCGCCATCACTTGGATTCAGTGTCAACATCAGGAGGGGATTTTATTTTTATCGGCCGCGGGCGCGCTATGCAGCGGCAGCGGCGGCGGCGGCGGCGCTGCTCCTGCTCCGCGCTGCGGGCCTCGAGAGATGCACGACGCTGCGCCGCGCGGTCCTCAGAGAGACTCCACGCCCTCCACCACACCCCGCTGAGACTAACATCTTGTAGGCGGCAGCACGTCCCGCTACGCACCGCCGCGCTGGAGACAAGCTTCTCGCTCAAACTGTGACACAATGTTGCAGCCTGTCCTGCCCAGCCCCGCGCTGCCGCCGCGCCGCGCCGCGCCGCGGGACGGGACGTGTCGTTAACGGCCAGAGGTCCCCGACCATCCTCTCCTCTCCCTCATGCCCCTCGCCTCGCCCCGCCCCCACGACCACCTCCTCCGTCTTTGACGTCTCTGTCCTCCTTCTGCATACTTAACCTGCGATTCACCCCGCGTCGCAAAACCTGCACGCCGGGGGATTTACGGCCGGCAGACAGCAGGGCGACCGATAGTAAAAGATCAGCGCCAAAATCGTTGAGGAGGAATCGTTTTTTTCACAAAAAAATCAATGTCTCTACAACGTTGACACATTTGTTGTGTGTGCGTTTGCTAGTGCAAGTAGAAAGGAAACGGATACAATGACGTTCAAAGCGCGCATAGAAAAATTAGTCCAAATAAATAATTCTGAAAATGGGCCTACGCATCATACTCCGCGTCTACGAACGATCGAAAACCTTCCTTCTAGGAGCGTACAAAAGTTTCCAGCCGCAGCGGAGTCGGGTGGGGTGGCGCAGTGTCCGCCGCAGTCAAGCGCCAGCGGCGCGGCGCGGCGCCAGCCCGTGCCAGGCGTCGCGACGCACCAACGACACGGAAGCACGCACCACGCCGGGCGCCGGGTCGCGTCGGGGCTGCTGTCAGGGCACATCCACATAGGCGACCGTGCCCCGCCCCGCTACCAGCGCACCACCCCCGCGCGAGCCCGCACCGCGACTCCAGGCTACATCCAAAACCTTACAGCCGATCTCACCGAGACAAGACCTTTTAATTTCCAGGGGTCGGTCTGCGCGCGTCCAGCGTGCCAGAGTGCCAGCCCCAGACACACACCGCCCCGGCCCGCCCCGCCCCGCGCCCCCTGCAGCTTCCTGAGATGTCGCGGATGCGATAAGCCCCCCAGTGCAGTGGCGGGAGAGGACGGGGCTCTACTTGTCATTCGGGTGGAGCTGCTGCAGCTACACACTGCGGAAGCAGCGCCCGGCCCGGCCCGGCCCGGCGTCACGTGACGCGGCTCAAATTGACATGCGAGCCACCCGCTGTGGTAAACAGGTAAGTTAGCGAGCGAGCTGCCCCGCCCCGCCCCGCCCCGCCCCGCCCCGCCCCGCCCCGCCCCGCTCCGCCCCGGCCAGCACACGCTTACACACGACACCCTCGGGCGGGGCGGGGCGGGCGGAGCAAAGTCTCACCATGTCACCCAGCTCGGCTCGGCTCGGCTGCAGCAAGGCCGTGGAGCTCGCTCTCTCAACACCTTTCGGTTCACGCTCCAGAGAGAGAGCAACAGAGAGGGGGAGAGAGAGAGAGAGGGAGGGGGCACTAGAGAGCGAGAGGGAAGGTGGAGTAGACGAGACACTTGTGCTGACAAGTGAGAGCTCCGGAGGACGGCCGCGCCGCGCTACGCCACGCCACCCGGCACCACCTGCGTACGCGCGCCACGCCGCGCCACGCCACGCCACGCCACGGCCCCCTGCGTGTGCAGCCTGGTGTGGCCCCACACTGCAGCGCGCATTGTCAATTTAATTTTCAAATTACAGCCGGCCGGGTCGGACGGCGCGGCGCGGCGAGCCACAAATCATCGCACGACAGACTGGCGCGCATACATGCATGCGGCCATAGGCCCCGCCCCACCACGCCACGCCTCTCGCCTCCTCTCTCCTATTTCCTCCGTCCGCCTCTCTATTTTCTGCAGCGCTCTCTCTCTCTCTCTCTCTCTCTCTCTCTCTCTCTCTCTCTCTCTCTCTCTCTCTCTCTCTCTCTCTCTCTCTCTCTCTCTCTGATTAGCCCCCAGTGGGCTGGCCCGGCCGGGGGGCACGCCCCGTTCGCACAGTTGCAGCGAGTCCCACAACTCAACTAATATCGCTCACAGTCCGTCTCCCCGTTGTGTTGCGTGAGGTCCAGCTCCAGGCTCCAGCTCCAGCGTACACCGAACTCTTGGATTTTATTTAACCCTCGCTATTTCCAGGAGGACAAGGGTGCCCTAGCGCGCGAGAGGCCCACCGCATCCTCTTTCTCTCTCTCTCTCTCTCTCTCTCTCTCTCTCTCTCTCTCTCTCTCTCTCTCTCTCTCTCTCTCCCTCTCTTTCTCTCTCTCTGACTGACTAAGCTCATTTCCCTTCCAGCGCGTCGGCTCGGCTCGATATCTCATTTACCCCGTCCCCTCCAGCAGCCTCGCTGCCATCCCGTTTCACTTGCCCTAGGCCGTATAGAGGAGAGAGAGAGAGAGAGAGAGAGAGAGAGAGAGAGAGAGAGAGAGAGAGAGAGAGAGAGAGAGAGGAGAGGAGAGGATATCGCATCACCTTTTCTCCTTTTTCCTCTGGACCGCCGCCCTCTCGCTCCGCGTTTCTTTCACACGTAAAGATCCCCCGACGGGCGGGGTGGGGCGGGGTGGGGCGGGTCCTAATTGCAGTCGAACCAAAAGAGACTACAGCGAGGGGACAAGTGGCTATACGCGGGCCGCAGCCCCCGCTCTACCGCAGGTTGCAGCCTCGACTCTCTCTGCCTCAGTGTCCTGGTCGAACGGGAGCAGATCACACGGCGCCGCGGCGGGACTTGTGCGACATGTGCGTGAGAAAAAGAGGCGAACGCGACGGGCCGGGCCGGGCCGGGGGCTCAGTGACGTGCTGGCCCCGCCCCGCCCCGCGCACACAGAGCACTTAGGCCTCCCTGCCCGCCCCGCCCCGCCCCGCTCGGCCGCGCCGTTGTTTTTGCGATAGTGGGCGCGCGGCGCGGCGCGCCTAACGAACCGCCTTGTCCCTTCATTACAACGCTCATACAGTCCAGTCCGCAGTGGGACTGCATTCAGAATGAGCGGGGCCTGCCGGGCCGGGCCGGGGCGTCTCTGCTGCTCTGCGCCCTTCAAACAAAACACGACCAGCGCGTCGCACGAGAAGAGAAGCGCCGGCCAAAAAGAAAGAAAGTTATTTCATATTTATATCCGCCATGAAAGAGGGAAGCTGCGGGCCGAGCGGAAGCGTTGTGTTTGCTTGTGCAGCACGAGCTGATGATCCCCCCCACCCCCAGCCCTATGACGCGGTGCGGGGCGGGGCCAGCTCGACGAGAAAAGTGCCTCGCGGAATGTCGGTCATGTCATGGGAACACCAGGCAGGGGCGTGGCGTGGCGAGCAGGTCGCGCAAGACTCACGTGGTACTACGCTTGCTTGAGGCAGAGGGCATTACACTCACCCGCAGCTGCCCGTATCGTACGAACGCGGACCCGTTGATATTTTGGGCGGGAAACATACCTGCAAACAGAAACCACAAAATAAAATAAAGTAACAAATGTGTGTGTGTTTGCTTTCACAACCACTGGTGCACGAAATAAACTGCGGCCCGGCCTGCCCCTCCAAACCCTCGCGTATGCGGCGCTTCCTGTTTCTAATTCCCCCGTTTGACTCTCCGGCCCGAGTCCCGACCTGAAACAATGATGAGAGCCAAGCCGAGCTCGGCGCGCCGCGCTAAGCCCCGCTGTCATATTGTCCAGCGGGCGGGGCGGGGCGGGGCGGGGCGGGGCGGGGCGGGGCGCTGTTCCGGGGGGACAGAACGCGCTGCTCGCCGTGCCCTGCTACCCACGCGCCCGTGTCCAGGCGTGGCGCAGCGCGGCCGACCGCTCCTGCCGAGCGAGTTCATAAACCACGAAATGCATCCAGCTAAAGGCCGTAGCAGCTCACCCCACCCCACCCCAGCTCGCTCCAGGCTCGTACCGCGGGGCGGGGCGGGGCGGGGCGGGGTGGGGCGTGGCGGCTGAGTCACCTCTGCTCCGTGATGGCTCCCCCCATGCCGTTCATGCGGGCAGGGGCGCCGCTGGGCCGCTGCCATCACCGCGTTTGCATCGCGGCCGTTTAGATGCCGCGGCTCAAAGAAACCGCGACAAAAAAAAATTGCTGTCGTGTCCGCGTGGATAAGGCTAAGTCCAGCGGGGTGGGGTGGGGGGCACTGCTGTGCTGCTGAGGGTCAGGAGAAACGAGCCGCATGTCGGGGGCCGTCTTGTTGGCAGCTCTGGCGGGGGCCCTGGTGGGGCCGGGGCTGGCGCAGCGTGAGGGATGACTGGCTTAGAGCTCGGGGCGTAACAACCTCCGGGCTGCTGCGACCCTCCTTCCCCTGCCCTGGCGGCCGGGGCCCAGCGGGGCCCTCTCTCACACTCGCCACGCCCCGCCACGCCCCGCCACCCAGCACGCCCGTTCGTCAATCCATCACCCTGACGACGGCCAGGGGGGAAACGCCGCGCTCCGCCAAATTCCTATTCATTTTCGAATCGCGCATGGGAAAAAAAGAGGATCGAGCAAGCTCACATCGGCGGGGGTGGAGGAGCTCGGGGGTGGGGTTGGCGCGCCGGGCCGGGCCGGGCAGCAGGCGTCGCTGACAGGCTTACGGCCAGAACTTCACTTCCCTTGTTCAGTTCCGATACCAGGCGAGCTAGCTCTTATTCTTATCTTTTCCGCGATTGCAGCAGTGAAGCCTCTTCAGAGTTGCCAGATAAGTAGGCAGTCCCGGCGCGCGCGCGTGCGCTGCGGTTGCCTACCCGCCAGGCGATGACACCGCCTACTCATCTGGCACCACTGAGCCTGCTCACCGCAGCGCAGGGAGCGGCAGTAGGCAGACCCGGCGCGCGCGCATGCGCTGCGGTTGCCTACCCACTAGGCGCTCCGGAGCGCTGCCCTGTGCGATACTGACTCCCCGGCAGCAGCGCCGCTGCCCACAGGGGAGGTCTCCCTATTCATCCACCCAGTTCCGCCAGTGTTCCCGGCCCGGCTCGGCCCGGCTCGGTGCCTCAGTGTCAGAGTCAGGCAGGGCCCGCCCCGCAGACAGGCCGGCGCTGCGCTGTAACAGTAACCCCCTTTCCCCATTATTAGTGGGTAATCAGTTGGCAGTGCTGTCTGCGCGCCGGCGGGGCGGGGTGGGGCGGGGCGGGGCGGGGCGGGGCGGGGCGGGGCGGGGCGCCTGTCGTTGCGCTGCCAAGCCAAAGCCACGCCAAGCCCGGGGCATTGTTTGTTTATCCCGCGTCCATACAAAGGGCCCAGCCCAGCCCAAGCTCAGGCCCGGCCAAGCCAAGTCGGCCAAGCCCCCCTCCCCGCCCTGCGCCGCCCGGAGCCTGGAGCTGGAGAACAGCCTGGAGCCCGGGGGCCGAGTCTGGAGCATCCCGCCGGAGGCTTAGCTAAATAGTCAGGCGCCAGGCCCGTGTGTCGTGCGCTTGTTTTAAAAGAAATACATAATAAAAAGAGACCACCTTACGGAACGAGTGCACGTCTTCTAATTTTACAGGGGGGGGGGGGGTTCAATTGTCCAAGTATGAAGCCAACGATATAATCCGCAGTGACAGTCCCAGGCTCGCGACACGGCGCGCGGCGGGCTGGCTGGAGCGGGCTGGAGTCGATATGCGACTGGAGGCTGGCTCGGCAGTATACATCGGGCGTAGGCTATTCGGCGCCACATACACGCACACACACACTCACACAACCCGCGCGTTGCGGAGCTCGACAAACAATCGGACACATATCGTGAGCATTGGACTCCCCCCCCCCCCTTTACTGCTCTCCTGTGTGCCTATTGTATTTGACCGATGGCGGGAACGACTCGCTGCGACACTCTCTCACGGGGCTTCCCTCTCCGCTTCTCCCTCTCTCTCTCCCCTCTCGCCATCTCTTTTGTTCCAAACCTACAAACAGCAGCAAAGCGGTCACAGAAACAGCAGACACTCCCGCTAAAGCAGTGCGTCCAAACGGAACGCCGGCCAAAAACGTCGAATGGGGACGACGGCACACGTCCGGGCGGGCCGGCGCGCGCGCGCGCTCTGCTGCACACGGGGAAGTACTCCATCGTGGACGAACCGCCCCGCCGCGCATTATTGCGATTCAGGCCCGCCCGCACGAGAACAAACGCGACACTCACATTCACATTCAAATGAGGAGTCCAGCTGCGAGTTTTTTGCTGCCCCTCCGACCCTCGCGCTAAGTACTGCGAGTTGGGCCGAGCGGGAGAGGGGTAGGGTGGGTAGGAGGGCCAAGGAGGGAGGGGTCGACGGCCTCTAATAACACGGTGGGCGCGCGGCCGGGCCGGGGCGCGCAGTATGCGAAATAAAGGTGCGCGGCCGGAGCGGCGTGCGTGACCTGGCCAGGCGCGGCCCCGGTGTAACAGTGAATCCTTACTCCCAGGGATACGTGCCCCCTGGAGTACACAGTCCCTAGGGACATTGTACTCCCCCCCTCCCGGGAGTACAAATTCCCTAAGGGATAATGTACTCCCCCATCTCGAGAGAGGGGAGTACATTATCCTAAGGGAATTTGTACTCCGGGAGTACTAAAATCCCTGGGGTAATGTACTCCCCCTCTCGAGATGGGGGTACATTATCCTTAGGATTTTGTACTCCCAGGAAATACAAAATCCCTAGGGATAATGTACTCCCCCTCTCGAGAGAAAGTACACATTATCCTAAATTTGTACTCCCCTACATAGGAGGAGTACAAAATCCCCAGGGATATTGTACTCCACCCTTGGAGAGTACAATATCCTAGGAGTTTTATACTCCCGGATATAAAAGGCACCGCACGTGCTTTTAAGCGGTGCTGCGTACTCTGCTGAGTAGTGCGCCATTCCTAGGTTGAATTGTACACCGTAAATGTCCAAAACATTAATGCAGGTGGGATTTTCGATTTAGATTGGAACACACATTTTTAAGTGTCAACTAAAGAGGCAGTGCCTTGCGGGGAAAGGGTATGCCGTTCGGGATGTAGAGGTATGCGAATCGAGGTTTTTGTATTCGCATCGAATCTTAATAATTCCTTGCGAATCGAATCGGGTCAAAACGTTTCGAATCGACTCAATTTCGAGTCTGATTCGAATAAGGAAAAAATCTTCTTTCTTTTGCCAAATAACAAATTTCCTTACGAAATGTTGTATTTTTCATATGCACAGTACGCAGCATTATTTAATCGGTCCGACTGCGACCGACGGGTTTCGTTTGCCGTACATAGACCCTGAAGCGATTTGTTTTCGAGCTTACCCGATTCTAAATTTCGAAATATTCGACATCTAGTCAGTCCAATTCGAATTCGATCGAATCAGTCAAATTCGAATTCGATCGAATCAGTCGATTTTGATCGAATTTGAATCTGGCCGATTCGATTCGATATCGAACGATTCGCACACCTCTATCCCGATGGCGCTGAGCGGGTTGGTCCGGCTAAAACGAAAAGTGCACGGGGTTTTCGGGACACATGGTATGATGAGAATTCATGTTGACGCAGTATCTCGAGTCTCATTATGGTTCGCTTTGTTTTCTAAGCGCACTTTTCGATGCAGAGGCCAGAGACCCAGGCTGAAAGAATAAAGTAAGGGAAACAATCAATTCACGCCAAATGTCATAATTAAAACTTTGTGATTTACAAACAGGTGTTTAATCAGTGTCGTTAGAGCTCTTAAATTAACATATACATTGAACTACAGGCGGCACCGCGACGAGCATCGTCGAGTGCCGGGAGGCGACCGGCGGCAACACCCCCTCCTCCACCCTAACCCAGGGTGCGCGATGACGCCGTCCTGGCGGGCGGCACCGGGACGAGCATCGTCGAGTGCCGCGAGGCGACCGGCAACCCCCTCTCCACCCTAACCCCGTGCACTTTTGGTTTTAGCCGGACCAACCCACATAGCGCCATCCGGGACTGCATACCCTTTCCCCTGCAAGGCACCGCCTCTTTAGTTGACACTTATAAAACTGTGTGTTCCAATCTAAATCGAAAAATCCCACTCGCATTAATGTTTTGGACATTTACGGGTGTACAATTCAACCTAGGAATGGCGCACTACTCAGCAGAGTACGCAGCACCGCTTAAAAAACACGTGCGGTGCCTTTTTGCATATACAGGGGAGTACAAAATCCCTAGGGATATTGTACTCCCCAAAGATACAATATCCTGAGTTTGTACTCCTCTATATAGGGAGTACAAATTCCTAGGGATAATGTACTCCCCCTCTCGAGAGAGTACATTATCCCTTAGGGATTTATACTCCCAGGGAGTCTAAATTCCCCTAAGGGATAATGTACTCCCCCATCTCGAAGGGGAGTACATTATCCCTTAGGGAATTTGTACTCCCGGGAGGGGGGGAGTACAATGTCCCTAGGGACTGTGTACTCCACGGGGTCTCCTGTCCCGGGAGTACTTCATCGCGTTGACACCGGCCGTGTCATCAACGCGACACGTCCGGACCCATTTCATGTACATATTTTTTTATTTTAATTTTTTTCCCCTCTGCCTTGCCGTGCAGCCAGCACTGTAATAACGAGCGTCGTTTTTCGACCTTTGTAGGGTTCGATTTTGTTCACCGTCTCCTTTAAAAACACTAGCAAACGCAGTGCAGTCGACGTTTTCGGTTTCAGGGGTGCCCATAAGATACAGTTCAACCAAGATCAAAATCCAGATCAATCGAATTCGTATGAAGAATGATGTTTAAAAATCAGCTTGTGAACAAAAACGAACCTACCGGGCGTCGAAATTCGACGCTTCTGTTTACAGTGAGGCCTCTTGCCTGCACCTCCTCCCCTCATCTCATCCAGCGCGCTGAGGGCGGTGACGACGACAATGCGGCAGAATGAAACACTAAAGGTGAGGCCGTTTTGCTCCGCGCTCGCTAGCTCTTGTCTTAGAATTGCGCCGCCGCCGCCGCCGACAACGCCGAGGGAGGACGCCGTTGCGTTGCGTCGACGTGCAGCTCGCGGGCTCAGAGCGCGCCAAGTCAGCCGACCCGCCCCGCCCCGCCCCGCCCCGCCCGACGGTCGTTCGGAATGTGAAGAGCAGCGGTAAAACGACGCGACGCGTCGCTAGCGGCACACCGTCACCGAGTAGCAGGGCCAGGCGAGGCTCAGGAGTCAGGAGGCTCAACTAGCACAAGGTAAATACAATGTCTAATTTTTTTAGGGAACGGGGGAAAAGGGAGGAACTCTGCAAAGAAAAAATCAAGTTTTCGAAATAAACGTGAGCGACAAATGCATTCAGAGAGGCATAGGGCCTAATTCAATCGGTCGAAAAGTAAAAGAGAATTTGTCCTGTGACACTCTATGACGGGCCGAGTGGATAAAACCGTCGTTGCTGTATAAAATTTGTAGGCGTGTGAGTGCGTATGTGTGTGTGAGGTGTAGGGGGAATATGAGAGACACAAAGTCTGTCCCTATGAGGACGCACTGCGCGGGGCCTGTGGGGGACCTGTATAGGGAGGCTATAGGGGACCTATGGGGACCTGCCGGGGACGGGCGGCGGGCGGGGCACGGCACGGCGCTCCCATATTATTCCATTCATGCATGATTAGCCCGCCCGTTTGTTATCGCAAGCCAAGAATCATCATCATCCATTCTGAATTCAAAACGAGGCGGGAGCACCAGCAGCAGCCCGGCGCGGTGCGGCGCGGCGGGAGCATCTGACGCCAAGGTGAGGGCGGGGCGGGGCGGGGCGGGGCGGGGCGTGGCACCGGAACGGGGGAATCCATTCGTCATATCAACAGAGCAGGGCCGGGCCCATTAGCATACGGCGCGTCGGGGGAGCCCGTCCCCGCCTGCGTATCAAAAAGACATTTCCAGGTTTCATAAACCGTCTTTACGGGGACGATTACAAACGTGCTCATTATTATTATCGGTGCTTGTGTCGACGCCCCGCCCCACCCGCCCCGCTGATGATACCCTGTACGTGTGAACCCTTTCGGCTCCGCGGGTACCGGCGGGTACCGGCGGGTACCGGCGCGTCCCAAACCAACACGCTGATCCGCGGAGGAGGCAGGAGGCACGGACGTACCTTACCTCAGCTCCGCTCAGCTCCGCTCAGCTCCGCTCCCTTTCGCCTCGCACCCAACTCCCTCTCGTTTACCCTCTCCGGCCGAAAGCCATTCAGACGGAGAGGGGGTGAGGGGGTGAGGGGGCGCTAATTAGCGAGGAACGTGGTAAAATATTTTATGCGGGTACTCATTTCCTAATTGACTCTCTCCATCTCGTTCTCGCAGGCAGAGACGGAGATAAAATATACAACAAGAAAGAAAGATCAAATAGAAGAGAGAGCAAGAGAGAGAAAGACAGAGGGAGAGAGGGACGCGAGTCTCTACAATAAGAGTCGCAGCGCGCGTGCGCGCGACTCGCGGCCGGAGACAAAAGGTTCGGTGAATTTCTTATCAGGGAAAACTTTGTAAAATAAAAATGTCGAAAAACGCTCTCCCGGAGCTCGTCATGAAGGAGCCTTCATGCCTCCCCCGCCCCGCCCCGCCGCGCACTCATTTCACAATTACCGCGCCCCATTTTCATTTTATGTCGTGGAGCAGGCAGCGCGACGTCCACACAATTTGCATATCGCCGGTAGGCCGCGTCGTTAGGGGGTCGCGGTCGGCCGCCGGCCGAGCATCGAGCGTTATTGAAAAGTGTATAAGACACCACTATAGTCCAGGACACCTTTTCTGTGCACACGGCCGGCCCGGGCCGTACAGTCACCGCAGAAAAGAACCGAGGTGTAGTGCGCCGAGCTGCGTTGGGGGCGGGAGGGTCCGCCTACCTGCCAGCCCCAAAGGAGGCGTGGCACGGAGCCACCCGCTGGCCCGTCCCAGTACCGATTACAACTTTTGCGGGTGTTCATTTTTTCAGTGATTTGACACCAGATTCGGCATCCCTGCGTTCAGGCGAGAAAAGTTATCTAAAATTCGACTTAAATAGATGAACTTTTCAAAAGCTTATTGTCATTAGCCTATGGATCACACCAACAAATTGTTTTCGATCTCCCAAACAAATAATCGGAGAATCGTCATTCAAAATAAATTTTGCGCGTCTTTAAAAGCCGAATTTGATGAACACCCTAAACTTATCCTTGTGTCCCATATTCACTCCGTAATCTTTAGTGACAAATCCAATCCATTTTACGCAAGCCGTATTATTAACAAAAATAGTTTAAACTCAATTTTCTCCCGAACGGTATGTCGTACGAATGTGATTCAAACTGGCAAATATTCGTAAAGTCTTGACCAAAAACCTTTCCCTCCGCGTTTAACCGAAAAATTGCTAGAAAGTTAGTTTAAAATTTGAATGCTAATGTTACAATGAGTCCTCTTCTCGGAATTAGGGTCGCTCGTCGCCCGGTCGGGAGACCGTCCCCAGCCCGGCCACGCCCCCTCTCCGCTGCCTTCGCCTAGGCAAAAATGAGGTTGAGTGTACCGAATGTACAAAAGTGAAGACGAATCGGCTTCTGAGCCCCCACAGACAAACATATGCATTTACACTACATCTGCCACAAGCATTTTGACTGTGACTTTACGGCCCGGACCGGACGTGTGCACAGAAAAGTTGTCCTGGACTATAGACATGCTGCGCAGCGCCGAGGCGGGCGAGAGGAGAAGAGAAGGCGGGCGGGGCGGGTGGGATGCGAGCGGCGCGGCGCGGCTCAAAGCGATCTGGGCGTCGTCGTCATTTTAAAATGCCGCGTCGCGTCGCGTCGGGACGCAGGCGAGACGAGCGGGACTCCGAGCAGCGGGGCGGGGCGGGGCGGGGCGGGGCGTCAAAGAGACGCGATAAGAATGCATTCACTGATCTCCCTCCTGCTCCCTCCCCGGCAGGGCAGGGCAGGGCGGCCTGGCCCGGGCGTGGGCGGCGCATCGCTGGGTACCATTATACCCGCCCGGGCCCAACACTCGGCTAGTGCTCGAGCCGGCCCGGCCGTAAAGCGTCGCGTGATTGCCTTCAAGATCTCAAATCTGATGAGATGTGTGTAGTAAGCCACACGACGAGGCCTTACTGTCACACACACACACATACACAGGGACGCTCGAGTGGCAGGTCGACGCCGTGCGCCAGGTAGGCACCCCGCTGGCAGAGTGTAACCAAAAGAAAGAAGGGGGTTCCGCCCCGCCGCCTTCTAGAGGGCCGACGCAAGGAATTATGCAAATTAAATACGAAATTCTTGCACTTATTCTCTTTGTAAATTTCTTGGCGCAGTTGTGAATGGGCGCGTCGCGGGCCGGCACTACAGGTGCGCTCAGCCCGGCCCGGCCAGCGTAACGAGCGCAAATCCCGCCGCGCTGGGGCTTATGAGAATGAGCTTATCTCGAGCGAGACACAAAACCGTCATTAACTCGTGAAAAATTGTTGGCGCCCGCCGCGCCCCCGACCCTCCC
This sequence comes from Frankliniella intonsa, assembly GCA_033675135.1. Lineage (NCBI taxonomy): Eukaryota > Metazoa > Arthropoda > Insecta > Thysanoptera > Thripidae > Frankliniella > Frankliniella intonsa. The sequence goes on along the minus strand of CM066249.1, from coordinate 5,699,724 downwards.
GCACACACCTCCACGCCACCAGCAGCAGCGGGGGCGGGGGTTATAAACGAGCAAAGCGCCGCTGAAAACGAAACCCAGCGCCACTTCGCGCCCCGCCCCGCCCCGCCCCGCCCCACGGCGTCGTCAGGGGCGAGAAACACACAGAGAGGGGGCGCGGTAGGGGGGGGGGGGGCTGCAGTCGCGCCTACGCCCCCGCCCCGCCCAGGCCCGGACAAGCCTCGGTGCGGCGCGCGCGGCGCGAGAGAAAAATGCGTTTTTGTTTCAAGAACTATAAGGCACTCCTTTCGGGCGACTATAACTCTCGGCTATCGGCGAGCAACTTTGGGAGAAATAACACACATACACACACACAGCCACAGAACGCGGCGCGGCCATAAACGTGAAATATATCACCATAAATAAGGGGTTGGGGGGCGGCTACTTATTACAGATAAATAACGGTGGCTATCGATGTGTCGCTGCCCTGTCCTGTCAGGTCAGCATTGGTCGGACCGAGCCGGACGCGTGTACTGTGCGCACCGCAGCGCAGTGTGAGAGAGACAGAGCGCAGAGCGCGGCCTAAACTCCCGCTCCCTCCCCCGCCCCGCCCCGCCCCGCCCCGCCCCGCCCCGCTGGAAGTGGCCGTACCGCGGCTACCGTCCCGGCCGTCCAGGAAGGAAGTTCTCCCGCCCCGCCCCGTCCCGCCATCCACTACTCTACGCGATGTCGGCGATACGAGTCCGGGGCAGTCCAATGGACTGCGTCGAGGAGGGGCTCACCTGCTGCAACACACACACACACACACACACACAGTAGTGTCATCGAGAACGAGGCCAGGTCACGTTAGGTTCCGTGCCGCCCCCGCGTGCCGTGCCCACCCCCGCCCGGGCGGCGGCAGCGCACACATCGCCCCTTCCCCGTCTCTCTCCGTCTCTCTCGCACTCCACGCCAGCCAGCCACTCTCACATATAACTCGCATCGTCCCTCTTTCCCTTCCCGTCGACGACTCCCGCGGGCACATCTTGGGGCTTTAGACAGAGACAGATGGATTAAGCGCCGCCCTGCCCGGCCCGGCCCGGCCTGGCCCGGCCCTCACAAAGCCCCTCCCCGCGCGCCAGGCCGCAGCGGCGCGGCGCAGCGCTCCATTTCCAACTCGACCAAACTTATATTTACTCAAAGTTTGGTAAAGGAGGAGGAGGGGAAAAGGCATCATATGCGAGTGTGTGCGCGCGGGCGCGCGGTGGGTCGGGGCGGGGCGGTATGATAAGGTAACAACCACGTGGCTCTCCTCTCTTCCCTTCTCGTCACGTCATATTAGTCCCCCAGGAGGCGCGCTCGGGAAAGATCCATTCCGAACTGCGTACAATGAAAGCAAGAATCACATAAACTAACAAAAGATAAGGACTGCGTGGAAATATTTGTATTTTTAACAATAAATACTTAAGCAAATTTGAAAGAAAATGTCTCGGAGCGCGATACACCGCACCGCGTGGTCTCGGGTACTACTGAGCTGTCAGCAGGGTAGCGCATACCACAGCAGCAGCAGCAGGAAGGTACTGCCGCAGATGATATCGCCCACGGATGTTTCTCGCTGCTGCATTTTTGCGAGGCATCCCCGCCCCGCCTCTGCTGGCCGCAGCCCACGCACGGCACTCTTGTCCGGGCGGGGCGGGGCAGGGCAGGGCGTTACCGTCGCACAGTGGTCCAGGCCAGGCCATGTCGAGGCGTGGCGCGGCGTGGCGCGGCGTGGCGCCGCAGTGCCGGCCCAGTCCGGTCCGGCCCGCCGTGAGGCAGCCACGCCCCCGGCGGCAGCAGCCCGACCGATCGGCCCGTGTCCGGCGACTCGTAAAAAGAAACGGAACAGAAGTCGTCGTCTCGTTCACTTAATAATCATGATTCACGACCGCGCGGCGCATCGGGTCTGTCTGTACCCTTATGCCCCGCCCCGCCCCGGGCCCGGCTGGGAGGAATGCGGCAGCGGAGGGGATGGGAGGGAGAGAGACAGACAGACAGACAGACAGACAGACAGACAGAGGGAGAGAGAGAGAGAGCAGAACATGGACACACTGCACAGTACCATACTCATAAAAATCGACCACAGCCCGGTAGGAGAGGGTAGGACAGGGTAGGGTACCGCAGGGCGGGGCGGGGCGGACAAGAGTAGGGTGGGGGGGGGGGCGTTAAACTTGCAGGAACGAGATTGGAACACTTTGAATTTCGCATGCGCGCCGCTTGTTCTGCTGCTTTTGTTCAGGCGCCTCCCCCTCCCCTCTCGCGGAGTTCGGCTAGTTTCTCGCTCTGCTCGTTTCGCCGCGCCGCGCTGAGCCGAGCCGCCGCGACCTTCCTAATTCCTTCCTCCCCGTGACACACGGCAGTAATTATGCAGAGCGCACTTTGGGGTATTTGTCCAGCCACTCCGCCCGGCCTGCCCTGCCCTGCCCTGCCCTGCCCTGGCGTCGTCTTCTTTTTGTCTGCGGGCCCAACACCGCTCTCCGTAAAGTAGGGCTGGACGCGGCGGGGCGGGGCGGGGCGCGGAGGGGCCGTCCTGCCCCTGCCCGGCCAGCATCACTCCTCCTCCTTCTCGACCCATCCCTTCACGCCCCCCTCGACGGCCCCCCTCCCCCGACCCCTCTCTCCACTTTTTCTCCTTTTATTTTCCCTTCCTCTTTACAGCTTTCGAATAAACGGCTGCGTAAACTCCGGCGCGGCACCCAGTCGGACAGTGCGGGGCGGGGCGGGGCGCATGTCACACATACACGTGCTGTGCTGTGGTGTGGTGCGAGCAATGCAAACAACATTGTCGACGCCACGAGTTACGACCCCTTTTTTACAACTTGACTGCCGCTCACTTTTCCCCGATGATTCTCCGCCGCCGGCCTATGGTTTTAAGCGTGCGCCATGTGTGTGATCCGCGGGGCACTATATGGCCATTCAAACATTGCGCTCCATCGGCCCAAACTCATATCACACGCCCGAACAGAAGACAATCGAATTTTCAATAAAGGTAATGAGAGCGAAATTCGCAGTTCATGTTTGTGATAAACCCCGCGTGGCGTGGAGGTGGCGGCGCCGGGCTGATGTGACATGGAGAGACCCAGACAAATGAGGGGCAACCGCCAATGAGGGCGCACCCGCTGCTGACGAGTCATTGGCCCAGCCCCGCCCCGCCCCGCCCCGCCACTGGCGGCCCCAGCCGCGAGGAGTGCGCGAGGCGAGGCTCCGTGGGACACGACACCAGGTGTCAATAATACGCCTATTGTCGCGGGGCGTTCGTCAAGGCGTGGCGGGGCGTGGCGGGGCGTGGCGTGGCGGGGCGGGGCGGGGCGCCGAGCGGCTGAATCAACTTAGCGACAATGACACAGCAAGGAGCGGCACAATGGCAACACGCTGTAGTTCATTACGCGGCCGCCCAGGGAAGGAGGGGGAGTTCTAATGATTGCAACCTGCGGCGCCGCGGGGTGGGTCGGGGGTGGGGATGGGGTGAGGGTGAGCCCGCGAAGTTTCGTACGACACCGTACCGTCCCGAGCCAAATCCTGATGAAGAGTTGCCCCCCTCCCCTTCCCCCCTCCCTCCCTTTCCAGCTAGTGCCCCTACTGCTCGACTCATTGTCCGAAGTGGGTCAGAGCAACGTGTGCAATCAGAGGCTGGCCAACTAGTTGGCGACGTGGCCCCCACCACCGCCTCGCCCCGTCCCCGTCCGTCCCCTGGCGGTCTCCGCTACCCCTTTTGTGAGCCCGCGGGCAGAGCGGGGCCGGGCGTGGCCGGGCCGGGCGGGGCCGGCGGCGAGGGGCCCAGCACACCGGCCAGGTCGGAGCCGGGCGGGGCGGCGCGTTTCCAACTTTCCGCGCGCGGGGTACACTGGCCACTGGATAATAGATGCAACGGGCGCGGCGGGCGGGGCGGGGCGGGCGGGGCGGGGCGGGCGGGGCGGGCTGAGCGAGGTGGGGTGGGGCGATGGGGGTGGTGGACACAGCACAGGCACAGGGCTAGAGCGCCCATGCAGAGGACGCAACCAGCCGAGTCCGGCCCTGTCCGGCCCTGTCCGGCTCCGGCGCACAGCACAGAGGCGCCTACCCCCCCCCCCCCTCCCACCCCTGCCCGCCCGCTATATCCCCTCGCCATTCAGAGCATGCACTGACGCGGGAGGAACACACACGACAAAAATGCGCGCAACCCTTTCAAAAAAAGGTTCTCAAAAAAGGGGTTAAAACGAAATGACATGGCTCGCTTACACCCCCCCACACACACACACACAGCTGCGCATTGCCACACAACCGCGCCATCCATTGGTAGGTCCGCGCCCCGCGCTGAATACGCCCCACAGCGAGGCGGGGCGGGGCGCGGGGCGGGGCGCGGGGCGGGGCGCGGGGCGGGGCGGGGCGTGCTCAGGTGCCCCGGCCGGTTCCGCTGCCCCGCGATAAATCTCAATTCGGCACGTTAATCGCCCTCGGCGGGGCCTAATCCAGCCGGCCCTGCACCGGCTCAGTGACAGAGCGCAGCGCGGGGCGGGGCGGGCAACACACTGCAGCGCAGCGACCGCTTAATAAGTATTGGCAAAATGAAATTTATTTCCATTTCCACAAGTGCATTATTTACAGTTAAAGTTTTGTTTGTTTTTCTTCTACGGGGAGGCCTGAGAAAAAAATTCCAATTAGGATTGGAAATGAAAGCAGATGATTTTCAAATCTTATACTAGCTGAAAATTTCTATGGTGTTATATTTATTTTGATTTTTATAGTTTAGAAGTGACCGTTTTGAAGTCTTATATAGTTGTATACACACGTCATCTTTTCATTTTTATAACGTTTTCCCGAGAACGGGTAAAAATTACACTCGGGAGAACCGCGCCGCCGGGCGCCGCAAGGCAACAATACCATGGGTAGGAGCCTCGCCTGGCTTCCCCCTCCCCAGGCCTGCACACGCGCCGCACTGTGACAACCCGGCCCGCTCTATACTATTGCGAGAGTACAAGCCGATGAAACATCAGTTCTCTTTAGTTTATTTTTATTTTATTTTTTTGCTAAGATGTATCATCTGCTAAAAAGTGGCGCTTAGTATAGTGGCGTGGAAAGGAGGGAGAGACCGCATGCGCGTACACGATGTCGGTGGCGCGCGCGGCGCACCGCAGGGAGAAAGGGGTGGCGAACAAGGAAGAAGGGCCTCGCTATCGGCGGATCCGGAGGGAAGGGGGCGGGGCGGACCCCGCCTGACTACAATGACAAGTGCGTCGTAAAAATAGACGCCGCCAAAACTTCCAATCTCCGGCAAAGGACGCGGCGGCGCACGCGCCGCGCATAGCCGACAAGCGGCGCAGGACGGGGCGGGGCGGGGCGGGGCGGGGCGGGGCGGCCACCCAGACACCCGCCCCGGAGGTCACGCGGCCGCCCCGCCCCGCCCCGCCGCGGGCCGAATAACTTGTCTTCCTGCGAGTAGAGCCGCGGCCCGCGGCCCGCCCCGGTTATCAACAGGAAAACTGTCCTGCAGAGGCACCTCCTGTAAATAACGCCGGGCCGGAGCGGGCTGTTGCTCGCGCAGACAGAGGGGGGGGGGGGGATGTTGGCGGGAGGTCTGAAACGTGACTACGCCCAAGGCTAGGCTTCCCCCGCCCGCCCCCCGCCCGCCCGACGTGCAGCCCATTGTACTGCTTCGAGGAGTCGGGGGCGAGTGCGGGCCGTGGGGAGAGGGGGGGGGGGGCAGCCACGCAGAGCCCCAGGCAGGGCCCCAGAGAGGGCTATGCAAACGTCTTCTTCTCCAGTTGCCGGGGCGAGTAGAGTGGAGTGGAGGGAAGGGCATAGAGGGGACAGGTACCGCGGCTGCCGGCCGCATCCGGCGCGCTGTCCAGGGCCCTGCTGTCCCGCCCCGCCCCGCCCCGCCCCGCCCCGCCCCGCCCCGCGCAGTCGCCCCGCGCAGTCGCCTCGCGCATTCCAATCCTCATCGCGCGGAATTAGTCGTTGGGACTTGATGGCTTGGCGCGGCTCCAGCATCCGACTCGGCGCGCAACTCCAGCCCAGCCTGCGCGGTGAAGGGCCCGCGGGACACGACAGGACAAGCCGCGCGGGGCGGGGCGGGGGGAATGCAGCGACGCAGGCATTGTCTGCGACACGACACGCGTACGGCCATAACCCGCGGCGGACAGGATGAGCCTCACGTCCTGCACGCGGGGCGGGGCGGGGCGGGGCGGGGCGGGGCGGGGCGGGGCGGGGCGGGGCGGTCCAGACAGCCTGCAATGACAGGGGCATCCTCCTCACACGCTTCGCTTTCAAATGCGTTATTTTATCATTTTCGCGCGCGCACCGACACCAGACTGCACTGCTGCAGGTAGAGCAGAGCGGTCGGGGCCCCCGGGCTGTGACCGTTCCGTTTCACGGCCTACCGCGCTGGCTGGCCTTGGCCGCTAGAGTGACCCGGGCCGGGCAGGTCCGGAAGCCCCCGCTGGCCGCACCACGCCGCGCCACGCCGCGCCACGCCCCCTGCGGCCTGCAGGCTCCCGCTCGACGCATCCTGCCAGTCCAGTCCAGTACCTCGCTCGCTGCGCTCAGCTGCGGCGCGGCTGTTCACTGCCAAAAGAGGAGCGTACGCGCGTGCAAAAGCGAAAACCTCGGAAAAATCCTCGGCAACATGGCGACATACAGTCCCGCAGCACAGGCGAGCAGTCGGGTTGCCTACCCGCAGGGGGCCATGGGCGATGCAGCCACCTGCTCCGGACGAGGTTGCACGCAAAATCGAGCCGCAAAGCTGCGCGTCGTGCGAATGTAGGGCCGTCGCGGTTCAAACCTTACATAAACGACCTACAAATCCACGTCATTACTCACTTGCGACCAGGCCGTTGTGTGCGAGATAAATCCCGGCCCGCGCCAAACCCCACTGTGAACCGCCTGACAGTAATCACATGGTAAGGCATTCACGGTATTTTTCCAGTTAGTGTAACAAGGGGGCCCCGTGGTGTGGCGTGGCGGGGCGCGGCGCGGACGCATGGAGCTGTCCGTCATATCAGCGCCACTTTCCCCCCGCCCTGCTCGGGCTGGGCTGGGTGGGATCGGCGCTTGTTAAACTGTTCGGCGCGACTGCGCCAGCCAGCCACAATCCACAAGCCTGTTACAGGACAGGCGGGGCGGGCCTCCCTTCTCTCTCCGCCTCGCTTTTCAGCACATTTCCTGCTGCCCCGCCCCACTCGTTTCCACAGAGAAAACACTGAGGACGGCGCCACGCTGCTGGGCCGGCCGGACCGAACAGGAACAGGGCCGGTTGTCAACGAACCGTCAGAGCACTGAGCGGTAGCAGCACGCCGCCGGGCACTGCGCCAGCCAGGCCTGCGCGAAAGACTAGCGCAGTGCGACATGCGTGTCGCGGGGGCGCCCGACACTCTGTTTTGTGTCGATGATAATTGAGACGGTTAAGTGGGTTCCAGGCCGAGCGACCTTCCTCTTCGGGAGGGGCCTAAACAAGACATCTTCCCAGAGGTCGGGCCGGGCCGGGCCGGGCCGGGCGGGGCGGCACGCAGGGCAGGGCGCACAGCGCTCGCAGGGCTCCTCGCGGCCAGGTTCCCATGCTCGTTACTCATCAGCGCCGCTAGGCCCTTCATGTTCGGAAACAAGCGCGACTACAGTCATGCGGCGCGGCCAAGGCACCGCCGCCGGGTCAGACACGTACCCTACCTGCAGCTGACCGGACTGGTCCACTGCTGCTGCGCGGGGCTGAGCGCCGAGGCCGAGCCCCCAGCGCGCGCGTCCACAGCGGGGAAACGAAACGGCAAAGCGGCCGTTAGCGCGGGGCGGGGCGGGGCCGGCTGGGTGCGGCTAGAGAGACTGGAGAGACTCCAGTCTCTCTAGGTGCGGCCGGACAGAGCACGATGGATGCACGGCCGTTATTGACAGTAATGGCGCCGGATAACGTAGGGCAGAGGTCCGGTCCAGAGCCAGCGGGGCGGGGCGCATAGCGGAGGAGGAACAGGAGACCCTCTGGAGGGCGCGCCGCGCCGCGCCGCGCCGGGCCGCGCGTGGCCGTGGCCGTGCATGTCGTAAAGTACGACTGGACTGTGGTGGCGTGGGGCAGCCCTACTCTGGGCCCTGCTGAGCCTGCCTGACCTCAACGGCGACAAAAATTAAGAGAAAAATCGGACGCGCGATTATTCGAGGGGGAAGGGGGAAGTTCGAGAGATAGAGATCCAGTAGAATGACAGCCCCATGGCCCAAGTGACAGTGGGAGCAGAAGTCTGTTCTGTTGTACTCGGGGCGGGGCGCAAACAGTAGCGTCGAGGCGCGCGGTGATTAAAACGGGGAAGAAAAGGGTGGAGAGACAGCGTGGCGGGGAGGTGCAGCGTGGCGCGGGTAGAACGACAATGGCGCCCCGCCCCGCCCCACCCCGCCCCGCCCCGCCCCACCCCGCCCCAGCGCCAAATGCGCCTAGTGCCTGATAATGCACAGGGGGCCAGGCAGCCAGGGCAGCGGTAATGGTCTCGGTCTCATTTCTACACGGTTAAAATTTACTTTTCACAACAATTATTGCTATGAAAGTTGTTTACAACACGCTGGGAGTTGAATTGCAATAACCTTAATTTTACATTATTTCTGTACTGCTAAAATGCGACAAGAGTTCTTATGCCGAGATTGAATACAAAATACCTTTTTTTGGAAACACAAAAAGTCATTAAGACGAGTATCATCACCTGACAACGCAGTGTACCCCCCGCCGCACCTCTGGAGAGCTACACCTCAGCGCTGCTTACCTGAAAAAAATGAAGAAAAAACACATGTTTGAATAAGGCAAGGCGAGTCCGGCGGGATAGTGAGGCGTAAAGTCAACAGCGTACCAGGCCGGGCCGGGCCGGGCGTGAGAAGGACACACAGTTGAGTTCCTTTTGGAGACTGGCGGGGCGGGGCGGGGCGGGGCGGGGAGGGGAGGGGCTTCCTGTTCGCGCCAGGCTGCAGAAGAACAACAGCACCAATCAAGGCAGAGGCAGGCAGAAGCCCCGCGGCACCGCACCGGCACCCAAAGGCGTAGACCAGGCCCAGCGGGGCTCTGGAGTCCGAGGGCTCTATACCCTGCCAGGGCCCGGGGCCTTCCAGGCCTACCTACTCCCCTGCGGCCCTCACGGGGCTTCCTTGGGATCAGCAAACACCAACAAGTCTGTCCCTCCCGGTCCCTCCCCTCCCCTCCCCCGCTAACTGTTGCTGGCCTACCACCACGCCCGCGCAGAGGTGCTGCAGGCCGTCAGCAGTTCGAGCTAATAAGAGAGGGGGGGGGGAGGGGTCACTATCTGAATTATTCGCGGCGCAGGGCTCGGCTCGCCCAGGGCGGGCCTATCAGTATCGGCCGCTCAATATCGAGACGGACCCGCCTATTTCCCCAGCCCGGCCCCCACGCGTTTTCACTTGGATTGAATAATTAATTTGAAACATTTTGATCGCCTCTCGCCTCGGCCTGGCCTGCCGGCCTGGCCTGCCGGCCCGGCTGCGTTCCGAGTGAGTGAACGCCCCCGCCGGCTCGCACCTCAGGTCCATCCGCGGCCGCCGCGCTACCCGGACGCAGCCTGCCGCCAGGCCCGGGCCGGGCCAGGCCAGGCTTATCACACCACTAATTAATTCCCGCAGCCAGACATAATTTATTGGGTCACGTTTCAACACCTCTCTTCCTCGGCGAGTGAGCGCTCTCTTTCTCTCTCTCTCTCTCTCTCTCTCTCTCTCTCTCTCTCTCTCTCTCTCTCTCTCTCTCTCTCTCTCTCTCTCTCTCTCTCTCTCTCCCGCACACGCCCAGAGTAATGTAATAAAATGAAAAAAGACGCGGCAAAAAGGAGGCAAGAACGGCGAGAGTGTTATGGCGGTACCCGCCGCGCCGCAACAAGTGGTTAAGAGGGAGGTCCTGGAGCGTGGCGGGGCGTGGCGCACTGCTGGAGCCTCTCCAGCGCGGTCCAGAGGGGGGGGGGGCTCGTCCAGCTAACTACGTAAAGACTGCTCCCGGAGGCTGGCACGCGCACGCACACACACACACACACACGCATACAAGCGCGTTATACCTACGGGTAGCCGGCGGGCACGGTGGCCCATCAGAACCCATCTCTGAGCTAGTGAGAGGTAGGTAGGTGGGTGCACCACGGGGTCCTCATCCATATTCACCCGAAATACCCGAGCGAGCACCGCCGGCCCGGGCCGGCCCGGGCGAGCTACAAGGCGTACCTGTAGGCCTGGCCAAGGCGATAGCTCGGGAGGAGTATAGTGTGCCTGCTGCCCCCGGGGCCCGCGGTCATGACGGGACGAGACGAGACGAGAGGGCGAGGACGAGGTGGGGGAGGAGGAGAGCGAGAGCCTCGCCTCGCGGCAGAGAGAGAGAGAGATGCGTACACACATACACATACACACATACACGGGGCCTCCACGGCCTACGGCCTGCTCTACATTGACGGACATAATAGACAGCCACAGGCGAGAGGGCCCCGCCGCCACACAACACGCCACGCCGCGCCACGCCCCGCCACGCCACAATGCGTGTTCGGGCCGTAAAGAAGTGTGATACGTGTCTTACTGCAGGACGGGATAAGATGGTGCTGGCCTGGCCCCGCCGCGGGCCGGGCCCCCACGGCCTGGTACAGCCACGCTATACACCGCGTGTCGTGTCTGGGGCCCCTGCCCGCCCCGCCCCGCCCCGCGGCCCCCAGAATACAGAACCCTCAGCCATGATGTAGCCCGATACTGTTCCAAAACACCCGTCCCGTCCCGTCCCGTCCACCCACTCACCCACCCGTCGCGTCCGTCCGCGTCGAGCCCCGCGGGGCCAGGCCAGGCCAGCTCCGACTGCAAGGACTCCTACTCTCATCACGGTGACGCACCTGGGGCACGTCTTTCCCTGCGGGCCCAAGTTCAACTACGGCACGGGAGGCACACGCGGCATGGCGCACAAGTAATCGCCGTTCATATCTTGCTCCGGTCTCAGTCACACGCGGGTTTACGGCGCGGCCCTCTGCGCGGCCCTCGCATTAATAGTTTAGCCCCCCGCAGAGCTGAGCCGCGCCTCGCCTCGCCTCGCGCTGCCTTCACTTGAGGTGCCGCTGCCGCCCCGCATTGTCCTGGCAGACGCCGTTGCTGCTGCCGCTGCTCCGCTTTGCATCCCGCGCAACGCGACGTAACGCGCTGATAAATGGCCTGGGTGCCTTCTGTCCCGCCCCGCCTCGCCCCGCCCCAGTGTCAATGGGCGCTGCCCCCTGCCCCGCCCCGCCCCGCGCTGTCTGATCGAGGCTTATGAATGGCCGCTAAGCGAGGAGCAGCAGCCCCCCCCCCCCTCTATACATACAGCACCGTACTGCTCCTCCTGCGGGCGGGGGCACCCCCCTACAGTGAGAGCAGATACCCTTCTGGATCCGCCACTGCGCCGCGAGCTCGTCGCCGGACTGGCGGCACTGGGCCGGACTATAGGGACTGCACTGCGGGCCCGATCGACAACACGCAACGAACCGGGAGGCCTGGCCGCAGTCCTGCAGGCCTGTTGGGCTGGCCTGTTCCTGTTGGACTCGCCCGCAGAGCTATGGCCCGTTCCTGTAGGACTGCCTGCAGCAGGTCGCCTGCGGGCTGCGGCCTGTTGGACTGGCCTGCAGGCCTGTTGGGCGGCCGTAGAATCAAGCCATCAGGGCATTGTTTCCCATAGAGCTCTCGGCCCGTCCGGCCCGGCCCGGCCTACATCGACTCGAGCCCAGTCAAGACCAGACCGTCTCCCTCCCGGCCGCACCGCACCGCGCAGCGCAGCGCCCGGGGCAGCACCGTGTCGTGGCGGAGAAGGCCGTCAGCCAGGCCTCGCCGGACTAATCCCTCCCAAGCCCAGGCAGCTGAAAGAATTTTCGACAAGTTTTGGGAGCACGCTTATGTTTCAGACTATCGCGTCGGTGTACCGCTAACAGCCGACCGACGCCCGCCGCGGTGGAGGGCGGGGCGGGGCAGGATGGCAGGATGCGGCGTCCGCGTCCACCGCCGCCGTCGGAGGCGAAGTCGTGTTCACTGCAAGCGCATACGGGCCTGCCCCGCCAAGCCACGCGCCGGCCAGCGCTCCCACGTAGAGAGAGAGAGGCGGACAGAGAGAGAAAGAGAGAGAGGAGGCAGAGGAAGAGGCCACCTATGGCGCCCGTCAGAGTGACTCATTGAATTCATGAATTCATGCAACGCGAGCGTGCCTATACATGCGTGGCGGCGGGGCGCCCCTCCCTCTTACGCGAACACACACGCTCACACACACACACACACACACGGGCCCACGCACGCCATCAGTCGTGGCATACCTAACGCGTATGGCCGGTGACATGATGGCTATGCGGTCCGGTCCGTCCGGCCCGACCGCCTCTCCTGTTCCCACCGCTGCAGACACTCCAATAAGTCCGCAATAAGTGTAGGAATCGTGTTCCAGTTCTCAGCAGCAGCAGCAGCAGCGCGGCTGTCGCGAGGTGTCGCGTCGCGTCGTGTCCCGCGGTCTGCGCTCTGCAGTAGAGTAATCACAGCTGCGTCGTGGCGCGGCGTGGCGCGGCGTGGCGTTGTTGCGGGGCGCACAAAGCAGAGATAGGCCCGCCCCGCCCCGCGTCGGCCTTTTATGGAATCAGAGAAAGCCCACACGAGCCCTGGCGCGGCGCGGCGCGCTCAGTGTAACAACTCAATCCAATTACTGATAGCGCCAGAGTGAGCTAGCGCCCGCGCCCGGCCCGGCACGGCCCGGAACATACAGAGGAAGGGCGGCCGCAAAACCTCAGCGCGCGCGCGCGCACACAGACACACACACACACACGCACACGTGAGCATGCCACGACTGTAGAGCACACAGCGACACGGCCGCAGAGCGCACGGTGCCGGGCCCACATTTTCATTAGGCGAGGCTATTAGCGCGATCGAAACAGAATACACTCTGCCCCCCCTCCCCCCCCGCCCCGCCAGCGGGCCCCCTGGTCCCCCGACTACCAGGGACAGTGCGCTGCAGCGTGAGGTGGGGCGGGGCTGCGGGGGGGCGGGGGAGGTAGATGCACAAGGGGCCTGCCCTGAATTGGAAAACTTTTACTAAACACCAACAGGAGTCTGCAGGTGCGCCGGACTGGGCTTGGGGAAGTGCGCAGGTTAGTTCAGTAGCAGGGGGGGGGGGGGGGGGGCTCCCCTGAGTGAGCCTGCTGGGGGAGGGGGCGGAGGGGCGCGCAGTGCGCAACACAGCCCCGCCTCCCTCCCCCTCCTCGAGACCCCTGAGCGCGGCGTATCAAACAAATACCCCCGCACCAATCACTCAAGCAGACCCCGCGCCCCGCCCCGCGCCCCGCCCCGCACCACGCCCACCTCATTACCGAGCCTTACGATCACGATCATCTCTCCGACTTGCCCGCCCCGCCCCGCCCCGCCCCGCCGCGACCCCACCCGGCCGTGATGTGTTGCCATAACGGGGCGAGATAAATTTTAAGCTCTGCTCGCGGACCCTCCCTTCCCTTCCCTCCCCGCACCTGCTCCTTCCCCCTCCCTCCGCTCCCCAGCCTGCTGCGCGCGCTTTATTTGAACGCGCTCTGGTCCCGGAAGGTTGGACTTGGGGGGTCGTTGCGTTGATTAGTCCACCCAGTCCACCCAGTTCCCTGCACTCTGCTCAACAGTTTGGTTTTGACGGGGAGGGGGGGGGAGGGGGATAGAGAGACGGACGGTTCGGTTCTGCGCGCGGCACAGAGGGGATAGCTGGCGGAGGAGGAGGGGTCATTAGCGCGCACGGATGGACCCGACTGGCTACACGAGATTTGATTTGTCTCCGTGATGTGGGTGTCTTCAGAATAATGGTCACGTCGACTTTTATTTACTTTCTATTTAAGGTAAACTGAACCCCCTGAAGAAAGGACTATGCGCCACACGGCCCTGGGCGTTCTGGACCCAGGACCGGCGGCGTCCCAAATAACAACCGCAGGCGCGGCAGCCTATCCCGATCAGGTATCGATCCGCGTCGTTACGGCGTGGGACCCTGCGGCCCGCCCCGCCCCGCCCCGCCCCGCCCCGCCCCGCAGTCCCCTGGCGCGCGGCCGGGGGAGTCAAACGAAACAGGAACTCGCACAAATTATTTATATACGGCTTGTGTGCGGCCCGCTGCGCCGCACCCGCCACCCCAAGCAGCCGCCCCACCCCGCTCCGCCCCGCCCGCCCCGCCCTCACGCACCAGCGCCCTGCTTAAGGCCCGACGCTTGCGGGAGCACGAAGTGCACGCGGGCGTTCCGTCCGGGGTGGGCGCCCCGCCTCGCCCCGCCCCGCCTCGACAAGACCGTCTTGCGTTCAGTCTTGAAGCGTTGCTGGCTGGGTATAGCGGACGGGCTACACAAACTCTCCTAAGTCTGAGGCAAATTTTTGGCACCCGATGCAGCTTTCCGCACGGGTAGATATGACCTGCATGATCGCGTGCGAAAAGTTTGCCACGTACGTTTTTGTAGCGCGTCCACTATGGGCGACTCCAAACGCACGCCGAACTCGAGCCCCGCCCTGATCCCCACCCACAGTGCCACAGTGTACTTCTAATCGCCCTCCATCCCTTTTCAACAAATACACACACACACACACGCACGCGTATGTGAGCGGAGACACAGGCCGACACGCGCTCACACACACACACAGGCAGTCGGACGTGGTGGAAGAGCTTCATTATCAGCGCGAGGCTATACCCCCCCCCCCCCTTTCTCTCTTTCTCTCTGTGTGAATCGCAAACACTCATGTAGAGTACTGCAGCTAGGTGTACGCCCGCCTCCCTTCCCCCTCCCATAGCACTCGACGCGTTTTTCCGCGGCCTCCTCTCGTTCCATCTCTCATTTCCCCTGGCCTGCGTGCTACGTGTGTGAACGAGTGCGAGAGAGCGAATGAGAGCGAGGGAGAGGGAGAGAGAGAGGGGGAAAGTGCATAGAGGACATAGAATTTTATCTGGTCGTACGCCATGGCGCCACCCACTGCCACCCTCTCACTCACGGCCCCGCGCGCGCGCGCACGCACACACGCACGCACGCACGCACGCGAGCTGCGTGAGCTCCCGGTCGATAAGCCGGCCGGCTGCGCCAGCCTTCCGAAAGCCTCAATGAACCAGGTGGATTTTAAAATTAATCCCGCCCCCTACCCTACGATATGTGTTTATTTATAATTATGCATTTTTTTTTTTGTCTCAAACGTTTGAAATAGGACGTCGCAGAGACGTATCCTGGAGTAAATATGAGCCAGAAGTCTGCCGTCCACATGCACTTGAATGAATATTTTCCGAAAACTGAATATTGTTTTTCACAGAGCCTATGGCAGGTACCTACCTACATAGCCATCAAGTGCCACAGGGAATATAAATTTCTTTGGCGTGCAGGTAGTTCGGTACATGCGTGCATGCAGCAGGCCAGACCAGACCCCACCCGACCAGCCCTTCCTTTCCTCCTGTGGACTTGTCTTTTCTTCAGCGCGCTAGCAAGAGAACCATAAACTCTGCCATGCGATTGGTGAACGTTTCGCGTTCGGCTTGCCGCGCGCCGTGCACACACGCACTTCCATGCACACACACGCGCGCGCGCGCACACACACACATACACGCACGGCACGCACTCAGCAACATCGTGCCGCACATATGCTTAGACTGCCGCTGAGCACCCGATCGCATATAATACACCACATTGCCATCAGCCGCCGACGCACACGGCGCCCCGGCCGGGGCCGGGCCGGGCGGGGAGAGAAAAGGAGGGGAGAAAAAAAATAAAGGGGGGGAGCAGCAGCTGGGGGAGAAACGTGTGGTAAAAGTGAAGGGGAGAGCAGCGCGGGCGGGGGGCGGGGCGGGGCGGGGCGGGGCGGGGCGGGTCCACCGCCAACAGGGGAAGAAAAATAACGGGGAAGCTGATGCGGCAGCAACCCTTACAAACACAACAAGAAAAATGAGGGGCCTGGTAGGCGAGCGTAGGGCAGCGCGTGGGGTGAAATTGAAGGCCGGCCGGCCGGAGCGGGGCGGGGCCTAACGGCAGATTACTCGCGTCTCTGTTAAGTCCCCCCACACCCCGCTAGTCCCGCTGGACTACCCTCCTCCCCGCGGCACAGCAGAGACTCCCCACGCTGCTGCCCGCCGCTCCTCACTCTCCGCCGTTCCAATCCGAAATGAAGATAAGGCGCGTGAACCAGACCGTCACGATTTTAATCTATCTGCAAATGGCGCCCCCCTAGACAGTCTCGCCTCAGCCCCGCCCCTCCCCGCCCCGCTCGTCCATCCGTCGCGATCGCGATGGAATTGAACCAAATTTCCACTTTCATCTCCCGCCCCGCACTTGGCCTGGTCCGGGTCCAGACTGACTGGCAGAGTCAAGCTGTCGGCTCGGCCTGCACGAAATCGCCACCCCTACACCGCCCCGCCCGTGACGTCTGTTTAAGAATTCCCTTGGAAAACCGGAAAGGCGCTAGCGCTATAATACAGAGATAAACTTCCGTAAGCGGGGGGCCCCGGGCCCCGGCCCGGCCCGGCCCGGCTCGGGGGAGGGCAGAGGAGGCGGGGCCACTTGTCGGCGAGAAAGAGCGAAATTCAATTTGGGGGACACAAGACGTCATTCAGAAGTGACTTCTCCCGCGTTATGTCTTTCGGGACCGCTCCGGCCCAGCGCGACGGGACGCGACGCGACGCTGAGGAGAGAAATGTCGAGACGGATGGCGCCGGGCCGGCGCCGCGACGCCCCCGGGACAGCGTCCTGACGGCCGCCCCCGCCGGAGATAGCCACGGACCAGGAGACTCGCTTATTCAGTGAGGCTAGAGCCGCTAGTTCTGTGCAGCATGCTGTGATTGATGAAATGGCTTCCACACGGAGAGCCGTGCCGGCCAGACCCGGGACGACGTGCGCGCCGCGCGCTGTTACACCAGAGAAGAGGTGTCGACATACGGATATAGCCTGCAGAGTCGTCGCGCGCAAAAACTCAAAGGGTAAAAAAAAAAAAATGGCAAAGGACCCGAACCCGCAGCGTTTTCAATAAGCGCACCATGTGTCCTGAGCGATGAGGTTAAGAGGGCAGCGCAGGCAGGGGGGAGCCAGCGCCGCAGGCGGGGCGGGGTGGACTTTTTTGTCCGCCGAGGCTTAGCAGCAGCCAGCGCAGCGGAAAGTAGCCAAAGCCTGGCGGGGTGCTGCGGGGCGGGGCGGGGACTGGAGCACGCGGATGTAGAAGCAAGGCGAGGCGATCGTTTTCGGGCGGAGTTGCCGCCGAGCGCAAAGAAGTGCAGGAAGAGGGACGGGGAAGGGGGCTCAACTAAGCCAGCAGCAGCAGAGTTTGGCTGCGTGCAAAAAAGGAAAACCCTTCACTAATAAAAACAGCGAGCGCGGCATGAGAACTTTAGGGTGCGTGCGAGGCCGGGACTGGGTGCGGCGGGGCGGGGCGGGGCGGGGGGCGGGGCTGGGCGGGGCGGGGCGGGGCGGGGCGGGGCCGGCGGCACCAAGCCGTGTCATGGACGATCCAGGGACTGACGCACGCTGCCTGACAGACAGACAGACGGACATGAGAACACATGGCACCACTCGGCGCGGCGGGGCGCGGCGCGGTGCGACCCCTATTTGTAGCATGTGCTGCTGACTGCTCCAGGCGGGGCGGGGCCGAACCAAACGGCCGGGTAAAGGGGTGTGAGGGGCGAGGAGGGGGCGGGAAAAAAACGAGAACATGCGAAGCCGCGCGCGACACACGGCCCGGCGCGGCGCGGCACGGCGGCGCAGGGGGTGGCGACAGCGGGTAAGGGTAAGGGCCGGCCCCGCCCCGCCCCGCTCCGCCCCGTCCGGCTGCAGCGGCCCCGCGGCGGGTGTTTCCCGGGTGTCGCTCAGGTGTCTCCCGAGTGTCTCCCAGGTGCCTCCCGGATGACCCCCGAGCCTATCCCGGGTCTATCCCGTACCTTCCGGCCCCTCCTGGGAGGCTACGTCATCATGGGTGGGGTTTTAACGGCTCCGCACATTACTACGCAGCCTCCCCCCCCCCCCCCCCTTACCCCACACACACGCACTTAAGAGCCGCCCCGCACGGCGCAAAAGCGTTTTTTCTGTCCCCTCCTTCGTCCCACAGTGGTGCGGGAGACGGGGCGGCGAAGCCCCAGGCCCAGTAACAGGTGTGTGTGACTTAGGCCCCGCACCCCGCCCCGCCTCACCCCGCCACCTCGCCAGCCCGTGAAAAATGTACACCAAGCGGGGGCGGGGCGGGGGAGTACGAAGACCAACGCCCGGCAGCACGCCTTCCTCCGCCCCTCCCCCGCCCGCGCGCTCCCTGACCGGACGGTCCCATATCGACACGTGAATGCCGCAGGGATCGGATCAAGCTCGCGCGGGTCGGGCGGGCCCGTAGTCTTGTACAAGTCGCCATGCCAGCGAGCCGCGCCGCAAGATGAAAAGCAGGGAAAGGGGAGACGTTAGAAGGAAAGGCAAACCCGCTAGAGCTGCTGGCAGACCCGGGGCGCAGCGAGGCGGCCCGAGAACCAAAGCCAACCGCCCGCAGATTTATTTCTCGTCGTGGAGGTGGGGCCCGCCCCGCCCCGCCCCGCCCCGCCCCGCCTCTAAGGCGTTCTCCGCGAGTGAAACACGAACATGCACCACGCCTTGTGTGCGCGACGCCGCGACGCCTGATGACGGCTCGACTCGACCGCCTTTCGAGGCGCCGTGGGCGTAAGCGTTCGCCTTGTTCTCCGCCCGGCCCGGCCCGGCCCGGCCCCGGCGCAACATATTGAAAGAGGACGGGGAAGAGGGAGGTGCCGTTTGAGCGCTCGAGCGGGCCGGGCGCAGGCGCTCGTGGCGCGGCGCGCACAGTACGTATTTAACTCGAGGAAAAAAAATAATGAGACTCCATCAATCGCAGGTGTTCGCAAGCAGCCCCGGGTCAGCCCAAAATATGCATATAAATACTAAGAAAAACATTCTTTCTACTGTGTTTGTACATAGTATGGGCTGACCCGGGAAAGGGGTAGAAGCCAACAGGAACAGGGCAAAGGAAAGGGAGGCGTCGGCGGGGTGGCAGGGCAGGGCGGCGCGGGGCAGGACAACCCCGGCGCGGCCCGGCGCGGCCGTGCAGTGCGCACGGAGTGAGAGGGAAATCGATACTTTTCAAACACGCGGGGAAGCAGGAAGCACAACGCGGGGCTGGAGCGCGGGGCGGGAGCGCGGGGTGGGGCAGGCGGGTGGGCGCTACATAGTCTCAGATCGCAGATTCGGTCTGAGTAGCTTTTGCTTACTGTACTGCCAGCAGCAGCAGCAGCAGGGCAGAGAGCATGGGAGGGGGCCGAGCTAAAGCAGAGGGCTCGGGCGGGAGAGGCAGGGCAGGAGGAGGAGTTCTGCTGAGTGCACCGCACGGCGCCGCAACACGCGTGTCACTTCACTTAGTGGGTGCGTCAGCGCGGCTCCTGTCAGCGGGGCGGGGCGAGGCGGGCGAGAGAAGCAAGGAACAAAAATACTTGGAGACGGGACGGGACGGACCGGGTCGGGCTCCTGGGAGCGGCTGCACGTCACCGATCACAGTTATAGGCCCACAGTGCGCAGCACAGCGCAGCGCAGGCAAGACAAACATTTCATGAAATGACGGGTGAGATGAGACTCCCATCTCCCGTCTATGACGATCCCAGCCAGCATTCAGTAGCCGCGGCCGGCAGCTATATATAGTGGTCGCGGCCGAAGCTGTCCTTTTTACACGGGTCTAAGCGATAGGCACCCCTTTACGGGGGCCTTACAAAAACAACAAGGAACTTGTACAACGAATCCCAGAGGCGAGACGGTAGTCGAGTTTTGTTTTGGGCGGCGATGGTGTTCGGAAAACAGATCGGATGCCTTTTTCTGGCGCGTCCCTCGGCGCCGCGCCCCGCCCGGCCCGGCCCAGCCTACTGCTCAGCTCACGCACAGCTTCCCTTACAAAGTCAACACGACTGCTGAGGCGAGGCGGGGTGGGGGGGGCGGGGGGCGTTCATGATACGTATCGCTCTGCTGAGGAAGCGCCGGGCGGGGAGGGGCGTGGCGGGGCGGGGCGGGTCCGGGTGCTACGAGCTGACCATAGCCCCTCGCGTCAAAACGCCAATTCCCTTGATGGGGATAAGGCTTCCCAGTTTATGGCCGTCTTTGTCATCTAGGAGGGGCCCAACGGGGCGCCCGCGCCACCACCACACGCGGGGGAGGGGAAGGGGGAGCTTTCGTGTTACCGATGGCTCGGCCCGTCCAGCCCTCCCGCCCCCCTCCTCCTCCTCAACCTGTCAACTCCATCGCCGTCATGAATATTTGAACACAGAGTCCTTACGCTCAGCCAGGCCCAGTACACCCCTACCTCGCTTCCCAGGGCCGCTCCGGGCGCTTTCCAGAAGGGCAATAAGCTCACCTGAAACAGATTGAGAAAGGGGCACAATTAGATCAGCAGCAGAAGAACCCAGTCGGGGGGCGGGGACCGGGCGGGGGGCCGCCTTCGCCGATATGAAAGAAGACGTGCCCTTATTATTTCAAAGGTCACATGACATCTGTCATGGAGGGGATGGCGACGAGTCGAGCGTGATATTAAAAGCGTGGCGGGGCGTGGCGGGGCGTGGCGGGGCGGGGCGGCAGTGTGCCCCCGCAGCAGCGGGCCCGCCCCGCCCCGCCGCGCCGCCTCGCCCGCCACAATGGACCTAGGGTGGCTGTGCTCGCAGCGCGGGCGTTCCTTGGCCCCCGGGTCGGGTCGGACCGGGTCGGGCCGGGCCCCGCTGGGTGCGCGCAGCGGAGGAGCAGGGACTCGCGAATCTGTATCTGAATGGAATTGGAGAGAATGGGGGAGAAGTAAAGCCTCGAATAAGGTGTCAAGTGGAGCGGAATATAATCCCGAGAGCGCTGCTGTCAGAGGCCGCCGCCCCGCGCCGCGCCGCGCCGAGCACCCTCCGCCAAGGCTTCATCGCGAATCACTCTCTCTCTCTTTCTCCTCGCCAACTATCACCCAATATATTTCCACTCCGCGCCCTGCCGCGCCTGAAGACCCCTCGCCTCGCGAGTAAAAAAAATGACAAAGAAATCGGCATGCAACGTTATTGCTATTGCCGTTTAGTTCCCCTCGTTTCAGCCAGCCGGCTCCAGGCCGGCCTGGCCCGGGCCGGACCAGCGCGGGGTGGCGGGGCGCGGAGGGGCGGCGCACTCCACCTCGAGAGCACGAGCTGCGGGGTTAAAACTCAACTCGCAGCAATTCATTCTCAACGGGAAAAGAGGCAGACGCACACAAACCAAAAAAAAAAAAAAAAAAAAAAAAATTACAGGACGAGAAAAGTCGATGACAAAAAAGGACACACGACACGAGAGGGGTAAGGGGAAGTTTCCGACTCGTGTGCTCGCGAGGGTCCCGACGGGCCGGGCCGGGACGGGACAGGCGTCCTGGCACGCGTGCGCGGGGCGTGGCGGGGCGGGGCGGGGAGGGTTTCAATAGTCAAGCAGGGCGTTCCCGATGACACTGCCTGGCGGCCTGGCGGCCCAGTATGTCCTCAGGAGCCGAAAGCCTTGCTGCCTGCCTGAGCAACCAGAAGAGGATAGCTTCATCTCCATCCTTGTTGCACTCAGAGCGTACCGCCACTAGGAGCGAGAGAGAAGACACCTCAGCCCTGCGGAACTAGTCTACTGGCACGCCCCGCCCCGCCCCGGCACCATGTCGCCGAGGCGAGGCCAGGCGAGGAGGAGGAGCTGTCAGTAACTTTTTCCACTCTGCTCTCTCTCTCTCTCTCTCTGTCTCACTCCCACCCCCTCTTGGTTGATAAATACCGGAAGCAGCCTGTACTGCCCGCGTCGCCACGCCGGCGCGGCGCGTCAGAACCAATCTGGCGTCGGCGTCACTTGCCTGCCCGCTCTAGTCCACCCCGCCCCGGCCCGCCACGCCACGCGATATCCACCACAGCGTACAGGACAAACCCAGCATGGAGAGAGAGAGAAAAATAAAAATAAAAATAAATTCATTTTACTTGCCACTTAATTTTAACTCCCACGACTCGACGAAAAAAAGGTGACAGAGGTTGCGGAATGTTCCTCGCCTTTCCACTCCTCGCCTTTCCTCTGGCCTGGCCCACCGCTTTCCAGGCCGAAAAGCACGGCACCGGAATTGTCATTTTATTTGTCCGCAACAGTGACAGTCGCCGGGCGCCTCCCCCTCTGCCCTTATTTTTCTCCCCTCTCTTGTGTTTCTCTCGGCCTAACTCTCTCTCTCTCCCTCTCTCTCTGTATCTCTCCCTCTCTCTCTCTCTCTCCACATAAAAGCCACGGCGATGTATAATTTATAAGCGCAACCTCTCCTCTCCACGGATCACTGGGCGCGTTTTTGACATTTTGCGTCCCCATCAGCACAAGACACTCACACTTAGGAGGGGAGGGGGGGGGGGGGGGCGCCTGCGCCTGTAAGCGAGGGGAGGGAGGCGAGGAGACGCAGCGAGAAACAGAAAAACGCTCGCCCTGTTCTCTAAACTACACTCTCGCCACCTACAGCCATTCCCCCCCCCCCTCCCTCCTCCCCAAAAGTGCGTCCCTGGTGACAAATGTCTGTATATCTCTCCCCGCCGCGCTCAGCTCGGCACGCGGCGCGGCGGCGCGGCGGCGCCAGCGTCCGGCGCTAAAACGAAACGCCAGTAAAACTGAAAATTATTGAAGTCGCGTAAAAAGCTTTCCGACGTTTGTTTCCGCCCCGGCAGCTCTGGGACGGGACGGGCCTACATCTCGCACCCAGCCGCCGCGCCACCAGCGGAGCCCGCCGCGCCCCGCCCCGCCGACACCACCAACAGCCCTCGTCTTGATCAGATACGACCCGCCCCGCCCCGCCGCGCCTCGGGTCCTTGCGGCTAAGCCGGTCGGGGCGTGCGGCATTTTGTGCAGAGACGCGAGATAACATAATTAGCCAGGGCTGTCCGGGCGGGGTGGCGGGGCGGGGCGGTCTCCACCACATTCAGTGCCGCCCAGCGCGCTCCGCCCGGCCTGACCGCTCCCGCACTTTGCTTATCTCCCCCGTATACATCAGTCGCAACGCCCGCAGAACTCGCCTGTACCAGGACGCCTCCGCCGGATCCTCAAAAGAAAGCTTCATCGGGGCTTCGGGAGGGATGCCGGCAGAGCCGCTGCGCGGGGCGCCCCCTGGACTTGTCACCGGGTGTTATGTCTTTCGTCTGCTTGCACCGGGGCGTGGTGGGGCGTGGCGGGGCGTGGCGGGGCGTGGCGGGGCGTGGCGGGGCGCGGCGCGCGCAGCGGGAAGGGGTCGCCTCGCCGGGGCCATCACAGATCACTCCTCGCCTCGCCCCGCCACGCCACGCCACTCCTGTCCCGGGGGAGTGGAGTCACACAGTCACTGTACACAGGGGGGGAGGGGGGGGGCGACCCGCCCCTCCCCTGCCCCGTACGGCGAGCGTTCTGGCCTTGCTGATGCAGCTGTTCTCAGCTGTACGAGTGTACGCCGAGGGGAGAGAGGTGGGGGGGAGGCGCACTCGAGACGGCCCGGCGTAGCGGGACGGGGTGGGGCGGGGTGCACAGGGGTCAACCACTTGGTGTTCGGACGGAGCAGTGGGGCGTACGTTACCGTGCGTGGCGTACACCCCACCCCACCCCACCGGGGGAGCGGGGCTGGTGCTGGTGCTCGGCTGCTTACCATATCATACACCCCGCCCCGCCCCGCCCCACCCCGCACGCAGCTCGCGCGAGCTTTTTGTTGTACGCTGGCACTGACACCCCGCCACCGCCCTCGAGGCGAGGGTAGGGGAGGGAGACGGAGGGCGTTATTCCTGCCTGCCCAAGCTTTCTTCTACAGCCGAGTCAATTTCCTCGCGAAGAAACGAAAAAATGGTCGCAATGAGCATGGGATATTCGTCTCCCGACCCACCCCACCCCGCCCCCTGCCAGGCATACTTCTATTTCCATGCACATATCGTACTCTCCAGCCCACCGAGTTCCCCTTCTCCCCTCTCGAGGTACCAATCCAATCCTTTACGACAGTCTAAATACAACACGCCCCGCCCCGCCCCGCCTCGCCCCGCTCGGCCAGCCGGCCTGTCGAGACCCTTACCGTGGCCTCCACTCCACTCGAGGCGCAGGACAGGACAGCGGACAAAGGCCTGGACCACGCGGCCCGGCCCGGCCCGGCCCGGCCCTGCCCCTGGACACTCACGCCCTCCACTCCAGCCATCTCTACACCGTTATGAATATGAATAACAATCAAGAGCCACATCGACTCGACCCCATTCATTGCGCGGCCCGGCCCGGACCTGCCCGGACCCGAGACACTCTGCCCCGGCCCGGCCCGGCCCGGCCCGCCATAGCCGTCGGATTAGCGAGCGACAATAGGCGAGCCGCATTGCCGACTGCCGACCTGGACCTGACCAGCGGGAGGCACTTCTGAACCCGATCCGACGGCGGCGGGATCATGTCTCTTGGGAGGGAATGGAATGCCAATCCGAAACAGACCCGCTCCGCATGACGCACTAGGAGGCCGCGGCTGCCTCCGCCCCGCTCCGCCCCGCCCCGCCCGTCCCCGGCCAGGCCGCCAAACCGTCCGGGACACGGCGACCTCTCCGTCAGAGTCGCGGCCGACACCGAGGCCAAGTTTGGCAAATAACTCCGCGCAGCCCTGCAGCCCTTTGGTCGCATCAGCCTGGAGCCGCGTACAGCCCGACTTTTACACTGCCGAGCAAATAAAGTTAGAAAGTTGACTTCAAAGGAGTCTGTAATTGACGGGGAGCGGCTACTTGACGAGTCTAATAGGCCGGGGATACACTGCGCGCCAGAGATGATGAATAGTCTTCAACGAGGCCGAGTAAAGGGTTGAAGGAGGAGGGGGGGGGGGCGTCACGTGGCAGCGACGCCAGAGACCTCGACGCTCGACGCCGAGTGCATCTGACGTCGCCGGCTCCCCTCCCCTCCCCTCCCCCCGCGGGCGGCGCCGCGCCGCTTCAGTCAGGACGGCGGCAAAGGGAGGCATAAAACACACTCAGATGCATACATCATGTCCACTGCAGGCCTCCCCCAGGCCTCCGGCAGGACGGTCCACACTGCAGTAAATAGCCGGTATGTATTTCAACATATTGTCTTTAATATCAATATTTCAAAATATTGAAGCCAATTATTCTGTTTCCAGTGCATCGACTGCTCTAACGTTGGCAGGTCTAACTGACTCTTTTGTCTCCCGTTTCCCAAGAAATAATCCGCGCAATGTAACGCTTTAGTTACATTTCATTACCCGTATAAAACAAAGTTTAATGACACTAATTACGCAGGGAGGTCCCGATGGCCAGGCGGGGTGGGCGGCGCGCGTCAGAACTTACGACCAGGCGCCGCGCCCCACCACGCCCCGCCCCGCCCCGCCCGCACCTCGACATAATTGCAGCACGGCCACCCCGCCACCCGGCCCGGCCCCTCACCGTCAGCAGCGTGCTAATATCCACCTGGGCGCCCGCGGGGCGTGGTGGGGCGGGGCGTGGTGGGTCGGGGTGGGGCGTGGCGGGGCGGTCTTGGGGTTGTAATTCACGTCGTTGTGACAACGTCACGCCAGCCGCCCCCGCCCCCCTCCACCCCCGCGGCGCCAGTGAGCGCTCATCCCCTTCCCTCCGTCAGCGGGGGTTGGGGTACGGGAGGGGAGAGCGGGGAGAGAGGGGAGAGAGGGAGATAGAGAGAGAGAGAGAGAGAGAGAGAGAGACGCCAAAGTGCAAGGAAATGGCGTTTCGCCCGCACAGTAACGATACGAAGCTGCACAGAGTAACTTTCCGCGAGCTCGAGCAAGATCCGCGAATTAATGATTACATTGCGAAAGAAGAAGAGGAAACAAAAGAGGAGGGGTGGTAGTAGGGAAGAGGGCTAGGGTGGGGGAGGGGGAGGGAGGGAAGGTGGTAGACAAAAGGTGCCCGCGTCAGGACGCGCCAATTAATCCATAATAATTGCTCGGGATTTAACTTGCCGATAACGCCGGTCATTACGACGACCAGGGGGTAACAGCTGCGCCTGGGGGAAGGGGCGGGGTGGGGCGGGGCGGGGCGGGCCTAATGCATGCCTTCCATTTTGTACGACTGCCGGCCCGGCCCCGGCCAGCCCGCCTCCGCTGTGGGGAGCAGAGCGCGCAGCGGCCGCGGCTCCAACTCCGATATTATATTTCTCGGCCGATCGCTAAAGCGCCTCGCGTCGCGTCGCGTCGCATCGCTTACGCCTTCTCTTCCCACGCTGGCTGCGGGGCGGGGCGGGACCGGGCGGCGGCATCGGGAGACACAGACACAAGAGCTTTTTGCTGTCGGGAGAGCAGCCTACACCGCCCCGCCCCGCCCCGCTCCTCCCCCCTCCCCTCTTGTGTGTACCAGCACCCCGGTGACCCCGCCCCAACCCGCCCCGCCCCACCCCACAGCACAACGCACCGCCGCCGTTGCCGCGCCACCCGCTCCCCCACATTTGGCGAGTAATTTTTCACGAGGGTGACCGCGAGCAAAGTCTGCGCAAAGCCAGCAGCCCAGCCCAGCCCTCTTCTCTTCCTCCTCGGTGGAGCGGAGGGGGCCGGGTCGGGGCCGAGGAGGGTCGCGGAGGGTCGCGCGCAGCCCCGCGCCAGCCGGGTAATGGGGCGCAATACATACTGCATATGGACCAGGGCAGCGCCGGCAGGGCAGGGCCGACTGGAGCTGGGGCAGGCGGCTCCCCCCGCCCCGCCGCCCCGGCCCCGGCCCCGCCCCGCGGCCCCGGCCCATGTCTCCACTCCAACGGACCTCCAGTTCCAATAACTCTCCCCGCCCCCCACTGCTGACGCCCCTGGCGCTCCGCTCCGCTCCGCTCCGGTGTTTAGCCTCCTCTCTCGACGGCCCTCCGCCGCGATCACAAACACTGCGTCATGCACTTGAGGCCGTGGCGCGGCGCGGGGTCAGGAGAAAGGGTTTGACCATCATCCTCCTGGACCCTACAGCCCAGCTCGGCCCATTCCCGCACGGCCAGCACTAGTTCTCCTCTAATTTGATCCTCGACTCGGGCGGGAGGAGGCAGACTCGCGGGGACCGACAGACGAAGGAGTCTGAGAGAGAAGGAGAGAGAGAGGGAGGGGGGGGGGGGAGGTGGAGTTTGGCCAGTCCCCGGCCGATAATGTAATGAACGAGAGCCCCAGCCCCGGGCGGGCCGGGCCCAGTCTGGCGGGGGTGCCTGGAGCCCTGCCCTGAGCCCTGCCATGCACTGTCCTTCATTACTGCGATACTTCCAGCACACACACGTAGTGCGACCGCCCCGGGCAGGAGCGTGCGGGCGGGCGGGCGAGAAACGGAGAGAGAGGGCACGCCGGCCGGCCCGTGCGGTGCGGGAAACTTCGGACGACACGGACGAGCTTTTAGCAGCTCAGGGCGCCGCGTCGACATCGCCATCATCATCATCGCCGTCCTCAAGCCAATCACGGCGGCCATAGCGGCGGAACTCCTGCGCGCCGCGTCGTCTGGCCTGCTCCCGGGGGACTTTATCAGCAGCAGAGCAGCGCGGGGCGGGGCGGGGCGCCCGGGGCGGGGCGGGCAGGGCCATACAGGGGAGGTGACCCGCCCGCCCTTCTCCCGCCCCCATCACCCTCCCGCTCTCCGGTTCCGTCCCGCGCGTCCGGTGAGGTGGCCGCCCCGCATGCCGCTGCTGCTTTTAGTCGCCGGTCGCCACATCAAAGGGTTGCGCGCCGTCGGGTCGGGTCGGGTGGGGCGGTCCCCGCCTTGTCCAGCCCGCCCCGCCCCGCCCCGCCCCGCGCCACGAGTGAACTGGGGGGGCAGCTCGACCTCGCCTGCTTGTAACGCGACCTCATCGGATCTCATCGACTCACCGACCCAAAGGCCTCATCAACCCCTCGCCTCGCGCTGCTGCAGGCCAAAGCCGACGCGGGAGGGAAAGTGGAGGCTGGCTGGGGGCTGCTGGAAAAGATCCCCCTCTGAAATCGCTTTGTGCCTCACTTGTCTTGTACCCCGGCCGGCGGGCCCCTCCTACTCCTCCCATGAAGGGTCTGAAACGCCGAAAACTCGACGCCGACCGCAGAGCAGCGCAGGCCCCTGCCTGCCGTATTGGACCACTTCATGTCCGCGCCGCGCGCCCCGCCCCGCGCCTCACACATTCCCCGATACACCCGATACGCTACATCCACCCTCGATACGCCCCGCCCCGCCCCGCCACCACACGCCAGATTTGCCGTCTCATTGCCACATTCCGGTCCGTTCTGCTCCCGCCCGCAGCAGCCTGGGCCTGGGGCCCCGCCCGGCCCGCCGACCAGCTGGCGTCCAGCGCGCCAACGCCCGCCATTAGGTCCCTGCTGGAAAAGGGAAATACTCCGCTCCAGCTCCAGCTGGGCTACTCCACATTGGACGGGCGCTCCGTCTCATCACGCGCGGTACACCTCGAGCCCAGGGGGTGCTTGTAGCCTGGGGGGTACGCCAACTCCACGACACCGGGTCGTCACACCGCGACACCAGTCTGACCCTCTCCTCTCCGCGGGGAAGCTGGGCTGGGCTGGGCAGGACTGGACCAGGTGCCGAGCGAGGAGCTGACACTACTGCTAGCCGTCCGGCCGGACCGGGCCGGACCGGGTCGGATCGGAGGTTTTAGGCCGTATTTATTTTTATGATTATTTCCGAAACTCGGAAGGCGTCTGGACGCGGCGGGGCGGGGCGTGGCGGCACTCAGCCTTTATGACAGCGTGTCGGCCATCATGTAGCCCGCCCCGCCCCGCCCCGCCCCGCCCGCCCTGCGGCCCCTTCCACAAGAGCTGTAAACACACGAGAGAGAACAAGAAGCGGCCCTGCCCGGCGCGGCGCTCTCAAGCCCCTCAAACTCCATCAAGCCCCAAGTCGTCGCCAGTAAACGGCAGTGAGCGGCCCCGCCCCGCCCCGCCCCGCCAAGCCACGCCCCGCTAGAGACCTGCAGTGAGCGAGCTGTGTGAGCTGCGCGCTGCGCGCCGGGGCCTGTGAGCTCCGTAGCTCAGACGCGTGAGCTAGCGGCAGCCGGCCCTCTGGCGGCTGCTTGATGGTTGCAAGAGCCGAGCTCACGAGCAACGCAGCTCGCCGGGTTCGGCGCTGCGCACGCCGAACTGGACCGACCGGGCCCCGGGCCGGCGGGGGCCGGGGCCGGGCCGGAGCCGGAGGCCAGCCGGCGTCTGTCTGTCCGCACGATTACTGACGCTGACGACCGCCCGCGCCCTGTGCGAGCTGCTGTGAGCTCGCTAGCTCTCACAGGCTCCACAGCTCAGACAGCTCGTGAGCTGGGGCCCGGGCGAGCTGCGTGAGCTGTGGCCCCCGCCCGGCAACCATGCCACAGCGGCAGCTCACACAGCTCGCTCACTGCAGGTCTCTACGCCCCGCCCGCTGCAGTACTTTACTACAGCGGGACCAAGCGAGGCGAGGCGAGACCGCCGCGGAGCAGAGCGGAGATTCAGAGCGAATCTGACAGTCAGCAGGGGGGGCCGCGGGAAACTCACAAATGAGGGACAATGTCTGGTGGTCTGCCCCGCCCCCGCCACGCCCCGGTCTGTACCAGACCACGCAGTCACCCGACGTCCGAATCAAAACAAACGGCATTCTCCCGGCGTTTACCGCGCGTCTGCGTGAAGCGGGACGCATAGAGGAGGCAAGGAGAGGGGGTTAGGATAGGATAGAGGTGGGAGAAAGGGGAGGTTATTTCTTTTCTTTTCAGCGCAGCTATTCCAGGCATTGATATGCGCGAGACGCGCCTGCGGATAATTGTTTTCCAGGCCATCAGGTGCTCCGAATGGCGGCCCCCTGGCGGGGCGGGGGCGAGGTTGGACGGCCGGAGAAGGGGGGGGGGGGGGGGGGCGTGCCAGCGGGAACCGGGTGTTCCCTGCGAAGGCGCGGTGGGCCGCGCTGATGGTGCGGATGTCGCCTGGAATCGAATCTGGGCTGCAAGCAAGGTGCGGCGCTGGCGGAACAGGAAGGGGGCTGGGGGTGGGGGGAGAAACAGAGGTGCTGCTGCTGCCACAGGTCTGCTGGTTCACCACGGGAGGAGCAGCGGCACCAGCGCCTATTCGCTTGCAAAATAAGAGAGCCTAGGCGCCCCGCCCCGACCAGGTCTCTTTTGTTGTGGTCTGGGGAGCGAGGGGCGCTGGAGCTGGAGAAGAACTGGAGAAGAACTGGAGCAGAGCTGGAGCAGGGGTGGAGCAGGGCTGCGGAGCAGAGCTGGAGCAGAACTGAAGCGGGCCGCGACGGTGCTAAATAATTGACGGGGATAACGAGCGACGGAGGTAGAAACAGGGAGAGTTCGAGCGCACCGCTGCTCCAGCGCCCGCTCCAGCTGGTCCTCACCTCTTCCAGCCCCTGTCCAGGACGGCCCGCGGCCTACCATTCCTTCTCCAGCCACCCTCACCCACCGCTCTTCCCAAGGGTCATCACGTTACCGCGCCGTTATATGACGCACACGGTGCGAGCTAGCGAGGACTCCGAGATCCTAAACGAATGTCTGTCCATAAAAAAGCGGACCCCGCGTGAGCGGGCGGGGCGGGGCGGGGCGGGGGAGGCGGGGTGAGGCGGGGTGAGGCGGGGCACCCATCACGAGCCCAGCAGGCTCCGCGCTGCAACTCCTGCGATCAGTGCGGCGCGTCTCGCCCTTAGGGGGCAGGGGCGGAGATGGAGTGGGGGACGAGGGGGAAGGGGGAAGGGGGGACACCAGCAATCTGGTGGTGCGCGTGGAGCACACGGCCGCGCGGGGGGAGGAGGGGGGTCATCCATTTACGTCTCTGATTTCCGCACATCCCTCATCGCGCCCCACCCAGCAGCGGCAGGTCCTGCAGGTCCGGCCGGAACAGTGGTAGGAGGGGGGAGGGGAGAGGCAGGGGGCGAGGAGCCTTATCACGCCTCGGCTCGGCAGATTAATCACGAGCGCCACCGCGGCCGTCCAGCAGGACCCACGGGATAAAAAAAAATATAAGCGACAGAAAAAAATACAAGGAGAATGCGCGGAGAAATATCTGCAGAGCATTTATGAGAAATAATAACTTTGTTCCTTCCTCTGTTCCCCTCCCCGTCAGCGTGTCCAATGCGCCGAGGCGAGCTTGGTGGCGGGGCGGGGCGGGGCAGGGTGACTCAATCAAGTGGTCCGGCTTTGGCACGGCGGTCTGCCTGGTCTGCCTGGCCTCACCTGCACCGCGCGCCCCTCCGCCAGCGCCACCCCCAGGCAGCCCGCCCCGCCCCACCCGCCACCCCTCCGGAGGGCAGAGGGTGACCTCCACCATGATGGGGGAATAAGACGTCGCCTTTTCTCTCCTCCCGGTGCGCCACGGGGTAATATTGCACGCTGGCGGGGTGGAGCGAGGCGGGGCTGCGTGGGGTGGCGCGCGGGGCGGTGGCACCGGTGGCGGGATGGGATATGACGGCGTGGGGCGCCCCGCCCCGCCGCGCCCCGCCCCAGCGTGGGCGAGATGGCGGAAGGGCGCCGACAACGCGGAAGCCGGGCCCCTGATGGGTGCGGGCAGCCCGTCCCCGTCGCGTCGGGGCGCACGGCGCGCGAGATAAAGATTGAGAGAGAAAGAGCGAGAGCGAGAGAGAGAGAGAGCGAGAGGGAGAGAGCGAGAGAGAGACGCGACGACGCGCTGGAGCGAGCGTGGGGGCTGGGGGAGGGGTGGGGGAGGAGAGTGGGGCGTCTCCCTTTCATGCTAGACACACAGCTTCATTAGGGTTAGGCAAATAATTCAATTGTGATGCGGCCGCGGGCGCGGGGCGGGGCGGGGCGGGGCAGGGCGGGGCGGGGCGGGACGGGGGCGGCACGTCCTGCCTCAGCTCCGCAGCGCCCTGGTGGTGCACCCCGCGCCACGCCCGGGAGGTCTCCCATGAGAAAGGAGGTCGCTGCTGCAGCCCCCCGCCCCGCAGCACCACAAGGTGGGCGCGACCGTCCTGGCCATGCACGTACGGACAGAGGCGCCCTGCTACTGCATGAGCGAGGTGGTAACGTAGCGTGGCGTGGCGGGGTGGGGCGACCTGGGCGATATCGCGTGACGAGTCCGCGGCGTTGGCTCCACGCTGCTCCGTGGGGCGCACCGTACCATCCATCCGACCATTAGCAGCTCCCCGCCCCGCCGCGCCGCGCCCGCCCGCGCAGAACACGAGCACACCGCCGTGACGCGCGAACCGCGCCGCGCCGTGCCGCCGCCCAATTCGGCGCGGTGCGGTGGTGCCAACGGGCTAATCGTCGGGCACCCGCCGGCCCAGCCCGGCCCAGCCCAGCCCAGCGCAGCGGCGGTGCGCCAGTGATTGAAAACGGCACGTGTCTCAGGGCCGCGGCCCGCGCACCCCGCACCCCTCGCCCAGCACAGCACCGCCCGGCGAGGACCTCGAGTGCGCGGCGCGGCTCGCTGCGCTAACAGCCTCCGCCCTCCAGCAGGGGAGGGGAGGGTTTTTAGGTCTACGAATTGGACACGACGCGCGTCGCGACGCCCTTGGAGCCGCCAAGACGCTGCGGCGCACGCGTTCAGAGGGTGACGCCCCGCCCCCCGCCACGCCCCCCGCCACGCCCACAGCGACATTGTTCGACACCACCAACGTAATGCAATTACAATGCGATTTTAGTGCCGGTCCAAAGGCGCTCCACGCCGGGCCGGGGGGAGATGGAGAGGTGCGGCGGGGGGATAAGACCGGGGAACGAGGAGGAGGAGGAAGAGGAGGAGGAAGAGGAGGAGGAAGTGGAGTATGAGGAAGGGCGCGCGAGCGCGGTGCGGTGCGGGAGGAGGGAGGCGGTGGGTAGCAAATAAACCGGAAAGAGGGTGGCGCGGGTGGTGAGGGGTGGGGGGAGGGAGGCACGCGCGACAAAGAGACTAAATTGAAAGGCGACACGCGGTGGACGCGACGCGACGCGACGGGCGGCACGCTTGTACTCGGCGCGGCGTTGCCATTTTACCCGGAGGAGATAGAGGGAAACACACCCCAAAGATAAGTGCGTTTTCCAAACCGGGTTGTCATATACCCGTCGCGATGGCGGCCGCTTGAAACTGCGCCCTAAAAAGGCGACCGCGAAGGTTTTCAGTAAACTGCGCCGCCCCCTGTCGGTCTTGGCGGAGACACGACGACGCGTCGGCAGGGGGCGTAGCGAGGGAGGGGGGGGGGGGAGTCGGCTGAAAAATGTCGCACCATATATACCAGCTGGAGCGCCTTGCCTTACGCCACGCCGCGACCGGGCCGGACTGGAGCCAGGCTGGAGGACGAAGTGTGGCCAATTTATCCAATGCAGGAAACTTTTCGAGAGGAAAGCGGGCCGTATCGCTCTGACCTCTGCGCCCCGCCCCGCCCGCCCCGCCCCGCACCCCGCCCGGAACTACAAGGCGGCAGGCGGCCCCAGCAGAAAACCCGGCGCAAGAATAGAGCGAAAAGTTTGCCCGTTCCGACAGAATTTCTTTAGACTTGTCCACCGGGCCGGGCATCCCCTTGCGCCGCGCCCAGCCCAGCCCCACTCCCCGGAGGACGCGCTGTTGTTGTCTGCCCCCCCCCCCCCTACCGCCTCTCTATGGACTCCGGGCCAATTCCTCCGCGTTTCCGATCGGACGACAACACAGCTCTCTACACACAGGGCGTGGAGCGCGTGTCCGTCCAGCAGAGCCCCCGCGGAGGATGACGCATCATCCACGGGCGCATCCACACTCATCCTTCCGTCTCCCTCGCTGCCCCGCCCGCCCCGCGCTGTGAGGAGCATTCCTCGCCCAGGTGAGGTGCCCCCCGGGGGGCAGCGCGCTGCAGCAGGGGGCTCCCCGCCGGGCCCCGCCCCGCCCCGCCCCGCCCCGCCCCGCCCCGCCCAGCAGCTGGAACCACAAGCAGCCCGGATGCATCCAAGCGCACGCAGCGGTCAGCCAGGAACGTCGGTATACTGCAGAGTGAATATTTCCACACAGTTGAAATGGTAGTGAAAAAACTTTCCGCGACGACCTCCTCGGGAAGCTGCCGTGATGCAGGAGAGGCATCCGACGAGAACGTTTGGTTGTCTCGCGTCACTTCCGGGCGGAGTTAAACCGACTCTATCCAGGACTCCACGCGTGGGGCGGTGCGGCGCGCGGGGCGAAACAAAGGGAGCTATAAATACCCTTTGTGCCCCGCGGGGCACGGATGAGTTGCGTGGGTGGGGCGGGGCGGGGCGGGGCGGGGCGGGGCGGGGCGGGGCCGGGCCGCCCACCCGGCACCGCGGAAGATGCGCCCTCCCTGCTCTGCCCGCCCCGCGCCGCATTTGGACTCTCTCCAGAATTTGGACAATAATGAGGGCCGAGGTGTAGTAAATGGCGGTCCTGAGCGAGAGGCGGGGGGGGGGGTCTGCTCCTCCCGGGGCTCCTACCCTTAGGCCCAGGCCCCGCAGCCGCACGCCACGCCGAGGGAGGCGCAGCGCGGCGCGGGGAAAAATGGAGAGGAAATAAAAGGAGAGATAAAAAGTAGAGGTGCGTGATCCGCGGGGCGGGAGGCCCGGAGGCGCCTGGGCTCCGCCGGGGCGGGGCGGACGAGACGGCTCATCGCCGGACAAGTCGAGGTGAAATGCCTCAGCTGCCAAGAAAAAATATGAGCTGCGCTGCGCAGGCCCTCCGCAGTTTGCGTCATAATATTTTTTTTCTCCCCCTGTGTGAATCATAAAGTTTTGTGTGTAATAGAGATCAAAGCTAGAAAAAAAAAAAAAAAAGAAAAATTAAGCAGGCATATTTTTTTTTTGGCAGGTGTATGTATAAAAGGCGCGGTCACTTCAGGGCTCCTTTTTTACTCCGCAGGGGTTGAGATATTTGTTTTCTAAAACCATAACTCTGTGCGGCCACGCGTGTGTGCCCCAATTCGCGCCGTGGGGGTTAAATGAGAGGAGGAAGATGGAGAAAAAACGGCCGCTAAATACTGCGGCCTGGGCCGGGGTAAATGAGCACAGTCGAATCCATAAACCACATTCCCAATACTTGCCGCGTGGGCGGCGGGCAGCGTGCGGCCCGAGCGGCCCGGCTGGCTCCATAGAAAGGGAGGTAATTCCCCGTAATTTCCCTCCCGGCAGAGAAGAATGATACAGTATAGCACGCCGGGCCGACCTACTTATTACGCACCCTATAACAGCAGCGCCGGCCCCTAAGTACGCCTAAACAGTAGCCCCACACATTTCCAGCAACCGACAATTCTTCTTATCACGCTCATCTTTATACGTGTATTTTTCTTCTTTTCCGCTCGACGCAAATTTTGGCGGAACCGGCTGCTGTTTGAGCCAGGCGCATCGCGTGCCTTATGAGCGGCCCGAGCGCAACAGAAGGTAAGGCGTGGCGGGGCGTGGCGGGGCGGGGCGGGGCGGGGCGGGGCGGGGCGCGGCGCTGCGGGGCGCGGCGCGGCGGGGCGGGGCGGGGCGCGGCGGGGCGGGGCAGCTGTCTGACGCCCGGTGTCACTCTGTCACTCTCCCGGCCCTGCCTGCCCTGCACACGTCTGCTCTCTCCGTCTCCCTCGCCCCCCCAAAAAGGTGAGGGCAATTTCCTCCGCGCACCGGAAGTACTTTGTGCGTGCGCTCGAGTTGTGTGCGTGTGCGCGCGCGCGCACGAGCCTTCGATGGACAGCCAGCACGCCAGGGTGGCAGCAGTATGGAGGACCGCACCCCCCCGCCGCCCGCGGGGAAAGCAGGCAACAATCTAACGTGGTAAAAATTCCAAAATAGCCGCCAGGGGCAGGCTTAGGAAGATCCAAAGCTCACCAAGCTGGGAGTTATCCGTCCACACCGGCGTGGCCGCGCCAGCGCCAGACCAAGGCGCCACTCCGGCTGGAGTTGAAACGGCAGCCTTACCTGCAGAACAGAAAGAAGAGAGCGTGTCACAAATGAGGCATGACGACTTACACGGCGCCATCAATAAGGGCGGCCTAAGCATCGCTGAGCAAGGAGCCACTGTGAAAAATATATTTGAAGATTTACGGTATATTTTGTAAATTACGATTTACGAAATATGTTGTAAATTTACGACAACCCAATACCGCTCGTGATTAAATTTAAAGTTGATACGGATTTCTAATTGTAATTTTACAACTGCACTTTGTCGAACATTTTCCCGTAATGCTACAGCTATTTTTCACAGTAAGTAGAGGGAGACATCTGGACCGGGGCGGGGCGCCCACGCGCCTAGGCCTGCCTCTACCCCCCCCCCCCCCCTCCCCGCTCTCACTGAAGTGACACGGCGCCAGCGGCCCGGCCGCCCCGCCCGGCCTGCAGCCGGCCCCCTAATCAAGTCGGCATTTGAGTCACTCGACGTAAAAACACTGACGATTAAATAAAAACGACGCTCTTCCCCTCTCCTTTCGCCTTCCCCGTCCACAACTAAAGAGGCGGGGGAAAGGGGAGGGGTGTATAAATAATGCACTCAAGTAACGAAAATGACACACTCATATTGTAAAAGCGTTACGTGACGCATTCGTTTTTCGAGCCGCGTGGGGCCGGGCGCGGCGCGGCCTGGGGTCAGCCCCTCTCACTCAACTCGACTCGCCCGCGTCATAGTATTATGAGAGGCCAGACTCATGGCCCGCCCCCGCCCCGCAGTGCAACAACTCCCATGAGCCAGCCCCGCCCCGCCCCGCCCCGCCATGCGCCGCACTGTGCGTGGGTCTTAATTGCATGGGATGACCGCTGCGCTGCGCCGCTATGATACCATACCACCCAGCCGGCCCCGCCGCCCGCCCGCCGGCCGGACCCGAACCCGCGCCGCCTTTCAAATAATTGCACTTCAATTAACGATTCAATTGATGTGAAAAACGTGACTCGCGGCGCGGCGCATGAGCGAGCGCAGCGCAGCCCGGATCCTTCCAGCCCGCGGGCGGGCGCGGGCGGGGCGGCGCGGGACGACGAAAAACGAACGGGGCCTTTCACTGCCGACAGTTTGATATTTATCCCTCGCGGTTCAGTTCAGTTCAGCCGAGAGTTGTCGATAGGCCGCTGGCAGCAATATTGTGGTTGTGATCATCGATAGAGTCGGTCGCGTCAGTCCATATCATAGGCCGACTCAACTTCCCTTTTTTCTTTCTGGGTGTAAGGCACGCACTGCACTACTTGCAGTCGAACACGACCTCACCTCACGCACGGCGGGGACACGCGGTACATGTCAATGAAGGACGCATAAGGGCTCTATTAATAAATAAACCATTCTCGAGGTAAGAGCAGCTTCCCGTGTCGTTTTATCGGTTCATTTCGACCCCCACCGCCCGCCCGCCCGGGCCCTCGAGGAGGATGTGGCGCGCGTGCCGGGCCGGGCCGGCGGCCATAAAGCTAGGGGTAGCGAGCCGTGACGGGTAGCAGGGGCGGGCCGGGGGGCTGGTGGCACAGGAGGCAGGGGCGGCGCGCGCGTGGAAAAACTACTGTACCTCTGCCGCTGCAAATGCAAAACGGGTCGCAACGGGCGGGGTATACCCTGGCCTGGCGCACCTTAGAGTCCTAGAGACACTCGTTAGAGACACTCTAGAGCACCTCCCTGGGACTTCACACGCGCCTGCCGCTAAAACACGTGTACGGGCCGAATATGCATCTCTCTGGCTCGCTATTCCTAATTAGCAGTGACAAATGGCCCCCGCTCCACCCCGCCCCGCCCCGCCCCGCCCCGCCCCGCCCCACCCCGGACTCTACTCCGCGACCGGCATGGGGGTCATCGCGTCGCGGGGCGGGGCGCGGCGTGGGGCCGGACTGACTCGACCGAGCCGCGGGCCTTTATGGCGTTCTAAACGACTCGGCACCGACCGACCGGCCGCTCGGCCGGCGCGGCGCGGCGCGCGGTGAGGAGGCCTTCCCTCGGACCCGCTCGGCGCGGCTCAGCCAAGTTGCCAGTAAATCATTTCCCCGAGACAATCAGTTAACGCTGATACCGGCCCGGTGCTGGTGCGGGTCCCGCAGATATGCCTTCTTCTAATCCTCCTCATCTCGCCGCGCCTCGCCGCGCCACGCCGGGCCCAAGACTCCTAAAAACCTTGTTTTATGTGGTTCCCTGCCGCCGCACGGCCAATCAGCAGGCGAGCAGATGACCACGTGACGTGGCGGCAGCCAGAGCCAGTATTAATGAATTCTGATGGGGCCGCCCATCGCGCTAATAATATAAAAACAGTCGGAAAAAATTCTAACGCTAACGCGTTAAACGGCCCCCTAGGTTTTAACACTTATCATAAAATGTGAAAATCAATCCAGATTGGAATTGAAAGCAGATGATACATTTTGTAGCTACATATTATTTTTTCATTTACGTTGATTGGCATATTTAATTTCATTGTATCTAGAGGGTCAAAGCTGGAGGGTAGTTCGGACGATAGTAAAAATTAAAATAGGTAAGGTTCGTTTTCATTTTAAAGCTATTAGGGGACGGGGCACGGGTCGCTTAATCCCAAGCGTCCAAAGGTCCGAGCGAGCATTGTTGATCGGCCGTTGCGGCAGCGGCAAGGCATTGTCGCGCGGGCGAGCGAGCGACCACGCGAGGCGACACAATCCCCCCTGTATATTATTCTGCCACACTCACCACTCGCTTTATGAGAGTACAAGCTAGCTGATACATTATCTTACGTTTAGTAATTGTCATTTAAGTTAGCTAGAATGTATCATCTGCTAAAAATTAAAAATATTTAGTGTAAACTATTTGTGAGAACCAAATCATGAATTTTATCCGCCACACGACTGCCACATAAAATGCCTAGCGGGCCAGCTATCAACAACGCTCGCTTGATATCCACTCGACAAAAGAAGGCCGGCGGCTCGGTGGCTCACGCGTCCACCTCGCGACTTTAACTTTTTATATTAGGAGAACGAAATGTTATACAGTCCAAATGAATTTGTAAATATCAGTTCTGGACCTGCGGAAATCGTTTTGCAAAGTTTCGCGTAGGTTCGTTGAGAAGGAACAAAAGTGATTCTTAAAATAATTTACGTAAAGATACACGCAGACGTACACCATTTCACGAATCAGTTTTGTTCCTTCTCGCCATATTGAAGTCAAACTTTGCAAAACAGTTTCCGCAGATATAAAACTAATTTTTACCCATTCAGTTCGCCTTGTCCACGTTTCGATAACTTTAAACAATGATTTAAAGTCGCGAGGTGGACGCATCAGCTCCCGACCGCGGCGGGGGACGTGGCTGGGACTTCCACTCGACAAAAGAAAGCCGGGGCTCGGCGGCTCACGCGTCCACCTTACGACTAAATATACGTGAACAGTTTTTAATTTGGAAATAAAGTGAAAGGATGCTGCAGGCGTTTAGCAAACATCTATACAAGCCTTCACGCACTAACATACGGACACATGGGCGAAATAATTTAAACCTTTTACTGAAAACATGAACTTAGAATTAAATCTTAGGTTGGTGGTATTGTTAGAAGCCCCGCCCACTTTCAAATAAAATTATTGGAAGGCGGAATTACAGTCCCAGCCAACAATCAGGAGCTGCAGCCGCCAGCTAGTGGTCGCGTTTGAAACTATCCTGATGATGCATCCTTTTGCACGGCGCGAAACTGCTGCGATTCTGACGTGACCACTCCCGAGGAAAAACTTTTGGACATCGAGGTACAAAGCAACAAGTGATCTTTTTCATTGGTCGGGAAAAACCGCGACATAATTTTATTGGTCAAGCTTTCCCCGACCCGGCTCGGCCTTGCTGCTCCGCTCGTAATTACCATAGAAACAGCGAATGCAAACTAATTTTATTCAAATTTGGCCGAACAGTTTGACATTAGACCTAATTCCAAAAAATCCTAATTTTTCGTAGTATTTTTCATTCAAATTTGATGCGAATCGTATAGAAAAAAACGGCTACGGCCATAAGGGGCCATCGTCAAGAATAAAAATTCTAACGCTAACGCGTTAAACGGCCCCCTAAGTTTTAACACTTACCTAAAAATAAGATAGAATTTTAAAATATCATTTCAAAACTGTTTGTGAAAGTCAATAAATCATGATATTCGTGAGCCACAAATCTGCCACACAAAATGTCGCCCAGCGGGCCGGCTATCAACAACGCTCTTCTGCTGGCAACTGAATCCAACGTAAAACATTCTTTAAAAAAATTAAATTTGGAAAAGAAGTCAAAGGATGTTGCAGGCGTATAGCAAACAATTATAAAAGCCTTTACGCACAAACATACGGGCACATAGGCGAACTAATTTTAACCATTTACTGAAAACATGAACTGAGGTCTGAATCTTAGGTTGGCGGTATTGTTAGAAGCCCCGCCCACTTTCGAATAAAATTATTGGAAGGCGGAATTACAGTCCCTGCCAACAATCAGGAGCCGCGGCCGGCAGCTAGTGGTCGCGTTTGAAACTGTCCTGGTGGTGCATCCTTTTGCACGGCGCGAAACTGCTGCGATTCTGACGTGACCACTCTCTCCTAAAAACTTTTGGACATCGAGGTACAAAGCAACAAGTGATCTTTTTCATTGGTCAGGAAAAACCGCGAAATAATTTTATTGGTCAGAGCCTTCCCCGACCCGGCTCGGCCTTGCTGCTCCGCTCGTAATTACCATAGAAACAGGGAATGCAAACTAATTTTATGCAAATTTGGCCAGACAGTTTGTCATCAGACCTATTTCAAAAAATTCCTAATTTTTCGTAGTATTTTTCATTCAAATTTGATGCGAATCGTATAGACACAAACGGCTGCGGCCATAAGGGGCCATCGTCAGGACTAAGAAGTAAAAAACTCACTGGCGTGAGCAAAAGGCACCCCTAACGGGGGCCTAAAAACTCACTGGCGTGAGCAATAGGCACCCCTAACGGGGGCCTAAAAAAAATTAAAGTCCCGGCCGGCCGGCCGGCGATGACCGCGGCAAAGCATTTGATTATGGGCGGCAGGCCACGCCGACAAAAGTGCGATAGAGAGTGGATCAAGTCTATAGCCACGGCGCGTAAAAGCGAACGCGACCCGGCCGCCCGGCAGCGTAGCGGCTCTGTGTATGTGTGTGTGTGTGTGTGTGTGTGTGTGTGTGTGTGTGTGTGTGTGTGTGTGTGTGTGACCCGCACAACACGGCGCGCGGCTACAATTAATTAATAACCCCGTGATGCTATTAGGTCTGATGGATCCCCGCCCCGCCCCGCCCCGCCCCGCCCCGCCCCGTCCCGTCCCGCTGCCGGCCATTCACGCCCCGCCCCGCCCCGCCCCGCCCCGCCATAGCCAAGTGCTAACGAATGCCATTAGCATTCATGATTTGGCGCACTACTTACCACACCATTCACCCAAACTTCCCTGCCGCTCCGCGATTAACATTCGGCACAGCGGCGGGGCGGGGCGGGGCGGGGCGGGGCGGGGCGGGGCGGGTCCTGGAGCACCTGGGCGTGAGGATTAGGGGGCCGCGACCCAGCAGCCCGCACAGCCGCGCAGCCTCGCAGAGGGGGGGAATTTCTTTTGTTCACTTTTTTTTTTCACGCACACCTCTAGGAAATTGGTCCGCGGCGGAGGGCGGAGCTGGACAGTGCGACAACAGGATAGGGCCCGGCCGGGCGCCGCTAGGTGGGCCAACTGCCCCATTATTTCGGGCCATTTCCCCTGAGCCCCCCTAGCCGGCCCGGGGGGTGCGGCGGGGTGCGGCGGGGTGCGGCGGGGTGCGGCGGGGTGGGGCGGGGTGGGCACCGCGCCCACAGCCGGACCGGACCGGCCAGGCCCGGCGGCGCCGCGCGGCATGGCATCAACGGAACGGAATCGACACTCAACGCTGCCCGGCCCGGCCCGGCCGTTAGGGCGAGAACAGCGCAGCAGCCTAGCCTCGCAGCGAGGCTGCTCGACCCTCTCGCTTTTTTTTTGCACGTCGGCGTGTCCCTCCCGCCCCCGCGAGTCCATAACGCTTGGAGGAGGGAACAGGGAGCGGAGCGGAGCCCCGGGCCGGGCCGGGCCGGGCCGGCGGGCAGGTCGTTGTGGACACGGCTCACGGCTACATCGCGCACGGGACGGGCGCATACGTGCAGCGCAGGGCAGCGCGCCAGCCCAGCCCAGCCGGCCAATTCCACCCCCTCGGCGACCGCTCCCAGCGGGCCTGGCCGGCCCACCTCAAATTACTGTTCGGCTGGCCGGAGGGGGTCGGTGGCGTGCTGCGGGCGCGGGCGCGGGCCAGCGCGGGCACCTGTGCCGTATGGGGTCGCTGACCCTGCCCCGCTGCAGCAGCCGCCGCGCCGCTCAAAAACGGAATAATAAAGCGAAACTGCACTAGAAAATGGAAAACAAAATAGAAAACAACCCCCACCGGGGGGAGAAGCAGCAGCCGCCGCAGCCGCCGCAGGCGTCGCCGTCGCCCCTGCGCCCCGCCCC
Organism: Frankliniella intonsa; assembly: GCA_033675135.1. Taxonomy (NCBI): domain Eukaryota; kingdom Metazoa; phylum Arthropoda; class Insecta; order Thysanoptera; family Thripidae; genus Frankliniella; species Frankliniella intonsa. The sequence goes on along the minus strand of CM066249.1, from coordinate 5,657,616 downwards.
GCCCCGCACGCTCCCCTACACCGACACCAACGGTGGTTCAAAAAAAACGCATGCAAGAAAGAATAATCAGCCTTCTCATTTTTCCTCACCTTATTTTTTCACCCATATTTTTTTTCTTATTCCAGTTACCCGAACCACGCGATTGAGAAATAAAGGAAGGGCCCAGCCCACCAGCAGCTCAGCAGTTACCCTCCCCTTCCCTCCTTCACTCCCTCTCTCTCACTCCACCCTCCCCTCCCGCTCTCTTCAACTGCCTCCGACCCTAACGCAACGCAGCCTGCCTATAGAGAGACCAATTATTGGCACACGTGCTGCCAGGTAGGCCGGGGGGAGGGGGGGAGGGGGCGACCATGGTCTGGCATAGCCACTGAACAGTTTAATTCGAATCGAGTGCCCGGAGGGTGGGGTGGAGGGGGGAGGGGAGGGAGAGAAGAGGGGAGGAAGAGGAGGGGAGGGGGAAGTTGAAAAGGTGGGCGCAGGCAGGGTGAATGGTGCAGGCAGCGGGGGGTCACTGACTGTGGCGGGGCGGGGCGGGGCGGGTGCTCGCTGCTGCACGAGCCCCGCTGCACGCTGCACAAGGGCGTACCGACGCTCAAATCCCCCGCATTATGACGTCGCATAACGACATAACGACGTAACGCCAACGGAACGACAACAAGGATTGCGAAATAGGTACTCGTGTATGCAGAAGGGGTGGCCTTTATAGTTGCCATTAGCGGAGCAGGCCTTTTCACTGCCCTCTCACTATAAGCTCCGCCCCCCTTCTCCTCTCCCACCCGCTCAAATGACTCGCTTTTCACCTTTTTATTTCAGTTTCACGAGCGGCACGCTGACACTCTGCCTCGTTTTGTCCCTTTTGTGGCGCAGTTGGAGCCGGAGCGGCGCCTCATCCCGGCCGGGCCCGGCCTGGGCCTGGAGCGACCCGTACGCGCTTCGCACGCTCTGGAAAACTTTAGCTCGCCAGCAACATCACCAAAGCACAATTAGAAACGTTTTCCAACGTTTCGCCAATGCAAGCTACGGTGAACCCTGCAGCACGCTGTAGCTTACGGTACGTTTTCACCGTACGCTATGGGGAGTGTCACTATGTAAGCTAACGGTGCGAATCAGACAGCATCACTCTGTGCCCTACAGTTACATTTACCGAAGTTTACGGTGAAAATTCACCGTAAAGCTACAGAGCTGCTGTGTTGACTGAAGCTTACGGTGAATTTCACCCGAAGCTAGCTGGTGGGCCTCCTGAATGCATACGTGAGCGGATGCCGAGGGAACAGCGGGGGCGGGGTGGAAGGGGGACAGTGCAGCGCCCCGCCGCTCCGCGCCCCGCCCCACCTCCTGTTGAATGGCGCTGCGTGTAAGGTGAGGCATTGCTCCTCCGAGGGGGCTGCGGGGGCTGCGGGGGCCGCGGGGTGCCGCACGGCGGGGTGAGGGGGGGCGGGGAATGTGCCCCCAGGGTGTCGTGCAGTCTTTCAGCCGGCGGCCGCACGTGTGCCGATTAATTCGGGCCTCCGTGACGTCCTTTCTGTGGCCCCCGCCGCCCCCGCCGGCGCCACGCCCCAACAGTACGCCCCCCCCCATCAAGTTTCCCTCCTTCAAACTATACAACCTCCTCCGGCGCGAAAGCCGTCAAACTGTTCGGAGCTCGTATACATTAGCGGCGCTGCTGGGGACGCGACCCGGCAGTGGTCTGCGAGACGATCGAAACACCGCGCCAGGCCAGGGAGTCTAGTCCACCGTGCTTCCTGCCTGCCAGCTGGCCGTCACAACGCCGATGAGGTGGGAGCGCAGGAGGACGGACCACCCCGCCGGCCACCGCATGCTAGAGCGCTAATGACCATGCCGGGGCGGGGCGGGGCGGGGCGGACCACGGCGCCGCCGCGGTGAACCACCCCACCCCGCCCCGCCCTCACCCCGTACCCCGCCCCGCCACCCCGCGACCCGCGACGGACCCGCGAGTTGCCTCACCCGTCGCATCACGACCCCGCTGCCGCGATGGGGCAACGCAGCGCTACGGCGGCGGCGCGGGTCCCGCGGTCATCCCAAGTTATGGGATCGGCAACAACAACCGTGCTGCGCTGGGGAGCGCTGTAGCGGGGCGGGGCGGGGCGGGGCGGGGCGGGGCGGGGCGTGGCGGGCAGTGAGGGACTGCGGGCAAGTCCTGCGCTGCGCTGCTGACCGCGAGCGGCCCCGCCCAGGGCAGGACGGCGCCTCCCCGCGCGCTCACGAAGGGTTGGCCCTGCCCCGCCCGGGCCGCGGCCGCAGCCGGGGCTTATCCGCACCGCACTCTCTTTCGGAGGATAAGCCAGATGCATGAGCGCCGTCCACAACAGCAAACGCCACTCAGCACCAGCCTCCCGCGAGGCCGCCACGCCGGGCCCGGCCACGCCCGGCCACGCCCCGCGCGCAGAGGTAGAAAGGAGATTATAAATATCCGTCTCCGCGCCGCCACGCCTAATCGCATTGCCCCGCCGCACCGCGCGACATTAGCTACGCTCCACGCTCTCCTCCTTCCTCCTTTGCTTTTTCCTCTCCTATGAAACCGCGCGCAAGACATGAATACGGGCATTTGTCGTGGCGTGGCGTGGCGCGCTGAGCCGTAACCCCAACACGACCGCACCGCGCCGCCCGCCACACAATGCACGGGAGTTACAACGGGCATGCGTCGCCGCGGAAAGAGAGACAGAGAGAGAGGGAGAGGGAAGACGGAGAGAAAGAGATTAAGGTGAGAGAGTGCTTTCCCGATCCATCCGCGCAGTTCCCGCCAGACGTGACGCTCTCTTACGTATACATTTACATTGGTTACAATGCAGTCCCGTGCTCCCCGGCCCGGGCTGAGGCGCTGCTGCTTCTTGTAGGAGAAGGGAGTGGGTCGGTGGGGTGCCTCTACCCTACTCTACCCCCTGCGCCCGCGCGGAAGTATATTTGGGTCGATTCGCCCGCGCGCACTATCCTTCCTCGACTCCCCGGGAGGTTCAAAGACTGTAGCGGTGGTCTCAATTAAGCTGCACTCTTCCGCCCCGGCCGGCCCCGCCCCGCAGCAGCGCGCACGGTGGTGGAGGGACTAAGCACAGTCTGGGATGGGCAATAGCGCCGCTGCCAGGGCGGGGTGCGGCCCCCCGGGGACCACCCCGCCCCACCCCGCCCCGCCCTACTATGATGGGACTGCTGCCGCCCCCGCCCCGCCCCCGCCCCGCCCCCGCTGGATGCTGTTGCCGTTTACACATCCGTGTGTTTACGCCGCGTCCCGCCCCGGCCCGTCCACGCTGCGTCGCTGTTTACACTGGCACCCCAGAGGACGGAAAGAAGGGCAAGGAGACGGAGGAGGAAGAGGCGGTATGAGGCCCCGTGCAGGGATAGGGGGGGGGGGGGGGTAGTGCGAGGCGCCGCGCGGGGCCGGGGCGCACACAGCAGCACAGCCAGGGGATACAACAGGACAGCGGCTGTCGCGCACTTGCAGGCGGGTGGACGTATTTCTTCGACATTCGCGTTCACTTGGATTTCCAGTGTGAGACAACGTGTGAGCGTCACTGTTGGACTGTTGGTTGGGCCTGAGCCCCAACAGCTTCCACCTCGCCCGCCCCCGCCGGCCCGGCCCGCCGCCCAACAGCCGGAGCCATTCAGTCAAAGGCACTCATTGAGCCCGGCTGGCGCACGGCGGTGCAGCTCCCCCCACCCCCCCTGTCAGAGCACGACGCCTAAAACACAGAGGCCCATTCAGCTCATGGGCGAGCTGGGGGCGGGCTGAGCACCCGACGCGAAAAGATCTGTTCGCTTTTGAAATGCTTTGAGTATGCTAGTGGTTCGCGGAGGGTCGCAGTCAGTGCGCTAACGGGTGGTCATGGTACGTCAGTGTCCTCGAGGAGGAGATACCTCAGTTTGTAATCGAGTCGCTCAGTTCGCTCTGAGAGCGACTCAAGTGCGCATTTAGTTCGTCAGGTTCGCCTTGCGAGCGATCTTAGTTTGTCATCGAGCCGTTTAGTTCGCTCTGAGAGCGACTCAAGTACGCATTTAGTTCGTCAGGTTCGCCTTGCGAGCGACTTGAGTACGTATCCAGTGCGTCAGGTACGCTCTGGAGGCGACTTGGTTCGCTTTCATGTCGTCGCGATGCGCCAGGGGTCGGCAGGGTATTTCCCTTCCCGGAATTGCATCGGCTGGCGCGCTGGACAGACAGAGGGAGCGGAGGGGAGCCTGGGGGTATCCCGGTGGGGGTATCCCGGGTCCGCGTGCCCGCTTCCTCCGCGATCAGGAGTAGTCGGCTACGGCTACCTGGTCACTCACTTGTCCTCACTTCGCTCGCTAGCCAGTCTGCTTATGCGCAATAGGAAATATACCTAAAAACGAACCATCATATATTATTCTTTTATTTTTACTTGAGTTCTGTAATTTTACATACTATGGTAAATTTTCAGAAAATGTCTTGGCACTAACTACAGTATTCCGAGAGTTTTTCTGTAAAATGTCTTCACTCTTTTTTAACCGTTTGGGTACGCTTTGCGGGGGCGTCGGGTACGCTGTGCGGGCGACTGGAGTCCGCTTTCAGTTCGCCTCGTTAAGTCATTTAGATGAAAGTACGCTTTTAGTGCACTTTTCGGCGAACTGCGAGGTTCGCTCGAGGGTCGGCAGGGCCCGGTTTTCGCCTCTAGGATCACAAGGGCTAGCTGAGGCGACTCTCTTATCACGTCCCAGTGGCAGAGTGGTCAACGTGATGGGATCGCAGTCCAGAGGTCCGAGGTTCAACTCCCCATCCGGTAAGGTATTTCGTCATATAATTACTTGTAAATACTTGGAACTCGTCATCAGCCATCAGGGAGGAGAACGGGAAGTAGTCCAAAACTGTACTTCCAGCAAAGAAAAAATTCCTCCTTTAAATTGGTTACTTTTTTTTATTTTAAATTTTATACTTCCTATAGAAAATTCAATATTGCAGTTTTGTTTTTGAAGTCCAAAGAGATATTAACGTTTATATCGGCGGAATGTATTCCGCCTCCCCCGCCCCCAACCTCAAATCTGAATTAATGACGAACTATAAACTAACATTTTGCGAACGAAAAGCGAATCTTTCGCATCGCTGAGGCGGTGTTTTAGCATACCACATGCGACGTGGACAGATCTTGGAGCGCACTGATGGCGAACAAGTAGCGACTTAAGTACGTCACAGCGAAAACGAACTTTGTTCGCTGTGAGTTCAGAAGAGGGGGCAAAGTGAAACATCTGCGCACTTTTGACGCACCTTGACGAACATGCAGCGACCTAAGAAGCGAACCTCAGCGAACCACTTGCAGAGAGTCGCTACCAGTACGTCTCTGTTCGTCACGACAAACTTAAAACCATCTGATAGCATACAGAATATTTCGCGTCGGGCACAGCCGCGGAGTGGCCCCCGCCCCCGCCCCCGCCGCGCAGCCAGCGTTCGCATTGGACACGCGGGCCCTCGTCAACGCACGCTTATACACACACGCACGCCATCTGCGCCAAAAATAGAGGCAATAGAGGAAACACTCGTCATGTTTTCGTCCCTCACGATTTGTTCTCCCATCGCGGAGGAAGTCGGTCGGGACCCGAACCAAACGCGCCCACGCTCCGCAGCCCCACGCTCTATTGCAGAAGCAAGTCTTTGCGGCGAGATACAACAAGAGGGAAAGGGCCTTCCGCAAGGACGGCGGGGCGGGGCGGGGCGGGGCGGGGCGGGGCGGGGCGGGGCGGGGCGGGGGCCTAAGCGCCGCTAATGAGCGCCGCATTCTTCGCCCCCCGCCGGCCCCGCCCCGCCCCCCCCCGCCCCCCCCCGCCCCGCCGCGCCGGTCCAGACGAGATAGAAGCCAGTTTTCCTGGAACATTTAATAACGATTCGCTGGCTGTTGGGCTGTTTGCAGCCCGCGCAAGCAGCGTGCATTATTACTCGGATAGAGCCGCCGCGCGGGGTATGCCCTGCCCGCCCGGCCCGGCCCGGGCTGCGCCGACTAATGATCCCTGAAGCGCTGCAGCGCCGCCACGCCCCGCCACGCCCGTACACAACCAGCCGCTGTTTGCACAAAAAGGGGAAATAAAATAAAATCGGCGCACAGGCGTGGCGGGGCAGGGCCTGCCGGGCCTGCCTGTTGAGTTGGGCGAGCGCAGTGCAGCGCGGACAACTTTAAACGGAGCTGGCAAACTGCACCACAACTCCAGCGCGAGCTTTTTAGACGTACAGTCCACTGTTCCGGGAGCCTCTCCACTAAATAGTGCACTAACTCCTTCCCAGCTACGCAATCAGCTTAATCCAGCTGATCAATGATAGTAGTGATTTCAGTGGTTCACTGTCAGATATTCCATAAGTAGGCTACGCCTTGTATACAGCGAAAAAATATTTATTTCAGTGTCCCTCCTCTGTTTTCCATGCAAAGCCCGACGTTTCGGCCGTGCGTCGCAGCGCTGCCGTGGCTGGGAGCGGCCGGGGGCGGCTTCGTTGATTGCATCGGAAAATGCAAAACCCCGTAATTGAAACCTGAGGGTTGCGTCGGGAGAGGGGCGGGGTCGGGTGGGGGCGGCGCGGGCGGGGCGGCCATGCGGAATCAAACACCTGACTCGGCGGGGCGGGGCGGGGCGGGGTGGGGGCGGACCACCCCCCACTCACCCCGCGGCGCAGAGTGCTACTGCTACCGACTGATACGCGATACGCCCCCCTCCCGACGCCAGGCCGCAGCAGTCTCGGCTCGCCCCGGTATTCGCCCCAGTGCGCGGCGCAGTAACTGTATTCGCATTAAATATTCATTTCCTTTACAAATCTGTCGGCCCCGCGGCAGCAGCGCCGTTTGTGTTCAACCGAGATAAAAACAAAAGGCCTGCCGGGCTAGTATTTTCTATTTTTAAAAATATTTAATACCTCTTCAACCCCTCCTGCAATCCTATTCTACTCCAGCACTCACCCGCGACAGTCAGACGCAGGATACAAGGACGGCCAGCCAGGCCCGGCCGGGGCCGCAGGGCAGCGGGGAACGCACCCACTCCACCCCACCCCCGCCTCACGGAGCAGAGCGGAGCAGACAGGCGCAGAGCAGAGGAGCACAACAGCGATACGTTTCAATTTCACGTCGACAGTGTTCGACCGCCGCCCCGCCCCGCCCCGCCCCGCCCCGCCCCAGAGAACGGCGTCGCATCGCATCGGGCGGGTCACGGGGTGCGCTCCGCTGCGCGTGTTCCCACCACCCACCCACCCACCCGCCGGACGGGGCGGGGCGGGGCGGGGCGGGGCGGGGTGAGGCGGGACACCCCTACCGCGTGGCCCTGCACCAAACTTCACCTTTCGGGTTGACACTTTACACTGGGGCCGACACGTGTGGTGTAGGGCCTGAGCCCCTGCAGGGGGTAAAGGGCGCGGCTTGTACCGTCTGAAAGGCCGCGCGCGCCTTGAGGACACGGGCCGGGGCGGGGCGGGGCGGGGCGGGGGCGGGGCGGGGCGCCGCTGAAAGGGCCCCCTCCTCGACCGCTCCCACACATACGCTCACTCATCGGGCCCGTACATCCCACACCGTCGTATCTTCGCGCACTGCGCTCTCTGTTAAAACCTTATAGCGCACAAATTCACCCGGAGATTTTAGAATTGCTCCCCGCCCCGCCCGGCCCCGCTCACCTACCCTTTGCAGCGGCGCGAGCAAAAGACAACCCAAAAAGCAAAATACAGACATGAACGCGGAGAAACGATGCGAATGTAGCGTTGCGTTTCGCACTCCACGCCGCGACAACCCCGGGACATCCCCCCTGGTCAGCGGCAGCCCCCTCCCTTCCCCCTGAGCACGCGACAATAGACGAACAGTAAACACAGGGCAGGGGAGGGAGGGAGGGGGTGGGGGGTGAGAATAAAAGAAGACGAGGGCAGTGAGGAGGGGTGGGAGGGGGATGGAGGGGGGAGGGAGGGGGCACGTTTAGCGGGCAGTGAGGGATATTTACCGTCCGGACGGCGCGTCGCGGCGCGAGAGGGAAAAGTCACACGCCCCGACCCGACACGACGAGGCGAACAGTTTGAGCCCGAGACATTATAGCCGAGGATGTGGCGGGGCGGGGCGGGGCGGGGCGGGGCGGGGCGGGGCGGGGCGGGGCGGGGCGGGGTGCATCCCGTCGAGACGGGCTGCAGTAAGTCTTCATCCCATACCCCTTCCAGTCCAGACCCGCAGACGCCAAAGTCGCGCAGGAGGATGACGACGCGACTCGCCAAACTCGTCGCTAACTCGACTCGACTTTCCACACGATACCCTCGAGTGCAGTACATTGCACTTCTCACCTGCTGCACACTCGCAGTCAGACTGGCTGGCGCCCACCCTGACACCCCGCGGAGGAGGGCTACGGGGGTGCTCGCCTCGTCGAGGTGAACGCCCCACACACGCCCCAGTCCGTTTCTTTTCTTTTCCTTTTCCCCGCGCACTTGCCAGCAGAGTGCGAGAGACTCGTACACCGATTGTTTTCCCGCTCCGGCCAGTCTGCCAGCTCGTCCCCCCCCCCTTCCCCCCCCCCCCCACCCGCCCCCCGGGCAGAACCTGGGCCAGCCAGCTACGCCACCTTGCCCTCCTCGCATCCCCAAAACTTGAGCCTCGCCCGTAGGAATAATTCATAACAGGGTGTGCGAGGGGGAATTAACGACCAGCAGCGGGGCGGGGCGGGGCGGGGCGGGGCGGGACGGGGCGGGGCGGGGCGGGGCGGGACGGGGCGATCCGAGGCGGCCTAAACTGTGCGGACTGGAGCACATATCTCAGCGTAATCTACCGGATATGGGCGTTCTACAGGAAGTGCGCGCGAAAAGGGGAGGAGAGAGGTGAGGAGGGCGAGGGGGGATGGGAGGGGCGGCGGAACTCGCGGCACACCCAGCTTGATGGCCGCTGGCGCGGTGCGGCGCAGGCTCCACTTCCCCAGGGGAACTGAGAGCCACCCTCGGCTCCGGGCCGCGCCGCGCCGCACTGCGAGGCACCCTACACCCTCGGGGGGTCATTAGGGGTGCGGGTCCGCTAGTATTAGGCTCACCGCGGAGAATAAACGAGTAAAAGCAGCGTCCACGGCCGCCCCGCCCCGCCCCGGACAGCGGACACGGTTTATGTTTGCAGCGCGGGCGGGTCGGGGCGGGGCGGGGCGGGGCGGGGTGACCACCCCGCCTAGGGCTGTCCAGATTGGGGTCCAGTCTACAAGACACACAAGACACACACACACGCACACGCGCGCGCGCGCGCGCGCGCACGCCGTGACGGATGGGGACCTAATTGATCGCGAGGCCTGCAGACCCAGCCAGCAGGCCACGGCCCGCAGGAGGCAGCAGGAGGCAGCAGGAGGCGCCACACCGTCCGCAGGCCGGGCCGGACCGGGGCTGCACGGCATCACAGGACCAGCAACACACATGTCACATTACCGCGGGGCCATGTGTGGAGAGGGAGGGGAGGATCATCACCAGCGCCATCATCATCAGTTATCAATAACGAGTACATCAGCATCGCATGCAGGAAGCCCGGCCCGTGAGCTACAGTGCTGCAGGCTTCACTGAAATTCACCGTAAGGTTTTAACAATGATTGTCAAAGCCTCTGTAAAGGTGTCAATTCACATCTTTTATTGTTTTGCCAGTGTTAATATTTGGTAGGCCAACGGGAACCGCCCTGAGAAGATTTTTTTACTTTTCTATTCCCCGCATGGATTTAGATACCACGCCCGCCCAAGAAGACCTCCGCTTTATCGGGCGCAAGATGGCAGGGCAATCTTTTCCTTTCACCTTATCTTTTTTCCATTCCTGAGGATAGATGTCCCTTCTTTTCCTTGTCTTTTTTTTTTTCTTTGCTCGAGAGAAAATGGAGCGGTGAGGGATTAACATCACCTGAGAGGCGTTTGCGCGCGCAGAGCAGAACAGAGCAAGGACAAACACTCGGTGATCTGCAAAGCAGCCCGGGCGGGGCGGGGCGGGGCGGGGCGGGGCGGGGCGGGGCGGGGCGGGGCGCAGTGCCTTAGACAGAGCTGTGCAGAGATTACTCCATGAGTTATGTCATGAGCCACCCCCTCCGTCACCCACCCCTCGGGGCGAGAGGGAGGAGAAAGGCCGGCCATTTAAATGGGAATGGGGGAGGCCGTAAGCGCAGGACAAAAACAGGGCAGGGCCTCGGCCAAATATAATACTACAGGACGTCAAAACAAGGGCTCAGCTGAGGCAGACGAGAGGCCGGCGTGGCGGGGCGGGGCGGGGCCGCGGCCGGCGCCTTCGTACAGGCACTTGGAGCAGGGGCGTGGAGTGAGAGTGAGAGACAGAGAGTCAGGGGAGAGAGAGGGAGAGAGAGAAACCACTCTTTCTTGGAGTCACGCGCGACGCAGCGCGCCGCGACGCCCCGAGCGTTAAGGGCGGCGGTAAAACACGATGATTTGCGAGGCGAGCGTCGCGTCGCCCCGGGCCTGGCGTCGTAATGACACGACAGTCCGACAGAAGCAGCAGGATCAGCTGGGTGCGGGCGCAGCAGGGCAGCAGGGCGCGGCGCAGCAGGGCAGCAGGGCGGAGCGCAGCAGGGCAGCAGGGCGGGGCGCAGCAGGGCAGCAGGGCGGAGCGCAGCAGGGCAGCAGGGTCGGCCACAGAAATACGCCGAGCGGAGCGCACACAATTTACAGCTAAATGACAACATCCCCTGCTTGGACGAAAATAAAAGGGCCGAAACACTTGCTGCGAGTATTGCTCAAACTTCGTCAGACTCAGGGCTGCGCAGAGAGAGAGAGAGGCGACTACAAACGCGAGTCGCGCCCCGCCACGCTCCGGGCGGCGCGTCAATCAGAGAGACAGCGAAGCTTGAACCCTTTTGCGCCCTTTCCCGTTCATTTCGGCGGGCACGGCCACTTAGATCCACCAAGAAGAGGACTGCTTAAGAGCCTCACTAACTTTCTCCATTTGTGTGAGTTTCAGTCCCGTGAGGGGATTTTAAGATGGCGATGGGGTGCGCAGGGAGGACGGGAAATATAGAAAACGTCAGCCGCCCCGCCCCGCAGCAGCTGGGCAGGGCGGGTACTGCAAGTAATTATATAACTGTCAGTCCCCGCAGAGCACAGCGAGACATTTCTTCATTCATTTTAGCAGGACGCTTTGCACTCGACTCGCGATTCAGACAAATCTGAGCGTAGTGTTTTTTTTTTCCCGGGCTTGGCCGTGTCCAGGAGGACGGGCCTGCCCGCCCCGCACCTCACTGGGAGGGGAGGACTACGTGCACCACCAGGCCGAAACTAAATCATCAATGAAATCAAGTTTCCGGCCAAGTTCGCCGCGTGAAACTTTGCGGGCGCATGGGAAGCCTACACACACGCGCACGCGAAACAGTCTAGTCTGCGCAACCACAAGCTCGCCCCGCCCCGCCCTGCGCCGGCCCTATGGTGTAATTTACACAACGGCGTGCAGCCCAGCGGGGCCTCCCTCCGCCCCGCCCTCCCCTCGGTGAACGCCCCGACCCCCGCCCCGCCCCGCCCCGCCCCGCCTCGGGCCACATCGCACGCGCCGACAAATCGAACGACGAGCAGAGATAGAAACGCCAGCGGCGCATCTCATGCATAACGCGACAATAAAATGTTACAGTTTACGCGATAAGAAAGGCTTTCGGACGCGTGGCGAGGCGGGGCGGGGCGGAGCGGCGCTGAGAGAGAAGGGGAGGGCGACGGCGACACGGCGAAGGAGAGGAGCACGGCGGGGTGGGCGGGGCGGGGGGCGGTAACACACACACATACACACACGCGACGAGAGAACGCATCATAGGAGCCCGACGTCGTGTGCCATTGCAAAGTGCTATGTCCAGCCGGGGCCGGCTTGGTCCGTGTGGAATTGGCAGCTAATTTCCTCCCCTCTCCCCTCCCCTCCCCGCCTAAGCCTAATTGCCGACCAGCGCCCCGTTTCCATTTGTACACTTCCACACGCGTTCAATTTGGCGGCGTGCGAAACTTGGCAAATGTTATGGTCGCGTGGGTGGGTGAGTGGCGGGGCGGGGCCCTGGGGCGAGCAGGACGACGGGGTAGAGGGAGGAGGAGCGGGCCGGGCGCAGCGCAGGGCCACCCGCGCCAGCAGCAGCGCCGCGGTCGGGTCCGACCCTCGCCTCGCCACGGCGAGATAAACGATAAGGGCGGAAACCATGCATACATATTGGGCGAGTGTGAGTGCGGCGGAGATAGGGCGGCGGGGCGGAGGCGCTGAGGGATGCGGACGCCTGGCCTGCAGGACGCCGCACGAGACACCGCCGGGACACCGCCGCGACACCGCCCGGTCAGGCTAGCGTCAGCACTCCGGCCCGCCCGCCGGCGCCGCGCGGTATCAGGAAACAGAATCCACTCGTCTCTCTTCCTACCCTTCTCCTGTCCCCGCAACACATGCGGCGTCGACACTTTTCAAACAAGTAGGATGGTGGGCGGCGGGAGATACATAAATAAAAATCGGTTTGTCAAAAAAGGTAGAAAAATGTCATGTCCCAGCAAATGATTAGCGTTTTTTAAAAAAGAAGCGTGAAATCTGTTTCGGAGTTAAATAACGGCAACGACATTTGTCGGGGCGGAGCCCAGCTGACAGCGACAAACACCAACGGATGTGTGAACGACCGAACGAGGCGAGACACCCTCCCCCAAACCACACAGCACAGGGCAGGGACAGGGCCACGCCTACGGGCGGCAGACACCTCACCTCACCTCGGCTCGCTCACACTCGTCCGTCCCGTCCGCACCGGCCGGGCCGGGCCGCTCATGCATAAAATGACTCTATTTCCTGTCGCACAAAAAAAGCGAGGCGGAATGGCGTGGGGGCGGCGCGGGGCGCGCGCATGCACGGCCGGGACGTGGGGCCGTAGAGGTAGTCTATGCTATGCTCGGGACGTGCGAGCTGCTTCCTCCGGACCTAACCTCCTCACGCTGCCACGTCATGGGGGAGTGCGAGTGTGAGTGAGCAGCGCGCAGGCCAGGCCAGGCACCCCACCGCATCCTCTGCTGTCGGCGCGTCACTCATCGTCCAGAGCCAGAACCGCCAGAACACAACACCGCGCCGCCCGAGACCACTGCGCTGCTGAGTCCACGGCGTGATGGAAGAGTTACAGCCGAGGAGAGGAAGCTTGGGCTGGGCTGGGCAGGGCAGGGCACAACCCGCGCAGGGAAACGACCTTCCGCCGGGGGTATGGGTTAAGCCATGGTTAAGCCACCTCACATGGTGCGGGGCGGGGCGGCTGCAGTGGGCGTCCGCAGATACAGTGGCAGCGCAGCGCAGCAGCAGCGCGGCGTTCAGTTGATATACATCGGATAAAACGGTCCCTGGGGGCGAGCAGCGAGCACGCCCCGCACCCCGACCCCTTGCACCGGATCAGGCGGCACACCACACGAGGACCGCGGGGTCCGCGCGCGGGGCGGGGCGGGGCGGGGCCCTCTCAGGGGGAGGCGTGGTCTATTAGTGCGACTCTATCCCCACAGCAAGCCGCACACCGCGAGGCGAAGCGAGGCGAGGGGCGGTCGATAAATCACAGCGCGGTCCATGCCGCGCCGCGGTGTGCGAATGTGATGCGCCGCCCCGCCCCGCCCGGCCCCGCCCGCCCCGCCCGTATCCGTGTCATCTCCTGGCTGCAGACACACCCCAGCCCCAGCACGCTCTACCCCTACCCCGCCCGGGAAAGCAAGCAATGCGCACAGTATCACTGCATCTTTCCCTGGGACTTCGTGCAATGGGTAGAAACATTAGCGACGACGAACATTTTCTAAATATCTTTAATAACCAAACCACCCCCTTACGGTAGGTGGCAGTCCCCTTTTTCGGCGTGCAAAAGTTGACAACTATTCGGCGTCGTGGGGGCGCTCCAAGCGCTCTCATATGACTTACCCCCCGCGCCCCTCACCTGCTTGCACAGATACCGAACGGCGCTGCACATTGCCTATCCACCAGGCGCCTCGACAGCGCTGGCTGGGCTGAGCCGCCCGGATAAGAGAGAGCGAGGCGAGAGCGATAGAGGATTGCTAATACAATGACCATTTATGAGGGGGGGGGGGGCGCCCGCGCTAGTCGATATCTCGGCACCATACGACAGGCCGCGCTGGCCGTGGCGCGGCGTGCGACACCCCAGCGGCCCTGCTCGCCCTGCTCACGGCCGCGGGCCGGGCCGGGCCGGGCCGGGCGGGCGGGCAGGACACTTGACGACCATTCAATGGAAATCAAAATCATTCACACAAGACGTTAAGTTACGTAATGCGCAGCGATTTGGGAGGGCGGCCGTCCCGAGGAATAAATAGGAGTCGAACACAGCACGGCCCGGCTGGGCGGAAAGGGAAAGGGCGTAAAAGCGGGCGGGAAGTTTGAATGGGGCATCACTCACCTGAAAACGCGCGCACACGTCCTGCCATTCAGACTTTTATTGTGTTTCCTTCTTTTCTCGATCCTCGTGATGTATGGTCGTGTGCGTGGCGTGCAGTGATCCTCTTTTGCCCCGACCCGACCCGACTCGACGCGCACCTTCCCTTGCCCCTGCTGTCCTCCGACAAGAAAAGACGACACAGATCCCCCTCCCCTCACCCCTCCGCGCCGAGCCTGGGTGACACTCTGCTTTGCAGGCTCCCCGGCGCGGCCCGGCCCGCGACCGCGAGCAGCTCCCGCACTCCGTGCACACTAACACTACCCGCACAGTCACGAAGTCAACACGGGGAGCCGCGCGCCGCGCCGCGCCGCGCCGCGCCGGTCCGGACAAGCAGGGGGAGCAGAAAGGCGATCGAGTTACAGTTTGCGTCCAACGCGACAATCTGGAGTACCTTAAGTTCGCAAGTTCAATTTTCCTAACGACCGAAATCCCCTATCTTAAGACCGTTTTTAGCAGATGATACATTCTAGCTAGCCTTAACTTATTAAACGACAATTTTTTACCGGCATGGTTTAGCACGGAATCGTGTTTCTTCTCTCAAGCGGCTGGCTAGCCATACACCATTACTTTTCACGCTTAAGGAATTAATTAAAGGTGACTTACCTGCAGTTACGGCCAAAACGGTCAAGACCAGCGGCAAAAGAAGACAGTATTTCCTCGACGAGATGATCATTGTGCAGGTATGTGGAGAACGGTATCCTAGAGGTATGTACTCCTTAGGGATATCCTGGTGGTGGCGTATCCTGGGGTATTAATCCTTGTGCGGTTATCCACTATAAGCACCACCACAAGCTCCAGCAGAGCACACGCCTTTCACACGGAGCAGAGCACACACTGCACTTCACTGCACTTCACATCCTCGCAGACACACACACACACGTCTCTGTCGTCACGTGTCGCTTGTCACTTGATTCAACAATAAGTGAGGACGCGCGACTCGCTTCCATTAAGCACACATCACATATCCGGGCCGGGCCGCCAGGCGCACTGCTGTCACTCGACCGGCCTAAGGATCGCACATGACGGGGCTCGGCAGTACAACACTCACGCTCAACGCGATCTCGCTCGCTCGCGGCGCGGCTACGGAGGCCGCAGCGGAGCGGCGCACAGCGACGCTCTTCCCTCGACGAAGGACGAACCGGCACTGGCGGGCGGGGCGGGGCGGCGGGCGGGCCGGGCGGCGGGCGGCGGGCGGCGGGCGGCGGGCCCGGCGCGGCGCTGGATGCAGGAGAGGGGGGGGGGGGGCGTGTTGGCCGCCGGGCCGACAGGGGAAGGGATAGCCCGTCTTGCGCCCGTGTTCTGTTGTTATTGTTGTTGCTTTGGTACAACCCAAACCCTTTCTACACTTTCCATTATTGGTTGAGCTTATTCCATTTTAAAAACACAACAAAATAGAACATTCCTTACAAGCTCAACCTCGTGGATTTACCGATACGTACTGCCTGGGATCGCTGGGCTGGGATCAGAGGAGGCGGAACACTGTTGCCAGCGCTGGAAAACGAAAATTATGTGCTCAAAGTAAAAATGTCAATATCAGTGAAAATATAGGATTAGGCTTTCTTAATTTTGCTGAAGTTAATTTTAAATTTTGACACGAATATTCATTTGAAGCTTAACCCTTTAGCTATCCAGAGCTGCTACTTTGTGCTATGCATAGCTCATTTCTGAACCTCACTTTAAAACAATTTTAACTAAATTCGTCTCGTCAGTTTGATGCCAGCCTGGCAACAACCGAAACACACACGAAAAAAAAAGGTTATGCTTCTGTTCAAATTTTGGCAAAGTTTTGACCAATTGATGTCCAATAGATATAATGGTGATTGACATCTGCTGTGTGTCATTCAAAGAAGTTAACTAGACTGTGTCACTAAGTTTTCTTAACTTTGCCATGATCTCTCACACATAAACAATGTTTATTTTTTATTTTCTTTGCTTTTTAGAAGAGCTTCAACGGTTTTAAGTAATAAGGGAAAAATATCTTCAATGATGCACAGTGATTGATAATAGGTTCTTTAATATCAAATTGTTATATTCAAAACACGAGTTTTACAAAAATTATTCTGATTCTTAATTCTGATTATTAAAATAATAATGACTAAGTCATCTCATTAATAACAGCAGCAGCTTCAGTGAGCCCCATACCCTCCAGGGTATATGCTAGATTCTCAGGGCTGCCATCTTCATCAACTTCAGCATAATGTTGTAACCATTTTCTTGCTTGTTCTGTTTCATCAGAAGTGTCAGAGGAGAACTCCTCAATCTGCGCAAAGAAAGAGAAGTTTAAGCTGGTTTGATATTGATTCTAATGTGCATGCTGCTTCTACTTTTCCCAATTACAAACTGTTGATACCTGTTTTTTGGTGTACTCTAATTTTGTAGCCACTTTCTTCCATGATGATGATAAAATATCAGCTAATGCATCCAAAACTTTTTCATTGAAGGATACAGGCTTTTTATTCTCTTCTGCTTCATCTGAAATAATGTAATATACAAAATAGACTAAAATATTCCAATCATGCCATTAGATTAAATTTTCCATATTTAAAAACCTGTACCTTCTTTAGTCTCGTCAGTTTTGAGCAACTCATCCTCCTCCTGTTCATTTTCAGCCCCATTTTCTTCTGTCTGTCCATCTAGTACTTCAGTTTTAATTTCATCCAAAGGAATCGTCTGCTACAACAGAAAAAATAGGAGAAGAAAAAAACCTTATTAAAAATGTATTCTTCTATCCGTAAGAACATAGTGGTCTCTTGAGCTCAGCTTCACTATATATATATACTAAAGTTGATTTACCGATCCTGTTGTAGGCCTGTCTTTAGCAATCTTCCTTATCATAGTTTCTAAGTATTCAGGCAATTTGCTAATATTATTACTACTCAGGGTAAAGAAATGGGGACTTCTTCGAGCAAGAAGCCGTAGAGCACGCCAACCAAAGTTACCATCATTGATTTTTCTGTCAAAGACAAAGGATTATCAGGTTACCTATGCTGACAACAGACTAGAGCACAGATGAACAAGAAAGAAAATTAATAAAGAAACATACTTATAGCTATCTTCCACCATAGCACTAGGATCTGACTGTTCAATTGCTTCCTCAAAATATGAATCCAGTGATGGCAGAAAATCTCTATCTTTTCCTCTACAAGCCTCTAAATTGTCTGGACAGACATTCCACAGTTTGGTCAACTCAGCACTGTAAAAGAGATATGGGGACCATAACAAATAGTGAGATTTTAATATAATTCATTTAATTTTAAATTTAATATAATTCACAATCATGTAATTTACACTCACTTTCCCATATATGTTTTTCCTTGACTGGCTGAATCTCTAATCAAGTCACCAAGAGCCTTCCCTTTCCTCCGTGGTTTAAGCTTCTTTCTATCACCTCCAGACTCATCAGAGTCAGTCAGTCCTTTGGAAGTACCTCCAGGGGTCTGAAATTCTTTGCAACCTTCATTTTTCCAATTACTCCATTGCTCTTCACGCTAAGAAAAAAATACATCAAAATGAAAAAAAGTTAAGAACAAAAATTTTAAATCAGTGGAAAAGGAGAAAAAGATGCTGTCTACCTTGAGAATGTGTGTCACTGCTAGCAGGAAGCTGGGTCCGTCAGGTGGCGTTTCACGTATCAATCTGCATATGAGCTCAGTTGTTTCTTTCACCCATTCAATTTGCTCTGGTTTTAATTCATAATTCTCCCTTTGAAGGAAATGAGAAAATTTTTCAAATGGATAAAAGATTTTTTTAAATACTATAGAAAAAATAATTGGTTGCAAATACTTACGCTTTGAATTTTACTTGTGAGTCGAGATATTGGAAGAGGATAAGGAACTGCAGTAAAACATATCGGCGAAAATTTGAATCACTGAGTTGCAGCTCTAACAACTTTTGATTTGTTAGATACTTTGCAAAAAACACTTGAGATGATGCAGAGGGTAATCCTTCAACTTCCATTTTGGATTCTTTGTCCTTTAAAGGAGCATTGTCTATCTTCATTCTTTTGTTATCTGATACATCATCAAGCTTGTAACTACTGAAGGCAGATAAAACACTGTTTGAGTGCTGAAATAGATGTGAGCAAATTCATATCAGGGAATGTATCAGGAATGTATAAAATTGCAGACATAATAACAGTCATAGAAGAGTGTCACTACTTACTGAAGAAAATGTTTTCCAATGTACTTTGTTGTAGCACTGATTAGGGTTGCGGAAAAAGTCTTGTAATGACCAAAATTTACTGTATAAATTGTAATCTACAGTGATCCTGATGATGAAAAAAGGTTAATAGAGAAATTTAATACATGTTGCTCAGATATCTGTTTTAGAAGCAACTTACTTCATATCTGCCTTGTATTCTTCATTCTGATCATTATCATCTTCTAACATTTCCTTCAAACCATCTGGCCCCTCTGCCCCATATTCAGTGAGATTTTCTAAATTAAACTCACTCACAACATTAAGCCCTGAACAAGACAAATATTCACTTTAAAACAAGTTATAACATTATATATACATGAAATCAATCTTATTTAAAACTACAATTGTACCTGAGCGTTCTGAAAATGGAAAAAATTTGGCTAGAAATAGAAGAATGCGTCCACAAAATACAGTGTTTTGAGATCTTGACAAACGGCGCAATAAATCTGTAATCAGTAATTGTTTAGAAGTGGAGATTCTAAGCAAAATCAATTCTTCACCAATTAGAAGATAAATCCAATTACCATTGCACATTCTCAGGAGATTATTTTTGCATTGAGTAAAAAACATGTCTTCCTTCCAAATAGAGACATTCTCCTCAACATAAGCAAATAGTTGCTCACATTGCTGAAGAGTTAATGCATCAAAAACATCTCCCAGGAGCACAACAGGCATTGTTGGAGAGCACAGGGAACGTTTGCAGGCAGTAATACAATGAGACATATATTGCTCCCATACAGACACATCATCAACACCCTTTTTGTTGCGAAGAGCTAACTGCTCCAAGAGGTGATCTCGCAATACTTGATCCAGCGCAGATTTCTTATCGGAATCGCTAGAAAATAACATTGAAATAATGCACCAAGACGCAAGGCTAAAGCTACATTAAATAGGCAGAAGTCCACAATTTCAGTGATAGAGCTTCTTACTCTGCAGCAAACAAGTTAAACTTTTTCTGGAGGATATCAACATCTTTGTCAGAAAAACTAGAAGATTGAACAGCTTCCTGAAACGGAAATAAATAAGAATAGTAAGATAAAACAGCGCCAGTCATATAAAACTTCCAGTGCCTCAAAGATTCACATAACGTGACAGTTCGATTAAAATAAACCGGCAATGGAGCAAAACACAACAAGGGTTATGATACTGTTTTTCATTATTGCCGATGCACATAGCTTACGCGATAGGCCAACCGCATCTTCTCAAAGGTAGAAATCTTCGACATCTTTTCTTGCTCTCTTTTCATTTGAAAAACAAATAGTTACGCGTAGCTTTTAATCTGTTTTCTCAACAGTGAGCTGCTTTCATTGGCAAACTAAACATTCCCTGCCTTTTTCTGTTATTGCAGTGTAGAGGAGGGAATGGGAAAGATGAGAAATTAAGGGACTGAAATGAAAATGAAAAATTTTGACACCCGCGAGATTTAAGCACGAGCCAGTAGCAAGGACGCAACACACGACACAATTGCGAGGCGCGAGCGGGCGTTTAAAATCGTGTCAAATGGTTAAAATGCAAAGCAGGAACCAAACAGGGCTACTAATATTTTTTTCAACTCTAGAAGCTTGACTGACTGAGATAATATGACACTTGATCCCAGAATTCTCTCTTCCATACGGTTTCCAAACAGATATAAGTTACCGACCGCGTTTAAACTTCGCACCGCACGGGGATCTCATACCTCCGCGTGTTCCGCGGGAAAATTTCTAGTTCCTTCCAGTCAGGTTCCAGTCATGTGATCAGCTGATCACTGTCACTGTGACACTGACAAGCACGTGTGTGTCCAGGTTACGCTCGACGATTTTGATCGGTATATTTGTTGGTGTTCTTAAGAAAACATTATTTGGGGAAAATGTCCATGTACGACAATTTTCGTGCTCCCCAATATGTTGATTTTTTAAATCTTCAGAATGGTGATAATGGTGCTGATAATGCCTCTGCATTTTTTAGTAAGTTATTACATTATTTTATATTTACGTTTTTACTTTCAATGTTTCCGGCTTTTCCATGAGTTTTTGACGGTTTAGAGGTGCTATAAACCATGTACTTTCCACGTAAACGGTCAAACATTACAAACGAAAGTTTTGTAATAGTTTTCCAGTGAACTCACTTTTGTCTTTGATATACTAGCTGAACAATGGTTTTGTTTTTAACTTCCTCAGACAGTAGCCTCGAAATGGATAGTTCTCTCAAACTTAAGCATACTGAGAACTCCCGCCTATCTTCTTTTAGTTCAATGAGTGACAATGAAAAAACTCTAACACCCACAGCATGTAACACCCCTTACCAAGGTAAAATTAATTTGTATAAAGTTTTGTTGTTTGCAATTTTACTGCTTATTGATGTGTCGAAACATTTTCTTTCAGGTGGTTCTAATACAACTCTTACCCCAAGTCCGTCAATGTTTTGTGAAACTGCACATTCCTCTATGGATGTCACCCCACAAACTGCTTCCTATTGTGCAAGCAGTCCTCAAAATACCAAGACTCCATTTCGCTCAGCACTCAATAAGTCTAGGGGGCGAAGTTAGTGGCTCACTAATTGTGTGTCAATAATTTTTCATCTGTTATTTATTGTAATGTCTCTTTTGATAGGTGTGAAGTTGGATTTGTCTTCTAAGAAGGTGAATTGGCAGCAGCCTAGTGAAGAAAGCAATAAATTCAGGGAAGCTAATAAAAGGGAAAATGCCCATGAGGATAAAAGTGTGTACAATGTGTTACTAAAATGTATTGCAATTTATTTTGTTAAATTAAACTTTCCTTTTCTTTCTTATGAGAAGAATCACTGGAGACCTCTAGTGTCAGTGAAAATACACCAGGAGCATGTAATCCTAGTAAATTATATAGCATGCTTGGTATTAAATTTGTTCTTATAATGGACTTTTTAGAAAATTTTTAAATAGTGTTGACTTTTTTTAATCTTAACTTGCAGTGACTGTAAATGTTATACCTCCAACACCATCATCTCCTGGTTGTGCCCTTGGAACTTCAACTCCTCTGGTCTCTTCAGCTGTCTCCAAGCAAAGAGAAAATGAGAAGACCTCCAATAGAAAACGACGCTCAAGAAGTGCTGGCCCTGCCGAACCTTCTCTTCATAATGAAGAAATATTACTGTAAGTTTTTAAAATTGCTTTTCAATTGTAATCACTGAAATTTATTCATTAATTTTACCCAACAGAAATGCTTTGGAAACGTTAAACTTAAATGGAAAAAAGACAGGAATTACTTCTATATCTGAGAGTCTTAGACAGTCAATCTCACCTCAAGCCCTGTCAAATCATTCATCTTCGAAGAAAACTACGAGTAACAATCGACTGGAAGAGGGTAAACTTTTATTTTACAAACCTTTATACTCATAATTAAGAGTAATTAAAACCAAAATTATTGTTTTCAATTTTGTTTCAGGTACACAGAGAAACAAGCGTAAACTCTCTCCTGCTTCAAGGCTTATTCGTGATTCTTGCCAGCAGCCTGAAAAATTCATAAGCATGGCAGAACAAATTGCTCGTCTTCAAAAGAATACCCCTGACAGATTTCGAACTCTCCCAAAATCTGCTAATCTGAGGCAAGCAGTTAAGTCCAAAATTGCCAAAAATATACGCTTTCAGCATAAAGTGTCTTCCACTACTAAAAAGTTAGCTGGATCAAATGATGGCCCTGGTGCAACTGGAAATCCAGAGCTTGAGAAAATCAAGAGCACAGTAGGGGAGAAGGGTGTTAGAGTACCCAAAGTGGCACCTTCAAAAGTGCAACCTTTCCAATTCACTGAAAATAAAGGAGTAAGTAGATTACAAATAAAGTGGTATTTGAAGAGACTAGAGCTGTGTGAGATTAATTTGTTCTGCTTATCACAGATTCCCAAAACAATATTTAATTTTGACCAAAAAGAAAATCTATTATTGAGAGACCGTAGGACACCATTAAAGAGGCTGATTCCCACTACCAAAGTTCAACCTTTTAGTTTTGATAAAAGAGATCAAGAAATAATTAAGAGGAAGGTGGAGCGTCTGAAAGGGGTAAGTATCATAATCCTCTGAGTGTGTACTTCTTTTAAAACTTGTGCATAAAGCTTAAAGTGTCAATGTTAATAGGTTGCAGGAACAGATGTTCCTTGTGGCAAACCTGTGGCCAGGCAACGTAGCAAGGTAAGTACCTGAATAGGATACATTTGATCTGTTAATTAGCTGCATTAATAAGAACCCAGGTTTTGTTGTGTATTTTAATCATCCATCATTTGTTCAGTCCCACTCCGGTGAAATGTTAGTTAAGGAACAGACCCATCATGCAAGAGTACCAGTAGTTCTGTACAAGCCTCCATTTCAACCCCAACCATCCCATCACAGACCAACAGTACCTATTCCAGTTACGCTAAGTACTGAAAGGCGGGCCAAAGAGAGAGAAGAGTATGAGGGATATTTACGGCAGAAAGAGCAGCAGCGTTCTGCCTTACTTAATAAGGTGATAATTCTATTAGTCATTTTTTTTCTCTTGTTTTGTTTTGTAATTCCCCATAAGTTCTTTATAAATAATACTTTTTTTTTCTACCCCTACAGTTTGAAGAAAAGAAAAAGGAAGAAGAGAAGAAAGACATCCAGCAGCTTAGGAAAGACTTGGTACACAAAGCCAAACCAGTGCCAAAATTTGTGCATAAATTCAAAGTAAAGCCATCAAATGCACCGCTAACCAGTCCTCATTCACCATCTTTTGTACATCGCCCTCCTATAAAACCGCTTCAAAAACCTGATGTTAAAGATGATGACCCCATGGATTGCTGATGTCAGATCTAATATTGCATTACTTTTATAAACTAGTCCTATTACCTTGTACCTTAGGTCATGCCTCTTAGCTTTAAGTGCTGATTATAATCTGATAACTTTTTCCAAACTTTTGTTCCCTGATCATTTTATTTTAAAATTAAAATTTTGCAGTACATGTCCCTAGCAAGAATATTTCTCTTTTAAAAACCTTTGTCATCAAATATAACTTATTAAAAATCATGCTTAAACAATTTAAATTTGGTTTCTGATTTGAAACTTTACGTACCTCTAAATCTTTCATGCTGCCCACGAAGCTACCTTCAACTTTTTTCTAAGCAGAAGAGCGAGTCTCGCCGTCTGTCCGTAGTGGCATCTATGGCGTTTTCACTAAAGCACACTGACAGAGTTCGTTTTCCAGGAGAGGTAAATATCTTCAACTACTATTGACGTAAATGAGTCTATGCTACTCGCTGCTAATTTCTAGAAGCACCTGCAAAGTCTGTGGAAGATTTGTTGCAAGTGACACTGATGACAAAGGAAATAACCCAGCTCGTGTGTTGGTTATGTCAAATCTCTCACATTAATATTTCAACTTTTTGCTTATACCTTTTCACATTATGTATGCTTTATCATCAATGTCTTTTCTTTCGGGTTCGTCTGTTTATCTATCCGGAAACTGTAGAGTCGGTAGGTTTCATACATTTGTGATAGCCTGTTCATATGTTGGCTTAATTTGTTTTTCTAAGAACTTTCAACAAGGACAATGATATACCTAGCCATCTTTACGAGATGTCTTGACAATTGCCTCTTTTTACTGAAATATTCAACAATTCCATCTGCAACTGTTTTGATTGCCCAGTTGCAAACCAGCTGAATTATTACTTTCTTTATTCTGTATACTTTCTATTGTTAAAATATTGATTGCCCAATAACATTTTCACAATAATTTTAAATTTTAAAAAGAATCTGTCATGTTTCTACTGAGAAAGTCAGTTTGTAATCCCATAAAAACCAAACATTCTTTTTTTTTTTTTTTTTTTTTTTTTACTTTCACTTACGTTTGCATATCCCGACTGATCTTTAATGCTAAGAACGTCATTGTTACTGAGGATGCTCTATCAACACCATGTCTCCATTTTGTTTTCACCACACAGTACGTGCATTGTACAAAGTCATGTGACAGTGCTCTGACACGAGACTGATCAATGTAACAAGTAAGATCAGAAGTGACACCCCTTACACCGCTTCTATTAACATGACTAACGGTGTGGTGTAGTGAAACAAATAGGTGTGTGGGTCTGTTTTAAGCAGTTGTGCATTGGGCATTCCCCATTGTGGATAATGTGTGTGCAGACTGGGCCTGGCGCCCTGCTGCCTTGCTCTCCCCGGGGCCGGGCCGGGCCGGGCCCTGGCATGTCGCCTTCGCCTCTCGCGTTAAGTCCCTCTGGTATGCTTGAGCGCATGCGCCGCATGCCGCCGTGCAGCAGGGTCGGGCGGGACGGGTTGGGGCCGGGGGGCTGTGGGGGCCTAGAGGGGGGGCGGGGCCGCGGGTTAGTCACAGCCTGGCGGGCTGGGCGGGCTGTCGGGCTCAGCCAGGCGGCGGCGCTGTTGGGCGCGGGGCGCGGGCGCGGACTGCAGTAGTCGCGACGCGACGCGACACGGGCAAGGGACGGTGGGCCAGGGGGCCGTGACGCGCACTGCAAAGCAAGTGATAGTGCCAGGGCCAGGCCGGCCTTGCCTTGGCTGATACGGGTGGCCGCTCAGCAGACCCCAGGGCAACTCTGACTCTGCGCGCTGCGCCCCGCGGACCGTGCGGTGCGGCTGAACGCACACCCCTACCCACTTGAGTCAGGACAGGTCAGTCCGCGGTCGCGGACACGGTCAGTTTGGAAGTCCCTGGGGAATAGGTTAGGAGAGTCCTCTTCTTAAGCAGCCTCCTGCCTGCAGCCCCAGTGAACCAGCTGACCCACCGACCCGCCCGGTGCGTCAGCTGGTTGCGGGGGAGGGGGAGGGGATGATACAGTAGTGGGCCGGACCTGCGCGCCACCGGCGGGCTAGGACTCTGGCGCCACGCTACAAAAGCAAGCAGCGGTGCGGCGGTGGCGCCTGCTGGCGCCCCTCTTGGCAAGGGGGTGGGTTTGCCCGGGGGCGGGGAATCACCACACTGCCCTGAGGCCCGCGGCGGCCCCGCCCCGCCCAGCCCCATTGAATGACCTACTTTCTGACCATGTGACGTGCCCGTGCCCGCCCGGACCCGCTGACGTGCTCACATGTGACGTCACTAGCGAAACTCACCCCTCCCGCCCACCGCCGCCAACCACCTGGAAGGCTATTTCTGTGAGTTCAAATTGCCCCATTGGTCGGTGTAGTCGCGCCTTTGGTCTCTCGAGCTCGATCTTGCCGTGCGTCACACTCAGCGCGTGCCCCGGCCCGACAAGCTCCGCCCCCACACCGCACACCCTGCCCCGCCCCGCCCCCGGCCCGTCCCTGCCAGTACAGTGTACATACAGTGTTTGCGCTGCAGCTGGAAGACAGGTAGCGGCCCGGCGCGGCCCGGCGCGACGCGACGCATTGACCGATAACGCGGCGCGCCATGCCGCAGCGCTCTGCACTGCACTCCTGAGGCTGCGCCCCGCCCCGCCCCGCCCCGCCCCAGTCTCCTTGACCGGACCGGGGCTCACCTTGACCCTGTCGCCTGCCGCACCTCTGCCCCGCCCACTAGCCGCGCTGACTGGCTTCCCTGGCCTTCCCTACCCTTCCCCGCGCCGCCCGGGCCGGGCCGGGCCCGGCTCTACCTATGGCTGTCCTGTTCCTGTTCAGTCGGCCCCCCGCCCGCGGTTCGCTCCCAGCACGCGCGCTTTCTCGTCTTGCGGGCCTCCTCCTGTCCCGCTGTCCACCCGCGCCACGGGGCAGGGCGGGGCTTGGTGCGCTGAGGTTCACGGCACGGGTTATCAGCGACGATCAAACCGCAGAGGGAGGGAGGCCCGAGCCGGGCGCGGCGGCGGCGGCCCTCGTCCCCACGTACCTGCCGCGCACCTGCGCGCCTAGTCTCCAGTGCGTTACCAACCTCCCCGCCCGGCACGGCCCCCGGCCCGGGCGCCCCTGACTCCCTGGCCTTCACCTCTGTGCGCAGGCCAACCTCGCTGCTGGCGGCCCTAGGTCCTGGACGGTTGGCGTGTATGTGTCTGTGTGTGTTACTCTCCTAATGGGATCGCGTGGCGCGGGTGAATCCAGTTTTGCGACCGCGACGCCCTCTCGGCACCCGTGGGTAGTCTCGTATCAGCTCGGCGGCCGCGGTGACCTGACCTGACCTGACCCGACCTGACCCGGGCGAATCCGGTCCTCTCATCTCGTCTTTCTTCCGTGTTGGGGCTCGGCCAGGCCAGGCGGGGGTGGGGGCGGGGGCAGTGCGCTGCGCTGGGGCTACAGTGTCGTGTGTTTGCAGTGAATGTACTACAACGGAACGGGGGCCGCGATGGAGCAGGTCACGGCACTGCTGGCGCGTGCTGGGCCTATCGGTAGCTCGTCTTCTGCCCCGACATCCTCGCCGTCATCCTCGTCGCCACCGTCCTCCTCGTCCTCCGCCCCCGCTGCCGCTGCCGCAGGGACTTCGGCGGCCTCGATCAGCACCAGCGCCCCGGGGATGTCCTACTCCGGGACCGTGGCGCTGCCGACCTGCAAACCGTCCAGCCAGGACGCCCTGCGCTGGGAGGTCAGCAGACTGGGGGTGCGAGGGTGGGGGGCTAGCTCAGCGGAGTTTGGCCTGTAGCGAATGGGAAGATTGCCTCACGTTTACAAAGGCAAAGGGCGCCTTTTTTGTAGTTAGTGGGATATTCTTTCTTAAATTTTGCATTTCTTGTTATTGCAGTTATTTTTGAACGTTTGCGTTGTGTTTTGTTGTGTTGTGTGAGCATCCATCAGTTGCGTATTTTGCTAGAATCTTTGCAGTAAATATTATATAGAGTGGACGCCTTTGGCTCTCCTGCACCGCATCGCAGATACAGGTGGATTAGCCCATCGTCAGTATCCATAGCGCCTAACGAGCAAGAGCCGAGCGAGTAGGCAACCCTCTCGCGCTCACGTATGCGGTGCAGCTATTAGTCCAGGACTAAAATGAGCCGTGGCCGTGGCCCACTCTTTATTTTCGTGTTTTATAGTTTTTGACCAATCGTCTATGGTACTATTTTTTGTTGTATCATTGCAGAGGAGACTCCAGAAAGAACTCATGGCGTTTGTAACTGATCCTCCTCCTGGTCTCTCAATTGATGCAGATGCAACAAGCCAAAATCTCCAGGAGTAAGTAAATTAAATGGTTACTCTCAAATGAATGTCTTGAAAATCAAAAATATGCATAGCTGCAGTACTAAGCACAGCTTGACTAATATTCTCCTCTCTTATTTTAGCTGGACTGTTGACCTTCGTGGAGCAGATGGCACCTTGTATGAGGGAGAAAACTTTCAGCTCAATTTTAAATTTAACAGCAAATACCCTTTTGATGCGCCCCAAGTAAGAACCATAGACACAAAATTTTAAGCTTTCTATACTGCTTATGGAATGAAAAATTATTTCAACTGTATTAAATATTGTTAACCATCTAATTGAGGTTTTATTTCCAGGTAATGTTTGTAGGAAATCACATTCCTGTACACCCCCATATTTATAGTAATGGCCACATATGCCTTTCTATTTTGACTGAAGACTGGTCACCAGCTCATAGCGTGCAAAGTGTCTGTTTGTCCATCATGTCAATGCTCAGTAGTTGTAAAGATAAGGTAAGAAAAAATTGCTGATTCTCATTTAAATTTTTTAAGGAGAGAGTCTGTTGTTTTCTAATCTCCTCCTATTTAATTTTTCAGAAGAGGCCTGTAGACAATTCCTTGTATGTTAAAACATGTAATAAAAACCCAAAGAAAACAAAATGGTGGTACCATGGTATGTTCAATATTTTTCAAATCATTGCAAATTAATGTTTGTAAGATATATCTATTTATTTGGTAATATATATATATACATGTTATTGTCTTTGCTTACAGATGACTCGGTTTAAAGGCATGGAATCGTGTTCCATTTTTATTACTTTTTTCACATTTGGAGAGCAGTTAGTTTGTGATTACTTGTAGTGCCAGCTGCTGTGATTAGACTGGCTGGAACAGATGTTTAGTAATAGCTACCCATATGCTCAGGCAATGTGCTCTCCGTGCTAATGAAGAAATTGTCTGTTACCATTCATTAATGATCTCTCACCCCTTTAATGTAAGCTGCAGTTAATTTTCTGTTCTTTTATTGCATTGTTCACTTATTCAATTATTTAATTTGTTTGTGTTTGTTCACATCACTCTTTAATTTTCCCAGTAGTTTATTTTGAAGATTTATGTGTTGGAAAGTGCTTATTTATCTTTACACTTTGTGTCTGTTCTGAAATGTGTACACTCGTGAAACTGCCTTAAAAAAAAAAAAGAAGCAATTATTGTTATTATTATTAATCAAATTCTATTTCTTTGTTAAATTCATATCACAAGAATTTTGCATGTGTGAAATGTAATAGAGTAGCATGTCTTAATCTTGCCTAGTATATGGAAGATATCTTCAAAATTCAGTAAGCCTCTTGCATTCTCTAGGAAAGTTTCAATTTATTCTTCTGCTTGGTGTAGATGTTGTATACCAGTGTTAAATATTCAGGAATCAACTGTCCTAGACTGTATGTGCATGAGAATATTAATTTTTTTTTTTTTCCTTTTTGTTTTATTTGTATATGTATGTATAGAAAGAATTGTGATCTTTATGTGTTTACTGAGCTTTCCCAGCTCTGTACCTCCTTAACTTGGTCTACCTCTGTTTGGGTAGCTCACTACTAGCTAATATATTTGATGTACTACTGAGTATTGTATCATAAAGTCAGACCATCATCGAATTCAAAGTGATTATAATAGTATTAACCTAAGCTATGTTTAAATTGGACACGCATAGGCAAATTCTAGTTCCTTCATAAGAAAACTCCAGGACCACTTTAACGGTCCTTATTTGTTGGTGCACGATAATCAATTACCAACCATCTTTACATATTTTGTTTATTAAACTCTAATTGTGATCCAGTATATTTGACATGTGTATTTGTAAATGTATACATTTGCACTAATGTTTTATTTTGTACTATAAAATACTTATCAGAAACTTTGTTCTGTATTCCTTATACATTCCTCCCAGCAAACTGCACATTGCAGTTGCCATATATTAAATTTTAAGTTTGAAGCATGAACTCCAGTTAAAACACACTTTCATAGATTTCTAGCGGTTAAACCTGCGATCAAAATTTAAAACTACTTTTTCCATGTAAAAAACAAAGTGAAGTAAAAATAATGTACATAACTTAGACTAAATTTTCAAACCTTAGAAAAATAATTCACAGTATGAAATGTAATAATAACGTAGGGACGTTCGTCGATAGTCGGTGGTGGACGCGATTGGACGAGCAGGTAACTTCACTTGCCGAGTAAGATTTTGCGGGTGGCGCCGAAGTTCTGCCCCGCCTGAGTGGCGCCCTTGTTCTGGCCGGCCTGCAGCCCGATGATGGCCTCCCCCGCCCGCAGCGTCTCCTCGCTGAACTCGCGCCGGTTCTCCTCGGCGGGCCGGGGCCCGAGCCAGGGGCCGCGCCACTCGGGATGCTTGTAGCACTGTGCGGGAGGCACGAGGGCAACAGGCAACTTATTGTCAATTTCTTAACGGAATCATTTGCGACAGCGCATGCGTCCAGTCTTACCGTGCGGCCCAGGGCGAAGATTGTTCTGGTGACGCCGGCGATGTCTTTACCCTCCCACAAGTCAACGGCCTGGAAGAGGTCCACGTCCGGCACTCCGTACTTTGTGCAAGCCTTTTGGAATCTTGGAAAGGAGACAAAGAGACATTAGTTGCAATAAGGAGATCAGCTCAATGTATTTTACACTTATGCATGCATCGCTTTGCCACGCTACCCGCTACTCACTGTCCGAGATTATCCATCATTTTGTAGTCTCCTCCCGAGGTGTTGATCTTGGTGATGATGCCTGGCTGCAGCCTGTTCATCAGCTTGCAGAGGATGATGCCGTCTCGGAGGGCGAGCTCGTAGGAAGCTGTGCACACACAGGTAAGGCTATGGTTAGCTCCGGGGCTGCTCCGGGTGGCTCCGGGCCGGGCCGGCCGGCGGTGCGCAACTCACCTCCGGGGGGAAACCTCTCCCCAATGACGCTCTCGATCCAGTGCTGGGCCTCGGCCTCCTCCTCCGGGATGCGCTTACCAGCAACCTGCGGGTACAGACGCGGTGCGGTTACACAGTGGGGCGGGGCGGGGCGGGGCGGGGCGGGGTGGGTTGGGGCGGGGCGCGGTGGGGCCCTGCCTGTGCTGTGATTCATGCCGTGCTCTCGCGTGCTGTTTTGGTGCCCGTGAGTCATCACACACCGCTCCACCGCCTCCAAAAATAAGTCCCGGGGGTGGAGGCGGGGTGGGGTCGGGGGCGATGCCGAGGGGAGTCCCCCTTGCTGCCCAGCGGTGGAGAGCACGCAGCGCCCGCAGCGCTTGCAGCATGCACGTGCACGGCCCTCCGGCAGGGCGTGCGGGGCTGGGGGAGTCACCCTGCGCGCCGTGCACGTGCACGTGCAGCACGACCACAAGGACCGAACGCTGGGGCCGCGCCGCCGCGCCGCCGCGCCGCCGCCCCCGTGTTGGTTTTCTTAGCCACTCGCGCTGTGAATTGGCGGACCTCCAAGCTGAATGACCCTCACCCGTTTCCGTTCCCGCGCAAAACAAGAATACCCAAACAAACATTTTGTCCTTCTAATTCCATCGCCTAGCCGGTCCGGCCCGGCTCGACCCTGCCCTGCACGGATTCGGCTTGGTCCGGCTGCGCAGGCGCAAGCTGAGTGGCCTGCTCCGGAGCGTGGCCGCGCCGGGCCCCTGTCATTAGCGGGGTAGGCAACGCGCCGCGCTCCCGCGCGCAACCACTGCCTAGCTCGCCCCTCGCGCCGCCCCGCAGCCACTGTAGGTTGATTCCGCGCACTGGTTTCGTCTCTCCGTCCTTGTCGCACTCATGGGGCACGGCCATAAGGAGCGAGAGAGATGATACTACTAAACGGTGCTCGGAATCACCCAGTTGTAGCCGCGCGGTGCTCGCGGTGGGGCGGGGCAGGGCGGCACGGCGGCAGCGACAGGAAAGTCATTAGAGATCCAGTACAGTTTCTGCAGGGCCTCTAATGACCCCCCAGCCCCACACACGGCGGTTGTCTCAGTGCGTGTTCAGTGTTCACAGCTCACCTGCCACACGGGGGGACGTCCACCAGGCATCTTGAGTGTCGGGTCGGGTCGGGCTGAAGAAGTGGAGCGGCGTGCTCGCTCGTGCGTG
This sequence comes from Frankliniella intonsa, assembly GCA_033675135.1. Classification (NCBI taxonomy): domain Eukaryota; kingdom Metazoa; phylum Arthropoda; class Insecta; order Thysanoptera; family Thripidae; genus Frankliniella; species Frankliniella intonsa. The sequence goes on along the minus strand of CM066249.1, from coordinate 5,625,949 downwards.
TCCCGGGCGTGACTGCGCGCCGCAACCCCAGAGCCGAGAAATATGTGCTGACGCCCCCCCCCCCCCCCCACCACCACACTTAGGCCCCGCTCTCCCTGTGCGCCCCCGCCCCTTCATGCGAGAGGGTTCGAGAGGGAGTTCAGCAACCGCTGGCCGCTCCGCCTCCTCCCAGCGCGGCCCGGGCCAACAAACGACTCATACTCTCCCCACTTCCTCCACCTGACCAGTGGCATCCCGTGTATGGAGGTGTTTGCCAGACTTAAAAAAAAATACTCTCTGCGACACTTTGTCGTGACGTGCAGGCAACGAAAACAGAAAGTCAGAGGTTGGAGAAGGCGTCTGGCTCATGTGCCGGTCCAGGTGTGTTCCGCAGGGAATCGACCAGAGATCATTCCACGGCGTTGTGTTTGTCTCAGAATGATCGTCTGCCGTCTACCAAAACAAATCTCTACCACCTGACCCTCAACTCAGTCAGTCAGATTCTTTTTATACTGTTTCCCATCCACGTTATATTTAGACGAGGCATTCTAGGCCACGGCCAAGTTCGTCCAAAGCACGCGTGATAGGGAAAACGAAACATTTGAAGATTTCTTGAAGGTCGTACAAAACAAATTTTCGGGATATCGGGATATATTAAGACAGTCAAAATTGCTGTGGAAATCATGTTTGATTCCTCTTTACATCAATCAAAAATGCAGGCGAACACCGTAAATGCGCACTTCATATCCTTAGGATAGAAGCAATAGTTCCGCTTACATTTCTTGATTTCAAACACCCCGTTTACACATTCGCCGTATTCCCTCCTCGAGATACCAGAACACGGGATGGCAACCTTATAGTCCCCCTCTGGATTGCACACTGGCCTGAAGTCACAGTTTGGAACAACCGTTGGTGGCAATACAGTAGTTGTTGGGGGCTCTGTGGGTACCGTCGGAGTCTCAGTGGGTACGGTAGGAGCTTCAGTCGGTTCGGTTGGGGTCTCCGTGGGAGTCTCAGTGGGCTCGGTGGGTGCTTCAGTTGGTTTGGTTGGGGTCTCCGTAGGAGTCTCAGTGGGCTCCGTGGGTGCTTCAGTTGGTTTGGTCGGGGTCTCTGTGGGAGTCTCAGTGGGTTCCGTAGGAGCTTCAGTAGGTTCGGTTGGGGTCTCCGTGGGAGTCTCGGTGGGTTTCGTAGGTGATTCAGTTGGTTTGGTTGGGGTCTCCGTAGGAGTCTCAGTGGGTTCCGTAGGAGCTTCAGTAGGTTCGGTTGGGGTCTCCGTGGGAGTCTCGGTGGGTTTCGTAGGTGATTCAGTTGGTTTGGTTGGGGTCTCCGTAGGAGTCTCAGTGGGTTGGGTAGGAGCTTCAGTCGGTTCGGTTGGGGTCTCCGTGGGAGTATCAGTTGGTTCTGTTGGAGCTTGAGTGGGTTTGGTTGGAGTCTCCGTGGGAGTCTCGGTCGGTTCCGTAGGTGCTTCAGTCGGCTCGGTTGGGGTCTCCGTGGGAGTCTCGGTGGGTTTCGTAGGTGATTCAGTTGGTTTGGTTGGGGTCTCCGTAGGAGTCTCAGTGGGTTGGGTAGGAGCTTCAGTCGGTTCGGTTGGGGTCTCCGTGGGAGTTTCAGTGGGTTCTGTTGGAGCTTGAGTGGGTTTGGTTGGAGTCTCCGTGGGAGTCTCGGTCGGTTCCGTAGGTGCTTCAGTCGGCTCGGTTGGTGTCTCCGTGGGAGTCTCAGTGGGTTCCGTTGGAGCTTGAGTGGGTTTGGTTGGGGTCGCCGTGGGTGCTTCAGTCGGCTCGGTTGGTGTCTCCGTGGGAGTCTCAGTGGGCTCCGTGGGTGATTCAGTTGGTTTGGTTGGGGTCTCCGTGGGTGCTTCAGTCGGCTCGGTTGGTGTCTCCGTGGGAGTCTCAGTGGGTTTCGTTGGTGCTTCGGTCGGTTCGGTTGGGGTCGCCGTGGGTGCTTCAGTCGGCTCGGTTGGGGTCTCAGTGGGTTTCGTAGGTGCTTCGGTCGGTTCGGTTGGGGTCGCCGTGGGAGTCTCAGTGGGTTCCGTAGGTGATTCAGTAGGTTCGGTTGGGGCCTTCGTGGGAGTCTCAGTGGGCTCTGTTGGCGCTTCAGTAGGTTTGGTTGGGGTCTCGGTTGGCGTCTCAGTGGTCTGTGTCGGTGTCGCGGTGGGCTCAGTGGGTGTCTCGGTGGTCACGGTTGTCGGCGCCAGGGATGAGGTGCTATGCTTTGGCCAGTTGCAGTCAACGTCGGACCACCAGATGCAATCCTTTTTCACGGGGTCAAAGTTCTCCCACGCCTTACACTCCTTCTCGGTGGCGGAGCCGTCGACGCACTGGTAGTACCACTCGCAGCGGCACGGGTCGGCCACGCGGCTGCTCCCACTGGCCGGACAGGTCGGCGTGAACTCGCACGGTGGCTCCGGGGTGGTGACGGGCTCGGCCGTGGATGTCGGGGCCGCACTCGTCTCGGTGGTGGGCGGCGCCACGGTGGTAGGGTCCGACCAGGTGCAGTCCACCTTGTCCCAGATCTTGCACTCCAGGCTGATCGGGTCGAAGTTTTCGTAAGGCTTGCACATCTTCTCCGTAGCTTTCCCGTTGTCGCAAGAGTAGAAGTACTGGCACTTTCCGGGGCACGCGTTCGGGATCAGGGCCTTGCCGGTCTTGGGGCACGCGGGTTTGGTGCAGTCGGTGTCCTCGCCTGAATCGGAAAATTCATTGGTCTTCCACCAGTCGCATTCGACCTGCGTGGGAACAGATAATAATATTTGAAATACATGAGATGTAAGCCCAGGGACAAAACGCTCCGAAAAAAAATCAAATGTTCTCCAAAAAGGTCAAAGTGTATGAATCTGTCGTTGAAGAAATCCTCTTAAAATTTTCCTCGAAATTCCTAAGTTAAGCTGAAGTTTACCCATATCCACAAAAGCCCGTAAAAAGGCGACGAGGTTCAACCAAAGGCTTAAAACGAGGTTTATAATAATATAATTTATTTTAAAAAATACGCAGAAATTGAAGCCTTTATCCCCTAGATGTGGAGAGAATTAGCCTGGACTTCCTCCCTGCCTCACCTCGTTCTGATGGACGCACTTCTTCTTGGTGGGGCTGAAGCGCGTCCACGGCCAGAAGCAGGTCTTCTTCTCCCACTTGCCGTCCCTGCAGCTCGCGTAGCTGCGGCAGTTGCCCTCGCAGGGCAGCGCCAGGTCAGCGCGCCCGGTGGCGGGGCAGCCGGGGTCCTCTCGGCACACGGACAAGCCCCAGGCCGACTGGCAGGCCGCGCCCAAAAGCACCAGCGCGAGCAGCGCGCTCACTGCAAACATTTTCCACCATTTAATTCAAAACACATACCCAAAAAATGCCAGGAAGTATTTATTTCACTGCGTAAACTTTTCGTTCAACTGCAGCTGAAAGTACCAGTCATTATGCAGGCTTGAAGGAAGGCAACAGTCGCAATACGCCTTTAGATCTAAAGTCCCACTCTACTATTGACAGGACTACATGCCCTTCATCAACGAGTTAATCCGTGCGAGATTATCTCGCGATGCGGAGGACGACACAGATTTATCAATAATTCATGACGTATACATTTACTGTTGCTAGCCGATGGCGCCGAGGCGATTTTCGACAGGCACCCACCCGTTTATTCGAATAGCCACCCGTTTATTACATACCCCACCCCCCTTTTCCAAAATTACGATATTTATTTTTTGCTGTTCCTTCTTCCAGTCGCGGTGGACTATTTTTGCGCCAGGGAGGAGCAGGCCTGCGGCCGCCTTCGGCGCCTCCTTTTGGGGTTTTAGCGCCCCTCTGAAAGCACATCCCACCCTACCATTGGCAGGAGTGCGGGCAGGTTCACTTAGCAACACTAGGAGACTCTAATTTTGTTCGTATTTTCATTAGGGCAGTTATTCGTAACGTTTGCTCCCCCTCTAAAAAGAAAAGAATAGTAACGGTTGTTTCTTGTATTTTTCGCTAAGTCCACAAAGTAAGCGTTACTTCTGCTACACTTCACACCCTCCACTCCCCCCTTCCCCCGGAAAAAAAAATCATCCCAACAACTGTCCAACTTAAAACCCCTTCCCCTTTCTTACATCTTACACGTAACGTCTGGAATGCCCAAAGAGCGAAATTTAACTTTCTTTATTCACACGGCTATAAGCCCGCGGCACTATCACGAACCCGAACGAGCTGGGAGTAGTTTGCATACCTGTGGAGTGGTGGCGAGCCATCGCTGGTGACGTCCCAGACAAGACTGGCCGATGGCAGGACATACGGGAGCCGTACGTATTCGCTTATCCTGAGGGCTCAGCGCAGCTCAGGTGACGGTGACGGGTGTCATATCTTCATTGTAACAACACTTGATGCGGGCCGGGCGGGGCGCGGGAGGGGGTGTTGGAGAGGAGAGCTGGGTAGGGCAGTGGTGAGGTAGGGAAGTGCCTCCTTTTTATTATCTTCGGTAAATTGCGCGTCGCGTTTAAGTTTTTCTTATTAGGCCACTCTTCCCACCTGTTCCAAAGACCAAAAAAAAAAAAAAAAAGAGTTATTCACAGTAAATTTGTTTAACACCATGTTCGGAATAGAGTGCGCAGGTGAGAAAAGTAGTGAGTATTCCGTGTAGATACTCCGCTTTGCGGAATGATGTATCCCATGCTATCGCAGGTCCTGGAGCAGGCCGTCCAGGGCCTCGTCGAGCAGGCGCGTGCAGCGCTCCACCTCCTGCAGGCGGTACCACAGGTTGCGGAAGTGCTCCCAGCCGGCCGGCTGCTGCCACATGCCCTCGGTGGCGGCGGCCGCGAGCTGCGCCGCCTGCTCCTTGTCCACGTGCCGGGACCCGCCCGTCCGGCTCACCTGCCACATGAAGTTGGCCACGGCTTTGCCTGGCGCACACAGATAAGTGTCGGTTCGCGATGTCACGGACGCCAGGTGGGGTGAATGACTATTCGGTTCGCGCTCTGCTGCAGGCCCACGAGTGCGTGGAGCAGGACGGCGCCCGGGGCGCACGGGGGTGTCACCCTGCCCTACAACATGGGCGCGATTCCGTCCCGCTCCACCCACAGGCGCCGGCTCCAGGTCCGGCCAAAGACACCCCCGCAGAAACTCATACTGTACTGGGCCTTACGTGGCACTTTGCAGTCCAGCAGGAGAGTCCGCAGGGTTCGCATCGGGACTATCCTGCGCGCCGGACGCCGGCGCTGGGGCAGGGTGACGGGCAGGCCCAAGCACCCCCACAGGTTCCTCAGGCAGTGCTTGATGAAGGGGACCAGCTGCAGGTGCAGTGCAGGTGTACGGGTCGCGCGTTATCGCACCGCTCGAGTATACGCGCCGCTACTGCAGACGTGACCACACCACCTGTACCTCGTACATCTCCGCCTCCTTCGCCGCGGCTGCCTCCTCGCGCACGATGTAGTACGTGTCGTTCAGGATAACGATGAACATGTTGTACAGCACGAACACGACGAAGAAGATGAAGGCCATGTAGAAGAGCGGGCCGAGGAAGCGGTTAGTGGTGGCCAGGGACTGGTAGTCGAGCTGGCCGGTGATGACCTCGATGAGGACGAACAGCGAGTTGCTGAACGTGCGGAAGACGTAGAGGTCGGTGCCGAACACGAGGTAGGCCAGCATGCTGAACGAGCACATGAGGATGGCGAACATGAAGGAGAACGACACCATGTTGGGCAGCGAACGGTACAGCGTGGAGGTGAGCTTGGAGTGGCGGCCGAAGTCGCTGAGGAACAGCAGGCGCAGGCACGACAGGAACAGCAGCAGGACCACGACTTGGCGGTAGTGGTCGTAGCTGGAGCGCTCCTTCAGCAGGTCGACAAACTCGTCGGAGTGCAGGGCCGCCAGGCCGCGGTCCGTGTCCGGGTCCAAGCTGCGGCAGCTGAGAGGGGAGGGGGAGGGGTGTCCAGGACCGGGCCGGCCTCAGAGACACCCGGGCCGGGCCGGGCCGGGCCGGGGAGTGACATACTTCCTCACGATGCCCATGATGCTGACGACGACGCCCACGGCGGTGGCCAGTAGGTGCATGTCGTGGGCGATGCCCGTCACGTAGCCCCACCAGCCGCAGGCGGCCAGCTCGGCGGCCTGCACCAGCCCCGTCCACAGCGACAGCACGAGCAGAAGCACCTGCGCCGTCACCTGGCAGTGCTCGTCCTGAAGCAGCTTGAGCGTGTTCACCTCAAACCTGAAAAAAAGGACCATTTTGCGCCATATCGACGTCGAATCAACGTCGATTCGACCACTCATTTCTGTCTGGGAATTTTCCCCGCCCCCTCCACCGCGCGCCGCCAGTCTGGCCTACGACGCGCCGCGCCGCCGCCGCCCAATAATTTCATTTAAGCATTTAAATCAGCGAGATATGCTTGCCAGCCCTGGTCTGTAGATAACCCGCTAAGTGGGCCGGGCCGAGTCAATCGAGCAGCGGCGGCGGCGAAATTAAAAACCGTAATCCGTCGCATTCCTGACTAGACTTGACTTTACCTGGGGAGCAGCCCGGCGGTGGGGGGGATCTCGATGTACAGGTTGACGAGCACGAACACGTTGTGGTCCGGGTTGTAGAGGTTCATGTCCACGAACAGCATGCGGGTCGCCTCGTCCAGCCAGCGGCCGTCGCGGAGCTCCTGCAGCAGCGCCTCGGCCTGGAGGCAGGCGAGTGGCTGGAAGTGGAGGGGGGAGAGGGGCGGCCCCTCGCGACCCCACCCCGCGAGTCACACCTTGTCGGAGTGGCTCGCAAGCGCTACAGATCACAACCGCTACAGGTCACAAGCGCTACAGGTCACAACCGCTACAGGTCACAAGCGCTACAGCTCGCCAACGCTTCGGGTCGCAAGCGCTACGGGTCACAAGTGCTACAGCGAGAATCCGCGCGTTAGGCGGAGCCGAGCCGAGCTGAACCTTGAAAAATTAGGCACGTGGCGTGAAAACATAGAAAATTTTTTGCGACAGTAAACCTCCTGAGGGAGGTTGCGGTTCGCCAGGCACAGGGCTTTTTACCCCCGTGGCAGCCAACTACTTCGGTGTTCTTATGGGAACTGGTGCTTCTGGCCGCGATCCTGTCGCGCAATTCGACAGATTTGATCCCCGTACTGTCAGATTTAGTCGTACGGTGGTTAACTGAACTGCCCTGTCCCCAGAGCATGGAATAGCTATTTTTGGAGCCAGATTCTAGGACTTATGACCCCACGACCGACCACCAGTCGTGGGCACGGGACGGAACTTCCTGGCAACCCGCTGTCGCTACCAGTGAAGAACCTACCTGGGTTTGAACCAGGCCCCATGTGCCGAGTCTCACAGACACCCCACGGCTTTCGCGGCACCACTAGACCACTAGACCGTCGGCTATTCCACGAGGGAGGTCGGTTGTAATGGGGGGCTTGAATTCCACTCTCCAAATTGTTGTCCTCAGAAAAAATTAATATTCTGGTAAGATTCGAACCTCTGTCCTGCGACTCTCCGCGCGGACACTCTGCCGGCACGGCTACGACACCACAGTACCTGATGCCGGACCACTAGGAGTCATGCTATGCGCGAGAAGCCACAGCCACCAAAGAAACGAACCCGGTGTCATGAGTGCGCCTCGTTTCGGCCAGTAGGCAGATCGCGGTGCCGAGCGACGGTTTGGTCTACCCGTAGCGCCGCGTGCCGACGACGCTCGGTCGAGGTATCGATCGCTTGGGCTCATCGGCTCGGTGCTCCCCGCGCTGGGGCTGGGTAGAGCGGAGCATAGCACGCAGAGCACCGAGCCGAGAGCCCAAGCCCGATCTTGCCTCGACCGAGCGTCGTCGGCGCGCACTACGCGCGCGGATTCAAACCGTCGCTCTGCTCCAAAGCGCACTTTGCGGAATCTGCCCGTAGCGTAGCGTCATTGGTGTCGGCGCTGCTCATAGCACTACGTGGCAGTGGTTCAAAATCGCGTAATTTTTTTCTTATTAATTTTTTTGTTTGGACTAACGCGCGGATTCTCGCTGTAGCGCTTGTGACCCGTAGCGCTAGCGAGCCGTAGCGCTACCGAGCTGTAGCGCTTGTGACTCGTAGCGCTTGCGACCCGTAGCGTTAGCGAGCTGTAGCGCTTGTGACCTGTAGCGGTTGTGATCTGTAGCGCTTGCGAGCCACGTCCACACCTTGTCGTGGTCCGTGGGCAGGTCCGCGTAGAAGCCCCCGCCTCCGTACGTCTCAACCTCCCCGTAGAAGTGGTAGCCGCCCAGGCTCTGCGCGCTGCTCCACTGCCAGGCGGAGGACGTCGGGCCGCTGTGCTCGCCGAAGCTATCTCTGTTCTCGTTGTCGTACGTGTACGGTCCGTAGCACTCGGCGAACACGCTGTCGAAGATCTACAAACGGTCGTTAGTGAGACAGACGGATCCAGTAGGCTGATTCCGCAAACGCGTTTAGTCGCTCTGTCTCGCTCGCTCCTATACAGCTGTATACAGTAAGTTCCTTGAGTGCGAGAGAGACAGAGCGACGAAATGTGTTTGCGGAATCGGCCTGCAGCTTTCGTCCCTCCGTCCATGGGGCACAGCCATGGGCTTCATCGGGTACGACAAGGACAAGGAGTCAGTCGAGTCCGCTCGCAGGGCTATGTGTTCTCCCTCACCTCGTGCATGCCGCACGTGCCGGAGCGGACGCGGACCTGCCGGAGGCGCACCTTCCCCAGCAGCCGGTTGGAGAGGTGCACCCTGGGCGCCGGGGCCGCGAAGGTGGGCAAGATGCACGCGTGCAGCCAGTCCCACACCATGGGGATGGTCGCGATGCCCGAGTAGTCGGGGAGCAGCAGCCCGATCTCCCTCTCCTCCTCTGGCGACGAGATGTTGCTCGGCACGAACCTGCGTACGAAGAAATCACGTGTTCACATACGTGAGTGTCACATCACTACGACCGCTAACTATCGACGCGTGGGAACTTTCATGTGAAGTGGTGTGAAGCCTTAACATTACATAGACGCCGAGCTCTGTCGTGGCTCTGTTCTGCTTACATTCTCTTGGTTAGGAACGACCCCACGGCGTCATTGGCGAAGTAAAATTCGGAGCCTTGCCAGACTTCCACGATGTGACAGAGGCAGATGATGATGCCGATGTTGACCAGGCCGTCCCTCGCCGTGAGCCACAGGGCGAGGGCCTCGTCCTCAAGCTCTAGCGCCTGAGCGCGCCGGGAAATCGACGAGCACAGCCAGTCTCGTATCCTCATCCCGGCCCGGCCCGACTCACCCAGTCTACACCTGCACGTTCTTTTTAAACGTATGCCTTAATGGCCTTAATCCAATAATTTTCAAAACGAGCTCATTCCGGTTTTTCCGGTTTGTTTGTTGCCCTACGCGCGCGTTGATGGCCGCAGGCTGGCAGCCCTGACAGGTCTCCGCGGTAGTATGTTGGCCGTACTGGTGATAATAAAATGCCGATCGAGCGATGCCGAGATAAACATGTAAACATGTCACTTACGGCGAACGAAGAAGGGACAGCCGCCAATGTTATCAGACAAATTAATGCCAAAAATGCCAAAATTATCGCCTTTTTCGTCGTCATTGGATTTTGCTTTTATCACGGCATTCTTCACGTTCGTTACGGTGAGTTGACATGCGCGGTTACGCCCATTTGAAAACTTAACCTACAAATTATTTTATAAAATTGTATCCTATCTGTTTCTTTGCGCCGAATTCTTGCCTTAGACGTTTTTCGAATTTCGAACTACTTTAGAGACAATTCATCACCATAGAAACGTTTAAATTGATTAATTGCTTTATGTCAGTCAGTCCTAATTTGTGTTATGTTCCCATTTCAGGAATAGATTCTTGTAAGTGGTTGTTGACTGATGGACGGTACAAAGGGGATATGGAATGGCAACCCTATGGATGTATGATGCACGAATACTCTGTCAAGTATGTACCATTATTTGCTATGTCACTTCTTTTAATTGTTAGTCTGACTTAAAATTTTGCCAATGGGATTACCATTACTTGTTTCAATGTCTCAGGGATACTCGAAGATGCTTCCGATATCTTTCATTCTGGGGAAGAAGAAATCATTTTGTCTTCATTGGTGACACTCAAGTTCAGCTTCATTATCGTGCTTTGCTCCACCAATTAGCAGGACATAAAAAGTCAGAGGCTGCTTTCTGGTCTTTAGCAAAGTCAAATCAAACACTTGATGTGCTGCCTCAAAGTGATCACTCATTTCATGATTCTTTGCTTGGTTTACACTTGGAGTATATGTGGCAGCCCTACCTCACAGACAATGTCACTAAGCATATTAGAAATTGGATGGTAAGCAAACATTATACCTAGTATTTCACCTTTTAGTACTTTCAATGTGATTTTAAAATTTAATTTGTATTACTGTAAATTTTCAGGAGGAAGGTGACCCCAATGTTATGATAATAGGAATGGGCTCCTGGACAGTCAGAACTTCTAATAATTTTGAACATTCTCTTAACCAGTTTGTTGTCAATCTTACAAGGCTTGCTCAGGTAATTATCTTATCTTACTCTTGCTCAGTATTTAACTGTTTTTAATGTTTATTAATGTTTAAACATTGCTATAAAAATTGCTTCTAGGCTGTTTCTGTCCGAGGTGAAGGTAAATCAAGAATCCTCTGGGTTCCTATTCCTCCCATAAAAGAATCCAGTCAATTGGATACTCCAAAATCTATTCAACGTCTAACTAACAAACATATTGATCAGTTAAACAAGGCTGCTGTTGAGGTAATGACTAGATAATCAGCTGATTAGTTTAAGCACATCCTTCTGCAAATGAACATGTATTATAGTTTTTCTTTGGTCATGTTGACAGATTTTGGAACATAGTGGGGCTCAAGTTTGGTGGAGCTCAAGACTACTTGCTCAAGGCCGTCTTGATGAAAGCTTTGGGGAGGCTTATCCTGGGGATCATACTCTTGCACACACTACTCAAATTCTACTTAATGCGTATTGCAATGACCACATGAATTTTAAGGATGGCACTTGCTGTTGGAGTGCAGAGCCTTACACCTCATTGCAAATTGTGACTTATGCCACTTTATTTGTCTGGTAAGTTTGCATGGCATGTAATTTGCTGTTAATGGGTTACAAGCCAAGCAAGGCAAGCTTTTATTATTACTCTATTTCAGTTTGTCCATTACCATAGCCATGGTGCTGTACCGCTCCTACAAAGGGGTTTATTACAAGGCTAACATTAAATATGCTCCATTGTCAACAAATTTGGATTTACCAGGAAGTGGCATTTCAACTACTAACTCTGGCCTTGACTTGCTTCCTTTGTTCTTCGCTTTATCAAAACTGTTATTGATAATGGTTTTCTTCTACTTGTGTGATAGGTATGCATTCTTGATGAACACTTTCTGATTAACTTTATTAGTAACTCGTAACCATAAAACCAATCTAGTTTCAACTGACTTCTATGATAATCTTTTAACACTTACAGAACAAGTTTCTTCATGAAAGAAAACAAATACTATTCTCCAATGAGTTTTTGGCTCCCACTTGCATACATGGTGATTTTGGGACTTTTTTTTACGGAAGAAAGTCGATACACTAAAGTGCTGCATCGAGAGCAGAGTGACGAATGGAAAGGTATTGTGAACTGAAGAGGACAGTAACTTAATTATAATGATCAAAATATTTTCATATAAATTCTGATGTCAGTACGTACTTTAAACTAGTAATCAAAGTTTCTTTGGTCAACTCTTAAATATTTTCAGGCTGGATGCAGCTTACCGTTATGATTTTTCATATGACTAATGCCAAAGTTGTTCTGCCGATTTATATGCACATTCGAGTGATTACTTCAGCATACTTATTTCTATCTGGCTTTGGACATTTTTGTTACTTCTGGCAATGGGGTGAGGCTGGTATTGTAAGGTTCTTTCAGGTAGGTAAATTAAATTATTATTTATCTTTGTATCAATCCTATTCTTGTTTAGTTTAATACAGACTTAATCATTATCAATCTAGGTTTTATTCCGGCTCAATTTTCTATCAATTGTGATGTGCTTGGCTATGAATCGGCCATATCAGTTCTATCATTTCATTCCCCTTGTATCTTGGTGGGTGTTGACAATTTTCATTTGGCTGGCCCTTCCACCACGAGTTTCAGCTAATTCATCAGATGGAAACCCCATTCAGTTTTTATCTCTAGTATTAAAGTTTGTGGGGCTCATTAGTATTATAACCATCCTTTACATGTCTGAGGTAAGAATGTTGGTTTTATCATGGACATCTAAATTTTAATCCAAGTACTTAACAAGGTGCCTATTTTAAAACATTTTCTGAAAAAAATATATGTCTAGGTTTTCTTTGAAAAAGTATTTGTGACAAGGCCATGGAAGGCATTATTTGTTACTACCGATGATGACATTCATGAGTGGTGGATGAAATGGAAGCTTGATAGATATAGGTAAATTCATTGATTAAATTCTCCCACAGTAAGATGTAAACTGTCTGTTACTCATAGTCATCCTATGTTTTCAGTGTATCATATGGTATGATGTATGCTGTTGGCCTTTTTCTGGCACAACGCCACCAGCTTCTTGATGACAGAAATCATAGCAACTTGATGTCCCCACGCCTCTCACTTTTAGCAGTACTGGCAGCATTTTGTGGTCTTGGTGGATATTTAGGGTTTTCAATACTCTGTCATAATCTTAATGAATGTAACGAAATTCATCCGTACATTGCATTTATTCCTGTATGTATCCTCTGAATTTATTATAAAATGTTCTCATTCTGTGAAGTAGTTGTTTGTTATTATGTCCTTATACTTTCTTATATTTTTCAGATTGTAAGTTACATAACACTTCGCAACATATCTGGAATACTGCGCACTCGATATTCGACTTTCTTTGCTTGGTTTGGCAAAATATCATTAGAATTGTATGTGTGTCAGTATCACATCTGGTTAGCAGCTGATGCTAATGGAGTGTTAGTGTTAGTTTCTGGATACCCAGCTTTAAATGCTATTGTTACATCATTCATATTTGTTTGTGTTGCCCATGAGGTAAGGCCATAATTTTACTTCCTTTATAAAAACAATATTTTCACTTTAAAAATCTAATTTTTTTAAAAATCTTTTAGGCTCACGAAATCACCACAGTATTGATGCCATACTTCGTTCCATCTGATTGGCAAAAAGTTTTGAGGAATGCTCTTTTGTTCACACTTGTACTTGTTCCAATTGGTATACACGACGGAATGTTCTAAGATACTCCTGAGGGTAGCAGAATTGGTTCCATTGTAGACAATTATTTCCCTACCCTATCATCTATTTTTCTACCAAGACTGTTTACTAATACTCCACCAAAGCTAATTTTATCCTTCAAATTATGTCTATTATATTTTTGTTGCTTGGAGTTATGTAAAGCTGAGACACAAAGCTTAAACATAAGTTTTGTAAGTGTCATTTGAATCATTTATATTTTTTTGCTCATTGAACGCTGATTTATTTCTGTATGTTGAAGACAGGACCAATGTGTGATACATAGAATTTAATGTTAGTTTTACTGTGTTATTTATCTGAAAATGATAAATAGATCAAACTTGAGAGTCTTAGTATTGCTTACTCTATGTTTACTCTAATTTTCTGGTCACTCTAAATTTGTAATGAGAACTGGAGTGCTCTGACCTTGCAGTACAACTGCACGTAATTTTGGCGTAGGTAGTAAATATTTTAAACTTGACCTGCACTCATTACATTAATAACTAATGATAGCCAAGCCATTCTTTTGTTGTTTTTTTTTAAAACTTTATGTCAAACCTTTAAGGTGCACTGATCTCAAGCTTTTAATGCCATTGTTATTGTCCTCATGCTGTGACTCACACCTTCATTAAACATTTTGAAGGATTATTTGAGGTCTTGCATAATTGTAACTTATGTATGATGTTTGGGAAAACATGGATGCATCCTTGCAGCCATGGCCAATCAGTCTTGTGTCAATTACAAGAAAGTTTCTTCCATGCCCATACGCTATCATCAAACTTTTTCATACATCTTTGTTAACATATGGCATTTTGAGATAATTTTTTGTTGTTGTTGTAAATATAGGACTTAATTTTGTCTAGGCACATGTTTGTTACAAATTTTTGACCAATTTGTAATTTTAGCAATCAAATTGCTCGTAAGAAAATAACTCACGCACTCTTATATCACGTGGTACTCTCAATAATAAGATAAGTGGTCTGTGATGAATAGCAACTTAAGTTTTTTTCTGATCAGACATCACATCATTATTTTTATTATATCCTATTTTCAAACATAAATTAACCTGTAACCCCTCAACCTCCAAAGATTTTTTTTTTTTTGTATGGTTTGTACTTTTGTTTTTCTGCCTGTGAAATCCCCAATGAAGGATCAAATATTTTTATAAGTAAGGTTTGATGTGATACATGTAAAGACCTATTTTACAATTTTGTCTTGAGAGAACAGGACACTTTTTTCACTCTGTAGGACTAGTCAGAACTATGATTAAGTTTAGTTAAATATTTTTTTGCTCCTTAGTCATTACATAATAATCATTTTTTAATGTGCTTGTTTGATAAATATTTTTTTAAGGTAGACCCACTCATTTGCCTGTACAGAATTGTACTTGACCTATTATTTTTGCATCCTGTGATTTTCCAAGTTTTTAAATGGTTCTCATGTTCTGTAGGATAAATTTGCTTTCAAACCAAATTTTAGTATTTTTACACATCTATCTAATTGCTCACGAATTGTAATATTTTCTATGCCATCTAAATAAAAGAGAGATGCATCGAAATACATTGGTTTAAATATGTGGTACACCCTGTTCTCTGAAACCTTGCATACATCTGAAGAAAGAACAGTTTCTTTGTTGTTTTCGGAAAGTGAAAGGAGAGGCCCTATGTAATCTTCCAGCATCTCGGGACTCCGGACTAGTGGGGAGGGGAAGTGGGTGGGGCAGAAGCAGCACCGCGTCACGCCGCGCCGCGCCGCACCACCCCCGCACCTCCCCCGCACCACCCCTGTCGGCAGGACGGCAGAAGCCTGGCCGGCCTGGCCATGCTTGCGGGGGTCACGTGTTTCTTGATCCACTACGAGAGACGGGCTGGGCCGGGCCGGGCCGGGCCGGCTCTGCCTGAAGCCAGAGGCCAGACCACGCTCTCGTTCCACAGCTAAAATGTGGCAGCTGTTGTCCAATTTCACCTGCAGTAATTGGTTCCGCGTTGTTTTCATATTTCCGACGACGGTAGTGAGGTAGAGTGTCCGGCGGACTAGTTAATCCACACCGTCGTTATTCGCCGAATTATACGAAGAAATCTTGGGAGAAGCGCCGCTCTCGTCGATATTTGGTGATTGACATTTGGCTTGTTCTCTCTGCCGTGGCCGCCTCGCCCCATGCCGCCTGTCTACCTGATCTCGCCGTTCGGTATAGGCCGAGTCCGCTAAGTCGTACGAGCTGTGGAACTCTAGGAAGCCCTACCGGAGCTCCATCATCACTTCTCCGAAGTTCACTTTGCCCTTCCGCCTGGCTTTGTGGCATTCTGTCCACGTCCCCACAGCGGGTTGCGGCCCGCCCGGCAGGCAGTGGCGGATCCAGACACTTGCATTGGGGGACGATAGAGCGCTTAGGAGGGCTTCCCTGTTAGGCAAGATGTGATGAAATTCGCACATTTTCGTATGATGAAAGCCCCGTTTGATTCCCCAGATTTATCGCTTGCTGGGGGTTAATAACATTTTCATCGCATAACTCCTCATTCCAGATATTCCCTAAAAATGCGATGATTTCTGTTTTTGATTGCAAAAAATAGCGGTTTGACCGCCACAAACCCTTGGACTAGACTAGAGATGTTAGATCCTCGCAGGGAGCATTTTAGTGGAGAGTGAGCGGTAAGAAAGAGACATACTTCCATACTGTATTCTTTATTAATAGGATACAACTTCGTTATGGCATCACTCTTGGCAGCGGAGTTTCATTTCATTATTATAAACAGTACAAATTTGGTGGTCCTAGTAGCGTCAATAACAGGTGCTCGGTCTGGATTCACCGACAGGATAAAGCTTGCAAGCAATTTTCATGTCAACCGTGGTTAGGGAAAAAGGTATATGGTGGTGAATGCTGTGAGAAAAACGGACCTTAGTGATTGATAAGAGGAACGAGTGCCTCTGAATTATAGGCCAGCAAATCTACAACAATCTACTTAGAAATCAAATCGTGAGAAACCCTGGACTCGAGACAATGCGGGTGACAATGCGAAGCTTCTACTGCTAATTAATTTGAAGTATCTTATTTCTACTGACTGAGTTGATCGACACAAAACCGAACAATACGAGTGACCTTTGATGCTAAAAGTCCTGAATGAGTGCCAGTAAATACTGAATATCTTAATTGGACGCAGATACTAGTTGCCTCACAGCATGTGCTTAACTTAGAAGAAATCGTGGTGACTTAGAGGCTCGTACCGTCCTGCAAAGTTAACGACACGTTCAGTCCGGAACTCAACCTTAAAACTAAGTGCTTAAGTGGGGAGTGGGAAGAAACTCGCCAGACGTAACACAAATGCTAACAGGAACAAACAATATCAGTAACACACTACTGTCGCGATTTGAAATGCATCTTCTTTAACAACCGAAAGTATCGTGCAAATGAAACAGTATAAGCTAATTGTTGCGTCAGTAATTTTTTTTTTCAAAAATGTTTCAAACTGTGCTTATGATAATTCCTTCAAGTTTAGTTATGTTACCATACGCACCTCAGACACATTAACTTGATGTGCTCCATAAAGATAAACGTGATAAAGTTAACACACAAAAACACGTGCGGAGTGCAACAATGACACAAGTGAGTGCGATCTGTGCAGATCTAGGTGCGCTGTGCGCTCAAACAATAATGGTCAAGACGTTTCAGCAGGTGTCACTATCAGTCGGCAGTCATGTGTAGCGATTTGAGTTACCGTTGGTCGATAGTAGTAAAAAGTCGTAATATTAGAAATGGTTCAGTCGTCCGAAGTGAGTGACAGTTTTTTTTCGCAACTTTGCGGGCAGGCGAATCCACATTGTCCCGCCCAATGGTATCGCACACGGGGGAAGGGGGTACGTGTAAACCTGCCGCTCGGAAGGTGGCGAAAACTAATCGAAACAACAGCGTTAAAACAGTCAATCTGACCGAGGGGGCCACCGCCATGTTCCCGTACGTTCTCAGGATTACATGATAACAGGGATCACTCAAGACTGAAAATAATTCTACGAATTTACTCATATTGGTCACAGGATTTGCAAGAGTGGTGGCCCCCTCGAACCCGACACTGTCGCGTGTCGCGTGGACTCGAAGCCTGTCAGTGTGCGCAGAGCCCCCAGCAGTCGGGTCTGGAGGCCTGACGGCTGCAGCTTAACACATTGAGTACGGCATGACCACTACATGGTCACGCTCCCGAGTCAAAGCATGCCAAAGCGTTAAAACGCCCCGCACCGAATTTGTTAAGAGTTGTAGGCGTATCGCGACAGCCCGCCTCCAGATGAGGGACCGAAAGCGGAGCTTCCCGACACGTTGTGCACGTAGCGGCGCGGGCGCCGGGGCCGGGGCCGGCGGGATGCGGCAGGCGGCTGCGGGGCACGCGCTGCGTGGGCAAGCCCGATATGCCGCGGACATACGTGTACGTCACCGGCGACCGCAGGATCCTCTTGGGGTTCTTCTTGCCCTTCTTGGCGCCGCCGTCCCGCCGCGGGGGCTGGGCGGGGGCCAGTGGAGGCGGTGGCGGCGGCGCGCCCGTCCCGCTCAGCGCGTACGAGCTGTGGTGCAGCTGGTAGTGGTGGTGTTGGTGGCGCTGGTAGTGCTGGTCCTGGTGGTGGTGCTGGTGGTGGTGCTGGTGGCCGCGGTGCAGGTGCGACGAGTCTTCCAGCCTCTGGGAGTCCCTCAGGCAGGAGCTGCTGAGGCTGCGCTGGCACAGGCCCAGCGGCAGCGGCAGCGGCATGATGGCCTGCGTCGAGAGGCTCAGGCCGTGGAACACCTGTGGACACGTGACGGGACGGGAGCGTGAGACACGTGTGGCGTACATCTGATATCAGGGGTCAGGGTTCTCGAGGTGGCCATTAGGCTGTCCCTCCGATAGCCGTGACCTCTGGCCTGGTGTTGCCTCGAGCCGACCTACCTTGTGCAGGGCCGAGCTCTTGTCCTTGGTCCGGTGCACCTCTCCCTCGTAGAAGCACGAGTTGGAGCGGCTGGAGGGCCCCGACGCCCCGAAGGCGGTCAGAGGCTGCAGGCAGGTCTGGAAGATGCTGAGCGAGCCGCTCGAGCCGCTATCCGAGCTCATGCCCGCCTCCATGCCGTGCTCCATGCGCGCGCCGAGCACCGCCCCCCGCGCCGATCCCGGACTGTTGTCTCCCTTGCTGCTGCCTGAGTCCGAGGAGGACTCCGTCATCTGGTTGCTGCTGCAAGTGGGGCTGCGGAAGCTGTCGCCTAACAAATAACATACAAGGTTAACACCGGCTTCCTTTCGAGCAAAGCAGGATGGGGCTGCGAGCCGCGAGGTGGTGGTGACCTACCTGATGAGCTGGAGCCGTGACAGTCTGAGCTCCCCGCGCTGCCGCCGCCGCCCCCGCCGCCCCCGCCGCCCCCGCCGTGCCCGCCATGACCGGGCTGCTTCTTCCAGCGGGGCCGGCGGTCTCGGCCGGCGGACGCCGGGTTCTCGTCCGAGTCCGTCGAGTCCTGGTCATCCCTGGCCGCCTCCTGGCTGGTCCTGCTGTGGCTGGGACACGGCTGGCTCGAGCTGGAGCGCCGGCCGAAGATGCGGAACATGCGGACGCGGACCGGGCCGCCGCCGCCGCCGCCCTGGCTACCGGCCGGCACTGGCTCCGGGCCCGGGGCGTCGCCGCCCCCGCCCCCGCCCCCGCCCCACGCGCCGGACGACTGCATGCTGTGCGATGAGATGGTTAGGTGCCGGCGAGGTGGACGACGATGACGAGCTGACGCAGAGGAGAGAAGGCCCTGGCGAGACGCTGTGCGGGGCGCTGTGCGGGGCGAAGGGAAAGGCGCTCTGAGTGGCGCTCGCTGTCCGTAGCCTGCATGTTCAGGGGACGAGGACTGGGTCGACCTGGAGCCTGGAGCGAGTCGAGCCGAGTGATTCCAGACAGCGGGGACGCGAGGCTTTTATAGTCCAACCCTCTACCCCCGCTGGGACTGGCGGGGTGGCACGGGGCGGAGGCTGCGGGCGGGGTGGGGCGCGCCGCGCCGGGCCGGCCGGGGCCGCCGGGAGGAGAGGGGGCACGCAACGTGCGGCGGGTCAGGTGCCCGCAGCCCCCGCGCCCAGCCGCGCCGCGCCGCGCCGCGCTCCCTTCCACCCGACGTCACGTTATTTACGTAACTATTTGGGTCAGTTGAGTTGCATTGCGGCGCTGCTCTGTGCCCCAAACCGACCACCCACACCTCCTGCAAAGAGACGTGTAACAACTGCAAACCCACAGTGTGTTCCTAGTGTCTTCCTAGTGTGTACCTTCAAGCACTAAGAAGTGTGATAAACATGTGAGAGAGAGGCGGAGAGAGAGAGAGAGAGAGAGAGAGAGAGAGAGAGAGAGAGAGAGAGAGAGAGAGAGAGAGAGAGAGAGAGAGAGGGAGAGAGGGGGAGATAGGGGGGGAGGGCGTCGTCGACGGCGAAACTGGGAGTTAGTTCAGTGAGCGCCCCGCCAAGTGTCCGAGGACGAGGAAACTTGAGAAACTGAAGACCAGTAGTGAACAATGGCAATACATATTCAATCAATCACGAAGAACAAGCTTGTACGCTGCACGCGGCGCGCACGAGCAGGTGTTTTGGTGATGCTGATGTCGGCCCGGCCCGGCCCGGCCGGGGACCTTCTTCGCGTCAGGTTCAAAGAGTACGCCAGACCGAGCTCACCTTACACGGTAGACAAATGGTGACCGCTCTCTCCACCGCCATCGTTATCCTCCCCGCCACGGACCCAGTTAAAGAGAGAGAGAGGGAGAGAGAGAGACAGACAAGCGCTCACTCACACACCTAACAGGTGTCGGGGCTGCGACTGCGACCCTTACCGGCCGCGAGTGTCGAATACGATACGTGGCCTTTTTTAGCCCGGTGCGGGCGCGAGTGAGGCGCGGGGCGGGGCGTGGGAGGAAGGGAAGGGAAGGACTCCACGGGCATCAGGTCTCATCAAATGGCGCGCGAGCTCCGCGAGCCCAAAGACCTTTGATTTATGTATCGCCATGGTGGCGTGCCGGGGCGTGCCTGGGGTAGGCGGTAGGGTAGGGGTCGATGTCTACCGCCACCCCCTGCATTAATTCTGCCTCAGCGCGCGGCGCGTGATAATTGAAAGGTTGTGTTAAAAGGTAGGCTCGGCCCCAGTCCCCCACAGCAGCCCCTCGCAAATCTGGATAAGCCAGCGACGCCAGCCCACCGGGGCCGACCACAACCAGCGCCCACACGTATGACGCAATTGACATTTCTCTTTCAAGTGATATGTAACTTATAAAAAATTAGTCCTGCCCTGCGCCCCGCCCCGCCCGCCCGCCCGCGCCCGTCCGTCTGCGTCGATCCGACCGGCCGCGAGGTAGGCCGCCGCGCGCCTCGCACGCCCGGCGGGTCTGCCTACCCTGTGGTCGGCGGGCGCCCCAGCCCAGCCCAGCCCAGCCCAGCCCCAGCTCCCGCCGCGGGCGCGCTGCGCTGCGCTGCGCTCTGCGCTGTGCTACGCTCTGAGGCCACGAGATTCACGCTGAGGGTGCTGTGCTGTGCTGCTGGCACAAGGCCCGCGCATGTTGACGAGGCGCGAGGCGAGGCGAGGCGGGGCGCGCGGCAAAAACCATCGGAGGCGCGGCGCATGATTCAGGGATCACTCGGACGTGCCTGGGGCAGTGCGCTGGGCTCATGCCATGGCGGGGCGGGACGGGGCGGGGCGGGGCGGGGCGGGGCGGGGCGCGGCGGGGCGGGGCGGGGCGGGGCGGGGCGGGGCGGGGCGGGGCGGGGCGCGAGCGGGTTGCCGACCCGGTTTGTTGATACGGGGCTGAACGTCGCGTTGGCGTGGTGCTACCGGGGGATTTGCACTAATGGCTGTCTCTCGGGGTCCACCCGCTCTTACCCGCCCCGCCCTGCCTCGCACCACTGCCACGCGTCTGGCAGACTCTCGACAGCCTAAAGGGTAAAGTGCGCGGCGACGTCGACCTTTAGCACGCGTCCGAGACACGGCCGGGAAAACAAACCAAACCAAACGGGACGAGGAGAAGGAGGGTCCTTAGCAAGAGCGTAGGTCGAGATGAGAGACCTACCTGCCGGGGCCAACAGCAGGGTGGCGACCGCGCGTGGCGGGTAGGGGCGTGGCGTGGCGTGGCGTGGCGGGGCGCGGCGCGGCCCAACCCTAGATAGACGCAGAGCTGATTATATCCTTTCGCCGAAAGGGAGATTCATTCTCGCTCATCGCCCGGGCGGGGCGAGGCGGGGCGGGGCGGGGCGGGACCGTTCCGGTCAGCGTGAGGCTAAGTGACATAAGCCTCTTCTGTTTCTATATGTCCTCGGGACGGTTGCGGCTGCGGCGTCGTGCTAAGAATAAATCTCATTTCCGCCCGCTGTCCGGCCCGGCCCGGCCCGGCCCGTCCACGCCCACGCCACGCTCCGTCTGTCCAGGTCCGCGGGCGTGCTCCGCCTGAGGCACCTCCGCCAAAGCATAAGGATTATGTGACAGGCGGTGCGAGAGAGACAGAGGCGACAAGGGCTGTCACTAATCGCATAATGTTCCCCATCCGTACCGAAGTAGCGCGCCTGTGGTTATTCGTAGAATTGCTGCAATCGGATAGCCTCGCCGGCGGTGCGGACGCGCGGGATGGGACGGGACGGGACACTCGCCTGTCGCGACGTAACGGGCGCGTGGACAATGTGCCGCCCTGCCCGGCGGGGGCGGGGCCCCGGCGGGACAGGGTCATCTAAAAACAGGGCCCGGGCGGACCGGCCGGCCGGCCGGCGCTAGGATTAGCCCCTTGTTCGGTCGTGGAATTGTCCCGCGGCCCCCGTCGTCTCCATTGTGCGTTGGACACATCGCGGCCACCGTGGACTGCACAGGACAGGCGCGAACAGAGGCAGCGTCACTGGATATAGACCTCGCCGGCTATTTCCACTCGATCGCCATTTGCAGTTAGGTTGGGCTACCGCTCACCGCCCGCCGCACACAGGTGTGGGGTGGGGTGGTTGCCTAATGCAGGCTAGTGCCGCGAGGAATAGACAGACGACCAGGGGCGTCGGAAGTGGGGAAGTGCGCTGAGCACCCCCTAAAATAATATAGGGGTGCGGAGCACCCTCTAGACTACGAGCCAGGCAAGCAAGCTTTCGGCTTGAATGCTGAGCTCAATCCCGCCTTAAACTTGAAAAATTACGCACGTGCTCTGCAAGTAAAAGGATGGCGTGAAAACATGGAAAATTTTTGCGACAGTAAACCTCCCGAAGGAGGTTGCGGTTCCCGCCAGGCACAGGGCTTTTACCCCCCGTGGCAGCCAACTACTTCGGTGTTCTTATGGGAACCGGTGCTTTTTGGACTGCGATCCTGTCGCGCAATTCGACAGATTTGATCCCCGTACTGCCAGATTTAGTCGTACGGTGGTTAACCGAACTGCCCTGTCCCCAGGACATGGAATAGCTATTTTTGGAGCCAGATTCTAGGACTTATGACCCCACGACCGACCACCAGTCGTGGGCACGGGACGGAACTTCCTGGCAACCCGCTGTCGCTACCAGTGAAGAACCTACCTGGGTTTGAACCAGGCCCCATGTGCCGAGTCTCACAGACACCCCACGGCTTTCGCGGCACCACTAGACCACTAGACCGTCGGCTATTCCACGAGGGAGCTCGGCTGAGATGGGGGGTTTGAATTCCACTCCACTCCAAATTGTTGTCCTCAGAAAAATGAAATTTTTAGGGAAGATTCGAACCTTTGTTCTGCTACTCTCCGGGCGGTCACTATGCCGGCACGGCTACGACGCCACGGTACCCGATGGCGGACCACTAGGAGTCATGCTGCGCGAGAAGCCACAGTCACCGCAGAAACGAACCCGGTGTCATCAGCACGCCTGGTCTCCGGGCAGTGCTGGGCCGGCCGCGTAGCGTCGTTGGTATCGACACTGTTCATAACACTAACGCATAAGGTGGGCAGTGGTTCAAAAACCGCATAATTTTTTATTTTTATGTTTTTTAATTTTTTTTCTGTGCACCAATTGTTCTTCCCAGCTATACCGTCCTTGTGACTCGGGCAACTGCAAAAAAAAGCACAGCGACTGACTAAAAAAAAACATAAAGAAAATGTGACCAGCTTTCGAACCACTGCCCACCGGTACTGTCACCAGTGTCGGTACCGATGACGCTACGCGGCCGGCCGGCCTCGCACCGCAAAACAATTAACAGTTATAGAAATTGTGGTGGCACGTAGTAGGTAGCCAACTTTCCGAAATTTCCGCCCCCCCCCCCCCCCCCCCCCTGTTTGGAAAAGTTGACAAGTTGACGCCCCTGAGTCAGCACCCCCTACCAAAAGACACTTCCGACGCCCCTGAGACGACAGCAAACCCACGCGCGTGGCGTTATTTCAATCGGTACCGATGCTTTCATGCTTAGGGTGTTTAACTAAACGCTGTCGTTGTGTGATCTCAAATTTGTGATTGACGGGCTGAGAGTGAGAACGCTGATGCTGCTGATCAGGGCCGACCCACCGCACCGTCCGCTCGATGAGCAAAGGATATGAGTTGGATGAAGTAAAGCCCCAAGGGGGCCTCACCCCGCCTCACTCCTCCCCCCCCCCCTCCGCCCCGCCTCCCTCGCCCCCGCAGCCGACCGCCTCTCCTCGTTGACGCACCGCTCCAGGCTCCAGGCCAGGCCCACGTGTGCTCCGGCAGCCAGCGCACGTGACGACTTGTGGAGCCGCCCTCGGAGGAGCCGGCCGGAGCCAGCAGCCAGCCCGCCACCCCGCCCCGGCCTCACCAAGCGCGGTGACAGAAAGGGAAGATGTTCTCTCGGTTGCCAAAATACAGGGGTTTTTGCAGCTCAAGTTGCATTCTTTTCCAGGCAGTCTCCTGGGGCTGGCGGTGAAGAAAAGGGTAATAATAAACACCGATAAACTTGACCCGGGTTGGCAAGATCGCCCACTACTCAGACGCATATTGGGGGCACTGTAAATTGAGGAGAATGAATTCTGACTCAAAACAAGCGACATATTTTAATAATGCTCAAAAAGGGCGACATAGATTTGAGATGCTCCTACAGAGCGATGTTTCTTTAGCTCACTCAATCTGAGTCATCTGAAGTCGCCCAGTTTGAGTGATATGATGTAACCTTACTCCAATGGAGCGATACAATTGCGGAAAGAATAGAATGCATGCTCTACTTGAGCGACATAAAACAATTTGCTCCTGGGAGAACATTAAAATTTAGGTCAGCAAACTCGCTCCTCTGGGAGCGAGAATGCTGACTCCTCAATTTACAGTGGGTTGAGGCGGAACTAGGTGGGATGGGGTATACCGCACACCCGCCACAGTCTTGATAAGCCCATGGCCCTGCTCCTGCCAGCGGTGACCCTACCGCCAGCCTCAGGAAGCCACCTGAAAAGTAGGCAATTTGAGCTACAAACCCCCTGTATTTAGGCAACCCGCATTACATAGCCCCTCCCGTCAATCGGACTAAAACCGTGCCTGGCTCCTGCTCTTCTCCGCTTTGCCTCGCAAAGCCCCCGCCCCACTTCTTCTCGGGCACCGTCCTCCTCCGCTCCGCCCCACCCAACCCCCACCTGCCGGGCCCCATACACTCACATGGTAAGCGTACTCTCCTCACACACATGTTACGGGGGCACGTTTCCGTACACGGGCGGCGCGTGGGGCTGGGACTCTTTGGCAGGCAGGCGCCCGACCCCAGACCCGGCCTAGCCCCCCCCCCCCCCTCCCTCCAAACAAAAATCCAGGCGTAGATTTAGCTGATTACTGAGGGAGCAGGGGCGTGTCGTAGCCTGCCGTTTGCCTAGATGCAGGCGCAGGCGGCTTCGCGGCTCTTGGGCCAGGGCGCCGGCAAGGCCCCCTCCCCTCTCGACCGGCGCCTGCCCCACCCGCCCCGGAAAACACAGGCCGCGAAGCCCAGTGAACTGAGCAGCACCATGAGAGGAGGGCGCCCTCCTCTCATGGCAGCACGTGGCGTGGGGCCCGTCTCGTCTCCCGTCTCCGGGCCGGGATGCGCAGCCCGTCTTCGTCTTGGGAGTCAGTAGGACTATGACAGACCTCAACACCAAGGTGGGCCTGGAGGTCCTGCCGTCTGGTTCAGAGGAGCGCTCTCTTGGGGCACTACACTACCGCACCGCGCCGTAAGGTGATTTCGACAAGGACTGATGTACGGGAGCAATTCCATCTGAATCTGGTTCAGCTGGTTCAGCGCTTCTGTACATGTGGTGCGTCAACCGTCAACTCTGAGCCCAGGGCCCAGGGTCAGGGGGGGGGGTCATGATGTCCTGGGTCGACGGTCATTCTTTTCCCGTCCGTCGCGTCGCGGGGAATAGTTACCTTAGAAGAAGGCGAGCAGTGAAGCACATGCTCAAGGGTTGAGTGCTGGTGAGAGTGGGAGCCAGGCAATGTTCGAACACACTACTTATTATACTACTTGCACCAGGTGGTGCGGAGTCGTTTAAAGAGCGCGCCATTCCAGAGCTGTAAATAGTTGAGTAGGGTTAGGCAGAGTTACTGTCCTTCCGAACCTTTCCTGGGCGTAAAGGGTTAGCCCATTTCGCCGTTTTAGCGGTTGAAATACCATGGAAAATAGAAGTCGCAAATAATTGTAATGGAAGTTAGACTGTAGTCAGTGTGTGTAAAAATTGCATCATCTTGCACACAAGTGGTTTCGTTCGGCCAGTTCGGCACACTCAGTCGTCTGCTCGCGGCATTTCAGTTGACATCTAGTATATTCATCAGTTTCGCTCATGAAAGAGAATGGCATTTAATTTTAGTAACATAGGCGAAGAGACCAATCCGGCTAAACCGTGCCGCACATGTACCGATTTCAAGACGTGGGCTAAACAAACCAAACAAACGTTATCGGATAAGGTATAACCTATAAATGTTTCGTGCATTGTCAGTGTTGTGTCGCACTTATTTTTTTAAATCGTGTGGTTCGAAATGTAGAGTTTTGGTATTTAATTTTCAGTCAGTAAAAAAAAATTTGCTGTTTGGTGATAAAATTTACATCTATTTACATATGTCTTTCACGTAACCTTAACTTACAAATGGATTATTAAAAAAAATGTTAGTTAAAGGTGTTTGCTACATTGTACTCTAAATTTGAGAAATCTTTTGATTTGAATTTCAGGGAGCTGCTGCACCATCTAAGCCCAGAAATCCAGAGTGTCCTCTAGATAAAGATGAATTGGGTACATGTCTCAAGATTGCTTTATCGACTAACATTAATATTTGGAAAAAATTTACTGTTTTTTTTTTTCTGTATAGGAAGCAAAACTTGGGGTTTCTTACACACCATGGCTGCGTATTACCCTGAAAATCCCACTCCTCAACAGAAACAAGATATGAAATCATTTTTTGATGTTTTCTCTCGGTTTTATCCTTGTGAAGTGTGTGCAAAAGATTTTCAAAAAGAGTAAGTAAATAATTGAATCTTTGCAAATTGCTCGTAATTTGTAAATCTTTTCAAAACTTTTCATTACAGACTCCAGACTCAGCCTCCGAATGTAGACAACCAAAAGTCACTTTCTAGATGGTTGTGTGATATGCATAATATTGTCAATATCAAATTAGGAAAGAAGTCTTTTGATTGCAATCGTGTCAATGAAAGATGGAAAGATGGTTGGATTGATGGATCATGTGATTAAGTCCAATTAGACTCAGTTAACAAGAAGACACCGGTATAATCATTTATTCTTACAATACCTACAAAATTGTTGAGATCCATTTTACAATTAAAAATCTGTTGTGAAATATGTTTTTTAGTTGTTACTTTGTTAACAGAATTCTGTAATTGTTCTTTTGGCTTTGTAAAGTTCTATGAGAATAGAAGTTTTATTCTTTCAAAGCATCTTTCAAAATTTGTACCTGAGCCTTCAGTTCTTCAATTTTCAGACCTGCAATACAAAGTATTTTCATAAATGCATCAGCTCAGATTGCCTAGCCCCATGGTAAGGAAGGTAAACCTACCAATAGTTCTAACAACATTTTTTCTCTGATCCTCAGTCATCTGCTTCATCAGAGCGTCATAATCAGATAGAACTTCCTCAATTGCGTTTTCAGCATCTGTCATATCTTCAGAGAAGTAAACTGTACCCATAGAGCTTCGCTGAAAATCAAATTTCAAGGCGACGAATTACCATTAATCTGTCCGTTTCAAGAACCCGCATTTCTTAATTTGCGCGCCTCAGTCACAGTTCGTTCCGTTCCGTTCACCAATCAAATGCGAGAGAATTTACCCTTCCTCCCCACCACCTTATTCGCGCGGGGGATAAATAATAGTTAAAATTAAAATAATACCCCTATCTTACGATACTTACAGCATCATCTAGTAGGTCCATTGCTTCCTTAAATTTTTCCGAAATGTCTTCTACTTTCCTTTTTACTTCAGTATCATTCAGAATTGCCTCAGATGAGAAAAATCGTGCAATTGACATAGAGACATGACGGCTGACAGCAGCCGGTAGCCTTGAAATTGGGCAGACGTCCTCGCGAACAAGATGCGGTCTTGACCTACTTAAAATCTCCTGCATCCGACTATTCCCTAAAATGACAGCAGTTTTTCTAGAGCTCTGCAGGCCGCGCATCGTTGAAATAAGCCTTGAGGACCGAAAATACTGGGGAAAAACGTTTCCAAACTTAATCATTTTGGTAACTTATGTGAGGACTTTCACGCACGCTCTCGTGAACTTTCGCTTCACGTAGTACAAGCTGGGGCGTCCGGGCCATTTATTGCAGTCAGTACAGTTATAGTTTTAGTTGCAAAGGGTTTCGAAAATTCTTAAATACTTTTTGTTTTAATGTTGAGGACTCTTGTTGTCTAATATTGCCAGAAAATTTATGAACGAAATTAAAAGAATCCAGCTTGACTTCGAGTTTCCGGAAGTCCGTTCCGGCATGTGGGAACGTTGTGGTGTTGATATTTTCATGTCTTTGGTAGAGATTTCGGGTAGGGATTTAACGCCGTGATTTGGAGCTCATGACTTTATTTTGTGATAGAAGACTTTACCTACAACAGGATACTATTTGAATTCCATTGCATTTTGATATGTAAGTGCTTGTTGTGTTTCTTCAATTAACGGGACCATGGCGCCCGTTGCAGCCGGCCACCGTGGCTGCTTTATCATTTATGCTGGACCGTCCTTGATGTGATGTGAATCCCACATCTCTCATCGGATTGTTATTGAATGAGTTGATGAGCTCCTTTCTGCCGCTAGTTTTTGCTCGGACAACTTTCTTGCGTCTCTGTCGTTCATGCAGAGCTAGGGCATTTGCTTGCCACCACCACTGCTCGCGGCCTCCTGGGTGGGAGAGCGACGTGATGAGGCCTTGGGGGTTAGGTCCGAATATTTCCTGCGTAGTTCATGTAGGTCTGCTCTCAAAATTCGTTCTTTGACGCGGTTTTCGCGATTTTCTGCTTCTCGGCCTGCTATATTATCGTCGGATTATCGACGTGTCCACAAATTCGCTAGTAATTTTGTAAACATTTGGAAAGCATTACGTGCATTTTCCTTGATGAAGAAAAATAGTTGTCAACAAAGAATCACGTGTTCCCCAAAAATTAACATTAATCACTTATAATATCCTGAAAGTTTTGAGAAGGAAACACATAATTTCTCCTTATTTCTTTTCTAATTTTGTACGGGAACCAGTTGCTGTCTTGTTTTGCAGTGTTCAGGTTTTACCCATACCTCAATAGAATCATTCCCACTTTGTCTCAGAAATTTAAATCACTTGTCATTCGCTGAATTTTTAAAAATTTCATTTATTTTTTACCGCGTACTGTATTCTGATTTAAAAGACAAAATTCTGTTCTCAGGCTAATTTTCTGAGGTACCATGCCCTCTCCAACTGATGTTGTCACTGCTGGATTGCGCCAATCTCTAGCAGGAGTGTCGAGGAAAACTGGCTCAGAAACCAATGGTGAAGTAAATGGACTTGACATAGCCTTAGCTGCTGGCAACAAGCTTGATGAGATTACGAAGCATCATGTCGAATTTGAGTCTGCTGATAGTCAGCAATGTAACACTCAAAATGTTCTGAAATCAAAGTACATTGTTCTTGATACAAAGGTAACAATCTCATTGATTATTAATGAACAAATTTTCAGCTCCTACTAGTTGGTTCATAAATTAAATTTTTATTGATATTTTAAAATGTATTCCTAAGTTTTCATTATTAGTGTCAAATTATTATAAATTTTTGTCCTCTTTCAGCATTCATATGGAGCACATGGTCTAAATGGTAGTTCAACTAATGGCACCAGAGATCCAGGTGGTTCTAATGGTGTATCAAATGGGAACAAAACTGGTATCAATGGTACCTCTCATCCAATCGGTCCACAGCTCAATGGTATGAAAGGAGTCCATCAAAATGGTTTGAGTTATGCAAATGTCAATGGTATTGGATCTGCTGGTCAACTGAATGGTGTCAAGAAGTTCGGTGCTAATGGTCATATTAAAGGTCTGCAAAGTTATGAAAATGGTTCGTCAAAGCCAGTGAATAGTGATTCTACTCTACCGGAGCCAAAGCATGTTCTGTATCAACCTGACAAAGTCACTCTAGGATGGAAGACTCATTTTCGAGCTGGGGCTGGTTTTGTTAACCTTGGAAACACCTGTTACCTAAATGCTACTCTTCAGGTATGCAGTGCTGGCTTTAAAATATGAGGTAACCTGTTGATTTTAGTATGTGCTTAATTTTTTTTTCTTTTGCAGGCTTTATTTCATGTTCCTGCATTTGTTGAGTGGTTATTAAATGACACAGAACATATGAAAAAATGTGAGCAAATTAATGGACAAGGTTATGGGGATTGTATAACCTGCTCAATGTCTAGGACTTTGAAGCTATCACAAATGCACCCTGTAGTTAAGCCTCACCTAATTACTAGCAAAATCAAAAGTATGTACTTTTTATCTATTTCCAATTCCGTTTTCGATGTCGCACTTGCACCATTCTAACTCTTGGTCAATCAATACAGTGATTTGTCGACACATGTCCCATGGGTCACAGGAGGATGCCCATGAATTCATGAGACATCTTCTAGAAAACATGGAAAAGGCTTACTTGAACAGATGTAAAGCAACAAAGTAAGTACAACTTCTCTAATGCCAATGTCAAGTTGCACTCAGGAACAGAACCATATCTGCTCTCTTGCATCCTGGAAGTTGAATTTCAATCCTTGGGCTGGAAATCCCGCTAAACATTGGCTAGATTGTTGTTTGTTCCTGATACAAACCCAGCTTTAAAGTCAATGTTAATTTGTGAAACAGAGTTTTATTTATTATATTCGCCTTTTCCTCCTATTTTAGGTTAGATCCGTATAGTAAAGAAACAACCCCTATAAATCAGATATTTGGTGGTTATATACGAACTGAAGGTACTATTTTGTTACACTTATGATACCTCTCAAGCAGAACACTCTTGTTCTGCACTATTTAGTTGCTTTCCATTGATTAATCTATTGTCTATTTCTCTACAGTGAAATGTCTGAGGTGCAACTATGCATCTACTACCTTTCAACACTTTCAAGATCTTATTTTGGATATAAGGAAAGCATCAAAAGTTGAAGATGCAATGGATCAGTACTTTAGCAAGGAAAAGTTAGATGGTGAAAATTCATACAAATGCGAAAAGTGTAAATGTGGTGTCCCCGCCACTAAGAAATATTCTATTGAAAGGCCCCCAAAAGTACT
Organism: Frankliniella intonsa; assembly: GCA_033675135.1. Lineage (NCBI taxonomy): Eukaryota > Metazoa > Arthropoda > Insecta > Thysanoptera > Thripidae > Frankliniella > Frankliniella intonsa. The sequence goes on along the minus strand of CM066249.1, from coordinate 5,595,168 downwards.
CTGCATTCAATTAAAACGGTGGGTAAAAATCAGTTCATTTTTCTTCTTTTCAAGTTTTGAATTGTTTTCATTTCTTACTTTGTCAGACACGTACTTATATATTGTTCCTATTTTATAGGTTTAATGCTGTTGGTGTGAAGTTACCCAAACCAGTTGAACACAGAACTCAAATGGATTTGAAAAGACATGTTCATCCTCAGTCATCCTATGCCAAATTTGCAGCTGTCCCATACAGACTTATATCCATGGTGACACACGTTGGCCCTTCATCAGGATGTGGTCATTACACTGCGATAGCGCAATGCTCTTCCCGCACCTTTCATCACTTTGATGATACTCATGTAAGCTGGCCAGTGAAGTTTGAAGCTGCATTTTGTTTCGCAGCAAAAGCTTGGTATACAAAATCTTATTCTTGCATTAAATTTTAAAAATTTGTTTCTAGGTGCATCCTGTTTCACTTCAATCTGTTCTAAATAACTGTGCATACATTCTTATTTATGAAATGGAACCTCAGACCCTAAAGCATGGTCCTAAAGTTACAGCTACAGCGTCAATATCTTCAAACACTGCCTTGACTCAAAATAATCAGAATCACCTCAATGGTAAGTGCATCTATTTTTATCTGGCAGTCTCCTGCTTTTGTAAAATCATTTTATAACTTTCAGCCAAATTGTTTATTGCAGGAACAAATAAGACTATACAAAGTGTGTCAGGAGGACTTCCCTCTGTGAAAGACAGGTACGTACTAGCTTCAGTCCCCAGAAAGTTTTACTTGATGAATTTTTCTCAGAGGCTACACACAGTTGAAATGTCTTGTCATATATTCATTATTCTTTCCCAAAAGAGGCTTGCTGTCATTTTTTGTCCTAAGTGACTTTGTTCTCACTGTCCAACTATTTCCTTTGTGATGTTTTTGGATCACAAATCAAATTTTTCTTGATGTTAGGACTCTGACAAAGAGATTCAAGACTCATTGAAAAGCATTTGTCTTATCTCAACATGTTGCTTTCAGGGATCGTGTTACTTTTGGGTTGACTACTTCTAAACCAGCAAGTGCGCAACCTCGACTTGTAATCCATACTAAGAGACCAGATGGAAACAATTCCCTAGTTCCAACAACAAAACCACTTCTTGCTCAAAATGGTTCAATGAAAGAAACACGTCCTCAAAACTTTATAGGGCCTGTTCAGGTGTTGGGAAATGGGAAGCACTCTGGTTCATCTTCTGTTGGAATCATGAAGACATCTGACTCATCTCTTTCCAATCAAAGCGATTCTGGAAGGAGAGAAGTATACAGTGCAGCCAAACCTGAGCCTGAGAAGAAACACACCGGCTCTTTGGTTCCTTATGACTATGATGATGACTCAAGTTCACGGGATAGCAGTCTCAGCCCTCCATTAAATGATGGCCAAGAAGTACTCACTGTCAAAGCTACAAAACCGAGTGATTGGCAAGTGACAAATTCTTCTGGACTCCGTAGTCCATCTATTAACAGTGAAAGCAGCAATCACAGTGTGGCCAGTACCACAGGCACCAACTGGAATGTAATAGATAATCATTCAGTGAAAAGTTCTGTGGGATTGAAAACTGTAGCTACTCAAAAGGTCAAAGATGGGAAATCAAAAGAGCAATCCCCCAAAACTACTACCTATTCAAGTGACCCTGAATTAGATAGCCAGACAGTTAAACCTGCTGGAAAGGGCAATCTCAGAGCCAAGAGTGTTGAAAGAGAATTAAATATTGGGGGAAATGTTTCTTCTTCCAAACATGTATTTTCTCCCAAAAAGGTTAGAGTGAGGAGGTCATCACTTTCCAGTGAATCTGATTCCTCCTCCTCCAAAAAGGTCATGAAAAAGATAGCTAAAATGTAAGTGTTACCACTATGTCACTTGTTTAGCTTATCATTTTTTAATTTGAAGTCATCAAATATCATTAACCTCACATTTTCACATAATTAAGGTGGGAAATAATCATTCAAACTGTCACTTTTACCTGTTTTGACTAATTTTGAAAAAATCTCTGATGATGATTGAAATTGGTGCTGGCAAGGTTTCCCTTCATCTCTTTGATGTTCTGATAGTGTGAAAAGCAACAGATAGACTCAGAGAAGCATTTAAAATATAGTTAGGGTATGAAGCGTTCTGGTTTCTGGACCTTTCCCACTTTTACATCTTATGTGCAGCTTTTCTCTATTTCTTAGATCTGGGTGAGGGCTCATTTTAAAAAGAAATAAGTAAGAAAGGAGATACCAGGCCCCCTTTTTTTTAGTTTGAAGAAATTATAAATTATCAGAAACAATTTGAATAACAATTCTCAATTTTTAATTCAAACGGTTCAAAAAGAAATTACATGCCAATAAAAATAAAAAAGTGGCCTGGTGTCCCATTCCTTACAGATTTAATTTTAAAATGAGCCCTCACCCAAAATCATAATCAGGGTTTTCTTTTTTTTTTTTTGCAAAAATTGGTCAAAACAGGCAAAAGTGGCAGTTTCAATGGGTATTTACCACCTTAATTTAACCTTCCTCCTCAACAACACAAGCTTTCTTGTCACAGAACCCTAACATGATTTTGCTTCACTTGCACATCACAGTAGTAACATTTTTTAAATCTTTTCCTTGTCCATCATTCATAATTGATAAATGTTCCAGTTATGAGTGTCATTTTGCTGGCAGAGATGAGCGTTTTGCGCTTGCAGGCTGACTGACTGCACCGGCTTGTCCTCTCGGTCGACCTCTGAGCAAAAAACGCTCATCTTTGGCCCCATCACAACTTGGTTTTGCCAGAATGACATAGTATTATTAATTTTAAATAATGACTAACATTATTACTATTAATCTTCCCTTAGGTCTGACCAAACAGAGGATAAAAGCACTTCAAAACAGAATGACGGATATAAGAGGCTTGAACAATCTAATGTGGATTCTGGAAGTCAGCCTTTGTCCGTTACAGTTGGAAGGAATTGTAATGTTGAATCGAATAGGTCGCAGTTTGGCAATTCATCAACGTGGAATGGTGAAGGTAATTCGAACACAGTGAATGATTTGATGAAGATGTCTCACCATGGATTTGGAAATGATAGAGGTAAGCACATCCTTGTTCTATCTGTACATAGAATAGATCTACATTTATTATACTGGCATACCAACAATCTTGCTGTTTATTGTTTTAGTTGCGTCATGGAATGGTGATCAGAGTCAAGTAGAAAAAAGTGTTGAGGAGGACAGACAAGGATGTTATAAAAGAACAAGAGATGAATATGAAATGGAACTTGACCGTGGCCGAGTACGTACATTTTTATCTTTTTTTGTATTTCTACTTATAGGATATTTTTGTTTTTTTGTTTGTCTTATGTCCTTTGTTGAATTTTTTCAGACTAAGAAGGTGAAAAAGGATCACAATAGATGGAAACCATACACACAACCCTTCCAGCACAGGCCTGGACCACCAACCTTTAATCAGAATCGAAAGTACAATTACTCCAACCCTCACCACCATTTTAAAAACCGTCCAAATCACAATCACAATAGAAAGTGGCAGTCAGACTATTATAATAAGCAGCCATCAAATAATAGATATTACCGCAACTAATACTTTCTGGTTTTAGGTCTGCCATATTTTGTGGTTACATACCTACTTTGTTGCTTTGATATTGCCTGAACTTAAGAAGTACAATCCGGGTTTTTGTTTATTATCAGCCTTGATAATTGTTATGTTGGTAACTGATTTGAGTTTTCAATGACTGAATACTTACCATATGGAACACCGTTTGTGTTCTTTGTTATTGTTTCATCCTCTTTCCTTTATTGAATAGGAATGCTATGGTTAATTTCCTATGTTGCTTGCATCTATTAAGCGCATTATGTGACTATTGTTAAGACTGTTTTCATCGTCTTCAGTTGTGTTGTGCTTACCTGACTACCTGCCAATACATGCCTTTCTCTTTTAATCAATTTTGACTTAAAACTTCAAATTCAAAGTTTGATCATTGATCATTGATCATGACCATGGAAAGCATTGTAATAGAACCAACTCAACCTATAGGTTATTCAGCAGGACTCCAAATGGATTATGACATGCCATGCTTTGTTTGTGTTTTACATCTGACATATTCTTACTCAGGGATATTTGATTGAAGGCCGCATTGTAAATGTAGATTGTGTTTTTCTCATGTGTGTAAATTTGTGATATATGTATTTAAAAAAAATAATGATGTATGTTTCTGTTGTCAGTCCAGTAACAACTCTATCATGAAAATCTCTTTCCTATTTTGGAGTTTGTTTCATTTTCTGTGATTATTGTACAGTGTATATTTTCTTTCATATGGTTACTGTGCACGATGGTGCCTACCTCATTTATGAAATTGCTTTGAAACTTCATTGATAGGGCCTGTTTCAATTGCGTTGTAGTGATAAGACTTGATAAGGACATAATTGATACTGTTACAACTTTCAGTATCAGTGTTCTGAAAGAAATTCAGGTAATGCAGAATATTGTATAAAATAGAATTTTTGAGTATTTTTTAAATGGGTGGTTGATATTGGAGTGGTTCCAAATAGGATATCTCAATGTTCTGAGATATTCTATTTGGAAGCATTAATTTCAGTACCTTTGTGGTATACTATATATTAGGGATATAGATAATATTTTATTCTGTTAAAATGCAGTTTGGAGTAGCTCTTATCTAATAAAAAAAATTGTATGCATTTCTATTAAGATGCTGGGGAACTGTCATCATGTTTCCTGACAGTACCAGAATGGATATGGGCCTACGATTTTTTCCCCCTTGTTTCAGGGTTGAAATTATGTTGTACCTTCATTCATCTTATCTTTGAAATGTTATCCGTATGTTGTAGTTTGGGAACTCTGGAAGTCTGGCCCATTTTTATTACACTGATGAAAAAGCTCACTCTTTTACTAATTGCCCTATGTTCTCAAATTGTAAATATAATAGAAAATTAATGGGCAATGTGTTTCTGTATTCAAGATATTAAACTCTAGTCAATCATGAACTGTTGGAGATCACTCTTAAGGGTGGTTTTGTCTGTAACGTCATTGCTTCCATTCATGGCTTGAGTGATGCCATCAATACTGCCACAAAAGTTACAAGGTAATAATTAAGGAGGCCAGTGGTTTGGCCTTTAGAGAAGTAATAATTCTGCCTCCTGCATTTTGAACCAAAATACTGATAAACTAATCATAACAATGAACTTTTTTAATATTCTTACATGCACAACAAAAGTGTGCAGTTATGGGTTATGAAGAAAGAAGGTCTTTATCATAATCATAAAATGTGAATGAGTCTTGTTTATTAAATAAACAACTTGCAAAAAACTTCTGACTTCTGACATTTTGCACACAGGCACAAATCAAGGTTTGAAACACCCCTTAACTTGAAATGCAAAAAAATTTGATATCAAAAGAAACTGACAAATAAAATAGGCGCTATCTTCTGCTTTATTTAATAATTATTATTTTCGTCGTTTTTCCTAAATCTAGGTGAAGTAACTAATGATCAAAACGAATTATTCACTGTCAAATAAAAATATGCTCCCTTAAATTTTTCATAGCTCTTCCATAGAGCGAGTCACGTGACTTGTCCGACGAATCTTTCTTCTGCTTGATTTCTTCTCCACAAGTCTTTGTTTTTTTTCCTGGCTAGACAGCAGCAGATCCCCAGCTGCTGACAGCAGGGCTGGAAAACATGGGCGATGGACGGGAGAACGAACGGAAGCCTTTGCTTCCTAGCGATGATTCATCAACTACCGCTAGGATTCGAGGCGGATACACAGATGGTGAGTATCGTAAAGTACTGAGTCGTAATTTTGCTCTGTATTCCCTGTCATTTTTGATCAAGACCGGCCGAGCTAGAACACTACTCGGAAGTGGCCTTGCCGCATCAATGGTTCTATAGTGGCCTACTCGATGCCGATTCTCGTTATGTAACTTTGGAGACACCCTTCGTAGTGTACACATAAATCTGTAATATCAACGCCCATTTTAATGATTCTGAAGTTCCCTCAGCGGCAAGTAGGCTGCTTGTCAAATTCTTGTCGGAATACATGTACGGCTTCCTCAGAAAACCGATCCTTTAACCGACCAATTACATAACAAAAGTTTGTTGTTTTTCTCCGTCTTTACTCGACAACAGGTACAGCGCACTGTTTTATTGAAATTTACATATTGGATGGTGTCACATAGAACCTAATATCTTCTCGATAACATTAATGGCGAAACTGAGTGACATCACTGTTGAGGTTAATTCAATAATTTAAATCAACAAATACAATGATTTCGTTAACATTGACTTGTCAGTCATTTGGCGAGGATTTGAACCAAATATGTTAAATTATACAGCTATAAGTCATTCATATATCATTATTTTTAATCTAATTAGGCATCAGAGCTTTGTTCTTGTCATTGTACACTCTCTTGCTATAGTCAGCCAGATCATTATCTGATACTGGAAGTGTGATTTCATCTTTGAAATCAAACTATTATGCTTATTTTAGACAGGATTTATCATTTTTTTTTTTTTTTTTAATGCTTTTACTGTATTATTGTGTGTAGGAATTCCAGAGGGCAGCAATGTCAACATTGTCACAGCAGTTGGACCAGATGAAATGCCACCACCCTACCATACTGCAGTTCAAGGATCTGTCCCTATGGTAACATGCAGAGTATGTCAGGCAATGATTGATATATCAGGACGTCGAGACCAACATGTCGTAAAGTGTACTCAATGCAATGAAGCTACTGTAAGAATCTGGTTTCATCAATGCTTTTATTTTTCTACAGTCAGAATTTTCATGTAGATTGCTTTTTTGTTGTTTAGCCTATACGGAATGCTCCACCAGGGAAAAAGTATGTGCGTTGCCCTTGCAACTGCCTTCTTATTTGCAAGGGATCTTCGCAGAGGATTGCTTGTCCTCGCCCTGACTGCAAACGGATTATTAATCTAGCTCCATCGCCGGTCACTCCACCTGCTCCTACTATGCCAGGAATGTGTTCAGTGGTGTGCGCTCACTGCCACGGCACTTTCCTTGTAAGTTTTGCTTCGCTATTTTCTTTCTCTTTTTAATGAAGATTATTAAATATTTTTGTTTGGTTAATTTCACTTATTTTATACTTTGTTTCAGTTCAATACTCTGAGCAATGCATTGGCAAGATGTCCGTATTGCAGGAAAGTGTAAGTACACTACAACTTTGCAACACACTTTTTCTAGTAGATATATATATTTTTTTTTATTTTTTTTGAGAGGTGGGTGGGAGATACATCTAAATTAGAAATTTTATATCAGTTACCTTAGTAAACATTAAAGTAGGGTAAATTTTGTTATTATATTTTCAGTTTTGCAGTTACTATACCTGTCTTAGTATTTTATACCCTTAATTTTCCAGCTCATCAGTAGGACCGGATTTTGCACGAGGCAGGGCCATAGTCCTATTCATACTGGGCATTGTTTTCTTGGCTATTGGTATTGGGGTGACTGTAAGTAATTTAGTAAGTTAATCCTATGTTCAGAGATATTCTTATCAAGAATGAATTTATCTATGTGTTATATTTTAGGTTGGAACCTATGAATATGCTTTGAAGCATGGTGGAATTTTTGTCACCTATGTTGGTGAGTTCATTCTTACTTCATACTTTATCAGCCCCTAGTCTTCTTTGTAAATCTCTTTAGGTAACAATTGCCGTTTTATTTTCAGGTGCATTTATTGCTGCACTTTTCTTCTTTGGAAGGAGCATTCACTTTTGCACCATGAAAGTCAGTGTTGTTGATGGAACCCCATAGGGTAGGGTTTTTCCATATAATGAAGAAAAGTCTGATTTTGACTTTACCATGCAGGTGGTAGTTTTCACCTTTTGCATTCCCCTAGTTCTCTCTATCAAAATACATCAACTTAAAATAACTCCATTAAAAGTTTACAGCTATAATTTCATGGGAAGAGAACACATTTGCAGCAATAGGGATTCATTTTATCTATTAAATGCATTTGTTTTGTTTTCAATCTGAATTCCATTAGAACTTGCCACATTCCCATGGATTTTGCTTTTGTAAACTTGTGATTGAACCGGTCACTTACCTTATTTTAGAGTTTGTACCCAGTCCCGAATTCCAACTCATAGATTTGGTATTCTATTGATAGAGGTGCATATTTAATGCTAATATTGAAGTCGAGCTTCACCTTATTGCCTTTTATCAACCTAATTTTTTTTACCACTGGAGTCCTTATAGCTGGAAAATCAATTGTCTTGTGATGTCATTTGTAATGTATTTTTATTTTGGTCAGCCTTTGAGGGCACCCTGAAGGTTAGATTGGGGTAAAGACGACTGCATGTTCAATACAGTAATGAAGTTTGATTGGTATGTTGTATCATTCCTCACTGTGCCTGCACTGATTTTTGTAGAGCGCAAGAACAAAATTGTTTTAAATTTGGGAAATTTCAATCTAAGAAAATAGAAAATTGTTGAGTTTTAGCTTGTAATTTGAAAGACCAGTGGTAGCTGTAGCAAGAAAATAAATTGTTATGCTACTGCTAATATATATTTTTTACTGATTACGTATAATTATATTCATTATCAACCAAGTGTTTTGTTCCTTGTGTTGTACATGCAATCTTCTGTTAATTTTGAGCATCGCAGAGCTTAGTACAGCAAGTTTATTTTTTACTCAAACCTTCCGGTATTGCACTATCAAATATTCTGCGTGGTCAGTTGGCAAAAATGAAGTCTGTGTCTTTGTTATTAACATAAATATTCTTGTTTCAATCATCTTTTTTATTTTACAAAACCAAGTGATGCAGTCTTTCATCAATTTTAACTTTCATTGATTGTTGAAAAATACTCAATTTGTTCTGTATTTGATGGTGTCAGTGTACTGAAATCTGTCACAAGAGTTTTTATTGTCTGATTTGCTTGGTTTTAGTTCTAGCAGTACCTAAGCTCTGCAATTTGACCTTCCAATACAGAATACCTCCACATAAGTGGAATTCTCTTTGTATCATGTCTCGTTGCTTCATTGTGATGTCCTGTAGAGAATAGTTTCATATTTTCATGTGGTAAAAATAGCATTGCCAACCATTGATGGAAAGACCCAAGTAGGCTGTTTTCTGAATGAATGTGATATAGAAATCAATGTTGTTCTGCAAGGGTTGACTGGTCTTTTTATTGATCTTAGCTAGTGGATAACCCTTTTGTGTCATATATATATTGCCAATAAATCGTATTCTTTGTTAGATTACCTCTACAACCCTTGCATATTTTATATCTTATTATTGTAGCATTTGTTTTTATCTCCAATGTCTTGACTACTCTGAAAGAAATTTAATTTCGAGACAGACCGTATATCATTAAAAAGAATGTATTACTCAGCTTTTGTTATTTAATTTCTTGACATTCCTTTCCCACACTTTATAAGTTTGTCGATTATGTGCTTAAGGCACGGTCTAGGAACCTCCAGAATAAGGTAAATGGGTTGACTCTCAGGTAGCGTAACACACCAGACTCATCCTGAAGGGGTTCCCTTCCGGTCTACCCCCGTACCTCGTGCTAAGTACCATCCATGTGCTGCTCCGGAGAGCCGCGCTCCCTTTTGGGGGGGAGGGAGGGGGGGCTTCACAGCATTTCAGGTTCATCCAGGCCGAACTCGCCCAAAATAAACATAGGCCGGAGAGGTGTCAGGGGACGGGGCACGGGCGGGGATCTTTTACGGACCACGCCCACGCAAGCCGGCCGCGGTGTGTCCTTTAGCTTACGGAGGAGGATTTGTAGGCCAGGGACGTCTCCAGAGCGCTGGAGGAGGTGTTGGAGGACTCCAGGCTGAAGGGCAAGGGCCCCCGCCCCGGGCCGCATCACCTTTCTGTTTATAGCAAGAGCAGAGCCTGGCAGGGGGCGGGGCGGGGCGGGTCCTTCCGGTCACCGCGCAGCCCTGGGCGCGCAGTAGGGTGATTCCTATCCGCACAGTGGTTTCATATCTCGGTCCTTGTCGCACTCATGCGGCACGGCCGTGATGAGCAAGAGGGATGACACAAGACACTACAAAGCGTTGTTCGAAACCACCCCGCTGGCATTCCCCGCTGCGCCGCGGCCCCGAGGCTTGTCGCGAGGGACTCGCTTGAGCGAGGGTGCTCTGTGAAAGAAGGCACCCAGAACGTGTGCTCAATCGGCAGGGGGCTGGGCTACCCGGAGACGGCGCCGAGCCACTCATTGACGCAATGCGAAGAGCCCCTGGACTATACGAGGCACGAGTGAGTGGGTGAGTGAGTGAGCAAGAGAGGGTCAGTGAGCGAGTGAGCGAGCTGCGCGATGCTCTAACGGTTCGTAGGGCACCTCCGCTCCGCTTCCAGATCGGCGGTCGCGGGGGCCTGCGGGTGCGGGGCGCCGCCTCCCTACCCTTCCCCTCCCGCCGCGGTCCCGCCCCGCCCCGCCGCGCCCCCGCCCCGCGCCCCTCTGTCCGCTCCACTTGAGTCCAGCCCGGCGCGGCGCGGCGGGGCGGGGCGGGGCGCGGCTCAGCTCGGCATGCCGGGCTGGGCCCGCTGGCCTGGCCTCGCGGCGGGTCGGAGCATAGCAGCAGCCGTCAGTCGCCTATCGGCTGTTGGCTGTCGCGCCAGACACTTCTCCTTGTCCCCGCGTACGTACGCGCACAAGCACGCACGCACGCACCGCGTACGCACGCACCGCGTACGAACGCACCGCGCACGCCCGTGCGGACCCGAACAGCCCGCCGTCGTGAAAGTGTGCGGCGTGAAAGTGCTGCCCGGCCGTGCCTGTCTGGGGCACTAGCAGCCCGACAAGGATTACCCGAAGCTCAGCTTGGCGCAAATTATTTGGTAAGTCCAGCCCGCCAAGGTCCTTCCAACCGGGCTGCCGATCACGTCCATGAAAAAAAGTAAAACAGGATGAGTATGTAGAACTGGTGGCTGAGCCGGCAGAACTGCTCCTCCCCCCTCCCATTGCGCGCTAGCTGGACGCCGGCCGGTCGGCAGAGCAGAGCGGAGCAGTCATGGAGCGGGGCCTTGTCCTTGGTCTTGGGCCGCCGCCCGCTCCTTATGGTACCTCTCGCCCCGTGGTCCGCGACCTAGACGGCATATTTTAAGTCCGATCAACATGCATATTCATGCGCCGTCAGCGTCAGTATCGGATCGGGGGTCTCCTTTCCCGTCGCTGCACAGTGGGCACGGGAGTGCAGTACATCCTCTCCCCCCGTCCCCCTCCCCCCGGCTCGGCCCCCGCCCCGCCCCGCGGCCCGCAGGCTGTACGTGTGGGGTCGGATCACTTGCATCTAGATCAGCTAGGCACCGCTGAGCTTGGTCCTGATTGTGGCTGGGGCACGCGGGGCGGGGAGGCTGCTGCACCCACCGCGGAAGTGGCGGGGGAGGGGGGGCGGCAGGCCAGGGGACATGGTGGCCGATGTTCTGTAAGTCGCATCCACACTACACGGCATTGCTCCACGGTAAGGGATGCAGTGGGTCCACTCGCCTAGCCGCCGCCCGCTCGCCACTAGCAGTCAGCCGACTGATTCGGAAGATCAAGGACGGAGGTACAAGGCTCATGCACCCTGAGTGAAAGGGAAGACCATGATGGCCTGCGAGGCTCGCTCGATGCAGGGCAGGGCCTAGGGCTCCTCCCGCCGTCCACAAAAGGACGTGTTCGTACCGTCCGATATTGACTCGATGGAGGCTCCGGGATGTGGGGTGCGCGTCGGCTATTTCGGGATCTGCTGCGGGCGGAGGCCGTGCCGCGGCGACGACAACAAACATTACTTTCTATGAATGCAAATATATTCGTTGCAGACGATTTTGCTGTCCAGGCCGCGGAGAAAATTTTCCTGCACCATCACATACGCCCTTTGCATGTCAGTCCGTTGCCCGAGCTACTATTATTTCATATATAATTCGAAGTTTGGACTGACATTCGTCTTTCCAAAGATCCTCCGCGGCATGACCCCCCCCCCCCCCACACTCGCCCCGCTCCGGCACGCGGTCGTATGGATTCGTGGACCACAGCCACCCCCGCGCCGTACCGCAGCACTACGCAGAATCTTTCCATGGAAAGCCTGCTCCGACACAGCAGAGTAAACCGACGATTAGCAGAGTCGACTATCCAAACATAGTTCGCGAGCACGGAGTAGCGCCTAGCCACACGCGTCCACAACATTAAAGGTGAATCGGAACCCTAACCCCGCTACAGAACATGTTTATGTAAACCACAGTGACCGGGACGGGAGGGCCCCGCCCCGCCAGGCCCCGCGGCGCACGGAATAGGCGGTATACCGCTAATGCCCCCCCCCCCCCGCCCCTCCCCGCCTACGCCCACCGCGCTGAGCTGAGCTACCTCAGCAAAACAGTGGCGATCAGATGTCCAGTCCGGTCCGCGGGCGCGGGCCGCCGGCTCTGTACCACCGTGGTGGCCGTGCTGTCGTGCGCGAGCGCGGGGCCGGACCGGAGGCCGGAGAGCGGGCGACAAGGCCGTTGTTCCGCCCCACGCGACGCGATGCGACGCGGAGCTGGACACAATGCTGCGACGCGCCGCGCCGCGCGAAACAAAAGATGACCCACCCCACGGGACGGGGCTGCAATGCTGTTTGTTTTGGCCGGCCCGGCCCGGCCGCTCTCCTCGCATGGGCCCTCGCCTCGCACCACCTCCATCCACCTGTACTGGCCGTCAGGCGCCGTGTCGTGTTGTCCGGACGGATTAGCACTGCCGCGCGACAGCCTTGGTCAGTGGCAGGGCCTCAGGGCCTTGGGCAGGGCACGAGATGGACTGGACCGTTAGCCGCATCTAGTTGCCCGTGGCGTCGCGTCGCGCCGTGTCGGCGTCAGCCGCGGCCGACTGCTGCCGAGGATGGCCCTCTCCTTGAGAGAGACAGCGTAGTCCACGAGTCGCACGCGCGTGTCCGGCCTGTTGCCTAACTCTCCAGGGGTTCCAGGCCACCCTCTGCACGCGCGTGTCCGGCGTGTTGCCTACTTCTCCAGGCGTTCCAGGCCGCCCTCTGCACGCGCGTGTCCGGCGTGTTGCCTACTTCTCCAGGCGGTCCTCTGGCCGCTCGTGTCGGATTTGTTGCCTACCTCAGCAGACCAAGCAGACGGGCCTCTGCTCGCCCGCGCGCGCCCCCTCGCGCCAAAACAATCGGTGACCTGCGACCCTTGAATGGACGGAGAGAGTGTGCACGGGGAGGGGCGCTAAATATACCTCGTGCCGCCGCCAATGGGCCTCTATCGGGGTAACTCGAGCTGAACGGGTTGGCTAAACCGGAGCATCTCTGTTATCTCGGGTCAGGCAGGCAGACAGACAGGCTGGGCCGGGCCGGGCTGGGCCATGCACAGACATAACACACGATACGTCACCGTGGGGCCGGCGGAACGGCAGCAGGCATGTGATGGGATGCGATCTCTGATGTTACTATCACCGCCCCAGCCCGCCCGGTTCGGACCGGTCACGGAGCTTCCGCCCAGCAACGTGGACGGCTGGCTGGACGGCGACGGACTGGCCGGGGTTGCGACCTGTGGTGGCTTAGCTCCCACTCGCCCAGTTGTTCCCCGTCTCCCCTACGTTACGTTATGCATAACGTTATCCATAATCCTCATGAACATATCTAGGAAAGCGCACGTGCTCTGATAAGCGTGCTGCATAATGGTTGTTGCACTTATTGAGACCAGCATGTGTGTGTGTGTGAAGCAGTGCCCGGCCGGAAGACAGAGGGGAGGCAGGGGGCGCTTGCGCATCACTCTGGAGGGTCATCGGAGAGCTCCCCGGATCAGGCTACTTCCGGATCGATTCGAGTTCGAGTCATGTGTATTTTAAATGGGACTCGACGCCGGAAGTAGCCCGTTCGAGACAATCGAAGGGAGCTCTCCGATGACCCTCCTGGCAGCAGTCTGTCCAACGCCCGACGCCGCGACGCGACGCCGCGTCGTGGATCGCCCGCCCGTCCTGTCCTGTCTACCCGCCCCTGGTCCAGGCGTTGAGTTAAAGGCGATTTGTCGCGTAAACACTATCTTCCAATGTGATTTTTGCATCAGTTGTCTAATCTGTGTTTTCGGCCACTATTTTTAAGGTTATGTTTGTCTGCTCTGTTGCAGCAGGCGCGTCCGGCAACGGGCTCGGGAGACTGAGAAACACCATGGACAAGAACAGAAACAAGGCAGCCACACGTAAGTCGTCCAGGGCTTAAGCTTTAAGCGGCTTTAAGGCGTTGTCATGTGAAAGGCTTTAGTGTTCTCCTGTGCCGTTTGCGCATGTTCAAAGTGTTTTGTCCTCAGTTGTGCCGTGTTAAAATTTAAATTTAAGACGGGTTAGGGAACTAACCACTGTAATCTTTTTCAGTACGAATGAGAACGGGGTCGAGGCACAAAATGCCTTTCCGGTTTTTTTTTAGTAAGGTGTTTGCATTCGTATGTTTGGGTCTGTTTATTGCGGTAGTGCGTTATACTCTACATTTCAAGGAGGAGAGAAAGAAAAGTGCGAAACGTAAAAACCGCCCTCCACTGGTTAAAAAATCAAAAGACAAAAAAAAAAAACCAACATTAACATAAGTACTTGAATCTGTCCTGGCCATAGTTCAAGATGGCCTAGTCTCGTCGCACTTTGCAGCTTAATCTCAAGATAAATTGTACCGATAGCGACAGGGGCGTCATTCGCCAAACTCTACAAATACTTCCCAGCGCAGCCGGCTGGAGGACACACTCGCTGCTACGCACCTGGCTGAAAGCCGAAGGCGCCCGCTTCAGCCTCAGACACGCTCGGGGGCGTTTGCCTTTGGCGCCGTCTTGTCTCGTATCTCTCTTTTCCGACCGAGGCAATTCCACACATTTTTCAAAGCCTATGTGCTACCATGGGTCCTATCGTGTTGCTTTTTAGCAACGCGTGGAGATTCCACCCCAAGTCTAATGAAAAGTTGAAAGGTACAGTAACTTGTCCAAATCTAGATCGACAGTGTCGTGGGGGCTCTTTTCCTACTACTACTACTAGTAGTAGTACTAGTGAACGCAGAGCTTATCGCAGATCGAAACCAACTGTCTGCTAACGAGCTGGCCTCTCGGAAGCGCGCGGGCCGGGCGGGGGTACGCCACGGCTCGTAAAGATCTCGTAGATTTCCGTTTTGTGGCGATGCGAGTGGATGCGAGCCGCTGCCCGCGCCCCTGAACCAAGAGGTCGCCTCGCGGACCGCGGCGGGGCGGGGCGGGGCGCGGCAGGGCAGGGCGGGCGGCGCTAGCACGATTACAGCCACCTGCAGACGCATGTGTTCCAGCAGCGGACGTCGTCGCCGAGGACGGAGGCTGGTTATCCTCGTGGAAGCTGCCCTCGCTGCCAGACCTTCTTGCGTTCCCGGCGGCCACCCTGGGCTGGCCCGCGGGCGGCGTCGCCGACCCCAGGCAGCCCAGCCAAGACGGCTGTAAGCAGGTTCAGTGCAGTTCAGTGGTGACGGGGCGGGACAAGGAGGATGCACATAGCTGTCAGCTGTCAGAGACGCCTTATCCCAGATGTACCATAGCAAAGAGAAGCTTTATCACCCTGAACGAGCGCCCAATTAAACCTTTCTTGCAATACTGCTCCTCGTTGTCGTCTCTATCCTCTAGGTTTTCGTACCCGTTATTTTCGCTTTCGCTGTCGCGTTTACTCACCGATATAATCCGTGTTTCCTCGCTAACTTTTTGGTGTACTTCTTGCTTTATTTCACTATCTCCTCCCCAACATTAGCCTGTGCTTTGCCTTTTCTATGTGTGTGTCGGGTATTGTTGGGCGTTCTTGTGGTCCACGATTAATACTTCCCTCTGACTTCATTTATTATCTCAGGTACGACTGCATTTTCGTGTATATACATGTATTTTTTGTGCTTTTCATTGTATTTTTATTTTCAAGTATTTCTGGTGGTTTCCGTGTACTTGGTGCATTTGTTGGTGCTACGTTATATTTGTTGTATTTTGATATGCCGTGCACATAGCTTTAACGAGTTGGCCCTCCCCGCCTTGTAGTAAGTCCCCCTCTCTACACCTTGCAGGTCCCGTGGTCAAGGTCAAGGATGGCCTCCTCCGCGGCAGGACCCTCCGCACCGAAGAAGGGACTACCTACTACGGGTTCCGCGGCGTGCCCTACGCGAAACCCCCTCTCGGAGACTTGAGGTTCAAGGTGAGTCGTTTGTGTTCTGTTTCAAAGCCGGATATTGAATGTAAATTTAATTCCTAGACCTTTTTTCGTCGGCCCCATTATCCTTGCGGTTACTATACCTTCGTAGTGAGTTTCGCCCGGCCAGGCGCCGCCGCCGCCGCCCACGACGACTCTAGGCTTTAGGGCTTTCCGTACTTCGCGGCGCGGCCGGCGGTGCGTGGACCTCGGCGGTTGTGCAACGCGTCTTGAGTGTGAACCGAGTATATCGTCTAGACGATGTAAACGATTATTGGTCTCATCGACCTCAGTGCCGACCAGTGCCGACAGCCTTCCCCGGCTGAGCGGCCCGGCCCGGCCCGCGCGGGGACGACATAACAGCCCTCAAGGCGCCCCCTTCCCCCGCTCGCTGGCTATGCTGATTGCGCGGGAGTTGTTTCAAAATGGGTCAGAATTGTATCCGGTCCGATCGTCTGCGGGGCGGGCGCGGGGGGCGGGGGTCGTCGTGGGGCAGAAGAAGGCACCCGGCAAGCGGGGCAAGGGTCATGGGGGGACGGGGCCGCGAGACGCGTTGAACTCGGGCGTCGCGTTGGTGCAACGAGCGTCCCGAGAACTTGATCAGAGAATATCTGGCTTTTCGGGAACTGTGCGCGGTACGGGACGGACACAAGCAAAACTAAATTTTACTACGTGTTGTCGCGTTTGCGCGGCTGCGACGTCGTGCCTGCGCTGTGTGGCCAAGCAAGCCACGCCAGTTGGATGTAATTTGAGTAAATGGCCAGTAATGGTCGTCGGGTGTGCTGTGCTCCCAGTTACATGGGGTTATCGGCACTCGCGATGAGTCTCCTCTGTGTAATTTTCTTATTGTACTGTGTTTGTCAGGCGCCGCAGCCTCCGGAACCATGGCTGGACGTCAGGGACGCCGGCCACGAGGGTAACCACTGCTCTCAGCCCATGGTGAAAGTCAAAGTCCAGCCGGTAAGTAGCGATGTAGGACGGCGCGTAGGAAGGGCTGCTATCTCCATAATGCGAATGCATCCCAAAAGGTGCATGTAACGAAGAATGTGTCGCTTTGCAGAGGTCATGGTCCTTCAAAGACGTCTCGGCCTTCATGGGCACCATGCCAACGCTGCTGCGCAGGGTCGGCAAAATGTTTCGCCAGAGCGAGGACTGCCTGTACTTGAACGTGTACTCGCCAGAGGTAAGCGCGCCTCTTCTTCCCCCCCCCCTCCCCCCTCGCCGCGCGGACCTGTACTGGCTCCACTGGCGGAGTGGCTAAGTCTTCCGACCGGTTTCTGGAATTCCACATCTTGTCTCCTGTCGTTATGCCTTCTGCATCTGCATGTGGAGAGGAGAACGGCTGCACTACCGCGAGGGAGTACTGTCGTTGTTTCTGGGACCGTGGCCGTGGCCTAACTTACCCCTATTCGTCAAATCCACAACGCTGGAAGTGTTATGAACCGTAAATATTCATTTTTTGTCGCGAAGCCATACTCCTAGTTTCTGTATTGTTGTTTATATTCGCGCCGGCCGGCAGTATATCGTCCACAAGGCCGGCCCGGCCGGGGCGGGCGGGGGAGGTGCGAATGTCACCTGATAGAGTTCGGACGTCGGACTTCGCCGTGCATCAGGCCACCTCGTATCTCGGAATAAGGGCTCCTGTCGTGTTCCAAAGTAGGGAGCAAGGTTGGAGGGGAGGAGGGAGGGACCTGCCGGCCGTGCCGTACACGTGTGGACCTGGACCCGAGATAGCATCGCATCACGCCACCATGATAACGCAGGAAGTGTCCTGTGACAGGTGTCCAGGAGGGCAGCAGCACGCACGAAATCCGTGTGCAAACAGTGTGCAGACCGTCGCACCTTGAACCGCGCGCCTCCGCGGCCAGACGGGCCTCTTATGAGCATGCCGCACTCATCCGACCGGCTCTTGAACTATTTTGAGACCGAGATATCTTTGAAAAAATACGCATGGAGGGCGAAGTGTCCGAGTGATGATGGTGGTCCTCGAGAACCCAGGTGCGAATTCTCTGTAGCATCCGCCGCGCCCAGCGGCCCCGGGCACCCGGCGTGTTTCTCACCTTGTCCCGGAAGGAACAAGTGGGCGAATAGAAATCCATACACCTATAAATGCGCGAAATCATACACGTGGTTTTCCAGTGCCAGCCGGCCCGGCCCGGCCGGCGGCCTCTGACACAGTCGACTGTACTGCACACTGAGCCGCTCGCTGACCCCTCTATGACCCTGCCCTGTGCCCTGCCCTGCAGCTGCCGCGCGGAGACTCTTCCCCGCAGAGGCCGGTGCTCTTCTTCATCCACGGCGGCGGCTTCCTGGTCGGCGACGGTGACAGCGACATCTTCGGCCCGGACTACTTCGTCGACCAGGGCGTCGTGGTCGTGACCATCAACTACCGGCTCGGGCCGTTCGGTGGGTACCACGCGCCCGCGGCAACGTTGTTTTTCGGTGGAGCAGTGTGTAGCACTAGTAATGGCCGGTACAATGTAACGCCGCTAATTCCCACGCCATGCCCCTCCCCTGTCCCGCAGGCTTCCTGTCGGTGGGCACGGCCGAGGCGCCGGGCAACGCCGGTATGAAGGACCAGGTGATGGCGCTGCGCTGGGTGCGCGACAACATCGCGCTGTTCGGCGGCGACCCCGGCCGCGTGTGCATCTACGGCGAGAGCGCGGGCGCCGTGGCGGCGCACCTGCACACGCTGTCGCCCATGTCGCGCGGCCTGTTCCACGCCGCCATCGTGGGCTCGGGCTCGGCGCTGCACGAGTGGGCCATGAGCAACAAGGGCCTCGGCACGGCCCGCGAGCTGGCCAAGACCCTGGGCATCGAGGCCTCGGAGCCGGACGAGCTCGTGGCCGCGCTGCGGAAGGAGAGCGCCGAGCGTCTCATCAACGGCGTCACCAAGATGGGCGTCGCCGCGCGCTTCATCGGCAACGAGCTCGTGCTCCTGCCCGTCGTCGAGCCGCCGGGCCCGGACGCGTTCCTCACCGAGGAGCCCGAGGACATCCTCCGGGAGGGCCGCCAGGCCGATGTGCCCATCATCATCGGCGTCAACAACATGGAGGGCGGCCTGTGGCTCATTGGTGAGTCGCGGCGCCGCCGGGCGCGTAGGCAACCCAACCGGCACCCGAGCTGAGTTGGCTGCGGGCCTACTGACTGCCCACGCGCAGCGCTATTGGGGTGGACCGCCGTGCCGAACGAACCTCTGCGCGGAATTGTAACTCGGTATTGTTTTCACGCAGGTAACCCTACCACGGGGAGGCACAATCCGACGTCTGCTTCAGAGATTGCTGCGCTCAGGAGCCGGGTGGTGAACGAGTTGTTCCTGTCGGACGAGATGCACTCCTCCCTGTCCCCGGAGAAGCGCGCCGCCTGCCACAAGGAGATCTTGGAGTTCTACTTTGGAGACAAGTCACTGACGAAGGAGACATTCCCACAGTTTCTTGACGTAAGTTTAAATATGGATACAGATACGTTCGTGTGACCTTTTAACATCCCTCAGAAACTGGTAATGACTCTCTTTGTTGCTTTCTCAGCTCTTTGGAGATTTGTGCTTTATAAATTCCCTGTACGTCGTGACACGACTACATGCTGCCAATGAGAAGACACCTGTATTTGTTTATTACCTAAGCTATGAAGGAAAGCTAGGTTTCTTCAAACGTTTCTTCAAACTTAAAATTGGAGGTACAGTAAAAATAATTTTAATAATTTTAATAATTTAAAAGAAGATTCACTTTGTCATTTTATTTAAAAAATTTTGCGCTTTTGGTGTGCAGGCATGTCACACGGCGACGAACTTGGCTACGTTTTCCGCGCCTCTCTTCTTCCGGAAATTCCTCTGGGGCCCGAGAATCCTGATCTTATCTTCCGCAACAAACTGGTCAAACTGTTCGCCGACTTCGCCAGAACTGGGTAAGTCACCGGTCGGGCACTAGTCGAGCGCAGTCCAGAGGAGGTAGTACGAGGCAGACCGTCGCCAACACGTCGAGTCCTCCCGGCAGGAACCCTACGCCCAACGACTCGGACGTCGGCGTGACGTGGTCGCCGTCTTGGAGGTCGGACACCGCCACCATGGACTACTTGGACATCGGCGAGACGCTACGCATGCGGCACGACCCGCCTTCCGAGCGCATGCACTTCTGGGACGGGCTGTACCGCAAGTACATGGGCCGCACCCTCCTCTCCTAGCGGCGGCTCTGCTCGACCGGGTCCGACTTGTCCGGGCCCGGGTCGGCGACGCTGGTCGCCGACGGGGACGTCCCCCCAGGCGCCGACGAGCCGGAGCCCGCGCCGCGACGCCCCAGCCTGCTGCAAAGGCTGCCCGACGTGGCGTCGACCATGGGAGCGGCGCTCGGGGACAGGCTGAAGCAGGGCCTTGGGAAGGTCGACGCCCTGGTCACCGAGGGCGCCGCGCTGCTGCCCACGTCGGCGTCCTCAGCCCTTCGCTCCTGGGCCGACAAGGCCGCCTGCTCGGCCAGCCAGTTTAAGGCGTATGGTCGAGCGTTCCTCGCCGCGGGAGCGGGGGCGGGAGCGGGGCCAGGCGCTGGGCCGGCTACCGGGGCCCCCTGAACGCCCTGAACCGAATACCTGGGGCTGGACCGCAGTGGCTGCGGGGAGCCCTCGACCCCTCCCCTCGGCCCTCGCTAGACAAATAAAAGGAAAAGACTAAGTCGTGTGAGTGTTATAGGCTGTGACCGTTGCAATACTAGAACTTTTTTTAAACAAGACTGACACATTCGGTACATTGCTACATAAGAGAAAAATGATTAATTGAATACTGGATTTCTATTCATACTGGTCTGCATCCAAGCAGAAATTTAATATTTTCAGTGCGGATATGAAATGTACTAGACCAGACTTTGGAAAATTATATGCACTTATTGTGCTTTTTGTGAGTTACCATGTTCAAAAGCATAGATTATGACCAATTTTTATAATATTTTTGTAAAAGTTTTGTAAGATCTCTACCACCGTTGCGCTTTGTAAATATTGCTATATATGTCCGCACCCTTAAGAAGGTCTGCTGTCGTTATTTGTGAAAAAATAATATCATACAAAATATTGACTATTTCGTCTTTTGTCATTAGCGCTGTTGATCGTGGTGAGGCGAGAGAGGTTGTTGACGGAAGAGCACAGAGGCGATCGCTTTGCCCCACAGTTCACTCCCGTGGCGTCTCTACCCCCGGCCCCACCGCAGCTAACCCCCGCCCCACCCCCGGCACTGCCCACCGCACCCGCGCATCACTTGCACCCACACATGCCAAGCCAGAGACGGCACGGGGCAGGCCGGGCCACGGCGCGCAGGTAAAGCTATATTTAACCGGTTGGGTGGATTCAACAGGAAAGCCAATTCATAATGCCCCCTGCCACTCCCCTCCGCTGTACCGCACTTTCCGGCCCCAGGTATGTAAACAAGTTATTTTGGTGTTGAGATCTGTGGAAAGTGAGAATAACTTGAATAAAATCATGTCTTAGGTAAAGGAAGCTGCAGGTTGTGAGAGGGAAGGAAATGAAAGGCGTTTGTAGCCAAGAAATATATTCTCCACACGTATAAAAGAGATTATGCTTAAAAATAGAGTGGTATCAACATATGAATCACAAAATTAGAGAAAGTCGCTGCAGATAACAGCGCATGATTCTGAGCTATGAATGAATTTGTGAATTATGACAGTGCATGATAAATGTGTGAATTATGACAGTGCATGATAAATGTGTGATTGATTATGAATCAGTATGGAAATCGCTGGAATTTTATGAATATGAAGACAGAGCCACCTGGTAGTACCGGCCTTTCAGAGAACCCGTAACAGAATCTGCCTACCCAAGAAACCACGGCGCCTTACGGTTGGAGCAGGTAGGCAAACCCGCATACTGTTACCTGTTCTCTAAAACACCCGGTACATGAAGTATGATAATAAATGTGGCTTAAACGATGAATAATTTTGCGAATAAAATGAGAAAATGTGTGAGCAGTTAGAGTGAGAGTTAGTGAAAGTCGACCGTTGACCAATGCAAATGGCTGCAAAGAATACAAAATAATATTGCTATATTCAGTTAAGGATTTTCTGTTTCCACTCCTGGCGCAAGCGTGGGTCCTACGCCTGCGGAGGCGTGGATCCACGCCTCTGCGGGCGTGAGCGCGCGTTTCCACGCCCGCAGAGGCGTGGATCCACGCCTCCGCAGGCGTAGGACCCACGCTTGCGCCAGGAGTGGAAACAGAAAATCCTTAACTGAATATAGCATATGACTAGGAAAACTGCGACGAGGAAAATGACAATAGAAATAGGAATAGGGATGGTGAAGAAAATGAAAATGACTATGATTATGACAATTTGTAAATGACGAAAAGGATGATAGTATGAAAATGGCCATGAAAATTGTGGTGAAAATTATAAATGTGAAAATGGCTTAAAGAAAAATAGTGAAAATAATAGCGAGAGTGACTACAAAAATGGAAGTGAAGATGACTATGATGATGACGAAACCGCTGATAGTCAAGGTGGCGGAAAAAATGCGACCAGCAACACGGTTGCTGAGACTAGATGCCCGCAGTAGTGGTAAATGAATGCATGATAATGAATGTATGAATGATCATGAAAGAGATACATTATGGAAATGCACACATGTTTTCCCATCAATCAATGTTACAGATGCACTTATTGCCTTAAACTAGTGGAAACAGAGAGATCGGACTCTCCTTCTCAGTCACAATACATTGGTGCATGGCATAGCACTGTACGTTCTTGACCGACACTATAGG
The DNA here is from genome assembly GCA_033675135.1 of Frankliniella intonsa. NCBI lineage: Eukaryota > Metazoa > Arthropoda > Insecta > Thysanoptera > Thripidae > Frankliniella > Frankliniella intonsa. The sequence goes on along the minus strand of CM066249.1, from coordinate 5,572,291 downwards.
TGTGCGGTCATTGAGATCACGTCACTCGTTTCTTTGCCAACACGAGCCGCAGTCATTCCTCCGCAGAGGCGGGCTCAGCTCAGCGTCCGCCGAACGACCTGCTGCTGTACTTGCTGATGAACTGGAACGTGTTGCGGTAGTCGGCCTCGTAGACGTCGGGGATGGGCGCGCTGAGCGCCGGGTGGTGCACCATGCTGACGCTGCGCACGCCCAGGTGGCGCTGCTCCCAGTCGATGAGCTGGCGGAAGAAGCCAGAGTTGGGCCGGACGCAGGGGCGAGCGGCGCGCACCAGGGCGAACGCGTCGGCCAGCGGCGTGGCGCGGTGCTTGACCAGGTAGCCGAGCACGAGCGCGGCGGAGCGCGACACCCCGGCCACGCAGTGCACCAGCGTGCGCCCGCCCTGCAGCCGCACCTGCGCAGGCGGAACAAGCAGACGAGTTACGAGTCAGTCCCTGGCACCGCACGGCACTAGGAGCGACGCGACGGCGCGGCTCAAGCACCCTCCTAACTACTGGCGCAATTCAGGTAATTTGGCCGTCGCACTGCGACCTGTTCCTGGCCCTAGCGTCCTCGACGGAAGGCCCTGCTCCTGCTGACTCTGGCCCCTCCCCTGCTACTACCTACCAACCTTGGCGGGAGGGGAAACTAGGGAACCCCGCTCCGCTCCGCGCCCCGCCCCGCCCCGCCCCGCCCGCTGGCCCCAGCCCCGTAAGACTGTCGTCTCGTTTGCAAAACGTCATGTTTCTGCCTCGCGCTACGAACGTCCCAACTCGGCGCGGAGCAAGGGGCGGTTATTTCTCGCGTGCGCGCTGCGCCCCACCTCACCTAGCTCGGGCCGATAAAGATGCCCAACTATGACAGCTGCCGAGTTTGGGTTGGGACTGTACCAAGCACGTGTCCGAACCATGTAAATACTCTCCTGATCCCACTTGAAGGGAGGGAAAAAAGCGAAAACATTCCTCCCGAAATAGCGAGCGCAGCGCAGCGCGCGACCATTAGACAAATAGCATCTCCGCCTCGACGCGGAGGTCAGGTGCAACCGCAGCGATGCCAACCTCGCTTCGAGCCGGACTGTTGCGGCGCGGGTGGGCGCGGGGCTCGAACCCTCTCGCTCCCTCTACTTGACCTGTAGGCCGAGGTGCAATCAGTCATGACCTCTCTCTTGAACTCTTTGTGGTGAAGCCACACCAACCCTCTAGCCGAGTGTAACGCCTTTGCTCGTCACTCACCTCCTCGATGGCGTCGGCGACGGTGTCGAGGTGCTGGTGCAGGGCCGCGCTCGGGTGGTCGACGAGCGGCACCCGGAGGTAGGCCACGTTCTCCGGTACGGGCGTGTTGGGCAGCTCGGTGGCGCAGTTGATGACGCAGGTGACGCCCAGGGTGGCGAGCAGGCCGGGGCGCAGGGCGGCCGCGCTCCCCAGCAGCAGGTGGGGTAGCACCTCACACACGCCGGGGGCCACCGCCACCCCGGCCAGGGGCTGCGCGACAACGGGTAGGGCGGACCTGGCGGGAGAGCAGGACTGTCAAAGTTTGGAAAACGCGATGCGCAAATCGTGTTGGTCTCCTTGCGCACGCAAAATAAAGCGTGTGTCCGTACGGCAGATGATGGTAACGTGGGCGATCTTTAACGCGGGGCTTTTTATCCTGTGTTATTTTACACGAGAGCGTGACCACTATTTGGTCGTGCCGGACGCCATGTGTCCAGAGGGGGCTAGGTTTATTTGAAAAGTCAAGAAGGGGCACTGAATGGAAGGCGAGTGGGTTAAGGAGGGTCGCGAGTGGCGCGGGGTGGCGCAGGGCTCACAGGGGCGGGGCGGGGCGGGGCGCCGCACACGGGCGTGCGTGCGTGCGTGTCCTGCCGTTTACCCTGGCGCGGAGCCAGAGGAATGCAGCCCCAGCCCAGCGGGCCAGCCCCCGGGCCCGGCCACTGCCGGTCACGCATTCCGACCCGAGCCACGCTCACGTCAAATCCGATCAAACTGGCACAATTCGTCCGGTCCGGGCGTCGAGATCCAACCCGCGCCTGTCGGAATTTGCGCTCGAAATAGTCACCATGTCCGTCCTTTGAGTCGCCAGCAGCCGATCGTCCGTGACGGACACCGTCACCTTCCCGCCGTCACCCTCCGCCGGCACTCACCTCTTGCCCTCGACGCCCTCCTGTCTGGAGATGTCCTTGCAGATGTCGCCGAGCGTGGCGCACAGGTCGCTCAGGCTGATGCCCTTCTGCGGGTGGAAGTCGTCGGCTGCGGCCGCGGCGGGCGCGACCACCGCGGTCCCTGCGTTGACGATCTTCATGGTGGCGGCGGGGTGAGCTTCGAGACCAGCGCCGTAGCCTTATTGCGCTCCTAAGCAGTGGCGGCCGGCCCCTCAGACATGTACGTCCCCGGTAGGGACGGGGGCTCCTCTCCTCGCAGCACTTCTTGAGCTCGTACGAGTCGGCCGTGCTCAGTGCCCGGGCAGTGTGCTCGCGTGACAGGACTCGCCGACTGGTGCGCTCCGCTCGCCTCGCGTCCGACTCGCAGCCCGCTGTGTTTTGGACTGACGCTGCGAGGCGGGGGGCGCGTGGCGCCCAGACCGCGCTGCGGCGCCTGGCCCGCGGGCTGCCCCGCCCCGCCCCGCCCCGCCCCGCCCCGCCCCGCCCCGCCCCGCCCCGCCCCGGGGGTGGGGATGAGTCAGGGGGTGGAGTGGGGGCTGGCGCGGGGTGCGGGCGTCCCCCAGGGCAGCCGCCCAACCTTGCATTCCTCGAGTTCTCTTTCCACGACGCATACCTGACCTCCCCCTGCCGCCCCTGCCGCCTCGCTCCTCGCTCTCCCCCATCCCTCACCGCTCAGCTCACCTCTCCCTCTCTCTAACCAACCGAGTTACGTGAGCACTGACAGACGCAGGGCGCCGCACTCGGCGTCACTCCCTCGACACACCGAAGCGAAGCGCGGCCCCCGCGGCTGGGGCGGGGGGTGCGAAGTGCCCCGTAGAGGGTCATTCGCTGTCTAAGAATCCGTCGCCATCTCCTTGTAAACATAATAAAAACATAGGACAGGCGGGAGCGTGGCGGCGCGTGGCGGGCGCAGCGCAAGCCTCAGACAGGGGCAGGGGTGACTGGAAACACAAGTCTGTGAATGCCGCAGACTTGTGTGTGTGAATTACCATTCTGCTCTTGTGCTTTGCGAAATTCCTATTATAAAAATTCACACCTTGAATCGTGCCAGTGTATGTGAATGGGGGTCCAAATCTCGATCCAAACGCTTACTAGTGTATGACATGTCTACACATTTGTGTTTCCAGTGCCCGCCCACCGGGCGCCCTCTCCTGCTCCTGCTCCCCTGGTGCGCGACGTGAGGCGACAGGACGGCGGCGCCGACAGGACAGGCGGCCGGGCTGCGCAGGCCGGGCACATGACTAACCGCCCCCCTCCCGCGGATATTAAATCTCCGAGCATTATTTACGTGCTGGCGAACGAGAACGAGAAGGTCCAGGACACTGAGCACGAGGTGAGTAAACGGCAACGAATTAATAATATGGCCGAGAGAGCCAAAAGAAAAGAAATGGTTGTCACAACAACGTGTGAACCTGTGATACACTGGGTGAAATGTTTGTAGGGGTTACGTTAGGGGTTACGGGGAAATTTTCCACGAGAAATGTCGTTAAGTTACGATATCAACTCTGGAAATCAAAGTGTGAGACAGTCTCACAAGGAGCTTTCATGTGATGCGTCTGAGAGCATTTTCTCTTGCTGAGAGCATTGTCCCTGCTGGCGCTGGACGGCGTTCCGCCCTCCCGCGTGGCGCCCCCGCCCGCCCCCGCCCGCCCCGGCCCGGCCCGTCAGCTCAAGTTGTCCCAGCGCCTCGCCACTCTGCGCACCCGAGGTCGGACTTGAGTTATTTACCGCTCAATTTAAATTCGTTTATGATTTACTATCGCCTTTGATCAGCCTGCAAGGCGTGGCCGAACATGCAAGCCACTCACAGCCGCGTATGTCGCCGCGCCGCGGGTCCCGACCCGACAACAGTAAGAGCAAAAAGGGTGCAGCTCCGACTGGGGTGGCCTTGTCATATGACATCCAAATTAGAGCGGAACTGACACTACACTGTTAAAAAAAATGTCTGACAATTCAGACTAAAAAGTCCAAAGTTTTTTTTCAGCTTTGTTGTCTGAATATTCAGAGTAAAGTTCGCTCCGAAAAATTTTACTTTAAAAAACTAAATTTTCGGTTGTTGAAATTCTGAAAATCATGAGTAAGTGCTAGGTCTGAAAATTCAGACATAACAGTTAACCGTTAAAATTATTGAACGCGATCATTTTGCTTCACACCATCGTCATAGCAATTGTAGGAGAACTTCCTAGGTTCGATGAAAGTCTTTTACCGTCGAGGTGATTTGAACCCCGTTCCTCGGGGTTACGAAGCAGCCGCGTTACCACTGAGCTACGCTGCCCGCCTGTGAGACTGGTTGCACTGCTGCAATGAGCCTCATCGCCCTCGTCTGTTCCCAGCCGTCAGGGCAGTCTGAAACTTCAGACTCTGCCTTCAAAAATTCAGACTGCCTAGTCTGGATCTATGAAAAAGACTTCAAAGATGACAATTGTCGGAACGACGAGTCTGATTATTCAGACGGAAAGTCTGAAGATTGATTTTCAGACAGCTAAGACCAAATTTTTACACCAGGCGTTCCAATATATTGATAAGAGGTCTGAAATTTCAGTCTCATGTCTGAAAAGTCAATTAAGAGTGGCAAGTCTGAAAAAATCAGTCTGAATTTTCAGATTTTTTTTAACAGTGTACTGAAATATCTGCAACAATGTAAAAATAATTGCAATTTCCCAAGATTCTTGAGGGGTAAATCAGTAGGGAAGCCGGTGCCAGGGACTTGTTTGACGGGTGGGGCGGGGCGGGGCCAGGCGGGACGCAGCGCTATCAGATTGGCAGATGGCCCCGCCCCGCCCTGCCGGCCTGCTTAGAAATGCGGCGATGCGCCGAAGTTGACGTCGATGTTTCGCGCGGTTTATCTGACATCCTGCTTAGCACTGGCGCAGCAGGCGCGCAGCTCGCCGGCCTCCCTCTCTTTGCCGCAGGTCGAATAGGCGTGATCGGAGACGACGATGAGGTCTCCTCTTGTCTGATGAGTTTCGTCTTAACCCGAGGCGCCGTCTCTTTCGCGTCCCTGCCTCTTTGCCCTCCCCCCCCCCCCTCCTCTCCCGCCCGCGACCGGACTAGGTAGCACCTGCTCGGTAACGAGAGAGTAAAAACATTTTGGAACAGGCTCAGAAATTACAACGATGAGTGAGGCGCACCGCACGACATGACTTACTGTCGCGTTGTTCTCTATTTCCCAACCCCGCCCCGCACTCACGTGGCGCGACGCGGCGAGGCGCGGCGTGGCGTTTTCACGTCCCGTATTTCTGGGCGGACTTGTTGCATCACTGTCGCCCGCGCCACGTCTCACTCGACGGCGTAGGTGGTAAAGACGGTGTTGACGGACGAGATTTTCTCCTCAGCACGATATTATTTTTGCCCCGGCCGGCTGCCGCCGCTTGGCGCAAGGAATGAGCGGAATACCTGTGGGCATGATCGCCGTGGTGCGGGGCGAGGCGGCGGTTGGCGTCCGTCAAAGAACCCCTAGACCAACCCCCGAGGGTATCCCGTGAGTTAGGTCAAAATCAGGAACACCTTTTTCGGTCCAAAAATCTCAAAAACGCCTTTGCATTTTGACGATTTTCCGTCGAAAAAAAAATTTCCTCCAGAATGACGGGGGTTTTCATGCAGAGGGCGGCGGGGGCGTTACCTCACCGGCAGAGGCGCCACATACTGTACCACCAAAGATGCTAGTTGCAGATGAACGAATCGCCGCGGCAAATGGCGCGTGGAAAGCGGGCGAGTGCCTCCCCGCCCCGCCCCGCCCCGCCCCGCCCCGCCCCGCCCCGCCTCTTTAACCAGCACCTGTGTGGTCCGTCGTGCGCGGGGCGGGGCGGGGTCGGGGGAGCCGCGCCGAGCGTACCGTCATGAGAATCATACGCGGAAATTGCACCTGCGCGCGCCGCGCCACCTGGTTATTTCGGACGGGAGGGAGCTGGCGGGGCGGGGCGGGGTGCGCGCTGTTTACCGCCACAGGTACGCCACGGCACTCCCTGCCAGGATGGCGAAGAGAATAAAATAATGGAGCTAGCTGAGCTGAGGCGAGACGGTTGGACGGGTGGGGCCCCCTCGGGGGCCCGGTGGGGCTCGGAATGCGGTGGGTCATGTGATCGCGGGTCGCGAGGCTCGACAGCGTTGCGGACAGGGCGGGCAGCGCAGGGCCGGTGCCGGTACCGCGGTGCCAATTAGGAGGACTTCCCTCTGGCTGTCGTGCTCAGCAGTCCCCGGAACAGCGCTAGGGAATCTGGAACTCGGCGGGAATCTGCTCATCGTCCGGAGCCGTGTGCTCTCCTCATAGGAAATATCCATACCTTTTTCGTTTTTTTTTCGCTTTCGTCGCACAACGATGACACGACACACAGCGGGAAGAGGTAGCCGTGCCCGTCTCTAATTGAGGAACCTGGCGGCGAAATGTTGCACGCCGCGTCCCTCCCGACCCGTCGTGACCGACATTCTGTGATGACGATCTTGCCCTGCAGTGGCGGGCGGGGGTGGTACATGAACATCCGGCCAGCTGCCGCCCCGGGAGCCGCCCCCGCCCCGGCCCGCCCCGGCGCAGGCTGCACCTTGTCTTTGTCCCTCCCATTGATCGCGGCATGTGTGAGGAAGAGGGGTGCGTGTGTGTGCGGCAGTGAGAGAGAGAGAGAGAGAGAGAGAGAGAGAGAGAGAGCGAGAGAGAGAGAGCAGGGTGGCCGGGCCTGCCAAGCACCTGGGCGTACCGCGACGGCTGGGAGGCGCGCGGGGTGGGGCGGGGCGGGGCGGGGCGGTGCTGCGAGCCTGGGGTGCACGCAAGCATCCTAGGGTCACGATCCAACTAGACTGACCAGGTCGAGCCAGGGAGGCGGAGGGGGAGGGGGAGGCCCAGGACCACACAAGGGGCGGTTGTCGTGTTGTGCAGCGGGGCGGGGCGGGGCGGGGCGGGGCTAGGAGGCACCGCGGACTCGCGCACTTGTCCCGTGGCGCCAGTCGCACAGCCCCTCCACTCCCCCACCCCCTTCCGCCTCCACGGCCCAGCCGCCCCCGCAGCACCCCGCGGCGGACCGGCCCTTCAGCCCTCCGAAACACGCGTGGATTGTTGTTCGATATCTTTATTCTTAGAGCCTCCTCCGCCCCCTCTGCCCCCGCCCCGCCCCCGCCGCGCACAGCGCCCTTCGGCTTGTGTCCACTGTGTTGGCAGCGGCGCCTAGCTCCGTCGTATCGGACGGGTGCGAGTGAGATCACCACGCTGGGCAGCCCCGCGCCGCCCCGCGCGCCCCGGGGGAAGCCGCTCCCCACCCTACCCCGCTCTCTTCCCCCACCCCATCGCGAGAAAAACATGTTCGCCAAATACTCGTCCCGCCCCGTCTCGCACAGGCCCGGTCCAGAGCTGCCAGTTAATTAGGCAAAATCTGCCACGAGTACTCCGGTGTGAAGCAGACGGGTATCTCCGCCTGCCGAGTAGGCGAAAGGTAGTCTTTTGTGTGCATGCCATTTTCCTCCTTTGTTTCAAAGGCTAATTGGCACTGTCCTGTCGAACTCGTCGCGACCTGCCGTGTCGTCAGCGCGCGGTGATTCACGGCTAAGAATGTGAGAGGCGAGGAGGGGGCGAGGAGGGGCTACACCCCCCGGCGGGGTGGCTGTGCCGCGCGGAGGTGAAGGTTGGAGAAAACAAGCACACCGCACCGAGAGCGTTTCACTTGACGGCCCATATCCTGTACAGTGCGGTAGGGTCGGGCCGGCTCGTTCGTCGGGAATGCGCTTAGCCCCCCTCCCACCTCCCCCTCTCTCCCTCTCTCTTTCTCTCTGTCTCTCTCACACACACACTCGCTCTCTCTCACTCCTCTGTTTGTGTGTATTGGTTTGTTGGAAAGAGTCAGAGAGGGTAGGGTCGCAGGCAGGGAACCCTCTCCTCCCCACCCCTCTCCGAGTGTTGTTGCCTGACATTCCCGAGTCCCTGCGGCTCTGCCCTCCCTGAGGATAAACAGTCACACCGTAGCAAGGCGTGGCGTGGCGGGGCACAGAGGTGAGCGGAGCGCGGGCCGCACCGCGCCGCGCCGTAAGGCTTTGCCAACTGCGTGAAGGTCGGATTTTATGTCGGTCCTGCCCGGTCCGGTCGCGGGCGCAACAAGCCAAACACAGGCCCGCCCCGCCACCCTGGCCACGGGCTTATAAAATCGGCGCTTCGGAATGTCGCGGCTGCTCGTTTCGAAACACGGCCGTGGGGCGGAGGGGCGGGGCGGGGGTGCCAGTGGAGGAGGGGCCCGCCTGGCCCCGCCGCGCCTGGGCCTTGTACCGCCCGCGGAGGGGAGGGGAGGAGAGTGGCGCCCGTGGCCCTCAGCTCAGAGGCAGCCGTCGAATGTGTGCCCGAGAAGCCCAGCCCGTGCGAGGTAAGGTCAGGGAGTGGAGCAAGGTACTCCCTCCCCTATAGGGCAGTATACTGCCCCTACCCTCGCTGTGGAACGCTCCTCGAGGAGCTGGAGCGCCTGCGGACTGGAGGGTAGGCATCCCGCTCGCACCTCTGCGCAACGCGTGGCCTACGCGCCCCGGCTGCAGGCTGACACCAGCGGCGGCGGCTGCAGCGCGGCGCCGAGAACTACCTGTCTTTTCTATCTCCCGCCCTGCCCCCTCCGGTGTTCTGCGTGATTTCAGCCCGCTCAGTTAATCCTTCTTTTTCGCTCCGTCATACCCAGGTCAGATCGTCAACTATTGCGAAGAATTTTGACACTTGAGGCGCAGGGTGCGTGTGGCCCCAATCAACACCCTCTGCCCACCTTGTTGTTTTCCAACTCTCGATTGGGACGCCGACTTGGCAGGTCACGGACTGGCGGCGGGGAGGGGTGGGGTGGGAGCCGCGGGAGGTTGGTGCGTCACGGATGCCAGTGGCCGCTCGCCGCAGGGCGGGGCGGGGCAGGCACCGCGCGTTCCTTCGGCGGGGGTAGGGGGGGGGGGCGAATTGATGACGTCGCCAAGTCGCTCGAGGAGCTTGGTCCGGAATAACGTAACGGTCTCTCTCTGTCTCGCGCGCGCCCGCCATCTGGTTGCTCGCAGAGTAGAGAGAACGAGAAAGAGGCGCCGACCGAGTGCTAGCGCGCGAGGTTCGAAGTAATGCGCGTTCGAGAGCGGAGTGGGACTCCACCCCGCCACGCCCCGCCCCGCCCCGCCCCTGCCACGCCACCGGGTCCGCGACTCGACGACATCGGCGAGGAACGCGTGAAAACAACATCGACCCAGTCGCGACGGGGGCGGGGCGCGGGGAGGGGAGGGGAGGAGGCTGCAGGGCTGGCCGTGGCTGGCGTAATGGGATGAGGGGTTCTTTATTGCCCCCATTATAACCCATTATGCCGGAAACATCGACAACCTGCGCCGCGCACCGCCACCGCCCTCTCGAAAATACTGCGACGCGTTGGAGGATGAGCAGCGGGGCCTGGCATGGCACCCCCCCCCCCTACCATCTCCCCTCTTCGTTCAGTCTTATTGCATTCCTTTTGCCGTGTCATTATTTTCTCACCCCTTGCTCTGCCTCTGTCTCTTTGTAATCGCCCTTCTCACCTCTCTCCACCACCGTCCTTTTGAGCCGCGAAGGCACGAGGATGCGGACGCCTAGTGGAGGGGAGGGGGGGGATCACAACGGGGGAATAAGAAGAACAGGAGAATGCCTCACTTAAAATAATCCACCATACATTACGGTGGTGCCGCAAGTGCACAACAAGGGTGACAACTTTATATGTCTTTGGCACACCATCTCTAGCTAGCGTGCGCTGCGCTGCGCGCCCGCGGCCTGGCCGGGCCTGGCCGGGCCGGCATGGGGGAGGTGACAAAGTAACATATGTTAAAAGGGGCCCTCTGTTCTCACGACTCGCCTCGGAGGAGGTGCAGCCACTCGAGACCCCCGACCCACCCCAACGACTGGAGAGAAGAGAATGTCGCGAGAGGCTGACACAGGGGAGGGGTCGACGTACTGTAGTATAGTGGCGTCCCCCGACATTCCGGAAGATGAAACAACTACACCCTTCGCGTCGATGTGGGTCATCAAAAATAAAGTGAACAAAACTACACGGGGAAACGCGCGCCGGGTTATAGCGTTGCGGCGGAATCCGCGCGAATAAATATGTTTGAGGGGGCAGTGGCGCCCTCGGGTCCGGCCCGGCGCGGCCCGGCGTGAATCATTGGAGCGGAGAGGCGATGCGCGGCGAGGCGAGGCGAAGTCATTGGCCTCCTTTTCAGCGCCACGCGCCGCGCGGGCCTGGGCGGGCCGGGCCGGGCCCTGCAGGGCACCCCGCGGTGTTTTGGGCGCCGGCGCCGGCGGGCGGAGACTGTGCGACAGAAACAGCCGGCCGCGGTGGACCTTGAGTGGGTGTCTGAGCGAGAGGGAGGCAGTCTGGCGCGGCGGCGGCTGAGGCTGCCCCTGCGCTGCCCTGCGCGCCGCGCGGAATTTTCAATGGATGACTTGGGGACAATGAGAGACAGAGCAGCAGCGCCCTGTGTATCCGTGTACCGGGTATAACTTAAAGTACGTAACAGTGTGCAGGCCTGCCTACCTGTTTAGTAGTGACCCCGCTACGTTGTTGTGCGTGGTTTCTGTTGGGGGTACCTGCACATGTCACTCGTGGTCGTGGTAGCTAACTCCCGACGTCAGCCACCACTACCAGAGCGCTTCACTTCTTTTAGTGTGGGAATAAAAATAAGAAAAAAGTCGATCCGAGTCGAGTATAGCGAAATACCAGAGAGAGCTCCGCTGACAGCTCGTCCCGCCCGGCGGCCCGGCCCACCCCGCCGCGGCCGTGGCCGAATTATGACGGTGGGAATGCGGTGGCCCGCCGCGAGGGACGCGAGGCGAGACGTGGACGTAAAATGTTTTGAACGGCGCGAGGAAACGAGAAACAAATCGTGCGGCCAGGCCCAGCTGTACCGGTGGGGCTGGGAGGCGCCGCGGCGGCCGCCGCTACGCCACGCCCCGCCCCGTCAGTAAATCTGTCGGCCTGTTGCTCTGCTCCGGCCCGGAAGGCGGGGCCGGACTGGCCCACTGGGGTACCGGAGGAATCCCCGGTGGGCCCTGGGCCCCTGGGCCCGAAGGGCCCATCACTGTAACTAGCCACGATCTCCTTTTGTGCAACCTGGCTAGTAACAGTGCATGATCCGGGCCCCGCCAGGGGTCCTGGGCCCGGGATTTAGTTTCACACGTTTAAGCTCCCGTTTCCCCTTGAAGGTAGGCAATTCCGGCGCCTTTCAGCTACTTTCCCGGCGTGCCCCTGACCCCCCCCCCCCCCCCCAGTCCGGCCCTGCCGGAAGGGAAGTAACTTACTAGTTGTAGAAGGTCGAGCCGACGCCGACCTTAACCTAAAGCCCCGCGTTGCGCGCGTGCTGTTCTTGCCCTCTCTGTCCCACTCATTGAGTCCCTCGCAGGGTGTCTCTGTCCCACTCATTGAGCCCCTCGCCTCGCAGTGTGTCTCTGTCCCACTCGTTAAGCCCGCCGCGCCCTGCAGGCGCCACAGCTGGGACGCGGAAACGCCGGCCAGGAGATGGAGAGACGCACAATTTTCGCCAATTCTTTTTATTTCGTCCCCGCCTCTCTCGCGAGTGGGTGACGGACGCCTGTGCCCTCCTCTCCCTGCTGCCGCTACATTTTACCCAACGCGCTTCGGAGGAGAGACAATGGGAAGAGATGCGTGCGAATCGCCCATATCCAAAGTCGAACCGAAATCTTAAAATATTTTCCTCGAATAGAATCGCGGAGCTAGAGGGTGAAGAAGGGATCACGCTGCCTCAGAGAGGGACACCCGCCGGGCACAACGGGTCCGACAGCGTCCAATAAATGCGTCATTGTCTCGAAAGAATTTGTTTCTGTTTGTCCAACTTGGCGTAGCGAAGAAAATAAAAACAAGCCTCGACTGAAATTTGACGCTTTGCAAAAAGATGAATGACCGGGCTGGCCGGTCATCGCGCCGCATGCCGCGTGCCGAGTGCGGGTTTATTGTCGTATTATAAGTGAGCTGGAGAGTTGTTGTAAGTGTAAGCACGTCAGAATAGATCTTGTAACATAAATCACTATTCGTTAAATTGTCGCTCTCACATCTTTTCAGTCAGAAATCCTTCAATGTGTAGACTGCGCGCGGGACACCGACATTCCGCGGCTTAGCGCGGGGGTATGGGCGGGGCAGGGCGGGGCGCGCGTGTTCCGCCAGCGAGGCGCCCCGTCTGGGCAGCGGGGTGGCTGACTCGAGTGACTCACCCCGCGCCGCGCCGCCACGGCGCTCTCATCCTCCTCGCAATGATGCCGCACGTCGCGATTTTTCAGTCATTTGAAAGTCGAATGCGGAATGGATGAGTTTGTAATCCCGCTGTCTGTTTCAGTCGGTCTATAGGCGTGCTGGCACGAGACACGCACGCACGCACAGTTGCGCCGCGCCGGGCGGGGTGGGGCGGGGCAAGGGCCTAGCGAGGTTGCAGCCGCTCCTAGACGGTGGTCTTGAAGGCCACGGGGACGGAGCGGGACCTGCCTGGGTGCGGTGGGGCGGGGCGGTGTGGGGCGGTGAGGTGCGGGGTCACTGGCACACGGCAAGCCGACATCCTGCGTCGCGACGAGAGGGAGGGAGGGAGAGAAGAGAGGCAGCGTAGCGCCAAGCCGATCATGGCCATCCTCCTCCTCCTCCCCCTCCTCCTCCTCCCCCTCCTCCTCCTCCTCCCCCTCCTCCTCCTCCTCCTCCTCCTCCCCCTCCTCCTCCTCCTCCTCCTCCTCCTCCTCCCCTCCTCCTCCTCCTCCTCCTCCTCCTCCCTCCTCCTCCTCCTCCTCCTCCTCCTCCTCCTCCTCCTCCTCCTCCTCCTCCTCCTCCTCCTGCTGCAGGCCGGGCGAGGTGCTGCAGTTGATGTTATTATTCCTTCGGGACCTCTCCGCACCGCCCCGACAGCACTCTTCAAGGGGCGCGACGACGTGACCCGCGAGTTACCCGCGCCGCTCCCTCCTCGCCTGAGGTCTCGAATGACTCAAAGGTGCGGCCCCAGAGGGAGCTGACGGCCGGCCCCGCCCCGCACCGCGCAGGGTACTTCTGGCCGTCCCCGCCAGACTTTACCACCCAGGGGCTCATGCGCAGGGCGCGGCACGAGCGCGGGGTACTGAACCGATGGGGTCGTCTGATTTTCGTTTCAAGAAGATCACAGTACGTTCAAAGGCCCGGTGAAATTCCCTGTCACTGTATAATTTGAACCCCGCGTGTTCTCCCCCCCCTTCCCCTTCTGCACCCCCGCGAGCCACGCTCACACAGGCTTTGGCCGTGCGCAGTAGTATACAGACCCCTGGACGCCAGCCAACCAAAATGAGCGCGGAAATTAGAGGCTACTTGCTTTTTCGAATCCCGCATTATTCTTGCGGTGCCGTTGGGGTGCGAGTGATTCAGGGCGCCCCCGCCCTCCCCCGTGCTGCGCTCGACTGCGCCTGCAAGTCTAAGGGGCAGGGGCGCAGCGGGCGTCTGCTACTCCCAACGCTGGCAGGGGCACGGGCCCCTAATCACGGGCCGACACTTTCGCGGCCTGGCCTGGCCTGGCCCGCGCCCCCCGCGTCCCTCGCGCCGGCGGGCACCTTTTGTTTGAAACTTGCGCTGAGGAAGGAAAAGTGATTTAAACGCAAACGTTCCTTCCCTCCTGCGCTGTGCCAGCGGGGGGCGCAACGACAACACAGTGCCACGGCGAGGGTTAGGGTCCGGTCCGTCGCGTCCCGCCGCGGGGATGTATTTATTGCGCGTAGCTGTACGCTGACCGATGGGTGAGCGTACCAAACGTGAATCAAGGGTCACCTCTATTAATTTTCGGAACAGTGCGTCAAAAGACCGAAATTTTTCAACAGTAGAGATGTCTGTGCCGGAAAATACATTTGAAATTTGTTTATACCTATCTATATTTGATTCAAGTTTGGTACGTTTACCCTAGTGTCGCTCAGCTGCGCTGCTGACTGCACCCCTGTATCGAGGGTACATGGCTGCTGGCTGGCTGTAAGGGGCTGTAAACGTCTGACCAAGTGCGGAGTGGTCCAAGTGCTGGCTGAACGAAGGCAACATCCAAGGGGCATTACTGTAAATACTCGCCGAGGACAATACGGCTGTCCACTGTCCAAATGCACTCAGCGGCGCCACGCCACCCTGAGAGCACGTGGCACAGAGGCTATACACACAAAGGCTATACCGTTTTCACCTCCCGGGTCATCCTGAGGGCGTCACCAACCCCCGAGGGTAGCCTGTGAGTTTGGTCGAAATCGGAGACAATTTTTTTTCGGCCGAAAATCGCAAAAACGCAAAGACTATGTAGCCTTTGCATTTTTACGATTTTCGATCGAAAAAATTTTGCTCCAAAATGACGGCGTTTGTGCAGGGGGGGGAGGGGAGATAATGTACCATCAGTTCATTAATCCGTCACTCGATTCACGGACATATCGTGTTGATAAAAATATACCTGATCTGGCGGGGCATGTGGGGGCGGGGCCCAGGAGGGTGCCCTGCGCTGCGCGGCCGGCCGCGGCAGGGGCGGCAGGCGGAGGCAGCCTCTGGCCGCGGGCCAAAGAATGCAGCGCGCCAATAAGCGCAACTCAGGTAGGAAGAATTCGGTCAGCGGTGTAGCTTTGAGCAGCTTGAGTCGCGCCTCGTGTATTGGCAGGGTGGCGCCCAGTGGCCAGCCCGAGCGCAATCGTGTGTTGTCTACCATAAGAAGACGGGCCTGTTTGTGGCCACAAAGTTGTGGCTACAACTGGCGCCTCAACAGATAGCTTATTCCGAACCGATTATAGAGGATGAGGAGGTCAGCTAACAGGGAAGGAAAGCCGCGCTGGTTGACCGTCGCGCCCGGCCGGCCTCACGCCGCTCACGCCTGGGCCAGAACTTGTGAGGAAAAGTAAAGGAATGGAAGCAATGGGAGCGGGGAGGGAAAGGGAAGTCGCGTTGGTTGAGTGTGCCGCGCCGCCACGCCGTCTCAAATTCTTGTCACATTCGCGCCTGAGAGGTAGGCAGACCATTTGACGCATCGACGAGACGAAAAACGAGGCGTTTGGAGGCAGTTTGACCCGAAGGTCAGCAGGAGCGTGGAGGTAGCCTCTCTCACCTCGCATTTGGTCGCAGCAGGGAATCACCAGATATGAATAGCTGGTTTCAGGCTCACATCACGGTACGGCCGCAAGATGGCGCTTTAAACTGACCCAGCGTTGTTGTGCGCGCGGTGCTTTTAAAGCATACTCGCGCATAAGTACTGTATGCATTCCCTCATGCTCATACCGTGACATAGTTCAAATTTCATTCACCCGACTGGAAAGTTTTGTGCCCAACCTACCCTCGAGGCGTAACCTATGCGCACGAATTTTTATTTCGATCATCTAAATGATGAGGGAACCACATTAAACTGTTAACATACGTTGGCTCTCGATTCTGAAATTGAAACGTCAAATAACCAAGTCCAAGTTTTTCGAAATATGGGCGAAGGGTGAGTCTAAGTTTCCCAACCAAGTCAAGTTCAGTGTTTGCCGATGAAACTTATGAAATGTTTTGCAATGTCTACAAGAAAAATTCGTGCGCATAAGTCACGCATCTAGAGCCGGTTGAGGAGAAAAGTTCCCCCCGCTCGAAGCAAACTTGGACTAGGCCCTATAGGCTCTGCCTTTAGTCAGTGTGACAGTTCTGGTACAGAAGTGTGAACTCTACTCCTAAATCTCAGTTGGGCAGCACTTCCTGTCATTAAAACAACATAGTTGGCATAATGTCTGTAGGGTTATGGTGCATTGTTTTGATATGGTATGCTGCAATGATGCCCTATGAGAGGATTTAACTACTGACTGCAGGTGGATGTATCCTACAATCTTTCAGTTTTGTAGCAACCTAAGGTAAGCAGGTTTTCGTGTTGCCAAGGGTTAAGGTCACAATTGATTTCAAAATCAATATTTGGAAAATGCTTTGATATTCTATTTGTTTCAAAGCTTCTCCTAGACCAATACACCCGAAACCACCAACCCAAAACATACATTAACATTTAATCCCCCTTTGTTGTTTTTTTTTTTTTAATATTTTTCCTTTTATTTAATCAATGAATGTTGCCTTATCTAACCTAATCTGTTTGTGTTCTGGAAAAATATTACTTCTCACTGTTTCTCTGATATCTTTCTACCCTAAGGATTTAAAACTTTAAAGAAATGGTTATTTCATGGAAGTTGATGCGGTTCCTCATTACACAGCTGTATATATAGTTAAGTAGTGACATCAGTTCATCACAAGCACGTCCCTTACTCAAAGTGTTATATCTTTCTTTCAAATCTTAAAAAAAAAAAAACGAGAAGTTTCTATTAATAGTATATGAGCTATGCTGGTTTGTGGAAATATTTATACATGTATAAAAATGTATTTTTCTAATTTAAGGGTTTTGGCAACCATGTTACTATTATTGTACTGAAGTACCACCTTTTTCTTTTAATCTGACAAATTTAAGTTCGACTAAGTGATCTACAATCATTGTTTCCATTTATTGCAAAAGTTGTTATTTCTGATCTGTTATAATAAAGAGTTAAACATTTTTAAGGTAGATGTTAAAAGAAACCACATAGTTTGCCTTTGGTATAAGCCATCATTTATTGTTGATTGTTTTTATTCGCACTATTTACTTAGGGAAAGCACCTACCTCATATGCCAGTAAGTTATAATGATACTGAACCTCTGTTTGATTGATTTTCTACTTTAAAAGTCTGATGTGTATTCCAGAAGTATGGAAATTTCTGAATATAATTGTTTGTATAGAATTTAACTTATGTCTTTTCCCCTCGAATTCCTGACAGATGTTATGTCAGATTTTACCCTTTCATTTTCCTTTTACTTGTGACACTGTGATAAAATTATTTTGTTAAGACTATTGAAAAGTACCTATGTAAATATATTTTTCTTTTCTGAGCAGCAAGTTTTATATTAAAACCCCGAAAGTAATGATGTGCATAATCTATCATATTTAAGTGTGAAAGATTTGTGTTGGGTCTGTCGTATAGAAAAATAAAAGACTTTACTATTTCACATAATCGTAGGTATTATTTCACAAACATTAATTCCCCATTTCTTTGCTATCAGTCCCAACTTCAGAGTCCTTCTACACAACTTTTGCTCCCAAATAACGGGGTCGTGCAGGTTCGAGTCTCAGCCGTATTTTTTTCTTTTTTCTTTTATTTTCTTTTTTTCGCCTTTAATATGACTTGGGTGGGCAGGGGACTCTTATGTGCCCCTAGACCAGCCCCGACGACTGTTTAGTCCAAAACCCGCTTTACATCGAAAAAATAAAAGAATCGGTCGGGATCGAACCCCCAAAACGTCTCGACAGCCTAGATGGTATTGGGACGGGGGGCAAGGGCGATACCACTAGGCTGTCGTGACGCACACCTCTCGGCGATGCGAACTGGAATCCCTATCTACCGCATTGACGGAGCCGACAGAGGCGACTTCCGCTCCGACTCCGTTCATGCCTCTTGGCGCCGAAAATGGCCGGTAGATAGGGATTCCAGTTCGCATAGCCGAACAGTGTGCGTCCCGCCAGCCGAGATGGTTAACGCACCTTCCCCCCGTCCCAAATCATCTCGGCTGGCGAGACGTTTTGCAGGTTCAAATCTCGGCCGTTTTTTTTTTTTTTTCACTCCTCCGAACCAGAAAATTGCTTCAAAAAACGCGAAAAATACGCGATTCTACCCGGAGGTCAGCAGGAGCGAGGAGGTAGCCTCCTGTGCAAGTGTGCATTCTCCGGTTCCAGGTCGGCCGACAGATGGCGCCACCATGCGTTGTTGATGCGCGCAAGGCCTCGACAAAGGCAGAGCCTATAGGGCCTAGTCCAAGTACTCTTCGCCCAGTTGGGCATTTTCGTCCTCGACCAACTCTCGTCGCGTTACTCATGCGCACGAATTTTTGTTTCGATCATCTTTATGATGAGGAAACCATATTATGTTGCTAACAAGACGTTGGCTCTCGATTCTGACATTGAAACGTCAAATAACCAAGTCCAAGTTTTTCGAAGTTTGGTGGAAAGGTGGGTCTTAGATTCCCAACCAACTCCAGCCCAGTGTGTTTGCCGATGAAACTTAGGAAATCCTTGCCAATGTCAACAAGAAAAATTCGTGCGCATAAGTTGCGCATCTCGGCCTGGTTGGGGCAAAAAGTTCCCACTGCGCGAAGGAAATTTGGACTAGGCCATATAGGCTCTGCCTTTGTCGAGGCCTTGCGCGCATCAACAACGCATGGTGGCGCCATCTGTCGGCCGACCTGGACTCGGAGCACGCACACTTGCTGAAGAGGCTACCTCCTCGCTCCTGCTGACCTCCGGGTAGAATCGCGTATTTTTTCGCGTTTTTCTCGCGCTCTTCGAAGATGATGCGGGAGCGTTACCGCGGTCGGCCAACAGATGGCGTTTCAGGGTGGCGCCATCTGTTGGCCGACGCGGAAACGGCTCCCACATCGCCTTCGAAAATCGCGAATCGCGAAAAACGCGATTTACCCGGAGGTCAGCAGGAGCGAGGAGGTAGCCTCCTGTGCAAGTGTGCACTCTCCGGTTCCAGGTCGTCCGACAGATGGCGCCTCCATGCATTGTTGTTGCGCGCTAGGCCTTGACAAGGCAGAGCCTATAGGGCCTAGTCCAAATTTCCTTCGCGCGGAGGGAACTTTTTTCCCCAACCAAGCCGAGATGCGCAACTTATGCGCACGCATTTTTCTTGTTGACATTGGCAAGGATTTCCTAAGTTTCATCGGCAAACACACTGGACTGGAGTTGGTTGGGAATCTAAGACCCACCTTTCCACCAAACTTCGAAAAACTTGGACTTGGTTATTTGACATTTCAATGTCAGAATCGAGAGCCAACGTCTTGTTAGCAACATAATATGGTTTCCTCATCATAAAGATGATCGAAACAAAAATTCGTGCGCATGAGTAACGCGACGAGAGTTGGTCGAGGACGAAAATGCCCAACTGGGCGAAGAGTATTTGGACTAGGCCCTATAGGCTCTGCCTTTGTCGAGGCCTTGCGCGCATCAACAACGCATGGTGGCGCCATCTGTCGGCCGACCTGGAACCGGAGAATGCACACTTGCACAGGAGGCTACCTCCTCGCTCCTGCTGACCTCCGGGTAGAATCGCGTATTTTTTCGCGTTTTTTGAAGCAATTTTCTGGTTCGGAGGAGTGAAAAAAAAAAAAAAAAAAAAAAACGGCCGAGACTTGAACCTGCAAAACGTCTCGCCAGCCGAGATGATTTGGGACGGGGGGAAGGTGCGTTAACCATCTCGGCTGGCGGGACGCACACTGTTCGGCTATGCGAACTGGAATCCCTATCTACCGGCCATTTTCGGCGCCAAGAGGCATGAACGGAGTCGGAGCGGAAGTCGCCTCTGTCGGCTCCGTCAATGCGGTAGATAGGGATTCCAGTTCGCATCGCCGAGAGGTGTGCGTCACGACAGCCTAGTGGTATCGCCCTTGCCCCCCGTCCCAATACCATCTAGGCTGTCGAGACGTTTTGGGGGTTCGATCCCGACCGATTCTTTTTTATTTTTTTTCGATGTAAAAGCGGGTTTTTGGACTAAACAGTCGTCGGGGGCTGGTCTAGGGGCACATAAGAGTCCCCCCTGCCCACCCAAGTCATATTAAAGGCGAAAAAAAAAAGAAAATAAAAGAAAAAAAGAAAAAAAAAAATACGGCTGAGACTCGAACCTGCACGACCCCCGTTATTTGGGAGCAAAAGTTGTGTAGAAGGACTCTGAAGTTGGGACTGATAGCAAAGAAATGGGGGGGAATTAATGTTTGTGAAATAATACCTACGATTATGTGAAATAGTAAAGTCTTTTTATTTTTCTATACGACAGACCCAACACAAATCTTTCACACTTAAATATGATAGATTATGCACATCATTACTTTCGGGGGTTTTAATATAAAACTTGCTGCTCAGAAAAGAAAAATATATTTACATAGGTACTTTTCAATAGTCTTAACAAAATAATTTTATCACAGTGTCACAAGTAAAAGGAAAATGAAAGGGTAAAATCTGACATAACATCTGTCAGGGAATTCGAGGGGGAAAAAGACATAAGTTAAATTCCATACAAACAATTACATTCAGAAATTTCCATACTTCTGGAATACACATCAAACTTTTAAAGTAGAAAATCAAACAAACAAAGAGTCAGGATCATTAAAACATACTGGCATATGAGGTAGGTGCTTTCCTAAGTAAATAGTGCGAATAAAAACAATGAACAATAAATGATGGCTTATACCAAAGGCAAACTATGTGGTTTCTTTTAACATCTACCTTAAAAATGTTTAACTCTTTATTATAACAGTGCAATAAATGGAAACAATGATTGTAGATCACTTAGTCGAACTTAAATTTGTCAGATTAAAAGAAAAAGGTGGTACTTCAGTACAATAATAGTAACATGGTTGCCAAAACCCTTAAATTAGAAAAATACATTTTTATACATGTATAAATATTTCCACAAACCAGCATAGCTCATATACTATTAATAGAAACTTCTCGTTTTTTTTTTTTTTAAGATTTGAAAGAAAGATATAACACTTTGAGTAAGGGACGTGCTTGTGATGAACTGATGTCACTACTTAACTATATATACAGCTGTGTAATGAGGAACCGCATCAACTTCCATGAAATAACCATTTCTTTAAAGTTTTAAATCCTTAGGGTAGAAAGATATCAGAGAAACAGTGAGAAGTAATATTTTTCCAGAACACAAACAGATTAGGTTAGATAAGGCAACATTCATTAATTAAATAAAAGGAAAAAAATTAAAAAAAAAACAACAAAGGGGGATTAAATGTTAATGCATGTTTTGGGTTGGTGGTTTCGGGTGTATTGGTCTAGGAGAAGCTTTGAAACAAATAGAATATCAAAGCATTTTCCAAATATTGATTTTGAAATCAATTGTGACCTTAACCCTTGGCAACACGAAAACCTGCTTACCTTAGGTTGCTACAAAACTGAAAGATTGTAGGATACATCCACCTGCAGTCAGTAGTTAAATCCTCTCATAGGGCATCATTGCAGCATACCATATCAAAACAATGCACCATAACCCTACAGACATTATGCCAACTATGTTGTTTTAATGACAGGAAGTGCTGCCCAACTGAGATTTAGGAGTAGAGTTCACACTTCTGTACCAGAACTGTCACACTGACTAAAGGCAGAGCCTATAGGGCCTAGTCCAAGTTTGCTTCGAGCGGGGGGAACTTTTCTCCTCAACTGGCTCTAGATGCGTGACTTATGCGCACGAATTTTTCTTGTAGACATTGCAAAACATTTCATAAGTTTCATCGGCAAACACTGAACTTGACTTGGTTGGGAAACTTAGACTCACCCTTCGCCCATATTTCGAAAAACTTGGACTTGGTTATTTGACGTTTCAATTTCAGAATCGAGAGCCAACGTATGTTAACAGTTTAATGTGGTTCCCTCATCATTTAGATGATCGAAGTAAAAATTCGTGCGCATAGGTTACGCCTCGAGGGTAGGTTGGGCACAAAACTTTCCAGTCGTGCGCAGGAAACTTGAACTATGTCACGGTATGAGCATGAGGGAATGCATACAGTACTTATGCGCGAGTATGCTTTAAAAGCACCGCGCGCACAACAACGCTGGGTCAGTTTAAAGCGCCATCTTGCGGCCGTACCGTGATGTGAGCCTGAAACCAGCTATTCATATCTGGTGATTCCCTGCTGCGACCAAATGCGAGGTGAGAGAGGCTACCTCCACGCTCCTGCTGACCTTCGGGTCAAACTGCCTCCAAACGCCTCGTTTTTCGTCTCGTCGATGCGTCAAATGGTCTGCCTACCTCTCAGGCGCGAATGTGACAAGAATTTGAGACGGCGTGGCGGCGCGGCACACTCAACCAACGCGACTTCCCTTTCCCTCCCCGCTCCCATTGCTTCCATTCCTTTACTTTTCCTCACAAGTTCTGGCCCAGGCGTGAGCGGCGTGAGGCCGGCCGGGCGCGACGGTCAACCAGCGCGGCTTTCCTTCCCTGTTAGCTGACCTCCTCATCCTCTATAATCGGTTCGGAATAAGCTATCTGTTGAGGCGCCAGTTGTAGCCACAACTTTGTGGCCACAAACAGGCACGTCATAAGAAGGCCGGTATTTTTCCAGTCAAAACAACCCCCGAGGGTCTACATGACAGTCCCCCTGTAAAACCTCACACAATCGCTCCCAGCCGAGATGATTGTAATGCGAATCTCTATCCCTATCCACTGGCCATTGGAGGTGAGCGTGGGCCGGCATCCAAAACGACTCAGAAGGTGACTGGGTTGCCTGCCGTCAGGGCGCTGCTGCCCCGCTCGGCTCTGCTGGGTAAGTATCGCCCGATGGACACAGTTGCCGTACTGTAAATAACTACGTCCAGTGTTTTATATGTATATATTTTGTCTTATTCTAAAATCTGGTTAACATAGTATCAAAACATACAATACTGACATAATGCTTTGGAAGTGGTCCATCAGTCTCTGAGATCACACATAATTATTTTGCATAACAAGTTTGAAGGTTCCAGTTTTGAAATCATTACACTAGATGCAATGAATTTAATTAGCAAATCTGCCTTGCTTTGGCAGTAAACATCCAAAGATGCCACATACTGAAAAACAAAAATGTTTTGGTCATAAACTTTTCGATCTCGTGAGAAGTAATCTTAAACACCGGGGTGTTTGAAATACCCCGTGCACTTTGGTAAGTAGGCGACCCGCACGCCCCGCTGTTTCCGGGACTGCATTGCATACCGTGCCCCTGCCGCGAGCTTGCCAAAGTGCATTGGGTGTTCCAAAAACCTGCTACATTTTCTTTAAAAAGTCTTACCTAAGAGAACACCTCCAAAAAAGTAGAAGGCAGCGTCGCAATAAGTGTCCAGAAGAGAACCAAATATAAAATTTCCTACCATGGACCCCATACGGCCAAACATGAGGGAAAGGCTTACAGCCATTGCTCTAGATTTCATATAAAAAGAAATGTAAGTTATGGCACAAAAATTCAAGTTTAGGGAGAAGTCACTTTCACAAACCTACCTCACGTTCGTCGGGAATAGGTCCACAACAATGCTGGAGATATGGGCGATGCACATGCCCGTCAGTGCTATGACCACGCAGGCCAGTGCCAAAATCGCTTCGTAAGACCGGACAAAGTTGATGGCAACAGCCGACACTCCAGTCACCCACATACAAAAAACTGAAAAGGGAGAAAAAACGGCCAGTCTCAAGAACCTGTTGGTGTGGCTGAGAAGCTATGAGAGAGCGGATACTCACTGAGCAGGTTGCGCTTGCCGACGCGGTTGACAACCAGGCTGCCAAATATGGGGGCGATGGCGTCGGCCACGCCGATAATGAGGGCGTTGATGTAGACCTGCGTGAGGATGGTGCCCCCGCTGCAGGCGGACGCCGCGTCGGGGGCGACGGTGCTCAGCACACCCGCGCCCGGCCCCGGCGCGGTCATGTTGTTGTCGGCCGCGATCACTCCGGCCACGGCCTCGCATATGGTGGCCGCGCCGTCGTGCATCTCGCCGTACCGGGCCTGGTAGTTGAACAGCTCCGGGAGCCACATGAGCAGGCCGCTGGCGCTGCGGGGCGGGGAGGGGCAGAGGAGGTAATGCGGGTCAGTGCGTGCTCAGGGTTTCCGCAACACAGTTGCGTGGCGTACGCGTGGTACTTGGTGCAGGGAGTGGCTGGGAAATGGGCGGGGAGGACTCGTACCTCGCGATGTTCCCGAACTGGATGAAGCACACGAGGAAGGTGTGCAGCAGGAAGGGCCGGCTGAACAGCGGTGCGGTCTGCGCCACGACGATCTTCATGAGCGTGAGGAAGGACCTGTCGGTCGTGTTGGCCATGATTGAGCTCGTGTCTTCCGTCAGCTGACGCACCTGGAGACGCACAAAGCCGCGCACCAATGTAAGCATACTTTCATATTTCCGACCAAAGTGCAAGAATATCCAACCTCAAACTAAGCGAATGCGTGGTTCGAGGCCGCTGAGGTGGGGGTCTGTGACCTACCGGGAAGTCCTTCTCGCCGCTGTTGATGGCGTGCACGCGGGCCAGCACGGCGAGCGCCTCCTCGCGGCGGCCCACGGCCAGAAGGAACTTGGGCGACTCCGGGAACCACAGGAGGCACAGGCCCGACAGCAGCGCAGGGCAGGCGCCCACCAGGATGAACAGGCGCCAGGACTTGAAGGCCAGCTTGCCGCCGTACAGCGGCAGCTCCCAGTCCAGCGGCAGCACGGACCACGCCAGCCCTGCAGGCGGGACGGGACGGGATTAAGTCAAAGGATCGCCCTCTGCTCTTATTGCCGCACTCAGAGCGAGCGGTGCCCTGGCGGAGGCCCTGGCGAGGGCGACCCCCTGCACGGGCACCCCGGCCCGGCCCGGCCCGGCGCACCCACCTGGTAGGATGATGGCCGAGCAGGCGGTCAGCATGCCCACCAGGATGATGGCGCGGTTCCTGTTGGAGGGCGTGTTGAACTCCCCGAGGTACGCGTAGGCCAGGGCGGCCGGAGCGCTCACACTGTAAGGACAGACAATTCCAAGGTTTAATATTTTCAGTTCATGACTGATTCCAATGGTTACGCAAAAAAAAAATGTTGTCTCCAAAATTGACAATTATGTAATGTCTTCTACTTCAATTTTTGTTTACAAGCAAAGTATGTCGCTTTTCGGTTTAATAGGTTTTATTCTAACAGTGTCCCATTTTTTCTCCGGTCGGGAAGGGGGGGGGGGAGCTCAGATGTGATGAGTGGCTGATTAAGGGGGGGGGGGGGGCAAAAATTCCGAAAAATTGCGTGACGTATTTTGTGCACGGCCCCTAAGTAAAAGTGGGAAAGGAGTCAATAGCAGGGAGTTGAGCTGCGAGGCGCCGCGGCGCTCTCGCGCCGTGACAGCAGGCTAGCCCACGTGCACGTTTGTGCTTTTGGCTGCCTACCCGACCCGCCGCGCCGCAAAGCACGGGTGCGCTTCTCGCGCCCCGCCCCGCCCCGCCCCGCCCCGCCCCGCCCCGCCCCGCCCCGCCCCGCCCCGCGCCGGCCCGGCGCGCCACTCACCAGACGCCGTTCAGGAACCTCAGCACGACCAGGGTGGCGAAGTTGGGCGCCAGGCTGGCGGCCACGGACACCACCACGTCGGCCAGCAGCGCGCGGATCATGATGCGGCGCCGGCCCGTCGTGTCCGCCAGCACGCCCCACATGTGCGCGCTGCAGATGATCCCGATGTACGTGATGGCGCCCAGCGTCCCCTTGTCGCCCTGCGACATTTCCAGGTCGCACGAGGCGGCCGAGAGCACGTAGCCGATGTCGATCATCTCCATGATGGCGGCCATGATGGACAGGCCGCTGACCAGCATGAGCAAGTAGTGGAAGCGGCCGAAGCCTGATGGGGACAGACGGAACAGAGGTTAAACGAGAGTTGTATCTGTGAGCCGATACTAAAGCCATGGTTTCGTCACTGGTAGAACAGGTGCGGATTTGTAGCTTTCATTATCCAGTGCTTAAGTGTGGGCTGAAGTGTGAGGCACAAGACAGTCTCAACACTTCGTCTGCACCTTTGCCCACAGTTTCCTGCAGGCCACAAGACCGCCGACACTCTTACCCTTTAAGCGCGGCGCAGCGGCGCACTCACCTGTAAGTTTAACGGCATCTTCAAATGAGGTGGTGGTGCCGGACTCGACGACAGTGCCATCTGGGGGAGGAGGTTGTTTGCCTGGAAAGAGACAACCAAATAGAATTTAGATCACCTCAATAGGAAAATAGACACACTTGGGGTGAGCGCGCCCCCGTGGGACTCATAACGGCACGCTGACGGGACGCGGGACGGGACGGCACTGACTGAGGAGCGGTTCCTTGAGGGGGAGGCTCTCGCCCCCGCCGGACTTCTCGACGCGCCCCGTCTGCCCCATCGGCACGGGCCCCGGTCGCTCGCAGCCCTGGGCCTGACCCACTGCACCCTGGAGCCCGCGGCGCAGCACAGCGCTGCGTACAACGTGGCGTTGCACAGAGAACTAGGCTAGTGCCGCGCCGGGCGGAGCGGGGCGGAGCGCCTGCAGGACAGCGGACAGCACGCGGCTCGGCTGTCCCGCCCTCACGGACGGACACTAAAGCACGCCCGGCTCCGGCCCGAGCCCAGAGTGCTGCCTCAGCCTATGGCTGGGGGGGACAGGCGAGCATGGCGTCGGCTCGCACGACCCGGTCTTGCCAACATAGCACACTTCAAAAGGACACGCCAAAGAATCAAAGGGTTTCAAGTTTGTTCTTTTTCGTGAGCGGAAGCAGATGCAGGTCACTCGTCTGCTAAGCGCGTTGCGTTCCAGCAGCGCTTCTCTGTGCTGTTACTCACAAGGATAAAATGTGACGACGCCTGCTTTTTTAACGTTGCCGGCCGCCGGGCTGGGCCAACAGTCTTGCTGTAGACGACACGCGTCGCCTCAAGTCACCACGCGTTCTATAGAACAGCAAGCCGCGACCGCGACCCCCTCTGCCCCGCTGCCCCCGCTGCCCCCGGCCCGGCCCGGCCCGCTACCATACCGCTGCGAGCGTCAATAGTGCCGGGCCGGGCCGGGCCGGCGGCGGCGCCATGTCCAATTGACTATACCGGGCCCAAGGCTCGATATGCGGACGCGAGACGCGAGGCCCGAAAGCGCTCGAGACAGTGCGGCGCGACATGGCGTGCAAAACGAGTTTCAAAACCGAGGCGCCCTATGCGGGATTTTATCTCCTGGAATCCCATTGAGACCATGGGATTTTAGGACTGGGGCCTGCTTTATTAGGCAACATGCAGGCAGCTGTGCCATGGTGTTGCCTAGTAGGCAGGCGTTGATGCAGTCCTCTTTGCAGCACTGTGTTTGCACTGCTTATTGCCTACTTTTAAGGCGACACTGATTTCAAGAAATAATGCAGCCGGCCTACGTTGGTGCTGACTCCTGGCGGTCCGCCACGCAACGCGCAACGCGACCGCCCGTCGGATAGGCAACCCATTCGACTCCGCCGTCAGTCCCCGCGAAGGCCATGAGGGCCCCTGGGCTAGGACTGCCGCAATATTCACTCCGTTGCCCCTTCGGCAGAGGGCCTTCGAGCGCGCAGCATCCGAGACGTGTCGGGCTGGGCCGTCTATAGCGACGTCAGCTGAGCTGGTGGCAGCTGCGTCCGACCCGTCCGACCTCAGGAAAGACCACCAGCCCTTAACATTGGTATCAGGAAAAAGCTTGCCTCTGAAGTGCAGTATTTATGGTATCTGAGGTTTGGGTCCCCGTAAGACCCCTGACTCCTCGCCTGACTCTTATCTCGTCTGGAGACAATGCTGACAGAGCACTATACTATTACAGGACCAACCTCCTTGGCAACGGTGATATCGGGGCGCGGGGCGGGGCGGGACTGTCCCTTAGTCGAATGTGACTCCGCTTCGCACCGCCACCTTTGAATATTTGGCGGCGGCCTCAATAAGTCGCGGCATAGATTGCCAAGTCAGCACGTGTCTACACTAGCCTTGAGGCAGTCTCATCTCCAGACATTTCCAAGTGTCGCACTATACTCTTTTTAGTAAAAATACTTGCCGATGCAAAGGCATCTTTTTGGGGCGCGTCTCCGGGTCACCCGTCCACCTCTCTAGCGAATCCTAGGTCTCGGGTTTTGGTTTGTTTTTTGACCCAGTCGGCGGTCGGTTGGGGTGGCGACCGGTATAAATGGTAGCACCGGCCGTAGGTCTGGCACTCTCAGGTCAGCTGACGATCCAGTACAACCCGCCTAGGCCTAGCCATGAGATTCCTGGTAAGTCGTCCGCCACCTCGCCTCCTCGGCGCCCTGCCCACCCTTGTCGCCGACCTGGCAGCTCATTATTCGCTTCCTTGCAGATCCTCGCCGCCTTCGTGGCCGTCGCCGCCGCCGACTACCACGATGACACCTTCCACTTCTCTACCTTTGGCGGCTCAAGCGTGCTCAAGAAGACGACCTTCCAGACCGCCCAGCCCCAGCCCATCCTCGCCAAGAAGACGGTGTACCAGTCCGCTCCTCTGATCTCTACGTTCGCCCCCCAGCCCGTCTTCCAGGCTCCCCAGCCTTTCATCACCAAGAAGACGATCACCAAGACGTACCAGTCCGCGCCCCTAATTTCTACGATCGCGGCGCAGCCCGCCTTCGACCAGAGGTTCATCGTCAAGCAGGTCGCTCAGCCCGCCTTCGACCAGAAGCTCATCGTCAAGGAGATCGCCCAGCCTGCTTTTGAACAGCGCTTCATCGTGCAGCAGCCCGCTTTGGAGCAGAAGTTCACCACCGTGAAGCAGTTCGCGGCCCAGCCCGCCATCGCCGAGTTCAGGCAGCAGCAGACCTACGCCCCCGAGTACCAGGCCCCCAAGTGGCGCATCGTGTCCCAGGTCCAGGAGGTCGACCCCACCGGCCCCTACAAGTTCAGCTACGCCACCGAGAACGGCATCCAGGTCAACGAGGAGGGCTCTCTCGTCCCCAGCGCCGAGGGCCCGGCCGTGGCCGCTCAGGGCTCCTACGCCTACACCGGTGACGACGGCGTCGCCTACTCCGTCAGCTACGTCGCCGACGAGAACGGCTTCAGGGCCGTCGGCGACCACCTGCCCACCCCTCCCCCGATCCCCGCCGAGATCCTCAAGTCCCTGGAGGAGAACGCGGCCAGCGGCGAGCAGTACGACGACCAGGGCAAGCTCCTCAAGAAGTAGAAGACCCAACTGCTGTGATCACATAAAGGGCGACATTCGTCCGTGCGCAATATAATTTTCTCCGAATCGGAGAACAGACTGCCAAATTATTAATATAAACTAGAGAATTATATGAGTGTCATTATTAAGCATTCCATTCATATCTATTTAATACTTCGACAAAAAGAAAACCTTTATCTACGCCTTCTCCTTGTCGTGCTGGTCCATTTGGGTAACGCTCAGGCAGTCGCTCGTCATCTTCTGCTGGAGATGAACATCCTTGTACTATTAGCGCGCACATATCAAATCACGCACCAGAGTTGAGTAATGCCCACCTTCCGCGTTCTGGCCTGCCACACACAATCAGGTAGGCGGAGGGGGGGGGGAGGCGGCCGGGAGGTATTTCGACCAATCAGCTCCGCGAGTACCGCGCTGAGCTCGCCACTCTAGACTACTTTTACCGCGTCGTCCTTGAATGGGCGGTGCGACGCTACGATTATCGCAATAATTATCATATTGTATCATCGCCGCCCAATCGAAACGTAACGACACTGAGAGCGTTACTCACCGTTACTGTCGCTGATGTTGACTGTGGCGCTAAACATCCGAAACACTTTCTTGACCATGGTGACGGCCGGGGCTTCCCTTCCGGGGCAGTCTTTACTGAGATTTCACACCTCCTTGAGTCACTCTTTGTCGCACTTTAGGCACACGCACACGGTCCCACGTGATGCGCGCGCACGGGTCCGGGAGCACGGGCAGGAGCAGGAGCACGGAGCGGATCAGGTGGACTGCGACACCAGCATCCTCGTGCAGCAGCAGCGCCAGCGAGCTCCCGGTCCAGGCGAACCTCTGCACTCAGCGATGCTCTGTGCCGGAGTGAGGAGAGGCTTCGCTCCACTCGACCACCGTATAAGCGGCCCGGGTATGGCGGGGCGGGGCGGGGCGGGGCGGGGCGGGCGGGCCGAGGCTCCTGATACGAGTGTGAGTGAGGGGTGTGGGGGTATATGTACGCGCTCGCCACAAAAAAATACGACTTCAGACTGACCTACCTGGTCGAGGGGGGGGGGGGGGGGACTCTAACACTTTGAACGCTGCACAGGCGATAACGCTCATCCAGGCTGAGCAGGCCGAGTTGGACGGGGCGGAACAGCGTGATTGTACTTAAATGATCTGTCACAATAACGACGGCGTGTCCTGTGCACAGACGAGCGGGGCCGGAGGGCCTCCTCTGCTGCTGCCGGTGCAGCCCTGCCCGGAGCACGTGGCAGTGTAGCTCGCAATAATCGTACGCGAAGCGGCACTCGCCGGACGACTCGTCTGGAACAGGTTTGCGCCACAATCCGCCCCGCACCGCACACTCCAGCCGTGAACTTGGCCGTGGCCGGAGGATGCCTGGAGCAGGCTCCTGGAGCATGCCGGCCGGCCGGCGCGCTGGAGATGAGAGGAGAGGCCTCTGCAGGCAGGAGCGGAGCGCCCGCCCCGCCCCGCCCCGTCTCGCCAAACCTCAGCGGCGGGCGACAAAAAGAAAGACGACTGGAATTTTATGCTTCAGGAAGATCACAGCCGAAATTCTGCGATAGACCAATCAATCGAGTGGAATAGAATGATGGCGAAGGCCGGGCCGCGGGGCGCTTCCGGACGAGTTATTGTTCGGTGACGGTGACGGTCGGGTCTCTTCTCTGGGCACGAGCCACTGATAAGCGCGTCCTGGGCCGGGGCCTGGTAGGTGTTGCCACCTGGGGCACCGAGGGCCAAGAGCTGTTGTAAGAAGATGTCAACAAATCGACCCGTGCGATTCAAAACATGACGTGACTGATAGCATGGCCGGACTTTTTATCTCGGTTTACTTCGTCCTAATTATTGTCGCGCATCTTTTGAAAAATAGTATATACCAACGGGGGGAAAAAACTGTTCCAGAGGTTAACGTGAAATTCGCGTAAGGGGAGGGGGAGTGTGCGTCAATCACACAAACGCAAGAAAATACCCGTGATATTTGGGCACGGCCGTGACCAGGCTTAAATAGAGGGGCTTAATAAAGTGCCTCGAATGTCACGTCCTCTATCGGGTGGGAAGGTAAGGCGAACGCCGGCTGAGGTGAAGGGCGGAATACGTCAGAGGGCCGCGGGGGGCGGGGCGGAGACGGGGCGGAGGCCAGGCAGGGCGCCACCGGGCCAGCGCCACCGCACCTCAGCAGGAGTGACACCTGGCGCTGGCGCTTGCACTGGCGGCCCCGCCCCCGCCGTCCACGACGTCGCAGCCGCGCACGGTTACGGTTACACATAGCTGATAAAGTAGCGGGTTCATGGTGTCGGCACACGGCCTGCCCGTTTTGTACACCTACAGGCGTATCGTTATGTCTACCCGTTATATGTAGCTCTAGACCAAACCCTCCCCTGTACCTGTGTGCCCGAGGGCCGTAAGGGCGGGCGACGAGGGTAAGCCGGGGAGCCTGGAGGGTCATCGGTGAGCTCCCCGGAGCAGGCTACTTCCGGGTCGATTCGAGTTCGAGTCATGTGTATTTTAAATGGGACTCGACGCCGGAAGTATCCCGTTCGAGACAATCGCTGGGAGCTCTCCGATGACCCTCCAGGGGGCGCGACCACGGCGCGCCGGCGCGTGCACGCAGGGGTGCGAGGTGCGGGTCGCGTGGCGCCGGACCCCACCCCTCACCACCCTCCACCCGTTACGTCGTTGCCTTGGCAACCGAGCGGCGACGTATTTAGCCCCTCCGGCCGGGCCGGCGCCCTGCCAGCCAGGGCGCGAGGCACCACGCCACGCCACGCCCTCACCTCACTTGCTTTGCACAGTGATAAAGTGGGGCTTTGGCGCCTTTCGGCCCGCGGGCCGCGGGGCTGGTGCTGGTGCACGCGGCACGCGGCCTCCGACTAATCGCGGTGCGGCTTCTGTGCGGCGCGCGGGTCAACGTAACAGTGGCTGCCGCCGGGCCGGGTCGGGTCGGGTCGGGTCGGGTCCCATCAGCGTAGCGCCACCTCAGCGCAGCGCACAGCGCTTAAGCACCGGCAAACAGTCGCTTCTCCACGCGACCCGCGCGAGGGCCAGGAGAGCACCCCGCCCGCGTGCTGCAGCCGCCCTGCGCCCCGCCCCGCCCACTGCAGCCGCCGTGCGCCCGCCCCGCCCGGCCCCGCCCGCCCCGCCCCTGCCCCGACGCGCTGTTTGCAGACTCGTCCACCTGAATGTGAAGCTCATGCAGCGCACAGCTCGTGCCGCTTATCGACGGGGGGCCCCGCGGGGGTTGTGGGAGTACCCCCCACAAATGCATGCTGGAGGACACCGCGCCGTGCCGCCTCAAAGACCGCGGGGCACAGGAGAGGTGCTGGCCGTAGGCAGTGTTGCCAGGAGAGGCATTGGGGAGCATGAGCGCCTGCCGACCACGCAACACCCAAGCACTGGTGTTCGCACGTTGCCTAGTTTTGTGGCCACACGGCCCGCAGGTTAGGTCGCCCGGTACGCGTTGTATACGGTTCACGGCGACCCGAGGCGTAAACACGGCAAAAGCCGCCGTGACTTTGAATAGATTTCCTGCCGTGGTGACGGTCGGGTCGGGGGCGTTCCCCACGCGACGACCCAGTAACGCCCCCTCGAGTTCAGAGAAACTCACCCGCCAGCGTGGAGGAGCGGAGCGCGCGTCGTGCCGGGCCGGGCCGGGTTAACGCGGCCGGTTGAGGTTAGGACTAGGGGCCGTGCTGGGCGGGGAGGGGCCGGGCGGGGCCAGGCCTGCAGTCTGGGCTGGGCCGCAAGGCTAGCACACTGACACAGACCTCTACAGCTACAGCTCTGCCCGCCCTGCCCACCCCCGCGCGCGCCCGCCCGCTCGCCGCAGGGTGGGGGAGGGTGGTGCGCGGGCGCGGCGGGCCCTGAGGGGCCCTGGGGGCGCGGCCGACGCCGCCGCTCCACCCGTCTTGGGGGTGAAGGTGACGGGGCGGGGGTAGGGGTGGGGCAAGGTCGTGAACCCGTCGTCATTAGGGGAGAGAGGGGGTGGGGGTGGGGAGGGGTGTGGCAGGGTGGGGCGCGAGTCGCACACGCACAGCCATTCACAGACCCAAGAGAAAGATGGAGCGAAATGCCATTTTAATCAGTGAGGCGACTTTCGACCCGTAGCACGGTGATATGTACACTGTAAGTTTAACTCGAAACCCCAGCAATAAGTGTAGCCGGCCGGAACGGGGCGGGCCACCTCGCATATTCCCCCTGCAACAGCAGCGGTGGCGTTACAGCATAGCACAGCCGCAGCAGGACAAGGCGCTGATGTCATGATCGCCGTTTCTGAAGAACGCGGCAATCAGTATTCGTTCGATACCAATGGGATGAGGTTGAGTGCGGGTAGTGGTGGGGAGGCACCTGGCAGGGCAGATAAACAGTCCTGCTGCTCCCCTCTCGGAGACAACATGTTGTCACCCCGGCCCTACCCGCCCCGCCTCCGTCCCAGCCCAGCACGAGTCCTTGTGCTTCAAGTCCGCGCCGGGCCGGGCCGCGCCGGGCCGCGAGGGGAGCGTGCCGCTCTCCTCTCATTGTCTGATAGACTGGCGCTATTTTTAGCCGAGCGGGGCGGGGCGGGGCGCACCCGTCATGCTACTGCCTTGCCGTCAGACCCACAGATGAGGCGCCGCCGCGTCACTTTTGGGGTGCATCCTGCTGCAGTGAGAAAGCAGTGTGCAGCGGTGCAATATGAAAACAATGCCTCTTTGCGTCGCCTCGGCAACGTGGCGTGGCGTGGCGTGGCGCAGGGCAGCACCTGCTGCGGACAACTAACCGCAGCTGCGAGTTCCAGCGGGGCGGGGGCGGGGCGGCGCGGGGGTGAGCCGCAGATGTGGGTGGCCGCGGCCGCGGGGAGGGAGAGAAAAGAACTGGCCTTACCGGCCAAGCGCAGGGCCTTCCTCTAGCGGCACGGAGCCATGTCGGCGGACCCGCAGGAGCCCATTGCCGGGCCCGAGTGCCAACCACGGGAGCCCGAGAGCTCCAGGAGCAGGTCCACGGGCGGGTGAGGGCGGGGGCGGGGGCGAGGACGGCGTTGATGCGGGAGGCAATACTCGCCCCATGACCCGTGATCCAGGTTCGTCCCGGGGCCGGGGCCGGAGACAAGCAGGAGGGCGCTGTGCAGCATCCGGCCGCCCTTCTGGTGGTACGGCGGGGGCGGCTGTGCGCCGCGCCCGGGTGGCGACCCGGACGACTACGAGCCGCGGCCGCGGCGCGCCGTGCGCTACCCCGAGGACATCCCCAGCGTGCTGCAGCGCCTGGCCGTGGACAGCGAGGGCCAGTACCTGCCCGGCCAGCAGCTGAGCGGTGGGTCCCCGTCTCGACGCCCCGCTCCCGCTCCCACCCTGCCGCTCCTAGTCCATCGAGGACGCGGTTGCAGCTGGAGACCCGGAGGAGGCGGCGCCGGTGCCGCTCGAGGACGCGCGGCCCGACGCCGACGGCCTCTATGAGCGGCGCGAGCGCGACCACGAGCTGTGCAGCTGCCGCAGGGAGACCTGGGTCCGCGGAGGGCCGCTGGGGCCTAACCGACCGGACCCGTCCGAGGGCTGCCGGTGCGCGTGCTGTCGGCCGAGGCGCGCGCCGCCGCCCTGTCCTTCAAAGAGAGTGGCGAGTTCACCCGCCACCCCCGTCGAAACGTGAGTGCGGTCTCAGGCCGGGCCGCGCGCGGCCGCCACGTATAGGGGTCCCAATGGTTACCCTGCTCTGCCCTCAGCTGGCAGGCGCGTCCCCCGTTCTGGTGGTGGTGCCACGACAAGCGCTCCCGGCTCCCGGCCGGGGACCCCGCGCTCTACGCCCCAATCCTCCCTGTCAAACAGCCCCAGCCAGGACCGCCCATCGCCCACCTGCTCGAGGTGGATCGTCCTGACTTTTACATACCCGGTCAAATCATTTTCGGTAAGGATGGAATAGATGATGGTTTTGGGGGGGAGGGGGACTATTCATCATGCAAATTTGAAATTGATCAAAACAACTGAATGCGCTGTTGTCGAAGGTTTTACGCCCCCGATCAATCAGTACTGGTTAAAAGTGCCAGAGCAGTGCCCGGACGAAAATATAACGCCGAGTGGCCTGGAGCCGGGGCTGGAGCTCGTTGACAGACCGACTACGAGCTGTTCGCGCCATGGTAACGATACTACTTTTGCCATCCGTTCGGCTCGGTCCTACTCCTACTCTAGCACAACGTCTTGTCTACCCCTACCCAGGCGGGCTCCCCTTGCACCAGCACGCCCTGCCGAGCCTCCTCTACACCGAGGTGGCCGGGGCGCGCACGTCACCGCCACACAGGACCCTGCGAATCCCCAAGCCAAGCGTCCTTTCTGCCGATCTCTGCGACACGTGCTGCAAACGGTCTACTCAAACAATGTATGAGGTGGCACATGAAACACTTTGCGTACCTGCTCTGTCGGAAGGCTCGTCCGTGATATTGCTTCCTTGGCCCAGGGCGGGCGTTCTCCCCAACGGCTGGAGGGGCTGGCCAGGTGTCAAGCAGGCTCACATGTTCTACCGAGACTTAGATCCGTGTCTGAGACTGGCGCACTGCACGCGCTGCAAATGCTGACCCGGCGAAAGGAAAGTTCAAGCGCGGCGCTTTTGGTGCTCCGAGTGCAGGGTGGCCACTACAGTAAAAAGAAATGGCGTACACTCTCAATGAATAAACCACGTTTTCGTGCAAAAGAACCTCTTTTCGTGGAGTGAGCGCTTTATTTCTTTAGAAATTTTCGAGTGAAATAATATTTCCTGCCTGAATAGGTGGAGATGTAGGTTGTTTACCCAAAGCTATGTTGTTTAGAGTGTGTCGACTGAAGAGGTGCCAACTACCCAGTGAGTGAAACAGTACGGGGGGAGTGCTGCCGATGCAACAATAGTTTCGCTCACGGGTTGCGTTATTTAAGATGACGAGGTACTGTAAACCACGTAAATTGGACAATTATGTATATTTCTTTCAAAATCAAGTAACAACTATCTGAGGCATTGTCGAAGGGGTACGTGACAATTTTCGAAGTCCTTGTTTGTTGTTGTTTTGCCAGCAGTAGCGAACTTCGATTGTTACCTTGGAGCTCACACGAAACGAAAATAAGCGTAATTTCGGTGTCATTTTTCTGTCATATTAAGAAACTATTCTACTAATGTAAGGTAAAACCTAAATTGTTTTTAGATATTGTCCTTTTTAAATTAGATCAGTGCAACTTAATGTTATCAATCAAAACATAAACTGTCTGGATGCGCGATAGCCCAAATTCCATTGTTATAGGCTAGTGTCATGCGTCATTCAGATAAATTTTTGTCATCGTTGGCATTACTTGTGGTTAAACGTTTTATTTTAAGTGTCTCAAATTCATATTTGCTTAAATTTTATGAGGATAAACAGTCACTGTAATATATATGATACATCCCCTCATCTGCTTTTTGATGGAGTCTATTTCAATATCATTTTTTACTTTCATTTTTTTCTTGTATTTGGCTTGTTTTAGGCCTTTGACAAATTTCTGTGTCATTATAAAAATTGAGCTGGCAAATATAATTATAAATAAGCCGGCACTCAAAATTGTCATAACTTTTAAAAAGATGTCTTGCGATAACTGATTAGCTTAATTGTCTGCTTTTGTAAAGTCACTATGATTTTATAAGATGTACCACCTTTTAATTGCATTCTTTTAAAATTTCAGGACTTCAAACTAAACATTTTTTTCACAATGGATAATGCACAGTTTAATCTACGGTGGAACAACCACAGTTTTAACATTGTCCAGGTTTGTCTTTTTTCTTATTCAGAGTTGATTTCTCCATTACCAATATGTTTCTTGAAAAAGCAATGTGAATCAACCTTGATTTTATTTTGCAGGTCTTTTTAGAACAACTCTCAAGTGAAAGTTTAGTAGATGTAACATTATCATGCCAAGGCCAGTTTATAAAAGCACACAAAATGGTTCTGTCAGCTTGCAGCTCATACTTTCAGGTAAGAAAATTTCTCATGGCAAGCATATTTTATTAGACCCTTGTTGAGTATTTTTCTGGTTCTAGGATCTGTTTAACGTGCATGAAGCTCAACATCCCGTAATCATCTTAAATGGAATAAAGTTTCATGACCTGAAAATGGTTGTTGAGTTCATGTATAAAGGAGAAGCAAGAGTGAGTATAACAACAAAAGTAGGATTATTTTCATTGTGAATAATGTTCTTACTTCCTGTGTGTAATAATTATAGGTTTTGGAATCTGAACTGAATGGTATATTGGCTGTAGCAGAGGCGCTACAAGTCAAAGGGCTTAGCAACGTTCGTAATGAAGACAAGTATGAAAATGATCGCAGTACAATGTCCCCAGAGGATTGCTTTCCCTCGGTTGCTATGAATGAAGATTTTGCCTCTGACTTCCATTCTGATTCTCCGGCTGTAGACCCACTTGATGTCTCTTGCTCTGTTTCTGAATCAAGAAAACCAGGGAGAAAACGGAAAAGAGTTTCTGAGGTAGTGTATAAGACTTATCTCGTTGACGAGTTCTTATTCTTTTTAAATCTGGCTTATGATTTCATTCCTCTGTCTTATATTAGATCACTAAGACTGGGACAGGACAGGACGGATCTGCAAAACTGCTACGTTCAGAGACAGAGTTATCAGGAACTGAAATTTCTAGCCCCAAAGCAGTAGCACCTAAACCAACCAACAGATCCTCTCATTCTAAGGTTTCCTCTCCAAAAACAACTTCCCCCAAAGCCTCTGCATCTAAATCCTCTTCACACAAAGCCTCTTCATCTAAATCCAATATACATCAAGCTAACCTGACTGAGTCTACCTCATTGAAATCCCCTTCATCCTATGATTCCCCAACTAGAGCAACAACGCCTGAGACCCACTCATCACAAACCGTGTCGGAGGAGCGCTCTTCAAGAAGCTTATCACCTGTGCTGTCAGAATTTCAGCCACATGCAATCACCTCCTTGAAAGAAACTTCAACAGTTTCTGTAGGGAAAGCAGCTCAGTCTAAACCTCCAGCAAAAGTTTACCCAGCCAAAACATCATCCCAGAAAGCAAATTGCAAGCTATCGAAGTCATCAAACTCCTCTGGAACCTCTCCTCATGTGTTAGACCAAGAAAATGATGAAATTCAGAAAAGTGCTCAAGTTGATGTACCTGATGATGATAATGATCTTGCTACAACAGTAAGTCTTCTATTTTAACTATTTCACCACATATGCCCTAATTCAATAAATAATTACTACTGCATTTCTTTAAAAAATTTACAGATCAAAGTTGAACCACTATTTATAAGAGACATTGATGATAATGATTCATCATGGGATGACCCCACTAGATTAGTAATTGACTTGGTAAGAACAACTTAATACACAAAACTGTAGTTTTCAGACAAGCCATATAATATATTTTCAAAACAAATTTACAGCCACCTGAGGATTCTGGGGACAAGGGAGGTGAATCAGATAGTCCAAGTAATAAAACTAACTGTGAAAATTCTGAAATATCTGTGAACAAGCAGAAAGTCAAAATTTCACCAAAGGGAAAACTCAAAGGTAAGGTTATTAGTCAAAAAATGCTTTCTGTTTTTAATACTTTTTTAACCGGAAATTTTTGTCAAATAATGCTTTCTGTTTTTAATACTTTTTTAACCGGAAATTTTTGTAATGACTAGTGAGGTCAGCATCAGAACTGGTTGCTTCAAGTCAGACATTAATCCCCTCAGATCCTTTGAGTCTAGAGGAGAGTGTTGGCAAAGATGTAGAGCTCCCCAAAGAGCGGCTCAAAGGTGATAGAATACCACGACCACCAAATGCATTCATGATATTTGCTAACGAATGGAGAAAAAAGTTAGCTCTAGAACATCCAAGTGAGTTTTGAAAATTAAATTAACTAGCAAGAGGACTTATTGAAAATGAGATTGTTACCATTGTTTCCTTTTTTTTAAAAACATTTTCCAATTTCAGCTGAGTCAAACAAGCAGATTTCTGTACGACTTGGAATGAAATGGAAAGGTTTAAATCCCGAGAAGAAAGAAGTATATTTCTGTGCTTCACGTCGGGCTGATGAAGAACATAAACGAAAGTATCCCGGTTATTTCTACAGTCCCAAGGAAGCCAGATTGAGAAAAGCTATGCGTCAGCAACGGTTTCAGACTAGTAACACTCATAACAACAGTGAAGACTCCGTACCGCAGGCCAAAAACTCAAAAGAACTCAATGCACCTAATGATGCATTTTATATTGCAACCTTAGCAAATGCAAGTTTGATAGTGAAAGAGGAATTGCTTGAGGAGGATCCCCCTCCTCAGAACTTAGAGGAGGAGTTTTTAAAAATGGTGGAGGATGGACAGGTTGAAGCAGAAGTGAAAAATGAAGAAAGGCAACTTAATTGTGATCAAAAAGCAAGTTTGGACAATCAAACTTGATTTTCTTCATGATAACTATGTACATGTTATGTAGAATCTTTTAACATGCAAATAGAGCGTAAACATTTTTCCTGTGCCACCATTGAGACACCATGGTATCACTTAGTTCAGAATCATTTTATGCACTTTGCATGAGCACTAATGAGTTGCATCCAAACTGTTTGCCATTGCTATTGTAGGTTCAAAATTAGTCATGTGCCATTTTCCATAGTGCAAGTGCCATAAAATGGTATTTAATTGTTATTGAAGATAACTTCATTCATAAACTTACAGTTGTTACTTGATATGTCGGGAGATTGAGTTGTACACAATTGTATTTGATGTTTTTATGATGTTGACTGCATTTTATGAGACAAAACAGTTTTATTTGCCTTTAAGGCAACTGAGAGGTCAATTTTCCCAAGCATTAGTTTTATTACTCTTCAATAATAAAACTACCTTCTGTGCCTGTATATCAATTTGTTAAAGAATTTGTTATCTTATTATTTTTTTCATGCAGTTGCGCACTTTTCAAAGGCTGCTCGATTGCTTTAGATTTGTTAATGATTTTTGGTTCTGATTTGTGGCAAGTTTTGCAGAATTTTTGTAATTTTGTTATCATGTGCATGATGTCTGTGATTTTTTTTCATGGCTGCACTCCTCTTTAGTACCATCAAATTAATGATTGATTTTATTTTTGATTGTTCAGATTATGTTTTGACAATTTTTGAAGACTGCAACTCTATCAACGAGAACTAGTTAGCTAAAAAGTGTCAGGAAAAGCAAGTGTTTGGTTAGCAAACTGTTGAGTTCTTAACAATCAAAAATATTTTCTATACAGTTTTTATAACCAGTTTCTGTGTTTACTTTGATTCAGTATTTGAGTGTGTCTGCTGGTTTGATTAAAGAACTTGATTCTTTTACTTCATCTATTATGCCATTTAGCTCTTATTAATAAGAGGTTTTGTTTTAACATTCAATGTGATTATTCTTATGTGGTACTTTTCAAATGTGATGAATTTCCAACGCTGAATTGTGTGTGTTTGAGAGTTAGTGGAGATATTCCTTGGTAATGGTTTGTTGTTGTTTATATGTCAGTTCTGAAATTATGTACTGCCTTTTGATACAGAAAACCTACTGAAGTCTAGTTCATGTTAATAATGTTTTCATAGGCTTATTGTTTATCTGGTCATAACTGTTATTTATATTAAAGTCTGTAGTTTTCTATCCTGTATTTGTAGCAGCTTGATGTTTTCTTCCACTGTTTCTGGGATTTTCCTTCTTGACTATAAAATTTGTACCGTAATTACAATGAAATCCATACCAGCCTTTAGGATTAATCTTAACTTAATTCCTTCTTTAATAATGGAATTTAAGTTTAGTTGGCCATTTATAAACAAACTTACTGAAAAGGCACTGTAATTTTATGTTAGTTCTTGTTATTTTGAGCTCTGGTGAATTGTTATTGGAAGAAAGTTTGAAGGAAATTGTAGTCATTTGCTGTAGGGTCAAGAGTTGTCTTGAGATGTGTGTTAAACATGTGTAGCATGTCAGAAATCTTGAGGCCTGATCGCAAAAGATAAAGCTCCACAGACATGATTTATACCATTGAAGAGAATGGTAACCGAGTCAAAGGGTGTGTTTTCAATTAGCCTCTTGACAAGACCAATCTGAAGTATTTTGGAAATGCTTGGCATGTTTAATACACTAAAATGGAAGTCTGAACCCACAGTTTCTGTAGAGTCTGACACAGTGAGATCACATGCTTTAAAACCATGTTTCCAAGTCATTATATTTCTAAATAAATCAGTGCTCTACTTGACAGTATTAATTTTATATGCTGTGTTCACACCTTACTGTCCATTGAAAAGCATAATATTAAACATTCATTTCATCTTTACTTATGCTGTGAAGCACATAGTTCATTGAGACAAAGAAAGTAAAGGGAGGAACAGATAAGTAACATAACCAAGTTCATTCTAAAACAACTTTATATTCAAAATGCTACATTTAGTTTCATTTACCTTAGAGATAACAGAACTGAAAGACGACGATAAATTTAACATTTGGAGAAAATGCTTAATCTGTCAGTAAGCAGTGTATTAAACATAGCAACGAGGCCAAGGGCTTTAAATGCAGTACCTTATTACACTATTGGTAGAAATCAATAACTAGGTCAGTATTCAAGATTTACACATAACAGATGGACTCAACATACTGAGCTTAAAACTAGGAAAACATGAACGCCAGTTAGTCTTCTCAAATTTGCACTGAGTGCAGCAGTCTTAATGTACAGCATACTGGATTTCACACTGACTTATTGCAAAGCACTATATATATATATATGTATGTATGTACATATATATAGCAAAATTACAATATTTGTAAAATCATGTATTAAGCAAAGTGCTGTGTAAAATTTTGATGAACACTAGCCTTATTTATCTAAAAAGAAAAAGAAAATAGAAAAAAATGAGGCTGGTGAAACATGTGTCTACATCAAAACCCACATTGAGGACATTATTTAACAACTTGAAAAATAAGTA
This sequence comes from Frankliniella intonsa, assembly GCA_033675135.1. NCBI lineage: Eukaryota > Metazoa > Arthropoda > Insecta > Thysanoptera > Thripidae > Frankliniella > Frankliniella intonsa. Next base: position 5,530,583 of record CM066249.1, on the reverse strand, counting down.
TAATGAAGAGGCAGTTGAAGCAATTAATTTTAAAGCCTTCAATGGTATTTAAAAAATTTAACTGAAAATTAACAGAACTATGGCACACAACAAACAAAATTGACTCTGTTAAAGTAGAAGTGAATTTTTACTGGAGACCCCTTGTTTGCCCTCTCCACCTAATAGCCCTGTAGATTGACTTGTTCTACTGGTGGTCTTAAGTAACACCTCGAATGATAAAATTTACAGAAAAATAAAATGATCAACGCTGTCTTCGGTTGAAGAGATTTGGAAACCTGAAGAAGAGTCTGGAAAACAATATCATTTTATTGGCAATCATTCTTCAGAATAACATACATTGCGCCACTCAGACGATTAGCATAAAACTCACCTCATGATCAGTCTAATCCCGAGTCGTCGAAACCAGTCGCGGGTCCGGCCCCAGGGCCCCCTGCGCCTGGGGGGAAGCCCATGCCCCCCATGCCCCCCGGAAACCCCCCCATGCCTCCCATGCCTCCCATGCCACCCATGCCTGGGAAGCCTGCGCCGCTGGAAGCGTATTTCGAGGTGAGCTTGCTGATGATGGCGGCTATCTTGGGGTTGCTCTGGTACTTGAGCATGTTGGCGGGGTTCGTCGAGATGTCCTTGAAAGCAGCTGCCACCTCAGGATCCTTCAATCAGAGGAGAAATGTGTCACTACTTCCTCGTTAGCGTCTACACCGGCCAACGTTGGCGAATGGCCGACTATTTCACCTTGAAGGCCTCCATGATCTCGGGGTCGTTGAAGAGCTTGTAAAAGTCGTCCATGCCAGGCATGCCACCGGCGGCGTCATCGTCCTCGTCGGGGGTCTGCTGCTGCTGCTGCGCCTCCTTGCGCGCGCGCTCCTGCGCCTCCCGGACCCGCTTGGCGCGCTCCTGGCGCTCGCGCAGCTCCTTGTCGGCCTTCTTGCGCTCCTGCTTGCGGCGGTGCTCCTCCAGCTTGCGCGCCTGTGGGCAGACCAGACGGAACGGAGCGGTGAGGACACGACACATCCGACGCATGCACCCTGCCTGCCTGCCTGCCTGCCTGCCTGCCTGCCTGCCTGCCTATCTTCTGTTCCATTTCTTCCACGTCTATTTTACCAGACGATACATTCAAATAACAGCTAGTCTAAACTTAACTAACCATCACTACACGCGATGTAATGTATCATCTTGCACTCTCATGCAGCGAGTGTGGCAGAATAATATACAGCAGGGGCCGTCTTGTCGGGGCCGAAAACGGAGCGGGACGAGACCCCTTCCGAATGAATCGAGGGTGATCCAGCTATAAAGGTCTTTAATCAACAAAACCCAGTGCCGTCACGCACCTTTCGACATTCTGAGATTCGCACGGTATTGCCTGAATATTGGCCGGCCCGGGGCTGGCCGGGCCTGCCCTAGTCCACACAGCTTGGCTTGGGCGAGATATAAATACGACGGCGAGGCGGTCAGGGAAGGGCCGCGCCTGGCCGCGCCGGGGCCGGGCTGGGGACCCAACCCAACACAGCTGACTGCGCTAGCGCCGCGCGAGCTGGGCGCGGCGGGGTGGGGCGGGGCGGGGCGGCGTTGTGACGGCACCCCGCCGAGGAGAGGCACCCGCCCGCGCCGCGCCCGCAGCCGACAACTCCCCCGTAGCACTCCAATCCCTCAGGCAGGCCCTAATACCCAACCCGCCTCTTTCTAGAAATAGCTTGAGCAGAACAATAACGACCATCTTTTATTCCCGCCGGTAAAAACGAGTACCCGTGTCCCGCCCATGACAACTGCTGACCTCCTCGAGCGCTTGGCCTGCAGGTTACACGCTGCGGGGCGGGGAACGGGGCGGGGCGGCAGACCCGTTTGAAGACGCCGAGGAATAGTTTCCAAATCGTCACGTCAAACGGACCGCCTAGAGATAAAGTGGAGGGGCCGTGCCGGGCCGGTCCGCCCCCACCCCCGCGCAAGCACGGGGCGGGTGGGGGCGAAGACGAGGGATTAAAATAGGCCTGGTGTGCGTCTGAAATAACCGGTGGGCAGCACAGCGTAAAGCAGCGAGAGCGGTGCCAATGTCACCCAGTGTCACCCAGGCAGGGCCTAACCCAACTCCAGACCGGTGGTGTGGAGATGGGCGGGGCGGGGGCGGGACCCGCCAGGAGCAGGAGCCGAACCGGCTTCAGCCCAGTTAAGCACGGCAAGACCTGGGCTAGCGTGCCGTCCGCCAGGAGTCCACCCGCGGAGAGCACATCTACGCTCCGCTGGGGACAGGGGTGGGTGCCTGGCAGTAGGGGCGGCGTGGGGCGGCGGCGCGGGGCGGCGGCGCGGGGCGGCGCGGGGCGGCGGCGTGGGGCGGCGCGGCGGCGCGGGCGGGCGGCGCGGGGCGGCGGCGTGGGGCGGCGGCGCGGGGCGGCGCGGGGCGCTCCTGCGCACCTGGCGGCGCCCGCTGCGCTGCGCCTCCGCCCCGCCCCACCCCACCAGCTCCACCAGCACGTGCGAGCGTGGTCAGTGACGTCCCGGCTCTACCCCTGTGCGAGGGGGAGGGGGACCTCCTGACCCTGGCATCGTGTCCCATTCGAGCCGCCCAAGCGGGGGTAGCGGCGCGGGGGCGGCCTGAGGGGGGCCCGGGGGGAGGAGGGGTGGGGCAGGGGCGGCACGAGCCTCCCGCTTTGTCGAGCAAACTGGACGACGGAGGGTAAAACTTGTACCGCTTAATCGCGTGTAAACTTGGCCGCCCTTTCCCATACGTGGCAGTCCAGGCGAGTACGGGAGCTCCTCTGGACGACGTGCCGTCCTGCCCAGCCCGGTCTAGCCGCAATGACAGAGGGCGGCGCGGCGCGGAGAGAGCTGCAGACGGGAGTCGCGCCGGCGCGGCGCTGGGTCCAACCCGACCCGACCGCGGCTGGCGCTGGGAGGGGTGGGACGGGACGCCGGGGTGTGGCGGGGTGTGGCGGGGCGGGGCGGGGCGGGGCCACGGTAGCGTAGGGCGGCAGAGGCTGCGGGCCGCGGTCCCTCAGTCCCGCGGTGGTCCCGGCGGAGTCCCGCCGCCCCTGTGCAAGTCGAGCGCGGACCAAAAAAAAAAAAAAAAAAAGAACGAGCCGAGCCGAGCCGTGCCGGACAGTTGGGTCCAGCATGGCCTCCTACCGGCTCCTGCTCCTCGCGGCCCTGGCCGCCCTGTTCCTCGGTACGCAATCAGTGACGCGTCAGTGCGGAGTCAGTGGTGCAGTGTGATAGTCAGTGGTGATAGTGACAGTGCTAGCTGGTGCTGCATATATAGTGGTGACAAGTGATGACCGCAAGTGGTAGTGTGGGCGCTGGGCTGGGCCCCGTCCCCGTCGTCCTCAGCGGCCACCCGGATCCCAGCGGCCGGCGCAGACCGGGCCAGACCGGGCCGGGTAGCTCGGAGTTGATCCCCAACAGGGATTATCGGATGCGAGGGACGACCTACGTGGTGGCCGTGGGCGACGCAGCGCGGCGCGGCGCGCCGGCCCTGCAGGGACCAGGACCCCGGCCCGGGCGGACGCGGCCGCCCGCACCGCACCGTTCCGCACCGTCCCGTCCCTGGCTGGGCGCCAGGGCAAAATACACATCATAAGCTGCGTGAGAGGAAAAGTCCACTCCGACTAGAGGATTTCGGGTCAAGGTTTGCCAGAGATTTTTCTCGAGCGTAAAGTCACTGTCACTCAGCCGAGTCAACGTCTTGCGGGCACAATGTGCACGACTGTGCCCTGCCCGACCCGGTCCGAGCTCCACACAGGGGCGGAGGCGGGGGGCGAGGCGGGGGCGGGCAGTACCTCGCGGGACGCACCCGAAGCCAAGATAATCCTGCAGCCTTTCGACACTACAGAGATTTGCTGTGCCGAACTGTCCTGTTAGCGAGCAGCGACGTTCCTCATCGCAGCTTTCATTCGACGCCTTGACGCCCCCGTTGACAGGGGGCGAGCAGCCCGATGCAAAAATGGATTAGTAAATTCGGAAAGGCTATATAACTGCAAGTAAAACTGTTTCTGCACGGTTCGCAAAACCGCAGTTCCTTAATGAGCGAACGCCTTGGCTATAAAGCAGGTAATCGTTTCTCTTCGTGAACCCCTTCTTCTTTTACCTCGCAATATGCTCGATGGCGCCTTTTAAATCATTAGTCAATGTAAAACACGTCCGCCAGTGCCGCTTGTGATCGGGCGGGGCGCGGCGGGCGCGGCGGGGTGGGGTGGGGCGGGGCGGGGCGGCGCCGTGCCCAGGCAGGGCCCAGGGCGCCCAGGCCGCGCTGGCCGGCTGGGCAGCTGCCAGCCACCGGGCACCAGCAGCAACAGCAGCACCCGGCGGGGCCTCGGGACGGGACGGGCTGGCCTGGGCGTTATTCGAAATTAACGTGACGCACTCTGCCCTCTAAAATTAGAGGGGATTCTGCCGAAGCACTATAGACGAATTACAAGATGAACGCAGTGACGGGGCCAAACTTCATAACCCGGAGGGAAAGAGGGTGAGCTTTAGCGACAGTGGGGTAGAGAAAGAACCGTTCCGAGGGAGGGAGAAGATGGGGCAGGCAGGTCAGTCCGTCCGACGCGTCGAGGGGCCGACAAGCGTGACAGCTCTGGACACGTGGTCCTGGCCGCGCGCCTGCAGAGGCCAGGGTAGGCAGACCCGCCGCGCACTGGAGCCCCGCTGCGGCCTACCCTACGGGCGGCTCGGCTGGCCGCAGCTCGCCGGGCGGTGCCAGGCCAGGGGCGAGGAGAGGAGGATGGTGGGCGGGGCGGGGTGAGGCGGGGTGGGGCTTTCGTCGGCTAATCCCGGGGGGATGTGGACCCTCCTGCACGCTACGCTACGCCACGCCACGCTCCACAGTCGCCGCAGAGCAGAGCAGGGCCATCTGCCCCGCACTCACTCAGACTGGCTGGCCGGTGGCATTGACAAGGCTTTGCTGCACGACATCTTTAGGGTGATGAGTGGTGGTTGGGGAGGGGGGGGGGCTAAGCCCGACACCGCAAGGCCTAGGCCAGGTCCTGGCAGCCCCGCGCGCGGCCCGCGACACGGGAGGAAAGGAAAGGTCGCCTCGACTAGCACAGCTAGCACACCGCTGCCCTGCTCTGCCCTGCTCTGCCCTGCTCTGCCCTGCCCCTCTCAGCAAGCCCGATTGAATGGCCATTTAGTCCGCGGGCGGGCCGAGTCGTCTAGCTGCGGCCAAAAATATACGGCAACAGGAGAACGCTCAGTTAATAGCTTCGGGGACAGGGCCGGGCAGGGCCGCGCGGCCGGGCGAGCGCGCACCTATCAGCCGTTAGAAAACATGGCAAATCGAACATTTGCCAGGCGGGGCGGGGCGGTCAGGAAGCGGGGGTGGGCGCTAGGGGGCGCCGTAGGTTAGGCATGGGGGTTTTGACAGGCCGCGCGTCAAAATCTGTCGAGGCCGATCTAAATGCTTCTAATATCAATTTAAAATTCTATAAATCGCTAGTGGCGAAAAAGGAAAAAAAAAACAAAAAAAAAAAAAAAAAAATAAAAAATACAAAACTATTCATGATAATTAAAGTCAGTTTCAATTTTTTTTTAAATAAAAAAAAAACAGCTTACAATTTCTCTAAAAAAATAATCCCCTTGAAAAAAAAGAAGAAAAACGTCTACTTGACCACCGCCGTGCATGGCGAGTCCTTTGAACTTCCCCAGCCGTGTGAACACGGTGATGCTCGCCAGCACCCGCACCACCCTGCCGCGCCACCCACGGCGGCGGGGCGTTTGCGTAACACGCCGTAACCGGGACCGCTCGCCTCGCCAGCACTTCCTTACGTAGTCACTGTACACAGCATGGCGGTGCCGACGGCCAGCAAGTTTAACGCGCGTTGAGTGCGGGGCGTTTTCATCTCCTAAGATTGAACACGGGAGCGTGACCACATAGTGGCCATGCCACACTCAATACGATTTAAATAAGTATAAAAGCAGCGAGCCAAAACCTATGTTCCGCCCTTGCAATTCATTGACGTGGAGGCCAAAATTCACTAAGGCAGAGAATGAAAGCCGACACACTTGTGCCGTCGCCCAATGCCACGGACGAGGCCCGGGCCGGGCCGGGCCGGGCGGGGCGGGGCGGGGCGGCGATGGTCTGGTACACGGCCCGGCCCCTGGCTCCAGCCAGACTGCACTGGTGCGCGGGGCGGGGCGGGGCGGGGCGGCCGGCGGGGCGAGCCGCACCACGCGACGTTTTGCGTTCAGCTTGGCTCGCCTCGCCAGCCCATCCCGCACCGCTGCAGCTCATCCCCAGTGTGACGTGGGAGCCGTATAAATAGAGAGGCGAGAGCGACCTACATGCGGCAAAAATACCATCGCCGCCCAGTCCCAGCCCGCGCGGCCCGCCCCGCCCCGCCCCGCCCCGCCCCGGCCGCGCTCTAGCACCTGACCCGGCCCGGCCCGGCCCGGCCCGGCCGAGGCGCGGCACAAAAAACTGAGTGTTGACATTTCCATGGCCATTCATCCAGTCAGTCAGTCAGCCGGCGCTGCGCTAGGCGTCCGCAGCTGGCCGGACCGGGCCGGCTCAATGTCACGACCACGCTCACTCAAAGGCTCGAGAATGGGCCGCGGGGCGGCGCGGGGCGGCGCGGGGCGGCGCGGGGCGGCGCGGGGACACGCGGTTTGGGGGGGGGGGGGGTGCATTTGCTGCGGCAGCGTTACACGTTGTATATTTCTGCCACCCGTGCAGCTTTCGTATAGGCGAACTATAGGCTGGCCTAAAGAGTCTACGGCAGGGTAGAATTGACTGTTCTTTCTGTGCGCGCAGGAACATGCGTGCAGGAGACCCGCGCCTGGGGCACCCCGGCACCACCACCGGCCCCCTCCGAATCGGAGTGCCGGCCGTACATCGAAAAGGCCCTCAAGGAAATGGAACACCACGAAGTAGCAGGTAGGAAACTGGCTGCTACAACGCCATGCAAAAGCCTAGTTGATAAGATTCCCGAATTCGTGGCAATGTAGTTTTTCTTAAATATTTACAAATAATTAATATGTTTTTTTTTACCAATACAGGCTCACCCGAGGACGGAGGGACCAGTGCAGAAACTGAAGAACAGGTAAGGAAAATCAAATCTGGTCTTCCCTGACCGGTATAGACCCTGTTAATGGCAATTGATGGGTTTTACCGAGCAACGTGATGTCTCATTTCCGCAAGGCACAGGGCGACGAGCCGGCGACCGACGGGGATCAAGAGGGGAGCAAAGAGGACTCAGAAGACGTTGTATCGACCACGGAAGGCATCGACGGCGCCAGCGTAGAGGAGGCCGACTCACAGGAGGCTCAAGACGGCAGCGCGGAGGTAGGCTGGCGCTCAACATGAAAGTAAAGAGGGAGGTGTCGCCGCGAGCATCGTAAAATGGGCATTTCTGTTGCAGCAAGAAGACAAGGCCGAAGCCGAAACCTCGAAAGAAGAAACTGCCGATTCGAAGGAGGAGACTGCAGAAGAATCTGCGGAGGGTGACGCAGCGGCCACGTCCGGAGAGGCTGCTGATGGGGAGGCATCAGTAGAGGAGGCCGCCGAGGGCGCCGAGGGCGCAGAATCGTCAGAGGCGACCGACGGAGGAGAGTCCGCGGAGGAAGGCGCCACTGAAGACTCCGCATCTGCTGAGGAAGCCGCTGAGGGTCAAGTGTCGGCAGAGGAGGCTGCAGAGGAAGCCGCCGAGGGCGGAGAGTCAGCCGAGACTCCCGAGGAAACTGCAGAGGGTGAGGCTGCATCAGCAGAGGAAGCCTCGGAGGGCACTGAATCTACAGAGGACGTAACAGAGGGAGCAGAGTCAGCCGAGGAGGCAGCTGAGGGTGCAGAATCAGCCGAGGAGGCAACCGAGGGTGCAGAATCAGCCGAGGAGGCAACCGAGGGTGCAGAATCAGCCGAGGAGGCAGCCGAGGGTGCAGAATCAGCCGAGGAGGCAACCGAGGGTGCAGAATCGGCCGAGGAGGCAACCGAGTCAGCAGAGGAGGCAACTGAGGGTGCAGAATCAGCAGAGGAGGCATCTGAGGGTGCAGAATCAGTAGAGGAGGCAACCGAGGGCGCAGAATCCGCTGAGGAAGCTACCGAAGGCGGCGAAGCTTCGGAAGAAGCAACCGAAGGTGCAGAATCTGCAGAGGAGGCCACCGAGGGAGGAGAATCCGTAGAGGAAGCAGCAGAAGCTGTGGAGTCAGCAGAGGAAGCTACCGAGGGCGCAGAGTCAGTGGAGGGAGAGGCGGCAAGCGACGACTCCAAGGAAGATGCGGCAGCATCTGAAGGTGGTGACTCAAAGGAAGAAACAAAAGAATCCGCAGAGGAGGAAGCCCAACCAGTCGAAGGTGGCTCTGAGGAGACCGCAGACAAGGAAGCTGTAGAGGAAGTAAGTAGAAATAGGTGAACTATCTTAGGGAAAGTCCAAAAAATTACCGACAATTATTTCTCTTTTAGCCCACAGTGTCTGCTGAGACAGCTGCTGAACAAGAAGCGGAGGCAGAGAGTGGTGAAGATAGCAAAGAAGGTAGGCCTGTGACTTAGAAACTAAAACACACTATTTCAAAGTAGTTTTCACAAAACATTGATCTTTTTCTTACAGAAGCTGAAGAACTGCCGGAAGAAGACTTAATAATGGTCCGTACAATTTAAAACTGTCTATTAAGAGTTCAAAAGATAGAATACTTGCATTAAATTTTAAACAATTTTTTTCAGGAACTTGAAATTCCCGAGAACCTAAGACCTAGAGAACATATTGGACATATTCTTAAGCTAGACGAAGAGTCGGCCGAATCCGAAGTTGTACTGGAAAAAGTAACAGATGCAACACTACGAGAATTAAAACGTCTTTACGACACTGCCATCAAACCACTGGAACTGCTCTACAAATACAGAGACCTTAGCAACAGGCACTTTGGGGGTGAGTTATTAGACTAAAATATGATTTTAATTAGTCAAAATTGTCTTGTACTAAACACTAACTCTATTTCCAAACTAGATCCAGAAATTTTCTCCAAGCCACTAATATTGTTTATGGGACCATGGAGTGGTGGCAAATCAACAATAATCAACTATTTGCTGGATAATGAATACAACCAGTTATCACTAAGAACAGGTAGCAGAATCCAATAGAATATTGCAATTTATCAAATTTTGTTATAAACGTACTACTTTTATTACTAAACTCTTGTAATTTTAAGGTGCTGAACCATCACCTGCCTACTTCAACATTCTCATGCATGGCGAACGCAGTGAGATTTTGGATGGTACTCAACTTGCTGCAGATTGGACATTCTCTGGATTGCAAAAGTTCGGACAAGGACTCTTAGATCGTCTCAGGGGTGTGAAACTAAAGTCCCCTCTATTGGAAAAGGTTTGAGTGGTTTCACATACTAAGAAAATAAAAGGGAAAAAACCTGGACTAACTTACTGATTTGATCTATAGGTTAACATAGTGGAGATTCCTGGCATCCTGGAAATCAGGAAGCAAGTGGAGCGCATGTTCCCTTTCAATGATGCTTGTCAATGGTTTATTGACCGAGCAGATATTATATTCCTTGTCTATGACCCATCCAAATTAGATGTTGGACCAGAAACAGAGGCAATTCTAGACCAGTTAAAAGGAAGAGAATACCAAGTATGAAGAGAAGATTTCTGGTTTTGAGTACACAGCAAAGAGGACGCTAATCTAATTTTTTTTATCTTTGTAGACTCGTATCATCCTAAATAAGGCAGACCAGGTTAAACCAGAGGAGTTAATGAGGGTACAAGGCACACTTATTTGGAATATCAGTCCCCTTATGTCAAGTGCTGAGCCACCAATAATGTACTCAACTTCCTTATGGTCTATGCCTTATGAGAATGGAGCGCCAATACGTTTACTGCAGGCTCAAGAACATGCATTCCTCCGTGACTTAAGAGAAGCCATCAACAAAAGAGTGGATAACAAAATTGCAAGCGCACGCCGTTTTGCTGTAAGCTACCTTCATCATGACATTATATATCCTACTTCTTTAAACTAGAACTTAAATTAATTTTTTACCCTCCCAGGTTCGTGTGCGCAATCATGCTAAAATGGTGGACTGTTACCTCACCACCTACTATAACCACAAGACATTCTTTGGCAACAAGAAGAAGACTGCAGATGATATTATTGAACATCCACAAGACTATCACATTTATGAGGGACTGAGCACACTAACCAATATTTCTCGATATGATTTGCCAGATCCAGAAACATATCGAGACTTTTTCAAACTCAATCCTCTCTACGAGTTCCAACAACTGGCAGCAACCTGCACCTACTTTAGAGGATGTCCTATTAACAGACTTGATGTAGCAATTGCCTATGATTTGCCAGAGTTAGTAGGTAAATATAAAATGAGTGTAGAAGATGCACTAGAGGAACATCAGAAAAAACAACCAAAGAGTTGAGGTCATTCAATGAGGTGAAGAAGCTAAAGGACTTAAAGCCTTCTCTTGAAAAGGTGGGGTTTCGACTATGAATCAAAGGTGACTTCAATGTATAATTTTTCTAGAACAAGATCTATGCCATCAAATAAACCTAGAAGTCACTTCATAATATTTTTGTAATGAATCCAATTTTTACCAAGATCTCTGAAAATCACGTACTTTTTCTAAATAAACAACAGAGATCAAGAACAAGCTGCTGATAAAAGTTTATATTCTTTTCAAAGTTCCGTTTTTTAAAAGCTTTGAATGTTAATATACAGCACAAGAACTTCATTTTAAACTTGTAAATATTTGATTTTTGTTGTAAGTACAAATGTGATGTGATACCATTTACAGTGATGCGGGGTCCATACACACTTGTACAGCATTTTTAATTTTGTTTTTTTTCTAGTCAAAAACTAATACCATGTTTCAAAGGCAAGGTTCCTGAAACTTCTGTGGGCTACAGGCCGTAAGCCTCCACCCACTAATATTACAGAGTTGAAACAGCTGTCCTCAGACAGCAAAATGTGATACCTTGTTGACTTAATGACTGACCACTGACCAGTAGCACGGCCAGTCTCATGAAGCGTAAAGAAAGAGCTTATAATATACCATCCACAGGTTTCCTCTTTTTGTTAAAATTGGAAGTCTTTAGCAGAATATGATAAGCTGGTGTAGTGAGCCAAGTGAGAAAAGCAACAGTCATCATTCCTTGACAGAGCTCTCCAGTAAAAAGCTTAAGTCTTAGCACCAGATCTCATTTTGAGCTTGATAAAATCATTTTAAAAACAGAAAAAGTTCATTGAGTTCCAAAACTATTTGGTTTCGTGCAGTATATAAATAAATTATCCAAAGTTCTTGCCTAATTTAAAAGTTATAACTGTATATTTGTGATCAAAAAAATTTGGGACTACCTAACATAAGCATAAAACAGAAAAAAATCTTTTTTAAAAAAAAAGCTACCAAAATTTACAAAGCCAAAGTGTGATGGGGCAAGTCTTGTGGGTTCATCCCACTTACCTAAAGCTAGGTGCACTATTATCCCTAAATGCTGGAGAAAAGATAGGAGAGCATTAAGAACTTTCAATCCCTTTGTTGGCAGGGTTTAACATTTAAGTTATTCATATGTTTCTGATCGCAGTAAATTATTTGTGAAACATCATGTGCCAAATTGACATGACTGCATAGTATTGAGGTAATTTTTAAGATGCTATGTAAATATTTATCATGTCCAGTCTAAGGTTGTGAGAGGCAGGGCCAAATGCTGTGAGAGTAAATTAAAAAATAATGTGTACAGGTATGATTTAAGAGAAGAATTTTATAAGAAAACCTAATAAAAATTAATAAAACTAGCGAAATGCATACTTAAGTAATGTCTCCCCTCTTGGCGTAAATCATTACCAAAACATTCTGATTTGCTATTAGAGTAAGAATGGTAGGAATTTTTTCGGGCTCAACCAAAATCCTTAAAATAAGTTTTGTGCTGCTGAAGCTGAAGAGTACTTACATTAGGAGTAACTTCTCGGAGCCATTCATCAACCTGCTCATCAAAATCAATTTTGGCAGCAGAGCGAAGATCCTTAGCTGCTTCTTCCCACTGTCCTAACAAGCGGTGAGCACGTCCTTTGAACTTGTATGCTTGAGCACTGTCTGCATTGAGTTTCAAAGCTTGACTGCAGTCGCGAATACAAGCATTGGGTTTCTGAAGCTTCAGGTAAGCTTGACCCCTTTTAGCAAAAAGAATGGCCTTTCCTGAAATTAAATGTTTAATATGTAAAGTCTGTTCTAAACAATTTTAAATATAAGGTATAATCACAGTACACATACCAGGGTTTAGGGAGATTGCTTCAGTGTACAATTTGATAGCATTTTCCAGTTCACCAGATTGTAATGCCTGGACGGCGTCCGATGCCTTATCATTTGATTTTTCTATATCGTCTTCAGATACTTCCTTCTCTGGATCTGGAATAACTGTGTCATCCAGGGCATCTGGTTCTGTGTAAAGAAGAACAGACTCAATATTCTGTTTAGGTACATAATGATAAGTGTGTTCTTTTTTCTCTGTAAAACTGTGGTTGAACATTACCAATGACACCCTCATTATCCAACTCAACGTCACTTTCTTCGCTCTCAACCTCTGGCTTTGGTTCAGGCTCCGGATCTGGTTTTTTATCAGCTTTCGGGGTAAAACTAGTTGGTTTTGGCCCAGCATCATCACCAGATACGGATGAGGGAATTTTTCCACCAAGCGATTCAATGTAATCCTTGAAAAACTTAAACTCATCACGGTGCAAAATAGATGGTTTAGCTTTGCACAAATCAATGAAAATTTTGAGTTGAGTCAGCTGTTCTGAACCGAAGGCCGCCATCTTCGTATCTCTGAAGGATACTATTATATACCCCAGCACTGGTGCAGATAGGGTCCTGGACCTTATTTACACCAGAACAAAATTGTGCTGGTGCAAATAACTGTATAGCCCGGAAAATGCACCAGCTGGTGTATCCAAGGCCCTCCTATGTTATATGCCCCAGGAAGAGGAGTTTGTCGATTTGCCGGGGCGTATAAGTCTCCTCGGTCTTATAAACACCAGCTGGTGTTAATAAATAGGTTCAATATTATATGCACCAGTGAATTTTCAGTGCACCAGCACAAATATCATGTAGTTTGGTTTGGAACGCCAACGACGGTGTGGTGCCGCGGTGGTGGAGGCGGTAGCGTGTCGGGCGGGGAAGTCCTCTTTCGTCGGATCAAATACCGCTTCGGAGATATTGTACAATGATATATTTTGTTCCTTTGGCCCTTCCTCTCTGCGCTGTGTACTCAAGGAGAGGAAATACACCATTTCCCGGGGTATATAAGTAATTGCAATCTAATGTGCACCAGCTGGTGTATCTAAAGAATCTGTACGTTAGATGCCCCAGGAATTAAGAGACACGAGGTTTGCCGGTGCGTGTAAGCTACCTGCATTCAATCTGCACCGGCTGGTGTACATGAATCACCTAATTATTGTATGCACCAGCAGCTAGCTGAAATTGTTTGTGAGCACACACACAATACTCTTTCCCAGCGAATAAGTTTCCATTAACGCTTCGGCCTTTAAAACCATAAATTGAAATGTATTTTGAGGTATAAAAGATTTTCCTGAAGGTAGCTGAGCTGTCTGATTTGTTGTGGGTCTGCAATACGCGCCGCCATGTTCTTCTTTTCTTCTTCATACTAGCTGAATTGTTCATTCGTCAAGTTTTCCGGAATCAAGAACTAGGATTTTCGCTATTATTCGAAAAGCCATGTTTGAATGATTTAAATTCGGAAAGAAAAATTACAAATTTCAGTGGACATGCCCGCTTCTAATCGAGAGGCAACGTCTTCAAATGTTATTTGGAGCGAGAGAGCGCTCTGGTGGCGGCTTCACGAAGTGCTCAGTTCCGGGAATTTCTTTGCGTTTTAAACAGTGTCAGGAGAGACTTGAAACGTTTTCACTTCAGACGATGATTTATGCCCGTGTCGTGTAGATATTTCTCCTAACGCTATTGTTTCGCTGGTTGTTGATAAACTTCGTTGTATTTCAAGTGTTTTCTTTGGGTAATTTATGAAAATGGGCTGAATATATACACTTCAAACGAAGAATTGTGCTCCTGTTCTGCAGTAGTTTTTCCAAACGTATGTTTGCTTCGGTTGTTAATGAGTAGTGCTCGCATGGTAAGAGTTTTTGGTGTGAGAATTGACTGAATGTACAATTTTTACGATTGTGGTCGTATATCTGCCTTGTTGTTTCCATCCTAGCAGTCTGTTTCAAACTTTTAGTCAATGGTTTGGTGTCGAAAATGGTTTTTCTTGGCCAAAGATTCAAAACATTTGAGGAATTTGAAAGAGCTAAAGAGGAGTATGAGATTAAACAACATGTACCTTATACTGTGTTTAATTGCTACTTGGCTACCTCCTACAATAAGAATGTCGCTCCTGAAAAGCGTATGCCAGAGGATATGAAGTGGAAGGAGGCCACCATAGCTTGTACACATTATGGGAAACCAAGAACTTCAAAGCATGTTGAAGGGAAAAAGAAGAGGAACAATCAGAGGTATGTACATCAAGTAATTGATATTGCTCCTATTCTCTTTTTTTCTTTCTTTCATTTCTTCTTGTTTTGCTTTTCTCCTTCCATTTTTTAGTACTTTAAAACGATTTTGCACAGCCAAGTTCAACCTTAATTATTCTGTACTTGGGAAATATTTGTATGTATCTAAAATCACAGAAGAACATTGTAAGCATCAACAAAGCGCTGAAAATGCCAAGCATAACTCACGCAATCGACGTCCACCAGCAGCGACCATTAAGAAAGTGGAAGAGATGCTTGGGCATGAAGTTAAAACTCACATAATCAGAGAGGAAGTTTTAAGTTCTGGGGTCATTGCCACAGGCCAAGACCTTCAAAACATGAGGTAAGTGATTAAATTGTCTTTCATGAAAATAAGAGTGTTAGGAGTGTATTAATAATTTCAAAATCTATTTCTAGAAATAAATTTTTGACATCATTAAAAGGGGCTGGACAAACAGCAATTGAAGCTCTCATGGAACAGTTGAAAAAGCTGGGAGATGATGACCCTGGCTCAGTTTGGGAAATAACTCATGATGAAAACACAAAATTGATATCAAGTGTATTTTTTCAAACCTCATATATGCGGGTGGCACTTGATAAATATCCAGAGGTAATGTTGATGGACACCACCTACAATCTGTCTGACAATGAGATGCCCTTGACAGTGTTTGAAGTTGTTGACTGCTTTGGTAGAGGAAGAATTGCTGGGTATGCACTGATCCTTTCGGAGAGGACAGATGTGCTGTGTGCTGCACTAAGTAGGCTGAAGAAAGCTTGTAAAAAGTTAGACCAGGTCCATGTTGTTTATGTGGATAAATCTCAAGCTGAAATTAGTTGCATACCTTCAGTTTTTCCTAATGCTGGAGTCCATCTATGTGACTTTCATGTTAAGAAAATTTTTGAGAGAAAAGACGTGAGGAGGTAGTGTACCAAATGGAATGAACTTGAACCTGTGCTGGAGCGACTTCGATTTGCCTACTCCAAAGAAGAATATAATAAACATTATGAGGAACTTAAAACTATTGCTGGAGGGCCAGACTCAAACTTTATGAAGTATTTTGATAAGAACTGGCACAATTCCAGTTTGGTGTGGTCCGACTACCAAAGAAATAGGACTTTAACTCTTGGAGAAAGAACAACAAGCCGTCTTGAGAGCCATAACGCTAAGATAAAGAAACTGATCAACAAAAAGTTACCACCAGCAGAAGTCACATTCAGATTACGTGTCTTGGACAGAAATATGAAGTTAGAAAATGAGCACAGGGTATTCAATGAAACAGTCAAAACAAAATACCATAAATATTCAGATGACCCAATTCTCCAAGAAATTTTGAGGGTGAACACACCATTTGTTGGGAAACTCCTTCAGAAGGAATATGACAAAAGTCTTCAGCCACCATCCAATACTAAACATGTTGTAACTACAGAGACTTGTGACTGTGCTTATTTTCAAAAATTCAAACTGGTTTGTGCACACATATTTAGGGAGAGGAGATTGAAAGGTGAGTTTGGGTTCTCTAATGCATCACAAATAATAATAATAATTTCCAGTAATGTTTTTTTTTTTTTTTAAATAAAACTTTTTATGCAGGAGTCCACGTATATGACCACTCACTTGTCCCAGAAAGGTGGTTGTTGATCGTACCCTCTGACAATGTCCAGAAAAATTTTGAAAATTTTGAAATTATAGCAGCTCCTATCAAAGTCCCCAAAGTCAAGAAAGTCATGAGCCATGAGGACCGCTACACCTTAGTGGATAATATTACAAAAAGAATATGTTCTATCATTGCCAATCATGCAGGTGATGAGTACCATCATTATGTTAATGTCCTCAAAAATATGGAGGACCTGCTGCGTCTAGGAAAGAGGGTAGCTGTTGTGGGTATAAACAAAGATGGTTCTGCTGAACATACTGCTATGGATCAGAGTGGTAAGAAAGTTTTGACTTCTTTCTTGTTAATGCAATTTTTTTCTCCACGTCTGTATACAGTGATACATTTTCTCCCATCACAGTCATTATTGGTTCAGATGAAAAACTTAAGGAAGAAGAAAATGTGGCAGATAATCTCTCAATAGATGGTTGGCATTCATGCTTGTATAATAGAAATGCCTGTTTTCTTCTCATGTTATGGTTGAAAATTTATTCCTGTCTTTTGTTCTCATTAGCAGATGAACCTTCTCAAATAAAAGATTATAAGGGGCACCCTGAGGAAACAAAGGAAGCACTCAGTCTATCTTCAGTGAAGGGTTTACAGTTGGCCCCAAAATTAGCGGTGTCTGGACGTCCAAAAGGTTCTCGAACAAAAAAGAAACGAATAAGGAGAACCTTTAAT
Organism: Frankliniella intonsa; assembly: GCA_033675135.1. Classification (NCBI taxonomy): domain Eukaryota; kingdom Metazoa; phylum Arthropoda; class Insecta; order Thysanoptera; family Thripidae; genus Frankliniella; species Frankliniella intonsa. The sequence continues at coordinate 5,513,772 of CM066249.1, read as the reverse complement.
GTTACCAAAGATGGAGAATCAGATGAGGACATAGATGATGTTTCAGCAGGTTAAAAGAAACATAACTTTTTAGGTTACTGTTTATCAGTTTTCTTCATTATTTTTGCTACATTATAACATTATTCTATCTATCCATAATCAGTTATTGACTCCTGCCAAACTGGTGATCACCAAGTACTGCTAACAGTTGATGCGGCTGAAACTGGCGATCACCTTGAACTCCAGAATTTACCTGGTGATGATGCCGGCCAAACTGGTGATCACCTGGAACTCCAGACTTTACCAATTGATGTTGATGCCCTCCTCTCTAATCCTAACATCCCTATGATTACTATGGAAGAGTTTCAAAACGCTTTCCGAAGTGCAGGTGCATGCAACATTTTCCTAGATGAGAAAATGCATGGTACATCAGAGAAAGAATTGGGTATGTTACCTATCTGCAAGTAGTCCATAAATTTAGGAGTTTTAGGAGATTTGTTAACTTAAAATTTATTTGTGCTTTTGCTCTTACCAGGATCATGTATTGCTTCCAATTCCAACATTTTTGGAAATTACTTCACTCGTGAGACTAGTCAAACTAATTCTGAGATGCACACAAATATAGATATGGTGATTGACGACAACAGCTGTGATTCTGATAACAATCTAGTTGCAAACATGCTAAAAACTAGAGAGAGTAATGGAACGGCCACTGGTAATCCTGGAAAAAATGGTAAGTCATTGTGCCAAGCAGGTCACTCCACATTTGCAAAGGCATTCCTATTCTTATTCTGTTCCTTTCAATTAATGTGTTTCCTGACAGTAGCATCTGGTAATGTCACAGAGAGCAGTGATCCTAAGCAGCACCTAAGTTCACATGTGCTCAAAATCAATGAAACTCAAATTGGAACTACTTCTAAATATCTTGGGGACAGGGTTGAGCAGCTAACAACTAGTAAGTCCTACATAAAATTTTCAAAACAATCTCATTTTTACTCTGTCCTATTACAAATCAATCTTTTCTTCTACAGAAGCATCTAGTCATGTTAAAGATAATAATTTCGGAAGTGACTTCATTTGTGAGACTAGTGAATCTGATTCTGAGATGCACACAAAAATAGATATGGTGATTGATGACAACAGCTGTGATTCTGATAACAATCTAGTCATAGACAATAGTAAGTTAACACATATGCGAAATTCCTTTTGATTCTTAAGCTATTACTCTATGAAGGATATATTATATCCTTGTTGTATAGTAATACTAGGCTGGTAATAAAATTACAAATTAGTTTTAAATTTATGTACTTAATTTTTTTTTTCTTTTTTTCATTCAGAGAATGAATTGGACAGTAAAAATGCTGAAGCCCTCATCAATCCCAAACGTAGGTTCACTTATTTATTTTGTGTGTATAATATCAAAGATAATATCAAAGATCAAAGATAGTTCCTTAATTAAAGTTGTCTTCAATTTTGTAGGTTGCTTTGCCTGTGGTTCAGAGGCAGTGATGTAAGTATATTAAGATATTTCCTATCAATGTGTATTATTGGTTCTCTTATTGTCTCTCAATATAATTATTCAACTTACCCGTAGAAAAACAACAAGAAAAATGGGACCAAATTATGGGCGCAGATTTTACACTTGCCCTTTGCAAGCCTCTGCAAAGTGCTGGCGGATGGCTTGGATAGACAGAATGAAAACAAGTAATAATTATTCATTTTTATCTGGGTATTTTTGTTCCTTGCAAAAGGAGCCTCTGCAGCTCATATTCCTTTCCCCTTCATGTTTAACATTTTCAATATGCAATAATTTAAGCAATTGTTTCAGGTCCAATGAAACAAAACTCAATTCAAAACTACTTAATTGTGCCACAAGAAAAAGATCTCAAAGTCGACTTTGCATTTACTATGCTAAATGATGGAATGGATAATGCTTTAATTGATTCCACATCAGAACATGACATCCAGACAAGACCCAGTTCTCCTGTGCTTTTAAATAAAATTAAGGAGGAACCCAGTTCTCCTGTGTTTGGAAAGAGTTCGTGTATGTTAATTGTTGAAATGCCATTACTGTAGTATCTTTACTTCATGACACTTGACCTTGATATTTACATTATTTCTTTCAGTTCTCAAAAAGAAGCATGTAATAAAGGAGCCTCCCCCTGCAAAGAGAGCTTGTCTAGACAACACAATGAAAACAAGTAATAATTATTCATTTTTATCTGGGTATTTTTGTTCCTTGCAAAAGGAGCCTCTGCAGCTCATATTCCTTTCCCCTTCATTTTTAACATTTTCAATATGCAATAATTTAAGTAATTGTTTCAGGTCCAATGAAACAAAACTCAATTGAAAACTACTTAATAGTGCCACAAGAAAAAGATCTCAAAGTCGACTTTGCATTAACTATGCTAAATGATGGCATGGATAATGTTTTAATTGATTCTACATCAGAACATGACATCCAGACAAGACCCAGTTCTCCTGTGCTTTTAAATAAAATTAAGGAGGAACCCAGTTCTCCTGTGTTTGGAAAGAATTTTGGTATGTTCCAATGCCCTTCTTCTCTTTCCTTAAGATTATACAGGACTTTGGTATTTACATTATTATTTCTTTCAGTTCTGAGAAAGAAGCCTACGTTAAAAAAGACTTCCACTGGTAAGGTATTCCCCCCTTATAGCTGTACTGTTCTTTTCTTACTTTATTTAAATATTGTTCTTCCTTCCTTTTGTGCAGAGGAACCAACTTCACCTATTCTTTGTCATTGTGGGTTAACTGCACAGAGGTACTCCATCAGCATGTAACACACATTTCCCCTTAGTGTAACATGCTGGAATTCAATCAATTTTTTTATGTAACAGGTATACACCTTTATTTGGGAATATGCAACCTGTATGGAGGTGCCGGCGCATTGCATCTGACAGGTGCTCTTTCACTAAATCAATCGGTAAATGAAATTTGTGTTTTTATTTTTCTTATAATTTGAAAGTTCCATCATATCAAATTATGTACCATTTATATTCATAATCCAAGTTGGACTGGGACATCATGGGCAGAGTGACATCAATGCAGTGACTGCATGTCAATATGGTACCCTATGGAATGATCTTGATTCACTTAGACCATTTGTTAAGTACCAGTCTTACTTATTGGGTACTTTCACAATTTTTATCTATCTTAATTTCAAACTGAAGGAGGGGTCTATTCTACAGTGAATGGGACTGTACTGTATCCACTTGTATTACTTGTATTTTAAACCCGACATTTTCTTTGTGTTTACAAAATGTGGGACATGCGCTTTTAGTATGTTCAGTAAGGGAAAATAGTCTACATTTTTCATTGACCTTACATTAAATTTTCCAGGTATCCCTCCATTTGTTTCACTGACAGCAGATAAATCTATACCAGGTAAAGGTTCTTGCATGGGGAAAATGTGGAATAATGTGACTAAGAAGCTTAAAACAATTAACATAATCCAAGGTATTTTCAGCAGTGTTGAGTGCATAGGGTTGCAAATGAAGTAGGCAACTCACTATTATTATAGAGCTTAGGTGCTTTTGCATGCATTATATATTTCCTTCCTTTATGGGCCTCTGTGGGATGTAATGTATTTGTTCTAGCTGTTTTCAGTGTATCATGGCTCCCCTGGCAAAGTGAGTATTATGTGGTGTTGGTGCTGGTGCTGTTCTTCTGGGTACAGATCTATCTGCAAAGCATTGTGGTTGTTATCAATTTTGGCATTTCAACACTGTTTATAGAAAGATCTGTTTGATTACAGACCAACTTCGGAATGTTTTGCAACATTTCTCAATTTTAATTCTTTTTGTAGTGTCATTTTTTAATTTCTTATCATTTTGAATATGGTTGTATTTAAGCTCAATGTGGGCTTATATGTTGCAAAACGTTCCTATTCTCCATTATGGACCCCCTCAATGGATTTTCCCTTTCAATGGATGGCCTGTTCTCCTAACTTTATTGGTAAGTTCTCATCATCGCATGAAATTGGTTTCCTTGTATGATAGCAAAGCAGTTCCCTTTCAATTTAACAATTAGGAAAGGAACACCAAAATGTGACCTGCTTCTAATTTCTACAGATAGTCATATTACTGCAAATATTTTGACAAAATGGGTTCTAGTTTCAAGTATACTTATTATATTATCTTATAATGCTCTCCATTAAATTTTTTTTTACTTTGACATGTATTGTAATTTCTCACAGCTGTTAAACCATGGGACAGCAGAAGCGGCTTTCCCATTGTAGCAAGTGACTTAATTTATGATGTCAATCATATACCACTGCAGGCCCGTGACTTTAGAACTCTTCACAAAACTAAATGGCTCAATGATTATATCATAGATAGTTTTTTTAAAATTCTTCCAAACTTCTGCGTAGAGAGTGATTGCTCTATTTTCATATTACACACTACGGCACTGGAGTTGGCCTCTGCTGAGTCAGGCCTGTTCGTAAGAGCTGGGAGAGATAATCTCTTGTTTAATGACCTGTGGCTACTACCAGCCTCAATTCATCAGAGCCATTGGATATTGATTTTAGTTATTGTCAAGAGGAAAGAGATAATTATTTTAGACTCCAGAAATAATTCCACATCACTCTCCGAAAAAAAGAAGAGACTTGTCAAGGTATGTATTTTTTACCATTGTTAACTTCGATTCTTGCAAATTTAATTTAAATTAATATTTGCTCTCATTAATATTCACAGGTAGTACAGCTCATGATTGATGAAAGCCACAAGCAGTGTTTTGGCACTGCAGCTGACTTTAGTGAGTGGAGTGTTATCGCCCCAGTTGACTTGTACCACCAGAGAAATTCGCATAACTGTGGTGTTTTAGTATGCATGTGGGGGTACAGCATTATTATGGGTATTGAAACCCCAAATGAAAGAATTTGCTCAAAGTCCGCAGAAATCAGAGCTTGGATGGCGCAATGTCTGCTATCGCAATCCAAGCCAAAACCCATACAAAACCCCATGTAAGTTCTGTAAAGAAAATCTTTCTCCTAATACCTTGTTTTCAAAATAAAATTTTCATTGTTATATTTCATCCACATAGACAAGCACCAGAGGATGACGACAAAATTGATAATGACATAGCAGCAATATATGACGTTGCTGCCAGCATCCAAGAAAAAAAAGAGAGGACCATGGCACAACCATGGGACAAATACAACAAATCAGCAATTAAATTTAGAACAGAGGCTCCGAAAGGTACTGCCATTTACCTGTCAGAAATTATGGCAGAATTGTGGAAGGCTACAAAAACAGACTGTGGGGCGCCAGGTGGCTGCAAAGGGTTTAGTCCTGAAATGCTGCTATGCGAGGGTTGCAGGGAATACTACCACTTGAAGTGCATCGGGGATTCAAGGAGAAGACTGGGCAAAGCTGATATCTATTTATGCCCTCTGCACAGTAAACCAGGTAAATTGATACGTGATGAATACTGAAACCTATAAGTTTTGCTGTGTCATGTTTTATCAACATAAAAAAAAATACTAAAAACGATTTTTTTAATACTTTTTTTTTCCTAACAGCTCATACAAGAACTCGTATAGTGAAGAAACCTCCTGCAAAAGATTATGTTTAATTTCATCGCAGTTATCACTGTACATAACCTTTTCCATTCTCAAGGACCTGTATATTCACAGTTTGCTTACCCTTATCACATCACAATTGTTACTAAAATCTAATAATTGTAATGTTTTAAAATATCCTCAAGTGTTCCAAACTTATATAAAATTGCAATATTAAGATTCTAGTCAGTTTTCAAGCATAACTAATGCTGTGACTAAAGTTCATACTAAACAGGAGCATGTACTCTTGCAGATTTATGTTTTAGGGAGTTTAAGATTTACTTTAAGTAGCATCTGACACTGTTTCTGACGTGAGATAAATTTGTTTTAAAAGTAGAATGCCTTTGTAAACAACACAGAATTACACTATTTTAATTACTCAATCTTTAATGTATCCATCTGTTTCTTCTTTTTTTTATTTCTTTTTTCCTTAAACTAATATGTAGGTCAAGTCTGCTATTTATATATTATATAATAACATAAGTTGTATGGTGGCTTTGGAAGAGCAGAACTCCATGGTAGAACTGACAATACGCACTTTATTTCCTTTATGTTCCAGTAAATTCCAAAAATTGTTTCATCATCAATGTCTCTCTTCAGACACACTAATTTAAAGTGACACTACAAAAATTTTTATCTTTGATAACTATTTCATCTAATATTACAAATATGTTTTTCTCAATAAAGGATAGAATTATCCGACAAAAGCATTACATTTATTTGTCACCCTGCGCCTTTGCCGGTCTAAAATGTGTAATATTCGAAAGGAGACTGAAAGTGAACAAGTGCTAGTGTTAGTCTCACGCACAAGAACACTAAAATGTTCAAAAATCTTAAGTTTGAATGAGTTGGTGCATACAATAATTAAGTGATTCATGTACACCAGCCGGTGCAGATTGAATGCAGGTAGCTTACACGCACCGGCAAACCTCGTGTCTCTTAATTCCTGGGGCATATAACGTACAGATTCTTTGGATACACCAGCTGGTGCACATTAGATTGCAATTACTTATATACCCCGGGAAATGGTGTATTTCCTCTCCTTGAGCACACAGCGCAGAGAGGAAGGGCCAAAGGAACAAAATATATTATTTTACAATATCTCCGAAGCGGTATTTGATCCGACGAAAGAGGACTTCCCCGCCCGACACGCTACCGCCTCCACCACCGCGGCACCACACCGTCGTTGGCGTTCCAAACCAAACTACATGATATTTGTGCTGGTGCACTGAAAATGGTGCATATAATATTGAACCTATTTATTAACACCAGCTGGTGTTTATAAGACCGAGGAGACTTATACGCCCCGGCAAATCGACAAACTCCTCTTCCTGGGGCATATAACATAGGAGGGCCTTGGATACACCAGCTGGTGCATTTTCCGGGCTATACAGTTATTTGCACCAGCACAATTTTGTTCTGGTGTAAATAAGGTCCAGGACCCTATCTGCACCAGTGCTGGGGTATATAATAGTATCCATCTCTGAAACAAATGTCAATGAACGGGTACCTATTAAAATAAAGCGATTCGACAATTCCGAAACATAACCTCTGTAACAACACCATCTACTCTAGCGTGATTAAGCACATTTTAAGTACAAAAGCGTTAAGTATGTACCAAATTCGGAGAGGGAAATATAATTTCGATTATTGCAAACTGAGTAATAGCTAACTCAAGTCAACGGTGCCAATTGCTCTAACGTTGACTTAGTTCACACTGCACTACGTCCCTCCCGACCATCACAACATAGCTAGACAGCACGGAGCCGGTACGTGCGTCTTTAGAACTCTCGGTTATGTCATAAGCAATGAACAATGAACGGCCAAAATCTAAGTAAATTGAAACTACAAAACTAAAGGAGAAAAAATACCTGAGTAACCCGAACTGCGTTACAACTCAAACGACTAGTCTAGCGAAAAGTCTAAGTCTCACACTGATGATAGTCGAATGAAGTCTGCTGCTTCCACAACGCTGCCGCGGTTGCGGTTGCAGTCAGCTCAGCCACCCCACCCCCCACCAATGCTGTTCTATGGTTGCCCGCAAAATTTGAAACATCAAAATAATTTTGTTTATGGAACATAGGTCATTTTCATGCGCAGCGTACCACAATATGTGATTTACTTTCACTCTTGATTGTGAATGAATTATGTGTTTTTGCTTTCAGTGAACTAATTTAGTCCTACTGATTCCGGAAGGCATATAAAAAATGTTATGCAATACTTTTTCCTTTTGACTATTTAATCATCTATACATGAGGAAAACAAACAAGAAGATATTGATTGTGTTTTCCAGTAATTTATCACAATCTTTATTTATGAAATTTCAATACAGTATTACAGTTAATAATTAAGAATACAAAATAGATTCAGAGATTTTTACAAAATTCTAATTAGTCTTCTCTCCTGGACATGTACTAATATAGCACAGTAGATATACAACATAGGAACAAATTTATATTTTCCCTATTCTATGAACAGACCAACTACGGAAGATCTTGCGAGCAGGCTTTTTCAATTCTCTCCCATGAGCCACTTCTACTTCGAGGGAAGCCCCATTATTTAGGGCAAGCCAAGTGTGGACTTCATTAGTATCAGGGGCAGCAGCTGAAAATAAGGAAGAATTAAATAAAATGGTTTATGCATGTTTAAAAGAGGAGAAATTACTTCAAAGTAACATTCATACCAGACAATAAGTCCTGGAGAGTGGTTTTCCTTGAGGCAACTATGTCTTTGTTTGCACTGCGAATTTCAAAGAGGAGCCCTGCTTGTCTTGAAATTGGTGATGAGGAATCTAATTGGAAATGGAGATCAAACCTTGGATTTGGAACTGCAGGCAAAAGTCGAGATTTTGCAACCTGAAAGCAGGGGTAAAATCTTGTATTGGAGCAGTTCTGCAGATTGAAATAATTTTTCTAAGCAGCATTTCAATAAAATTTTAACAAAAATTACCGTTTTTCCTGTTGCACTACTTCCACTTAATCGACTCAATTTCTCAGGACTCACTGCAGTTTGTAGCTTAACTCGACAATATAGTTGAGCTACATGAGCTATGTGGAGTCCTTGAGCTTGTAGAACTCTGCCTTCAACGCCTACATAAGTATCAGGGCGAGGACTAGCAAGCCCTTTTAAATCTGCAGAGATATTATTTTGTAAATAAAAAATGTATACTGTAGATGAGAAATAAATTAGACACTTATCATAGATTTACCTGTTGGTCTTTTTGGCTTGGATATAAAAAGACTAGGCTGTGAAACAGCATGAGATAATATTTCTCCACTCATTATATCAGAGGCATCAGACTCATCAACAGTGCGTGGCTGCAGACTTAAGGCAACTCCTGTACAACCATTTTTGCCATTTTTTTCATCATGAACATTGATTTCAGATCTAAATCTCCTCAAACGAAGGCCTTGTTTCACCTAAGAAAGAAAAATTTGATATCAGACAAATATCAAATTTTGTACAACACATTAGAAAAAGTGGGGACAAACATGCATTACATAACAACACAATATGACATAAGATTCAGTTTCAGATAATGGGCAATTACAAAAAATTGAGTTAAGTGTACCTTCTGTTTCATGATTCGTAAGCTGCTGTACTCACTCCCCTTTCTAAAATGATTCTCATCATCACCATTCATGGAAGCATCACCATTCGGACTAGGTGGAGTTAAGGATGGTTTGGACGATCTTAGCGAAAAGCGTCCAGGGGAATTATGATTACTACTACGAGGTGAGCTAACCATAAGTCGAGGAACAGGCAAAGGTGAGGATGTGGTGGATTGGGCAGGGCTCCAATTATTACCATTATCAGTCATGACACCTCTGAACTCAGTGCCTATACCATTGCCATTGAGCTTATTATGAATGGGATCTGAAGAATTCCAGGACTTTTCATTTTCATCCATCTGAAATCCATTTGAGGAAGCTGAATGGTAAAGAGTAAGAACAGAGTCATTCAGATTTTTTTTTACAAAAAATGTTTATGTTAATAAAGTTGAGTTATATAACTATACCTTCTTTATGGGTGTTTTTGTTTTGAAGTGTTACTGTTCTAGGAGGTGGAGGTGGAGGATCAACATGAAGTCTTAGCCGGGAGCGTTCCATGGATGGACGACGAATTATTGGTTTAAAACTATGATTAGAATCTCTTTCACTTTCTGCTTTAAGTGGAAGACGAGGGGAACTTGTGCAACTATTCACACTTGGGGCAGTGCTGGGAGCATAACTGCTGATACTCTACAGAAAAAGCAGAAAAAAAAGACACACTTACATTTAAACAATGTGAAAATAAGCAATCTGTTTGCTTATGGAAACAGACAAACTTTCTTAGTTAATCTCTACTTTGTGATATTGAAAAACAGCAGAAAACACATACAAAAATTGTCAAAGTTATAAAAAAAATAATCACACACCTCAGTTTCCATGTCTGATATTACTTTAATTTTAATCTCAACACTGCCAGATTTTGTGCCTTGGAGTTGAAACCATTGCGGTGCATCAAGAGCTGAGCAGCGCCTTATTTCATCACAGGACAAAGTTACACTTCCTAAGAAGTCCTTCATTCCAAAGACATCATGATCCCACATAAACTGGAAAAAAAAATAAAAAAATAAACATGATTAAATTTTACAATAGGATACTGATTTGTTTGGTTTCAGGTTTTTAACAAAAGGATAACATACAATATCCAATGTTTCATTGTTATGAGGCATTCCAGTAATTGTACTCTCTTCCCATGTTGGATTCAGAGTCTTCTTTTTAATGCTAGTTTTGTACTTGCATTCTCCATTAACTTTCACTTCACAATATGGATCACTGAATCCATTTAAGTCTTTAGATACAAGATCACGGGCTTTTATTAAGCTGACTTCAATTAAACCATGGCCATTGGAGAGAAGATTGCTAATATCTAACACACTTGGATCATTCTCTTTGTGTGTCAAAAGCATTTTCTGCACAAAAAATTTGGTTTAGCATTAAAGAGTTAGAGAAATAACTAAAATTCACCCTAAGAAAAAACCTAGAAGAATACTCACTGCTTGGTGCATCCATGTGTTACTATTTCGCTTTCCTTTATTAAAAGTAGAAAAGTCATCTATATTCCTTTGACTATCGGGTGATGCAGGCCGTTCCCGCTCCTTATCACGAATGCTACCTGATTCAGTGCGGTTGACTGAGCGGGAGGCAGATACGGAGGCAACAGGCTGGAAAGCAACTGAGACAGTTATATTTGCAGTTGTACTACTGCCTGTTAATGCCAACTGACGTTTCAACACTTTCCGTTCACCCTGAAATTCATAATACAAAATACAGTGACTAAATGTAAAGCTATAATGGATAATAAGAGGGTATATGTAGATAAACTTGAAAAGAAAAAAAAAACCTGATTCAAATTAAGTACAGCCACCCCCAACAGGTCAGTATCTGCCATTTTAGAAGAGCTCCACGAGCAAATGACAAATGACAGAGAAGCCTGAGAGAAATCGGACACAAGTATCTGCATGCGCGACTCCCAGTGTGGCGACGTTGTCCCACGCATGTAGTGCGTAGTCTTTACTTTCTGGCGATTGTTGAAGACCATACAGTACGGATTGCACTCGTTCTGATCTGACGCAGACAACCCTTCGGCACTGTGGATCACCACGAACAGAACACCACCCTACAAGCAGAACACGGGCGGTATTTAGAAAGTGGCAGCGACGGTGCACGACACCCGACACCGACACCGACGACGACACCGACCTGCTGCTGGGCGTCAGGGTGCGCCTGCTGGTCGGCTTGCGCCTGCGCCGCCGGGTCGAGCTGCAACGGGATGGTCACGGGCGGCAGCGCCGTGTACTCGAGGCGCGCGTTGATGACCGGCAGCTGCACCGAGGCCCTGGTGGGCTTTCGGTGCAGCACCGTGTCCACCACGACGGAGGGCGACCCGGATCCGTCCAGGGCGTACGCCGACAGGGGCAGCTCGTACTGCGCCAGCGTGAGCGCGCCGACCAGGCGCTTGGCCTTGAGCTTCACCTGCAGACGGTCGGCCGGCGCCTGCAGCTGCGCCGCGCTCACCAGGAAGGACACGCTGTCGGACCAGGAGGCGAGCGGCTGGTGCGGCAGCTGCGCCAGCTGGCAGGTGCGGCGCTGCGACCCCAGAGTCACGACGAGCCAGCGGGCGCCGCCCTCGTCGGGGCCGGGGCCCGCCGCGCCTGGGGACACAGAGGAGTGCAGTGAGTACAAGTGTCTGGTGCGCCCCATCTGGGCATCTGCATCCGCCCGCGCGCGCACCTAGTCCCGCCGGCTGGCTGATGGACAGCCCCAGGGTCAGCACGCCACTGGCCAGGCTGTCGCCGTCGCCGTCACCGGCCTCCTTGGCGGGCCGCGGGCAGTCGGGGGCCACAAGCACTAGGTCCAGGTGGCCCGGGTCCACCAGGGACGTCACCAGGGCGTCCATCACCAGCGAGTGGATCCACGTCTTGAGCAGCGGCACCTCCATGGCCTGGACGGACTGACAAAAAGAACACGAGGTCGTTCTAAGGTACAGTGGATATTTTTTTCACCTCCTCGTAATCAGGAGAAAATTTCGGTATTGTGGTGTGTCGCACATGTCACATGTGACTTACCTTAAGGATTCTCACACTGAACCAGATGTCGGGCTTTTCGATGAAGGTGACTGACAGGTGCGTGATGTGCGGGAAGGGGGCGTTGATGTCGAGCGTGAGCGTGGCCAGCACCTGCCCGCTCAGGTGCAGCTTTTCCATAGCCAGGTCTAGGTCCATGCCCACCCTGGAACAGTTGGCGTGACGACATTACCCGATGGCCTTAACGCACCATGACACTGGTTCGGGTGTAACGATCAAGGCACTACTTACCCTCTCCCGAAGAGGCGTGTGCGGAGGACGCAGCGGAAGTCGTCGCTGGGGTGGAGCTCGACGTGCGCCTGCAGCGCGACCTGGTGGCAGGGCGCCAGGGGCCGCCCCTCCGTGGAGCCGGCGCCGCCCAGCCCCGCCATGCCGCGCAGCGAGGACAGCGTCAGCGGCACGCAGCGCCCGCCCACCAGCTCACTCGCGCGCAGCCCGCGCACCAGCGGCGTCTGCGAGCCCAGGCACAGCTGCCGCAGCTCCAGGCTCTCTGCACACACACACACACACCATGAGAGGATCCCGAGGAGCACACAGACCGCCTAGTAGGTAGGCAACGCCTTGCCTGCAGTGCACACGTGACATGCGGGGTGGCCTACCCCGAGTCTCACAGGCGTTTTAAGCTCCCGTAAATCTGAAGAGACCGCGGTGGGACCGCCCCACATCGCTTAATAGTAATCCTAGTTCGGGTCTCTGGCGACCGTGTCGGTGCCGCGACAGAACAGGCATAGCAGCTAATCAGCGTAGCTCCCGGCGAATGCACTCACAGATACATTCTCGGGTGGAAGAAGTGATGCGTTAGAAAAGGGGGGGCCTTTGTGGTCGGCCCAGGCGTGGCGGCTAGTGCCATTGGCGTACCGCACCCGGTCGCGCTCATTACATTTCCTCCGTGTCGGCCCGGCCCGGCCCGGGGCTTGTGCGATCAATAGTTGACTTGAGCGGACCTGCGGCAGTGTCGACATGCCGGTGACCAGGGCAGCTCTCTGATACCAGTGCTGCGGTCGCATCGAACGGCCGGGCAGGGCACCCCCTGCCCACCCCGACCGGCATGCTATTCCGGGTTCAAATGTCAACGGCATACTATCAACGATGATACGATCCGATCCGCGGGCCAGGCCCCGGTGCCGGAAGCGGTCACCCGCGCGCATGTGTATCCGCCGGGGATGTCGCCAGGGGAACGCCCAGCCCAGGCCCGGTGGGCCGGGGGCCGGAGAAAGGGGCGAAATATATTCCGCACAGTTGCAACAGACGCCTCTCACCACCTAAGTCGGGTTGATACAGCACAGCGCTCCGCTCGCCAGAGCCAGAGCAGCGCGCCTGCGGGGCGGAGGTAGGCCGCCCGCTCCGTGCGCGTGTCACAGGAGAGGAAGGGTTGCCTACCCCCAAGGCGCTCGCCGGCCGATGCCGCGCCGCGAAGCTTAGCCACGCGCGGCCTGGTAAGAGGGAGGGACTCGCGCGGGAATGTCAAATTCAACTTCTCGACTTCAGTAACAATGTACCGTTTTGATTGCAGCAAAGTAAGAATATTGTAGACACTATATGCGTCTACTTGGGGCACTTGGCTCGAACCACACAGGGAGCGTCCCTTCCCTTTGCGTGACGAGCGGAGTGGGTTGGGACGGGGGCGGGGCGTAGTATTTAGCCCTCTTCATGCTGGAGGAGCCGCCCTCAAGCCCCTTCAAGAACGCAGCTATGAATTTGTCACCCCCACTCCACCCCACCCTCCCCGCCCCCGCGGTGCCCCGTGGACTGGCCTTGGGACCTAGCGCAGGCACGCAAGGATTGTACCTGCGGCCTGCGGCGTCCAAGGGGTTGGGGTGGGGTACCGGCACCAGGGGGCCAGAGGCGGCTGTGGTGTGGGTGCTTTGCTACACAGGCGTTCCTGGCGGGGCGGGGCGGGGCGGACTGGAAGTCAGTCCGTCCAATACCCCATACCCAAACTCGAGCTAGGCGGCGCCACACCACCAGCCAAGCGCAGCGGAACCCATTAAAATGGAAATTTTGCGCGGCCCAACCTCCTTGGGACGGTGGCTCTAAGGCGGCGTGCCGCCCCGTACACACCCATTACCGACCTTCTTTGTCCGGCAGTAATTTTTTTTGCACAACTTCCAGGCATCTTTGTTGTTACGTAAAGAAGGTGCTGGCAGGTCAGGGCGCGGGGCGGCCGTTCAGGGAGCTCGCTCAGCCGGAGGACCTGGGCGGGGCCCATCGTGCCCCGGAGGCCGGAGGCCGCGGTGTAGCAGCCGACAAGACGAGGCAAGGAGGCAAAGAGGGTAAAACTGCTAACGAACTCTTATCACAACGAGGAACTAACTTGTAGGGAGCACGCAGCACGCCAAGTCAGCCCATTAGACGAGGCGGGGCAGGCAGGACCAGCCGGGCCCAGCCCCTAGCCACGCTCGTCCTTGTCCAAACCGCGCGGGCCCACGCGGGCCAGGCCGGGCCGGCCGGGGTACACCTTGTAACGAACTCACGCAAACGCCACCCGAGGCCCAGTGGCGTCAGCAGGAGGCCAGCAGGGGGCCAGGGATACGGTAGACAATGTCAAAAATCGACAGCAAGCCTTTCACCCTGAGTGAACGAGGCCAGGACAAAAGTCGGGGCGACGACAGGACGAGGCCAGGAAAAGGCAAGAGAAAAAGGCCGCAGGGGCCGCACAAAGAAAAGACTCCTAACACGCTCTCTTTACACGCCTTTTTACGCGAACCCTCAAAAGAAGCCCTCGCCCCGATACCCACGCATAGCCATAGGCTCTTGGCTCTTCGCTCTCAAGCTGTTGATCGAATAAACACGACAACGATGCCCGGTGAACTGTGAGGAGCGCGCCGGGGGCGGGGCGGGGCGGGGGCGGGGCGGGGGCGGGGCGGGGGCGGGGCGGAGACGCTTTCCTCCCCGCCCGCCGTGCAGGCAGAGGCCGTCAATGAGGAGGACATCCAATGTGGTTCGGGGAAAGAAAATAAACGATGCGGCGTTGGGTTTGCGCTGTGTTGCGCATTCACACAGGCAGTCGCAGTGGCGCGTAAAGAGAAAAGCGAGCGGTATGCCCCCTGCAGGCACCTCACCAGGCACCAATAGGGCGAAAGGGAAGTGGGTAGAAAAAGTGACTCGATAAGGAACGCCAACACGCTGGCGAGGCGGGGCGGGGCGGGGCCGGGCGGGGCCGGGCGGGGCCGGGCGGGGCCGGGCGGGGCGGGGCCCCACCCCTGACTGCGATATTAATTAAAATTGGGCTTCGGGCCGGGCTCCGCGCGGCAATAAGGGGGCGTGGCTGGGGTATCTACACGTGACACCAAATGGAAAACTCTTTGAGTCTCGTCCGGGGAGCCAATTTTATTCCCAGTTCCCTCTTCCTTTTATTTTTCAACAAGTTGCGTTTTTGTTGCGCGTGGGCCAAAAGTTTGAAATTGGGGCAGAGCGAGCAGGGGCGGGGCAGGGCGCGATGGGGCGCGATGGGGCGGGGCAGGGCGGGGCGGGGCGGGCAGCGCTCTCGGCTATTCAGACAAAACAGCAACGCATAATGAAGGGAGAAAAGCAAGTGACTCCGAGGCGAGGCGAGGGGCGGATATGAGGTCAGGGAGGAGACGCGCGGGGCGGGGCGGGGCGGGGCGGGGCGGGGGTCGACGTGGAGCCGCCTCCCCCTTCCACCCCATAGCGCGTCACTTTTCCATCGTCTGGCTTTCGTCCCCCGCAATCCGCACCGCAATAAGCGATCCTCTCCCTCGGCTCTACTCGGGGCGGGGCGGGGCGGGGCGGGGCGGGGCGGCTAACGTCACCAATCCACTTCATTCAAACGGGGCGTGCGGTCGAGTGTGCAAGTGTGAGTGTGCGCGTGCGTGTGTGTGTGTGCGACCAATTACTTCCGCTGCGGGCTCTGCCGTGCCGGCGACGGACTTGTTTGTCCAGTCGACATGCACCGCTGCCCGCTTTCAGGCTTGGGTCGGTACTACGGCTGCAAATGCCACACGGCACCGCGCACCGCACCGCACCAGAAAAAAAATTCGTCCAGATTGAGATGGGACCCGCGGCGCGGATGCAGGCGCGTGGGCTACGCATGCTTCGCTCCGGTATCTGTCCTGCCGGAGCCGGGCCGCCTCTCAGCGATTGTCCACGGCCGCCCCGCCCCGCCCCGCCCCGCCTGCAGTATGCACTCTCGCAGTGCGGCCGCCCCGCCACGCCCCGCCACGCCGCGCACGCACGCCCGCGTGAGTCCCACGACCCCGTTATGCGGCCGCTCAGACCAACTGCCGCTTTCAACGTTTGCACTGCGAGTCGTAACCATACTGTCATATTGAAATAAACCTCTCGGGTATGATGTCACCGCGCGGCGCGGCGCGGCGCGGCGCGGACACACGCTACACCGCGGCCGGCCGGCCGGGCTGGAGTCCACACCGCACGCAGCCCACTCCCCCCGGGTCCCGCTGCTGAATACAGTATCACATTCTAAGAAAGTCCAGGGGCCGCGAAAATACGAGTATACGAGCCGAGCCCACCACGCAGAGCTTTCATAAATTACTCAGCAGCTACACGAAGCGCGGCCGAGCCAAAGGGAGCGCGACCACGCCATACAGCACCTCGCCCCGCCCCGCCCCGCCGCACCTTGCCGCGTTCTGCCCCGCCGCGCCCCACACGGGGCTCGCGGCCCTAGCCGACTTGCAGCCCACACCAAGTCCCTTGTTTCTTTTTATTCTACAAATTTTGCGCTAGCAATGCGTCCTGTGGTGAGCCGGGGGCCGGTCGTTTAAATTATGTATCTTTGCATCGCGCACGACGAATAGGTTTCTGTACTGCATGCATTGCACTGTAACAACCGGTACAGCATAATCAAAAGAAAGGAAAGGGTCTGAGGTCAGGGGCCAGGGCTAGCCTGTGCCTGTATGCGTGTCAGCGGATTCCTACCAAATTTCCATGCATGGTCATTTGATGTACAGTGTGAGATCAGATCGGCTCGGTCCCGGGGGTGCCCACCTCGCAGTTCTATTCGCGGTGGCAATTTACGGCGAAAGGGCAAGCGTCGGCAAGGCGTGGCTCGGCGTGGTGTTGATGCACGCTGCCCGCCCCGCCCCGCCGCGCCCCGCCCCGCTCCGCCCTTTATTGACAGTCCATACATCACGAGCGGGAATAAGCAGGCTTGCTCTGCCTCAGCCCTTGACCCTGCGGGGTGCGGCGTGGCTGCGCGCGCTGGGGGTGCGATAAAACAATGCCCGTGGGGCCGAGCGGTGCCCGGGGGCGGGGCGGGGGCGTATACTGGGGGCGGGGCGCCTCGATGGAGGGGGCGGGGTGACTAGGACCCTCCGTGTCGACGACGCCACCCGGGTAGAGGGGCAGGCGCAGGGCCGCAGGGCGCAGGGCCGCAGGGCACCACCTCACCCGGGTGAGGGGGTTCAGGGCCCCAGCACCAACACCATCACCATGCCTCGACCGGACCGGGCCCCGGGCCGCGCCGGCTGCCCCAGATCCAGCTCTTGGCTGTTTCCTCCAGACAAACCTCCCCGTCGTCGGCGAGTCGAGCGGTGGAGTTCCGCCCCCGCAAGGCGTGGACGGAGAGACGTAGGAGAGTGCGACGGAGAGAGAGATAGAGGAAGAGAGACCGACAGAGTGAGAGCGAGCGCATTAGCGCCTGGCCCCACTGCAAGCGCGCTTACAGCGAAATGCCTTTAAAGGGTTGAGCCGGGCATGATGGAGGGAGGGGAGGGGAGGTAGGGCAGACGGACGATGAATAACGACGAGAACCCACCCACATTCTGCGCACGGGGCGGGGCGGGGGCGCGAATAAGAGCAGAGGAGCGGGAGCAGCAGGCGCCAGCACGCACCCGCCCCACGGGCACAAGGGCCCGGCCCGGCCCGGTCCGGCCACCGCAACTCCATCAGAGGCAACACGATGCTCTACACAACACTCCACCGCCCCGCGCCCACGCCCTCTGGCTACGCGATGGACAGCGCCCTAACAGCCGGCAGAACGCCCGAGCCAAATGCGCTGCCCAGCTCCCCCTGGACAGCAAATGGTCACTACCCAATTTTTCTTCGTGAGAAATGTCGGCACTTCGTATCCCAGCCGGGTCCTGGCGGTCCCTTCAGCAGGGCCGCCCCTCCCCGCTCTGCTCCACGGCTTTATAAGTCAGCCCTCTCTCGCTCCCGTGAAACCTCGGTTGTATGCAAGATGTATACAATTCGTTGTATGTGGGTTGTATGGTTAGCACACATACAACCTGTATGGTCACTGTACGTACTCCGTATGTCCATACGAAGTCGTACGTATTTGTATGTGGACGCCCTTCACATACGGTGTGTATGTGCTCATTCAAACAAAATTCCGCTTTCGCTTTTCTCTTTCACAACCTCAAAAAGGAAAACAAATTTTTAATTCTGACACATATGCACCGTCTCAGTAACCCCCTTCCCTACTCATTTATATACTAAACCTATTAATTATCATTACCAAATACCTTACCACGCGGGAGTTGAACCTCGGACCACAGCATTGCGGACCAAGCACGCTATCCCCTAGACCACTGGGATCTGCTGGCGAACTTGCTCTACCATCCGCTAGTCACTCGACAGCCGGGTGCCTGACCGCAGAGGACTCGACCACACCTTCCGCTGGCAACCCTCGGTCAGGGAACTATGTTACTCGCTACAAAGGCATATCACGCGCCACGCCGCGGTTAACACCGTAAACTTAAGTGTTCAACTGCCACACACTTAAAGGTATTGAACAGTGTTGAACACTTTAACATGCTTAGGTCAGAAGCTCATGTCCTTCATATGTATGGGGCATCATGTCTTGAACTAATGTGTTCGCCATTAGAATTGTGCAACAGAAGTGTTGGACACTTTCGTCTCGTATAAAATATGGCTTGTTTTAGCTAACGTTATGTTCAACACTTGTAAGGTTTTGGCAGTTGAACATGTTCACTTTCGATTTTAGTCTACAAGTTATTAATATGTTTGTAGTGTTCGCGTACGGTACCGTACGCATGCTGTATGCTAACACTCGCTGGCACATACGTGATTGCATGTACCGTCGTACCTGTATACATCAATGTATACAGACTGCATACGAAGGCTTGTATGCAGCATACGAGTTCATATGTTGGCGAACGCCCTCGTACGCAGGCTGTATGCTGGCACTTCCAATCACATACAAGTTCGTATGTCAACCGCGCTTCACAGCATACACGTTTCCATACGATTTCTTGTGCATACGGAATGCATGTGTTTTGTAAGTGAGACTTCACCTCCTTGCATACAGTTTTTAATACATAATTGTATATGTACGTACGGAGCGTATGCGTTACGTATGTGCCCATACAACTATTTTATACAAATCATATACGCATTGCATACAACCCAGGTTTCACGGGCTCTCCGGTCCGGAAACACGGCAGCCCGGGCAGTTTAGGGGGAGGGGGGCGAGGGGCGAGGGATAAGTAATCTCGCTCGCCCCGCGCCCGCCCCCCGAGAGCTGGGCCGGGCCCGGGCCACGCAGGGCGCCAGGTCAACAACCCTTGTCAGTAAACGTATGCAGCATCCTCAACCCAGCCCGCTACCCCTGCACCCCTCAGGCTCAGGTCAATCAGTCGTGTACCCGCAGCGCTGCTAGCACCCGCCACCTCCCTGGTAATGTACAATGCACCCCGCACACCTGGCCCGGCCCGGCCCGGGCAGGGACCCCGCGCGGTTCGGTCCGGTCGGTCGATACGACGGCGGGGGTGCGTCAAACTGCCTCTAACTAGCTCATCCACCCACCTACCTACCCGCCTACCCTCGGCCCTGGGATGGGTGGATGACCCCCCGGGGACGTCAACCGCTGGAGAGCAGGTTCAACCTCGGGCCCTTTGGTACTTCTTCACTGCGCTGCTACGACACCGCAGGAGTGGCATTTTCAGAGGCGGAAGTTGGGAGTCTCGGTCCGCACCTGAAAGCCCCGCGCCGCGCTACGCCACGCCACGCCACGCCACGCCGCGGCGCTGCCCACTTACCGACGATGGACGGCTTGGACTCGTTGAGCAGCGGCTCGAGGCGCTCCTTGAGCAGCGTGAGGAGCGAGTTGGAGCTGAACGTCCACCTGAGAACAAGAGGGGCACGTCGTGCGTTCAGAGAGAATCCACACCTTTACCAAGCGTACGGGGGCTCACACACTTACCAGCGGTTGAGCAGGAAGTTGAACCACTCGGCGGTCTCGTCCTGGGCCAGCGCGCGCCTGGCGCGCACCCGCCACGTCTCGTAGCGCACCGCCTCGTCCAGGACGTCGGCGAGGGGCGCGCGCGCCACGGCGGCCAGCCCCGCGAGCAGCAGCAGCAGCCAGGCCAGCGACCAGCCCGCCGCGCCCACCAGCCAGGACAGCACCACCGCGCCGCCCACCACCGCCCACACGCGCCGCAGCTCGCGCTCGCGCTGCAGGACGACACAAGCATTCAGTCACAAAGTGGTCATGTCGCTGTGATAAGCCTCCAGAAGGGGTACTGCGAGTGGAATGGGATTGCAGAACCGCTATTGAATAAGTAGCTAGAACAAGGAGAGGTTTATTCCATGATCAAAGAAACCATGGGCGACTGTACACTGCACTTTGGAAGTTTCCGAAATGTGTACGCCTTGAGGCGTATTCCACGGGAACTAGATGCACCCGCTAAGGGCGAATATTTATTTCATGAGCGAGTGCCTTCGGCCTCCATAGCAACGTAGTATTCGACCCTTATGCCTCAGGCCCCGCCCCGCGCTTGGCGGCAGCGGCGCTGCACAAAGAGTTCCAATGCGGCCCACCCCGCCCCGCCCGGGACAGCGGCTAAAGTGTAGCACCACGAGCTGCACCGATCGGTCCTGGCCTGGCCCTACTCGACGTCCAGGGGCAGCAGCCGTGGGCCTCGGGGGCACGCGTGGTGGGCTGATCCATCATCGCGGCTCGGCAGCGCCACGCCCCCGCCCCACTCCTCCGCGAGTAGGCACTTTGCGAGACTGCCCCCCACCCCCCCCGGCTGACCCGGACAAACTGTCCCGCTACTTGTTCGAGAGTTATAACAACGACAGCAAGGAGAAATGACCATAGTAAAGAGTTGGCCGCTGCGGGGTCGCTACACCGCGGCGCACGCGCGCCAAAGAAGCTCGGCCGCTGATTGCAGATCGCCGGCGGGGCGCGGAGCGGCGCGGGCCGCTATCGCCGATCATGAACCTGGACGTGCTCCGGTCTAAAACGCCTGGCGCACTGCCCGGCTGGCGCTGCCCGCCTGGTCTGGCCTACATCGCGGCGGGGCGGGGCGGGGCGGGGCGGGGCGGGGCGGGGCGGGGCGGGGCGGGGCGAGAGCGTGCTGCAGGTGCAGGTGCCTGGCGGCCACCATGGGAACAGGGGGCCTGGCCCGAGCGTGGCGTGCAGACGAAACGGTAGGGGGGAAATTGGCCGCGAGGGAACTGGTGGAGGCGGGACGGGGCTGGCAAGCCCCGCTGAGATGACATACAGGGCCCGGGCTCATCACCTATGAATGGAGTCCTGCCCTGCCGCCCCTCCCCCTCCCCATCCTATTCCCACTCCTTGCGGAGGGTCGGGGCGGGCCGCGGCGGACACGGCGAGAAAAAGGACTGCAGAGGATTAATAGTACGGGGCAGGGCGGGGCGGGCAACAGGAAGAGGACAGCCGTGTCGTCGGTGCTGCAATTTCGTAGAGTACATGACGCCGGGGTCCCTTCTCGTCGTCGGGGACAGCGTCCCGGTCACCTCTCCTCCGCTCCACTCCGCGCACAGCACGCGGCCCCGCCACGGCCTGCCTCGCCTCGCATTTGATTCTGAAAACTCTAGAGACGCACAACGAGGCCTCGAACTTGCCCCTGGGACGGGGGGAGGAGAGGCACTGGAGCAGAGGAAGCTTTTACTGCGATTAAAATAGCCTCTCGAGAGAGGCGAGGCGTTTTGCGGACGGGGGGCGGGGGCGGGAGCAGACGGGCACGAGGCGCCACCGCGCAGCCTCCTCTGGGGCGTGTAAGCAAACCTATCGCGATCGCGCCTGCCTGCCTGCCTGGCCTGGCCTGGCCCACAAACACCTCTCAGCCTCCGCCCCGCCTGCATCCTGAGCTGAGCTCAATGCTGCCCCGCCCCGCCCCGCTCCACCCGTCGCAGACAGGCCATTATACACGCCTATTTGCGCCCTTGTTTGTGCCTCGTTTCAATTGACGGGGCGGGGTCGGCCTGGCCTGCTGGCGGGCTGAAGCCGACGCGAGCCTCACGGGGACGAGCCCGGGTCCGGCGCGACCCTGTACTCAGGTCCCGTCGCAATAACTAGGCCCGTGGCCGGGGGTCCTGTCTGCAGACAGACGGCTGACGGACGTCCCTCCCCTCACGCACGAGCACGAGCCCACAGGTTGCGCCCCGCAGTGTCCTCTTCCCTCCCGCCCTGCCTGCAGACAGACGGCTGACGGACGTCCCTCCCCTCACGCACGAGCACGAGCCCACAGGTTGCGCCCCGCAGTGTCCTCTTCCCTCCCGCCCTGCCTGCAGACAGACGGCTGACGGACGTCCTCCCCTCACGCACGAGCACGAGCCCACAGGTTGCGCCCCGCAGTGTCCTCTTCCCTCCCGCCCTGCCTGCAGACAGACGGCTGACGGACGTCCCTCCCTCACGCACGAGCACGAGCCCACAGGTTGCGCCCCGCAGTGTCCTCTTCCCTCCCGCCCTGCCTGCAGACAGACGGCTGACGGACGTCCCTCCCCTCACGCACGAGCACGAGCCCACAGGTTGCGCCCCGCAGTGTCCTCTTCCCTCCCGCCCTGCCTGCAGACAGACGGCTGACGGACGTCCCTCCCCTCACGCACGAGCACGAGCCCACAGGTTGCGCCCCGCAGTGTCCCGCCCCCGTCCCGCCGCACCGCACCGCGCCAGCCAATCACTCCCGGGCCGGGCCGGGCCGGGACCAGGGGGTGGGGCCCGGCCCAGGCCCAGGGTCCGGGGCGCGGGTACGGTCGTCAATATTTGTTTTCGCCGCACGGCAATCAATTGTCCGGCCATTGGTTCACGGGCTCACGGGCCTCACGCAGGGCAACACTGAGAAAATAAAAGCTATACGTGTACAGAGAGGGCCAGGGCGGGAGGGAAGAGGACTGAGCTATGGAGCGCGGGGCGAAGGAGGCAAGGAGTGATTCCAGCTGCTGCCGCTGTGCATAAAGAACAAGGCAAAGATGACCAGGACCAGGCCAGCGGAGCTGCCAAGCTGCCCCACTAGCAAACTAGAACGCGCCCCGCCCCGGCCCCGGACTCGCCCCACCCCGCCCCGCCCGCGGGGAAACGCGCCGCAATCAAGAGCAGCCTGAACTATCCGCGCCCCGCTTCTCTGCGGCGAGCTGACATTTACGAGGCGACACAGCACAGCACAACGGCCAGCGCGGCCCGGCCGGCGACCGCCCCATCCATTCTCCCCTCCTCGACCAACAGGCGTCCCGTCGGCAGTGACCAGCAGTGACAAAACCTGGCCGGGCTGCTCCGGGCTCCCCCCGCCCCGCCCCGCCCCGCCCCCGCGCACCCAGCCCTTTCTTACTGGCCCGCCCCGACCCTACGGCGGCTGCGGCCGCGGCCTCCGGCCGGATCATATTGCACGGTCAGGGCGCGGCCCGGCCCGGACCTGCCGGAGCCATTACGAACCCCTTCCCCAAGGTCAGCCAGCGGCGGCACGTTACGATAGACCCTTCCCTTGCCTTCTCTCGAGCTCCACGCCTGGAGGCACCGGGGTGCCGTGTGCCACACATAGGTCTCACAACACTGCCCGCCGTCAAGGGACATTTTTATGACATGAATCTACGCTCGTTTAAACGAAAAGTACATGTGGAAATATTGACAATTGACAAGTAAGCCACGTTCCGCCCCGCCCGTAAATACTCACCATCCTCTTGGTGCGGCGCGATTCCGCCTCGTCCTCGCCGGTCCCGGCCGACATGTCCTCGCCGAGTCCCTGCTTCAGCTTGAGGAGCGCGTCCGCGGCCGCCGGCGGAGTGAGCTGACCCCTGGGCGCGGTGCAGGAGCCCGCCCTGCTCGGTCTGCCAGGCGACGCTCCCGACGGCGCCTGCCCCTCATTAGCGGCGTCCCCCTCGGCGTAGGACCGGCTGGACCCGGACTTGGTGGAGCCCGGCGGTGTCGTCTGCTCTGCGCCCGGGTCCTCGGCGCCTGCTCCCTGTCCCGGTCCTGGTCCTGGTCCCGGCCCCGGCTCCGAGTCCCCGCTGAGGCGCGACGCCTGGCGACCCCAACTTCCTGTAACGAGAGGGGAGAGGCGCGGAGCGTCACTGTCAAGCACTTTGCCGCGTGTGCGACGACGCCTCCGACAAGACAAAATAAAAAGAAAAGAGAGGAAAAAATAGCTGAAGTGAAAAGACAAAAGAAGCACACCAGGGAAAAGTTAAGCGTGAACCAAGAAAAGCAAAACCAGAGAGAAGGCGCACGTGGTGCTAGTGCTGGGGGGGCGAAACCTATAGGGCCAGGAGGCAGCGCTATAATAGCGGACGTTCACACGCCACGCCCCGCCGTGCAAGAGGGAAGGACAAAGCCACGAGGATTGATTTCTTGTAAATCACACCGCAAGCTGCTTCAACAGGCGCGGCCGCGGCCTTCGCGATCGGCGCGCGACACGTTTGTCGCTCTCATCTCGAGCGCATTGCATAATATGGTGCGCAAAAGAGAAAGCGACTAAAATTATGACGAATGCCACATACTTTTTGAGATAGCGAGCAGGTCAGGATAGGCGCATGCATAGAGTTGTGCGCAGCGCAGGCTACCTCCCTCCGCCCGCCCCGCCCCGCGGCGCAGGCCCTTACCTTTGCGCTGGCACGCGGGCGGGCCGCGGGGCCGCACCCGGACCCGGCCGCAGTGGAAGCGGCCGTTGAGGGCGGCGCGCACGCGGAGGAGCTGTCTCTCCAGCATCTCGGGTACCTAACCTACGGACCACGCCGCGCACCGACCTCTATTACAGCCTCCCGGTAATTTCATAACAGTTAAAACAGAAAATATCAACGCGACTCTAGCCGACAGGCAGCTTTCGTAGCAAGGAGGCTGGCCGAAGTGTTAAAGGTCTGCTAAACGTCAGTCCACGACGGAGTGAGAAAAGTGTGAAGTTTGGGGGGAAAAGGAGGAGGGGGTGGGGTGGCGAAAGCGAAGTTTACGCTGCATTTGCTCTCGCGCGTTCTGTACTCCTGCGGTACAGGAGGCGGACGCCCGAAGATTTACTGTCGGCTCGGGTTGGGTACGGGAAGCCCCGCGCCGCCCCGCGCCAGAATAGCAGGGCGGCAATGGGGACGCCGCGCCGGTGCCCCTGCCCTGCCCTGCATACGGGCAAACCCGTTTGCGACCAGGAAGGGGGCGCTCTTCTGGCTGGCAAGGAGGTGCGGGCCGGGCCGGGCCGGGCCGCGCCGGGCCGAGCGCATCCGAGAGCACAAACAGGGACAGGACGAACAAGTAAGTCCCGGAGGAAGACGACAAGAGGACGCCCAGAAAAAATGGTTGGCACGACTATGCGAGTGTTACGGAAACCGTATGATTGTCCTTCGTCTGCTATACAATGGTTGTTAGAACATTCCGTTTTCTCCTGGGTGCAGTGTCCTGCCCTCGCGGCGCGGCGCGGCGGGGAGCCTAAGCCCGTGTTTGGCTGGGCGGAGTTACGGTCGCCGTGGGTGTGGCTCGGCGGGGCCGGGCGGGACCGGGAGGGGCCGGGCGGGGCCGGGCGGGGCGGGGTGTTCCCTTCTCTCAATTGATGGCTCCAGCTACAGCAGTCATCAAACTCCGCTCGGGTGAACGGTTAAACTGTTGGGGCAGGGCTTTGGGGTGTGCCGTGTGCCGGGCCGGGTGAGGGCTTAACCAAACCGTGCGAGAACCTCGCTCTGGGCCTGCGAGGGGGGGGGGGGGGGGGGGAAGAGTCTCTGAACTGCAGAGACGGACCTGGACACATGTCATGGAATACATTTACCGCGCAGCTCCCAACGTTCCCACGCGCCTGCATACTGCATCCGGCCGCACCCTAGAGAGACCTGCGACTGTCGCCTGCACTACGAAAACTTTGTTTTGAACGGGTGCATCGGTTTCCATAAGTTATGTCGGACATACCACCACCACCACCTCAACCACAGCCCGCCACCATTTGCAGAATAGAATATAAATGGTTGTTACTTGAGCAGTAGTTTACTACAAATTTAGGTGACATTGCTGGAATCATACTATTTATAATAAGGGTTAGTACTCACAAATTTGAGAACGACATTTGAATTTTACAGATAACACGGAGTTAAACCGGTGCAACCACACAATTTAGGGGAGAGGGCCGTGCACACTCGTCCGACAGGTAAATGGACTTACTTGATCGGGACCGTAAAGAAGACGTTAGACCAGGCATATTGTTATTTTATTTACGAACTGTCGTTCGGCAACCAGCATTCGCTATCTGAATACATGTATGAAACCTCAATAAACTCTGGAATCGCCTAGTTTTCGCTTAGTGTGGGCTCGCCCGCTCCCGCCCCGCTCGTATAGGTGCCGGTGCCGGTGCCGGTGCCGGGCGCGCGCGGCCGCGGGCGTGCGTCTCGCTGTTCCCGCTGCTCCGAGGCCGGGAGGGAGCCGCGCAGGCGAGGCGCTGCGCTGCGCCTGCCGAGTCTCGGGGCACACTGGCGCGCCGCGCCGGACAGGGGCCCAACGCTCCCGCCCCGCGAGCCGCACCGGCCGCACCGCTCCAGCGGCTCCAGTACTGCCCCCCCCCCCTCCTCTCTCCAGGTACCAGCGCGGCATGCGTATATTTTGGCCAACGGGCCGTCGGATTGTCACACGAGTTGCCTAACCACCAGGGGGTTTCGTTAAGGCCAAATTAACCGGTGCCCCCCCCCCTTTATTTTTCAGGTGGGCAGTTTCGGCCCTCACAGGTAACACCCCTATGCCCGATGCATCGCGAAACACCCCACTACTGCACCCCACTCCAGGTAGCTGTCTCCGTGGTGGGGCCGCCTACACCAGTTAAGACTTTTGGACGTCGTTCGTTGACTGCGGGGAAGTCCATCCAAGGCGTTAGTCTGCACTTAGTCCACCTTGACGCCAGGACTGCTTTAAATACAACATTGTTAATTTTTACATTTTTGTTTTGTTTCGCGCTGTTTGGGGAGGGTAGGATGGAGGCGGGTAATATGGAAATTCGCTCAGTATCTTTCTACCGTAATGAAAAGAGGGAAGGGTGTCGCAAACCCAAATCGACTTTTCGTTTTAAATTCATTGGATATTTATTAAATTCCGATATAAAAATTTCCTTCCCTTGTAAACAATCGGCATGACGCCGGGAGATCGATATTACGTTCTAACCCTCTTGAGCCGGTTAAAATTTTCTGCTCCAAGTAAGTATGACTTCTTTATCAGAAGCTTCCTAAGAATAAAAATCAACCCAAGTGCACCATCTCGAAGACAAAAGGGCATTTAAAATTTACAATCACGATATCGGTATCAAAGTCAGTCTTCAAACACATGCAACTCGTCAGTACTGTTTGTATGTTTGTAAACAGACCGACTCGCGACGCGAACACATGCCGCTTTCTTACCTTAGACCTGTATCAGCGACGACATACTTCATCGGCGATAACTTGCTGGGAAAGCACTAGATCAGTACAACTATAAATACCAGATACCGGCTAACTCCTCAATTTAAATGCAATCACTGAGCTTGCTCAAAACACCTTAAAACAACGTCGGCTGCTTCATCTGCTTTGCTTATGAAAGAAAGACCATGCTCTCACATCACCTCGTATTCCCCACCTTCTGATTGGTGCTGGCACTCGCAATGCATCATGGGGCATCGTAAACACTACAGCGATAATAACGAGAACTATTTTTGACCGGGGTCTGTTCCCCACGATAAGTTTTAAGCTTTAAAATATTCATACGCGCAGGTTAAACCACACAACTTTAAACCTACCCTTCTACCCTTACCCTTACGCTGCGAGTGCACCGTGAAATCGAAAGTTAAAGCGGTAAAGCCCGACGACAGGCAGCAACCAATCAGCGACAAGGGGCGGATGTATGTCTCTCCCTCCGCCCTCCATCTACATTACAGCTCGTTTCGATTCACAGCAACCTTCCTCCAGCTGACAACCCCAACACCCGACAGCTAATAGCTAACTCTACTAATCATCATAAAATGTTTTGGGTAAATCCCTTTAGGTCCATTTGGAGGTATTTTGAACAAACTGGAGTTCGAAGAGGTGAGTTAGAATTGCAATTTAGCTAAAAATTACTATTACGTTTTTTGGTATACATACTAACCTCCATACTCGTAGTTCTCAAGTTTATAAGCTATGGATTTTAATCATTCGTCTGATTCTATTGCTATTACATTTATGAAAATACCTTTGCTACAGATCTCCCTGTTTTCAAAAGAATGATGGTTGAAATACCTTTCCTTCCTATCGGAACGGCGATTATGATTGGTTCAGCGGCTGGAAGTTATATTTACCTCAATTACATATTTGTAGAGGGAGTTGGCTTGCAAAAAAAATTCACAGGTAGTAACCTTTTGTTTTTGTCTAACCCTTAAT
Organism: Frankliniella intonsa; assembly: GCA_033675135.1. NCBI lineage: Eukaryota > Metazoa > Arthropoda > Insecta > Thysanoptera > Thripidae > Frankliniella > Frankliniella intonsa. Next base: position 5,485,054 of record CM066249.1, on the reverse strand, counting down.
CTGGTTCATTTCTTGTCAGCTACCATAATTTACATGCTGACATAGTGGCTAACAGATATGTGTTGACACTCAATTCTGATACCTATTTTGCCTGTCCTTGCAGTGATGCGATCGGATGACCCAAGGATTCCATTATACCGAGATGATGTTATCAATGCAGAGAAATATTATAGCAAAAAGTAATTCATTATCTAATTAGGATGGGACTGTAGGTTTTAAATATTATTCTGTTTTTCTTGTATATTTCTGTATCTTTCTGGACAGCTCATGTAATAAACTGTTATTAAAAATAATCTTTTAACAGATGCATATTTTTTGCTGAGTACCTTATGAAAATTTATTCTCACATCTCATAAGTATTTACTCCAATATTATCAAGTTTTATTAGACAGTTGAACCAGATATACAACATTTCTGAAAGAGCATGGGTGCATATAATGCTATTTACAGCCTCCAGGCATTCTTTGGCTGCTTGGATAGGTTGGATAGTAAAGGAAAACCTTGATGGTCAGATGTCTTATGGTGACATAAGCAGTTGACTAGTTTTTAAAACCTGGTTTATGCGCTTATCTAAAACGTTAACTTCTGTGACAAGCTAAATTTTTCTCTCTCTTTCTTTTCTGCCCCCAAAAATGTGGTAGGCTTCCAGTGAAGAACAGTATGTGAGTCAGCAAACAAAATATTGATATATGGTCAAATACATATCAAAGCATTTATGAAATTTTAATACTGTTGAAGAAATACACAAAAGAAGGAGTAGGATCGTTAAATTCTAGATCCCAACTTCCATATGACTGACTTGGTTACCTACTTACAAATTGGTTAATAATTGTAAGGCACTAGCACAGACATTGAAGCACATCTATCCATCATGAACACCTAAATTTGTATTTTTACAAAGCAAGTAAACAAGTAAAATTTATAGATAAATTTTGACAAAGGGATTTCATGACCGATATTTTTGTTTAAGTTCTTTCCCCATGCCTTGCAATAGGATACAAAAGTATTTGGTAAAATAAAAAAATGGAGGGCAAAGCGGATGGAAACAAAAACCCTCCCTGTAAATAACAATAAAAGTTGATTAGCGGGAAGTATATACAGCACTCCAGAAAGAAGCAAAAGAAAAACACTGGTGATGCAGTTAAACGGTCATTTAAAGCATACTACATTTTACACTTCTTATATCTACTTTGTACATCAGGAGAATTAAAACCTCAGGCTAAAAAGAAGACTGTACCAATTTTAACATAAATTGGGAATGGATCACATTAGCAAGGGCATGCTTAATATAGGTTCAAGAGAACATAAAATGAAAACTGGATGAAAGAAAGTGCATGGCCAAAATGCACAAATAATTTAAAACTTTGTGCAACTCAAGGGGCAATTGGGTATGAAAATAAAATTGATATGTTTGATGACACAAACTAATTAGGTACAGTCCTCTTGAAACCTATCAACGGTGAATTATAGATTTAAAAAAACTACTTAACATCATCTAGATGATTTATGATTTGGCAAACCAATTATGAAAATATTATTATTAATTTTCCAAAAGATCATGAAACATTGCATTAATATACATCAGCAAATCACAAAATGTTGAGTATTGATGTCTATTGCAGTTTAATTAGATACCCAGACATATTTGTATTTTTAAGGAATGTAGTTTACTAGGCAAGAGCAGTACTCTCTTAACAATACTTCCTTTTCAGTACTCTCTCATAGTTAAAAAGAAAAGAAAGAAAATACAGAAAACAAACTAAAATGAGATCACTGGTAACAAAACCGGAGGAGGTAAACAGCAGGAACTAGTGGAAGTAGACAGGAGTTGACATTCGTGAGGGGGAAGCCAGTCCTGAGAATAGAAAGTTACCCGAGGATGACAAGCAGATGTTCTGCAACAAGTACACTTCCAATTTTAGATCCTGAAAACAGGAATTTACAACTAAAAACATACAAAAAAGAAATGAAGAAGAGAGCACAGGCTTACATCACAGATAATGACGCTGTCAACACAAGTTGACAGCCCAATAGGTCCTAGAATACATTCATAAAATTTAACATTAACAAGCTTCAAACTTCAAACAAATAGAAAAAGATATCATGGTCCAGAAAACTAACTAAAAGTTATAATTAAAAAATCATAATAAATTAAAAAAAAGTATTTAGAGCTATGTAACAAGTAGTTACACATTAAACATACTGAAAGTGCAAAGTGCAGATAGAAATAAAAGAATACCTCTGATAAAAATTTTAAGAAAGACAAATGAGTAAGTTCATTGAACCACTTTCTCTTTAGGTGACAGGAACGGTACTGTGTATCAACAATCATTACTTCTAAACAAAGCAATGATCTTACCTCAACAAACTTGTTCAACAGTTCAAAAGTTCCAATACAAAATCCCAAAGAAAATGATTTAGGAGTAATAAATTGGCAATTTACAGAGAGCTTGGGATACATGAAAAATTACAACAGTCCATAATAAAAGGGGTTGAAAATCAGCCAAAGCAATAGCCATTTCACAGGGACTATCGCAGAAACATTAACTTGTCACAATTACACAGGAAACAAATGAAATAGAACAGCCAGACTGTTCAGATTCCTGATTTATAATTTAGTTCAAGATTAATTGATTAATGAAATAAAATAATAACAGATATGAGACCAGAAACAAATTATCAATACACAGCCCTCAAACAATAGAAGGTACATGAAAATACAAAATATGGACATACAGTGAAATCTGGATAGTAAGAATTGGTTGGAACCCAAGTCTTAGTATGTTCTATCTAGTTATTCTTTGTAACATGGTTCTTTCACATAACAAATCTGACATGGGCCCTTGGAAAAGTTACTTTATGACTATGTATTCTTACTATCCAGGTTTCCAGTATTCAGGTTTCACTGTAAATGTATATTCACAATAACTTGGAGATATTGATAGAATTATTTTTTAAATTACATGAATGGTATATACAGTCTCTATACATTAAAACAACAAAACATATAAACAAGAGAAATGAAGATTTCTATCCCTACCAAATAAGAAAAGAGGTAGTGGGCAGAAGGGATGCTACACAGGTAAACTGAGAAAGGCTTGGAGGGATAACACACTGTCTTTTTAAAGTTACTACAGAAAATAACACCTTTTTACAGAAATATCATAATCCAACTAAATATATAGTTTTCCTTCATCCCTCATAAGAAGTTGCTAGGTTGTCAATTAGTTGAAGTTGAAAGGGAATCCTTCGTACCCGCCCAGATGAGCATCTAATTCACGGAAAATATTGTCCTACAAAATAGAAAAATGGTTGATTGCTTGAACATTGGAACTGTATAATACGAACTAAAGCAGTAGGTGCAGGCAATTATACTAACATCATCATCATCGTCATCATCATCGGGAGGCAGAGCAGGGCCTCCTGCTTTCTCATCATCATCATCGTCGTCATCATCATCATCTTGAAGTGGTTTACGACCGTCGTCGTCGTCGTCATCGTCATCATCATCTTCAGCCTCCCCCTCTCCATCATCTTCATCGTCATCATCATCATCATCAACATTGTCCTCCTCATCTTCTTCCTCATCATCATCCTCTCCTTCCTCATCTTTTTCATCCTCATCCTCTGGCTGTACCGGGAAAAACAAAAACAAACATTGGTCATTCTAAAATAAAGATGTTATTATAGCTTGTAAAAGTCAATACAATAATAGCAATATTGTTCTACCTTAGTCTCTTTCTTTGAGTTTTCACTCTTTTTCTCTTCTTCCTTCTTTTTAGTGTCTGCAGTACGAACCTGAATGAATAAAAATGCATTTGCATAACATTTGTTCCAACAAACAGTGTTCAAAAACAAATGCAAGATACACTTACATTAACTTTAGAGGGTTGTTGTGGTTTAGATTCCCCTGGAAGATCAATCTGGCCCTTTTGTCTTCGGAATCTAACAATAATACTCCGGGAATCCAAAACAAGATTGTGGTTTTCTTTATATGCCTTTATAGCCTCATCTACTGAATTAAATCTGATGAATGCATACCTGAAAGGAAAGAAATAAAGCCACTGGAACCTCGCACTTGTACATGTATGTATTGTTAAATATGACATGCATATTAATTACAGTAGGTACCTTGTGTATCGCATTCGCTGAGCAAAACCAACATCCACTCTAGCAGCTTCTGGGAACTTTTCCTTGACAGTTTGGATGTTGACATTTGTTGGTAAATTGCCAATATACAATCTGAAATAAATCAGATGATATATTATGAACAAAAGTAATTAACAAATAAAAAATAATAGAAAAAAAACAACAAAAAAACAAAAACAAACACTACATAATGTTGATATTTTTTTAACAATTATTTCTACTTACGTATATGGATCGATGGATTCTGGAGATGCCTCTTCCTCCTGTTTTGTACTTTTCTTTTCAACAGATAAATGTCCGGAACCAAATTTTATATTCTCAAGAACCTTTATCACTTTTTCAGTGTTGACATCTGGTGCTAGTTGTACAAAACAATACCTACACAAGAAAAAGAAAAATTAAATAATTAATGAAAATTGGATGCAATACAATTAAAAAGTAAGAGAATAAGAATAATGATGTGAAATTTAATCACAACACACAAATAAGTTACCTTGGACCACTCGGAACTTGAAAATGAACATTCATAATTCCAGGATGATATGCTTTAACAATGTCCCGAGAAAGTTCTGGATCAGGGAATCTAATGATCAAACTCTCATTTTTAAGATTGATAGTGGTTTCTACTTCTACTTTTAGAGCCTTTTCAGCATCTTCTCTGTTCCATGGACGGCTAGGGAAAGACTGCACAACTGTTTTCTTCTTATTTTTTGCTTTACCCTCAGGCTGTTACAAAAACATATATTGAAAAATCAAATTAAATAAAAAATAAAGAAAAAAAAACATTAGTTACGAACTGTAAAACTTTCAGTTTGGGGAAAAATCTAGGTGCGATAAACATACCGTGAGCAATACACCTCCTTTTTTGTTGGAACTAGTTTCATTAGTATTTGTATCTTGAGAGCTGGAAGATTCTTCCTGCCTTTTCTTGTTTTTGGATTTTTGATGATGCCCCTGATGCCCACCCTGATTGCGACCTCCATGCTGATTTCCCTTTGTTGGAAAAGAGAGAAGACAAAAAAATTAATTCAATGCCAAGAAAGTTAAGTGGTTTATTCTGCTGATCAGAATAAAAGTTTCACAATTGAATCCTCAGAAATAAAATATGAGTCTATATCTATCTAAAGTTGTAATTCAGCACTATCTTAAATTTAAAAACTTACTTGATGACCAAATAATGGTGGAGGACGAGGTCCTAAGTGACCCCCATAATATCCTCTGTGTGGAGCATGGAATGGCACTTGTGGCAACAACGGTGGAACCCCCATATGACCAGGATGCCCCATATGAGGGTGAACCATGGGCCCTGTAGCACCAGGCGGTGGACCTGGTGGAGGCCATTGATTGGCCCGAAAACCTCGCATCGGTTGTCTTACTCTCTGATTCCAACCACGGCCGAGTCCTGGCATACCATTATGCTGGCCAAAGCGTCCTGGGCCCATTGGGTATTGAGGAGTTTGGTATCCACTTTGGCTAAGTGTTTCTTGCTTGAAACCAAACTGTTGCATTTGCCCCTGAGCGGGAGGTGGAGGAGGAGGAATACATAATGATTCATAAGAATACTGGTTGGGTGATATGTATGGTTTAGGAGGGTTGGCACCAGTCTGTTGAGCAAGTACTGAATGTTGCTTATTTAAGGACTGGAAATCTGCAAAACTTGACTGATTTGATGATTGTGTCTTGGAAAAAGTACTATTGCTGTCACTGTACCCATGATGTTTCCCTCTGCTCGAGGATTTTGAATCATGTTCTTGATGAGCGGTAGCAGTTAAGAGTTCATTATATGAAGCTTGTTTCATATATGCAGCACCATAGTCGCCATAGCTGGATTGCTTAGAAGAACCTGATTTTGAATCAGCATAATCTAATTGTTTAGCTCTTGAATTATTTAAGCTTTCACCATAATTCTGTTGTTTAGATGGCATTGCTCCACTGGCTTCATCTGCACCATTTTCAAGCTATAAAGTAAAACACAATTTCAATGAGAGCAGCAGTCATCACAAGTCATTAAAACAAATAAATGTCGCTAAAATTATTAAGAGGGTTTTAATTGATAATACGAAATTGAGATGTATTGTAGGAAGGAAAGTTACAAAAACTGATAATATAACCACAACACGTCGAGGTAAAGTTGACACAGTGAGTGGGAAATCGAATGACGGAAGCACTTCAGATCGAAAAAAATTACCTTTCTTTTTGACCCAGACGAATTGAATCTGTTTCCATTGGTATACATTGCGGCAGCTGAGTTATTGTAGACAATAAGTGCGTTCTGATAAAACCGTGTTGTTCGTACACACACACACTACAGCAGTGGCCGAAACACTTTAAAGATGAATGTTCAACATAATACAGCACATAAGGTCGAAGAATGGGTATTTCGTATTTCGCCTCGCACTTTGAAATGTAAAATTAACATGAAGAACACCGATTAAACAGATAATTTACAAGCAAAAATCATTGTTCGGCTTATTATCATCACAAAAGGTTTCGCGCGTCGCCTGCTATCATTTTTTACTTGATGTTCGCCGATTACAACAAATAGTACTTCCGCTTTCTGCCGCTGTCAAAAACCACATGACTTCAAGCGGTTGATTTGAATGTGTGTAGTGTCTACCATTTGTTCTTCCCTGCTGCAAAAATAAATAAATAATAATAAGGGCTTTACAGACTGACTTAAGAGACTTGAAGGCTTTAAGGCTTAAGGCTTCAAGTATAATAAAAAGATACTGCACGATAGCGTGGATTTGGATGGAAATATACCCTATCTTTTTCCTCAGTTCCTGCCCAGTGCCGGACGTTTCCGTCGTGCGTGTTTTGCTAACCTCAACCACCACACTCGTCGTCTGAATGTTGTGGCTCGTGCCCACGGGTTGTTAAGTGTTTACACCTATATTGTGTGCGTTTAACTTATCGAAACAGTAAAAGAACCACAGAAAAATGGCTGAATTTGTAGAACTTCGTACGGAGGAAATGCTCCCGGAGGTGGAGCAGATGGAACGTATGTTAATGTTCGAAAAAGATGAATTGAGGTGAGTAAAGTGATCTTTATAACCTGTTCTGAATGTCTGCTTTTAGGCTGAAGATGCCTTATGTCTTATTTCTCCAATATCTCAGAAGTGTTTCATAGTTAAATCTGTATCAGTTATTTAAATGGTTTATAACTTACCAATGACATTAAATTTGTTATAGAACCATAGCAAAGAAAAGGAAAGAGTTTGAATACAAAATTCAACGACGTACCAAAAATAAGGAAGATTACTTAAGGTATATTCAGTATGAAATGGATTTGTTAAAATTGATCCGATTGAGAAGAGAGGTATGAATTATGATATGACGTATTGGGTTTGATCTACATGTAATATGTTCATGTAACGCAATTTGACTTGTACTCTTTAGAAAATGGGATATCAACAGAAGAAAGCCAATATTGACTTTACCATTGGCAATAGAGTCAACAAGCTTTTTAAGCAGGCCATATTTCGTTTTCAAGATGATGTTCGTTTGTGGCTCTCTTACATTAAATTTTGTAAACAAGTTGTAAGTTCATATAATTCATTGGTATGTTAATGGCTGTAACTGCATAATAAATAATTTACTAAAGAGTACTTTTTGTTTTACAGCGCTTCTACAGCTGTGTCAGTCGAATGCTTGTTCGAATGTTGCAAGTTCACAGTGACAAACCGCAATTGTGGAAACTTGCTGCAAAGTGGGAATTTGAAGAAAGCCAATCTGTGGAAAATGCTCGTCAGTTTTTATTAAGGGGCTTGCGTGCCCATCCAGAGTCTCGTCTTCTTTATGCTGAGGCATTCTTAATGGAATTACATTATGCTGCAAAGAAAAGAGCCGAGCTGGAAGAAGCAAAAAAGAAGCAGTTGGAGGGTGACTTGGCTGTTGCTGGGACAAGCACTAAAGATTCCAATGTATCCAATGTTGATAGTAAAAGCAGTGGAGTTACATTCCATGGGGATGTAGTACCTGATCAGGTACAAGATTAACTTCAGACCTGCATGATTTATTCAGATATCGTGTATTACTTTCTGTGTAACGATTTGTATATTTTTAGGTGGCAGAAGGTAGATTAGCTGAGCTTATTTATGAATCAGCTATGAAAAAGATAGATGGTGTTGCTTTCATCATTCAACTTCTGGATATTGCAAAAGAATTCAGCTTCACTGGGAAATTGCAGAAAAAGATTGTTGAGTAAGTACTATGCATCAGTTTTAACATAGTCAACTTTTTTTTTGTTTTTTAGATACTTACAGCAGTTAATTTTTTTAGGGACTTATTAAACAAATATCCAGATGAAGAACTTACTTGGGACACAATGGCAAGAAGAGAACTGGAAGGCCTAACATATTCAGACCCACACAATTCTAATCAGTCACCTTTGGAGCCATTACTGGGAGTAACGGCCGACAATTCTTCCATCCCCCTCAGTCCGGAGGGAGCTAACTCAATGGAAGTTGATGAGGACAACTCTGAACATAGTGAAAAGAAAGGAAAATCAAACCTCTCTCAAAGATTAAGGTCTAATAGTTTAATGTCTTCTTCTTTCCCCCACCCTTTTTTCCTTTTGTGTAATCTTTATTGGCACCATTTTTCTAATACACATGTGTTTTTGTTATTGTAGACTCTGCTGTGAAGTATATGAAGCTGTTGTAAAAAAGATAAATACTGAAAAAATGTGGTCATTATACCTAGACACTATGCTTGAGGCAAATCAAGACCAAGCTCATCTTCCTTGTTACAAAAAGAAACTTTTAAAACATGCTTTACAAGGTGCTCATAATGCTGGTAAATTGCAAGAAAAATATTATTTGCATTGGGTAAGTTTTGTGTTTGATGAAATTTTTTGTTTTTCTTTGTGATTTTTAACATACATTTCTTAAACAGATTGAAATGCTTCAAACTGCTGGCAAGACAAAAAAAGCTAGAGATGTTTTGAAGTCTGCTACAGAACGTATTCCAACTAGCGCAGAGCTATGGCAATTAAGACTACGTTTCCATCTTTCTCGAGATGAAGAAACAGTTGCAGAAGAAGTTTTCCAATTGGCACTTGAAAATCTAGGTAATCAGACACATAATTATCTTACCTAAGTAGTTATCTTCCCTGTGTAGACAACCTGTTTTTCTAAATTTTGCATTGAACTTGAACCTATTTCTAATTTTGTTTGTCCACAGGATCTGACCCAGATAGTGTGCTACCCCTATGGAAAATTCAACTACAGTACTGTCAAACCAAAAGTCCTGCCAAAACTGAAGCTTTATTTGAAAGGGGTCTCAACACTGCTCCAAATGTAGCAACTGCTTTGCGACCTCTGTACCTTGAGTGGTTATGCCTGTCACGTGGAATTCGTGATGCCAGAGCCGCTTACGACAAGCTGTGCTTGCAGCCTCCATTAAGCCTTGATCTCCACACTAAGATGGCAGCCCTCGAAACTATGCAGACCTCTGCCGTCATGAAACAAGTTCGGAAATGCCATGAAAATGCTTGCAATCAGTTTGGCAAGGATAATGCAGGTGAGGTTTTAACAGCATTGAAAAATCGAGAGAATGTTAAGAATATTTTCATGAAAGTAACTTGTTTCCTGATTTCAGACGTCTGGATGGATTATGTGAAGTTTGAAATGAAAAGAGGAGATCCTAAGAACATTAGCAACATTTATCTCAGAGCTGTTCGACAGCTAGAACCAATTCAGGCTGACATCTTTATTCATGAATTTTCCCTTGTGAAAACCTGTATGGCAGCCCCTCAAGGATCTGATTCATAAAATTTATTCTTTGCTTTTGATTTTCTTCTCTTGATTCAAATAATAAGTTTGTAAATTTTGATATAGTTATCAATGTATAATTCTTCAATATCTTCTTAGCTTTTTCAAATGTGATCAGAATCTATGAAATATTTATCTGTTCTTCTCAAATTAATTCACAATCTTTCAGAGCTTATTATGGCATGAGAGGCAATCAATAAAACACTACTGCACCGTATCTTTTTTCTTGTACCTTATCAAAACCAGTGATTCATGTAGTTTTGTATACTCAAGCCTTGATAAAATTATTGAAAACAATTAAAACAATAATCCTTAAATTTTCTATCAGTCAATGCTTTCTCAAAGATTTCTCTCACCTACCTAATCACTAACTAACAAATGTTACAAAGATAACTTAATTACCTTTGCAATGACTAGAACAGGTATACAAGTACACTGTCAGCAACATTTATGAAGTGTCAAATGCTCATTAAGGGGTTGCAATTCAGAGCGTATGGCTACTAAAATTGCGAGCAATCGCGAAACATAAAACACACATCAAAATCCTTCTTCCGAACTTAAATTTTATCCCTACGCTTAAGGACTAGAAATGACAAGATTTTTTTTTAACGCGGTGCGTTAAAGCTCTACCTAAACCAATGTCCTTCCGGCAATACGATATACCGACTCCCAGAAGGAATACCCGTCGATATCCGGATAGCCGTCGTACTGGGTCAGTTCGGCACCGATGTTGACGTAGGTCGGTGCAGTGGCGGTACTCGGTACCCACGTCATATTGAGCACCGGGTCAGTCTTGGAGACCGGGCCAGACGGTGACCTGGTGGGAGGACCGACGTGACGTTTGGTATTCGCCCCTTCACTTGCATAATGTTTGCTTCGAGCGACTTGAAGCCACAAAAATGACAGAAAAGTAAAGACTCTAAGACCTGCTTACCCGTACTTGGCGAAGTTGGCCAGAATGCGAGTCCATCTGTCCCTGACCAGCATGTCCACGTCCCAGGGTCGCACGTCCTCTGCAGGCATCATCTCCACCGGGAACATGTAGCCGAGCTCGTCGCCGTGGGAGACGCCTGTGGCAGAGGAGATCAGCCTTTAGTTCCCGACGGTAAAAATTATTTGGTCTATCCACCTGCTGAAAAGTAGACTTTTGGCTTACCTGGTAGTTCAGAACGGACTAACTTCTTGATGACGGAAAGTTTTCCGTCAAAAGAGAAATAGTAAACGTAAATCGGTTGGCTGGAGTGCTCGTGCAGTGCACGAATGTAGCGGCCCATACCGGCTGTGAACATGATGTCGCTGTAGATCTGCATGATATGGGACATGAAGAACGGTTAAGCCTGACATTTTCAAGCCTGAAGTCATAGGGTCATGGGCCATAAGTTCGAAATGTAGTCTGACCTGCACAAAGTTGAAAACTGTCCCTCCTCCAATAGGCTTTTCCGCGAAGTAGTGCTTTCGCATCATGGAAGCGACGAGGCGTGACTTCTCAGACCCTCGCTGCAAGCCTAGCTCGACCGGAACGACTCGCTCAAAGTCCTCATCCAGGAGCTGCAGGTTGCGGGGCGAGGGTGTCATTTCTACAATGGATAAGTCGGATATCAACCCCACACATAAAACGGCGTACATTTCCCGCTCTGCACAGAGTGCCGCCCGCCCCGCCCCATCCGCTCACCTTCCGTGATTATGTCCGGCAGCAAGATGACCATGCCCTCCGCGCTGTTCTGGCCGGCCAGGGTGGGGACCGGGTGGTAGTCCGCGGCGCGCATCGCCTCCTCGGGGCTCGCCCGCAGGAACGGCGCCTCGTGCACCAGGGTGTTGTTGCGCGGCGGCATGTACACGGCGTCCACGGTGGGCACGAAGGGCGCAATGAGGCCCGCCGCAGTCTCCTGTAGGCCAGGCACCGGGGAACAGTGGATGAGATAGGCCACCACAGAACAGGGGAGTGCGGCGGGTCTGCCTACCCAGCGCTCCGCAGGCGCCCGGCCCGGCCCGGCCCGGCACTGACCTGGTGCTGGAACACGGCGTACGACGCGTCGATAATCTCCCGGGGCGTCTTGGTGCGCAGGAAGGCGACCAGCTCGTCCGGGTCGTCGGCGCAGCGGCGGCCGCAGCCCAGCAGGTCGGCGAGGCGGCGGGCGCGCGCGCGGGCCGCGGCGGGCGTGGCGAAGGCCCAGGGGTTGAAGGCGGTGCCGCTGAGGTGCACGGCGCGGTGGAACAGGCCGCGCGACACGGCCGACAGGGTGTGGTAGTGCACGCTCGCCGAGCCCGCGCTGTGGCCCATCAGCGTCACGCGGCCGGGGTCGCCGCCGAACACCCGGATGTTGTCGCGCACCCAGCGCAGCGCCGCCGCCTGGTCCTTGAGACCCGCGTTGCCGGGGACCTCCTCCGAGCCGGGCGCCAAGAAGCCTGCAAGCCGAGCAAAGCACGTTGAGACGCTTGCATTGCAGGGACCATAGTAACGACTGCAAATACAACTGTGCAACATTTACACACTCGAGTTTCCAGTGGACTGTAAAAATGTAGACCATCAGTGACAAATCATTCCTCAGAATGCGAAGCCTGCAGTTTGGTTCGGCTGCAGGATGGGCTTACCGATGGCCCCCAGGCGGTACTGCACCGTGACCAGCACGACATCCTCGCGGAGCAGGTAGTCCGGCCCGTAGATGTGGCTGTTGGCCGTGCCCGTGTAGAAGGCGCCGCCGTGGATGAAGACGAGCACGGGGCTGAGCTTGTCGGCGCAGCCGGCCGCGTCCGGATCCTGCAGCAGGCCAGGCAGAGTCATTGGCGCGCGCCGCGGGGCCGGGCCGGGCTATAGGCGTTATCGAGCGGCCGAGCCGAGCCGCGGCCGCGGGGCGCTTCGAAACTGGCGCCAGTAGCGGTCACCGAGTGGGGAGGGCGCGGGGGAGGAGTGGGGGGAGGTGAAAGGCGCGTGGCGCGGTGGGAAGGGAAGGGGCCCGGGCCACCTCCTCGCCAGAGCTGCGCGCCGGGCCGCGGGTGGGGGCGGCGAATAACCCGCCGGTCTCCCTGTAGCGGCGCTGGCCGGGGCCGGCCGGGCCGCGCCGCGCCGGTCGGGAGGGTACTCGGACTGATAGGAGACACTCACCTCAGCCTCGGCGTCAGCGTCGCAGCCGAGCCCCGCCACGGACTCGCCCTCGGCGCTCGTCCTCTTGGTGTACACGTTCAGGTACAGGCAGTCCTCCTGCTGCGCCCAGAAGCGCAGGATCTGCGCGCCGAGGCGCGGCAGCGACGACAGGATGAGCCACAGCCTGCGCCAGGACGTGGGCAGCTGCATCTGCGGCCGGGGGTGTCGTTGAAGGGCCAGGTGTGTGAGCGTCACCCCGTAGAAGGTGTGTGAATTTCCAAGAGTGTGAAAATTCACACACCTGCCTACAAGTGTGCGGCGTTCACACACGTTGGTTTCCAGGTCACGCTCTGTACGAGGTGTGTGAGCGTGGCCTGGCCAGGCAGGCGTCCTGCTGACCTTGTGTATCTCGGGCGGCATCCAGTAGATGTCCGTGTGCGGCTGCACACACATGGGGCCCTCCTCCGTGGCGGCGCGCACGCCCTCCCAGGTGTCGGCCGGCTGCGGCGCCCTGAAGCGCAGGTCCCCGACGGGCGGCCGGGCGTACGGCACGCCCTGGAAGCTGAAGTAGGGGATGCCGTCGGGGTAGGTGGCGCGCAGCGCGCCCTGCAGCACGCCCTGCGCCACCTGCACCTCCACGGCGGGCGGCGCGCCGGGGAGGCACACGCGCGCCAGGGCCGCGACCAGCAGCGCGCCGACGGCGAGCCGCCACCAGGGGGCACCTGAGGAGGGGAGAAAACTCAACTGTAATTTTACGAGGGGCTTCATGGAAAACTGTCCCGTAAAAACCTGCGACCATTTTTCTCGACGATTCTCTTGATTGCAGCTACCCAAGCACACTGCTGACTAATCTGTTTCTACTGACACTGCTGTAGCAGAAGAAACTGCCCACTGCCACCTCGCGAAACTAGCAAAGCGGGTTTGTTCTTTTTCTACTTCCGTCGTGACGAGATTGTCCCGGATGACTCGGACCGCATTCATGTTTCCCCCGTCGCATTTATTTCTGGTGTGTCCGAGCCGCGCAGATGGCGGTGCGGGGCGGGAGACTCACACAGTCAAGGCCAGGTCCAGGAGAGACCTCTCGTCTCGTCACGGCGTAAGAGTCGCACCGGCCGGTTAAACGTGAGATACGCGCCATGTGAATAACGTGCGTGTGCATGGCCACACAGACTAGAGCCGGCTGGGTAATCAGACCCACTTTACCCGATGAAGATTAGATACTAAGTTTTTTTCGCTCCGTCTGACGTCACGCAAGTTTTGTTGTGGAGCCGTGGAATTAAGTATAAACGAGGAGGTCAGAAACAAATAAGAACACCTTTTGGTGGGAATAATTTACCACAGTAGTGTTGTAAACACTGCACATTGCATGAGGCCGCGGGCGGAAGGCGTTGACCCCTGACACTTGGGGAGTCCAACACCTGCCTGAGCGTACTAGTTACGAAGAGGCTACGGGCTACGGCCGTTGAAACAGAACCGTCCTCTCTTTTTTATCCACAAGCAGGCTCGCGAAACCTTTTGCTCGGTCCCTGGCCTTGATCCTGTTTATCTGCTGTGCCTCTGCATTTCCGCGTCCGTGGAAAGATAGAGAGAGTATACAGTAGACGCCTTGAACTTGGAGATGCAAGACTTTCTACTGACCCACTGGCGGTACTTGCGGGTTTAATCGGAGGACGTCGTTTAAAGCGCTCTGCGATTAATACCAAAACAAACAATTTCAGCAGTAAATGCGGATCTTTTTTTTCAAAGGCTAGTATTCGTTATTTTTTACCGTGACCGCAAGTCTCCTTGAGTCCGCCGCGACCGAACCGCAAGTTTTCCACAGGCGCCGGTCTAGTCTGGCGGGACTATTTTTTTCCTTAATAACATCTACAAGGATGGGTTTGTTTTGCAGTGTTCAAGATGCGCTGGCTGGTTGACTTTATAAATATGTATACGTGAGCTCAATAGCTTCACAAATGATCGGCTGCGGGAAGGCCTTTTGTTTTGCTAGGCAAACTAGAACGCCATCACGCCGGTGTGAACTTTAACCACAGCACATATGCAAACTAGACAAGTTGTCACAGCGTGTTCGCATAGTCCTAACCGGTGCTGAAAGGCCTCAAGGGGTGGCAGCGGATTTGATCCAGAAAAGCTCAGTCTTGAAATTCAAAGGAGAGGGGAGGGATCGGGAGGGTTGTGACCCCAGGAATCGAACGCAACAGGTGGCATCTGACTGAACGGGGAGGGACTCACCTGGCTCCTTGAAGTCCCCCATGCTCGCCCTCCTCCTCGGGGCGCTGCGGCCGGGTCAGGTCCACCTGCCAACACGAAGACACAGTCAGCATCGCGAGGGTGCAGTATACCAAGGTGTCCGCAGGACGAAACCACAGAGTTCAGCTTAGACGACGGGCTGAGCCCGGCCGGGGACGTAACAACTATGATATTTTTGTACCGAAACTTTCAGGAAAATTCACAAAATTTAGGAAAATTTACCAAACACAAAATAATAAATTTAGAAAAAAAATTAAAAAAAAAAACAAACAGGAAAATTTACAAAAATTTAAGAAAATTCAGAGTTGTTTCCCCCCTCAGGCTATGCACGGCCTTCCCTCCCGAGCACCATGACAGTGACGCTGCCGGCACGGCACGGCACGGCACACTCACACTTACTTATTGACTCTGGACTCAAACAACGCCCACGCGGTCACGCTTTGTCGCTGTGCGGTGCGGAGCGGAGCGGTGCGCGGTGGGCCTGTCGCGGCTGGGGCTGCGGCGCGACTGTGGCCCGGCCCGCCCCGGCCCGCCCCGAGCCGGCCCGCCGCGCCGACCTATCTAATGAGCCCCCGGCCCGGCCCGAGCCGGCGTCTCGCGGTTAGTTTCTAGTGTTTCCTAGGCGCGAGCTAATGCGGAGATTCCATGAATAGCCTCTGGAGTTAGAAGCTATTCATAGCACAATAAAAATAAAATAATTGACGGTAGTGAGTGCTTAAGCGAGTTGAGCAAGCTTTACTTGCTAACACTTGCCCAGATTGAAAAAAAAATCATACTACACTTTTTCAATTGCTTTTCAAGGCCTAGGCTTCGAAGAAACAGGTTTGAAACGAAGAGGGTACACGTTTTCGGACGCTCTCTTGGAGACTTTGTTTTCGGATAGTACGGACTAGATCACGTGAGTCAGACCGATAGCGCGTTTTTACGCGCTGTCGATAGGGGCACGTCGCGTTTTTAGATTACTTAAGGCAGGGGTCTATGGCCGAGGGGGGGGGGGGGGGGCGGAGGGGGGAGGGAGCAACCTTATGGGTAACTTGGGTAACTATAACCGTCTGATGGGTAGGCAATTTGTGTCACATAACCCGCTCGAATACAGGCAAGGCAAGGCGAGGCACCACCACCCTTCTCCACGATCGCGGCTCTCGTCTCTCTCTCTCACTCACTCTCTCTCTCTCTCTCTCTCTCTCTCTCTCTCTCTCTCTCACTCTCTCTCTCTCTCTCTCTCTCTCTCTCTCTCTCTCTCACTCTCTCTCTCTCTCTCTCTCTCTCTCTCTCTCTCTCTCTCTCTCTCACACACACACACACACACACACATGCGCGCGCGCGCGCGAATGCTGCGTTGCGAACCGAATGATACGGGGCTAATCAAAAGGCTGCGGATGGTACAAATGGCTGGAATATTACCTGGCTACAAGGCCGCCCCGCGCCTCACCGCGCCGCCGCCTTAAGTCTCAGCGCCGCTCAGCTCGCGGCAAATGCCAGCCTACACTGGGCTGCACCGGACTGGAATGTGGCGGTCATATTAGCGCGCTTCCCCCCCCCCCCCTCCGTAGCGGCTGGAATTTTTCGCGTTTGGCGGCGTTTTGTTATTTGGCGACGCGAGAGCCGCCGGCGCGGGGCACTACCCGGCACGGGGTGCAGGGGTGCGGGGCGGGGCGGGGCGGGTTGGCCTAGGCCCGAGGCACGGTCGGTGCACGCACGCACCCCACGTGCACGCACGGCTCGCTGACCTCAGCAGACCACCACGGTAATTGCCTTTCTATCTCTTTCCTAAGAGGACGTCAAGTGAGACATGGAAAGGAAATAGAACGTTTAGCTTCCAAGGAAAGCACGCGCGTGGGAGGCTCTGCGGGGAGGCTGCCGCTCAGCAGCTGTGAAACTGTTTCCGCGGGGCGGGGCGGGGCAGAATGTTCCTCCCTCTGGTAGAAAGCGATTACGGCGGTGACGCCATATCAGAGGTGTGCGGGGCGCTGGCCGGGCCGGCAGGGCACCGCCGCACGCGCGCACGCGCCATCGTGTACGTTTCCAGAAAGACAAGCACGGCCCGCCGGCATGGCACGGCCCGCCACGTGTGCTACGGTATAACGTTACACGGCCACGAGGACGTAACGATACAACGTCGTGCTGTAATAATCGTGATTGTCGCGGGAAAAGTTATGTTTTTTTTTTTTTCTTTTCTTTTGTTTGCGAGGGTGCTGGAAAAGGCAGCAATTATCCTCGTAGATTTACTATATATTTTGTTTTAAAACTATATAAATTGTTTTAAAATTGGCATGTTTACACGGAGTTTTTGTGTGATTTCTCAAGTATCCCAGAGTTTAAGCTTGCGGCGGGGGTTAACAGAGGAGCCCACCACAGGTGTCGAAATAACACTCCCTCCCCCTTCCACCCACTTTCAGACAGCGCTAGTCCAAATAGAGGCGCAGTGTGAAAAGTCACGGGCCAACCACACCGTATTTCGGGATAACTAAAGTGGCAAATTAGGGAGGTAGCGGGAGTGGGTTGCACCTGGCCCGAGGCAGCCGCCAGCCTAATGACGATCGCCCCGCCCCGCCGCTAGAGCGATGGAGACAGCACAGGAGACGCTCTCCCTTTCTCTCTCGTGTTGGGAGTGACACGACTGACAGGCCCCGGGCGGGCTCTGGCATTGACCTAGGTCGGCGTGCCGAACACGTTTCAAGCCTGCGTGCGTGACGTCACGTCACAGGCCACCGATCCCGGAGAATGAACCTCGCGTGCTCACTGTACTTTTGTACGACTTGCTTTAGTTAAAAGCTGACAACGTACATCACAGATTGCGTTTCCATTTTATTCGCATTTTTATTTTGCACGAACATTATGAAATTTAGATGTAACTTAACTACATTACCTTTAGCTCTTTCGCGAACCCCATGAAATTATTCGCAACCACTCGGGCAGCCACTGTAACCGCGCCGTGTTACAAGGCATTTGCCACGGTATTGCGACGGTTGCAGCGCGCATCACCGCAGGTGGTTTAGCAGGGCAACGCTGCAGGGGCGTGTGCGAGCGCGCGCGAGAGCGAAAGGCCACACCGCAGGACCATAAACGCATCGCGCCCCGCCCAGCTACCATAATGCAGTGTCCTGCCCGCTGACAGGTAGCGCGGCGGGGCGCGGCGGGGCGGGGAGGACTGTCTCCTTGAGGGGTCACGTGGGTCACCGCTGGACTGGACTGGACTGGACGGGACGAGCCTCTGCCTGTGCATAATGCCACGGGTCAGGCGGTGCTCAAGTCATGGAGCAACGTGCCTGTGACGCTGACAAACTCGCGCGATTCGCTCTCGGGCGGAATGGCAATGAATAGTTATCTCGTATCAACGTGTGTAGGCCGCACTATAAAAAGTTTCGCCACCTCGGTACGGTACGGGAGCGCGAACGGCCCGCCGCGCCCCGCCGCGCCCGCCCCAGTCAGCAGCCCACTATAAAACAATGCTTGGCCAACCGGTCGCGTGCAGGTGTCAATGGGTCAAACGCAGCAGGAGGGCCGGGTCAGCATTTAGATGGATGCGTCACGAGACAAAAGTCCGGAGGAGCCGCGCAGCATTTTATATTCGTGATGCAACGCAGCCGTAGCGTCCAGGCCCGTCCGGCCGGCCGGCCGCAGCGCAGCGGGTCAGCAGAGTCCGCGTGCTGCGCCAGCCCAGCGGGTCACAGGGATTACAGTCACCGGCACGGCATGCACAGAGCCTGCACGCGGGCGGGGCGGGGCGGGGCGGGGCGGGGCGCCTGGAGGTCTGAGCGCGAGCGCCGCGCCAGGGCGGGCGAGGGCGGGACATACCAGCTGGGGACACCACTCCTGTATCGAGCCACAAAGCCTAGCTGAGCTGCACTAGCTGCGCCTTGCCTTTGCTCTGGATCCGGGTCAAGGCCAAGCGGGCATACAGTCTGGAGCTGCGGGCGGGGCGGGGCGGGGTGGGGCGGGGTGCGGCGGGCCTAAAGGAATGACATGGCCGAGGGACTCGTGACCGTCACGTGCCGGCCGGCGGCGCATAACACGAGCGTGCGTTAGTAAAGGGCCCTCTAGGGAGTTTTGCGGGAGCCCCGTTACTGCACGGTGAGAGGGGCTGGGCTGGAGGGGAGTCCTCCTTATCTGCCCGCGCTAGCCGCGCCGCGCCGCGCCGCGCTAGCCGCGACTAGCAGTGACAAACGTCCCGCGGTGGAGTAGGGCGAGGGCGCAGTAGAGGGAGGGGGGGGGGGGGGCAACACAAGCACGCACGTGTGGGAGCCGAGGAGGTGCCAAGGCCCGACCCGCACTGCCAAGTGCCCCAGCGGACAAGGGCTCACATCCAATAACGCAAAAAAAAAAGAAAAAAAAGGTCGCAAAGAGAAACATCCCTAATGGCGGCCAAGATTTTGCACATATCTTCGCAAGGTTTTAAACTGCGGGCGTTGCGGCAGAGCGGGGCAGGCGCAGGCGCCGGTCCCCGTTAGGAAGCCGCGGTCTTGGCCTTCCGGGAGCTACTGGACGGGCCGAGGCCAGGCCGGGCAGGCCGTGCTGTTTGTCCGCCGCGCCGGGCCGCTCCGGACCGCGAGCGGCTCGCGCCTCCACCGCCTTTTGAGAATCCCTTCTCGTTTTCACGTACGACGCGACCGTGAGAGGAGGGCGCCCTCCTCTCCTCTCCTCTCCTCTCATGCCGCGCCCATGACCTTCACTCTATTTCTCTCCGCTATTTATTCTCCTCCTGCTCCGGGCCAGCCCAGCCGCCTTTCTGTTCTGTCCGGTTCCTCTAAAGCACGAGCCTCCGCGTCTCCCCCCTGCCGAGTCGCCCCTTGCAGGAGGACCCACCGGGAACTAGCTCCGATCCGATCCCGCGGCCGCGAGCCGAGAGAAAAATCTCTCATTTTATTTGAATAAAAATAACTTAAGGGTTAAATACCTTAAAAACAACACATTCTTCTGTAGGAATGGTGTGAAAACGTACGAGAGCTGAGATCTGTCACCCGCCGGCACCGCTCGGCGCTCGGGTCCGATCCCGCTCGCCTCTCGGCTTGCTTCGTCCGCTCGGCGCTCGGGATCGGAGCCGGTTCCCGGTAGGTCCCTAACAAGACGTCCCCGAGTCTTCGATTACCCCCTCCCTCCCCCCTCATCCCTCACCGCTCACTCACTCACGCACGCCAAGGCCCTCCACACATGGGTACGGCCAGGCCGGGGCATTGAGGATTGCACTCACCGCCGACGGTATTTTCTCGCCGTAACAATAAACGACCCAGCTGCCCAGCCCAGGCCTGCGAATCCACTCGTCGAAAACGGTACTCGGTACGAATCAGTGGATTAGTGGGGACAGAAAAGAAGTGTCAGACAAGCTGGAGATAGCAGAGGGTCAGCGCCTGCGGAGGCAGCCGTAGGCAACCCGCTGCACTCAAGTGACCCCGTGCTGCCTACCCACCACCTAGCAACAACGTCTCAGTCTCAGCGAAAGCGCTCACTGACTACACAGTCATAGGAGCAATTCTTTTATACTTATTGAGATGGATAAAAACGTTGCGACTGCGCCAATTTTTCCTCCCGCACATTGGTGCGTGAACAGCGAGATATGTCAGCCTGATTATAACAGAATACTTAGTACCAGCCCTACTCGCACACCACTGGGGTTTTCAGTGATACAGCAATTGAAAACTTGATAAGGGCGATCAAAGTATCCGCTTAATTATACACTGGAAATCCAAATGTACGAATGTTGCTCGCTCACTTGCAGGTGAGTTAATTTTTTAACACACTCGCACATAGGTTTGCGACAAAGTATTATCAAACACCTGCAGGTCTGTGAATGCCCGTTCGAACACTTTTCAGTATATATAAGAATGGATATATGGCTTGCAGGTTTGCGAATAATTGCACACCTACAAGTGTGTGACTCATTTAGTCTCACACCTACATATTTCTCTATCAGGACTCTGACTTAAGGTGTAAGCACGTCGCACTCACTCACTCACCTCGGCGTTGGGCCGGCCGCCTCTCGGCTCAGCGCACGGCGCAGCGCGCCCGCCAGGCCCTCCCCGCCCACCTCCTCGCCGCCATCGTCGCCTGGTCAGCAGGCCTCCTCGCGCTGTCGTCTGCTGGGGCTTGACGCTGACAGACAGCTGGGCGAGCGGCCCAGCCCGGCGGGCCCGGCACAGCCAGGCCGGCCTAACCTCACTCTGTATCCGAAGCACAAAAGCACCGGCGCGACACCGCTGCACCGCCGAGCCGAGCCGAGCGCACTGGGCTGCACAGTGAGGTTCACCGCCTCGCACGGAGCCTCCCGCGGGAGTTTTACTTTATTTCTCGCCGCTGCGGCGCGAACCGCGGCGAGCCCCAGACCCACAACAAACAAGACTCCGCTGGGTTCCGCTAGGAGCGGGCCCCCGCGCGGGAGCGGACCGCGGGAGGGAGCGGGGCGGGGCGGGGCGGCCTCGCGTAGCGTATCGACCGAGGTTGGCGGCCGCCGGCCGGGGCGGGGCGGGGCGGGGCGCGGCGCGGCGGGGTGGGGTGGGAGCAGAGCACCTCCCCTGTGTCGGGGCGGGGTGGGGCGGCGCGAGCGTGCATGCGCGATGCAGCTGGTGCAGCAGCCCAGGCCGGGCCGGCTGGTCTGAGGAACAAGCGATGGGTGACTGCCAGCCAGACCGGCAGCGACCCCGTGGCGGCGCGTCCCGTCGGGCAGGGCGGAGCGTTGCCCAACGCCTTCCCCTCCCCTCCCCGCCGCCGCTGCGGCGGCCGCCCCTCTACCGCTCTGCTCTCGTCCTGCTGATCCCTGCCCTGCCCTGTCGCCGGCCTTGTGAGGGTCCTGGCAGTGCGGCCCGTGCCGTCATCTCGTCCAGGTCCAGGATGATGCCGGTCAGCATCTGGGGACCGACCAGGACCCTACCCTGCCCGAAACAGTCCCCCCCCCCCACCCCCTTCCAACGGCACGGACCCGCACGGACCCATGAATGAACGCCCCCTCCCCTCCAGGCAGGCACCGCGCGCCCCGACCTGCCCCACGCGTCGGTCCCTGACACTGATAACGAACTAGTACGGGTCCAAAGCTGTACCGAGTGTTGACAGATAAAAAGGCGAAAGTTCCCACGAGCACACCGGTGTGAGGCAGACGGGTATCTCCGCCTGCCTACTAGGCAATGTCGCGTGTACAGTTAGTTTTAATTTCTTTTATTTTTTCGCGAACGCGATCAGACCGGGCTGGGCGAGGCCGCGTGGACATGTAGAGTACGCACCGCCGGTGAACCCATCGCGAAAATGACCGTAATTACTGCACTCCGCAGAGGCCAGGGCCGGGCCGGGCCGGGCCCGGACGCAACGGCACCTGACAGCACCGCGACCGGCCCCGCCCGGGCCGCCAGGGTCCGTCCCGTCCTTTTCACCCATTGGCAAAAGGCGTTTCACGGTCGTGTTGCCTCACCGTTTATATTGAATGGCGGGGTGAAATAATGCAACAGCGGCCGCCTCTTAATGGACACCGCCGCGCCGGTGCAGTTATTGGCATTGCGTGCGGAGCAAACACGCGGACCTCAAAAAAATTAACTATTCGTGTTTTTGGTGTCATAGGTTTCGATGAGAACCGCCTAATACCCGGTATTTGTAGTTTTCGAACGAGATTAAAAGTTCTCATCACGGCTGTAAGCTTTGCTCGCTGGAGCGCGGAGGCCCGGCCCTTTGTCGCAATGCGCGCGCGTGCGGAGGGGGAGGGGAGGGGGGAGGTCAGCGCGTCGCTGATGTCGCGATGCGCGGTGTGTGTGCTGCGCGACGCGACTGGATTCGCAAGTAAGTAGGAGTTGCATCGCCGTGGGACCACAATGCGGTCGACTTGAGGTCGCTTCTACCGCCAGTTTAAAGTATAAAAGTCATTGCTTATATCGAGAGAGAGGAGTTTGAAATTCCAAATAAATTACGGCTGTGTTCATCACACTAGCGCTAGTTTCTTATTTAATCGTGAAAATGTACGAAAGGTCAGCCGACATACGGGTATGGCAGAGGTATGGCAAGTTAAAATCGGGGAGCAAGCAGGACGTAAGCCTGCGCTGCATCAATGCAATTGGCCATCCGAAACTAGACGGAGAGGGAAGGCCAGAACACTGGCCGGGCCACTGTGGCAGGAGTATCCGCAGAGGCGAAGCACGCGTGAATACCCCTCGACCAGTGAAACACTACTCTGTGCCGATGGGTAGCGGATACCGCTCAAAGCAAAATCGAAACAGCAGATTGAGAAAACAAGTTTTCTTTAATATTGGTATATGTACAAAAATCGAAGAGTACCAAAGACACATACATTTACACTTACATCTACAACTACAGTGAGGGCACATTCACACAGTTAAAGATAATCACAAGAAAATCACATAACACTGAATCCAGAACTTCATCTGAAATCGTGAACACAGAAAATAAATAATTCTAAGTAACAACAGCATCGCCAATGCAATTGTCACACCGTGGACTGAATTAGAACAAATCAGAACACAATAAATTAAAACAAACATGAAATTAAATTTCAATTTGAACACATAATGATCATGATGTAAAATATTTTAAACAGAATGTAGCACTTTTGAAAATATGGGCCTGGAAAGAAACCTCCAACAGACAACAATATAAAGTCATAGATTTGAATTAATGAATCACTGAAAAGACAGCAACAATTTTGACAGAGATTTAGCCAAATACAAATCACAGAGACAAAACAAGAAGAGCTGCATTTTTGTATCTTGTAATGCAAAAATACCAATTAAGTTTTCCACAACATAAAAATTGTGCTGGGTGAAACTAAATCTTAGGTAGTAACTTTAAAGTGTCCATTACAAGGTAGAAACTGTAATAGTAAAGTTTTAAGATTCTATGGTAACAGCGTAAGGTAAGCACATTCTGCTTACCTTTAAGAAAAAAGTTAAAAAGCAATGTCACAAACTTTGTTCATTATTTTGTGTCTCAAACATTTATCCTCTTGACATTCCTTTATAGCAACCACAATGTTATCAAACTGATTGGCACCAACATACTTTGAAACTAATGATTGAAAATCACCAATTTATACTTCTTCAGGTCCTCGACGAGTCAACAACAGAATCGTCCACCAAGGCTTCGGCGTTGTGCAATACCGGTACATCTCATCTAAATATTCTTAGGACATTTCCAGGATGGGGATGGTTGACACGTGGGCCCCACGTCACGTCCCACAACACTCTTTCCTTTACAAAATTTGGTAAAAGGAGACATTTGGTTTTCGAAAAATTTCACGCTTTTCTGGCTCATTTGGTGTCGGGAAGTCGGAGCGCAAGAAGTTGCCGGTGTAGCCGTTGCCGGCAGAAGTGGTAGAACTCTACTTCCCTCGTGAAGTTGGCCCTCACGATGTCCTTCACCTCTTCGCTGACGGGCGGCTTGAAGAGATTTCTGTTGATCCTCGTGAAACGGTCCACTTCATCTGTTCGACAGATTAACAGAGATAAGACCACACCCAGTCTGAAAGTTCCAGATTCTAGAAGAAAAAAGACGTTAGTAATTAATTAAGTCATTGTCTATCAGGTCTACATGTGTTGCCATCCCGTAAATCCGTAAGAAATACACATAAATTAGAGGAAATGATAGCTCTACCTGTCTAAAATCTTCTAGGGTACTTATTGTCTTCCAATGGAAAAGGTCAAAGTGCCTACAGATGCTCCACTTCAGTCTACCGGTAGACGTTTTTCGTTACACGGTGTATACACGCTAATCGATGCAAGATGTGTCAACCCTCTAAACGTCTTCAGATAGAAAAAAGTTGCCATTTGTCGGGTTTACAGTTCTTCTATAGACACCGTTAGACGTTAAAGGAGAACTTCTCCTCCAAGGTTAGACGAAGACGTTGGGGTTACAAGGAAGGTATGAGATAAACGGACGAAAATATTTAAAAAGTCCCTCCGATGACACGTCTATGCCTTGCTCCGGTATGTCGTATCTCACGTCTAATGCCTTTTACATCACAGTTAGAAAAATAACTCTTTCGGGAAATCCTCAGTTTAAAAAATAACTCTTTTGGCAAATCCTATGTTTTAAAAACTTACCCCAGTAGACTCTGCTGGCGCCTCTGAAGAACCTTGGCACGTAGTGTTCAAGGACGGTAAGGGTCGAGTTGAGATCCTCCAGGATGCCGACCACGGCATAGTGCTGCTCCACGGCCCTCTTGGCGCGCTCCAAGGCTCCGACGGTGTTGAAGGGCCTGCAAACAGACACAGACCAGCGGGCTTCATCTCGCTGAACCGTACAGTAGGGGCACCCAGTTCTTGGATGACATGAGGGAATATGGGAAATCGGGCACTTGCAGATGAGTGACTTTTAAACACACCAGTAGGTGCGCGACGTTTTCTTTTCAAACTTGTAGCTGAGCGAATGTGTGAAAAATTCACTCGCTTGTAAGATAGGAATTTCCAGGGATTCGGTTTACTCACGTGCAGAAGTCGGAGTGTCCGCAGAAGAAGAGCGACTGTCGCCGGTGGTCGCCGATGCCCTCGTGCGTCTCGCCCTCCAGGTAGCGGCACTCGCGGTCCCCCCGCAGCACGCACGTCTCAAAGTCCTTCTTGAGCCAGGCCGGGTCCGGCAGCGGGATGTCCGGGAAGGCCTGCTTGCGCTCCACGTAGTACCAGGGCGCGCGCACGTAGTAGTACCACGAGATGACGCGCTCCACCGGGTCACGCACCAGGTTCACGTAGATGGGCTCGGGCAGGTTGAACCTGGAGACAGCAGGGCGCCGGCGATCAGAAACTTACAAGACAATACCCTTGCGGAAAAACTGCAAAATAGATAAGACAGGCTTCAAAGACATTTCATTGGAATTTTTCCTGAAAGTTTGAGCCAGACGTTTTTCTTTGCCGGCCTACTCACTGCGTGAAGTTGACGAAGCACACGTGCTTGACGTAGACGGCGGGCGGCGTGTAGGCGCTCACCATGGACGCCAGGTTCATCTGTAACACACGCCACGCAGGGTCAGGTCTGGTCTGGCCGGGTCCGCCGGGTAGGTAGGCAGCCCATCGGGCGCGCGCTGCCTGCCGCACGGGCTCACCTGGTCCGCGGGCGCCAGGCGGATGGTCTCCACGCGCTGGATGTGGTCGCGGTGGAAGTCGAAGGCGTTGCGCAGCGACAGGCGCCGCAGCAGCTCCATGAAGGTCTGCGAGCCCACCTTGGGCACGCGGTTGAAGAACACCACGTCCGTCACGGCGTGCCGCGTGTTGTTGAGCGCGCTCGCGTCCAGCTTGTCGGCCTGCAGCACCACGCCAAACAATTCAAGGGTTATTGGAACTGGAAAGAAAACCTAGTCCCACACTTGAAGGGGCGCGAATTTCCATTCGCACCTGTGACCCTCCACGTGTTAATTTCTAACGACAGTTCCAAGAAAAAAACTTGTTCGAATGTAAACGCGCACACCTAATGTGTGCGATATTCCCCTACTTGGATTTCTACTGAAATTAATAAACTGTACAGAGTAATAAAAATGTCTGCACTCGTCGAGGTGTTCTTAGAAAACTCGAACTACGGGCAGCAATCGCGGGTCGAGGACCCCGCAGACAGAAGGGCCTAGGGCCTCATGAGAGAGGAGGGCGCTACCGTCCGGGCGGGGCCGGGCGGACCGGCAGCAGGGCTGTTCACCAGTATAAGGGCCGCGGCCAGATATGGACAGACAAAAAAAAAAGAGAAGAAAAAAAGGTCTCACTCTAGGCGAGCACCAGCAAGACCAGCCCTTCCCCGCCCCGTCCCGCCGCACCCAGCCGCCGGGTATTATTTGCACGGCGCAGCCCGTGATTAAAGGCCGCTGCGCACAGAGCCGGGCGGGGCGGGGCGGGGCGGCCGTACAGGCAAAGACAATCTGATACTGCGGGCAGACGCGTGGCTGCGGCCCGGCCGGTGCCCGGTACCCGGTACCCAGTACCCAGCCAAGCCCAGCGTAGCGCAAAGCCGCGGGAATCAACTTCCGAAATAATTGAGGTCCTCTCCTCTCCTCTCCTCTCCCGGGCTGCTGCGCTTCTCTGGCAGACCGAGTCCACCACGGGCATGTTTTTTTTTTTTTTTAGCGACGCTCGGGCTGCCTGTCTGTCTATGTGAAGATACGTTTTTGGTGCTGACAGATGCGGACCCTTCCCGCCAGACATGCGCCTATCTTATCATGGTCGCAGAGGAAGCCCTCGGAAATCAGGTAGAGTAGGAGGCAAAAAAAAGGACGCTCCAGCCGGGCCGGGCAGTTTGATTCTATTTCTTACTCTTTGTTTTCACAGTCCACGCTGCTGCGATGTGCCGCGCTGCGTCGGGCTCACGTCGGCTCCTCGGCAGGGAATCCCAAAGCAATCGCACGATCGCGCTCAGCCCGGGCTTAACCTCAAATTACCCACACGGCTCTATCGAGCAGCAGCCCAGCCCAGCCCGCCTCCACGCGAGCCGGTGGCAGCGGCGTATCTCGCAGGGGTCTACACGAGCCACAGTAGGGTCAATTTTAAAATTCCTACACAAAAGTGGGGGAAAAAATGCGTTTTTCCTTGGTATGTATGACTAAAATAAAGTGCAAAATTCAAGTAATCGGAGAAACGCAAGGACCCTCCGCAGTCCCAGCGTTCTCCTGGCGAGGCTGCCGCGCAGCGTAGCTACGCCCCTGGTGGAAGGCAGGCCAGACCGCGGCGCCGAGTTTCCTGCATTTTGGTGGTTACGCCCGAAGACGCTCGGCGGGCGAGGCGCGAGGCGCGAGGCCAGGACCCAGGAGCTGAGCGCGAGGATGATCGCCTGTGAGTGAGGAGCGCGTGGCGCCCGGCCCCGTCATCTTACAGTATATATATGACGAGACGCGAGGTTGCGAAAGCGGTTAGCAGCTGTTATGGGGAAGGCGAGATTTGAAGAGACAAGCACCGCGGCATAAGCCTCACGCGCTGCCATCTCCTGCGCTTGAATAATAGCCGTTTAAAAAGTCTGGCGCGCACAACGGCTGCAGCAAAGAAAGAAAATAAGCACCCTTTTGTTCTCGATAAATGTACGTAGTAAATTAACACGTGTGTGAGCGATCGACGTGAGGGATGAGACGGCTGACAGTGGGGTAATGTGAAAGAGGGATTTAAAAAGAGGAACGACGCGGAGCATCCTTGGTCCAGTGCGGGAGTGGGGCGGGGCAGTAATAAAGTGCTCAAGTGTGCCGGGGGCGGGGCCGCGCCGCGCTCGCACTGTCCTGTCCCTGTACGTGCCGCCGAGCCGCGCCGGTGATGCACGGCCGCTCGTAGACCCGTACGTACGTCCGTACGTCCGTACAGTCGGAGGCAGACGGTCCGGACCGGACCGGGCCGAGGCCGTCCGTAGAAAGCCAGCTGTGCGCCCATAGCTCATACGCGCATACTGATTCACGGCCGTAACGTGACTTTCCTCGCCTCCGAAAGAGTCCATGAGTAAGGGGTGGCAGTTACTAATGCGAGCTGAGACGAGACGAGAGAGTACAGACGCGGCGCAGCCTAAATGTTAATCCCGACGACTAGACAGCGGGTCCGAGGTCTTTGAAAGGGGGAGCCCAACGACGGGCAAACTCTCGAGCGAAAAGAAAATCAGTTATTATGAAGGCCTCAAACCGACCCAGGTGCAGTGCAGAGCAGCAATCGCTTTGCTGTTTCCGGCTCCATGGTGGGACTTTTTCCCGTCATTCTCTCATTTCCGACTCGAGTCAACTGGACACCCTACACCCCTACGGCCGTTCCATTAACTTCGACCCAATGACGTCTCGTGGTGGGCGTTAACGTCATTTCCGTCAGAACGCTGATGACGTTCCGTGAAAGTCAAAAAGACGAGGTAACGCCGCTTAGGCTGGATTAAACCAAAGACCCTAATAATTTCCAGAGCCTTTGGATGACGTCGCACGCGGAGGAAGGGCAGAGGGGATAAGAGAAGGGGCCTCCCCGGTCGCCTCCGGCCCGGTCGGCTGCCGAAAATCTTCTCGCCGCCGCCCGGCCCGGCCCGGCCACCCATACAAACTCCAGGCAGGTCGGGAAGGGACGCACCGCGCAGCTGGGCCAGGCCAGGCCGGGCCGGCCTGGTTTCCACGACCAAAACAACAACAGCAACACACTGGCGAGAAAGCAGAGGCGAGCAGAGACCGGCGCCGGCGTACAACACATGCACCGGGCCGGGGCGGGGAGAGTATTCAAACGCAAAGCGTCGCTCGGGCAGGGCGACCAGGGCCAGGCAGGAGGGCGGCGGTCCCCAAAACAATGGAATCCATCCGGGCCAGGCCGGGCCGGGCCGAAATGAAAAGCAGACTGCGCTGCGGCGGGGCGCGGCGCGGCGAGGTGGGGCGGGGCGGGGCGGCCAGCCAGACCCGACTTGGGCAGCCGGCCGCCCATTTCACCTCTGGGCGCGGGGAACAGCATGAGGACGGAGCGAGCTTTTGATGCCATTTACAGCGGACGCGCGCGGCGCAGCCTGGACGCGACACGACGACACGGCGCGGTCCGCACCGTGACCGCCCCGCCCCACCCCGCCGGGACTGGCGCGACGCTGCACCACATTGTTAACCAGGCGTCGCCGGGCATGACTGCTCCGCGGCGGCGTGCTGTGCCGCGTGGCGCGCCGCCCCGCCCCGCCCCGCCCCGCCCCGCCCGGACCCCATGCAGCTGTCGGTCTTGGCGCGGCGCGGCGCTCGCAGCCTCTCGCTGTCAAGTTCAACCCGCCTCGCGCCGCGGCCCTCGGCTATCCTGAGCTCCGAACGAACGCGCCCCGCCCCGCCCCGCCCCACCCCACCCCGCCCGCCCCGCCCCGCCGCACGCAAATGCCACGTGCAAAGAAATGACGCGCGCGCGCAGCGACTCATACGTACCTCGCCGCTTTCCTTGAGGTTCCTGATGATGGCGCTGACCGCCGAGCTCGCGCTCTCTCCTGCAATCAGACACAAACTCGGTTACGAGGGACAAACAGGACACAAACACTTGGCGCCATCCCTCTGTAGTTTACTTTCTTGAGTACTCCAGGACGATGCCAGCCCAAGAAACCTCATACTGGCGACCTCAACGCATGGTAACACGAAAGCGCACGGGATTTTCTTCCAATTTTGTTTTTAGCACAGCTGTCTACGTGTTTCCGTCGCTTTTATCGAGACTTTGGGAAAGTGATGGTTACGGCACAAAGAGGCACAAACGCGCTAACCTCACAGCAGCCCTGCGCAGTGGCATTCACACGGAAGAGCAGAGCGGAGCCGGCGGGGCGGGGCGGGGCGGGGCGGGGCGGGGCGGGGCGGGGCGCGCGTGCTCGGGGCGGGGCGACCGGAGGGTCAGCGACCAACAACGGTCGCGAGGCACGCGTATAGGACGCCGGGGCGACACAGAACTTGCTTCTGTCAGAGAAATATTTTGCGTATGACTTGGTTAAATAAAATACATTCTCTATGTTATGATAAGCATTTTGAGGGAGGCTGACTAGCCATTATAGAAAAACTTTTTAAAAAAGCAACTATGTAATTGATTTATCTATGTATACGGAAAACTGTGACGCGGAAATGGCCGAGCGAGCGCGGCGTGGCCCCATAGAGAAGCTGCTCCAGGCTGGCGGCGTGGCGTGGCGGGGCCGGCGACAAAAGACTGGTAGGCCTATGCCAGAGTAACGGAGCCAGTGCGGTGCGGTGCACCGCATGCTCCAGTGCCCTCGGGCATGGCACCACTGACACTGACGTGCAGAGAAAGGGTTCCAGTGCCCCGCCAGGACCCGCCAGGCAGGCAGCAGGACGATGACAAATTTGCAAGACATGCAACAATCACAGCACAGGCGGTGTCCTGCGGAGCCCTGCGGTGTCCTACTGCGGAGCCCTGGAGCCCGCCGCATTCTCAGCGCTGAGCCGCCACTTCCCCCGCTCCGCGCTCTACTATGCGCCACCCGGCTACACACACACATACACATTGGCCGCGGCAATCCGCCGCTTCTTAAAATGTTGCCCAAATCGGGACGGCAGTCTAGCTAGGCAGCAGGTCGGTGTGCCATAGTGGGGCCGGGCCTGAGAGTATGGCTCCTGTCGATACGAGCCGGCAGACCGGACTTGGACCGGACGCGCGGGGCGGGGCGGACCCGTTCTGGTGTGGAAGTGTAGTCTAGACCATCCGGACCGGAAGCAATAGGGTGAGGACAGATATCTAGGCCGGACAACAGCGGTGCGGTCGGTGCAAAACTACGAATTCCGCAAAGTTTCAGTCATTTCCTTCCTTCGGGTACCGAAATCCTCCCGCGTGTCCTTGCTTTATACTGCAGGGCCCCGGGTTTTCTTCTTCTGCGAACGCGTCCCGGGGACCCGACTGCCGCCCGCCGCCCGCCGACCCGACCATGTTCGTCGAAATCATGGTCCGGGTCCAGGTCAGAGTGCACGGCACGGGGTGGCACCCACGGCCTGACTGCATAAGCGGACTGTTACATTGGCTATGCGCGCGACGGGGCCGAGCCGGGCCGCCGCCCCGGCCGTCTGCGGTCCCAACATGGATTATACTTTCACACTCACACACACGCGCGCGCGCGCACGCCCCAGAGGACCATGAACAGCTTCTCATTTTACGCAGCTCTGTCGTCGCTTCCCGAAAATTCCTAGTCCGTACAAAGTACCCACAAATCTTTTGGACGGTTAAATTGTGCGACCCCCTTTGAGGGGGACTGGACTCTCAAAAAACTTCTATGGAAAACTTCCACGAACACTACTACGCCCGCATTTCGATGTAACGATCTTCTCAAATTCCCCCACCTCGGCGCCAATATAAAGCCGTCTAGTTTCTGTCCGGCCAGCCGGCACACGACTGTGTGTCAGGATACGGGCGGGGTGACCGCGTTCTGTAGGCGGCGCGGCGGGCGGGAGGTGCGGTGGCCGTGGCCAAGTATGAAGGCAGCATCACCACGGTGCGGTCCTGACCGGCACCGGCCAGGAGTGTGGACTTTCACTGCACCGCCGGACACAGCTCCGGCCCAGCCGCATGGTCAAAAACCATACAAAACGGGAAAACGGCAAACAAATTTGGATTCCCAGCAGCACAGGACTCGTGGACAAGAGGAAGCCGATAAAAATATGTAAAACCAAGTTAACGATAACTATTCCGGCAGAAAAACTAAAATAAAAAGAGAAGATCAATTTCAAACCAATAACAGACTTTTTTTTCTGCCTGTTACGAGGTTGTTGCGGGGACGACCTGAACAGAGGAAATGACTGTTTGCTTGTCGCCGGAAGGATTTGCCGTCTGGTCAGCTGGACTGCGGGCAGCCCGGAGCCGCCGCCGCCGCCACCCGGAGCGCCACGGTGATCGCGTGGCGTGAGGACCCCCGTCATGGCACAAACACTTTTACCTCCCACGGAGAGAGCCGTCGTGTGGCGTGATCGACAACACGACAAAATAGCGGATCAACGCTAAAATAAAAAAATAAAAAAAAGAGAGAAATTGTAGCGAGCGGATAGGACAAATACGTGTCGAAACAATAATTATTCCTTTTAATTGTGCCTCGGGTGAGACGAGTCCGCGTGTGGCGCGCGCTGCCCACGCGAGTGTGAGAGCCCAGCCCAGCGAGACCACCGCGCTTCCGTTTACTTAATCCGCTCGTAATGCATTGTGCGTTAGGCAGACGAGTTTCTTGTTAGCGGACGCCCCTTTGCCTTCCCTTCTCTTCCGCGTACAGCAGTACGCCGTGCGGTGCAGTACAGCGAGTACTGTACTGCGCCCCGCCCCGCCCCGCCGCGCATCACCGCGAGCGCGCGCGCCCTGTTGAGTCCAAACGGGGCAGGAGAGGAGAGGAGAGGGGAGTTTTATATACACGGCAGTCATTGCGCTGCAGGACGACCCGACACGTACACGCGCTTGCAAAGCTTTACAGGGCTGCATAAGCCTAGGGAAAGGCGGCCCGGCCCACGCTGCTGAACTGGACGCCGGCCGCTAGAATAAAACTGTAAAGCTCACGGGGAGTAGCAGAGCAGAGCGCTGCGCAGCGCCTGCCTCACTGCGGCAAAAGAAGGGCGGCGCAGGGTATAATGAAGTGAGTTGTCATCCCGACACGTTAGTAGCTCTAGCCCTCCTCTCTCTCTCCCTGTCTTCTCCAACTCTTTTTTTTTCTCTTTCGTTCTTGTGGTGCTGTTGGCCCTTTTACCGCGGCTCTTGAAAGCGCGCAATCATTACTGCGGCGGCTGGCCGCCAAAAGGAGCCGGCTAAACAAGTGGGACAGGCGGCTATTAGCATTAGGCTAGGGCCGGCCCGGGGCCCGGCGCGAGGCTAGCGCGGCCAGGCTCAGGGAAAGAAGAGGTACGGAACCGTTGCCCCGCCTGCGCCCCCCCCCCCCCTCCAGTCAGACAATGTCCCTTTTTGCGCCCTCTTCCCTAACTCGAGAGTGACGGCGGGCCGGGAGGGGCCCGCATGTGGTTGGTAGTGACCGGGTGATACAAAATGCCTGCGAAGAGGCCGCCGATGGCGCCGCTCACTTCCTCCTCACGAGGCGGGCGTGGCGCGGCGTGGCGCGGCGTGGCGCGGCGTGGCGCGGCGTGGCGCGGCGTGGCGCGGCGTGGCGCGGCCGGGCAGGCGCACCAGCCCCTGCCTCCAGGGCCCTGCCCTGCGCTGCGCTGGGCTGCGCTGCGGTCTGGGTGCAACGCTAATCAAAAGGAAATTTGAGGCCAACGACGTGTAATGAATGGAAACCACGCCGCATCGCATCTCCGCACCGCAGCTGCATCGTCTTCTTGTTTCCGCAGCGAAACCATCAAATCCGACGCTCGTCGATGCGCTTCGTTTGAAGTTTAAAATTTAACGTCAACAAGAAAGTAAAAGAAATGTGTTTTTACAACTGTCATCGTCTCTAAGATAAATGACAATCACTACGATTCTAATGCGTACTAGGCCCCCATTTTACGCAGTTTTAGACTTGAATGGTGTTTCAACAGATTAAAAACAAACCGTCAGACTGAGAGCAGCGCTTGGGCCCGGCCCGCCCACGCAACGTGGGAGGGGCGGGGCAGGAACCCGGCCCAGCACTACAATCAGTCACTCAGCTGCACGCCCCGCCCCGCCCCGCCCCGCCCCGCCCGGGCGGCGCTGCGCACGACGACGAACGGCCAAACTAAATAAAAAAAAACCAACCGGCGTGGAGCGCCATGCTCTGCCTCGCCTGGCGCCGCTCCGAACTTAGAGCTGTGCGAATCGAGGTTTTAGACTCCGAATTGGCAACCGAATCTCAAAACTTTCGTTCGAATCGGATCAAATCGAAGCGGGCCACAAAAAATTTCGAGTCGCATCAGGCCACTTTGATTTCGGCCCAAGTCGAATCTGGACAATGCGATTGGATATTCAACAATTCGCACAGCTCTAGTCGCACATCTGACCGAGTTTCGTCGTCGTGTCCCAAAGCGAATCTGATGCCCCGCGGCCCTGCCCTGCCCGCCCCGCCCCGCCCCGCCTTGCGCTGGACCAGGGCGGTGGCATCATTTGTCCTCCTAGCCCAGCCCAGGCCAGGCCCCGCGCCGTACCACGCGCACCGTTAGCGCGGCCCAGCCCAGCCCAGCAGTCTAGTTTCCGGTTCCGCTCTTCGGAGAACGAGGTGTGCAAGAGAAGACTGCCGGGCGGGGCGGGGCGGCTACAGCAGCACCACCAGGTTTTTGCCAAGCCAAGTAGCACAATAATCCTGCCTGCCATCCCACAGAGAAGCAGTGGTAATATAATAACAGGCTTTGTTCCCCAAACAAGTGCTGAGCCGCCTCCGCGCCCCTAGGTAATAACAAGGCCGCGCCCGCCGCGCTTTGATCCCCGCATCGCGCATCTCCAGGCATACTTCACACGCGCAGCGCCGCCCGCAGCGCACACACGTGTCAACAGACACTCCGCTGAGATTTACGACACAAAATTTAAACCCATGGCAGAAAAAAAGCGCCTTTTTGCTTTCGATTAAATTTCGCAGTTTAAGAACAAAATCCACTAAACCAAAAAATATTAGTTTTAGGGCGCTCTTTTTAAGCGAGTTGCCACGACCCGCGCACCCATCCGGATATAGGGGGACAGGGTGCGGTATACGTATGCGGAGGGGAAGGAGACGCGGACCGGATGCTCGGCGGAGACAGGCGATACGGGCAAGGCCGCGGCACGAGCAGGACACGCCCGGCCACAGGCCCGTCCACGAGCCTCGTAGACATTACCCAATCAGAGGGGCCCTATAAGCCAGAGGGTGAGCAGAGCAGCTGCACCTCGTGAATCAGCTGGCGGGGCGGGCGGAGTGGAGTCATCCGCCCTGATGGCGCTGGCCGGCCGTTACAGCCTGACCCTACCCCTTGTTTAGGTCTGATTAAAAGACGCCCATCAGTCACAACTAAATTCGGTTTCGAATGCAAAAGTTTTCGTTGGCCTTGAACAGGCGCACTTAAGGCATCACGTTAAAAGACGCTGAGTTTTGTTTTTTGCAACAGACGGTTTGCTTGCTGCTTGCCGGTCTCCAGCACGCAGCCGCCGGGCCGGGCCGCGGTCAGCCACGCGCCGTAGTCACGTTTAAACACTTCATTTCGAGACGGATTTCTCCCGGCGAGCCGATCGCCCTGCGGCTCTCGCGCGACCAAATCACCTCAAATTGCCGGCGATAACGTCTCGTACGCGCGTAGGGGAGGGACAGAAAGAGAAAGGGACAGCTCTGGCGGAGGCGGCGCGGCGGCCCAGAGAGAGATATAAAACTGGCACGAGAAAGGAGGCAGCTAGCGCGGGGGGTTACAAGAGGAGCCAGGGCCGCACCTCACCTCCACTCCATAAGCGCCGAGCTCCACACGGCCCGCCCCGTCCTTGGCACGGTGACGACACGTCGCCCCGCTTTTATCAACAATCGTCCTGGTCCTGGGCTCCTCCTCCTCCCTCAGGGACGCGCCGAGCACTGCATCTCTTCAGACGCGCGCAGCCCAATTTGCAGTCAGCCGTCGGCGCAGCCCGGCCGCGGCCCGGCTGGCCCGGCCCCGCCGCACTACAACTATAGTACATCGTTACGCGTCACGCCAAGGAAAAAAAATATAACAAGTTATGTAGGTCACGATTTGCGGGACCATCTCGCGGTAAGGGGCGAGGCGGGCGGAGACGACGCGACCCTTGGCAACAGATTTTTGATCGGCCGCTCGTCGTGCTCGGAGTGTCCGTGCAGCCCGCCCCGCCCCGCCCCGCCCGCCTCGCAACAACAGTCAGGGGGCGTCTCACTCGAAAGAAAGGCGCTGGCTACGAGGCTCTGGTTTGGTTTGGTTTAGCGATGTCTTGTCGACGGGCGAGTTGTATTGCTGAGTGCATGCAGCTATGAGCTATGAAGGTCTTGCCTAGTAGGCAGGCGTTGATACCGACCACTTCTTGCCTACTTTTCTTACAATAACACTGATACGGCGGCGCGCGCGGCGAGCCGCCTGGCGGGTAGGCAAGCCCGGCGCGCGCGCCAGTGCGACGGGTCTGTCTACCTGCCGGGCTTTCAGAGTCCGCGGCGGCGGGACGTGGCGCGGTGCGGCGCGGGCGTACCGGAGGGGCAACAACCTCACCGCGCCCCGCCCCGCCCAGGCCTGCTGCGCTTCACATTTCGATACACAAACCTCAGCGGGCGGGCCGGGCCGGGCCCAGTGCCCCGTGGACACAATGTTCATTGTCTCTCCATGTCAAAGTGCGTGGGGACACGACTGTGCCGACGGCAGCAGCCCGAGCCCGGCCCGGCCCGGCCAAAGACGCCGCGACGCGACTAACTACAAGCTTTGCCATGGGAAGCGTTCACAGAAAAGGAGAAAATAACAGAGCTGACGGTATATTTCACTCGCGGGCGGAGGAGTGTCGCGGCCGCATGGCCGGCCACGGGCATTGTGTTCCGGGCGCGACATCTTCAGCCCGCAAACGACTTGGTGTGCGACTGCTGGCCGGCCCGGCACGGCCCGGGCCAGGCCGCTGCTCGGCCGGTGGCGCCCCGCGCCCCGCCCCGCCAGGGGCCTCTTTCAGCCTCTTGTTTAGCGTCCCAGCAGAGCAACGAGCGCACTACAACTACAGCAGGCGCAGCAGAGCATCGCTCGCTCAGAACGGGAGATGCTTTGATCGGTATCGGCCCGGGCAATCACCTTCTCCCTCCTCTCTCCCGCGCACCCCACCCCACCCCACCCCACACGCAGCGCCCGGCCCGCGCGCCGCAGACATCGTGACAATGAAAATGCCCCCCTAATGCAGATCGGTATCGAGCTCTTCATTGTCGCAATCGCCTTCGCCATCGATACAGCACAAGCCCCGCGGCGCGGCGCGTGGGAACATCGAATCTTTGACGGCGTGGCGTGGCGTGGCGTGGGGTAGCGGCGCACGGCCGTGGACTGGAGTAGTGCGTACCTGACACTTGGTTGGCGGTGAGGGCGTCCTCGGGCTGCAGCCGCACCTCCATCTGCTTGAGCTTGCTGCTGAGGTCGCGGGTGTGCAGGAACAGGAAGAGGGTGGACGACACGGCTACCAGCGCCACCAGCTCGCTCGTCCTGAAAAAAAAAAAAACACCAAAAAAATCGTCAGTGGGTATTAAAAAAAACAACAACTTAAGTTTAAAAAAAAGGACAGGAAAAGTCT
Organism: Frankliniella intonsa; assembly: GCA_033675135.1. Lineage (NCBI taxonomy): Eukaryota > Metazoa > Arthropoda > Insecta > Thysanoptera > Thripidae > Frankliniella > Frankliniella intonsa. The sequence goes on along the minus strand of CM066249.1, from coordinate 5,447,279 downwards.
GCTTTACGGGTTAAATTTTTAGAAATAGATCCGAGAAAAGAGAACCAGTTCCAGAGTTTTCGGTTTACTCAGACTGGTCGCGCATAAAATCCACGGGGGACTGACTGTTACGGGAGTAACTAACTCATTCGTGGATAGAGATTTCACCGAGGGATCTTTCTCTCCTCCCTCTATCCCTCTCGCAGTTTCCCTCGATGACGGGTTGTCGCGTGTCCCGCACTCCCATCCCCTTCCCTTTTCCTTTCTGTGCCGGTCGGGCCGGGCCGGGCCGGGCCGGGGATGGCCGTGTGAAGTAGGTGATCCTGTTTGACGCGTTCCCATGTAGCAGGCCTGCAGGCCTGCAGGCCCCCGCCGTGTCGGCCCCGGCCCCGGCCGGCTACACTCGCACGCTGTTTTCACACTGCCGCTGCTGGCTGGTTGGCTAGCTGTGCGGCCGCGAGACATTTCAAAACGCGCGCGCGCACCTGTGGCACAATATCATGTGCCACGGCGCACTTTTTTTTAAATTCTTAAAATTAATATTTCTCCTGTCGATCGTGCTGTGGTGGGTCACGGTGCTTCACGAGGCCTGTTGGGGCCGCCGGAGCGGCGCGCGGTGTGCTACAGACACGAAGCTACAAGCAGCCGCCCACCGGACGTCCCGGAGAGAGAGTGAGAGAGGGAGAGAATGTCTGAATTTTTGAGGAAAAGGAAAAACAAAAACTTTGAAGAACCCCATAATTTGACAAAACATGGGAATGTGGGAATTTCCTTCAATTTTTGAGGAGACACCCTCAAAAGTTTGTCTCAAACCAAGACAGTTCCTCCTCAAAGTTTTCTCCTTCTCCTCGAAAAATCAGAACAGTGTTTTTACCGTGTAGTGAGAGGGAGAAAGGGAAGTCCGTCGCACACATAACGGCGTGCAAAGTGAATGCCTGGGAAAGAGACCGCCGTGGCGGCGCGGTCCGGTCCGGCCCGGCCCGGCGATGCTGAAGGAAGACGCGCCGGGCCGGGCCGGGCAGCAGCTGGACGATCCCAGCCGGGCCGGTCCAGCTGCCGCCCGCCCGCCCGAGCACTTGCGCCACCTCCTCCTCATGCGGACGGAACGGAACGCGTCTCTACGATCTAGATGCAAATTCGGGCCCGGGCGAGCGGCTCCCCTTATCGGCCGCGACGATGACAACAAAAAACGAGTTGTTGGTGACACGGTCTGGATAACGCAACGATTGCAGACTGGAATCGGTTATTTTAAGATGCGCGGGCCACTTTGGTTCCTATGCTCCAGCAGCAGCAGCAGCCGGCGGAGAATTATCAAGTGTTTTACACTTATAGTGTGCTTGCGAATCTCTCACTCATTGACGCGTTACAGTAGTGAGCGGCCTGTGGCATGGCTCCAGCCAGCAGTAGCGGGAGCCTGGCCCCTCGAGATCACTACACTACACGCTCGTCATGCGCCCCGCCCCGCCCCGCCCCGCCCCCCGCAAGGTCGACAAGGCCAAGCCCACTACGTCAATATGGATGTACTTTCCCCCTGATGAGGACACAATGCCCTCCTCGATGAGCCCCGCCGAGGCCCCCGCTAGGAGTACCGTACGGGGACCTTGCTGCGACAATGAGTAGACCAACGCACGCGGCCCGGCCCGGCCCGGCCCGGCCCGGCCCGGCCCGGCTCACGGCTCAGTCGGAAGGTTCAAACATCGTACTCGAAGAAGAAAAAACTACATACCCATAGGATATTTGCCCGCATGGTACTTTTTATCGTAACGGAACTACAATCATTGCAATGTACTCGACACAAAAAACCGTTCTGTCGCCTGGCTTAGCAGAAAAAAGAAAACTGCAAAACGTTTACCCAAATAAATCGAAGAAAAATCGGTTTATTTTCCCGGCCATGTCCAGTCGGCGGTGGACAGTCCTCATGACACTTGGTCTGGTCGCGTGCCGGCCCGGCCCGGCCCGGCCCGGCTCATGAGGAGTAAGTAGTGTTTCCTGCCCGCCCCCTCCCTCCTGCCAGGCGACAGCGTCGCGTCCACGGCCGGCTGATGCGCAGCCCCGCGCGGCGCGCAGCGCAGTGACCTCGCGTCCGTCCGAATATTACAAATGTTCCGATCGCGCAGGAGGGAGGGACAGCATCGCCGAGAGAGCGGCCCCGCTCTGGAATGTTTCGTTAACTAATTGGAGTGACAGATCTGCTGGCAGTGAGGCTATGTCGTCTCGTCTCGCTCACGGGGCCTCCTGCTGCAGCTGGCTAATTTTCTGCGATGCAGCAGAAATGAGGAAAATGTCAAATGCATGACGCACATTGACTTTGACTTGAACCACGCAGAAGAAAGCTTTTGGCTGCGCATTTATTTTTCAGACGTCAAGAAAAAAGAGCACAGCAGTTCCTATTCAAGAGAAGCTTATTTCGTATAAATTACGCTGCTGGCGTCACTATTGACAGCGGGCCGGGTCCGCTGGGCTGGACTGGACGGACAGCCGTCGGGCCGGGCGGGCACCGGCGCGGCGCGGACCTAGCGGCCAGTTATTCGAACAGATTGGCGAGTGAGTGACATCGGGATGCACAATGCACATTGTAGCGCGCCAAACGGCCTCGTTGCTGCCACTGCGAGGAGAAAAAAAACTCATTCACTGACTTTTTAGATTCGCTCGGATACGCAAACGGGTGTCAGCCGAACGCAGAACAGGAGGCGCCTAATTTCTTGCTGCAGTTTGGTGCTTCCTCTTTCAACCGAAAGAGACACTTTCTCTCGAGAAGGAAACTCTAATTATTGAAAGCTGCAGACAGCAGGCCGTTTGCGATCGGCCAGCGTCGGCAGACAGCGGGCCAACCGCGGACCCCCCTCCCCCTAGACACGCGGTAAGTTGGCGTCTTTAAAGAAGAGCCGACGGAAAAAAAAAATTAAAAGTAGGAAAACAATAGGTGTGAGTTCATGTGAGGGGAAACAACATCCCTCCCCTCCTGGGACACTTGATATACCGGCAATACTGGGCTGTCGCAGCGGCGCGCCGCCAGAGGCTGCCGCCCGCCGAACACCTGCCGGAGTAGAGAGGGGGCAGTGTACTCAACATCGACGCGATCCTTACCCTGGGTCTGCAGCGAGGGAGAAACAACTCTGAAATTTGTTGTACAAATGTCGTGATTTTTAATGAATTGTCCTGCATTTTTCTCAATTTTCCTCAATTACGAGGTGTACAAAAATTTCAGAGTTGTATCCCCCTTCGGTCTGCAGCCCAGCTCAGCCCAGCCGCGCCCCCAGCTGCCTAAAACATGAACTGCATGACGTGCAACAGGCGTGGTGCAGCGGGGCGGGGTGGGGCCCGGCGGGCTGACAGGACAGGTGAGTGGGAGGGAGGTGCACGCCACGGGGCTTTCTAACAGTGCCGACCCGGCCCGACCCGCGGCGCCCAGGGTCCTCAAACAAGACCTGGAGTGCATCCGCCAGCCCGGCCCCGCCCCGCCCCGCCCTGCCCCGCCGCTCCAAGGTCATGCTCTGTTAAACGCGTCAAGGCGAGGGGCCGATCCGACCAGGCCGGCCAGGCAGCGCACTTTGCGCCTTTTACAAAAGAGCCCCAAATACTTCTCTTCGCGAACCTGTTACTCTAACGTAACGCATAAGGTATGGGCAGAAAAGTTCCTATCCGTATAGTCACCGTAAAAGCTCAACAGGTAAGTTACTGGTCCGTTGCCTGCACTTTGCCCGGCCCGCCCTCTCCTCAGCCTCCTCAACAGCAATTTCGGCTTCCAGGAAGGAGGCAAACAGGATAGAGGACCGTTGTGACTTTAATTCCTGGGCCGGGCGGGGCCGGGCGGGGCCGGGCGGGGCCGGGCGGGGCCGCGGCGGTGAGGGGAAGTGCAGCCCAGGCCGGGCGGGGTCCGGGGTCGCGCCGTGCGGTCGACCCCGAGATACAAACAATGCCATTATCCTAACACGGCCCCTATCTTTTTTTAAAAAAAGCAATAAAGAGAACTTGACGTCAACGTGAGGTCGACGTGACGTGTTTCCTTTCCAGCAGCAGCGTTCCGCTTTCCCCGCGGCGCAGTCAAATCGAAAGCCTAGCAGGGAGTCTGCAACATATCGACATACCGGCCGACCTGGGCTAGACTCTAGGCCTAGAGTAGCCGGGCCGGGACTCTAACCTATACGACTCTTCTAGCCCAGGTCAGCCGGTCCCTCTGGTGTCACTGGCGCCTGGTGCCCCGGGGGGCTGGGCTCTGCGCGGCACAATGGCATAGAGAGATGAGCCGGGCCGGCCGGGTCAGCTCTTGCGCAAGCCCCACTCACACGCACGTCCACGTGCACTGCACGTGCGTGCCGAGCCAGGCCGCACATGCAAACAGCCAAAACGGCGAATGATGGTCTTTACCGCGTCATGCGTCAACGTCATAAAGACTTCCAGGTTGTAAGCGTCAGGCCCGGCCCGGCCCGGCCCGGCCCGCGCGGTGCGGCTTAGCGGCAGGGATGCAATGTCGAAACGAAGCGGCGTCGTCAGCGACGCACCGGCCCGACGCGCCGTATGGTATGGGTCAGCCCCCCGCCCGCCACGCCCCACCAGCCCCGATACGCATAACTGGAGCCATTGAAGCGGGCGATGCACAGAACAAACACAAAATGAGGCATATCTCCCCAATGACACACCGCCATCATCGTGACAATGCTGTTTGCTATTGACTGCGGGCCGGGCCGGGCCGGGCCGGGCGGTACCGGGCGGGTCAGGCAGGCGCGGCCAGGATGCGCTGACCGCTGCACACTGTTTCCATCGGAGATTCAAAGTATCAGCTGCATAACACAAAACCTTACTTAAATCCAAAGATACGTCGAAACAGGATCGGACCGAGGGCATGTTTTGGAGAGGCTTAGATATGAATATCCAATGATTGTCGTTTCAACTTAAAGCCAGAGACCCGCAAAAATACGGCAGGAGCAGGAGCTGTATGTTGGCGGGGGCGGTGCTTTCACGCTCCGCACGCAGATCAGTCTGCAATAAGATGCATACTCTGTGGCGTGGCGGGGCGCGCCGCCGAGGCGTTCCCACGCTGCGCCGCAGAGTCGGTACGCCAGGCGTACGCGGCGGGGCGGGGCGGGGCGGGGCAGTGGCGAAAAAGACGGATAGAGGTATAAGATAACTGTGCCACGGCGCTGCTGCGGCGGCGCCTCGCCGCCTCGGTGCCAGCCCAGCCCCAGCCCCAGCCCAGCGTCACCGCGTCGCGCCGCCCTTTGTCAAAACCGAGGGCAAGAATTCTTTTCTATGTTGCTTAAGCGATTCACTGGAAATCCAAGAGTGCAAAGGTACGACAAATTTTTCACAAGCCCGAATACCGAAATACCGAATACCGAAATTTCTACACTTGAAAATATGGAAATGACTATATCTAATGCTTGCCGCCTACAACAAGCGAGTGCCATTTCCAGTGTCGGTGCAATCAAACAAGACTGCCGGGAGCGAGGTTTGAGAGCGCCAGAGGTTTGCTCCAGATGTTCCGTTCGCAGTGTAGTTTGGTGTTAGGTCGTTGACTTTTCTGGACTGGTCGAGTCGGAACGCGCGTGTGCAGAAGCATGGCTCCGTTTATGCAACTCGGAGCGAAAGAGGGGAGGAGGGGCGTCCGGGGGTTTTATCTTGATTCCCACAAAGTTAGAGTATAAAAAGGAACGCAAGGCTGCAGGGGGAAGACGACGTTCTAACGTTCCGTAAGAGGGCGCGGCATAAAGTAAGGAAAAGAGAGGTCCGACTCTTATGGGATTTCCGGTTCGCGATTTGCACCGGAAGCCGGGCACGCGCTCCCGCAGACGTACCAACCTGACATGCTTAAGTGTATATTTCGCGTGCCCTTTTACTTCTACCTACTGCTTACAACCAACATATATTAAAAGAAATATCATAAAAAAATATTTTACTACATCACACACTAAATAACACGCCCTCAAAAGGCTTTTGAAATATTCGTAATTTTGGTTTGGTGATGTTGGCGAAAAAGCCTACAGACGCGCTGAGCTACGGCCGCCATTACCGCGTCCCAAGCGTTTGTTGTGCTCAGAGCCGAGTCTGTCCCTGCTCCGTTTTATAATATTTTGTGAAGAAGTTGTCCGAGATTCGCTGGAAACTTAATATTTTCTTCATCAGCCTGGTATGTACTATAGATTTAAGTGCGAAGTTAGTCTTTGTGCATTGCAGAACTGTAAATACAGGCTTTGCTTTGGCTTGGCTCGGTCGGCTGTTGGAAGCCTATTTTGATGGCTTGGACTTGGCGTGATTTCTCGCCTAATTTCCCTAAGATATTAAATGTACTTCCTCTTAATAACGTTCAAGAATATTTTTTGTTTATAATTTTAAAGTAAAATTGTATTATATTAAAGAGATGAGTACTTGTGCCGGCCGGTGGCCTATAAGCATAACCTCACTTAGTCATCAGTAGTCAGTAGCTTCCAAACATGCTCCCTTTTTGTTTTGCTAGGGAAAGATGTCGCAGCCCCAATCAAAAGCCAGCAACCATTTTATCTGCTCAACTTTTTTACTTTTCTTACTGTGAATTTTGTAGAAAGATTTTTGAATTGTAAATATTTTATTTATAAAATTTTTAAAGATGGGATTCCAAACAAAAATCTTGAAAATGCCCTTGCCACTTGCGACAACTTGTCGTAACTTAAGTTTAATTCTTATTAGAAATAAAAAGTGCTACAAAATACATTTAGAATATTATCGTTGACTTGTTGCTTTAAATTTGTTCTTAACTAAAGCAAGAAATCTATCGCCATCAAAATGACGGCAAAGTCAGATTAAAATAACTACAGATCAGTACAAAATATTTTAATTTATCCACATGGAATCATGTATTGAAAGCATTGGCTGTTTGCTTACTTATAAAAAATATACATATACCAATGGATATATATTCATACCCAATACTTCTGTTGACTCAGTTTCAGTTCAAACGCTTTATTGTTTAGGGCAACAGATAGGATAAGGCAACGTGTGTTACCTTCTGTGGAGACAGGTTTATGTGTCAGCATTAATGGCAATAAATTTATTTGTTTCCAATAAAGTGTGACATTTGTTGCCTTCTAAATTACAGTGAAAAGGACACTTAACTAATTTTGCTGTTCTTTTCTTGTCTGTTACAGTGAGCAGCTCAGAGTCATACGAAGCAAACTCTATCCATCCCCCCGAGAACTGTTCTCTCCAAGAAGTGCACGGCATATTCCAGGGCTGTGATCAAATTATGAAAGTATTTGTTTCATTTTTAATTTTCTATCTATTCAAGTGATTTTATTTTGTCTTTTTGAAAATAAATCTAGTTTAAATTTTACTGATATCTTCTAATTTCCCAATACCCTTAAACTCCATTATGATTTGCTTCACGTTCATTGAAGAAATAAAAGCTGCATTTTTTAAATTTTTTTTTTGGAGGGGGGGGGTTATAGCGTATTGCAAATCGAGCACTACCTCATTTTGATCACACAGTTTTCGTCTTTCTAAAGCAGGAATCTGACTCACAACGCCTGATACACAACACCAAGCCCATGTTAAATAAACCCAGAAAACAGAACCCAAATACCTTGAACGGTTTGGTCGCTATATCGTTTTAAAATCGTCAAAAATCACGAAAAGCAGGGCCTAGGCAGGGCAGTGCTGCCCTGCCCTGGCCGAGTAGTGCAGTGGCTTCGCATGAAATATCGTAAGAATACTGCACGAAATGACTCATCTACCAAACTTTGCACAGTTGTTCTAGGGTCAATTCTGAACGATTTTTGAGCCAGAGGCATTTGATCCGGCCGTGCAGACACCTGCTAGGGCCAATTTTAGTCTGCTATTATTGAAATTTGCGTTTAATCTCTAAATTTGACCGATTGACGTCCAATTATCGGAATTGGCTGATCTAATAGTTGTTTCCGACTAAGCTGCATGTGCTGAACACAATGGAAGTGTCGGAAACCAGATATCGTGATTACATTTTGAGTAATAGCCCGAAAAGTAAAAGTTAAGTATTTTTCAGAAAGGTATAATTTTATATTTGCGTCAATAGCTCAGTTCTAAGCAGTTTTGACGTCAAAATGTGCTTTATATCTGTTGTAGGCTGATCATTAACGAGAATGAGCCCAGAAAGAGCTCTGTATCACTATTAGTTTTCTCTCTAGAGCAGTTTGAATGCTCCAAAGTAGCGAAAATTGAAGCTCGAAAGAGCTTGCCTCCCATAAGACCACGTGTATTTTGTAGAGAAGCGACAGACTATCCTATTGCGCTAAAAGTTTGCAGAGCTGTCATTTAGGCATTAGTTAGCAAAACGACACAATGCTGAAATTTTTCCAGAGGTCTGAGGGGGTCAAACCACCCCCTGTAAAAATACACGCAACTCCCCTAAGGCGCAGGTAGGCAATCCGCGAAACTTTGCCATTTTTCCGCATACTTTAGGCACTGTAAAATCCACCTTAAACACATTTTACGGAGATAAGTTTTTGCAGGTACGTTCTTACTGACTCCTAGAAGGAATTTGGCCGATAAAACATTTAATTTCTTCCATAACTTCGGATTTTAAGTAGTTCGCAAATCCTTACGTAAGTTTAATGGACAAAATATTAGAATAACATTTACGTGTATTCTGAGATAAAAAGTTCAATGCCTGATCGGCCAACATCCTTCTAGGAGTCAGTAAGAACGTACCTGCAAAAACTTATCTCTGTAATATGTGTTTAAGGTGGATTTTACAGTGCCTAAAGAATGCGGAAAAATGGCAAAATTTCGCGGATTGCCTACCTGCGCCTTAGGGGAGTTGCGTGTATTTTTACAGGGGGTGGTTTGACCCCCTCAGACCTCTGGAAAAATTTCAGCATTGTGTCGTTTTGCTAACTAATGCCTAAATGACAGCTCTGCAAACTTTTAGCGCAATAGGATAGTCTGTCGCTTCTCTACAAAATACACGTGGTCTTATGGGAGGCAAGCTCTTTCGAGCTTCAATTTTCGCTACTTTGGAGCATTCAAACTGCTCTAGAGAGAAAACTAATAGTGATACAGAGCTCTTTCCGGGCTCATTCTCTTCGTTAATGATCAGCCTACAACAGATATAAAGCACATTTTGACGTCAAAACTGCTAGGAACTGAGCTATTGACGCAAATATAAAATTATACCTTTCTGAAAAATACTTAACTTTTACTTTTCGGGCTATTACTCAAAATGTAATCACGATATCTGGTTTCCGACACTTCCATTGTGTTCAGCACATGCAGCTTAGTCGGAAACAACTATTAGATCAGCCAATTCCGATAATTGGACGTCAATCGGTCAAATTTAGAGATTAAACGCAAATTTCAATAATAGCAGACTAAAATTGGCCCTAGCAGGTGTCTGCACGGCCGGATCAAATGCCTCTGGCTCAAAAATCGTTCAGAATTGACCCTAGAACAACTGTGCAAAGTTTGGTAGATGAGTCATTTCGTGCAGTATTCTTATACGAAGCCACTGCACTAGAGCGCCGAGCGGCCGGTCGGCTGGGCCCGAGCCGGAGCCGAGCCGGAGCCGGGCGCGGCGCGGCGCGGCGCTGAGCGGAGGGGTGGGGGAGGCGCTCGCTCCGGCAGTAGTGCGCGCTCCCGCCACGGGGAGCGCTGCGCCGAAATCGCTGACGCCGCTTAGCACGGGAGTCATACCTCTCTTTTCCTTACTTTATGGGGCGCGGGGCGAGCGGGCGGCCGGACCTGGCCGGGCCGGCTCCATAACACTGAACCGAACGAAGGCTGCTTAATTCGTAACTCCGCGGGGCCGCGCACATCTATCTAGTGCGCTTCATCTTGGGAAGCAAAACTGGTCATCGCTTATGGCTCCCGCAAGCCCACCACCGCTGCCACCGCCTCCCTCCAGCCGGCACACTGTGGAACAATATCTCAGGGCCGGGCCCGCCACCGCCACAGTCGTCCTCAGGTACCTCGGTACCGCTACATGTTCCGGGGGACCACCGGGTTACACCGGGACGAGCTCTCTGCCTGCTGACGGTCCCTTACACTATCTTGCTTAAAATGAGAAAAGTGAAGATCCTTCACCGAAGTTTTCGTAACGGGCGGAGAATTTATTTGCCTAAAATTAAGAGCAAAAACGCCTAAAACGACTTCCCTCTCCCCGCGCGCCCGGCCCGGCCTAGTCTGTCCCTCCCTCCCCTCCCCTCGGTCCTTAATGAACGTGATTTGCATACAAAGTTTAACGCCAGCTCGGCTCGACCCTCACGCGGCCGGGCCTGCCCTGGCAGATGAGCCCCGCGGTGCGCCTGCCTTGTCTGCCCGTCGTAAATTCAAATAAGAGTTTGTCTTGCATTAGGCATGCACCTCTTTTACCTTCCACGTCGGACTAATTTTTTTTTTCTTTGTCTTGTCGTACGAGTCGTGCAAATAACGCGTCCGCGCGCGTCCCTTTGTGATGAGTGAACATGAAGTCAGAAGTTTTACCCGGCGGGCAAAACAAAAATGCATTATACACTCGGCATAGTGCAAGGAAAAACGTAATGTGATGATCCAGTTAGGCGGAGTTTGTTTCCCGCAGCGAGCGCATAGCGTTTGGCTCCCCTCCAGTTCATCTCGGCGGGGCGGGGCGGGGCGGGGCGGGCGGGGCAGTACAGGGGAGGCCAGGCGCCGCGACCCGGCGCCCCGCCCCGCCCCGCCCCGCGCTGCAATAAGGCGACGTCCCGTGTCCCGTCCCGTCCCGCGAGAGCCGATGTGTGCTGTGCGGGGCCCGGTGAAAGGGAGAGGGGAGGAGAGCGGAGGAGTGAAAGGGGCACGCCACGCGACGCGTCGTGAGTGTGATGAGAGAGGGAGATGGGCGGAAGGGGTCCAGCCTGGCCCCCTCAATAATAATAGCTTTACGTATGATGAACACACACACGGGCGTATGCACGCACAGGTTAGCGCGCGGTGGGGTGACGCGTCGTGAGGAAACACTTTCCTCTCTCTCACACACACACACTGGCGTGGAAACACGCTATGAAGGTATCGCTACCGCTCTGCCCGTTCGCGTGCGCTATCGAAGGTTTGTACGTGGCATGCACTATAGGCTCGTAAGCCTCCTCCAACAAAACACTGTACATACAAATGAAAGAACCCAAAAATGTAATACTGATCGGTAACAGTGCCATAGCCCCGAGAGCAGTAACACGCCGCGCGCCACCGCACGCTGGAGGACGTGTGTGCGTCGGGCCCGGCCAGGCCCCGCCCCGCCCCGCCCCGAGCATTACGATCATTGCACTTTCTCCGCACTACTTGCTGCGCGCATATTTACGATTAGTATGTGGCTGATCGTGGCACGGTAGGGTAAGGTAGGGTGCGTCGTCCGAGAGGGAGAGAGAGGCAGGACGAGGACGGAGGGAGAGAGTGAGAGATAGGGGGAAATTTCGGCGGCAGATGCTGAGAGGCGGGCCTGCCCGGCCCTGCCCGGCCGTGCCCGGCCGCTGACCCGTCCGACACGCGGGTCAGATCGCGATACTGCCGGCCGTACAGCCGTACAGGGCCTTGCTCTGGCCTCACGACAGATGCAGGATGGCCATTTTATTTTCTTTCTGGAGCCCGTGCCGCCGTACAAAACGACCCCAAACCAACAGCTTTCCAAAAACAAGAAAAAAGTTTCTTCGACGCAGAGATAAAATGCCACAAAGCTGCTACGTTTAGGTTGGGGCTTCAGCACCTTGTGGGGTGATGGTTTTTTAGCCTATACGTTTTACCAAGACACAAAACTATCAAAATCCTGTTTCGGTTGCCTATCTTCAAGCATAACGGTCCACCGACGCCTCCCTCGACCATAGTCAAAGGAGCGCCCGCGCCCGCATACCGATGGCATGGGGCCGAGTGTTACTGACCGGGTCAGACGACGAACGACATGTGGGGCAGGGAGAAATATAAACACAGTATAGTTTTCGAGAAGAGGAGATCTATAAAAGCAACGGATGGCGGAGCGCGAAATGGGCTGCGCGATGTGTACTAGTACAAGTGGACCGTGCCCGTGCGGGCGCCGCGGGGTGGGGCGGGCGGGGCGGCGCCGGTCTACGCACCCGATCATTACCCGCTGACGCCCGCCTGTCACGAGGCCCAGGTCCAGGAAGCCCCCGCCACGCCCCGCACGGAATCATTCTCGCCAGCCTTCCTGATCTGCTCGGCTGATAAAGAAAGGAAAGGGGGCCGCGTCCAGCGCCCCGGCCCGGCCAGGCTCAGCGGTCATCAACCGGCGCGGCGCCACCGGCCTGCGCCCCGCCCCGCCCCGCCCCGCCCCGCCCGCGGGGACTCTTAGCACACATGCGCCCGGCCCGGCCGTCATATCGGCGGGGAGCGTTGCGCGCGCTGCCCGGCCCGCGCCGACAAATCGAATTAGCCGTATAAGGAAGCGAATGAAAAATGACTTGCGGCAGGCAGTCCAGTGCCGGCAGCAGTCAAGAAAAGTGCGGGAAACAAAAGAGGAGGAGGGGGGAGGGGGGGCGTGCCGGCCGGCAGCTGTGTCACTCTTGTCTTTGGCCCCAAACTGAAGCGTGCCCACCCTGTAGGGGCGGGGCGGGGCGGGGCGGGGCGGGGCGGGGCCCACAGGCCGCACGCCGCTAGCTCAGGCCGCCGCGCCGTTTATTTCCGCTAGGCCGTGCCGTGCCGTGCCGTGCCGTGCCGTGCCGTGCCGTGCCGTGCCGGGCCCACTGAGCTGCCGGCTGCCCGACCCGGCCCGGCACGGCCTGGGCCTTGGTGGTCACAAACAATCTCCACATTCCCGCCGACAATTAGTGGTCGATGCGGGGAGCATTCAATATGGCATGCGGGGCGGCGCGGGGCGGCGCGGGGCGGGGCGGCCCCACCGCTGCGGCCCGGCCAGGCCACCAGGCAGCTCACAGCAATCGGCTTGTATCATCCGTACGCTTGCCAGGAGGAAATATCATCGCGCTTAACGTGTCCATCTACCGATACGCAGTGGAATGACACAGAAGGGCACACTGCCACTTAAGTGGTGCAGAATATGCCACTACTATCTTCATAGTTTCTATACACAGATACATTTTCAGAGTATATATACTCTGTGTCGTATACAAGGTGCGCCTCGTACTTAGGGACGGACTTTAAGGGTGCGCGGCGGGGCGGGGCGGGGCGGGGCGGGCGCATCTGCACCCATCATTATGAAAGCAATGACGCCACCACCTCACCTGTCCTCGGCGCATCCTGCGCGCAGGGGCTTTGCTCGAAATAAAACGCACGTTATGGGGGGCTGGGCTGGGCCGGGCGTTTTGTTCCGTTGGTGCGCGCGCTAAGCGAGTGACCTTGGGCGGGGCGGGGCGGGGCGGGCGCATCAAAGAAGCGTCAAGCAGCAGCGACACGACACTGCGTTGCGCAGGTGCCGCATCGCATTTCAATGTGTAACAGAGACGGGAGCACAGAGAAGAAGAGACGCACATTAAAGTCAAGGCCGCCATCGTCATCTGCGCCGCCAGCGCCGCGCGTCTTATTTCGGACCGCCACGCCGCGCCACGTCGCTCTATTCTCGTTCAATCACTTTGCTCACTCGCGCAATCCGTCTCGTCCTTCTGGGCTACGCTTGCCGGGCCGGGCCGGGAGGCGCACGCCGCGCATCGTAAGTAAAACCTGCCGCTAACGATTTTTTTTCGACAAAACTGCTAAATCGAAAAGTATTACTTAATGTTTTCAATACTAAAAATTACTGTAACCCCACAAGAATTTGTTTTGGGGGGAACAAAAAAGCGACCCGACTGAGAAGAGTTGATCTAATAAGAACAACTTCAGTGCGCCGCGTCTTCAGCCCCGTGACGAGTGCTAAGTGCCCTTGGCCACGCCGTGACGCGCTAAGTGCCCCTTATGCCTTTTTTCGACAGGCGCTCCGTCGTCGTGACCAGCGGCCGCGCCCGCCTGGGCCACGTTCGTCGTCTTCCCTTCCGCCAACCTCCCCCCCTCCCTGTACTCTGTACTTGCGGTGAGCGGCGCGGCGGCCTGCAGAGAGGACAAGGCCTGCAGGAGCCCGTCCTCACGCCCCTCTAGAGCGCCTTTGTGAATGACGGGGGGATGCACCAGCGCGGCGCGGCAGGGAGAGAGTTGCAAATGAATTTTTGAATGAGTATACGGCGTGAAAACAAAACAAAGGCGAATCCAGATAAGAGGTGATTGCGCGCAGGAGACAGGAGAGAGGAGGTGACGGAGAGCGAGCGAGCGAGCGAGAGAGAGAGAGAGAGAGAGAGAGAGAGAGAGAGAGAGAGAGAGAGAGAGAGAGGCGCGCGAGCAGTGCAGTGCAACCCACTTGGGAAATTGTCTGGAAAGCCCTGCAGCAGGCAGAGCTCCTCCTGCTCCTGCCGCGTGCGTCGAGCTCACCTACCTCCCCCCCATAAAGTGATAAGCAGAGGGAATTCCCTGAAGCAGCAGGCCTGCTCGCCCTTCTCTCTCTCTCTCCTTGCCTTTCGACCGGCGCCGCGACGCCGTCTGGCCCGGCCGAGCATGGCGGCGACGCCCAGTCCCCGAGACACCCGGCCCGGCCTCATCGTGAAATGAAAGGCTGCTCGGCAGGCACGGCAGGACGCGGCCGAAAGCGAAGCGAGGCGCGCGCGATTTCATGTGTCATCGTCACCCGCGACCGCCGGCCCCGCCCCGCCCCGCCCCGCCCCGCGCCCCGCCCTTGCCATTTCTCTCGTCACGATAGAACCGCACTACATCGCGGTCAGCACAATCAGCGTGGACGCGAGGACTTACAGTGCACGGCAGCGTGGTTCGGTCAGCCGCCCGCACAGCAGTGACAAAGACGCATAGTTTACCTGAAAAATACAAAAAATACATTTTTAGTGGAATGTACGTTTATCTGTTTAAAACAATTTCTACCAAAAATCCAGCCAGGGCAGGTCAGGGCGAGGCAGGGCGGGGCAGCGCGCACCTCCGCGGCAGCTGCTGCATCGCACGCATAGTCCCGGGGGCACGGCCTCGTGCAGGGCTGCGCAGCAGGACACCTGCAGAACTCGCCTGTTGCGTGTGTCGCAGGCCTGCAGGGCCTGAGCGCGCCGCGCAATGGCCCGCGGGGCCGGAGACTTTTGCAGGTCATCCGCGACAAGTGCCAATGGAGGAATGTCTGCGCGGCGTGTTACAGGGAGGGGAAGGAGGGACGGGGTGAGAGAGAGGGGGGCACAGAAGGGGGAGAGAGAGAGAGAGAGAGAGAGAGAGAGAGAGAGAGAGAGAGAGAGAGAGAGAGAGAGAGAGAGAGAGAGAGAGAGAGCGCAAAACTTCCAGCTTCCTGCCGTTGATATAACGCCAAAGTAAAGCGTTGCCGGCGTTACGTTACGCGCGCTGCGGCCACATCATACCGGTCAATGTGCGACAGACAAGCGTTTAACATCGAGGGGAGCGGAGCCGCACCAAAAACACTTTCACTCTCGCCCCGCCCCGCCCCGCCCCGCCCCGCTGTGCCGCTGGCCGGCCGGCCGGCCGCTTCACGGGTCACTTTCCTTGCGAAAAGAGGAGTAATCATCATCTTCGGCGCGAAGGCGAGGCAAAGCAGCCGCCCCCGGCGGCCGCGGCAGGGGGGAGCGAAGAGGAAGGGGCATGGCGTATCACAGGTCGGGGCGGGGTCGGCGGAGCCCAGGGCGTCCAGGCCGGCAACGGCGACCCCCAGACGGCCACCACTTTATTCCGCTCCGCGCGGAGCTTCTTTTCATCATTATTACGTGCCTCGTGCCTTGTTGCTTCTGCTCCGCGAGATTGTCGGCATCCTCCCGCGTGTCTGTCCCGTCCCGTCCCGTCCTGCCTGCGGGCCAGGCGCCGGGCCGGGCCGGGGCGCCTGACGGAGACATTAATACAGCGGGCCCCGGGCCGCTCCATGTCGTGCTCCGCGGCGCCTCGAGCCGTGGCGCGGGCACGGGCACGGACACGGGCACGGCGCGCCTCCGACAGGAAAAATAAAGCAGCACCAGCCCTGGCGCGGAACAGTCAGAGAATAGGACGGGACAGCGCTTGCTTGACCACCGACCAACGGCCGACGGGACGAGACGACACAGTTTTCGAGGAACAGAGAAGACTGCGGGGAGAGCTGGCGGCATGGCACGCTGCACTCCAGAGGAGGGCGGGGCGGGGCGGGCCGGGCGGGCCTACAGCACTTCCACTCTCCTCTGTCACACTTCATCACTCCAGCTATAACGAGGGGCGATTGTCTATCTGGCCTGCTCTGGTTGCCGCGAAAATGCGGCGAAATATTTGTAGCCGCGGCGGCGGTATCATCATCATCAGCCAAGTGGAGCGGCTCGGGGGCCGGGCCGGGGCGGGGCGGGGCGTCCCTTTTGTTGTTGTTGTGTTCGGTTTGACCAGGCGACCGCGAACGTTCGAATGGCAGAGTGATGAATCCATGACGGCCGCTCGGCTCGGGCCGGGCGGGGCGGGGCGGGGCGGGCTAGTGAGACGCGGCGGCGCGGCGCGCACCACTTCACACCGCTCCAGTCAGAGACAGCGGCGGGGCGGGGCGCGGCGGGGTAGGCCCCGCCCCGCTCCACCCCATGCTCCGCTTCCCCGCGACCTATCCGCGCCCCGCCCCGCGACGGTCCAGACAGAGCGCACGGCACCAGCGGGAGGTCGGGGCAAAGTGGGCAGGTCCTAATCGAGAAAAAAAAGGACCGCGCGACAAAACTGTACAAAGTGTACAGTAGCGTCCACGCGCACTGTGTTGCAGCGGCACTGTGGGCGCTTGACAAGTGTGAACACAAGCGGCCGTGTCCGACCGGTTTTAGCCGCGATGCGACAATCAGGCGCTCGCGCGCGCAGCCACAAAGCATAGACATGTGGTGGGTGTTGCGCTTACGTTGGACTATACATCCTGTACTCCAGGACGACAAAGCCAGTCTCACCGCACCACCCCGACACCTGGCCAGACCCGTCTCAGTGTTGTGCGACTCGCCCCGCCCAGGTGTCTGCGCGCACCATTTGTACCGCGTGCAGACACGGGCTCAGCCACCAAGAGACTCTGTAGTCTCTTGCAGCCACCGCCATGGGGTCAGGCTGGGCTGCATCACCGGCACGGGGTCGTGTCGGCGCGGGGCGAGTGTGGTGGGGCGGCGTCAAGCGGATTACCGGCGTCGCAGCCATGCAAAAAAAGTGCCAACCACCAAAAAAAAAAAGGGGCAAAACTTTCGGCAAATCTCCGTCGTACCCCGGCACTTTTCCTCGAGAGGGAGCAGCAGCTTCGTCGATTTTTTTTTTAACTTTCTGATTTGTTTTTTAGTATGTCTTAGTAAACGTTCTTGAGCTTTTTTTTTTACCCTAATTCCTCTTGAATTAATTTTGCCCAACTAAATTCAGAGTTCTTCACCGCGCCCTTTGCCTTTCCTGCAACTCCGTCATCCTGCAGTTGACAGTGTGTGTACCCCCCCAGCCGCCCTGCTCGCTCATATGCCGTGCACACGACGGGCGCGACTCTCTCTAATCGCTGGGCCGCGGCGCAGAGCGGCACAAAGCGCCGCGCCGAGTGTGAGAAAAGGATGGGGCAGTCACGCAAAACGCGTCCGCGTCCGTATAACGTTAGGGGTTGCATCACGCGGCGCCACGCCACGCCACGCCACGCCTCGCCCGGCGCGCCGCGGGCAGGCAGCCCGTTAATACACTTCTGTTGCCATCGCCCCGCCTCACAGGCCGAGGCCCGCCAGGACGCGCGAGCACAGGCCAGGCGCGCGTCTCTTCAATGATGGTCTTGCCTTCCTTCCATCTCCCTCCTATTCAGAGAAAGTTTTGAGTCATTGCGGCGGGGCAGCGGCGGGGCAGCGGCGGTGGCGGCAGCACAGGTTGCACTGTGCGGCGGGGCGGGGCAGCACGCGCGCCGCGGCATAACAAGTAGCGCGGGTCGCCGATGCACATTTGCACCGGTTACAGGGAGCGCCGCGACGCGCCGCGCCGCTTTCTGACATTCTCCTATTCCATCCTCCTTGCAGCCTCGTGTCTTGCGCAGGACGAGTCTCTCTCCGCGGGGCTCGCAGCGGGCAGGCGCGGAGCCCTCCATCCACCTGCACGTGTGGGATGGGAACACTCTCTATCCTGCATGTCATGTCATGTGTCTGCGCCGCCCAAAATGTTGCTCACCGCTTCTCCTTTTTTCTCTCGTTTCTCTCATTCTTTTTTATTCTTGGTACCTAAAAGTTGCGTGGCACCACGCAACACGGCACGACGGGGTGGGGCGGGGTGGGGCGGGGCGGGGCGGGGCGGCCAGCAGCCCCCTCCTGCATGCGCGCGCATGGTCCCCGCCCCGCCCCGCCCCGCCCCGCCCCGCCCCGCCGCCTCTAATTGAATACGTGCGCCGTGCGCTGCACCGACTGCACGGGGGAGATATCGATCGCTGTCCTGTCCCCGCGCCGACGCGCACCGCCTTCCTTACGTGACTATGGAATCATAGCGCATCCGCGACGGGCAGCGGGCGCCAGCGGGCACCAGCAGCAGAGAGGTGCGGAGTGGCGGGGCGGGGCGGGGCGGGGCGTGGCGTGGCGGGGCGTGGCGTGGCCGGGCGTGGCGTGGCGTGGCGGGGCGGAGTGGTCCAGAGCAGCGCGCCGCGCCGCAGCGTGACCTGAGAAAGTGGTGGACGCGCGGCCTGGCCGGGCCGGGCCGCTCAGACTGGCACCACCGCCCCTCCGCGCCGCGCACACGCGCTGCAATGGCTGCACGTCATGATTCAGGAAGCTTCGCGCGCGCAAAGTGGTCGCCGTCGCTCTCCTCGCCCCGTCCCGCCCCGCCCCGCCAACGGTGCACTAGGGTGTTTTAAAGTCAACTTTCGATCACCTTGTGCGTCGCGTTCCCCCATCTTGAGCGACTACGACTACGCGTTTCATTGGAAAGTATTGTTATGACCTTTCGATAAAACACCTACAGTGGCGTAAAGCTGAGATGCTTGAAACACCCTGACCAACCAGCACCCACTGCAAACAACGACCACCAGAGGAGACCGGTACTGCGCGGTGCAGACGCACCCTGACTGCACCCTGCACCTGCCGACCGCCCGCGTCACCGCATGAGCTGGCCAAATCCAAAATAAGTGGCGAATTGCGCGTCGAGAACGCAGAATAGAAGGTGTCGGAGGGGGGGGGATTCGGCGTGAACAAAGGCCTACAGCTTCTTTTGGGAACAGAAACTGTGTGGCAACGCGGGACCCGCACTCTTGCCGCGACACACGCCGCAGTTCCAGGCAGCCTTTACCGCTCCAGTAGGCTGTTCGTCGACCTAACATTTGTCACGTGACTTACTTCGCTCGGGTGCTGCCCCGGGAGCGGCGCGGCGCCGCCTGGGCTCCGGCCCGGCAGCGCGACACCGCACGGTGTTTAATTTGTCACGATGACTCTGCTCTGCTGGGCAGCGGACCCCGCCCCGCCCCGCCCCGGGGGAGCCGCCGCACCTCTCGAGGCCCCCACCCCGCCCCGCCCCGGCCTCTTCCCATTGTTCGTCCTGCAGACGGGCCCGGCGGCCCGGCCCGGCCCCGCGCAGCGGTCAGCGACTCGGCTGCATCCCGAAGCCCTGGCCACCGGCCACACTCCTGCAGAGGAAACCGAGGGACGGAGGGGCGCGGATAAAAAGTAAAACTAAAAAATGGGGCGGGGCGGGCGCTTCTCTCTCCCTCTACGCGATCTGCTTCCATTACACGGCCCGGCCTGGCGCGGCCAAGAGAATACCGATTGCCTTTTTCTGGCCGCTCATCGTCCGAGTTTTAATTGTCAAGAAAGCGCGCCGCAGTGCGCCATGTCCTGGAGGGTGTTGGCCTCCGAGTGGCCGCGGGCTGGAGAGGTCACGGTCCCCAGGCACGTGGTCGTAAAGCCACGTAACGACACACGGTGACATCACGAGCGGAAGGGCAGGGCGCGCGGGGCGGGTCGGGGCGGGGCGGGGCGGGGCGGGGCGCGCGGGGTCAAAGTCAGGCACGACCGGCGCCACGGCCGTTCAACCCCCGCCCAGCGGCGCTGCAGCTACCTTGCGATACGGTACATATTTTATTCAGCAAATAATGAGAGTGCATAATTACTATGGGACGAAACATGTGGCAAATCGTGAGTTTAAGGACGTGTATTATGGGGCTTTCAACTTTCCTCCGCACCCACCAGCGTTCAAGTCCCTGCGCGCTCTTGTCACGACTGTCATGTCTTGTATTAAAGACGCCAGCTTTTCAACCAAAGTGCGTTTCAGATGAGCACGCTTGATTACGGAGTAATGACTAAATAAGCGATTGCATAAATGAAAATTAAACAAACGCACGCAAATAAAAAAACAGAAAAACTGCGTAGTGGACAATAAAGCGTGCGGCTGGTGCGCGCATTCACCGCTTACCCCAACATAATGCGGACACTCCGCTCCGCGCGGCGCGGCGCTTTTGACACAGCGGGTGCCTGCCAGAGGAGCGCCTCGCGGACTGGACTCGAGATGAGAGAGAGAGAGAGAGAGAGGGGGGGCGGAGGCGGAGGGACGAATGAGAAAGCTGTTGCAGCACCGGGCCCGACTGACCAGCAGCAGGTTCCCCTTGGTCAGGGCAGAGACCAGAGGGAATGAGTAGAAAGAGATGAAGAGGAAGAGAGAGGTAGAGAGAGAGAGAGGCCGCAGGCGTGGGAGCCTCCGATGTGTTTTGTATACATATCACGACGCACGAGAGGAACAGAGGCGCTGCGGTAGCGGACACTGAAAAACTAACGTGACGTAAGTCTCATCAATTGGTGTGACCAGTTTTGGTCACGCTACGCAATATGCGAACTCCAGAGACATCTGTAGCGGCGAACAAAAAACGATCACAAGATTTTAGCGAGTATACGGTATGGCATTACACATAGGCCACGTGACCAAAACTGGGGTCACACCCACACCATACACGCGACCTGCCCAGGACGTCAAACTTGCATGTGTGACACATGTCACGTGATTTTTTTTTCCAGTGAAGCCACGGGGCGAGGCCGATGAGGGCTTGGTCCACCAAGGCGCGACGCGACCCCAACCGACTTTCCATCGATTTGCACCTCCAGTTGGGAAGAAGGCGACCCGGGCCGGCCAGCGTCGTTTTGAGGAGAAACTGACCCAATCAATAACGGAGAGGAGCGAATCGTCAAAGGGGAGTCGAGGCGAGGGAGGCGCAGGGCAGCAGGGCAGGCGCCGCGACGGACGCCTCCCCCCGCCCCGTCCGACCTGTCACGACTGTAGTGAGAGGGGAGGGGAGGGGAAGGGAGGGGGACACTTTTCCGCATCCGGCCCCAGCGCACATTCAACTTTTTTCGAGCAGGTGTTTTGAAGGCATCGGAGCAAAAAACAATTTTCTGGACGAAGAGATTCAGACAGTCGCCGCGGGCGGCTGCGGTGGCCCCACGCGGACTTTGCTCTCGTATTTTGGCAGGTTCGCACGTTCCTTGCCTTACACAGATGGAACGGGATATGAAAAATAAGTCTCTCTCTCCCTCTCTCGCTCTCTCGCCCTCTCGCTCTCTCCCTCCCTCCCTTCCCCTATTTTCCGACATATGAGATATTCTTCAAATACATTTGCGACCGTTGATGAATCTTAAGCTGCGGGTTTGCGGAAGGAAACCACACCCACCCCAAGGCACTTTCCAGCACGATGTAAAAATTGCCGTCTAAATCATATTTGATTGTGAGAAATCAGTGGCAACTCTGCAGATGCCTGGCAGGACTTGGGCCTGACTCAGCGTGCAGCCGCAGCAGCGTCCGCAGAGCCTGCAGGGGAGCTGACGGGCCCGGGGGCAGAGCCGGGCAGAGCGCTCATAAAACGGCACTCACGCATTTAATTGGAAGAAGCAGTTTTGGCACTGAAATCAACGAGATGTCGGCGGCCGCCTGTTCCGCCAACAACTTTCCCAGCGCGAAACGCAAATCTTTGGCAGCGAGCCACACCGGCGCCGCCCAGGGGGAGCACCTTAGCAAGTAGCAACCACTTTTTCACACCATTCCGCCGACGCGACGCCACCCAGACGCGAGATGTGGAGGACAATCTAGATTTGTTGGCGCGGCGACGGGCAGTCTTATACGCACCGCCTTACTTCCGCACGATAACCCGTTCACAGAAGGCGGGCAACAAAAAATACGCTTTTCTATTCTGGGCCATCAAGCCAAACTTGCAGGAAGAAAGGTTTGCGGGTGCACTGTTTTTCAAAAGGCATTGACCATTGCCATTTTTCGGCAATGATCCCATGGTCATTGCCGTTTACCGGCCATGACCATTTCCTTTTGTGGCAATGAAGCGCAATTTTGGCGATGAACTGCGTTTTGGCGATAAGCCATTTTCATTGCCTTTCCAACGGCAATGAGTCGGTTCATTGCCTCTCCAGCGGCAATGATCCGGTTCATTGCCGACCCAGTGGCAATGTCCATTGCCTTTTAATGGCGATGAATGAGAAAAAGGTCATGACATATCGCCAAAATATTTGGCAATGACTCTCATTGCCACCTGTTTGGCAATAAACTTTCATTGCCAAATTTCGGCAATGTTTCATTCATTGCCACGTGTTTGGAATGAAAGTATCGCCAAATATTTGGGCGTCAATAACGGTTCATCGCTAGAAACGGCAAGTAAACGTTGCCATTAGGTTGGCAATTAAAACCGACTTATTGCCGCTAGAGAGGCAATGAATCGACTCATTGCCGCTGGAGAGGCAATGAAAATGGCTTATCGCCAAAGCCTGGCATTGCCACAAAAGGTCTTATTTTCATTGCCTTTTGAAAAACAGTGTGGGAACCGGCAGACGCTCCTGCCAGTCCCTCCCGCCCCCGCTCCGACACATCCGCGAGCTGCTGAAAACAACCAAGTCAGTGAGTACTTGTAACAGCCAGAAACCATTTTCTGTGACAGCGTATGTAGCTAACTAGCGCGGACGAAAACAAAGGGACCGGGTCGTCTTTGGCCTTACAGCATGAAGTCTCGGAGAAATAAGGATTCTCCCCCGCCAGCCAGAAATTGAAAAGAAATAAGGAGAGCGCGATCCGGTTGGGCGTGGAGGGAGAAGGGCGAGGTGGAAATGGATCGCAGCGATCTTTCTCGTACTTTCTCTGCTGCCCTCCAGGTCCCCAGGCCCCGCCCGGCCCCGCCCGGCCCCGCCCGGCACCAGCGCCGCCCTGCGGTTTGACATCGCCTCTTGGGAACGCAAAGCAACACTCACTCAACTCAGCTGAGGGAGGGGAATGTTTGGTCGGTTCCGACCGGATCCGAGTCACGATGTAGTTAATACGGTGTCGGAAATACTTGCCATCTGGAGGCGGTCGCGGACGCGACGCGAAGTAGCGACGCAGGTTCGTAGTTCCAGAAAATGTCATCAGGAGCGCTAGAGTCGAACAGAGACGGGTGAGGAGTGAGTGCGCGCTGCTCCTTCCGACATTCTGGAACTACGACCCTATGCCATGCCGCCATTACGCGGCCGACTTTTCGGCCGCAGGAGGGCGGGGAGCCGAGCCGACACCGTATTAAGTACATCGTGGTCGCAGTTTGGCGGGGCCGGAGCCTGTACCGCGCATCCCCGCCCCGCCCCGCACCACGAGTGGGCTGGGCAGGGCACAGTTAATCTGATCGTATATATGAGAGCCTCCCCCGATCGACCGCCGGGCGGGGCGGTGTGGGGCGGCGGCGTTAGCCGATGCAATTTCTCATCCCGCTTTATGAGCGGGGCGTTCCGTCCCGACCAGTGCGGCCGCCGCAGCTATCACGTCAAGTGCATCGATCCCTGCCTGCCGATCCACGTGGGAGTGGTGGAGCGTAGCGTAGCGGGGCGGGGCGGAGTACCAGCCAGCCCTCAGCACCCGGCCCGGCCCGGCCCGCCCCGGCCCGCCCCGGCCCGCCCCGGCCAGCGGCGCTTAGCGGCCCACGTATCACGCACAATAGTTTGGACAATGGGCCCTGCTACACACTCACAGTAGGACCGGCGACGTGTGCCAACCAGCGGGCCGGAATGCAGCAACAACAACAGGGTCAGTGGGAGGCGGGCAGGGCAGGGCAGGGCCGGGCCCGGGCAGCGGCGCACAGCGGGCCCTTCCAGCTGCTCAATGCGCCCTCCAGCTCCAGCTCCAGGCGGGCAGGGCTAAGCAGGCCGCTGGACAACACGCGTTACCTCACAATCGGCGGAAGCGGCGCGGCACGGCGCACGCAGGTGTAAGGTGTGGTGTAGCCGAGCCGATGGGGAAACAAATCCGAATTTTGGGGATATTCACAGTAAGTGCTTTATTTTTATTAGGGCGCTTTGTGCAGCATCAGCAGTTTCAGCTCGAACCCTCCATCGTCATGAACCTCTAGGTGAGTACGCTGTACATGTAGTAGTAGACAATAAACACCTATGAGGCTACTGGGTGCCCTACGAGGAGCTCTCTCGCACCCTACACAATGGGAAGAGCCATGGCGCAGCGGGGCGGGGCGGGGTAGGGCGGCGCGCGCCGGAGGCCCAAAGCTGCGCCGCTCCGCCGCTCCTGCACAACTTTGCGCCAAATCGCAACGTCGGACCAGGTCGGGCGGGGCGTGCCGGGCCGCGCCGGCGACGACGACACAGAGGAAGTGCGCCCTTAACGCGATCAAAAGCCGTCATGCTCCGCGGAGCGCCGCATGCTGTGCCCCGAGGCGTGCTGCTCCGGGCGTGCGTCGTGCCGCCGGAGCGGGGCGGGGCGGGCACGGCGGGGCGGGGCGGGCGCGGCGGGGCGGGGCGGGCACGGCGGGGCGGGGCGGGCACGGCGGGGCGGGGCGGGCGCGGCGGGGCGGGGCGCTCTCACACGGACAGAGGCGGCGGCGGCCAGATCTACTCGACTGCACAACTTCTTGGAAGAATGGCGCATTCATATGCATGTGCAGCGCGGGCACAGCCGGGCACAGTCTGTATATGAAGTCGTCATACGACACGATCACGTATGGTGCAGGGATGCAGGCCGCGCCGCGCCGGCGAGAGGCTAGTGACTCTATTAGACCATCAGTCCTTCACTTAAACTTGACCCTAACCTAACTCCTTTAGGGCGTTTTTAGAGAGTAATGCTTTGGTTAAAGGTGTTCAGATAAAAGCCCCTTGTGATGATAACTTTGGCATCAGTTTTGAGGACTTTGAAAAAATTGCCCGCTGGCATAAAATCTTTTACATCTTTAAAAGGTGTCACACATTTCAAGTGATCGCTATCGCGATTTTTTTTAAACTATCCCTTCTGGCAATCCACGCTCGCACGTACCGTCAGTCAGACGCCGCGGCGCCAGAGCCGCCGCCGCCCCCCGCGGGGCCCCGCCACGCCCCGCCCCGCCACCCGGCTGGGCCGCCGCGCCGCCCCCCGCGGGGCCCACCCCGCCCCGCCACCCGGCTGGGCCGCCGCGCCGCCGCCGCCGCCGTCCGAACCGCGGAACGGAACAGATTACCGACGCGCGGCGGGGCGTGGCGGGGCGTGGCGGGGCGGGGCGTGGCGGGGCGGGGCGGTGCGGGGCGGGGCGGGGCGGGGCGGGGCGTGGCGGGGCTGAAGAAGGCCGCCGGGCCGGGCTGCACTCGCGACGTAGACCTCCCATGAGGCCGCAGCGCACCCCATGACCGCATGGCGACGTCGCAGAGCACGCGGCACGCGTGTAGCACGATGCTGATGAAGTACACCTCCTCGAGCAAGGCCTCCGGCAGGCAGGCAGCCCGTAGCGGTGCGCCGCCGGGCCGGGCCGGGCCGGTAGGGACGCCTCCTAGCGGGTCCGGCCCCGCCGCTCACGGCATGTCACGCGGCGTGTCACACAGCGTGTCACGTTTCCGCCGCGGTCGTGCCCACATGCGTGGAAATGTGTCACGGGGAGCCGATGGACGCGCCGGGCCGGGCCGTGCTGGGAGCGCACCCTACATAGGCGCGAGCATGGAAAGGGGACACGGAGCAGCGAGGAACGCGCGCGCACGCCAGCAGCACCCCGCGGGGCACAGGCAACCGTTAGGCACGGCTGCCTACCTCGCAGGGTGAGCGGTAGGCAACCTAGCTGCACCCGTGTGTCACGGGTCTGCCACTGTCACAGGATGGTGGGAGCCTGGGCGGTAGGCAACCCACCCGCAGCCCTGTCTGGCGGGTCTGCCTAGGTCACAGGATGACGGGAGCCTGGGCGGTAGGCATCCCACCCGCACCCCTGTTTGACGGGTCTGCCTAGGTCACAGGATGATGGGAGCCTGGGCGGTAGGCAACCCCCTGACACCTCAGCTCGACAGGCTTGCCTACCCCGCAGGCTGGGGGCTGTGCAGGTAGCGGGTCTGCGCCGCTGCGTCTCCCGCCCGCCTTTTGAAAAGGACGCCGATTGTTCCCACCGCGCCGGGCCGGGCAGGGCCGGGCAGAGCCGCCCGTTTCGATAAAAGGCAGCGCATTAAGGGGCCCTGGGTGTAGCGGTACCGCGCGGCCCCGTGGGGCACTGGGGCTGAGGCCAGGCGGGGCCCCCCAGAGCGGGACCCTGCGCCCCCGCGCCTGGGCCAAACCCAGCCAAAAGCCCTCCGCGCGCCGCGGTCAAAAACCGAGCCAGCAAACGGGCCCTCGTCCCGTCGCGGCGCGTCGGCGCGGGGTCGCGAGAGCTGCTCCGCGGGGCGGCGCGGGGCCGGGCGGACAGCGCTAGTGACGACGCGCACTCACCGGGGCCCTTTCACTCGTGATTGATACGTCAGCGAGGGGCTGGGCTGGACCGGGCTCGCGGAGCGTGTAGCTTGAAATGTCAACACCACCGTGCGCGCGGCGGGGCGGGGCGACATCGAGGCGTGGGCGGGATTCCGACGCGTCATCCCCGGGGCGATGAGCCTCCAGTCGCGGGGTCAGGCCGTCCTGCTGATGGCGGCCACCCCGCCCCGCCCCACCCCGCCCGCCTTCCTATCAGGGGCGCCATCACGGGCGCGGGGTGAGGCGGGGCGGGGCGGGGCAGCCGGGCGCAGGGCACTGCCCTTCACAGCGGCGCCAAGCAGCACAGTTTATGACGGTCTCTTTTTCATCCTGCGGAGCGGAGAGACGCGGCGGGCCGGGCGGGCGGACGCCCCTCCCGCGAGCGGCGCGGCGCGCGGCGCGCGGCCCCGACCCGGACTCGCGGAGCCAAACGGACAGACAGCAGCCTGGGCTGTTCCCGCCGCGCCCACCCCGCCCCGCCCCGCGGCTCCCGCCGCCCGTCCGCGCACCTATCCTCCTCGGATCTATTTAGAGGTTTGTCCTGTTTCTCGTGTCCCGGATAGCGGCGGAGAGCGTGGGCGGAAAACCGCGTGCAGCAGGCTAGCAGCAGCAGCAGCGCCTCGCCACGGGCGATACAGAGACGCGACGCGACAGCAGCCGGGGGCGGATGAGCCCCGGAGGGCGCGGCGGGGCGTGGCGGGTCAGTCCGGGGCACCAGGCCACGCGAGGCGGCCGTGTTCCGCGTTCAGAAAAACACATCATCGTCGCGACGCGACACACTTTAACGGCTAATGGCGCAACCGTTGCGCTCAGCATGCACGCGAGTGCGTGTGCGTGCGCGTGCGCGTGTGGGTGAGCGGGGCGCTGAGCCGGCCGGCCGGCCGGTGTAGAGGAGAAGGGAGCCGCGGCGTGTCGGGCGGAGACAGCAGGTGGCGGAGGAGATGGGAAGGGGATCAGCTTCATCGCTCCAAATACAATGCCTTAAAAGAGCGGGATTTTTCTCTTGCCCCCATGAATCTAAAACATCACTCAAATTAAGTAAGTGATATTTAAGATATAAATCCTCATTTGAAAAGTAGAAATGAAATAACGACGCCAAAGAAGCCCCGTTGCTGTGGGCCGGACAGGAGCAGAAGACACAATGCGCCATTAGCCGTTTGACCGTATTTAGTACGGATCAATTACCTGCAGCAGTACCCCGCCGTACGATGCATTACCGCTGCGCTGGCTGCGCTGCTCCCCGCCGCGCCCCGCCGCGCCGTTACCGCTCCGCCGGCCGGCCGGTAGCGCGGCGCGGCTGCCAGCCCGGTCTGCCCGGCCCGGCCCGGCCCGGCCCACCGGGGTCCTCTTATGAATGCCTTCAGAACGGTACTCCACTCCGCGAGGCACGGCGCAGAGGGGCGGGGAGAGGGAGCCGAGCTGAGGGGCTCATGGTGGACAGAAAAGATATGGCAAGCATCGCGCCTTGCGAACCGTGTCTGATAGCAGAGCCAAATGTGGGCCACCGGTGAGGGCGGCGACAGCGGCGCAGAGGGGCGGGGCGGGGCGGCGCGGGGCGAGGCGGGGCGGGGCGCACGCAACAACATGGCCCAGCCCTGCCCTGCCCAGATCACTGCATGTGCGTCAGCACCAGGAGGGGAAGGGGACGGGGGAAGCACCACACGAAAAGTAGGGAAATGAGAAAGCAGTGCGACTGACGACTGACCGCGCGCGACGACATCTTTTTGATTGTTTTTTTTTTCTCTCTCTCTCTAACTTTTTTTCATCAGGTTTCATTCCCTCTGCCCTCTGCAGCCTGAGCTCTACCGATGCATGACACTGCAGTCTCAACGCGCTGAGTGTCACGCTTTGATCCGGACGCCATTTCACACGGTGGCCGGCCGGGCCGGGCCGGGCCGGGCAATGGCGCACACTGCTCTTTCAAACAAGGCGAACGCGTCGTCAGGTAATCCCGCGGGATCGGACGCGCAGATCTTGACATGTTGAGTGCGCCATGGCCACTATGTGGTCACGATCGCATGTCACATAACTTGTACGGATAATGCGTTACAAGTAAATAACATTTCCTTCCCGGCGAGCATGGCAGGCGAGGCGCACAGCACAGGTGTCGGGAGCCGTTTATTGACCCCTATAATCATAGGCGCACATACACGAGCCGGGCGGGGCGGGGCGGGGCGGGGCGGAGGCGAGGCGAGAGCAGGCAGGGCGCAGGGTGTAAGGCAGGCAGTAAGAGCGCCGCAGCCGCCGCCCCACCCCACCTCGCAAAGAAATGCCGGGGCGGGCCGGAGTTAGATGCTCTACGAGAGCAAACCAGCTCATGTTCCAGCGGCCCCCGCCCCGCCCCACCCCGCCCCCACCGCGGCGCACTCACGCGCATGTTCTTCCGTGCGTGTGTGTGTCTGGGTCGACGCGGCTGAGGGAACGCCCCGCCCCGCCCCGCCCAACGCCGGCCCCACAAGGGGCACCTGATGTTTAAGTAATTAAAACACCTCACGGGCGGGGGCCGCGCCGGCCTGCTATGTATAGACGGAGCAGATTGCGGGTGGGGCGGGGCGGGGCGGGGCGGGGCGGGGCCGGAAGGGGAAGGTGCGTCCCACGGCGCCACGCACTGGTCCCGGACCGGACCGGACCGGCGCCCTCCGCCGCCGCCGCCACCAAATTGGCGAGTAAAGTCCCGTTCCAAAGCCCAGGCGCCGGATAAAAAGCTGTTTCAAATCGGAAAATAGTCGTAATGTGCCTCCCCCCTCCCTCAGCCCTGGCGTGCCGTCGCGTCTCCCATGCTGCTGGCGCCCTGCCGCTGGCTGCCCCGCCACGCCCCGCCACGCCCCGCCACGCCCCGGCCGGCAGCTCTGCGTATTCATGAGGCCCCTTAGCGTCCGCGCGCAGCATAGCTTACCCTGTTTTCTGAACAGCGCGACTAAATTTCGGATTATAGCAACTCCAAAACCCTATTTCAACACGCGTGTTTGGACAAAACAACCAAACTTTAGGAGAAGAAAAAAAATACGACGGACACGCCGAAGACATGGCGCGGGCGCCACAAGGGAGAGCTGAGCGGCACGCGCCTCGCCTCCCAGTGACACGTGGGGGGGGGGGGGGGGGGGGCACAGCGCGCCTCGCAGCGCAGCGCCAGTGAAGGTGTGAAATTTAATAGCACTTGGCCGCTCCTCCCTCCCTCCGCTCCACTTGGCCGGCGCGCCTCCCCCGCCACGCCCAGCTGCCCGGCCAGCGCCTGAATTAAGGTGAGAGATCTTGTGTTGGTAGCCGCGCCCTGCCCCTCCCTCCCCACGACGGACATGACACGACCCTCGTGGCGTTCTCTCCCATCCAGTCTCCCTTCAGAGGAGAAAGGGAGGCGTCGTCAGGGCCCGCGACACGTCAGGGGCCGATGACAGACAGAAACGGATGTCATGCAGTGCGAGAATTCAAGTGTTCGACACCGTCTTCCCAGCAGAGCATGATGAAAGTACAGCAGTTTTCTGGATGGGAAGGGAAGGGTAGGGGCCGGAACTATCCCCTCGCCGGTCCGGCCGCGCCCCAGCAGAGAGTGGCTGCAAATCGTCATCGGCAAAGTGAACGCGATCGCAGCGCGCAGCGCGCGGCGGGCGCCACCAGCTTTTTGCCGAAACGGGTCCGATCGTTTCTACGGTCGGGCGGGGCGGGGCGGGGCGGGGCGGGGCGGGCAGCGCGGCAATAACACTTTACACTGAGCGGGCCGCACTTTCTTGTCCATCAAGCAGCTATCAGCATCTGCGCGGCGCGGCGCGGCTCCGGGCGCGGCTCCGGGCGCAGCACGGGCGCGTGCTTCCTAAGCTCGCGCACTCACACACAAGCAGCGTTCGCGAGTGTACGAAAAAAAAAATGTCGCTCACTTACAGACGAGAAAGTAGAACAAAACGAAACGGTCCGCGGTTTGAGCCGAGGGGCACCGCTCCGCCCCGCCCCGCCCCGCCATGCTCGGCTCCGTCTCCTCATCATTGCGCCCAAGGCGGCGGGGGGTGGGCCGCGCCGTCGAGAATAAAGAGAAGAACGAGAAGGACTAGACTGGCAGGCAGGATGAGGTGGACGAGGCCGGGCCGGGGGCGAGGCCGGGGGGTGTCCAGGAGGACGACCAAGAGGCGAAGCAGTACAGCACGGCTGGGCGTGGGTACACGAGGAGGGTGGGCAGGACGCTAGGTTGCCCAACCACCTGTACTGTCACACTCATATTCCCATCGGGATGATTTGTATCGCAACCGCCGCCATATGCGGGAGCTCCCTCCACAGCCGACAGGACAGCCCGGTTGGTGAAATACTCGCACAAAAACAGTGACAGGCGCATGCACACACACACACACGAGGACGCGTGTCCGCCCACGCGCCGCAGCACCAGGTACAGTGAGCGCCCGTCATGTGATGAGTCCTTCGGCCGGAGGCAGACAGCAGCCGAGGACGGGCGGGGCCGGGCGGGGCCGGGCGGGGCCGGGCGGGGCCGCGGTGTCGACACAGACCGCCCCGGAGTTCACCTTGCAGGGCTGACGAGACGGCCCATAGCCCAGCCGACGGCTTCAGCTCTAGGGGATATGGCCGACGCCGAACCTCCGTCCTTGTCGCACCCACGGCGGTCTCCTATGTTGGGCATGGACGTGGCCCTCGAGTGCGACAAGGACAGAGGTACCCTCGGAATCAGTCGGCACGGCAGGGGCAGGCCGGGGCCCGCATGACATACAGTCGACCGTTACAGTGCGCAGCAAGGAGCATGAGGCCGCCCTGCCCTGCACTACCCGGCCCGGCCCCGCTCTGATTAGAATGGCCAGTCTAGTCCGGCCCGGCCCGGCCCGGCCCGACCTGCACTACTGTGCCCCTCCCCACACCACCACGTCCTGCTCCTCCGGGGCGGGGCGGGGCGGGGCGGGGCGGGGCGGGGCGAGAGGCTAGGCCCCCGGGCCTCGCTGCTAACGGGGCCGCCCTGCCCTGGCCAGGCACAGGCGGTGCACACTGCCACTATGCAGGCCGTTTCACGACAGACATCTAATTTGTATCGTTCCAGCAGCGCCCCTGCCCCGCCCCGCCCCGCCCCGCCCGGCCCGCTCAAATGACCGCGAGGCGAAGCAGCAGAGAAAAGGCCTTTCCCGGCTCGGCCCGGGCCCGCAGCCCTCTCCAGCAGAGAGACCCGGATACGCACGGCACTGGAAAAACAAAGAGACCCGACTGCGCCGCGCGGCTAAACCAGGCCCTGCCCTGCCCGGCTCCGCCCTGCCTGGCCCTGCCCTGCCTTGCCCTGCCCGGCCAGGGGATTAACGACCACACTCACAGCATCCTACTTGTTCAACAAGTTTAAGGACGGCGTGACGGCGCGGCGCGGTGCGGCAGTGCAGCGCTAGCGCGGCCGCTCGAGTTCGCTGAGAAACGTCAGCCCTTAAAACAGTCTCCATCAGTGTCACGTGTTCACCGGCGCGCGCGCGCGCACCGCGCACTGCGACGGAAAAGCGTAGCGCGGTATGTACACGTTTCTGACCGGAGTCAGAGCGAAATCGCCTTGATCGGAATCGAATAATTTAAGTAGAAGCATCCCGCGATATTCTTTTCTTCGCGGTCCGACCCGTCGCGGCGGCTGCCGAGCCCTTCCCTTCCGGTGCGCGCGGCGCGGCGCTGCGCAGGCCACCCTGCGGTTGCATTTTTCAGCGTCGCCTTGATCCCGGCGCGTCACGTTCGGACCGACATTCTCTCGCCACTTTTTTCGCCTCCGTCTCCTTTTCAGAGCGGTGCTGCGCGGTGCTGCGCGGTGCTGCCTCGGCGGCTGGCGGTGATGAATGGGCCGCACGGATTAGTCAACACAATTTAGCTATTAAAAGCCCATCATTTTCAACCGAGTGTTTCTTACCATTCGCCTTTTTCTTTCGTACCATTCGCCTTTTTTCTCTTTAATTCTATCATGGTTTTTTCCTCGCTGCCCTTCCCTTCTGGTGCCGTCCCAGAACTTGAAACCTCACGCGTTTACGGCAGGATCTCGAGGAACGCAGCGCAGAACGCATGACTGGTGAAAAATACAAGAGAGCCTGAACCCCTTTAGGAAAAAAAGAGTATATATAACGAAAACCTTTCGTAATTAATCGTCTCATCCAACACGAGCAATGCGAACAGTAATCACCAGCAGCTCCTCTCCTCGGAAGAAAAAGATTTCGTCACGTCCGCGAGGAGAGAAGTAATAGTATCCCGCGCCGGTAGAATGCCCTTTTTCCGCGCGCCGCAAACGAACGCCGCGCGTCCGCCTTGCGTCCTTTTAAGCGAAAATACTCGAGAGTGTGCGTGTGGTGGTTAGCGACCCTCACGCGTCGCGTAGGCAGAAAACCGCACCACAATGACGCCGTTTCGAGCGGCCCCTGCCCTGCCCGGCCCGGCCCGGCCGCGCCGCGTTTACCTTATTTCCCGCGCCAATTTCCTCGTCAGGGGCGGGCGCGCGTTCCAAACTAGAGCCCCGGCCCGGCCCGGCCCGGCCCGGCCGCGCAGCCTTGGCGCGTCACGACCCACCCGGCTCCTCCTCGGGGAGGAAGGATGCCCATGAAAATGGTGAAAAGAACACCGGCCGGTTTATTCACGGTTGTTGTCTCCGTTCCGTTGAGCGGCCCGGCCGGTGCGGCCGGCCGGCTCTGCATCTCCGCTCCGGCACTGCCGGCCTGCCGGCACGGCACGGGAGGCGCCAAATTCGACGCGCGCAGCACAGCGGCGCCACCCCGCCCCGCCCCGCCGGCGGCCGCACCGCCCGCAGCGTTGCCGGATCGTGGGAAACAACAATTTCACCTAAAATAATTAACACGATTCGAGGAGGAATTTTTTAAAACTTTTCAGAGAGCTGAACTATGCGCGTGTTGGGCGGGATTGACAAACTCTAACGAAGCGAGTTTTGTCTGTAACGGACCTAAGTATTTATCATCTCACAAAACCCGTCCTCTGTTACACGATGAAATTGCTTATATCTCGGCACTTATCAAAATGAAGTCAATTTTTCATTTGCCGTTAACAACACGTCGGCAGTTGGTTTCATCTTACAAATATCTGCATTATAGCCAATGAAAAGCCCTTCGCTGTCATTTCATGTCACTCACTCACCTCTTTGGGACGGCGAGCCGGCGCTGTCGGAAGAGGCCGTCCATTGTGAATCCAATCAGACCGCGAAACAGGAAAAACGCACTGTGACACCGCACGTCTTAGGGGCGGACCGAGTACCACACAGGCAGGACACACCAACACTGACACACGGTGTCCTCGAAACGCACACAAAAACTCGCGTACACACACGCAAACCCACACATACACGCGCACTCACACACACACAATGACAGCGGCCGCGTCGCGTCCTCACAGCCAGAGGTTTCGCGGGAGCGAGCTAAGCTGCGCGCGCACGCCGTCCTACGAGGCCGTCCTACGGGGCCGTCCTACCTCCGTCGCCTCCGCGCGCAGACTGCCTGCCTGCCTGCGGCCTGCGGCCGGGCGCACCGGGAGGGGCCGCACCGCGCCGCGCCGCCCGGCCAGCGCCGCGCTCCAGAGGGAAGGCCCCTCCCCGCCCCGCCCCGCCCAGCCCCGCGCGCCCCAAACCCCTCAGTCCTCCTCCTCCTCCTCCGTACCCTAATCCCGGACGAAGCCATCGCCTTGGCCCGAGCCTGCGGCGGGCGCGCTGCAGCTGACGGGATGCTCCAGTCACAGCAGAGCACCATGCCCGCCGTATAGGGCGTTACAGAGAGATAGTTACTCGTTTCGCTTCTTGTGGACAGTCGCGCGCGGTGGGGCGTGAATGCGCGGCTTCCAAGATTGATGCAGGCGCCATTCTTTTCATTTCATTTCCAGCCCTGTCAGGTTGTAGCATCAGGTCCGCGCGGGTGGCGCCTCGCCCGGCCCCGCCCCGCCGCACCCCGCTGCTGACAAGGCGGCTCGCGCCAACAAAGCTCGCGCCCAGGATCAGGTTTCAACCCGCGGACAATGTGCGGGACGGGGTGGGCACGCGACAACCCGCGTCAGCAGGGAGCAGCGCTAATTCCGCAGAACATCCGCACTTCGCGGGGGAGCAGGCCGGGCCGGGCCGGGCCAGGTCGGACGCAGCGCATGAGGACAGGGCGCGCGGGCCGCGGTGGCTCACGCAGCCACGTCCCCTCGGCTGACCCTTCATTCACGCCTGCCCCGCCCCGCCCCGCCCCGCCCCGCGCCAGACGCAATGGCGGTCCAGGAAGCGCGACGGAGTATCAATAAAACGATTATATGCACACATCTCTGAGGCGCTCGGCCCCGCCCCGCCCCGCCCCGCCCCGCACGGCGCCGCACCACCATGGCACCGCGAAGCTCGTTATGGCAGCTTCAAAGGCCGCCCCGCCCCGCCCCGCCCCGTCCAAAGGTCCTGGGCAGGACGAACAGCCGGCGCCGGCGCTGCCCAGCCCAGCCGCTCTCTCCATACCGAGGCGGCAGTGCAGTGCGGCGGCGTCATCTCATTTGCTTAAGAGCCACCGCATGGCATGTCCATCGTAAAAGTGCAAACAGTTCAGTGGTCGCTCGGCAATTGTTACGACGGCAGCCTCGTCCTGCCGGCCCGGCCCGGCCCGGTGCTGGCAGAGTGACTTGTGCAGTGTCCCTGCTGCAACACGAGCACCGCCACCACCACGGGCAGAGGACTTCATCAGTCTCTTTTTTGCCGCCTCGGTCGGCCCCGTCGGGCGCGTGACCCGCGGGTTGACGCGTTCACGCGGGGTGGCGGCGAGCCGCACAACGGAGCGCTTGTCTCCTTGTGCGGAGGGAGGGGGGGGGGTAGGCTGTGGGTGGCGGCGTCCGTGATCCGCAAGACCCCGCACCCTCCACGGCAGCCGCGAGGTCCCCACGTCGCCACCGGTGTAAAATGTTACAGTTATTGGTTCCCCGGCGGCGCGGGGCGGCGGCGCGTCGAGGCCGCGGCCCGAACCGCGAGGCCACAACGCATACATCACTGAGCTCGTGAGCGCTCTGTCGCTGACATGTCAAGCAGACTTCTCTTAAATTCTCCCGCCCAGACTAATCGGGACGGGATATGAACCGATAGATAGCCCCTGCGCGGAACTGCCCTTCAAGGAAGCAGGCCGCGGCGCGTTTAGGGCCCGTGAAATGCCATCGTCCGGCTGCGAAAGGGCGTCCGGCCCGCGCTGTCCAGTCGGCCTTAAGGCCCCAGCACGCCACACCACACGCCTGCCCGCGCGTAAGGGGCCCTGCGTTTTCCTAGGTCGGGTCGGAGTCCGCCAGTCGGCTCAGCGCTCCGCTCCGCCTCGCGTCGAGTGGCACCGTTCTCTGGGGGCCTGGACCGGCCAAGCAGCCCCAGAGTGGACGCCGCGCCGCGCCGCGCCATGCACAGGCCAGTCCGACAACTTTCCTCAGCGCGATCCTTCCTCGTCCGATATTCGGACACGCATCGAACAGCTGGCCGGGAGCGGCCGGGAGCGGGCGGCAGTCTGGGCCTGGGCCAGAGACAGCGAGAGCCGCGGCCTACGCCCCCCCAAACCCACACCGGAGGGAGGGGGCCTCCCAAGCGCAGTGCTGTCACCGAGGCGGACCCTACCCTAGGGCACCCTGTACCCTTCTCCTTGCACAATGTAACCCACCACCTTTACTGTTAATCTCTCTCTCTCCCTCTCTCGCCACGCCCTACGGCGCCCCCAGCCAAGATGCTGCCCTGCCGGCCGTGCTGGACACAGCAGCACCCGCATGTTCCGGTTCTCGAGGTGAATGGCAGCCTATACCACTGCTGCAGCAGGCCAGTAGCGACGGGGCAGGGCGGGGCGGGGCGGGGCGGGCGAGGGCGACTTTCTCTGCAAGGCCCTGCTGCCCCCCAGCCCCGCCCCCTCGCCCCGCAAGGCCACTCGGGCGGCCGGACCGGGCAGGGCCGGGCAGCGGCTCCCAGGACTAATCGCCAGGGCACCACCTCCTCATCCTGCCTGCCCGGCCCGCGGGCGGCGCAGCGAGCGGCTCGGCTCAACAGCCTACCTCTGACCCGGAGCTCTAAAACTGCGAAATAATCCTGCAGGAGGTAGCAGCCTTTTGATTTTATTGGCTTCCGGAGTGTAAGCGGCGCCTGCACCCCCGCCCCCGGCCCGCCCCCGGCCCGGCCCCGGCCCGGCCCCGGCCCGCCCCCGGCCCTGCCCCCGGCCCGGCCCCGGCCTGGATAGCTCTGCCCGGCACCCATTCTCGCCTCGCCCCAATGTAAGGCGGTCGGTCGATTCTACATATACGCTTCTCCGCGGTGCGGCGAGGAGAGCAAAAAGCTCACTGCAGGTCACGTCACGCAGGGGGCGTGAAGAGGGGGAGGGGGAGGTCCGCGATCACCTGACTCTCTCGCACCAGCGCAGCGGGCCGGGCCGGCGCGGCGGAGGGAGGCTCGTCCCTGGCCCGGACGTCACCGTGGTGGTGTGGGTGGGCGGAGCGGGGCGCAGGGCGCTTCCTCACGACGGGCAGCTGTATGACAAACGCGCCGGCGGCCCCCTGACGCCCTCTGGCGTGACGGGCGAAAGGGTTTGTGTGCGGCTGGCTAGGGAGGTTTCGCATAGATTGGACGGCAACGGCCTGCTTGGGCCTCGCGCCGCGACGCGTTCCGGATAAAACCGGTTGTTACACCACGCCACGCCACGCCACGGGGCAGGCAGAGGTGTCGGTGTCCATGCGCCATTCTCTTTATTGGTAAGAGGAGCTAGAGACGTACGCACGCAGCGGCCCTCCCTCGAGTGTGATGGGGCGATCACAGAACAGTGAGGAGTGAGGCCCTGCGGGCGGGCAGGGCTGCCAGCGGCATCCGAGTCGCGAGTCCAGCGAGTGCGCCAAGTGTATACATACACCCAGAAAAGTGGTTTCTCCATCCAGGAGTAAAATACTGTTGAGGGGCGGGGCTGGGAGGGGGGGGGGGGGCACCCACGACTCAGGGACAAGTTGGTTGCGTCTCGTCAGGGAAGAGGATGAGATTGTCGAGGGGGCTGCGATTGCAGCTGCTTGCTAACCTGGCGACTTGAAAAAAAAATGGTTGGTGGAAGAACGAGGGCGGAAGCGAGGCGTTTAGCAGCAGCAGCGGCCCGACCTGGCCCCCCGAGGAGAGATGCTTTCATATCGACAAGCGAGCGGAGGAGGAGGCGGGGGGAGGAGACACCGAGACACTGCCGGTCTCGCGGCAGGGCGGCGGGGCGCGGCCCGGCCGGGGCGAGATGGTAGGCGGCAGGGCAGGGCAGGGCGAGGCGCGCGCGTTTTGACGACACATTGTCAAAGCAGAGAAGGGCGATGGCGTGGACGGGGAAGACGCTTTCACCTCCCCGCCGCGGGCCCGGGCCGCGTGGCCGATAACTCCGAGGCGAGGGCGAGGCGGGATCCAATCCTTGAGGCAATTTTGGCTACTTTTAGGATAAAGGAAAAACTTTCAATTTATAAGGCGTTTAAAAAAAAAATAAAAAAAATCAGAGCTCATTTTTAGTGTGAAGGAGCCACAAACACCCCGCCCGGCCCTGCTTCTGACTGCTCCATAGACAAGCTAGACTGCTTCCGCGCCACGCCGCTGCAGCGCGCTGTCGAGGAGTGTTAGTTTTGAGGCGTGCGGGTGCGGTCTGCGCCGGGGCGGGGCGGGGCGGGGCGGGGCGGGGCGGGGCGGGGCGGGGCGACAGAAGTGCAGCGCCAACAGAATAAAGGCCGCCCTGCGGTACGGAGCCCCGCCGCGCCGCGCCGCTCCGGCGCTCCCACAAAACCTGTCGCCATTTTGGACATCATTTTCGAGGCTGCCAGAGACCAGGCCGCCGCGCCGAGTCGAGCCGTCATCCCACGCCGACACTCGCCCTGCGGCCCGGGGCCCAGGCGGGCGGGCAGAAAGCACTACAATCACCCGCACAGAACCAGGCTCCCACCCTCGTCACGCCAAAACACCAAAAATACCAGAAGAAAAATATAAAAAAAAAATAACGGAATTTACTGAACGGATTAGCACGGCTTGCCCCCCCCACCCTTTCCCGTCAAAGGAGACTGCCGTCCACCCACCCCGCAATACGACTATTGACAGCATAGAGGCATGACGCCGCCCCGCCCCGCCCCGCCTAGCACGGGCGCAACTACACGCGAGTGGACGCCGCGGCGCCACGCCGGCCGGCCGGCACATACCTATTCACTTCTTTTGCCTCCATTTCCGTTCTTATTGCCTCCCTTTTTGCACCCAGCAGAGCCCCGCGGCCGGCGCGCCTCGGCTCGGCGGCGGTCCGCGAGGTGCATTCCAGCTGTCCGCGCGCCCGTCAGCCCCGCCCCGCCCCGCCCCACCCTCGGCGGAGTCGTCCAGAATCAAACAGGAACTGCAGCGGTACACGTTCGTTGCGTGTCTCGCCTCGCTCCCCGCCCCACCGCAGCACGGAGTTGCTTCATCCCGTGACCCTCCTCGTTCTTCTCGCGTGCATTAATTTCCGGCGCCAAAACTCAATTTGAGCGGAACGGCCGCAGCGCGACGCGTCAGGATGTCGCTGCAGTTCCGTGCACTCCGTGCTCAGGGGGGCGGGACCAGGTGGGATGGGGGGGGGGGGGGCGCACGAACGGGGGTCTTGACCTGCTTCCAAAGCCCTCCTACTGAGTAGCAAAGAGAGCGAGGGCATACGCGCAGCAGAGAGCTGGCGAGGTGAAAAGTGAGACAATTATCCCTCCCGATTCAGGCAAAGGAAAACCTAAAATGTAGATCGCCATTTTTTTTGGTGCTTGTTGTGCTAAACACATTGGGCGCAGCATGGACACTACGAAGACTCTCCGGTGAGGATATATGAACGCCTCGCACTGTATGAGTTAAAACACACTGGGAACACCGCGACCTAGACCATCCTGGCCCCAAAAGCCCCGCCCCGCGGTGAGAGCGAAAGGCAGCGGCCGCCCTTACAGTCCCTCCCGGCGCGGCGCGGCGCGGGGATATCATTCTCATGTTCCCGTCCGGGACGAAACCCGGGCGCGGCGGCGGCACGCGGCGCCCTCTAGCCATGGCCGCTCGGGGCGGGGCGGGGCGGGGCGGGGCGGGGCGCGCACGGGGACGCGACGCCGCGGCGACCGCCCATGAAATGAGAAAAGGGAAAGAAACAGAGTCAGTGGCATCGCCCCGCCCCGCCCCGCCCGCCTGCGCCGCAGAGCGATTACTGCGCCCGCCGCGACGAGAAAGGAGCGCGTGTTCGTCCTGCGCCCCGCCCCGCCCCGCCCCGCCCCGCCCGCCACCGTGATGCACACAGCCTCAGCTCAGCGCAGCATCCCGCCAAAGGGGAGCGCCCGCCCCGAGCCGAGCCGCGGCAAGGCGTCAAGGTCAAGAGGAAACGACCATTTAATCCCGTTTT
The DNA here is from genome assembly GCA_033675135.1 of Frankliniella intonsa. Taxonomy (NCBI): domain Eukaryota; kingdom Metazoa; phylum Arthropoda; class Insecta; order Thysanoptera; family Thripidae; genus Frankliniella; species Frankliniella intonsa. Next base: position 5,407,431 of record CM066249.1, on the reverse strand, counting down.
TGTCGCGATGTTTCGGGCGGGACCTGGAGCTGGGGCGGGAAGAAAAGGACATCGGGAGAAACTTTTCTGGTCCAGCCAGCGCGCCACATCGCGGCGAAAGCCTCGCCCCGCCCCGCCCCGCCCGCCCACCAGCACCAGCCCGCCCACGCGAGCCTTGACCCGCGCCGGCCGCGCCGCAGCCGTGAGAATGCGAGTGTCGCGTTTGATAATGAGTGCGACATGGCTTGGCCTGCGCCCGACTGCGGGCGGGGCGGGGCGGGGCGGGCGGGGGCCGATGCGGTCGCGGCGATAGCGAGGCGCCAAAGGCGGCCCTGGGAAGAGGACCGGCCGGGGCGGGGCGGGGCGGGGCGGGGCGGGGAACGCACGGCACTTGTCTGTCCTGTCGCCAGCTTCACTTTCGCGTACAAAATGCTGCTGCTGCAGCAGGCCCCTCTGGCGTTATCGCGCCCCGCCCCGCCCCGCCCCGCCCGCCGTCCCCACGCACGCTGGCCGCACCCTTTCACCACTCTAGGCTAGACTGGACGCGGACGACACGACAGGACGCGGGGCGGGGCGGGGCGGGGCGGGGCGGGGCGGAGCAGACATCATAACCCGCGCAAACGTAACGCGGCCGCCAATAAAAGTGAAGGCGCGGTGCGGTGGGCGGATGAACCAGTTCACTTACAGCCCAGAGTCGGCCCAGGCGCAGCTGCGCGCAGCCCGCACCAGGCTCAGAGAGGGGCCGTCCACCGTCCCGCCGCGCCGACCGACTGATTCCGCTGTCCTCGTCGCGCACATGTAGCGCCGCCGTGCCCAGCATAGGGCACCGCCATAGGTGCGACAAGGATGGAGGAACGCGAGCGATCTTCTGAATCATTCGGCAGAGTGCCGTATGCCGCCGGTGCGTCCCGGCCCGGCCCGGCCGCACTGCAGGACGGACCGCTCCAGTGTCTCTGCAGGGGAGGTCAGGTCGCCATCCCCTCCCTCACCGCCAACAACACAGACGTTGGTAATTAGGGCTGCGGCGTGGGGATTGCGATCAACGCCTTGAGTCGAGGGCAGGGCAGGGCAGGGCAGCCCTGCTGCGACCATGCAGTGGACACAGAGAGGCGGGGCGGGGCGGGGCGGGGTGGGCCGTGCCCGCCGTGCCGCCCCTAGCGCCCGCGGCCTTGCATTGTTATCGTATCGACGTTGGCGGCTGCTTCCAGGTGCCAGTCAGGTGCCAGGCAATTCCAGGTCAGGTCCGATTCGCGGGGGCTGCGGCCGCGACCCGCCGGGGAGGGGAGGGGCGCCTCCACAGCCACAGGACGCTCTGCAGGATGCACCCGCTGGCTATAAGGACGTGCAACGGCGCCTCCTCAAACAGCCAATCAGGCTCGAGCCTCCTCCCGAGCAGGAGCGTTTGCCGCGGGAATAATTAAAATTCCCTAGGCCGCGCCGGTGCGCTAGTCCCGTCCCGTCCCGTCGTCCCGTCCGGCCGCGCCTACTTGCGCCAATAACGAAGGGTCGGCAGTGCGGCAGGGGCGGGGCGGGGCGGGGCGGGGCGGGGCGGGGCGGGGCGGCCGCCGCTTTCTTTCGGCCCGGGGGCGATTATCTGCGTGAGGTGAGGGTGTGTGAGGAGGGAGGGGGGGGGGAGCCACCGGCACTCTACAAAGGGATCGTTACGGCCGCGGGCGGCGCAGCGGCCACGCCGCCACGGCCCCGCCGCACATGCGTATGAAGGGTACATGTGAGCAAGCCCTCATCCCCGACCCCGACGGCAAGAAAGAGACTTTTCCCGTGGACGCCACGCTCCGCGGTGGCTTGGCACCGTCCCAGCCCCCAGCCGCTTGACAACGCGTCGTGTGAATAACGGGGCGCACTTCGCAGTTCGCACATCTGTAGCCGGAGGCTGCCCCCTCCCCCCACCCGCCCCCCCTCATTCTCCCTACGTCTCTCGCTCGCGCGCACACACACTAACACACACAGACATGCGTGCGCGCGCGCCAGGACGGTCCCGATAGTCTATCAGCATGCGATCTGGCACGAGCGTACGAGTGGCGCGGCGCGAGCAGCGGATCAGCGGATCGGCGGATCTTCCGAGCCGATGCGGTGAGCAGGGAGCGCCTCGCCTCGCCACGCCTACCCGCTGCCGCCCTGCCGCCTCCTGCCCCTAGGGCAGCCGGCCGGCCTCTAGCCAGCCTGCTGTTGCGGGATTATTTGTTCCAATAAGCGGCGCCCATTGTAGCGCGTGTAAACAATGCGGCTGCACAGCGCGGCCAGCGCGGCCAGCATGGCGGGCTCCACCTCGCACCCGCACCATCAGCAGGGTAAGCAGCGCCGCCCGGCGCCGAGCCGAGTACACGTGTGCGTGAGGTCCGCCCCGCCCCGCCCCGCGGGGTCAGACGGACAGGATGGACCACAAACGCTGTCCCGTTGTGGCCCCCCTGGTCGGCTCGGCTCGGCCCCTCTCTCTAGTAATTTGCCGCTCTTACACGAGTGCGACGGGCAGAGCCGCCTATACTCCTCGCGCCCGCCCGGCCCGGCCCCACTGCACCGTGGCCGTGAGATATGGTACGGCCCATAACCCCCGCAAGGCCCGGGCGCTAGGCTAGGGGCCCTGCCCCGCCCCGCGCCGCCCCGGTTCACAAGAGATGGGTACGTCGCCTAATTCCATGTGCATTGTTCTCTTCCCATGTGAGTGAGTGCAAGAGCTGGGGCACTCGCGTACTCGCCGCACCAGTTTCCTCAGTAGATTGAATCGTGCAGTTTTGGGGTTTTGTGGTCGCGGGGGCCGGGCAAAGGTCCGGCCCGCTAGGCGTCTCGCCTGGGCGGGGCGGGGCGGAGCAGGGCGGGGCAGGGTGAGGCGGGCGGAGCTATCAATGAAGGGGAGCAGCCCGTTAGGGGGCTGCAGCCACACGCGATCACTCTCGGTGCCGCGCCGCGGGTCAGGTCAGGTCGCAACGCCGCCGGGCCGGGCCGGGCCGGGCCGGGCCGCCGCCACACGACACCGCGCCAAGGCAGACTCGGAGCTGAGCTCAGGTTGTACGACGGGGATGGAGGCTGGCAGACACGCCCGGTCGCCTACAGCCCGAGCGTAAAGAACTGCATAAAACAAAGAGCTACGGTGATATCCGTATCACCTGGGGCAGAGCGCCCGCGCCCCGCCACGCTCCGCCACCTGCCGGCCCGGCGCCACCTGGCGGGCGGCGCGGCGTCCGCTCCTTTGGACGGGGCGAGGCCCATCGTTATGGAGGCGGAAGTACTCCGCGCCGTTAGGGCCGTTGTGCAGCCCGAACTGCGTCACGTGACTGACTATCCGCCAAAAGGACCGCGGCCCAGGGTGCGGCGGGGCGGGGCGGGCCTGCCCCACCGCGGATACAGTTTTTTTGTCATTCTGGTAACGGACTTTCCGGAGCGCCGGGCCGGGCCGGGCCGGTCGTGACCCGGGGCGCTAAGTGAGATAAAAGGGCGGCAGCGCGCCGCACAACCGGGTCAGGCTACGTCACCTGCAGCCCGGGCGGCGCGGGGCGGCGCGGGGCGGCGCGGGGCGGCGCGGGGCGGCGCGGGGTCTGCTACACATCTCTCATCACAGGGCGGGGCGGGGCGGGGCGCTCAGCCCTAATGATGGAATCAAAGAGGGAATGCGCCCGCTGCCCCGCCCCGCCCCCGCCCCGCGGCGAACACGTGCACGCGGTGCGGCGCGGCTCGGCGGGCGGGGCAGCACTCACGTGCCCGTGTGGTGCGGTGCGGTGCGGTCGGCAGAGCCCTGCTGCCCCTCCCCCTCCCGGCCATGCACATCCACGGATGCACCGCGGCGGGCCGGGCGGGCAAGTGACATGAGCCCCGCGGGAGGCTTCACAGGCGACGCGCAGTCCTACATGGCGGGCGTCTTGTTGTCGTTGCAGAGCGGGAGCGGGGGCCCGACCGGTCGCAGCGGCGGCACAACAACGCCGAGCACCGCAAGAAGGTCCGCTTCCGCTGCGACTTCTGCCCCACCATGAGGGACGTGCTGCGGGACCGCGGCTGGGAGGAGGTGGGCGCCGGGCGGGGCGGGGCGGGGCGGGGCGGGGGACGGCCTCGATACCAATGTATACCTAATATTAGATTCTGGTTCCGCCGATGGCTGCGCCTTGTTTGCGGTTGGTGTCTACGACCTTTTTTTGCCGGGGCTACTCGGCTCGCACCGGAGCGGTGCGGGGCCGGGGCGGGGCGGGGCGGGGCGCAATCTCTCCACACGAGCACGACGGGCCCACATCGCCCTCCTCTCGACAACGAGTAATAAGTCGAAGTACTCCTCCCTCCCTCCCAGGTCGAGGGGGACGACGAGCTGTGGAACTTGTTCTGGTGCGAGGTGTCGCAGCTGCGCGCCACCCTGGACCACAGGCGGCTCGACTCCAACCAGCGCGTGCCGCACTTCAGGAACCACTACGAGCTCACCCGCAAGAACCTGCTCTCCAGGAACCTCAAGAGGCTCCGGTGCGTACAGCTCTCCTGCGCAGCCTGCTCCCAGTCTCTCTAAGGCGGTAGCGTGGTAGAGGGAAGCGGGCATGGATAATGTTGTGGGACGTTCTCAAGCAAACGAAAAACTCCTCAGACACCCCACCCCATAGGGGACAGAAAAGTAAATACGGCTTCGATACAAACGGACACTTTTGAGTGAAGCTGCTTCTCGCGACACGCCTAGTTGAGCGGTGGTGGGCAAGGAAGCGAACGAGTGATGTAGAATGGGTTGCCTACCTTTCGGCGCAGCAGCCCCAGCTGTGCTGCACGAGGGGCTGCCTATCCGCGCGGCGCTGACTTGTGGACGCCGCGCCGGCTGTTGTAGGCGGAACCTGATGCGGCAGGGGCGGGTCCAGGAGGCTGAGATGTGCGACTGCATTCCTGTCACCTTCGAGCTCCCGGTAGGCGGATGGGACGCAGGCAAGGCTCTATGTGACGTCATGCTGCCCTAAAACAGAATTAAAAAACAAATACACACCAAAAATAAGTAAAACTGCTAAAGTAGTTGAAATGATTAGGAATTAATTTGCACGATAGAGGTGCACTGGGAATCAGTTGGACATTTGTATTTTTAACGGAAAACTATTTCACAAGGCAAAACCAAACTCATCCAACAAATAATTTTTGTAAAAAGAGTAACGTAAAACTGTCTGGAGTGTCTAACGTAATAGGATAATACGAAGTATCAGCTAGTTTCCATTCATACTGTATAACCTTTTGCTTTAAACAGAGTGAGCACCTGATGTTTGTGGAAGAGTTCCGTAGAAAGCATGGAGCCACCTGGATAATCAAACCATCATCAGGCTCGCAGGGCAGAGGCATTTTCATCTTCCAAAAGTAAGTGCAGTCGCCAAAGTTGCCTCAAAATTTCATCAGAAAAAATTTAAAGAAAACCTGTATTAAATTTTGTACTTATAGAGCAAGAACATAAACATTCTAAAAGAAAAGACTTGCTTAGTGAGAAATTATTTTAAAGTAGTCTTCCTCAGTATAAACTTGATATGATTTAAAGTATAGAAGATATCACACAATTACAATAGTATGAGGTGACTTTAATTACATCAGATAAATAAGGGTCACAAGAACCAGCCGGTGGTCGGGCACGGACAAAATTTACGTCTATCATGCTAATCTGTAAATCACTTGAAGAAACCTAACCTCTCAAGGGAAATTAAAAAGTAACTATTGCACTAACTTTGAATGACTGAATGAAACCTACCCTCAAGGAAATTAAGTAATAACTACTCACCTGTGTTAAATGCATACAAGAAATCAGGCGTTGGGAGGGAATGACCACGGTTGAACAAAACTTCTTCGAAGGCTTGGAGCTCGGATGACTCTTGCCGCCTCTCCCGCCTCTCGAGCTCGCGCGCTCGCCCATTGGCCAACCCTCAACCGTCACCGTGCGGTGGGCAGTTTGAAATGCCTAGACTGCGCCTGACTACTGCCAGCAGTGCCAGCCCTCTAACACAAAAAAACTCGTATGCCTCTTTTCTCAGACGCAAACGGGAGAAATTCAGAAAATATAGGAAAATCCCGTTTTTCCCTGATTTACTTAAGTTTCTCTTGGAGAATTTGTTTTTATGGTGAGGGGGAGTATTTAAATTATTATGGAGCCATGGGACTGCCGGCTGCTGGCCCCTAGACCCCCGATGTTTGCTTGTTTTTTCGACCGTCTTCCCGCCGCACTCATGAGCAGAAAGCAGCCGATAAATTGTTGCAAATTAGCAATAAAGAAACTACTTTTAGTATCTTTGACACCAACAGGCTGAAAGAACTCAACGACTGGAAACTTGCGAAGGAGGCTGCGATTCAGAACGCCTCGAAGCCCGGGTCGCGGGGCGCCGCCTCCTCCGCCGCGGCCCTGGGGGTGGGCAGGGTGGGCAGCGCCACGGGGGCGGGGGCGGGGCCCGTCGGGGGCGGCACCGCGCAGCAGCCGCCCGACAGCGCCACCACCACCCTGGACTTGGAGGTCATGCCCGAGGTGTGGGTCGTGCAGAAGTACATCGACAGGCCCTACCTCATCGCCGGCAAGAAGTTTGACATTCGTTTCTACGTCCTCGTCACGTCCGTATGTGTTGCGTTGCGGGTTGTGCCGCGCGTCCCCGTTGCGACTTGAAACTTTTCTTGAGAACCACTGGCTTCCAGTTCCGGCCGCTCAAGGTGTGGATGGCCCGCGAGGGCTTCGCGCGGATGTGCGGCGACACCTACGACCTACGGTCGCTCAACAACCAGCGTGGCCACCTCACCAACATGGCCATCCAGCTCAAGGGCGGCGACAACGATACCCCGGTCAGTCCCGGAGCTTTACTTAGGAGAGCTGCGCCGCGTGGGTAGGCAACCCGGCGCCCGGCGCAAGGGGTACCGTCGCGATCGGGGCATACCCCGCGCCACGAGCTCTGAGGTAGTAGCTGAACGACTCCGTGTGGGGATGCTCGCAGGGGTGCAAGTGGGGCCTGCGCCGCCTGCGGCAGTTCCTCACCACGGAGCACGGTCCTGCTGCCGTCGACCGGCTGTTCCAGCGGGTGGCCCACGTAGTCATGACCAGCCTACGCTCCGTGCAGCAGGCCATCCTGCAGGTGACACTCGTGAACATGCATGTCCTCGTCCCTTACCCCACACACTGGACCCTCCCTCCAGTGACACCCCCCACTCCAGGACAGGCACTGCTTCGAGCTCTACGGCTACGACGTGCTGCTGGACGAGGACCTCAACCCCTGGCTGCTGGAGGTGAACGCTTCGCCCTCCCTGACGGCCACCGACCCCGAGGACTACCGCCTCAAGTACCAGCTTCTGGAGGACGTGCTCAATGTCATCGACATGGAGGGGAAGTGAGTCGCCGGCCCGCAAAACAAGTGACGCGACGATCACAAGTCCCGGCCGGATCGGGACTGGTCTGGGTCTGGTCGTCTCGTCCGCAGGCTGAGCGGGCACGAGCGCCAGGTGGGCGGTCTCGACCTCCTCTGGGACGACGGCCCGGTGTTCCGCCGCTGTCCGGAGGGGTCGTGCGGCGTCCTGCGGCCCCAGCCCGCCAACCAGTGCCGCTCCCTCAATGTCATGTTAGGTCAGTACAGTCGCAGCAAGGCCCCCCCCCCCCCACACCCCCGCCCCCGCCCCGCCCCGTGCCTTGACCCCTGCTGATATTTAACACTAACAGTGTCGTCGTCTTGTTCTCTTTCTCGCTGTCCCAGGATGCTTTAATAACAGGGTGGAGCAACTCGAGGAGCTTGGCCGATGGCGTGAGATTCTAGCGCAGCATTCCGTTTAGTGTTTTCAAGCGTGTGTATGTGAAGAAAAATATTTTCATCCTGCTTTTAGTTTTTTAGAAAAAATTTATTTATTGTCCACTCTACAACTGTTGTGCTGTTCGGATCCAATGTTGTACGTGTCTTATCACAATATCTCTACAATATGTACACTATGTTCAGCAGATTAATATGTATAACAGTCAACTCGTATGAAAAGGTATCAAGTAACTTGTGCAAAAATTATGTCGGATCACGAAACGCACAGAAGATATAAACTGTGAACTTTTTTTAAAGCAATTATTCTCAACTCAACTATCTTTTCACTCAGACTCTTTTTTTCAATTGACTCGATACTCTGCTGATCACCGATCTAAAATTTCATCATTTATCACATTATCTCCTTCTCATCAAAAAACAGTCAGGCTCGCATCACGGTTTCGCAGGTGACTGCAAAATTGCAATAACAGCTGTACGTGTGGCAATAACAGCAATGGCCAGAAAAAAAAAACAGGGTAACTCAAAGCAAAAAATGTAACATTTCTTTTCTTGTGAAAGAGTTATTCTTCTGGTGGGATGGGCCGCTTGGTCGTGAGCGTCCTAGTTGCCCTGGGCCGGTGGCCTAGCAGTTGCAGTCGCAGGCGCAGCGGCGGACGCGCTTCTCACGGTGCAGCAGGGCGTCCACGCTGCGGGAGCTGCGCACGGACCGGGGCTGCACGTCTGTCAGAACAACAGAAAACTCCAGTCAGTGACAAAGTCCTTAGCCTTAGGCTCAGAACCTGGCGCGGTGCGGCGGGGCGCTCCGTCAGCAGCGCTTACAGTGGGGTCGCGGCTCCTCCTCCTGCGGCGGCACGGCGTGGATGGGGGTCCTCTGGTAGGGCGGGCGCAAGGTGTCGGCGGGCATGGGGGCGCCAGGGCCCTGGGGCTGCGGGCCCTGCTGCATGTCCTGCTGGGGGTGCTGGAAGGCGCGCGCGTCGATCACCTCGATGGGGAGGATCTGGGGGCCGGAGCCGTCCTGGGGCTGCATCTGCTGCAGCTGGTGCAGCTGCTCCAGGTGCTGCAGCTGCTGGGGGGTGAGCGAGCGGCCCTCCACCTCAATGGGGCCGTCGCGGCCCTCCACCTCGACGGTCATGGCGGCCTGCACGGGCACGCCGCGGAGCTCCAGGGGCACGCCCTGCAAACACACAGCCAGGGGGAAGGTACAGAGTTGGCTCATATCCTGTTTCGAGATCAAAACCTTTTTTTCTTATTTTTTTTAAAGCACAGCGAAGTGAGTAGCTTTCTAGTGAAGTTTGAAAAGCTCACATTTCAGGTGGAACAGGCTTCTCTGTACAGCACCTGGGGCGCTCTACACTCACCTGACCCTGGAAGCCGCGTCCCCGGGGTGAGGGCGCCGGCCCGGCGGGCGCGACAGGCCCCTCGGGGAGGCTGACGAAGTGCCTGCCCTGGCGGGGCGGGTGGCCGTCGTGCTCGAAGCCGTGGGCCGCGGCGAGAGGCACATGCTGGGGGGCGTGCAGGGCGTGCATGGTTACGAGGGGGGTCTGCTGCGGGGAAGCATAAGAGAAAGCCGAAACTATAAGCAAAGGGCGCAGAGCAGGGCAGGAGAGCCGATGCGAAAGAGGCCAGTCCCGTATGGCTAAAATAGGCTAGGTAGGCAAAATAACTGGTCGAGCAAAGCTACCGCTCCGAGGCCAGGCCGTGGCCGGGCTGGAGTCGGGGTGAGGGGGTGACACTTACGTGCTGCTGGAAGCCTCGAGCCTCGGCCTGGCTCATGGGCAGAACCTGGATGGGCATCTGCTGCTGCTGAGGTGGGGGCGGGCCGAACTGCTGCTGCTGGCGTTGCATCTGCTCCTGGCGGTGCATCTGCTCCTGGCGACGCATCTGGTCTTCTTGCTGGCGTTGCATCTGCTGTTGGAGGTGCATCTGGATCTGCTGCTGGAGCTCCATCTGCATCTGCTGCTGGTGTTGCTGCTGCATCTGCTGCTGCAGCTGCTGGTGGGTGGGCTGCATGGGCGCCTGCTGGATGGGTACCACGATGGGCTGCATCTGCTCCATGGGGACGTGGCTGCACAGGGACGACGGGGCCGTGATGCAACAGACACCACCGAGCTTGAAAGGGAGTGTGTACCCGTCCAGGCAGGAGTACTCACCGCTGGTCGTTGCCGCTCTCGCAGAAGATGGCCATCCTCTCGCCCGACACGTGCTCGTAGCGCGGGTCCGTGGTGAGGTTGAGTCCGAAGGGCAGGCGCACGGTGCGCGGCTGGTGGTCCACCACCTCCTCGGCGCGCCGCTTCTCCACCACGCAGTTCATGCGCGAGCGCTGGTTGCGCTCCATCAGGGCCTGCGGGCACACACGCAGGGGGGCGTTAGGGGCCGCGGGGCGGGACGCAAGGCGGCAGCCTACTGAGTACGTCCTTGTCCTTGTCGCACTCAGGGCGGCGACCCATATCGGGGGCGGAGCTCCATGAGTGCGACAGAGACCCATGGACGAGAGCGATCCTATGAATCGGCTGCCGAGGCGGCGGCCGGGTACTCACGCCGGCCAGCTCGTCAAAGTCGAGCTGCAGGGGCAGCTTGAGGTGGATGGGCGGGTCCACGGCGTTCTCCTGCTGGTCATCGTCCTTGTCGTCGCGGTCCTTGTCGGCGTCCTGCTCCTCCCGGTCGCGGCGCGGCTCCTCCCGCTTGGCGTGCTGCGACGCGGACTGCGGCTGCTGGTCCGAGTCGGACGCGTCGCCCTGGGGCTCGCCGACGAGCGCCTGGTACTGCGGTCCCAGCACGGCGCGGTCCTCCAGCATCTGGTCCTGTGGGGACATCATCATCATCACCATCGTGAACACCAATAACAACAAAAACAATAACAAGAAAAACTAGACCGGCTATAATAGCAAAGGGGGCTGGGCATGCCGACAAAGGCCTTTGGCACCTCTGTGGCGCCCCGCACTGTGTCCGAAAGCGCTTTGTCTCTTTCACTCGGCGCACCGCACGGCGCGTCGCCATGTGGCATGAGGCCACCGCGCCCGCGTGTCCATAGCGGGGCGTGGCGGGGCGGGGCGGGGCGGGCTGCGCGTGAGTGCCACATGAGTGCGTGCGTGGGCCCCGAGGAGCGCCCTCGCGGCGCGGCGCGGCGCGGCACACCACAGTGGCGGGGAGCGGGGTGGAATGGAGGCCGCGACATCGATACTGCACGCAGCGCGGACAAGCAGAACTTCCTGCTCCATGGTCAGGCCGGCCCGACCCGGAGTGTCGGACACGTCCTGTCCTCGTGCTTGGCTGGGGCTGGGGCTGGGGCTGGGGCTGGGGCTGGGGCTGGGGCTGGGGCTGGGGCTGGGGGTGGGGGTGGGGGTGGGGCTGGGGCTGGGGCTGGGCTGGGGCTGGGCTGGGGCTGGGGCTGGGGCTGGGGCAGGGGCAGGGGCAGGGTGTCGTGTGGTACTGGGCGCGCCCCCCCGCCCCCGGCCCCTCCCCCCTTCACCTGCGAGGTAGCACGCGGCCACCGTGCCGTCGCGTCGCGTCGCGCCGGTGCTTTCTCGCCCCGCTGCCTCCCTCTCGCCCCCCCCTCCCCCCGCCCCGCTTCGCTATCCTTCCTCGTCAAAGAGGTTCTCCTTTTCTTCGGGCCTTACCCCGCGGGGCTGACTCGCCTCGGCTCGGCTCGGTTTCATAACGCTTTCATTTTCGTCCGCGTGATTACGGTGGCTAGATAAGTGTGACTTGGCGACAGGAGGCCTACCCGGGACGGGGACGGGGACGGGGACGGTGGCGGTGGGGGCGGGGGCGAAGGCAGTGGCCCGGCCGCGGCGTCAGAGAGGAAGGGGCGAGACCAGGAAGGAGAGGGAGGGAGGGAGGAATCCTGCCTCCTTCCTTCCCCCTGATTGCCTATTCAGAGCGCGGTGACAATAACACGGCTATTACATATCTTAAATTGATCGATACTAGGCAGGCAATGCGTGCGACGCACAGGACGCGGTACATTTAGTGCCCGGCGCGGCGTCGAGGAGAGGAGGGACGGTCGACAGTCGCTAAGGGCCGCGCCTCTAACTCTCATTCACCCACTCGCGCGCTCTGCGCGGGCTGTCGGGCTGTCCTGCACGCCCTGCCCGCCTTGTACGAGTGGAGTGGAGAGAGTTCTGCCCCCTCCCTCCTCCTCAATACCCTCCCACGGGCGTAGGCAGACAAGCGGCGCTGTCGGGTGGCCTCGCCCAACAACAGTGTACCCCTCCCCTCTATTACTGGTCCAACTTGTGATTGTTGTTATTGACTTGCGAATCTAGCTCTGCAAAAGTGAGGGAGGAGGGGGGGGGGGGCTACAGGGCCCAGCGGTACAGTGGGGTTGGCTGTGTGTCTTCTTCTTGCCCCCCTCCCCTTGCCCATTGTTATTGCCCCTCGCTAATACGTCCACCCCCCCCCCCCTTCAGCAGGCCTGTCCTCCAGCCTCCCGGCCTCACAGACCTCACGGGGGTCACAACAATGGGCGGGGCGCAGGGGCCCATTCCATTATTGCATCACGCGCTCCCAGGGGGCCCCCAGGCCCCCAGGCCCCAGGAGGGGTCCTCGTCAGCCCGTCAGGGCGGGGCGCCCCGAGAGTGCCTGTTTGGACATTCCCCTATAGCCGTGGATGAAAATCTGTTATACCTCAACTTCAAATGTATCCACGCCACGCCCGTTTCGGCGGTCTGCGTAACATTCCCAGTTAATAATGTCGGGACAAAGTCGTCTCCGCGCCGACCTGCGGGTGAGGGTCGGGCTGGCTGGCGCGCCCCGGGCGTCCTGCCCCGGGCGTCCTGCCCCGGCCCTGACGGCGTACTCACCATGCGTGCGAGCTGCTCGTTGAGCGCGTCCTGGCAGGCCGAGTTGGCCTGCACCCAGGCCGCGGCGAAGATGAAGCCGCCCAGGATGAAGGAGGTGAGCACCACGGTGACGGCGGCGATCCTGGCCACCTGGACTACGGTGGACTTGGGCCGCTGGTACGCCTGCGGGCAACAGGAAGCACGTCGTTACGTTAGCTGGAATAGCAGTCGGGCACAGCAAACACATTGACAGGCTTCTTGACGACATTCTCAGGAACTGACTACAGCGAAGACGGCGTACTTTTTTCCCCTTTTGCCCCTCTACTCGTCACAGTCACAGGCCGCCGGCCCGACGAGGCGTCTCGTCGCGACCATCTCTTGCGGCGTCAAGGTGTTAGCTAAGCAGTCGGGCGCAGAGATGCGATCATCATCTTATCGGAGAAGGAAAGCGGTGAGCTCCGGTGGGGCCCACCCCGCCCCGCCACGCCCCCGCGCCCCGCCCGACCGCACAGACAACTCGGCGAGTTGCCGGTGATGCTGTCGCTTGTTTTGCCATTGTCTGCTGCCGCTGCTGCTGTTGCTCGGCTCAACGACCCGACCCCACCCCGCCACGCCCCGCCCCGCCCCGCCCCGCCCCGCCCCGCCCCCGCAGCAGGACGACGAGGTGGGTTGTGGGAAGGGAGACGCTGCTGCACGATACACTGCACGTCCACGTCGACGCGTGGCTGTGTGCTCTTTTCGTTCCTCGCGGTCTTTTTGTGGGCGCGCCCTGCCCCACTGCGCTGCGGCGCGGAAAGAGAGCCCCAGCGCTCGGAGTCCTGCCCTGCGCTGTCCGTCCCGTCCAGGGCCGCCGCTGGTCGCCAAGGCTCCCCGACCAGGAAGCCGCGGCTCTTTTGACCATCGGCCAGCGTCACGCTACATGTCCGCCGACTAGAGAGCGTTATGTGAGCCGCGTCGGCGTTTCAAAACGCGCCCCCAAAACAGACTGAACTAAGGTATAGTCACGCGTGTACAGCTAATATTTGTAGAAGGTTTCGACTGTCACCAGTACCGGCTTTTCGGATGTGTTAACACATTGAGTGCGGGACGTTTTTCTTCCAAACGAGTCAACAGTGGAGCGTGACCATATAGTGGTCTTCCCGGACTCAATATGTGTATTCTGGTCGTGCAGCTCGCGGCCGGCCGCCTTCGTCCTTGTTCCACTACGCACCTGTCCTGTCCCACGGTGCCCCCCCACCTCCCCTCCCGTCCACCACGCCGTCATGGCACAGTTTGACGCGCGATGACAACACGCGCAGGCTGCACAACTTTGTCCCATATTTTTAAAAATATTTTTTTTTCTCTCATCATAGACCCGATTCTTATAACGGCGCCGTTGTTGTGGCCTTGAAGAAAGTCGGGAGAGAGGAGGAGCCCCGTCCCTGCTGCGCTCGGCTCAGCTCGGCGCAGCGCGGGGGGTGGGTCCAGGGCCGCGAGCCGCGCTGCGCCAGCGCCACGCGGCGCCACGCCACCCAAGTGCAACGCCTAGCTTAAGGCCTCAGGCCAGGCCCGGGCACTAAGCCTAAGCCTCCCCACCCCTGCCTGCCAGCCCTGCCTGCAGCTCTAGGCTGAGCGCCTCGCCTCGCCAGGACGGCTGGATCCTCCTCGAAGCGGCGAAATTATAGCGGAGAGCAGAGTCGCAGTTCGGGTCGGGTCGGGCGCAAATTATGGAGGCGCTCATCTCCCCCACGGCGGTGGGGGGGGCGGGGCGGGGCGCGGCGGGGCGGGGCGGGGCGCGGCAGGGGCGGAGCGCTCTCCTCTCCTCTTAGGTCGTCAGCGCTAACCGCACGCCGCGCCGCACGCGGCCGCACGGCGCGAGCAGACTTTTGGCAAACTGCGCACTTCTAACTGCGAGGAGCAGGGCAATGTGTGTGTGAGCGCCTCCGCAGCGAGGGGGAATTCCCACTGTTGCGATGATGGGTAGTGGCAGTAAATGTTGAAGCAAATGGAAGGGAAGGGAAGCGAAAGAGAGGAGAGGAGAGGAGAGGAGAGGAGAGGAGAGGAGAGAAGAGAAGAGAAGAGAAGAGAAGAGAAGAGAAGAGAAGAGAAGAGAAGAGAAGAGAAGAGAGGAAAAGAGGAGAGGAGAGGAGAGAAGAGGAGAGAGAGGAGAGAAGAGAAGAGAAGACGAGAGGAGAGGAGAGGAGAGGAGAGGAGAGGAGAGGAGAGGAGAGGAGAGGAGAGGAGAGGTGAGGTGAGGTGAGGTTTGAGATTTGAGATTTGAGATTTTATTGTCTTTGAACACAAATGTTATGGACAATATGATTAATACACTCATCAAGGTATTTAAAAAACATGGCTTAAATACTCATTAACACTATAAAACTCCCCTTCTATCAGAAGTTTTTTAATAGCACATTTAAATTTCTTCAATGGTAAAGCTTTAATTTCAGATGGTAATATATTGAAACATTTTGCACCAAAATACATGGTGTCCCTCTGGCTGACCTTTAGCATTCTGATTATGGGATGGATATTTAATTTTTCCCTTGTATTGTAATTATGGACATCCTTATTCAGCTGAAATTTAGTTTCATTACTTTTAACAAATTTAAGTAGGTCGAAAATGTAGGAGAAGAGAGGAGAAGAGAGGAGAGGAGAGGAGAGGAGAGGAGAGGAGAGGAGAGAAGATATAAGAGAAGAGAAGAGAAGAGACACGAGAAGAGAAGAGAAGAGAAGAGAAGAGAAGAGAAGAGAAGAGAAGAGAAGAGAAGAGAAGAGAAGAGAAGAGAAGAGAAGAGAAGAGAAGAGAAGAGAAGAGAAGAGAAGAGAAGAGAAGAGAGAGAGAAGAGAAGAGAAGAGAAGAGAAGAGAAGAGAAGAGAAGAGAAGAGAAGAGAAGAGAAGAAGAGAAGAGAAGAAGAGAAGAAGAAGAGAAGAGAAGAGAAGAGGAGAGGAGAGAAGAGAAGAGAAGAGAAGAGAAGAGAAGAGAAGAGAAGAGAAGAGAAGAGAAGAGAGAAAACGAAAGCACGAGATTGCAGGACGGGGCGTGCCCAACGCGTTCAATTCGAGTCCGGCTTTAAATGGGTTTCCGACTGTTCCCACAAAACCACCAGCGATTAGGCCGGACCGGCTCTAATCACGGCTTGGCGCCACGCCACGCCACGCCACTCCACGCCGTCTTCAGTGACCTCTGCCAAACTTGCAGAGTGAAGGCGGCAGAAACTAGACCGGGCCGGGCTTGCCTTACCAGTCCTGGCTTCTTTAGCGCTGACCCGACCCGGCCCGGCCCAGCCCAGCCGTGCGAAAGGCCCACCCGTCTCGTGAAAAAAAAGCTGTGAGCCAAGCAGCGCACAACTGTGCGCACGCGATCTGCCCTGCTGGTCCTACGACCTCTCTAGGGCCTACTCATGCTGTTCCATACGACTTTTAAATTTTTTTGCTGGGCTCTTCTGGAGCTCGGTCACAACAGAATTAAATCTTTTATTCGCGCGCGAGTTGCCCCGTCACGCCCGCAGATGATGAGAAGTGCGACCCGAAACAGCTGAGCTCTGGGAACTGGGAATTTCCTAGCCGCGGAGCCGCGAAGCCGCAGCAGTGGAGAGGAGTGGAGAAGCAGAGGTCTAATCAGCTGAGATGATCGCGGGGCCCAGGCCAGGCTCCCCGCCAAGGCCTCCTGGTACCGTCTGGTACCATCCGGCCGGCTCAAGACGGGGCCCTGTACAAATATGTGTGTGTGTGCGCGCGCGCGTGTGTGTGTGTGTGTGTGTGTCACCCTCACGCCACAAATCACCAGAAACTCGTTTGGCACATATATGTAGCTGTCCCGGAGCATGCCGTCGTGTGGCGCCCCAGCCCCGGCGGGGACACGGCGCAACACCGGGAGTCGAGTCTGCAGCGAAGCCCCGCTCCAGAACCCTCCATTTATAGAAAAATTCAAGAGAAATTTAACAATTTTTTTTTATCAAGAGAAAATTTGAGACAAATTTAAGAAAAAATAATTAAAATCCAAGAGCTTCAAGACAAATTTAAGAACATTTCAGGTATATATCAGGAAAACTTCGAGAACAGTTCAAGAAAATTCAGAAACATTCAGATTATCGGAGCACTGAATTTTATGGTTGCTAGCCCCTCGAAGAGGCCGGTGGGTGACGCTGCTCCAGTCGTCGCGGAAGTCACTGCTCGGCTTGGCTCGGCTCGACGCCGGCGTGGGTCACGTGACGTGGGGCTGAGCTAGGCGGTCACCCCAAGGGCAGCACGTCGCAGAGAAGTGTAATTGCCAGGCGCGTTGAAAGCCTCCCAGTCGCAGGCGCGGCGGAGACATACAGTGCCACGCGATATGAGGGGACGAGAGGTGAGGAGAGGAGAGGAAACCTCCACTTAAATCACAGAGGTTTGCGGCGCCCGGCCCGGCCTGCGTGTCCTCCCCGAGCTTGCGATTAGCTTCTTCCCGCATAAAACGTCCATAAAGCAAGGATCTTGGCGATGAAACTATTTTGAGTCATTTTATATTTATTTATTCCGGATGGTCTTTCGCCTGCCCCAGTGATGGGTCTCCGCGGGGTGACCAAAACGGGGGCTGCGAAAAAACTTCCATGGCGGGCGAAACTCTTGTGGTCGCGAGGGACCGGTTCTGAACAAGGAGAGACAGAGAGAGGGAGGGAGAGAGACAGAGGAGAGAGAGGGGGGAAGGGGGAGGAGGGCCGAGACGGGGCTCGAAAGCAAAGACCCCCTGACGTCACCGTCTAGGCGACCCCAAGCGAGCATTTAGGTTTTTTTTAGAGGGAGATGAGAGGAAGCATTTTGGAACCGTGTCGCACATTTCCATCTCTACCAGGTTTGGAGTAGCCAGAGGTTTGTTCGAGGACGCCTAGAAACCTCTGTCTCACTTGTATCTTTATTTTTCGAGAACATTTCGTCAGGGTAGAGACTGGGCGGCGGGCTGGTTCGACACACTCGAGTGAATCACAGGCGGGGACATGGGGACAGCGGCATTGCGCCCCGCCCCGCCCCGCCCCGCCCCGCCCCGCCCCGCCCCGCCCGCCTGTCTGCCGTCGGAGCCGAAGAGACTCTCCCATGCATTTAGGTCTCCACCCACTTGCATGCACGACACGTTCTGTCCGGCGGTGCAGCATACACAGTGCGGTGCGCCGGTGACACCGGGCCAATATCGGAAATTGTAATAAAATATCGCAAACGCGGGTCCGCGTTTCTTGCCTCGGCCGCACATTGTGGACATTTTGCGGATTCGTCGCGCGGTCTCAAAAGTCGCCTTCTCGCGTCTCCTTGCCCACACCAGGCCTTCCGCGTAGTGTAGGCCCTACCCCCAGGCCCCCAACCCCCGTCCCCAGCCCGCCCCCAGCCCGCCCCCAGCCCGCCCCCAGCCCGCCCCCAGCCCGCCCGCGCTCATCCTCGCCACTTGAGCCGAGCCGGGCCGAGCACGCACCGCCTGCTTAGCCTATCCTTTCACTGGGAAAGAAAGTGTGTACCCCACCTCCGTCAGGGGCGGGGCGCGGCGGGGCGCGGCGGGGCGCGGCGGGGCGCGGCGGGGCGCGGGCGTGCGTGGACGCGTGTGCGATAGTGGCGGGGCGGTGCTCGTGGCGCCCAAACGAGTGGGTGAAGGATCAGCCCCCCCTCCCCCTGGTGCCCCACCGCACCATGCAAACGAGTCCGACCAGTCAGTCAGGCACTATAAATCGCAAGGGGCTCGCACTTTCAAATGAGAGCGATGGGGATCGGCCTCATGGCGCCAGTTAGGCCCCAGGGCGCCGGCCAGCAGGGCTCAGCTCGGCGGGCGCGCTTGACACACTGCTCGCGATCACTATCGCGATCATAAAGTCAGAGGCGTTCATCTGTTCCAACGCCACCGCGCCCCACCGCACCGCCACGGTGACAGTATTAAGAGACACCAGGAAGGGTTGCTCTGTTCGGCCGCAGCCGCAGCCCGGGCCGGACACTGGAGGCGGTCAGGCAGCGGGACCCTAGCGGGGCTGAGTCGGAAGGGAGTCAAACTGCTGGACTAGATTCGGCTCAGCGAGGCGAGGCCGCGCGGGGCGGGGCGGCGCATCCTGCCCAGCTGTGCCCGGCCCGGCCGCGCCGCGCGCCGGCTGTGCTCGGCTTCCCCTCAAAGACTTGAGCCCCGCGCGGCGCGGCGCGGCGTGGCGCTGCTGGGGAAACATCCGCCCGCGAATTAACTTATCTGCGTCTCTCCTTCTCTTTCTCTAGGCTTGGATCGGCTCCAGGGTTGCCAGATAAGTAGGCAAAAATTCCCACGAATACACTAGTCTGAGACAGTCGGGTATCTGCTCCTACCTACTAGGCATATGGCCTGGCCGCAGGACAGGACAGGACACCAAGTATGTATGGTGAGACCTCATTAGAACGCAAAAAAAAAAAAAAAAAAACACTCAATATTCACCTTGGTGAAGATGTCCGCGTTGTACATCGTGATCGCGCACACGTCCGACAAGCACGATGGAAACACTTTGGCCGCGTCGGCTGGAGGGTGGCGGGTGGCGTCGGCGTCGGCGGCCCGCGAGGCGTCGCGGCGCTGGGGCGCGAGGACCGTCAACCTCTAGCTGCGTCGGCGCTACTGGCCCGGGCGGTGCAGGGCGGCCGGGCCCGGCCACTTAGCCAACTGGATCGTTACTGTCTCCGCCACCGCGACCTACCGCCACCGTCACGACCAACACCTCGGTACAACCTTTAGTGGCCCGCCCCGCCCCGCCCCGCCGGGCGCCGCCCCACCACGACTCTCCCGCTCCGCTCTACCCTTTAACCGTGTTTTTTTTTTTTTTCGAACCGCCTCCGCCATTCCCTTTTGCTTTTACTTCCGTTTTTTGCGATCGCGCAGTGCAATTTCGCAGGACGCTTGAGTGGGCGCCCCCACCCCGCCCCGCGCTCGCCAATCACTGCAAGCAAGTAGTGACGCAGAGGGAATGACACCGGAGCGAAAAGAAAAGTGTGAGAGCTTTATGTCCCGCGGATTTCCGAGCTTTTCCGCCGTGTTATTTTATTTTTTTTGTTTTACTACACGCCCTTTAAAACGACAGTCGTCGTTAAAAATTTGCAATTGGAAATGAAAACTACTGGAACCACGAAGCATGAAAGTGGAGGGGCGTGCGGGCGTGGGCCGTGACAGTGGGGCCCAGGTGGGGCGGGGCGGGGCGGGGCGGGGCGGGGCGGGGCGGACGCAGCGCGGGGAGAGCTAAGCTAAGCACTCCGCGGAGCCAAGGCGGCGGCCTCCTCTCAGAGGTGGGATGGGAGACCCGCAATGAATGCGAGTTGCAAACGCACGCCGTCCCGTCTTGTCCCGCGCCTCGCACATCGACCACTGAATGCTGTGGGGCTTGCCATTCATATAAAACCCCTCCGTTTTATTTTTAAACCAGTGTGCAAAGCTTCCTATTCCCCGTCGCCCATTTCTATGTACTCTTCACCCTTCACGTCATTTTTGCGGCACACCGAAAGAGATTTCGAAAAGTCATCCAAGGATTACTCTTTCTGCGCTTCTCCTTCCGAAACGCATTCAGCTTAATGGCACTTTTTTGTTGCCGTGCAGCTACGTGTATGACCTACGAGGCGCCGCCGGGGGCATTGCACAATAGGTCGAGGCGCGGCTCACCTCCGAGTACCCTGCTGTGAAGAAATTAACCATGCAACAGCAGCGGAGAGAAGGACCGCCCCGTCGCCCCTCCAAGAATTTAATTCATGTGTCGTACTTTGTTTGGTAATGGTAACAAACAACTTCTTCCAACTACCAGCGGGATGCACGCTGGACAGCAAATTTTATGCTCGTCACTTTCAACCAAGATTTCAACCAAATACGGCGCTCCGCATTAAGTACAGAGGTCCTCATTAGATACACAGCGCAGAGAGGCATGCTGTGCTGTGCCCGGCCGAGCACGGTGTGCACATCGCGCGGCGTAAGTAAGTTCGTGCCGATAGCGCGGCGCGGCGGGGAGGAGCGGAGCGGAGCATCCTACGACTAGGCCAGCCAGGGCACCATGGAGTTCGAGCCGAGCCGAGCCAAGCCGAGCCGAGCCGAGGCAAGCGAGCAGAGCCGAGCCGGAGCTGAATTGGGACTGAGGGCAGCGAACTGCAGGCTAGCTGGGGCTGGGCGTTATGCAACGTACACTCCTCTCGGCTCGGTTAGGAGAAGACCGGCCGCCTCTCCCTCTCCCGCCCCCGTGTCGTGTGGTGCGGTGCGGTGCGGTGGTGCGGCGGCGGTTCAGCCGCGGCGCGGTGCGGAGGGAGGGCCGCCTCGAACCGGTCCCGCCCCGCCCCACCCCACCCCACCCCGCCGCGTGGTCATGCCAGCCCTGGTGGTGGCGGCGGCCATCCCCGCAGAAGTAGCGGGTACTTACACAGGCAAAGTCTGCCACCCAGAAAATATTGTATTTTTTTAATTCTGGGGTAAATGAGGTTTGAATTTTTTTATCCTACTGTAACTAAAAGTTTCCTATACACGAGGGACATTGTCCTGCCTTAATGCGGGACAGTATGGTACGTATCAACGTTGCGCGCGGCCACCTTATCGAACGGGAGATCGGCTGGTGCCCCCCCCCCCTCTCTCACCCCTCCAGCGCCGGCCGGACATCCTCTAGTTGATCCTGGCGCGGCGTGGAGGGCTGTGCGAATTGGGTTGAGCCCTGTCGATCGCCGCTCCGCCGCCAGGAGGCTCTGCATACTGTACAATGTGATCATAACATCCGGGCGGTCAGAGGGGATGTGGCGTGGCGGGGCGTGGCGGGGGCGCAGGACATTAGCCAGCGGAAGGGAAGGACCCATAACGCACGCGCGGTGCGGCGCGGGCGCCCCGGCCCGGCCCGCCGGCTGTGTGATGGAAGCAATAACACACAGAGAGAAAGTCCGACCCGACAGCAGGCACCTCCGGCCAATAACTGAAAGCTTATGGGCTTCTTTTCGCAAGCGTTTTCCTACTTCCTCCATTTTTATGGAGAAACATGGCGTCCGAAGACTTCCCAGAGCAGCGTTACAAAACTAAATAAGTGCCACCTATGCCACTGCGCGTTTGAATTGCGACCGGCCCGCTAGCAGGGCGGTGAGCACGGCAGTAGAGGGGCACGGCCGCTTCCTCGTCACACTGTTGACACACTGTTGTCACACGGTTGTCACAATCTGCAAGGCCGGCGCTGGAGGCCTGGACAGTAATAACAGGCAGCCAGTCCCCGCCGCAAAAACATACCACCGCATGTGACAGATTCGGGTTGCCAAATGGATTCCGTGTCGTTACAGGATGGCTCTTTTTTTGTGTGCTGCAGAGGTCAGTGATCTTTTATTGCGACACGACTCTTTGGTGAACGATTAAAATGAAATATGGGCGCGTCAGTCAGTCTCGGGGAGTAAGGATTTGCCTACGGACTTTGGTGGGAGGGAGGCAGAGTTTATTAGCGAGAAATTGCGAGCCCTTCCCCTTCCTCCATTGGCCCCGTTGCACACCTGACGCACACTACTGGACAAGCAGGTGCAAAATGGTGCAAAGGTGTCAACACCGGCAGCCGAGTGGCTGGCGGAGCGGAGGGGGGCGGAGGGGGGCGGGAGAGAGAAGCAAATGCACCGTGTCGCAGGCGGGCGCTAACGCCGTGCTAGCATTGTCCTCGGTGCAGAGGAGGGGAGACTGTCTAAAGCCGCCGCCCTCACTGCAACACACGGCGAGAGAGTGAGAGCGAGCGAGCGAGCGAGCGAGCGAGCGAGAGAGAGAGAGAGAGAGAGAGAGAGAGAGAGAGAGAGAGAGAGAGAGAGAGAGAGAGAGAGAGAGAGAGAGGTGAATATGTGCGGTTAGAGCGTGGCAGGGCGTAAGCGCTCTGCTGAGCCATATGTCGGTCGACCACTGCACGCCGGCCGACACACACCAGAAGGCCCAGCAAATGCTCCAGGTGCTTTCCTACACAGCCGCGCTTCAAACTTATTACCCTACTTCTTCACGCGCAGGCACCGCGGTGGTTACACTAACAGAACAGCGCCTATGGCCCCCTCGCGCTTCCGCGGTAATACTGTACCGCCTCGCACGAGTTCAGGAGGGTTGCCTAGTCGCACGGGGCCCTGGCGGGAGGGGCACATAGGCAACACGCCCGCACTCGTGCAAGAGGGTTGCCTACTCGCACGGGGCCCTGGCGGGAGCGGCGCACAAGCAAAGCAACCCACCCGCACTCGGGAGGGAGGGGCACATAAGCAAAACGCCCGCACTCGTGCGAGAGGTTTGCCTACTCGCACGGGGCCCTTACGAGCGATATTTGTTGTGTTTTTTTCTTAGCACAAAACAGAAGCAGTCACACACAGCAGAGTCGAGAGCGAGTCGTCACCCTAGCGAACAGTGCCGACAATGTGTCGTGCCTGGCGCGGGGCGGCGCGGGGCGGCGCAGGGCGGCGCGGGGCGGCGCGGCCTGTCACGTCACGGTTGCGGCCCTTACACACCCGCCCACGAGGGCCCCGTCGCGCAGTTAGGCCCCTCTGGAGCGGGCGTGAAAAGAGTAGAGGGCTGCTTAGCGCCGCGCCTCGCCTCCGCGTCTGTCACGGAGGCAGTTGGAAAGCAGCAGCAGCATCAGGCCAGGCAGGCGCCAGCGGGCGCCACTCGGACACGGCGCCCCGCCCCGCCCCGCCCCGCCGCGCGGTGCACCCCGGGCGTGCTGAGGGACTGTTCGGAGGGACGGACTGGGAGAACGAGAGCAGCAATGGCGTGGTAAAACACACGCCACTTGCGCAGCACCTCACGAGAGGTGCGGGGCGGGGCACGTCGCATACAGTGCTGCAGCCGAGCCTTCCGAGCCGCGAAAGGTCAGGGAAGGACCGTCGCTGCGGTGCCGGGGTGGGGGGCGGGGAGTCGTGCCAGGTGGCGCTGTACAGGCCAGGACGCAGTTTGTGGACGGTCCCTTGTAGCAGCAGCGGCTCTGTGCCTGCGCCACTCGCTACCTCCCTCTCTCTTTCTCTCCGTTTCACTGCGGCTTATTCTCATTCACTCGCTCCCACTCCCAGAGCGGAGAGCTGGACGTCAGTCGCGCCGCGCCGCGCCGCGCCGCTCCGCGCCACCCCGCCCTGCCCGGCCGGCCCATCCAGGCGCCCAAGGCCGTGAAGCCGAGCCGAGCAGAGCCAGCCGGAGCACCCGGAGCCAGCCGGAGCAGGAGGAGCCGGAGCCGGCCGTGTGGTGTGGTGGGCTCACACAGCGCGGAGGTGAGGCTGGCATGAGCCATGAGCGCCCCCCTCGACACACACGGCTGTGCTGACCGTCAGCAGCTCCCGTCAGACTCCCGCCAGACTGTCCTCGACACACACGGCTGTGCTGACCGCCAGCAGCTCCCGTCAGACTCCCGTCAGACTGACGGACGCAACGCAGCTCTCTGACGCTGCGCGCCGAGCCAGAGCCGTCGGGTGCGCGGCTTTGCAGCAGCTCTGCAACACGTCACAGAGTACCTGGCGAGGGCCTCGGCTCAACAGCACAGACCATGGCACAGGACAGGACGGCGTCGAGGACTTGCACCTCAAG
Source organism: Frankliniella intonsa (assembly GCA_033675135.1). Taxonomy (NCBI): domain Eukaryota; kingdom Metazoa; phylum Arthropoda; class Insecta; order Thysanoptera; family Thripidae; genus Frankliniella; species Frankliniella intonsa. The sequence continues at coordinate 5,383,467 of CM066249.1, read as the reverse complement.
ACTGACTCCAAGCTTAACGGCGCTCCGGCGTGGACCAACTGCGTGTAACCATAGAAGGCGGATGTCTTACTGGTTAGAACGCCCCCCAGCCCGGCCCCCGGCCCGACCAGATGTAACACGGCCCCGGCGCGGCGCGGCTGCGGCCCGGCCAGGCGTATTTCAGCAGGGTAGGCTTTGCACGCCACGCTTGGCTGCCTCACGCTGCTGCTGCCGCTGCTGCTGCTGCTGCCGCTGCCGCTGCTGCCGCCGCCGCGCCAGGCCGGACGGGACGGACGGGACGCGCCGTTGCCCAGCGGCATAGGTAAATGATTCGCACGCCGCGCCACGCTGCAGAACGACTCGTAAAATCGACTCCTGACCTCGATTGCCCATTTCGTTGCACGGGCAGCAGCAGTAGCAGGATCGCGCTTTCTCAAAGCAGCGAGAAGAAAAAACTTTGACATCCTCCATGATAAAGCGGACTGGAAAATTTGTTGCTCAAAACATTTCTCTTGAGGTTCTGTTCCGACCACTAGTGCAATACGGTCTCTGTGCGCAGCGGCCGAGGCGTACAGCTAAGACGAAAAAGTAAGTGTCGCTTTCTCAGCTTGCCGGGGCGGGGCGTGCCGGGGCGGGGCGGCTGCTGGCTGACCGAGGGAGAGGGCAAAGCCAGGTGGGGTGGGGGGGGGGGGGGGCGTGGTAGGCGTGGAGCAGCGGCCGCCACCACAAAAACTATTAGCGTTCGGCCCGTGACCAGCACCGCCGCCACTGCGGCTGCCGCACCGCGCCCTACCCACCGTGCCCATCCCACCCCGCTCCACCCCGCCCCGCCCCGCCGCGCCCCGCCCCGCCCCGCCCCACCCCGCCCCACCCCGCCAAGCCCGGCTATACGTCTGTCGAAAGCGTCGTCATCTTTCGCGCATTTCGAAACGTCTTCACGCTGCCTCTGCGCTGCGGGGCGGGCCTGACGGGGACTGTATGGAGGGGAGGGTACGCCACGTCCAATACCCCTTCTCACAGCCAAAATCTCATGGTTGATCGCGTGGCGTGGGATTGAGAGAGGCGGTGTGGTTTGTAATGATGCTGTCCCGGACCGCGGCACTTGGCGGAAAGCTGCCCGCAGTGCACGCGTCACGGAGGGTTGCCTACCTCTACCCCGCCCCGCCCCGCCCCGCCCCGCCCCGCCCGAAGGATGGAGGTTATACGAATCTCCAACCGACAACAAGGCAGGCTGGCACCGCCTGCGCCTGTGGGAGTACACGCCGAGCCGAGCCGAGCCCGGCGCGGCTGCGGCCGGGGCAGCACCCACGGGGCGGGGCGGGGCGGGGCGGGGTGCTGAGGCTGGAGCAGGCCGGGTGGGGCCCCGGGCCCCGGGCCGTGGCGGGCGGACGGGACGGCTGGCGGGTGGACGGGACGTGCAGAGAAAGTCCATGAGAGAACAATCTGCCTTCCTTTCCCCCTTTGCTCGGCGCACAGCTCCGCGACCCGCCCCACCCAGCGCCCCCTCCTTCCCCTCTCCTCGGGTCTCTCATCGTGCTGAGCACAGGGCGCCGTGCTCAGCGGGGGCGGGACGGGGGCCGTTCGAACGCTAGCCGACCGATCCGCAGCAGATCACTCTCGTATCTTTCGTCCTTACCGCACCCATGGCAGTATCCCGCCAGTGGGACAAGGACAGAGGAGCGTGTACGAGAGCCATCCTCGAAAACATTTCGGCAGTTCCAAGCGCTCGCCGATCGTCATGCGGGCTCCCCTGTGCGCGCCCTGCGTTCTGAGGTCCTACATCACCGCCGTCCCTTCGCAGTCCTGTCCCCACAAGGAGGGATATGGCCCCTCCGCTCCCTCTCTCCGCTCTCCTCCTCTCCCTCTCCCCTCCCTCTCTCCAGGACGCCCCACGAGCGCGACGCGAGGCGTCTCCGCCGCCGCCGAGCTAACGGCTCGCGAGTCACATAGACCACACGTCGTTAATGGGGCGCCGAACTGGAGCATGCTGCACACGATCCTGGGCCCGGCGCGGTGCGGTGCGGTGCGGGGCCGCGGGGGAGGCGAGGTCCATAGGTGCGGATCCAGAGGCGGCGACACCCGCGTCCGCGCCCGCGCACCCGGCAGCCTGCCACTGTGGCCCAGCACTAGCCCAGCAGCCCAGCGCGACCACCGCAAGGTTCCGGCTTCTTTGTCCCGAGCGATGGGCCCGGGTCTAGAGGAGCGGGGCGCGGGGCGGAGCGGGGCGCCGCCGCCGCCATCGCCACTGCCACTCTGCGCCACTCGCCACTCCTGTGCCTGCCCCACGGTCCTAGAGTGCTCCTCGGGGTCGCCGGCAAGGAGAAGCGAGGCTACAAAGTACACTACTCACAGCCGCCCTCCCTCCAATCAGCCTCGTAGTCAGTCCGCCCGTGAGCCTTTCTCGAACTCCCCTAACTCTCTCTCTCCCTCTTTGTCTCTCTCGACTGGCCCGGCCCGGCCCCGGGCGCCACGGGAGTCCATCTGATCGCTGCGCCGGTATTGCCCACGACCCTTGCCCTGCCCGGCGCGGCCCGACCCGGCCCCATCCCGCAGGGGCGCTCTCAGGCTTTCTATCTCCCTCCCATTAGCCCGACGGGTACCGGCGGGAAAAAATACACCTTAATGAAGCAGTCGTTGCTACCCGAGAAACACTCGAGGAGCACCCGTCACCACCGCCGCCAGTGAGCCGAAGCCGAGGCAGTAAGACAGATTCTGTCCGGGCGTTGCGGGTCTGCCTGGCTAGGAGTTACGGCGGCTCACGCTCGCGGCCGGAGCGGAGCGAAACTGTCCAAGGAAGACAGAGGGCCGCACAATTCCAACCCAGCGCGCCTGGACGGGGCGGGGGATGTGCCAAATCAGAGACGAACCCTTTCTCCGTCCAGGCGCCGCACGAGCGGCCCGGCGCCCCGGCGGCGGCGGCGGAACATCCGCGGCCGGAGAGGGAAGCTTGCGACGGGACGCGACGCGACGCTCCTGGCAGTCCCTTGACCCGCGGGAGAACGAGAACTGAACTAGAAGCTGTAGAGAGAAGAGAGGTATTGGAGGTTGCTGCTTACCGGGGGTGGCTCGGCGCTGAAGGCCTCGGACGGCGCATACTCCTTGACGGTGACCGCGGTCATGGACTCGTTGTCCAGCTGGGCCTCCAGCTTCTTCTCCATCGCGGCGGCGGCTTCAAACTCACTACCGTTCGGTCACTCGCGGCGGCCGGTCGCGCGGACACACACACACAAACACACACACAGACACAAGCACGGCTGGAGCTGGAGCAGACGCTGTCCCTGTCAGATGCAGTCCCTGTCCAGGCCGCGCACGGGACCGTTCTAAAGCACGGCCGCGGCCCGGCGCAGCCACAGGGCCCAGCCCAGCCGACCGGACGGCTAGCTTGCCTACCTCACCGCCAGGCGGCGCCACGGGGCCCCTCCTCGTGCCCCGCCGCGCCCCGCCCCGCCCCGTCCCGAACACCTCTCTGCTCAGCTGTTATTCACCGCGGTGCCGGGACGGGGCGGAGCGGGGCGGGGCCGGGAGAGGGGTACAGCCGGAGCTCGACAAAAGGGGAGGGGGCATCCATAACTTACGTCACGGGAGAGGGTAGGGGACAACTACGACACCCGGCCCGGCCGGCCCAGCTGGACAAGGAGGGCTAGCCGGCCCCGCCCCGCCCCGCCCCGCCCCGCCCCGCCCCGCCCCGCCCCGCCCCGCCCCGCCCCGCCCCGCCCGGCTCCAGCCGGCCACCCTAGGGCTAAAGGGCGCCAGTGTATGAGGAGCTGCCTACTCTAGCCACCCAGCAGTAAGTCGCCACGGCCCCGCAACACTGTGGAGTATTCTCCTCCATGTGGAGTACCAGGTACCCGGCGAGGCACGGCGGTACTCTACTCCGATCAGGCTGGCCGCAGGGTGGGCCGCGCGGGGCCGTCCCCGCCGCCCCGACCGCGGGCGTTAAGGGCGTGGGAGTTCAGTGCGGGCTGGGCTGCTGGCGCTGCGGCTGCGACCGAAAACGCAGAGTGACTTGAATCTGTTCTGTTCCCCATTGTGCCTCCGCAGCGCAGCGCCTCCCGATCCAGACTGCGGCAGCGGCGGGCGGGGCGGGGGTCAGGAGGGCGTCGCGGGGCGGGGCGGGGCCGAAGCACCCGTGGGCCGCCATCTGCTTACGCCTGTCCTGTCCTTCACATGGGCTCCGTACTTTCTCTGTATGACCCCGAGTATCGTCAGGCCGTGTGCGTCGGGTCGGGTCGGGCGCGGCGAGAGGGGGAGGGAGGGGAGGTCTCCTCTGCCCGCTGCTCTCTTTGGGCCGCGCCGGGACCACTATAACACGTACCGTTTGATGTGAACCACGCGCGCACACACACACACACTCACGGCCAATGGGATCACTATAGAGAAGAGAGGAGCCGAGAAAGCAGCGCCCCGCTGCTCCGCGCCGCGCCACGCCACGCCACGCCCCTCGGCGACACACGCCCTGCATTTAAATACCACCACACAGCTGGACCAGCCTGCCTTCGCCCCGCCACCTCGCTACCTTCGACTTTGGACGGCTATGACGACTCAGATACCAGTTATTAATAGTTGAAAAGTAGAGAGGAATTGTCAACTTTGGACTGTATCACTTTATAGTGATTCTGAGCGGAATGAAAATCCCAATTTTGAGTGAAAGCTTCTGGATTGACAGTTACGTGGACACGCCCTGAAAATACATGCGGTACCGCCCCGGCCTGCCTGCGCCAGGGGAGAGGGGCAGAAAGGGGCCCGCTGTCCACTGTGACTGGACTTAACGCGGCGCCGCGGCTGACTACCGACATCAGCGCAGGAAAAGGGGGCGTTTGGAGGAAGCATCACGCTCTGTCGCTGTTTGCTCGTCATCGCGTTGCGACCTGAAGGGGGAGGGGAGGGGGCTCTAGGTGCACGCAGTGAAAGTGAAAGGTGAAGGGGAGGGGTTCATCCCGGGCGAGCGTGCGTGCGCGTGTGTGAGGAGAGGGGCGGAGAGAGAGGGGGAGGAGGAGGAAGCGACACGAAACGCAAATCACTTCGCGCGTCGAGCCAGGGGATGTTATTATTGTTGTCACAATAATAATGATTTTTCTTGTTGTTGTTGTTTTTTGGTGGGGGGAGTAGTAAAAGGGCCACGTCGAACGCCCGTTGCGGCCGCGGTGTCTTTTTGCGTGTACCGGAGCTGGACTGGTGGAAGTTAGACTACTCCGCACGCATGTGTGCCCCCGGGTTGCCTACATGCAAGGCGGCGTGCTGCCTCAGAAACGAAGCCGGTGCTGTGCCTTGCGACCGGGAGAGGAGAGACGAGGAGAGGCAGGCCCGTCCCGTCTCTCGTCACACCGGGACTTCCCCCTGCGCGCCCTGTGACTACCGTCCAGTCCGGTGACGGTCACGTGTCACGTACGTGTATGTACGTCACGCCCACTGCTACACCACCCTCTGCTGGCCGGTGCGGCAGCGCGGTGGCGGGCCGGGCCGGGCCGGGCCGGACGGGCCGCGGATAGGAAGCGGAAGCGCTGAGTACAGCCAAGCAAGACACCGCGAGGCGAGCCGCGGTGGCCGGCGCGGCAGCACTGCCCTGCCCTGCCCTGCCCTGCCCTGCCCTGCCCTGCCCCTCCCGGCACGGCGCGTTCGGAAGGGAAGCACACAACCACTGGGCCCCGCCCCCCGTCCCCTCGCCACAGCACACAATCTAGGACGATATTATTTCGCGGGCACTGCTCGTAACGTTCTATCTCCAGCCAGTTTTTGGCGAGTCGCGTGGGCCTCCTAGCCACCAGGCAGTGCAAACAAACACCCTTCCACATTGGCTGAGCTGAATTGCAGTCGAATTTAAACGCTCAGCTCGTTCATGAAGCGCTGGGGGAGAGGGACGAGGACGGGGAGCTGGCTGACATGGTATCTTGTATCTACTCACCAGGGCCGGGGCGGCGCAGCAGTAGAGACCCCGTGCGGTGCGGTGCAGTGTATGTGCTGCCGGCGGGGCGGGGCGGGGAGGGCCGCGAGCTGGCAGCACTGGCTCACTGGCTCTCCCACGCGGCGCCGCGCCGTCGACTCGCGCTTCCTTCCGCGTTCTGAGTGCCAGTCAAACTACCACCGCTGCACACCATTTCGTTTTTCCCGCCTCGGCAATTGCAACCGCAAGCAGGGCGGGGACGCGGGGCGCTTTGAAGAGGCCCTCTTTAGAGTAGAGGACCCAGTTACTTGCGTCACAATGCCACACTTCCACTGCCTATGAGAAAAGTGCGTCAACGACTCATTTCAGCCGGTTTGCTTGGGGAATGCATGACACCCTTATGCTGGAAGTCTGACCTGACGGATCAACTGCAGAAGTGTAAGACTGCAAGCAGAAGTGTTATCATTTCCGCCCCCTCCCCTCATGTCATAGATGCAAGTGATGCCCCTGGCCCACCCCTTGAGCCTAGATGCTTGCGAAGCTACACTGCGACACTAGTCAGCTGCTTCCCGACAAGGAATATCGACGGCTTTACTAGCGGGATGGGATGGACCAAACAAGACAGCAAATCCAGATTTTTTTTTTTAATGATTCAGAAGTACAGGAAAATTTAACAATTGATTTGACAAAGGCACTGCGTGTAATCATTAGAATAAAACAATAAGGAGGCATAACATTAATTTGGACTGATGTTTTGAGAGTTGACATTCCAGGAATAAAAACAATCACATGAACAAAGTACCATTGAGCAAGAGCTTTGAGCTCTAAAATTATAAAAGTTATCCTAGAGATTGATCCAGAAAACTGGTCCATCACTGGTTGTAAAAAAATAATTTATATCACATTTCTCAATCTCCTAATGCACTAAGTGGACATTAAAATGTGAAACCCCCATCAGGAACAGCACCTGTGTTGAAACTGAGTTGTCCATTGACTTGCTGGGGTGCGAGGTTGGGGTCATCGGGTTCCTTGGAAGAGAAAAAGGATAAAAAAAAATTAAATTAAAATCTGCTACAGTAAAAAAAAAAAAACAACACTTAATTGCCAGTTAACTTACCCCTGTTGAGAAATAGGTATCAATGATGTTCAGAGCCTTCTGGTAAATTTCTTCATTTTCATGGTTCTGCAAGTTTTCAATCTTATCCAAACCACCACACTCTTCCACAAGAAGTGCAATCTTATCCAAATCGCCAGTCTTTTCAGCAGTAGCCAGAATATTAACAATACCATCCATGACAACCTTAACACATTTGTGGTCTTTACAGTCGAGAAGCATGCACATACAGTGCAAAGCCCCTTCCTGGACCAAGACTGAAAGTTGCTGAATAGTTCCTCCTGAAGTTATGTTTGTTACAGCCCATGCAGCTTCTTTCTGAGACTTGTAATCACCCTGAAAAAGAAAGAATTCTTAGTAAGGAGTCAAGGTGACATTGAAAACCACATGGAAATTATGAATTTTACCTCTTTTAATACACGAATAAGAGGCTGGACAAGGCCACAGTTGATGACCTGCTGGATTTGTTCTGGATTTCCGGCAGTAATATTTGAAAGAGTCCATGCTGCTTCTTTTACTAAATTGGGACGGGAGTGCCCAAGGAGTTTTCCAAGACGAGGTAGCACATTAGCTTGAAGAACAGCATCAGTCTGAAAAAGAATGAATTGTGTGAAAACACTATCTACAAGAGAATAACTGTTAAAAAATCATTTTAAAAAAATGAAAGAAAAAAAAAGAATACCTGATGGTCATTGCCAGTGACAATGTTGCCTACTGTTCTAAGGACAGGAGTTAGCACTGGAACCTCTCTGCTATCCAAAAGCTGCACTAGACGAGGAACAAGCCCAGTGCTGACAACAGCTTGAATCTTATCATTAGTACCATCAGTGATGTAGGATAAAGCCCAGCAAACGTCAGCTGCAGAAAAATAACAAATGTCAGATTGTTGTCAGGTGATCAATGACAAATGAAAGAAGCTGCAGCTTACCTATCACATCATTGTCATTGTAATGTAGTAATTTACACATTACCGGCAAGCAAGGCTTCACACTCTCAAATGGAGGTGGTGGGTTCTTGTTTCGACACAAGTTTGAGAGTGTCCACACAATGTTTCTGAGACAAGCAACCTAAACAAAATGAGAAATATTAGAAACCATACCTGGTGGAAGATAAAATGAATCAGATCACCCACTACCAAGCACTTACAGGGGTTTCAGGAGTGATCAGCTCCAGTAGAGCAGGAAGTGCATTACTGTTCAAGACAAGATCTCTGGTAGACGACCCATCACCAGCAATGTTACCCAGAGCCCAGACAGCTTGTTCAACAACATTGGGTGGATTGCCAGGGCCAAGAAGGCGAACAAAACGAGGAACAGCACCAGATTTTACAACAGTATTTGTTTGTTCTGAAGTGCCAGAAGCAACGTTTGTCAAAGCCCATGCAGCTTCAAACTGTAGAGCAGGACTATAACAAAAAAGAAGTTGGTGTTTCAGTTATGAGTTACTTGACAAAATACATAATAGAAAGCAGTTGGTCTTACTTGTTAAAGTTTTCAAGTGCACGGACACAGTAGGGGACAATACCAGCCTTAATCATCTCATCGATAGGAGGATTCTGCTCACGACTCAAGGTCTTCCTTGCTGCTTGCACAGCCATCAACTGCTGCTGCTCATCTGAGCTTTGCATACCTACAAAAAAACGAGCAAATAAAGTCACTGTTACAAAAACTAAAATCCAAATGAACTTACTCCCCCGTACTTGCCTTTCAGAATGTCTGTAATTGACATCAGTGGAGATTTGATCTGCACATTGTTGTCTTGCAACGGGGAGGTGGGTTCATCATCAACAGTAATGTTTCTTCTTTTCTGAAGCTGGTCATCTTTCTTTGCCTTACGTAACTCAATTGAAACTTCATTGCGGCGCCTCCGCATCTCCTGCAAAAGGAACAGAAGGCATATTAAAATAGAAAGTACATAAAAACTTTGGCCAATCAAATCCCAGTGTAGGGGAAAACTTACATCACAATCCTTTCCTTTGTTCTTGAAGTTTCGGAGTCTGTTGGTGGGATCATTTTCCTGGGACGGCATAGTGCTGCTGACTGGTTCCCTAAAAACACAATGTAGGTTTAGAAAGGGAGACTTTAAGGTTGAGATGAGCTACAGAATGTAATGGGCTTAGAGGGAGTACAGTATAAAATGGAGCAATTTCAAACCGCGGCAGCTATTTAGCATAGAGAAGTGAGTTAGGCAAGAAACTAGGCCCGGGAAAGGAGGAAGCAAGACTTTACCGCCAACCTCAGCCGGCCCCGCTGACGGCACGGGTACGGTCCAGGTGAGGTTAGTCAACAATCGGATAACAACCAGCGCGGGCCAGCACGACAACCCCGCCCACAGGGGACACTGCCACGCGCGGATAGACAGAAAACTTATGAATGACGAGCCGAAGGACGCGGATGTATTACAGGAATATAATTCCGCGAGTGCCGAATAGAAACGCGGGACAGGACACCTGTTGAAACCATGCCCATTGTCAGACTTTAACGGTTGTGCATAGGGGTGCGAGAAGTGTGGCACACACCACCATTATGAAAGAAATCAAGGAAATGCTGAACCGTTCAATCAGACATCGACGAATGGGAAAAGACGAAAGTATACAACGATGGCACCATTTCAGTACCAGCGGGAGAAAGTCGGCCTTGTGGGTGTACAGCTGCAGTACTGCACAAAGACCACATTTCACGGTGCGAGGGAATGAGACCTCACCTGAAAGGGACTGCTCGAGAATCAGTGACAAACAGCACTCCGTATCTCCGATAGTCCAACTCTTCCCTGTTTTCAGCACAACTTTGAGTAAGATTGCAACAAATCAAACCAAAGTTTCAAGCTCCACGGTAAGATAGTCAGCTCAGTGGAGCAAGCTAAGCTCTGACTGCCTCGGGTCTCTGGCGGCAGAAGTGACAAAGGAACCAATAGCGGGTTCGGATTTTGACGGTTAGCCTTGCTTCTGCCAATGAGACTGCAGCTTATAGATCGATTTGGAAAAGTATGGAGCAGCAATGAAAGCAATGATCTCATTGGTTCGTTTGAATTTCATTGGGAGGGATACCAACTTAATTGTATGCCGATGGAAATAAATCACTTAATTTCGACTGATTTAAATCGAATAGGGGATGTCGGGTACTTCCATTGATTAAAAGAAGTACTAGAAACCCCTATCCATTTATTCATTCGGGGAATGGCCTGATCAGTTCGGGGATCGGGGGTGTCTCGTTTTCTCTATCTCTCTCTCTTTTCCCGCTAGAAGACCAGTGGTGGGACAGAGACAGAGAGCTCATCCCCGATCTAGGAGGCCCTGCCCTGCCTGGCGTCTGCTTTTGTTGTCATTGTGTGTACCGTACCAGTAGGGCTCCACAAGTGTTTTCAAAAATATTTGTGCAACTAACAGCCTAGAGATGGCTGACGATTTAAGAGAAGAATATTTTCGAAACGCCGTAAGAGCTTATTTAAGGGACCAGAATGTCAAGTTGTGGATGTCTCCTTACGTGCAAGAAAACGGCGAGACAAATGTTGACGTCATGGAGGTATGTATAGGGCCTTGTTGTGTCCAGTATTCCCTCACATAACTAGTTTTTCTTGAACAGAAGCTCTTTATAGCTCTTGGTTGTTACTATGACAAGTCTCTACTCACTTCAGTATTTCTTCCTTTAGTTAGAATATTTTATAACATGTGGTGAAATATATTTCTTTTGCCTTTCAGGCTCTTGCCGAAGAGTATGCTACACAACTAAAACTTGAGAAGCGTGACTGTCTTGAGGCCCTTATTTACCTTCAGGATTCTGCCATCAAAAGAATGAGGGAGCAGGAGCAGTTCCGAGCAGGAGGAATTGCAACTTTGCATTTACGGTTCAGTGGATTCAGTGTTCCTTCATGTGAATCCCTGCCAAGCACATCGAAGGGTGTTGATGTCAAACACCATTCAAAATCAGTGGCAGAAGTTGAAATAAGTCTTAGTGCCACAGGCAAAGAGTTAGAGAGTGCAGTGGCAGAAATTTCTGGAAAACCATCCGAACAGTAAGAATTTTATTTCAGAAAGGTGTTTTGCTGAAGTTATTGTTATCTGAACTTCTTGTTTTAATTTTCTTTTGAAGAATCAAAATGGTCTTTAATGGAAGGGTGATAAAGAAAGATGTTTGTCTCAGAGACCAGGGGCTGAAAAGTTCATCTAAAATCATGGCAATTGCTTTGAGCACTGAAGCAAAAGATGTGGAGGTAAGCAAAACAAATCTCCTCTTTGTCTTATAGTTTCCAATAAACCTTAAAAGTTGTGCAATTATCTTTCTTTCCTCAGAACCATTTAATGTATGAGAAATTATGCGAAAAAACAAGGTCGGCTGCTTCTACATTATCCGAAGAAAGTAATGAGTATGCTTCTTTTGAGGTATGTTTGATCTGATGATTCCCAGGGGTTTTCCATTGTGGAGAATTAAGATACAGTCATTCATTTTAAAAGTGGGTCACTTTTATTTCCTTGTGTTTTAGCTTCAAAACCAAGGTGGTAGCTCTCTTAAGCTTGACCAAAAAGAAAAAGCAGCCCTTTGTCTTGCCCTTGCCTTACATGAGCGAGGTCGCTCGTCTCTAAAAAGAGGTAACCATTCCTTGGCTCTTCTCTTTTTCCTAGAGGCTGATCGTGAATTTGGGTGAGTATTTTATAGTAGAAAGGCATAATTAACCTGATAAGTCTATCTAAAACATCTACAAAACAAATTGTTCAGTCTATTGCTTGAGAATGAGCTTAAGTTTTTTCTTACCGTTTGGATAAATTAATGTATTTGATATTTCAGACAATGCAATTCAGATATCCTTAAAAATGTTGATAATGTAGCTCTGCTACAGCTTGACATTGTTTGGTGCTACTTATGCTTGCGTAGCATGTCACATATACCAGATGCTGATCGTCGGCTTGACATTTGTGAAGTCTCCTTGGAGCGTAGCTATGGAAGAAATATGGAACGAGTTGCAGCTTTAAAGGGCTCAGCTGGTCAGTTTTTTCCTTCTCCTTTTGTTTTTTTGTGGTTGGGGATGGCATTAATTTGATATTTTATTTGGCTTTTTTATCTGTCCTGCACATTGTTGACTATCTGCATCTTGGCCTACAGGTAATGAAGCAGCATTGCTTATGCGTCTCCACTTACTTCAAGCTATTGTTGCTTTCCATCTGCACAAAATTGATAGAGCTCAGGAATTACTGAATAAAGCTGCTGTAGAATTGCAAATGCTGAAAGTCAACACTGATGATATTACACAGTTAGTTGCTCTAGGCAAGTCTAACTAACCAGTATTTTTACTTTAGTTTTGGATCCATTGTTTATTAAACTAAGGTTCTTGGAATATTGTTGTAGGGTATTCCTCATCTGAAGCTCTTTTGGGTCTCCGTGCCTGCCAAGGAAATCTTAATGCAGCTGTTTCTAAAATTTGTGAGTGGCAAGAAGAACGAAAGCAAGCAAAAGAACAAAACAGAAAAGAAAGAGCCAAAGAGAGGTAAGTGAGACTTGTCACATTATGGCTGGTAGTTGGTGAAATTTAACATAATTTTTATGTGTTTCAGAGAACGTAAGAAATTAGGTAAAACAGCAGATGGCTCACAGTATATTGAACCAGATTGTGTTTCAACCCTTTGTGGGATGGGCTATGACCGCTTCCTCGTCATATCTGCTTTAAAGCATTCTAACAACAATATGACTCAAGCTGTTCACCTTCTACAAGAACAACCTCATCTTCTCGATGTTGAGAAGAAGAGTTTGCATATATCTGCAGAAGATATTACTCAGGTTTGTTGCCTCTTTCTTTAAAAGTAGAAGGACCTTGTTTAGCTTTTTATAACACATAAAAAATTCAAACAGATTGCTGCTATGGGCTTTGATGCTGATATTGCTCGCCTAGCTTTACGGAAACATCATGGATGCGTAGAAGAAGCTGTATCTGATCTACTCAATAATGGTGGCATTATTTCAGTTGACCCAGGTATTTAATTTCTTACATTGGAGAGTTTGAACTTTTAAGGGCCCATAGTCATTTTTACATTTCATCTGTTTAGATAAACTTCTCCCTGAGGAAGACCCAAGTGCTAATTCTAGTAATGCCTCAAGCGGGCAGTCTAGTGATGAAAGGGAAAGTGAGTATGAATCAGAAAAGAAGAGGATGAAACAGATGGAAGCTGCTTATGAATTAGAAAATGATATTTCAACAGAAGAAAATGATCATTTGTGCATAACTCTTGAAGAAGAAGAAACATTTCTGCAAGAATATAAAACCCTTTTGAAAATGTAGAACCACTGTGAACTGTCAGAATTATGTTTTTTCAATTTTTCTTGAGTAACAATTACTATTTTTTTTTCAATGAACAAGTTTACTCTTTCCAATCAAGTGCTGGAACATTTCAAAACCCTACTTGTGCCAATTTTGAATCTAACTTAAGATTTTTGTGCTGTGACTTGAACTAGTATAAATGTACTTACATTTGCATGTTTGTGGAGTTTCTTTTTTTTAATATATAAAATTAAAATCAATCAATCAACATACAATGTGAGCCTTATATTTATTCATACATTTTGTCAATACCTCCCCTCACTTTTGAGCTAGAGAATATTTTCCAAGTATACACATTTTTCTATGACACTATTGTCAACTTTTGCAATATCATCTAAAGAGGCCAGCCTCTGTTTTAAACTCTTGCGATTTATTTTTCCTGATGTTGTTTTGGGTATTTCATCCACAAAATAAATCCCTCCCCGCAGCAATTTATGGTCAGAGAGACGAGCTATGAAACATGTCCACAATAGCACCAAATTAGTAAGTAAAATTATGTGATGTTCACTCTTTTATCTCCCCAATACAGTGGCAGAAATAAATAAAAAAAACATTGGCATGTATATGCATAATAAGTAGCCACAGACACTCACCTCTCAGTAGTTGGTTTATATCTTCTCTCAGCTGCTCATCGCTGAGGTCTTTCTCGCAAGTTCGGACTACAAAGGCTGAGGGCAAATCCCCGTGAATAGCGTGTGATCGGCCTACTACGCCTGCCTCACGTACGTGCGGATGACATAGGATGACCTCCTCTAATTCACTTGCTGAAATCTGTAACATGAGTCACAATTTAGTGGTGCCTCCCGAATCAACAACTTTAAAATTATTTGCCCCGTCTCACCTGCCAGTTGTTGTACTTCATGAGCTCCTTGATCCGGTCGACAAAGTAGTAGTAGCCCTCGGCGTCTCTGCGCACCAGGTCACCAGTACAGTAGAAGCCGTGTTCGTCGAAAGCTTGCGTCGACGCCTTCGGGTCCCCGACGTACCGCAGCATGAGGTACGGGGTCTTGTAGCGGAGCTCACCCTCGGTCAGGTCCTCGGACACGTCTTTGCCACTGACGGGGTCCACGAGCTGGGGGCGCGAGGTAGAGTTAGGGGCGTGGCGTGGCGGGGCGGGGCGGGGTGGGGTGGGCAGGATGGCGACACCGCAAGCAGCGCGCGAGTCTTACTCACCCTCAGGTGCACCCAGGGCTGCAGCTGGCCGAGCGACCCGGGCTTGGGCAGCGGCTGCCCGGGCAGCCCCGTGGAGTCTGAGAAGGCGACCCCGGCCTCGGTGCAGCCGTAGCCTTGCGCGACGGTGCAGCCCATCGCGGCCTGCAGCCTGGCCTGCATGTCGGCGCCGAGCACCGCGCCGCCGGTCGCCACGGCGCGCAGGCTGCTCAGGTCGTAGCTGGCCCCGGCCCCGGCCAGCGCGTCCGGCACCAGGGACAGTAGCCAGGGCGGCGCGAACGTGAGGCTGATCTGCGGCGTGCAGGCAGGATTGACTTGACTTTCCGTGGGTTAGTTCAATAATTTTTTTCACACTGTGAGCGGGAGAAAGATTTACCTTGAACTTGCTGATAGTCCGCAGCAGAGCGATTTCGTCGCTGATCCCCCTGACGAAGACCCTGGTAGCTCCAACGGACGTGCACTGGAACATCATGAGCGCCCCGGAGATCCACGACAAGGGCGACGACACCAGGAACCTCTCGCCCGCCAGCACGGCCCACGACCTGCGGGAGACGGACTCGGTTACACGGCAGCCCGACACGGTTCACGACGCCACTGTCGAGGAAGGCGATACGGACCCGGGGTTGAGCGAGTGCATGAGCATGGAGTAGTCGCTCGTGATGACGGCCTTGGGCTTGCCCGTCGTGCCGGAGGAGAACAGGATGTAGGAACCGTGCTGCTTGGGGTCACCCACGTCTGCCGGGGCGTACGAGTCCAGGCCCGCCCCGCCCCTCGCGGCCGCGCCCTTATGGAAGAGGCCCTCGGAGGAGATGGCCTTGGTGGGCAGAGGCAGTGTGGCGTCCCCGTCCACGACGACAACGTGGCGCGTGGCCGCGGCGTGCTGCCGCTTCAGGGCCTCGGCCGCGGCCGCCATCCCCGGCGCTGTCTGCTCATCCGAGACGAGGCCGTGCGGCGCCACCAGCACCAGCGACTCCAGGAGCTCATCTGCGCGGGGAGTTACGACACTTGAGCGGGAGGTGAGCGGCCGAGGCCGAGGCCCGGGCAGCGTGCGTACCTGCATTGCTGGATGGCACGACGGCGGCCACGGTGCAGCCGTTGAACATGGCGCCAAGGACGACGGGGAACAGAGCCTGGTGGTTGTTGCTGCAGACCGCCACCGTGTCGCCGACGCGCAGCCCCAGCGCCCGCCAGCCCTCCGCGGCGTGGATGCAGCGCTCCAGCAGCCAGCCGAAGCTCACCGAGCTGCCGGTGGCCGCGTCCACCTGCGACCACAGGCCCCGTGGAGTCCACCGCGCCGCGCACCTCACCTCGTCAGGTGCGCAGCGCAGCGCCACTCACCTGGGCCGGCGGGGCCATGTCCCCGAGCGCGGCGAAGTGCCGCAGCTGCTGCAGGGTGTGCTCGGACAGGGTGAGCCCCGGGTGCGGCACGCCCTCGCCGCCGTAGTACACGCGCGTGGGCTCCACTGTAACAGCAGCCGGCCGCAGCCGTCCCGTCCCGTCAGCCGCGCGGGGTAGGCAACATCTCCGCCGCAACGCACCCGCGCGCGGCGGGCCTGCCTACCCACAGGCGCTCCTTATCGCTTTGCCTCGCGCTCCGCGCAGCAACGCCAGGCCAGGCCCGACCAGGCCCGCCCTGCCTCAAAAATTCCCACCCGATTGAAAGGTAGTCGGGCGATCGGGTTGCGGATCGGGTGCGGTCATACGACGGGCCCGGGGTGTGTGTGCGACCAACAGGGTCTCGCACCGCCGTGCCGTGCCGTGCTGTGCCGTGCCGTGCCGCGCCGGGTGCCCAATGAGGCGTGAAGCAACTACCTCCCGTCCCCGTCCTGTCGCATCGCACCACTGGCACCCCAACATCCTCCGGCCCGCACCGCACCCTACTGCCGCCCGCCCAGCTGGTCGGTATCCGGGAAGCACGACATCAGGTGTCACGGGGACGTGCGTGGTTTTGTACGATAGTTTGCCACCTCGCAACCCCGGCTCTCACTCCAGTTTTAAATAAACAGACGAGTTCTCGGCCACCATATCGGATCCTAGTGGTAGCCTCCAGATAGCGTAACCCCAAGGCATGTAACTCGTCCCCTTCCGCAACATGTGCGAACAAAGTCGGCGCTGCCGGGCCAGGATCCTCTCTGCGGCCGCAGTATTCTCTCCGCCAGAACGGTGACGATGTAATATGTCCTGTCCTCGGGCGGCCGTCTCGTGTTTCGCGTTGCGGATGACCGCTGGCCCGTCCCGCCCGCGCAGTGTACAGTAGGCCATAAAGCAAGGAAGTGAGAGGTAAAACTTCCTTTGTGGTACAGGCGGGAGAGGACCGAGTCATTTTTACATACTTGCGCCTCACGGTTAGGTAGATATCTCTTTTTGGTGACATCCGACATTGTGGGCGAGGGAAGTCTAAGATTTGCAACGTAAAAAGGCGTACACGGTGAGAACAATGTATGATTTTTTGAGGGAAAGGGGGAAACTTTGAGGAACTCCCTTGATTTGAGGAAAAATTCCTGAGACTTTGAGGAAGTCTCCTACAAAAAAAAAATGTAGGAAATTCTAGCTTTTTTTGAGGAGCTAAAAGTTTAAGGAGTTTCCCTCAAATTATTAGAGTTTCCCAAAATTATCCCTTTTACCTAAAGAACAGGCATTATTTTTACCGTGTACCGGCGTTGTGTTGAAACGGAGCCCGGCATACGAAAAATCTATGCTTTTGCTCACATTTACTCTAACTGCGCAACAACAGCCCACAACCTTGCGGGAAATTCTCAATAAGCTACCTTGCTTTGCTCTAGGCCTTAATTAAAATATGAAACGGACCCTGAAGTTTTGACGATAAAAGACCACCGACACACAGTTTTTACTTACTTTCAGGAAGAGTCTCGAATCAAACAGACGCGGTTATCTTCCGGTCACTGTAAGCCCGATCGCCTTCCCTGCGGTTGGCTTGAGGGAATTCCAGGTGGTGGGACGCAGAGCGCAGGTCGAAGTCTCGCAAATACGCGCGCGCGCGCACACACACACATGAAAGAAGCGCGCTCCTCTGTGCGGCAGGGCGGGCCAGTGCGCACCTGCCTCCGCCAACTCCACGACTGGCAACACCCCTCTGCCTGGCCCGGGTCCGGCCCGGCCCCGCCCCGCCCCGCCCGGCGCCCGTCGCCCCGGCCCGCCCCACCCGGGGGAAGGCCACGGAGAGGGTAGAAGGTAGCACGCGGTAGTTGATAAGAAGTGGTTTTCAGTGGATTGCCTTACAGGCATCTTATCTTTAAGTAAACTAATAAAATTGTGTCACAGCTCCTCTTATCACGCGAAAAGGCAGTAGTGAGAAGAGCGTGTGCCTACTGTGATCCTCCTGGCCCTGTAAATTTCTCACAAAATTCGTAACTCAAGCCGGGAAACAAATATCTGCTCAATGTTCCAATTATAATTTTTCTTATATTTTTTTTTTTAACTTTGATTAAATGGGGTCGGGCAGAGGTAATAAGTCGTGCGTGTTTGCGCAGCACTTCAGCGACGCTGCGCCCAGGCCGTGATATCTCATTATCGCTGCACCTTGGGTAACCTCCTTCCTTGTGGCGCAGGGTGACTCACTGCATCACTATGACTGCAAAACAATAACGCCACGCCACCGTGCGTGCAAAACCAGATAACATAATGAAGCAGGCCTGGAGGGGCTAGAGCAGGGCGCGGGCGGGCCACCCCGAGTCTTCTGTAATTGGTAGCAATCCAGGGCCACTAGAAGCAAGTGCGGCGCGGACAGGGAAGGCCCGCCCCCGCCCCGCCCATGACGCTTCGGGCGGGCCCTCCGGGGGTAGAGGGGGTAAGGTGATCCCTTCGGGGGAGGGAGGCCCACGGGGCTTCTGACCCGTTAGCACACCGAGTCTCATCCCATGGTGGCGCGCCGCGCCGCGCCGGTGCCCTGCTCTCCTTTCCAGCACTCAGGGGCTTCCCTGAGGGTCCGTCCGTATCGCCCCGCCTTTCCCCCCGCCCCGCCCCGGCGCGCCCGGGCCCGACACCCCGCCACAACATGGGACAGGTTGTATGTAGACACTACGGTTTAGACTACAAATTAAATTAGACATAACATTTTTAAAAAATCATAAAATTTATATCATGTTTGTTGCAGAGATATTTCATAACAATAACAGGTACTTGGAGAATGTCAAGAGTGAGAGTAGAAAATCGCAATTGCAGGATCTTCTGTCTCACAGGTGATTAAAACATCACGAAACTTATCAAGAAGCTGCAGCAACTGGGATCTTCGCAAGTTCTCGAGGTACATGATCTCCTCCAGGTGATGCAAGCCTCGGAGATAATTGCTGCGGTAGAGCTTTGCAAGTAATGCTAGATCATCTGAGTTGGTCGCAGCAGGTATTTTCAGGATTGCTACTCGTTCAGCTTCACTGAAATCCGCCAACAGCTCTTCTGGAATAAGACCATGTCCCTTATCTCCATCAGCTGAACCATCATCTGGTATAAAATGAAAAATAGAAAATTAGATGTAATGAGATGTAGAGATAAAAAATAAAAGGAATAAACAGCATTTGTAAATTTTTGTTATTGACTCAGCCAAATCAGACTTACCCAAATTTGGACTCATGCTTAGTCCATTTAGAATACCAGACTGCTTTTGAGACATCTGATCCCGATGTTGCAAAAGTTGGAGCTGCTTCTCTGCTCTCAAATTAACAATATCATCACTGATTGAGCTTGCATCACTATCACTTCTTGCGTGACCTGCACTCCATGTACCAAGACCAAGGCTTAATTGCTCTTCTGGTGTGCTCTGGAAACTGCCTTCACCTCGGCCAGCCACGAAAGATCCTTCCTAAGAAGAGAAAAAGATGGGTCACAAACAAAGTACGTATATTGTAGTGGTATCAAATTGTAAAATGTATGTGACTTGCCTGATGAGGCCAACTAAGACCTCTAGATGAAGCCATGAAATATATGTAAGTATGGAGTTGTAATAAAAGTCTATGGCGTAACATCCAGACCACAGTCCGAATTAGTTGATTCTGAGCTTGGGATCCAAGCAATGGGCTAATTTTTTGTCCAATAGAAGAGGGCAGAGAAAACTCACTCATTGTCTACAGGGCAAAAGAATAAAAATGAAGATATAAACATATTGTCAATGTCAGTGGAAAAACAGATTAATAAACTACCTGTAAGAGACACATTCCAGGAAATTGTTCTGAAAAGCGCTCAACAAAAGGTGAGTTGAGATCTGTTGGGGCATCTGGAGCAATGACATAAACATTACTTTCACAGAGAGGGTAAATTACTGTGGCTTTTGCCCAGTATACCAAATGTCCTGTTAACTGAAAAACCTGAGAAAGGGGAAAAAAATTAATTATTTCAGTTCAAAATCAAACTGACACAAAAATCATGCGACATTTTTAGATTTTCATCTTAATAGTAATTTTTACCTGCGCTAAAGTGAGATCAGCGTCTGCTGAGAGAGTCTGTAAGCTTTTAAGAGGACTGTGGACTTGTACAAGTCTTAAAAGAGCAGGAGATGCATCTGGTGGCAAATTTTCTATCAGTTCTGATGGTTCAACAAGCAATAATATTCCATGATAGGGACGAAGACTTTGAAGACACCTGCATAAATAGAAAATAATTTTTGTAATGCATCTGTTAAAGTAAACAGAAATTACAGAAGATTTATAGATTGAACAGTGTCTAGATACCTATCTATTGCTTCTGGTTCAATAATAAAGTTTTTGCGATGGAAATGAATTTGGTGAACTTTCTGAGGGAGGCAAAAACTGACTTGCAGCCAGTTATTTATTCGTAAGCGTATAAGGCCAGTAAGGATAAGATCTTGAAAAACACCTTTCAACTGTTTAGCAAGGGTGCTACGGTGAAGAATCAGATCAAAAGCAGACTCAGCTCCATCAATATTACATTCTCCTTGCCTACAACCATGTAAGATATTAATGCTACTCCACATATTTTATTTTAAGCTCCTTTCAAGTTTCAATCTGCTTACCTTGCTTGAAATTCATCATGAGCAGTAACCATAATTTTAGCTTCTTGTGTGACGTAGCCACACCTCTTCTCTTCATGGCGCAAAGCAACACCAAGCCTTTTGCTTAAATCATAATAGCATTTTACTATTGAGTGACTCGCAGTTGCATGCAGAGCAAATACCATATTTATTAAAGTAGTGTGTGATGGTGTTTCTAATTTACTACCACTTCCACCTAAAAATAGTAAAAGCATATTATGACTGATAGAAGTCTTAAATGCAGGGTGAAATGGAAAACAAGAGTACAACCTAAAGAACTTCTTCCTGTGCTTGCTGCTGGTAACTGGATAGGGTGTCCAACAAATCGAACATCATTAACTTTCAATTCAAACTTTCGTTCACAGAGTTCTGGTTTGACAGCAAACAGTGTGGACAAGACCTGTGAAAGAGAAAATATTGGCACAGATCAAATATATTAATTGGTTGTTAATATTATGACAATCATTCTCATTTAAAACAATTATATAAATACATTAGACACTCACCTCATCAGTGAAACCTGTGAGACGACCATGCTGAATGTTTGACGTCTGTGAGGGTTGACTTTGTAATAGGTCCTCAGCTATCGTGACAGCATATGGATTCCGGCGACGTATTTGTTGACAGTTTTCCCCATGCTGTCTTGAATCAGTTGCATAAGGAAATCGAAACAGTAATCTGTCACCCTTGCTGTCACTTTCACAAAGTATCACACTAATAGGGTTTGCTTCCATTCTCTAGTTTGTCAGAAAAGTGCTTCATGTAAAAATAATCTTTGTAGAAGATGTCAGGTAGAGCTTCCATAAAATGTTGTTTAGATTTTTACTGTACTAAAATACAGATGGGTTAGTGACACATTATCAATTTGCCTTAAATAAATGGTGGTAAACAGTGTCAACGAGCCAAAACAGCAGACATGAAAACAGGGTCCAAGTGCGTGCAAATAACAGCACAGACATTATTCACACCACACATAGGAGAACTGTGAATATCTACAGCTGTTGTAGTAACCTCTCAAAAGTTCATCAAAACATTACAGAAAACTGAACCTGTGACGTCCAAAAAATGACTACTCAAAGGAAAATCGTTGCTGCTGGTTTAGTCGGAGCCATAGGACTTGCAAGTTATGGTGTTATAATCTATCCTATACAACATGCGGAGGAATATAGTAAGTTATTGGTCTAACCTGAAGTAGACATTATGGGTGGATTAAATCTTAATTTATAAGTCAATCCCAGGGGTTTTGAGTTCTGTCATGTACCTAACTTTGTACCACACTTATAATCACTATTTCTCTTAAGGAAAAACACAAGAATCTTGGCGTGCACACATTGATAGGGAGAAAATTCAGCCCGGAGGTATGTGATTGTTTCGTTGTATTAGACCATTCGGGTCAGTCAAAATAGTTGAAAATGCTTATATTGCATCAGTATACAAAATTTAAAACAACATTTTTTGTTTTGTCATTTTTAAGGTATGAGGATATGGTCCGATCCCTTTCAAGAGAGAAAAAAGGAAATACCTCTCTATATGCAGAAACCAAGAAAAGATGAATGAATTGAATTATATTTATTTGTAAAAGATGTAAGTTAGACAATTTTCTTAAAACCTATGTAATTAGTTTAATCTCTAAGAATACATGATTAAGGAAAAAAAATCACAGATTGAAAATAAAGCTGTATACTGAATAATACAGCACTAAAATTATTCTAAGAACTTTTAAAATTGTTGCTACTTTCTTAAAAGTGAAAATTATGAAGAGTATTTGATGAAGGCTAAAAATGCAATACATGAACTATATATATGACTTGATCAATGATGTTATGCAATCGAGGAACATTTCAAGATAATCTTTAACCAGATGTGTGGGGTGCACCACTTTGAGTTGATCCAGCGGCACTTGGTACAAGAAGTGATGATGAGTAGTAAGAATTGAAATCCATTCTAAAAATAAATATAAAGATGAAAATTATTATACTCATATAATTGCAAATAATAAAAGATGTAAACTGCAAAAGATAAGGCTCCATACCTGTACAATACATTAAGCATTTTTTCGTTATTGTCCTCCACTGCAAGTTCATCAATTTTGTTAAGCAGACCAATCAGAGCAGCTGAAAATTGCTCATCAAAATTCTGAATTGAATCTTCAAAATTCTCCCCAAGAGCACTTGTAGAGCATTCAATGCTTGGTGCAGCCTGCAATAAAAATTGACTTGCTTGACATTGTTATAAAATTAAAAATTCTTTTAACTTAAAGAACTATGGTGAAAGTGCTGAAAGGTGGCAATACTCCAGATCTCCATCAACTAATAGAGCAAAAGCAAGCAATGGAGACAACAGCAATACTAATAAAGGTAGGTGCAAAGAAATTAAAGCAAAAAGACTTGTCATAGTAACAGCAATACATTATGAAAATTAAGAGCAGAAATATAAGAAGAAATCACTCAAGAAGCATGCATTTGACACTACATTTTAAACCATGGCAGAGAACTGTAATGAGGCATTGACTATGCATGGTCAGTGGGCTAAATGGCTATGAACACCTATAACTTCTCTAGAACATGTCGAAAAGAATACCTCAGAGACATCACTCTCTGCATCCGATGGGGCTATCATAGAGTTGAGTTCGGCATCCACGAAGTACCTCTGCGCATTCTGTTTCAATGAGGGTAGAGTTAGACAAAAACACTGTGCGATGAGGGAGATGAAGAGCACCACTCAAGCCGTGCAACGCCAAGAGCTCAGCAAAAACGTGCAGACACTCGCCATTTCAGAAATGAGACAGAACATATACATCTCCCACAAGAAAGCAGAGTGAAATCAAGCTATATGCAGCGTGGTCGAATAGTGACAAGTAGGCCAAAATTAGGCGGGACGTCCGCCACCGGAAAAGGAGACCAGACTCATAATGGCGGGTGATGTGAAAACTGGCTGCCTTAACCAGACAATGAGAAATGAATGCCTCCATCACCACCTTCGTTTCATCAGAATAATGCAACCCCCGTGAAGATGGACCTGCAAGGTGAATTAGTGAGGGACGGGCAGCGGGTCGCTCATACTCCATGCCGCAGAGACGACTGACGCGTGGGGTACTTATGCCGTAGGGCCAGGAGGCGGTGAGGGGAGGGGAAACAACTCACCTCGAAGAAGCGACAGAAAGAGACACACACTCCTATCAGGATGTTGACCATCTTCAGGAGGCCGGGGTTTGTCAGCATGCAGTCCTTCATACACGTAGAGAGGAAGTCACCGTGACAGGCCAGCACCTGGTCTACATTCGTCACCTGCAAGTAAATTAAATGTGCCATGAAACCATATTGAAATTTCGACGTTTTATCTGTCATATGTTTAAAATCCACATCCTCACTAAGCTACACAAAAAAAAAAAAAAAAGTGAGAGGAGGAGGGGGTGGAGCGGAGGACCAGGATCAGGAGAAGCAGCGGGCAGAGGGGCGGGGCGGGGCGGGGAAGCAACAGGGTCGATACATCCTAATGGGAAGGGGCGGGAGAAGCGCCAGCGAGGCGGGGTGGAATGGACCAGGAGCAGCAGGTCACCGAACCCGCGACCCCGGTGGGTCACCAGAGCCGGCGGGGCGGGGCGGGGCAAGCAGGCCCACCACCCTCCCCTACGCTCCGCCCACCGCGCCGGACCGCCATCCGTGAGGCATCAGCGCGGGCTCCCGGGCGGGTAGGCAAGCCCGGTACGCACGCGTGTGTCGCGGGGTTGCCTACCCTCACTTCGGCGGGCGCCAAGAGGGCAGGTGCGTCTACCTACCGCTACTCTGACGGGCACGTACACTACCGGCCAGGGAGGCCTTGCTCGATGCTAAGTCGCCCTCCGGCTACGACCGGCGACTTTCTACGAGGGGCAGAAAAAATAACACACTAGCCGCCGCCGCGCCGCGCTGCTGTTAGCGTTAGCTCGGGGCCGTGCCGGGCCGGGCAGCTCCAGCTCGGACCATAAAACCGCACACTTAGTGCAACGCCCGAGCCGAGCCGAACGGAAGCGGAATATACTTTACGGAGGCAAGGCTCCGGGCCGGGAGCTGGGCAGGGCTGGGCTGGGCGCGGGGCGCGGCACACAGCGCTGCGGAATGGCAGCCCTGTTGCTCGCGGGGGAACTAAACGGCTTCCGGGCCCGGGACGGGAGCGGCGCGACAGGACCAGGACCGGGACCAGGACGGCGACGCTCCGCCTACACTCGCCCATTATGAGCTGCCGTCGAGGAATATTCAGGCAGGAACTGGGTAGTGCGGCGCCGCCGGGGCGCCGGCCGGGCCGGGCGGGCGCCGTGGGGACGGCGGCGCCACCCCGACCCAGCCCGGGGGAAGTCCCTGATTAGCGTAAGGCGCAGCGCGTACAAGTAGGTGCGTGATTGCAGGCCGCCCGAGCAGCGCGGCAGAGCGCGGCGCCACGCCACCCGGTGCGCAGCGCACTGCGGACAAGTCCCCCGCCTTCCTCTCTCCCTCCTCTCCCTTACGGCGCGGCGCGCTGCGCTCGGCAGCCGCGCAGGGCGGGACGGGACAAGATGCCCCGCTGAGCGGAGCGCCCGGTCCGGTCCTGTCCTGCGGCCGCAGAGTGCAGCGTGTCACACGTTGACATGACAACAGCAGCCTGCTGCTGTCCTGTCCTGCGGAGGCCGCGGGGCGGGCCGGGCCGGGCCGGGGGTGTTGTGGTCACAAGTGGTCGATACCCCACACGTCCGCGCGGCTGTCCCCGGGGGGCACTTCAAGCCTTGGGCTGGGGCGGCCACCCCGCCCCGCCCCGCCGCGCCCTGCCGCGCCCTGCCGCGCCCCGCCGCGCCCCGCTCGGCGTGGGAACAGGACCGGGTGGCGGGGGCGGAGGGGCTGCGGCCGGGGGCGAGGGGAGGGAAGCGTGCGAGAGATGGATGGGTGGATGGACAGCCGGGGCGGGCCGGGGGCCGGCCCGGACACCACAAGCACAGCACTTGCGCGGCGCACAAACAAAGCCTAGAAATGTTTCTCCGAGCTGTAAACAAGGACGGAACCCTTCCGCGGCGCGGCGGGGAAGGGGTTGGGGGGGAGGGTCCCGTGGGGCGGGGGTAGCCGTCTGCTCCACGCCCAGCAGCTGTTCGCGGCCCTGGCTGGACGCTCCTACATGGCGCCGCTCGTTCGCACCTCCCCCGCCCATTGCCAAAACCATCCTCCTACACAAATATTTTCTCGCTTCACACATCGGACCAAATCTGACACTGGAAATTTGTCTTTCTGTTCAGGCAACTACCGCTTAAATATATCAGAAATTCGAAAAAAATCCTGCCTCTGCCGGGGGTTTATCGCCTTGAGGAGGGCGGGTCGGGGTCGGAGCGCCGGGGCGGGGCGGGCCGCGTGCGGCCGGGAATAGATAAATGATGGCCTGTTCTGGCCTGGCAGGGCAGGCAATAGCCGTGTCGTCAATATTTGAGGGATGGCCCAACAGTGCGGCCCCGCTCCGCCCCAAAACGCCGCGGCCGCCCACGCACTACCAGAGGAGATTCTAACTGCTTTGTGGTAAAGCTGTTCCGACCACCTCACACTGCCGTACCGTCACCAGAACAAGTGTCAATGAAAATTGAACATTCGTCGGACATAATCAGTCGGTGCTTCCCTCCCAGTTGCGCCCCCCTTCCCCCTCCCTCAGTGTCCTGCCCGTGCCGCTCCGCCCGCCCCGGGCGGGGCCCTACCCCACCCCGCCTGCCCCGCCCCGCCCCGCCCGCTCGCGCGCGAGTCCGCGCTGCGCTGCGCTGGAGCAGTCTCACTCACTCAGTCCGCGGCCGAGCCCCGTCCAGCCAGCATGGTCTCCCGGTGACCCCCGTGACCCAGCGTGCCAGAGACGACATAGAGTGCCGTTCAAACGTGCGAGTGCGCGAGCTCCCCCGCGAGGGCCCCCGCCACAGAGTGTCCGGTCCGGCTGACGAGTGCTGCTAGAGTCCCATGAGCCCCCGCGGCACGCAGAGCACCGAGGTGCCCGCCGAGGGTCATGGCGGCCGAGCGCCACCATCTTGAAAGTCCTGCCTCGCCGAAAGAGAAGAGTGCCACGAAGAGACAGTGAAATGAGTGCTTGCTGGTGAAGTCATGGTGATTCTGAAGACGAATAGTGATTGAACAAGCTCGATCTAGTGGAGTGACTGTGTGTGTGACGAAGTGGAGTGTGCAACTTTAACCTTGCGACTTGCCAAACGGATTAAAACGGGATTTTAATTAAAGGTAAACAACCGTACTGATCTACATTCACACATGTTCCCCCGGCAGGATGATATTACAAATAAGCTTTCGAACTGAGTGGCAGGTGATTAACACTGGCGAGTTGACGTAACACCGGGAGAACGCATGACGTCATCGTTCACAAGTGACATATTTCTAGCTCGGTGCATATGTTGTTCCACAACACGAAGACCCCTCGTTTGCTGTCAAACGAACTCGTGCGTAGCGGGAACGGCAGCTAACTTTCAAACAAACTAATACCTCAAAGACGAGGTTCGAAATTAAGAAAGGGTCTTCTAAATAAATACATTTGTCAGAGAGCATTTCTAAACCTCCTCAAAGTTCTTAAAATTAGTGTAAGAGGTCGTGGTCTGAGTATTTGGATTTAAAATAACGTTCCAGAACCACAGTATGAAAACCTATACATCCATCGTATGGTTAGTTCAGGAGACGTCAGAAAAATACGTTTAGGAAAATAAAAAATATTCTGCAAAGAAATGCTTGGGTGTGTACCCACTGGGCTTCTGCTGCCCCAACCTCATTTTAAGGTTATCTTTTTTATTAATCCCTGCGCCACGTGTAGAAGAGCAATCAATAATTTTTTTTTGCGAGTTTGTAGGAAGATGTGAAGAGAAAAGAGCGCGATAGTAAAGACGGTTTTCCATTCAAAGCGACTCGCGGCCCCGGCCCGCCTGTGCCGTGGACTTTGCTCGCGGTGTGATGCACCTTCTCCAGTCCGCACCAGAGCCAGGCCAGGTAGGCGCCGCGACACGCCGGCTCACTCGCGCCCACGACATCCGCCGAGCAGGTCCGGGGGCGGGGCGGGGCGTGGCGTGGCCCACCAGCAGTGCGGGGGCGAGTGCTGGTCGGTCGGGTCAGGTGGGGTGAACATTCCAAAGGAAAATCTCCTTTGCGACATGTCACAGTAACTACTGCAGGCCGATAGGCAACCTCCTGCACACACCCGCGGTTTGCCTAGTCCTGGTACGCCCGCAGGCGCACACACATACTGTGCCCTCGCTTTTCCTGTACTGACAGCGCAGCGCAGCGCCGTCAGGTACAGCTGGGTCGTGACATTGTTTGAGCTGGGTGGCATACTGCGCAAGGGGACACCCTCCGCCCCCCGCCCCGCCCCCTGAGCAAACCTCGGCCGGCCCCCGGGTGGCACCCGTCCTGCAGGGCAGGCCTACACGCAAAAAATAAAATGGCCACCTTAGAAGCCTTGCCAAAACAAAAAAATTGGCTGCAAGAACAAAACAAGTAGTTGTACCGTACAACTAGGTGGCATTTAGCTAAAGCAACGAGGCATCCAAGCTGTGTAGTAGCTCATACATAGCTGTATATAGTTTTAAAAAATTGCACCTGTGATAAAAAAAGCTAGCCCGATCCCAATTTTTTTTGTTTTTTTTTGTTTTTTTGGCGAGTAAGCCCCGCCCCCTGCCGCAGCGCCGTGTTTGCAGAGTCAACTCGCATTCCTGATTTGGGAAGGGGGCAGGGCAGGACAGGACAGGACAGCAGGACGGGCCGGACAGCGCAGGGCTCCAGGGGGTCGGGGTCACGCATCACTCCGGCGGAACACATAATCGCCGTACAATTAGCGGGCGATAAGGACGGCCGGGCCGGGTCCTGCAAGGGACCCGCGCCTCGTATGCATAATCCCGCACACGCCCCCTGGGGCCGTGCTGGTGGACGGGAAACAAGTTGTCGTGGAGAAGTGGGCGCCGGGCGGAGTGGCACGTCGCCCTGCCCGCCCCGCCCCGCAGCACTCTCAGATATCTCCCCGTATTGCTTTACAAATCAAGACACCCTGCGTCGTAAAAGGCGGCCGTCTCAAGCCAACCTCAGGCAGGGCCCTGCGCTGCGCTGCGGTGCGGACCAGTTCCTAACGATTCTTACTCCAACAACGGCCCTTCATCCAGCCCCGGCCCGGCCCGCCCCGGCCCCCGCAACTCGGCACTCCAACTCCTCCTCGCCTCGCCTCGCTCGTCCCGTCCGGCGGGCGGCTTCCGTTCTCGGCCGTTGGGCAGAGCCAGGGGCCCGGAGGCCCCGCGCTGCAGGCGCCGCGCCACAAGCAGGCACAGTTGTCGCGTCTCCGCTTTAATAAGACGGAGGGAC
Source organism: Frankliniella intonsa (assembly GCA_033675135.1). Lineage (NCBI taxonomy): Eukaryota > Metazoa > Arthropoda > Insecta > Thysanoptera > Thripidae > Frankliniella > Frankliniella intonsa. The sequence goes on along the minus strand of CM066249.1, from coordinate 5,354,695 downwards.
GAGGCGCCGTCGCCGCCCCAGACGGATATATACGAGTCGTAAAGCTATCCAATATTAATCCAGAGGAATTCCCTGGCGAAATATCTCCGGGGCGGCGCGGCGCCGGCGAGACGGCACGCGTGTGGCGTGCTGTGCCCTATGCTCGTCCGCCGCGCCCGCCGCGCCGCCCGGGGCGGGGCGAGGCTAGGAGGAGCGGGCCGCGCCGGCCCGTCCCGTCCCGTCCCCACGGCACGCTCACGCTCGTGTCTCGAGCGTGGCGGGGCGGGGAGGAGCGTCCCTGGCTGACTATGGGAAAACGAGAGAGTGAGATTAGCTCAGGGAGATTAGCCCAGCCTCAGCACGTGCACGACAGGTTAGCGACACACGTACAAAAAAAAACAAGCAACGGGTTATAAAATAAAAATAAAATCATCGACAGCCGCAGGACACAGAAAAAATAAAATAATAATAGTAGTAATCCGAGAGCGCCTGCCTTCTCAGCGGCCTGGCCGGTATGCGGCTGGCGCGCTGCAGCGGTTGGATTACGCACGGCCAAGGCCGCGCAATGAGTGTCCGGTCCGGCGCAGCACAGCGGTGTCAATACAGCAGTACTACTCACTGCAAACAAGACTCCAGGCGCCCCAGGCCAGCCCAGGCCAGCCCAGGCGTGCGGGGCGACACCAACACCAACTCGCGATGACGTTAAAGTTTCTCCAGCAGCCCAAGGAGCCTGCTGATTTAAGACTGACCCTAACTTTATTTTTTCACCCCGACATTCTGGTCTGCGCGCTGCTTTAGTGTCCCCGAAAGCCACAGAGTGTTCTGAAAAGGAAGGGCTGTTGCTCGGTGCTGCCTTTGTTGCTGTTGCGGCGGCGTGGTGTTCCGGTCCTGCCCCCCGGGCCCTTGCAGCATTATCTCGCGCCTCGCAGCGGAAACACGACCCGCGCCGCCGCGTCTCATTTCGACTTCGACGGGCTTGCTTAGCAGCCCGGCCAGGCGGGCAGGCAGAGCCGGACGCCGGCGTGGTCAGCAGAACACGTCCACTGCTGTGTCATATTCGGCTCGGCCGTTCCAAAAACACTTGTGCTCGTAGGATTCTTACTTTGCTGAAAGGATTTGTACTTTGGAAGTTGACTCGCATATGACAAGGGAATATTTTTATTTTTTGCACCACATGTGGTGGTGGTGGTGAGCGCGTGGCGGCGAGGCGCGGCTCGGCGCTGCCTACAGAGCTGCCGTGCCGCCGCGGTGACGAATGGCCTGCGGCCCGCCCGGCCCGGCCCGGCGCGGCGTGGCGCCTCCAGGCGCTCCGGCCGGCCGTCATGTCCACTGCAGGCACGGGCCTAAGTCACCGCAGCAACAAATGGGCTCCCCGTACACTGCCAGGAGCAGCAGCGGAGCGGAACCGCAGGGGAAAGGATTGGCCCGTTATTAAAAATTAATTTTAAAACGACGACTATTTTAGGGGTGTATGTAAGCACACAGGAGGAGGGCCGGTCCGGCCGCAGCCGGGCCCGCCGCACCAAATTCGGAAACGTGAAATGACTGCCGGTGCCGGCGCAGCAGCGAGGCGGGGCGGGGCGGGGCGGGGCGCTAACGGCACGGCGATGTTATCAGCGCCGCCGCCACCCGCGCAGCACGGCCCTATGCGTCCCCCGGGAGGTAGGCAGCCACAGCGCAGCCGTGACGCGGCGGGGCGGGGCGGGGCGGGGCGTGGTCATCGCGTGGCCGACGTGCCGCCGCCGCCCGTCGTGCTGCAGCTCTGCCCACATCCCGTTTAAATTGGCCACGGCTCTCGCGGGGCGGAGGGGGAGAGAGGAGAGAGGAGAGAGGCGAGGTGGGGCGGAGGACTCGTCCGTCGTTCGAAAAGGGAGGAGAGCAAAAACCAAGGTTATGATTACAGTACAGAGAAAGGAGGCGGCAGCGGCGGTGGTGGTGGCTGCGCGGCAGGCGATGGCCCAGGCCCAGGAAGGGCCGGCCGGCCAGGCGGGGCGGGGCGGGGTGGGGTGGTGGGGCCCACTTCATAAGGATGGCCCGCGGTCCAGAACGGCAGGCGGTCATTAGGGAAGGGGGCGTGGCGGGGCGGGGCGTGGCGGGGCGTGGCGGGGCGTGGCGGGGCCGCTGCTGACATCCCCGGCCCCGCCCGCGGCCGACATGTCGCGCACGTACCTCGAGACCACGGCGAGGGGACCTGGGTCCTTTGACTCTCGGTCCACGAAGACCTTCCCCTCCTCCTCCTGCTATTCCTTCGACTAGGCGGCGCGCGGCGCGGGTCGAGGGGTCAGCGGGTTGCGTCGTATACGCCTGGGCTGCGAGCACGTACTGCCCTGCCCCGCCCCGCCCCGCCAGGGCACACAAATCATGGCAGTCGGGGCGCGGCGGCGCAGGCCGGGTCAGTCAGTGATTGAGGGAAGACATGAGCAGACTTCGAATCGAGAGCAGTGGGAGGTGAGAGAAGAGGCGGGGGGCGGAGGGAGAGTGGGCAGTTTTTGTTTCCGAAACCAAACCAATCAGAACCCACAAGTCCGGATAAAGTCGAGGGAGCGCTGATTGGGCCGGGGCCGGGACTGAGCCGCGCGATGCGGGCCGAGGCGAGGCCCTCAGCACCGGCACCGGTACGGTAGCCCTCTTTTCTCCCCGCTGCGGAGGCTGCGCTGGAGCTCTTCTCACGGTCTGGACCAAACCGGCCGAACGAGATCAGCGCAGCGCACCAGAGCAGCAGCGCGCAGCAGCGCGGCCGCATGGGAGCCAGCGCGGCGCGGATCGGAGCTGCTGCCGAAAAATCACGTGCAGGCGTTCCGCCTCGAACGCCCCGCCCCGCCCTACCAGTACCCGTCGCGATCACTATACAAAGCTCGGGGGCCGATCCGGTGCCGGCGATGGCGCGAAAGCGATACGGTCCAGTACCCCAGTACCCCAGCCTGCCCCCTCAGCACCAGCTGCAGCTGCCGCGCCGGCGCGATTCGCATCAGGCGTCACGTCGCCGTGGCAACCACCAGCTGTGCATCGACACCGGGTCGGGCGGGTCGCGATGTCGATTGTGATGCAGGAGGCGGGAGTAGCGGGGGAGCAGGACAGAGATCGTGCCAGACAAAACGGCCCATGTGCGCAGCTCCCCACCCCGCCCCGCCCGTCCTGCTCTGCCCCTATAGAGCGGTGGGTGCCGACCCGACACCTGTCTGACTGCAGCAACTGTTTTTTTTCGAGCGGCGGGGCGGGAGGGAGGCTACCGCGGGGCGGGGACTTGACCCGCCGCCGTGCTAAAGCGGCATCGCGCATCGACCCGGAACTCCCTAAACGGCATTAGGCGTCAAACTTTGCTCTCCATCGCTCAGGGTAGGGGTGGGGGTCGACGGCAGGTTGTACCCTAGGGGAGGCCAGCCTACGCGACAGGGTCGACCTCGATCCTTTTAGGCGACGACCCCGGCAGGTTCAGCAGCCCGGGCGGGTCGCGTGGGTGGGCAGGGGAGGGTCCTGCGCCGTGCTATTCGGATTGATATTCGAGGAAGCCCCACAAGGGTGGGGGGTGGGTGGCGGTGACAACTTCACTTACGGCCTCCCGGCTCGTCTCGGGCAGACGGACGAGAGGCCTATAGGTCCTACGCCTAGCGCCGTGAGGCAACGGCAGCGCCCCACCCCGTCCGTCTATGGACCCGCGCCGCACCGCACCGCGAGGCCTGTCTGTCAGATGAGTGAGTGTCGGATGAACCGCGACGGGCGGGGCGGGGCGGGGATCGTGGTGGGGTGGGGCGTGGTGGGGCGGTGGCGGTGGTGTGGCGGGCGCCATTGTCCGCACCGACATAAAGAGCCGCCCCACCTCGGCCCGGGCCGCACATCTGCCCGCGTGGCGCCGCGCCGCGCGCCTGCGTAGAATCAAACTTTCAAATCGCACGGCAGCAGGGCGGCCGCGGCCCTGGCCCGGGGGGAGGGCGGCAATGCAAATACGAGGCCACCGCCCCCTCATGAAGGGCCTAACCGAGCTGGCGCGCACGAGCGCGTGAGGGACGTTGCGGAGGGTGGCGAGTGTGAGCGCAGTGAGCTCGTCCCGTCCGCCCCGCCCCTCAGGGGGAGGGACGATTAGCCTGCTTCTGCGGCCCGCTGGTCTCTACAGCCAGGGCGGGCCCCCCACCGCAATCAAGAGCGAGAGGAACGAGTGACTTCACACCGATGGCCTGCGAGATAACCCACCCCCCTCACACCGCCTAAAAGTTTCCCGAGGGCGCGAGGGGAAGGCGAGGGGCAGAACTACAAGTTCATCGCGTTGGCAGCAATTTGTCCGTCGGCCGACCCGTAAACATTCGTGAGAACACGGCTGGACCAAACCGGGCCCGCTATATATATGGAGCCTGGCGGGGGAAAAAATGCAGCAGCAGCAGCAGAGGACGACTCGGTAGCGCGGAACGGCAGGCACGGCAGGGCCGTCAGGCCAACAGGTTAGCTGTCCTGGCACGCCGTGCCGCGCCAAACACACAGCCCGAGGCTGGGCAGGGCAGGGCCCGACCCTACCCGACACGTCCCGCCATAGCCTCCGGCCGGGCCCGGCCTGGCCCGGGCCGCCGCAGGCGCCGCCAGCACCATAACGCAACTTTCCCAAAGCGATGCAGCAGCGATCGCCTCTCCGCGGGGTGCTGATTAATAGCAACGGGAGAGAGAGAGAGAGAGGGGAGAGGCTGATATGACACAGTGCTCGCCCCGCCAGGAGGCCGCTATATAGGTCGGCGCCAGCGGGGCGGTGTCAACCCTTCTGACCCTCCTCCTGCCACGCCCATATGACCAGCAGCAGAGGCTCCGCATTACATACCGTTAAACACTTAGAAAACTACCGAAAAGTAATAATGGGTCGTTCGTCGGGGAGCGCGGCGCGGCGTGGAGGGGCGGGGCGGAGGCCCCCGCGGCGGCGCGGCGAGGCGGCCTGCTAGACCGACCGTTCGATCGATGTGTTATTTTCGAAAGCGAAACAATTTGAGGCAATTTCACGCGGAAATGATCTCTAAATGCGCTTCCAGTCCGACACGCAGGGCAGGGCAGCGCCATAGTTCGGGCGTCGCGAGAAATGGCTTATTCCGAAGAAAGTCGGGGCGCCTGCGCGTGGCGACAAGGTTTGAGCGACAAGTAACACTCCTGCGATAAACTCGGGACGATCATTCGTCACCCGACACCCTCTGCCCTAGCGCCTTCCGGACCTTTGATAAGGAAGTTCGTCCGGATGCAGGCCGCTAAGGGTTATTCCTACCCGCGCAAGCGACAAGAGCTCGTGGGCGGGTCCAGGATGTAGATAGTATTCATGTCCAAACTTCGAAACTGAACTGGAAGCACTAGATAAGGGCGCAAGCTGGGCCTCCAGATCTGCAGCGGTGCAACGGTACCTCCGGCACCGCCGCGCGCCCACGACCTACCTCGCCCCGCCCCGCCCCGCGCAACGCCCGCGTGCAGCGCCCACTCCGTGACTCGAAACGAGATCAAAAATGTTATTCCCTGCCGCCCGCGGTCCCGGAAGGAGGCGATCTCTCCAGCCTCCGCGCCACCGCTGGTCCAGGAGCTGGGAGGCTTCACTCCTGCAGCGCTCGGGCTCGCTTTCCCGAGGCCCAGTGGGGGCGGGCCGCGGGCCGCGGGCGCGCCGTGGCACTTCTTGAGCAGCACGCGGCGCACGCGCGCACTTCCTTTCCCTGTAAGGACCAGCCCAGGTAGCGGGCCCGGCGCCCGCCCCCTGGCGCCCCGCGGGCCCAGCGCGTGCCGCCCCGCCCCGCCTCGGCCTGGACAGGAATATCAATCACTGTCGATCATCGACGCGATGCCTGGGGCGACGCAGCAGGGCCGGCCCGGCCGCTCGCCAAGGACCCCGACGGACGGGAGGGCATAACGAGCAGGGTCCTGGCGGGTGCGCGGCGCGGGCGCGCGTGACGGTGGGCAGTCACCCCCCGCCCCGCCCCGCCCCGCCCCGCCCCCCTGCGTGCGACGCACCATATCAGATGCTGCGCTACTGAAATATTCAGCGAGCAGTCGCTGGGAATGGAGGGGTCGGTCTCGCCACGGCAGCGCACACACGGGGAGGGGCGGCAGGCAGGCAGACGACCACTTACACTCAATCGATTATAACAGACACCACCACGCCTGGCGGGGCGGGACACGTGGAGGCGCGCGACCGGCCGCCGACAAGTAGGCAACCAGCTCCTTCTCCCCGCGGCCCCGGGTGGTAAGCAGGCGGGCAGAGCCGCTAGGAGAGTAAGGCGAAAATTCTCACTTCGCAGGGGGTTGCGCAGCGGGCTTATGCACGAGCGCCTATCGAGTAGGCAATCTCCGAGCACCGCGGAGATTTTTGGCCTACTCTCTCGCTAACACGTGGGGCCGCTGGTCGACAGGTGAAGGTAGCCACTCTCCACGAAACAGCGGGCCGTGCGTATGTTAGCGGTAGCGGCAGCTCAAAGGCCTGGTGGCGGCGCCGGGCCCGCCGCCGGGCCAGGGGCGGGAGGGGCAGGACAGGGCAGGGCAGGGCAGGGGGCGCCTGATTAACGACCTCCGCAGAGCGGACGCGGCGCCGCGCGCCTCGCAGTGGCGTGGACCGGCGGGGCGGGGCGGGGCGGGCAGGCGCCATGCACCACTGCGGATATTGGCCCATTAGCTAATCGAATAGACCATGCCTGCGGGGTCATCCCGGCCCGAGCAGAAAGACCGTCACCCGTCACACGTCTCTATCCCACCCTCACACCCGGCCCGGCCGGCGCCCTGCTGTTGCAGATGAACGAGAAAAAGACGGCTGCTGACGCCTTGTTGCAGATGGAGAAGAGGATGGTGGTGGAGGACCTCGAAATGACGTCCCCCGCGCGGCAGAACGGCGGGGGCGCACTGGGGCTGTGCCGGTCGCTCAGCCTGCGCGCGCCCGACCCCAGCAGCCAGCTGCTCTCCGCCTACCGCAACCAGGACCTCGAGACCTTCAGCGAGCTGCTGTCAGGTAAGCGCTGACCCTGTGCGCTCCCGGGGGCGCAGCAACAGGACGGGGAGCCTAACCACGCGCCATGTCCCGCAGGGTCGCCGCCCGAGGTGCAGCCCGACCACTGGTACGAAGACCCGCACTTCGCGACCATGCTGGACCTGGCGAGCCGGGACGACGGGCGCGCCGAGTACGCGCGGGCGCTCCTGGACGCCGGCGCCGACCCCAACCGCACCAACAAGGTCCGCAAGAAGTCGCCCATCCACCTGGCGGCCGAGGTGGGCAACATCGCCTCCCTCGAGGTGCTCCTCCAGGCCAAGGGCATCGACGTTAACAAGCAGGATAGCACGGGGTGCACGGCGCTGCACCTGGCCGCCAAGGAGGACGTGGCGCAGAGCGGGCGCGCGCGCGAGGAGCTGGAGCACCGCTATCGCAGGTGGGCGGGGCGTAGGGGAGGACACTGGGATGATGCTTCATTTTGAGTGACTGTCCCTAACAGACGCGTTACTCGTGCGCGTGGCAGGTGCGTGCAGGTGCTGATGCAGCACCCGCAGGTCAACCTCAACAAGCCCAACCGCAAGGGCCTGGTGCCCGTGCACGTGGCTGCCGCCCACGCCTCCGCCGACATGGTGCGCCTCATGCTGACCGGCGGCGGCAGCCGCCTCGACGTGGACGGCTTCGAGGACGCCCAGGGCCAAACGGCGCGGCAGGCCATCACCGCCAAGCACCCGCAGCTGGTGCGGCTGCTCCCGCCGCCCGCGGACGCTGCCCCCGGCCTCACGGTGGACCGAGCCTTCTTCTACCTCTACAGCCGCGAGAACGCCAACTTCCTCGACGCGCTCGCCTCCATGAGTTCGGCCGAGGCCGACGCCCAGCTGGTGGACGCCGACGATGGCAGCCACACCCTCATGCAGCTGGCCAGCGAGGTAAGCCCGGGGCGCAGTGCTTTTACATTCACGTAGAGTCAGAGGCCGTCGCGTCGTCTACCTCACAGCCTGCACCCTGCACTGTTCCAGGCCGGCCTGCACGACGTGGTGAGCGCGCTGCTGGAGGCTGGCGCCGACCCCAACCGCACGGCGGGGGCGGGGGCGGGCCGCAGCCCGCTGCACGCCGCGTGCTATCACGGCTACTACCGCGTGGCGCGCACGCTGGCCGCCCACGAGCGCACCGACCTGCAGGCGCGCGCGCACGGCGACACGCCGCTCCACGCCGCCGTCAAGGGCGCGGCCGAGTGTGGCGGCCTGGCGCTGGCCGCGAGCCGCGCCGGCCGCGACCACCGCAAGTGCGTGCAGGTGCTGCTGGCGCGCGGCGTGGACGTGAACGCCGCCGACGTCAAGGGCAACACGGCGCTGCACTACGCGGCGCGCAACGGGGACGCGGACGTGGTGGCGGCGCTGCTGCGCGCCGGCGCCTACATCGGCGTGCGCAACTGCTTCGGCGAGCCGCCCCTTGCCGACGTGGCGCCGCGCGCGCTCGAGGCCTACCTCGACGAGTGCGTCGTCACGAACGACCTGCTGCCGCGCGAGGACAATTACGAGGTCATCTTCAAGTACAACTTTCTGGCCGGGGCGCACAGTGCGCGAGCCCCGCCGCCCCAGGGGCACGGCCAGGACGTGAGCATCAGCGTGGAAGAGGACGCCAAGCGGCTCATGGGGGGAGGCCAGGCCCCGCAGGCGCACGCCTGCGAGACGGACCCCTTGCTCTACATGAGCAGGTCGGCCGACCTGCGCTATCTGCTCAAGCACCCCATCATCACTAGCTTCCTCTACCTCAAGTGGCAGCGCATACGAGCCTTTTTCTTCGTCAACCTGGCCTTCTACGTGGCCTTCTGGCTGCTGCTGACGGCCTACGTGCTGACGGGCTACAGCGAGCAGCCGGAGCAGGGACTCATCAGCGAGGCGCTCGGCGGAGAGGCGGTCCGACCCGTCGACCAGCAGAACGCGTCCGCCAAAGGGTAAGCAAGCGAACGGCGCGAAATAATTTATTTCAGACTGGCAGTTGATAGGTAATCCGCCCCGTCTGCTTTCAGGAACGCCCCCGGGGACCCGCCTGTCCCCGTCGTGTCCGCGGCGAGCGCCGGGCCGCTCGTAGCCGCCCTCCTCGCCTTCTTCCTGCTGCTGCTCGCGCTCCGCGAGCTGTTCCAGCTCGTTGTGTCGCCGCACAAGTACGTGCTCAACCCCGAGAACTGGCTGGAGGCGATGCTCATCGTGACCACGGCCGTACTGCTGCTGTCGCGCCAGACCAACTCGTACAGCCGGCAACAGCTGTCCGCCGTCGCCATCCTGCTCTCGTGGGCCGAGCTCGTGCTGCTCATCGGCCGACACCCTCTGCTCGCCACCAACATCGAAATGTTCAAGACGGTGTCCCTAAACTTCCTCAAGTTCCTAGCCTGGTACTCCATCCTCATCGTGGCGTTCGCGCTCAGCTTCTACACGCTCTTCCGCGACTGCGGTGGCGGCGGCGTGAGCGCCTGCAAGGACGGCGACGACGAAAACTTTTTCCTCAGCCCGGGCATGTCCGTGTTCAAGTCGATCGTCATGCTGACGGGCGAGTTCGACGCGGGCTCCATCCCCTTTGTCTCATTCCCCGTCACGAGCCACATACTGTTCGTGCTGTTCGTCTTCCTGATCGCTATCGTGCTCTTTAACCTGCTCAACGGTCTAGCCGTGAGTGACACGCAGGCCATCCGCGAGGACGCGGAGCTCGTCGCCTACGTGTCGCGGGTCAAGCTGGTGGCCTACGTGGAGAGCATGCTGGTGGGCGCGGGCCCGCAGCGGGGCGTGGCTGGCTGGCTCAGCGGCCGAATGCGCTCCGCGCTCTGCGGCTGCCTCAACACGTGCAAGAGCGTCTGCATCGCCAGGGTAAACCTGTTCCCCGATGTCGTACCCGACCAGCAGATCCACGTACTGCCCAACCAGCGGAACCGCATCGAGTTCGCGACGCGCGGCAGCTGCAGCCGCAACAGGGCCATGTCGCTGGACGACGACGAGCTGGCCGGCTGCGCGGTGCACTGCACGCACATGTCTATGGACCCCGCCATCATGAGGGACGTAAAAGAGCTATTCCTCAGACGCGTCGAGCAGACCGAAGTCGGCAACATGCAGAAGAGAATAGACCACTACGAGAGGGAGATTCAAAACTATGTGGAGCGGATTAAACATTTGGAAAATTCGCAGAAAGAATTACTAGAAATCATAAAGAGTAACAGGCAGGGAATTCCCTCCTAAATTCTCTGCAATTACTTAAAATGCAAAGACTTCCTTAAGAGAATTGAAAACCCTTCTAAGGTTTTGTACATGAAACTTGTTAGAACCTAAAATGACCTTGATAATGAGTTAATAATAACAACATTGTCAAATTTGTACAGTGGTAATACCAGAAGAAAAAAAAAAAGACTTAATTGTGTTCCCTTTTTATACATTATAGGCCTTTGGTCAAAACATATGCTATATGCTTTTCAATTGCAGGCAATGAAATCAACAACAAAAATTGATTTGTGAATAAAGCTTTGCTTATTTTTTACCTATTTTTTTTCCACTTAAAACCCCCTTTTTGGTAAAGCAGAACCTCTGTCTTTTTTTCAAGACTGTTCAAACTATAAATATAATAAAATAAGACACTTACCTTGTTCATCTTCTCCAAAAAGTTGTGCCAGTTGGGCTCAATCACCTCTACCATCATATAATACTGAAGATTCTGCACACAATTCAGCATACGTTGTCTCAAAATAAATGCAGGTCGATAGCTTTTTGATGAAGAAACAGGAAACATTTTGCAGACTTTATTGGACAGCCACACCCTAAATAGACAACAAAATTTATTTACTTATATAAAATAAAAATGATATGAGATCAAGAGGAGGAAAAGGTATTACACACCTGCAAAGCAATCTTTCAACATGTTTGCAGTAAAAGAGGTGTCTGAATATCATCTGGTAACAAGCCTTTGTATTGTACTTCAGAACCAAAGATACTGGCCACCTCACTTCATAGCCAAAAGAAAAAGATTCTAGACCAGTAAGTTTGTCTGCTGAACATGATTCTGCAATTTATAAAGGAAAGAGTAAAACTCAAAGAACCAAAGAACAGGAAAAATGAATTACTGATAACTGATTGAAAGATGCTCTCTTACCTGAAAGCTCTTCATTTTGGATACCATGAATTTTGAACATTTGGTGGACAAGATCAAAAGGTAAAAGGACAGCTCTCATGTCATCTTTGTAAGGATCAGAATTAGCTGTTGATGTTCTTAAAGCTAATTCCAACAAAGATTCCAAACGATGAGGAACAATATCATTAATATTCTTAGATAATTCTCCTTCACACATGTCCATAAGCTGCACAATGAAGTCCCCTTGATCGTGTAAGAAATAATGTTTCACTGACCTGAAAAGAACAAGTTTTTTCTTCTTTTCCTTTTTTTAAAAACCTTCTCCCCCCAAAGATTTAAACTGCAACATCCATATAATACTGCACATGTTGTTGGCTTACCTAAGTCTTCCCATAAGATCATACTCTTTCATTAATAAATCAAGGAGTGTTTGACTTGCAAAACGATATGCTTGTTCAATGGCCTCAAAATATTCACTCTCTGTTAGAGTATACTTAAGTTCTTGAGATTGTGGAAACTTGACATTCTTCCCTAGAAAATAAAATTCATGAGCTGTGTAAGATAACAAATGTAAAATCTGTAACTCAATACTTTTAGTTAAAGTACACTCACCACATTGACGGATGACATTCAAGTATTTTCCTGTCCTCAGAATGACATCAGAAATTTTTTCCAGGAAAATTGGAACCCGATCACGACATATTATATAACACTTGGACCAGTAATCATCGGAGTAATTGATAGGGCGGTCCTCCCTCTGAATAACTTCATTATCCTCAACCAGGAACTATAATAAAAAAATGCATTGCCATGCACCAGGAGACCAGCAAAGAGTAGGGGAAAAGAGAAGGAGAAACATTAAAAAAAACGTCACAGCTTACCTCTTCATACGGATCTTGAATAACTCCAATGTAAACCCATTTTTGTAAAATTTCCATATATGGAGCACTAGCAGCCTGTGTTAAGTGCATACATAGTTTTCGTACCTTAGGATCACCAGCAGAAACAGTCTGCTCATGTAAAAGGCTGAGCACTTTCCCACCTTGAGCTCCAGCCTAAGAAAATGATCAATGATTGAGTATTTACCAGTGCTTAAACCAAAAATACTGATAAAATTTACAAGCACTAACCTTATTGATGGTAACAGCAATATTAGCAAGTATTTCCATGGTGCGCAATGTTGGTTGAGCATAAAATCGGATAGATTGTAGATTCACATTTTCTTGGCGAATGTGCATTTCTAGCTGAGCTAAAAATACCTGAGAAAAAATGTTTACTTTTATAAAAAATGTTTAAGAACTTCTTGTAGAATGAAATATATTATCACAACCTTGTATTCATGAATGAGAAGATTCATGGCACCTGCCAATGCTTGGTTTACTTGACCATGATGATAAGACGACTTGTCTTCAATGAAACGCACAATAATAGAATAATAAGATGCCAAGGGAAGAATCTTTTCAACAAGCTGTCGGAGTGAAGGATCCACCCCCTCACTCACAGCAAATGTACGAAGTTGGTTAGGTTCTAAAGGGGGGTGAGGTACAATGTATTCACCCTCTAAGCCGGATAACACATACAGTAAATCCTCCATTAGCTTAGTTTCTTGAGAATACACAGGAATATCCTGAAGAGGACGAGGTAACATAACTTCTATCCCAAAGTCAAGACCCATGCGAGGGCGCAGTTTTCCCCAATCAGGAACTGTGGGCGCTTCATATGAAGGATGCCTAATTTTCCTTTCCAAATCCTTGTGTCTCTGGGACGTCCTCTTAGAAACTGACGCTGCTTTCTTCACACGTGTCACGATCTAAAAATAACAATTGGCTTTCTGGGAAGATAGTAAACATACAGGTCACTGAAATTTGAGTGAAACTGACCTCAGGTAGGTTTTGTCCATCCACATGCGCAGACACTGTTCTGCCAGAGCCTCCTTCATTCTGCACTTTAGGGGTGCTCATGGCTGAAACTGTCTGCGATCTTCCAGATTTAATAGCCCTAACATAAAGGTAATCCTTTAACTTTTTGTCTTCAGATATAAGGGTGAGCAATGCAATGATATGGGGAAGTGACATAATTCTGAAAAAAGTTTTTTTAAAATAATTAAACCAGCCGTACAGTGAAAAAGGGATGCGTAATGACATTGGAACAGAAAGTATTCCTATTGGGATCTGAAACATACTTCTTCGACCGAACTTCTTCATATTTTGACAAAAATGCATCAGGGTTTGGACTCCTCTGAGCAAGTGTCCTTATGCTAGATTGAAGAAAACTTTCTGAGACAGTCTTACTGGAATTAACATGCAGATTTTCCACAAAGTCTTCAGCGGAAGATGTAACCCTGTCCAAAAAAAGGTAAATGTTTAAGAAATTCAAATTTATTTATATTCCAGTCATTAATACATTTATTTGCAAGAAAATTAGAGGAAAAAAAAATAGAAATCATCTACGGGAGGTTAAGTTTTATTTCTGAAACCTCTATATTCCGACATTACAACACGCACCCAAGGGCTGCGATGAGCTCTTGGACAAGTCGGTGAACCCGATATTCGCTCATGATTACGTCCGAAATTGCCACTTAATTCTGCTCTTTCAGGGCTTAACTTGCTGTCAGTTTCTGCTAGTTTTCTTCCGACCTGACATAATACAAACAAACTACGCGGGAAAACACATCAGACGGAACTGACATATTCAAAGGGCGGTGATTAATGATTAGTTTAGTTAGTTTATAAAAGGCGCATTGGAAAATAAAATTGAAAAGAAAGAGAAAGAAATACGTCTCAAAGAGCTGTCAGTTTCTAAAATCCAATTCATTGTTTTCAATGAATATAATGTGATGATTGAATGAACGTTTTGAAATCCGCAGATCCTCAAAGGAGATGGAATAATCTAATTTACAAACACGGCCTTGTATAGGAGGACCTTACTCGAAAAAAAAAAAAAAAAAACCCTCTGCAAAACAATTGGAGGTTGTGGTGTCGATAAGTTTAATACGATGTGTATGCTATTTTCTTTAGAAAAAGTCAAGGAAATCGTAACCAATTGCTGAGTTGAGTATAAATGCTTAATCTTTCATTCATCCCAGCCGATTTTCACTGTTTCTCTTAAAGAAATACCTCCAGTTGTGCCATTGTTGTTGGTTGAGATATGGTGGTAAACACTGAGTTAAGGTTCCTTTATTTATGTGCTCAGCTGATGGGGTGTTCGAACAGCAATCTTCCACGAATTACTTGCCTTCCGTGTGGTACTGGAAATTCGTCTTTGCGATCTATTCATGATTCTTTCACTTGCTGAAATTTACATCTGTGTGGAAATTCATTATGGACTACCTGAAGACGTGAGCTAAAGCACAAAGAACCTATAGTGGCTGTCACACGTCCAACCATTTACATCAATTCTGTCAATTCCAGGTAAGAGTGAAAATCCTTATATTTTTGCATCTTTCTTTCGTCCAGTGTCATTTTCCACAATTTTTTTGATATTTGTAGTATTTATACCATTATATATTGTGATCTACATTATCCTCCCTTTTAAGTCAATGAAAACATTATTTTTCACCCAACAACATTAGAGGCCTTGGAGTCTATGTTCCTTGAATAAAATAGACCTCTGTAATCTTCAATTTACTTGTAATGAAAATTGTCTTGACTGTCTTCCTCCTAACCTTGTCACCAAAACTATTGTTGGTTAAAGGCAAGGTGTGGCACACTTATAATTTTCAGATAATAGATATATATTTTTTTTGTATCTGTCTAAGTTCAATCCTGTGAAACTGCTTTCTAAAACTTTGAACCCTTTGTTTCTTTTTACAGAATGTCCATGTCAGGTGGTGTAATGACAAATGCAGCCTTAGATGCAGCTTTGGATAATTTGGGAATGCTTAGCACTGGTATTGTAAACAGGTCACAAGTGGTAGATGATCAGATACCAAGACTTGAAGCCCTCTCTATTGATGATATTTTGCAAAATTCAGAAATGGGTTCAAGGGCTGTTTCAAGTGGTGTAAAGCAAGATTTTATAACAGAAAATGAATTTCCTGCGAGTGCAGACCAGATTGCATGCAGACCAATGCGGAGACGTGTTAAAACTTTAAGTTGTAGTAGTAATTTGAGAAGTATACATTGGAAGGCAAGATATGCAAGAATGGCGAGAATGGAAAGAGTTCATCCTTATGGGTCCGCAGTAAGCCAGGGGTAAGAAAACATCATCGTTCTCAGAAGTCATGTATGTGTAATGACAAACATTGCTCACTCTAACATATATATTCTTTTTTTTTAGGAGCATTCAAAGAAGGTCCAGAACAAGAAGTGAGAACGAATCCGAACTACTAGATCATCTATCTCAATGCTCACCACTCCCTCAATCTTATATGGATCCAGTACCTTTCATAGCATTCCCATTAGATGGCGAGTTATCCAGCAATCTTTTCAAATCTCGTTCAATGGAGAGTATTGATGCTCGTACAAGTGATGAAAGTGTGGGTACCACCGAAAAAGATGCATTACTCATGACTAATGCTTGTTTTGCAGAAGTAGATGCTGTTTCAGGTGGACTGCATAGATTAAATGTCAGTGAATAGTGTGTGATATTCACCAAAATACTCTTTTAAGTTCAACATGTATTTCCCAATGTTATTGCATGTGATGTGTTGTTAACTATTTGTGAAGGGAAAGTTATTTATTTTTGAGTTTAGACTTAAATTATTTTGTGGGAAGAAAACTGCTTTTGAGCTGTGGCTGTGTTCTTGGATTTCATGCTCATATTGCAGGTATATTTTTCTTTCATGAATTAGCTTATTCCAATTTTGTGTTCTTGTTAATATATTACCTCTCACCCTAGTTGTGTTTCTTAAGTATCAGCAAGGCTTGTTTTCTGTATTTTAACCTTGCTGATCTTGCCTTATGGAAAGTCAGGTCAAAAATTACTGTTCCTAAATTTTTCTATATTCTATTCTGATTTACTCATTTCCTTATTTTTGTGGGAGAAACATTGTTTTCAAACTGTACAAAAAAGAAAGGAATCTAACATAAGACTGAAGATGTCTGTCTGGAGTCAGCTTATAGCATGATCTCTGTTAGGATTGTTACTTTCTGTGTATCTCATTTACAGTTCACAAAGCAGCAGTTTTTCAACTAATTTTGAAACTTTGCAGCTTATTGTTTATCAGCCTGATGTGTTAATAATGGTTTTGCTCAATTAAGAGGAGTATTGTGTTTATCTGTGACTATGTTTCTGCTTTAATTGTAAGCAGTGTATTCAAGGCAGGAATACAAATTCAGATCAGCCTGGAATGTATTACGGTTTTGTAGCACTTATGCTGTAGTTTGCTTTAAATAATTCTTGAAAATTTTCTAACAGTTTCTGTGCTCTTGGGAAATTGTCTTAAATGTTACAGCATCAAGTTAAATGTCATTAATGTGTTTAAGTCTAAACCCTATAAATTTTTACAGAAATTTTTAATGAAACATTTAATTTAACTCTTTTTGAATGCCAGTGCATTTTGTTTGTCTTTTCTTGTCTCAATTACCTAAGCTTAGTCATACAGTTTTCTCATTAAAACCCTATGGTGAGTGTCTTCTTGTTTTCAGTTTCTGGTTCATCTCAGAAAGGTGTTGGAATGTTATTAAACTCTGTAGTGAGCTGTAAAATATAAATTTATCTTTGTTTGCTCAAGCTGTGTGTATTTTTCTTGGTTTGATACTTGCAGAAAGTCTGATAGTATTAACAATTGCTTGTATGCTCTTTGCCACTTTCCAGCAAGTTTTCTTTTTTTTTTTTTCTTTCTTTCTTTTCCAAATTTGTTCTTTAGTACATCCACCTTGCTTGTCATGCGTTTTGTGTATTTGAGTAGTGACTTGAGTAGTGTAGAAGGCTCAGTGCGACAAGAAACGGACCATAAATATACACAGACTTGTAGTGAAGTGTTGTTGACTATTATGTATGTTTAGTGTGTACCTGTTTCATCTGGCTATCTGCAAGAGAAAATTTCTTTGCTACACCAGATATTTGTTATTGTCTTTTTATTGTGACCTATGCACTATAGAAAATTACAATCTTTGTTGGTTCAGAAAAGATAAGCATTTGAATCTGTATTTATTGGTAAATTGTCATCAACACCACATTTTTTTAAAACTTTCTTTGTACCACATACCATACCTTAAAGTATCAACTTAAAGAAATTTTTGTGGACACCATTACCATTGCTTTCATTAATATTGAAGTGTATTTTTGCATCACATCAACATTCTGCATGTATTACCCAGTATCCATTGTCCTATGGGTAAAAATAATGATTAACTTTGTTTTCTTTTAAATAATGTGAATTTCTTGTTTGATTTTATTCTTTCCCATACAGGTTGAATAAGATGTAGCTGTAACTTTAGTTCCTTATACAATGTTTTTATGGTGTAACAATCTTACCTGTATTGAAAAGCAAGGTACTGTTTTACAAATAAATATTACAAGTTTTTTTCTTGCCTTATTTCCTTTAGAAATATGGCACTCAAAAGTATGCAGGGTACTCAGCTGCCACATTATAGCACATCACTGCTACCTCAATGCTGCAACTCAACTAACTCTGGATGGTTGTGCTTTACCTGTCTACAGTAGATCACACACTAAGAGTAGCTCACCAAGCACACCACATTTGCTTCACCCTCCATATCTATCAGTTGCTAAGCAGCATAAGTTTAGTTATTAAATAACCTGACATTTCAGGGTTGATAATAATAATTAAAAAATAATGACCAGTTGTTTTTTTTAATATATTGAGTTTTTATTTACTTAAGTTTTCTACTAAACTAACAGTGCAGATAAAAGATAGAGACATTAAGATTGGCAAATAAGTTTTGCATCCTTATATCATGGAGAATTAAGTTAATTGTGCAGACTAGATGACATTGGCTGTTGGAACATTAAAAAAGCTTCGGTATGCTTAGTAAAATATGATGAGTGATGATTTAAGAATTGGATGCATGTTGATGCCAAGAGGATACACTGATCACATCATGGAGGTACAGGAAAGAAGAGTGTGTAATGACCTCATTCACGACAAGCTAGCAGCTAAACGTTCAATAACATGCTGGTAATCTTCTTCTAGCTCCTTATACTGGCGATCTAGATTTTCTAGACGCTGTTCCTGACTTTTGAGGTGTTCAGTTGCCTTCAGCTCATCATCATCAAGTACACATTTCAGCCGTAGGAGTGTCTTTTTCTCTCGCTGTTTAGAGCAAATTATTTATAAAAATTTGGTACGGACGGAGGCATAGAATTTTTAATGCATTTTCCTAGCATTATACCTGAAATGGTGTGTTGAGTCTTCTTTTGATATTAAGACGATACTGCTTGTAATCCTCCTTGTCTTTTCGATTAGTTGCTTTCAGCCTCAGAATTTCATAAACACGTCTTGCTTGTCTCTGGAAAAAAAAAAACGTCAAATCTACAGATCTGGACCAGAAACATTCCAAGTACAAAATTTAAGAGGTCACCTGATACCTTATTGATTTTGAGCTTGGATCTTGCTTCCCGAGCCATTTCTTCAGAAAATCCATCTTTCAGTTTGTGAGTCTGATAGCTATCAAGCTTCATCATGTTCTCGCAATCAACATAGTCTCTTAAATACTGGAAATCTTGAGATGGATCTTCAACTAAAAAAAGAATAAAATACAGAAAAATTACAAGATAAATTTAAGGCAAATTACATACAAAATATACTTGATTGGCATACCTGTTATGTCAAGAACTTCATCTTGCCCTCTGAAGTTATTATAAATTGTGCGAAGTAAGTGAGCTCCAATTCCCTGCCTTTGGAAAGGAGGCAATACAAGAAACTGGCTTATGCGAGGACGAATGTTTTTGGGGTAAGCGTAGTACTGATAAACAGTAGCATATCCAGCAATTGCATACATAGTTTTCCCATCAAGTTTATACTTTTCATAGCTAGAAAATATTTGACATAAAAACTAACTAAAATGACATATTTTAAGAGGCATTGCTTCAAAATGCATGAGCATCACTTACCACACAAAAAATTTCCAGTTAGAATCATCAGTATCTATAAAGGATGATCCATCAATATACCACAAAATGAATGTTTGAAGCCGTTCATGGTACTTGACAAATTCAGAATTGGATGTATCACAGAGATAAATCTCATAAGTACTAGGTTCATTACCATCTAGAACAAATTATAAGAGTTTGAAATACATATTACTCCTTTGCGATGCAATGGGGAATGTGAATGAGCTTCAGAGGTAAGTGAACAAATGGAGCAGCAAATTATCCACAAAGGAATTCAAGTGTCAAGGCACCACAACAGTCATAGGCCTCCGCCACTCATACCCATGAAGAAATAAGTTGCTTCGACAAATGCTCGAACAAACCAGTGTCATCATCAGCTCGAACCAACACTCAAGACACAGCAGTGTACTCAAGGTGGTTGCCTCAGATTGAAAACTTAACAATCACTTGGAGTAAGTTTCATGAACATTGCTCCATCTATGCAATTTCTCCTCACAGGCAATGAATCTCATTAGGAAGTACAGTTCACAAATAACCTCTTTACCTTTGCTTGTTTTAAATGAGTTGATTAACTCTCCATAAGGCGTAAACTTGGACTCCTTATTCAGACTAGCTACAAATGTGTCAAGATTAGTCAAAAAACCTGGCTGAAGTTTTTCAGCTAAGATTCTGGGAACATCATCAGCCTACAAGAAGAAAAGTAAATTAAAGTAATTTTTAAAACATCTGATTCTCTTCTCAAAAGACTTTATCAGAACATACCTCAACTCCTTCAAACTTTTCAGGATCTGCTTTCTCCTTGTAATCAATATTCATGTATGTTGTCAGTTTTCCAGCGGTATAATAAAGCTTAACTCGTAAATCTCTGTACCCAAATATGGTTTCGCTAAAAATAGGACAAAGTTTTCGTAATGATTTCAAAAGCTAAAAAAACTGTTTGGGGCAAACTTTTTACTTACTTATCCCCAAACACTTGATGTGACATTTCTGGCTTAAATGTTGTTTCATCATCTTTCAAGTCCTCTGGGTGTCGAACTGTAACAATCAGACATTTGGCATTAACAGTGCACAAACGTAGGAGAGATATTTACAAACTTTAATATTTACATACCTAATTTAAACTCCAGGGCGTCATTGCTGTTCACAAGGAAGGCCTGGGCCTCACCACCTGCGATGTCCATCTGCAATGGAAAAGTTAAATAACCTCTAGACCGGCACAAAATACAGAACACCGGCGATTGTCAATGAGCAGCGAATTATTAGATGTATTGAGAAGCTGCCAGAGAACCTCACCAAAATTTCTTTTCCTGTCCGAAAATATTTTAAAACATCGATAATTAGATGGAAAAGGAGGCAAATCTACACAAAGACAAGAGAATGATATGGCTACACCTTACTCAAAATAACTTGACATATAAAAAATTAGGACGTGTTGAAAAAGTAGATTACTTACGACGTAAGGCTCTTGGTATCACAACAATTCGCAACTGCACTCGAATAAAAAATTACGAAAAGATCTAAATGAAAATAAACAGCTCGACGTGCTGTTCCTTGTGAGCACTAGCGAGGATGATGTGCTGCAGTGAAGCGCGCGAAAGTACACACACAACGGCAACGGCATTGATGGTTTTGGAAGACTGCCTTGTCAACTTGACATTCAGCCAGGGTATACCAAAAGACCGAATTTTAGGCCTTCCACTTGCCGGTAGTTTACAAGGTACAAATAACAATCAAAATCTAAAACAACGAAATGAGGAAATATCGGGATTGTTAATTTAATGAGATACTATAACAGTTTTTTGTGTAGAGAACCAAAAAGTCTCGTTCAACCCCTCCCCTACCTCCCCTATCGATACTACCCCATGCCGCCCAGCCCCCAAGTAGCAGAACCAACTTCAAAAGTAACATGGCAGCGCTGGCGTTTCGTGAATTGTCAAGTATTCGTTCCTTTCTTGCATTAAACGGTAAGAGTGCTCTCAGGGTGACTTAAAGCAAAGTCTTTTCTTTTGTTGCTTCTTTGTCTACCAGTTTCTTTTGCATGCCAAGCTGTTTTAATGGCGAGGGTTGTTTCTCAAATAGTAGTCTCCAATGATGAATTTTCTATTATTTCCATTAAGTTTTAGAAAAGACTTCGGAGGACATATTATGGCTCTGCTTTTTAAAGCTCGGTCTCTGGGAAATCAATTTGTCTAAGCTAACCGATTGCATAAAAAATCGTGTATCCATAACCTACGTGTTCTGACCTTATGTATTGCATAAGGGTTGGAGACCTCTGTTTTTCAACAATTTGGTACGCGTTGCTGTGCAATTAATACCATCCACTGACATTCAAATTTGGAATTTTAATTGTCTCAATGACATTTACAGTTAGTCCAAATTTGTTACAAATGAGGCTTTTGTAGTGTCACGCGACTCATTGTGTGTGTTACAGACTGATTTTACGTCCACCTGGATTTTGTGCTTTTGTGGGTTGATTGCCATCAGACTGTACCATGGAAAACCCTTCTGACCTGGTGCAAGTGATCTCCAAATGCATTGAAAACTTTGATACCATGAAACTTTCATCAATATTTGAAGATCCTCAAAACAATGAGTCTATTTCCTCAAATTGCTGGGACATCATTCCCATTCTTTGTGGAAAGTTGGATCCAGAGACTTACCGTGAGATGCCAGCAATGTTCTATTCATGTGGAAGACTTTTAAACAAAGTTGCTGAAATTTGTTGTCCTGAAGAAGCTCTTTTGGAATTCATTGAACAAGCAGATTGCCCAGACAATGATCCTCGTTTCTTTGCGTTACTCAAGCCAATCCATCGTTTATTGATCCGCATGCCTGAGAAGCGTGGACGTTCTTTAGTGTGGTGCCTGAATTTAGTTGCAAACCACATTGCAGCACTGCCTGAACCCAGCAGCTACAAACTTCAGAATGATGAAAAAGTTTTACTTGATTTAGATCCCGCAACTTGCAGAGCTATTGATGTTTATGACAACATTACAACTTTTTATGAGCCATTTATAGAGGAAGTTTCACTTTTCAACCCACAAAAATGTTTAGACAAACCTGTCCTGGCACAGAGGATTTACCAACGTTATGCACTCTCAGCCTTCCTTGTTAATTTGCTGGAAAAACCCTTAGTCTTTATGGATTTAGAATATGATGGTAAAACTAAGAGCAAATCACGTTGCACAGCAGAGAAAATTATTGAGTACTTTGATAATGTTATGCCTGATATAGTACCAGTTCTCTTTGAGAGGTGTTTTGGCAAACAAAAACTGTCAGATGATGATGGGTGGGAAATAGATCCTGTGAAGATGTTTCAGTTTGAAGAAAAAGTGCCTATCCTTGGGCTTTCAAATTTTTTATACTTAATTGTTGTGGAAGGTTTGTCACGCCAAAGTATTCCATGTGTCTATAGCCCAAGTTTTCTCTTCCCTGTTGCTCTATGTCTCAGTACAGAGCTTTTGAAAGCAGCTCATGATATGTCTGTGTGGAAAGGTTTGCAACTTGCAGACTCCTTTATTTCATTAATGCCAAAGTCTAGTGTTTCATACACTATGCTTGATTTGGCCATCCATGGGAAGTTTTGTACTACTCTGGAGAAGATTGTTGTCTATTGTGACATAGAAAGTTTCCGAAAGAAGGGAATCAAAATTTTACAAAATTATGTCATGATTATGGATTTTAAAGCTCGCTACCAAGTTTTTATCAAGCTGTTTCCTCTCCTTGAGCATTCAGGTGTCAAAGGAGTTTTGGTAACTATGGTAAAGGACACAATTAGAGAGACAATAACAGATGTTGAAAACCCCACAATAAACCTGTACCGTGGTAGACCCTTGTTAAAACTTCTAGAGGTCTATTGTACTGTACCCAATGGACCAGAGGTGGATCTAATGGACCATTCTGACCATATTATATCACTCCTTAATTTGTTGTGGTATCTAGCATTAGTTGATCAAAGTGATGTCTTAGGCTTGTGGGAGCATGCCCCATATTTGGATAGGAATTTCATTCATCCATTAAAGGATGCTTTAAAATTATCCAGAGCCCACTATGAACTGAAAATACATCAGTTAGAGGAAGAGAAGATGGGACAAACACTTGGTAAGGCTAATATGAACAATGAGGTTTCTGTCAGTGTTCGTGGAGAAACAGTTCTTGACTTATCATATGATGAGAAAAAGCAAATTCTCAATGTAGCTTTGAATAAATTTTCCATTATGGAGTCATTGCTCACTAGTATAAGGGAAAAAGTGGACAGCAGATTTGCTGGTCGTCAGGCTTGTGATTATTCATAGAATTTTTACTTTTTTACATTGTTAATGTATCCCTCCAAAATGAGCCATTGAATAAAATTACTATGTGCAAAATTAAATCTACTTGTCTTTACATGTGTTAAGTTGAAACGCCCCTTTTTTTTATTTACGCTTAACTTTTGTATTTATTGCACAGATGTAATTTTACATCCATCCTATGGTTGTGGTGTGAAAAAATTAAAATAAAAAAGCAATACCCATTGTGCGCATTACATTAATTTTTTGATTTTTCAATAACCTACCCTACATTTTAGTTACCAACTGTGAGTGTTCAGCAGATGTTTCATTTCCCATCATTGAACGGAAATATTTTGCCAAACAACCCCCTTATTATAAAAAAATTGTTTTTGCAAGAAATTATATGTCTTGGCTATAAACTTTGGTATGAACAAATTAATTATTACTATTATTTTCTTTAACTTTGATTTAATTTTCTCTAGTCTAAATCTTTTTAATTGAAGCTTTTACAACCCTCTAGTTCTATTTTATGCTTTCTATGTATTAGGTTATCTTGCCTAGACTTGATACCAAGTAATAATATGAAAAAAGTCATTAAAACTGTTCAAATTAATTCCTTTCCAGGTATACGCACCACATGGGCTTCCTCACTACGTCAGTATCATCAAAATGGACAAGATGCACCGTCAGGTTCAACTGGTCTCAACTCTCAACCTATCAGCAGTCATGTGGATGGAGAAACAAGCAACAATGAGAAGGAATATGACAAAAACATAGCCAGGCAAATCTTGGCCGCATCTCTTCCCTTCGTTCCTAA
The DNA here is from genome assembly GCA_033675135.1 of Frankliniella intonsa. Lineage (NCBI taxonomy): Eukaryota > Metazoa > Arthropoda > Insecta > Thysanoptera > Thripidae > Frankliniella > Frankliniella intonsa. The sequence goes on along the minus strand of CM066249.1, from coordinate 5,330,571 downwards.
GTGTGGATGGACAAAAACTGCTCTGAGTGAAGGCAAGTTCACTCATTGTAAATATCTGTAAAGAGATTATATGTTACTAATTATATTTTGTATTCTGATAAATATATAGGAGCACAAACATTGGGTTATGCTGGCATAACTCATGGAATGTTTCCTCAAGGTGGGGTTGAGCTAGTGAATTATTTTTACATTGATTGCAATGAAAGGCTTGTTGAAAAGCTTCAACAAGAAGCTACAAGCCGTCCTGAAGGGTAATTTTTTTATTTATTTTAATTTTTACTTTTACTTTTGAAGAGGAGAATGTTGTTTGATTCTTTGGGCTTAAAGTGCAGTACTTGGGTTTCCCTCTGTTGTTACATATGTATATGTTTATATTTGATTTCTTTTCCCAGGAAAGCACCAGATCCTGAAGTAATTGTGTGTGATGCTGTTGAAGCAAGACTTCGTATGATACTACCATATCTGGACAGATGGTCTGAAGCAATGGTTCTTTTAGCACTGCCCCGCAGTGTTCCGACTTCACTTGCAAACCTTTTGACTTTAGTAGATGATATATGTTACTATGCTGGCGATCGATCTGTAGATGTAAGTGTAATAGCTTCATTCAAAAATTACTGGAAAAACAAAGCATCTATTTAGATTTTATACTTAATTTCAGGTCCAATGGTATAGTCGTCGTTTAGGTTTAGCAACAGTATACAAGATGACAGAGCTATATTTTATTCAAGATACGTCAGAGGACCATAAAGCAACATGGAAATTTCTCAAGCAACGGGTGGAGGAGGCTGTGCAACTTCAGCACATCTTACACGAGGCTGGAATTGCACCAAAAATTGCTCTAGAAACAATTACTTCAACCTTCGATGCTGTAAGTTATGATATATACTTTTCATGGTGAGGAAAGAAGATCCATTACTAAATAGTTTGCATTCTTTCAGGCACGTAGTATATTAAGGCTGAACAGATAAAAATATGGCTAGTGAGTATGTATTAAATAAAAAGTCAGCAGTCTGATAAGCACTTCTAGAACAATTTCCACAACTTGTAATTGATAACTAACCAGACAAGTGAAGAAACAATAAATCTGTTCTGATTTAAATAAAAAAAACACATTTATTTTCCAGAGAATGAAAGTAGATAAAATGATTACACCACAGGATGATATAAATTATCACTTGATAACATATCACTCACGGAGAAATGTTAAAACTACGACAAGAATTACAGTACACAAGGATATAACATGATAGTCCAAACATTGAGTATTTCTTTCTTCAAAGAAACTTTAAAATAATTATAAAAATTACCGTCTAAAAAATTGTAGCGAAATATGTATAACTTAACTATTGAAAAATAGGATCTAAGTTAAAACTTCTTCACTGAAAGACATCCTGCCATACAAAGGAGTAAAGCAAGCAAAACACTAAAATAGATCAGGCATGAGGGTGCCATGCGGTGTAATCTGTAATTGACATATTCCCTTAAATGGTTGTTCACTTGTTTTCTCAAGTTAAACAGGACCACAAAAAATGAATCATGAGTAGAGAGATTCAAGTCAGTCAACAAAAAATTTACACAGACTAGAAATATTAAGAAAACTATATCCTATTGCTTCTAGTCACTTTTAAAGACTGCAAGGCAATTGTATCATCATGCATAATAAAATTTTGTTGTATAACTGATAGGTGAAAAATTCAGGGCATGGAAAATAATCTTCTGTATATCATATATGACATATAGATATCCATGGCATGGTAAAAACATTTAATGACTGACCAGATCATTTAGAAAAGAGCAGTATAATAAGATGTCTAGTGTGGATCTGTGTTTTGTTGTCTGTTGAAACTACAAATAAGTCAAAACAAAACTAATGTCCGTTTTAAACTCATAAATAAACAGAAAACAAATAAATGCGAGAGTAAATACTGCTATCTGATTACTAAAATTAAATTTCACTTCACATCACCATGAGATTTCACTGGCATTTGAAAAAAAAAAAAAAAATCCGAACTTACTCTAATCAAATATCACATACCTCTCATGTCCTTTAAGGATGTAAAACAATTTTCTATGTGCCTTTGATCATCAAATTGGCACATCAGCAAACAATTTAACACCAAATAGAAATAATCTCTTAATTTTTTGACTAGTTATTATATTTTGTGCCACACTTTCACCAAGGAAAACCACATGATAATGTTAAACAAAACTTCTGAAAATATTAACAAATTCATTAACTTTGTGATAAAAATCCTTATATTACAAACATAAACACTTACAAATGAATGTGTGCAAGTCACATAGAGATTTATATGGACATTGATCTTAAATTATTAAAACTGGGCCTGCTCAATATAGTCACATATACGTGGGGGAAGGGGTAAGTCTCTAATTTGATCAAGTCGTATATGCTGTCGAATGACAAAGCGGCACAGGTACTGAAGAGAGCGGACATGTGTAATACGGGAAACAGGTTTGGCAAGCCGAACAGGAAAAGATGGGTGCCCAGGAGATCTTGGTCTGGAGTAACAAAATACATTTGACTGAGAAGAATTGATGGAATGCTGAACCAACTCAGGAATGCTATTGAAACCATTTTTTTCTGCTGAATAGAAACTAAACTTTCCAGCAGAGTGAGAAATCCTAGAATGAAAGGTGCGTCCCGAGCATCGAAAACTCACACTTAAAAGGAAGTGATCATTGGAAGAGTCTCTAACCTGAAAATGGAACAGAATAAACTATAAATGAACAAGGTTTCCTTACTACAAGGATACAAAGATATGAAAAGCATGTGTTCTTAAGGGACTCTTACCAAAAAAGATCCTTCAGGTTGATTGGCTAATTGTCTTTCTGCATCTTCCCGCGTTATTGGCCCCCAATACCATTCATACCTTGAGAGCTCTACTAAGTGTACAGAAAGACTTTGGTTCTTTTCGTTTGAATCATTTTCAGCTGCAGTTTCAGCTGTATCATCATTTGATCCATAGCTGGCTACAGATGACCGACCTCCATTAGAACTAGCAATAAAAGTATTGGACTTTGTCATTTTGCATCTTCTTGAACGAATTAAAGAAAATCTCCTCCGAAACCGGCGCTTGATATTGTTAAAGATTCCTGTCTTTTCTTCATCTTCACTGTCTTCTGGCTGCATTGTAGTATTTCTTTGAATGAAAGATTTGAAGTCCCCAAGGTGCAATTTACTAAACTTGCACATTCCGGTCTTAAATGCCATTCTGATTAAGCACTGACAAATGGAAGAGAAAATTGAACATAGAGATTAGAGTAAAATAAAAATATGTTAGTCCATATGGAAAAGTAAACAATAACTAAAACTAGTTTCTGGTTAAGGATGAAATTTAGATTCCTTTCATAATAGGCAGTCTTTTTTTTTTCCTCAACAGTGGACAGGCAACAGTGGATATTTTCTAAATTTATATAGTGACTCCAAAGGAACTAAAGAATTTACATAGGTAGTAATATGTAGAACATCAGATTATATTTGTTTCTGAATCATAAATGATGCCTTGACATGAAAGATAACCTTACCTTGCAAAGAAAATATTGTAAAATATTTCTTCAACGGACATAAAATTATCTTTACTATAGACTATTAATATCGCACAAAGCAGGAGCAAAATCATACGTTTCTCTTCAATTATTCGGTATGAACTTCGTAAAGCGGTGTCAGATAGTGTGAGAACACGAGCTCATTCCATTGTACAATTCACTTCAAGTTTTAACTTACCGGCGCCACGACTCGTCCTTCCTAAAAAGAAAGGACAGTCTGTGGATAATGGCGTGCTGTCATCCTGGGCACTTATCACAATTAATTGGAAACACTACCATTTAAACAGACGGCATCAAAACTTCATGATCCACAAAACGACCTCCCTACAGCAACCACAACAAGAATGTTTCCTTTCAGAATAGGTATAGGCTCTGATGTTATCACTGCCTGATCGCGATGGTGCTGCCCGGTGGTCGGGGTGAGAAATTCAACTCGACGGTCCTTCGATTTCTCGTTCGTGAAACGACACCTTGGGAATGGCGCGCTTTTCAAGCGTGAGGCGTGCTACACTCCAACATCTCAGCACTGTTTGGACGAGCATCGAGTTTCTACTACAGCAAGGGCGCATAGCCGCCTCATACAGGCGATACAGGCTTTCCAGGCTGACAGGGCGCACGAAGACTCCTCCCTTACGTTCGCGAGTGTAACCGTGGGGTGGGGCGGGGTTAGTCGATGGGGTGAGGTGGGATGGGGAGGGGCGTCGAAAGGTAACAGCTGAGAGTTGGGTCGTTGGGTCTGGTCTCCGGTCCCGCGGCCCGCCAGCCACCACGCCGCCCCCGCTCCGCCCGCGCCACGCCGCGCGACATATCGATCTACAATGTAGAAAGGGGCGCGGCGGGGCGCGGCGATGGCGAGGCGCGGCGTGGTGCGGTGCGGTGCGGCGCGGCGGCCACGGATCGGACCTCGCGGAGGGGCGGCTGATGCAGTAGTGAGCGCGGCGCGCCACCACCCCGTCGATGCCCGGTGCCGAATGGCGCTGCTTCGGAGCCGTGACATTTCGCCTCGCCGCGAGAGTCGGGCGTCCCCGGGTCCGGGCGGCCGATGAGCACCGCGGCCACGTCGGCGACGACCGGCGGCGCACGCCCAGCACCGCCGACGCGTCCTCATGGCAGGTGAGTGGCAGGGCAGAGCACGTCACCACCGTACCGTCACGTCGTGGGCACCGCGCCCCGCCGGCATGGCAGCAATGGCAGGGCAGAGCACGTCACCACCGTACCGTCACGTCGCGGGCACCGCGCCCCGCCGGCATGGCAGCAATGGCAGGGCAGAGCACGTCACCACCGTACCGTCACGTCGTGGGCACCGCGCCCCGCCGGCATGGCGCCCGGTACAGCCGCACGGCAGAGGGGCGTGTGAGAGAGTGATTGTATGTGCCGGTCGTGCCGGCGTGGCTTGGCACAGTGGGAGGTGGGAGCAGAGGGGCTGGACTCGTCGAGGCCAGCCGACTGATTCAGAAGATGGCACGCGTTCCTCCATCCTTGTCGTACCTATGGCGGTTACCTATGCTGGGCATGGCAGCGCAGCATGCGTGCGCCAAGAACAGAAGTACGAAAGAGATCTTCGGAACCAGCCGGCTGGACGGGCCGGACCGGGCTGGGCGGAGCGGGTCCTTCATGACCACGGCCACGTCGGGTGGTGAGGGGCCGCGGGGGCCTTGTGGCCGCCCCGTGGTCCTGCCTAGCCCCTCTGATTGGCGGACAGCAACACGGCGATTAGCGCGGATCTGCGCGGCGCGTAACGCGCTGGGGCTGGGCTGGGCCGCAGGTGCACACTGACTGACTAGACACAGACCGTGCAGTTTTACGACCTGCGGCGGACGTGAGTCAGAGCGGGCTGAGTGTAAGCCGCGGGGGAGCGGCGCGCCGGGGTGTAGTTTCCCGAGGTAAGATAATTGCAGCCACTGGCGAATTAACAGTTTATAAAAATTAATAAAAAAATATGCGTATAATTTTTGTAACAGTACTCAACTTGAAAAATCGTGACCCAGGGTTAACAATGTAAGGCGAGACTCTCATGACCCCGGCACGTGAGGGGTGTGGGGTGTGGGAAGTGGGGTGTTGACCGCGCTCTGTGCAGACCGCTCCGCTGCTCCGCTCTGCTCCGATCACGGTGACGGCAGCGGCAGGCGGCAGGGCTCAGGTTGCCCGTCTCCATGGAGATGAACACGCGGGGCAGCCCCAGGGGCCGCACGGCCTCCAGGGCCTCCAGGGTGCCCCAGCGCCGAGCGCCGCCCGGCGCCGCCGGTCCGTTTGCAGCAAGGCCCAGGCCGGGCAACCGGGCCACACTGGGCGCCCTGCTCTGCCCTGCCCTGCCCCGGCCAAGCCCATCCCATCCCCTGGTTGCTGATTGGGCTCTAATCTGCTCCGTCCCGTTCTGTCCTCCCCACGGCGGCCCAGCTGGTATTTTGAACGGTGTTGACGTCCGCCGGCGCAGTCTCCATGACGACGTTTCTCCTCCCCTCCCACTCCTCTCCGACTTGCGCCCCACGCCGCCCACGCCCGCCACGCCACGCCCACGGCTGCGCCCCGCCTGCGCACCCTCCCGCTTCACCCCAACCCCAGCCAAAAGTCCCCAAACGACCCTGACAACCAAAACAGTCGTGACATGTCTTGCTTAGAAAGGGATCCCTTTCCTCGAGGAAAGAAGGGAGGAAGGGGGAAGCATATGCCCCCGCACTCGTATCCTCCCTCGTCCTTTCCGTGATTCTGAGCCGCTGCGATCGACTCGTGTCCTCGCCGCGGAGGAGGCGGGGTAGGGCGGGGCGGGGCGGGGTAGGAACGCGTCCCACGTGCTCGGCGGTTCGAGCGGGCCGGAAAGGGCTCGCTCCAGGACATGACATGACCTGGCAGATAAGCTAGAAAACGGATCACGGCCCTGCTTTAATTGCTGTATCGGCCGTCTGTCCAACCCATAGGCCAACCCCTACGCTGCTGACAACATCCCATTTCTCACACGGACGACAGTTAATAGTGAAAACTGATATGGTCTCTCTCGTCGCCCGGCCCACCCCCTTAGCCGCCATGAGCCACCAGCGCGCCCCTCCGTCCGACGCCGCCCCGACTCTGGCCCGCCCCCCTGGCCCTGAGCGTGGCATAGATTGCGTCGTTCTTGGCGTCTCCGGGCGGGGCCGGGCAGGGCGGCCCTCCCTTGGGGAGAGCGCGGCTATCCAAGGCCAGTGTGCGGTGCTAATGGAGAGGCTGGGCGGGGCGGGGCGGGGCCGGCGAAGGGCGCGACTGTACGCCCCACCCCGTCCCTCACTCTCATGGGGGCAACCCTTGTGTCCTTGTTTTAATTCCCGCCTTGTCTGATTTCATTCGCAGGCACATCAGAGGACGGGAGAGGCACTTGTAGGGAAGAGCAGGATCAAGGGTAAGTAACAGATGCGGTTTATGGGAAACTACATGGATAGAGAGGGAGGGGGGAGGGGGGGAGTGTTGGGTCCTTGTTAGCGACCCGATAGAACGATCGGTCGCGCATGCACACGCGAGGGCAGGTGGATGTAGATCGGCACTATAGTCACTTTGCCCGCGGCCTGACGTTGACGTGCAGGCGGGGAGTATCACGAAAGAAGCCAAAGTGGATCCGTCGGTGTAGTGCAAAGAGGCCCACTCGAGACTACTCGCCTCGCCGCGCAGCGCCAAGGGCAAAGAGACACCTTCCTGCAGGATGAGTTCTCAAGGGCAAATAGGCCCCGACCCCGCCGTACCGGGCTTCTTGCGGCTCACGGCTCGCGGCGAGGCGGCTGTGGCTGTAGACCAGAAGGTAGACCCGAGCGGGGCCCCCTATGGTTAGGCAAACCCGCGCCACACGCCTGTTCAGCGGGAGTGCCTACCGCCCGGGGGGTCTCCCGTCCACGTGGTCCCCGTGTCCTTGTTCGGTGCAGCGTAAGCATTCGCGCCCCATCCCCGGCTGCCGCGGCGGGGCGGGGCGGGGCGGGGCGGGGCGGATAGCCACATGGCCATGGGTCGAAACAACCCGCGCAGTTCGCCTAGTCCCGGTCCGTGCCGGTCCGGGTCCGGGTCGGCGGCGTGGCGGGGCGGGGCGGGGCGTGGACGCGGCGCTACCCCGCGCCCGCCACCGCCGCGACGGCCCCTCGCGGCTCGGGGTATAGCTCAACCCGTTCGAACATCAGTCGCGTGAACGGTTCGCTTCCTGATGGCGACAGAGCAGGAGTTTTCTCGACACAATGGAGACACGCAGGCACCACAGGCAGCGCCAGGCGGTGCTCCGGCCCGGCCCAGGCCTCATCAAGCGCGGCCGCGGTGCAGGGCGGTGCAGGGTGCGGGGTGCGGTGCGGGGCGGAGAGGTGCAGGGCGGTGTCACACGGGTAACTGACCCGCACAAGCGCGCGCAAAGCGGCTGGGGGCTGGGAGTTATCGCACTCATCGTCAGAGAGCCCCCTCACCCACCTCCGCCCCGCGACGCCTTCACTGCCACGTTCTTGACCGCCATCTGCAGATTGTTCTTCCTCTGCGTTTTTTGGTCACGTTAACACGTCCTGCCATGGCGTCCGCCTTCTCTTCTACGCGGCCCGGCCCCGAGTGTTCGGAGTGGAGTGCCCAGGATCAGGAGTCGCGTCTCTGTGAGGCGCGGTGCAGCGCCACGTCGACACGGCGCTAGAGGCTAGAGCTGCGCGGGCGGGGCGGGGCGGGGCGGGGCGGGGTGGGGCGGGCCCGCGGAGGCGTGGCGAGGTGCGGTGGGATGGGCATCGCTAAGCCGCTCCACTCGCTTAACCCCAGCTTAGCTACGCGGGGGCTTTTCTTTACACGATCCGCGAGTCGAGCGGCGCGGCGCGGCGCGGCGCGCACGACACGGCACGGTAAGGCACGGCAGAGCAGGGCAGGCCACGGCTCCGTGGCATGGCGCCCCAGTCCGGTACGTCCGTGTGTCTGTCGCACCCCGCCCCGCCCCGCCCCGCCCCCCGCGCACTTTCCCGACGACTGATCGGCTCGGGTCGGCGCTGCTTCGCGCTGCGCTACTCCGCGACGCGGCGCTCGGCTCGGCGGGACCGCGGAGTGGGGTGGGGCGGCGCGGGGCGGGGCGCGGCGGGGCGGGGCGCTGCTATCCCAGTCCGAGTCCCCGTCCCTCCCAGCCCCAGCCCCAGCCAGCCCAGCCCGTTCCGCTCCCAGCCCACCCAGCCCAGTGTGCCGCGTGATCCCGGGCCGGCTACACGGAGAGCGTGCCGCCGCGCCGCACCGCGCAGCGCAACGCCTCTCCCGACCAGACCAGACCGCGCCGCGCCGCGCGTCCCAGTCAACTGCGGAGACAACTGCCCCGCCCAGGCAGCCCAGCCCAGCCCAGCCCCAGGGCGCGCGCGTGCGTGTGCGTGTGGTGTGAGTGTGTCAGTGCTGTGCAGTGCGCCAGTGGCAGTGAGGAGGACCGCGCGTGTGCGTGCGTGCGTGCGCGTGCGTGTGTGTGTGCAAGCACCCGCCCCGCAGCCCTCTGCCACCGCCCAGTGGATACCGTACACCCGGCGCGTCCGTGCCCGCCCCGCCCCGCCCCGCGGCCCAGCCCGAGCACCGCTCCGCATCAAGACCAAGCCCTGCCCAGCATCTTGGATTAGCGTCCACGACGCGGTTCGCCCAGACTTAAGTAAGTTGCGCTGGGCGGACTCGTGGCCTGTGCTCCTCCTGCTGGACCCGCACACCACAGGCGTGCCAAAGTAGTGGGGCGAAGGGGAGAGAGAGAGACAGAGACAGAGGAACAGCAGAAAGAGAGTGGAGAGCAGGAATGAGAACTGGATAGAAACGGCAAAGTAAGAGAGGGGGAAGGGAGAGAATATAAGAGCAAGAGAGAGATAGAGAGTGGTGAGAGGAGAGGTTAGGGCGACGCCAGGGCGGGTCACCCTTTGATGTCAACAGAGCGAGCTAGCCGCACGGAACAGGGAGCAGCACCCAGCCCGCCCCAGCCCGGCGCCCAGCCCGGCGCCCAGCCCGGCGCCCAGGACGGCGCCCAGCCCGGCGCCCAGCCCGGCGCCCAGCCCGGCGCCCAGGACGGCGCCCGGCCCGAGGCGACGCATGGCGGCCTGGGTCAGGCTGGGCCGGAGCCCACGAGGCGGAACGGGGCCGAGTGCTCTCCTGGAGACTCGACTCCAGGCCGAGACTCCAGGCTGAGCGGGCCGTGGCGGGCCGGGGCGGGCCGGGTCCGTCAGGGTGACACCCGCCCACGTGACAGGCTGCTGGCTGGTCGCGACCTTGCGCGGGGCGGGCCGTGCCGAGGCGTGCCGTGTCGTGCCGCGGGCGTGTCTCAGGCGTATTGACATGACAGCGGCGCACGGGCGATTACGCACCCGCCCGCCACCCGCCCGCGGGCACGCTAGCCCGCCCCGGCCCCACCCCTATGTACTGCCCGCCCCGCCCCACCAGCTGGCCTGGCCACTCATCAGGCCAGGTGGCGCCGTCGAGTACTACTGCACCGAGTCGTCCTCCGGACCTGGCCAGGTGCCCTTTACGCTGCGTACGCGGCGTACACAGCATCCTAGCTCCGGACGCGCACACACGCACGCACGCACACAGACACGCGCTCACTCTCACATACTCACACCCTCCTCCTGCGGCGAGCGGGGCAGCCGAGCTCGCCGAACCGGTCTCCCGGTTCAAAACAAATGCCAATACCCACTCGACTGAACGCGCCGCACTGTGTATGTGTGTGCGTGTGTGTGAGCGCTCCGGCTTGACCGCTGCTTGACTGTATGTGGTGCCTCGCAGCGAGGAGAGGAGAGGGGCGTATGTGCAGCACGCAATGGAACCCGCACACGCCCGTGCCCGCCCCGCTGAGTGCTACTTCTCTACAGAAGGGCCGGGCCGGGCCGGGCAGGGCGGGCCGTGGCCTTGATCGCGCTCGGTTATCGATACTCGAGACCGGCGGGGCGGGGCGGGGCGGGGCGGGGCGTGCGTGGCCGGGTAGCCTGGTCCCGGCGGCGGGACGGGACGGGACGGGACGGCCCTTTTCTCCTTTTAACGGACTTGTGTCCGCTGCAGCGCGGCGACGCGGCGGTGAGTCGCCGTCGTGTTCCACTTTTCCTGTCTCGGGGCGGCCGGGCCGGGCCGGGCCCCGGAGCGGAGCCGAGAAGACAGAGAGGGGGGAGAGGGAGGGCGTCGGGGTGGAGGCGTCGGGGCGGGGGCGTCGGGGCGCCGCCGGGGCAGGGCGAGCGGGCCGGGCGGCGACGGCGGCACCAGCCGATCGGGGACAATAAACTGATCGCGGTAGGCAACATGAAGCCCGAGCCGAGAGGTCGGTGGGCACGGAGGCAGAGCGGAGAGAGAAGCCGCTGCCTTACCGACCCGGTGGAGAGGTCAATATGCTGGAGAGCTCAGCTGGAGAGAAGAGGAGGGCAGGCGAGGGTGAAGGGTTAAAGAGGCCTGGCGTGGAGAGGTCGGCTAGGAAGAGAATCTGGCCGGTTGGCACCAGCTGGAGAGGAGAGGCGGGGGGAGGGGAACCGGCTGCTGGGCGGGCCGGCCAAGCTGCGGCCCGGGGCCAGGCCGGGCGGGCCGGGCGGGCCGGGTGGTACCGGCACGAGCACCGGCACCGGCCTGGGAAGAGAGAGAGGAGAGAGAGAGAGGGAGGAGGGGCCAGGCCAGCACCAGCCAGCACCGGCTGCCTGGCCGACTGGCCGCCCGCTCCGCTCGCCAGCGGGAACAGCGTTCGAATGATCATCGAGAAAGTTGGCAACAGTGAAGACTCCACGGTGCGGCACGGCACGGCGTGGCCCGGGGCCTGCGGGCGGGGCGGGGCGGGGCGGGGCGGGGCGGGGCGGGGCGGGGCGGGGCCCGAGACTTGCCCGCCATTCAGAGGTGAATACATCCGCGCGGGCCCCGCGGCGGGGGCGGGGACGGGCGTGGAGGCTGCCGCACACTGCCGCACACAGGTTGCCTACCTCGTGAGCCCCGGGTCGGAGAGCCCGCACGTGGAGCGCCTGAATGACAGGTGGTAGGCAACACGACCACGCGGGCGCGCGGCGCGTTGCCTAACTTGTCGAGTCGAGTCGCGTCGCATGCGTGTTGTTGGGTTATCGGGCCGCGCCCGGTGGATGCTTCGGCAATGACGTGCCGCGCTGTTCCGCTCGGGAGCAGCGAGTGACGAGAGGCGGAGTGACGCTCCGTTATCAGTGACACTGCGCGTTGCGTTACGTTACGTCGCGCTCGCGCCCACCGCCGCCACGTCACGTGTTTACGTAAATGACAGGGACCGACAAAGGCAAGCCCCGCTAGGCAGAAAGACGCCAAGCTGCTGCGCTCGCGTTACTGCCCCCCCGCGTTACTGCCGAGCTCGTAACGTTTCCTCGCGAGTAGGGATTCTTGTCTGCTTTTCCACGGCGGCCGATCGATGCAGCTCCTGGCCTGCTGGCACCGCTGTAGGCTGCTGCTGCTGCAGCCCATCCCATCGCGGCACGGCGCTGCCGTGGAAAGTTCAGCGCGTCCAGCCAGCGTGTTGTAGCCGTAGAGGGGGCGCGGGGCGGGCGAGGGGCGGGCGCGGGCGGCACCGGCCCGTGCAAAAACTTTGTCAGAAAACATTTTCTGATTTATTGATGGAATAATGCGCCTGTTGGTGGGGGGGGCTGGACGCATGCTCCTCGGGTCGATTGCACTCAGCAGGCCAGCTCAGCCATGGCTGCAGCCCGGGACACGCGGGCGCGGCACGGCCACGGCGCAGCTGCAGCCGCAGCTTCCCCGGAGCAACGAACTCGGTCGGGACGGGCTGGCTCCGGCTGGGCTCCGGCTGGGCTCCGGCCCGGGCCTGCTCTGCCCTGCACTGCCCTCCTGGCACTCCTGCAATGGCGACCACGGCAGCCCCGGCCTGGCCTGGCCTGGCCCGGCCCGGCACCGACGCACTTTTATCGCATTTCTCTTTTGGTTTTTTAGGCCCCCGTGAGGGCTGCCTTCACGACTGCCCCTTATAGATTTTATATTTTTCATTTCACTGCAACTGCTCTTATGCGCCGCCATGCAATAAGCCAGCAGCTCTCGAGAGCGGAGAGTGTAGAGCCAAACATACCGTCTAATGACAGGTCCCCGGGCCGGCCCCCGGTCCCGGCCCGCCCCGCCCGGCCCGTCTGCTCAGAGCACAGAGCACTCACGCCGAGCGATTATCGGTTTCTTTGGGCGCGGCGCTGACTATAGGCGCACCTCGCGGGAGGCGCCCCAGTCGGCGCAGCCCGCAAGAGAGGAAGAGCAGGAATAGGAATGAGCCGAGGGAATCCCTCACGCAGAATGAGTCGAGTGCATGAGCGCGCGGAAATACCGCGGAGCACCCGTGGAGTGCGCGGCGGGGCGGGGCGGGACGCATTAACACGCTTGCTTGCATGTTTTGCCGAACATAATTTTGTCAACCTATTTTTTTGTCGTTGTTGTTGCCCCGCGCGCTTGTCAGAGCCCCGTTTGGGCGGGGGCAGTGTACCGTGGGGAGGGGGGAGGGGGCCCCCGCTGAGCACCGACCATAGCGCCCTGTCATTTCGCGTCCACGCCCTTGCCTGATGGGGAGCCGGGGAGCCACTCACTCTGCGGCCGTCGCGCCGCGCCGCGCCGCGCCGGCCACACGCTGTATGCAGCGCGCTCAGCCGTGCGTGGCATACCGCCGGGCTGAGCCCCGCCAAAGCCGCACCGCAACACTCAGCAAAGCGTTGTGCACATCAGTCAGTCAAACGAACTCGCCCGGTGGACAAGCCGACGGTGCACACACACACAGTTACACATACACAAAGCGCAATAACCTAAACACCTGCCACCGGGCCGAAAGAGACTGCGGCCTTAGAAAGAACGACGACACGACTTCCTCGACACGATAAAATCTGTAAGTCAATGAACCTTATTTCGTCTTTCGTTTTGTTTTTGGCGAGGAATGCGCTCCGTCCTGGGCGCTATTTGTGCGTGGGCTAGGTGGAAATAGATACTCCACTCCACTCGTCCGTGGTGTTGGCGGGGCCGGGGGCGGGGCCGGGAGGCGGGGCCGGGGGGCGGGGCCGGGGGGCGGGGCCGGGGGGCTGGGCCCAGCTAGCGCGCACGCGGGGTAGTGGGTGGTAGCGGCCGGGCCGGGCCCGGGCCCTCCTAACCAGACCGCCGCCGCGCCGGCCTTGGTATCCACGTGACCGCAGCCCCCACGACCGGACGCACAAAAGTGGCTTTTGGAAATAGATTCGGCTTACCCTCCAACCACCATCGATATTACTTACATAATATTGCAGCTTTGGGAAAAAAAAATAGATCAAGAAGAAAACGTATACAATAATGCCTTAAAGGTGATATTCGGGGAAGTGCCTCCAGTGCTCTCCAGTGGCTGGAGAGATACGTCGCTAGAGGCTGGAGGTGACGGCGAGTCACGGCGTTCCAATTTGCCGGCCAAACGCCGTCCTTGTGCTTTTGAAAGGCGCGCGCGTCGCGGTGACGTCGATGACGAGGCGGAAGGGAAGTTGTTGGCGGAAGGGAGGAGAGAGGAAGGGAGGGGGGGGGCGCCTCGCTGGACCCCTCGAGGACCCGGCGTCAGCGCCGGCAAGGACACGATAGAAAACTGTAGAAAACAGATGAGAGAGTAAGATTTGTTTTTCACGTTTCGTATTCGCTAATTTGGCGGAAGGACAACTACTTGTGTGCGGGTCATTTTTCGCGTAGAGCCTGCTCCTGCTCCTGAGAAAAAACCGCAGCGGCGTGCTGCCTGGTGCATCGCACGCTACTGTTCAGGCAGGCAGAGCGTGCCTCAGAGGTCCCGTCCGCCTGTCATGGCTAAGGTATGACATCAGCTGTGTCGTCGAAACGTATAATTTATAGTTTATGGTCAGGCCAGCCGGCCATACTCCCTCGACCTCTGTGCTCCTCCAAATAATGTCGAAAACGGCTCAGCCGGTCGGCCAATGTCATCGTAGACGAGTGTGGGACACCGATGCGAGCGGGATAGCATCCGCACGAGCTGAGAAGGGCCCGCCCCGCCACGCCCCGCGCACGTGTGGCACCGCGAGTACCTCACTCAGGCTTTATTTGTTCAAGGCGCCTCAGAGTTTTTCCCCTCGCGGGCCTGGCCCGGCCCGCGGGCGGGTCGCAATGAGAGCTAGGAGCTAGCAGTGACCCTGTGCACAGGTGTGGTGCCTGCAGACCGTAAGTGTGCTGTGCTAGCACCATCACCTAGATTCGGCGCGGACCGTTTATTTTTTTTTCATATTATTTTTTTTTTTTTTGCGAGGCCGGCCGCTCACTTCCGGTCCGCGGACCAACCGCACCGCACCGTACTGGCGGTAGCGGCGGGTACCGACACTGCCCTGGAGGATATTACTGGCGCTAGTCGGGCCGGGCGGGCCCCGGGCCGGGCCCCGGGCCGGGCCCCACTCGGCGCCAGCCAGCGCACCCAAGGGCGCCCAAGGCTGTCACTTCCGGAAAAATAGTTGGCACCTGCTGCTGCGACCCGCCGCGCCGCGCTGCGCTACGGGACAGCGCGGCTGCCGCGGCTCCGAGAGTGCATAGATGTGGAGTGGAGTGCAAGACAGGAAGCTGAGCCGAGATGGTGGCGTAGGGGAGCGAGCGGGGCGGGGCGGGGCGGGGCGGGGCGGAGGGAAGCACGGACGTCCCCCGCCCCACCCCGCCCCGCGCGCTCGTGTGGGTGTTCTTTTTTGCTCCGGAGCAGCGGGAGGCGAAACGGAAGCTTGCGTATGAGAGACGACGGCCTGGCCATGCTATGCGGTGCGCCAGCGCGCGCGCGCGCACTCCCGCGGGAGCACTGCACTCTGCACCGCGCGCACGGGGTAGGGGGCGTGTGCTGCGCGCACGCAGGCCGCCCGGCCCGCCGCCAGCGACACACGGGGCGCAGCGGCGGGACGTGGCAGTGACGTCACGCAAACAGCTGCCGTTCTGCCGCATGCACTAAGAAAAGCATCAGTAAAATCAGTAATGGTTGGCCGTGGCTTCAGCCGTGTAAATTCACTGTAAGCTCTGCACTGTAGCTTACTTTTAAACTCCCTGCAGGCTTTTTAGTATGTGCTGGGTACTGGGTGGATTACAGGAGAAGGGGGGGGGGGGGTTGATTGCTACGTTACGGGGTATCACATAGTGGGGGCGGGGAGCGTCCTCCAGCGGGGGTGACTTCGCGTCATATTCCTCCCCCTTGAAAGGCTGCCTAACAAGGTGCCAGCACAGAGGCGGCCCGCCCCGCCCCGCCCTGACCTTGACTTACTGGAGCGACATCATGCAGTCGCGCGCATGCCGTGCGCCTGGCGCCGGCCGGGGCGGGGCGGGGCGGGGCGGGGCTTCACGACAGGGATACACTGGTCCTGGAAGTTTCGCACTCCAGTGTACGGCACACATAATACAGCTCAGCTAGCCGCCTTTGCCCCGCCCCGCCCCGCTGCTCACAAGCCGGTATGGGATTGCTTCGACCTTCGGCCGGGCCGGGCCGGGTCCAGCCGAACCCAGCGGTGGTCGAGTTGGGCCGGGCCGCGTCGGGCGCTGCCAGAGAGCCCTGCGGCCCTGTGCCAGCTCCGCGGGACTCCTCTACGGCACTGGTGTACGGTCTAGCCCCGTGTGAATTGTGATTCATTCCCAAACTTGGCGCCGGCGCGGCGCGGCGCGGCTCGGCGCCCAAGGCCCGTGGCCCGGTCTGCAGGTCTGCCGAGCCCTGCCCTGCGCTGCGCCCTGCGGTGCGGAAGGCAAGTGGATCAGCATGGCCCGGTCTGGTCCTTGCCCAGAGCAATTAACTTCGACTATCGCATCGCGGTGCGAAAGAAAAATTACTACAATCGCGCCTTATAAACGGGAGCGTAACTGTGAACCGGAAGTTTTAGCAGCGCGGACAGTTTAGTTGCTCCCCACGGTAGCGCCCTTTCCCCCACCTCCTTGTTCCTAAGTTGTCGTTTTTTTCTTTGTTGTTGTCATTATCTCGGCTTCTTTCGGTATTTTCCTATGCGCGTCGTGCCGGCCTCCATCCCACGCCTGCTAATCCTCAATTCCGACTCCAGCACGGCCGGCCGGTCGGCCACTTCCTATAGGAGTGGCTCGCAAGCGCTACAGATCACAACCGCTACAGGTCACAAGCGCTACAGCTCGCTAACGCTACGGGTCGAAAGCGCTATGAGTCACAAGCGCTACAGCTCGGTAGCGCTACGGGTCACAAGCGCTACAGCGAGAATCTGCGCGTTAGGCGGAGCCGAGCCGAGCCGAGCTAAACCTTGAAAAATTACGCACGTGGCGTGAAAACATGGAAAATTTTTGCGACAGTAAACCTCCCGAAGGAGGTTGCGGTTCCCGCCAGGCACAGGGCTTTTACCCCCCGTGGCAGCCAACTACTTCGGTGTTCTTATGGGAACCGGTGCTTTTCTGGCCGCGATCCTGTCGCGCAATTCGACAGATTTGATCCCCGTACTGTCAGATTTAGTCGTACGGTGGTTAACCGAACTGCCCTGTCCCCAGAGCATGGAATAGCTATTTTTGGAGCCAGATTCTAGGACTTATGACCCCACGACCAGTGGTTCAAAAACTAGGTGGGCAGTGGTTCAAAAATCACGTAAGTTTTTTTCTTTTTATTATTTTTTTTTTGTTCGGACCAAGTGCTCTTTCCAGCTATACCGTCCTTGTGACTTGGGCAACTGCAAAAAAGGCACTTGGTCCGAACAAAAAAAAAATAATAAAAAGAAAAAAACTTACGCGGTTTTTGAACCACTTCCCGCCCAGTGCTATGAGCAGCGACGATACCAATGACGCTACGCGGCCGGCCCAGCACTGACCGGAGAGCAGGCGCACTCATGACACCGGGTTCGTTTCTTCGGTGACTGTGGCTTCTCGCGCAGCATGACTCCTAGTGGTCCGGCTTCTGGTACCGTGGCGTCGTAGCCGTGCCGGCATAGTGTCCGCGCGGAGAGTCGCAGGACGGAGGTTCGAATCTTACCAAAGAATTTAATTTTTCTGAGGACAACAATTTGGAGAGTGGAATTCAAGCCCCCCATTTCAACCGAGCTCCCTCGTGGAATAGCCGACGGTCTAGTGGTCTAGTGGTGCCGCGAAAGCCGTGGGGTGTCTGTGAGACTCGGCACATGGGGCCTGGTTCAAACCCAGGTAGGTTCTTCACTGGTAGCGACAGCGGGTTGCCAGGAAGTTCCGTCCCATGCCCACGACTGGTGGTCGGTCGTGGGGTCATAAGTCCTAGAATCTGGCTCCAAAAATAGCTATTCCATGCTCTGGGGACAGGGCAGTTCGGTTAACCACCGTACGACTAAATCTGACAGTACGGGGATCAAATCTGTCGAATTGCGCGACAGGATCGCGGCCAGAAAAGCACCGGTTCCCATAAGAACACCGAAGTAGTTGGCTGCCACGGGGGGTAAAAGCCCTGTGCCTGGCGGGAACCGCAACCTCCCTCGGGAGGTTTACTGTCGCAAAAATTTTCCATGTTTTCACGCCACGTGCGTAATTTTTCAAGGTTTAGCTCGGCTCGGCTCGGCTCCGCCTAACGCGCAGATTCTCGCTGTAGCGCTTGTGACCCGTAGCGCTACCGAGCTGTAGCGCTTGTGACTCGTAGCGCTTGCGACCCGTAGCGTTAGCGAGCTGTAGCGCTTGTGACCTGTAGCGGTTGTGATCTGTAGCGCTTGTGACCTACGTCCCTTCCTATCCCCGCTTCGTCGGGTATAACAGAGCAGACGCTGCAGTGTTGCGGGTTTGCCTACCCCCTTCTCCCGTAAGGCGCCATGCCCCCCGCCCCCTGCAGCTCAGACGAGTATGCGATTCCGCAACCCTGCGGTACATTGTCTCGTAGGCGTGTGAGATGTTCCCTAAGCGGCGTGCGCGAGGCGTGCGCGTGCACCGGCGCTACCCGTCGGCGGCTTGGGCGCGGCGCGGACGACGAGGAAAGCGCTGCCCGCTTCTGCGCACCGAGATTCGCGGTTAATGGCGGAAACGTTCCATTATAAAGAGGCGCGGGCAGAGGTCCCCGCCCCGCCCCGCCCCGCCCCGCCCCGCCCCGCCCCGCCCCGCCCCGCCCCGCCCCGACACTCCCCGCCGCACCCCGCACCGCCGCACCCGCATGAGTTAATATGATGTAGCACGGCCCGGGCCCTCGGCCCCGGTAATCTCTGCCTGCGGGCTGCGGCTGCTGTCATGTGAAAATGCCGAGTCAATTGCAAATCTGCAAAATACAAACTCGCGGGCGCGGGCGGGCAGGCAGACAGGCGTCGTGCTGGGGGGAGGTGGGGGAGGCTATTTCGTCCCGAGCGGAGCCGAGTGTTTACCAAACCATAGCGGCGTATACACGCCATTACAGGGGGCCCGGGCCCGGGGGCCCGGCCGGGCCGACGGCTGGCGGGGCAGGGCGGGGCGGGGCGGGGCGGGGCCCACCCGCCTGCGCGGCCGGGCCGCGGCGCGCCCAGTGGTGGCCCGTGGTGCCCGTGGTATGGCCCGGCCCGGCCCGGCCCGGCCCGGCGCGGCCGCCATGTCCCCGCCACGCACACGGGCCGGGCCGGCCTCGGGATATCACCCAGATCTGTCGCCAGGAAATAAAAACATAGGCACCATGATGACGGTCCATTCCATGCTCGGCCTGCGCGGTGCGCGGTCCACACGGGGACTGTAATGTCCATAGTTAGGACGTTTTAGATAATTTTTTACTGTCAAGGACAAAAGCCGACGTCGTGTATTTAAATTTTTTATTTCTGATGAATTAAAAACACGCCAAACTGAGCTCAGCAGTGTTCAGCTGGAGCTGAGTTGGCCGCATTTTACCTGCTAGACAAAAATGCCTGGGCTGGGGGCTCGGGCATGGTCGGGGACGGGCCGGGGACGGGTGTCTGGCCTACTTGGGCCATCGGCGGAATGTCGCTCGCTGTCGTTCGATCTCGTAATACAAACTGCTTATCTTTTGTCAACAAAACCTAGGCTTGTTGCTGCTTGTCGCCATATTTCCTTCTCTCCGTAAATTCATTTTCATAGCGTTTCAACAAAACTGAGGTTGTCCCAAGCTTTATAATCTGAAATTTTCAAATCAAACCTTATTGGTATTTTTTAAAAATTAAAGGTACTAAAGGCAGCTTTGAACACGCGCCACTTTATGCCCCCCAGGCCATGCAGCCGCACCGTGCCGCGTCGGTCCGCTAGGCCCAACCGTGTCACGCAGACCCGCTAGTTCCGTCCGTCCGTCCGTCCGTCCGTCCGTCCGTCCGTCCGCTGTCCGTCAGTCCACCGCGCCGCCCCTCCGACCGTCCGTCCGTCCGTTCTGCCGGCGACACTGTGCCGACGGCGCCAACGCACGCCGCTGGTGACACGTAGCTTTCTTTTGGATTCGGGTTCCAGTGCAGCGAGCTGCATGGCCCACTGCGAGAGGCCCCGCCCCGCCCCGCCCCGCCCCGCCCCGCCACGCCCCGCCCCGCCACGGTTGTGAGTGGAGCAGATCGGTCAAGTAGGTTATCAGAGCCTAGATTGTCCATGACTGACTGAGCAGAGCCCAGACCGTGCAGACTGTTGCCCCACTCTCGCAACCAGGCCCAGAAATTAAAAGAAAACAAATTAAAGCAGGCATAACGCATCGCGCTTTTCGTGGCGATTAATATGAACCCGGCAACGATTGTCACTATTGAAGCAATTTGCATATTAATACTGTATAGCAGAGGGGTTAGGCTAGTTATTAGTCATACCAGCACAACACAGCAGTACAAATAGCTCCGCATCAGAGCCTTGTCATAACTTTCTCAGCGTTATAGACAGAACAGCGCCAAAAGCTTTATTAGCAGCATCGAGCGAGCGGGGAGGGGGAGGGCGCATCATAGCTGCAACGTAGCAGACGGCCTTGCGGCGTTGCCAAGTTTGGAGAGGGGAAGATGGCGGGAGGGAAGGCCGAAGAGAACGAGAGAGAGAGAGAGAGAGAGAGAGAGAGAGAGAGAGAGAGAGAGAGAGAGAGAAGGGGAGAGGGGAGAAGTAGAGGAAGAAAGATGGGAGTACAGCACCGACTGGTGACAATGCAAAGCCCTGGTGAAAGAGGACGCAGCGGCTTGGCGCCTGAAGCTGAATCCCTAATTGTGACGCCAGTGAGAGGAATATACACCGTTAAGCCCTTCTCTAGAAACCGCAAAAACCTTAGTTTTTGTATTTTGGTCTACCTTGCTCTCCAATATTGTCGCATAGTGAGTAGACTTCTCTTTCAACGGAGGAAAAACGGACTCCTTCTTGAGAGCGTGACGACAGTCTTTTCTACTGAGAAACTAATTAGCGATGTTTTTTTCCTGTTCCAGGTAAGAATCTCCAGCGGGTTCTCCGTCGCTGCTGCGCGAATGATATTAGTTTCTAGCTACTCGACTCGCTGTAAGTTTATCATCCCGAAAACTCTCCTCCAGAGGCCTCGGAAGCAGTTTAGGCATGATCAATGATCACACCAATGCGAGAGAGCAGGAGCAGGCGATCGGTTAGTGGTCGTGTTTGAGGATGGAAGATGTCAGGTGTCGGGTCAATGATGCATTAAAAATAACTTTGCGGGTGGGATCAATATGACACCCGTGACACGACACGACACCCTGCCCCGGCCCGCCCCGTCAGTGACTGGTGTGTGTACAGCGAGGTCAGTGCCCTGGCGAGGCCGACACGACGAGACGCGACGCGACGTCACGAGGCGTCGGTCGGTACGTCACACAGTCTGACGTCGCCAGTCCAATCCCTGGCCCGGCCGGCCCGGCCCCACCCCGACCCGCCTCTCTTGGGGGCTCGACGCCCAGGGCCCGGCCCAGGCCCGGCGCCTGCCGGCCGGCCGGCGCCAGATCCCGACGCGTCGCCCCCAATAAGTTAGCTTGGCCACGGCGGGCGGGACTGAGAGATGCCACTGCACTGCTCACGCGTGATTTCGCGGAAAGTCAAATAAGGTTGCGAGCGTGGTCTGGACACACGCACATTAAAAATGGGGAATGGGAAATACATTTTCCGCGCAAAACGACCCTCCAATTAAATGGGTTGCGTCTGCTCCGACTGTGTAAGTAAATTCTGAAGCAAATTGTAATGCTCGCTTTTGAAGCGCAATCCTCAGCCGTCCGTCACATATGGCGCAGTCTTGTCAGCCTTGGCGGGAGCGTTACACCCGGGGTGTTATCAGGACAGGGCGTACTCGCGGTCGCGGCCGCGTCACGTGGCGCTTTGGTCTGACGGGGCCCAGGAAGGGACCAGGAGGGGACCAGGAGGGGACCAGGAGGGGACCAGGAGGGGACCAGGAGGGGACCAGGAGGGGACCAGGAGGGGACCAGGAGGGGACCAGGAGGGGACCAGGAGGGGACCAGGAGGGGACCAGGAGGGGACCAGGAGGGGACCAGGAGGGGACCAGGAGGGGACCAGGAGGGGACCAGGAGGGGACCAGCCCAGCCCGACCTCGCCTGCTCGCCCCCCGGGTAAAGAGGTAATCCGAGCCGACACGGCACGCTGGGGTGACAAAAACAATAATCCCATGTAGTCGAGTCGCGCCGGCTGGAGGAGGAGCAGGCGCCTGCCAGCAGCGAGGGCGGCAGCCCCTCAGGACACCGGTGCGCTGCGGCGCTGCCTACCCTGCGCTCCGCAGGGGCCCGTCCTTGGCGCTGTCCCCGCACGACTCGGCTCGCCGGCCGGGCCGGCCGGGGCCCTGGATGGGCGGGCCGGGGCCGGGCTTGTTTGTGACCCACCTCGCATACCCCAGCCCAGCCTAACCGCGCGGCCCGGCCCGGCTCGGCCAGGCCGATTAAAAGCGCGCTCATATCAAACACAACAGAGCAGAGCGAGCCAAGCTCTGGAAGATTTGTTTTTATCCTAAACTCGGCTGATTTATCGCTCTCTGTCGTCGCGTCCGGCGGTCGAACGACAGGCAAATTTATTCCAGCCGCTGTTTGCTGGAGCGGGTTAAACACGCATAGCTTAGTGCAGAGCAGCACGCGGCATGGGGACCTTCGCCCGGGACGCCCTCCCACTCCATCCTATCCCTCTCCCACCCTCCCCTCTCTCCGCTCTCATTTCGCGTACATTTCTTGATTTCTGCTTTTCTATAATGCGATAAGATTGTGCTGCGCGGCTAACTAAAGAGCACAGGTTTCCGCCTCAGAACGTCCCTCTTTCCTCCTCCTCTGTCCTCCTCCTCCTCCTCCTCCTTTTCCTCTTCCTCCTCATTTCCCCTCTCCCTCCGCAACCGCTTCTCTCGTTCCTGCGGAATATTCCGTGAAACCGGAACGATCTTAGAAGGTGTTGTGCAGTGAGTGAGAGGCGAGGCGAGGCGAGGCGGACGAGGAGGCGGCGCGGCGGGTGACCGGCGGGCAGACGCGCGGTGGGCGCTTCACCGGCTCATCACGCAATTAACATTTAAAAATAAACACCAACAGAGAACGGAGTGGGCGGCGTCGAGGCCAGAGCAGACGCCAGCTGGTGTCACCCGGGGAGACTTTGACTTGAGTGGCGCGGCGAGGCACGGCAGGACTAACGACCTGACCTAGGCGACGTGGTGCGGTGGGCAACACAGCGCGGGGCGGGGCGGGGCGGGGAGCGGCGGGGCGCGGCGGCGAGCTGGACCTGGTGAAAAGCCGCATGGACTCCAGAGGTCAGCGGGGGAGCGCCTGCTCAGCGCCAGCAGGGCTGTGAGCGCTGCGGGGTGGGGCGGGGCACTGCGGGGCGGGGTGGGGTGCGGCGGGGTGGGGTGGGGCTGGTGGGCCCTCTGAGGCTCTGCGTGCCGGGCGGTGGGGATCTTCCCAGGCTGCCAGTGAACCTCCACTGTGGAAAATGGCCGTACCGGGTAATTTGCTATGGCAGATGTCGTACAATTGCAATTCAAGATTGTAAATTTACAAGCACTGTGCATCGACTTGGAATCGAGTGATGAGCAAGAGTGGGAGGTTGTACATGGACGACATACTTTGTAAATGATAAATTACAAAATATATCGTGCATGCACGAACATATTTTTCGCAGTGTCCGGTGACGTTGGAAATAACCAAAACAGAAGTGAAGCGCACCACCCGGTGGCGTGCGGCAGGGCCTGCTGCAGGCGGGCAGGAGGGGCTCGGGCCGGCTTCAGAGCAGCAGGGTATCCAACTCGTTTTTCCAAGTTGTACTTCGTCTTGTACGCTGCTGCGCGGGGCGGGCGGCCTTCTGTCTCAGGCCCAGATGCCGCCGTTGCCACCTCCCATAGCTAAGTGACTCTGAGGATCGTCCTCTCGGGGGCCGACACTGCCAGGCACTACATGAGTCGAGGCACCGCCAGGACGGATACGAGGGCGAGCTTCTGGGTGACCACCGCCTCCCAGGTGCCACGTCCTCTCCTGGAGCCAGCTCCGCGGTGGAAGCCGCGGCGCTCCTGTCAACGGCCCACCGCGCCTACCGCCCCGCCCCGCCCGGTACCAGTGCCAGCCGAGCAGCGGGAGCGGGCCGGTGTGTGGGACGGGGCGGGGCGGGGCGGGCGGGGCCAAGCTGGGCCAGCGGCGTGGCGTGGTGTGGCGAGGTGTGTGGGAAAGCCTAACTCTCTCCTGGCTCCTTTCCCTTCTGAGGCCGGCTGGGCCTGCCCGCCTGCCCGCCTGCCTGCCCGCCTGCTGGCGGGAGGTCGTGACCCGCCGCCGCGCCGCGCCGCGCCGCAACGCGCAGGCACCGCGAGCTGGAGAGAGACCGCTACACCTCCACCCACCCCATCCTTCTGCTCCGCCCCGCCCCGCCCCGGCTCACCCCTCACCCAAGCCAGCAGCGGCCCTTCACCCCTCAGGACCCCACCTCGCCCCGCCCTGCCCCGCCCCGCCCCGCCCCGCCCCGCCCCGTCCCGCCCGGCTCGCCAGCCCACCACGCTGTTCTCAGCCGGGAGCAGGAGTAGTCCCATCGCTCCAGGCCGCCGCGCCTGGTCGCGCCGGGCAACACAGGTGACCTTGTGAGCGACAGGAGCACAGCCAGGAGCGGGAGCGCGCCGGAGCAAAAAGTGGGGACAGTAGCCCTCGCGGGGCGGGGCGGGGCGGGGCGGGGCGGGGCGGGGCGGGGCGGGGCGGGGCCGCTGAGCGGAGCAGAGCAGAGCGGCGGAGGCAGAAGTAACGACCGCGTTAAACTCGGTTAAACTACTCAAACGAATCAACGTCACAGGCTGGGCGGGGGGAGGAGAGGGGGCAGGTCGTCTTGATCTGAGAAAGTAAAGACGGTACGGCCCAAAGCGCTCAAAGTCTACGAGCACAAGGGGAGAAAGGCAGAGACAGAGCAAGCGACATTTTTGGATTAAAGTGAAAATAGAAGGGAGCTTTAGCGATCCGTGAAAGGAGTTTGCACGGTCTTCATAAAAGGAAATCGTTTAAAATTACGTAATGTTTCTTTAAAGGCAAAGGAATCTCACGATAGAGACAATTACGTCGTCGTTAAACTTTAACTGTTTAAGTAAGTAATGTTTATTCACGACGGACAAACTTCTCTGATTCCTCTCAAGCTCTCATAAAGCTCGACGGCGAGAGCACAGGAACGGTTTGGCTTAAATACCCGTCTAGACGCTTTGATGGTCTTCTAACATCGATTTGGTAATTACTTTCGGAAAAAATTCGATTTTGCGTCACTTACTATGAAGGTTCGGCGCTACTCCCTGCCACTGCGAGGGCAGGGCAGGCTTCTATAGAGGCGGGAGTGGGCTTCATTGTGCGCCGGTACAGTATTGTGAGATGAAAAGGCCGGTCGGCCGGACCCGGGTGCCGGCGTGCCGGCCGCCGGATCGATTCGTCAAGGAGAAGCCGAAGCCGACGCTGGCCGGGCTGGGCTGCGTCCTGCACGCGTTCGACCAGAGTACCAGCCCAAGGTACACGTGATCCCGACCCGACGTGAGCCAGGCCTGCTGGCCTGCTCTGCCTTGAGCCACGCGACGGCCCTACGCGCCTCGTGGTCCCAGATCGGCATAGAGGCCCTCCTTAGCTGCGTACGAACCAGTGTTGCCAGATAAGTGGGCAAATCTTGCCCACGGTACACCTGCGTGAAGCTGGCAGTATCAACGCCTGCCTACCTGACTGATTCCGCTAGGGCCTTTCGTACGTCCGTCCTTGTCGCACTCACGAGGCACCGCCATGAGGCGGGAGGGAGGGAGAAAGAGAGAAAGAGAGGACCGCACAAACCTCCCCTTAAGCGCTAGCGTCTGCGAAATCAGTCTACAGGCGGGGCCGCTCTTTGCAGCTGAGCTACGGCTGGGCTGGGCTGGGCTGGTCCGATAAACCATGACAATAACAACACCATAAGCCAGCCGGCTGTGAGTGAGCTCGCGGCTCGCGGGGCGGGGCGGGGCGGCCGGGCCGCGCTGGTGCTGGTATGGTGCCGGCGGCCGCGCCGCCCCCCACCCCGCCCGCCCCGCCGCCGCATCAGCGGTTATGCCTCCAGCAGCAGCAGCAGCAGCAGTGCCGGCCCGGCCCGGCCTGGCGCACCTCATGTCATGTCAGTGGAATCTTTCCCCCCGCCCCGCCCCGCCCCGCCCCGCCCTGCCCTCATGTCGACCTGGCCTGCCCTGAGCTGCCCAGCTCCCAGCTGGTTAGCGCTCCTCACACAGGTGACAATGCAGCGCTGCGCTGCCGGGAGAGAGGGACGCGCAGAGGAGTGAGAGGAGAAGAATAACATCTCCCTGGCCTGTTGTTACAGATGGCGCGGCGTTCGCGGCGGCCCCGCCCCGCCCGCCCCCGCCGCGCTCAGGGGCCTGGGCCTAGGCCTCCCACCGGCTGACGACCAGGAGGTGAGTACAGGTGCCCCCCGGCCCGGAGGGCCCGGAGGGAGGGGGGAGATGGGGGGAAAAAGGATATCGCGAAGCCAGCACCAGCAGCGCTGCCGTCGCCGGCTCGGTCTTTTGTACGGCTCAACAATAGCAGCCGGCTCGCGGTCTGGCCTGTCTTAGCCTGGACTGTGCTGTGCTGCTGCGCCGTGCTTGGGCGGGGCACAGTGGGCGGAAACGCCCAAAACACGGGATTTAATAGTTAACGGTGACGGATTTGTCTGAAAATTTGTATTTCAGCTTATCTTAGAGTGCTCTTTTAAGATAAGACCCTCTTTTAATTTTACAAGTACAAAATCTTTGAAATTTTTGACAAAATTTTCAAGATTTTTGTCAAAAAAATTTGAAAAAAATAGTTTTAGGGAGTAAAAATTAAAATAAAACGAAAACATTTCATGACTTTTTTCCGTAGAAGTCTCATAAAAGCAGTATTACGCAATGTTTCATTTTCCGCAGTGCCTTCCCGGAGGTGGGGCAGCCCTAACCTCAAAAAGCTATCAAAGACATTTTAGTTCTGAAGTCACTTGAAGGGGGCATTCTATATACTTCGTACTGCTAAGAAACTTCATTAGCAAGTATTTCACACCAGCTTAACGCGACTAGAAGCGAAAACGTAGCGAAAACAACAGTTCTGGCCGACTGTCATGGCAGCCGACCGCCGACGAAATCACCGTGAAATTCGTCAGAATAATCGCCCGCATTCGCAGAATCGGACGTTTTCGGACGAGATCTCTTTTCCCCCCGATAACATAAAACTAAAGCTATTTTTCAAACGTGGAAACAGCATCGGGTAATGTCGGGTTCGTAACTTATCTCAAATATACTGGAGCGTATTTTGTATTTTGCAGCCACTCATATTTATCGTTATTTCAATTGTACTGTGACATCTAGAAGCATATACCAGTTAGGAAATGAGAGTTCATAGTCTCCAAAAGTTGTAGGATTCATCAGACTTCACTGACACTGAGTCTTTTTGTGCTTTTTTATGAAATCAAAATACCCCTCAGATCGCTCATCATTCACGCACATCGCGTACCTCAACTTTCAAATAATCTTGTTCTGCTCCTAGGATGAAAATTGTAATTTTAGCTACAGAACCTGGTGCTTTGATCCTTTATCTTTCGATTGACAATGCCGGGAAGTCCGAATAAAAAAGTGTGAAAATCGGAATTAATCCCGTGTTTTGGGGGTTTCCGCCCACTGTGCGGGGCCCGGGCTGTCGAACGCCCTGGCCACCCTGCCCCGCCAAGGCCCCGCCACGCCCCGCCTCGCCCTATCCTCGCGATAGTGCCCCGGATGCCCCGTCTCGACGCTGACGCACCGACCTGCAGATAGGATAGTGCCGTGCAAATCCCCTGGGAGCCTCGCCTCGCCTCGCGCGCGCGCACACAGGTGCGGGTCCAGGTGGGAGTTTCGCGCCGTACCCGCCCAGACTACGGGCCCGGGCCGCGGAGGTTGTACGCAGTAGTGCTGGGACTCGCGGCAAAGGCCGCAGACGCGGGGCCTATGTTGCGCTGGCACTTTGTGTAGTGGGTGAGCTCTGAAAATAAGGCGCTGCATGCGTTCATCCCTCCCTGGCCGGCCCAGGGCGCTCACGCGTGCCCACTTGTACGCGGCCATGATGTACAGCGGGAGAGAGAGAGAGAGAGGCGATAACGCAGACGACGCGAAAAGTGAGTGAGTGAGTGCCGAACACTTGGTGGGTAATCAATACGCTTGTTGCAGGTGCTGCTGAGGGAGCGCTGTGCGCATGCCCACCCCCGGCGGCAGGTGCGCTCGTGCTACGGCACCGTCTACCGGGTCTCGCTGCGGCCCGGCCCCGGCCCCGGCCCTGGCCCCGGGTCTCGGCCCCGGCCGCGGCCCCGCCCGCGCCCCCGCTCCTGGGACTGGTGCGTCTCCCGGTCGCCGAGCTGCCTCGTCCACCCTGAGGACCGCGAGACTACGTGGGGGGCGCGCCTGCCCCTGCCCCTCGGGGGGCCGTGCGCGGGGCGGTGCGGGGGCCGGTGCGGGGGGCCCTGGCCCTGCCCCTGCCCCTGCCCGGAGCAGTCTGCTGCCCAGCCTGCCCCTGCACCAGCAGGCCCCATGCCTGCGCTCCGTGCCCTGCTAAACCGGCGCAAAGGGTCGCCGACCATGTCCACGACGCCACCGGCCCCTCCAGGAGTGGGCGGCGGCGGCGTGGGGCCGCCCCCTGCCCCGGCGGCCGCCCCGCATGCCGCTGCGCCGCCAGTCGCACCGTCCCCAAGGACCGCCGCCCAGCTGGCCCGCGCCGCCTTCTTCTCGACGCCCTCGCCGTCCGCCAAGCCCGCGCCCCCGCCCGTGACCCGGAGGGCCAGCGAGGAAGTGTCCCTGTCGCCAACGGCATCCCCGGCGGGCCAGCCCCTCCGCCGCCAGCTGAGCGCGGCCAGCCTGGGCCTCGGCCTGGGTGGCCTCGGTCTCGGCGGCCTCGGGCTCTCCAGGGTCAAGAGCGCCGACGGCCTGGCCGACGTGGCGCCGCTGCTGTCGCGGCAGCGCTCGTGCGACAGCACGGTGGGCGGCTCGGGGGCGCGGGCGGCGGGTAGGGCGCCGGAGCGCGTGCGCGCCGTGTCCTGCTACAACGTGCTCCAGTTCCTCAAGGAGCGCGCGCTGCCGCGCTCCTCGCCGCCGCCCGCCGGCCAGCTGGGGCCGCCGCTGCGGAAGTGCCTGACCACCGGCAGGCTGCAGGGCCTCGCCGAGCCCGTCCGCCCCGTCAACAGGCTGCGGCTGCCCAGCCACGGCGGCGGCGGCCCCGGGGCCTCGCGCGTCTGCTCGCGCTGCTCCAGCATCCTCTCGCTCGCCTCGTCGTCGCGCTACTCGCTGCACGCCAGCGCCGCCTCCTTCACCCCCCTCTCGCCGTCGAGGACGTCCTCCCCCTCCCCCACCCCCGCCTCCAGCGCGCCGCACCCGCCTCCGCCCGAGGAGTACGTGCTGTGCAAGCTGTGCCTCATGGACGTGCCCGAGGCCCTGACCACGAGCCTGGGCGCGTGCCAGTGCCGATACTGTGTCGAGGTGAGTCGCTGAGCATCCTCCGCACCCGCACCGTCCCGTCTCATTTCCTCTAATGACAGGGCGGGCTGGGGCGGCCCGGGCCCGGCCCCAACCATCACTGCTGGCGGCCGCGACCGCGACCCACAGATAGACCAACGACTAGATTGTCCGACCTGGCGATTTCCCCGAAATCCGAAAAAGCGCTGCCCGAAACATTCAACAAGACCGTCGAGGTAAAACACTTACCAGCAGAGTCCCCCGGAGACGTTCATCCAGTCACCGTTCCACAAAATGGCAGCTGACATAGGCTAGGTTACCAGCGGCTTGACGTGGGCTATCTTTTTGGCGATCTTGACATCACACATCACACACAGTCCCGATTTACGACTTTTGCCGAGGAATAGTCTAATCTGACACTACTTGAATATCTTACGTTCACGCCGATACTTTGCACAGATGCTAAAAGTTTTGTTCAAACCGCGAAAACGAATAAAAACGACGTACCGAACGAGATGAGGCGACACTGAGCGTTGTTAATTTGAAACTGTTCCTGCAACCGTTTCTGCAGAGCTGCCAACTTCAATCCAACCTAATCACACTCGTTAATCTTGCATTAAAAATTTCGGATTAGAGCGGAGGTGCTTCCTGCCATTTTGACAATGAAAGCAGCTAACGTGACGAAAAAGAGACTTTTTCGTGAATTATTATAGTATAATTTTTGACGAATTTTGCAGATCTGAAAGCTGTTACTGAGCCTGGTTGGGTCAGGACGGGATGCGGGGCGGGGCGGGGGGCTCTCGATTGCTCTCGATCCATCACAAGAATCAAGAGGATCGTCTGCTGGGATGACTGTAACATCATAACCTAACTAGGGACGACTCGGAAAATCCAGTTGCTTCGACGTTCAGATCGGTTTTACGTCCAATGTACCCGTGTAAACAAGGTCGGACAAAATCCAGGTCGGACAGCGCTTTTTCGGATTTCGGGGAAATCGCCAGGTCGGACAAAGATATGTCGGACAATTTACATACACCTCAACGACCCCCGCCCCGCCCCCTCGCCCCGGGCTTTCCACTTCCACGCGAATTGCCATCATATCCGCAAGCCCACCGCGGCAAAGTGTAACTACCGGCTTGTTGCGCCGATTGGTCTGTCGGGCCCGGGCCAGCTCGCCCAATGTGAGCGATGCTTTTTTATGCGCGTACGTGTCTGTCGCGGGCGGGGCGGGGCGCACAGAGTTCCGGTCGCGGCGCACGTCACGCGGCGGCTCCTCCCGCAAGTTTATTTGCGGCTCGAAATTGCATATGGTTTACGGGGACGGTCACGACGACGCTCGTGCCGCTCGCTGATGCTGGGGCGTCGGCGTGTCAGATTACCACCCGCGCCGCGACGCCCCGCTCGGGCGTCGCTTAGCTCTCGCGCCCGCGCTCAGCCTCAAGTCATTTCCGGCTGCCGGAGAAATGCTATTTCGATACGCACACCGGGTCGTGGGGAGGGCCCGGCCGGCGGCGTTGCGGAATAAGTCGCGATTCTCGTTTCCTGGCTCATCAACTTACTCTGGCAGGTACACGAGCACGGAGCCGTGTATATTTTAAGAGAACGAACAAAAATAAAAACACTGCATATTGACGGTTTCCATCAGCACACTTGGACTGTGCGCGTTTGTCTTGGCTACAGACACCATGCGACGGCAGCCTGGAGCGGGAAAAAAATAAACCGAGAATAAAGTCGCGAAAATATTGTTCTTTGAGCGAGCGGGAGGGACAGGTACATGGTGGACGCGCTGAAGGCGAGACAGAGCTGTCGTTCATGTCGTCGCGGACTTAGTGCGGGAAACGAAAACATGAAACGCCGCTGCCGGTCGGGGTCGGGGCTGGGCGCCTCGCGTAGGCTCGCGCTGACGTGAGCGGGGTCGTCTTGCCGCGCCGCGCCGCGTCGGGAAAGATTTACCTTTATTATGGAGCTGACATTTGGCTCGCGACCTTCATCGATCTGTCGCGTCTGTTGCAGTGCATGAAGTCGTACGTCATGTTCGAGATCCTAGAGGGCGCGTACGACATCTCGTGCCCCGACGCCCAGTGCGCGCTGCAGGGGGTCATCTCTATGGCCGAGATCGAGAGCCTTGTCGAGACGCCCATGGTCGACAAGCACAAGAGGTTCCGGCTCAACAGAGGTCAGTATACCCAGGGGGTTAACACGTCTGCATCGCGCCGAGGCCGAGGGCGAGTGCTTACCCGAGAGACGCCTGCTGACGGCGACGGTGGTGGTGGTGCTTCCCTGTTGCAGAGGTGGACCGCGACGCCAGCCGCACGTGGTGCCCGCGGGCGGGCTGCGAGACGGTGTGCACGGTGTGCACGCCGATGGCGGGCGGCGCGGCGGCCGGGGGCGCGGCGGCCGGGGGCGCGGGCGCGGGCGGCGCGGGCGAGCGCGCGGAGCGCACCATGGCCGAGCGCTGCCAGCCGCAGCCCGTGCACTGCCCGTCCTGCGACACGGACTTCTGCTCCGCCTGCCGCGCCGAGTGGCACCCGGACGTCGTCTCGTGCGAGGAGAACCAGAGGCGGCTCGCGGCGCGGGGGCTGCTGCCGGACCCGCCGCTGCTCTTCGACTCGGACCTCATCAAGCTGTGCCCCATGTGCCAGGTGCCCATCGAGAAGGACGAGGGCTGCGCGCAGATGATGTGCAAGCGATGCAAGCACGTCTTCTGCTGGTACTGCCTCGCTTCGCTGGACGTAAGTACATTGGTGCTGGCGTTGCGTTGCCGCTCTAGTCCCGCTGCTGACGGTCGCCGTGCGTGTTCCAGGACGACTTCCTCCTCCGGCACTACGACAAGGGCCCCTGCAAGAACAAGCTGGGCCACAGCCGCGCCTCCGTCATCTGGCACCGGACGCAGGTCATCGGCGTCTTCGCCGGCTTCGGCATCCTGCTGCTAGTCGCGTCGCCGCTGCTGCTGCTGGCCGCGCCCTGCATAGTGTGCTGCAAGTGCCGCGCCTGCGGCGGCGCCGGCAAGCTGGACGCGGAGGACGACCTGCCCGGCGACGAGTCGGCGTCCCACTCGGCCGCGGCCTCCTGAGGAGCCAGTAAGCGTTTCCGCTCCCTCCGCGCGGGGGACGAGGAACGCAAACGGCGCCGCCCACGGTCCCACTCCAAGCGCGGCTCCAGGACCTCCCGCTCCGCGGGCTCCGGCGCTGCGGCGGCCGGCCCGGTGCGCAAGTCCGGCAAGAAGCCCGCCTTCACGGACGTGCCCTGGGTCGAAGGCAACGTCGTCAACTACATGATCCGCAGCGCCAGCTTCCCACCCGGCGGTCCCGGCGCTGACGGAGGCGCCCGCTGGGCCGACGCGGGCGAGGCCAGCGAGGCCGCCGACGCCCAGGTCGGAGAGGACGAGCACGTGAGCGGGGAGCTCTGGAGAGGCGCGGCTGCGGAGCCGGCCGGCCCGGGGGAGGAAGCCGAGCAGAGTGACTGCTGCTACTTCTCGTTCTGCGCGTCCAGCGAGCAGGCTGCGGAGGCGGAGGGCGAGGGGCCCAGGCGTTGCTACTGCTACCCGCACCCGCATGGTGGCGCCTCGGCTGAGACTGCTGCTGCTGCTGCGGGGAAGTTTGTTGAGCGCCATATGACTTGGCGGGGAAAGGAGTGCAGTTGTGCCCCCCTCGGAGACTCTGACGATGAGTCCGGGGAAAACCGATATCCAGTCCCAGATCATCAAACGACAGAACTGCAAGACTCTGAGGGTGAAGAGCAGGACTGGCATACCTCTTCGAGCCAAGCATGTGGGCGGCATCACCTGGCGCAACGTGTCGGACATTTTCTAGGGGACATTCTGGAAGAACCACCAACGGATGTTACTGTGGAGGATCCTCTCATAGAGGGATTGCTTACAACAAGGCTGTGAATATTTAACCCATGAACATGCTCATTGCCACACTCAATGACTCAATGAAAAAAACGGTACATGATGCCAACAGTGTTTATATTTGTGAATGTGAGATGGATAACTTAATCAGATAGATACATCAGTCATTTCTTTCTTCGGTTGTCTCTCTCTTCATTGTTTTTTTTTTTTTTTTGTTTGAACAGGAAAATGGTGTCTGTTTTTCTTATTATATGTTTTGTAAAGTGCTGTTTTAATTAAGAAATATTTTGCACCAGTTTCAGTCCAATATGTGGCAAGAACTTAAAGGAGACACCTCAATCTTGTCGTTTGCTAACAGTGGAGCTGAATGTAAGTTTCTTTAAAAGAAAGAATTATTGTTGTGCACAAGCCTGATTGAAGATTTTTAAATGCGATATAAGGTAGACTTGAGTGTTGGTAATACATGACTATATGCGTAAATGTGTGTTTGAATAGATAAGAGAGTGCATCTGTGAGTGAGAGAATATATGAAAGTATAAAATAAAATGTGCTGCCTCTGAGTCAAATGGACGATTGGAATGATGCGCGATAAATTCCTTCTTGGAGCTCTTGCTTTGGTCAAGAATTAAGTCTGAGTGTCACAGAAATTTAAAACTGTACACAAAATATTTTGTATCAGCCTAGGCTTCAAACATCCAGAGTAGATTTCCCTTGAACAGCAGGAATGTACTTGTTCCATAATTTGATATTCATTCCACAATTTTAACAAAATTGTATTCCAGTCAGTTTCCTATTAAGTTCACTTTCCATATATGTAATGTAAACTTTCCTACTTCTGTACTGTCACACATGTCAAGGTATTAACACAATGAGCAGTGATATACCATTTTATAAATTAAATTGTCAATGCACTACCAGTTAGTTTTGGTAGCAGTACTCTTCTTTAAGCAATCTGAATTCATAGGCTGGTCACATTTACATCAAACTGGTATCTTGTATATATGTATGTGGCTGTTAGAACTCGTAAAACTTGGGGTAAACTCACAATAAATTTGTACTTTGTGCGTGGATGAACCTTTTCCAATCCATCCATGTTGACTGAAATTTCATTGGATCGATGGTAGAGGTACAGAAGCTAAAATGTACATTAATTTCCTTTGGTCCTTGTACAAGAGCATTTTGCCATCTAGTTACACTGTAACTGAAAGTTGAGTATGCAGTATTATTATGTATCACTGCAGTCCCTCAATACAAATGACTACAGACAGACATTAATGATAAAATTTCACTAATGTAAAATAGACATTGAGGAGTTTTGTTTCACTGCATACAACATTTTTCTAATTTCTTTAGTACTAAAACTTGATCTCCTCATTTTCGGTCAAACAATCTACAAGACATAAATTTTGCCCAGCTTGAGTCCAGGCTCAAAGTTTAACTATCAGAAGAACATAATGAATTCATACCAATCAGAAATGGTCTGTGATGAGAAAATATTAAATGACATGAGTCAAAATAACTGGTTTAGAAAGGTTGCACATTATTTGTTATTTAAATGCTCTTGGGACTTCAGGTGGCTTTTCTAGTCAATGCCTGATAAAAGACTTACTGTAAACAGGATTATTTTTGTTTTGATTATGGAGTTTTGCTTGGGTGCTAATGTTTGTGGAATTAATTCCTTATAGTCACTGATTTGTAAAATACACCTCCTGAAAACATCTATTAAGTTTCTCAAAGTATGCTGCTTTGAAAGGGGAAATATAGAAACAGAAAAGGACACATAATTCTCTTTCTTGTTTCTTTTGTTTCCTTTCGCTGAAGTACCAATTGCGGCAAAGTTGTGGATTAGAAACTACCTATCTCTTCTCTTCCCACAAACCTACAAAGAGAACTGATGACTTGAATTTTACAAATTAGGGGATCTTCTATAAAATAAAATGTATTACTGATAGTTACAGAAAAGTAACAGCCCCAAAAAAGATTAAATCTTTTTTCTTTACAGCTTACCAGTTGATTATACTGCTTGTTTTAAAGCCTGTTTTAAAATGCATGAAAGGTTTTTCTAATGGAACCCTTGTAGTCCTAGCATTCTCTTGTTTTGACAAGTTGTTTAAGTTCCTGTACCTCCCCCTAAAAGAATTGAAATATTGCAGTGGGAATTGAAACTTTGTTCAGGGTGAAGTGCCAAGGTTGTGCAAAGAAATTATGTACTTAACTTGTAAAGACCTACTTTGTTGGTTATTTATTATACCCATTAAACGAATTTATTGTCATGTTCATTGTTTTACCTGCATGGCTTATATGGCTGTTGAAGAACAGTAAGTGGACTCTATTGCCTGAATCTGTGCAATGCACAGCAGTATGTGATATTTAGAGAAAAATAGAAGAACGTATGATACTGTGCAATGGCTTACATTTGTAATGAGAGATACTGAAACATTTGGCAGATGTATCATTACGAT
The DNA here is from genome assembly GCA_033675135.1 of Frankliniella intonsa. Taxonomy (NCBI): domain Eukaryota; kingdom Metazoa; phylum Arthropoda; class Insecta; order Thysanoptera; family Thripidae; genus Frankliniella; species Frankliniella intonsa. The sequence goes on along the minus strand of CM066249.1, from coordinate 5,295,032 downwards.
TTTTAATTGTAATAATAAAGTAATTTGTTTTTCCAATTCCTTACTTTGTTCATGGAAGTACACAGACTTTTTTTTTTTTTTTTTTTTACAAGAATGTAAATCAGTTAATGTATCATTAGAGATCAGAATAATTTTCAGGACCACTTTTCTTACTCTTAAATGATATCATAGTAAATTAACAAGGGAAAAACTTACATTAAATTTGACGTCTCAAACCAACTGTTCTATCAAAGAGAGGTCCGTTATGATATACTCCCTCTTTTGATACCAGAAAATACATCCAGCGTCCTTTAACTTTTACAGGAACTACATCATTTACTGTTCTGTGGCCTTGACAGCTGATCTGAGGATGCAGAAAGAATTAAGTATTTAAATAGATGAGGATAAAAAATACACAAATGCAAAAAAAATTAAATTAAATGAATACACACCTCATTCAGGTCAGCATGAATCTTCATGTTCATACGGAAAGCAAGTGGGTTGTAGGTGATAATTGTTACTGATTTGCCACCTTTTCCCAAAATGATTTGACCAACTGATCTGATAGAGTACATCCAGGCACCACAGAAAACTCCAACACCTACAAAAAATGAAAGAAATATTAAATGGAGAAAAAACAAGAAACTGAGATTAATTTTTATTAAGTTCTCTTTCTTAAAATAAAACTGTACCAAGAAGCGCTGTTGCAAAAGTGGCTATGAACTTTAAGGTTGGTGAACTGATTAAATCAAACTGAGCAAACCAGGGCAAGTGGGAGAGGTTTACTTTTTCTGTCTGTGGGGTGATACGCATCGTAGCAAACTGGTACGATGTTGCGCACCAAAATAGAGTAAAAGAAAGGCCAAACACATTCATCATCCTCAAGAATTTGAGGTTATCGTTAGTATACAGGACTACGGCTTCAGAACTTCTGGAAGAACTAAATGAGCCTCCTCTTGCATTTGAAGAATAATTTCGAATCTGAGTCGTAGTACTGCGACGCACTTCACGGAGACAACATTGCAAATATTCATAGCGACTCCGTGAGGTTATGTTTTCTACAAAACAACTTACAAACTGGCCTTTGATTAAGAAACGACAGGATCTAAGGGCCCTCATATTAGGTATGAGATTGTACGTCTGACTCATTGTTGTCCAGAAAAATTATAACATTCAGTGACAAACGCTGGGAAGTGCATTGGAGAAAAGTTAAAGTTGTGACTTTGATGGTACGTCTTCTGCTTCGTGTTTGGGGCTGGTTGGAGATTGCATAGCTGAGCGATTTATTTCTCATAGTGAGAAGCTTTTTTTGATGTACGGTTGGTTGCCTGCCTATCAGGCGGTTACCTGCGTCTGGAAGGGAGATAAAGCTGCTGGTTTGTATGTGTGCACGCGCCTTCTTAGAACAGTTCAGATTCTTACTACACAATGATGGCAAAAATTACTTTTATTGGTTTCTTTGTTTATTATATCATGTATCACCATAAACATACAGCTGAAGATTGCTTGACTACAGCTCTACTGACACAGCACGCGCGGATTTTAGACTTTAAAAAGAGACAAAGAACTTTGTAAAATGCTAGTAGACTGAGCACACAAAATATTTGTTACACAGTATCATTATCTTACTACCATTCTTGAAAATAAAACTTAACTTGAGTGAAAGATACACCAATTGCAAAGAGCTATGACACAGCTAATTTTTTTCGTAAAATTGCAAACGGGAACTCCTAACTAAGCTACAGGAAAGGGAAAATGATATTTGTTTATGCCCTCTGTACCAGTCTCAAGCTACAGAAGTCAAACAGAGAGCGGCTATATGGATTGAAACTTCTTCCAAAAATAAACTCCACGAATTATTGTAATCTGCTTATCTGAAAATAGTACTCTCAATCCTACTTGGCACCTGAAAAAATAAAGGAACGATAACTTCACAAAAAGATGTCAACCTTAGCCCAACAACTCTGTCAGTTACATTAAAAACCCTTATTTCTAATGAAAAATGGTCATAAAGTTGTGTACAACAAAGCACACGATATTTCATCAACGCCATATCAGAAAGCGCAATCAATGAAAATTTCACAAAATATATTTGATATTATTCATAGAACTACTTAGATTGAGAAAAGATGGGAGTAATAGAATCGCCGGGGTGGCCTCCTGTCATCATCGACGTTGACATTTGGTCAAAAACCAGCAGAGGGCAGGCACACGGCACACCGAGATGTGTTAAAATCATTACAGAATTTAAAAAAAAAAATCAATATTTTATTGGAAAGCAGACCGGGCACAAAATTTCCATTTATTTCATGTACGTATATACACTCGGTCACTTACGCACCCTCCCTCGTCTGTCCATCACGGGTTCGCTGACGCCGAGTCCAAGTCCGCCTTGTGGCGGTGAGCGCCTGTCGGGGTCCGGGTAGGCCGGCCCGCCTCACTGGCGCGCCCAGCGACGGCCCACCTCCCAGGGGCCCGGCCCGGCCGCCTACTGCACAGCGCAGTGGTTGTCCTGGTTCTTGCTGCTGCCCACGCCCCTGCCCGCGCTGCTCGTCTTGTCCCTGAGGATGCGCAGGTCCGTGCGCAGGCTGGGCCGCCGCACGTTGGGCGCCACGACGCCGCACGCGTCGCTGAGGCGCCGCTTGATGGACAGCGTGCACTTCTTGGCGGAGCTGGAGGGCAGCGAGCCGTCGGCTGGGGGCGCGAGGCGCCGGTGGTGGTCCGGGGCCATCTCGAGCGGCAGCCCGGCCAGGTCCATCAGGATGCCGAACAGCTGGGCCACGTTCTCGTTGCGCGCGGCCGACACCTCGACGAACTCGCAGCACTCCTTGTTGGACACGAAGGCCTTGGCCTCGGCCGGCATCACCGCGCTGCAAGCACAAGCACACGCACAGGGGCGCTACTCTCACGGCACGGACGGCGGCGATACCCCACGCCCGCGCTCCCCCGCGGTTAAGGGCCTCGCCGCAAGCTGAGCGGAGCATCGACAAAAGTATGAGGGTGGCATCAGAAGTCTAAAAATACGAGTCACCTCTCGGTCTATTCATAGCATCTTGCCGTTTACTGAACCGTACTTCTCTCTCAGAACGAAAGCCCAAACAGACTGCTTACCGGGGCTCGATGTCCGCCTTGTTGCCCGCGATGACCATGGGCACGCGGGGCGGGTGGGGCTGCCTCTTGGCGCCGCCGGCGTGCCAGGCCGCCATGTGCGTCTCCAGGATGGTCTCGCGCAGCCGGATCACCTCCTCGTACGAGTCGCGGTTGTCGAGCGAGAACACGAGCACGAAGAGGTCGCCTGCGGCGAAGCACAGCGGGCGGGCGGGAGTTAGTTTACTCTCAGTCAGTTCTCAGTATCGGCAAGAGGAACATCTTGAGGAAAGTTTCCCGTTGGGCGCGGTAGACTCACCAGTCAGGTAGGAGGTGCGGCGCAGCGCCGGGAAGGGGTCGTGCCCGGAGGTGTCCAGGACGTCCATCTGGTACACCTCGCCGCGGATGCGGTACAGCTTGCGGTAGAACTCCTCGATGGTGGGTTTGTGGTCGTCGGGAAACTTGTTATTCAAGAATCTGCAACAGTAGAGGATGATGACGCGCGGTGGCGTGCGCGTGCGCGGGCGCGAGTGCACCGCCACACGGCCGTGCTCAGAGGACGGTACCTGGCGACGAGGGACGACTTGCCGACCCGGGGCGAGCCGGCCACTATGAGCCGGTAGCAGTTCTTCGGGGCGGGCTTGCTGTTGGGGTCGTCGGTGCTGCAGGAGGTGGCGGAGCCCGGGGACGGCCCCGCGCCCGACAGCACGTCCTCGCTCTCGTTGGAGGCCCGCGGCGAGCGCGGCACCCGCGGAGACTTGGGGGACTTAGGGGACTTGGGGGACTTGGGGGAGCGCGGGGAGCGCGGGGAGCGCGGAGAGGCCGTGCCGCCCGTCAGCGGGAACACGGAGCCGACCTGGCAGCACCAGGACACGCAGCTAGACGCGCTGCCCGGCGTGGTCGCCATCTGCGGACAGGGCAGGACAGAACGGCGCTCAGGAACATGTGGGCAAGCATACGGACGGAACACACATGCACATGCACACACACGGAGAAAACAACGCCTCAGAAACAGACACGCCGTTCTTATCAGCGAGACGTGGTTCAACGACGTGCTGGTTGCGGGACTGACGGAGAGAGCGATGCACCCTGAGTTGCCTAAATACTGGGGTATTATATTGTACCCTGGCCTATACTTCCCTGTTCGGTTCGCGCTCTGCTGCAGGCCAACAAGTGCGTGGAGCAGGACGGTGACCGCAGGCGCATTGGGTGTTCACCCTGCCCTACAACATGCGCGCGATCCCGTCCCGCCACAGGCGCCAGCGCCACGGCCGGCCAAAGACACCCCCGCAGAAACACATACTGTACTTCTTCAGGCTGGCCAGGAGGCAGTGGATAAGAAATCGGAGAGTCCGAGTCAGCCAGTCCAGGTCCAGGTGTCGGGAATCCGAGCTCAGATGAGAGCGGAGCGGAGCCGAGCGCCTCATTCACATCCGGACGGGACGTGGCGGGACGGGGAGTTTGTGTAATCGGATCACACTACGGTGTAGCCGACTGACTTGTGCGTTTGGCGGGGCGCGGCGCGGGGCGGCGCACATCACCCAACCCTCAGTACGTCATCCCCGGTGGCACGTGCCCGCACCCCACCCCCTCCCCCGCCCCGCCGCGCCCCGCCGCGCCCCGCCGCGCTCCAAGCACCATCTATCCTGCCTCGCCTCCTTTCGGTTCCCTTCCGCACCGCCTCGTATCCCTACGGATCCAGGCTGGGAGGCTGGGACGAGGGATTATTGTTTGCTGTCTTACCCATAATTCCCGTACATACGACCTTGGCCGCCAGCTCCAGTAAGGCAGAAAATCCAGGAAATATATTTAAAAAAAAAAATAACGAGAGAGGTGGAGGGGGGGGGGGAGAGAGAGAGTGAGGGAGGGAGGGAGGGAGGGAGGGAGGGAGTGAGTGAGGGAGGGAGGGAGGGAGGGAGGGAGGGAGGGAGGGAGGGAGGGAGAGGGAGACCGATAGAAAGAAAAACAACCCTTGAGTCCCCCAAAAGTACCTGGCTGCGCTGAGCCCGAGGGGCCCACAACGCTACTCCCTGACTGCTCTTATTTTATTCAGGGGGAGTTGACGCGACGAGGAGAGGGGGGATATGTGTGACTCGACTCGGTTGGGGCGGAGGGCGAGCGGCGCGGCCCGGCGCTCGTGTCTGCCCCCCAGGTCCCTCCCGCGGGGTGTGGGCGGCGCGGCGCCCACCCAGCCCTGGTCAGTGGCTCTGGCCGTAGCGCTCCTCGCCAGACTGGTGAGCTGTGGCTCAGGAGGGAGGCTACTACCGGCACCGGCACCGGCACCGGCACCGGCACCGGCACCGGCACCGGCCCTGGCAGCCGAGCTGAGCTGGCAGGAGAGGGAGGGGACTTTGGGCCAGCAGTAGTTCTTCTTTCGCTTCTGAGTTTCCCGTTAGGAAGCGAAGCGAAGCGAGCCAGGGGGCACAGGGGAGAGTCCGTCCTCGCTTGCCGATCCCGCCCCCCACCGCCCCCCACCGCCCCCCACCGCCCCGCGCCGCCCACGCCGCCCACGCCACCCCGCCGCCCCCGCCGCCCCCGCCGCCCCCGCCGCCCCCGCCGCATCAGCCATCAAAGCTCCAAATTGAATGAGAGCTACGCGCGCTGAAAACAAAATGTCCCGGTGGCCACCCGACCCGGCCCCGCCCCGCCTCGCCCCGCCCCGCCTCGCCACGCCCCGCCAGGCTCCGCCCCCTCCCCTCTCCCCCTGCTACCGCACGGTGACCTTGTGTTTCGGAACTAATTAACTCATGGAGGTCGGACTTGTCCGGCCCGATCGGTCTGGTGGACACAGACCTTTTGTTGCGATACATCGCATTCGCGAGCGGTCGGGTTGGGTCGGGTCGGGTGCTGATGGGGGATGGGGGTGGGTGGGACGAGGACGGGGCACTACACTATTAACTTGAGGCCCTCGGTAATTGTACGCCAAGGCGTACGGCGACCGTACGGCGTACGCTGCCCCCCAACCCGCCCCGCCCCGGTCCGTGCTGCTGCAGCCCCTGGCGAACGATCGCCCGGTCGCTATGGCAATGGCGATGGGCTGCTTGTGCATATTTGCACCATTTTCCCAGTTTCCCGGAAGAGAAAACTTCAGAGGCCAGCGGCTCCATAGCCCTGCCGTCCACCCCAACCCGACCCGACCCGACCCACCCCGTCTCGGACGCGGACCGTCCTCGTTTGCGTTCTTGGGTTATTTGCTCGAATAATTTTCATCCCCGAAACGGTCCGGCGCGCGGCGCGCTCCGCCTGTGCTGAGCCTCCTGCCGTGCAGGTCTGCTCAGGGCAGGGCCACAGGCTCCGCAGGCTCCACTCCGCCCTCACCCCCAGCCGTCCAATCAAAAGTTCTGAATCCGTCTCGTAAACAGAGGCGAGCGGAGCAGTGTGCTCCGACAGTGGTTATCAGGATATGCACACGGAGCAGGAGAAGGGAGAAGGGGCACTAATAACCAACCTCCGAGATCAAGGCAACGCAAAGGGGCGGGGCGGGGCGGAGTAAGTTCTACTGGTTTTTTGGGGACAATTATTTGCTTGATCTTGATACACATAACTTACTTTTGTTCACAGGGGTACAAAGGAGGATAAAAAAACTGTTTGAAACACACAGAGCAGGAACGGCTTCGACAGAAAAAAAAATAAAAATAACGTAGAACACTCCACACACAGAAACAAACCAGACAACATCAGACCGTTTCGTTCTCCGACCGTGGGAATTAGTAAACAGCTCGCCCGTGTCCGCGGGGGGAGGAAGATGAGAGATTCTCACGGCTGCTGAAACGAAAGGGACGGAGAGAAAAAGAACATGAGTGAACCGTGGCGTGCGCTGGTGGGGGTAGCGCTGCCCCTGCAGTGTATAAGGCTGTGCGAGCGCTGCTGAAACAACATCAGGGACCCCGGGTAATTTTCCCTCTTTCCTTATTTTCCCTTCTTCGGGCCAGGGCAGGGCACGGCAGGGCGGCTGCGGTGCGCCCGTGGGCCCGTGCGCACACACAGGGGCCCGGCAGGGGCCCCCACCCGGGACCGGGACCAGTCCACGAAGGACAAGGCGTTCTCCGGAATGAGATTTCAGGTAAGCTAGCTTTACCTCGGCGGCTTCCTGTGCCACGGCCACGGTGACAACGGTCTCATCCTGCTGCTGCTGCTGCTGCTGCTGCTGCTGCTGCTGCTGCTGGTCCCGGGGGAGCGGGCTGCGGGGCGTGCGGGGCCCCGGGCTGGGCGCCGGCGTCAGCGCCGGGGAGGGCTGGTCGCGGTCCTGGGGCTGCGTGAGCTGGTCGCTGAAGGACAGCGTCTTGGGCGAGCGGCCGGTGCGGGCGGCGTGCAGGCGGCTGCTGCTCACGGGGCTGAGCGCGGGCACGACGGGCACGGGCACGGCCAGCGGCGGCGGCCCGGCCACCAGCACCGCGGGGCCCTGCTGCCGGTACCGCAGCCTCTCCTCGGCGTCCATGGGTGGCGGAGGACGCGCCAGGCCGCCGGGCTGCTGCGACAACAGGACAAGACAGTAATGAGAGTGACGAGATCGACAAGGCGAGGTGAGGCGGGGCGGGGCCGGGCGGGGCGGGGAGTGTCCCGCCGGAGTCGAAGCGTCCGGGGCGAGGACACGGCGCCTGTCGCACGTCGTGGTCATGTCCCCACTCCCCTCGAAGCCCTGCCTGTCGAAGCTCTGCCGCAGAAGGCCCCACCCCCTTACTCCCTCCCCCGCGGCCCGGCCCGAGCGACTCCTCATTTTTCATTTGAATACGAAACCCGCGCGGTGCCGCCCGCGTGGACCAGTAGCCAGGCAGGCCTTCGGCTTGAATGGTGAGCTCTATCCCGCCTTAAGAACAATACATTTGTACGGTCGGCCTTTATACTGGTGCTCATCGTTTGTCCGACCTCTTTTTGTCCGCCCTGGCCGAATTAATTTCTGCCGCCAGTGATACGGTCAAAAATTTTGTCCGACCCCCGCTTTGTCCGACCCGTGCACACCGCCACGAGCACAGGTAGAACGGAGTCTACATTGGTTGTCCAGACATTTTCGAGCTTAAACTTGAAAAATTACGTACATGCTCTACAAGTGAAAGGGTGGCGTGAAAACATAGAAAATTTTTGCGACAGTAAACCTCCCGAAGGAGGTTGCGGTTCCCGCCAGGCACAGGGCTTTTACCCCCCGTGGCAGCCAACAACTTCGGTGTTCTTATGGGAACCGGTGCTTTTCTGACTGCGATCCTGTCGCGCAATTCGACAGATTTGATCCCCGTACTGCCAGATTTAGTCGTACGGTGGTTAACCGAACTGCCCTGTCCCCAGGGCATGGAATAGCTATTTTTGGAGCCAGATTCTAGGACTTATGACCCCACGACCGACCACCAGTCGTGGGCATGGGACGGAACTTCCTGGCAACCCGCTGTCGCTACCAGTGAAGAACCTACCTGGGTTTGAACCAGGCCCCATGTGCCGAGTCTCACAGACACCCCACGGTTTTCGCGGCACCACTAGACCACTAGACCGTCGGCAATTCCACGAGGGAGCTCGGTTGAAATGGGGGGTTTGAATTCCACTCCTAGTTGTCCTCAGAAAAATGAAATTTTTAGGTAAGATTCGAACCTTCGTTCTGCCACTCTCCGGGCGGACACTATGCCGGCACGGCTACGACGCCACGGTAACCAGCTGCCGGACCACTAGGAAGCATGCTGCGCGAGAAGCCACAGTCACCGAAGAAACGAACTCGGTGTCATCAGTACGCCTTCCCTCCGTATAATGCTGTGCCGGCCGCGTAGCGTCATTGATATCGTCACCGCTCATACCACTAGGTGGGCACTGGTTCAAATACCGCGTATTTATTTTTATTTTTTTTCTGTCGACCAATTTTTCTTTTCAGCTATACCGTCCTTGTGACTTGAACAACTTCAAAATATATATCAGCAATATACATCAGCAATCAAGAGCGGCCGGGCCGGGCCGGGCCGGGCCGGGCCGGGTGCGGGTCGAGTCAGGGCTCCGGCATTGGCTTGTACCGCCCTATGTCCGCCTTACCTCACCGCACCCCTCCGCCCGTGGGGAGGGAGACAGCCCTAAATGGACTGGGACAGCAAGGGCTTTTCCAGAGACAGGCGGTCGCCTGCGAGCGAGGGTGGGGTGAGAGGAGAGTGGCCCCCAGGCACCAGGAGCGCGGGAGGGAGAGGAGGTGAGCAGAGCAGGGCGAGCAGGGCTTGGCGGGGCGGGGCGCCCTGCACCGCGGAGGCTGCGGGGGGGCGGCGGCCGGGTGGAAGAGGGGGGGGGGGGGGGGGTGGGGGGCCTCCCACCTCGGCTCGGCGCGCAATTGGATTTGCAGTCTCGGCGGCGGCGACGCGTTTGCGGCGTCGGCCTGAGCGCGGCGCGGCGCAGCGGCCATGTCATCGTCTCGGTAACGCTAAGCTGGCACCTAATTGCACGGTGGAGCTAGACTCGCCTACGCACTTCTTTCATCCTTTAGTCCTGCTCCAGCCTGCGATGCGCGTCGTGGCGTGGCGTGGCGTGGTGGGGTCGGGTGGGGTGGGTTGGGGCAGTCTAATCCCACACCCTACGGCTCCCCCCCGTCCTGACCCCTGGTGGGCCTGGGCCCGGGGCCACCCGGGCCACCCCCAGCACGCGCCACCCACACTACCCTTGCCCAAGGCGGGGCGGGCTGGGCCACCCACCCGCTCTTTTACCACGCCGCGCCACGCCTCGCCGCGCCACGCCGCGCCACCGTTATGAATTATCTGCGGGGCTCTGGCACCGCGTAAATTCGATGATGACATGGAATGTCGTGCGACGCAAAACAAACTGCCTGCTTTTCGCGCTCCGCGCGCCGCTCTCCTCCCGATGTGTTTTTTCTCTCCCGGCGCGGCGGCCTCGGCGGCGGCCCCTCTCTCCCCTACGCTGTTAGCGTTTGCGGACCGCGGGCTGGGCAGAAGAGTCGACAGCGAGGGGCGTGAAACAGTTGCAGCTGTTCCGTTTCGCTGGGCGACTCCATTCCGTTCATGCCGGTGACACCTCTCACGACAGGCGGAGCTAGGAAGAGTGTGTGTGAGAAACAGAGAAGACAGCTGGTCAGGCGAAGAGAGCTGTTGATCTGGACGGCTGCAGGCAGGCGCTCGCTCCCACAGTTTCGCTCCTGTCTCTCCCGTCCCGTAAATGAGGCTGACCGCGACAGTCTCCTCTCCTCGGTATTACCGAGTGTACTCTCCAGGACCACCTTGCCCTCCCGCAGCCACCGGCTGAGTCCTAGACCGGGCTCGGCAGGGGCGGGCGGGGCGGGGGCAGCGGCCTTAACCGGACAGCCCCGCCCCGCCCCGCCCCGCCCCGCCCCGCCCCGCCCCGCCCGCCCCGCCCGCCCCGCCCCGCCCCCGGCGCTGACTAATACACAATAACGTGCTCCGCCGAGCGGACTAACGAGAGCAGAGACGCCCGGCGCGGCCCGGCCCGAGCGCGGGCACCTCTCTCTACTTGTCGCTCTGATCCAAAGATTGTCGTCTCTCTGGGGGCACGCTGCGCTGCCCCGCCCCGCCCCGCCCCACCCCACTACGCCCCGCCCCGCCCCACTCCGCGCGGTCCACTCCGCCTCGTTGACAAAACAGTCTGCAGCAACAAAGTGACGCTGCTGCGCTGGGTTCCGAGTCTAGTCCGCCTGGCGCCTGGACCAGACAAACTTTGCAAGGCACGCAGACCAGAACCACCTCTCTCGCTCCCCCTTCTGCATCCTGCCGGTCTCCCTCGCCTAAGAAGTAACCGGGGGGAGGGGGGGGGGCGCCCCTGCCGGCTCGGGGGTAGGCCACGCGCCGAGGTGCGGCGTCTTCTCTTGGCTATCTACTAGGGGTTCTCTTTGTGAAAGGGAATTATTCTCCTTCACAGATCTCGAATGAAAAGAAACCAGGCCTCATCCGCCTTACTACTCTCGCGGATTCAAATCGGAAAATATGTGTAAACGCTCTCTCTTTTTCTTTCTTGTCGTTAAAGTCTGCAGACTGTTATAGAGACGCGCCCGTCTGGGTATATGTGTGCGTGTGTGTGTGCGTGTGTGTGTGTGTGTGTGTGTGTGTGTGTGTGTGTGTGTGTTTGCGCGTGTGTTTTCATTTACGGTGCAACGGTGTCACGTGTTGGGATGAGAAATCGGATCTCACACAGCACAGCGACCAGCTATGCGCCCTCCCAAAGCGAGGAACACGTGATGTGAGCATTTCAAAGGAGCGCCGGAATGCGGGGAGAGTGATACTGGGCGGGCATCAAAGCCGTGGCGGTCACAGTGTTAACAAAGCCCGTGGCGCGTCTGATAGATTCTGACCTGATACACGTGTGTGCGTCTGGGGGTGAGAGAGTGAGAGGGGGTGACCAGGTGGGCCACAGACGCGCGCTGTCTGCTCTGGTTATTGCGGCTCTGGTTCTCGGTGGCAGGACACGAGGAGAGGGAGGTTGGGGGCATGGTTGCCTGAGAGAGAGAACGACAGGTGTCGCGGCGACGCGCTAAGCCTCAGCTCGGTGTGCTCCCCACGGCCACAAAGGAGTGCCCCGTCCAGGACAGGCAGGCGAGGCGCTCAGCCGGAGTGGTTCTGACGGAGGTAAGGGACCCTTTTTTTTTTTTTTTTTTTTTAGCTTTTAACAGAGCAACAAGGTAAAAACTTCGTCCCGGCCAAGCAGCCAGGAGAAAATACAATGTAAGGTCTTCTTCGGCTATAAAAGGTCACGATTAACTGTGGGCGGGATATACATAGGCAGAGGAACGATCAAGACGGTAGGAAAGTGGATCCCAGGAGGAAGCGGGAAACACTCACCCAGCGATAATTTAATTTATTCAAAAAGTAACGAAAGTTCAAGGTACATTAAATAAATCAGAGTGCGTGAGAGAAGGGGTGGGGGGTGGGGAGCGTTTACCTCTCTGAAAGTAAATCCTTTGCTCCTGCTTTAGTCCGGGTCCGGCGGCAAGGCCGCGCCAGACCAGACCGTGCCTCAGAGAGGAAGGCGGAGGGCTTTGCCTTCAGCGAGGCCCGGAGGCCCCGAGCGGGGCGGGGCGGGGCGGGGTGGGCGGGGCGGGGCAGGGCGGGGCGGGGTGGAGTGGGGCTGAACGGCGGGGTGCGTCCGCTCCGCACCTCTGTACGGATGTTTACACGGGTGAATGAGCCGCCCGCACAGTAAGTACACGTGGCTCGTACGCGTGTACAGGCAGCGAGAGAGAGAGACAGAGAGAGAGAGAGAGAGAGAGAGAGAGAGAGAGAGAGAGAGAGAGAGAGAGGAGGGGGGGGGGGGGGGAGACGGCAGGCAGGAAGGCAGGGAGGGGACTTCCGGTTGGATGGCCTTTCACCAACCGCCGCATCCGCATCTCTGTACACGGCCGCCGGGCCCGTCTGGGTTTGCCCCACGCCCCGTGCCCCACGCCCCGTGCCCCACGCCCCGTGCCCCACGCCCCGTGCCCCACGCCCCGTGCCCCACGCCCCACGCCCTGCGCCCCGTACCCCGTGCCCTCACGCCCCGCGCCCCGCTTGACTGCTGCGGCAGTTTCGTGGTCATGGGCCCGGGGGTGGGGAGGTGTTGGGGGGTGGGTGGCGTTGCGGAGGGGAAGAGGGAGGGAGGAGAGGGTCGCGAGGCGCCCGCGGTGGTAAAAGAAACAGAGCAAACATCTGCCATCTGCCTGACAGTCCGGCCCGGTCCAGCCGCACGCAGGCCAGGCGTTCGTATCGCTCGGAGCCGTAGTTTTTGTTTTGTTTTGTTTCAGGAACGCTGCTGCTCAATGAGAACAAGCGCGCGTTAGGCTTAGGAAAGGGGATGTGCAGGGGGGGGGGGGGGGATGGAAAGCACAAAAAGCAATAATACAGCGCGCCGTTGTTCTTTTACTGCGACGATAAAAGCGATTACCAGCAGCAGCCTTCGGATGCTGACGACGTCTTTTTCTTATAATCGACGATGGGAAAGCAGTTGTTTTCGGTTTTCTTTAGTTTGGCGGAAATTTTACAAGGTAGAACGAGTATTTTCTGTCGAGGATGGAACATGGAGGCGAATGCCGAGAAGATGGCCGACAGATTATTTTTCATTAGGAAGTGCGGGGGCGTTGTTTGTAGAAGTCCCGGCAAGAACCTGAAAGGTCCGACTAGGAAGGAATGTCGTTAAAAATTCATTAGATGCCGAACATTCTCCGCCTCCGCCTCGAGGCCCCGTTTTTCCCAGATTTCCTCAGAGGCCATTTGATACTTTCGCTACGACAACATCGTTCCGTGGCTACACGCCCATATCGTGAAAACTCACAAAGCAGAGAGCACAGTTACTGCCGAGTACTGCCACGTTTGAAATGATAAATGGGGATACCGGGGAGTTCCCCACCCTGCATGTACCAGCTGCTAAAAGGACATCATACACTGGGAAAGAGTGTGACTCGACAGACAGGCGGGATCACTCCTCATCCCGGCCCGGCCCCGCCCAGCAGGAGCAGGTCCATGAGATCAGTCCATCAGCTTGACCCCCGGTGACATTGCTGAGCCAGGGTGTTAACCCGCCCCGCCCCGCCCCGCCCCGCCCCGCCGAAGCGGCATTGATCCCCCCGGGGTACGCCGTACGCCAGCCAGTCGACGCGGAGCGAAGAGGCCGACTTGGTTCACTCTCTAGCGCCGCCCCGCCCCGCCCCGCCCGGTCCACCCCACCCCGTTCGGCCCCGCCACCACCTGCGCCCCGCGCGCCTACTCGTAACGACCGCCCAGTTGGAACGACGCCGTCCGGCGCGGAAATGGCATTTCGGGTGAGTACATCCCGGCCGGCCCGGCGCGGCGTTAGCATCCTGTCCCTGGCGGCTCAGCGGCCCAGCGGGGGCAGAGAGGTGACGCAGGGCCATCTATTATTCCGGCAGCACCAGCAGTGCCAGTGGCAGTGGCAGCTGCCCCCCCCCCCTCCCGAGGCACCCTTGGGCCCCGTGGACCGTGGGCTGAGAAGGGGTGCCACGCCACAACGCACCCAGCCGGTGCTGCGGTGAGGAGCGCCCGGCGGGGTAGGCAACCGCACGTTTGGTGCAGGACACGCGTGCGGGCGGGACTGCCTACCTCACAGGGTGCCACACCGCACAGTACGGAGCGTGGCGGCAGGGCAGGCCAGCCGGTGCTCCGGTGCGGAGCGCCCGGCGGGGTAGGCAACCGCACGTTTGGTGCAGGACACGCGTGCGGGCGGGACTGCCTACCTCACAGGGTGCCACACCGCACAGTACGGAGCGTGGCGGCAGGGCAGGCCAGCCGGTGCTGCGGTGAGGAGCGCCCGGCGGGGTAGGCAACCGCACGTTTGGTGCAGGACACGCGTGCGGGCGGGACTGCCTACCTCACAGGGTGCCACACCGCACAGTACGGAGCGTGGCGGCAGGGCAGGCCAGCCGGTGCTCCGGTGGGGAGCGCCCGGCGGGGTAGGCAACCGCACGTTTGGTGCAGGACACGCGTGCGGGCGGGACTGCCTACCTCACAGGATGCCACACCGCACAGTACGGAGCGTGGCGGCAGGGCAGGCCAGCCGGTGCTCCGGTGGGGAGCGCCCGGCGGGGTAGGCAACCGCACGTTTGGTGCAGGACACGCGTGCGGGCGGGACTGCCTACCTCACAGGTTACCTCCTCGCTCGGCCTTCCACCAAGCGAAGCGACCATACGGCAGACCGTATAGTTTTCCTCTCTGTCAAAACCTCCACTCGATCAGAGACGTAACGTAACAAGTCACGTTTACTTTCCCTTTTTGATGAATAAAGCTCGTGCTGTGCCTCCTCTCCTCTAGCCTGTGCACTGCAAGCATATCGCACTGGTCGATACGTACCCGCTCCCTGATTGCTCTTCGGTGTTGCTGCTCGCGTGCTTGTGTATGCAGGGGAGTGTTCTGGGGGGGGGGCGGGGAAGGGGGACGGGCACGTGCTTCGAGCCCACGGCGCCGCTCTCTGGGAGTTGACAACAGCAAAAAGGAGAAAACCAGCCCCAGGCGGGGCGGGGTGGGGCGGGGTGGGGCGGGGTGGGGCGGGGTGGGGCGCGGCACTCCATGACGCGGATTCGCCCCTCGCTCACTCTCCCCCAACCGACTCTGTGTTCCTCTCTTTGGCGCCCATACACTCTCCAATTTCTTTTCACCCCCCTCCCCCACCCCTGCCCCCCTGCGCCTCTACTTATTTGATTGAAAACACGTTGTCACAGCGAAAAAGAAGAGGAAATCGCGCGCTTTAATTCGTGCAGTATAACACAACTCGCTTTCCCGAATAAGCAGTGACCGGCTGGAAAACAAAGAGACGTAAGCGAAACGTAATACAACGTTGTCCACCGAACTCGACCGCCCAGGGCGGGGCGCCACAGGAGGAGGGGTCGAGCGGGGCGGAGACGCGCACTGAGCAGGGAATTAGGGGACGACCGAGGTGGATTATCCACCTTGGGGACGGCGGCCAGCAACGCTACAATAAAGTTTGTACGGTCTTGATATATTACAGTATATAATCGGAAGTTGCTACCTCTCATGGCCTGTGCACTATGCACTACACTACCCACTCACTAACCCCTCTCGCGGCGGCGCTCTCAGCGAAGTGCCCTCCTCCTTGTGTCTATTTATACCGCCCCCCGCCCCGCCCCGCCCCGCCCCGCACGCGTCCTCTGCTCTCACAGACAGTGTGGGGACGCCCCGCGAACGGATTATATAGCCTGTCGTCTCTGACGGGACGGGCTCGGGGGGAGGGTGATGTGGGTGGTTAGTCTGCCGCACCTGATTGGATGGTCTGCCATAATCGTGTTTGCACTGCTTGTCCCCCGGTTTGGCTTTAGCTCGCCCCGCCCCGCCCGGCCCGGCCCGCCGGCCTCGGCCCCCAGGCCACGCGCGCCACCTGCCGACTAACTAACTACCCCTTTAGTGACGCAGTGGGGGTACGGGGGTGAGGGGGTGGGGGGTTGGAGTCGGACCGGGCCGGGCCCGTGAGGCTGCTCTGCGAGCCCGGGGGCCGGGGGTAGGGGGTGGTGGGTGGGGGGAAGGGGCACGGGACAGGTGACCCCCACTGCCATACCCCCTCCATTATTGCTGCGCAATTATTCTGGCCCGCGAGGCGAGCTCCATCCTCTCCTCTCTGGGGTCGACACGGAAAGCGCGACAGCAGGAGGCAGGGAGCATAGAGCAGGGAGCGGGGAGCAGGGAGCAGGGAGCAGGGAGCAGGGAGCAGGGAGCGGGGAGCAGGGAGCAGGGAGCAGGGAGCGGGGAGCAGGGAGCAGGGAGCGGCGGGCGCGGCAGGGCGTGGCCTGCCTGCTGTCGAGAATGCGAATGCCCCGTGCCACTGGTGCCACTTCACCTCGCCCCGCCGGCCCGCCGGCCCCGCCGCGCCCCGCCACCGCCATACTCAGTCATTGTTACAGTCCCCTCTTTTGTTGCTTCGCCTCCGGCCGGAGTTCCCTATCGGTCGTTTTCTTATTGTTTGGGGTTGGTGTTGTTGGCGTTCTCCCCGCCTGGGTGGTGGTGCGTGTATACTGCGAGCTGTTGCTGTACGCCTGCCGCACCCCCCCCCCCCACCACCACCACGCCCCACCCTATCTCACCTCACCTCGCCCCGACCCGACCAGGCAGCCACCGTAAGATCCAGCGCTCTCCCTCGCGCTCGTACTGTTGTTGAAAAAACTCGCGGTAAACGCGACAGAGGCAAGCGGGAGAGAGGGAGAGTGAGAGAGAGAGAGAGACAGAGAGAAAAAGAAGGAAGAGAACTTTCTTTCCCTTATAAGGCGGTGGAAGTCGGCCGGGGGACAATAAGCTTTCATAAATGTCGTTGTAAGCGGTCATGGGCGAGCATGGCCGTGTCTGCTCGGGTCGGGGGGCTTCGGCAGGACAGGGGTGGGACGGGTGGCGTAACAGGTTGGGGAGGGGGAGGGAGGAGGACGGGGTGAAATGGCATGCGTGTAACAGGCTGCGGCCGGGCGGGGTGGGGTGGGGTGGGGCGCAGCGGGGCGGGGCGGGGCGGGGCGGGGGGAGGGAATGGGAGTGGTGCTGAAGGACGCGGCCGCACCAACTTTGTATCGCTCCGGCTTTACAGCGCCCTCCGCTGTCAGTGCGCGCGTGCATGCGTGCGTGTGTGCTCGCTCTGGAAACCTCATTGTGAGCAGACAGTCTGAAAAGTGTGCACTGTGACTAACACTAAAAAGTGTAGGACTTTCTCACACCAAGGTTTCCAGAGCGCGTGCATCTCAGCGTGCATGCGTACGTTTGTGTGCGTGCGTGCGTGCGTGCGCGCTCGTTCGCTCGCACAGCGAATTCCCGTCTTTGCTGGAGGGTCGCCGGCATACACCCGCGCCCCGCCCCCGCACTCATCTCAACGAGCAATTATACATCTAAAGCTGGCGAGGGGAGCGGAGGAGAGGAGGGGGGAGGGGGGGGAGGGGGGTGGGCCTGAGGCAGCCTGAGGAGGGCTGGCCGGGCCGCGGCCCTAAGGAAGGACCGGGGACAAACGGGCCGGGGGAAGGGCTGGCCGAAGAGCAGAGGAGCGGAGCGGAGAGGAGAGGAGAGGAGGAAGCGAACCAATCCATTTCGCATCACAGCCAAAACGTTAACTCGGAGGTAAAACCTTTACCTGCCCTGCTCCTCCCTGCCGCCCTGCCTCGTCTTCATCTCTTTTTTCCTGCCCGCCCCCGGGAGCCTCCCCCCGGAGCTGCTGATCGAGCGTGATCACTAATGGTCGCGGTACGGCGCGGTGTAGCGCAGGGTTTTCATCCCGCTGGAGAGCCTCGTGGTGCGGTTAGGTCGCGGCTGGTAAGGAAAAACACGCAAAACTGTAGTAAACGGCTTGGAAAAAAAATGAGGGTCGGGTGAAAAGGCAAAGAGCATCCTACGATGCAAAAGCTTGCCGCTGCCGCTACCGCGGGGTAGCGCGTGTGGAGTGTGCCGCGCGCGGAAACTTGGCGCATTAAATTCAGATGGTGAGGCGAGGCGGTGATAATCCCGCAAAGAGACTGCCACGTGGCGTGGCACTGGGGCCCGGCCCGGCCGCCACGCGCCGCCACCGCGTCACATTTAACAGAGAGCTCTAGATCCCGGCGTCTCGACGCGCCGCGCCGCGCACCTGCAGGCCTCGGCCCGCCCCGGCCCCGGCCCCGGCCCCGGCCCCGGCCCCGGCCCCATAGACCGCAGCGCGCGGCGCGGCGGAGCCTCTCAAAGCGGACTTATGACAGAGCCACGTGCGGCGCTCAAAACCAGTTGGCGCTATATACCCCCCGCCGCGCACGCCGCGCCCCGCCATGCCCCGCGCCGCGCCAGACCCCAATACCGACATCAACTGCAGGAGTCTGCGGTAAAGTGTTTGCCTAGAGCGCAGCAGGCGCGTAGAGCAGTGTGCTCGTCCTTTTACCGAGTTTTGAATGTGATTATGTTCTTTAGGGGACACCTGTCATGGCGCGGTGGGGCCTCCGTCTGCTCCAGATCTTCTTGTGAGCGGCCGCGGTGGTGGTGGTGGTGGGGAGGGGGGGGGATTAGAGGAACAGCCATCCGAGTAATAACGATAATAGGGTATCGCTCTAGAGCTGCTGCTCCCCAATTACATGAGCCACAGGCGCTCAACAGCAGCGCCCCGCCCCGCCCCGCCCCGCCCCGCCCATCTAGCTTACGAGGACGTTTGGCTCGCGGCCCTGCGTCTCTACCCCGATCGTACACTCTCCACTTGATGGCATTAAAACTTGTCCATATCGGATGACTAAACTTTGCGCTCCCCCGTCCCGGCTCGACGCCTACCCCCACTCCTTACCCCTCCCATCCCCTCGGGACGCGCTCTAGCTGCGCTGCGCCCTCACACACTGACGCGAAAGCGCGCCGAACCACACAAGTTTTTACAACCCCTTCTCCCTAGACCCCCCGCCCCCCGCCCGGAGTGCAGTCCCTCCGGAGCGCCGCGCACCGCCGCCGTTACCAATATACGGGGAGAGGGTCGCCGCGCCGCCCCGCCCAGCCCCGCAATGAGAGATGGGGAGAGAGAGGCTATCTCCGAGAGAGAGACAGATGGATGAGGACGATCATGCCTCCCCCGCGCAACCGCACCTGTCGGCTTCCCCCCCCCCTCCCCCCGGGGTTGCGGGGCCCTACAGGCAGGCGTCAAGAGCAGCAGAACAAATGGTCGCACAAATGGCGGGGGGCGCTGCCGGGGCGCCAGACCATGCCCATGCCAGTCATCGCGGGCAGCGCAGGGAGGGAGGGAGGGAGGCAGTTTAGGGCAGAGGATGAACGGGTGCCCTGTCATCATCATGGCGGAAGGGGCGGGGCCAGCAGAGGAGAGTGCATGGAGAAGCGAATCAGCCGGCTCGTGGACGCTCAACTACTCTTCAGTACCAGTCAAATATTTTATTTCTGATACTTATTTTTCTCTGTGTTAAGAATGGTATAGCGCGACCATTTTTGTTATCCTATCAGAGGACCTATGTGCGACCCGGGAAAGGGGAAATATAATCCCAATAGAGTGAGGGAGGAGTGGGAGGCACAGCAGTGCAGGTGCCCTGAGGTGAGAGGGGGAGGGAGGCGGGTTGATCGGAGATGGAAATAGCATACAGACCCCTTTGCCAGCCGCCGGGGCCGGGCCGGGCCGGGCCAACAGCGCAGTCCATATGCGGGACATGTCGCGCCAGCCCTGGCACGTTAAAACTTTACACCGCGTCGCTTGTTGAACATCGCTTTCACAGTTTCCGAGGGATGCGCGTCGCAACCAGCTCCAGTGGCGTAGTTTGGGAAGAGAGTGAATGGGTCTGTTTGCTGACGCGGTGACGCGAGTGACAAGTTTCTAGTTTCCGCGATTCAATTGTCCCAATCAAACTGAGGTTCGGAACACTTTGAGGGAGCTCCCCGTTGCGCACCGCTGATAGACAAAACTTTCCTAAGCGAGAGGGGTGAAAATAAGAGCCACGAGACACGAGGCATATACATGGTACGCACAGCAATGAATCTGTGTAATGCATTTGCCTGCAATACGCACCGCGATGAAAAGAAATGAAAACTTACGCGAGCCGAGGAAGAAATCGAAAAAAGAAAATGAATTGCTATTTAGTTTCGACTTGGCGAAAAAGGCGGTTAAGGAGTCAGTTTTCGAAAAAAAGAAAAATTCTTTTCGAGAAGATTTCAGAGCAGATCATGTTCCATCTTTAGCAAGTTATTCCAATGGTTTCCAACTTGGTTGACGTTGACCGTCGTTCATGAGAAAAAGACACACAACCGAAAGGAACGAAAACAAATGAAGTTTCCATGCAAGCCGACGGGTGAGCGAGAGAAAAGAAATAAAATTCTGACAGCGCTGATCGAACCGACAAAACCAATGTACGTAGGCATAAGCCAATGATCCGCTGTTCTGCGTGAGCCAGATGGGGGCACAGCCGCCCCCTCGCACAACCCCCTGCGTGGCCGGGGGCCGGGCCGGGGGCCGGGCCGGGGGCCGGGCCTGGGCAAGCAACAGGTGCCGTCCGCTCCGCTCAGGCACAATGCACCTACCGTGATGGGTACTCCGGCCCCTGCCGCTGCTGCCGCTGCTGACGCTGTCTCCACGTGCCCCGAGGGGGCGTCAGGGGGCGCGGGGCGCGCCGGATCAGGGCGGGGCGGGGCGGGCGGCGCAGGGGTGGCCTGCTCCCTCGGCGTCCGCGGCACGACTGAGGCAGGCGCGGCGCGGCGCGGCGCGGCGTGCGCGGTGGGCCTCGCTGGACCAGGACCCACCCCTCCTGGATCACACAGCCACCCCACCGCGGCGCGCGGCCCGGCACCAACCCCTCCCCCCCCCCTCCCCCGCCCCTTTCCCGCGCGACGCGACCCCAACACAACTTGCTTTGGCAAGAAAATAGACGTAACAGGATATGTGCGCGGCTGCAAGTTGGAGGGCCGGGTGGAGCTGAAGGGATGTTGCGCACGTAAAGTGGCAGCCAGTGCGTGTAATTCATACAAGCTACGATGTCATGACACCGCTCCGCGCCCGTGACAAGAGAAGGAAGATGTTGAAACCACTATATATCCACGAAGTCAACGTCTAAACGCAGACACTTACTTTAGAACCTTCGTTGTTTCCCGCATGTAGCTCATTGCACCAGCACCAAGTGCCTTTTTTTGCAGTTGCCCAAGACACAAGGACGGTATAGCTGGAAAGAGCACTTGGTCCGAACAAAAAAAAAAAAAAAAAAAAAAAAAAAAACTTACGCGGTTTTTGAACCACTTCCCGCCCAGTGCTATGAGCAGCGACGATACCAATGACGCTACGCGGCCGGCCGAGCACTGACCGGAGAGCAGGCGCACTCATGACACCGGGTTCGTTTGTTCGGTGACTGTGGCTTCTCGCGCAGCATGACTCCTAGTGGTCCGGCATCTGGTACCGTGGCGTCGTAGCCGTGCCGGCATAGTGTCCGCGCGGAGAGTCGCAGGACGGAGGTTCGAATCTTACCAAGAAATTTAATTTTTCTGAGGACAACAATTTGGAGAGTGGAATTCAAGCCCCCCATTTCAACCGAGCTCCCTCGTGGAATAGCCGACGGTCTAGTGGTCTAGTGGTGCCGCGAAAGCCGTGGGGTGTCTGTGAGACTCGGCACATGGGGCCTGGTTCAAACCCAGGTAGGTTCTTCACTGGTAGCGACAGCGGGTTGCCAGGAAGTTCCGTCCCATGCCCACGACTGGTGGTCGGTCGTGGGGTCATAAGTCCTAGAATCTGGCTCCAAAAATAGCTATTCCATGCTCTGGGGACAGGGCAGTTCGGTTAACCACCGTACGACTAAATCTGACAGTACGGGGATCAAATCTGTCGAATTGCGCGACAGGATCGCGGCCAGAAAAGCACCGGTTCCCATAAGAACACCGAAGTAGTTGGCTGCCACGGGGGGTAAAAGCCCTGTGCCTGGCGGGAACCGCAACCTCCTTCGGGAGGTTTACTGTCGCAAAAATTTTCCATGTTTTCACGCCACGTGCGTAATTTTTCAAGGTTTAGCTCGGCTCGGCTCGGCTCCGCCTAACGCGCGGATTCTCGCTGTAGCGCTTGTGACTCGTAGCGCTACCGAGCTGTACCGTTTGTGACTCGTAGCGCTTGCGACCCGTAGCGTTAGCGAGCTGTAGCGCTTGTGACCTGTAGCGGTTGTGATCTGTAGCGCTTGCGAGCCACTCCTCCGTCTCCCGCCTCGCCTCCGTGGTGCAGGCCCGGCGGCAGGCCTCTGGACCTGCGTGTCGGATGGGTTGCCTACCCGGCCCGGCGGCTGCGTCTGGAGACGCAGGATGGAGACAGCCTCCCTCTCCGCCCCCCGCTCGCCCGCTGCTCCGGTGCTGGTCCGGCCCGGCCGCCGCCGCCGCCGCCGCCGTGCCCCGCCGCGCCCCGCGCCGCCCTGCGCCGCCTCGCCTGCACGGCCTACAGCCCGGCCCCGGCCGCCTGCAGCAGCAGCAGTACCGCGACGCTAGCCGCCGCGAGACAACGAAACGAACGAACCGCAGCGCGACCGCGAGGCGAGGCGAGGCGAGGCCCGAGGAGCTCTGCCACATTGTTTTTGTCTGCGCGTGTGTGTGTGTGTGAGTGCGACCGTGCGCACGTGAGCGTGCGTGCGTGCGTGATTTTGGAAGTCCCCGGGCGTGTTGAGTCGCCTCTCGGCGGGTGTGGCGAGGCACCGTCACCGACAATGGAATAACAAGCGTGAGGTAAGCACCTGTCAAACCACCTGTGGAGCGGAGCTGAGCTGCGCTGCGCTCGCTGCGGTGCGGCCCTGGCCGCAGCCAGCCGGGCCAGTCGCCTCGCCAGCGGCTCCAGCGGCTCCAGCTCCAGCGAGGTTAGGTCACCCCGAGGGCCGCTGGGCCGCGCTGCAGCATCTTAGCCGCCACTTGGACATGGCTCCGCCCCGCCTCCGTGTACGCCGCCTCCTTGTTCAAGCACCATAGACGTCTGGACCCCCTCCTCGTACCTCTGACGGATTGCGCCTGACAATACTTCATTAGCATGCGATAACGCATCTCGCTAAACCCTGCCCGCCCGTTACACGCAGCAGCTGCGCTGCTATTGGCAAAGAGACGGAAGCGCTCAGCGTTTCAAACGCAGAGCTGTTTATGCGTAGATATGTCTGAAAACCGAACACCTTAATTCTGAAATCCTAAGCGGAGTGCACCGTCAGGATGCCGAGGTGGTACGGTGCACTCCGACTTAATAGCGCCACTTGTGACATGCCCTGGCGGTGCAAGCTGTGAGGTCGCGGTTGGTCTAGGTCGCGCGGCGCGCTGCGCTGCTCCGGTGCTGTCGGCGCGGCTCGGCTAGGCCCGGCACGACGGCTGGGGCCGGGACGGGACGGGACGGTTAGGGCGAAGGGTCGTTTGTCGCTCGTACTTGACATTTCCCGGAGATATTTTTCCACCGCACTGACGGCACTCCGAGTAGGGCGCAATTCCACCAACATTTCTTCTCCCTCCCCACCTTTTTTTTTTTTTTGCAGTCTCCGCTTCTTCTTCGTTTTCTTTCCCTCTCGCCGCCGTTTCCAGGCTGTGGCGTCAGTGCGAACGTCTCACGTTATTGCGAGTGCAGTACGCGGCTGTTGTCTTCCTTTATTGAAAGGAAATCCTTCTTATCGGTCAATGAATGAAATTCGCAGCCAACAAGAGTAATTCTTCCATTAAGCGTTGCGTAGAAGTGGAGGGCGAGGTAATGGACCCCGGTGGTGGACTACACTCCACGCCTCAGTGCACTGATACAGTATCAGCGCGGACGGGACGTGGGTCGCAGTCGCAGGTGGCGGCCGAGTCTCCATGCGAATCACGTCGCCATGTATGTGTCGTTCTGCTCCGCGTGAAGGAAAAAAAACGCGTGAAAATACTGCTTACGTCGTAAAAGCACGTTGCAGCAGATGAAGCTATTTTTCACGGCGTGAGTGTGAGCAAACCAGTTTGCTTTAGTACCATGGGGTGCCATACTGAAAACAGTCTCCGCGTCGCGACGCTTTGCTAGCTGCAGGTGCGGCCGCGGAGCGGGGCGGGGCGGGGCGGGCCCGGTGTGCAAACTGCTCTGCAGGTCGCGCAGCTGCAGGGCGCATAGCAGTGTCTAATGAACCGGAGCAGCTGTGCTGTGCAGGTGCAGGTGCGGGGCGGGGCGGGGAGCGCAGCTGCCGCCAGGCGCATCCGCCGGGGCCGGACCGAGACTGGCCGAGACAAAGCTGAGCAGAGAGAGGAGGGGTGGGGAGGGGAGGGGCCACTCCGCATAGCAAGCAGCAGCGCGGTGCACAGCGCAAAACTCGATCTTCCCTTTTTTTCCCCAGCGCGACGAGGAGGAGCGATCGGTATATTGGCTGCGACCGGGTGGATCGCACGTGTGGTGGAGCGTGGGACGGGACGGGACGGCTGTGGGTGCGGAGTGGACAAGGGATTGCGTCTCGTCGCGTCGCGCACGTCTGCCGCCCCGCGCCGCGCCTCACCTCGGCCTCCGAGCCGCACGGCGCGCCGGGGCGCGGGGCGGGGCGGGGCGGGGAGCAGCGCAGGGAATGCATTACTGCAGCATCCTTGGGCCACTTGTGGCGGGGCGGGGCGGGGCGGCATGCGAGCGCGACACCCACGCCGCCGGAGTGTTCGCAGTTCAAGAGCCTCCCGCCCCGCCCCGCCCCGCCCCGCCCGGCCGCCGCAGCTCTTCCCGGAGGACGCGCTCGAGTTACGGCCACGGCGTGCAAGGTGTGCGTGGGGCGTGGGCGTGGGCAGGGCAGCGAGGCCAGGCCGCCCGGCCCACCGCGGGGAACCAATATTGCAAAGTTGCTCGAGTGATTCACAGCCAAGCTTAGGGAATAAATCGCTTCGCAAAGTCTGGAGGTGTAATTGCAATTTTACTGTGAGTGCTGGGGGGTTTAGTCGCTGTGGTAAACGGGACAAAGCGGACCCGCAGCAAGGCTGTTGGCGTTGGCTCGTCTAAATATTTAAAATATTTCGCGGCCCTCTTGCGCCGTGTGTTTTGCCGGGTGGCTCGAAACTTGGGCCGCCCCATACGTCACAGCCAACAGGCCAGGCCGAAGCCGATGGATTTCAGCGGAGCTTACTGTTGTGAATACATTTGCCGGTGGCGCTGCGCTGCCCAGCGGAAGAGTGGGGTGGGGACGCGGACGGGGTGGAAGGCTCAAAGCGTCCTCCCCCCCCCCCCTCCCACCCGGCCCACCGGCACACAGCCCTGTCCCTCCGGCCCTGCGCGTTAGGCTAGCCTTGACTATAGGGAAAGACGTTCGCTCAATCCGTTCACTGACGGCAACCACTAATGTCGTCATGATGTGGGACCGGAAAATAAATCGGTACGGTAAATCGGTACGCTATATTCAACTTTGTCGTGGGTTACGGTTAAATTTGACGTGTTAGTCATTGTGAGAAACGCGCTCCTAGCGCATTACTTAGAGGTGTGTGAGTGTGAGTGTGCGCTCGGCAGCAGTGACAGTGAGGCGTGGGCGCGCCTTGGCAGTGAACGCGCTGCTCCTCCAGCCGGTGGCCGGGCCGGGCGGGGCCCCCCGCGCCCCGCGCCCCGCGCCCCGCGCCCCGCGCCCCGCGCCCCGCGCCCCGTGCCCCACGCCGCGCACCAGTTATGGACACGGCGCAGCGGCGGGCTCGTTCAAGGTCCTCTACACGCTTAAAATACACACACAAACCAACGGGGAAAGAGGCAAGATTCTTTCAGCGAAAAAGGAAAGGTAAAGCGTGGAATTCTCTCGTATAAATCGCGGAATGATGTGCGGTGAGTGAACGTGCGCGTCGTCGTCCTTCACGCGGAAGGCCGGCGCGCCGAGGTGGTCGGCCGGTCCGGCGGGGCGGGGCGGGGCGGGGCGGGATGACCGCGGTGCGGTCAGGCACACGGAAATGAAGAGTATCATACCACCTGAGCAGCACTCGTCGGGTCGGGTGGGGTCGGCACTCGCGGAATCTAACGTCATGAGCAGCGCTGAGGAAAGACGTGCGGGCATTTTGAGCACTGAGAGACAGACGGGTGGGACCCAGTAGGGACCACACCCCAAGGCGAGGGTCGCGAGCTCCAGCGCGGCCCGCCCCACCCCACCCCGCCCCGCCCCGCCCCACCCCGCCCCACCCTAGCGCGCCACGCCCCCGTCAGTCCGATATGCACGGGCACGACCCCCTCCCCCTCCTATAGCCGGGCCCACCCAGCCATGTATCGGCATTTCATTCAAACCAGATAAATGGCCTATTCGTCTCTGCCTCCCTCGCTCCCTCCTTCCCTCCCTCCCTCCCTCCCCCTCCCTCCGTCTCTGGCGCCGCGCCTGCTTCTCTTTCTCTCTGCCGTTCTCCGTCTCTCCGTTCTCCCCTCCGCCGCCCAGCTTGGTGGCGGTGGGTTCTGTTGAGCCATAGCCGCATGCCTGCTCCCTGCTCTCTGCCCCGCCCGTTTGCAGGGGTCGGCCCTGCCCTGCCCTGCCTGCCCTGCCCTGCCCAACCGCGCTCCACCTCAGTTTGCAGCAATATGACCGGCGGGCCGGGCCGGGCCGCAGACACTGCTGGTCTCCTGATTGCGAAGGTATGCCGCGGGGCCCGCCCCGCCCCGCCCCGCCCCGCCCCGCCCTGCCCTGCCCCGCCCCGCCCCGCCTGTACCGCGGCCCGCGCGACAGGCCGGGCCGCACGTCGCGGGGAAGTCTGAGTGGCCCACCTCTAACTCTACTAGCACTTATCGATCAACCAAAGTTTACATCATGCAAAAACGCTATCTTAAGAGGGGTTGCTAGACGTTAACAAAGTGTAAGATTAGCAATCTGCAAACTGTAAAGCAGCGCTTCCCTCGGAGATGAGCGCGCCCCTCGCCCCGTGCCGTCACCACGCCAGCGCCCTTTTCAGAACTTAATGGTGCAAGAAGAGCTGCAGCGGACAGCCCCCCCCCCTCCCCCTTCCCCTTAATCCCAACACTGTTCATTTCCTCGACTCGTGTGTTTCTCGCCTTGACGTACTCTACTCAATCCTGTTTGCATGAAGGTCCCGCCCCGCGCCCCGCCGCAACTTCGTGATACTGATCAGCTTGTTTCGTGCCTCCACCGCGATACGGAGAGGAGAGTTGGTCCTGACCTTTCTCTCTTTCTTTTCGTCTTCTCTCCTTCTCTGTCTCCCTGCCTCTCGATGTGTGTGTCTCTCTCTCCCTCTCTTTATCCCATTTCTGCCGCGGCTTATCATGCAAATTCTGATATTGGGCGCGCGCCACTCCACTCTTCTCACGCCATGGGTCCTTTCCTTCCTGTGCAATCCAAAGTGCAAAATTTCGGAGATTACATGCGGATACTTCCTACGGATAAGTGATAATACCTGCGTGTGCAAAGGGGATGGACCCATACAGCTTACAGCTTCGTACAGCGAAGGCAAGCAGCAAGCTGCGCTAGAGGGGGGCGGCCAGGAGCAGCCGCGGGGCGCTGCAGTCATCGCCGATCCGGGAGGGTAACGGGGAGCGGCCGGTGCCGGGCTGGGGCAGGGCCAGGCGTCCAAATTGAACTAAATTAGTGTGACTACAAGGTTTGCACACTGCGGGTCGGGGGCCATAACCGTACTCTCCATCACGCGCGGCGCCCCGCCCCGCCTCGCTACGGTGCGCAGCAGCGGAGGAGAGCGTTGTCCCAGCGAGCGACGCCCCGCCCCGCCCCGCCGCGCCCCGCCCCGCCCCGCCGCGCCCCGCCCCACGACGCCTCTCCCCGCCACGCCCCTCGGATAGCGGTGCTCGCTGTGTGCTAGGTATGGCCCGCCCTTCCGCCCTTGTGTCCGTGTGTCCAGCAGTGGTCTACCGCAAAGAAAGAGCCGAGATAGAACTGGAGGGAGAGAGGGGGGGGGGGGGCAAAGAAAGGGAGGAGTAGAATCACGCCCCACCCTCCTCCCCCGCCTCACTCCACCCCATCCCACCCCGCCCCGCCCCGCGGCTGTCCTCACCTGTTGAGCAGGAAGTCGAGCCGAGTTGGACTTCCGTTGAGATTAAGATTCCCGTCATGCTCTGCCCTATATGGGGCGCGCGGCGGGTGCGGCGGCCTGGCCCGCCCCGCTCCGCCCCGCCCTGTCGCCGAGCAAACACCATCATACCACCACGTGGAGGTGGGGGGGGGGGGGCACCTGCACCACATCTCGACACATCTCTTGTTACGCGACGCCACCGGTGGTGCCACCGGTGGACATGGCCTCCTCGTCCTTCTCTCCCTTTCGCTCCAAAGCCTTTTACGGCGGAGAGGAGACTTTCTGCGCCATGCTCGGCTCGGGTGTTTCAGAGAAGACGTCGCAGTGAATTCGCGTATCTGCTTTAGCCGTAAGGCCCCGTGGCCCCTGCTTGATAGGCAGACCCGCAGCACCGTTATGTCTTCTCTGAATCGCCCGGTACTAGCCGTGTCGCGCCGCGCTAGCATGGGCACAGGGATTTGTAGCAAAGACATATATAGGATTTACTTGTCGGATATCCCTTCCGTTTTTTCACCCGTTTTCATGTCAAGCAATGCGCATGAATAAAGTAATGGGTGTTTTCATTTTGTTTGTTCCACGTTGCTGGCTCTCGCGTCATGCCGTATTCAAATTCGCCGAACTGCTGCCATGTCGCTGCTTTCTCCCCTAATCACAACGAAACGGGAAACAATAACAACATTTTTCGCAGGGCGCGGCGTGGAAGGAGCGAGGGCGTGGCGGAGCGTGGCGCTGCCCCTGCCCGGCACTGCTTTCCGATTCCCCAGTGACGATGCTGTTTCATTTCAGCCACCCTAATGCGCCCTGCCCGCTGGGACGGGGAATGGCGGGCAGGGCGGGCGAGCGGAAATATGCACACGGAGCGGGGCGGGGGGCTCAAATGTTTCAAGGTGATGCGGTGCTTTACCAGCGGCGAAAAGTTCCAAGAAACGTCATCGGGAAACAACGGTGTTTTGTGATATTATTTTCGTTCGAAAAGTGTGCCGTGGTAATCGCCGAAGTGTGCCGCCGAGCCCTGGCGCCGCACCGCTGTTCGCGCCGCGGCGTGGCGTGGCGTGGCGGGTCGCGGCGTGGTTTTGACAGGTCTCGAGTTTGGCGCCTCTGGTGCGCGGCAGCGCGTCTAAGCGGCGCGGCGTTCGAAGTCTTGCTAAGAAGTTGCTGGGCGGGCCCATAGGCGGGCCTTGCGGACCCTTCGCCCCCCCCCTCCAACCCCTCAGCAGAGGCGTAAGGTCGTCCCGCATTGTGTTTACCGCCAAGGAGTCTTTTGTGTTATGTACCGTATTGTCCATAGATATTCATGGGGAAAGGGTTCATAACAGTAAGGCCTCGTAGTAGGACCTCAATCTTACGATATTAGCGGCTGGCAAAGATCACAAGTCGCCTTTTCCTGAAAGTGTAAAGCCCTTCGGTTCGGCTGAGTGAGGCCGCCCCTCCCCTCCTCTGTCGCTGATAGTAATTGCTCTCTGCAAATAACGTCGAAAATAGCGCCAACAAAAGCCTCCGGCGGCGGAACGGGTGCTGCGGACGCCGCAGTGCCGTGCCGCTCGCTGTGTGTATTGTCTCCCGGCTAATGAAGCTGACATCATAACGGGCCCTCCCCGCCCCGCCACACTGAGGTGCCCGATGATGCTTCCTGCCGTGTCGCCTCCCTGACCCACCGCAACCCGCGGCACTGCGGCGTCACGTCCTCTAGGCGTCGCGGGAACGCCGAGCGGACAGCTTGTACCGGGGAGTTTTGACGCGGGTTAGTACGAACAAAACGCTGCGTGACCGTTACTCCGCGGCGGCTTTTCTCTTTATCTCTTTTTTTTTGTGCGGGATCAGCCCACAGGAGCGACGCTTTTGCCGCTGCTGTCCTGTGCTGCTGTCCACCGTTGTCGTGTACCCGGCCCCGTTCCGCCCCGCCCCAGGCCGCCGCGCTGTCCACTGCCCAACCTCTCGACGCACTGTGCGATGCGGCTGAACCTTTGTTCGGTCCGCGGCTTCTGTGTGCCTCCTGGTGACGCTAGTTGCCTAGTCCAGGTGTAGCAGAGCGTTACCCCCGCCCCGCGCGCGGAGGAGGTAGGGGAGGGGGGGGGGCGCTAGAGAAGAGCGCGGCCGCGGCGCGGGGCACATTCTGAGACGGGCATTTTCCCCGCAGGGAGGCGGGGCGGGGGCGGGGTCAGGGGGACCATCGTAGCGGGATTGGGAAGAGGAGAGGACAGAAGACTGGACTGGACTGCGGGAGGAGAAGCAAAAGGCCGAGGTACTGGGCGGGGCGGGGCGGGGCGGGCACGGGCTGTACTTTGCTCCTCGCGACTCTCGCATAATGCGGGCGACCAGCTGCCAGCGCCAGGCCCCGTGCTCCTGCGGCACATATAGCAGAAGCGTGTATCGTGTCGCCCAGGCTTGCGGAAGAACTGCACAAGGTTACAACGAGAACGCTTTCCAGTTTGCTGGTCCTTTTCAGAGACACCCATACCGACGCTCGGCTCGGACAGCAACAGCACTAGCACTATGCATCATGGCGTCCTCGTGTGACCCGCCCCCTGTGCGCTCCCTGCTGGCCCCGTACGCTATGCTGATTCAGAGGAGCGCCGTGCGACTGCTTTCATAATTAGAGGATTCTCCGTAGGACACGACGGGCCGCGGCCTGGAATGAGAGCGCGCCGGTGTGCACCCCCGCTCTCCTACTGCCGCTGCATATTTCCTCTCTTAACGGTTTGCCGGTGCTCGCCCCGCCCCGCCCCGCCCCGCCCCGCCCCGCCCCGCCCCGCCCCGCCCCGCTCCGCACCGCCCCGCTCCCCACCCCGCCCGCGTGGCACGCCGCCTGCTGCGGACGCCAGCGGCGTTGCGGGCCGCGGGAGACCTCCACCTCCGTCACCTCCGGTCCGGTCGGACCTCCACCTCCCCACCCCCCTTTCTCTCTCACCTTCACCCTCTCTCTCTCTACTTCTCCCTCTCTCTCTCTCTCTCGTCACCGTACTCAATCGCAAGCGTTACACAAGCGGGCGCCCGCTGGTCCGCAGTACAGTACTACTGACTAATACATTGACAAACTGTTGGTCTCGCACGGGGGGTGCCGATGCTGTCGTAACGATATTCAAATGACTTACTTTCAAAGCTGACAGCAGCTCACCGCCCAGAGTTACGTTCACCGCGGAGCCTGATCCCCTGATCCTGAAATCACCCCGTAAATCGTGGTAACGAAATCTTTTCTCGATCCGCGCCCAGCGAGCATCGACCGCTGGGCGCTCGCGCCGAACGTAACGTGCGCGTAGCGCGCGTGGCCGTGCGCCCGTATTTCGTGTCGCGAAACCTCTTGGCGTCCGGCTTGAAAACTTTAGCAGTGTACTGTCGATTATTAGTGGGGAACTAGTTTGGTCAAAGAAAGGCCAGAGATAAAGAGAAGGGGTCCCGGCGCGGAGCGGCGCGGCGCGCGGTGACCACGCCCGACAAGAGACGCCTAACTAACTAGCGTGGCCCGGCCCGGCCCGGCGGCTGTGGCGCTGGCGGTGGCGCTGGAGAGGCAGGGCCGCGCCGGCCGGCCGGCAGGGACCCCCCAGGCACAGGCGAGGCAGGGCCAGGACCTACGTCCTCGCCGCGCCGCGCCGCCACCACTAAATGTCCTTTGGCCCCAGCCCGGCGCTATTCATTCCCAGCACACACGTGTCGCATCGCAGCCAGCAGGCGACCTGGCAGTGTCACAGGCAACTCTCCCAGGCAATCCGCGCCAACAGGCGACCGGCACCGAGCCAGCAGGCAATGATCCCAGCGCGGGGCAGCAAAGTCATCATAAGGCAATCCGCGCCGTGGAGGCGGCATGCCGTGGTGAGGCGAGGCGAGGCAGTTACCCGCTGACGAGACAAACCACACCCGCGGCCCCGCCACGCCCCACCGCGCCCCGCCCCGCCCCGCCCCGCCCCGCCCCGCCCCGCGGCCCGCGCGACAGGCATTCCCGCGGCGGCCAGGCGCAGTGCGGGGCCCTGGGCCTGGAGCCTGCGGGTATGTCGCTTACTCGGAGAGGGAGAGGAGGTCGCGACGTTGGAGGTCCGCGGGGCGGTGGCCAGAGGCAGGCCGAAACTACCGCCCTCTGTCACCTCGCGGAGCGCACTCCACCGTATGCCAGCGCGACTCACACTTAACTCGCGCGCGCGATGCACGGTTGAGTGCGCCAGAGAAAGCCATATACCAATATAAAGTCTATCACCCGGAAAAGAAACTCGGACCGCGGCCCGGCCCCAGCAGCCCGGCCCGGGGCCATGCAGTCGTAGAGCGGAAGTAGTGAGGAGCCATGCGCCGACGCGCCGCGACGCGACGGGCTCGAGGGGCTCTCCTCGCCTCGCCTCGCCTCGCCTCTCCTTTCGAATCTCGTATTGGGAGCTTCATTAAGAGTCGCTTCAAAAAGCCCCCGTGCCGTACACACACACGCACACACGCAGCGGGCCGGGCCGGGTCGGGCCGGACAGAGAGGGAAAGTAGTTCACACCTCATCACTAATTGAGTCCGGCACGTGCACGGAGTAGGGGTGGGGGTGGCTGATGGTGTGCGAGTGTACTCCGGGCCGGACGGGACGGGCCGGACCCCGCCCCCAACACGGCCCGCCCGGCCCCGCCCCGCCCCGCCCTGCACCATTCACTCGGCCATTCACTCTTGTTCTCCGCCCGTTGATTCCTCCCCACCTTCCCCTTTCGATCCTTTGACGCCTTGGCGCGCACGCCGTGGCGCGGCGCGGCGCAGCTCGGCGGGTCCAGAGGTCCGGTCCTGGGCCCTTCCTTCTCCCGGCGCGGGACGAAACGGAAGAAGAGAGTCCGTTGAATAATGTTCCTTTGTGGGGAGGCCCCTCGAGGCGCCCCCCCCCCCCTCCCCCCGGTGGGCAGCACCTGTTCCCCCTTTGAAAATATCGCGTGGAGTTCGCGCGGAGACATCTTTATCGCGGGTG
Organism: Frankliniella intonsa; assembly: GCA_033675135.1. Classification (NCBI taxonomy): domain Eukaryota; kingdom Metazoa; phylum Arthropoda; class Insecta; order Thysanoptera; family Thripidae; genus Frankliniella; species Frankliniella intonsa. Next base: position 5,262,233 of record CM066249.1, on the reverse strand, counting down.
CGGGATCTCCTGGTGTATGGGAGCCGCGCCCGGCCCGGGAGGGTAAAAGAGGGCCATTCTCCACCAAATGGACCTTGCAAATGATTTCTTTTAGCCAGCCGCCCTGCCCGGCCCCCCGCCAGGTATCTGCCCGGTGCCTGGTCCACTTTCCCACGCGAAGCGCGGCGCGGCGCCGCCGGGGCCGGGGCCGGGCCTAGCGGAAGTGATCCCCATGGAGCCTGGCCTGGAAGTGAGAGACGCTTTTGCCGTGCTTTTGCCGCCTGGGCCGGCCCGGGCCGACGTGAGACATGGCCCGACCCGACCTCTGGGAGCAGGTCGGGGCAGCGCCGGGGCACGGCCGGGGCAGGGCCGGCGCAGGGCACAGGCAGTCGACATGGACGACCTGACCTGAACTGCGCGCCCTGCCTTACTCATTTCCGCGACTTCCTATAAGTACGCGGGGCGGACCGGGATAAAGTTGGCCAGGAATTTTTTAAAACGTCGCCCATAGCGCCTCTCCTATGCTGGGTAAAACTCTGAAAATCACATGGAAAGTGTATCTCGATGTCCTGAAGAAGAAAAAAAGTAATTTGGAGTTTTACCCAGCAATGGAAAAAAGTTGCGTTCGAAAAGTCGTTCAAAGTTGGACGAAAATCCACATTCACAGCGCGAACCGAGCATACACAGCGAGCGTACATTATGTGTTTCTGCGGGGACGTCTTTGGCCGGCCCTGGCGCCGGCGCCTGTGGGCGGAGCAGGTTGTTATCGCGCGAATGTTGTATGCCAGGGTGACTACCCCATGCGCCCCGGTCGCCGTCCTGCTCTAAGCACTATCAAACTACTATCCCGTCCCCTCATCCTTGCTACCGCAACTTCCACCACGTCCTCTTCCTCCAAAACAACCCCGCAGTCCCAAACTAGGATTATACAGATACACGACATCGCTGAAGGCCAAGGTGGGCGTGTTCGGGGTGCAGGCAGGGAGGGGGGCGGGGCCGGGGGCCAGGCATAGCACAGGGTGAGGCCGGAAAGAGGAACCTCCGTATTCCTATCACGTGACAGGCCCCGCCCCGCCATCCTCACGCGATAGGCGTTTGCTTTTGCACGGTGCGGGCGGGGCGAGGCGGGGCGGCGCATTGTTTTTGGCCTGGCTCTCCCGCCCCGCCCCGCCCCTACGCCCGCGGCTACAGTCGATGCTGTTGGTCCGGACATGACGTGGCGCGGAGGGCGATGGTAAAAGGGCGGTGGTGTGGTCCGGGTTGGTGCGGCCTGGCGAACACTTCCTACGCCGGAGGGCCCCGCTCCACCCCGCCCCGCCCTGCCCCGCCACGCCCCGCCACGCCCTGCCACGCACCGCCGTGACCCCGCGCTACCTCTACGTGCTCTCGCGGGGCATGGCCACATTCACTCTGCACAGAGTCGTCGTTACACGTCCGCCGGGGCGGGGCGGGCCGGGGCGGGGCGGGCCGGGGCGCGCCATGCTTCTCATCCCCGCAGATGTATGTAAGGAAAAGCCCCGTCAGTCACATGGACCGCCACGCCCCACCGCACCACGGCAGCCTTGCGTCAAAGCGCTTGGGAGGCAGGGAGGGGCACAATGCGACACGTAGGCGTGGCGGGGCGTGGCGGGGCGTGGTGGGGCGTGGCAGGGCGGGAGCCGGGGCATGCGCGTCGCGCGCAAGGTCAGCCGGGCCAAGCGCAGCGCAGCTCCAAAGCACCGCGCACGCGCGCGCGTGTGTGTGTGTGTGAGTGCTGAGAGTTTGTGAGCGCGTCCCCCGCACCTGTACAGGTCCTAGTCCTCCTGATGGTGACCGAGCCCGCCGGCCGGCAGCGGGTGTTCCTCTCAGGGCGGGGCGGGGCGGGGCGGTCCACGAGGCCGCCCCCCCGCTCCCCCACGCCGGCCCGCGCGCCTCTGTCTTTACCGGTCAGCCATGCGCGGCGGCGTCCGCGACCTTGTGCGAGGAGGAGGCGTCGGCGTCGGGCCGCCACGTCAACGGCAGGCGGGTCGCAAGCACAGCAGGCAGCTGACGCGGCGCGCACACGCACGCACACACACACGCACAACTTATAGAACGTCCTGTAGAAACTGCTTACAACTGTACTAGGCAGGCATCTTTTAATTTACGCCCGCCCCGCGCGACCCTACTGCGCCCTGTCCCCGTCTCCCGGCCCGGCCCGGCCCGGCCCGGCCCGGCCTCCGCGCCGCTACGCACCCCGCGGAAGCTGGCCATCACGGCCCGTCCTTAACGACCCATTCAGCGCGGCTGGCCCCGCCCCGCCCCGTCTCAGCCCGCCTCGGCCGGGCTGCCGTGGGCCATGGGGCCGGGCCGGGGCCGGGGGCAGAAGAGCTGACCGGAAACAGTATCGCATGTCTCGACGCGGCCCGTCCAGGCCGTCCGGCGCAACAAATTAGGGTCGATTTGGAGGCGAGCAGGGTCTTTATTTGGAGAGCACGGGATTTGTGGACTCATTCTGGAGAGCCTAGCGCAATGTCCAATGTTTTGGAGTATAATGTATGCTGAAATCGCGTGTTATTACTGCACCTCCGGAGTTCAGGAGTACGTGTCGTTGAGGGCGAGGGCGCGCTAGACGATCCCCTACACCAGTGCGCTGTCAGACGAGAGGTCTGGGGCGGGGCGGGGCGGGGTGGAGCTGCGCCTGCAGCACGCAGTCCTGCGGCGCGTTGCGTGGGGCTGCCTGCAGGCCTGCGCGCCGATGGAGATAGCCCATCGGCATGCTATAGGGCGCCACGGCTCCAGCAGCTCCAGCCGAGATAGATTGTAATCGTAGACAATCCTTGGGAAACACGGCGAGGATCCGCGGGGCGGGGCGGGGCGCGAGGTGCAAAAAGCAAAAGCGAGCTGAGCTGAGCTGCACGGACGGGGCTGGGGTTGGGTTGGGTTGGGTCACCTGGCGGCCGGGATGGAGGGTGGGGGGGCAGCAGTGACCGCAAGTGTAAGCGCGCGCAAGCTCTCCCCGCCGTCTCTCCCCTCACACTGCGGGAGAATCTCTTATAAACATTGCGGGATGCCCGCTCCTCTTTGCACCAGTGCCCCTGCGCGATGGGGCAACACGGCGGTATCAGCTCAGGGGTGTGAAGACTATGCGGCCTGCCAGCTGCGCGCCAGCAAATATTTTGTAAAGCGCTCTCGAAATGGATAAATAAAAAGACTAACAAGTAGTAAGGCTTATTTTCATCCGAGGTATTGGTCTCACCTTAAGATGGTTGACGTAACAGAACCGGCAGATGCCTGCTGCTGCGCGACTTCCTCTGCAGCTTGGGGCGTGTAGCACTACATGTCCCCCGCCCTCACCGGCCGCAGCTCCCTGGTCCGGGCGTCACGTTCCATGTCACGTCACGCCGGTCGCCTGTCCTGTTGCGCCCGCCGGCAGCGGCCCGCGCGGTTAGGAGGTGGGTCGTGATTCGCGCACGCGCGCGCACGCAAGGAGCGGGAGGAGGAAGTGGGTGTGATGGATAGAGCGACCGGGTTTGAGTAGTTACGCCCCCTGGCCGCACCGGGCGGGGCCCTGCGAGCCGCACGAAACACTGGACACGCCGCGCCGCGCCGGCAGTTGTACTAACTCCCACTGTGGATTTGCATCCAGCCGATTGTCGGGGGGAGTCCTGCCGAGTCCGATTTGGGTACAGTATAGCGGTATAGCGCCTGATAGGTAGGCATAACCGTTCTCCTCGGTCCTGCGGGTTTGCCTATCTTCGGTTTGGCAGGCGGTTTACCCTTGCTGTCGTTTTTTTTTTTAAATGAATGAATGAATGAATATTTTTTTTGGTCGTTCTTATAGTGCCGGGAGATGGATCTCTCTCCGGTCTGAAGTAAAATTGCCTAATGGTGTAATTGTGGCGTGCGCCTCGCGCTGCTCCGCTGCGGGCCGGGCCGGGCCGGGCCGGGATCATCCTTGTGCCCGATAGGGCTAATTAAAACAGCTGTCGCGACGCTTGACATGGCTCGTCTCCGACTCGTCTCCACGCCGCGGGTCGGGTCGGGTCGTCGTGACGCTGCGCCCCGGGCGGGGCGGGGCGGGGTGGGGCAGGGCGGGGCGGGGCGGGGCGGGGCGGGGCGGGGCGGGGCGGGGCGGCAAGGCCAGCCCCAGCCCCAGGCCCAGGCCCTGCCTGCAGCCCCTCTGGGGACCAGGCTCGGCTGCCGGCAGCGTGACGTGACGGCTCATTCTTATAAATTATTTTGCATTAAAGGAGGAGGAGCGCCCGCGCCGCTTATTTCAATTTCCAAAATGAGCCGTGCGATTACCGACCGGGCTCGGCTCGGTGGCGCCGAAAGCGCGGGAACCGCAGGCAGGCAGGGCGAAGAGCGCGACTCCCGAGCCGAGCCGACGAGGCACGACGTGGACCTGGCCGCGCCGGGCCGCGCCGGGCCGGGCCCGCAGCCGGACACCGACGAGATTAATTCATCGGCTTTTATTTTACATTTGAATTGAGAGAAAATAAGGAGCAAGTGGCGGCGGGGCGGGGGGAGAGAGAGAGATCGCCGAGTGGGCCAAACAGAGGGGAAAACAGTCGTATTTCACAAGGGAAAAGACTCGTCGACATTGTGCTTTGGGGCCAGGCCGGGGGCGACCCCGTCCCGTCCGTCCCTTCCCTGCGGCCTGCCAGCTGGGCGAACTGGAGCGGTACAGGCACGACCTCGCGGTGGAGGGGGGGGGGGCGGACATCTCGGCTCGGCGCACGGAGCAGTGCGAGGCGAGGCAGCCGAGCGGAAGTGAAGGCTTCGGTGTGCTCCTCTAAGAATCGTTGGCGCCGACGTCGCCCCCTCCCGGCCCCTCCCTCTCTCCTGAATCGCCCCTCCGGAGGAAAGAAAGTGTCAAACCTGCCGGGCCGGGCCGCGACCGGAAATGGCTTGGAATCGATTCGATCTAAGTCATACTTGTGGATAACTACTGTGAGCTCATTTCGGTACTCTGCCTCTGTCCTCCTGCTGCGCGCGCGGTTGCGCCGGGGAGTAACGGGTGCATGCATGCTTTTTGCCGTGGTTTGGTCCCCCGCCCTCCCCTCCGCCATGCCCCGGATCCGCCCCTGCCCTGCCCCAGGCCGGCACCCGGCACCTTTACCCAACCGACCCAACCTCGCACGCGCACGCCGCGAGCCGAGCCGAGCCCAGCCGCTCCCGACCAGGCGGTCCGCGGCGCGGAACGAGAGTGCGCCAGATAAGACGAAAAATTCACGCTCGCTGCGGCGCTATCACCGACGCCGTCTGACGGCTTTCACCGAAAAAGGATGTTGTCCGTCTCTCGGCTCAACATGGTATGGCGGCGGGGCGGGGCGGGGCGGGCAGGAACGGGTGCCTCACGTAATGCGCTGGCGCCAGGGGATGCATGAGGCCAGGGCACAGGGCACCTCTTGCACCGCTCGCATCGGGTTGCCTAAAAATTACGAGCCATGACACTTACCTACCACGTGCTACTGTCCTATACTTTTCCCTGCGTACCCTATAAGACACGGGTCTAACAGGAGGGTTGCCTATCCGCTCGGGCCGTAGGGCGCCGCCGAGGCCGAACATTTTATCATTTTCCCTAGAAAGTTGAGGAAGGGGTAAACATGTTCTCCCTCCCCTAGTGAACCTTCTCGTGAGTGCAAACAGAGGCGCGTCTCCTCGTGGCTCTCGGAAACAAGGGAACCACACAAACACAACACACACGCTATGTTCCTGTTATGTGACACGCGCGTGCAAAAAAGGTGCTCACATTCGTGCCGCAAACGGTTCGCGAAAGGCTGCACGGTGCTGTGCAGGCATAATAGTCCAGGATCACCCGATAGCGGGGCGAGATAGTTAGACGTCCGCCTACAGGGAGGAGCGGAGGAGCTCCGGCCTGCCTGAGTCACCCAGCCGGCTGCCGGGCGGGGCGGGCCGGGGCGTGGTCAGGCGCGCGGACCGGTTTCAATTGCCCACTTGGGATTTATGTGGGACGTCACTTCAAACTTATGTGAGTGGGGAGTGAACGGTAGGAGGGCGGAGGGGAGGATTCGACGGATGCGGTCATGTATGAGGCAACAACCAACGCCTCCTGCTCGGCATCGTCGTCGGCGACCTGCTCCGACGAACCGCTCGGTTCGCGTCTCCTCCTCAGACAAGGAATCGCGGGCAAGTGCGCCAAGTACGCGCTGCTGGTCCCCGCCCCGCGGGTCCCCGCCCCACCTGGCCCACACTCTAACTTTTCAACGATGACCACCTCAACGAAGTGGAACAGAATCTCTAGCGGCGGGGCGGGTGACTTAAACGCATGGGACTGGCTATAGCGGCCGCGCCGCGCCGGGAGGAGTGGTCTAGCTGAGGGCCACCTTGGGCGGGGTCCGGCTCCGCTGCTCCGAGAACGGGCATCATTCTTCGGTCTCGATGCCCGCGGACCTTAGTAACGCGCTCACACCTGCCGCGGATCTTCCGTAAATACCGTTATGAGTGTGTTCGAAAGAGGCGACGTGAACCTTCCGGCCACGGCTGGCCCGGGCCCCCGCACCGCCTCGAACAAGTGCAGTGAACTCGAGCACTCTCGTCCTCGATATTGATCCGGCACTCGACGGTTCGGTTCGGCTGTGCGCGGGCGCGGGACGGCGCGGCGCGGCGCAGAGGCTCTTCTCGGTCCCGGGCCGGGCCGGGCCGGGCCGGGGGGCGCGCGCCATATGGCGCGTGTCCTGTCCTTGCGGCCCCGCCCATGGCGCCCGGCCGCCCCGGCACCACTGCACCTGGCACCGCAGGCCCGGCCCGGCCCGGGCTGCCACGCCCCGCCACGCCCTGGCGTACGGGGGCGGAAGTATGATGACTAAAATCTTACTTAACCAGACCCTCCCCTCTTCAAGAAAAGGCAGATATATCATAGAGAAAACCCACTTTCTAAGCCGTAGCTCCCCTGAAGCTCCGCTCGTCCGTTGGAGGGCAAAAGTCATGAGACAAACGCGGCGTAAACAGCCGCACCGAGCTGCAGCCCAGCGGCAACGAAATCCTACAAAAAACCGCAGAGCGGTCGGTTCCCCCCGGCGCGGCGGGGCGGGGCGGGGCCCGGGGCCGCGGGCGGGCTTTGCCGCGCGTGTGTTTTTATAGTGTTTGTAAGTGGCCGCCGCGCCGCGGGGACTAATGGGCCGCGGGAAGATGGGGTTGGTGGAGGGAGGGGAGGGGAGGGGGCTCTGTGTCGCCCCGCCATGCCCCGCCCCGCCCCGCCCCGGGCCCAGTAAGCTCAGTGGCAGGATGCAGCAGTGGCGAGACCGGGGCTTCAGGGCTCCCAGAAAAAAGTACGGCAAAAAGTACGGGAGGTAATGGTCAATCATTTGCCTGGTCGCTCCGTACTTGCGTAGGTACGGTGTTTCGGCTACAGGGTACAGGGTACCACGCGGGCGCGGATGTGGAGCGGCCGATCCTCACTTTCCATCTCGCCTACGGCCACAGCCCTACGCTGCGCCCTGACCCGTCCGCTCCGCGCCGCGGCGCGGGGCGGCGCTTAGCGCTAGCGCCTCACCTTTACCTCATTTGCATACGCTGGCTGGATAGACCATTGCGCCCGGAACGTGGCAACACGGCAAGCTGGATTTTATCTTCGAGATTTGGAGGCTTTAGAGTGACTGTCAATAAAATTACGCATCGCCTCTCGAATACTTGGAAAATTTACAATGTCGAAGTGTTGGACTTTTTTCGAAAACGTGCCCAACTGCATTTTTCAACTACGACTTCCGCTGACTCCAAGTTGCTGTCGCAAAGGTCTATTTGGATTGCGCAACGGCGTGGACGTGGATGCGGTAAAGGCCTGCCAGGCCGCCCCCCCTCCCCCTCCTCGTGGGTGCAGCGACCCGCCGACACTGACCGAATGGAAATAACGCTTTCAGAAAAGAAAAGGAGGGGGTCTGTATATGGCGGGGCGGGGCGGGGCGGGGCGGGGCTGTGACCTTGCCCCGCCAGAGAGGTCCAGGACCGCATGCGTGGGTGTCCGCGAGCACCGCGCTGCGGCTCAGGACCAGACCGGAGTAACATGAGATTCTCGACCCGCGCCAACTTTTTGTTCAGTATTTTTTTTCTAATTTACCCTTTCTGTCTCTTTGCTTTCAGCATGGCGCGCAAGGTAGCGCCGAGTCACTACATGGCGGCGCCGCCGTCGGAGCGCGCGGACCGCGCGGCCATCCACGGCTACTCGACGGACGGCGAGGAGAGCCGGGCGCCGTCGGACCGCACGCTGTCCGAGTACATGGTGGCCAACGAGCGCGCGGCCGTGCTGCCGCGGCGCTCCCGCGAGCGCGACTGGGAGCCGGTGCACGCGCCCGTGCACGCGCCCGCGCACGCCCCGCACCGCGCGCCGCACGCGCACGGCCAGCGCCAGCCCAACGGCCAGGGCGCGCCCCGGGCGCCGTCGCGGACCTCGCGCGCCTCGCGCCACAATAACAACGCCGCCAGCCACAACCACGGCTACGACGACTCGAGCGACATCTACGTGACGAGCGCCGCCTACCGGGCGCCCTCCGAGTTTAGGTATGGGTAGGCAACCCTCCTGCGCCCGCCGGTGCAGCTAGATTATCCGACCTATCTTTGTCCGACCTGGATTTTGTCCGACCTTGGATACAGTGACAGCCGCAATAAATACGATGTTTGCCCAGGATGACCGACATTGAACAAGACCGTCGAGATAAAACACTTACCAGCAGAGTCCCCCGGAGACGTTTTCATCCAGTCAGCGTTCCACAAGATGGCAGCTGACAAAGGTTACCAGCGGCATGATGTGGGCCATCTTCTTGCCGATCTTGTCTTGACATCACACACAATCCCGTTTTATGACTTTTGCCGAAGAATAGTCTAATCTGACACTGCTTGAATATCTTAAGTTCACGCCGATACTTTGCACAGATGCTAAAAGGTTTGTTCAAGCCGCGAAAACGAATAAAAACGCCGTACCGAACGAGACAAGGCGACACTGAGCAATGCTCATTTGAAACTGTCCCTGCTGCAGCTGCAACCTTTACTGCAGGGCTGCCAACTTCAATCTAACCTAACCACAACCGTTACCGATGCATTAACAATTTCGGATTTGAGCGGAGGTGCTAGCTTCCTGCCATTTTGGCAATGAAAGCAGCTAACGTGATCGACGGAAGAGACACTTTTTTGTGAATTATTATTGTATAATTTTTTTACGAATTTTGAAGAAAGCTGTTACTGAGCCTGGTCGGGTCAGGCAGGACAGGGGGGCGGGGGCGGGGCGGTGGGCTCTCGATCTCGATCCATCACAAAAACAAGAGGATCGTCTGCTGAGATGTCTGTAACATCATAACCTAACCAGGGACGACTCGGAAAATCCAGTTCCTTCGACGTTTAGATTTTTACGTCCGATTTACCCGTCTAAACAAGGTCGGACAAAATCCAGGTTGGACAGCCCTTTTTTTTCGGATCCCGGAGAGATCGCCAGGTCGGACAAAGATAGATCGGACCATTTACATACACCCGCGCCCGCGTCGTGCGGTACGGCCTCCTGCGAGGATATGGCCAGACTCCAACTTTCTTGGTTCACAGCCGAGGTTCGCGGGGCCCGCCGGGTCCGCCCAGCCACTACTCGTACCGGTCGCGGCCGCCGTCCGAGGTGTCGACGGTGCGGACCAAGACGGGGCGCAAGGCCGGCGTCGTGGTGGAGACCATGTCGGCGCCCAACCCCTTCTGCCCCAACACCAAGGGCGTGTGCTGCCTGCTGCTGCTGCTCAACCTGGGCCTCATCCTGGTCACGTTGGGCTTTGTCATCGTGATCCAGTTCTTCGAGCCCTTCTTCGTATGGTGAGCACCCTCCTCTCGTATCACAGGGACTTAACTTGACGACCCCTCCCGATTCACTAACCCCCCTCTGCGCTGCCTTCCAGGATCCTCGGCATCGTGTTCCTGGTGTTCGGCTTCCTGACGCTCATCGGCAGCATGGTGTACTGCGTACACGTGTGCCGCGACGCCAAGACGCCGCGGGAGGTGGCCGCCGAGCCGCACTACTGGACGCACCACTGGCAGAAGAACTTCAGCACGCCCGAGATCCGGTACAAGTCGGAGGAGAAGTACCCGGACGACCGCTTCAGCGATCGTTATTCGGTCAGCAAGTATTCGGAAAAGTACTCGGATCGGGGAGGGCACCGCGACCGGTACTGATCTGGGCGGCTGGCTTTGACCCAGCACAAGCGGCAGGCGCTTGGCTGGATAATTAATTGGAAGCGGCTCGAACGCCGGAGGAGGACTTCCCCGCTCGGGCCGCTACTGTAATGTAATGTTTTCGAGGGCTGCAGCAAAGTTTTTCTCTCGGCTGTGTTCTTTTATGCCCATCTGTGACTCGCCTTGTAGAGGCTACTCAGGCGGGCGAAACATGTACTGAAAAGGCTAACTTACAGAGATTACATTAACTGCTGAACTTAGTGACTTAATACTTTGGAGGTACCCATGAGCTAAACTTCTTGAGACTGTCAACAAGTTACCATTTATTGAGGTGAATATTCCAAAGTTGTGCGCAATGCTGTGATCAATGAGTTTTCTTCTTCATTCTTGTATTATTTGTAAAAGCCAGATTTGGACTTTGCTGTTATCAGGGAACTGGTGCTACTAGAAATTATGATATTTTCACATTGAAACTGCCTAGTTTAAAGGTGCTATTTTTGCAATCTGATAACAGTTTTTGCAAGCAACAATCACAAGATTGTAATGAAGCTCTAAAAATATTTTAAACGGGTACTTTGCTGTCTTTGTTTGGTTTCCTGTTAGTCTTGATCGGAGCTTAGAGGGTTTTACAACTAACAGACTAAATGGTTACTGGGGTAATTTTTTTACGAAGCGCCGGTTGAAACTGACAGAAATAAAGAATGGGTACCACATTTTGCTTAAAACAGAACCCTTGCCCGAAATCTGGCAAAATTATGTTGACTTACAAATAAACTTAAAAACTTATATTTGTCAAAATAAATATTTGGTATTGCTGCCAAATACTATTTATTTTGCAATGTAAATATGACTTTCTGTAAACCAGTTCAACGAATGTCTGACTGTTCTACGATGATATTTTAAATCTGTGAACTATATTTGTCAGAATTAGTTTCAAATACATTTTTTCGTGTCTTAAAATTCTTTATATACTTTAATTTAAGAATTTGTTGTGTGTATGTGTGTGTGTACCATAAATCACTGTTGAAAGTTTGATGATTGAAATAAAAATTTCTAATTTGTATTTATATATAAATTACTCTTATACTTCTTAAGACTATTTCAAATCTGTCCCGAAAATACTTTGCCTTTGCTGTAACGCAGCTAAATGTGTGCAATTTAGGATATCCAATAATACAGGTCATAAGAGGCCGCCTGGTAGGTAGACCACACATCTCACACAGCTGCTTCTTGGGCTGCAGCTAAAGAAGGAGAGTAAGACCAAACCCTTTGAAATGGTTTCTTTCGCGCCGTTTAACAGCAACCCAACAGTAAATGAGGTAAGGGGTGATCATGAAAACAGACAACATTTTGATTTTCGTCAATTTACAGTTTAATAAATTATAGTTAATTAAACATAGTATATCAGGTAAGATGCAACAATTTGGATCATCGCACGACTAGGTAGCGAGCAAAGACTATTTACAATTGGTTGCTCTAAGGTCGCTCGGAACACAGACGAATAAAGGGGTCACATCACTCAGAACCTGTCCACAGAAAAAATGAATTAAAGCGAATACCAAATACGAGCAAAATTAGTAAATAGATTTTTAAAGCTACCGATGAGAATTTAAGAAAGACGCGTACCTGGCACCTCCAGGCTGACCGTACACCTCAGCGGGCACACCGTACACGGGCTCGGGGACAGCGGGGGCGTACTGCACCTTGGGGGCCTCCGGCAGAGGCAGGGGTGCGGGTGGTGGGGGAGGGGGAGGGAGGGGAGCCTCAGTTGCGGGGGGTCCGTACACGGGCTCGGGGACGGGGGGAGCGTAGACTGGAGCGGGGACGGGGGCAGGGGCCGGAGCGGGGTAGATTGGGGCAGGGGCGGGGACGCGGGCGGGGTGCGGTTCGGGGGCGGCGATGGGGGCGGGAGCAGGGGCGGGGTATACGGGCTCAACTACGGCAGGGGGTCCGTACACGGGCTCGGGGACAGCGGGGGCGTACTCCACCTTGGGGGTTTCGGGCAGGGGGAGGGGGGCTGGGGGTGGGGAGGGGAGGGAGGGGGCCCCAGTTGCGGGGGGTCCGTACACGGGCTCGGGGACGGGGAGCGTAGACTGGAGCAGGGACGGGGGCAGGGGCCGGTGCGGCGTAGATTGGGGCAGGGGCGGGGACGGGGGCGGGGTACGGTTCGGGGGCGGCGATGGGGGCGGGAGCCGGGGCGGGTACGGCTCTGGTGCAGGTGCGGGGTAAGTAGGCTCAACTACGGCAGGGGTCCGTACACGGGCTCTGGAACAGCGGGGGCGTACTCCACCTTGGGGGTCTCGGGCAGGGGAAGGGGGCTGGGGGTGGGGAGGGGAGGAAGGGGGCCTCAGTGGCGGGGGTCCATAGACGGGCTCGGGGACGGGGGGAGCGTAGACTGGAGCGGGGACGGGCTCGGGGACGGGGGCGGCATACACTGGGGCAGGGGCGGGGGCGGCAGGGGCGTACACGGGGGCGGGAGCCGGCGCTGGGACGGGCGCGGGGTACTCAGGTGCTGGGGGAGGAGCGGGGGGTGCGTAGATGGGAGTCGGTGCCGGGGCTGGAGGGGGTGCCTCGTAGACGGGGGCGGCAGCGGGGGTAGGAGGAGCGTAGGCGGGGGCAGCGGCAGGGGCGGCAGCGGGGGCGGCGTACTGGGGCTCAGCAGCGGGCGCCACGACCTCTGGCAGAGGGATGGGGGCGGGGGCGGCCGGGGGCGGCGCGTACGAGGCCTGGGGCTGCGCCACGGGGGCGGCGTACTCGACGGGGATGTCGCTGCGGGCGGGCGGGCTGAAGCCCGGGGGCGGCAGAGCGAAGACGGGTTCCTCATCAGTGGCAGCCGCGACGAAGCCGGTCACGCCGTTGTTTTGGATCTGGAAGCAGAAGAGCGTGAGCGTGAGGGTCAATGCCAGCGGTACATGTTGTGGCCTGACCGGACCGGGCCGGGCCGGGCCGGCCGGGGTTGAGGCCCCGACCGGAGCGAACAAGACGCTCTGCTCACCATTTTGAAGGTGTTCTGGTGGATCTGGGGGGCGAGGGCGCGCGCCTGGTGCGCGCCGACGGGCGCGGAGCGGGTGAAGGTGATGGGGGCGGGGGCCGTCTCGGTGATGAAGCGTACGGGCTGCGGCGGGGACGGCGGCGTGGGCTGCAGCGTCTGCCCCGGGAACTTCTTGGTGGCGGCCACGGCCGAGCACAGGGCGAAAAGTACCAGCAGCCTCTGCAGGGTCACAACATAAAGTTAGAAAACATTACAATGGACTGTTTCTAACAAAAAAAAATATATATATATATCTGAAAATTATTTTTTAAAAATTAATGCTATTTGCACCCGCGAAATCGGTATGTGAAGGGAAAAAAAAACACTGCGCGCTGCCCGGTACCCGGCCTCCGGAGCCGGAGCCGGGTGAGCCCAGCTCAGTTCACGATACTTGCCATGTTGAAGGGTGTGGAGCTACTGCTACTGACCACCGAGGGAGACACGGCCATTTATACCGCACCCCTCTCCCACCACCGGCGCAGTCTGTCATTGAGAAAGCGTTGCCCTGGGCGGTGCATGCGTCCACTTCCAAAAATGTCTCGCCGATGAGCGATGATAAGGCATAGGGAAGAGGTTACCGGAGACCCGCCCTGGAGGGACGGCGACCAGGCTGCTGACGATTGAAATAATTATTATCTGGCGTTCTTGTCAATTTTTAAGAAGTACGTCAAATCCCTCGAGATTTTGAACGCAATGGTGTGTCATGAAGGGGGTTGCAGCAAGTCCGGGGAAGGGACCGCGTCCATGTTCTGTATCAGAGACTGGACCACACGCATGGGTGTGAGCGGGTTGCCTGCTCGCACGGGGCTGAAAGAAGCATGGCTTAAGATAAAGAAATTGCGGTACAGTACTCTGTTCCCTACACCACAGTGTCTTTCAAAATTTTTCCAGCGCGCTGGAATCCCATCTACAAGCCGCATTCCTTGCCGCATCAAGCGCCGCGCCCCGGGCCGCGCTCCAGACCACTGGATACATACCCATCTCTATTGGAATATGAAAAAGGGGGAAACACATCTTTCAGAACAAAAATAGCAACCCAATAATCATCCGTTTTATTGGCTGGTAGAATACCGTTCCCTCTGCCCAATTTTCTCTCAACTTTTCTCTCGACCGCGAAACGCACCCCAATTGAAGGGGGCGCGTGCGATCAAGGGCAGCCAGCGTAGTGGTACTCAAGCGACCAATGACCTGAGGTGGTCACATCGGTCGCGTGGGACGGCCTGTCCAGCCCTTCTGCAATAAATCCCTCAATTTAAATTAATTCAAATATGTAACTTATACTTCTACCCTCGATCGTATTTTATGGCATCTTGTTTTTTTTTTTTTACTGTCTGAAAACACCCTTCAGCGGGAGCAACGATTATTCGCAGAGATATCGGCTAAAACGTGTAAAACTAAGTCGCCGTAGCCTAGGGCCGGAAACACGAGTGTTCGCCAACGAGTTCACTCGTCGAGCCGGAGGCTGCGGGTTTCCCTGCTGATCCGAACGCGCTCACGTTGGACACGTCACATTCTTGCACATTCTTTCTCACCCCTCCATCTTTGTTTCTTGTGCCTCCCTTCCTTCCTTTCTCCGCGTTCTCGACCGTCTCTCTCACGTCTTGCCCGATCGCTTCGCTCTGTCTCTCCGGTGGGCGCAAGTTGAAGAAGTGTCATCAAGGCCGACCGGAAGTCACCGAATGAATGGGTGGGCCAAGACCGCGAGGGTGACGGGTTATGCGCCAGTGCGTGTGTGTCCGAGAGACGAGAAGACGTGAGGAGACGGAGAGCGGCGCCGTGCCGTGCCGTGCCGTGCCGGGGCATCGCGTCGGGTGCAACAGGCTCAGGACGACCGGGAGCTGGACTCTCCCGCGAGGCACGGCGATGTAGCGGGCTGCCGCCCGCCCCTGACCCGCGCCCGCGCCGCCGCGAGAGCAGGCAACACATCGTGCGCCCCCACCTCCACCCACACCCACACATATCTCCCTCCCGGCGGCGCGGCGGAGGGAGTGAGGGAGGGGGCGTGCCAATCACACTCAAGGCTGTCAGGGCCGCTGCGGCCGTCGTGCCGTGCCGCCGCGCTGAAACAGCTGATGAGTGCTCACGTCCCGTGCGCCGCCGCCCCACCCCGCCCCGCCCCACCCCGCCCCGCCCCGCCCCGCCCCGCCCCGCCCCGCCCCGCCCTACCGCTGCTCCCCGTCCCGTTCCCTGAACCCGCTTCCCCCTTAGCCGCCATGTACTTGGTGACTCGCGTGTTGCCGAGCACAGCACGGCGGCGCTGGCACAAGTGAATCACCGGGACCGCGTCGGGCCCGTCGGGTCCTGTTCGCCCCGCCGCGCCTCGCCTCGCCGCGCTCTGCTGGTTCCCCGACGCCCCCTCACCCCCTCACCCCCTCGCCCCTCTCCGGCCGGGCGGGGCCTCACGGCCCCACCTAGGCCCCGCGCCGGCCTGGACGGCGACGCGGCGGCGGCGCGCTGCTCAGTCCCCTCCCCTGCCGTCCACTACCCCCCCCCCCCCCCTATGGTCCCCTGCCTTCTCCTCCGCCCTGCCAGTTTGTTTTCCCCGAGCCTGCCGCCAGCAGCCTATGGCTTTCGGAAGTGGCAAGCGAGAGGAGACCTAACCTCTAAAAGTTTGTCTGAGGGAAGCGCCGACGCCGCCGCTGCCTGGACCGCACAGTGCGCAGCAGAGCCAAGGTCTGTACGGCGGTGTTCCGATTCAAACGGCTCCGCTCATCCCCCGCGCACCTGCGCCGCGCGTGTGTCTTGTCACCTCCGTTAAGCGGCAATACATGTCACCTCCCCCCTCCCCTTCCTTCTTGCACCTTCTTCATTGTGTTTGGGATTAGGATGTGTACCATTAACTTTGTGCGGTGTGTGGTTTGTGATTAATGTCGGCATTCTACTTGGATAGTTTGGACATGGACGTTTAATTTTCCTAGAGACGTCTGAACGGTCTTTCACCAACGCAAGTGCTTATATTAACTTGAAACAAAATTAAATTCTCTTAACTTAGTTAATTTGTCAGCTACCCTGTTGCAAAGCTTTTTTTTTAATCTGCTGAAAACGAATGACAATGAGGGTAATATATTTATTTATTGATCCCACTGCTTGACCGAATGTAGACTGTCCGTTCGGCGTGCTGATGGTCTCGAGGTGGGCGCGGTTACACAGCTGCCCGCCTCGCCTGGTTATCCTCACTTCACAACCTCGCGATGGGCGTTTCTTGACCTTGGAAGGAACTTGGAGCTTTTAAATCAGATCTGGTGACTGCATGACCGACTGCTGGCTCAGGAAACGAGTCGGGCGCAAAGCAGCAACCGAAAGTTTTACCTCTCTTCCTAGCAGAGCAGTGTCGGACGGGTCTGTGATAAGCCCATCTGATATTGTGTACACTGCACCCGCTCACTCGGCCTATCTCTCGGACCCGGCGCTTAAAGTTTTTCTTTGCTTTAAAAGAAAAATATATTTTATGCGGGCAGAAATGCAAGGCGTAGCAACGACAGCTACCGATCAGCTGCGCAACTGGACAACTAACTGGAGTCAAGGTCACACTACGGGCCGCACACAGATGCCAGAATACACCATAGTTTTATAATTGTTCATCTTCTGGGACTTTCTGCTTGTTTTGCTCACACCGCGCATTAAGGTACTCTGATTGAAGCTCTACCTGTCAGTGTTTAACCTTATCATGTGCATTACAGATGCAGCTGGTGGAGGTGCAGACGCAGCAAGGGCTTTTGCGAGGCCAGCGGCTTACCCCGCCCAACAAGGATGTGCCCCAGTTCGACGCCTTCCTTGGCGTGCCGTATGCCAAAAAACCTGTCAAGGAGCTCAGGTTCAAGGCGAGTACATCAATTATTTGAACCATTTGAGTGAGCTGTGTTTTTTCCCCTGCGCATCCGCCACACCGCCGGCGTGCTTGCGAGAACAAGCTCGGCTCTGCAGGCAGCCGATTCTGCACCTGTGTCAAATGGGTTGCCTACCTAGGCAGGAGGTCGTTGATTCGTGCCGACTGCGCTCCGCACCCGCACTAAGTACTTCCGCGCACTTCTGGGTGTCTAGAAGTTTGGCCATGTCAGAAGGAAACGTCCAACCTGAATACTTCCTTGAGTTCTCACCTGAAACATCCCCTTGCAGGCGCCGCAGCCACCAGAGCCATGGGAGGGCGCGCTGCCGGCGCTGGACCACCGCGCCGACTCCCTGCAGTTCGACTCCTTCATCGCACAGAAGAACGTCGGCTCTGAGGACTGCCTGTACCTCAACGTGTATTCGCCGCAGGTGGGTCCCACCCCGCCCCGCCCCGCCCTGCTCGCGCCAGCCTCTCACAGCCGCCCTTCGTCCTCCCGCCCCGCAGGTCCCCTCCTCCGTGCGCCACCCCGTTGAGGGCGCGCCCTGGCCGGTCATGGTGTGGTTCTACCCCGGCGGCTTCACCAACGGCTCCGCCAAGATGACACAGTTCGCCCCCGAGTACCTGGTGGCCCGCGGCGTGGTGGTCGTCACCGTCACGTACCGCCTCGGCGCGTTCGGCTTCCTCTCGCTGCGCTCCCCCAAGCTGCCCGGCAACGCCGGCCTCAAGGACGGCGTGGCCGCGCTGCGCTGGGTCCGCGACAACATTGCCGTGTTCGGCGGCGACCCCGGCCGCGTCACCGTGTTCGGCTGCTCGGCGGGCGCGGCCCTCGTCGAGTACCTGATGCTGGCGCCGGCGGCGCGCGGCCTGTTCCACCGCGCCATCTCGCAGAGCGCCTCCGTCACCAACCAGTGGGCCAGCGTGCTGCCGGCCGACGAGGCGCGCGCCCGGGCCTTCCGCCTGGGCGAGGCGCTGGGCTGCCGCACGCAGGACGAGGACGAGCTGCTCGCCTTCCTGCAGACCGCGCCCGCCATGGAGATCCTCGACAAGAGTTTCGACGCCGTGGACCTGGAGACGGAGGGCCACAAGGGGCTCGTGTTCCCCTTCCTGCCCGTGTCCGAGGCCGGCGTCGAGTCGGACGACGGCGAGCCGTTCCTGCTGGACGACCCCCGGAAGCTGCTCGCGTCGAACCGCTTCTACCCCGTGCCGTGGATCGTGGGGCTGACGGACTGCGAGGGCCTGCTCACCGCCATGGACGACCGCTGCGGGGCAGGTAGGAGAGGTAAAGCCGTGCACAGCCGGGCGGGCCGGGCCTGTTGGGAGCTTCCATGGGGCGCGCGGAGGACTGCTGTGCATGGCATGAGGGTGGGCCAAGATGGACGAGTTCAATCGGCTGAAGCGAGCTGTTTGTATTTCCCCCGCGCCAGGCATCACCTGCCGGAACCTGGACGTGGTGGAGAACGACCTGGAGAGGGTAATCCCCGCGGAGCTGGGGCTGGAGAAGGGCTCGTCGGAGAGCAAGGCCCTGGCGGAGGACATCAGGAAGCTCTACTTCAAGGGCGGGAAAGTGGAGCTTCCCGGCTACTTCAACGTAAGCTCAGTCCTAGCCGCGCTGCCCCGCGAAGCTTGCCCTCCCTCCTTATCCTCGTGTCACTAACCCGCCCCCTTGTTGTCGACCCGTTCGCAGCTCTACAGCGACCTCCTGTTCGCTACCGGCATCGTGCAGTCCGCCCGGTGCCACGCCGCGCACCCCGCCGCCGCCGCGGCCCCAGTCTTCTTCTACTTGTTTAGCGTGATGGGCGGCAACAACAACTTCACCACCTTCCTGAAGAGAACCTGGCCGGAGCTGCAGCCTACAGGTGCGGTAGAGGATAAGAAGGGGCGGGGGACACTTTAAAAGGATTCAAATGCGAATGGCGGTCGTGACGGCCCCTGTTTCTCTCGCTGTCCTGCAGGTGCCTCTCACGGCGACGAGATCGGCTACCTGTGGGGCAGGCGGGCGCCCATGCCGCCAGAGCCCGAGTGGGAACCGCACAGCGTGGAGGCGGTCACGAGGAGGAGGCTCACGGCCTTGTGGACCAACTTCGCGCGCACGGGGTGAGTACACTTCACGCACAGGTATTTTTTCTTCTTTTCGTTGTCCGGCCCCGCTGGCCAAGATCCCTCGCTCACTCAGAATGATTGTCCCAGGGTCCCGGCGCCACCGTCCGACCCGGACGTGGAGGGCGTCGACTGGAGGCCGCTGCCCGCCCTGCCGGACGCCAAGGGCCCCGTCGCGCCCTACCTGGACATCGGCGTCACCCTCGGCGTGCCGCGGGCACCTCTGTGGGAGGAGAGAGTCAGCTTCTGGGACGGCGTCTTCGACAAGTATTACAAGTCGTAGCGAGAGGAGAGACGGCACTTATTACACTTCCAGGCGCGAAAACCTCAAGTACAAAAAGGATGATGTGCTGAGAAGAACTCGCTTCTCGCGGGTTCGGCTGCAAAAACGCTGTAATTCTTTTTTCCACTTTTATGTTTTTAACGGCGCTCAGTCGTATTTATGTTTTTAAATTAGATGTATTGTTGTAAAGATGCGTTGATTTTTGCGAAGCTTCGATTTCCCACACTGTCACGGCTAATTAGTCAAAAGGGGAGCCGCTCTGCTCGGTCACCGCTCCTGCTTGGCATACAATCACATTGTTTGCTGAACGGGCAGGGAAAGGCCCTGCGGGCGGGGCGGGGCGGGGTGAGGCGGGGTGAGGCGGGGCGGGTCTGGAGTGTGGAGGGGTGGAGGGGGGAGTGGGGGGTCGACGAGGCAGGTCCTGTGCCGCACCGGCACCGGTCCCGCACAGACACATGTTGACCACGCTGCCGCCGCATTACCGGGCGGGGCGGGGCTGGGCGGGGCGGGGTGGGGTGGGGCGGGGGCGGGGCGGAGCAATAGGGCAGCCCTTTGTCTTGGTCCTCGGGCCAGACGCGCCGCGCGCTCCGCTCCGCTCCCAGCTGGTTCACGACCGTTATCGAGCCCGCCGGGGCTGAGCGGGGGCGTGGGCGGGGGCTGACTGGGCAAGGGGAGGAGGGGCTGGTGCCGCCCAAGCCCGCGGCGTGGCGGTCAGGGCCGAGAGTCACGTGACACGGTCTGCAGGGCCGGCAGGGCGCGTCCTGCTGCGATGTGTATGCCCGAGATCCTTTTCAGCTCGGCGATAAGGCGCCGGGGCGCGGCGTGTATCGTCACACGAGGCCGCCTGGAGGCGATAAAGAACGACTGGTAGAACACGGCAGCTCACGGCAAGTGGCTCGCCCCAGACGAGCGGTACGGAAGTGAAATTAATCCGCAGCACTAGCATGAAAAATTACCCGAAGTGTCAGCAGCGCGCGGTCTTCGTTTCATTCATTTGCCAGAAGCGTGAATCCTACTGATAAGCAGGCCTTGGCTCGGCTACGCGCACAGCAGGCGGCGGGCGGGGCGGGGCGGGGCGGGGCGGGGCGGGGCGGGGCGGGGCGAGGCGGGGCGGGGACGGAGGCCCTGGTTCAAGTGGTCATTGAGTCCGATGGCGGGCCGTGGCGGGCCCCGCCCGCCAGAA
This sequence comes from Frankliniella intonsa, assembly GCA_033675135.1. Classification (NCBI taxonomy): domain Eukaryota; kingdom Metazoa; phylum Arthropoda; class Insecta; order Thysanoptera; family Thripidae; genus Frankliniella; species Frankliniella intonsa. The sequence continues at coordinate 5,241,706 of CM066249.1, read as the reverse complement.
TGGTGGAGAGTGAGAGTGAAACGGAGGAGGGAGCACGCGCGACCCCCACAGCGCCCCCTCCCTCCCAACCCCCTAGCGAGCCCGCAGCCCGCAGCGGCGCCAGGAGCGAGTGGGGCACATTCACCGGCGACGCGACGCGACGCGACAGGGCACCGCTGCTGCCGCGGCCATGCCCGACACCTCGAAACGTGCTGATGGTGTGTTATGCTTTCCGCTCGGCTGTCCGTGTGTCGCTAGCGGGACGGGGACGGGAGACACGAGGTGGAGGATAAGAAGAAGTTTTTGCTGACCGTAAGCCCGAAAGGTTCGCAAGGTGACCAAAGATGCGTGACGAGGCATCGCAGCACACACCACATGGGCCCTGCCTGCCGCCCGGCCCCACCGCTCAGTCAGCGGGCGGGACCGCGGGTGTGCGCGGCGCGGTCGCAGCGGTCCGCGATAGGGGGTTCCCGCCGGGCCGGACTAGACTAGGCCTCGCCTCTGCGGGACCTCGCCTCGCGGGGCTCGCGTCGCGACACGATCTTCCGCGCCACGCGCAGCAGCGGCACGCATTAGCGGCACTAGTCAGGCCCGCGGCGCGGCGCGCAGCAACCAGCAGCAACGGGCTTTGCTTGCGCGGGGCCTTGGCCACTGGAGAAGGAGGACTCTTGTGACGTCAGAGGCAGTAACCTGTTGGACCTGAGCGAGGACCCCGGGCGGGCCGGGCCGGGCCGGGCCTGTAGTTGCCACCGGCTGCTGTACCCTGTCTACCTGGGGCTTAGCGCGCGTTTCCAGGCAGTTTCCAGGTGCTTGGCGTGCGCTTGCATAGTTGATCACAACCCGCTGTACCCAACTAAAGCCTCCCCTGTGTCTCCCTTCCATCTCCCCGCCCCGCCCTCCATCCCCGCTTCCCCTTTCTCAGGCGTTCCTTTTTCCTCCCCCCACCCCTACTCCCAGAGCGCACCGCCCGCAACCCCGCCCGGCCCCGCCCGCCCGGCCCCGCCCGCCCCGCTCGCGCGCAGCAGAAACATCAACAAACACTCCTCATTTCTCGTCTCGTCTCGTTCCGTGCCGGTTGTGCTTGGCTGATACCGCCTGTGTCGTGCAGTGAACAGTTCGGAATATCTGAGGATACCTGACTATTTATGAAGGTGAGTGACATTATTTCGTTGTATGCAGCGTGTTATCGATGTTATGTTTGGATTGTTATCTTTGTAATCTCGCTGGTCTTGGAGACAGCTGAGAACCTATCACATAACCTCACCCCAAGCTTGTTTACCAGGGAATTCGCCGTTTCTCTGAATGCAATGGTAGTTCTTACAGACTTGATTCGATAACTAATACTAAGATAAAATTAATTTGTCGCGGTTTTTTTGATGTCATGATTTTACTTGTGTTTTGTGATTATCCTTGTGAGTACTTGCTCGTCCACGGCCTCCAAATTTATCATGGTTTTTACAACCTTACGGAATATCGACTCTATTGCTTTATCGCTCATAGTGATGCTACAGCTATCGTGTCTAATTCGCTGCAGACACTTTGCCTGTCCACCCTTCCTTCTCCGTCTCCTCCCCTTCCCCTCACGGCAAGTGGTGAACGTTGGGTTGCCTATGTGGCGGGCGCCAATAGGAGCAAGCAGTATCATCTGCCCAGAGTCCTAGGGACGAAAATCCCACTCTAGTATATAATATTTGAAATCAATGCCATTGTATAGTGTCCACATTTAAAAACTTAAATTTATTCTGTGTATCAAAGCAATCAGTTGACCATGTACATAATGGCAACAACTTACCTGGTGTTCAAGTGACTCGATTGTACGTGATGCATTTAGATATGGTATATCATTTGCAACAGACGACTTGTGCATACGTGGTCAACTATTGAGTTTTCAGTTTACGTCTTTATGAATAATTTTTAGACGTTCAAAGCAAACATAAGAAAATATGAAAATTTAATTATTTGATATTTGTCAATCAAGTAGTAATAACTTTTTAATTTTAACAAATGTTAAATAACTATTTCTTTTAGTTTCTGCAAACAATTACGATAATAATATATAAAACTTTTTGAAATCACGATAACAAAAAGAATCGATGACTACCAACTGAAATAAAACATTGAATACCGTGATTTGTGTAACATCTCAAATCTCACCTCTGATAAAAATTTGTCCAATACACAGGGATAGATTCTCTTACTGGTCTTTGTTGCCTTTGGTTCTCAAAACCTGCATTTTAAGAAATCTCACAAAATAATACACCCTAAATTTTGGTGTTCGTTTGCCTATCCTCACGGCGCTGCTCTTCTTTAAGCCTATTCGGCATCGTCTAAGAGAGACAAATCTGCTGTGTTTCAGGGTCAAAATGTTGGAGCATGTGGCACGCGTAAAGTCGTACTTGACGGCGTATCGATGCATGCGGTGTGGTCAGCGCTATCAAACCGCCTCTGCTCTGATGGACCACTTACCTGAACATAGTGACTTCGACGACGAGGAGGAACCGCCCGAAGTAATAACAATTGATGACTCCGATTCTGAGGTAACTTCGGACACAGATCTCGTTGACCTTGCTGATGATCATCGTAGTGGAGATACTGCACCACGGTCAGTTTGCAATGAAGAGGTCGCCAGACCCCAACCTGAACCACAACTCGGCCCTACGCCTCTCCAGCCGGGCGGCCATTTACCATGTCTAGTCAGCCCTGCGCCTCCCCAGCCGGGCGGCCCTTCACCATGTCCAGTCGGCCCCGCGCCTCTCCAGCTGGCCGGCCTTTCACCATGTCCAGTCGGCCCTGCGCCTCTTCAGCCGGGCAGCCTTTCACCATCTCCAGTCGGCCCTGCGCCTCTTCAGCCGGGCGGCACTTCACCATGTCCAGCCGGCCCCGCGCCTCTCCAGCTGGCCGGCCTTTCACCATGCCCAGTCGGCCCTGCGCCTCACCAGCGCTTGATCGGCACAGTCACTCACCAGCTCAACGGTCCTGTATCGCGCTCGATCCCTGTGTTGCTCCAGCTGGCCGGCCCTTTACCATGCTCGGGCGGCCCCGTGACCCTACAGCTGACGGACCCGTCGGCACGCTCGAGCGATCAGCTGACCGGCCCCCCGCCGACTTGGCCAAACTGCCCTGCTGTCGAACCATCGTTCATTTCAATGGACACTTCACCATGGGAGCCCAGCCCCCCACCTCCTCAAGTGGTGCAGTCGCCCTGCACTTCTCCTTACCAGGCTGATCATGCGCCTAGATCAGGGGTCTCCCCTGCCCCTGTATCGCTGGCACCCCTCGGCACAGAAAATATGCCCAACAAAAACTCACCAAGTGCTAAAGCCGATGTTGTTACCGGAGGTGAGGTCACGTCAACGACCTTAAACACAGACGTTGTTGAAAAGGGAATGCCCAATAACAGAAACGTTCTGTTTATAGTCCCAAAGAGGCGTAACTCGGCCGCCCCGTTTAGCTCTTCAGTGAAGTCCAGGGGTCTAAGAGCCGTCAATCGGAAGAAGACTTCTGCAGTTTCTTCTGCTAATCCCCCGGCCGCTCACCCTCTTCGACCGAAACCTGTTGTTTTGAACAGAAATACGTTTGTTTCTTTTCTGAAGTCTTCCCAGCTCCCACCTACCGGCTCGTCGGAATGTGCATCTAAGACTGAGGAAATTAATACGAGCGATGCCATCACTTCAACTTCCTGCGATGATATCGGGCAGCAGCTCCCACAGCCTTTGGACCGCGTAGACCTGCCAGTGCAAGAACAGCCGCCCGTGCAAGTGCACCCATCAGTGCAAGAGCAGCCACTAGTGCAAGAGCAGCATCCCGTGCAAGAGCAGCCTCCCGTGCAAGTGCAGCCGCCCGTGCAAGAGCAGCCGCCTGTTCCGCCTCACCCAGATTCGTCACAGAACGGGACCCTTCCAGATCGCAAAGAACTGCCAGTGGATGGAATTGCCCCCGCGCTACCCCCTCCCCGAGCCGCGAAACGCTCGGGGCTGCGCCCGGGGCCAGCTTCCAAGAAGTTCCCAAAGCCTCGAGGAAGTGGGGCAGTTCCTTCAGATCGCCTAGAACTACCAGTACAACCCTTCCCAACCAAAGGGGAATTAAAGGAGATACCGACGCCCCTTCCAGAATCACAAGAAAATGGGGATGCTCTCGTTCGCGGACAAGTTCAAGCGCAAGAAGCCCCCGCGCCAACCCCAAACAGTGCTGCTGAGTGGAAGGAGGCCCCGCCAATGAACGGAGCCGCTCCGGTTAGCGAAGAAAACCCAGTACAAAATATCGCACCCCCGCAGCCCCGTCGCAGAGCCGCCAAACGCCCCGCTAGGCGGCGCGCGGGGTCGCGCCCGAGGCCAGCGTCCAAGAGGCGCCGTATCACTTCCGCCGTGGCTGCCCCCACCACCCCGCCGTCGCTGGAAGACGTGTCGCAGGCCATTGAGCAGGTCACCGAGTCCAACCTGGAGCAGACGATACAACTGGTCATGGCTGAAGTTCTGGATATAAACATTGAGGAGCCCTTGGATCATTGTCTGGAGCAACCTCTGGCCCCGGCCGTGGGAGCTACCTCGCCACAGCCCGCAGTGCCCGTGTGCGTCGCCACTACCGTCCAACGGCGAGGGCGCGGGCGCCCCCCGGGGCAGCAGACGAAGCCCGGGCGCGGACGGGGACTGAGCGGGGCCCGCCGAAAGCGCTCCGTGGCCACCATGCCCGCACGCCCACCTCCACTCCGGGACTTGGCCGCTGCAGCTCTTCCCCCTCTCCGGGAAGTGAGGAGGAATGTGCGCCCCCAGCCTGCCTCTCAGGAGTCACCACCCAGTGAAGACAAAAAGCCCACTTGGATTGAGTTAGTGATAGAAGAGAAGACTAGACGCCTCGAAGGTTCTCTACGAGGATGTAATTTGTGTGAGTACAAATCCAGGTCTTTGAGTTTTCATGTGTTGAGTCACCTTAAAAGACACCCAACAAAAACCTGTTTAATTTGTGGTGAAACATTTCAAAATAAATTACTTTTAAAAGATCATAAATCTATGGAACACACCATATTAGTATTTCAGTGTCATGACTGTAGCTCAAGGTTCGAGACCAAATTTGGATTACGTAAGCACATCGAACAAGCACATCTTAAGTTTTGATGTGGGATGTGTTTCTCTCTCCGAAGGGAAGTTCTTTTCTTAATTCTCTCTCCCCCCCCCCCCCTTTTTTTTTTTTTTTGTTATTCTTAATTGAATGAGAAAAAATATTGAACCAAAAATATTTGATGTAAAGGATTTTGTCAAGTGATAAATAAAAGATTCACCATTTCTTGTATTTAATTATAAACAAGTTTGTAAAACACTTCCTTTCATCCATTAGGCACAATTTCATCAAAGGAGTATAAAAAAAATAAATGCCTTCACTGGCAAAATTAACACCAAATTAAATTTAATATGGAAATGTGGTTGTGACAGCTATTCCATGTTGCTAACTAAGAAAATTAAACCAAAAGACGTTCGATTTCTTGCTGAATAGCGGTGATTTGAGGTTTAAGCTGAGATCCTTCATTAACAGTAACAGATACGGCAACAACTGGCCTTGACACACCACAAGCTCGTCCCAAAGCTTGCTTTGAGCGCACAAACACATATGGCACATTTTTGTCTTCACAGAGGAGTGGAAGATGGAGGATGATTTCTAGTGGCTCAGCGTCAGCAGCCATGATTATGAACTCGGACAGACCTCTGTTGAGTGTCTTTGTAGCTGGAAAAGAGATTGACCAAACGTTAGGTTCTGGTAGAAATTAGGCCAGTAAAAGCTTAAGAACTTTGGGATAACTGATTAGTAATCCACATGACTATTGCGCAAGGCTTACCTTCATTGGCTCCTTTGCGCAGTTGTTTGTAGTTCATGGCTTGCTGGACAAGATTAAGGATCTTGGCAGTCAAAGTGGCATCGGCCAGAGGGTAGGCCTTGGGGTTAACTTCTTCGGTCTGAAAAAGAAAAACAAATTCATAAGTTGTGACGGTGTGACGGTTTTGATGAAGAGGCCTATCAATGCATTTCGACGCGATGGAGAGCATGGGAAGGTATTTACACACGCAAGGTTAGAGTTCTCTCTAGAAGTGATTGTATAGCAATTACTGTGCATTTAAATAACAAGCGAAATATTTCAAATCGTTTAAGGAGGAAAAGGGAGAAATTAAGTTTTATGTTAGGCCACCTCGTGCCGGTAACCTTCCCACACGTGGGCTCACTTAACATGGGCTTTATAGTTTTACACAACACAATATACACTCACCATTTTAATACTGTTATCTGTCGAAGATCGGAAAGTACTTCAAAGCCTCTCTGCGACTTTCGATCGCTTCACCGAGGATAAAATCAACAGTTACTCGACGTGCTCACAACGTAAATGCGATAAATATTTGTGATCGACACAATTGAGCGTGCGCGGCTCTGTTCCTGAACACTTGTAGCGTGTAACGATTGGTGGTCACACATGGTCTTTTCAAGGGTATGAGAAATCTACCTTCAAAGAAACGACGGAAACACCGCAACACCGCGCTTTCAGGATAGGTTCAAATAATGAAAAGAACAGAGGTGGTATTATAGGATTTGTTTGTGTGCAAACGTTGTTGATAATTATGTTATTGTTATTACTAGAATTTTTCAACTCTTCGCTTTATTATCTTTAACTTTTAAAAAATTACATTCGACCACGTTGGCATTATCAAACATCATCTTCAGTAGATGAGTATAATGATTGATTTCTCCTCTTGAATTTTTTTGCAAGTGGTCCCTGTCCTGCTGAAGTATGAAAAGCAATATTAATTTGCACAAATACGCGGTAATACAGTTATCGATACCAAATACAAGAGTTTTACTTACAATTTTCAACTACATCAGAGAGCGCTGGAGTCCTTGATTCAATTATTGGATTCTCAGCAGTTGGTTCTATTGTATTTTTTTCTCCCTCTTGGACCGTTTCAGATTTATTACAGCAATTATTTGGGGACTCTTCTTCTTCCATGTGCTTTGGTGGTGGCAAAACTAGGCTTGATAATTTAGGAGAAGGTAATTTCATTCCAAGGAGGGATGGTTTTGATGATGGAGCTTCACTTATATTTGTCTTGTCACAGCCAATATCTGCCACTTCAGGCATAGTCTGAAAATAAAATGCAGCAATATAATAGTTTAAGTAAAATATTTCATAAAAATCTAAAAATTAGGCAAAATTTGATTGCTTTGTGAGATGAGTGACCTTGGAAGAATGAAAAGGTGGTTCGGTAGTTGTTGATATTCCTTCATCTTTGAGAAGAAGAGCAATAGGGTCATCAATACCAAGAAGATCACAAAATGATGTAGTTTGGGGATTGAGTTGAGCTTTAGGCGGTCCATTCTTATTTCCTGATTAAATCAAAAGAAAAGTAATAGCCAAAATCACTACTTTTCAATTACTAACAAGCATAAGCAGAAGAAAAAATTATACCGTTGCTACTTGATGGATCATAAGCTTCAACAGTGGGTATGAAGTTCATTGGTATTTTGAGATTAGCAGAAAACTTCTTCAGAACAAAGTCCATTTCTTCTTTTGTTGGTGTAAACTTCCATCTAAAAACAAAAGCTTAGTTGAAAAGTTCTACACGAGGTACAAAAGTCTTTCACTATTTGACACATAAATTTGAGTCTGTTTGAGAAAATTATTCAGTGAAAAGACGTACCGCCCATTGCCACCTGGCCCAGGCATATAGTTCTGTGTATGCTTTACAGATAAAAGATGATTTGTAAGTGAGAGGATAGAAAGCCACTCCAAATCATATTCTAGGGCAATGTCTTTATCCTCATCATGAGGAACATCAACTATTTGGAGAAAGCGCCTTTTTGGGAGACATTTGTCAAGGCTTAGAAATTTTGTAGACATTATGTTAGTTTCATCTTCCTAAAACAGAAAAGTAGTTGTTTTTGCAAACAATCTATACCTCATAAACTATATAAAATCAAATGAATCATAAAATATTTACTCACAGAAATATGGCGAATTAATGCAGAGAATTTACAATGCAAGTGTGCTGAAAACCAGTATGATGGTTTAAGTTGGTGGAGGAGCTCCTCAGCTGGGGGACTTCCAAGAGTATTATTTCTTATTTCCTCTCTGAGATGGGAAAATGTAAAGTATATTGGATTAGCATAATGGGTGTATTTTTCAAATTTTTTTAAAAGTTTTATACCTAAGGTACACTTACTCAAAGAAAGGTTTGAATCTTAAGAGCTGTTTCATATTCCCATGATGACAAACACCAGTTGGCCAATCATGTGATAAAGCTATATCAAGTTTTCCTGAAATCTGTAATGAAATACATATAAGTTAAACTTTATTCAAAATTCAAGAATAAAAATATAGGTTTACATTTAAAAATGAATATGACAAGTAACCCACCTGTTTGAGACGGAAGACTTCTAAATTGCGAATATGGTAAACACTTCTCATTGTTTCACCAGAAAATGGTGCCTTTTCAAAATGACCCATCTTAAAATTATACCCTTTGAATATTCCAGAAAGACCTGCTACACGAATCCCAGCTACCTGAATGACACCTGCATAGCCTAAGTAATAAATGTTTGGGGCTACCCATCCACCATAAGCTAATTCGCTCAAGTAATTTGAAGCTTCATGATTTCCTCCAATGAAAATTGTTAGAATTGGGGCTGTTTTTTCTCCTGAATAATACCTGGCAAAGAAAATTTTAATTAGTTGCTATAGTATTTATAAATGCAACAAGGTATTTAAAAACGCAGTAACATACTTGTAAAATGAGCAGATATCTCGATATTTAGGAGGCACTGCCATACATTCCAAATCTTGATTATTACGTGTTGACTGTGGAAATGAAACAATTACTGAATACAATTCGAAAGAGCCTTCTTGAAGAACTACAGAAGATAAGATACCTGAAAGTCTCCGCAACATATTAAAAGATCGACTTTGACGCCTTCTTTCTGTTCCAAATATGCAATGGTGTCATATATCTTTTCAAGCTCACCATGAGCGCAACCTTCCACAGCGATTTTCATTTTGGGTCTGTAAACCAATAACAGTAGATTTATTGATAAAACTTTACTTTCAAATGCCTTGATTTCATTAGAAGCTGGTAGTTACCTTAAAATTGACTGTATTTTTAATTTATCACAAAAATTAAAACGGAAACATGAAATTAGTTAGCGCAACGACGATAGTACTCCAAAACTTAAGTTACTGTTTCATTTCTGTCAACTATTTCCTGAAAATTTATTTTTTAATATTTAAAAATAATCTTCTAACCCAAGTTTTCATTCAAAACAAAACACACAGTGTTGCCAGCCTACAAACTTAACAAACTTATAACCGGGAGAAGTACCAAAATTTGAAATGTTAGAGGTGGCCATACAGAGCGTTATCGTCTTTATTACGGCCAACAAATCTTTATACTTGTCAACAGAGTAAATGAGATAAGAAGAACTTAGTCATATACAGTAAGGTACTATCGAAAATCGACAATTACCATAGCTAATGAATCGTAAGTGCCAAGGAATGAAATGATCTTACATTATTTTGAGAAATGACGCATTGGCGACCCATTTTTTTTTACGCATTAAGATGTCGATCAATTAAGACTCACGATAAATTAATATTAGGGTTAGTAACCGCACATGTCCCTGCTGTACCCTCCTACAATATTGAAGACGGGACTTCCCTCAGACGCAATCCTTTTCAGTTCCAAGAAGGGCTTCAAATCACAGCGTAGTGTGACATTCATGCCAGGGATTTTTATTGATCCAAATCAAGAAAGTTTGAGGTTTTTATATATTTTTGTGTGTGACGGGCGGTTGCGCTTTGTTGCCAGGATTTGCGAATGGGTACTCCCTTATCTGTACAATCCGCCACGGAGGTGTTCATGTGCATCGCGCGTCGCTGAGTCGAGTGTAGAGTTCAGAAGTTCAGCCGCTGCTTATCTGCTTATCATCGCCCCAACCCCACCCCTGCTCCCCTGCTCCTGCCCCTCCCCCTTCCCCTCCAGCTGAGTTCTCCCCCTCCCCCGTGGACGCTGTGTTTATTGTCCATTTCCTTCCTCCTCCTCCTCCTCCGTCTCCTCCTCCTGCTCTGGGTCCAAAATACAATCTATCAGGTTCTGTTGCTGTCGCGGGGTGGTCAGGTAAGTCAGCATTCCAAGGACATCTCCGGTTGAGCGGCCAGTCTAGTCTAGTCTCGAGTGAGTTGAGTGTGTGTGTTTTACGTTGGCAGTTGGTCCACGGTGAAGCTGAGCAGTGCTAAAAAGGCAACTGGCTGAACAGCGTGAAGTGCTGCGGGTAGGCACGAACTGTCACTTGTTGTTGAGCAGGGGCCTTTTACGGCAGATCGGCGCACCGGGATTGTCTTGCCAGTTAGGAATAGTTATCTCAGTTCAGAAATACAGTGCGTATAACTGTTGTTATTGTATTCTCCACTTCTAGAATATTGCCATACCTAACTCGCAGTGATCACCATGGATGATGTGAATGTTCTTCATGGAGAGCCTCTTCCTCCTGTCCCACAAATTTCAATTGGACAGTATTTACTAAGTAATTTGCAGCAGAAGGGTGATGAAGTAGCGCAGGTAACATTTAAGTGAAGGCTATATCACAACTGCTTATAAACTTTGAACTATTGCAGATTATACTTGGATATAAAGTAAAACAATAACATGTCGTTTGTTTTTAGATTGATGTTGTCACTGGAGAAACACAGACATTTCAACAAATCTTAATAAAAAGTAATCGTGTAGCACAATGCTTGCATGGGCTAGGAATTCGCCCTGGCGATGTTGTTGGAATCTCCAGCGAGAACAATCTTGACTTCTGCATTCCAGTCCTTGCAGCATTTTACAATGGTGCAACATGTGCTCCATACAATCCAGCATACACTGAAGGTTACTAATCGTAATGTATGCAATATCAATCCTTGCACAATTGATTTTACCTTTGTATTTTTGTTTTATCTATTCTTAGGAGAGTTGGAGCATTCTATGAGTATATCAAGACCACGTATTGTCTTTGCGAGTGCTTTCACTATCAGCAAAGTTATCAAAGCTGCTGAAAATATTGACAGTATTAGAGACATAGTGTTAATTGGCCGCACTGACCCTGGACCTTTACCTTACGTCAGGAGATTGTCAGATTTTCTTAACTCTCCTCAGTGTTCTAGCAACACATTTATACCAGCACATGTCAATCATGAAAAGGATGTTTGCCTTATTCTTTGCTCAAGTGGGACAACAGGACTTCCAAAAGGAGTAGAACTTACCCACAGAAACTTCATTACTTTTATCCAAGTTTGTTTGTGAGTACTAGATGCATTAATAGTTGTAATCAGACTAGATTGCTGTATTTTATAATCTTTTAAATTTTTTTTTTTTCCCCTTTTTTTCCTAGGCTTGGCGGATTGCCCCAGCATAATAATGATGGACCTGAAAATTTGCTGGGCTTATTACCATTTTATCATGGGTATGGCTTTGCCCTCCTTTCAATTGCAATTGTTCGAGGTGACAGAGTGGTTGTATTTCCTCGTTTTGAAGAAGAGCTGTTTTTAAGGGCAGTGCAGGACTTCAAGGTGGATTTTAACTTCTCTCTTTTGCTTGCTGTTTTTCAATGAAGGCATGGCTAATGTGCATACAAAATACTTTACTTACTGTCGCTAACTTTCCTTAATTTTATTACTCAGATTTCAACATTATATGTCGTACCACCTCTCATGGTGTTCTTAGCAAAACATCCCATTGTTGATAAGTATAATTTATCACATGTTAAAACAATTATTTGTGGTGCTGCCCCTCTAAACAAAGACACTCAGGATGCTGTGTCTAAGCGAATTGGTGTCAAAGACATTCGTCAAGGATATGGTATGACAGAAACAAGTGTACTGGCAACTGCTTTTCAAAACTATCCGGTTAAGCTGGGTTCTTCTGGCCGAGTTGTTCAGGGAATTATGGCCAAGGTATTTATTTTTCAAATCATATGTGAATTCAAATTACCTGTCCTTGGCAATAATTGTATCATCTTGTAGATTGTGGATGTAGAAACGGGGAAATCCCTCCCTCGGAACAAAGAGGGTGAAATTTGCTTTAAAGGACCCATGATAATGAAAGGGTACCGTAATAACAAGGAGGCAACCGTCCAGACAATTGATAAAAATGGATGGTTACATACTGGTGACATTGGGTATTTTGATAATGATGGAGATATATTTGTTGTGGATAGGATAAAAGAATTGATAAAATATAAAGGCTTCCAGGTAAAATTTTTCTAATATACACAAATAAGTATGATTGGAACTAGAGATATAATTGATTGACTTCTCATTAATAGGTTGCTCCAGCAGAATTGGAAGCTATATTGTACACTAACAAAGCAGTTCGAGATGCATGTGTAGTGGGGAAGCCAGATGAAATATCTGGAGAAATCCCTGTTGCTTTTGTTGTTTTACAGCCTAACATGAAAGTGACAGAAAAAGAATTGGTTGATTATGTCAATGGCAAGTTTTAAGCATTTACCAACAATGATTACAAAGTAACTGCTCATCTGAGTATACAATAAATAATTTTTCTGTCATTTTTTCCAGAACGTGTTTCTGCACAAAAGAAACTCAGAGGTGGTGTGCGCTTTGTGCCTGAAATCCCTCGCAATCCTAGTGGTAAACTTCTTCGCAGAGTGCTACGATCCAAATTATGAGGTTGCTGCATATACCAGATTTAGGCATTTAAGACCGACTTTTATGAGTTATGAGTTAATGTGTTAGGGGTCGTACCTATACTACATGACCGTTTTTGCCCCTCCGCCAACACCAAAAGGGGAGAAACTGGTCACGTAGTATGGGTATGACCCCTTACTTCAAAAAAGGATGAGGCTACACTGTTAAAATGTTGAAAAGTTTATGCAAGTAAAATGTTATAAGTTACATTTTTAAAATCTAAATTATGTTATTTATGGGATGAGAGGATTCCTATAATAATTCTGCACATGAGAGTACTGATAAAATATTTTTTTTTAAATACCAAGAAAATAACAAAAGACATAACATGAACTTTTCTTAAACATAGCCTCTTTATGTATGCTAGTAGCCTGCAGTACTTGAATGATTTCAGATCAAAAGATTATTAAAATAAACAGAACAAACTAACAAATTATAAGAATATACCTATACCTCTAAACCAGGAATGAGAGAAAATGGAATAACAATCATGTAAATATTTGTTCTCAATATAAAAAAATATTTTTATTTTAGTGACTCACGAACATTTTCAGGGATGTTTTGAACATACCAGTCATGGTCCTCACCTTTTGCTGTGGCAAGAACTCCACCTTTATTTGCATGATTAGTACTGTGATCATAAGCATATTGGTTTCCACGCATGTCTGTCAGACGACCACCCATTGCTTCTAATACTGCTTCAGGAGCACAAGTATCCCATCTTTTGCATCCAGCACTAGCAAATACATAGGCATGAGCCTTACCTTCCATCAAAAGCAAGACCTGTCAGGACAAAGCTGAAGTTATAAAACCAATACAGCAATAAGAAATAAATTACTTCCAAAACACAAATTAATACTTTATGGCCAGCACCACCAACACGCAACACTTGGTCAGCTTTCAGAGCTTCAATTGCTTGTTCAGCAAGAGCATTAGAATGGGACCTGGTAGTTGCGATGATTCTTTGGTTTGCTGGAGGGATGCTGGGAGTAAAACCACCAACTCCAATCCCTTTAATACCCCAAAGGGTGCGTCCCAGAGACTCAGCACCCGATGCATAACCATAATATGGCTGATGAATAATGCCTCCAACAGCCTGACTCCCAACTGCTATGCCAACAAGTACTGTGACATGCTCCAAAAGACCTGTTAAACAAATAGGAAAACATTTCCATATCTACAATTAATACTTCAAATTCAAACTGTTAAGATAAAGAGTACGACATAAGAACCTTGTGTGTATTCTGATGTGCCATCAAGTGGATCAACCCATACAACCACCTACAAAATCAGGAAGAAGAAGATAAGGAGATTGTTATGGATGGTTCAACAGAATTTTTTTCAGAATGACTTGCCTCCTTATCTGTAACAGATTGAAGCTCCTTTGGACAGTTTAGTTGCAGAACACTTGGGTCACTTTCAGTCACAAGCCAGTCAGATGGAACTTCACAGTTACTTGAGCCTTCTTCTCCAATGATAGTTATATTTGGGAACTGCCGTAAAAGAGATGCAATGATGCAGCGCTGGGCAGATCGATCTGCCTCTGTTTGTAAATCATTTTTGCCCTAACAAAGTAAGATTTTTTAAAAAGTTATTGAGTTTCTGAGTTTGAAAATATTTAGCTTGAAAATTTTTAACTTGATACCTTTTCAACAATACCAAGTTCTCCCTGGCTCCACACATCTCGTATGATTTTTCCTGCTCTATTGGCGGCATTAATGGAGAAAGCAACAAGTCGAAGGATAAGAGGTGAGCTGTTAGCCATCCTGAGAAATTCTGATAAACATAGAAATTAAAAACATAACAATAAAAAAAATGTCCTGGTTTTGATTGAAAAAGTGACAAGGCTTTTATAAGAAAATAAAATTAAAAAAAACATTGCAAGACAGGCTTTTTAAAATTAAAGACCAAATTTGACAAGCCCTTATTTAGCTACCTAACATGCAATAAAAAAATTATATTACTTTCAACACTAAATAGAAGTCAAAATAACAGCGAATTTCTGGTTTTGAATTCGTCTGTCAGTGACTACACGACGACACTTCACTAAGATAACAGGGGAAAGGGGAAGGAGAAGAGGGGAAAGGGAAAGGGTTGCGCAGCAAAGTGTTTTCATTTCTACTGCTGATCGAGGTATCGAAGCAGGCTGGCGAACATTTGTATTCTTTAATGGACGTTAAAGTAGATAGTTTTGGTTAAAGATACCATCGTGTTATTTTAGATTTATTGATATTTAGACATTGAAATTGTTGTATACTTTAAAAACTTTTACTTTCATTTCTTGTAAATATTTTTTTTTAAATTATTGTTTTGGAAGAGCTGCATACACTTTGAATCCTTCTTGTTGATGTTGATGGAGATGGGAAATACAGGCAAAGCCAGACGAATGCAGAAGCTTTTTGTCTGTTTGTGTCGTGTACTCTTCTTTTTGTGTCAAAATACATTTGTCACTCCTAATTATCCAGTAAATTGACAAAATATTGCATTCACGTTTAGAGGTAAATTCCTACCCGGTCTACTTACGTTAGGCGGTGAGAACCGAAGAAAAAATGTGGTCCTTCTTTTCGAGGGATCCGTCTAAAGATTTCCATTATGAAATCGGGGAACCCGTCCCTGGTCTTGGAGATAAAAGTATTTGGAAATTGCACCGAGCTAAGAAGAAGGTAAAGAAAGAACTTACAACCTCTGCAGAAACCACCCCTTTAAAGTATTTGCTTCCTTCTATCCACTTATAATTGGCAATTATGTCATATCCCATGGAAGTCCGAGATAGTTGCAATGGAAATATAAACTTTTGTCTTCTTCTATGTTTAATATACATATCTTTTACATTTTTTAGGGCACTGAAGAAGAGGTTTCCGTCTTTATGTTTGATATTAAAAATAGTAGTGAGACTCAACTTGACGTGGCTCGTTCTTCTGTAAAACGATTGAAAACTTTACGCCACCCAAGTATTTTGACGTACTTAGACAGTTTAGAAGTAAGTGCTCGTAATCTTTTGATGGCAATGATGAAATAAAATTTTAACTTTTTACTATATAGGTACCTCATGTTTCAGACTGACAAGATGATCTTCATGGCCACCGAGTTTGTAATACCACTTCAAACACGCCTCGAAAATCTTTCACAGGTCGAAAATAAAGAAAGACTGTTAGCTGATCAGCAACGAGACCTATATTTAGCTTGGGGAATTTTTCAAATCACTGTAAGTTCCTGTGATTCTTTTTTTATTTGTCATTGCTTTTCTCCTAAATGTGTACATATATATTTTTTGATTATTATAAAAATGAAAAAAAAAATTTGTTTGCTTTTTTTTTGATGACTATAATTTGCTTTTCATTCCTATAGTTTTATAATTTTGTTTTGTAACTTAGAAAAGTTAGTTCAGATGTTTTTCTTTATCTTATTCAGAGAGCACTAAGTTTTTTGAACAATGATGGGAATTTACGCCACAACAATGTCTGTATGTGGTCAGTGTTTGTGAATGCTGCTGGAGAGTGGAAACTAGGTGGAGTTGAATATGTTGCTGGAACCGATGATGGGATTGGTTTGCCCATAAAAATTCTACCAGCTTTAGATAAGTATGATCCTCCGGAAAAGGCTGATCCAGGCCGTCAGAGACTTATTACTAAATGGTGAGGGAATCATTGACCTGCATGAACATATGACTCAAATCCTAACTATATAAATTTTATTGTTGTTTTATATTTATTTTCAGCTCTACTGACATGTGGGGGCTTGGATGCTTGATTTGGGAAGTGTTTAATGGTCCTCTTCCAGTACAGTCTAGTCTCCAAAAAATTGAGAAGGTTGATTTTCATTGGTGTCATTAAATTTCAATTACCATTGTGTGCCCTCTATATATTTACTATTATTTTGATTTGTTTACCTAAGGTACCAAACCAACTAAATGGAGTTTATTGTGAATTAGTTGGAGCAAACCCTGGATCTCGTCCCAACCCAGCTGATATTATCACCAGGTGCCGCAAGACCAATGGCTACTTTAAAAATGACTTGGTGGATACCCTTTTGTTCCTAGAAGAAATACAAATTAAAGACAAGGGGGAAAAGAATAAATTTTTTAGTGCCTTAACTCCTCTTTTGGATAATTTTCCAAAAGATGTCTGTGTGAACAAAATACTTCCCCATTTAATCAATGCATTTGTGTATGGAGATGCAGGATCTTCAATTCTTGCTCCAATGTTTAAGGTCTATTTTCAAAACTTCTGTACTTTTATAAATATCATTTACTTGTTTTTTTTTCTTTGTTTTTTTCTTTTACTGTTTCTTATAACTTCTAATAATTTAATTTCAATGCAGCTAGGTGGACTTTTAGAAGAGGCGGAATACCAAAAGCAGATTGTACCTTGTGTTGTAAAACTTTTTGCTTCTAATGACAGAGCAACAAGAGTTCGTCTTCTTCAACAGTTAGAACTGTTCATTGGTATGTGTGAATAGGCATATTTAATGATACCACAACATGTATCCGATTAAAGTGTATACAAGAATTTTTGTGTTTATTTAGGACATCTACAGTCATCAACAGTTAATGATCAAATATTCCCTCAAATAGCACATGGTTTTATGGATACCAATCCAACTATTAGAGAACAAACTGTCAAGGTAAAGTGTTGTGCATCCAGTTAAATTTTGTATTTTTTGTTTTCAACTTATTTGTAATTAATTTTGATATGATAGCTGTATGTATATTTTACCATTTATTCACTGTTCATTGATAGTCAATTATTCATCTGGCCCCTAAACTGAATTACAACAACTTGAACGTTGAAGTATTACGCCACTTTGCACGCCTCCAAGCAAGAGATGAGCAAGTTAGTATCTACACCTCCATCACAGGTTGTAGCTTTTGAAGTGTACATCTCAACTATACTCACCAAAATTATTTTATTAGGCTGGGATTCGCACAAACACCACTGTATGTTTGGGAAAGATTGCGCAACATCTGCACCCCCAAATCAGGCAAAGAGTTCTTGTATCTGCGTTTCTTCGTGCAATGCGTGATACATTCCCACCAACGAGACAGGCTGGTATGTTTTTATTTTAGTGTCCTATGGTTTCTAATGCTGTCTCAGTTGTTGTCTAACAATGCACTTTTTAAATAACCTGTACATTTATTTAGGAATCCTGGCATTGGCAGCTACTCAACAATATTTTTTGTTATCTGAAGTTGCAAATCGCATCTTGCCTGCACTATGTCCTCTTGCCCTCGATCCGGATAAATCAGTGCGAGATGCACTCTTTAGAACTCTAAAAGGTTTCCTTGGTAAACTAGAAAAGGTTTCAGAGGACCCAACTTTACGTGAATCAATGGGTTAGAATTTAAATGCCTGCTAATATCGCTGATTTAGATGTGGTTTTAGGGCCTTTTGTAATTTGACTTTTATTGTACTTCAGAGGCTGATGTTCACACTGCCACACCAAGTTTATCTAATGCTGCAGCTACTTGGGCAGGTTGGGCAGTGACTGCAGTCACTGCAAAATTCTATCGCAGCCAGTCAGATACTGCCAAGTCATCTGTTGTTCATCAACATAGCAAAATGCTCAGTAAACCAGGCTCCTTGGGTAAATATTTTTCATTTCAAGTCTACATCATTCTTTGAGAGAAAGACTGTAAAAAATTCTTATTTTAAAAAATTATGCTTTTAGAACAACCATCTAGCAGTAGTATATCAACAACTACATCTAGTGTCACAAGCATGACGTCCTTGGAGCAAGAGCAGGAGTTCAGTAGGGGATCGGTTTCTGATTATGATGAAACTTGGGACACTGAAAATTGGGGTGATATGGATGTAAGTATATATATATATGTTTCAGGCTGGATGGTCTTCAGTTAAGTCCCTCATTTTACACAAATGGATGATTTTGCTATTTTGGTTCTCCAATAGACATTAGCTGCACAGAGCTCAACTGACCAACCTCGCAGTCCAGGACCTGGGACTCCTGGTGCTTCAGGAACCAGTCTCAGTACACGATCTAATGATGGATGGGATACAGAAGAGTGGGGTAGCTTGGATGAGGCTCCTGTAAGTGTCTGAATTTTGTTTTCAAAGTGCCTAGACAGGATCAATTTTTCTACTAAACTGTTGTTTTTCTCTCATATTTTGAAGGAACTGAATAGCCCTGAAGTTGCTGAAGCTTGGGGAGCATCTGATTTCCCACCTGCTGATGAATTACCCCGCTCTGCTAGCATGTATAACTGGGCAGAATCCAATAAGGAGAAAGATGACCTCTCTATTGGATCGAGTAAAGGACAGGTAGAAATTTCAGTTTCACTGAAAACAATAATACTAATGTAGAACTGTATTTTAATGGTTCTTTTGTTTGTTATGTAGATGGAGGCAAAGAGTCCTGGGAGCCGCAGTGGGGGTAGCACGGGGGGAGGAAGTGGAAGTGGAGGTGGTGGATGGGAGGATACTGACTGGGAACCAATGGAACCAGGGGCCCAGGCTCAAGGTATGCGTAGTCTCTGTGAGTGTGAGTGTGCTTCAGTAGTTTCAACTGAATCACTGATGCTAGATGTTGTGTTTTTTAGCCTCAAGACATGATGAAGCTCGTCGAAGAAGAGAGGAAAAAAAATTGCAGAGACAGAAAGAATTGGAATTGCGAAGAGCTAGCCGTACTTCAAGTGGTCCAATGAAATTGGGTGCCAAGAAGATGTGATTTCTGACTGAATTACATCCTTTTTATGGCACATATTTCAGCTGATGAGAAGGAAACCAAAGCTTTTTGTTTGATTGTGGGACTGATAAGGAAGGCCCATTATTCATGGCTGTGTAAGGTGAAGGAAATTTCCTAAGAAATCATTTACTGTATAATAATTTGTGAATGCTGAATTTCATATCACAATCACTGCACTTTATTTGCCTAAATTTTGTAATGATAGTGAAAAACTGATCCACTGTCAGAGCTATCCAATTGTCTACAATTTTTGGGGTATTGTAGTGCTGGTAATCTCCAATTAATACCATGATCACCTCAATTGTGAATTTTCAAAGAAATTGTCTGGAATTGTCGTTTTATCTGTCTTTTCCACTGTTACAATTACAATAATTAATATTGTTTCTACAATGGGCTTGAGGGTTCAAAGTTTACACTCAGGTCACACGCGGTAGATTTTTGATATGGAATTTCTGCATTTTGTCATATCATAACATTATTCGTGAGGTAGAACTGCCAATCATGACCCTATGAAATATTTCAGATCTAGGTTAACTGCAACATTTCCTGTGGTTTCTTAACACCACGTATTTTAGTTATTTTCTGACCTGTTTGTTTTTATAAATGTTACTCTTGATTTTGCTGTGGGTTTGTTCAAACTGTCTACTTGTTATTGATTTTTTTTTTTTTTTTTTTTTTTTTTTAAATGTAGTTTTGTTTGTCAATTAATCAATCTCCAGTCTGAAAAGCATTTCTTTTTCTTGTTTTATATCTAGTTTGATACTGCAACTCTATTTAGAAGGCTTTACTACTTTCAGAAATCAGTTTTCTTCTGTCTACTTACTTCTCTTTTGACTTAATTTTTGTGGATCCAGTAACTAAACAACTAAACAAAACAAAAACCATAGGTGCATTTTAACTAATATCATTTAAAAATAAAATTCATATTGATATTATGATACTTTATCTAAGACTGTGTTAATTCATGGTCAATAACATCTACTATGTGTCTCTTCTAAAACTAAATCTACTTTTCTACTTTTTGTACCCAAGATGCTCTTATTTCATTTGAATCAAATGATGAGGTAATTGATTGTTCATTATTCTGAGCTTAAGATTTCAGATATCATGAGCTGTTATATCATCTTTCCAAGTGCATTGCTTTATGAGATAAAAACAATGTTTTATAAAATTGCATTTTTTTGGTCTTAATGTGAAATTTGAATCTCTAATGCATGTGGTACTACTCAAAATGGTCTGTTGATGAAATAATGTAGAATTAGTGGTGTCTTGTTATCTTCAAATTTTGTCAAATTACTGTGTGTATGGCTGTGAGTATGTACATGTGAATGTGATATTGATTGCATGACTAGAAGCCACCATTTTTGCCCCATTTGCTCTGAAAATGTAAAGTTTTTTGATGTTTAGTTTAATACATTTGAAGTGTTTTTTTCCCTCTCGTTCTTATTTTATTTTTTTCGGGGGGGGGGGGGGGGGGTACTTGCACATATTATTTTAAGAATAGGAACGATTTAAAGGTTCATCAACTCTGTAATTTGTTGTTTTACAATACTGGTTTCAGGTGCCATATTACCAGAAGTAGTGAATATGAAGTGGATTTTAATAGAAAAGTTTCCTACTGAGCACTGCTGGGAATGATCTTAAAACAGTCCATTCCCTTTGTTTGTTTAAGAGTATATAAGTACTTATTTCAATCAATTCCATTAATGTCATGGCTGGAAATATGGTTTTAAGATATATAATACTTTTTGTATAATACTTGTCAGGAAAACAAAGCTAGTGTATTGATACATATGTACCATGGCTAATCTGTAAGTTACAAGTTTGTTTCTATTTGCTGGTCAAAAATTCCTTGATGTCTCTTCGTTTAATTAAATTGTCAGGAAAAAAAAAAGATATAGATAAAATAAAGAGAAGCACGTTTGTCCGTGATATGTCGTGCCCATCGTCTTCCTTACCACAACTCAATTTGTGGGACTTCCCTGCACCAGACAGTCGCCGCGCCGCCGGGCCGGGCGGGACGGGGCCGAGCCGAGCCGAGCCGCACTCCCTCCAGCCCAGCTCGCTCCAGCCCCTGGCTCCAGCATCACCGCCCAGTCAAAGTTCATCATGGCGTGACCTGGAGAGGAGGGGAGCCGCACGGCACGGCACTGTGCGTGGGTGGCGTGGCTCCGCTCGGGGCGGCGGGGCGGGGCGGGGCGCGGGCGGGAGCGGCGCTCCCGGCCCCGGCCAGCGTGGACCAGCTGGAGGCGATCATGTAGGTTGGGTCTGAGTTGTTGGAGGCTCCCAGTCCGTGCACAGTCCGGGTGGTGGAGGTGGTAAGGTTTGGGGGGAGAGGGGAAAGGGTGGGATGAGTGCGACCCCGTGCGGGGGCCGTGGGGGCCGCAGGAGGGGGAGGAGAGGGAGGGGCGTGCGCACAGCCGAGCCGGGGCGAGGCGAGGCGAGGCGAGGCACAGCCCCATTGAGCCGAGCGTGGGGCCAGGCCCGCTGGCGGGGCGGGGCGGGACCCGGGGGGCCGGCGGGGCGGGGCGGGGCGATCAATACGGACAGACCTCATGACGTCAGCGTGGCTCCACTCGCCATTGGTTTAGATTTAACGCATCCCCTTATTTATTAACGGCCATGAATGAGCGATGGCTGGGCGGGGTGGAGGTGCTTGGCGCGGCAAGGCAGGGCGTCTTATGGCGTGGCCGGCTCGCGGGTGCCGCCGTGGAGGCGGGGGGATGGCGGGGGAGCGGGTCATGCAAAGCTATGCCGGACCGGACTGCGTACATCCTCGCGGGTCGTCTCCACATTTTCGGTTGCCGCGGAGGCCGAGCCTTGAGGGCGTTTTGGAGAGGCAGGGAACGGCCCCGCGCCGTTGGCAGCACCAGCCGGTCTGGGGCCAGAAGAAGGCCCTGCTTCGACGCGTGGATGAGCCTTGCTGGCTGCCTGGCGGAGCCGACCGCGGCTGCCGCCCCATTGGACACCGCCCTGCTTCGGCCGCAAGTCTTCAGGTCCAGGTGGAGGCTCTGAGCCGAGGCGTGGCGAGGCCCGGGCCGTGGCGGGGCTTGGCGTTGCGTGCCCTACCGGGGCTGCCGGGCTACCTCGCGTGTATGGGTGTCAACGGGAAACCGTCGGCCAGGCTGGAGACATCAAGGGGCACCGGGAGGCCAGGGTGGCGCCGTGCGGAGGGTGCAGGGAGGCAGAGAGAATCTCTGCCCCCCCCCCCCCCCAAATACATCCGCGCATACATACATCCTTACACATACACACCAACACACACACATACGGGAGGGAGAGGGATGGAAGGGAGGGGCGGGCGATGCGGTAATGTTGCGGGAGTGCCTTGCCTGACCCGCCCCCTGCCCTGCCCTGCCCTGCCCTGCCCCGCACCCCCCGCTCGCTGCCCCCTCGCCCCTGGCGCCGCCCCTCCCCTGCCGTCGCCCCTTCCGCGCCCCGCCTGCTCCGCACCGTGCCGTTCCGCGACGCCGTGCTGCGCCGCGCGGGCGAAGAGGCGGAGGGGCGAGGAGGGGCGGGGCGGGGCGGGGGCGGGCCGCGGCAGGGGGTGGGGCTGGGGTGGGGGCGGCCTGCTAGGGCGGCAGGGCAGGCCAGGCCCGGGTGGGACCCGTAGTGCTAGTGAAGAGACAGACGGTGGAGAGGGAGGTCCGCGCGCCGCGCCGTGCCGAAGCGAGCCGACCCGTGCCGTCGGGTCCTCGCCTGGCTACGCTAGAGCTACTCCTGGCCACGCCTGGCCACGCCTGGCCAGCTCACCCCTCCCAGGGCCCTCCGGCCAAGGGCCTGCCCTGGACGGTGTCCGCGTGTCAGCGTGAGCGTGTCCGCCGTGCGCTGCGCGAGTCTGTGCGAGCGGGAGTGTGCGGGGCCGTGGGGCCGCGGGGCCGCGGGGCGTGCGGGCGGGGGCCCGGAGCGTGACCCCGTCCCGTGTGGTGCTATGTGATGCGAGTCCCCGCCAGGCCCGAGGGCTCCCGGCTCCACCAGGCCGAGGCCGAGTGGTGTGGCCATGAGGAGGGCGAGGCCGTGTCGGTGGCCGAGGTTTGCCCCGTTTGTACCGGCCGTGTGCGGCCCACTAGGCCCGCAATGCCGTAGCCCGCCGGCCCGCGTGAGGGCTGGGGCTGTGGCCGGGGCCCGCGGGGCTGTGGCCGGGGCCGTGTCCGGAGCCGTGTCCGTGGCCGTGTCCGGGGCCGGGGCCAGGGCCGGGGCCGGGGCTAGTGCTGGGGCCACACAGTCCGGACAGCATGGCCGCCATGCCCGACCTGTCGCACCTCACGCCCGAGGAGCGGCAGATCATCGAGTCCGTCATGATGCGCCAGAAGAGGGAGGAGGAGCACGAGAACGAGATCATGAGGTGAGTCGAGGGGCCAGGCCGGCCGAAGCTGTACGCACAGCGTCATCGGGCACCTCACCGCGTCCACGGCGGTAAACAAACGAAGGTGGGGGTGGACCTCCGCTCCGCCGCGCGACCGGTGTGCCCTCCTGGCCGATAGGGGTCGCCCCTGCCCCCTCTCCCCCACTCGCCCTCGCCCTCGTTCCCCGTTCCACCCCCTAACCCCGCCCTCTTCACCCTGACGCCCCCGCCCTTTCCCGTTTCCTGCAGAAAGGGCATCCAAGCCGAGCAAGGCGGTTCGCCTCACTCGCTAGGGGCGTAGCGGCCAGGCTTCTGAATGAGCCGACGGCGCGCTGTTGTAACGGTGTTGTTGATGTTGTTGTTTTTGTTGTTGTTGTCGTCGTCACACCGGCGTGATACTGGGGGTTAGGGAGAGAGTCAGCCTCTCACTTTGACATGGCCCCGAGTTCTTTTTTTTTTTTTCAATTATATATATTTTTTTTCTATTCTGGCATTTAAAATTATTTTGTTTGATTACCTTTAATTAGTTTACAACTGAACAGCAAGAGAAAACAGGGAAGACCATTTATCAAAGTGGTTAAGATTTCATGTAAGTTATGGTCCTGTTCACCCTAGTTCAGGGTGACCATAATGTGACTACGCACCCTGTGCTGTCAACTTATTAAAAAATGAACTTTCGCTTAAAATATTTTAGGATCTTTTATGATATGTGATTCTATGACTTGATGAGTATTATGGACCGATCGGGTCTGACGATGTAACACTGGCAGCTAGCACCCAATTGACGCGATGTGCTAGTTCCATGAACAGTCATAGTTGTGATTTGGGTCTGAGGAGCCGGTGCACCTGCTGCAGTTATTGCATCTAGGAGCAGGAGGGGGCAAGGGTGCTCGCCACGTGGATAGGGTGCGCTTGGACCACGTGGCCGCACGTGGCAACGAGGGTGGATGTGGAGGTGAAGGCTCTCGCCCGTTCCCGCCCCGCTCATCCGAAAGCGTAGGCTGTTCGATCCGGGTCACAACTCTTACCCGTACCATGAGTCCTTTGGTTGTGCTACTACTGCTATGATTAGTCACTATAAATTACATTGTAGGCGATAAAGACGTACGCACTGCTTCGTAGCAATTCCCGATTTCCCCTAGAATGTGGCAGAATCAGGCGCTCTAAGACCATGCTTTCTCAGAAGTTCCAAAATATTATTTTAAGATATTTTGCAGGTTAAAAAACACGCGATTGAGAATTTTAAAGAGTGATCGTCAAAGCGAAGTTTTCGAACTGCATCGTACCGACTTTATTCCGCTACGTTCTCTTCATGTGCTAAAGCCAGAGGCGGTTGTGTTTTTTTCCTCTAAAAAGCAGTTGAACGTTCGACTCTTCCTCTCTGATGGTTCCCGGCTCGGCCCATACTAATGCCGTGGTACCACTGCCACTACCATGCCGGTGCCAGTGCCAGTGTCAGAGCCGGTGCCGGTGCCGCTGCCGGTGCCAGCCAGAGCCAGTGCCGGTTCCGGGGAGCCAGTACCGGATACAATGCCGGTGTGCTGCAGCACGTCGTGTGCCCCCGGCTCCGTCTCCCGACGAATAACCTAGCCCCCCATATGGCTTCACGTCGTACACCCGCAGCGGGGAGCCGCGGGGCAGGGCCCTTGCCTAGCGATTGCAATCAATAACCCTTCTCCTGCCCCCCCCCCCTCTCTCTCTCTCTCGCTCTCTCTGACTCTCCCTCTCTCTCTCTCCCTTTCTCCCTCCCTTCCTCCCTCCCCACGAGTCTATAGGGGTGCCATGTTTGCCACATTCTGGTAGCTAGCACTCTTATGGCAGTCCGATGAGCGCTCTGCCATGCCGGTGAGCCTCCTCTGGCCTCGTCCCGCCTGTTGCGGTGCGGTGCCCGGTGCGCTGGGCTGGGCTGTGGAGGAACCCTCTGCTGATGAGCGCCCTGCTGGCCTGCTGGCTCGCCTGCTGGTGAGCGGCGTGTGCTCTCGCTGCTCCGGCGGTGAGCGCACTGCTGCTGGTGCGCCCCCGCCCCGCCCCGCCCCGCGCGGTGCATGGAGCAGCACAAGACCCCTCTCCCCCTCCCCCCGTCCCGCCTGTTGCGGTGCAGGCCGGGGCAGACAGACACCCTCCACCGGGAGCACAGCTCAGGCAGGTGACTGACTGCACCCCTGATTGCGTTTTTGTCCATTTCATCTGCAACGTCGGTATGCGAAACACAAAGAAAGGCGCCGTTCTTCGCTCTAGAAGATGAGCAAAATAATTCATTTTAACACTTTAAAACTCGGCCGTCGATGTTCACATTTTCTGGTGGGAAACTTTTTCCCGGCTAGCCTTTCGAGGGTAATGGCACTATACGTTAAAGTCTATGTGTTTTTTTTTTTTTTTACGCAGTTCAGTATTCTTTTTGCATCACACGGCTAAAATAATTATATCTGTATACATCCAGCGGCGAGGCACTGCATAAACGCGCCAAAAATACTATTTTTATGCTCCCATTGGATCAAATGGCGTTTCAGGGGCACAGGCTCAGTCAGGCTGGGGAAGGGGACGATCATCGAACACCCCCTCCCCCTCCCCTCCCCCCGCTCGGCCGCCCCGTACCCGAGTGCAGGACCAGTGAGTGGCTCCCTCCCCTCCAGGGCAGCACGCCGGTGCCGCACCGCACCGTGCTCTAGCTGACTCAGCCAATGATTTAGGCATCCGGGGAGGAGAGTACTTTGATAAGTGCCGCGAGGGCAGCGCCATCCCTCCCCCCCTCCCCGGCACATTATCGATCTAATTGAGATTAGACTCGGCTGGCCTGTGTGGCCCTGTGCTGTGTGGGCCCGGCCCAGCCCGGCCCGGCCCGGCCTCGCCCCCGCTACCCCCTCTCCTCTCCGGCGCCAGCCTGGGCCAAGGGCCGGCAACCATCAAGTAGGTCGCCAAGGCTATAGGCCCGGACCGGACCGGACGCGAGCTTGTATGGAGTCATTTACGACAGAGGCCCCTCTACTCTGGGACTTCGGGGAACTGTCTTACGGACGGATGCCTCCGTCCGCCATACACTGTCCACGGTGGTCCACGGCGAGGGGGCCGCAACTGCTGCAATCATGTGTGTTCACACCGTGTCGCAATCCATTCGCAATCCCTCCGAAATCTCCCGCAATCCCCCCGAGATCTCCCGCAATCCTGCCTGCTTTGCAATCGTATGTGTTCACCCCTCGGTCTGCGGCATATGTTCTGACCGCGACGCGACCTGACTCCCCTTCAAGCGAGTGACCAACGGGTGCCGGGCCCCTGCGGGTGTAGGCAAGTCACCGGTCCTCAAAGCGCAGGTGCTCGGCGGGTGGCCTACCCACGACTCGTCAGGCGCTCTCCTCGCCACTGTCCGGGCCCGGCCCGGCGATCTGATCACCTCCCCCTTCCACTAACACTATGCTCTTCTGTCCTCCCCACGAACGCCCTGCTCTTCTATCCTCTCCACTAACGCTATGCTCTTCTGTCCTCCCCGCAGGCGCAAGCAAGATGAGGTCCAGGTGCTGGAGGAGAGCATCCGCCAGCGGTCGGAGCAGCACAAGAAGGCCGGCGTCGAGCTGGACGCCACGTGTCACATCTGCCTCAAGACCAAGTTTGCCGACGGCGTCGGCCACGTGTGCAACTACTGTAACATCCGCTGCTGCGCGCGATGCGGGGGCAAGGTGACGCTGCGCTCCAACAAGGTGAGCACCGCGGCAACTTGCGACAAATCCGTCACGATTGTTCACTCACCAAATTTTGTTCACGTGGAACTCGAATCTGATGCAGAATGTGTGTGTGTGTGTGTGTGTCCTTGAATTCGTCGCGCTGCTTTGTTTTATCGGCGCGGTGGAAGAGAGGCTGTCACGCCCCGTTTCAGTTTACCTTTTAATTCTCGTCCCCCGCGACATCTATTTTCGTTCTTGGCGAATGCCCCCTTTATTTTGCGTCGGCCGGCCTCCCCGTGCGCGGGCAGAGGCTGCCTTTGTCCAGCTGGCCGCGAGTCCGGGCTGCTAGGCAATGACCGGATGATGGGATTAGGTGTGCTCACGCTCTGCATGCAGGCCGGTGCTCCGAATAAAGTTAAGGAAACATTTTTAAAAAAGCGGGAGAGAGCACACGACGATCCGTTGGTCCAAAGCGTGGGTGTGTGATTGATCAAGTGATCCATCGATCGATCAACGAAAGTGCACGGTCGGGAAAGAGATGAGGACGCGTGAGGGGAGTCGTTGGGAGGTGTGTTGGTCCGGGCCGGGCCGCTCGACACGCGTGTGCTGCGGGTTTGCCTACCTCCCCGTCGACAGGCGCTTGACGTAGGCGACTGACTTGTCCTCATTTCTGTCCGCGCGCCGCGCCAGTGAAATGGTACGATGGGCTCCTTCACATCCTGAAATGGGCTCATGTGTTTGTTGACAATGAATATCTTTTCAAGGAGTTTGGGGAATTTAGGAGAGGGGGGGGGGGCGTGTAATTGGGCAAGGGTGACGCGTTTCACTGTATGCTCTCTTACAACTCCCCCCCTCCTGGTCTCTCTCGCGACCAGCCCTATAGCTACTACCCGGGATGCTGTGGGGAAGAGGGAGAGAGAGAGCGGGTTCTGGGCGGGTATAAAGGCCCTCTGCCCGTCCCCCTCCCCCCTTTCGCCCCCCCCCCTGGTGGGGAGGGGAGGGGGTGACGTCACTTGGCCCGTGCAGCCTGTCTGCAGCTCCGTACCGCCCGGAAGTGACGCAACGTTATTGATCGCTGGGGGAAGGGGTGGGGGAGTCCAGCTAGCGGCTGTGGCGGGGCGGGGCGGGGCGGGGCGGGGCGGGGATGGGGACGGGGCGGGGTCTTGTGTGGGAGGATGATGTGGATGGACGGGGGCTCATATTGCCTTGGCGAGATATGAATTGGTCAGGCTGAGCCGAGGGCTGAGCTAAAGACTGGGCCGAAAGAGAAGGGCTGCAGAAAGGCGGCAGTGGGCGAAAATCTGAGTCAAGGACTGCGGTGGGCCGGGCTGGGCCGGGTCGGGGGTCGGGCCGGGCCCTGTACCGAGCTGGACGCGATGCGATGGTGGCCATGTTGTGTTTGTATTAGTGCACAGCTGGCACCAGCACGGGATGGCATTTTCAAAACCCGCCCAGCCGGCAAGGGACACTAGAATTATTGTTAAAGTTCAATTTTGTAAACTCGCAGTATTGTGGCTTCACTAGATGTCACTGCAAACGCCGCAGAAAAGCATTATGATAAAATCAGAATCTATGCGTCATGTTAACGAGTTCCGCGCACTAACGGAGCAGGGTTGTCAGTATAATAACTCGGAGAAATCGAGGATAAGTCAATAAAATTAAACTGCGTAAGTTTTCCATATTTTCCGTGCCAATCTTCATTGTAAAGTGTCCGGCTATGGGCTTTAACAGTGAATTCTCATGACGATGGGCGGTGGGAAGGGGGGGGGGGGTGGGGGCGGAGCCGCAAGCGGCGTCATAACTCTCCCTGGAATCCGTTGTGCATCCATTATGGTGCTCGCCGGGCGGGGCCGCGCCGGGCCGGGCCGGGGCCGCGGCTGGCGCGTCGCCGTGGAGCCTTCGTCTTCACCAGCATAGCTAACGCAGTGTGCACTAGGACGGGCTCGAGCCAGCAGCCGGCCTCCACCCCGCCCCGCGTCCCCCGTGGAGAGCCTGCTGGGCCCGCTGCCACCGCGCCGGGTCTCACCCCCTCCCCTCTGCTCTCCGGAGGGCAGCAGTGGGGTGGGGCCGCGTGCCGGGCCGGGCCGGGCTGGAGGACAGGGACAGGACAGGACAGCGCCAGCAGCCTGGGCGGGCAGGGCTGCTAGCTGCTGGAGAGACAAGGACAGAGGCAGGCGAGACGAGAAGCGCCGCGAGGAGAGGAGAGGGGAGGAGAGGACTTGCGAGAACCCGCAACGCGCACGCGGGGCCGCACAGCACAGCGCCGCGCGGTTCATTCATGCCAAACGTGTTTACTGCTCTCTCCGCCGAACAGGCGTGTTTGGATTGAATGTCGTAAACACGGCGTGGAGCAGCCTGGCGTGGCCGCGGAGCTTTTGCTCGGAGCGCGGAGCGGACTCTCTAGGAGGCCGGGCGCGGGGCGCGCACTACCACCTGCTGTAGCCTCGCCCAGGGGAGCTCTCTGATGACCCTCCGGGGTCTGGACCGGTCGGCGGTGCGGTGCGGTGCGGTGATCTACCTTCCAAGAAGCTTGCTCTTCCATCTATCGGGTACAACTCGGCATTCCGATTGTATTTTCTTCAAGGGAGTCCCTTACTGGCATTGTCCGGTTGGATTCGTTCATTTGGATGACAGGCAACGTTGAGACCACAGATTTTTAAACTGTGTTCGAAAACCTAACCTCACTCAACGTCAGCCAAGTGGGTGAGTGAACTGGACTCATTAGGTTAACTAGATATCAGTTTCGCTGTCCATCCTGGTAGACTCGCTAATAATTTTTTATCCGTTCTTGATCGGCTCTCTAACCTTTCTTTTTATTTGTAACGTTTGTAACGTTTATTTAGTTTGGTACTCTAGCCTATTTCGGGAATGTTATCATAGGCACTGGTCCTTATGGTAAATTGTGATGGCATCATTTTTCAATGGACAATCGGTGGATATAACGGAAGAGCTTTCTGGGAATGGTATGAACTTTATTTTGGCATGGTGAATTTAGAGTGAGTAGGGCCGCTGGGCCGCTGCCCGATTGTCAATAGTTTCGCCCATTCCTAAATGCGTGAGTCAGGACGGCAAACGCCAGACTCCCGCTAAACTGTCCCCCGCGAGCGCCCCGCGAAGTAACATGCCGCTCATCGCGACGGCGACGCCACGAGTGTCCCCGCGAGGACACCGCGAAGTGACCGCAAAGGGCTCGGCTGTCCTGCGCGAGAGCCATATCTGTCGCTGAGCAGGGTAGCGCGCGGTCCGATAGGCCTGCGGGGCGCGGGGGCGGGGGGGCGCGGGGCGGTGCATGCCGCGTCCCGGGGGGTTGTTGCTGCAGACCGGGGGAGGGGGTGGGAGGGGGTGGCAGTCCAGCAGGGTGCATTTACCCAGGCAGGCTAGCAGGCTGGCCGGCCCCGGATCGGCCTACGGACCCGCTGCCCCCGCGCCGCCCCCGCGCCGCCCCCGCGCCGCCCCCGCGCCCGCCTGGGGCCAGCCAGCCGGGGCCCAAGGCCGCCCAGCAGAGCGGTGCGCTGAGGCTCTGGTCAGGTCGGGGTGCTGGCTGAGGGGTGATGCCGCACTGGTATTTCCAGGCTGTGTAATTAGGCCGGGCCAGGCCGGGTCGCGTATTTCGGGACCCTCTCTGAGTTTGGCACCTCCATCCGCCCGCTTCACAATAAGTTTCGTCCCCTTCCACCCCCGATTTCGCTGTTTAGGTTGGGGTAGGTTACATTAGGCTAGTTTAGTGTAGGTTAGGACACTAAAAATGGGGGAGAAAGATACATCGCTCAGAAAGAAAGATTTTGACCCCAAAAAATCTATCTCTCCTGAGGCTGAGGAAGGCAAGATTTGGTTTCCTCGCTTTATTAGAGCGATATTTTAAAACTCTTACTCAATTTGAGTGATATAAGTGTGGAATCTCGCTTCTTCAGAGTGAGGATTCCACTCCTGATATCACTAATTTCGAGTGATATTTTAGAAGGGGCCGAACTTGTGAAGCTGGCAGATGGATCTGTCGAACTCAGAGGGTCCCTAAATACGCGGCCGGGCTGGGCTGGGGCACCGGGGCATGGCTTGGGGAGAGCAGCACCGCGGCGGGGGGCGTTCAGTTCACCAAGACGCCGAGCCGAGAGTCCCCCCTTTTCCATACTCTTTCCTCGACCTCTCACCCGCCCCCCCCCCCCCCCGCCCCCTTCTCCCTGTTTCCTCCTTCCTCAGTCACGTTTTTTTTTCAATGTACGCGCTTCCACGGGTGTGAAAGCATAGTTTCCTGTCCAAATGACGCACTGAAAAAAATACGTCGAGCCCTTATTTGAGGTCACTAACATTGGATTAAAAGATTTTCCTTAAAATGCGTTTGGGAGGGGGGCGGTCGGGTTATTTTTGTTGTTGGTGGTGAAGACTCTGACATGCACGCGCACGCAGCCCCCAGGCCAACCCTCCCTTTCCTCTTTGCAATGATCAGCCCCAGCCGAGAAATTACAAAAGTTTCGATTGAAAACGGGTTACAATTAAACTTTCTCCCTGTCATCTTGCCTTCTTCAACATCTCCCCTCGCCTTACACCGTCGGAGAACAAAAGTGTCGCTTCATGTCCAGCATAAGCTTAGGCACAAGTTATCTTTTCTCCTTATTCAAAGGCAATTACCAGTTTAACTTTAGAATTTGAAAAAGAAAAAAAAAACAAGGCCTCGCGGGCGTTTCTTAGATGGTATTTTTATTTATTTATTTTCATCAATTTTTTTTCCCATTTTCTTTTGCTGAAATTTTTTGACGATCTCTGTCGCCTAAACCTCTTGAATTGCTATTGTCTTTGCAATTTTCTGACTCGTTCCTTTTCCTGTCTCCATACCGAAAGAATAGAGCGCCAGCACCGACCTATGGCACTTACTTTTCCGCCTGCGGGGCCGGCTGGGCTGGGCTGGGCCTTAATACTGGCCGGCCCGGCCGGCCCAGGCTGATCAGCGTCCCGAATGCGTTTCTTGTTGTGCTCAACGTGAACTGCTATGCACGTTATTGTGGCTGGGACATAAAGGGGGTGGGGGACGAACCAAGACAAGGGGATGCAAGAGCGGCAGGGCAAGGAGGAGCGGCGGAGGGGAGAGGGGCGGCAGGGGCGGCAGGGGAGGGGAGGGGGCCAGAGAGATCGATACGCCGAACCACGCCCCACCGCGGAACACCGCACCCCGCCCCGCCGCGCCCCGCCCCGCCGCGCCCCGCCCAAGCTCTGGGGCCGCACCGTACCCCACCCGCCACTCCATGCCATGCCGCCACACTACGCCACTCCACGCCTCGCCACCTTGCCCCCCGGTTCTCTTCATCTGTCTCCTGTGACACTCCAGATGATGCGTTACAAATACTTACCCCCTCTCTTTTTTACACCTCTCGGTAAAATGAAAATGAATATTCTCTTATTGCAAATGTAGGAACATTTTAAATTGCGAGTTTGAAGTTGCAATTATTACGATCCCCATTTTGCCGTCGGGGAAGGAGGTGGATTACAAAAGATAGCTAGCATTCGAACCGTTACGATCGTCTTATATATTCTCCCCCTCGACCTCGACGCACCGCACCGGCTGTGTCCCGCCGAACAGAACCACGCCGCGCCACGCCACGCCCCCACCCCACCTCCCCATCTCCGCTCCGCAGCTAGCCCCCCTTTACTCCCCCGCCCCGCCACGCCCTGCGCCACCCTCCACGCCACCCTCCACGCCGGCTAGTGCTGGCTAGGGCTGCTCCTCCTCGGCCAGGGGGGCACGGCAGGCCGGGCCGGGCAAGCCGGGGCAGCTAGGGGCGTGGGGTGGGGTGGGGCCCTGGGAGTGACGGAGACAGCGAGGCAGAGGAAGAGAAAAGGAAAGGAGGAAAGAGAGAGAGAGAGCGGGAGAGGGAGGGTGCTCGCATGCGAAGCCCATAAATCGTTTTCCTCTTCGGATGACAAGTCGTAATATTGCTTTACCTCCAAATAAACATAGGCAGTCAATTGTGCTGTCAAAGACTGGTTATAGCTGGGATACGGATTTCCGATTTGATTTTACGATCGCCGATTGAAAGGTTTTGAGTGGAATGACATAAAACCTAATGACTGCGCGTTGTGGCAGCATGGAGCATGTGGGACTGACGCATCGCTTTCGCCTCTTGTCTGTTCGCCAGGTGATCTGGGTGTGCATCCTGTGCCGCAAGAAGCAAGAGCTGCTGAGCAAGACGGGCCAATGGATCAACAAGGGCATGGTGAGCAGCCAGCAGGACTCCATCATGCGGCGCATCGAG
Organism: Frankliniella intonsa; assembly: GCA_033675135.1. NCBI lineage: Eukaryota > Metazoa > Arthropoda > Insecta > Thysanoptera > Thripidae > Frankliniella > Frankliniella intonsa. The sequence continues at coordinate 5,208,067 of CM066249.1, read as the reverse complement.
GCGGACATGCAGGGCGGCATCCTGGCGGGGCTGCCGGGCGCGCCGCTGGGCCCGGGCGGCTCCGTGCAGGCAGACAAGCGGCCCAAGCTGGAGCGCGCGCACTCGGCCGCCGAGAAGGAGAACCAGCCGCTGCTGGCGGGGGGGCTCGGGCTGCGGCGTCAGTACTCGCAGCAGGACGACGAGCGCTACTACCGCGGCGAGCTGGAGGGCCTGATGCGCTCGCACCAGCAGCAGCAGGCCGCCATGAGCCCCGGCATGGCGCCCATGGGGCCCATGGGGCCGATGGGCCCCATGGGCATGGCGCCGCACGGCATGGGGCCCATGGGGCCCATGGGGGGCGCGCACATGGGCGGGCCCATGGGCATGGCGCCGCACTACCGGCACGACTCGCTCAGCTCGGAGCAGAGCTCGTCCATGGACATGGCGCCGGGGCCCATGGCCGGGCCCATGGCGCCCAGCATGCACGCTCACCCGCACGCCTACCCGCACGCCGGCCCGGGCCCGCCGGGCCGCAAGCCGCACAAGCGCCAGGGCTCCACCAAGCGGGCGGCGCACGGCTCCATGGGGCCGGGGGGCCCGGGGACCAGTCACGCCCGGACGCACGCCCACCACACCATGCCGCAGCGCTCCTTCTCCTCCTCGGACGACGAGCTCAGGTCCACGCCAGACTGCACCAGCGGGGAGGAGCATGACAGCGAGAAGGGTGAGTGCAGTCGCACCTGGCTCAGCGGGCTGGGCTGGGCTGGGCTGGGCTGGGGCGGGGTGTAGGGGGCGGGGCTGTAGTGAGATAGGGCTGGATGTATCCCTTCTTTGAAGTTAAAGTCTTTTTCCAGAAGGAGAATCTATGGTAATCGTCGTAATTATTGTCTTATGGTTTTTTTTTCCTTTCTGGGGAAACTGTCTTAAATTTTGAGTGAGTTTGAACTATTCTGTTGAAGCTGACTGTATTTGTATTTACATTTGTTTTTTTTTTTACTACTTCTTGTATGTAGGAGGGCTAGATAGTATGTGTTTTGTAGAGTGTGATCTCAAGGGCATGTAGTTTCTTTAAAGTACACAAATTACTCAATTCGAGCTCACCAAAGGCTTGTGTCCGCCGTGGAGGGATCAGTTCGTGTTTACGTTCTGAGGATAAACAGAGCAGTTCTGTAGTCTGGGGAGGGGGGGCTAGCGCGGTAAACTGACCGTTAGAGAAATTCCGAATGTGAGGTGAGGTTCTGCTTTCCCTTCAATCCCAATCGAACCCTGGGTCGACCAGAGTTGTTTTATTTGATTTACGCTCACAGTGAAAGACATTCCCGGCGTGTTTCTTTTCTCATTTTCAAACTTTTCAGTTCATTCAATTTGTCCTGTTTTTTTTTCAGTGTTAATTTAAGATCTATTAATACTGTTCATCATCAATTTTTCCATGTATACATCTATCTTTCTTTCTGACTCTCCGCCTGTCTGTCCGTCTGTCTGTCTAAGACTGAACCTATTGCGGACCACATTTCTTCTGAAGTGTGAGAAACAAAGCGAGAAAGGCGTTTGCACCCCTGTGCACGCGACCAATCTGAACGAGTCCGACAGAGGTTCAGTTTGCCAACTTTGTCTATCTTTCTTGTCAGCTTTATACATTTCGCCGTTAAAAAATCCCTCTTTTCATGGACGCACAGCAGTTGTCAGACACGCCCGGCTCTTGCAAGTGTCTACGCGCGCGCGCGCGCTCGGGAGAGAGAGAGAGAGAGAGAGAGAGAGAGAGAGAGAGAGAGAGAGAGAGAGAGAGAGGGGGGGGGAGGGAGAGTCTATGTGTGCGCCCCCTGTTAGGATTGGACGGAATGCAAGCAGCGGAGGGGCAACGCAAGGCCGAGGGAATGGCAAGCGAAACTCGTAAACACCTCTGACGCGCAGCACAAACGAGCTGTAAAATTTGCACTACTTCGTTTCGCCTAGAGAATTCTGGTTTGTGCTGGCGTATACTTTTGCGGAGGAACAGAGTTCGCCCCCTAGAAGCCGTTCGTTACGCGTACGCGGTATCGAGGCATTTACGGCGGCGGGGGCAGGGGCGGGGGTGGGGGCGGCGGCGGGGGCGGCGGCGGCGGCGGCGGCCGGGCCTCTCCCTTGGCCGCGGATGGCGGACGCGGACAGTCTGGTTTTACTTTCGGCGCCTCTCCGCTGCCAGCAGCCGACCTGTCGCCAAGCTCCCCTCCCCCACCTCCCCTCCCACCTGTACCTCTTCCTGAACGGGGAGCTCCAGCACCCTCACCCTTCCCCCCGCCCCGCCCGCCCCCTCTCCCTCTACTGTACTCCCTTCCTGCGGGTCCCAGTCCTCCCTTCCCTTTGATCTTGTGTGGGTCCGTGCCGAAAATAGTACCGTCGACTTGCTAATTCTAGTGGCTACGCGTCAAAGGAACCACCCCTTTCGCCCCGCCCCTACCCCTTCCACCCCAGTCCTCCCATCCTCCCTCCATGCCCCTTCCGCCCGTAGGCTCGTTCGATATGAATCATCCAATCCCTCCATCGTTCTTCTTTGCCTTTCTCGCGGCACACACACACGACTTGTCTCGTTAGTCCTGGCGAGCAGGGAAGTCCTGTCCGGGTCTCTTCCGCCCGGCCCGACCCGGCACGGGGGGACGTAGGTCACAAGCGCTACACATCACAACCGCTACAGCTCGCTAACGCTACGGGTCGCAAGCGCTACGAGTCACAAGCGCTACAGCGAGAATCCGCGCGTTAGGCGGAGCCGAGCCGAGCCGAGCCGAGCTCAACTTTGAAAAATTACGCACGTGGCGTGAAAACATGGAAAATTTTTGCGACAGTAAACCTCCCGAGGGAGGTTGCGGTTCCCGCCAGGCACAGGGCTTTTACCCCCCGTGGCAGCCAACTACTTCGGTGTTCTTATGGGAACCGGTGCTTTTCTGGCCGCGATCCTGTCGCGCAATTCGACAGATTTGATCCCCGTACTGTCAGATTTAGTCGTACGGTGGTTAACCGAACTGCCCTGTCCCCAGAGCATGGAATAGCTATTTTTGGAGCCAGATTCTAGGACTTATGACCCCACGACCGACCACCAGTCGTGGGCATGGGACGGAACTTCCTGGCAACCCGCTGTCGCTACCAGTGAAGAACCTACCTGGGTTTGAACCAGGCCCCATGTGCCGAGTCTCACAGACACCCCACGGCTTTCGCGGCACCACTAGACCACTAGACCGTCGGCTATTCCACGAGGGAGCTCGGTTGAAATGGGGGGCTTGAATTCCACTCTCCAAATTGTTGTCCTCAGAAAAATTAAATTCTTTGGTAAGATTCGAACCTCCGTCCTGCGACTCTCCGCGCGCACACTATGCCGGCACGGCTACGACGCCACGGTACCAGATGCCGGACCACTAGGAGTCATGCTGCGCGAGAAGCCACAGCCACCGAAGAAACGAACCCGGTGTCATGAGTTTGTTTGGACCAAGTGCTCTTTCCAGCTATACCGTCCTTGTGACTTGGGCAACTGCAAAAAAGGCACTGAAAAGAGCACTTGGTCCAAAATAAATAAAAAATTACGTGATTTTTGAACCACTGCCCACCTAGTGCTATAAGCAGCGTCGATACCAATGACGCTACGAGGCCGGCCCAGCACTGACCGGAGAGCAGGCGCACTCATGACACCGGGTTCGTTTCTTCGGTGGCTGTGGCTTCTCGCGCAGCATGACTCCTAGTGGTCCGGCACCTGGTACCGTGGCGTCGTAGCCGTGCCGGCATAGTGTCCGCGCGGAGAGTCGCAGGACGGAGGTTCGAATCTTACCAAAGAATTTAATTTTTCTGAGGACAACAATTTGGAGAGTGGAATTCAAGCCCCCCATTTCAACCGAGCTCCCTCGTGGAATAGCCGACGGTCTAGTGGTCTAGTGGTGCCGCGAAAGCCGTGGGGTGTCTGTGAGACTCGGCACATGGGGCCTGGTTCAAACCCAGGTAGATTCTTCACTGGTAGCGACAGCGGGTTGCCAGGAAGTTCCGTCCCATGCCCACGACTGGTGGTCGGTCGTGGGGTCATAAGTCCTAGAATCTGGCTCCAAAAATAGCTATTCCATGCTCTGGGGACAGGGCAGTTCGGTTAACCACCGTACGACTAAATCTGACAGTACGGGGATCAAATCTGTCGAATTGCGCGACAGGATCGCGGCCAGAAAAGCACCGGTTCCCATAAGAACACCGAAGTAGTTGGCTGCCACGGGGGGTAAAAGCCCTGTGCCTGGCGGGAACCGCAACCTCCCTCGGGAGGTTTACTGTCGCAAAAATTTTCCATGTTTTCACGCCACGTGCGTAATTTTTCAAAGTTGAGCTCGGCTCGGCTCGGCTCCGCCTAACGCGCGGATTCTCGCTGTAGCGCTTGTGACTCGTAGCGCTTGCGACCCGTGGCGTTAGCGAGCTGTAGCGCTTGTGACCTGTAGCGGTTGTGATCTGTAGCGCTTGCGAGCCACTCCTGCACGGGGGAGGGCCGCGGGTGCCACGGCGAAGAAGCGGAGCAGATATGTGCAGAGGTAGAGCGGGGAAAAATGAACTGATAATCGTCGTGACACCTTGCTCATAGGGGCGCCTGTGCGCTGACATCCTAACAGGCTTATTTAAGTAGACAAGGAGAAGCCATTGCAGAGCCGACTTACACCTCCTTGCACCCCTATTTTCCTCTCCTCTCTCCATTTCTCCCTCTTCGTCCCCTTTTGGGGGGTCATAGCGAGTGCGGGCCGAGGCCTCTTCCGAGTGGCAGTGCCCGGACCCGCGTCTAAACACCAAGTGCTCGCCCCGCCCTACCCTCCTGCAGTGTCTGCAGACTAGGACAGGCACCTTACGCGGCCGTGCGTTGTGCTTTACGATAAACCTGCCAAAATACTGGTTATGTCTGTTGTGCTTCCCTTTTTCTTCTTACTTCCGTCGAAGTGATTTAAATACCCTATACTTGGTGCCAGAAATCACAAGAGACAAGTACGAGAGAACAATGGCACTTCTCATACGAAAGTGCTCGTGATCGAGATTGATATGCTAATGTCTCATACGTTATGGCGGCTTTCATTGATACGGCTCCATAATACGGCTAAAATGATCCCGAGAAGTACGCAACCCTACCCCGCCACAACCTTAGCTCTGACCCGCGCGGCGCGGCGCGGCCCGGCGCGGCCCGGCGCGGCCCGGCCCCGAGGGTGGTGCGCGGCCAGGGCGGCGCGGCGAAGCAGTGCTATGACGTTGTACGCGATCCCCATTGATTTTTACCCCCATCCAGCGGGAGGCGAGGCAACGGGGCTTTGAGCCTGCGGAGCCTGCCTGCTCGGACTGCTTCTCGCTGCTGCGCCTGTGACAGAGAGAGAGAGCCCCGGGTTGTGTTGAGGAGAGTGCCGGGCCGGAGCCAGAGAGAGAGAGAGAGAGAGAGAGAGAGAGAGAGAGAGAGAGAGAGAGAGAGAGAGAGAGAGGAATATGCTTGCAAGGCTCGGGGAAACTATTTCGCGACGGCTCGGGGTCGGGGCGCCCCGCCCCTCCCCGCCCCGCCCCGCCCCCTTTCTCTCCCCGCACGTGCGCGCACCCCTCCGACCTGGCCGGGCCGGGGCCGGCCATGTGTTGCTGAGCCCTACCCGTACCCGAGCTTACCGGCCGGAGGAGCACGGCCGTTCGTCATCGGTCCGTCCTAGACCCGAGGGAGGCCCCTCCTTCCATCCCCCGCCAGTTTGTTTTGAATGTGGACCAGGTCAGTTCATTTGCAGGCGGATGCGTCGCAATGTCCGGCGATGTCTGTCACAGCCTCCGGGTTGTCATTTGCCCCCCCCCCCTCTCTCTCTCTCTCTCTCTCTCTCTCTCTCTCTCTCTCTCTCTCTCTCTCTCTCTCTCCCCCCCACCCTTCAGATTTTCCATCCTCGCTTCCACCCGTCCGTCCACCTTTCCTGCTCCTCCACAACCCCAATATCACCGTGCAACCTCCCTATCAGCCAGCACCTGACATTTCGCTCAAAGTTCAAATGTCAATCAGTGCGGCGCTTACGGGCCAGGGCGCCTCATCACTGCTCCTCTCAGCGGCCACTTGTTCCAGAAAAGCACAAAGCGCGCTGTTCACTATCTATTCTCTCTCTCTCTCTCTCTCTCTGCCTAACTTGGGATCAGCGGCGCAGGGCGCAGGGCAGCCCGAGCAGGCAGCCGGGGCAGGGGCCGCCAGCCCATGGTCTTGGCTAGGCTCATAGTTCGAGGACACCAATCAAGCAACGTCTGCAGGTTTTCAAGCGCCCCTAGCTCAGTGCAAGGGAGGGAAGTCGCCTGGCAACTGTTATGTAAAGACGTGCTTCGCGGGTCGAAAACTACTAACCCAATTTTTTTTTCTTCCCTCCCCACGAACCTTGGCGTTCATTTTCATGCTGTCTCTCATGTGCCTTTCCTCTCCTTTCGTCTGGTCGTCTGTCTCATGTTCCTTCCTCAAAGTTCACGTTTGTGAAATGGCTTTTGTAAAACCATTTTTCATCCTTCTATCATTTCTATGATTTTAATTTTTATTTGATGGGTTTTGGAGAGGGTTTATTTCGCAATCGTTAGCACGTTAGCCTTGTTTCCTTCTTCGCACGAACGGTTCGGTTTGTCATGTGTCACCGGTGGCTGTTAACCAAAAGACACCTGGAACGCTTTGAAGCACGTGCCTGGAGAATGCCGACACCCACATATTTAATGGTAATGATGACTGAAGTGCGGTTACTGTACTCTGTATTTTGCCCACAGCGCGAAACTCGTATAAGGTAAATTCTGTAGACTATTGCGTAAGGAGAGAAAAATTTAAAATATTTGCCTAGTGTTATTTTAATGGTAAATTCTATTAACGCGTATACATTTAAAAGGTAAACAATTTGCAACTCCTTTTCGAGGCAGCTCTTTATATGTATAAAACGCTGTCGGGTGGGCCGAAATTTCGTATAGGGAGTTCTTTCATTCTTCGATTTGCGGAGCATTTCAGTCATCTTATGTATTATTTTGCTCACACTATTTTTCTTTCAGGCGACGGAGGGCACCAGAGCAGAGGTCGACTGAAAAAGCACGCCATGTTAGACGAAAAGATAAAAAAGTTCCTGGCGGTGAGCACTGAAAGCTGTTCTTGTCTTCAATCCCCTTCCTCTTCCTTTTGCCTTTTTCTTTGTACAGGAGTGGCATTAGCATGGCATGTTAATACTGTACTAATGTACTTTGAAACATGAATACGTGGGAATGTTCTAATAATAGCAACCTTCATTCTTCAACTTCAACTTGGGTTACAATGGCACCAGTTAAGCATGAAAGAAATCGGTTGGTGTGTGGTGAATAAAAATATTAATCTCCACCAACACAATTCCCGTTCTGGACGTATCCTTGTTTTTTTCAGAGTACATTGGACACAATTTGCTGTTGATTTTATTTTTTCACAGTTGTTTTCCTCTGCTCAGCTACGTTACAATGTCTTCTATCTTTGCATCTGTTGATTCATTTCTTCTTCTTCTTGCTGTGTGACTGTACACTCTATTTTGTTCTTTATTGTGAATACTTCGCTCATTTTACAACCCGAATTTTGTGACTGTGTTATTGCTTCAATTTTCAAAAAACTCTTACTTTTCCTATTGCTCTTTTTCCTGCTTCTGTCCCTTTTGAAGTGGAGTAACTTGTCCTTGGCTTCACTCGTCCAGCACCTCTGAGAGTTTGTCCTATCATAAACTACCCTCGTATAGGAAAGCAAGTGATAAAAAAAAACTTGCAAACGGCATGTGAAACGGGGTAGAAATCCTGTTTACTCGGAGCACCAACGTCGGGCAACTCATATGTACTCCTAACCTCTTACTATTTCAGCACTCCGTTTCGCTTTTAACATTTACCATCTGTCTGTACTATGCTGGGCCTCGGGGTGCGAAAGAAACATAAAATAATGAAAAAGAGAGAAAGCGAGCGTAAAGGGCCGTGTGAGTGAGCTAGAGTTGTCTAACTGACGGTCTGGTCCCCGGGCCGCCGGCCTGGTGTGTTCGTAGGCCCGCTTACCCTCAGCAACCACCACAACAGCTGTGGTCCCGGGGGCCCCCGCGGGGGTTCCGTAGGCGGGTCCCAGGCGGGAGCGGGGCCCCTCAGGGGTCACGCCTCAGACGCTCGCCGCTTCACAGAGCGCAGAAAGAAAACGGTCCGCTTCGACGGCCGACACGACTCGGGCATAGACACCAGCTCGACGTTCACCTCGAGCGAGGACTCGAACCCGGGAGGAGGAGGAGGAGGAGGAGGTTCTAAGGTACACACATGCCTAGCCCTCGGGCGTGGCCACGGAGGCGCACCCCACGGGCAGTGCGCGGGTCGGCCACGGGGGAGTCAGTGGGGAACGCGGGGGAGGCATAACGGCTTTTGGCGAACAGGGTGTTAAAGATATGCACGTGTTTCTAGCCGGTCGGATGGATTGCATGATGCGGTTTACAAGTTAGCGGCTTAGTCTCGCATCAAGCCAGTTACTGGCCATTTCTAGTTGTTTCCATTGTCATTGTTTTAAATATAGCCGTAGCAACTTCGGGTTGAGGGGAAAGTGCAAATATCAGGACCTTGCCGTTTGAACTACTACGGACAACAAAGAACGATGCGAATCCGACTTTTAGAAAGACGCACGTTACTTCCGGTTTAATTAATACCCAGTGGAATGACTTAGGATCCATATCTAAGTTATTTCATTGAACGGCGAACCCGTGGCCAACCTTCGCTGGCGTTGCTGGACACCAATACGACACAGCTGTTTTCCGAGGTGCACCTAAGGGACACAGGGCATTCGCCACGCATACACAGCAAAACACGCACGGGCATATTAGAACGCATAAGCCCTTTCCGTCTGGAACAATACAGAAGCTTTTTAAAATCTGATTAAGTGTAGAAATTCTAATACAAGTCAGTGGTACTATACGCTGAGTATTGCTCTTTTAGGTGGCAGCAATGCTTCATTGTACTAGACCAACGCCATATGTTACTAGACAACGCCATGTAATCAGTCAGGCTTTTCTAGTTCCGTTCGAGGGATTTGTAAGTAGGGTTCCGTGAAATATGATTCTTTTAAAAGTAACACAGTTTAAACAAATTCTAATGCCCTCAATTAAAGGTATTTTTTAAACCTTCCTCTCGTTTATCAGTATTCCACATCTTTCGCTGGATAAACTTATTGTAGATCCTGATAGAATGTTCTTCCGAAGCCAACGATTTCCTTAACGCTGGTATAATTACTTATCTCTCCATCTTCTCTCTACTTCTCAAGTTTTTCTTTGTGCCCTTTTTCGTTAGTTGTACTTTGTTATCCCCATACTGACTCTGGGGAACTGCTTCCTATCTGCATGGCTATAGAATATGAATTCAGTTTTCATGCCTTTTAGGTGCATTGCTTCTTTAACTAGAATTTGCGTTCTACATTTATTTGTCCCTCTTGGACGATTCATTTTGGTATTTCTTTGAGTTCCGCGCTGCTTTCGGTTTAGATCCTGCCCGTTGTTAGTAGTGTATAACAATATGAATGATGCACTGAGATCGGTATATAGGTACCTGTTGTGAGCTCATTAACAGTACTTTTAACGTAATTACTTATTGAAGAGGTACGTTCACGCCTTTGAATGAATGACAGGGCGCACGTACTGTGGATCTCGGTGGGTCTAGTCTGATACGCAGTGCTGCCGCCATCCTTGCAGCCTGCAAGGTGGCTGACTGGCCGATTTGCGCTCCACAATTTCGAAGTTATGCTGTACCGCATGCATGGGTGTAGGAGGGTTGCCTATTCTCTCAAGGCGCTACGGCCATAGGCGTGACGCTCGCCCGGATGCTTGCGGTACTACACAACCACGAATGTAGGTGCGGCGAATTGTCCAGCAAGCACAACACTGGCGTCAGCACGAGCAGACAAGCAATTTAATCGTGATGCAGTTCACTAGAGGGTTTACTACACCAGAGACATTTTTTATTCCCTCTCGCTATGAAATAGGACATAGGGCACGTTTTTTTCGCGGCATGCTGTAATGTGCAACTTGCCGTGGTTTATTCAATAGTAGTGATTTAACGAACGCTCGGTGTCCCGCAATTACTCTAATTTTATTATAACTCGTATGATCTAGTATCTTGGTTCAATGGCGGTGCTGAAAAAAAACGGAAAGGACATCACGTTTTCTTGCTCATCCACTTTCCCGCTTAAAACCATTGCACTGAGAAAATTAAAGAATAAAACCAGTCTATAAATTGAGAAAGCCGCGATATGTCCTCTTTCATGCACCCTTCCTCATTCCCCCCCCCCCCCCCCCCCCCAACTGGTCATGACTCGATGTTGTCCCCCGACAGCACCCGCACTCGTGGCAGACTAGCGCTGACGGCACCTCGCTCATCGGCCACATGATTCTAAGGAAGTGCATACGCGAGCCCCAGGGCTCTGGCGGCTCCTCGTCCGGCTCGTCGACCACCTCGTCCATCCTGGGCCTCAAGGTGACAGGCGGCAAGCTGTTGCCCGGCGGCCACATCGGCGCCGTCATAGAACGCGTCAAGAAGGGCAGCATCGCTGACCTCGAGGGACAGCTCAAGCCAGGTACGTAGGGGTGGCGGGGCGGGGCGGGGCGGGGCAGCGCGGTCAGCTGATGACTGACGGACCCTCCTCTGTTGCAGGCGACGAGGTGCTGGAGTGGAACGGGCGGGTGCTGCAGGGGCTGTCGCACCAGGAGGTGTACGACATAATCGCCGAGAGCAAGCAGGAGCCGCAGGTGGAGCTGATGGTGTGCCGGACGGGGCCCAGCGGGGCTCCCCCTACGGGGGGTGGGGGCCCCGGAGGGGGCGGGGGACCCGGCGGGGGACCCCCGGGGCCCGGAAGAGGCTCGGCCATGGGCAGGTCGCTGCCCGCTGCCGCGCACTTCAGGGCTCCGCCAGTCCACAAAGGTGCAGCTCCCTTCCCACAGATATTTATACATATTTTTTTATACGTATTTTTTTTCTACCGCCGATAAAAACGATACGGTTATGGGGTTGCTTGACTCCACGGACTCTCACCATTAGTTGGTGCAGTTCGGCAGGCGTTTTGGAATTCATTTTTACAGTTTAGGTTGGTTATCGTGCGGAGATTGGGATTAACTTTTATTGCAGTTCAGCCATCGGCCGCGTCCGAGCTGTAACCTTTTGACCCCAGTGTACCAGTTGTTGCTTCCCTGTGTGTAAGAGGTGACTAATTTCGTGCATTGCCTTGCAGGTCTTCTTCTTCTTATCTTTTATCTTCTCTCAAAACTACATCTTTTTCTTAGTGCTTCCTTCTTCCTTCTTCACAAACGACCCTAGTTCTAGATAGCGTTGCCAAGAGACTGCCTTCTTACGGGTCTTTGGGGCACTATTTAAAAATTTCTTAACTATGTGTTCGTGTACTTTTTGACAGAATATGATTCGTGTATACATATATTTGTTGTGTTGTGTATATGCACAGTAGTGACTAGAGGCTAGGAAAAATAATAAGTGCACTGTAGTGTCCTTTAGTGTCTCAGGTTCAGCCGGTTCCTGAATTTCATGTGCTGGAATTTAGAATTGAAATGTTTCAATAGATTCCGTCAAAAATCTACATGGTTTTGCGCCCTTTCGAATTCTTTTATTTCCCGAATTCCTTATTTTATTCTCTTTCTCTTTACTATTCTTTATATACTGTAAGGCAAATAATAGCTTATAATATTATTCCATCAGGGAGCAACAACTTGTACAACAAAACCTTTCTTAATACTATTTGACTAAGTAGGTGAGAGGAGTTTCGGGTCGATAACATAAGAAACGTGGAATAAATAAATAGAACACAGATCGTGGCCTGATTTTGAAAGCTAGAAAAATTTTTAAGGAGAGGGAGGGGGAGATGAGGCAGGAGGGGGGGGGGGGGCAAGAGGGATGGGGGGCGTTAGTCTGCCCTCTGTGTAAGACACAAGACGTGATAGGCTACGCCCTGGCTGTTGCAGACGTGTACGACGCGCGGAGGGACAACCCCGCCGTGCTTGTAACTTCGCCCGGCTCACCCGACCTCCACGGTCAGCGCACGGCCCCCCGGCCGCCGCTCAGCAAGGCCAACGCTAACGTGGGAGGGAAGATGCAGGTATGACTTAGCTGCAGAAAAAAAAGGAAAGAGGGGTAATATATTGTGGACGCCGAATAATAAACCTTACTTTTTGCAGGTGAAACTGTGGTTCGACACGGGTGCCCTCCAGCTCCAGGTGACCATCGTCTGCGCGGCGGGGCTGCTCCCAAGACGAAACGGCGAGCCGCGAAACCCTTACGCCAAGATGTACCTCCTCCCGGATAGAAGGTGCGAGACAGCAATCCCGTAGAGAGGATGCGTACGGAGCAGCGTGACTAGCAGACCTTGCGTATTCTAACCCTCTGCCCTCTCCTTCCCGCAGCGACAACTCGAAGCGGCGCACGCAGACGCTAGCGCAGACCAACGACCCCCGCTGGAACCAGACGTTCGTCTACTCGTCCGTCAAGCGGTCGGACCTCAAGCTGCGCGTCGTCGAGATCACCGTGTGGGACTACATGCCGCACCGGACCAACGACTTCCTGGGCGAGGTGCTGGTAGAGCTGAGCGTGGCGGCGCTGGACGCCTCCCCGGAGTGGTTCTACCTGAGCGGGCACGCGGGCGGGCACGCGGGCGGGCACGCGGGCGGGCACGGCCACCACTCGCACCACGCGCTGCACGCGCACCCGCTCTCCCCGACGGACCACCTGAGCCCGCCCGGCCCGCCCAGCACCACGTCGCGGCTCTCCGACTCGGACACGTCCGAGTGCGACCTGGACGACGGGCGGGAGCGGCGCGTGGCGGACGGCGCGTCCATCAGCAGCGTGGGGTCGTCCACCAGCCCGCCGCCGGACCTCAGCCTGGACCGCATGGGCAGCGCGCGCCGCTCGCGCCGCGACATGTCCCCGCAGGGGCGCAAGCGCGCCGAGCACATGGCGCGCGACAAGCCCGTGTCGTACCAGCCGCCGCGGGTGGCCGTCGCGCAGCTGGGGCCGCGCTCGCACTCGGCCGCGCCCGCCGACTCGCTCATGCACTCGAGGAGCAGGTCCAAGTCGCCGCGCCGATCCTCGGACCACCACGTCGACCCGCGGAGCCTATCGCCGCCCGAGGACCGGTGCGTCACACGACCCGTCGGCGTTAACGCCAACCTCCTCGTGATCCGCGACTCACGGCTCTGTTCGCTCTCATCCCGCAGGGGCGGCATAGGGGTCGGCGGCCACGGCTACATCCCCAGGTTCTCGCGGTCGGCGACGGCCACGCCGACCACGTCGCCGAGGCGCCAGCTGCCGCAAATCCCGCCCGCCGTGCAGAACACGTTCCGGGAACGGGATCGGTTAGCGCGGGACAGGCTGGTGGACCGAGATCGGTTAGATAGGGACCGGCTGGATAGGGACCGGTTAGACCGAGATCGGCTGGAGACGGACCGGCTGGACAGGGAGCGGATAGACCTTGACCGGGGGTCGACGCTCGTGAGTAGATGATCCCGTTGCCTGGCGCACACCGTCGACAGTCTTACTCATGTTTTTTTATAATTTATTTTTTGCTGCTTTCAGGATGCGGACGAAAGGATACACTTGCCCCGGCATTCCGCCAGACATCGAGGAAGCCAAAGGGGTCATCACTCAGGTGAGCGCTGCGGTCTGGAGATGCTGTACAACTTGTCCCGGTTGGGAAGAGAACTGACAATTCATCCTCTGTTCTGTTTTCCTGCCCGCAGCGGACTGGTCCCAGCAGTACACGGGTCTGTCGGATAGCGACCTGTCCACGTCCTGGGGTACCAACTCCACGTACAGGATGAACCGGAGGCACCGCTCGCCCGACAAGGATATTGTCGTCGGTGACTTCGGCGACTCCGACATCGAGTCCGTCGTCTCCGTGACCAGCAGTGCCTTCTCCACGCAGTCCGAGCGGCCGAGGGGCTCGCGCGGAATCAGGTACACGCAGCTGTCTACAAGGCACGTATCACCCCCATTACTTAGTAGAGCGGCGCGCAGAGCGCGAGGCGGAGTGAGTGGAGCCTCTTTTTATCCCTCCCTTTTCTTTCCGTTTCTTCCTGCTTCTTACCTTTCATTCTCACTCTTTTTACTTTCGTCCTATTTGTTTTGTTTCTTTCCTTCCGATTTCGTTGTCATCTGTCGCTTTCCCACATGTTTTCTTTCTGCATCACTACCGCGAGCAGACGTTACTTGCTGTGGGCTAGCCCAGTGCACTCTTTTCTCTCTCCCGCTCCGCCTCTTAGTGTAAGCATATTCATATTTATTAGCATTCAATCCCCCTTTTCATTCGTCAGCCAATGTTAATTTCCTGTCTGCTATTTATAAAAAAGGTGTGTGTAGATATGTAAATATGTGCTCATTCATTGTGAAAAATTGTCATTAGAAGCAGTCAGCACCGTAATTAGTTTCCTGTAACTTGCAGCACGCCGTTATAACTTTTTTTTAATCGAAAAAAGGGTTTTAGCCCGGCATCTCCCATAGTGCTTTTTACTCAAACACCGTGGTCCTATGACGCCTGACCGGCCAAGGCTAGGCCACCCGCTCAGCACTGGCGTGCTGCAATCGGGCTGCTTGCCTACCATCTAGGGGCCGTAAGGGGCTCATTTTATTTCCTATCGGGTTCTGTAAATAGGTCTGCCTAAGATCCTTTAATAGTTTTTACCCTGTTGGCCGCACTGTAGTTTTGTCTCGTTATGTCGTGCGAGCAGTGCAGTGTGTCTGACCGCCCCCGCACGTCTGCTTGCAGTGGCAGTGAGTTCGGAGGGAGTTCGGCCGGGACCATGACCAGGGGTGGACGCCAAGGCTCACAGCGAGGGGCGTTCACCCGCAGCCTGTCCAACACGGACGTGCCGCCAGAGACTGAGGAACGGGACGGCCGGCCGAGCAGCAGTCCCGTCGACCAGATACAAAGCTACAATGGTTCGTGCGGTCTTCTATTTTCTCTTTCGCGAATAACGCTTCGTTTCCGTATTGCTGAATGTCTGCGGCAGAAGCTCGTCTGTTCATTCTGTTTTGATTTGTATTTTCCTCAGACGGCAGTCTCAGCGACACAGCTTTAGGAACTCAACACAACATGGGCGGATCGCGCAGGGTTAAAATGGCTGGTGGCACCACTGGCAAGATGGGGACGAGTATGGGCAAGAAGAGCTCATCGACGTCTCAGCTGTCGGCTACCGGTGAGAGACTCGGAGGTAACGCGACGGCGTAGCTAAGCGCCCTCCTACTAAACAGGCAGGAAAGTTTGCTATCTTCACCCGTCCCCTCAGTAATGAGTCGGGCCATGCAGTGACATCGTCGACCGAACAAAGCCGCCCTCGAGCGAAACTCAGACTCAATAACAGTTTTACTGACTGCGGGGAAGATAATTTTCATTCCTGCAAAGTTTATCCTATTTTATAAAATTAGCTGTATGAACGTCATTTGGAAGTTTTGCGTGCAAAGCTCTCGTTTTTTTGAGGGGGAAAATGTGCCTTTCGCCTCACAACAAAACAGTTTTATCAGACTCTCGTGATTTTTGAAATGTGTTTAAAAGCGCTTTGCATTCTAGCATTACCTCCACCTTTACTTGGTGGCTTCAACGGAGAGTGACTATAGTATAAGCAAGCGTATTGATCCAGGAGACCCAGTCGCCTACCACAGATCGACCTAGACTTTCTGTAGCAAATATTTCTTGCAACTTTTGTAAAGCTAGCCAAGAATGGGAATGAAATTTCTTTAATTCAATTCTTAGTTTTCCGAGTCTTTTTCTACACTCCGCTGAAAGGGGAAATTACTGACAATAATTAATGCTGTTAATAATGTGTGTCTAAAGTGCGGCCTTCCGGGGAGAAACTTGTCTTAAAGTCATTTTACGTCGATCTGTAGGCTCGGCGCCAGGGCGCTTCTATGTGCCATGTAATGTGATTTGTGATAATGACCACCGTCATGTTATTCGCCCCGCGCACAGGCCGAAAACGTAGGTTAGGTTTCAACCGGAAGGGCAAGTCTTCCTTTACCGTGCACCGGAGCGAAGAGGTGCTCCCGGAGGATGTCCGGCTCCTCGTCAGGCAGGCCAGCTCCATGTCCAGCGACGGCGAGGGCTCCGGGGACGGAGACAGCAGGTGGACCTCACAGCCTCCCCCATTACCTACCTGTCGGCCTCGAGTTACTCTGCAAACTGTCAAAGTGTGCGGCCATTGAACGGTAGTAACTGCTATATCTGAGACAGCGAGAGAACCGGAAAAATACATTTTGTGTAACAAGTGTATCACCCCAAGTGTGGATCCACGTGGGTGGGATGTGAGAACTCGCTGGTTTTTCTCCAGTTACGACCATTCGATACTTCACACGCATTCGTCTGCAGAGGAGACTCAGCTGGCTTACTCCTGTTGTACTCAGACTCGCCCCGCGCAGAGCGCACTTCCCTGGTCCTCATGACCTCCCGACCATTCCCTATTGCACCATTCTCATAATTTGAGTGTACGCTCGAGTTTGTGCCACAACTCATCTACTTGCAAAACGAAATAAGCCTGCGTCTAATTTGGTGCTTTCTGCGTTTTTATGTGTTTTACGGAACCTTAACGCGGCTTTGCGATCTCTATCCATGCCACATTTTGACAACCACCGGGCTATCGTTTTGTGAGGAGATTCGAGTCCCCGTCTCCCTGAAACTTAAGTAACAAGTCCCCCAAAACGTAGGATTAGAGGGGATGTAAAGGGAGCACTTGATCCAGAAAGAAATGATTTGTCCAAATTGTATCTCGAATCAACGGTTACCCGACCCTAACAGGTCAATGTCGGATTAACATCACTTATCTAATAACCATCAATACAGCACGGAATCGACGAATCTACTTTTCTCCGACATCAATAATTGAGATCAGGTATCCGTCGATCGGACAGGAGATTAATTTTGGCCCTTCATTTCTGTCTAGAGACGATGTGCCCACAGAGCAAAGCACTATTTTTTGCAAGTATCCGTGTCGTTGCCGTAGGCTCGCCATCGTGTGGTCTTGTCGGTTTTGCACGACACGACTTTTAGCATGGTTGTCTGCTAGCAAACAGTCGTACAGACAAGTTTGTAGAAGTATTGCTAGGATTTGTATTGAGTAAAAAACGCACGGATTATCCATTAGTGTTTCATTTACTGTAAAGTTTGGGTGCCTCTCATATGTCCCAGGTAAAACAATATCCCACCCGTCTCCCAGCCCAGCTCAGCTCTTCCTTTCCCCGGCATTTGTCCTGCAGTTTCATCCCAACATTCTTACATTTCTCTTTCGGTTTGGAGGTTTGGAGCGCTAGGCCGCTGCTTGCTGCGCTTCAACTAGTGTGTGCCAGTGCGACCAGCCAAACCTGGAAATTCTTGCACATTTCCGGTTTTTTTTTTCTCCCTTGCTAAAAGGGTATCAGGCTAGCAAGGAATTTCTAGCGTCGGGCTGGCTGCTGTGCTGTATAGGGCGGGGGGCCCTGGCCAAAAGGGCAGGCCGTGATGCCGAGCCGAGCCTCACCGCCGGGCCGCCCGCCCGCCGTTTTGTCTCTTTGTACATAACATATTCTGTGGTTATCTGCACTGCCGTCTCTACTGGTATTGTATCCATTTAAACAAATGCGTTTGCTGTTAGTTGCCAAGCGAGCAAGGGTTCATAAAATAACGCAAAAATTACATTTAAAAATGGCTTGCTGTCGTTGAGATTTTGACTTAACGGCTGCACATCTAAAGTAGCTTGCCTATTTTTTTACATACATTTTTAATCTGACAAACATGCCCATTTTCTTGGCAACTCTTTTGCGATCCCTTGTACATATTATGACGGCCGCCTAGCGAGAGTCTAGCGTTGTCTTGCTGCATCTCACAAAGTACGTAGGCGCTACATGTAGTTGGACATTATATATAACGTTATACCATATAAGTCGTTTAGACTAATCGTAGCATCTAGTATTTCGCACGCTGTGTTTTTTGAAGAGCTGTAAAACAAGTGCATCAACAGTAACGTCGTCTTTAGACAGTCATCGGCTTTGTTTCGCCGGGCCGAGCCGGGGTGGGTGGGGTCGGTACTGTGTCCTGCAGCGAGGCGGCGCTAGGCTAGAAACCCGTGCGGCGTGCCACACCCCGTCGCCGTGGGAACGCAACGCCACGGCAGTGCCTGGCAGTGCCATAGAGACCGCATGCTGTAGTCCGTAACGTTGCCTCGGCGACACCCCCATGACGCGTCGCCATGGCGACACGTCACGCCGCGTCACCATGGCGTCACGCCCGCCGGTCCCCCATATCTGTGACTATACATCTGTTGCTTTGATCGTTTTGATGTTGTGTGATGAATGTGTGTCTCTCTGCTGCCGCTGTACTTGTCTCACTCCCAGCGTGTCGCAGCGTGCCCCGGCCAGGCGCCGGGTACTCGCACAGGGGGGCACTAGTGCACAGGCCGGGCCCATACCAGTATGTAGACGTAGTGAGCGAGATCACAGGCTCACGAATTTGAATTTTCTTTGCCAGAGGGCGGATCTAGAAAACGTAGCTCCCCTAGCAGTACCATCTCGGTCCAGCGGTCCCAGGAGGTGACCCCCCATCAGCCGAACACAGGCAGTCTCAACAGCATTTCTAGTTCCGACGGATCTTCGTGAGTAAAAATTACACACACAAAAAAATCTATCCACTCTGTGCAGTCTGTACATGTCGGCACTCGACGACGGATCGGGCCAAGGTCGGGTAGGAAAGGGGAGGGGAAGCGGGGTGCGCGTCATAATCGGGTGCACTCTTCTCCTCAGTCTTTCCAATTATCACCTTCGCACTGTGCGTTCCTCGACTCCTCAGGGGGCCCACGAGCCTTCCACTGATTTGCAAATCCTCTTCTCTTTTTCATCTCAATCTCATGTTTCTGCATATCGTTGGTCCGATCCGTTGTTTGACAAGTGCATGTTTAAATAAAGTTTTACAAGTTTAAATAAATTTCAACTTTTTGGTCTCTTGACGTCTGAAGCTCGGCACTGGCGCGCCGCGGCGAGCCGGGCACTCTTTCGCACAAGTCCTTTAGTTTTTCTGGGATTTGTGAACTGCCGACCGGTTCTCTTAAATTTCGTGCGCAAAATAATCTTCTAGCTCTTAATTCAGTTCTATGCAGAAGGCAAACCTTTTCTTGCGAAGCTTTAAAGTTGCCTAGACACCCTCTGTCTTAGTGGTGTCACGATAAATAGGAAATTCCTTCAAGTATGCATGCAGTCTAATTAGCACCTAAATCTTCTCTAATTTTGCATCAATCTTCTGCCTTCTATCTGCCACGAGGTGCCCGAGATCGATCGTATGATAATCCCTGCCCTCTTAGCTTTAACGATCGGCATCCAGTGATGTTCCACGTCAGAGAATGTTTCGCACCTGATTGCTACCGTTTTGTGTGTGTACTTTTTTCACCTGAAAATTTTATGACCGCTCTTTTCATGGGTACAGTAATACCTGTGTGTATGGATGTAAGGGAGGACCCGTAAAGAAGTGAAGTAGTGTGAGTGGTGCGCTCTATCAGACGAAAAGTTTGCCAATAACCATGACAAAATAAGAACGTGTTTATATCTGAATTTAACATCGATGGCTATGCCACATTTTATAAAGTTTTTAATAGCCTAATTTATGTATTTGTTAACAAAACTGTAACGAATGTGCACTGATCTTACGTCCGAGCTATTGACTTTGCACCGTCACGCTCTTTGCTTTTCTAGTTCTGCACGATAGACGTAGTGTCCTTGCAGGAATATCCCCCCCACCCTCCCCCAATTGAGCACTTTACTATTCCCGTGTTATAATGCTCACGCCCGGTAAACTACCCCACGTGAAGCTTTCGTTGTCATCGGTGTATCTCGTTGACCTTCTAGGTCAAATTTGCTACATGTGCTAACTTTGTAGAACATAGCGTGTGTATGTATATATTTGTGTTTTAAAATCATACTGCTTTTTTCTTCTTTTCTTTCTCGTCAACTGTATATATGGTTTACCTACACCTTTATTATTTACAATTAATTAGAAGATTTCTATCCATCCCGGGGTGGTGCCACTTTAAAAAAAAATCGCCGCTTTTAAAACCATGTTTATTTATTTAGGTGCATTTGTTTCTTTTTTATTTGTATGTGCTCGTTAGAAACAAACTTCACTGAGAAGAGTTAGAAAACTGTAGATGAAATGCCGCGCTAATTTGAATGGGTACTAGCTACAGCTTCTACTTCGCTTCAACATTCCTTACCTTACCTTTTACATCCTCTCACCCCATTCTCTTTCTTCCGAGAAGAAAATCATGACCCTCATTGAAACCTTTTAAAAACCCCCATTCTTTAAGTGACAAAAAATCTAAACTCTAAGGACGCTTGCCTCACGGGTCCCAAGGTTCGACGCCGGTCCTGCTACCATTTCGATCAAATGTCTCAATCGCGAGGCAGTGCAAAACGCGCATGAGAGTCTTCTGGAGATCGTCCGAATGAGAGAGGAATAGAGGGGGAGGGTAGCTTGTTGTGAAGGAATATCTCTCTCTCTCTCTCTCTCTCTCTCTCTCTCTCTCTCTCTCTCTCTCTCTCTCTCTCTCTCTCTCTCTCTCTCTCTCTCTCCCCCTCTCTCCCTCTCTCTCCCGAAAGACTCTCCTAGCCGAGTTGGTCGAGGGTGCTAGGACACGCAGTCGCCCCGGGGCTCAGTGGGGTGCTCTCGCTGCTGAACTAACCCGCCCTTCCCGTCCTGTCCTCCAGCTGGGCGTCCATGCGGGGCTCTATGGGCCCCGATCCCAGCGGCGCGCTCACCGACTTCATCGAGGGCCTCGGCCCCGGGCAGCTCGTGGGTCGGCAGGTACTGGGGGCGCCCTCCCTCGGGGACATCCAGCTCTCCATGTGCTACCAGAAGGGGTACCTGGAGGTGGAGGTGATACGCGCACGGGGGCTTCAGGCAAAGCCGGGATCCAAAACGCTGCCAGGTGAGAGACCCGCCCGCTACGCCCGCCCCACGCCATGCTAGATGAGAAGCGTTTACAAGAAATATGGTGGATCCAATTTTGTTTTCTCTTCGTTTGCAGCACCATACGTAAAAGTTTACCTGGTGAACGGCAAGCGATGTATATCCAAGAATAAGACTCATACGGCGAGAAGAACTTTAGACCCTTTGTATCAACAACAGCTTATTTTTAGAGAAAATTTCGCTGGCTGTGTACTTCAGGTGAGTATTGTGATAATTTTTTTTTTTTTTTTTTTGAAAATAACAAACCGACAGTAAACAGCAGTGTGATGCACGCACGGGAAAATTGTCAATGCAATTGCCGTCTTTCGCGTGATTGGGAAAATACAATGAACATTTTTGTTGCGGCAGGTGACGGTGTGGGGCGACTACGGTCGCATCGAGGGCAAGAAGGTGTTCATGGGCGTGGCGCAGATCATGTTGGACGATCTCAACCTGTCCGCCATGGTGATCGGCTGGTACAAGCTGTTCGGAACCACGTCCCTGGTTAGTGGCCCTCCCTCGCTCGCCCTGTCGGCTCTCTCGCGCCGCAGCTCGGACAATAGCCTAGACTCGATCCCCACCAACCCGTAGCGGGGCTGAGGCGCTGCAGAGTGGGGCCTGGGGCCGGGCCTCGGGCCGGGCCGCTGCTGCCCCGGTGCCAGAACCACCAACACCACCATCTTCACCACCACCACCACCATCATCATCTTCATCATCAAAACAAGCCGCTCCGCTCGCGTGCTGACTCTGTGCCTGCTCCAGGTTGTCTGAGCCCATCATGTAGTGTGTGCCCCCAGGTGGCCGGCAGGGCGTAAGCCCCACCGGCCCCACCACGCCACACCCCTACCCTAGGGTAGGTAGTAGGTAACAGCCGCTTCTCTGTGTGACACTCTGCCTGTTCCTCCGTTTTCTACGCCTTTCTCCTCTTCGTCTTTTCTTTATTCTGCCCGTGCTCTGCTTCTGTCACCCTGATTCCAATATTTGGATCCAGTAAGTGAACCGCTTTGCTTCCACCTTGACTGCCGCGCTGCATTACCTCTCATAACCTTGACTAAATTCAATATAAAAACAGCTTGCACTGAATGCGCGAAAATTCGTCTCCGCTTAAAGTCTTTACAATATCTAAACTCGTCTTTAATTTCCTGACCAATTAGTTTTTTTTTTTCCGTTCTTTTTTCTGATTTTCTTTTTCTTTTTATCTCAACTGCCTACTGCTGGGCTGCAGTAGTAGATATGCACACCCATACCCACCCCTCCCGACACCCTGAAGAGCTCAGACAAGCTGTTGCTGGTCCAGGCCCAGGCCGGCTGGCCGCGCGCCGTGCGGGTAGGCAATCCCAGTGCCGTCGCTCACGGGGGCGCAGCGGGCTGCCTACCTCGCCGCCCGCAGGCTGACGCTTCGGCGAGGCGCTCTATCTTTGCCCGCGGCTGCGGTTGTGAGCACGCAGCGTGCACTTTTAATTATTTGCACAATGTGCACGATGCGTGCACATAAGCACTTCCTTAAATGTCTTGTAGGAAGGAAAAAATAATCATCCACAAAGTGTGTCGTTTAATAGAGGTGCAAGGGTGGGTCTCGCGGGTTGCGCGGGTGCTTGGATTTGCGAACAGTTATACAATTAGTAAGTAAATTTATCTCACTATTTGGCAAAGCTACCAAGACGCTTTGCCTTCAAATATGCCCGCTATGCTGGAACACTCAGCTCGTGAGCGTTTAGTTCGCACTCATGTTTGTGCAGCACGTTTGCTTTCAGGCGACTTACTGTTATAGCAAGGATGTTTTCCATAACTGTTGTTCACGTAGGACTAAATGGGCGAAAATCTGTAAACCAAACCTATTTCGAAGAATTGCTGTAGATTCAGAAAGTGTTGTACTGCTTTGGTTTCTCTGCATTTTGGCGGACCGCTAACATTTTTGTGACACAATGTTGCGCTTTGTTGCGTTTGATACAAGAACACGAATTTTCGAATGGCGCGCGATTAATGTGCAAAAGTGGTGCAAAAGCCAAGTAAAAAAAATACTTTAAAAAATTACGAAAATCTAAAATAATGAGACCGAATTATTCTGACTCTTTCTCCTTTGTGTTTTGCAGTAAAGTGGTCTGGACTCCAGAATCTTCCCTTTCAACATGGTCATCGCCACCGCATCATCACCGACATCATCATCATGAAAATCATCATAATCATCAACATTTCTCAACGCTTCGTCTTTATATATGTATAGGAGACTTTTATACAATGTTATGGAGAGTGATAAGGCATGCTGCTCGTGTGATAGACGTGTCTCGCCGCCACCAACGCTACGCCCCGCCCCACCTCGCCACGCTACGCTCCGCCACGCCCCGCCGCACAAGCCAAGCAGCGCCCTGCCGGCCCTGCTCGGGCCTTACCTGTGTGTCTAGACATCTCAAACAAGAAGGGTTATTCATTATGAAACAAAGATATACTATAAATATATAAATATTTACAAATACCTTGGATTTATTACTTTTAAAAAAGGGACATTGTAACATATTGTACAGGCAACTTTGTTATCGGTACTCTTCATCATGTACGAACATGAAAGACCAAACTGGTGAGCCGCAGCCTCTTCGCTCGCCGCCGCCCCTCCTCCTCCCCTCTCCTTCTCCCCGCCCCTCTGCTTCACGCCATCCGTCCAGTCTGCTCTATATACGACGAGTGGCATGTGCCAAACGCCCTCGCAGGAGGATTTAGAAAACCACGTGACCTCCATATTCGTGAATCGTCTGGACCCTTCTTACTCTTCTTTGCCTGCGCCCTCTCACCGCAATCCCCCCTTCCCCCAGTCCCTTATGAGATCAACTCCGAGGCCCCTCCGCAGTAGCCAGGCCAGCGGCTTCGGGCTGCTAAGGGGCTGCAGCGAGTTAGGAGGCCGCGGCCTCACTTTTATTCTTTTCAGTTTATTTTTGATTTCAACTAGGTTGTCCTTTTTGTGGTGCAATCATTTGGCGCTTCACCCAGACTTACGCATTAATACAAGCATCTGTTAGTATCTAAAGAGTTATGGTGAGGGAAAGAATCATTGTAATTTCAAGTTAGGATAAATATGTGCATGCTGTGATTTTTGTTGTTCTTTCGAATATGTTGACGCATTGTCTTTATATAGCAGCAGAGGCTGCTGAGTCTCGGGGTGAGCGGTTGCTCACGGATCCGTCGTGTGTGAGAGGGACAGAGACAGAAAGCGTGTGTGTGAAAGAGAGAGTGAATGTGAAAAAGTGCGTGTATGTGTTTTTCTAATTAACTGATACCAAATACCAAATCGCATAGGCTGCGGAGAAACTTCTTAAACGCAAATTCTGCATAAAATTTAATTCTTCTTTGATTTTTTTTTCTCTTATAAGTTTACCTTATGGCTTTCCAAAAATTCAAAATTTACTGTTTTGAAAAGAAGTGAATGTCCAACCGTGATAATCAGACTTAGAAAATTAAAGTAAGTAAGCCAAACTTTTACAAAAGCCGCATTCAAATGAGACCCACGGTTGGGGATTTTTCTGATTTGCATTAGTATTCCGTAGTATCAAAGCTCGGGCAGTATCATTTTATTTCTTTTGTCTGATTTATCCAGCTAGGACGAATCCGGGTGAAGTGTTTGTGCCTTCACCTCAGTTCTGAACATATCCTTACCATTGTATCATAATTTTAAATTGTGCTCAAGTATTTAGGAATTGGTAGGTTCTTGATCAACCGCAAGCCCCCAAGCCCCAGTAAAAAGCGACACGCAAGCTAGCGGCTTAAGCGAACTGACGTGAAGTCATATTTACGTCGAAGTAAAAACATGATTTCGGTGTCGTTTCTTACTGGGCCATCAAACCGGTCCGGCCACAGAAAGACATAAAATGTAAAGAAAAATACATTACTTAAAAATTGAGAAGCACTCTGGATCTGTGATAATACCTTTTAACTGCTGTGCAGACTGTTGTTAAGCGCCATGATGCTACGAGTGTTATTACTACTCTTGTCCTGGGTCCAGCGAAGCAGAGCGAAGCAAGCAAAGGCCGGCTAGGCTACGCGGCTCCAAGCTGCTCCAAGTACGCCAGGCATTACCTTAAAGTTCTCTCCAAGTCGTCGTTATTTCTTTCCTCCGCTCTTTAACAGTACGGCTTTCATTGGGAAGCTCTCAAACTCTAGGTTAAACACTAACATAAGAACGTCACATGTAAATACGAAGACAATAAATGTATCTATGCAAAAATTACGCATTTAGTACTAGTACATTCCTTTCCTATTGTTTACGTTAACGAATGCAAACTTCATGTGTATTTTAAATGGGACTCTACGCCGGAAGTATTGGAATTCCCTCGCCCTTTCTACTCCCACTCAGCTGTGTTAAGCACTGCATAGAACCCTATTTTGGTGCTCACGCGACAGGCCTCACATGGAGGGAGGGGGCGGTTGCCCCTGTCACTCCTCTCCAGATTCGATGTTCAGGTAATTCATTCAAAAATGGTGCCATCGGTTTCGTACCGTGTAAGCCCCCGCATCCCCGCATATGTGGAAGTGGTCACCATTTGCATCTGGTTCCGGTCTTAGTGTTCACGGCCTTCGCGGAGAATTAAAACTCATCGACAGCTGACTGTCGGCGCTTGCCGAGTAGGAAAATTCCAACCTCACTCTTTCAATCTGCTGATCTGCTGTCGCTGTCAGCAGTGAGCAGAGCAAGCAGAGCAAGCCGAACGGTCGGCCTGTGAAGAAGAGGCCAAGTCTTCGGCCAACCGTCAAGTGAGTACCGATTGAAACAAAGCTTTTCTTATCGTTGCAACAGAGAGGGGTGTGGTGGAAAGTCACCTCTGGCTTGTGCGGTTTTCTGCGACTGATGTGAACGTCGGAATGAGCTGAGTAATAATAATTAGCCTGGGTTTACCGCTGTCGACCCGGTTCTGCCCTCTTGCTACGTTGACACTTTCCATTCGGACTTTAAACTGGTACATGATGTGTTATTCTACTTAAGTCTTTCATTTTTTGACTTATCATTTTCCTTTGCTTAGACCGAAATGCAAGGTTAGATAAGTGTAACAAGTCAGGCGGGCGCCCCCTGCTTGTCTAACTGAAACTGTTCCATTTTATTCGCGGTACAGTTGAAATATTGCATGTATGTTATATTGTCACTAATCGTTTTGATGTTCTTTTTTAAATTAACGTGTAGTTC
This sequence comes from Frankliniella intonsa, assembly GCA_033675135.1. NCBI lineage: Eukaryota > Metazoa > Arthropoda > Insecta > Thysanoptera > Thripidae > Frankliniella > Frankliniella intonsa. The sequence continues at coordinate 5,181,980 of CM066249.1, read as the reverse complement.
GAACTTTTTAAATACCATATAGTCCTAGCTTTAAAACTTTGCTTGCCGGTTATTAATGTTTCCCGTCCATTGGCTCTTCTGTACTCATTCATATGTCTCTAAAGTTTGTTAGTTAATGTTAATCCATACATTTATTCATTTCTCGTTTTTGTTTTTTCAGCCAAATTTCCCAGTAAAATGGGTTGCCTCTCCTTTGTATGGAGCCTTACAAAACTATTTATTGTCTGTTTGTTCATAACTTTCATACCTGGAATTCCTCCTAATGCAGAATTTAAGGAGTTTAGGTAAGTGCTTTGATTCTACCTGCAAATGTCATCCGAATCTATAATCTATTCTTATCATAACTTTTAACATTTTCTGTGTCTTGTCAACAGTGTAGCTAAACCAAAATCCCTTGATGCAGAGTTCTTGGTGAGGAGACATCTTGACAATGCAGAACATATATTTGAAGGACAGTTAACTGGTCCTGAGGCCTTTGCTATGTACAATGGCGAAGTTTACACAGGAATTCATGGTGGCTTTGTGGTCAGAATTGAGGGAGGTGAAATAAAGCCTGTTGTCAAATTTGGGGAGAATTGTGGTATGTAGTATCTAGTATCAAATTGTTGTGTAAGTTTGAGTTGTATACAAGATTGTGACAGATGTTTTTCCTTTTTATCAATATTTAGATGATATTATTGAAGAACATAAATGTGGACGGCCCCTTGGTATGAAATTTGATTCAGCTGGTAACTTATATGTGGCTGATGCCTACTATGGCATTTTTAAATATAATGTCCAGACAGGTATTTATCACTTCTCCTTTTTGTTATATATATTTTATTGGCAGTGTAACAATTACTGCTGTTCTCTCCAGGTCAAAAATCCTTGTTAGTTGGTGTTAATGAAGAAATTGAAGGGAAGAAATCTAGGTTTATTAACGATGTAGCTGTTGCTAAAGATGGATCTGTTTATTTCACTGTTTCAAGCACAACTTTCCCACTTTATGATGGTGTGCATGCAATTTTAGCTCCTAGTGATGGGCGGTAAGAGAATTGAATGAAATTAAACTGATGAACCTTTTACATCAAACATATTCACTTAACTATTCCAATTTGGACTTACTACTTTTAGAATTGTAAAATACGATCCTCAGAGTAAAAAGGCCTTAGTCTTGGCAGATGGACTGCATTTCCCCAATGGAATAGCTCTCTCCTCAAATGAAGAATTTCTCGTTTTTGCTGAAACCGTTGGTGCTCGTGTGATGAGGTATATGATTTTTTTAATATTCAATATTTTTCATTTTTTTAGAGGTCCATCTTCAACTTGTGACGTGTTACAGGTTTGATTTGAAGGGGAACAAAAAGGGCGTTCTTAGCGTATTTGCTGAAGGACTCCCAGGCTTACCTGACAACATAAGAATTGATGGGCAAGGTGGCTTTTATGTCTCACTTGTTGTACCTGCTGATGAGTCTCATCCAGCATTACCTGTTGTGCTTGCACCCTTCCCCAACATCAGAAAATTTTTGAGCCGTGTTATTTACCTTCTTGAACTTCCATTTGCTCAAATTAACCATTTCTACCCAAATGACTTCTGTCGCCGTGCACAGCATTTTGTGAGTATATGCTCAACAGTGAGATGCATCCATTTGTTTCATAAGGAAAAGCTCTCATACCCTTGTCTTTTCCAGATTGGTCATTTCAGCAGTATTTCAGGCTTGTCTGAGAGTGGTGTGACCATTTTGAATTTGGATTCTAATGGTCAAATTAGAGATGCACTAATTGGCAGAGACGGATCTGTTGCTCACATCAGTGACATAATTGTTTCTGGCGATTACATTCTTCTTGGATCACCCTACAACAACTATATTGGCCGTGTTCCTCGACCAAACGCACCCCACCAAGTTCATATCAAGTCAGTAAGGTATGAAGAAGCAACTCCACAGGATAAAAAGCAGGATGAGTTGGCTGCAAAGAAAGCTGCTGAAGAAGCAAGAGCCAAGAAAGCAAAAGAAGACCAATCTAAGAAAGCTGCTGAAGAAGCAGAGAGGACAAGGAAGGCTGCTGAAGAGGCTACTCGTTTGAAAAAGGAAGCTGAAACTGCTGCCAGAAAAGCAGCTGAGGAAACTAAGGCTCGGCTAGCTGCTGAAGAAGCCAAAAAGAAGGCTGCAGAGGAAGCCAGAGCAAGAAAGGTAGCTGAAGAGGCTGCAAAAAAAGCAGCTGAAGAAGCTAAGGCCAAGAAAGCAGCTGAAGAAAATGCCAGGAGAACTGCAGAGGAGGCTAAAGCCAAAAAACTGGCTGAGGAAGCTAAGGCTAAAAAACTCGCAGAGGAAGCAAAAGCAAGAAAGATAGCTGAAGAAACAAAAGCAAGAAAAGCTGCCGAAGAATTAAAATTAAAGAAAGCTGCTGAAGATTTAGCCAAAAGAAAGGCAGCTGAAGATGCAAAACCTAATCGCTCTCCGGGGAATCCTGGTAAAAACTGAAATTCCTTAAGATATTGAGTTATTTAATCTTATCTGTTGTTACTGGAAACACATTTGCTTCAGTTTTGCTGTAGTATGCTAAGTATAGTACATTTTGGTTATGTACTTATATTTCATCAAAATTTAGCCATAGTTTAAACTCATAATGCTAACAGATTTTGTGTGTTTCTAAAGTGCTGTATCATGAAGTGCTCAGTTATTTGGCTGTGACTTACAGAGTATCACCTTGTTTCAATTTTTAATTCACACTGTGCCTTGCACTACTCATCAAAACATGTGCCATTGTGATACTGTTTACGTCTCTTCTCAACCCCAGTTTCCTGTGCCAAAATTTATGTGCCCAAAAGTCACGCAAATTTCATGTGTTTTCTGGAAATTCTGCATTCCCTATCTTTGATTCTCTTATTTTAAGATTTTCATTTTACTGAATCTCAATGCATTCCATTTTTTCTTTGTTAATTTTTTGCTCATTGTGTTAATATTTTTACAATTGTTTCAAAGAACTTCAATTATGGGCAAATGTTTTCCTTTTTTAATTGAGTATGTTAAAATTACTACTACTAGTGTACATGGCAGCTCTCCTGTATATTTTCATGATTTAAGTGCAATAACAATTTCTATGGATCTATTTGTTGCAATGTCTTTTCTTTCCTCTTTTAATAGAGGAGATTTTTATCTTGGTTTATGTATTTTAAATACCTGTAGTAATTTCCATTTGAATATGAATATATTTAATGTAATCTCGTCAGATTGTCTTTGTTACATGTTAGTATAGGGTTGTGAAGATAATATTCAATGCATGTTGTCTTAAGTATGTAGTTGCACTGGTGGATGGGTGCTAAAGGCACTCATTTTACTTTTCAGGTTCCGCATATTTTCTCTATATTTAAAGTTATAGTTTTGAAGGTATTCCATGACTGCATTTATTATTTGACTATCTTGATTCATATCTGTTTTGTACTAGTCTTGTATTTGATGCAAATCTTTCTAAATGATTCATATCTGTTTTTTACTAGTATCAATATGTCGCAAATCTTTCTAAATAAATAATTTCTTTACACTTTGGTTTACTTTACTGTATCGTAGATCTTCCTTCTCAGACGGAAAAAAAATTGTATTTATGCAAACGGCCTTTGAATGAACCGCCAACCGCTCAACCCACGTGCTTCTTGCACATAAAGTGCACAAAAGGCCATCATTTCGGGACAGGAAAATATGGAAACATCCCTTCTCTAGTACTTGTTACTTCCGGACATCCAGATTTCTAGAGATACAGTTGGGTGTCGGTCCATTTTCTACTTAAATTGTTCTTGAACTTGTACATTCAATTCAAAAGCGCATGTAGTAGTTTTCTGCTAAACGTTGGCCCAGCTGATCTACCCTTCCACCCCTCCACCACACCCCCGCTTTTCTTCTCATCTCACCTCGTGGGTCTAAGTTCGTCCATTGTGGTTCGGCCTCCGGTTCCTTGAATTTTTTACTCTAGTCAACGGCTTCCTGTTTATTAATTAATTTCGCTATCTTGCGGAGCAACTTTTAGTATTTCCCTGTTTGCCATGGCGTTACGAACGGTGAGTTTTCTTTCTTTATCTGTCGAATATGTGAATTAAATCGTGCTAAGCCCCAGAGGCGGTGACCATCGTATGAACTCTCATCTTACTCAGTTCTCTCCATTAGCGTGGTTGATTCATTACTATAGCACTACTAGTCGCGTTAACCTGAAACATCAATGGCCATAATCCTTCCTCTCTTTTTTATTGGTTTTCGCTTATGCTGTTAATAATAGTCATTGTTGCCGGTAAGGTTAGGTAGTTGTACCTTTATGATTACCTATTGCCCTCTAGTTTCGTCTTTCGAATCATATTTATTGGTGCAATTCTTACCTTTAAAGCTATTAATATAAAATAAGAGTATCAGGATCAGTAGCACGTATTGCTATCTGAATTTCTGATCATGGCACTTTCATGTATTGTATATCCGGGAATATGTCCGTCACCAATCAGAGGCTCTAAATGATTTTGTTACTATGGTTTACTTACGCTTTGCACCTCTGGCACCAGATGTTCCAACGTGCTGTCAAGACCTGCAGTACCTCATTTCCAGCTATTTCCCATAATAGTGTGCGTGCAATGAGTGCCTGTAAGTACTTCGTCAGACAACCAAAGAACAGTATTTATATGAATGGAAAATCGTGGTAAACCAAGGATACCTCACCATCAGTAATGATTGTCTTCGTTCTCAGTTATTAACCAAGTCGAATTATTAGGAAGAGTCGGTAGAGAACCACAAAAAATTGGAGCCAACGAAGCTGTTGCTTTCCCACTGTACACAGAATCAGTTGTGAAACTTCAAGATGGAACAGGTTTGTGTCAAATCAACATTGATATCTGTAATCACAAACATGGAATTTTGGCTTTAAACTAATTGTTTATTTTTGTTTTCAGTAAAAACTTACCCTTGCTGGCACAAAATACTTGTTACCAGGAAAGAATTAGCCAATATTGTATTTGATGCTCTTGAGAGAGGACAGCGTTGTTATGTGTCCGGACGAGTTGCCTATAGAGCTGCTGAACCTGGCGCAGATGGACGAATGATCTACAACCACCAGGCAGCAGTTATTGCTAGGAAGGTAATCTTCCTTGAAAAGAGCAGAAAACGACAAGCAGAGGTAGCAGAACAAGCAGCCAACACAGATGATGGTCCAAATCAAGCTGCTGCAAGTGGTAATTAAATTCTAATAAATTTGAAGTGAAAGCAACATTGCTGATGCTAAACAGGTGTTATTAGTAACCTGCTCGTGCAGCTCAAATGTTGGTGTGCTAGCTCATCGAACATCTTACAGCTGTTTTCAGCCATGTTTACTGTTTAAAATCCAAGAGCTTTCGCAGTTTATAGTAGCAACACAGTTGATTCATGTTAAAGCAGAACTATTGTGGACTTACAAAACTATGGTGCTCTGGTTTCAAATCAATGCTGCACAGCTAAGTCCATATTTCATTGTATTCTGTGTAAGTTAAGATTCATTTGTAATAAATATTCTTAAAATCTCAGATTGTCCTCATTATTTGGAAACATCATAGTATTTGCCTACTTCATGGTCCTAGCCTAATGAAAGTTACAATGAAAATACATACAGATCTTCTCACAATTTATTTTATCTAAATCTTCAAGTCCAATCATCAAAAACTTCAGTTATGACAAATTTTTGTGAATCAAAGCACTGCACAAAACCTCACTTTATTTACTCATATTGGAAAATCTTTAATGACAAAATTTCAAAGGTCTTAATGGAATTTCCGGTAGCAAAGGACTGAGATGAAGTAAAGTGAATAGGTAATATCACATATTGATCAAGCCGCGTGTAATCTCAGGTGAAAATTAAGCAGGTATGGAATTCCCGATTAAATCAAATATCTCCGCCAGCTTTCTGAAATTCGATATATGGGGGTCTTATTGTATATGAAGCTTAGTTTTCTATTTCTGCGGCTCATTTTCTTTTCATAGTTCTGACAAATGTACAAAGGCATTAGCAAGAATAACTTTCAAAATGAAAATACACATTGCACTGTTCATTTGTTTGTTTTATGTGTTCTGCAAATTGGACAAAGATAGAAACAAAAAAAAAAAAAACATGCATACAGTATTTAAATACATATTTGCATATCAGCTCAATATGTACTACAATTGAGTTAAGAGCCAAACTTAAGTTAAAAAGAAAATAGTTTTCAAGGGCCAAAGAGTCAATATTAAATGTTCACAGCCATTCACTTAGTTAGCTACACAATTTTAAAAACATGTGAAAATCATTTTACCAAGTACGCAGACAAGTAACTGCTTTCATTCAGAAAGATGATAGGGTGATAAGAACTTGAACAGCATGTCAGTGGGCACAGGAAAAAAAAAATCTAAAACTCAAAAAGAAAAAAAAATCCATAAAAATGTGATGAGCATTAAACATTCAGTGTTGTTCTTAACAGTACGGAGTGTCCATCACCAAACGAAGAGTCATAATTTACAACCGTTATTCTTTCATGGAAGAAAGAAAAGTAAAATAATCTAGTTTCATTCGGTGCTCTGTCAAATTGGTCATACAGTAAAATAAGTATGACTAAAACTTGAAAGTGCATATACATCCTAGAATGATATAACCCTGCAAATTTAAACTCTTTATGGGAAAATATGTAAGGATCACATAAATGTAGCTTTTCTATACAACTTGTTTTAAAGAAAGGATTTTTAACGTATTATATTTACAGAGGCACATGGGTATTTTATCTGAATTTAATATGCTATCCTGTTCCTTGAAGAAATCATTAGTCATATAAATAACCTGCTCAATCAAAAATTTTTAAATGCCATGTTGCTTGTCACATTAAAAATCCTGCCTTTTAAAATGGAAAAAACCTTTGAAACCAGAACTGGGCAAGTATTCGACTAGTCAATATATATTTCTCTCCAGTTCAAAGCATCATTATCGCACAATTTCACAAACTCTATTAAGCTTAAATTCAGGATAATGTATTTCTATAGCATTTTAACTGTATATAAAAAAAAGGTAAAAATTCTACAAGTATCTACTTATTCATATTGCAGTAGTAGACAAAACAAATAAAGTTGTATACTCAGCAGAATATTATCGTTTGAATCTATTATATTTGATGAGTTGCAGAGCTTTCTGCATAAGTGGTGCTTTTGGCTTTGGTTTGCAGGAATCTACAACAAATAAGGATACAATTGAAATTATTTACAGTTACTAAAGCAAACATGAATATACGTTATTTGACAGAAAACTCACTTGAATGGGAACTGCTGGATCCAGCTCCTCTTGGTGCAGGAACAGATACTGCAGGACCTGAAGACACTGTGGATGATCTACCCGTAAATGATGAACTGAGGCCTGAACCATCAGCCTTTGATGGTGCTGATGAGGATGATGCATGAGCAGTGCCAAATTTGGCCTACAACAGGAAAAAGAATTCATAAAATGAAGTAATTTTAAGGGTTAAAATACCATATGATAAAGGGAAATGACTGACTTGTTTTCTTGCAATATTACGAGGTGGTTTAGCTGTCCCTTCAATATACGCTAGCTGAGTCTTCCGTACAGGCAACAACTTTGCTTTTGATGAGGCCGCTATATTTGCAGTCAGTGATTTCAATTTTCTCTCTCGTTCCTCTTGACACCTCTGTGACCAGAAAAAAAAAAAAAAATGGAACATACATACAAACTAAGGGAGAAAATGATAGTACGGTGTGACAAAATTTTATGTTGAACAGGACTTCATAAAATGAAAGATTCCCTTATGTTTTAACATTATTGATAAGTCTGTTTTGTGAATTCTGCTTACCAGGTACATTTCTCTCCATGTCTCCATCTCCTCCCGTTTCTTATTTCGAAAATATTTTTTGCAATGATATTCCCAAAACATATCAGTGTCCTCTATCAAATATGCATTGTAATGTTCTAATGTGAAAAGTTGATCAGGAGTGGCTCGCTCCAGAACAGGCTTCAATAAGTCAAAGGGAACACCCCCAGTATACTCTAGAGCTGTTTACACAGAATAAAAGAGCACATGAAAATCAAGTCAAAGAAGATAAAAAGCAATGTCTGATATGTAATTACCATCAATATTTTCTTGAAGAACTCTGGTACACAAATCAAAAAGTGAGGGAACATGGGTATATCCAGTTTTGTTTCCTGAGTACACTTTAGTTCTGAGCATGACACAAAAAAAAGAAAAATGTTAATGTTCTCTAGTACAAACATTTATCAACTTCATTTTTTGCTTTAAAAACCTTACCTTTGAACTTTAGAATACATGATATTTGATAGTGCGTCATCTTCACTTTGGTAACGTTTCGGAGGGGAGTTAAAGAAACTAGGCTGTGGCAGTGGTTTGTAATTAGGATTTAAAGCTGGAAGACCAAAATCTTCATCAACATCTATTGATGGTGGCAACTGTGGAGGCGACTCCTGCTCCATCTAACAAAAAAAGACAATATGTAATTTTAAGTCAGATCACAAGAACAGCAATAAAACATAAGGTTTCAACATTAAGATTTGGCAGAATTTTTTTTTGTTTTATCTATTAGAATAAAATCAACAAGCTGTCCATTCACATCATACCTCATAGGAGAAGTTACTGACATCTTTTGTTTTTTTCTCAGAGCTACTTGAGGAAGATTTAGGCTTCTTTTTTGATGGAGAAAGTGATGAGGAGGTACCTGATGAGGACTTCTTCTTTGTTTTTTCAGGGGGAAACATCATGCCAAGAGCAGCCTCAAAACTTTTACCTAGAAGTTCAATTTTAAATATTAGTTGGGTGCAGTGAGCAAATAATACATGTACTAGTAATAATTTGTTCAGCACATGCCTGAAAAAGAATCAACACCATCTTCATCATCTGATTTCTTTTTTTCCTCTTTTTTATCTTTAGAAGATTTCTTTTCCTCTCTGCTCCTGTGCTTGTCTTTATGTTTATCTTTCTTGTCCTTTTCTTTGTTTCTAGACCTATCTTCACCTTTATTAACAGATGAATTACTAGAATCTTTTTTGGTATGAGAACTACTTCCTGAAGAGGATGATTTATCCTCTTTATATTTGCTGCTTGTTGATGATTTACTTTCCTTCTGTTCATGTTTACTTGATGAATGTTTACTTCTTTCTGAGCTGCTTGAAGAGCTTTTGGTCTTCTGCTTGAGAGACTTTTCTCGCTTGTCTGACTTTTTATAATGCACGTCATCATCAGAGGAGTGTGCATTGCGTTCTTCACTAGATTGCCTTTCAGTTTTAATATATCCATGTCTTATATCCCTATCATCATCACTTGAATTACCATTACCTTGCCTGCTAACAGTCCAGTCCTCCTCAAAACCAAAATTTTCATTATTACCGTTAATGCTTCTATTTTCATCAGGCATGGAATTATAATTTTTTATGGTGTCTATTTTCTCACTCTTTAATCTCTTATCCTTATTCTGATCATGATCTGAATCTCGTTTTCTTTTATAATCTTTATTATGATCTGACTTTCCATGGTCCTTATGATCATCTGGTCTAGATGGTTTGACTGAGCTTTCTCGGCTTTGCTTCTCAAATTTTTCCTTATGGTCATCGTTTTCTGTATTTCCATTATATCTAGAATGTGCCCGCACATTCGCATTAGGTTCCTGTTCATCTTCAGATTCCTCTTTAACCATTTGCTTCCATTTATAGACAAGAGCTCTTGCAGATTCTCCTACTTCTCCATCACTTTTCCTCAGAGAATTTATAGTTTTACCTACACCAGTGTCTTGCAAATGTTGGACTGTCACCGGGAGACTATACAATTTGTTAATGCAGTGAAGAATCTGAAAGAGATGTATTGATAATAAATGCTCATCCTTATTTCTATGTTACATCTTCCAAAAAGTAAAAGTAAGAACACACTTTGCCGAAAGTATACACAAGAAATATTCTGAATTTAAAATTGAAGTAGGTATAAGTATAATTGAAAATTAAACAAAGAATTTAAAATTCTTGTTATTACTAAAATAATTTAAAGCTTGAATATTTTTGAAATTTCTCCTTTATCAGGATGTAGCTTGTTTGTTCATGTAGTGAATAAAAAATTGCGCATCTCATGTCTTGCCAAATATGAGACGGAACACATCAATAAGTCGAAATTAATTTGAGATATCATTATTAATTAAAGTTATTAGAGATAAAAACACAAAGCAGGCGCAATTTGTTTATAACGACAGCCCTCGGACGTCATGATAGTCCTTGAAGCAGAGCATTCGGAAAAGGAGCGATTTTTACTTATGTTTCATGGATTTCAGTACTAGAGAAATGACAGAAAGTCTGGACTTATCTGTTCTTACCCTGGAGGAATTTCCATGGTACTTTTCTATGCTTTTTTGATAATGTTGTATTTGAGAAACTACCGACTCTGCAGCCGACATGTTGATAAATGCCAGCTGTTTAATGAGCGCTTCCAACCCTTATTCACAGCGATTTCACAGCCTCATTGATTCTTGTTTCGGCTCCCTTATGGTGTTAATACCAATCTACCAACCACGGGCTTTGAATCATAGCGTTGCCTCTGGAAGAAAACCTTTAAAAAAAATTGCCGTCATCCTATAAAACTTAACAAGTATTCAAATAAAACATTTCCTTGGTTCTCTGGATCAACGACTCGTCACAATTTAGCATTCTTATCTTTCGTGCTAAAATATTTGGATGGTATCAGAATTTTGAATTCATGCATCACTTTGTTAGTGTCAATTTCCTAGGTGACAACACTTCCACTTCGTTAAATTTTACTAATACACGACAACTCCATAGTGACAGTCGCAGCATTCGCATTGGATTAGTTCATGTAGTTCATCAACCTTCTAGTTCATGTTGCAGTCTTTTTTTTTAAGTATTGATCAATTTCCTGTACTTTACACAACTACCATAGTAATCGGACATATTCTCGAATGAAAAGATGAACAAGATTCTTGCCGTCATGTCATGAGTCCCCGTACGCGGCTATTTGTGTTTAATTCAATATTTGCCGTGTGACTCATCCCGTATAATTTGCATTCGGAACGTATGAGCCTTTCGCATTAAAATTAATTTCATTGTACCCTTGAGTATGGCCTAAAGCAGAAGTTCGAGACATGTTCATAGTATAATGACAAAACGGAGTCAACCTAGCCTCAGCCTATTTCCTATTTCGTACTTCTGTTTGTTTGGGAGTAGATCACAGCCAAGAAGATAGGTGTTTTACTGCTGGTTTTCAGTCACTTCGCTCACTTGGAGGAAAATTACTTTGGACGTCATGGTCAGCTTGTCAAGAAATGCCAACACTTCTGCTGGGGTAATTTTCATAAAAAAGTCTGAATTGTTTTGTTAATATCTTCCAAATGGAATCATAACAGTTGTCCTGTATTTCTCGATACGCAATGATGCAAGTTGAATGCTCTCTCTTATATGACTTTTACTTCGAAGGGTGCGGTATTTTTCAATGATGGCCTAATCAATGGTGATGATGAAGTGGAGCGCCTTCAACCTTTACATGGAGCTGATGAAGTTTCAGGCTTCAGGAAACTTCATACTTTCGTTCCAGTGATGCTGAAGATATGCGTAATTGTAAGTGACTTCAGTTAAAGTGTCTATCATTTCCTTAAATCTGTATCCTACTTCTGTTCTTTATCAGTAACTCAAATACCTTTATGTTTATCAAGATTTTCTAATTATTCCCCCCTCCCTTTTTTTCAGGTTCTTATTCAAGTTGCAATTATTGCTCTTCTGTGTTTGAACGCAGAATTCCGTTACAAATGTGAACCATTCTATCTTCTTGTGTACATACACGCAGCATATTGGTGTCTTAGCTGGGTTAGTAAATGTTACTTGAATCTTACATAGCTAAGCAGCTAAGCCTTCTGTAATGTAAAGCACTTCTTTTAAAAAAATTCCTCTTTTTTGGTGGTGGGGAATACAGATTTTACACCAACATCTAAAACTAAAACACCGCATGTTAAGAATAAATGGCTATCTGGAATTCTACAAGCAGACAGAAAGTCACATTAGAATTCCATTTTATATAATATCCCTTTGTAAGTGTACATGGACCATATGTAATTTTGAAATCCATTTGTTGTTTTGCAATTTAAAAAATATAACCAAACAGTAATATTTTTTTTCTCTTGTTTTGTGAAGGGAATGCCATCCTTTTGGTTATAACATCGGTTTACCATCATATTTACAGTGATCTGGAACAGCGTTGCAGAGCTGAAACTGTTTCATTGTCCCCTAATAATGTCATTGGTGCATTAATGACTTTAGAGACTGGTATCCTTATTCCAGTTCTGATGACATATCTAGGTAACCAAAGCTTTTTAATTGAAATCTTTCAATTCATCTATCCCTTATTAAATGTTTTCATTTCCTTTTAACTGTTTGTTTTTTTCTCCTTTTTTTTTTTGTAGTGAAAGTCCGAAGGTTTAATGAAACAAGACCCCCACCTGACGTTCAAAGGGAGGATTGGATGATGAGCTTTGTGCAAAACAGCTTTCCAGGCGGTGAAGTAGGCTACAGGTGATTTTTCAAATCATGTCCTTATGGAATGACTTTTCTTAACTTGATTATTTATTTAACTTATTGGAAATTAATTAATTTCAGAGAACCAAATGAGCACATACATGATCTCTTGGCTAAACAAGCGGATTTGATCCGATATTTGAAGGAGTATAATGCAGTGCTCCTCCATAAGTTAATCCAGCTCTCGTCAAGGTCCCACATTGAACCTGAATGTACATGAGGACATTCTCTTTGCTGTTAGTACTAACTTTGCAAATCTATGAAGAAGGGAAAGGAATAGTTTTAGAGAACTGATTATTTTTAGTCATAAGCTTTTAGAGTGCCATTGTGTGAACATACTATTTTAGTAAAGATTTGGTGGCTGTGCTGTTTACTATGGCGGTCTGAACGAATTTTTTTGCAATATCTTACTGCAAATGCAATATGATTTGCAGTTTTTTTCTTAAGTTGCCCTGATTTTTAATGTAAATGAATAATGGTAGTTTTTGACACAGAAAATTACTTTGCGAAATGATTGCAAAAAATACTGCAAAATTATCTGATTTGCAAAAGTCTATCCAAATCTCATTGGATCTGTCTTCTATAAATACACACCACTATACACTAACACTGCTTCCATATTATGCAATAATATTGTCTTTAGTTCTATAGTTTGACTATTAGATGGTGGTAAATATGATAGCGTGTGCCCCCCCCCCCCCTTTTTTTTTTCTTCTTCTTTTTTCTGTGAAGGAAAACTTCTTACCTTTGAGACTGATTCAAATTGTTTGTTATTTAATTTAACAAATTTTGTGATTTTGAATGCTGTTGATTACTGTTAATAATCTAATACCTTATGTTAACATTGTTAGAAATTTTTTTTTCTCTTGCAACTAACTTGCAGTTTCAGAGAGCTTCTCTTGTAAGATTTAAAACCAGGAATTCCCTGACAAGAACAGTTTTGATATTAGTTGTGCTGTACAAGTTCTATTGCAAAACCATCAGTTGTTGAACCTATGACAGACCATAATTACTTAGTGCTTAAAGGTTTGTCAACTTACCTAATTTCAACATGTCTGTTTAGTTGTTGCTGGAAAATATGTACTCTTTTTACTTTTCTCTACTGAAGCTTGGATCACTTTAAATATAATTTACAACAATAAATCTTTCTTATTAGCAAAATTTAAAACTTTTTTTTTTTTTTTTACTCAAAGATAACATTTTCTTTCTACCATTCAAAAACCATGTAAAGCTCTGGTCAAAGTTTGTCTCCTCAGAAATTTCAGAACCATTGCAGTATTTCATTTTAGTCATATACCTGAAATGTTGGGAGGCTAAAAGAACTGAAGAGTTAAGATCAACATATTTGTCAGTTTCCTCTGTTTCTCAGTGTGGTTATATAGAAATAAGTGTTAATTAACTTTGAAATAATTTTATATTGTATTGATAATCGTAAGTGTGTTGTACTTGTTTGAAAAATAGGGGATTTGTGAAAAAAAAATTGCAATCAATATTATATTTTTTTAATGTTTCATCAATCATTAATATTGATGTTTTGAATAAATATATTCCATAAAAAATAAATTCTTCTTCTTGCTTACCCACTCCAGCCGTAAGGCACCGACCGTAGCCCCTTGGGTAGGCTGACCCGCAACGCTCTTAGGTGTTCTCTGAAACGCCCGGTACCTATTGTCCATATCTAGGCTATTGACCTCACTGGCTCACCGTCCCTCCCTGTCGAATCGAAAATCGGCTGCGTGGTGACAGGGACGGGACGAAACACAGGGCACGTGCTGCGCCCGTGAGGTGAGGATGCTGAGCGCTGCAGCCGCCGCGCCGGGTGCATAACGGAACGGGTCCTGCTCCGCTCCGGCCTCCGGCCATCCCCCAGGGCTCCGGGTCCGGGCCGGGCCGGGCCGGGGGACGGGGGTCCCTCGCGATGACATTGGGGAATGCGAGTGAATGGCTCTCTTCTCCCGGGGCCGCGGCTGCAATCCGCATTGTCACGAGCTGCGAGCAGGGGGGCCTGCCCGCGGGGCAGATGGGGTGGTGGAGGGGCACCGGGACCGGGACCGACCGGGAGGACCGGGAGGCAGGTGCCGTTGGTGCTGTGCCGCTGCGCCTTCGCCTCGCCAGTGCGGAGGAGACCGCGACCCGGGACGCACACGCCTCCCTCGCCCGATCCCCGATCCTGTCCCGGCCATGGCGTGGTCAGACCTGACGTGGCGCCGGCTCGCCCTGCGGCTGGTCACGGCGGCCGTGGTGTGGTCGCTGGCCGCGCCGCTCTCGGCTTACTTCGCCGCCACCCTGCTGCTGCGTCTCATGTGGAGCCCCCGCAGCGGCTTCTGGCGGCCCAAGCCCCGCGACCAGCCCCCCGAGGCCCTGCAGGACGCCGAGCTCGGCCAGCATGAGTACGTCACCCTGGACAAGGTAAGTGCGCCTTCACTTCTCTGTCTCCACCCTTGTCGCACTTGTGGGACAAATCCGCCAGGTGTGAGAAAGAGAGTTCGTCTCTGACTCGTGCAGCGCCGCGTCTGCTCCGCGCACGCGTTTGAATGCGACAAGTTGCGCGCGCTTCGGCTGCTCGGCTCGGGCCGAATGTGCGTCCGGCCTCGTTCGGCCCGGCCGACCGGCAGGTTCGGCTCGCGGCCGGATACAATTGACCCGCGCTGAGCGTAACACCACCACCTCGGCATGCAGCGCCTTCTTCAACCATCCGATATGGTCTAGTGGCTAGGATACCTGGCTCTCACCCAGGAGGCTCGGGTTCGATTCCCGGTATCGGAATATTTTGTGTCCGACGGAGATGTAATTTATTTTGAACGGACCGCGGACCGCTCGTCGGTTGGGGTTCTTTGCCCGCGGCTCCTCGTTGAAGTGCTTTGCGGCGGCCGGGTCCCGGTCCGGTGCCGCGCGGGGCGCGAGAGGCTCGCTGCCGGTGACACCGCTATGCTTTCTCCTCGCCCTTGAGCGCTCGGCCCCGGGCGCAGCGCAGGCTGCTTGATGGCCTGCCAGGTCCTCTTTGCGAGGATGACGAGGCTGTTTTCCGATGTGGTGGCAGCCTCCTCTATGTACGCGCTGAGGAACCTCGCCCCCCCCCCCCCCCCCTTCCCGGCCCTTTCACGTCCCAGTAAACTCTTCTAAATCCGCTTGACTCTCTCGACCTTTTTCTGTTCTCAGGGCATCAAGCTACACTACGTCCACAAAGGAGATACGACCCGCCCCTTGATGCTCTGTCTTCACGGTTTCCCCGAGTTTTGGTACTCCTGGAAACATCAGCTTCAGGAGTTCTCCAAAGATTACTGGTACGGTTTTTCAAAACATTTTGCTAGCTGGCGTTTGCACGCGCGTCACTATTTTTCACATGCTCCGTTCAACCACGCACGCAGGGTTGTCGCCGTGGACATGCGCGGCTACGGCGACTCGGACAAGCCGTCGGGGACCTCCGCGTACCGAGCGGACATCCTGGTGGACGACGTGCGCGAGCTGCTAGACGCCTTCGGTACGTAGCACGTTTCCTTCTCTAGTGCGCCAAAAAAATAAAATTGAATGTGGAGACTAAGACTCCGGGCCGGGGCCGGGCCGTTGTCGTCCGCAGAGCGTCCGCGTGCGACCTTGTTGGGCCACGGCTGGGGCGCGGCCGTCGCCTGGATGTTCCTGGAGAGATACCCGGAGCGCGTCGACCGCATGGCCAGCATCGGCGCCCCGCACCCTTACGTGTTCCAGCGGTCGCTGGCTCTCAACAGGAAGCAGTTGATGAGATCTTGGTGCGTGCATATTGCTTAGCCTAGACTGCACAAGTCTGAGATTCCCCCAGCCTACGATCGTTTCTTCTCCGCTCAGGTACTTCTTCCTCTTCCAAGCCCCCTGGGTGCCGGAGCTTGTCCTGCGCTGCGATGACCTCGCGTGCCTGTCGGCCGCCCTGCGCCGAGGCCGCCGCCACTCACCCGCCCCCGCCGTCACGGACCAGGACCTGGAGGCCTACAAGTACACCTTCGGCAAGCCGGGCGCTCTGACGTGCCCGCTCAACTACTACCGCGCCGCCGGCTGGGGGCTGCCGAGGCGCTGGCGCTCGCGACCTCGCGGAGCCCCTGCCGAGGGGGACGGCGGCGGCGTCGCCCCGGAGGAGAACGAGGCCGAGCAGGCGGACCAGGGCGTCATCAAGGAGGACGACGAGGCCGAGGCCGAGGCTGAGCAGCACGACCGAGTCAGGTAAGAGAGACTGCAGTTTCGGGCGAGGCGAGAGGGCGTTGGGAATGCGGTTTATTTTCTCACCGGTGCGCCGTCTGCCGGCCGCAGCGCCGCCGCTCCCGCTCCCGCCGACTCCACGACGCCGTCCCCGTCCGAACCGGAAGGCGCCGCCAACGACGACGCCTCCGCCCGCAGCACCAGCGACGCCACTCCGCGAGTGCTGGTGCTGCTCGGCGGTCGCGACGCGTTCGTTGAGCACTCGACTGCCTTCCGGACGCGCAAGCAGTTCCCGAACGTGAGCGTCGTCATTGTCCGAGACGCGAACCACTTCGCGCACCTCGACGACCCGGCGGCCGTCAACCAGGCCCTGCGCAAGTTTATGGCCGCGAACAAATGAGGTCGGACTGCGGTCTGGTGGCCCGTTAGACGTTCATGCTTTTGATTTATTTATTTATTTATTTATTTATTCAATAATTTATTATTACTTATCGACTGATGTAGTACTGTAAGCATACTCACTTGTTGTGGGAAAGGAAATCGTTAAAACACACACACCTTGTTTATTAAAAAAGTGTCAGAACGTATTATTTTATTACTCGTGGTCTAGACATGGAGGACGAAATCTTACAAATGAATTTCTTCACCCTTCTCGCAATCGCACGAGGAGTTTCGGCGCATGGCAGTGATTCTTTTTCTTATGCGTATAAAACTATGTACAAATTTACATTGACCATATACGCCACCTATTTACACACGTGACTTAACATGACTCAGTTCAGCCGGACGGGATAGGATGACTCTTTCACAGCCACAAAAAAAACTTCTCAGAGCCTCTGCGGGGTCGCTTCCGCTTCCCCTAGTGCTTGGTGGCGGGGAGCGTCGAGGTGTGGCGCGGGTCGACGAACTTGCCGTTGGCGAACAGCTTCTGCCACTCGGAGCCGATGGGCCACTCGTAGCCCTCGGCGGCCTCGCGCTTCAGCTCCGTGCTGTAGCCGGGCGCCTGCGAACAAAAGGGCGGGGGTCGTGAGCTTCTCCGTCGGGCAGGGGGCGTGGCGTGCCGCGCCGGCGTGCTAGGTGAAGTACTGTACCTTGGGTGGCATGTAGTGGCTGTTGCGGACGACCACGGGGTTGACGAAGTGCTCGTGCTGCTGGTCCACGTACTCGATGAAGCGTCCCTCACTGCTCTGCGACAGGCAGATGTAGTCGAACAGCTGCAGGTGCTGCACCATCTCGCACAGGCCGACACCGCCGGCGTGAGGGCAGACCTTCACTGCAAGACCACGAGAGGAGAAAAACCACACGGGTTAGAAGTATCTCCTCGAATACCGACTTGTCTTGTTGCATCTGCCCGTGGTCACACACCTCCGAGCTTGTAGGCCATGAGGTACACGGCGAGGATCTCGTTGACGCCACCGATACGCGCCGAGTCGATCTGGCAGAACTGCATGGCGCCCGACTGAAGGAACTGCTTGAACAGAACGCGGTTGCAGCACATCTCGCCGGTGGCCACGCCGATGCCCAGAGGGGCCAGTGCCTTGGAGACGGCGAGGTGGCCGAGGACGTCATCCGGTGAGGTGGGCTCCTCGATCCACAGGGGCTTAAAGGGCGCAAGCTCCTTCATCCAGTCTATGGCCTCCTGCACGTCCCAGTTCTGGTTGGCGTCCACCATCTGCAAGCACGCAACAGTCAAAACCCGTCAGTGATGGCCACCGTGTACAGAGGAACCCGGCTTTCAGATAGTTTTATAGGGGAATTTCTGGTTATTCTGGCTGGACCCGCACGGACTAGCCCGCGCTGATATGCCGCCAGTATCTTACCCGCTCGCCTCCCGCGGCAACCCGCGCTAGATAAAACTGATAAAACCACGACGCGGTATGGCGCGAAAATCCCACTTGGGTCGCGCGGCAGTGGCGTGAAGGTCGTGTAAAGTTGTGTACATGCCGTGCCGAGCCCGAGCGCAGCTCAGCGCAGCTCAGCGCAGCTCAGCGCAGCTCAGCGCAGCTCAGCGCAGCTCAGCGCAGCTCAGCGCAGCTCAGCGCAGCTCAGCGCAGCGAGCACATCAGTGGGGTGTAATTGCACCGCGTAACGCCGCCCAAACTACCCGTCGGCCGCGCGCAAGCCTATAGCCGGCTCTGAAACGGCATTTCAGCGTGGGTCTCTTTTTAGCACCATGCCATGAAGTAGTCACTTCGTTCCCCTGTCTTTCTCCCATATTTGCGAGCTGGCTCGCATCTTGGACCAGGCAGGCACTCACCAGCAGCTTGTCGTTGCCGATGATTTGTCTGACAAGCTTGCAGCGCCGTTTGTCGTCGGCCAGGTCCTGTCCGACCTTGAGCTTGAAGGCGGTGAAGCCCTCGGACAGGTACTTGTGGCACAGCTGGGTCACGGTCTCGTTGGAGTAGCCCAGCCAACCGACCTGTCAGGAAAGTTAGTAGATAAGGGATGGGAAATAAGCTTGAGCGCGCCTGGCACGTAGGCAACCTGTCTCACGTACTTGTGTTGTGTAGGCGGGGTAGCCCCTGGTGAGCGCCTCTCGCTCCATCTTCTCGCGGTTGGGCTGGCGCTCCTTGAGGATCTTGATGGCCTCCTGGGGTGTGATCACGTCGGTGCTGCAAGCAAAAGAGTTGCTGTTCAGTGCTCCGGGGCCGTGCGGGGCGGGGCGGGGCGGGGCGGGGCGGGGCGGGGCGGGGCGGGGCGGGGCGCGACTCACATGTATCTGAAGTCGATGCAGTTGACGAGCTGCTCGGGCTCCATGTCGGCGATGAGCTTCCAGAGCGGCTTGTGCTGGACGCGCGCCCACAGGTCCCACAGCGCGTTGATGATGGCGGCCGTGGCAAGGTGCATCACGCCCTTCTCCGGGCCGATCTGTATGTAACGCAGGCGATACAATAGGCACAATGGTCACGTCCCGTTTAGTTAGCGGCCGGGCCGGGCCGGGCCGGGCAGGGCCGGGCGTGCGGAGCGGGTGGGGGACTCACCCATCGGAGCTGCGTCTCACTGGTGAGCTTCCTCCAGAAGGCGCCGAAGTTGTTAAAGATGTCGGCGGCGTCCTGGCCAATCACGAGGCTCGACAGAGTGTGCACGGCCTGCACGACTGCGGCGCGGAAGAGGGAAAAGTTTGGCGTGAGTCTCGGAAGATATTATTATTATTAAGTATTTTTGTCGTCCCGCACCGCGCGCCCCTCGGGCCCGGGTAGGCAACCCGCCCGACCGGACAGCGCGAGGACAGCCCACCTCTCTGCTCGGTGCTCACCTATCTCTGTGCCTCTGCCCAGGGTGAAGGTAAGGCCGTGGCCCTCCGCGCCGTTCATGGTGTAGATGACGACGTAGGCGCACGAGTAGTCGGGGTCGGTGTGCATGGCGTCGGAGCCGTGCGCGCCGAGGGACGTGGGCCAGCGCATGTCGCGGACCGAGACATTGCGGATGAGGAGTCCCTCGCCGGACCTGCTGGCGCTGCGGCAGGGAGAAGAAGGGCCTCATGTACTCGGGGAGGGAGTTGTTTTACACGGGATAGCCTCGCGGTACGGCGCGGCGCCCGGCCCGGCCCCTGCGGATACCTCCACAGCGACGTCGCTGCTCCGTGCTCCATGATGGTCAAGGCCACACACTACGCGCTCGCTCGCTCGCTGTACGCTTAAAGCGCCATCGGCGGACTGAAGCGCCGCGACGCCCCGCCCCGCGACGCGCTCGCGTCCCGTGCTCCTCCGCGGCGGCGCGGCGGCGGCGTCGCCATGGGGCGTCGCGGGGCCGCCCATTAGCGCGTGACGTGACCGGGCCGGACGGCGGGGCGCACCGCTGCGGTCGGTGCGCGCGCTCCAACACACGCCAAACGTATAAATACACACACATACGAGAGTGAGAAATTCAGCGCGTCGTTGTCCGCTGGGGCCAATAGTGTTTTTCTTTCAAGGAGCGTTTGTGGCGGAGCGTAGCGCAGGGACGTGACCGAGCCGAACCAGTTATGCCATCGGAACGGGAGATAAGGCCATATGGTGAGAGCGCGCCCGACCCGGCAATGACCTTGACGTTAAGGTGTCGTCCGCTGCGGCCGGGCCGGTCCACTCAGCACAGCATCTCGAGTGTCAATGAAAAGGAAAGGGAAAACTGCGCTGGTTCGGTAGGCGCAAGGTCACCCGCAACCTGTACGACTAAACACGTAATTTCGAAAACATTCGTGATTGTGATTTAAAAGTGCCATATTCAATCATTCGCGCAGGTCTGGCTCGTGCACCTGCAAACCTGAATACATGATTTTTCACTATTATTAAACTCATTTCTAGGTTCCGCGAACGTGTTGGTTTACGGCAAAATTACAATGTACTGGCACAGTGTTTTCCTGGTTTCATCGCCAGGCGCGATGTCGTAGGGGCAGGGCGGACAGGGCGCTGTGCAGGAATGCAGCCCACCCGCAACCTTGCGTGATACCTTGCCGGAAAGAAAAGGGCAAAACATATCCTCGAGACAGCAGTGTGCAGCGAGTTGCATCTGCCCCTGCCCCGCCCGGGCCCCGCCCACACAGACACACCCATGCTGACGGGTTGCCTACGAGTCGCAGATGCAGCCCCACTCCACATCGCTGGGTTGGGGGAACTTTTCCTCCACTGTCCTTGCAATACGACAGCGCAGCGTGACTAACTGAAGTGTCACTTATTATCAACGGCACATTTCATATTTGTTTCTGGCAAACAACAGGAAACTCGAGTATGGAAACCTCGTAAACGCGCCTGACATCTTGATATCGCCCCGTGTTTTTCAGGTGCCGCGAGGGCTTATCGCCCAAAGCGATATACCAACTCCTCGCCTTGGTGACACCGCTCAGGGCCCAGCCGTACGCAACGCCTGCCCATGGTCTTTACTTACATGTTCCTATCCCATCTGGGGTACTGTGGGTACTCGTCGTAGTCCATGGCGGCTGCTCTGTTCTGGTCTGGTCCCGTCCTCTCGCTCTGAGGCGCTGTGGTCGAGTGATGCCGACCAGCGCGCCTGGTCTCCACCAAGACCCCGCCGCCCGCCGCCCACGCTCTGACCACCGCCGTCGTCCTCTATTTTCCTTTCTCCTTATCGTAACCTTTCTCCGATATCTCACGACAACAAGGGGCCGCGCCGGGCGGGCCTCAACCAATGGCTGCAGCGATTTGTGGTTTGATTTGATTTCGGAATATATGTGTATCAGAGTGGAGAAAGTGATGTAAGTGGGAGAAATGCCGTCGGAGAGAGAAAGGAGGGAGGCTTACAGAGAGAGAGAGAGAGAGTGGGGAAGAGCGAGACGGACTCTGACGACAGTGTCGTCCCGCGCCTTGACACGCCCTGCGGCCGGGGTCAAGCCGCCCCCGCGCACTGCTTTCTGTATTTGTGTGTTTAATAAAATGATTTTCCTTGCGAAGGATTTTTTTCGAATAATGATAGCCGCAATTCCTGTACGATGCACGTGATTTGCGTAGGTTCGAGCAAATGTTGGTCTATTATCTCTCGCCCGAGGAGGGTGCTAACATTTTGTGGCGTCATCGGAGAAACTGTTGGCCAGAAAAAACGGGTCCGGCCCCGAGCCTACCCCTAGGCTGGAGAGACTTAGACTGAGTCTCTCTACCCCAAGCCGCCCCTCCCCGTCGACACCCCGGTCGCCGCCGGCCCAGGGGTAGGGGGAGGGGCACTCCACACCAACCTGCAGAGCGCCTCTGCAGCCCGCGTCAAACTGAAGCGCTGAGCTGACTTCCCCGCCCGGCCCCGCCCCGCCCCGCTCAGGCCCAGTCGCGTCCCAGCCACCCCCGCGGCCTGGCTGGCCCGGCTGCACGCCAGCTCCCTGCTCGCCGCGGCCCCGCGCGCACGCCACCGCCGAGGCGACGCGAGGCACGGGACGCTCGCGCGGCACGCTCGCGCGGCACGCTCACGCTCGGCGTCGCCTTTGTCCCCGCACGCTGACTGAGTTTCGTCGCCGCGTTTCCTTACACATGTCGCGAAGAAGCTGCATCGTTTTGCTCAGTCTTTGAACGGACTCCATGTGGCATTAGCAAGGTGGGCGCGAGGAGTGTGCGTACGGTAACGGTACAGTGTCTTTCGAGTCTTTATTTTATTTTAGATACACGTTCTTTCACTGTGTGCGACGAACGTCGAGTCGAAAGCAGTCCCAAACAAATGAGACCAGTACTAGATTATTGATGTTCGTAGATACATTTTAATGACCTGCTTCAGAGGCATGGGCAGGCCCGGCCCGGGTCCCTCCGGTCAGGCCGCAGTCGCAGACCTGTCGGTGTCGGTAATGGTGGCTTTACATGATGGTCGAGGGAGGCGAGGGGCGCAGCGGCCGCTGGGACGGGACGGGGTATGAGTACCCCTCCCCTGGGGTAGCCTCCCTCCTCTCCTCTTAGCGCCGCGCCGCAGCGCTCAGACCGACCCGCGAAACACAACATGTGTGCGGCGATACCAGTGGCGCAGGTCGTGTATATGGCCGTTTCCGCGGGGGGTTGTGGGGAGGGGGATTGGGTTTGGTCTTCAGTTATGGCAGACCTATCTCGCTAAATGATTTATCTACTGTGACTTATTCGTAGCCCGTCCGCACACGGCTCGTCGGCTGATTTCCTTTCTACCATGGTGTAAACGGAAACGGCCCCAAGCTGTCCTCGCCTCTGGAGTACCTGAGCCGCCTCCTCAAAAAGTGAGTAACAAGTCCCTTCTGCATGAGCGCTGCAGGAGCCCGGTACCCCCGGGCCGCCGCTCCCGCGACCCGGGCCGCGGGGGCATATCCAGGGCAGTGAACACCATCGCTCCCTCCCTCCCGCAATCTGCTCTCTCGTTCCGACTTTAACTCCCCCTTCTCTCTCCTTGCCTTTCCCGACGCCGCGATGCGCCCACTCGATAAAATCGATTGTCTGCGGTGAGAACAGACACATCAGCCCTTTCCGATGCTTCCCCCCCCCCCCACCACGCCCCTCTCGCGGAGAGGCTATTGGTGGTGTTACTCGAAGGGAGGGTGGGGCTGGTTGTAACGCGACGGCCACAGGGGGTGGGGTGGGGGCTTCGAAAACAAACCCTGCAGTGCACTGACTAGTTGCCGGGCTGGGTCGCTAATCGAGGCCGAGGCCGCCCCGCCGCGTCTCTGGCGAGGTTCACACGCACGTGGCCTGTTTACTCCACGCGTAGGGGACAGGGACCCGCAGACGGCGGGGCGGGGCGGGGCGGGGCGGGGCTGGCAGGGCGCAGGGGCAGCTCGTTCTGCACGGACGGTGGCGCCCGATGAGGGCCCGATTCGTTTCGAAGGAATGTGCTGCTGGAGACCTGCTCGCCTTTCTCACGCCCCTCGGCGCGCAGCGGGGTGCGGCGGGGCGGGGCGGCGTGCGGTGGGGTGGGCTGGGGCAGGGCGGGGCGGGGCATAGAGGCGTGTCGTTATGACCAGAGTTTGTGTCGGGGAGCTCTGGGCCGGGGCCTATAGACCATTGGCAGGCACCCATGGGGCGCGAACCCATAGAGCGCAAGAGTGTGAGCCCTGCGAGCGCGGCGGGCCGGGCCGGGCCGGAGGTGGCGTGGCGGCGGGGAGGGGGCGAAGGTCGCTTGTGGCGATGAGTCGCAGTTATGGGGTGGGGGCACGCGAGTTCGCCCGCCCCATCCGGCCCCATCGTCACCCCCCGCCCCCCGGGCCTGCACGGGGGAATCCAGGTGGAATCCGCGAGGGTTGAACACCTCGCTCAGATTCACGAATTCAACCAGCCCGGGCCAAAGGGGCGTCGTGTCGAGCAGGTGCCGTGTAACAAGCTGTCAAACGCTGCCCGGGGCGGGCCCGGGAGGGGTGGGGGGCGGGGGGAACGGGGGCTCCACTGCAGAGGGAGGGGTGGACTCGGACTCGACTTATGAGGGAAGGGTGTGAATTAGAGTTAATCGCACGGCAGACGGTGGAGCTGAGTGACTCATTACAAGTCGGCCGCTGTTTGCTGTGCGCGCAAATAAATGTTTGGAAACAAATATTCAGTAACCATTCCATCCCGTTATCACCTCGCACCGTTACTGCCGATTGCCACCCCCGCACGGCGCGCGCACCCCTCCGCGAGCTCCACGTTATTTCCGCGCGGTGCACTGACCTACGACCCCTGCGCACGGCACGCGCTGCGCTGCGCTGCGCTGCCGCTGTGTCGGCGCCCCATCACATCACACATCACGGTGGTGGGATCGGATGGCCCCGCGCCGCGCCGCCTGTCTGCTCGCCGGGCAGGAGTGGCATAGGCAACGCGCTCGCGTGCGGGTGTGGCGGGTTGCATATTCTCCAGGCCACAGGGGCCCGGTGGCGGCCCCGGCTGCGGCCCCGGGCACCCCGGGCCCAGGCCACTCCCGGAAGGCTCCTCGCCCGGCAGGTTTGCTGACAGCTCCGCCCCGCCCCGCCCCGCCCCGCCCCGCCCCGCCCCGCCCCGCCCCGCCCCGCCCCGCCCCGCTCCGCCCTGCCCCGCCCCGTCCCGTCCCGCCCCGCCCCGTCTCTGCGCCCGCTGCACATGCTGCGCGCGGGCTGATGCACTCGGGTCTTGTTGCAGGGCCGGTATGCGACGGCGCGGGTCCATGCTGGAGATGCGCGGCGCACAGGGCGGCGCTGGCAGCCTCTCCGGCTCGGACAACTCCATCAACTCGGCGCCGGCGCGCCGCTCCACCGTCACGCGCCGCTCGTTCGGCGACCCGCCGCCGCTGCCGGGCAAGAAGGCCGTGATCGTGAACCCGCTGAACCGCGCGGGGATACCGGCTGCCACCGCCCCCGGCCCGCCGCGCGCCGCCCCCATCACGACGACATTCGCCGCCTCCGGAGCACCGCCTCCCGCCTCCGTAGCGACGCCTACCGCCTCCGCAGCGGCGACCCCGACGCGCAGCTCACCGACCACGCCGCCCGCGGTGGGCGGGCCCGCGACGCCCTTCTCCAGGGTGACCATCGTGCACCGGCCCACCAAGGAGGCGCGCAAGGCCGAGATCGTGGCGGCCGTCACGAAACGCCTGTACACGCAGAAGAAGAAGCCCGAGCCGGGGTCGGGTGCCGCCGCGTGGTCCGGCGGGCCGTGGCCGGGGGCGGGCGCCAGGCCGGGGGAGTACCCGGGCGGCATGGGCGGCACGCCGGGCGGCGCGCTGCCCGAGACCAGTGAGGAGGCGGAGGACGAGCCCAAGGAGCTCAAGCTCTGCTCCAACGCGCGCGCCAAGCTGCAGGAGATCAGCAAGCGCGCCCTGGCGCTGCACCTGCACCGCAAGCGCCGCGACCAGGAGGCGCAGACGGAGCAGCCCGGCGTGCTCAGGGTGAAGGAGAAGGCGTGCGGGCCGGACGGCGTGGCGCGCGCGGACAAGGCGTGCCAGCACCCGCACCCCTTCTACCTGCAGCCACTGTGGGGGCTGGCGCCTGGCCTGGGGCTCGACCCGTACTGGGGGCTGGCGCCCGGCCTGGGGCTCTTCGGACACCAGCGGCACGCCGCGGACGACGCCTTCTCCGACGACAGCCTGGAACCGTCCAGCCCCGTGCACGCGCCCGAAAGCGACCCCACGCCCTGCGGCACCCTGCTGGAGGCGTTCACGTTGAGGAGCGGCGCTCGCTTTCGCCCTCCTCCCCCCGCCCCCGCGCCCACCCCCAGGCCCGCCTCCGCGCCGAGGACCGCCAGCCACGCCTGCCAGACAGGAGCGCCGGAGGCGGCCGCCACCGCCCGCACGGTTGACGCGGCCACCAGCATATCCTGCGACGCGGCCACGATGACGGCCGACGGCGCTGACGAGACGGATGCGGTGAGGGACGTGGCGACCATGACCACGGGGAACAACGACAAGGCGACCATGACCGTTCAGGTAAGGCAGGGCTGGCTTAACTCTGACGTGTAGAGTGTCTAAGTAGGTGACGCTTGTTATGTTTTGTGTTCCCCAGGCGGTCGAAGTGGCTGTGATGACGATGCCGGAGGACGGAGCCCTCAGGGACGCGGGCACCACGACTGGCATGGACCGCTCCTCGGCGCCGGGCCAGCGGGACTGCGGCACCGTGACGGACAGGCGCGGCGCCGACGAGCACGTCCCCGAGTTCGACGCCCAGGGCCAGCGCACTGTCCACTACGACGTCCGCCTGTCGTACCAGGGCCCGCCCATGTCACCGACCTGCTCCTACCGGCTGACGGTACCCGCGGCCGCCGCGCCCCCACCCCCGCGCCCCGGCCCCAACGTGCTCTCTGCCGGCCAGCACATCCCCAGCGGCGCCACCGACGACCGGCCCGCCGTCAGCGGGAAGGTGCGGGTCTCGGGGTCGCGCAGCGTCCAGGGTGGCCTGGATCCGGGTCCGGGCGACTTCCACAAGGCGCCGCCGCCGCCCCCTCCGTTGCACCCCCGGGACTGCGCCGCCGCGCCGCCAGACATCATCGCGGAGGCTGGGTCCGGCCCCGGGGCCGCCAAGCAGCTGGGCGAGTCCCTATCGGCCGTGGTGTGCCTTCCTCTAGGCCCGCACTCGCCTCAGCTACAACAGCAGGTCTTCAGCCTGGAGATTATCCGGCCGATACAGCCGCTCTCGCTGGACGCCCACCTCTCGCCTGCAGCAGCCGCCCTGCCAGCCGCCGCGCCGCGGTCACGCAGCCTGGACGACGGCCTGAACGACCTCCCCTCGGAGGCTCTGGATGACTCGACCTTGAGAGCTCAACCCGTCGCCACTACCCCTCCGACGCAGGAGCCCTCGTGTCCTCCGAAAAAGTTCCGCCTCCCCTGCCTGTCTGATAGCATGTCCGGTTCCACCCCGAGGCCGTCGGCCTACGCGCGCCCCGTGGACACGACCCCCGTGGTGGCTGACGCCCTGCCGACGCCCGCGGCGGCCCCGCCGGCCAAGGCCAGCCTCACCGCGAAGCAGCGTCGCCTGCTCGTCAACCTCCTTAACGTCCGTCCGGAGCGGCGGCGGCGCCCTGCAGCGGCCGCCCCTCAGCGGCGCCGTCCTGTACCGGCCGTCCAGGGCGTCGACAGGATGGCGGTCCTGCAGAGCCTGTCGTGTCTCCTGGACGAGGCGACGCTCTACGTCCGGACCGCGAGGGACGGCCTCTCCAAGGCACCGCATCCTGCCCCCGCCCCCGCCCTCGCACAGGACCCTGCTCCCCCGCCCCCAAAGCCGCCGGCCTCGCAGTCGAGCGGCACGCAGACGTCCCAGGGCGGCCTGAAGCTCTCGTGCAGCAAGGCGACGCAGAGCATCTCGGACGCGGGCGCGCAGTGCAGCCTGCTGACGGCCCGCGAGGTGCCGCAGCGGACGCGCGCCTCTCAGTGCTCCATGCCGTCGCGCGCCACGGCCTCGGCCTCGACGCAGTGCTCGCCGCTCGCGCTCCGCGCCTGGGAGGACGGCGACCTCACCTGGTCCGGCGCGCGCGCCGAGGACGACCTCGCGCTGCCGCTGCCGCCACCCCGGAAGGCGGAAAGCTTGGCGAACCTTTACGACCCTGGGCACGGCCTCCCCTGGAGGTCCAGGGGCAGCTGCTCGGGCTCGCTGCGGTCGGGGTCGGGGTCGGGGCCGGGGTCGCTGAGGTGGGGGCTGGGGCTCCTGCGGCCCCCAGACTCGTGGGCGCGCTGCCCACGCCGCCCTCTGCCGCCCTGCGCCTACGTCGACCACCGGCACGGGCACGCTCTGCACCGCCGCGGCTGCTGCGTCGCCGCCCCGGCCGCCGGGTCCATGTCCAGCCCCAAGCAGTATCTGCACCACCTGGTAACGCTGCGCCGAGGCGTCGTTCTCGCCAGCATGGAGACAGTTTCGCGAGAGCGGTGGGGGCGCGACTGGAGTTCAGACTGGCGTCGTGAGCATCTCGACGGCCGGCCCACATTTCCCAGCTGAACGATCGGGGCCGCGAGGCATTGCTAAACCTTATTATTACTCCCTGTGGAGGTTGGAGGTTACTTTGAAAGGTTCCTCCTGATATACCTCTTTATTATTGAGTCAGCTTCGAGTGGAAGGTTGCTGTCTACAGAAGGGGCAGTCGATGGGGTCTCTCCTAGACCATCGCTAAATCATCGACTGCACGTGGCAATATTTTATGATAATGTTACAACACAAAAAATACGAATTGGCCAGCTCTGAAAATAATGTTGGCTTAAGTAACGACGTTTTGAAATTCCTTTATTGTCCCTGATCACCCACTGATCCAGTCCGACTTTTCGTATTTCAGTCACAGGTCATACAAACGCGCCTAAATCGCCTTGGGCAGCCAAAGGTTCATGTTGACTTGACTTGAGAGAACCAGGTCACGATTGACCCATGGTTGTTCACCGACTGGAGTCGACTACTTGCGAGGCAGAATGATATTATCGATTATTATGTCAAAGTAGTCAGTACAGTAGTAATTTTATTTTCATCGTGTGCTTAAAGCGAATGAAATTTATCGAATGGAACTATTTCCAAATTGCTTCGTTGGCGTAATCTATATGGCAATCGAATATTATTCAAAAGTACCTGTAAATCTTCGTTCTGGCAATAATAAGGGCGTTTAGTTTTCACATTATGAAGCAGAATGTAGTGGTGTAGTCAATTGAACCTTGTTTACAATTTGTGAATTTGGTTTCTGTATGGGAAGGTAATAATAAAATACTCACGAATGAGTGTGTATATTCTTTCGCAAAATAGGTACACAATTTCTTAAAAACAACATCTAAAATGTAACCTAACGTTATTCATACAGGCCTTTGGGGGCGCGTTACAAAACAAATATCACAGAACATATCGGCGCATTGTGCTAAACATTAACCATGAGCAAGTTTCGAAGCCAAAACACCAAATTTGCGCTATTGAGATCCGCTTCCCACTTCGACCACGTGGTAGCCGGTCGGAGCCCCGTGGGAGCAGGCGACCCTCGCGCACTCCTGTGTGCCGGCACAGTATTCACCGGCCAACCCGACCGGCCAGTTCGCGACAAGCATAAAGAGATCGCAGCTTCATTTGCTCCGTGAAACGTTGGTGCGGTAAAGTTACTCTCGTGATTTTTTGCGGCACATAGCAGAATTCATTTTTAAAATGCATTTACCAAAATAAAGAATAGTGTGCTGTCGACTCAGTGCTAGCGTGACGAAGTGCCAAACATCTCGAAGAACGTGGGTGTCGGAACGTTAGTGTCTACAACCTTCTCGAAATACTCGCGCTGAGCCTTCTGCTCCTCTTCCAGTCTCACGTTATCCTCCATAACGCGCCGGTTCATGTCCCTGCAACACAACAAACCGTGAACAATGAAAACCTCAACCTCGCGACGGTATGCCCTTACGGTCATCCTCCCTCCTGCTCCTGCCGCGTCCCGTCCGCACCTCTGCCTCCTGTCCAGCTCCCGCTGCTTCAGCTCCATGGCCTTGGAGATGTTGACGGCCAGCTCGTCCCACTCGGCCTGGCGGCGGCGCTCGGCCTCCTCCTGGACCCGCTTGGCCTCGGCCTGGCGCCGCTGCTCCTGGCGGATGGCGGCGCGCTCCTCGTCCGACATGCCGCGGTACGCCGTGGTCACGACGTGCGGCGCGCCCAGCGCGCTCACGGCGCAGTCGGGGTTCTCCGTCAGCATGTCGGACGTGAGGTGGTTGTACTGCTCGGCCTGCGCGTCCTCCGCGTCGCGCTGCGCCTCCATGCGGCGCACGGCCTCCTGCTCGCTCGCCTGCAGGCAGGCGGAGAAGCGCGTCAAGTCTCACTCAAGACCCACTACGTCCCGGGTCTGGTTACGCGCCGTACTGTACCAGGGCTCGGTTGTACTCCTCGGTAGTCTGCTGCAGGCGGCGGCGGCAGTCCTGCTCGATGCGGTCCAGCTGGCAGGCACGCATGTCCCTGGCCACCATGGCGGCCTGGTAGGCGTCCTCGGCGCGGCGCCGCTCCTCCTCGGCGCGCCGCCGCTCCCGCATCTGCTGCAGCAGCCACTGGCGCTGCTGCTCGGTCTGCAGGCGCCGCCGCTCCGGCTTGGCCAGGTCCTCGCCCTCGAACCTGCGGCACAGGCACAAGCGCCGTGAGGGTATGCAACCCAGTCGACGCCTCGTTGTCTCAACTGGCTCGCTCACTTTTGTGCTGATGATACTCCACACCGGGGGTCATCGTCTTGGATCCGGACGGGGATTTCTTTCTTTAGGGAGTCTGGGTCGTATATGTCAAACTCTCTGCGGTCCTCTGGACGTTGGTAATACTGCCGGAACGTGTTGATCTCCTGGTTCAGTTTTTTCTTTTCCTGAGTCAATGGAAGGAGGACCAGTGAGTTCGTGTAATTACTAGCGAATAAGGAATGGGATCATTGGAGGACGCCTCTTGCCTCCTGGATTTGGCGCTCGGAGATAATGGCCAGCTGATCATCGCGCACTCTTTGCTGATCGAATGCCAACTGTCGCCTCCGTTCATCCTCGGCAATGCGTTGCTTCTCCTTGATTTGATCGTCGAGGGCATCGACATCCACCTGGAGAGAGCAGTTTGGCAAAAGAAATTCTAACTGTGTGGCGAAAAGTGGTTCACTGAAAATGTAGGTCTGCTGCACTGCGGTTTTGTTTACTCACCCCAATTACTCTATTCCGTACGTTGAAAATTCTGCACTTTCGTTGCTCTTCATTGCGTCTTCGTCGCTCTATGGCAGCAGCCTCTCGAAGGTCCTGTTTAGTAGGAATAATTTGGAAATTCAGCATAGCTGAAAGAGTTTTATTTTTGTCTGATAAAAGTAGGATGTTTCTTGCGATCTTTCTGACTGGTTGTCATGGCAACATAATCTGTCAAGCGTAAATAGCTGTGCCTACTAAAACAAATAACTCCACAGTTTATTGGATTGAAGTATCTAACTTTCCCTTTTTATTTAGCGATCTGTCTTTTGCGAACTCTTAGTAAAAGCAATAAAACTGTTGGCAAAGTGTCAGTGTTCCGAGCAGTTTGAATTTTGAAGCTTTGGTGGGTTGGTGGGGGCATCTCGAATAACCCGAGTATCGACGGTATCGACTCGAAAGCATAGAAGCTCGAATGAGAACGAACAGCTGTAGTCAGTCGCAAACATGGCCGCCGTTGTTCTGCAAGGGAGCCTGCACTTTTCAAGTGCGTTTTTAATATTTTTGGAATGTTTCTGCTGATAATTTAACTCTTCAGTACTTAGCCAATATTATTATGTACATTTAGGTGTGGTTGGATGTCAAATTTAATTGAATAGATCACTATTTATTGATCAGTGTCACCTCTAACCTTGCGCACCTCCAGTGTCAAATAAACTTTTCCGAAAAACGTTACTTTATGACCATAATTATTTGTGTCATTCACAGTTTTAATATCTTGTTTGTTTCGTCTTGCAACTCATTGCAGTCTCTAAGAAAGTTTTTAAAGTTGTGTCAGTGTCTCTAATTCAATCCAATATTTTATTACATTTTATTACATTTTACAGAACAGCAGCTTGGTGCATCTGCTGCGGTGGTCAATATTATCCATCATGCCTCCTACAGCTCTGATATCCGCCCCGTCAAGAAGCCGGCGTTGTCTCAAATGCGAAAGGGTGCTGGAGGTAGATCGAGTTTTAATGGTGTAGTTGCTACAGTTTTTGGCTCAACTGGTTTTATGGGACGGTATGTTTGCAATGAACTTGGCAAACATGGAACACAGGTATGTTTATGTTGGTCTCTTTGTCACTTTTGTAACACTTTCTCTGTTAAATTCTTTTTTTCTTAATATTGTGCAGCTTATTCTTCCTTATCGGGGAGACAATTATGAAGTGGGACCTTTGAAACTTGTTGGTGATTTGGGCCAAGTCTTGTTTCATCCATTTGACCTGAAAGATGAGGAATCGATTCGTCAAGCTGTTAAGTACTCCAATGTGGTTGTTAACCTTATTGGGAGAGACTGGGAAACGAAGAACTATAAGTTTGAGGATGTCAATGTTCATGGAGCCAGAAGACTGGCACGAATTTCTAAGGAAATGGGTGTAGAGAAATTTATTCACCTGTCTGCCTTAAATGCGACGCCTAAGCCTGAAGTGAGCCAAAGTTAAAATTCTTCATACTAAATTTTATCATATAAAGTAGGTACCTTCAATTAATGTTTTATATTGTTTTTTCTAGCCCAAGATGCTCTGGAATGGTTCGGGCATTTTGCGATCTAAATACTATGGAGAACTGGCTGTTCGTGAAGAATTCCCCGATGCTGTGGTTTTGCGCCCAGCTCTTACTTACGGCATGGAGGATCGCTGGCTAATGTCAGTGCTGTCAATTTTTTCAATTCTATGGTGCTTATGTGCTTTTACATTTTTGTTTATTGATTTATGTTAATTCTATTTTTGTAGGCACCATGCTGGTATGTTCCGTCCTAATGGAAAGAGATTCCCAATTTACAAAAAAGGACTTGGAATCACTAAAATGCCAGTTTTAGTGAATGATGTTGCTACTGCCATTTATGAAGCTATCAAAAGTCCAGACAGTGCAGGTCGCACATACCAGCTAATAGGGTGAGACTTACTTTTGTACAGAATTGACTAGCTCAACTGAGAGTCCACCAAGAAGTGCATTGCACTTTTTTTCTCTCTGTGTTTCCTAATTCTGATTACCCAATCTATCTTCAGGCCCCACCGGTATACTCTCTATGATCTTATGGTGTGGATTATGAATGAACAGCGAATGGGTGCTGAAGAAAACTTCAGGGTCACTGATATTCGCTTCGACCCAGTTCAGATTGCAAAGGTTCTCCTTTCAGAAATGCTACCGGGCACTCCTGTAAATAGTTTGCACAGAGAGATCATGGAATTAGTAAGTTTCTGTCAAAAGAAATGTATAATCTAATTCTCTCATTCAAACATTTCCTCTACTACACATTCTTTGCGACTCTCTTCTGCCTTTAGGAAGCAACAACAGATGTAGTTGATTATTCCCTTCCGACTATTGTTGATCTTGGTATCAAACCATCTCCAATGGAAGACAACCTTACATGGCTTCTGAAACCTTACAAATACAATGCTTACATTAGTCCTCAAGTAAGTGTTGCCAATTAAGTTAGTTTTATGTTTTGTAAAATAGTTGATCTAACGCATCATTTACCTTTCCTTTTCAGGTTGGTGACTTTGATAAGGTCATACCACCCAAACCAGTTACCTAAATTAGGTCTTTGGTAGGGAGACTAGATGCAATGCTTGTAATTTTATCGTTATTAAACATTTGTAAAAAGAAATGATTCACCTGTGTATCAGATTGTGTAAATAAAAGTAAGAAATGTTGGAAACCATTCACTTAATCTTATTTCTGATCCCACTCTCTTTCTTTTACTTTCCAGGAAAAATATAATCTTATGACAATAAAAATCCGGTTCGTGAAATCAGATGATATGCATTGTTCATGTATGTATTTTATGAAGTAGGCGCAAGTTGTTGTAGACTGACAAATGGAAGGGAAAGGCAGCTGACGTTTCATTTCAGCTCACCTTAGTTAAGTGTATCATCTGCTAAACAATAGTGCCAGGCATGCTTCCCACATGGTTCCTTTGCTTGTAAATGCGCTTCAGATGACCACTTTCCACACGGCCACGATTAGCTTCGCGCGACATGTAATTCCCTTTGTTGTGCTTCGATCAGGCAGGCGAGGCTCCTTGTCCTGGCCCAGCTAGGAGCAGGTGTTAGTCGGCGGCTTTCACCACCCAGGGCTCGGAACCATACAGTGCAGCTGCCTTTCACCGCCGGCCCCGTCCCGTCCCGCAACGACCGCTCCTGGGAAGGAGACATGGGACACTGCAGCCGCTGGAGCTACTGTAGTCGGTCCAGATTCGTCTCGTCCGGATTCAATGGTGCATGGTGGCTGGCCAGGCCAGAACTCAGCATGGTGTGAGTATACGCCGCGGTATACGCCTGGACCACCCCTGACGGCCAGTGCTGACAGAAAAGTTCGGCATAAACCGCCGAAGCATACCTGCGTGCAGCGGGCTGCATCGACGCCTGCCTACTAGGCCTACCCCCTGCACGCGTGCGCAAATGTTGCCTAGTAGGCAGGGGAAGATACGCACCCGTTGGACACGGATGTGTTCGGGCTGTTTTTGCCTAACTTTCTGGAAACATTACTGCTGGGCTAGCGGCACTTCTCATGAACGCATGATCGGCTGCAGTCACTGCATCCATTCAAAGGGCGCCGACCGCCGCCGCGCCGTAGCGAGCCGAAGCCGGCCGGAGCCGAGCGCCGCGACGCCCGGCGACGCCCCGAGCACGGCCGACTCAGGCATCACGCCACCACGCCGAAGTGGGCCGAAGTCGAGCGGAGGGGAGGGGGAGGCCGCCGCGGCGGGGGGCCGGCAGGGGCCGGCTAGCGGGGTGAATCGCGCAGCCAGAGCGTGTGGTGTGGAAGGTAATGTGGCCCTTTTCCAGACCGACTAGTCCATTCTCCACATACTCCAGATACTATGTTGGAGTGTGGAGGAGAAGGCTGCTGCCCGCGGTGGCCCGCGGTGCGCTGTGCTTGGGAGGGGCGCGGCGGGCGCGGCGCGGCACGGCACCACGGCAGGCTGCCAGCTCACGCCGGCCCGGACCGGCCCCCCTCCCCCCACACGTTTTCCCCCCCACACCCGCTCATCTATCCCACCCATCCCATCCTGGTCCGGCGCGGCGCGCGGCCGCGGCCGGTCCCTCCCCTCCCCTCGCAGTCCTGTCCAAACCGTGGAGAAGGGTGCGTCGTGCCCGTGCAGACCATCCCGGCGTCGTGCCACGACCGCCTGCTGCAGCGTCGCGCCGCGCCGCGCCGCGTCCAGCTCCTCCAGCCCAGCCCCGTGGCGAGGCCCGCCCCGCAGAGCGCCGCCAAACACTCGCCTGTTTCGCGTGGGCGGTGCAACCCTCGCGGCCGGGCGGGCGCGTAGGGATTGGGCGCTGCCGAAATGGAGCTCGCGTCTGGCGTGAAGTGGATCAAGAGCGTGGCCGTGGAGCCGGGGCCCGCCGGCGACGCCCTCGGGGCCTCCGGCATGGACTACTACGACGGCAGCAGGGTGTTCACGTGGCTGGCCGACCTGGCGGGGCTTCCCATTGACCAGGTAGGACGGCGCGAGGCGGCGTGTCGGTGGTGACGGATGGCCTCCTGCAGGGCCGGCCGATGGTCAGTGCAAGTCCTGCACGCTGCGCCCGCCCGCCGGCCAGCCGGCCGGCAGGTGCCCTGCTGTGCCGTGTTCCTTCGGCCCTTCCGTCGTCTCCTTTTCCGTGCGCTCCCGACCCGGGGCCACCTGGCGACTTAATCCGAAGATCGCTCTCGTGCCTCCGTCCTATGTCCTATGTCCTATGCCGGGCATGGCTGTACCCCCCTATGAGTGCGACAAGGGCAGATGTACGAGAGCGATCCTCGGAATCAGTCGGCTGCAGGTGGTGGAGTTGGTGCCGGCGCGGCGCCTCGCTGCCCAGAGGGCGGGCCGGGCCGGGCCGGGGTGGGCGTACTTGTTGCAGTTTGGCGCGGGCCGGGCCGGGCTGCGGTCGACCTCTCCGGGCAGGGCCGGGGAGAGGGGGGAGGAGGGGGCGTAGTTTATGATTCACTTTCCTGCCATTCCTACCCGGCTCGTGACGCGTGCTGTCCAAGGAGCGTCCTGCCGGGGCGGGGCGGGGCGGGGCCAGGGTTGTGTCTCTTAGCGCCATGCCGCGTCTGACCCGAGGGTCCGCTCGCGCCTGCCGTGCGGACGGCAAACAGGAAGCAGCGCCGCAACTGCGACGTACAGGGATAGGGCTTAAGTGGGACAAAGAAGTGCGCTGTGGCCTTCCCTCTCTTTCTAGCCAACAAACACACGTACTCAACCCGCACCACTTCTCTCTGTGTCTCTCCCCTTTGGCCGGAAAGGGGAGGGGCGGTGGATGGGCAGAGGTCAAGGCAGGACGTGACATTTCCATCAACAGGACGGGCGAGCCGTTCTGACCAGGCCAGCAGCAGAGGCGACCGAGCCGAGACCGCCGAGGCGCTGAGTGTCGGCGGGGCGAGGCGGGGCGGGGCGGCGGGGGCCGTCAGTGGACCCGGTTAGCAGGCTCAGGAGGAGGCGCTGCTGGTCTGTGAAAGGGCCATGGGGTAGAGAAGGAACGAGGGGCCTCGACTGGACTGGAAGGAGTGCGCATAACAACACGCCTGTGCTTTTGCGCGCCTCTCAACCGCGATAAAGCACCGCACTCCGCCCCGCCCCGCCCCGCAAGCCTCCTGTACGCGCCGCGCCCACTTCCCACTTGTGTTGCCGCGCCCGGGCCCGGGCCGGATCAACACTATAAGTCGCGCACGCCCCGCCCCGCCCCGCCCCGCCCCGGCCGATATCAATGAGCCGCGCCAGAGACATGACGTGAGTCCAGTCCAAGCCTCCGCCGTGGCGCCACACGGCTCAGCGCTCGGCCTCCCCTGCACCGCCCCCACCCGCCCCCAGCCCCGCCCCTGCGCGTACCGCGGGGGTCCACGAAGCTGCCGACTGTATTGCTGGCTGCACTGGGTGTGGCACTGCGGAGGCCGCAGGTGGGGCGGGGCGGGGCGGTGGCTGCCCGGGGGCTTACCGGAATCACCTCTGTCACCAAGGCCACCCGCTCCGTCCCACCCCGCCCCGCCCCGCCCCGCTCATCACCGCACTCGTTGTGGTCGCGGCCCCCACCCCACCCTGCCCCGCCCCGCCCCGCGCTGTACGTTCAGTGCATCCCATCTCGCCGAAGCTGCACCACCTGATAGTATCGACCCGCGGCGGGGCGGCCCACGCCGGCCGGGGGGGCCGGGCGCGCGGCGTGGCGCGGCGCGGACGGGCGGGGCGTTGCCTTTCTCCAGCAGCCCGACGCCGCCCCCATGCCCCCTGGCCCCCGACCCCCTCTCACTGTCAGCGGCACACGCCAGCTCTGGGTCCAGCAGGAGGAGGGGCTGCCGCACCTTTTACCCCCTGTTGCCGTTGCCGGCCGGGGCCTGGGTGTGGACAGCCTCACTGGCCACCGCTCCGCTCCCCGCGCCCTCTCCGCACCACTCCGGGAGCCGTGTATTTTTGGAGCAATAAACACAGTGCGCAGTGCGGCTGGCGGAGAGGGCGAGCACAGAGCCCGGCTAGAACAAGAATGCCCCCCCCCCCCCCTCGGGCGCCTATCGGCTATTACGAATGCCCAGAGGAAGTGCGGTCCGGAGGATTTAAGTCCCCCCTCTCCCTCCCTACGGCACGGCACCCCTCGGAGGCGACGCGACCCCAGCCTCTCTTCCATGGGGGTGCCTGTTCATTCATTTCCCTTCCGCCACGCGTTCTGCTTCGCTATTCCTGGGTCCGACCCCGCCCCGCCCCTCCTCACCCTGCCCTGTCCTGCCCTGCCCGCTCCAACTCCATCCCACCCCCGGCTGCCTCCCGAGTGTAGCCCCAACACGCGCAAAAGCAGACTGGGGCTGAGGCGTGCGGAATCCGAGTGGCCTTCGACACGAGGGGAGGGGAGAAGCGGATAGGAGGCCCTGGGACACGGTCAGTGTACATATACAACCTGGTATACGTATGGTTGTCTGCGTCTTCGGAATTGAGGTGAAATAATTCTCGCCCTCACGTGTGCGCTCTCTTGTCAATCGGATGAAGAGTAGGCCGTGGTCCGCCCGCGCCCTGGGATGCATCACTTCAAATAGCCCCTCATCCGGCTCATCTTTTGAGGCCGGCGCTGGGCCGCGCGCCAAAGTGGTGTCCTTCCCCCGCGGCAGGGCGGGGCGGGCAGGCGTGGGCCAGAGGTAGAAAACGAAAGTGAGTGTTTTTTTTTGTCGGTGTGGGCGAGGGATCTGGGCGTGCTGCGTTTATTCGTCGAATGGCTTAAAATTCGTTCTTTTGCGTTGTTAGTAGTTTTAACTGTCCTACTTAACATGGTTTTATCTTACAGCAAAAGTTAGAATGGGCACTGAACAGGGATGAACGAGGCGCCGCTAATTGAGGTCTGTAAACTTACTGCCGTCCGTCCGGCGAATGCGAAAGCATGCTGAGGATATGTCAGTCATGTTTCTTTGTCAATAAGTGTCCCAGTGTAGGTGCGAAGTATATAACCGTTCATCTCGAAACATTTTGGCTCAAAATATCAACTTAAAACGAAAACCAGAGTCTGCAGTGTCCATATTTGTGCGTTTTCCGTTCGACCTTGGCGGCCCACCCTGCAGCGTCGGAGTGTACACTTGCGCCGCGCCGGGTCATGGCATAGCGCATACCTAACGCACACTCTCTTGGCGCTCATTCTCACATCCCCGTCAATACCAAACTGGCGACCCAAACGAGTTTTTTTTTTTTTTCCCCTAGACAAAACTGTCTGAGAGGATTTCATAGCTGTGCAGTGAGTGAGGCTGATGGCACTGATGGAGCCATGACCACCACGACCCGCCACGCCACCGGCCAGCTGGCCAGACCAGAGCAGCTGGCCTCTAGTCTCTCTGGTGCCGCTACTTTAGGCCCCGCCCGCCCCGCCCCGCCCGCTCGTAGGAAGTTCAAGGACATCGCGGTCGGGCCTGCCATGCTGACTCCAGCTCCAGGGCGGTGACCGAATTCCTTCAGCACCATGATAGCTGGATGGGCCAACCTGCTGCTGCGGGCTCCTCTCGCACTTCGGGGCCAGGCCGTGAAGTTCTAGTCGGCTTGCCGAGCGGGGGCCACTGAAGGGAGCGGAGGAAGGGGTTTGTGCTCGGGGGAAGACCACACCCCGCCGCGCCCCGCCCTTACAACCCCCGGCCGAGGCAGTCTGCTTCGCTCTGCATTTCAAAAAGAACGCATGGCCCGTGAAACGTCCAGGCCCCGAGCAACGCGTCGCAGCCACGCAACCCCTCGCCTCGCTCTCGCCTCTTTTTAGCAGCAGCGTGGTAATTACATTTTCGCCCCCTCCCCCCCCCCTTTTTCCCCTCTCCAGGCCCGGCTCGTTTCCTCGCCGACCCGCTGAAACAACATTTGCAAATTTATATTGAGCTCGCTACTTTGCTAATGCCTTTTCCACCCCGTGCCCGCAGGTCAACTTTCTGATAACGCAGTTCCTGGCTCTCGCGCTGGCCCCGCTGTTCCGCGGGAGTCTGCACCACGAGCGCGCCAGCGCTGCCCTGCGCCACGGCGTGGCCCTCGCCCTTGGGCTGTTCTTCGGCTACTTCTGCTTTGGGGCGTGAGTAGTCTGCATGTACAGCCGGATACCGTGCGTCCCGATCACTGACTGGGACATCGCTTCCGATAGGGGCGGAGCGGGGTGGGACGGGGCGGGCTGGGGAGCTGGCGGGCCTTGTTTTGTCAGTCAGTCGGCTGGGAGTCAGACTGGTTGCAATATGAATATGGATTGTGATACCAGATTAGAATGTGATCGGGAATGGGGAAGGGGCAGGGTTGACCCACAAGAAAGGGGGCGCACATACGGTTAATGACATCCCATTGTGAGTCGAACTGAGAAAACAGATTGTATTGTTCGGTGCACGGGCCGGGCGGCGCCGGCCGCCGGCCCCACGCGAGGCGCAAGGCGGCTGGACGTCTGCGGGACGCGTAAACGTCCAGGGAATTACCACAAAAGGGGTTGGCGCGAGATTTCGCCCAGTTCACCCGACGTTTTCCCCGTTTTTTTTTTTTTTCCCCGGAAACATTCCGGGCATTTTCAAAACTACCGTCTGTCTTCCCTTGCTTGCATTCATCCTGCTTTTATTCTTACTCTCAGTTTTTTTTTTTTTTTTTTGCAAATGCTTTTTTGTTTGTTTCAGACAAGCTATACATTTGGCTGGCCTTCCCGCAGTGTGCTATGTTGTCATGCGTTTCCAGGACCCGAAAATAATGCAAAAGTATATTTATGAAATCTAATATTACTTTCTCCTAACTTACTCATTAGCCAAAATTTTTTAAATCACAATACTGTTTCAGAGCTGTTCTTGCTGTAGCTCTGTTTTACCTTTCCTGCATCCACTTGCATCGGCAAGTATATGATTATGGATCATATACTCTTGACATCACAGGTACAACAATTAAATGATAATTAAAACTCTAAATTGTGATTTTAAACCGACATATATTTATCTATCTTTCCCTCATTTTGTAAGGTCCACTCATGGTGATTACACAGAAAGTCACAAGCCTTGCATTCAGTCTACATGATGGACTCACTCAGAGGGAAGAAGACTTGTCTGGAGTTCGCAAATATCATGCCTTGAGGTAAAATATGTTTAATCTTATAATCCAAGAATTTGATTGTTTTTCTCTTTTAATTGACTTGACTATACCTTTTTCCAGTAAAATGCCCACAGTTTTGGAATACTTTGCTTACATGTTTCATTTTCAAGCTTTAATGGCAGGCCCCATAATATTTTATCGAGATTATATAGACTTTATTCATGGTCGGAATTTCTTGACACATTCAGGCACTAGTATTGTAAGTATTGGAAAAGAAAAACTTAAACAATTTAATTATGTTGTGTATTTTTTATAACTTTGTTGTATTGCTCACTGTCTAGAAAATTGATGAAGCAAATTATGCCGAAAAAGAAGTTATTCTTGAACCCTCACCACTCCTTGCTGTCACCCGGAAGGTTGTGGCAAGCCTTGTGTATGCAATCCTGCTCACAAAATTTGTCTCTGTGTTCCCAATCCGTATTATAAAAGGTATTTACTCTTTGGCTTGGTAAAAATGTAAAATTTTTAGAATTTAATTTTAAATTTTATTAATTCATTTGTACAAACAATTTTATTCAATTTATTTTCAGAACCTGAG
Source organism: Frankliniella intonsa (assembly GCA_033675135.1). Lineage (NCBI taxonomy): Eukaryota > Metazoa > Arthropoda > Insecta > Thysanoptera > Thripidae > Frankliniella > Frankliniella intonsa. Next base: position 5,140,713 of record CM066249.1, on the reverse strand, counting down.
TTTCTGGAGCTTGCAGTACCGTCTAAAATGCTGTTCCTTATGGTTGCTACTGCTGTTCATCGGTTTAAATATTACCATGCATGGCTTTTAGCAGATGCTATTTGTAATGCAAGTGGACTGGGTTTTAACGGATTTGCAGAAGATGGAAGTGCTCGTTGGGACTTACATTCTAATATAGATGTTTTGGGTTTTGAGGTAAGAAGCACTTATTATATTATGTCATGTTAGATGATGTGTGTGTTTTTAAAACCTGAGTTAAATACATCATATGCCTGCAGTGTGGACTGAACTTGCGAGACTGTATTGAAAATTGGAACAAGGGAACAAATTGCTGGTTACGACTCGTTGTCTATGATCGATTTAAGAAAAATGCAACTTTGTGGACCTATGCTTTATCTGCATTCTGGCATGGTTTCTACCCAGGTTATTACCTGACTTTTGCAAGTGGTGCTCTTTTCACATTTGCTGCACGCAAGGTACTCACTCTAACTATTAAGTTTAATTAGGTGAAAACATTAATTTTATTCAGTGAGTGTTTGAACTATTTTTTTCTAGATCCGTCGCCATGTACGACCTTTCTTCACATCATCTATGACACTTAAAGCATTTTATGACTTATTGACTTTCTGGACCACAAGGGTTGCCATGGCCTACATAACTTTCAGCTTTATTCTCCTGGAGTTTTGGCCAAGTGTGCGCTGCTACCTGTAAGTTCCTATTTTAGCAGATTTTATTTTACAAACTATTTGGTCTACTCATGTTATGGTGTTGTTTTTTTAACTGTACAAAATTAATTTTAGATCAATGTACCTGTATCTGCATGTGCTGGCTGTGTTTGCTCTTGTTGGGCTACCTCATTTACTTCCTCCGACTCCATCAAGAAATAAGTTTAAGGACCAATTCCTCAAAATTCCCCACACCAATGGAATGAAAGCAGACTAGATATGTAACTGTTTATATATTTTTGTTATGTTAATAATGTTAGTTTTTGTGACGTTAAATAATAAGTACATAAAATCTAAAATGTATCTCTGAGGGATATGAATATATGCCAAAATTGATGAAATAAGCCAAAGAAGATTTATCCCAATTTATCCTTATAGTATGAACAGAGACAGTTATGTTTACTTTTCTTTGTGACCTGGTATTTATTTTGTCCTCTTCTATTGTGTTTCTGTACACTACAATAAGACTGCTGCTGCTGTAATCTGAAAAATATATCAACTCCACATTCTGAATGTGAATTCTTTTATATTGTACTACTAATATGCAATCAACCTAGTTATTAAATAATAATTATAATAATTAATATTCTTATTGTTTATCATTTATTGTCTGTTGTAACATGAATTAAAAACATGACGGTTACATTTTTTCTTTACTTTAGTTATTAAGTTCAGAATCCTATTTGTGGTGTGTCCGAAGTCGCAGCGCTGCGCCGCCGCCGCCGGTAGGATAGGCATCCAATCCTACACTCCCTTTTACGTATTCTCTTTTCTCTCTCCCCATTCTACCATCCTGCCCTCCTGCCATCCTGCCTACAGTTTCCAATCCCTAGCTTCCTTCCCGGAGATAGTTAAGGCACTTGTGCTAGTTAATATGAAGCAAGGCGCTGTATTGAATGTAAATATACAGAGAAAGAGAAATACTGTTAACACTTGTAGTAGAACTGTCATGGATCGCACTCGAAACATAAATGTGGAATGATACGACAGATCCCCTCCCTCCCCCTCTCCTTCAATCCTCCGTTCCCTGGATGCAGAAGAGACACTTGCAAATTCAAGGTGAACCACTTTTATTTTCTGGCTATTACAATGATGTAGATCGTACATGTCTCTGAGGTTAAGGAAGGATCTGTACAGACTTATGCCGTCACTTTGAAACGTAATTCTTGCTTCTCGTCTTTTATCTTCTGGTACTTTTATTCGTTTTAAATGCTATTATTTGCAATTTACAATGCACTGGAACTATTAAACAATATGTTAAAGTTGGGTTATTGTGTTGAAGCTAGTTTGACAGGAAGCAATAGCCGCAATAGCACTAGCATTGCACAGTAAATGTTCCGCAGGTCTATTATGTCTTTCTCTTTTATGACACTTGCTGGCTGCTCTTTTTCAAGAATTTGAAAACCTGTTCATAACTGTTGGCTGGCCAGACTCCCTGGTTTAATTAAGACAAAAACACCTTGATGTTTCTGTTTTAGGTACAGAATGGAGGATTATAAGTTTCTCTTTAAAGTTGTACTAGTAGGGAATGCTGGTGTTGGGAAAACCTGCTTGGTCCGACGTTTCACTCAAGTAAGTAATTTCACAAAAGTCCTCAATCAACTCGAACTTGCCATTGTTTAAATAAACTACTTCTGTTCTCTATCCTTGCCAGGGGCTGTTCCCTCCTGGACAAGGTGCCACCATTGGAGTAGACTTTATGATAAAAACTGTCGAGATAGATGGTGAGAAAGTTAAGGTAAGAAATGTCATGCTTGTCTGTGGTTGGGTAGGTAGGTAAGGGAAGTGGAAATATTGGTTGTCACCAAGCTATCTACTTTTCATAATTGCAGCTACAAATATGGGACACTGCTGGTCAAGAACGTTTCCGTTCCATCACTCAGAGCTATTATCGGTCAGCTCATGCACTCATCTTAGTGTATGATATTAGCTGTCAACCAACATTTGATTGTCTTCCTGATTGGCTGAGAGAAATAGAAGAGTATGCAAGCAACAAAGTCTTACGAATACTCGTAGGTTAGTTCAAGTGCTTAAGTCTGTGACCACTTATTTCTTGTTTTATCTTTTCAATGAAATTACAATAGCTGTTTTTTTTTTTTTTTGTTTTTTAAGGAAACAAAATGGACCGTGAAGATCGTGAAATTCCTATGCATGTAGGAGAGGATTTTGCACAAAGACATGATATGTATTTCCTAGAAACTTCTGCCAAAGAAGCTGAAAATGTGGAAAAACTTTTTATGGAAATAGCTGCAGAATTAATGGAAGTAAGTATTGTTAGTATACTTTTCTTATCCTTTGTGAAACATTGAGCTCTTACATATTATTTTTCCTATTGCAGCAGGCAAGAAGCAAAGAACTACCACGGTATGATACTAATTCTCCAACTATTAATGGGCGAACAACATCAATTGGGGACTCCAACTGCTGTAGTAAAATGTCATAATTTCTACTTAAATTAATTTATGTACCCTCTCTTCCCCTTTTCTATTCTTTTCATGGCGTGCACTGAAATTTGTGTTAATTCTGTTCTTTTAACTCTAGCTCATTAATTTCCCTCTAAAATTAATTTTAGCTTTCTTGATATTAGATTTTTATAAAATCTCAGCATGTTTGCCTGTTTTATTGTTTGTTGTTCACTTTATTGTAAATGAAACAACTAATTGTTCTCTATTTAAGAAGTGATTATGCTTTAAAATTATTTATTTGCTGTACATAATGAACATAGTTACACTTTATTATTCTGTTAATACGTATGTAATGGGTTATGGTTACACCTCCTCAATGAGCTTAACTTACTGAATTCTTAGCACTTTGATTTGGCTTTTGCACTGTGTGCTGGGAATTGATGCATTGTGGAAAGATTTACTGCCATGGTATGGAGTGTGTACTTACGTGAGAATAATGAATGTCATGCTTTTGCATTAGAAGTCCCCATTGAAAAGATTGACTTTGTTATAATATTTTCCTTGAAGGAATTTTATCTGCCAACTAAACTGTGAAATAAAGCATAGGTTTTAACATTTTGGTTGATTAGGAGTTTCTGGAAGCAAACTTTTTGTGATATTTTCCTCTCTGTCATCTTCCTGACTTCACATATTTGAATTTCTGACAAATGACAAGAAGGGCTATTAAAAAGTAATATCTGTGAGTTGCTCACTGTCTTTGCTGTAGTAGTTCGTCTTATGGAAACATTGTAGTACTGGTCGTTGCATTTTTAACTGTGCAGTGGTGCCTGATTTTTTTTACTCTGTTGTACAGTTTTATAATGTTTTTATGTCAATGTGATATGTACTGTGTCGAAAACCACAGACTTGGGTGGTTTTAATAATATTTAAGTCATTACCCTCTTAAAGTTAAGTCAATGTTACCAAAAACAAATGAATTCAGAATTTTCTAAAATTATTATGTGACTTTCAAAGCTGCCCAGGTTGTGGTACATACCAGTAATGTGATTTCTCTCATCAACTGTAATTTTGTGCTTTTCATTCCAATTCTGGGAGTATATTTGTTTTTTTTTAACGTTCATTTATTTTGACATCGCTTGTGAAGTTAGCGTCGGGATGGGAGCTGCCTCTCTGCTCGGCGCCGGCGCCGGCGCCTATCAGGGCCAGCTGGCCAGCTCAATGCGGCCGACTGCTCTCCAAAGCCGAAGCCAAAAAACAAAAGACGCCCCCCCCCCCCCCCCCAGCTCAATGCGAGATCGGGGGTGTCTATCTCCGTCTCTTTTTTTCCATTCGAAAGCGTGTGGTACAAGAGAGATCCCCGAAGTGAGCAGGCCCTGGCGCTTCTCACCTGGTTAATTTCTTGTATTGTTTCTGTGTGACAAGTTTGACAGACTACTGGAAGTTGGTATCAGACATGTGAATTCTTTTCCTTCTGCCTCATTCAATCATGGTGAGTGTCATAAATTTTGTTTTGTTTTGTTTTTACTTCACACAAGCATTTTAAGGCCAGGGACAGGTGAAACATTGGCGAAATTTGGCAAATTTCACTGAAACTAAGTTTTGAATGGGTTTCAGTAATGTAAACTTAAATTCGTCACTTACGTTTGTTCTTTGGACTATGACTAACAAGAATTTATGCCGCTTAGGTCAATTTACCAAAATGGGGAACACACACCAAGTTTTTAGCAAACATTTACAAAATTATTCAAATGCCTGTATCTCAAGGACCACTTGATAATCTGAGAAGGGGTTAAGGCATTAATAGTTTTTCATTAATGGTAATATTTGTACAAAAAATTAGAACTTTGGGATTTGCGGTTTCTGAGATCATTTTTTCACCTGTCCCTGGCCTTAAAATACTTCAAAATTTTTGTTTCCTGCTTCTCCTGCTCTGTAAAGGCTTGTCTACAATGAATAAGGACTATAGAGTAAGTAAGAAGTCGTGTAAAAAACCATAAAAAAAAAATTATCAATAGTCATGCCCTATGATCGAAAAGGAACGGTATCAGGTTTTCACCCGACCTATTTGAGAACGGAGTAAGAATGGATTCATTTCTATCCTGCTCCTCACTCGCTGAAGTCAGTTTTCTTACTCCACCCATCACTTAATACTACCAAACCCATTTATTGTAGACAAGTCTTTATTTATTTCATATCTCAGAATGCACTGATACTAGAAAGTATTTTTGTGGGATTTGTGAGATATAACACCTTATCAATTGGCAGACTTTTATCAAAACCAAGTGACTCAGCTTGAATTAATATTAGATGTACTGATGTTAGAAACATCACAGCTTCTGGTAACATATCATTCCTATATTAAGAATGAAGGCAAAAGTATTGTAAGTCATACAGTATGAGCTCAGTATTAAAGGTTCAAGGTTTGTACATGCAACATTGAAATGCATAAATTTACAGCCATTTGATTTTTTAAATTTATTTGCAGTAATGTCATAAAAATTGTTATTTGTACTATTCACGTGAGTAAAAGAGCATGAGATACAAAGAAAAGTAATTACATTGACTGAGCAAATTCAACTTAATAGGAATCAGCAAGTCAAGTCCCAAAAGAGAAAGAAATACTAATAAATAAATTACAAACAAATTACAACACATTCCTTTTATAACTAGAACTATAAAACTTTTTCTTTGAAGTCATTATTTATTAGTTAGGTCGGCATCAGTTCTCTTGCAAGCAGTGCAAAAAGAAAAATTAATTGGTGTCATCACTCACTTCTTAACTTAATAGTAAACAAAATCCAATATTAAAATATGGGTGTGGGGAAAAAAAAAAAAAACACTTTGAAAGAAAAAGAATCTCTAGGTGCATTCAAACTTAAAATAGAATTGGCCAAATGCCAACCATTAAAATCCTTGTCAATTAGGAAACTAACTTGAAAACGGCGAACAAAAAACAATCTTCTTTAAAGAAAATTAATTTAATTTGAATTGCCACTGCCTGCTTGATAATCTACCATCTAATACTCATATACACAAAGTATTCTTATTATCACAGAAAACTTTTCTCATTTTCCCCTTCTAAATTAAATAGACAAAAAAGAATACCAACAATACTCAATACTACAGGAAGCATTTCCAAACAGCTTTGATGAATCGAACCACCCTCCAGGATCAGTAGGCAGCCATCAATTAAAATACAATTTAAACAAATACTGAGGTCCAGTCAAAATAAGAACTACCTTCCCCCTACCCCAGTAAAGCAAAGAACTTACAAAAATTCGAAAAAAATCAAAAATTAAGTATGTATATGCATGGTGATCATCTTTGCAGCAAAAGTCTACAGAGACTTCTAATTAAATTCTGTTTGGCCTTTCAATTATCATTGCACAAATATTTTGGTAACTTCAAACAACGTGCCCATTTTCTTAAGAGTATAAATAAAGTGTCTCACGTTTTAATTTCCTGAGTAGTCGAAAGGGGGCTATTCAACTCTGATATTATCTCCGAATCCTCTGCAAGACTAAGTTTCACAAAACAACAGTCTATGATAAACAGAGTTGGCTAACATCTTGTCTGTAAAGCACAAGAAGAGAAAATAAAGTTAGGCATCTAATCAGTTTCTAATTAGTTCAAAATATGGGTACTCTACCCCTCAGCAGTTCCCCTATTTTTGTTAGATTAAAATAGATGAAAATTTACTTACTGCTGAACTTGTTGCTGCTGTTGTTGTTGCTGCTGCTGGCGTAGGCGCTCTTCTTCCATCCTTTTCTTTTTGACAGAGCCAGAATGGAATCTTCCTCCCTCTCCTCTGATCCTATTCATAGCATGACGGTGCCTTGATTCATGAAGATATTTCTACAAAACAAAAATAATAATAATAATAAAAACAAAAAGGGCTTTTGAATACCAAATTGAGATTAAAAAAAAAAATACAAGCTACTAAAGCAGATTGTGGCATCAGAACCAGATAACTTACTGGTCTTTCCTTAGGAATTTTCCCTTCTGCTTCAAGCTTGGCACGTGCCTGACGTCTCTTCAAAATCCGCCTATATTGCTTAGCATTTACATAAAGGGGTTCCTCTTCCAGAATGTCTGCACCAGCAAGTGGAAGTCTTGAAAATTGAGTAACAGCCCCTGTACCCCCACCTGGCATCATCTACAAAAATAACAAAAATAGAAACAAAATAAATAAATTAAAACTATGCAAGTGTCAAATAAAATTAAAGTTGCTGGACTTATTAAAATGTTTACCATAACAATATTGTTCCCGTTAACCCCAGCTACTTGCTGAACTGGAACTGCAGCTGGAGTAGGGCTGGCAACAGGAGCAGCAGGAGGAGTTGGCTGAGTTGCAGGAGCAGTAGCCAGCTGAACGATGTTGCCGTTAATATTTATTACTGTAGAAAAAATATTATTTTAAGTAAATCTACACGATATTGTGCAACAGATGCTTGGCATGCAAAATTACAGTTAAACCTACAAGTAGGTTGCTGCTGCTGTACAGTATTTTCAACTTGATTAGGTTGACAGATATAGGTATTGCCATCTGGCATTTGAATTATTTGAGCCTGCTGTGGTTGTTGGATTAAGATTTGTTGAGGCCCTCCACCCTGCAAACAGTTACTTTAAAATTGATACAAGTGCCAGAACTCAGAGGGTGTAAAGGGGAAGGAAAGGAAAATTACTATTTACCTGGAGGGCTGTAATGGGTACGACTTGTAATTGTTGTATACCCTGTCCATTTTGAGTTGCTAGTTGTATGGTTTGCTGAGCCTGAGGAACAGCATGAACCATGATTTGCTGGCCACCAGCAAGTACTTGTCCTTGATTCACCTGGACCACCTACAAAAGGAAAAGAAAAAGAAGAAAAAAATTAAATGTAGCAAAGGGAAAATAACTTCAATAGTATACAAATGTTAATTTAAAAACAAACCTGCACTGGTTGGCCAGCTGCATTGGTTACAGTCTGCATCATAATGGGAGCGCCAGCTCCTAGTTGGGCCTCCATAAAATACTTGTTTCTCTCCAAGGAGAGGACAGTAACGAGTTAATTTCACTAAAAGAAGAAAAAAGTAAGAGTTAAGAAAAATGAAGGTGATGGTTGGTTTTCAACACTATTGCAAACATTAAACCTCCCTTGATTACAGGAATAACAAAGAATTGCATATAAATACTACACAACTTAACTTCATGCATTAAAACTGAAATAAACAAGAATAACATTTCTTGAATAGGAACATATTAAGGTTCTTCGATAATGCGACAACAGCTTGTACAGCAGGCCCAGGGACGAATTTAAGCCCTGACAGTCAGCATGACAACAAAGTAGTCCCTCATTTTGATGTCTTCGGTGACACTTCTTGAAGGCATTCTGACCGTGATTTGAGGTTTTGTGTCAGATCAGGGTCACAATGACATCAAGCAGAGTCACAGAAGATGTCAAAATAAGAGACCATTTTGACGTCATGCTCACAATCAGGGCTCAGATTCCTCCTTGGGAGGGTTTAGCTGGGCTAACCAAGGCCAAGTATAAGATAATATTTTTATTTAATCTCTAGTAATTTTCTAATCAACTTACTTGCACTGGACTTTTGGAAGACAAAATCCTCTTTAGGAAGACTAGTAAGGGAGTTCTACCACAGTACCAAAATGTTACGGAATAATATTGGAAATATCACCAAGCGACGGGTCTAGAGGTTATTAGAAGGGCCAGTTTTTCACAAGAGAAACGTCCTTTCAGTGCATGTTCATTAGAACTTGTTGATTCGTTCAAATTGCACTTTCGTCTCCTGGGTCTCAAACTTGAATCCGAACAAAAATGGCTCCCCAGCTATGTATGACGTGAAGGACAGAGCCTGAGCAGCACGCCGTTCGTGTTCACCCTTTTCCCAGTCAGCTCGCTCAATTTTGCCGGCCAAACAAGGGCCTAACGAAGGGGGGGAAATCAGGGATAATTTGTGGACTTACATTGGATATTTTCGACAGGACTTTCCCGATGATTGGTCGGCAAATTATTCTCCAATAGACGGCGACCAGCCAGCAGCCAGCCACTCAGAATGCCGTGAGCGTGCGGCGTGCACAGCATTGGTGGGCTCGGGCCAACGCGGGCCAAGCCTCGAGCCCAGTGGGCACCCTTGCACCAGTGGGCGACGAGGGCGCCGCGGGCTGGACAGGCGGCGGGGGTTGCGGCTTGCGGCACGGACGTAAACAAGGGTACTTCCATCTATTTTTTTTGACTGAAATGTCGCATCATTAAGACTTTAGGCTGCTGCAAGTTGCGAGAAAAAGTTGGTGACGGACGTTCATATCTTCGGTAGGTTTTTATTGTGACAAGAATTATATTACTTACGTGTCGTATAACTCAGGCAAACAAGCTATTGTTTTGTCCATTCATACGATCCTGTCAATTCGTAGTATTACGATAACCAAACAGTCTCTTTCAATCTCAGTTTAAAACGCACAGACCTCTTCCTTTGTGTGGTTCATGGGTCTTGACTGCTTCTTACATTCATAATAATTTTCTTTTGATTTATTTTGTAAGATGGGCAAGGATTTTTATTTTGCTAGTTGGTTATGTTTGGAGGTAGTTGTGCTGCATTGATAAAGAATTGCTAAGGAATGGCACTGCCAAAAACAAAAAATTACAAAAGAAAAGGAGAGAAAAGAAAAATGTATGTAAATATTGCTAATTGCTTTGCCCTGGAAAACTTGAAACCAAGCTTTAAAAATTTCAGTGTGCAAATTTTGATTAACCCGTTTAGTATCGTGATACATTTATCTCTTAATTCATTTAATATTTGAAATATCAGAAGCATCTTATGCTTTAACTTAAAATTTTGGGTTAAATCTGTATTTTACCACAATCAGTTGTAAGTTATATTTTAGTGTCTACTCACTCTTACTTAAAAGTTTACATTTCTATCTTTTAACCATTACAGAAATAACCATGGTTCCAGGAACAATAGAAGATCATCAAGCTGATATAATATTTGTTGTAGAAGGCACAGCTGTGAATGGAGCTTATATCAATGATTTAAAAACTAATTACATAATTCCAACTCTGCAGTAAGTAGCTTGTCTAATTCATACATATTTACAAGTCATTCCCTTGAGAAGCTAATTAATATTTTGTTGCAGGTATTTTAGTCAAGCCAAAATTGATGATTATCATGAGGTATCATATTATTTTTTATCCATCTTAATCCTTGTTTAGTATTTAGTTCTAATATTCTGTTTTATTCCTTCTTAGAGTCACAGTGTGATGTATGGTCTTGTCGTATACCATGCTGCAGACTGTTTACCATGCCCTAGCAGTGACAGTTATGGACCTTTTTATAGTCCTAACAAATTATTATCCATGCTTGATAATGTTGAGTAAGTATAACAATTATTTTAATCCTAGCCTATTTAGTTTTAATCTGAAGTAGACATAATTAAATATAATGCTATGTGTTTCCAGGATGGTTGGAGGCAAAGGAGAGGCATTTGCAAATATTGCGGAAGGGTTGGCTACAGCTCTCCAATGTTTTGAGGATCTTCAACTAAAACGCGACAGCCTTTCAAATGTTCAAAAACATTGTATTCTTATATGTAATTCTCCACCATATTTACTACCTGTTATGGAAGCTCCTTCATTAAGTGGACACTCTGTTGACGAGCTTGCCTCTTTTCTCTTAGAAGTAAGTTCAGTATTCAGACACGCTTTCATACTCATTTAATCCCCAAATTTAATTGTACCTTCTGTTTTCTTTCCTAAAATCTCAGCAAGGCATCAATTTATCTATACTTTCACCTAGAAAAATTCCTGCTCTCTTTAAACTGTATGAAGTAGCCGGAGGCGATCTCCAAAAATCACAAACTAAAAATTATGCCAAAGATCCTAGACATCTAGTTCTTTTAAAGGGCTTTAGGTTCGTATCAATTGAAAATATTTTTTTATTAGCATATATAATTGTTAATCACAGAGTACTTTCTGTGTTACAATAATTGTTAACAATTAATATGATGATAATTATTTGCAATTTCTCCAGCCTACAAGAACGCCCAGTAAGCCCAAATCCGCCTGTTGGAACTCAACTCTCTAACCAACAGGCATCAGTTCAGCAAACCCAGAGTGCTCAAGCTCAACCTTCCTCTCAAACACCTCAAGCCTCATCTCAAAGTACTGTTCAGCAGAGTCAGCAACAAACAGTTTCTTCAGCAGGCTCTGCTCTTCCTAGCCCTCTGCCAAGCACTGGTAGCCCAATTACTAATGTGACTACTAATGCTGGTGGGGGGCAAGTGGTTGGAAGTCAACAGCAGCAGCAGCAGATGATGTCCAACCAAACAGTATTCAGGGGAAACCAAAATTCTCAGCCCAGTGTGAGATAGATAATGTTTTGAAAAAACTTTACTTTTCTCTTCCTAAAAATATTTTTTAAAAACTTTATGAACATTTTAGGGTATGATGCCAGCAAATGCACAACAACAACAACAAAGCCAGCAGGCTCAACAGCAGGCTCAACAGCAGGCTCAACAGCAGGCTCAACAGCAGGCTCAACAACAGGCTCAACAGCAGGCCCAACAGCAGGCCCAACAGCAGGCCCAACAGCAGGCCCAACAGCAGGCCCAACAGCAGGCCCAACAGCAGGCCCAACAGCAGGCCCAACAGCAGGCCCAACAGCAGGCGCAACAACAGGCGCAACAACAGGCTCAACAACAGGCCCAACAACAGGCTCAACAACAGGCTCAACAGCAGGCCCAACAACAGGCCCAACAGCAGCAGTTGCAGCCTGGACAGCAAGGACAGCAAGGAATGATGGGTGTGATGGTTGGTGGAGGGCCAAGGCCTCCATACCCACCTCAACAACCACCCGGCTATCCCCCAATGGCAGGAGGTGCGGGTCGTCCTCAATGGCGCATGCAAGCTCAGCAACGTCCCCAGTTTATGCAGGTATTTCTTTGAAAATTGAACTTTCTTTTTTCGTACCATAATCTGACATTCACTGTTCTTTAAGGGACAGGGATTTCCTGGTCCTGGAAATGCACCTCAGCAGCAAAGTTCCGCTCTGATTGCACAACTTACTCAGCCACCCACCAACATTGGACCTGGTGTAAATCAACCACAACTCCAATCTCAATTTGGTGAGTATCTAAGTGTAAATGTTAATAAGAGCTGAATTCAAAAGTATTGAAATCTGAATTTTAAAATAGTATTAGCAACTTTTATTATTATTCTTCAATGTTTTAGGAGCAGGAAACATGAATCAGCAGCAGATGAGGATGAATCAAATGATAGGAGGGCAATCCCAACCACAGGGTACAGCCCAAAGCCAAGGTCCTACAGCACAGCAGGGCACACCAGGACAGAATCAGCAAGGTCCTAATCCTCAGCAACTCCTCCAGCAACAGCAATTACAACAACACCAGTTACACCAGCAACAATTACAGCAACAACAACTTCAACAGCAGCAAGCCCAACAGCAAGCACAGGCCCAACAGCAAGCCCAACAGCAAGCCCAACAGCAAGCCCAACAGCAAGCCCAACAGCAAGCCCAACAGCAAGCCCAACAGCAAGCCCAACAGCAAGCCCAACAGCAAGCTCACCAGGCACAGCAACAGGCTCAGCAACAAGCTCAACAGCAAGTACAACCCAATGTCCAGCATCCCATGAATAAGCAAATTATTTGGAGTGGTACATTGGAATGGGTTGAAAAAAGTCCTGGCAAAATGTCCTCTGGAAATCAAGCCAAACTGGCTCGGCAGTTACCTTGTCAAGTTGGAATGAATTCTAAAGACCCTCCTGAATTGTAAGAATTCTCTGACTGAATGATAAAAATTATTCATTGTATCAATCCTTGCCTAAAACAGCACACCTCCTTGTTCTCTAACAGATCAGCAGAAACTTGGCCTCAAAAGTTACTCATGCAGTTGATGCCCAAAACATTGATTGGCAGTATAGGTGGTACATTTTTGAAGAATTCAAAGTCAGTGTTTTTCCTACCAAAGAGCTGTGAAGAATTGGATAATCTTGTGCAAGTTATGAGTAATGGATATGTATGTGTTCAGGGTAAAACCAAGTGTGTTTTTACAATTTTACTCACCAAGCCCAGAATTTAATTTTTTTGTTTTTCTTACAGGCTGGCTGTGTTCATTTTAACAGTACCAACTCAGCTTGTGATCTCAAAGTACTAATTTTACTTTACACACCTGATAAGAGAACATTTATTGGTTTTATTCCCAATGACCAGGCAGCGTTTGTGGACAAATTACGGAAAGTTATCCAGCAGCAAAAGTCTGGTGGAAGACAGGTAAGTTGTAATGAAGTAATTATTATTTTAAATTCCTCTCAAACTACAAATTATGAAGTTTATTATAGATACAAATGTTATCTCATTTTCTCTGATTAAAAATTAGGGTTTGCAACAAAGTCAGAACCAGCAAGGAATGCTACCAGGCTCTCAAGGAATGGGCCAAGGCCCTCAGGGAATTAACCAAGGACAACAAGCTATGGCTCAGGGTCCTCAGGGGATGAACCAAGGCCAGCAAGGATTGGGCCCTCAGGGAATCAACCAGGGCCAGCAAAATATGGGACAGGGTCCTCAAGGAATGGGCCCAGGGCACCAAGGAATGGGGCAGGGACCTCAGGGAATGGGGCAGGGACCTCAGGGAATGGGGCAGGGACCTCAGGGCATGGGGCAGGGACCCCAGGGAATGGGTCAAGGACCCCAAGGAATGGGGCAAGGACCTCAGGGAATGGCACAAGGGGCACAAGGAATGGGACAAAGTCATCAGGGTATGGCTCAGGGACCGCAAGGAATGGGGCAGGGCCCTCAGGGAATGATTCAAGGACCCCAAGGTATGGGCCAGGGTCCACAGGGTATGGGCTTGGTGCAGCAAGGTATGGGACAGGGTCAGCAGGGAATGATGTTATCTCAAACTAATCAGATGGCCATGGGTGGAGGGCAAATAACACAAAATGTTGTACCATCAGGTATGGGACCAGGTGTTGCAACTGGGGTGTCCTCTGTCCAGGGACAATCCCAGGTGGGACCAATGGCCGGGGTCATTGGTGGACCACCAAACACAATGGGAATGCAAGTAAGTTGCTTATTCCAAAGAACACAAAACGCTCACAATGATGTCATTTTGATGTCAATATGACTGTTTTTAGTTAAAATTTAAGCAAGAAGTGTGTCATTATGATGGTCATTTTGATGTCATTGACTACCTTGTGACTATTTTGTGTTCTTGGGGATACTGAAACAAAAATTAATTTCATGTAATACCTTTTAACAATGACCTTTTACAATTTTTCTTAGGGAGTGGATGGAAACATGGGAATGCGAATGCCTGGATCTAATGTATCGGCTAGCCCGCAGGGTGGTCCACAGGGACCGCAAGGTGGTCCGGGTGCGCCTGGTGGCATTATGGTGCGTGGCATGATGCCATCCATGCAAAGGGCTATGGCCCCACAGATGCAAAGTGTCTCCCAAGATATGGAGCAGCAACTCAAACAATTTGAGGTAACATTGGCGCTGATGACTTAGTGTTTTGTAGTATTGGTTTCACTCATGCAACATTTGTTTCTTCTGTAACTTGTAATGCACTATGTGTCAAAAAAGGAAAGGAATCTCTTCCTGGAGATTGGTTTTAATTTGCTATAGTTTGATTATATGGTTGGAGTAGATAGAATGCATGTATTTTTTTTTTTTTTTTTTTTTTTTGACAATTTTAAAAAATTATTCAAATCAGGGTATGCTACTGGAGAGAGGAGGAGTTCTAGGGGTTCAGCTGTTTGGGAGTGAATGATAAAATTAATTAATTAATTAATGAGTCTTCATATGTGCTACTTGTGGGGTTGCAGCTTGTCACCATGAAAGTGCAGCAGCAGAAGCTGCAGCAGACCATGGATATGGGTCAACAAATGCTTGACGTGAGTGGAGAGCTGCAACAAAGACAACCCTAGAGATACCCGAGTTCCTCAGCCATTTTTTATTATTATTTGTGCCCTTCCTTTGCTTTTCTTAGATTGTATAACAACATGCTTAATTGAATTGTAATTCTTTTTCTTGTAGATGGTGAAGTCTATTTTAAAATACTTTTTTTTTTCCCTTCACACCAACATATTAATTATTGTTTTGTGATAATTAATTGTGTCATCTGTAATATGCTGCATTTGGTACAACCAAGCACAAAACCAGAGTTTGACTATAGGGGGAAACTTTTTCTTTGCATATTGTTGTGATTTACTAATGGCAGGTTTATTTTAATCAAAACCTTTTGTCAGCCTCATATGACTCATCTCAATTGCCATTTGATGAAATTGAAAGCTCCTCCCTTTTCATATATTTACCTTATTCAAAAGTTTACTTACTTTTCAGATTAAGGGATACCTTTTCCAACTGCAGACATGCCATCTTTTTTTCCTTCCCTTAAAGCTTAACTCTTTTGCTTTGCTTGTGGAAAAAATCAGTTTCCTTGTTTTTAACTAATTCTTACAGTGCTTGTCCTTTCAACATTCTTTAACTTGGTGCAAATTATGCTACTTTAAATCTTGCATTAAGAGTATTTATTTTCTTTGCCCTCTCTATTTAGAATGATCCAGGGAAATTGAGGGCTCAGCTTCAACTCCAACAGCTGCAACAACAGAGACAGATGGGTCCACAAGGTATGCAGCAACGACAACAAACTCAGCAACAGCAGCAATCTAATCCTAATCAACAGCGAATGATGAGACCAAGTAATCCTGGACTGAGAATGCTACTTCAACAGGTATTCAACATTACAATACATTGTTTTTATCATTTTAACTAACTTATCCACAAATTAATTGACTGTCTGACTTGGAAAAAAATAACAACCCTTCAAATACTTAACAGCAACCATATCGACCAGCAATGATCAATCAATTGCAACAGCAGCAAATGGGGGTTCGAGGACCCTTGGGACAACCAGGAAGTCAACAAGTTGGTATGCAACAACAATTTGAGCCTGAATATGACTTTTAGGTCAACATAATTGGTTTCTTTACTTTAAAATGCGTATGGTTTAGCAACTACTGATATGGCCATGCTTTTGTACTTGTAATTTATCACATTTTTAAATTTTAACATCCCTTTTTCATTCTTTGTACCTGATCATTTTAACAATATCAGATTCACTAAAGATATTGGTATATCTTGTAATGTGCTGTGATATGTTAATTTCCCAATGTTTTCACTGTTGGTAATTTTAGCTTTTTTTTTCTTAATGTATTCTTTTTTAGATTCTCTTGACTGATTATAGATGAATTCCCTAATTGTTTCATGACTAAGTGATGACCTATATTCCATCTTGGTTCCTCCCTCTCCCCTCTCCATATTTTACCCTCATTAAATTTATATGTACCTGAAGAACTATTCTTAAGTTATTTTTATTTGCAGTTACTTCCTATCTCAAGGAACTATTCTGTTCCTATTTGGAGACTTCCTAGTAATATTTTCTATTTTTAATTTTTAACTTGGGTTACAGGTTTTTGTAACCTTTACATCACCTTGTATTTATTAGAACAATTATTGTAAGAACTGCAACTTAAACCTGTAATTGTCTGTGACTTAATTTATGATCTCTTAATTTGTGTACTTCTTACTTGCCATGAAATCCCATACTGCATTGATTGCCATTATGCAATATGGATTGTTTATGTATCATTTGGTATATTACTGTAGTGGATGTTTGTGTAGAATACCTATGATGGGTAAGTAGCTCAACATAATGCAATTAAATGCAATATAGCTTCTCTTATGTACTTATGAAATACATAGAAGCTTGACTACATGTGGAATGTTCTTAGTTTCCAAAGTACTAACTTCTCAAGCTTTTGTTTGCATTCAACTTGGTGCATTCATTTTGGGGAGAAGAATGGTGCTTGGGTAAAACATTAACAGCCACTATTCAAAACCTGACCATCAGTTCTGTTCCAGTGAGGTTAAATATCCAGTATTAGATGGAAGATTGTTTTATCACAGAGTATTATACTCAATGATTTCATGACTAGCTGTTGAATATATTTATTGGTAACTCTTTGAATGGGTACAGACTAGTTGATAACTCTAAATTAAATTAAATTTGGAAATTAGATCTCATAGCAAACGTTTTGTAAAAGTCATGTTAGAATTTATAGGACCAGGTGCCACATGACCATGCAGAGGAATGTAGTTTTCAGTTATAACTCTTTGACAGTAGTTCCCATGTGGTATTTCAATCCTGTGGAGAATTCCCTGATCTTTTCTAACTTCAGTACTGAGTTCTTCAAAGGATTCATTCCTCTTCACAAATTCCAAAAACTTTTCATAATGTATGTTTGTAGGATATTTGGAGTCACCTGAAAACAGTCAAAATTCAGAGACACTTATTCCTCAAAACTAGTTCCATTATTCAAAATAATATTAATTTACCAGGAAGAATACACAGTACACCATCTTTGACTTTTTCCTGAACAGGCATGAAGCAAGAACAACCTTCTTGTCCTCTCTTAGAAGCGAAAGAAGCTAATGCTTCAGAGTCCGTAAATGTAGAAAGACGAAGAACTTCATAGAACTGTGGGTTGGCAAAACGAATCTCTCTTGACTGAGCTTTCTCAATAAGGTCATAGGCACTTAAACACTGCAACAAAATTAAAATTTGCGTAAAAAGATTATTTTAAAAGATAAAAATGTCAAAAAATGAATAAAAAATTATTTGTGTAAACCTGTAACTCATCCATTTCAGATTTATCTAATGAATATGGAGGAAGAGAATGCAAAGTAGAAAGAAAGAACACAGAATTGTGCCGAATGCGTTGTTGAGCCGGTGTCAACCAATTACTCCAGAGATGAAGTCCCCATAAATCAGGAACACAACCAATGGAATTACACAAAGCTAGCATTTGACGAGGGTCTGCCCTCACCCGACTTTGCCATGCAGGAAGATCATTTAGAACTATGAAAGACGCAAAAGGTTGTCCTTCAACGCCACTGGGATTGCGACACAAGAGGATTCCGCTTTCTTCAAATGTTTCTCTTATGGCACATAAACGAAGTGACATCCAGCCAGGTATACATAAATCGCTCTATATTGTTTACAGGAAGAAAAAAAACATTACAAGGGTATAAGTTTTATTAGTGTTGGAAGAATTAGAAAATCAAAAACATTAGAGCATACCGACTTGTTGTACTCTGGCATTTGTTCTATGCCACCACCTGTTGATAGACTAAGAAAACTACTGTCCTCATAACCAAAAGACCTAAATAACTCGATCCAAGCTGGGCTAGTGTCGGCTTCTTCCAAGTGCCCTCCGGGAAATACATGAATTCCTGGTAAAAGTCTGTCAGTTTCCCCTCTTCTTACACAAAGAATATTTAGGTTACTCCTCTCAGTTCTATTGTGGTCGGAACTGGCACTTCGGGGAACACTTTTAGGAAAATCCAATTTCGGTGGGGAATTGCGCAGTGTGGTTGACCGCAAAGCAATAATAATGCTAGCTGACACTCTCCACGCTTTGGGGTTCATGATATAACAGTTACTAACCTACGATAAAAACATATTGTCAGCTCAGAACTTGCGTGTAATGAGTCAAAGTAACAACAATAATAACAATTAACATTAGCTCATTTTATTATAAGGCTATAAGGAATCATCAAATAGAAATAGATGGGTTCTATGCTGCTATATCTTTAATTTCCTAACAAACAAAGTTATTGTTGATAAAAGCAGCAGACTACGTTTAAGTCGGTGTTGGGCGTACGTATTCAAAATTGGCGCCACTCAACGGGTCTACAGTTTGTGAATGATTAGTGTCTTGCATTTTGCGTTAAAGGCATATTCATTACAGGCCACCAATATGCAGCATTCATTCAATGAAACGGCTGGCGTGTCTTATTTCAGACATATCTAGTCCTTTAACCTTGCTTTGGTACCATTTGGTACCTGCTCGAATCCTTCTTGCAGCTAGGCCTGGCCCATGTTGGAGAAAGGTTCCCTAGTGCAAGGAAGGAATTCAGAAGACACGAACGTTAGAAAAGAAGCATAAGAAGTATGCCAAATGTTTTATTTATGTTGAGCTAAATCGTAAAACGCAAGAAATGTCTGCCAGTGCACAACAATTTCGAGGATTGTAATGCCGTATTATCTGTGTATCAGCAGTTCCGTCCCCAGATTTTTGCTTTTCTTTATTAACAAAATAAGGCTTTAGGTGCAACAAGGCCTGTTTGTAGAAAGACGTCGAGGTATGTGTTGGGGTTCGGTCACTACCATCTTATCTTAGACCTGATCTCTTTCATACTTGTTGGAATATTGTATTCCTTTTCACTCTCTGCCTCACTTTTTTCAGTTCTTTTAAACCTACATCGAATAGTAAATGGCTGAAGACCATTGATTTACCTCTCTTGAGCCATTTGTAAATTTTTTCTGTAGTGTGTATAGTAGGTGTTATGTTCTCAATACAATGAGTTTTTACCCTACTTTTTGACACAACTAAGTTGTGTGTTAATTTTTGACAATGTCATATCATTGATGCACAAAGTCAAAATTAATATTTTTTTTCTTTCTTTATATGGCTTACTGTAAGGTTTTATTCATCACTTACCACTTTTACTGTGCCATAATGTATTTGTAGTGTTTGGAACTATTGCAGCAACTTTCTTTTTTGTTTTATTTCTGGCAGGATGGTGCTCTGTGTCAATAGAACTCCTCTCGAGGAGGCCCCTTCAGACATGACCACATTATTTCACATGCATCCAGGCTATAGAGACTCAGCAGCTGTACTAATTTCTATACCGACCAAAATAGTTGGCCCTGTTGGACTGCTTTGTATCATTGAACGAGAACTTGCTGTGACTGTACCACATGATAGTGAGTAGATTAAATATCAAATAAATTTAAATATGTTTAGTTAAATAATTTAAAACCACCTCTGTATATAAGAATACCAATCTACTTAAATAATTGACATTTTAATCTTCCAGAAAATGTTAACATTCTTGGTACTGATAATGCCACCACTTGCATCATTGTGGTGCTTCGTCATACTGGTAAATGATGTGTTTCCGTCTTTGTATTTTACTTTGAAAAGATTGTTTTTAGTATAAACCTTTTCCCTTTCAGTCTCAGGTGCTGTTGGTATAACTCACCTCACCAGTATTGGGTGTGAGGATGGAGTGGTAACTCTCATAGAGAGAGTGCGTGAACTTTCTGTGGGTTTTCCTGAGGGTCGCCTTGAATTAAATTTGATAGGAGGTTTTGCTGACAGTCGCAATTACTCTGAGGGAGTGTTTCAGAGCATTATGCGTAAGTGTTTGTATTCTGATGATTATTTAAATTTACACCAAAACACTTTATCTCAAAGTGGTCTTTTTTTCTTTTCTTTTTTTCTGTGTAGACGCATTTCACAAACAGCCTTTGGAAGTGGATCTAATCATTGCCTGTGTGGGAGAAGCAAATACTACTGTCAGAGCTGGAGTCCGCTGGCCAATTATTTGTGGAGTTGGTATGTTCTCCTGTTTCATTACTAAAATATGACAACTGGATGAATTCACATTATTTGCTTATCATGTAGAAGATAAGTATAAGTAGCAGGTCTGGTCTTATTTAACAATTTATATTTTATCTTTTCAGGTGTTAACGTTAAAACCGGGGAAATATTTCCTGCCACATTCCCCGACAGAGGTCCAGAACTATCTTTACGATGTGCTCGGCATCTGACTGGAGGACATCAGGTAATTTGCCATCTCATTAAGTATGATGTTTTCCTATCTTCTCTGCTTTAATCTGGTGTTTTCTTCCAATCAACTGGCGAAGGTGTTAGATGTGTACGACTGTAGTTCAGGATTACATCGTATTGGTCCATTCAATTATGAACCACTTAGAGGTGTTGATTTGTGGCTGGAACAGTCAGATGAATTCATCCTTCAGCACTTATCAACATCGCCTGAAGTGGAACGACCTCAATTCTCTAACACGGTAAGCAAATTTTTTTTTAATGAGATGATTAATTGCTAACAAGTGTTTTTACTGTATTAAATTTGTGACATAATATACTGTATGTTTATTCTTGTTATAGATTCGTCAGACTTTGAAGTATATCCAGGATCATCCTTTCCCTGCTATTACTGTGTTTCGAGACAACAGACCACACTACTACAAACGAGATGAGATGACTGGCATGTGGGTGCCATTTCGATTTCAATAACTTATAGCAGAATACACTGCAACCTGTAATGACTGATATTCTTTATCAAAAGAGTTACACATTGTTTTTTTCCAACAAGCATTTTGCAAGAGGTTTAATCACTCAGGGCACTGTTTGACAAAAATAGCAATTGTGTTCTTCTAGTGCTTTCAGTCCGGTGTTTTATTTGTGATTTTAAGTTGTAAGTTCTCTTCATATAATATATATATATAATGTTTATGTAAAATTGCTCTGAGAGCCACTGCAACTATTTAGCCTCATCTTTATAGAAACAATCCACAAATAACAATGCCTATGCACGTAGCATCTACCAAAAGGGGGCATTGTATGTAAAATAATATTTTAAAACAAAGTTTTATTAAAACTATATTATTTATTTGAATAGTTCTTAACAAAAGAAGTGTGCAATATTGCTGCCTTCTTCTGATAAGCCAGAGACTAAAAATGTTTTTTTCATTTTAAATAAAATGAAGTCAATTATTTGTGTCAGTAATAGATAAATATTCTTTTGTAATTATGAGTTTTAAGAATTCCTCTTTTCTTCTGGCTCACTTCTTACTTAATTTGCAAGTTCCCTAGGTGGTTGGATAGTTTTAAGTCCAAAACCCTAAACTCAAGCTTCCATACTAACTTGACATTGCCTATGCATTTTATAAAACTAATTTTTCTGCATCTCATCTCATGCAAAATAATTCTTGTGGTGGTTCAGTCTTGTTAAGTGAATGTTATCTATACTGTGATGGTGTCTTTATGCTCTTTTTAACTTAATCAAGTGAATCTCGACAGCCCTTTCGTAATTGTAAAAATTATAAACTTGAGCTCCTTGCTCATCTTTAAGTCTGACAAAATTACCTTAGCTTGTACTCCAGGTACCCTAGTGATATTGCCACCTTTTGGAATTGTTGTATGCTATCCTTTGATCATGATTTGGCACTGTGTATGTATGTACAAATACCTGATTATTGTGTGCCAAATACTGAAACTACTGTTTCTGTTTATAAAGTCAGAAGCAAACAGGGATTTATTCTTTTATTGTTGGAAAATACTTATTGTACATTATTTTTCCATAGATAGTTATCTGTGTTAATGTTGTGGTTGTGACATTCTTCTTTGAGAAACATAATCAATAACCTTATATATTTTATGTCAACCATTGATCTGCCTGCCTGTAAATTATTTATCTTCTCATTGATTTATTTCTATTTAGAAGTATAAAGAGGTTACATATATTTATTTAAATATATGATGATACGTCAAAAATGATTGATTTTCATATAGACTCATATATCTATTTTTATAAATGTAGGAACAGCTAAACATTAATATGTTTAATGTTTTTACTATTAATACCGTAAGTGATAAAAACTAGTTATTTTTTTAAAAAATCCCTGACTTATTGTTGTTTGAAGTTATAGTAAATCTCTATATGATGTTAAAAGTTTTCTGTTATAATTATTATCTAGGAAAGAGCCATGTCTGAGATATTGTCCAGGCACAATTGCTCAGTTCTCTACAACGCACAAAACAAACAAAATTATCATTAAAGAAACAATTTCAATGCTTGAACTGTGTTTTTATCATTCAGGAGTAAAGAAAGACCGTCTTCTTTTTTTTTTCCGCCTTTAATATGACTTGGGTGGGCAGGGGGGACTCTTATGTGCCTTATGTGCCCCTAGACCAGCCCCCGCCGACTGTTTGGTCCAAAACCCCGCTTTTACATCGAAAAAAAATAAAAAAGAATCGGTCGGGATCGAACCCCCAAAACGTCTCGACAGCCTAGATGGTATTGGGACGGGGGGCAAGGGCGATACCACTAGGCTGTCGTGACGCACACCTCTCGGCGATGCGAACTGGAATCCCTATCTACCGCATGGACGGAGCCGACAGAGGCGACTTCCGCTCCGACTCCGTTCATGCCTCTTGGCGCCGAAAATGGCCGGTAGATAGGGATTCCAGTTCGCATAGCCGAACAGTGTGCGTCCCGCCAGCCGAGATGGTTAACGCACCTTCCCCCCGTCCCAAATCATCTCGGCTGGCGAGACGTTTTGCAGGTTCAAGTCTCAGCCTTTTTTTTTTTTTTTCACTTCTCCGAACCAGAAAATTGCTTTAAAAAACGCGAAAAAATACGCGATTCTACCCGGAGATCAGCAGGAACGAGGAGGTAGCCTCCTGTGCAAGTGTGCATTCTCCGGTTCCAGGTCGGCCGACAGATGGCGCCACCATGCGTTGTTGATGCGCGCAAGGCCTCGACAAGGCAGAGCCTATAGGGCCTAGTCCAAGTACTCTTCGCCCAGTTGGGCATTTTCGTCCTCGACCAACTCTCGTCGCGTTACTTATGCGCACGAATTTTTGTTTCGATCATCATAAAAATAAGGGAACCACATTATATTGCTAACGAGACGATAGCTCTCGATTCTGACATTGAAACGTCAAATAACTAAGTCCAAGTTTTTCGAAGTTTGGTGGAAAGGTGGGTCTTAGATTCCCAACCAACTCCAGTCCAGTGTGTTTGCCGATGAAACTTAGGAAATCCTTGCCAATGTCAACAAGAAAAATTGGTGCGCATAAGTTGCGCATCTCGGCTTGGTTGGGGAAAAAAGTTCCCTCCGCGCGAAGGAAATTTGGACTAGGCCCTATAGGCTCTGCCTTGTCAAGGCCTAGCGCGCAACAACAACGCATGGAGGCGCCATCTGTCGGACGACCTGGAACCGGAGAGTGCACACTTGCACAGGAGGCTACCTCCTCGCTCCTGCTGACCTCCGGGTAGAATCGCGTATTTTTTCGCGTTTTTCTCGCGTTCTTCGAAGATGATGCGGGAGCGTTACCGCGGTCGGCCAACAGATGGCGTTTCAGGGTGGCGCCATCTGTTGGCCGACGCGGAAACGGCTCCCACATCGCCTTCAAAAATCGCGAAAAAATACGCGATTCTACCCGGAGGGCAGCAGGAGCGAGGAGGTAGCCTCCTGTGCAAGTGTGCACTCTCCGGTTCCAGGTCGTCCGACAGATGGCGCCTCCATGCGTTGTTGTTGCGCGCTAGGCCTTGACAAGGCAGAGCCTATAGGGCCTAGTCCAAATTTCCTTCGCGCGGAGGGAACTTTTTTCCCCAACCAAGCCGAGATGCGCAACTTATGCGCACCAATTTTTCTTGTTGACATTGGCAAGGATTTCCTAAGTTTCATCGGCAAACACACTGGACTGGAGTTGGTTGGGAATCTAAGACCCACCTTTCCACCAAACTTCGAAAAACTTGGACTTAGTTATTTGACGTTTCAATGTCAGAATCGAGAGCTATCGTCTCGTTAGCAATATAATGTGGTTCCCTTGAATTCATGATGATCGAAACAAATATTCGTGCGCACAAGTAACGCGCCGAGAGTTGGTCGAGGACGAAAATGCCCAACGGGGCGAAGAGTACTTGGACTAGGCCCTATAGGCTCTGCCTTGTCGAGGCCTTGCGCGCATCAACAACGCATGGTGGCGCCATCTGTCGGCCGACCTGGAACCGGAGAATGCACACTTGCACAGGAGGCTACCTCCTCGCTCCTGCTGACCTCCGGGTAGAATCGCGTATTTTTTCGCGTTTTTTAAAGCAATTTTCTGGTTCGGAGGAGTGAAAAAAAAAAAAAAAAAAAAAAAACGGCTGAGACTTGAACCTGCAAAACGTCTCGCCAGCCGAGATGATTTGGGACGGGGGGAAGGTGCGTTAACCATCTCGGCTGGCGGGACGCACACTGTTCGGCTATGCGAACTGGAATCCCTATCTACCGGCCATTTTCGGCGCCAAGAGGCATGAACGGAGTCGGAGCGGAAGTCGCCTCTGTCGGCTCCGTCCATGCGGTAGATAGGGATTCCAGTTCGCATCGCCGAGAGGTGTGCGTCACGACAGCCTAGTGGTATCGCCCTTGCCCCCCGTCCCAATACCATCTAGGCTGTCGAGACGTTTTGGGGGTTCGATCCCGACCGATTCTTTTTTATTTTTTTTTTCGATGTAAAAGCGGGGTTTTGGACCAAACAGTCGGCGGGGGCTGGTCTAGGGGCACATAAGAGTCCCCCCTGCCCACCCAAGTCATATTAAAGGCGGAAAAAAAAGAAAATAAAAGAAAAAAAGAAAAAAATATGGCTGAGACTCGAACCTGCACGACCCCCGTTATTTGGGAGCAAAAGTTGTGTAGAAGGACTCTGAAGGTGGGACTGATAGCAAAGAAATGGGGGGAATTAATGTTTGTGAAATAATAACTACGATGATGTGAAATAGTAAAGTCTTTTTATTTTTCTATACGACAGACCTAACACAAATCTTTCACACTTAAATATGATAGATTATGCACATCATTACTTTCGGGGGTTTTAATATAAAACTTGCTGCTCAGAAAAGAAAAATATATTTACATAGGTACTTTTCAATAGTCTTAACAAAATAATTTTATCACAGTGTCACAAGTAAAAGGAAAATGAAAGGGTAAAATCTGACATAACATCTGTCAGGGAATTCGAGGGGGAAAAAGACATAAGTTAAATTCTATACAAACAATTATATTCAGAAATTTCCATACTTCTGGAATACACATCAGACTTTTAAAGTAGAAAATCAATCAAACAGAGGTTCAGTATCATTATAACTTACTGGCATATGAGGTAGGTGCTTTCCCTAAGTAAATAGTGCGAATAAAAACAATGAACAATAAATGATGGCTTATACCAAAGGCAAACTATGTGGTTTCTTTTAACATCTACCTTAAAAATGTTTAACTCTTTATTATAACAGATCAGAAATAACAACTTTTGCAATAAATGGAAACAATGATTGTAGATCACTTAGTCGAACTTAAATTTGTCAGATTAAAAGAAAAAGGTGGTACTTCAGTACAATAATAGTAACATGGTTGCCAAAATACATTTTTATACATGTATAAATATTTCCACAAACCAGCATAGCTCATATACTATTAAAGAAACTTCTCGTTTTTTGTTTTTTTTCAGATTTGAAAGAAAGATATAACACTTTGAGTAAGGGACGTGCTTGTGATGAACTGATGTCACTACTTAACTATATATACAGCTGTGTAATGAGGAACCGCATCAACTTCCATGAAATAACCATTTCTTTAAAGTTTTAAATCCTTAGGGTAGAAAGATATCAGAGAAACAGTGAGAAGTAATATTTTTCCAGAACACAAACAGATTAGGCTAGATAAGGCAACATTCATTGATTAAATAAAAGGAAAAAAATTAAAAAACAAAAACAAAGGGGGATTAAATGTTAATGTATGTTTTGGGTTGGTGGTTTCGGGTGTATTGGTCTAGGAGAAGCTTTGAAACAAATAGAATATCAAAGCATTTTCCAAATATTGATTTTGAAATCAATTGTGACCTTAACCCTTGGCAACACGAAAACCTGCTTACCTTAGGTTGCTACAAAACTGAAAGATTGTAGGATACATCCACCTGCAGTCAGTAGTTAAATCCTCTCATAGGGCATCATTGCAGCATACCATATCAAAACAATGCACCATAACCCTACAGACATTATGCCAACTATGTTGTTTTAATGACAGGAAGTGCTGCCCAACTGAGATTTAGGAGTAGAGTTCACACTTCTGTACCAGAACTGTCACACTGACTAAAGGCAGAGCCTATAGGGCCTAGTCCAAGTTTGCTTCGAGCGGGGGGAACTTTTCTCCTCAACCGGCTCTAGATGCGTGACTTATGCGCACGAATTTTTCTTGTAGACATTGCAAAACCTTTCATAAGTTTCATCGGCAAACACTGAACTTGACTTGGTTGGGAAACTTTGACTCACCCTTCGCCCATATTTCGAAGAACTTGGACTTGGTTATTTGACGTTCCAATTTCAGAATCGAGAGCCAACGTATGTTAACAGTTTAATGTGGTTCCCTCATCATTTAGATGATCGAAATAAAAACTCGTGCGCATAGGTTACGCCTCGAGGGTAGGTTGGGCACAAAACTTTCCAGTCGTGCGAAGGAAAGTTGAGCTATGTCACAGTCTGAGCAAGAGGGAATGCATACAGTACTTATGCGCGAGTATGCTTTAAAAGCACCGCGCGCACAACAACGCTGGGTCAGTTTAAAGCGCCATCTTGCGGCCGTACCGTGATGTGAGCCTGAAACCAGCTATTCATATCTGGTGATTCCCTGCTGCGACCAAATGCGAGGTGAGAGAGGCTACCTCCACGCTCCTGCTGACCTTCGGGTCAAACTGCCTCCAAACGCCTCGTTTTTCGTCTCGGCGATGCGTCAAATGGTCTGCCTACCTCTCAGGCGCGAATGTGACAAGAATTTGAGACGGCGTGGCGGCGCGGCACACTCAACCAACGCGACTTCCCTTTCCCTCCCCGCTCCCATTGCTTCCATTCCTTTACTTTTCCTCACAAGTTCTGGCCCAGGCGTGAGCGGCGTGAGGCCGGCCGGGCGCGACGGTCAACCAGCGCGGCTTTCCTTCCCTGTTAGCTGACCTCCTCATCCTCTATAATCGGTTCGGAATAAGCTATCTGTTGAGGCGCCAGTTGTAGCCACAACTTTGTGGCCACAAACAGGCACGTCCCACCCCACCCCTCAGACTTGAACACACGACAAATCACTCGTACACACACCTCTATGGTCGTCCCACCGAAAGAATAGGCTCTCTATCTCTCTCGCACTCATGGGAAAGCGTATGCTTTTCACTCATTTGGTGTACTAAACTCTCGGCAGTTCCACTATACAAAATGACGACACTTGAAACTTCGTGGGACAACTACCACCACTCTAAAAACTATTTGAGACAGCATACTTCGTCGAACCAGTCGAACTGACACTTAAATTTCTAATTATGATGCTGTAAACAATCGAGGTGGACACCGGGCTTGGCTGGTCCGTCGTTGCGTTTTTGCGATTTTCGGTCGAAAAAAAATTGTCTCCGATTTCGACCAAACTCACAGGCTACCCTCGGGGGTTAGTCTAGGGGTGCGTTAGAGTCCCCCTGCACAGCCCCCGTCACTTTGAAGCAACATTATTTTTCGGCCGAAAATCGTAAAAATGCAAAGGCTATAGCCTTTGCGATTTTCGGCCGAAAAAAAAATTGTCTCCGATTTCGACCAAACTCACAGGTTACCCTCGGGGGTTGGTCTAGGGGTGCGTTAGAGTCCCCCTGCACAACCCCCGTCACTTTGGAGCAACATTATTTTTCGGCCGAAAATCGTAAAAATGCAAAGGCTATAGCCTTTGCGTTTTTGCGATTTTCGGCCGAAATTTTTTTTTTCCGATTTCGACCAAATTCACAGGGTACCTTCTCCTGGGTCTAAAAAATTATTATTATTATTTTATTTTTGATGTAAACGCCGGTATTCGGCCAAACCGGCGGAGGGTTTTAGGGTGTGAATTTTGGAAGTGAATAAAATTAAATGTGTTTAGTTTTCTTTATTATTATGCCCGTGTATACCATATTTCCTGAGGTAGAAATCACCGAAAAGGGCAAGCATGTAGAGATTCTGTGCGAGGAGAGCGCCACTGATCCGTCGGTCCACTACGCAGCTCGTTATAATAAAGGGGAGCACTTCGTGTAACGCGATCAACGAAAACTGCACGAGCTGGATGAGGGTGATGTACTTCTTCCACCACGCTGATTTGACGGCGGGTACAAGCAGGCTGAGGAGGTAGTAGGCGTACATGAAGCAGTGTACGAAGCAGTTGATAAAGCCCAAGAAGGTGTGGTGGGCACCTGTGTGTGAGATCAGGAAGCTCAAACGATTTGAAATCGTCTTATCGCGAACTATAGAGGAGAAAGGGAATGGGGGTCACTCACCGGGAATAAGTTTGACGGCACCCCACATGCCGAGGACCATCGCTGCGTGGTGGTATACGTGCAGGAAAGAGATTTGGTGAAAGTTTTTTCGCAAAACCATGAAGACCTGCAAGTGTAGTGTAAAGAGAAACCTATAGTCAAGCGAAGCGGCCGCCCATTGTCAGAGCAGAGACTCCTGCGAGGTAGGCCACTAGCGAACGATCCGCACACAGGGGTTCTGCGGGACTGCCTACCCGACGGTCGTCAGGCTGCAGACGCGTCTACGGGACTTTGTATCCTTGCCATACTCACAGTGTCCAATAGATCCACGATCTTCAAGACGAAGTACAGCCACACGGCAAAGGCTATCTGGAACGCCAAAAGTGCGCAGTGGTGACATTGCTAATGCAGGAGAGAGTATATTGGTGTCTCGCCTTGCGGCTCAAGTCTCACCTCGTAGTCCACCGGCTCCCTCGAGTCGCCAAGAGGCACACAGGTCCACCCGAGAGACCAGCCCCAGCCCAGTCGCACGCACTGCAGGAGAACGCACGAACAAATAAGGCACAGTGGAGTTATGTATATTTTTAGACGCATTAAGGGCAAGTAGCTGGGAGTCCTCTCGAATTTCCCATACCCACGTAGGGAACAGTAATAAAAGAACGGAATGACCTGAAATAATCGCTTTTCAGCGGGGAGGGAAGGCCGAGTGTCTCCTAAAACGCTTGCACTGCTGAAGACAGAGTTATTGACTTGGATCGCACTCACCTCTCTAATAAGAAAGCTGCACCAGATAACCTGCACAGCGTTGTAGAGCAGCATGATCTTGTTTAGGCTGAAGGGCTCCCGGTGTTTCATAATGCGAGGGCCGAGCGACAAAGCGAAGTACAAGTAAGCCCCGACGATGGCCATCACGGGCAGTGGGTTCTTGACCATCGGCAGGTGCTCGGACCGAGGGTCTACCTCAAGTGCAGAACCACGTCAGGTGTGAATACTTTTTCACGTTCTTTTGGCAAGACTTCTCCCGCTACTGACCTGCGTAAGACCAGAGCCCGCCCACGTAGTAAGAGACCCCATCCACGACGAACTTCGCGATGTGCGACATGGTCGGCTGTTTGCTGCTAGGACGCGCCGAGTGGCACTACAATCTACTGCTAGACCGGTAGAGTGAAACGTTACTGTCCCCTTTGTCGAGTACCTTGGTGCTGAAGGGGAAAGTGCAATCGGGGTCGACAGCCTCGTTATCACATTGTCTAAATACATTATTTATGATCCTCGCTATGCACATGCCGCACGTCCCATCGGAGCTGGATAGGTAACTTATAAGGAAGGCGTTCTATACGCCGTGTTCCGCAGTACAGTCGAATGCATGCGGGCATAGCACAGAGTGCCCGGCTCTCGATGGCGAAGGGGCGCCCAGGGGGGTCACGTGGTGCCCGTGAGTCCCTGGCGCGACGCGCGGGCGCGGGCCGCGGGCCGGGCCGCGGAGCGCAGTGCCCTGCCGGGTCTGCTCTGCTGACATGACCCGTTCTGCCCTGCCGCGAGTCTGACGGGGACGGGACGGGGCAGCGGCGCGGCTCTTCCGCCGGGCCGGGCCGGGGCCCAGCGAGCGAGCTTCTCCGCCCGCACCTCGCGTCCGCCCTCGCCCGCCTGCCCGGCACGGCACGGGCCCAGAGGCACCGCGGCAGGGCGGAGCGGGGCGGGGCGGGGCGGCCGCGGCTAGCCGGTCGGCTGGGCCCAGGCCTGGCCCAACGGCTCGAACTCGCCTTGGATGCAACCAGTCCAGCCGGGCGCCGCCACCCCGCCGTTCGTTCCCGGAGCTCCTGGACCCTGGACCTGTGGGCCGGGCCGGGCCGGGCTGGAGCTGTGGGGCCGAGCCGAGCCGTGCGCCGCGCCGCACCGCGCGGCAGCAGGAGAGCAGGCGGTGCAGCACCGCGACGTCCAGCCGCAGCATCCCTCAGGAGCGCCCGTCGGGCCGGGTCGGACGGACACGGTCCATGGCAGCCAGGCCCCGGCACACCCCACCACAACAGCCGCGACAGCACCGGCCGCGGGCGCGGGCGCGGGGCAGCCGCAGCCAGCCGCCACCTCCCAGGTATTTCCCACCGGACTTGGACGTACGGAGAAGGGGAGGGCGGGGAGGGTGGCAGCGGTTCTGACGTCACTCCAGCCAGCGGCCGCAGCGGCAGCACCGCCGTCAGCCCGAGCTCTGGTGCCTTGGCGTTTGCTGCTCTAACCTTCAACTTACCTCTCCTCTCCTCTCAGCGCGGCGCGGCGCGGCGTGAGTACGTGGTCAGGTCTGCCCACCGCGCCACCATTCCCCGCGCAAACGTCAACCGAGAAACATGGACCGCGGCGTGGGGCCGCAGTTCGCGCGGCGGCGGCCGGCCGGGAAGGCGTCGGTGTACGTGTACGTGACACACCGTGCCCCGCCCCGCCCCGCCCCGCGTCCCCTAGGCGTTAGTATTTTGTTTTGCACCGCCGGCGGTGTGTTTCAAGGCCTCGCCGTAGAGCTCCACTCGGCCCTGGAACACGCTCCCTATGTCACCGGTCGCTGGATACCATTTTCAACGCTTCTGGTTTATCGTGGGTGGACGGTGGTCGCAAGCGGTGAGCGCCGCGCTGCTGGAGCGTGTTCCGGGTCTGCAGGGTCGGCGAGTCTCGTCGCGACATTTTTTGCGTTTCTTTTTACGCGACCGACCGGATCTTCCATTCCCAAACACTGCGATCCCCTGACGGCAACGTTGCAGCGGGCCGGGCCGAGGGGGAGAGGGAGGGGCAGTAGGTTATCAAAGCCGAGTCTCATCGCCGAGCACGCGCCCTTCCCGTCCCGTCGGGGACCTGCCGGGCCCGGGCCCGGGCGGGGACATCCCCGCGGCGCGGCGGCCTCGCTGCACCACCAGCTGGACCTGCACCAGCCTGGACTGAGTCGGAGGCCTCCCGGCCAGCACGGTGGTGTCGATGTCGACGGAGTGCAGGCTCCCGAACAACCACACTTGCTTATCAAATTTCTTTCCCTGCGAGGGACTTTGCTGATTTATTGCTGACCGATGATGCCATATGTTTTTTTTCCGACCACGAAAACAACTTGATTCCGTTTTGGTTCTCGGCTTGCAGGTCTTCCCAGTCCCTAGCTCCGGTTCTGGCCAGGCGGTGATGCGGAGGCAGGATGACTATGTATCCCCGTGAGCGTGGGGTGCGGACCAGCACCAGCGAGACCAGGACGCTGGCCGTGCCATGGCTGCTTCTGCTTGTGGCTCTAGCGGCGCTGGCAGGTAGTACGCCTCGCCTCATTTAAATGGACTATTCCGGCAGGAGCGCGAAAAAAACTCCGCCGAAGAAGGAAAGGGCACGTGATTGGCCGCCCGGTCTTCCCCACTACCTTGGCGGAGTAGTGGTGGATGCCGCTCGGCGAATCACGGGCCATTTCCCTCATCCGTTAAGTCTTAGTCTATTATTCAAGTTGTTTAACTTGACACGTTTTTCTATCGTCAGATAAATAAAGGCTCTGTCCTAAGTGCTATACGCTTACTTTTCAGGGGCGGCGGCATCTCGCACACCATCCACCGGTGTGGTTGCCGGAGTCACCGGCGGCGTAGCGGGCGGCGCCGGTGGCGCGGAGCTGGCGGAGCTCGCCGAACGGGAGGTGGCCGCCAACAGCACGGCGTCCGCCCTAACGCCGGATGACGGCCTGAATAGGCACCTCGCGGGGACCATCCGGGAGGCCCTCGGCGGAGGGGTGGTGGAGGCGGACCCGGCCCCGGCCGCGTACAGCCCGCCCAAAGGACTGCGCACCGGCGGCAGCCGCTGCAGCGAGCCGCAGCAGTGCATCATGGTGGACCAGTGCCCGCCTCGCGATTCTGGCGTCCTGTTCGAGTGCGCGGTGGGGAGGGTGTGCTGCGTCCCTGCGGCTGCAGCCGGCCCTGGCACTCCCAACGTCCCCTGGCCCAGGCCGCCGCCGGAGCAGCCGCAACAATCCCCGCAACCCCCGCGCAGCCCGGCCTCGGCCCCGGCCCCGGCCTCGGCCTCGGCGCAGCATCTCGCTCAGCAACCTGATCAGCATCCCGCCCAGCAAGCTGCTCAGCATCCCGCTCAGCAAGCCGCTTTGCACCCTGTTCAGCCCGCGGCTCAGCAGCCCGCACCGCAGCAGCAGCAGCCACGCCCACAGCCCGTCCGCCAGGAGGGGCCTAGCCCGCACCCGGCACCTGCGCAAGCCGGCGGTCAACAGCAACTGCAGCCACAGCGCCCCCAAGTACCTCCCCCGCCCCAGCTCCCGGCGGCGAGTCCTCCGACCCGTCCGGCGACAGCGGACCCTCACCGCCCACCTCCTTATCAGCAAACGCAGCAGCAACAGCAGCAGCAGGGGGCACTTCGCCCTCAGCCTCCTAAATTCACGATTCACCTCGAACCTCAGACGCAGCGAGTTCCGACCAAGGCACCGGCCGTGCCTGCGCCGCGCCCGGCCTCCACCCCCGCCCCTACGGCTGCGCTCCCACCGCCGCCGACCCCTAAGCCGGCGGAAAGCGCCGGAGCCGGGGGGGCGGACGCCTCCGCCGCCAGCCTCCTCCCCCCTACGGCCACGTGCGGCAAGGTGGGCACCGAGAACAGGATCATCAATGGCAAGATCGCCAGCATCGGACAGTTCCCGTGGATGACTCTGCTCGGCTACCGCAGTAAGTCGGGTCTTTGACCTCGGAAACCTTGCTGTCAATAGGAAACGTCAGTTTTTACATGCGAATGGTTCTCCTCTCCCTCTCCAAGGTAGGGCTAACGTGACGTTCCTCTGCGGCGGAACTCTCATCAACGACAGATACGTCCTCACCGCCGCGCACTGCATCAGGTCGCAGAACAGGCCGTGAGTAGAGTACACGCCTCTGAGGGAAGGCGAACTTAACTTCGTCCGGACAATTCAAATTGCATTCCTCCAACTACCCTGTTCGCAGAGTTGTGGTGCGGTTGGGGGAGTTCAACCTGACCGAGCCTGTGGACTGCGATTTCAACAAGGTGTGCGCCCCGCCACCCCTGGACATTGCGATCGAGGACATTATCTCTCACCCAGAATTCAACATTCGCAACATTAAGCACGACATTGCCCTCATCAGGCTAAGCAGAAGCGTCGCGGAGTATACGGGTAAGTACGAAAGCCGGGGGAAAAACCCAGGGTGTCAATCACTGACCGGGTGGTGGTGGAGATGGCCTACCTTGACGGCGCACACAATCCTTTGCCTACAGATTTTGTCCGCCCCATCTGCCTGCCGGTGGGCCTCAACGTGACCGACGACCAAAAGTTCAAGATCGCCGGCTGGGGGAAGACTGACTTCAGTAAGTAGCCTCCGTCTAAAGAACAGCTCGCGCCACACGCGCGTCTGCTATAGAACCGCGCGGTTTGTCTTGTTCCAGGGGACGCCGGGGGCAGCCCGGTGCTGCAGTTTACCGACGTGAGCGGCGTGGGCCACGAGGAGTGCAACGAGCTGCAGCCATCAGAGCTGCAGCCGCTGGACCCGGGCCAGCTGTGCGCGGGCGGGGACAAGGGCAAGGACGCGTGCAAGGGCGACAGCGGCGGCCCGCTCATGGTCACGCTGGTCAACGAGAGCGAGGACCCAGGGCTTGGCGGCTCCACTGTCACGTACCAGGTCGGCGTCGTCTCGTACGGGCCTGACAGCCCCTGCGGCACCGCGCCCCTGCCCTCCATCTACACGCGGGTGTCCACATACGTGCCGTGGATCCTCGACATTCTGAGACCTTAGAGACGCGGGTCGCCTGAAACTGCTTACTCGTGGACTTTTCTTGGACATCCAAGTGAAAAGCAAAGTGTTGCCGCAAAATTCAACAGACTGTTCAAATGACAATAATATTCGAGCACCTTGAGTATTTCATGCCAGCGGCATAAAGAGACCTCCCCCCCCCCCCTTAAAAAAAAGTGTATAAAGTGACCTCGATTGGACAGACCACAATGTAAAACTCTGAGTTCTTTTCAGAACATAGCTGGAGTTATTTGGTCTCCACTCCTCATGAATTGTCCCAAAATGGACAGCCAGAGCCAGTCTTTAACTGCCTTGATGAAAGGAAAAGGCATGAGATGTAAGAAATTCTGTTTTCGTATTTGTTATTAATGAATAAATTACAATATAAACAAGGCAAAACAATAAACCAGAATCAAACAAAATTCAGTTGACATAACTGGCACCAGAAATTGATGGAAAAAGGTACTCTCAAATATAACATTTACTCAGAAACAACTTTTGGACAACCTGTTGCAGCATAGCTGCAAAATTACGTATCACCTTAATCACTAGATGCATGTGTGAACTGCAATGCTCTAATTGGTCTCCGGCAATGACAAAAATGACAACACTGAAAAACAGTACAAGAAGAGGAGGCAAGTACACAATGTAAAAGATCAAGAAACATGGCTGGTAACCCAGATCAGCATATTAAAAACAATTTTGTTTCTATTCTTTTTCCCTTTAAATTCCACAGGTTTATTACCTGTTTTAAAATACAATGTTTTCTCATGTCACAACCAGTCCACATTGGTGTAGAATTAACTTTCATAAAATATTCATTTACAAGGGATATAAAAGGACAGTATGCCTTGATCATTTCCTCCAGCAGGTAACAAAATAAAATAAGTAGATCACAATGCTCAAATCCATAGAACATCATGTTAAGAAAAACTTTAAGATTGAATTTGTTTAAAAGTTTATGACAAAAAGTAATGAGGAAATTTTAATGGCCAAAGTGATAAAAAAATTGAATTTGATTTTATCTCAAATACACGCCTACACAGGTACAAGACTTTTGTCGAGACAAAGCACTGATAATATTTTAGTGCATTTGTGCCATTTGAACAAGCTAGGCATCTGAGCAATTCCAGATACATTGTAAGACAAGAATGAAGAGATCTCTCCCTGTCTATTTGTCTATCTCTCTCTTTCTTTGCTTGCAGCTATCACTTTCATAAACAGGTACCCAGTTCCTATAATGATAACAACTGGTTTTACATACACTTAACATTTTCCACATGAGAGCATGCATTCCATCTAGAAATATTAAATTTATACAGTATGATCACAAATATAATGCATTTGACAGATCAGAAATCAGTTTTCCTATTAGACTTTGTCTTAAGGATAGAAGACAAATAATAATAACTTTTGTGCAGAAAGACATTTATTTCTTGTTTGACTATTATACAATATTAAATCTTGAGATTGAAATACTATTTACCTTAACAGCTGCCGAACAGCATAGGTGATTGGATGCCACTAATCATTATTGCTTTGCAAGACATTTGAAAGGAAAATTGCATGCATGAGAGCTTCCATGAGAATTCGAGTGACACATTTGCCCAGATTAAGACAGAAATGTAAATGCCTCGCAGTCTTTTTGTCTCATGGCAAGGGATTAAGGAATTCCTTATCACAAACGTCTTGCGAAAGGGAGGACACAAAGACAGGAAAAAAGAGAATTTTAGGGTTACTTCAGATCACAACTCCCAGGAGAGCTGACATATTAGATGACGATGACGACGACAATGATGAGGATGATGATGAAGAAGAATGATGAATCCATCTGGATATTCAGTTTTACTTTTCCTTCACAAAGATGAAAGCACCTATCAGTCATTATTTTTTTTCTTTTCACAGCACACAACAACGAGGCGTTGCTTTTAAAAAAGTCCATGACGCACTCGATGCTTAGAGACGGTGGACGCGGAAGGGACGGGGATGTCCTCTCCTCAGACCGATTCATTCGGTCTGATCAGCTCCGGGCCAGGACCAGCTAAAGTTTGCCGGCCGGGCTCGAGGCCGAGGGAAGGCCAGGGTCAGTCCAGCACCACCACCATGTCTTCAAGGCCCTTGACGCTCAATTTCCTCCACGGCTTTCGCGCTGCCCGCCGTAGCTCGGGGGTTGTTAACTGTCTCCGTACCTTCCTGCTCACACAAAGACACACAGATATTATAAAAATGTCCCAATACTAATCTAATACACTTAGAAAAAAACAATAACACTTACTTGACATGTTCGGTAGAACGGAAAAGTACTTCTTCCGGCGCCTCCATCCATGAGAGGACTTGCTTAGCACCGGAGCCTGACCGGGTAACTGCAATTCTAGCTTTGCCATTGAGCTGGCTAATGATTTGGCGAGGGCCAGTGTATGGAGCAAAGGGCACCATGGCATTTGGATTCAGACCTGCCTGCTGTGCAAGGTTGGCCAGATCTTTGTGAGATCTTTTGGGTGGAGGACCTTGCTGAGGCACTGGGTGACCTGCGGAAAATAAGATTCAAACAGTTTTTTAAGCAGTCTATAATGGTACCACACACCAAGATTTTTAAAGCCTAATAAGAGTGTACTTCAAATTTAGAGGTACATAGCTTTTCTTCTTAAAATGCAAAGTGGTAAGCAGAATTTGAGATATGAATGTAAGATCAACACTAGCCATACTATCTAGCTGACAACAAAACTACACCAAATGAAAATCTTTACAAGACATTCAAGATGAACATTAAAAAAGTCATTAACATTGAATCAGTACAAATAGACTTTAGACCAATCCTAACATAACAAGGAAAACTAATGATAAAAGAAGTGAACTATAAGATTGATGGAAGAAATACTATACTATAAGAGAAACTACTTGAAGCAGAGTTCATTAACACAGTTTTCTCTTGATAAGCATCAAAGGGGGTATGTTCAGATGTTCAAGTGCACCAACAAATTATTAAATCAAGAGAATAGATTATACAAAACGCCTTAATTTTTTTTTCACATATACACACTCACACACACCACACACATAAGTACAGTAATCCACCTTACCTTCACCATCAAAAGATGCTGTTGAGGGATGGTAACCATCAAGTGGAATTCACCAACGTTGAATGATATCTGAAGGTTTGTTTTATTTTGGTTGAATGATGCCTCGTTTGTTTTTAGTCTTCAATTTGTTATACAGGAGGCCTTATATTGTTTGATAAAAATCCTCAATCAAAATAGGTTTAGTTTATAAGACCAAAATATGACCAAAGAAAAAGAAATACTGAGATTTTGGGAACATGTCTAGGTCAGACTAGGAATCCTTTAAAAAAATGTCCAGTAGAAAACATAAGGTTAATACTACCTATAATTTCTAACGGAATAAGACAGAATTATCTTGGCTATTTGTACCCTGTACTCAATTTTTAATCGAATTAGAAGTTAAGTTTGACTTAGATTCAATACCTTCAAATATTTAAAGTCAGTTCGTAAAAGGACAAGTATGTAATTAAAATTTATTCAGAAGTCATCAAAATATTTAAAAAGGGAAACAACTAGATGAAATGAGACAGACCGATAAATGATGGTGGGGATGGGAAACACTTCTTTCACTCTGACAGCAGAACTCTGATGGTGAATGGCTGAAGGTGGATTACTGTGCTGATCATGTCAAAAATGACTTTTCATAAAAACTCCCAAGGAAGTATTTACGAGAACTTAGCAACAATAAAATTATACAAAATTGACTTTAAGAAAATACAATATGAAGAGGTTGTGTTGAGGTTGAATACCATCCTTGTCACAAACGTCTTCATTATGTGTATATATCTATATTACTGCAAACAATTATTACACTCAATCCCCAAAAAGCATCTGATAACAAATCACATACTGGTAAAATTAAATAAAAAGAAAAAAAGAAAAAAAAAAGGAGAAAAAAAGATGGAAAATATGTTACAATCACTAGAAGCACTGAATTTCTTTCATAGGATATATTATCAAACAAAGCAGAGGTAGTAGGACCAAAACTTAAAATCTTCAAAGTAATTCATTTGAATTAATACATTTTGAGTTGAAAGCCTGAGCCAAGAAATTGGCCTTTTCACACATCAGTAGTATATCTGCACATTTATGAAATCCAAAGAACCACATCCATCAGCACTGCTCAAATCAAAACAAATAGCTTCTGACAAATGGAGCACTGATCAAAAGATTTACAGTAATGTGTCATGTTGTGTACCCTAAGATGTGTTACTTGTCCTGAGAAACAATGATAAGTTCAGGACAAAAGAGTTAATCATAAAAATTCTACACTGAATTTTGGAAGAAAAGCTAGAGAATGAGAAGGCTATAAACCCTCAAACAGTGGGTATAAGATCGGTACTTGATAGCTAATAAAATAGGCAGACTGATAGATATTTAACTTCAAAAGTACCATCAACAGCATGGATTGCTAAAATAAAGGAAATGAGATAGTGGTTAAAATGACCCATATTTTAAGTAACACGAGATTAACAGAATGGTCATAACTGTAGGTCTAACAATAACTTTTCCCACTCTGGCTACTGAAAACTAATGGCACA
This sequence comes from Frankliniella intonsa, assembly GCA_033675135.1. Taxonomy (NCBI): domain Eukaryota; kingdom Metazoa; phylum Arthropoda; class Insecta; order Thysanoptera; family Thripidae; genus Frankliniella; species Frankliniella intonsa. The sequence goes on along the minus strand of CM066249.1, from coordinate 5,101,273 downwards.
AGATTTGGAAAGCATTGAATGAACTGGAGTTGAGAAGAGATTAAAAAATATATTTACTTGTTGGACTTTATTGGCCATTCTGTGGATTCAATAAAATAGTGTACATTGTTTCATACAAGACATAGACAAACATTACTTGTAATGTAAAAAGAATTTCATGCCCGTGGCTTGAAAACTAAATTTGTACACCTTCGAACACATAGCGAAACATAACACTTGCACAGGTGGTATAGAAAAAAATATTATCATACAACAACAAAATTAGAATATGTCTATCAGAAAAATGCATATGAAGCACACAAAGTTAAGTCTGTAACTTATGGCAAAAGCCATTAGAAACCCATCACTGTGTGGGAAGAGGCCCAACACCAATTATTCAATTCAATAACGATAAGTAAGATCTTTTCCACAAGGCTTTCAACACAAAATGTACTTACAATTAATACCCCTGCTGTGAGATAGTTAAAAACTTCTGTAGGCATATTCTGTGATCACAAGGCCTATGTGATAGAAAAACAGGAGTACACTTCAACACAAACACTATAAATAAGAGGCATGCACTTAAGTCTGATACAGTATCAGATCAATTATCATTCCTGAGAGAAGGGAAACATATTCACTATAATGCTAATGGAACATTTAGTTCTAGTAGCAGGCAACAAACCAAGAGAAAACTATACCTACACACCCTTCAAGAGTAACCATGCAAGAAGTGTAAAGGTATAGTTTTCTGAGAAATTGAACCAGTGTCATGTTAAGTGTGAAATTGACTAACAATGAGTAAATCATAGACATTTATCAAGCTCATGATTTAAATTTATGCAATGATATTTTGTTCTTATGATATACCCAATGAAACAATTACTGACTTGGACACATTCCAAGACCAGTACAACAAGACAGAATACGCTAATAATAAAAGGCTCAAATAGAAAATTTGTGTTACTAAAAAACCTCTTCCAGGCACCACCAAGATCAAATATGAAGGAAGGGATGGAATCAAATAAAAATCACATACTGTACTTTGTTTCTAGGGATTGAAACAAAGTACCTATACTATGCAAGGTTTCTTTTAAAAAAGAAATAGAACACAAAAAAATGGAACTTTGTAATAGTTAAAAAAATAATGTTTTCAAAGCTCTCTCTTTTATAAGATTACTTTGTAGCTAATACTGCATAACGTGCAGAAAGCAATTACAATATAAAGTTCAATTGGTCTAAAATTAAATTCTTAAGGACCCACCTTCTTCCCAATCCGAGTCTAGGTAATGCACGGAAAAAAAGAGATAAAATGCAAATTAATAAAAGTAGCTTTAAATAATAACAAAGCTCAATAAAATCAAAGAAATAAATAAATATTTATGAATAAGCTTTAAATGAATCAGTTCAATATGACTTTACATTCATTTTACAACTGAAAATGATGAAAGTGCGGTATGAAAAAATATGTTTTATAGAATCTCGTTAGATTATATTACTTCACAAAAACTAAGTAAGAAATTTAGTCTTAGAATAATATCAGTAAGGGTTGAGGTTAAGCCTCCCTTCTGATTGAAAGTCTGAAATTGTAAACAGATTAAATTTAAATCCAATAGTTAGTTTACTTGTTACTGTTAATCAAATACACTTTGGTTTTAAGAGGACATAGAAGAGTATCTCTTTTGGTCCGCCAGCTATCTTTGAAAAGAGGGTGAAAAAGAGGTAGGTTTGTATTCTAGTATATATTTGGTATGCAGCAACCAAACCAACACCTATGAGATTGGCAAGGTGGAAGGGACTTAATTGTTTGAGGGTAAATTACCAAAGGAAGATTACATTTAAAAGTCATTGAATACCAGTCTCTTATGGAACCACATAAGGAGGTACTACATTGTACAGGAGGAGCCCCACACAGAAACATCTAATCTGACATTAGTAAATGTGTAACATTCAAATCTACTAAAAAGAATTTCAGGGCAATGAGTGGCATTTTTGGGTGAAAAGATCTTCCGCAGGAACTAATACTGAGGTGAAATCTCAAACAAGCAGAATGCAAATATCTAGACTGTTATGGATGTTTCTAAATAAGATGTGAACCAAGGATATTTAAACACGCTCTTTCGCTGGGCGCAGAATGGACAAGAAACACTAAAGTAGCCACAAAACTAATGGTGAAACAATCACAAGACTAAATTTATAGGTTGATGTAAACCAGCATTTTGATCACAGAAAAGTTATTAACATATTTCAACTCAGACTAGGATCTGCCAAAAAATCCAAAAATAACAGAGATAAAATGACCCAGTAGGGAGAAGCATTTCTGGGGGTAGCAGAACTTTTGTCAGTAGAGGAAATATTAAAACTTAAATGGAAATACATACAAGCAAGATAATGTGGTTAACAATGGATGGAGAAAATTTCCTTACAAAAGATAATTAAGCCCATAACAAAAATTGAGACAAAATCAAAGGGTGAATGAAGTGTTACTCAGCTCTGCGCTTGTACTCACCGTCCATGCCATTCACTTCGTCGATTGCTCTTCGCTTCAAATGGGGCGAAATGTTATTGAGTGGGATCTTTTCAGCTTCAGGCTTGTTTGGGACCCGTTCATACATTAGGCTGCCATCTGAAAAACAAAGAAAAGTTTCTTATAATAAGCTTCCCTCAAAGAGTTGAGATAGTTCCTGTAAATTTTATAACATTTTTACCTGGAGCCTTTGGTGGTTTAGGGAAAGCAACAACATCAGCTTTAGGCATTTTATCTTTGTCTGTTAAGATGAGCCACTCAGGAGTAACAGTTTCTTTGTACTGGCCAAGTCTTGTGGCAATGGCAGTTACACTCCCTCTATCCTTTTTGCGATAGACAAGCAACTCTTTCAGTTGAATAAGGGATTTGCCTGTCATTTGCACTTGGCCTGTAAATAAAGATTAAAAAAAAAAACAATTAGATTGGACCAAATTTGCCACATTACCTGAAGATACCAAAAATTTAAATCTTACATTCTTGCTTGATTGCAGGTACATTGATTGCCCAAAATGGTGCTCTTGCAGCATGTCTGGTTTGCATAAGTGCACGACATAAGCGACGAGAGATACGTGTAAGAGGAGTAGTGCACAAATAGAAAGCTGTTCTTGTTTTCATTATAGGACGTGGCGAGCCTGCTCGCACTGCAAGACCATGCACTGTGGCATAATGCCGAGCAAGCTGGGTCTTAAGTTTAAATTCCTAAAAATAATAATAGTGATAAGAACATTAATGAAATCACTTTTTGATTCAAACAACACCGAGTAACTTAAAATAATCTACCTTCCCACAGCCAATAATACTGCAGCGATGTGGTCTATGAGATGCTAGGCTAGATGGCGCCCTTTCTGATACAGAGTCTGCAAATCAAGTTAACAAAAACCATTAATAAAAAATTCTTTTCCAGTAAAATTAAGAGGTATTATAGAAGTACATTTAAGACTTACCTTCATCAGACACATTACCAGAGCCCGATTTTTTCTTTACTTCACTTTCACCTTCACCTATTCTAGACGGTACTTTAAGGCCACCATACTTCTTCCAATACTGCCAGCAAGTATGGCATAATTTGCATTGCATATTTGTTGGACCCCAAGCATACCACTGGCTTGAAGACGTTACTGCAATAGGTAGATAGGTTGAGATCTTATTTCAAATACTAATAGTATTGATAAGAAACTTTACAAAAAAATATCTACTTACCATTACAAGATTCACATGCTTTTCCGCTCACAGCAACCTCACCATTACTGTTTCCATTTACAATGCCTTTGTTATTGTTGATTACGGCTGAGTTCGGCTTGTTGCTGCTGAAGTAACAGAAAGAAAAGCAACAATATTTTTTATAGTATCCATAAATTAAAACTGGAAAATCAGAACAGAAATAGCAGTGAACTTACTAGTTGGGAATGTACACCTGTTTCAACTTAGACTCTGCTTCAACTGCTTTCACTCTCTTTTGTTGGACATAACGGTCAGTTGTCTTCCACATGTAATAATATTCTATTATGTTCTTCAGAGTTTTCCAAGGCAGCTAAAATATTTTTAATGTTCAAATTAATAATAATTAAGAAAATAAAAGTGCACACAAAAACAAAATCAGAACAAAATGGAGCTTACAAAATCTTGTCTAATATCATTGAAGTCTTTCCCATATTTGTCCAATGCTTCTTCAAAAAGATTTGCCTCTGAAGCTGACCATTCTTCCATTTCATCTCGACACAGTACTGGACCAGTTGACGGGACTAGAGATGATACCGCAGAGGCCAAATCATAGTTATGCTTGTGCAATGTGTCCATTGCGTGGAACTGCAAAATTAAAATCAAACAAATAAAATTAAGAAACAACATTGGAGAATGTTAAATTAAAGTTACTTCATGATACTGAGGTAAAATGGAACTTACAAGAGTAATGTCCCTAGATGCTGCTGCAGCACTCATATGAAGACTGGGTTGTTTGACAGAACTTGAGCAGTCCAAGGCACGAGCAAATGTTCCAACAGACCTTGATATTACTAGGAATTGATCAATCTGCCTATCAGTAAGATGATGACCTGGAGTCCAAACTAAGGTTTCCAAATCTTCTAATTTCCGCTGGTCATTTTCAGCTAGAAGATGAAACAAAACAATATTGTTAGAAAGCAATTCAATATTAAACTGTGAAATAAACAAACTCACATGTAAATATACTTACGAGTTTCAAGTTCTTTAGGCATCTGTACAGGATCTACCTGGTAACGCCCACCCACTCTGATTTCTCCCTTATCCGCCAATAAAGTTTTTTGAGAGGGATCAAACACCAAACAATAAAAGAATGTATCCTGTTTGAGAAAAACAAATTAATGAAATATTTAAATGCATTTCAATTTTAAAAAACACATAAATTTGAAATGAAAGCTGAAGAATACACACATCTTTATTCAGGTAACTTAGAAGAGATTCTGTCTCATTAAGAAGTGTAACAGAGCATTTTCCTCTTATATGTGTAGCGGGAATAGTTTCCACTTGTCGTGATAGAAAGAGCTCACGATGTTTTAACTGATGCTTCTGTTTCCCATTTAGAGAAGGGTCATTATTGTCTTGAATTTCTGGTTTCTTGAGTTTCTGATTTTCTACCTCTTCTTCTAGAGCAACTGAAAGGGAAAATACAACAGAAAATGTTAATGACCACCAGAAACTAAATTGGTAACCAGTGCTACGCATCAAACTAAAAATTACAATTCCTAATTTTTAATTTATTATTTTATTAGAAATTATTATTTTATCATTCCCCCGGCAAAACTAAAGCTTCATCCATGTGCTGCAAGTAGATACCATACAAAGTGTCATGTCATGTGGGACCTTTTTCGTGAGTATGCCCGCCCGGCCTGACCATTTCTTTTCCGCCTCTGCTCTTCACCTGCCTGCCCTGCCCAGCGCAGCCCCCCCCCCCCCTCCCCGCATTGCCCACGAGAGGCAGGCGGGCGCGAGCAAACGGGTGGCCGGGCCGGGGCGACGGGGCGAGGGCGACGCGACGCGACGAGCGCTGGGCCTGGGCCGCAGCCGCTATTGCCGCGCGGTGCGAGGCGACGCCTTGCCGCCGCCTCCGCGGATCGATAGCATTCCGTGGCGTGTGCATGCCTAACGAGGCCCGGCCCGGGGCCCGGCCCGGCCCGGCCAGCCCGAGTACTGTGCGAGCCGCGGCCGCGGCCTTACCGCGAAGCGGGGATCAGGACGGGCAGGGCAGCGCCACAGGCAGCCACAGCGGCAGCCCAAGACTTGCCGTCGCGTCGCGTCGCGTCGGCCTCGTGAGGGACCAAGAAGTCGACCAGTACCACACCATACACCTGGCAGGGTGCAATGCACGCCAGGCGCGGCCGCGGTGCCCGGCCCAGCACATAGTACTTTGCACTTCCTTCAGGGCGCGGCGCGGGGCGGGCAGGGTTCGGCGCGACGCGGCGTGGCGCGGCATGAGGAGGGGAAGGGGAGGGAGGGGAGGAGGGAAGCAATGAGATGGGGTGGGCCGCCGCCTGGCCGTTGTGCCCACGCCGCGCCGCGCCAGGGCACGGCCGGCCGAAACCATCCGCTCCAACGAGCGCTAAATAAATTAAACAAGTTCTGAAAGGGGTGCTGGGTCGCGGAGGACCCCGTCCAGCCAGAGAGAAGGGAGGGAGTGCTGGTCTGGTACACTGCCAGCCGCACGGCACGGGCCAGCCGGAGATAGGGGCGCAACACATGGCCCAGGACCAGGAGGGGATCTCCGCCCTCCACCCCCGCTCCCCGGGGAGAGCGGGTGGGGCGGGGGTCCAAGGGGCACCGGGGCCCGGCCAGGACGCGGGGCGGGGCGCGAGGGGCACACAGCCGAGCCGGAACCGCAAGAGGTGACGACTGCGCCGAGGGCAGCCGCAGCCGGGCGCGCCGGGGGCGGGGGCGAGGGAGGGAGGGAGGGCACCGTCGGCTCGTTCGGACACTTATATATATATTCCGTGGTTCCGACAGTGTACCTGACGCGACGCGAGCCGCTTCACGCTACTTCACTTTGAGTGACCCGCGGCGGTGCAACGGCCAGGACGCGCGGCCCGGCGGCGGGGCGGGGCGGGGCGGGGCGGGGCGGGGCGCCGGGCCCAGGGGCCGAGCTAAAGATAGCAGCCCCGCCCCGCCGGGCCACAGTGCCACGCCGCGCCCGCCGCAACTACCCCTATTTTTCCTCACTTCCTGCTCGTCATTATCAGGCCGGGGCGGGGCGGGGGCCCTGTGCCTGCCAGTGCCTCGCGGCCCTCGCCCGCTGCGGCCCACATGTGAGATCTCTTTCGGTCCCAGTGTGTGGTGCAGACGCTCGCCGCCGCCACCCTCCCCGCGACGCCCTGGTACACTCCGCTCCGGGATCGATAGTCGTCCTGCCCCTGCCCTCCCATCCCCCGCGCCCGCCACGCCCCGCCCCGCCCGGGCCCCACCGTCTCTCTGCTCATTTACTAATTCCCACTACGTCCCCGCCGGTCCCCTCTCGTTCGCTCCCTCCCTCGCCGCCCCAAAGGACCCACAGGGCCGGCCCGCCCGCGCACCGCGCACGGGGCGAGCAGGGCCAACCACAGGGCCAGCAGCAGCAGCCGGCGGGGCCCGCCCGGCCCGGCCCGTCCGCGAGCCACCACGGCGCTGCTGGAGCTGGAGAGAGGAGCGCAGTCAACCACACGGCACCCACAAAACCAATCCATCATACATAGTCGTATTCCGATCTACCCCATGGGGGGCGGGCGCGACGGAGCCGCCTCCGCCGCCCCCAGGGTCGCAGCCCCCCACACCCACCCCCCACGGCAGGGCAACACCAGCGCGGCACGGGCAGGACAGCGGCAACCCCCGGCCCCGCCCCGCCCGGCCCCGGACCTACCCCAACGAGGGGGAGAGCCGAGGTTTAGGCCCACCGCTCCGAGCCGAGGGGGGCAAAGTGCGATTCCTTCAAAAGCCCTCTCAGCCGAGCTGCAAACGTACGCCGCCCACCCGGGGTGATGCAAGTCTCGAACCCTCAACTCCAACCCCTCTCACCAGAGTGCCGCGGCCGCCCTCTCCTCTCCTCTCTCACCCTCTCCATTATTTTTCTCCAAACACACCGGCCCGTCTCCAAACCAGCCCCACCTCACCTCACCCCAGTCCGCGCCGCACCGCACCGCGCGCCAACCCTCCCTCCGCGCCGTGCTGTTGAAACCATCTTCCACCCCTCGACTCGACTCCTATCCGGCATTCCGCCGGACTCCCTCACCCCACCACCTCCACCCCAATTCCATTTCGAGGCTGCGCCCAGAGACACCGCGCCCCGCCGCGCCGCGCCGTCTCTCTCCCACACTCATTACACGGAATGCGGGGACGCCTCGCCCGCCCGCCGACGCCTCGGGGGTGGCCTGGAGCCCAGCCCAGCACACCCGCCCACATCTGCGGCCGGGGCGCCCACCGAGGTAGCCGTGCACCGCCCCTCTCCTCCCCGCCGAGTGGGTTTACGAAGGGTGTGAGAGGCGGGCATGGGTCGCCAGTAGGTCGATCTGATTGCCTATTAGGCGGGGGAGGCGATGCCGCTGGGGTAAGGGGAGGGTGAGCCGGCCAGGCCGGGCCGACACGCGAGCCTGCGGTTCAGCGCCGGGGAGAGCTGTGCCCGCCTGCAGGACCCGACGCCCAGCAAAGGAAAAGAGATTTGCTCTTAAATAAAGCTAGCCCCTCCCCCCTTCCCGCCCTAAGGGATGGTGTAAGCTATGTGTGTAATGTACGTGTGCCGTGCCCTGGCCTGCCCTCCCTGCCCGGTCTGCCCGCTCGCCCGCTGGGCCCCGGCCCGGGCTGTGGCCGATCGATGTTAATCTCGCGAGAGACAGAGTAAGACTGGGCCCCGTAGCCTCGCGCAGGGCCCCGCGCCGCGGGGCGCCTCCCTCCTCGCGGAGCAGCGGGGCCGAGCTGGCCGGTAGGGGCCAGAGGCCAGAGGTGCCCCACCGCGCCGGGCACCGCGTGAGCCCCGGGACCCGAGCCGGGCCCGCCAGGGCGCAAAGATAACCCCCATCCCCCCCCCCCCGGGGGGGGGGGGGGAGGGGTCATACGTCGCAGGCTCCAATAGAAAAAAAGATACACTGAGGCGCTTTTGTAAAACAATTACATTTAAGCTGCAAAAGCAGAACGGATGGGGACGAACGACGGTGTCCTTGGGACCTTCCCCGGGGCATCGGGCCTTCGGCCACGTTAAGAGAGGGTGAGGGGGCAGGGGGCAGCCGACTGATTCAGAAGATCGCTCTCGTACATCTCTCCTTGTCGCACTCAGAGGGTACTGCCATGCCCGACTTAGGACACCGCCATAGGTGCGACAAGGACGCAGGCACGAGAGCGATCTTCTGAATCAGTCGGCAGGGCGCACGCTCCAGGCTCCCTACAGCCGGAGCGGCCCGACGCATGGGATGCGCCTCGGACGTCCTGCAGACGGTGCAAGCCGACCCGCCGGTACGGGAGGGACGAGCAAGAATGCAGTCGCAATTTCAACCGCGAAGTACGCAGCCAAAGCCCGTCCTGTCCCGTCCCTGACCAGGACCAGGGGCCGGTCCAGTTGGGCCGGCGTGCAGCCGAGCCGCAGCCCCCGGCGCAGCGCGAGCGGTGCCGAGGCGGACTGTACGCGACACAGGACGCGGTAAGGACAGCGGTAGCCGCCCAAGCCGGGCCGGCCGGGGCGGGGCCGGGCCGGGCCACAGCCGTGCCACAGGCCCGGCCGCATGGCCGCGCTGCAGGGCTCCGCACGCCGAGGCGGGTACAGTCGCTGCCAAGATGCTGGCCGGCCAGGGCGGGGAAGGCTGGAGCAGGAATCTCACGCCGTACGGAGGACGTGGACCCCGGCCCGGCCCGAGTCTCTAAACGGGGGTGCAGAGTGGGGGTGGGAGGAGGAGGGGGAGGGGAGCTCATGGCGCCCCTAGGGCACCCCTAGGACCGTTCGGGGCCCCGCGCCGGCCCGCTCCGGTTTGCCTGGCCGGCCTGGCCACTGTGCGTCCTCGACACTTGGAGCCGCCGACCCGACGCGGCGCCCCGGCCAGGCTGGCAGGCAGCAGGGCCCAGCCGAGCACTCACCAGCCTGTACCGCGGTGGCCGGGGCGGGGCGGGGCGGGGCGGGGCGGACCCGGTGGGGCAGGGCAGGTCGAGTAGAGCGGAGTTGGAGGGACTACTTGTCGCTGCGGAGGAGAGAGATTCGTGTGCGGTGATGCGGCCCAGCATGACTCCCACTCTAGCCCAGCCCCCTTCCTTCTGTCCATGTCCAGCCCCGTCCGCTGCCCCCCTACCCCCACCCCCCTCCAAACACCGGAAGTGCAAGGCAAGGAGCTCTAGAGCACCTGTCTAAGGTCTCAGGGACAAGGGGAATCTTAACAGAACATTCATAGATAAAAATTAAAAAATTAAAAAAAAAAAAATTTAAAAAAAAATAAACATTGACTTGTACTTGTAGGAAAATTTTTAACTAAACATTAATCCAAGACTGCTATATCAGATGAAAAATACTCAAGGCATGCTTAAATTTTAAAACCAACCACTACCAACAGGTTCAAATAATTGTATCTTCTTTGGATAATGGGTGTCAACATTGATTTTGAAAATGTAAGAGAACCCAGCACTTCACTGACATTTCCCCAAAAGACACTAAATTATGATAGAATCAAAACAAGACATAATGTACGTTTGTTATCTAAGCACAGACACATCTCAGATACATGCAGGTCAGAGTAAATGCTTTACCTTGATGTTTGTCAGCTAACTGGACAAGGGGGTTGGGGAGATCTCGCCGCCGGAAGAAGCACATAACTTTAGCCTCAACATTTCCATTTGGAGTCTGTAAAAGAAAAAAAAATTGTTGAAGTATATAAAAAATTAAGATTAGTTATATATAAGTTAAAAATAGCCTTAATGGTACTATACCTTGTTAAGTTCTTCTATTCTTCTAATAAGGTAAGGTGATGTTGAGGAGTTTTCAAAATACACGTAATCTGGAGAAAGCAAAATAGAACAGTGCAGACAGACAAATCTTTAAAGCTCTGATCTTCAGTGAAGATTAAAGACATTGAATGATACCTATAAAAATCTACCAAATAAATTTAAAAAAAAAAAAAAAAAAAAGTGTGAGGTCCGATTCTTTTCTTTTTAACTTTATGTAAATAAGGTACCATTTTGAAATAGTCACAATTAAAATACCCCAATGCCATTGGTTGTAATTTTTGACTGTGAATAATATATTTAGTTTTCAGGGGGTAGAGAGCGAATACTCTACATATTGTTAAGATACTTAATCTTGCAATGGAAATGGAGATTGTAAATCTTCATCAATGATAGAAGATGGGCAATTTAAACAAAACATAAAGTAAGGTTTAAAAGCAATGTATAAAATCAAATAAGAGATGTAATATAAAATCTGGAATAGCACAAGAGAGAAATAGAAGTGTCAGGTTAGATGGCAGACCAATGTTTACAATTTATCTTAACCTTACTAGGTTCATCGGATTAAGATGCAAGGCAATTTTGACTAAAAAATTAAGTCAGACAAATTTAAACGCGATTTTTGAGAAAAAAAAGAAATCCAGCAGTCCGAGACGGCCAAGCGTCGCTTCAAATAGCTGTGAGGCTCTGTATCAAGTAATTAGTGGACCTAAGCAAGTGACAAGTTACTGATGCTATGTATTTGAAGAGAATAAGGCGGACGAGGAAAATAGTGTACTTTGATGGAAATATCACATAATTCTGGGGGATAAATGAAATCGCCGGCAGTGTTTTTCGCTTCTAAAGACAAATAAAGAGTTTGCCTGGGATAGCAAAGTAGTCCCTGCAATTAGCTGGCTGGCGTCAACAGAAATACCGTCGTACCTAGATAATACAGACGCCGCCTAGGTTAAGTCGAACGTGAAGCTGAGGCTCCCGTTCAGAAAAAAACCTATTCACTCTTAACTACGTAAGTTGAACGCCTATAAAATGCCAAAAAATGCCAAGTTGATATCAATCCGCACGCCGCAAGCTAGCCGGCCAGATAGGCTTAAAACTTCTCCAAGGGTTTACATGTATTAAGTTGTACAAACCTCCGACTCTATACATATTTGCGGTCATTTCGTTATCTCCGATGATCCAGCAGACAGTACAAACACACGGCACTCGAAAATAAACACATTTAAGTCTTTGATTGTGGACAAGGAATAAATGACTACCGATCACAAGCTTCTCAAAAACAACAACTCGCCATTTTCATTTTCTGCCCCGACTCGGCCGTCTTCCTGTTTCGAACTCAATCCGGTAGATGACGTCACAAGCGCGTCCCGAGAGTGGTAGCCATGATGACGAAGAAACTTCCCTTGCACAATGTAAGGTTTATATTTTTCATTAGCAACTCCATTTAGTCCAAAGACTATGAAATCATACGTACTCAAATTATGTAATTTTTTAAAATTTAGAGCGGGCAACTCAAAACACATTTACAAGATGGCTTAGCGAACAAAACTCTTCAGGGAAATACACGAGGGAAATTTCCCGTCCTGAGGACCACCGGTCTGTGGGTTTGACAGCGAGACGAAAACCGAATGGATACCGATGCAAGCCGAGAGAGGCCGAAGCTGTTCGGCAACGAGCCGGCGCTATAGCCGGCGCCGAAGCCGGCTGCTAGGTGACGCCGCATTTGTTTTTCAAAACTTAAAATTTTTTGAAGATCAATCTTTCTAGCTGCCAGAATACTCTCCGCCGGGAAAAAAGTGTGGTACAGCACGCTTCATCTTATAAAAGCTGGAGATGATTTGAGAGAAAAGAAAAAAACACAATCCATTGGTTTTACAAAATTACAACATTTATTAAAGTAGACTTTCTATACATTCCTCCCGAGTTTAATCACTCATTATTTCAATGTACAATGATGTTGATTACAAAACCATATCACAATAAATAAGTGAAGATTTGTTGATCAATGTATGATTATGTCAAAGAATGGCACATATTCTCTTGGGGTAATTTGGTAAAACACACATATTTGAAGACATAATTTTTTAACCATTTATACAGATTAACGAGTTTTCTTTTAATGTGTACCCCTTCCCCACAAATTTCTGTACAATATCACACATTCAGTCAATGTACAGTCTCCTGCAAATTTCTGCTGTCAACTGCTAGGATGTACAGAATAATTATTCACATATGAATACAAAATAATACTATGGATAATTTATGCTCTGACTTCAAAACAGAGATCTATTTTCTTTATACAATGGGATGATCTTAACCCAAATGAATGTTAAGGCCACTAAGGTATGGGAATGCACACACAATTCTGGAAATTTTTACGGGAGAAAGAAGATAAATCAAAGCAATATGACTACAACAATAATGCTTTGCATTGATGATGTAGGAACTGATGAAACTGGGAAATAGCACAGTCAATAGCTGAACTTCATACAGCAAACAACAGAGATGTTGAGGTAAATAAATAAGAACACATGGGACTTGAGATACATACAATAACACTGATTGTTTGGCAGTCTCATGGCTGAGAAACAAAACGCCTACCTCAACTCCACATAATAAAAGGCAGTGATGGAGATAGTACTAAATCAAAAATATAAAACCATCAATGTAACATTCACAAGGCAAATGTCAATAAATAATGTTAATATGGGATTCAAATATTCACAACTCAAGCTTACTGAGAACAACAAAAACAATCAACACATGGCAAAAAGCACACAAAGCTACTTAAGTCTAAGCTGCCTCAAATAAATTATGAGATAATTTTCAGAAAATCAATCTCAGGTGTTGCTTAGCCAGCATGTGGACACAGCACTGGAGAAATCATGTAAATTTGGAGAATTCGTTGTTGCTTCCATTTGATGAGCAGATACAGAATTGAGCAAATTAAATTATAACACATCATATAATGCTATTTCATCACTTTAGGTCAAATTGAATGAAAGATAAAAGACTTCAGAAGCAATGTTTGAAGGCCTGATTTAGATTGACTTTCAAAAATAGTAATAACAGCAATATGTACATTAAGATCAATCACTATCATTCCTCAAAGTATACGCCTGATAAATTCTGATAACCCCATATACATGAGAAATTAAATAATTTCACATATACAGCGCCAAGCCCTACTATTTCAGTCTGAGTATTATGTGACTAGAAGCAGAATGGATTAACGCCAAATCATATCAGCAGGATGTTGTTAAAAACATACAATACCAAATTAGTTTGACTGCCTCCAGAATTTAAAAAAAAAATTACCTGCAAAGGATGAAGAAGTGTTTTTTTTTCTTTCTGATTCATGAACAAAAACTTATGCTCATACAAGAAATGAACCAAAATAGAAAGTTAGCAGTTGAAATTGAGTTTAGCCCAAGTGACAAATAAGAACAGAATAATACTTGAGTGAATGATAATAAATAATCTGGTACCACAATTTTTTAAAATTTTCAGTTTTTTTTCCCCATAAAATTCTAATACTTACATCTAAGTATCAGTAACATTGCAGGGAGCAAAACTCAAATTTTGCACAACCTAGAAGTGATTCCAATGTAAGAATAAGAGAGAAACAAACACAATATCCAAGGATTTATCAGTTATATGTACTTCAAAAATAGTCATGAAACATCAGACTAACTCCACGAAGCCTTTCATTGGTTGACAATAAGGGAAGGTTGAGGAGCCCTGAATACAGCAGTCTTTCAGTACAAAGCAATCTGCATCAGTCTACCAACAAGTCTTACAAAGGGACTCCATTTTAAAAGACCCAAAAGAAATACCATAAATGTCACATGTGTGACTCAATATTTGTCCTATAATTGTACTGAAGTCGGTAGCTCAGAACTGAAAAGCGGACTATCAAGAGGAAACATAATACTAGACAGCAATGTTAACGTTTTAAATATTACAACTTCCAAGTGGCAAAATTTGATCTCCACAAATTTGCTTATTTATAAGTCAATGTAGTCAGACCTTAACAATGAAACAAAATATGATTGGTTGTGAGAATAAACACACCTAAAATTTGTGATGGATATAAAAGGAACATATTTTCAAATACAACATGGTAATTGAGAATGATCATCAGAGATTCTTGGTTCCTCCTAATCATCATAAATTCCGGGATGTATACTGATAGTTCACTCACATTACCTTACTTCTCAAACCCAAAGAAGTAGGCAATAGTTCTTACAATACACACAAAGTCAAGCAGCAGAAGAGCTGGGTTAAAAGGAAAGTTTATCACATTTCACCAACAAAAGAAAAAGTCAACACAAGAAAAAGGAATGGATGCAGAAAGGAATGAGAAATTTTTGCTTAGTCTTTTGTGTTGCAGTTTCAAACTTACTGTAAACAATACTCAGAAATGTCAGTCTAATAAATGAAAATTATTGGAAATTTATCATAAATCCAAGATCTTGTAAATAGCTGTAACAGTTTATCAGACAACAGAACAACACAAATAAGGAATTGGGTTAAACATTCAAATCTAGAATGAAGAGGTTGAATCTGGTACAAGATGTTAAGGGAGGAAATTATACCGGTTAGAGTAAGGACTTCTCTGACAATCTATTGAATTCAAACTGCAGTAGAGATTTAGATAGAAATTTCCACAAAAGAATTTGGGTATGGAGCACTGAATTAAAACGGAGGGTGACAAAACAGTTAAATAGGTGATGACTAATATAACTACAAAAATACCAGCAAATACTGCAGCCAGTAACGTCAGTAGCATTACACAAGCTAATTGAATGAGTTGGCCTCAAAAACCGTCTTAAGATAGAGCAATTATTCTAAAAAATAATGACATTATATTTTTGACGCAATAGAATCTATGCAATGCTTGAAAGGCAATGGTCCCAGTAAATTCATTATGTAATTTTTACATCACAGAAAGAGTAGTACTCAGAGTTTTCAACAAAAAAAAATATATAACAAAAGGCAAAACCATACACAAAATACTTTTAAGATGACTATGTTTTAGCTTTGGACACACTTCAAATGTATCACTGCATTCTGATAAAAGAGTTGTCCAAAACAAATAAAGGACAAAGATAATCTGTGAGTCTACCTTTAACAGACACCACATGTCAACTGACTGTATTTTCAATTAAGAGATTTTGGACCCCAAAAGACACTACAAAGGATACTTAGAATACTGGTAATGGTTTCTAATACATACTTTTTCTTCAGTCAAATTTTATTTTCCTAGAGATAGATGTAGTAGATTTCTCCAAACACATTCACAGATATAATATACACATTTAAAGATTTTGAAAATGGTTAATGAAAGAATGCTAAAAATACAACCATTTTAAATGGCTACTTTGCATGAAAAAATTTCACGCTGATGAATAAAGTAATGAATATGTACATATCCATAGGTAAATATATATTTATATATGTATATCTATATATATCTCTTTCAGACTGAACAAAATAATTGAAATAATTATAAAAGAATATCTGTACAAAATTTTAGTCTCATTGCTTTGGGCACTTTAAACCACAAGGCACTTTAAAAATTTACAGTCAACAAGATACAGTGGCAAGAGTCAATAAAACAACACAAGAAAAAATAATCTTTGTTCTGACACAGCAAAGGTACTTATCTAGTACCAATTATATACAGAAATTTTTGCTTGTTTCTTTAGGGAATGTTCACAACAGTCGTCGTCAAATGTGTAAAGCATTTGAAAAGAAATTTCACAAAAAGAACAGAGAATATAGAAGATAACTTGGCAGTGAAGCAAAAATTAGACAGCAGAAATTGATTAAGTTTTGGACATACCATGGTCTCATGAACATCATTGTGTAATGAACAGAATAAACTAATGATTAAGATTGACAAAATAAGAATAAATATGTAGTAATTGTTCAGAGATATTTAAGCTGCATCACCAACTGCCAGATATAACTACAGGGAAAAATCTATTGCACACAAATAGAGACAAATAGTGTAGGGGAAAGGATGACATCACAAAATAGGAATTAACTATCTTCTTAAATTCATACACTCACACCCTTCCTTGCACACAGTGAAAAACAGATCTTTAGACAAATATCATGTTGCATAACAGTATAAATATGGAAGCAACAAGCTGAAATATTTTTGAAGCAAGCATGCAGGTGAATTACCTACACTGTTGTGCTGCCTTTGAAATAATTTTGTTGGTCCACTTTTGAAGTCATCCTGCATGTTTTGATAAATTTAGAGGCATATCTGAAAAATAAGAAAAATGAATCCATTAGTTTTCATACTTGTAAATACAGCAAATTATTTGTTAAAGTTCAGAATGAAACGATCAAATAATTATCCCCAAAATGAACTAAATTCCCAAGGGATCGGAAAACTCCCACGGGTATGGGAAAATTCCCACGCGCCGGGGAAAATTCCCACGGTGCTGAAAATGTTCCCACGGCTTATGGAAAGACGACGAAACTTAATAATAGTGCAGCGCAAAGCAATTATGAAAACCAGCAGCGCTACACTCCGATTCCCGAACAAATTCCCACGCTCACGATGAAATTCCCACGTTAAAGTTTCACAGTCCCTCACATCTACAAATGTATTTCCGACGAAAAGTCGACGTGTTTTACCCAACATTCTTCTGCGAATGCCCATGCCAACAGGTAGGTGCGGCCCGCCCACGTTAATCCCACGCGAACGGAAAATTCCCACGATCGGTAAACGGGTCCCACGCCTATACGCCTAGCTGACCACTCCGCTCCATCCAATAACGCCTTCCCCTTTACCCTCAGTGCAGTATATATCCCCATACATGCCATATGTGCCATTGGCTCATCTTAGGCCCGGCCCAGAGCAAGCGTCTGAATAAAGTTCCCACGGGGAGCATCAAGAAAGCACAGGCAGTCTGGGGCCAAAGGGGCAGCCAGCACGGGCTGCATCTCCTCCTTCCCTCCCCGGCCCGGCCCGGCTTGAGCAGCAGCAGCAGGGACTCAAGGTGGGCTTGGCGGTCGCCTCCCCTCCCCCTTCCACCCAAAACCCTCCTCCGCGCTAGCGCTGTCGGTGCTCCACCCGCGACCTGAGCGTCGCACCCGTCGCACCGCGGCCACTGGAGCCCGGAGCCTCCAGCTGGAACGGCCATGGGCAGCCCTAGCCAGAGGTTCAACGCGCTGCCCGCCCCGCGCTGCGCTCCTCTCCGCTCTACCTGCTGTGGCTGCCGCCTGCCGCCAGGCTACCATCCAGCACCATGGCGACGGCACGGGCGTGGCAGGGAGTGGCGCGGCGTAGCGTGACGTGGCGCGGCGTGGCGAGCCTCGGCTGGCCCTGCCCTTTCTACCAACGGCTTTCCCACGACAATCGTCATATTGGGTGCAGCACAGCAAGCCCCGCCAGCACCGGCCTCACCAGTCAAAACTGGAAGATAACGGGCGGGCCGGGCGGCGGGGCGGGGGCGCAGGGGGCCAGGCACGCGCCGGGGAAATGATAACCTGCCGCAAACTACACTGCAGTATCGTGCATCGGCGAATAAAGAAAGCTCACTACTGCACTACGGAAGTCGTTGGTAGGGCAGGAAAACACGTTTTGGACAGTTCGGTTAACTAGCGGTCGCACTTGGTATGCATTGACCGCAAAATCGCTTTAAAGTCTCTGGTCAGTCGGGATAAAACGAGGAAAATTTCTAAGTATGCAAGGATTTTCCCACGCAGAAACGGGCCATATTTTCGCCAATACCTTTCCCACGCGCTGATAATGTTCAGAGTAGCGAATACACATGGCTTACCAAGTTTTGAGGACTTTTCTCACGACGGACCCGAACTTTCCCACGTTCTTAAATTTTTCCCACGGTAAACATACATTTCCCACACTAACGTATCCGGTCAAAAACTAACTCCATAAGGTATTTCAATACTATTTGATACATAAAACAACCGGCTCCCTTACAAAAATGACAGTTTTTTTTTGGCGGATAATATAAAACATTAATTTTACAACACCAAGGTAGTAATTTCCACTGACGTCTTAATTTCGCGATAATATAGCATAATGATCCGATATATTTTCGTGGGAAGGAGATGGTGTTTTCTCACAACGTAAGTTTCTTTCCCACGGCCTCAGACATCACTTCCGCCCAATTTTCCCACGACATCGCCATTTTCCCACGGCTCTTTTCACGCCGAATTTTCCATAGATTACAAAATAAATGTCAATTGACGCGTTAAAGTAGATAAAAACCCGAAGTTCCGACTCCAACGATCCCGGGAGCACGCACAAAAGCAAGACAGCGCCATACCTCACCCTCCCTCACCCCCACTCTCTCGCTTTTCCCTAGACAGGAATCGCTTAAGTTCAGGTCATAAATCGAGAAAGCAAGGTGTAAGAATGACACGGAGACGTCAAAGAGCACGGTTTCGACGTAATCTACACCCTAGAGGCCGAGAATTATCAATTTCCCACGAAGCACCTTACTTTCCCACGCGTGCTCAAGTTTTCCCACGCTCATACTAATCTTCCCACGCAAGCTACAAAGTTCTCACGAGGTGAGAAACGTTTCTCACTACAGGAAACACAGTTTCTCAGAATCAGAGGCAGAATTAGAAGGGTGTTACTATTGAAACTAGACAAATACCAATGATCTGTGCTGCTCCCACTTTAAAAACCGATCTATTCTTCAAACAAAGGGAACACTAATACTAGGTCAAGCAAGTTCCTATTAATAAAGAAATAAAACTGGACTCACCATCTTCTTTTCTTAGGTCATCCAAATGAGGTTGATGGTTGAGCGGTGCCCCCCACGGCGAGGGCGCCAGGGGTGAGTAGTATGGGGGTGCAAGTCCTGGATAAATAGCTGCCCTTTGTAGACTAGACATAGAGGGAATCCACATAGGTGGCCCTGGAGAATGAGAAGGTGCATATCCAGTATAATATGGATGAGTTGCAGGATGAGGTGTAAGACAATGCTGATAGATGAAAGGATGTGTAGGTATGTAAGGTGCATAATGTGCAGCACCACCCACAGCAGATGGTATGGCAGGAGAACGTAGTCCTGGAGAAGGTGACAAAGTCGGTAATGTCACTGGTTGATGCTGAGGTGGTGACATCTTCCTCACACTACCAGACTTAGACACACTTTTGACTTTACTGTTGGGTTCAGACACATCTGAACCCGACTGAGATGAAGGAGATTTCAGCAAATTACGTAAAAATGAGGGTTCTGTCTCCTTAGACACAACTGTTTCTTCTTCTCGAGGAGCCAGGAGGGATGTTATGCTATAACTACTAGCTGCAGTCTTCACAGGAGGTGGTGCACCAGCAGGATGCAGCGTGTGGCAGGTAACTGTACTGTTATTACTTGATGCAGAACCATTCCCTTGGGAGTGTCTCTGTTTAGGACGCTTTGAATTTGGGCACTCCTCCAGGCTTACTCTTTCCAATTCCCTGAGTATCCTCTTCCTTGGTGATATAATATTCGGGTCTACTCTTGCACTTGGTATAATAGGTTTTGAAGGCTCATTAGTTTTAACTCGATCTAGTAAATTTTGTACTATGCCGGGCAGTTTTCCTTTACTAGGTGTTTTAGAGGAATTCAATGTTGAATTCATAGAGCTATTTAAAGAGTCGTCAGGATCTTCTTCCTTTATAAGTGGCGCATTCATTTCAGCAGCATCGTATGGTCTTCTCCTCTTCCTCCGAATTGATCTTGAAATAAAGCTAAGTCTTCTGATTTTTCGAGCAGCATTTAAAGGTCGCATTAGGAACTGTAAATGTGCACCTCTCCCTCTCCGAGGACTAGCCTGTTTCCAATTATGATCTCTTTGCCATGGGGATGATTGCACAGAGGAGTTGTCATCTGAAACTGTAACACAAGTGAGATTAGGTTAAATTTCTGCAACGTCAAGTATCATTTACAATTATATAGGTACATTAAAGAAAGCTTACCACTGAGTGAAGCTGCTGAGCTTTCCTGCCGAGTAGCTCCAGGAACTGGCCAATTTGATACCCAGCACATTCTGTCACCATCCTTCCGATAGGACAACTCCAAAATTGACTTTCCATCTGTCAGGCCAGAAAATTTTAAGAATATTATGATATAATAAAATATAAAAATTAAGCAACTAAGATAGAGCACCTTGCACGCAACAACAAACTGCACTGCTACTTAGTGCTATTAAAAACTACATATTTGACCCCCCCAAAAAAAGAAAATAGATAAAAGACGGCTCAAGGAAAAAGAAGAAACTCATAAGAGAATTTAAATAAATTCTTAATGTGAGCTAAATTTAAAAAAATACACAGCTATTAATAAGTAACTGGGCAATGTTTATATCGCTTAGGACACAAAGACAAGAGATGGATGGCAAGTGTAAAGGAATGTACAGGTTATGTAGGTTTGAAGAAGACAGCTACAGAAAAAGAAAATAGAACAAAATTCTCAAATAAAATGTAAAAACACGAGTGCAGAGATCTCTAAAAGGCAGTTCGTCGTAATATGAGGGAGTTGATAAGTGAGACAAGTCACCTAGGGCAAAGACAGTGTTAAGGTCTAGACTGAGGACAGCCCACCCACTGAAGAAATTCTTAAAACAAGTACTGACCTTTAAAAAACTTGAGCCTTCCTCCTGCAAACGCATGAGAGGTGTCTGGATCTATAGAACGGGGCCTAACGGGCCTAACCCCGTCCAACACATAGCCCCTTGCTCTCTTGCTAACTGCGGCAGCGGGGACTTCACAGACCCCGTTCACGCTCTTTTCCTCCGTCATTTTGGCACATGTTGCACTTGCTTCTATTTTCTCCTGGATTCGCATTTCGGTTAACCCTCCTCACGCTGACCTCCCAAAGGTCAGAATCATGTAAAAGGTGCCCCAACCCCGGGCGGATTTCGAGGCTGGCTCCATCGTCTGGTAGCCTATCTCAGGATGCTTAGCTGCGTTACTGCCTCATTCCACCTGCTTTTAATAGCACAAAAACTTCACTTATATCATTTTCTAGGCACGCTATGTTGAGTTCCGATGAAAGCCCGTTTCACAACACTTCGAATACATTCGTCTCACGTTCTCTTAAAGAGTACTAAGTTAGCAAAATCCTTCAAATTCCAACGCCGAACGGCAAATTTCTTCCTCACCCTCGTCGTCAACATTCCACTATTCCAAAGTTCCTTCGATCAATCACACCCATAGTCCAGCGCCCCCTCGTTCCCCTCTTCAGTTTGAGATGGGGTTTTTGTCTGTTTTGATGGAAAAATACACATCCTATAGAAAAACAAAGTCGATATCTACCATTATTTGCACAGAAAATGTTGACGAAACGCAGTTTTGTGAAGGCTAAATGATCATTTCAGGCGAATATAGCCTCGCGTCTGACTCGTCATTTGAAAGTCGCTCCAAAATACGTCCGTACCAACTACGCGGCCGTTAGTTCAATGTCAATAATACCGATCGAGTAGAGATTAAAGCCAGGCCCACAGTTTTCAGGGACGGTATCTACGTTGTACTAATTACTCTTGATTTGCATACATTATTGCTTTACTGATCAAAATAAAGAATGCGTGTGCATAGCTTATAAATTGCATTAGTGTAATTTTTTGTATTGGCTACCCACGGTCTATATCCACGTTCCCACAGACAGATAAACGGATGGAACAGGTAGGCTGCATCCGAAAATGGTTGACAGTTGTCGATCTCCTTTCAACACAGTGGCTGAAGTTGGGCGAAAGGGGCGAAAGCAACAAAGACTACGTGAGAAAGTCGGCAAAACTCCTAAACCTACTGCTTGCTTGTAGTTTTTGTGATGGTAGTAACGCTCTTGTTAAACTGTCAGTTGCTTTAACTTTTATATAAAAGTACCAGGCAAATAGATAAGTTTAGTTTCTTTTAGAATAATTTCTTTCCTCCGTAAAGGGTGACATGTCACTCAAACAAAAATACCAAACAAACTAAACTAATATAATCTGAGTTGCGTCGTCTGCGCTTCAGAGGCCTGGAATATTTTACATTTTTGTAAAGTTATAGTTAGTTGACATGCTTTTTAATATTAAGTCGAAGTTACAACAGATTTTTGAGACTATGGCAAGGGAAGGTAAGAATGATTGTGACTCATGCTATTGCTAGAGTCTTAATAATTTGATTGCCATAACCTATTTTAACAAGTTAAAAACAAACTTTCTATTTCTTTTAACATGTACCAAGTTACAAAGACACCCACCATCCCTGCTACTCTATCATGCAAACATATGTTATAGGTGACCCAGAGGACGATCATCTGAACGAGGTAGAAGTCAAGCTAATTCTGCCAAGGGCTTGTTCAGCCAGAGTTGAGAATATTGTTTGCAAAGCAGAGACAGATGGTAAGTAATAGTTGTGTTCTTTACTAACAAACTAGACCCAAGCTGGATATCATAATATGATCATTGCTTCTTTGCAGCTTTGGAAGACTGCAGGAAAAGATATGGCTTTTTTTTATCACCCATGTGCGGTGTGTGTATCTTCAACCGATGTGTTTGTTTGCTAAGAAATAGGGGCAACGATGATATCAAAGATGATTGCTGTGAAGAGTATATAGCTCTACGGTCACACTATAGACGCACTAAAGATCCTGAAGCATTAAGAAGAATGAAAGCCATGATACAACCCAAAACTTATGGACGTTAATTATACTTTAGATTTAGTGAATAAACCATCCAGCTTGTGAAAACGCAAGGTTTGTTTCTATTTTTTTTTTATTTTTTTTTTGTCCTTGACAATCATAACAAATAACAAGAAGGCCCTTTTTGTTTGTGATCCTCAGAGACCAGTCACACCCTAACAAAGAAGACTCGCTTCAAAGAATGAGAGGAGATGGAAGAGGGGGGGGGGAAACGCGCTACTAGGATGCCGATAAAGGTGGACGCGGTTCAATGCTGAATATGCTGAGTAGGGCCGCGCCGGGCCCGCCGGGCCGAGGTGCTGACACGGTCGTGCCAACATCGGCAGACGACACCCGTACCCGTGTGTGAGGGGTGTTTGGGCGCTGAGCCGCGCTCGCGGTCTGGTCGTCCAGGAGGAGTCGCAACTGACCCCCGGACAGCAGTCATAAGTGAGTGAGCATCCGCGCTGTGCCAGGCAATATACCTACGAATCCATAAAACTGTTTAGATCTAATTCTTAGAGGCATAAGGCGCTGAGCTCAGCCCTACCGCGCAAGTGTCACAAAACTGACGATAACGTAAATAATTTAGTTTGTGTGCGTCTGTTTGTCGAGTTCTCTTGAAGATAGATTCTCCTACGACTTATTTGGATTTAGCAGTGTATGATATAATTTTACTCGATGAGGTGATCACGCTGCCTCCTTTTTCTTTCTTTCGCTACTCTGGAGCTTCTATTAAGGACAGAGCGGTCATGCCTTCGCCCGGGCCGCCGTCAGCATATGTGTTCTGAGGCCGTCAGTGATGGTCGAGGCATGGCTACGCTAGCCAGACCTAGAGTCGTACATCCCTATGTGTGACTCTGGCCAGACCTACCCACCTGGGAAACACCGAAGACCGAATAAATTTACTTTACAATGTCCGCGATTCCTTATTGGGGGGGGGGGGGGGGGGGCAAGGGTGCATCAGTGAATGATGTGCTTTATCGGAGAAGGGGGGGAATTCCCTGAGAAATAGCTAAGGGACACTCGTGGCTAAAATCTTTTATTGTAAGGTTTTTTAAGCACCAGTAATCTCGGACTTTTTTTCAGTAACCGCCACAAATTGAGAAAATGTCTTGATTGTAGGGCCGATGATGGCCTCTACGCACCGCGCGGCCTTGCCGTCTACCTGAACTATTGGTCGGATGCCGTGGGAACGAATGAGGACAAGTGACATGTACACGGCGCAACCGCCGCGCCGCGCTTGGGAGTCGAGTGGGGGCCCCTACTTAACACCTGTTATGCTTTCAGGCTGACGACGGCAGAGACCGGCGGGCAATACGTCCTCCTCCGGAGCCGCAAGGGTTGCCTACCCATCGGCGCGCAGGGCCCCGCCCCGACATGGCCGTGGTCCCGTCCAGACCGCTGCCCCCGGGCATTCCCTCCGACTGGGCGGAGGCTCGGCGCGTTTTCGAAAGGGCGTCAGCGGGCTACAGATGCGGAGACGTGATTCATACCACCGTTAAGAGTTGTCCCGCCGCCGCCCTCGATATGTTCGGCGGCTGCCTGCTCGGTTCCGTCAGGTACTTCGTCCCTTTCTACCTGGTGAGGATCCGCAATATCGGGGCATTTTATTCATTTTTCTTCCCAACTCGAGATGGGAGGGTGAAAGTTTAAACATTTTGTAAATTAGGTCCACATAATTTGGAACGCCAGAAAAGCCCTGTCGGGCGACATGCAGTTCTATGCCGATCTAGTGCACTACTACTCACGCTCGATCGCCTTCGGGGGTGTGATGGGCCTCGTGTTCAGCACCACCAGCTGCACCCTATCGTGAGTAGTACTGCGTCGTCAAATACAGTATTTCTATGCCGGGTGTTGGACTTGAACCCACGGTCCCATAAGGGAACCAAATAACAGGCATTTTTTCAGCGACCGGTCTCTCTCGGTGCCTTAGGTCTCAGGACGGCATCCCCTCTCTTCGATTTGCAGGCGTTTACTCGGAGGCTTCACCTTCTGGACCACCATGTTCGTTCCCGGGGTGTGCGCCGGGCTGGGGATCTTCGTGGAGCACGTCTACAGGCGAAGAATAGTGATGCATACGTTTTACAACCTGGTAAGTGTGCCCTCGCCGGCCGGGTTCGCAACGCATGATGTACAGCAAGATTTGGTCTTCCCTCCTACCACTGATGACGTAACCGTGTCACCTGCTACTCTGCCAACCGCTTAAGGCCCTGGAGTATCTGTATATTCGGGCCCAGCTCGCCCGTCTCGTGCGTCGGACAGCTACCGGGGAGACGGTCGTCTTCATGGCCGTCAACGCAATGCTGCTCTCACTATTGCACAAAGGGAGTGCAAGGAAAAAGAAGACGCCTGTGTTTTGGTCAGGAATAATCTCGAGAGAAATCACATGTCCTGGCTTTAGAAAAAGTAAACATGTAGCGTAACAAGAATTTTTCTTCTAGGTTTTTTATACCCGAATGTGAGAGCAAAGAAATCAAAGCATCTTCCCCTAAGGCTTGTCCGGTGCCTCACAAGCACACATGCTGGAGATCAGCCTTTCAGGTTCAAATGATATTGGTTAGAAAAAAAGTTTGTGAAATGAATTGGTCTGAAGAATGTTCCTCTGTCCAATAGGTCACTTCAAAATATGCAGGATTAGCAGCAGCATTACAAGCCTTACGAGTAGTAATGGCAAGAGGAATTGGTGTTGTTAAAAGTCCGGCTACTTTTTTTGGAGATTATTTTTCCAGACAGACAGGAGCTGGCATTTTATCAATAGGCGGATATGTTTTTCTATACAAGGTCTGCATTCATGATTTTTTCTTAAACTCATAAATTATTGTTACTGACTTTGATAGATGTTATGTCCATCAATGCACTGATTTCTGTAGGTTGCACGTTGTTTGTTGGCTTCATGGTGTGGATCAGACAACTACCAGCACAGTGCACTTGCAGGCCTGGTTGCAGGCACGACATATTGGCTTCAACCCAATACTGCTATCCTTACATCTGCACTCATTGCTACAATAAGAGTTGGTATTCCCCACAATACAATGTTTTTCAAAGTTGAAGATCTATAAATTACTAAGTCTTCTCTTCTGTTCTAGCTGCTGCTTGATTATTTACCCAGACAGTTTAAAGCACTGCGTGAATGGCCTATGGCAGAGCTACTTTTTGCTCTTTGCAATGGTATTTTGTTTCACGCACGATGCATGGATATGGCATATTGCCCTAGATTCATTATTCATATGATGGATACAGTTACCAGAAAAAGGTAGGTGCACTTGTGTCTTACCTCTTAATTGCATGACTCAAGCCAGATGTGTTAACAGTGTATGAGTTTCTTTCACAGGTCAGTAACAATTTACAATACATACTTATGGCTCATACATAATGTGCAGCTTGTGGCATGAATAAAAGAGTTTGAATCACTGCAAGACTAACTAAGCTGGTGTATAAACATTAAAAGTGTAAAGTTAATAAGTTGTATTAAAATTAGGTTAAATTAGTTAAGTGCTGAATGCTTTATTCAATCAGCCTACAAATTTGTACATTTGTTGAAATATCATCTTCATGAAGATTCCCCTAATCCTAATAATCACGCAACAGGCCACTGAGAGTTCAAAGTGACCAATCTAACCAAAATAAAGTTGGTAACGAGATGTAAAACAGTTAAGACATACAAAATCAGGCAATTTCCGATCAAATCATTCCTCAAAATAGAGGATTATGCAATCAAAATATTTTCTGTCTTATTGACAATCTCAGCTCAGAATTTTAAATTCGGAATCCACCACAAATTTGTATAGTACTCTAGGAAAAAGATTGATATAGGAATCGTTAACCAGACACTCATCTCTCATACTACCAGACTTATATAAGAAGATTGAATTCACACCACAGTTATTGGTTAACATTCTAGTAAATACTCTCCAGTAAACTTTTGGGGCAGAATCAATCTATTTTCAGTAACACACAGCTCCCTGTATTTTAATGAGCATAGTATTAAATGTAAAAAGGGAATCCAAAAGGCCATCATTCAAGGAACTGTCCGTAAAATTTTCTTATGCAGTCATCACTTAAATAGTGAACAAAAAGTAAATTCCTTTAGAGGTGAACAAACTGTAATAAGTGTGACTTGACATATTGCACCAAATTACTTTGGTTGCTAAAATGTGACATATCACAGAAAATTATTTTTAAAAGAATTATGCCAAATATCATTTGAAATTAGATTCGAGATGGGTGCTCTGACATTAGGAAAACCCTTGATGTCAATATGGCTATTCTGTCAAAGTATAAAATATAATTTCTACCTGTTCCCGGGTTATAGAGGCAGCTTGGATACAGTAAAACAAATCAAAATGACAATCAATTCTAGAAAATTGGGCATCGATAGAAAAGTCAGGCAACAAGCAACAATTATGGACTAAGAAGTTCATGGTGAGTTGTCACAAAAATGAATATGAAACTATGCACCCCCACTTGCAAAATAGTGCAAAGGCAAAATAATATAAGACGTTGTCCATAAAAGCAAAATTAATTTACATTAAAAATCAGATGGGGGAGAAGAAACTTTCTGTTTCCTCAATCACTCAGTGGATTGATCAATCTAGGTTTAGGAGCAACCTATAAAATCATATAATGCCTACTCAAGAAAATACAAACATCAATTTTGACTTATAAGTTAGTTTTATTATTACACTAAAACATTCACACAGCACAACCCAGATGGTGAGTCTTCAAAGCTTGTACAGGGTGTCTACTTATTACCTGAAAACATTTAAGTTAAATATCTCATACCCAAACTGGATAAGGATTCAATGCAGTCTTCATTTTAAATGTACAGCTATTTTCTTTACAAATACTAAAAATTAAAACCTTATTTCGACCAACCAAAACATCATGCTTCAAATTATAGATTACACTGAAAATGTATACAATTTAAATAAAAGCAGTAGCAATAAACATTAATTAAAAAAACTATTTTGTAGACTGTAGACACCCTACAATTAAATATCACTTTGCACAGCTGTGTATACCTAATAAAATGTTACAAATGAGTTGAGACTCGTCCTTACTATATATACATTCAAGAGTACATTTACTTTTTACTCCACTCCGTCACATTATGAATAAAATGCCTCAACTTACTTGGAACCATCACAATGAATTTTTCGTCATGAGATGTTACACAACATGACAGCATTCTGAGGTAATTCCAAAATTGGAATCTTTCCACAGCTGTACAAAGTGGCAAGGTATATGTACAAACCTCCTATTGCACAAAATCCATTTTCAGAGCTTACCCAGGTTTTTGTTATCAGCTTCATAATTTTGGCACAATTCTGATGCAAGACTGCTGAGGCATGTTGATAAAATAAAAAAGCAAACTAAGATAGCAAATAATGTAAAGAGTTTGCATGCTGCTAAATTAATTTATATATATATTTAAAAAAAAAAAAGATTCAAAACAAAATTTACAATAAAATGAGAAAACACATAGTTATCAGACAGCTCTGAAATAATGGAACTCTTTAAGGTCCAACAATTAGATAAATGAAATAAAAACTATGGCCCTTAACAAATCTTGGATATGGGTAACAGAAAAGTTAACATCCTGGAAGTCAATTTCAGTAACAAAATGTGACTACATCCACATTACAAGAGATGGTTTTAGAATTAAAATAAAATTTTTAGGGGAAAATGTCAAAACATTGCAGGGTGAAAAGTTTGAGAAAGTCAGCAAAATAAAGTTAAGTGTCTTCAAAAGAAATACATGCACACAAAAGCTTCTCAACATACCGTACCAGTCTTGCAAATGATACTGATACAAATGTTCGGAATAACCATGGTATACCATACATATAGGCTGTAATTCACTTGCAGTGGGTAGATCAGTGTAATAAGTGGGGTAGAGGGGGTGAATACCCCAAAATAAACAGCCTACCAACTATCCAAATATCAGATTGACAAAAGAGATCATGTATCAAAAGCCACATTATCACTACAGAGCCTCAACACCTTGAAGAATTAACATTTGGATTTAATCAACATAAAAGGATGAATGGCAGCCCTGATTTTCATGTCAAAGTAGGACTAAAAACAAGTCTGACCAACGGTAGACCTAAATTAAAAGGAAAACAATAACGCAAATGACAGGAACAGGTTGTGTAAATCCACCAGTGCATCACTGAGCTTAGCTTGTGAAAATAGAGGTAACAAATTCTCCGAAATTGGGAACTTTTCCTTATAAACACTAAAATTACTTGCACTCTACATAGGTGGTTCAGAATGAAAAGTAAGTTTCTTACTTACTAAATTGCCAACAATTGGTACTAGTGAAAAAAGGGGACAAGCTGCCATAATTTCTGTTAGCATGACATTACTTTACAAACACTGAATTCAAACAACAATGGCAGGTATATACCTTGATTGACTCTCCATAACTTTTACAATAAGTCTTCAAAAAGCCACCTTTGGCAACATTGGTATAATCAACATCTTCCTTTGGAATGATTATTCCGAGTGGGGATATCCATTTGGTTCATTTACCATCAGATAGTCAAATTACACATTTATAAAAATAAGCATGATCCTATTCAATAACAGTATGTTATGTACAAAAGACAGAAAGAACTAAATACAAGTGAATTAACAGGATACTTTGTAATACAGTATACGAAACGGCTATGCATCACCTTTGTTGATTTTGGTCCAACCAAAACCACATGCTGGGTAGCAAATCCTTGAGGACAGGTGAATTTACAATACACAAACCAGTCTTCTGTTTCTTGACATCTATGATAAGTTGCTAAGTAAAAGTGATTAGTTTGTCTCCTCTCTGAAATTTTATATGGGAATTCAGGAAAGTTATATTTAATCAAGAAGTATATTTGAGCCCTGATAAAATACTCATCTGCTAGAATAGAGCACATGAAGGGATGAATATTAACAAGGACTGATATGTGTGCTGTGCACAAAGGGGAAAGCCTGGAGATAAGTGGGAGTCAAGTGTGCATTCACTTAGCAACAAACGGAGCTACTATCTACACCAGTGGCACCAGAATGTAAACCAATAAAGAACTTTTCGGTGAGATTCATGCACACAAAATGCAACACAAAATTAGGCATCTAACAAATGACAACAAAAGTAATTTGAGCAAAGATAATACCAACAAGACCAATTACAAATTTGATAAAAATTTCATTAGAGAGGGCCCAAAACAGCTCCATTAATTCCACATTTTCTTCGTAAAGATGGTAAAGATCAGAGAGAGACCTGTTTTTTGAAGTTCATTTCCCAGGCACCATTAAGTAATGCTCCACTGGCACCACTAGTAGCTTCTCTATCCACAACTCATTCTTCTTTGTATTCCACAGTAACTCGGTTTCAACTTGTATATTATGTTAATTTCAGCTTACATAAGAAGATAGAAACATGAATCACCGGTTTTTCCAGTGTTTTTCTTGCGCATGGCAGAGTGTGCATAGTTGCACACACACACAGATTCACGCACATTCACACACGGTCACTCATTTATATAAGTTTCACATGATGAATTGGCACATCATGAAAGACGTGCACGCTTATGTACTGGGGTCAGTAGATCACCACTACCCTCATCTTCATCCTCATCATCAGAATCTCCCTCATAATCAACCAAGCCCTAATGAAAATGGAAATGAAAAGATCAGAAAAACTGAAAGTAACTGGTAAGCAATTGACAAAACCTAGAAGGGATACAAACCTTTTTGAAAAGAGAAGATTTCTCTGAGGGTGAGGCATTCAGAGGGGAGCTACTCACAGAATTGCTCATGTTCATATTATTATTCATTGCTTTACTTGGACTTGTTGTAAGTTTCCCTTGGTTAGTGTCATTCTTCTTTTCAACAAGTTTAGCTGCAGAGAGAAAATTTAGTTACATAGTTGTTAGTGCTTAATTGGTTTCATGTTAATTAATGAAATAGAACAAAGAAAATATACAGTATGGTAAAATTTTATTATTACCAAGAGTGGAGTTGAGGTCAGGATCCAACTTTTTCCCAAGAATGTCAGGGTCTGGACCAGGGACTACTGAATCACCATCATCAAATTCTTCTTCGTCATTGAACCACATCTCCTCTTCCTCTTCTAACTGCCGCTGGTCTCGTCGGAACCGACTGTTCCTTAAAATTGAGGGGACACTACAGCAAACACAGAAAAGTTGATAAAGGATAAACCAATTTTAAGAAAAGAAACTGAACAGTTTCATTATTTACCTATCTACTAGGGACGGTCGGTCTCGATCTGTTAATTTAACCAGATGTTGATCATATCTCATTTTTAAGGACTTAAATGTTTGCACATAGTCAATATCATCCAGTACTTTGCTAAAATTCTCTACTACATGTATGCATAATGTTTTGATATCCTCCTGAAACAAAGGTTTCAAGTAATTACTTGGACAGAAGGTATCATTTCTCAAACAAAATCACATCTATTATTGTGTGAACTTACCAATTTAATGAATTCAAACATCTCAAGAATTGCAGAATCCAATAAATTGTATCTGCCGTTGTTCCTAATAAAAGCATCAATTACAGGGGCAAACAAATTGCCCTTGATGATGTATCGATTATAAAACTCATCCTTTAGAGCTATAATTTTTCTCATAAATCTCAAGGCACACAACACCAAGAAAGTATGAGTTGACTTCATTAGAACCAGAATTCTTCTAAGAAGGTCTTTTGACAAGATGCAATTTTTTATGTGGTATGTGTGATGCTCAACACAAAAAGAGAGCAGCTCAAGAATAAGACCTAACAGTTGTACTGTCTGATAATCTTCTTTAGCAGGCCAGTCTGACAGGGTATTTGTGAGCAGAGGACCTACAATGAACACAAATGCAATAATTAATTTCTCAACCCATAAAGTTTTTACTGGTACACAGTATTTTGAGACAACTGTACCAATAAGAATGTTGACACTATGTTTGTAGAAATAATTCAAAAAATCGGTCTTTTCTGACTTATTAATTGAAGCCATCATATTCTCAGGATCCAATAGGATTCTAAGAACTCCCATTAGTTGGACAGCACCACCTAATTCCGTGTCGGTGTCACATATCATCTGGTCTATAACAACATTCAACAGCATTTGGTCCTGCAAATATAATAACTAAAATTTAATTCCCTTAATTGTAAATTATATGCTTCAAGTACAGTTTCAATATGACAAGTACTTACCTCATCAGTGGAATTGGCTTGCTGCAAAGTGTAATCTCTCACAAATGACGGATTAAATTCAACAATATATGTTAGAATATCTATTGAAGCTGACTTCGTTTGAGGATCATCTGAAGTCAATGTAATTTCTAGGGCTGATAGTATTCCTAAAGAGGTGAGTGTCTGCAAAGGAATGTCTCAAATTAAATAGAGATGAAAAGTAAAAGAGTGTTTAATATTATCCTTCAAATACTGAGGGACCATACCTTGTAGAAGTTCTCTTTTCCTTGAGGTTGTAAATTTTGAGAAAAATTACAAAATTCTTTTAAGAAAAGGACTAAATCACGCCTCTTGGTTTCTTCAGTTGACTCATCAGTGAGAAGTCCAAATAGTTCTGTGAGGAATTTTTCATCTTCCTACGAATTAATGGACATAAAATTAGGTCAAGATCACCAACATATTTACATAATACAGCATTTTATGAGCTAAATCAATTACCTGAACCAAAGTGACTATTTCAACTTTATTGAAAAATATGAAACTTGATAATGTGGAGAGCATATTATCTTCTAACACTGAAGGTGTAGGAAGCACCACATCCTGAATGTACTGTACTCGGTAGGTCTGATGGATTTTGGCTAGGAGATCAGCATTTGTGATAGGGATAACTTCTTTAAACCTGCAACATTCATGCAAAAAAGTAACATTTGTCATTTACTTGTATTTATCATATTCACGAGTACATAACATACAGTGGACATAACTAAATAATTACCTGGCCAGTTCTTTCAGGTACTCTCTGTGCTTTTTAGGTGTTGGTGAAGATGGATCATACTCAAGACATCCTACGACATCAAATATTGATTCATCTAGGGGGGGGGGGGGGAGGAAGTATTAAACATTTTGATACATGAATGGCAGTAGAATGCAGTATCAGAGGATAAAGAGCTAACTACTGTACCTCCAAACATCACTTCAAAAAGAGCATTTTTGTTTA
The DNA here is from genome assembly GCA_033675135.1 of Frankliniella intonsa. NCBI lineage: Eukaryota > Metazoa > Arthropoda > Insecta > Thysanoptera > Thripidae > Frankliniella > Frankliniella intonsa. The sequence continues at coordinate 5,068,023 of CM066249.1, read as the reverse complement.
AAAGAAAAATGTTTTTAAACACTTCGTACAAGTAATGTAAGCCTTCAGTGTTGTCAAGGTCCTCACACATATGAAATAAGTTAAGCAGCTTCCGTATGTAACCATCATTTTCAATTGCTACAGCGAGCTTTTCCTTTCTCATAGGAGATGTAAGACAACTGCTGACCACCTGTAAATAAACAATTTAATGAAACAGAACTGTTCTCCTAGGAAATACAGTTTATTTGGGTTGAGGTAATATTTATGCAAAATGTAAGAGGCAAGAAGTAACGACTTCCTGTGTCAAAAGCTTCTCAATCAGTAACAAACAAATGATGCATGCAGCAGAAAATGCCCAAGTGTAGACCAGAGACAGTACTTGGTGCTGTGTTTACCATAGGCATGTTTTCAGAACTTATTTTAGAGCTTTTGATTACCTCATTTATTTCTTCAAGTCGACTTAATTCACATGGTGGTAGATCAATAGGCGGAGCAGAGTCAGACATTTCATCAAACCTTTCATCTTCACTTTCCTCAACTATATCTTGAGTGATTTCAACAGAAGGATCTTTTCCTTGCACCTAAACACACATTTCATAATTATAACATAATATACAAGTTCAACAACAATCAAGTTCAATGTTGCCTAGCAACAAACCTGACAGATTTTTTCCCAGATTTCATCACAGCCTGCCTTTTCTTGAAAGCTGAGGGCGAGGTCAAAATTATCCCCCTCAGACCAAACAATTAATGTATCCTGGAATAAAAACATACCAAAAAATTATTAAAAGCAAAAATACATGCAAAAAAAGTATCAATCATAAAATACAATAAAATTAAACACCTGTTGTTTTTGATAGGCAGTGTCTGGTTGAATTTTTGACTCCAATAGAATAGTGCCATCAGATTCTGCTCTCACAAGAAGGGAAATTCCCTTTAATCTGTCAACATACTGAGAGGAAACATGACCAGTTCCACGGTCATCCCACTGGCGATCCGCATTAAGCGCGTAAAGTTTAACGCGCCTACGTGTGTCCGTCATCTCCTTATTTAGTTATAAATCAGCATTCATCTGCATAAAAGAGATTAAACTCAACAAAATGGCCAAAAAGAGGATATACGGCTCAACACCAAAGAACACATTAAAGATAAAATGATCAAAATACAACTCTAACAGAAATCAAATCAAGGCACACTTTCTACAAAGAATGCACAGTTTAAGTATTGGAAAAATATGATAAGTCTATAGCAAGGAATCCTGAGAAGTAATGTAGTTACTGGTAAAGGTGGTAAAACAAGGACAAAATTTTTCCTATATGTTTCTTAATTAGCAATAAAAAAATTACTAGGTTTGTTCATTGAAGAGCAGCTACTCGCTTATAATTGAGACGCAATGAGTGTTCAGATTAAATTTAATAGGAGTGGGAAACTGTTTTGGAGGTAAAATGATCCCACAGTTAGTAAAGAACTATATACAGACATATGATTATTTACGAATAAGCGGTAGAATCATTGGGGTAAATAGACTTTGAGAGCAGGGGTAAACTGCCATTTCTGATGCTTGTTTTCACAATAGCCTTGAAACTGGCAAAGATGTGTACAAGCCAGATTTTTAAAATGAGGCAAATATTCTGTTTTAAAAAATTAGTCAAAAAGCGGTGCAAAAATTAAACACGAGAGATAAAACTCAAACTTCAATGACATTTGTTTACTAAACATAGTGTCAACCAAGGGCACGTACGCGGATAGCAGACCTTGGAGCACGGCTCCAATGAACCGGCAACCTTTCGGGAGTTCGGAAGAAAGCTATCATTTCGCGCGATCACGTGAAAGACGGGACATAATAAAATCCAACGCACACGGCACTAGCAAGGCGCATTGTTGGGTGAGAACCTGGAAATAAAAGTGCGTTGGCCTGACTCAATTCAGTGTAGATAGCGACCATTGCCTTAAATACCACAGGTTAAGTGGGTCTCCGGCAAAGTGAAGCTCACATCTCACATATTAAAATGGGACAAAGTAACGAAAAGAGATAACAATTTTACATAAGAAATCAACAATAAAACTTTTAAGAAGTAATAAACACAATGAAGAGGAAATTAACAACAAAGAATACCGCAAACGAAAATCAATAGAAAGCGGACGCCATGCAGCCACACACATAAGCCAAGAGCTAAAACTGATGCGTAAACACTATCCTGTACCTAAAAATCATAATCCATTCATTACGCGTTGAAATCTTGTTAGAAAACGTAAATTCCACTCTGCTTTCATTATCTGGGTTATTACTACGCCATTTTGGATTAATAACAACGCTGCACGGGGTTTACACGGACGTCACTACGGACTTCGATTTTATGGCTACAAGAGCCTTCTTCTTGTAAGCGGCCACGGTAGCAACGCCACGGCGGCGTTCGTCGTCTGTTGTTTACTTCGGTCTCCGGTGGGTGGGTGGGAGAGTAGAGGGAAAGTGGGAGAACCTGAAAGGAATCCACCGAGAAGGTAGTTTGGTGGGTCCTTAGTGGGGAACATATCTCGAAGCAGCAGGAATCATCAGTTGCATGCCCAGAGAGCAGCCAAGAGCTCCCAGTCAGTCAAAATTGTATGACATTTACTTGTCAACTGTCTCTATCTTATTGTCGTCTGCTTTCACCCATGTAGGTTGTTCTTGTATACTTACCATGTGTCTGCCTTTCACCGCACCTCATATCACGAGTTTACGTCGAAGCGACATGGTCCAAAGAATTCTATTCTCTTTTGTTTCTCATCGCCATAAATTAAATTCAATTTATTTTCTGTGCCAATGAGGCTGGTCGTCAGACTCATCGACATAATTTTTACCAAATGTTATAGTTATTTATTAAACATTTACTTACAGCGTACCACATTTTGTTTTGTTTCAGAGTCTCCTCAATGCTGGCTCTAGGGAAATCTACACTTCAGCTGTCATTCTCTCGTCTGTTATCAACATCAGCAACTGGCGGTTTCCAAAAAATGAACCCGCTGCAAGCTAATCTTTCTGAGGATCAATGTATTCTTGTTGATGAGAGTGACACTGTGATTGGAGAAGAATGTAAAAGTAAAGTCCACACAGTGACCGCAGATGGTAACCTTTTGTTACATCGCGCGTTCAGTGTTTTCTTGTTTAACACTCATGGAGAATTGCTTCTCCAGAAGAGAGCAGCGTGCAAGGTATTTATTTGTTGGAGTGTGATTAAGAGACATAGAAAGAACTGAGAAGTGTATTTTAAGAGCTAATGGAGCATACCTCTTAAAATCCATTGTGGCTTCTGTGTGAATATACTTGAATTTTCCTGATGTTACAGGTTACATATGCCAATTACTACACAAATACATGTTGTAGTCATCCATTGGCAAATATACCCAAAGAATGCATCGAAAAGGATGCTCTTGGAATTCGTTATGCTGCTCAGCGTCGTCTGCAAATCGAGCTTGGGATTCCTCCTGAGCAGGCCAAACCAGAAGAATTCAAATATCTCACCAGAATTCATTACTTTGACAAAGGTGATGGCAAAGTGGGCGAACATGAGATTGACTACATTCTGTTTTTACAGAAGGATGTTACTTTAGATTTAAATCCTGATGAGGTAAGCGAGGTTAAATATATAAAACGGGAAGACTTTAAAAACTTCATTTCAAATTTAAATGATCCAATTACCCCTTGGTTTGCACTTATTGCTAAAAACCAGCTTCACAAGTGGTGGGCAAATTTGGATCAACTTGAAAAGTTTCGGGACCATGGGAAAATTCACAAATATGTATAATTTATGATTCATTTCTCTGTATTTTATTTATATGTTCCAACTGTATTAAAGTGGAAAAAAAAAAAAAACAAACAAACTATCTTCTCTCCAAGCATTTTTTTTTTTTTTTTGTAACTGTATTTGCCATGCTTCTGCCAAAGAAGATAAAATATTTCTTTGTTATTTACCCTAATTGCATAGATTTTAGTATGTGAAACTTACAAACTAAAATTCATGATAGGTGTTTCCCAAATTTATTTTTTTGTTTTAATCATTCAACTTTCTCATACTGAATAAAACGCAAGACTGATAATGTTGATTTCTTGTCATGGTAGATGTTTTAAAAATTAAGTATTTTAAAAATCGCTGTGGGATATAGATTTTTTAAGGTTTTAGAAATTTACTTGAAGACTGTACTTGCTGGTCAGATACATACTCTGTTTTACTTTCTTCATCATTTTTGTAATTAATTAGGATACAGTATTTAGTATGAAGCTTTGTGTTTTAAATGGAAATTTTGCTCTAGTACTCTATCTGGCTGCAATAGAAACTAAATTTGACTATGTACATTGTTATGTTTCCATTACTTATGCTAACAGAGTATACACCTGTAAAATCTTTTGTACTTTAAAAAAACTTCTCACTTGCCTGCTTTGATATGTAATGAATGAAAAATTGTCTTTATTGACTTGTCTTGCCCAATATGGGCTTGCTATGAGCTAGTCTAGATTTGTCCCTTTTGGAGGAAAATTAGAAGACCACTGTATAGACCACATTTCATTTCAAATATTTTAAAACCAAAATTTGACCCATCACCTGTGTTTTATGTATTTTTAATAAATGTTGTGGAAAGCACAGCAAATTATCTATTTCTATATTAATAATAGATCTGTCCCAATATTACCATTGTGAAAAGAAAATTTAACACTTGTCGGCATCACATTTTTCTATATACAACAACTTGTCCAGTTCAGTAAAATTTTGGAGACACAGATATTTATTACACATTTTCGTCGACATGTGATTTCAAACTCAATTGGAAGCAAAGCACCATGTAATCCACCACGTTCAAATTCACCTCGACGCGTTCTTCTCGGCGAGGCTGTCCACGCAGCTTCGTCATTTAGGATGACACACGCATCAGGACGTCACCGAGACGCGACATAGAATCGGCGCAACGCGCGCGTTCGAGGAACAGGAGGGATACGGTAGGATGTCGCGTTGCGGCGGAAATATTATGAAAGAACCCCTTTCCTCACACGCACGCACTATACTGTACTCCTCATAGCGGGCAAACGGCTGTCCTGACAAATTTGGGACACGGTGCGTGGGAGTAGAAGACACCCCTTGGTCGCCCCGTGCTTTTCTTCCCAGCAACTCGCTAGTAGCCCACTCCGGGGGGTGAACAACCTTGGGGCAATTGTGACCTGGTTCTCTCAAGTCAAGTCAAGTCAAGTCAATCGCCACCCTGCTTGCCAGGCGTCATGATCGCTCCCCCTGGCCGCGAGCCCCCCCCCCCCCCCCTCACCACCAGCACACCTGGACCTGGACCATGAGAGGATCTCTCATGACTGGACCTGGAATCTCAGAGCGGTGCAGCGGTCCGCTGCTGCGCCTCCGCCTCCGCCCTGTCTCATTTCCTGGAGGGTCGCGCGGTGCGATCCATTCTCCAAATTCCACCCCGCCCCCAACCCCATCCCCATTCCCGCCCCCAACCCCGCCTCCAACCCCGCCCCCACCCCGCCAGGCTGCGCGCAGCGCCACGCGCCGCAGTGCACGCGCCGCACAATGAGTTCGATGCAACCCGCGAACTCGCGGGTGAATCACGGGCATCGCGGCGACTATATAGCTCGGCGATCGGCCGGAGAGGACCAGTGGCTGTTCGCTGGAGCTGCTGGACATGGCTGGAGTCTCTGAAGCGCCGATGAGGCGCGGCCTGCGCAGCTCCGGGCTGGGCGCGGCGGTCTTGTGCGCGGCTGGCGTGATCCTGGGGGTCGCCTCGGAGCCGCACGGCGTGCTGCTTCACAAAGGTAAGCTTGTCTCGTCTCGGCCCATCCCATCAACCCCTCGGCCCAGTTGTAAACCCGCGAACCCTGAACAAAGTCGGCCTTTTCCGTGAGGAGACAGAGCCGTGTTGCGAGCGCCTGGACGGTAGGCAATACGCCGCGGATATGACGAGCGGGCTGGCCTACCACGCCGGGGGCCCGGCCCGTGCGCTCGCTCAGGCGGTGGCAGACGCGTCGCGGTGCCGAACCGCTTCCGCATGCCCGTCCTGTCTCATCGCTCGAGTTGCCGTATCGCTGCAGTGAACTGCGGCCCGTGGCGCAGCGTGGTGTGGCGTGGCGCGGCGTGGCGCGGCGTGGCGTGGCGCGGCGTGGCGCGGCGTGGCGCGGCGTGGCGCGGCGTGGCGCGGCGTGGCGCGGCGTGGCGCGGCGTCGGAATGACAGGACTCGCTCCGCCCTCATCAGGTGGTTGCAAAACAGCAGCTCGGTGGCGCAGCAGTGTGGAGTTTCGAAACGCGTCTGCTGGGAAGGGCGGGAAGGCACGAGATGAATCTCCGAACGTGTAAGAGCGAAATAATTCATGTTTTCGGTGGCCGCACTTCCTCTCCGAGCCCAGGGCAGGGCGCGTACGCCATACGAGCGCCGTGACGTGAGCGGCCTGGCCTGGCGCCGTCGTCGTCAGTCATGAATAAGAAAGACGCTTACTTCCCGTGTCACACGCTATCGCGATCCTCGGAGCGGAGGTGCGCCGGCGCCATGGACCGGGCCCGGGCACGCGTCCGACATGTAAATAGGGAATTGCCTGAAATAGCGAGCGGCCTGTCGCTGTTTTTTGCAAAAAATAGATATGCAGAGCGACGACACGACAGCGCGTCGTGTGTTTCTGGCGCCGCCTGGGGAGGCGTTGGCCGGCAGAAATCCTAGGCTCAGACTTACTCAGGACAGAAAGAATATTGAAAAGAACTCGGTTCACCCTGTCGTTTAATTTGTGCCCCTACAGGCGACGGAGCTGCTCCATGGGGGCAGTACTTTAGCCCTGGATTTGGCGGGTACTACACGATGGACGGTGAGCTTAAGTCACACTTATGACCGTCGTTCAGTGGTATAATGTAAATTAAGAATTACTTAATTTCCTTTCGTCGGGGTTACAGACTTTCGGCCGGAGCCAGTGGTGCATGTGGTTCAGCCTGCCCTACCCGTGTCGTACGAGACGTTTGAGGATGAGCAGCAGCAAGTCCTGCAAGGGCCCGACTACGGGCAGAGTCACCAAGGGCCTGACTATGGCCAAAGTCATCAAGGGCCCGACTACGGCCAAAGTCACCAAGGGCCCGACTACGGCCAGACTCATCTGGGGCCCGACTACGGACAGGTTTGGAAAGCACCGGCCTTCGCCCATCAACATACTACTTAAGGTATTCAACGGAAACGTGTAATGTATCAGGTGACGCAAGGCCCGGACCTCAGCCAGGAGACGCAGGGCCCAGACCTTGGCCAAGTGACCCAGGGTCCGGAGCCGGGCCAGCAGGAGACGCAGGGGCCCGACCTGGGGCAGTTCACCACGCCGTCCTACCAGACGCACGAGGAGCCGGATGACGTGCAGCAGTACACTACCCCGCACCCAACAGAGGTGTACCCCACCACACCCTACCCTACCACGCCCTACCCCACGGAGCCGTACCCCACCACGCCCTACCCCACCTACCCGACGACCGATTACCCCACGACCACTGACTACGTGCACCCCACCACGTGGCGTAAGTCTCAGCATAACCACAAGCCTTTTTCATCGCAGGACAACGCCCGCTAACGACCTCCTTCCGTTTTAAAGGACCCCACCCTCGACCCTCGGCCTGCCAGGCCAACCCCGCGGCATCCGGCTACGCTCCAGGCACCAAGCTCATATGCACCGTAGAGGCCTGTCCCCCCGCTGGAGGCGTCAAGGGCGGCGTTAAGGGCGGTGTCAAGGGAGGCGTCAAGGGCGGCGTCAAGGGCGGCATTAAGGGCGGCATTAAGGGCGGCGTCAAGGGACATGGAGGCTACCACGGCAGCTTGGGGATTGGTGTTCACACTGGCATCGGCGGCAGCCACAGCCGCGGCAGCATCCTCGTCTGCAGGTACGCCGCTGACGGCACGGTGCCGCCGGCCCTACAGCCTGCTACATGCACTGGCTACACTACAGTATTTTCCGTTGCAGGCCGTTCGACGGGTGCGACGAGCCGCTGCAGACCACTGAGGCCCCCGAGTACACTACGCCCGGGTACACCGAGCCAGCGTACACGACCCCCGCGTACGTCGTCCCCGAGTACACCACCCCCGAGCCGGAGGCGGAGACGACGCCGGGCTACACGACGCAGGGGTACATCGTCCCCGAGTACACGACCCCTGTGCCGACCACGTTCCCACCACCGCCGCCGCCGCCCCCGACCGTGCCCCCGGGCGTCAAGGGCGGCGTCAAAGGCCACCGAGGCGATGTGGGGGTCAAGGGCGTCAAGGGCGTGCAGATCAAGTGGGAGCCGGAGCCGTGGTCCGAGGGCATCAAGGGCGTGAAGGGAGTTAAGGGCCGGCGGCCTGGCGCATCGGCCAACGTCCCCGCGTACGGCGGCTACCTCGATCAGGTTCGTAGTCGCCCCTCCCCGCCCCGCCCCACTCCCTCCCCCGCCACTGTCTCACACTCTTCCCGTTTGCAGTGGGGCGGTGGCTTCGACGACATGCAGTGGGGCCTCAAGACGAGTCCGCGTCGCCCGGCGGTGGGCGTCAAGGGCGTCAAGGGCGTCCCGGACGACACGCAGCAACACGTCAAGGGGCAGGGGCGGTCCAGGCGACCCGGCGGCTACCAGTTCGGAGGCTGGGGGCATCAAGATTACCAGGTCAGAGAGGGACCCGTATGGTGACTTGATGATTCCACGGTTGTTCAACCCTCAGAATAATAACTGTTGTAACGGGACTCTTTGCAGGGCGCACAAGAGGAGCAGACGGGACTTTACATCCTCTGAGACAGGGACAGTCCTATCGAGGCGTTTCCGCATCTTGTGACAAAATATTCAAACAATATGCTGCAAGCGCTTTAAGTTATTAATTTATTTATTTTCTACTGAGCATTGTCGTATTGTTTTTTCTTTCCAATACCTAGTCAAACTAGTCATCAATACAATTACAAACACATATACACATTACACTAACATAATTATGTGATATTTCAATGAAGAGTACATCACAAAATATCAAATCACAGATAACACGGACAATTACCAATCACAAAAATCTGTTTTAAAAATACAACGTTTAGTTTTTTACTTACAAGCTACAAGGCAGAAATGCAGTAAGAGTTTATTTTAAAAACGACTTCTCTAAAAGTGGTGTTGCTAACTGAAAAATTGTAGAGGGCTTGTGGGCCAGTCAAATGAGAATGAATGGGCGAGGAAATGCTAGACAAAACTAGTTAAATTAATGATATTAAAACAGAGAGGAAACATATGGCATGAAGAATATTATCACAGATTAAAAATTGAGTTATGATTCTCCACAGTGCTCTTCCGGTGCCGGAGGCGAGGCGGTCACGCCGCGGCTGCCGCGGCGTTGGACTCCTTGATGTCGGCGATGACCCGCCGGTAGACGAGCTCAGGAGCCTGCTTGCCCCAGATGTAGTCCAGGTGCGTCCAGAGAGGGTCCTCCGTCGCGTCGCAGCTCAGCACGTTCGGCAGCTGAGAGCACGTCACCACAACGTCCTGCCGACGCGACAAAAACACCCGAGTCAAAGTCAAGCGGGTCGTGGGTCTCCGTCAAAAAATAAAAAAGAAACCGGCTTGCGACGGGCTAGCGCGCGTCACGCCGGGCACGTAGGCAACCCATCCTGCGTCCCTCCGCCATAACGCCCGACGGCCCGCAACCCGCCCTGCATCACCGCTGGCAGTGCGGCTGGCGCGGCGGGCGCAGCGTTCTGTTCTCACTCACCCGCGGGTCGGTCAGGTGATCGTTGAGGCCGTAGTGCAGCCTGGCCGGGACCTGCACGCTGCTCAGGTTGTAATACGGCGCCGTCTCCAGGCCGTATCGTCTCAGGTTCTCTGCGGCCCCGTAGTCATAGCGTCTGAAACCTGCGGCATTCCAACCAACCCCATTCCGTGAGAAGCGTGCGGCGGGGGCGGGAGGGTTGCGAGGGCCGAACAGGGCGTGACGTACCGTGCTTCAAGGACTGGCCGTAGTGGTTGATGGTCTTGAACGAGGTGCCAGCCGGCGTGCGGGATATGATGTACGGCAGCATCGTCTACAAACACATTTCGCACTTGGTGACAGAGTCCAGGCAGGGCAGGGAACGGCCCGCCCGGCCCGGCCCGGCCCGGCCCGGCCCGCCACTCACCATGTTGGTCTGCTTGTCGTTGCGGCCGCTCAGCGCGTCGATGAGCCTCTCACACAGGGGCTGCGTCAGGCAGCCGTCCGCGCAGAAGATCTCGCCGGCCTTGCGCAGCGCCAACGTCGAGGGCAGGAACGAGTGGCCGCCGAAGAACGCGTAGCTCCTCTGGAAACAAACGGGGCCACGGGTCTAAATCTCGCCCTCGGGGCATTTTGAAATCTTGCCTGGCCGGGTGTGCTTGTCAACGCGGTATGCTCACCATGAGGGCCGGGGTGAGGTGCGCCAGCAAGCGGAACGTCGCGGACCTGGTGTGCTGCAGGTTGGCGACGGGGCCCAGGCCGGTGAACATGCGGACGTGCCTGAGCACCTCGGGCCGCTCCGACGCCATGATGAACATGATGGTGGTGCCCATGGAGAATCCCACGTACTGCACCTGCTGCTGGCCCGTCTCCCGGACGACGTACTGGATCAGGGCCGGCATGTCGTGCGTCGCGTGCTCGTGGTACCTGCGCGTGGATAGACGGCGTGTGGACTCCTCTCCTCTTCCTGACTTTTTTTTTCAATTAAAAATGATAATAGCCAGGGTCCGTGGCCAGGCCACGCACTCACGTGAAGTCCCAGAAGGCGGCCGACTTGCTGCTGAGCGTCGTGTGGTTCAGCGAGTAGGTGTTGCCCCGCACGTTCATCATCCACACGTCAAAGCCCTCATCCGCTAAGAGGTAGGCTGTTTCCAGTTTGGACAAATTTAAAAAATAAATATCGCCATTCATAATGCTACAGACTGCGAATCTATTATAAAATAAAAAATAAACGGACCCAGTGCCTTCCCGGGGCCGAGGACGATCCAGTCCGCGGAGGACGACAGGAGCGGGTGCGTCAGGATGACGACGGGCTTGTGCTGCTGGAGGCTGCGTCGCTTGTCGCCCGCCCTGGCTCCGTCGCCGCCAAGGCCGTTGTTGCCCAGCTGCGACCCGGACCCGGTCCCGGGCAGCGACGGCGACCCCGTGATGCGGTGGATGCCGAGGATGTAGCCGTCCTCCGTGGTCACGTGGTGCAGCTCGGCGTCGTAGCCCCAGTACCGGGAGAGCGCCACCTGGCAACACGATGCCAGCCATCCCGTCAGCCGCGCGGTTCGTGCTTAACCGCTGCACATGGCGCCCACATTTGAATGGTAACAAGCTTGGCGGGCTCAATCATATTCAAGGAGGGCGATAAAAAGAAGACAAACTTGTCTGAACCGTACAAGGTTTTTCCCCCTTAGTTGCAGGGGTTAACAAAACTAATACACTGCCGATACATCTACGAAATTACAAAGTCGACAACGACATCTCAAAAAATGTGATTAGTCTTTGGCGTGGCGGGAGCGCGGCCGCGGCCGGGCGGAGGGAGTCGCGGTACTGGAGATGGAGGGGACACTGGGACGAGACGTGGCGTAGAGTAGCAGCTGCTAGGAGCAGCACGTTCCCACCCAGTATAATAATATTCTGCCATACACTCGCTGCTAGCTGAATGAGAGCACAAGCTATAGCTCATACATTACGAAAAGTTATATCATGATTGTCCTCTTCAGCTCGCTCTCGCTACATGTGTAAAGTCATGCGCACTTTTCCCTCTTGGCATGCGGCATCGCATTACTGCCATGTTATTATTTGATGCATAATCAAAGGCGCGATCGTCGTTAGGAAACAGACAAACACCACACCACGCGGTGCATTCAGGGTCAGGGCCTGGACCACCTCGCTCAGTGCGCTGCGCGGTGTCGCCGGGCCGGCCGGACCGCGTCCGCCCACCGGGGTGGGGGTGGGGGCTCGGCAGAACGCGTCACTGACCAGTGCGTTACAAAACGGCGGCGTACGCAGCGCGCGATGCGCGTTATTGGTACAATACGTCAGTCGGAAGCGATTGGGCAAAGCGATCCGTTATTGTTGTGCACATTTATGTCACTCGGAAAAGAAATGAGAGAGGAAAGGGAATACATTGTTTTCTTTCTTTTCAGCTCGCTTTGGTTTAATGTATCATCTGCTAATAATACGTCTGCCGGATAAACATTCGATATTGCCCATATTATTTTGTTCAGAAGTGACTAGGGGTTTCTGCCATGGATTTTTCGTGTTCTTGAGGACCAATTCTAAACTTAAATTTGCACGTCCGCCACCCCCCGCTCATAGACATGCAGCAGCCACGGCGCCGGCGAGTCTGACTCACCAACACCTGCACCGCAGCTGCGCGCTGCGCCCTGCTTATCGCTACGGGGAGCAAAGGTCGGCTCGGACTGAGCAGAGCGGGAGCCGCGCGTGGCGGGGCGCGGCGGGGCGGGGCGCGGCGGGGCGGGGCGGGGCGGGGCGGGGCGGGGCGGGGCGGGGCGGGGCGGGGCGGGGCGGGGCGGGGCGGAAGCTGATGGGGTGGTCGCGCGGTGGAAACCAAGTGGCAGCAGCGTGCGCGTCGTGGGGTGAGGTGCAGTCAGGTGAAAGCGGGGTGCGGCGCGGGGCGGGGCGTCGTGGCGGGGACGAGGCTGTGAGCAGCGGGGTAAAGCGCCTTCCAAGAATGTGCTCCGCTCAATGCATGCGACTGTATGAAGCGGCCCGCGACCCGCCGGGCGCAGGTCATCCGGACCCGTAATCTCGCGATGCAATCTCAAATAAACGGATGCGAGTTGGTTTAATACACATACGAATGAACGAAAGACGACCCTGACCACGACCTCCTATTTTCGGTGGCCACACGCACAGCCTCCAGCCTCCCCACCCCGCCCCGCCCCGCCCCGCCCCCAAGTCCAACGATAAGGACGTATAGTAGTCGGGCGGGCCGGGCCGGGGCCGGGGACGCGCCGTGCCGCGCCAGGCGGGTCCTTGGACCTCCTCACGGCGCGATAACGCGCGCAGACAAATTCGCCTGTTGCACAAAAATCCCACGATAGAACAGATTATAATGTTAGATCATGTTCTAAAAATCGGACATCGGCGGCTTTTTGCTACGATAGGGGGTCAAGAAGAAACTGCTAGCTCGGAGTGTACATCATCTCTCTCTCTCTCGCTCTCTCTCTCTCTTACCGGGTCGAGGTCCAGCACGGGATTGAAGCCTCGGTGCCAGGAGCTGAGGTCGGAGCTGAGGTCGGAGCTCCGGGAGAAGAGGAAGGCGGACAGCAGCAGGTTGTCGGACGCGTACTCCGCCTTGGGGTCCACGGCCATGGTGAGGGCGGCGCCCAGCACCGCCGCGGCCAGCAGCGCCTTCACCACGCCGGCCATCTGCGGGACAGACACACCTCCGCTGGATCAGTACGCGATTTTTTTTTTCATATCGCAGGAGAAAAAAAATACTGTGACACCCGGCTGTGGCATTGTCCGGTAGCAGCCTCGAGATAGCGGCACGTCTTGTCGTGAGGGCAGCAAAGCAGATCCACCTCGGGCAACGCGCACCTGTGAGCGCGGGGTGGGAGACACTCCCTGTCGTATCTAGGTGCGGCAGCGCTGCGCGGCGGCGCGGCGGCGCGGCGGCGCGGACTGACGCGCGTGTGCCTGGCCCGGCTCCTGCTGGTCCTGCCGCCGCACCACGCCGGGCCGGGCCGGGCCGGGCCGGGCTTGAGGCGGGGGTCTTCCCTTTGCTGCCCGGAGGCGAGGTAGCAGGCATTTCAACACACACAAAGCCCACTCGCGTCACGTCACGGGTAACGCTCTTCTTTATGCGAAAAAACCGGTATTTTGCGCGCGGGTATCTGGGTGGACCACACTCCCGCTGTACTTAACTGCCTACATACAGTATGCGTGCGAAGCTTATCCGCCCCCCTCTTCTTCCACAGCGAAAAGATCCCCTCCTCCTGGGGGCCCGGGAACCTCCTCGCAGTAACACCCCCGCCCGCAGCCCGCGGCGGCGGCGCAGCGCGCGCGGGGCATTCCCTCACGACTCAACGCAAAGTATTTGTCTCGGGGAGAGAGCATCGGGTGGCGCAGCGCACAGCGCACGATAATGAACGTGAGAGAAATAGACAGAGATAAGGAGGGCGGTGAGCGGGTAGCCCAGCCCAGCCCAGACCAGACCAGCCAGCCCGCTGATCAGGCGCGGTACGGTACAGACAGGCCGCCAGCCCGGGCACTGACCTGATCCCCTCCTGACCTACACCTCTCTCGGCCCCCCTCTCTCCCTACCTCTGTCTAGCCGGGAAAAAAATATACCGTCATTCATTGAAGAACCTTTCCGCGTGGGTCCACGCACGGTGTACTGGACTATTTGGGCAGCGCAAGTACCCAGACCCCTCTTCTCCCGAACAGAGCAGTACCAATACCCACCCAAATGAGCGTGGCGATGGCGACAAGGAGGGCGATGAGGAGGTAGTCCTCCATGGTGTCGCGGCAGCACGGCACACACGGATACTGTGCAACTGTGTGTATGAATGTATGGACCACACGTAGGGCGTCGTATTAATAAGAACAACAGCGGCGACTACAACACAACGCGGCTGCAGTGCTCAATGTCCGGCCAGTGACTGAGCGCTCTCGGGCCAAACAACGCGCAGTCCGCTACCGCTGCGGTCCGGCCCGGCTCGCCCAGTGCTGCCACCGCCCAGCCAAGCGGTCAGCCCACCACAACACGCCGCGCCCGCCCGCCCGCCCGCCCGCCCCCCTGCGCCGCCCCGCCCGCCCGCCCGCCGGCCCCGCCCCGCCCCGCCCAGTTCCGCCCTGCCCCGTCCCGCCCCGGCGTCTTGCCCGTCTGTCTACGACACCTAGAGGCTTATCAGACTAAGGTCACACCCGGTTTCAACGTTGTCTTTGGGAGCCAGGGTGTATTTTCGGCTGGTCTCACTATAAGGCAAACGCACATACCTGTCCAGTTTTTTATTTGCATCCGCCCCGTCCCGCCCCGCGCTCTGTCGGGTCGGCCCGCGTGCGTCACACCGCCGTCTCGTGACTGGCCGAGATCGTCGACGAAAAATATCGCGATAAAAGACTTTTATTCATCTTCTTTCACTGAAAAATGGGAAGCGGCAAAGGGGGCCAGATCATGTCCCCGTCGACGATAAGCGGTCGATCGTTAATAGAGCCCCTCCATCAGAGATCACTCGCGTTTTTAATAGGCCAGCGGGAAAGGAAGTGGTGGGGGGCTGGGGAACCGGCGTAGGGGCAGGGTAGGCCACCAAGCGCGACAGGAATGCGAAACAGGCCTGCCTACCCCGCAGGCGCTCCAACACTTCTTACCGCAATGGCACTGACCATGACCCCAGGTACTGTTCGAAACAGCTGTGTCCTATGAAAACGTTGACTCTTCAGAGCCACGCGATAACCATGATAATACGGGTTCGGAAAGACGGTTCTCGAAAAACTCATACCCGAGGGTGCGCGTGCAAGCTCCTCTGGGAAAAAGTAAAAGTAGAAATACCACATGTCCGTTTACCGTGATGTCCGGGTCCGGGGTTGATCGGGGCCTGTGTGCACAGCTGGGACAACAGCTCCGCGCGCTATCGGCGGGGGAGGACAGGACGGCGCCGCCGTGGAGCCGGAGGCTGTGCAGTGCGGGGGCGGGGCCGGGCTGGCCGGGGCGGGCGCGAGCGGGGCTGGGCTGGGCTGGGCTGGGTGCGAGACTATCTGTGAGCGGCACAGGCACCACGGCGGAGCGGTACCGGGCCGGGCTAGGGCAGGCGCGACGCGACAATTAGGCGATCACTGAGAACCGGCGGGCTGACGGCTTGACTATATTGGCGACACGACATGCCCCCTCCACCTGGACCTGGGCGAGCACTTCGGCTCCGGGCGCGGGGAGGGGCGGGGGGGGCGGGGCGGGGCGGGAAGGGGCGGGGCGGGGCGGGGCGGTACGGGTGGGCGGCTGCGGGCTTTTCGATGTGTCGGCAGAGGAGGTGGGGGACGGTATGCAAAACTGCATCAAGTGTTTGATTTCACGTAAACGGACTGGGGGGGCCGCGTCACCGTGCAACATTTCGAGTATCGCTCACGGCTCAGCGCTATGAGTAACCGTGCGTCCGACAAAACCATGCAGGTGTTGCCGTAAAAAATGAACTGTGAAAAGGGATGCATATTACGGGTGACGACCTCCTAGAGCTTGCGGCGTGCTGCATGCGCTACTGACTTTGTCTCAACACTCATGAAAAGGGAACGAATCAAGGATAACTTACCGTAACTGGGGTTGAACACACTCTAAAAAAATAATGTGCGGAATTCCTGTTTCGGACCTGCGTGATACTAACGTGAGTGCAAAATTCTGTAATGTGTCCAGAATTTTACAAAATTCCGTATCAGTTACAATATCTTGCGCCTGTTACAGTATTTTGTAGCATTTAAAACATTTTTTTGTATCACTCGATACAAAATGATGTAACTAAGAACTTGTATAAAAAAAGTTCCCGCATGTCCCGCCTCTTATTATTATTAGCGCCTGTCTGTTTGGGTGGGCTTTTGATTGGTCAACGCTTTTTGACATGTCACGTCCACGCCCGTCTACAAAATGGCGCGATCCTATCGCTTCCGAACCTTTTCGAGTTATCAATTAAACACCTGTGTGCACACCTGCGCCCCAAGTGTTTGTCGCAAGTACCTTCCATCCTACGTTGTGGCTGTTTTTAGTGATGATCACTGCCAGTATGAGCACAAAGTTATGCCTATTACAACTAACACTCACGTTCATAATTCATTTCTCTGTTAACTGTAATTATTGGGGTTTACAGAACTTCTGAGATTTTACACCTTTCAGAAGCGAGATATTTGCTTAGACCTTGGAGCACACAGGGCACAGTGCATGCCGTTCAACCCTCTCTATCAGTATTTCCTTGACGTTAACGTTACGACCCGAAGATAAAAAAAAAGTTTGGCAAGCACCTAGTGCTTGTGAAGTGCACCGTTTTCGAGGAACGTGGTCAACAAGGTCAGAAAAATGCAAAAGTAAAATTAATTAATATAAAAATTTATCGTAGAAAATATTTTACAAATATCACAGATTGCGAAATTTAAATAACGCACGGGCAAGATACACTTAGCGTAGTTTGTCTTCATCGTATTGTCACAGATTTTAACTGAGAAACCTCGTGAAAATCCGCGATCAGGCCTGATCATTGGCTGCCTCTTTCATGTCGGCGATGACCTTCCTGTAGACGAGCTCGGGGACCTGCTTGCTCCAGACGAAGTTCAGGTGCGTCCAAAGCGGATCAGAAACAGCCTCGCAGCTCAACACGGACGGCAGCTCGGAGCACAGGGGCAAAACGTCCTGTGACGAGATAAAAATTTTACGACAGCGAAACTACTTGTTTTGGCTAGAGTGGCTACTCTTTCTCACCCGTGGGTCTACCAGCAGGTCATTCCAACCATAGTACAGTCTGGTAGGGACGGCGATGTTCTTGACGTCGTACTTTGGCGGCGTCTCTTGACCGTAGCGTGCCAGGTTCTCGATGGGGCCGTAATCGTACTGCTGGAATACGCCTCGCGCCACAACAAAGAAAACAGGTACTCGCGGAAGTGGCACCCCCGTCTGGGAGGAATTACTCGACCCCACTACCCTTACCTTGAACCATGGCCTGTCCATAGTGCCCCATGTTTTTGTACGACGTTCCAGCCGGCGTTCGAGAGATGATGTACGGTAGGAGCGTCTGAATACATTGTGATACAAAAGGGGGAAAAAATTACACTCCATCCTGTGAGGAAGGCAACCCGTCGGTTGTCAGTCGGACGCGTGACAACGTGACATGTCGTACTGACCCCGTTGTTCTGCTTGTCGTTGCGGCCGCCTACGGCGCTCATGAACACCAGGCACAGCCCCTGCGTCGGGCTGCCGTCCGAGCAGAAGATCTCGCCGGCCGTGCGCAGCGCCGGCGTGCTCTGCAGGAACCAGTACTCGCCCCGTGCCGCGGCGTTGCGCTGTACAGACACTCGCGCTGTTAGCGGAGCGGTCAGCGGGGAAGCATTGTCAGACGCCCGAGCTCAGCACCGCCATACTACTGACCATGCGCGCCGGGTTGGTGAGGAGCAGGAGGCGGAAGGGCGGCGACCGCGTGTGCTTGAGCTGCGTGGCGGGGCCCAGGCCGGTGAACAGCTGCACGTGCCTGGCGACATCCGGGCGCTCCGCGGCCATCACGAACATGATGGTGGTGCCCATGGAGAAGCCCACGTACTGCACCCGCCGCTCGCCCGTCTCGCGCATCGCGTACAGGATGAGGGCCGGCAGGTCCCGCGTCCCGTGCTCGTGGAACCTGCCCGCCCCGCGAGGAGCAAAGTCCATTGAGCACGCTCCTCTCCGTCGCACCCGCCATATATGTCTCAGGTACCGGTATACTTACGAAAAGTCCCAGAAGGCGGCCGACGTGGTGCTGAGCGTGGTATGGTTCAGCGAGTACGTGTTGCCCCGGACGTTGAACAGCCACACGTCGAAGCCCTCGTCGGCCAGGAGGTACACTATTGGAGGTTGTCAAAATGAATTTTTGTCGTGGCTGGCATAGCGGGGTGACCTCCAGTGGCGTGCTCCGTGCTCACCCAGTGCCTTGCCGGGGCCGAGGACCGTCCACTCCGCCGAGCAGGACAGCAGCGGGTGCGCCAGGATGGCGACGGGCCGCGGCCCCGGGGCGCGAGCCTTGACGCGGTGGATGCCCAGGATGTAACCGTCCTCCGTGGTCACGTGGTGCAGCTCCGCCTCGTAGCCCCAGTACCGGGAGAGGCCCACCTGAGTGAGTGTCGGGAGAAAGAAATTCCAACCTTCAAACGGGCCCTAAAATGTTCATGCTATATTTGCGACACATTTTACAATGTTCAATTTGCGGCAGGAATCTGCTGTCCACTCTCCGCATTACTCTATGACTCACCGGGTCCAGGTCGAGCAGAGGGTTGAAGTCCCTGCGCCAGGCGCTCAGGTCGAGGCGGGGAGAGCCGTCGTCGCCTCGGACGTAGGCGGACCACAGCGGGCCACCCGAGGTGTAGTCCACCGGGTCCTCGGCCAGGGCGGCGCAGAGCATCGCCGAGGCCAGCAGGACCCGCTGCACCGCGGCCGCCATCTCTGCCCTGCCCTTCCCTGCCGCAGCACCCCGCAGCACTTGCTACCGGGAGTCCGCCACCATACGGAGCGCGGGCGTACGGCTGCTCTTTGTGCGGCGGGGTCGCATACCTCGCAGGCGAGGAACAGGCTGAGCCGGTTATTATTATTCAACTTGGCTGAGCTAAATTTAAATTTAAATAATTCAACCTTGACTTGAAATACTCCAGCCCTGTCAGAATGCGACAGGGGAGGATGACGGGAAGCTGGCGTGAGGTGGGATGCAGCTGTGTCAAGTCAGCCAACTTCTGAATGAAACCGCGCGTATTTCGGATGTAAAGCGCCTCAGGCCGTAGGTAGGCGCACTTTCAGCTCAGCTTCACACGGTTTGAATGTTCGACCTTGTAATTCCGAAACGGTTGGTACTGCTTGTGCGCGTGTCGTCCTTGTTTGAATGTGAAGCGGGTCCGAGGCCGGTCGAGAGTGCAGCACACGCAGCGGAGCGCGGCGCGGAGGAAACGCGAGCAAACGGGAGCTGCCGAAACAGACGAAGACTCCCAACCGACTGACCAACGCCGCTGGCGGACACCGCAGTGCGCGTAAGCATGGACTAGAACAGCTCTAGGAACCGGACCGCGGGTGTACATGGCGTTGCGGGTCAAGGCAGCGTGGTCTCCCCTCCCCCCCCCCCCTTAATCTCCCAGCCGAAACTCCACGCCTCCCCTCCACGCACCTCCCACCACTCCAGTCACACCACGTGACGTATATGCGTCTCCAGGCAGCATTACCTGACTGGAGGGGTCACAGCACGCGATGAGGAATCAGGGATCGCGACAATTTGGTAATTGCCGCCCCTAATTGTCAAGGGCAATAATTTGTTCTTCCTTACTCGGGGACGGAGCGCACACTCGCAGTCACACCTCTAAAAAACGACAAAGTAAGTCATGACGGCAAGCAACGTTTTCGGACAAAGTGTCCGGGCCGGGCTCGGCGGCGGCCAGAAAAGGAGGCGGATAATAAAAATAAATGCGGTCGTAAAAGGCACCTTGCCCTGACGTGCGTTCGACCATTCCTTTAGCCGTCACCTCAGACAACCGGGCGGTCTAAAAGGCTGGCCATTAGGTGCCGCAGCGCAGCGCACAGCAGGTACATTTGCCAGAGCGACAGGACAGGCCCTGCCCGCGGCCCCTGCGGCCCTGCCTGCACGCGAGCACACGCGGCCCGGCCATGGCGGCGCTGGAGGCCCTGCTCGTGAGGCTGTGCGCCACGCTGTGCGCGCCGCCGCAGCACGAGGCCGCGCTGGCCGCCAGCATCGCGCACCTGCAGCTGCAGTACTTCGCGGGGTGCGGGCAGCTGACGGTGCTGGGGGCGGGGCCGCTGGCGGCACAGCTGCGCGCGCTCATGCCGGACGTCCCGCGCCGGGACCTGACCGCCGAGCACGCCCTGGCTCGCAGGGCGGGGCTGCTGTTCCCCGAGGGGCTGCCCGCGCACGACCGCCTCACCGACCTCTACGTGGTGGACCTGCGGTACGGGCCGGGCCGGGCCGGGGGGCAGTGCGTGCCCAGCTGCAGACTGATTCAGGAGAGCGCTCTCCTCGCACTGTCTCTCTCGCACCTATGCGGCGCGCCTCATGAGTGCGAGAGAGACAGAGCGAGGAGAGCGCTCTTCTGGATCAGTCTGCTGGTCGTGGCTGACGGGGTACGCGTGTCGCAGGGGCCAGAGCGGAGCTGCGGGCGCGGCTCTGCTGGACGCGGTGCCCATGGACTCGCGCACGCCCGTCATCGCCGTGGCGAGCGGGCCCACTCCACAGAGCGCGGCCGACGGCGCCGCGGCGGCGCTGTGGGCGCGGGAGCTCGTCAACGCGGTGGTGCTCGTGGCGGACGGGGCGGAGGCGTCGCGGGTGGGGGCGTTCTCGTACCAGCCCTTCTCCCGCTGCCGCGCCGCGCCCACCGCCCTGCAGCTGGGCGTGTGGGTCGCGGGGCGCTGGGTGGGGCAGGGGGAGGGTGGCGGCGAGGCGCTCTTCCCGCGCAACGAGCGGCTGCGCGTCGGGAGGTGCGAGCTGGTCTTCGACGCGGTGGAGGCGCCGGTCGCCATCCTGATGAACAGGCGGAAGCCGCGGGGCGGCTGGCTCGGGCTCCGGCCGGTGGCGGCGCCGCCCCCGGGGGCCTGCCAGTGCGCGGGGGCGCGGGCGCCGCAGCCCGCGAGCGGCTGGTTCACTGGCGTGTGCATCGAGATGCTGATTGAGGTGTCGCGGCACGTGGGCGCGCTGGTGCCGTTCTGCGTGCAGTCCCCGTGTGACAGCCGGTCCTGGGGCACTATCTTCCAGAACGGCACGGCCCTCGGCATGTTCGCGGACCTGCAGGCGGGCCGCGCCACCGCGGCCGCGGCGAACTTCCTCACGCAGGAGGCGCGCTACCACGGCGCGGATCTCGTCGCGACGGGGCACTTCAACGGCGGCGTGTACGTGGTGCCCGCCGGGATGGGGCAGGCGGCGCATCCGCTACACGAGCTGATGCGGCCCTTCCCGCCGCACGTGTGGGTCTCCGTGGCCCTGGCCGCGGCCGGCAGCTCCGCAGTCGTGTGGCTACTCGCGTCCCGCCCCCGCCCCCGCGGCCCTCGGCGCCGTGGGCCCATCTCGCGACTCGATCACGCGGTCGGCTTCACGCTGTGCACCCTGATCGGCGTGCCCTGCGCCGCGGACCGCGTGCCGCGCTACGTCCCGCTGCGCCTCTTCCTGCTCCTGTGGTTCACATTCGCTTTCATCGTGTCCGCGGCTTTCCTCGCCAAAGCCAAGGGCCACGTGTTCATGTCGATGCGGGTCACCGAGATCGACACAGTGGAGGGAATCCTCGAGTCAAACCTGGACATTGTGATGGCCCCCACCTACGCGGAGGAGATGTTGTTGGCCTCCGAAAACAACACCGTCGCCGCCGAATTCTACCGCCGATCAACCTTTTCCGTACGATGGGTCATTCCCTCTACTCCATACTGTGCGCACAATTTACTCACCCTCTCATGTAGTCATGAGGCCTGCTCTCTTCCAGCTCGACGTTATGAACACGATCATCAAGTTAGTGGCACATGAGCGCCGGGCGGCCACATTAGTTCAGGTTTCTGCTGCTGACCATTATTTCAAATTGAAAGCAGAAAACGGCTGGAGGGCCGACATCCACCTACTTCCAGTCAAAGATTGGACCCCAAATCTCGTCACGTCCTGGTTCGCGCTGCGCAAGGGCTCAGCCCTAACGCCCGTATTTAAGCGGCTGTACAACCGCATGCTGGCTGCAGGGCTCATTGAATACTGGAAAAGCAGGTGGGGTAGCTTAGCTCTTTACACAGGCTGCAAAGCTATTTTTTTATTTTATTTTATTTTTTTAATGAAAGCACAAACGCACAATTGTGCGTGGACTGGCAAGGTGGTTGACACTAATACTGTCTGTTCCACAAGCAGGTTTTCTCCATCGGAGCCGATCCGCAAAAACAATAAGTTGTCGCTTGGATTGAAAAATCTGCTTGCGACCTGGAATCTGCTGGCGTTGGGCTACATCTTTGCACTCCTGGCGTTTCTGGGCGAGCTCACTATGTCCCGGGTCACACATCACCGCGCCAAGCATCGTCTTTGGGGGCACAGGTTTATTCTATGATTCTATGATTACTCAGTATGTGATTTTAATTTCTTTAGTTGCTTTCTCACAATAATTAAAATTTTTATTAGGAAATTTGTTTTTAACCCTCTCTCAAAAGCCAACTCTTCTATCAAAACTAATATTATTAATCAGAGTCATCTGAGTCATGTTGAGGTGCTGTCGCCTCCTCTGCCTCCCCTTTCATTCTAGCTATGATTTCCTTGGCAGGGTTAAACACACCGCTAGTTTGGGCGTTGCAAATATAGCATCGAGTTGATTTCTTATAGTTCTCTAAAGCACATTTTTCACAGAAGTAGTGATTGCACCTGATAAGATAAAACATTTATTAAATGTTTGTAGTAGACAACATAATAAAACTGAATAGTTAACGAGGTATAGCTTACTTTGTCATAATAGGGTCTTTAAAAGTTTGACGACATATAAAGCATTTAAAGGGAAGATTGTCTGTCATATCAGCTATTTCATATTTGTGTGGATCATCATCATCATCACCATAGGTTCCTTCTGCCATTTCTCTTTCCAATTGCCACCCAAACTTGTAATCAGACCTATCATGCAAAAATTTACAGCTGTCTGTAAAGAAAATTTTTCCAAAAATTAAAGGCTTTTAAGTAATATCTATTTAGAAAAATCTTTCTTGAAATTAAAATTGTGATTACCTCCAAATCCACAAAAGCCAGTCTCCTTGTAATCTTTACAGATATCAGGTTGATAATCCCATCTTACTGTCGATCTCAGATTGGACGGTGCTCGAATAGGACCTTTGCGTACCTGAATGCATAGAAATATACTCATTAAAATTATCACACTAATTAATTAGGTAGAGATACAGTTAAATTCTCATACCATTCCACTTGAGGCATTTCCTTGTGCAGTGTCTCTCTTTTCATAAAACTGCTGATAGTTCTGCATGCCTCTATACACTTTATCATCTTCCTTGCCTTTTAACTCCTGAAAAAGAAAACAATAACTGAATAATTGGAAAATTTATTTCTTCTCAAAATATTTTAAAGGTTTAAGGTCTAACCTTATTGATTGCGAGTGCCCGTTCAAACTGTGCTTGAGCGTCCCGATCTTTCTCAGTTTCTATTTCAATAGTTGCAGTAGCTCCCATGTCGCTCGGACCTTCCGGTCCAGTAAGCCTTTTAGACCTGTATGACACTAGCACGTCTTCATGATCAGAAGAATCATCAGAATCATCGCTGTCATTAGTTTCTTTCTTTTTCTTGCGAGCTTTAGCCGTCTAGACAGAGAAAAGAAAGATAACGTAACACAAATAAACCACCAATATAGATTCATCTTATAAGAAGAGTATCACTTACCGACTGAACCATCAAATTGGTTTTGACTTTCTTTTCTTTCCTGACAACTGTAGGCTTTTCTTCCTCATTATTGCTACCTGTACAAAACAAGAAATGGCCGTTTAAGAAATACACAAATATTTTTGGACTTTATGTTTACAACTTCAACCATGGGCATTATAACCTCTGCCGACGATAAAATGGTTTAAGGTAAGAGTTTCCGAAAGGACCACTACTTAACAGTTTAAGGGTAACAAAAAAAAAAGTACCTTCGCTTTCGTCACTTTCTTTTTTCCTCCGAACTGCTTGGTTCCTGCGTTTCTTAAACGTAAAACCAGAACTTGTTTTCGTTTCACTTTCGTCCGCCATTGCTATTAAACTGTGGCGCGGAGCCTCCTCTGCAGATGACAGATAGGATATGAGCGTGACATTTTCTGATTAATCCCAGATTAATCCGGACATACTGCGCCAAAAATGCAAACCGTACAAAATATCAAAAATTAAAAAATATTATTGTCGACGTTGACTGAAATGACCCATACCTTTCAAAGACAGAATTTTTATTTCATTTTTTCGAACGAATGGTAACATTGACGCGGATCTCGCTTGTTTTTTTTGAAGGAAGAAAACATCAAACACTGTGTTCAATTGTGTTAAACTTTTCTCAGGTCTTTGAAGCGAAATTAAGCAGTGTTTGACGCTTTACGAACTTTTTGTGCATCATTAGAATCAAATCATGGCTGATGATGGAGAGCAGGTGAGAAATCCGCGCCACATCATGACTAACTTAGACACCGGTCTAGCTTACGAGGTTATATACCTACATGCTTCCCTTAAACATTATTTAAAAAGTTAATTGTTTGTACCATAGGTACCTGCTATCGCAGTCAAGGAACCTCTCGATCTCATCCGCCTCAGTTTAGATGAAAGAATTTATGTAAAAATGAGAAACGAGAGAGAACTAAGAGGAAGGCTTCATGTAAGTATTGCGAAACGCCTTATTTTAGACTAAAATGTAACTACTTTTTTATTAATACTCCCTGATCTTTACAGGCCTATGACCAGCATTTGAATATGGTGTTGGGTGATGCAGAGGAAACTGTGACTACAGTTGAAATTGATGAAGAAACCTATGAGGAGGTTTACAAGACTACCAAACGCAATATCGCCATGCTTTTTGTTAGAGGAGACGGAGTAATTTTGGTATCCCCACCAATGAGAGCTGGCTTCTAGATCACAAATTTATTTTTATTTACTTAGTTTAAAATCATGACTGCAAAATTTTTGCCTTAAGTAATTTCTCTTGAGACAAGAGACCAAATGTGCCCGCCTCTCCTGTGTAACTTAGCATTTTTTAAAAATCATATGCAAGTACAATCTATCTTTTCATTTCCGTAAAAATTTTACTTTTCTTTTGGGAGATTGTAGAATGTTTCTCTTTATTTAGGCTTAGTGTTAAAGATTGGCTCACAGTTTGCATAAAGATTTCATGTATGGTTTAATGGTTTCAGTGCTGGAATAAAAAAATCTGCTAACAAGTAAGATTTTTATTATTATTTTTTTGTTTTGAGAAGTATGAAGAAATAAATTATGACTTTTGGGGTAGATGGAAAATCCTATCTAAAATATTACATGCTAGGAGATTAAGTATGTTTGCTCCCGGAGCCAGTTGTAGGCTTTAGTTTTATTTTGACGTTGAAGCTCTGGACCCACAGCTATCATAATATGCTGATTGTACATATTTAACCATTTAATCTAAAAGAAAATGGAACAAAATATTAGTTGTCATCAGTGGAAGTGGTTACTAAAACTTCAAAACCATTACAAACCTCATCTGAAGTTAGTAAACTAGTATTTATTAGTTTTTTATCATATGGTACTAAAGTTGTAGTTTCAAATGTAAGAAATGAGGTTGAACTCTTGAACTGGGAAAAAAGATCAACAAATTTTTCATTTAGAAATCGACATGAAATATACATGTAGGAAAGGGCATTAATATTCACCTTAACTTCTGCTGGCACTACTTGCACAATGTTCTCCAATCTCATACCAAAATCATCTTCTCTGTAGTAACCAGGCTCTGCACCAAGAAGGCATGAATTAGATAATTATTAGGATTGTTAGTCACATCATAGGCCACTCAGCCTATGATTGTAATAATTTTGTTGAATTGATTACCTTGAGAGCCGAAGAAGTTGACATCGTATGCGTAATCAAATGCTATAATTTGAGGGGAATTTAAAAACACAAAAACGTTAGTGGGCACCCCTGTCTGAAAAAAATCGAAGACTAGGAAATAGGGAGCATGCACTCACACTCGTGGACAGCGAGGAAGTGTCCGATGCCGTGCGTGGACCCGTGGCCGTACTGCAGACCTAGGGAGAACAGCGGCGCGCGCAGCACTATCTCCAGGTTCTGCATGGTGTAGCCCTTGGGGAACTTGACGGAGGCCAGGTCTATGCAGCCCTTCAGCAGCTTGGTGTAAACCTCGACCTGCACGGGCGTCGGGGTGCCGAAGTGCACCGTGCGCGTCACGTCGGTAGTACCCTCTAGCCGGCGGCAGAAAAACAAGCAGCGCTCGAGAAACGACAACAAAGAATAGGGCGACAGTTCACCACTGTAGGAGACTGCATGAAACACCTACCGGAGTACTGGCCACCGGAGTCGATCATGAGGAGGTTCTCGGTCGTGATCTGCACGTTGGTGGCGTTGCTGGGCTCGTAGTGCGGCAGCGCCGCGTTCTTGCCGAAGGCCGCGATCGTGTCGAAGCTGGGGCCGTGCGAGTTCTCCTGCTGCCACCGCAGCCGCGCCAGCGTCTCGACCACCTTCTGCTCGTCCCAGTACTTGCCAGCCGGCACCTGAGTGTGTGCAACGCAAGTTGTTTTAGTAATATGCGAGCCAATCGCCATCCAATTTTCCCCGCTTCGGAAAAAATGAAACGTATACTAGGCACCTCTTCCGACAGGATGGTGAGCATCTCGATGAGTGCGACGGCGTCCTTGACGTGCGCGCGCTTCATGCCCATGGCCTCGACCGCGTTCTTTGTGGCCTTCATGTAGAGGACGGGCGACGCGATGAACTTGGCCTTCTCTGCCGGCACCTGTCGGCGAGAGCAGAGCACGTTGGTCGCGGTTGCACGGGCGTTAGCATGGGGTCCCGTACTCGACTCGACACCGACGTCGGTCTCATTGTGAGGGGTGTGCCTGGCTAGGAGTCTTAAGGAAAGAAAATCAGTGCGCTCTGACGAGACTTTTAACTTCACGTCGTCATTTATTTGGAGATCATTTACGCTAGCAACGGCACAAAGTCTGACCTCGAGTAGGCATGCGGCACTACTGACGTGTCGGGCAGGTTGCCTATGCACTGATCAGCAGGCGCTAGCATGGGCAAATGTTTTTTTTTTTTTTCTTTCAGGCGACGCTCTCTAGCCAACCCTGAGTTTCATTAAGTGTGTAATTTTCCAGATACGATTCGGAGTACGAAAACGAATAAACGTGCGTGCCCGTCTCAGTCTGGTAGGCCTCTGTTTCTGTGCCATTTTCCGATTCCGATATACTCTCACTCTCCAAGTTACTCTCCTCTACCCAAACCAACTTCTCGGGTTCCAAGTCAGTCTCCTCGCCAGACTCAGACTGGCTCTCAGGATCCGTTTCGTACTCGTAATCAGACTCCGCCCGCCCGTTCCCGCTCACCGCCTTGTAGAGCTTGAAGCTGGAGCCGGTGTGGTACACGACGGGGAGGGTGAGGGCCACGCTGTGGGCGGCGGCGCTCAGCGTCGGCAGCAGCGTCCACACCTCCTCGTGAGCATGGACCCTGCGGGCGCGGCGGGGGCGGGGTGTCACACGCGAGTCTTATTTCAGTACACTTCACCCGCCAGACCCCAAGTCCCAAGTCCACACTCACTGCGGGTGGATGGCGACGTCCGCCAGGTGGTCGCGCACGACCTGGCTGATCTTCTCGGCGGGAATGAAGATGTGCATGGTGTCGAGCCCGAGCACGACGTAGCAGCGGAACACGGGCGTGTAGGGCACCTCGCCGCTGCGCAGGTTGAGCAGCCAGGCGCAGTCGTCGAGGGCGGACAGCACCAGCAGGTCGTGGCCCGACGCGCGCATCGAGTCGCGGACCTTCTCGACCTTGCTCTGCCAGGTGGCGCCCGTGTACTTGACGTCCAGCGGCGTGATGGGCGTGTCCGGGTAGCCGGGCCTGTCCGCGCCCCACACCTCGTCCACGAGGTTCTTCTCGATCTCCAGCATGCGGGGCCCGCCCAGGCTCGCTGCGGGGCAGGGGTAGCGGGTACTCGCGTTATACCATCATGGTACCAACCCAAATCGCCATGGCAGGGCTAGATTCGCAACCTTTACTTACCCAGGTGGTTGTCCCAGGTGCTCCACTGGTTGTAGGACAGCAGGCGCGCGTCCGCGCCTATCCTGGCGCTCGTGCCGAGGTTCTCCCCCAGCCACTTCTCGATGCTCGGCACCTGCGCACCAGGGCAAAGCCATTGCGTTTAGAGGAAAAAATAATAGATGAAAGAAAAAATAGAAAGCAGTTGACTCACGTCCGGTTCACCCTTCTTCATGAGCGTCCAGCTGCCGCAGTCGAGCTGCTGGTTGGCCTGCACCCAGTAGCGCGAGTCCGTCCACAGCAGCGCCTCCTTCATGGTCACCACGGCGTCGCCCGCGCTGCCCGTGAAGCCCGTCACCCACTCGCGCCGGTGGTCCGCGTTGGCCGTGTACTCGCTCTGCAACACGCACAGCGTCCAACGAAAATGTGGCGGGGCGCTACCCCCCGGAGGTCGGCTGGGGTGCGGAGTATCGCCGGCACACCTACCCCGTGCTCGTCGTCCGAAGGGATGATGTAGGCCTCCACGCCGTGGGTCTTCATGTGCTCCCTGAGCCGGGCGAGGCGCTCCTTGGTGTCCACGGCCGTGGTGCTGGGCTGGCACGGCGTGGCCGCTGACTCCCTCCGCGCGCGCTTAGGACCCGTCGCTGCTGCAGCCGATGCACCCCCGTGAGCCTGGAGCCGGCCGCCCCTGACGTCCGCGGGGTGTTCCGACCACGCCGTCTGCACCGGCTCGCCGAGCGCCGGGGGCATCGCGAGGCACAGGCAGCCCAGCCAGGCCACGCAGCCCAGTGCGACTGCGACACCAACAGGATGAGGATGAGGGGTGCAGCAGAGTGATTCAGAACGTCGCCCCCATGCCTCCGTCCTTGTCGCACTCACGAAGGCGTCGTCTCCAGGGTATGGAGCTGCTCCATGAGTGCGACAAGGACAGGCATATGGGGGCGATCCTCTGAATGCGTCGGCGGACACGGCCTGGCATATGGATAGCTGTAGTGTGCGCGCGCCCGAAGCCCCTTGCGGGTAGGCAATGCGTGAGCGGGCGTGCCTACCGTACGGTATTCTTACACTGGTGCAACAACAGCCAGGCCTTCCCTCCCGACAAATGCGCGTGCCGGGGAACAACTCAGACGCGCATACACTGAGCGCGGGTCCTGGGAGTTAGAGAGAGAGGGGGAGATGAGGGTTCGCATGTATACGCGAGGGGTCACTCCTCTCTCCGGAAGGGAAGGGATTTTGGAAGAGAAGAAGTGGGAGTAGGGACCTGTCCCGGAGGGGAGGAAGGGGCGGGCAGGAGGGGAGGGGAGTCTTTAGGTCTTTGGACTTCATCCCACCCGTCCGTCTCTCCCTCCCAGCGCGCGCGCGCGTGTGTGTGTGTGTGTGCGTGAGCATGCCCGTGTATGCGAGTGAGCAACGCGTACAGCTGCCGCGCTGGCAAAGCCTCCCTGATGCTGATAGCCCATCCCATCACTACACAGAGGCAGGCGTTAACCGGCAGCTCATCTCGTCACTCCGGTGGCCTGCTCCGCTCTGCCCCCCTCCCCCCCCCCCCCGGCCATCGTCCGTTCATTCCAGGCGGTCCCTCCCGCTCATCCCCTTGGTTAAACGTATTATACCACAAGAGATGTGGTACAGCAACGAGAGAGAGAGAGGGAGAGGGGGGGGGGACGAAGTAAGAGGGGGAAAAACCGCAATTATCACCAAATTCCCGCGGCCCGCTGCCGCTGCCACCGCCCCCACATCGTCCACCCCCCACCCACCCCAAGCCACCACCCACCCGGGCAGGGCCGGAATGAGGAGGAAACCATGAGTAGCCCAGCCGACCGACCCACCGCCCCCCCCCCCTCACCTTCCTCTCCGCAGAGGGAGGGAATGACACAGACGTCACCGCAAAAGTTGCGCCTTGCCCCGCGACGGGGACAAGTGCATAAGGTGGGCGCGTACCAGACCGTTGCCCATATGGAAAGCGTTCAGCCTGCGGCAACCCGGGCGGCGGGCGCGGTCAGTCGGTCAAAAACGTAAAAGTGTGCCTCGAGCTGAGCAATCTGCCCGACAGAACAGCAACCAAGGAACAGCAACAGCAGCGGCAGCGGTTATTTTTATTGCTGAATTGAAACGGCCCGTGACATAATCAATATCCCAGATCAACAGGTTCGTTCGTCCCGCCCCACACTTTTATTTTCTCGACAGTGTACCGCTTCGCGCAGGGCAGAGACGACACGCCGGCACGGCCCCTGCCTGCCTGCGGCCCGGCGCGGCGACTCGGTTTGATTTAATCGGCCTCGCGCCGCGGTCGGCGTGGCGTGGCGTGGCGTGGCGTGGCGTGGCGTGGCGTGGCGTGGCGTGGCGCACACTGCAGCGGGTACTTACAGGGTACGTTCGGGACTGCAGGCGCGTACACCGTCACCACGCAGCGCGGCAGCGGCAGTCACCTGCATGCCTGCAGCGACTGGTAATGAACCGCCCGTCCCGTCAGTGACGTCCGCCCCGTCCCCCGACCCGTCCGTCCGGCCGGCCGGCGCGGAGGAGGCGTAGACTGCTGGTGCTGGCGCGTGCCGTGCCGTGTCGGTCACTGGAGGTATTTGGCGCACGCGCCGGCGGCGGCCGCGACCGAGGTTGTGAGGCGCGAACAGTCGAACGCGACCGTTTTCCTTCCCACTTCCGCGCTCCCTCCCACCCGTCGGGCGTCCCTCAGCCCGCTCCCCTCCCCGCTCGCGCTCGGCCCGGTTGTGGCCCGGGTCACGACGAGTGTTTTGGCGGCCGGGCCGGCAAGGTGGCCCTGTCCTGTCCTGTCCTGCCCGCGTGGCCTCCCGCCTCCGGCGCGGCCCGCCTCTCGCCGTTTTAAAAATGCAAAGCTGAAAAAAACACAATAAAATAACAAGGGCCTAAAATAAAATGCGACAGACAGGATAGGATAAGGTGTTATCTACTCTACACGGGCATGCGTGTGAGTATGTGTACGAGTGTGTGTAAGTGTTAAGTGGAAGAAAGAGAGCGCGAGGTAAAATCATGGGCCTATATATGGCTATGGCATGACAGGCCACCGGACGGTCTATTTTCGCGCGGTCAAGCATCCCAAATAGCGAACTGTATACTCTCGCGTCCAGCATGTCCCGGCCCGTGCGTGCGTGCGTGCGTGCGTTTGCAGTCGCTGCAGCTCATGTACCGCACCGGCGACGAGACGCGAACTCGAGACGCACAACGCGCGCACGGAACCGGCGCGGCGAGTCGCACTGGAGGGGCGGGCCGCGGGGCGGGGTCATAGTCATCGGTGCGTGCTGCCCCTGCCCCTGCGCCTGCCCCCGCCCCTGCCCCTGCCCCTGCCCCTGCGCCCCGGGCGCGGGCGGGGACCGCTTGGGCCGGGCCGGGCCGGGCCGGGTCGGGGTCCGCGCCCAGATGAGGGTGCGTGCCTCTCCCTCCTACGTCTCACGCTACCCTGCAGCAGGGGGTGAGGGTGTGGGTGTGGCCGCCCTGGGGCGAGGCGGGGCGGGGTGGGGCGGGGTGGGGCGGGGTGGGGCGGGGTGGGGCGGGGTGGGGCGGGGCGGGGCGTGACGGGGGCGAGCAGCACCGTGCCGTGCGAGCGAGCGCATGGGGACCGGAGCTGCAGGCAGATTCTGCGCTTTGGAACGAAGCGACGGTATGGTCTACGCGTAGCGCCGCGTAGTGGGCAGGGCCGTGAAGTCTAGAAAAATTGGTACGCCGTTTTCGACCAATGCTGCGCGGTCCGCTGACAACGGGACGGGTGCCTGTCCGGTCCGCTCTGGGTCTAAGCGCCCCTCCCCTCCCCACCTTGTCGCCCCGGCCGGGGGCGGGCCGAGCCGGGCACGTCTACCGGGCTGGCCGTGATAGCGGGCACCGCATGCACACACGTTCACAACATGTGCACTAGCACACAGATAGGACCCCCGCACTCCGCCCCGCCTCCCCTCCCCAACGGTACTGATTGCCCCGTGGACTGGGACCGCCGCGTTCTGGAGTCGTTTTCGAGATAGGCAACCGTCTGCACCCCACCCACCGCCACCCCCACCCCACCTCAGCTGTGCTCTGCGCTCCGGTCCCAAATGCCCCTCCGCCCCAGAGCCCTTCCATTCAGCCCCTCACCTCTCCCCCTTGCAGTGTGGCCCCCGTCAGGACCTCTTTCGCCCTCCTGGCCCGCCCCCTCTCTGCCCCCGGTCGACCTTGCGCCCCCATCTCCCTTCGCTCTCCCCCTCGTCATTTTCACGCGCCCGGCCCCTCCCCTCCCCACCCCGCGCACCCCCGTGCTACACTGTTAATTTGGGGTGCTCCAGTAAATGTGTCGTCGTACGCCAGGCGTGGTGCACGCCTCGGTGTACAATTACTGAGCACCCCTCTTTAACTGTGCCCCGCTACGCTGCAACGCTGTCACGCTCGCCGCCGGCGATGCGCTATGGCTCGAGTGTATTCCCCCTGAGAGGGAATTCCCATGGTCTGTCACCGCCCAGCCAGCGCCCGGCCGGCACGAGCAGAGATGGGAGTTGATCCCGACATGGGAGTAGAGAAGCCGAATGGCGCTCAGCTAGAACTACAACCACCTCCCGATACTGTACGTCAGCCCATGGCCCGCGGCCCCCGGGCTGCGGTCGGCCGAGATGAGGGTTCGGAGGGCGAGGTGGGAGGTGGGGGCAGCGGCAGCAGGGCGGGCGGGCGGGCGGGCGCTTGTATATGCGCGGCCCGCCCGCGGCCGCCCCGCCCCGCCCCGCCCCGCCCTCCCGGATGAGGAAGTACGGTGCAGGAGGAGACCCTGCTTTTCCTGGCACGCAGGAGCAGCTGCTGCCGCGCGGCGCGGCGCGCCTCCTGTCCGGCGGATCCCGTCACGTGCCAGTAAAGCACAAAGGGTTAAATCTTAATGCCCCGGAATCCCCCTCCCTCCCCTTCTCTCGCGCTAATACAGCCCTCACCTCCGCCCCGCCCCGCCCCGCGCCGCACTGAACGTCTCCCCATATAATCTATTTTATGCCTGCCCTGCCGCTCGTTGTGCTAGGTGAGCGGAGCGGACGCGCGGGTCCGCTCCAGGTACCTCCGCGAGTACCTCCCAGCGAGCGAGGGGTGGCTCTCGGGCGGGAGAGGGGAGGTGTAACCCCTTCCGCCCCCGCCGTACCCAACGAGTACCCGAACGCGGCACCGTCGTCGTCCTCAGGTTGACGCGGGCGGGGCGGGGCGGGGCGGGGCGGGGCGGGGCGGGGCGGTGGCGGGGCCGGGCCACCGACCCGGTCGACCCTTTAGGGAGCTCATCCTGGGCGTTCAGCCTGCGTAGCTTACGACCGGACGGGGCCAGGGCCCGGGCAGGGACCGGGGCCGGGGCTGGAGTTTGCGAGTAGGTGAGGGAGAGAGGGGCAAAGCCGGAGGGCTTGCGCAAGGCCTCCTGGGGTGGGGCCCGGGGGCCCGGCGCGGCGCGGCGCGGCGCGGCAGCCCTATACCGAGCTCGTTTAGAATGCAAGGGTTTGCGCTCGCGCTCGCCCCGCTCAGCTGTGAGCCCTGCGACCCGTCCGCGCGTGCGTGTGTCATCGGGATGGAAGGGAGAGGGGGGAGGGGAGGTGGGGAGAAACAACAACAGGATGGAAGAGTGAGAGTGAGCGAGACAAAGGCAGGCGGACGGGCCTAACAAGGGTCATGGAAAGTAGCTGGGCGCTGCGCTGCGCTGCCCTGAAGTGCCCATTTGACGTGACAGTGACATGTTTGCGGGCCGTCCCGTCCTTCCCGCAAGAAACAAGGTCAATAAACTGAAGGCGCGCCTCTAAAGACATTGGCGAGCGCGTCCTCATCGCCCCGCCGCGATAGACAGCAGTTTAACGTATTTGGCTCTCGCCCACTCTCGCCTACCGTCCATCCTTATCTCAGCGCTTTCCTTCCCCGTCTCTCGCGTCGACACACGGCTGTGTATTTGGATCAGATAGAAGGTTTTATCGCGATGTGGGCCGAATTACCGACGCGGGTCGGGCGGCTCGGCGCGCGCCTAGAAAGTTTGAACAACGCGCCATAAAACGGCCCATAAAGCCGCGCGCGGTGCGCGTGGTGGCGGGGCTGGAGGCGGGGTGGAGGGGTGGGGGAGGGGCGGGGCTCACCTCTCAGCAGCCCGCAGGCAGGGAAGGACACACTGGCCCAGCGCTGCGGCCGCGGCCCGGCCCGGCGCCGGGGTTATCCATGTCGCACTGCCTACATGCATTCAGAACACCGTGCCTGCCCGCACGAGTACAGTAGCAGCGGAGCGCCGCGCCGCGGTGCAGCCGCTTGCTTTTTCCTCACGAACTGATGACTTTAAAGCTACAGCTGGCTGGCCTGCTGTCGTCAGCCGATTGACTGAGTGGAGCACGAGCAGTAGTCCCCGCGCGGTACTTACCCAGTGCGCCGCGCGCCATCGCGCGGGCAGAGCAGTGCAGCGCTGTGCGGTGCTGTGCGGGCCTGCGTCCCGTCCCGTCCCGTCCGCGGCCTTGACCGACCCGTCGCGTCACCCGGAGTGACTGGGCCCGGGGCCCGGGGCCGGGCTGGTCGTCTCTTCTCTTCTCTTTTCTTTCCTTCTCTCTTCTCTCTCCTCTCCTCTCCCGGCTACGTCCGTGTCCTCCTGGCGGTGCTGCGCGGCGGTGTGCGATGCGCACAGTGGGCCGCAGGGAGCCGTGTGTGACGGTCCGGTCCGGCCCGACCCGCTCCGCCTTCTGTCCGGCGGGGCGGGGCGGGGCGGGGCGAGGCGGAGAGGGGCGGGGCGGGGCGAGGCGGGGCGGGGCCTATGGTGGGATGGGGCGCGGAGCCTTGCCCAGGGCCGGGCGGGCCTGGCAGGGATGGGCCGGACGAGGACAGCAGGCGTGACTAGCGTCTGTGCACGTGCACCGGCGGGGCGGGGCGGGGCGGGACGGGGCAGGGCGGGGCGGGGCGCGGCGGGGCGGGCGGGACCGCCTTCCTCTGGAGCCTCTCTGGTTGCTCCCGTCTCCGTGGGGTGCGAGGCGTCGGCACACTCAAACCTACAACAAAAGAATAGGCACAGCAAAAAAAGAAATAAATAAACAGGCGGTTTTTGAACTACTGCACACCTGGTGCTATGAGCAGTGTCGGTACCAATGACGCTACGCGGCCGGCCTAGAAGGGCACGGAGAGCAGGCGTACTGATGACACCGGGTTCGTTTCTTCGGTGACTGTGGCTTCTCGCGCAGCATGACTCCTAGTGGTCCGGCACCTAGTACCGTGGCGTCGTAGCCGTGCCGGCATAGTGTCCGCGCGGAGAGTCGCAGGCCGGAGGTTCGAATCTTACCAAAAAAATCTCAATTCAGAATTGATAATGAAAGCAGATGATACAAGTTAAAACTAGAACAATCTTTTTTTTATTAAACAAATCAGTCTTGCTCGTGTACCATAGAAAGGGCAATTTTTCCTATAAAGCTAATTTATAGGGGAGACAAATCTGTCAAAAAATAAATAGTTACACTTAAGACTAAAAGGGAGCTGACAGGAAAGACATCTCACTTAAAAGAGTACAAACACTTAAGATTTGTAAAATAAGTATAAAAAATATAGAGATTTCTAACATTTTGTGAGTTTGGACTATTTACATATGTACACAACAACAAAAAATGGCGCTTAGTCGTAATCAAAATCTTAATTTACTGAATTAGAAATAGAAGCTTGTCAGTTTCAATGCAATCGGTATTCTTCTTTGGCGTCACCGCGTGAAATGCTGGGGATATTTTCCTGCGCTTGCCAGGGCCAGCCAGGGCCCCCACCAGGTCCTAACGTCCGAGCGGGCATTGTTACTCGGTCTTTGCGGAAAAAGCAGGGCGCAGGGCATTGTCGATGCGCGCTGCGCGAGCGACCGACCGACCACGCGAGGCGACACAATCCCCCCTCTATAATATTCTGCCACGCTCACTTCTCGCTGTCTGAGAGTACAAGCTAGATGACACATTATTATTATTATTAATATTAAGTTTAGGCTAGCTATAATGTATCATCTGCTAAAAATAATTTTTCTGAGGACAACAATTTGGAGAGTAGAATTCAAGCCCCCCATTTCAACCGAGCTCCCTCGTGGAATAGCCGACGGTCTAGTGGTCTAGTGGTGCCGCGAAAGCCGTGGGGTGTCTGTGAGACTCGGCACATGGGGCCTGGTTCAAACCCAGGTAGGTTCTTCACTGGTAGCGACAGCGGGTTGCCAGGAAGTTCCGTCCCATGCCCACGACTGGTGGTCGGTCGTGGGGTCATAAGTCCTAGAATCTGGCTCCAAAAATAGCTATTCCATGCCCTGGGGACAGGGCAGTTCGGCTAACCACCGTACGACTAAATCTGGCAGTACGGGGATCAAATCTGTCGAATTGCGCGACAGGATCGCAGTCAGAAAAGCACCGGTTCCCATAAGAACACCGAAGTAGTTGGCTGCCACGGGGGGTAAAAGCCCTGTGCCTGGCGGGAACCGCAACCTCCTTCGGGAGGTTTACTGCCGCAAAAATTTTCCATGTTTTCACGCCACCCTTTCATTTGCAGAGGACGTACGTAATTTTTCAAGTTTAAGATCGAAAATGTTTGTATGCTTTCGATATGTTTCTGCACAGGCCTCAAAACGCCCCAGAAAAGTATATCTTGTGTGAACAATTTTTGGAGCCGACACTCAAAAAAATTCCAACGGTAGCAAGAAAGTTCGTGAATGAAATAAAAATGAAGTAGGTGGGAATTGAATTCCGGTCCTGCGGTTGACAGTCGGACAACCGATGTAGACTCCGTTCTGCCTGTGCTCGTGGCGGTGTACACGGGTCGGACAAAACGGGATCGGACAAACGATATACACCCCTTTATACTTAGCACATATAGGGAGACCTATATGCCCAACAGAGTGCTTCGCTACGCTTGTCAGCAAATTAAAGCGTGCGGATCGATTCGGCTCATCATAAGAAGTGAGCTGCTCCGCCCTCCTCCCTCCGCCCGGGCACCCACCACCCGCCGCGTAGCGTGGCGTCGAGGACAGGAGGAGGCCCTTATCGCCCGCCCGCCCCGCCCCGCCCCGCCCCGCCCCGCCCCGCCCCGCCCCGCCCCGCCCCGCCCCGCCGTTGAGCGCGGACAGGGCCTGCGGGGGCATTTTCTCTTCTCTGCTCAAGTCGTTGGCACCTGGCCTGGCGCGGGCGACCGCATCGCGACTGCAGTCATGACGACGCGACGCGGCGGCCGGATAAGGCCTCGTGTGTCTCTCCAACGTAATCTGCTATAACGGGTCCGTCTCTCCAGTGCGCTGGAGTCGCACAACCTGCATCCCAGCGACCTCCTCTCACTGTCGGAAGTCGTATATGAACGCTAGTTTGGAAATATATGCTATTTTCAGTCGTGCTCGCCACTTCGAAACCACAGGCGGCGGCGCTACTAGCAAATGGCGATACGACTCAAGAGATAGTACAGTAGCTATGCCAAATACAAAGACGCCCTATCCCCCTCCCTCGCTCTCTCTTTCTCTCTCTGTCTCTCTCTCGCGCACTTAGACCGGCTGATTGTACTTGTAAACACAGTCGCTGCTTTTATGGGCCATAACGATTATTGGTTATCTCTTGAACCGCGTAAGCGTGTTGCGCAGATAGGAGGGGGAAACACATGAGAAAGAGAGAGAGAGGAAAGTTTTTTTTTGTTTCGTCTTTTTGGAATGGGAACGGTGGCGGTGGTGGCCCGTGGCTCCCTGACAGCGAACACTCATTTCCAGATTCAGGCTGGATTCCCTTACGCTTACCGCACCGCAAAACTTCCCCCTCTCCTTGTCTGCCGGCAACAGCAACTTCATCGTCGGTGCGATCACCTTGATCGCGGAGATTTAAAGTTTCAAATGAGTCCCTTCACCCGTGCCGGCCTCGGCATCCGCGCGCCGAATTTTCCTCGAAGACGTCGTACATTTCGGCGAGCAGTGCGCGGTGGGGTGCGGTGCGGTAGGGCGGGGCGGGGCGGGGCGGGGCGGGGCGCGGTCTGGAGCGTTGCCTCTTGGTCGCTCCGAGGGCCGCATCCCCCAGCCCCGCCGCACTCCCACCGCCTTCCTTGTACTCTAATTCGCCTCGGGGCCCGGGGCCTTAACTAAATTGTTTGAGGGGAGAGAAAATGAATTTTAAGAGGATACATTATCTGCTCGATAAATCCGATATCTGGGAGCCCGATATCCCCTATCCCCTCACCCTTGTCTCCCCGCCCCGAGCCCAGCCCCAGCTCTGCCCTGTCCTCCCCCTGGCCACTGTGTGGCGAGCGGAGAGGAGAGGGGCAAAGGAGAAAAGCGTCGTCATCGGCAGAAACGCGCGTATAGCGTCTGTAGAATGAACGTTTCCGATCGGCTGATCAAAGAGTAAAAAGTTGGTGCGCAACATCTCGGAGCTACTTAGCGGTACACGCTTCAGAGGGTCGGGCGGGGATGACGGAGGCGGAAAACGCGTCTTTGTCTCTGTAGGGTGTAATAAAAATATGTCGAGAAATAACTGCTGCGACTGTGGAAATCAACAGAATTCCCTTATTCCATTGGTCTTTATGCGTTCAAATCGCCACCTGTCCTCTATGTGTGTCTCACTATGACGTGAAAAGAGCGCGCTGCGGGCGCCGGGAGGGTAGGCCACCCCACGCGCCCGTGGCCCGCGGGTCTGCCTACCCACGGGCGCTCGCCGCCCGGCCCCGCCGCATGCCATGCCGCACGGGCTGACATGCATGGGCTGTCTCCTCACTTTTTTCTGTTTCGCGTTACACACGTTGCAAGGCACGCACACACCAATTACCCTTGACAAAGTGACCATGCACGCGCCTTTACCAGCGTTTTGACATGTCCCCCTTTTGGGGAGAAAACCTGGTTTACTCTCGTTAAGGAGTGTGTGAGTGTTCCTGTGGTGGTGTGTTTGTCTGCATGTGTGTGTGCGCGCGCGCGCGTGTGAGCGCCCCGTGTGTTTGTGCCCGCCTGCGCGTGTATCCCTTTCTGAGGCTCGGGCGCTCGCTTAGAATTCAGTTTAAACTTTGAAGTATATTTTCTCTTGGGGTCTCTTGCTCTCGCTGCTGGTGGCGGTGCCTGTGGACGACATGACCCTGCCAACCCACCCGTCCTGCCCCGGCCTCCCTTCCCTCCACCTCCGCCCTCTCGCACATGTCTCGGGGTTGTGGTGGCGAGGGGAGGGAGGAGGGGGGGGGGAGGGGTCGCAAGGCGGTTGGTTGGGGTGCTTTACCCGAGGCAGGTAATTACCCCACAAACAAACGGGATGAGAGCCCACGGAAATGTTTACACGTGACTGTAATGTTACACAATGCGCGTGCCCGGCCCGGCCCGACCCGGCCCGGCAGTGAGGCGTGGCGTGGGGCGGCGTGGGGCTGCCATGCGGGGGAGGGCGGGCCCGCGTGTTCAAGTCAAAAATAAACACAACAACAGTAAATTAAGGTATGTTTAGCACCATTAGAAACAATTACCAATAAAAGAATAAAGCCCAGAAATGAATTATGTGCTTACCCTCAGCAAAGCGTTTCGGGTTATTGAGCACTGGCGCAGCGTTTACCGCGGTAGACGAGAATCCTCCTGTTCCCGCCCGTTGTTAGCTCCCGACCCGAGTTCCGTTTCCACAGGTATCGGCTGCAGACAGAAAACTTGGCCGCAAGTTGGATTCCATCAAACAGCGCGTCAGCAGCAGCAAAGTAAAGGAACAGAACCGCTTCCGGTCGAGGCCAGTCGAGTCGAGTCGAGTCGAGTCGGGTCGGGTCAGGGTAGCTGGAAGACAGCGACTGGCCTGGCTTGCGCTCGAGTTTTGTTTCCCCTAACAATCAATTAACAAACGCTAAGTATGCCGCTCGCATTCTAAGCTACTTCCCCCGCACGGAAATCTCAACACAAATATATATCCCAGGCCGGGGCCGGGCCAGTCATTACATGACTTCACTTCACCGAAGTCGGCTCGAGTCTCGTCCTGTCCCGTCCTTCCTGTTAGGATCGGCCGGCAGTCCAACAGCAGCAGAAAGTCGAGAAGCTCCTCGTTAAAGTTGCACACACCGCAAATTGCCACGCCTCAGAGTGACCCGACCCACCGTGCCGTGCCCTGCCCCTGCCGGCCGCTGACCCCTGCCGTGCTGACTTTCTGCAACGCCGCGGTGTTCTCGGAGCGCCCCGCCCCGCCCCGTCCCGCCCGTCAGATGACCCTCCAAATGAAGAGCAAATAATAATCATCTCCCGCTCGCTCGGGGGGCGCCGCCACTCTGCTGCTCCTCTCTCGCCTAGCCTCGCGGCCAACCTCCCTTCTAAAAGATTTCTCTGCGCGGCCGAATCAAGGATTTTCGTTTCTGTTCTGCCAAAGATGCGCGCGAACTTCTTTTTTTTTCACTTTGTTTGTTTGTTTGTGTTTTCCACTGGTTCGTTTCCGGTTCCCGCGGATAAGAAACTGCTGATTCTGACTTGAGCAGGTGAACTCCACCCGGTAGACTCATCTCATAAACCAAAGTCTCCCTACGTCCCCCTCTCTACTTCGCCACCCTCCCACCGGCCCCCGTACTCGGCGTTGTTGCAGGGTGCGTGCGTGTGTGTGTGTGTGTGCGCGCGGGTGTCGGTGAGTGTGAGCTAAAGCAGACTGGATAGAGGAAGAGAGGGGCAGAGAGAGAGAGAGAGAGAGAGAGAGAGAGAGAGAGAGAGAGAGAGAGAGAGAGAGAGAGAGAGAGAGAGAGAGGGGAGGGGGGCATACACCTATGAGATGGCAGGCGCCAGGCGCAAAGCCAGGAGGCGTATAAAACGCAGCTGGGGTATAAATCTCTGGGCTGCGCCGGGCTGCGCAGCGCAGGCCTCAGCCTCCAGCAGCCCCCTGCTGCCCCCCGGCCCGGCCCGGCCCGGCCCCGGTCAGGTTCGGAAAGGGTTTCGACTGGCAGGGCCGGGCGGGGCGGGGGTGGCTCCGGCCTATAGCCCTGGCCGGCCCGGTCCCCGGCCCGCTGTATTCGAACTCGGACAGGGCGTTTTGGCGTTTTTCCGTCTAGCCGTCCGACGGAATGATGAAATAATAATATTGGAGGCCCCGCCCCGCCGCGCCCTGGCCCTCGCGTTTGCTCTCGGGTTATTATTGCGCTCGCGGCCGGCCGGCCGGCGCAACGGACTGACTGCTCATTAAGTTGTGCCCTAGCCTGACCTCACGGCCAAGGGCGGTCGCGACGGAGGTCACAGGCCGGCGCGGGGCGGGGCGGTCTGGAGGTCGTGCAAGGTTGTTGCACTGGCGACACGGAGGTGCAACTCGGCTCTCCTGGAAGATTCTATTTCTTTCCGGCACCGAAGCCGCGGCATCTAACTTGTCTTCCCTGACCTGACGGTGTACGCGAGGTGGCGTGGCGAGGCGTGGCGTGGCGTGGGGCTGCGGCGGCGGATCCGGCGGATCGCATGACTACCGCCATCCTGCGGGAGGGAGGGACGCCCCTCGCCGCCCCGCCCCGCCCCGCCCGCGCGCGTCCCGTCCCGCCGATAAGAAAACACGGGCCAGGCGACGCTTTCGTCCCCCAAACCGCGGCGCCGCCGTGCCTCTCAATCAGGGAATGGAAGAGTGGGGCGGGACGGGGCGGGGCGGGGCGGGGCCGTGCAGGGTGGCTGTTATCCCTGCCGGCCCGCCAACAGATCCTCACACTAACAACCTTTCAAGGGGACAGGTGCTGAGAGAAAACTTTTTCACGTGTAGCTTCTTTCTATAGTTGCTCGACTTATTATTATTTTTATTTTTTTCCACGTGTGTTGGCCAGCTGCGTCGTGTAATCATCTACACGACGCCGTGCCCTGCTATGGGTGTGTAGGAACGTCCGCTTTCCAACAGAATCTAAATGTTTGTGAAACACGGCAATACTCCCGTTGTGCAAATGTCGTGTGCCTTGCCCCGTTTGATGAGTTTGGTTTCGTGTGTGTGCGCGGGCGCGCGCCCCTCCAGCCCCCCCCCCCCCCCTCTCCTTCCGGACGGGCCACGTGAAGTAATGGAACGGAAGGCTCACGCTAATGCTTAAGACGCCTCCGCCCCGCCCCGCCCCGCCACCCGCCCGCCCCGCCCCGCCCCGCCCCGCCACACCCCGCCACGCTCCACCTCGACCCGCCCCACGCCCCACCCCTCACCCCGCCCCGCAACGCGAAGTAATACGGATTTCTTAGCTCTGAGGCGGAACGTTGTAGACAATCACCTCCCTACAACCGACGCTAGCACTCAAGGCCACTTCAAGGCCAGACCCACACCTATTCCCCCAAAGCTCCTGGATTTTGTGGTAAAATGTTTTGAATGCGACAGTCTTAGTTAAAACCCCAGAACAAAAATTGCAGGCAGCACAATATGTAAATAATTGACGTACAAAGTAGTGACGAAATGCAATAGTCCATATGCACGGTGCGCGTTCACTCTGACAGCACAGGGCAGCAGCGCAGCCGTACAGCGAATCTGTTACAGGGCATAGCGCCCGGCCAGCCCGGCCTGGCATGGCGTTCGCCGTGTCGGTTTTCCAGCGGCCCTCTATAAAGCTGTCGGGGCCGAGAGGGAAAGCAACCCAGCATCTGGCCGCGGGGCTCTGCACCGGCCCCGCCCCGCCCCGCCCCGCCCCGCCCCGCCCCGCCCCGCCCCGCCCTGCCCAGCCTAGCCCAGCCCAGCTCAGCCCCGCCCTACCCTTGGCCGCTCGTCGACCGCCTCCGGAGCATCTCTTCGGGATATGTGCTGTCTAACCGACAAGCGACTCCCCCGGCTGCCCTGGCCTCGCCGTCCCGGGTGGGGCGGGGCGGGGCGGGGCGCGTGGGTGTGGTCCCCGAGGCGTGTGTGTAGCTGCGGGCTACCCACCCCTCCCTATCCAAGTAACTCCCAGACCCACTACCCCAACCCCCTCCTCCCCCGACCCTACGATAGATAAGCATCTTGCCCATATATCAAGGGACTCTGGGGGCCAGTCATTCAGGTTAAACATATATCGATCCATTTGTCATCGAAAGAAAATAGCGGGTCAGGACGAGGGCCGAGAGGAGGGCCAGAGAGAGAGAGAGAGAGAGAGAGAGAGAGAGAGAGAGAGAGAGAGAGAGAGAGAGAGAGAGAGAGAGGGGGGGGGGGGGGCGATACAGCAAGAGCAGGACCTAGCTAGGTAAAGGGAAGGAAGTGCAGGGTCGTAACTTTCAGGTCATAGAGGCGACGTATTTTTAATTCCAATGCAGTTGTATGTACCATCTTTCGTCGTCGTGTTGAGAAATATGCGATACCGAGAAGATATGATACGGCGCGAAAAGAAAAGTTCCCCGGAAGACACCGCAGGACTGCACATGGGTGGAGTGCGGCTGGAAGTTGGGGAAGAAGTGGTTGAAGGCTTCTGAAATACGCCCAACGGGTTTCAGAGATTGGGGAGCAGAGATATAAGTGACTGTGCGAGACCCTCTGCGGTGCATGCGGAGGGCGTGGCGTGGCGTGGCGTGGCGCGGAGAGGAGGGGAGAGGAGCGTAGTGCGTGTTCTCGTGTAATGATTTAGACGTCCTGATATTTTATGCGGCGGCCGACGGCGGAATGCGGTGAACTTTTGACTCCCTTTTCTCTTTTTTTTGGTGTGTGTGTGTGTGAGAGAGAGTTTTTATTAGAGTCTCCGATTGTGTGTGCCGCTTGCTACCCTGGTGCCCCTCCCGCCGCCCCTCACAGCAGCGGGGGACAAAGCTGGCGGCGCGGCGGAGGAGTGTGTCCGGGGGCGGGGCTGGGGCGGGGCGGGGGCGGGGCGGAGCGGGGCGGGGCGGGGCGGGGTGACCCTGCTGGGGGTGGAGGGAGGGAGGGAGGGAGTGACATACTGGCTCTCCGTCTCTCATAAAAGTCTGCGTCTCACTCGCTTACGGAGCGGCCCGACCCGACCCGCCGCAGCGTCACATCGGGTTGAATTAAGCAGCCCCCTTTTTTCTCTCTCCCCCGCCCCATATACTTCCCGCGCCGCCCGCACCTTCCCCCTCCGCGGGAGAGGCTCAAAGAGGCGTCGAAAACCAAGAGCGGCGCAGCTCGCGGGGCTGGCGGCGGAGCTGGCGGGGAGCTGCGAGGAGCGGAGAGGAAGCTGCTGGTGACGGGCGGCGGGGCGGGGCGGGGCGGGGCGCGGCGGGGCGGGGCGGGGCGGGGCGGGGCGCGGCGGGGCGCGCCTC
The DNA here is from genome assembly GCA_033675135.1 of Frankliniella intonsa. Classification (NCBI taxonomy): domain Eukaryota; kingdom Metazoa; phylum Arthropoda; class Insecta; order Thysanoptera; family Thripidae; genus Frankliniella; species Frankliniella intonsa. The sequence goes on along the minus strand of CM066249.1, from coordinate 5,023,604 downwards.
CGGGTCGTGCCGTGCGGCAACCCGCAACCCGTGGCGGAGACTACTCCGATAGGAGAGCCGGGCCGGGCCGGGCCGGGCCGGGCAGAGCAGGCAGGGCAGTCAGCAGCAGCGAGGAGTCCACGCGCTCGACCGCTATATATATTCCGCACGAAATCTGTCGAATCCACCCCACACGCTGTGTATGCGTCGACCATTACACGGCTATTTCACCCAACGCCCCGCCCCGCCCCGCCCCGCCCCGCACCGCCCCGCCCCGCCCGCACACTCACACGCACTAAGAGCCTGCACTTCTGCCCTCCACCCCTAGCAGCGACTTCCCCATGCTTAAATAAACGGCCCCAGGGACGTAAAGAAAAAAAAAAAAAAAAAAAACACAAGGCGCATGATGATGGATGTGGCTTTCGCTTGACATGGGGCCTGCTCGGCGCGGCGGGGCGCGGCGCCCTCTTCTCAAACCAATCAGTGACAGCCTTTCACCCCTGCGAGCGGCCGCGCTCGGCCCGCGCGGAGCTCGCTCGCCATACGCTAGAAACAAAGGAAATGAAAAATAAAGAGCAAAATTTTTAAGACCTGACAGAGTTGGATGCCGTTGCGTCGTTTGCGGGCATGACAGGGGTAGCGAGGGTCGTACTTAGTCGATTGCGGGCAGGCCGTACCTGGATGGCCGATTCCGGGAAGCTGCGGGTGTATGTCACCTATCTCAGTCCGACCTGACGATTTCCCCAAAATCCGAAAAAGCGCTGTCCGACCTTGTTTACACGGGTAAATTGCAGAAGGAATATGTATCGCAGAGGATCAGGCCGGAGGATGCACCGGACTCGGGACTTAGACGGAAAACACTACTTGGTGCCCTCTCCCCGAGCGGAATTTTTTTAAGTGCCGGCTCGAAAAATTGTTCACACAAGAAATATTTTTATGGGCGGTTTGAAGCCTGGGTAACAACATATCGAAAGCTGGCGGAAATTTTTTTCAGTTCCATTCAATGTGTACCGGGCTCGGGACTTAGACGGAAAACACTACCAGGTGCCCTTTCTTGAGCGGAATTTTTCTAAGTGCCGGCTCGAAAAATTGTTCACACAAGATATACTTTTATGGGCGTTTTGAAGCCTGGGTAACAACATATCGAAAGCTGGCGGAAAGTTTTTTTCAGTTCCATTCAAAGCGTACCGGGCTTGGGACTTTACACGGGTAAATTGGAGAAGGTATGTGTATCAGAGATGATCGGGCCGGAGGATGCGCCGGAAAAATTCTACGCCACCTCAACTTTATAACTAAATAAAAGAAAAGAAAAACTACAAAAATTGGGAGAACCCCTACCTTACTCGCACCGTGCGAGCCCCGCCGGCTTAACTTCGGAGTTCTGATGGGATCCGGTGTGTTCCCGGCGACCACCACCCCACGGGCACTAGATGTACTCTCCGAAGAGAGCCCCCGCTTAAGGCTGGTGGCCCGTCAGGCCCGCCGTACTACCCTATTTAAACAGCGCCTTGAAGCCGTAGGTAGCATTTCAGACCACAGACAAGGCACCACCGGACCGCTTGACCGGTCAGTGGGAGGTAGAAGAAAGACGATAGAGGGGGAGAAAAGCAGAAAGAGAAGGTTTTTGCGGGAGACTAAGCGTGCGGCTGGTACACCTGCACTGACCGGCTCCCACTCCAGTCATGGAAGCGCTGTTTTAGGAGCCAGATTCTAGGACTTATGACCCCACGACCACCACAGCCGCGGGCACGGGATTGAACCCATGTGCCGAGTCTCACAGACACCCCGTTCGGTTTTCGTGGAGATCATTGTAACCACTAGACCGTCGGCGCTTCCACGAGGGAGCTCGGTTGAAATGGGGGGCTTGAATTCCACTCCAAGTTGTCATTGTCCTCAGAAAAATTAAATGTTGGGGGAAGATTTGAACCCGCGTTCAGCGGCTGTCCGGGCGGACACTATGCCGGCACGGCTACGACGCCACACTTCCAGATGCCGGACCCCAGGCGTGATGGTGCGAGAAGCCGCAGTCATACCGAAGAAACGAAGCCGGTGTCATCAGCACGCCTGCTCTCCCTGCGTCAAAAGGCCGGCCGCGTAGCGTCATTGGTATCGGCACTGGCTATTGCGCCAGGAGACGGTAGTTCAACACCCACCATTTTTTCTATTTTTTTTTTTTTTTTTGTTCCTGATAGTTCTGTGGTCGGATAGTAATAGGATTACGTTTATAATTTTGTATGGTTATAATTTTAAGAAAAGCTAAGCGACAGAACAATTACAAACTGAAAGAAATCGGTTGGGATTCGAACGGCCATCCAGGTACGGCCTGCCCGCAATCGACCAAGTGCGACCCTCGCGACCCTTGTCATGCCCGCAAACGACCACGCGCCAGTTGAATTTCATCTCTCCGATTTGGCTGATATTTGGTGGGCGTGTTAGTGCCCTAGTGGGATGGTAAAAGCCGGAGTATCAGATCCGGCAAAAATTAATTGTCCAAACTAGAGCAATTTATCCAAATTTTTAGGTTTTGCGACTTGAATTTGGGTATTTTGAACTATGTCTAGAGTTTTCGCACAATAAGGTCGCCGTATGGTTTTCCTGACGTAAAATTCATCAAGGAATCCAAATCTGGCCTTAGATATGAGCTACGGCTCATATCGCAGAGAGATGAAATCCAACTCTGTCAGGTCTTAAATATTTTTGCTCAAAGTGAGAGAGAGAGTAGCTTCTTAGAGGCAGTCAGGTGAATTTAATTTCCCAAACACGGCTCGGCCCGGGCCGGGCCAGCACGCGGGTGTTTGTTGGATTTCTGTCGCAGACGCAAAATGACGTCGGCGTCCGGGACCGGCTGGGACTGTGCTGCCAACAGGGAGATGAGGGCAGCGAGGGCGCGGGGCTAAGGGTGGAAGAGAGAGAGAGAGAAGAGAGAGAATGAGGATGCGAGGGAAAGAAAAAAACGTCACTGGGCCCCGCCGCCGCCCCCGCCGAAGGGGAGCCGTTTCCTTTATGACTCTGCCTGCCTCGGATATTTGGCTGGGCGCGCGCGCCGCTGCGGGGTGGACGAACTCGAGCGCGGACGGGACGGGACGGGACGGGACGACCCGGACGACCGCTCGATGACGGACGGGTGCCCTGCCCGGGTGCCCCTTTGTGCGAGCCTGCGCGGAGAGAGGGCGCGGAGCGCGGAGCGAGGGAGAGAGAGACAGACAGAGACTATTTCACCTAATTCAAACTTTCAGACTTTCATCTCTGGCGAGCGCGAGGGCGGGGCAGGCAGCCGAGGCGTCCCCGTACCCAGAGCTGGCCTGGGCGCCGCGCAGAGTGTGTTGGCAAAATTCCGCCGGAGCATTCAGCTCTGCGCGTTGGCCGGGCTGGGCCGGGCCGGGCCGTGCCGTGGCAGGGCCCGAGCGGAGAGAGTGTTGATGTATGAGATGAAAATGCCGCTCCGAGGCTGACCCGCCCCGCCCCGCCCCGCCCCGCCCCCAGTTAGACTCAGCTCGGCCCCGGCCAACTCAAGTGATTGCAAAAACAGGCTGAGTCTGCTGTCACAGGCCACTTTGGCAGACAGGACGACGCCCCGGGTCCCGGCGCCCACGCCCCGCCGCTCCACGGCCCACCGCGTCCTGATACAAAGTTTTTATCAGGAGCTCTTCTATACCACCTGCGCAGAAAACTCTACGCAAATTATTTGGGACGATTAATTTTGAGCAGCGTACGCCTTTCCTCTCTTTTATACTCTCCCCTGTCTCTTCTCTCTTCGCTGCTTTGCCTGCACGCTTGTGTCACGTATACTAGTTCTTTAGTTTCCTATCCGCTCTCCGGCCTTTACCGGCGTTTCCCCCGCTGTCTTAAGCTTCCCTCGCTTCTTCTGGCGGTGTATCTACTGTTTCGTTTCGTTCTTTTCCATCTACTCGCAGCCTTTTCCCTCTTGGCCCCTTAGCTATATCGCAGGCTGGACTTAATAAGAATCCGGAAGGTCCGTTTTTTCCTTAATATAATTTTTTTTGTTTGTGTTTATTTTTTTGCTGATCCAATAGACCTGATAACTTCCCTTCCATTTAATAAAGAGAGATGAGTAAGACAAAATTGAAGGGCTAATACCTAAGAATACAGACTCTGAAATACTTAATGTTTTACTTTATGAAGCCGTTTTCTGGGTGTACAGTTTCCCACTCCATTTCAACAGACGCACATGCGTTCTGTTTTGTCCTGCCATTCGCGTTTGCATTTGCCAGATGCACTTGGCACTTGCAAGGTCCCGCCCCCAAGGGCAAGACGGCGCCGACCGGTGGCGGTGACCTCACACCCCGGCCCGACACGGCAAAGCTCCAGCACGCCGGCGGGGCGGGGCGGGGCGGGGAGTAGGGGCAGAGAGGGAACAGTTGCACTGGACGTATTTATGCCCGGAGGTCTTGTTCGCCGCCACCTGCGCCTCTGAAACCCATTCTGGTTTCTAGCCTCCTACGCGCCCCCGCCCCGAGGCGTGGCCAGGCCAGGGGGTGGCCGCCCCGCCCCACCCCGCCCCGCCCCTCCCCAACCTCAATATCAATATCTCTTGGCGAGGTGACGCCTGGACACGGGCGGCCGGGGGCTGGAAGTGGAGGTCGGGAGGCTGACTGTACGCCGGCCGCAAGCATGGCAAGCGGCACCAAGTCCTCAGCCCTACGAGGAGGAAATAAATGCACACACCGCGAGGAGACAGAATTCCGTTTGACAAGGGCTTTCAAGAGACTACACAAATTATTTTGTGAGATTTCAAGGGGTTATGAGCCTCATATTTCAAACTACACGTTAAATTTCGCGATATTTTCACAACATTGCGAATTACGCGAATTATCAACGAGTTACCGGCGCTGCTCACTTCGACGCCCGGGAGAGTTCACAAATGCCTCGAGACAAAAAGTGCACTATGACATATTGCACCTACGTCCGTTCATAAGAAGCGCGTCCCCGGCGCGCCGCGCCGCACTGCCTGGCGCCATCTGAATGCGCAGCGTGAGTCCTCACCTCGGGGGATATTAAAGTGGTTCCCGCTCGGAGCGACCCGGACCCGGACCCGTGCGGCTGTTTGCACGGGCTCGGGGCTGAGTAATTCATAATCCCTTTACATGTGTGTGTGTGTGTGTGCCACTGTGTGTTGTGCATAAAACAAGCAAGGACTCGCCGAGAATTCCGCAGCCAACAGGCGTCAATTCGTACCTGCAATCACGCCCACTTCGTTTTTTTAGGCACGAAGTAGCCTTATGGTTTTGTCGCAGGATGCGATTTTTTTAGGCCCCCGTTAGGGGTGCCTATTGCTCACGCCAGTGAGTTTTTTTTTATTCTTGACGATGGCCCCTTATGGCCGTAGCCGTTTTTTTCTATACGATTCGCATCAAATTTGAATGAAAAATACTACGAAAAATTAGGATTTTTTGGAATTAGGTCTAATGTCAAACTGTTCGGCCAAATTTGAATAAAATTAGTTTGCATTCGCTGTTTCTATGGTAATTACGAGCGGAGCAGCAAGGCCGAGCCGGGTCGGGGAAAGCTTGACCAATAAAATTATTTCGCGGTTTTTCCCGACCAATGAAAAAGATCACTTGTTGCTTTGTACCTCGATGTCCAAAAGTTTTTCCTCGGGAGTGGTCACGTCAGAATCGCAGCAGTTTCGCGCCGTGCAAAAGGATGCATCATCAGGATAGTTTCAAACGCGACCACTAGCTGGCGGCTGCAGCTCCTGATTGTTGGCTGGGACTGTAATTCCGCCTTCCAATAATTTTATTTGAAAGTGGGCGGGGCTTCTAACAATACCACCAACCTAAGATTTAATTCTAAGTTCATGTTTTCAGTAAAAGGTTTAAATTATTTCGCCCATGTGTCCGTATGTTAGTGCGTGAAGGCTTGTATAGTTGTTTGCTAAACGCCTGCAGCATCCTTTCACTTTATTTCCAAATTAAAAACTGTTCACGTATATTTAGTCGTAAGGTGGACGCGTGAGCCGCCGAGCCCCGGCTTTCTTTTGTCGAGTGGAAGTCCCAGCCACGTCCCCCGCCGCGGTCGGGAGCTGATGCGTCCACCTCGCGACTTTAAATCATTGTTTAAAGTTATCGAAACGTGGACAAGGCGAACTGAATGGGTAAAAATTAGTTTTATATCTGTGGAAACTGTTTTGCAAAGTTTGACTTCAATATAGCGAGAAGGAAGAAAACTGATTCGTGAAATGGTGTACGTCTGCGTGTATCTTTACGTAAATTATTTTAAGAATCACTTTTGTTCCTTCTCAACGAACCTACGCGAAACTTTGCAAAACGATTTCCGCAGGTCCAGAACTGATATTTACAAATTCATTTGGACTGTATAACATTTCGTTCTCCTAATATAAAAAGTTAAAGTCGCGAGGTGGACGCGTGAGCCACCGAGCCGCCGGCCTTCTTTTGTCGAGTGGATATCAAGCGAGCGTTGTTGATAGCTGGCCCGCTAGGCATTTTATGTGGCAGACGTGTGGCGGATAAAATTCCTGATTTGGTTCTCACAAATAGTTTACACTAAATATTTTAAAATTCTTTCTCATTTTATGATAAGTGTTAAAACCTAGGGGGCCGTTTAACGCGTTAGCGTTAGAATTTTTTTTTTTTATTAGCACGGCCCCTTATGTAAAACCTTAGTTTTCTATACGATTTTGATAAGAGTTGGCAGAGAGGTAGAACTAAATCTGCTTATTTCACCGCTGCAATGCCATTCAGAAGTTATCGGCCAATTTTGAGAAATTTTGAGTTAAAATCTTCGTTTCTATGGTAATACTCGACTCGTCATGGATAAGCAAACGTGGAAAGGGGAGCCGAGTCGGCTCTGGCCAATAACATTATTTCGCTCCTTTTTCCAACCAATGAGAAAGTTCGCCTGTTGCTTTGTACCTCGACGTCCAAAAGTTCAACGCAAGGAGTGGTCACGTCAGAATCGTTGCAGTTTCGCGCCGTGCAAAAGGATGCACCACAATGATAGTTTTGAACGTGACCACTAGCCGGCCGCCGAGGCTCCTCATTGTTGGCTAGGACTGTCATTCGGCATTTTCTCGGCTATGTCTGCCACGGTCGTCGGCTGACGGCGTCCACCTCGCGACTTTAACTCATTGTTAAAAGTCATCAAAACGTTGACAAGGGGAACTGAATGCCGAAATATTAGTTTCATATCTGCGGAAATCGTTTGGCAAAGTTTGACTTCAATCTTGCGAGAAGGAACAAAACTCATCCATGAAATGGTGTTCATCTACGTGTATCTTTACGTAAACCATTTTACGAATCTTTTTCTTTCCCTCTCGACGAACGTGCGTGAAACTTTGCAAAACGATTTCCGCAGGTCCAAAACTGATAATTACACATTCATGTAGACTGTCCAACATTTCGTTCACCTAATATGAAGAGTTAAAGTCGCGAGGTGGACGCGTGAGCCGCCGAGCCATCGGCCTTCTTTTGTCGAGTGGAGGTTCTAGCCTAGGACTGCGCACTCCCACCTCAACCGCGCTTCGTTCTGTCTCCCGCGCCGGCTGCGGGTTGCCTACCTCCCAGGATAGTCCCAGTTCCATAGGGGAGCCGAGCCCAATCGGTATTGTTGCAGGTGCTCGGCTCGGCCCCTCTGCGCGGTACGCAGGGGAGGGGGAGGAGGACCGTGGCTAGGGACCTGTTGATTCAAGTCATTCACAGTAATTCAAAATCTAAAAATTGAAAGAACACTCCAGAATAAAAGTGTGAATTCAGTCTTCGAACATTCATTGCACAACGAGCCTACTATTCAAAAATCAAGCTGATCGGACATTTTCTTACTGAGAACCTAGCTTCTAAGTCGTTTAAGCAAACAAGCTCAAATTTGGCTTGTGACCTAAACTTAAGTTGCTGCTTATCAAACACTCAGAGAAAAAAAAAATCAATATTTTCACTCAAGTGGTTGGAAATTTTAAACACAATTTCTACATAGACTATCCAACAAAAACTCCGATGAAACCAAAACATACTTCGTGCCTACCAGGATTTCGTGAAATCGTATTTTTTTCTTCCTCTTTTTATTTTTTTTTCATAATAGCGCGCGTATGTAGCGTAGCGTGAACCCTCCGCCCTACTTGTTTGCGCGTGAGAAAATGTCTAGAAAGTCATTCGAAAATTTTCGACTAATTCCATTTCCGCGGCACTGCCCTTTGCATCCCCCTTCCCCTCCCCACCCCCTCCTCGACTGCGTGTGTGAGTGAGGGAGTGAGTGAGGGTAAGTGTGTGGCGTGACCATCGTCGCCTGCTGCTGGCCGCCCCCGCCCCGCCCCGCCCCGCCCCGCCCCGCCCCGCCCCGCCCCGCCCCGCCCCGCCCCGCCCCGCCCCGCCCCGCCAGATTGCGCGCGGCAGCCTGCTTGCATGCTCATGCCCCAGCCCTCCTCCAGGCCGCATGTGTTGGAGGAGCATGTAAGAGCGCAGCGCACGCAGTGGCGTAAATGTCGCAGCCCGCCCCGCCCCGCCCCGCCCCGCCCGTGACTGACAGCAGTCGGTATTGAGTAACCGAGCGCATGTGCCGCTGCAGCGTGCGCAGCGCGCAGCGCCATGGTCTCCCCCGGCTCGACTCGGCTCGGCTCGGCTCGGTTCGACTCGACTCGGCTCGGCTCGGCGCGGGGTGTCACCATCAGCCTCCACCCACTCCCTACCGCTCTCCGCCCTACGAACTCTCGTGGGCTTGTGACACGTGACACTACACACCAGCTCCCCAATTTTTACAAATAACTGACGCTCGCGGGATTTCAAACTAAACCATCACGGCCTATCCGCCCTTTATTTCTGGCAAAGGTAAATATTTGTACATATTGCAGCCGTGAGCAACGCAACTTAATTTAAGAGTGTAGCGTTGCTAGGGGGGGTGGTATGTGTGTGGTAGCATGTCTGTGTGAAGTGCAACCTCCAGCCGGTGCGCACTGCAAGTGGCGTCGTCCCGAGGTGAGGGTGCTAAATGAGGGAGTGCGGGGTGGGGGTGGGAGGTAGGGGGTGGGGTAGTAGTACCGAGGGGGAGGGAGGGACAGGCCGGTGCGGTCCACTGAGGTGAGTGCCTCCCCCCATACACACACACACACACACCACCAGGATGGCCCCGCCAAACCATTCCCAGGGGGCCACGCGCTGTTTCTGACCCCTTGCTCCCGTCTAGACGTGCGGGGCGGAGCGGGGCGGAGCGGGGCGGAGCGGAGTGGGGCGGAGCGGGGCGGAGCGGGGCGGAACAGGGCGGAGCGGGGCGGAGCAGGGCGCGTCCTCTCTCCATCCGCACCAAAGACAGATTCCTGCTCCCCCGACCCCCTCCCCCCTACCGCTGCGCCCCTGGCGTGCACCACCCGCCCAAGCCTGCCGGACGACATACGAAAAGCCCCACCCCACTCCTATTCACACATGTGTGCACATGTGTGCGCGTGTGTGTGTATGTCGCCAACATTAAGGCCCTCTCCCCGCGCCCTTCCGCCTAACCGCATGCATATCAAGCGGAGTGCCTCGAGTGGCCCGATGATCCATCCCATCACCCCGCCGGAAAGTGAGGCACGCCACACAATCATTACGGGGCGGGGTGGGGCGGGGCGGATGGGGTGGGGTTGTCGCGGTTTGTTTCGTCGCGTGTGCTCCTCACCTTACACTACACGACGCACACCGAGGAGGGGGACGAGCACGACGTGAATTAATACCCCCCTGTACCTACGGGTTTTATACGGGGGGTATTAATCGCCCAGACACTTAATACCCCCTGTACCGGATTAATACCCCCGGTATAAACCCCCTGGGGGTCTTGTAAACCCCTGAGCACAGGGGGTATCAATTTTCTGGACGATTAATACCCCGGTTTAAAACCCCTAGGGGTCTTGTACCTCCCTCGGTACAGGGGGTATTAATTCACCGGCCGATTAATACCCCCCGGTATAAATCTCCTGGTATATTTGTACCCCCGGGTCTCGACTGTGGGGGGGGGGTATTAATGTCCTCGGGGAAAAGTACCTTGGGGGTACCTGCCCGCAAACGACCACGCGCCCTCCGCCTCGTCCCGGTTTTCCTACCCATTTCTGGTACGGTTTGAGCAAGGCGGGGGGAGGGGCGGGGCGCTCGCAGCGGCGGGTGTTCCACGTAAGGGTGCCCCGTGTGACCCACCCCGCCCCGCCCGGCCCAGCCCCACGCCGCGAGCGTAAGTGACACGCCTTTTAGTGGAAGGCTTTCACACACTTAACAGGATCGCTGCTGCAAGTGGTCGGTCCCCCACCCGCCCCGCCCGGGCCACTGCTAGGGGCGGGGCGGGGTAGTAGCTGTGACAAAGGTTCCGCCGGTGGAGTGGCGGGGCCGGGCGGGGTGGGGTGGTGCGACAGTGCGACAGCGGGGCCCGCACGCACCGAGTGGTGTTGAGGTCTCCCCGTTCGAAGAATAATCGCTAGGACGCTCTATAGGACGCTTCATGGAGGGGTTTTCACATGGCAGAGAGTTCTACGGTCATACTATAATATCCATATTTTTAAAGAGTGACCTGAAGTCTTTAAAAATAATAATTGGAAGCTTTAAAACGAGGCTCATTTCGCTCGAACGTGCTCGTCCTTGGTGACTTCCCACGCGCACTGAGCGCGGGGGCGGGGGACCCGGGCGGGCCGGGCGCCGCCTCCGCCCCGCGCCAGCAGCGGGAAGCGTTTACCATTGAGCATTCTTGCTCGACCGCCCGAGGGGTTGTTAGCAGCTTGGCGAAGTTTTGCACGTTGCCCTTAATGGATTTCAACCTTACGGAAACACTGTAATTTTTGCCTGTTCCACCCCACGCTCACGCTCGCTCCAGCCCCCTCGACGCTCGCCTCCTCCGTCTCCTCACCCTCTCCAGGAAAGGCCCCTTGAAGCGACACAGGCGGCGCGGGAATGTGCCGCACATTCCACTCGTTTCCGGTTTGTTCCCGCGGCTTCTTTCGCATTCCCTTTGCCGGGATCGACGCGGTCGTGGGCGGTCGTGGCGTGGCGTGGCGTGGAGTGGCACCGCGGCGGACCCCTCGCCTTGTGAGCGTAGGCAGGCACGCTGTGTGCCAGAGGGCCGTAGGCGAGGCGGCCACAGACCTAAGTGCGTCAAGCCGGCCCGGCCCGGCTCGGCCCGGGCGCAAGGCGGGGCGGCCGGGCCTCGACGTGCTCGCGACGGGAAGAGAACCATCACTGAGCATGGACCTACCGCCTTCCACCCACCACAGCCAGGCAGAATCAGTCTCGCACTCCGGCAGAGTGTCATTGCAGAGTGTGAGCGATAGTTTTATCCTGCCTTCGGATCGAACTTTCCCGCTCCGCGCCGCGCGGCCCGGCTCGTCCCGCGGGCGGTACGGGCCCTGAGTGCAGCAGGCAGGTCGGGATATGACTATGCTGCAGGCGAGGCCGGGGAGGGCGAGGGGAGGTGTTGCACTCTGAGCTGGGTGTGGCGGGGCGGGGCGGGGCAGGGCGTGGCGGAGTGGCTCGGAAGCGCTACAGATCACAACCGCTACAGCTCGGTAGCGCTAGGGCTCACTAGCGCTACGGGTCACAAGCGCTACAGCGAGAATCCGCGCGTTAGGCGGAGCCGAGCCGAGCTGAACCTGAGCGCGTGGCGTGAACATGGAAAATTTTTGCGACAGTAAACCTCCCGAAGGAGGGTTGCGGTTCGCCAGGCACAGGGCTTTACCGCCCGTGGCAGCCAACAATCTCGGTGTTCTTATGGGAACCGGTGCTTTCTGGCATGCGATCCCTGTCGCGCAATTCGACAGATTTGATCCCCGTACGTCAGATTTAGTCGTACGGTGGTTAACCGAACTGCCCTGTTCAGAGCATGGAATAGCTATTTTTGGAGCCAGATTCTAGGACATGACTTAACGACCGACCACCAGCCGTGGGCATGGGACGGAACTTCCTGGCAACTCTGCCTGTCGCTACCAGTGAAGAATCACCTGGTTTGAACCAGGTCTCATGTGCCGAGTCTCACAGACACCCCACGGCTTTCAGCGGCACCACTAGACCACTAGATCGTCGGCTATTCCACGAGGGAGGTCGGTTGAAATGGGGTTTGTATTCACTCTCCAAATTGTTGTCCTCAGAAAAATTATTTTTGGTAAGATTCGAACCTCTGTCCTGCGACTCTCCGCGCGGATATATGCCGGCATGGCTACGACGCCATGGTATCAGGTGCCGGACCATCAGGAGTCATGCTGCGCGAAGCCACAGTCACGGAAGAAATGAACCCGGTGTCATGAGTGCGCCTGCTCTCCGGTTAGTGCAATGGCCGCGTAGCGTCATTGGGTATCGGCGCGGCTTAATGGACCTAGCTGGGCAGAGGTTCAAAACCACGTATTTTTTGTTTCTTGTTAATTTTTTTTTTTTGTTTCGATTATGTGTTCTTTTCAGCTATACCGTCTTTGCAGTTGCCTAAGTCACAAAGACGGTATAGCTGAAAAGAACACATAATCGGAACAAAAAACAAAAAAAAAACAAAAACAAAAATACAAGCAAAAAACAATACGCGGTGTTTGAACCTCTGCCCAACTAGTCCATTAAGCCGCGTCGATACCAATGACGCTACGCGGCCGGCCCAGCCGGCCCAGCACTGGCCGGAGAGCAGGCGCACTCATGACACCGGGTTCGTTTCTTCCGTGACTGTGGCTTCTCGCGCAGCATGACTCCTAGTGGTCCGGCACCAGGTACCATGGCGTCGTAGCCGTGCCGGCAAAGTGTCCGCGCGGTGAGTCGCAGGACGGAGGTTCGAATCTTACCACAACATTTAATTTTTCTGAGGACAACAATTTGGAGAGTGGAATTCAAACCCCCCATTTCAACCGAGCTCCCTCGTGGAATAGCCGACGGTCTAGTGGTCTAGTGGTGCCGCGAAAGCCGTGGGGTGTCTGTGAGACTCGGCACATGGGGCCTGGTTCAAACCCAGGTAGGTTCTTCACTGGTAGCGACAGCGGGTTGCCAGGAAGTTCCGTCCCATGCCCACGACTGGTGGTCGGTCGTGGGGTCATAAGTCCTAGAATCTGGCTCCAAAAATAGCTATTCCATGCTCTGGGGACAGGGCAGTTCGGTTAACCACCGTACGACTAAATCTGACAGTACGGGGATCAAATCTGTCGAATTGCGCGACAGGATCGCATGCCAGAAAAGCACCGGTTCCCATAAGAACACCGAAGTTGTTGGCTGCCACGGGGGGTAAAAGCCCTGTGCCTGGCGGGAACCGCAACCTCCTTCGGGAGGTTTACTGTCGCACAAATTTTCCATGTTTTCACGCCACGTGCGTAATTTTTCAAGGTTCAGCTCGGCTCGGCTCCGCCTAACGCGTGCTAACGCGCGGATTCTCGCTGTAGCGCTTGTGACCCGTAGCGCTAGCGAGCCCTAGCGCTACCGAGCTGTAGCGCTTGCGACCCGTAGCGTTAGCGAGCTGTAGCGTTTGTGACCTGTAGCGGTTGTGATCTGTAGCGCTTGTGACCCACGTCCGGGCGTGGCGCGGCGGGGGAGAGCCAGAGAGAGGCCTATCTTCAAAAGGGCCGGGCGGGAGCAGCAAGAGATTTGGCGGTGCGGCGCGCCTCGTTGTCGGCTGGCTGCTGGCTGCGCCTGCGCCACGCTCACGTTGCGAGGCCCTGCACACTCTTTGGCATTTGTTTTCCCCCGCCGGGTTGGTCCAGGCCGGGCCCCTCTGCTGCACCGGTGATAGCTCGGGCCGTGTCACTCGCCGCGCCGACAGGGAGAGCAGGACCGCGTGATTATGCTTTCGGCCCTCCGGACAGGTGAAAATTTATAAAACAATTGTACTTCTTAAATGTACATCAGATTTTGTGTTGTGGATATAAGGCGCAGGTGATGCATTTGTTGGCGGGGCGGGGCGGGGCGGGGCGGGGCGGGGCGGGGCGGGGCGGGGCGGGGCGGGGCGTCGCGCGGCGGAAGGTGCGGCCTAGAGAGACTCCAGTCTCTCTAGTGCGGCCCATCGCCGCCGCCACACCACGCCCCTCGGCGACCTGCTTCCCACGCCTGTCTGGGAGGCGGGCTCACGGCGGCGGGGTGCGGAGCGGAAGAGAACGGGTCGCTGAGCGGAGGCCGGGCCGGGCAGGTGAAGGAGGCGGACGAGGAGGACGAGGAGGAGGATGAGAGAGGACGACGACGAGGAGGACAAGGTAGGAGGCACGGGGGGGAGGGGCGGGCTCACGCAGATAAACCCCCTGATGCCCCTGATGCAGGCAGCAGTATGAGGTGTAGATACGCCCCGCCCCGCCCTGGCCCGCTACAGAGCAAGAAGTGGCGCAAGAAATATCGCCAAGTTCTTTTCGAACAGCCATCTTGTGCGTGCGTGCGTGTGTGTTTGCGTGTGTATGTCGCCCGGGCAGCTAGAGAGCCCAGGCGGGGTGGGGTTGAGTATGAGATAGTGCAGGTGTCTGCGGGGGAACGCCCCGTCCCACCCCACCCCACCCCGGTATTTGCATCCCTCGTCCTGTCTGATCGCCGCCCAGGCCTGGGCCCGCCCTGCCCCTCCCCACCCACCCCGCCCCACCCCGCCCGGCTCAAGCCAAAGGCCCCGCGGCCGGCTCGGGTCCCACGGCCCTCGCCGCAGCAGGGCGGTTCTTACCCGGCCCCGCGGCCCGGCCCCGCGGCCCCGCCCCCCGGCCCAGCTCACAGGCACAGGTGACATACAACACCTGTGTTCGCCATTGCCCCACACGCTCCACGTGTATTTGGAACGGTGTACCGTATCTTATTGCGTAATCCCTATCATCTTGTGGACGTGCGGGCTCATAGAGACCCCGCTGCCCGCGGGTAGGAGACCCCCGCTGACCTCCGGCCAGGGCCCGGCCCGGCCCGGCCCCGCGGGCCTGCGTGACACGTGACCCACCCTCTCAGCAGCAACAAGGAAAAGCTCGATCAGGTGGGGACCGACATCTATAACCCAACGGCCCGCAAGAAATGTTCAACACAGAACAGACTAAGCAAGGTCCTTGTTGCCGAGCGTAACGTCCGCCAGCAGCTCCAACCACTTTAAAGGCGTTATTCGCCAAGCTGAAGCGAGGCGCGTGTACAGTCTTTGCGCTAGTTTGAAAGCGCGTCGGAATCTGCACCGCTGCGGTGAGCGAGGCGTAGCGGCGTAGCGGCGTAGCCTGCGAAAAGTGCCGCAGGCGTGGATAGTTGTAGCGGAGGGCTCGTCTTGGAGGGCCAAGGGGGGCCCGGTAGGGCTTGTGTGGTGTGGAGAAAGAGAGAGAGTGAGAGAGGGAGAGAGGGAGAGAGGGAGAGAGAGAGAGAGAGAGAGAGAGAGAGAGAGAGAGAGAGAGAGGGGGGGGATGGGGTCGCTGTTAGGCAGCAGTGAGAGTGTCAGCGCCCTCGCCTCGCGACATACGGCTGTTCCCCTCCTGGCGGGGAAGGCCGTCTCCAAGGAGGCGCCCCTCCCGGCACGCCGCGCCGCGCCGCGCCGCCGCCTGTTGGACTCTCACGCGCGCTCCTTTCGCACGCGGCCTGAGCTTGACGTCTCTTTCTCACGTTGAACGCAGATTAAAACGCGGCGCGCGGAATCGTTTGTAAGCGCTCGGCCGGGCAGGCTCGGCCGGGGGTGCGTGGCGATGTATACGGGTAGGCGAGAAAGTGTGCGAGAGAAAAAAGGCGAATCTCCTATCCTGCCACCCCTTTCCACTTGAAGAATGGATCTAGAACAATGTTGCAGTGGCAACAATCCAAGTGTCTCGGGGGTGGAAAAAAAATTGCGAGAGAAGAGAGAGATAGCTGGAGGGGGGTGAGAAGGGAGAGGGGTTCCCATCATTGCATTCCTGTCTGCGCCCACCCTTTCATTTCGACCCCCGCTCCCCCCTCCCCCCGTCTCATTCCGGTTGCATACTACGATATTTTCTCCGCCCTTTTCCTCTCCTCACTTGAAGCGCCCAGCTCCTGCTTTAATCCCTCCACCAGAAGATTGTGACATGACCATTCATTGTTTTCGCCCCGCAGCGCAGCGCTCGCACCGCGTCCCCCTTCCCTTCCGCCCCCTGCCCCTGCCTGCCTGTCCAGCTCGCCCCAAAGGCGGCCTCAAAGGGCTTTGTTGTAAGCTGCTGTGCAAAGCGTTTAAGCTGCCAGAGGAGGTCCAAACTGATCCAAGTACTGATAAACTTCGAGATATCCAGCTTTACACACTCATGGCGCAAAGCGAAGTCACTCGGCAAGCTCGATGTACTGAAACGTGACGGCTGAATTCACTTAGCCGCACGAAGCGTCAGGTACTTTATTGATCCCGAGGTACCCTGCAAAAAAATATTGGAGTGGTCGTTGCACCGACCGAGTCCCCTCACAACAACACACGGGGTGCTTCTGGATCCGGGACCGCGCGGTCCGGCCCTGGTGCGGCGCTTCATTCAAATGGGAACCCGCAGCCGCGGCGTGCTAACTTCAGTTCGACCAAACATTCCCCTCCTCCCAGCCACTTCGGCAAGAGAAGTGGTCACCGTCTACCCGCACAAAACAACCCCTTCACGCCTCCCCCCCCCTCCCCGCGACCACGCCGAACGCAGAGTGAGCAGCCCCGGCCCGGTACGGCCCCAGCGGGAGAGCGAGGCGAGGCGAGGCGTCAACAGTCAACGGCTACAAATCTCCACCGCTCGGCTCGGCTCGGCGTGGAGTCCGCGACGAGGCTCGGCTCGACTCGGCTCGACTCGGCTCGGCCCGGCCCGGGCGGGACGGGGCTGATGGAACACGGATTTGGCCCAAGTTCGTGACGTGCGGCTGACCAGTGGCGCCGGCGCCGCGCCGGCAGAGTGCTGGCCACGCCCTCCCCTCCCCTCCCTTCATCCTCCCTCTCCCCTGCCCCCTCGCCTCGGCCTCGCTCTCCTACGGCACGTTCGCGTCGCAACCCTTGCCTCCGCGCCTCACCGCTCCCCGCCCCGCCCCGCCCCGCCCTCGCAGGGCGCGATCAGCTTGCTCCGACCCGCCCCGCTCACTCGCACCCCGAGCTTGCATCTTGGGACCACCCCTGCCCTCGTCCTTCTACCCGCACCCCGCGCTTCCCTTTGAATACTTCCTCGGAGGGATCCGCCCTTCCTTGAGAGGGAGCAGCGGGAGCAGCGGGCGCGGGCCTTATTTCCCGACTCACATTTCACCTCCCCACCTCTCCTCCCCCTCCTCCCCTCACGTCAGTGCGTCCTCCTCGTAAGGGCCACATTCTCTCCTATTACCCCCTCCCCTCCCCGACCGGTTATGATTCGGTTTTTGCAGCGCCCCGCCCCGCCCGTCGCCGTGGCCGCCGCTCCGCTGCCTCAGACGCTAATAGGCCCCAGAGGGATGTCCTCCCCCCCGGCCCCGCCCCGCCGACAAGACGTAGCGGCAGAGGCCCCCCGAGTGCAGGCGGAGCAGGGCCGCGGCCGGGCGGGGCGGGGCGGGGCGGGGCGGGGCGGGGCGGGGCGGGGCGGGGCGGGGCGGGGCGGGGCGGGGCGGGGCGGGGCGGGGCGGGGCGGCCAGGCCACAACACACCTGATGCTTCCCCACGGCACCCCTCGCCCCCGCCCGGCCCGACTCTGCCCGACGGGCGGAGCTCTTCATTGGGGCGGGGGCGGCCCTGGCCTGGCCCGGTGTGCCCGGGTCACAGCAGGGAGGGGCGTGGCGTGGCGTGGCGCACCAACGCCGTCCACATGATCGCCGTTGCCGGTGTCCTCGGGCTACAATTATCATTTCCATCCACTGTCCCTCGGGCGATGCGCGCGCCGTAAGGGCGGGAGCGACGGTGGGGGTTGAGGTGGGAGGGGGGGCGAAGGACCGAATTCGTACCGCGGGGCTAATGTATCCCGGCCCGCCCCCACCCCGCCCCATCCAATCCGATGGATACGGTGAGGGCGGAGCGGGGCGGGGCGGGGGCGTGCGCCACCACCTGGAGCGATGCGATGTACCCCGCTCGGGCCCCGGGCCCCCGGGCCCCGCCCCGCCCCGCCCCGCTCGATTGGGAGGTAGATGGTCTTGAATGACTTGCAGCTCGCCCCCTCCTCAAATGACTTGCTTGTCCGCGCGGACAGTGAGGGCTCCTCCCCTCCCCTCCCCTCCGCTCCCCTTCCCAAACCATTCTTGCAGCAGTTGCCGAATACGGGGATGGGATGTAATCCCCGCAGCATCCCCGGCCCGACCCGGCCCATCATCCCCAGCATCATCACGCATAGCGGGAAGCAGGGCAGGCAATAGTGAAACATCGCCCTGAAAGATTTTCTGCGTCCCGATCGCACCCCCGCAGGTCTATCTGGATCCAGGGGCGGGGCGGGGGCGGGGCGGGGCGGCGCCACGTGCCGGGAGTGTCGGGATGGGGCCCCACCACCTCCCGCCCTGTTCCCCTCCCCCCTCGCGCCCGCCGTGCACTCGGCTGAGCAATGGACCACCACCGGGCCAAATTAGCTGGACCGTGGCAGAGCTGGTGCGCGTGGCGTAGCGTGCCGAACACGGAGTAAATTTAGCGGTAAATTCCCGGGCGATCCCGGCGGCGCGGCGCGGCGCGCCGGGCAGCGGCACCAGCAGCAGCCCGAAGGCCACGGCCGGGCCGGGGCCGCGCAGTACCGCGCTGTACCGCGCCCGCCCGCACCTCATCCCCCTCGAGGCCACGGCGGGGGCGGGGTGGGGGGAGCGAAAGGGTGAGATTACCACGTCATTGCTGACCGCCGCGCCGCGCAGCAGCGCACAGCCGGCTCGGCCGCCCTCGTTCCCCCGAGCCCGCGGAGACAGCCGCATGCAGCTACAGTGACTGCCTTTCCCATCTCTTGTTTCTTCTTTTTTTTTTTGTCTGAGACTAAACCAATTCAAGTCGATTCTTCCTTTAGCATCGCGCTTCCGGCCCGGCCCGGCCCCGGCCCGGCCTGCCCATCACCTAAACTTCTCGCGACGCGACGCGACACGACACGACACGACACGACCCTGCCTCTGCACGACCATCTCCCCGCCATCACGCGCCGTGCTGGTCGAGCGGGGTATGGAGCGAAAAAGTCGTTGCGGGGAGGACATATCATTGAAATGCAGAAAACGATTCGCCAACTTATCGCATTAGAGAGAGAGAGAGAGAGGGGGAGGTCGTCTCCAATTTTTGCCCCAACTTTTGCGGGCGGCGCGGGTGCTAACGGCCCGCTGTAGTGTAGTGTTGCCACCTCTCCCCGCGGCACACACTCGCACTAGAGCGCTGCGCCGCTTTGTTCCCCGCCCGCCTGCACATGGCCTGATCCACTTCGGTTTCTGACCGACAGGTTTTACGATCCCGTCGACATAACGTGCAAAGCGTCACGGAGGGCCGCCTCTTCCTGCCTCTTGGTGGTGCGAAATCATTCCCTCAAGCCACTATTTTTGTTCACTAATTTATGTGCAGAGGCGGCCGTGGCGCTCCCAAACCAGTGTCGTCGGCCACCTCCGCAGCGGCCCGCCCCTCCCTCCCTCCCTCCCTTCCCTCATCTCCTTGACCGCGGCCCCTGCAGCCCGCTCGGCTCCGTCTCGCCTGCAGTCCGATCAGCATAGTTGTGTAAGAAAGTTTGAATCGGAGTGTCGCGTCTCGCTGTATGCCTCGGTGCCCCAGGGGGCCCCGGCTCTACCCGCTCCACCGCGCCGCGCCCCGCAGTGTTCCACCTCGCCCCGACTCCCCCTCCAATAGCGCAATTTCCCGGGAAGGTTTCGAGTAGAGATGCAGGACGTGAGAAAAGAACAGATTACAAGATGAATAGAAAAAGAAAGGGGGAAATAATTGATGAAAACCATCGTTGTATTTTCGCGAACGCTCACGTGGTACCTCTCAACAAACATTTGTTGTGCCGTAGTTCTGCGAGCCTCAGTACAGCAGAGCGTTGCAGAATACCGAATACGATCCCACCGCGCGCTGCGCGCTACACGCGTTTGGAGCGCGCGACTCGCTAAGTGCGCGGCATGGCGTGGCGTGGCGCCGCGGGGTGTAGCGTAGCGTGGCGGGGCTCAGCCCGACGCGCCGCGCGGTCCGCGGTGGTTTTGAGGTGCAGGTCGCGCGTGGCTCTCAACTTTGCGACGAGTTGCTTTCAAGGCGAGGCTGTGTGAAGTGAGACTAGACATTTGCATTTCGCACCTCTGGTCGGGGCGTGGCGGGGCGGGGCGGGGCGGGGCGGGGCGGGGCGCGGCGGGGCGTGGCGGGGCCCCGAGGCCCGAGAGCAACAAATCAAGCGTGCCCCTGTCAGAGTGCAGGGGCAGCAGGGGAGGCGCAGGGGCGCTGCTGCGATGTGGCCTGGACTGCCCCGGGGCGGGGCGGGGCGGGGCGAGCGGGCCAGGGAGGGAGGTTTTAGATCGGGTAAAATAAAAAACATTGCGTATTTAGGAAATGAAATTTCTTCCCGTCCCCCGAGGGACCTCGCGGACACCGCCCCTTCTCCGCCCATGAATGGGGCTTGTTAACGGGGCCACGCGGTCTGTGTCGAATAAAAACTGGGAATCCAGGTGATCATCCTGACACTGTCTTTCCGCCATCGGCAATCAGCTGGAACCCGTGTCCTATTGTGCCGCTCGGGGTGAGGCGGGTCGCGGCCCACCGCGCGGGGCTGAAAAGGCGAAAAAATAACGTCGATGGAGGTGACGGCGGCGCGAGCGCCCAGGCGCTGGAGGTCACAAAGCACAGACCTGGTTCTGGAGGTCCGGCCGGACTCAGAGTCAGCGTCAGGTCGCCTACCCTAGCTCGCGTGCGTCCCGCCACGCCCCTCCTCCTCCCTCCCCCCGGCCCGGTACTGCTAGCCGCCAGCCCCGACCCGCCCCTGGCCCCGGCCAGGTTAGGCCAGCAGCACCTAGCAGCCAGCAGGCTGGAGTCTGGCCAAAGGAAAGATGTTTCACCGCGTCAGGCGCTGGCCGCCTTGGCGCCACCCGTGGGCAGGGAGCAGGGAGGCGGAGGGCTCCTCCAGCTCCGTGCCGGCCGTGTCGCTCATGTGTCCCTGCAGCTGCACGCCCCACCCCACCCCACCACGCCCCGCCCCGGCCCACCCCACCCCGCCCCGCCCCGCTGCAGCGTTGTCACGACCTTTATCACCGTGTTGTGTTTGTCGTCGCCCCTAGTAAATTCCGGCGCTGCCTCGCGGGGCTGCAGCAGCACCTCGCCCTGCTTCCTCCCTGTCTCTGCCGCGCCGCGCACAGCTGACTACTTCCGGTTATTCTCCGCCACCGACGATTTATCCCGGGCTGAATTTATTCACCCCTTCCCAGCGCCTGCGCCGGGCTGCGCTGGGGCGCGGGGCGCGGGGCGCGGGGCGCGGGGCGGGGCGTCCCAGAGGTGATGCTCTGCCGTGCTGTCCGGAGCGCGGCGGGGCGGGGCGCGGCGCAGCGATGCACGACCTACTTGCGGAATTTGCCGCGGAGTGCCTCGAGGAACCCGACGACCCCGGCGCAGCGGAGCGTGGCGCGGCGGGGGCGGGGGCGGGGGCGGGGGCACTAGCACTCGCCTCATCCGAACGGGATATCGAAGGAAAGTTTCGGGAACACCTCCTGGTATCTCTCTCGCTCTCACGGTGGCCGAGCCTAGCCTCTCTCCCGGTTACGCCCTGCAAGGCCGGCCTGGTCTCCGTCCGGCCCCTCGCGCACCTGCGCGGCGGGGCGGACCGCAGTACTAAAGCCTGGGCGTGATCGCCCCGCCCGCCCGCGCCCTGCCGCGCCGCGCCGCGCCGAGCGCCAGCCTCACTCCCGGGGGAAACTAGATTCACACCACCACTGCCATATCAAATCGCACGCCAAACTAAAATTTGGAATCAAACTTTTTTAAAACGCAAACCCAACCCACTCTGCTCCGTACCGCAACAGCTCGGGGATGGGGGGCGCGGGGCCGGGACCTGTCAGCCATCAGGTGCCCCGCCCCGCGCCCCACCCCGACCCGCGCCCCGCCCCGCCCCGCGCCCCACCGCGCGCCCCGCGTCTGCAAATAATCGACCTTCCGTCCGGCCGGAAAACGAAACGGGAAACTGGGGAATAGAGCGCCGCCGCCCGCAATACCCACGGCCCCCGGCTGAGCCCCGCCCCGCCGCGTGCTTGTTTCTTGTTCGTGCTGCAGCACAGCCAGCACCGCCGCGCCGCCGAATGGCCCGGTGCCGTGTCGCGCTGCTGCGCAGGGAGAGGCGGGCCCTGGCATGCACGTGCACCATGCACCTCCCCGCACGCCAAGTTCCCAGTCGTCGTCGTCGTCGTGGTGGCCGTTTCCGTGACGCACGCTCACGCTCCGCGCGCGGTGACCCCTCCCTGCCGCGGGGCGGGGCGGGGCGGCTTGGACCCTTGACCCCCCGCACCGCACACTCTGCGCAACGCCCCTTCTCCTTTCCGTGTCGATTGCCTCACCACTGCCTTGGAGAGTGTGGCTAACCTCTCCCTCCTCAGTGCGAGGCGTAATTGAAATTTAAATGAGAGTTTTAAGAACCCGAGACTTTCACAATAAAACTGCTGGAGTGGGGAGGGTCGCCGTGGGGGAACTTACATGAAAAATGCAGTGCGTGGTCGTGGGCCTGCACATGCGACCTCTCCGGGGCGCCGCGCCGCCGTGCCGGCTGCTGCCCTGTGTCCACCACGGCCTCCAGCCCGTTCTCTCAGTGACGCCTATGATTCCATTTCACGGCGAGAGTGGAGTGAGTGCCCTACCCGCCCCGACCCGACAACAGCCTTTCTCTCTCCTTGAGAAGGACGCGGGCGGGCGGGCCTCCCCCCGCCCCCGCGCGCCGGTGCGGGTTGGAGCCAGCTACATCAGCAAGGTGTCGGGGACGGGGATGGGGCGGGAGACAGCCAGCAACCTACCTCTCAAGGTTGTGGAAGGACGAGAAGGACCCTGTCATGGCGGCTAACGGTGTGCACGGCTCGGCCCGGCGTCGCGCGAGGGCAGGGCAAAGGGCGTCACTTTTATAGCAGCGGGGCTCGAGCCCTTTCATTTCATTTCAGACTTCTTGACGCGTCACGACGCAACCTCGGGTGACGGCGACGGAACACCCCCTTCGACGTGTTCGCAGCGATTAGGAGAAAAAAAGAATTAACATTTTAGCGCCCTGCCAAGGTGCGCCCTGCGCCTGCGCAGCAAGGTGGATAGACAACGGTGGCGTCACGACCCCCGCCCAAGCGCTCCTGAGCGTAGCCAGGCGCGGCTCCCGGTCGCGCGCTGCGGGGTTGCCCGCTGCCCAGGATAGCGGGCCGGGCTAGCCGCTGCGCGCTATGGAGCGCACGGGGTTTTTCGGCCCTGGCGGCCTCCCCGTTCACTTTTATGAACTTTGCATGGGGATATGATTTGAAGGGCTTGACGAGAGCTGTCGATTCGACTTTGTCGCGACCCGATCCGACCTCCCGTTCAGGATATACGAATACAAACGTATTACGCCCGAATGACACGGTCACGGATTTTCGCCCCTGGAGCCGAACCCGTACATTTTAGTCGGGGGGTGTAAGCGAGGCGAATGGAGGGCATGATTTAAGCTTTAAAATGAGCTCGGGGGCAACTCGATACGACTTTGCGTTTAGAAATGGCAGAAGGGCAGACCCCGCAGAGCCGAGGGGGAGGGGCCTAGGGAGGGCCACAGCGGTCTATCTCTCTGGCACTAGCTCGGGTTCGGAGGCGAGGCTTAGCGGTAGGCGTGGCGGGCCTCTGGCGGGAGGGTGCACACGAACATTCTTACGAGACAAGCATTCAACAGAAAGAAAGGACACGAGAATCATTTACTCTCCGTTCGCATTACTTTGAGAAGCACGTGACAAACCGAAGTCATTTAAACACGGCGAAATCCCTTTCTCTGTGTTAGCGCACAGTTCTGCGCAGGCCGTCCTACTGTATTCTGCTCCTCGCTCGGAGCATCCTGTGGGTAGGCAGGCCCGCCGTGCGCGCCCGCGGCGGCACTGCCTATCATCACGGCGAGCCCGGCCCCGCCCCGCGCGGTACGGCCGCACCGCAGAGTCAGCTTCAGACTGACCGTATGCGAATCGTTTAAAGTTACAAATATCAAATACTTTTCGCGCACTCGGGAGTAGGGGAGGATTCTTTTTTTTCCTTTTAAACCTCACATCAATTTTTATTTTAAATGTTGGAGTAAGTGGTTTACCGACCGGTCTAAAACCTGGTGGGTGGGTTTTCGTGTGTCACTCGCTCTCTTGCTGAGTAATTGTTCTATTCGTTTAATGTTATTCTACAAACGCTTATAATTCCGTGCCTTAACAGAAAAGTAAAGAATGGTTTTCATATTTCAAACAAATGTTGTACTTAGTTGGTCACGAATAAATATTTATTGACAACAAAAACGCCTCTACTTGCATAGAAGCCTCACAGGACGTTTTTGAAACAAATGATAAAAACATTAAAGCTGCCAATTTGTGCCCGAACGCAGGGCTAAGCGAGTGTCGTTGTCATGCGTAGGTACTGTCCGGAGGGAAGTCAAGAAGGGAACCTATAGGATAGGGAAAAGGGAAAATGAAATGAAATAAGAATGATGGTGGACACTTTCACTTCGCCTTTTACCGTATGCGGAAATGAGGAAAGTTTGCGTACTACTGTACTCGAAATTCAGGCTCCGGGGGGGGGGGTAATTTTTCTCTCTCGATATTTTTAAATATAAATTTTAATCGTTTACAAATTCAAACCTTTGGCAATCAAATGGCACATACATCAGACTAGAGAAGACAAGGATTAGCAAAATAATGATATTGAACACTTGTGAGCCTGTCCTGAAGTTAACAATTTAAATAATGTAAACATTCTCACATAAGTTTAACAATAAACGATGAATTTTCCTACTGTGACCTAGCATGCGGGGGGGGGGGGCTCCCCCCCCCCCCCCCCCCAGATTAGTTTTTTGGTGGGGGGGAGGCGCCGCGCCGCCCCTGCACCCCACTTCCGACGGCCCTGGTCACGTTTAGTCTTTGGGATGACCGCTGGCCTCTAGTCCTGGGTGGCGCCGACTTGGCTACTCTTCCCTTCCCGGGGCACATTGCTGGCACACCGCTCTTTCCGTTTCACCATATCACGCTGCTACTGCTGCTCCTCCATGTCTGTGCAGAGAGAAGTGTGATGCGTAGTTAGTTACGAGCGAGGTTGCGAGTCATTTTTGTACGCCTTTTGCTCACTAGAAATGAATGAGATAAACGCACCTGTTGCACTCGTGTCCGCTGCCCTATGCCGCAGCTGCTCCAGTTCTCTGTCCCGGTGCTGCTTTCGCTCGTGCTTCTGCCGCATCCTCTCCTTGGCTTGCTGCTGGTCCCGCCGCTCCTGCCTCCTGTCACTCTTATTGTCTGCGAAGCTCGGCGGTGGCATCTCGTCCTGCACAATTCGACTCTTCTGGCACCGAGTTGGATCCAGACTGAGGCTAGCCGCCGGCTCTCGGACCATTTTATATTTATGTAGCTCGGTAGTCTCCAGCGGGAGGATTCTTTTCGCCCAGAGCAGATACGTTCACGTCACCCAGTGAATCCCAGCTGACCGGGTGCTGTACAGTACAGTCGTACCTCGTTATTGAAACCTCGCTAGCTATTGGAACGGGAGTCATCCCCTCCACTCTGAGCCGGCCAGTGGCCCAAGACTTTCCCAGCGCGGTGACCGGGTGTTGGCTGAAACCTCGCTAGCTATTGAACGGGAGTCATCCCCTCCACTCTGGAGCCGGCCAGTGGCAAGGTGGATAGACAACGGTGGCGTCACGACCCCCGCCTGCGCTCCTGAGCGTAGCCAGGCGCGACTCCCGGTCGCGCGCTGCGGGGTTGCCCGCCGCCCAGGATAGCGGGCCGGGCCAGCTGCCGCGCTATGGAGCGCACGGGGTTTTTCGGCCCTGGCGGCCTCCCCGGTCACTTTTATGAACTTTGCATGGGGATATGATTTGAAGGGCTTGACGAGGGGTGTCGAGTCGACTTGGTCGGGGCCCGGTCCGGCCTCCCGTTCAGGAGATACGAATACAAACGTATTACGCCCGAATGACACGGTCACGGATTTTCGCCCTGGAGCCGAACCCGTACATTTTAGTCGGGGGTGTAAGCGAGGCGAATGGAGGGCATGATTTAAGCTTTAAAATGAGCTCGGGGGCAACTCGATACGACTTTGCGTTTAGAAATGGCAGAAGGGCAGACCCCGCAGAGCCGAGGGGGAGGGGCCTAGGGAGGGCCACAGCGGTCTATCTCTCTGGCACTAGCTCGGGTTCGGAGGCGAGGCTTAGCGGTAGGCGTGGCGGGCCTCTGGCGGGAGGGTGCACACGAACATTCTTACGAGACAAAGCATTCAACAGAAAGAAAGGACACGAGAATCATTTACTCTCCGTTCGCATTACTTTGAGAAGCACGTGACAAACCGAAGTCATTTAAACACGGCGAAATCCCTTTCTCTGTGTTAGCGCACAGTTCTGCGCAGGCCGTCCTACTGTATTCTGCTCCTCGCTCGGAGCATCCTGTGGGTAGGCAGGCCCGCCGTGCGCGCCCGCGGCGGCACTGCCTATCATCACGGCGAGCCCGGCCCCGCCCCGCGCGGTACGGCCGCACCGCAGAGTCAGCTTCAGACTGACCGTATGCGAATCGTTTAAAGTTACAAATATCAAATACTTTTCGCGCACTCGGGAGTAGGGGAGGATTCTTTTTTCCTTTTTAAACCTCCCATCAATTTTTATTTTAAATGTTGGAGTAAGTGGTTTACCGACCGGTCTAAAACCTGGTGGGTGGGTTTTCGTGTGTCACTCGCTCTCTTGCTGAGTAATTGTTCTATTCGTTTAATGTTATTCTACAAACGCTTATAATTCCGTGCCTTAACAGAAAAGTAAAGAATGGTTATTTTCATATTTCAAACAAATGTTGTAATTTAGTTGGTCACGAATAAATATTTATTGACAACAAAACGCCTCTACTTGCATAGAAGCCTCACAGGACGTTTTTGAAACAAATGATAAAAACGTTAAAGCTGCCAGTTTGTGCCCGAACGCAGGGCTAAGCGAGTGTCGTTGTCATGCGTAGGTGCTGTCCGGAGGGAAGTCAATAAGGGTACCTATAGGACAGGGAAAAGGGAAAATGAAATAAGAATGACGGTGGACACTTTCACTTGCCTTTACCGTATGCGGAAATGAGGAAAGTTTATGCGTACTACTGTACTGAAATTCAGGCTCCGGGTAATTTTTCTCTCTCGATATTTTTAAATATAAATTTTAATCGTTTACAAATTCAAACCTTTGGCAATCAAATGGCACATACATCAGACTAGAGAAGACAAGGATTAGCAAAATAATGATATTGAACACTTGTGAGCCTGTCCTGAAGTTAACAATTTAAATAATGTAAACATTCTCACATAAGTTTAACAATAAACGATGAATTTTCCTACTGTGACCTAGCATTCGGTCGCTCCCCAGATTAGTTTTTTGGTGGGGGGGAGGCGCCGCGCCGCCCCTGCACCCCACTTCCGACGGCCCTGGTCACGTTTAGTCTTTGGGATGACCGCTGGCCTCTAGTCCTGGGTGGCGCCGACTAGGCTACTCTTCCCTTCCCGGGGCACATTGCTGGCACACCGCTCTTTCCGTTTCACCATATCACGCTGCTACTGCTGCTCCTCCATGTCTGTGCAGACAGAAGTGTGATGCGTAGTTAGTTACGAGCGAGGTTGCGAGTCATTTTTGTACGCCTTTTGCTCACTAGAAATGAATGAGATAAACGCACCTGTTGCACTCGTGTCCGCTGCCCTATGCCGCAGCTGCTCCAGTTCTCTGTCCCGGTGCTGCTTTCGCTCGTGCTTCTGCCGCATCCTCTCCTTGGCTTGCTGCTGGTCCCGCCGCTCCTGCCTCCTGTCACTCTTATTGTCTGCGAAGCTCGGCGGTGGCATCTCGTCCTGCACAATTCGACTCTTCTGGCACCGAGTTGGATCCAGACTGAGGCTAGCCGCCGGCTCTCGGACCATTTTATATTTATGTAGCTCGGTAGTCTCCAGCGGGAGGATTCTTTTCGCCCAGAGCAGATACGTTCACGTCACCCAGTGAATCCCAGCTGACCGGGTGCTGTACAGTACAGTCGTACCTCGTTATTGAAACCTCGCTAGCTATTGGAACGGGAGTCATCCCCTCCACTCTGAGCCGGCCAGTGGCCCAAGACTTTCCCAGCGCGGTGACCGGGTGTTATTGAAACCTCGCTAGCTATTGGAACGGGAGTCATCCCCTCCACTCTGAGCCGGCCAGTGGCAAGGTGGATAGACAACGGTGGCGTCACGACCCCCGCCCAAGCGCTCCTGAGCGTAGCCAGGCGCGGCTCCCGGTCGCGCGCTGCGGGGTTGCCCGCTGCCCAGGATAGCGGGCCGGGCGCGCCGCTGCGCGCTATGGAGCGCACGGGGTTTTTCGGCCCTGGCGGCCTCCCCGTTCACTTTTATGAACTTTGCATGGGGATATGATTTGAAGGGCTTGACGAGAGCTGTCGATTCGACTTTGTCGCGACCCGATCCGACCTCCCGTTCAGGATATACGAATACAAACGTATTACGCCCGAATGACACGGTCACGGATTTTCGCCCCTGGAGCCGAACCCGTACATTTTAGTCGGGGGGTGTAAGCGAGGCGAATGGAGGGCATGATTTAAGCTTTAAAATGAGCTCGGGGGCAACTCGATACGACTTTGCGTTTAGAAATGGCACGGTCGTGTTTGGTGAGATGGCCGTCGCAGCGCCACCGGTTCGGGTTGTGTTTTCGTCTGCAGTCAGCTGATGCGACCCAATGCGACCGGCGACTGCGACACACACCACCGGTGGTTAAACATGAAGGTTTGAACAATGTTGGTTGAAAAGAAGAAGGATATATTATTATTACTATTACTATGCACTATGAAAGTGAGCTCAGGTGTAAGATATGCCTACTTCCGCCCAGCTCCGCCGCCTTTTCCGGCTAGCACGACCGTGCCATTTCTAAACGCAAAGTCGTATCGAGTTGCCCCCGAGCTCATTTTAAAGCTTAAATCATGCCCTCCATTCGCCTCGCTTACACCCCCCGACTAAAATGTACGGGTTCGGCTCCAGGGGCGAAAATCCGTGCACTGTTAAAATTTTTTGGAGAGATTTTACGGAAAAAGTCTTGGCATAGTTAGTGCCAATACTTTTACTTGTAAAATTACCATAGTCTGTAAAATTACAGAACTATTGTAAAATTAATTCCTGTTATTATATGGAATATTTTTTCCGTATTTTTTTCGGAAATAATATTTACAGGCCTTTTTCTGTAAAATTTTTACAGTATGAAGTATGGTAAAATTACATGTTCCTGCCCTGAGAAGTACACAAGTCTGTAAAATATTTACCCGGCAAGATCTTGTACTTGTTCGCTTTGAGTGCGGTTTCGCTTTGCGTTTTAGTCGCAAAAGGTTTACAAACTGTACATTAAAGAAATGTTTTTGTTCGCATTAAAAGGCGTGTGGAAGTGAGGTGTAGGAGTGTGCAGGGGGTACAGACGTTTGCTTGAGGACCAATGCAATCTTGGGTTGGCGCGCAGAAAAATGTAATAAAAATTCAAAGCCCCATGAACCATTTGCTCCCTTTTCTCTTGATTCGAGAACGGGGTTCAGCAGCGGGTACGAGGGGCGCACTTTTGGGGACGGCGAGGCCGGGCGAGGTACCGCACCACGCACCTCTACTCCGACAAAAACGATAGTATGCCGCGGAAGCCTTCTCGGCAGCGAACTGCGGCAGTCCGTCGCGGCGCCCCGACCTGCTGCCACCTGACCTGAACTGCGCTAACTGGACCTGCACAAGATCACAAAGCTTGTACGCAAAAGCTGCAGAAAATAAGCGTGATCCTGTTGTATCCTGCTGTGCACATGTACGTCCTCGCACCACGGCTGTCACCAGCAAACTGGCAGCAGGCGAGCGGGAGCGGAGGGCAGTCAGAGCGAGGGGCGAGGCGAGCGAGCAGTGCTCGCTGTGGCCGAGCACAAGTGAGTGGCCAGGTAGCCGAGCCGGTGACTCCTGCGAGCGGACACCCGGGACCCGGGCTACCCCCAGGCTCCCCTCCGCTCCCTCCCGCCGTCCAGCGCGCCGGCTGGTCCAGTTCCGGGAAGGGAAATACCCCGCCGACCCCTGGCCGGGCCCCGGCCGCCGGGGCCCGGCGACGACATGGAAACAAACCCAGTCCTCCCCATAGCGCACCTGACACAATACACTACATGAGCCCCTCACCCTACACTTCTCTTTCACGCTTAGAATATGATAGATAGACCAATCGCAGTATGATCTGCGCTCTTGGGAAAGATGCAATAGGATTCCGTCTCGTAGTATGGTGGATTAATAGTAAAAACTTAACAAAATCATTGGAAAAGTGTAACTAAATCCGTGGTAATTATTTTACGGAGCAATCCTGTATTTTTTACATGAAATTCTTGGGACTAAAATTTACAACAATATGGTTATTTTACATGTTCTCCGGAATATTCCAGAAAAGATGTCGTAAAATAACAGTGACCAGTAAAATTACTTCGCTTTGACAGGAAAATTACGGGTTTCCCGAATTTTTACCTGTACTTTTCTGTAAAATTACGGGTTTTACGAATTTTTACGTGTACTTTTCTGTAAAATTACAAGATCTGTAATTTTACAGAACTAGTTTGGTAAACTTAACATAGTCTGTAAAATTACCATAACATTTCTGTACCAAATTACAGGTATTCTCTTGTAAAGTTACAATTTTTTTTAACAGTGTGACCGTGTCATTCGGGCGTAATACGTTTGTATTCGTATATCCTGAACGGGAGGTCGGATCGGGTCGCGACAAAGTCAAATCGACAGCTCTCGTCAAGCCCTTCAAATCATATCCCCATGCAAAGTCCATAAAAGTGAACGGGGAGGCCGCCAGGGCCGAAAAACCCCGTGCGCTCCATAGCGCGCAGCGGCGCGCCCGGCCCGCTATCCTGGGCAGCGGGCAACCCCGCAGCGCGCGACCGGGAGCCGCGCCTGGCTACGCGCTCACAGCCTTCGTTTCGCCACCGTTGTCTATCCACCTTGCTGCGCAGGGATGCGACTTTGCTGCACGCCGGTAGTGTTTTGTTGTCTTGCGTCATCTGCTCTGACCTGCCGCCTGCCGCCATCCGCCGATGCCAAACAAGAAGTCGGGAGATCTGAGGGAAATAATTTGCTTTTACGCAGTTTTTGTTATTAAATGTGTTGTGAATATTGTCGTGAATATTTTTGAAATGTTTAAAAGTGTGATGTTAGTTTTGATATTTTCTCAAATGCGTTGATTAAATGAAAAGTTGCGTGAGAGCCCTTGGTGAGAGCCTGAGAGCCTAAACAAGAAACAAGGTAAGCCTAACCTATAAACGTAAACTCCTTGATTGTTCTAACACTTTACGAATTACCTTTTCTTCAAGCACCACTCTTTTTCGCTTTTAATATTTACCTCGAACTTTTGTTGACATTGTTTTGTGAAGTTTCACAGAATATAAAATTAATTCTTTTATTTGTCTACTCAACCCTGGCCGTTGTAATTACTTTCCGTTTTCCATTTTCATAAAAAGTTAAAATAAATGGGGGTGTTGCCCATCTAAAATTCAAATCATAACATTATTTTGCTAAATTATGAGCTCGATACTTTTCGTGACATTTATTTGAGTTAATTTCGGAAATTTTAAAAGTTTTATTTGTTTTGCTAATTTTTGTGGCATTTTGCGCATGCGCAACTGTCGCGTTCATTTGTTCGTTTCCTCCGGCTGGATCTTCAGTTGAAAAAAACCCGTTGAACTTGAAAGACGCCGTGAATATCCGTGTTGAGAAAAGACTTTAAAATCGCTGTGAACAGCTGTGAAAACCTAGTTATTGATTTTGACTAGTTGGGAAAATATAGTGTAACTCAGTTTTTTAATCCAAGACTTGTGGGATTTCAAATTAAAAGGTGTAATCCGACATGACGGCGCCTGCGACTGCCCAGCTCCAGCTCATCGGGCCAACAGCTGACCGGGTCAGCACGCCGCGCAGGAGTCAACGCAAACAGGTAAGCTGCGACATTCTCCCTCATTCAATTTCCGCAGGATTTGCTTCTTGTGTGAAAAAGCTCTGTATTGCGTTTATTTAAATGAATACGCCCTGCTGCCTTTATACGAACGTATCATTGTTCGCGGCTAGAAGGCATTGCAATGGTTACGGTAACGCGCCATATTTCCTCCCACACCCTGTTTTATTTACTGGTCGGCTGTCACTGAAACGGGCCGTGCGGGAAAACTGCGGGTAGTTTACTCATCTCGCCGCAATAATCGTGCGAGAATGAGATGGGCTGTAACGGCGGGTGCTCCCCCTGCCAAGGCTGCAGCGCGGCGCAGGGGTGTGGTGCCCTGCCCGGCCCGGCCCGGCCCGGCCCGGGGCTGCCCGGGGCTGCCCGGCTGGTAGCGCTATGGACATTGGCTGTTGTCATTAAGACGTCACGCCGTTTGCGGGAGAGACATTTCGGAAAACTGGCAGCTCTCCTTGGGTACCGCGTTGGGCGCGATGCTGTTCGCCACGATGCAGAGTTTGCTGTGGCAGCCGCGGCAGAGGAGCCCTGGGGGTGGGGCGGGGTAAGGGTGGGGTGGGGTGGGGCGCGGCGGCGGCGGGCCGGACGGGGTGGGAACCGGGGGACGCCGCTACCCTTCTCCCTCGCGCGCCGCCCTCCGTCTCGCTCTGGCTGGCCACCCCGCCCCGCCCCGCCCGCACCCCCTCCGGGGCCTAGCGCGCCTTTCCCGCCAAATGGAGTCAGTTGGCTCCCGGACGCCGGGCGGGCAGGTCGTTGCACAGGGCGCTTGTCGCGGTCCCCCGCTCTCCCACTGCTCCGTGCGCGAGGCGGACGACGAGACGACGCGTGTGACGGCGGGCGGCACTGTCACCGCCCACCCCCTCTCCCGTGACGTCACCGTGACGTCACCGTGACGATATCGTGACGGCCCGCAGTGACGACCCTTCCCCGGGCCGCCTCATCGACAGTGTACTGCCAGACCCTGGATTAAATTACACCCGTGCGTTGGCATGAGCTACCACTGCTAGGGTGGCACAGGAGGCCCTGCGGCGTACCCTTGTGTGTGTGTGTGTGCGTGTGCGTGCGTGCGTGTACGCGACTTGGAGGTGCGCCGGTGTGCGTGCGCGTGTGTCAGTGCAGTGTGCAGCAGTGCCTTCAGGAAGTGAACCACCTCCTCGAACCACCACCTTGGCGGCGGCGGTGGCGCGCGTGGCGTGGCGTGGAGTAGCGTAGCGTGTCGCGGGTTCGGCACGCGAGGCGGGGCGGCTCAAATCTGGTGGCGTCCTCCGCCCCGCTCCCGCCATTAGCTCCCGCACCAGCCCCCGCCCCGCTGCCCCGCGCCGTCGCCGCCGCGATGGCCGCCGTGCCTGCGAGCAGGCCGTCGAGGCCGTGCGGGCGGTGCGCCGGGCGGAGCGGCCCGCCCCCGCAGGGTGACGCCCCCGTGGCCCCCTGAAGGCCGCCGCCCTCAGCTCCGCCCCCGCCACCCGCACCGTCCCCGCCTCGCTATGGGGAGCGCCGCGCCCCCGCCCCCGGCGTCCTGGTGCGCCGCCTCCGTGCTGCTGCTGCTGGTCGCCGGCATCCTCACAGGTGAGCGACCACGGCGTCGGCGAGCTGCCCGTCCCTCCGGGCAGGTGTCCTGCCCCCCACCCCCGGCCCGGGCGCCCTGCCCGCCCCCGCCCCTCCCTGTCCTGACCGCGCGGTAGCGCCGCGGGCGGGTGTCCTGTATTGGCAGGACCCCTTACTTCTCCTGGCTCCCTGTGTGCTTGTTGATGCGCGCCTGGCCCGGCCCTGCACGCGGTGCTCCGTCCTGGCGCTTGACTCTCTCCCCGCCCCACCCTCATTAAGTGGAAGAATAACAAACTCGCGTGGAGTGGCGTGGCGTGGCGGTTGTGCTCGCCACTTGCGCGTGGAATAATGATGTCGGAAGTGACGTCGATATGGGGCGAGTGTGTGTGTGTGTGTGTGTGTGTTTTGTGTGTGTCGTACGAGGGCGTACTAGTCATGGCATTGCGCGGGGAGCGTTTGTATGTGTTGTTTTTTTTTATCGTTTTTATAATGAATACAACCCACGTGCCAACTTTTCATTTTTAACGAGGCAAGTTTCGCTTCCATTGTGGTCGGAAACAAACCCTGGAGGAGCGCGAGGTGGGGTGGGTCGCGCCCGCCTCTCCTTCCGCCCGCCTTCGAAACTGTCGCCTCTCCAGCGGGAGAACAACGCCTAGAGTCGGCTGATATCGGCAATGCCAGGTGCGGCTGTCCCCGGTTAGACACCCGACGCGACGCTACGGGAAATTCCCCTTCGCGTTTGCCCGACACCTGGCATATCAATTCAGAGCGGGTGACTTGGGAGTTTCCTTGACGTATATGCCTTTTATTGCACGGATTTCAAAAGCACTGCCGTCCTTTTGTACTTGCGTTCTGGCGAAAAACCCCTTTGTTTTTCTCCCTCGCGTTTCTTCGGGGGGAGGGGAGTATTTTGTTGGTCTGATTGGGCCCCAGGCCCGGACCATCCGTCACACTGAAGGGGTGGGGGTGGGGGTGACCGCCTCCTCCCCCCCTTCCCGTGCAGGCTGTTGTGCACGTGCTGCAAACAAAGGGAAAAAGTAAAACGTCGTAATTTTCCTTCTCGCCCTAACGGCGGCGCTGGCAAAATACTCCGGTCACGCACCCCTGGCCCTGATGTGCGTACCGCTGCCCGCCCGCCCCGCCGGCTCAAGTGCGAGAGAGACAGCCTGCCCGCCCCGCCCCGCCCCGCCCGGCCCCTCCGCGCGGCGCGGCGCCCCTCTCAGTTTATGTTTCTGTCTCCTTCTCCCTCTGTTCACGCGGTGCGATAAACGATAGACCTTCATCCTGTCATCGCCGGTCGGGGGCCGGGCAGAGGGCAACACGCCTTATCATCCCGCGCCAGCCTTTCTGTTAGCCTTCAGTCAGCCATCAAGCCTCTGACCATCGGTGGCACAATGATTCCGAGTCCCCTAAACCTCCTCCCGCCCCGGCCCGCCCCGCCCCGCCCCGCCCCGCCCCGCCCCGCCCCGCCGTGCGCTTCTTATTGGGCCGCCTCTAGCGCATCTGCTTCGCCTTTGACCGCTTCGCTTCGCCCTGCCCGGCTCTGCCCGGCCCCGCCCTGTGAGCTGCTTTGCGCCGCCTTTGACCATCTGCTGTGGATTTTGCGCCGGCGCCGTTTCAGCCAATTAAACTTTCTCCGTTTCCGTCTGCCCGCCCGCCGGACGAATTCCGACGAATCTGCTTTGCGTATAAGAAGGCTGCCTCCGTCGCGCCCCCCCCCCTCTCCCTCCCTACCCCGTCCGTCCCGGCCCCGCCCAGCAAGCAGCAGCGGCCAGAACTAACTATTTGGCCTTGTCACAAAAACAACCAGCTGGTGCGTTCTGCACTCGCCCCCCGCCCCGGCCCCCGCCCCTCCCCCAAAACCTTCTCTAAACATTTTTTCCCCTCCCCGCTTGCGCAGCACACAATGCTTTCCGACGGGACTGTGTGCGGGCGGCGCGGGCCGGCCGGGCGGTGGTCCTGCTCTTCCTGGAAGACTCTTCCTCGACGGGCGCCGCGCTGCGCCACACCGGCGACGCCGTCCCTCTGCGTGATCCCCCTCTCCGCGATGGAGAGCCCCATACACTCAGGCTCGCCTCGCGCCGCTCCGCGCCGGCCACGACCGGGCCAGTTAGTACGATCGCGGTATTGATCGGCGGACGCTTTGGAGGAGGATTTGGATCCTATAACAAAATTACAGCCATACAGCTCGCCTCCACTTCCCCGCCCCGTCCCGCCGGCCCCTCGATGAAACGAATGAAAGGAAATGGAAGAGTGCTGGCTCAGGGGATTGGGGGTGCGCTTTGTGTGCCCCGCCCCGCCCCGCCCCGCCCCGCCCGCCCCGCCCCGCCCCGCCCCGCCCCGCCCCGCCCCGCCCCGCCCCGCCCCGCCCCGCCCCGCCCGGGCCGTGGGCCGCCGGGCAGGGCAGGGCGGGCAGGGCAGGGCGGGGCCCGCGGGAGGGAAGCTCCATAAATAATAATCTGGCCGGTATTTACTCCAAGACGGCCCTGGAGATGAACGGGAGCGGCGTCTCGATGATGATGATGACGATGATGACGATGACGCGGAGGGAAGGCCAAGAGAGGCGAGGTCCGAAGGCGGTCAAGGGTTTGATGGGCGTAGCTTACAGACACCCTCAGACAGCCCCCCTTTCGTTGTGTGTTTTTGTGTTGAATTTTGTTGACCGTTCGATTTGGTGTGTTTTGGCGTCGCTCCGGTCGTCCCGCCGCCGCCGCCGCTTCGCGAGGGTCGCAAATCGAACTCGAATCCAGGTCGGCGGAGCGAGGTGGCGGGGCGTGGCGCGAGGAGCGGGAGTCGACCGTAAAGAAGGCGTTGTTACGACCCGTGTGTGCTCGGTTGGGGAAATGATCTCGCGATGCTGATGCGCTCGCCTCGCCCCGCCCCGCCCCGCGCCGCCCCTCCCCGCCCTTACTGCCACACCCGCCGCACTGCACCGCACCACGTCTGCCGGGCGCCAAGCGAGGCAAAGTGGTCGGCACATCAAAGCAACAGTTACACTTCTGGCGCGGCGCGGCGCGGCGCGGCGCGGCGTGGCGTGGCGCGGCGTGGCGTGGCGTGGCGTGGCGTGGCGTGGCGTGGCGTGGCGTGGCAATACCCGGGATGTATAACTTGGCCGGCGCGGCGGAATGTCGGGGGTCGTCAGCGAGCGCGGCGCGGTTGGCGGGGCGGGGCGGGGCGGGGCGGGGCGGGGCGGGGCGGGGGCGAGTACAGCCCCCTCCTCCGCCGTAACTGCACCCAGAGAAACAACAATCACGTGCTTTATCGTTACTTCCGCCATCACAACAGTATACGGCGTTCGTCATATTGGGCCATTTTCCTCGTCGGTTGAAGCATACGACTATAGAACGTTCTCGTCTCATAGTTGTCGACGGATACGCTGGGCAGCCGGCTTTTTTTTCAAATCTCCCGCTCTCGCTCTCTTAGAATGCAGTTTGAATGGGTGAACAAGCAAGCCGTGGTGAAGGGCGGGGCGGGCAGGGCTGGGCAGGGCGGCAGCGGCCCCAAGTTGGGCTGGGCTGGGCCCCAGCGCACCTTTACCTTTGATCTCGACCCTCCTGCCCTGCCCGGCCGCGCCCCGCCCCGCCCCGCCCCGCCCCGCCCCGCCCCGGCCCGGCTCGCCGCCGCGCTGTCCGGCTTTACACTCCAATATTTATCTTTCGCCCGATCTTGGTCGGGTATAATGAGGCGCACCGCGCCGCTCCGGGAACTTATCGACGAAGTTTCCTGCTGCGCCACAATAAAAATCACGGGCGGGCGGAACGAAGGGCTGTTAATAATTATGCGAATCACGCTTCAAATATTAAAAACACCCGACAAGGCCAAGGGGTAGTTGGGTGAAAGTTGCCGCTGGCGTCGGCTTGAGCGGTGTCGCCAGCGCGCCCGCCGGTCGCGGGGTAGGCAACCCATCGCGCACGGGAGCGAGCGCGCGGCCTACCTCACAGGCTGTGCGGGGCCACCGCGGTGCAAGACCAAGGCGGTAGCATGGCGTCCACAACCGGCGGGGTTACCACGTGGTATATTCGAGTAGGTTAGTGAGTAGCAAGGTGCCTGGAAGGAACTTGTACAGCTTTAGCAGGGGTGCCACCGCCGCCTGTTCGACGTAACGGAGCACGGCGTCTCTTTTCCTCTTCCTCCTCCCTCCCTCCCTCCCCTGCTCTCTCACTCTCACCTTCCCTACCCACCGTGCAACAGAAGGAGCAGAAACGTATTTCCCGCGTAGGATTCGATAGGGGGCTCCATTTTTCGCGAGCGGATTACGCGCGGTGGCCTTCGAGTTGTGCCCCCTCCCCCTCCCCCTCTCCGCTCCAGCCCCTCCGCCCTCCGCGACAGTGGCAGCTTCTCCTCTTTTCACTCGCGCAAGAAAAGGGTTGTGATTTTTACGATAAGGGGAGTTGGACGTTTCGACACAACGTACATACGAAATACGACGCCTTTCTGTAAGTTCCACACGATTCTTTGCCGACATTTCTGTGTTGCCCGTAATGTACAGTAATCGAATTTCAATAATGGTGAAATGATAAACTTTCCTGTTTTTAATTTCAACGCCTTTTCGCCATGTT
This sequence comes from Frankliniella intonsa, assembly GCA_033675135.1. Lineage (NCBI taxonomy): Eukaryota > Metazoa > Arthropoda > Insecta > Thysanoptera > Thripidae > Frankliniella > Frankliniella intonsa. The sequence continues at coordinate 4,985,624 of CM066249.1, read as the reverse complement.
TTGGCGCCTTCATCACTCTTGCGAATGTAAATTCCTTCTAAGCGGGCCGTCTGCGAATTTATGTATGTTCCTTCCCCAACCCCCCTCTGCGTCGTAAAGCAGCCCCTGCGGAGGCCTATTGCGAGCGATTCTTGATGAAAACCCCGTTCGACGAAATTTCTGCGCGGATCTCCATAGTTTACGGCTGGCTTATACCCGCTCGCGCCCTGCACGCCCCGCCCCGCCCCGCCACGCCCCGCCACGCCCTCGTACTTAAAGGAGGCGCGCTGCGGGGCGTCGGCCCCCGTGGCCTCCCGCGGTACAGCGGCTGCAGGCCTACTGGGCACTCTGTGATGTACGGACTTCATTAGGCGGTACTGCGAGGCGTGGCGGAGCGTGGCGAGCACCGGGTTCGATTCCCGGAGGGCCTTTGCGCTCTCGCTCGCGCCCCGGCACAATAAAAGCGCATGACCTACTTCCTCTTCTTGGCGGCGCTGGGCCCGCCACGCCCCGCCGCGCCCCACCACGCCCCGCCCCGAGCGGCCCCCTGCGCCCCACCCGCCTGCAGCATCGCTATGGCCAGATTAGCGGCAGAGGCAAAAATGCGCGTTGGGAGGGAGTGGCGTGGCGTGGTGTGGCGTGGCGTGGTGGGGCGCGCCAGGGCCGGGCCTAGTGGGGCCACAATTTACCTCGCCATTCTCGTGCGCTTCATCCTCCACTTCCCGTCGGCATTGTCCACCTTCGGCGCCCGCCCCATCCTATTCTCAGGACCTGCAGCCCCGCCCCGCCCCACCCCGCCCCGCCACGCCCCTCCCCGCCCCGCCCACACCTCATCACCCCCCACCGCCATACCAACTTCCCACGATTCCTTTTTATATTATTTCCCCTTTTCTGCCACTTGGGCTGACTGAAAAATAAAAGTTTACGAAGCAAATGAAATGTAAAATTATTTGTGCCGTTAGTCTCTTGTAATCGCCGCTGACTTGTGCCTCGCCCACCCGATCTGTGTGTCCCCCCTACAGACTTCCCCACCGCGAATCCGCCCCGCCCCCGCTCCGCCCCCGCTCCGCCCCCGCTCCGCCCCCGCTCCGCCCCCGCTCCGCCCCCGCTCCGCCCCCGCTCCGCCCCCGCTCCGCCCCCGCTCCGCCCCCGCTCCGCCCCCGCTCCGCCCCCGCTCCCCCCCCCCTCCGCCCCCGCTCCGCCCCCGCTCCGCCCCCGCTCCGCCCCCGCTCCGCCCCCGACGCCGCTCGTCAACGCCTGCCTCACAAAAACAATCAGTGCGTGGTTGGGCGCTAATCCTCTGAGCGGGGCGGGGGCAGTTGCAGAGGGTTGGGGGGTGCTTGGGGGCGGCGCGGCGGCGGGTCCCGGGGGCGGACTCCCACTGGGACCCGGTCCCTCCCTCCCTCCCTCGGGAGGGGCGGTGGGGGCGAGCCGCGCGGGGGCGGCGCGGCGGGTCTGTCTGTGCGCCGTTTACCATTTGAAATCAAATCTGAGTGTCTGGCTCCCGCCGTCCCGCCCCGCCCCGCCCCGCCCCGCCCGCCCCGCCCCGCCCCTCCACCGACGCTCTGTTTGTCTCTATCGTGTCTGGCGGTGGCGGTCAGCCCACTGCCCCGCGGCCCGGTCCGATATTGCATAAGCGCAAAGCGGGCAAATAATGACTGGGCCGATGAAAGATGTTGCGGGCTGCGGGCGTGGCGGGGCGTGGCGGGGCGTGGCGTGGCGGGGGAGAGGCTAAAGATGAAGATGATTGGTCGGGAGTCCCGACTGTTTGCCGTGGACCTCTTTCCCGCTCAATCCGGCCTGTGCCCTGCCCTGCCCTGTTCTGCCCAGCCCTGCCCCGCCCTGCCCCCCTGCCCTGCCCTGCCCTGCCCTGCCCTGTCCGGCCGGCCAGTGCGGTCCAGGCGGCTGCTGGGCTGGGGGCCCTGCTGCCCTGCTGCCCGGCGCGGCCCGGCGCCAGCAGTGCCTCCTGCAGCGGGACGGGACGGGACGGGACGGGACGGGACGATCTCTTTACCGGATATAGACTCTACAACCATCTGCGGTAATTGCCTGCCCGGGAGAAGGAGCTGGCCTCGCTCCGCTCACTGCCCCCACCTCCTTTCTCTCTCTATCATTCCCTCCCTCTCCCTCTCTCTCTGTCTACCTCTCTCGGCATTCGCGGATGTTCGGAACAGATGCCTCCCTTTGCGGCACTCGGCTGTCAGAAGTAATGGCATGGTGGAACGGGCGCTGCGGAATGAGCTGACAAGGCTGCCAACAGCAAAACCCTCCCCCGCCCCCAAATGCCTCCCCCCTCCCCGATGCTCCCCCCACTCTCCCCCTCCCCTCCCCCGGCCTTGTTGCCACCTTACGGCCGTGCCTTCGCGTGCCCGGCGGGCGTTACGCCGAGGTGGGTGTCACTGTCCGTATTATGCTCGAATCACAACACAATTAGGTGGAATGCGGACAGTGCAGCGCGGCGGCCGCCCCGCCCCGCCCCGGTCGCCATGAAAAATAGCAGCCTTTGCCGCTCTGGCTGTGACAGTGCATTGTGCATAAGTCTGTATCTGGTGGCCGCGTGCTGCGGGCGAAGGCTCGCCTCGCACCACCTGCCTCCTACGAGCCATAAATCAGATACGATCTTAAAACCGTTGTCGCGGAAGAAAAAAAGTACCAAAGTTCAGTACATTTTGTATGAAGGAATGAAGTGCACTTGTACGACTGTATGCCCATAGAGTCATACCCCAACCCGCCCACAAGTCGTTCTCTCCAACACTGGGTGTCTCCACCTCCACCCCGCCTCGTCGCCCCCTCACCCCCGGCACAACTCTCTCTTTCACCCCTTGACCTCGCCTTTCTCTCCTATCACTCTCTCCCTCCCCCTTACAACCGTGTGGTGTTGCTGAAATAATTATGTGGCGCGCGTTGTTTGCTAACCGCGAAAAATAAGTTTGCACCGCGCAAGCGCAATTATGTGGGACCCGCTGGGAGAGGAGGGAGAGGGGGGCGGGGAGAGTTGGGCGAGGAGAGGGAGGTGGAGAGAGGGGGAGAGAGAAATTGAGCGAAGCCACGGTGCAGGAAAGGAAAGGTAGAACAAGCCGGGCTGCAAGCAGCTGGGCCGTGGCCGGGGCCGTGGCCGGGGCCGTGCAGGCGCCGTGACCGTGCTTCGGGAGCCGGCCGGCCGGCCGGACCCTCGGCTCGACTAGTCTCTTTTGTCTCTGTAAACTTTTGCCTGTCCAAACCCACTCGCACCAGACAGCCCTGGGGAGCAGCCGGGCCGGGCCCCTGACCTGACCGCACTACTCCCTGGAAACGCGTTCCTATTTGTGGAGAAGAGATCGCTCTGCGAGCACCCCTTTAACATTTCTAAAAAAAAACATGTTTTTTCCGAAAATTTTCTGATCTGAATTGGTCCAGTTTTATTCTGGGCGTGGCCTGCTGCGAGCCGGCCCGCTGACTGAGTGCGTGCGTCCCCCAGGTGGGTCGGGGCGCGGCGTGGCGTGGCGTGGCGCGGCGGGGCGCCGGCCGGACCAACATGTGTGACGCACGACGTGCTCGCGGAACCAAGGACTTCTTGAATTGGCGCCCGCCTTGGCTTTCATCTCTCCCCCCCCCTCTCTCTCTCTCCCTTTTTCTCGCTCGCCTTCACTAACTCTTCCTTCAGTCCATCTCCTCCCTCCGTTTATCCCTCCGTCCGTCCGTGGGGTGCGCGCAGTCGGACTGTACCTCACCGTGGGAAGCCTACGAAGCAAAGCTTTACGCACTTACACTGTTCAAACCTTTACTATGAATATCAGTGTAAGCTAAAAGGGAACCCTGCCGCATTGTGCCTTCGCTGTGAGTCGTCTCCGTAAGCTATGGTGAATGCCAGGGTAAGGTTCGGTGAATCAAGTTCGAGTGGAAAACAACTCTGAATTTTGGTGTACAAATGTCGTGAGGTTTTGTAAATTTTTCTTGATTTTTTTTTTTTTGCAATTTTTGCTTTGAGTTTTCCGAATTTTATCTGATTTGTTCTGAATTTTTCTGATTTGTGTACTACTAAGTGTACAAAAATTTCAAAGTTGTTACCCCCTCGATCAAGTTGCATCACCGTAAGCTTTTATTTGTGTACAGGAAAAATAGTCCCGTAGCTTACAAACACATTTGTAGAGGTTCGTGATCTTTGGGATTCAAGGTTATATAACCTCGGTTATAACAGTGCGGGCGGGGTGGCGCGGCGGGGGCCTTGGAGCCTGCGCTGGCCGGAGGCTTGCTCAGATAGCCCGCCGTCCTGAGCCGACTCCACTTGTGTGCTGCTGATTTAGATTCTATTACTGCCGCTATCACTGCACCCGCCCGGCTGTGCTGGTCTGGGCTGGGCTGGCCGTGTTGTCCTGGCGCGGGGCGGCCGGGCTTCAGCCGTAGCTCAGGGCTAGGGCCTGTCTCCCCCTCCGGGAGCCCCGCAAGGAACAGTGCCCTGGATTCCCGTGCCCCTCCGCTCTGCTACACTCATTCCACCGCGCTCTCCCCCTCTGTTTCTCACCCCTCCTCCTTCATTGCCGAGGCCCGTGCCGGAAAAACATTTCACTCTAGGAACGTAGCCACCGGATGACGCTGGAATAAGTTCCTTCCGGACTTTCCAGGGCTCCGTGTCCCCCCCCCCCCCTCCCTACAAGGCACTCCCGTTCGTATGATGACTGACTGCCGAGGGGATACACCATTCTTCACGGGTAATGAGAGTTGAAACCGTCGCAATGGCAGCGCGCTTTTTCAAACAGTTGAATGGGACTTTTTTCTCTCGTGAGGGATGAGGAGGGTGGGGGGGGTCGTTCAGAGTAGTGGGCGGTAAATTAACGAAGCGTATAACTTTTTTCGGTGGTCCCTTTTCCTCCAGCTCATGTTGAAAACTTCAGATTTACTAGCGTGATTAGTCCCCCACCCTGTCGGGGGACTTATCCTCCGCCTGCGGGTGGGCCGCGGCGAATACCGCACTCGCAGGACTCCTATGGTCTGATGTTTGCAAGTGTCGGACGAAAGCGATGCCTGTGTGGCGTAGAACTAGCTCCTCGGCGGCCTGCAGTCCGGATTTCGAACTTAAGTGTGTTCGTGCGCGGAAGCGGAGCGAGCAGAGCTGGCTGCTGCTTTTTGGAAAGGGCAGACTACTTGGTTGTTATGAGGTCTGAATATGAATATCGTAGTAGTTGCCCCCCGCCCCGCTCAGGCCTAGCCAACTAGTGGGGTCGGGGCGGGTCGGGCCGCACCCCGCCGGGGCCTAACTTGGATGGAACACAAACTACGTCCCGCTACCTACCCCCCACCCGGCGCGGCGGGCTCACATGCCCCGCCCTCGTCACCACACTACTCCTTTCGGCGGGACGAGAACGCTTTGCAGGAAAAATGACCGCGTAATAGGCCGGAAACTAGGCTACACGAATTCATCTAATGTTGTTGCATGCAAAGTGCATTTAGACTTTAAAAAAAAAAAATTAAAAAAAAACTGTCGGGTCGCTGGGGTGGGGTGGAACTTCTCTGCGCCTTATTTATCCCAAAATATATTTTTAAAAACACAACAAAAACACAGAAACGATACAACGGTCAGGACTCTCACGGCACCTTTTTTTTCGTCGTTCGTATTTTTTTTTCGCCGCCTGATGCGTTGTCCTCGCCCATACAGGCTGAGCTCATTCACGCCACGCGGGGCCGCTGGGGCAGAAAGTCAGTGCGCGCCGCTGCTATTGTCAGGGACATGACGGCCCATGACCGCGCTGGAGGGGTAATTGAGGGCTTTGGGAATGCCATGCATGCCCCGGCTCTGTGTGTGTGTGTGTGTCTAATGTGGGCCACTACTAAACGCGTCACGTGCTGTGCCACGGCGATGTTCTGTCTGTTCATACTTTTCGTTGTTCTCGGGGTCCTCCATCACGTGTGCCCGTTCACCCATTCACCCACGTGCCAACCACGTGACGTGCCGCCTTGCACCAAAGAGCTGTTACTCAGGTCGGCTAAACAATGTTCAGTATGACCGCGATGATTGAGCAGGTTTAATCAAGTCATTTTCCTGCTGGAAAAAAGCATGCTTCTAGAAATTACATAGCGAGTGCTCGTTTTGTAGAAATCTGCCGCCGGCCCTGTCCATAGCCCCGGGCACTCCTCACCCCACCCCACCCCGCCCCGCCCCGCCCGGCGCCCTCGCCAACATCCTCTCTCACTCAAACAACTCGCCTGCCCTGCCGCCCCGCCGCCGCCGCATCTCCGCGCGTTGAATAGAGTATTCCGTTTGCACCGGATTTTGCGGTCGGCTCCGTCCAGCCTCGGCAAAGGGCGCGGCGGCGAGGGCGTGGGGCGGGGCGGGGCGGGGCGGGGCAGAGCCGGCCGGGCTAGGGCTGTCTGCACAGATGAACTCGGCGAACAAATATGACGGAATAATGTTTGACGTTCCCACTTTGCACCACGCAGCGCTATGCTCTTGCCCTCCCGACCATTTTAAAGAGAGGCCCCTCGACAAAAAAAAAAAATCACGCTCCTATTGGTTAAGGATCTAGCGGCATGTCAAATCTGTCGTATCGTGAACTGTATGAAACTCCTCTCCCGCTGCTTCCGCTCTCCAATTGTGAATCCATGCACGCTGCGTATTTTTTGCCCGCCCCGGCCGCCCGCGTCTCTTCAATTTCCGATCAAATCTGCGCAAGCAGAACAATATCAAGAGCGAATAATATGTGAACAGGCCGCGGTCCCCGCCCCACCCCGCCCCACCCCGCCCCGCTCGGCGCCGCGCGTACAGGCCGCTGTTGCCAAACGCCACCACCCCACCCTCGCCCCCCTCTCTCCCCGCCAACAAATTCAGCGAAGCGCGCAGATGGTAATTTCATGACAGCACATAGCAGCGCTGTGGTATTGACTCATAGGCCTCGTTGCGACTGCATTGCATTCGGACCGGCCCGGCCCGGCTCCACGGGGCTCTTTTGTTGTGTATTTATCACCGCAGATGCAGCAAGTTGTGCTGCCTCATGCGTTACTCTCTTCCCCATACTCGTTGTGCCAACGTACACCGTGAGAAACGAAAAACATTTCGGGACCATAAATAATTAAGTTGCGAGGTCGGGATTTTTAAAAAGTCGCGCCTCGCGCTGTTTGCGCCCTGCGGCGCCCGAAGATGTATAAATATACGTCGTTTCTGTTGGCCTTTTCCAGTCTCTTTTTAAGTACACTGCTTCTCGCGCGCCGCTTTACTTGTTTTTTTTTTTTCGTTCTCGCCACCGCCTCAGGATGATAAAAAGAGAAAAGACTTCCCCTTTCGTGTCCGTTTCATCCTTGCCCGCCCGGCCCGACTTGCCTTGATTTCCACCCCGTCCCTATCTTTGGCCCTCCCCCCCTCCCTCCCCCCCTCCCCCCCTCCCCCCCTCCTCCCCCCCGTCTTTGCACTTTGGGGCCGTTGGCGGTACAATCTCCCTACGCCGTGCACGCCGCGACGCTTGTCTTTCGGGTCACATTTGTAGGTCTGCGCTGTCAAATAGAGGAATGGCCTACGAGCGGGGCGGGGCGGGGCGGGGCGGGGCGGGCGCGACGTGAGAGGGTCTGCGGGCGTGGAGTGAGCGCGCGGGCCGTAATAGGACGAGGGTGTCGAGCGGGCCTCAGCCCCGGGCCCGCCACGCCCCGCCACGCCCCGCCACGCCCCGCCACGCCCTTGCCACTCGGGGCTCACTCTCCCTTTTGTGCTCATTTTCCTACTCGACCTGGACCACGTGACCCAGCTCAGCTCCCGGCCCCGTGCTGGCGCGCGCGGCCACCCGAGCGCCTGGGAGGTATGCCACCGCGTCGCGCCGGTGCATGGCGGGCTAGTCTACCTCGCGGGCGCTTGCCGCTGCGCTTAGCAGCCGTTGCTGCGTGCCTTTTTTTATAACCGATCATCGATGTTGCTTGCCGCCGTTTTAACCCCTTAGTCGCCTCCCTGTAGTATGTACATAGCATGTGTTTCGGCACGGGATCTAGCGCGCAGGGCAGCAAAAAGCGCCCGAGAGAGACTGCGCATCCGGCGCAGATCACAGTGACGTGTAAGCGAATACCGGGGTAGCGGAACAAAAGAGCTCTGTACTGTTGTGTGGGGCGGAAAATGCCGTTGTGCAAATAGACCGTCGCAACGGATGATGCGGCCATGAAAAGAAAAGAGAGTAGCTCCGACTGTTCGGTTCGACTGGCGCACTCGTTTCTTTGACTTTTTAGACTACTTCGCTATAGTGCAGTGCAGCCGTGGCCAAAGGCATTCGGTTCCATGCCTTTAAAAAAAAATACTCCGGACCGGGTTACAGTTCCCGGGTAGCTCAGGTGTGCGACGGGATGAGGGAGGGGGGGGGTCTGCTTCACACTAAACCTTTATGCATTTTTTTTTCTGCATAATGGTTACGCAGGATTACGGACACAAAATAAACATTGTTATTTATGAAATTTATGCATAACTCTGGTTGCACGTAGTCCTGCAGCCCTCATGCACAACATAATGCGTAAGGGTTTCGTGTGTTCCCGCTCTTTCTGTGGTCGACTTGAGCGCTGAGCCTGGCCTGCGCTCGGGACGCGCCCCGTGCAGCCCTCACTGATGGGCTGGTCAAGCCACGCCTGCCCCGCCCGACCACTCAATCCCACCTGTCTGTTGTACCTGCAGTGCAATGCATTTCGGCGGGCGGGGCGGGGGTCTACGGTAATGAATGTGTTTGTACCGCGAGATTAGAGTCGCCCGTTCTGTAGGAAAAAAAATAAACAAAATATTTTTTCATAGGCATGGAAGAATGTATTTTTGTTGTCTTGTTGATAAATCTCAGTGGCTCTCGACAAAGTCAGCCACAGCACCCCCCACTCCACCTCACCTCCCCCACTGCCAGTGAGCCAAGGCTGACCCGATCGTGGCCGCCTGACTTTATGTGCCTCACAGTGTTGCAACCCATCTGCACCCACCGTCGTTCTTTCCCCGCTATGGACCTCATGCTGTGTTCGACCGTTCCTTCTCTCCTCCTTTTCCCCTGGCTTTCTTGTTCACCTTCTTTTGGGTGTCCCTGATCGCCGTGGGGGCGGAAGCCGTTTAGCTGTGAGAGTGCTCCTCCGCTCGCTGCGTGGGGTAGGTGTTTTTTCTGCACCGCTTTTCCTCCTCCTTCCTCTCATCCTCCTCCTTCCCTCTCCTCCCACTTCGTGTTTGGAGTCCGTCTCGAGGAGCAGTAAGCCAGCGGGCCAGCAGGTCCTCGGTGGGGTGGTGGTTGGAGGAGGAAAAGCTCAACGAGTGACGTGCTGTATGTAGGGGTCCCACAACAGGTCACCACGGCTCGAAACAAAACACGTTGGAAACAAATGAAAAGAAAACGCCTGGCGGAAAGGAAATGCTTTAAACTCCCTGAGTTGCCGATGTCGAGTGTTTTTGTTCGTATTCTCCGCGACCCTGTCGGGAGGTCTGCGAACAGCATAACCTCCCGGGTCAGCTCCACCTCATAAACCGAGCGCACCGCTGCACGCTGCGAATAACTAAACGTGCTCACTTTATTCGCGTGTTTAAATCGAATCTATTGTCGCGCTGTCCTTTTGCTCTCCCCCTACGCCCGTCGGGGGCGCGGGGCGGCGCAGGGCAGCGGGGGGCCCGGAGTGATCGAAACCGATTGACATCGTCGCGTGGCAGACGTCCCCCCCCCCCCCCCTCCAGCCCCCCCTTGGGACCCCGCTGTCAATCACCGTACGAGTGATCGAGATTTGAGTGGACCAGCAACTTCCAAACCATCATCCCCGTTCCCAACCTCTATCCCTACATCACCCTCGTCCCCCACCCTACCCCTACATCACCCCCGTCCCCCACCCCTACACCACCCCCACTTCTACCCCCAGGTGCGCAGCCTCTCACACGAGTGGCGCTGCCTGTAACACAAGCGCCCCGCCCTTATTTCTCCTGACCTCCTACCCTACCCTACCCCTTAAACCCTTACCCCCGAACCGCCTGATCTACCCCTCAGTGCTTCTTGATGGGGGTGATGCCGTCGATCTCAAAGGGTTATGTCGAGTGATTGCCGTGAGCGATGACGGGCCCACAGGGCGCCCGTGTGGAGAGAGAGAGAGAGACTCAAAGGCCTTTTAAAGCCGCGCTCATTACGGCCGTTATTGACCTGTTTGATAAATAAGTGCCGCGGGGTGTGCAAACGACACGAGAGAGAGAGAGAGAGAGAGAGAGAGAGAGAGAGAGAGAGAGAGAGAGAGAGAGAGAGCGAGAGCGGGGGCGGAACAACGTTGAATAAGTGCTTAAAAAACACATGAGCGCAACAGAACAAGGTTTTGTCGATTTATTTGGTTGTACCAAGATGAGCGAGGCTGCGTATTGGCGCACGCATGCCCACCGCTGCTGCTGTGCACTGTTAAAAAAAAATTTGAGAAAATCCCACTTTCGGTGGTGAAACGCTCGATTCCCGATTTTGTCTTTGGATTTTGCTCAACCATGGGTCGGTGAATTTCTCGACTCATAGGTTGGGTAGGTTAGGTTAGGTTAGGTTAGGTCCACATTGACTTGAAAATCTCGACTTTCAGATGAAATAGGCATTGAGAAACCCATGGGTTTGGAATTGGAAGGCTCCATTTAACGACTGGGAATTTAAATCCCATTGGGTTAGGAAAATTCTTGATATTTTTTACAGTGTGACTCTATCATATTAGCAATCAGCTGGTGCTCTCCAACAGCCTCCCTTTTCTCAAGCTCTGAGAAAATGTTGGCCTTGGCACCTTTCCTTTGGTCGTTTATTCGCACCTTTGCTTTTCGGAACGAAGAAAATACCCAGGAGCAAAATAAAGCGTCTGTCTGCCGTATTTCTCCCGTTCTCCGTTTATATTAAACCTCTGGCAGCGTTAAATTAAATCCTTAGTTCCCCTTTCCGATAGTACTCACGGGGCGTGCTTTTGATGAAACTCGCGCTTCATATATATGCATCGGGTATTTTTGCGACGCCAAACAAGGCGAAAATGGTGCAGCGCAGCAACCTGAGTCTCGCTCCGCACTGCTCCGCTTTCATATTGAAGGGGCGTAATCGTCGGCAGCACAGCGCGACACGTCGTACCTCGCCGACCCGCTGCTAGCGCATCAAAGGCGGGGCGGGGCGGGGCGGAGGTATGGCACTGCGCCGAGGCCCCGGGCGTGGCGGGGCGGGGCGTGCTCCCAGCTGAGCTGAACCCCGCGGGGGCGCGGCGCGAGCGGCACGTGGGGCGGGCGTCATTCCTTATCGCAAGATGAGGCGCTGCCGGTGGCGCGCGCGGCGCGGCGCGACGGTACTACTGCCGCCCTTTTCTACAAACATTTTCAAAGCGGGGGAAAAAATTAAACAAAAGTTTTGTGCGTGAATATATAGTTTGTTCGGCCCCGGCCGGCTCGCGCTGGCCACGCCATGCGTGAGCGCGCGAACTTGAGGAAAAGTTGGCGTGGCGGGAGCGGGCGGGAGCGGGCGCCCCATGGGAACAGCACGTCGCATCCACGTCGAATCGACGAAATCTACGTGGACCACGTCGATGAGGATGTATCCACAAAATATCCACGAACTTTCCACATAGATTTTAAAGGGAATTTTCCACGTAGAAAAAGAACGAAATTTCTACGTGGATACTTCCTATTCCTATCCACGTTGATCTTTCGCCCTTGTATCCACATAGTTTGTTCAGAGATATATCTACGTAGATTAAAAATGAAAATTCTACGTGGATACTCCCTATTCCTATCCACGTTGATCTGTCGCTCTTGCATCCACATTGTTCATTCAGAGATATATCTACGTAGATAAAAAATGAAAATTCTACGTGGATACAATTTATTTTTATCCACGTATATGCATCGCTGCAGTGTCCACGTTGTTTGTACAGGCGCTTATCTACAAAAAATAAAACGCGTTCTCCACGTATATTTTCTCGTGCTTTACGCTACAATAGACGCGTTTCCCGACTTAGTCAGGTTTACTTTAAGAGACATGCTCCGACTGGACCATCCTCGTAGCATCTACGTGGATAGGTCGTGGAAGGACTCCACGGGCATCCACGCCGTATATGATAGCTATGATACGGCCATCTTAAGCAGATGTTCCCGTGGCTCCGTGGGTAGCGGCGTCAACTGGTAACCGGAAGGTCCGAGGTTCAACTCCCAGCAAAGGTAAAGGTAAAAAAAAAGGAGGCAAAATCGATAAAACCTAGAACAGTAAATACTAAACGTTAAGTAAAAGCAAAAAAAAAATAATTCATTTCTTTTCCCAAAATTGTAAAAATATTTGATGAATACTATAGGCCCTATAGTATAGGGGCTGGTAAGCAGTGGACGTATCTATGGCATATCGACGTGGATACCACGGGGAGCAGAGGGCCTATCCACGTCGTATCGCCGTGGAATCTAGTACCGCGACGCACTCGATGGTCGCGGCGACAATCCACATCGATTCAATGATTCTCGTCAACGTTGCATCCCCATCGATTCGATGTTGCCGTTCCCATGGGGCGGAAGCGGGCGGGAGCGGGCGGGAGCGGGCGGGAGCGGGCGGGAGCGGGCGGGAGCGGGCGGGAGCGGGCGGGAGCGGGCGGGAGCGGGCGGGAGAGTGTCCTGTTTGCTGGTCTGGCCGCGTGCCGCTGTCCGAAGTGGGCCGCCATGATTTATGGCTGCGTTCGGGATCGGATTGGATTGTTTCCTCTCGCTGGGCCGGGCCGGGCAGGCGGGCAGGTCTGCGTACGCGCGGTGGGGCGGGGCGAGGCGGGGCGGGGCGAGGCGGGGTGGGGCGAGGCGGGGCGGGGCGAGGCGGGGCGCCGTCCTCGATCATCTCTCTCGCACTCACGTGTCGCCCCGCCCCGCCCCACGTCACCAGTTAATTACGATGTAAAATCGCGTGCCGCCGCGCCTCGGCCGGCCCGGCCAGAAGGAACGGAATTCCATTCGGATATCCTTTATGATGTCCTTTATGCCTCCGCGGGGAAATTAGACGCCCGCGCCCGCCTTCCACGCGCCGCCTTATTTCCGTCTCCTTTAAGTTTTCGGTCTCTCTATTCCCCTCTCCCTCTTCCCCCCTTGCTCTCTCTCTCTCTCTCTCTCTCTCTCTCTCTCTCTCTCTCTCTCTCTCTCTCTCTCTCTCATTCGCTATTGCTCTCCCGCAAACAGAGATTCGTGTGGTAATAAGCAGAGTGAAACGAGTCTGCCGTCACCACGGCGCACTGATGTGGATTTTAAAAGCACGGCGGGAAAGGGTGAGAGAGAGGTCGGGGGAGGTGGGAGAGCGCGAGGGAACGAGAGAGAGAGGGAGAGCTCCGAGGCGGCAGGCGGCGACAAACAGCCCCGGGCTGAATCTATCATGTCGTTCAAGTGATGCGCGCTGGGTGCTCTAGGCGTCGCTGGAGTGGGGCTGGAGCGGAGCGGAGCGAGGCTGGCAGGCCCCCTGCCGCCCCCTGCCGCCCCCTGCCGCCCCCTGCCGCCCTCTGCCGCCCCCTGCCGCCCCCTGCCCCCTTCACCCCTGGATCCGTCGGGCAAGCCAATTTCAAGAGACAGACGGGTAGCGTGTGAGGCGGAGAGCGACATTCAGTCCATGGCGATTTATCTATAACCAGTCGTCGTCAAATAATGTTTAAAAATAAACCGGAATATTATTTTTTCTATCATCGCCCTGCTGTGTCTGCTACACGTGACGGCGCGGGACATTATTATTATTATTATTATTTTGTGACGCAGTTGCAAAAAAGAGACACTGCGGCGGGGCGGGGCACAGGTTTGGCGTGGTGTCGACCTTTTGTTTACCGGCGCGCCTGAGAGTGGGTGGGGCTTAGGCCCCCCTCCCTCCCCACATACGTTATGCGCCTCGGCAGTTCAAGGTCCTTGTTAATGTTGGAAAGACTTAAAGGTCCCCACCGTGGTTTGCTGTGAATACTGGTCCCTTCCATACACGTGTGCGTGTGTGTTCGCCACGTGACCCGACTCTCACTTTCACCCGGGCTGCCTTCATTATGCTGTAATAGGGGGAAAAAAATTCTGTGGTTGGGAGGAGGGGCGTCTATATAGGCTCCCACAGCGTGCAGGCACCGCGCGGCACCGCGGCCCTCACCAAAAGCAAAACACGCGTAGAAAATTTTCCCGGGGGATGCAAAGGACAACGACGCCGGGGTCTCCAAAGGAACGCTGCACAGCAGGCTGCCTGGCAGGCAGACAGACAGACAGGCAGGCAGACAGCTAGACACGTGGCAGACAGGCCGGCTTCGGGGGGGAAGGGGGTTGCCGCGCTTGGGCTCAGGGCTCTGAAACACACCGCCGGTGAAAGGCGAGAGGTTAGGGAGAGAGAGAGAGAGAGAGAGGGAGGGAGGGAGGGGAGGGGAGGGGAGGGTTGGCTTTGGCCCTATGTGCGGTTCGCTGGCTTGTCGCGGCCCAACCCCCTACCCGATGAAGGAAGAAGGGCGGGCGGGCGGTTTTATTTTTGCACGGACCATTAACGACACACACACACATTCATATATACAAAACCGCACACACACACACACACACACACATGCGCACGCTCAACACTGTGTGCCCGCGTGTACCTTCAGGCAGCATACCCCCCCCCCCTCCCCATCTCTACCGCATCGCCCCTCACTCCGTTATGTTCCCGTCGAACTCTCATACACATCCACACACACTCACACACACCCCTTTTGTTTTGAGGCCTAAGGCGCACGCCTGTTGGGGTACATGTCGAAACATTATTAAGAAACACGTTCCTTAAACAAGAAATAATTCTCTGAATGGGTTAAAACGAAAGTTCTCTCTTTGTCTCTCTCTCTCTCTCTCTCTCTCTCTCTGTCTCTCTCTGTCTCTCTCTTTTCCTCTCTCAACAAAAAAAGAGGTTTATATCACGTTAGTAATGGGCGTAAAACGTAATTTTGCTTTGAGCTGGAGAGGGTGGAGGCCGGTGGAGGCCTCACGGTCCGGTCGACAGACTGTATGACCCCCGCTATCGACCACCTGAATGGACTGTCCAAACACCTGGCCCGCCTGGTGCACGAGCAGTTTAATTCCAACCCGTTTACTTTTCTAATTTTTTTTTTTTAAATTTAAATCTAAACATAAATAAACGGTTTGCGCTTGGGTCTCGCTTTCGAAAGTTAAACGTAAATATTCTGTTTGGCCCTCCCCGCGCCCGCCCCCCAACGCCTCTTCAGTTGCGGCACTCTGTTTGATGATGGTGGAACGAAGCGGCGGATCGTTGACCCGGGCGGGGCGCAAGATACCCGTGCGGTGCGCAGCTCCAATCCCGCCCCGCCCGGGCGCGCCCCTCACACTGCCTGAGGCAAAGCAGTCTCCGCAGACGATCTCACACCCCATAAGGCAAGTGGTGGCAGCAATGGCGAGACCGAAAGGAAGCAGAACGGGAGACGGGGCGGGCAGACAGCAGCCAGAGAGTGAAAAGAGAGTTCCCGGAGAGAAATTAAATAAACCGCGACGCTGTCGCGCCATTCTCTTCGCCCTCCAAATATTGCAGCGTCGAAGAACTCATGGTAGCCTGCGGTGTGTAGACGACAGTGTAACTAGGTCCTTTCGGCATTATTGATCGCCGCGCCAGATACCGATCGAGCCTAAGTAAATCTCATCTGCATAACGCGATGTGAAGCTGCCAGTGCGCGGGCCCTGTTTACGCGCCCGATGGGCCAATGGGCCGTGTCGCGTAAGGCGTCAGGCCGTCAGGGGTCTATCTGGGAGCCGCGCTTTTCTCGCCTCCCCCGGCACACATCAGAGCCTACGGGATGGGACAATATCATTTTTTTTCTGTCATGTTACTTAGTTTTTTGTACATATTTTCTACGCTCAGTGTCCTACAGGGTAGCTCATCCCGCGACCTCGATCGTTGTACATGCTGATAAATCAATGCATCCGAAAAGCGTGTTTTCGGTTTTTCATGTACTTGATTGAGTCGAGCAGTAAATTGCGACTATCTCGAGTTCATTTCACGTGTCCACCCAGAAAAAGGAAGATTTGAATCGCTCAAGACCAATGAACTTAATTAAGTCTTTGGACTTGAATCAAAGAAAATATACTTATTTTAGGGTGGTTTAGGTCTTACATCAAGTCTTTAAAACGAGGCCAATTCTACTGTTTTCTCTGTGTAACACGGACCATTATTTTCACGAATCGAACGCGATGCAATTAATATTCAATCAACGTGCAGTACAAGGCGTAGTACTAAAATCGAGAACACGCTTTGCTGCTGGTTGTGTGATGATATTGATGGTACGGTGAACTTCCTGTTGGTAAACAGACGCTGGCGGTCGGGGCTGGGCTGTTGTTGTGGGCTCGCGTGGCATGACCTTGTCCATTCACTTGCCGTCACCCATCACTAGTGATGGCAGCGCCGCCTACCGCCGCCTTGTGGCGCGCACAAGTGCACTAATGATCCCACAGGCAGTCTGCCCTCCCTGCCCTCGCATGCGCCGCCACCGCGCATTAAATATAGAACCGCTGCCTGCGCTTCCATTCAGCTTAATCAACATTGAATACCCAACTCAGCGCCTCTTAGAGCCGGGAGGGCGCTTAATTCCCCGCCCCTTTCGAGAAGCTTCGCAAACGAGCGATGTAGCAGCCTGCTATCGTCGTGTCACCCGCCTCTCCCAGATGCCGCGTCCCTTCCTTAATATACATCTTCGTCGGCATGATTTGTGCAGCGGGACGGTAGTTATTGCCACAAGCGCGACTACTGCTGTAATCCGAGCCTAGGCGGGGATACGGGGAGCCCCGACTAACAGTGTAATCTCGGGGCCTTGCAGCTCCTGGCCATCACCCCCATCTTCCGGCATGCACCCTCTTCCCCCCGCCTGCTCCAACCCCATTCCGCCCCTTTGCCCCTCCCTCCCCGCCGACCACGCGCCCGCCCTCCTTCGGGTTGGAAACAGAGATAGTCATCAATCCGCATGGATTTCGCTTTGCAGGCGGATGTGTGGCAGACCCGCCCCGCCCCGCCCCGCCCCGCCCCGCCCCGCCCCGCCCCGGCCTGCGCGGGCCTGAGCGGCTGCGGCGCCCGGCGCCGAGGCTTTCCCTCCCAATCCCACTGTGAGCGCCGCGGCGCTGTCCTGTCCCCCCCCCCCCCTCCCCTCTACTCCACTCGTTCCTTATCTCGCGGGGATCGACTCACCAACACGTAAAATACACTTTATGACGGCACACACACGCGCATAAAAGAGACGTTACTCGCAAGTGCCACTTCTTTGGAGGGGGGGGGGGGGTGCGCCCCCGCCGCCGGGTGTCAAGTTTTAAAGGCCGCGCCGCGCCCCTTGTGCGCATGCGCGCGGAGGCAGAGGCCGGTGGGGGATCTCACGTCCTCGTTAGTGGAGCTTACGGAATTTGATACCTCCTCCCCCCGCGCCCTCCGCGCGATTCTTTGCGGCGCTGCGGAACATTACAGTAGTTGGCCTCGCTCTCACAAGCCATTAGGATGACGTAATGACGCCGGCCGGGAACACACTCCAGCACCCCTCCCCTCTCTCTCTCTCTCTCTCTCTCTCTCTCTCTCTCTCTCTCTCTCTGCCACGACATATACGCCCCTCTCCAGCAGCAGACTGCTTCTGGCTCCAGACACAGCGCCATCATCCATGCGCGCGGTCTCCTAGCCAAGTCCCAAGCGGTCCCGGGTCTCCGTCTATCCAGTACTTTCTTTTAGGCACGAAGTAGCCTTATGGATTTGTCTCAGGATCCCATTTTTTTTTTTTTTTTTTTTTTTTTTTTTATTAGCACGGCCCCTTATGCAAAACCGAAATTCTCTATACGATTTTGATGAGAGTTGGTAGAGAGGTAGAACTTAATCTCCTGAGTTCACTGTTGCAATGCCATCCAAAAGTTGGTGGCCAATTTTGAGAAATTTCAAGTTAAAATCTCCGTTTCTATGGTAATGCTCGACTTGTCACGGGAAAGCAGCGTGGAAAGGGGAGCCGAGCCGATCGGGGTATTGTTGCGAAGGCTCGAGTCCACTGCGTGGCGCGCAGGCGAGGAGGCCCATGGCTGGGGACCTGTTGATTCTAGTCATGCACAGTACTTTATAAATTAAAATTTGGAAGAACATGGTAAAATAAAAATGTTGATGCACTATTCGAATGATCATTGCACAACGAGCCTACAGTTCAAAAATCATGTTGCTCGGACATTTCTTTACTTAACTTCTAAACCGTTTGAGCTAGGGAGCTCAAATTGAGCATGTAAACTGTACTTATGACCTGTACACTAGGATAAAAAGTTCAATTACTACCAAAAAACTTTTAATTTTTAGCTCAAATTTTACATAGACCCACCTAAAATTCTTATGAAACCAGAACATCAATGAACTTCGTGCCTACCAGGATTTCGTGAAATCGTATTTTTTTTTATTAGCACGGCCCCTTATGCAAAACCGAAATTCTCTATACGATTTTGATGAGAGTTGGCAGAGAGGTAGAACTTGAACTCCTGAGTTCACTGCTGCAATGCTATCCAAAAGTTGGTGGCCAATTTTGAGAAATTTCAAGTTAAAATCTCCGTTTCTATGGTAATGCTCGACTTGTCACGGGAAAGCAGCGTGGAAAGGGGAGCCGAGCCGATCGGGGTATTGTTGCGAAGGCTCGAGTCCACTGCGTGGCGGGGAGGGGGCCCATGGCTGGGGACCTGTTGATTCTAGTCATGCACAGTACTTTATAAATTAAAATTTGGAAGAACATGATAAAATAAAAATGTTGATGCACTATTTGAATGATTATTGCACAACGAGCCTACAGTTCAAAAATCAT
Organism: Frankliniella intonsa; assembly: GCA_033675135.1. Lineage (NCBI taxonomy): Eukaryota > Metazoa > Arthropoda > Insecta > Thysanoptera > Thripidae > Frankliniella > Frankliniella intonsa. The sequence goes on along the minus strand of CM066249.1, from coordinate 4,966,940 downwards.
GTTGCTCGGACATTTCTTTACTTAACTTCTAAACCGTTTGAGCTAGGGAGCTCAAATTGAGCATGTGAGCTGTACTTATGACCTGTACACTGGGTTAAAAAGTTCAATTACTACCAAAACACTTTTAATTTTTGGCTCGAACTCTACATAGACCCACCTAAAATTCCTATGAAACAAGAACATCAATGAACTTCGTGCCTACCAGGATTTCGTGAAATCGTATTTTTTCTCTTCGTTTTCTCTCACTGCGGTCCCGCTTCAGTTTCTCCAAAGTCATTCGAGCTACTTTCCTCGCCGCGTAGACGCACTGCAGACGGTTCCCACCTGCCCCCCTTCCCCCTCCCCAACCCGCCAGACGCCACATCACCTTCATTCGCCCGCTGGTGGAGCAGCAGGGAAATGTTCGCCGCCGGAAGTCGTTGCCCTCTTCGGGATGGAAGAACAAAACGGAGCGAAGTGCCCCCCTCCCCCTCCCCCTCCCCCGGCCGCGCCGCGCCCCGTCTTGCTACGCTCCTCTGTCATGATTTGATAAAGACTGTAAAACTCTCTGCCGCCTTTCAACGGCGAGGAAAAAGGGTGCACGAGGTGAGGAGGTGAGAATGCCTAGCCTTCTCCCGCTGCGCGCCGAGCCAGGCCGGGGGTCCCATCAGGTGGACAGGGGGAAGCACCAATACAAGGCGGTTAAAAAGCCCTCTTCTTTCGCCTCTCTCGCTTCCAGCCTTCCGGCCTTTCAGACAGCTGATTGCTCGCGAGACGGGGCCGGGCGGGGGGCGGGGCGCGTCTGACTGGGCCGTGTATAGTATGGCGCTGTGGTGCGGCGCGGCGCGGTGAAGATGCTGGGAATGATAAAGAGTTCAGGGCTGTTGGGAAATCAAAATGGAGTCCGCCCTCGGGGAGGTCTGGGGACGCGGCACCGGCGTGGCGTGGCGTGGCGTCCGCGTGAAGCCGAGGCGCGTAGTCCGACTGCCTTGCAGGGGTGCCTGGCGCCCCGGCCCTACCCCCCCCCCCCTACCCCCACGCTACGTTCTGACACCACCGTCACCCCCCCCCACGCCTACACCTACCCCGTGCCGGTTCCCCCACCCCTTACAATACCATCTTACCCGGAGAGTTTTACTCCCAACTTTCTCGCCGATCATCCTTTGTTTGAAGTCAGCGCGCGCTTCGAGTGGGGCCTCCTGTCCCCCCCCCCCCCTCTGCCTGCCTGTAGCAGGGCGCTTTGCTTTACTTATTTTTCGGCGCGCCTCGAACAAAGAGACTTTGTGACTTGGCTGCTTTCTATCGGCGGCCGAACGAAGCGCGCCTGCCGCATCGGTCTGATCCGCCTTCCTGACTGTCCTGATGAGCGGGCCAGAGGGCGATGGCTCTCTCTCTCTCTCGCTCTCTCTCTCTCTCTCTCTCTCTCTCTCTCTCTCTCTCTCTCTCTCTCTCTCTCTCTCTCCTGTCTTTCTGTCTCTCTCGGCTCCTCTCTCCCTTTCCCCCTCGTTTCTCGTTCGAGGCACAAGTTTATTATTTCGGCTGGGGCCGCATACAACTACGCGCGGCTAGTTTTGCCGGATTTTATTTGACACGGCGCCGCGCCGGCTAACATGCAGGTTGTGGACTGCAGCTGTTCTTTCGAGTGTGTGTGTGTGTGTGTGTGTGTGTGTGCGCGTGTGTGTGGCCGGGTTCACCCTCGCATTATGTCAGCCCATAGGCGGCAGGCCGGCCGCTTCCGGGTCCTACTCTGATCAGATATAGCAGCGTGTTGGTCCGCCCCGGCACAGCCCTCGGCACAGCCCGGCTCGACCAAATTTTACGCGTGAACAGTTTTGTGCTGGGCGTGCTTAAAGACCGGACGTTCCTCTCCCTCTCGCTCTCCCATCCCTGAGGTTAAAGCCACCCCTTAATCGAGAGAGCTGAAATAGAATCGTAGCGCGCCCTGCTGCCGGCCGGTGTGTGTTTGCAGCGCCGGGGGTGCCCGCCCCCGGCCCGCCCCCGGCCCGCCCCCGGCCCGCCCCCAGTCCGACGCCCTGTCTGACGGCGAATACATATGGGGCGGAAGCCCTTATCTGACAAACAATCGGCGGTCGGAAAAGGCTGTGGTGGGCGCGGCGGTCATTAAGACACAATGCTGCCCCCCTACCCCCCCGTGATGTAGGTGGTGGGCAGGGGAGGAGAACACGGACAGTACAGCGGGCGCCCCTGAGGGACTCGCACGGCCGCGCGTGGCGGGGCCTGCCCGGCTTTAGGCCCCTCCAGAAACCTCGGCTTCACTTTTAGCAACTCCCCCGGCGCGGCCGCCCTGTTGAATCTGTGTGCTCAAGGCTGGCCAGCGCCGTGGCGGGGTGGGGCGGGGTGGGGTGGGGCGGGGATAAGGCTGGTCGAGACCCTAATCCATCCATGGCCAAGTCTACGGGAGACACAATAATGGCTCAGGCCACGCTTCCCCGCCACACAGACACTTATCCCTGTATCCACCCCATACTGCTTTTCAACATTATTTTTTTCTACCTTAATCCACCTCACAAACAAGTTTTGTGTGATAGGAAGTTAGACCTTCACTTTTTGTTTTTTGCCAATAATTTCCGGTATAGTTTTGCTTGTTTAGGGGCAATAAAAAAAACAAAAAACACTTGTTTAAAACTTCACATATACAACACCTGTGTTGCATATGAGCAACACACATTTTATCAGCGTAGTCGACGTCACTCGGCGCATGTATTGTGACGTTACGAGCATTACGACGGCCTAATGCCGCCGCGCATGCCGGCCCGGGCCCCTGGGCCGTGCCCAGCGTGGCCGCGCTGGCTGAATGAGTTGCCCGTCATCAGACCGCTATTGTGGCGGTGGGCGCGATATGTTGCCAGCACTGGCGCAGCACTGCAACCTGCAGCCAGAGCCGTCCGCATTTCCATTTCACCACCATCGCTATACCATTCCCGCCGCATATCTGACGGTACTTTTTTGTTTGAATGGTGACACGTAACCGCATACGCTCGATACAAAACGGGCGTGTCGCTTTCGCCTGTCGAAAATATGTGACCGAGAACCGTCTGCAAACACGTTTGTGTGTGTGTGCGCGCGTCACTTGTATGTCTCTTTGTTTGCGTTGGGATAAACTGACGTGTGGTATCCCCTGGCTGCAGCCCGTGAGCACGGGGATGGTCTCGGCGCTCGGCGTGCAGCCTTTTGCCTCTTCGTTTATGATATTCCTGCCCCCCTCCCTCTTTCTCTTTCGTTACCTGGATCGACACGCTGATAAGTGTTTGCGCACTTTCGTCACGCGCAGTCTTTTCCGACCCCCTTTGCAGGCTCCTCTTGTGATGCCCCGCCCCGCCTCGCCCCGCCCCACCCCGCCCCGCCTCGCCCCGCCCCACCCCGCCCCGCCTCGCCCTCCGCTGAATGTTAATGACGACCCTACCCTTGGCCCCGCGGCGCACAGTAGTGAACCCGCCCCGCCCCACTGACGAGTTCATTCATGACGGCCCACGGCCGCCGCCGCCACCACCGCCAAGTTAATTTTTGAAATCGGTGTTAACGACGCTAAAACGGTTTTGCTTTTGCGGTCTAAAACTCTTCGGCCGGGGCCTCCCGCCCTCGCCCCCGCCTTTTTTCTCTTTCTCTTGCCGCACCCCGGCCCCGCCCCGCCCCGCCCCGCGCTTGCGACGTGGCGTCGACGAGCTCATTACCGGGCCCCACCTCATTTGACTCGATTAATCAACACTTGTCGCCGTGGGGTCGCGGCGCGCCGCCCTCCGGTGGAAACCTTATTTGCCCGCCCTTTACGCCACGGCCCGGTGATTTGGGACCCGAACGACGGACCGGCGACCACGGCCTCCATTTCCCGCGCAGCGGGGGAAAAACGCGGTGGGCGACGTACGCACCAGTCACAACCATTCGGTATTTTATCACGTATGAAATTCTTGAGAATTCGTTCTTCTTGAAATCCTAAACCCGACTCGACTATGAGCAACGAGGTGGTCTTTGATGCCGTGAGCTCGGTGAAACGTTCCCGATTAAAAACGTTACAGTCCTATACGAGTCCGAACGAGGAACAGCCCGACTGCAGCCCGATGCAACAGTCCGAAAGTAACTCCAAAAACCTCCCGGTTCGGCCAGGTTTTGTGCAAAGTCCGATAGCCGGGCTAGCTGCCTCCACGGACTCCGTTCGGACTGTCCTCCTCGGACTTGTTCCGAAACGCACCCGACAGATGCGTTCACTGTAAAAAATTTGTTTGGAAAATTTCATATAAATGTCTGAATTTTTCTATACAGCTGTGTAGGATATGTACCATTCGTGTGTCGTAGTATTCCCACTTACGTATAGGAATTTTCTGGGCGTTTTGAGACAAAAACGGAAATTCATTAGACTTCATCGTTCGCATTTTAACTTGCTGCTTCCTTGCCCTTCCCTTGCTTACATCCCATTAGGTTCATGTTTTAAGTCGAAACTTACTTTTTTTTACCTTACCGGACGGGGAGTTGAACCACGGACTTCTGCGTTGAAATGCCATCACGTAGACCATTGCGCTACTCAGACGCGTTGGGAGAACCGCTCCAGCGTCCGCGGGTCATCCTACCTGCCCTCACCGGACCACACCCCGGGCGGCCGTTGATAGGCCCTCCCCCTACCCCCTGACACGAGCGGTACGAGTACCGGATTGTCCGATTATTATTGCCCTGCTGCAGGGCTGTCCAGCTATCACAGGGCTCTAATCGGGCTGCCCGGACACACTCGGACTGCCTTCGGTCTGTCCTAGTCCAGTGGCGGAGATCCCCTTTCCCCCTCCCCTCCCCGGTCTTGACTATGCTCGACCAGGAGGCCTCTAACTCAGCCGATGAGATGCATCTCCGGGCCAAAAATAGGGGAAAACCGCCGCTTGTTGTCGATACGATTCCGTGCCAGGTGGCCGGCAGGTACGAACCCCAGCACCCCGCGCGCGTTGCACGGAAAACCCAAGGTACGGCGGGGATCATGGGGACCCAACTCGACGTTATAAACGACCTGTGCATTGCCTCGACACGAAATAAAACATAAGTAGTAAAAAAACCTTCAGATAAGTGTCCAACACTTTCTGTCCGGGGGAGGGGGGCGTGGGGGGTAAGGTGTGTGGTACAACACAATGTCCGGACTGTTCCCGGCTTGTCCGATTTGCAATCGCATTCTGGAATGAACTTCGGACGACCCGATTCCTTGTGGACTACTATCGGTCTGTCCGAATGCGTCAGGATTATGAGCGGGCTGTCCGGACACACTCGGTCTGATTTCGGGCTGCCCTTGTCCGAAGGCGGACCATGGTCGGGACAGTCCGGGCGTTCAGGCGGACGCCCCGCGGAGCAGCCCGAGCCGATCGGACTCATTTCGGCAGGGTTTCGGCCAAGTTTCGGAACGTTTCGCTTCTAATAGGGTTGATTCCCATCGTGACAGTTGGCGTACCGGACCGGACTGGAGCAGGGGTGGGTCCGGGTCCACCAAAGGCACCCCGGCCCGCTGTCGGTTGGCCGCCCTCTGGCCGCCCTCTGGCCGCCCTCTGGCCGCTTCCTTCCTGGCTGGTCGTTACCAGGCCGACGTTGGGCTGTTCGGTGACAAGACGCAGGCCCGGTCCGGTCCGGTCCCGCTCTCCCTCCCGCAGGGCGCCTCGCCTGGGGGCACGTCCAGCAGCAGACATGCTGTTTAGTCAGCAGTGTGTTCGATCCCCGTCCGTCCGTCTAGAGAAAAAGAGTGGTCTCTCCTGAGCTGTCTGCCTCCAAGCGGACCTCTGCCGAGATTCACTTACAACTAAAAAGGGATTCTGCAGAGGATCTCGCGAAGGTTTCATGGTTTCATCTTTCACTAACCTTGAATTTTTTCTCTCTTTTACAGGTAAATATTCTTTCTCCCCGGCTGGGTGGACCGAGTGGTATGTATTTCTTTGAAGGAGGGTTATATACCCGCTTCATTAGAGTTCAATCAATTTTTAATGCAGAATGTTTAATTGGCAATGGAGGCGTCTAATTATTGAGGGTGGGTGAGAAATGTTAAATTTGTTCGCAATTGTCAGGGATTGCGTGGGCAATACAAAGAAAATCGTTCGCAAGGGTTTTTACAGTGCGCAGGAGGAATTTATTTCCTCGCAACTGTCTGAATGCTTTGCTTTTGCCCTTCAATTAATGGGCCGGCCCTCGCCGCCTTACCTGTTCGGGGCGGGCCCGCGGGCGCACAGCGCTGCGCGGCACCACGCGGCGCCTGATTTAGGAGTATTGCTTTACTGCGGAGCCTCAGCCAATAGCGACCCCTGGCGCCTGGCGCCGCGCAAACCTCATTAGACTGATCGATAAAGAAAATATGAGTAATGCGTTAATACCCAATGGCGTTACTGTGGCGCTGTGCGACTGTCGCGCGGTGGCCACTAGCGCAGATAGGTTCGGGCGGCGCGCGGCGCGGCCCGGCCGAGCGTAGCGCTTCAAGCTGCAGCTGCGGAGGTGGGCGAGGCGGGAGTTTGGGCAACAGTAGTTGTGGCTGGCGGTAGTTTGGTCGGTACTCGTAAAGGCGTCCACCAGCAGGCGGCCCAGCGCAGTGCAGCCCCAGCCCCGGGTGCCCCGGGGCGAGATGAGGGTCAGGATGAGGCCTCGCAAATGAGGGAGGAGGGAAGGGCGTCCGCAAATTACGTCGCCCTCGGGGGAGGCGGTGCGGCGGGCGGGAGGGGGGCGGCGGGGTCTGCCAAAGCACGGCGCTGGCCGGGGACTGCCGCCCCGCCCCACCCCGCCCCACCCCGCCCCGCCACCGCCTGCTGCTGGTCTGGTGTAGTTATGATTCCTATTGGCGAGTGACCCGCACGAGCGCGCCGTCACCTTCTAGAAGAGGAAGGAAGGAAGGAAGGAGGTACCAGAGGGGAAAGCAAGGAAAAGAGAACGAAAATCAAAAGAAAATAGTAATAATAAAAAAATTGAAATCCCAAGGATCAGTGACGTGTATATTTAATGATAGGGTGTGACGCTGAGGGTTGTTTATTTCGTCGTGATCAGACAGCAGAAATAAGCTCACTCGACGTGCGGCCGGAAGGAGGCGCTCCTTTTTTTTTTGCGGATGGGGCTGAGACGATATAGTGCAGCAGCGGCAACCAAGTGGCTCGACACGATGATGGCCGATGGTTAGGCTGACATTACCCCTAATGCCTGGTCGAGGTGAAGGGGCAAGGCATCACTCTAGGGCTCTGCCCCGCCCCCGCCAGCGCCGCCCCCGCCTGTGCCGCCCCCGCGCCGCCCCCGGCCCTGACAGCGTCGGTCCGTCACCCTGACAGTGAACACACGGGACGCCTTAATGAAACTAATTTGCAGTGACGTCACCAGCAGCGCGGCTGGCGGCCTGGCCGCGCTCCGGGGGTCCTCCTGGGTCCTCGCCATTATATCGGTGGTTGGGTCTGGCCATGGCTGCGCTCAAGGGCCCTGTATATTGCTAATAATGACGGCCGACTTTCTATTTTCACCTTGGGACGCGACCCCCTCCACCTCCTCGGGGCCGGCCCGCCCCGCCCCGCCCCGCCCCGCCCCGCCCCGTCTGCTTGGAGTGGAATCATACGACTCATTGGCCAGCCGCCACGGCGCGTCTGCTCGGCTCCCCCGAGCCTTCCTCGCTCATCCTTTATTGAAATCTAGAACTCCTCGCCAGAGATATTTGCCTTTCCACCAATACAAAATGTTTTCTTTTGTTCGTCGTAGCTGTGCGGCAATAATATTTTACAGGGTGTATTCTTACCAGATCGTTTGTACAGTTTGCCCCGTTAGAGTCACGGGGTTTTCAGGGCACCCTGTTCTTGACATTTCTTAAAGAAAACGGACTACCATAGAATAAACATTTTATTCCATTTGTCGCGTAATTTCTCTGTATACAAACTGGATTGTCCGTACGCATTACAGTGAAAAAAAAGTCTGTCACAAGACCGATCGTGTGACCCTGAGTGGCGCTCGCAGGACGTACTGCCAACTTTCTTGCTAATTTCGCGAGGGCAAAAACAGTTTGCGCGATACACGGCCCGAAGCCCTGCCGCGCCCTGTCCTGCCCCCGTCCCTCGGACCATCAGGAGCCCCGCCGGGGGTTATCTTGGTCGGGTCAGCCAGCGGCCGGGCCGGACCGGCCGGCCCACCTTGGACCACGGCCGCTAAAGGGCCCCAATCAAGGCGGCGGGCGGGGCGGGGCGGGGCAGGGCAGGGTGGGGCGGTCATTAGGTCGCGGTGAGTCCCTCACGGACAACGCTTTGGTTTGGGGAAAGGTGTGCGCCTGTGGTAGGGTTTGGTTAACTGGCCTTACGGATTATGAATCCGGATTGCTGAAAAAAGAATCTAGGATGCTGAAAGTCGAACGCGGCTCTAGACATGAATTGACTATATTTCAAGTGCAACACCCCATAATAACAAAAATTGACCTAAATTGTGTGAGGCTGACCCTAGCCATGTACACGTACAATATTACTGCGTCCGCCCACACTGCTTCAACCGGACAAACATCGCCTTATGCTAACAGGAATTTCAACTGTTGAAAACGTGTTACGCGCTCAAGCCTGGCTGCGCTGCGCACTCAGCTCGGCCCGGCCGTTGTAATTGAGACCGATAGCTCGAACAGTGGTGGCCCGCCCCGCCCCGCCCCGCCATGTAGAGCGTAATCAGGAAAATCAATCTCACCGTCGCGCCGCTCTCTCCGAAATGAGTGCATAAAACGAGTTGCAGAAAAGTTTGGAGCCCCTCCATTTATTGTCCTTGGGTTCAGCGTCGCTGTTCATCTCCAGCAGTTTCGATCTTTTTTTTTCTCATTTCTATTTTTCACCCGCCTGTCCTCCCTCGCCTCAACCTCCTCCTTCTTGGTCCTCTCCGCCGTCATACTCGCTAGTGAATATATTGGAATCAACATTTTGTTGATGATCCAGGAAGTTTTTGATGGGCGTCGTCTGCTGCCTTATACAGGACGCAAAATGATTTTATTGCTGTCGCGACGTGCAGCGGCGGGATGCTACGAATGGAAAAGTTTTGGCGTTCCCTTTTTTGTGAATTGACATATTGTGCGCCGTCGTATTCCCTGCGCCGGATGACCAGCGCAGCGCAGCGGCGGACCCGGTCACCGCCAAGTTTATCCGCGAGGCCGCAATTTAGCATCGGTGAGGGTTTGGGGTTGTGACAGAGGGGCTGGGGGAGGGGGGTATATCGCCACAGCTTGGTGAGTAGCAGCGCACTGCGGGGCCGGGCGGGCGCGGCCCCCAGAAGTAGCCGTCCCGCTTTGCCCGAACTCGGACTTGAGTTGTCAAACTGCTAATAAAGAGAGTATGGCCGTTGCAGCTGACAAATGCACGTCGAGTCGCCAGAGTCTTCCTGTGTTTTTCCCAGACGTCCACTCTGTTTCATGTCGTGCCCGTTTCCTCTTGTAGTTTCTCCCGCTTTTTCCCGTCATATTCCAGTTGGCGTTTTAATCGTTCGCTGCGAACCGTCTTCCCCGCCGAGAGATCCCTTAAAAATCATCCCTGGAATTAATTTTTTACCATTGCCATATTTTTGTATAACTGTGTAACGCTTTGGTGTAAGGCTCGCTACGCCAATTAGTTTCTGGTCCCGCTCCTGAATGATACTATACGGTTTTATCAATTGCCAAAGACGCCCGAGGCCCCGCCACCCCCACTCCGCTCCCCTCTGCCTTTTGTTGTACACTCAACCCTATACCCGTGCGCTGCGGTGGTAAAGGGAAACGGCGAGAATCGGAAAATGTGTCGTTGGCTTGTGTTTGTCCGCGGGCGGAGGCAGGGCCTGCCGGCGGGACCCAGTGGGGCCGCGCGGGGCCGGGCCCGGCTGCCTGCCGCCGGCCTGGGCTGGGCTGGTCGCAATTAATCCGTATCGAGCGTTGTGCTGTTTGCTCAGCCACTATCGCGGTCCCGTCCTTGTTTGCCAGCGCGCGGTCGGGAGCTGTGCGGCCGCGGGGCTACAACGAGAGAGAGAGAGAGAGAGAGAGAGAGAGAGAGAGAGAGAGAGAGAGAGAGAGAGAGAGAGTTAAAACCTGGGAAAGTATGAAAATCGGACGCACTGTACTTGTGAAAAATTCCGTATCATATGACGTAGTGCCGAGAAACATAATTCGATGAAATAAAGTAAACATGTACAGGGAAAGTTGAAAAAGTGCTCTTGCTTTTTAACCGTATAAACATACCGTTAAATGTTGACATTTTCCGCGGGTGGTCTTGTGTTGATACGGAATGGTGTCGAGGGGAAGGGGAGGTGTTTGAGTCGCCCCTGGAGGTGTCGGCATTACCTTTATAAAATACGCTTCAGCCCCTTGCCGTTTCACTCCCACCCTCTCTCCCGCCTCCCTCCCGCGTCCCCGCCGCCGTCCGCACCCCTTTCACGTGCGGATCAGTGATCGTATTATCTCCCCCGCTCCTGATCGCGTTAATTTGGATTTTCCCTGTGGCTGGGTGCGCCGCGCCATCAACAACGGCATTAGGCTGATGGAACCAAATGCGAAAACTTGCAAGCTGACGACACGGGGGAGGGAGGAGAGGGTGCGGCGAAAGTATCGAGGGCTCCGTGCCGGTATCCCTGCGCGCTCCGCCCCGCCCAGGGCCTCCCGGGCCCTGTGGTACTCTGCCCCACAATGTCGCTGGCAAGAAATTTCGCGACCTAGAGGGAAATAAAATGACGCACTTTACAGAAGCAAATGGCCATTTATTTTTGACAGCGGTCTAGCTGGCACGCCACGGAAAGTGTGTAACCGTCTAGATTGGAAGAAGCAGGGAAAAAAGAGGAAGAAAATAAGAAAACCAAAAGCAACAGCACATGGGGGTGGCGCTCCTGCTGTGAGTTATGGTCCGGTGGAGTGGCGCGGCGCGGGGCGGCGCGGTGCGTGGGTGTGTGTACCGATCACAAAGCGCGGTGTAGGTGGCGGGGGGAGAGGGGGGCGTCTCTTCCTGTGCACCTCTTTTGTTCCCCCGCGAGGAATATAAATGGACCGGCCCTGTGTGTGTATGCGCAAGACTCGTCCCGGAGTATATATATATATATATACCTGAGCTTCCGCGCGCCTAAAAATCGAACAAAAATTTAAGTACAGAAAATCCGCTTTGTTCCTTTCTCCCCTGCTCCCGCGCCAACGCCTTCCTTCCTCCGCGTGCCGGAAGTGTAAACTGCCCCGCGCTCCTCCTCGCCGCCCCGCCCCGCCCCGCCCCGCCCCTCTGCCGCTGTTCCTCTGCCGATAGCTCGGATCCGATTATCAGCGACGGCGTGTCTTGCTGCTCCGATGTCGCTTCGACACGTCACCCCCCCCCCCCTCTCCCCCCTCCCTGTAATCACGTGGTGCCGTGCTCGGTGTCGATCACCCCCTCTGACTCATCCCCTCCCGCCCCACCCCCTGCTTACAATCCCTTCTCGCGGGCGTGTGGGCAATATCGCAATCGCCCCCTCTTCCCCGCCTTCCCCTTGCCTCGCAGCAGCTTACCCCCTCCCTACCCCTTCCTCGCTCGTCCCTACAGCCACCCCCACCCCCCCTGACCCGCAGCAGCTCACCCCCCTGCCCCTTCCCCGGCCGCCGCCGCTACAGCCACCCCCGCCGCTCCCCTCTCCCGACCGCTTCACAGCAGGTGGGAAATGAGTTTTTACGGCTGGCACTTCTTGGAGGTTTCGTGGGCGCTGCGTTCTGGCTGCGCGGCGCCGGGCAGAAAAATAAATTAGGGCGACACAATGAGGACCGTCATCAGGTTGATATCCCCGCCCCCTCCGCGCGCGCCCGCCCGCCGGACCGGACCGCCCTCCTGCTTTATGAGGGCGACGTCCATAAAGTAATTCGCTTTCGTCATAGCGAAGTAGTGCACACTGCAACTATGTATGCTGCGCGAGTCCTGTTAGTTTCTGTGCGGATTTGTGAATGCGCCCGCGCGCCTCTGTGTGTATGTGTGCGAGAGAGAGAGAGAGAGAGAGAGAGAGAGAGAGAGAGAGAGAGAGAGAGAGAGTGTTCCTCGCTGAGTTTGGTAGTGTAATGAGGGCCAGGGCTGCTCACACACACACACACTCATACGCGCGCGCGCGTACAACTTGCACGGAGCGGAGCAGTTTGTGCCTGGCCTCCCCCGCGATTCGCAGTCATTGTACAAACAGCATGTAGTAGAACGCGTCATCACGTGACATCTTTGTTACTTATCATTCGGCTGTTCGGCAGCGCTGTTCTAGGTTAATCTACCGCACGTTGTCAGGTATAAGTACTTCCGAGGAGGGGTCCATCTATCTGGTAATCATGTGTACACACTTTGTCCGGTAATTACTGGTAATCCCATCATAAAAAAATCCTCTTTTCCTTGTTTTTCACGCTGTTTCGGGTTTTCCCTCGTGAAAATATGCAAAAAAAAAAAAATTGAATGAACTAAATAGGTTATACAATTTCTTTACCGAGAACTGTTGGTTATCACTGGTAATCGTGTGGTGGACAGAGTGGTGGACCGCCCACACAGCAGCGGCGCGTCACGCGGCCGGGCCGCCTGGAGACGCTCTGGCTGGTATCGCGCGGCGGGTATGTGGGTTACGGGTTCACGCCGCTGCACTCCGATTTATCACGGTCGGGCGTTCCGAGGCGTGACGTGATGGGGCGGGGCGGGGCGGGGCGGGGCGAGGTGAGGCGAGGCGGGGCAGAGCCTCGCTGCACATGGGGCGCTTAGAATATTTGTGTATGCGGCTGGGCAAGGAGGGAGGCAGGGGGTGGGCGAGGAGGGTGTGCGGCGCGGTGTGGTTGTATTGGCGCGACCCTCCCCCGCCGCCACCTGAAGGCGTCATAAAGCCATGCCGGGGCGGGGCGGGGGGCAGCGGGGTGGGGTGGGGTGTTACCTGATGGCAGCAGGAGCCTGGTGGGGCGTGGCAGGCGGGTTCTGCGGTGCCAGAGGGGCATATCGTGATGGGTCAACGTCAGGGTCAGGGAGGCGGTGGTGGCGCGCCGGGCTGTGCAGCATCAGGGCCTGCGGGGCGGGGACCCCGGGGCGGGGCGGCGGCGGGCTCGGTACATGGCTATTCGGAACGCCTCGGCGCCGCCTCGCCTCCCCCACCCGTATTGATATCGAAATCCGAAAGAGTGGTCCGTGACAAAGGCGTGGCGGGGCGTGGTCCAGCCCGCGGGGCGGGGTGGGGCGGGGCGGGGTGGGGCGCCCGCCGCACTTGATGAAGAGGTGAGGTGCTCCTCGGCCGGGAGGAGCCGCGCTTTTCGACTCCCTCTCTCTCCATCCCCTCCCCCCTCTCTCTTTCTCTCTCTCTCTCTCTCTCCTTTTCTTTCCCTGCGACCTATTTTTCCCCGTCTCTCTCCCTCACTGCGCAGATGTTTCGTTGAGAATCCTGGGTACAGTGAAGGATTCTCTCGGCGAGGTGCGGGCCGGCGGGCGGGCGGGGCTAGGCTGTGCGCAGCGCTGCGTCGCGCCGTAAGGACTGACTCCGTTCTGCTCCCTGCTGGACCCGGGCCTTCCCGCCCCGCCCCGCCCCGCCCCGCCCCGCCCCGCCCCGCCCCGCCCCGCCCCGCCCCGCCGCGCCCCTCCAGAGACCTGGTTCATATCGGTCAGCCCGGCCCGGCAGCAGGACTAAAATAACAAAGGCAAGGAAGGCGGCCACCACGGCCCCTGAGAGCACGCGCGCGGGCACGCCGGCACAGATGCAAGATAGCAGAGAGAGAGAGAGAGAGAGAGAGAGAGAGAGAGAGAGACAGCGGCGGATGGGTGGCAGGGAGCTAGAGTGAGAGAGAGGTAGGGCCGGGGGAGTGGGAGGGAAAGACAAGAACAAAAGCATGTGGAGCCGTGGCGGGCCCGGCACGGGCAGGGCGGGTCGGGTGATATCGTTTAGATGGATGGCCCCCTCGAATGTGAGTACAGTTTTGCGCAAAAGCGAGCTCGGCCGAGAGAATACTTCTGTTTGGTTTGGTTTCTCGACCGCACAGCCGTATACGGGGAGGCCTTTAAAAAAAGTCGTCTGCAATCTTCCGTCCTGCACCGGGACAAAGTTTCCTTGGTCATGGAACACGCTAATGCAGGCCGAACATTGCGCGGTATGAGGTGGGGGGTGTGTGCTCGCGCCTAGAGAGCAGAGCCGCGCCGTGCGTAATTGCCTTCCCATTAATTAGCGCCCCACTATTTCTGAATGTATATATATATGATGGAGCGCTGCACGGGTCCCCGCGGTCGGCCCGGTTCGGCCGCTGCATTTGCCTTTGTCCTCGGGCTGCAAGCCTTTTCACTGATGGCGCCCTGTTGGTTTGTGACCGTACCGTGTGTGTGTGTGTGTGTGTGTGTGTGGCGGGGACGAGCAGCAGGTTCCTTTGTGTTTGGAGTAACATTGGTTTAATTGATTTTGTATTGGTTTGTCGTTATGACGCACGTGATTTTTTTATATTTTCGGGTGCTCTGCTTGAGGGCCATCACGGTCACAACAGCAAAGCGACCCGATACAAACACACAGTGAAACTAAAAACGCGACAGCGGTGTATCTGGCGGTGCGGGCGGGACCATACTTGAGATTAATAGCGTCGAGCAGCGTACGCGACGGCCCCGCCCCGCCCCGCGGCCTTCCCTCGTTAAACGGGCCGGAGCGCAGCGGCGAGGCGAGCAATTATTGGGAGCGACTGCGGCTGCTGTTGGGCCCAAATAAATAATAATGAATAAATATTGACTCAAAACGGACAAGCTGATTTTTTGGCCGCGGCCGCGAGCTTGTGTTGTCGAGGCTGCAGCGGGTTGTCATTTGGCGCGCTGCTAGTTCCTTTTTTTTTATTTGGTTTTGGCCAAATGCTACTTTTATTTGCGCGACCAGAACAGGACGAACTATGCCTCTGTTCGATGTCGCGGCCAGCTGCTCGCCAAAAACTGGCCTGAAACGATCCGATCGACAGTTAATGTAATAGTAGTGAGTCAGATAAAAACTTAATTGCCATCAAACCTCCCGACAGTTTCAAAGTAAGTCTGGATGAGTCGGGTGGTAAAGGACGCTGCTCATGAGGCAGAGCTGGCCTGACGGGAGCAGCGAGGCTCGTGAATACTGTAGCCGCCGGAGCTCGGTCCAGTGGATCAGGAGCAGAGGGCGGTGGGCGTGGGCCGGGAGAGGAGACGAGAGCAGAGCAGAGGTCCCCCGGGATCAGCTGGACTGGACGTCATCCCGCCCACACCGCCCCACTCTCCCTCCCCTGCAGCTAATCCCACCCTGAGCCTTATAGTGTCTCATCGTGTTGCTGCATGGCACGCGGGAGGACAGAGGTTGCGCCACAGTAAACTGTGTCTGATGTCGCCCTGCTACCCCTGTGCTGGAGGGTGGGGAGTGAGGGGGAGAGAGCGAGAGAGAGAGAGAGAGAGAGAGAGAGAGAGGGGGGGGGGAGAGCAAGGGAGAGAAGGGGGGAGAGAGCGAGGGGGAGAAGGGGGTAGGAAGAGAGGAAGAAAGGAGAAGGGATGGAACGTCATGAGGGAGGGAGCGCACCGTGTATCCGAGCAGCTCTGTCCCGCCACCTTGCACCACTTGCACACTCCCAAAAAAGTGGGGTCTTCATTCTGATTTGAATTATATTCGGCGTGTTGCACTATCGAGTGTATTAAATATTTTCACGCCAAAAAAAATAACTTTGTAAACAACATTTTTCGGCCGAAATTAGTTTTGAAGCTTTTTGGGCAGATTTTTCCCGTGTACGTTAAGTTTTGGTGAAGCTCACGGCCACTATCGGGCTGTGGTCTGGGACCTGTGGGCCGTGCCGGGGCCGTCGGGGGTGGGGGCGAGGACACATCTAATTGACACGGCAGTCGGGATGCGGAAGTGAGAGAGGGAGAGGGGGGAGAAACGGGAGGATTGGAGATGACAGAAACGTGAGAGTTTCTGAGGCCGGTGTGGGCCAGCCTGCGGCTTTAGCTACGAAGCAGTGGAAAGAGAGACAGCGCAGAAGCACTTAAGGTGTGGGTTATTTCCGGTTATTTCTGAACTGAATGTTAGCAGTGTGTTGCTGACAGCGCTTTCCCCCACGCCTTCGCGTTGTCCATCTACTCTAGACCCCCCCCCCCTCTCTCTCTCTCTCTCTCTCTCTCTCTCTCTCTCTCTCTCTCTCTCTCTTTGCAAACAAAGCAGACGGGGGTGCGGGGAGTTTTCGAGGTATATCGTGGTAGGGCGGGAGGGTTTAGATATGACTCTCATGACCCAAATCCACGTGTCACTGCAATGACCCATGTCACATTGTGTGTGCGTGTATGGGCCGAAAAATGGGTGGGTGGGCCTTGCGAGGAGTGGGGTGGGGGGCGTGTGTGAGTGTGGGGTGATGCGTATTTATATAGGGCCTTTCACTGGCATGACCCTTCCGCTGACCTGCCCAGGGAGAAAAAGAGAGACACAGATCTGCAAATAACGATCACGCAGGTGGGACAGAGGGTGTTTCTTTTTCCAGTAGTCGCACAGTAGCAGCAGCGCGATGTGCACATGGCGTGGACCGGTACTCTGAGTACGCTTCTATACCTTTTGGCCCCTTTCCCCTCCCGAACCTCTTCTACTTTCCAATGCCCCTCCCTCGCTCCTCGCATATCGGGTAACGTCGTGGATCGGGTGGCGCAGCCGCGGGGTACCGACGGATACCCACCCAGGGGTACCTGCCGCTCTCTGTCTGTACCTGTTGTGGCCCCGGGCCGCGCCCACCCGCACTCCTGCAACACCTCCCCGCCCCAGCCTGCCACGGTGCGGTACGGGTAATTAGAGGATGACGTGGGTTTTGGCCGCCCATCCCTTTGTACGGCGGCAGAATTCCAATTTGTGGCCCCGAGGAATCCTTTTGTTCACATTGGGCTGCCCGCGCCCTACCCCGCCCCCCACTCGGCCGTCGCTACCCTAGCCGGACCCGCAGTGATGCCCCCCACACACACACACACACATTCTCCCTTTTTCTTACCGCTACGACGACGACGGCCCCGCGCCCGGAACAAGTGTTCGTTGCACTCGAATTAATCGAGTACCTGCTACGCGCAGAACACAGTATTCTTGGTCACCCTGGACACAGTAGATCTGAAAATTCTGATGCTCGGAGAGGTTTAAAAATACAACCTTTGAGGGGAGGACGGGGTGCGGCAGCGAGGGAAAGGGTCTCTCCAGCCTGCGATAATGTACCCCGGCACGTCTGGGAGCGACGTCCCTCGATAGATGAAGTAACGAGGAGAGAGCAGGCCAACTGCTGACTCGACCTGAGCACGCACGCACACACACACACACACGCTGAAGCAAAAACATGCCCCACCCCACCTACACACACCTTCATCTCAACCCCGAGCCCAGCCCGAGCCTCTGCCGTGGCCCCTCCCTCCAGCCCGCGCTGGAGCCCTCCTGGTAAGCCCTACACCGCAGCTCTGCGAGCGCGGTACTGACCTGGCTTCCGGAGTTTCCCCGAGTGACCGAACCGGCTCACCGGAGCACACCCGCATGTGTGTGAGTGTGTGTGTGTGTTGGTGTGTGCGTGTGGGCATTATTTGGGGTGTCTGCACCCCGCCCGGGTAAACTCCACCACAGTGCGCTCGCTACCGGCGCGGCGCCTGCTGCCTGGACTAACAGGATTGCCGCGCCCGTCCCAGGCCTGGGAATCTATTTGGTCGCCCACCGACCCACATTCATTGCGCTCCCGTCGGGTCGGGCCGGGCCGGGCTGGTCCCGTGCTGTAGGTGCGGTCCGGCCCGGCCAGCAAAAAGCTCGATGCTTGCTTTGGCGGCTGACGACGCGTATGCCGCCAAGCCACACTCTCATTATTTTCCAAGAGTACTGCTATGCGTTGATTTCACTTTGTTATTTGTTTGTGTGCTATATATTCTTCGAAAGTTTGTTGTTAGTTTTCGGTGTGTTTTTTATTGTTTCGTTTATTGAATTTTTCATTGTTGGTGCTAGAGGGTCCCGTTTTGTTCTGCGAGGGTCTCACCTGGCTTGTGTTGTGACCACATGGTGTCTCGTGTGTTGCAGGTGGGTGAGCTCCAGACTTCCCAAAGTGACGGTGGGACCCCAACCCCCGCCTCCTCCTTCTCCACGTGGCAACCCGGCTGATTCGCGCGGGTGGCGGCGGTGGGAAGGGATTCGAGGTAAACTCTGAAGGAGCAGCAACGTCCGGGCGGGCGCGGCAGCCCAACCACCATAGCTAGAGAGAGAGAGAGAGAGAGAGAGAGAGAGAGAGAGAGAGAGAGAGAGAGAGAGAATGAGCAAGTGAGATAGCAGTGGGTGCCGACCGGCCTCGGCCCGGCGCTTGAAACTCCATCTCCTGAGCAGATTCTCTACCTCTCTCACCCGCCCGTATTCCTTGAGCAGAGCGCTGCGGCGGTGCCTGCTGCTGAAGAATGGCACTGACAAGGAATTACGCAGCGGGAAGCAAGGAGACCGCGAACGCTACTCTCTGCTCTTTCGCCCTCCCGCCCCGATCTCTTAGTTTTGGGCCGTAATACTGACGATTTGGTTGTTGTGGCCTTGACTCTCTCGCATGCTGTCTGGGAAAAGTGATTCATCGGCTCTGGCCCGCGAGTAGTGTGTATCATCGCCGTATTCCTTCTCTTATTTCGATTCCTCCTTCCTTCAAAACGCTCAGAGTAAATTTCCGGCGGAAGGGCCATTCATCTGAAGCGAGCATGATTTGAATTCGTTTGATCGCGCCAATAACCCAGCGGGGCGTGCCAGATGTGCCCCGCGACGGGGTGGGGCGAGGTGGGGCGAGGTGGGGTGGGGCGAGGCGGGGCGGGTGAGTCCGGGCTGGGGGGCGTGGCGCCCGCCGCGCCCTTCTTGAGCGACGCCAGCTGGTCCGACGCCCGGGCAGACGACCCCGAACCCACGCGGAAGGAAAAGTTTCCCTCGCTGCACTGACAAACGAGGCACCATTTCTGTCGTGTTTGACAAAAAGTATCGCGATTTTCTTCAACTCCCTGGCAGGGTTTGTTACTTTACGCTACTTTTGTGCGGTTACTTCTTAAATTGTGATGCACACCTTTTAGAAGAACCTGAAAAGCTTATTGATTCATGAAAACAAAATAATGGGTTTGAGCATGTGGCCTAGCCGGTCACATACTCTCTCTTTTGCCTTTCTCCTGTCTACACACCCGCCCTCGCACTCAAAGGGAGAGTGGGTCCAATGATGTGGGTACGATAGGGGTTCGTTTGGGAGGGGTACCTTATTTAAAGTAAGCAGATAAGGGGTGGACCCCTCCCGCCAGAGGGCTGGGCGCCCATGGGTGGGGCGGCAGAGGAAGGCGCAGCGGTCGGAAAGGCAGGGATGCGAGTGGCTAGTGAAAGGATATAGGAAGAGAGCGGCCAGGCCGGGCCGGGGGGGCCCAGCGCTGGGGGAAGGAGGCGGCCGTCTGGGGTATTTACAGCGGGGACCTGCGGAAGGGGGGGGGGGGGGGGGGATGGTGGTCCAAGGATCTGGGTCGTGTTTGCCGGCCTAGTCCCCCGACACCCACTATGGCTCCACCAATCAGCCCGTGTGTCGGATCAGGTCAATAAAGTCTTGATCAGCTGATTTGTTGGCTTCTACAAATTATCGCGAGCATTTCCGCCTCGCCTCGCCTTGCCCCGCCTCGCCCCTCACCTCCTTTCCCCCCCTTCCCATCTCGCCGCGGCCCCCACTCCTCCTGAACCATATCTCAACCTTACATCGTCACATTTATCTCTCGAGTAAAACAGTCTGACCCTAATTTCTCTCGACGGAGGAGTGCGACACGAAAAAGAGTTGAAATGGGAAATGGAGGCTCATGCCATAGCGCCGTTGTGAGGCAGGGGGCTGCAGCAGATGGTTCAATGCATTGACTACTATTTGCTAACTGTATCTCCTGGCAAGATGCAAAGGCTATCACAAATAGAATAAGCGGCGGTGGGTGGGGGCTACTGCTCCCGCCTCCCCCGCCCCGCTCCACCCGCCCCGGCACACCCCGGCCCTAGGCGACGTCGCCACGAAACGTCCGGACCGTCACCACCTGCAAGCTCCCCCTCAAGTTCCTGACCTCAGAACACGCGCCTTTTGAAAACTTCCGTCTGTCTCCCGCCTCGCGCAGATATTTCCTCCCCCTCCCCCTCTCGCTTGGTTATTGCGGTAATTCCCCTACCCCCTCCCTCCTCCGCCCCATCTCCCTCAATTATATCATGATTAGGTCTGCTGCTGACCGCGCTGCGGCTGCTGCTCGCCCTGAAGACAACTGCCCCCCCCCCCTTCTCCTCCTGACTCCTCCAATTAACTTTTCTTTCTTGCGGGTGTTTGTACGCCACACTGCTTCTTTCTCTCTGACCCCTCCCCTCGTGCTCCTCCCGTTTTTTCCTACCTCTCGGCGCTTCATTGCTCCCTAGCTCTCCCTCCCTCCCGCTCTCCTTTCTCCCTCTCTCCCTCTCTCCCTCTCTCCCTCTCTCCCTCTCCTCCGGTGCTCGGACCGGTGCGCCCCTGCCCTGGCGCCCTTGCGGCTCGTTAGAGCAGATTGCTGCTGTATGCGCCCGCCGGTGTTTGAGTTTCGGCACTGCGAGCGCGCGGGGCGGGGCGGGGCGGGGCGGGGCGGGGGCGCCCCGCACTAGGTCAGTGGGTGAAACATTCTCGCTTATATTTCCGTTGCGCGCCGAATGGGATGGGCTCGTGCGCCGGGTGACTGGCCGCCATGTGCAGCGTGCTATGTATATATATATATATACATATTTTGGAGCTGCCTCGCTGTGAATTTACTGCTGCACGCAGGTTTAATCATTTTTCACACGGATGGTGGTGCTTGACGCAGAGTTTGGAAATGGGGGAAGTGCTGTAGGCAAAGGGGAACGGAGTTTCAGACTGTGATTAAACACATGTGTGGCGGGGCGGGGCGGGGCGGGGCTCGGAGATACATTCACACCACAGATGGCGCTGCGTGTCGCGGCCCGCAGCCCGGCCTGAGCGGCTTATGAAGTATGTCGTCTTCTTGGGCGCGTAGGTGCGCCGCGCGGGCCCGGGCGGGGCGGGGCCCGTCCCCAGCCGTCCCTCACGCCTGCTGGCGCTGACTGCCTGCTCTGTTGTGTCACAACGTGTGCAAACTTCGTCCAGCCACGCGTAAACTTGAATTTCCAGCGCAGGTTGTGAGCGTCCGTCGGTGTGCATATAGGCATGGGTGGGTTTGCGTTGCGTCGCTCGAGTTCAGTGGAAGAACAAAGGTAGGCCAGAGTACCTTTATGCGCTATTCGTGCATGCCATGGCAAAGGCATTAGATATCACGATATATTTCAATATGCTCGCCACTCGGGCATTCTAATTTTATTTTGACGCTTACCATCAGCTTCAGCTCTGTTGAATATCTTTACTTGAAAGGAAAAATAATCAGTGCCCTGTCACTTTTTTGGTGCGTATGATGTGTGCACTTCACTTGAACACTTTGGGAGCGAGAGAGGCCGCGCCCTATGAGAAGCCCGAGCCGACGCGTACCGCGGTAGCGCGCTAGGTGCCGGGCTGTGTGTGTAACTCATTGGACAAAACGATTTCATCCTAGCAGGGGTGCGAGGCTGGGCCGCCGCCCACCGCGTCCCTTAAGCGAGACCTTGTTGTCCCTCCTCTCCTGTGAGCACACACCATCAGTAGGAGCAGGCCAATACGCGGGGCGGGGCGGGGCGGGGCGGGGCGCGGGGGCAAACAAGCTCAGCCACATGCAAACATGTAAGGCCTGCCTGGCCAACCCGTGAGCGACTGCGTGAGGGGGAGAGAGAGAGAGAGAGAGAGAGAGAGAGAGAGAGAGAGAGAGGGGGGGGGGGGCGAAGAGCCACGGTGCAATAACTATAACCGCTGGAGATACAGCCCCAACCGAGCGTCGCCATCACCTCCGAGATGTTACTACGGCACTCTCGGGACTCGGGGTGTTTTGACGGGCGAGAGGGACACGATGAGGGGGTATTCACTTCCGTAATACCATGTACACCTGATCCTGATCTGTGGTTTTACCTACCCGCTCCAGCCGACAGACGCCCCGTGGTGGTACGCAGTACTGCTGAAGCGCCCGGTACGGAGGTGCAGAGCCTGTGGGGTTGGCGCGCTGATAATAATAAGTCTCATCAGCGCCGCGCTGCTCCGCTGTGGTTACCCCGCGCGCATAAGTAGGTGAAAAAGGTGGCCCTACTCCGGGGGCGGGACGCGGCGGGGCGGGGCGGGGCGGGGCGGGGCGGGGCGGGACCGGACCGGTGGGGCCCTCTTCTTGTACGTGCCGATGAATTTTTCATGCCCCACGGTATGCGCCAGAGTATGAGCGCTCTTTCAACAATAGCCCTCCCATTCGCCCGTTGTCTGGCGTGTGTTACCTCGTTCGCCCTGCTGCTGCTGCTGCTGCCGGCCCTTTATCTGCTCTCTCCTTTTAACCCTACTGCCGTCTCTTTACTACTCCCCCACTCCACCCCCATTCTCTGTCTCTCTCCCTCTCTCGCTCTATCTCGCTCTCTCCCTCCCTCGCTCGCTCTCTCTCTCGCTCTCTCTCTCGCTCTCTCTCTCTCGCTCTCTCTCTCTCGCCCTCTCTCTCGCCCTCTCTCTCGCCCTCTCTCTCTCCCTCTCTCTCGCCCTCCCTCGCACGGGCCAGGCATTTGATTTCCCCCGTGTCCGCTCAGGCGTTTGCTCGGCCATTGCATTGAATCTCTTGGCGAGCCGGGGGCGGCCTGTCGAGCCTAGCCGCACGGCGCATGCGAGTCGCGGGGCGGGGCGGGGCGGGGCGGGGCGGGGCGTCGCCGGGCGTCGCCTGTCGCGCCTGGCTGCGGTATGTGGCAAGGAGTGCCACGCAGTGCAGGGTGGGGCGGCGCGCCGCTGCTGTGTGGTCGGGGACAAAATAATGGCTTGCAAACACTCGGGGAACGGGGCCTTAATCCGTCTTCGGAATGCTGTCACGCTCAGTGGAGCAAAAATAGAAATCCGGGACTCTCCGCATGGCGCGGACAGAGAGGGTCGGTGCGGCGGGTCGGGACGGGACGGGCAGGGAGGGGAGGGCGGCTGGAATCTCCCCCGGGGGCGTTAAGACAATACGGCTCTCCATGGGAGGGGCGAAAAATCGGAAGCTGCCCGCCGCCTCTTATACAATGTAAAGCGGGGGAGGGAGAGAGAGAGAGGAGAGGGGGAGGACGAAGAGAAAGAGTGGATAAAGAAGGATCCGGCCGGGGCCGGCCGCGCCAACAACGAGGGCAGTCAGGGAAGCGAGAACTGGTGATAGTGGGCCGTGGGACTGAGCGCTGCGGGGCGGGGCGGGGCGCCGCTGGGTGGAGCCTTACGAGGAGGCGCCGCGCGGGCAGGGCGCTCCTCAATGGCGCTTTGGGGGCAAGTATGGCGGTCGTTATCAGGTGTGCGGGTAGATGTGCACCGTGTGTGTGTGTGTGGGTAGCAGCTGCACGCGGGCGGGGCGGGGCGTTCTGCACCGGACCCCGTCGTCGGTCGCGTCCCCGTAACCAAGCGTGACGCGCGGCGTCCCTGTATGAATCCACTCGGGATAATATAATGCAAGCAGGCTGCTCGCTCGCTCGCCCGCGCGCACGCGCAGCCGTTTTAGTCGCGCGGCAGGAGGACAGGACACCCCCGTGGTTATGGTGAGTGGGGACGCGAGCGGGCCCGGCCGGGTGCCTGCCTGGCAGAGTGCTGCCGGGCCGGGCCGGGCCGGGCCGGAGTCAAGTAGGGGTGGGTCGGGCTGTGGGCTGGTGCTGGGTGCTGGTGGCCCGCCCCGGCGCGCCCCGGCCCGTGCTGTGCTGTGCGATTGTAATTGTCGGCCCCGCCCCGCCCCGCCCCGCCCGGGCCGGGACGAGAAGGACCCCCTTCCAGCCCCCCTCTTAGCCCCCACGGCTTACACCCCCCGCGCCGCTTAGCCTACGTACCCGGACCCGAGGCGGGTAATTACTCCCGGGCCTGCGGTGCCACGGGCTGCTAAGAGCAGGTTCTGGTGAAAAAAAAATTGTCGTGTCGCGGTTGCGTTGGATTCCACATGGTAACGCGTCTCTACTGTGCGCTCTCTTTCTCCCTTTAAGAAGCCTCCCCTCGCTCTGCCCGTTGCAGGGACTCCCTTAGCGCGCCATTGCAATGCAAAGCTCCATGTTTTGCTTTTTTTACCCCAGCTTCCAGGTGCTTGACTTGGTGACTGGGGGGACGCCGCAGACCGTTGGCCCCGCGTGTCCGTCCGTCAGCTGGTCGATGTCTGTCTGTCTGTCTGTCTGTCTGTCTGTCTGTCCGCCTCTCGGGATCTCCACAGCGATGACTGGTGAGGCACGTAGGTGTGGCCGCCGCCCCCTTCTCACCGCCTCAATATTTCCTTAAGGACATGCGGGCGCGGGTGGTGCCCCGTCCTTCGCCGCCCCGCCGCGCCCCACCCCGAGGCTGAGCCTACTGCCACGCCATGCCCCGCCCCGCCTGCCTCTCGGCGGTCCCGAGCTTGCCCGGGGATACGCTTGAATAAACCATGGTCCGAAGTATACATAATCGAATCCCACTAACCGAACCATCCCGCCCCGCGCCCCGCCCCGCCCCGCCCCGCCGCGACCCGCCCCATTCCCCGGCCGCTGGCTGCATCTTGTCAGATCCTTCCCTACCGCCATCTCTCTTTCCCCCTCCCTTCCCCTCTCACCTCGTGCCGTCTTCATCCCCTACACGCGCGCTCCGCGGGTGGCTGTCTTCTTCTCCGCGGGAGGTTCGTTCTCAGTGCGACTCCTCTGCCCCCCCCCCCTCTCTCTCTCTCTCTCTCTCTCTCTCTCTCTCTCTCTCTCTCTCTCTCTCTCTCTCTCGCTTCTTTCCCGAACCTCTGTTGTCGTAGTGTCGAGGTGAGGCAGCGCGACGTCGAATTAACCGCGGCGTCGTGCGGCGGAACTCCGTGCCGTATGCGGTATCTCCTGCTGTGAACGCCTGGCTAGACAGACGCTACCCGCCCCGCCTCACACTGCTGGCGCGCCCCTGCGAACGGCGGCATAGGCAGACCCGCCGCACACGGCTGCTTCACGGGACGCGCTGCTTGCCTATGCTGCAGGGGCTCGGCCCGGTGCAACTCGACGCGTGAACACTATCTCATTCAATGAATATCGCAAGCTGCTTGGCAAAATGCTTGGGCGTTTATGTGTAGGAATTTTTTTTGTCCGAGGTACCTTGACGTCGTAGTCTCGAGGGCCCGCTTCACCCTCGCTTCGCTATCCGCCTGCCTATCTATCCGTCTTTTCCTTCCAGCACGCTGGCCATCAGGTCCCAAGCCGAGCAGCAGCATAGCATCTGCAGTGACTGTACTGCACGGCATGCCAGGCCGCCCGGTGCACACGGGAGCACGCGAGGAGAGGCAGGCGCGTAGTGCAGGCCCCGCGCCGCCCCGCCCCGCCCCGCCCCGCCCCGCCCCGCCCCGCGCCGCCCCGCGCCGCCCCGCGCCGCGGCGTCCGTCACGAAACACAGACAGCCGTGCAAACACGAATGCAAAGCGTTATTTGCACGCCGCTCGAGGCTGCCTGGCGGCCTGAGCCAAGTCGTGTCATGTTGTGCATCCGGTCGCCGCCCCGCCCCGCCCCGCACCTCCTCGAGCCCCGCGGCGACGGCGGTGGCTCGGAGGGAGAAGAAAAATAGTGAGCATGTGGCCCGGATCCGGAGCGGCGCCCGGCCCGGCCCGGCCCGGTCCGCAGAGCCGAGCAGCGAAGCCATTCCAGGATGAAATCCGACCGAAACTGATCGCCCTGGAGGCAGAGGGATGGCGCGCGCTCCGTCAGTGTCGGCTAGGGCAGGCCGGGCCGCGCCCTGCACGCGACCGGCCCGCCCCGCCCCGCCCCGCCCCGCCCCGCCCCGCCCCACCCCACCCGGGACCAATCTCCCTACCACTTGTGTACCATTTCTTCTCCTATCTTGCGGGCCGCGGCGCGCCAAAAACTTTCACAAATTTATGACGGCGGTGCCGGTGTGGGCGGGTGGGGAGGAAAAGCGCGCCAAGATGGGAGCCGAAATGAAGGGCGTTCTTCTCCTCGTCTGGCCCGGTGCGGTGCGGCCCCTCCGGACCATCGTTTCGCGCATCTGGGTGGGCCGGAGCCCGTGTGCAGTGCAGCCGCTCCGGGCCGCAGACTCGTCGACTTGTTGATTACGGCTGAAAATGAAACCGACAACAAGAGCGGGTGCAGCCGCTGCGAGGTTGGCCGCCCCCGCCCCGCCCCGCCCCGCCTCGCCTCGCCCGCTCCCCGGCTGCCCGCCCGGTCCTGGCCCACAAAGCGCCCGCCTGCTGCCGGTCTGTGCACATTGTTACCCGCCGGCTGGGAGCGCAGCGCAGCAGCGCAGCGGGGTAGAGCCGGGCGGGGCGGGGCGGGGGGCGCTCACCTGCGGGCGGGGACCCCTTTCTCCCTAGCCCAGCCCCTTGTACGATGACGCCCGCCCTACCCCCACCCCGCGGCCCCGTACCGCCCGCTCCAGGTGGTAGTTGTCTCGCAGCGCCAGGGCCCGGGCCGGGCGGGGCGGGGCCCCTGTCCTGTCCTCCTCAGTCATTGTCCTGGCCCGCCCCGCCCCGCCCCGGCCCGTGCGGTCTGGCGGCAGGGCGCGGCGCTCTACAAAGGGGCTCAGGGAGGGACGTCGACGGAAATGGATCGTGAAAGGTGTCGCAGGTGACGCTGTGCGTGTACGGTGCACCTCCTGCCGCGCAGCCGCGCCACGATATTCGACCCTCTGCTTTTATTTTAATTTTTCTATGGTGAAATATTTTTAAAATTTGTCGTTGCGCTATGCTCAAGGGCAGAGCGTAATGATAAAATTCGCGTGACCTGGGGCATTACTTGCGTATAGCAGCTGTGATCGTAACGTGCGCGTCCAGCGCAGAGTCCCGCGCGGTGCGCGGTGGTTCTCAACATAGTCTCATTCCCATGTTGCCAAGGAAAGAAGTGTCGCCCACCACCTCACTCCGCTCGTATTGCCTTGCTGCTCATTTTGTCGGCCCCGGCACCGTCTCCATTCTCGGTATACGTACTCGAAGTTGAGAAGGAGCGGCGGTGGAGTGGGAGCTCGTGCAGCGGGTATCGTTAGAGTGGCCTCATTGGAACTTTCGACGTCCATTTCTTTCCGAACGGTAGCGCGTCCATGCAATTGACCCCCTCCCCCCCTCCCGCCCCTCCTCCTCGAACATCGTCCGCGTCAATGCAAAACAATCCTGAAACCGAGCGCGGTCGGGAATTGGCTGTGGCTTTGTTGCACCACGGCGGCCTCTCGCGTTTCTTTCCTCCTGGCGCTGGAAGCACAGCGCAGCCCACCCCGCCCCGCCCCACCCCACCCCGCCCGCTCCCAGCATCGGGTCGGGTCGGGCTGGGACGCATGATATTAGCACCGTCTGCGAGGCACTGTGGCGTTTTCGATTCCGCGATACGGCCGTACGGTTTGAGGCGTAAAGGGGAATGGACCTGCCACCGCAGCGCTGAGCGCGTGGCGTAGCGCGGCGTAGCTCGGCGTAGCGCGGCGTAGCGTGGCGTAGCGCCGCGTAGCGCGGTCGTTAAAACGTCGAACGCCCTAACAGCACGTTCGCTGCCAGCATCGACCTTCTCCTCTCTGCTCTGTCGGGCCGCGCCGTCGGATTGAATAGCGGCCCGCCGCACTTTATTTCTTCGCCGCCCCCTGCCCTGCCCCGCCCTGCCCTGCCCTGCTCGCCTTCCCCCAATCCACACTTTCTCCTCTTTTTCCCTATTCTTCTCTGGTCGCCCCCCACCCCCACCCCCACGCTTCTTTCTCTTCGATTTTCGCAAGCTGCAAACGCAACGGCGGGGAAAGCGCTGCAACACTGCATGCCCTTTGCATGAGAATCACTGAAGGCACCGTTTCTCTCTGGAGCACGTTAGAAACGAAGACCAGGTTTCCAAGCAGTTTTGGAAAAACTAAGACGTTACAAATGTAATTTTTTTTCTCCATAAGGAAATCCTGTCTGCTGAATAGTAATATGTGTTTTGTGTACTATTTTTCTTCAATATCAATGAAACGCTTAAAACGTATTTGTAATAGGCGGCTCCATTCTATCGCTTGCTAGTATGGGCAATGCACCGGCGGAGGAGAGTCAGAGTGGCGATTGCCTCCAGCTGATGAGCAGCACCAGTTGCACCGCAGGGCCGGCCCTACCGCTGCCCAGCAAGAGCCAATTTCCCTGGGCCATTTGAGCGGTTTCCATCATGCCGCTCGATCTGATAGCGATACTGTATGCGGCGCACCTGGCATGGCATGGCATGGCGGCAATTGGGGAGCTCATCGACGTTCGCGAGAATCGCGCCTGGTTGGCGGGTACCCCCCCCCCCCCCCCGGGCAAACACACGTCGCTTGGCGCGCTGCGCGGGCGCTCTCCGCTCGTGGGTGTCGCTGTGCGGTGATTACCGATGCGGGCCGCGCGAGTAATATCATACGACTTTCGCATCATTGCCGAACTTTGGACTGTTTGGCACGGAAAGGCGTCTGGACTGAAGATGGCTGCCGTGCCAGACCTTTTCTTTTCCCTCTCCCATCCCTCCTTCTGCTCGCGCCCCGTCCCGACTTCAATAAGAAAAGCTACTGGGTATTTCCGGATAAATTGAGGCAGCCTTTTTGCCCCCCGTGGCGGCTCGACGGTAGAGGAACCAGGGAAGAGAACAGAAGGTCTATTACTGTTTGAGAGGCCAGGACGGCCGGCCCGGCCCCGGCGCGGCGTTCGGCCCAAGATGCTTCCCCCGCTGCCCCACCTTTCCTCGCCCTACCCGGCCCTTCACCCGCTCCTCTACGGCCGGCCCGCCCGCTGCCGGAGCTATTATGCGTACCTTTACTAGCTCCTGGAGGGGAATCCCCGTGCGGGCCGAAATTGATTGAATAAGAATGACATCGAGAGAAATGAGGAGGGGGGGGGGGGTCGTGCTGAGTCGGTATGGGCCTTTGAGGTATGGGCCTGCCCGCCCTCGTCGCGCCCGCCTGCGCCGCGGCTGTACTGCCCCGTCACTGCTTTTGGCTGATATTGCTTTTCGGGACCTGTCGCGGAAGCATAAAAATGTTGGAATTCATCAGGGGCCGGGCGCGCCTCCTCTGTGTGGTGCCAAACAGGGACCAAAGTTTCGTCCGCCTCAAAGTAAAAGTGGATGGAGTAGAAAGAGATTTCCGTCCAAATGCGTTTGCGTGTTCTCGAAAATTTAGTCCTCGTTATTTTTCTAAATAGCAAAAATAAAAAAAAAGGTGGGCGGGGCAAAAATAAAGCGGCTTTGCCTGCAAAAACAAAAGTCACAACAACGGAGAAATAAGAGAAACGATCCCCGCAGAAATATGATTCTGCCGAAACAATAAACCGCAAAAAAATGCGATAAAACCGCAATTACTGGGGCAGCAACTACGCGGCGGCTGTGCTGCTCGGTCAGCCAGCGCAGCCAGCCAGCCGGGAGGGGAGGGTGGAGGCCCGGCCCAAGTCGACAACCTCCCGCTGCACTCCACCCTCTCCCTCCCCCCGCCCCGCCCCGCCCTGGCCCCATAACTCATCCAACAGCAGCCAAATGAAACAATGTACAATCATATTTTCTGCCTTCTCATTCCCCCGCGTTTTCCTCGCTTTGTGTCTTCCCCTCCCACTCCCGTCGTAGCCGTTGCTTCCCCCTCCCGCCCCCCCCCCTCTCTCTCTCTCTCTCTCTCTCTCTCTCTCTCTCTCTCTCTCTCTCTCACTCTGAGTCGCACGCGGCTAGCAGAGCGCGCGCCCTTTCTGCCTTTCAGGGGCAAAGATAATTTTGGCCCAGAAAATTTTGTAAGTTTGCGAACAAATTGTTTGCTTCAATTGTCACCAATTGTCACAAATAGTATAAAGAACACTAAAAAAAGCTTTAAAGAACAATATTAAAAAATTATATATATATTTTTGCAGCAGAATACTTCGTGGTCATGCGTCGTGCTAACCAATTTTCCCGTCCGTCTCCGCGTCGTCGCGAGATCCTCTTATTTTGAGCCGGCGCGTATTCCCTCCCCCCAGCTCTCTGCTGGCTCTCCGCGTTCTCTCGCTCTCCGCCGCCGGAATGATCCTCTCTCTATTTGGTCTGTTTGACACCCAGACAGCTCGCCCCGCCCTGCCCAGCACGGCGGTGTGGGGATCAGGTTTGGCCCCATTCTCCTCGGCCTGGCCGGGCAGGGCGGATCAATGGTCCTCTACCCCCGCCCCGCCCCCTTCCTCCAATCTCGTCCCTTTTCACACCGAAAAGCTTTTCAGCGCAGTCCTTCGCTGACCTCGCCGTCAAGAGTAGCGGGGCCGTTGTGGTTCCCTGGACAGTTATTTAACCGCGAGCCGCTGCTGCCGTTTTGCGATTTCGTGGCCTGCTTCCACTTTCTTTTTCGGTTGTATTTTTCCCTGTCGCGGCAACAGCCGTGGCATCGCTTCTCCCGTCCCGACGCCGGCAACCGGCGGCACCGACAAGTTGTGTTGCGCGGCGGATCACCTGAATCGGATTCCGCCGTGGAAAGTTCTGTGTACAGCGCAGCACAGCGGCGGGGTATCGGAAGTTTACCCGCGACTCCCTGCATGGCTGCCTGGCTGCCTGTGCCTGCCTGGCTGCCTGTGCCTGCCCGCCTGTGCCTGCCTGGCTGCCTGTGCCTGCCCGCCTGTGCCTGCCTGGCTGCCTGTGCCTGCCCGCCTGGCTGCGCCGCTGCGGAAACTGCGCGCCCCGTTCCATTATCTAACGGCGTTGTCCAAAGAGCATCAGTAGTATGAAATGCTTGTGCCAGCCAATTTCACGGCAGATTAAGGCGAACACCGCGCCCCGCGCTCCGCCCCGCCCCACCTCGACCCTGTACCTGTACCGCTGCTGCATGAGCGCACCGTTAAAATAACCTACTACCTAGCGCGCCCTCCGTCCCCATTTACACGGTAAAACAGTTCCTTGATATCCCCAAGTACCATCGGAACGATTCAAGGACTGGGATGGGGAAAATGATGAAGCCGTCCTTGAAACGTACCGATGGTTCTTAAACAATGTCAAGGAACATTTTTTTTTAGCCCGCCTTTCTGGCTTGCTCCGTGTACATGGCTCCTCGCCTCAGCGGGCCTGTTCTGTGGGGGGCCTACACCTCAACAGCGGGTCGGGTCGGGTCGGGAGGAGGTGTCTGCTCGCCAGCCTCCTCGCGCCCTGTTCTCCTCGCTCACCGCCCTCCTCCTCCTCAAGCCTACGATCCGCGCGGTCACAGGATCAGTTACCCGTGAGACGTCGGCTGGTAATGAGCAGCAGCGCTGGCCCCGCCCCGCCCCGCCCCGCCCCTGCGCCCAGTGCGTGTTGAGTTTGCGGGCCCGCTCCCACCGTGTATCGCATCTCCCCCCTGGGACTCGGCGTGGCGTTCAGGTGGGAGCAGCGGCGCGGTGCGGCGCAGCGCGGCGGGGTAGCAGGAAGAGTTTGTTTGTCTCTCCCGGGCGAAACCAACCCGCCCTCCCCATCGAGCCAAGGCCGGCGCGGCAGGGCGGGGGGATCGGAACGAACAACACGCGGCCGGGCGGGGCGGGGCGGGGCGCGGCGGGGTGGGGTGGGGCTTCTTGCTGTAGTGTGTTACTAGTATCCCACCCTCACCCTCCTTATCCCCCACTTTCTTCCTGTTTCGCACCTTGCGTCCCTAGTTTACCCCGCAGCGCCAGCGTGCTTACGTTGAAAGAAAAACAAGTCTGGAGACTGACCTACTGCTCTTGTTTCGCGCTTGGCACTCGCGCAATGCAAATTTTAAAAATAATAATAATAATTTGTAGGCCCGTTCCGTGTAGCTCCCCCGTCCCCCCTTGTTGTCTTATTAAACGTGCAGAAGGCGGTCGGTGCGGCGGTCGGTCGGGTCCCACCATTGATTCTGACGGCCGTTTAACGGTCCCGCCCCTCCCCGCCCCGCCCCGCCCCGCCCCGGCCGTTCCGCTCATTTATAATGCACGTCTCGAGGAGAACGGCCGGCCCGCCCCGCCCCGCCCCGCCGCGCCGCGCCCTGCTGCACATAGTGCTGGTAGTTGGAAGGGAAGGGGGCGGGAGGGGGCATTGTCGCCCCCCGTCAGGAGCGCCTATGGCTGCTGCTCGCGCCTTGGAACGCCCCGCCCCGCCACGCCCCGCCACGTCCCGCCACGCCCTGCCATTTCCCGCCCCACCGCGCGCCGCTGCTGGCAGGGGAGGTGCTTGATTATGTGTTGTGCGACGCGGCGCGGCCTAGAGCGGCGTGGCGTGGAGCGGCGTGGCGTGTGAAGCACGAGGCGGATAATCAATCCGGCGGAGGCCTGGTTACGTGTCGCGTTACGGCGGCGTGGCGGGGCGTGGCGGCGGGGCGGCGCTGCTGAAAGGCAACGAGTAAGCGCGCGTGTGTAGGGGGAGCGCCACGCCACGCCACGCCACGCCACGCCACGCCACGCCACGCCACGCCCCAGCAGCCAGCCAGCCAATAAAGCCGCAGAGGCGCTCTGTTCCGCTCTGCCCGGGGTAATTATAAGGTACAGCGCAGAGAGGGCGCCGCGTTAACGAACAGCGCCGCTGCAACAATTTTTCTGTTGCTGTGCGGTGAAATGGACTAGCGCGTGGCGCGCAGGGGGGGGGGGGGGGGGGGGGGGGGTTGGTGGGAGGACCTACGGCCCTTGACGGGGTCGTTGTGTTGTAAATGAATCGGGTTCGGCGACAGCTCGGGAAACCAAGTACGCTGACCAAAGCGTCGCGCCACTCACTCTAAAGAGCAAGCACAGTGGTTGCAGGGTTCACCTTAAGCTTTCATTGGAGTGCTTAGAAGGAAATGCACTATGCATCTCTCCTCTCCTCACCCTGTTCCGAGGTTTGTCGGTGGCGTTGTTGGCTGCTCCGGAACGTGTTCGCACAGCGCCCTCCTCCCTCCGCGAACAGCCGCGGTGGCTGACTTTATGTAGGCGCATGCAGCTAGCCCGTGAGGGGGAAGCAGGCTTTTGAAAGCGCTCTTCTGGTCAGTATAGTTGGGAGAGGGGGTTGGGGGGAGGGGGGGGGGGCTGACATACGAGTGTGTATATATATATGTATGTGTGTGTGTGAGTGTTCCGCGCAGACGGGCGGGGGCGCGGCCTCAAAGAGCTGCTCGACCCAATTGATTCATCAGTATGCACGCGAGGCGACCGACACGGCGGGGCGGGGCGGGGCGGGGCGGGGCGGGGGGGCTCCCCTGCCCGTGCGTGATGTGGTGTCGCGCGGCGGGCGCCCCGCCCCGCCCCGCCCCGGCCCGGCCCCCGGCCCGCGGGGGGAGGGAAGCGGGTGGAGGGGAGCAGGGTGGAGTGTTGGTTTGACTTTTTGATCAGCTTCCACATGTTGTATTCGCACTTCACACAGGACCGCGGTGGAGGTGAGAGCGCGCGCGAGCGCTTATTATTGCTCATGTCATGACTGTTAAAAATATATTAGTAAATTTACTACTTTTTTTCCGTAATCTTCGATTTACAAACGGTGTTGTAACTTAACGATCGAAATCGTAAATTTACGAATTTTCTGCTCGTTTAAGAATCACAAGTCGATACAAAGTGTCCTTATAATTTTGTAATTTAATAATGTGATATCATAACTTTACGACATTTCTCATGGAAAATTTTCCCGTGACTCTTACAAACGTTTCTCACAGTAATACCACCGCTGGTGCAGAAGAGCGCTATAGTGGAATTGGTAAATTTTATTACCAAGAACTCTCCTCCAGCACTTATATGTCGTCACCTTTTCTGTGACTGCCTTTGTGCTGCACCTACACTTCTGCTCTGCTCTTATCCTCACTAACGTGCTCTCTCTCTCTCTGTTGCAGGTACGTCCGCCCTGCTCCAGGCTCCCACCCAGGCACCTCGCGTGGGCCCATTACCGCCCCGCAGCGGCCCCGCCCGGCCCCGCCCGGCCCCGCCCGGCCCCGCCGGACGCTCTGCCAATGCCACATCGAGTGCCCCTACCACCCCCTCCCGTGGATGCTCGTTCTCGTAATTTCAAGCCGGGGAGCTTTTTCTCCCTTAGCGGGAGGTTCGGCCGCACTTCCCTCCCGCCCCTTCGCCCCCTCCGGACCTCTGCCGCCCGCCCCGCGCGCGCGACCTTAAAAAGTAAATGCTCTTGAAGAAACCGCCGGCGCTCTCTGCCGCTGTTAGTCGGGGGCGCCGGAGAGGCGGCGCTGACCACCGTACCGGCCCTTCGAAAACTTTGTCCTCGTGACCGGAAGCACTGAAAATTGGTTCGCGTCTTTGGACGCCAAGATATTGGCATCTAAAGACACCGAATCTTGGCGTCAAAAGGGGGCAAAATTTGGCGTCCAAAGACGCTAAATTTTGGTGTTCTGTGTGGGAGATCGCCAATATGTATCGTCTTCGAACGCCACAATTTGGCTTTCCATGGAGGATGCCAAAACTTCGGTGTCAAAAGACGTCACTCAGTTTTCAGTGAGCGCTGCTGGGGTCCTTAAGCAGGGCGCGATACCTCCATACAGAGAGAGAGCGCTGCCGGTGATGCTGTCTCTCTGCGCGTTCATTTGCAAAGGTGAGAGTGATGGGGAAGTTTTCCTTCCCAAGTCGTCGTTGTGCCGCACCAGACTGCGCCCCGCCCCGCCCCGCCCCGCCCCGCCCCGCCCCGCCGCAGCGCCCCGGCATGCGCTTGGCCCGGGTCGGGCCCGGCCGGGCCGGGAGACCGAAGTTTGTTGTTTCCAGCAGGTGGGTGGGTCATTCCAAACTATGGCGCGCGCGCAAGGGGCTGCGCGGCGTGGCGTGTCGCGGCGTGGCGCGGCGGCCCCGGGTGGGTTCTGCAGCAGCAGGCGGAGGAGCCGCTTCTAGTTATTCTGCTCCTTCGTGAATTTCCATAAAGTCGCGGTGCCGCGTCCTGGCCGCGACAGTGCGCGGCGCGGGGTGTTCCGCCCGCCGTCAGCTCCGGGTGGGCGCGGCGTTCTCTTGGTGTTCGGCGGGGGCGTGCCTGCGCCCCGCCCCCCGCCTCTTCCTCACTGATATAAAGAGCTTACGGCGCGCACTTTAAAAGTTCTAATTATCAAGTCAGCAGCGCTAGTCGCCTGGGTCCGAACCAAACTCCAATAAGTCGCGGGAGAGCTCAATGTCGTGGAAGTTGTTTGCCGCGCAATGTGGGGACCTAATCGTCTGCCAGCTGGAGGGAGATGTACCACGTCTAAATAATAGAGACGGCACACTGTAAAATGGTTGCAAAGAATTGCTTCGTATTGCAAACTATTTTGTTTGTAAGTTGCAAAGAATTTTGAAGCATTGTATTACAAACTAATTCTTCGTAAGCTTACGAACTATTTCTTTGCAATACAAACAAATAGTTTGTAAGAATTCTAGTAGCTTGCAAAGAAGTTCTTTGCAATACGAACAAATTCTTCGTAATACGAATATTAAAAATTCTTCGCAACGTTGCAAAGAATTTAGTTTGCAAGCATTTTACAGTGCAGGGTAAAAGTTGCGGCTAGCAGCAGGAGTGTTTATAGTCCTCGGTTTTATTGGACAATACTTTTTGCTAGAAATAGAGGCTCAGTGTGCGAAGTTTCCCATTGCTGAACAACGGTTGACGCGACGGCGTAGGTGCTGTGAGCAGTGCAGGGTGGCGGGGCGGGGCGGGCTGCGTTGTATCTGAGCTTAATAGGTGCTGGGGCTGCTCCGCGGGGCTGAGCTGGTGTCTGGCGATAGCTCATGCCACCGTTCGCCTTTCTCCCCCCCCCCCTCTCTCTCTCTCTCTCTCTCTCTCTCTCTCTCTCTCTCTCTCTCTCTCTCTCTCTCTCTCTCTCTCTCTCTCTCTCTCTATCTCTCTCTCTCCCCCTCTCTCCCCTTCTCTCCCCCCGTTCCTCCTCCCCCTCGCTCTCGGAGCACACCACCCACTCCCTCTCGGCGACGCGGCCCGCTGTTTCTCCTCCCCGCGTGTTTTCCGGGCTTAGCAACGCAATAAGGTCCCGTCGGCAGAAGCTATTGTGTTTAAGAAAAGGAAAATAATATGTATATAAATGTAGGCAAAGGCGGGCCAGCTCTGCTTCGTAGAAAATCCTTCTCGCCGACGACGCCCCGTTTTAAGACGAAGTCCGCGCGCATTGTCTTTTAGGCCAGTGGCGACGCGCTTGCGCGCCCCCCCAAAGCTACAAACAGTCTTGGGGAATGTCCCTCGCTCGCTCCCTCCCTCTCCACCGCCTCCTCGCACAAACGACCTCGAGTCAGCCCTGCCAGATGTCTGCCAGTCCGCTGCCGGGCCGGGCCGGAGCCTCGGCGGGGTCAAGGGTAAGGCGTGGCGCGGCGTGGCGTGGCGTGGCGCGGCGTGGCGGGCGGTGTGTGCTGGCGTGCACCTGTCGCGGCACGGGCAGGCCCTCGCCAGCCCCCCGTCGTCCTTCACTCCCGACGCGGCCCGGCCGGGGGGACGAATCAATCAGGGATAACGATTCGCGATGACGCGCGGAAATAACGACGCAATTGAAAAAGATTTGCCCGGTATGGTCAGCGAATAATGGCGCGGACAGATCTGAGAGCAGAAACGAATTTTAAACTAAACGAAAAGATTGTTTTCTGGGGTGAGGAGGAAAACTTGAGATGGAAACTACTCTGAATTTTTTATGCCTTGTAGTTTTAAAAAAATCAGAAAAAAATCAGGAAAAATTAAAGCTTAGGTTGCAAAAATTCAATAAAAATTCACAAAAATTCAGTCCAATTCATGACATTTTGCACGTTAAAATTATTCAGAGTCAGAGTTGAACTGCGTCGAGGAACTTCTCGGGCTGCGAATGTACTTTCGGGTTCACCACGGCGTCGTGCACTCCTCGTGGCCCTGGCGGCGGCGTGCGGCTGGTATTGGCGCCGGGGGCGTCACGCGAACAAATGTGCGCGGCGCCGGAGATAAAGCGTCCCGATGAGTGACGGATGGCGGCAATTACTTAAATAAAACCGCAGAGGCGGCGG
Source organism: Frankliniella intonsa (assembly GCA_033675135.1). Lineage (NCBI taxonomy): Eukaryota > Metazoa > Arthropoda > Insecta > Thysanoptera > Thripidae > Frankliniella > Frankliniella intonsa. The sequence goes on along the minus strand of CM066249.1, from coordinate 4,930,194 downwards.
CGGCGGGGGCGGCTCCGCGCGGAAATCACCATCAGGGCGACAATCTGCCAACGCCTGTGTGACGCGCCGCGCCGCGCCACGCTGGGACAGACGAGAGGAGACGGGGGCGGCTGCGGGGCGGGCCGCTGCTGGTAAAAAAAAGGAGGAGCGCGTTGCGAAAAATACTGCGTGGTGTGGCGCGGCGTGGTTGATTGCTATCATTCGAGTGACGCGCGGCGCCCCGCGCTGAGCACTGCCGCCGCCCGGATCACGCGCGGCCCGGCCCGGGCGACGTGCATGAGCTGATAGCAGAATAATGAATCGCAGGACCCCGCCCCGCCCCGCCCCGCCCCGCCCCGCGGCCGTGGCAGTTCGTTCTCTGCTGTCAGTCCGTCTGTGTTCAGCTGCCTGCGCTGCACAGATTCTCTCTTACGGTTTTTTTTTTCGTGTTTGCGAAAAGAGGAGGGGAGGGGGTTGTTTCGTATTTCAGCTTGCAGAAATGTCGAGGGAAAAAAGTGTGTCAACAACAACAAAAAATGTAGCTGGTATGGCGTGACTGCACGGCACCGCGTCAAACTTATTGCTATTTCGCGGATGGCCTTTTTTTTTTTTTTTTATCAAACTTATGCGGTGTGCAAACATACGATAGGTGTGAATAACCTCGCTTCCTATTGGGTCGACTAGTCAGGACAGTGCTTGGCGATAGCCTCGTTTTATATTTTTCTCCCGGATACCGCCCCTCCCCTCTAGCAGCTCCCTCATTATATGTCGCTCAAGGGTGTATCATTTTTTGCACGGTCCGCTCTTTTTTATATACGCCGTGGACTCAGATGTGGTCATTCTCCTGTCCCCCGCGGACGGACATCGAAAACTCATCTGGAGTCTGCGGCGTGGCGTGGCGTGGCGCCGGCAGAGGCTGCGGCCGGCCGACTGCCCAGCCCGGCCCGGACCGTGCTGTCATTTTTATGCGGGCCGATAACGTGTGCATATCACGCGTCATCCCTGAGCCGCTATGATTATTTGCAGCGACGGAAGATGGTCCGTTTAAATAAAAAATACAGGACGCACGAGTGGAGATATTACTGCGAGCCGCAAAGAGTACTGTTAAAAATAGAGGGAATTTTTCGAAATATCTCCTTGAATAATGAATGCAATCCGGCGGTTTTGTAATTGCAAGAAATCGCCCGGCGGCACTTAACCGTCCAGAAAATTAAAACAAACCCGTCCCGGGGCGCGCGGCGCCCGAAACTCTGCACAGTATCGATACGTCTTAATCGAGCGACGCCCGCCGCAACTCGCGCTCAGCCCGGCCGGCCAGCCCGAGTTACCTGGCGGGTAATTGTCGCCCATCTGCAGACGGCGCCGCCACGCCGCCCTGCCGGCCGCCAGGGTGCCGGGCCCGCCCCGCCCCGGTCCACCATGAAAGTCAATACCGCACAACTTTGCCCGACCCTATGCAAATATATCCCGACTCAACAATGAAGGTTGCCTTCCTTTGGATCCGCTCGGGACCATCCCCTGGGCGTGTCGCGGCGGCCCTCCCTCGCCCACCAGCCCAAAGTCCTGTGGCGCCCGCCGTGGCAGGGCGGGGCGGGGTGGGGCGATGCGGGGTGGGGGACGGGAATTGGCGCGCACGTGTCGCGATATATCTTGCCCATTACGTTCGGAACGCCCCTCTGCTCGGCGGGCGTGGCGGCGGGGCGCGGCGGGGAGAGGGGTGCGCCTTTACTTCCGCTATACCGTGTCGCGCGGTGGACCAGCCCCCAAGTAGTGCCTCTCCGTGTGTGTCCCTCCCTCCTCCCTCCCTCCCTCCCCCCCTCCCTCCCGCCCCCACGGGCTGCTGCCGATCGTATCGGCCCGTCTTGATGGCTCGGCCGCTTTGATAATGCATGCGCCAGTGGCCACGAGCGCCACTCAGCGAAACCCTTTATAAGAGGCGGGGGCCCCGTTAATATTATTATTATTATCGTCATTATTTGCGCCGCCGTCAATAGGCAATAATGACGCAGCAGATCAGTGATTGCACTCGGGATGATACATTTTTAATTTCCCTCCCCCTTTTTATTTTAAGCCCCTCTTGGCGCTCTGGCATGACGGGACATTCACGGCAGTGACTTGACGCTCCACGCGGGCCGGGCCGGGCCGGGCCGGGCCGCAGAGTCTATATACTCACGGTCTCGATCGCTCTGGTCCGGGTGCAAAAGCGCGTCGGGCTGCTCGCAGACAGGGAGGGACCGCGCGTGCTGCGGCCGCATGCGGGGGTGCCGGGCTCAGCGTGTTAACAACGGCTGAGTGCGGCCACAAATCCCGTCGCGGATTGCTTTATCCCGGTCGTCTGCTGGAAAGTTTGGCGTGTCTTCGACTCGGCGGCGACCTGGGCCCGGCCGCTCTCCCGGGGCGCTGACACCAGGGTTAGTGGGAGGTGCAACTGGCAGGCATGGCGGCGGAGGCGCGCCGCGCGACGGGCGTAATTTTACTTTCCGGAACGATTCTCCTCGCGCTGCGCCGCGCCCGCCGCGCCCGCACCGTCCCGATGAGGCGGCCGATACGGTGGTTATCAACTGTTTGCACTACATTAAATGAGCGCAACCCTACGACCCCGCGTTAAACACTTTACGAGGTGGAGGGGGAGAGGGAGGCCGGGCAGCGCGACACGGCGGGCTGCACCGCCGCGCGGCTGCAAATTAAATCGTAATGGAAAGCATTGATATAAAATTATCTCCACTACGTGCCGATGGCTGCCGCTGGCGCCGCCCGGCCCGGCCGCGCCGCTGTCAGTAACGGCATAAATACATGTTCCGGTACTGGTTTAACAGAGCGAATCTAAATAGTCTCGCTTTGACGGGCGGAAATAAATGTGAGATGGGGGTGTTTTAGAAATATCGCAAGTTTTACTGTCGGTGGGGAAAATGCGCTCTCTGAAACACAGATAAAGGTTGTTGTTGACTTTTTACCTGACCCCTCCAAAAAAAGGATGTTTTTTAGTGTGTTCCTAACTATTTAATGTTCTTGAAAATTCTGAAAACATTGAGCCTGTCTCTGAGTGCATCACGAACACAGAAAGTGACGGACGCTGCTTGTTTAAAGGCGTTTGTGGTGTTTCGTTTTACGTGTAGCGTGCCCCATTTCCGATATGAAAAAGATTTTTTCTTCTTTCACAAAAATAAATAAATAAGAATAATTAATGGTTGTACGCGGAAAAAGTGGTAAACCGTGGGTCACGTATGCGCTGACTCCCCTCGTGGGCCTCATTTGCCCACGAGGAAATGCGGCGGTCGGTGTGACAGGAGCGGGGGGGGCTCCATGCCTGCCTCCCGGCTGCACACATGACCCGCCCACTCTTCCTGTTTATTTTGTCGAGTATGAAGTAATGGTGTCGCCGCGCCCCGTCATCCACCTTGTGACCGGCCCGGTGGCCCGCTGGCCCGGTGGCCCACAGCGCGGGCACACTCCATCACTCCATCCTGCGGGGCCGTGGCCGGCAGCGGGCCTCGGCCTGGCCGCAGCGCCGACCCCAGTCGCTTGTATTCCCAACAGGCTTGGTCCGCGCTGCTCCGAGTTGTGCCCGCCCCGCCCCGCCCCGCCTCGCCCCGCCTCGCCCCGCCCCGCCTCGCCTCGCCCCGCCTGCCTCCCGAACACGGCGGCTGCAGCAGCATTGCGACTCAGTCGGAAAAGTTGGACACCGGGACGGCTGGGGAGCGAGTTACCTGGGACTTGTGCCCTTCTTAAGGGGCTTGCGTTGTTCTGTCGCGGCAACCGCTTCATTCCGGGCGAGAGATCCGGGAGAGCTGCCAAGGTTTCAGCAGGGCTGCACTGTTGGAAATGTTTAATGTTTCCTCGCTTGAAGCTTACAGCGCTCGGGGTATAGAATTCTCGAGCGTATATCCATAGGCGGGGCCTTCCTTACATGGGCAACCAGGGGGGTGCCTGTATGGATCATCGCAACGGAGCGAGTGACAAAAATTGACGCCCGTCTTTTTATTATTATATACCTTGGAACCTGCAGAGCGCTACCACTCGTGGTTGGTCTTCCTCACCCTCCGCCCCCCTCGCTCGCTCCCTTCCTCTGTGCCCAGCGAAGCGCCCCGGGAGCGGAAAGAACTGACCCCCTCTTGTTTCCGCTGCGGTGCGCCGCCGAAACCGAATCCCGGGAAACAATATCCGCGGTCGAAGATACGCCCCGGCCCGGCCCGGTCCGGTCAAAAGCACTTATTCTCCCGCCGGGACTCGTTCTCCTGCCGGGCCGGGCCAGGCCGCACGCAGGACGTATTAGAGTCCCACACGTGAAACAAAGCGCGACCGAAACATCTCAACTCGAGATTTTACCTTCATTTTTTTTCTTAACCGAACTAAAGTTAGTTGTTGCGTTTCTTCCAACTGAACGACCCCCGCCGTGAGCGCGTGCCGCGTAGTTTGTCGCTGTTGGCGCCCTGCCTGCCGCCGCGCGGTTATATTCTTCGCCGCCGGCGCTCCGCTCCGGGGCGGGGCCCGGCCCGGCCCCAAGTTAGTCTGCGGTGCCGCCAGATCTACCCAGATCCGCTACTGGAGAGGCCGGCCGGCCGGCCCAATCAATCTAACTTGCCTGCTGCTGGGGCTGGCCCGGCCCGGCCCGGCCCGGCCCGGCCTGCACACCACATGGGGCGGTCAGAGCGGGCAGGGCGCCCGCCGAGCTGGTTCAGTTTGGATGAGTTGCGCTGCCAACAACGCCGCTGCCTGCCTGCCTGCCATTGTGTGACGTGCTCTTCGGGAAGGAAGCTCTGCGATGGCCCGTCACTTTTTTGCCTCCTCTTTCCCGCGCGCAGCGGCAGCAGCATTCTTTTCTCCGGTCGCGATGGCTGGACGAGCCGAGCGGCGGCGAGGACGGCGACGGACCGTCGCTAGGCACCAACGTGTCGAAAGTTGGGCGAAATCGTGTTTTTCCGGCGAGCCGAGCTGGCCAAACGTCTCCGTCGCCATAACCCAGCGTCCCGAGGCCCGCGGCCCCGCCCCGCGCCGCCCCGCCCCAGCTTCCTTTTTCTTTCAAGGTTTTCAATCCGATTTGTCACGCATTGCCGCCCCCTTTCCCTCCTTTATTTCGTTTGGGAATGCCTGCAGGCTGTACCTCCTTCAGCTGTCGCGGGATTTGGGAAATGGCGAGTAATGTATCTCTCACTCTCTCTCGCTCGTCCTTTGCCCATCTTTGGCTCCTTTTCCCTCGCCCCCATTCCCGTTGCGTTGCATCGCGTTGGTCACTCTCTCACACTGAGCGCAGCTCCGCAATTTTATTTCCCAGTGAATTGTCAGAATTTATTTCTGCTAACCCGCGGCCCTTATCAAAGGCCCGCATTATACCCGTATTAAATATGCTTCGATGCGGAATTTCGTTTCAGCGTCGTGCAGCGCGGATGAAATAGCCCGCCCCGCCCCGCCCCGCCCCGCGCACCGCAGTGCCCGTGTTAATCAACCTTATCAATTAGCTGGTTCGCTCGGGTCTTATTATTGGTTGACCTGCGCGACAGGAAACCCCCCGTCCCTCACACCACCACACCTGGACATGGCTGTAGGGGTGGGGCGGGGCGGGGCGGGGCGGGGCGGGGCGGGGCGGGGGCCAATGTTATTGTGTAAACTCTCGTTTGATTCGCGCACGCCACTCCATTAATGTGATTGCGGCCAATCAATGCTTCGGGGCTGACAAAAATGGAACGCGCTCTTCTACTATCGTTTGTGAGTGAGTGAGTGAGTGAGTGAGTGAGTGAGTGAGTGAGTGAGTGAGTGAGCGAGTGAGTGAGCGAGTGAGTGAGCGAGTGAGTGTGTGCGCGCGTGGGCGTGGGAAGTCGCGCCGTGATTAAATTTCGCCGCGCGCGGCCGCGGTCAGTCGCTGTCGATAGGCAAATATGGGCGCAACGTTTTATTTAGTTACGAGTATGGAGATAATTGATTCGAAATTCAATTACTGCATGGGCGGCGTACTGCGTGTCTGTCTGCCGCCGCGCACCTAGATGGCGGTCTTGTTCACACGGTAAAAACACTCCCTTATTTTTTGAGGAATTAGAGAAAACTTTAAGGAAATTTGAGGGAACCTCCTCAGATTCTGAGGATGTCTCCTCGAAAACTCCTCGGAAATTCCCACCTTTTTTGAGGAGGACTTCCTTAAAATCTGAGGTGGTTCCCTCAAATTTCCTCAAAGTTTTCCCTATTTCCTCAAAAAAAAAAAAAAAAAAAAAAAATGAAACATTGTTTTCCCCGTGCAGCTGCACGCGCGCCCGCTCGCTCGCCGCAGGGATGCCGTTAGGTTGTGGACGGTCCGTGGCGTGCATGCCGCGCTGCCGCCCAGCCCCGCCGACCCGACCCGACCCGCGGCTCTAATTCCTTTATCTGCCGCGCGGCGGGCGGGCGGGCTGCCTACGGTCCGGGCGGCGCAGAGAAACAATTCCTCGCGGACCTCTCCGGCATTGTTCAGCCGGCCGGGGCGGGGCGGGGCGGGGCGGGGCGGGGCGGGGCGGACTGGACCGTACTGGACGGAGCCTGTGAGCCCGGCCAGGCCGCGCCGCGCCGCCCCGCCCCGCCCCGGCCCGTACCGACGTGTTTGTACAATAGCGGCCGTGCGAAATAATTAGCGGATGGAGAGCTTTTCTCGGCGCTGGCTGCTTCTGTTTTTGGAAGGTTTTGAGCCAACACAGAGTAGCAGCGGGCTGCTGGGCGGGGCGGGGATCTGTGTCGCCGCGCTGCCACGGCGGGGGGAGTCGCGTGAGGGGACCGCTTGGCAGTCAGGGCGGCGGGGCGGAAAGTGTTCAAATTTACTCTCAATTACGCGCCGATTCGTACGGCACCTGCGCGTGAGAGAAAAATAAAACTTGGCAGCTTGAATATAGAGTATAGTCATGCGTTTTGTTGCGAAAGACAACATCCTCGTGCTCAGGCGTGCTCAGTCTGACGACGCTCGTGATTCTTTGCAGTGTAGCGCGTCCGTTTCCTCCCCGGCCCGGCCCCGGCCGGCCCCTCGGCACAAGGCCCCCCTAATGATTGTCACGCCATATAAAGCCGTCCCTCCCATAAAGCCGCAGGCTAGCGTCGCTCGCACCTACTTCGACACCTCCCATAAGCGCCCCGGGACTAGGCGCCTTATCAAACCGGGCGCCGCATTATTTATGAGGCTCTTAAGAGGCAGGGCCGGGCCGGGCCGGGCGCGGCGCTAGTATCCTGCGGACGCGTCAAGGAAGGCCCTGCCAGCCAGCCTGCCTGCGCATCGCGCTGAGTCAAGGGAAAAGTGGCGCACGCTGTTCCGCGGGGCGGGCCGGGGCGGGGCGGGCCGGGCCGGGCCGGGGCTCCTGCAGCGGGGCGGTGGCGGATGAGTAATTGGAGCCCGGGCCGAGAGCGGCTGCTGCTGCTGCTGCTTCCAAGCGACCGGTCTCCATGGTGAAGAGATGTGTATAGGTGCTGAATGTGCAAAATCCGGCAACTATACAGCGCAAGCTGTTTCTCACATTTATTTGGCGATATGCTTTGCTCTCGGTTTGGCCTGCGAATCGCGAATTCATTGCAGTAATGCGTGTATGATGTGCTCCACTGACCTGTGCATACATATCACGTTATTACGTCCAGCGGTGGTCTTGGAAAGCTGATTACACACGTAATTCCCCCTTGAAATAAAAGTGAGCCCCTTCTCCTGTATGCCCTGCCGGGAATAGACCAACTCTCTCGCAGCGAGCGCCCTACGTACTTCACTGCCGCGAATCAGTGGCTGCTGTTGTGAGCAGCGGCGGGAGTGGCATTAGTGCCGGCCAGGCGCAGGGGCAGGGTTGAGCCTTGCATGCCAATAGCCGCCCGCGGCGCGCCCGGCGCCCGGCCCGGCGCGGACTGGAACTCGGAAACAATTCCAATCGACGGCAATCCACTTTGTATACCTGCCGGCGGGGCGGGGCGGGGCGGGGCGGGGCGTGGCGTGGCCCGCCGGGCTGACGGACAGGCGGACAGTCAGACTGACAGCTAGACAGACAGCGGGGTGGCTGTGAGCCCCTCCCCCCGGGACGAATGGACGGATCGCCTGCTGCCTCTAATCTTTGGGGGCCGAGAGAGAGAGAGGCGCCCGCCTGCCTGTTAGCGTCATATGCCGTCTTCGTTATAATTACCCTCATCGTGGGTCGTGGACGTCGTGAGCGCGGCTGAGGGGGGGGGGGGAGGGCTGTGGGGAGCGACAATCAAATTAGCAGCGGCCCCCTCAATTATATCAGCAGGAGGCAGGTATGCCGCCACCCGAAGGGGAGGGGGGGGGGGGGGAATGCTATTACGTACTACGGTACAATAGCGGACGACAGGAGTTTCAAGGCGCTGATGATGAGATGGAAGGGGAGGTGCGAGTCGTGGCTGAGAGGGAGAGAGATATGCGTGAGAGTGAGAGAGAGAGATCGGGGTGGGAGGGACGACTTGCATATTAGATTGCTCGGGCGAGTTCGGTAACGAGAGGGAGGTGCATACAAGTTTATTTCTGCGACCGGAGGGTCGGGACTGGCGCAAAGGGACGCCATTGTGTACTGCTACGGCAAAAATTGGAAAAAGGGGCAGGCGGGAGATGATAATGACAAATCCGCTGTGGTTATTATCATCCCCTCTGGCGCTGCGGGGCGGGGCGGGTGCGGGGGCTGCGCGCCTCGCCTCGCCCCTCGCTGAGCCCTTGTCTGACGTGCGGACTAAGACAGCCCCGCCCCGCCCGCTGGCCCGACCGGAACTGCGAGTGTTGCTCGCTTCTTTTCTTCGGCCGCCGGGGCCCCTGCTTCCCTCGCCCACCCGCCCCACGTCCGGGAGGACTGAGAGAAAAGGCGCACGAAAAGCCTCCCTCTCCGGGTTCGGCCAAGTGTAAAATTCATATCGTGTAAGTCGAAGCAAGAGCCATGCCATCTGCCCTTAATGCCGGCCTCTCCCGGGATCAGCCGAGCCGAACTGCGTTGGAGTCCTGGAGGTCATCCGGTCCGGGGGCAGGGTGGTGGGCAGGGGGGAGAGCCTGGGGCTGAGCCTCCCCTCTCCTCCGCAGCCTCCCAGCCCCCGCGCTGTCAGCCTGCATCGCCGCGCGGACGAGTTGAACGCGCGCTGCCGATTTAAAACATAGCGCTCTCCTGGGCCCGCCCCGCCCCGCCCCGCCCCGCCCCGCCCCGCCCCGCCTGCCTGGGCTGGGCGCGCGCTTTATTTCGTCCTCTCTTTCGCCTGAATGCCCCGCTCGAAAAGTTTGGTCCCGGGCTCCTCAGGATAATCGCTAAAGACCGAGCGGCAGCTGCGCTGCGCGGCGCGCCCCGAGCACCGTGCTGCTCATATTGTCATCCTGCCCGGCCCCGCCCCGCCCCGCCCGGGCCGCCCCAACTTCTACTTCATCTTCATGTAGTTTCTTGTTCCTTCAAGTTCTTTGCCCGCCCTCCTGTACAAAGGGCCGGCACTGCTCGGCCCTGCCTGCCGTGATCGGTAGCCTGTGCATGCAAAGCGTCGCTGAGCGTGTAAGAAGAGCGCTCGCTGTAAAGCTCTTTAAAAAAATGTCACATGTGCGGGGAGTAGGGCATCTGTTTCGCTCTCGTGTGCTTCTGTAAAAGCTCCTACTTATCTGATTGAAATGTCTGACGTATCGTCGTTTTGTTTCCTCTCCCCGCAGCAGGGCAGGGCACTGCTGCGGGTACGGAGCGAGGGAGACTTGCTCTCAGCAGCTGCTCTTTGGGACTCCTCCTCCCAGGTTTTACATTTAATACGAGCTGCCGTTCTCCAAACTTTGCCCGCCGACGCCTCCCGCGCGCGCCTATATTTTCACGCCTTGGGTCAGACGCAACAACACACAGCCTTTCACAACCTCTCGAAGGCGCTCAAACTAAGTTTACAAAAGTTGTCTGGCACTAATCTTGTGAAGCGTGAAACCTCGTGCTGCGACGCGTCCTAATACGCACGTTTCCCGATCATTTACTTTTCAACTTGTGTCAGGTATCGCCTCAAAACCGCTAAAATGCGAGGGTCAATATTTTTGCGCTAGCGATTTTAACCGGCTGGCCTGCTCGCCCACTGAAACCGTCGCGTGTCTTGTCTCTTCTCTCCGGACGGCATTGCTCCGTCCCCCAATCTTGTCGGGCCTCCCGCCGAGGCGGGGACCCGTTCCTGCTTGTTACACTTTTCTGATCCCTTAGCTCGCTTCCTCCCCCCCCCCTCTCTCTCTCTCTCTGAGTCGCGCGCGCGCCGGCCTCACTGTTGTACATAAGCGGGGAGGTAATTTGTGACACACGAGATAGAAAAGCCCTGCCAGAGCGTGCCTGATGGTCTCAGCGGCGGGGCGGTGTGGGCGGTGGGCGCGGGGTCCCCGAGGCTCGCAGCCCCGTCTGTCCTGGAGGAGGCAGTTTGAGCTGCGGGGGCGGGAGTAGGCCCAGGGCATCCCATGACCACAGTTTCTAGTTCCTGATTGTTTCGAACTGGCAGAGGGCGGGCTGTGCCGGGGGAGGGAGGAGGAGAAAGAGAGGGAAGTGGTGGTTGAAGGTGAGCCGAAGAGGAAGAGGGGACTGCCGGCGGGCGGGGATGAAGGGGTGCCGATAGGGTTGCGGTCCGGTTACATCACCAGCCGATACCCCCTCGCGCTACTCGGGGGCTGTTTCCATCATTATCTGCTTCACCTTGACTCACGTCTCTTTTCTCTTTTTTTTCAGGTTTGTGTCATGTTTGAGCGGGAAATTGGAGGATCTGGTGCTGGTGATCGCCTGGTTCGTAAAAAAAAAATCGTGTTGACTATGTCGGCCGTGGCAGAATTCGCCCCTTCCTACTTTGCGAATAGTGCTTCCTCTTTTCTCAAACTCGCCGCTTCCTGTGCGCCGGACGCGTCTTAAAGATGGCAACGGAAGGAACTACAAAAGATAGATCTACTTTGCAAGTTATAGCGGCCTGTTTGAGAGGGCGAAAAGAATTTCCATTTTGCTGCGTGAGGGAAAACTCGAGGTGAAAACTCCACGCAGCCGGTCCCGCCACGCTGTTCGTACTGCTCGACCTTGCCCTTTCTTTTCTCCTCTCTTTTCTTTTCGCAAAGTCAGATGTGGTTTAAATAATGACTGGCAGTTCAATGTCGCGCCGTGAGGTGAGCCAGCCGGAGGCAAGAAAGCTGTTGCTAGTCATACAGTTTTACAACGAGTTAAGGAGAGAGTCTTTGTGGAGGGCGTGGCGGAGCGTGGCGCTGCCGGCCGGCCGGGGCCTCAAGGGGGCCGGGCGGCTTGGCTTGGCCGGGCTGGGTGGGCCCATCTGGCCGGCAGTCATTGAGCGTTTCCCGATATCATAGCTCCCCTCCCGCAGTTAGGGGAGGACTGGACTGCATTCCACGGTCAACTAAGAGGGGCCATGATATGCGGCTTTTAAATACAGCCGCCCCCGCCCCGCTCGCTCTGGGGCTCAAGGGAGTTGTTCGCGGAGGCACGCGAGGGAGCGGCTCCACGCGGCCGGCCGTCTGACGTCCTTGGCTGTGCAGAACGCAGGGGATTATTTAATTATTTTATATTCGATTTGGGCTAGGTCTCCACATTATTAGTATTAATGTAACGCCCTCTCGTTTTAAGGAATAATGTAAAACCGTGTTGCGTGTTTAAAATTTCTGAATTTCGAGCACTTTATTATTCCATCTTCGTCCCTCGTCCTTCTTAGACCTCTCCTGCGGCCGCAAGGGGCGCCGAGCACCTCCCTATATCCGTATTTATTCTTGTTCTGCAGCGCGCTCGTGCGTTGCAGACGAGGTGGGGCATACTGTTCCACCTCGAAGCACTAAGTAGTTGGCGTGGAAGTAATTCATCTCGTGAGTTCATTCTGTCCTGATGGAGTGTCCCCCTCCCCTCGCTCTTTCCTCACCTCGCTGGCGCTCCCCTTTCACCCCCTTTTGTCTCCCGTGCGCCTTTATATTATTCCCTTATTTTGTTTTCCGCATTGTGCTATCTACGGTTTGAGTTGATTTATTTCCCGACGATGATCACCTTGATGGTTTCACATTTGTCAAAGGTGGGCGGTTAAGGGCGGGAGAAAAAGAATAAACTTAATAAACTTTAGCCTATAGGGTATTTTTTTTTAAAGACGCGATTGTCACTGGCCGGACTGTGCAGCTCCCTCGCTTCTCTCCCTCCCTCCCTCCCTCTCTCTCTCTCTCTCTCTCTCTCTCTCTCTCTCTCTCTCTCTCTCTCTCTCTCTCTCTCTCTCTCTCTCTCTCTCTCTCTCTCTCTCTCTCTCTCCGCGCTCACACTCCCTCGCTCTTGCCACTGCCTGCTTCGGTTTCCTCCACCACCCATCTCCGGCCGCGCCGCCCACTCAAATGACGCTTTCATTTTTATTATTCGAGTCGTTAAATGTGGATCAGGTAACCTCGTTTGCGTGGGAAGGCCGTCTGCAGCATCTGCTGCAGCGCGCCGATCATAAATTGGCCCTATTGGAAAATCTTAACGGATCACGGGGCGAGTCGCCAAAGAAAAACAAGTTCGCCGGAGCGCGGTGGTGCGGCGAGGCGCGAGGGGAGGGGAGGAGGTAAGGAAAACTTTGAAGACATTCCGGAATTACGATTGCGGCGGTGGCGCGGCGCAGTGAGGCGGCCCGGCGCGGCGCCTGTTTTGGTTGTAAATATCAGAACAATTAGGCGCGCGCGGTGTCGGGATCTCGATAGCGGAGCCGCTGGGGAATGCGGAGGTTGTGGGAGCGGTCGGCCTCGCTGCTGAGGGGGAGCAAGCGGAGTAGGGCGTCTCACTCCTCGGGCCTGTGACTGTGAAACTTGTATAAGCTCGCTGAACAAGGTGCCAAAAGCAAAACAAGCATTCGCTGAAAGAAATCACGAGAAATAAAAACAGTGTAGTTAAAAGTCATAGTAAAAAGTAAGGTATCTTTTCTGTTTTCAATCTAGCGAAAGTCAGAGCGATGACAGCCGACCTGCAAGGCCCCTAGCACCAGCCCCGCCATTCTAAATTATTGTCTTTGAAATCCAGCAAGGCAAGGAGGGGTACACAGCCAGGTGTGGGCTGGGCTGGTGCAGCCACTGCCCTGCGCCGCCTTTTATTCCTTATTCTCTCATAAAATTTTATTCCCGGCGTGCAAAGGCGTTCTGTTCTGCCCGTTCTGTCCGGTGGGGTCGGCGTGATTTACATTCTCAGGGCATCCGAACGCTTCGGCGATAGGCCTTGGCTTGGCTCCCACGCCTTGTAATTGTCTCTCTGCGAGTGCGAGAGAAAATGTGCGAGAAAAAGAGAGCGATGGCATGAGAGTGGGCGAGAGAGAGAAAGAGAGAGGAGAGGGGAGAGAGGGTAAGAGAGAGACATGGATGGGGTGGCGTGGTTGTTTGGCCTTTTTTTCAAGTCACGTTCTCATACATGTTTATACTGCGAAAACTCCTGCGTTCTTTTACCCCCGCGACGAAGTGTCTCTTTATTCGTAATTTCCATTGTTTGTTGGTGGAGTGGTGTTGCCTGCGAGCTCGAGTTTTCCCTCTTGTTTCTTAGAAAGGAAAAGACGCCACGGCGGGCGACGTGTATCACAACTTGTGTAAAATCAAACGCTCTGTACAAGTAAAATTCTTCCCTCGGGTAGCGCTGTCGCGTGCTGCCACCGCGCGACGAGCGCCGCCGGAGCGCTTTAATGTGACTGGAGATCGAAGTTCACTGAGAGGCGCTGTTCGTCACGGCCTGGCCCCTCCGGGGCGCGGTGGGGCGCGGCGGGGCGCGGCGGGGCGCGGCGGGGCGCGGCGGGGAGGGGCGCGGCTCCCCGGGGGCGCGTAAAGGTCCTGTGAGGTGTCGGGCTGTCAGCGGGACGCTTTGTCGCCACGCCCCACCCCGCCCCACCACGCCCCGCCCCGCCACGCCGACGTGTTCCTCATCCACTGCGCTGGCCAAGGCTGCCCCAGCCCCCAGGGCTCCTCGGTTCGGATCACCATATCTCTCCAGCCCGCGCTCGGCGCTGCCAAACTGTCTCCGCGAGGGGCTCTTGCTCTTGTCCGTCCCACTCGGCTCCGTTAGAAGTGGCCGCGCTTTCTATAAATTTGTAACGCTGAGCCGAGTCAGCACGAGGTCGCCAGAATCTCCCCATACTGGCTGTTTACTGCGCCAGACGGCGTCCGCCCGCCCGCGCCCGCCCGCCGACCTACTTGTGACGCGACGCTCGGTGTGTTCTCTTCCGCGGACAAGCTCCTCCCCTCCCCTCTCCACCTTCCCCGGACCCCTTTCCGCCTCCACTTATAAAATTGCCCATGTTTTTTCGCGCGCGGCGCACTTCGCAATTAAACAAAACCCCTCTCTCCTCTCGTCTCCTCTCCTCTCCTCTCCTCTCCTCTCCTCTCCTCTCCTCTCCTCTCCTCTCCTCCCCTCCCCTCCCCTCCCCTCTCCCCCTCCTGCGCGCATGCTATGTTGCTCATAGCCTGTCCCCGCCACAACCAGCCGCGGCCTCTCTCTATCCTCCCCGTCCTCTTCCCCTCTCTTTTATCCGCTACAGTTTTGCCGCGGCCCCTGCTAGTATAACATTAGGTGCTGGCTCCACGGCTGGCTGTCCAACCAAATCTCTGGCGATTATAAATTTGCCGGTGGTCTGTCTGTAAACCACGGTGGTCGTGGTGCAGCAGCGCCGCTGGCCAGCTAAATATGTTACAGCCTTGCATGCAATGACCCAATGCCAAACTAAAAAAATACGATTTCACGAAATCCTGGTAGGCACGAAGTATGTTTTGGTTTCATCAGAGTTTTTGGTGGATGGTCTATGTAGAAATTGAGTTAAAAATTTCCAACCAATTTACTGAAAATATTGATTTTTTTTTCTCCGAGTGTTTGATAAGCGACATAAGATTAGGTCACAAGCCAAATTTGAGCTCGTTTGCTTTAACGCCTTAGAAGATAGGTTCTCAGTAAGGAAATGTCCGATCAGCTTGATTTTTAAACTACAGGCTCGTTGTGCAATTAGCGTTCGAACACTAAATTCACATTTTTATTCGGACATGTTCTTTCAGATTTTAGTTTTTAAAATACTGTACATGACTTGAATCAACAGGTCCCCAGCCACGGTCCTCCTCCCCCTCTCCTGCGTACCGCGCAGAGGGGCCGAGCCGAGCACCTGCAACAATACCGATTGGGCTCGGCTCCCCTTCTGAACTGGCACTATCCTGGGGGGTAGGCAACCCGAAGGGGCGTCGCGGTAGACAGAACGCTCCGTTTGGGGTGGGAGTGCGTAGTCCTAGGCTAGAACCTCCACTCGACAAAAGAAGGCCGATGGCTCGGCGGCCAGCGTCCACCTCGCGACTTTAACTCTTCATATTAGGTGAACGAAATGTTGGACAGTCTAAATGAATGTGTAATTATCAGTTTTGGACCTGCGGAAAACGTTTCGAAAAGTTTCACGAAGGTTCGTCGAGAAGGAAAAAAAAGTGTTCCATAAAATGTTTTACGTAAAGATACACGCAGATGTAAACCAGTTTTATTCCTTCTCGCCAGATTGAAGTCAAACTTTGCCAAACGATTTCCGCAGATATGAAACTAATATTTCCGCATTCAGTTCCCCTTGTCAACGTTTTGATGATTTTTAACAATGAGTTAAAGTCGTGAGGTGGACGCCGTCAGCCGACGACCGTGGCAGACATGGCCGAGGAAATGCCGAATGACAGGCCTAGCCAACAATGAGGAGCCGCGGCGGCCAGCTAGTGGTCACGTTCGAAACTGTCCCCGTGGTGCATCCTTACGCACGGCGCGAAACTGCGATGATTCTGACGTGACCACTCCTTGCGTTGAAACTTTTGGACGTCGAGGTACAAAGCAACAGGCGAACTTCCTCATTGGTTGGAAAAAGGAGCGAAATAGTGTTATTGGCCAGAGCCGACTCGGCTCCCCTTTCCACGTTTGTTTTTCCATGACGAGTCGAGTATTACCATAGAAACAACGATTTTAACTCAAAATTTCTCAAAAGTGGCCGCCGAGGGGGTATGCACTCGCGTAATAGTCGGGTCACTCTGTCCGTAATAGCACGCGTAATAGTATGCGTAATAGTGGTGTAGTAGCCGAAATTCTCCGAAATTTACCTGTTTTGGGGTTGTTTTGGGCTGTTTTTAGATGAATCCCGATATTTTGAGGCGTAATAGAGCGTAATAGACGTAATAGTCGGGTCACAAGTTTTGAGAGTGCATACCCTCGGTGGCCGCTAACTTCTGAATGCCATTGCAGCAGTGTACTAAGCGAATTTAGTTCTACCTCTCTGCCAACTCTTATCAAAATCGTATAGAAAATTTAGGATTTACATAAGGGGCCGTGCTAATAAAAAAAAAAAAAATCGCATCCTGCGACAAAACCATAAGGCTACTTCGTGCCTAAAAATTAATTATCCGATACCATAAAAAGTAGTTCAAAATTTATCTAAGTATAGCAATAATTCACTAAAATTTATAAGATATAGTCCATCATGTCTGCTGTACCTAATTTCTAAATCAGCTTTAAGTTTATTCTTTTCCGCTGGACGTCATTTTGCACCTGCTCGGGGCTCAGCGAATTTAATAAGGGAACTCTGGTCGCGGTGCATCGGGCGGGCGGCGCGGCGGGCGGCGCGGCGTGATCTGTGTCTAGGAGCGACACTTCATTACGACGCGCGGTCGAGCGGCGCAGGAGCGGAGCCTGCAGGCTAATACATTATCAGCCCAGATTCAGCAGCCCTCGCTCGCGCTCTTTCTCTTTCCCCCCCCCCCCCCCCTCTGCCCGCGCATCGCCATCATGAGCTCATTCCACCCTCTTTGTCTCAGCCTCTCACACACACACACACACGTCACCATCATCCCCCGTCTCCCTTCTGTATAATCTCTCTCCATCGGGCTAATACGTTTCGCGCCTCGAAATTAAATGATTACGCCTCTGCGGCCCGCACAATAGTAATTATACTCCGCAGCGTTAAAAAAAAAGAGAAGCTTTGAAATGTGTTTCACGCCACGCAAAAAATAAACTAAAAGAGGAGGAGGAGAATTGGCTGTGTAGCGTAATCTTGGCGGTCGGGAAACCTTTCTGTCCGGTTTATTCATGACCGTCGCACGGCGGCCCAAACTCGTTCCATTTTGTGATGTGTAAATATCGTTTGGGCGGCGCCCCTCGTCACTACACGTTACCGCGGACCTCGCTGCGGCCCGCCCCGCCGCTTTATCACGGCACCCGCCCCGCCCTGCCCAGCCCCCGCCCTGCCCCGCCCCGCCCTGCCCCGCACTGCCGGCCCTCTGCTTGACCTGCGGTGAATTTCATCAACGTCTGCCACGGTGATTAACCCCCGAAGTTCTTGCCGGCGCGGCGCGCTGCCACGCCCCGCCCCAGAGGTCGTCAGGTGAACTGGAGGAGGGGTGGGGGGGAGTCGGGTCGGCTGCGACCGGCCGCGCCAAGGAAGTCCGACGACGTGACGAAAAATGAGAGGGGAGGAGAGATCGAGCAAAAAGTCAACGTCCGAGGCGTCGTCGCTGGCGCGGCGCTCTGCGCCCCGCCCCGCCCCGCCCCGCCACACCCCGCCCCGCAGGCGCGCGTGAACTACTGGCTGCGAAAACCGAAATGTTTTCGAGTGGGGTTCAAATTAGCTTCCCCGGAAAACGTGTCGCCTTATTTATGAACGGGGTTGCAGCTTGTGCGTCGCTAGCCACCCCGTCCGCGCTACGCCGCTTAGCAGCGAGCAGACTAAAAACAAACCGCAGAGCTTATTACAACGCACATGCTGGCGCCCTCTCTCTTTCATACCGCTGCTTTCTATCTCTTCCTCCCTCCTTCCCTCCATCCATCCCTCCTCCCTCCCTCCCTTATTCCCTTCTCTGTCTCCTTCCCTCCCTCCCCTGCCTTCGCCTCTCCCCTTACAAATCCTGCTCTCTCACCCTCCTCGGTTTCAGTTGCTGCTATCCCCTCTACTTTGCTTTTGCAGAAAGCTCTGAATGTACTTGTGACTGCCTCTCTGCTGCCTCGGTTACCACTAGCCCTCCGCTGCTGCTGCCTCCACACTCCACACTGCTCGTGTCTTTTCGTATTATTTTTGGGGGACCCAGCGGCTCTCTCCTCTGGGTCATCTACCTCCCCTCCGCCACCCTGTCAGACCTCTCTCTGCCCTCAGTGTCTCCCTCTCTCTCGGTCACTCCGGCCACCGCACCACATCTCTTTTCCTCCCCTGCTCTTCCGAACGCGTCCTGAACGCCGGGACTGTCGTTTGTCTTCCATCATCGCCTCGCGCCGCGATGATACTTGGACCAACTTTTCTTTTCCCAGCTTTTTTTTCCCCAACCCGGCCTCCGGCAATTGGAGACTTACTCCCCAAAATGTGCGCATTACTCAAAAGCAAGCCAGTGCGAGAAAATAAATAGAAAACAGAAAACCTCGCTTGAATGTGAGAACTTAATGCATCACATGATATTTGAAATTGCGCGAAACACGGGGTGCAAACCCCGCAGCAGTTCTCTTCCTCGATACGAATCCCAAGGATTGCGGGACGTCTGAAATTTCCCCATTCCTGACCGCGCAGGGACCTGCGCGTTCTCGCCGGCGTGCCTGTGCAGTGTTGATTGCCGTGGCTCGTGGCTCGTACCACTATTGAGTTGGGTACATACCGCAGGCGGTTCGACTCGGCCGGGCCCCCCGCCCCGCGCTGCTCCAACTTGCTCTGCATGTGACGGAATGCTGTTTGGTGCCCTTCCTCCTACTAGCCGCTTGCCCCTTGGAACACACAGCCCTGGGCCTGCCTGCACCCGGGACACACTCTGCTTGTTATTTGCCTCTAGTTATGAAGCCCAAGCCACACGGCGCTGCGGTCAGGAGGGGTCGCGGGCGGTGGCGTCAGTGGTGTCCTGCTGGAGCTCAGCTGTTTGTTCTTTATTGTTTATTCGGGATTGCTTCTATTATTTTGAGTTAAAAATGAGCTTTAGATCACGTTTTACCCTTTTTTATTTACATCGGTACTACCTCCAACGTTACTTTCACCCCCTACCTGGTATGGAGAAAAAGACATCTTTGACATCCCATCCCCGCCCTACGCCTCACTCAGTTCGCCTCGACTGGTCGAGCGCTGCGGTGTGGCTCGTGACCTTTGGGTGTGGGCACGTGTGCGAGGCTACGGTGCTCTGCGGCTCTGGCGGGCTCTAGAAGAGCTAGCGGTGGGGGAGAGGGGAAATTCTTCTAACCAAAAAGTACCTATATTTTTTATCACTTTCAATTTTTTTTTATTTAGAGACTTTTTCTATATTGTGTATACTTTGTCTACGTTTTAAAGGGAAGGTAATCGTGATTAATGCAAACCTTGTCGGTTGTATTATACCGGGTGTTTCAGCAAATACACGACAGTCAGTTGGGTTGCCTATCGTCTGGTCTGCAGGCGCGCTGGCTTGGAGCGCACGGCTGGGCAGCGGAGCGGTGGTGGGGACAGCATGCAGCACGCCCAGCCGCCGGCCGCCGCCCAGCGACGGTCGAGGAGTGGGGACATGACGTCTGCTAGTGTGTTGCGGGTGTCGAGAAGTGGGGATAGAGGCTCTTCGAATAGGACGTCATATTGTTTTTGTTTGGAGAAAGGGATGGGGGAGGGGCAGAGGAAAGGGAAAGGAAATGTTAAGAATATCCCCCCACCCCCA
This sequence comes from Frankliniella intonsa, assembly GCA_033675135.1. Classification (NCBI taxonomy): domain Eukaryota; kingdom Metazoa; phylum Arthropoda; class Insecta; order Thysanoptera; family Thripidae; genus Frankliniella; species Frankliniella intonsa. Next base: position 4,910,666 of record CM066249.1, on the reverse strand, counting down.
CTCCCTAAAAAATCCAGCGCGTGACACCCTCGCGGCATCCCCTGGACCCGCGGCCTCCCCCTCGCGACCTCCCCAAAAACCGCGACGACCCCTCGCGGCCACCCCGAGATCCGCGACGACCCCTCGCGGCCACCCCGGGATCCGCAACCGCCCTCTCGCGACCTTCCTAAAAAACCGCGACGACCCCTCGCGGCCACCCCGAGATCCGCGATGAACCCTCGCGACTATCTCTAAAGGCGCAACAAACCCCTGCGACACCCGCTACACACTAGCAAACGTCATCCCCCCCCTCTTCTGGCCCGTAGGCGGGCGGCGGCTGGGCGTGCTGTCCCTGTCCCCACCACCGTTCCGCTGCCAAGCCGTGCGCTCCGAGCCAGTGCGCCTGCAGACCAGACGATAGGCAACCCAACTGACTGTCGTGTATTTGCTGAAACACCCGGTATATGTGAAAAAGGCTATATGCCCATGCATCTTAATACATTGTGCTTCCCGCTCTCGATCTCTCTCCTACACACTCCAGATGCCCACCAGAAAATAGGCCCCAGCGACCCACCAATTAGGGGCGCGATTCCCCCGGAGCCTCGTCGGTGGCTTTCAATAAGGCAGACACCGCCCTCCGTGCCACCCTCTCCCTCCCTCCCTTTCTTCCACCGCTCTTCTCTCTCACCCTCCCTCTATGCTCTCCACCCTCCCGCTCCTCACTCCCCTCTGTCGCCGCAGTCCCTAGGGGGCTCCTCACCGAAGACCCTTTTGACCATATCCCGCGCACGAGACACATCTGTGTCCTCCCTCGCTCAGTACCTGCATGCAGAGGCGGTCCGATGCTGGACCCTTAACCTTTCCACGCGTTACGCAACTTGGTCCTAAATGTTTCCGCGGTCGTTACGGTTTGCCTCTCGGTCCTCCAATAGCCGCCTCCGTCACTGTTCCCGGGGCCCCTTCACCTCGCCTCTCCCACATTCACCGTGGAGTACCGCAGGGCAGGAGAAAATAATAGTCGACTTCTTTTTACTCGGCCACACGGTGCGCGCCGGGTGGCGAGTCCGATACTCTGCTGGCCGCACAGGAAGTGGCGAGTATGGGCTGCGGCTGGTTCAACAGCTTGCGACCGGATGGAAAAGGAAAAAAAAAAAAAACGCAAAAAAGCTGAAACTACAGAGGCAAAAGATAATCTATTCACCAACTTCAAATTATTTATTTCAAAACGAAATCACATATGAGTGCTGTACTATTTTGTTAACAATCATATTTAAGTCTGTCACCTCGCGCCGTTGGCTGTGTGCTAACAGGCCTGCTTCTCTACGCGCCCTCTATCCAGCGCAAGGGTGACGCGTTGCGTCAGCCCCGCACACTGTCGACCTCAGCACACGTCCCGCCCCGCCCCCACAGGCCTGACGCGCGTTCACGACCGAACCCTTTGCGGTTGTGCTGAGGGCGCAGAGCAGCAACAGTAGCAGCAGCGCCGCCGCGAAACAGAGCGGGGAATATAAAAGGAAATGCTAATCCGGGCAATAAACGTAATGCGTTCATTAGCTCTGCAGCGCGCAGCGGGGCGTGCAGAGAGAGTCGTGCACCTCGCCAGTCAAACACAAAAGAGTTCGCTAGAATTTTGCGAACGAATTTGGCTGTATATGGAATATTGAGACAGTGTTTTGCAATCTCCGAAGAGTTATTGTGGGTGTGGCCTTAGTCGGAGTCAAGGGAAGGGAGATATCGGTGTAAGAAAGGGTACGGGGAGGTCAGGAGGTCGAGCGCCAGGTACCGGGGTATATCAGGAAGGGGCAGGGGTGGGGGTAGTAATGTGATGAAAAAAAAGGAGGGAGGAAGGAAAGTGGTGCTTGTAAGGAAAACTTCCTCCGTCGGAAGGAAAGAAAACAAATAAGTCGCGGCTGGCTTTCTTTGCCTATATTGGCTGATGGGTCACAAGTTGAGAAAACAGTGCGGATGGGCGGACAGGCGGAGGAGGGCGGTGAGTGTGGGTACGGAGGGTACGTCACCGGGAAAAGCGGTTGTAGGAAGAAGAAACTCGGGTCCTGGGTGTGTTTGTGAACCAACTGAATGCGGGAAAAAAGCAAGGAAAAGTGGTTGATAAATTTTAAAAGTTTTCTGTTCGACTTCCTGCAAGATAGGTGATTCGGAAAGGGTACATTTTTTTTTGTGTTAAACTTTTGATATCATAGATTTTGATCCTCCTCGCGCTTTGTCGGCTGAGCGTGAGTGCGCGCGTGCGTGCGCCCTGGCCCGCCCGCCCACCGCGCCGTGTCCTGATTTACAGTGTTGTTCCTCGATTGATTTGATGCTCGGGGTGGTGTGCGTGCGTGCGTGCCGACAGCCCCTGTTGCGTGACCCCGGGCTGACGTTGGCCCAGGGCTGCTTGCTCGACCTCCCCGCTCGGCCGGCCGGCCGGCCCTCTTGACAATACACCGTCCGCACACTGCCAATGCGGGTGCGCAACAGATAATTCATCGGCGCTCTGGTGCAAAGTCGTCTCAAGCTCCCCTCCTTGGTTTCTTTTCTTTTCCTATTGTTAAATTGTAATCGCTAAGCTTGCCAAGATAAAAAAGTTACATTTAATTTCTGCTGTAAATTGCAATCTGGAAGCGCCGCAGGCCTAGGTAGGCGCACTCTTAGCTCAGCCTGACACGTGTCCCACGTGGGCCTACCTAGTTTTATTAGTTTTCCTTCTTTAGTCCAAATTTGAATCGTGAAATGCAACGTTCTGTAACTGAACCAGCCCCTGTCCCCCCTCCGCCCGGTTAGACCCGCATCCCGCCGTCATAGATGGGCATCGGAAATCGATTTTACGCACAAGATTGGGCCAGGCTGCTTGGATGCGTTTGCAGCGGTGGTCCCGGAGCGACGCGGCCGGAGCGGCTGGGGAGGGACTGCTCGCTCGTAGCGATCGAAAAGACTTGGATTCACTCCAACGCGTTGGCGTTGCACGCATGCTCTGCTCGCCTCGAACCTGCTGAAAAGAAAGTTTGCCAATATAACGGTTTTGATTTTGTTCATTTTTTTTCTGACAAAAAAAAAGGAAGACTCCTGCTTACTGACCCGTACTGTCTTTGCTGCTGCTGTCTAACGGTTGTTTTCTCCTTTTTCTGTTGCAGGTAACGGGCCCCTGTGAGGTAGGCAAGCCTCGGAGCCCGCTTGACAGCGCTGCACTGCGGGTCGGCCTACCCTCCCAATCACAGGCGCACTGCCTACCGCCCCTTCCGCTTGGCGCCGTCGCGTCATTTTCCCTCTCCTTTGCCTGCTACCCGCTCTTCACACACCAGTTCGCTCACTCCCAAATGAGAAAGATCAAAGAGCAAGGGTCGTGTGCACAGCGATTCTTGCTAACCACGTTTCCCCCTCCTCTCTGAGCCTCTCCTTCCTGTGCCCTGTCTTGACCCACTTCCCCCGGTGTCCGCCGCTGCTGCCGCCGCTCCTGGTGACGGCCGTTCTACCCAGGAGGGCCACCCGACCATGACGGGGACATGAACAATAACCGTTCAGGTGAAACTGGTAACCGCCCCGCTCCTCTCCTTCTCTCCTCCCCTCTGCCTCCATTTTTGCTTCATCTCCTAGCCGGGCCTTCAAAGTTGCCATTCTCCCTTTTCATAAAGCTTAAATTTGGTCGGCTTTTTATTTGGTCCTCTGGACTGAATGGTTTACTGAGTATGCGCGACATTAGCTGTGATTAGAAAGTACGCGACAAAATAGCTGCAGGATCGTACCCTACAGCGTTGTCGTTGATTTGTCTCGTCAAGAGGGTGCTCTTTACGCGACGATATGAATGGAACAGAGCAGCGGAGATAGAGAAAAGAGCAGAGGTAGGGGGTGGGGGGCAGGAGGTTTGCTTCTCCAACTGAACCATTCCCAATGTCGTTTTTCCGAATTTTCCGCGCCATTAGGCTTACGAAATCAATAGCTTGCAATATGGAGGCGCGCGTGGAGCGGGGGCGCAGCGGCCGGCGGTCGGTGTGTGTTTTTCGTGAGACGCTCGTGTGTGTGTGTGTGTATCGAACAACAATAACACGTCGAGGCCGGCGGCCGCCGAGGCGCGCGCGCGTCGTGAGTTATTGGCCGCAGTAACAAACGCCGAAAATGCGCTGCCAAAACACGCGGCCATACATCATTGCGGCCGGGCCGGGCCGGGCCGGGCGGCGCGCGGGTCAAGAGCCGTGCTGTTCTGCAGGCAGGCAGGCCGGCCGGCCGCGGGGGACGCCGAGCTGCAGGCCGCCCCGCGCCGCCCCGCCCCGGGCGCTGCTGCCTCTGACGAATCAGACTGAGGGAGATGTATGGCAGCGCGGCGATGCATTGAGTGGCGCGCCGCCACCGCCGCCGCCGCGATATGTGAGGGGCGCTATGGCCGCGGCATTCGAAAACCAGAAGCTGGAAATGGTGTGTTTTGCCGAGTTGTGATGGCGGATAGCGGTCACACTCGAACTCCCCCCTCCCCCCCCCCCCTCTTTCTCTCTCTCTCCCCCTCTCTCTCATCGTAGCTTACAGTGAAATTCACCGTTAGCTTTTAACAGTGTTCCGTTCCGACTGAGATCTGGTCCCGCTGTGACTTCTGTTTACGAAGACATTAACACGACGAATACAGCGCAGTATACTGCTAGCTTTCTCCTGTATTCCCATTATACACTTGGGTGTTTGTGACAGACGTGGTCGGCGTGGTGTCGGATGCCACCGTGTCTAAGCCTCCGGCGGCGCCTCGCCTCGGCCGTGGGGCCGTACGGCGTAACTCCCCACCCCGCCCCACCTCCTAACAGCATCGACCTGCTGTGAGTTGTTTTTGTCCCGCATTACGATGTTTGACGAGGCGTCGGCGGGGATACACATCCCCTCACCGCGTCAGCATCTCCGCCTCCTCCCCGGCGCTGCCTGCTGCCACTGAGACGGAACCAACAAAAGGCCTCCTTCCTCCTCCCCCGGCCCCTGATCTGGTATAGTTCCCCTCGTCGCCGCACAGTCCGCGCCAGGGTGCGCCCCCGGCCCGCCCGGCCCGGCCCTGCCCGCCGCTTACCGCTCCCAGACCCAAGTTTGCATATGGGGAAAAGATTGGCGCGCTTCCGCTCGGAATGGAGCGGCCCGGCCCCGGTGTCCCCGCCCCTCCTCCCCCGGCCTTCGATCTTAGACTTTATGGCTGGCGGTGTTTAATTTATTGTCGCGCGCTGCCTCTTTGTATACGACCCGGGAGACGCATGGCGGCGCGGCGCCCGCATGAGGAAGGCTTTAGTGCAGAGAGCGGAGGGGGCGGGGGGGGGGGGCAGTGACAGACTGGCTCTCGAAGAGGTTCTGATGTGCCCATGGTGCCCTGTGCAGCCCAAGCTACGAAATTTTTCTGGAAAATCTTATTTCCGTGTCCCGTAACTTTGTTTGTTTTGTGTCACGTTGAAAGGCAATTTTCGGTGGGCGTGAAAAAAAAATAGTTTTACTCTGGGTGGTGTGGTGGTTTTCGCTGTTGTGTACGAGCTCTGCGGCATAGACCCAGTTCGATTTGGATCCTTCCTCTCGCCCTACTCCCCCCTCTCTTCCCCCACCTGGAATGAGACCCCGATCACGTTAAGTCAATAGGCGAGCGGAATAGAACACTTTGTATTCGTCCCCGTGGCGCGCCGAATGGAGTGATGGACTCGTTGGGGCAGGGGGGGGGGGGGGGGGGTGAGAAACTGTCACCTTGACGCATGAGTGTGTTGAATGCAACAACTTACTTGGCGTTTGGTGATCGTACTCTTTACCTTGGTGTCGCTGTACCTTGGTGAGAGCCGTGTCTTTTCATCCGGAGATATGTCACAAGTGCGGGCGGCACGCGGTCAGTAGGTCATTTTGGGGGATGGCGGATCGAGAAGGAGAAGGAGGACAGGGCGGGTCCTTAAACGGCGCAAAATTAGGACGAATCCCCCACACTGAAACGCCCCCTCGCCCTTATACGTCCTCTCGCCTACCGCGCGCACGCGTTCAAATATTTGATCCTAACCCTCAAATGCAGCCCAGCGATTGTGTGCCTGTGTGTGTGTGTGTAGCGTAGCTTTCGCGCGGGCCGACAGCGGGCCTCCCCAAGAGCGCCTGACATGCCTGGCGGGCCGAACAAGCAGCGGACCGGCCAATGCACGAGCTTTGTACACTTGATCTTGTGTACACAGCGCCTGTGTGGGCCCGACAACAACAACTCAAATCGGCCTGGGAATGGCGAGGAGAGAGGAGTGAGCAGTTTTTTTGTCAGTAATATTTGAGTCCCGATGTTCAGTTTTATTTTTATATTTTTTTTCCGAACATAAACTTTTTGGGAACTTCCACAGTGCGTTTCTCGCGGAGTGAAAGGTGCTGTTGTGTGATTGGAGAGTGACGCACGCTGACGTATTGCGGTGCAGGAACCAGCTGCGACTTCCAGAGAGAGAGAGAGAGAGAGAGAGAGAGAGAGAGAGAGGCATATCGCGCGTAGGGCAGATTTTGACGCATCTGGCACACAGTCGGCTGCGCCTGCACTCCGCGCAAAGGAAGGGAGAATGAGGGGGAGAGAGGGAGGAAGTGAGAAAGGCGCCGAGAATGACGAACGAATAGACGAAACGAACGAGTCGACATGAAATTGCGGGCTGGACGGATGAATGTTGTGCGCTGAAATGAAATAAACGCTTGCCGCACGGCGCGCAGACTCCCAGAATTTGTAATTAAGTCAAAGAGAGAAGGAAATAACGGTTGGGCATAGTGAGGCTGCAGGAGAGAGAGCGAGAGTGAGTAAAGAAAAATATGAGGGGGAAATGATTACGGATCCCTCCGCCTGAAAAGGGGAAGGGGAATTTTTTAGTTTGAAGGCGGCGTGATTTTCTCGCAAGCTGTCTGATGCCATGTCCGAAAGCTCTTACGGTGTTCAGCTTACTCTTTACTCTTTATCTTTTTCATGAGGCGGCACGAAAACACAGCCTCAATGCGTGACGAGCTCCAAATCGCGTTATAAATCTGCCGACGATGTAAATCGTTGCAAGTGAAAGGGGCGGCGCTATTACATCTCGAGCGTGAAAGTCACCCGGCCTTTGAATATTCCGTCTTGTCTCGACTTTATTTTTTGCACCAGTTTCTTGATTGGAGCGGAGCCTCGGCCAACATTTGTGATGTAACTCAGCAGGAAGGGAAAGAGGAGGGGAGGCGGACGGAATGCCTTTGAAGCCCTTTACTTCCTACACCCCATCCGGTGATAGAGAAGTGTCGCCTACAATAAAATCTTTCCTTGTCCAAAAATTACGAAAGAAAACGTATTTTGCAGTGTGATTCAGTAGGGTAGCAGGTCTAGGATATTGTCCTTTCGCACTGTGCCTTCCGGGCAAGCAGAAGGCAATCGAAAGGTCTTGACTGTTTGAGGGGTAGGAAGAAAAGGGAGAGAAGGGGGAGGGGGGGGGAGCTAATTCCGACTTGTAAGTAAATTACGAAGTTGCTTTCCCTCCGTCCCCTTTGCCCTCCTCCTGCCCCTCACTCAGCCTCACCCGTGTCCCTACCTTTTGCTTTACGAACCCTCTCAGTCCGTAGTATCCACGTCTTTATTTTTTTAAATGTAGAATTCTTTTTATTCTCTGTATTCTGTGCGAGTAGGGGACAGAGAAATATACGCTGGCGGAGTCTGCTTGCAGGGCGTCTCCGCTGTTCTGCATGAATCAAGGTCACTCCAGGGGCGAGGATCATCTGTCCACGCCTTTGAATAATTCAATCGTGCTTGTCTGCTGGGTGGGACGGCCCGGACGGGCTCTTTCTCACCTCGGACCAGCTCGCCACTGGTCAGTGTAGGGTGCTAGCCAGCCACGCGAGCGGTAGCGCGAAGCGAGTCTGAGTAAGAGGGGCGCCGTCGGGGAGACGGATGGCTGCTGAAGCTCGGCGGCGGGAACTTTTCGGAAATGCTGAATATTTCAAATCTACTAAGTGGCGAAGTCGTCAGGGGGAGAAGTAAGTGAGAAAATAGCTTAGCCCGATAGAACAGGTTTGCTCAATTTATTTTAAGCGCTTTGGCAAGAAAACATGTCTAAGTTGTCCTTTATTTTTTACCCTGTGGCTCCTCGTGGAGCACTGCTGCTGCCGCGCACGGCCGAGGTTCGACACCCATTTTACCTGGCCCAGCTGGCGAGGCTGACCTCTGGCGACGCCCAACGACATAGTTAGGGGCGTAACGGGCGTTGCGGGCGGCCCCGCGGCCCACTGCGAGGATCCCAACTACACCTCGGGGGCCGCACGCCGCTACGCCACGCCGCGCGACCCCGACGCTAATGCGAGCTGTCAGTGGCCGGGGGAAAAATGTTAAACACTCGATTCCCGCGCGGGACATTGTGGGCACGAAATGACCCCTTCTGCGCCAGCACCTTTCCGCACTTGTAGGTCTCTTTGTGTCTTTGGCTCCCTCTCCCTGCTCGGCTGACCGATGGCGTCCTGTACCAGCGTTACCCTTTTCCTTTTTTTGCTTTTCTACCTCACTGGAATGGGCTCTTCTCTCCTGGCCCTGTATATCCTTCGCATCGCACCTCCCATCGCTCGAAAAACCACTGTCCGGATTGCTTCTTTTTCGCCCGCCATGCCTTGCCTGGGAAAACACCCCCGGCGCCCTATCTATACTACAGCGCTCTGACGAGTCAATATTCATGCAAATTTGTTGCTGCCATAATTGATCATTTTCCCATCATCGAGGCGATTTTCTGTTTTTCTTGTGTGTGCCAACCTCTCACACCCTCACTCGCCCCAAACGAGCTTTCAACCGTCGGCAGACTCTAACTCTCACAAAAATAATTCCTGTTAAGTTCTATACCCACCCGTCTTTTTTTTAAATTTAAAGTGGCGCTAGTACGTTTCCTGAATTTACCTTTATGAACACTACACAAAACAAAACCCAATAAAGTAAAAAACCCGTAATGGGCAGTCTGCGAAACCTCACTTCAGACGGCCTGGCTCTACCCGCTGCCCGATCCCTTCAACTTACATTAGAGCCGCCTGATGAGGGGTGGGCCGGGCCTCCGCCTCGTCCGGCTAGAACTCCTTGGTTTGTGTGTGTATTGAGGTGCGTGTGGGCGCACGCTTGGGGTTTAGGGCCTCTCAGTCGGAGTAGTCGGCGAGGCGAAGGGATCGAAGACGACGAGAAACAGCTGAGCTGAGAAGTTGCGTCTCTTTGAGCTTCCGAGCCAACTCGGAGGGGCGCTTGGTGGGGTGGAGAGCGGTGGGTAGCGAGCTGGCCTGTGGATGTACACACAGGGCCCAATCTTAAGCTCCGGGTGGGCCTGCCGCACGGTCCAGGCGTTGCCCCATCGGCTCATGATACGCCCCATCGAATTGAACCTCTTGGGGGCAGAGCCATGCTGAGGACTGGGCCGGCTCGGCCCCGGCCCGTCCCCGGTCCGGCCTTAGTACCAAGCAGACTGCTGTTTACCGCAAGCGGGCTACATTGCAACCAGCTCAAGTACTTTTACGAACACCCATGGTGGTACCCTCTGGGCTGGTCAGTGGGCAGAGCTTATAACATGCCCGGTCAAGTTGGCTGCAGTTAAAGCCTGACTTTCGAATTGATGAACACCGGGACGTAAAGTAGTTTGAAAGTACTAAAACTTGCGGCATTGCTGCCAAATTTTATAGTGATATGCGTTTTCTTTCGTTATTGTTTCACTGGACATGCTACGTGGAGTTCGTAAAATATGAAAGTGAACAAGGAAAGAGATTCCATTTGAGCTCGGTGCAGTGGAGTGCATCGTGATCGTGTGTATAAGCGCTCTGAAGAGGGCAGAAATAATTATTTTCTTTCTGTTTTTGCCCATTTTCGTAATATCTGTCGGAGTAGCTTCTGTTGCACTATGAACAGGTGGCCCGTATGTGCCTGCTGCCTCTGCGCTCAATCAATGGGGATTTCGCTGATGATGCTTTGGCCGTGGGAGGGCTAATGCCGACGCGGCCAGAGGAGAGCTCCCCAACCCCCTTCCGCGGGATCTCTTCCAGATCCCTCTCGGCTCAACGAGATATAAATGCCCATTAATTGATATATCGGGGCTGGCAGCCCAGGAGAAATGTGGTAGTCTTCCCTTTTTATCGGAGAGCGGTCGTGATGGAGACCAAATCGCTTCACCATTTCGGAGTAGAGCGCCAGCGAGAAGAGGGGAGGGAACGGCGGATCAGGCGGTCTCGATTAGGGTGAGTGGTGCAGATCACGTAGATATACGCACCGAGGAGCGGTACTCGTGCCAATGTAGTGCGGGACTCCTGCCAAGAAGAGGCGGCCGGGATGAGTTATGTTTCAATAACGCCCGACGAAAGTGAAATAATTTGTACAACTCGGTTTCTCTTTTAGATCATTTTACCCTCTCGAATATCGAGGTGTAGAGGAGCAGTACGGAAATGTGGTTTAGGGAGAAATTACGCGCTCCCGTGTTTTTGCCGTGCTTCGCTTCCTGTTAGTGCTTGCCTCAAAACAGCGCGGTGAAGCCAGTGTTGACAGGGCACAAAGCTCTCATCCCTCTTCCCTGGCTCTCCCTCCTGTCCTTGTGGAACCTTCTCTCGTCTCTTCTTTCTCTCTGTCCATCCCCTTTCACCCGCCCCCCCCCCCTCTCCCCCTCCCTGGGCCTTCCATACACACATACAACACACACATGGCCACTACTGCTCTCCGCAGTCCTATGCCATTGTCAGTTCCCTTTTTCTCAGAGAGGATTTAGCGCCAATGAGAGGTCGGGTCGGATTTTGTCTCGAGCAGATCTGGCTCCGGGCGGGGCGGGGCGGACTTGAAAGGGACTGAGTGGACGCTGAGAGGGGTTTTTGTCGTGCCGCACAGCAGGTTAGTGTATCGCAGCGTGTGTCGCAAGCCTCTCTCTCCTTGCGGACAGCGTCTCGCGGACATCATTACCAAAGTATCATCTTGCGCAAGAACTTTTCAGATAATTTTCTTTTGTAATTACTAAATTGCGGAGAAGTTTACTTTTACTAATTTGCTTACCTTAACCTCCGGCGAAATAAACTAGTTATTCAGATTTCAAAACCCTATTGTCGTTTGAAAAGTTTTGCATGATGATTGTCCCGCTACGAGCTTCTCCGTGCTGTGCTGTGAAACGCTCAGGCCAGCAACGACAATTGAATCTCTTCGTCATTCCCTGCCAATAAACAAGGCAGGGTTTGAGGCGTGGGGCATGGAGCAAACCTATGGCAGTCCTGCTTCTCTTGCTGTTTCGTTTCTCTACGCGCCCGGAATGGAAATCCTGAGAGCAGTAGGACTGTCCACCACCTCTCTCTCGCTCCTCATCCTCTATCTCTCTCACGCGCACGGCCCTCCTCACATTCAGTGCTCGTGGTGGAGAGGGTAAGGGGTGGGGGCGCGATTGGGTTAGCCTCGTGACTTTTATCAGAAGCAGTCGATACACTCCGCCGCTCCTCTCCCTCCCCGGCCTAAAGCAGCGCCTCTGCGTGTGCCCTCCCCCCGCGCGCACGCGTGTGTGTGTGTGCGTGTGTCGCGAGTCTGCTCGCACTGCAAAACGCTTGCAAACTAGATTCTATGTGGCGTTGCAAAGAATTTTTGATCCTGATATTGCAAAGAACTGCTTTGCGAGCTGTTAGAACCCTTGCAAACTATTTCTTCGTATGGCAAAGAAAATTCGTAATGCAATGCTTTAATATTCTCGGCAACTCGCAAGGAAAATAGTACGCAATGCGAACCTCTTCTCTGCAAGCATTTTACAGTGCGGTTATGCGTATCAACGTAGCTGCTGTCCTACACATCAGCCGCGTGCGAGGGTTGTTTTTCTATGTCTTATGTAGACTTATTTGGCGCTCAATTCTCCGCGCTCAGGCATCCGTGGGTGCGAGCCGGCCCGACAGTTCACGCAGAACGTTGAGCGCCTCGCGCAATGAAGAGCGGCCCGGCCCGCGTGCTCCCGCCCCGCCCCGCGTGCTCCCGCCCCGCGTGCTCCCGCCCCGCCCCGCCCCGCCCGCCCCCTCCGGCCCTTTACTACCTTCTACTTTTATATGATGGCTGTAAAGGTGCGGGGCGGGGCGGGGCCGCCGTCATCTCAAGCGATGCACCTGGTTACCGGCAGTCGCGTCATTTCTCTCCCCGCTGCGCCCCGCTGATAAAGCAGATCGCTTTAGTGCCGCGCAAACGAATAACGAGAAAAAGGGCAGGCGGGAGGAAAATATAGCGCAGCGTGAATTAGGCGCGCGCCCCTCTTGGTTGGTTCCGCTCGCGAGTCACGAGTTACTTTCATGTCTCGCGCCTACTTTTGTGTTACACGTTCTGGAAGAGGGCGGCGCTGGAGAGCCAATTGTTGGTAGCGGTGACTTGTCTGGACTGCAGTCATGAGTGAGGAATTTCCTTCCGGCAGCCTTATCCGTTCAACAAGTTGGCATCACTGCGTGCTGTGTACACGCCTGGGCTATAGTTCCGCATGGTGTCTCCTGCTATCATATTGGCATTAAAATTGTATAGTAATTCACCATCTAATTAATTATACAACAAAACTGATAATTCAAAACTTACGGTGGTCTAGGTTTACGTTCCTTGCGCCTGTGATTTGCTGGGTAGAATCGGGTAGAGCGCACCTTAAGGGCGCTGATGACTCGTAATTTGGCTGCGAGCAGACTAGCCCGCCCAGCCAGGTCCCAAAAAAAAAGAGAGAGAGAGAGAGAGGAGTAAATAAACGCGGACGCGTATATAAATATCAATTAGCTCAGGACGTGATAAAACGTACGCGCGAAATAAGCAAAGGAGGGTGGCGTTGAAAATGTAGAGATGAAGGTGGGACTGCTGCTGCCCGGTTCGGGTCGCTTCCGCTCGGCTCAAATTAAAACGAATACAAACTGCTTCTGGTGCGGGACATGCACGCGGCAGTCGAGTGAATATTAAGTAAAACGCCGCCGCTTTTTTAGGCTATGTATGCTATGAGATATCAAAGGATCTAAATAGTCCTTAATTTTTGTTTTGGGAGATTTCCCGCCATGTCAGAAGCGTATACACTGACCTAAACAAAACAGTCCTCCGATAAAAGTTCTCTATTGCGTTTCAAAGTCGCGGAACAAAAGGAGCGATGTCCTGTTAATGCAGAATATCTCCACATCCTTTCTGCTGTGCGGCGCCACTAAGTTTAAGTTTTGCGCGCGATCGGTTTGCCTTTCACCGCACCCGCCAAGTCCTCTTCTCACTGACATTGCTGCGACGGGGATGAAAAGAATAGAGAGGCAGGGGTGCCGGGCAGGGACGGTGGAAGGGGCTTCGCGACGCCAAATCGGGAGGTAGATGAAGAAAGCGCGCGAAGGATCATCAAATTTATGCATGTTATCGCCGTAGCAGCCCTTGGAGGGCGTTGCGCAGCATCGCTGCCAGGCGTGGTGTGGCGCTTTTCACCGACGAAAAAGCGGGGCTATCTACCTCCGCCCCCTCCCCTCCTCCTCTTCCTTAGCTTATAGGGTGCAGTATAACTTTGCTCGTGTATAACATCGTCGAAGGGAGATCACAGCCCCGACCCGGCCGGGACACACCCCCGGGCTTTGGGGCGACGTCCCCGTGTGCACTAGCTGCGGCCACGCCAGCCAGGCGTGCCCTGGCCTGGGCCACGTAGCGCGGCCTTGGGGAGGCCACAGGGGGCTACCTCGGGCTTACCGGCGCTGCGTGCCTGCCTGGTCTAGAGCCGACGAGTTTTGCAGCGTTCCTAAGAGTTCTTGCTGCACCACAAGCGTGCGTCGGGAGCGGTCCTTGCCAGCTGCTCCTGATATGGCGGAAACTTAAAACTCTCGCTCGGCTTATTTTGTTTCTTCCTTCATCGCGACGCATAAGAAAACGCACTCTTGTAGAAATCATTATTTAAAAAAAAAAAACATTTTTTCCTCATGGTGGTCCCGGCTTTACCCGCCAGTAGAGGGTGGGTCCTCCCCATTTCTTTCGCTGCAGCCTATCTCTCACACCTGCATCTTGGCCCCAGAGACATGGGAGAATCCTGCCAATTTCTCGGGTTCCACAAATCCACGGCGATTTATACCGCCCCAGCCAGTCTGTGATGTAACGTATGCATAGAGTCAGGCCGAACACGATCAGCGCCGCCACCCCTCGCCCTGAAAAATCTGGCGCAATCTCTGGCCGGCGTATACTCGTGCTGATAGCGACACTAGCGGTGCGGTAGCTGGAGAAACAGATGGATTCGTTTTTTCCCTGTGACTCCGTCGTATCCATTATGCAGCTGCCCTCGCTTTGCGTGTCGCCTCCCTCGCGCGCGCATTCTGTCATTCTGTGTATCGAGCAGTGATGGGACGTAAAGGTGAGAGGCGTCAAAATATTACGAATGTCTCTGACGATGACAGCGGCGTCCATTCCAAGAAACACGTTCCAGATTCTTTTTCTGATCTCTATTTCTTTTGCGCCGATTCTTTATTTCATGGTCGTGACATGTTATTTCCCAGGCGTATTCTAGACATAAACGTTTAACGGGAGGCCGGGGAAAGTAAAGGGTAAAATGGGGTTGGATGAAAAGACGATGTAGCTTGGCGAAACTCCTCTGCTCTCAAGGCACCCGCCACTTTGGCAAGGATGGGCTGATTTACTAGAGCAAAGTTTGGAGCGAGCTGGTCGCTCCCACCGACCGTATATCAAGTGCATGTCATCTAGATCAAGACATTTCACTGAGAACAGAGTGTGTTGCAGAAACAACCAAATCGAGTAAAAAACTTGTTACTCTGACTGTGTGTGTGTGTGTGTGTGTCAAGTAGCGTTAGAGACTCTTTCCACGTGTCATATTTCGTTGCATATGACCTCCATGCCATGACCTCTTGGCAGGCGTGGTTAAAGAGTGGGGCTGGGGCGATCGCCCTCTCCTATCGGGACGCCTGAAAGGTAGGCAACTGAAGCCACGACACTCCTGTTAGGCAACCCAAAAGACACCACCCCCTCTACCAGACCTAAAACCGCACCTCCCTCTTGTGTGCAATACTATTTCTTACGAAAGTGTAGAATTGTATCTTACAAAATTTAATTTAAACTCATGTCGGCCCAGTCTCCCTCGTCGGTTACCTATCAGGACCGATTCTTGCCTATTCTTTTAGTAACGTTTGGGGCTTGCCTTTATCGCAGCACGAGAGTCCATTCCCGTAAAAGCCTTTTCCCTACTGAGCCCGCCCCTGCGCCGGGTGACCCATCTCGGCCCACGACGCCATGCCAGTGCCGCGGATGTCCTGTCCTCATTTAAAGGAGTGTACCGACAGACAGCTTGCGCTGCAGGATAGAGGGGACCTTCATCAATCACGGCCCTTCCACGGCACATGACAAAATTCCTCCGGCCGACCCGGGTCGGGCCCTCCCCACCCCCGCAAAGACCCCACCGCTGCACTGCTCGCTGAGCTCCTTTTAGTGGTAGGACCGCGGGAGAGAGGCCTCCGCGCGGATATCGAACTCTTTACCTCGGAGTACTGCTTATCCGAAGAGGGGAAAAAAAGAAAACTTGCAAACGTGGAAACGAGTAAGTCGCGTTCAGACCGAAAAAAGTTGAGCGTGTTTTTTGGGCAAACTTCCCACGCCTTGCTGCGCCCTCTGGCGCATTCTTCCCCGAATCCATCACACGCCTGGCATGCCCGCCTCACCGAGTGAAACACCAGCCCAAATAACATTAAAAGGGTGTGGGTGTGCACGGTGTCACCGTGCTGTTCTCGCCGCTGACGCGAGTTGTCTTTTGTTCTCTCTCTTGCTCACTATCTATCTCTCTTTCCTCCGTCATCGCCTCTGCCTCGCCCCCCCCCCCTTTTCCCCGTTTCCACTCATATCCTGCAACCCCCTGATCCCTCCAGTGATGTGGGCCCTCACATAATGTAACACTGTTTGGCGAGATGCCACGGGCGCGAGCTCCCTCTGCACGGGCAGAAAGGGAACTACGCGAAACGAAAGGGGGAAGCGAGCGAGTTGGACCCCCCCTCCCCCAATCCCCACGCTCCCAACTTCTCTGCCCCGTACCTGCCAGCCCAGGCGACATTGTGCCGCTATCGCAAAGTATCTAATACCTCTGGTGTCCAAAGCCAGGTCAGCTATCAGTGGACTCTCGCCGCGCCGCCCCCAGCTCTCTCAGAGGACTTGGGCTGAGCCAAAGATGTGACAGCAGGGCCTGTTAACCACTGGGCTGGAGAGTCGGGCGTAAAAAAAACCGCCGGCGATATGTCAGATCACGCATTGATTCTGCATCTCGTGCCCGTGAATAGGATAATTTTGTCTGGTTAAAATGTCCCTGATTTGTCTCCAGCGCACTTGTGTTGTGTGGCCGTATCTCTACTTGCTCATCTCTTTTCGCCCTCCTCCAGTTCCCTTCCGCCTTGCTCCTTTCTTCCTCTCGCGGCCGAGCGAGAGAAACTTGAATGATCCTGTGCCACGCTCAGTTGAAAGGGAGAGGAGGACGGAGACGGAGAGGAGAAAAAAGGGGCTTCTCGAGGAACAAATCTGGGAGTGACGAAGGGAACAAGTTTGCCCGCGGAGCGATCGAATAAGTGCGTCCTCCCACCTCAACCCCACCACCCCCCTTGTCGCCTGGCCGAGCTCGGCCCCGCCCCGCTGCACACCTTGCCTCTCCGAGAAGGCCAACCAAGCCGTTGGCCGCGTTCCCCCACATATCTCAATCTCCCCCAACGTCAGTCTTGAGCCTTTTCCACCCGCGCCGTGGCACGGGCACGGCCCTGCGGAGGTCCCCGCGCCCGGGGCATTCTCCTTTTATCTTCCCCGAGCCTTGCACGTTACACACAACTAGCCTCTCTGCGAGTTTGTGCCCACAGTCGTGCCAATTATAGGAGTCTTGTTACGTTGACAAAAAAGAGGTGGGCGCCCCGTTTAACCGTGAGCTCAACAATTACTCTTTTTTTTTTTTACATCAAAAGACTACAATAAAATTCTAAAAAGGCATTTTTTTGCATTTTTTTGCCTTTTATGAACGTGTTTGCCGCGACAGTAAACTGTATTTTCTCTTCACTTGCGGTAACAACATTAAGGCTTGAGATGGGGCACATACTGGCGATAAAAGCTGGTGCAGCCCGGCCATGATTCTGCGCAACTTTAACGAATAATATTGGTACAAAAACGTTGCAATTTTATGACGTCTATCAAAAGTAATATCTACTTTTATGGATAGAAAGTTTCCGACTCACCCTCTGTGCTTGCGGTGCACTCGGGCCAGCCTCTTCGTCTTCTTTCCCTCTTCTCCTCGCCTTTGCTAAGCGCAGTTCTGTGATACACACACTGGTATTCTTATCCTGCACTTTTCCCCATATCCATAATGCATTTTTGTAGAGGTTGCGAAAAGAAACGTCTTCGGCTCATCCCCTTTTGTCCCCTCTTCTCCCTCTGGCGTTTAGCCGTATATCCCAACTCTTGAACACACATGTGTTATTGACTGCAAAACGTCCAAAAAAAGCTTATAAAAATGTGTTTATTTTAAATGTTTTTAAATTTATTTTTTTTGTGTGTGTCTGAGGGTGGCACGTTGCAGGTTTGCGACCATGCCTGAATGGCTTTGGTGCGCCAATGCATCGTTCTGCACGAATCCTACTCATGGCCTTTTATTGCAGCCACCCATCTGGCCCCGGTGCAATTTGTTTGGCGATATGAATACTCGGCCTTCTGTGCGCTCACGTTACTTTTTCGTCCCTCCCTTCTTTTATTACGGGGCTCGGCTCGTCGCTTTGTTGGACGCTTGAAAGCGTCATAAAATGGACGGCTTCGATAGCAGTGCCCTCAATCCAGAGACGGATATTCAAAATAAGTAATCGTTGCGTCCTGCGTCCCTGTTGGGGAGGTGTGGGGCGCGATGGTGCCATGACGAACGGGCGAGTCGCCCGCCCTGCTGCCCGGGCCCCGTTAAGGTCCGAGTCCCCCTGCGCCCTTGAAAATAATGTCCGCTCTTACGACCCAATCCTGACTTTATGCCGTGCGTAAATTCCACGATATATGATGGCGGTGCTGCCGCTGCTCCTCGCAGGTGGCGGCCTGCAGATGTGAGTACAATGTCCTCGCTGTACCCGTCCCGATTCGCCTTTTTCCAGCGTCTCTCTGTGCATGGGAAAAAAACTGTTTCTGCCATGTACAGTCGCCCTCGGTTTTGAAATAATTACAACTCATGCAAGAGTGGAAGCATTTTCTTACAAATTGAGTCTTACTTTAAGTGCCTTCAATTCGAAAAATGTTTTGCCGGAACTTACGGGTTGTGACAACACATAATTAATTCCTCAACCTCATATCATGTCTTAAGACTGACATGCCTGAGGTAACGCCATGAACCACAAGTAATATTCGTCGATCCCACGCCCTGTTCATGGCCCTCAAAATGGCCGTAGTCTCCCTCTGTATCCTTTCAGCAGCAAAGCGATGCAATGAGGATTGTCCCCAAAATGGAAAATACACCAATGGCTGTGCGCGTCGTGCTGGGACCAAAGGGGACAATAAACGCCTCGGACCCAGCATGTTGGAGTCTTTTATGGACGAGAGGGCACAGAGCCGATATCCATAACCAAACCATGTGTGTATAGGGCACAACAGAGCGCAATTCTCTCAGGTGTGCGCCGAGCTCCAGTGAAACAAGCCACAGACGCGCTCCCGCCCGCCCGGGCCGCCCCTTACCTCGCCCGCCGCCACCTCGGAACAGGCCGTTATACTGTTTGTTTATTCACTTGGCTGCAGCTTCCCGCAGAAATGCGGGTACTTTGTAGCGGGCGCGCCCCTGCTCGGCCCGGCCCTCCTGGCACCTTCGGCCATTTTAATTTACTCGATTTTCACGTAAATCGGAAAGTTGGGGGAGAAGGGATAGAAAGCCCATTCCGCCTGCGCGCGGGGCTTATGGTGTGTACAGTCCGGCAGCGCTGTACCTTGTTTTCCTCACTTCAACCCTTTAAATCTCCCCCGCTCGCTCCTTCTCACTCCCACTCCCTCTCACGCCTTATGCCGTGGCCCCGCCCGGGTGGCCCTGGGACTCTTTTCGAAGAGGAAACTCTCCCTTTCAGCTGGGGAACCGCGTTCTTTCCGAACCATTGCTTCCAGAGCATGGCTTCCCCTTCCCCACTGGAGGTCGCCGCCCCTCCTCCGCACCCTTCAGCCTTCCCCCCACGCCGCGCCTCTGCACAGTTGTCGGCCCAATGTGCAATTTTTTTCGCGCGTGTGTGTTCCCGGTGGGTCAGAGTAGTGTATGCAAACCTCTGTTTTTCTTCCCGAGCTGTAGTGTTGGTACAATGTTCTTAAGGTTTTGGCTCTTCTACAGCGTGGTTTCAGAGACGAGTTTTCGTAGTGCTTTACATCCGCCTTTGCTTCTTGTATTTTTGCGGTATAAAAGCGTTGACGGAGTCTGCTGTCTCTGGACAGAGCCAGCTCCCAGCGGGACCGCCGAAGACCGCCTAATAACGTATGGGAATTGTTCTCTGGCCCTGTTCCTCCCGCGCCAAAAAAAGGGCCTGGGTGGAGAAAGGGGCGTAGCTTTGGCAGAACAAAACTCGAAACAACTTAGCCGCAAAACTTGAGGTTGGAGGGGCCGGCGCGCTGGCAGGGCAGGTGCAAGGACCGCGCCGAGGCGGGAGGAGAGCAGGGGGCCGAGCCGGACTGAATAAGAAGGGAAAGGGGTGGTAGTACAAAAAAGAGAGGGGGCGAGGAAGGGTAAATATCGGCGCCACAGCAAAGTTCGCTCATCGTACACTTAAAATATCCATGATGAACTGCATAACATCAAACAGTACACGTAATAAATCTCTAATTTGCTTGCAGTACTCTGTTTCAATTTCTTTTCGTAGAAAAAATTTATCACGTGCATGATAATATACCGTATCGGTGCACCCCAAGCAGCCCCAGGCCTACTACACTCCCACTGCCGCGCACCCCTACCCTCTCGCTCCGTGTTACGGTCGCCGTGAGACGACAACTTTCTCGCCGCCCGACCGCGTGCAGATTTTACTAGTTTTGCCGACTACTTACTCTTTCGCCAGGCATCTTTATGTCTACGGAATCGCGCTGCGGCCGACCTCCCCTTTCCCTCTCGCCACTTTGCGAACCCCTCCTTATTTTGGAGATCGCCACCGCGTAGAAACTTTACTTTTGCACTGCTTGCGCGCGCCGCAGCCGCGCCAGGAAAATATCGGTGCCCATATTTTTGGGCTCCACTGCAGCCTTACCTTCTCCCGAGGGAGAATGCGACCCAGAAAAACACACCAAAAAGTCGTCATAAAACATTTTCACGCTAATTTTTCTCGTGCCTTGCAGGAAAATTGGCACGGTTAACGCACCCCGCTCCTTCGCTCCTCTCCCTCGAAAGTGATCGTTGATCTCGCCAGTGGGGGTTTGCGTTGCCGTGTCGGCTCGCCGCCGGATCTGCAAGAGAATTTGGCAAAGCCGGCTGGGCGTGCGTCGTGCGTGTGTGTTGCGTTCCGCGTGGGGTGGAGCTGAAGCTGGAGCGGCCAGCCGGGCGGCTAAGGATTTGGTATCACAGTCTTAATCCTTGCACGCCCGGGGTGGCCAGGGCCATACGGTCTTAATAAGGTCAGCTGATTTATGTATGACCCCGGAAGGTAGAGAGGGTTTCACACATGTGAATGTGTATGTGTGTGTGAGAGGGGGGGGGGGGACGAGAGGCAGGGCATGTGTGTAAATGTGTGAGAGAGAGTGAGTAATTTATGGCCGATCCCCGGAGGGTCACAAGCTGCTGCGACCGTAATGCTTTCCGCTCTGACTTGATGCGTGTTTATGGTTATATGCAGAGCAGCGCAGCAGCCGTCATCTTCTTATTTGCCGCCCTGGCGCCTTTTTTAATGGCGCTGTGCCCCTGCTGGCGCCGTGCGTCGTCCTGCGTGAGGGGAGAGCCGGGCCGGCAAAAAAAAAAAAGAGTGGGAGGAGGGGAAAGAGGAACAGAGAGGAGCGGGGGAGGAGGGGAGGGGGGAGGGGGAGGACAGAGAGGGAGCTGGGGGGGCGAACAGGAAGGAGTAGCAGGTGTGCGTGCGCGCGCGCGCGGCCCTCACCTCGTGCGCCGATCCCTTGTTTTTGACCGGGATTGAAGCAGGTTAGGTGGGTCGCGGTTAATGCTGGATTACGCTGGGGCGCGGCCCGGGCGGCTTAGGACGGCATTAGGCGTTAGGCGTGTTACCCACTCCAGTGTCTTGTGCCCGTCTGTCGCCTCTACGAACAGCCGCGTGCTGGGAGGTAGGTACGCGTGCTACAGACAAAATAAAAAAGCGGCACTCGACTTTTGTCTTTTGTTAAATATGAATGTGCTATAAAAAATACTTGTATTTTCCAACACACCTGCCGCGTATTTTTTTTTTTTTTTTTTTTTTTTTTTTTTTGACGGAGCCTACTATTTATTCTCATGTGCGTTTTTTATTTTTTAAGTGTTTTAGTTGAACGCTCGAAGCCACAGTGTAGACTTGCACAACCTGTCTACCTTGCTTTTACCGACCGACCGACCCCCGCTGCGCCCTCTCTACTCCCTGCACACGTTTAACTACCGTCACAGCTGGCCGTCGGCGGCACCGCCCGCTCCCTGCTGCCCCTCGCCCCGCCCCGCTCCACCCCACCCTGCTGCCCCTCGCCCCGCCCCGCTACGCCACGCCCTGGCTGGCCATCAGACCCACGTCGCAGCACCCTCCGCACCGGTAGCTACGGCAGGGGGAGGGACTGCCAGCCAGACGCGCAGACTAACAGTCACTGCTGGAGAAAATATTTCTGTTTTCCTCTGCTGATCCGTCTGCGCCCTTCGCAAGCTAGACGAATAGCGTCGGAGAGCAGGACTATATGCAGTCGTGCGCTGGGGCGCCACCACCGCAGCCCCTACCCACCTGTTCGACACGCACGGAGCGCTGCGAGGGTGACGCTAAGCGGCCTTCAGCGGCTGTTTCCTTTTCCGCCGAGAGATGGAGTATGAATGTTTTAGACGCGATGGTCCGGGAGCCAGGCCCTGGGCCGGGCTGGGCCGGGGCTGTGCGGAGCCCCGGTGGGGTAGGGCGCGGCGCAGGGGGTGGAGTGGGTTGGGGCCGCGCCGGGCCCGGCCGCCACGTCGGATGGGGCAACTTGGGGCATTAGAGGCAACTGGCCGGCCGGCTAGCGGAGACAAGGGGGAGCGGGTGGTGGTGGGACCGGAGGAGGGAGAGAGAGGGAAGGAAGGAGGAGAGACGGAGAAAATGTACGAGGAGGAACGGAGGGGAGGGGAGGGAGGGGGAGGGAGTGAATAAAGTAGCAAGGGTGGGGGGTGACCTCCTCTAATGCACCGTACGTGCGCCCCGTCCTAGCCAATATACCGAGCGGTCTAACCGCCACACACGCTCACTGACACGCGCGCGCGCGCACTCACACACAAGTAGCGAGTCCGCCGCGCACGCACTCGGACGAAGACGCCACCATCAATCTCATCCCCGGCGCTGCGCGAGAAGGCTTTGCTTTTGCAGCCGCAAACACGATTCAGGCAAAAAAAGAAAGAAAAAAAGTAGTAGCGGCGCGGGGGTCGAAGCGCGGAGCTGTGGAGGACAAGGCCACCGACCAGAAACGAGTGTCGCATTTCGCAGGCGTAACTGTTGTCGTCGCGACGTCTAGCAGCGCGTGGTGGGTGGGGTGGGGCGGGGCGGGGCGGGGCGGGGCGGGGCGGGGCCACCTTTGCCACCTTGCGGCTCAGCATTTGCCAAAAAAAAGCAGGATTTAAAAAAAATACTTAACAGCGCGCCGTGGTGCGGGCTGCCTGTAATTGCGCCTGCGTGCTTTCTCCCGGCACAGGTGTGCGTTGCTGCGTTGTGGGCACTTCTGGGTCACCGCTGCCTCCTCCCGTGTTCCGCGACTGTGCGAAAAGCCCCGTTTTATACTTGTGCGCCTCGCTCGCCACAAAGGTGGCCTGTCTGCGGCGCCGCCTTGACCTTCTTCCCGTGTTAGGAGAGGCTCTCCTGCCGCCACTGCTCCTGACATTCCGGGACGCGACTCCATTTTGACTATTCCCCGAAAGTTTCAACGAGCCTTCATCAAAAGCCATCAGGCAGGCAGCCGCGGTGCGACGCGACGCGACGTTCTCTCCGGCAGATGCTATTAGTCGGTGGACGCAATCTCCTCTCGCACCTCGGCTCGGCGCGGGGCGGGGCGAGGCGGGGCGGGGCGGGGCGGGGCGCGGGGTGGAGCGAGGCGAGGCAGGCCCCGTCCGGCTTCCACTGCGGTTCCACAAAAGCCTTGAACTTTCCTGTGCGCCCACCTCGCAGATCCGGTGACGGTGGAGGACGCGGAGGGAGGCCGCGCCGGCACTGCGCAGAGATTTCAAGCAGCATTCGGAGCTGCCTAAGGGGAATGCCGGCGTTCTTGGAGAGAGAAAAAACATCACGATAGGAAGTGTGTGTGTGGAAAATATGGTCTGGACTTGACACTTCGACATACCTATATGGCTATGACTATGCTTATTTTTTCACCAGTTGTATGTGAACAAACAGTACGCAAAGACTGGCTTTAACTGTTATTTTGCGTGATTTGATGTATATTTTGGGATATTTCTAAAGCAATTTGAACCAAAGCATCTCTCGTTGCGTCTGCTGGAGCAGGCCCCGGCCCCGGGGCGGGCGGGACGCGTCGGATATCGGACCCGCGCGTCGCTTCCTACCCGAAAACAGTCGCGCACGCGACAAGGGAAACACGGGCCGAGGCCGCGGGCGCGGAGGCTGTAATTTTTATCATGTTCTGGCGAAGCGCGCGGCATATTTTTATTTGCTTCTCGTCTCAATTTCTCGTGCAGCGATTTGTCATTCGGAGGCGAAAGTCGAGCGATGGATGGGCCCTTAGAGAACTCCGAGATTCGACGAGCGGGGCGGGGCGCCCGGCCTCGCCTTTGTGTCTGCCCCAATGTAAACAAGATTTATATAGCTTATAACCGGAACAGGAACTCCGACAGATTTCTCCCCCCGGCCGCAGCGCCAGCGCCAGGCGGCGCGGCCTTGATACCGGCCGGGCCGGGCCGGGCCGGGTCAAAAAGTGAAGCGGCCCGGCGCGCCTGCATACATCATAAGAGCGGAGAGAGAGAGAGAGCCGCCCGGCAGGGCCGCGTGCAATGATTGAAAGACGTAAAAGTTGTACTTTACGATCGGGAGGGAGGGAGGGTTCCACACAGTGTGTGTCTCCGGCCGGAGCCCCTAACAACCCCCACCCCCTCCTACCCCTCCGCTCATTTTCCCTTGTGAGTTCGACCTTCATGGCGGATTACTTGGGGTGGGTATGGCTTGTGGAGGGAGGTACTCAGTGTATACTACTGTGTGTTCAATGATATTTCAAACAAATGTAAATGCTTGCCATATAAAAGCAGGTGTCCTGGTGACTGTTGCAGGGGTCGGCGGCCTGAGCGACGTGCGCGTGCAGATGCCGCAGTCCGCCAGCCCCGGCGACGACGTGTACATGCGCTGCCTGTACAACCTCGACAACGACGTGCTCTACACCGTCAAGTGGTACAAGGGCCGGCAGGAGTTCTTCCGCTACGTGCCCAAGGAGCTGCCCAACACCAAGGTGTTCCCGCTGCCCGGCGTCAATGTCGACGTGAGTACCAACCGAAACGTTAAACATGTGTGTGTGTGTGTCCGCGCGAGCAGCAGCGCAGCGCCGCCCGCGCCCGCCGCCCGCGCCCGCCGCGCAGGTGTAGAGCGTCACACAGGGACGGGGCGGGGTGGGGTGGGGCGGGGCGGGGCGGGGCGGGGCGGCGCCTCTTCTTGTTTGCGCTCGCAGCCACCGTAATGACCTGCTTTCATGTTGCCTCGCGCGTCGCGGCGGCGGCGACAGAGACATGTGGGTGTGCGTGTGAGCGCGCCCGCGTGCGCCCGCGTGCGCCCGCGACAGGGACAGACAGCGGCGCGGCGTCATGCGTAGTTCAAAAGGACAACCCCTGCTGGGGCTGGCGGGGGCTGCGCGCTCCTCTGTGTCTGCCGCTCGGCCGCCCCGCCCCGCCCCGGCCCGGCTCCTACCGATCGCCCAAAGGTCTCCTGCCACATTCTTGCTGGGGGTATATGCTGAGGACCGAGGATGGTATACTCGTTTTGCTCAGCATCTGGGAAATAGGGTCACCGCTGCTTCCGAAACACCGTGCTCTTAGCACGCGTGCACCCAGTGTGACTGTGTGTATGTGTGTGTCTGTGGCGGGTTGTATGATTGTCGCCATCCCCCCGACGACGGGCCGTGCGCGCGCACGCTCGCCTGTCCTGGAACCATTTGGTGAAATAGGCCGAAGTGCGTGCGTGCGTGCGAGATGGTGCGGCGCGCAGGTGGGGCGCGGGCGTGGCCAGGTGGGTTCGCGTCACTCACTGGTCCGGACCACCTGCCCGGCGGCGCGGCCGCTGCATATTCATACCGGTGGGTAACGAGCGTCTTGAGCGGCAGTGGGGCGGAGGTGGGGGGGGGGGGGCGCTAGGAGGGCCGCAGAGTGGTACCGCTCGTCGCGAACAGCTGAGGCCGCGCTCGTCGAAATGTATCCTCTTACCAGCCCCTCTCCCCTCTGCTGCTTATTGAGGATTGTAAAAATGTTTTAGGTCAGGCCTGGTCTCACACTGACGGACACGGCGGAGGGGCCCCTGCTGCGGTGAGGGGGTGGGGGGTCTGAACCTTAGGACCGCCCGCCCGCCTGCCCGGGCCGCACAGCTGTCCGAACAGCGGTAAATCAGTGAGCGGCTTAGCTTTCGTTCGGAAACTTGGGTCGAGTAGAACACACGGACACACACACACACACGTACGTGCGAACACATACAGGCACACGGCGCCGCCCTGTAGTGTGTGTGTGTGTGTGTGTGTGTGTGAACGGGAGGACAGAAAAGGTGGTGGGAGGGGGGGGGAGAGGAGGAGAGGGGGGTCCGCCGTAAGCGCAATCCACCCGGATGTGGTGTGGGACTTGCTGGCAGCTTGTGTAATCCAGGGAGGAGGGTGACTTCGCTCGCACCCAGCAGCTAGTTTTACACCTCACACGGCAGTTTAGGCACAAGTGCAGAACTAACTTGGCCCCCCGGTTGGGCCGGGCCGGGGCGTGCGCGCTGAAACCGTCTGGTGGCGTTTGCGATAGTACGTCGTGCGAGTTGTAGCCAAAGCCCGGGCTCGGCTAGGCCAGCAAGCCAGCCTCTCATTAGCGCCGAGTGCAGCCCAGGCGCCGGCGCTGCTATCGCACCGTGAGTACGTCGTCCTCCTCACGGGGTTGTTTTGTGTATTTCGTGCGGGGCACAAGGTATAGGCCATCCCGCATCTTTCTTTCTAGTGACGACGAATACCCTCGAGGGCAGCGGGCCGGGCGCCTGCACGACGTATGGGTGCCCTAACCCCGGCCGGGCCGGGCCGGCCAGGGGCCCGGGCCACCCTAGTAAGCCTGGCCAGCACGCGCCCTCACACGGGCCGGGCCGGGCTAACCGCAATTGATGGCTGTGGTCTGCCGGATATGAGGGAACCTAAAGGCCCCCCCTTCCCCCCACATACGTAGCTCGCCTTGGCTCCCCTTGGGCTGCCCTCCGGGCCGGACCGCTGCCGGCGGGGGGCCTGGAGAGAAGAGCCGACGCCCCTGGAGGGGCATGGGGCCCCAGTGACCCGTACTGGGGCTGGGGGGTCTTCTCCTCGCTCATGGGATGGGGCCGCCCCGTCCCGTCCCGCCCCGCCCCGCCCCGCCCCGCCGGCCCTCTGCTGCGGTGTGTTTTGTGTGCTTAGCGCTGTGGTCAGGGACCCGGGCCCCGGCCCCGTACTGCAGCTGCTGCCCGGCGATGCAACGCCGCCCCAGCGGCCGAGAAAGAGCAACAGAACTCTGGAGGTGAAGCGCGAATGCCCGTTTGAAATTCGTAAAATCTGTTTCTTTATTCAAACTTTCCGTAACACTCTACCTTTTTAAAAATTTCATTTGGCAGGAATGCATGCCCATTTCGAACTCTCGCTTAGATTCAGTCTCTTCTACGAAATAGAAATTCATTTTTGTGTTTCCGCAAGTTGCACTCGCAGTGCGGGCCGGGCCCGAGCCGCGCGGGGCGGGGCGAGGCGGGGCGGGGCGAGGCGGGGCGGGGCCCGTCGGCTACCTGAGGAGCTGCGGAGCAGACGGCCACGGGATTACGGGGCCCCCGGGAGCTGTAGGACTGCGGATTAGGCGTGCAGCAGCGGGTCCAGCCCGTACTCCTTCCCTCTGCAGTCACGTCAATTTCAAAACTCGTTCCTCTCCGCACTTCCCCATTCGCCGCGAAGGTTTTTTATTCCTTTCTCTCTTTCACTCGAATTGTTGATTTGATCTCCTTTTGATCGATCGCGTCGTGAAGAACAGAACAGAGGCTGCGGTACTCTGCGGACGCCGGGCAGCGCCGTCGCGTTATTGCCTGCAGGCCGGGGCGGGGGCCGGGCTCTCCCCCTCCGTCTCCTCACGAGTCCCCGAGTAGTACTCGGCCCGGCTGCGCCCGGGAGGGAGGACAGCTCTCGGGGGCGGTGCGGACGCCCTGGGGTCCGCTGTGGCTGCGAGGAGCCCTGGCCCGCCCCCGCCCCGTTCCCGCCCCGTCCCCGCCCCGTCCCCGCCCCGCCCCCGGCATGCCCTTGGGCCGCTCCCGCCCACCCGCCCGCCTCGAGACCGTGATCGACCTCGAAACCGACCGGAACGCTCCAAATTGAATTTTATATCAGGTGGCTAGGCGAGCTTCGGCGCTGCGCTCCGCTCCGCTCTCCCGCGCCTCGCTCCGAGACGGTGTGTGTTTCCGGTCTCGTCCCGGAGCTCCTCACCCCCGTCACCCCTCTCTTTCCCTACTCCACGCGTCCCCAGGACGCCTATCGGTGCCGACGCCTCGCGCCGCGCGCCTGCCTGCACTGCTGACTTATGCAGTGACCAATCAGCGCCGTTCAAAGTCGCGCTCCCTTTATCCGCAGCTTAGCTCAAGATAAGAGCTTCCGAAAAAGGGAAACGTCAGCTATTTTAGTTCGCCTCAAATTAATGTCTTCAACAAATCGAAGAAAATGTAGAGGATAGTTAAAAGTCTCCCGCATGTCACGCACCCGTCACCGAAAACCATGTCGGCGACTTTTAATTTAAATTTGTTGCTCCTCGCGCCCCGCGGCTCCTTTGAGGCAGCTATGCCGTCCAGACCCAGAGGGTGGGGCCTCCGAGTAGTTTGTTTGAAATGTTTTGGCTGCGGGGCGGTGTACAGCACGCTGCCCCACTTAGCCCCAGCAGACGACCCTGCGTTTTATTACACGGGGTCTGACTCGCCTTGTGGTGTTCCTTGCGGTGGGGTGTGGCGGGGCGGGGCGGGGTGGGTCTGGGAGCCCGGGCTGGGGTGCAGGAAGGGATAGGGGGGTTGGGTCGGCTGTATACGACGCATCTGCTGCGCCTACTCTCTCAGCGATAGGGCTTTGGCAGAGGCCCCGCCCGCCCCGCCCCTCCCCCCTCCCCACCCCACCTCATCGACGTGTCCGTGGAACACAGCCACATCTGCGGAGCGCACGCTAACACAGCCACATCTACAGAGCGCACTCTAACACAGCCACATCTACAGAGAGCGCCCTAACACAGCCACATCTGCACGGTGACGCCCAAGAAGGGCGCAACTGCCTGAAACGAGTTTCTGAGTTATCGTTAAAACAAACTTTGGATTACTCTCACAATTCTTAGAGCTATCCTATCGCTTCGGGAGTCGGCTCATTAGAATCCTCTTTTTTTTCTGAGTCGAGTAAGTGTGGTTTCCGATGGCAAAAGTACGATTTGCAAGGCGAAATATTTAAATAATAAACGGGGGTGGTCTTGCTCGCGACGAACGGCTCCATAACAAGGGCTTATTTGCTACTGCCAGTGATCCTTGTACCTCCAACAAGAACGTTTCTACCGAAATTAGCGAGAGACTCACAGCCGGGACTTAAAGCTTCGACGTCGTGTACAAGTGCTTTCTTTTGGGTAAGTTGTGCCCTCCCAATAAATATTTAGGTACCGGTAATTTATTCCTGATTAGTCATGGGCTTGGGCTCCCCGGATAAGCCACCAACTTAACACTAGTGTTTAGCGGGCTTGCCTATCCAGTGTGTCGCAGGCGCTCTCATTAGCTCCGCCTCGGTTTTCATCATTGCGAATTTTCTCCGCAAGGGCTAAAATGCGATTGGCTCGCGAGGCAACTAGTGGTTTCGAAGTGCGTTTCATTTTCTGTCAAAAATATAACAGAAATTAGCTCAAAACAATAATTATTGTTATTTCCTAGCTTAAACGTAGCTGCAGCTATCCTCCTTCTGCGTTGCCGCCGCACTGCAGCTCACGAGTCTCGGCCGCGCGCGGAGCCGCCGAGCAGCGCGGAGCAGCGGCGTAGGTAGATGCGCCTTTGTTCCATGTCGCGCGAGTCCCGAATGCAGATACGCCTTTCGTTTCTTTTTGATATTTTAATGGTATGCGATTTTTTCCCGTCTTTTTTGTCAAGACATGAAAAATAGAAAATAAATCGTAGAATATTTTGGTATATTTCATTTAAAAAGTCGAAAAATGTTGGTTACGCCCTTCTTGGGCGTCGCCGTGCAGATGTGGCTGTGTTAGGGCGCTCTCTGTAGATGTGGCTGTGTTAGAGTGCGCTCTGTAGATGTGGCTGTGTTAGCGCGCGCTCCGCAGATGTGGCTGTGTTCCACGGACACGTCGTCATATTCCCACGACATCCTTCAGCAGGGACCCCCTCCCTCCGCCCAGCCCACAGCACTTCAGTTTGCAAAACTCTATTTTCCCTTCAGTATGGAAAAGGGCTAATATTATCCCAATACCTAAAGTTAAGAACCCCGCTGTATGTAAAGACTATAGACCAGTAAGCATATTATGTGTGTTGGCTAAGGCGCTTGAGAAAATTGTCCATGAACAGGTGACTGAATTTCTGGAGGAACATTGTTTGTTTACTGAACAGCAATCTGGGTTCAGAAAAGGTCGCAGTACAATTACTGCTCTTCTAAAGGTTGTGGACGATTTCAGGGCCTCTATGGACAAACGACAGATGAACTTACTAATGTTGCTTGATCTCAGCAAGGCATTCGACTGCGTCCACCATGACCTTCTACTGGCAAAACTAAAATATCTGGGGTTTTCAAGTTCAGCTATTGAGTGGTTTTATTCATATCTTTCTAACAGAAGTCACAGAGTATTCGTGTCAGAGGCACTTTTCTCTAACTGGGCAAACATATGTACAGGAGTGCCTCAGGGCAGTGTGTTGGGACCATTGCTATTTATCATCTACCTCTTTGACCTCCCCCGTCACATTAAAAACTGCTCTTACCACATGTTTGCTGATGATGTTCAATTGTACATTCCCTTCTCTCTAACTGATGTTAACGAAAAGTGTGACATGATGGCTGAGGATGTAAGCAATGTTATTGATTATTGTAACAAACATAACTTGGTACTTAACATATCCAAAACGCAGGCAATTATTATTGGAACGCAGAGGTACCATAGCAAACTTGCTGAGCTTAAATTACCAGATTGTATTACTATTAATGATTGTGCTGTTAAGTTCTCATCCTCTGTTAAAAATCTTGGTGTCATATTTGATTGTACTCTAAGCTGGAACGATCATTGTGCTCAGGTTGCGAACAAGGTCTTTAGTGCCCTCGCCCAGTTGAGGCGTAATTTCTCCTTCATTCCTGCTAAAACGAGAGCTGTTTTGGTTAACGCTTTGGCCTTTCCTCACATTGATTATGGATCTGTTCTTTTTACTGACATGTCTGTGTATAACAACACTAAATTGCAAAGACTGCAGAATGCCTGTATAAGGTTCATCAGTGGCGCGAACATGCGCGATCATGTTACACCTATTTATAACGAGTTGGGAATACTCAAAGTTATTCAAAGGCGTAATTACCACTTAGCCCTTTTAGTTTGGAAAGTGATCACCACCCAAACTCCCTCCTATCTGTACAACCAATTTAATTTTACTGCCAATAGCAATTCAAGATCGACTCGATCCAGTAGACTGATGTTGCAAATTCCCATTCACAGATTAGAAAAGTACCATAACTCCTTTACAGTACAAGCTGCCAAACTGTGGAATGATTTAAAATTATATAATTATATAAATCTCTCAATACCAGCAGTTAAAAAGAGAATAGCTATGTCATGTTTACAAACTTAATATTAACATACAATGTGCTTGTTGTGCCTACTTATTGTCTTATTGCTATCTTTAAATAATTTATTTTATATGTAAAAATACATTTTTCCTGCTTATGCAGGTCTACATTTGTAGCGGGACTTTCTAGTCCTTTTAATGTGGACCCAATAAACAATTCAATTCAATTCAATTCAGAGCAGCGGAAGACTCCGCAGCAGCAACCCTCTCCTGCTCGCTGTGCCGGCGGGACGAGCATTTTCCTGTTATACAGCACAAGGCGGTGATCGCGGGGCGGGGTGCGGGGCGGGTACTCGTCATACCCCTCCATACCGTCGCCGTTACATGTCCGCGTGCAACGCCATACCCAGCAAGATTGTAGCGCGTGCGCGCGCGCGCGGGCACAGCGCAATGTTCTCCGACCCAACTCCACTTATTTGAATTCCACGGCAGTGTAAACACGGAAGCAGTAGTTTATACACGCGGTCCTGGCAGCAGGGCGCGCGCGGCGGGGTTGTAAAACACGAAGAATTGCGCTTAAACTATTTGAGGAGAGGCTGAGCGGGGAAGCGCGCGCGGAGCGATACAAGCGCCGTCTGATCTCTCAGCCGGGTTCCCAGTTCATACTTGCGGAACCTTCGCAGCGCAGCGAGTACTCTCCGGAACAGTGCGGGGCTGGGCGGGGCGGGCAGTGCCTTACTCGCGGCCCCGGTCCCCCCCCGGCGGGCCGGGGCCCTTTGCCAGGGCCCTCGCTAGGGCCAGCCTCCTCCCAAGAAGTGAAGAGCTAGAGCCCTTCCTCCCGACCCTCCCCCTCACACACACGCCCTCCGTGACGTCATATGCCCGGCCCTTTTCCCTCCCGCCGCGCGCCCGCCGGGCCTCGTAAGCTGACCATAAAGTAGGGATTTGTTGGACAGAGGAGGGGAGATATTTAATTAGGACGACAGGCGGGCCGGGCCGGGCCGGACACACACAGTGTGAGGAGGTAATAGGCCATAACCCTGACCCCGCTGCTGGCCGCTAGCTGTCTGGCTGGACCTGGACCACGGTCTCGCTAGGCCTCTCCTCATCTTTTTCACTTCCTGCAGCCGTGTCGTTTCGCCACCTGAGCGCGCCTCTTGCGGCCGGCCGCCTGCGCCCGCCTTATCTGAGCTCTGCCTGCCGCACCTTTGCGCAGTGGGGAATGAGGATGCCTCCTGCCTCCTCAAAAAAAAAAAAAATGGCAGAGAGGAACGCTTTATTACAGCGGTCGTAAGACTACCTTGCCTTATCATGGACTATAATTGAAACTTGATTCGGCCCGCTCCACCACGTGCGGACGGTCAGCTCACAGTGTGTTCGCACCACACGTGCGTATCGTTTGCGACACGGGTCAGGTGCATTTTTCAGCTCCTTATACCCTGACGTACGTTGGCAACGCCCGGCAAAAGCCACACGCATTACCCCCAGTAATATTTTTCTCCCGGGGCGTGGCTCATTGCCGCGCCTCGCGCTCCTCCTCGCTTTTCCTCGTCTCTGCGGGGAGAGAGGCTGTGTCCGGGGCGAGTCCCCCAGGGTCACTTTGTCACTACTTTCGGACGGACACTCTGCTGATTGGGATGGCAGCCGTGTGGTGAGCCCCCCGCCCCGCCCCGCCCCGCGCCGCCCCGCCCCGCCCCGCGCCCCCGCCGCCCTGCATCCAGCAGCACGGCCGGGGGCCCCCGCCGGGGCAGGCCGGGGCCCCTCTATGAGATTTGCAGGGCCTCGTTAGTGCCGGCCTGGCCGGGGGCGAGGGTCGTGGGGCGGGGCGGGGCGGGGGCTCACCACCAGGACACATCAAGTGGAACTGGAGAGTGGCCGCGCCCCGCCCCGCCACTGCTCCTCTTGGCCCCGCGCGCGGGTCGTGCGGTGGCCTGGCGTGGTGCGGCGATATGCCGGAAAAAAAAAATTGGTGCTCTTCCGTAGGGCGATTACGGACTGATGACCTTCCTCGGCTCGGCTCGGCTCGGGCCGTACAGCGAGCGGGCGAGTTCATTTGGCTCGATACTGGGCGCGGCGCCCGCTTCTGGTCCCGTTATTTCACACGGTCGCCGGCCCCCGCCCCCGCAGAGCGTTTCGCGCCGCGCCGCGCCGCGCCCGGTCTCTGTATGGCGGCCTTTTTGGGGTCGCGTTTGCGACGGTGAATATGGGCGTGCGGCGGAGCGAGAGCGAGAAAGAGCGCAGGCAAGGCGTACGCGTGTGCTGACCAGCGCCCCGCCCCGCCCCCCATAAGGGAAGGGCTGCGCCCAATTAGTCCGCACTACTTTGCGGGGGGACAATTTCTCCACGTTTTGTATGTTTTGGCCGCTGGTCTCGTTTTCGCACCCCAGCCTGCCGCCAAGTCATTCCCATTACACGCCCTTTGACCACCAGAAATGTGTTTCATTTTCTTCCTTTTTTTCCCCGTACCTCCGCCTTTTTACATCGGATTTAATTCGGGTCTGCGTTCTTTCGACTTACACCGTGATTCAAGGAATATGCCAAACCTTCAAGCACTACTCTTGAGCATTAAAAAGAAACTAACTTATACTGCCGAGGTTTTGCAGTGCAATGTAACGCTACGCCCCTCTCCCCACCTCATGTGTTCTCGCGCTCTCCCCTATGTCCCTCCTAGACCGTCCCACACATAAGATAACAATAGGCCGTCGCAATATACAAGAATTTCCAGAGTGCCGGCCAAAGCCATTGCTGTAAGCCTGTGGGGCGGGGCGGGGCAGGGCGCAGCACGCCGGCCTTGGGGGCTCACACTGCGGCCGCCGCGTCCCTAAAAACAATCGCAGGAGCCCCAGTGGCCTCGGCCAGCTCTGCGTGAAAGTATGACCGCTCTACTGCAACCGTCCGTAACACTCGATCCATTTCGCAAATTTTTATTTAAAGGGGATTTGGGATAGTCTTATTCGTTGGTTGTTTTCCTTCGTTTTTAATGGCGAAAATAAGAAGGGATTTGTTGGGTCGAGTCGGGGTGCCAACGTGACGCAAACGACTTAGAAACTAATATCGGAACAACTTGTGGCGAGAGAAGAGAAAGGGAGGGAGGGAGGGGGGGGGGAGCAATGTTACACGAGGAGGGAGTGTCCACTGCGGGTGCGCACGAGTATTCACCCCCCACGCGACTTTCCCTTATTGTTTTCTCCCCCCTTCGTGGCACCTTTCAACGTGGTTTCACTGGCTGCCCTATGACTATGGTATATTTAATTTTCACTTGCCTTTCCTCTCACCTATTGGCTTAGAGCACTAAAGATGAGAATTGAGTAAAAGAATTCGGGGGATGTTTGAGGGGCGGAGTCTGGGGCTCGCCCGCCGGAGGGGGATGACTGGGGCGGCAGGCAGGCCGTCAGATAAGAGGCGCCTCTGCGCCGTCAGTCGTGTGAAAGACCCCCCCCCCCCGCTCCTGCTGCACTTCCGTTCTGTTTTCATAAATTTTATTCTTCCTGTCCTGGGCAGTCGCAGGCAGTGACGATGGCGCTGATGGCCGAGTTCTTCTCCCATCACTCCCTTAGTGTGATTTCCGCTCGGCAAAGTTGTTTACCATGTTTCTGCCCCGGAGGGATGAAGGGCGGAAGGGGCGGGTGTAGGGAGGTGATGAGGGTGGAGGGAGGGAGGGAGGGGGCATGCCTCACCCAGCCTCCTGGTGAAAACTTTTAGTTCTCTGCCTGTTCCTCCGGAAGGAACGAGTGGGAGGGAGTGAGAGGGAGGAAGGGGGAAAAAGAAGGCCTTGGAGAAAGGGTGAGGGGAGGGGGTAAAAAGAAGGAGGGCTTATGGTGGCGACGCGCACAATTAATATAGGACGCCGTTACAGGGCAAAACATTCCTTGGCACTTAAAGGCTGCTGCCGCTGGCCGCCCGGCCCGACCCAAAATGAAGTCGTCTGCGTGTAAGACCTTCGCAGAGCGCGCTCTTCCTCCACACCCCCCCCCCCCTGCTCCCCCTTATCCTGCTCCCCCGGTCCTACTGCTCCCCATCCCTCCCCTTCGTCCTCCTGCTCTGCATGACGAGGGTTGGGTACGGGTAGGGCGTGGCGCAGCGTGGCGTGGCGTAGCGTGGTGCGGCGTGGCGCGGCTTACGCGGCCCGTGTAATTACGCGGGGATGAACCTCGACCAGCCGCGACACCAACGGCCCGGCGAAACAACATTAAACGTGTCTCGCCTCCTCGTTCGAACGACCCGTAGAGGGTGGGGGTGGGGCGGGGGGGCGCTACTGACGAAACAAGCTCGCTGCTGCTGTGCTCTCTGAACCGGAGGAAAATTACCACTGAAAAATTCGTCATGGTTTCTACTATATATACATTTCGTGATGGAACAAAATCATTAAATAAAAACAAAAATATAAAATAGAGCTTGGGGCCGGGAGAGATTGGCAAGTAAGCTTGTTAGTCCTGGTCATGAGCATTTCTTGTGTTCTTCCTTCAGCCGGTCCGGTCCTTCTCTCTGGCTTGTGACGCTCCTGGTCGACAGTGGCACGCTACAGCGGCCCGGAGGGGGTGGCGGGTGGTGGAGTCCAGAAGGGGGTGGGGGAGGTTTGCTGAGGGGGAGCGGACCCGGAGCGGAATTCGGCATAATCATGAAAAGAGTTGAAAAAGGATGGGAGGAAATATAAAACGGAGGGAGAAACGGCCGGGCGAGGGAGGAGAAGAGAGAAAGAGCGGGGAGGGGAGGGGGCGAGCGCCGGAGACATTTACATGGGTCGAATTGCGGTCACTGGCATTATTATGATGCCCCACCCCCACCCCACCCCGTCCCAGTCAATACAAAAGGCGGAATATGGTCCGGGGCGGGGCGGGGTGGGGCGGGTGCGGCCGACTGCAGAAGTGTTTGCCTCCGGCGCGCAGGGCGGGCGCAGGGCGGGCGCAGGGAGGGGGCGACCGCGCCGCGACCATCTCCGCGCTTGCTGCGGTCGACCAAAATATCACAGCCAATTATAAGGAATACCTTTTCACGATGACAAGAGCAAAGCGATAAAGGGCGGCGGTTAGCCACTCCCCACCCCCTCCCTTTGCCGTTCTCTCTGCTACCCGGTATTTTGAATTCCTCGCGGTTGTTTGGTTGTTCCCACCACCAATGGCCAGCTCTGGGACAAACCCTTTTCCAGCGTCCGTGCCACCCCTCCCCGTCTCTCTCACTCTCTCTCTCTGATTCTCCTCACTGTGTCCCTCTCCTACGGTACCACGCAGCCCCACGCCCCATCTCGCCACTTTGGCCGTGAGTGGCATATGCCCAGCTCGTTTTTATGCGGGGATCCTAATTCCTCCGGACAGCTTGGCGGGGGCTGCGCCGCTAGCCACTGGGGTGTGGCGGCCCCGCCCCGCCCCGCCCTGGCGCGGCTCCGGGTGTGAGCGCCGCGCAGACCAAGACAATTATTCCCACTTAATAATTTTCAGGCCACCGCCTGACGCCGGACCTGGGGACACATTCGCTCCATGATTAATTTTTTTTTTTTTTACACACCGTTTACTTTGGGATAATTTTTTTTAAACGAGGCGGTGGAAACCCGAGTTTTTAAGAGAGGTGGTTTGGACTCAGAGAGAGAGAGAGAGAGAGAGAGAGAGAGAGAGAGAGAGAGAGAGAGAGAGAGAGAGAGAGAGAGAGAGAGAGATAGAGAGAGAGAGAGACGGGGCGGCATTGAGCGTTCTCTCCGAAAAGAGTTGGTCTTTTTTATCTAGTGCGGGCGGGGTGCGGCGCGCGTTGTGTTGTCAAGGCCGAGGTAACACCTTGGACCTTGAGCCGCCCCCCGCCTCCCAGCAGCGGTGGAACAAACTCGTGTTTCTTGTCATTTGTTTGCTCCGCTGGCGCTAATTGCTTTCGCTCCTGCTGCGCGGACCCCGTCAGGAGGGAGGAGTCGCTCGACTTTGCGTCCTCCGACTCCTACACGATGTAAAGTGAGTCTCAGTTCGACAGCGGAGCGGCCTCGGAGATGAATTATTTTTAAAAGTTGAAGTGTTTAAAATGGTGGAATGTCCCGTGCGACTCCGCCGGTCCGTCACTCTGATAGGCTACGCCCGGAGCTGGCCGGAGCCGCCGGGAGGGGGCACCGCAGCGGATTCGCACTTGGCGTTTAATTTCCTGCTGAAGTACTGTCGTGTGTGTGTGTGTGTGTGTGTGTGACGAGAGGATGGCGGCGTACGCGAAAATAGAAATGTGTCTGCCGTATCGTGGCATCTGCGCTGCCTTGTCACGAGCGGCAGTGGCGGGCTGCAGGCAGGGCAGGGTTATAGCGTGTTTCTGGTCGCTTGACGCCCTGTCCGCCCTGCCTACAGTAGTTGCAGGCACTGCACTGCACATGACCAAATTGAAAATTGTAGTCGCGCGCGCTCGTGTGTGTGTGTGTGTGTGTGTGTGCCTGTAAGTAAAACAAAAAAAAGGACGTGCAACGCCACGAAACATCCTCGCTTCTCTTTCCTATCCCCTTGTCTGCGGCCCCGGCCCCGGCCCCGGCCCCGGCCCCGGCCGCTCACCTTGCCCATAAGCAGGCAGCCGCCGGGGCCGCTCCGTTCCGCCCCAACGAGCCCCGTGTTACTGTTATTCTCGGACTGTTTGAGGGGCTCGCCCTCCAAACATATTGTTCGCTTTGCTTTCTGAATAATTTTCCACTTGGTGAAGTTGTCGGGGTGTGTGTTCCTTACGCTCACGTGTGCGTGTGTGTGTGTGTGTGTGTGCGGGCGGGCGGGAGAAGGCCTGTTTGCGTGTGCGTGCGCGCGCGAAAGGGTTCGGCTGGCTGAGGGCCAGGCCAAGGCAGATCCAGACCCGAGGAGGTGATCCAAAGGAGGGCCGATCACTGGCGGCTTACGGGGCCAGGGCCGCCAGGGCCGGGCCTGCGGGCCAGGTCCCACCAGCCCCCCTTCCCGCTTAAACCCCTATCGACTTGAACCAGGGGGGTTTCTCTGCGATTAAATCATTGGCGATTATCGAGACGCCGCGATGCCTTTGTTGCGTCGCGTATGTGTTGTGTTTATTGGATGCGCACGCGAAGGCAACTACGGATGCTCCTGGGCGCCCGCTGTTCCTCTGCCCGGGGAAAACGACGTCTTGGTTTCCAAGCAGTTTTGGAAAAACCAAGCAGCTCTTATGGAGGAAATACACAGGGTTTCCGGGGCTGCTTAAAAACCAGGACTAAGTTTTTTCCGTGTGTGCCCTGCGGGGCGGTGCCGTGCCGTGCCTTCGCGCTGCCCTCCTTCCTGTGCGAGTAAAAGCAGATCGGTTCTGAGCTCATCCGATAGCTTGTTGGTGACCCGGGGGCCGGGCCGGGTGGGCTTACCGGCGCCGCGTGCAGGGCTGGGCTGGGCTGGGCCGGGCTAGGCAGGGTAAAGACGTGATCAGCGGCGCTTTGAGTTGCTCTGAGTGAGGGTGAGTGAGTGGGGTCCAGTCCCGTGCCGTGCCGGGCTGGGCCGGGACACGCTGGACCGCTGAGCCACTATTCAGGAGCGCGTTAACGCCACCACGTGGGAGGGAGGGCTCAACCCCCGTCTCTTTGCCGTTATTCTTGTCCGGTAAT
The DNA here is from genome assembly GCA_033675135.1 of Frankliniella intonsa. NCBI lineage: Eukaryota > Metazoa > Arthropoda > Insecta > Thysanoptera > Thripidae > Frankliniella > Frankliniella intonsa. Next base: position 4,872,166 of record CM066249.1, on the reverse strand, counting down.
GTAAAGTAAAATTAACGAAACGTATCAGTGCGCAGCCATAAACTTAAGAGAAGAAAAAAAGTTTTTTTTTTGCATGTATGCGAACACTTTTGAGTGTGTACAAAGTGAGCTTGCATGGCGGCGCGAAGCAGCAGGTACCACAGCGACAAGATTTGTACGTGGGCATCACACGGAATGAAACATGGCTCTGCTCTGTGCTCCGCAGCGGCGGAGCTCAGCACAGTAGTTGCGGACAGCCTTGCCTCCGCCCCGCCCCGCCCCGCCCCGCTCCCAAAGTAAGATGGAGTGCGCCTTTGTCCATCGCCCCTTGCTTGTATGTGTGAGGGAGTGTGTATCCTATTCCTACGTCTGGTCCTGTGTCCGCCTCCCACTCCATCCAAGAGTCCTGTCGTGCCCCCATTCCTGCCGCCGTATCTGTAAGTCAGATTTACAATGTTTCATTTTTAATATTTTTCAATCAGTAGTGCTGCTGATAGCGCGAGCTCATTTTCGCACACATCACACTGTGCAATTTCGTGTTTCCTTATTGTTCAACATCACGCGATGATTTTCACCCGGACGACACCGACTTTCTTTCCTTTTTTCTTTCGCTTTCCGCCGCGCTGGGTGTTTGTGGCGGTGGTTGTCGCTCCGTGATCACCGCAGCCCCGCTGGCACACCGTGCTGTAGCCCAAATAAAGCTCGACCCGGCCCGGCACGTCTTGATAAAACCCGGAGCTGGCGTGCGGGCGGGCGGGCGGGCGGGCGTTGCGGGGCGGGTGCTATTTTCAGTGCGCCCCTGCTGCTGCCACACCCACACCCACACCCGCCCGCCGGGGGGTGGGGGCTGCCCTGAAAATCTCCTCAGTCAGATAGTGAACGCAGGACGTGGCAGGAAGCGGCCGACGAAGGCGGTCCTGGTGGGTAGAGTAACGCTGCTGCTGCTGGCGGAGAACGCGCTCGCGTTGCACAGTCTTGTTCGTCTGCGTCTTTCATCTGCTGTGCGTTGTAGTTGTCTTTTAAATCTTCAATGTGACTAGGGAGGACCGCGCGCAGTATTGCAATTCCCTTTCTTTCCTCAGTCCTGTGACTCGCGCCTCTTTTCGCCCGTCCTTTCTCGCGTGCCTTTCATATCACCCCCGTCGTCTCGCCCCATCCACCCGTCAAACGCCTCGCGGGGTGGGGCGGGGTGGGGTGGGGCGGGGCGGGGCGGGGCGGGGCGGGGTGGGGCGGGGCGGGGCGGGGTGGGGCGGGGCGGAGGCCTCCCGGGACGTCAGGAGAAGGCATCTAGGCGCGAGAGATACGTCGGCACGGGTCCGGCCCGCGGCCGCCGCTGCAGCCTTCAGCCTTGGGGGAGTGACAGCTCGCACTGCCAGTCCCTCCCCCGCGTGTCATTGGGGACACGTCTCGCGGTGCTTGTTTCTCCTTTTCTCCCCGCCTCCACATAATTCTGGACGCACAAAAGCAGCAACTGTCCCCGGGGACAATGGTGATCAGCCGGAGCCATTCACACCCGCAGCTCATTGGTGGCTGAATGGCGTGGCGGGGCGTGGCGGGGCGGGGCGGGGTGGGGCGGGGCGGGGCGGGGCGGCTGTCGCTGCGGCTACTGCTGCTGCTATACCGATTGCTTTTCCGGCGAGGCAGAGACGCCAGAGCGGCTGGAGGAGGACGTTGGTCGCGCGATCAATGCAGTACTCGCGCACTCCGCTCCGCTCCACCCCGCCCCGCCCCCCCCCCCCCCCCCCCCCCCCCCCCCCCCCCCCCCCGCCCCGCCCCGCCCCGCCCCGCCCCCGCCCACTGCCCCGCCGGCGAGCGGGCCTCTCTCTGCTCTCTCTGTTCAACTTTGGGAGGGATCGATTCGATAGATCTTGAGGCGCCTTCTCTTCTCGCTCGTGCGCGCGTCGGACTGCCCTCTCTGTTTGCAGCACGTCTGAGGCCCTCCCCCGCGCCCCGCGCCCCGCGCCCCGCGCCCCGCGCCCCGCGCCCCGCGCCCCGCGCCCCGCGCCCCGCGCCCCGCGCCCCGCGCCCCGCGCGCCCACGCTGCAGCCCGGCCCAGGCCGCCGCAAGGATCCCTAACTTGTGCGGTGTCAACACGCCGGCCACGTATGTTGGAACACGGGCCCGCGATATTTCACCCGCTCTGTTTTTCCAATTTCAATTTCTTCCGCAGCAGCAGATCGCATCTCCAGCTGCTCTGCTTAGATCCTCACGAGTCCTCCCCTTTTCCCTCGCCTTCCTCTCTCCACTCACACACACGTTCTTACACACAGCTGTGTGTTGGCCGGACCCATCCCTAGGCCACTGCGCACGAGGCGTTATCGCTTTTCAAGTCTTTCGCCCCACACCGGAACTGCTTTTCAACAGTAAACCACGCATCCTTACGTCCTACATTTTCCTCGACTCCCTACATTTCGCCTTTCTCTCTTTCTCTCTTTCTCTCTTTCTCTCTTTCTCTCTCTCTCCCTCCCCCCAACCCCATCTCTCTCTCCCGCCCTGCCTTTTCGCTGCCTGCTTTGCAAATTGGCGAGGCTGTCGAGGACAGTGGCCTTTAAGCGTCGCTGGGACGGAGGGGAGGGTGTGCCTCTGGCCGGCCGGACAGCCCTGGCCTGCCCTGCCCTGCCCCGGTCTGCCCTGCCTCTCGTCGGTACAGCTGCTGTAACTTGGCTACTATCTCCTCTCTTTTCCTGTTGTGCCGCCATGGGCCGGGCCGGCCGGCGGTGGGTGGGGGAACACGTTTGGGCGCGGCCGCCCCTCCCTCCCCCCCTTCCTCTTCTCCCCGTCACACGCTCGCTGCCCCCTCTATCTTCTCTTGCCCACTTTATTTCGTATCCCTTCGCTGCTACCTAGCTCGCCGAAAGTCCCGCGCTTTCACCCTCCCGGGGTATGTGCCTTCGTCCTGTGCCCCATCAAGCCCACAGCAATGCTACAGCAGGAGCTTAACAGCGGTACTATAGCATTACTCGGTCTTACCCTAGGATGTTATTGAGCGCTCGAGAAAGAAGAACTTTCGGTATTTTTATCTGGAGTCGACTCGAGCCAATACGTCTCGTAAAAGAAACAGACTAAAGACAAAGTAGACGAGATATGAAAAACACGCAATATCATGCGACACATTTAACAATCGTTTTATTCCGTGTATAGTATAAAGTTGTACGGATGCGCGGGCGAATGTCACGATGCAGGTAAGCGTTGTCGCATATCGCCCAAAAAAGTGTGTAAAAATACACCCCACCGGCTCCCGTATTCCCGCATATAATTGTGCTCACGAAATTTATCGGCGTTAATCCCCTAATGGAGCTCATGGGAGAGAGGAGAAAGGGGCGGGGGAGGCAAAGAGCTGAATTCATTACTGACACCATCAGCCCTTCGGAGCCCCACCCTCCAGCCCACCCCTAGTGCTCTCCGGGTCAGTGCCGGGCGCGCGGGGTGGGAGGAGGGGGGCGCATTACGGGGGTGGGGCGTGGGACAGGGGTGGCGAGGGTGGGTGGAAGGATGTTGAGCTGGCATAACTCGCAACTAAAGACATTTAGTAGCTATCTGCGATCTGGACCAGATCTGGGCCAGCGCGCCGCGGCGGGATGTAGGCCGTGCCGGACCTCGGTCTCGCTATATTAAAATGCCCGACAAGGCGTCCGACATAACGCGGCGGGAATAACGATTGGGAATCGGAACCCGCTTCCAGTCGCATTTGCCGGAAAATTATGTATCGAAGAGAATTCGGTTGTATATCCGATGAGCGGGAATTGATGATTGCTTGCGACAAGTCAGTTACGCCGTGTCCATTGCTGTGTGTTTTCCATTTTTGTTTCTCTCCGGTTACAGTGTTTCCTGCTTTATGGGCTTGGTCCACTTGGCAGTTTCAACTGCTTCGGCCTCGTACCCGCATGTACTTTCCTTCCCTCCATTCCCTCCACCTTCTCAGCCGAAAATTGCGGTTACGATTACGAATTCGGTTACGATAACGAATTACAAAATATTTGGTCGCAATCGGAGCAAATTACGGCCGCAATCGTAAATTTCAACCGTAAACGCAACCGCGGAATCCTTGGCTGGGCTTACACCACAACGCAGAGGAACAGCACATCCAGCCCGCCTCGCCCTCGCACTGTGCGTCCGCACGCACGCACGCGCACGCACACACACGCAGGCACACATGGACGGAGACCGGCCTTCGCCTATAAATCAATCTGCGGCATTTCATGCCATCTCTTGGCGTCAACCCGCCCGAAGTAATATATAGCAGCGTCTGCATGTCGTCCTCAAAGTGTCGCCCTCCCCGCCGCCGCCTCCTCCTATCTGTCCCTGTGTTTGTCTCCCCCCACCCTCTTGCGGTGGGCCTGCTCTCACTTTGTCGCTAACCACTTGGTGACGGTGGTGGCGCGCCCACGCCGGCGTCCGCAGAACGCGTCGACTTTCTCTCTTCTGCCTCCGAAATCTTGCTCTCTCTCCCCACTTCTTATTTCTATTCGGGAGTTGAAGCTCGTGCTCGTTTATGGATGAAAGAAAAACAGGACGAGACGGAGCCGGGCGGGGGCGCGGCCAGACGAGGCGTGCTCGTGTCGGACGCCGGCCGTCCTGACCCCCGGCGCCTCTTCCTCGGGTACCGCCCCAACGGCAGCACTTGTAACTCGCCAAGGCCTTTCATTAATGCCCCAATGAGTCATAAGGCGCTGCCGAGGCGAGTACCGGCCCCGCGCTCCTTGCCTTGTCGGCTAACTAAGCACAAAACTCTTTCTTTTCCGTAGAGTTGCCTGCTTCATAATCTTGTTTACTTTCCCAATTTACAGTAGTTTCTCTGCGACTCTGCTCCCCTGCTCTACAACGACATTCGATGGTTCTCCTCTCTCTCTCTCTCTCTCTCTCTCTCTCTCTCTCTCTCTCTCCCTCTCTCTCTCTCTTGCCTTCCTCGCAAAACTAAAAACACACGTATCGAACTCGGCTTAAGTTAATCTTGCCACTTTTTCGGTAGCGAAATTCAAAAGATGTCAAGTGTCTCTAAGTGTTTTGTCTCTGTGTCTGCAGGTGAGCCTGTCGAACGACCACCAGGTGGTCCTGAAGTCCGTCCGGCTGAACATGGCGGGCAGGTACCGGTGCGAAGTGTCTGCGGACCAGCCCAACTTCCACACCGAGATGGTGGCCGGGGACCTCCACGTCGCATGTAAGTACCCAGTGCACTCGACGGTCGGAAAATTTCATTCGCACCTCGATATAAATTAAGTCAGAGCTAGCGGGCAGGAGACAGAGTTAAACTCGTCCTCACCATTGCGTTCGGGCGGCTCTAGCGTGCGCGCGCACACACACACAGGCACACCCTCGCCTTTTACCTCTCGCCAAAGCGCTGCTGGCGCTCTCGCTTTTTGGTCTGTGCGAGAAGTAATTCGCCGCACGGGCGCGGCGGTGCGCGAAATGGCGAGGGCGTGGCGTGGCGCGGCGTGGCGCGGCGTGGCGCGGCGTCCCCACATCATTACCCGGCCCACCTGGCGGCCCGCGCGGCCCCGCACCTCGCCCCGCGGGAATTATTTCCCTTAACGAACGAGTGCGAAGTTGCGCCGCAGCGGCTGCGGCGGCGGCGATCGCGGAGGCGTGGCGGAGCGTGGCGGAGCGTGGCGGCGGCGCGCGGCGGGGAGAAAGCAAAGGGGCTCATGGAGTCCGCAGGGGATTTACAGGCCTGCACCATCGGCCAAACCAAACTTTCTATCGCGCCGTAAGTATTTTCCATAAATCGCGCGCGGGCAAAAAGCGCGGCGGCGGCAGGGAGGGCGCCGCCGCATACTTCCCGGCAGGGAGGCCAGTGCGCCTGCGGTCGGGAGGGTAGGCAGGCCCGCAGCGCTCGCGTGCGCGTCACGGGCGCGGGCTGCCTATGTGCCGGGGGCTCTGGACTCGGGTCTGGTTGAATGGACTGGCTGCTGCTCCGGCCTGGCCCGGCCCGGCCTGGCCGACCAGAGAATAGAGTGGCGGTGTCCTTCGCCGGGCCGGGCCGGGCCAGACGTGTGGTCAGATAAGGGACAACAATAGGAAGCCCTACCCGGCCCGGCCCGGCCCGGCCCGGCACGGCACGGCACACACTCCTAACAGAATATGGGCACATATTCGTGCGCCCTCCCCTACTTCCCTTTCGCTGTCTCTGCTCTCTTGTCTCTCCACTTTCGCGCTGTCTGAAGGTGGATTTAATGTTTTGAGGGTAGACGGCTTGACAACGGCGCCACTCGGCAAAAGTAGTAGCGACGCTAATATTATGTAACATCGTGATTTTTACGCCAAGACCTTGAAACACTAGATCCATCTTTACTTCTCGCTCCCCTTCTACGCTGGCCGTTCAGCTCGCTGCCTCCACCATCTCAAGTCTCGCTGCTTACATGTCTCATATGCAGCGGTGATGTCGCTTCTTCAAAACCCTTGTATTAAGCTTTACTCGCTCAACCGTGTATTTAAATACAGTTGATTCGAGCCAGCTGCCTCTCGACTCTTTGCCTCTTTTTTTCTCTTTTTTATTTTTCTCTCTCGCTCCTTTTTCTCTAATCATTTCTATTTTTTGCTGGACCCGTTGAGGCGCGAATAATTAATTGATGCCTCGCGCTGTTGTAAGGAGTAACACAACCTGAAAGGAACGGCGCGGAACGCGGAGGAGGGCCCTCTCAATTAGCCTGCTAGCCCCATAATGCACGAACCCCCGCCCTCCCTCTCTCCCTCCCTCCCTCCCTCCCTCCCTCCCTCCCTCCTGTCCGTTCTTCCGCGTTCTCTTATTTTCCTCCGCACCGCCGCCTCCTCTGGCTCCTCGCGCCCCTCCACCCCAGCCGCTCTCTCCCTCGTGGCTTTTATCTCTTTCCGCGCTGCCTTTACGATCCTCTTTTCTCTCCCCTTTTCCCCCCTTCGCACTTTGGTTTCGCTTTCCTCTCCTGTACCCATTACACCCATCCATGTGTATACTTCTAAATTAGTATGCGAGATGCGATGGTTCGCAATACACCGTGCCATACCGGGGTGCGTCTTAACTTAGTCGAAATTATTTTTTCAGGACATTAACTGTCATTGTTAGCCTGAACTAAATTAGTGTAAGAGTCTTATGACTGCAATTTTCGACTGTAAAGGAGATGCGTAGAATTATTTTTGCCTTCGGGCCCTGGGCAGGTCGTCCGCGAACTGCGATGCAAAACGCAAACGAGGAGAGCTTAATGTATGCTTATTATTTAAATTAAAAAAAAAAAACGTCAATACACGTGACTATCCTACTCTCCACACAGCGGCTCTTAAATGGTCTCACATGATCTCAAGTTGCCCGCGAGACGAAATGGGTTTACAAACTCTGCCCTCTGGTTGTGCTGTAGTCGATAGGTATCGGAATGAATGACCATGCTAGGGCTGTGTTTGGCGACGGTCTTAGCTTTGGCCGTGACTCTCGGGTTCCGTAACGACCACGTCATTTCGTCAAAGTTGTAATTTTTTTTACCGTCTCTCTCTCTCTTCCGCTCCACCCTAAGCTCCGAGGAGCTCTGTCTGTACGACATGATTTGGCGGTCGGATTACACCCTCCTCGTTCTGGGGAGAAAGGGGGTGAGGCGATCCACTCTTTCGGTTTATTACCGATCATGATGGTCGCTTCAAGTGCATCGAGCTGGCCTCCTTCGACAATTTCAGAAGAAAATCATTAATCCCAGACCCGCATAAACGTTGGCGCAGAGGGGGGTGCAGATATAGCCAGAGAGAGAGAGAGAGAGAGAGAGAGAGGAAGACAGAGAGCGAGAAGAGCAGGCCGAGGTGAAGAGATAAATCCCCTTGTAGTTCGGCTTGGGTTTAATCAGCGGGAAGCCGCAAGGGGAATTACCATTCATACATCCCGCGGGTGGCAGAGAGAGAGAGAGAGAGAGAGAGAGAGAGAGAGAGAGAGAGAGAGAGAGAGAGAGAGCTCCGCGAGGGCCAGGGTAACCTGGCTGCCGAAGCAGCGCCCGTTCTGCCTGAAATAGGAGCTACTTATTATTGAGGAACAGTAGATACAAAATAAGAAAAAACTCGAGAAGCAAACAGGATATCTGCGCTGGTCGTAATCAATATTTCAGCCGCTTACATTTTTAGGTAAGCCGAAACTCCACCCGTCTGATGCGGTCACCCTACGTTCATCTGTTCGTCTGCTGGAGCATGGATCCATATCCTCCCTTGCCGCCGCCTCTCTTTCCTATTCGCAAGCCGTCCGTCTCGGTTTATGTCTTTCCCTCCATCAAGGAGGAGTGACTTTTTTTTTCCCAAGTAGGCGTGCTGGCGCCAGGGTGTGCGTATGTGTTGAGGCCTTGGTTGAGGCACAAGGGCCGTGTGTAAGAGCAAGAGAAAGAAAAACTGTCTTCCAAAAAAAAAATTCTCGGAATGCGATGAGCGCATTTTTCATTTATTGATTTTTCCCTTGCCTTGAATCCGAGCCATGCCAGCCAAGTGCGCCTAAATTGTCCCGTCGCAGGGTATGCTTACCTATTCTCGCCTGCAGCTCACACCACCGAACGCCCCCGCCACTCACGGAGCCACTTGGCCTTGCTGCTCGGAGATGAGCCACTTCAACCCTTTTCGTTCCTGGCTCTGCTCCCTTCCCCCCGCTACTCGCACCGTCCTCGAAACCCCTCTAGCTTCTCTTTCTCTCCCTCTCACTCTCGCTATGTCCCTTTCCCTTTCTTCACAGGCATGTGCCCTTTCCCTCTTACCTACGGCGCACTGGCTCCCTCGCTCCTCTGCGCGAAACTTCATCTCTTTCACCCGTCTCCTCACGTCGCAATCCCTTTTTCGCTACGTTCCTAATTTCCCTAGTCCATCCGCCCCGATCAACCAACACGCCCCTCTCCCTACCTTTCACCTTTTTCCCACACTCTGTCGTCCTCTCTTCCTGGCGTCCCCCACCCCCCTGCCAGTGCCATTAACCGTCGCGCTCCAGCATGAGATGCAGCCGTATATAATACACACACACACACACACACACACACACACACACACGCGCGCGCGCGCGCGCGCAGAGCCGCCCCCATATGTAGGGGAGGCTGCGTCCGAAGTTAACGGCTCCCCCGTGTATCGCACGCTCCCTTGAACGTGGTGTGGCGCGGCGCGCTGCGTTCATCCGTTATCATTCCGCAGCAGGTTTGCTGAAAGTTGCCATTGAACTGGGGCAAGCTGGCCTGGCCTGGCCTGGCACTGACCTGGGCCAACAACAGCCACAGCGCGAAGGCAGAGCGAAGTAGCGCAGCGCTTCGTGATTGAAATAGTTGCGCGACGTGGTTTTTGCGCGTCCGCACGGTTCCGGTTGCCGGCTCCAACTCAACTCACCTTTACCGCTGAGCGCATCGCAAATAACGCAAATCCTGCGGGCGGGCGCGCGCGCGCGCATGTCCGCACGGTCTGCATTATACACGGATGGAGCTGAATGTGTACGGCGGGGCGGGGCGGGGCGGGGCGGGCGGGGCGGGGCGGGCGGGGCGGGGCGGGGCTGGCAGCGGTGCTGATACTGTCCGCGCTGACACGGCGCCGGCGGGGCGGGGCGGGCCGCATAACGGTGCGTCCCTAATCCTCCCAGGAGAGCAGGTGTGTGTGTGTGCGCGCGTGCGCGTGTTTTTTTATCCACACGGCCTCGGCCCTGCTTCCCCTTCACTTTTATCTCCTCCTTCCCCCACGGCGCGCTTTAATTCCCCCCGCTGACTCCACGCTTTTATTATGAGACTGCGGTGAGCAGTCCCGCGCCGCCCCGCCCCGCGCCGCCGCGCTCCGCTCCGCTCGCACAACTAAACTCGAGCCGCTGCCCCGCCTCGGCCCGGCCCGCACTGCCCGCTGGTCAGCATGTGGCTGCGCTGGCCGGGGGCGGGGGCGGGGCGGGGGCGGGGTGGGGGCGGGGCGGGGCGGGCCGGGGGCCCGCGTGCTCCTCCTCGCCGCGCGACTGACCGCACGGCGTTTCCGAGTTTGCTCACGGGTCAGCCATAGCCAAGCACGCGGCCGAAGGGGGAAGACTACAGACGAAGGAGGTGCTGTGGTGAAAAATTATTTTGGTTCGTTGCCTTTTTAATAATCATCGTTATTTCATTATTCCTTTCTGGCGATGCCGTACGGCGAGGGACGTGCTCGTACGCGTGAGGCTGGTCGGGAGAAGGTGGTGAGCACCACCATACCTGGTGTATAGGGCTCCTCGACTCCTTGCTGCGCCGCGGTTTCGCGAGTTTTCTCCACGTTCCGACAAGGCTCGTTTATATAGCGTGAATATACCGCGCCGAGCAGCCTCTGCAACCGCTGGCTGCGGCCCTCGCGCTCGCATGCCAAAGACGGGGCCATTCAGACGGAGCAGACCGGACATATACAGTCGTTCCGGCCTGCAGTAAGGACAGAGAATGGGCGGCGGCGGGGCGGGGGCACCACGAGGGCCGCATCGATGAAGCTGCATATGCGCCACTGCGCTCACGCAAGCGGTATCCTCGGCGATCAGAGCAGCTGACCTTGGAGGGGCGCACGCTATAACAAGTTTCGAGTCCTTGAAGGCTGGTGGTGGGTGGGTACCCCTCACGTTTCAGGTTTGTGTCCTGTTCCCCTTGGCCGACCTCCTGTTCATCCCCGCCGCGCCGGGCCGGGCCGGCAGCAACAGCAGAAGCGCCTCCTGGAGGAAGTGAAGCGGGGCGAGCAGGCGAAGGGCCGAGGAAGGAAGTGCCCAGGAGCCCCAAGTATTTGGGTCGGCTGCATCCCTTTCAGGCTAGGCGTGCTCGGCCCTAGCGGGGTGTGGGGGTGGGCGGGGGCGGGCTGGGCCGGGCCAGTCCGAGCGCCCCGCACCCGCCAGGCCATTACACCAACTCCTTGTGCTGAATCATTGGAACCCTCATCTCCCCTCCCCACCCCAGGACCTCCCTGCTGCTTCCCCTCACCCGAGTACCCGGGCGGCCGTCGCCGCCGTTCCGCCGCCCTTCAAGTATTCTCCGTCGTATTCTCTTATATTTCCTAACCAGACAGTTCTTTCGTTGCTCTCGCCCCCTGCGACGCGACCGTTTCTCCATGCTCCCCGCCCTCCCCGCCCTACACAACCCCTTGCTTCCGCGGCCCCTCCTCTACCCCTTACGACGTACACAAGTTGCATCTCGGCACACTTCAGTCGATTATCACACCAACTTGCAAACTGGTGGCAATTGTCGCCCCGGCGGCGGGGCCTTCTCGTGTGTGTGTGTGTGTGTGTGCGCGCGCGCGCGCGCGTGAGGGAGGGAGGGAGGGAGGGACCGCTCCGACCGCCAGCAGGTCCATCGCGGCCACCACGCCGGCCCAACTCTACTGCATTATGGTCCCCCATCTCCTGCGGGAGCCTCTCCCCGCGGACGAGATATCGCGCTGGCATTCCAGAGAGGTGACGTAGGGCCCCGGCTCCCTCGCCCTCCGCACCCCCCGCCCCACGGTCCCGCCGGCGGGCGGACCTTTTCTCCGCAAGAAGGCGTATCATAATGACTGCATGAGGAGATATCGCGCCACGCCACGCCGCGCCGCGCCACGCCCTCCCTCGCGTCCGGTTCTTAATTGCACCAGATTGCAACTCTGACCGCCCAGCCCCCCAGGCCGTCCCTCACTAGGACTGCTCCGCCACACGAACTCTTTCCAGGTCAAGGATTCTTTTTCTTTACGTCCGAAGTATGCGGCGTTACTTTCCGACTTCCTTCTATATTTTTTGAACGTTTGATTCGAGATGCCCCATGTACCGGATGGGAGTCCTTGCATTAGAGCATTATGGCTGGTCACGCGCGCACCTGTGCTGCTCCCTCCTCGCGTCCATATCATTGCCATGTTAGCGCACGGTGTGTCTTCTCTGCTCGGCAGCCAGTATACCTACACGGCGCACCGCACCGCTATCCCCGCAGACTGGAAGTCGACGTTGGGGTGCGGTCGTGCCACGCCTCGCCACGCCCCGCCACGCCCCGCCACGCCCCGCCACGCCCCGCCACGCCCCGCCACGCCCCCGCCGTGATGCTTATGGCCTGCGCTAGCCTTGCCCAGGAACTGCGCGCGCGGAGAGGAGGGTTCTGGTGGCCGCCGCTGCCGCGCGGGGACGACCTGGCCCCTACCCCGGCCCCTGCCCCCGCCCCCCCCCCCGCCCCCGCCCCGCTCGCTCGCCCGCCTGCCTGTCTCCCCGCCTGGGTGAATACGCGACGCGCACAGCCAACTTGGAGGGAGACCCAACTTGCTGCAGACCGTCAATTTAATCTTCACTGAAACTGTTAATTAAGTTGGCCGCATCGTGACCGCCGCGCCGCCCCGCGCCGTCCGGAGCCTGACATGCAGCAGCGGCGGCCGGGCCGGGCCGGGCCGGGCCGGGGGCGTAAAGAGGCCGGTGGGGGCGAGGACTCAGGTCGGGGGCTGGAGACTCACTGGCAGCCGCTTGTTTACGGCAGCATAGGACGGTTCCCGGACAAAAGAGTAAAGCAGAGGCCGCGCGCCCCGCTCCGCCCCGCCCCAACCCGCCCCACCCCGCCCCGCCCCGCCCCGCCCCGCCCCGCCCCGCCCCGCGTGACGCTCGTACCCCCTCGCCGTAGGCGCAAACGGAAAGCGCACAGGGATGGCGGAACCTTGCTGGTCCGCTGTTAGGGATTTTTCCTCTTACCCCTGCTGCTGCTTGCGGCGGCACCGTACAATGGGAGCGGTGCGCTCACCAGCTCCGCGCGCCGGTATGGCCGGTATCCGTGATGGTTCAATTTCATGGGCACTCTCATTCGTCTCTTCTTCTTTTCCCCTCCACGCTATCTACCTCTGTCTCTATCCTGCCTTGCTCTCTCTCTCTCTCTCTCTCTCTCTCTCTCTCTCTCTCTCTGGGGACCGCTGGTCGTCGGCCTAGGTCGATAATTTATCGGTGGGGCCGTAATGTCTGTCGGCGGGTCCCTGATTCACGTGCGTCTCGATGATAAACCCTTATGCAGCGCCAAGTGTTATTGCCCGTGCTGACCAAAAGACAGAAAAAGGGAAGAAAACTGACTAAAATGATGAGAGGTGAGGGAAAGCACTTTGGGTGGTGTTTTCATTTCATTCTGCGTAAAAATATTGCTCTATAGACAGGTGAATTTCCTTTCTCATGCTGCACCATTTTAGAAGTCCCAACTCTCCCCCCCCCCTCCCCCCCCCCAAAGAAGTACTGTACATAGTTCCGTAACTTTTAATCACAACGTTTTTCACGACAGCGCGGTGGGACGCCTTCGTCCATATAACGCGGTTGGGCGCGTCCCGGCCGATGTCTCACTCTGCGTGGCGGAGCGTGGAGGGTGGAGTACGCACACGCAGGGCAAGGCTACGGCGGGGCGTGGCGGGGTGGGGCGGGGCGGGACGGGGTGTGGCGGGCGGGCGGGCCGAGCTGGCAGGCGCGGGTCCAACGCGCGACACGAACCGGAAAACTCGACACGCGCGAGTTCCTGTGAGCATTGCGATAGCGGGGGAGAGGCGGGCGGGACACTTCGGGGCGTGGCGTAACGGAGGGGGGAGGCGTGCTGGACGCCACTTCCGAGGCCATATCAGCGGCGGTATGCGGCGGGCGGTGCGGCGCGGCGCGTCAACGGCCGTGAATGTGGCACTGGTGCACCCAACGAGCGCACGCCGAGAAAGAGCGGGACCGAACGCGCACAAGTTTTTGATTTTCGCACGCACTTTGCTCGTTGTACTTACCTCGGCGCGTCGCGTTATCATAGGGCGTCAGAATGAAGGACCGGACGGATACAGCAGGACGGTGGGACAGAATATGCCGTACGCCGCGGATTCGACGCCTCGACGCGTTGGCGGCGCGGCAGGTAGGCAGGCCGCCAGCGCACAGTCTGTCCGTAGGGAAAAGACAAAGTTTTTTGCAAGGCTTTGCGGGAAAATTGCGGTGCACCGCACGTTGTTCCGTTCCGGGTCCGCTCCGGGCCCGCTCCGGGCCCGCTCCGCCCGTGTCTGTATCAGCCATCTTTCCAGCCAGGTTGGCAGCGCGGCGCGGTGGTGTGTCACGTCCGGAAACTTGTTATTTTCGTTGATTGCGCGGAAACGTTTTCCCTCTTCTGTTTTTTTTTTTTTTTTTTTTTGCCCTGCTTACTTAACTGTGTGTGTTTTTTTACTGTGGGTAGGAAGGGTGAGGGATGAGGCTATAGTGCGCGATTTTTTTTTCTTTCTTCGAGAAGCGCTGATTCTACTGGAATGACACCTGCACCCCTTCGCGCCGTGTCCTTATTATATTGACAACTTTACTTTTTCCCCGTCTCCTCCTGTCCCCATAGCGACCTCTACCGTACCCCTTCATTACCTTCTTATCAAAAGGCCGCTTCGTCAAACTCGGTGCTAAAGTGCTGGCGCTGTGAAGCACGGCGGCCAGGCGACGCGCTGCTGCGCCTGCCGACCTCGCCAATCAGCCCTTTCCCTCCCCTCCTCTCTCTTTCTCTCTCTCTCTCTCTCTCTCTCTCTCTCTCTCTCTCTCTCTCTCTCTCTCTCTCTCTCCCCGCCCTACCCCGCCGCTTGTGCCCCTTCCGTCAGCCATCACTCCCCGTCCCCCGCCCCCTCTTCTCCCTCCTCAAGTGTCTGACGTGGCGGCGCAATCGCTCTCTGAATAATTGAATTAGTATCAGTTAAGCCCCTCCCCCTCGTTACACGCTTTGTTGTTGACGCTTGTTTTTGCTGTTATTTACTCAGCAGCGGGCGGATCTGGGCGGGGGCGGCACCCTTGAGGCTGGCGGGCTGGGCAGGGCCCCCTCCGGAGGGGTGGGTCAGTGTACTGCCGCCACTATTTCTCCACCGCCCTTCCACGCCGCCCCCGCGCCGCCCCCGCGCCGCCCCCGCCCGCTCCTGTTGCTTTGGGTGACGCTGACGAAAGTCCGGATTATACGAGTGAGCGTGTTGTTGTGGAGGTGGGGGGGGGGGCCTTGCAGTAGTATGCGCCTCCATCAGTCAGCGCGCAGCACTACGTGATGTTTGTCGGTGGGGCCGCGCCGCGCCGCGCTGCACCCGGAGCCAGGCGTCATCAAAAGAGGAATTCGCATAAGAAATACGGTGCGTGGAATTTTTCTCCGTTCATACGTATACGCTGGAAAAATAACATTTTGTTCTGAAACGATGTTTACACTAATGTACTCAAACAGAATGCGCTGGTTTGAAACGTGTTTCAGGCTTCAAATTTTTATCCTAATGATGCTGTGGTTTTCGTTCTTAAACAATGTGCCTTGTTTGAGAAAAATTAATCAACTCCATTCTAGCACAACGGAACATTTTAAGAGTGTGCACATGTAACTTATGTAGATGTTCATACGTATTGCAGACTTCTGCTAGAAGGAAAAAAAATGAAATGCGTCGTTTTTAGTCGTCTGGACTCCGTTGCGACAGCCCCGGTAACCCCCTCCCCCCGTGTGCCGTGCATACTCCGCACCTTACCTCCACGCCGCGCCACGCCGGGTGCCCTAGGCCCTGCAACCCGCACCCCGCGCGCGAAGTGAGGCTTGCAATGAATGGGAGGTCTTGGCAGGGGCACTTCTTTGGCCCTCCAGGCCGCGCCCCGGCCGCGCCCCGCCCTGCCCACCTTTTGCCGGGGACGAAATCTGTTGTAGCGAAATAGGAGACATTCGTCTCGCGACACTGCGACACTGTGGCACCGCGCCACCCCGCACTGCCCCGCGCCCCGCGCCGCCCCGCGCCGCCCCGCGCCGCCCCGCGCCGCCCCTTGCTGCCGCTGTCAGCTCAGCCCCGGGCCTCCCGCCCGCTTACTCACTCACCACCGGGCGAGCTGCCCGCCAGCCCCCGCCCCGCCTCCTTCTATCTCACTCCCCTTCCCTTCCCTGTCTGTGTCGTTCTCGCCATCTTTGTTTCTCGCTCTCTCACGCTCTATACCGTTCTCTATCCCCTACACTTGTCTATCGCGCACCGCTTCCTGCTCTCCCCCCCCCCCCCTCTCCTCCCTCTTCCTCTCCATCGCACGAGGACAGCGGCGGACGCCGGGCATTATTGTCCTACCCGGAATCTGAGTGAAATGCGCCATGTTTCACGGGAAGTCCCGTCCTGGGACCCGCGCGCCGCGCGGACGCTTAGCTAATAACAAACACCCCCACCTCGCCTCCGCTCATTGCGCGGGAACGCGATGCCCCGGCCCCACGGCCCCCGCCCGCCGGATCGCACCTTTCAGGTCGGCTCTCCCGGAACACGGCGCGGAGCTTTCTTATTCTTCTTTTTACCTCCGCTTCTTCAGGAACTCGATGGAATTTTCTGTGTGCGCCGTCCTCCTCATCTCCCGCCCCACTCCCTTCCCTCAACTCTCTCTCTCTCTCCCTCTCCCTCTCCCTCTCTCTCTCTCTCTCTCTCTCTCTCTCTCTCTCTCTCTCTCTCTTTCTCTTTCTCTTTCTCTTTCTCTTTCTCCCTCTCCCTCTCCCTCTCCCTCTCTCCCGCTCCGTTTCTCCCTCTCCCTCTTCGCTCTCGCGGACGCGGGGTGAGCTGCTAGTGGGCGCTTGCGGAGGAATGAGTGGGATTTTCTCCAAGAAGCATTCACCGGGAGAGTAGCACTGCTGCTGGGTAGTTGTTTTCCCTCCCTCCCTCGGAGGGTGAATGCCCTCCCGCTCCGGCCTGCTCCCTCACCCCACCCCGCCCCACCCCACCCCGCCCCGCCCCGCCCCGCCCCGCCCCGCCCCGCCAGGGGATCTCAAAAGGCCCTCAAGCGACCGCATTCTTGTACTCCACCCTCCGCCCCTCGTTGTCCTCATCGCCTCCTCTCTTACGCCGATCCGCAAGTAGTCCCTAAACGAGGCTGATGCCAAAATTAAAATCTCTTTCGTTGGTTGCATTTTTTTTTTTCACGATACGCCATTAACTTTCCGTTTATCATCGAAATCCATTTTCTTGTATCATGTGTGACTTTGTCTCTTGACATACCGTGAGGCTCCTCCTGGCGCCGCTGCGGCTCGCGCGCACGCGCGCGCAATTAGTCTGTACGTGTCGCCGTTACTCTATTACGTTCCGTCACGTGTGCGCCGTTCGCTTTTACGCGCGCGCGACAAATGCCCATAAAAAGCATGCGTGTTTCTTCCCTATCCTGTCTCCTTATGGAATTATGGGTCTACGCGGGTCGCGCGCGCCGGTGGGGAAAACTGGCTCGGGAGAGAGAGAGAGGAGGAAGTGGCGAGTATACCCTGTGACTGCGTAACAACCTCCCGCCCGCCCTATAATGATGACCTCAAGGTCGCGACTGCGGGGGGCGAGCCCCTCTCCGTCGGCGACTTGATGTCACGCCATTTTGAGGTCGCCAAGGACGCGAGCACGGCGCGGCATATCTTAATCACCGCAGCTGTTGAATATTCGCACTTCTGTGGGAAAAGTTTCCCTCGGGGCCGCGCGCGCACGCGAGTTGATCAAACTCGTTAGCGTTTTCCGGGCGAGCAACGGTCTAAACGTTGCAGAAGAGGAGGGCTCAACAGAGCGGCGGCGTGTACACGGAGAGAGAAGACCTGTCGCAGCTAACCTCGCTGCTAATATAGCGCCTGCCACGTAGTTTTGCCACACTAGCAAAAAAGTATCTGCGACAGCAAAACTCCATAGATCCAAATATCGCTTTGCTTAGTCAGCAATGCGATTGCTCTGACAGCAATATCTGCTGTCCTAGCAAAGAAACGTACGTCTGTTCGTGCATTTTTTTTTTGTGTTATTCACGAGAGTAAAAATACATTGTAATATTTTTTCTCCCCTCCACTCACCCTCTAAGGTTGGAGCGTGTCAATTGTTTCATCAAATATGGAGTTTCTTTACCGCCGTGTTAATCGAGTGACCGCGGGTCGGGGGCCGGGCGGTAGCTGCTGGTCGGAGTCATTGTGCCCTGATGGCGCCCCGCCCTGCCCCGCCCGGCCGCGGCGCTGTCGTCTCCACGGGGCACCAGTGCGAGACAATGTGAAACACCAGGCCGCATTCACGATTCACCTCACGGCCCCCTGCAACCAGGAGAGCGGGCGCCGGGCCGGGCAGGGCAGGGCCGGGGCGGGGGGCGATAGGGAGAAAAGGGAGGGGTGGCGGGCAAAGGCTGCCTATCTAAATGTATGGCATGGCCGAGGTGGGGCAGGTCAGTGACTTGGAATGGGGGTGGGAAATATTTCATATCAGCCGCGTCGACCCGTGTTTGAGGACCCAACGCGACGACGACGTCGGGCCTGTGGGCACCACTTGTCTTTCGTTCTTCACGCTCCTTGTAATAAATAAATTTGAAACCGCCCCGTCGTTTTTACGGGGGGGCTGCGCACAGTAGCGTAAGTAACGAAATTAGACTCTTACCGACCCGTGCTAAAAGTCGCGCCGCCCTGCGCCGCCCTGCGCCGCCCTGCGCCGCCCCGCGTTAACCGCGCCGAGCGTACGCGGCGGGCTCCCCTCCCTCGCTGCAGACTGTTTGTTCCCGTATTAATAGTTTGCATCCGGGAAACCAAATTGAGGTTGACGTTGGAGGTGGGTGCGGGGCGTGAAGATGGGAGGGGAGGGGCTTAGGGAGATACTGATGGGGTGTGGGATGAGGGCGGCTGGGGCGAGGGGGCGGGGGCGGGGGGCGGGGCGCCCGGTAAGGCAGGCAAAGGCGGCATTACCCGCTTATCCAGTACATGAGTCCGCGGTCGCTCTCGCATACCGCCGCACGATCGGTTGGTTTAGTATTCCAATTTGCCTAGAAATCCCGCGTGCTGCTGTACCGCTGTCTCTCTCAGCCCCTCCCCTCCCCTCCCCTCCCCCCCCCCTCCCCCTCGTAAGCTGCGCTAGGTTATGCCGAAGGTAAAAGCGGAATAGGGTAGAGCTATTCTGTTCTGGGGATCACCGCGCCCCGAATGACTTGATATTAGTGGAATTTTACATAGGCAGGGAGGGAAGAGGGGAAGAACGAATCTGCCGCCGTACCCGAAACTGTCCACAACACAAACATTTTTCGCTCTTGAAGTTTCGTAATAACTAACGTAGTAGTTTATTTTTAGTTTTTTTTTTTAAATTCGGTAACCGTGTTGATCTCGCCGAAAATTTCGTTACTTTTTTGTTTCCATCGTTTGCCTGTGAATTATCACGGCACGCTATAGGAGAAGTGGCGGCCGCCTGCGCTATTCCGCGCGTGTCCCGGGCGGGCCGGGCCGGGCGGCGCGCACGCCTTGTGTCGGGATGGATGGCGAGGACCGAGAGGTCGATCTGGATGGATAGCGATATTCGCTCGCGACGCGACGCGCGGCTCTCGGAGGGAAAGCCCGGCCGAGCGAGAGGGAGGAGGAAGAGTGTGACGCGGCCCGGCCCTGCCCGGCCCGGCAACAGCGCCGCACTATAAAGCGGACGGATGGGGTGGGGCCGGGGCCGGGGCCGGGGCCGGGGCCGGGCGAACGCAATCGAGCCTAGTGGATGTCAATAGGGGCTGCATCTCCTCTCGACAGCACCCCCGGGCCTGTCCCGTCCCCCCGTCCCCCCTCCCGCTCCGTCCTGCCAATCGCAGGCTGCGAAGGGACGCGGGTTGTGTGAGGCATGGCGTATCCTGATTTACCCAATTTACCTAAGCCCTTCCATCACCTTGGTGTGCAGTGCTCGCCGGGTGTGCGCCGTGCGTCTCCCTACCGCTCCCACCCGGGAGGGGGAATTGATACGAACTAAAATCCTCCGTATGTTTAAATTGAAAGCTTAGCATTTCAACACTCTTTGCTCTTTTACTTTCGGGAGGGTTGTTCTTGGCCACGCCTCTTGAGGCACAACTAAGGAGCCGTGGGTGGCGTGGGGCTGACCGCGGATAATGACTGGTCGTTCTCCTGTCACCCCCAAGGCACTCTGGCGCGGGCTCGGCCCCTCAGCCACCTAGAGGCGCTAGAGGCATGGAGGGGAGACGGGCCGGGCCGGGCCGGCTAGCCGGGGGGCGGCCGGGGGTTTACAGTGGCTCTGCTTTATTTTCTGTTTGCCTGAAAGCTGTTTGGGCGGCCGTAAAACGGGGTCCTTTCCAATGGATCGTAACCTGTGCGCCTTGCGCGATGCGATGTACCTCGGGCCCACGCTCCACCCCACCCCGCCCCGCCGGCCTACCAGTGCCCCCTCCCCTTCCCTCCGCACCGCCCCTGCCCGAGCCCTACCCGGCCTGGCACGCCCGCCCGGCTCCAACTGCTCTTTTTCCCAAGCTCAAAACCCAACGCGTCTGTCCCCGCCCAGCCTTATGCCCGTCAGCCTTTGCGCCCCTGCCCCCCCCCCCCCCCCCCGGGTCCTCACACTGAAATATATACGGCGTCCCAGGCAAACCTACCGGCTGCTGCTTCTGCGAAAACTTGTTGGCATCCTCGGCCATTTACAGCAGCAGCGCAACGCGCGCTGCACCTGTCATATGCTGACGGTCCCCGTGTCGTCCCGTCGAGGGAGAGGCATTAGGTGCCTCATCTCTGCTGCGCTGTTCTAATATCCCGTCGTACGTCGTACCCACCTAATCCGCCCCGGGCTGCGGGCGGCACCTCTGTCTGACCTTGAACCAGCTCCTCTCCCGCGCACCTCCGGCCACCCCCTCCCCTCCCCCACACATTGAGGGGCTCCTGCGGGAGAGCGGTAAGATTAACCGTCACTCGGGGATCGGTCGGCCGGGCCGCTCCGCTCGGGCCCTCCGCATGAGTGCATGTGTGGTGCTCATCCGGGCCGGGCCCCCGCCGTAGCGTCGAGCGCCTACTCCACGCCTACACATAGGACCCCCGGAAGGAAGGCGTCGTAAAGTTCCTCGGCTCTATTGGGGGGCGGGCGGGTGCCGGGGGAGGTGCGTGAGATGTGCGGCTGAGGGCGCGTCACGTTAAATACTTAATGTTTTCGTCTGAATTTAAGTCACATTCATGAAGCTGCTGCTCGAAGCTTTTAAATCGCGTATGATTTATTCTTCATTAAACTTTATAGCGCAAAATAAAGAAATTCTTTTCTGAATAACAGATGCTGTCTTCTTTCGCGCCTTTTTAGGGGAAACATTTTTTTTTTGTCATACGACAAATGTCTGACAAAACCAAGAAAGCATCTGTGGCAGTGTTGTAGATGAGAGCCGGCTCTCCCCCTCTCCACAGAGGAGTGCTAGCGGGAAGACTCCGGCGATTTGGGAACTTAACTAAACAAAAGCCAGTCTAATGAGGGGGAAGGGAGCGGCAAGGAGCTCTGCGGCGCAGCGGGGGACTGGGCCGCCGTGCGGTGCTGGTGGTGGGGGACAGACTGCAGCCTACACTTGTGAGTGAAAGGATCGGGACGCGGGAAGCTTTTCTGCGCACAAGAAGTATTTCAATATAAGCTGCTTACTTTTGAATCTTTTTTTGGCAGCCCCTGCGGGACTCACCCAGGGCCGGCCTTCGCCCGCGCTCGTTTCACATTAACACTTTAGCAATCTATAAAATATCTCGGCGAGATACGTCCTCCTTGAGCGGCCCGCCCCGCCCGTGCTGCTGCTGTGACCCAATTACAGATAGTGGATCTCTTTGTTTGACTCGGCCCGCTTCCGGATCCCCAGCGCGACGTGTTAAAACAGATGTCTTTTATCATCCGGGCATCCGGTTGATGCCTCCCCCCACCCGCCCCCTTCCCGCCCCCCCCCCTCCTCCCCCTCTCGAGCGCGACCTGACGGCGGAAGCGCAAGAAGTTTTCTTTTTGTCGAGCGGTGTTATTGCAGCCTGCTCAAAAAAGCACCTCTCTGCTTTTGCCTTTAAGGAGTGGCGTATTGCGCCTTGCCGGGCCCTGCCGGGCCGGGCACTTACATCTAGAGGCGGGCATAGAAAAGTAGCTCAGTCAAAAGCAGCGGCAAAGGTCGTGCTGTGGACCAGACGACTTCTTGTTCTTTAGTTGCGACACCAGCCAGGGTGCTGCTGGCCACAGAATAAATGCATTCCAATTCACGTCTCTCATTCCTTCCTCCCCCGCCCCCCCTCACTCTCTCTCTCCATCTCCTTATCCCTTTCTCTCTCGCTCCCTGTCCCCGTCTCTCTCCCTCGCACTCACTCTCTGTTTACTGCTGGCCGAAATGCCGTGCTCCTTTCGCCGCCCCAGTGCTTTTATCTGGAGTGACGTCGTGCCCGGGACGCCGCCGGTTTACTGTAGTTATACAAGAAAGCGGTCGCTGTCGCCTCATCCCTTTTTAAACTTTTCTGTCGCACTGCCCCCCCCCCCCCCCCCACCCCCATTCGGCTGCGCTACACTCACTACACACTTCGTTTGCTTTTGAATGATCATTGACTACCTCGCCCTTATTTCTGAACGAAGGCGTGCCGCTGGCTCCGCCTTGCACTCTGCAGCTAACTTTGTCAGGACGGTTTGTTCTGTCTTCTCCTAAATCAGCGCGCCGAGCGCTGCCGGGGCGGGGCTGGGACCTGCGAGCGAGCAGCTTGCAGTTCATCACACTGCTGCTCCCTGCCCGTGCCTGCCGTGTAGTTGCACTGGTAACACAAGCTTCCAAGTGAAATAGTTAATATTTGCTGGCGCCAGCAAACCTCTCTGCCCCGCCCCCATCCCTGTCTCTCAATGCTCCTCACATTTTCTCCCCGGCCCTGCCTGCGGCGTTTTGCTTCTCTCGGGGCTGCTCAACATTCCCGCTCGCAATTTTGTTTGATTGTTTGTTCGGGGCGACATTGCAACCCTCTACCCGCCGCGCCCTGTACAGCAGGGCCGCGCGTTGCGTGTCGTGCTACCCTGCTACTCAACAGACCCCCACCCCCTCAACGACGCCCCACCTCCCCCCTGCCCCCCGGGGTGCCTGGTGGGTAGGCGCACACAACCTGTTTGACCAGAGCCGCGTGAGCGCTGATGACTTCGGTTGTTTGCGGGCGCCATCACCCCAGAGCTATTTCCACTTTCCAAGAAGCGTTTGGAGCGCCCGGCTTCAGGAATTTTCCTTGCCGCATCGATCTCGATTGTAGGCTCACAGGTGCGGATACAGGCGCAGCTTTCCTCAAAATAATTTTAAGAAAATCATGACGCCAGGGCCGGACCGGCAGTGTCGTGGGCCGACGACTCGACCGAAAATCAGTGTCAAAAATGTTTGCAGAGTACATTAAAGTTTGTCGGACGCGGGTGAGAAAACGGGGTGGGGACGGAGGGGGAGGGGGAGAGGAGAGGACTTTCCGGAAACTCTGCCGCTGTCGGAGCATTGGTGGCCCATGGGGGGGGGGGGGGGGAGGCAAGGGGAGGCAGCAAAGGCTGGAGTGTCGGAGGATGTCGACGGAGATGGGAACTCACCGCCCCGCCCCGCCCCGCCGCGGGTCGCGGGCGCCACGCCCCGCCACTCGAGTGGAAAAGGGTTTATTAGAAGTGCGTGTCTCTGTTGCAGACCTGCCCGTGGACGAGAGCCCCCTGCTGCAGGCCGAGAAGCAGCGCTACTCCGTCGGCGAGGTGCTGCGGGCCAACTGCACCGTCCGGGGCGCGCACCCGGCCGCCAACGTCACGTGGTACCTCAACGACGTCAAGGTGAGCGTGGCTGCGGCATGCGTGTGTATGTGCGTGCGCGCGCGCGTCGACCGAGACTGGCGGCGATGGTGCGGGGGGAGGGGGGGGAGTTGTTCCGGGGTGCGTGCGTTGCCCGGGTCAGGAAACACGCGTCCACACCGCCGGGCCGGGCCGGGCCGGGCTGGGGTGTCGTGCAGGGGGACAACATTCCAGAGCTGGAGAGGGGTGCAGGGCGGGGGGCTGGAGGAGACATTCCAGGAGTAGCAGAGAGTAGCCCCCCCCCCCTCCCCCGCCGCAGGACAGCGCTGTGGTGGACACTGGAGGATGCTGGGAGGGTGGTCCGGGTGAGGGGGGGGGAGGAGGGGGATCCAAAAGGGGAAGGAGAGGCCGGCGGGGGGCGGGGCGCGCAGGGGGGGGGGGCGTACAAAAGGGGTCCAGCGTTTTTGGTCAGAGTCACAGGACCGTGAGGAATGTAACCCCCTTCACGCGCTGGACAGGAGGGGAGGAGACTAACGCATGAGCACTCACACACTCATGAGGCTGGCGCGGTGGGGTAAGGCGGGGGCGGGGCGGGGCGGGGCGGGGCGGGGCGGGGCGGCGCTGGTAGGGGTCGTTCGCCTACCACCCCGCCGCCGCACAGTGAAAGTGTTGTGTAAACAACGGGGCGCTCGGCTTCCGCAGCGTCGATTATGAAATAATTAGGAGTTTGTCTGGAGAAGGCTTGAGGTCGCGCCCCGCCCCACCCCGCCCCACCCCGCCCCACCCCGCCCCACCCCGCCCCACCCGCGCTGCTTGTGTCATCAGAGACGAAGCGCGGCGGTGCCCCCGGTTCCCAGCGGCTCCCTCCCAACTGCTCTCAACCCGACCACACTGCCGGCGGAGAGGCGGGGCGGGGGCGTGGCGGGGGCGGGAGGGGTGCATTCGGAAACACGATAGTGTCTCGTCGCGAAGGCGCGGCCCGCCCCGCCCCCCGCCACGGCCTTTGGCCGCGCGGCTCCACTAGATGGCGCTTCAACTTGAGTTTGCTTTGTGGTCTGCAAATAGCCGCCGCCCTCGCTGCCTTGGGTCGCGAGGCCCGGCCCGGCCCCGCCCCGCCCCGGCCCGCCCCGCCCCGGCGAGCGGGCGTGGTGGTTGACTGTGTCGGGGTGGGGCGGGGTGGGGCGGGGCGGGGTCCTGTGGGCACCCGTGCTTAAGGGGATGAGAGGGTAGAGCCAGAGGGGCGTACTCTCATGAGTACTGCTCGTACTGTGGGTTCTGGAGAGAAATCTGCGAGTATCCGCGCATAACGGGCGCAGGCGGGCAGACGGTTACAGTTTCGCTCTCCTGCTCGCTCGTGTTTGGAAATGTGTGGATCCAACACAAAAGGCACAACCCGCACTGTAAAACCATTGCAAAACATTGTATCTGCTATGTCATTGCAAACCAACTGCACTGCTAAAAGTTTACAAAGCATTGCTTTGTATTACAAAGGATTTGCTTTGTAAGCTACGGAGAAAACAAGGCCACTGTAATACGAAGAGTCAGACTTTGTAGCCTACAAAGCATCGCTTTGTATTACGAAGCATTGCTTTGTAAGACAAAGGGTGATGCTTCGTAGCTTACAAAGCACATCATTTGTAGTACAAAACGGTGCTTCGTAATACAAAGGATTCGAATTCTTCGTAAGCTTACAAGAGATGTGCTTTGTAAACTTTTAACAGTGTGCGAACGATTTTCTTTGTACTGCGAACGAAATCCTTCGCATCAATCCGAACAAATTGTTAGCAAGGATTTATCAGTGTGTTGTGCACGGGCCCTCGATGCCGCCCGAAAGGTGCACTGGCGTCGTTCGTCTCGAGTCCCGACAAACATTTGTCCTCTGCGCTTTCGCGTTTCCCCCTTCACATACGCACAACCCCAACACACGCACACACACGGT
Source organism: Frankliniella intonsa (assembly GCA_033675135.1). Classification (NCBI taxonomy): domain Eukaryota; kingdom Metazoa; phylum Arthropoda; class Insecta; order Thysanoptera; family Thripidae; genus Frankliniella; species Frankliniella intonsa. Next base: position 4,846,917 of record CM066249.1, on the reverse strand, counting down.
TGCGTACACGATTGCCGTGTATCTCGACACGCCGCGGTACGGGCGGAGTTCACTCCCGTTTTTACGGCGCAGCGGCTCTCGCCCTTCCGCCACTCCACGTATACTGCACCGGGCCCGGGGCTGCAATCCACGTGCACTCCCGGCCCGGGGGGGCGCCGTGCACTCCCGCGTGCCGCCCTGTCCGACTGCGTGTTCTACCGCGCACCAGAGCTGCGCTTACTTCTTTTCTGCCACAACGACGCGTCTTTCTCCTCCATAGGAAAAAACAAAAATGAAAAATTTCCCTTTTTTTTTCAAACCATATTTTGTGTTCAACATTCGAATTTTAATGTAAATAGGCGTAAACCTGAGAAATTGAATACATCATATATTTTACCGGAAAATTACCGAGCTGTGAACGGGTAATCTCGCATCCTTACACGCCGTGCTCTCTTGAGTCGCGACCTGCCCGCCCGCCTGCCTCTTGTTGGTCTCGACCGGTGCCGCCCGCCCCTACATCCGTGTCCCCTCCAGCCCCACCCGCCCGGCGCCACTGTCCCACCCGCGCCGCTGCAGAGGACGCCAAGAACCTGCGGCCCTCGTAAACCACACACTTTTCTCATTTCACATTATATCCCTCCTCCCCTAACCTCCCCTCTTCCCCGAAGGCGCCCACGCTCCTCTGCCCTTCTCTGAGCAGCGCAGTGGCGCGCGCCCCCATATCCGTCAAATTAAAAATTAAGTCATTACAGAAGACTGAGCCAGTGACTGCTTTCGCCTAGCCTAACGGCTTAAACATGTACCATGGCTCAAAACAAGAAAATAAAAGTCGGAACCGCGCCTTTTACCGAAATTGGCCACTTGTCTCACAGCTGCCCCCGCAAAGCCTTTGCCCTGGAGGGTGTTCGCGTAACGGATTTCTTCCCTCTGCCGAACGCTTGCAAAACAATCTGTTTCGTTTTTTTTTTTTTGTGTTATTTCTCCTGGGCTGGTAAGGGTGACAACGCGCTTCGACCTCTGCCCGCTTCGCACCATTGCACTGAACAAACGGCAAAGGAGCGGGGACAGGGGGGGGGGGGGAACTATGAGAGTAATTTATTTACATTGAGTTGGCAGGCCTGGCACGTCCGCGTGGCTCATTGGCTGTGTTGGCAGCACTGCCGTCCCGGCCCCGGCCCGGCGGCGGTGCCCTTACCTGGCCAGCAGAGACAGCGGCAGCGGGATAAAAAAAAGAGCAAAGAAGGGGAGAGAGGATGAGGGGAGGGGAAGGGGTGCGGGGACACGTATTTGTTCCACAATTCAAACAGAGAGTTTGGTTTGTTTTTCCTATTGAATTAAAGTGGGATTAGGAGAGAGGACGGCTGTTCGTTTAGACTTGGACACGCATCGGTGTCTCATTCCAAGGCAAATGGAACATGGAACAAAGCCGCGCTGAATGCGAATGAAATGAATCGAATTTACAGCCAAGTGCAACCAGGCCGGCACGTACCACGGCGGGTCCGGCCGGGGACGGGGGCGGCGGCGGCCGGCCTGTCTCTCTTTTTTCTCTCTTTTTTTTTGTCTCTCTCACTCCATTCCGCAGTTTTCCTCCGCGCCGTCCCCTCAGAAATCGCATTGTGTCTAAAGCTTGCGGCTGGAAGTTGGCGGTGCCCCGTCCCCCTTTATCCCCCCTCCCCCCTCTCACCCGCCTGACAAGTGTCTTATTTTCTGCGTGCTCCGCGAGCGACTCGCTGCCAAGGTAAACCATCATGATTTACGAGGTGTTCAAGGACCACCGCGCGCGTCGTTTTATTTTTTTTTCTCTTTCTCCTCCGGACGCCGCCCGGACCCCGCCTGCCTCGCGCCTTTCCAAAAGTGTCGCGCTGCTTAACCACCTTAGCAAGCTCCCGCCACCGATTTACGATCTGCTGCATTAATATTTGATGAGCGAATTACGATGAGAGTCACTCCTGGCCGCCGCGCGAGGCCGCGCCATGTACCGGGGTAATGTCGAGAAAGAAACGCCCGCACTCAGAAAACCATGTCTTGGCAGGAACGAAATTTTGACTTGACTGAAACTGACGAATAATTTCCGTTGTGACAAAGAACAATTTAGGTCGACAATTTTTTATTTATTTATTTATTTATTTATTTATTTATTTATTTTTTTCAGCTTGAAAGAATAATATTTTACCTTAACACAAATACGACTCTGGTTATTGTTTGGAATTTTCGTTGACGAAACACAACTTCATTGTGTCAGAAAAGTGTTTTCTGTGTGCGGGTGGTTCTGTTGGCCCGGGCCGGGCCGGGCGGGCTCCCCCGGCTGGTGTCGAGGTTGGCCTCCCTCGGCACAGAGCGCCCCTCCGCGGCGCGCAGCAGCCAGGAGAGCACTTGACACATCGTCACCCGCGCCGCTATGCACTGTTGATTTACGGGAACATCGTTAACGCTAAACAGCGAGTTTGTGGTGCGCCCGTGTGCGCGCGCGTGCGTGTGAATGTGCGCGCGCGCGCGCTTGTGGTGTCCGTGGGGTGCACGGGATTGAATCCCGGGGAAACAGTAGCTGCGGCGGAGCCATCAGACTGATCCAGCGGCAGCCGTGTGTGTGTGTATGAGAGAGAGAGAGAGAGAGGGAGAGAGAGAGAGGGAGAGAGAGGGAGGGAGAGGCCCGGCCTAACCTGCCGGCGTGATGGAGCACGCGCTGTGTTTGCAGGCACCCTGTCAGTACGCGCGCCTCAGAGAGAGAGAGAGAGAGAGAGAGAGAGAGAGAGAGAGAGAGAGAGAGAGAGAGAGAGAGAGAGAAGGGGGAATTATTGGCGGACAGGGTAGGGCTGCGAGCAGGGAGGAGAGGGGCAAGTTGTTGGGAGAGGGAAAGGGTGAGGTGACGAGAGAGAGAGAGAGGGGGGAGGGGGGAGCCCTTGTTATGATTGGACATTTTTCACGTGTAGTGCATCAATCACGGCAGTACATTAAAACGTGGACAGCTTTTTGCGTAGCGTGCGCATCCGTCTGTGTTCGGTGCGGGGCGGGGCGGGGCGGGCGGGGCGGCGCGCCTGCATTGGACTGACAGGCTCAACTGCGCGCAGGATATGCGACAAGAGCCGGAGTACGGCTCGCGGCGGCAAGTTTCAATTAGACACTGGATGCAATCAAACCGAACCGTTTTGTGTGGGGACCGTGTGCATTTGTGGCGTGCCCGTGAGTGTGCGTGCGCGTGTGCGTGCGCGAGCGGGCTGCGCACACGTCGTGTGCATGCACTGCACCTACCGGGCCCGGCAGCGCGCCCAAAAACTTTGACGATAAAATGGTCAAAATTACAGTAAACTCAGTGCGGCTGCTAATCCGTACGTCCCGTGTAACCAGGCCTTGCTCCGTGAGCTACGAGCCCTGCGATGAGAGGTGAAGTGAGAATCTCGGTGGCGGCGGCCTGGCGGGCCGGGCGGCCGCACGGAGCAGCAGGCCTTGATTAAGATGGAGTTGGGGTTGTGGGGTCGGGCCCGGGCGGCCGCGCCCCGCAGCCCCAGCCCGGCCCCCGCGCCGTGGTCAGGAATCGGGAAGCGAGGTGGCAGAGTTGTTTTTCACTGAAGAAGCCGTGGTGGGGAAGGAGGGACAGAGAGAGAGAAAGGGTGCTGAGAAAGTGGTGGGAAAGAAATACAGAGAGAGAGGGAGAAGGATACGGGTGGTGGTGGGGGGCTGTGAGTGGAATAGCGAGATGATGTGGAAGGGAACAGAGAAGGGGAAGGGGAGGGGTTAGCTCAGCTGTAGCGCACCCAACTCTGGATACTGGGCGCGGGCGGGGCGGGGCGGGGCGGGGCTGGGCGAGCGCCCCACTATAAGCGGCTTTACATTATTTTGAACAAACTTGGCCGGCTCTGACGGTCCCGTCCCGTCCCCGGGCCGCCCTCCCCCTCCACGCGCTCCGGCCGCCCCTCCCGCCCCGCCATACCGCCCCCTCCTCAGGATGTCATTATCAACAGACCGATGCACTGCGCGCGCCTCCCCGATGCGCCGTCGCGTCCCCGCCCCGCCCCGCCCCGCCTCTTCTCTCCCCATCTTCTCTAGTTTAAGATCTGACCGTGGAACTCTCAGTTCTGCGCCTTTGTTTTAGCCCCCTCCCCCTCCTATCCCCTCCTCCTGCAGGCCGCATTACTGCACAGGGCACCTATCCCCGGCTGGCAGCCGGGCAGACAACGGGGAAATAACCCGGAAAGCGCAGAGGGTACACCCAAAAAAGCCCATTCCTGTCACAAGAGCAAGCGCTTATAGCTCAATCTCTTTATTGCATTAAATCAAGTAAAATTCCCTTGCGCTAAAGTTAAATGCAGGAGCATTTCTTGTGCCAAGCAAAGATTTTTCTGTGGGTGTCCGAGAGGTACTTGCCCAGCTTTTTTCTTTTTTTTTCTTTTTTACAAACCCATCAAATCTTCCAAAGAATACTCCCGTCCCCACCTCTCTACTTTCACGGAACACATTGGAACGGTCGACACCGCCCCGGGCGGGTACCTCATCGCCTGCACCGCGCCGGTTGGTACCCCCGCACCGCTCTCTCGGAACAAGGGGTGCCAATCCCAGGCAGGCCCAGCCCTGCGCAGGCGGGCAGGCCCGCCGCCACAGCCGCATTGTCTGCCGCGGCACGCGGTCGAGTGGCCATTGTTACGCACGGCGTTCTGTCACGCACACCGGCGGGCGTGCGCGTGTGTGCGTGACGTGTGTGACTCTCGCGTGCGCGTGTGTGCGTGACGTGTGTGACTATCGCCTGCTCGCTGGCTTGCTTGCGGCGGAGCGGGTGGCAGCAATTACCGCCGCAGCTAGGGAACAACACACGCGCAGACAATGGCCGCGACACGCTCCTAATGTGAGCGCGCGCACTTACCTGCTTATTGGCTGAGGTCTTGCTCCCAGCACGCCCTTGCTACCTGGATAGCTAACGCGACCTGCCGCTGCCGGAGTGTGCATTGCAGTACAAACTTCAGTCGCAGGGTCAAGCTAGTTGTTCGTTTATGCCAACAAAGTCAAAAAATTTTTTTTACCACTACCTTATTTTTTAACGTGCTGTGAATGTTACTGAAATATAGGCAGAGTCTGGGTCTAGCCGTTGACTAGCAGGGAGAAAGCAATGCGCCTCCGGCCGGGGCGGTCCCGCCCGCAGCATTGAAATCGCGCGGCATCCGCCCCTCAGGCCCGGCCGCCTCCTCTCCCTCTCGCACGGGGATGCATGTGGCAGCAAGTGCCGTATTGGCTCGATTTGAATTTCATTTTCGATCCGTTTGCATGTGGATCGCCGTGTGTGTGTGTGCGCATGTGTGAGTGGATGGAAGGGGCGACCCCAACCCTTGCCTTCCTGCTACCGCAGACCATCTCTCCATTTCATTTCACATGCGCCCCCCCGTTGGGTCGCTTTCGCTCTCTTTGCACATTTATTATCTCTCACTGCATTTTCACTCCCCGCCCCGCCCCGCCCCGCCCCCTCTCCATCAGGCGCACCTGTATGCATGCCGCATCGCTCTTAGAATATTTATTTCTCTAAAGCCGCGATCCGCGAGTGAGCCCTCTTAACGATGTGTGCGCTCTCGCTCCCGAGAGCCGCGCCGGGCGCGGGGAGCGCCTGGAGATCATACAGGCCCGCCGCGCAGGTGTGTCGGGTGGGACTGCCTACCCGGCCGCGCGCGGGGAGCGCCTGGAGATCATACAGGCCCGCCGCGCAGGTGTGTCGGGCGGGACTGCCTACCCGGCCGGGCGCGGGGAGCGCCTGGAGATCATACAGGCCCGCCGCGAGGGTGTGTCGGGCGGGACTGCCTACCCGGCCGGGCGCGGGGAGCGCCTGGAGATCATACAGGCCCGCCGCGCAGGTGTGTCGGGCGGGACTGCCTACCCGGCCGGGCGCCCCCCTCTCCCATTTTGTCCCCTCCTTCTTCGCCCTGCAATGCCGTGCTCTTCCTCCCCTCCTTATGCATTGTGCCGCCTCTGCGCGGTGCACGGTGTCTGCTGAGCTTAGCTCGCGTTGCAACCCCGCCCCGCCCCGCCCCGCCCCGCCCCGCCCGCCTCGTAACAATTTGAGGTGAGCACGTGCGTTGGGCGTGCGTGCCCCGCCCCGCCCCGCCCCGCGCCGCGCCGCGGTCGCACAGCACTTTGTACGCGGGGCGTTTTGCTTTCTGAAACACGACGCTGAGGAGGGGACGGGGCGGGGGGCACAGCAGCAGATGAGGAGTACAAGGAAGAGAAAGACGCACATATCCCCCGCCCGTATCCGACTGCGCCATCTATTATTCACCAAATCTCGAGGCGCGGCGCGCGAGCAAACCCCTCCACTTGCCCCGTGCACCTTCCGTCCCGTGACGTCACTCGCTCGCTCTTGTCTTTTCCCGTCTACACAGGAAAAACTAATCTGCGACGTGCGTTTCGTCAGTTATTGGTGAGGAAACCAGTTTTATTTGGACACACCACGTAATGCGACCTTAATTCTGTGGTGAAATGACAAACTCCACTTTTCCTCTTATTCACCTATCGCCTTGCGTGCATAGGTGAGAGGTAAGTAGGAGGAAAAATGGAGTTACGACAATTTGTAACGTTACCACAGAATTGACGTCACCATGTCGCACTAAAGTATAAAAAAGGTTTTCTCTCACAGCTCGAATGTTTTTTTTTACATTTTTGGATCAGCTAATTTGTCATTGAAAGAGCAGTCAAAGATCCGCAGTGGCGGACTTGTTTGTCAAGGAGGAGCTAAACAGAAAAGCGACTGTCAGGAGTCCAACGCCACCGCAGACGCAGACCACTCTCCAGGCTCAACTTGAAATGCCAATCAATATTGCTACTGAGCGTGAAACTTTCCTTCACCTAAAAAAAGTTACCGTTGCTAATTTCTTTTTCCCGCTCTGCCACAGCAGATTTCGGCAGCCACGGGCCTGAGAGAGAAATTGATTTCATCCCTTTTTCTTTATTTCATTTTTTCTTTTTTACTTTCTTTTTCGCTCCGTGCTTGGAATTCGAGCCCTTAATTTGGGAGTCGATTCGCGTCCCGCCGCGCGGCCAGCTCTCTGAGGGATGATAGCATATTTTTCATGTTTCTTTTCTCTTCCTAGTCTAAGCTGCGGAATCGCTGGTGCGATATCGTGATCCCCATTTAGCCGGCGCCTCCGTCCAGCTGCGCCTTTATTTCCCAGCCATCTTCCGACCGCCTAATTTACGAACCACTGCTACATCTTGAGCCTAAAGTGTAACAGAACGTGTTTCACCTGGTCATGAGCAGCGAAGTGTCATCCATATCATGTACAAATGTAACAGCTTCCAACCTAAACAGGAAAATGCAGGATTGGAAGTGATACCCCCCGTCGCAAAACGGAAGATCTCCTGGGCTTTTTACCTCGGCTTTTACACCCCCCCCCCCTCCCACTCGCGCGCCCCCCCGCTGGGAGCCGGCTTTCGAGCACGGGTGAGAATTCAGGAAGGCATCCAGGGCGTTGAAAGCGGCGTCTGGGCTGGATTCCATGAAAAATGGAGCAACTTTTGTGCTCCTCTGTCCGGTAGCAGGGCTGCCTCGCTGCTTGCTTTGTGCGAGGAGATTGCAGTAAGGTATTTATCCCCCTCTCTCGCCCTCTCCGTCTCTCTCTCTCGCTCTCTCCCTCTCTTTTGTCCACTCATATCATCGCACCTACACATCTTTCTCCCCCGTCCCTAGACCAGTACTTCGCACTGGTAGCGGCCACGTATTGTGCAGAGCCCGCGAGAGGACGCCGCGCTGCGCCGCGGATACCCGCAGGCCGCGCAGGTGTCATGGACTTATTTTCTTTACAAGGGGATGATAAAAAAAAATCCTTTCCTTTGCTGAAAAGTTTTGTTGTAAAGCAACGACCGGGGTGAAGCGCGCGAGGCGAGAGAGTCGACTGTTTTTATTGCGGCATTAACTCCTTCCTCTCTGCATCCTCTCACCGGTGGCGCTCTCTAATTTCATTACCGGTAGTGTCGCCCCAGAACACCATCCCTCTCTCGGAGAATCTCGGAGGCAGAGGAGGAAAGAGGGGGGGGGGGGGTGACCGGCGGGACCCGGGGAAGTGTGAGACTCGAGAGGAGAAGGCGCAACTGTTGTGGGCGCCGCTAGAGCGGATAGCGAGGAAAGGGGCTGAGAAATAGAATCGCGCCCCGAAAACTTTGCTGTATTGTCTACATTTTAGTGTATCTTTCATTTGAATAGTTTGAAAAAAAAATCTGAAAAGTACAGTTTAAAAGCTTTTAGGTTCCCGTTAGGGGTGCCTCTTGCTCACGCCCAATAAGGTTTTTTTTTAAATTTTTTTTATTATTATTTTTAATGACCTGCCCTTGATGGTCGCAGCCATATGTGAGAATTTCCAATCACGAAATTCTAACGCGAAAAATGTGTGACAAGTGGAACCCTTTTTTGACGATTTTGGCCTTAAAGCAACATTCTGTGCTTCCTAGGGGTTTTCCTTCGCCAGGTTTAGTTTTCCAGGGCACTGCTCGCGGAGTGCTCTGGTGAGTACCCCTGGAGGAGCTGGTCCTGGGCGGGCCGGGGCTGGGTGAGGCGGGGTGGGGCGGGGTCGGGCGGGGTGGGGCGGGGTGGCAGGAGGTGAGTTAGCGGAGGCGAAGGAGCGACACCCATCATCCTGCATTCCAGCCGCACATTGCAATGCGGTCTGTCTGACGGGCGTAAAGTGGCGGCCCGGGCGGGGCGGGGCGGGGCGGGGCGGGGCGGGGCGGGGCGGGGCCGGGCGTGCCGGGGCGTAGTGTCTGCTAATGCGAGCCGAACGCGCGCGCGCCGCTCGGATTGGCCATTGTTGCGGCCGTTGTGCAATGGGCGCGCAGCACGGCGCTGCAGCGGCCGGCCCAAATGGCCAGGCGGGCGTGCGGCCCGGGGCGGGCGGGGCACCCGCGTGCATCACGCAGCGCGTCCACCACCGGCCCCACGTCTACACGCCCAACAACAATGTTACTGTCCCTATCGCCGTATTTGTCCAGCAATGTAACTACAAATTGAAAATGTTTAAGTTTACTTAACTAGGAGCTCACAGTGTAGAAACTATAGTGTCTATTTACACAAGTGTTAGCGCGGAGGCGGGCACGTTGCTGGACGTCTCGGTTTAAATCCCCTGCTGGCCGCATAGGGTGGGGTATCGGCCGAAGCGCCAAAGGGTCACGCCCCCCTCTCTCCCCTCCCCTCCCCGTCTCCCTCTCTCTCTCTCTCTCTCTCTCTCTCTCTCTCTCTCTCTCTCTCTCTCTCTCTCTCTCTCTCTCTCTCTCTCTCTCTCTCTCTCTTTCTCCCCACATTCAGAAGGCCCTTGCAGCCGTGACCGCGTGGACCGTGAGCTGAATGCACTGTAATGCAAGCCCCATGCAAACGACCCCGGGGCGCCCTGCCCCGCCACTCCCCCGCCACCATCTGCAGCGCGGCGCCTCGCTGCATGACTATCTGCCCCCTCCTCCCTCTTGCAGCCAATCACGCCTCTCTCGGCACGCACGCTTCACGCCGCTTTGGGACGTGGCAGTGACAGCTGCATCCTACTTTACTTTTCGGTCCATTTCGGCAACACGCGGGCACATCGGGTGTAACACTTTTTACTTCAGAGTACTGTACGAGGTACTGTACTACACTGCACTGCACTTGCAGAGTGTATATGAATAGATCGAACAGATGGAAACTAGTCATGTTACGCTGGTACATATTCCAATCGAATGTCAAATAACAACGGTCTGAAAGAGCAATGTATTCGCGGGGCGGAAGTCGAGGAGGATGCTGCAATAAGAGCGCGCGGCGCGCCCCTAAAGGGCCTCGGCGCGGACTGACAGACAAAGCAGATGGATGAGCGGACAGACAGACATCCGGGCGGGCGGGTGGCGGAGCGGCGGGGCGTGAAATAGGTCACGATGTAGGCCCTCCGCGCCTCCGCTCCGCCCCGCCCGGGCCTGCTCGCTCTCTCCCTCCCTCCCCACAATGGCCGTGCGGCGGGGCGGGGCGGGGCGGGGCGGGGCGAGCGGGGTTCCGCGGGGCGCGGCGGGGCGCCTCCTCGCGCACACGTCTCGGACGCCACGTGTGTTGAACGGCGCCCCCACATGTTACGGACACGTGAGTTTCGGTACAGCCCGCCCAACCCCGCCCCGCCCTACCGCACCCCGCCGCCCCGCGTGCCACGACCCCGGTAAACTTTCTTGTGCTTCATAATATTTCTTTTATGTGTGCGTTACTCTCGTATCTGCACGCGCTCTTGTGCGTGCGTGTGTGTGTGTGTGTCTGTCTGGAGGGAGAGCGACAGAGAGCGATGCGAGCGAGGACAATAACGACGCAGACGCTGCGGCCACACGTTTCGATCACATGCGCGCTCGGGGGCTCGTGGTGGTGCTGGTGGAGGGAGTCATAAGGCCTCGCATGGCAGGCCGCCTCCTCCTCCGCCACCGCATACATCTCTCATATCGCCGCGGCGGGGCGGGGCGGGGCGGGGCGGGGCGGGGCGGGGCGGGCGCCGCGCGTGTGTGGGAGACGGAATGGCCGTCACATATCAGGGGCGACTCATTGGCAACCAGGATGGCAGGTTGGCGCCTAGGGTGGCACTGGGCCAAGCGCGACTACGCGCGGCCCGATACGAGCCGCGCCGGGCCTCGCCGGGCCGCGCCGGGCCGAGCCAAACCCCCGCGGACATCAAGGCTCGCCCCGCCCCGCCCCACCCCGCCCCCGCCCCGCACCATCCCCGCCCCGCTGAAGGCCGCCGCATACCAAGGCTGCGTTGCCATGAAATACAAATCTGGATTGCCGCCCGGTCACCCGAGGCTTCGGCCTGGGCAAGGCCTGTCCTGCGGACGAGCCGTCTGCCCCGCCCCGCCCCGCCCCGACTAGCACGCCCGCGGCGCGGTGGTACTCCTTTACTGGACGCTATCAGCCTTGCGCCAGGTAAACTTCTTATAGCTCTTTAATCACAGTCCTCTGTTGTGTCTGAAAGTAGGAGCAGCCTTAGCCTTGCGGCGGCGCAGAAATCAAAACTCGCGCCGAGCGAGGTCAGGCAAGAATCAGTCGGAGAGCGGCGCGCCGCGCTAGGCCCTTTGAACGTAGACGCCTGCTATCTCTGGGTCCAACCCCCCCCCCCCTTCCTCTTTCACACCCTCTCTATCTCTCTCCCCATACATATTTCCGCGCTCTACCTGTCTCTCTCTTCTACTACAGTACTTACTCCTCGTTCTCTTGCTTCTTCCTCTATCTCCCGGGTTTCACTTCCACGTCGGTCTCCTTGTCGGGCAGGGGATATCGGTATCCATCCAGTCGTAGCAGGACGCCGTATCGCCGACCCGAACAAGAGGAGTTTGGAAAATCACATCAGTACCTCATGAAAGCAGCAGAGGGATTGAGTCGTAAAACGAAAATGGGTAAACGGACGAGGGGGGGGGGGGCTGCTCCTCTCTGGACTCGGCTTGCTTCGCCCCGCCCCGGCCCGGCCCGCCCCGCCCGCCCAGCCCGGCCCTACCCCACCCCGCCCCGCCCCGCCCCGCCCGGCTCGCGCACCCCCCACTTCCGCTCCCCCTGGCCGCGCCGCTGCTCGAAATTATTTTACGCCCGTGCAACTCGACAACAAGTTTGGGGGCCATTCGTTATCCGAGCCGCGCGCTCTCTCGCTCTGCTCCTTGTGTGGCAAGACAGCGCCAAGAAATAGTTCGTTTTCTTTCGAGTTGAAAGAATTCCGTCAGTCCTAGTGGAATAGTTTGTGTGCAGCTAAATAATTGTTAGTTTTTATTTCATTTGTGTCAGGTGGGTACCGAATCGGTCCGCGTCCTACCTGCGTCGCTCCCATCTCCCCACGCGCGGCACCCGCCGCCTCTCTCTGCAGCCCCACAACGACGGCCACCGCCGCCACAAACCATTCCTTTTTCGGCGCCAAAGCTGGCCAACACTCCCCGTCCGTCCGTCTCGCACGCTCGCGCAAAAACCCCCGCAACTCGCGGAGCGCGGCCGGCCACTTACCGCGAGCGCGCTGGTGCTGGTGCCGGTGCGAGGAGGCAGGGGCCCAGCCCGGCCCAGCCCGGCCCCAATGTGTTTCCAGCTGCCGGGCTGCAGGTGCTGGCGTTCCCATGTCAGGCGAGCCGCTCGCCTCCGCCGCACCGCGCCTCACCGCGGCCCGCTCGCCTTTTGCCACTTACTGGACCAAACCTTTCGCCGCGCCGCATCGGAGTGAACGGCATCCCGCACACTCCCTCCTCCTCCTCCTCCTCCTCCCCATCCTCTTGTGACCCCCCCTCCCCTCTCCAGCTACTTGCGCATGGATATGCTTTCCAATATAGGAAGGTGTTGAGGAGCACCCTCCTCCCCCTCCGTTCTCTTCTGCTGTGCCGCTGTGTCGCCCCTCCCCCTCTCACTCCCACTTCTCTCACTCCCACTCCTCTCACCGCCTCGAAAAAAGAATGCGTGGTGTATGAGATGGGGCAGGGGGTAAGGAGGGGGGAGGGGGGGGGAGGTGGTATCGGCCCCGGTCTGGGCTGGCGGCGGGGAAAAGAGGGGCTTTCGCTCAGGTGTGAGAAAGGTCTGTCTTTTACGCATTCAGCGGGAAGAAGAGGCCCAACAGGAGGAATTTCATTGGGTGCGGGGCGAAGGCGTGCCGCGCCGGCTGGGCCCGCGGCCAGCACGCTGCGACCAATACCAAACCGCTCGGACCCGTCGAGGCCGCCCTGGAGAAAATATCCCAAAGCATGTGAAGATAAAAAAATATAATCGCTTTCAAAAATTAAAGACTTTACTGCGAACTAAAAGAAAATGGTCTTACACGAACCGAATAGGGAAAGCTCGTAGAAGGCCGGGGAAGTAGGCTCGGTGCCAGGGCGACCTGTGTCGCCGAACATTTGCATGGACTGTGTTCGACCTGCTGTGACCCGCGCTCTTCCCTCGGCTTTCGCTTACTGGAGCTGGGATTTCTCTGTGTGGGAGGGGAGTCGAGAGAAGAGGTCTGGGAGGGTAGGGGGAATTTTGTTGGAGGAGGGCTAGACGCAACCATAGTGCGAGGTGGGGGGAGGGGCAGAGGGCTGGCTGCGAGATATTTCGAATGGAATTGTTTCAGAGTTATGGCTTTAGGGAGAGGTGAGGGCGGCAGCAACAGGGAGACCCTCTGGCGAGAGACGCAAAGGGCGGGGGAGGTTGTTGTAAATTTTCGGTTTGCGGGGAGGGGCGGCAACTGAGACGTCGAAGTCGTGTTGTAGGGCCACTCGGCGCTCGGCCGGGCTGGGCCCTATTGACAATGTGGAAGAGAGTGGAAGTGGGGGGGGGGGAGCTTTTCTTGCGTTGACCTTGAAGTGGTGACGTGTCCGTCCACCTGAAGTTTGCATGGCAGCACTGAGCTGTGAGAGGGCGGACACGCCGTGGGTGGGTATTCCGGTGAGTGACCTGCGGCACTTAAGCCCTCGCACTGGACGCCCACCGTGCCCCCCCCCCCCCCCCCCCCCACCCAACCGCCACGCCACGCCACGGGGGCGTTCCCTCTCCCACCCGTGATGAGGACATTTTTCACGCGACACAGCTACTGCCCGCTTGTGACAAGTGGCCTTCATTATGGGACAAGTTTTGTTTCTCTCCCCTCCCTCCACCCCCATTACTACCCTCTCCTCTCTCTCTCTCACTCTCCCTCTCTCTGTAACTCCAGCTGCGGCCTGGTGGCTGTTTCTGACACGCTTGAGGGTAAAAATGTGCATGGTATCGCATCATTTCGCTTTTTGCGCTTCAGATTATTTATTTCCACAGTGCAGCTATTCAAACTCACTATACCTGTGCGGACTAAGGCAAATCTCTCTTTTTTCTGCTTGTGCGCACTTAGGTCGCCAATGTAAACAATATGATGGAAGGAATGAGGAGAGAGAGAGAGAGAGAGAGAGAGAGAGAGAGAGAGAGAGAGAGAGAGAGAGAGAGAGAGAGAGAGAGAGAGAACAGCCCGCCGCACTGCCCGGGGCGGGCGGGCCGCGGTAAGGACGGAGGAGACGCTGCCCCGCCCCGCCCCGCCCCGCCCCGCCCCGCCCCGCCTCGCCCCGCCCCGCTCCGCGTGTCCTGCCGCGGCACACCCTCTAAATGCAAAGCGAGTGAGGCGTGTCCTGAGCGACGTAAAGGACGAGGTAAACGCGGTATGCTGCGTCATCCACTGCAGGCCGGTCGACGTTGAGAAGAGGCCAAGTAAGTGGGAAGCAGGTAGGGGTCGATCTCCATTGGGAATGAGCGCGGTGAATTATTTGTCATCATAAAACTGTCTCGTGAAGCAGTTCTAAGTTACAATCGTTGCTGGGCACACCATGGAAACAAAACTTATTTTAAATGAGACCTCCCTATTAATTTTGTCTCGTCGAGCGTAAAAGCCAGGTGACAGAGGGCAGCTGTCGCGAGGAAAAGCAAGCGTTTGCGTCGTGAATAAATTATTATTTCGAGTGCATTTGGGACGAGTGCTGAGCGTGCCATGTTTGACTTGACGTTTGCTTGTCGAAAAGCACTCTCCGTCCTAGGCGGGCGGGCCTGATGTTTGTTTGCTTGTAACCTCTACCCCGCCCTCTCCGGCCCCCTGCCTAAGAGCGCAGGCGGTGCAGGCGCGCCTCAGCCCGCCTGCCTGCTTCCCGGTAGATTATTTCACACCTAGTCCTTTTCAGTCTTTCCTTTTTTTCTCACGTTGTTGCCATTCTGAAGCAAAAACGAATTCCGTTTTACTTCGTTTTAAAAATCCGAACTGCCTACCCGCCCGAGGACGGCGACGCTTGGCATGTCGTCCCGCCCCTCCCTAGCAGTGCCCTTGTCAGGGTAAGCCCCCCCCCCCCCCCCTCGACACCACGCCTCCGCCGGCCCCGGCCGGCGCCTCCTATTCGAATCAGCACCAGTTTTATGGCCCGGAGGTAAAGTTTGGGGAGGCTTGGGCGTCGCGGGGGTGCGCCTTATTCGGCGCCGGGGCCGGGCGGCCTATACCCGCGTCCCTCACACCCCTGAAGGACGGCGTCGTTGTCCTCTACGGCCCGGCCGGCGCCCGGCCGGCGGACCCCGACAAAGGGGACGTCAACCTCGAAAATCCTATAAGAAACAAAAGTGTCGGCGCGAGTACCACCCTTGCTGGCTGCCAAACGCTCTAAATGTTTTCTTCCTTTTTTTTCGCACTTTTGTGTTGTGTCGTGAAAATAGAAATTTTTAAATGCTTTTTAAAGCATTTTAAGCCTGGGGAACAGCATATCGGAGGCTGGTGAAAAGCATTTTTTAACCGTCTACGTATCGTAACGCGGTCACTGGCCCACAGGTATTGATGTGGCGTTGTGGCGACACGAACGCAGCAGGCTTGCTTGCGGCTCATGGCGGGAGTGACGCCCGTGAGAGTACGTAAGAGAGAGAGAGAGAGAGAGAGAGAGAGAGAGAGAGAGAGAGAGAGAGAGAGAGAGAGAGGGGGAGAAACGGGGGGCTGGTGGACTTTGAGGTGGGGCGTCGCTGGTGTAAGTTTGATGAGATCGATTCGAGGCGATGGCCCGGCCGGCCCGGTCCGTCCCAGTCCCAGGGCGGGGCGGGGCGGGGCGGGGCGGGGCACACAGCAGCAGGTGGTGTGGTGGTATGGGCCCCGCCAGGCCCACTTCTCCAGGCCGCACGCGGCCCGCGTGGCCAGTACCATCAGAGTCCTGAGGCAGCTGTAAAACGGAAACGGGGGGAAGGGAGCAGCAGTGTTGCGTAAGCTTGTGTGTGTGTGTGTGTGTGTGTGTGTGTGTGTGTGCGCGTGCGGGGATGAGTACGGCAGTAAGCGAACCTCGAGGCCGCTCGAAGCGAACTCTACGGCAGGTGCACTTCTTCGGCTGTGATATAGACACGTCTAGTGTATTACTTAAACCGAGCTCACTACACCACATATGCGGTCCACGGGGCGGAGGAATATAGAAACGCAAAGAAGGAGGAAGGAAACGGGGTTTTGCACTGGGAGTGAAAGCGGATGGGCTACGCGGGGAAGTATGACGAGGTACTGTTTCGGTTGAATATGAGAGCTGTGGGAGGGCTAGTGGGGGAGCGGCGCACAGCGACGGTACGCATTGCAGTCGCAGTGCTGTGCGGTGCTGTGCGGTGCTGTGCGGTGCTGTGCGGTGCTGTGCGGTGCACAGTATTTATAGCCCCCGGGATGCGTTTTGCGCCCCCGCCCCGCGCCGCCCTCGTCCCCCGCGGGGCCCGGCGGCCCGTCCTCGCCCACGCGGCTCACCGGAGGCGATGCAGCCGCGCCTGCCCTGCTGTGCCCGCTTTTGCTTTTGGGCCCCGCGCGATGAAAATCCGCGTGGCGTCCCGTGGGAACAATAGTTTATTGGTTGGAAGGGGATGCCGGGGTGGGGGAGGGAGGAGGGGGTTCCCCAAATAAAGTCTTGTGCGTCATTTCGTGTAATCGATTTTTATCACAGCGGTGAGAAATAATTTTATACCGTGACACAAAGAAAAGAAAATAAGATATTACACCAGCGAATCTATCAAACAAAAATTGATTTAAAAAAATAATTAAACCATTATTCACGCATCACGATAAGGTCACGAATGTGCTTAGAGACGCGCAGACCGCTGGCTTCCATTCTTTTTTTACTTGGTTGGTACTCGACAACTTGTGTGGTTCTCTATTTGCCGTTAGGGTGACCTCCATGCGTGACGAACTTTTTCCTCGGCACGCGGGCGCGGGCGCGCCCCTCCATACTGCGAGTCTTTATACGCTACGCCACGCCACGGCAACGAAAATGGGACGCACTCCTCTGCTAAAGGGCCAATAAATTGTGTCTTCAAGGGCAAAGTGCGACCGCGCGACCCCTAAAAGTTGATTCTTCCCCTCAAGTGCGGCTGTGGGCTTGGCTGCGGGGCTGGATGGGGCGAGGCGGGGCGGGGCAGAGCGGGGCAGAGCCTTAGCCGCGGCTCCAAAAGCTTTGCGGGGCCCTGACCGTCCGACCGCCTTCTCCTCTAAGAATCTTGACGAGCCCAGCCAAGCGTCATCGTCCGTCTGGTAATTCGAAACTCGCGCGCGCGGCAGCGGGTAAAGGGGATGAAATAAAAAATAAGTCAAGAGAATACGGTTGGATTTGCAGTGGTTTTGCAGATGTTGAATTCAAATCGCGATTGGCCTTCGATGACAGGCTGATGGAGGGGCGAGGGGGAGAGGGAGGGGGCGACGGGGAGCAATGGGAACGCTGGCACGCAAGGGCGAGAGTATCGTGAAAAAGCGAAAGGGATGGAGAGGGACGAAACGAAACGCATTTCGCACAGCTTGCCCTCTGACCTCATGGGGCGCCGCCGCGCCGCGGCCTTGGAGCCCGCGCACGAAAACGGCATGAATTTTAGCTTTCTTTCCCCTTTAGTACGAGATGGGCACGGGCATAAGACGCCGTGAACTGACAAATGAGTTCCTTTGATTCATGTTAGATGGGGTGGCCTCTAAAAGACGCGATATACTCTCTTTGCTTTCGTGAGAACGTCATAATTCTCTTAAAGCAGTAATATCTGCATATAACGCTTTTCCGTTAATTTTCTCAAGGAATTTTTGTACGATTGCAGGCTTTCCAAGGGAGGTTCAAAATTTACTCAGTGTTAGAGTATTTCTCAAATGTCTTCGCGGGTTTTCGCGTGTTGTAAGTTGTTCGTAAATGTCTTTCCTCGTGTACAACGAGTGTTTTAGTGGGGGAGCCCTCGGTGTGCGAACATGTATGGAGCGAAAAGAGACGGTCGCAAGGGGATGCGTATCGCGGCAAAGGTGAAATTCAAACTTGCTTGCGTTGCCGCTGCTGGGGCGCCATGTTTAAATCATTTGAATGCCCCTGCTTGCGTATAAATTACAGCCATAAATCTGTATTGCTGCGTGAGGGGCCCCGCGGGTAGAGGGGGTGGGTCGGGGTGAGGAGCAGATGAAAGGAGGAGGAGGAGGATGGAGTAGCGGGGTGGGGAGGGGGGGGGGGGGGAGTGTGTGCGGCCGGGCCACCGGCGCCTGGAATAACAAGGACATTAATTTCGTCATGAATGCCGGGGGTATTACCAGAAAGTGTGAGAGGGCGGAGGTATAGGTATAGAGAGGCGAGCGCTACTGCGGCAGACAATCTCCTTAGTGTCTCTCCGTTGGAACCTCTTTCTCTCTCTCTCTCTCTCTCTCTCTCTCTCTCTCTCTCTCTCTCTCTGTCTCTGTCTTCTTCATACCCATCCCTTGAGATTAATCGGTCACATTTCTTTACTGTCGAACGTGGGGGGGTTGGGTGGTTAGAGAGGGAATTAAAGACTTAAGTGGTGGTGGGCTGCGGTTTGCAAGCGCGGGCCAAGATTTTTAGACTCTTTAAAGGGGCTTTTCGCTGCTAAATCTCTTGAAATATTTTTGTTTTGCTAAGCTGAGAGAAAAAGACCTAAACGAGGAGGCAGTGGGTGGCCCCTTTCCGCATTCATCGCCAAATCAAACACCCTTAGCGGAGAGGGGATTTGTTTCGAGTGGGGGCTGTTAATTGGGCAGTCGCAGCCTGTGGGCTACTTGACTATGTCGTTCGCCCGGGATGAGGGAGCCAACCGGGAAGAGGGGCGCCCACAGAAAATCACGTACCATACCGTTAAACAAAAAAATAAACAAATAAAACAAAGCCAAGACGAAGCGGTGCCCACCTTGTAAGCCTAGCGCACACTCGCCCCGCCGCGCCCCGCCGCGCCCCGCCGCGCCCCCCGCGACATGTCTAGGGAGCTGACAGGCATCAGCGCTCGGGTTGATATGAGCGGCGCCTGCGCGCTACGCTGCGGTCGGGTTGCGGTCGGGACAATCACGCCTGGCAGGGCGGGTCTCACGGATTGACTCTAGTTAATCGCATCCCGCTGCACACTATTTCGAAAGAAGGAACCTGATTTACATTCCTTTTAAACTCGGCACAACCGTATAATTTTCTTTTTCGGGTCATTGTCAAAAAACGTTGACCGTTTTTTTTTTTAGGCACAAAGTAGCCTTATGGTTTTGTCGCAGGATGCGATTTTTTTTTTTTTTTTCTTATAAGCACGGCCCCTTATGTAAAACCTAAATTTTCTATACGATTTTGATAATAGTTGGCAGAGGTTTTCAGAAGTTAAGCCAGCATAGGAGAGACGCTAGGGGCGATATAGTGTCAAATTTTCGAATTTTCGTCCAGTTTTAAACGATGTCTCGAACGCAACTTTTTTCCATTGCTGGCTTAACTTCCGAAGGATGTTTTTTCGTCTTCAGGACATCGAATTACACCTTCCATGTGAATTTCAGAAGTTAAGCCAGCATAGGAGAGACGTTAGGGGCGATATAGTGTCAAATTTTCGAATTTTCGTCCAGTTTTAAACGATGTCTCGAACGCAACTTTTTTCCATTGCTGGCTTAACTTCCGAAGGATGTTTTTTCGTCTTCAGGACATCGAATTACACCTTCCATGTGATTTTCAGAAGTTAAGCCAGCATAGGAGTGACGCTAGGGGCGATATAGTGTCAAATTTTCGAATTTTCGTCCAGTTTTAAACGATGTCTCGAACGCAACTTTTTTCCATTGCTGGCTTAACTTCCGAAGGATGTTTTTTCGTCTTCAGGACATCGAATTACACCTTCCATGTGATTTTCAGAAGTTAAGCCAGCATAGGAGTGACGCTAGGGGCGATATAGTGTCAAATTTTCGAATTTTCGTCCAGTTTTAAACGATGTCTCGAACGCAACTTTTTTCCATTGCTGGCTTAACTTCCGAAGGATGTTTTGTCGTCTTCAGGACATCGAATTACACCTTCCATGTGAATTTCAGAAGTTAAGCCAGCATAGGAGAGACGTTAGGGGCGATATAGTGTCAAATTTTCGAATTTTCGTCCAGTTTTAAACGATGTCTCGAACGCAACTTTTTTCCATTGCTGGCTTAACTTCCGAAGGATGTTTTTTCGTCTTCAGGACATCGAATTACACCTTCCATGTGAATTTCAGAAGTTAAGCCAGCATAGGAGAGACGTTAGGGGCGATATAGTGTCAAATTTTCGAATTTTCGTCCAGTTTTAAACGATGTCTCGAACGCAACTTTTTTCCATTGCTGGCTTAACTTCCGAAGGATGTTTTTTCGTCTTCAGGACATCGAATTACACCTTCCATGTGATTTTCAGAAGTTAAGCCAGCATAGGAGTGACGCTAGGGGCGATATAGTGTCAAGTTTTCGAATTTTCGTCCAGTTTTAAACGATGTCTCGAACGCAACTTTTTTCCATTGCTGGCTTAACTTCCGAAGGATGTTTTGTCGTCTTCAGGACATCGAATTACACCTTCCATGTGATTTTCAGAAGTTAAGCCAGCATAGGAGAGACGCTAGGGGCGATATAGTGTCAAATTTTCGAATTTACGTCCAGTTTTAAACGATGTCTCGAACGCAACTTTTTTCCATTGCTGGCTTAACTTCCAAAGGATGTTTTTTCGTCTTCAGGACATCGAATTACACCTTCCATGTGACTTTCAGAAGTTAAGCCAGCATAGGAGAGACGCTAGGGGCGATATAGTGTCAAACTTTCGAATTTTCGTCCAGTTTTAAACGATGTCTCGAACGCAACTTTTTTCCATTGCTGGCTTAACTTCCGAAGGATGTTTTTTCGTCTTCAGGACATCGAGATACACCGTCCATGTGATTTTCAGAAGTTAACCAAGCATAGGAGAGACGCTAGGCGCAATAGTGTGAATTTTGTACGAATTTTCAACGAGTTTTATACCTTGTCTCTAACGCAACTTTTTTCCATTGCTTGGTTAACTTCCACCTGAGGTTTTTTCGTCTTTAGGACATCGAATTACACCTTCCATGTGATTTTCAGAAGTTAAGCCAGCATAGGAGTGACGCTAGGGGCGATATAGTGTCAAATTTTAGAATTTTCGTCCAGTTTTAAACGATGTCTCGAACGCAACTTTTTTCCATTGCTGGCTTAACTTCCGAAGGATGTTTTGTCGTCTTCAGGACATCGAATTACACCTTCCATGTGATTTTCAGAAGTTAAGCCAGCATAGGAGTGACGCTAGGGGCGATATAGTGTCAAGTTTTCGAATTTTCGTCCAGTTTTAAACGATGTCTCGAACGCAACTTTTTTCCATTGCTGGCTTAACTTCCGAAGGATGTTTTGTCGTCTTCAGGACATCGAATTACACCTTCCATGTGATTTTCAGAAGTTAAGCCAGCATAGGAGAGACGCTAGGGGCGATATAGTGTCAAATTTTCGAATTTACGTCCAGTTTTAAACGATGTCTCGAACGCAACTTTTTTCCATTGCTGGCTTAACTTCCGAAGGATGTTTTGTCGTCTTCAGGACATCGAGATACACCGTCCATGTGATTTTCAGAAGTTAACCAAGCATAGGAGAGACGCTAGGCGCAATAGTGTGAATTTTGTACGAATTTTCAACGAGTTTTAAACCTTGTCTCGAACGCAACTTTTTTCCATTGCTTGGTTAACTTCCACCTGAGGTTTTTTCGTCTTTAGGACATCGAGATACACCTTCCATGTAATTTTCAGAAGTTAACCAAGCTTAGGAGAGACGCTAGGCGCAATAGTGTGAATTTTGTACGAAATTTCGTCGAGTTTTAAACCTTGTGTCAAACGCAACTTTTTTCCATTGCTGGCTTAACTTTCGAAGGATGTTTTTTCGTCTTCAGGACATCGAATTACACCTTCCATGAGAATTTCAGAAGTTAAGCCAGCATAGGAGAGACGTTACTGGCGATATATTGTCAAATTTTCGAATTTTCGTCCAGTTTTAAACGATGTCTCGAACGCAACTTTTTTCCATTGCTGGCTTAACTTCCGAAGGATGTTTTGTCGTCTTCAGGACATCGAATTACACCTTCCATGTAATTTTCAGAAGTTAAGCCAGCATAGGAGAGACGCTAGGGGCGATATAGTGTCAAATTTTCGAATTTTCGTCCAGTTTTAAACGATGTCTCGAACGCAACTTTTTTCCATTGCTGGCTTAACTTCCGAAGGATGTTTTTTCGTCTTCAGGACATCGAATTACACCTTCCATGTGACTTTCAGAATTAAAGCCAGCATAGGAGAGACGCTAGGGGCGATATAGTGTCAAATTTTCGAATTTTCGTCCAGTTTTAAACGATGTCTCGAACGCAACTTTTTTCCATTGCTGGCTTAACTTCCAAAGGATGTTTTTTCGTCTTCAGGACATCAAATTACACCTTCCATGTGACTTTCAGAAGTTAAGCCAGCATAGGAGAGACGCTAGGGGCGATATAGTGTCAAACTTTCGAATTTTCGTCCAGTTTTAAACGATGTCTCGAACGCAACTTTTTTCCATTGCTGGCTTAACTTCCGAAGGATGTTTTTTCGTCTTCAGGACATCGAGATACACCGTCCATGTGATTTTCAGAAGTTAACCAAGCATAGGAGAGACGCTAGGCGCAATAGTGTGAATTTTGTACGAATTTTCAACGAGTTTTATACCTTGTCTCTAACGCAACTTTTTTCCATTGCTTGGTTAACTTCCACCTGAGGTTTTTTCGTCTTTAGGACATCGAATTACACCTTCCATGTGATTTTCAGAAGTTAAGCCAGCATAGGAGTGACGCTAGGGGCGATATAGTGTCAAATTTTAGAATTTTCGTCCAGTTTTAAACGATGTCTCGAACGCAACTTTTTTCCATTGCTGGCTTAACTTCCGAAGGATGTTTTGTCGTCTTCAGGACATCGAATTACACCTTCCATGTGATTTTCAGAAGTTAAGCCAGCATAGGAGAGACGCTAGGGGCGATATAGTGTCAAATTTTCGAATTTACGTCCAGTTTTAAACGATGTCTCGAACGCAACTTTTTTCCATTGCTGGCTTAACTTCCGAAGGATGTTTTTTCGTCTTCAGGACATCGAATTACACCTTCCATGTGAATTTCAGAAGTTAAGCCAGCATAGGAGAGACGTTAGGGGCGATATAGTGTCAAATTTTCGAATTTTCGTCCAGTTTTAAACGATGTCTCGAACGCAACTTTTTTCCATTGCTGGCTTAACTTCCGAAGGATGTTTTTTCGTCTTCAGGACATCGAATTACACCTTCCATGTGATTTTCAGAAGTTAAGCCAGCATAGGAGTGACGCTAGGGGCGATATAGTGTCAAATTTTCGAATTTTCGTCCAGTTTTAAACGATGTCTCGAACGCAACTTTTTTCCATTGCTGGCTTAACTTCCGAAGGATGTTTTGTCGTCTTCAGGACATCGAATTACACCTTCCATGTGACTTTCAGAATTAAAGCCAGCATAGGAGCGACGCTAGGGGCGATATAGTGTCAAATTTTCGAATTTTCGTCCAGTTTTAAACGATGTCTCGAACGCAACTTTTTTCCATTACTGGCTTAACTTCCAAATGAGGTTTTTTCGTCTTCAGGACATCGAGATACACCTTCCATGTGATTTTCAGAAGTTAATCAAGCATAGGAGAGACGCTAGGCGCAATAGTGTGAATTTTGTACGAATTTTCGTCGAGTTTTAAACCTTGTCTCTAACGCAACTTTTTTCCATTGCTTGGTTAACTTCCACCTGAGGTTTTTTCGTCTTCAGGACATCGAGATACACCTTCCATGTGATTTTCAGAAGTTAACTAAGCATAGGAGAGGCGCTAGGCGCAATAGTGTGAATTTTGTACGAATTTTCAACGAGTTTTAAACCTTGTCTCGAACGCAACTTTTTTCCATTGCTTGGTTAACTTCCACCTGAGGTTTTTTCGTCTTCAGGACATCGAGATACACCGTCCATGTGATTTTCAGAAGTTAACCAAGCATAGGAGAGACGCTAGGCGCAATAGTGTGAATTTTGTACGAATTTTCAACGAGTTTTAAACCTTGTCTCGAACGCAACTTTTTTCCATTGCTTGGTTAACTTCCACCTGAGGTTTTTTCGTCTTTAGGACATCGAGATACACCTTCCATGTAATTTTCAGAAGTTAACCAAGCTTAGGAGAGACGCTAGGCGCAATAGTGTGAATTTTGTACGAAATTTCGTCGAGTTTTAAACCTTGTGTCAAACGCAACTTTTTTCCATTGCTTGCTTAACTTTCGAAGGATGTTTTTTCGTCTTCAGGACATCGAATTACACCTTCCATGAGAATTTCAGAAGTTAAGCCAGCATAGGAGAGACGTTACTGGCGATATATTGTCAAATTTTCGAATTTTCGTCCAGTTTTAAACGATGTCTCGAACGCAACTTTTTTCCATTGCTGGCTTAACTTCCGAAGGATGTTTTTTCGTCTTCAGGACATCGAATTACACCTTCCATGTGATTTTCAGAAGTTAAGCCAGCATAGGAGAGACGCTAGGGGCGATATAGTGTCAAATTTTCGAATTTTCGTCCAGTTTTAAACGATGTCTCGAACGCAACTTTTTTCCATTGCTGGCTTAACTTCCGAAGGATGTTTTTTCGTCTTCAGGACATCGAATTACACCTTCCATGTGACTTTCAGAATTAAAGCCAGCATAGGAGAGACGCTAGGGGCGATATAGTGTCAAATTTTCGAATTTTCGTCCAGTTTTAAACGATGTCTCGAACGCAACTTTTTTCCATTGCTGGCTTAACTTCCGAAGGATGTTTTTCGTCTTCAGGACATCAAATTACACCTTCCATGTGACTTTCAGAAGTTAAGCCAGCATAGGAGAGACGCTAGGGGCGATATAGTGTCAAACTTTCGAATTTTCGTCCAGTTTTAAACGATGTCTCGAACGCAACTTTTTTCCATTGCTGGCTTAACTTCCGAAGGATGTTTTTTCGTCTTCAGGACATCGAGATACACCGTCCATGTGATTTTCAGAAGTTAACCAAGCATAGGAGAGACGCTAGGCGCAATAGTGTGAATTTTGTACGAATTTTCAACGAGTTTTATACCTTGTCTCTAACGCAACTTTTTTCCATTGCTTGGTTAACTTCCACCTGAGGTTTTTTCGTCTTTAGGACATCGAGATACACCTTCCATGTAATTTTCAAAAGTTAACCAAGCTTAGGAGAGACGCTAGGCGCAATAGTGTGAATTTTGTACGAAATTTCGTCGAGTTTTAAACCTTGTGTCAAACGCAACTTTTTTCCATTGCTGGCTTAACTTTCGAAGGATGTTTTTTCGTCTTCAGGACATCGAATTACACCTTCCATGAGAATTTCAGAAGTTAAGCCAGCATAGGAGAGACGTTACTGGCGATATATTGTCAAATTTTCGAATTTTCGTCCAGTTTTAAACGATGTCTCGAACGCAACTTTTTTCCATTGCTGGCTTAACTTCCGAAGGATGTTTTTTCGTCTTCAGGACATCGAATTACACCTTCCATGTGATTTTCAGAAGTTAAGCCAGCATAGGAGAGACGCTAGGGGCGATATAGTGTCAAATTTTCGAATTTTCGTCCAGTTTTAAACGATGTCTCGAACGCAACTTTTTTCCATTGCTGGCTTAACTTCCGAAGGATGTTTTTTCGTCTTCAGGACATCGAATTACACCTTCCATGTGACTTTCAGAATTTAAGCCAGCATAGGAGAGACGCTAGGGGCGATATAGTGTCAAATTTTCGAATTTTCGTCCAGTTTTAAACGATGTCTCGAACGCAACTTTTTTCCATTGCTGGCTTAACTTCCATAGGATGTTTTTTCGTCTTCAGGACATCAAATTACACCTTCCATGTGATTTTCAGAAGTTAAGCCAGCATAGGAGTGACGCTAGGGGCGATATAGTGTCAAATTTTCGAATTTTCGTCCAGTTTTAAACGATGTCTCGAACGCAACTTTTTTCCATTGCTGGCTTAACTTCCGAAGGATGTTTTTTCGTCTTCAGGACATCAAATTACACCTTCCATGGAATTTTCAGAAGTTAAGCCAGCATAGGAGAGACGCTAGGGGCGATATAGTGTCAAATTTTCGAATTTTCGTCCAGTTTTAAACGATGTCTCGAACGCAACTTTTTTCCATTGCTGGCTTAACTTCCGAAGGATGTTTTTTCGTCTTCAGGACATCGAATTACACCTTCCATGTGACTTTCAGAAGTTAAGCCAGCATAGGAGAGACGCTAGGGGCGATATAGTGTCAAATTTTTGAATTTTCGTCCAGTTTTAAACGATGTTTCGAACGCAACTTTTTTCCATTGCTGGCTTAACTTCCGAAGGATGTTTTTTCGTCTTCAGGACATCGAATTACACCTTCCATGTGACTTTCAGAAGTTAAGCCAGCATAGGAGAGACGCTAGGGGCGATATAGTGTCAAACTTTCGAATTTTCGTCCAGTTTTAATCGATTTCTCGAACGCAACTTTTTTCCATTGCTGGCTTAACTTCCGAAGGATGTTTTTTCGTCTTCAGGACATCAAATTACACCTTCCATGTGATTTTCAGAAGTTAAGCCAGCATAGGAGAGACGCTAGGGGCGATATAGTGTCAAACTTTCGAATTTTCGTCCAGTTTAAAACGATGTCTCGAACGCAACTTTTTTCCATTGCTGGCTTAACTTCCGAAGGATGTTTTTTCGTCTTCAGGACATCGAATTACACCTTCCATGTGATTTTCAGACGTTAAGCCAGCATAGGAGTGACGCTAGGGGCGATATAGTGTCAAATTTTCGAATTTTCGTCCAGTTTTAAACGATGTCTCGAACGCAACTTTTTTCCATTGCTGGCTTAACTTCCGAAGGATGTTTTTTCGTCTTTAGGACATCGAATTACACCTTCCATGTGACTTTCAGAAGTTAAGCCAGCATAGGAGAGACGCTAGGGGCGATATAGTGTCAAATTTTCGAATTTTCGTCCAGTTTTAAACGATGTCTCGAACGCAACTTTTTTCCATTGCTGGCTTAACTTCCGAAGGATGTTATTTCGTCTTTAGGACATCGAATTACACCTCCCATGTGACTTTCAGAAGTTAAGCCAGCATAGGAGAGACGCTAGGGGCGATATAGTGTCAAATTTTCGAATTTTCGTCCAGTTTTAAACGATGTCTCGAACGCAACTTTTTTCCATTGCTGGCTTAACTTCCGAAGGATGTTTTTTCGTCTTCAGGACATCGAATTACACCTTCCATGTCGACGTTCCCTACGAACAAGTGGCTATCTTTCTCTGCGCGGTAGACACTAGGCTATCTTTCTCTGCGCGGTAGACACTAGGCTATCTTTTGGAGCCTGGTAGACAAATGGCTAACTGCTTTTCCCACCTCATTACCGTCGTCACTTTGAGTTCTAATATCTCATGACTGACCATGACTTTGACTATCAAATTTTAACCTTGCGTACCTCGAGGTTGTCAAAGCAAAATGAATCGTCCCCGATAATTTTATGAGATCTAGAAAAGGAGTTATTCGGGGTTCAAGAGGACAACCCTAAATTTTAAGAAAAGCAGTTAGCCGTTTGTCTACCAGGCTCCAGAAGATAGCCTAGTGTCTACCGCGCAGAGAAAGATAGCCTAGTGTCTACCGCGCAGAGAAAGATAGCCACTTGTTCGTAGGGTGCGTCGATGTGATTTTCAGACGTTAAGCCAGCATAGGAGTGACGCTAGGGGCGATATAGTGTCAAATTTTCGAATTTTCGTCCAGTTTTAAACGATGTCTCGAACGCAACTTTTTTCCATTGCTGGCTTAACTTCCGAAGGATGTTTTTTCGTCTTCAGGACATCGAATTACACCTTCCATGTGATTTTCAGAAGTTAAGCCAGCATAGGAGAGACGCTAGGGGCGATATAGTGTCAAATTTTCGAATTTTCGTCCAGTTTTAAACGATGTCTCGAACGCAACTTTTTTCCATTGCTGGCTTAACTTCCGAAGGATGTTTTTTCGTCTTCAGGACATCAAATTACACCTTCCATGGAATTTTCAGAAGTTAAGCCAGCATAGGAGAGACGCTAGGGGCGATATAATGTCAAATTTTCGAATTTTCGTCCAGTTTTAAACGATGTCTCGAACGCAACTTTTTTCCATTGCTGGCTTAACTTCCGAAGGATGTTTTTTCGTCTTCAGGACATCGAATTACACCTTCCGTGTGATTTTCAGACGTTAAGCCAGCATAGGAGTGACGCTAGGGGCGATATAGTGTCAAATTTTCGAATTTTCGTCCAGTTTTAAACGATGTCTCGAACGCAACTTTTTTCCATTGCTGGTTTAACTTCCGAAGGATGTTTTTTCGTCTTCAGGACATCGAATTACACCTTCCATGTGATTTTCAGACGTTAAGCAAGCATAGGAGTGACGCTAGGGGCGATATAGTGTCAAATTTTCGAATTTTCGTCCAGTTTTAAACGATGTCTCGAACGCAACTCGCTTGCATAGGAGAGACGCTGCTGGACAATGATTTTTTTTTTTGTCTAGCAAGAGATGCAAAATTGTCAATTCTTCTGAAACTAAATTGCATTTTGCGGGATGTGTTGACAGATGTCATCAGCAACGGACAAATTGTCCCTAGACATTTAGAGTGTTAACTTATATCGCTTATCAAACACTGAGGTAGAAAAAAAATTCAATACTTTCACTCAAACGGTTGGAAATTTTTAACTCAATTTTTACATGGACCATCCACCCAAAAATCTTATGAATCCAAAACATACTTCGTGCCTACCAGGATTTCGTGAAATCGTGTTTTTTTTGTTTTTTTTTTTTAATTTCAAAAGTTAAATTTTGCTGTGTACACGTGGCTTTTCTGCTTCAGCCTACTCTCTGTCGCAGCAGCCGCTTACTGTCGAGCCGAGATTGAGGAAGGAGGTGAGGTGTGCACTGATCCGGCATCGCCCCTCCCCGGCAACCCACCTTAATTTCCTGCCACCAAAAATGCAATCCGCGAGCGGCAGGAGAAACCTCCCGGTATTCAGAGTCACTCTCTCCTCGCCCCTACTCGCTTCGCTCCTCTCCTTTTCTGTCCTCCTCCTCCTTACACCCTTGGTGCCGCTTTTCCTCCCTTGTATCTGTGGGTGTTTTTTCCTCTCCCTCCAAAGTAAAAATACTTGTCCTCTCTTTTCCTTGTGTCCTCCGCAACCTGGGGGTGAGGAGACGGGGTGCGACACGTCGGTAAAACATTTTGTTTCCATTCTTGTTCTACATCCTCCCGAAACGAAATAAAAGGCGCAGTTTGTCGTCTCGCGATCTCTGCGCAGCAAATCTAAAAAAGAATTCCGAGATGTCTTCGTGAGGTGCGGAAATTAAAGAAAGGACGCTTACTGTACCAGCAGGGCGGATATTGTAGCCCGTGCCAGAGGACTGTGTCTTGCCCGGCTGCTGGTGGAGCGCTGTCCTACATAGTCATGGTCTGTGAATCACACGTACAGCTATTGCAAATAAATTTACAGGTTCCGCCTTTGTCCACGACTATACAGGTGTCTAATAAAATTAACGTATATTATTTGGTGTGTCCGGCTTGTTGGACAGCGAGGAAGGGTGAGGACAATTCATACCGGGTAATAAACGGCAAACTACAGACTGCAGTGGGGGTTGGGGGACCTGCGGGGGGAGGGGGAATAATTGAGCACGCGTCACAAGTCGCGTGGCCGTGCATTCCCTACACATGAGAAGGGAATGTACTCTGTGTGCAGGTTTTTCTTTCTCTTTTTGTAAGAGAGTGAAGGCAGCTGCCACCGGCTACTGTGCAAAAAGATGAGCAGGCCAGTGGCTTTAAAAAATAAACAAAACACCGACAACAAGGTCTGCTCAAACGATTGCAAAATTTCCAAGAAATACGAAGCGCGTTGTGAAATATGAGAAACGGGTTTTTCCTACTGGCTTTCAATCATTTTAATAAATTTTTGAGGAATACTGGGAAAGATTTTTATTAACATTGAGAGACGGAGCCGCCTCTTACCCCCGCTCCCTCGCAGACGTCCCACCGCACCCGGCCGTGGAGACTTCACGTGCTGCTAAATGCCTGCGCCACTGTGCGTGCCATCATGTCAGCAAGACCGCAACGATTTACCTCGTCGGGTCGCGCCACGCCACGCCACGCCACGCCCGTCCCACCAGCGCCCTCCCCGCGCAACATTCCAGTACATCTGTTGGCACAAGACTCCAGTGTGGTTGCACAACGCGACACACACACACACACACACACACACACACACGCGCGCGCGCACAGCCTCCGCCCTCTGTCACGTCCCAGACTGACGTCTGTCCCGTCCACGACACACAACACGTGATGGGGTGCTATACGGGCGGGGGGTCATATTTACCCGTCCACTGGCGGGGTCAGCAGTCATTCGTATTCGCTTTAGAAGAAAGGGTCTTCTGTGTGCGAGCGAGAGAGAGAGAGAGAGAGAGAGAGAGAGAAAGACTGTTCGTACGTGCGTGCCCACGCTCCGTGCCTGTGGGCTTCTGAACGGAAGTGGGGAGAATATGAGAGAAAGAGAGGAAAAAACACAGCAAATGAAACGCGATTTTGACTCGTCAAAACTATTCTCCATCCCACAACTTTGGGATTCCCATATTACAGTTAATGCGGTAGAAATATAATTTCATTCTTTTCGTTTCAGATCAACTCCTCGTCGGAGCGGACCTTCCCCACGCCGCTGATGGTGCGCGCGCCCAACCCCAACAAGCTGAGCCCGGGCTTCTCGGGGCTGCCCGCCCAGGAGGACGAGGCGCGCCGCATGACGGTGGTGTCGGCGCTGGAGCTGGAGGTGGGCGCCGACTCGTTCCAGTACGGCAAGGCGCGGCTGCAGTGCCGCGGCGCCGTGTGGGCGCTGTGGGAGCGCAGCCAGCAGCTCGTGCTGGAGGAGGAGCGGCCCCGCCTCTCCCCCGTCATCGGCTCGGGCGACTCGAGGGCCGGTGAGTCAATGTTTTACATCGTGCTTTTCTGCTCGTGTGACTTTTGCTCCTCGCGCTTCTACTGCACGTCTACAAATGCCACGCTACCTGCATTTTTTTTCTCCGCTTTTGCAAAAAGACGACATTTTTACAATATGTTTTGCCGTGAAGTCCTTGAAGTAGTCTCTGGAAAAAATACGCGGCGTAGACGTTTCGTAAATGCTGTCTTGCTCGGTAGACGCCGCGTTGTCTTTGCGCCGGTGCCGCCACATTAGCCGCAGGGGCGCAGGGGCGCAGCTCCCGAGCGCCGTCCTCGAGGAAGCGCGTCTGGGGCAATATGCTTGAGTAAGACGCTGGCGTATGGGTAAAGTGGCTGGCTGAAGGGAAAGGCTGGGCGGGCGGGCGGGCGGGCGGGCCGGCAGCAAACAGAAAAGAAACTTGGGCATTCAGAAAGGTATGCATGGAGATTCTGAGTGTCTTTGCATGTTGACGCGACACGAGGAAGTCGTCCTAGGCTTCCTCAGGACCGGTGCGCGCCGCGCCGCGCCGCGCCACGCCACGCCACGCCGCGCCACGCCACGCCACGCCACGCCACGCCACGCACTGTATCATGGCTCCAGGCCAGGGTGCGAAAGTAAAGAATCCGCGCGAGCGCTTGCTGTTGTCGCCGAGTGTTTCTGTGCTCGTGCGGAGAGAGAGAGAGGGAGAGAGAGAGCGCGCGGGGGTAGGGGGGAGGACAGAGAGGGGCGGTAGGGGGTCGTGCTGCGAGTATGCGCCGTAACGGCAATAAATTCGTGTGTTGGCGTGAGTGGGGGTGCTCCTTTGTCTCGGGCTGGTTTCCCTTCACGCCTCCTGTCCAGCAGCTCCTGCCCCCACCCGTCGCCACATCCTGGGTCCGGCCCACTCCGCCCCGCCCCGCCCCGCCCCGCCCCGCCCCGCCCCGCCCCGCCCTCGCCGCACTCACTCCTATACTTGCGGTGCGCCGGGCGGACCGCCAGTGGGGGACACTCGGGCTGCTCGGCTTACCGACTGGAACAAGGTGGAAACCACTGCCACTCTGGGGCCCAGTAGCACGGTCCCCCATCGGTGGCGCAGCGCAGACTTATTGTTTATTCATTCATTCCGAAGGACGCTTAAGAAATAAAGAAGCCATAGCAGTAAGCGGCTGGGTGCCTCTTATTTGTAATTGAGCGGTTTATTTTTTCCCCCCTCTGGTTCTTTTCCTTTAACGCGCGAAACAGCCTGGCGCAGCTCATGAAAGGTGTCGGTTAAGCGCGCCGCGCCGCGCCGCTCCTCCAGGTGAACAATGTAAAGTGTCTTAATGGCGCGCGTCCGGCCCCGCCCCGCCCCGCCCCGCCCCGCCCCGCCCCGCCCCGCCCCGCCCGGGCCCCGGTCCCCCGCGATAACTCAGCAACCTTCTCACCCCGTTCTCCCCTGACCCTCTTCGGTGGCTAATTAAGGGCTGATTCTCACAATAGCGGCATTGTTGGGCGACACTCCGAGACGGCTTTATATTCTCGCCGTCGTGTGATGCACGGGCCGATGGCGGGGGCGGGGTCGTAACGGTCACTGCAGCAGGTGACTAAAGGCTATGGCTGTGCGTGCGTGCTCGCGATGCGCTATAGTATGCTTTGCCGTTGAAACATATTTTCCTCTTGAGCTCGTAGTGTATCGCTTTTTAGTTAAACTAAGCTTCGTCTCTTCGCGACGCTTGAGTGTTACTGACTAAAGAGGCATGACATCTGCGAGAGAAGCATAGACTGCACGTTTTAGAGTTTCCTGCGCTACTGCTGCGTTCGCCATTCGCTTTCTGCTGCTTTCAAAGTACGAGCACAATAGACAAGTCCTTGAAGTACAGCAGGTAGTACAGTTGTACTCGACGATGGCGTTGTTCGTGCCGCAGGCTGGTCGCGGACCGACGCGCTGTGCGTGTGGCTGGCGCTGCTCCACGCCCTGCTCCTGGCGAGGTAGCGGGCCTAAGGCGGGCAGCGCTCGCCTCGCCTCGGCTCGACTCGGCCTGACTCGCCTGGACCCGACCGAGTGGGCTCTGCTCGACTCCACACCACGCCTCCGTCTGCATCGTAAAGAAAACGTGCTGACCTGATGTGCCTCTGTGTGTGTGTGTGTTAGTGTGTCGCCGCCGGACAGTGTGTTCTCGCGTGGTAGCAGCCGCAGAGCTCGGGCGTTTGACGACGCAGCGATTCTGTTGCGGACAGCGAAGATACTTAGTGTACATTATTTGTAAAGTAAGAAAATGTGGAGAGAACGTGTGATATTATTGTATGTTGAGTTTATTGGGGGGGATGATGGTGACGTTATTTGTGTTATTGCGGTGATATGTGATGTATCTCATGCTGAAGCTCTGAGTCGACATGGGATGGGGTTTGTTGCACGCTGCTGTCTGCTAGGCACCAACCGATTGTGCTGGTGAGCGTCGGTCAGAAAATGATCTGATCTGGATGTGTTCCGTTTCTGCTGGATCGCTATTCTATATGGGAATGAGTGCTCAATGTGCGTTAAGTGGACGAAACATGAAAGATGCTTATTATCAAATACCACATACCAATTCTAACGTTCAATTTTAGGAACGATTTACATGTCCTATGTCGTATCTATTACGACAATCTAACGTGTTGAATTTCTTAATTTGAAAAACGCGACCGAGAGAAAATATTTGTAGTACTTCCCGTCTACATTTGTTTCAAAAAAATAAACATGTGATATTATTCAAAAAGGGCAAAAATGTTTCTTTGTATAGTGAATCTCTTTCCGTGAATCTTTAGAAATCTTAAGAGATACTTTTGTTTCTGGTTACTTATCTTTGTATGTATACAATTATAAGTGCCCCTTACCCCTATCAGAAGACGATCACACGTACAAAGTATATTAGTGCTCTTTTACTTTCCAAGCTCGCACATTCTGTAAATAGTACCATCAAGTGAGTGCTGCTTATTGTTATTATTAATATTATTTATTACTGAAAATTAGATCGTCTTCTTCCTCCACAATTTGCCAGACGTTAATGAGGACATTGAAAGAGTCCCTGAAAGCTGTCTTGTAACAGCGTCCATATTTCCAAAACCCGCCTCTCATCCCAACGCTCAAAACAAATGTATGTCTATGGGATGTCTAATTTCTTGCTAGTTTTCTTTTACTTTGGGTCCCTAGAGGCTCTCTACGTGCAGCATGAGGAATAAAAAAAATGGTTTCTGTATTTATTTTATCTGTAAATAAGATAAATTTAAAACATTTGTCTGTAGAGAGATCTCATTAAAGGCTTATGTTGTGATGTGTTAAAACCTAAAACTTCAATGCGTCCCCTTCGTCTCGTCGCTGTAGTATCCATTCAGCCAGCACCGTCGCATGCGACGAAACAATACCAACGGCGATTTGCCGTGACGGGCGGTGCGGAAAACAACGTTGATGAAAACTACTGCAGCCGATTTGATATTGAACACATGCTCGTAACAGTAGTACTATCGCGGCAAGTCGGCAGAGATAGTTATTGCTTTCCAATAAGCGTACAGCGGTGGCGCGCGCGCCCTGGAAAATGGCCAGCGGTATATGAAACGGAAGGATCGCTGGGCGGTGTGGCGCAGCCCCGCGCAGCCCCGCGCAGCCCCGCGCAGCCCCGCGCAGCCCCGCGCAGCCCCGCGCAGCCCGGCGCAGCCCCGCGCAGCCCCGCGCAGCCCCGCGGGCTGTTTGCATTCAATTACCTGGACAACACGGTGTTATGTTAAGTGCAGGTGCGCCTCGCGAGGGATGGGCGCGGCCCAGCGCAGCACCAGCACCCCGCGGCGCGGTGGTGCATCCAGCCTCGCGGGCCGCCCCGCCCCGCCCCACCCCACCCCGCCCCGCCCCGCCCCGCCCCGCCCCCCGCTAGCATTGTGCTCGTGTCCAATGAGGCGGCCAGCAGTCGCGGCCGTGCGCCGGTCACGTTATGGTGATGACAGTAACGCTTTGCGGGGCCGAGCGCTCGATGCCGGAACCAGAGCAGAGCATATCAGCGGTGGGGCGGGGCGGGGGCGGGTCTGCGCTCTTAAATGGAGAAAATATGGCGGGA
The DNA here is from genome assembly GCA_033675135.1 of Frankliniella intonsa. NCBI lineage: Eukaryota > Metazoa > Arthropoda > Insecta > Thysanoptera > Thripidae > Frankliniella > Frankliniella intonsa. The sequence continues at coordinate 4,812,222 of CM066249.1, read as the reverse complement.
GGCGCCGGGCCGGCGCCGCGCTCCGCTGGCTGCTGCGAGTCGCGTTCGGTACAGACCGTTATGTTCCGTTCAGTTTGGTTCGGATAGCGAGTCAAGGTCCTTCGGCAGAGCGAGCCTGCGTGCGCCACAGAGCTCCGCCCCACCCCGCCCCGCCCCGCCCCGCTGTGGGCCGTGGGGTGGTGGCGGTGGTGCTGGGAGCCACCGCCGGCATGGCCTGTGGGCCTCTTCTTGTCCATCACAATGAAGTGGCTTCCAGTGTAATCGGATTTGCAGCTCGACCAGAGCGCGCCCCGCCCCGCCCCGCCCCGCCTGGTCCCCATTTATCACACACGGGCATGTGTGTGTGTGTGCGTGTGTGTTGTATACCGTGGGGAGATATCTATCCCACTCCCGCTTCAACTAGTCGACGCGATGAGGTTCGCAGCCAGGACGACTACTGGACGCCCAAACTTTGTTCGCTGAGCGTGCAGAAATTATTACCGCGCACCACCCCTTCCCGAAAATATTTTTTCGACGGGATGGTCGTTCTTCCTCCTACAGTGTTTCTTCCTCTCTCTCTCTCTCTCTCTCTCTCTCTCTCTCTCTCTCTCTCTCTCTCTCTCTCTATCTCTCTCTCTCTCTCTCTCTCTCTCTCTCTCTCTCTCTCTCTCTCTGCCTGATTTTTATAACGCTCAGCTTATAAAGCGTAAAAAATTAGGACTCGCCCACCCAGTACCTTCACACGGCTGAGTTATGACACGGACGTGTGGGAGAGCGGGCGGGGCGTGCTCAGAAGGGTGTGCGCGGCGCGGCGTGAGGAGGGACTGGACGGCCCGCGGGCCTCGGGGGTAGAGATGAAACTGAAAATGAGGAGGCCTCTCGCAGCTCGCGCGCGCGCGCGCGCGCGTGTGTGTGTGGTGTGTGCTTGTGAGACGATCCCCGCGCGGCCGCGTCGCCTGCTGTTTCGCGTCGGCGCGGGGTATGTCAAACAAAATCTCACTCTCCGGGACGAGCTTTTATGAAACTGCCCGTTCCGCCCGCATTGAAAAGGATATCATGCATGACTGCCAAGTCAGAATTGAGTATGAACTCGCTTTTTCTTATAGCATCCAAGATTATGCAGAGAAAGAGAGCTGGTGAGGGACTGGTCCCCCCCTTTCCCCCCACTCCCCAGTCCTCTTCTCGCATCGTCACTGCCCCCTCCCCGCCCCGCGCCCCCTTCTTGTCCATCGCCACCTCCCCCCCCCCCCCTCTCTAACTCCTCGCCTGGCCCGGCCGTATGCTATCGCCGTGGCGGCGCTGCGCTCGCGCCTTCGGAATAGTTCTCTGCCAAGTTAGCTTAGTTATCCACTGAGTGAACTTAACGTCCGCGATACCACTGGCACTGCGTGCCACGACCCTGCCACTGTGACGTGCGGGGCGGGGCGGGGCGGGGCGGGGCGGGGCGGAGCGGGACAAGGGCTTGCGGATATGAATTGTTTGCGAATGGCAGCAGCAAGGGGTCGTGGTGAGGCGGGCTGGGGCGGGGCGGGGTGCCTGAGCGAAGGAGAGGCACCTGTGCGAGCCGGCTGGTCTCACCCCGCCCCGCCCCGCCCCGCCCCCCCCCGCCCCGCCCCGCCCCGCCCCGCCCCGCCCCGCCCCGCCCCGCCCCGCCCCGCCCCCGACCCTCAGTCAGGAGTGCCATGCCGCTCCCCTCATTTTGAGCAAAGTTGGGTGGAGGCGCCAGGCCGCGCTGCCGTGCTGCTCTGCGGCGGCGACGGCGACGTCTCGTAATCAGAACTAAATTAAACACGTCATCGCCGAAACGAAAACTCAAGGCGCCACGCCGCGCCACGCGCCCGAGGCAGACGCGCGTGCGGCGTCATTTGGAGACGACACCGGAGGCTCAAGAGGCTGAATCGAGGGGGCGCACTTCTTGTAATGCTTCGGGTTCGAGTCCTGCCTGCGCCGCCTCTTTATTGAACTTTCTCATCTGACGTAAATTAGGGAAAACTGCTCACGTGGCTTGTGCACGGGCTGACTGGTAGAGCAGGGGGGGGGGGGGGAGGGAGTGCACGCCCGCCACGCGCCGGGTAGGCCGCGCGGCCGCACGCGTGCTGGGCGGCTGGCCTATCCCAGACTCGACAGGGGCTGTGGGTCCGCAAAGAATAAAATATCTCCATTTGGCTCCACTCTTTACCACGCGTATACCTCTTGTGTTTTTCCTCTCGGCTGCTCTGCCTGTCTTCTTCATCTGCTGCCTCCACAGCACCTTTCTAACCCCCATACCCCCTACCCCTAGTTGTAGGGCTGCAAAACGCCTGGTCCTGGCAGGGATATACTTTATTCTGATAACTAGTTGAAAACTCTCCACTGGAAAGAAACTCTTCCGCATTGGACCTGACGGGCTGGAGGGAGGGGCGAGTGGCGGGGTGGGGTGCGAGGGAAGTTGTGGGCAGGGCGGGCGCGGCAGGCGCAGCAGTGGAGGAAGGAGCCGGAGGACAGGTCCGCGCCGCCGTGGAGGTGGCAATTCACTGCACGTCATCCCGCCCTGGCCCCGCGCGGCCCCGCCCTGGCCCCGCGCGGCCCCGCCCTGGCCCCGCGCCCCGCCCTGGCCCCGCCCTGCCCCCGCGCCCTGCCCCCGCCCCAGCCCCGCCATAGTCCGTCCCGGCGCCGCCCCGCGCTCGCCCCGGTCCCGCCCTGGCCCCGCCCGGCCGCGCCCGGCCCCTATGGGTTTACAAGCTTGTATACAAGCCCCGCTATTGCCCCGCCGCGCCGCGCCGCGCCGCGCCGGTGCTGCCAGGGCTGCGGAGCCAACAAAGTTTTGGCCGCAGTTTGTGTTTTCAGACAGCGGCGCGGCGGCGCGGCGGTCACGGCATTTCATTTCAATTCCCCACCACGCGCTCGCCGCCCCGCCCCGCCCCGCCCCGCCCCGCAACTCTTTTGTGATGCGCCGCAGCTGTAGTGCGACCGAGGGGCGTGGCGGGCCGGCCGGCACGGCGAGGAGCACAAGTCATCCGGACATGTATGTCTGTGTATTGGCGCGGGGGGGGGGGGGAGGCAGAGCGAGTGAGCGAGCGGGGAGCGGCAAGTGCTGATTAGAAAAGCAAAACCCGCGAAACGATACGTGCTGCGCGGCGCGGGCCGGTCTGGTAGTGGCCCCCGCGGGAGTGATGCTGTGTGCGGCACATCACTGAGCTGGCCAGCGGGACGGGCGGGGCGGGGCGGGGCGGGGCGGGCGGGGCGGGGCGGGGCGGGGCGGGGGGGGCGGGGGGCGGGGCGCGGGGCACCAGGCCAGCAGGGCGTGTAGCCTCGCTCTCAGACTCACATTGTGGGGTGTTAGTGCCGCTGCCCGCTGGGGAGGAATGCTCTTCCACCAGCGACGCCCCTCTCTCTCTCTCTCTCTCTCTCTCTCTCTCTCTCTCTCTCTCTCTCTCTCTCTCTCTCTCTCTCCCACTCCCCCCTTCCTCCCCTCTCGATGCAACTTGTGGGGCTCAAGTGCCGGCGCGCGCAACATGACTCAGTATTTCATTTGGCGACACTGCTCCTGCTGCGCCACTCCCGGTATCGCTGGTTCGTGACGGCTCGGCGTGGCGGCGCGGTGTAGGCTAGGCGTCTGCCTGACAGGAGCTAACGGCATCTCCCTCCCTCTCTCCTGCTTCTCCATCTCGCTGTCTCGTTCCCTCTTGCCTACTTCATCCCGTTCTCTCTTTCTTTGATTCCTTTTTCCTCTCTGTCCCGTCTCTCCCTCTCTCACCCCTTCCGCTGCTACTCCACTGTCTTGGGCAGTAAAGTCGGTCGTGGCGGCACTTCGCGCTCTTTCCACGCTCGAAAATAGGGGTTTCTTCGCCCGTTGCCGCTGGAAATTGTTATTTACGTCCTTTGCAATCGAAAAGAGAAGGGAGAAGCAGGGGCGCGCAGGTAGTAGAGGACGAGAGGGCAGTTGAGGTTGGAGCGAGGAGAGTAGCAAGGCGCCGCGCGCGGTGAAAAGAAAATCTGGAAAAAGGAGATGAAGCAGCGGGAGAATGTGCGGCACTCCCCGCGCCAAGTGACGCCCTTACGACCTAGACGAACATTTATCACTATGATTGCGTGCATTTCATCTTATTTTATTTTTCTTTCAAAAGTAAAATATAAAACGCCATAGTAGAGGGATGCAGTAGCGGGGGAGGGTAACTCGGGAGTCAAGTAGTGTCGTAACGTATGACGCAATATATTTATTTTTGAGGGTCCGCCCCGCCGGGCCGGAACGCGGCCGCCCTCATACGCGCTCCCCCTGCTCGAAACAAACCCCCGCCCCGCGCCGCCCCGCGCCGCCCCGCGCCGCCCCCCCCGCCCCGCCCCGCCCCGCGCCACAAGCCCTTCCCGTCCGCGCGAGGTCATTTCGACTGGTCGGGGCGGGGCGGGGCGGGGCGGGGCGGGGCGGGGCTCTTTGTTGCGTTGCGTGCGCGTATCGGGCAATGGGGCTCCGGGGGCCTCCGGGCCGCCTAGAGAATGTCTCGGACTAACCTGCTCACCACGCCCCACACTTACCTTATGTTACCTACCCCCACCCCACCCCACCCCACCCCACCCCACCCCACCCCACCCCACCCCACCCAGCCTCTCCCCCAGCCTCGACTCGCCACACCGGCGCTGCCAGCCGTGCCCTTCAAACCCTTACCTCACCTGGCCGCCGGCTGCTGAGAGGGAAGGGGCTCCCCAAAAACAGTTGGGACTGCCGGGGGGTGAGCGGAAGGAGAGGCCGGGTGGGGTGGGGCGGGGGGGGCGTCGAGATAAGCACAATGAAGAGCCCGGGGCCCGCCGCCACGCCCCGCCACGCCCGCCACGCCCCTCGACACCACCCATATGTGGGCAAGCAGGGGTCGGGTCGGCCTGGGGATGCTGACCGGAAGGAAGCAGCGGACATCCTCTGGTCAGCTGGGCGGGAGGGAGAGGGAAGAGGGCGAAGGGCTCGCTGAGGGGCGGGGGGGGGGGCAGGTTTGGTTTTCTCGTGAGGATTGTTGTCGGTGGTTGGAGGCCGTCCCTTAGAGGTCCTCGATTCCCTCCCTGACCGCACCGCCCCACCCCCGCCCGCCCCGCCCCGCCCCGCCCCACCCCCGCTCGCCCCGCCCCGCCCCACCCCGCCCCACCCCGCCCCGCCCCGCCCCCCCCCCCCCCGCCCCGCACCGCCCCACCCCCGCCCGCCCCGCACCGCCACGCGGCCGCCCCGCCCAGCGGGCGTGTCCCTGCGGCTGATTACTGCAGCCACAGCTGAAGGGGCTGCAGATCAGGCGGGGGAGGTAGACCCTCACCACATCGCCAACTTCCCCTGTCGGACAAGAAAGCAAAGATGAAAACTAGTTTTTCCGCGCGCGGCTGATGGTTTATAGTTTTGAATATGGGTATATTACTATTTTTTCAGTTTCGAGTCGAGCTACCCCCGGTCCCAGCCTGCCCCCAAGCGCGCGGCGCAGAGCACCACACGTGCGCTTGCGCGTCGGACAACCTTGAAAAGAAGATTATTCATACTAAACTAGGTCGACTTTTTTTGTACGGGGCGAGGCTAAAATCTCGTTGGGGCGAGTTTGGTTGGCAGATTAAACGCGCGGACGACACACCTACGTACACACATACACACACACACAGACAGACGACGCGCGCGCGCGCACGACGTAGTGTCCGAGCTGCGCTGTCAGCTCCGTGTTTACAAAGTTTCCCTCACCTGGATGTCAGGGCGGGGCGGCTGTAAAGCGGAGACCTAACTGGATCACCCTCCCCCCCCCTCCCCCCCTCCCCACTCCCTACCGCCACACTCTACCCTCGACCCTTTTCCGTTTTCCCGGCGCGGCGACGTTTGGAATGAATGGAAGTGTGAAAACGGCAAAGTTAACGGGGGCACCAGCCACCGTGCTAACTGGAAATCCAAACGTAGCGATGTGAACAGCCTCCGTGTCCTTTGCAGGAAATTGTCAAATTTTGGCGCGGGGAGAAAAAGAAAAGGGCTTGTATAAAACCGACAAAAACGACGCTAACGTCCGTTTGGGGTTTATCGATTTTGGAACTTTACAGCTGCTTATATCCTTTTTTTAATCAAAGTTTAATTTAAATTCTAGCTTAAATTCTAGAGAGTGTATTTTCAACTTCTTTTATAGCTCCCTACCTTTCATGGAAAAAAAGAGTGAACTTGGTGCGATGATGAGGCGTGACGAGACGCGATAGAGTCGCGGGCGCTTGCCCCAGCTCCTTAAGAATGAAATATAACGCCATTACCAATCCAGTATTGCGGCCCGACAGCGCATGCGTGCTGTGCCGAGACCTCTGGGGACAAGGAGAGGGTAGGGGGATGCGTGCACGATGCGACCAATTCAACGCGACAGTTATAGCTATGCCCTCTCCTTCCACCACCTCCCCCAAACAATTCGTCCTGTCTTTTTTTTTATGCCTGTATTTTTTTTAATGCAGTTGTTCTACACAAGAGTCGGTTTTCTCTCTTCACAGACTTCAGAACCGTATAGTTTTAGTCTTTTAAATTTATTATTGTCAGTTTTATATTAGCACTGTAAGTTCACATCACAGCACTGGTAGTAGAGGCGTTGACCAAAAACGCGCCCCATAAAGCTTTTCTTCAAAAGACGCGAAAATATGTAAAAATGAAACCTTTGCTAAAGTGGCTTATAAACGACCATATCTATGCAGCATCTGGGCGCCACGCCGCTAGGCCGCCATAAAGACGCTGCCGGCCAGCGGGTCCATCCCGCGGGGGAGGGGGAGGCGGAGGGGGCGGCCCTCATCGCCGCATTGCCGTGTTTCCTCAAGAACTATTACGAAAAGTCGGAAAGAGAGAGTCTGAGAGTGCTCTATTTGCAGGCACTTAGCACTTGTGGAGGATCGTCGTGTGTGACTGTTGGCACGTCTTACTTATTTCCCGCAAGATAATATTCATTTACCCCTTGACCCATTTCCTCGGGGAAGTGGCTAACAAAGGTACGAGGAGGAAAGGACGAATGGATGAGTAAAGGCTAGGCGAAGAAAGAGGGCTGGAGGGAGAGGCGCGAGAGTGTCTACGGAGGGAAAGTGGTCGTAGGGCAGGAGGCCAGAGCGGGGAGCGCTTGTGGTTGATGTTCGAGAGCGTCGTTATTGGACGGCGGAGCGGAGCACACCTGCAGCGCGACAACAGCGCCGCCCCTAAGCGGGTTTTAGCGCGGCCGGGCCGAGGATAAGGGAGAAATGTCCTGGCGAGCCCTGGGCGAGTTCCTTTAATAATCCCTTGGCGTGTCTCGGGCGGAGGTCCGCGCGGCGTGGCGGGGCGGGGAGCTACTCTCCTCTCAGCTACTCTCCCCTCACTCCCTCATCAAAATCAGGGCTGCAGGGCCGGCGGCGGTTCGCTCGGCCTCGGCTCCGAGGTACTTGCAGCCTGTGCGCCTATATTTAATAACTCCCAGCCTCGTCCTCTTAATAGGCGCTCCACGTCCCGGAGGCCGCAGCCTGCGAAACTGCATAGGCCCTCTTTCTCCTCCTCTGCTCTCTCCTCTCCGCGTGGAGGTCCCAAAACGGCATCGCGGATACAAGAGTTAGTGGGAGAGATGGCTGCTGGCAGAGGGATAGACGTTGCAGCGGCTATACCCCTACCGCTCTGCACTTAGCAGCCTTTTCCAGCAGCAGCCCCACCCATTACCATCGAGATTAGGTCCACTCAGGATGGGGCCAAGTCGCAGGAGCGCGACGGAACCCGGGGCGCTGGGAGGTGGGCGTGGGGCGCAGGGAGCGGGGCGCAGGGGGCGGGGCGCAGGGAGCGGGGCGCAGGGAGCGGGGCGCAGGGCCCGAGCCAGGGACAAACACAACCCGGCTGTCGCCAGGAATGTCAGTGCGTGTCGACTATAGGGAGCAAACTCCGCCACCCGAGCCGTCACCACTGCAGCTGTCATGCGGCGGTCTCACACGTTTACCAACTGTGTAAAATGGCGCTGAGCCTTCCCGTTGTTGTACAACTCCGCCTAATGCGAGAGGCCTCATTTCACTTTCAGTCGCGTCCGCGCCCACGATGAGTAAAAGACAAGCATGGGCACGTGTTGATGAAGGATAAATGAAAAGTTTTTTTTCGCTTTGTCAAGCGCTTAAAGCAGCAAAACGGTCCAGTCCAGTCTTTCGCCCCCCCCCCCCCCTCTCTTTCCCTCTCCCTCCCCTCTCCCTCTCCCTTCCCTATCCCCCCGCATTGCTCTTTTTTCTTGTGCCTCTCTGTTTGGTCTCTGTGAGGTTCAAAAGAGCCGAACGAGTGCCCTCTGTTACTGTTGTATATAACGACCACAACGTCCGCTACAGGCACCATGCAAGTTGGCCCGGGCTGTGATGTTAATACATAAAATGGTATGCAAGATTTTATGAATCCATTTCTATTTTTCCTCTAAGGTTATAGACACGAAAAAATTGTCTGAAAAATATGGACGAAAATAAAAATTGTTACACTAAAGTGCATACATTACTTCACATTGCTTTGCCAGTTTTCTTTTTTGGCTGGCAGACTGTCACAGATAAATTGAAGGCGGCGGCGTCTTGTATTTTTGCGCAGTATGCCCGCAGACTTGGAAGGGCAAGGCTAAGTGGAAGGTAGGGCGCGGGGCTGGAAGGGAGGAATTGAGACGTCAACTTTTATAATCTAATGTGAAAATGTTGGAATGTGGAAACGCTACGGACGCACGGACAGATGTCATGATGCTATTAAATCGACATCAAAGCGGGCTCCGGTCCGACCGTCCGAGCGTCCGCCTGTCGCCCCACCGCGGTGCGCACTTCTAGCGGAGAGGGGAAAGAGCTGAAAAGGGGATGAGGTTGGCTGGATAATTGAGTAGTTAAAGTTGTGCCGGCCGCGCCGGGCCGGGCTGACTGGAAGTGGAGATCGTGAGCTAATCTTGGACGGACCGGGTCGGGTCGGGTCGGGTCGGGCGTGGCCCGGCCGCGTGTCCGCGCCTCGTAACCCGTGAGATGGGCGCCGCTGTGCTCGCGGCCCGCCCGCGTGCGTCCCTTATAGAGAGGCCCGGCGGGGAGAAGATATGCAAGAGTTAGCCGGCGGCTAGCAGAGACCTTTTCGTCGCGAGCGCGCGCGCGCACGGCCTATAAACAAGGACAAGATTCGGTAATAGCGCCGCGATTCAGCCTTTCGCCCTTATCACGTGTGTTCCCCGGGGGGCTATGTGCCTATCACGATGAACCTGCCGGGGAAGGCGTGCGGCGTGCAGGGGGTGGTGGCAGTGGTGGGTGGCAAAGGGAGATAGGCCGGGGCGCGCGCGGCAGCGCTGCAAGAGCCTGCTGCTGTGTGAGGTCAGGCGGGGATGCCTTGTACCTACGTCGCATTCAACATTTTGGTATATGCTCATTGACTTTTTTTACTGCGGTGGCCCGTGGCCGTGCTGAGCCCGTACACATATACACGTATCTTGTCCAAAGTGGCGAGACGTGTGATTTTCTAAGAGCTGAACGCTTCTCCACTCGCCAAACATGGCCCCACTCTTGTTTAACACTCCGCTAGCCGTCCCGTGAAAAGACTCAAACTGACCGCTTCCGGGATAAAAAAGAAGCCTATCTCGGTAATGAGTGTCGAGATAGCCGTGGTTACCCTGGAGGGGTGGCGGGGCGGGTGCGCGCGCCGCTTCACTCGCAGAAAAAGGAAGCTCGCTAGCTCTCTCTGGACCCCTCGCCTCGTCTAGGTACCGAATTCGTAATTTTAATCGTCCAAAAAGTAAGAAACCTAAGCTTGTTTTCATTTCACTAAAACGCTTCTGCACAAATTTGATTTGGAAACTTGTTGATAATTTCTACTCCGTTTAAAAAGTGACATTTTAATCGAGCACATGCGAATGGCCGTGAGTGGAGAAGGAAGAGAGAGGATATGAGAGAAAAAGAATTCACATGGGAAAGGGGAGGAGCGGGAGGGACGGGCCAGAATGTGAGGCAGGGCAGGCGGAGGCACTGAGAGGGGTGTGAGACCGGAAGTCCGGTTGTGGTGGCGGTGGGGGTGAGGAGGGGCGGGTGGGGGTGGCGCGGCACGAGGAAGGTTCAACCGAGAGATTGTGCGGGGAGGTTCTGGTCAGGTCCAGGGGAGCTGATGGAGGGCAGTTTGGAGGGGGGGGGGAGGGGGGAGGGTGCAGGGGCCTGGTCAGCACCGTCCTAACGGGGGTTATGAATGACCCCGCCTAATGATGATGCATTGTCGGCCCACACCCAGGCATCGCCCACTACTGAGGGGGTGGGCCTCCATGACCCAGAGACGTATGCTCGGGGCGCCCTTTCCTAAATGTGTCCTAATCGGACGGAGTCCAGTGGCGAGGGGGAGGGGGAGAGGAACAGGATGAGCCGGTGGGAGAAGAAGAGCGAGCGAGTGAGAGAGACAGAGGGGTCGGGAAGGCAGCAGGAAGGGAGGCACAGAACGAGAGGGAGGTATAAAGCGAGCGCCCGTCATTTCCCCTTCTCAGTCTCAGTCGGGATTGAAATCGTCTTTTTATTTATTTATTTGCCTTTTATTTCTATCGCTGAAATGAAATTGTCTGTCAGGGGCCCGCTCGAGACTCTTCAGCGGTGTCGTGTTGTGAGGAGAATGAGATCTGATTTGTCGTCTGGCTCGGTGGCCGACGGGATATGGACGCCAGGAGGGGGAAAAGTGCATATTCGTTCGTTTGGATCGGGGGCTTTCCCTGTCCGAAATCTGTTGCCTCGTGTGGATGGCAGCGCCGGAAAAAAAACTCTCGGTCCGAAAGTAAGGCGTTATGCGCGCGCGCTGCAACATGGACCTCGCAAACTGATTCGTGCAAAATGTTGACGTGGCTGCGCGTGTGTAGCTGTTCGTGGAGCCGCGCGCGGGCGTGGGTAGGGGAACGCCGTGCTCGATCGCACGCGCGTCTTCCGGGTCTGCATACCCTGAAGGCGCTCTCAGTCCGCCCCGCCCCGCCCCGCCCCGCCCCGCCCCGCCCCGCCCCGCCCCGCCCCGCCCCGCCCCGCCCCGCCCCGCCGCGCCGCGCGTTTGTGTTTGCACCTACCTCACCCTTTGGCGGGGGGGAATTCGTAGCAGGAATGGTGCGCGCGCCGCGCGGTACTCTTCTGCGAAACCAGTGGGGCGGGGCGGGGCGGGGTGGGGTGAGGTGAGGTGGGGCGGGGTGGGGCGGGGTGGGGCGGGGTGGGGCGGGCCGCAAGGTCCGGGCGGGTGGCCGCTGCGGGTGGCGGGAGAAACTCTCGCCAATACCAATGAATCGGGGGGTAGGTTAGTAATGAAAAGAGATTGCAAGGTTTTATTGGGGCACTGTGCTGAGCAGGCCGTGGGACCGAAGCGCCTGCAGGTGGAAGCGCGGGGATAGGGTATCGTCGTAGGGTCGGGCTCGCACGGTATTGAACTCACTCGTGGGTGTTGCCATCGATCGATGACAGCGGCGCAGAATACCGAACCCAATAAGCCACTCCGACCCAAAGGGCGCTGCTGGCGCGCTCCCCGCTGTTCAATTAGCAAATGGACCACTTGGACGACCCCTGACCCTGCCTTGTGCAGGGGCGCAAAGTACACACCGCGTCTCTTCCTAACAACCCTTCCTTACGCTTTGGGTATTTAGTCGAGAATATAAAATAACCCGTTGACAATTGTTACACTCGACTGGTGAGTGAACGCACGTAGATGTGCGTTGTCGTTTTGTGTGGGGTCAGGTGGGTTGTTGTGGGGCCTCGTCCCTGTCCGTCCGGCCCGGCCTCGGCCTCGGCCCCGGCCCCGTGCGTCAAACTGACACAACAATGGCGTTGGCGTTGAGCCTCTTCGCCGCCCAGCTCGACCCTACCGCGTCCCCGCCTGAGTGTTCCATTTCCGTCTGGAGGTAATTTAAACATGTTTCGAGATTATTACCATGCTAACGAAGTAATTTGCCCGTGGTCTGGTTCAAGGCCCCTCTCGCCTCTGTCCCCATTCCCCCTCCCCAATCTAAGATGGTTGCGCTGTTCTGTTCTGTTCGGCTGTGTGCAGAGCTGCCGCAAAACCGCAACAGAGATTTCGCAAACTTCATTCTCCCTGTCGCTCCGACTTGAGCCACGCGAAGCCTCCGTGACTATTGTTATTCCTGCCATGAAAATAACCTGAAATCCGCGTATTAACAAATTCCTACCCCAACTTAACATTAAATTTCTTCCCTAATTTCAAAACTATCCGTCAAGAAAATTAATTTGTAGGTTGGTACACTCGCTTCACGACGACCTTGCCGCCTTGCGCTGTGTACTCGGTCGCCACCTCCTCTGCTCCTCTCCGGTGTATGGTAGTTGAGGTGCTTAACTAACTCTCTGCGCCGCCCCGCCCCGCCCCGCCCCGCCCCGCCCCGCCACGCCGCACACTTTACCCGTTGATAAACAAATTATTTCCTCGGTAGCGCGCCTGCCTGGGTGACTGCTCGAGAGGCTGGCGCCCCGCCCCGCCCCGCCCCGCCCCGCCCCGGTGGACTTGGTCGCCGCAGCGTTCAATTAATTTTAATTTACGGCTATAGCCACATTAGCTCGTTTATCAAGGCGGCGGTGCTGCCTTCAAGACCTTGCCTGCCACGCCTCCCCCTCCCTTCCTCCACTCGTCTACCCCCACCACACCCCACCTCTTCTCCTTGCCCTAGTCCCGCAGCGCTATAGATATGTACCTCTCTCTTTCCGCCGCGGAGCCATCATCCCGGATAAGCTTCCGCACTCTGCCGCCGCCGCAGCGCTGCCTACTGCTGCTGCCACCTTCACCTTTATCATGCAATTTTTTTTTTTGTCGAAAAGAGACGCGCGGAGGCGCCGCGACGCGGTACTATATATATATATACACACAGACTATATGACGTCGTGTCGGGATGCACCCCCCCCCCTCCCCCACCCGGACCGACCATCTCAGCCCCACTGACGCGGTATCGGATTTGCCGAGAGCGGCGCGCTCGCCACAAAAGACGTGAGCGTCACTTCAAAATCATTTTTTCGGGCGTCATTTCTAGGAACACTCTGGAAAATGTCTGTGCCAGCCAACCAAGCTTTGAGACTTGCGTTAATTGGATATTCGACGGCGTGGCATTTTGCGCTTTTAGATTTTCTTCTTTCGCTCTTTCTTCTTTTCGTTACATTTTCCGCCGCAGAAACTTGAGCTCTCGTACAACCACGTTCGAACGCCTCCCTCCCCTCCCCTCCACCCTCCCGCTCGTCCGTCATGCTGTCCGCCACGCCATCCCTCAGACGGCTGCAGGAGATGCAGGCGACCCGCCCAATTACTCGGCGGAGGCGTCGGCGTCGACGCCCTTTATTATTTATCCTTGATGATGTGTTGTCGCTGAAAAAGGGATACCGTTCGATCATCTCCCGAGATTTAGGCCGCGCTTCCTCTACTTCCGTCGGCTCGGGCGCGGCGGTGCACAGAGAGGCTCGGTTTTACACCGCGAGGAGGAAATTAACGATGGTGAATTTGTTTCGGGTATGGCGTGTCTTCTGTAGGGAGAGGGACTGCCGCAGATGGTCCAGGTTTCAAAACTGGTAGAATAATCATTTTAAATTTACTAATGGTTGAAAACTATCATTATCTTACCCGGAACTATAGTTTTGTAAAATAATAAAACCCTCTGCGGTTATGCAAACATGTAAAATGTTTCGTGAGCAACAATATTTCACCCTCTCTTATTCATTGCTTATCCCGTGAGCGTAAATTGGCCGGACGGCTGAGCGGCTGCAGTGCCTCCGCGTGACATAATGTTGTGATGGACGGGGGCTGTGCTGCTGTGGGCCGCCCTTGTCACGTGACACACATCAGGCGCGCCATTTATCTCATCTGGCCGATGGTTTTCATAACCGGCGATGAGCGAGACGGGTCTTCCCTCCCCCCTCCTTGCTCACAGACACACGGCACGGGGCACCTGAATAGTGTGGGTAATGAAAATGGGCTTTCGGAAGATGAGTTAGAGACGCGAACAGGCCGAAACTTTGCGCCGTGGTCGACGTGGTGCCGCTCCACTACACTATCAGAGCCGCTCTGCCACGCCTTGCTATACTGCTGTACTACACGGGTCAGAAGACACGCGACTCCTCAGAGGATCTCGAGTTTCTCTGGAAATGCAAACTGGAGTGGAATGTTCCTTTTTATTTACGAGGTGCTATGCAATCCAGTAGTGTTATTTTTAAAAACATATTTTTAATTCAAACCGCATCGGATCGCAAAGAGTTGCGTTGGAAACTGCGGCGATCGATCGTTAAAAATTATTTTAAACTGAATTTTTGCTTCGTTTAAAAACTTTAAATGCATTTGTGACACTGCCCGCGCCGGCGTCGCGGTGAGGGATAAAGTTGGTCCTGAGTCCCGTCGTGATTAGCCCGGGCGGCGCGGACGGAATAAATAAGACAACACAACGACACTCCGGGGCCGGGGCCGGGGCGGTACTACCCCCGGAGCCGAAAGCAGAAGCGATTTGTAGCAGCGAGTCGCCGCACCGCGCCGCGACGGCTCAAGTTTCAGTCACGTCGGTGCAGGGCGAGGCCAGGCAGGCCCGGCCGGCTGGCAGCTGTGGCGGCGCGGCCGCTGCGCGCTGCCGTCCGTCCGCCGGGAGGCGCGCCGTGCGGATCGAGCTTTGGACCCAATCCGAACCAAACTCTGCCGTGCTGTCTGCGGACCTGCCTCCGTCGTCTCTCTCCCTCCCCCCTTTCTTTTTTCATCCCCTCCTCTCCTTTATTTGCATGGTGCTAATCATTTTCGCCCCGATGGAAAAGCAGTCGATATTTTGACAGAAAAGGAAAAGTAGAGTGGAGAAGGGCGGAGCAAGGGGAGGTGGGCGAGACAGCTAAAACAAACAAGCACGATGAGCTCCCCCTGAGGATCGCTGCGCCGCCGGGCTGGCGGGGCGGGGCGGGGCGAGGCGGGGCGGGGCGGGGCGGGGCGGGGCGGGGCGGGGCGGGGCGGGCCGTTGCGGCGCCCAGGCGGTCGAGGGCCAGCCCAGCCCGACTCGGCCCCTGGAATGGAAATCCCTCATTTTATTGCAGAACTCCGGCCCTGCCCTTTTCTCAAGGATAATATGCTATAAGAAATGTTTGCCGAGACTGGGTGTGTCTTTAAAAGCGTTATTGCGAGTCGAGCCCCACTATTTAGCAGCGTCGTCCAATTAGGCTAGTTGGTTCTGGGCGAATCACATTGTCTCCCTTTCAGATGGTATTTCTTGTACTGCTAGGAAACATTCATTTTTGTCCTCTACTTTTGTAGCCTTGATCATTAGATCGTGCGAAAAGAAATTGAAATTACCTAACATTACAGCGATTAGTGTAAAACTGTGTCTGCATGTAAAAGTATGCGCAGTGAGGATCTCGTTGAGGTACTACTTCGGCCTTTGGCCCGCATTCAGGCTGTGAACTTTTATCCACGTGCACCCATTTAATTGCACCTATTTTTACCATCGAGTGAATTCTTTTCATTATATCAAGTGCGTCATTTTGTTTCCAACCCATCTGCACCACACAAGTTGCAATAAATAACGGGCAGGCGCATCAGCAGGGCGGAGCTGAGCTGCGGCGTACTGGGATAGTTCGACGAGGAAAACTCTTTGCCGCGCGCAAACGTACGGGGAGCGAAATCAGTTATGTGGAACCGCGCAAACGATTTCACGGCTGGCGTGTTGAGTAGCGCACTTTTTCTCGTTTCATTTTTTTTTGGCATTTTTTGAACTCTCTCTCTTCAGGTCGCTCCACGCCCCAATGCATAACCGTTCTTCAAAACGGGCATGGGAGTGGGGGGGCACTCAATCGGCAATCGCAATATAACGCTGCAGCAGCCAAGGTAAATAAATAGAATGGTCAGGCCATATTGTGGGCCGCCGCGCGCATGGTCTGGCCTGGCCCGCATGCAGTACGTATCCCCATACTGGGGCTGGAAAAGTAATAGAACGTATCTTTCCTGTCAGAGTTGCGCTTTAAAACAGCAACTCCATATATGCAGACACCATGCACCTATACTGCACTACGGGATTTGTGTAAGCGTGATTAGAACGAATTCACCGTCCAGGGTGCGCCCCTTTGCTTGTTGCGGTTACCCTACTTTATAGTTGGACTTCCCTGCGAGCAGGCCCGGCCACCACCGTGCGGCCGCACGGCTCCTTATGACGCGCCGCGACTACACGATGAAGTATGAGAAAGATAACGGTACGAAGCAGCGGCCCTTTGAGCAATGGGACAGGTGGACTAAGGGCCGGCCGCGCCGCTGTCTTAAAGGGATTGCCACATATGGACAATTTGTCTTTGTCCGGAAAGAAAACTACACAGCGCGAGCAGCTGCACGGCGTGCGGACGGTCTGCGCGTCTTTCACTCACAGGCGGGGCGGGGCGGGGCGGGGCGGGGCGGGGCGGGGCGGGGCGGGGCGGGGCGGGGCGGGGGCGGATTCAAGTTTCTATACAGAGGAAGGGCGGGGGGCTCTATCCGAGGGGCTTTGGGGGCGCTGCCGTGAGTGGCGGGCGGAAGCAGCCGGGGCCGGGCCGGGCCGGGGCCAAGGAGTGGTCCGGGAAGAGAGAAACAATTTAAAACATGATGCAGACACGGACCAATCTGTCACGGTCCGCTCGGGGCGTGGCGGGGAGTGGCGCTGGGTGCCCGCTGCGGGTCACCTCCAACGCCAGTCATTTGTTCTGGCTGGATTTTCTGCTCCGTTGGTCGTCTTGGGTTCTCAAGCTATACAGGATGCTTCCTTCTCTTCCCGCCGCCCCACTTTCTCTCTCGCGCGCGCGCGCTCGTTCCCCGCTCTGCCCAACCACCGGCCCTTATCTGTCTGTCTCTCTTTCTCAGCGACTGATCTCTGTCCTCGGCGGACGGGAAGAAGGGTTGGGTTGGGCTGCTGGTAAACGTGCTTCAACTCACTCATCTGGTATGAGAGCGGGCGAGCCTTGCACGGCGTGGCGGTGCGTGGCGGGGCTAGTGCGGGCGCGGCCCGGGCGGGTCCCCAGCGCTACGCATTTGTCGTGTCACAACCTCCAGGAGACCGTGTACCAGTACCACATACTACACCTCCTGTAGATACGTGGAAACAAATGTAACAGAAAAAAGAATTTATTTTCTTCTTTTTTTTTTAAATATTTTGATAGATGAAAGCCATGTTTAATAGGACGATACCGTACCAGTAGTGCGTGGGGATGTATAGTAGCGCCTCCACACGGCGCGGGGGGAATGCGATGAAACTAATAATTCGTGGCAACTCAATCACTTGGCTGTCGCTGTCTGCCTGCCTGCCTGCCTGTCGGGGGGAGGTGTTACCTCCGCCCGCAGGCCGTGCGCGTCATGTTCCTCTGGCACCCGAGGAGACGGTCCGCCCCACCCCGCCCCGCCCCGCCCCGCCCCGCCCCGCCCCGGCACGCCACCCTCATCAAGGTGCAACAAGGCCTGCCCGCGCCCGCGCTCCTCCCTCCCTCCCCTTCTCCGCGACAGGCGTTTCCTCACTCGACGCGCAACGCTTCTGGATCGATTATTCCATTACCCGGTCCACAGTGCAGCAGAAGAAGGTGACCTAAAGAGTCCCGGCAAATGAGAATAAAAAGTGCGCAAAATAGGGGCGAGGGACGATTCATGAGAAGCCATTTACTAAGAAATACTCTAGAATTTTGGATTATTGCGGCAGCCAAGAGACGTCGACAGAAACAATTGCAGCTCGCCCGTGCGTTATTCCTGTGACCTGTCATCGCCGCCTTAACTTAGGCAATTACGCGGCGAACGTGAGCCTCCTAATGTCTTTCCCACCTGCGCCGATCATTCTAAGCGTCGTGTTCAGTTTTCAACCGCGGCCGCGTCCCTAGGGCCAGGCTACCGGTCCGTGCAAATAGGCTCTTGTCTAGAAAATAATTTTAATCCACTAATAGTTTTGGAGCCAACCCCTTGAGCACCGCCGCAAGGCCACTGTCTTCGCCGTCAGTATATCCTCGTCGTCACTAACAGCAGCCCGACGCTCGCTGTCACCACCTGTCACTCCACCTGCCCCTGGGCGTCACTAGCCCGCCCGGGCCGCACCACCGTCACCACTTATAGTGCGCTGGCCTGGCCTGGCCGGGCGTCGAGAGGAGCAGGAGGCGTCCCCCGGGCCCGAGCTGTCGAGGCACTTGGCCGAGAAGGGGTGGGGGTAGTGGGGGGGAGGTGCCAGGCGGTAGCAGGACCACCACGTTTACATAAATAATTAATTCAATTATGTTGGTGGCGGCAACAGCGCAGCAGCGCGTGAGCTGAACATCAGCAATACTTGTCACGCTGCCATATGCCGCCAGAGACGGCCGCGTCGGCGATACTCCTTGTTCATCTTTTCTTTCATGGCTGGATATACTCCCCATCATATAGGGACCCATATTCGGCGTGTTTGGTTTTCGAACCTAGTGACTAAGTTACGGCGGCCCGATGAGTTCTCCAGGATGGAGAGGGTGGACCCGGGGAGGGGAGGGGGGCGCCTGCAGCGATGTGGACAGCGGCACGAGGCGCCGTGCCGGCTGGCGCAGGTGGCAACCCGGGGTTTTTACTTTGCGCTACATAATTCAGGGCGGGGGAGTAATGAAGAGTGGTAGCGGTGCCATCTCAACAGGGCCGAGGGGCGGGGCAGAGTGTGCGGGGCGGGGCGGGGCGGGGCGGGGCAGCGAGAGGAAGGTGTGCTGGTGGGGCGAGGAGAGGCGGAGTAGTTCTCCTAGTTTGCGACACTCTGAAAGCACCGGCCACTGGGAATATTCTTACAGACCAGATTGTACTCAGCCTGGACGAGTCGTTGACCCCCGCTCAGCCGGACTGGACTGGCGCCGCGCTGCGCTGTCGCCAGATTAGCGGGCTGAGGTCCGGCCCGGCCCGGCCCGGCGCGGGCCTAAGTGCTCGGCACATCATTGCGAATGCCCGAGACGTTGACGGCTCCGGAGCTCATAAGCCCGGTCCAGGCCCGGCCCGGCCCGCCGCCCGCCTGCCCGGGGATGATAGACGTCCCACTTTGGGGATTTCCAGCGGCAGTCAGTTCCGGGACTCGATTCCACGTGGCGCAATCTTGGGCATGAACCGGGCGCCGCGGGGGGCGGGCCTTACTGCCACAGAAGTGAGCGGGTGGGCGGGGTAGGCGGGGCGGGTGGGGCTACGGTGAAGACTGGATGGAATGGGAAAAAAATTCCAGAAGACAAGACCACGTGTTTTCTTTCCGCGTTCTAGGATGGGTCGTGTGGAAAAAAGCGTGTCACTGTGAAAACTGTTCGGATTTTTCTGGACAACTGTTTGGGAAAACTCCGCAAAAATTCCTATGCGTTTCCTAAGTGTGGGATTTTTCCTGTACCGACTACAAATGTGTGTCAGGGAAATCCCAGTACCTTGTGTGTAAATACCTTCGTGGCATGTCCAGTTTGCTTTCCGCAGAGTGGCCGCCGCGCCGCGCCGCGCCGTCCCCGTGGGGTGGGTGGGCGACGAGAAGACCCCCTCTGCTGTCGGTGGCTGGGACCAGAGCGCACCAAATTGTCTGAGGAATGCTGCGAGTAATCGAGGAATTGAACTTTATTGGCGTGTCGGCCGTGGCGACGGCGGCGTGTAGGGCAGGGCCGGTGGGGCGGGGCGGGGGCGGGGCTGGGGTTGGGGCCAAGGGCTGCGGGGCGGGGAGGCCCAGCCCAGCCCAGCCCAGCACCACGGCTCAGTTCATTTGGCTTTGAGAAGGCAGCGGGTCCGCCCCGGGGCGGTGCCGGCAGCCCGCGGGGGGGTCTCGAGGGCCTGCCTGTGGGAGATGCGAGCGGCCGCCCCACCCTGCCCCGCCCCGCCCCGCCCCGCCCCAGCTCCACGTCCCTCCCCACCTACCAGGGTCACCTCAGAGCACCCCCCGCTCGCCCCGCGCGCCTGGGTCACAAGGGACTCGAGCAAAGGGTGGGTGAAGGGGGAGGGGGGGGGGGCTGGGAATGGCCGTCCCGTCCGAGGCACCCCGTGCTATTATAGGTTTCCTTTTACCGTGGCGCAGCGTTGCGTCGACTCGATTGGGGATGAAATGGTGTGCCCTAGTGGAGTGCCACAGTGCCCGAGGCGTGCCCTAGTGGAGTGCCACAGTGCCCGAGGCGTGCCCCAGTGAGTGCCACTGTGCCCGAGGCGTGCCCCAATGAGTCGACGCCGATGTGCCCCGCGGCCGCGCAGGCTGATCCGCTTCAGGAGACACTCGGCCGGACGGGACGAGCGGAAGTGTCGGATTTCGGGTCGGCCCGCACAACAGCAGCAACGTGTGTGTGTGTGTGTGTGTGCGAGCGCGAGGAAGAGAAAAGGTGCGGCACAGGGTAAAAGTCGCGTAGAGTATCCCCTATGCTACCGCTTTAGCGCGCTAAGCCAGCAAAACTGGTGGGTAGTGTCTGGCGGTGCCAAAGAGTGGCCGCCCGGCCCGGCCCGGTCAGGGGCAGCGCGCTGGGCAGGTGGCCAACACAAAGTAGTCATGTTACGACCTACTGCCACCCCTTCCTCCTCCCCATTTCCCTCCAAAAAAAAAAGAAAAAGGATACGTTTTCAGGCGTATGCTGAAAGATCAGGTCTTTCGATAGCGAAGTAAAAAGAGCATGGTAGGAAAATGGTGTCGAAAGAGTATTTTTTTTTAATCATGACAAAATTACTCCATGAGTGAATGCATTTTGAAAAGAAAGTGGAAGCTGTGCAGATATTTGAAGTGTAGGTTGGCCCGCCTTCTTCGTGGTACGCCCCCTCTCTAGTTTTGTTCCGCTCCTCCTGCCTTCGTACCCGACTCCAGAGGTGAACATTAAAAAGGAGGCCAACAAAATACAGCGCTAGGGTATTTGGCGGGCTGCAGGCTCCCGGCGGGCACCTCACGGAGGCAGGTTCAAGGGCGTTGTGGTCGAGTCGGGGTTGGCCCGAGTGGGGTGCATCGGGGTGGACCTGAATGTTGTGGTTTTCCGTGTGGTGGGCGGGTAAGGGCCGTAGGGCGGCTCTGGTGGGTAGCGAGAACTACTAGAGGCTGCCCTGAGAGCGAAAACCCTTATTTGCCGGAGAAAACGCATTCGAAAGAATAGATCGCTAGCCTACTAGACCATCCTACCATTTTAAAAATATATATGCTTTACTCCATAGCGCGCGCGGACACAGAAGTACTTTGTGCGCCGATGGGGACGAAAAGTAGTCAGCATCGTGAATCTTTTGGTCCGCGCGGGCGTACGTGCGGTAGAGTGGCCTGGCCGGCGACCACGCCACGCCTCGCTGCCAGGTTGGCGGGGCGAGCCCGGCGCGTGGCGAACGTTATGGTCCCAAGTTGTTGGAAAGTAGCTGACGCGGTGTGGAGGAGGTCGCTGCCGAGGTCGCGGTGGTTCGCGCTGGGGCCGGGCGCGGGGAGGGGGGTAGGGGCAGCCTAAATAGAAATGGTGGGACTTGCGAGGTGATTGGTGGGGAGGGGGCGGGGTGCGGGGGCGCGTACATAAATTACCTAACGCCCAGCAAACACAGTTTGGGGACTAGCGCTGCAGCAGATCCGGTGCCGCGCCCAAGTGTGGAGCGACAGGGCCGGGCAGGGCCGGGCAGGGCAGGGCAGGGCAGGGCAGGGCAGGGCAGGGCAGCGCCGCGTGGAGGAGGGTCGACATCTGTCGCACGGGGAAGCGTGCGTTCAATGGACGGAGTTTAAACGCATGCAGATTAAAACTAATGTCGGTGTGTGGGGATGTGGAGCGGAGGGGTCGAGGGACGGCGGAGGGTCGTTCTCGTTTTCATGTTTGCCAAGAACTGTACTAGTTTTTATCCTCTTTTACCTTTGAACTGCAGCAGTGTGGCTTTCGATTTTTTCAAGCGTGTCTTTTTGACCCAATACAAAGGCATTCCCCGTATCGCGCCGGCAAATAAAATCACGATTCAGCCTGTTCGCGCCGGTGCTGTTATAGATTAGAGGGAGTGCCTTTTGTGTGTATGTGTGTGTGTGTATGTGTGTGTGTGGCGTCCCGCGGAGAGGGATGCTAGCAATGCTAGCTAGCTGCACTGCTAAAGCTATTTAATCCTTGAGCGCGCAAAACGAATTCGAATTGATTAAGGATTCCGATCAGGACTACGACAGACGTGGGCACCCCCCTGCGCCCTGCGCCGCTTCTCTCTCTCTCTCTCTCTCTCTCTCTCTCTCTCTCTCTCTCTCTCTCTCTCTCTCTCTCTCCCTCTCCCTCTCCCTCTCCCTCTCCCTCTCCCTCTCTCTCCCTCCCTCGGGACCGTACATGCAGCGTCGCCGCGGCAGCCTCGGCGCAGTGCGCGACGGCTCCGTAATAAGATTTACGTACCTTGTGGGCCGCGCGGCACACAGCAGCAGCAGCAGCAGCCCTGCGCGCCTGCGGGGTAGGCCGCAGCGATGCACGGCTGCGGTCGGGTTGCCTACCTCCAGTACAACAGGCGCTCTAGCCCCGAAGAATCGTCCGCCACCGCCGAACTGTTCGCAAGCACAGAGAGGGGGAAAAATGAGAATGGTGTGCGAGTCCTTTGGTCACGTTTCCGTCCACGTTTCTCTTATCTCTCTCTGTCTCCAGTTCTGTCCTTTATTCTCACGTCCCCCTCTTTTTGCTCTCACCTCATGATAGATGAAGAAGCTCGCTGTCCCGCGGGCTGTCGAGCCGCATCGGCCCATCGGGTAATGAGTGCGGGCGGGGCGGGGCGGGCCGGGGCGGGGCGGGGCGGGGCGGGGCGGGGCGGGGCGGGGCGGGGCGGGCGGCCGAGGACCGGTACGTGACTTGCACTCGCTCGACGGACACAGCGCTTCTCCCGTGTTGCCCCCCCCCCCCCCGCCCCACTTCCTTTTTTCTTTTTCCTTTTTTCCATTCATTTTCAGTCCCATCCCGTGCCACCAGGGTGTCACTCCCGCTCATTCCATCCGTGTGTATTTTATAACGGCGTTGCAGCAGTCCTTCGCGCCGAGTGTTGGTGTTGCCGCTGTAGATAAGGGTGGGTCCACTATACCTGTTTGCCGGGCGGGCCCCGCCTCGCCCTGCCCCGCCCCGCCCCACCCCGCCCCGTCACGGCTAATAGCTGCCTGTCGGTGGCTCCCGCCCCGCCCCACCCCACCCACCCCGCCGTCACAGATGTCGATGCGCGCACACACGTACCTACAACTAGTTCCCCTCTCTCCCCCGTATTGCTTTTATCTCCCGGAACCAGTTCCTACAGTCCCTGGCATGGATATCGCCGTGCCCCCTCTCCCCTTGAGCTCTCCACAAAACCTCGGCTGCTCTCGAGATAAAATTTTGTTGGCCCAGCAGACGGTTAGCGAGCAGATACGAGACCGACAGATGGCGCGGCGTGGCGTGGCGTGGTGCGGCGTTGCGGGTCGCGGCGCGGCACGGAGCAGTCGAGGTGCGAATGTCTCAAATGGTCTCGCCCGTTTTCCGCGCGTGCGCGAACATACCGAATGCGATCTGCCGAGGGCGGGTAGTGTGTGTGTGTGTGTGTGTGTGTGACGCCGGCTTGGCGCGCCGTGGCGCGTCCCTGCAAATGACGTACCGGAAGTGTGCCGACGATGCGATAGTGCACGGCGGGCGGGCGTCCCCTCTTGCTACCCTCTACCCGGACGCGCTGGCAGAGACGACGCGCTCGCGACCCGTACTTTTTTTGTCTCTGTTCTGCTTGTATTAAATGCAGCTCAGTTTTGGCACTCACAAGTGATTAGAAACAGTTTAGTTCTTCACCGCTTTTATGTTTAGAAAAAAAAATTGGCCAAAAGAAATAATTTTGGGTTTAATAAAAATTGGCAACCCACTGGCACTCCCAAAGAATTGCCTTTGATGATAATTCACCCCTCCCCCAAACCTTGTTTAAGTGGAATTAAAATGTCTGTCAGTATTGGCTGGTGACATGCGCGTCGTAGCGCACAGTCAGTATTTCGTGCCGCCCCTCCCCGCCCGCACTCCCTCTCCCCCCCCCCCTCCCCCCGTCCCGTTCCCGCCCCGGAACCCCGGCGCGAGAGGCGGCAGAGCGGCCGACCAGCGACCGGCAAGAACTTGGAGTAATTGATTTGGAGAAGAGCTTAATACGGCGGGGCGGGGCGGGGCGGGGCGGGCAGCCAGTCGGTCAGCCAGCCAGCCAGCCAGCCAGCCAGTCAGCCGGACGGTCAGCCATCAGGCAGTCTGCCCGCGCCGCGCCGCACCGCGAGCGTCCGCCCCTGTTGCTGGGGCATCAGTTTCGTTTGCGAAAACTAATTCCGGGATCCCTCCTGACCCTCCCCTCCCCCCCCCCTCTCTCTCTCTCTCTCTCTCTCTCTCTCTCTCTCTCTCTCTCTCTCTCTCTCTCCCCCACCCGCTTCTTGTTGTCCGCTTGCTCTCTCTCTCTCGCTCGCTCTCGACCTCCCCCGCACCTCTTTTTTTCCGTAGCGTCTGTTGCCCGCGGGTTATTGAATTCAGATTGTCGTTTATTGTGTCAGAGCGTCAGGGCACTGCCGGGCGTGGGGGGTGGGGGTTAGCAGTCGTGCGGCGTAGACCCACTATACCCTCAATCCTCTATGAATGAATTTACTAACGAGTGTTGACAAATTTCTACTCTCCTTACAAAGCGGCTTACGCAAATTTAATGAAAACATTTTTGTCTATAGATTACTCTCAGAGTTCTATAGTTTTTTTATTGCAGTGTACCTGGCCCTGCGGATTCGTCGGCAATGTACCGCTGCTGTCGCAAGAAAGACGTCTGCTGCTGCGATTCCCCCCCCCCTCCCCCTCCACCACAACCCCTACTGTGAACACCGATCGAGAGGTTCCACTCTCACCCCCCACCGCCCCCCATCCCCACGGCCATCTCTCTCCACATTCAACCCCCCCCCCCCCTCCCCTCGGCCGCACGTCCCCTCCCGGAACACCCCGCAACATGAGGCAGGTTGTGGCCGCTACGCCAGGCGTAGGTCTCGTAGTGAGGCGCGGCGGCGCCTCTCTTGGTCCAGAAGCAGGGCGGGGCGGGGCGTGGCGGGCGGGGCGGGGCGGGGCGGGGCGGGCGGGGCGGTGAGGTGTGGTGCGGAAGACCCGAGTCCGGGAGGGGCGGCCGCCCCTCCCGCTGCTGCTGGAATCAGTCCTACCGAGCGTGGTTGACGTAGTGTAGGCACTTGTCATGCAAATCTACCCCTCAACTCGCCCTCCCTGCCCCCCCCCTCCCCCCCCCCCCTCTACTAACCCAAACTCCCGCGTCATACCGAAACCCCTTTCTGAGCCGCTGTCCGGGCTGAGCGCGGCCCGGGATAGGTTTGGGGACGGGGCTGAAGTGGGGGGGCGGGGGGATAAGCACTGTGGGCCCAGGGGGAGGGGAGGGCAGGGCAGGGCTGCGCGGAGGAGGGGTTTGGGGGAGGTTGTGGAAAAAGAAAGGGAAGGGGATAGCGAGCGTGGAGCCTGTCGCATCGTGCGCCGCGCGTCCCCGCCGCTGCGCGTCCCTTGTGTTCTCTTCCTCCCCCCCTCCCCCTCTCTCTCTCTCTCTCTATCTCTCTCTCTCTCTCTCTCTCTCTCTCTCTCTCTCTCTCTCTCTCTCTCTCTCTCTCTCTCTCTCTCTCTCTCTCTCTCTCTCTCTCTCGTTCATTGTGCACCCTCCTCAGGCCGCCAAATTCATCTCCATAATCCCGCCGGCACGGGACGGGGACGGCCAGCTGTGTGGTTATGGGATGAAAAGAGACAGATGGATGACCAGGAGGACTGAGACGTAGAGGCTGAGACTGCTGAGACGGACGAGGGGGAGAGGGAGACAGAGGGAGAGAGGGGGAGCAGGGTGACTCCTACCCCTTCCGTCTGCCCCAGGCGCCATTGCGCTCACCTCCTTGGACCGTACCCCCCGGCGAGGTGGGGGGGGCGAGGCACCCAGACTCGCCTCTTCGCAACGTTGGTCACCTTCTACCTCAGCGGACGCCCCGGCCGGTGGCCTCCACCTCGCCTGGTGCCGTCCGCCGCCTTGGTCAGTCGTACGGAATGTGTCTCCTCGAGGGTGCGGCGTATGCCCATGCATGGCCTTGCGCGTCTTTTGCATACCAAGCCGCTGAAGGGGGGGGGGGAGTGGGGGCGCAGTGGGGACGGGGGTGGGGGTGGGGGCGCTCACCGCGGCCTCCGTTCCACACGATGAGGAGAAGGACGCGGCTCAACGGAGGCCCATCTTTCTCGGGCCCCGGCCCAAGGACGGGCACTCGCGCGGGGGCTGCGGGAGTCTCCGGCGGCGAGGTCATCTTCGTCCTCCTGGGCTAATAATAAACACTGTGTACCGTCCCGCACTGTAGGAAGCTCGCAAGCATTTTACATTGCGCTACGACGACAGGCAGCGGCAAACTTTAGAGCGAAACTCTGTCCCTATGACCCACCCCATCCCCAGTCCGTCTCTCTCGTCCATCACATAATTGCGGTTTTAAAGTCACTCACGCAGGAAAAGGTGACGAAAGTTGGTTACGTAGACTACTTTTCCTTGTATGCTCGTGTGTGTGTGTGTGTGTGTGCGTGTGTTCGTGTTTTGTTTGTTCGTGCCCGGCAGCCAGGAGGCCGTCGTGGCTGAGACAGGCGGTTGCCCCACTCTCGACTTTTTCCTGCCCCCCTTGTCGTGATGTTTGTTATTTGCTGGCTCGGACGAGCTGTTAACCCAGCCGCCTGGCCTGGCTTGGCGCTTTCCCCCTCCACACCTCGCGGAGCGTGCGTATCCGCCCCCCCCCCTCTCCCATCCCTTTTCTCGCCCCTCCCGCCTTTTATCCCAATTTCAGAGCCCCGAAGGGAGGAGGGAGGGGGTAGTTGGGGCGCGGTAAATGCAGCGTTCTTCGGACGCGACCTCTTTTGCACTGCCCGGTTTTGGCTGCGGGGGGGTGGCGGGGCGTGGAGGGAGGAGGTGGAGGAGGAGGAGGAGGAGGAGGAGGAGGAGGAGGAGGAGGAGGAGGAGGAGGAGGAGGAGGAGAAGGAGGAGGAGGAGGAGGAGGGAGGAAGCAGAGAACGGAGCGGCTCCCCGACACATCTTCTCCCGCGAATGGCCGTTTTATGCATGAAGGAGTCGTTACTGTGCAGCGATGAGCGGGAACCAGTCGCCACGCCGCGCCACGCCGCGCCTCTACTGATGCGGCCGCGTGCGCGCGCGCTCAAGGAAACAAAGTCATTCTTTGTGTTTCGTCTGGTCTGCACTCTTACTGGCCGACGGCACGACATTTCCCCTCTAAAGTCTGCGCGGCCAAAGTCGTGAGCTGCGGTGAGGGTGGGGATAGGCGGGCAAGCCTTACTGCAACAAGAAAAATATTTTTGTGTGTGTGTGTGTGTTCTTGCTCGTTACTGTTTTGCGATGACAATCTCTGACTCTCCTGACGACGCGTCGTAACACCATAGCGAATGTGTGGTAGTTTGGTGGTGTGCCGTTCCGCAGCAGGCCATCTCAAACACGAACAACACAATTACTATCATCATCAGGAGAGGGTAGGCAAAGGAAGGGCCTGCTGCTGTCGAGTAGGTGTGCATGAGTCTTGGCGCCCGGCCCGGCCCGGCCCGGCCCCTGTGTGTGTCGCTGTGTGCGCCGTGCCGTGCGTCACGGCGAGCATTTCTTATTCCCGCGTCTGTATGCGCATGTTGCGCCCTCGTTATGTCCGCGCCCCGCCGCGCACCCCAGCTGCAATGCAAAGGGTCGTCTGCACTGTTGTACACCCTGCCTGCACAGGCCCACGAGGCCTTTCTCGACTTTTGGTATTTCATCGCGGCGGGCTGCATGCATACGCTGCAATCGAAAAAAAAAAAGCCTTTTGAAAGAATGTTACTTTATTTAATTGTTTTTAACCAAGACGCGGACGTGTCACGTCTGAGACAGAATGTCCTAATACTTCTTTCCTCCCTCCCTCTCTCTCTCTCTCTCCATGGCCACGCGTCGTGTCCTGCCCCCGTGTCCGTGTCTCTGTCTTGACCACTCCCTTCACCCCAAATCCACACACTATCACCCTCGTCTATCGACGCGGACTCATTCCCTTTTCCTCGCTTGCGGCTGGCTCCGACAGCTCGTTGCTCTCATTCCCTCTCGCTCTCTCTCTCTCTCTCTCTCTCTCTCTCTCTCTCTCTCTCTCTCTCTCTCTCTCTCTCTCTCTCTCTCTCGCTCTCTCGCTCTCTCGCTCGCTCACTATCTCGCTCCTGCCCTTATCCCCTTGTCTGTGTCCCCTGCTGGTCCTCCCCTACACGCGCGGTATCTCCAAAAACAATGAAGACCCCGGGACGAGACGTTGGAAGACATGCTCGTGTCGCCCGCGCTCCCCGCCCCGCCCCGCCCAGCCCCATCCCAGCCGGCCAGTCGATAGCAGCCTCAGCTCCTTCCGGTCTGCTCGGTCGGCCGAGACACCCCTTCCTTACCCCCGCCCCCGCTACCCGCACCTCGCCCCGCGGGACGCCATCGAGTCCATAGCCACCGTACACCGTCACGTTGGTCCCCATCGGTAGCGGTAGATATGGCGTTGCGCGCGATGCGTTTACCAGGTTGTGTTGTCAGGGTGCAGCCCATACCAGGTTCCACTTTATATGCTTCACATAAAAACGTAACGAGACATAGGGAAAAAATGCTAGTATCGTAAAATACGGTAACATTTTGTTTTGCTACCCAAATTGTAGGTCAGGCGTCCAAGCCATGGGCGAGAACGTGAGTGTGGCCTTTTATTAAAATATTAGGGTGGGCTTGGCGCTGGGAATGGCAACAAACTCACGGACATATTCTTGTGAGATTCATGGCGATCCTGGGCGTGACTGACGAGAGCGAGATCAGAGCCTCAGAGTGGCCGTCGTGCTTCGCATTCTGTGACGGAAAGGGAAAGTTGTTTCTGTACAGGAGGCGCAGGAGAGGAGAGGACGATGAAGGAGGAGAGGAGGCGGGAAAACAAGTCCGGAGAAAAAGAAAACTATCCCGACTCCTGGAATCGAGAATCTCAAGCATGACGTTAGCGTGCGCGTTCCAAGGTCGGCTTTCATCCCCGCCTCCGTGCGGCGGGGGGAGGGACGCTATTGCACCCCTGTGGGAACAAATAGCGTACTATTGAATCCTAGTTTGTATGACACATGGAAATAAATGTTGCAAAGTTCGAGGCTGCCGCGCGGTGAACCGGAGCCTGCACGGCATGTGGCGTGGCGTAGTGGCGGCGCGGCCGCGGGGAGGAAGGGGCGGGGACCCCATCCGGGGAGGTTCGCGGCGGCGGCGGCCGGGCGAGCTCTGCTCTAGAAAGTGCTGCAGGCAAAGACGACTTGGGGGCGGAGACCATATTTCATGCAAGAAGGCGGCGGAGGGGCAACAGATTTTTGATTTGGGGGAGCAGCCTGAGGGCTGGAGAGGGAGAGGGAGGAGAGGAGCGACAGGGCAGCGGGCCGGGCGGGGCCGGGCGGGGCCGGGCGGGGCCCTCCACACGACCAAAGGCCGCATGCGAGTCGAGTGCGACTGCTACGCACATCATCACAATTTTAATTTTTATACATAATTCAAAGGCGCTTTCTGCGCCGTACTGTCGCACGCGGGCCGCAGGAGGGCGTGCAGGGCGGAGATGAGGGCGGCCATGAGTCGTGCGACACAACGGGTATATAGGGGTCGGGCGGGGACTCCCCAGGGTCGAACCCCCATCGCCCCGGTGTCCAGGCTGACCCGGAGGACATAGGTGTAAAGGAGAGGGGATGGAAGGGCGGGGCGGGGCAGCAGTCCAGTCCAGTCGGACTGCGAGGGCGAGGCGCACCGCCGCGCGGCGAGCTGAGGGGCCCGGGGAGGGGACGGGAGGGAGGCGGGGGCCGCCTGTTGCCGCGTCAGGGTGGTCAGCGGGACGTCGCCGACCGAAATGAGGCCCATCGAACCATATCGCTGGACCTAAACTCTCCCCCTCCCCCGCCCCTCCTTCCTCGGCACGCGCAAGCAGACCCCCGCTGCCTCCTTCTCTTTCTACTGGAGCACCTGCCGTGCCGTCTGCGTCGCCGTCCCAAGGGGAATCAGCCCGGCGGATGACTGTTCTCTCTCTCTCTCTCTCTCTCTCTCTCTCTCTCTCTCTCTCTCTCTCTCTCTCTCTCTCTCTCTCTCTCTCTCTCTCTCTCTCTCTCTCCTCCCTCTCCCTCTCCCCTGGTCTCTACTTCTTTTACTCCCTCGGCTTCTACTTCCCCCTCCCTCTCTCTCCATGAGACGCGCTATCCCTACCACCCCTTCCTCTTCCCCTTGGGCGTTGTCTCCATTCCTTTCACTTCGCAGGCCTTCCGCTCCCTCGCCCCCCCCCCCTACGCATCATATATACCTTACGGCTATGGTTTTTGCGCCAGTAGTCCCCGGCCCGGCCCGGCCCCGCCCTGCCACGCCCCGCCACGCCCAGGCCCCGCGGTGCTGGTGATCTGAGACGTCCAGCCCGCCCGCCCCGCCCCGCGGCTGTCTAAGGAGCGACGCTGCCCTTCCCCTCGTCACCCAGGCACATATCTCATGCCAGAGTAAGCAAAAGACCGAAATAAACTTCAAAAAGCGAAAAAAAAAGGAAGTGACCGCGCTTTAATTGTGACGAATATGAAAACGTACAGACGGATAATTTAGGACAGAAATTATAGAAAACGCAGGGTTGGCTCTTGGCAATGTCAGACACTTAGCAAATAATATCTGCTGTCGCTGTCGCCGTGTGCCGGCCGCTAGTCTTGTGACTCGTTCGCTGCCGGCCGCGCCCCGCCTGTCCGTCCGCCGGCCCCTTTTGTGTTTTATCCTTCATGAGGAAGATGTAACGGCGTTTTTATGTGCGTCGTAAAAATGGACGGTTATTTTCGACACGATTTGCCATCGACTCTCTCTAGAAGGCGGGTGATGGGGAAGGAGCGGGCGAACCTTTCTGGTGAGAAGGCGTCGTCGGCTGCCTCGGGACCCTTCTCGCGCCTGGGACGCTCTGGGTCCGAGAGAGAAAGGGAGAGAAGGAGAGAGGCGGGTGATGGGAGCGCACGCGTCCTCATAAAGCCTATAAAATGCGACCCCGCGGCAGGTTTTACGCGGCCATCTTGTGAAATTAAATTAATGCTCTCAGTGCGCAATAATACGCAAAGGAACGTAAACATTCATGTTTTATTTTATAATACGTGAAAAAGTTGTTTTTGTCTTTCTCTCTCTTGTCACACCATAATCCTTTCTTTCTCTTTTCCCCACACACACCTCGGGCGAGGAGAGGGCCGCGGGAGCAAAGGGGTACAGCAGCGCTGCAGCAAAACAAGAGCGACTTTTCCCGTTTTTTTTTCCCCTCAAACTAAAACGTGATTTCATTTCGCAACAAACTACGCCAGGCCTCTTTCTGTGTGCCCCGTTCCCATAACAGGGCGCAGAGCCAACAAATTCCATGCGGCTGGCCGATTTATTTCAATTGAGGAAACAATCGGGCCGAGCTTGGGCTGGGCTGGGCTGGTGCGGGGGGCGCTGTGTGTTGCGCGGGCTGGAGCCGGTGGCGTAGCCGCAGCTGGACCAGCAGGCGTGCAAGTTAAAGTCCTCTTCCAACATTTTTCTGGACGGTTTAATATAACAAATTGTAACGCGGAGTCGTCGATGCTAAAAGTCTTGGCTGTTCTTCGTTTGAAGGCCCGCGAGAGGAAGCAGCACGAGCGCAAAATTATACGCCAAGTCGAGACAAAATGAGAACAAAAGCAATAGGGGATAAAACACGAAACGCAAGTGATGGGGCGGGCGGAAGTGAGCGGAAGGCGCGGGGGTGGCGGGGCTCATAAAATTGAGGACATATTGACGGCTCCAGAATATGTGATGCTAGATTGCGGTTCAAGCATTTCTGACTCGTTACGCACGCCGGACCCCCTCCACCCGCACGGTTTGTGTTTATTACTGTATTTGTTATTTATTAATGATCCATGGGGGGGGGGGGGGGGATAAAACAATAAAAAGAGTGAGGTCTGAGGCCTTCACTCATAGGTCGATAAATGTTTGGTCGTGTATTCTGACAGTTTTGCGGGTCAGAGTTAGTTAGTTTATGCTTCCAGTTTGATTTACAGAATGACGCACCAAACAGGAAATCCGGCACAACACGGGTCGTCTGCAGTTCCAGGTGGTGGTCTGTTGTTATCTATGAAGCTTATAGTATGATTATGGTTCGTTTGGGGATGCACGGTTTCCGCGGCCTGTTCCAGATTCTTTTTTGGCCAGTCGTCTAGTTCGAGCCCTGGCTCCTCTTTTCCCCTCTACCTCTCGCTCTTCCGCACACACCCACACTCCCTCGTTCCTCATCCCTTTCTTTCCCGATGTCTTCATTTGCAGCGCGGTGAGGTAAAGTGCTCCTTAAACAGTCCTACTCGCTATTAAGGCCGCACGTGGAATAAGAAGGCGAGGGCGGAGCGAGAGATAGAGCAGGGCAGGGACTGGGGCGCTTCTCGGTCGCGTTTCTCGAGAATTCTAAGAGGAATGGGAAGAAGTAAGAAATTAAAACCAACGTTGCTTTAGAGACGCAATTTGTAGACTATTTTGTATACCTTTCTTTCTTTCATTCTTTTCCGTTGTTAATCCTGCGTGTACCAGGTCTCTTTTTAAGCGAAAAAACAAAAATCTCATTGCGCACGAGTGTTACTGCGTGCGACGTGTGACATGAGCTTTTCGAGGTCAGTCAACCCTCACCCCAAGCGTGACGTGCTGGGCACGTGACGTCCGGACAGTAGGGGGACGTGCGGAACACGGCACCGCGGTGGTGGACTTGTTGGACGCGGCCAGCCCAGGCTGCCGCTGTGACGCCCTCAGTAATGATTGCGCCGGAGACAGCCGCGCGCATCGCACCGCCCCCATTCATTGCGTTTTATTCCCTTTAGCAGGTCGCTTATCGCGTGAGAGCGCCTGTGAGATCAGGACGCGGCCCGCGCCGCCCCGCGCCGCCCCGCGCCGCCCCGCGCCGCCCCGCGCCTCCACGCAGACGCAGTGTTGGATGAGGCCATTAACGGGTCCAGCCCAGGCGCTGCTGGCTCGATGGACGCGCGCCGTAGCTGAGCCGAGTCTTATTGTAGCGCGGGTGTAAATCCGGCGTCGCCGCCGCCGAGCTGCGCGGGTCTGCGCTGCGAGCACAAAGGGGCGTCGCGCACAAAAGGGGAGGCGCCCTGCTTCCGCCCCGCTTGATGTATGTGCGCAGCGGTGGCCTAATGCTTGACCATTTAACGGATTAGCCGATGGATTTATTACGACCGTATTCTCGCCCGCCCCGCCCCGCCCCGCCCCTCCCCGCTCCACCTCGTCTTATATACTGTATTGAAAGTATCGCCGCGGCGCCTCTCTCTCTGTCTCTCTCTGTCTCTCTCTCTCTCTCTCTCTCTCTCTCTCTCTCTCTCTCTCTCTCTCTCTCTCTCTCTCTCTCTCTCTCCCTCTCCCTCCCTCCCTTCATGTGTGTCCGAGTGAGAGGAAGACATGAACAGAAGGGCTGATCTGAGAGAGATGGGGCAGAAAAAATAAATAAACGCAGATGCGGGACGCGCTGACCCTGGCCGCCTCTCATCTGCTTGTCCGTGCCGGACACAGGGCGCTGCCCAGTCCGCAGGCACGGCCGGAGGGGAGGAGAGAGAGAGAGAGAGAGAGAGAGAGAGAGAGAGAGAGAGAGAGAGAGAGAGAGAGAGAGAGAGACGAGCGCAGCCCGAGGCCACAAGTCCTCTACTTACTTTGGTGGGTTGCGCAGAAAATAATTTCGGCGTAAGGTGGAGAAAGGGGTCGTATGACAGCCTGCGGCGAGGACCGTCATGGCATCTCAACAGGTGAGTATTGTTTGAGGGAAGAAGAAGAAGAAGAAGAAGAAGAAGAAGAAGAAGAAGAAGAAGAAGAAGAAGAAGAAGAAGAAGAAGAAGAAGAAGAAGAAGAAGAAGAAGACGACACTACTATGCGTGTGCGGCAGGTGCGAGCGAGACACGCAGTCAGCACAGAGCTTCCCACGCCATCTGTCGGCGGGCGCGGCAGGCTCCAGAACCAGCCGACGCAGCGGCGCACCGCGGCAGCACATGCTGGAGGTACGGCGACACGTGAATGTTGGGTGGAAGTTTGCAGCAGGGACTGTGTGGGAACGGGGCTGGGGATGCGGGGAAAGATGTTGCCAAACATAAAGTGGCACTTTCCCTCAGTTAAGGGATTGTGTGGGGGAAGAGGAGGGGAAGAAGGATTTGCGGTAGTGTTGCCATGAGGTGCTCGCAGCACTGCTCTTCGAGCACTTTACCTCTCAGACGCGGTGGGTCTTCACTAATTTTCCTCCTTTCATTTGACTTCTTCAATTAAGATTGCCAGGAAAAATGAAGAGATACTGCCACGACCACGAAAAAAGGAAACTTTAATTACTTCGCTAAAGTTGGTCGCTTTACTTTGCTCCGCCCCGCAGACGTTTATATAATATCCTGGTTAATGGAAACAAACAAATTCCCCTGCAGTCAAGGTAGTAAAATGGCCCCGCATGTTCCGAAAACGATTATTTCTTACACTAAATGACGCAAAAAATTTGCCACATTTTATGAGACCACAGGCCGAAAGCACGCGATTCCCAATCATTTGTTTTCTTTGTAGCGCTGCTGACTCAGAAGCAGCCCGCCCCATGCCCTCCCCCTCCCCTTCAAGAAATAATTGGCATGGCGGGACGAGGATCTGCCACGTAGAACCGACAGCACTGAGTCAACTTAATTAGGGGTCAATCGGACTGCAGACGGAACCCTCCCCCTTCCCCTCCCGCCCCGCCACCGACTACACTTGGAGAAAGTAAAAATAAGGGATGTTACCCTCCTCTTTATAGGCCCTTTTGTCCTATACCCCATGTTAGACGCACACTCGTTTTTGCAAACACGTATTTTTTTTTCACCAGCGCCTTGTAAACTTTTTTAGTTTTTATCTTTCGTTTTGAAGTAGGTCTCGATTCAATAGGGCCTGGACTGGACGGTGGGACGGTGTACCTGCTGCTCGCCGTGATGAAGGTGGCAGCACCCCCTATCTGGGCGATAGCAGAGGGGCCCCTTTACCGGGCATCTCTGGGAAAGTGAAATTGGCCCTCGGCCCGGCCCGGGGCCCGGCCCAGTCCTTGCGGGTGTTGGCCCCAATGGTTATGTTTGCAGGCCTCTCTCAGTCCCGGCCCGGCCTCAGCCAGCAGGCCTCGCCTCGGCCCGCTGGACAGGGTGGGGCTGGGGGGAGGGGGGGGGGGAGCGGACTCGAAGGGCCCAGGCCGGGCCGGCGTGAAATCACCCATCCCGGTGCCTAATGTCCGACTCACTCCCGCTTAACTAAAGAAGACGTGGGGCGGACGCGCGAGCGTAGATTCTGCACAAAGATTCCATTCCAGGAATGGCGTCCCCGCCCCCGCCTCGCGCCGCGCCGCGCGCTCGGGCCCGTCTCCTCTGCCGCGCGCGTCCCTCGCGTCTCGTCTCGTCTCGCCTCCACCAGCATGGGGACGTCCTCGGGACGTCCTCGGGACGAACGTCCTCTCTGGCCTCGCTCATCCAGGCCAGCGCGACACCTGCCCGGCCCGGCCCGGCCCGGCCCTCCGCAACGCGTCAGCGCGACGCCAATGATTGATGGCGGATTCCCCTCATTTCGTGCGTCCTAATGGCGCCGATCCCGCGGCGTGGTGGGGCGGGGCGGGGCGGGGCGGGGCGGGGCGCCCACATGTCATCGGGAGTCCTCGCGCGCGCGCGACAGCGGCGACGGATCCGATCCTCTTCTTCCTCCACTCCGCTGGCTCTGGTCTCTTTGTGTCTGAAAGGCTCGCGCCGCGCAGCTATCCCCCCCCCCCCCCCCTCTCTCTCTCTCTCTCTCTCTCTCTCTCTCTCTCTCTCTCTCTCTCTCTCGGAAAACACTGTCCCGGACACAGAACGGAACG